>JANXHW010000001.1:248507849-253507849 GCA_026170595.1 Plestiodon gilberti rubricaudatus | reverse complement strand
CCTAGGATTGACTCTGTAGTATCTCAGAATGGCCTCTATTGAATCACCACCCCAATTCCCTGATGCACTCATCATGGGCTCACTTTGCTTTACCAACACAGTCCAGTCATAGCTTGTGTAGTGTGCATGAATCATATGAGTTGGGATGATGGCAGACCTTTCTGAGGAGGAGCATCTCATCCTGTAGAACAGCTGACAGAGAGAGTCCAAACCTATCCCTCACCAGCCCAGAGCATGCAGCACTGCTGACGGAGCGCACGCTGTATGCATTGGGCTGGGGGGGGGGCAGACAGCCCAGGAGAGTTCAGTAAAAAAACTTTACTCACCACTCTGTAGGCCGCCTGGTCTCCAATGGGTCTCCTCGTACCTATGCCAGCTATTTAGCTGGCATAAGTCCGAGGAAACTCCTGGAGCGGGTACGGGCCAGGAAGGGAGGAATACGATCTTGACGTGTGTGGCTGTTGCTGAGATTCTCCCCCTCCCACCCCGAACCAACCTCAGCCTGGCCCACTCCTCCCCAGATGTGCCCCCACCAGATGTGCCCCCACCACTCCAGTGGAGGATGGCAGAGGTTCAGCACCATCTGCAGTTTCACAGCACGAAAAGGTCACCACTATTATTACTTTAGATCAGTGGTTTCCAACCTGGAGGTCGAGACCCTCAAGGGGGTCGTGAAGCAGTTTCTGGGGGGTCGCGGGATGTTGGCTGGATGGCCACACCTAAGATGGCAGTTCACTCCTTCCCTCCCCCCACTGCAGAAAAAGAAGTGTCTGATGCTCTCTTGGGGCTCGTAACCTTGTGTTACTTTCTGCTTGCCCTTTAGCATCTCTGTTAATATTAACTCACCTCCCCACAAATGGCGCTGCTTATGAGTACAACTAACACATTTTAAAAGTGTGATTTATTAAACAGTGTAATTTATTAAAAACAATGACATCACTTCCTGCTTACTGGCATCACTTCCAGCCCTAGGTCTTAAGGGGGTCCTGACATTCTACAAAAGGGGGTCCCGGTGCTAAAAAGGTAGGGAACCACTGCTTTAGATGAAAAAACACACACACACCTCTATTTAGAAGCCTGGCCCAAGCTGAAGTGGCACTTGAAGAGGCACCCTAGTTTTCCGTCCCTCCTTTTATTAGATTTGAGTGCAAAACAAACACATCTCCCCTGCCTAGCCACCACTGCCTTGTTGACTGCCTGGCCATTTCTTTGAAACAGGCTGGACTTGGAGCATGCTTGCCCAGCCTGCGTGAAGAGCTAGCTGGGTGGGCAGATAAGGGATACTGGCAATGCAGCAATCCTGGAGCATGCCACCCCTCCCCCTCCTATTTATTGGTGCCCAGCCACTTCTTCAAACAAGCAGAAGTGCATGCTCCAGGCAGAGCATGCTGGGAGTCCTGTTTTGATTGGTGTCCTGGACGGGGAGTGATCAGAACAACAGGATTGCCACAGCCCGCTACTGCTTCTTTCTCCAATACTGCCACTGCGTTGGCTTGCAGCTGTGGTGCGGGAGGAAGAGCTCAGTTGCATCTCGCTGCCTCTGCCTGATCCTCCTCTTGCTCTCTAGCAGTAAGTGAAAAGAGGATCGGAGTATAGGGTGAAGTGGCTGGGTGGGCAGTAGGCTGGGGAAGCAGCAGGCAGGCAGGCATGGGGTGCAGGGGCAGGGCACCTCTCCCTGCTTCCTCCAGCCTTGAGTGGGCCAGTTCTGTCTATTGATCAATGCAGGCTGAGTCAGTGATCCCAGGACTTGTATGTTCCTTGTGCACATGCACGTAATTGTGATTTCAGCTGTGAGAGAATGGGCCACAGAGGTAGAACGTTCCTTCCTCTCCCACCCTTTATTATTATTATTAACAGTATTTATATACCGCTTTTCAACACAAAGTTCACAAAGCGGTTTACAGACAAAATCAAATGATTAAATGGCTCCCTGTCCCAAAAGGGCTCACAATCTAAAAAAGACACAGAAGAACACCAGCAAACAGCCACCAGAAAAGACACTGTGCTGGGGTGAAAGGGGGGCAGTTACCTCCTTGCCCCTCCATGCAATGATCAATAGATGACCAGTACCCATCACAAAGGATCCCTTGCAGGTTAGCAGCTTCTCAAAAACATAGATCTGGTTAAGAATTAGTCTAATTGCTATACAAAATAACCTGCAGTTCTCTTTGATCCATCTCACACAGATTTGAAACAGCAACACACAAGAAAGACATGTATAGAATGCAAAATTCCAACATGCAAGAACAGGAAAAGTGCAGGTGTAAATATTTCAGCCAGAAGCCATCCAAAAAAAAAAAAAAATGAAGTGTAGGTTTTAATCAATGACTCAAAATAAGTATACACGCACACAGAGGGCAAATGAAACTGATTGCGAATGAAGGCGTTGGGTCTTGGATACAGTTTGCTTTGGATTTCCCTGTCCAAATAATTTGGCTTCATCTGCAGACTTGAGTACCGCACTGTTAATCTCTGACTCCAGCTCATTTATGAATACAGTTTTCATAAATGTATTTCATGAATACAGTTTTCCATGGATTTGTCTCATCGCGGGTTCTGAACCCATGGAAAAAAGACACTTCTGGTTTTTCCAAGAAACAGGAAGTGCCCTTCAGAAGCCACCAAGAGACCTTCAGAGACGCAGGAAATTTGCACGCAGCCGAAGCTCTGGAAGGGAGAGACGGAGGGAGACCTAAGAAGGCAAGGAACACTACGGGGAAGGGGCAGACCAAGGGGGGGGGGAGAGAGTGCCAAGGCGCTGGGGGAGCCCAATTATCCAGTAGCGTCGTCGGGGTAGGGGCATGGGCCCCAAACGCACGTGGTGGCAGAGGGGGGTTACCTGCCTCCTAGATGCGTCCCCTCCACTGTAGTCGTCCTCTATTATCACATGGGCCGCACTTTCAGCAGCGCCACTTCTGCTGAGGTGGCACTTCACAGAGCACTTCTAAGCTGCTGAACTGTGAAGTGATGCCTCAGCAGAAGCAGCACTGCTGAAAGGCGGCCCATGGGATAATTGGGCTCTCTCAGCTTGATAATTGGGCTCTCCTGTATCTTGAAAATATGATCAAGATTTGCATATTTTCTCTTCTGTCATTTGCAGCAAATAGTGCATTCAGGCCTAAGTGAGAAAGTGTTTATTTCTGGCCGTCATCTGCTTAATGATGTCACTTCCTGCTTAATGATGTCACTTCCGGCCCTAAGCAGGCACCATGAATGCTATTCAACCCATTATCTAAAATGAGTTTGACACCCCTGATATATTGATTGCTTTACAGTACTTATATATCCCATTCTTCCTTTGGCTCACAATGACTATGTGGTTCCTGTTAGGTTCTTGCCCACTTGCGACCTCTTTTCCTTTTATTCAGGTGCCAAATAAAAGTTGCAAAGTGCTCTCAACATACTTGTCTGGCTTTCCCCCCCCCCCCCCATCGCTTAAGGAAGTTGGTGCTCCCAAGTTTGTAAAAAGCTTTTCTACATAAAGTATTTTTAATTTTACGTATTTTAAGTTCTTTTGCATGTCAATTCTTATTGTGGAAAAGTATATTTAGACTGTAGAGTGTTTTGAACGTTCAGGATTGCTTTTGGTGAAAGCCTTCCATTCTATCTCTTTGCCTAGAACGAAGCATTCAAACTACAGGTAATTTATATGTTTGCAGTTTTATTTTGGATTTAGTTTCTGTCCCACAATTTTTAATACATTACAGGTTTGAAATATTGGCTACCTGAAGAGATTGAAACTGGGACCAGCATGGAGAAACTGCAAGATTGCTATTACAACTGCTGTTGTATTTGTTTAATTATATACCAGCATGAAAAGGATTTATATATTAGAATTCTGAGGTTCACTTTACTCTAGCTTCTCCATTTAATTTTTGGGACTTCCTGAGCTATCTGATATTTGATAGTGCATTCAGGCTGCAATCCTATGAACACTTACCTGGGAATAAACATCAATGGGGGCCTGACATGGATAGAAATTAACCAAGGAAATCCTGGAAATTAACCAAAGATTTCATACAGACGTTCTGTGACTTTGTAATGTAGTCTTTAATTTTTTTAACAATTCTGTGCAGCAGGTCCTGATGATGCATTATATACATTGATAGTGTATTACAAATATTGATTTGTACAGCTGCGTATCTGTAAGGGTAGTCAGAGGGCAAGATGGGCACAGTGCCTAGTGGTTAGGGATAGCACCCATCTTCGACCTCCCAACTTCACCTTTTTAACTGTGTAAATTAGAAATGATGTAGGAAAAGGTAGTCCTTGATGCCGTCACCCAAAGCCGGAGAGCCCAGACAGAGCATGACCACCTTGAGGAAACCTCTGTCCCAGATTAACAGGGAGCCCCAACATCCAGGGAGTCCCTTAAAATCAAACAGTAGCAGAATGTGGGTGGCCTGGGAGATGTGGACATCTACTCCCTCCCAAGTGAGCTGAGACCAGGCAGGCAAAGAATAAAAATACAAGACATTTTATTAAAATTATGTGAAATATCGAAGGAATGGAGAGAAAGATGTTTGTTTTTATCCTAAGTGCTGATAAACTAACAAAAGGAGAAAAGGAGTTGCAAAGGTGGACAACAATACATGGGTGTTAAAGAGCAAGCGGCAAATAAAAGGAAAACTCAACACAACTTCTCTGGGTACTTTCCCTACCCTACTTACTCACGCTGTTCCAGGTTCTTGGTCTTTGCACCTACTGTTTAACAGGCTGGGTAGGCAAGCCTCTGTGGAACATCAGATGCTTCCGACACTGGACCTGGGCAAATGCAGACAGGGACATGTGCTCCTATGGCATCTCCCAAAAGTGAGAAACAGGTTTCACCTATGGGATTAGGTATGGAAGGGGTCACTTGAGCCTCTGAATTTCCTGCTCCTGGAAACCAGGTGGGCTTCACAGTTGAATAAGCAGACTCAAAGGCTACTACAGGTGGGCCCCCATATCCGCTGGGGATATGTTCCAGGCCCCTCCATGGATACTTGAAACCGTGGATAAAAGCGAACACCCCCCTCCATGGTTTCCTGAGGGCCCCCCCACCCTGCCTCCCCTGCAGGCATGTGTGCCCCCCCAGCTCTTATTTTTCTTTCAGCAAGCTTTGTTTCTTCCTTAAAACAAACAGAGAAGCAGCCTCCATTGCAGGCAAGTAGAACAAGACTAAGTCCTAGAGAGGCTCTGCAAGGTTTATGTTAACCTTTCAGAGCCTCTCTAAGACTTAGTCTCATTCTACTTGACTGCAATAAGCAGCCAGAGGCTGCTTCTTCTGTTTCTTTAAGGAAGAAACGAAGCTTACTGGGAAAAAAGGTAAAAGCCTGGGGGGGTCCCCATGATCCGTGGATAACTGAAACCGTGGATAGCGAATCAGTGGATATGGGGGCCCACCTGTACTTTGTTTACTGGTCAGTTGGAGAAGAAGAAGAAGATGCTCAACACAGCAAACATGGCTACTGCCTGCATTGTTGATCTCAGTGGCCCTCGGATGCTAAGGCATCACATAAGCCTGTGAGGTGCTAGAAAGGCCCCAAACAGGAGAAAAATAGGCAAAAGAAATCATTACTTAAATCATGATGTCCATTAGCATTTAAGGTTTTCCAACTTTTGGGTCACAACTCATTTGGGACAACCTCCTTTCCTTCCTTTTCATTTGAGCGGTCAGTCTTGCCGGCCTCCTCAGCACAGTCTCTTCCTGCTGCATGCAGTCTTTTGCATTTTTGAGCCAATCCGACACCATAGCCACTGACAGAAGCTAAAAAAAAAACACAGGGATGAGAACACTTTGCAAAAGCTGTGCCAAAGGCTTTAACCTGGATGTCTACCAATTTGAGCATCAGTGAGGTCTGATTGCTTGCACTCAGGGTCAGGGAATGTTGAACCTGTGCCTTCTATATACTGTAGAAGGGAACTGGATTTAACTTTCTGTTTTTACTCCATAGAATGCCAGGAATTAAAAATACTTTCTTGTTCTGAATGTTGAAATAGCAGTAGGAAGTGTCTTCGCTCTGGTCTGTAGAAATTCTTGAGCATATGGAGGATCTGCATGCAGCACCCCCGTAGAACGGCACCAGTCGGAGGGCCGAACTACACATTGCACACAAACATGTGTCTTTAGCCCATGATGGCTCCTTCTTCAAAAGAAGCACAGCTTCCGCGATGGTGAACTCTTCCCCTG
Organism: Plestiodon gilberti rubricaudatus; assembly: GCA_026170595.1. Lineage (NCBI taxonomy): Eukaryota > Metazoa > Chordata > Lepidosauria > Squamata > Scincidae > Plestiodon > Plestiodon gilberti. The sequence continues at coordinate 253,501,677 of JANXHW010000001.1, read as the reverse complement.
CCTACTGTTGTTGTATTGTTTGAATTGATTGTGGGTTTTGTAAGCTACCTTGAGCATTTCTTTCATGGGAATGTGTGTTTGAAATAAAAATAAAATATATGTTTTAAATATATATTCATATAAATGTGTGTTATAAATAAAATAAAATACCATATTTCTTCCATTCTAAGGTGCCATAGAGTCTAAGGTGCACCTTTAATTTTGGTACCACCAGCAAGGAAAAAAAAATCCTGGAACAAAATATGTTCAAATTGTACCCTCCAAACGCCACCTTATTGCTTATTACCGGGGCTTGTGGAGGCTTCGGGGAGGCATGCGCAACCCTCTGCAGGCCTCCCCGATCTTCAGTTCAGCGAAAAACAGCGGTTTTCGGGCACTTCCGGGTTTTGCGAAAACCAGAAATGGCTGAAAACCACTGTTTTTTGCCGAACTGAAGATCGGGGAGGCCTGCAGAGGGTCGTGCAGGCCTCCCCGAAGCCCCCACAAGACCTGGTAAGTAAGGAGGTGGCGTTTTGGGGGTGCAATTTGCACACCTTCGATTCTAAGACGCACCCCTTTTTTGAATTGCTAAATTTGGAAAAAACATGCATCTTAGAATCAAAGAAATACGGTATATAAAAACATTCCAAATTAAGTTCTACAAGCTAAAGGATGTGATCAGTAGCGTCACTAGGATGCGCGTCACCCTGGGGCAGGGGGCGCGCATCACCCTAGTGATGCTACGATATCGGTGCGGGGGGGCGACCCGGCTCCCCCCCCCGTGTCGCCTTCCGGGCGCTTCTGAAAGAAGGCCCAGGCAGCGCGTCCATCCGGGTATTTCCCGGATTTTTGCGCATGCGCAGACCCGTTTTGAGGGCCCTGGAGCGCTGACGGGGTCGGACGGGCGATTTTAAGTGTAAAAACGGGATGTTAAAGTGTATGTGTGCTTTGCCGGGACTTATCTTGAATATGGGGCGTTCCAGGACGTTCCAGCGACGATCTTCTTCCTGCGCCCGAGCACAGCTTCTCCCTGCGCCCGGGTGCGGACTCCGGAACGCCCTCAGCAGCACTTTCCGGAGTTTGCGCATGCGCAGAACCACGGAGTTTCCAGGGACGTCCTGCGCATGCGCAAACTCCGGAAAGCGCTGCTGGGGGCGTTCCGGAGTCCGCACCCGGGCGCAGGGAAAAGCTGTGCCCAGGCGCTGGAAGAAGATCGTCGCAGGAATGTCCTGGAACGCCCCATATTCAAGATAAGTCCCGGCAAAGCACACATACACTTTAACATCCCATTTTTACACTTAAAATCGCCCGAAAAACATTTAAAAAACCGGGAAAATTCCAAAAAAAAATGCAAATTTCAGGGGGCCCGCGCCCCCCACAGAACCTCAGCGCCCCTACGCCCTGGGGCTCGCCGCCCCACCGCACCATATCAGCTCTGAGTGACAGCGCAATCCTATCCAACTTACACCACTGGTGTAACCAGCGGGGGAGGGCAGGGTGGGAGGCTTTGGAGGGGAGGAGAGATTTAAATCCCCTTTGAATCCCCCTTTGGAGGGGATTTGAATCCCCTTTCCATTCTGGGGCTTCCCGTTCTTGCTGCACCGCTGGTTACACCAGTGATGTAAGTTGGATAGGATTGCACTGTAGGTCAGTGGGGTATGGAGGAGGCTGGAGGCTTCTTTCCACTATGCTAGCAGTAGATGCTCAAGCTATATGGTCACTAACGACATAAGCCATGCTCACGCATGTTTGTGTGTTCATCATGTGAAGACTGCAACATCAAGTGAGGACAGATGCAAGTGTAAGGGTCATCACAGATTAAACACTACAAATGGAGGCTTTATATATCTCATCTCCAGCACAGTACTTCTTATTGGATGGGAAAGTTCAGCTATTTCATTGCAAGTCATCAAGGGACACGTGATCAAGTGGCATGGATGCATATAAGAAGTGGCCATTGCAGCAATCACTATCGCAAAGCACAGAGGTTATGACGAATAGCCCATTCTTGCTCTATAGTACTTTACTGCCACATTGCACAAGAGAGGGCTGAGGGTCCTGGCACCACTGCTGTTGTGCTCAAAGAGCTTGATCCTAGTCCCAGAGTTAGTGCAATGGCACACCTTGATGCCTTTGCTCCAGTGGTGTTCCATTGCCCTGAGAAAGGGAGGTTTCCTGACAAAGGGAGGACCAGTCAGCTGTGCCCCCCCCCCCTCATATATAGCTACATGCTGTTTTTGCTGCATTGGCACAAGTCTGCATTTATATTGCTGCACAGAGGATCTTCAAGATTGGGTTATAAACTGACATTTGCAGAGTAGACTACTCCATTGAGGCTCAATAAGCAGGACAGATTTTCAGACGTGCCACGATACAGGCTTAAGGATGGTAAATCTGCAGACTTCTGACAAATATCAGATGACACCTATACATTTGTCTCTTTTTTCCCTTCAACAAAGAAATTAATTGTATGTGTTTTGTGCTATATAGATATAGGAATTGTGATGGCAGTCTTATTTCTCTGTTATGGAAAATGTAACATGTGAAGCAGCCCTCTGTGTAGTAGGCACTTACATTTTGCAGATGGCTCACAAACTGCTATTGCAGTAAATCTTGCTTGCTGATCATATAAGGAGACACAGGCAAAGAAATATCAGTGGCAAAATGGACCACTGGGTCAGTATTGTCTACAATTGTCTATTGACCTTTTGGCGAGGGCTCAAAACATTTTTGTTTCGTCTAGCGTTTGGGTGATGGGTCGTGGTCTGCCTCCTGTGTCTCAAGATGCTCTGCCATGCTGCTTCTCTGCTCCATACTGTCCCCCCCCCAGTGGATTTTATTGTTTTTAAATTTGTTTATGTATAGTTATGTATTTTTTAAATTTATTTTATGTATTATTTTAAATTATGTATTTTAACCTTTGTTGTAAGCCACCTTGGGCATTTGCCTTTCGGAATAGGAAAAGGCGGGATATGATTTTTTAAAATAAATAAATAAATACACACCAGCATTTCTCAAACTGAGTCGGGGAGTGGCAGCAGGAAACAGGTTATCTTGTTGGCTGTGTGCTCCCTGAAGCATCTGGAGGGGCCACTGTGTGATACAGGAAGCTGGACTAGATGGGCCTTTGGTCTGATCCAGCAGGGCTCTTCTTATGTTCTTATGTTATGTTCTTAATGGTCAAGGGAGCCGCAGGTCGAAAAAGTTTGGGAAACTCTGCCATAATCTAATAACTGATTCTTTTAACTAGAATTTGAACTTGGGACCTTCTGCATACAAAGCACCCAATGAATTCCAGCCAATCCCCTAAATTGTGTCATCATAGCTCACAGGATATGGCAGCTGTAGAATAATCAAGAGCTGTAGAATAATTAAACTCCTGAAATGGAGTTTCCAGTAGTCTGAGAAGGACTCAGGGCCATGTTGAATGACACTCAATGTGTCACAATCATGTACTGCCAATAGTTATTTCCCCTGCCCATGTTCTATATGTTCCAACCATCCTTTCTAACCTTGACAGTTCTGTAACTCACAATTATAATTCTGCAAACAAAAGTGAGCACAGAAATTAAGTAAACATTAACAAATTGGTATTATATCAGGATAAATATGACAAACACATAAAATCAGGTTTTCACCTGTAAAGGAAAAGTTTGCCATGGTTAGATCCAAAAAACCATGAGTAGAAAGAAAGTAGTCTCTAGCATTGTTACACAATTGCTTGTGCAAGGACTAGCACAGGGGTGTCAGACTCATTTCATACAGCCGAATGGCATTCATGGCTCCTGCTGAAGGCCGGAATTGATGTCATTAAGTATGTGATGACCAGATGTAAGCACTTTGTTTTCTCCTTGGAACTCATTAGCTATAAATGACAGAAGAGAAAATGTGCAGATCTTGATCATATTTTCATGATATGGGATTATTATTATTATTTGGTTGCCCTTTCAGCAGAGCTGTTTCTGTCAAGAATGTCACTTCACAGCTCAGCAGCTGAGTGGTACATTGCAAATTGACATCTCAGCAGAAGCGGCGCTGCTGAAAGAGTGGCCTGCATGATAATTGGGCTCTCCCAGCACCTCAGCAGCAGGAGGCGTGCAGAGGTGGCAGCAGGGCCCCAGACCCTTCAGGGAGCTAGCAGGACAGCCAGGTATGTTTTTAAAAGCATTTTTGGGTCGGGACAGGTACAATCCTGCAGCGCTGCCTTCGACATCACCCCACCCCCACAAAGACCTGCAGGGAACTCCCCTATAGGACTTTAAGAAACGCTGCCCTAGCAAAAGGTTCAGAACAGCATTTCTGAGAGTGAAAGTCACCTGAAGCCAACCCTATGAATATAATTTACTATGCACATTTTATCTTCAAATATCAATAACACTATGATTCTCAGAATATTAAATAATGGTGTTCTCTTTTAAACCCAGCCTATCATTGTTTATAGAGGGGAAAAAATAACTTCACTCGACTTTTCAAATTCAATTACGTTTGTGCAATTTTCCAACAGAAAATATTTTCTGAAGCCACCATGGGCCTCTGAAGGTATCATTGAACAAATGGTGCTAGGGGAGTCCATAGCAGGGTTTTTTTGGGGGGGGAGGGGTGCTTCAGCAGGAAAATGGCATGGAAGTAAAGGGTTAAACAATCCCTACATCCATGCTGTGATCCCAATCAGACCCTCCAGCTGTGTAGTCTCATCTAATTTGGCCCTGAGGCAATTCCCTGTGTCTAAATTTAGAAGAGTCATATAAAAATGTTAAATTATTATTATTAGCAGTATTTATATACCGCTTTTCAACAAATTCACAAAGCGGTTTACAGACAAAATTAAATTATTAAACAACAGGGATACAGTAACCATGAACTAGTTTCATGTGATCCTACCATCACCTGCCAATCAGTCCAGAGAATTAAGGGGTACTAATATTCTGTGTCTGCCTTACCAGGGCTATTGTACCCCAAACTGCAAAATTACTGCACATGATTGTACCCTCCTCCCCCCACGTTTGTTGAAGGGCAATTGATTTCACATGTGACAAATACCCTGGAGAGCCCCAATATATCCGGGTCAGTTCTCTTTGACTCTCCTCCTCCCTAGTTTTGCTCTATCTATGATACCCGCACAAAGAATATTACTAATGGATTTTCTATCCTATTTTCCATTCACATTACATGATCAAAGCTGCATAAGAAAGCATAGCACAGCTAACACCAGGGACCATATTTAAAGCCTATCAAGGTCACAGTGAGAGAGACCAAATTACAGAAGTCTAATATCAGGGTCTTCTTATAAGCCTTGGGAGCAGTCTGAGGGGTTGCACAAGAGAAAAATGGCAGATGACAGCATTAGATTTTCTTCTTTGCAGCTCCTGACAGCCCAAACCACATTACAACCATGCAACAATATCCAAAACATGATGTGACATCACAGTACATTCTCTATTAATTCCATGCTGTGTAACGTTACACAGATGAAAACAAGACATTAATCGTACTGTTGAGGAAGCTGGAGGTTGACCAAGGGAAGAAGCATCTAGTGGTTGGGATTTGGTGAACCCCCTTCCTGCTCTCTGCTTCTCTGATGTTTTACTGGGGCAGCATCTGAAGGTTTGGGGGGGGAATGGTAGATATCTGCTGCCACCATCCCAGACTTGGAAAACCAATCAGGGGGGCATCTGAGAAAGACCTCCCCTCCCAGGAGAGTGTAGAAACTAGCAATTGTGGTAGTGTTTTAAGCAGTGGAAAGGGGGTGGTGGAGGCACTGGCAGTGATCCTTGGTGTAAAAATGAGAGTGTACATGTGGTGAATATACATACTCAAACCCACGTTTCTTAAGGTCACGCACAAAGAAGCTTGGGAGTGTTGCAGCTTGGCTCCTTCAGAAAAAGCATCTTGTGTGTGGATAAGCCCTCACCTACCTCCTGGGCATCAGGGAGGTGTGATGGACTCTTTAAGCTGATGTTGGAGTAAGTACCAGATAGGGAACAGTGAGATCTAAATGCATGAGAGCATCTATTTTGCATTTAAGTTTGTCTCTAATTGCCTGCTGGTGATTTTTTTTTTTTTTTGCTCAAATCCACACCTGGGCACTGCCAACACTCAAACTATTTTCCAAGCTTGCTTGCTTTAACCCCCCCTTTCTTTACTTCCCCTTTCTTTTTGGTTTTAATAAACTGGTAATGTCTTGATTTCTTGTCTGCCTAGTCCATGTTCGCTGGTAACTGAGTGGGTTTTCTTGATTCAGTTGTGTTCATTACTGCAATCTGGTTTTAAACACTAGTAGAAACAATCTCAGGTTTTCACGACTCGTCCATATAACAGAATTAAAAACATTCATAATTTCCAGGAATTCCGTAATTTAATAAATAGCTAATAAAAACTAAGGCATAAAAGATGTAAAATGTCTGTTTCGCTACTCAAATTAGTAGTATCCTCAGAGCAAAACTCACAAAACAAGCTTACCTCCACCTAGTGGCGTCACTGGAGGTGTGGCGGAATGCTAAGTTCCACACCGCGCTGACCTCCGTTACTCACCGGCATGAGGTGGCCCCGCCCCCTCGCCTTCAGAGGGGACTCCCTGCACGTTGCCTTCGCCACACTGAATGGCTCCGAAGGAGTGGGGATCAGTTCGCTGGTAACTGAGAGTGTACATGGTAACTGAGTGTTCGCTGGTAACTGAGAGTGTACTTCCGCCAGCGATTTCGCTGGCGGAAATCCGAGGAGGCCAATCGGCCCCAATGCCATTTACACTCGGGGAAGGGGATGAGCATCCCCTTCCCTGAGTAGACCTCTGGCCGAGCGGGAGCCTGCCCGTGTTGGAGCACAGGATCCGGCGGGCGGCCTGTGCCGCCCGCCAGATCCTTACGCAGGATTGCGCTGTAAATATAATAAAGTAGTAGCCTTGCTGTGTGTGCATGAAAATAGCTACATGGTAGGGATAGCTGTTTTCTTTTTTTGTCTTTTAAAAGGGCCAAATTCTATGCAATGCTACACATAGTTTTCACATGGTTTTTCTTTTCTTTTTTTAATACAAAATTCAGTTGTATTTTGTCTTCAATCTGTGTTTGGAAGATCAGTGGGTGGGCTTCTTAGCTCTTTCCCCCCATGGAAATTTTTCTGCTAAAAATCACTCACCCAAATTACTTTTCCCTCCTCAGGGAGAACAGATGAAATCAATGGAGATGTGCTCTCAAGTTTTGAAGAGGAGGAGCAAACGGAATTAAATAAAAAATGTGGTGACGTTGTTGTAAGGGAAGGGGATAATGCTGGGTGTTTGTCACTTTAAAAAGCTTGGTTTAAAGGGCTAGATAATGTTACTGGATTCGTTCTCAGCCTCTAGAACCTTTAGGAACACAAATAGTGGGAGGGTTTGCATTGTGTCATTAGTTAACGGTAATAGTGATGTCACAAGTAAGAGACAACTGGTGCCTATGACACTTGCACATATAATGGTTCTCACTGTTCTGGTACTCACAATGGAGAAAAACTGCATCTTCCCCAACAAGTCAATCTTCTGTTTTGAGTTTTGGGGAAGTACAATTTCCTAGCAACAGACCCACTATTGTGTAGCACAAGTGAATTTATATTGCATATTTACTGTGTGGGGGGAAAAATCTGGAAAGGCTGCACACACAACCTGCCAGCTATCTTTCACGGATAGGGTAGAAGAAACCACTCCTCCATCATCACATAGTGAATCAAAAACCACAACTAAGTCAGGAATAGAGACAAACCATTCTGGAAGAAAGTCATCACTGAGTCATATATTACATTCTGTAACAGTGATTCATGTATCTCAGTCTACCATCTTCAAAAGTTTCACATATGTGGGTAAAAATATATCACCACTATGTAACTTCACAACTTTTCTGGTGAGGTCCCTGGAGACAAAGAGAGCTATAGAGATATGGCCAGTGTCTAAAGTCAGAAGATCATGACTAGAAAGTGATGAGAGAGAGAAAATAGAGATTATTTTGTTCTTGTTCCTAAGGGCCTGTTTCCTAACTGGCACAGTTTTGCAAATATTGACCAATTATGTTAATTTGTGCACATTTAATATAGCTCAGAGGTTCTCAACCTGTAGTACGGGTACCCCTAGGGGTACGCGGACCTCTTCCTGGGGGTACATAAGAACATAAGAACATAAGAAGAGCCCTGCTGGATCAGGCCAAAAGCCCATCTAGTCCAGCTTCCTGTGTCACACAGTGGCCCCACCAGATGCCTCAGGAAGTACACGAGACAACAAGATACCTGTGTCCAGTCGCCACTCCCTTGCACCTGGCACAGAGAAAACCCACTTCTAAAAACCAGGAGGTTGCTTATGGCTTGTAACCTGTGATGGTCTTTTCCTCCATGAATTTGTCCAAACCCCTTTTAAAGGCTTCTAGGCCAGGTGCCATCACCACATCCTGTGGCAAGGAGTTCCACAGATGAATCACACGCTGGGTAAAGAAATATTTTCTTTTGTCTGTTCTAACTCTCCCTCCACTCAATTTTAGTGTGTGTCCCCTGGTTCTGGTGTTGTGCGAGAGGGAAAAGAATTTCCCTCTATCCACTCTCTCCATCCCATGCATAATTTTATAAGTCTCAATCATGTCCCCCCTCAGGCGCCTTTTTTCTAGGCTGAAAGCCCCAGACGCTGTAGCCTTTCCTCATAAGGGAGGTGCTCCAGCCCACAAATCATTCTGGTCGCTCTTTTCTGCACCTTTTCCAATTCAATTATATCCTTTTTGAGGTATGGTGACCAGAACTGGACACAATACTCCAGATGTGGCCTCACCATCGATTTGTACAAAGGCATAATGATATTGGCCGTTTTATTCTCAATCCCCTTTTTAATGATCCCGAGCATGGAATTGGCCTTCTTCACAGCCGCCGCACACTGGGTCGACACTTTCATCGACCTGTCCACCAGGACCCCAAGATCTCTCTCTTGATCCGTCACAGACAACTCAGAACCCATTAGCGTATATGTGAAATTTTGGTTTCTTGCCCCAATGTGCATCACTTTGCACTTACTTACATCAAAGCGCATCTGCCATTTTGCTGCCCATTCTCCCAGTTTGGAGAGATCCTTCTGGAGCTCTTCACAATCCCTGCTGGTCTTTACCACCCGGAAAAGTTTAGTGTCATCCGCAAACTTGGCCACCTCACTGCCTATCTCCAACTCCAGGTCATTTATGAATAAGTTGAAAAGCACCGGTCCCAAGACCGATCCTTGGGGCACACCGCTTTTCACCTCTCGCCATTGTGGAAATTGCCCATTGACTCCCACTCGCTGTTTCCTGGTCTTCAACCAGTTCCTAATCCACAAGAGGACCTGCCCTCTTATTCCCTGACTGTGGAGTTTTCGCAGGAGCCTTTCATGAGGGACCGTGTCAAACGCCTTCTGAAAATCCAGATATATAATATCCACGGGTTCGCTCGCATCCACATGCCTGTTGACCTTTTCAAAAAATTCTAACAGGTTTGTGAGGCAAGACTTCCCCTTGCAGAAGCCATGCTGACTCTCCCTCAGCAGAGCTTGTTCTTCTATGTATTTTAAGATTTTATCCTTAATGAGACTTTCCACCATCTTCCCTGGAACAGATGTTAGGCTGACCGGCCTGTAGTTTCCCGGGTCCCCCCTCCTTCCTTTTTTAAAGATTGGCGTAACATTAGCTATCCTCCAATCCTCTGGCACATTGGCCGTTTTAAGGGACAAGTTGCATATTTGGGTCAAGAGGTCAGCAACTTCATTCTTGAGTTCCTTCAGAACTCTTGGGTGGATGCCATCCGGGCCTGGTGATTTATTGATCTTTAATTTGTCAATTAAGTCTGAGACATCTTCTCTTTTAACCTCTATTTGACTTAATTCTTTAGTCAGGGGAGAACGTTCCGGCAGCGGTATTTGCCCGAGGTCTTCTGCCGTGAAGACAGATGCAAAGAACTCATTTAATTTCTCTGCAGTCTCCAAGTCCCCTTTTATCACCCCTTTCTCTCCCTCACCATCCAGCGGACCAACCGTTTCCCTGGCAGGTTTCCTGCTTCTAACATATTTGAAGAAGCTTTTATTATTCCCTTTTATGTTGCCTGCCATACGTTCCTCAAAGTCTTGCTTGGCCTCCCGTATCATCTTTTTACATTTCTTTTGCCACAGTTTGTGCTCCTGTTTATTTTCCTCATTAGGGCAAGACTTCCATTTACGGAAGGAAGCTTCCTTGCCTTTTATAGCCTCCTTAACTGTGCTTGTTAGCCATGCGGGCATCCTCCTGGACTTGGTCGAGCCCTTCCTCCTTTGTGGGATACACTCCCGCTGGGCCTCTATGACTGTTGTTTTAAACAGCCTCCATGCACTCTGGAGCGATTGGACTCTTTTTACCTTCCCTTTCAGCTTTTTCTTAACTAGTCTTCTCATTTTGGGGAAGTCTGCCCTTCGGAAGTCAAGGGTTTTCGTGTCAGATTTGCTCGGCACTCTCCCTCCGACATGCATGGCGAAACAGATCGCAGCATGGTCACTGTTCCCCAACGGTTCGGTAACATTTACCTCCCTGACCAGATCTTGAGTGCCACACAATATCAAGTCCAGAGTCACCTGTCCTCTGGTCGGTTCCGTGACAAGCTGCTCTAAGGCACAGTCATTTAACATATCCAGAAATCCAGTCTCTCTTTCATGACCTGAGCATGAATTGACCCAGTCGATGTGAGGATAATTGAAGTCCCCCCAGGTACACCAAGCCCTGCCCCTTATCTGCCCCATCAGCAGCTAATTAAGTGTTAATTAACATGGATTTTAAATTGTAATTATTTTCAGAGCCCTTCTGTCTCTCTAATTATTTGTGTACTTTGGAAAATGTACTTTGGTGGGGTGGGGGAGAAAGAAGCTGATTTTGGGAAATGTGACTTGGAGAAAAAAAGAGATCCTTGCATATCTCCCTCCCTCCCCCCCCCCACACACAGAGAGTTAAATAAGACATTTTTCACATTTAAAATTGTTTTAGTACTTTTATTTAACAATTAATTACCTAATTAATTGATTAATCCAATTAATTAGCAGTTAATTACTTCAGAAAATTGGACCGTGATAGGGGGTACCTGGGCCTCCAAAGGTTGAGTACCTCTGATATAGCTAACCACCAGGCTGGGCTACGAAGGAAAAAGGATTGCCTGCATCACCAGGGATGGCCCATTTCTGTGTTCTCACTGGCTGTTTTATTCTTCAAATAGGGATTTGAGGGCCAGATGTCTATTTTACAATATGACCCATACCACTCAAACCCTTCACGGGAAGTCAGGCTTTAGATTAAAATTGGCTCCCATTAAAAGTAAGATTACACAATTACTTTTACAGAGTAGCTGTATTTCAGTGTGTCACACAGGACTAGAAGCTTGCAGACAAATAAATTGTTGGTCCATTCAAATCAGTACAGTAGCCCCCAGTATCTGCGGGGAATACGTTCCTACTGCTACCGCAGATACCTGAAACCATAGATAGTAGCAAACGTTATACTTACTGTGGCGCTGCAAGGCATTCAGGGGTGCTACTAGTGTAATTGACTAGAGCTGTAGAATGGCTGCGGATAGCTGCTTCAGGATGTATTATAACTTCCAGGTGCTGGCAAAAATGGGGAAGTGCGACGGGGAGGGGGATTTGAGAACTACGGATAACTGAAACTATGGAAACTGAGTCCGCAGATACGGGAGGTTACTGTATGTGAAATGTAGTTCTTCCTTACACTTGGCTCTTGCTGTCCCCTTATAGTTACTCAATTACAGTGTTGCACTGATGGGAAGAGCCACAGCTGGCATAATTCCTTTCCTATGCAACATTTAAATGAACAGTACCCTTTTCCAGGTTCGATTTTCAACCTTTTTCATCAGACTAATAGCCCATCCAGCTAAGCCATGGACCAACCAGAGGCCTTTGAAAAATACACAAATAAGGCAAGATGATGCTAACTCACTTGAGCTTTTTGGCTATGTGTAACGTAGTGTAACATTCTTCCCCAGTGCAGAGGAATTCCCTTACCAGAGCCATCCATAAGGCAAAATTTCTATGATGACCATAGTTGCCATTTCCACAAACCAGGACACAAACCTCAGATGATCATTCAGTGACATGAATGAGCCGACAATTACATGAAAAAGCGTTGCACAAATCAAAGTTAGGTTATTTTACAAGCTCCCATGCTAGCTAGCACTTTGCTGAGACTTAAACTTTTCACAGAGAATTCCCAAATAATAGGAAATTAATAAATATTTGAGAGACTGCCTACTTCCGTACAATCTGGCCTGCCCACTCAGGTCATCAGAGAAGGCCCTTTTAAAAGTGCCATCGCCTTCAGAGGTGGGAGGGGCAGCGTCAAGAAATAGGGCCTTCTCAGAAGTGGCACCGACCCTGTGGAATTCTCTCCCTCTTAATTTACAAACTGCTCCCTCCCTCCCTCTAAGAAGCCTCCTGGCAGGGCCTGAAGACATTTCTTTTTAACCCTCTGAGCTACTGCCAAGTTTAAAGATTTTATAGGACTTTTAGAAGCTTGTTGGTTTTGTGTGTTATTGTTTTTAGATTGTATCACTGTTTTAAGGAGTTTTAATGTTATACAGTCATTGTTTGTATATATTTATATGTATTTTAACTTTTGTAAGCTGCGTTGGGTCCCCCTATGGGGGAGAAAGACAGGATAAAAATTCTATTATTATTATTATTATTATTATTATTATTATTATTATTATTATTATTATTATTATTATTATTATTATTAGAAATACAGTGTTGATATAAACACATTCCCTGCAGCAGGCATTCCCAAGGGGTATGTGGACCGCAGGCTGGAAGTACATGAGACGCTGCCCGTTATCAGCTGCTGCGATCAGTAGCTGATAATGGACAGCTGTTAATGGGTTTTTTCCCAGGTTGCAGCACGGCCGGGTCCTCCTGCTCGAGCTGCAACCCGGAAAAAAAGCCACAGCCCTGCCGATGTCCCCGGTAGCTCCTCTTACCTGTTCTCCTGGGCTCCACCATCTTGGATCTCGCAAAATCTCGTGAGATCCAAGAAGGCGGCACATAATTCTCACGAGATATGGGCGCCGTCATTTTTGATCTTGTGAGATTTCGCGAGATCCAAGATAGCATTGCCCAGGAGAACAGGTAGGAGGAGCTACCGGGGACATCAGTAAGGCTGTAGCCTTTTTTTCCGGGTTGTGGCACGGGCGGGCAGGTCCTCCCGCTTGCGCCACAACCCGGAAAAAAAGGTTGCCAATTGGGGAGGGCTGTTGTTTTTCCCTACTTTAACAGGGGGTACGCGGGGGCAGCCAGTCCGGAGGAACGTGGGGCAACCGGAAGCCCGCGTGCAGAGGTTCAAAATTCTACTTCTTTGTAAAGGTCAGAAATAACCAATGGACACAGGCATGAATTTTCATTTATAAGTGTAGGAAAGGTAATGTGGCTTTTGTGATTTTCATTCTTGTTGCCTAGCTCCCTCCCATTGCCTTCTTCTTGACTGAGAAGGAGTGGCAGCATGCACAGGTTTGCAGGGACAACCAGCTCAATTGTTGCTTTACTTTGGTTCTTATTACCCATGCCTAGCATTGCTGGCTCCATCTCCAGGTGTAAGGAATACAAAACTGGTTTCTGTTTACAGTATCCTGATTTTAGAACATGTTTCTATAAGGCCCAAAGCAAGAAAAACAGTAAAGGGAAAAATAAATGGAGGATTTTGGTGAAATACTGTCAAGCATCTTGCACTCAGATGCACTTTTTCAAGATGTGGACAATTTCAAGCAACTGAGTCATGACTGTTGAAAGCTTTGGGCTGGCAGCACTGAAATAAACATTCATGCACATTCATGCACTTCTGCACAGCACCTCAGCATGATGTGGGAAGACTCAAATTAACCAGGTTAATTAGACTGTTGACCAAGCATGCATTATTCACACATGTACTGAAGTCATTAACTTTAAAACTGCATGTTTAAACCTCTTGTTATTATCCTGCTCTTTGTCATCATTGCCATCATTACTTTGTGTCACTCTACCAATATAATCACTGGTTGGGTTTAATCATATCGTAGCCAGGACTCCTTGCTACTTTGATGATGAGTGCACTGAGCTCCAGGGGATGGAAGATATAATGTGCTAATGCACCTATTCCCTATCCCATAGTCTTACAGCCTCCGCTGGTGGTACCAGGCTCCGCGCTTTCGCAAATGTATTGTAAAGCACGTTATGATGGCGTAGAGGCCAGTCCTGCTGGCATGGCGTGGAGGCCAGCACCGGCAGGCCTCCGCCAGTGAAGGGGCAGCACCCACCGGAGCAGGTGAGCTCCGTGCTGGGCAGTGGGGAGAGGGTGGTGGGGAGGCAGGGAGGGGGTGTTTCAGGGCGGGGAGGGCAGGGAGGTGGTTGGATCAGGCCCAGGAGGAGGTCTCCGCCGAATTCTACCCCCCACCCCAGGCTTGAAAGCCCAACACGTGGCTGCTCGTTTGTGTGCAGGGTATTGGTGCTGCGCGGGGTTTTGGATAGGATTGGGCTGTTAAAGAGTGTTGAAGTTCCACTGCCACCTATAAGCATTGTCAAACTATGTATATCTCAGATTGTAAACTTGTGAGCAGAGCTTGCCATGATATTATTTTTGTAGGATGCTATACTTTTTAAGCACTTGATATCTCAAGAATAGGTAAAGTATAAGAAAAGCCTATCATCATCATCATCATCATCATCATCATCATCATCATCATCATCATCATCATCATCATCATCATCTTATTTGGCCCTACTCCCTAATCCCATGCTTACATTGCAATTAAATCACCACCGAGGATCCCTCCCCCACCCCTGGCCTGGCTGGCTAATCTCCCTCCCTTTCCAACCTGTTCTGGCCTCCCCATGTCCCCCCGCCAGGTGCAGGACTTACCTCTGTCCACTGGCGGTGGCTACAGGCCAATGCCAGGCGCTGTTTAATCACTAGGTGTTAAAAACATGCCTTACGGCACGTTTATGACACCTAGCACTGGCAGAGCTTTCGCTCCGCTGGTGAATTTTTACACAGGATTGTGCTGTGGGACAGACTATTTTTTCTCTCTGTGTAAAGTGCCATGTACAGCAAGTCCTCAGAGTCATTTCGTTTAAAGTTGTTTCATTTTAAATTTGATGGGAAAATTCCATAAGAATATTTATGTTTATCAATTAGCCTATGTTAAAATTGGTTTTATTATGTCATTTCGCTTAAAGTAGCAGTTTCCAAGAAGAATCTATTGACAACTTTAAGTGAGGACTTGCTGTATTTTAATGGTGGTCTATAAATAAAAAATATTATTATTTGTATTATCACAGGACAATTGCAAATCCTCACTTAAGGCCAACACTGCAATCAACAATATAAAAATCATAATCAAAAGTTATAGCTCAGAACGTAAGAACATGATCCCCTGCTTTGTAAGAAGGTAAAAGCCATGATGCTGCGTTGGAACTTTGAAGGTTTGACTGTTGCACTGTCCTTTTGATTTTGTTGTTTGTACATTTCACTGTGCTAGAGGACAAGAGGAACCTTCAGTTCTTTTCAGGTGTGCTTTATCCTCTCTGGAACGTTCTCTGGCTGTTCTTTGGCTCGTGTGTGTGTGTGTGTGTGTGTGTGTGTGTGTGTGTGTGTGTGTGTGTGTGTGTAATTGATCATGCATACAGACTACTCCACACTCATGTTCATACAATTAAAATTTTGCCGGGGTATGAAAAATGGAGGGGAACCATGAGGTATCTCTGTGGAATGCCCCCTAAACTATATTATGTGCAAGATGAGAAACACTATCTCCAAATAAAAAGAAATCTGTGGGTAGAGGTACAAAGATATGTGCAAAGGAAGAACATTTTATTGAAACGAGAAAAGGTGAAAGAGAAAGAAATGTGGCCAAGATGAAGGATGTTTTGAGACATTGCTCTGAACCAAAACAATGGATATTGTTGCAAAGTTAGTCCTTTTCTTTTTAAAAAGGGAAAACATAGGGTATCATCCTCAAAATGTTTGCTGATTGGCACTATATTATAACTTAGTAAATTACCAACAAAACAAGATATGTATAGCTTCTTTCTTCCTAAAATAACAGTGTCCATATTGGGGCTATTCCAGTGTCCATATCGGGGCTATTTGCTATTCCCAGCAAATAGGAAGGCGGCACCCTGTACCAGTAGCCATATGCTCCAGGGCTCCTCTCCCATCAGCCAGTGTTTTGAAGCCCCTTACAGTCCAAACAGAAGCAGCCTGTAATGTAAACGCACTCAAGGGGTGTGTGTTCAATGGTATAGCTGTATACCAAATGGAATTGGCGTACCTCCAACACATGGTCTGCGTATCCCTAGGGGTACGCGTACCACAGGTTGAGAACCCCTGGTATAGCATATGCTTGTTGGGATAAAGTTTCAGGTTCAATCTCCAGTGAAAAAAAATCTTAGGCGTCAGGGACTGGGAAAGATCAGTACCTGAATTCTTGGAGACTGGCTGCCAGGTACAGGAGACAATACTGTATTAGGCTAGATGGATCAATCGTGTGGCTCAAGGTGGTTTGACATGCATACATATAATACATCTATATTCTAGTATTTATGTCCCACCTTTTGATAAATGTCTTGGCACATTGTCATAAAACAATGAGTGCAAACACAGCTTAAAAACCCCGACAGCAGTGGTAAAACCAGTCAATCATGCTGTAAACAACTACATGCCACCAAAAGCTTAGTAAAGCCACACTGTTTTCACTTGGCACTTAAAAGCCACTGGAGTAGGTGCCAATGCCAACCAAGTACCTGTAGGGAGACAGTTTCACAAGCAAGTAACCACTACAGAGAGGACCCCATTTCTAGAAGCCATCCACCTAACATCAGAAAGTGGGGGCACCCAGAGACCTCCAATGATTATCTTAACAACTCGGTGTGTGTGTGTGTGTGTGTGTGTGCGTGCGTGCGTGCGTGCGTGCGTGCACTTGCACATGTGTGTACCTTGTCAGGCTATTATCAATAGGGAGAGGGTGTCATGCTTCTGTTCATGCCTCTAAAAAAATCTAGCTCCAAAGTATCCTGTACCAGCTAGGCTGATAGCCGGCAAGGTCAGAGTTGGGAATCATCTGGCCACAGTCAGCAGGCATCAGGCAACAAAGTTGCAAGGCAAGGTCAAATTCTCCAGGACCTGGGAGAGCTCCTAGGGACAGCTCCCAAGCAAGACCAATGGTGTTTCTACAGTGACCTTTGAGCTCAAAGGAGCAGTTTAATAGCAAAACAGACCTGTTGAGTGCCCTTACCTGTGAGCTAGCAGAAACGTAAAGAACCCTGGCTTGGATCTGTGCATTACAACATTATTTAGCAGTCAACAGGTGTGCCCCGATTTCTCTGCTAGACATTTACTGTGGAGTGAGGGTCCTTGGGACGTTAGTGAGGTGGTGAAACTGGTTTGTGGTTTGTAATCCCTCACTTGAGGAGTCTGAACCTCCACGATTAGAGGCAGAGTCAGGAATCAAGTCCATTTCTTTTGTGTTCTGGGCCTTAGTGCAGTTTAGGCTCTATGGAATCCCTGCAGCAGCCTGCAACTGTATCACATCTGTAGGAGTTTATTTATTTATTTATTTATTTATTTATTTATTTAGGAATTTGTAGCCCGCCTTTCTCCCGAGGGCACTCAAGGCGGCTTACAACATATTAAAGTTCCCTCTGCTTCAGAGGCCCAGTTCTCACAAACTGTAGGCAAAGTGGTAATTCTGTCTACTAGATTGTACAGCTTTAGACTGCAGATGAAGGCGCAAGTGGCAAAATGTTCCACCCACACACACAAATTCCTTCTACATAGGATGCCATGGAAAACTAACCAAGACTTCTTCCTAGCATGTTAATTTTCTAACAGGACAATCCTATGCATGTCTATTCATAAATTCAATGGGATTTACTCTCAGGTAAGTATATTTAGGATTACAGCCTAACAGTACAAGCCTATGTCTGTCTACTCAGAAGTAAAGCTTACTCCCAGGTATGCATAGAAAGTATGCATAGGATTGCAGCCTAAGTGTAGGATATTTTTTTTTCACAAGGGAGCATTCCTTCATGTGACCTCCATCTACTGTCTGAAATGATTTATTCTAGACACATGTTTACAACCTTATTTGCTGTTTGTGAGGACAAGGTTGGAGTCACTGTCCAAAGTATCTGGAAACAGGCATGATACAGAACAGGAGACGGGGAATGCACAATATTTAAATTAAAAATAATAATTTTTAAAATGTGCACTGGTGCAGCCAGTGGGGGAGGGCAGAACGGGAGGCCCTGGAAGGGAAAGGGGATTCAAATCCCCTTCAAATCCCCTTTAAAGGGAATTTAAATCTCCCTTCACTCCAAAGCACCCTGCCCTGCCCCCCCCCCGCCACTGGCTGCACCAGTGGAGGAGAAGGATAGGATTGGGCTGTGAGTGTATTTGTGTGCACGTGTGTGTGTGTGTGTGTGTGTGTGTGTGTGTGTGTGTGTGTGTGTGTGTGTGTGAGAGAGAGAGAGAGAGAGAGAGAGAGAGAGAGAGAGAGAGAGAGATCTTTTGATCACTAATTATGTCAGTAACAGTATCCAAAAGAAGCCTGTGCCACTTTTTACAACCACACTGTAATCACAATGGTCATGAATGGACTGCATGAGGGAACAATTGCATTTTTCCAGGTACTAAAAGCCTTCTGGTTGAAGTGCTTGGAAGATGAGATGTTGCCACAGAAGAAGAGCAACCTTGAGGGAAGATGCATGAAATAAATGAGAAACAAATGTCTATTTCACAATAAACTAATTATGTGGCAAATCTCTTGAGAAGGTTGTGCTTGGCATCTGGTTGCTGTATTTGAGGGTGGAAACTCCCTGTCCCTCAGATTGAAACTATAATAAGTGACTCACATTTAAAAAATGGTTGAACCCACTCAAGAGAATTCAATGAACTAGTCTGCCCTATTGGATTTTTGAGGCAGATTTTTCCATTAAGTACTGGGACCCAGGGAATTCTGGAAAGGTATTTAAAATAATCTGTCAGATATCCCATTGTAGCAGGCATTGTAGCAGGCCAGTCCTTGGCATGTGATTATATCAGAACCAAAAGCTTCCTGGTAGGCCAAATGCAGGCTTAACAGATCGCTGACCGGGACACTCCGTTTTGCCCTTAAGGGCGGCGGGGGGGCGGGGCGATAGGAGCCAGAGCTGGCTCCTATCTGGCTCCTATTGCCCCGCCGCCCTTAAGGGCAAAACGGAGTGTCCCGGACGGCGATCTGGTAAGCCTGGCCAAATGTAGCCTGGTCCAAGAGGAGAACCTGGCCGTTCCAGACACAGATGGAATCTGCTGGCCAGTCCCACAAATTCCACAGCAAGTTCTCCTCATGCAGATCTCAAAATTAGCCACCAAATATCAGGAAAAAACTAGCAAACCTTATTTGTTGCTAGTCACCTATCCATTGTTACACTTAAACCAAGTGTACACTCTCCCTTTATCTTCAGTTTTCAACCACCACCACCCCAGCTACTCCCCTAGGATGACAGAAGCCTTAAAGTAGCCCTAGGATGAAAGTAGAGTAAACATTATTCAAAATGTGTCTTTTTATTCCGAAGTAAAGTATTTTCTTAGCCATTTTATATTTTCCCAGAATGCCTACTTTTCCTGCTCTGGGACACTAGACACCAAAAATTGGATTCTTCCCCCCCCCCCAAGACATTCCCATTACAGTATTTGTTTCTGTTCCCCCCAAAGTGCAAAAATTGCCTAGGTTTCTTTCTTTCTGCATTTTGGAAAGCATGAATAAAATATTGGGGAAAGGGAGTCTGAAGGAATGAAGTTTCTCTTTCTGAAACAGCTGGTGTGACCCAAGTCAACTGTTTTATTGGACAGCGGCTGCAGAACAGAAGAAGACGTGTTTGTTTATTCTTCTAAAGTGAAATTGCTGACAGTGACTTCTCTGTTGTAAATATATTTGCTGCAGGATCACTTGACCATCTGAATATCTCTCGTTTTCTGGAACCAAGTGCCAACAACTATCTAAAATGATGTTTTGTTTCAGTCTATGTTTTCCAGAGACCTTGCTTAATATATCAAGTTTTTGATCCTGACATCACATATAACAGGTACTTCTTATAGTATTTGACAGAACCATACATAAATAAGTGCTTTATTATTGGAACCTCACATTTCAGTTCATTTTGCAGGGTTCCCCTCTGACAAACCCTGCTGAGTTACATAACCAAGGGCCTGTTTCAATCAATGAGTTGATTAGGGACTGGAGAAGGGATGGCTTCTAGGGAATCACAAGATGTTACCACAGAATAAGACTGCTGATGAGGTTATCGATAGTAAGTAACCCACTGAAGTACCAGATGGCTTTCTGAAGAGGACTATGGAGGGGGTTGACAATGTTTCAAATGGACCCAGTAGCTGTAACTTGAACAGCAACGTGACAGGTAGACATGATCAGATGTTGACCTTCATGCTGGGCAAAGTTTCACTTGCTTGACATCAGGCTGCTGTTAAAGGTACAAGGACAGCCTGACGAGATTTTTTTTCTGGTCATTTCTCAGGCAGCTGATGGATTTAATGCAGCATGTTATATATAAATGCAGTCATTTAATCAACAATATTTTACTTCAATATTAATGTTATCAAAGAGTAACTGTAACGTAGCAAGGGTCTCTGTAATTAATGAAACCCACACATTCAGTTTTACTTGAATTAGCTTATTTGTTTAGAGTAAATTGAAGCCTTAATATTGGGGGGGGGCTTTGTTTTTAAACTATTTGCTTTAAACTTTTTGCAATTTAAATTGCAATACTTTTTTCCCCCAGCAAAGTAAGTCATTTATATTTATCCACTCATGAATTAAGGATTAGTACAAATTATCCTAGAAATACTCACTCGCGTTGATTGACTAAACATTCTGATGCCACCTGCAAAATAATAAATGGCATCTCCTGCAGTGGGGCTGCTAACATCTAAGGCAGGAGACTGCCAGTTTCACACAGAGATAATTGCAATGAGAGGTCAAGCAGAGTTTAATTCCATAGCATTTCTCCCCAAAAACCATTCCAGTATTTGATAGTCCTGGAGCACAGACCTGGGCCAATTTGTTTATGGGCTCTTCTTATAAGACACAGGTTAGGGGGGTTGCCACCTTTCTTCCCCCCCCCCCTGAATAGCCCTCAACATCACTGGAGAAGAAGATTCAATAGGTGTCACTTTCCCCCTTGACTTTATTGGCATGTTGGGAGAAAACTTCACCTGCTGTATTTCTGTCTAGTATGCAGCAGCTAGAAACACAAAACCGCTTTCAGAAAAAAAAAGGAGAAAACATAACAACACAAATCCATCCCATCGACAGAATTCTTCGCTAGGCTCCTCTAGCCTACTGCTTCTTAAGGTAGGTGAAAAACACCCGGGTTCCTATATTCTGGAGTAGGCCTGTCCTGACACTCGAGCAAGCACTAGACTGAACAGGACAGCACAGAAACGCAGGAGAAGGTTCCAGCTAACACTGTGATGGACCTTGCAGAAGAAGTGGGGACAGCCATTGGAAGCACTTCTCTTTGTGCCATTATTACCTTTCCTATTTGATGCATTGAGGAGAATATTGAAGGCTCCCCCACAGACTGTAATAACTTTGATGGAGCATGAGAGGAATTGCCTTAAGGGATTTTAGGTCCAAAGCGATAGGTCTTGATAAGACAACTTGTGGTTCCTTTCTGAACATGATTTTATAGGCACACACTCATATTTATTACTTGAAGATGTCAAGAGACACAAGGAGAAAATAGTTTATTTTTTGTACTCGAGGCTTGCAGACAAAAAAAAATGGTCTGCTCATTCAAATCTAAATGGCATTCCTCTGTCTCTCTTCCCCAATGCCTTTTCCCTTCTTTTCCCTAGGCTCTCAGGTTCTTCCATCTTCCATCCTACAAAGAGCATGCACTTACTCTTATCCATCAGCCTTATGTGAGATCCTAACCTCTCTGTTCCAAATATTAGCTGATTCACACATTGTGTTTTAGGTGTACACACCTATGACTTTTAAGGATACACGGTGGCATATTCAGCTTTGGGGGGGGAGGGTCCTGGGACAAAGGACCTGCTGGGGGCTCCCAACAGCATGCTCCCCAAGCTTGAGCAAGTGTGCACATGTGCCAGTTACCCCCCACATGGTGTCTAGGAACTGGGCAGCAGATGGACATGAGTCTTCATGCTGCCACTTACAGTGGTGAAGGAGGACATCCACCTATTTGGTGTCTGGTCAGACAGGAAAGGTCACTGGGCAACTGACATGCAAGACTCCCCACTCTTGCAACTGTTATGGGGGGCAGCACAAAGGAGGACTCACCTCCACCTGCTGCCACCTGACCCCACTCCTTCCTGATAAGCCTCCCCGTTGTGTCCCGGGGGGGGGGGGCTGGCTGGCTTACCAAGAGGCAGTGGGGAGCAGATTCCTGCTTCAATCCCAGATTCTTCTGTCCTGATGCAGCACTGGGGGACAGGACATCCAGGAATTGTAAAACAACACTGGGAAAAAAGAACACAGACACAGACAAGAATTTATACCCCCCCCCTTTCTCCCAACAAGGGCAATCAAGGGCGGCTTCCAATAAAAACGTTAAAATACATATATGACACTCACTGGGTATGGCCTCCAGTTGCTCCAATTTGGAACCAAACAGAGGCAACTGTGGGTGGGAGTGCCCAGCTCGTGACCCATAGATTGAGAAGCCCTGCACTGGATGCACCTCTTACGCATATGATGTGGTCTTGTTCTGAAATATGGAGGGGGGGGGGAAGAGAAGCTATATTAACTGTATTAGTGTTACTACATTGCAATAATCACTGATATTTGTTGACACCTATATCTTTTTGAACTATTTACCTGTATCATGGAAGTTAACAGTGGGACAGCAGAAATTGACTCTTTGCGCCCTCATAGTAGCTAAAAGTTGTATAATATTGGAAGGATAAGTGCCCTCCTACTATTAGTCAATGGATTGAAGACCTTTCGACTTTATCACAGGTTCCCAAACTTTCTCTTTTCACGGCTCCCCTAGGCCAATTGTAATTTTTTCACGGTGCCCCTCACTGTGTTTCTGTTAAAAATATCCCACAGAGCCCCTTTGAGTTTTCTGTGGCACCCCGAGGCACACAGTTTGGGAACCATGGCTTTATCAGCTTTTGAATGAATGGTTTACAGACGACAACTATAAATGGATATTTATGTGGACATTTGGAAGCCCTTCCTACACTCATATGTATAGTGTGCCATAGTATAGCATGCCATAGTTTAGATTTCTCAAATATCTCTATAGTTCATGTGTCCCCCTTTTGAAATTAGATATAGCTTATTCATTCTCTGTAATTGTTTTGTTTGTATATGTGTTTTGTATTGTGTCCCAATGCATTATTTTCCTCACTGAAAGAAAAAAATAAAAAATATGTTGGAAAACAAGCTACAAATAAGGTAAATACAGTAAATACAGCACAGTTCAATCAGACTGGCCTTCATAGACTCTTACAGCATAATCCTAGGCACGTCTCCTCAGAAGTATGTTCCTTGTATTCAATGGGTCATACTCCCAGGAAAGTGTGTATAGGATTTCAGCCCACACAGTGTGCACTGAAAGCAATGGACATGAAAGATGACAAATAGCTCTTACACTTAGAAAATATTTTGCACAAATAGGATGTTTTGCAAAGATAAGGATACGTGCAGCCTAATCCTAACTATGTTTTCACAGATGTAAATATAACTGAAATCAATTAGACTTACTTCTAAATTGTACCTTACTGGTTTTCAGTGGGAATTGCCAACTAATTCTCTTGCATGCAGTCATCAGCACATTTTCTTGAAGTTCGTCCCACTGAAATCAATAGAACTAACTCCTGAGACAGCATGCATCCTGAACCTACAATTGTGTACTTGGAAGTATGTTTCACAGAGTTCAATGAGACTTACTGCCACATAAGTATGATTCAGATTGCATTTCTGGAATGACAAACTATAATTGTTATGTTGCTTATTTTTGAAAAGTCCCAGTGAAATAAATGGGCTAAATCCAAATAATGGGTTAAATCCAAATGGGTAACATTTGTGGCCTTATGTGCCTCAGAAAATCTCATCCTTGTACCCTTGACTAGCTAAACTCGAATGGAATAAAAGATTAACCCAACACCAATTTTAATTTCTGTAAGTGTGGCTTATTTCCCAACGTATGACTGCTTAAAATCTGTAGGGAACACTATTACAGAAATTCTGACAAGACAACAAAATGAGAAGAAAATGATAAAAATACATATTTTGTTTAAATGGGAAAGGATTATTGAGAATCCTTTCTCCCACTAGTCAAAATAAAATGATTGTAGACAATTGATGAACCTAAGAAGACTGTAGCTGCAATCCTATGTACACTTTCTTGAGAGTAAGCTCCACTGAAGACAATGGATTGACATCTATGTAGACAAACATAGGACAGTGCTCTAAGGGCCCAATCCAGTGTAAAGGTAGGCCGGCAGAGCACACGCTCCGCCAGCTTTCGGACTCGCAAAAGTGCTGTAAAGCACTTTTGCGGCACTAAAAGAGTAAGCAGTGGTGGCACGGAGGCCAGCACTGTTTACTCGGCTGTCCCCTGGACTCTGCACCACCAGACACAGGTAAGTCCTGGCTGGGTGGCGAGAGAGTGTGGGGAGGGCAGGCTGGGGTGGCGGCCATTGGCCAGCCAGGCCTGGGAGGGGGCAGGGATATTGACGCCGGGCTGTGCCGATATCCCCATCCCCTTCCCAGGCCTGACTGGAATTACACGGTCTCCCCAGATGTACGCTAGCTAATGAGCTGACGCACATCCGAGGAGGCCCATTGGGGCCTCCAGGGGAAGGGAACGAATGTCCCCTTCCCCCCGAGGTGAGCCCCGGCTACACAGGCATTTTGCTTAGGATGCAACAGTCAGCCATTTCAGCCAGCTGCCACAATCGATTATGGCGCAATCCTGTGTAACATTAGACCGGTGGAGCTCTCGTTCCTCCAGCCTAAAGCATCATAAAGGTGCAGTAAAGCACTTTTGCGGTGATTCGGAAGTAAGTGGCGCCGGTGCGGAGGACAGCACCACTCACAGCCCCTTAAACGTACACAGTTAGGCAGGATCAAGCTGCCCATTATCACCAGTTAGTGCAGTTGTGAATTGTCACTGAGCTCATCTTGCTTACAACAATTAAGTTATACACAGAATTAACATAAAGAACATAAGAAGAGCCCTGCTGGATCAGGCCAAAGGCCCATCTAGTCCAGCTTCCTGTATCACACAGTGGCCCCACCAGATGCCTCAGGGAGCACACAGCCAAAAAGATAACCTGTTTCCTGCTGCCACTCCCCTGCACCTGGCACAGAGAAAACCTACTTCTAAAACCAGGAGGTTGCTTATGGCTTGTAAGCTGTGATGGTCTTTTCCTTCATGAATCTGTCCAAACCCCTTTTAAAGGCATCTAGGCCAGGTGTCATCACCACATCCTGTGGCAAGGAGTTCCACAGATTAATTACACGCTGGGTAAAGAAATATTTTCTTTTATCCGTTCTAACTCTCTCTCCACTCAATTTTAGTGCATGTCCCCTGGTTCTGGTGTTGTGCGAGAGGGAGAAGAATTTCCCTCTATCCACTCTCTCCATCCCATGCATAATTTTATACGTCTCAATCATGTCCCCCCTCAGGCACCTTTTTTCTAGACTGAAAAGCCCCAAACTGAAAAGCTGTAGCCTTTCCTCATAAGGGAGGTGCTCCAGCCCACGAATCATTCTGGTCGCTCTTTTCTGCACCTTTTCCAATTCAACTATATCCTTTTTGAGGTGTGGTGACCAGAACTGGACACAATACTCCAGATACGGCCTTACCATCGATTTGTACAAAGGCATAATGATATTGGCCGTTTTATTCTCAATCCCTTTTTTAATGATCCCGAGCATGGAATTGGCCTTCTTCACAGCCGCCGCACACTGGGTCGACACTTTCATCGACCTGACCACCAGCACCCCAAGATCTCTCTCTTGATCAGTCACAGACAACTCAGAACCCATTAGCGTATATGTGAAATTTTGGTTTCTTGCCCCAATGTGCATCACTTTGCACTTACTTACATTGATGCGCATCTGCCATTTTCCTGCTCATTCTCCCAGTTTGGAGAGATCCTTCTGGAGCTCTTCACAATCCCTGCTGGTCTTCACCACCCGGAAAAGTGTAGTGTCATCCACAAACTTGGCCACCTCGCTGCTTATCCCCAACTCCAGGTCATTTATGAATAAGTTGAAAAGCACCGGTCCCAAGACCGATCCTTGGGGCACACCGCTTTTCACATCTCACCATTGTGAAAATTGCCCATTGACTCCCGCTCGCTGTTTCCTGGTCTTCAACCAGTTCCTAATCCACAAGAGGACCTGCCCTCTTATTCCCTGACTGTGGAGTTGTCTCAGGAGCCTTTCATGAGGGACCGTGTCAAACGCCTTCTGAAAATCCAGATATACGTATAATATCCACGGGTTCGCTCACATCCACATGCCTATTGACCTTTTCAAAAAATTCTAACAGGTTTGTGAGGCAAGACTTCCCCTTGCAGAAACCATGCTGACTCTCCCTCAGCAGAGCTTGTTCTTCTATGTGTTTTAAGATTTTATCTTTAATTAGACTTTCCATCATCTTCCCCGGAACAGATGTTAGGCTGACCAGCCTGTAGTTTCCCGGTCTATGGGAATTATCAAATAGTGTTCTTATTGCAATGGCGATTTGACCCCCGTGTTTAATTTTTTTCTCTGTACCCATGTATGCATGTATACAGTATGTATGCATGTATACTGTACGTATGCATTGCAACAGATAAGACAGACTGTATACATGACCATCCCCTTCATGGGTCATTGCCTTGTCGTGGCGAAGGGGCTTGCGTAACTCAATGAAGCCATGAGCTATGCCGTGCAGGGACACCCAAGACGGACAGGTCGTAGCAGAGAGTTCTGACTAAAAGTGATCCACTGGAGAAGGAAATGGCAACCCACTCCAGTAACCTTGCCAAGAAAATCCCATGAACAGTACCAAAAGGCTAAAAGATATGACACCGGAAGATGAGACCCTCAGGTCGGAAGGTGTCCAATATGCTACTGAGGAAGAGCAGAGGACTAATCCAAGTAGACCCAGAAAGGATGAAGCGGTTGGGCCAAAGCCAATAGGACGTTCAGCTGTGGATGTGTCTGAGGTTGAAAGGAAAATCCAATGCTGCAAGGAGCAATGCTGCTTAGGAACATGGAATGTGAGGTCTATGAATCAAGGCAAGCTGGATGTGGTCAAAAATGAGATGATAAGACTGATGAGATGGTTAGACAGCATCACCGATGCAATGAACATGAAAATGAGCGAACTCAGGAAGATAGTGGAGGACAGGAAGGCCTAGCGGGATATGGTTCATGGGATCACGAAGGGTCGGACACGACTTAACGACTGAACAACAACAACAATACATGACCATTGAGAAGAACACTTCATAATCTGATGAAACAGGCTTGAGTCTATGAAAGCTTACACTACCATAAATGTATTAGACTTTAAAGTGCCACACGTGTGTTTTTGTTGTTAAGTCTTCACATTAAATTTTTTGAATAATTGAACCCCACCAAAATAAGAAACACAACGGTATATTCTCCAATACTAGGACATTCATACTTCTGAGATCTGGTGCCACCTCTGCACTCACAGGACAGATAGAAGTTATGGACCACAAAACTAAACTGAAATACTTCTATGTTTATTGTTTTGTAAGATATACAGTGCAATCCTAACCAACTTTCCAGCACTGGTGTAGCCATGCCAACAGGGAGCACACTGCATTTTGCAGTGCAGCATGGACAGTTGTGGAGGCCTCTTCAAGGTGAAGAAACATTTGTTCCCTTACCTTGGGGCTGCATTGTGGCTGCACCAGTGCTGGAAAGTTGGTTAGGATTGTGCTGATAGTCTCATAGATCTCTGTAAGATTCTTTCATTTTAAATGTCTAGTAAAATTCTCCTATAATGAAAAGTGTATTGCTATCAAATTACTATCATCCCTTACTCATCATGACTGCATTATAGCTCTAGTTTCACAATTTAGTAATGAGTTCATCTTCGCTTCTTGCAACATCTATGATGAGTACACAAAAGCCATAAACTTGCAAAAACTTATGGTCAAGCTTTACTATTGCAGTCCTAGACTACAGTGTTACTCTTTACTGTAAAGATAAACACAGTTCAAACATCAGAGCTCAGAACTCATGGTTGCTTCCCAAAATACTGTGAGACTGGTTTTGCCACTGCTGTAGCCTAAAGCCCTCAATAGGCTACATACAGATCAAAGTACAGGTTGAGTATTCCTTATCCGGACAACTTAGGGCAGGAAGTTGTCTGGAATTCGGATTTGTCTGGATTTCGGAATATTTGCATAAATATAATGAGATATCTTGGGGATGGGACCCAAGTCTAAACATATAATTTATGTCTCATATACACCTTATACACACATAGCTTGAAGGTAAATTTATACAATGTTTTAGTAATTTTGTGCCCCAGCATGCCTTGCGCTATGCCAGCCAGGTGCTGGAAAAGGGGTTTTTTTTTAAGTCATAACCCCCAAAATGTCTGGATTTCGGAATAGACTGGATTTTGGATGTCCAAATAAGGGGTAACCAACCTGTATATTATCTGTGAAAAGTAGATACCCCTCATCTTATGAGCTGTGTTCTGATTAAAAACAACTGTGGCCAGACCCAAGGAACTCAAGGTTTCAATACCTGGCATCACCAGGTAAGCTGGGAAAGATCCGTTTGAAACTCTGAAGAGCCATTGCCAGGTAGTGTAGAAAGTACTCCATAGAAGGCAGTCATGTCCATATGGCTGCTCACATCCATAAGCTTGCAAATTCAGAATTTACATTAGAATGATTTGTGACACTGCATAGACTAAAGTACTCTTCCTTTTAAGGGTGCAATATTATGCACACTTGGGAGTAAGCCCTATTGAACACATTGCATCATATATATGTTTACCAGTGCAATCCAGGCCGCCCGCCGGATCCTGTGCTCAGCCACGGGCAGGCTCCTGCTTGGCCAGAGGTCTACTCGGGGAAGGGGACGCTTGTCCCCTTCCCTGGGTGTAAATGGCGCTTGGGCTGATCGGCCTTCTTGAATTTCCACCAGCAATTTTGCTGGCAGAAGTCGGGGAGGCCGTGTAACGGCTCAGCTGCCCGGCAGGGGCTGGGATATGGCGGCAGCCATTCCCCCGCCCCTGCCTGGCTGGGCCAATCAGCCCCCTCCCTCACCAAACCTCCCCCTGTCCGCCGGATCCGTACTTACATGTTCCGGAGGCCACAGGGGAGCTCCGTCGGCGGAGCAGGGGAGGCCGGGCCTTGCGCCGGCCTTCCCTGCTCGAAAGTAGATGCAAACATGTCTTATGGCACGTTTGCGACGGCTTCGGGCGGCAGAACGCTCGTTCCCCCACCAGATCGATCTTCAGGATTGTGCCATGGATGTCTCAGAGAAACAATAATGGGTCTTATGGTACCTTAAAATCTAACTATTGGAGAATGAGATGCCTCTGTGAAGTAGGTTAATGCAGAATACATTTATACACCTACAATATTACAACAGGATATATTTTTTTTCCTGCAACAGACTAACATGGTCTACCTTCTAGAATTTCTAGACAATCTTTTTCTCACATAGTAAATGTGTAGTTCCAAGGGATTCAAAAATATTTTCTTAAGATGATACGTTGCTGGGATGTCGCATTTTCTCAGTGCTGCAATATCTTTCACCTTTGAAAACATGACTCTTGCCTGTTTGTGGCTTAATTTGTTGTGTAAAATGCAGTTGTACACTTGGCTCAAAAACCTTGTGGGTATGTTTGGTGATACTGTCTACAACTCAGCCTCCCTCTCAACTACATTATTTTACTTTTACATGTTTGGCCCACAAAAGCTGCACCATTTTATTTCAAAGGGTTCGTGACATGGGGAAATTTCGAAACGTGTGCAAATACAATCCACAGCAGAGAAATGCACTTTGAGAATGTTAAAAGCATCAGCTAGGCTCTTTTATAAAGGGCTATGTGAAGAGACTGCACTCATCCAGTGGGTTTTTAAAATCTCTTTTCTTGTCATATCACAAATTGCTCTTACAACTCCCCGCAGTTTCAGATATCTTTTGCCATGTAGCATTGGAGCTACTGTTCAAGAGACAGATGTCCAAAGAACGATTAGGTATACAGTACAGTACTGGTGGGGATCTTTAGATTCTAGTCATTGCCTGGAAGGATCTTTAGGCTCAGGCCCTATGTGTTACATGATGTAGTTATATACAGCCTTATTTACAGCATAAATGTACTGTATAGTGAATGTATTTTTAAATCTTTTAAACTTGTCACCATTGTCAGTCCTACTGAGGCTGCAATCCTACGTACACTTGCCTGGGAGTAAGCCCCATTGAACACAGTGGGATTTACTTCTGTGTAAACATGCGAAGGACTGCACGGCACATTTGTCAACAATCCACATTATATGATCAGGACAGAATATACAGTATCTGAAAATGAAAAACAAAACAAAACTGTATCTTACACTGTGATAACTACACCTGCTTGAAGGTACATTCTGCTTGCAAGTTATTGGGAACCATCCAGCAAAAACGTATCCTGAGTAGATCCCATTGAAAGCAATGGAATGAGATCTTGTTGTTGCTGTTCAGTCGTTAAGTCGTGTCCGACCCTTTGTGATCCCATGAACCATATCCCGCCAGGCCTTCCTGTCCTCCACTATCTTCCTGAGTTCGCTCATTTCCATGTTCGTTGCATCGGTGATGCTGTCTAACCATCTCATCCTTTGCTTTCCCCTTCTCCTTTTGCCTTCAATCTTTCCCAGCATCAGAGTCTTCTCCAGAGAGTCCTCTCTTCGCATTAGGTGGCCAAAATATTTGAGTTTCAGCCTCATGACTAATTTAAGCCCCATTAATTTCCTTTGGTTAGATTGAACCCAATGTGTTTAGGAGAGGTTTGAACAAATAATCAGTTCTACAATATTATTAAAAGCATATATTAAAAATATACAAGTATTATACAATCCATGTAAAATTACATTTATTGAATTGGGAGTTACAGAAACATTCTCTATTATTTCACCATAATTCTCTTATACAGTATAAGCTTTAGAAGACCTTTAGCATATCACTTTGCATATGGAATGTACCTTCAAGTTTTAACTTTCTGTTTAATTTAAAAAGCATTCATTCATCTGAAGGGTAGGTTTAGCATTACTCATGGATTCTATTAGAAACAGTGCTACTAACTACAAGAACAGTTTAAAATGTTTTAAACAGTTTAAAATTCTTCCTTATACATTACATTTTCTTTTCCTTAATTTGCATTTTGCTTTTTCTTCTTTATACTTCTTTAAACAGTATAAAGAAGAAAAAGCAAAATGCAAATTAAGGAAAAGAAAATGTAATGTACCTAGGACACTCTCCGCAGCCACCCTTGTAGCTGGGATACTGTTATTATTCGTATCTTTGTTTTGCTTTAGAACACTAGCAAAGTATGTAGCTTGTATTTGATTAAAAAGACGTTTATGTTATATGTACCCCTCCTCTGATTTACTTCATCTTCTTCACACCACTATCCTAATCACGTTTACACTCAGTAGTAAATCCCATCAATTTCAGTAGAATTTGCTTCCAAGTAAGTGGGGCTAGGATTGAAGACTTCCAGTGTAGGCTCTTTCCATTGTGAGGATGGTATGTGTATAGTTATTTATTTGTGTGTGTCCCCGCGCCCGCAGCCCTTGCTGCCCTGTTGCATCAACTTCCTGTGCAAAGCTCTTCGCTTTGGGATGAGGATTCTTGTTCTCTCACACCCCTTTCCCTCCTTCGGTATGTCAGCTTCCTGTGCAAAATCCCGTACGTTCGGTTTAAGGATGCTTGTGTTGCCGCTGCTTTGGTGCATCAACTTCCTGTGCAAAACCCCTCGCGTTGGGGCGATTATTCATGTTTTTACTCCTGCCCTTGGTGCATCAACTTCCTGTGCAGAATCTTTTGCAAATAGGAAGGGGGTGTTTGTGAGACTACTACGTGCTTAAAAAAAATACTATTTTTACAATATTTTATTCTTTGCTATTGCCCTGGTGCATTAGCTTCATGTGCAGAATCCTTTGCATTGGGGCGGGGTGGGGGGTTAGCGAGTGAGGATGCTTGACTGTGTTTCAATTCTCCTCATTCCTTGGTGTATCCACTTCCTGCGCAGAACCGCTTGCACTAGGGGGAAAAAAGAAGAGGCTCGCGCTTCTGGTCTCCTCTTGTCGTCGTCGCCGCCGTTCGTGCTGCTGCCGCCGCCGCCGCCGCTGCCTGCCCCGGTGCATGATCCTCTCCTTCCTCCCCCACCGCCGCTGCGCTGCCGCTCTACTAGAGTTTGCTGCCCTACTTCACTCTACTTTAGTTTCACTCACTTTACATCCGGGTTTTTTCCCTAGGCAATGGGTGCCGAAGCACAGCCCGTTCCTTAGGCAAAGGGAAATAAATTCGCTGCACCGACACGTCAAGTAGTCCCTCAGGAGGAGCCGTGAGGCGCCCCCTCCTCTTCCCGAGGAGGCCGCCACCCCTCCTCCCTCATTCACAGAGAGGGAGGGTGGGGAGCTCGGGTGAAGGGGAGCCCGCCTCCCCCTCAGCTTTTGTCCCCTCCTCCGTCTCCTCCTCCTCCCCTTCTCCGCTTCGGAGAGCGGCCGGAGTAGTTCGTGTGCGTGAGTGTGAGCGAGAGAGTTGTGTCGGGGGCGCGCAAGCAGCAACTCGAGAGCGCGCGCCTCAGGCAGGCCAGGCAAAAGCAAAGCAAAGCGAAGGGAGGCCGGTGGCGGAGTGATCCAGGCGTGCGGTGCTGCGGCCGGGCCGGGTGAATGGGATTGAAGAAGAGTTCAGCTTCTCGGCTTGTTTTTGTGTCACAGTTTCTGTTCTCCTGCGCCTCTTCTGCTTCGTTCCTTTCTTCCTGCCCGTCCCCTCCTCCCCGCTGCAGGAGGAGCCCCCCGGGGAGAGGGGAAGGAAAAGGACCCCTCAGAGGAGAGAGAGAAGAGGAAAGCAGGAGGAGGAGGTGGAGGAGGAGGAGGAGGAAAAGAGAGCAACCAACCAACCATCTTCCACTCCCAGCTTAGATTAAAGAAAGTGAGAGGAGGAGGAGGAGAGAGGAGCCAAGAAGAGGGGGACAGGGAGGCCCAGAGGAGCAGCTGCACCACCTTCTCCCTATGAAGAGGAGCCCATTCCCCTCAAAGAGAGGTCCTGCCAGGGGGACCCCAGCCAGACAGCAGCAACATCACCACCACCACCAGGGTGTAGTATCCCACCTTTTGGATTCTCTCCTCCTCCACCTCCCTGTTTTCTCTTTCTCTTCTCTCTCTCTTTCTCTCTCTGCCTCTCTTTCTCTCTCGATCTCCCCCCTTCTGAGTAGGGCTAGTCCTCCCCTCCCCGCTCTGCTGCCTGTCTCGGGGACTTTATTGGAGGAAGATAGAAAAGGATGGATTGTTGGGGGTGGGGGAGGCACAGTCCACCATGTAAGACTCCTGAGCCAACTTGAAGATAAGGAGCAACAACTTCAGTTTAATTCTCCCTACCCAATATGTATAGCCTAGAGATGCGGGAAGGGGGCATGTCCTTTCTCTGTCACCTGTAAGGATTGAAGTAAGTTTCTGAGAGAGGAGGGGGGTGGAGTGGGAGGGAGTAGGTGACACATTGGATGGGGGGGGGGCGAGGGATGACACATTTGCAAAGAGGGGAGGGGAGAGGGAGATTTTTCTCATATCTTCTGGCTTTACTCCGGATGATTATTTCCAGGCCATTTTTCTCTTGGGTTGATTTTTCTCCGTGATGCTGCTGGGGAAGTTTTATTATCTTGGAAATGATGCTGCTTTGATGATTGAGGATTCGTAGTAAAGCTGCTGCGGCGACGGCGGTTCTCTCTCTCTCTCCCCCCCCCCTTCTTCTTTCCTTTGCCTTTAATTTGTCTTGGTGGCCCGAGTAGTGCTGGGAAAATTCCGTTTCTTCAGTAACTTGTTATTCTGAAGTCTCTCTTGCCCCTCTCACCCTGGGGCAGCCCTTTCTGTACAGATACAAAGCTCGGTGCAAGGACACCTTTGGGATTTCACACTCCTACTCTGGCACATGTTTGCAGTGACGAGACGTGTACCTTCTCTCTCTCTTCCCCCCCCCCCTTTTCGATTTCTATGTGCGTTATGTAGGAGGAGTGGGGTTTTATGTGGGACTGCCATTTGGTCTAGTCCCGTTGTGCATGCGGATCTCGTTACTTTTCTCTCTGTTTGCTTCTTTGTTATTCTGAACCTTACTATAGATGGTTTTCCCCCCTCTTGACCACGTTTGCAGTAGTGTTGATGCCTTCAGAATTTTGCACTGTTGGACTTTGTTGTTGTAGGTGAATATGAATTGGATCAACATCATTCACTCAGCTGTCACACCGACTGGCTTTGCAGTGTTTAAGATACAAATATACATTTTCATGGAGCACTTTTTGGTTATTGGAATGGGGTGAGGAACCTTGCACGTGGCAAGGTGGTTCTATATGTGTGAGAATGCCATTGCATTTAAATTATGTACTGAAATAGCCTTTGTGTTTAGATGTCAGATTATGCTGTGCAGACTTGCTTGGAAATAAGATCCAGTAAAATCAGTGGGACTTACTCCAAATATATGCAGTTAGGACCAGGATGTTGCATTTCTTCATGTTGGTTGTTGTATGTGATGAATTTCTTTGAATGATTTGTAAAGTCATAGGTGAATTGTTTTATCAGTATTAGTTCAAGCTAGGTACTTGATAGTAGATTCTGTTTTAATGACTGGGTTCTTCACCTATCTTCAATAGGAATATAACTTTTAAGAAAGTTGTGTGTAGTCCTAAGGTAGGTCAGTTTTATCATAGCAATATTAGAAAAGCTATATATTTATTCACTGATTGATATTGGGCCTGAAATGAGTACACTTGATCATGTTAATCGAAGCAAAACACTTACTACAATGCTTGTGGCGAAGGAGCTGTTCATCATGCTGAAATAATACAACTGCACAATAAAATCTTGAAAAAAGAGTAATAGAGATATTTTGAAAGTGTTTTGATGACAATGCCCTTTTTCTAAATTCCTATCAGTCTATGATTGTAATACATGTACTGTGCAATCAGAACCTCATTTACTAAGAAGAAAATTCCACTGAGTTTAGAGTAACTTTTTCTCATAAGGCTGCAATTCTAAGAGCACTAACTTGGGAAAGAAGTTGAGATCAGAATTATTTACAGCAGGTTGTAAGAATCCTAGGTACTCTGCTTTCATACATTTGCTTGCTTGCATCTCATTTACCATTTGCTTTAGAAGTACAGTACTTGGATGCCTAGTTTCACTTTGTACATTTTTTTGTTTTAAACGAAACAACAGCTGAGAACTTAAGTTTAATTTTCCTGTACAACTGGTGATTGCCAAGTACAGTATTACTTTATCTTGCTTTTCATGAGGAAAAATTAAGTTTGCAAGTTTTGTTTCAATATTGCTGCGTTCAGAGAAAAAACCAAACTGAAGGTCAACTTTGGGATCTAGCTGAACATGTGGGGTCAATGTGAGCAACCTTGCAGATACTTAACCTTGACAATAGTATACTCCACTGAATATTCTTTAACATAGTATACTCCACTGAATATTCTTTAACATAGGAAGTTGTTTAAATTGCTTTTCAAGGAATAACTTTTTACTTTATAATTATCTTATTAAGAATTCTGAATAAAGAGAAAACACAGCCATATTTATCCACAATATAGAACTTATGCCATTATTTGTGTTCAAGTAAATGAACCATGAGCCGTCGATTGAAAGGTCGGCAGTTTGAATCTACGATGGGGTAAGGTCGGCAGTTTGAATCTACGATGGGGTAAGGTCGGCAGTTTGAATCTACGATGGGGTAAGCTCTCGTTGCTTGGCCAGCTCCTGCCAACCTAGCAGTTCCAAAGCATGTTAATACGAGTAGATAAATAGGTACCGCTTGCGGGAAGGTAAACAGCGCTCCGTGTTCCAGCCGCATGCTATGCGCTGCGGCAAGGAGAGTCATGCTGGCCACATGACCATGGAGGCGTCTTCGGACAACGCTGGCTCTTCAGCTTTGAAATGGGGATGAGCACCACACCCTAGAGTCGGACATGACTGGACTTAATTGTCAGGGGTCACCTTTACCTTTACCTTAAATGCTATTATAGGACTGAGACTCTTCGGTACTATCATTTGAAAACATAAAGTAACAGTGCATATCGTTTGGGATTTTAGCTTTTCCGTGTTTTATTTTAAATGGAAAACTTGCATTTACCGTTTTGCATTCTATTCCACATCAGTAGCTTATAATAGCCAATGTGAATGAAAAGTGTACAGTGTTGTAATATTTCAAGAGACTGATCATTTCTCACCCCCTGTGTGTTTGTAGGGTATTTTGAGCTTGCAGTTTTATTCATTATGGTTGGTATAGTAACTTCTGTGAATTTTTTAAGTAACTGCCTGACACAGTGTTCATGGGAAAATAAGGGACAAAGTTCATCTTTATACAGGATGTATGGATCCATCAAGTGTTGGATGAAGTTTAGTAAAAGAGCATCCTCAGCTGGAGGGCTACTCTGTTTTACCACCTGGTCTTTGCTCTGGTCTGCAAAGCTGGGCACAAGCAAATTGAAAGCTTCCTAAACCAAAGGCTCTAAAAGCAGAATCTTCTCCCCCCCCCCTTTCAAAATATTTGCTGTCCATAACAAAGTTTAATTTGAAATGTTTACATTCCTTTATCACTGTGCGTAGATGTGTGCTTTTGCATTGCAGGCTCAGATATTAGTAGTGTTATATTTTTTTTGTTGTGTTAAAAAGAATGATCAAGCAAGAGGTGGCTGGCACTGACTTGTTTTTATTTTCAAATATGCCTCCTTCCCTTTTTATAAGTCATTCTTACTAATACATTTGTTTCAAGCGTTAGAGTGAAGGTGTTAAGATTTCTAATGTACTTCTAGCTGAATAAGTGTTCAGCTATCGCTGTTAGGCCTTGATATTTCCTATAGATTTCAAAGTTGTGAAGTTACAACAAACTACTTGGGACACAATCCAGTTGAAGTTAGGCACTTTTAAATCCTATTGGTTTCAATGGAAAATATTTGGAAAATGTGTTTATTTCACCCATTGACATGAATGGAACTTAAAAATGGCTGGATTGGGCCTTTGTAAATGTTTAGTGGTGATAAATGGAAGCTCCTTTTTTCTTCTTGTATATAACATACTTGACCTTTCCAAATGTTATACGGTAGAACTTTCTCATGTATAATTCTTTGTAGCACAGCAAAATTGCACTGTTGCATTGTTTCAGTTTAGTGTACAGGCGAAATAACTGTCCTGATAGCTACTAAGAATTCCCTAGAAACTGTTGTACTGTAATCTGTTCTATGGAGGATTTTAACTGGGATGAGTTGCTTCAGTATCGCAGGAATAGCTTTACTACTGGAGTTTTTGTGGAAATCTAAGTTTGAGATCCTTCACCATATACTTTTAGACAAAAAAAGCCAAACTGAAAAGCAGCTTAGACATATTTAAAGTGATAATGTTGGTTGTTCTGCATTCTTCTGTTCAGTGTCATTTGTAGTAAATAGCCCATCAAACGAGCAAGTTGCTTAGTGCTATGATTAAAACTTCAGGAAAAAAAAGTTTTTGCTAATAGTGTTTCAGGTATGCAAACCGTCTTTCCTAACCAATTCAATATGAAATAGGGGGAAAAATCAGTAGAACTGTAAAGATATATTAAATGTTCACACGTTCTTCCTGTTTAGACTAAGCATTTAATATTTCTGATCATTGAAGCCTTGAAGCTGCTCCTGTGAAAATATACTAGTGATTGTTTATAAAGTTCCATGGAAATCTTGGAGTCAAATCCAGGTCCCTCCTCGCCTATTGTGGAAGCCTCTTTGGCCATGTAAATTGTTTCTGCAGTACAGAAGAGTACTAGGATGGTAGAGAGTTACTGTAGTAGCATGCTAGACTACATTTACAATAGAGGAAAAAGAGCTAGAGCTCCACTGTTTGGGGGTGTTCATGTATGAAGTGAGACCGTACTTAGTACAGTACAGTATTGTAGTAATAGCATTATTAGGTCTCAACTTTTGTTCAGAACTTGGGCTGATATATTCTGATTTAAATTTTGATCTCTTTTAAATTGCATATTGGGATATGACTATGGATATTGGTTACAGGAAGGAATGTTTGTATCTCTTTTACTTGTCAGATGAACATATTTGTGGCTAGGACAGTATATTGTCATACAAATAGCTACTATAATGGCTGGTATATATTCTGTACTGTATTGGTACATGGTTGGGTGGCTTGTTGACATTGAGGACATTGTAAATATGAGTCACAAAAACAAAGTAAGAGAAGCCAGGGCACAGTTGAAAGATATTTCTTAAATTGTGTTCTGTGGAAGTTTTGGTGTTTGACACAGCATAGTGGTTCTTTTGATGATACAGGTTGAGTATTCCTTATCCAGGGATGGAAAGTTGTCTGGATTTTGGATTTTTCTGGATTTTGGAATATTTGCATAAATGAGATCTTGGGAATGGGACCCAAGTCTAAACACACAATTCATTTGTCTCATATACACCTTATACACGTAGCCTGAAAGTAATTTTATACACTATTTTTAATAATTTTGTACCCCAGCAATTCTTGTGCTATGCCTGTCAGGTGCTAGAAAAAATTTTTTGCGATTTTTTTTTTTTTAAAAGTGAAAATGTCTGGATTTTGGAATATTCTGGATTTCGGATGTCCGAATAAGGGGTAATCAACATGTATAGAGATAATTCATCTACAGTCAAAACAGTTAGCAATGAACATGTCTGCTCCCGTATGTTACCTGTTTGAGCAGAAGAAGAAATAGTTAAAGTGCATCACTTAGCTCTCACTTTAAATTTTTATTTAGGTAAAAACATACATACAAAAAATGAAACCAGAGAATATCAAAGGAAAAAGCACAGTTTATTACAGAGCCTATTGTATCATTTTAGTACAACATGTAGCTCCCATCTGTCCAAAGGTCCATGGACATCCACCAGAATTTAAATGGCAACTCCAGAGGTAAACAGTTGAATATCTTCTTTAATTGCTAATTCTAAAAGTGTGTGCCAACCTTCCAAAATAATGAGATATGAAAATGATTTGACCTCCATGTTCTAAGTCAGAGTATTTTTAAAATTATCTTTGAAACTGAGAGGACTAGGAGTTATGGTACTT
The DNA here is from genome assembly GCA_026170595.1 of Plestiodon gilberti rubricaudatus. Classification (NCBI taxonomy): domain Eukaryota; kingdom Metazoa; phylum Chordata; class Lepidosauria; order Squamata; family Scincidae; genus Plestiodon; species Plestiodon gilberti. Next base: position 253,462,378 of record JANXHW010000001.1, on the reverse strand, counting down.
AAATGTAAACTGGGATTTTTAGAGTTTAGGGAAGTTGCCTGTACAATGGTATGCTGCACTTTGCTTCCTCAGAGTGTGTTTATAAAGCATGTCTTGGTTTGTTATTTTTGACGATTAAGAAGTGAACCACAGAATTATTGCCTTACAGTTCAATTCTCTGCAACTTTTACTCAGCAGTAGGATCCATTCCATTCATTGCTACTTACTCCAGGTAAGTGTGTAAAGGATTCCTCTTCCCCTCCTGCTGTGTATCCAAGTATTGTTAACCATGTGCTACATTTTTCAAACATTTTCTTTAAAGGAAGGAGCAAGCAAATTATTTGATACATCAGCAGTATGGTTCTGCATAGGTTGGCCATAATTTATAAGTAATTCAGTGTTGAGAAGAGAATGAAGGATATCCTTAAATCATCATTAACATGTACATATGCATCCTGACACTGGCTGTTTTATGCGAATCCTGAATTCATGTTTTCACTTATAATCCTGAGGTGCTCAGCTTTAACACGTAACATAACTTCAGTTTGTGTAGAGTAGCCAGTAACAGTATTCTTGCATATATTGGGAGGGAATCTAATCTACTGGACACAGCTATTCGTTATATACTGTATATTCACTTGCTCAATACTGAACTAAGTTTTCAACACCATATCAGATATAGCTATGTAACGTTTAGTCCAATATTTCATTATTTTCCAGCGATTCTGCAATACAGGAATTTAGGCTATCACTCTGTTAACATAATCTTATACCTAACTTGCTGCCAGAATCTGCCAGAATCTAACAAATGCTGACTTCCTCTCCTACCTCCAAATGTTACATTTTCATCACTGAAGGGCAATAGTGAGGAAAGTGACATTATGAAATGTGTTTGCTATGAGAAGTTTAATGTGTACCTTTTTAAAGCAAGAAAATGGTTCTCCTCTCCATGAAATTAAGAATAAGCTTTTAAAGCTTCTTGCTGCATTTAATAGGAAAACAATGAGAAAATATTAACTGTATAAGTGTTAAAATGGAGAGTGGAAGAGTATGTGGCCTAACATGTTGAAGCCTAACACTCGGATAATACTTTGTGGATTCTGCCAGTAGGCCTATGAAAAAAACCCTCTTTCGCACAAGCCAAAAGATGGTGTGTGTGGTTTTCTGTTTTGTTTTGGCTGCATATAGAACACAAACTGTCAGTACTTGAAGAGAAGGAGCACTAGCAGAAAGGCATTGATTTCTTTTTTCCTCTTCCCCTCCTGCTGTGTATCCAAGTATTGTTAACCATGTGCTACTCTAAGGCAGTGTACTTGCATGCAAAATAATAGTTGATCTCCTCAGTCAATTAGCAATCTGAGCCTTAGCATCTTTTAAGCCCAAACTTCTGAGTAATCGCAATAATTTTTTCTGATAAACTGACTTATAGTAGCCATGGCAACAGCTGTCTTGGCTTTTTATGGACAGTACTGTTGCTGCATCTGCAGGCTTCATCAATACTTCTGCTGCCTACAGAGGAAAGTGCAATAGAATGTCTTTCTGATGGTTTTAGCAGCATTGCATATTGTGCTATTGCAGTGTACCACTGTGTGCTTTTCATGTTCCAAAACTTCATGGAGTGACTTCTTTTCCTCTTTTTTGCCAAAGAGTTGTAAAGCATTATTATAAAGAAACAGTTGTGAGTGTTGGAATAACATTACTTGTTACCTTCTAGGGGAAGCTTCCATTTTCTACTTGCTGAACTAGTGTATGAACACTTCCAAGAAACTGAAATAGTGTTTAACTTTCAGTTATGCTTTATGCTTTTTTGTTACATAATGAGTAGGTTCCTATTTCTGTGTAGTGTAGGGAAGGGAAAGGGATGTATATTTTTAGGCAAATCAGGCCAGTAACACTCAATATTTCATCCCTCAAAATATGCATTTTAACATTGTAGTAGTAGTAGTAGTACATTGAGATAGTTAAATGAACTTCTGCAAGCTAAGAATGTTTGGCTTGATAGGATTATCTGGTGCTGTTGATTGAAGCAACTTGTTCAGCATTGAGAACCATATTGAATCTCTTCATGGACTGGAGGACTGAAGTTGATTCATAGTTCAATAAATGTACAGTAGTTGCTAAAACTTGTATATCTGTTGGGATATGTTTGATAACAAGCCTTAGCTTGTGCACTTGTGATAGTAAGACTGTAATCCTGAAACCCAGGATGAATCCTCAAATATAGATATAGAAATGAAATTTGAGAAGCAATGCTTTGGGGCTTTTGTTAACTGCCTTCTGATTTTTGCTTCTTGAATACAGCTATAGATTAGCTTGAAGATGTGATTGCAAAGAAGGTTGCTAACTTAGAAATAAAACCCAAGTTTGGATTCTGTCAGTTTGCAAGCTATAAAAGTGAGTGGAGCACTATAGGCCACTTCAGCCAAACAACCATAGTTCTTTGAGTTGGGAACATGGCTTGAACCCCTCCTGAACTAGAACATTTCCTCATCCCCCTTACTTTCTTAGCTCTGATACGGAGTAGCTACATTTAGATCCTAATTTAGTCCTAAAACCTAATTTAGTAAAGCTACAACTTTGTCTAAACCCCGAGTTTATAAACCATAGTTAAAGGCACAGCTTTGGTTAGGACTACACACATAGCTGTTTTATCTAACCAGGATGTTGGTATGCAGATGGGAGGAGTGTGCATGAGTGTTCAGGCAGAATTCCCATTCCAATAATCATGGTTTGTTGGGTTGTGTGAACCAGTCGAACTTGCAAAGTTGAATGACAAGCATTTAAAGTTGAAAAATATTGTAGAAATACTGTATTCTGTTAACTATGTGGTATGAAGCACAGGCTACCTTTTATTCTTTAGAATTGAACTTGGAAAGTTTTGACTAAACTCAACTTACTTACTAAACTAAACTTGTGGCACTTACCAGGGCTTGGGGGAGCTTTGGGGAGACCTGCGCAACCCTCTGCAGGCCTCCCCAATCTTCGGATCGCTTCGAAACGGCAATCTTCAGGCACTTCCAGGTTTCACGAAAAATGGAAATGCCTGAAGATTGCCATTTCGAAGCGATCCGAAGATTGGGGAGGCCTGCAGAGGGTCGCGCAGGCCTCCCTGAAACTCCTCCAAGCCCCGGTAAGTGCCGCAACAGGCGTTTCGGGCACTTTTCAGGCAGAGGCGATCCCCTGGATCGCTGTCGCCATGCTGTCCCCACCCCTTAAGGAGGCAGGGGACAGCTTTTGTTCTTAATGGTGGGTCGCGCCCCACCACTTTGAGAACCACTGCCATAAAGCATTATACTGCTCAATTGATTTATAGGAACTGAGATTTAAAACCACAACAAAAAGCCAACACCCGGTAATTTATTGCATGGGAATTTTGAAATGCTTTCCTAGCAATCTATGATGATGGACAGTAAAATTGGTATGGGACTAGACACTGACGTATGTCTGGTCTCTGACTTTGGACGCTTGGACTATGAAGTCTACCAAGTCATATCCTGTACAAAACCTAAACAGTCTGCTTAAATAAGTGAACTTCTGTGTGTGAAGACACACCGTTTTATGTGTGAAACATGCAGTTTTCATAGAGTAAAAGCACAATCTTGCGCAACTATCGGGCAGCGGAGTGAGTGCTCCGCCGCCCGAAGCAGTTGCAAATGTGCCGTTAACCACGTTTGCGACGTCTCACGAGTAAGGGCAGCCGGTGCGGAGGCCGGCCGCCATCACTCCGCTGCCGGATCGTCCCCACGGACACCGGAGAAGGTAAGTGCAGCTCTGGCCGGGACAGTCTGGGTGGCGAGGGAGGCCGTTGGCCGAGCCAGCCCAGGGGAGGCGAGGATGGTGGCCGCCATATTCCCGTCCCCTTCCTGGCCCAGATCCGCTATTACACAGCCTCCTCAGACTTGCTCCAGCTAAATAGCTGGCAGAAATCCGAGGAGACCCATTTGGCCTCCCTGTGTTACACCGGGGGAAGGGGATGAATGGGGATAGAATCTGGCGGGCGGCCAGGGCCACCTGCCAGATAGTTAGGCAGGATTGGGCTGTTGCTGGTGGTGTTGTGCATCTTTTTTGGATTGGGAGCCCTTTTGGGACAGGGAGTCATTTAATCATTTGATTTTGTCTGTAAACCGGTTTGTGAACTTTTTGTTGAAAAGCGGTATATAAATACTGTTAATAATAATAAAAAACCTTGTTCTGTTAACAGCTTTGTGAACTTTTTTTGTTGAAAGGCGGTATATAAATATTATGAATAAAACTCATAGCAGTTTTAGAATAGAGTTTCTTGGTTAAAATACATGTGACCATGATGTACTGAACAAACTGCTTTTGTGGCTATCAGCTGGGCAATGTGCTTTGTGTATTACATGGTGGTAGGCTTATGTCCAGGTTCTGGGTAATAGCTAGTTGAAACCAATTACTTGCAGAATCTGAGATTTTTATAATTAATTGCACTAATCTTTTGTTTTCATAGGGTCTTGTAATTGATATTCATAAATGTTTTTGTATTTCAAAGCAATCAGTATTATGGATGGACAATACATATTACATGTACACTTCTCATGCAACTGCTTATTAACTTAACTTATAGCTCTAAATTTTGTAGTTTATGTTGTTAGTCAAAGGTGAATTGAAAGGCTTTTTCACTTGCCAAGCTCTTACTCCATTGTTCTGTGTGTATTTTTATAGGACAACTAGATGACATCATTAGTCCAAAAGAAGATATCTATACTCTGATTTAGGAGGTAGCTACAGTATGTCCTCACACGCAACTAACAATACAGTCTGGTATTTAGCTTTGAATGTATTTACATTTTTTCATGTCTTCAGTAGGATTTCTGTGTGTTACTACAACTCTACAGGTATATGAAATGATTTTTAAAATGTACATTTTAAACTACTGCTTTGGGTTGAAACCCTACAAACAGAGCTGTCAATGAGATATAGTTAAATGAACCGGAATTAAGTTGTTACATTTTGTTAGAATTTCAGTGGTTGTGTAGAAGTTATCCAGTTAGTTCGATGTGTGTGTAATATATCCTTTGATTTCTGTGCAGTCACATCTAGTGGAGTTTTTCACATGTGCAGAGCCAACTTTGGAACCTTCTAGAGCAGGCGTTCCCAACCTGTGGCACGCGTACGTGGACTGCAGGCCAGGGGTACGCGAGACGCTACCCGTTATCAGCTGCTGCGATCAGCAACTGATAACGGGCAGTATCTAAAGTAGTTTTTTTCCAGGTTGCGGTGCGGCTGGGTCCTCCCGCTTGCGCCGCAACCTGGAAAAAAAGGCTACAGCCTTGCCGATTTGGCAGGGCTGTACCCTTTCCCTACAGGTTGCGGCTCAAGCAGGAGGTCATGCCCACGCCGCAACCTGGCAAAACTAATTGAACAGGGGGTACACGGGTGTATGCAGGGGCAGTAAGTCTGGGGGGTATGTGGACCTCCAAAGGTTGGGAACCCCTGGATTAGAAGGCTCTTCAAAGACCTAGCTAACCTGTACCCTCCCCCCCCCAACCTCCAGTTTTAACACTGAGTTTGTCTTTGGCCTTTGTGCTTATAGGCAAGCTGTTTTTACTAATGGCTGTCGTAGATCTGTACCAACCTTAGTTCAAAATGGTACTTCTGATAGCCGTTCAAAATGGTACTTCTGATAGCCATTACAGGGAACTGTGTGCTCTGCACTCTGACTTTATCCAAAACAAAGTAGTGTTGAGACTGGGACATTGTCTTGTTGTCCAAGGTGGTCTCAACATTCCACAGCAATCAGTCCTTGACATTGAAGCTAGGTTTTGAAAGAAGACAGAGTTCTGTACATGTGGGATGTTGTGAACCCTGTCTAGGTCTATAAATATAGACATGTCATTCCTGGCAGACAACAGACTGTTTGTTACCAGCGTCCCCACAAGGGCCAAATTTTTCTACAAGCATTTGGCTCATTGGGTGACTAACAGTGCAATCCTATTGTGGAGGTAGGTCGGCACAGTGCTGCTGCGCTGACCTAGAATGTCAGAAACGTGCCATAAGGCACGTTCGCATCGCCTGGCGAGTAGGCCAGGCCTGCGCTGCTTGCTTGCTGAGGAGCAGAGGAACCAGCACTGTGGAGCAGGTAAGTCCTGTTCTGAGCAGTGACCGGGGAGGGTGGATGGGACTGGCGTCCTTGTCAGACGCCATATCCTATTCTCCCCCCCCCCCCGGCCCTTTCAGCCAACATGGGGTGGCTTAATTTTCTGCCGGCTAAGAGACTAAGTAGCCCCATTGCGGCGGCTGGGGGTTTACCTGGGAAAAGCGGACAAATGTTTGCTTTCCCCGAGTAGACCCCCAGCAGGGCTCTTCATGCTGCTCAGTCTACGCTGGGGAAGGATAGGATTGGGCTGTAAGTTCATTTTCCTGGCTTACCAGTTGACTAGGAGAGAGCCACCAGCCTCCTTGAGAGCAGACTCCCCTAGAGCAGGTTCATCCTTTGTCATGAGTCTGAGAAGTGTTCTGCTCCAAGAGCTCTGCAGAGTAAGTAATGCAATCAACTCCACCAATCTTATCAAGTGCTATGCCTTGGATATGAGGTTGAGAGTTGATGTCTAATTTGAGTGTGTTGATCTGCAGAACATCCTCTCCTGATTGATCTGCATTCACCTCCATGTAAGGGGGGAAGCAAGCTAGTCTCTGCTTTGTGTGACTACACAGAGACTGAAAGGAGGGCAGGTTGCTTACCTAGAACTATAGTTCTTCATTTGGTCATCTGTTCAGACCTATCTCTTCTGCAGGTCTGACTCCCACTGCTGGATCTCTCAGCTACAATTTGAGTCTTGGTGGTTTTCAAAGTAAGCTGGGTTTTGGCCAAACAGCGACGGGTTTTGTAAGAAATAGGGAACACGGGTTTAGATGCCATGTTAGAAAATGTATTTAACAGAACACAAAACACACGTTTCGTCCACTTCTGTGGACGTCTTCTGGACGAAACGTTGTGTGTTAAATACAAATGTTAAATAAATTTTCTAACATGGCATCTAAACCCATGTTCCCTTATTTCTTACAAAATTGTTGCTGGCCATGAAAGCTATCGCTCTTTATTGAAGCGACGGGTTTGTTATAAATAAAAGCCAGTCTTGGGTTCCATCTTTTTTTGTCACATTCTAGCATAAGAGAGAGAACACAGATCAAGGGATACAGTTAGGAGAAGGCCCAGTTTTGTTGAAAAGACTAGACTAAAACTTTCCTCAACAAACTGGAGTTACTTGGTGAGGATTTGACCTTCCTGTCCAACAGTCTTCCCAAATGTAGTGCTTTACTTCCTTCAATACAATAAGTAGTATCCAAAGTAATGGGGTGGGTGCAAAACGTGTTTGGCTTTGCCTGTGCAGACCCTTACAGGAATCGATGCGTATAGTGCAGTGCCCTCTCCCCCTTCCCCCAGGTGCCCATATAATGAGGATTATTTTGACAGTGCCTAGTTTATATTGGGACTGAGTTCTGGAACATTTAAAGTAGTTGGTAATAAAGGATGACTCTGAGCATATACAGTTATTCCTCCCTTGCGTATCACGGGGGAACCTGAGTTACGTAGGCAAAATCACACGCTCAAAATTACTAAGATTACAGATCCTGTTGTATACTACATAAATAAGGGTTTAGTTTCATGTGTTCATAATTTGCGCAACTTATGTGACCTCCTAGACTTCTAGTAGTGTCTTATATTTTGAATGAGTCATATCTTTAGCAATCTTTGTGCACCGCATTGCAAGCTTACTGGCTAGTATGACAAAAAGGGACTATGGATATTGTGTTACATAGTAATATGAATTGTGGCCATAACTGCTGTATAGGCGGTGACTAAAATCCAAAATGTTACGGTCTCTCCCCTCAGTCTATGTCCTAGAACACACTATTTGTATGTCGCAGTTGTATAGTGGTTTCTGAGTGTAGCACATGTATTACCTTGATGATGTCTTTACACCAACTCTGTAAGGTCAGTAAGTAGTATTGTCTCCATATTGTAGGTTGGGGACTAATGTTATCAGGGAGTAGTTTGCCTAAAGTCATATAGTGAGTTCATGGCAGAGGTGAGATTTGAACCAGAGAATGCTTAATTTACAGGTCTGTCTCTTACTAGCTATGCTACATCAGGTTTCATAACACTGTAGTTGCTTATTAAGTTTAACGGGCTAACTATAAAAACACAGTTCTTGTAGTTCAAGCTGTTGTCTGTGACTGTTCATCTGAACTGAGTGGGAGGATTCTGTCCTCTTTCTCTCCATTTACTCTGAGCCAGGAGCTCACACTGGACAGGGAAAGGGACAAGAATTGCTGGATAAATTTCCTGTTCCTCTGTTCTGTAGCAGTGCAGTTGTACTGTAGAGGGCAGTTATGTTTACAGATGGAGAGAAATGATGACTATTGTGTTCAGGGGAAATCTTTCTCGGGCTAAAAACTACAATGGATTACATATTGTTAAATTTTAGTTATATATTCGGACTGTAATTTCCTAAGGCAGTTTGTTCTGATAGTGTTATCCAATGAATTTGTTTTTATTTGTAATCCAATAAATATCTACTACTTCAAATTTAATTAAGAAATTCCTTCATATATTTTGGGGTTATGTGTACCCTGTGCTCTTTTCCTTCTGCATCAAGAATAGCGGAATTCTTCATCCTAAGAACAAAAGTAGAGTCCTGCTAGATCAGATCAAACATCTAGCATCCTGTTTACCACAGCAGCCAATAAGATATATATTTAAAATATTTATACTCTGCTTTCTACCTTTCTAGGAGGTTAAGATGGAAGCTTAAGATGCTTCTGACAAGCCCAGGAGCAAGACTTTAGATAAGTGCCCTCTCCTGTCTTAGCTTTTCAGAAACTGGTGTTTGGAGGCACACTGCTTTTGAACCTGGAAGTAGCATATAGTCATTGCAACTAGTAGCCATGGATAGATTTGTCCTCCATTAATTTGTCTTATCCCCTTTTAAAGCCACCTGGGGACCACAAGATAGTGGTCATCAACACATCTTGTGTCGGTGAATCTCCTGCCAACCAGTTTCATTGGATGCCCTGGTTTTAGGGAAGAGGGAGAAAAACTTCTGTCTACACCGTGCATAATTTTACAAACCTCTATCATGTGTCGTTCCTCCTCCCTTGCGTTTCTGAACACGAAAGCCTCAAATCCCATCTTTCATCATAGTAGGGAAGATGCTCCAACCTCACGATCATTTTAGCTGACTTTTTCTGCACCCTTTCCAGTTCTAGAGTGTCCTTTTTGAGATGTGGTGAGCAGAACTTTATTATTACCACACCATAAATTTGTAAAAGGACCATGTATTGGCAGTCTTACTTTGAATGCTTTCCTAATGATCCCTGCAGGGGAATTCACCTTTTTCACAGCTGCTGCACACTGGGTCAACATTTTCATTGAGCCATCTACCATGACCCTAAGATTACATTGTGGTTAGTCACTGCCAGCTCAGACCTCATTAAAGTATATGTGAAGTTAAGATTTTTTGCTCTAGTGTACATCACTTACATTTATTTACATTGAGCCACATTTGCCGTTCTGTTGTCCATTCACTCAGTTTGGAGCTCTTTGAAATTCATTTCAGTTTTTCCCGAATAAAATGTCTTCTACAAACGTGGCTGCCTCAGTGCCCACCCCAACTCCAGATCATGTATCAACAAGTTGAAAGCATCAGACCCGGTACAGATTCTTGAGGGACTCCACTTTGTACATCTGTTGTGAGAATTTTCCATTTTTCTCTTCTCTGTGCTTCCTGTTCTTTAACCAGTTACCAGTCCATAAAAGGACCTGCCCTCTTATCCCATTACCATCAAGCTTACTCAGGAGCCTTTGGTGAGGGACATTGACAAATACTTTTTGAAAGTCAGGAAATCCTACCTAGGTTCCTGCACGTCAGTGCAGCAGTGCCAGCTTGGCTTCCACTGCATCCTGCAGGGGAATTTAGCAGGTGGGAGGTCTCCTCAGGGTAAGGGGACAATCGTCCTCTTGCTCCAGGGAAAGCCCTAGCCTGCTCAATGGGTCTACTCGGACCTGCACCAGCCATGTGGCTGGCGCTAGACCATGTGGACTCATGTTGGCGGATCAGGCCTGGAAAGGGGGATAGGATATGGCGCACTGGCGATCCCGCCCCCTCCTGGGCCCAATCCACCTCCGGCTCTGCAGCACTTGAGGCGGACCTTACCTGCTGCTCCTTGCAGGAGCGTGCCAAAAAGAAGGAAACTGCTTTATGGTAGTTTTGCAACGGAGACACACGCTCCACCAGCGGAAGGTAAGGATAGGATTGGGCCATGAGTCTACACTGTCTAGGGAATTTCTCTATCCCCATACAGTACTGATTGATACTTGAAAACGTTGGTGAGGCAGGATTTACCTTTATGGGAGCCATGCTGTACAAATGAAACAAATCTGTACCTTCTGATTATATTGCATAATTCTGCTTCTGCTGGGTATGAGCAAACAGCTGTGCAGGGCACAGAGCTGCTTTCCCTGGCTCCTGGAAGTTCAGCTGTTGTCCTCCCTAAGGCTTTTGGAGTCTTACTAGGCACTGACTACCTGCTGCCGTGTTCTAGCCCTTATGCATCCATAAGGGCTAGAAACCCCCCCCCCATAGTTGGGGTTTCAACTTGTATACCTAGCACCAGAGTCTAAATTCACATTGAGCTTTGATAAGAACATAAGAGCCCTGCTGGATCAGGCCAAAGGCCCATCTAGTCCAGCTTCCTGTATCACACAGTGGCCCCACCAGATGTCTCAGGGAGCACCCAAGACAACAAGATAGCTGTATCCTGTCGCCACTCCCTTGCACATGGCACAGAGAGAACTTACTCCTACAACCAGGAGGTTGCTTATCCCCATCATGATTTGTAAGCTGTGATGGACTTTTCCTCCCTAAATCTGGCCAATCCCCTTTTAAAGGAATCCAGGCTTTAAAGGAATTCTTTTAAAATAATCTTGATGATGCATAGAATCATAGTCGTGCTTCACTTTTCAAGAATACCGGTACTTCTTGAAAGTTGCTCTCTGCAGGAGAGGGTAGGGTGGAGAATGAGACCCTTCCCATCAGTCTGTTTGATTCAACTGCTATGTGGAATGGGAAATTTTATCATATTATATTTTATGGGTATTCTATATTTAAAAAAATGCGTTGTTTCATAAAATTAACAAAATTTTAGTCAAATCGGGCACTTCAAAGTTATATTTTTTCAGATTATTGTCCTAGAAACATACATATGTGATAAATTTATTTCTCTTTGAATTTGCTAAGATTTATTATGTTAAGTTTTCAATGATCTTTCCCCCTCTCTTCAAATGTAAACAATATAAATGAAGTGTGTTCTATTGAATTGTAATATCTTAAAATGTTTGTTTTTCCAAGATAAATAATTTTCAAATAAAGCTTTGAATTTTGTTTTGAATATAACTTTTATATCTGGGTCTGAGAGGGGGGTGGGACCGGTGTCCATGTCAGACACTGTATCCTATCCTCCCTCCCAGGCCACAGGCTCCAAAAGGGGGCTGCTTGATTCTCCACCAGCTACAGAACTGGCAGAGAACCAGGTATCTCCATTGCGGCAGCTGGGGGTTTACCTGGGGTAAATGCCCGCTTACTCTGAGTAGACCTCCATCCAGGGCCTCCCCCGGGTAGGATTCAGAGTGGGCCATGTGGCCCACGCTGAAGAGCCTATGCTGGGGGAAGGTAGGATTGGGCTGAAAGTCAGAAACAGAAGTTGCTGTGATAAAAACTACTTTGTGTTGCTTTTTGTATGTCAATGATTTTGTTAATTTTATTGTTGGAGCAAGTGACTTATAAAGCTTTGTAATAAAAAAAATATGAATTTGGGTTGCACAATAACCATATTCCTGTTTTGGGGATTGGGGTGAGTGGGAATCATAGTGCAACCTATATCTGGAATACCACTTTTAGTTGTTAGAATGTTTACTTGCACTGTCCACTGTATGAAACTACTGAAAGGGTTGTATTTCTGCTCACTGAAGAATGTAACGAAAATGATCACTAGATCAAATTGGGTATTGCAAATTCTTTGGAATGAATGAAATGAAAGAGTACAGTAAAAATACTACCTTAAAGAGGAAGACACATTTGTTTGTGACAGTGTGAAGGAGGTCATTTTAATTAATCTTTTGTGATCAAGAAATACACAATTTGCACGTATTTTGGCTAGCATAATGTTGTGATTTTCATTCATACTGTAAGAGGCTCGTGTATACATGACTATCATATTTGTTGTACTGGGCTTTGTCATGGCAAGGTGAAATCCTACAACTCTTGGAATAGGTTATATAATCTGCATCTTTGCTCTTGGGGTGGAGCTGTGAACAGAATCTTAAATTAAAAATGTATTAGTACTTAGTTCTGTGTTGCATAGAATTCTTTCTACTTAAGTTTGGTGTTATTCTGTGAAGAAAATATAACTTTTACTCAATGTAATTCTGAACAATATCTGTTCATGTCTATGATTTTTGTGATCCTGTTGGTCTGTTTTTCCATGCTTCTCTTGCCTCTTGTGACTTACCTTGGTTAGGAACATAGGAATTGAAAAATGGAATGCACGAAGAACTGAAACTTGGGATAGATTCCCTTCAGTGGACAAGGTTTGATGCCAAGGAGCTGCCTGTTCAGTTTTTCTCTGAAAAGCATTCTGGGAAAAGTTCAGAATTATGCTCTGGTCAATAGGCTTATCTCTGTGCAGGCCTGCCACACACAAAACAACTGATTCTGAATTCCAAGAAATGTAATGCTAATGCTTAGAGAAATGTGAAGTACTGTATATTTCCAACTCTGATGGCTTGTATTGCATCAGTGCCATGTGATGCACTTGATTTTTTGTGTTCCTCTGAACCACCTGCCATAGGAAGTATGGAAGTATAGGAAGTACAGTATGCCATAGGAAGTACCACAAACTATATAAGAAATACACTGCATATTTTGGTCAGGCAACGAAACAGTCAATTGAAGAGGAGCTGTTCTTCCCTCTCAAAATTTTCATGTAAACTTACTCTGTCGGGTGCAGGAATGGTCTTAGAGTTTCTTATTGGGTCTTACTGCTGATAAAGCAGAACCTTTCATTTTTCCTGTATCCTTCAGATTCTCTCCTCACCCTGCTGTTCTGAGAATCTAGGAGGACCACATTTCTGTCTTTCAGACAGAACTGAGCCTGGTAGCTAAACAGGTAGCCAAGGATTGAGTGCAAGAATCAAAACACTCTTGATCTTTGTTAAGCAGTATAGCTGGAATTGAATAGGAATAGAAAACCTTGAGGCATGTAATGGTTCAGAGGGATGCAGCTTTTTAAGATCTGCATGATATCACTGGCTGAGGTCATCTGGGGATTTGGAATGAGGTGTCATCTACTGTATTTGTGGATAACCCCCTGTGGCATCCTGCCCCACTCTGCATGATGCGTGCATTGCAGCTCTGGCCATTTTGGTGATTATGTGACTGTTGAGATGTCGTCGCCGGGCACTTTGGAAGCTACGGAGTCTGACACACACTCACCTGCCCAGCTAATTGGGAGGGGGTGGAGCTGTAAAAGGAAGGCAGGCATTGCTGAAGAGGTGGGACAGGACTGAGCGGAGAAGCCTAGAGGGGAGCAAGCAGGATCACAGTACAACAGAGAGTATAAAATGCAGGGGAAGGAGAGAAGAGACATAAAGGGGCAGCAGGGGAGAAGAAACTGGGTCCTTGGGAAGAGAGAAGGAGATGGCCAATTAGTGCAAACCAGAGGGGCTATTTAAATTGAAGGCAAAAGGAAAAGATGGTGTGGGGCTTGGTAGAAAGGGGCCAGAAAGCATTCAGGCACCCCTTCTAGGGATTCTCTTGGCTGTGGAAACCAGGAGCTCAAGACAGCTGGCCTACCAGGCCAGGGCCTAGCACCCATTTTGCTAAGCTTGGTAGGCAATCCGAGCTGGGCCCATCTTTCTGGCCTGGCACCCTCACCATCCTAACTGTGAAGGGAACAATGATGGGCAATGATGGGCTTTTGCTGGGCTTCCCCAGCAAAGACAATGATGGGAGGAGTAGGCATGTGACTGTTGCATCAGTTGCCCTGATGTAAGGGTCTGTTTGTGATGTTACTAAAACAAAACCCCGAAGCAACAATGGCCCTGTCAATGTTCTGGTCTCTTCCATCTAGTGAATACCTTCCAATGTCATATCACACCCCTTTTGATGTGAACCTCCCCACTTGGGAGATGTGGCGGTGCCTCCCAACTCTTTCTCCTTTACATCAAAGACAGGTGCAGTGCTGGAAATTATGGCCCAAGGTTTGGATGACGGCAATAAAACGAACTTCAGTCTAGATTAGATGAAAAGCTACTATGAGTGGGTAGTTTCCCTAGCCAAGGGAAATCAAGTGCAATTCAAACTGTCCTGGATGGGGTTGCACTTTTCCCTTTTGTGTGTTTTGTGTCTTGGTATGTATTGGCTTCTGAGGCCCGAAAGCGCGCAAAAAAAAAAAAAAAAAAGTCAGGAGGTTCAAGTGTGCACGACTGCATAGAATTGCTTCAGTCGTATTTGGCATTAGAGATATAATCCTATATTATTATTTTTTCATATATATTTATATTTTATTGATATATTAAAACATAAAAACAATACATATTTCATAAAGTTATAGCAAGCGCGAAGCAATACATCCTACTAGCATACTATTCACTATTTTCTACATATAATTTCCAACTAAGCCAAAACAACACCCACATTCTATTCATTAAATCCGCATATCATCACATCATTCCTCTCTCTCTCTTAAAAAGTCAATAAATGGTTTCCAATTATTCACGAAAAAGTTAACTGACTTTTCCTTAATTAAAATTGTAAGTTTATCCATTTCAGCATAGTCCAAAACTTTCAGCCACCAATCTTTCAGCAAAGGTATCTCCGAATTCTTCCAATATTGTGCATATAAAATTCTTGCCGCAGCTATCATATATAAAAACAAAGTTTGAAATTTTTTGCCTACATGATCCTCCCACACACCCAACAAAAATGTTTCCGGTTTCATTTGAACCTTAATCTTTAAAATCAACTCAATCTGTTTATGAATCTGAGTCCAGTACTTCTTTGCTTGGGGGCATGTCCACCACATATGGTAAAAAGTTCCTTCTTGCTTTTTACATTTCCAACATCTATTCATCACCTTCTCATACATTTTTGTTAATTTGCTTGGGGTTATATACCATCTATATATCATTTTATACATATTTTCTTTAATATTAACATTTAACGTTAATTTCAACTGTTTTAACCATAGTTGTTCCCATTGGTCCATTAAAATAACATGACCTACATTTTTCGCCCAATGAATCGTACATTCTTTAACCTGTTCTTCTGTTTCAAACTTCAAAAGCAATTTATACATTTTTGAAATTATCTGGTCTTTGGATTTTAATTGTACCTCCAATATTGATTCTTCTTCTACAAATTCATATGCCTTCTTGTCCACTTTAAATCTCTCCAAAATTTGAGCATATACAAACCATTGGCAATTAAAGTCTTCTTCCATTAGTTTTTCTCTTGACTTCATTGTACAGTCTCCTTAATCCTATATTATTTTTGACTCAAGACGGTGGTTTGCTTGGTCATGATGTCTGCCTCAGTTTGAGCGGAGCATATTTGGTTTAGAACTCCTAATACTAGGTCCGTCAAAGTTGGGCTAGTCACGCTAGTGCATCAACTGGCTCTTCATTTCTTCCCATGTAACAGTTAATCTGTGCTTCAAGAATTGCATTAGTGCCATTCACATTCAGTTTCTAATTCAGGTTGTTTCAAGTATGAGTTTACTCCCTAAAGCTGTTTTCAGACACTAATTTTGAGCACCCAATATTACAGTATGACAATTACTTGAGAACAGTGCACCAGGACAGTGCAGTTTAGTGGTGTTAAAAAGACCACAGGAAGATGTGGTGGAACAGCCCTAGGGTTTTCCTGGGTGTGGGACTAGGAACTGTAACAACCCTGAAATATTGTGTTGGAGTCATTAAATGTGTTGCCCTTAATTTGCTTTGTAGGAAGTTTCTGTATATTCTAAACAGGGCTGGTAGCATCTTGCCTGAAGCCAACCCAAATTATTTACTGGGCAAAACAAACAAGCCATGTTGAGTATTTTAAGACTAAAGAGAAACTGGTGGTGTTTTTGTTAATAAAATTGCATCAGAGTTCAAAGGATTTACGTTTATTTTAATAATCTTCCCATTTTAAGTTAAGCTATCTCTGTGTGATTTCACTAGCCTTGTGACACTTACCAGTACTAATAAATGAAAAGTGTAGTTTTCTGATTGGAGGAGTTGGGGGGGGGGAAATAGAGCACGCTTTCAGAAGTGGGCAGTATGATGAAAGGTTATTGGTCTGATTTACAAACTGGTCAGTTCTTGAGGTATAGCCTGGGCACGGCAAGTCCTGTATTTTTTTTGTGATAACTTTTTTTTTCTGTTTTATAAAGTCACTAGTGTGGTGCCCATGCTTTGCTACGGGATGGAAGTACTTTAAATGATCCATTTTGTCTCCAATAAACTCTCCTTTGATTGCAATGAACCAATTAAATGTAGCACAACTACCCCATGTAAGACAACACGCTGCATTTACTAAAAGTCATGGTTCCATCGAATGATAGTTGTCCCCTTCGCTGTCATGGGACATGATGGAGAACTCCTCCCAGTTGTCCACCACGTGCCTCACGATTAGCTCATGCACCTCCTTAGCCATGAGGTGAATGTCCTACATGAGATAGGAGAGGGACCGAAACAGGCAGGCTCCATCTTCTGTGATGGGGACAATTGTGTGAGGCACCATCTCCCCATTAACGTTTAGAAACTCAATGGCCATACCAACTTAAAAAGCAAAAGAGTGACAGCGCAATTCACACTAACTTTAGACCGGTGGAGCGTGTGCTCCACCAGTCTAACCTGTCGTAAACATGCCATAAAGCACATTTGCGACAACTCTAGAGTAAGGGCTGCTGGCATGGAGGCCGGCAGCCCTCACTCCACTGCTGAAGCGACCCAGCTGCCACCGGAGAAGGTAAGTCTCCCACCGGCGGGTGCAAGGGTGGGCCGGGCATCGAGGGAGAGTGGCGGTTGTCCGAGCTGGCCTAGGAGGGGGCGGCGATGTCGGCCGCCACATCCCCGTCCCATTTCCGGGCTCGTCAGCAGGCATTTCACCCGCGCCATGTTGACATTGCTCAGCGCAAGGTGAACATTTAAATGAGGAAGCTCTTCAATGCACAGGGTGGAGCGACTATCGCTCACCCGGATGTTGTTGATACTGTGCCAGCCCTGTTTAGGGGCAATGGCATCCAGCTCTCCATGGCTGGTGATGACATTTTCCTCGGGGATCTGCAGCAGGGACTTTAGAGCCTTCTGGCCTGGTTTTGGGGCAGTTGGGGTCAAGCGCTCGACTAAGCCCTCCGTGTGGCAGGTTGCATGCAGGATGGGTAGGTAGAAATACATTCTGAGATAGCAAGGTCTAGGGGTGAGCCAGGACTGCTCTGACGATATTTACCCGGGTTGGTGAGGCTGGCTGGAAAGCCCCTTTGGCTGGGTAAGCAAAGACCACTATGCGGCTTGCCTAAGGGGAGTCTGCGCTGCCCAGCTGCCTCAACCCCTTCAGGGTTGGCTGTGATCAGCTTTCCCAATCTATGAATGGGCAGAGCGTCGAGGGTCACGCCTGAAGGTAGCAGGGGGAACATACGGGCAGCACTGTTTTCCCCTCACCTAGTACCCACACGCTGGGGGATGATATAGTTTTTTCCCCGCTGCAGATTTTATACGTATATTAGAATTTATGAGTGACCATTTATCCAAGCCACTGTCGAGCCTGTTTATTTAGGGGGGTTAACAGGTAAGAACTGAATCACGAAGTAGTCCCAAGAACAAATAAGCGTCCTCTATCGAATAAAATACACCCCTTTTAACTTTAACCCCCTTTTTACCCCTTTAGGGGTAAAATTTAAAGAAATCATTAAAATAGTTTCTAAAGACACCCATATGTTAAAAAAAAAAAGCATGTTAGAACTCCACAAACACAGGAGATGCAAAGGGTTCTGTAATTGAACCCCGAATCTAGATTCACCCCTTTAGGGGTCGATTAGGGCAAAGTCCTGAAATATGTGTTTAAGCATTTGTATGGACAACTTTTGTGAGCAAAAACCAAGTCGATCTCTTGTTGGGCCTAAGAGATCTTGAGGAATCTGAAAACGTATGGTGAGCCCGAGGCGGGTCTACTCAGAAGTAAGTACTGTTCTAGTCAATGGGGCCTACTCCCAGGTAATGGCGATTAGGATCACAGCACCCCTTTTCACCCCCCCCCCCCAGGGTGGAATTTCTAAAAATCCCTACTTAGGGGCGCTTACGTCATGGAAGGAACGTGCTCCCTGAATTTCACATTTCTAGGCCCATGGGTTGGGGCTGGGCTGTGATGTCACCCCTTTTTTCTTTTACCCCTTTTTACCCCTTTAGGGGCGAAATTTCAAAGAACCGTGAAAACCGTTTCTAAAGATTATACAAAGACACCCGCCTGCCAAAAAGGAATGTTTTAGCTCTACAAACACAGGAGATATGAAGGGTTCTATAATTGACCCCCGAATCAAGGTTCGCCCCTTTTTCGGGTTGATTAGGGCAAAATCCCAAAATATGTTTTTCAGCATTTGGACGGGTAACTTTTATAAACCAAAACCAAGCGGCTATTTCATCGGGCCTGAGAGATATCAAGGAATCCCTGAAAACGCATTGCACCCCTTTTTGCCCCCTTAGGGGCAGAATTTCTAAAAATCCCTTCTTAGTGGGTGCTTGCGTCATGGACGGAACGTGCTCCCCAAATTTCACGTGTCTAGATCCAGGGGTTTGGGCGATGAGTCAGTCAGTCAGGACTTGTTCTTTTATAAATATATATAGATTGCCTGATGAATTATTTTGCTCTTGCATAGAGAATGTGGACTGCACATTACAGCAGGTGGGTATAGGCAAGCAACAATTCAGGTTTTTTTTCTTATATGGGGGAATGTCCCAAAAGTTATAACACAGCTTGGCAAAATCTTGTGTTTAATAAGCACGAGAGTCGTTTATTGATGGCAGTGTAGCTTTTAGAGAGCATCTGTAGAAGCTGGAAATGAACACATGGGGGAAGGAAGTGTAAAAACACTTGTCTCAAAGAGTTGCCTCTTCAGTGAAGGGGGGGGGGGAGGAAGCTAAATTTGCCAGTTCTGGCATTCCAAATTTTAATTACAACTCCAACCTAAAGCCCGACCCACACCGCACAATTTCCGGTGCGGAGGTGAGCGAGCGTAGTTGCCTGGCCACTCGCCTTCGCGCGCTGAACTTGTCTCCACGAGTGTCTTCCAGTGAATACTCCCTCCTGTTGTCCCGCCTTCTTAGAAAGCGCAGCAGTGATTGGCTAAGCACAAGTGCGGTCCGATGCACGAGAGAAGAGAGAGAGGGGCAGGAAGGAGAGAAAACTAACAAAATAATTTGTGCCGGGAATGGAATTCATCATGCTAACTTTTGTGAGAAGGAAAAATGGATCCAAGAGAAATCGAAGACTTAAGTGAGTTCTGATTGATTGACAACCCCTTTTATCCCGCCCTCTCATCCGATTGGTGGCTGCAGTAGCTCTGCAAACCCGCCCTCTTAAAACATGGGCAAACAACTTTCTGCACACGCCGGAACTCGGGAGAGCACAGCTCTCCGTGTTCAGCTGCTCTCTTCCGGAATGGTGATTGCACAGCTCCGCGCGCGTCTGGGATGCGCCGGAAATCGTGCGGTGTGGGTCGGGCTTAGGAACTGATTCTCATTATCTGCAACTGTAAATGAAGAGAGCTGTTTTGACTGCTTGGTGATAACTTCATTGGTAGGCCTCTGGTAACTCATCAGGTTTGTTGTGGCTAAAATATGTGCACCATGCACATACGTGTACATGCAAGAGGCTGCATTTTGCTTTCCCGCCAGTGTTGCTTTGAAGAATTTAATTAAACTGCTCTTGCCTGACTTTTGGGCAGCTTTTTATATTTCATCACCCTAAATAGCCCAAAGTTTGAAACTACTGGGTTTTGTAAAAATCGAGTTAATCCTGAAAACGAACCAAAATGATTCATGGGCTGGAGCACCTCCCTTTATGAGGAAAG
Source organism: Plestiodon gilberti rubricaudatus (assembly GCA_026170595.1). Classification (NCBI taxonomy): domain Eukaryota; kingdom Metazoa; phylum Chordata; class Lepidosauria; order Squamata; family Scincidae; genus Plestiodon; species Plestiodon gilberti. The sequence continues at coordinate 253,442,266 of JANXHW010000001.1, read as the reverse complement.
GCTATAGTGTTTGGGGTTCTTCAGTCTAGAAAAAAGGCACCTGAGGGGGGACATGATTGAGATGTATAAAATTATGTACGGGATGGAGAGAGTGGGTAGAGAGGTTTTTTCCCTCTCGCACAACACTAGAACTACGGGACATCCACTCAAATTGAGTGGAGGGAGTATTAAAACAGACAAAATAAAATATTTCTTTACCCAGCATGTAATTAGTTTGTGGAACTCCTTGCCACAGGATGTGGTGATGGCACCTGGCCTACATGCCTTTAAAAGGGTATTGGACAGATTTATGGAGGAAAATCCATCACAGGTTACAAGCCATGATGGGGATAAGTAACCTCCTGGTCTTAGTAATAGACTATCTCTTAATGCCAGATGCAAGGGAGTGGCAACATGATACAGGTATCTTGTTGTCTTGTGTGCTCCCTGAGGCATCTGGTGGGGCCACTGTGAGATACAGGAAGCTGGACTAGATGGGTCTTTGGCCTGATCCAGCAGGGCTCTTCTTATGTCCTTGTATATAGGTAACTGATGTAAAAATATTTTCCCTGTAACTGTAATAGGAAAAGCGTGGTGGATTTTTGTCAATAGCTTTGCCACCATACTTTGACTTGGAATTTCGAAGCACTCTTTTCTAAGAACTCAGGCTACTGTAGTGTGCTCTAACCTTGATGTTACAAGAGTATGAATTTGCCACAGTGATTGATACAAGGCAGGGCATAGCTGGAACACCAACTGAAGCTAGTAAAAGGTGCTTAGAACTACAGATTTTTGAACGTTCATAGACAAAGATGGATCTGAAGCTATGAACCTACTACTTAAGGGTAAGTGCAGCCCCATCCAGTACAGGCTGAACTCCATCATCCTCATCAGATAAACTCCTTGCCAACTGTACATCTATTTTATCTGAAATAAGCTTCAGTTTATTACCCTCATCTAGACCATTACTGACTCCAAGTACCTGTTAAAGACATCAACTGCTTCGTCTAGACCAGATGAAAAGGAGAGCTGTGTCATTTGCATATTGATGATATCTTACCTGAAATCTCTGGACAGCCTGTCCCAGCAATTTCATGTAGTTGTTGAAAAGTATAGAGGATTTGTGTGTTGTGTTCCTTGAGGAAACTCCATAGCATAGCTGACAAAGTAGAGTAGAAATATTCCAGCACTGCTTCTGAAACCTATCAGTGTAACTACACAGTATAGTGCTTCTGTCCCAAGTAGATTTCCCCATATGATACCACAATTGATAGTATTGAAAGATGCTGAAAGGTCGTATCAAATCAACAAGGTCTCACTCCTTTTCCTTTCTGTGGAGGCAGAAAAGTATATTCTATTTGCTGCCATCTAATATGAATTGTAGACAGTGTTCAATCATTTTCATTCTGAGTTTTCAAGCTGTCTTCTTTGCTGCTTCATTGTCCCAAGCTCCAGGGAAAAACTAGGGACTTGCACTAGCTCTAACCTTTGGGAAGAGATGTTTGGAAGCAGTTGTGTCAATTCCCCTGGTCACTTCTACATTCCATTGATCAACCAGGGCTTTGTCAGGATTGCGTGCCATGTCATGTGAAAATTTCCCAAGAGCTATCTAAATGCTCTTGATCCATCAGTCTCCTAGGACAGATCGTTTGAACTGATCCTCCACACCTGCAGAGGAAATGGATATTTGTAAGTCTAAATCATGCCTGGTAGCAATCAGTCCATGATTGCAGATTACTATCAGTCTGCTCAGCATGCTCAGCTGAGAGCATTAAATTGATCACATGATGTAGAATATGCGTAGAGATCACAAATGCATAATAGTCCCATGATTATCATGGTGGCCATGAAATCTTCAACTATGTAGCCTTGGCATGGATGTTGAAATCTCTTAGTACCAATGCTGGAGGTACTCAACCTCAAGTCGGAGACCATCTCCATTGGTTTGGAAGGGAGAATATTGTTGTTGTTGTTGTTGTTGTTCAGTCGTTAAGTCGTGTCCGACCCTTCGTGATCCCATGAACCATATCCCGCCAGGCCTTCCTATTCTCCACTATCTTCCTTAGTTCGCTCATTTTCATGTTCGTGGCATCAGTGATGCTGTCTAACCATCTCATCCTTTGCCTTCCCCTTCTCCTTTTGCCTTTAATCTTTCCCAGCATCAGAGTCTTCTCCAGAGAGTCCTCTCTTCGCATTAGGTGGCCAAAATATTTGAGTTTCAGCCTCAGTACCTGTCCTTCCAGGGAACAGTCAGGGTTGATTTCATTTAGGATTGACTGATTTGATCTCCTAGCAGTCCAAGGGATTCTCAGGCGTCTTCTCCAGCACCACAGTTCAAAAGCATCTATTCTTCGGCGCTCAGCCTTCCTTATGGTCCAACTCTCGCAACCATACATTGCTACTGGGAACACCATCGCCCTGACTATACGAACTTTTGTTGGCATGGTGATATCTCTGCTTTTTATTATGCTGTTTAAGTTTGCCATAGCTTTCCTTCCAAGGAGTAAGCGTCTTTTAATTTCATGGCTGCTGTCTCCGTCTGCAGTGATCTTGGAACCCAAAAAAGTAAAATCTGTTACTGCTTCCATTTCTGCCCCTTCTATTTGCCAGGAATTGATGGGACCAGATGCCATGATCTTGGTTTTATTGATGTTGAGTTTCAAGCCAACTTTTGCACTCTCCTCTTTCACTCTCATAAAGAGGCTCTTTAGTTCTTCTTCACTTTCTGCCATTAGGGTGGTATCGTCTGCATATCTGAGGTTGTTGATATTTCTCCCGGCAATCTTGATTCCGGCTTGCGATTCATTCAGCCCTGCATTTCTCATAATGTACTCTCCGTATAAGTTAAATAAGCAGGGTGACAATATACAGCCTTGCCGTACTCCCTTCCCAATTTTGAACCAGTCGGTTGTTCCATGGCCAGTTCGAACTGTTGCTTCTTGACCCGCATACAGGTTTCTCAGGAGACAGGTAAGGTGGTCTGGTACCCCCATCTCTTTAAGAATTTGCCACAGTTTGTTGTGATCCACACAGTCAAAAGCGCTTTGTGAACTTTTCTGTTGAAAGTGGTATATAAATATTCTTAATCTGTCCGGTGTGTCCAACCCCTACTTCCAAGTCACCTAGTCTTGTTTTGTCACTGTTTTTATCTTCCTCTGTTCTTATTACAGTGGACCCTTCACATCTGTGGGTCCGGCACCTGTGGATGTAACCATCCGCGGATGCCTCCGAAGGCTGCTTCCAAATCATGCTGGGCCCCGCGATGGCCTCCATTGGCCTCCACAGGCCTCACAACGCCTTGGGGAAGCGACCGGAAGTGACTTCCAGTTTACTTCTGGTTTGCGTCTACTTCCGGTTTGCCTATAAAGGTGGCAGGGGACAGCATCCAGTTCTCCTGGTGGGCCGCAACCCACCAGTTTGAGAACCGATGCAATGTACAGTATTTTCTTCCCTATTTACCAGTACTATATTAACTTGATAATACTTTATGATATTTTTGTCATGTAGCTAATGATCAGTATTCAAGATGGAACTAAAAGTTCCTTATTTCTTTAAGCAAACTAATGAAGCTCCTTTTGAACTATTTGTATTATATGCTACCTCCAAACATGAATCTTACAAGGAGAATATGCTTGTGTGCTTTCCCAGGCTGTTGGTGTCCTGAATTTGACTAATCTGTGATGTATGGCTTTTAGAAAACTGATTTTTCTGACAATGAACCCAGTTGTGGGTTGCAGCCCACCTTTTTGGACTAGCTAGTGGACCACTTTTTTAATAAAAGAAAAATGACCAAACAGTTGTAATTTTCTGATTTATGTGACTGAAATAGTTGGTCTAAATCCAATTTCAAGATGATTGCAACTAAATCCAATTTCAAGATGACTGCAAGCTGTCCCACTAGTAGATAAAAGGAGACTTTTTAGCCCTACACAGTTTCTTCACAACTGGCTTCAGGAACTTTCCAGAAACACAACTGCCTCCTCACCAATATGTTTCTTGTAGCTTCCTTCTTGCCTGAGAGGAAAGAAGCGGGCCACAGGCCCGTGCAGCTGTTAAATAACCAACCCCAACCCCACCATAACCAACCATGGACCTGAGCATTTGTAGATTTTTTGCATCCGTGGGGGTTCCGAGAACGGAACCCCCATGGATACAAAGGGCCAACTGTATTTAGGGATATAATTTTTTGTGGTTTGTTGCGGGGATTGCTACTTGGCTGGTTAGTTAGCTGATTAGGAGTGTTTAAGAGATACAGTATATGTATTTTCTTATCTGTGTGGTAAAGTAGCCCTTGGTTTGTCTTTTTTGCTTGAAAAGTTTGAACAAAAAAGCTCCCAGTCATTTGAATGTTTGCTTTGTCTATGAATGACATTATTAAATGTTTTATAAAAAATAGTGACATTATTTGACTAGCATCTAAGAAACAAAAATCAGAGTTCTGAAAGCACAACTACCCCAGTCCATGTATGGTAGTGAAAATTGTCTTTAAGTTTTTGTCAGATCCTACCTTGCCGTGCTTGGCATTATTGTCCTCACTCGGGACTGGGTGTCCCCTACAGAGAGATCTTGCAAGGTCTAGCCCACTGTTGTAGGCTTGTAATGTGCAAAAAAGTATTTAGTAATTTAGGACTAGGGTAGTCATGTTATTAATTTAAGAATGTCTCATTATCCTGTCAATTTTATTTGGAGCAGAAAATACTTCTAGATATAAATTCATCCATTTAACAGGTATTCATTTAAATGTGTTTCATTGTACTTGGTTTCCATGGAAATGGTGTACAGCTAATGTTATTTATAAGGTAGAAGTAAAATAGGGTGTCTAATGGGACCCCCTGCTGCTCTGATGAGGAGACTTTAGGGGGGGGAAATAAAGGCTCATGGGATTTTGTACAAAGTTTAATGGAAGTCTCTTGTAACTGCTTGTAAAAGGCCAGCATTAGCAGTAAACAAATAGTTCTCAGTTATTGGGAAAACATGCCTTTACATTCCCTATTCCCTTTTGAATTTCTCATGTTTGATTTTCTAAACTTTTACTCTGTATTTATAGTCCTAAAATCTTAATGGGGAAATTAAGAAAAAACTTTCAAATAGTTCATGTGTATATGAAAGTTAAGATTGCAGAAGTCTCTATTGCAATCATTTTTGTTTTCATATGTATACTTGTCTGAAGTATTTATATTTCAGCTGACATTTTCAGTTATTGCTTTCTAGTTAAATGGCTCTTGCAAAAACTGGGCCAAACTTTTAGTCATCAGTTACATGTATGAAAAATGCTATTTCTTAAGCATATTAGATGCTTTCCCTCTTGTCAGCCCAGTGCCAACTTTTTTTTTTCTGCATTTAAGTTTTCTTGTTTTCTTCCCAAAGTTTCTTGCCAGTCTTACCCACAATACATACAGATTGTAGTGTGTTGCATAGATTAATACAGAAGTAGCATATTAGCATTTTGCCATTGAGTCATAAGAGAAGCATCATGCTCTTCCTAATACATCCTCCCTTTTCTGGATTGAGGCAATTTTCTGCTAGTGATTGTTCTACCTTTTCACCTGCTCTAAGATGCAGTGTGGAAGAAGCAACATGGTTCCCACTTTGCTTATTTATATGTTCCTACACCACCTTTCCCATTGCCAAAATTTAGGATTTTGCTTATGTGCTTGTTTTTAGAGATTCTCTAGAGACAAGGAGGCTTTGATGGATATTTGTGGCAGGCGCTCTTTCTAGATACAGTGAAGAGTTTCTGTGCAAAAGTATGGAATCCTTTGTGGAAGTGCAGTTGTGGCAGTCTCTCAGATGTTTTCGACCCCACAGAAGGCATAGGCTCTGATGAGACTCCTTTGTGGCTACCTATTCTAAATTGCTCTTCTCACCCAGGAATTGAATAGAGATTCCCAGTGCAGAGATACTTTTGAAAACATCATGGCTTGTTTCTTCCCAACTTTGTTTAACAGTCAATTTCAGCCCCAAAGCCTCCCGTAATCTGAAGCTATACAATTATTCAGATGTTTGATCAGTACCGTTCCTGGTGTATCCATTCTCTTGTGTGGATTTTCAGAACCCTCTTTTATGATATTGAAGTATATATGTAAAAAAAATCCCTATGGGTTGACATGACCTCCTGTTCCCACAATAAGAAAGCAGCATTCAAAACCATGAGAACCCCTTCACTTAAACCCCCAAAACGTTCGTTCTTATCGTCCATTCGTTCTTATCGTCCATTAGTATCACCTGTTTACCCCCCCTCCCAAAAAAACCCAACCCACAACCCTGCAAAGTTCTTTGATACATATCTGACTCTATCCAGCAACCCCACTTGAATCTGAGGCAAATCAGCCACATTCAAATTCAAAGCTTAATGGCCAAATTAAAAACTCCGTGTTCATGCAATGCGGTATCTGCAGTCACCATGTTTCTGCTTATGGACAGTTACACTTTTATTAAATTTAAATAATTTGTACCCCACCTTTCTCCCACATTCAGGGCACTCAAGGCGGCTTAACAACATTAAACAATACAGATATAAATAAAACATAAAATATTAAAACAGTAAAATAGACAGCCCTTAATGGATCACCTAAAATTGATTAAAATTTAAATTCATTAAAAACTTCCTTCCTTTGCCCCGTCAATGTCTTATTTACTATCTGTACAAAGCAGCAATAAGATGGATAGAGGAAAAATTCTAGTCTGATCTCAAGTCCCATTAAATTCTGATGCTGAACTATTACCAGTATTTAAGTTGTTCCTGTGCACTAGTGAGCAATGGCTCCACATTTAGACCAGAACTAGACCCCAGCTCTTTGGGCGCCACAATTGTGAGAGAAAGGTGGGATATAAGTTTATTAAATACATTTCAAATGTTAGAAACAACTGTGGAAAGAATGTGTGACGGGCAGGAAGAACATGCTGGCAAGCTCCATCCCTGTGGTGGAATATTCCGTGGTGGCAGTTCTGGGGAGAAGTGGGAGGTGGGGCTTCAGTAGCATGTTGGGGGAGCATGTCAGTGGGGAGGGGGTGAGTCTTGCTGGCATGCTTTCACTCCTTCCCCCTTGTGTTCTTTCTATACTTGTCCGTAATGTCTGAAAAGGGTATGGGTCTTACAGAAGCACATGCCTGCTTCCAAAAACAGCAGTCGTCTCCTCTTCTTCCTCAGATAATAATTATTGTGTAACACTGTGCTGAGAGTTTCCCCATTCCAATCTCATGTCGTTGGTTCCCGCTTGCAGGCAATATTCTACAGTATTCCAATAACAGAAGGTTTGGCCTTGAGGAAAGGTGTCTGGACTGCACCCATCAAATGAGTAACAACTATGCATTTATTACACTGAAAACTGATAGTCTGGTAAAATCCTTAAGCTCTGAATGTGAGCCCTAGGCTTCACTGCCCTTCCTCTTTTCAGACTGTATAACTCGTGGTTTTCACAGGCATATACTTAAGAGTTTCAACTCATTTTTTCAATGTTATGTAGCATCTTAGATTTGCACATGGTAGCATACCACTTCAGAGAGAAAAAGTGGGTCAGGAACTTTTTAACATGCATATGTGGTCATAACCTCCTCCCATGGGGCACTGTTTCTTTGTTTTGGGTAGTAATGATGATCATAGACTTCCTTTAATGGGTGTTCATGGCCACTTGTTTATACATAACATTCTTCCTGCATAGAAATAATGCAGGCATAGAGAAAATCATACACTCATATGTCTTGTGGGAAGTGTGTTTCTGTATTTTCCTGTGACTCTCAAACTGCTGTGCACATCAGCTTATTTCTGTGAAGGTAAAAATGTTGTGTGAAGTAGCCCTGAACTTGCTGAAATCATTCGCCTCTACTCTTATGTCTAATCCAGAATGCTGGAAGAAGCAAGAACAGATGTTTTGTAGCTGCTAATCTTTAGTTTTGTCAACCACTGTGCCCTCAGTCATATTCTTGCCATATGGCTTCATCTGATTGGGAGTTCAGTTTGGATTACAGTCCCGATTTCAAAGATATAGTGCCTTTCTCCATCACTTTTCTCCCCAAATCCTTCCCACTCAGAGGTTTTTCTTATTCTGTCATTGCCTCCATAAAACGATTTGATAAAACTACTGTACTACTCTTCCACCAAGTGGTCCTTCTAATAATTTTTAAAAACTGTTTGGTAGACAAGTTGAGGCACTAGAATAACCAGTGTATATAGGCACTAGTGTTCAAACTACCACACAATTGCACTCATTTCACATGCTAGCAAGGTTATGTTCAAAATCCTACAAGCTAGGCTTCAGCAGTACGTGAACCGAGAACTACCAGAAGTACAAGCTGGGTTTCAAAGAGGCAGAGGCACTAGAGATCAAATTGCCAACATGCGCTGGATCATGGAGAAAGCACGAGAGTTCAAAAAAAAAAAACACACCCTACTTCTGCTTCATTGACTATGCAAAAGCCTTTGACTGTGTGGATCACAACAAATTGTAGCAAATTCTTAAAGAGATGGAGGTACCAGACCACCTTACCTGTCTCCTGAGAAACCTGTATGTGGGTCAAGAAGCAACAGTTCAAACCGGCCATGGAACAACCGATTGGTTCAAAATTGGGAAGGGAGTACGGCAAGGCTGTATATTGTCACCCTGCTACATTATGAGAAATGCAGGGCTGAATGAATCGCAAGCCGGAATCAAGATTGCCGGGAGAAATATCAACAACCTCAGATATGCAGACGATACCACCCTAATGGCAGAAAGTGAAGAAGAACTAAAGAGCCTCTTGATGAGGGTGAAAGAGGAGAGTGCAAAAGTTGGCTTGAAACTCAACATTAATAAAACTAAGATCATGGCATCTGGTCCCATCAATTCCTGGCAAATAGAAGGTGTAGAAATGGAAGCAGTAATAGATTTTACTTTTTTGGGTTCCAAGATCACTGCAGACAGAGACAGTAGCCATGAAATTAAAAGACGCTTACTCCTTGGAAGGAAAGCTATGTCAAATTTAGATAGCATAATAAAAAGCAGAGATATCACCATGCCAACAAAAGTTCGCATAGTCAGGGCGATGGTGTTCCCAGTAGCAATGTATGGTTGCGAGAGTTGGACCATAAGGAAGGCTAAGCGCCGAAGAATAGATGCTTTCGGACTGTGGTGCTGGAGAAGACTCCTGTGAGTCCCTTGGACTGCTAGGAGATCAAATCGGTCAATCCTAAATGAAATCAACCCTGACTGTTCCCTGGAAGGACAGGTACTGAGGCTGTAGCTCAAATATTTTGGCCACCTAATGCGAAGAGAGGACTCTCTGGAGAAGACTCTGATGCTGGGAAAAATTGAAGGCAAAAGGAGAAGGAGAAGGGGAAGGCAAAGGATGAGATGGTTAGACAGCATCACCGATGCAATGAACATGAAAATGAGCAAACTCAGGAAGATAGTGGAGGACAGGAAGGCCTGGCGGGATATGGTTCATGGGATCACGAAGGGTTGGACACGACTTAACAACTCAACAACAACAACAAAAATAGGCACTAGAATAACCAGTGTGTATAGGCCTTCTATCTACTATAGATCTTCTACTGCTAATATTGCAGTTTGTACAGTTTAGGTCTTCATCTATTAGCTGTATTAAGGGGAGACAAAATCAAAATGTCATGCTTGAGTGTCAGAATTTGGGGATGGTTAGAGTAAAATAGAAACTGTATAGAATTTGCCATGTAATGGAGTAGCCATTGAACATTTTGTCACACAGCACAACTATCTGCAGCATATATTGAATTTGGGGCCCTATAACGCATTCCTGAATTTTAGGTTTAGGTGGAGAAGAATCTAATTTTTGCTGTTGTGGTTAGCAGAGACTAAACTGGCATGTGTGTTTCTACATACAAAACTCTTCTGCACATAAAAATGTGTGGTGTTGGAGGAATATTGTGTGAGTGCTCTCCTGCCGGCTGAAGTGGTACAGCCCAATCACAAGCTTACCACCTCCAGTGAGAATTAAGTATTACTATGCCACCAGAAAAGAGCACTCTTGCTTTAGGATTTCCCAGCTTCCTTGTCCATAGCTGAAAGTGAACGACATGAAGTAAGATCATTTATTTTATATTACCGTATTGTCCCGAGTATAAGATGCACCTGATTATAAGACGCACCCTTAAAGTTTGGCGCTATTAAAAAAATTTAATTAAATCACTGGCATTAAATTGCAACAGCCTGATTATAAGAAGCACCCCTAGTTTAAAAACTTAAATTAGGAGAAAAAAGTGAGTCTTATACTCAGACCAATACGGTATGTCTTTGTTTTAGGAGAATATTCTAGATTGAAGCTTTATCACGGGGGAGTTGAATTAAAATTCAGATTTTAAAAAAACTCCTATTTTTGTCATAGTTGGAAATGTATTGCTTGTTTGCTAGATAATTAGCTTTTAACTTAGAGTGTGTTTTTCAAGTTGCATTTGAATGGAAATTGAAATTCAATTAAAACACTCAAAGAGGCATTTTAAATTTTGTTGCTATTAAATAAAATTACATTAAACGTGTTGGATTTTATATAAATGAAAGGAGAAATATTTTTGTTAAGCAGGCACTAACAATAGTAATTAAGGCAAAAGCATTTTCTTCACAAGGAAAAAAATGGAAGTCCAGTTATCTTGGAAGTGAAAACATTTAATATCGGCCTATTGTTGTATTGAGTATAAAAGCTATTTGTCTGCTTTTTCACTCATTTGCCTGGATCCAGGGAATCGTTGTAATGTCTATACTTTTTAAGAGGGACTACTGTAGCCCACTTCCTGGCTCTACTGAATCCTCCATGCCCAGATTACCATACTGTAGAAGACAACTAACTTTCTTTATAATGAGACTAAGAGGCCTTGTGTGTCTGTCTGATTTCTGGCAGAGAGCAACTTGTGGGAAAGCTGACTGAGTGTTCCTCATGAATCCACAAGAATGCTATAGTCACAGGCACAGAAAACGTTTGCATGGTCACCGCTCCATTCATACTACATATGTACACAAAGCTGCTACATGTGAACTGATTGAGTAGTGTATGTGCCTTATGCAATTTTCTTGGATGCAAGCTTTATTTTCCTTGTATAGTAGCCCCTTGCACCCTTGCTTACAGTCATACATACAAAGAGCCCTGCTGGATCAGACCAAAGATCTATCTAGTCCAATATCTTGCTTTTCACAGTGGCCTAACAGATGCCTCTGGCAAATCCACAAGCAGGACATGATGGCAATAGCCTCCTCCATTGTTGCTCCCCACTAAATGGTATTCAATGGCATTGCTTCTGAATATGTGGATTCTGTCTTACAGCCATCATGACTGATAAACCTATGACCATTAACCTTCATGAATGTGCCAATCAACTTTTACCTTGAGAGCTTAGTCAGGGCTCATGCGCGTGTGTACCCACGCACACATACACACACGCTCTCTCTGTAGTTTATCTCTAAACATGTTCTCTTTAAAAAACAAAACAAAAAAGCAGAGATTCTCAGAATTCTGGTAAACGCATATTCTATGCTACAAAACCACTGATTGTATTAACCACTAGAGAGGTCCCTAAAACTCTTGCTTTAAATGCAAAATTGCCACTTGGTTATACTTGGGCAAAATATGGATAGAATTGCAGCCTTAGAGAGCCTTACTCTTTTAGAGGAACTTTATATCTGAGCGGGCCATACAGTTAAGATGCAGAAAATCTTATTGTTTTTAGTCTTTACACAGCCTTAATCAATCAATCAATCAATCAATCAATCAATCAACCAATCAATCTTTAATGGCATAAAAACAAACATTAGTATTTCATTGTAATTTTGGAAAGTCATCTAAAGCAGGAATGTACGGAGCGGGGGCCGCAGGTAAGGCAGAACTGCCCCGCTGTAGTCTGTGGAAAATAGCTTTAGCCTAAGCCTGAGGTTGTGCGCATGTGCCACCCACTTATTCATGTGAAAGTGGGTAACACGCGTGCACATTCACAGGATTAGGCTGTGGCTATTTTCCGCAGACTCACCTTCTGCCCCCCACACGTCCCTGATCTGAATTACTTATCCTCAAATTCACTCTAATAATTTCGTGAGCCTTTAACATTTATCAATTTGAGGGCTGCAGCTTTGAGACCTTAATTCTGCAGCAAACCTGTGGGGAAAGTATTGCCCCTTCTTTCTAGCCACCCACCCCTGCTTCAAAAATTAGTAACTAGAAGTTCAAACTTGAACTTCAGAACAAGTGCTATGGACCAGAGTTGGATTTGTGTTTTTGTTGTAGTAGTACTAAGTGTGTGAGGGAAAAAAAACTTGTCAAGGATGTACAGTGCTATAGCTCTTCCTATTTCTGGGCGTTTTAGTGACAAATAGCCTGATCATTTTGTGTGATACATGGATAGGGCTTTGCCTTTTGCCAAAGTTTCACTCATTTTCAGCACCTGTACTTGCTACAGCCACCAGAATAGGGGGTTGTCTAGTGCTTGAGCCAAAAATTGTATGCTGGGAGCCATGCCAAACCCATGCTGCAGGTTGACTGGGACTTAAAGTAGGTGAGAGGATCTTTCTACTAGCCTCGATAAGCCTGAGATGGGTTGTTGTTCAGTCGTTAAGTCGTGTCCGACCCTTCGTGATCCCATGAACCATATCCCGCCAGGCCTTCCTGTCCTCCACTATCTTCCTGAGTTCGCTCATTTTCATGTTCGTTGCATCGGTGATGCTGTCTAACCATCTCATCCTTTGCCTTCCCCTTCTCCTTTTGCCTTCAATCTTTCCCAGCATCAGAGTCTTCTCCAGAGAGTCCTCTCTTCGCATTAGGTGGCCAAAATATTTGAGCTTCAGCCTCAGTACCTGTCCTTCCAGGGAACAGTCAGGGTTGATTTCATTTAGGATTGACTGATTTGATCTCCTAGCAGTCCAAGGGACTCTCAGGAGTCTTCTCCAGCACCACAGTTCGAAAGCATCTATTCTTCGGCGCTCAGCCTTCCTTATGGTCCAACTCTCGCAACTATACATTGCTACTGGGAACACCATCGCCCTGACTATACAAACTTTTGTTGGCATGGTGATATCTCTGCTCATCTGGAATTTGAACTTAACTTTATTCTTTAGAGAGCTTACAAAAAGTTTCTAAAGCCAGAAATGAACTTTTTTTTCTTTACCCCTCAAAGCTTGGCTTCTTTTGATGAACATTTCAGAAACACAACTCTTAATACTGCACTCATTTTATCTTCTTTCTGGAATGAGATATATTGTGCAGTACTGTATATGGAATTGGTAATTTTGCCTTGACTATGTATGAATTTGTAAAGGTTGGTGTTGGGCTTGGATATAGGCTAGCTAGGATCAGGCGCTAGCTCATTCATGAAGCCATATTTTGTAGTGAAAAAAACATAGAATTATAACTTGTTTGTCCTCTGTGATACAGTGAGATATAAAGCAGTGATGTTTGGTGTGGCTATTACGTTTGTGGGTTTAAAATATGAACTGAAAAATATTTAAAGATGTGTTTGAAATTAGTCCTCATTGGCTATTTCCAGGCTTTCAGTTCCAAATGTTGCAGCCATTTGCTGCTTTTGATGGGTTTTGTTTTGTGTTTAACTTTGTACCAGTTTTCCTCAAAAGCTGAGTTACAGGGAAAGTAAATCTCCAGAATGTAGCAAGTAAAATACTACTGAAGAGCAAGCATTCTTAGAAGAATTCTTCATGTGGCCACTCTCCAACATCTTAGTTTTGTGGGGGGGTTGTGCCGATTACTCTGTCACTTTAAATGTAGGTGTTCTGAAAACAAAGTTGCTTTTGTTAATTGCTTAGATATTGGCTGAAAATGTGATGTACTTGGAAGCTCTGGTCTTAATCTGTGGTATCTTTTGTCAAATTGCATCTGTGTGCACAGCCCCTTGCGACACCAAGACCAGAACCAGGAGCACAATTTGTGTTTCACATCTGGATATCTTTGATAAGTCAGAGTTCTATAACATTGCTCACATACTATTTAAATAAACTGCACTCATCTTAGTAAATCTACTGGAGAAGTTTTTAGGTTAGTTGGAGCTGGTGTGGTAGGTAGTTTGCTTCGGTTTGAACTAGAGAGACCTGGATTCACTGCTCACTCTGTGACTGTAGCTTTTCACACTCCTAACCTACCTGTTAGGATTGTTGGGCGAAATGGAATAACTCTCATGAATGCTACTCTAACCTTAATTTTAAATTAAAATCTCATACTTGCTTGAGTCTGGATTTGTTCTCCTTTGCTTTTAACATACAAGAATGAGAGAGGCTAAGTTTGATCCACTTGCCAAAGGAGTTTGAACTCCATTTTGTTTTAGTACAAATTGTAGAAGTTTTTCTCTTTTTTGTAGTAAACTTCCTTCTTCTCAGCTGGTTTTTACTGTCATTTAATTTCTTTAAAAATATTGTCAGTCTCTCACAAATGCTCTCTGATTCAAACTCAGATGTCAGGTGTCCTGTCAACTAATTCCTCCTCTCTTCTTTTTTGCAGGGGAGCTAGAGAGTTGAAGAGAATACTTGTTTTCCAAAACTGGTATGCTTTTTTTCTTGTCAAAATTTCTTTTTGTTGTTCAGTCGTTAAGTCGTGTCCGACCCTTCGTGATCCCATGAACCATATCCCGCCAGGCCTTCCTGTCCTCCACTATCTTCCTGAGTTCGCTCATTTTCATGTTCTGAAAATTTCTAGGCAAGAAAATTTCTAGGCAAAATTTCTAGGCAAGTAAATTATTCAAAGAGTACGTTTTGTTGAGCAGGCATCCATAAAATGAACACTGAAGATTTGCTGTGTGAAATGTTAAATTTCTGAATGTAGTTTTTGCAAGTGGGGTTCAAGGAACATACTGCCAAGTTTATGCTGAACTTGTAAAAGTTAATAAATATTGGTAAGACTCAGTGTTTGCCATCATAGCCTTTAATTTTAGACTCTTATTAATAGTTATCTGATTTATTTGGCATTGAAGCTATGCTGTATATTGTTTAGCATGTCTTGCAGTTCACTTTATCTAAGATGTGGGTCTGTCAAGCATTTCATTCAGTGTCATTTTATTTTCAGGAAGCACACTAATAGTAAACTATTTTTGCCTAATCTCTGTTTGGAACATATATGGTTTTCCATTGTGTAATTTTAATAGAGGATTGGAAGGAAAACATGGTTGCAGTCTTCAGTACATTTTATTAGGAAGCAAGTTCCATTGAACTTGATGGGACTTGCTTTCAAGTTTCATGTAGGTCTCAGCTGTGAGTTTACAGAACAGTTACACTGCAAGGGATCTGTAGTGGGCATATACCACCTACTGGAAAGCCTTAAGAGAAAAGATGAAGGTCACCTTGTGCTTGTCAGGCTTGATCTTGTGTAAAAAATGGCAGGTTGTCTTGAACAGTGTGCATATTCTTTTCTTTTTGATAACTTTATACTATTTCTGTAGGATCTATTTTAAAGAAGAGAAAATACTTTACTCTGAAGCAAGTGTCTGAAGGTGGTGGGGATTTAGTAACCTCGACAGTGCAAAAAAGTGGAGAAGGTAGAGAATGGAGTTGCAGACTCTACAGGAAGCGCTGAAAGTGGAAATTCAGGTTCACCAGGTAAATTGCATTTTCTGCCTCGCATGCCTTCTTAGTAAAAGTGGTTGTGACTTTAGGAGTCTCGCAGTAATCACCTGTTGATTCACAAGATCGTATATGGTTATAAATATTGCAGTGCATGTGGTGTAAGAGCAGCTTTAGAAATGCTTCTTTCTTGGTGGGAGGGAGAGGAGAAGAAATGGCTCCTTGATCCACTGATTGTCATTTCTGCTCTAAATTTCCTGTCTCTGTGTGGGCAGTTAGTTCAGCACTGATGTGCATGCTAGAAATATATAATGAACCAGTAAGTCTGTTAATTTTCACAGAAAGTGTAATTTAAAATGTTCTGCTTATAACTTTTAACATGGCTGACTGCAAACTATAGGTGGCAGGCATGATTTATTTACTACTTCAAAATTCTTTGTTTAACGTTTATACCCACAAGTATATAAAAAAAAAACTTTAGATACACACAATTTCTGACAACATTACTAGTCAGTCAGTCTGATTTTCAGTGCATCTTTTTTTGTATTTTGTGTGGCATTTCTCTTCTGATTACCAACTGCAATTTGCAGGTGAAAGTTGTATTTATATAAGTCTGTCTGTTGCTCAAGAGAGATGCTCTGAGAGTCCAGATGCAGCAGGTAAAAGACCCACTGCAGTTAATGGAACCTACTTGCGAGTACATTTTTATAGGATTGTGTAGCTATTGTGAAAGACCCATGAACCTTAAGAGAGAAACATATCTTCCCACAAAATCTTTATTGCATGGGGTAAATGGGTACCATTTCTGATGGCATTTGTTTCACAACCCTTGTGTGTAGACATGGAATTCTCTTCAAATACAGTATAAGCACAGCCTCTTGACTAACTTGATCCTTGCAAAGATCAGAAATGAATGTGAGAAATAGCTCTTTCAAATGAATTGGGTTTATGACTCCAAATCCAACCTCTTGCAGACGATTATGACAAATTTGATAACCTGAATTCAGGTGTGGTGGGTTCATATCTGAACACGTCCTGCATGTGAGTGTGATCTATATACAGTTCAAGACCCTTTACATGGATGTTCATGTATATGCTGCATTACACTGAGAGAAAAGACAGGTCCCTCTTCTGAGGGACTTAATAGTTTATTTATATACTGCTTTTCTAAAATTCAAGGCGGTGTACAACATACAAAACACTAATACAACAATTAAAACCCATTTTAAAAAATCCACAATTAAAATTAAGTATTAAAATAAAATTACAATTAAAAACATAATACAGAGCAGATTAACAGTAAAAACAAGCATATAGCAGCAACAGGGAACTAAATAAATAAACAAACAAAAGGTTTTCAGTTAGATCCTAGGTAATCTAGGTATTGACACAAGGGTGCTGAGGTTCTGTACAGAAAGGCCTTGGTTTAAAAATATTGCTGTCTAACAGTGATGTCTGCACACACACTTCTGATAGCACTTACCCACCCATCATATAACTGGTGATATCAGCTCGACTGTATCCATTGCCTTCTGTAATACGTGATCAGTGCTACAAAGCTGATAGCAGTAATCATGTGACTCCTCTGTATGCACAGTCCCAGCTCAGTGACTAGAACTATTTATGTAGCCCTAGATATTGGATAATAATGGTTCAGCCTCAGGAATAGCGCATGGGTCCCTTCTCACATGTTGAGGCTGTTGCTGGATTGGGATGACAATGCCTTGGATCCAAACTTGCAAAGCTTTACTCATGCACAAGGTGGTAGTTGCCAATTACCCCTCCCTGTCACATTGCATACCACTTTCAGAGGGCACAAAAGGCTACAGGATCAGTGAGCCATTCCTTCCCTACCCTGTGTACATGTTTCACACACTATTGCTCAATCAAGCAGGTGGGTGGTGTGGGATCTTGATCCTTTCTGTTTAAGTTTGAAATGGTAGAAATCAAGGGTTTGTATGCATTTAATCCTTTAATACCCCTATCACTTTCAAACAAGAAAACTAGCCACTTTGAAAAAGGAAAGTTGCAAATCTGAGGATCCTAACGAAGGTCAGTGGCCTACCAAAGAACTTATCTTGAGCTAATATTGGGTATCCTTGCTGCATTGGCCATAAACAATCATACTATCCCTCTAAATGTGGCTGATTAACCTATAAAACCGAGTGTAATTATTCTTGGGTACATAAAAAAAATAGACATGTTTTGGCCCAAAGACGAGGACTTCAGTGCTTAATATTTGTGGGATCATAATAGTTAGAATCCTCTAGCTCTAATGCACAAACCTCTCATTTAAGTTCAGGGGTACACCTGTTCTTAACGTGAGAGTGCTGTTTGTCAGTTCCAGACATGGGAAAACTATTTATAGATAGTGTATTTCTACAGTCAAATTCTTGTATGTATATATCTGGGTGTTCATGTGGTGGGGAGAAGTAGCCAAGTACAAGCTGATTTACTAATGCAAAGTTTTCGTTTGGTCGATAGTGGGCTAATCACATATCTTTTTCACATCAGACACATACAGTACATTGTATTAACCTAGAGGGTTTACAGTTATTAGCTTTTTGTGTCACTGCAATGTCTCTAATCCTGTCAGTATCTCCTGTATTTAACAAGATTGCAGTCTTTAATTTCTATGCAAGTCTTTTCATATTATTGAACAAATTTCCTTTTAAGATGAGGATCAAGAGGCCAGAAGGGAGAAACGCTCATCTTCAAGTGACCAGCATTCTGTACCACTCAGTAATGTTCAGCTACATTAAAAAAATTGCAATTTTACTATTAACTCCTCCTCCCCTATGGAAAAAGTTCTTTAAGTAGGCAGAAAATATGCCATGAGTTTGATGATGGCTCTTGGCAAAAGACAGGAAGCTTAAGAATAAGTCTTAATTTTTAAAGAATTATTGTTTTCATCATTAAATAATTCTAAAGCACTGAACTGCTAGGTTCTTTATTAATGTTAGTTAATAGTAATAACAATGCCCAGCCCTCGGGCTTACAGTTTAATTTTTTTTAAGTGAGTGAGTCATCAGTAGTGAGTGTGACATAAGTACAGTAGTAAAGTTGTCACACGCTGGGCAAAATAGAGAAATTCCAAAAGGGAAAGAAAAGTAAGAAACTATATTCAAGATGAAAATACAGTAGAAGATGCAATTTGGGCAGTTCTGACATAGGTCAAATTCCCGCAAGCAATAACTCTATAAAATGTTAAGATTTTATAAAAAGAAAAAGAGAAGCAAATTTTGAACTTTGCTTTTTATCTAGTATCTTGGGTGTTTAATTTTCTTCTCATCCTGAAGCCTTCTCTCTGTCTTGGCAGATAAACAATACACTGTTTGTATCCTCATGATGGAAATGAGAGAATGCAGCGAACAAATATGGAGCATATCTTGCATGAAATCTCTCCACTCATTCAAGGAAGCAGTAGCATTTTGTCTTAACATAGGTTGTCATATTGTACCAGCCAAGACCACAAATGAGCAGTTCTGTAGTTTTTGATTATATGAACATACAGCTTTTGCATATCAAGTGATACTCTGTGTTGCTTCTTGCAGTGGGTGAACAAGGTTCTTGTGTTAACAACTGTTAGATGTGGTTACTCAGATGACTTAAGCCCCTTTAAAGACTCCACCACCACCCCGATTTTTTTTTTTAGCAACTTCTACCTCCATCCCCTTTAGTAGCATACTGGATAATGATGGAAATAACAAGCATCCCCTTAATGAGAAACTAGGTTTATATGAATGCGTAAAATATTTGAAGTTTAGTAACTCCTTTTAAAATCCAACTTTAGTCAAGGGCCACTGCATCAAGGACCCCTTTCAACCATCAGTAAATGATACAAACAACTAAAGTCTGTGTCTCTTCTTTTTAGAAACTGGTTGCCCAAATGAAGCAGGATCCACAGGTAAATATTTTTTTCATTCACACTGTTTGTGCCATTCTTCAAGTTGGAATACAAGAACACGTCTTGTACTCCATTTCATTGGAGCATTTTCCACAGTGAAATAAAGTGTGTAGAATCATATGTTGTGTGTATGCTGCGGTAGTAACATAGGGCTGGTACTGCGGTAGTAACATGCTGCGGTAGTAACATAGGGCTGGTAAGATAGAGCTGGTACTGTCTAATGTGGCTGATCTGGTGTAGTGTCTGATCTGGTGTAGCATAGTGGCTAAGAGATTGGGCTGTGTACCAGGACTACTCCAGCTTAGATTTCATCTCTGCTATGAACTCATAAGGTCACCTTAGGCAAGCCACTTCCTCTCATCCTCAGCTCCCCCCCCCCCGCTACAATATGGGATTATAATATTTATTGATGTTACTGGGTTGTTGTAAGGACAGCAATAAGAATACATGTGAAGCACTTTGCGTGCTCAGAAAGTGCTATACAAACGTTAAGTTATTACACTCTTGTTATCTGTACCTAATTGATTCCTGAAAAATGCACTTATAGTGAAAATCTGGAGGACGAGTACAATTATCACATTGATTTCAATGGGAAAAATTCTAACTTGTTCCAAAGCCATTCCAGGTTCACTCAGAAATCACCCTAAATGCCTATCATAAAGAAAAAATGTGTGGCATGATAAAAATAAACAGTAGCAACATTATATAGCATCAATAAAATGACAGTGAAAATGGTTCAAAAGTAGCACCTCAAGCTTTAGTTGCAAACTATGAACAACTATCTTACGTTTCACCTTTTCCCACTTTTCCCATGAGTTTATTTATCTCCTTCTGTTCTTTAGGACCCATATTCACAGTAATTTGTAGAGACGCACCACAAAAACAGATACATTGTAAAAGGGATTGTGTAATGCATGTTCCTTGAAAGCATGGGGACACATCAGGTAGTGCGCCTCACACGAAGGAGGGTGCCTCTTCCCATGCCACGCTCCATCCTCTGAATGTCTTGAATAGTGTTTTCCCTAAAGCTTACAGGAGCACACCTGAGAAAGGGGGCCCTTCAGAACCTTTGTCCTACTGGGGGAGGAATCCGATCTGACTTCCTGGGCATGCAAGACAAATTTGTCCCCTTCTCTGTCGCCAGAGCTCAAAGCAGGGTCTACCCATTTGGTAAAATGAGAGGTAGACCTTGCCTCCAGAAGGGCCTTTTTTTTTTCCCTCCACCATTCCCGGACCGTATATTGAAAATCTCGATATGGATAAAGAGGAATGGTTTTGATATACACAGTATGAATAAGTGAAAATCCTTGTAATGATTGTACTGATAAAGAGGGAAGAGTGTACTATGTAATATTTTGCATTAATGTGAAGATTCCTGAAAAACTGATGAACAAGGTTACATTGGAATGGTTTTTTTACAAGTTTTAAGAATGATCATATGAACACCAGGATGAGCATTAGATTCTGCTTGCAGAATAATTTCTGGAGCGTTAATTCCTTCCTGTCTAATATTTCCACTTACTCACAGAATAGTTGCAAAGTGTTGAGTAGAGTATAACATTTTGCATCAGAAGGTGGTGGGGTTTATAAAATATGTATGTAATTATTTATACACTTGTATGACAACTGATGCTATAACAAGTAGAAATTTGTCAAAGTATTTGTGAGGCATATTTACACTATAGGTTAGTTCACATATTGCTACAAATCATGGCTTGCTGGTAGAGGGACAAAAATGGTGCTTGGATGCCACCTTTTGTTCCTCTTATGTACGCTGCTTAGTTGCTTTCTGGTTTGTGTCAAACAGTAGTTGACTATTGGATTCAAACTGGCAAATTATGGTTTTTTTTTGTTTGTCAAACCAAAATCATAACCCACAGTTTAAAACTGATTTGCAGTTCTGATTTGGCAGGCAAGCACAAACCATAGTTTGCCAATTGGGGAGGCAGTGGTAAACTGGGGTCTGCTGCAAACCAGGAAGTAATTTAAATTAAATGGACAATGCAAAAAGGAGGAGGAAGTGCTAGTCTGAGGCTTTGTCACGAAATGCCTAACCATCGTTTGACGCTGCATGTGAACAGACCTAAGATTATTTGAGTGTGTGGGGAGGAATGACACAGGATTAAGTAAATGTCGGAGTCCTGTAACTTGCTCACAGAGCAGTTCATAGTTTTTCGGACTGTGAAGTACTCTGAAATGAATGTGCTGACATGTATGATTTTTGGTGTTAAGGCAGCATTAGCAATTAGCAAGGATTAGCAATCCTTTTCAAATATAAGCTAAAAGACTCCATGTAGTACTACAATAAATACTCTTCTAAATTACATTTTGTGTTTGATATGCTTAACCAATTTTATTTATTTTGAAAACCTATCCTGCTGTATATTCAAAATGCACTCAAAGAGGATTTACAAAGAGGTCCTTGCAGTAAAATGATAAAGTCTAACATCATGAACAGAAATAGTGTGGATTCTATACAGTGTCAGAATTATTCAGGCAGAATTTTCTGCCCTTATTCTTGGTCTTCTCTCAGTCACCATATGGTGTCGCATTTTAGTCGCTGCCTTCCAGGCAGCAGCTCCTGCTGAGGCAAGTCAGTGAGGCTGAGCAGCTGGGACTCACTGAGCTCTTGATGGATGCAAGTCTTCCCTTGCTGGCAGTTGCTAGGTTTGTAAGTTGGTGTAGTCACTTGTCCTAGACATACACAAAGACATCCAGTGATGCTGATTTGGGGGGCACTTGGCACTAAAATTCTGATGAATATATGCATTACAGATGTGTGTTTCCACTAAACCTATAACATTTATATACATGTATATCTTTTTTTTTCTCGTGTGCATGGCTGATGTGTGCTGGGCATCCTGGGGAGAAAGACGTGTGTTTCAGTTATTGGCTTGAGTAGGTACTACATAACAGGGCCGTAAGGTGTACCCATTAAGTGTAAAGCAAGCCCCTTAGAGTCTGTATGGTGTTTTTATTTTCAATGTATTGCTTGAAATAAATTTCATTTTTCTTTAGCACAGCACATCTCATAAAAGAAAACATCTTGCTTTCATAGAGTATATTGCAAAACACCCCTGGATACCCTTGTTAATTAAGCCTTTCAGTGAAGGCCATGTCTTCATACCATGTCTTCTCCACCAACCACTAAAATGTCCCAGAGAGTTGAGGACCCATTAAATTATTGTAGCACCAGGCAACTCAACTCTGCTTCACTATTGAGCCTTTTAAGCAATCTGATTGGCTACAATCTAGTAGTGCTTTATTATTATTTTTGTGTGTGTGTGTGTCTTTAAAAGAAGTCATCCTACTATTGTGTTAACAGCTTTCTCACTGATTTGTCTTTTCTTTTAATCAGAATGCTGATTTGAAGAAGCAGCTTCATGAACTCCAAGCCAAAATCACAGCATTGAGTGAGAAACAGGTAGGGAAACTGGTGTATTTTTAACATCATGTTCTAAAGATATGTCTTCTCCCAGCTACCAGGAGAACTGCAGTATTTCTTCATGTGTGAAAATACGTGTGGGCAGCCAAACATTTTGGATCTTGTTTGTATTTAGCAAAACAAAAATAAGTATTGGATATATTATCTCATGCTATAAGGTGCTGAAAAATGAAATTGAAACTGTATCATTGGTAAGATGATATATGGCCCAATGCTATACTGACACCATGCTGTCAGTGCAGTATCAGGACACGGTCAGCAGGATGACTGATGTGTCCACAGCCCATTCAGCATAATGTGGGAAGAGGCGCTCCAGAGCCCAGGCAATGCCATGCTGGCACAACCTCCTCAGTTTATATAACACTTTTCAGAAAAAGAAAGTTCACAAAGTGGTTTACAAACTCAAATAATGGCTCCCTGTTCCAAAAGGGTTCACAATCTAAGATGAAGAAGAATACCAGCAAGCAGCCACTAGAAAAACACACCACTGTGCTGGGGTGAAGAGGGACAATTGCTCTCCCCTGTTTGCCCAGTTATCAGGGTACAAGTGTGCCAGGGTGAACCAAGCAGGGGGCAGGACTGGCACAGGTTCAGTGAGCGGCCATTGCTGGAATGATGCCCCTTAGGAATGAGTACCACAGCAACGGTCACCTTGGGAAAATACCCCAGTCTGTCTTTCAGTCACCCACATCCCTTCAGGAGTCATTGTGGCATTGGCAGCTAATGTGCAAAAGCAGAGAACTGTTAGGAATCCCAGTACCCAGGATTCAAGTCCCCTTAAGCCACTCTCACAAACACACGTATCTGAAAAATACATTTTGTACCACGGCAGAGCAAGGGATGGAACATCAGTTCCTGTGGAAGAGAGCAGCCATGTAAATTAAACACACAAGTCCCTCTGTAGCAAGAGTTTGACACCCCCAGCTAGAAAGAACCCTTTTGCCAGTGGAGGAACCACTTATAAGTGGAGCCTAGACCGCATATGGCAGCGTGTTGGTAGCCCACTGCTCAGAAATACAGGCTTGGAACCAGGTGAGACAGGTTTCTAGCAAGGCACTCTTTTGCATGACTGCCCAGAAACCCATGGCAGGGACAAAAAAGATGGAGGCAGCTCTAGAACTCACAGTGCCCAGTCTAAGCCACAGCACAAGATAGGCAAAGAGCACCTCATGGAATATTTAGCAACTTGCATCACTGAAAACAGGCACATCTGGCACGACTATAGTGCATGGACCTATCAGTGGGAATACTGCATGGGCCAATCATTAGGCTTGCATGTGACACAGGGCACCTACTGCAGTGACCCACCCATCTATTAACTTAAACAATGTTTATCCTGCCTCCCGGTTAATTGGGGTGTTCAAGGTGGCATACATGCCCCATGCCCTTTGCATCACTGTTGGCACCTGCCGGCGGGTTGTGAGTGTGCTGCCCTCCTTGTCCCCCTGCAACTGTCTGCTGTGGCTGCAGAGAACATAGGGCTCATGACCACTGAGGAGCATATCCTTCCGCACCCTCCATGGAGCTCAAGTAGTGAGGATGCTGCACACCCTGAGAGCAGTGATGCCCCTTCTCTGCAGATCATCTCCCTGAGGCCAGCTGTGGTTAAAAAAAAAAACTGTTAGGGTGGGAAGAAGAGATCTCTATCTACTAGCAAAGTGACAACTGTGATTAGATTAAAAAATTGTTGCACAGTCTCAAAGACAGAATATCATCTAAAAGAAAAACGTGCAAGTGGGGTTGCCAACCAACAGCAGGGCTGTTGTGTTATTGCAAGGTATCAGACAGTCAGCACAGTAGCAGGTGTCAGTGAGGTCAGGCAGTAGCGGCCCTACACCCCCCCCATGGGAGGGCCGCCGCCGCAACACCACCGTGGGATGCCACACGCCCATGGGGGGCGTGACGTTACGTTCGTGTGTCGCCACCGTGCGGAAGCACTTTTCAGCCCCTTTTTGGAGCCAAACAGCAACTGGGAGGGCGGGAGGGCCAAACCTGCAGCCGTCAACGGCTGCACGAAGATGGGCCAGCTGCAGAGGGAGCAATAGATCCGCCAGCAGGTATTCCCCCACGACCCGCTTCTTGGGGCCCACTGCCCCCACCATAACAACGTCTTTGAGGTCAGGCTACACTGGTTATATTGCTGTCTGTCGAGTTTGCAAAACAACAGAGGCCTGCCATGGATGTGTAGGTCAGCGACTTCACTGAGCTGGGCTCATACTGGTCAGTGCAGGTGGGCAGGCTGTAGGCTTCCCTTGGGGTCTGCAAGGTGTCTTTGCCTGTAGAACAGCTGCCTATGGGGAGCAAAAGGAAACACGGAGTAATAAGGAATAGACAGCCGCACATGTTCTCTGGCTTGAAATGCATACTGGGTGTTTGTGGTGAAGAGTTGTGCCGTACCTCCAAGGTATACACACCTTGGACTCATTCCTAAGGTGTTAAATTGTCTGTTTTGAGAGGGAGAGCTGGGTGAGAGGGAGAGTGAGTGAGAGAAATTACCTTTTTGCCCAATGTGACAATGCTGTAGTCCTGAAAAACAAAAAGGCTCCAGATGAATGTTTGGCCAGCAGTGGCAATGGTTGGTATCTGGCATTCATCAAGGGTGAGAAGGCATTCACTGCTATTATTTATTGCAGGAGGAAGGGGTGGTTAGGCAGCACAGTTTATAGTAAAACCACTTTCAACAATACTGGTGTCAGTATTTGGCCAGGGAGACATTTATTTAAAAAATAATGTATCTGCCTTTCCTTTGCCAAGGCAAATGCCCAAGGTGGCGTACAAAAATGTCCATATAACAACAATAAAAACATCTTAACACATGCAATATATAAACATAAATGAAGAAAATAATCAAGATCAGAGTGTCCTTTTAAAACATGGGTCCCGGTGCTAAAACATTTGGGAACCACTGCTCTAACAGATGCTCTGACTCGGCACCCACATGAGTTTCTAGCTGATGAGTCAGGGTACTTTGCCAGTTTTCTGGGTTTTTGTAAACTAGAATGAAATCTTTGAGCAGGACAGAGCAGTCAGTGATTGATTTTTTTTAAAAAAAAATCAATTATAGTGTGTGTCAAAAAATAACCTGATTTAAAATGAAATCTGGATTTAATGCAAGTATGACGTCTACACTTATAAATAATCCATTAAATGGAATCTATGATCCTAGAACATAAGAAGAGCCCCACTGGATCAGGCCAAAGGCCCATCTAGTCCAGCTTCCTGTATCACACAGTGGCCCCACCAGATGCCTCAAGGAGCACACAGCCAAAAAGAACCTGTTTCCTGCTGCCACGCCCCTGCACCTGGCACAGAGAAAACCTACTTCTAAAACCAGGAGGTTGCTTATGGCTTGTAACCTGTGATGGTCTTTTCCTCCATGAATCTGTCCAAACCCCTTTTAAAGGCATCTAGGCCAGGTGCCATCACCACATCCTATGGGAAGGAGTTCCACAGATGAATTACACGCTGGGTAAAGAAATATTTTCTTTTATCCGTTCTAACTCTCCCTCCACTCAATTTTAGTGCATGTCCCCTGGTTCTGGTGTTGTGCGAGAGGGAGAAGAATTTCCCTCTATCCACTCTCTCCATCCCATGCATAATTTTATACGTCTCAATCATGTCCCCCCTCAGGCGCCTTTTTTCTAGACTGAAAAGCCCCAAACACTGTAGCCTTTCCTCATAAGGGAGGTGCTCCAGCCCACGAATCATTCTGGTCGCTCTTTTCTGCACCTTTTCCAATTCAACTATATCCTTTTTGAGGTGCGGTGACCAGAACTGGACACAATACTCCAGATACGGCCTTACCATTGATTTGTACAAAGGCATAATGATATTGGCCGTTTTATTCTCAATCCCTTTTTTAATGATCCCGAGCATAGAATTGGCCTTCTTCCCAGCTGCCGCACACTGGGTCGACACTTTCATCGACCTGTCCACCAGCACCCCAAGATATCTCTCTTGATCCGTCACAGACAACTCAGAACCCATTAGCGTATATGTGAAATTTTGGTTTCTATCCTCTATCAAAACATTAACTTTATAGACTGCTATTCTGCATGTTAAGTCTGCAGTGGGTTAAATATATGTAATTTGAGCAAATCTTGAGGTTAAGCATTTGATAACGCATCTTGAATTATATTTATGGACAAATATGAATATTTGACAGTTCCTACCAAATACTGTGGACAGTTGATTTCCATGTCCAGGAGAATCTGTGTCCTGCCCATTAATTCTCAGACCTGCCTTCTAAAACATTGATGGCAGTTAAAGGATTCAAAATCTGAAACTTCATTGTGAACTCAATCGAACTTTTTTCTTTTAAAACAGCCAACCCCCTGGAAATATGTCAAACTGTTTTTGAAAATGTTGTAACTTTCATAAACATTGTCTTTGTGGCACAAGGTGGAGAGGGAGGTGCTGCTTTTCGAGGAAAAGAAAGAGAAAAAAAATACAGATCTCAAAGACATGCAGAATATAGTTTATTGAAAAAGATCAAGTGCATTTTCTCATCTGCTGCCTTCATGGAAATAGAGACCTTTTAATACTTGTGAGAAATTCCACTGGTTGTGATAACTCTAAAAAGTATGACGTCTCAAGAGAGAAAAATCCCATTTTGCTTACGGAACTACTTTTGTAGTTCTTTCAATTCTGGCTTTGGTTTTCAAGTGAGTGATTTGCTTAGTATCTTTGCGTATGTACAGGTTGAAGTTGTCTGGATTTCGGCTTTGTCTGGATTTTGGAATATTTGCATAAATATGAGATCTTGGGGGTGGGACCCAAGACAAAACATGAAATTCGTTTATCTCATATACACCTTATACACAGCCTGAGGGTAATTTTATACAATTTTTTAAAATTTTGTGCCCCAGCATGCCTTGCGCTGTGCCGGGCAGGTGCTAGAAAAAGTTTTTTTTTAAAAAAAAATGTCATAGCCCCCCAAATGTCTGGATTTCAGATGTCCTGATAAGGGGTAACCAACCTGTACCAAGAAAGCTACAAACGGAAATTGACGATGAATTTCACAATTGCCCTTCACGTGGGCTGTTATGATTATAGCATTGTAATATGCTATATTACAATATGCTATAATCATATTACAATAGCATTGTAATATGATTATAGTTTGGAATATGTTCCTTGGTGGTATAAAGGCTCTGTGTAGTTGCAAACCAATATATTTTAATTGTTCTAGGAAAAAGGGAGCAAGTATGCCATTATGGAAATGATCTTAATTTTAAATCAGTGGTTTTAACTTGCTCTTGTTAGTGATTTAAAGTGCATCCTGTTCCTGAATGAAGTTGACTATGTTTCAGAGTTATAGGGTAGGGCTGAAGAGGAAGGTCAAAGGTGGCACAGAATGAACTTTTCAAACTGACCAGTTAACAGATTGGCAGGGCTCATTGGCAGGAGGTGCTAAAGAGTTTATAATTTTATAACATTAAAATTAGCTTTTGTATTGGAAGAGGTAGCCAATACAAGACCAATTTAGACACAAGAAGGTAGGATTCAGGGCAATATAGGAAGCAGTAAGCTATTCAGCCTGACTTCTGGCACGCATAAACTGATGGAACATGTTAAAACTGCAGTTTTAAATAAATTGAACCACAAGCACAACTGGAGGAGAATCAACATTTATTTTTATTTTATTTATTTTTCACATTTTTATACCGCCCTTCCTCCAAGGAGCTCAGAGTGGTGTACATATTTCCTCCCCTCCTTTTTGTCCTCACAACAACCCTGTGAGGTAGGTGGGGCTGAGAGATAGTGACTGGCCCAAGGTCACCCAGGAAGCTTCGTGACTGAGCGGGGATTTGAACCTGGATCTTCCAGGTCTAAGTCCGACTCCCAAACCGCTACACCATGGCTTCTGCAAAAGAGAAATCTTGCCTCTTGAATGTTTTAACAATGTCAAATATGTAAGTAGGTGTGACATGATAGAAGTCTGCAGTACTATTAACAGTGGATGAAGAATATAGATTTAAATGGGCTAATATATTATGGTGTCTTATTCTCAATCCCTTTCCTAATAACACCAGCATGGAATTTACTTTTTTTACTGCTTTAATTTCTTCACACTGGGTCAACACTTCCATTGAGCTATCCACCACTACCCCAGGATCTCTTTCCTGGTTTGTCACAGACAGCTCAGTTCCTATCCATGTATATGTGAAGTTAGGATTTGTCTGAATGTGCATCGCCTTACACTTATTGACACTGAACTGCAATGCCATTTGGCTGCCCATTTGCCCAGTCTGGCGAGATTCTTTTGGAGCTCATCACGATCTGCTTTGGTTTTAACAGTTTTGAATGGTTGGGTGTTGTCTGCAAACCTGCCCACCACGTTGTTTATCTAACTGCAGATCATTTATGAGCAAGTTTAAAAAGCACTGTTTACATCTCTACACTGTGAAAATTACCCATTTATTCCTACTCTGCTTTCTTTTTCTCTAACTGGTTATGAATCCATAAAAAGACATGTCCTTTTATCCCATGACTGCTAAGTTTATTCAAAAGCTTTTAATGTGTGGGACTTTGTCAAACTTTTTTGAAAGTCCAAGTATCCAGTGTCAGCTGGACTGCCTCTATTCACATGCCAGTTGGTACCTTTAGGAAATTCTAGAAGGCTAGTGAGACAGGACTTGCCTTTGCAGAAACCATTTTGATTCTCCTTTTGCAAGTCTCTTTCTTCTAGAGATGCTTAATAATTTTACCTTGTGATTTCCACCAATGTACTTGGAACAGATGGATGACCAGCCTGTAATTTCCCATATACCTCTTGGGTTCTTTTTTAAATACTGGTGCTAAATTGTCTGTCTTCTGGTCCTCTAACATGGAATCCAATTTAGAGAATGTTACTTATTTTTGTGAGATTTGTCAGCAATTTCATATTTGAGTTCCTTCAAGATCTTTTGGATGCCATGTGAACCCAGTGACTTGTTAATGTTTGTCATTATGCACTAGAACTTTGTCTTTTGTCACTGCTGTTTTTCTTGTTTGATTTCTTAATGTAGTTGTCTTAGCAACTTGTTTGACAGCCTTTGCTTTCATTTTTACAAGGGTCACCATCTTTGATGATTATGCAAACCAGCATGTATACCGTATTTGCTCCATAGGACGCATCGGACCATAGGACGCATGCATCATATGGAGCAAAAAATAGGGAAAAAAGTTTCACTTACCTGGCCTGTGGGGGCTTCGGGGGAGGCCTGTGGGGGCTTCAGGGAGGCCTCCCCGATCTTCATTTCGGCGATAAATGGCTCTTTTCGGCCATTTCCGGAAAACCAGAAATGGCCGAAAAGAGCCATTTATCGCCGAAATGAAGATTGGGGAGGCCTGCAGAGGCTCGCACAGGCCTCCCCGAAGCCCCGGTAAGTATTTTATTTACTTTTTGTTTAACCTTCGCTCCATAAGACGCAGGCCTTTTCCCCCCTAATTTTTTTTGGGGGGAGAGTGCGTCTTATGGAGCGAAAAATACGGTAAGTTGTAAGGGAAATACAGTGGACCCATTCTATCTGCGGATTTGGGATCCCCGGATTCGACTTACGACGGGTCCCGGATCTGTGGGGTCCACGTTGGGGGAAAAAACGGTAAAAAGGAAGAAAAAAGCCCCCAATCCCTGTTTTTACCTTTTGGCCAGTAAAATCATGCCATTTTCAAGCCTCTGCAGGGCTTCAGCAAGCTAATGACCCACTTCCGGGTTGCGCGAAGACGCTTCCCTCCTCCCAGCCTTGTCTCGGGATGCATACTTAGCTTGTTGGCAGTAAAGTTTTTAAAATCCGTACTGTATTCAGTTTTGGATAATATGCCTAAAACAGAATAATATGGGGTAGTGTACTGACGGGGAACAAAACAACAACAACTGTGGCTCTGCAATTTCTAGGAACAGGAAATGGATTTCTGGCATGTACTGATTTTTTACAGTTTCTGCTTTTATCACCAATTTAAAAAGGTGAATCAAGGTAGGTCATGGTCACTGTGGCCTGAACCCAATACTTATTTAACTTAAAAAAGGGCTGTAACATGGTTAAAAGAAGAATGTCAAACTGTTCCCTTTACTGGATCCTATGCATCATATTTTTATGCTATGTTTGCCACTTCAGTGCCTCTCCTAACTTCAATAAAGATAGTTATGTTTTTATTCAGTGCCTTGAACTATGTTGGGCCTAAGGGAAAAGCCATCAGGAATTGGCTAACATTTGTTCTAAAACTTCGAGAGGCAGCAGCTTTCATTTGTTTTTTCTGACTCATTCAGCAATGACATGTTTCACAGAGTGAATAATCAGTATGATGGCAACCAGTTGTACTTGAAAGGCAAATCCAATCAGTAACATTAAGGTTTTTTTTGTTAATATTGGTGAATTGTTCTCTGAAGTCAGCATAATATGTGCATCAGTAAATTTTTCAGCTGGCTCAGAAGGCCCCCTATTCATTTCAAGGCAATTTTGGTGTGATGCCAATACATGAGTCGTAGTAACTTTCTGGCTCATATGTTGAGGCACGAGAGAAGGTACTACATTGATGTCGATTCTGTGGGGTGCGGGAGAGCAAGCTGTAATAAGGTTTGTATCTCTGTTAAAAGATTATTGTATACACTCCGACTTGATATTCTGTACTGTGTAAGAGCAAAATAGAAAATTTGATGTAGCTGTGTAGTAATAGAATATAATGGGCAATGTCTTCCTATTTCAAAAGAGTTGAGCTATTTTCTCTCATTGCCAATACTTATACATGGGGGGGGGGGGAAAGAGTAGATCACTATTGTGATAGGACTCTTAATCTTTTTATTGAATTGCACTTCTAGTGTGTGCTGTGAACGCCGTTAATAAATAAGGGAGCATAGGGAAGGAAGGGGTCTTATGATAATACTATCTAACCCCCTGTCCCAAGTGGTGACCTTTGATATTTTGGATCCCCTACTTCAGTTTGCAGCGTTTATCTAGGCTAGTGCACCATATCGAAGGCTAACTGTCCAACAAGAAGTTGTATCATTTTTTAATCTTCTGATGTATTTGTCATATAATAAACGCTAAGTTAACTCTTTTATGAAAAGCTCTTCAGAAAATCCAAAGCTAAAGTGCTAAGTTGTCACTCAGGAAATGCACAATTCAGTGTCAAACTATACACCAGCTTTTGATCCTACTGCAGATACTGTGTGCTATTAATTAAAGCAGTAGACATCTCAAGACATTTATTTATTTAAAAGATTTATATGCTACCTTTCCTTTAAAAACTAAGATGTACAAAGCGGCTCACAACAAATAAAATACAATTTCAATAGATGAAATGAAAATACAAAAACAAATACAGCGCAGCGCAGAGCAGAATAAAAACAGGGAAATAACTTACTTGGGGAGAAATCACTAGAGGGAGAAGTCCAACTTAAACAAAAAGGTCTTCCAGCCTTTGTTGGCGAAAGGTCAACAGGGAGAAAGTAATTCTTAACTCTATTGGGAGGAAGTTCCAAAGTTGTGGCACCACCACAGAGAAGTCCTCCCCCCACTGCCACTATCAAGCTTCAATCTGTGGCAGTGCACCTGAAGAGAATGACCTCGGGGGATGGTTCGTCACATAGAGGAGGAGGCAGTCCTTCAGCTGTGAAGGGCTTTAAAGGTCAAACCCAGCATCTTGAAGTGCACTTGGAAACAAATTGGTAGCCAATGCAACCGCTCTGGAGCTTGATGGTGACAATGATATTGTCGCCAAACACTCTGGAGCACTTGCCAGCGTGTAATTAATCTGTGGAACTCCTTGCCACAGGATGTGGTGATGGCACCTGGCCTAGATGCCTTTAAAAGGAGTTTGGATAGATTCATGGAGGAAAAGTCCATCACAAGTTACAAGCAATAAGCAACATCCTGATTTTAGAAGTAGGTTTTCTCTGTATGTCAGGTGCAAGGGAGTGGCAACAGGATACAGGTATCTTGTTGTCTTGTGTGCTCCCTGAGGCATCTGGTGGGGCCACTGTCAGATACAGGAAACTGGACTAGATGGGCCTTTGGCCTGATCCAGCAGGTCTCTTCTTAAGGCCGGACTACACTGTACACGTTCACGTTGCGTTGGCGTTCCGTGTGCGTCTGGTGTCCCACCCCCAGGCCAAACAATGGGCTCTGATTGGCTGGATGTAGCGCAGACGCAGCAAAAGTCTAATCCAGCTCGACGTTTGCTGCGTTTGTGCTACGTCCGGCCAATCAGAGCCATTGTTTGGCCTAGGGGCGGGACACCAGACGCACACGCAACGCGAACGCAAACAGTGTAGCTCCGGCTTTATGCTTATGGAGCTGCCTCTGCATTGCTGCACATGCTTCCCTCTGAGATTAGAGGGAACATATCTCTCAAATAAGTTTGCATAGGACTGCAGCCTAAGCGATGTAACTAGGTCGGTTTTGTTTATTGTCCCTTTGAATTTCTAAATATCTGACATAAACAGGTCTAGTTTTTTTAAATTATAGGTAAACTGCATATTTATATAGAAGTAGGTGTTGTCTGGTGGAGTCTTTGTGGGGTGTTTCCTTTTTATACTATACAGTTGCAATTCTGTGAACTCTTGCTTGAGATTAAGTCCCATTGAGCTCAGTGAACTTCCTTCTGTGTAGTTTGTTTTGATGGCCCATAATAAGTGGAAAAGCAGCCTATGAATGCTAATTAATAATAAAGGATTGGGCTGTGCATCACAAGGAATCTTTTTCACAATGAAGTGAAGCACAGAAGTTTTGTGACTGGTCACTGAATCACATTGTTATAGTCTACATTGTTATATTCTACCATCTCCCTTCACTTGCTGTTTAACTGAATGCATTTCATACATCTAAGTGCTCCTTGCTGTAGTACCCATGTCTATCCTTGCACTATCTTTCTAAAAGAATGGATTTTTTCAGGGAACAATACTTAAAGTACTAGCTAGAGGGAGTCATTACTCTCAGTTTACAACTGTAGCAAGAACGAGGAACTGAAGAATGGCTTCCTCTTGTTTGTGATGCCTAAGATACACAGAACAAAAAACGCACTTTCGTTTTGAGAGAGAAATGGGGGGCGAGTGTTGATGCTTCCATGCTGCAAAACACCCCCCCCCCATAAGGGAAATCCAGAAGGAATCTTTAATATCTGTTTGCCCTTCTTGCTTCCCTCTCTTCCAACTCTGTTAGGGGTTGAGGAGAAGCAGCGTCATGTGTTTTTACTCCCACGTCATGAGTTTTTACTCCCATTACACAGAATTCTGATATTCAGAATAGGGCCTATTATCCTGGAATTAACACAATAAATCCACTTATTGTGAGCATTTTTTTCATACTAAAAACAGCGCAGCCACAGACTCAAATGAAAAGTCTGTCTTCATTCTACAAAATACAACTAAATTGAGGTCAAAAGTTCCTTTTAAGCAGCCCCCTCACAAAAATAGTCTTCCAGCTTGTGGTTGCGTTCTGTTATGCACCAACTTCACAAACCTTCTAGTTCTTACTAGATGAAGCAGCTCTTTCCCTTCCTCTATAAAAGGGGTGGCCAAACTGTGGCTCCTGAGCCACATGTGGCTCTTGGACGTATAATGTGCGGCTCTCAGAAATATGTTGGCTGAGCTCCTTTTTGCATCACAATTGATATAAAAGGTAAATAAGACATTTTCAAACTTAATAATTTACCAGGTTTAAACTGAGAGTCCACTGGATTAAAACATAAGTTCAGTGTTCATGGTGAGTGAGTAATTTTAAATGCTGCTTAAATATTGTGGCTCTCAAACATCTCTCTTACGGCAAACATCTGAAGTTTATCGTATGTGGCTTTTACATTAAGCAAGTTTGGCCACCCCTGCTCTATAAGCAGGCCAGTCCTGTTCTGCTGCTCTTCCCTTCCCACAACAGACACCTACAGCATTTTATGACTCCAGCATGCCACTTGTTTTGATGGTTTTTTCCCCTTTTACTTTACACATTTACTCCATTACTAAGGAAGCTCCCAAGTATGTAAAAGTACTGCCTTATTTAACCGCATCTTGCTTCAAATCTGACTGGTACTTGACCAACTATGTTTGCTATTAGCAACTATATACCTATATATACAATAGATAAGAACTCTTGACCTTGTGCCAAGCATCCATTGCAGGCAATAGCACACAAATAATACAAGCTAACTCTGTCAGAGAGCATAGCAACTGGTTTGCTTTCATTTTTGAGTTTTTGTTCTTTGGAACAGCATGTTTAACACTTAATCTTTTACTGCTGTACAGTGATGTAGTCAGTGGCAAAAACGTACTACCAGGTACAAACAACATACACTGTAAGGCAACCCTTGTTTTTAGTGATCAGCATGCATGACTTAACGTGAGGCTTTTGTTGTGTGGGCAAAATTAGTCACAATTTCAGCAGAACTTTATATACAGAGCATTTTTAATTTGCAAAGTGCTCTACAGTGTTAATTGAGTTTGTCTTCAGAATACAGTAATTCTGTCAGATACGTTACTACTATTTACATCTTGCAGAGATAGGGAGTTGAGGCTGAGAGACAGTGATTTTCCCAAAGTCACATAGTGAATTTGACAGACATGGAACTGGAACACCAATCTTCCTGGTCAAACTCCAACTTTCTATCTATTGAAAATAGGGCTGAGCTGAAATTGTTTGCAGAACTTTATAGGCTTGAAAGTGAGGGAGGGGGAAATCAAGGGGACAAAAACTCTAGCTCAGCTTTTACTCCACACCTGTTTTGTGGTCCCGGTGGCACCATTTGTACTCCCATGAGTCTCTGCTAACTCATGTCATTTTTTCCCAGCGGCCTCTAGAGTGAGGGCATGAGGCTATGCCCTCTGATTGGCTTCATAACTATGGTACTTGATGAAAGTGATATTTCAAGTGATATCGCATCTTGTGGACTAAATCTGGGCTCCTTCCCTATGTAAAGTTAATCTGTCAGCTCGTCCCACTTGAGTCATTTCAGTCTTCTGTTGGTTGCTGCTTGCCTTGAGTTCACTGTCAGTTAAACAGACGGAATCCGGGGCTTCCGATGCTAATTGACTCCAGCTGATCGGCGGACACACGGCTATTTTAAACCCAGAGCTTTGCAGCTCTGTTATTAACATCTGTGGAGCCAACTGTCCACTTGCCTGAAGAAGTTCAGGAAACTCTGAACAAAACATAGCTATTATGAACTTTTAACATCATTTTATTGCCTTAAAATATGTTTTTTTCTGAACCGTGTTTCAATAAATAAAAAATCGTTATAACGTCATGGCTTCGAACCCGTAACTGACATCCATTCCTCGTTGAATGTGATATTGTTGAATGCTTGGGTGTGGCTTAGAGCACCATGGCTTATCAGATTTGGCTGAGCTTTCAGATTTGGCTACAGTCACATATGCCTGAATAAGTGCTGTATGTGATGGGACTGCCTTTGAAGCCAACTGGGAACTTCGGCTAGTATAAAATGCTATTGCAGGAATTTTAGCTAGTGCCAATTTGGGGGATGACGATATTACAGCAATAGAGTATCAGTTGCAATGGCTACCAGTCCATTTTCAGGCATAATTCCAAGTGCTGGCTTACTGCTCTAAAACCTAAACAGCTTAGAATCATAATATCTAAAGGATCATCTCCCCCTGCCTTGTGAAGTCCTTTCATGCAGCCCACCCCCTTCTGAGATGCGGTTGACAGGGACACGTGAGAAGACCTTTTGTGTGTGCCCAAAATGTAGAGCTGTCTGCTCCAAGTGGTTCAGTGGCAAAGAGTGAGCCAAATGGTGTGCTGCTGTCTGAAAATCTGACTTTTTCAAGAAGCATTTGATTGACTTTCCTACTGCTTAGCAGCAGTGATCTGCTTTTTGGCTCTTTTTGTATTTTTTTATCTACTCTTTTGTTTGTCGTATTTACAGTATAATAGTTTTAATTGTGTAAGCTGCTTTGACTGTTTCCTTTTTGGAATTCAAAAGGTGGGATATAAATGTTCTAATAAAAAATACTTTCTGTACTATGTGCCCTTCAGATTGTATCCCTGGCTGTGCTAGGAGAGAACAGCTGCTCCTAGAATAAGCAAGGTGTCTTTGGCATGGGTGGTAGTTGATCAGAAGAATGAGATGGAATAATCCATGTAGGTTTCTATGGGGACAGTCAAATGCCGAGCAAGAGCAATGTCTCTTTCAATGTGCTTGCAACTGTAATTGTTGTGATCAGTGCTCTTTTAACAATAACCAAACTCTTTGTACTGACACTTTTTTGTATGGTGGTGCTTTTCTGCTTACCTCTGATGGGTTGGTTTCATTTCACCAGTGAAAAAAGTGTTGCCTGGGAGAAAATGGTACAGGCTTTGTCTTGGCAGTGTTTACATGCTTTTTTGCACCAGTGATACAAATACATGTTGTTACTAAAGCTTTGAAAAATTGCTCAGGGGTGGAAATAGAAACATTGACACTTCATGTTACGAGTTATAATCAGGCTAATGCCAAAATTAAATGCAAAAATGCATCCTTTGAACTTTGAAAAAAATAGGAATGACTTTATTTTCTTAGTAGAACATGTAGTCATTTCAATCTACGTAATAGGTTTTAGGCAAACTTCTTATCGGTGAAGAAGAGCGCCAACACACAGTAGCACATCAAAGAGAAAGTGCAAGCAACATGTTCTAAACAGGCTGGTTTCTTTCATCAAAAGAAGTGGGTGGCATGGTCATATAAGTTATTCTGTCATAGGTTTCCATAAATGACCCATTGAACTTCATTGCCCTTTTGGGGGAAGGGCTGTTCTAAAAATGGCCTTTAATAAATCCCATTTGGTCCCGCGGTATGATTTTCCCAGAATTCCCAAATGTCAGTGTGTTCCACATGTCTAAGGGACCCCCATGTAGAGAAAACCACCTGCAGAAAAATTCCCAGGTGTCCCATGCACCTGGAGCAGAGGCGATGCTTTCGGGACTCAACGGGACTTAAGGTTAAGCCAATTTGTCCATTCATTCCTATGTAAAGCATGGACCTGACAACACAAGATTTCAAACAAACACATAGTTGTGTTTAACACACAGCTCCAGGGCTTTAGGGGTGTTTAGGGGTATGTCTCAGCTAAGTGTACCTCAAGTTACAAGTCCCTTCCTTCAAGGTTTTTTTTTTAATGACCCTTCAAATCCTTGAAATCCTGTAGCTTTAGTTGTGAGTTCAGGTCTATACAGGCCAATTCTGCCACCCATTAAGACCCGTTGAGTCCTTTGAGGTACGCCTGATGTTGCTCCTGTTTACAGCTGTGTACAGCTGCTCCCCTGCACCTGAGGTGCTCCAAACAAGGTGGATTCAACGGCCAGGGCCCTGGCCATGAAAACAAAGCCAGAGTTTCATTTTAAATTTCAGTGAGGAGGGGGTGCCCTGCAACCGATTCCTGCGCCTCATTTTCCCTAAAAACAGTGATCTTTGCTCCTCGGGGGGGGGGTCAGTGGGGTGACCCTAGAACTCTGAAAATTGTTTTAAAACATAGGTACATCTGTCTAATTTCCACAAAAAAATTCCAGAAAAATTGGGGGAAGCCATTTTTTTAAACTATTTACTTTCGGGCGTACCTCTAAGGACTCAACGGGACCATCAGCAGGAGATGGAGTCAAGTCTGTCCAGATTGACCTCTAATAGAGTGATGGCCTATTGCCTATTAAAATGATTGACCTCTAATAGAGTGATGGCCTATTGCCTATTCCCTGCTTGTTTTGTAAAAATGTTATTCCCCCCCCCTTTTATAAGTGCAGTGGGCTCTCCTCATCTACGGATTTGAATATCTGCGGATGGCACTGTGGAAGAGGAAGACCCACTGGAGGTGAGGGGTGGCACTACAATACCTTATTGCGTTTCTGGAAGTCGCTTGCAGCTGTGTGTTTTCTTCTTTCTGTAGTTCAGAGGCTTTGCAAGGCACGTGAGAGGTGGGAAGTGGCTAGCGGGCCCCAGAAAAGCTTCAGAATAAAGTTTGCCGCGCCACGGATACTGAAATCCTGCCCCCACCATGGATTTCAGTATCCGTGGAGGTTCCAGGATTGGAAGCCCCACGGATACCAAGGGCATGTACTGTATTAGCTTTTAAAAGTATTGACTGAAGCAGTTATTGCTCAAAAGAATCATTCAAAGACTTGGCTATGTCATTCTTACTAGAGGAGTGGGAGATTCTGTAGAACTGGCAGGAAGCTAATTATGAATTGTGAGATGCTGATTTGTATGGGAAATATCTACCTTTTCAGCCAATAAAATGTACTGAAACATACCAGATGAAGAAAGTGCCTCTGTGGAGTCAGAGAGGCTCAAGCTGATCAAGCAGGGGAGATTGTTTATGTTCTCAGTTTTTCACGGATGGTATACAAATCTGAGACTTCAGTCCTGCATTTTTAATCCTAATAAAAGGACTGAAGTCTCAGATTCTTTAACTTTTAATTCTAAGGGGAAATTGTATTTGTGTCCCCAGTGTGAGCTGGGGTGAAGAAATTCTGATATACACCAGAGGAGCATGCGTATGGGGAGGGACAGGCGCGTTGCGACGACGCGCGTCACCCCAGAGCGGGGGCGCGCGTCGCCCTTAAGGGGAGGCTCCGCCCCTGCGCGTGACGTCACGCGCAGGAGCAGAGCGCCCTCCCCGCTCCGTTTTCGGCTCATTTTGGAGCCAAACGGACACAGGGGAGGGCGGGCGGGCCCACCCTCCGCTCCAAACTGTAAGTGGGGGTGATCGCACGTCACCCCTAGACGCGAGACACCCCCCGGCGGCCCGCCCCCCCCGCTTCCCCCTGTCGACGCCAGTGGGGAGGGATAAATTACAGTATGTACGCAGAATACAGAGAGGAGAGCGATTTCATAGCCCATCAGAAAATACAAATGGGAGAGAAATTATTTCCCTGTTGAAGAGTGGGAAATCTTTTATGAAAAGCACAATACATTTTCAGCTGTATTGTGAACCACATATATGCATTTTGAATGAATCCTTCCGATGTGGTTGTGCATATGTCTTACTCTGATCTTCTTTTCCTGTGAATTGTAGTGATCTGTCGTCGTCCCCTTTTTTGTTAATCATTTGTTTTGGTCTCATCCTCCTTTCTGTCAGCCAGCGTATTCTACATACTTTGAAGTGTTTCTGTAGTGTTCTGCTGAGGTTTGAATTGGACAAGACTTTTCTCTTACCTCTGTAGGACACTTTAGATACTT
This sequence comes from Plestiodon gilberti rubricaudatus, assembly GCA_026170595.1. Lineage (NCBI taxonomy): Eukaryota > Metazoa > Chordata > Lepidosauria > Squamata > Scincidae > Plestiodon > Plestiodon gilberti. The sequence goes on along the minus strand of JANXHW010000001.1, from coordinate 253,402,305 downwards.
TGTTGCAGGAATAGGTGAACAGGCAAAAAAAAATTCCTCCTCACAAACCTGTTTTCAACTGTCAGACATACCTCTAACTTTAGACACAATGCCATAAACCCTGTAAGAAACAGATTTAAATCTCTCCAAAAATACCTTCAGCAGTACAAACTTGATGACAAAACGAACCTACTGTATGAGTGGTAATCAACAAGAGCAAGAAACATGTGGGGCAATAACAACTTTTTAGCCTGGAGAACAAACGCAGCAATTTCCTGGGGTAAGTACAGGACAAATCATACATACACATGGATTGGGTGCTTATCACAGATCTGTTATGTAGGTGATATCCTAAAAGGACAGGTAGAGATGGGCAGCCAAATCCTGTGTAATACTCGGCCGGCCTAAAGGGCAGGTCACAGTATCCTGTGGCCGTCCCGAGCTGCCCTTTGGCAGCCAGGGAGGACCGGGGGAGAAGGGGACGTCCCCTTCCCACACAAGGCGGCCAAGGCCCTATGGGCCTACTCGTACATTCAAGCCACAGAAGGTAGGCCGAACCGGGTCGAGAGAGGGCTTGGGATATCAGTGGAGCTCACCACCAATATCCCCGCCCTCCCCCTGCCCAGTTCACCCAATGGCCGCCCTCCCTTGCCGCCCAGTCCGGCTTACCTAGTCCTGCGGGTGCAGGGACGGTCCCCTGACTGAGTGAGGGCTGCTGGTCTTTGCCCGGCGGCTCTTACTCTCCGGGAGTCGCAAACGTGCTTTACGGTACATTTGCAATGCCTTCAAGCGGTGGAGCATGCGCTCCGCTGCTCGAACGTTACGGTAGATTGTGCTGTGGTGGCAGCTTGGAGACAGAAAGAGAGGCTTTCCTCTCACTTGTTCAGCAGTTCAGAACTTTGGAGAAGGAAAGAAATGGGAGAAACTCCTGCTGTTTCTTGCCTTATTTATACTGTATGAGTGCGAGAACAATTCTTGTCTTTCCTTGAAGTCCTTTTCCTATGCCAGAGAAGTTGGGGATGGGGGAGGAGAATATCCTTGGTAGTGAGGACGGAAAAAGACTCTTGTAAGTAAAGCTGATATTTGCGGACCACTGCAGAATCCACCTATGAGTCGTACATCATTGGTAGATTTACACAGGCAGGAAGCCCTCTCCTTGTAAAGAATATGGGAAATATTCAGGGATAAAGCAGTTGGATAGCTCATTAGCACATCAACGTGGGGGGGGGACTGTCTATATGCTGGGAGCACGGGAAGAGTTTAAGGGAAAAGCTGCATCATCGTACATCAGAAAACACATCTCAAAGAGAAACTTGACCCTTGTGGTAATTGTAAGAAAAGCTGCTCACACATCTCCTCACAAGACACTACAAATTCTATTTGATCCTCACCTTGGATCAGGAGACGGTTTAGACTCCAGGACAGCTTCAGAAAATCCACAAACAGAGAGACTTGGATAAACTTGTGTGTGTTATGTGATGGTGGGTTCCCCCCCCCCCATATCATGACAGCACTAATACCCCCTTGTATGTTTGAATGTTGTGCTGGAATAAATAGATTTGGGGGAAAGGAATTACCATTTGTTAGGGTCTAGACTCAACCTCAGATATGCGGACGATACCACGCTAATGGCAGAAAGTGAAGAAGAACTAAAGAGCCTGTTGATGAGGGTGAAAGAGGAGAGTGCAAAAGTTGGCTTGAAACTCAACATTAATAAAACTAAGATCATGGCATCTGGTCCCATCAATTCCTGGCAAATAGAAGGGGCAGAAATGGAAGCAGTAACAGATTTTACTTTTTTGGGTTCCAAGATCACTGCAGACGGAGACAGCAGCCATGAAATTAAAAGACGCTTACTCCTTGGAAGGAAAGCTATGGCAAATTTAGATAGCATAATAAAAAGCAGAGATATCACCATGCCAACAAAAGTTTGTATAGTCAGGACGATGGTGTTCCCAGTAGCAATGTATGGTTGCGAGAGTTGGACCATAAGGAAGGCTGAGCGCCGAAGAATAGATGCTTTCGAACTGTGGTGCTGGAGAAGACTCCTGAGAGTCCCTTGGACTGCTAGGAGATCAAATCAGTCAATCCTAAATGAAATCAACCCTGACTGTTCCCTGGAAGGACAGGTACTGAGGCTGAAACTCAAATATTTTGGCCACCTAATGCAAAGAGAGGACTCTCTGGAGAAGACTCTGATGCTGGGAAAGATTGAAGGCAAAAGGAGAAGGGGAAGGCCAAGGATGAGATGGTTAGACAGCATCACCGATGCAACAAACATGAAAATGAGCGAACTCGGGAAGATAGTGGAGGACAGGAAGGCCTGGCGGGATATGGTTCATGGGATCACGAAGGGTTGGACACGAATTAACGACTGAACAACAACAACAACAGGGTCTAGACTAGGCATGCATGCGTGTGTTCAGCTAAGCCTAGAACATTTGTCCAGAATACCAGTAAATGGTTGTGGGAGTTTTGAGCCTCACCACACATCTCTGAGTTCTAGAATCTAGATTATAACTCCCATCATCTGCAGCTGTAATAAAAATTTCAATCTGAGCATGTCAGACTGTCAGTTTCTTTGATCCTTACTGTGTAATCGAAACCTGCTTCTCACTTTCAGTCCAAATGTCTTAATGTGCAGCTGATGTTTATTCTTTAACCGTGATTTCTTTCAAGTTAAATAAAATTTCTGTCCACTATACTATTTTCTTCTCTGCTGTATTTGCAAAGTACATTCATATAGGCTGCGTTTATTTTCAAAAATAGCAGGAAGTGACGTTCCTAGCAAATGATCGAAAATCAGAATGGGTGCTGTTGCTCCTTGTCCCTCGTACTCATCTCCCAAGATCCTTTGCAGCCAAGCAGCCTTCCTATTGGTGCATGAGGCTGCCATCTTTTCTAGCTTCGAGCTCACAGTTGAAACTTCTAGTGTGGCGAGCGGGCTGAAAGGAGAAACAAAATGCGACCCGAGCATGCTAGAAGGTGAGGGGGGAAAGCTCTTAAGCACTCCTAGCTGAAAAACAAATGCAGCCATAATGTAGTTCACTGGTTTTGATAAAGTGAAACCTACCTAGGTCCTTCCTCCACCTCTCTGGAGATGAATCTTCAATTTCTATGCTCATTTTAGTTGCTTTTTTGTGTGTTACTGTGGTTTCATTTTGAATTTGTTTCCCTGGAAGTAGTTAGTCAAAGCTGGATTTAGCATTCCCAATGAATTTTTGTCAGTATATTCTGTATATTGTCAGTACTCCAGGAATTGTAGTATGCATACTTCGTGGGCACATTTGTATTGGCAGTTCAGGAACACATTAATTTAATGGGATATATAGTACTGTCCCAAAACAGTTGTATATTTCTGCGAAGACTGACTACTGTATGCTAGATTAGAAGTTAAATTCCAAGGCACTGCATCTTGTACACAATATAATATTGCTGTTTTTCAATTTCTGTTCTTGTGCTTAAGTGGGGTTCTTCATGGTACACATTCCTCTAGTTCTCCTCTACTTTGTTTTGTTAAAACAACTGTATTTCAATTTATATTATTGGCTTGCTAATCAGTACCAGTTTGGACCTGTGGAGAAAGGGGTAGATATGAGCCTAGGAAATATAGTTAGTCTTTCTTCAAAAAGTGATATATGGTGACTTGCAAGGGTCATATAGTCTCTTAACCTCAGTTTCTCATCTACAAAATATCCATACTTGAATGCCAAGTACAACATAAATTATAAATAACAATAAATTGGCTCCAAGGGTGCCCTTCCATATGCAGGAAGTGTCTTCTGCTCTTGGAAGCGCTGTTTTACATCTTGTGCTAGCATCTTGCAAGTTCTTTTGGAACAGTACCAGTAACTACCTTCTGCTCACAGTACTTTGGTTCCAGCCCAGGAGTTCTAGTAGAAGTCTTACTACATGTGTTAGGTCTTCCAGAAAAACCATTGCTAGTCCCACGATATAAAAGTTGTCCTTTCCTCTACCAACTTTTGTTTAATATTAAAATTTGTCACTTCTCTTGATGTCTGTCTTGTCTGATTTATGAATAAATTACTTGTAACGTGTGGCATTTTGAACAGGGACCTGTAGAACAAAAAAGGTATTCTAAATGTCTCCAGTGCAAGCTAATGTGCTGCTCTTTTGCTAGGAAAGAATATAGCAATGTCCTGGCACTGGATATGGGCCAGAAAGCCTAGAACATTCCGTGCCAAGCAGTATTTTGTAATGGGCCACAGTTCTCTGTGGTAGTGACCTACTTCACAGCTTATTTAATTAGGTTCATGTGATAGGTGACTCTCTTGCTGATCACTTTGCAAGTGCCTGCAGTAGTTCCTTGTGACTCAAACGTTCTTGACCCAAGCTGGTTTTGCCTTTTGCAAACACAGATTCACAACAACTTGTAATGGGTGGAAGGAGTAGCTTTTAGAGTGGGGACGACGACTTTCCATTTCTGCTTTTCCCCTCTCCTACCACTCAATTCTCAATTAGTCTAAGTCTAAAGATATTGATCTATCTACAGGGTGGGTAGGAAGTGAAGAAAAAAGGAAGAATGAAATGTTTGCTCCGTCCTCTACTCCTGGGTGTGTAGCTGGGTATTGGGAGCAAGGATCATGGCTTCAGGAAGCTATTTCCTGCAGTTCCCTTTTTGCAAATGACAGCAGAGGAAAATCAAAATGGAAAGATTTCGTTTTGGAAATTAACCCCAGGAATTGCTATTGGAAATGTTCTGAACATTAGCACTTACTAACTTATTTAAAATATTTGATACCCTGCGCTTCAGTTTCAAATCTCTCAGGGCATCTTACAATTCATTTTAAAAAACAAAACCCAAAATACTTACTGATGCCAAAAGAAACATCTTGTAATAGCTTGTAATCACTTCCCTGAAGAACCTGGTCTGAAAGCACCTGTGGTTGGAAGCTCTCTCCCACTGCTTGTAGCTCTGGTAACTTCAGGAATTTGACATGATGAGATTGACTAGATGGGGTGGAGGGATGGAGTGAAGACAAGCATCCAGCATCTGTTGATAAGGTAAAAGAAGGAAGGCAAAGGGTTGCATACACCCCTTCTGCTTTTGTTGTATATATCTAGTGCAGCGGTTCCCAAACCTTTTAGCACCAGGACCCACTTTTTTAAATGAAATATATAGTTTAGGTTCCAGGGGTCTGTACATAAGTTGAAAGGTACTGCACATAGGTCGAAACACCTGATTCTTGCCGGCCCATTACAATTACGTCTGCATGAAAGCGCCACTGAAGGATGTACTGCACCTGCGCAAAAGCACCAACACGGTCGACTGTAAGGCATCCATAATGCAGATGTCCATAATTCAGGGAACCAGTGTATAATAAATGAAATAATAAATACTTGAGGCCAGAGGGAATCAGCTATAGCTACATTTGTAGAAAACCAGTTTCAGCATAATAATACAAATATATATTTATTATAAACTATTACATGTACAGCTTTCAGACATTTTTCAGCTGGTTAGGGATCTCAAAATTCATACTAACTTTTGTCTTAATTGGTCTTGTTCATAAGCAAAACATTAAAGCAAGAAAATGTTAGCAGACACTTGATTAGATTATAACATATGAAAGTGCATGTAACTGTTTAAGAGAGAGGAATAGAGGTGAAATAATCTCAGAATGGTCCTTGCATAAAATGTTCCTGTTTAAGCTCTTTGTGAGAACTCATGGTGACTTCTTTTGAAAAAAATCTGACCTGAACGTTCTAGTTCATGTGGCTTAAGTTCATGGAAACATGGCATTTTGTAAAAGCTGATTTTCCCTTTTGGATTAAATAGACTTTAGAGTAGATTGCTGCAAAAGAAAGTATATTTGGCAGATCTTTCATTGTTCTCAGTGGAGCTGTCCTTGATGTAAGTAATGGACACAATTTGTCTCTGCATTGGAACTTGTATTATAAATGGACTATGATTATGAGCCATAAGGCAGAGCACTTTTTCAAAACTGCATTTTTAAATATGAATTAAATAAAAAATTGACTTGTCTCTATAAAATAGTCATGGGAGATTATTTGCAAAGGCAGCAGACCTATTCATAGGGATATCTTTCTGTCGTTACTTTTCTGATGTGGAATTGCATTTGTGAATTTTAGACCATCTTGTAATTAGACACTTGCCTTGTCTCACCTGTGACCATTCACAGCCTCTTGCTCAGAGCACACTGCTCCTGACTTTCAGCCATCCTGCTTGATGCTATAATTGCCTGGTATTTCATGATACTGGCTCTCTGAGTCTGCAGGGAATTGGCAGAGGAACTAGAGCAGCATACATAGCCACTGTAGAGCTGCTCCCCCCCTTATTACATAGGGCAGCAGGTGTGACTACACATGTAACTCCTTTTAACTTTAAAGAACTACTGGCCCTTTAAGGTGAAGAAAGGTGAAGGAGTTAAGTTTCACATTCAGCTTTGCTCCTTCTCTGGTGGGAGAGGATAACAAACCAACATTCTCTGTGGTGATAAGCTTTATTGTATGTATCGTTTTCATTACTGTGATTTTAATTTGTTTAATACTTAATATTTATAATATATATATATTTATAATAATATAATTAATTTGTTTAATATATTGCATTTTACAAGAAAAATCATCTTCAAATGGGAAAAAACGTCACGAGAAAATTCTGTTCATATTTGTTAAAATCAAATAAAATGATTTTAGATCTTTATTCTTATTTGATTTTAACAAATATAAACAGAATTTTCTTGACCTTTTTCCCCCGTTTGAAGATGATTTTTTCTTGTAAAATAGTTGCGGGTCATTTATTTATTTATTTTATTTACCATATTTCTATCCCGCCTTTCTCCCACGGGACCCAAGGCGGCTTACAAAAATACAAATACAAATACACATAAATTACAATTTATAACAATCATAACAATTTCAGCTTTTTTATATTGCATTTGTATGTTTTTCTCTTTGTACAGTACATTGTTTTGTTCCTGTGCTAAAAGTGAGATTAAAGTATTGACATAAATAAAATAAACTTCTGATAGCAGCATTGGTGGAGAGAGGAGCAGCAGGATGAGTGCAGCACAGTTCAGCTACCACTCCCTGAATAGCTGTTCCCATCCTATCCTTCTCCCCCACTGGTGCAGTCAGCCAACGGGAGAAATCCCGTTCTGCCCTCACCTACTGGCTGCACCCGTGGGGGAGAAGGATAGGATTGAGCTGTTAGAGATGATGGACATGACCTAAGCAATATTGCAATCCTATTAGGGAAGCTGTACAGGCCAGCCTTGCAAGTAAAAAAATCAGGGGATGGTTACTCACCCACCTCTCATCCACTCAGCTGAGCTGCTTCCTTCGCTCTTCCCTTCCTTCCTCCTAGAATAAGGGAGGGCAAGTTGTCATTTTTTTTTAAAGCATGCATTATATCCTGTTTTTCTACTTCCAAATGGAGGCACCCAAAATTATATAACATTAGTTAATTCAAAACAGTAAGTACAACACACTGCTCCTCCCTAGCTCCTAGCAGAGAGGAAGGAAGCAGGAGAGGGGGAAACTGCCATTGGTGTTTCACAGTTTCTCTGTGGTGCAGGAAAAATGACAGCTGCTCCACCTCTCCCTCTTGCACTTAAAACTAAATGCTTTTAAATCTAGGAGGACGGAACAGAACTTGGCCCCACAGGCAGCCTCCATGGCAGAACTTACGATGAATACTGAGGCAAGGTTGTTGTTGTTCAGTCGTTATGTCGTGTCCGACCCTTCGTGATCCCATGAACCATATCCTGCCAGGCCTTCCTGTCCTCCACTATCTTCCTGAGTTCGCTCATTTTCATGTTCGTTGCATCGGTGATGCTGTCTAACCATCTCATCCTTTGCCTTCCCCTTCTCCTTTTGCCTTCAATCTTTCCTAGCATCAGAGTCTTCTCCAGAGTCCTCTCTTCGCATTAGGTGGCCAAAATATTTGAGCTTCAGCCTCAGTACCTGTCCTTCCAGGGAACAGTCAGGGTTGATTTCATTTAGGATTGACTGATTTGATCTCCTAGCAGTCCAAGGGACTCTCAGGAGTCTTCTCCAGCACCACAGTTCGAAAGCATCTATTCTTCGGCGCTCAGCCTTCCTTATGGTCCAACTCTCGCAACCATACATTGCTACTGGGAACACCATCGCCCTGACTATACGAACTTTTGTTGGCATGGTGATATCTCTGCTTTTTATTATGCTGTCTAAGTTTGCCATAGCTTTCCTTCCAAGGAGTAAGCGTCTTTTAATTTCATGGCTGCTGTGGAACAAAAGAAAATACAGTACAGTCGGACCTTTTTATCCACGTTTTTTCCATCAACTGATTTGACGCAACACTGGTGGCAAAACTGTGGAAGAGGGAGTCTGACTGTGCCACTTTACCTCTTTTTTTTTAAATTGGATTTTTTTCAGCGTTCTCAAGGGCCTGCCAGCCACTTCCCGCCTCCTGTTTTGTTAACTAAACACTATAGACCAGGGGTTCTCAAAGTGGTCGGTTTCCGACCCACCACTTTTTCTGGATGTGCGCGATATGCCCTTAAGGGGAGTGGCCAGCCTGAATGTTGGCGGAGGTGGCAGTGGTGTCTCTACACCCCAGGAGGGCCGTCGCCGTGACACCCCCTGTGACATCACAAGCCCAGCCCCTTTCGGCGGCAATTTGGCGGCGATGTGGCAAAAATGCACACCTGCCCGGTGGCTTTTTGGCTGCTTTTAGGCTGTTTGCGGCCTGGGTGGGCAAATCCCGTTGCCGCAAATGGCCTAAAAGCAGATGAAAAACTGCCGGGGTGTGGGCATTTTTGCCGCGCCGGCAGCAAGTGTACCCTCTGCAAAGACTTATAGGGGAGTAAACCCCCCTGTAGGACTTTGAGAAACACTGCTATAGACTTCGTTTTAATCATTCTCCAATTAGCAGCAATACAGAACTGGATTCCAGTTAATGTTATAGGTATTGGCCTATCAATGTACTACATAGCTTGTTACAGTATAACAAAGACAAATTTACAGTTGTCGATGACAAAATCAACCCCTCCACTTGATCCTATTATAAATTTATAATATCCCTAATATAAACACATATGCAGCTTGACATTCTAGCTATGATCAATCTTCCTTGCTTTCGTTGCAAGCGCAACTCCTGCTTACACATCTGTAGTCTGAGAGTAGGTTAAATTATTAGAATACCATCCTCTGAGACTTTTAAGTAAAACATTAATGTCGAGGCTTTTGTATGGTAGTACAATCTTTCCAGATCAGCAGCGGTACAGTATGCAAACTGGATTTTCTTATGTCATCATTTTGATTTAAGTATTCATAATTCAACAAAAGGCGAAAGTTGCTGACTTATGAAAGTAGGTCAAAGTTTTGTTTGTTTTTTAATGTCACTTTTGGCCATTTGCAGTATGTGAATGCTACCGCAGGCCTGGGAAACTGCTTGGTAGTGTTTGTTCTACTTCTGTCTATAGTCATTCTAGACTTGCACAGTTACTTAAACTCACTGTAATTTATTTGTAAGAATGAAGCTATTTGCACGGTATAGTCATTCCCCTTATGGGTTAATTAAAGCAGGGAGACTGTTGGGCAACAAAATGGACACTACATTTACAGAATCTCAAATTTTGGATACTCGCCTTTTCAGAGGCAGGTGGCCGAATTGTATGATCCACCCCCGGAGGATCCTCAGTGGATCCTGAGGGCTTTGGGGGAGTTTCTCACTGCTAGGGTTGGCAACTCATCCAAAGCTCTGCTCGACCTATGGAATGAGGCAAATGGCTAAGGTTAGTGGATCAGATCGCTCCCAAGTGGAACCAAGGCAGCCCCCTTGGTTTACCAGGAAACTGCGGACAATGAAGCTACTTGGTAGATGCCTTGACCAACAGTGGAAGAAAACTCATGACAAGTCCCACCAAACGTGGTTAGAGCTCATTTTAGAGCCTACTCTTTGGCGGTGATGGCAGCGAAGAATGCTTTTCCCCCCACCACCACTGCATCTGCGGAGAGCCGTCCAACTGAGCTGTTCTGTGTGGTGCAGGGCCTGCTTCATCTTGACCCCTAAGGGGAGTGGTTGCTTACTATGACAAATTTGCTAAGCACCATGGATTAAAATTGCTCACATCTGCCGCAACTTGGATTCTACGTTGATGTCCCCCAAGCATCTGTTAGTCTTGTTGTTTTGGATTCTTTTCAGCTTGTACAACTTGAGAATGTGGACGCGAACCTCTGGAGTACGAGACTACCTTGCTGCCTGGCAGACTTGATCCTTGTCCTGCATGGCTTACAAGATCAGCTCAGGAAGGCTGAACGAAGGGCTTCCAGGTCGCATTGTTCGCAAGGCTCGCACATGCGTACAAGCGGCCTCGAAGCCCTTCGTTTAGAAGGGCTTTCAATCAGACTGCTTGTGCACATGCGTGCGGCTCGCGATTTTCAGGAGCCACATGCATGCGCACAAGCAGCCTGGAAACCCTTCTGAACAAACGGCTTCAAGGCCGCTTGTGCGCATGGGTGTGGCTCCCGAAAATCATGAGCATACAAGGGGCCTGGAAGCCGTTGTGCACGAGGCTTGCGAAGAGAGACAAAGAGACCTGGCCAGTGTTGGAGACACAGGCGTCTTGAGAAGCTGGAAGAAAAATGACAGCGGACACAGTAAGGGCGGCAGTCTTTATCACAAAAGGGGGGGGGGATAAACAAGTGAAAAATTTCGACCGGCCGTATAAATAAAAAAGAATACTTCACAGCTAGACCAAAAAACAAGAAAAATTCAAAAATAAGGGGGGGGGAGGGTTGTCCTGTATTGGGTCATCAAAAATATGGTAACCCTATTCTTAGTAGACATGCATAGGATTGGACTCTAAGTTTCTTATTATAAGTAAGGTTAGTTCCCAAGCTTAAGGGTTTGTGAAGGGAGGGTGCAGCTTGGGCCTTCCAAAGGATTCTAGAATGAAGTATCTGGGAGTAAAGCTGATGTAGCTTGCTATTCTAATTAACTAGTTCAAGCTTCCTCTTCTCGCCTTCCTGCCCTAGCAAGCAGTGTGGCCCTTTGTTGTTTTTACAAAATGTAGTAGTCCTCCCTTTGCAAGCTGAAACAAGGTAATGTACAGGCAGCTCTTGATTGATGTGGTCTTAATTTGCACGTTTTTGAAATAACACGATTTGCAAATTAATACCAGAAGTGTGATTCCCACAGGCTCATTTTTAAAATAGCGTGGTCAACTAGCTGATAATTAGTTGCTAATGAGCAACCCGTTAGACACTGGCAGTGTCCGGGGGGGGGGGGGGCGTGTCTCTCCTCTAAAGCCAGAAGTTAAAAAAGAGACACAGAAAATGCATTCACAGAGCTTTTCAGGCAGATGTGGCTGTACAACTTGCAAAATTCCTTCTGCTTGGTGGCAAAGGCTACAGCCGGTGCTTGGAGATAAGTGCTGGGGAAGGCAGCAAAGGGAAACTTCTGAATCTCTTCTGAGTGGAGAGAGAAAGAGGCTTCTGCCACTCTCTCTGAGGGAGAGGGGGAGAGGGAGAGAGAGAATCAATCCATCCATCCATCCCCTGTGGTTGCCTCTTGCAACATGAAAGAAGCAGGAAGTGGGGTTTTTTCTTCAAGATAACTCACAAAAGGGCCTGAGACTAAGCTCTGTTGCTTACCACTTCCTCAGTTTCCTTTGCCGGCATCTTTGTTTTCCCTCTTTGCTTTCTCAGTCATTGACATTAGTAGCCACTTCCAGTATCCTCATCCCTCATCCTACACCATCTTGGGCAGGCAGAATTCACCACTCGTCAGCATGAGTGTTAATGACTTCCCCCTAACCCAAACCAATCCCATTGTTTCCAGTGGGAAAAGTAGTTTCAATTAATGCGTTTTTGATAATGCAATTTTCCAAGAACGTAATCCCTGTGTAAATTGAGTGCTGCCTGTAGTACACAAGACAAAGTACAATAAAACTAATGGTCCAATCCTATCTCCCCCCAGCCCATAGCATGGAACATGCACTGCTGCCGAGACCCTCCCCTAGCTCAGCCACTTCCTGCCCCGAACTGCCCACGCTCTTCCCCCATTCTGTCCTTGTTGACTTACTGGTGGCAGCGTGGGACAGAGGAGTTTCAGTGGCTGCTGTCGCCTGCACGCAACCTCCGTCCCTTTGCCCTAACGGCTGTGGCCCACAGAACAATGAAGTAACTTTTGCACTGTCACTCCAGGACTTGCGCTGACAGATCACAGGATCCATCAGCATATGCCCTGGATAGGATTGGGCTGTAAGTGTCAATGTCAGCTGGATCTTTGAAGAGCTATGTTTGTATTAAATGAAGATACTGGATTTAGCCAAACGGTGTTTCCTAAATGAAATAGAAAGTTAGTGTGTTACTTTGGTTACTCCTGGATAAGCAACAGCTTGGTTGCATGTACAATGTGTGTGTAATTGTATATAAACTATATTGTCAAATTCAAGAGTTGAGTGTTTTAGGAGGACGTTTATTTAATTATAATAATTATACCCCACTTTTTCCTATGCCGAAGGCAAATGCCAAGGCGGCTTACAACAGAAATTAAAATACATAATATAAGTTTAAACAATACATAACCGTACATAAACAAATTGAAAAACAATAAAATCCACTACGGGGGGGCGACAGTATGGAGCACAAAAGCAGCATGGCAGAGCCTCTTGAGGCAGACCACAACCCATCACCCAAACGCTAAACGAAACAAAAACGTTTTGAGCCCTCGCCGCAAAGTCATGAGGGAGGGGGTGTTTCTCGGATCCCCTGGCAGGGAGTTCCACAGTTGTGGCACCACAGCAGAAAAGGCTCGCCCATGTGTTGCCACTCCCCTAACTTGCGATAGAGGTGGCACTCGCAAGAGAGCACCCTCAGATGACCTAAGAGAAGGGGCCGGAATGTATGGGAGAAGGCGGTCCCTCAGATATCCTGGACCCAAACCGTGAAGGGCTTTAAAGGTAATCACCAGCACCTTGAATTGGGCCCAGAAACGAATGGGTAGCCAGTGCAGCCGCTGAAGCAGCGGTTCAACAGAGTCAAACCGCCTAGCTCCAGTGACCACCCGGGCCACCGCATTCTGCACTAATTGCAGCTTCCAAACCGTCTTCAAGGGCAGCCCCACGTAGAGCGTGTTACAGTAATCCAGTCTTGAAGTCACTAGCCGTGATGACGAACCTATGACACGCGTGTCACTGGTGACACGTGGGGTCGTTTTGGGTGACACGCCAGTGTTTCCCCCAGGGCCCCGACACACCTTACATTTTCGCAAATGTTTTACAGGCTTGTCTTGAACGTTTTTAGGGCAGAGATTTTGGCAGATCTCTTTCAAATTATTATCTAGTAAAAGCAACAAAAAAGTCACTAATTGATGTTAAAATAAAATGCAATGTGTTCTATAGTTGTTTTCAGTTCAGTTCAATTCTAAATTACTATTAAAAGTAGCAATAGTCAAAAGTACTATTAAAAGTGTGTGGGTGGGGACACACCAGCAGAGTCAAGTTAGGCATTTTCAAAAGTGTTGACACACCAAGCCCAAATGGTTCGCCATCACAGCTGACTAAGGCGTGGACCACCGTGGTCAGGTCTGATCAACTCAAGTATGGCCGCAGCTGGCGCACCAGCCAAAGCTGGGCAAACGCACCCCTGGCCACAGCTGCCACCTGGCTTTCCAGGGAGAGCTGTGAATCCAGAAGTACTCCCAAGCTGCGTACCCGTTCTGCAGGGGGAGTGCAACCCCATTCAGAACGGGCAGGTGACTCAGTACCTGCATCGAAGCTTTCCTGACCACTAGGACCTCTGTCTTTTCTAGATTCAATCTCAGCTTATTAGCCCTCATCCAGACCCCAACCGCCTCCAGACAGCGCTCCAGGACTTCCACAGCCTCCTTGGAGCGAGATGGCAAGGAGAGATAGAGCTGGGTGTCATTAGCATATTGGTGACACCCAACTCCAAATCCCCAGATGATCTCTCCCAACGGTTTCATGTAGATGTTAAAAAGCATGGGAGACAGAATAGAACCCTGTGGCACCCCACACTATAAAGGGCAGGGCACCAAACAGGCATCTCCCAGCATCACCATCTGTGACCTGTTAGTGCCCCCTAGTCCCAACTCGGCCAGCCGACCCAGAAGGATACCATGGTCGATGGTATCGAAAGCCACCGAGAGGTCCAAAAGGACCAGCAGGGATGCAGTCCCCCTGTCCAGTCCTCGGCGAAGATCATCCAACAGGGTCCCAAAGTCCCACCTGAAGCCAGACTGAAAAGGGTCCAGATACTCCGTTTCATCTAGTATCCCCTGGAGCTGAGACACCACCACCCGCTCAATCACCTTACCCCAAAAAAGGCAGATTGGAAATTGGCTGATAGTTATTTAAATTGGAGGAATCCAAAGATGGTTTTTTTCAGGAGGGGGCGCACAATTGCGGTCTTCAAGATGCTAGGCATCACTCCCTCCCGCAAAGATGAATTCACAATAGGTTCCACCCAATCGGCCAGCCCAACCCACACTGATTGTATTAGCCAAGCTGGGCAAGGGTCAAGCGGGCAGGAAGACGGTCTCAAACTACAGAGGACCCTATCCACATCCTCAGGCTGTATAAGGTGAAAAGAATCTATAATGATGGAATTGACAGATGCCGTAGGGACAACTTCTGGAACTATTAAACCAGAGTCCAAGTCGTGGCGAATCTGAGCAATTTTATCTGCGAAGTGCCGTGCGATCTCATTGCAGCGGTCCGTCGAACACTCCAACTCACGCACTACAGGAGCTGAGTGGAGCAGATCCCGGACAACTCGAAAGAGCTCTGCTGGTCGGCTACTCGCAGACGCAATGGTGGCAGAGAAAAACTCCTTCTTCGCTGCCATCACCGCCACGGAGTAGGCCCTGAAATGGACTCTAGCCCGTGTTCGGTCAAATTCATCACAGGTTTTTCTCCACCGTCGCTCTAGGCGTCGGCCCAGTCGTTTCATTGCCCACAGCTCCTCAGTAAACCAAGGAGCCGCCTTGGCTCGACAGCAAGGCCATGGCCGTTCAGGAGCGATCTGATCCAAGGCTCTCTCTACCTCCCTATACCACAGGGCAGCCAGAGCATCGGATGAATCACTGACCCGTGAAGCTGGGAAATCCCCCAGAGCCTTCAGGAAACCATCCAGATCCATTGGTCTCCGGGGCGGACCATACAATTCGGTCTCCCAGCTCTGCAGGGGTGATTAAACGTTGCCAGTCTAAAACTCACCAGATAGTGATCCGTCCAAGACAAAGGAGTGATCTTAACCTCCTTCATAGGCAAATCACCATCCCCATACCCAGCAGTATGTCTCTTTTCAAACCGTGGCTTGTATATTTTAATGTATTAAAAAAATCTTTCAAAGAAAATGTGTATCTGGTGCTGGAAGCACAGAAGCTTTACTGTGTTATCTGATTATGCATTTTGTGAGACTAAGACCCAATCTATACATTGTGGTAAGTTGAGGAAGTAGAATTCTGGACAACTCCACTTCAAACTGGAGGTGTGGAATCGTATTTTATAATGTTTTCCCATGCAAAAGGCCTCACTTCAGTGGGCCCTCGCTATCCATGGGGTATCCTCTCTGGACTCCCTGTGGATAGCAAGGTTCCCCAGGTACCTGGCCCATTTACTCACTGTGGAGGTCTCCAGAGGCCCATTCCACACGGCGCTGACCTGGAAAGGCCTGGACCGACGTGGATCACACCTCCGGAGGCCTCCACAGTGGGTGTATGGGCCATCGGGTGCTGGACTCCAGCACCCCTTTATTCGCGGGCTGTTTCCGTGGATACTGAGATCCACAGAAGCCAAACCCATGAATAATGAGGCCTGTTATCAGTGAGCATATTTGAAGAAAAGATTTAGCACCGAGTGTCTCTGATTTACTATATGCAAGATGTTTTATTGCATGAGGGAGGATTCAAACATATTATTTCTTAATGCGTACGTAGGTCTAAGTATGAGAAGCTCCTGTCCCAGTATTTTAACTTGATGCGAGGAAAAATGGTGCTCACTTTTATATAACCAGTAGTTGCTGTAATCACGTTAGCAGCCTCAAAGATTTAAACTACCTAAAAAGCTCTAGAATAGTACCTCTTCCATCTCCGCTGCTTCTCTTCTCTATATTGTCGCTCCCCCCAGCGGATTTTGTTTTTAATGTCTTATTTATTGTTTTATATGTTGTGAACTTTTGATTTTTGTAAGCCGCCTTGGGCATTTGCTTTGGCATTTGATAAGACGGGGTATAAAATAAATTTTCAGTTCCCCATATTCAAATGTTTCCCATTGCACTTTGGGGTGTGTGCGCGTGCGCGTATGCGCATGCTTTTTTTTGTCATAATAAAGTTGTAGCCTGTTTTCCCTCAAATTGTGGTGTTTGTGTATGGTAGCCCTTCCCTCCTTCGCAGTTACTAGAGAATACAATATTTCTTGTGCAAGCCAGTAAACTCTTAAAGCCACTGCTTGCTTTATTCTTTTTTCTGATTTGTTATAATTGGCTTGATTAAACAGCAATCAAGTCAGAAAAGGTTATTGCTGTATAAAATGAAGGCCGTTTGGGACGTATCTTTCCTGACAAAGAATGGCACGTTTTTCTTTTACAAAGCATACAGGTTGAGCATCCAGTGCACACAGTAGCTGTTTGATTTATGTACTAATTGTAAGATAAAAGCTCTTTCACTGCTCTTTATACCTCACAATATATGTGAGATTCCTACATCTGTAGAGAAATAGTCACTTAAAAAAAACCCCAGGTTTTCAAATAAACAGAGATTCACTGTTCTCCAGCTCTCTGTTTCATTTAGAAAGCATTTCCAGCATAGATGACACATGAATTCTAAACACTGAAAGTTTGTCTGAATATGGTGTAGTGGTTTGGGAGTCGGACTTAGACCTGGAAGATCCAGGTTCAAATCCCCGCTCAGCCATGAAGCTTCCTGGGTGACCTTGGGCCAGTCACTATCTCTCAGCCCCACCTACCTCACAGGGTTGTTGTGAGGGCAAAAGGAGGGGAGGAAATATGTACACGACTCTGAGCTCCTTGGAGGAAGGGCGGTATAAAAATGTGAAAAATAAATAAAATATGTACAGTGTTTTTAAGATGGAAGTTACTGTATAAATGGTAGAGACAGTGTTGTGTTACATAATTTGATCCCTTATATATAATTAGCTCAAAAATATTGTACTATGTTCAGATTATCCATCTCTGTATGCACACTATAGGGTTGATTATACTGAAGCATCCACAATGGAACTTGAACTTCAAAATGTCACATCTCAAACGGACTAATCCCGGCCCACATGCATTTCACTTACTCTTTAAAAGTAATAAAACTGGAGGATAAAAAGAGGCAGATCCATAATTGAAGTTTTGCCAAATATACTCATGTTAAAACTGTGTTTTATGTGATTTTCTTGTAGCAATTTTCATGGCCCGCTATTACATACAGATGTCTCACAGTTACGGGTCTTGACGCCATGTAAAAAAAAGCTCAAACAGTTTAAAATCACTTTCCAACACGCCGCGGGTTTCCCGATGGGGCAGCCGCTTGCGCGGTAAAAGCAAATCAAATTATCCGAGGCAAAAAAGATGATCCCAACGTTTCGTTCTATTTGTAGAACATCTTCCAGGGGAAACAATCTATCAGAGATTGCTGGTGACATGTCACCAGCAATCTCTGATAGATTGTTTCCCCTGGAAGATGTTCTACGAATAGAACGAAACGTTGGGATCATCTTTTTTGCCTCGGATAATTTGATTTGCTTTTACCGCGCAAGCGGCTGCCCCATCGGGAAACCCGCGGCGTGTTGGAAAGTGATTTTAAACTGTTTGAGCTTTTTTTTACATGGCGTCAAGACCCGTAACTGTGAGACATCTGTATTTTATGTGATTATTTTTGAAAACGCCAAATTTAAGATTGTACAGTTATATTTATGATTACCTTTTATTAAACGGCTGTTTAGTTATGAAACAGTTACAGTCCAGAGACGTGTGTTCATCTCAGAGGCATGTAATAGAACTCTATCAACTAGAAGGCACTGTTTTGGTTGCAGTGTGAGGAGCGAATCCACATATACTATGCAATGTCAACTAGAAGGTATATTATATCAGTATAATACAGGAATTGGATGCTTTCAAAGTATGTGAAGAAATATGTTTTGGGTACGGAAGCTCACATGTTCACATCAGAAATCTTATATGCACCAACAGGAATACAGAATATAGTCTGTATTTCTAAAACACTTGGGATGGGGCTCTAACTGATAGTAAAGCGGGAAACTGGGTAGACTGTGTATGGGATGGTATTTTTTTGTATTGTTTTGTATGATGATGTTACTGTTGCTCAGCTTTGTACATCAATCTTGACCTGTGAAAAGATGTTATATTTTTTTTTAATCAAAAGTGCCATAAATAATTCATAAATGTAGAAGTATTCATGGCTAGAGGCCAGCGGGTGGCGCAGTGGGTTAAACCGCTGAACCATGAGCTGTTGATTGAACGGTCGGCAGTTTGAATCCGTGACGGGGTGAACTCTCGTTGCTTGGCCAGCTCCTGCCAACCTAGCAGTTCCAAAGCATGTTAATGCGAGTAGATTAAATAGGTACCGCTTGCGGGAAGGTAAACAGCGCTCCGTGTTCCAGCTGCATGCTATGTGCTGCGGCAAGGAGAGTCACGCCGGCCACATGACCACAGAGGCGTCTTCGGACAACGCTGGCTCTTTGGCTTTGAAATGGGGATGAGCACCACACCCTAGAGTCGGACACGACTGGACTTAATTGTCAGGGGTCACCTTTACCTTTGATTCATGGCTAGACCCTACTTCTGACATTAGTTCCATTGTGACTTTTTAAGATAAACCGAGGACATCTTCTTGTGCACTCCATCAAAACAACAAGGTCATGTAGAGAGAGAAGTGTTCTTGATGTCTTCACACATTTGTGATTTGAAAAAACTTTCCTTAGGTCCTGGAGACCTTCCGCAAGGGGAAGTCTTATCTCATGAACCAAATTCTTTGAAAAGGTCAACAGGCATGTAGATGCGGGAGAATCTGTGGATATTATATATCTGGATTTTCAGAAGGCATTTGACATGGTTCCTCACCAAACGCTCCTGAGAACTCCATAGTCAGGGAATAAGAGGCTGGTCCTCTTATGGATTAGGAACTGGTTGAAGACCAGGAAACAGGGAGTGGGAGTCAATGGGCAATTTTCACAATGGCAAGAGGTGAAAAGCGGTGTGCCCCAAGGATCGGTCTTGGGACCAGTGCTTTTCAACTTGTTCATAAATGACCTGGAGTTGGGGATAAGCAGCGAGGTGGCCAGGTTTGTGGATGACACTAAATGTTTCCAGGTGGTAAAGACCAGCAGGGAATGTGAAGAGCTCCAGAAGGATCTCTCCAAACTGGGAGAATGGGCAGCAAAATGGCAGATGCACTTCAGTGTATGTAAGTGTAAGGTTATGCACATTGGGGCAAGAAATCAAAACTTCACGTATACGCTAATGCGTTCTGAGCTGTCTTCGTCAGATCAGGAAAAAGGTTTTGGGGTGCTGGTGGACAGCTCAATGAAAGTGTCGACCCAGTGTGCTGCAGCTGTGAAGAAGGCCAATTCCATGCTCAGGATCATTAAAAAAAGGGATTGAGAATAAAACGGCCAATATGATGCTGTTGTACAAAGCTATGGTAAGGCCACAGCTGGAGTATTGTGTATAGTTCTGGTCGCCACACCTCAATAAGGATATAGTTGAATTGGAAAAGGTGCAGAGAAGAGCGACCAAAATGATTAGTGGGCTGAGCATCTCCCTTATGAGGAAAGGCTACAGTGTTTGGGGCTCTTCAGTCTAGAAAAAAGGCATCTGAGGGGGGACATGATTGAGACGCAAACATTTTATTTATTTATTTATTTATTTGAAAAATTATATCCCGCCTTTTCCTATGCTGAAAGGCAAATGCCCAAGGCAGCTTACAACAAAGGTTAAAATACATGATTTAAAATAATAAATAAAATCAATTTAAACAATGCATAACCATACACAAATTTAAAAACAATAAAATCTACTAGGGGAGGGGGTGACAGTATGGAGCAGAGAAGCAGCTTGGTAGAGCATCTTGAGACACAGGAGGCAGACCACAACCCATCACCCAAACGCTAGACGAAACAAAAATGTTTTGAGCCCTCGCCGAAAAGTCATGAGGGAGGGGGTGGTTCTCAGATCCCCTCGCAGGGAGTTCCACAGTTGTGGCGCCATAGCAGAGAAAGCTCGCCCATGTGTTGTCACTCCCCTAACTTGTGATAGAGGTGGCACTCGCAGGAGAGCCCCCTCAGATGACCTAAGAGAGCGGGCCGGAATGTATGGGAGAAGTCGGTCCCTCAGATATCCTTATGCATGGGATGGAAAGAGTGGATAGAGGGAAGTTATTTTCATGCACCAGAATTGAGTGGAGGGAGAGTTGGAATAGACAAAAGAAAATATTTCATCACCCAGTGTGTTAATTTATCTGTGGAACTCCTTGCCACAGAATGTGGTGATGACACCTGGCCTAGATGCCTTTAAAAGGGGATTGGATAGATTCATGGAGGAAAAGTCTATCACAAGTTACAAGCCATAAGCAACCTCTTGGTTTTAGAAGTAGGTTTTCTCTGTATGCCAGGTGCAGGGGAGTGGCAACAGGATACAGGTAACTTGTCTTGTGCTCCCTGAGGCATTTGGTGGGGCCATTGTGAGAATACAGGAAACTGGACTAGATGGGTCTTTGGCCTGATCCAACAGGGCTATTCTTATGTTCAAGCCTGAGTACATTCCTGCATACATGGAGAACACACCCCTACTTCATCCACTTGGTGGAAATTGTTTCAAGATTGCTATTTACCAACCATCTACAGTCCTTAGGACTTCTTGATCTTTGAGGATAACCAGACTACCTCACATCTCCCATTGTATGAGAACCCATTCCTATTTTGATGATGGTACTGCAGTTTCTCATAAACCGCATAATCCCCATGAGTAAGCCATTTTTTTCTTCTTCCTAATGCATACCTCAGGACTTTCCTTGAAGGGAATCTGCAAAAACATACCGTATTTTCCAGCGTACAAGACGACTTTTTTAGCCAGGAAAATCTTCTGAAAAGTCGGGGGTCGTCTTATAGGGCGGGTGCTGCTCTCTCCCCCCGCCCGTGCTAGTGTGGTGACACGAGGCGGCGAGCGCTTGATGGATCACAGGTGGGATGGAAAAGGCGTGGCAGCGTGTGTTGGATCTCGCCGTGAAACAGGGACGCTTTTTGTGAGAAAATACAGTACATTCAGAGCGCGCTGCTGGTGTGTGTGAGCGAGCCTTCGGTTCCTCCGCCTCCTCAGCTCGGCCCTTCTGCTGAACCCCGGCCCTTCTTTTCCTCAGTCACTGGCGTTGCTCGAGGTGGTGGAAAGCTAAGTTCTGCAGCTTTCCACCCCACTGTTCCTCTCCTGCACGAGGCGCCCTGCCCCCTTGTCGTAGGAGCCCGTCAGCGGAGAGAAAGCAACATAAGAACATAAGAAGAGCCCTGCTGGATCAGGCCAAAGGCCCATCTAGTCCAGCCTCCTGTATCACACAGTGGCCCCACCAGATGCCTCAGGGAGCACAAGACAACAAGATACTTGTATCCTGTCGCCACTCCCTTGCACCTGGAACAAAGAAAACCTACTCCTACAACCAGGAGTACAACGTACTCTCCTACACGTTTTTTTCTCTCTGCTGACAGGCTCCTATGACGATGAGGCGGGGCGCCTCGTGCAGGAGAGTAACGGTGGGGTGGAAAGCTAAGTTCTGCAGCTTTCCCCTCCTACACGTTGCTTTCTCTCTGCTGATGGGCTCCTACGACAAGGGGGCAGGGTGCCTCGTGCAGGAGAGTAACGGTGGGGTGGAAAGCTGCAGAACTTAGCTTTCCACCCCACCTTGAGCAACGCCAGTGTTTCCTCTGCACAGTGCAGGCACTCCTACTACTACTACCCCCTGCCCATTACTTATTATGAGCAAAGCACCCACCAAGATACAGCCAAGATAGAGTTTGGGATATACGGTGAGTATATCCCAAACTCTATATTTTAACTGGAAAAGTTGGGGGTCGTCTTATACGCCCAGTCGTCTTGTACGCCGGAAAATACGGGGTAATTTGAAGATCATGGCTTAAGTGATATCAAGTATTCAGTTCTCTTGTAACTCAGTAATAAATCTCTTGTAATTCAGGAATAGAAATAACCAGGAGCGGAGTAAAACCGCCAATTAGTGCAGGTTTGCAGGGCAGATCATTAGATGGTCATTTCTTTTTCAGATAATTTCTGCAGTTGTTTGTGTCGTGAACAGAAATGCAATCACTTGTTGCTTCACATTATCTAATATTCATTAAATCTTGAACTGAAAGATGCATTTTAAGACAAAGATTCAGAAATTCCCTTGGACTTCATAGTAATCCTATGGTCTTGGAGGCTGTGTTGAAGCCTTCTAGATTTGTTCTGGAAGACTGCAACATATAAATCAATCTGATGAATCTGATCCGTACTCCTCTGGGTCAGACCTGCAATCATTCAGATGATTTCACCTCTTTTCCCTTGATTTGGGATGACTTTTTCACAGATCCGCTGGCATGAAGCTGATTGGGAAGTTATGCAGTGGCTTCCATAATTGTCTTCTCCATTACCACCCTGTTCCTTGATGTTTAAAGTATTAGTGTTGAGCAGAATCACCCTGGAGGTCTAATGCTTCTGCAACTGAACTGTGCTTGCAGGCTGTTCGTAGTCTACATTTTCATTAATTTGGCCTTTATTAATAAATCTCACTGTGAGTGAGATTTGTTTCTTAGCTTTTTCGATTCCTGCCTATTGGGGAGAGTGTGTTAAGATGGCATAAACTCTGCACTTAAAATTTGATGACAGAAGAGTCTAGTGGAGAGAGCTGCTGCCTTCAAAGCCCGAAGACTGGTGAACTTGATAAGTTCGAGACACGCTGTCGACAAAAAGCTGTGAAAGCCTCCAGGAGGAGAGATAAGAGCTTCCAGCTGCGTCGGTCGAGTGTGGGAGGCGCCAGCCAGCAGAAAAAAGTCAGACTGTAAAAGGATACCACCTGGAAAGTAGCTGTTCATGAAAGATTGGACATTTATATATATTGTAAAAAAAACCAAGGGGGGTTAGGACAGCCTGCCCATTTACACCGCCTTGGATTAAAGTCGGAGGAGAAATCCAATGACCGAGAAAAGCGGTATATAAATACTATATTATTATTATTATTATTATTATTATTATTATTATTATGACCGTAGAAATCCTGCCCCAGTTGTAGTGAATTGTCCCCCTTAGATGTGATATGAATTGGGATTGTTGCTCCCCGTCTTTTTTTTAAATAGGCTAAAAAGATCCTATTAGGGCAAATTTACCATTGAAAGTAATGGGAGGTGCAGCCCTTTTTGCTCTGAAGGCCCTCTAGTGATAAAACTTCAGTTTTGTGCACTAGAAAGGGTTGTGTGTAGAGGCTTGGTTTCAGACAGAGAGATGTTTGCCATCCAATGTGACATGCCCTCTCGAGAAGTACAAGTCCCAGAGCTCTTGATGACATTTCCTCTGTACAGACAGGCAGCTGGAAAGAGGGGCAAGCACCATAATAATCAGGGACATGGTGATCCAGGAATAGAGGGAGCCAGTACTGCAGAGAGGATTCACGGACTCTAGAATGTGTGTGGTTATCATTCATGATGACTGTGTACTTATGTTCAGAGATAGCATGCCTCTGAATATCGGTTACTGGAGAAGCAATGATGGGAACAGGGCTATTGCCTTCAGCTTCTACTTGTGGAGCTTCCAGCTGTCCACTGTGGGATACAGGTTGTTGCAAAAGATGTACCATATATACTCGAGTATTAGTCAATTTCATGGATATGTCAAGGGTAAAACATAGGGGTGTATGAAATTGAATTCTTGAAAATGACCAGTGATTGTTCTGAGGCAGTAATAGAAATTCTCCAAACAGGAAGAAACAAAAGCTATTTTACCTTGTTCTGAAGCAGTACAGAAATGGAACTATTCTCCAAACAGGAAGGAAGGTGAAGGCAAAGGCGCTTATGGGAGTTGTAGGCTTTGTGAAGAGTACAGTACTGTACTTCCATAGCAGCAGCCCTCACAAAGATTACAACTCCCATAAACTCCTTCACCTTAGCTCTGTTTCTGTGCTGCTTCAAAATAGCTCTGTTTCTGTGCTGCTTCAGAACTAGGTAAAATAGCTCTTTATTTTTTTACCCACCCCCATGTGTCCTGCTTCTCAGCCCAGTTCCCCCCCCCAAACAGCTGTTCTTAGAAACCCCGTGTATAAGTCAGCCCAGGTTTTCAGGGTCAATTTTAAGGCATAAATGTTTAGACTTATACATGTCTATACATAGGCTTACCATTCATCCCGATTTGGCCGGGAAAGTCCTGTGAATCGGCCACGATTCCCGGTTCTGTCCCGGCCCGGTTTTCCGGAACGAATGGCTGCTGCCACCGCCATCTTTTTTTTTTTTAACTTACCCGGGCGCCGGCAGCATGCATCTTGGATCATGAAATCTCGCGTGATCCAAGATGTCGGCACCCAAATCTCGTGAGGGCATGCCCTCACGAGATTTGGGTGCCGACATCTTGGATCACGCGAGATTTCGTGTTCCAAGATGCATGCTGCCGGCGCTCGGATAAGTTTTTAAAAAAAGAAGATGGCGGCGGCGAGCGGGTGTCGTCCTCCCGCTCTCTCACCGGCACGGAGCCAGTGAGGGAGCGGGCGAACGACAGCAAGCTGTGTTTCGCCCGGTCTCCCAGCGGCTCCGTGCGGTGCCGGGAAGACCGGGCCAGCCTGCTTGCCCGCGCGGCGCGAGCCTCCGTAAGGCTCGCACAGCACAGGCAAGCAGGCTGTTTTTCGCCCGGTCTCCCAGCGGCTCCGTGCGGTGCCGGTGGGAGACCGGGTCAGCCTGCAGCTGCCCGTTCCTGCTTGCCAGCACTGCTGTGGAGCAGCAAGCAGCAGCAGCAGCGCGGGGAGCAGCAAAGGTAAGTAAAAAAGCTAATTTAAATTAATTTACCGCTTCGCGCGGCAGCCCTTTACTGTGAAAATTATTTATTATCACTATGTCTTAATGGGGTAATTAATTGAATAATTAAAAAATTTGACTGTGCTTTGCGCGGCAATAGGGGGTGCTTTGCGTCCCCTTTATTGTTAAAATTATTTCTATTTTCATTTATTTTTTACTTTAAATTTTTAATGATTTAATTAATTAATTATTTGACTGTGGATGGGGGCTGTGGGGGGGTGTCCCGGTTTGGGGTTGGGAAAATATGGTAACCCTATCTATACATATAGGGCACCTTTTGTTTGATTGAGCAAGACTTTTACCAGATGACAATACAACCTTTGTAATGGGACAAAAAACATATAACGGAATATTATAATGGAACTTAATCCTGTTACTGGTGTATGAGAACACCAGATTTTAATAACAAATCACATAACTCGACAAACACCTTACACGCAACATGACCAAATACTAATTAACTCATTGCATTAAAAATGTCATAAAATTAACTATCAGTTGTCATTTTGTAATATGAACTAATAGATAATAGCCCAATCCTACCCTTCCCCCCTTCCTGGTGCTGCCATGCCAAAAATTAGCATGCTGTATCCAGTCGGGGGAGGGGGGATCGGGAGGCCTCAATCCCATTACACCTATGTAAGCCTCCTGATCTGCAGTGGGTCTCCTCAGACCTGCACTAGCGATTTTGCTAATGCAAATCTGAAGAGAGAAGGGGCAGGGAGGCTGCAGGAAAGGGGAATAGGATAGAGTTAAACTTAACTGAAAAAGTAAAGCAGAGTTCTGTATTATCTCAAAGTAATTCCTGAGTCTCAGCCCAGAGTAAACTTCTACCCTTGGGCAAAATACCAAAAAAGTCATTCATTGGTTTGTACTGTCATTGGAGAAAAAGAGGACATAGATGTTGCTATCAAAAGAAATGCTTTTTGGAGGGGACTCTGTGT
Organism: Plestiodon gilberti rubricaudatus; assembly: GCA_026170595.1. Lineage (NCBI taxonomy): Eukaryota > Metazoa > Chordata > Lepidosauria > Squamata > Scincidae > Plestiodon > Plestiodon gilberti. The sequence continues at coordinate 253,376,330 of JANXHW010000001.1, read as the reverse complement.
GCAGGAATGGGCTTTTAAAACCTTTAGTTGCAGTAAACCTCAAGGAACAGAAGTCTATAATATAAAATGAACATGAGGAAAACACACACACACACACACACACACACACACACACACACACACACACACACACACACACACACACACACACACACACACACACACACACACACACACACACACACACACACACACACACACACACCCCTACTATCCCTCTCCCAATTTGGAATCTTTCAACACAAAACCAGGCATTTGCCACGTAAAATGTAATTTCCATGTTTAAAAAAGGGTAGCATCCAGAGTAACACTTCCAAAGAACTTTGCACAAGCGGAACATTTCCGTCCATTATCTGGAGAGTGTGTGTTCACAGAGTATGCTTCCATTCACTAATTCATGTTACTCACGTTAATGGGGCAAGGGGGGGCAAATAGTCTCCTTGCAAGGAAACCACGGCTGTCACCCTGGGTATTTGCCCCCCTTGCCCCATCATAGCTACGCAAGTGCCCACATTGAACATTTGTAATGTGCATGTGAAACTTTAACATTTTCTGACTTTTCATGTCATGATGGTTGTGGTGGTATTATTATTATTAATAATAATAATTATTAATAATTATTATTATTATTATTATTCATAATAATAATAATTATTATTATTATTATACCCCGCTTTCCCCCCCATAGCGGGGGACCCAAAGCGGCTTACAATAAAAGCAAACCATAAAATACAAGATTAATACATAAAAATCTCAAAACTGTGAATATATAATATAAAAATGCTTAAAAATACATTAATACAATCTAAAAAAACAGAGGAATAAAAGCAACAGTAAAAGGCTCTTATGAGAGAGGACTGGCCCTCTAAAATGTTAGGCTGGGCGGTAACTTCAGAGTGCTTGTGTAAAAAGAAATGTATGTCAGTTCATTTAAGAATAAATCAGCTTTACTTTTGCACCATCCTTTTTGAATAATGTATATTGCCAAACACTTCTACAATTGTTGAAATGCACAGAGAGATCTGTAATTATGTACATAAAAACATGCAAAATGTGAAGAAGGCCTGTGGTCTCTTTAAAGAAAAAGCAATATTATTTGTATGTCTCACTTCTGTGTAGTCCTGGTAACTGCAGAATAAGAAGTGCCTTCATTTAGATCAACTGGTGAAGCTGTGCACAGCAGTAAGTGATAAACATATTTGGCATATTATATTACCCAGTATATGTTCCACTTTCAGCATTATTTTGATTGCTTTGCCTCAGTTGTTTGCCTTTCACAAGTACCCAGGGATCAGGACTGCCACTGAGTCAGTTGCATTTATTGAGGGCTTCCATGTCATCTGGCAACATGTTCTGCAAAGGATTAGAATTTGGGGTATTCTAGAAGTCAGTTTGTTATTGACATTATTCTCTCTTTCACTGTTTAAAAAAGCGCCTTACATGTTTGGCTAGCTAAGGGCCAATCTGTGTAGGATTGATACTTAGTACTGTATTTGTATAGCGCTTTTTCATTGTGCAAAGCTCTTCACATACATTATTCTTACAACAACCCTGTAAGGTAAGTAGGTATTAGTATCCCTATATTGTAGCCGAGCTGGAACTGAGAGGAAGTGATTTGTCTAAGGCCAACCACTGAGTTTGGCAGCAGTGAGATTTGAACCGCAGAGGGGCTGATTCGCAGCTGTCTTAGCCACTATGTATGTTGATACTGCTTGATGCTGTCTTCGCTATTGTCTTACATAACATACTTATTTTGTTCTGGAACTTCATCTGTCACTGCAGTGGTTCTCAAACATTTTAGCACCGGGACCCACTTTTTAGAATGACGCTCTATCGGGACCCACCTAACTTTCCGAGACTTAAAAAAAGTGATCAAGAAAGAAATAATATATTTATTTACGGGTAATTTATTTATTTGCAAAAAAACTCAATCAATTTCTCATGAGGCAGGCCTAATGAATAGCCTCAAGGCTTGAGGGGCTTTAAGTTATGTGACCCAGCCTTCATCTGCCCCCACTACCTGTCATTGACAGACTTGGAAAAAAAAAAACACCAGAAAAAAGACCTCAAACCTTTATCTCCTTGTATTTACACAAGCTTACAAACTGCAGGAGCTCAGCTTTTTGCAGGGCAATTAGCAGGTTGATTTTTGAATAGCCTCGTGGCTTGAGGCACTTACTTATGATCTTTTCCATGACCTGGGACCCACCAGAAATTGGGTCGTGACACACCAACCCACAGTTTGAGAAACACTGTGTCCCTGGAATTAAAGCCAATAGGCCTCTAGTTACTTGGGTTGCTTTTATTCCTTTTCTTGAATGTAAGCAAACACACGACCTATTCTCCAGCCACTGGGTTCTTTACCCCCTTCAGAGTTAATTGCCTTATTACAAGTTGTTTTTGGATCAGCTATCCCACATGCTGCCTCCTTTCATTATTTTTTGATGGAGATTGTGCAACCAAATAGAGTTGAATGTAATGAGAACTGTAAGTTTCTCTTCAATCCTGATGCTTTGATCTGGTCTGTTCTAGTACAGCTTTTTCCATAAAGTGTTTGGAGTATCTTCTGAAAACAATGCAAGTCAAGATATTTGGGCAAGTATGTGGTGATGAAAAGAAGTCTCTTTTAATTGGCACCTGCAATTTTCAGTTTAAACAATTTGCATCGTTGCTTTGGTGGGTTTTTTTTTAAATCTTGTGCTGCTTCAGATATGAGGCAGATTAAAAATCTAAACAAGTAATATGGTTCTCATCTGTTTCTAGTCCTCTCTCAGCATCTTCATACTCTTATCTGTGGTAAGACTATTTTGACCATTCCCAAATTTACTGTCTATAATTGGTATTATGATAGTCTCCACATGCTAATGTAGACTTCTAGAAAATCATACTCTTTTCACAAGTAATATATAACCAGGAAATACTGGAGTCTGAGCAAATGTTTTTGAGCATTAAAAATCCTGCCATGATGAGAACTATCAATAAAAAATGCCTGACATAGTAACAATATAACACAGAATATTTTGTTTTTTTTCCTAGACGAAAAGAAAAGAAACAATGGCAGGGAGTGAAATTTTAGAACAAGCCAAGTAATGAAACTTAATAGGCCACAAACAAGAAAATAAAATATGAGCTACTTTACTTATTAAGCATTTTCATAGAATGAATTGTATGCTGAAATCTGGAAAAACACAAGACAAGAATAATGATTTAAAATGGATATTCCCCGAATGCTAATTATGATAGGTGGTGTTTATTACTCTTCAACATACACAGAGCCATAAAAAGCAAATACTTCAACATAGCCTTTAAAGAGATTAAAAAATATAAACTAAGGGACTGAATCACCCTGCTTCGGAGAGAAGCGAAGTCACTCCGAAGAACTCCAAACTGAAGCAAAGCCATTCAAAGTTTCATTTGGCTTGACTTTGTCTCTAAATGCCTGGAGCCTTTTATTTTATATATTGCAGGCTGCTGCCAAGCAGTTAAAGGGGGGAAGGTCAGGCAAGGGACAATGTGATTGATAGCTCTGAATTGACAGTGAAGCACATAGCCTCCTGAATGACAGCTACTAATTGGTGCTTCCTTTTCTTCCTCATCCAATCAGTTTCATTTTGGGGAAGGAACTACAAAAATGTGGGGGGGAAACAATATGGGTCATTCCATGTGAAATCAACCAATGAAAAATCCTTGACGTCATGGATTTTGTTCATTTTCGTTACATTTGTAGCTTACCATGAGATGTTTAAAAATTATTTTTTTCAGATTTTTTTGTCCATCCGTTTTTGAGATATTGAATGTTCGAAATTGCCAAAAAAGGCCAAAATTCACTTGTCACCATACCTTCAAACGCCAGTTACAGAATAACGATGAACGCTACAGACATGGGACAGGTGTCATTTTAAAGCTTATGGATAGGGCTTTCATTTGATATACAACATGACAAAATTGTAAATTTTCAAGAAATTCAAAAATATTCAAATTATTAATTCTGAAATTTTGAAAAATTGAACTTTTTTAAAATTTTCAAAAAATCACACTTAAAGGTATATGTCTTGTAGTCAATCAGTCAAAATTTCAAGATGGTATCTCAATGATATCATACAAAAATTAAATTTTCTTGTTGGCAGTGACCAGGAATTAAACCCCTCAAGTCCATTTTTCTACAGTTTACATTGATAAAATTATGTGGTAAACTGAAATGAACCCAAAAAATTATAACAGGACTTATAGAGATAGATTTATAGAGAATGAATTCACTTTCTATTCTTTTACAGGATCAGCTTTTTGGTAAAACTATCAAAATCATGAGCTTTTTACTTCTGTTCGTAGTTTTAAAATTTTCCTTTAGTTGCTGAATAATTTCTGAATCAGCACAGTGACATTTTTCCTCATCTAAATCATCTTCAGAAGTAAAAATAATAATTCTTTTTAGGTCCTTTTAATCTTCCCCATCTTTTCTTTGCACTTTAGATACTTTCTTCTTGACTTACCAAGGGAGGTCAAAGAGGCATTTAAGTGGCTTAAAGCTGTATCAGGGTCCATATACTCAGACTCCTTTATATGACTAAGACCAGGAATCTCATAATTCTCAGGAGGAATTTCCTTTTCAAGTATATTGTTTTCCATCTGACAAGGCTTCTCTTTTCCTAACTGCAACCTGCATGAAGTGCATACTTTCATGTGTGGTTTGATTTCACTATTTAGTGAAACCATCCAATCAGTTACTTTCCTCAAGTCTTTACTAACCCAGTGCCCCCCTTTTTTTAAAAAAAGGGCTGCAACAGTTTTTTGACCACTTATTCTCCTCCATATTTCAAATCATGTAATTATCAAACAGTTAATGAATTAAACTTAATAAAGACTATTAAAGCAGCTTCACAACAAAAATGTCCTAGAAACCTTCACTAAAAACACACTGTCCAAACCAACTTAAATGCCTCTTTGACCTCCCTTGGTGAGTCTCCGGTGTGCAAGAAGAAAGTATCTAAAGTGCAAAGAAAAGATGGGGAAGATTAAAAGGTCCTACAAATAATTTTTTTTTTTACTTCTGAAGATGATTTAGATGAGGAAAAATATCACTGTGCTGATTCAGAAATTATTCAGCAACTAAAGGAAAATTTTAAAACTACGAACAGAAGTAAAAAGCTCATGATTTTGATAATTTTACCAAAAAGCTGATCCTGTAATAGAATAGAAAGTGAATTCATTCTCTATAAATCTATCTCTATAAGTCCTGTTATAAATTTTTGGATTCATTTCAGTTTACCACATAATTTTATTAATGTAAACTGTAGAAAAATGGACTTGAGGGGTTTAATTCCTGGTCACTGCCAACAAGAAAATTTAATTTTTGTATGATACCATTGAGATACCATCTTGAAATTTTGACTGATTGACTACGACATATACCGTATTTATTGGCGTATAAAACGCACCGGCGTATAAGACGCACCTTCCTTTTGGCCCTGGGTTTCAAGAAAAAAAGTTTTAAAGCATTTTTGGGCCACTTGGCCACTTACTGCTTGGCTGCTTAATTAGCTAATTTACATAAATTGCACAAAAATACCAGGATCGCTTTTAAAACACACAGCAATAAGACACATGAACAAAATGCACCAGAATTTAAATCCCCAGTACAAAAAAAAACCCAGACTCAACTCTTTTTTCCCCCAACCCACCCAATGCAGTTTCCAAAGTAAAAAAAACATTTACCCCAAGTACAAAACCCCCCAGACTCAACTCTTTTTCCCCAACCCACCCATGCACAGTTTCCAAAGTAAACATAAATACCAAATACAAAACCCCCAGACTCAACTCTTTTCCCCCCACCCCACCCCACCCCACCCCACCCCACCCCTGCAGCTTCCACAGTAAAAAACATAAAAGTACAAAAAAAACCCAGACTCAACTCTTACCACCTTACCACCCCCAGTCTCAACTCTTACCAACTATTAAACAACATAAATCCCAAATACAAAACCCCCAGACTCAACTCTTTTCCCCCACCCCACCTATGCAGTTTTCAAAGTCTCCCAACTAGGCCCAGTTCAGAAGCTTACCCATGCTGCATTCAAGAGCAGGCCCTCGGCAGCTCAGCTGAACTGAACTGAGCACAGCGCCCTCTGCTGGCTGCTGAGAAGCTCAACTCATACACGTGCATAAATTAAACCCGACAAACAGCTGTAGATCGGATAGATTAGTTAGGGAAGAAAGCACAAGGGAGCTCTCAGGCTCCGGAAAAACGCGGTAAGCCCAAAAATGCTTTAAAACGGGCAAGGGGGGAAAAGGGATGTTTTAGTATTGGCGTATAAAACGCACCCTACTATTTTGGGTCACAAATGTAGACAAAAAAGTGTGTCTTATACGCCAATAAATACGGTACCTTTAAGTGTGATTTTTTTGAAAATTTTAAAAAAGTTCGATTTTTCAAAATTTCAGAATTAATATTATTTGAATATTTTTGAATTTCTTGAAAATTTACAATGTTGTCATGTTGTATATCAAATGAAAGCCCTATTCATAAGCTTTAAAACGACACCTGTCCCATGTCTGTAGCGTTCATCGTTATCCTGTACCTGGCGTTTGAAGGTATGGTGACAAGTGAATTTTGGCCTTTTTTGGCAATTTTGAACATTCAATATCTCAAAAACGGATGGACAAAAAAATCTGAAATTTTTTTTTAAACATCTCATGGTAAGCTACAAATGTACCGAAAATGAGCAAAATCCGTGACATAAAGTTCCAAAATGTATTTTTTATTGGTTGATTTGACACGGAATTACCCCTATAGCTCTTGGTCTGTTCTCTCTGCCCTGTTAGTTTTCTTTTGGAATGAATGTTTCCTGGCGCTTTTGGTGTTTTTGTTAAATTTCTTTAAGACATTCCTTTCCATTCCATTGTTCCTAAATTATCCAGTCCTCTCCTTCAAAATTAGCTTGTTTCTTGAAGGTGTGATTTATTTATAATTTTCTCTTTGTTTGAAGGACCAAAGCTTATATACCTAGTTCAACTCAACCATCTCAGACCATTCCTCATGTTTGTGGTTATGTTAGTTTTACTTTGACTTAACACTTGTAATACTTCTAGGAATTGTATCCTTAGATGCAGGGGTTCCTATTTTTCTCAGTTTTTTCAGGGATTTTGCTAGGGTCAGCTCTTCATTTTTTTTTTTTTAACCTTTGGTACAAAGTGAGTATAAGCTCAAGCCGCTAATTCTATTTGTATGGATAATTCCTGAACCTCTGCATCTGTCTTTTTTAATTTGGTAGGGATCTTACCCTGCAAGTTGGCCACTAAAACATGTGACAAGGCTAGTAAGAAACCTTTTAAAATTGTCGGACTTCAGTTGCCCCTAGAAAACCCTTGTACATACAGTATTTTGGATTAAATTTATCTGGCTTTGTCCCCTAGGGGAAGTGCATTCATCTAGTTCTAAAAACTAATACAGAAGTTGCAACGAATTGAATTATTCCAAATGAAATCAATGGGAAACAATTAAACATTGAATCAACCACCCAAACTGAGCACAAAGCGAATGGTTGAAACAAGCCAATGAAACTACTCAGGCCACCAATAAAACGATATCCAAAATGAATAGATTTCTCTGCACAACTCTTAATACAAGCTAAAAAGTACTTCACACTTGGGCTTTGTTTTACTGTTCGTAAATTCTTAGGCATGTCAATTCATCTCCTTGGTTTATGCCACTGTTAAATAACCTAACATTTTTTAAGAGATCAAGAGAGAGAGAGAGCTGGACTGTGAAAGTAACATCTCGAATGAAGGGTTCTATGAAAGACTAGAACGTTATTATATTGTAAAAACCCTTTGGGGTTTAGAACAGCCTGCCCATGTACACCGCCTTGAATAAAGTCAGAGGAGAAATCCAATGACCAGAAAGGCGGTATATAAATACTGTATATTATATATTATTATTTTGACATGATAGAAAAGGAAGAGTTCCTCAGGTGCCTTTATAAAGAGAATTGTTGCGGTTGCCTGTTTTGTGAGAGCTGAATTATAACGTAGAATAACTCAAGATGCATAACTCAAGATGCAATTTTGCCGGCCTGTAAATCTGTATGTACACAAATAACACAAAGAGTGCAGATTGGTGTGGAATTTGATTTGAATAATCATAAAAACAAATGTAATTGTGCTGTTGTGGATATCATATCTGTTACAACACAAGAAAAATATACAGAAATTTATATCACGTAAGAAATCAGAGAAAGCATGAAAACTGGAGTGGTGGGAGACAGCTGCTACTGCTGCTTGGATTGGCAGCCTATTTATAATCATGCAGGTTGGTAGCTGAATTACTGTGCTGTAGCATTTTAGATAGGAATGATTGTACATATTACCAACATTCTAATTTTTAAGAAAAATATACAGTTGGGTTTTTTTTTAGCAGAAGATAGATTGCACTGACAAACAAGTTTCTGAACAAGTAACAGTTTTGAACATAGTATATTGCACTTCTTTTCAGGACATAGTCATTTAACGTTGCTGATTCTGTAACGGTATTGAACTATAAAGTGATGTGTGCTCCTGTCTGTTTAAAGTGGTTTTGGCTATTCATAAAAGGCTGTCAGTTATCGGTCTCTGTGGATTTTTGTTGTTGCAAATTCTCATTGAATGCAAGATTCTAAGCAGTACTGCTCAGTAGCGTAGCAACCGCAAAGTGGCTGGTGCAAGCCACTCTGGGCTCCACTGCCTGAGAGGGCGCTCGCCAGTTTATACGCTACTGCTTGTTTGTGAGGAAACCTGCTTTGTCACAAGGAAACTTCTTCTCCAAAGAAGAACAGGCGACGGCTTTGTGATTGAGCTGGCACCCCCTTCCTTCTCCCTTGGAGGTGCCTCCAAGGGAGAAGGAGGGGGGGCAGCCTGATCGCAAAGCCATCACTTTCTAAGCTAAGTTTAGCTTAACTTAAAATAAATAAGTTCAAAGCTAAGCAGTGCCAGTAGTGTAGGTGGCCTCCCCACTGACCGGGACGGTGATGACCTAACGTCACACGCTGTCATGACATCACTTCCCACCTCCTCCTCTTCGGGTTTCCTCATGAGGGTTGGGACCCAAGTCTAAACACAAAATTCAAGGAGACCTCCAGCACCCCAAATTCCCCCATGGGATACAGCGTAGCCGGCGCCGCTGCATCGCCACACAGGAATTGGGCTGGTTGTATTATAAAACTGCCTGTAATTCAAAAGCATAGTAATGCTGTGGCCACTTTCACACTTTAAAAAAATAATTAAATGAAAATTTAAGATTACACGTACACACACAGCTTGAGTTCATCACCGTTCCTTGGGTTGACAGATAATTTGTCAAGTATATCACAACCAGGAAGTTGAACAGAACCCAACAGTGAATCCCCAAAAGTGGTTCAGAGAGACCTTTTTTGGTGAATCAGAACTGAACCTGAAACTAAAATAACTTTGTTGCCTTGCACCTGATAATCAGGTACTCACCTTTCAGTTGTATGTTTTATTTCCTGTGTGTTAAAAACAAAACCCTGTTCTATATATTTTATTAAAATTTAAACAGTTTTTAAAAATAATACTTTTTCACATGTTAAATAGTTATCATTGTATTCATTACAATGTTAACTATTTCAGTTACATTTCAGGCAAGAGAGTTTGATATTATACTGCAGGAAGTGTGTCTGAACCAGTTACTGAGCCACTTTTTAAAGTTAGAAATATTAGGTAGCTGCGCTGGTCCATTAGAAAAAAATTAAAAGCCACAATCTTTATTAGAAACAACCAAAATGACACAGTTGTGAGCAGCAAATCTCCAAAATCTCCAGAAATCTTCATCAGACTGGGTGTTAAACAAATCAAAAGGTGAAAGGGAAGAAGAAAGCTGGGTGTGGTTACTGTCTGAATTGGAAGTTTGTAGAACTGATCCCGAATTGGTAATGGTTTGACTCCCTGCTTTTTAGCCTTTCTGAACTTTCAGTGGTTTCCATTCAGAGTCAATAACATAATATCTAGTCCACATATAATTAATTAAGGGGAGAGGAGAGTGGAAGGGGCAAGCTATATTGCATTTTGGAAGCAGTGCACTTCTGCCCCTGGGAGCCGACAGGCCAAGCTGTGTCTTCCTCTGCGGCTCGGCTGCTTCTAAATAGGCCGGGCAAGGCTTCGAGCGGCGTTGTGCGGAAGCGCTGCTCAAAGCCTTGCCCGGCCTTCTTAGAAGCAGCTTATGAAGACGCAGCTCGGCCTCCCAGCTCCCAGGGGTGACGCGCTGGGCTGGGGTGAGTATCGGGAGGTGACGCGGTAGTGGGGGGTGATGCAACAGTGGGGGGTGGGGGGTGTCGTTCCGAGCCGGCCGAGCCCGCACAGGGTGATACGCCGGCTCGTGATGCCACTGTGTGTAAGCACATGATTCATCCGGCCATCCCCCTTGCAAGCCTGAACCAGTTGGATCTCTGTTGAAATGCTATAATTTGAACTTGGGAGCAGTCTTCAAAGGAACTGAGATTGAATATTTATCTAGAAAGGTTTTATGTCCCACCTCATTCTCAGATAGGGTTGAGGTGGCTAACAACTATTAAAATATAATAAAGCATTAAAAACAATTATTAAATAAAAACAAAAACATTATAAAAGTAATACAGCTGAGGTCTGAGAGCAAAACAAGAAACCAAAATGCTGTTTCCACACATGTGGTACATGTTGTGCATGGGGTTCCTCCCCCCCCCCCCCCAACTTGAAAGCAGTAGCACAACAAAGCTATGGGAACTTCTGAGTTTGGCTCTGTTCATACACAGAACACCATGTGTGTCTACATGGATGACCATTCAAAGAACTGTAGTTATAGGTAAGTAGCCTATCCTTTTCCCACCATTACTCTGTTCAGTTCAAATTATATATTCAATTTAAGCAGCTTCCAATAGGTTGTTTGGAAAAAGATGTGCATAATGTACAGCAATAGTGAAGCTGTGGCAAATCGTTCCCCTGTTTCACTGCTGCCAGACTGTTAACACAAGATTTACATGTCAGCATGTCTGCTATTCATATTGCCAGTAAGTGTTTACTTACTTCAATGGCCACTTACTTGTTAAAAGCTGAATCTAAAATAAGTAGCCATTTATACTTGAGAGTGATTCAGTCAGTTCAGTACATGCTAAATCATTCTCTTTATTTAGTGGGAGGGATTACAATTCAGTTTGCTTTTGAAATGCTGAACAAATTATAAGAGTTGCATATTTTGCATATTTAGTTACCTGATTTGATCCCACAAGTCCTTAAATAACTAACAGATGATTTGCATTTCCTATAATTTACTTTAGCTGAAATGCCAAGCTTATCAGAAAGTGCATGACAACAGACATTTTTCCTCCATAAACCATTTAAGTGAGTCTTTTTATATTCAGCAAAGTTATGATGAAACCCATTTCTTTTTCCAACTTTTGCAATTCTTTAATGTTCAGTGCACTGCATATCTTAGAGAGCCATCAGGAATGAACCTTCCCTCCCCACTTAAAAAAAACCCTGAAAAAAACATACAGCAGAATCCTGTCTAACAATAGAGCGGCAGTGCGGCTGCTCCGCCGGTCTAGGGTGTCACAAACATGTGTTGGTTAAGGTACATTTGAATCGCCTGAGGAGTAAGTGGTACCGGTGGAGAGACGAGATGAGTCCCCTCTGGAAAAGTGAGTCCCCGCTGGGCAGCGGAGGAAGGCAGAATGGAGCATTTCAGGGGGTGGGTCGGCTGGGAGGGATTGACGGCGGCCTCTTCCGCCAAATCATATCCCCCTTCCTTGACCTGACTGTCTTTACACAGCCGGCTCGAATGTATACCTGATGCACATTCAAGTAGACCTATTGGGGCAGCTGGGGCTCTACTCGGGGTAAGGGGACTGTGAACTCCTTGGAGCAGCTCGGGTTTACTAGGGACCTCCTACCAGGGTCTCAGGAACCGGGAGGCTTCCTGGGGTGACTGAAAGGAAGGATGGAGGCAGATTTATGGTTAGCTTTGTCCAACTGCTTTATTCAGGGTCAATAGCTTGACACTCATGAGGCCTTGTTAACCACACAGGCCTCAGTAGGTACATATATTGTCCATCAACACGAATACCTCCTCTGTTGCTTCACAGAGAAGACGAAGTCTCTTGGTGGGGGTTTGAGCCCCTTGTGGTGGTCTGCAGCTGTAGCAGGGGTCGCAGTTGCGTAGTCCTCAGCCTTTGTTAGTGGGTCTGAGGGGGGCAGCGGGTGATCAGCAGGCAGGCGAGACCCCTGTAGCTGGGATTTCCCCCACAGCCGGCCCCAGGTGAAGTCAAGAGGGTCTTTGGAGCAGGGCGTCCTGGGCTCTGGCTGCCCTTCCTGCCAGGTCAGAGGGGGCCTCCCCTCTTGGAGAGGGACCTGGTCCAAGGGTCTCCCTGGGAGAGAGCCGGGACCCTGGCCAATGCCTTCACCAGATCCTGAGGAGGCGTCAGGGCCGCTTCCACCTGATCGACTGGGAGCTCCCTCAAAGGGTGTTCCTGTTAGGGTAGCCCTTGCTTCAACCAGGAGCCCAGTCGATCGCCTTACTCTCCCTTCAGCTGCCCAGCTCCTTATGAGCTCCTTGGGTGGCTGTCCCAGCCCCGCCCCTTCCAGGGGTGGGTCTTGCTTCCAAATCCCATCTCTCGGGATTTGGCTCCTGGTCATCCTTAAAGCTACACAGCTCGCAGCAGTGCTAGCCAGCTTTAAGGGGACAGCGGCTCGGGCATCTCCTGACAGTTCTCCCTTAGGGTTGGTTGGCGGGCCGCCCCTGTGGGGCAAAAACTGTTCCGCCGGCCTGGGGGACTCTGAAGGGACCGAGACCCAACCCCTGAATCCCCTGGCTGGCAGGGCAAGGTGACAGGGACGAACATCCCTTTACGAACATCCCATTACTCCGTGGACGCCTTCAGCTGTGCTGGGGCAGGCCCCGTCCTGGATAGGATACAGCAGGTGCCATATTTGCGCCGCTGTGTCCTGCTAGACCGGATTGGGTTGTTAATTATTTCACCAGGCTTTTGGACTGTGACTATTCCTGAAGATGCTGCATTTAGTGATTGGATTTGCTCTCTGTTTTATTGTCTTTTTCTAATATTGTAAGCTGCTATGGGACCTTATGGTGAAGAGCAGAATATAAATGCAAATAATAAATAGCAGCTCTATTAGCACAAATATTTATCTGAGCCATTAAACACATGCTGATTCTGCAAGAGAATGCTATAGCTGTGCTGTCATTCAGCATCACTTAAGGTTTCATGAATGGTTTTCTTTAAAGTAGGAAATAATTTGTAGCTACGGAACTGTATACACTAAAATTTAAGGAAAGCAGTTGTATACCATGAAAGCTGAAGAAGCATCGGTTACCTATGAGAGTTGTGGTCTTCTGTTATTCCCTGATTTCAATACCTTTTTAAATAAGTTGATTCCTTTTACTTTAAGTTCTAGACATTTTAAAGGGTTTTGCTGTATCCGCTGCCATTCCCTGTATCTGTGACCATTTGCTGCAGAGCTCTAGTCAATTTCACTAGTAGCACCCCAGAATGCCTTGTAAAAGCCCTCAGCAGCCATCCTGAAGCCATTCCTTGCCACTTTAAAGGAACATTACAATATTTTGTATATGTGGCCGTTCGCTGCAGTGCTCTAGTCAATTTCACTAGTAATGCCCCAGAATGCCTTGCTAAAGCTCTCAGCAACATTCTGAAGCTCTCCGCAATTTAGGAGCCCTCCGCAGCCATCCTGAAGCTGTATAGTGAGCCCTCTGCAGCCATTTTGAGGCACTGTGCGCCATTTAGGAACTCTCTGTAGCCATCCTGAAGGTACCGTATTTGAGTATAACACGCACAGGCGTATAATACGCACCTTAATTTTAAGAGGGAAGTATGAGTACTTGAATTTGCCCGCACATCACCAACTCTCCCCAGTTTGCCTCGCGCTCCACTGACGATCAGAAAGGCACTCAGGAGCTGTGTGCCTTTGCTGCCGGGCCATTTCGCACCCTCTGGTCAGTGCTCTCTTCCTGAACCTGAGAGCTTGCCCCAGAATGCCCCGTGCTCCAGCTGATGATCACACTCAGGAGCCGAGTGCCTTTGCACTCATCAGCGAGGGTGGGCGGGGCACGCTGGGGAGAGTTAGTCTGCTGAAGTGCCGGCCCCGCCCACGGCTGAACACGGCTGTAAGCTCTCTGGAATGTCCGAGTGATGCAGGCGCTGCTGAGCAGGGGCAGTCCCGGCGGGCCGCAATGCAGCCGCCCTGTGGGACGAAGGGCAGCAGCGGCAACAACAACAACACGGTAAGCGGCCAAGCACCACGAAAAAGGTTAAAAAAAACGCCAGGGGGCATCAGGGGGCAGCCTTGGCGTATAACACGTACCTAGTATTTCAGGCCTATATTTTAGAGAAAAAAAGTGTGTGTTATATGCCGATAAATATGGTATTTGCTGCTGGCATTCCTGACCAGGTTAGCTACCCCTACCCCTAATCCCATTGATCCCGTGATTCGGTATCCGCGAATTTGGTATCTGCTGGGTTTTCCAGGAACCTAACCCCTGCGAATACCAAGAATTGACTGTTTTTCCCCCCTTGGCTGTGGGGCAGGAGAGAGTGTCATTTGGTTTTCTTCTACCTACTTTTGGAACTAAAGTTCAGTACTGCTTGTGGTGATGAAATCATTACTGTGGGTGATCATGCCCTTCTGCAAACTCAACATTACTTAATGCCAGTGGTATAGTGCTAGTACTATAACCGAGGTAGTTTGTTTTCTGAAACTGTAAACTGTAGAATGTACACCTTTTATATAGAATTTTGTATCTGGTGCAGAATCTGTGCTGTTTACACTTTTCTTTTCTTTTTAACGTTTGGACTATCATGGATGTGTTTTGCACTACTTTCAAAAGTGCAGTGTGGAATTTCTGTGTACTACCTGGCTGCCCTGACCTCTTTAATTCCTTGTGTCATATACTATATTTCCTTGATCATACTTCTTTATGCACTCCAACTGACCCTTATTTATATCTTTACCTCTGCTCCAGAATGCTGCTTGTAAATTGTTCATTATATTTTGCCCTAAAGTTCTTTTCAACCAGTGATCCTTGGCACCAACACTTAAAAACAACCCTGGGCAATACAGAACTGTAGCTCACTGGGGCACACACCCTTTCCCTCAATTATTTATACTGTGTTCATGAGGAATGCTGCCTTCACAAAATGAGTGTAGTACATTACAGTATATGTTTCATTTAGCCTTAGAGGTTAACAGTTTCTTTGAGGTTTGGCATGTCAGGTTGTCATAAACTGCCAAAAGTTCCTAAAGCTTCATATATTATTGGAGTGGCATGGTTGCTGTTTTACTGTGGTCCAGTCCTGTGCTACTTAGGTTATGTCCATAGAGAGAAACTTCTTGAACCAGCATCCTCTCTCCCTTAGAGATCTATGATGCTGGTGCAGCGGGAAGGAGCAATGTCACACGTCCTTTGGTAGACGCATGTGTTTCCTCTTTAGATTTTGTTGGAGCAGAGTAGGGCTTAACCATGGGGCAGCAGTTTCCAGCTGCTCTGGTAACAGATGACCCAGGTTGAAATCTGCCTTTAATAGCACTTTTAATTCTGTCATATGGTACAATCCATCCTGGACTAGATTTCTTTTCTTTAGGCTATATGGGGGAATTGTATGCCTAACCTGCATTAAAAAGCAAAACAAAGCAACCTGACTGTGGAAAGTTAAAACATTGTATTGGTGTCCACAAAGTCTAGCTGTTATGTTTGGATTACAAGCAGAAACCCATGAAGACAAAGACAGAGCAGTTGCAGATGAGCATGGTAGGATAGAGACAGAGTCACCTGGACAGCTCCAAGGGAGAACGTTTCCCAGGCAAGAATCAGAGGGAGACTGAGGCCATAAATATTTCTCCACCGACTACCCCTTCTGCTCTTTGCCTCCCTACCTGGAGAGTGGAGACCTTTAAAGGGTCAATCTTCTGGTCTGGAGCCTTGCTTCACCTCCTCTCGGTCACCTCCTCTAACCTATTGCCAGTGCTGGTGTGTAGGATCTGCACCAGGATCACAACGTTCTTGACGTGGAGGGCCAGTTTTTCAGGAGCTTTGGGGGAGGCTTGCACTCTGAGGGCTCCTGTTTCAGGGGTTCCTCCAGCTCTGGCTTAGCATTGCAACCTGGGACTGGATGCAGTGCTTTTTCAGCCTCTTTGGATTCCGATTCAGAGTTTCTGTTCTGTGCAGGAGTCACAACACCAGCTAGAACCCTTCTCTTTGGTGTTTTCTATGTATGGACAATGTTGGCCATGGGAGAGCATCCAGACATGATCCCTCAACAACAGTCTGTCCAGGAAAGACTTTTCCATGATGTGATACATATTCCAAATTGTTTCTCCCTGAGTGCCAAAAAAACTCCTTCTCATCTGTTTCTTCCCCCCTCCCCCCAGACCTTTTTACCTTCAGTGATACAGATTCAGACCAAGGCACCTCAAGGAATCAAACTACTTCCTTATCTAGAGAAGCATTAAGTGAATTGCATGTGCAAAAGTGTGTTTGTCTCATTTCTCCAAATTGTATTAATTCATTTATGCCCTGTCCTTCAGCAATAAGGCACACCAAGCAACTAGCAAGGATAAAAACAATATCATGGTAAAAAAAACAGAGATAAAACAGAGCAAGATAAAATTAAAATACTTAGTGTCACCTCAGGTTAAAATTGCAACTTTTAAAAACAAAATATCTTAAAGCCCTGAGGAAATAAAAGGGACTTATGGTCAGTAGCAAATGAACCTCCCTAAGGAGAATAGTCCCGAGATAGAGCCTTGTCAGTGGCACCTTCTCCCTGGCCACCATCTGTCTCAGTTAAGAACAGCACATCTCTCTCCCCCAGTTACTTTGCACAAGTTGCTTTTTAAAGTGCCTCCAGTTGCCATGTGATATAGGTCCGTCTCTTTGAAAAGAGAAGAATTCTACTATACACATGGATACTTTGGGCCTCGTTGAATATCAACCTGTTTTCATGCTGATTGAGGTTCTTCGAGCATATCCTGATAACTGAAAACTTTATAGAGAGCTAAAACCTCTCAACAAACCTTCTGTCTCTCTGACCGAGAGTGTTTTGAGTACTTCTTCACCCAAGTTGGTGATACTGGTTCATGATGAGATCACCATATCAACACTAAGGGCCTAAATCTAATCCCCCCCCCCCGCCGCTGATGCAGCCACTCCAAAACTGGGTGATCTGTGCCCTGGGGGGGGGGGGGGGAATCGAGAGGCTTCAGCAGGGTAAGGGAATTTAAATCCCCTTACCCCTGTTTAAGCCTACCAACCTCCAGTGGGTCTTCTTGGACCTGTGCTAGCGATTTTGCTAGCGCAAGTACAAGGAGAAAAAGGGGGGGGAGGCAGCTGCTGGAGGGGATAGGATCTGGCACGTGCCTTTGGCAATGGATCTACCCCCTCCCACAGCCTCCCCGACTCCATTTTGCCCCCTCCCTGCCCCTGCTGCTGTCTTAACTGCTCCAATGGGTGTAAGACAGCTACGTTGACACTTCTGGAGTGCTGCGCTCCTAAAATGGCCACTGATGGAGCACTGTGTGTGCTCTGTTGGCAACCATTTTGCAACAGCGGAAGTGCTTCGCTTATGGGTAGTTAGATGTTGTGCACTTAGAACTCTGATGAAAGCACCATATTCCCATTTTTTGTTCTGAAGTTCTTTTTGTACGTGTTGTCCAGAAGAAAAAACTTAATAATTTAAACAGACCCAAATACTTACTGCCACTTATACTTGAACTGCCTCCCATAACATCTGTTTGATGCTTCCTCACTTCCTTCCTTCAAATCCCTTCTTAAAACCCAAATTTCCCACAAATTCTGTGGCACCGCATCTTAATCTCCATTCCCTACTGTAACTAAACTTAAGTAGATATAACTAAAATAATTGTGTATGGCTTCCCCTTACTCCATCCCCCTTCAACTCCCCTGCTGCTTCTCTTGTGTTAATATTTAGATTGAAAGCCCCTCAAGGCTGTCTTTGCACTCTGTATAAATAAAGTACTGTGTGCGTTGATGATGCTTTCTAGATCAATCAATATCAAAACAAAACAAAAAACTAAGATTGCCTTTGCTCTTTGACTTGAATTTTCCATGTATCTTGGTGTCTCCTCCAGTCTAAATCAACTCATTTGAATACATGAAAACATAGAACAGTCTTACTGGAAACAAAAGTTCTGTCTAGTAGTTCTGTCTCTTTACAACACTGACCAGCAAAATACCCCTGGACAGCTCTTAAATGATAATGATATAAAGAGAGTCATCCTCTGTTGTTAATCTCGAGCTTTCAGCTAGAGTACACAGCCTGAGAACATTGAGATTCTATCAGCGCAATCCTGTGTAAGGATCCGGCCGTCGGCCCAGGGCCGGCCGCCAGATCCTGAGCCCAGGCTGCCATTCGACCGGCGGGCCAGAGGTCTACTCGGGGAAGGGGACGCTCGTCCCCTTTCCCGGGTGCAAACCAGGGCCTGCCTGATAGGCCTCCTCGGATTTCTACCAGCCTAATAGCTGGCGGAAGTAGAGGAGGCCGTGTAACGACCTAGCTGGCCTGGTGGGGACAGGGATATGGCAGGAACCATCCCCCGCCCCCTCCTGGGCCGGCTAGGCCAATGACCCCCTCCCTCGCCCGCCCCCATGCCCGCTGGATACGGACTTTTAAACCTCCTTTTAAAACCTCCTTTTAAAATAAAATTAACATCAACATCAACAGTTTCATCCAGGATTTCCTGTATTCTGTACTTTTTTCTTTATCTTTTTTTTTCTTTATCTTGTTGTTGTTGTTCTTGTTCAGTCGTTAAGTCGTGTCCGACCCTTCGTGATCCCATGAACCATATCCCGCCAGGCCTTCCTGTCCTCCACTATCTTCCTGAGTTCGCTCATTTTCATGTTTGTTGCATCGGTGATGCTGTCTAACCATCTCATCCTTGGCCTTCCCCTTCTCCTTTTGCCTTCAATCTTTCCCAGCATCAGAGTCTTCTCCAGAGAGTTCTTCACTCTTCGCATTAGGTGGCCAAAATATTTGAGTTTCAGCCTTAGTACCTGTCCTTCCAGGGAACAGTCAGGCTTGATTTCATTTAGAATTGACTGATTTGATCTCCTAGCAGTCCAAGGGACTCTCAGGAGTCTTCTCCAGCACCACAGTTCAAAAGCATCTATTCTTCGGCGCTCAGCCTTCCTTATGGTCCAACTCTCGCAACCATACATTGCTACTGGGAACACCATCGCCCTGACTATACGAACTTTTGTTGGCATGGTGATATCTCTGCTTTTTATTATGCTGTCTAAGTTTGCCATAGCTTTCCTTCCAAGGAGTAAGCGTCTTTTAATTTCATGGCTGCTGTCTCCGTCTGCAGTGATCTTGGAACCCAGAAAAGTAAAATCTGTTACTGCTTCCATTTCTGCCCCTTCTATTTGCCAGGAATTGATGGGCCCAGATGCCATGATCTTAGTTTTATTAATGTTGAGTTTCAAGCCAACTTTTGCACTCTCCTCTTTCACTCTCATCAAGAGGTTCTTTAGTTCTTCTTCACTTTCTGCCATTAGGGTGGTATCGTCTGCATATCTGAGGTTGTTGATATTTCTCCCGGTAATCTTGATTCCGGCTTGTGATTCATTCAGCCCTGCATTTCTCATAATGTACTCTGCATATAAGTTAAATAAGCAGGGTGACAATATACAGCCTTGCCGTACTCCCTTCCCAATTTTGAACCAATCAGTTGTTCCATGGCCGGTTCGAACTGTTGCTTCTTGACCCGCATACAGGTTTCTCAGGAGACAGGTAAGGTGGTCTGGTACCCCCATCTCTTTAAGAATTTGCCACAGTTTGTTGTGATCCACACAATCAAAGGCTTTTGCGTAGTCAATGAAGCAGAAGTAGGTGTTTTTTTGGAACTCTCGTGCTTTCTCCATGATCCACCGCATGTTGGCAATTTGATCTCTAGTTCCTCTGCCTCTTCAAAACCCAGCTTGTACGTCCGATAGTTCTCGGTCCACGTACTGCTGAAGCCTAGCTTGTAGGATTTTGAGCATAACCTTGCTAGCATGTGAAATGAGTGCAATTGTACGGTAGTTTGAACACTCTTTGGCACTGCCCTTCTTTGGAATTGGAACGTAAACTGACCTTTTCCAATCCTTTGGCCACTGCTGAGTTTTCCAAATTTGTTGGCATATTGAGTGCAGCACTTTCACAGCATCATCATTTAGGATTTTAAGTAGCTCAGCTGGGATATTATCATCTCCACTAGCTTTGTTGTTAGTAATGCTACCTAAGGCCCACTTGACTTCACTCTCTAGGATGTCCGGCTCTGGGTCAGTGACCACACCAGCGTGGTCATCAGGAACATTAAGATCTTTCTTGTATAGTTCTTCTGTGTATTCTTGCCATCTCTTCTTAATCTCTTCTGCTTCTGTTAGGTCCTTGCCTTTTTTGTCCTTTATCATGCCCATCTTTGCACAAAACGTTCCCTTGATATCTCCAATTTTCTTGAAGAGATCTCTAGTCCTCTCCATTCTGTTGTTTTCCTCGATTTCCTTGCATTGTTCATTTAAGAAGGCCTTCTTATCTCTCCTTGCTATTCTCTGGAACTCTGCATTCAGTTGTTTATATCTTTCCCTTTCACCCTTGCTTTTTGCATTCCTTCTTTCCACAGCTATTTGTAAAGCCTCATCTGACAGCCACTTTGCTTTCTTGCATTTCTTTTTCTTTGGGATGGTTTTAGTTGCTGCCTCCTGTACAATGTTACGAACTTCCGTCCATAGTTCATCAGGCACTCTGTCTACCAGGTCTAATGCCCTAAATCTATTCTTCACCTCCACTGTATACTCATAAGGGATATGGTTTAGGTCATATCTGACTGGTCTAGTGGTGTTCCCTACATTCTTCAGTTTAAGTCTGAATTTTGCAATAAGAAGCTCATGATCTGAGCCACAGTCAGCTCCAGGTCTTGTTTTTACTGATTGTATAGAGCTTCTCCATCTTTGGTTGCAAAGCACATAATCTATCTGGTTTCGGTATTGAAATTCGGTATTCAGTATTTCTTTATCTAGAAAATTCAAAAGAACCAGGATACCAAATGCAACCAAGATGTATTTTGGGTAGAAAAGAGGGAATCATTTGGCTGTCTTGAGTAGTGCAAGATAGACTGTGTGACCAGAATAGGAGAATTAGAAATATCACTGTTCCCTGAAAAACTATGTGGTGTCACCTCTCTATCCCTCGATCCCCCAGCTCAAAACACATTTTTTCCACGAAGCCTTTTACTTAACAACAGAGCTTAAGTTCATGTAACTGGATTTGCATGCATTGATTCCTTGTTTACTCTTGTCTGTTTCCTCTCCCAGTATGAAAATATGAATTCTAAGTACCTGACCTTTTCTTATGTTTTGTTTCAAAGTGCCATGTATGCTGGTGACACTATATAAACAATAAATGAATAAGGATGGCGTATCTTTTTCCAAATAATTTGGTACTGCCAAGAAGCATTTTGGCTTGAAATTCTGGAAGTGAGGAATAAGCTAGGATTGCTTGAAGTTGTCTCTTATCCCCTGACTTGAGAGCTGCCCCCCCTTACAAATAAGCTGCTTTTTGCCATCCAGTTGCCCACTGCCATACAGTTGTTAGAGCAACTATGAAATACAAGGCTCAAATAAAACCTCTATCACAACTTGTAATCCCTGAAAGCTGTAGGGGATGCAATCCCGTGCAGCTGCTGGCTGAAGGGAAATCACCCAGGGAATTAGGTGCTGCTGCTTCTCTTCCTGCTGTTTCCTGTCTCCGGGGCTCTCCAGCACCCATTGCTCTTAAATCTCCAACAAGAGGGAGAAAACTGCTATCTAAAGTCAGTCTCTCCTCTCCCATTCTAGAAAGGAAAAGATCCCACACATCTGGTGGCTGGAAGAAAGCAGAGCATCCTAACGAGAGGGGGGTTAATGGACTGGTATGATTCTTCTCCTCTCTCAGCTATCGCTGTCTCCCATCCCTTCATGCAACAGCTGGAGATTTCTTAAACATGGCAGTATTTTAAGAAGGCTGATTAAAACCAGCTTTAGTACAGTTTGCTAAAACTAAATGTGGTTTGAGCTGTAATGTGTCTGTTCAGTTTTTTTAGCCTGAACCCTGTTAAATCAACAGTACTGTACTGTATTTGTTTTAGTAGTAAATGTGATATACAGGGCTAATGCCAGTGCCTTGGTTTGCTGCTGCTAATGTTTGCAGCCTGTATGCCAGTGATTAATAGGACTGTATTAACTTTTATTGAGGAATCTTTTTCCTTTTATGAAAGATTTTGCCATTTTTCACTTCATGACCATGGAGTACAATCTCAAATAGTGGAATAATAAAAGTGACTTGATTTTAACAGTAACTTTCATTCAGGTAGTTCAATAACAGATATTTAAAATGTGGTTTAATTGATAACCTTAAGAGCTCCACTAGATGGCGATAAAAACAACTGATGCTGCAAAGCTTTCCCATTTCTGTCATTTTCGAGTCACAAATTAAGATGAGCTTCCCAAATATCTGGAGTCACACAATAGCATATAAAAGGGTGTTGAGATTAGCATAGAGTTTAGCAGCCATCTGACTCATTTCATAGTAGAGACTTGTATTTTATAACATAATATTCAAGCAGTATTCCTAATCTGATTTTCACTTATAAAAATGAAGTTGGCATTTACCCTGCAGAAGTTAGAATGTTGACAGACTTAAACATTATTTTATTATTTCCATTATTAATCTTTTTGGGTATTATTTGGCTACAGTGCAAGTTTGTCATGGTTTTTTTAATTGCTTTCTTCACCAGAGTGTTTTTTCCGTGTCTGTAAGCAGTTTCTAGAAGAGTTCATCCAGTGTAGTTCTTAATCTTAGGGAGAAGTGAAAACTGTCACTTTCTCCAGTTTTTTGTAGTCTTTAAATTATTTAGATTTATTTTTATTATTATTAACAGTATTTATATACCGCTTTTCAACAAAAAGTTCACAAAGCTGTTTACAGACAAAATCAAATGATTAATTGACTCGCTGTCCCAAAAGGGCTCACAATCTAAAAAAGATGCAGAACACTACCAGCAAACAGCCACCAGAAAAGACACCGTGCTGGGGTGAAAGGGGGGCAGTTACTCTCCCTCAATAAATATAAGAGGAGCACCCATTGAAAAAGTGCCTCTTGCTCAGTTAGCGTGTGTATACACACACACACACACACACACAGAGAGAGAGGTAGGAAGGAGACTCAACTGTGGAGAACTTTAAAGGTGTTTCGTTACATGGACTCCTCAGACCAAATTGTAGTATAGCTGAATGGAAGTGGGCTTTCTTCTCACAGTTTGATTAGCTCGAACATATTTGCCATTGAGTACATCAAGCCTGAAAATTAAGTTTACTGTGTTTATTATACTCTTGAGTGCAACATTTGAGAATCCTGGTTGATACTGATGTTAATTTCATAGATATTGGGGGGGGAAGGGTTTGCAAAAAAATCTTGTTTGTTTTTCTCATTCAGTGATAAATGATAGGGAGAACAGGGGTGGGGGGGGGGGGCTTGTGCTTAATTTTGAACTGAAAAGCTAGATTCTTCCTGACAAGGTGATTTGCAGGGTAGCAG
The DNA here is from genome assembly GCA_026170595.1 of Plestiodon gilberti rubricaudatus. NCBI lineage: Eukaryota > Metazoa > Chordata > Lepidosauria > Squamata > Scincidae > Plestiodon > Plestiodon gilberti. The sequence continues at coordinate 253,352,709 of JANXHW010000001.1, read as the reverse complement.
CTGCAATCTTTATCTGCTGGGCAGCCTGATCATTAGGGACTGCTTTAGCTGCAGACAGAGGCCTGCTGCTGCTGCAGCTAAAGCACCATTCAGAGTAGCATTCAGCTGACATGCTCAGCTCTGTTCTGCTTGCCTCTGCTTGCCTTTTAGGGAACCCTAAAACTCCCCTTGCTTCAGCTTAATATGGGTGTTGCTTTGTGCTTATTATGCAGCAGGTTCAAGGCTGCCCCTGCCTTAAGACTTTGTATCACATGCAGCACAAGTGGCATGGGTTGCGTCTTTGTGCGCCTGTTAGACCAGCTGATCTTAGGTGCTGCTTCAGTTTACCTTATATATCTTATGTACTTATCTTACATACCCTTACATGAAGATAAGCTTGATTCATTTAAGTGAAATTTGTTTCACAACAGTTGTGACTGGGATTGCAGCCTTAGATAAAACCTTGTTTCGCTCTGCCTATAGCCCCTACTTCAGTAAACATGCATGCACTTTTATAGCACTGTTACTACAAATAGTAATATAGCATTACAAATAAATCAGAAATCTTACTAGATCATCCGTATTAGATGAATTGACAAGCTATTTGCCCAGAAGAAGCTGTTGTTCACCTTGGATAAATTGTAGCCCTCCAAAGGAATGTGTTCAGGTTTGTTCATATGGTTAGATACTTGCTAAGTATAGCTAAGCATGTATAGAATAGAATATGTAATAAGGGAATGCATGCACTGTGATTTTCAGCCCTTCTGTTGTCAATGAACAGATGAATTGAACCCGATGGTGGCATACAAAAGCATACCTTTAAGTATATTGCCCTTTTGCTTTTAAATTTATCTTTCTATTGTTTGCCATAAAAACCTCAAACTTATTTTCAGCAGTTCATATTTTTCTACTTTGTGATCCTTGATAGAGCAACCAGTGTTCTACTGAAAATAAAATGAGGCTGGTTTTTGTTTGTGTTCTTGTTGATCACCATCATTATGGAGCTTATTGTAGTCCTAAAAATAGCATTTTACTCCTGTTTTATATGCCCCTCCCATTTGTAGGATAACAGACTATAGATTTAATTTAAATACTGTATATTGGAAAATCAAAACATACCCTCTGAAGCAAGTATAATCTGCATTTAAAGCTATTTGATGGTAGTCTAATTTTCTATTTCTCCATTTGTGAGTCAGAAATAAATTATTTTGTGTCTTTTGAAGCAGATTCTGGAAGTAGTTTTAGAAGTATCGTTTGCAGCTGAAATTTTAACATATCAAAGCATTTTTCTTATGGTGTACATATTTATATAATGATTCATTTGTAAGATTGAAACAGTAGTGAGAGTTGAAAAAGTGATATGAGAGCTTGAATGAATAGTGGTAGATGGCAGTAGTCAGAAAGGGAATTATTTATGAAGGGCAAGTATCTGCAGGTTTTAATAAAACATTTAAAGATATTTTCCCAGGACCGATCTTAAAACTTTCTTCACAAGTTTAAATGTTACAATGCCTCTGATTGGAGATTATTTCTTATCTTAGCTCAGCAATTAATTTCTTTCCTAGCTGTCACCATGGCAGAGTTAAGCCTACTGAAACGTATATAGTGCCCTAATGTCTTAGCTTGCATGTGTTTTACAGACTCTTGCTTGGTCTATCCTTAATTGAGAAAAGGAGGGAGTTAGGTTTAACTGATGCAAAAATTTGGGGAAAATAATGTCTAAAATAAATAAGAACATCGCAACATCTAAATATACCAACCTTTTATTATTTATTTATTTATTTAAATTTATATTCCACTGTTCACCCGACAGGGCAAACAAGGCGGTTTATAGAATAAAATGTTAAAATAGTTCAAGAACAATAAAAACAATTAAAACAAACCAATTAAACAAAACCATATTATCGAAGTGCTATTATGGCCCAATCCTAATTTGGCTTTGTGTTGCCAGAATGCTTGTTCCAGCAACGCAAGGTCCTTTACAGCTGTTAAAAAGATGACAAGCCATTCGGTGCGGTCTTACCACTGCGGCAAGCAGCCAGGTCTGCGTGGTAGCAGAGAGACATCCACTGGCATTTGTCAGTAAAGTGGGCGAGAGGGGAAGGAACAGGGAGGAGATGGACAAGGAGGAGGGTGGATCAGGGCCAGGAAGGGAGAATATTCGTGGCAACTGTGCATGCTGATATCCTAACCCCCTTCCCAGCCTCAATCCCCCAACTCAGGTCCATGTAGACACGTAGAGATAGCACAGGTCCAAGTAGACCCAGTGGGCCATCACAGGCTTTCCCCTGGGCAAGGGAACAAATGTTCCCTTACCCCAGAGGAGGCCTCCAGAGGCTGAAACTTCCCCTGGTATTCATCAGGCGCCACATTGGCGCAGCTGTATCGCCACGCAAGGAGTTAAGTAGGATTGGGCTGTCATTCACACTTGATTTTTTTCAATTGATTTAAGGGCCTTATAATTTAATTTTTGGTAGCTACTGTAATATGAAAACCCTTGAACATATGAGGTGCTTTTAAATCGCTAGTAAAAGTGTTCTCCGTGTTGTATATTGACGTTATTATTTTCTGAAAATGTATTCATATATTATAGTGAGATTTTCCTTGGCCATTCACACATGGCAGCAAGTGTATGTGGGCTGGGTTACACATGTATGTCCCTTATTTGAAGATTGCAATATCAACACCTAATTTTGAACTCAAAATGTGGGGAAATAATTCAAGTAACGAGTTATATGTTACGAATGAAACATTGCAGAACTTTCACATCACCTGATAATCACCTCACACACTGTGTTTTTCAACAAATACGATAGTCAACTACTTAGTGTAAGATGGAATGCAGAGCTCAACCGTCCTATCTTGTATAACCAATGGAAGATGGTTTTAAATAATATTTCTGCATTATCTATGGATCTTAGACTGTGTTTAATTCAGCAAAAAAAATATATATTTTCAGGGTTTACTGGATACCGCAGTGTCTTTATAGTAAAGGATTAATTAAAGAATCTAAATGCTGGCATTGTAATATTTTGGATGCCCCTCTTATGCATATGCTTTGGTGATGTTCAGTCAAATCACTACATTAGTGCCTGTCTGCATGGCGAATCCACATGTAGCGCTACTAATGGCATCTCTTTGCTTGGTGAGCTTGCAGAGGATGAATGGAAGATGTGCAGGAGTCTTGCTTTGAGGCACGCCCCCCCCTTCCCTTCCTTGGGATTCTTGTCCTTGACCTCCTAGTTCTGGCAATGGAGTTGGGGTTCCTGATGGAAGTTTGTGAGGAATATTCAGCCAGAGTCCCTGCAAGGGTTCGGAGAAGACACCTACTAGTAATGTGACATTCCTAAGTTTGTTGTAGCATCAACTGTTTGCACAAAGACACTGCAAAAACAAACTACCCTTTCACAAGAATTGCCATCTCTAGTGTTCTCCCTTACATGCTTCCAAGTTCTCTAGACAAGAGGCTCCATGCCACATACTAGCATAGTGATTACACTGGTGTAACATCAGCACAATAGAAGAACCACTTTCTCCTACACAAGCCTGCATACCCATTTCTGTCATCATCGGAGACCTGCTTCATGTCTCATTGCCAGCAAAGGTTCAGTGGGCCAGAACAAAAGACAAGGCGTTTTCAGTTGCGCTGCCCAGTTTGGAGTTCTCGCTATCTCAGGAGGCTTGACTGGCCACCACTTTATTGGTATTTCAGGATGCTGCCCCAGTCCTTTTTTTTTCACCTTGTCTTTGGTTTGGCTTATACGTATTCGTTATTCTCTTCTGATTCTGTGTTAATACCTGACTTCTGGTTTTTAATTTGGCTCTTTGTTTAACTGTTTATGGATTGTATATTGTTTTAATTAATGATTATGAGCTGCTTTGGAGGCCTACTGAGAAACCAAAAGGCAGGATATAACTATAATCATCATAATCATAATGTCAGCACATCTTTGTATTCTACTGGGAAAAAGGGATTTAGTAGAGATGTTCTCCTCCTCTAGGAGGTGTAACTTCAGAAAAGGGTTGCACTGTTGGTAAACAGTTATTTTTTGTGAGATCGTTTTGCAGTAATCAAAAGAAAACACTTGTTCATATACATTAACTTTTTAAAAACTATTTCAAGGGAAAAATGTCATTTTTTCCCTGTAAAATGGGGGGGGGGGGAGAGCACCAAGTCTATACTGTATCAAGTCTCATGTGTGGCATTGCTCCTAATTTTAGTATTTTAACTTTTATGTAGTAATGCAAACTCTTGCTTAATGCGATTTTGCACCTCAGCATTTGAACATTTTTAAGGATCTTGTATTGTGGCCCATTTGGGTTGCCATAGAAACCAAAGACCTTCATCTTCCTTGTTATTAGAAATGGAATGCAAACAGGGCATCAAAGTGATGTTTTTCTTGTGTGAATAGCAGTCCCTGTGAAGATCCAAATTGAAAGGCTTCTTATCGGTTCTCTCCTGTCATGAAATGTAGTATTAAAAAAAATCTGGCTGTTGCATAGTTTTCACACACGCATGCATGCATGCATACAAAGAGTGATTGAGAAAACCACATTTATGGTATTTAATTGCTGTTCGTTTTCTGTTTGTGACTTCATGTAAAGTGGACTGGTGGTCTGTGGATCTAACACACAGAGTTTCTTTTATTGTCAGCTTAAGATGTTCTAAGCTACTCTGCAAATAACTGTGGAAGCAAGTCTGGCTGTTGCAAGTTAAGTGGACTTTGAAATTTTTGCACATTGTTAGTGTAATTTTTTTTACCTGAAAAGGTTGTTCCCTTCTTCTCTTTTTAACAGTACTGTACTTTTTTCTCTTTTTTTAATAATCATTCAGAAGACTTTCTGACAGATGTGTTTACAGGATTTGATACAATTCCCCATCTCCTGTATGTGATTTAACTGCATATTCAGCAGTATTTCACAGAATATTAATGTTTGGTCTCCATGACAAAGAACCTCTGAAACTCACCACTAAGCGCTGACTGACTCAGCTGCCTTTGTGCCTCAGAGAGAATTTCTAATATAGGTTAAGAAAATTCTTCCTAAACAACTTGCTCATCAACAAAAAGGCAAGCTCAGCCAGAGGATAGGCATGTTTTAATTTTGTGTGGGAGAATCCTCTTGGGATGCTTCTCATTTGCTGCTTTTCCTAAACCAGTGTCACTTTTGTGTAGGCAGGGATGCACAACTGAAAGTATTCCCAATGTCACTTCTATGTTTTTATTAATGCAAGAGGGCCATGTTGCTATTTTAATCATGAGTTGTTGTTTTTTTACAATATTAACAGTGTTTTCTTTTTGCCCATTCGACTCCCTTTCTTTTCTCTTTGCAACCCTCAATGCATTATTTTCCTCCTGCACCTCTTCTTCTGCTTTAAAGGCCAGCACTTTGAATTGTACTTGGAAATGGACTGTGGGGCCAAGTGTAGTTTTGTGCACTGGCACAATGCGTTTCTAACGTCCAGTCCCAGTTAGTATTCTAGCATCTTTATTTTGGATTACCTGTAGTTTCCAAACAGTCTTCAAAAGTAGTCCCACGTACAACACATTAGAGTAGTTGTTTCTAGAAAGTGCCAGGGTGTGGATAACTGTGGCCAGGCTCCAAGAAAGGCAGCATTGGAGGACCAGACACAACTGGTGAAAGGCACTTTGCATCACCTAGATCACGTGGGCCTCTAGTGACAAAACTAGATATAGGAGCACCCTCAAACTGCAAACCTTCTTTTTTAGGGAGAGTATACACCAGAATGCAGGGGCGTCGCGACAACGCGCGACACCCCTGAGCGGGGGTGCGCGTCACCCTTAAGGGGGAGGCTCCGCCCCCGCGCGTGACGTCACGCGCAGGAGCGGAGCGCCCTCCCCGCTCCGTTTTTGGCTCATTTTGGAGCCAAACGGACCCAGGGGAGGGAGGGCGGGCCCACCTCCACCACAAAAATGTAAGTGAGGGGCGCCGCGCGTCACCCCTATACGCGCGACGCCCCCCGGCGGCCCGCCCCCCCCCGCTTCCCCCTGTCGACACTAGTGCCAGAATGGGCTGAACATCACCATCCTGAAAGGACTGAGCTTCAGTGTATTGACTCTCATTGAGCCCATTACTAGACGCTGATTTAGGAATGGGCTCTTTTAAAAACATTGTTCACATATTTGGAAACCAAGTTTGCCATATGAGTTAACTTTTAAAGCTGGGAGAACAGAAAAGAACCGTTCACTTCTATAAACAAAGAACCAAGAAGTAATGGCAAAATGCTGGGCGGTGCATTCGCTCCCTAGAAACAGAATATGTTAGTAAGTAGGTGTAGAGCAACAGCAACCACTACTACAAAATCATCAATGATTGTCTGCATTGCTGCTGTTTAATACGCATTTGAGAGATGACGAAACTTCCCCACATTTCTCACATGATAAATTCTTTATCTGTATTCTCCCATAATCTGTAACACTTCTGTTTTAAAAAACAATTCAGATTGTGTTCTGGTTTAATTACTCCAAATCCCTCCTTCTCAAATTTTATTTCACTCATTTTCTGTAAGGAGGGATCAGCAGCACCTTCATTGTTCACAAATGTGCACAAGCATCAAGAAAAATAGCATTTTTGGCACAAACTCATGGAGAATAAATAATTCATAGAACCAACTTTAAGAGAAGGGTATAATTCAGCCTATATCCTGTTGGAGAAAAGATATAGATGAGTTTAATACTGTTTACTAACCAATTTGTTTTTATTTAGACAGTTTTACTGGAAAGACAATGACGACTTATTTTTATTTATTTATTTATTTTTGCAAGAAGCTTCCTTTTTATACTCTGAACAGTTATTCTGTAATGACATCTAATTCATTGCTGTTTTCTTATATATTGCCCTGTCTATTTGGAACAGAAGGGAGAACACAGTGAATGTGCATTTCAATATGAGAATAATTGTTTCGTTGTTTAAAACTTTCGTTTTTGTATTCTGTTTACTTGAAGTGTCATGGAAAGGGAGGTGAGAGGAGGTTGGTCACAAGTCTTGTTTATTGGAGCTGAATATGTTTGATGTTAAGTAACAGAACTGTTTTTAGTTTATGCTTAAGTCTGCACTATTAAAGGGTTTCTTTTGTTACACTTGCCGGTCTTGCAGTCACTCTAGAGCCTTATCAAACGTGGACAGTTGGTGCTGTTGGTATGAAAGCACAGGGGAGCTCTCATGTAGAAGGTTAATGGAGTGTAATTATAAAGAAAAATGGACTGTTCACCCACTCTATCTCACTATACCTGCTATGAGAGTGACAAGTACTTGATCTTTTATAAACCCTAGAGCAGAGGTTCAGCAGTCTAAAATTATGACAGTGTAACTGTCAAACAAACACACCATGAGATATGTGTGAACTTGATAGGAATGTTTTCATTCCCCATTTGTAGGCCCTCTTTTACAAATGGTATTCTCAGAAAGCTCTTCTAAAATATAGTCATTCTATGGTTTTCCTCCCTCTCTTCCATTCTACTTATTCCTTATTTCTTTTTTAAAAGAAGCATCTCATTACTTAGTAAATGCTGTTATTCAGAGGTGGCTTTCCCTGAGGGTGACCATCAAATAACAAGGAATGTCACAATCCATGCTTCCTTTTCAAATCCCAGAATTCTTTCTCTAATTGTGGTGGCAATTATAACCCAGGTGAAGATACTGCAGGAGGGAAAATAATCTGACTTCCTTGGGTCATCATAACCAAAGAACCAGATTCCAAAATTACAATATATCCTTTTAATGGCAGAGATGCAGAGAGGCATGCATGCGCTCAAATTTTCTTCGGTTTTCAGAAGGTGCTCCTCCAAAGAATCCCCAACTACTCTTTAAGCTTCCCCCAAAGTCACCAAGGGCCCAATCCTATCCAACTTTCTATCACCAATGCAGCTGCAGTGCAGCCCCGAGGTAAGGGAACACACATTACCTTGAGGAGGCGTCTGTGACTACCCCTGCCCCACAGGATGCAGCACACGCCCCATTGGCTACATTGGCACTGGAAAGTTGGATAGGATTGGGCCTAAAGTGTGTGAAAGTCTGGTGTAAGATACCATATTGTTTTGAGTATAAGCTGCACTTTTCCCCCCCTAAGGCAAGTCTTTAAACTAGGGGTGCAGTCTAATCAAGTTTTCTTTAGAAGCCTTTTCAAGCCTTTTCAAAAGGTAAAACTGGGCTTTTTTTTCTTTTTTTTTTAACTTCAAATGATCTCTCTTATCAGTATCCTGCTGAAATGGTAATTAAGCCTGGTAGTAGCTGGCCTCTGCAAGCAGTTGAAAACATTAACCCTTAAGTACCAGCCCTAGGACACTGTGGAAAGTATTTATAGATCCTGCAGCTTGAAAGTTGAGAGTGCTATATCTTGCTCCTGCATAGCCTTCCCAGATCCAAAGGGGGACAGAGTGCCTACCTTTAACCATTGGAATTTGGGCAGGTGCAGCTCATCATCATGGAAGGGTGCAACAAGCTGCACCTGCCCAAATTTCAAAGGTTAAAGGTAGGCACTCTGTCCCCCTTTGGATCTGGGAAGGCTAGTTATACATTATTATAATGTTGTTGCTATTTTGTTATAGTAAACATATATTTCAATGTTTAATATTAGAAGTGTTTTGAGTCTTTATTTAGAAGTTACAATTCTAAACTTTATTTAGAAGTTTGGTGATGCTTTTGTGACCAGAAATATGCCATAGGAACCTAACTCTTGTTTACTTATGTTAGCCTATGGTAAAATTGGTTTTGTTATAAGTTGTTTCACTTAAAGTTGCAGTTTCCAGGATCCTATCTACAACTTTAAGTGAGGACTTCCTGTACTGTTTTGTTGTTGTTCAGTCGTTAAGTCGTGTCCAACCCTTCGTGATCCCATGAACCATATCCCGCCAGGCCTTCCTGTCCTCCACTATCTTCCTGAGTTCGCTCATTTTCATGTTTGTTGCATCGGTGATGCTGTTTTCGGTGATGCTGTTGCATCGGTGATGCATCGGTGTACTGTTTTACTGTTCTACTAATGTGTATATTTTCTTTAAGTTAAAAAAAGTTAAAATTTTAATATATTTTAAATAGCACCAAACTTTAAGGGTGCGGCTTATAATCAGGAGTGGCCTGTACTAAGTGGAGGAAAACAATTCATGTGTATTATTAGTCTTTTTCACTGAAAAAGTGCTTATACAGTACCCTACTTCCCAAACTGCATTTTGAACTGGAGGTTCTGTGAGGAATCTTCTTAGATGAAACTTCTGAAAATAGTTTGGGTGCCTATATACATCTCTAGAATCCCGCCACCATCTTGAGGTATGTAAGTTTCTTTGTTTCTCTGGCGATTCCTGAGCTTTTGCCTCCCATATTTTTCAGCCTAAATGTATTCTTCAATATGTATATCTTACAGCCCAATCCTATCCTTCTCCTCCCTCCCCCCTGCTGGTGCAGCTGTGCCAAAAATGGGTGTGCTGTATTTCGCAGGGGGTTGGATTGGGAGGCTTCAGCTGGGAAGGGATTTAAATTCCCTTACCCCGCATAAGCCTCCTGCTCCACAGTTGGTCTTCTCGGAGAGAAAGGGGGCAGGGAGGATGCAGAAAAAGGGGATAGGACCCACCCCTCTTGCAGACTCCCTGCCCCATTACACCCCTCTCCGTTATGACCTCCCCCACCCCTTCCTGCTTCTCCTGCTGGTTTACTGTTGTCAGCTGGCGGCTGGGGATCTGCTGGAGCATACAGGAAGGCTGGCAGCATGCAGGATCTGCTGGCAGCATGCTACTCGGCGCACTGCTGGAGCACGCTTTATGGTGCTTTTGCGGCAATCGCTGCCAGCGGAACACGCATTCCACTGGTGGCAAGGCCCATTGGGCCGTTAGTCTTTTTACCCATATTTTTCATTACTTTAAATTAGTCTCACTCTAATGTGTGGGTCATGGTTTAAGTATATATCAATTCTCCCTGCCCCCCCCCAAAAAAACCCAGTAATTTGAATCTCCACTCGTGATAGTTTCTCTCTTCCTCTGACTCTTTATTCTTTTGCCTTTGTGTAATTTTAATTCAGCTTCTTCAAACATGGGTGCTCATAACTAGCCACAGTATTCCAGATGAAATCTGTCCAGTGCCTTGTGCAATGATTTAACCTTTTCCTTCTCTTACTAAAAGTGCTCTGTCTGGGAAGGGTTAAGTGTTATTTCAGGTAATTGGTATGCAAGTCAGAAGGAGTGTTGGTGCAGAGGTATTAGCCATTCTTGAAATTGAGCCCTCACTGAGCATGACTGCCAAGCAGTTTGTTTTGCTAAATCTATACTAAACATTTTGTAGGAAGAATAACTACCATCTCTTGAATAGGGGGGTATAATGTTAAACAGTCAGATCTTACTCTGTTGAAGCTGCATCCCAACGGGGTGCCTGATGGAGCTGGTAAGCTACCACCGGGCAGTGGAGGGGTGGGGGGAGGGTGGAACGAGTGGGGTTGTAACAGGGTGGGGGGAGGGTGGGGATGGGTGGATCAGGCCTGGGAGGGAGTGGGATTGGCAGTGCTAGTGCATGCCAAATCCTATTCTCCCTCCTGCGCTTGAAAGTCCAACGCAAGGTTTCTTGGTTCTGCGGCAGTGATTTAGCAGGCGCAGATCCAAGTAGCCCTGCTGCGCAGGCTGGGGCTTTACCCAGGGTAAGGGAATGAATGTCCCCTTACCTTGAGGAGACCTCCAGCCTGCTGCTTCCCTGGATAAGATGCGGCCCCGCTGCATCACGCCCAGTTAGGATTGGGCTGTTAATTAGTGTGGTAGACTTGTATTTTACCACTTAAATAAAATCTCTCCCCCATCCTCACTTTTTGTAATGACTTGTTTTGAAAATGCATTTTCTTTGGTTCTAAAATATTTGGTCCCCAGCTGCAATAGCCTAATAGCATTTTCTTGCATTCGTCTCAAGTTACCTGTGTCTCTTCCTACCATCAGATTTCAGTTAACAGAGACCATTCCAAGGTCATGTAGTGTTTGGGGAAAGAATGGAAAGCCAGCTAGCTCCTACTTTGCTGATGTGGTGGGACTGAATGGATCTGCCTGGTTTTCAGAGGTTTCCACTCCTCTCTTCCTCCCAGGCCTTTCCTCACCGAGTACCGCATGTCTCCCTTGCCAGGGGGAGAGAGCATTAGAGATATTGCTGTTGACTAGAGTCATCTTCTGCTCTGGGTATTCTTCTACTGCTCTTTTTCCTAGTGAGACAAGATAGGTAGCAGTTACGGTAGTTGTCTGGAAGTAAGGGGAACATATGGTAGCTCTTCACCCTTCTCCCCCAAACTAGTTCTGATGTTGAATAGTTAAAGGAAAGGGCATAGAAGTAAACAGATGAGTGAGCAGGAAGATAAGGGCTATTCAAAGCTTCAGGCAACATATTCCACTCGGATGCTTTGAAGGGAAGGTATCCATATTCTTAACTATTTTTGTAATGTAATTTTGAAACATTCACTTTTACAGATGTTTTGGTTAATTGCATCCCTTCTATAAATTTCTTTATCTCTGATAGTTTAACCTTTTGCACTTGTACACGACAGATAACCTATGTGTACTGAATGTGTTTTTAGCATATGCCAATTTGGCCATCTGTTAAGTTCCTTTAATCTAAACTCCATTTATAGTATAGATTGCAGATAGGCAGAATTAAAAGTGCCGAAGCTGAAAATCAGAACAGAATTTTGCATGTGTAAAGTTCCCAATCAATACTATTAGCAATTGTTGCCGGCAGTGCTCTTTTAAAACACATGTAATATATGCATGGGGGGGGGGGGGGAAGAGCAGTTGTATGCAGGGATCCTGTGTTGAAGCTAATGGCACATCTGTGTAATTCAGCGGTGAAAATGACTGAGGCAAACGTTAAGGTGCACCAAAGTTTGCTAATAAGTGTTCAAGAGCCAAAATGGGGTGTGCACTGGGACTCGCTATGCTAACGTACTTCTTAAACTGGGGGGGAAGGTATTCTATTACTAGCATGGATGCTTCCTAAGGGAAGCATATGTTCAGCATTTGCTTAAACTCCTTGCTGACCATACGTGTTTTTGTACACTTGTATCTTGAGTGGCATGTTAAAATCTTGCTTTCAGGGACTGTTCTGTGAAAATTTGTACCTGGCTAAGAAGTTGTGACTTTTATTTGAATCCAGTTGTAGTACTGGTGAATATATATGGTCCAAATAACGTGATGCATGCGGCATGGAAAACAATTTTTTGAGCTCTGAAGGGAACCGAATCTAAAATACTTCTTTGTCCCTTGATAGAATCCAGTTTGAAATGTTAATGAAATATGAGTGTTGCAGACTGTCACAATATTGTTGATGTCTACTTTGAAAAAGAAACAATTGCTTGTCAAGGGCTGTGTGAACCTTTTGTTGTAAACATACCTTGATGAGGCCTAATGATCACGGAGCTGCAATTAAGTCACTTCTTAAAATGATAGACAAGGAATGTTGTTGTATTAAGTAAAAATTAACATGATGTATTTCAATATTTTTGTGTGAATTTCTGTTGCTACAAATGAGAATATTCCATAGTAGCCATACAAGTGAGGATTGGTCATCAGCTTTTATACCTCTTTGTCCACCTATCCACACTGGCTGCCATTACCACTGTTTGCCTTGGGCCCAGGAGAAGAATCTAGGCTTTCTAGAATTTCTAGAATAGGAGCAGGGTACAGCAGTAATCACTCCCTCTGTGTGTTTTTCCCTTCAGTAGGAGCCTTACACCAGGGACTGATTCTTGGACCCTAGAGCCTTTCAAGTCCAAGGAAATGGTAGTCATTGCTCCTGTGGCACTGCATGTAACAGGAAAAACCAACCAACCAGGGATAGTTTTCCTGCTGCTGCTTGCATTAAGTCAGGGTGACCCAAGTCAGGATGATTCTTCCATGTCTGCCACCCTCCAGTGGGGCATAAGAGAGTGAGTTGTGCATGCAGTCATTTTGGAAAAACAGCATAGCATCACAAGGCATCTGCTGTCATCCTCCCACCTTTGAAGGCAAACCTTATGCTGCTGGGTCTTCAGATCTTGTTGTCAAGGGACAGATACTACTTGTTGTTGGCAACTAGGGACTTCTTATACTGTAGTATAATTTTTTCTGCATTTAACATCTTGAAATTACTTTTGTACACAAAGGCAACATGAAATCTTTATAAACAGGTTTTTTTTAATAAACATCTGGTCCCATCAATTCCTGGCAAATAGAAGGGGCAGAAATGGAAGCAGTAACAGATTTTACATTTTTTGGGTTCCAAGATCACTGCAGACGGAGACAGCAGCCATGAAATTAAGACGCTTACTCCTTGGAAGGAAAGCTATGGCAAATTTAGATAGCATAATAAAAAGCAGAGATATCACCATGCCAACAAAGGTTCGTTTAGTCAGGGCGATGGTGTTCCCAGTAGCAATGTATGGTTGCGAGAGTTGGACCATAAGGAAGGCTGAGCGCCGAAGAATAGATGCTTTCGAACTGTGGTGCTGGAGAAGACTCCTGAGAGTCCCTTGGACTGCTAGGAGATCAAATCAGTCAATCCTAAATGAAATCAACCCTAACTGTTCCCTGGAAGGACAGTTACTGAGGCTGAAGCTCAAATATTTTGGCCACCTAATGCAAAGAGAGGACTCTCTGGAGAAGACTCTGATGGTGGGAAAGATTAAAGGCAAAAGGGGAAGGCAAAGGATGAGATGGTTAGACAGAATCACCGATGCAACGAACATGAAAATGAGCGAACTCAGGAAGATAGTGGAGGACAGGAAGGCCTGGCGGGATATGGTTCATGGGATCACGAAGGGTCGGACACGACTTAACGACTGAACAACAACAAGAATAATGCACATGCAAAGATGTTTTAGAAAATTTGCCTGGAGTTTAGATATGTAAATTGTGTAGGCTTTTAAGAAAAAATGTGGCTAGTGGAACTGTTAACTTGATCTTGTAGTGACAGTACATTCAGCAGCACCAACTGTGTTCAAAAGCACAAAGCAAACCTGGCAGATTCATTCTCAACACTGTTATTGAACAGCTTGATTTAAGGTAGGTTTCAGAGTAAAGAGAAGCAGGTAACATGATGTCCAAGGTGTGCTTTTCATATATTAATTTATGATTAGGAAAATGGGAAAAATGAAACAGTAGAATGTGCAAGGAATACAAGGTATCTGTAGAGATAAGGCACAAGTGTCATTGGCCAGTTACACCATTCAAAAACCTCTCAGTTGATTTGTGCCTGCAAGGTATCCTTCCGAAATTGTATAAACGGTTAATTTTATTAAAGGTTTCTCACTGGCTATACTAGTTCTAATTTTATTTGATTTCCTAACCAACTATCGTAGTCAGGGAGAATATTGTAGATGCCATTTGCTTAGGTCCTCCAGTGGCACAGTGGCAGTTGGGGGTAGTTAGTGGTGTTGAGCAGGAGTGGGCACAGGCTATGTTTCATGTGTGTGGTTGCCTTTGTGCCATCAGAAAAGCTGGGGCAAGCATCATTGCTCAAACATGATGGAGTAGATCAACAACTCACTGGTGGGCCAACTTGTCAGAAATCAAGACGCATTCTCACAGTCTTTGGCCCTTCACCACCAAATTTACCACCAGAGGGTTCCCTTATTACAGGAGGACACACATGCAGACTGAAGCTCCCAACGGTAAAACAAACTTGGTTAGTTTATTCAGAAGACTTCACCTTGAATTAAAGTCGGAGGAGAAATCCAATGACCAGAAAGGCGGTATATAAATACTGTATATTATTATTATTATTATTATTATTATTATTATTATTATTATTATTATTATTCTGATGCAGTGTAGTGACTTAAGAGAAGGAGCTGCAGATTAGGACTTCTATAGTTTGAATCTCACCTGTGCCATGAATTTTCACTAGGTAGCCTTAGGCAAGCCACTCCTTTTCAGTCTGAGGTGCAATTTGTGGATAATAATACGTTACAAGGTTATCATAAGGACATCATCAAGGTAATTCATGCAGTGGTCTTTGTGCTCTCAGAAAGCATTATACAAATGTGAAGTATTTAGTACCTTGGAGAATTAAGGCTTAGTAAATGTAAAATGTTTCTTATGGACTTGTTTGTCTCCTGACACAATATTGCAAAATCATACATGTCACCTTTCCAAGGTATGCAGTATTTTGCTTTGTAGGTAATAACACTTGTTCATTTGAGGCAACCTTGAAGCAGCCCCCAACCCCCCCCCCCAAAAAAAAAATCCTCCGAACAAAATTCCTAGATTCTAAATTCCTATCAAGCAGGTGGCTTTTACTGACGCAAGCTCAGCTGTAGTTTGTTGGTCTAGAGACAGTTCAGCAACAAGTCACCTTTAAAATGGACTGATATTAAATAAAGTTCCTTATATGCTGCAACTCATTGACACTAGCAGGTTGTATTTTGAAAAAGTGTCTGTTGACCACGTAAAGTAATTTATCTTACACGGGGAACAACCAAATGGGGGGGGGGGAAGCTAGGACTGCTGCAAATGTTTTTTGTGTCTTAGAAGTCATTCATAGCTTAATTTGGGTCCAAACCTAGAAAGTGCAGCAGAAAAACTTGGTACTTTGAACTACTTAGCACAAAGGCCTAAATATGAAATAAGAAAGTAGAATGCCTGGCTTCGCAAAATTGAATTGCTGCTGGAAACAGATGTCGTACCTATGGAGGTGGTTGGGGCGGTGGGCCCCAGAGCGCGGGTCGCTTACCTGCCCCGTTGTGTCCGCAGCCGAAAACGGCTGTGTTCTGCCCTCCCGCCCGCCCTGGTGCTGTTTGGCTCCAAACAGGAGCCAGAAAGCACCGGGGGGGGGCATTTCCACGCCCCGGAGGCGCGCTACTTCAGGGTGTGGCGTGGCGGCGGCAACCCCCACCCCACAAAGTTCTCCGTTCACCTCTGGCTGGAAAAGATACAGAAGGACTAGCTAATGTCTATCTAGTGTTATTAGAAGTGTACTGGAAACATACAAAGTGGCATGTATGTTGAATTATTCCAATAGGAGTTAACAGCAAGGGTACAGGTCAATAACTAAATTTACAAGTTTATTGTCCAGAAATGAGACACACAGTCTTTAGGGTCAAACCTAGGATGTACAGGTGAACCCGTGTTATTCGCGGGTCCGGCATCTGCAGATCTCAGTATCTGCAGAGGTCGCAGATACGGGGGACCTTTTTGCATTTTAAAAAGTAAAAATAAGTAAGAAAATGGCCTTCCCTGCCTTCGAGAAGCAAAATCACTCCATTTGCAGGGCTCCAGGAAGCCACTTCCGGATCATACTATGCCCCTCCTTTTGCCCTGGCTCGCCCCAGAATGCATCACACTGCATCACAAGAGAGAAGGCAAGATCTGTCTACTACAAGGTTTGAAGTCAGAAAGTTCAAAGAAAATATGGGTGCAAGCTTGCCTAGGTAGGGAAGATAATAGAAGGGGACAGGCTCAGACAGGCAGGTATTGTGATCAGGATAAGCATGACAGAGTGTGTAATAGAGAAATCGGACACAAGAGATAACAAATCATATAGAAAATACGTTCAAAGGCAGGCTTGGCGTGATACAAGTCTGAAGAGAGCACAGTGCCTGTGCAGCAACCAGGGATGTATCTAAGTAACTAGGTCGCGAGTGCGAGTGCGAGTACGAGTCATTTTTGCAAGAGTGCAAGTCTGAGTGCGAGTCAGTGTCAAAATTTTGGGGCAAGTACGAGTCAAGTGCAAGTCATTTTTGCGCGAGTCGAGTACGAGTAAGGCCAGAAACCACGAGTCACAAGTCACGAGTCGAGTCACTTTGGGGAAAATGGCTTTTTCCCCTGAAAAAGGGATGGGTGTGTGTCTGTGTGGGGTGTGTGTGGGGACCTCTGAGATTTTTAAAGCACCCACTTGGCTCCCCCTATGCCCTTTCCCTCACCTCTCAGTCTTGTCACCACCCATCTGGTTTGGGAAAAACAAGCGTGTCTACATTCAAACCATTTATTATTCCCTCCCTGCACCTTCCCCTTGCTGAGCCGAGCATCCCTTGGCCTCGGAGTTTTGGTCAATGAGGAGGAACTGCTGCGGCAGCTTCGCCTTCCCTCACTCCTCCTCACCCCTCGCGCTTGGAGTTGTGGCCAATGCCAAACAGACAGCAACAAAAGGGGGGGAGACTCAGAGCCAGGCTTGCTTTCCTACCCCCTTGAAAACCCTTCCTCCCTGCTGCCCTCCTCCTCCATCTCCACTGCGCCTGCCTGCCTGCCTGCCTGTGTTGATGCCGGCCATTAAAGGAAAATGACTTGGAAATGGCAAGTCGTTACCCCCACGAGTGCAAGTCAAGTACGAGTCCCTTGGGTCACGAGTGCGAGTACGAGTCAATGGGTCACGAGTACAAGTACGAGTCAGGGAAAAAGTGGCTAAGTCACACTTGCGAGTCGAGTCATTTGACTCGAGTCCCCATCACTGGCAGCAACTAGTCTGAAACTCAGATGTTCAGACAGAGATTGTGCATCGGAAACTAGGTTGTGTATATGTGGACACCAATAGGGAGGCTTCTGCCCTACTAATAATGAACTAGAAGTAACTGTTCACAGTTCTCAGCCTGGTTGCACTGTACACAAACATTGTGTCTTGTGACCCTGTAGACAGAATTGGACAGCATTAATCTGTGCAGGGTGTTAAATAAATCCTCCCATTCTCCTTCCACCTTGCACAAATTTAAAAAGAATTCATTTTTCTTACTACTACTAGATGCTGCCCTCATAAATAAGCTTACCATAGTCCCGGAGTCGAGCGCCGCTACGGCCTGCAAAAAAGATGAGCCTCTCCCAGAAGTGCACTGTGGCGGGCCAACGCGGTCGCCTCGTTTACCAAAAGTGCCGGAAGCCGCGGCTTGCATTGGCCAGCCGTGGTGCACTTCTGGGAGAGGTTTGTCTTTTTTGCAGGCCACGGCGGTGCTCAATTTCAGGATTATGGTAAACCTACTCATAAACCCTGTGCTGCTTTTTTTACCTCCCAAACTGGATCTATCTTCTGCACTGTGCCAACTCTCCCTCTCTCTCCACTCTGTCGCCAGTCTCCTATGTAGTACTCCATATTTTGATGCTATGCACTGCGCAGCATCAGTTTTGGACTGAGAGCATGCCTGCATGGAATTGTTTCAAATGAATCCAAATAGTGCTCTATTCAATCAGTGGACGTACGGCCTCTGTTGAAGTGAAGGATGGGTTTCTTAGACTAAACATCCAGCTGCTACAATCACTAAATTATATGCATTATAAAAAACAGCTATGGAGTTTTTATTTAGAAGTAATCCAGCTTGCATATATTTATTAATTTTAGAGTTGGAAAATTAACACTTACAATATAAAGATATGGGTAGTCATATAATAAAATAGGGGGCAGCAGGAAGTGTTCTTGCTAAGCAGTTCTCTTATTTGACGGAAGACCATAATAGATGTGTAGAGTCGAACCAGCACATGAACGCCCTCAGCTCATGTTGTCTGTTCTGTATGTAAGAGTGCAACCCTTTTACTCTTCTATAAAAACTAATGAAAGTTTGCAGGTGTTTTCATTCCTGTTTTTCTCCACAGCTTTCCTGGGCTTTGTTTCAGGGCTTGGGGGAGGAAGAGTTGTGAATGTGATGTGACTCACTTGACTCCTACTCTCCCCAGTTCCTGTTCTGATTGGCTCTCACTTCCGATAGCAGCCTGGCTCGGGAGTACTCGAGCATGGCTTCCCCTTCTTTCTTCTTCCCTGCTGTTTTGTTCCCTGTTGTTTCGTGATAAAGGATATGAAGCAAATGAATTCTAGCTCTCTGCTGCTGCTTTCCTTGAACTAGGGTCCTGATATAAAATCACCATTATCTCTCAATTTCATAAATACCACTACGGAAAAGAAAAGCATCCCTGCCTGATTTTTGTCAGGTACAGTAATGTAGTCTCCAGTGCTGTTAATAGGTGAAGTTATTGTTTGGCAGGTGTTTCTGGTTTCTGTTCTGTTATTTCCTTTACATTTCTCTGCTTTCTGGAAAAATTCCTTCTGTTCCGGTCTCTGCTGACATAGCATTTTAAATTGCTTGGTAACACAGTTGATGTTTTCAGAAAGCATCCCTAAATACCTGATCAGTGGTTAAATGTATAAACAAACTAAAATATGGAGTAGATTTCTTTGCTTGCTCTCACCCCTTGATATTTTAGCTTTCACTGGTAGGGTAACTAGAGTAATGATTCAGTTGGTTCTGTAAAACATAAATCGGGCATTTAAATAGCCACTTGACTGATGAGAATTGCTTTCAGATAACCAGGTAAGAAACTTTGGTAAAATGAAACAGAGAGGTTTAAAAAAGAAAAAAATTAACTGTGCCATAAATGACCAACATTTATGGACAAGTGGACTGGTAAGGTAAGGCAAGACTTTCATAGTTTTACTTGAAAGGTTGAAATAACTGATTGCATTGGAAGTCTATGTATCTCAAAAGTTCAGGGGCTGTAGAATTCTAGAATAGGTGATAGAAGGTTGGGGAATAGACACCATTTTAGTCTGGTGTGGATGAGAAAGATAAGCTGAGAAGGCCATGTCCAAGCAGTTTGGCCATTGAAAGAATTGGCGGTGGGGGTGGGATCCAAAGGATCTGAGACATGTAGTGCTGTGGCAGCAAAGCACAGTTTGTGTGAAAGAAGATGCTGTGTAATGGTTAATCACGGTTATTTCTACGAGAAACACTAAACGAAGCTGTTTTAAAGTATCCTGGCTATGCCCTGGACCCTAGGCTGAGCAATAAAGGAGGAACAATCTGTGTAGAATCTTCATTTCAATGCTACCACTTTATGACTTTGAATGCCGTATTGCTTGTCTGTCTTGATGATTGCTGGATAGACAATTGCAGAAACAAGATTTGCTTTCTAATGTGATGTGTGCAGTCTTCCAATTTTGAAAGTTTTCAAAGTATTTTGAAGACAAGATACAACAGGTACTTGTTTCATCTTTAGAGCACTAAGGAGGTGTAACCTGCTCTTTAGGTTTCTTCAAACAGGGATAAAGTAATCTGAAGCTACCATAGATACTGCATTTATATCCTTGATCTCAACCACATTCTGGCAGGTGATCTTACTGTCGCTTGTCAGTTTTCACTCCCATTATAAGAACTCGTCTATTAAGCATAAAGAATTGTGCTGACATAGTTAGTTTGGCCAACCCTAGATTTATGCTGTGTGTCTTTTCATGAATTAGTTTTTCTTAGGTTGACACCCTTGTGTGTTGCAACGTACATGATGTAATCATTTGCATTGTGTTTTTGTTCCTTTGCTAGAAAAGAGTGGTTGAACAGCTGCGGAAAAATCTGATGGTAAAGCAAGAACAGCCAGACAGTAAATTTCAAATACAACCATTGGCACAGCCAGAAAGTAAAATACAAACGCCACAGCCACTACAGCAGCAGCAGCAGCAGCAGACTACTACACCCTCTCAAAACCTGCTTGGATCACAGGTAAAAACTGAAGGTGTTACTTTGATATTCAAAATGTGTGTCTTTCTTAGAATGAAATTGATCACTGCATAAAGAATGGAGCATAAAACAAGTCTTGAACTATGATCTTACAATGAACTACGAACTTACTAAGAAGTAAGTCCTTTTGCTTATGAACCTTCTTCTGAGTGAACATATATAGAATTGGGCAGAAGAGCTATCAAAATAATCTTTCCTCCCAGCCCACAGGTGTACACATTTAACTCCTGTTGCATATATACACTCTGGGGTAAAAATAACTTTTAATATTAAAGGAAGCACTTTAAGCAGGGCCCTATCAGACCATCTTAGGGGACGGGCTGGAATATGTGGAAGGGTACCCTAGGGTACCCTGGTCCCAAGTTGTGAAGGGCTTTAAAGGTTAACACCAGCACCTTGAATTAGGCCCAGAAATGAATTAGCAGCCAGTGCAGTTGCTGGAGCAGCAGCCCAACAGCTGAATCATTGAACTCCAGCAATCACATGAGCTACCACATTCTGCCGCACAGCTATTGCAGTTTCTGGACTATCTTCAAGGGCAGCCCCACATAGAGTGCATTACAGTAGCCTAAATTGAGATGCCCCCAAAGCATGGACCACCATGGCGGAGTCCGACTGACGACTACGACTACTAGAAGAGGAGTTGACTGACAAGTATTGTGTGGTAGCTTGTATTTTGTTTTTTACTTTTACTCAGAGGCGTTTCTATGGTGGGGGTGGTACTGTAAGTTGCTCCCTGTCCTAGTCCCTGTTTACAAGCTGGCACGAAGCGGCCCCCCCCTCGCCGTCGGAGCCATTCCGTGCGGAGAAGGCAACGGGCAGGGAGTCTCCGTAGAAATGCCTCTTCTTTTACTAGAACCTCCATGGTCCACTGATCGGGCTTTAAATTTACAAAGCACGACTGGATATTCAGTATCTCTTAACAGTTAGGGCATAATTAATCTGTACTCATGATCTTGAGTGTGCACGGAACAGAAGTGCCTTGCTTGATCAGATCAACTTCAACCTAGTCTAGTGGTCTTTGTAGTAACCTTAGCAGCCAATAAACACTAACAACACAATCCTATAATGCTAACTCAGAAGTAAGTTCCACTGTGTTCAGTGGGGCTTACTCCCAAGTAAGTGTGCATTGGATCTCAGCCCAAGTGGTACACTGGAAATTAGCTGGTGGATTGTGGTCTGCCCATTCCCTAGCTCAAATATCCTTTAACTATGAATATGCAGAAGCATTGTTAAATCTGTGTAACTTCTCTCTGTACACGAGTTACTGTTTTTAGCATGCAGCGCTTGCCCTGGTATATTTTCAGTTATATGCAAGAAAACAAATAAATATTGGGTAGCATCCTAAATCGTGTTTCTGCCTTAGAGAACTCCCTTTGTGAATGGGTCTCCATGAGCAGATGCTCTTGCCATTCACGGAGAGAGCTTCTGTTCACCAAGGGAACTCCCAATGGCAGAAGCACTAGTTGGGATGCTACCCTTTGCACAAATATCTTTTTCTGCTTTACACTGTGCAAGAACAAAAATATCACATCAAATGTTCCTTGTAGCCTAGAATTCAAATGGCAAATGTTAACAAGTTGAGAAAATAAAAGTATTCCATCATTCAGTGGTTGTTCACCTAGAAGACGTTGTTTGCTGGAAAATAATATGGAAATATATTACAGGTGTCCCCTGCTTAATGATGGGGATACGTTCTGGAAAACCCATCATATAGTGAAACTGTCATTAAGCGAGTCCTCAAAGTAACACAGTGGAGTTGTAATAGGGAATGAATGGCAAACACAGTGTACGAGTGTAACACAGAGCACAACAAGATTTCTACCTGTCAATAGAAACACACACACAAGCACAAAGAGTTAAAGATGACTCTTTTTTGCATTTAAAATACAGTACTGTAGCTTTAATTCTTTGTTTACACTTTGGGAACCTCCGTCATTTACGCGGATCATCATTAAGTGATCCATCATTAAGGGGACACACACCTGTACTTCTTATTTTTATGGAAATGAGTTATTCTCTCATTGTGTAGGTTAACGTCCATAGTTGTTAACTAGAGAACTGCAGGTGTTTTAGAGATCGTGGTGAAAATAAGGTACTGTGGAGAAGTATTCAGAAACCCTTTGTTCTCCAAATGGTGTTGCTTTGAGGTTCTCTGTTTTTTGGGGAGGCTCGACTGACTTCTCCTTACTGCTTCGGTCAGGTTGCTCCCAGAGGCTGTAGACAAGCCACGTTCAGGTGGTATCTTTATTGCTGTTCCTCACCAGAGAAGAAAAGCTGACTTCTAGGCCATTGAATGTTATTGTTGTCTTATAGGTATTGATGGTGTGAAATCACCTCTAAATGAGAGCCACGAGGCAAGCAAGAAACTGCACCTTTTGTACAGTGGTTGGGAGTTTCTTTGAGAGATGAGAAGATGAATTAAACTGTACAACAAACTTGGGGCTGCTGTCCAAAATAACAACCATATGTTGAATTCTCTCCCCCTCCATAACATTTACAACCTAATCCTAACCAAGGCCTGAGCCAGTGGAACACGCGTTCCACCGGTGCAGGCTGCTCCAAAAGTGCTGTAAAGTGCTTTGCGGCAGTGCAAGGAGCTGGTGCACTGGCAGGAAGGCTGGAGCCTTCCCACACCACTGTTTGAGCAATGGAGGCCCACCAGAGCAGGTAAGCCTGGTGCAAGGGACAGAATAGCAAGGAGATGGGGCATGGGCAGATCGGGCCAAGGAGGGGGCAGGTTTGGCAGCAACGGCACACTCCAATTCCCAACCCCCTTCCCAGGCCTGATCCACCTGCACGGATCAACTTGGACTTGCACCAACGATATTGCTAGTGCAGGTCCGAGTTGACCCATAGAGGCTGCTGAGGCTTACTCCAGGGCATGGGGACAAATGTCCCCTTACTCCAAGAAGACCTCCAGGAGCCTAAAATTCCCTTTGGGATGCAGCATAGCCCGTGCCAGTGCCGCTGCATCGCCGTGCGGGGATTTAGTTAGGACAGAGTTGTTAGTATAACTTATCTCATGTCCCGGTGTCATTACATTAAGAGTTTGCAGAATTATTTTGTTTAATTTACAGGGTTCTTCTCTGTATGGAAATCTTTTACCTAGAACTAGATTTTCAGTTGCCAAAGGTTACCTTAGAAGTCACTTCTTCAAATTCACATCTCAAGGACAAATGGCCTAATTTAACATACACTACTTACAAATCAACAAGTTCTCTATTTCAGATTCTCATTAGACCAACTGTTAAACTTAATCTTCTTTTTAAAATAAACTGACACAAATTAAAAGGATATTTAAATATTAGAGGACAAAATGTGTGTTTTAACAATTTTACAGGTAAATCATGAACCATTTTTATATGATTGGCACCTGCTTTTGTCAAGAGTTTTGACTGCAAAGGAAATCTCATGGGGGTGGGAAACAAGATGGCCGATGAGTAGGTTCCTCCTTCCCGTTTCTCTCTGATCGTTTCTCCTGAATTGGATTTTACAACTGCTGGAGTAAGTTATTTACTTTTGTTTTGCATTCTGCTAGACAAGTAATTGCTGGACTCCTTACTGGTGTAATGCCAGATTTTAATTGAGCTTGACGAAGGAGGATTGTTTTGGATTGATCTGGGACCTTGACTCTGCCCTGATGGCTAAGAAAAAGAAGTTGCAGCGGCCGCGAGTGCCTTCCGAGCCATGCTGCTTGACCAGATCAAAATCTAAACAACTAAGCTTGACTGATTTTTCGGATTGGGCTATTGCTGAAATAGCACAAGAGGCATCTGTTGGGTTTGAAATAAGGACAGAAGAGCAAATGGAGGAGGGGGCTAATAAATATGGCAGCGACGAACAGTCGTCAGCTAGTTCTAATTCTCAGCAGTCAGACAGATGTATGGAAGAGCCCCCCAAGCAGCTAAAAGGCTCAAGGTCAAAAGGCTCAAAGAAAAACAGGTCCAGAGGAAAAATCACAGAGAATAAAGCAACCCAAACAGCAGTCCATACAGCTGCCCAAACAACTCCTCAAAAGCTATCTAAACTGCCAGGAGCTAATGAGGAGATATCAGCTGGGAAATGGCTAAGTCTGTTTGGAGAACAAAGTTTACTTACTGGAAGGTCACTGGCATTAATTCTTCGAAGGTTGGAGAGCATTGAGAACTGTGTGGTGGGTGGTCAGAAGGTGGAGAGTCTGGTGCGGTCCCCCGAGCCTCAGGTAAAGAGGGCTGAGAATGTACAACCGAGCAGGCTGGAACGCCTCAATTCTTGGAGGGAGAGCCCCCAAGTTGCACAGACTAAATCTAGTCCTTGGAAGGAGCCCAACGGCCCCCACCCTACTAGGAGATGTTTGCAGCTGGACCAGATAGTTCTGATTATTCAAAATAACTGGGAGAATAGAGGGTGCTGGATCGACCGTCCAAAAGTTTGCGTTTCTTTATGTGAACTTCTGAATTTAGATCTTGGTTCTTTGGACTTAAAAATGATACAGAAACTACCGAGCCATCCAAATGTAATAAGGCTACTTCTCAAATTTCATAGTCATGCCATTCCCTTGCTGCTTCCCAAAATGTGTCGCTTCTTGAGTCGATTTCACATTACAGCTAAAAGAGTGTTTGCAGACTTGGACGCTGTGCCTCTATTCCCAGTCAGACAAATGCCTGTCAGTCGGTTATCTCCTGAGCAACCCCCCGAGCTAAGAATTGCGCCAGCATCAAGGTCAAGCCATCTTGGACAACAGCCAGTTCCTCTGGCTGATACTCCTACAGCTGCAGCTAATCTAGGAGGGCTCCAAAGTGTGACTCTGAAGGAATCTCTGATCTATAAGAGTGCTGAAGAAACAACATCGACAACTAAAGTCCCAAAAAAACAACATACTAGAGGAAATAACAAGCTGTATTCAAGATTTGTTGCGTGATTTTAACAAGTCCAGGGCAAAACCTCATGAACTTGCCAGTTTGGGCTGCACGATCATGAACAATGACAGGCCTGCAAGAGATGAGATACTATCCTTTTTACAGGATGAACCCCTGGCAAGGGACATATCCACTCAAGAGAGGCGATTGCAGGATAAGGGACAGGATCTAACTATGCGCCGAGCTAGCATTCATGATATTACAGATACAACACCAGCATCCCAGCTTTCAGAACAAAATTTACCCATAGATATGGACGATGAGCAAGCTAGACTAGAAGTCATCCAGATGTTTGGGGGATTGTCTAAAAACGAACAGGAGACATTTTTTGGGAAGCTGGATAGACTGAGTTCTGAGCTTCGATTGATTTCAGCTGGAGACCAATCAGAAACTTCCCCAGAAGAAAATACAATACCAAACTTGTCGGATGCGCCACGGATTACTGATCAACCCACTCTTCCACCTGTGTTCCATGACTGCCCTAAAGCCCATCTGCAGGAAGTTAATATCCTATTATATCAACCTACGCCTTGTTCCGCAAACGTAGCTGTGGTTATGCCGGCTCTAGATGACATTGCAACAGAGGAAGAACCCTTGGGAGTGGTCTCAGGGACGTATAATCCTGATGATGTTTTAAGACCTAGTAAACTTACCCTTCCAACCGCCAACACGATTATGAACAAGGAGCAGACAGAAGATAGATCAAGAAGCGATGGTAACAGGGACTATGGACTAACAACTTCCGCCCCAGAGGAATCCTTAGAAGGGCCTTCTACGGTGCAAGAGGATATGCTGATGTCCCACCTTGATGCAAAGTCGTGTATTCCTTTGGCTAATTCCTTGCCAACGATTCCATTTCCCTGCACTTCTAGTGACCCTAAAAGATCTTTAACTCATACTATGGTCCACTATAGTCTTGATAAGGAGGAGCTATCAGATCATCCTGCGATAATAGCCATCCAGACCGCACCCCCTAGATCTGAACAGAATCAGGATCTGCTCCCAGTTCTAGATGGAAGTGCGTCACATGACCTGTTAGGCATTGAAGCCTGTACACAGGAGGATGAATGACTCTCAAAATCTCCTACAGGAAGTCAGTCTACCACTCCTTTGAGAATTCTCTCTTGGAATATTGCGGGATGGGGAAACAAGTCAAAGGATAGACAGTTTTTAGACTATTTAGCAACATTCGATATCATCTTACTTCAAGAAACGTGGGCACAGGATCAAATCAGACTTGATGGTTTCAATGCATATTCGTTGCCAGCTTGCAAAACTAGCGCGAGAGGACGTCCATCAGGAGGTCTGGTTACAATGTCCGCAGTTTGGTTGAAATCGAAACCTTTAGACCTCAAAGTGGGCTGTTGTAAAATGCAAGCTTCCAAGATCTTTCTGAATGATCTAATTCTAATTTGTGTCAATGTTTATATTCCTCCTTCCCTCAGTTTACAACGGATCCAACATTGGAATAGTCTAACATCTGGTATAGAGGAGATTGAGAAGGCCAATCCCCTTGGCGTAATTGTGCTTTGTGCAGACCTGAATGCGAGAGTGGGACCATCAGAGCAAATCTTTACTAAAGCCCTAGAAGTGGAGGAAGGATCGTCCCTTCCCCCACTATGTTGTATGAGTAGGAGGTCCAAGGATATTCATAGTAATGCTGCAGGTGCGGAACTGGCTAAATTCTGTGTAAAGTTTCACATGCTTTGGCTAAACGGGTTAGTGGAATTTGACGATGCGGGTGAATTTACATTTGTGTCTCCCCATGGCTCAAGTGTTGTGGATTATATATTGATTCCCATAAAATTGAAACCTCAAGTGAGGGAATTTGCCATAGTGATCTTAGTGATCATAGTAATGGAATTTGCCATTACATCCTCAGTGATCACTTACCACTGATCTTGGTACTTGATTCGATTCCCCTTAGACCCCCACCATCAATCGTATATATGGGTAATACTAACCACATGTATAAAATCCCATGCAACAATGAGCTCATCCCAAAGTTTTGTAAATTAATAGCGGAGGGAAAGTATAAAGAGACAACTTCGTTTATTATAACAGCAGATGATCCCCCTGCCCAAATTGAAATTTATGAAGATTTGATTAAATATCTACAAGTAGAGCTGGGGCATAAAACTCCAGTACATCATAAAGCTGGCTCTCTTGATAGAGTAAATTGGTTTGATCGTGAATGCAAGGAATTAAAGAGATTAATTCGGAAGTCCTACCTGGAATTTAGGAATACTGGAAATTTGCTTGAGTTATCTAGTTATTTCCTACTCAAGAAGCAGCTGAAAGCTATGATATTGAGTAAGAAACAGAATTTTTTTAGTGATCGATGGAATAGATTGCTTCAAGCAATACACCAGAAAAACAACAAACTGTTTTGGGCACTTGTGTCTGGGTCGTTTAGATCAGAAGCCCACGACCCAGCATTGATCCTTCCATCTATTTGGGTCCAACATTTTTCCGAACTCTTTTTCATACCAAGTAGTTCCCAACAACTCCCACCTGATACTGGCATTCTAGATCTCCCTGATTGGCCCCCAGTATCTACAATGGCCCCCAGTATCTACAATGGAGGTGAGACAGTTAATTACTCAACAAATCTGGTAAGGCCTCAGGCCCTGATGCCATACCACCAGAGTTACTCAAGGGTAGACCAGAATGGTGGGCCTTGCTGCTTGTGCACCTCTTCACAATGATTGACAGAAGCGCTATAATACCAAGCGATTGGCTGTGTGCTATAGTCATCCCAATCTATAAGAAAGGCGATAGTAGTGTACCCTCGAACTATAGGCCCATTAGTTTGTTATCAGTCGTAGGTAAACTCTATGCTACGCATTTACTTAATAAGCTCTCCCAATGGGTCAATGACCAACGTATTTTGGGTTGTGAACAAGCGGGCTTTCGCCGGGGTAAATCTATGATGGACAATTGTCTATTATTATCTTTTATGATTAACAAACAGCTTAAGTCCCCTGGGCCGAAACTTTATGCAGCCTTTTTAGATCTAAAAGGAGCCTTTGATTCGATAGATAGGGAGCTATTATGGGACAAGCTTATGAATATGGAGATGGATAAAAGGCTTCTTACCTTAATTAGAGCCCTCTATACAAACACGTCTTGTAAGGTGAGATGCTCGTGGAATGGTGACCTAACATCGTCTATCCAGACCAACAGAGGGGTAAAACAAGGATGTATTTTGGCCCCTATGCTGTTCAATCTATTTTTAAATGATCTTAACACCTTCCTTCAGGGGATAGAAAGCCATTGCCCAAAGTTGGGAACACGGCAGGTTCCTCTCCTCCTGTATGCCGACGATGCAGTGCTCCTTTCTCAAACTCATATTGGTTTAAAACGGCTGCTAGAAGGTAGCTTAGAATATTTTCATATTAACAAATTACAACTAAACTTTGATAAATCCAAGATTATTGTGTTTTCCAAAAAATGGAAGCTACATAATTGGACATGTAAAGGTCACAAAATTGAGCAGGTTAGACAAATAAGATACCTTGGGGTTACTTTTCAATATAACCACTCCTGGGTGGCTCACCGTAAGGCTGTGGTAAAGGCCACCAAGGTGTCCTCCCAGGCGGTAACTAGGTTCTTTTTTAATTGTGGGAATAAATATGTACCAGCGGGTATAGAGGTTTATAAAGCGAAGATTATCCCACAAGTTCTATATGGAATACCTATGTGGTACAATGCTTTTGACCAAACTATCGAAAGAATTCAAGGAGTTTTTCTTCGTAAAATCCTTGGGCTGCCCAACTGTGTCCCATATGTAGTACTTTGTCTTGAAACAGGCCTCATCCGTCTAAAGACCTTGGCATGGTTGAGGCTCATGAAATTTTGGCTCAGAGTACTTTATAATCTTGAACATGATAGCTTGATATTTCAACTTCTGCTGGAACCGGATTTACCCACTCAGTTGATAGATCTATATAGGAAATTAAAATCCCTGGGCTTGGACACAGAGAGATTAGGTATGCTTAACCAGACGGCGGCATATAGAGAAATAAAGACACAAATCTTAGATATCGAATACCAGGAGCTGCATAGCAAAGCTTGTACTTCCTGTTCCCCACTAAAATTCCACATTTCATTTACGCTAGGTAAGATGGCCCCATACTTAGATATTCTAAAATGTCCACAGAATCGTAGAGCTCTCTCCTTAGCGAGATGCAATGTTCTCCCGTCTGCTTTGCTACAAGGAAGATACAATGGAATTGCAATGTCTGAGAGATATTGCCCTTGTGGCATGAATTGTGTAGAGACCCTCTCACATACATTCTTATATTGCTCGTTCCACAATGCTTCCCGCACAGAACATCTAGTACCAGTATTTGTTAAATTCCAGGGTTTAGCAGATCAGGAGATATTGAGAAACATCTTATCGACGGAGGAAGGTGATATATTGGAAAGGGTTGCAGCCTTTGTTTGTTCAATCATTTCGTCTTGTGCATCAGATATATGATGTAATGACCCCTAGATCGTAGCCCGATATCTGGTTGTTTTTGTCTGATTGGACTTTTTGTTTGTTTGTAATATGTGTTATGTAATGTATGTTGATTTATGTTGTCTTTCATGCCAATAAAGGTTCTTGATTGATTGATTGGAAATCTCATGTTACTCTTTGTATTCTGTGTTGTGCACTTTGAGATTAACTTCCAGGTCATTTGTTATGTTTGTACAAAGTTATGTTCAAAGTTAAAGAGCCCTCTAGTGAAACTGCCTTGAAATTGCTACTTCTCTTTCCTTGCAGGCAACCAATTAGAATGGTTTTTAGAAAGCACTGAACTGCAACCCATTCCTTTATGTACGGAGAGAATAACTAAGTACTTTTGTATCCAGGAAGCACTGACGTAGACCTGCATCTCTGAAGTGCCAAGTCAGATTTCTTCAGTGCTTCCCAAATTGCTCTTCTTTAAGTCTCATAAAAATGTACTTTCTCTTTTCAAAGAATTACAACCAAAACATTTCCCACATTATACAATAATGTTAATCAGTATACTTTTCAAGAAGGGATTTTAATAGACGTATGGCACAATCCTACTCAACCCCCTGTGCTGTGATCCAGCAGTGCTGGGCAGGCTCTGCTTTATCCAGTGCGGAGCTGGAGGCCTCCTCGAGGTAAGGAGACATTCGTCCCCTTACCCCGTGTCGAGTCCCAACAGCCTCCATGGGGCTACTTGGATCTGCGCCAGCTAAATGGCCGGTGCAAATCCAAGCAGCTCCAAGTTGGGCTTTCAAGCCCAGGAAGGGGGATATCAGCAGCAAGATATGCCATATCCCAAGCACTCTCCAGGCCCAGCGAGCTCAAGGAGGCCTCCTGCCGCTTACACCCGGGGAAGGGGACAATCGTCCCCTTCCGTCAAGGTGCACCAGAGCGGCTGCCGGGACCTATGTAGGATACGGCGGGCGGCCCTTTAGGCCTGCCACCGTATGTTACACAGGATTGGGCTGCCCGTGAATGGCTCTTTCCTTATATTTAGAATCTGTTCTAAGACTACTTATAATTCATCCGGTAGCATATTTGCTCCAGAGGAAGAGTAACTCTGGATGCTACTCTGTGTCTTGTCTTAGCTATTTAATTTTACACCTTTGAAGATGATATGGATCAAATTAAAATTTATGAAATGTGGCTACTGAATCTGTTTTGTGGATGACATTGCAGAAAAGAGTTATGTTGCTTTGGAGATACTACAGTGAAGCAGTGTAGATAATGTGTAGCTTGCAAGAACAAAATGCATCTACTCAATGTTATTTGTGGTGTTTGTGCAAGGCACAGCTGGAAACAGAAACCAGCCTTACAGACCAGTTAGTTTTCCTGCACAGTGAAGTAACGTTTTCCCCATTTGTTGCACACAGTCTGCCTTCAAGCTTGCACTTCTGGTAGGGATTGATCACATTTTGACAACGTTCAATGCAGCTTTCTTTTGTACTAGAAAAATAGGATTCTCCCCCTTCGATAACACATTCATTGTGATGAATATATGAAGCGTGGCTGCATGAATATGTCGGGCATCTTCTGACGCACACCCCTCTCCTGCCCGCCACTTCTCACCTGCACTTTATGCCCTCTCCACACTGCTTTGCAACTGTTGGTAGCTGGAGTTCCCAGACTCATGTCTGCCATTGAAAATCTAGTTTAGCTCCATCTGTTGGGGGCAATAGTAGGCAAACACATCTCTCTAAAGAGCACCCAGATTTCTAACCAAACATAATCTCCAGATTGTCTAGATTCAATTTCAGCCTGTTATGGCCTCTTGCTTACAGCTTCTAAACACTAGCTCAAGACAAGGCCACTCTTCTGATGACTTTGCCTCGGCCTCCCTCCCTTCTGGGAGAGGGAGTGCAGTAACTGAGATAGTAATCCCTACCCATGTAGGGAGCTGCAGTGACTGCTTGTTCTGCAGGGTGTGACCAGGCTGTGATCCTGCAATGCAAAAGGTTCATGAGTGTTTGGTCAGCAGTGGCAACATTTGAAGTAGCATTCATATTGGAGTTCATGGCCACCAGCTCCCCCCCCCCCTTCTGCTTAGTATACTTACCTTGTGTGGAAATCATTGATTGCTATTAGCTGTTGAGGGGGAAGGAATGGGTAGCCAATACAATTTCACCAATACAGTATATCGTTATCAATACTTTCAGACAGAACGGGGGTGGGGGGTGGGGAGACATGGGAAACATTTCCAGCAATCATACTTTGAGGCAGGGTGTTTCATTCCCCCCTCATATATGTGTGTGGAGTGCATTATTCTTTCATCTCCAATTGGAGTAGAAGTTCCTGTTGAGTGCTGAGACATAGTACTTGTAAGGGTTCTGAGAAGACAAGTGCAGTATTAGCAATCATTTCTTGCTGCATGTTATGAGATAATGCTGTTTGTGCAAAGTGTCATTTCTTCATAGTTGCCAAAGTTCCTGTTTATGTGTACAGCATGACATCGGAGAGATACAGCTCCATATCATATGACCTATCATTTGTTATGAGCTCCCTGTCAGGTATTTATATACTGGGATGGGTGTGCTGTGATTGGCTGCAGGCTTAGTCCAAATATGATTGGCTGCAGGCTTAACCCAAATACGATAATCCACCAAGACAAAACAGAAGGGCAGTGATTGCGTTTAATGGAAGATTCATACCACCTCTGACAATAAGGGCCAGAAGTGGGTTTATAGGATTTGGTTTAAGTCCACTCAGTCCCTGTCATGTCGGGCCTCTGCTGGTATATCCACCACCATAACTGTATGCTGTCGTATTCTCAATGTTATGCTCCAATCATGGCTGTGGCATATCTCAGGATTAATTATTGTAGTATTTTCGCCAAATACTAAAGCCCCTCTTGAGCATCAGATTGTGTCTTCAAAGTGTATTTTCTCTTTCTCTTAGAAGACCGTAACTACAGCTTCTATGATCACCACTAAGACACTACCTCTTGTCCTGAAAGCAGCAACAGCAACCATGCCTGCCTCTGTTGTGGGTCAAAGACCTACAATTGCCATGGTGACTGCCATCAACAGCAGCCAGAAAACTGTCCTTAGCACTGATGCACAGAATACGCCAGTCAACCTCCAGACAACAAATAAAGTCACTGGTCCAGGAACAGAGGCAGTCCAAATAGTGGCAAAAAACACAGTCACATTGGTAAGCAGGCTTTGAAGCTTAGTAGTGCTCAGTGCATGTACTTGCAGGATATTGTTTTAAGTCTAATGTTTCGTAATTGAGAGATACAAAAACTTCTGTGCACATAGAGGTGTTGTGAAAATATTTTTACTTTAATGTCTTCAAATCATTTACTATTTTAACAATGGACTTGTGTCATTGCTATCCTAATAATTCATTATGTATCCTTGGTACTTGGCGTGTGTAGCAAGATAATAATGTGAAATTAATTGTTCATTGTATACTATAATTTTTTTACAATGTTCTGTCTGCCAAGATGGTATCATTCTGGTTGTGGAGGGTTGTGCGCTGGCTTTCCTTACCTGGTTGGTGTGGCTTGTCATCTTGACTACGGTTTCAAATTTGTGTTCCTCCCATTGCTTACTTGAAAAAATTAATGAGACTCACCTACATTGCTTTTCACTGCTTCTGGGCCCACAAATACAACATCTAGCGTAATAGGATCGATCTGGCCAGCATTTCCCCATTCTTCAGAATGGTCTTTCTCAGGGGGACTGTTGTAACTTTCGTAGTAATTCTGTGAATCAGTCTTCTAAAGTACCAAGCAGTTGAAACCTGTTAAACTATAAAAGTAACTTTGAATGGAATATACAACCTTATGAGTCAGTCCAGGCATTTAAAAGAGAGCCATCTGAATCAGAATTTTACTGTTCAGATAAAAATGGATCTAAAGCTACAGCTGTAAGTAAATCAATGTATTGCCTTAAATATCCTATTCCAAAAGTAAGTGGCTTTGGATGCAGTGTTCTGCAAGTTCCAGAGAGAACCAAAAGCCTATATTGCCTGTTAATGTCTTAAATAGCTTAACAAGAGCATAGCCCTGATGCTTCTAGCTATTCTGAATATTATGCCCTCTTATCAAATGTTTCAAAAAAAAAATCCCAAAGTTATTTAGCCATTGGATCATTTTATGAAGTAAGCAAGCATCATGTGAAGCACTATTTGAATGGCCAGACAAATCTGATTTTACTTTTTCCTAATCATGAAAATGTTTGCCTCATAAAACAAATACAAGAATTCAGGAGCTACAGAGAGAACTGGCTTATTTTTTAAAACAGAATTAGCTTCATTCTTCAGAATGGCTCTACTATAAGAGCAAGAGTCTGTTGACTACAAGGAAGGCCAGCTGTGCTTGGGGAGCTTTGAAATCACTCATCACCCATTCCTCTGCTTAAATCTTTCCTTCTTCCCCACCCGGCCCCACTCCTGTTGTTTAGCAGGTTCAAGCTACGCCTCCTCAGCCCATCAAAGTGCCACAGTTCATCCCTCCTCCCAGACTCACACCTCGTCCAAATTTCCTTCCACAGGTGAGTCTGTCCAAAACAGACAAAGGGGAAGGGTGTGTGTGTATGACCTAAGGGGAACAAGAGCTCTAAAGTGAACCAGTTGCATATATAGGAAGAGGCTGTATACAACTCAGAGGTGTGACTTGGATTTGATATACAACGCCACCAGATGTTCTATGCACTTAGTAATAACATTGAATTGAACTCTATCCAGTACAGTTTCCAAATTATATCTCTGATTTTGCTAGCATATTTTTGTTTTCTGTGTCATTTCTCTGGTTCTCTAAGAACAAAATGAAACTAGAGGTGATGAGGAAATGTCTGCCTTGTTAAATTTTCAGGTTCTGATTTTTTTTCATTGTGTCTTTAACTCGGGAGTCCCTATTTACTGTGGATCTTTAGTCATTTTGCTGAGCAAATCGTAACTGTCTTGGAACAGCTTGAGTTACACAAGTAAAAAGCCATGGCAGAATTTAAAAAAATAACAACAACAGGCAACACGAGTTCATTATCATTTTAAAAACTTTTTCTGCCATGGCTTTTTATCCGTGTAACTCAAGCTGTTCCAAGATTGTTGCTGGCCATGAAAATTTTTAATCGTATTTCAAAACATAACTATTTGTAATCTAATTAACATAGTTTGCTCCAGCTTCTTTGTTACAAAAAAGGAGCAGATTTAGAGTGCCGTTCTGTATAAGTATCCTCTGCAACAGCCCGGAGGTCTACTCGGGGGAAGGGAACGTACGTCCCCCTTCCCCCGGTGTAAACCGGGAAAGGCCTGATGGGCCTCCTTGAATTTCCACTGGCGGAAGTAGGAGGAAGCCGTGTAACGGCCACGCCGGCCAGGGATGGGGATATGGCGGATGCTATCCCTGCCCCCTCCTGGGCCGGCACAGTCAATGGCCCCCCTTGCTCGCCACCCGGACCACCCATGAGACCGCCGGGGGATCCATTACCTTGCTCCGGTGGTTGCATGGTGATCCAGCGGCAGAGTAAGGGCTGCCGGCCTATTGCCGGCGGCCCTGACTCTAGAGTCGTCACAAACGTGCCTTACGGCGCGTTTGCGACAGCTTAGGGTGGCGGAGTGTTCACTCCGCCGCCCTAAAGCTCCGGAGGATTGCGCTGCCCGTCATAAAATACTATTTGAGTCAGAAATATCTTTAGAAAAAATGTTCCAAGTACCCACGCCTGATGATGGAGGCATTGTGTGGTAGCTTACTTGTAGTGTTTTAGATGACTAGTTTCAAATTTACTACTCAGTGTTTCTCACAGGAGATGCTATCTGCATCAGATCTCTTCCTCCTGTCCTCTGCTGATCTTAACAGAACTGGCTATTACCCAGATTCCTCACTTTAATGTCGGCACTCATTATTCAGTAGTCAAAGGACCAAATTACATATTACAACAGGCTCATGATTGGCCTTTATGTGCTTATTTTTGTTTCCCTACCCCCAAGACAGCAAATGGGATGTGGATCAGAGCTGCACCCTTGGGGGCAGGGGGTCTTTAGCCCTTTTTCTGTGCCATGATCTCTATCTGGATCAATCTGCCCTGTGTCAGGAGTGAAGTTGCCATAGTCAGGAAGGCCCAGTCCAATCAAGACCATGGCAGGTGCAAAACGTTAAGGCCCCATGTCAGACCCAATCTGCATCATGCCCTTCCATAGCTATTATTTAGTGGCTTAAAAAACCAGCACACTTTTCTTGTTGTAATGTGTAGTTTTGCCCAGGGAGAAGCAGAAATTGTAGAAGTGTTTACTACTGCAATATAGATATGCCCATCCAGGACTCTGGGCACCCTTATTACTTCTAAAGAAGGTTAATTGGGTTTGGAAATAAATAAATCTCTGCCTGAAAGAGTGGGCCATGTAATTCAAAAATATTCTACTCTTGCTAACGTGGTTGACCCAATAATAAATAACATCTGACCCATTTGAGGTCCAGTCTGGGCAAACTAACCCTTTTCCAAATGCTTTTAATTAGTGAATGTTCAAATTCCCCTCAGATTAGTCTGAACATATATTGGTTATAGAAATAGAACTGTGTTTAATAATATGCATGGTCTCTGAAGATATTTCCCTGCCATTCTCAATATGTCTTGAGACTTACTGTATAACATTGGAAGTTCTGTGTGTGTTCATGAACCACACTTCCAAAACCAGCGCATATCCCTTTTAAAATATGTGCTACATTGTATATGCCAACAAACAAAACTCATACTGGCCAATTTTAAGTAGTATTGCCTTCTTTGTAATAGTGTGAGTTAGTATCTCTACTTGAACAATTACTACATGTTCAAACATCATGGAGGGGTTTTAAAAAAGCCCTTCAGATTAGTTTTCAAATTAGTTCCTTCCAGTGCTGATGTGTAGCACTATAAATACAAAAACAATACTGTAATCTAAAATGAGTCATGTTTGTGTTGCTGAAAAAACTGCCTAAATAATTGATGCATTGAGTAATTTTTTTTAAATGTAGTCTGATGTGAATCTGTCCGTCTCTGTCTTTCTCTCCGTAGGTTCGACCTAAACCGGTTGCCCAGAATAATATTCCTATAGCCCCAGCCCCACCACCTCCAATGCTTGCTGCTCCTCAGCTTATTCAGAGGCCTGTGATGTTGACAACCAAGTTCACTCCCACCTCTTTACCCTCCTCGCAGAATTCCATACACCCAGTCCGTGTCGTAAATGGGCAAACAGCAACTATTGCCAAAACTTTTCCAATGGCACAGCTCACCAGCATTGTTATAGCAGCTCCAGGTACCAGGCTTGCTGGACCTCAGACTCTTCAGATCAGCAAACCAAATGTCGAGAAACAGGTGCGGATAAAGAAGTACATCCTCAGCAGTAGTTTAACCTTCATTGTTTCTCTTTAAGCGATTAGAATCAATAGGAGTGAAGTTTAAGTATATCTAACCCTGATGTAGTATTGATAATATCCTGTTTCACAGAACAAGATTGGGAACTTATCTGCTGTTCTTATGGGCCGACTATAAATTTGTGTTTTTATATATACTAGTACATCAGAATAATTACAGTTAGTGCTCTTTCTGCTGCATCAGCATAGAATGTTCACCAGCAGATTATGGATTATATTTTCCATAGTCTTGCTGACATTTCTGATGAAGTGGACATGCAAATGAACTAATAAATTTAAGGGCTTCTCAGACTCATTACCATTGGTTATAGTTAACCATCTGTAGGCAGTTTATATAACACTGGACAGTTGCAAGAGAAATTATCCATATTTTCAGTTATCAAAAGTAGTCTGTTTCTGTTACAATGCCCTGTTGTTATGAGCATTGTAAACTAATTTTGGAGATTATTGACTGGTATTCTCAAAAGCTTGCTTGTTTTCACCTTCTGGGCATCTCCAGGACTGGGAAAGACACTTGTCTTTGATCTTGGAGAATCACTGCCAGTGAATTTAGACAGCAATGAACTACTAGATGGACCACTGGCTTGACTCAGAAGTTTGCCAAGGCTTTGAATGGACTGGAAAAATGACTTTTCATAACATCCGTATGAATAGTTGATTTCTTTGAAACACTCAGAATTGAGCGCAGGTTGCTTATACTTGTCCTCTGATGCAACATCAGAACTGGGTGGTGGTGTGCTAAAAGCTCATCACAACCCTAAAAGTGGGAAAGGAGTTGCTGTGTAGGCAGGGACCTTCAGCATTAGTCCTAGCACTAAAATGCCATGGAAAATCATTTATATAGTGCCAGTTCAAAAGGTAAAATATAATGCCTTTTGTTGTATTGAAGGTTGCTTTTCAGCCTTTATAGACAGAGGAAGTTAGTACAAGTCTATTTTTTATTTTATTTTTCACATTTTTATACCGCCCTTCCTCCAAGGAGCTCAGAGTGGTGTACATATTTCCTCCCCTCCTTTTTGTTTGTCCTCACAACAACACTGTGAGGTAGGTGGGGATGAGAGATAGTGACTGGCCCAAGGTCACCCAGGAAGCTTCGTGGC
The DNA here is from genome assembly GCA_026170595.1 of Plestiodon gilberti rubricaudatus. NCBI lineage: Eukaryota > Metazoa > Chordata > Lepidosauria > Squamata > Scincidae > Plestiodon > Plestiodon gilberti. Next base: position 253,314,437 of record JANXHW010000001.1, on the reverse strand, counting down.
TGAGCGGGGATTTGAACCTGGATCTTCCAGGTCTAAGTCCGACTCCCAAACCACTACACCATAGACATGGCTTTCCTGGTTGGAAAAGGATAGGTAGAAGACTTCCTTGGGAAAGAGGTGAAGCAGACAGCTCCCTCTCCCAATTTCCAAACTTTGGTAGCTGCAGCATGGCATCACAGTGTCTCCATGTGCCTAACGCAAACTCATGGGATCAGCTTACAATATGTTTGAGCAAGCAGGACAGTATACAACTTCAAACGATATGGTTGAAGATGTTTTGGTAGATTTCTTACATTTCTAAATAAACAAATTTGAAAATATGTTTGTATTGTCTTGGAACAGATAGATCAGTTTATGACTTCATAGCCATGTCATAAACTGAGGGTCATTGTGCAGGCATTTATGATGCTACACGGAGAGGATTCTGACATCAGGAAGCAAGTGAGCTTCAAGAAACCCCAGGCACTTGGGGATTATGGAGAAATTATTTTCAAGTAAATTCTTGTTATAATAAAGAATGAGTAAGAGAAAAGCAGGGTGCAACTCCCATACAGAATCGTGTCTAGACAGGCTTTTAATGGAATATTATTCCATGAGGCATCATCCAGACTGTAGTTATTCTTCTTACCAGGTGTCTAAATAAATATTTTTATCCACAGCTTTACATGCAAAAAGATCTTTATTATGTGGTATGGCTGCTAAATTGGCTTTAATGGTACATTTTCTTGGTGTTCCAGATTAGTAATTTCATCTGGGATGGTGTTTTCACTGCTTAAACACACCACATTGTTTAAACAGTTCTCTCAAGAAAACTGTTGGGGAAAATCTTTTTAGTGTGCCATCATGTTTTTCTGTCATTCCACTAAATAAAAACACTGGTCACTGTTTCTGATTGTTTTACAAATGTAAGAAATGAATGTCTTATGATCATTCTGCTACTGTTTCTTGTTTAGACTATCAAACCCCAAGCAGAAGCAGAGGAGAAGCCAACAGAGATTCGTACCATTACCCCTCCTGCACCACCCAAGCCAAAACGAGAAGAAAACCCACAGGTACTAGCATAAATTTATGTACAGTATTTAATTTTTTAATACTATCAATGTATATGGCAGAGTATAAAAGGCAGATCCCCACCCCAAGGGGTTTACTTTCTAGAAATTGACACAAGGGAGCAGCACAGCGAGAGAAGGGGCATAGAGAGGTAGATGGGGGAACATATGCAATTGTTTTAATTACACATACTTAACTTAGAGCCCAATCCTATGCGTATCTACTCAGAAGTAAGTCCCATTATAGTCAGTGGAGCTTACTCCCAGGTACGTGTGGATAGGATTGCAGCCTCAGTCACAGCAGGGCATGGGGCCTGTGGGGAATATAGAATATATACTATATACATGCTATCAAAGGCTTCACAGAAAAGGTGAGATTTCAGAAGATTCACAACATTCTTATGGGAGAGGTAGGGCCCGGCAGTAGATTCTGTCACCCAAAATACTTGTTTTCCTCATTTTGCTCCTTCAGTAACTTCATATACATTTCCACTCTTTACTTAATGTCTCTTTCCCTCTTAAAGGAGATTCACTTTTTTCACAGGATTATTGCTGGAATGAAGGTAATAAGACTAAGGAATGCTTAATCTAACTGCATATTATTGTTCACTAAATATGATCAGGAGTGGAAGAATTAAGGCTTCTATAATTAGCATGCCTGTAGCACTTTAGACTGCTAAAGCACTTCCTGTTATCTCAGTAATCCTTATAATAACCCTATAAGGTAGGTCAGTACTAATATCCTTGTATTTCAGAAAGGAAGCTGAGAGAATAGTGGTTTGTCTAAAGCCACCTACATAGTTTTTGCCCTAGGTAAGATATGAACAAGGGACTTTTCACAGCCTTAACTCCTACTCTGGCCAGATGCAAACATAGTGCATTATGTGCACAAGCAGAGCTAAGTCATGGGCTCATGCTCTCCCCTCCAACCCCTACCTCATGCACAAGTAGAGGGAGTTGAAAACATCTTACAATTTCTGAGAACTAAGGCTAATGTAGTGCTTCTGTATACAAATTAGAGTTTGTGTATATAGCTGCCGTATGCAGGTATAATGTTAAACCATGTTTTAGTGTTATGTGTATGAATGCTTCTTAAATTGTTGAGACTCAAGCTTGTATTCTCCCCTCTCCTTTTCCGAATGTGAAGGAAGGGGATTAGAAGTATCTCATAAATTCACATAAATCACAGTTATGTTTCATCTAGTTTCCCAAATCTGAAACCAGAATCTGAAACTACAAGTTTGATCCCAATTCAGGTCCTGGTTTGTGAACTAGCTGTGAACTAGAATCAAGCTAGTTTCTCAAGTTCAGACATAACAGGAAACTGTGATTTATTCTAAACTGAACAAGGAAGTTTTCAGTCCCCTTCCCTAATGTGTGGAGGGGGGGAGGGAGCATGCAAGCCAAGTGTGAGGCTCAGCTCCCCAAGGCTTTGTTCATTCACATAATGCTAAGCATCACTGGCGTCACTGCAGGGTCTCCTGCGCGTTGTTTACACTGCTTTGACTGGGTCGGAAGGCGCGGGGCGGGGCGCTTCGTTCCTCCGTGTAACGGAGGCTCCGATCACGGAGGAACTTAGAGCTCCGCCCCCCCTGCAGTGACGCCAGTGCTAAGCATGGTACACCTGTGTGCAGCTACTATACTCTGTAATTCGTATACCAAAGTATCAGACTATCCTTAATTTAAATCATATCTTGCGCAGCAATTACTCCAATCTTACAAGGTATGTTTTGGAATTTGGAGATTACAAAAGTTATTTGTGATCTACCAGCTCTCATATTTGCTGAAATAAGTAGACTGCTTCAATGAAATAATTTTTTTCAAAATAGTTGAAGAAAGCACAAAAATATATTAGTTACGTTCCAGCTCTTCCTGTGATTGTTCTTGGTTAGGATTTCCATGAAGTTGTTGTCTTCCACCTGTCAAATATTTATCAAAACTATGGATATGTGTATGGTCATTTCTGCAGTGGTTCCAGGGTGGCTCAGTCTTTGGATGTGGGAAACTCCTCCTCTTCCTCCAGGGAGGGTCACATGATCTGAGGGGGGGGGCTCTTCCTTGATTTTCCAAACTTACCTTGACTGGCTAGCTAGCCTCTAAATTCAGTGTGCCTCTGCCTGGGGTTATGGCCAAATTAAAGACAAATTAAAACTTCTGCTTGCCCAAGATGGCGTAGGTGGAGGGTTGAGGAGGGAGGCTACTGCAAATGCATGAAATACAACAACTCAAAAGAAACACACACAAAGCAAAGATGAAAGCAAAGCTGCATAAGAAAACTGAGAAAGCTGTAAGCGGCAGCTCTGTAAACACCGTCACTTTTGTACTGCACAGTATCCCACCAGGCATCGCACATGACTGCGTTGCCAGCTGAAGATGCAGGAGCACGCGGGAAGTCTTATTGCAAAATTTGTGAGCATAAATTAGATTTTGGTATTAATTAAACAAGCACGTTCTTCCAAAAACGTCTAAATCAAACCCGTGTAAAACAAGAACTGGTCTCTGCAGCTATCTATGCTAAAGGTGTAGAGAATTACAGGCAGTTAAAAAGAAGCCCTAAATTGCAAGCCTAATTTTGAGATGAGTTTCCAGATTCTACAGAATAAGAGCAACTCCACACTTTACATGGTAAATATGTTGGTTGCATGTATACTGAACTTTCTCTGCAACACATGCATATTTGCTTATGTTGTTGTTCAGTCGTTAAGTCGTGTCCGACCCTTCGTGATCCCATGAACCATATCCCGCCAGGCCTTCCTATCCTCCACTATCTTCCTGAGTTCGCTCATTTTCATGTTCGTTGCATCGGTGATGCTGTCTAACCATCTCATCCTTTGCCTTCCCCTTTTCCTTTTGCCTTTAATTTTTCGCAGCATCAAAGTCTTCTCCAGAGAGTCCTCTCTTCGCATTAGGTGGCCAAAATATTTGAGTTTCAGCCTTAGTACCTGTCCTTCCAGGGAACAGTCAGGGTTGATTTCATTTAGGATTGACTGATTTGATCTCCTAGCAGTCCAAGGGACTCTAGGAGTCTTTTCCAGCACCACAGTTCGAAAGCATCTATTCTTCGGCGCTCAGCCTTCCTTATGGTCCAACTCTCGCAACCATACATTGCTACTGGGAACACCATCGCCCTGACTATACGAACTTTTGTTGGCATGGTGATATCTCTGCTTTTTATTATGCTATCTAAATTTGCCATAGCTTTCCTTCCAAGGAGTATATTTGTTTATAGCCATCTTTTAACACCTGTTCACATGTTGTAGGGTCCCTGGCCTAATTGGGGTTCTCACACGCATGTACATGGTTGTTTAACAGTGCATATACATGCATGTTTGTTGTCCACACTTTATGCATTCAACAGCAGGTAACACCAGTACCTATTGCATACAAGATTGCTGTGCAAGTATGGAGCTCCCTTAAATGTCATAAGTCCTCAAGGTAGATTTGCACTCCTGTTTGTACAAAGGACATGTAAGTTTTATCAAAATAAATAGTTATCAAAATACATAGTTATTACTGTGATTTACTTTGCCTCTATGAAGTGTTTTTGAGATATGTGAAAAATGTTGAAGAAATATAAATTAATATAATTAATATAATGTCTAGGAATGAGTTAGCCACTATATCACCTCAATATAAATTTAGTTCCTCTTATAACGGTTTTCCCCTCTCTTTTTTTGATACAGAAACTTGCCTTCATGGTGTCTCTTGGACTGGTTACACATGACCATCTAGAAGGTAAGAAAATAATGTGCTGCACAATCCTATACGTAGAGGTGTTTGTTTTTGTTGAATATGAAAGGATTGCAGCCCAAGTCTTACTGAACACAACGGGCTTACTTCTGTGTAAAATAAATAATGCCGTTTTTAAACACCTCTACCTATCCCTATCTATTCAGAAGTCCCATTGAGTTCAGTGAAGCTCACTCCCAAGTAACTACAGGTGTCCCCTGCTTAACGACGGGGATACAGTCTGGAAAACCCATCATATAGTGAAACAGTCATTAAGCGAGTCCTCAACACCTTCTAGTGGCCAATTGTGGTACAACATGTAAAACCAGTACAGTGTAATGCAATAATACAGTACCAGTGGCGTTTCCACGGTAGGGGCGGCACCGTAAGTCACGCTGCATCAAGTACCGTGTTTAGGAACCGAAACGAGGAGGCGCTGCCCCCTCGCTGTTGCAACCATTCCGCGCGAAGAACGCAACCAGGCAGGGAGTCTCCTGCCCAGTCGTGTTCTTCACGCGGAATGGTTATAACAGCGAGGTGGCGGCGCCTCCTCGTTTCGGTTCCTAAACACGGTACTCGACGCGGCGTGACTTACGGTGCCACCCCTACCGTGGAAACGCCACTGTACAGTACACTGTAATGCAATGTAACACAGTGGAGTTGTTATAGGGAATGAATGGCAAACACAGTGTACATTATGAGTGTAACACAAAGTGCAACAAGATTTCTACTTGTCAATGGAGGTAGAAACACACACACACAAACACAGAGAGTTAAAGACAACATTTTTTGCATTTAAAATACAGTTCTGTAGCTTTAATTCTTTGTTTACACTTTGGGAGCCTCCGTCGTATATGCGGATCGTTGTTAAGCTTTGCAGCCAAAGGCTAAGGCTGGATTCACACTACACGAATCCCGGCGCGTTTCGGAGATGCGCGGAGCTCTTTGAGAGCATTTCGGAAGCAAGCGGAGCAGCTGCGATCTCCCGCGTACAAGATGGGGAAACCCATCTTTTGAGGGGGCAGGTTCGCAGAGCTAGGGGGCGGGTTCACGGAGCTACTGCAGCCACCAATCGGATGAGAGGGGGGGAGAGTGGTTGCATGCCAATCAGAACTACTTCCAATCTGTAAGCTGCGCTTTCTTAAGAAGGCGGGACAGCAGGACAACAGGCGGGAAGACACTCCTACTGACCAGCTCTGTGCGCAGAGGCAGGCGCAGAGGACTCCGCGCCGGGATTCTTGTAGTGTGAATCCAGCCTAACTTAGCACCTTTCAACATAGTGGAATTTATTTACAAGTAAACATGCAAAGAACTGAGCAGCTCTGGACTTGAACTAAACATTTCAAATATTTCTGCTTAGAGTACTTTCCCATATGTTAAGAGTGTAAAATCTCATTAGCGTTCTGGTTTCCCTTCAGATGATAAAACATTTCATCTTTTACAGTTGTTCTGTCTTTGTTTTATATTTTGGTGGTAAATTGTCACCCACCTTAGGCTCATTACACAGAACAAGACAGGTTATAAATGGAGTAAATAAATAGATCTTTGCACATCTCTGTAAGCTGTATTGCCCTTTGCCATAATTAATATTACAATACGCATCAGTGTATATACGGCAGAGCCTCATAGTTTATTCTGGACTAAATTCCCAACAGCAAATCTTGTGTGACTCAGAACATGGCAGATAAAAATATCAGCTGAGAGCTGTTCTTGCTCTGGAGGAGTAGGCAGCTCTTTCTTAAGGTAATCTGGTAATATGCATTTCCTATTTATTTTCCAGCCGCGTTTATATAATATAGATGTTTTTCAACATTAACTTTGCAAAGAACATATCAGGAAACCATAGTTCCTCATACCCAACTTGCTCAGTCTATATAATGTGGTCTTTGTGTGCTTTTCAGATGTTTTTATTTCTAACCAAATTACCTTTTCCCTCCAAGAAATACAAAGTAAGAGACAAGAAAGGAAACGAAGAACAACAGCAAATCCAGTGTACAGCGGAGCTGTCTTTGAGCCTGAGGTATCGGTCTTACTGAAAAGAATTTTGCTCAGTGCCTATGTTGCATACACCTAGAAGGTTGTCAGAAACCTTTCTAGCAGGAGGCTGCCTTAAATTGACAGCCCAATCCTGTGTAAAATACGGCGGCTCGCCTAATACGGCAGCCCGGCCTCTGAGCTGGCGGTCCTTACTTAAACGTGCTTTATGACACCCTGCGTCGGGGGAACAGGCGGTCCTTCGGTGCAACCTTATGCAGGATTACGCCATGAGACTGCAAAGTGATTCGCAACAGTGAATGAAATCGGTTATTCTTGCTTTATACTTCCCTTCCCTTGCTTCTCATCCTCTTCTTTGGAATAGTTACAGACTTTGTATCAAATCATTCTCTCATTTCTAATGAGATCAGCTTCTTCAGCCTTCTGCTATTTCCCAGATATCAGTATTGGTGTGAAAGGCTAGGCTTTTTGTAGGTACAGGAACGGAACAGACAGCAGGCACAATTCAAATGAAGTTATAAACCTGCTTAAATCCCATTAATGGAAGTAAAACAACTATTGAAGCACTGTTTATTTCAGTGGGACATAAGCATTCATATTTCCAGATTGTGTCTAGATATTTTTTATAAAAAGTTACTTATTTTATATGTAGTATTATGCTGGAGATGTTTCTTGCCAAAATATTGAACTACTTTGTTCTTTTCTTTTGTAAAGCGCAAGAAGAGTGCAGTCACATATCTGAACAGCACAATGCATCCTGGGACACGAAAACGAGGTGAGTTTCTTAAGGATAGCACTTTGCTGTATACATCTCCTTTCTTTGGATTGAAAGAAAACATCTGAAATAGTTTTTTTTTCTGAATACCCATAGTGAATCAAGCAATAGTCAATATCAATTGGGTCATAGCAAGAGCATCATGTGACTATTGCTTGATTCACAGCTAGATTCTTGGATGTGGCCAGGAATGGCAGAAGATATAAAAAGTGGAAATTTTTACATGAAAATTGTCTGGGGTCAGGGCGGAATTCTCACCCTGATTGTTATGCTTAAGCCTGCAGTTAGGCTAGAATGAAATGCTGGTAACTGGGCTTCCATTCTGTCCTTTGCTGCATACGGTAGTTGTCTAGGAAGGAGGTGAAGCTTTTGATATGAGATATTCTGCTGGGCAAACATCATAATTGGCAGGGAGCACAATAACAGTACAGATGGTTTTAATGGTCTTTTATGTGAACTCCCTGTTTATGAAATTACTCTCTGTACAATTAAGAAATGTCCAGATTACATGAGAAGGTGAGTTACTTGAATTTGAATGAATTAAACTGACAGCCAAGGTGTTCTTTATATTGTCTGTACAAATGCTTATGAACTACTCCCCATCCAGTTTCTGAGGTTCTGAATTACGAGGGCGGGCTGAAAAGTTTTGCCTCAAATAGAACGGGGAAAGATATTTTAATGAAATAAAAACAGAAATATACCTACAACATTAATGTTCAAAGCTGCATAATTATTTTTGTACAGAATCACCACACACTTCAATAACTTCCGCCAGCGCTGCACTAGTTTTTGAAATCTGTCCTTAAAAAAATTGGTGTTTTGTTTTTGAAACCATTTCCTCACTGCAGACCATCCCTTCATCACAGATGAAGTGCTGTGGCTCTTCAAGTGTTCCTTTAGTTTTGGGAACAGTTGGAAATCGCTAGGAGCCAGGTCTGGGCTATATGGTGGATGCGGCAGCACTGAAAAGTCCAGGTGTTGAATTGCATCTCTTGTTGCTGCACTTGTGTGAGGCCTGGCGTTGTCACGTTGAAGTGTTTAATTTCTTATTCCAATCCGTTTGATTCTTCTTTTTAATGCAGTAAGAGTTTCAATATAACGTTCAGAGTTCATTGTTGTTCCTTTTTCAAGAAAGTCTGAAAGAACAATATGTTCAGAATTCCAAAAAACAGTCAACATGACCTTCCCAGCCGAGGCCTGAGTTTTGAATTTTTGGAGCTGATTCCTTATGGCGGTATTCCATGAACTGCCTTTTGTTCTTGGGGTCATAATAATGGACCCAAGTTTCATCACCTGTAATGATCTTCTTTAAGAAGTCCTCACCTTCTCTTTCAAAACGTTCCAGGAGTTCAATTGGAGGAACTTTTTCCGCTGTTAAGAATTAATGAACAGCACGCTGTTTGAACCGAATGTCCAAATGTCTGAAATTTCATTTCAATGTGCACTGGTTGAAAACTGGTTGAAAACTGTAAGCATCTGTATGTGCAAGGTCAAGGATGATGGAGGAGACATACCATGTGACTACAGAGAACCGGTTATATCCAGATATGTCCAATGTAACAAAAAATACTACAGTGGAGGCAAAACTTTTCAGCCCGCTCGAATCTCATCCTATCTGCAAAGCACTCAAAGTATTATAAAGTAGTACAAAGCATAAAGTATTCATGAGCAACCATTATTTCGTTTTGATCTCCAAACTTTGTTCAAACTGTTGTACTTGTGCAGTTTGTCACAGTTTTCTGTTCACATCTCCCCCCACTCCCCCTGATTACAGGTGCACATTGATATATGTGCATGTATAGTGCAAAATATCATTTAATCAGTGCTGTGTGCATATATACAAGTGTGCATCTGTAATGGGAAGGGAGAAGTGCATAGAAAACTGTGGCAAACTATGCAAGGCCCAATTCTGAAATTAATTCTGGAAATTCTACAAGTGGAGCCTGAAGGCAGGTGGAGCAGAATATGAAGCAGAGTCAGCACAGGGAGCAATAACAAAATGGAACACCCTTCCTCAGCTATCCAAACTATATTGCTTCTGCAATGGAAAAAATATTATAGGAAAAGTGCATCTAGTATTATAAGAAAGAACATTGAGTTGCATTTGGAAGTGTTAATTTTGAGAGGAATAGACCTCCCAAAACACTTCCATGATTAGAGAGGTTTTCTGCATTCTGCCCTCCAAGAATCACAATTTACCGTTTTTGACTCTGTGACAAAGTCCTCTGCCTCTCAGGCAGCGCAATCCAGTGTAATGAAGCGCTCCACTGGCGCTGGGTGTTGTAAAGCGCGTTTACAGCATCCGTAGAGTAAGGGCTGCCGGCGCAGAGGTAGGCAGCCATCTCTCCCCCAGCGGACCGTCCCCGCGCCCGCCGGGCAGCGTAAGTCCTGCATCGGCAGGGGCGGGGGGAGTGTGAACCGGGTGCCGATATCCAAAGCTCTCTCCAGGCCTGGCGTGGCCTTACATGGAGGCCTCGAATGTACACCAGCTCCAGCGCTGCCGTACACCTGAGTAAACCCATTGGGTCTGGGCCACCTTGCACCTGGGGAATGGGACAATCATCCCCTTCCCTTGAGGTGCACCCAGGCTGCCCCGGGGCAGCCCGGAACCTGGATAGGATATGACAGCCGGCCCTTTAGGCTGACCGTCGTATTGTACACAGGATTGCACTGTAATTAGTAGTGTCCATCGGGTTAGTTAAAGGTTTACATTGTCAGAGGATGAAAGTGATGGCACCATGAATATTGTGCTGCTAAAACATTCCCAACATTTAGGTCTTGTGTCTGAACACAGCACTGTTGATCTGGTCTAGTGCTGTGATTGTCCTATTCTTAAGCTGGAGACACACTGAGCACGTCCCGCATCCAGCGCATCCGGAGGCGCCCACATTCTTGTAGTGTGACGTACCTCTGGCCGGAACACTGGGAGACGCAAGGAGGCACGTTCCTATTCATGCGTCCTTAGCCCTATACTCTACTTTTACCAGCGTGTGTCACGTTCTGCCAATCGGAGCCCATATTTGGAACTCTGGGGGCGGGACCCAGAGGAAATGCGGTAGCCAATCAAAATCAAGTTTGAGTCTCTATTCTGATTGGATAAAAAGAGGGGCGGGGCAGAGCATCTTCCCTTCGTGCAGCTTTCGTTGGCGTGCCTGGGGCTCGTAGCGGCACATTGGCCACCCAGGTAACGAACCTGTGCGCCGACGGACGCAGGACGTACACGGTGTGTCACAGGCTTTAGAATCACCCAGTTGTACAGTAGAGCTGAGCTTCTGACTTTATGCAGTGCTAAAGATCAGAGATGAGCATTGTGTGCTTATCTGGCTTTGATTTCTCTTAATATGCTTCCTTACATTTCCCTTTGCTCCTGGTGTTGTTGTTCAAAAACAAGTGACCAAGTCCATTCATTGTTCCAGAGGGCACGTCATGCAAATTGTATGACTGGTGGTTTTAAAAGGATCGTTCATATTCCAAGTGTAAAATAGTGAACTTGAGGCATCATGTATATGCAGTAGACTCGAGTGAGCGTCCACACAAGCATATCAGTGCCAGTAAGTGAGTGATCAAGCGACTCAGAAGTTTCAGAGGAATGTCTTGTCTTTTATATTTAAGTGTTGCCTAGAATGGCAGCGACTGAAAACCTTTTAGCACTTTGGCATCTCAAACATTATTAGATGATGATCTCATTGCAGGTCACATTGAGTAGGCCTTTTCCTAAATCGACACCATAACCAGTACTGATCAGTTCAGTTGCCTAGAATGGCAGCGACTGAAAACCTTTTAGCACTTGGCAGCTTTTGGCATCTCAAACATTATTAGATGATGATCTCATTGCAGGTCACATTGAGTAGGCCTTTTCCTAAATCGACACCATAACCAGTACTGATCAGTTCAGTTATCAGTATTTGACCAGGACACCAAACGTTCAAATTACCCTTTCTTTCCTTGAAGAACTTTTATGCTGGCCTGAAGCAGAATAGGATAGCAGCAGGCGCGTCGCTGGCCTGCAGCAGGGAGGGCGGGCCGCCGGGGTGACGCGCATACGCACGGGTGACGCGCGCCCCCTGGGGAGAGCGGGGAGGGCCGATATTCACGTTTCGTCGATCTGCCTTCGGCCCTCCTTCCCCTGTGGCCGTTTGACTCCGAAATGAGCTGAAAACGGCGCGTGGGGGTGTGTGTTCTGCGCCTGCACGTGACATCACGTGCAGGGGCGGGGCCGCGTCACTCCCCCCCCCCGCGGGGGCGTAGCGACGCCACTGGATAGCAGTGAACATTTGAGTTTTTGTATTGCTATTAGCATTCTGTCTCTAAACAAACAGGACTTGGGCCTTCAGTGCCACTTTCCACCAAACCAAGATAGGTACTGTGCACAGAGAACAATGTTTCTTTAGAGTGTTTAATGCTGTACTTTAGTCTGTGTTCTTAGTCTCTAGTTGTGCTCACTGACTGTTTAAATCTCTTTGTTTTTTTTCCTCTGAGCATGTGTTTCTCGTCAGTAATCAAAGTCGTAATAATGTATAACACAAAGACTGTTCTGTTGCATTGTGACTTCAAGTTAGAATCCTAGCACATTTACTTGTGAGAGATCTTTTCACAGATAGTGGTGTGGTTCTTTTTGAAATCCTCTTACTTGCTGATCTGTTCTGGTGAGGCTTCCTTCCACCTAGGCTCTACTGCACAGCTTCATGTGCTGATAATTAGGTGGGATGATAGGCCAGTTTCCTCTGGCACTTGAGGAACTCTGTGACCTTTTCTTAGCAGAGAGTTGGTATTTAAATGTATGCTTCAGTTGAGGTTTAGAATTATTTATGGGGGGGGGGGGTTATACTTAAAACTCTCACTCTTAGAGTTACTTCAGCCTCTAAATTCCTGCCCAAATGAAAACCTTGTACCTAGTCTCCAAAAGAGTCTTTGAGTTGTCCAAATCAAGGGGAAAGGAAGCTTAGAAAGGACGAGACAGTGTGATAGGAAATATTTGGATAAATCAAGGTGGTAGAAACCCTGACAGCTTTTCTCTGGTCACCATTAGGTATGTGTGTGGGGGAGGGGGGGAGGAGGTATAGTTCCAGGTCTTAAATCTTTGGGTATTTATAGGTATCGGTATTTATTATTGGTAGTGTTCTTTGACCTTCCAAAGACCCATGTTTTCTCCCTTGTAATACATGCCTTCCTTGCACAATCTTTCTTGTATGTATCTTAAAATAACTTTAAAATCTTTACTTGGCTTTCTCTCACTTGTGACTATTACACTAACTTCCTCTCTGTACTACATCACTTCCTTTTTCATGCTAGCCAATGAGGAGCACTGGCCAAAGGTATGTAAGATTATTTCCCCCTTTTTTGTTCCCTTTTGTTAATGTGTAGGTCGTCCACCTAAATACAACACGGTGCTGGGGTTTGGGGTTCTGACCCCCACATCCCCTCTGTCCAGTCATCCTGACTCCCCTGAAAACGAAAAGACAGAGACCACATTTACTTTCCCCGCAACTGTTCAGCCTGTGTCCCTGCCCAGCCCCAACTCCACAGACGTAAGTAATTCTTGCTGTAAGGTTTGCTGTTTGAAGAGACCATGCAGAGCTAGTCATGCTAAGAGCTCAGAAGTGGCAGTTTTTCACCAAACACACAGCGAGGATGATGCTGTGAAAAAATGTTGTGCTCATATTTCAGCAATGTAGTGGCAGGAGGAGGATGAATCCTGTCATATGGAAGCCTTAAAACAACTAATGTTGCTTATTGAATCAGTAAAGGAAGAAGGAAGACTTTAAGTAGCTCAAGATAGTTGCTCAAGGATCAGTGAAGACTGAGAGTTGTAGGAACGATTGTCCTCACCAGCACGTGGCAGCTCCTTGCCTTCCATAGATTTCTACATACATCATATTCTTTTCTGTGATTTAATGTCATCAGTTGCTCTTATCCTTTTGTGGAATTGTCTACTCTGCCCATTTACCACAAGCTGTTCTTGAGTTGAAGGTGATCTAACCCTCAACTGATCTGCAGCACTATCTGTTGTCTGGTAACTCTCAATTACTTGGGGGGGGGGGGAGAATCCACCCTTCTTATAACAAGCTGTAAATTGGAAATTCTGGATTCATAACCTTGATCAAGTCTCATCGCATCTCTGCACCTTTGTTTCCTCATCTTAAATAGCTCCATGGTTATTGTAAGGCCCAACTAATGAACACATTTTACATACAATCAGACATTTGTAACTTAAGTGTATGTTCCGGTGGGAGACAAATGTGCCTCCAGTGTAATTTTGATGCTGCTGAGTTAAGAGCTTGTACTGCTCATTCATGAAATAAGCAGCTTGAGGATTGCTGTAACTTACATGAATGTATCTGTGGCCTCAGTATTGTAGCAGCCATGAATAGCCAAATCAATATATCAACATTTTAGCCACAAAGCTTCCTGGGTGACCTTGGGCCAGTCACTATCTCTCAGCCCCACCTACCTCACAGGGTTGTTGTGAGGACAAAAAGGAGGGGAGGAACTATGTACACCACTCTGAGCTCCTTGGAGGAAGGGCGGTATAAAAATGTGAAAAATAAAAATAATAAATAAATAAAGTTTAACTGGGTTGAATCTACAACTAACATAAAACGTTCTTTAATAGTAAAGGTTTTATCCAATAATATTTGTTTTGAAAAAATTGCAGAGAAAAGCATATTTCATAGAACTTCAAGAGAGAATGATGATTCAGAAGTGAGAATAGCAAGTCTACTTTAGTAATTTTAAAATGAAGGAGAAATGTTCCCATCAGAATAAAGACTTGGCTTTCATAGAATAGGAAATTTTAAATCTCAGCCAGTGCATTTGGGTATTTTTTTTTTCCAGTGGTTGGTACTTTAGCTTCAGACATCTAATGCGTTATCCTTAATAAAAGCATGCCTACCTGCAAGTAAGGCAGTGGAAAATGTCTGGCAAACTTCAAAACAAATTTTCAAACAGTGGTTCATCCCACCACTGCTCAGTATGCAATGGAAGATTGAATACCATAGTTTAAAAGGGATAGGTCATTTCCTTTCCTCCAAATTTTATTCTTCTCTATGTGTGAAATTTTCAAGTGAGTTTCAGACATTGGGTCTCAGGTGTAGCAATCTGGCAGTGCAGCCTTCAATTGATCAAAATGTATATTTCTCTTTTTAGCAGTTTTTTGCTTTATGTCCTTCTGTGCAATGATCTGCAGATAAAAATAGCAACCATGGGATGGCAATGACAGCCAGAAATAGAGACAAAAGTAACAAAATGGCCTTGCCATTTGTGTATCAGCAGAATCACCCCAGGAAAATAATTATAGAATCCCCCATAATAATAACAGTCGTCATAGTAGTAGCAGTAGTAGTTAATAAAGGGGAAGGTATAAAAGGCTAATGCAGAACAGAATGAACCTGACTATTAAGCTACCACTACAAATGTCTAGACCTTTCTTGTTGTTAATGGTTTGCAACTTAGAACAGCATTTTCTCTTTGGTCTGGTATAGGCAGTGATGCCCCTCTCTTTTGTCAAACGACCCAGGTTAATTAAGATGAATCAGAAATGAGTGTGACTCTTATTGAATTGGAGTTAAACTGGAGTTATTCTCTAGTGCTACACCAAATTTAAAGTTGGGGGGCAAAGTGGTGCATTGCCTTTAATTTTACAAACCAGAGCATTCTATTTCCAGAATAGTGAAAGGATGATGTATGTGAAATCTAAGTACTTAAAATGTTGTTTAAAACTGAAACAGTCCTCCGTATTTCTTAGAAAAGGCTGTGGGTAAGAGGTAGAACCGAGATGGAACTATGTTTGTACTCACATGCTAAGAGGGTGTAAAACTCCAGTTATTCCTGGAGGCGAATAAAGCCCACTTCCGATTTCTGGGGAAACCAGGAAGTAAACCGGAAGTGGGCTTTATTCGTCTCCAGGTACCATTCGGAGGCTTGGAGAGGCTTACGGGGGGGGGGGTCGAAGGGGCGTACTGCACCCTCCGGAGGACAGCCCGACCCCTGATAAGTCTAAAAATACCCCTTTTGTCCCTGGCAGCAGCAGCATGATCCCCGGATCGCTGCTGCCGCCATTGTAGATTGCCACTCACCTTAAGGGGGTAGTGACCTGCCCCCTTCTCCAAGTGGTGGGTCGCAATTCACCACTTTGAGAATACTTAGTCTATTGTATACAAACATGTTATTGCTATTCTAGTGCTGGATCATCGCCAGTACTGCTATAGCATTGATATTTTAATTATAGTCAGTCCGTGACTTGGTATGGGACTTGCACCAGGCACCTAAATGCATTTTATTGGAAGCAAGACAAATAAGATGTATGCATAAGAGTTTGAAATTGTATTGGGGCTACATTGTATTGTATTGTATCTGTACATTGTATTGTAGTTACAACATGCTTTGACTGAGCTGTTTTATCTGAGGAGGGTGGACCTAGTTATACATCACACATATAATGTTCTGTCTGGGATCCCATAGGAAAAAATTGTGTGGAACATGTTAGCATAAACTGGCATGTAGATTTCCAAAGCTGAAAGTTTGTTTTTTTGCTTCCCTTATTTAACTTTTACGTCTTCCCCTCAATTTTGTAGGGTGATATCCATGAAGATTTTTGCAGTGTTTGCAGGAAAAGTGGGCAGTTGCTGATGTGTGACACATGTTCACGTGTCTATCACTTGGACTGTCTGGACCCACCTCTGAAAACTATTCCCAAGGGCATGTGGATCTGTCCCAAATGTCAAGACCAGGTATTGTTTGAATCAGAGTGAAAATCCTCTCAAGGGTTCTCTGCTTTGGGGAAATGGCTGGGTTGCATCGCTTCAGGGGACTTGGAGAGGTTGACAGTAGCTGACCTGTGATACAGCAGTTGTGAACTGAACCAGTTGAAACAATCCCACAAACACAACATCACGAAATATTTTGTGCCATTGAGTTCCAGGTCTTACTTTTCCATCATTATGTTGTAACACAACAGTGCTTTGTCAGAAACAAAACAAGCAAACTGTGGGAGAGGTTTCTTTTGAACTATAGGTGTCATTTCCAATAAGAATATCTGAAAAATGAATATAACATTAGCGTCACTCTGTGGTGTTTGTGCTGGAAAGTCTAATATCATGGGACCTGGGGCAAAGCTAGATATGAGAAACTCCAGATTGTTTCATAGCACTAATAATTGGCAGGTGGGCAAGAAATACGCACGCCTTCCCTGCAGCCGCCAGTGCTGTATCCCCTCCCTCCTAGCAGTTTTTTCCTCACAGCCAACTCAGAAAGCAAAAATGAGCCTCCTTGGGAGAAGGAATTGGGCTGGAGAATGGGCAAGGGGTGGAGCAGGAGGATTAAGCATCCCACCCACCAGTTCTGTCTGTAAATGCACCCTTTGTCCCTAGTGTTCCTGCTAATCCATAAGCACATATGAGAAAACACGTATTTCCCGAAGTAACGTGTAGCTCTGCCTGTAGAGTTTGCTTGTTGATATCGGACTGTTTTTCCTTGAGCTACTTAGATCAGCAGTTTGTTTGTGAATCATGACGTCACAATCCTCTCTGCTGGCAAGTTTAAGTTCAGATATGTTGTCTTTTCATTCCTGTTCAGCTTCTTAAAATTTCTTCAGCAGAAAATGTTTGTAGATGCAAGAGAATTGCAGACACTGTGATTAAACCAGCTTCCTTGGTGGGAGATATAGATGTGCAAGTATTTCATGCTGTTAAATCATAAGGACCTTTCCAGATGATATTTTGTGTGCGCGTGCACACACGAATGCAATAAATGAAATGTTTAATTTTTTCCGGGACAGAGGGTATATGGGTGAAGATGCCATGTAATTTTTTTTATAAAAGCCAGAAAATACTATTAAAAACATCAATCACAGGTCTCCAAAAATAATTTAAAAGATTGCAATCATGAAAATAAACACTATTAAAAATCACGAGGCTAAAATATAAAACGGACGTTTCGTCCTAGTCCAAGGACCTTTTCTAGGTGCAGCCGGATTGACTGTAAGATGACATTCAGCAGCTAAACCTGTGGTGTTAATTGCTTCCTGAATTTCGCGCACTTTTCAGTTTTTAAACATCTGTTGTTCCTGCGCTGCTGAATGTCATCTTACTGTCAGTCCGGCTGCATCTAGAAAATGAAATGTTTAATATTTGTTTGCTAGGAAAATGTTCCCCACTTACCCCCACCCTGCTGGTGTATCAGTTGTGATTGTGAGTGCAGTGCATAAGCAGGTTGTGTCACAAGCACCTACTGAATCGTGTCTGTGACATTATTAGTAACTAGCAACACAGTGCCATTTTATGAACCTTTTTTTAGATTTTTATAAAATATTTATTTAGAGGCTATATGCTCCCTATGCATTCTATATCAAGTGCAGAAGCGGTCATGTAAGCTTCAGGGCTTTCCATTCTCCCCATAATAGCTTGCCATTTTATGAAATACACTTGTTTCTCCAGTTCTTGAAAGGCTGTGCAGACACCCACCCCAGCACTGCCATCCACTTCTCCTCCCTTTTTCTTCAAACATTGAGGGGTGAACAAGTGTATCTGCCAAAGTTGCCTCCCTGCCTCCATTATATACGGACAGTGTACCTTGCTATTTGTACAGATCAACAGCCCAATCCTATGGGCTTTGATCACTGGTGGAACATGTGTTGCGCCAGCGCTGTCTGCTGAAAAGAAGCTGTAAAGTACCTTCCGGCAGCGCACTGAGTAGTGCACTGTTGGGGCAACGGTGGCAAAGCTGGAGTCTTCCCGTGCGTGTCGCCGGTGCTCCAGCTGCCAAACGAGGAAGGTAAGATGGCGGAGGAGGACGGAGAGGGGGAGGAACGAGGTGAGGAGGCTGCAAGAGGCGATGGTGTATGTCAGATCCTGGCCCCTCCAGCAGCCCCGCCCCCTTTCTGTCCTTGGACATGCTCTAATGAAATCACTAGCAGAGGTCCAAGGAGACTAATTGCAGGACAGGAGGATTACAGAGTGGAAAGGGGGTTTAAATCTCCCCTCCGAAGCCTCCCCCCATTTCCTGCTGGATACAGCGTAACCATTTTTGGCATGGCTGCACCAGCGATGGGGAAGGCTAGGATTGGGCTGCAAGACTAGCAGCAGTGCAGGTAAAAAAACAGTAAGGGCAAATTTGGTTGTTTTATTGTCTAGGAAGGCTCTAAGAAAAGAACTCCAAGGGACATTTTAAGAGTGACTTTGATGAAAAGTTTGAAAGAGATTTGTGTGTGTGTGTCTGTGTCTTCGTCTTTCCTGGAGGTAGAACATGTCAGCCAAATGTTCACACTCCTTTCTTTCAGATGTTAAAGAAGGAAGAAGCAATTCCGTGGCCAGGGACTTTAGCAATTGTTCATTCATATATTGCATACAAAGCAGGTAGGAAAACGGTGCTTGGTTTGATTTCGTCACTCTTTCTTCCTTTGGAAAAAGTTGTTTTGAGACAGGAAGTAGGATGTTTGTTTTCAAAAGGAAATTAAGAACTGAATGCTTGATAACTCATGTAATCAAGTGAATGAGATTTGACTCGTATGACTCTCTTTATGTATGCACCTGCAGCTTCAGGTATAACTTCTGGCTTTTAATGGTAGTGATCCATTGTGGGGAAGCATCTGGAATTTCACATCTGCAGGTATAATTGAGGCTATTGATTCTCTTTCACAGCAAAAGAGGAGGAAAAACAAAAATTGCTGAAATGGAGTTCAGATTTAAAACAGGAAAGGGAACAACTAGAACAGAAAGTCAAACAGCTCAGCAATTCTATAACAGTAAGTATTGCTCTGCAAAAGTATTGTTTACACTCTGAGCTACAGCAGTGAATCCTAGAAGATGACAATTTACTCACCAGTCACCATATCACTTCCAAGCCATTCTCTCACAGGTTTCTGTTTAAAAAACCAAAACATGTAAGCGCCATCTTAAATACTTATGTCAGATCAATTTTTTCTCTCTAATATTTGTAATGTGCTCGATTTTGCAAACATCGAAAAAGGATCAACATGCTCAATTAGTTACATACAAATGAGAAAGCTATGTGTATAACTTCTTCAAAAGGTAGATCAGGTATTAAGGCAAATTGCAGTAATACCAGCACAAGATCTTTGTCCCTAGGAAGATGATATTGCACATTCCAGATCAGTTTAAGATCTCTTGAAAACTACCCCATTGGCGTCACACATGGATTAAAGCATGTTCATACTCAACACACAAATCCGTTTAAATAAATGTAATGGTTTCTCCCAAGGAAATGACAATTGTAGTTGTGTTAGGGTGCTGAGGCTTCTATATTAGAGGTTCCTAGGCTGCCACAGAACAACAATTTTAGAAGAGAAGCTATGAAATTTTAAATCGGTGTCAGGCACTGATGCAGAGATGCTCTGCAGAATAATCTTTCCCTTCAACCAAACATTTAGGGGGGGGGGGGACTTGGATTCTGCCCCGTTCCTTCAAAACATGTGACCAGCATGTGTAATTGTCAATCCAAGCATCATGCCCATAGTTCTGACACTCCACCAGTGCAGGATGTCCACTCCCCTCTCCCCACTTTTTGCAGGCATAGATGTGTGGTTTTTTTTTTAATGTGCATATGGAATTCTGTTTCTATGGATCATCTTTACTGAATCAGGCAAGACAGAATGAACAAAGGCATTTCAGTCATTTCTAGAAAAAGGATTCAATGTCTATCTACCTTTTAAAATTGAAGATGAAGAGCTGATTGGTTAAAATTGTGGTTATGGCCTTTATGATGCTGTCATTCACCTACTTTGAACATTAAAGTTGATGAAAGCAAAATGCTGTAAGCTCCATATCTGCAGAGATAAATCCATTGAGTCCCACATACTAGTTGTGGCTGTAAAATCCAGAAACTGGATTTGCTTTCCTCTTTCTCTTTGACATCTACAGCAGTAGCTGGTCCTGCTATATCAGGCCCATATCGCATGTAATATGGCAGCCATGGTATTGTGACTCACCAGGTGTTTGAAGTATGAGCCGGTGGGTGGGTGTTGGGATCCCTTTGTTTTGGCTTTCATTGAAACTAGGATGTTTTAAATGAGTGTAGTCATCAAGATTAATGTTGGTCTCATTTGCCCCAGAAATGTATGGAAATGAAGAACACCATTCTGGCAAAACAGAAGGAAATGCACAGTTCGTTGGAGAAGGTAAAACAGCTAATCCACCTCATCCAGGGCATCAACCTTTCAAAACCCATAAACTCTGAGGGCAGTTCGGTAGCCATCTCCAATGGCATGGACTCCTCCAATAATGCGACTGCTGCCACCTCCACTCTCGCCTCTTCCCCTTCCCAGAGCTGCATGGTGAACTGTAACAAGGGCAATGAGACTAAATAACATAGCACAGAAGAAGAAGCCAGGTGAGATGGCGGCAAGGAGGAAGAGCAAAACCATAAAACTCTCTAGAAAAGCAAAGCTGGATTTCTTCTGGAAAGTGCAGAACTCTTTGGTTCCAGAAAGAGCGTGAAGATGCTTGTGCCAGGTGGCACCAGAGTTGCCAATCGATCCTTCTTATTCTGTGTGTACGTGCAAAGTTTGGACCATGTTACATGAATAGTGCCAGCTGGAGGTTCTTAGCCAGCACCATGCCAAGTTAAATAATATATTTACTCTCTCTATATTTTACACCAGTGTGTGCCTGCAGCAGCCTCCACAGCCACTATAGGTTTGTTTTATTTTTATTTGGGGGTGGGGAGCAGGGAGGAGAAGCAGGTTTCAAATCTTATCTGCAGACCAGTTTGTTTAGCTAGGGAAACTTCAAGTCCAAAGAGCCTGTTGGCTTTTCCTGTTTCTAAATTCTCCGTACTACTAAACCAAAAATCCAGAAATATGAATTAACAAGTCCTAGTGTCCAGAGGGGTGGGGGTGGGGGACCAAGCATATCCAATAAGCAGTATTCACTATTGTTTAGACAGGAGACACAAAAAAGGAACGAGGAAGGATTTTTCACTAAGTATCCAGCACATCTTCAGGCTGGGGATTACTAGACTGGCAGCTTTGGGTTATCCCAGTTTTTCAAGTAGGCAAACGAAATGCATTGTTGACCGGCATCAAGCTGATCCAGGAAGCCTTTGCTGAGGAAGCAAGTGGGGGACACACAGATATGTTCAGCATGGGTTTCCAGAAGTGCATGTCATGACTAAAAGAAAATTCCAACCCCCTTTTGTACATTTGTCAAGCAAAAAGAGTATCCCAAACAGTGCAGCACATGTCCCAAACGTACAACCCAAACAGATAAAAATGCCTGTTTCCTTCGTTTCCTTTCTCTTTGGGTTACAAATGTAAGGAATAGAAAAGCAGTTTTTTCAGGCTGACAGTCCAATTAAAGAGGTAGATGGGACCTTGCATGGTATAGATTAGAAGTACTAGTGTCAGTGAGATACAGTGAGTCTTTGTGAGTCCGTGTGTCATCGTTTTGGGCACTGTTTTTTATGCAAGGGCAAAATCTTTGTATCTGGGGGAAAAACTTTTTTAAATTAAAAAAGAAAAAAGATATTGAGGTCTTCCTAGTGTTACTTAAAATAAGATCAAGGTAAGAAACATTGTAAAAATTACAAAAGTGCTATTTGTTTCCTAAACAAGTGATTTCTATTAAAAAGGTGTCAGAACTGGAGAAAATGCTGTGTACTTAGAATTTTTTAACACAGAATTTGCTTATGGTGTTGCCATTCTGCTGTGTTTCTGTTTGAAAATGCCTTCGGGAGGGTATCATACTGTTCACATTGCCTGCAAGGTTAAACTACATGGGCAGCCCAATCCTGTGTAAGATGCGGCGGCCGGCCTAAAGGGGCAGCCCGGGTGCACCTCGAGGGAAGGGGACAATCTTCCCCTTCCCTCGGTGCAAGCGGCCTGAGGCCCTATGGGCCTACTCGAATGTAGGGCAGCTCTGGAGCTGATGTACATTCGAGGCCGGTGTGTAAGGCCAGGCCAGGAGAGGGCTTGGGATATCGGCAGAGCTCACCGCCGATATCCCTGCCCTCTTCCCACACGGTGTGGCCAATGGCCGCTCTCCCTCGCCGCCTGGTCCTCCCACCCCTGCACCAGCTGGTGCAGGGCTTACCTGATCCAGTGGGCGCAGGGATGGCATGCGGGGGAAGAGAGGGCCTCTGCGCCGGTGGCCCTTACTCTCCGGGTGCCGTAAATGTACTTTATGGCGCGTTTACTACACCCAGTGCCAGGGGAGCATGCGCTCCCCCAACGCTTACTTACACAGGATTGTGCCGTTAGTCTGCAACCCTTTCTTACAATTGGAGGAGTGCCTGCTCTGTTCCTTCTGTCATGTCACAGGAAACAAAAAACAAAGCATTGGCAGCATTATGAACACTTTTTCAGTTGTAATACAGAATTATAGACTAATAAGAAAATAGACGTGAAGGAGTTTCATGTTTAGGTTTGACTTTGAATAACCCAGCCTGCCTATCTTCTGATAATAATAACCCAGCCTGCCTATCTTCTGATAATAATTATATTCTGTTAAAAAAATGCTGATGCTGGACATCAAATAGGTGAGTCTGAAGTACCCACTTTTGCATATATGAGTGCAGTAGGCCAACGTTTTATATCCAGTGGCAGCCATCAGGCACAGCAGAGTTGGCCCCAGCATCTTCCTGGTATGCAAGACTACTCCTCTTTCCGGCAGATGAAGGCGGCCAGATCTCCAGTGATGGTAACAACACGCTTCACTGTTCTGTTATAAAGAGCTATGCATCCCAATGCACTTTATGTACATGCTTTACTGAATTTTATTTCTACCACACCTACTTGCTTGCTGCAGTTCGCTTGCTTTCTTTTAGCCTCCATTCATGTCCCTCAAGGACTCTTGCAACTTCAGTGATGGTTTATTATGCTCCCTGTTTTTAGAGTCTACCAACAGATCTTGTGATATTATACTTACCAGTGATGTGTGAGAAGGTAGCCTCTTTTTTGGGGGGGGGGGGTCTGGTAGCATTAGCTTGTCTGGTAGCATTACTGTAGCTTTACATTTGATAAAGTCTGGCCTTACCATCAGCTATTGGTATTTTGTAGTGAAATCAGCAAACCTCATAAGCTGTCATTAGCAGGTCAAACAGATAGGGAGCTAGTATACAGTAGATGCTGCTCGGAGGAAAGACTCTTTACATCATTGCACACAAGACATAGCAACATATCACTGGGACCAAAGGTTTGACATGCCTGTATAAGATGTGACCCACCAAGCCAATGCATCCCACCAGCCATCTATGGGCAGACTGCCAATACCCAATAGACTTCCTGGGTGTGCTGCCTGCCTGCCACTGCAAAATGGGGGAAGCATTGAGTGCTGGCAAGCAGCAAAGCAAGTCTGATGTACTGCATTTGACTTGGTGGGTTACAAGATGTGTAGTCCTAGCTTAAGATACTGTTTAGCCCTGAAGCTTCAGACTGGAAGGGAAA
This sequence comes from Plestiodon gilberti rubricaudatus, assembly GCA_026170595.1. Taxonomy (NCBI): domain Eukaryota; kingdom Metazoa; phylum Chordata; class Lepidosauria; order Squamata; family Scincidae; genus Plestiodon; species Plestiodon gilberti. The sequence goes on along the minus strand of JANXHW010000001.1, from coordinate 253,290,493 downwards.
GATAATCAGGAAGAAGCCGTGTTGTGCATCATTCTTCTTGTTGGTAAATTGAACATCTGGTGTTGCCCAGTGACAGAGGAAGGCTATGATTTCTGATCTTAGCTGGCCTAACAGACCCCATTTGCTAGTAGCCCTTTGTTCCCTGCACACATCATCCCCCCCCCTTTTCCTGTGTTGGGGCAGTATTTCATTTAGGGTGACAAAATGTAGATGAGTTTAGGGAGTGGTCATGATGACCTCTCAGCCAGTGATGTGAAGTGAACTGAGCAAGGAACTATGCACACCGACTGAGTTACGGACTGCTATGCCCACACTTTCACGCAGGCACAGTATGTCCTTTGGTGGTGCTTTCAGGCAGGCACGATAGCGCTGGGCCAGCAAGAACTGGCTGTTTCAGCTTCTATACGTTTTGACTTGCATACAGACCTCCAGAACCAAACTGGTACTTAGGGGGCTGAGTGTATTACAATAGACATGGGGCAGGTGCCCAAACTAATAGCCCCATGTTGAGATCTACCCCCTCCTTAACTTGCACAGCACAATGACATCTGTAAGCAGTAAATTCTATTACACATTACAAAGAGGGAGATGATCTTTTCCTTCCAAGGATCTAACTGTTCTTTGTACTAAAGCTGAAATTGGTTCAGCTTTAGAACAGCCAAATACTGGTAGCCAATTGGTTGAGGCAAGTCTACCTTGTATGAAAACTTGCTTTGGATTGATCCAGGTTCATGTGAGGAAATGCGTCTGTTTTGTCTTTGGAGTATTTGACCTCATAGGATTAGTGACGCTGGGAATAATTTTGCTGAGTCCGCAGCACTGGTAGTAGTAAAGACAAGCAGGGCTACTTTCTATCGTGTCCACGTTTTTGTGCGCATTTATTTTTTTAATTAGTATTTTTTAAATTCTTCCATGTGCTTCTCTTCACCTTTTTTGTCTTAGAATCACAAGCAGCTGAGTGTAAGAGGAAAAGGGGGAACCAGCAGCAGCAGCAAGGCTGTTTCCTTTCTCTCCCACTGTCTTGCAGAGAGACTGTTGTTGCTAGGTTTAGCCTGTGGGACTATAATGCTAAAGTTAAAATGAAGTTTGGGTATGTTTCATCTCTGTGTGTGAAAAAGCCCTTGCATGCACTGAGAAAGCATAAATATGAGTTTGCCAGAAAGGAAAGTTGTGATGTCTAATCGTGTGTCTCAAAGATTTTCTTTTATCTTGAGAGCTACTCTCAAAATGGAGAGGAGGGTGCAGTACATTGGTGGATCAGGATAATCAGGTAAAAGCTTTCTTGTTGGAAAAATGGTAAGGGCTGTCGGTGCTTGATGGACAGAACAACACTTGCAAACATCACTGGAGTCAGTGTCTGCAATGAATGTAATTGTCAGATATAAACACATGCTTAGAAACATTTTTAGTACTATGAGACAAAAGTGCTTATCCCTGGGGGTTGAATCCTTGTTAAAAATTGGTATTGTATACTGTCTGCCCTGTTGGTGTCAGCTCCCCCCCCCCCATGAGCTGGGTGAGTTTGTGTGTGCGCTGCATCTACTCAAGGTGTTACTGCAGCAGAACTTGGAAATCAGCTGTGTATATTTGAGGATGCACCTGAGAGTTTTAATCTGCCTGCATACACTGTGTGGGCAGCTCCATTAGTTCTGTTATATGAAGAAGTCTTTCTGAGCAGTGAGTACCTAGCCATAACAAGGTTCTTGCATTTAAAAAATGCACAAGCAGCACTTCAATTGCTGAACTGGGAGTTTCTCAGGACTCAAGATAGCCAAACTCAGTTGCTATCTTGAGTTTAAGTTGCTTTGAAAATGTAGCATGCACAGCCTTTTAAGCCCTTCTAAAATGTGACTACTGTACAAGCAAGCCCCTCATCGGTTCTCAAACTGGTGGGTCGCGACCCACCAGGAGAACCGGATGCTGTCCCCTGCCACCTTAAGGGGCGGTGGCAGCGATCCCAGGGATCGCCACCACTGCTGTGAAAATGAATTTTTTGAACTTAGCAGGGGTCTTGCAGCCCTCCAGACGGTGTATGGAGGCCCACAGCCCCCTTCATGGGCCTCCCTGAGTTTTAGATCTCGTGACCTAATGGGGGGCCGCAGAGGGGGGGCCGCAGGCCTCCCTGCACCGTCTGGAGGGCTGCAGGACTCCCCGGTAAGTAAGTCTGAAATTTTAATTTTTTTCCCCAGAGGCAGCGATCCCCAGGAACGCCACCGCCACTGTCCCCACCCCTGCAAATACTCAGAGTTCTCTCCATCTCGCGGGGAGAGCTTTGACAATCACTATCCACTATTCCATTATCCCCCCTTCATTAAAGGTGGTTCTAGTTTTGCGTACTTGATCAATCCAGCACTGCAGTACACACCCAAAGTGAATACCCCTCTCTGAATTCCTGCTAAATAAGGCTGCAAAGCTATGTTCTGCTGTGCAGTTGTTTTCTCCTCTGCAGCGAGGCTATACTCTGTTGATAAGTTGGAAAGGGGGAATGCCTACTTTAAAAAAATAGTATTTTGTTTGGTGTTCACTTTTATAAGACTTATTGCAGCTTTGTACATAATATCTCTGGGTTCTCTGACCGAGCACAAAACCAGAAGGGCCTAAACCCCCAGACCACAGCTGCAAATTCTCAATTCCTTCCTATTAACCAAGGATAATAAACCTCTTTGTTAACACTTGGACCATATTATAGAACCTTAAGTATTTTTGCACCACCAAGAATGGACACCAGTGAATGCATTCCAGGTGAAGGTTATTATCTACATCAATCTTGGCAGCATTTAGATGTGACTCTACACAGCTCCTCATTTCAGTTTATTGTTGGAATAATAAACCATTTTGACTCAAGACATTTAGCACCTTCCTTGGCCCCGTTAACACTACTTGTGCCTGAATTTCACTCTACCGTCCATCTACCGTTGGTGGCAAGGCTGCCTCTTTCACTTGCCAGTAGAACTCCTAGGGGTGAGAGCAAGCATTAACTCCACCAACCGTAACCAATCATTTATACCAGGCTACTACAGAGTCCCCTTCACGTCACAAGCACGTCCTCATAACAGGCAAATGTTTTATAATGAACAAATGAGCCTTACTCAGAGAATCTTACAGTCCAGCAAGGTTCAGGTTCAACTTTTCATTTATTGTTTCAACTTTCATGGGGACTGAAAAACACTAGGACTAAGGGAGAGGCACATTCCCTTACATGATGAATTAGACTCTTAATACACCAATGAAAAATCCAATTAGTGCCCATTTCTGTTATGAACATCAGACCAGCGGGAATTGAATGGAGATTAAAAACTGTGCATCATAGATAAAGTTGCATTTGGAAACTGTGCATCACTTTGGTCGTAATTGAACTCGCAAATGCTGAATAATACTTAGCTTTCCTATTCTGTCAAGTACAAATAGCATCTTTGACGTTACACTAATCTGTGGCTTATTTTGTCGCTTCAGTCAGTTTTGCAGTAGCAGAGTAAACTGCTTCGGGCCACTTACCAGTCAAAACTCTATCTCTGTTATCAAGACCCGCTGCCACTCTTGATACCAGAATAGTTCTACTAACTGGAATAGGACTGTCCAGAGAAAGCTGTGAATGCTAGAGGTCACTGCCCTAATCTTCAAGGGGTTAGAAAGAAAGGCAGGACAATGGATTTCCACCCATGTACATGATGCTTCGACTCATGCAGCGGAAGCAGAACCACATGCTGCCAGCATCCCACCCATTTCTTCCTCTCCTAATGTTTGTGCCAGATAAATACAATCTCACTTGTGCTGCCTATGCATCCCGAGTTCCCATATCATTTGTAAGGCCATCTTTAAAATGAATTGGGTGCAATGTTGCTTTCACAGATCAAAACCCTGTGAATGGTATATGGATGCATGATTTGGTTTGGGTAGGTTTGTTTTATGTTTTTTTTTAAAAAAAAAATAATAGCCTGGTGCTCATAGTGATTTGCAGTCTCTTTGCTGCCTTCTTTCTGTAGCCTTCCAGTCCCTTGTGGGTTTGGTACAACTGTGTCTAGATTTTAGTCTATTGAAGTGGGGAGAAAAAGAGGGGGATCCAGAATAAATGATTGATTTGTATTTATTTAACATTTTACTAAATAAAACAGTAAAATATTTTGTCTCTTCAGTTGTGTTTATCCTGCAGCTGGCGGGGGGGGGGGGAGATCCAAACTTGCTTCATCGCCACTGAGAGGCGGTGAACTAGGAGAAGCATCACTTTTTAAATAGCTTCTCCAATCAAAACTGGAGCTTTTACTGCATGCAGGAATGCTCTGAGATGCAACAATGGTGAAAAAGCAAATCACTGACAGGCACCAATGGAGCTCATATGTGCAAGCAAGGTTGTTTCTAGAATGTGCAACCATTTTAGGAAGGGGGGGGGAGGATCCCAGCATGAAACTGAGGAAAGAAGCTGAGAGCTGTTTTATATTCTGTATTAGCATGTTAGTACAATGCACACTGACACCATAGTATGCGACCAATACACATATTTAAAGGTGTATACATGTGTCGGGAAACAAGCAACTGGTTTGGGTTCCCTGCCAAGTACATGTATCTTTAAAATATCCCTTTGCCTCTTGAATCTAGTCTTTATACTTTGGAATACCTCAATTTTCAATACTAAAAATGGCTAGTATTTACACAGCTCTCCTGACTACCATGATATTCATGACAGGATAAAGCATGGCTTTTTACCCCTTACCTTTCTGCTTCTCTGGAGGCAGTAGTAATCTGACAAAATAGAGTTGATGCAAAGGACGTGTAGAGTAAGCCAATTGGGACTTCCTATATGTGGTGTAAGAGACTTGTTCCAGCTCATCAAGATCTTTAGCTAGTTTGTCCCTTGACCAGTTTGGAGGGGATTTCCCTAACATCAGTCTCCCCTCTTCATGACTAGCTTCCAGCCCAGCCTCTCTTAGGCCTAGCTAGGTTACTGGTCAGAGCAGAAAGCTCCTGCAGTGAGCACTGAATGTCCCAGGGATTATTTGCAGCTCCGTCAGTGCTGATGCGCAAGGCCTCATTTCAGTGGAAATGGAGAAAGCAGAGTCATTTGTGTGCAGTCTATCTCATGGCCCAGACATGTATTAACTGGCTCAGAAGCTCCTTGGGACAAATAATCACACAGCTCCCTTAGAGTCTTGAAAAAGCATTTTGAAATACTTTAATTAAAAAAAGGCAGGTAACATTTGCTCCCATTCCATACAATTCTCAGTGTGGGCAGTATCCATATTTGCCTCTGCCTGCTTTATCGTGGGATGGAAAACTTTCAGTCCCAGTGCTTTGGAAGCTCTTGTGTTCCAGATTAATGCCAGGAAATCAATAGAGAAACAGAACAGAGTCTAGCAGCAGAAGGCCCTGGAGATACCCCAGAACCAAACAGATTGGGGGGAAAAACCCATTAGAAAAGCTATGACTCCAAAATCATTTACACCTTGTGAGAAATTACCTTAAATTATATAAATAGCAAGCAAGAAAGTGCTTGCAGGTTATGCTCATATTCATGTGCTCCAGTGTTTGGGGAACAGTATACCAACGCCGGCTGAAACTGCTCCCAGCGCAGCTGTCCGGCCACAACGTTCATTTGCAGCAACTTGCTATACATCAACGGTCAGTGTGGATTTCCAGGACCTGAATTCCTTTGTTCCAAGACTGAGATGAGTCCCTTTGAAGATAAGGTTCTCCAAACCATTACAGGGATGGGGATGATTTGCGCCTCCTTCCACGGTTACAAAGACTAAAGTGGCTACAGATTGTGCGACATCAGCTCCAACCCTGAGTTTCAAAGAAACAGCCTGACTCCATTATGGACTCCAGAGGATGGCTCAAACATGCAGCTACCACCCAGGAGAGAACCTGAACAAACATCACTGCAAAAAAGGCCACCTCATGGCCACTTTCCAACCAACTGTAGGGCAAAGGACAGGACTTCATATTCCTCCATGGGAGGGGAAAGAGCTTGCTTGGCAAATGATGTAAAACACCAAGGTGGGGCTTCTGCTGAGACTGGTGGAGGATAGATCTACTGCTAGCTGTGCATCTAATGAACAGAATATAGCTTTGCATGCTGGCTGTTGCCATCATGTCATGTTTCTCAAGGGCACTAGGCTGGCGATCACCGAAAAACAGGTCTGGACTAGATGGACCTGGTATGAGACAGCAAGATAAAACACTTGCACCATATTGCATCCATGGGCAATGGACATGGTTCTCTTTTCCTACAAGGAGAAAAGAGAACGTATGAAACAAGACTTTAGGCTGCTTCTGGAAAAAAGGCAGTGGCATTGTATCCGATCATTCCCCGTCTTCCTCCCATTTGACCTGAAACAGGAGTAAACTGCAGGGGCAAGCCAGGCACAACCTAACTGTCAGCTGCAGAGGTGCTGTAACATGTGCCATTCAGAGCCCCATCTATGGCAGGCAGGCTCTGCAGACATGCAAGAGCTACATGTACAGTCTCTCTTATACACATCTATGAATAACTAGAAACAAGCTATTCTGGGGACAAACATTCTGCAACTAGAAGTAATCGGACAAATAAAGCCACCTTGGCATACATGTAGCATGACTGAGTCTACTTGCCATATTTCAAGTTTGGATTTTAGGGAATGACAAAACGAAAGAGGCTGGAAATAAAATATGCAGGAGCAGAGACAAACACAAAACATGTTGGGGAGAATGAAGGCACTGCAAAGCCACGAGTGCAGCAGCCCTGCCAAAAGGCCAACGCACAGCTCAATCCTATGCATGTCTACTCAGAAGTAAGTCCCATTGTGTTCAAAGATTTACTCCCTGGAAAGTGTCTAGGATTGTCTTAGAGAGGCCTTGAACCTCCATGTCTGAGATAGCGCCGCAAACTGTAAAATGCACTTTTCCAGCACAGAGGTGGGTAGATATGTGGTGTTAAGTCACAGATGGGAGGGGGGAGTGGCTTATGGTTCTCAAGTCCCACATTCAACATGGATACCTTCATCTCATTTCTTTTCCCTTTCTCTTTAATTTGGAGGCACGAACAAGTATGCAAGAGAAAGGAGCTGCATACAGATTGGCTTCCTCTGTCTAACCTTGGAACAGAATTTGGATTTGTTTGCCACTGAATGTGCATAGACCTGGTGAGTCCAGAACCGGCTGCATTTCTGACCATAAGTGACCACTGGGAGTGAGACACTGCTGCAGGTGTGACCCTCTCAAGGGAGCGAGAGCACCCTGTCCCTCTGCAGGCCACATAACATCTTGCACAGATTGTCCTTTGGTGTCCTGGCTGCCATTTCACAGGTTCCGCTCAGCAGTGAGGTATTTGAGTGCAGCAGCACCGTACTTGCGGGACAGGTCCTGGTGGAACTCTTCCCTCAGGGTCTCCAGGCAGTCCCGGTAGCTGGAGCTCAAGCGGAACTTGGAGATGTCAAAGCTGGGGGCATGAGGCATATGGATCATGAAGGCATTGGGCAGGACCAGCAGTTCATACTCCTGCAAAAGACATGAAGAAGATGCTAACAGGGTCAGGTCCCTTTGAGACAACCCTCCCTCTCTCCCTGGCTCTCTGGGGATAGAAAGAGGAAACCTTGTGGGCGGTTCTGGTTACACACTTACCTGGACATCAAGCTCCATTATGTGGGACACCTTGTTCCAGCCAAAGCCTACGAACCTCTGGTCATACAGAGGGCAGTCACGCCTTACTACAACATAAGGCTCAAAGTGGGGCTGCCAATCCACTTGGTATGGCACTGTGGCTGTCCGCCACTTGGCATAGTCTGTTGGGGCATGGCCCTGTGGCCACACATGGTACCTGTGCATGGAGACAATACAGGGGTGAGAAAAATTTGTATCTAGGGGAGATCTCTATTCTTAGATAGTCCCCTGTGCTTTGAGAATTAAACAAATTTCTGATGACACCAGATCATTTGATGATCCCCTCACTGTGCTACGTACTTGGCAACAAAAGAAGCACACTTTGTGGATATCGTGATTTTGATTAAGAGGAATAATTACTACCCTCTGGGTCTGGGCTTGCTATCAGCTACAAGCACATTACTTCATACAAACACGCAGAGTCAGCATGTCAAGCTTGAATGAAGAAGACTTGGTTTCAAGTCTTGCCTCTGTCATGGACTTACTGGCTGGCCTTGGGAAAATCACCATCTCAGCCTCAAGTTCCCATCTATAAAATGGGAATAACTGAAGTCCTCTTCACATGTTTTGTCCATGCTGTAAGTGTGGAGGGGGAGAAGGATCATGCCTGTTGGTTCAGTCCTCTCAGTGCAATCACTGTGAGATTGCACATGCAGAGTGCCCTGTACTCATTAGTTGGTACCCTCATTGTACACCCCTTATGCACACACAGTTCTATGGCACACAGAGCCCATTCTCACCTTACATTGGGACAGGGAGTGCAGGCACAATTCCAAACCCCGTACGACATGTTCGCTCTACACATGGACAGAAACTGAGAACAGGGTAAGTGACTTACCTCACAGGGCAGTTGTGAGAGCAACCATAATAAAGATTATAAAGCAAATAGACCTGACCTGTCCTGACAGGTCAAGGGCTCAGCCATGACAGGAGGTTGGATGAGCAGGCTAAGAAGCAGTAGCAGATGCAGAGGAAAGAGATGGGTGTGAAGTGGAAAATGTAGGAGCACAGAATATATACACAGAGACAAGTGGGAAAAGGATGATTGAGCAGGAATGAAGGAAAGAGCCAGAGGGAGGTGTAAGCTGAATTGGGGGGAAAAATAGGCAGTGGAGAGAAATGGACGCAGCCAGGAGCTGAAGGGCTGAATGACACATGACACTTCTAAGTCACCAGCCAACTCTTTGGCTGCACATCACACGCGTTTGTCAGACGCACTGGGGCTGGTCATCTAGATGATACTTCAGCAATCTTTTGAAACAGGCCAAGGGCTTGCTCCGAGCCAAACCCTACCTGAAGGTATAGAGGGAGCCCATGTCCAGCATGGAGAGCAGCTCCGCTTTGGATTTGGGAAAGGTGAGGCGATAATGCAGAGTCTCAAATGCAGGCACAATGAGTGCTGCCTTCCTCTGGGGCAGCTCCAGCTGCAAGATGGAGGTCCTGGAGCACAGAAGAAAGGAGACGTTGGCTTGTTGCTGAATGGATAATCCCAACAGGCACACTTATCTCCTCCCTGTTAAGAGTGTTGGGTATTGACATGTCTCTTGGCCCAGGGTGGAGGCTGGAATTGGCCCACCCTTTCTCAGCCTGGCAATATGGATGAAAGAGTTTACAGATTTACACCGTTTGGGAAAGAACATCTCTGGGGCAAGCTGCAAGTGGGGAAGGAAGTCAGAGCTCCCTCTAAATGAATCAAGAATCCCACCTGACAGAGGGGAAGACTAACACCAGCCTAAAGCTGTGTAAAAGGGAGATCTACAAGTTTTAGGCCCTAAGGAATACTGGCAACTATTCCATGGATTATGGAGAACGATCTTGATTTCAGAATGACTGAAAGGACATCGTTTTGTCCTAGCACTTGGCTGGGAACTCAGTGGGGCCCCAGTGAGAAACATACCTGAGATAGTCATAGAGGCCATACATAGGCAGGAAATCAATGTCCGTCAGGAAGACGTAAGGCGTCTGCACATTCTTTAACGCTACATTGCGCAAGAAGTTGACTGGGTAAAACTGCCCCTCCTTGTACACAATGTGATAGCCAACATTCCGACGGCTACTCAGCACCTCTGAGGCCTGGGCATAGCGGAGGAACTGCTGGGCCTCTGCGTCAGACATATATAATGCCAGGCTGATGGGGCCTGTCCAGTGTTTGCAGATGGCTTCCAGCATCTGTAACCTGCAGATCAAGGAGACAAGAGACACTCGGCAAACAAGCAGCAACTTGGGAGAGGAGTTCCATGCTGTGCATGCAGGAGGCCCCAGGTTCAATCTCTGGCATCTCCAGATTGGTTTGGCAAAGTCTCCCTGTGTGAAACCGAGAAGAGCCACTGCCAGCCAGTGTAGACAACCTTGACCTAGATGGACTAGTAGTCCGACAGAAGACAGGCAGCTTGATATATTCAACACTAGCTTCTGACGTTCAACTGCAACCATGTCCTTGACCCCAATACGTAGCTTTATGGATGGGCCTCCATGTCTGCAGTTACCCTTCTTTGCTCCACCCCCCAACAACTTTCCCTATACCTTTCCAGTACTTTCATACAATCTGGGACTGGTGGAAAAGTCGTAGTTTTGTCATAAAAGTTAACATCTACCTCAGAAATCCTGAAGTCGACTTGAAGTTGTGCAAGGGCAAGCACCAGAACCAGCATCCCAGACTAGCAGGGGATTTTGTGCAATCTTGCAATGAGTTTCACACTAGGGGGTGCAGTTCACACCACATCTCAGGATGAATCATGGTTTGCATGCAATTTCCACATTTTTTTAATCACCCAGTCAGTTTAGTTTGGTCTGGTAGTTTCTTTCAAAAGCTATTAACCTGGCAACTGCATATTCTTGAGACTCTCAAAGTTCCCACCATTTTTCCAGCAAGGTGGATCAAGTTTTCATGAAGCATATGATTCAATTGTGCAATTTCAGCATTAAGACACATCGAACACTACAGTCCTCATGTCCAGGAGGATGACATATGCATGTATGGGAAACAGAGCAAGGACAGTGAGGGATAAAAACAGAACACACGAACACACACACACACACACACGAACACACACACACACACACACACAAAACTAAAGAGCTAGTGCAAGAGAGACAAATGGTTGAAAGCAGCTGTGCTGTTCTGGCAAAGGTGGGACTGCCACCCAAAACAGCAATCCTGTGTCTCATTCTTTGACAGCATCAAGGGATGATTTAATTTAATGTCATCAGACTGAAAGGTTTCCCACCCACCCCTCTCCAGGGGCAGCCCATAAAGCACAGCAGGGGAAGGGGAAATCACAGCACAATTATAGCGGCGACATTTCTATACTGCCTTTCTTTCATGATGGAACTCAAGCAGGCATACAGAGGGCTCCGGGTAGCATCCCATCCAGGTACAGACCTGACCCAGACCTGCTTAGGTTCAGCAAGCTTGTTGCATCCATGTGCCTTCAGACCATGCTGCCCATGTCACATCACAAACTGAACATGCCTAGGCATTATGGGGGGGGGGGATGTGCACTGAGATTAACACTGGAAATATCTGCAGCCATAATCACCCCCAACCGGGCAGAGGCCTGGTGGACCAGTGAATCCATATGAAGCACCGCAAGCTGGCTGAAGCTTCCACCTGAGCAGTGGGATCTACACCAGAAGGCACATCATTGTCATCTATGGCCTTGCCCATCCCTACCTCTCAGGTCCTGCTATATCCTGCTATACTCCTGCCCACGACCTGCACTATTCCAGCTCAAACACCCTCTTCCATTTGAAGGTTTCCTGCTCCCTCAAATATCTCCGACCTTCCTCCATTGCTGCTCGATACCTGGAACTGCCTCCCAGAACATCTGCACAATGCTCTCCCTCTTACTTCTTCCAAATCCCTTCTGAAAACTCACCTTTTCTGTTAAGTCTTTAGCCCAATGCCTTAGTCTGCTCTCTCCCTACTGTAAATAAATGGCTGCTGCATCTTCTCTCTCTCTCTCTCTCTCTCCCCCCCCCGGTATTTCTCTTGTGTCTACCTCAGTTGTAAGCCCCTCCAGGTAGGGACCCACCCCCTCATTCTGTGCAAAGCATCACGTGCACGGATTGTGCTCTCTCTTTCTTTTTAAATACCTGTCCATGGACAGCTGAGCGACCAGGGTGACACCAGCTGTATCACCCAGGGTGGAGAATTCATACTGCAAGAAAAAGAGGTGCACCCGGTGCTGAATCAAGCTCTGCCGCCGAAAGTCGTAGCAAGGGTCATCCTCATCCAGCTCCTCCAGGGCCTGCTGGAGCTACAATTTTTCACAATGTTGAGAGAAGAGGAAAGAAATGAGACAAAGGTGGTGAGACTGGATCAGGAGCCAATTTGGGAGCTATGATGCAACTTGAAAAATATGGAATTGCCTGAAGTGAGAGAAGGCGGGGAGGGGGGAAGAGAAGAGGAGTCTGGTACTAAATAAAATATCAGTTAACATAAACCTAAGCCTAATTGAAAAAGAATTGTATGTGTTGTTTGGGATGGGGCAGGGCAGGAGGGGGAGACATGCAGAAATTCTTTCGCTTTGCCATTACAGGATAAGAACAACAGAATGCTGACAAAATAAGAGCTGGAGTGAAGAAAATGACCCACTTTAAAGAAACAAAAGATGATCGCAATTCTATGAAAACTAGGTGGCACCCTACTGCAGGCATGCATGCAGATTCTCTGCCCCACTTCTGTCTGCAGGGGAGTCTCAAACATGACAAGAAGGGAGAGGGGGACAGACAAGGTAGGCTCTCACCTGGCCACTTGACAAGCCAGGTAGACTGGCACAGCCAAAGAGCTCCCTACGTAGCAGGTTGCCATCGTACTCCAGAAAGGTCAGGTAGAGATTCCGGAAGAACTCCACATGCTTGTTCTTGACTCGCAGCTTCTTGGGAGAGTTCCAGTGAATCACCTGAGAGTGGAAAGCTAAAGCATAAAGTCTGCTGAAGAAGCCAACTCTACTCCTGAGCCAACTTGCAGGAGGAAACAACAACAAGCCTCTCCAGCACTCAGCCTAGTCCAAGCTGGATGATATGAGCCCCCTGGAGGGTTCATTGCAGGAGAATTGCAGGGAGGGTGCAGCCGGGGAGAAAATACACACCTTCAGATCAGACACCTCCGTGTAGCACTGTTCAGAACGGGTGTGATCAGAGAGCTGCACATTCCAGAAGCAAGGGAGCTGTAACACCAGGCTCGGGCTCTGTTTGATCACCGCATTAAAGATGTCCTAGAAGAGAGATTGCAGTTGGCACAGTGGACAGGCAGGCACGTTCTGGAAGAGGAAAAAGCCCCACGGTAACAGCAAGTGTGAAGTCAGGCCAGGAGGATACAAATTCGTTCTTGGAAACATCCAGCCTTTATACCAGATGAATTACAGAGGGGGTGGAGCAGAGGCTGAAGAGGCAGCAAAGCATGCAAGCTCTGAAACCTGCCTGATCTGCCAGCGATGTAGACAGCATACTCATCAGCTCCCGCTCTGCTGTCAACCGCCACATCTGCTCCCAGCCAATTCGGCGCAGGCGTTCCAGTAGCAAGAGGATCACTCCTAGAAGAGAAACAGGAGGAGGAGGAGGAAGCACCACCTATATCCTCAGGGCTGGACAAAAGCTGCATCCCTGAGCTCAGCACAGGGGATGGGGGTGCACCCCACAATTTTTATCTTTTTAGAAGGCAATATCTGCTCGGTTTTCCTGGATCTCCAGCCCGAGAGCCACCTCCGGTCTCAACTGCAAAGCCTCCTGGGCTTGGAATCCAGATCGGTGCCTGTATTGCATTTTCAGTATCTAGCCAAGCCTGGGAGAACCTGCATTCTTTCTACCTAAAGATAGTGAACTGCCCCAAGGGAGGAAGCAGACATTTCCCCTTTTATAAACAGGGTTGCTAGGCTGTGGAAATTGCTCTCCTCTGGCTCTGCATGGCTGTCTTGCCTCTCAATCCCAGGCTTTCCACCCACCCTCAAATCCATTTCCATAGTGAGCCTTCATCAAACCAATGATTGTCGTTTCCACCACCACAACACACACAAGTGTTTCTAAGATGAAAGATAAGTCACTGAGCAATGCTTGCCCCTTTATGTGGCTGAGGGGTGGGCAACCGAACCAAGAAGAGAGTGAAGAGAGCCATACTGATCTACAGCACACTTTTAAGTGCCCAGAGAGCAAGGTCAAAACCTTGCTCTCTGGGCACCACAAAGCAACCACAACCCAGAGTTGCAAGGTCGAAACCTTGCAACTGAGGGTTGTGGCTGGTCCTCAGCATGCACGGCCAGCCTATCTGGCAAGCAGAACCAGCCTCCTATATTGCAGTGGCAGGAAGGCGCTCACGATGGACCTGCAGAGAGAACCATAATCTCCTGGCGAGGCCCTCTTGACAAGCAGTTCTGTGGACAGCCAGCAGATGGTGCCAAGAAATCTTCCAGACCTGTCAAGATGAACAGTCGTGGCCAGTGAGACAAGTGTGAATTTACCGGTAGGTCCACTGCCTGCCTATCCCAAGGAGAAGCTTTGTGTGTAGATTTCAAGTTGGGAAGCATGAGACAAGCTTAGCTGTATCTCTCTGCTTATTTCTTTTTGTTTGCCCATATTCTGAAAATGTGGGTTATCTGCTACATGTCAACAGAAGAGTGGGTTACAGGTACCAAGGACTGAAGACTGACAGATAGAAGAACAGGTTGCCAAGGCTGACAGCATCAGTGAGCATTCGCTCCACCTGGATAACAGTGATGCTTCCAAACGACTTGAAGGGCTTTCCAGGGAACACTAGTCCAGAGACTTGCCCAAGGCTACACTGTGAGCTTCACAGGTGGACAGAGATATCTGAACCTGGATTCCCCCACAAACAAACCCAACTTTCAAGTTACTGAAGTGGTTTGCTCAATCGGAGAAGAGGGGGGGGGATGGTTTGCTCAATCCAAATTGCATACTGTCACTACTAGGAATCTCACCCCTGCACACATGCAGCCCTGCTGGATGCTCTGGAGCTTACCTGTGTTGAAGCCACGTCCCAATGCTGGCCAGGGTTTATGGTTCTTCCAGAGATTCCCTAGGTACCAGTCGCTTTGGTTTTCCACCAGCCCAATCACCTGTTTGTCTGGTTTATGAGATAAGGCAAATGAGACCAAATGCAGCAGCTAGCAAACTTTGCCTGACAAGGTAGGTTCCCCCCCCCCCACACACACACACACACACACACAAAACCTAAAAAAGATGCAGAAGAACACCAGCAAACAGCCACCAGAAAAGAGACTGTGCTGAGGTGAAAGGGGGGCAGTTACTCTCCCCCTGCTAAATATAAGAGGAGCACCAATTGAAAAAGTGCCTCTTGCCCAGTTAGCAGGGGTTACTATCATATGTGCTCCTTGCAAAGGAACACAAGAACTAGAAAGACTGTTGATTAGAAGAAGAAGAAAAAAGCCACACAGTATCCGGGGCCAAGAGAGATGGTGCAAAGATAGACTAAAGAGCTTCCTCCTCCCCCCCCCCCCACTGTCACTTACCAGAGAACTTTCCAAAGACAGCCCATAGTTCTCCAATGTCAGTGGCAAAGGTGATGTCTGTGTCCAGGACAATGACCTTGGAGAGGGCAGAGGGCAGTGCCTTGGTGAGCGTCAGCTTCATCAGCCCATAGATTCCAGAGTAATGCTTATTAGGAATCCAGGACACTTCTGGCTACAGAAACAAAGACAGACGAACATTTACAAATAGGAAAAGAGACAGGGCAGTTTCAGGGCCATGCATCTAATCTGCAGGCAAGACCAAACCTGACACTGCATTTCTTCACAACGATGGGAACAATGACACACCTAACCAGCCTGTATAATTCACACGGAGGTCCAAGGTCCACTTCACACAAATGGGTGGCATGGAGATACTTATGGCCGTCACACGGGTGACCCCTGCCATATAACGTGTCGCCACGCTCCGATGTGGCACTTTCAGCGGCGTGTTTTCGCTCTCGAGAGGCTCCTGCCTTTGGGCGAGCTTCTTGGGGATGCTGAGAAGGGCCCTCTCAACCGCCCAGAGCCTCCTACCTGCCCAGAGCCTCCTACCTGCATTTTCTGACCTCTGAAAACCTGAAAACCCAGAAGTAACTGGTGATGATGTCATTGCCAGTCACTTCCAGTGGTATGCAGGAGAGTGGCGCTGGAAGTAGTACTCGGCTGGGAATGGGTTGAGAACCCCTGGTGTAGACAATCTGGAGCTAGATGGACCAATGGTTGGCTCAGCAGAAGGCAGCTTCCTACATACACATGATTTCTAACTCTACTTTCATTCAAGGTATTCAATGCAACCAGAAACATCAATTGAATTTCCCCTCTTTCACACCAGAATAAAGCAATTCCATATCTGAAGAACCCAACTTAAACCTGAGCTTAAGCCCTCCATCACTAGATTCTCAAACACCATTAAACCTAGCACAGTTGTTTGTATTCAGCACGTCAGAGGGTCCCACTGCAGGAAACGTGGTATCCTGAAAATCTCACAAAAAAAATAAACCATGTTTCTAGTCCTTTTGGCTATGGAGAACAGCTTGGGAATACACATATAATGCCTGGCAATGACTCAGAAACTAAAGCAGGGCTGGCATGAGATTAGGTGCAGTTTTATGGTCCTATGTGCTTCCTGTATGGGAACTCCTCCAGATCCCCTACCTCTAATCTCCATGCTCGTCTTCCATTTTGCCAAACACAATTAAAATTTTAAAGCTTAAATTGTGGCAGGAAATGAAGTAATATATGTGTAAATAAATTACACCAATTAGATATATTACTTCAAGGGCATATCCTGGCTGCTCTTTTGGTGCAATCTTGCAAAGTCAAACACAGTCTTGACTATAATTCATGACTTCTTGAATGTGGCCAAGTGTTTCTCACTGAAGCCAGAGTACCTCTTCTGCCTTAGGAGGCAGAATAAACTTGTCAGCCTTAAGTTGCTAGGAGGCTATTTGCTGTAGCAGACTTAACACGGCAGTCACTCTGGAAGTTGACTTATGAGAGCGACACCTTTATCACTTCTGACTCTGCAACAAGAAAACTGATGGACACACCCTGGTTCACAGACACGCTTCCAAGAGAAAGCCTTGCGTCAAGTCCTTAGGTGCTTTTTTCTCTGCTCAATGAAATAGCAAGAGAGACGACGAGAGAGCAGCAAGAAGTGGAATCGTTGAGAGCTCTCATCTCCAAACATTCCTCTTCATCCAAACAATTCTTGCCCCCAGCCTTCCCTACAGAGCTGCTAATGTCACAGAAAAATACTGTACGGAAAGGGACATTCAAAGGAGGGACACAGAAAGAACACAAGCTGGGATCTAGGTATCCTGCCTTTAAGTCATCAGCATTGTAGAAGCTAACGTGGACAGAAGGCACCATCCAGGACTGGAACAGGGTCTGCAGGATCTGCTGGGCTACCGAGTCAGTGATGAGATGGAAGTGGAGCGGGTTCTTCCTGTCGAGAGAGGAAACAAGTAACGCCCACAATAGCTGAAGGCAAGATTTATTTTTAAAAAGGTCTGCCCCCGTTGCTGAATCTCTTCCTTCCACCATTTTCTAGATGAAGTCTCATGGGACATCAGCCCCTTTATTGCCCACATGGTGGTACCACTACTGACATCTCAGGACTTCTCTTCTCCCTTGGGGGAACACAGAATCCTGAGAGTTGCAAATAAAAGGAGAGCAGCGAGAAGACCCAGCCAAATCTTTCCTGTCCTGGTTTGGGCCAGATTCCCTTCCACGTCCCAAACTGCAGCTTGGAAGTCAAGCAGTAGAAAGGCATCGAATTTGAAGCCTCAAATTCCCAGGCCCTGTAACAGCCAGAAGCCTCCTTAGCTGCTCAAAGAAAAAAGCATCCCCCCCCCCCGCTCCCAAACTCAAGTTACCTGTGGAAGAGGATGGACTTCACAAGGGTCACTACATCCCGACTTGCATTGTACCCAGCACACACGATTGCAACATGGAGAAGCTGTCCAGAAATACAAGATGCTATCAGGTCTGATCCCCACAAACACCACTCATTGCAAGAGGGCATCGCCCCCTTCCTTTCCTTCCCCTTCCTCACAGCTGGGCATTTATGCATCATCATGCACGCAAAATCAGCTTGACTGTCATTGTATTTTGATCTGAACCTAATTCACTATAGAGGGGAGCACACCAAGGCTGCTGCCTTCCCTAAGAGCAAAGTGGAGAAAGCAAAGCATTTATGAAGAAAAAACTGGTCAGAGTTAGGAATGGAAGCCAAGCACAAATCAGTGCTGCTATCTCTCCTTAGGCATCCTATCACACAAAGTACCTTTTGGGGGGTAGGGAAAAAATGCTACCGCCTCTCTCCCATCACACCCTCTATTAACATCACAGTACCTAGGGCAGGAAGGGAAATGGTATAACTACATCCGTATCTTGGGGAACTGAGCGAAGCAAGAGCCTTGGCCTACATCACCACTCTCATTGTGATCTCTAACACCCTCCTAGCTTGGGGATCCTCTGACAACAAGTGTGTCGACAAGGCACTGTGCGCAGCAATGCACGGAAGCGTCCTCTTTACCTCGCACTTCTGCACCATCCTCTGCTTGGGACAGCCAGTGCGGTTCTTCCTTCCATGCTCATCTTCCATGCCCTGCTGGCTGCCATCAGTCCCATCCACAACCCCATCTTGTGCCTGAGACTGGCTAAGTTGCAACCGCAACAGCTGGTTTTCTTCTTCCACTTTCCGCACCTGGGATACCAACACTTCGCGGTCCAAATACCGGCCTGGCTGTTCCCCAAAGCAAGGGGGGAGCACGAGGGAACGCCCATCTACAAAGGATCCAAAAATCACAATGAGTCAGAAAAGAGAGATGGCTGAAGGCACTTTAATGCACAGATAATGAGTCTCTAATTCATACTTTTATTGGAGTAGAGGAATAAGCAGGAAAGAAGCAACCCAAAATTCACACGACAGCTGAAAACAAACGTACACACCTAGCATTTGTGAACGTTACAACCTCTAGATAATCTAGAATTCTCTATGACCTCTTTTTGTCTCCCCACTTGAGAGGGGACATTATTGAGACACATAAAATTATGCATGGGGTGGATAGAGGGAAATTCTTTTCCCCATCGCACAACACCAGAACACCAGGGCATCCACTAAAATTGACTGGTGGGAAGGTCAGAACAGACAAAAGGACATATTTCGCTACCAGATCATAAATAAATCTGTGAAACTCCTTGCCATAGGATGTTGTGATGGTACCTGACCTAGATGCCTTTAAAAGGGGAGTAGACAGATTTATGGAGGAAACGTCCATCACAAGTTACAAGTCATGATGACTGTATGCGACTTTCAGGTTTTAGAGAGAGCTTATTTCTGAATGCCAGATGTCAGGGAGTGGCAACAGGATACAGGTATCTTGTGGATTTGTGTACTCCAGAGGCATCTGTTGGGCCACTGTGAAACACAGGAAGCTGGACCAGATGGGCCCTTGGCGTGATCCAACAGGGCTCTTCTTGTGTTCTTATGTCTCAGAAATGCACTCTTTCTGATCTTATTGAAACCTGGATATCCTACACCAAGTCTGTTACACCCAATCAAAATAATAGGGCGATAGCTCCGCCCTCAGCTTTCCCATTCATAGTTTTGCTATCACAAACCATACTGGACTAGGAGACCTAAGAGAACAATACTTCAGAGAGTTTTGGTCTCTATGCCATATTGTCCGCATGGCCTGACTACATTAGAACCATAGCAGGCTGGTTGTGCTATACAGAACTTCCTTGCTGATGTGCTGGCAGAATGGCAATTCCATTTAGCAGCCAACTGCAAAGATCCAAACAGCAATCATGCCAGTTGCCTGTGGGAAGAACTGTCTGGTGGACACAGCCTTGGACATTGCTATCTGGTCCACTCCCAGACTGGTCTGCAGGGGGGGGGGTCTCTGTGGAGGGCCTGCTGCTGCTGCTGCTGCTGCTGCTGCCGCCGCCAGATGTTGCCCAGAGGGACTAGCCCTCTGGCTTGGCCTTCAGGCATAGATCAAGAGACTCTGCTGATTTGTTGTTCTAGGGTGGAATCATGGAAACCTGCCCCCACAGCTCGATTCAAACATGTTTGTAGGCTGCCTTGAACAGTACAAAGGCAAGATAAATTTGGCAAATAAATAAATAAAAAGGACAATTGATTCAACTACTGTAATTGGCAACTTGGCTGATTTCCTTTTCTGCATACTTTATGAAAGCAGCCACCACGTGCTGTGCTATGGGGAATTCAGAGGAGCAAAGGCCATGGAGCTTTCCATCATGTAGCACCCCATGTATCCTGCACCCAGTGGTACCACTAGGGAGGCATGGGGGGGTGCAGACTGCACTGGGTGACACCTTCGGGGGGGGGAGGTTGACACCACTAGTGGCCAAAATTGTAGAAACCTTTTGGAAAATTTGATTTATGAATAATACCATAAAGTTATATATCAGTGGAAAGGAAATTTAATACATAACGTAATAAAAAACCCCGTGTTGAATTAACTGTATTCTATCAAAGGTTATGGCCAAATAACTGGAAAAAGAAAACACAACTGCCTTAGGTAACAAAAAGTGGATTTCCTTAACTCAAAATTGACCAATGAGACTGATTGTTCTGAGAGCCAATGAGGTGTTATTATGTCACAGCATGGAACCAATAAGGTGTTAGTATAAGTTGGCTCTCACTTCTATGTATCAGAGCTAATACTAGAACTCTTATACAGTTGTGTGAGTGTCAACAAGTTGGCCACTGGTTTTTTTGTTGGTTACTGATTTGCTGGGTGACCTGGACTGTTATATATTAAAATAAATAAAGTTAATGTGGGTGACACAATGAGCTCTCGCACCGGGCGACGCAAACCTAATGACGCCTCTGCCTGCAACGCCTTGGCTTCACCATCTCATGAAAATAAAGCCTTGTTACACAGGAGAAGAAAACCGAGGCCAGGCTTTGCCCAAAGGTTTCTCAGTGAATCATAGCTGAATGCTGAAGTGCCAATGCCAAACAGCATCTACAGTTGCCACAGAGCATGTGGTTTTTCTCACGCAGCCACCTACACCCCCCTTCCCATGTCACCCCTGCCATCACTCACACTCCAGATTACCCATAAAGAGGTAGAGCCACGAGATGAGGAGCACCAGCGTCAACGTGGCAAGCAACAGCTTCAGTCTCCCACGCCAGTAACACAGCATGATGGTGGCAAAGGTCACGTGGGCAGGCCTAGCCTCACTGGAGCCAGCATTCTACACCCTGCAAGAGAAAACAAAACAGCATACAGATCATCCCAGGGCATGGCCTTCAGACATACGATGCAGCCCCTTTGTCTTGACCTAGTCTGGATGGTTGACTGTGTGCAATCCACCAAATTCCATGATGGAAGAAAGCTGGGATACAAATGTAATAAAACACAACAAATACTAAAAGGGTTACCAGAGTCTTAATCTCCAAGGATCTTCCTTTGCCTCAAATAGGGCATGGGGGACTTTACAAAATAGACATTTCTAGGTCCGGAAAGCCATAAGTAGTAGCTGCTGCCAACAAGGCATCTATCACACAAATACAGATGGCACATACTGTACTTTGCTCCGACAAGGAAAGTCTGCACCCTAAATATTCTGCATGGGTCACAGTTTCAGTACCACCTCCTGGCCAGGGTTCTGCTATATACAGGATGGGTCGCTGCCTTGTCCTCTTTCATGAAGCCCTCCTGAGCAAGACAGCTTTCCTCCCTCTCCAAACAGCCAAAGAGATGAAGGGGTGTGTTACTTCTTGCTGAGACTGGAAGGATAGGCTATACTATAGGACTGTTGACGGCACCTGTGGTCAACACTGGCAACCTAGAGAACACATCTCTTGGTCCAACCAGGAGCTGGAAAAGCAGCAGCAACAAGAGAGGTCTCGGTCTCTCTCGGTCTCTCTCTCTCGGTCTCTCATGTCAAGAGGGGAACAGACAGTTCCACACGCTTGCTAGTTATCTACTGCCATGTCCATCTTCAAAGAAGGTCCTTGGCTTCTTCTCAAGGTAACAGGACCACAATGTGATCCTCCAAACGCACAGCCATTGTCGGCTGAAACAATACTCCTTTGTTCAGCAGAGGCAAGCACTAACGCTTTTGGCCAGAGCAGAACATGGAGCCCAATGTAAGATTGACAGAAGTGGGTGTCAGTTTTCAGATATGAAAGTCATGGATTAAGGTCCCTGCCCAGCCATAAGGCTCAGTGAATAGCCTTGGGCAGAACGTTCTCTCAAAACGCACATAATGCATCGGATTTTTGTGAAGACAAATGATATAAGAATTCAAAAGCGCATTATATGCTGAAAAGCACTGTGGGAGTGATTAAAGTAAGAACAACAACATTTATAGCAATAAACAGCTTGACCTCCTACACTACTCACCCCCAGGTTGATGCAAGATGGATTTTTTATTTTATTTTTTTAGCTTTCACGGGGATATAAACTCAGCCCTAGGCCCTGTGTTTAGTGCCAGGGTTAAGCTCTGCAGTGTGTTATAATAATGGGGGAAAAAATGCCTGCAAGAATGTGCAGTGACTTCATCACTAACTTACACAGTACACACACCCTTTGCACGCATGTGTACACACGCAAAAGCACAACCTGCAATTAAGAGCTGCAGCTTTCAGCTAGGAAGATGTAAACCGATGTAGGACGCAAAGGTAGAAAATGGCAGAACAACTGTTCTTATGCAAGGGACAGCTCCTCTCATGCAACCAGAGCTGAGACATATTCTGATGTTTTGGAGGTCAGATGTGCATTAGCTACCAGCTGTATAAGAGACAGGGGAGAACCTGCCATATCACAAAGCTGCATAGGCTACACGGATGGCTTTTCACAATGAGCTCCAGAGTGGCTCAAGGAAAGGCTATCTTCCTTTCTGCAGGACACTTCCTGTGGCCCTGGTTTTGCTCTACGGCACTAAAATGAAAGCACAGGAGAAGTGACATGTGGATAAGTTATCAGTGGGAACGGGATGCCCAGAACTGTGGTGGAGGCAAACAGAAGCGAGAGACTCAATATCAAAACTAAGGGAGCAAATAAGATATTGTAGTTTTCTTCCATCCACCCGAGATGCCAAGGCTCAGCCATATAATCCATCACTTCAGTGCCTGGACCAGCACTGGGAAATGGAGGTAACAATGCTGATATTTCAATAGTTGGGTCTCCAAGAGCAAAACACTCTGTGCTGCTTTCCCTCCAAACATGCACCAATGAATAACTGAACTGTGCAAACTTCGGATGAGTGCTGATGCAGAACTGAACCGTGACAGCTGAACCTTAACCCAACACAATTCCTGATGCTTTTGATGGGCTGACATCTGTGTGGTGTCAGAAACGATGCTGGTGCCCAGTCAAGCCCGCTCCACTGTTCCCAATTTGAGAGGACTCCTGCTGCTTCCTGCCATATTGGAGATATGGCCAAGGGACACAGCCTTTGATGCTAGCAATTCAATTGCAAGTGTTCCGGAGTCAGCAGTTCCGTTCAGTGATGCGAGGTAGGTTATGTCGAAACCTCAGCCTACTATGTTAGACAGTCTGCAGAGTCAGCTATACTGTACAGAAGACACATTTAAGCTTCTTTCAATTCACCACCATGTTTAAGTGTTCCAACAAGAACAAATGCAAACTGTATTAAAATACTGTAATGCAACAAATAAATAGAATGTAAAACAAGGCAAGGGGGCTAAAAGAGAAATTAAAAGGGAAGGATGTGCAGCAGGCAGGGCACTTTCATGGAAAGCAAAGGATACTCGTGCCTGGGATTTAATCAGGCAATAATGAGGACTGCCAAGAACATTCATAATTGAAGATGGAACCTGGCGATCAGAATCCTGAGACACCCCTACGTAATCCTGACTTTGCAACAGAATCTGGACTTCTTGGGAATACAGCATATGATCCAGACCAAGCAGAAAAGAACCCAAGAAACATCTTTCTTTGGCAGTCTCATCTTATCTCATCTCTCTTCGGAGCACAACCTGAAATCAACCAGACCTGCCCTGGATGCCTTTAAAAGGGGATTGGACAGATTTATGGAGGAAAAGTCCATCACAGCTTACAAGCCATGATGGGGAAAAGCAACCTCCTGGTTGTAGGAGTAGGTTCTCTCTGTGCCAGGTGCAAGGGAGTGGCGACAGGATACAGGTATCTTGTCTTGTGTGCTCCCTGAGGCATCTGGTGGGGCCACTGTGTGATACAGGAAGCTGGACTAGATGGGCCTTTGGCCTGATCCAGCAGGGATCTTCTTATGTTCTTAGACTTTCCCCTAGATCAGCGTTCCTCAAAGTGTGCTCCTTGGAGCCCTGGGGCTCCCTTTCAGGGGCTCCCTGAGCACACCCTTAGTGGTTGCCACCTGCCCCCTGCCCGGTTTGCTCGTCCATCCCTCCTGCCTCTCGTTTGTGGCACTCCTTCCTCATTTCCCCTCCTGTTCTGACTCTTCACTGGTATTTGGTGTTGGGTTCGGCACTGCACCACTCTGTGCATGCGCCAGCGCCCTGGGGCTCCCCAAGACTCAACGCATGCAATGGCGGGGCTCCCCAAGACTCCTTTTAGGAGTGTAAAGGACTCTGGAGACTGAAAAGTTTGAGACCTGCTGCCCTAGATCATATGCATGGCAGTTCTACTGTGAGTTAAGGTGTGGCAGCCTCCGCAGGTGGCAGATTTTGAGTGCCATTAAGGATGGCAATGTGGGTTAGACAATTCTAGCCCATGGGGCACAGATGGGGAGCTTTCCTGCAGAAGTCCCAATGAAATTAACTCCATGTTAATGGAGCTTGCACAGGAGAACATTCTAGGGCAGTGTTTCTCAAACTGTGGGTCAGGACCCACTTGGTGGGTTGCGACCTGATTTCTGGTGGGTCCCACAGAGCCGCCAATGAAAACAGGGGTGGTGAAAAGATCAGATAATTCCCTGATGCTATTCAAAAATCAGATAGTTGCTAATTGCCCTGCAAAAAGCTGAGCTCCTGCAGTTTGCAAGCTTGTATAAATATAGGGAGATAAATGTTTGAGCATCTTTTTTCTTGTTGTTTTTTTTCCCCAAAGTCTGTCAATGACAGGTAGTGGGGGCAGGTGAAGGCTGGGTCACAAAACTAATTGTGTACAAAATTAAGCCCCTCATGCCTTGAGGCTATTCATTAGGGCTGCCTAAGTACCTGAAATGGACTGAGTTTTATAAATAAATAAAATATGTGCAAATTAATAAATATATCGTTCTAGATCACTTTTTTTAAGCCTCATAAAGCTAGGTGGGTCCTGATAGAGTGTCATTTTAAAAAGTGGTTCCCGGTGCTAAAACGTTTGGGAACCACTGTTCTAGGGACTGTGCCCCGTGTTAATTAGTGGAATATGGATTCCATTTGGACTTGGGCACTAATATATCTTAAGACAGCCCTGGTCATCTACAGTTCCTGGCAGGGTAGAGGAGGACTTTCTTTCTCCCAATATTCATTAATCCCAAGGACGACGTGAAGGTTTGCAAAACCCCATTCCTTCATTGTCCTCCAAGGCTCATGTTAAGTGGTTCCCCCAGTAAAATCATCACAGGAGGAGTCTGTTGGGCCGCAGCTTTTAATTGGTATAACTTCTAAGCAGGGCTTGCCCATCATCCACAAGGAGGCAGAGTGGCGGGGGGGGGGAGCACCCACTTCTGTTTGCATGCTTGCCTCCTCCCTTTCCAATCCAGAGAGGAGGAACAGTGGAGGACAGTGGTGCCCTAGAGCTTCCTCTTCCTCACCACCACCCCTTTTTCTTTACCAATCCAGGGAGCGGGAGGAGGAGAGCCTGGCACATCACCAGGTAAGCGGAGGCAGCGTTTGGCATGCCGCCACCTTAGGTACTAAGAGGTCTTGGGCTGGCCCTGCCTCTAAACTTTAGTTAGTTACACAATGGGGGTCTGCACATTAAGAGTTACCTAGTCAATTTTTAAAGACTATTTTGGCTGTGATGTGTTACAGTAACAGGGAATTTAAAAACAACAACACTGAAGGTGGCCTTCCATTCTACTAATGAATGGCAGGTGTTTATTTATTAAATGACAAGCGACCTTGGCACATTTAAATGTAATCTATTGATCAACTGATGGTTAACCTGGTTGATTACTAGTCGACTAAAAATTCTTTAAATTGGTACACAGTCCTACTGTGGGCACTTTAGATTTAAATGGAGTGGAATCTGTGGAATTAGAGCATACAGTCATCCAAAGAGGAGTATTTTAGCATACCCATGCGTGAAACAATGTACGTAGAAATGTTACATCAGAACTGGCCCAAAGGAACCACAACATGGCAATAGAGTTGTCTAGTTCTGAAGGCAGATCCCGTGCCTCCATAAGCACCTTCATCTGGCCTCTTGCTCCACTGACAGGCAAGCAAGTCTCTCATGTGATTTTTCCCCCCAGCTTAGCATCCCAGTGTTCAAAGCTACTTCTTAAGCCTCGCAGTTTCCAACGTGCCTGCTGCATTCCTCAGAGAACCGTAAGGCAATTACCAAACAGACAGAGGCTGTATGCACACTGAAGGGTCACTGGCCAAACCAAGTGGAAAATACATTCACGACTGCTCCCTGCTCCTCCTCATTTCCCTGCTCACCAGAGTGTGAAGGCATCAACATCTGTACCTCTCCATTAACACTGTCCCCAAAGAACACTCCATTAACACTGTCCCCAGCCCAGACCGCCTCCTGGGGTTCCATCCCAGTCTCCTTTTACCAGCATGGGGGCAAGTTACTAAGAGGAAAGCGCCTTGGCCGCATGGCTGCTAAGACAAAGGACAAGGCAAAGCAGGCAGAATCAGGACTGGGCAGGCACCTTAGAGGAGGGAAGAGGAACAGGAGAAGCTGCTACTGCTTCGAAATGAAAGCTGTGCCTCCCAAGAGCTTTTACAAGAACCCAAGAGCCCGCTCCCAAGTTCAAGATTGTCTTTTTGTGGGAAAGCTCCACTTTTGTTGTAAGAGATGTGGAAGTGCAGTTATGGGTGGTATATGGAGACCAGGGATAGAACGCGTGTGCCACAGGTGGTGATGAGAATTAGTGTAGAGAACTGCGACCCAGGAATTGGATTATAAACCTGTTCTTGAAGGGCTGCCAGGTTTGCATTTTGGGGGGTGCTTTTGGACCTGGCCTTGTCCCTGGGTGCTCAGGTGTCAGCTCCTTTAACCAGCTTAGGCCTTTAATCAGCCTTCTCGGATTGTTCAGGCCTGGCTATGGGGATCCATGCCCTAGCAACATCAAAATTGGACTACTGTAATGCACTGTTTGTGGGGCTGCCTATGAAGACTGTACAGAAACTTCAGTGAGTACAGAATATGGCTGCTGACTGGTCCAAAGGGTCATGACTCTTATCACACTGCTGTTGTATCATCTGCACTGGCTTTCTGTACGTTTCTGAGCACAATTCAAAGAGTGATGATCTATAAGGCCCTTTATGGCTCCAAACCTAAAGGACTGTCTGTCTGCCTGTCTTGTGAGGACGTCTCAGGGGGCTCTGTGCAGGCTCTGCCCCCAGCAAAGGTGTGGTTGGCAGTTACCAGTGACAGAGCCTTCTCAGTACGGCACTTAATCCCTGGAATGCCCTCCCACTGGAGTTAAGAACAGCTCCTTCCTTGCTGGCATTTTGGAGACTTTTGTTCAGACTGGCCTTCGGTTAATTTGTCCTCTTTTTGCTGAGCTTTTTTTAAATTGTTGTATAGTTGCTTTTATTATTTACTTCTGTTTTTTGCATACTGATTGTTTTATATTGTGTTTTTAACTTGTAAGATGCCCTGAACTTCCTTTTCTGGGGTATTAAATATTTAAAATAAAGTACTGACTGCTTTCACAGTACTCTGTGTGATTTAAATGGCAAAGACTTTGGGGACAGGATTCCCACCCACCCACCCATTTACCGGTATATAAGAGTATTACCCATTTGAAACCTGCTAAACAGAATTGGTTACAGATACATTACACGCAATTATTTATACAATTGGTTGTGCTTATGGGGAAAAATGGGTGCATCTCTTGGACAAGAGATTTTGCCTTTAAAATTAAACTTGAGATTCTATCTGCAAAGAAGCTTCCCTGTGGCATTTGACAATGTCTACTCATCCACATACAGTACCATCAGTGATAACTATACTAAAGCAAGGGGAGCTAAAGGAGCTCATTGCAAATTCATGTGATCTGAGTGGCCTTTTCCCACCTCACTAGTTTGCTCAGTACACTAAGAATTCCTGGAGAGAGGAGAGCCTCTCCTGGCTCCACCTCATGCAACAATTATTATTTTATTTTCTCCACGGCAGCATGCCCTTTTTGGAACTCCCTGCCTGACAAGTTCTGTATGGCTCGCCTCTTTGGCAGCATTTCACCCCCTCCTGAAAATCTTTTTGTTTAAGCAAGCTGTTTGCCTGCAGGTTGGTTAATCTTTACCAGCTCTCTTCTTTCTGTTTTACGTCTTTCAATATTTTTTTTTGTAATTCTACCTGCTGCTTGCATTTTAACTTGTTTTTCAGATTGTGGTTTTACATTTTTGCTTGTGCTAGGTGCCTTCAGTGGGTCAGTTTTGAACTAGAGAGGTGGGATATAAATATCCTTAATAAATGAACATGTTCTTTTTTAAAGGAAGGGAGAAAAGCGATACATGTCGTGTTCAGGTCCCCAGAAGACCAGATTTGCAAGGCTCTTGTAGCCATGCTGGGGATTCCCCTTTGTCTTGTCCCAGTCCCATAACTTGGAAGAAAGGCTATGGAAATTACTCCCTATGCTAGATGCCCCACAGCCTGATCACAGCCTCTACCTACCTAAGTGTCACAACACTCTAGATAAGAACAGCAAAAGACCTTTATGTATTCCCCCTCTCCTTCATTTTTTCAGAACACTAGGATTCTTTGTAAAAGCACCTTCATGCTCTGAGTGCAGCAGAAGAGTCTGGCTCAGGGAGAGCTGCCGTCTTGTAAAGCCCAAAGACCGGTGAACTTGATAAGTTTGAGACACGCCACCAACAAAAAGCTGTAAAAGCCTCCAGGAGGAGAGATAAGAGCTCCCAGCTGTGTCAGGTCAAGTGTGGGAGGCGCCAGCCAGCAGAATTGTCAGACTGTAAAAAGGATACCACCTGGAAAGTAGCTGTTCATGAGAGATTGGACATTTATATATATTGTAAAAAAAAAACCCAAGGGGGGTTAGGACAGCCTGCCCATGGACTACACCGCCTTGGATTAAAGTCAGAGGAGAAATCCAATGACCAAGAAAGGCGGTATATAAATACTGTATATTATATTATTATTCACAAACTCGCCAGCATGAATGTGCCAAGAATGCTAACATTCATGTTGTTAAATGCAGCACACAGGTTAAGTTTCTTTTATTCCCAACACGACGAACAGCCCAATCCTAACCAACTTTCCAGCACTGATGCAGCCACAATGCAGCCTCAAGGAAAGGCAACAAACATTCCCTTACCTTGAGGAGACCTCCGCTGACAGACCTCAGGATGCAGCACTGCACACACCCTATTGGCACGGCTGCATCAGCGCTGCTGGAAATTTAGTTAGGATTGGGCTATAATTTTAGGATAGAAGGAAAGAAAACTCTGATCTCTGCACCATCACAATGATGGGGTAGGTTTGCATGACGATGCATGAACAGTACAACCATCGTCTCAATACTTTAAAAAGGAACTAACACACATCCATCCATGTCATCCCTGGACAAGCGGTGGAGCACTGGACCCATGCCTGAATTCTGCATAACAGCTGGAGGCTATTCAAGCAGCACGAGGACCTCTCTTGAGTCATAGAACTAAACAGGCCTGCATTACCAACTTCTCTTCCACTTGGAGGACCTTGAGCATACTGAAGTGCAAAACTGCCTGTGGGCCTCTAGGTTTTCAGGGGGGGGAGGGAGAAGAGGGAAAACATCTTGTAAGGTTTGTAGGCAAGGGGAACCCTGTTAATATTCTTTGGCATGATCCTCAGTAAGTAGCATGCAGAGCTGCTGTTCAAGCAAATCATGAAGCCCATCACACAGCAGGTGACCGATTCACTGTGACAACTGCAACCCCTTCCCTCCAGCAGACCCCTGAGGTGTCCAGATGCAAAGTCCATTAATGTTCAGACATCCTAAAAACCATGAACAACCCCAGGGAGACTGACCTTTCAGGAGGACTATTTCAATACAGGTCAGGCCATACTGGGGCCATCAGAGTTTGCTCCACCTCCACCAAGGCCAGGATAACAGGCGGCAGCAAGTCTCTGTGCAATTCTCACATTCTAATATCCCCTGCATTTGAGGGCACACAAGCAGCTGAAACTTGGACTTCTTGATTCTTCCAGGAAAATCACTGTGCCAGCTAGATGCAAAGACTCCAACAATGAGAGCTGTAAGAAGGGGGGGCTTACTCCTAGGAACGTGTATAGGAGTTCATCTTGGTCTAGTACTGTATACAATCAAATCCCAGTGAAGAGAAAATGGAGAGGGAGATTTGCCTTTCTTAAACCTTCAACAGTTACTAGATCATGTACACATGTGACAGCTTGTGAAGAAAGTTGGGAAAATATTTCTACCTCCCAGGCTCCAGCCTCATTTTTTAAAAAAACATTTACAAAAGTATTCAAGTTCCCAAGCCCCAAGAGATAAACAGATGTGAAGGTTCCCAGTAGTATTTGTACAGCCCTGCCGGTGTTCAGTCCCACTGTTCAGTCCTGTTCCACTCAACCTGAGTTCAGGAAAACTAACAATACAATTTGCTCCTTGTGTTGTGGTGGCCTGATGCCTGCCCCAGATAAGAACACCAAAAGGCCAGTGAGTAGATCGCCAGACTATGTGGCTGTGCGTCCTTCACGGCCGGTAAACATAGCCGGTCAGAAAGGGACACACTGTTCATTTGTCATAGAGGGTGGGGAACTCACTCTTTGGAAGCGGAGAACTAAAAAGATCTAAGGCAGCAGCCAGAAGAAAGTCTCAAATCGCCCTGGAAAGGAGTCAAGGTTTGACCGGGAAAGGTTTGACTAGATGGGGGGGGGGGGGGGAGAAGCAAGGATCAAAGGCAGCTCTGCAAACCTCCTAACTGGGCTGGCCCCGCCTCCCCCATGTGGTTCGCTGCCCTCTGCAACCCTGAGAGGGACTAGATAGCAAGCAGGGCTGCAAGGGACTTCTGAGAGGTGGGGGGGGGGCTTGTTAGGAGACGGTCGGTGCCCTCCCGAGTTTTCGTATCTGACCCTTCTGCTCCTCACCGCCCCCCACCCTTCACACCTGTTGCGGAACGCTCACAGCAACCCAGGTTACCTGATCCGGCTTTGCCTGCTCGCCGCCGCAATTCTTGCGCGCTGCCTGTACCACCTTTCTGGGCTTCCTTTCCCCTTCAACTCACACGCGCCCCCTCTGGGATCAGGGGCTTGCTTGCCTTCTTTTGTAATTCCCGGAGCAGAGCCCTCCCCTCCCCGGAAGGAGGGGAACAAAACAAAACCATCACCACTAACAAAAGAAAGGTTGAATTCACTTTCTGCTCAGTAAGCGCTGAGCCACGGCAAAATCGTCCAGAGCACGGGGTTAGCGATCTGCTTCTCCCGCCCCCATGGAGGATCCTCCTCCCCCCCCGCTCCCTCCCCCCTTCCTGGACTCAACCGAGCTGACCCTTCCTCCCCTACTTAAATCGAAACAAGAACAATCCCTCACCGGGGCGCCGGGTTGTCCCGGCCTTTGCAAAGGCTGGTGCAACAGGATTTGCCTTTGGGAGAGTAGTGCTGCTGCTGCTGCTGCCTCCGCCTCCAGAAGGCTAGCTAAACTAAGGGGCAAAACTGCCTTCCTACCTGAGCGGCACTACCGGTCTGAGTGAGACCCGGGGTGACTAGCAAGGGGAGGCGGGCAGGAAACGTAGTGTTGTGTGGCAATTAATTAGGCGAGCCCTGAATTTGCTCTCTGTTCAGGACTCCTGGAAGGAAGCAGCGATGGTAGTAGGCACACCAGCGGGACTTACTGTTGGCGAAATACGCGATCTCACACAACCGAACAGCCTCTTGCCTGGGCCCGCTTATCCCACCACTAAGACACTGGTTAGCTGCTGCTCGGCGCCCGCTCCCCAAATGCTTAGGTAGCTGGACCCGAGAGAAGCCAGCAGCTCTTCTTTCATTCTTCACTACAGACTTACAGTAGTAGTAAGTGACCCACTAGTCCCAAAAATAAACAAAGGGCACGTACTTCAGGCCATCCCATCCGGTTCACTTTTTCGCAGTCAGGGTGATTGATAGTTTACCATGTTTACTCAGAGGTAAATCCACTGAACTCAGCGGGGCTCGCTGTGAATAATTTCAGCGTAAGGCTACAGTCCCCACAGGACTTACTGGGGAACTCATTTCCTTGGGCTCGAAGGGGCTTCGACTGGACAAACTTGGTCAGAAGTGGGCTGTAAAAAGGGCACCCATGGCGTGGACGTCCTTTTAACCCTGCGTGCTCACGGAGCCGGGGGCACAAGAGCGTGCTTTTCTGCATCGGCCACAAATGCCGCTGTGGCCCGTCACAGAGCGGACATCCGACTTGTAATTGCACCTCTGCCACTTTCCACCACGCGTCCACCCTCCCCTCCACCAGCAAAAAAGGGATGATGGGTGGACCGTGGAGGGCCTCTCTCTGCAAACCACCAGGAGCGGGCCGATTACCTCTGCTTCCTGCCTCCCTTGAAAATAAAAGACTCGGAGGAGGTACTCATCATAAGCTCGTCCAAGGTGGTCTTCTTGAAGAAATGCGAGCGGCTAAGCACATTACAAGTCTAGCCGGGTGGCTGCCGGACAACGGGAGAGGGTGCCGAGGACGTGGGGGGGGGGGAGGAGGTCGAGCGAGGAGCGTACCGGAATGCAAACTATGCGGAGGCTGCCTGCCTGTACCTGCAGCTGCTCCCCCTACTCATGGCCCCCGGGTGGAAGGAAGCATCTCTCCAGGATCCACCAAGGGAACTGGCAGGCCCCATAAATAATACGTGTGACGACGGAGAGACGAGCCAGCCACATCTCACCTTCCCCCCCCCCCGCCCGGTACAGCAAGCGCAGACTCGCCGGCTCGAAGCACGCCCAGGCTCTGCTAGTGGGGCCTGTGCAGCAGACACACGCGGCAGAAATGTCTGCCCCAAGGCTATGCTTTTACTTCCAGGACGACTAAACTGCAACAACTACGCAAGCCGCACCTTGGGAGCTTCACCTAGTTCCCAGTTAGTGGTCCTCTAACGCAGAGAGGTCCTCACAAACAGTGTAGATCGTGACCCCCCCAGGAGGACCGCACAAGTAGCTGGAAGGAGCTCGCAAAGTTCTGGAAAATTGGGTACAGTACCTCTGTAATCTCCAGGTAGGGCTGGCAAAGGTCCTTGCCTGAAACTCCAGAAAACCACTGCTAGTAAAAGCAGGCACCACCACTGAGCTCGATGGACCAATTGTCCTAGTCTAGGGGCTGTCAAGGTGAGGGTTGGCTAGCTGTAATATGGGGGTATACATTTATATATTACTTTAGGGGTGGAGTAACATGATGTTTGAGCACCCCTGCTTTTAACAGTGTTTGGGACTCAGCTGTAAAGGGTGGCTAGGAGCAGCGGCGTAAGCAGGGCGGAGCGCATGGAGCAGCTGCTCCAGGCGTGGGCGCACGGCCCACGCCCGATGGGCGCACAGAGCAGCTGCTCCAGGCGCCCGCCTGTCACTCACCAGTCGCTTCAACCGTCTTCTGTTCGGCCCTCCTGCCCTCCCTGGAGCCCATTTGGCTCCAAAATGATAGCAAAACCAGGGGGGGGCGGGATAGGAGACGTGCTGCGTGCGCAGCTGCCTCCCTCCGCCCTCCTATTGGCTGCAGAGGGCGCCCCCTTGCCCGGGCTGCAGAGGATGCCCCGCCCCCTTGCCCGGGCTGCAGAGGATGCCCCGCCCCCTTGCCTGGGCACCCCGTCGTGATCCTGCGCCTCTGACTAGGAGGTTCTTTGGGCAGAGTTAACACCTTCCAAAATGCTAGAAGTACTGTCTCATGCATTAAGTACCTAAAGCAGCATTTCCCAAACTGGGAGGCACAGCTCCTAAGGGAGCTGCAGAAACCAGCCAGGGGAGCCACGGAATCCTATTGGAAAACAGTACAATGCCAATTGGCAGGCATCAACACAATGTAACAGGGAGCCACAGCCAATGGTCAAGGGAGCCGCAGGTTGAAAAAGTTTGGGAAACACTGACCTAAAGGAAGCCCTCTTCCATCATTATTAACTAGAGTGATGCCTGTGCTTCGCTACAGGATGCAAGTACTTTAAATCCGAATTCCAGGGATTGTTATCCTCTGGTCAGACACACCGCCCCACAGAGTTTGGCATGGGCCATTTCACTTGCGTCATGTTGACATTGCTTGGCGCATGGTGAACATTTACATGAGGAAGGTCTTCAATGCACAGGGTGGAGTGACTGGCACTCACACCGGTATTGTTTCTACTTCTCCAGCCCTGTTTAGGCGCAATGGCATTCACCTCACCATGGCTGTTCACAATGCAGTTATAGAGAAAACCAAGTAAATAACTATTCCCTGTCCCAAAAGGGCTCCCAATCTGAAAGATGCAGAACAGCCACTAGAAAAGACACTGTGCTGGGAGGGGTCCCCCTTGAAGGCATCCAAACAGCCTAGGACCAAGCCACTGAACATGGTGGAACACAGCCCTGCCCTTCCTATGTCGCAAAATCCCAATGTAAGAGAACCTCACGCACTGCCTGGCTGTGCTTTGGTCTTGGTGTTGCAGGAGGACTTGTTATGTACTTTTAAAATTCCCGGCTTTATTGTAGAACCAGGAGGAAAGATAGAAACATTGAAAATAGAACAGACTGTATTACTTCAGCCTGCAAGTGAGGGGATGACATTTTTAAATGCCCCTCTTAAGAAGAAACAAAAAACCACCATATGAAGAGAACTAGTATAGCAGAGACATGGCTGGAATAGTACCCCATTATGCTTCTGTAGAATTTTTACATGGTAGAATATTTTAAAAATGGCATTTTGCCACCTGCAATCCAAAGTGGTACGATCCACTCTACCACCTCAGGATTCCATCACCACACCCTATTGCACACATAGACCAGATCTGATCCAAGGCAACATATACAACTGCATGGCTGGTTGTGGCCTGGAGGGTCTGTGGTTGCAGGAGAGCAAGCAGAAAGATTTCATACAAGTCATGTTTAATTTGTAATCAAACATCTGAGATACTAAGATAAGCACAGCTCTCTTTGTAGGATGCAAACTTGTACAGGAGACAAAAAATGTTTCTGAGTTTCTCCTCTCCCCAAGAGGGTTACACGTTTCTTGGTTTAATTACTGTTGTGAATCATCACTGTATTCACATCAAAATGGCCCTCCGGATCCTCTTCCATCCCAGAGTTCTTTGACTCCATCTTTGACAACTTCTGCTCTATCCCCATGCGTATAAATACACCTTATATATTTTATATGTATCATACACACACAGCTTTATCCCCCCCGGGATAAATACACCTGCCAAATGATGATGTTTCATATATCTGATTAAGGAGACTGTAGTGCATGAAAACTTAACCAAAATAAATTTGTTAGCCTTTATAGGACTGTTTTTGCTGCAGCGGACAAATGGCTATACTCGTGGAATTCCTCTCCCCACAGAAAGCAAGATGCAATGGGGGGGGGGGATTCATTAAGCACAACCTTAAGTGCCGAGTTCTGTTGAAACTACGTGTTAGGAAACAAAAGATATCCCTGAAGATAGTGTCATACTTAAAACTTACATGATTCTGCAGGGGGGGGGGAAGACCCCCAGAGCAACTTACATAAAATACATGTATGCCCATGTGCCTAGACACACATGTCAGAGCACGTTTCCAGCAGCTACAGAATCATTAATATGACGACTGCAGACCAGGACCATTTTTGTCACAGCCAGTTTTATTTATACACTCCCATGCACAGTATACTCATCACAGAGGCCGCGTGTGTGCTCAGAGGCACACATGTTCTCTTTCACACATTCTTAAGTGCTTCTCCTTATTCACCACTATAACATTTTGGAATGTTGCTGGCTGTGTCGCAACGCTGGCAGAAACGAGCAGGAAACACAGGACACTTTCTGTCTCATGCATGCTATAGTTTCATCTCCCCTATGAGCCTCTCTTGTATCAGTCAAGACGCCAGTCTGACACAACCCACCCACAGAGACACAGGAGGAGCCGCAAAGAACTCTCGAGGTTCTCCAACCCTGCACCACTCACACATATTTTAAATCAAAAAATCCTTGTCACTCCTCATAATATAAATGGTTTCTTCTGTTTTTCCTGGCTGCAGTCTCTCCTTCCTCAGCAGCTTCTTACTTGCTCTGGACAAACATTGCCAGCAGTAAGATGAGGTTTCCTAATAATGGCATTCTTTGTTACCATTAGGAGGATGTAGATAAGGCTGTTCACAGCATGTTATTGTTTTTGCTGCCCTACAGCTTAACAGCCTCTCACCATGCTTTATATATCCTTGTGGCATCCAGCCAAGGAGGACAGGTAGCTTTCCAATTAACTTCTTTAAAAACCTCACAATCATCTCCATTTGTCCTTTGCTATTATGGTACCCGAGGCCAGCGGGTGGCGCAGTGGGTTAAACAGCTGAACCATGAGCTGTCGATCGAACGGTCGGCAGTTCGAATCCGCGACGGGGTGAGCTCTCGTTGCTTGGCCAGCTCCTGCCAACCTAGCAGTTCCAAAGCATGTTAATGCGAGTAGATAAATAGGTACCGCTTGCGGGAAGGTAAACAGCGCTCCGTGTTCCAGCTGCATGCTACGCGCTGCGGCAAGGAGAGTCCTGCCGGCCACATGACCACGGAGGCGTCTTCGGACAACGCTGACTCTTCGGCTTCGAAATGGGGATGAGCACCACACCCTAGAGTCGGACACGACTGGACTTAATTGTCAGGGGTCACCTTTACCTTACTATTATGGTACCCAAGAGTTTGTCTACACAATTGGCCAGCCCTGAAGCCTCTTTTTCTATTTTAAAAGGATTCTGTTCATAGCTATATATAGGGCCAGACAAGCTTAGGTACTCTCCTCTGTTCAGTCCAGTATGGAGTAAATGCATATGAGGGCTGATGTATAGATTAAACTATCATCTATTACTCCTTCGCATAGAGAAGGACTCTGCGTTTTCTCTGTGGAGCAGAAGCTGGTGACAAAGCAGTTTGGACCAGATCAGCCAATTCTATGTAATGCTGGGTACACCTAAACTCGCCAATTCCAATGGCCTTAGCCATTCCTACCACCTTCATAGGATCAGGTTACATATGGCAAGAAGGACGGGAGTACTAGAGGCCCTTTTCTCAGACAGAATGATTGATGGCTCCGACACCTGCTGTCTATATCCCCTACCACTTAACCCCATAAATTTTGCAGGGCAGCACTGTCAAGGAAACGGGCCCAGTTCTAACAGATCAGGGTGCATATGGAAGACTTCCGTTCATACCACTGCAAGTGCAAGTCCTTCTGGAGTATCATACTAGTTATTGGGTCATGGGGCAGGGGGAGAGGAGAGTTGTTTTTACAGTTCGGGTTCATGCCATTAGGTGGGGAAACAGCATTTGAGAGGCTATTGATTCATTTTCCTTTTCAAAAATATTAGGTTAGCGTTCACCTCTGTACTTTCTGCCTTTTTCTCTATATTTGTCATACAAACAAAAATGAAAAAGACCAGTACCTACAACTTAAAGCTGTGTGTGTGTTACTCTACAATAAAGCACTGTCTACAGAGATAGCTCTACAACAGTAATGAACACCCACATATTTTGAGTATACACTCTTTACTTTTTCTTAGGGTAGAATGGCGCAGAGCTATTAATTACAGATACCTACCAGTGCCAAATTCTCAGCCAAAGATAGTACCACCACCTCTCTCTTTAACAGTTCCAAGGCAGGCAGTGCAACCCTTGAACAGTGACGTGCCAGTCCCTTCACCCTCATCCCTCCTTCCCAGGCAGGGGACGGGACTGTGGAACAGCAGAAACAAAGAGGCAAAGTAACGTCTTTCTCAGCATTGCAAAAAGGGACAGGTATCATCCCTGCTTGAGAACCTGGCAATTCTATTAAAGTCTCTCAACAAGCTTTATTGTACGTCTTCTGTTCACTTTGCACAAGATGAAGATTTTTTAAATTGAGAACAAAACTCTCAGTGCAGCAGAGACAC
The DNA here is from genome assembly GCA_026170595.1 of Plestiodon gilberti rubricaudatus. NCBI lineage: Eukaryota > Metazoa > Chordata > Lepidosauria > Squamata > Scincidae > Plestiodon > Plestiodon gilberti. The sequence continues at coordinate 253,252,700 of JANXHW010000001.1, read as the reverse complement.
AGATTTACATATATATTTATGGAATATATTGAATATTGAAGCTGCAGCCAGGAAATGTAGAAAACCTACCTACCTAAAGGTAAAGGTGACCCCTGACAATTAAGTCCAGTCGTGTCCGACTCTAGGGTGTGGCACTCATCCCCATTTCAAAGCCGAAGAGCCAGCGTTGTCCGAAGACGCCTCCGTGGTCACGTGGCCAGCAGGACTCTCCTTGCCCAGCGCATAGCATGCGGCTGGAACACGGAGCGCTGTTTACCTTCCCGCAAGCGGTACCTATTTATCTACTCGCATTAACATGCTTTGGAACTGATAGGTTGGTAGGAGCTGGCCAAGCATCGAGAGCTCACCCCGTCGCGGATTCGAACTGCCGACCTTTCAATGACAGCTCATGGTTCAGCGGTTTAACCCACTGCACCACCCGCTGGCCATACCTACCTACCTACCTACATAAAAATGCCTACTGTCAATGCTAGCAGCAGTGGCAAACTCTCCATATTCTCTCTTCCTGGTTCCTTCCCTTCTTCTGTACACCTTCAGGAAAAAAATAAACAACCCAGTAAGAATATGCATGCAAATGACCTCAAATAGCTCACTTACAAAAAAAAAAAAATAAGGCTAACCCTCTGGTCCCCTGTACAATATTTACATATAGCCATCAACTTTCCAAGAATGCCATTAGGGGCAATTACGCACACATTTAGAATAGCAGTTTGAAGGACACGACCAATTGTTTAACCCCCAGAACTGGTTGCTGTTCCTCAAAATATAACGTAGGTCCTAGGGAAATCACCTTGGAATGCAACCTGCCCACAGTGTCCAAAACTGCCAAGGGATATATCTGACAACAAGAGACAACAGATAATAGCCACAGTTGGCGTTTGCATAGTTGCCTGTGAGCTCAGCTGGCACCAATACACAATGCAGTGAATGTCAGCTGCCTGCCCAATGTCATCTTTGGGCAGAGTTTATTTCTGGCACTGGCACTGTAGTATCCTAGCAATACACAAGCCTTCTTGTCTGGCCTAAAGACGAGCAACTACACTAAAAATAGGGGAATCTCTGTGATTGGGCATGAGGAAAGGAGGGTTAAGCTGTCTGCATGGCTCTCTATTACCTTTTGCCTCAGAGCATTGGCTGTTTTACAGATTATAAGAGAGTGCGCGTATCAAAGGGGTGGACACTGCAAACCAGCTCACCACAGCAGCCTCAACCAAGGTGAGCAGAGACCAGAGGGAAAGACGGAGCAAAGGGTTCTTCTACTAGGCAAAGGCCAGCAAGCTTAAACCAGAAACACAAATGTCTGCTACACACAAGGATGGCAGAATCATGCTACAGATTCTAGCCTTCAAAATCTTTGAACCAAATGAGTGTCCTTTAAACAGAGAACCACTTTGAAAGCAAAGTTTCAGCAGATTCATCCCATGGCTTCTCGGCAGAAGCAGGGGTGTTTTTCTACCTGTGTCCAAAAGAGACCTTTACTTCTGAAAGTGAATCATTAATATCTACTGTGGACCTAAAAACCCTTTCAAAAAAAAAATATCCCGTAAATTCTATAGCATCTGGCTACCATTTTTAGTGCAAAAGAAAAAAAAGCATACAGATTATAACAGTTTAGTCAAGCATAAATTAATTGTTAAATACATTTCACATAAAATTACATTAATCCATTTTCATTGTGATTTGTTTATTCTCTTCCATTTGCATGCACATGAATTACTACTAAAATTTTAATCGTAAGCCACCTTCAGGACTTTTGCCAAAACAATACAAATAAAGCAAACTAAGAAAGGCAAGACACACAATGACAAGTGGCTCACAGACAGATGAAAACAGCACTACTCATAATAATTGAGAAGGAAGTTTCAATTTTACACAAGCTTGTTTGCTTACATGCATTATTACTAGCATTTTAGTTTTTGGAGCTTTTGAATTTCCTTTTTACAAGGAGTAGCTGGTTGCCCAGGAATAATGCGCGGACCTGAAGTCTTAAGGTAGCACCCGGAAGGGCCACAGGACTAAGGCTCTCTCTTGGTTGCTGCTGCATCTTCTGCTCTACAGGGAAAAATAATCACAGCAAGGGGAAGAGCAGTTTGACCTCTCTATCAGCCAGAGAAGAAACAGCTGCAGCAGGGAGCTTGCTCCCCTCCGGATGCCAGAAATAACTTTGCTAAGGGCTGCTAGGCTGTGTGGGAATCAGTGCAGCAGGCTACTCCTTGCTGCAGTGCAAGGGGTCAGGAGGGGCCAATCTCAGGGCCAGAATGGGAGAACCAGTTCGCATCCCTGAAGAAGTTGTATTGGCGTGGGATCCTCTTCCAGTGCATTGTGAATACATCCAAGGGCTTTTTACTGGTATTTGTGTGATGTCTTTGTAAGGTGCATTGAGCACAATACCAAAGAAAAGCAAAGTAGAAGTACCTCCGTAAATAGAATTCAATTACAGCACAATCCTATGCAAGTATTCTCAGAAGGAAGTCCCACTGTGTCCAATGGGGCTTACTCCCAGGAAAATGTGTATAAGATTGCAGACAGGGCCCAATCCTACGCAACTTTACACACACACACACACAGGATGCAGCGCACGCCCTGTTGGCACGGCTGCCTCAGCTCTGGAAAGTTGGATAGGATTGGGACCTTAAAGTGGTAGGCGCAAGTTAACGTCTACAGGAGCATCATTAGAGAAACATGACTACGAGACCCAAAGGAAAGAAGGAACCATAAGAACCCAAAGACTTTCCCCCTTCACACCACAAATTTTTGTACTGACTACTTTCACATTTCCAGTTATATGCTCAAAACTATGCAGGCAAGGGAGGAAAAAAAAAAAAGCAAGATTCTAAAGTATCTTCCAGCTTTATATATCATATCCCACATGCACAGAATATTGCAATGGTGTTTGCAGTGCAATGGGAAGCAAATCTGCATGCATGCAACACCCAAAGGGTCCCCCCCCCCCAGCATGCCAGAAACATTTTCAGTTTGCCTTTTCTCATCCTTGAGGGCAGCTCAAGAACTCAGGGCCTGGTTCTGAACATAAAAAGTACTGCTACCACAGGCACATGTCGCTGCATAGGAACTGGAAAGGACGAAGTCTTAGGATAAGAGGTGCAGAATTAAGAGCAGAGAACAAAGATCATAAATCCAAACAACGATGATGAAATCACTAACCACAACTGAGCAACTCATGCATTTTACAGCCTGCTGAGCTGATTTACACAGGACTGGGATGCCTAGCCCAGAAGTTATGCTGTGAAACAAATGGGCAAACAAGCTAATTGTTAAAAGATCCTTTTCTTCTCTGTGATTTGAAAGGGAAAGCCCCCTGTAAAAGGGCAGTAAAAGAATTCCAGTCGTGGCCCCTTATAGTGACCAACAACCCCAAAGCCTGTGTGGGCCTTATCTGGCCTATATTTAGATAGGTTTCACATGATTAAATAAGTTGGTGAAGGAACATCTCTCCATATGAAATCAACCTGAATAAACAATTCCACACAAAGAAACATTCTGTTCTGACATTGTAATTATGAAATGTAAGGAACTTGCAGTTGTACTAAAGTAAATAAAAATTTACTGTTGAAGTTTTTGTTGCCAAGTTCTTATTGTTTGTTGTGTTTTATTGAGCTGCTAAAGCAAATGGTGTTTTTATTGTTCTGAATTATTGTAATATTAGCGGCCCTGAGTTCAGGATGGGTAATACTGTACAGTATATACATTGCAAAATAGCCATTCTCTGCAGGTTCATAAGACACTCTTTCCTCAATTTATCGGACTTTTTTGGGAATGGAGGGCATGCACATAAGCAGAATGAGAGGTCAGCATTTTTTTTTAAATAGACCACATGCATAGTTTGGTAAAAATGGGGAAGTTAACATTGCTTTGGGCTTAGTTGTACCATTTCCAATACAGTGGATCCTTTCTATCTGTAGATTTGGGACCTGCGGATTTGTCTCACTGCAGGTTCTGGACCCGCAGGGGTCTACGTGTAAAACGCTATAAAAAGGGAAAAAAAGCAGGGGTTCTACCTTTTTGAAGCAAACTGTGCCATTTTGAAGTCTCTGCAAGGCTTCTGGAAGTTTAACAACCCACTTCCGGGTCACGCAAAGGCTCTTTTCCCCTCCCAGCCTTGCCCCAGGATGCATTCTGGCACAAGGTTGTGATGGGGGGGGGGGAGAAGAGCCTTCGCATGAGTGGGTTGTTAAACTTCCAGAAGTCCTGAAGAGGCTTCAAAACTGCACGATTTGCTTCGAAAAGGTTAAACAAACCCATCCTTTTTTTTTTTCCTTTGCCCCCTTTCTATAGCATTTTGAATGCAGACCCCAGTATCCATGGATCCTCGCTATCCACGGGGTATGTGTGTGTCCAGAACACGGACAGCAAGGGTCAACTGTACTGAATTAAGAAGTGATGAACATGGACCTGTACCAACTCTGGAGTAATTTCCTCCATCTCCACATGAAGTACTTACTACTCATTAGACCCGATTGCCCTTTTCATGCTAACTGCAGAAAAAACTATTCCATCCCTGTAATGGTGGAAGGTAGTACATACACAAAAGTTGCTCCAGTCAGGAGTGAATCCTGGGTGACACACATGAACCCCTACTACTGAACTGCCCCCATTAGCTTCCCATAAGTTAGGCACCCTGATATTTGGGAGAGGATACATGGAACTGAACCTTCCAAGACTACAAAAAGTATTTTAACTATTCATTTTGAAACAGGTACAGCAAGTCCTCACTTAAAGTTTTCAATAGGTTCTTCTTGAAAACTGCGACTTTAAGTGAAACAACTTATAATGAAACCAATTTTACCATAGGCTAATTGATAAACGTAAATGTTCCTATGGCATTTCCCCAACAACTTTAAAACGAAACGACTTTAAGTGAGGACTTGCTGTACTATATATTTGTGTTCTGTACTCTGGGACTAAAAGAATTTGCAGGTCTAAACAGGGCACTAAGAGTGGAATAGATGTTCAGTATACAGTATATGTGCACCTTCAACAGTTTAGAACATCTCTGTAATTAAACCACTTGTTCCAATTATTTTTGAGGAGGCACCAAAAGAAACTATTTTGGATAGGACCTGCTTTTCTAGAGACATGAATTTTTAATGCTTCCTACCTGAAGGTCCAGAAAACAAAACCTGCTATTTTAAAAAAGGTCTAATCATAATGCTCTCTTTCCTCCTTCCCCCTCACCCTAGAGAATACAAAGAAGTTTGAGATGCAAGACAGAAGGAGGGGCTGGAGAAGGGGGGGATTTGATCAGAAAACGCAGGAATAAGGTCAGCATGCAGGTCACACACACCCTCCCCTCTGCAAAGTGTCTTGGCTGATGCAAAAGCACAGCCTAACTGGTCTTCTGAGAGAAGGACAGCGTTTTGCACTACTGCTACAAACCAGGCAAGGTTTCGGAGGTGAAGGTGTGCTGCACAGAAGGCCATTGTCCAGGCCTCTTATCAGCTAAGTGATGGGCTTAAAGGAGGGGAAAAAGGATCTTGTTGCATTGAGTATCTGTACAATTGGCAGCAGCCATCAGAACTCCCTGCCTGGCTGATTAACTTGCTGATAGGACATGAGGGCTTTTCTGGTGCAGAGCAACAAGGCACACATCAACACCAGATCCCAATAAAGTGGTTAAAATGGTGGCAATTCAAAATCCATTTTGGGACTTTGCACATCAGCGTTTTTACTGGCAAGAAGGGGAGGCAGCAGCCTCTGTGCTCAGCATGTCCAGCCTCAGCCAGGAATAATGACAACTGCCTGTATCTCAAGAAAACTTTTTTGTTTTTTGCTTGAGTCTACAAGGTCAGAATCAGAGCATCACTCAGCAGCACTCTAGGACTAGCACACCACACTGGGATGCAGAATGTAGAAGCCCACACCACAAATATGGGAGAGCAGAGACGCCTTATTCCAGAGCGAAGGCCTTGCCTTCCTACAGGAAAGGATTTTGCTACCAATTTTAATCACCCCCCCCCCCCCCCACACACACACACACACACCCCAGCTCTATGGGATAAAAGCAGGAGCTGAATGTCTTCAACATTGCTGCTCTCTCCCTGGCTCAATCTCACTCTTCGGCTCCTTTCTTTTCTCCATTCCTTTTGTTTCAAAGTTCAATAAACAGGAAGAAAAGGAAAGGGGCTTTGACAAATCCCATCAAGGCTCAGGAAAAAGCCAGGCTACCTCCAGCTGACATGTCGAGGCCTGCGCTAATGAGAGGTAAGGAGGCACCTCAGGAAGACAGAGAACAGAAACCCTAGGGATGGATTCCAACTGAATGGAGGGGAATGCTGGATTCCCTGCACCATATCAAATTCCTTCTAGTCCCTATTCTTGACTAAGGCTTCTACAGTCTGCATCCCAAGAGACCAGCAACTACATCCAGCTGAGCATGGAATTTGCAGTTGAAAAGCTTTTGTTCAGTGGATGCCCCCCTTACAATAACCAGGCAAACACACTTGAGGAGCACAGTTAACTCTTCCATTACCACTGCCCTGGGGAAAAAAACACACACACAGCAATGACAATGAAAAATCTTGTGCTTACCTTTCTTTCCAAATGATCTCTCTCAATCATAGGAAATCTGGTGTTTTAGATCTCTAGAAGTACTTGTTCAGCAAAAAGGAGCACTGTTCCAAAACCAAGTATTCGGACAGAGCACTAAAAGGCAGAGTATTCCCAGAAAGAGCTTTCCAAGCTAAAGTTTGGGAGCCGGACTTAGACCTGGAAGATCCAGGTTCAAATCCCTGCTCAGCCACGAAGCTTCCTGGGTTGACCTTGGGCCAGTCACTATCTCTCAGCCCCACCTACCTCACAGGGTTGTTGTGAGGACAAAAAGGAGGGGAGGAAATATGTACACCACTCTGAGCTCCTTGGAGGAAGGGCAGTATAAAAATGTGAAAAAATAAATAAAAACAAACATTTCAATTTTACTTTTTTCCATAGCATAAGACCAAATCATTGTTGCTATGTTATAAAAGCATAAAAACCAACCTTTAGAAAATGCCTGGGATGCAAAGAAGACAAGTATGTGGATGAATGGGTGGTGACACACAATAGCTGCGGATCTTTCTTTGCCCAGCTACAGATGGTGGAGAGCAGGCATGGCACCACAATCATCAGGACCTTAGGTTCCAAACGAAGAGCAGATTTCCATTGTTTACCAGAATCTGAAACACACAAATTGTACATCTACAGCACAGAGAGATGGCACAGAGAGGTCAAGGCACAGGTGATGTGCAGGTGTCCTTACACCATCCCAGCTCCCAAGGTACTTCCTAAATTATAAATTATAAATTTAGAAGGTTAACGACAGTCAAACCATTAGACCCACATAGAGCAATACCTCAGCACCAAACCCCCCCCCCCATTTATTTACTATGGAAAGGATGTCAGACAAACATCCGAGGAATTTTGAGTTAACTACTATTTGCCGTAAGTGGCAGCAAATCAGGACTGACACACCTGTCGCGCCTCGACTCAGTGCAACTTGGGAATGGTATTCATTTCTGTACGCAAGCCCAACCTCCTAGCAGGTGGAGTCACTTACTGAAAATACACCTCCTGCTGACAACGAGAAAGTAAAGCTGCCTCACTATAGGTGCATAGTAGGGAAACTGCCACCAGACTCCAGTTTGGTCCATTTTGTGATAAGGCGCTGCTTAGAGAGAAACTAACCAAGGCTGAATCAGTGCCAACATGACAGAGTACTGTACAACTACAGTATTGCTGGGAGGGATAACCCTGGGTTTACAACTGCAACATTGCCAGAATAAGTCAGGACACTCCCATATTTCAGGGCTTTTCTTCCTGCAGAGACAAGATACCCAGGGAAGAATTCCAAACTAACAGTTCTTTACTTATTTGTTAAGACTTGCGAGTCTTAAGGCTGCAGTCCTACACATAGGAGCAAGTCACACTGAACACTGTGTGCTGTGCAATCTACTTCCAAGAAAACATGTATAGAATTGCTCTGCAGGTCTCCTGCCCTTCAGGAAAAACCTAATGTTTGAGCACCAAACCCAAGTCCTAGGCTCACTACAGAGAGCTATAAAAGAGAAATCAAAAACCTTTGATTTCAACCTAGGAACTAGTTTTGAATGCAGTCTGCAAACTCCATATTTTTAACAAGGCAGATTTCAAGAACTGTATGGTCAGCAAAGCCACACTCTGAAAAGAAGTCTTCCTTTGGTCCCATGCAACCTGAATAACTTGTATTTTTCAGTAACGCCATATAGAAAGATTTGTAACTTGCATGTAAGCCTATATACACAATTTACTTACCATATTACAAATCTGAAACCTAAACTTCACTAGGTAACCACTTGCAAGGTATAACTACACAGAGAGAGAGAGAGAGAATTTATCGGTGTATAAGATGCACTTTTTTGTCTAAATTTGTGACCCAAAATAGTAGGGTGCGTCTTATATGCCGATATTAAAAAAAAAAAATCCTTCCCCCCCCCCAGCCGTTTTAAAGCATTTTCGGGCTTACCACATTGTTGTTTAGCGGGTCCAATCTTCATCCCGCATTGCCAGCTGCATTGTGGCCCGGCCGGAACTGCCCCCAGTCAGCAGCTCCAAGACTCGAGGCTCCCAGGTGCTGGACATGACCAGGGAGACCTGCGCAAACATCGCAGCAACTGCGATGTTTGCGCAGAGCTCACAGTCGCGTCCGGCACCTGCGCTAAGTTCCCAGGTGCTGGATGTGACTGCAAGTCCTCCGGAAACATCCGAGTTCCTCCGATGTTTCTGGAGGGCTTTGAAGTTGCGTCCAGCGTCAGGGAACTTCGCGCAAGCGCTGAACACGACTGCAACCCCTCCGGAAACATCGCAGTTGCTGCGATGTTTGCACAAGGCTCCCTGGTGGCATCCAGCGCCTGGGAGCTGCTGACTGGGGGCAGTCCCGGCGGGGCCGCAATGCAGGACGAAGATTGGACAACAACGCGGTAAGCAGCCAAGTGCCCCCAAAATGCTTTAAAACTTTTTTTCTTGGAACCCAGGGCCAAAAGGAAGGTGCGTCTTATACACCAGTGTGTCTTCTATGCCGATAAATACAGTATATACTTCCTTCAACAAACCTCAAGCCATCTGGACAGCCATAAAAAAAAGAATACTATTCATTGCAAGCTTGTAATTGGCAGGACAGTGCACCAACTTTCTAATTTACTTGCAAGCAGGTGTTCAGTCTACCATTTGAAGTGGCAGCATCCACCTGCAGGTAAGCTATTACTTTGGTGCTTAACTTTGCAAGTGTGTACTGCAAATGTAGCAAGAAACATGGGTTTAAAGAGGGCAGCACACAACAACTGACAGTGAAAACAAAAGGGAAAATGACAAGATGCGTGAGGATGAGGAATGCTGGTGCAGATGCACCTAGGCTATAGCCTGTTGGAAGCGGTTGGAAGTATAATAAAGCGTGTCTCTCTAGCCCTGTGAAGTGGATAGTTTAAAAATGCACATAACAGAACCAGTTATCCCTGTAGAAAGTTGTTGCTCTAAGAGTTGTATTAAAGCACGGAAGATTCTTTGCCTATCAGAGGAAAGGCAGAGGAAAAAATGAACATAAAATATGTGAGGCACAAAACAGTGTGTAGTAAAAATTCTTCCTGGCTTCCTTCTTTGCCAGCTTCCTCATGCACAACTAACAACATTTCTGCAGTGCCACAGTATTACTTGTCTGCAAGCTGGAATCTCTGCTGAGCTGAAAATACTTCTTTCTAATCTAGCTCACGGAACAGGTTTACTCGAACGCAGTGCATCTCTGCACCTACAAATGTTATTTTGTACATATTCAAACTGCTTCAAAAATATAAAATTCTAAAAAGACTACTAATACGCTGGCAAAGATTAACTAGCTAGGTAGCCCAATTAATCCAAGCAGGAAGAGGCATAGAACAATAGGGACAAACATTTGTGAGGAAAATCCCATTTCCTTTTACTCATTAATGCCATGACAATTATTTAACACACTCATGTTCTGACTAGAGAAGTTTCAGATGGAGGATTTCCCATTCTGTTTAATACAGTCCCAACAATTATAATTCCAGAAAAACGCAACCACCACATATAATGACTAGATTTTCTGGTGGAATTCTTCACATCACATCAGTTTGCTGAATCCCATAAACTGTTTGCACAGCACTACGGATCATATATGCTACAGCATAAAACCTCACAACCTGACTTAAGTGGCCCCAAGGACCATTCTGCATTTGGCTCCTGGACAAGAGAAGACAGCATAACCTGCTGGGGCTTGAACAGCTAAGTGTCAGCTTTGTAAATCAAACAATTGTACCATTTACCTGAAAACTGCAGGACAAGCAAAATTTTAACGTAACCTCACATGCGTTTTCAGTCTGATGTGGCATTTTGTACGCAAAAACGGCCAAGAACATCACTAAAGGCTAAAGCCATTGTTGTTTAGGCCAAGAATGAACATTCAGCACAACAGGAAAGGCACCAGATATAAACATGTGAGGCTTCTGGAAAATACTTTAAAATACATATTCCATACAATAAGAGTGCTAAGAGAGCTGTTGGAAGACAAACATTTTATTCTGACATGACATTTCATAACCCAGAGCATGCAATACTGAAATGGGCTGATCTTCTCGCCATCCTCAGTGGGAGCCAACAGAATAAAAAGCAGCATAATATTCCCAAGCCATAAACCCAAATCCAGGCTTGATATTACCTGGAGCACAAGTGATACAAAGCTATCTTGTTAGAAAGTGTAACGGCCAGCTCGTTTTTACTGTAATTATGCATGAGTCAGGCTGACTTGGCAATTTCTGCCCTTCAATTTAGCTAGCCCCTTCATTGTCACTGTAGACTGTAGAGGATAACAAATGCTAAAGTCTCATCCAACTCAAGTCTGTTTATTTAAAAACCATTTACTGTACGTACCACCTTTCCCCTTATTTCTGAGGAGCCCAGCTTAACAATGATTAAAAAGCATAATACACAATAAAATCAAAACATAATAAGCAAACACAGTTACAATGAAAATAATATGCAGCAAAAAACAAACTGCAGCAACAAACAAAGGAAACAAGCTGGAAAAGTCATGCTAAACAAAGAAGTTTTTAATCTTTGCCAAAAGGCCAACTGGGAAAGCAACATGCTTAATCCCTGAGGGAAGGGGCTCCATAGCTGTGGCACCACCACAGAGAAGGCCTTACCCCTTGTTGCCTCCAGACTTAGCCTTTGCCAATGGCAGAGTAGAAGGCCCCCAGATGGACTGCCACATACGAGAGAAGGCGGTCCCTCTGATGGTTCCAAACCATAAAAGGCTTTAAAAGTCAACTCCAGCACCTTGAATTGCACCTGGAAATGAACAGGCAGCCAGCACAGCCACAGGGGCAGCAGCCTGACAAAGCTAAACTGCCAAGCCCCCCATAACCACATGAGCTGCCGCATTCTGCACCAACTGCAGTCTCTGGGGGATCTTCAAGGGCAGCCCCACAAACATGCATATTGCAGTAATCAAGTCTTGATGTTGTCAGTTTATGGACCACTGTGGTCGTCTGACAAATTTAGGTACGCCCACAGTTAGCACCACCAACCCATGTCTAGAAGACTATAGCCAGTATTATCATCTTTCCACTTCTTGGATTGTAGGACCCATCCTCTACGTTATCTTTTATAAGGTGCCTAGATAATTAGAAAGAATCAATACATTGTTAGTGATAATATAACCTAAAGCAGCAGTGAGATGATAAATATGGACTCCAAACTTCAGTGTGGTCTCAAACTATCTTGTTCACATCAGTATTTGCATGTTTTCCTAGATTAGCTTCAGCCTTTATAACATTTCAAAGTGTGCATCAACTTCTTCCTTCTGGCCTATATGAACTACAGCAGAGGTTCTCAACCTGTGGTACGCATACGCTCAGGAGTACGCGGACCACAGGTTGGGGTATGCGAGATGGTCCTTGTTATCAGCTGCTGCGATCAGCAGCTGATAAGGGGGAGCGGAAAAACGACAAAATTGCCCCCAGTAGTTTACCTTACCTTGTCTCCCGGCCGCCGCCATCTTGAAACTTGTGAAAATCTCACAAGATTCAAGATGGTGGCGGCAAAATCTCATAAGGGCACATGAGGCAGTCTCATGCCTCATATGCCCTTACAAGATTTCACTGCCGCCATCTTCAATCTCGCAAGATTTTTGAGAGATTCAACATGGAGACAGCCGGGAGACAAGGTAAGGGAAGCTAACAGGGGCAATTTTGCCATTTTTCCCGGGCTGCAGCAAGGCCGGGCGGGTTCTCCCGCTCGCGCCGCAACCCAGAGGGTAAAGCTACATCCCTGCCAATTGGCAGAGCTGTAACTTTACCCTCCGGGTTGCGGCGCGAGCGGGAGAACCCAGCCGCGCCGCAGCCCAGGAAAAATGGGGGCATGTGGGGGAAAAACCCTTTTTTTGGGGGGTGCACTTTTTGGGGGTCCGGGGGTATGCGGATTTGCAGGCCCACGTGGGGGTACGCAGGCCCCGAAAGGTTGAGGAACCCAGAACTACTGTAAATATGCACATGTAATATCTGTCTCTATGTGCTACTGAGAAATGCAAGCCCAACTTAATTTTTGTTTTAATAAAGCCAACAAATGAGCATCAAGTATTGCAAAGCCAATCCAGGGAAGCAAGTTGTCAATCCACATTCCTACATAAAAGCGAACTCTCTCTTTGAACCAAACCAACCAAACAGCCAACACCACAGGAATTAAGGGCAGAAACAAACAGGATTCCCAACTCCATCTTTGGGCACAATCCTCCGGAACGGTGGAACGGCAGAGCGAGCGCTCTGCTGTTCAAAGACGTCGCGAACGTGCCTTAAAGCACGTTCACTACGCCTCAGGAGTAAGGGAGGCCGGTTGCCCACACTCCGTTGCCGGAATGCCCGGGCGGCTGTCAGAGGAGGTAAGTCCGAATCTGGTGGGCGCGGCCCGGGGGCGGTTCGGCTGGTAATGGAAGGGGCCATTGGCCGCCTAGCTGGCCTGGGAGGGGAGGGGGATGGCTCCTGCCATATCCCCATCCCTGCCGGGCCGGCTAGGCCATTACATGGCCTCCTCCGACTTCTGCCAGCTATTTAGCTGGCGGAAATCCGAGGAGGCCTATCCGGTCGGCCCCGGTTTACACCCAGGGAAGGGGACGAGCGTCCCCTTCCCCAAGTAACCTCCGGCCCGCCTCTTGGCGGGCAGTCTCGGGCCAGGATCCGGTGGGTGGCCCTGGGCCGCTGGCCGGATCCTTGCGCTGGAATGTGGAAGGCTATTTGCAGGGGAGAATAGGTTGGGAATCTTGCGTTTGCCAAGATAAAATGTTAACCCACCCTTAAGGGAAAGCCTTCTTTTAAAAATCCTTCATAATAGCAGCATTGATAGAGTTGATCTTTGGGAAATGAAGAAGACTTAAGCTGCTCTACCAATGAGTTGATCTTTGGGAAATGAAGAAGACTTAAGCTGCTCTACCAATTTGGATCAAACGTCACAAATTGAGGAAGCGTAACCCGCCTTAGGCACAGCTTTCTAACCAGTCCCCCCTTACCAGTCTTATCTAGCAGGATGATACATGTTGTGAAGCAAGCTATAGTAAAATGTAGCATATTCAGTGGAACTGCTGAGTCCGCTTGGCCTTGAGAGTTTGTTCTATCATTCAAAGATTCCCAAGCATCTTAACCCCTCTGCATTACTACCAGTAACTGCACAGTTCCTAAATGGTTTTCCAGAAACATTCAGCTTTTATTACCAGCTAGGAATTAATAGTAAGCATTCCTGGATGGATTGCTTAGCAAGATCAGGAAGACTCTTCCAAAAAACAGCAGCCCAAAAGCAAGGACACCAAGAGTTTGCAACCTTCCCCAACCTCAATGTTCCTAAGAACACTTCCAATACACATATAAACAGCGCAATCCTGTGTAACTCTTGCACCGGTGTAACAGTAGATCCACCGGTGTAAGTGCACTTATGCCAGTGTAACTTGCCATACGTCAACGGACACTAGCGTAATCCCCCTCAGATGCCGCACATGCGCAGTTTGGACATGGGACGGATGCCAGCACAACTCCGCCAGCGCAGGGGGCATTCCAGGGGCATTTGGACACCCCCGGAATGCCCCCTGTGCCGGCGGAGTTGCGCTTGCATCCGAACGGCATGTGCACAACATCTGAGGGGATTACACCGGTGTCCATCCCTGTGTCCGTTGGCGTACGGCAAGTTAAACTGGCATAAGTACACTTACACCGGTGGATCTACAGTTACACCAGTGCAAGAGTTACACAGGATTGCGCTGAAAGACTGGTTGCTCCTTCTCCATTTTCCTCTTTCCTCCCACTTTCTGCTTTTAGAGTTCTTCTTGGGCCCCACTGGTATATTTTCAGCCTCACATCTTAGCTGAAACCGCAAACCAAGAGACATTCTAAGATGCCAGGCCCTACTCCTTTAATCTTTTGCCAAGTTCAGATAACATGTTAAGGTCACACTGTTTCAACATCCTGAGCTGCCATCAAAGAGGGATGGAGAAAAATAATGGAAGAACAGCATGTGACTGCAGATAAAGAAGATAGAAAGAACTTGTATTTCATGAAAACGTGACATTAACAGCGCGGCCCTTACCAAATTTCCAGTGCCGATGCAGCCGTGCCAACAGGGTGCACACTGCATTTTGCAGTGCGGGGGCAGTCATGGAGGCCTCTTCAAGGTAAAGGAACATTTGTTCCCTTGCCTCGGGGCTGCATTGCAGCTGCACTGGCACTGGAAAGTTGGTTGGGATTGCGCTGTAAACCTCTCCCTGTGGGTGCAGCAATGGCCCAGCAGCACTGATGGGTTGCACTTCCCTGTGGCAGCTCCAGAAGTGTCCTTGGAAGCAAATGTAAATTGAGGACAAGAGCCAGTATGGCTTGTATGGATCAGAAGTACTGAATAAGCTCTCCTGTTTTTCTCCATTGAAACCTCTATACGGACAGTAACAACATATGTCAGAGGGCTGCTTTAAAAAAAACAACAACCTTGCATTAACCTGACTAGGGACCCAATATAGTACAAGATGTGATGTGCCTGTAACATGCTCAATATATGGTTATTTTTTAAAAAACATGCACACACACATATATGCACACCATATTTGCAGCCTGGATGGATTTCATCCCTTTGATTTGAAAGTCGAGATAACGTGAACCCACATCCATCCATTGCCCTGATACCTAGGCTTCCAAATGTTACTACAGTAAATGGAATGAAGTCAATTTTTGTTGTTGTTGTTGAATTTTGTTAGAGGACAATACATGTGCTTGGCAGAGAAATGGGATCACTCTTCAAGCATACGAGATCTTTGCTCTCCCTCCCTCCCTTCTAGTAACAAAGCAAAGCAATAAAGCTAAAAGGACAATATTGTAAACAGCCCTGGGAATCACAGCTTCTGTACTGCACATAAGCTGTTGTCTTCCTTCTCTGGGCAGCTGGTTATCCCATCAGAGAGGAAAATGGCCAAGTTCCCTGCAGAACATTGCCATATAAACCACTATGCATTTAGATGTTGTGTGCATACCCTTTCTGGCCCCAGAGAGACCCTATCAATCCATTCATTTTTTCCACAAGCAAAGAGCAGAGGCAATTTCAGCTAATCAGGCAATTCCTTCTCTTCCTGAAGTCTCAGCCTTTCTTTCATAACTTGCTTGTACCTACTGGAGCATTTCCCCAACTCCAGTACATAGAAACCAGGGCAGTTTGGGGGCTTCACTCCCAAAGTTTCTATATATACCCGCTATGGTCAGCATTGTTGGAGTACTGCAAGACAAAGCCCTCCTAAACCTTATGATAATACAATAGGCAGAGTTGACAGGTGGCTGGGCAGATGTGTGTACCATTTTCCCAACAACCCCCACTCCCATTATAATCTAAAGTCTTTTTTTCAGCCACTGGGACCAGTGACGTCTGGCAAGTGTCAACAGAAGCAGTACTAATGCATCCTGTACAAAGAATGTAAGTAACCAACTAAACTTTCCCTTTGCCCCAAAAAGGCACCCTCTGAAGACAATGAAAGTGAGTTTAAACTATTTGTGACAGGTTTACTGGTGTTTTGAGTCTCTGCTGCAGTTGACAAAGGGCTGGATCAAATCACCATGACAATAAGCAGTATGTGGAGACATTGTCACTAGACAATGCCACACTCCCAACTCATCTTCCACAAGCTGTTCAACCACAGCAGATGGGATTGATTCACACCAAAACTGCTGATGCTGTAAACTTAAAGCATCAACTAAAAAGGAATGTTTTCTCGTGACTCCTATCAGAATTAGCAAGGGCATAAGAACCTGCTTCTGCTCAGGGACAGACTCATTTGTTTTGGACAAGGTGTCTTAGCTGTAAACTGGGAGTAACAGACTACTCACAAGGAAAGGTTGTCCAGCTCTAAAAGGATTAAGAAGCTATTTTGCCAATGCCACATGGCTAAATTCTGCCAAAAAGATGCTGATGGCAACAGGGTGGTGCCAGGTTGTGCTGGGGCCTTCGGGGAGAGCCCCTCATGCGTACAGAAAGGGTACACGTGTTCAGGCACATCTCTATCACTGGGCTCTCAAACGCCCTCAACATTCCTACCTAAACTTGCACCCTTATCTGCCTGCTTTTCTGCCAAGCTCAGAGGCAGGCAAGCAGGCACTCCTTCCCAAGGATCTTCTGCGTGGAGAGAGTTTCAGGAAACAACCTGATTGGCCAGCGTGGGGGAAAGAAGGAAGAGCCCTCCGGACACAGAGCAGACAAGAGGAGTATGTGTGATTGGCAGGGAAAGCAGGAAGAGCCTATGTGAGCCATTGCCCATCAGAAAGGGGGCTACAGGGGGAAGCTGGGTGGGCACTCAGGAGCACATGGATCTTTGGCCAGGACTCAACCTGACTGACCTCCGACACCACCCATAGATGGCAACATAACAAACTATGAGGACAATGAACACAGATGGTGGTTCTTTTTCTGAAGTCATGACTGCAACCTATATACTGTATTATTGTTCAAGGAAATAGGATATATGGGTTCTGTGGCCATGTAAAAGTTAAAAACTGGCAATATGTTTTAAAACACGTTTAAAAACACAAAAAACACAGGTTAAAATCACGATCAAAACATAAAACAGTTAAAAGCAGGGTTAAAATCACAACGTTTCGTCCCCTTCTGTGGACGACTTCTAGGTGAAACAACAGCAACAAGCTGTTATATTATTATGACTAACAGGTTCAACAATAGATTTGATTGTTAGCATAACATTCTGAAGCTCTTTGAACATTAAGGTCACACTTAACTGTGAGAAAGTCTCACTGAGCTCAGTCGGCTCCTGGGTACACACATATGACTGAGATACACAAGTACTTACATCTGACACCTTTCAAGGATGAAAGGAAAAGGCAGACATCTTAGCCTTTACCAGCAAATAAATAAAAATACAAGGAATGACTTGCCAGAGAGAGGGGGGGGGGCTTGTAGATGTCCTTGGCAGCGCAATCCTATCCAACTTACACCATCGGTGTAACCAGCGGTGCAGCGAGAACGGGAGGCCCCAGAACAGAAAGGGCTGTCGTTGCACAGGTGGACCGGAGGTCTACTCGAGGAAATTCCGCGGGTGTAAACCGGGGCCGGCCCGATAGCCCTCCTCGGAGTTTTGCCAGCTAAATAGTTGGAGAAAGTCAGAGGAGTCCGTATAACAGCTTAGCTGCCCGGCGGGGACGGGAATATGGCGGGCACCATCCCCCACCCCCTCCCGGGTCAGCTAGACCAGCCCCCCTCCCTCGCCTGCCAGACCGCCCACACGGCTGCCAGAGTAGCGCTTACCTTCCTCCGGCGCTTACCTTCCACGGCCGCCAGGGGAGCGCTTACCACGTCCTCGGCCCGGTGACGAGTGAGGGCCGGCCTCCCTTACTCCCGAGGAGTTGCAAACGTGCTTTACGGCACATTCGCGATGTCTTGAAACAGCGGAGCACTCGCTCCACTGTTCCAATCCTTCGGTGGATTATGCCCAAGGTGTGTTTAGGATTACAACCAATTCTATTCAGTTAGGTGTCAAGTCACTGGCCTTAAGGGTGCTGAACTGTTCGTGGGATCAGATCATTGGATTTGAAGTTTCCATAAACAACTTTGACTAATAGAAGAATGGCAGTCTCATAAACAATCATACACTTCTGCATATTACTGTCAAATTTTAGAAAGGGCTAGGAGACACTGAACCCTCATTTTTTTTGCTGGTTTGGAAAGAATACAGACTGCATTTTCCAGTTACTGGAAAGTAGAGAAAATGAAAAAAAGGTAATGTATAAAAATTGCTGAGGATTAAAGGGTGGTGGTGGTGGTGGTGAATGATATTTAGGATTCTTCTAGTGAAAGCTCCTGATGCACCTTGAAGGTATTTCTTCACCAAAGCAATGCATTTCTTCACTGGGGAGCCTATTTGCCCAAGCTCAAATCTGTAGTGAACCAGGAATCTTCCCGGGTATGTCATGAGTGACCTCTCAGATTCAGGGGGCTATTTAGAGCAAGACTGACAGTGTAATCCTATATTATACATGCTTACTCAAAAATAAATCCTACTCACAGGTGAGCGTACACAGGATTGCAGCCTGAAGTTGTGCTATGGAATGTATACAGATGAGTTTCTTTGAGCTTATGCAGAATATATATCCTTCCATCCTTACCACTAACTGTAACTCTCACTTTACCCAAACACTGAGGAATAGGAGGCCACTCTTCTAAACAAGTTTGCGCTCTGACACATCTCTTTTTAAAAACTAACCACTGATGATGAGAATAAAGTGAGTAATGTAACCTGATCCTAAACACATTTATTTAGAAGCGAGCCGAGACCCATTGATTTTCAGGGGGATCTACCTCTAAGTATTATATATGTTTAGGACTGGAGCTCCAGGCATCGAAGATAAAGCGGAAGACTATTTCCCAGCAGTCGCAGACGTACTACTCAACTTGGAAGGACCACAACCAAACAGGCTGTTACTAGCAATAGAACTCTCTCACTAGAGCCAGGCCAGGGCTATTATTAACAGACACCGATCATTTAACACATGGCGCCACCAATCGGCGTGCTAGGCGCGGTATAATAGAGTTAAAAAGCAGGGCAGGCATTTTTTTTTCTCCCCGTTTTCACGTGCGGAGCTTTTCAGAGACAAGAAGTTCCCTCCAGGTCATCATACCAAGCGCAGCGGGTGGTCACTTCCTTCGCACCCCGCCTCTCACTTTTACGCCTCCCTGTTCAGACCATGCGCCCAGAGTGCTCCCAAATGCGCGGCTGTACTATTAGCCACCTGATGCTGCAGCTGCCAAGCGACAAAACGGGACGAGGGGGCGGCGCTGGCACCTCCCCTATCGCAGCAGCAGCAGCTGTCCCTGTCCCGGCTATTCCCACCGCGCCTCCAAAAGTGGAGCCCTACGCCGTTATCTTGACCTTCCCGCTGCCGAGGCACCTGCGGCTGCGCCACGCCCGGAAAGCAAGCAACAACAAGCCCGGCCCCCTCCGCCTGCACTCAGAGTGAACCCCGCACCTGCCCAGCAGCAGCATCTCTTAGAAAAAATGGGCAGCCGTCGGAGTTCTGCGGTGACAGCCAGCCAAGCGCATCCGCTTCTCCACAATACAGTACTGTTGTATACTCACGCCTCGCCGAGGCGCTGCAGCGGCTCTCGCGCCCTCCTCTCTCTCAGCCCTTTAAAAGCTCCACTGCCTCCTCCCCCGCCCGAACTGCTCTGTGCTCAATACGCTTTCCCTTTCTCCCCTTCCTCGGCGCTCGATTTCTTCGCCTCCGGATCAGAGACGGCCTCTTGACAGGGGGATTGGCGCAGGCGCGGAGGTGGGAGGGAGAGCCGGGCCCGAAGTGGGGAAGGGGGCGTGCCCAGGAGCGGAGTCCGACCCGGAAGCGCGCGTGTAATCGGGGAGGGCTGTGCGTAACGTGAGTGCTTCTCCCTGGGCAGCCATGGCTAGCTCGGAGCGAGGACCGCTAGGGAGGCTGCGGCACCTGTGCTACCGTTATCAGGAGTATGTGAAGCAGCATCCGGCCGCCACTGCCCAGCTGGAGAGCACCGTGCGCGGCCTCTCCTACTTGCTGCCAGGTATCGAGGGACGGGGCAGGCGAGTCTGGGAGAGGGAAGGTGCAGGGGACCCAAGAGCCCCCGCTTTCTATTCTACACCGCACGTCGTCGTGGGCTACAGGGCTGCCGCCGCCACCTGACAGGGATCCCTGACTGCCGGAGTCCGGCACATCCAGCAGCGGCGTGACACGTCACGGTCAAAGTACCTTTTCCCAGCACTGAGATACGGGAATCGATCGGGGAAGGCTGCTTGCGGCATTTCTGCATGTCATGCAGGTGTTAAGCGCAGGGGAGTCCTGCCAGGTCAAAACGTGGCAACTCCAAAGGGGAGTGGAAGTGGTGGTGATTGTGTCCCTCCTCCTTTTGGTTTTAGCTTTGGAGTCTGAGACAGAGTTATTATGGGGAGATCTGCATTTTGTTTGTCTTTTTTTGCCAGTGTTTTAGGATGTCCGTTGCCACTTCCCCGTTTTTCATTGCAGTCTGCCCAGTAATTATTATTATTAAGAAGCAATCTTAATAGTAAAAAGTAAAAATTAAGATTAAGTAATTTAGGTGGTAAGGTGGTAAGTGCCTGAAGCCAAACTGTTAACATTGTGAAACCTGCAGTTTGCAATCACTGGCTGAATGGGCTCCTCTCTGAAGGTGCTCCAGAACCATGCTGCTCTCTTTCTGTTGCAGCTTCCAGTGGCAGAATGCCTTATTTCCCAATCCATGAAAGCCTAAGAAGAGTCCTGCAGGATCAGGACAGCCATCTAGTGCAGCATACCGTTTCAAACGGTGGCCAGCCAGATGCCTCTAGGAAGCTCACAAGCAGGACATAAAGTCATCAGCTGTCCCCCATTGTTTGACCCCAGTGCTTAGTATAGACTTAATATTTCTAAATGTGGAGATTCAGTTTAGTTGTCAGGGCTATGTGGCCTTTGGTAGACTATGAATTTGTCTAAGCCCCTTTTAAACCCAGTGGGCAGCCCAATCCTGCCTAAGATGTGGCGGCTAGCCTAAAGAGCTGGCCGCTGTATCCTAGGCCCATTGTGGGCTGCACCAGCACGTCACAGGCTCACCTCAGGGGGGAAGGGGACAAATGTCCCCTTCCCCCAGTGTAAGCAGCACAGGCCCCAATGGGCCTCCTTGGATGCACGCCAGTTCTGGAGGAGGGCCCTGTAAGGCAACTCAGCACTGATATCCCCAACCCCTCCCAGGCTGGGCCAGGCAATGTCCCCCTCCCTCGCCGCCCCTGCCCACCAACGCGCCGACTGGTGCGGGACCTACCTGTTGCGGCCGGCACAGGTCTGGGTCTGCAGCTAAGTGAGCGGTGCTGGCCTCTGTGCTTTACGGCACGTTTGTGACTCCTTAGGCCGGCAGAGCGCTCGCTCCACCAGCCTACTTTAGGCAGGATCGGGCCGTGAGTCAGTGCCTACCATCCCCACATCATACAGCAGTAAATGTTATTAGTGAATTATACATTGTGTGAATAAGTATATTAATTTCCCCATCTATGACTACACTACTGATTAATATCATTGGGTGACCCTGAGTTTTAGGGTTATGAAAGAGAGCAAGCGATGTGCATGCTTTCTCTACACCATTCATGATTAAACAAACTTTTGTCATGTTCCCTCGTAGTCATCTTTTAACCTAAACTAAAAGCCCCAAATGTCTTAGCCTGCCTTTTGTAGGGAAGGTGCACCAACACTTTGATCCTCTTTGGCTGCTCTCGTCGAGATCTTTTCCAACTTTACAGTGTCTTTTTTGGGATAGGGCAACCAGAACTGTACAGTCTTCCAAATTTGGCTGCACCATAGATTTATAGAAAGACATTAGGATACCTGCAATTTTATTTTGAGTCTTTTTCTTAATTCTTATTATGCAATTTGCCTTTTTCCTCCATGAAGCTATATACTATAACCAAACTTTCTTTCCTATGCAAGTGCAGACCCATTAGCGTATTTGTGAAAGTGGGGCTTTTATTATTATTATTATTATTATTTTATTAATACAGTATTTATATACCGCTTTTCAACAAAAAGTTCACAAAGTGGTTTACAGACAAAATAAAAATATTTATTTTTATTAGTTATTTGCCCCATCATTTGCTTTATACTTGCTTTGAATTTCATTTGCCGTTTTGTGGCTTGGATTGAAGAAATCTTTTCTGGAGTTCTTCATAGTCTATTTGTGTTTTCACAAATAGACTATTTGGTGTCATCTGCAAACTTCTCTACCTCACTGCTCATTGATGAACAAGTTAAACGAGAGAAGCTCAAATGCAGATCCTTAGAGCCTGGAGCCTCTTGTGAAAACTGTCCGTTTATTCCTACCCATTGCTCCTCTTTGTTCTTTAACCAGTTACTGATACATAAGAGGACTTCTCCTATTTCATGCATCCTTAGTTTATTTTGGAGCCTGTGAGGAGGAATGTTGTCAAAAACGTTTGAAACTGCGAGTATATAATGTCTGTCAGATCACTGGTACCTCTGTATCCAGACAGTCACAAATAAAATGAGGTTTGTATAATTCGGGATATGATGGTCTTGAGGTAATACGATGTACGGTAATTAAGATACTCCCATATAAGATATGGTTTGTTTTTTTGCTTGGCTCCATATATTGAACATCCCCTTTTGTGCACAGGAATCTGCGTTCAGGTTCCCCTCTATATTAGGTCTTTTCCAGATCCTTTACTGAAGATCCATCAGGATGGAACCAGATTTGACGAGTGTTCCGGGGTCCAAGGTGGCATTTTGCCTGATCAAGAAACTATCTGAAACCCAAAAAGAAAGCTGTTTGCCCATCAGGAAAGCCATTGTTTTTAACCTAGTTCAGACTGTTATAATTCAAACCTCAGATTTTCATTGGCCCCAATATCTGCCAAAGGTAATTGGAGAATGTAGTGTTGCATTCTTAAAATGCGATAACAAAAAGATCCAATTGAGGATAGAACACCTGTCACCAGCCTATAAGAAATTGGCCTGTCATCTCTCTCTTTCTCTAGTTGGCAATAGGAGACAGAGCTGAGGGTATGAGAAGGGTTCTGTGGGGAATGTTAACCTCGGGGTTGGTTGAGCAACATAGTTTGTTTGTGTAACAGTTGCTTCAGAGGCTTCTTCCTTCAAAAGACCTGCTTGGGCTGTTTTCAGGAGAGTAATTGTGGCTCATATCGTCTTACCTATGCTTACTTTCCAGGTCGTTTTTCTGATTCTCATGAACTGTCTGAGCTTGGTAAGTAATGCAAAAGAATTACTTATCCGCATAGTCCACCCTGCTTAATGAAGCCAAACAGCAGAAGAGTTAGCGTACAGGGCTAGCACAAGATCTCCTAGTGCCTGAGGTGACATGCTAAATGCTTCCCCAGTCTTCCCTGGTGGTGTGCCACCCTCTGTTCCTCCAGCTCCCTGGCTTGGAAGAGGACGTTTGGAAGACAGAAGAGTGGTGGCCTAAAGTGTGACTTCCGCCCACATCTCCACACTTTCCCTTCTGTTCTGACCCCCTGTTCCTTTTCCATTCCAAGGAGGGGGAGGAGCAGTGGAGGCAAGTGGGAAGATGGAGGAGGCCACCCCTTGCTTGAAGCGACCACCTTTGTCAGCCTCATGGATAGCAGAGCCTCATGGTGGCCCTTGCAGAGTACAGCCATTTTGAAAGGGTGCAAAGGCCGGGTGATAAAGTTGAGGGCAGGGCCTCTGAGAGGGGGGTTAAGGGGGTACAATCGTACCCGGGTCCAGGGCCAAAAATGGCTCAAAAAGGGGGCCCAGGAGCCAAATTCACATGACGGGAAGGGGCCCCAAAGAAACTTTGTACCCCTTGATACAATTCCTCTGAGTGGCCCTGGTTGAGGGGACTAACCGATACGACAACTGAGGGCAATCATCGATACAACTGACAAGCTTTCTGTTTCTGTAAACTGGATGGGGGGGGGGCAAGGGAGTTGCCTGCTAATGACCAACTCAGATAACTGGGAAGACATGCAGGGAGATGGCAGTGATGATTGTGATATAGTCTTTAAAGGAGTCCAGCTTCTAATGCTGCTGCAATATCTTGTCTTGTTTGTAAACAGAAGGGTTTTTTGTGTGCTTTCCACACCTGCCCCTTTCTTCTTTCTCAGTGTACTCTGCTTCCAATTTGCTGGTGCTGCTGAATGACTGGATCCTTCGAAAGGAGCTGCAGCATTCCCTTCCTGTGGTAAGGATCTTTATGTGTGTGTGTGTGGGGGGGGGGGGGGATGCACAATCTGAGACTGAATCCAAACAAGATAGATGGAGGTTCTGTTGGTTGAATGTGTGGCTGCTCTTTTTCTGGGCAAGGTTGTACTTCCCCATTGTGTGCATGCGTGCGGTCCTGGATATGCAGGTGGTGGCTGTGACTAGGAAGACTTTTGCACAGCTTCAGCTGGCCTGCCAACTGCAGCTTTTCCAGATCTTGTCACAGTTACACATGCCTTGCTCATTTTCAGGCTAGACTAATATAATGCACTCTGCATGGGGTGGCCTTTGAGAAGTGTCAAGAAACTGTCAGTGGGTGCAAAATGCAACAGCTAGACCAGTGGTTCCCAAACTGTGAGGCGCGGCTCCCAGGGGAGCAGTGGAAGCCAGCCAGGGGAGCCATGGAAGGATGGCTTCAGGTTCCCTGTGGAGGGAAGAAGGGGGTACCCCAGTCAACATACCCCACATCACTTCTGATTGGACCTATAGAAGGGGGAGAAATGACCTTCACAGAAGTTATTCACAAAGAGGTGAAATTGGGGAGAAAGCTTCACCTTTTGGTTTTCTACCTGTCACATAACATAATGTAATGGGGAGCCGCGGCCAATAGTCTCCAATGGTCAAGGGAGCCGCAGGTCAAAAAAGTTTGGGAAACACTGAGCTAGACTACTGACTGGAGCCCCATTTTTGGGTGGCCATGTTGTACCAACTTCATTGGCTCCTGATTCATTTCAGGCCTAGTTCAAAGTGCTATTTCTTCTTTCAAAGCCCTAAACACATTTGGACCTGGATACCAGCAGGATTGTCCCTGCCTATACAAACCTGTCTGCCTGCTTTGGTCCTTGGAGAAGACACAGTTGCATGTCCCACCTCCACCTGATGAGTGGCTGGTGGGCACAGGGATAGGCTCTTCCCAAGGCGTGGTGTTCCATACTGAAAGTGCCACCATTGAGAAGTTTGGCTTGCCCCTCCTTTCATATGCCTCTGGGACCAATTGAATACTGTAACTTTTTGTTTAGGTGCCTTCTTGTAGTTTTGATTTGTGGTATTGTTCATTCCCTGTTTTAATTAATTGCCGTACTGGTGCTTCTTGCTCTCTGACTTTTTATTGTAAAAATGGGTTCATTTAGAGCAGGGGTGGCCAACCTTTCAACATGAATGCTCCTGGCCCTTTAATGGTTGTATAGGTGAGGGCCTTT
Organism: Plestiodon gilberti rubricaudatus; assembly: GCA_026170595.1. Lineage (NCBI taxonomy): Eukaryota > Metazoa > Chordata > Lepidosauria > Squamata > Scincidae > Plestiodon > Plestiodon gilberti. Next base: position 253,227,232 of record JANXHW010000001.1, on the reverse strand, counting down.
CAGCAGGTGCAGCTGCTTTAGCAGCACCATCAGCACTTGCAGCTGCCAAGATGCTGTCTTCTACACAACTCTTAAGAATGCAGAGGCCCTAATGGTGAAAGGTTGGCCACCCCTGATTTAGAGTATGTTTTAATGGAAATTGGTTAGCTATCTTGGGTGCTCTGTTGTGGAGACAAAAGGTGGGTTAGACTTTTATAAACAACAACCTGCGTTTCCCCTGCTTGGAGATCAGAACTTGGTTCTTACATTCCAATCTTTTATAGGCATGTGAGATCAGCCCTACAGTTACAGTCTGCAGAGGCGTAGCTACACCCCCGTGGGGGGGGGCTGTTGATGTGACGCTGCAAGCCCCGCCCCCGGGATGTGACATCACTGCCGCTGCACTGCGGCACGAAAGCACCCACCCTCCCAGGCTCTGTGCAGCCTAAAAAAGGCCGCGAAAATGCGGGGGGTGGTTTGCTTTCGCGCCACGGAAATTCGACATTCCGATGCTCGACACCCCCTCTGCCCTGGGTACCCCGCCCCCCTAACGATGCCACTGACAATCTGATGGGCATGGGTTCTGGTGTTACTATCTTGTTAAAACTCATGTGTGTATATATAGGCTTTTTAAAACATGCTGACAAACATAATTTGAAGATAAAGAGCGATAGCTTTCATGGCCAGCAACAATTTTGTAAGAAATAGGGAACACGGGTTTAGATGCCATGTTAGAAAATGTATTTAACAGAACACAACACACACAACGTTTCGTCCACTTCTGTGGACGTCTTCTGATGTACAGCAGCACCGTGCTAGCAAGATGTAAAATGCACTGGGTGCCACTGAAGAAGGCTTTAACTGTCAACAGTAACAGAAGAATGGAATCTTGGTGGTGACCTGAAATAACCCTGCAAGGATGTAGCTCAAAGGTGCCTGAGGCCATGATGTAACTGCTAGGAGTGCTCTTTCTTATGCAATATGGGAAGCCAGATTTTATCTATGAAAGACAGTTCATGTTGTCTGTTCATGAGATCTTGGTTTTTTCGCCTGCTTATTTGTATTGCTTCATGGTTAAATCTTTGTCTATTCTCAGAAACAATAATTTGAAGAATCATTTCATCATTGTCAAAAACATATCTTCCTGATCTGTAAAAATAATGCCACCTTACCACTAAAGAACGTTAATTTTTTTTTACCACTTAACATTGTCACTTAAAACATTTGCTACTATGTCTTAATAGCTGGTTGAAGACCAAGAATTTGTCTTATACAATGAGTGACACCAATTCCTTGAGCAATTCCAAGCCAGCCTTTCAATTTCTGGTGTTCACAGCATTGAGTCTGATCTACAGAATGCTTATTTCACTTCTTCTTTGTGCCTGAAAGAACTCTGCTCTAACCTCCAGTTGCCTGGGGTCCGAGAAAGGGAATGGAAGAATATTCTGGCCTCTGCCATCATCATGGGTTGTTTTGTATTGTAATTGTAAACTGTTTGGGGGGGTCATTTGCAGTGATGTAGACTTGAGTCTATTGACTTGGACTTGAGTCGGACTCAAGTCGCATCAGTGACTTGACTCGGCGATTGTAAAAGACCTGAAAGACTCGACTTGAGACTTGGAGCCTTTTACGACAAGTCGAATTTTATTCAGATCTAAACCCGTTTTCCCTATTAAATAGATAGGGACTCGCAACCAAAGACTCGGGACTTGGGGGGAAAAGACTTGGGACTTGACTTGAGACTTGGAGTCAGAGACTTGATCCACATCCTTGGTCATTTGATTGAAAGGTGGGGTATACATTCAAAAATCAATAAAATTCCCTCCAGGGGAAAAAAACCGTCCAATTGATCTGTAACTAAAAAGCAAGAAACTGGTAGTTTCCCTTAGCTTCCCCCCCTTTTTTTGTTAAAACAAGCAAGCAAAAACCAAACAAAGCCGTTCTTCACACCATGATTGCAAAGAAACGTTTGAAAATGTGAAGGTAGCATTGAAGGTTTGGAGATCATGGCAGCAGCACATTGTTCAGTGAGCAGGGAGACAGTCAAACCGGATGGTACAATGTAACAAAACAACGTATGCAGATGAAGTACAGTAAATCTATGCAATTTGCAGAACTGCATTAACAACAATTAACTGAATGTGGAGCTTTTCATCCCTACTTTAACTGCTCTAACAGTATTGCCTCCTGCTGTCGGAAGAAATGTGTTGCTGGATCAGCTTAAACAACAGCCATCTAGTCTGACACTGTAAATCCTACCGTTGAACAGCTAGGGGAAGTATGTAAGGGAATGGTGGAGATGGCCCTCCCCCCCCCCCCAGCATACGTTCCAAGATATTTTAGGATAGTGACTGAATTGTTTTTTGTGAGTTCGGTTAGGAGAGTCGGTGTTTTGAGAACCTCTTTCTATGCAGTCAGATACAGTTCTTGTGCACAGATCTCTGTTGCTGAGTGATTGCATGAAACTAAATGGGTCTAACGAATATTGTGTATTTAATGTTGGAACACCCGCTTGAATGCCAGCCAATTCTCCTGTGTGGAGGGATCTTGATCCATCACTACTCTCCATCCCCTGCAGAACCTTTTTTTTGATGTAGTTTGAGATGGGAATCTGGGCTATAAATGAAGCCAGCCAGATCATGTCTCCTCACACACTTGCCTGCCTCTTGCTTTGCAGTCACTTCCCCAGCAGAAACTGCTAACATGGCTGAGTGTCCTCGAATGCATGGAGGTCTTTGCCGAGATGGGGGCTGCCAAGGTGTGGGGCGAGACTGGTCGGTGGGCCATCATTGTCCTCATCCAGCTAGCCAAGTGAGTGTTAAATGGGGCAGAGCAGATGTTGTCTAACATAAATAAGTCCAAAGAGCATATAAGAACCTGTTGGGAGAAGGAACTCCCTGGGCCTCTGGTGTGAAGGCACCACTATGGTGCCATAGTGCTCTAGGTTGTGTGTCTCCTGCAGGGCTCTGTGAGAACACTGGGAGTCATTTTATCTTCTGATATTCTCTCCATGATGCTACAGGATTGGGTGTTTGCACAGGGGGGACGGGACTATATCCGCGGATAGCGGGAGGCTCTCCACCGCACACCCCACTGGCAATTATGTTACCTTAGAAGATGGTCTGTGTCTTCCTGTACTTTCTGTTCTTCAGCTGAGCCTCTCCAGCACTCAGCCGGCTCCAGCGCTATAAGCAGCATGCTGCTGCTTATAGCGTTTATTTAAAGGAAGACACAGACCATCTTCTAAGGTAAAACAATGGTCGGTGGGGCGCGCGGGGGCCATTTGCCCCCCTCTGCGGTTCTGCAGTATCTGCAAGGGTCCTGGAATGGATCCCCACGGATACCGGGGCCTCCGTGTACATGTAATTGTCAACCCATTCCAACTAGGCCTGCTCAAGGGGCCATAAGCTTCACAGGTGCTTTGAAATTTCCCCAGCCTTCTCCATTGGCTTCTGTCCAGCCATGTTCCTCACCCAAGCCTGCCACCTCACTGGTCTCTTCCTCCTTACTTCCCCTCCACTGATTGTGCCTAGAAATTCTGGCTCCCAGTTCCCAGGCGGGAATCTCGCCATTTAGTGCTACCTGGGGCGTTCCGTGAGGCCAGGTGCTTCCTTGGAGCCTCTTTGGCTCTAGTGTGGGTGGGTTCAGAAGCAGTTGCCACTCAAGGGAAGAAGGCAGATGGGGTGGCAGACCTGACACACGTAGGTATGGTAGTGACCAATTAAATATGAAGAAGGGGTGCCTGACCACATGGTATGTTTATGCCTGTTGTTTCATCCAGAATAGATCTAAAGCCCATGGCTTACTTGCTCTATCCCACAGAGCCATCTTGCGCCTCCTGCTGTTGCTCTGGTACAAAACTGGCATCCAGACATCACCTCCCATTGTGCCACTAGACAGGAGACAGTCATTGCTGCAGAAAGGTGAGTCAAGGGTATTGCGGGTTGCAGCCACTTTGGCTTAGTCATGAGGGATGGAAGGAAGTTTTGGGTGCAATTCAATTGAACGATTTTCATATCTTCTAGCTGGGGGGGGGGGAACCCTCTTGACCGCTCTGAGCAGCAGGAAATCTTCGTGTTTTCCTTGCATTGTTTCATGCTAGCATTCACTTCTAGTGATCCCCTGCGTGCACAGGTATTGCTGAGCTCAGCCATAGATATGTAGGGTTATGTGTCTGTGCATGCATAAAGACCTTAATGAAGAGGAGCAAAGAGCCCGGAATGAAAATACTGTAGAGGACTCTGTAGTGTAACTTCCTTGCCAGCTGATGGTAGTATTAGTCCCATCAGTTTGTGCTGAATGCAAGACTATTAGAGCAGACCAGCAGAACCACAGGTAAGACAGATCACCCCCCAAAAAACTGATCCACTGAATCTGAAAAGTAACACAGAAATCTTTGCAAGCCTGCGCTATAATTTCATTGGTTGGATATCTGTGTTCCGTCGTCTTTATGCTTTCTAGTGTGGGCCCAAAATGGGTGGGACTCCTGCCACACATTGCCTACTTCCTTTAGAGGAGGGAAAAATAGAGGATTATGTAGCTTCCTTCCTGCTTGTGCTGTGCTCTTTTTTTTTTAATGTGGTGCCACACCAGAAAGTGAACACGCCTCCTCTGATCCTAAGGATAGATACCTCAGCTGCCAAGCCACAAGCTCTGAATCTGTGCTGAACGGAGTTCCTTTAGATCCCATCCTGTGGGCACAGAGTGGGTGGGACTCACCGTTTTCCTTTGTGTAGGAAGGTCATAGTCGAAAGCTTGAATGGCACTTTCTGATGCCTTGCTAGGCTCTGTCTGGTGCCAGCAACTTGAAGAAGATCCGGTTTTAGAAGGCACTTAAAATATCCAGGCTTCTCATTCCTGTTAGTTTGCTGTTCTTGGCTGGTGGTTCTACCCTGAGCAAACTAAAAGCTGCAGGGTGGATTTCAGTCACCGCTGGTTGTGGTCTTATTCACCTGTCTCCTGACAGACATGGAGGGCAACTCAACAGGGAAGGAACGGATATACGTAGGGAAGCGCTCTAACCGTGTCGTGAGGTCCCTTGATAGCAGTAAGTATCTTTTCACCTGTGTCTTGCGTTGTGCTTTGGGTGGGGCTTAGGCTTCTGTATGTGTTGCCGGGCCACAAATGGTGTGTGTGTGTGTGTGTGTGTGTGTTTAAGTATGCGTGTAAGGGTTTTCCAGAAACTGGCCACAAATTTTGACGTGAGGGTGTCGGTAGACATTCTGCTGATTGTTCATCCAAAATGCAATATTCATGCAAAACCATGCCTTTGTCTTTATTTCAGCCCCATCCCTGCATTCCAGACATTGGGGAGCACCTCAACAACGGGAGGAGAAGCAGAACCGAAGAGCAATGGAGATGGACCAAACACCAACCTCTTTGAGCATCCAGGAAATGATTGCAGAGTCTGTTTATGTTACCCGTCCGTTGCTGCACTGTATCCTAATCTGGCTTTCAATGGACCTTGCAGTGTATCCTGTTTACCACTAGAGAGAGCTGCAGCCTCAGTGTACTGTAAAGCATCCTTGTTCTTAATGTTGAGAGGGTTCGACTCCCAGGCACACTCTAGTCTTTGCTTCAGTCGTAGAATAGTAGGCTCTGCTCCCATTCACCCCTCTTCTTATTATGTCCCAGCAGTGATTGTGCTAGGGTTTAGCTAAGGTCTGGGCTTGTAAGACCAGAGGTTTTTCTCCCACAGGCTTTGCTGAACCTCTTCTGCCTGTTCATTCCTTAACTCTTGTTCCTAGTGATGAGCTTAGGGGTGTGGGGACAAAGATCTTGGAAACCCTGGCTCCTGTCAGGAATCTTGGATATTACAAGGTCAGTTTGGCAAAAAGTATTTCTCAGTCTTGGCTCCACTTTTTCTTTTTCTTTTTTACCTATATTTTGTAACATAATCATCAGTGTTTGACTCCATGTATACTTTTCCCCCCAGATGGAAGGGGGGCCAGCTGTCTGGTTCTTCATCTGCCCTCAGTGGGGTGGGACCAAGTTGCATTTGAGCCAGGATGTAGAGCTTTGGAATCTGTTTTCAACACGAGGGCTCAATTTTGGAACGTGCAAGTAAAAGTAAAGAAGACAGTGCCTTTGAGCATGTGGAGAATTCCTCAGTGCTGACCAGACTTGCCCCCACCTGTCTGAGATCAGGAGGAAGGGCTTTCAGGCTATGGAGCGCATTCCTCCCAGGCAGCCTTGAGGCCTAGCAGCTCGCATGTTAAATATTAATGATCGGGTAAGGGGTCAAGTTTAATCCCTTACGGAGGAGGAAGATGCTCAGTGCTCGCCAAGGCACAGAAGCTGCCTGTTGTGACTTCCCTGCTCTTTCTCCTGCAGCTTGAGTTTACTGAGTGACATAAAGGACCTCAACAAGCGTGAGCGTGTGGAGCTGAGACGCCGGACTGTCTTGCTTCTCTACTACCTGCTGAGATCTCCTTTCTATGACAGATACTCTGAGTAAGTCTGCTTCTGTCTCCTGCATGAGAAACAAAATCCCCTCCCCATAGGAAACCGTCTGATTTCTGAATGAGGAGGGTGCCCTGGCCCCTTGGAACCTGTGACTGGCGAGCATTAATCAGGCTGGTTAGTTTTTGCGACTGTGTTTCGAGGGAGCCTTTTCCATTGGGACAGAAGGCATTGCCAGGGGCTCACTTGTTTTTTCACTGTTCCCTCAGGGGCAGGATTCTCTTTCTGCTGCGCCTGCTGGCAGATTATGTTCCCGGAGTTGGCTTAGTCACACGTAAGTAGAGGACTGCTCTGTAGTTGTCATTCCAAAGGAAACTCTGATAAAGGCTGAAACAAAACCCAGATGGAATCTTCCATCGATGTTGGGACACATCTGCATGTTTGTTCAAAGAGGCCTCAACTTGCCATAAACTTAAGTGAAGAGCATTCAGGATGTGTGGAAAGCAGCAGGGCTGGAAAACTCGGGGGCCAAAGCATTTGATGCTGTCATCTACAAATATGAAATATTTCTTCAGATCTTTATGGGGCCTGGTTCCTCAAAACGTTATGGTGGTTTGTAGGAATGTCAACCAGTTCCTTCAGCCTTGGGTAGGAGAAGGTGACTGGTATCCTTAATGCTAAACCCTTTGCAGACATTGCCTGCCAATATCGTATATATCTCCAGAGCCATGAGAGTTAGCAGCGTTTAGAATTTAGCAACTGGAAAATGCTGTGAAAATCTAGGATGTGCAGATTTCTCAGAAATAACAGCACCTGTGGTTCTCCTCCAAAAACTAATTTTCTGACAGGACAGGGTCCCAGGTACTTAGAGGCTGAGCAATGCTGGGGTATGTTTTGTACTCCAGACAATGCCTATCTTTTAGCCAAATGAAATTGGCCCTTATTCATTGCTCTCCAGGTTCTCATTCTAGCATGCCCAAGCTGTACTCCCTATGGAGGGTAATTTGGGACAAGTACTTGCCAACATGTAGCATTAAGGGCTTTCTTAGCATTCACTCTCCACACTCATTTTTCTTTCATTTCAGGACCACTGATAGATTACTTGCCAGCCTGGCAGAAAATTTATTTCTACAACTGGGGTTGATCTGGCCTCAGCTTGGTTGTTACAGCCAGAGATGACTCGGGTCAAAAGCAGAAGCATGCGGTGACAGGATGATTTTATGCAGATGGAGCCAGCTATGGGATTAAACAAAAAACCGCCCCTCTGTGGCTTATGCTAATATCACAGAGATTCCTACAGAGAGAAGCATAAGGATTTTAGTATATTCTGTGAACTATGAACACTATATATTGAATGAGACTCACAGTTCCGATGCTGTCCCTTCTTCCATTCTATAACAGCTGGTTCCAGAGCTGGTGGTGGGTCCCTTTTTGTATGCATTTTGTATGGCTGCGAGTTAATAAAGCCGGCAGTCGGCAACGCTTTTGGCTAGCTGGTCTAGTGTCTTGAATGTTGGGATGTGAACCACAGGAAGTAAGCTCTCTTGCTTCCTGGCTATGCCCCTGAGCATTTTGGGAACTGTTCAGACGAATGGAATACAGAGTTCTGCATGGTGACAGTCAGTGCTTTAGAAAGGAAAGACACTGGAACTCAAATATTGGAACTGGAAGCACGTTCTCCCAATCCCAGGTGCAAGGGTGTGTGCTTGGGATTAGTGAGAAGGGAAAATCACATGCTCCATGTATGGGGTTTGTTTATTACTCCTCTCTGTATTTCAGGGCTGAGGTCAATCATTGAAAAGCAGTTTCAAGGCTCAGATTTAGCCACCACTGCTCTTTGTGCAGATTTGCTGCCCTTTCCGGCCCCAAGGCCAGACTTACCTACCCTTCTGTCTGTCCCAACCAATACAAGGCGTACAAATGTAACATGAAGCCACTGCGGGCCGGGAACTGAGCACCCTTTTGGCTGGTTCAGGCAGTAAGGCAAGAATGCTCTTGAGTACACGTTTTTCCTTGGTATCGTTCCAGGGATCCATATGCTGCTCAGCTGGAGTCTGGTGTACCAGCCTGCTGGCCTTACGCCACTGCTGGTCTGCTTAATTTCCTGCCACTCCCTCGAGGGTTTTGAGTTCCACATCTTGAAAATAGCTAGTGTGCGCTGCGTGACTTTACAGAACTGCCTGTCTTGCCACTGAGGAGCTGGCAAGCAGGGCCAAAGCCCTCAGCAAATTGGTTGATGCTTGCCAAATTCGTTTCTCTGCAAATGAAACGTAAAGGCTAGAGCCAAAGCCTAGGTGAACTACATCTGCATGGTTGCCTGAATGGAGAGAGATAAGAACTAATCAAATACTTTAACAGAACCCCTTATTCGTACCACTACTGATGGGATACCCATTGCTTGTGCTAACTTCTCATTCAGTTACTGATAGGCAATATCAGTTGCTGCTGCTCTGGCTAGGCTACACATGCTGATACAATGAAGATCCTCAGAAGAGCAACATATTTCTGTATTTGCCACAAGACAGGGTACCCTAGGCATCTTGCTGTTTCACCTGTTTTCTAAAACAGTGTAGAGATTATTCAGCTCCTGGCTGGCAGAAGCCCCTCTATACCAAGTGGATGGGGAGACTGTCCTCCATTTTAAGCTGTTTGCTATGAAGTTTGTTTCCTTTGTCATATAGTGTGTGAACACTTCTGTAGGAAATGCAATTCCTTTATCCGAGGAGCCCAGTCAGTGGGGTTTGGGAGTTTTCATGAACTGGAGTAGAGAGCTGCAGTAGAAGAGAACTGTTCATAATTCTTGCTGGGTGTGCAAAATGCTTACTAAAAAAGTAAAACCTGGAATTTGGGGTTGGGAAGGATCTGGACCAATTTTGACCCAAATTCTGGTTCAGTCGAATCAGTCCCCTGCCTTTTCCCTGTGGCTGGTCAATACCTTTGGTTGGATAGGCTTGGCATGGGCAGACAATCTCGTAGCATGGACAAAGTTTATGGGAAGCAAGCTTTTGGCTGTTCGCCAGTCCAAGCCAATTTCTTAAAGGTTTATTTAGGCTCAGGATACAAGGAAGTCAAAGGGAACAGGGAGCAAACAGCGCAGGAAACGAACAAAAATTGGTGTCTCGCTTATAGTTTTGGAGAACTAAGATAGCTCCAAATGTATAGCTACCGCAAACTGCAAGGACTGAGTGTTTCATTTCAGATATAGCAATTGCAACTTCTTCCATGGGACAGAATGGATAATTTCAATTCTGTGGCTTTGAGTAAGTGGGGCTGAGGGGCAATTACTTGCCCAGTTCTAGGAAGTGGGGGTAGGATTCCAGCCACTATTTGAAGATTTATTTGGTTTGTTAAAGGTATTAACAGATCGTGACTTTTTAATTTTTGTTTCTCATGGAATGATATGGCTACTTATAATTTTTTTTTTTAAGGTGGGGAGAAATTGTCCACCATCTAAAGATGGGAAACTACTTGTTGGCGGAGTGGGGGGGTCACCCTCCAACCACTAGGCATACTACTTATCTTGCTTTTATTGACTATCTACCATGCGCATCACTAAATCAATCTCTGACTTTGTTAATATAAAGGCTACTGTGTTTCTCTTTTACCCGTTTTCTGCCTGACGGGGGGGCTTTTGTGCTTCAACTAGCGCTAGGGATGGAACTACCAGCCTTTATATTCTGAAACTGGGGGAACAGCCATTATCGTTTCATTTTCTTCCCAGAAGCCCTGCTTACAAACTGAGATGTTGGCTGGCTCCAAATGAGGCAAATCTACAGAGTCTGCCTAATTTATCTTGTGTCCATTTTAGGATTGTTACAAACTACAGAATTTGGGGGCTTCATATTATGCCCTGCCACACACTACTACTTACTGCTTTGCGTAACCAGATGAAGCCTTCTGGAGTCCTCCAAGTGTGCTTAAGATTTTGCACATATACTTGGTTGGTCCTAGTAAAGGTATTGCCAGATAGTGGCTCTTTTATTTTGTTCTTTTCTGCATCCAAAGAGAGGTGGTTTCCCCAGGGCCATGTGGACTGAGTCATACCATTTAGGGCAGTGCTTGTGCAAAGAGGGCCAGGCATACAATTGACAGGATCCGGGGGGGGGGGGGGGGGGAGAGACGTGGTGAGAATATGGCCTGATTAAACTCCAGCTAGGCATGACCCTGCTTAAGCAGATTTCTTGGGTATTAGCATTTACACTGTCTATGCAACTAGCAAACTGGCCTCTCAATGCACCAGAAAGGCAGTCAAAATGGAGCTACAGAAGGGATTCTTGTATGAACATGGGGCATTTCTCCACAAGGGGTGATTCAGGTACGATGCAGCTGGGAGTGGGACAGAAATCTGGAAAATGAAAATTAGGATTGATTGTGGATAATTTGTAAAGCAAGACTATTGACCTTGCTGAAAAACCATTTGGTGCTTTGGGTTGCCAGCTTTTGTCAGGGATTCTGTGCCTTTAACAATTGTGTGCTGATGGGATAACTTAACAGGGGCAGCTTCTCACCTGGGTGATACAATGATGCTGCTGAAAGCTTTGTCTATAGAACGTCTGCCTGTCATATAGTTCTCATGCTGTTAAAGTACCTAGGCTCTTTCAGAAAGACAATCCTGCCTAGAGTTCAATGACGGAAATATGAAGGAACGTTAGTGTTGGGTGGGATGAAGCAAGGGGCAGCTCAAAGACCTCCTCGTGCCCCCCCTTTACATGGTGATGTGCCAGCACTCTCCAATGCTATCTAGACCCCCACTCTTCTCACCTCCACACTTTCTCTCTGCCCCTCTCTTCCTTTTCCAAGGCAGGGAGCGGGAGGAGGAGATGATGAGTGGGGGGTGGAGGTGGGTGTCCCCTCCTCCCCAATCTGCTACCTGAGGTAACCACCTCAGTTGACCTCATGGATGGGCTGGCCCTGGATGGGGCAACCAGTGGGAAGTGTGCAGGCTTTGAGAAGAGTATGTGGCATCATAGGAAAGAGCACATAAATGATTGTGAACCCATTTCCTCCCAGCCCACAGATGTATGCATTTAACTACAGATGCGTATATACACCCATGGGTAAAAATGGCTTTAGATTGGTTGTAAAGTTAATTGACTCCCTGGATGGGTAAGTAGAGTTCTGTTTCTCTAAAACTGGGCTCAGCCCCACAGCTTGGGAAACCTAGGCCTGTTTCTTCAATGTATTCTTACTTATTTGTGTTTGAATTTTTTTTATCACATTCACATTTTTTAGCCTAGTTGTGCGCAGCTTTCTTTGATTGGAAAAGTGGGTTATAAACTCTCTTAATTTGTTATGCACTTTGTGTGAGAGAGGGTACTTATGTGTGCATACAGCCCACCTTTCATTCTTAGGAAACTGCCCCATTGGCCAGAATTATTACATAGAATTCAGTACCAGCTGGATTCCTTCCCTTTGTGATGGCACTGAGGGCCTTGAGAATTGCCTTGTGTGCTGCAGATGAGCAACAGTGAGAATCAGATGAGCAGAGCTGGTTTAGGTTTTGCCAGTTGGATGGGACTCCTGCTTCTGCTGCTGCTTGTGACAGAGATGGTGTTGGCCAGGCCAGACCTTCAAAGGTAACAGTTGTTGGCTGATTGATTCTCACACACTCTCTATTACAGAACATAAGCACAATAGGTTCTGTAGCTAACAAATGTAGCTAGGAATGAAAGCAGTGAAGTGAAACTGAAAATCTGAAAGCTGCCATAATTATCCCACCTCCACCCTCAGGATATAACCCACACCTTTACAAATCATGTTTTCCTGGGCCAGCTGGTCCATGTACAGTACATCTTATCAGGAAAAAAACCCCAATGCCAACAGAAAATAATGAACACCAATATCATTCCTAAATGTTGTTCCATTATTTATTTATTTGACTAAGTAAACTGTTTTTGTGAACTATTTTTGTTGAAAAGTAGTATATAAATGCTCATCATCATAATAATGCTCAGAATCTGATTGGATCAACCCATTCCACATAATCCCTTGATAAGAAATGCAGTTCTTGCATGTTCAAATTGCATTCCCCACCCCCTTTTAGTCAGCACACCTGCTGTATGCAGGGATGTGGATCAAGTCTCTGACTCTAACAGCGCAATCCTATCCAACTTACACCACTGGAGTAACCGGCAGGGCAGGGCAGGGCAGGAGACTTGGGAGGGGAGGGGAGATGAGATTTAAATTCCCTTTGAATGGAGGGGATTTGAATTCCCTTTCCATTCTGGGGCCTCCCATTCTCGCTGCACCGCTGGTTACAGCCGTGGTGTAAGTTGCATAGAATTGCGCTGTAAGTCTCGAGTCAAGTCCCAAGTCTTTGCCCACAAGTCCTGAGTCTTTGGTTGCAAGTTCCTATCCATTTAATGGGGGAAACAGGTTTAAACCTGAATTAAATTCGACTTGTAAAAGGCTCCAAGTCTTGAGTTGAGTCTTTTACAATTGCCGAGTCACGTTCGAGTCAATAGACTCAAGTCTACATCACTGGCTGTATGCTGTGTAAGTTAATGCTTCTTTGGGAGAAGCTAAGCCAGAGAGTACAAATTTCCAGAGAGTACCTTTAGCCACAAACAGATCAATTTCCAAATCTGATGACCAGGATGAATCTTCCCAGGAAACATTTGAGACCTTAGTGTGGCCAACTCCTAATTTTTTGTATGGTGAATCTTTATTAGACTGCACGCTCATGTGGTGAGACATAATAAGCCTCACTTCTTGGAGAACATAGGTGTTCGTTGGGTCTTTCCGGTGTCCATCAGGATGGCTGTGCATCTGGATGTCATGCAGAAGAATTCAAGAGAACAAAAGTGGGCATGCTTTCAGCTGCAGACAACAAAAGTGCAGTAAAAGTATCTTTAATAAATCCTCCAGAGTTATCCAGTACATTCAGAAGTTGTACATTTGTTTTAAAACGTGAGAAGGAAGCTCACTTTGCTACAATATCTGGATGTGAGGGCATCTGACATTTTGTATTCTTGGGGCATTATGTAAGCTCCTTTCATACTTTCTAAATCGCATGCATACAGAAAGTGTGGAGGGTGCAGCCTACTGGCCCCTTCCTCTGGCTTTTGCATACCCATGGGTCATAACCATAACCTGAACATAACCTTCATATGATCAGAACCTGAACATAACCTTCATATGGTCAGCAGGAGGTGTGATGGAGCACTTATGTGTGTCCAACTGTATAGGCATAGAGAACTCTGTGTGAGCGCATGTGAAAGTGGCTATAAAATGAATGCAAATAAAGTTGAACGGTAGGGTTCACATATACATAATGTGAGATGTATAGTTTTAAATATTTTAACGAAATAGACATAATGACATGCTATTTTCAGTTCCAGTGAGAAATTCTCTGCAAAGGATGAGTAGGAAGATGTTAAAAATATCTCTGTACTCACGTAGCTACAGTTGATTAGCTTTGCTAGAATGGGCTTGTAGCACCAAACTCATCTCCAGTGGAAAATAACGCAGTATAGATCCACATTGGGATGTGCACCTGATTTCTACCCACAGTTACTGATTCAGCAAGTGATGCAGATTTCCCATTCTGAACTGGAGAAGAGGAATAGTATTGTTTGTTTTATTTGCTTTGTCATTATGTATCTTGAAAAACGTGTGTTTCTAGCTCTGTTTAAAATACATTTGTCTAAATTAATAGAAATGTATGATTTTTAAGCAACTGTAGCAGTTCTTGATCTTGCGCTTTTCTACAGCAGACTCAGGAGATCTGTCCCAGAGGAGTTCACTGCGCCCTTGGAACTCCAGCAGAAGCACTTTGGTTTGGTGGATGGCATGTATTCATTCCAGTTCCTAACCTCTGCAGTAGGGTTTGTCATCTAGGTGGTGGCTGTAAAGCTCTCTTCCAAGTATCCAGCAGAGGAAGGCTGCAATTCTATCCACACTTACCTGGGAGTATAAACCCCATTCATTATAATGGCATTTTCTTCTGAGTAGACATGCATAGGATTGGGCTCGATGTGTAGGTTACAATGAAACCCAACTGCAGCAGGACATAATAGAAGAAATGGGTTCATCTAAAGCATTTCAGAGCCATTTATCAAGAAAGAAAAATCCCTTAACTCAATTTCAGCTTCCAACTTGAGTTAAATTGAAGCAAGGTGAAAGCTAGAAATGTGAGAAACTCTTGATAGAATAGAATAAGATACCTTTATTGGCATAAAAAAACCCTTGATAATTAGAGATGCTTAATTGGCCTTTATTGCTCCTCAAGATAATGCACTTGGTGAACAATATAGCTTAGCCATTTAGGACATTGGAGGGCCACAATACACATGATGTGGACTGCATCATTAAGAACTGTGCTTACTTCTGGCATTGTCTCTTTCACTCCAGGAAGCAGTCATAGGTCCCCTGGTCTGAATTGGGACAATGGTGGAGAGGAAGTGTCTACCTATTTCTTCCTTCTCTGTTTAAGGGGAGGGATCATAGCACAGGGGCAAAGCACCTGCTTGGAATGCAGAAGGCCCCGGGTTCAATTCCTGGCATCTCCTAGTAGGACTGGGAAAGACCCGTCTCAGAAACCCTGGATCAGTGTTGACAATATGATGGGCCAATGGACTGCCTCAGTAGAAAGTGCCCTTAATATATTTATTATGATATTTATATACCACCTTTCTCCATGGACTCAAGGCGGTTTTCATAGGCAGGCTGAACATGAATCCATTTTTTTAATGAGATTTTTGCAAGTATTATTCCATGAGACATTCTCACAGAACCCCCATTTCTCCAGGTGTTTCCCTTCATAGTGCAGTCGTCATTCTGTCTGCTAGCTCTTGCACTTTCCAAGCTCTCCCAGGCATCTGCAACCAAGCTTCAGACCAGCTTCTCAAAGATGTTATCTGGGGTGGTGGTTGTTGTTTTTGCCAGCTAACTCCTCCACACTCCACTCCTCCGCACAGACATGCCAGTGGCCTTGGTCTCCCATCCAAACAACCAATCTCACTTAACTTTTCAAGTAAAGTGACAGTTGAACCTCCAGCCCACACCTCCTGCCCATATTCTAATTTCCCCACTAGAAACTGCTCTCCAGGGGTAAGTAGCAGCTTTGGGCCTTGATTTCTGATAGGAAAACAAACTGGGGGGAGGGGGGAACAGGATGATTAACCCCTTCCCTATGTGCCACAGTCCCAGTCCAGACTGGGGACCTTGTGGAAACCTTTTGGTAGGAAAGAGACATTGCTGGACTTCTCTTAATGACACATTCTATGCAATGTGTAGCTTGACCCTGAAACAAGTGGATCCACGTTAATTCCTGTAGCAGATGTATAGCAATCACCAGTGAGTGGCTGGGAGTGGAGATGGCTAACACACACAGGACTCCCTGTCTATGCAAACAGCTATTGTTGCTGAAGGAAAGCAACCCAGAAAAGTAATCACATTAGGCATCCCTAAAATGTATTTAAACCTCCTACTTGTAAAATGGAAATTCAGTGACAGATGCACCCAGGAGGCTCCTAGGTGCATCTGTCACTGAATTTCCATTTTACACAGCCTCTGCGATTCGCTCTTCCTGTCTTACCACCACCCATATCCCTTACTAGCTTTTCTTCTCACAGATTATGGCATTAAGCCAAAGCATCCCAAGTTTCTGACACGAGCATCTCGTAAGGAATCAGAAGAATTACACCAAGTACACAAGAGCAAGAGGGATGAGCCAGATCTTGAGGAGTATTATAACGATGACCTCTTTTGACCCACTTTGGGCACTGGTGACATACACGCCCCTTCTTAATGGTCTTTACACCACCTATTTTATGAAGATGGGAAATGACAGAGTCACACGCAGAAGACCTACCTAGGAATACAAGTAGTCCTGGAGTCCTCCATGCACCTGTACTATATAGTTAACTGGTACGTAGCACTGAATTTGGCAACCTGAAGATCTTAGACTTCCTTTAAATTCTTGTGGGTGCTTGAAAGCATTTGACTCGTGTGTGTAGATGGGCTGCCACTGTAGAGGCTCGAGTTGTGTGACGCACATGAGTGCCGTGACTCTAGCTCTCTGCCACAGCTACTCTTCTTTGACCGGGCATGATCCCTCTGCCTAAGATCCCTGTTTCTTTCCCTCTGGTCCATTATTCTTCACTTCCACCTCACCCTAAACTTCCAAATTCTACAAAAAGCTGACTACTATGAGCAAAACAATACCATGTAAATATATGCAAGTTTCCATATTGGGCAAAACTGACTGCATTACTCGAATTTCCTTGCTGCAGAATTAAAAAATAAATAAAAATAAATGCAAACTACATACAGCTCTGAAGTTAATGTACCTTTTCATTGCTGTAGTAGATATGCAGCAGCAGACCCCAAACCCTTCCTAGACCATATTGGCATGGCTCCTTAGCTGGCAACCACAGCTCTGCTTGGTCACAATCAGCATTTGGCTTAAGTGGCTGGTAGATTAGAGAAGGGCTTTGTAGCAAAGCTGATTGAGGTTCCTGGGATTCTGCCATCTCAAAACCCTTACCAGAACGTGTCAATGAGACATGTTTTTGCAGGACACATCTGGTGTGTGCTAACAGCTGGGAATCTACAGTAAGCTCCAGAAAGTTTTCAAACACTATAGGAGAGCACCAGCATGTCAAGGCTGACCCCCCACCCCCACCCCACCCCTCATACCCAATGACAAAAAGACACAGACAACTTAGCTTATGGTACTCATTCTTCTCCCAGATTTGTGGGGTATGTGATTCCAAGGGAAAAGAAAGGGAGTAGGGCTACACGTTCCACCTTCATAGAAGCAATTTCAAGGAAGAAAACGAACTGCACAAAGGGAGTTGCTTCATTATGTCTATGCACAGTCATTCCACACAATTAGACCCAATGGAACTTCCCCACATTTTTATAAGACAATGCAATGTTTACACCTACAATTATGAAAAGGACATTCAACAGTTGTTTTTCTTTTTTTTAATTTGATTTTGATTTGGTTTTGAAATGAGAGATGCAGAACTTGGAATGTTCCTAGCTGCAGACTGAATTGTTCTTGCAATTCCCACTAATGGGCTCAAAGAACAGTTGCTTAGAAGCCTAGCACCCCTTAGCCTTAGGCAACAAAACAAAAGCAACACAGCCTCCTTGAAACATCACCTTTAATCATTGTTGTCATCAGAGCAGATCCAGCAGAAGCACAGAGCCCCCTGCCTGGGGGTTGGGGGGAGGAGGGCAAAGGCACACCTTGCTGCAGCTCTTACTAGCCCCTTGTCACTCACACTATTCTCCTAGTTTTGCTTCTCAACAGGACCTAGCCCTTCCTGCATCCATTTTGTGCTTATGGCTGGAGCTCCTCTCAGACCCCTTTAACACAGATGAATCAGAGACGCTGCCTCCCAACTCTGGCTGGAGCCACGTTCCCTCGTGAGCTTGGAACCTGCAACTGGACAGCCTTGGGGAGAAGGAGATCACAGAGCAAGGGGCTGGAACATGGGAGCTCTTTCCATCGGCAGATTACAGGGCATTGGCCCCTCAATGTCTGTCTACTGCTTGAAACCCTCCTACTCCACAAAGGGAGGGAGGGACAGGCACCAGCATTTCTCCAGTGGCTCCGTCTTTTCCAGGCAGAGGGCAACACTCATTCTTGGATGCCAGAGGGGATCTATTACTTGGGACTTGTGTTTGTGTGTGTGGGGGTGCACCACAACATTCTGCTTTGTTTGTCCCCTCACCATCTCTTTTGCTCTCCCCTCCCAGCCAGGGACTGGATTCACCACTTCTGTTCCTTCCCAAGTGTATTAACCATCAAGTCTTTTATGATGAAAGTTCAGCATACCTGCCCAATTAAACTCCCAACAGCAAGAGTTGAACATGGCATTCAGGGCTAGTATGGTCCCCAACACATAGTTGGAGGCTAAGAACTGGTGGAGAATCTCTCTGCTTGTAGCACCAAGCCAGCCCTTCTGTGTGCATAGGAAGTGGGAGGTCTGGTTCAGAGCATCCTGGACCATGTGCCCATGCCTGCTCTCCTCTTGGACATGGGGCAGCCGTGCCTGTTTCCACTGATAGTGCTTTCCTTCAATAGAATAAACCCAAAGAGCATTTTGTGAAATAATAAGCCCATTTTTCCACCCCGCCCACCCATCCCAACTCCCAAATCCCCCAGCCCAAGGAAAGAGGTGGGGCTCTGTGCACTGAGGGAAGTTCTTCCTGTGCCCACTCCTCTTTCAGTCTTGAAGCAGCTCGTCCATGCACGATGGGGAATGGCCCTTGTCTGTACAGGAATGGGGGAGGACTGGCCCTGCCCCTACTCTAGGTAGATGTCTTCCGTAGGGCATGTATATTCCACACATTCCTTGTAGAACTGATGGAAGGCCCTCCTGCAAGAAAAGAAGATGCACGTGTCAGGGACACAAGTAGAAAGTGTCATACAGCAGAGCCACAGCAGCAAGTATCAATGAATGACACTCAAGACATGCATATACAGTACTGTACACCAGTCCTTTGTTTCAGCTCCACTCACAACAGAGCCCCCTAGTCAAAATTATAGGTCTCAGGAAGGGTTTAGCCACCCCTTCTTCTGCACCCAGGCTAGGAACTGTTCTCGCAATACCTTATGTCTAGAATTTCAAAAACCTGACTGGAAATAACCCGAACAACAGGTCTCTTATCTCAGATCCAACCCACAGGTTACATATTGGCTGTAACTCAAACACTGAGCAGCTCATGCAAGTGGTCTATGCAGTATAACACAGGAGGAGGTCTATATATACACTAGACTGCAGCAGCTACTGTTGTGAGCTGCACACGAGAGGTGCACTTTTCACTAAGCAACTATTGTAGCCTTGTGCAAGCATCCTCCTCACATCACACTTCTTCTGCAAACAGACTACTTGTGTGACGGATGCTAAAGACACAATTGTGAGCCGAGTCCTAACATATAAATGGGCCCCCAGAAAAAAATCCTCAGTCTCACATACAAAACGTTTCCCATTCCACACTGTGGCTGTCTGCAAACGTGGCCTGAGTGTTGCAATAATTCACTGAAATATAGGGGGTTCTGACTGGGAAATATCTCAGTAGCAAAGTGTCACATGTGGATCTCCTGCATCACCGCAAGAATACTGGGGAAAAGCAACGGCTGTCAACGGATCGTCTATGGTCATCTAGTCAGGTGCTGTGGACTCTGAGAAGCCCAATGGTGTCGCAGGTGTAGCAGGGAACACGAGAGTAGTCAGCTGGGAGGAGGGTTGGGTAACTTGTACCAGCCCTCACAGAAGACTTAGATCGGGTATAAAAGAGAAGCTGGGGCAAAGGAATGGGAGGAAGGAGGCAGAGGACAGTAACAAGGAGGGAAGTGAACTAAAGTGGAGAAGGTGGAACCAAGGAAAGGGAGGAGAGACAGAGGGAAGCCTGGCTGAAAGAGAAGGAGAGCAGGAGGAAGAGGTGAAGGATGACAGGCAGCAAGGAAGATAACAAAGAGAGGGAGTTAAAAGAGACAGAGTAAGGGCAGAGCGAATCCTGAGACAGCAACCCAAGTGAGGCGAGGCAGCCATCTGCTCCTGAAACTCAGAAGATCAGCAAAAGCAGACCAGCCCTGAGTTGAGCCTCAGAGTTGGAAGGACCCTGTAACTTAGGACCCCAGCTCCTCTGGAGTCAAGGGGTGGCCTGGGCCCTCCAATACCTTCACCGCCCATTCCCAAGGGTCAGAAGGTGAGCCTCAACCTAGGAGACCAAAGGGTGAAATTCAGTGGGCTACTGTGAGTGAGGAAACCCGGCAGGGTCACCAGTCGACTTCCCAGAATTTACGTTATAGGAGACCCTGATTTTTATTTACCCTCCTGCCCTGTACACTTTGATGAAACATGTCCAATAAATAGTATGAACCAGAAAGAGTCATGCTTGAGACCTGACCTCCGCTCATGGCATACAGCAACCTCAAAGCTGCCCCCCTGCGGGGCAGGAAGAAGAGACGATGCAAATAATTCACACTTTTCTATGTCATCCTGAGTCACATTTCAAACCTGCCCGAATATTCCATTTCTGGGAAAGGAGCTAACTGAGAGAAATGAAGGTGGAATACAAATAAAACATCTCATTCCCAGCAGCCTTCTCCAACTTGTATCTATCACAAAGTAGCCTGTTACTCTGCCAGCCAAAGACAAAGAGTTTGACCAGAGTAGGTTGAATCACACATCCTCTTGAGCCACACATCCCATCTTGCTCATGAAGGTTGGCTGACTTCACACACCTTGTGCATGTACATACATACCAACATCATCAGTATTGATCCACAACCAGCACTCCCCTTCCTTAAATCCATTTAGATTGAGATCTTTGTACAGAACCCGAACCTTCAGAATGTGACCATACCGACTCACCCTACAGACTCTGCAAGTGGCTTGGTGGACTCCTCCGAGACAAAGACGTGACACGCAAACCTGTGGTCAGCTGGGTGCTTGGTAATGAACCCAAAATACCTGAGAGAGAAAACACAGTAGGTGAGTGTGGACTTGGAGCAGAGTCTGTGGCTTCCAAAGGAAGGAATGGAGTCTCCACCAAGATAAAAGCCTTACAGATTATTGAATTCCATTCTTCCTGCAATGTCCAGTTAATAGAATGGTAAACCTCTTTGAAAAGTTGGTCGCTTGTTTTGCTCTGCACATGTGGGCAAAAGCAAGAAGCGGGAGAACTTGCACAGCAAGTCAAGAACTTGCACAGCAAATTGCTATAACTCATCTTGGCCAAGTCACATTTTGCTCTTCTCCAGCAGGTCAGTCTGTGCTGCTCCCAACACCCAGAGCCCAATTCCAGGCAAATCTACTCAGAAGTAAGTCCCATTATAGTCAATGCAGTAAGTGTGGTTAAGATTGTAGCCCCAGTCATCTAGGCAGCAGGTTTGGGGGGGGGGGGGCTGGGGGGAGAAGATAATACATTATAAAGAGAGAAATAAAAACAAACCGAAGAGTTCTGGCTGCCATTAACCCTTTACTATCAACGAAATAGGGGTTACGAGTAGAGAAGCCATGCTAAAAATAGAACACACGTTCCAGCCGAAAATAAAAATACGTGTGTGGAACGTGTGTTCTATTTTTAGCATGGCTTCTCTACTCGTAACCCCTATTTCGTTGAACGTAATTGCTGGCCATGAAAGCTTTCGATCGAAAATAACCCTTTACTAGTTTACAGCCAGGGTTGAAGGGGCAGTTTGGAGAAAGCTACAAAGGGTGGTTAGCATTAGGGATACACGAGTATCCCCTGGCTCATCCTGAGGGTTTGGGGATTTGTGCACGGTCCAAGTGAACATGCACACATTCCCAAGATGCTCCGAGTTGCCTCTCCATCACCACCTCCCCACCCCCAGGCACCCAGCAAGCCCCCAGGCACCTTGGGCCAGGGAAAGGGGCCAGTCCAGGACCTGGCAGAGCATCTTTTCTCCAATGGGGTGCAGCATCAGGACTACAGATCCCCATCTCTATTTGTCTGATCTCTTGTTGAAGCTGCTGCCTATCAACACATGGCTCTAAGTTCCATAAACCTATGATTTGCTGCATAAAGAAATATTTTCTTTTTTCTGTCATGAACCTATTGCTCAATTTCACCAGGTGACTACCTATGAGAAAGGGATAAGAATTCCTCCATATCTACTGTTTTGATCAATAGGCTCTCATGTTGTTTTACGATGTGTTCGTCTTGTTCTTCTCAAAGAATTTATTGCTACTCTCCTCACACCACTCATAGCTTTGTGAACTTCTATCATGTTCCCCTCCATTCATCGTCTTTTTCTAAAGTATAAAACAAAAACACCTCACAAGCCTTAGTGTTTTTTTTTTTTATGGGGAAGGTGCTCCAACCCTATAATTATTTGAGTTGTAATTTTCTGTACTCTTCCCTCCCAATGGCATATTTTTTTGAGATGGGGCAACTAGAACCCCATGTGTTATTCCAAATGAGGCCACATCATAGATTCATGGAAACATTGTTATGTTCTATTTTCACTCTCTTTTATAATAATTCCTAAAATGAATTTTGCCCCCCCTTTTTTTTAATGGCAGCTGCATACTCCCACCACAGCTGAGTAATGACAGCAAATTGCTTGTGCATCCAACCCAATTATTGAGAAAGGCCACCAATTGTCAAGCTACAAACACAACTCAGGAATCTTGACTACTTCAGGGAGAGTTTGAGTGAACTGTGCATAAGAGAAGAAACCCAAATATATTGAGGGGGGGGGGAAACAAAATCTTCATGTTTGTCTTCTAAATTCCAAGTTTTCATTCAATATAGTCAGACCTGGGTTGGTCCCAGGAGTGGTGTCAGGCGTCAGCCAAGTCAAACACTCCTGAGGACCCATGTCCATCAGAGGGACCACCTGGTTGGGCCAACCCTTGAACCCTCAGTACTGGTAGCAGTGCCCAATGTTCCCCAGGGGAGCAAACTTTGCCCCAGGGCCTCCAGCAACCTGGGGTACTAGTTGGTCCCACATAATCGCAGGAACTTGCAAAGGTGCCATGCTAACCACCATTGTCCTGAAGTGTTCTACGGCCTTTAACCACCTTCTGGGACTTACTTGTTGTTCTTTGGGTGGTATCCACAGAAGGAAATATTCTTCAGCTGGAAAAAGTGGCTGCATTTATTTCCCTGCAGAAAAGAGAGAACAAGCTGACAGACTTGTGCAGCATGTGTGATGGGTGGATCTCCAATGCCTACATTTGTCCTCAAGATTTGGTATGTTGGTTAAGGGCAATTTTTTTAAGTTCTCAGACGACTGGAAAAATAGCTGAGCACAAAGCTCCATGATGATGAACTGAGCTGTTTTTAATTTGTTAGTCTAAAAAGTAGCAAATAATAGTGGAAACACCATGTATATAAGTTCTAAAATGAAATCAATTAAATGAAATGTTGCTCTAGCTAGCTCATGCTCTGGATTGCAATGTTTATAATCTAGCCCCAAACAAACAAACAAAAAATACACACACGTCTTAATCTTCCTGCTTCAGGGTTCAGTGCCCTTGATTGACCCTGGCAGGGCAATTCCATTACTGCCAGAATACACTTTCTGAATGGCTTTGCTTCTTCCTCTTGAAAGCTTCATGTGAGCTACTTAGGCAGAAAAGCTAATCAAAGAAGCTTTACCGCACAGATCTGCAGAACTCTGCTTAAAATAGTAGCATAAGGGTTTACAATGCTTCACAGATTATTGGAAAAGCTTAGCAAGCAGATCTCCCAAGTGCAATAGTGTGCCAACAGGCTGGGAACATGTAGTTTTGTATCTCCACGTCATGGACACCACTCTGCCATGCTACTCTATTAAGTAGGCTCCTAAAAGAAATGGCAAGCAGCACCACCAGCCAGGGCATATGGAAGTCTCTCTCTTGTTTGCATATTCCCTTTTACAGGTGGGCCCCCATATCCACTGATTCGCTATCCACGGTTTCAGTTATCCACGGATCGTGGGGACCCCCCCAGGCTTTTACTTTTTCCCCCAGTAATCTTTGTTTCTTCCTTAAAGAAACAGGAGAAGCAGCCTCTGGCTGCTTATTACAGGCAAATAGAATGAGACTAAGTTCTAGAGAGGCTCTGCAAGGTTAACAGAAACCTTGCAGAGCCTCTCTAGGACTTAGTCTCGTTCTCCTTGCCTGCAATGGGGGCTGCTTCTCTGTTTGTTTTAAGGAAGAAACAAAGCTTGCTGAAAGAAAAATAAGAGCTGGGAGGGGCAAGCATGCCTGCCTGCAGGGAGGCAGGGTGGGGGGGCCCTCAGGAAACCATGGAGGGGGTGTTCGCTCTTATCCACGGTTTCACGTATCCACGGAGGGGCCTGGAACATATCCCCAGCGGATATGGGGGCCCACCTGTACTCACCTGCCATGGAGTAGTTCAGAGCTGTAACTGGAACATGTAGTGAGGCACCGAGCACATGGATGCAGGGATAGCCCAATGTGATCTACTAACGACCACTGCCCCGACCCTCCACCGCTACCACCACCACGCATGCACATACACCCCCAAAAATCCAGGCAGAGGAATCCAGCCCCCTTGCTCTTTCCTGTGCAGTCCCTTTCTACAAAACAGGAAGTGTGGGACTGCTGCACTTCCTGTTTTATATAAAGGGACCGTGCAAGGAAGGAAAAAGATGAGTACATAGGGAAGTAGATTGTCACTGCCCACATGGTGTGTGTGTGTGTGTGTGTGTGTGTGTGTGTGTGTGTGTGTGTGTGTGTGTGTGAGAGAGAGAGAGAGAGAGAGAGAGCAGCAGTGATCTTCCTTACTAACTCACCTCGCTCCTTTCTCACACAATCTCTTTAAACAAATCAGGAGGCACACTTACTTCCTCAAGGGGGAACCACACAAAGGAGTGAAATGAGTGCGTTGGGAACGGAAGCAGAACAATGTGGCTCCATCTGTGACGGGCTGGAGGGAAGTAGAGACAGAATCGAGGTGAAGGGCACCCCAAATCTGCTGCTTCCCCTGCCACCCACTGCTCGACATGAGCCATAGATGGGCCAGTCGTGCATGGATGGGTGAACTATGCAAGCAACGAACCTGTCACTCAAGGGATACAGGAACCATTTTGGAAGCAAAGACAGACGCAGAGTCAAACTTACCTTGCTGGGATCCTTGGAGTCATCACTTTTCACAGCAATCTTGACTCCTCGCATGCTGATCTCTAGGACACAGCTGGAGGGTGGGTTAAAGTGCACGGTGAGGCGGCGAGTAGTGGCAATCTGTGTGGAAACAGAAAGGGGGCAGGTTTTGCATATGCCAACTGCCATACAAACTATCTGGAGATGTTACTCTCCCCTCAGAAAACAGTCCCTCCATTTGCTAGAAAAACAGATGAAGTCGGGCATAACAGCTTAACACTGGTCCCCTTAACATTGGTCCCAGTGGGTTCTCACCTTTAGTGTGATCTCAGTTTCACAACTTGCCTAGCACCTATGCATACCAGCACACTGCATGCTGGTTTAGATATCAGTCTCGCCCCTGCCCTCAAGCTTCAAGCAGGATGTCTGCATTTGTAAAGAAATGTTTTAAGGAAGAATACATTTTCATCCTTCACCTTATGAAAAATTGTGAACATTTTAGCAATAGTTGTAAAACGGGCCTATGGATTGGGGGGGGTAGGGTGTGTTTTGGTGATGTCATTGGCAGGCACCCGTCAACAGGAAGGTTTGTCAACAGGCACCAGCTACAGTTTATTTATTCCTAGTTCACACTGAACCACGACAGACCCCTGCAGACTTGGTTTTCAGAGCTCACCCCAGAAAAGAAAACCGGAAATGGTCGGAAATGGCCGAAAATGGCCGTTTTTTTCCGAAATGAAGATCGGGGAGGCCTGCGCGAGCCTCTGCAGGCCTCCCCGATCTTCTGTTCGGCGCTAAATGGCTCTTTTCGGCCATTTCTGGTTTTCCGAAAACCGGAAATGGCTGAAAAGAGCCATTTAGTGCCTAACGGAAGATCGGGGAGGACTGCAGAGGCTCACGCAGGCCTCCCGAAGCCCCGGTAAGTACCTTTTTACTTTTTTTGTAATCTTCGCTCCATAAGACGCACGCTTTTTCCCCCTAATTTTTTTTGGGGGGGGAGTGCGTCTTATGGAGCGAAAAATACGGTAAATTAATAAATGTTCATTGAGTTCTTAGGAGGGCTCTAAATGCCTGCATATTTATAGCGCAATCCTATCCAACTTACACCACTGGTGTAACCAGCGAGGGAGGGCAGGGCGGGAGGCTTTGGAGGGGAGGAGAGATTTAAATCCCCTTTGAAGGGAATTTGAATCCCCTTTCTGTTCTGGGGCCTCCTGGTCTTACTGCACCGCTAGTTACACTGGTGGTGTAAGTTGGATAGGATTGCACTGTTAGATAGTCGTCTTAAGATTAATGTGCCTATTTGGTTTTTATTAGTTGCATTTTTTTTCCTGCTTACTGTCTCCTTATAATAGTTTTACTGACCTTTAATTCTATTTTGGTTTTACTGTTTGATCTCTGCCCTGAAAATTGTTATAGTGAAAGGTGGGTTGCAAAGTTTTCTAAATAAATGTAAAAAAAAGTTACATCTGTCCTCATCCAAAGTAAACAACATACGGGAAAACCAGGGCTTAGGGGTGGAAGGAACTGTACCTTCTGCATAGCTGCACACAGCACATCATTGCCTTTGTGATATGGAACCTGGACCGAGCCAAGAAACTTCACCCGGAACTGATCCACCCAATCACTGGTCTTACTCGAGTCTGTAAGACAAACCCCAAAACTGTTGAGAAAGATCAGACACACACAGATATCCTACATTATATGAAAACACCCTTCTAATTGCTTCAACCATTGATAAAGTTATACAGAAACAGTATGCAACTAATCTTCGGTTTACAATTCGGAGTGCAAGCTTCCTGGCAGCTGCTTGCAAAACCCGTAAGGGCATTGTTAGCAATGAGGAATTTTTTTTAACATCTATTCACTCTCTGTTTCTTGTATATGTGTGTGTGTTCATTTGTTAAATTTTAATTTTTAGATCCAGCAATGCATGTAATATTTTGTTTTCTGTTTCTATTATGGTTGTGCTTTGTTCTTGCTGGTCTTCGACCGTATCAATAAAATGATGATGAACAGTATGCAAGTTATGTACATCTCCATCTCCTTTGGATAAGTGGAACAGTACACAATCTTAATCCTTCCCCTACCATTCTCAAGGCGGACTTTACTGGCAACACTGTCTCAGGCCTGGCATAGCAGGTAACTGTGGACCAGGGACTGAAGTGTAGGAACAGAACAGGATTTCACGGAATGGGATTTCACAGAACAGGATTGCACAGAAAGGCATAAGTACGAGGGGGCCATAGAACCAGAGTGGGCTCAGTACCTGTCAGATGATCTGAATCCTTGGTGACCTCGATGGCATAGTAAGCAGGGAAGATGCCCCGGTCACCTGTCCTCATATTATAAGCCTCATACCAATAATCTTCCGCTTGAACCTCCACCAGCAAAGGGTCATCCACCTCCAGTTCCAGTTCATCTTCATGACGAGGCACAAACCTGAGAAAAAAATCACCAGCACTTTGCCAGCTGACAGTCTGAATGTAGAAGCTCGCCCAAACACTCAGAGAAGGAGAAGGAGAACATTCTGTACCTGAGGTCAAAAGGGAATGGCCTCATTGGCCAATGCATCCATGCTAGAACATTAGAGGAAAGGGGCCATCAGCCAGGGCTGATGTTATTTTTCAGGGCTTAATTGAGGAGATGACTTCTCACATGAGCAGTGTAACATCAAAGGAGCTGCTCACAGAAGACTACAGGGGCTACTTCTGTGACCAGGTTACTCAATAAAGCTGCGTTCCCCCAGAGACGTAAACTCCTGCAATCTTCTGTGGCTCATTCCTTGTATGTTACGCTGCTAACGGGGGTAGAATGCATACATGAACAGTTTTTCACATAAGGATTAAGTAAGCTCCAAGTAACAACATCTGCACTGACTCTACAAATCTACATACTGTAATCAAAATATAGCATAGTGTTTACTAGCTCAAGTTGAAGATGGTTAATCAGAGGCCCCCAAAGGATCAAAATCCAGATCCAAGTGTTTGTTGTAAGCATCCTTGGGCACCCCAGAGTGTGTGTGTGTGTGGGGGGGGGGATGTAGTGTTGAAATTGTTAAAATAAATTAATTTGCTGTCTGTACCCCAGCCTGATATTTTATAGGTCCAAGCAGGCCACTGAGAACACCTTAAGCTGCCTCTCCCATTGTGGTAGTGGACAGAAGACTCAGAGAGTCACTTGGGTAGGAAGATTCCATACTTTGGGTAGGTGAGAAGACAGAGGGGCAATGGGTTTTGCCTGCGCTCACCTGAAGACAGCTCGGTGAGTCTGCTCTTGCTCTTCCCCATTGATAAGACAAGAGAAAAGTCCAAATGATTCAGCACCTGGGAAGGCAAAAGAAGAAAAATGCTACAGCCTCTTAATAACCTTTTTGTAATTCCAAATGGTAAGTAGCAATGCAATAGTGGGCAGTATGGATGACAAAGGTTGCGGGTGGTCGTGCTATCAGTGGCACGACAATGAGATACAGAGAGGGAGGTAGATGGGATGGACCTGTGAGCCAACCCCAATGACAGAATTCTGTTGCTGTTTTATTGTTGCATTCTTTTTAGTTTGAGAGGAAACAACTATTTCACAACACAGTCAGCTGGGACTACAATGGAGATGATTTTGTGCTCTGGATTAACACACTATTAGCCCCAGTTTTTCACTCTGTCACCTCATCACACCTTCCATCAATGCAGCTGAACGTATCTGGTGATACCTCAGCTAATATCACAGAGATGAAGAAAAATGATTCCTGCAGAGACCGAAAGGTTCTGGATGGAACTCAACATAATACAAGCCTCCTCAATACAACTGGGCCTTTACAAATAGATACAGTTGGGGCAAGAACATCCCAAAACTTCAGCCCAGCTGTTTCTTGCTGGAATCTACTATTGAAACAACCAGTCCCCAAGTTCCAGCATATTTTGGTCTCCTGAAGGTGTCTACATGGGGACAACCAATGGCTCGAGCTGGTAGCTTTTTATAGAAGAGATCAAAGGGCTAAAGACATACAATGTCTTTTTTTTTGTTCCAGTGCTGAAGTTTGTTTGAGGGAGAAGCTATCATTTCCTATGGTGTGTTCCCTTCTCTCACTGTAATCTCTGGAAAACAAGTTTGCAAGGCTTTGTACTGTTTTCAAAAAGTCTTCAAACACACACACACACACACACACACACACACACACACACACACACACACACACACACACACACACACACACACACACAAAACACACACACACACACACACACCCCAGTTTGACCAGAGATGACACTGGAGCAAAAGAAATAGCCCCGTTAATAGCCACCTGTTTAGGTCCTCCAGTGGACTTCAGAAATTCTATATTTAGGGTTTGGAAGTTGCCATCTTCAGCATTCCCACAGCTTTCAAGACTAATTTTGTCTTGAGTCTCCAGAAAAGAACATAAGAACATAAGAGCCCTGCTGGATCAGGCCAAAGGCCCATCTAGTCCAGTTTCCTGTATCTCACAGTGGCCCCACCAGATGCCTCAGGGAGCACACAAGACAACAAGATACCTGTATCCTGTTGCCACTCCTTTGCATCTGGAGTTGCAAATATTCTTGAGAATTGTCAGTAACCAATAAAATGTGCTGCAGCCCCCAGAAAGCATTACTATCTTTATGATTAAGATCTGCAATGTTATGATTGATGAACCGTTGTTCACCATTACAGTCTAATTTAAGACACCAACACCAATTCTGAGGGATCCTAAACACACTTGTTTTCTTGCACTTTGCACACTCAAGTTGACCGAAGAGTTTATGAAGCCACTTTTGAACAAAAGGAAATTGTTTCTCTTGGAACTGCCTCTCTGGTACTGCCCAGCAACCTTGTCAAATCCCATAGTATACTGGGACCAACCCCAAGCAATTGCTTCCCTCCCCTTGCAATGAAATTACAGATTCCCAACCCTTCCACCAGTTTCCAAGCTCGCTGGAAAGGACCCCTCTAGCCAGCCCAGCACTCACTAGAGGAGCGTGACCGGCCACTCATGAAGACATTGAGGAACTTCTTGGAGAAGTGGATGTCTGCCTCAGGGGTGGAGTCCTCAGACAGACAGACAGAGTCACGTTTCAAGGCATCTTCCTCATACTCCTCCCCAATGGCCGACTCATAAGGTGAGGAGACACAGTTGTCATAAACGGTGGCTGAGTCGCTCTCATCACTGTAGCCTGAATAGCATTGTTTCAGGCTAACTAGTTCCAGCTGCACATCTTCATCTACCACTAGTGTATATTTGACGGAATCATAGGAGAGGGCGCTGGTGTCAGAGCTCACTGATGCCCTCTGGAGGCTATGGCAAGGCCGACAGCCACCATTGCTGCTGCCATATACAGTCCTTGATCCGTTCATTTTTTCAGGTGAGGACAAGTAGTCCAGCACCTCATCCTCCTCACTGATTGAGGCATTGGGTTTTCCTGTTAGCTGTGGATAGCTGGAAGTGTCTATGTCAGAGCTGATGGACATGCGGTTGTCACTGGACTGTGACATGAATGGCTTCTCGGACTCCAGTGGGTCGGAATTTTTTTGTACTGGTGTTAGGTAAATCTCCTCAGTGGCCTCCAGTCTCACGTCTGTCTGGTAGCGAATGCGGTCCCGGTAAGCTTCTGGCCCCCTTGTCACTACCACAACTGTGGGGTTCTGTGGTGGGGGACGGTTGATGGCCTGCTGCTTCTCAGGTGCCCGGGAGGAGGCAATACAGATGGGTGCAATCTGTGTGGCAGCTGTATGCCGGCACGGGCTTTCCGTAGATGTGCCCCGATCTTTGGTGGAGGTTGTGCTGTTTTGATGAATGGCCTCATCACTCAGGCAAACGTGGTCATGGGGAGGGGTCTGCTCACCTGGGGGCCGGCAAGGGAGGGGGGGAGAGAAGAGCACATATGACAGTCCATGAAACGAGGTCAACAGTGTTGATACATCATGCACAGTTTGTTCAAAGCAGTGGCAACAACTGCTGTTCTAAATCCAAGCCTAGGGTTGTATCTAAGGGGCTGAGAGAAGTTGACCACTTGTGGATCTTATGGGACATTACATTACCTACTCTAGGTAAAGGTAAAGGTATCCCCTGACAATTAAGTCCAGTCGTGTCCGACTCTAGGGTGTGGTGCTCATCCTCATTTCAAAGCTGAAGAGCCAGCGTTGTCCGAAGACACCTCCGTGGTCATGTGGCTGGCATGACTCTCCTTGCCGCAGCGTGTAGCATGCAGCTGGAACACGGAGTGCTGTTTACCTTCCCACTGACATGCTTTGGAACTGCTAGGTTGGCAGGAGCTGGCCAAGCAACGAGCGCTCACCCCGTCACGGTAGTCATAGCCAATAATTAATGCATGGCTGACATGCTTTTTCCTTACTATCCCAATTCCTAAGTACCACGATTCATATTCCAAAGTTTTTAATCAATTAATGTACTGCTTTTAAGGAACAAATCTTCACAAAAGTGGTTTACAAAAACTGAAACATATAACAAGATTTTGTCAGAAAACCTCATCAAAATGACTGACCTTTGGAACAGCAGGGGCAAGCCTGGTGCCAACAGCAAAGAAATTGAAGGGATTTTATGTCATCCCAAATATTGCTATTAATTTTGTAATCCACCCATATTCCAAGGAGCTCAAGATGGCATGCATGATGGGGCTTCCCCCAGTTTATCCCCACAACCATCCTGTGTGATAAGGTCAGCTGAAAATTGATTTGCCCAAGGCCACCCAGCGAGTTTCATGGCTGAGTGGGGATTTGAACTCAAGACCAACACTTACCCGCCACAAAATGCTGGTTCTCATGCCACAGAACCTCTTAACAAGAACAACTGTATTGGTTGGGCTTTGGTTAAAAACAAATAAAAAACCTGGCATAAGAGCGTGCAGGCAAGAAAAGTCAACACCCACATGGCTCATATCCCACCTGCTGATTAATAAAACAATAGCACCCATCTCAAGATACTGACCAAAGTGGAAAGGTATTAGAAGGGGGCAGAGCTGAGGTCCAACCAGCAGAGAAAGGCCCAGCATGCAAAAAAGGGAGAAATGGCAGAAAGAGAACCAGCTCCTGCAGAAAGATGAACTCACCAGTTTTCAGAGGGGATGACGACCGGGACACTCGCTCCTGCCAACTGTGCTTTTTCCCCAGAGAGTTGTTATTCAGAGTGTCCTGAGGAAAAAGAACAAAGTGGCCTTGTAGCTGGAAGGGTAAACGGTGCATAGCACAAAGGGGGCCCCCATTCCTCCCTGCTTCCAGGCTACAGCCTGCTGCCTCCCCCTCTCCCCCCCCACTAGCCAGCTATTGTTTGTATGCATCAGGAAAGATAGCTATTCAGAGAAATCCAACAGCTAAGTCCATCTGTTGCTGCCGCCGCCTCCACAGATGCCAAGGGCTATGATACTATACTATATAGGCAAGGGTTACATGGAAGGCAGTTGGAAGAAAAGGCAAAAGAGGAGGAGATAGAATAGGCCATGGAAAAAAAGGATACACCCTGGACATGAGTTCTAGAACGACTCCATTCACTTGCACTTCTCTGATGCGAGGAGAAAGAATGACACAGAAGTTTAATTTGTGCACTGCTTGCTCTCATTTCATCACTCCATCCCCCTTGTCCCCAGCAGACAAGGCGTTTTAGAATCCTGGCATGCTAGTGCCCTCAAGGGCCTAAGTGCACATGACAGTATCACGTTCAGCATTTCCCTACCTCCTTCAAGGAGCAGCCAACTAATTGGAACAGGGGTGGGGAAACACTGAACACGGTGTCATCTTGTCATGCATTTCTTTTACCATTACTGGAAAGAGGATAATGGGGTGGGGGATGCAGCAGCCATGTGTCCCCTATAAGGCATATAGTTAGACCTTAAAAAAGAAAGACACATTAACTGGAAAATGACATGGGGCCAGACATTCACTGAAGCATTTACTGTGCAGACACCAGACGCTGAGTGCACATCATTGTGAAGTGCATAAGCACTTTAAAGATCTACGGCCTCTGAACACCAATATTCAAAGGAAGCTGTAAACGTTTAGGCGTAATATTGAAGATGCTGCATTTCACTGTTCTACTCCACTCCTCCTGGGCTCCTTAAGCCTTATGATTCTTCCTTGCTTACCTTGGAATGCATCAGACATCATCAGCACTTTTACCCCCCTCTTTAACTCTCTCCCCTGGCTCTTCCACAGTTAGTTACTTGCACAGGCTGCTTTGGCTCCTCCACTCATGTGTCACAACTGGTACCTACCACCGCACTCTTAGCCCATCACATCTTACAGCCGCTGGGGCTCTTCCTTTCCCAAGGCACCAGGCCCTCCACTCCTCCTTCACCTCGGCAGCCGCCGCCAGTGTAAAAGAAAGCAGCTCCAGTGTGGGCCTTTCATCTGCTACGACATTAAAAGTGCTGCCTCCTGCAAAAAGCCATTCTACATAGACACCTAGGGTTAGAAGGGGAGGCCTGAGCTGACAACGATGGAGGCGTGGCAGGAACCACTTAATGGAATTTGATCCTCTGAACACAGCCAGGGTCCTACACCCTGAAGGCCGACCCACACACTGCACGAGATCTGGCGCGGAGGTGAGCGAGCATAAGTGCCTGGCCGCTTGCCTCCACGAGTGTCTTCCAGCGAATAGTTCCTCCTGTTGTCCCTCCTTCTTAGAAAGCACAGCAGTGATTGGCTAAGCACAAATGTGGTCCGATACACGAGAGAAGAGAGAGAGGGGCAGGAAGGAGAGAAAACTAACAAAACAATTTGTGCCTGGAATAGAATTCATCTTGCTAACTTTTGTGAGAAGGAGAAATGGATCCAAGAGAAATCGGAGACTCAAGTGAATTCCGATTAACTGACAACCCCTTTCATCCTGCCCTCTCATCCGATTGGTGGCTGCAGTAGCTCCACAAACCCGCCCCCTCAAAACATGGGCAACAAACGTTTTGCACGTGCCGGAACTCGGGAGAGCGCAGCTCCGCGTTCAGCTGCTCTCTTCCGAATGGTGACCACACAGCTCCGCGTGTGTCTGGGACGCGCCGGAAATTGTGCGGTGTGGGTCGGCCTTGATGCTGCTCCCACAAGCCTCATTGTAGACCTGCACATTGATGGTGCTAGATATAAAAACAACTACTTCCAGCAAGGAAAGATATGACAACAAACATTAGGAGTGGTTAAAACATTGGACTATGAATCATGGTAGGGCACAGGGGGCATAGCTAGAAGAAAGGAGGTGGTGGCAAAGAACCTCTCCCAATAAGCAGTAGGCACTTATTTATGCACAATATTCTTCCCAGAGGTCTCCACATGCATTAGGACACTGACAGCCCAATCCTAACTAACTTTCCAGCACCGATGCAGCTGTTCCAAAGGGGTGCTTGCTGCA
Source organism: Plestiodon gilberti rubricaudatus (assembly GCA_026170595.1). Taxonomy (NCBI): domain Eukaryota; kingdom Metazoa; phylum Chordata; class Lepidosauria; order Squamata; family Scincidae; genus Plestiodon; species Plestiodon gilberti. The sequence continues at coordinate 253,192,951 of JANXHW010000001.1, read as the reverse complement.
CAGGTGTCCCTAGGGTTTGTGTCGCCTAGTGTGGAAGGTTAGCGTGTCACCCCCATGCACTGGGTGACGCAAACCCTAGGGACACCTGTGCAGCACGCACAGCTGCACTGGTGCTGGAAAGTTGCAGCTGCATTGGTGCTGGCAAGTTGGTTAGGATTGGGCTGTAAGAGTTGCTATTTGAATATGAACCTGTCCATGTGTTAAGATCTGCTGGAGATGCCTTCTCTGCATCTTACCAATATCGGAGGTATGCTTGGTTGGGACACAGGAGAAAGCCTTTGTTTCAGCCTCATACAGCTGCTAGAACTCCTTCCCAAGGCACATCCATTTTCCCATCTCCTCTTGTCGACTTTCTGCCATTGCGTCACAACATTTTTGTTTCGGCAGGCCTTTAACCTGTCTAGTACGGTAGCTGAGATTTTTATTTCATTGGCAGCTGATTCAGTTCTTTTAAAATGTTTCACTGTGTTACATCTTTACTACACTTTTGTGAGTTGCCCTGGACATTATTTTAACAGTGGAAAAGGGGGCAGGTTGTTAATAAATACGTCATTCTCCCTTCAGAAAGGCCCCTCCCCACCACTAACTCTAGTTTACAAGGCCTGTTGGATGGGAAAACCCCACATAAGAGGTCAGACAAGGTCTCCTCAGGAAAGCACACACACACACACACACACACACACACACACACACACACACACACACACACACACACACACACATTTTCTAATGTAAGAATGGTGGGGCAATGATCTCCACCCTAGAAACCATCAATGGTTCACGCATTATAAGGTAGTTTTTTCCTGAATGAAAAAACATGTAACCCCTTTATTTCCTCAGACACACTTTGTCCAGGTCAGGTGTAAGTTGCTTCTGAAGGTTTTTGGATTCTTCCTTTGCTTCTCCCAACATTCCCAAGCTGGTTTCCAAAAAATAAAATTAAACCTCATTCATATATATTTATGAATGAGAGAGAGAGAGAGAGAGAGAGAGAGAGAGAGAGAGAGAAGACGTACTGTACCAAGACAATGACAATCTTCAGCTAAAGAAAGGGAGAGGCTACCATGAGCTGACAATATAGCTGGGAGCTGCTGGGGAGTGGAGATTGGAGATTGGGGATTGGGAACACCAGGCAGGTTGACTCTGCCCCACCTTCTCTGCAGGTAAAAAGCCTTTGGCTTGCCCAGGGGAAGGGAGCTGCTGGGGAGTGGAGATTGGGGATTGGGAACACCAGGCAGGTTGACTCTGCCCCACCTTCTCTGCAGGTAAAAAGCCTTTGGCTTGCCTAGAGGTGCGAGCCAAAGGGCTCTTGGCCTGTGGCTCTTCGCCCAGTGGCTCAAGCCGGGATGTCCTAGATCTGATCAGCTGGCCTTGTCATCTGCTTACCATCTACCTGAGAGGAGGGACCATCTACCTGTTTACCATCTACCTGTCACCTGTTTACTATCTACCAATTGAGGGAGCTGCTGGTTTTGTGCAAGTTTTTTTGCCCTGGGGGCTCTCTGCCTTTTTACATCACCCCCCCCCCCTTTCTGGCTGGCTTGGACAGTGGAAACTGTGGATGTTTTGCAGTCAGCCAAATGCTAGTAGCACAGTAATTGCAGCAGCATAAGGGATGGATAACATTTTATATACGCCGTACCAGCTATTCACCCAGCTTTAGGGTCAACCAGCTTTTATTATCTTTTTATTGGCCTTGCTGAACTGACAGGCTAGGCTCAGAAGGGTGGCCTCGCCGGGTGAGTATGTGTTTCATCTTAGGAGGGAGCTTGGGGGAGGGGAAGGGTGCCACTATCAAGGTAGTGACGGGCCAGGGAAGATATGGTGGTGGGGGTCAGACAAGCCATTCCAGGAGAAGGAGGGTCCATCATAGACAGATTGTCTCTCCTTCTGGTCCTTCCCCCAACTCTTGGATGACTGGTACTCTTGGCAGTGACTCCCTGAACCTGAAGCTGCTGCTTTTGAATGCCAGGTCGGTAAATAATAAAACCAATATCATCTGGGACTTGGTCCTGGATGAGAATGCCGACTTGGTATGTATCACAGAAACTTGGTTGGATGAGGCAGGAGGGGTATGCCTCTCCCAGCTTTGTCCCCCAGGTTTCCAGGTGGTGCAGCAGCCACGGTTGAAGGGACGGGGAGGAGGAGTTGCGATGATCTATCGTGAATCCATCTCCCTTACCAGGTGCCCCGTTCAGCAGTTCACTGGGTTTGAATGTCTCCATGTTGTGTTGAGAGGGCTGGACAGGATTGGGATTCTGTTGGTGTACCGCCCGCCTTGCTGCCCAACAATCTCCCTGCCTGAGCTGACTGGGGTAATCTCGGCAGTGGCGTTGGAGTCCCCCCGCTTATTAGTGCTGGGGGACTTTAATGTTCATGCTGAGGCCCCTGGGGTTGGTGCGGCTCAGGATTTCATGGCCGCCATGAAAACCATGGGCCTGTCCCAGAAGATCTGGGCCCCGACACATGAGGCGGGACATGTATTGGACCTGGTGTTTACAGCTGAGCAAGGGGGCGGTGATCTGGATGTGGAGGAGATTAAGATCACTCCGTTGTCATGGACAGATCACTTTCTGGTAAGGTTTAGGCTTGTTGCAGCTTCCTTCCTCCGCAAAGGCGGGGGGCCACATTCTATGGTCCGCCCCCGGAGGCTGATGGATCCAGAAGGTTTCCTGAGGGCTCTGGGGGATTTTCCCGCTGCCAAGACTGGTGACTCGTCTGAGGCCCTGGTTGACCTCTGGAATGGGGAAATGGCCAGGGCAGTGGATGAGATCGCTCCTGAGCGACCTTTGCCACGCCGCAGACTCAGAGCGGCTCCTTGGTTTACTGAGGAGCTGCAAATGATGAAGCGACGGGGTAGATGTCTTGAGTGACGGTGGCGGAAAACTTGTGCCGAGTCCGACCGGACACGGAGTAGGGCCCATTATAGATCCTACTCCGTGGCGGTGGTAGCAGCGAAGAGAAATTTCTTCTCTGCTACCATTGTGTCTGCAGGCAATCGTCCAGCGGAGCTGTACCGTGTGGTGCGAGGCCTACTCCATCAGGCCCCTCCAACAGATCAGGAGGAACACACGGTGGCCCGCTGTGACATGTTTGCTAAACATTTCGCAGATAAAATCGATCGGATTCGCCATGACTTGGATGCCTCATTGACGATATCTGAGGATGTCCCCTTGGCATCTGCTGGTCCAGTGTTGTGGGATTCTTTTCAGCTTGTACAGCCTGAGGATGTGGACAGGCTCCTTTGGAGTGTGAGGCCAGCTGCCTGCCTGCTCGACCCTTGCCCTGCCTGGCTAATTAGATTGGCCCGGGAGGGGCTGGCCGAGTGGACGGGGAGGGTGGTTAACTCTTCTTTGATGGAGGGGGTGCTGCCGCTCGCTTTGAGGCAGGCGGTGGTTCGACCCCTTCTGAAGAAGCCCTCCCTTGACTCCACAATAATGGACAACTACCGGCCAGTTTCAAACCTCCCGTTTTTGGGCAAGGTAATTGAGCGGGTGGTGGCGTCTCAACTCCAGAGGGTCCTGGATGAAGTGGATTATCTAGATCCCTTTCAATCCGGTTTCAGGCCGGGCTTTGGGACTGAAACGGCCTTGGTCGCCTTGGTGGATGACCTACTCCGAGGACTGGACAGGGGGAGTGTGTCCCTGTTGGTTCTGCTGGACCTCTCAGCGGCTTTCAACACCATCGACCATGGTGTCCTTCTGGGCCGACTGGCCGAGCTGGGGGTTGGGGGCACCGTTTTGCGGTGGTTCTGCTCCTACTTGGCAGATAGGTCCCAGATGGTGGTGCTGGGGGATGCCTGTTCGGCACCCTGGCCCTTGAGGTGTGGGGTGCCACAAGGTTCCATCCTGTCCCCCATGCTATTTAACATCTACATGAAACCGCTGGGAGAGGTCATCCGGGGATTTGGAGTGGGGTGCTATCAATATGCTGATGACACCCAGCTCTATCTCTCCTTTCCACCTGATTCCAGGGTGGCTGTTGAGGTTCTGGAGCACTGCCTGGAGGCGGTTGGGACCTGGATGAGGGCTAACAAGCTGAAACTAAACCCGGACAAGACAGAGGTTCTCCTGGTCCAGAAATCCACAATGCAGGTACTAGAGTATCGTCCTACTCTGAATGGGGTTGCACTCCCTCTGAAGGAGCAGGTCCGCAGCTTGGGGGTCCGCCTGGATCCGCTGCTGCTCCTGGATTCCCAGGTGGCGGCTGTGGCCAGGGGGGCCTTTGCCCAGCTTCGGCTGGTGCGCCAGCTGCGACCGTACCTGGATCGTGCAGACCTGACCACGGTGATCCATGCCACGGTGATGTCACGACTAGATTATTGTAACGCGCTCTACGTGGGGCTGCCCTTGAAGACAGTTCAGAAACTGCAATTAGTGCAGAATGCGGCGGCCCGTGTGGTCACTGGAGGTAGGCGGTTCGACTCTGTCGGGCCGCTCTTCCGACAGCTGCACTGGCTGCCGATTCGTTTCCGGGCCCAATTCAAAGTGCTGGTTTTGACCTTTAAAGCCCTATACGGCTTGGGGCCAGGATATTTGAGAGACCGCCTTCTTCTATATAGTCCGGCCCGTCTCCTTAGATCATCAGAGAAGGCCCTTTTGCAGGTGCTGTCGCCCAGGGAGGTGCGAGGGGCGGCGGCCAGAAATAGGGCCTTCTCAGTAGTGGCTCCAACCTTATGGAATTCCCTCCCCTTTGACTTACGAACTGCTCCCTCCTTGGACACTTTCCAGCGAGGCCTAAAAACCTTCTTGTTCAAAGAAGCCTTCTGAGTCTTTGCCTTTTTAACATCTTGCTGGTACGGGTGGGGTGCTGCTGTTTTTATGATCTTGTTTTAAATGTAATTTTTTAATCAATTTTTAGATGTTTTTATTAACTGTTTTTTTGCTGTTTAAAAAGTAATTATCTATTTGTATTTTTTGTATTTTTGTATTTTATTTTTGTGTAAGCTGCCTTGGGTCCCTTTGGGGAGAAAGGCGGGATAGAAATATTGTAAATAAATAAATAAATAAATAGCTTCAAATGTAGCCATTCTTGGGCTGGTGCAAAGGAGCCAATGTCCCCATTTGCTCTTCTCTGGCTCCCAGTTACAACTGGACAGGCTTCAAGTCAATTGAACAGCTATGAAAACACAACCATTTCTGGCAATGTATGTCCAGAGTGAGTAGCAGAACAGTTCTTTTCTCTCTCTCCCCCCCCCCCCCCCAACAATAAAATATGACCGGGAGCAGGGGATTATGAGATCATGCACTTGTAGCCGGAATCAACACAGCTCTTTCCAAGCATTATGCAACAGCATCAGCATAGTGATTGAAGGCATTCTGCTTCTGCTGGATGTTCCAGGGACAGAAGACATGATGATTTTGATTTTGACAGAGAGAGGGGCAGAAAGGGATTGCATGAGATCCTGAAGTTATTTCAAAGCTCGTATAACTATTCTTCCACCATCAGTGATGGAAGCTGTACACTGAATTCCCTCCACTCTGGTCTTATTTAAACATAATAGGAAACCATGGTTTGTTTCATGTAACTATGGTTTACACGTAACTCATGTAACCATGGTTTGGTTGTATGTCCAAACTGGCACAGGCATACAAACCATGGTTAGTGAGGGGTTGGCAAACCAGGATATCAAACATGGGTTGAAGCTGGTTTACTAACCACAGTTTATGCTACCTGGTTTCTTCCTGTTATAACTGAATTCAAATCACAGTTTCCTTGGATGTGTCTGGGATTAGGACACTAGCCATGCATGGTTGGTAGAGCGCAGAGAAGACATGGCATTTACTTGCAACACTGGGGAATGCTAGAGGGGGATCAGTCACTCTCCCCAGGACAACTGTCTCATCCTTTGACATCCATCCAGGCTTTCAGCTCCTTAAGAACTGCAGAATGAGTAGAAAATGTTCTTTCAAACTTCCAATAAAGTGGCACATGCAAAGTGATGTAGAAACCTCTACTAAGGCTCCAATCCTATCCACACTTTCTTGGGAATAAGCCCCATTGAACACAATGGGACTTACTTCTGAGTAGACATGAGTAGGAGGATTGTGCCATAAAAGACACTTTTTAAAGTGATGCTTCTATGTTGAACAAGAGGAGAGCAACTGTCCCCATTCACCCCACAGTAATATCTTTTCTTAAATCAACCTCCTGCTTTTAGAGGTAGGCGATCTCTGAATGCCAGATGCAAGGGAGTGGCGACAGGATACAGGTATCTTGTTTGCTCCCTGAGGCATCTGGTGGGGCCACTGTGAGATACAGGAAGCTGGACTAGATGTGCCTTTGGCCTGATCCAGCAGGGTTCCTTCTTATGTTCTTATGAGGCTGTCTGCTGGTGCTTCTTTGGCTCTTTTGGGACAGGGGACCATATATCAATTTATTTATTTAGCTGTGTAAACCACTTTGTGAACTTTTTTTTGTTGAAAAGCAATATATAAATAAGAAGCTTGATAGAAAAGGCTTTGGCTGCCCAAGGACAGGAAGCAAGCTGGCTGGCTTCTTCTCCATTATCTGGCAAGTTTAAGGGGGGGGGGGGACTGAAGTGGAAACTGGCACTCACTGCCCCATCTTGTCTTGTGACAATACTGGGAGCCTCTGTGCGCGTCACCCTCTCTTCTCTGAGGGTTCCATTACCACCCATCTAATTTGGTTCCTCTGCACTGCAACAAAGTGACACAGTTTGATGTAGTGCCCAAAGATCCCTACTGCACCATGGCATTCTGACATTGTGCCAAATGGGCGCCTTCCTAGAGATCCTTGTCTCTGGCAGGAAGAGCTATTAGGATTTATGACACAATTATCAAAAGGTACTTAACATCACACATACAATCTATAAAATCCCAAATGGGAAGTGCTAGAGATGTGGCTATGAAAAAGGATTTTTTTTCTCTTCCTCCTATTTTGCACATCTAGAAGGAAAACATTAGGAAAAAAACAATTAATTGAAAAATCCAAAGATAAATGAGGTCACGATGACCCATCTGACCTTACAGTTTTATTAGGTTAGTTAAAAGTGACTGAGGAACAGAGCATTTTAATGCACATTTAAATTGCCTTTGATCCTCTCTGGTGTTATTTATGTGAACATTTCACTTAATGTGAAAGAGGCACCTGTAATCCAAATGAGCATTCTGGCAAATGTAAATTTTACATGTGCATTACAAACTGATTGAAGAAACAACCCACATTACACTTCATGTGTGAAAATGCCTTTCATGTGATGTTTGCTAAGGGCTGCTAAAAGATGTATTGCTTATATCTGGACAAAATCAGTGTCTCTATTCATGTATAACTGGCATTATAGAATCAAGGATATTGTCATTATGACAAAATGTACTATTAATATGGTAATATTTCTATTCAACCTTTCTTCCAAGGAGCTTGGGATGGCATACATGGGACACCCTCCCTTTTTATCCTAACCACTACCTGTCAGGCTAAATGGTAGTGACTGGTCCTGAGTAGATATCAGCTCTGACATATTGCGCATATGAATTTAAGATGGAGCTGGGAATTCAGTCCATAGGATGAGTTCAGCAGTGATGGCCACAGGCATACGCACACATGTCTGAAAGTATTTTATCTGAATGGGCCATGCATTAATTTTGCTGACAAATGAAGCTGTGACCTGAGGCCATATTACTGGACAGAAGCAGTACACAGAAATCATGTGCAGGAAAACACCACTGATATTTAATTTGGAAGAAAGATACACATATAGGCCCACGGGAATCACTCTGGGAAATTTTTCCATGCAATGGAATTTTGCGTGGAACGCAAAATGTTTCGCTGGAACAGGCTCTAAGATTCCACAATTTGGACCATACAGGTTTCTAGACCTTTTTGACTAAGTGATGATCACTCCTGATCCATTTGCAAATAAACAGTCTTTATTGCTTTAGAGAAGCAAGCTTTTTCTTTATAAGACCTTAGCTAAGTCTAAGAACTGAGCTTTGGATTTTTCATCCTTCAGGTCTATTTTGAACATTCTGGGCCTGAAAGAGTTACCGGTAGTTGCAAACTGCAGCTCCCACTGCCTGGCTGTGCCCCCATCTGCATAGTGCCATGTACAGCTGGTCTGACAGACTAGCAGAAATAGCTTGAAAAGAGGTCTGCTGACATAGCTGACTGGTTTGGAAACTCCTACACATTGTTGCTTTATAAGCAGACAGTTTTAGCATCCAGATTTTGTTGCCATTGTTGCTCTTGAACAGGAAAATCCAACAGAAAGCTCAATGTAATCCACAGATATTTTCAGCTTTGCCCCTCAATGATTTAGTGAGAGAGGTACAGTAAAGCAGGCCCCACCCCAGCAAGTCAAGGAAGGCACCCACAGAGCCCAGGGAGGGAAGGCAGGAAAAAGACACTCTGAGGTAAATTATCACCCTTATTCTCAGGGAAATGACTCATGTCTGCTGACTCTTCCCAGCACAAGGGGAAAGAATTTATACACCAAGAGACCAGAGAGTCAGTGAGGTCAGCCTTCTCTCTATAGGCTGTACTTAATCTATAGGAATATTTCATAAACATTCCTGCAACTTCTCGCCTAATGCTTACTCCCACACTCAACCACCATACACTCCGACCATGCTTTTTGTGTGCATTCCATTGCACATCCATTCACACATGCAGAGAAAACACATACACGGACCATCACTCATCACCTTTTAGCCAAGATTTTGTTACAGTCCACCAATCTGAAATACAAGCAGCTACAGCCACAGCCATCCTGTAGCTGGAAAATGTCTTCTCCTTACTATTGTCACTGTGCCTTACTCTCTAAACCTCTCAGGGACAAGCTGCACTTTACATTAACCGTGCGCTTGGCCCTGTGCTTTACTTTTACGCTGAAAAGCAGCTGGGGGACAATTAAGATCAGGGCTATGGCAGAGAGGTCTTGAGCTGCACTGTGGTTCCTACAAAAAAACCCAGAACCTTGAAGTTGCTATAAATTACAGGAGGGAAGCTTCCACTGGGGCCAACAGAAACGTCCCAAGGCTAATACCAGCTTCAGGGATGTAATTTCCATCAGAACAAAAGTGAAAAAGGGTTAAATACAGCCTCCATCCCAATGCACTACAGTCCTGATTCTGATCTCTCTCTCTCTCTCTGATTCTCTCTCACTCTCACACACACACCCACACACAGGATGTGCAGTGTGGGCACAGCAGGCGTGGCAACCCCACCCCCTCATAGTTCACGGTAAAGCACCGCAGCCTATCCAGGGGATTGCACATGCACACTACCTGCTTGCACTTGAGTAAACAGCTAGCACGCGTGCAATTCCCTGGTTAGGCTGCAGCACTTTACCATGAACTACGAGAGGGCGGGGTTGCCTCACCTACATTGCACATACATACGTACGTACGTCTCACTCACTCACTCACTCACTCACTCACTCACTCACTCACTCACTCACTCACTCACTCACTCACTCACACCCCTGCTATTTGAAAAAACAAACACGCAAGGTCAAACTACGCATTCAATGTAACATATGGTTTGGCTCTTGTAACCACACCAGTCTACAGCATTTTTAGCCTCCATTTACTGCACAGTGTTTATATCCCACTATCCCTCCAAGCAGCACTTTAGTCTCACATCAACCCTGTGAAGTAGGTGAGTGATCTGCCCAAGACAACCCTGTGAGTTTCACAGCTGAGCAGGGGGTGGAACCTGGCTTCCCCACCTCCGAGCCCAAGAAGACCCAGACACTCCACCATACGGCTAGCCTAAGCCAGCAATCATCATCAGCAACACAGCCTTCCTCAAACAAACAAACAAACAAACAAACAAACAAACAAACAAACAAACAAACAAACAAACAAACAAACAAACCCTTGAGCCCAGTGCCCCTGGGCTGCTTCACACATTATGTTGTTAGGTGTACACATAAGATTCTCAAGTGTGCGCCTAAAGACATCATGGTGAATGGGACAAATACATGTATTGAAACACATGCATCATACACAAGAACACCCATCAGAGAGTAAGGACTGGCTGCAACTTATTTTGCTATGTAAATTGCATTGTGAACTTTTGTATTGAAAAGCAGTATACAATACAGTATAAACTTGTTTAATAATAATACAGCAAGACCCAATGATTGTGAGAATATTTGCAAGATTCTGGAAGGGCATCCATATTTTACGAGAGCATCCCAGGGTACAAGTATATTTCATGTGGTGTTCCTTGATTCTTTTTCCCTGAAGGCTTCCTCTTATTGCTGTAACAGCTATGGGGAGGAGCTCAGGTGGCAGATTGCTGAACCCTTTCCTTCTTAGCCATTTATTTGTCTGCTCAAAATCTCTCTCACTCTCTCTCTCTCTCTCTCTCTCTCTCTCACACACACACACACACACACACACCAGCTGTGTTTTCTTCACAGGAAATTATAAGATACATATGGGGACCTGTATGGTATCTTCACGGGTGCCAGCCTGGGGCTCATGTCCTTTGAAGGGCCCAGCTGGTAGATTTGCCACAGGATCCTCAGTACCAGTGGTAGGAGTACAGTACTCAATATGTCATCAGAACAGGGAACAGTCAGGGGGTACTATCGGGGCCCCGTGCAGGACTCTGTCCCAGGGCGCCCAACAACCTGGCACCAGCACTGGTTACTTCTATATTTTGTCTGTGGGGCAAACAGCAACTTCAGGGGGGAAGGATTTCCACTGGAAAAATGGCAGGGGGGGGGAAAAGGTTAAACTCTCCTCCCCGAGCGCCATGGTCACAATCAGAACCACCCCTCCCCCACACCTGCATTTTCCATTTTTAACACTGGGAAATCCAGTCATGGGTTTCCTGGCCTCTTATCTAGTTTGGCCCCAAGGCAAAAAGGCAAACTTGCTGGCCGGTGCTCAGGTGAGAGCCCTTACTCTGAGGTAAACACAAGAGGGGAATATCTTGTGGGGATTTCAGGGAGTAACCAAACTGCCCACCATCCCAAGTGCCAGAGGGAACATTTCAGGCTGTGAGAGGCAGAGCTACCATCTAAGAGGCCTCTCTCCTTCTACCTCTCTGTTTCTCCACACCCAGCTGCTCTGCAGTTCAGCCTGAGCTTTAATACCCTCTGTTGCCAATTGCATGATGACACCAGTTCCCAACCCCCCAACCCCTATCCACCTTCACCATCTGCCACACACACACAGACACAGAAACACACTCCAGCACCTGCCTTCCAGTGCACTTTCCTTGGCTAACACCACTGTCACTAGGAAAATCTTCTTATTTAGTAAGCAGAGCCATATCCCAGAACAGCCAATGATTAAAAATAGCCTCTCATGCCTGTGGAACCTTCCTCACTTTGCAGACTAAACAACAGAGAGGCAAATAAAAGGATTACAGATGGCCAGCCTGTGAACAGTTATTGCACGGAGCACTGACATCCACCCCCACCCCCTCCAGATAGAGAAGGAACATGGCACATCCAGGGAAGTTAAAAGCACCCTCCAGCACCACACCTCCCCTTAGCCAGTCTACCTGAATGGACCAGTCACATATTTTTGTCACTTCTACACATGCTCCCTTTTCTTCCAGTTTCTCTAAATTATTTCAGTTTGTTGTTTTTTCTCCATGATAAAAAAATGCTCCCACACTACCAACAAATTCTTTGTTGTTTTTTCTCCATGATAAAAAAATGCTCCCACACTACCAACAAATTCTTTGTTTCTTTGAATCCGATGAAGTGAGATCTAGCACACCAAAACTTATACTACACACACTAATCTATTGGACTCTAAGGGGCAGTAAGATCTGCTTTTGTGTTTGCTGTTCTGCAACAAACTAACACAGAATTCCTCTGGAGTTTGTACCTAATGGTCACAATTCTGTTTTGAGCAAATTCCACTTATTCATACCTCCTTGCCTGTAATCAGGATCCTACTTACAGTACAATCCTATTACTATCTACTCAGATGTAAATTCCACTGAGTGCAGCTAGACTTACTCCCAGGTAAGTGTGTAGGCTTTTAGCCCCAGTCTCCCAATCTTGTTTGAGATACTGTATGTCCAACTCCATCTTTCCTGACAATCAACCCTATGAGCCAACAGGAAGACACAACTCTGGTAATGACTGAAGATGTCCCCACAATCATCTGGACCAGGAGGATCAGTACCTCTGTTAACCACTGCTCACAAGATGCACAAAAGAAGAACACCACAAATTGGATATATGTACTACATCTGGGAAGGGAGTACGGCAAGGCTATATATTGTCACCCTGCTTATTTAACTTATATGCAGAGTACATTATGAGAAATGCAGGGCTGAATGAATCGCAAGCCGGAATCAAGATTGCCGGGAGAAATATCAACAACCTCAGATATGCAGACAATACCACCCTAATGGCAGAAAGTGAAGAAGAACTAAAGAGCCTCTTGATGAGAGTGAAAGAGGAGAGTGCAAAAGTTGGCTTGAAACTCAACATTAATAAAACTAAGATCATGGCATCTGGTCCCATCAATTCCTGGCAAATAGAAGGGGCAGAAATGGAAGCAGTAACAGATTTTACTTTTTTGGGCTCCAAGATCACTGCAGACGGAGACAGCAGCCATGAAATTAAAAGACGCTTTCTCCTTGGAAGGAAAGCTATGGCAAATTTAAATAGCATAAAAAAAGCAGAGATATCACCATGCCAACAAAAGTTCGTATAGTCAGGGCAATGGTGTTACCAGTAGCAATGTATGGTTGCAAGAGTTGGACCATAAGGAAAGCTGAACGCTGAAGAATAGATGCATTCGAACTGTGGTGCTGGAGAAGACTCCTGAGAGTCCCTTGGACTGCTAGGAGATCAAATCAGTCAATCCTAAATGAAATCAACCCTGACTGTTCCCTGGAAGGACAGGTACTGAGGCTGAAACTCAAATATTTTGGCCACCTAATGCGAAGGGAGGACTCTCTGGAGAAGACTCTGATGCTGGGAAAGATCGAAGGCAAAAGGAGAAGGGGAAGGCAAAGGATGAGATGGTTAGACAGCATCACCGATGCAACGAACATGAAAATGAGCGAACTTAGGAAGATAGTGGAGGACAGGAACGCCTGGCGGGATATGGTTCATGGGATCACGAAGGGTCGGACACAACTTAACGACTGAACAACAACAACTACATCTACATTATAAAACCATGTTGATGCAGGATAAATAAAATGATGATACTCCAGTATTCAGACTGAGAATTTCTGGATAAAATTTTGTATTTCTCATTCTTGCAGTTACTTAGGGCTAATGTCTCAAGAAAGGTTGAGAAACAGCAGAACTGTTGTGAAACATTCACAGTTTTGTAGACGGGATTAAAAGCCATGTATCTTTACGAAAATTATTTACGTTTTTAAAACAAGTAAAAGGTTAAAAACATAATTTTCTTAAAGATACATGGCGTTTAATAAAAAATGTGGACATTACTGTTGGCCATGAGAGTTTTAGATCTTTGTTGTGAAATAGTTTGATAACCCTTAGCCCAAAGGAGAGGAAAGTGTTAACCTCCCTCAGTTTCATCCCTTCCACTCCACACTTTCTTACACAGGCACACACACACCCTGAACAGAGCCTCAATTCATTAGCAAAGCTGTGTCATCCTAGACAAAAGTCCCCTGCAAAAGGGATTAACCCTCTCCAGACCAAGCAGCATACAAAACAGAATCTAGGAGAGTCGCTGGTCCCTAGTGCTAGCCTATTACTGGGAATTTAATCTCCCCCAACTGTACTACACAGTATCCAGATTCCCTGCCTCTTCACCCACTTTATGACTTGCCAGGTCTTGGTTCCAGAAGGTATTTCGAATGGCAGGCAGGCACACATCTCTCTGATCATGTTCAGAGTGCAATTTGCTCACCATTGACTAATTCCAGTTGCTCCCACACATCTTGGACAGCAAACGAAGCAGCACTTCTAGGTAAAGGTTGTGACTTCTACAAAGGTTTCAGCCCCAGCACCTATCATTTGAGAAATCAGGTACTATCTAACTCATTTTTGCCCCTCCAACCCCAAGGACTTCTGCTGCTACTTATATCCCTTGTAGAATGCACAACTCCAGACAACAGAAAATCCCTTTTCTTACAAGGTCTTTCCTAATCAACCCAAGCAGTCACTCAGAGGATGCAACTAAGTGGAAGAAACACCTGGAGATTGGAAATTTGAGCTTGAGTTCAGAGTGGTGCAAGTGTTTTTATTTATTTTATGAGGGGGGGAGGGAAAGAGAAGGCTATAATGAATAGGTCTCTCCTTGGCAATCAGTGGGAACACGAAGGAGTGGTTTGCTGTGGCAGGGGAAGGTCTCCAATGCACCTGATCAATCGCCTGCTTTTGTCATGGATGCATGCAGCCACCTCCCCCTTCCCCGCAGGAGCTCACCTGTGTCCGAGGCACCTGTGGGAAGAGATTGAGCGTTGTGGGCCGCTTGGGTCTGTAGGTGTCCATGGTTACAGGCGGGGGCTCCTTCTTGATCAGCTCAGGCACCGTCTCTTCGTCGGCAGGGGTGTCCCCAGCAGCATCGATCAGGTCTAGCTGGAGCATCTCCGCCTGGAGCCGGCTCGCCTCCCCGCCACCCACTCCTAGAACGCTACTGGCTTGCAGATTCACATGGCTCTGCCAGGATATGAGGAGGGAGGGGGAGAGAGAGAGAGAGAGATCATACTAGGAGCAGGCAGTGGGAGCTAAGGCAGTCCGCTCATGTTTCATTAGCAGCAATCATTGTCCAGGGAAAACCGCATTAACCAGACCCTGCCATTGAGTTTTTAAAAGAGCAGCAACACAAAATCACCCAGGCTCCAGATCAAAGTCCCTTATAAGAGGAACATGCAAGTTTTCAGCATGCAAAGGTTCTCTGTACAATTGTCACCATTCCCTACTGTAACCAAAAATGGCAATATGGGCATCCATGTCAAAGAAACAGAAACATGGGGGACAGGACAGGACCTGTGCCCACCCCGGACTGTGTCACTTTAGTCTGCCGGTGGAGATTCATGTATGGAATATTCCTTTATATACAATCAATCCTAGCAAATAAAAAACTAAATATCAAAAAGAAGAGTTCTAACCTAACCTCCCTGCCATGTTTGTTTTCTCTGTGTGTGTGTAGAGAAGAGAAGCATTCCAGGGGCGTCACTAGACGCGCGTCACCCTAGTGCGGGGACGCGCGTCACCCCCCCTAGGGGCGCGACGTTATAGGCGCGGGGGGAGGGGGCCACCCGGCTCCCCCCCCGCATCGCGTCGCCCCCTCCGGACGCTCTGAGGCCGGCCCGGGAGCCGGCCTCGGAGCGTCCGAACTCGTCGGCTTTTTGCCCTCAAAACGGGTGTGGGCATGCGCGAAAATCCGGGAAATACCCGGATTGACGCGCTGCCTGGGCCTTCAGAAGGCCCTGGAGCGTCGACGGGGTCGGACGCTCCGAGGCCGGCTCCCGGGCCGGCCTCGGAGCGTCCGGAGGGCGACGCGCATCACGGAGGTGACGCGCGAGGGGGTGCGCGTGTCACCCCATAACGCGCGTCACCCCCTGGCGGCCCGCCCCCCCCGCCACGCTCCAGTGACGCCAGTGAAGCATTCCTTTATGTGAGACCTACAGTCTAAGGTGGTATAACCCAGCCAGACACAAGTTTCTCTCCACGTTGAAAACTAAGCCATAGAGATGGGGCAAATATTCCCTCACCTTGAAGAGGCCTCCATGACTGCCCCTGCTCTGCAAAATGCAGTGTGTGCCCTGTTGGCACAGCTATACTGGTGCTGGAAAGTTGTTTAGGATTGCACTGTAAAGAGGGTTTAATTTTCTAGAGATTCTAGGGTAATCAAATAATCATGGGATCTCCTGTTCAGTCATTTACTTCTCCCTCATGGACAAGAAAATGTGACACACAAGGTTGATGAAGCCCATTCCCAATCTCGCCTTGGAGATAATTCAGGCAGCTGGGGGGAAAACTGAAATGGAGAAATGATATCTGTATAGACCCTCAGCTCCTTTCAAAACCAACTTGTCAATTTTTTTTGTCTTTAGAAGTGGTGTCTTGCATTAAATCAAGTCACTATGGCTACTGTTGTGTAGCTCCAAAAATGGCAGATTTGTATGCTGAAAAGGATTTACCTTCCACTACAATCCTATTCAGACCATACGAAAAAGGCAACCGTCTCAGACATTATATTTCAGAAAGTACAGTGGCAGTGGATATTCTGTGATTTGAAGGACACGAGGGGTCATTTCAAACACGACAAAATGTGCATAAATACAAAACCTGTGTGTAGATGCTCATTGTATGTACATTCAGAGTAGACTCACTCACAAGCCATGCCCTCAGTTCCCAGCAGTGCACATCCAGGGTGACAGACTTGTGTGTGACTGTCATGACAATCTATATACTAGATTTACCAATTGTGCTTTAGCGTTGCCAAGTCAGACTGAAGCTATTCCTGAAGATTTTTTTCCCCCAATGTGATATGATGGAAATTCCTAGAGGCCCTGTTAAGATCTCCAGAATTGCTTTCAGTACTCACCTAGATGCTGATTTCTGGAGCCTCCAGGCCAATTCTGAAAGGATTGTAACCCTAGTTGGCTAAGAAGCACTTTTTAAGTGGTGCTTGCTTAACCCCTGCTACCTGGGAAAGAGGTGCCTTTTATAGTGGCAAAACTCTTATAGTTTAGCAGGGAAAGAGCAACAAACCCTATTCATGTCAGCACAGTGTCTCTTCTGGTAGCTGTTTGCTGGTTTTTCTTCTGCTTCTTCCTAGATTGTGTGAACTTTCGGGACAGGCGACCATTTATTTATGCTCCGTAAATCTCTGTACATTTTTTGTTGAAAAGCAGCATATAAATATTTGTTGTATAGTAGTAGTAATTCTCTTATATCACTGGACAACACACAATTGGCCCTGAAAAGAAAATAACTCATCTTTACTAATTTCGATGTGCTGAAAACAAAAATGACAATAAATTCTGTCAATTGGCTCTAGTTTAGGAGAAGCAGTCCGCATTGCGTACATAGGTGTTGTAAGTGCCGTCGGGCATTTACCAGTACATGTCTATGGTAGTATCTATTGTGGATTTCTCACAAACCATAGCCAATTTTGCATTTTAATTGTCATATTTGTGTTCAGCACCTCAACATTCTTCTCCGTCTCGCACAACACCAGAACCAGGGGACATGCACTAAAATTGAGTGGAGGGAGAGTTAGAACAGACAAAAGAAAATATTTCTTTACCCAGCATGTAATTCATCTGTGGAACTCCTTGCCACAGGATGTGGTGATGGCACCTGGCCTAGATGCCTTTAAAAGGGGTTAGCACAGATTCATGGAGGAAAAGACCATCACAGGTTACAAGCCATAAGCAACCTCCTGGTTTTGGAAGTGGGTTTTCTCTGTGCCAGGTGCAAGGGAGTGTCAACGGGAAACAGGTTATCTTGTTGTCTTGTGCTCCCTGAGGCATCTGGTGGGGCCACTGTGTGATACAGGAAGCTGGACTAGATGGGCTTTTGGCCTGATCCAGCAGGGCTCTTCTTATGTTCTTATGTTAACATCTATAAGAAATGACTAATCTAATCTTGGGAGCGTGACCTTTGTTAAAATGTGTTGTCTAATGAATTTAGCAGGAGGAAAGCAATCGCCCCTGTTCAGCCCAGCATAGTGTCTTTTCCAGTTTCCTTGTGTCTCTTTTGTGACTTTTAGCTTGTGAGCCCTTTGGGATAGGGAACCATCTTTTGTTAGACTTTGCAGTGTAAGCTACTTCGTAATTTTGTTGTTGTTGTTGTTGTTGAAAAGTGGTATATAAATATGAATACTACACTTTCACCCTATCTTGTGCAGGAGCTTGGTCACATTTGTAGCAACTGACCAGATTTGGGGCTCTCCTGGGGAGACAGCAAGTTCTAGAAACATAGGCAGCTGATTTGGACCTCTGCTGCCACCTACAGGATATTGCCTAATTCTGCACTAATAGCCTAAAGAAATACTAATCATTGATCATGATGCGTTTTCCTAACTCTGTTAAAATCAATAAGGAATTCAATGCACGTTAAAAGCCAGATCCCCTGAGCATCTCCATTAAAGTGCTTAATGATCATTCTAAAAATGTAAATATTATGTGCCAAACTGTACTTTCACACAGGAAACACCTTTCTCATTGCCTTTCACCAATGAATGAGAGAGATTTCATAAATGGCAGAGAATGTCATAAAACCACAGAGCTGGAAGGATCCAAAAGGCACACCTAGTTCCCACAAAGCAGCTTTACCACACATCAGTTCTCAACATAATCTCAACATAATAATAAACACTGGGTGTCCCAAATAGAGGGCAGGTGAACTACATAAAGTTCCCAGAACGAATAACTCCCAGTAACTCAAACAAGTGAGCCAAGCTACAATTGTAGAAGGCAACTGAAGCAAGGGGGGGGGAACACAACAAGAGGAAGAGCCTTCTTGGTGGTGGCTCCCTAAAGGTGGAATTCTCTCCCGGTTGAATTACAATCAGCCTCCTCCAAAGACACTTTCTGATGGGGCTTGAAAACTTTTTTTTAAAATTTCAAATAGCTTTTGGTGGTGGGTAGGATGGGAAGTTTCTGATAGTTGAGGACATTGGGGGACCTGCTGGGGCTTTGATTTGATTTGTTATTTGCTGTTTGTTTGATATTTTAATCTGCTGTTTTTGGCCACTCTGACTTTTAAGTATTGTTTTATGTATGTTTTTAACCTTCTTGTAAACAGCCTTGAGTGCCAGGCTCTTAGCCTGGGGAAAGGTGGTACAGTATATAAATCTTCTAAATAACTAAACAAACAAATAAATGCTATCATTTTTCAGGGTTCAGAATCAGTTCCCTGCCCAGGGTCTCCAAAAGTTACATTTCTGAGTATGTGGTGGAATGCATCTTGCCTCTAGTGCAGATGCTTCTAAATGTATGTGCATGAACATTTATGGCACCACCTAGTAGTGCATAACAATAGTGCACAGCCATTTCATACACTAGGGACGTGGATGCCTATATTTTGCACTGCAACAGGATTTTGTCTATCTGGCTCTTAAATCTTGGATGAGAACTTACTGCATAGAAAACACAAATAGCACACAAGAGGCAGAGTAGAGCCTTCAGCAATGCATAATGAGAATGGAGGCTTCCTGGTACATGTGATCTCTGGTACATGACTAGGGGTCTACAAACATGTGTCTATTTTGATCTGAGAAATGCTGGAGGGCATGCAACTTGTGACTTACCAAATCTAACAGCCAGCAAGATGCTTAACAACAACCCATCTATTTTTGCAGTACCAGGCAGGCAACAAAACCAGGATGCTCACCAACAGGGGTGGAAGGTAAGGGATTGGGCAGGTCGGGCCAAGAGCCCATACTCATCAGAGGGCCAACTTGGCTGGGCCAACCCCATAACTCTTGGCACTGGTGGCAGTGGTAGCGCTCAATGTGCCGCTGGGAGCCCAGTGCAGGACTGGTATGCTCGGAACCCTTAGTGGGCCCACAAACATGGCTGGTGGGCTGACCTCACCTTCAGCCACAATCTTATCTGGGAGTCATTCTCCCTCAACTCAATGGAACGTACTTCTGAGAAAACATGCACAGGACTGAGCTGTCACTGGATCATAAGATATATAAGGGGCTGCTGCAGGATATAGTCCATAGTTTTTTTTCCCCTTTAGCATTTAGAAAATTGCCAGGTAATCTTTTAGAAGATATTTTACAATTCCTGCTTAAAATGCTTCACATTTCTGGGGTTCATGAAATATAAATGTACTGTACTGTACTGACATTGTCATCATTGAATCTTCATAAGTACCTGGTTGGGTTTAATAACAGTTAATAGTCCCTATGACACCTAAAATCTTCTAATCCAAAAAGTCACAGTGACCTCATCCTACGATTACCCTTTGGCTCTGATAACAGGGCATGTGTGTTATAGCTCTGCAGACAGGTTCTGTGCTGTTGTTAAATAGTCGAGTAGTAATAAATATACTTCTGTGTTTGCTTGGATTACTGTTCTAAGCAAATAATACTACTTCACCTTTATATGGCACATTTCAAGTTTTCAAAGTGCTTTAACATATTTTAATAAACCTGGTGCCAGCCCTGTAACATAGGTCACTTTTACCCCCAAATTGTAGAGGCAGAGTCTGAGAGAATACTTTGACTACTTCCATGATGGCGAACCTATGACACGCGTGTCACAGGTGACACGCGAGGTCATTTTGGGTGACACGCCAGTGTTTCCCCCAGGGCCCCGACACACCTTAAATTTTCGCAGGTTTTACAAGCTTGTCTTGAACATTTAGGACAGAGATTTTGGCAGACCTATTTCAAATTATTATCTGAGTATAGCTCAGCAACAAAAAAGTCACTAATTGATGTTAAATAAAATGCAACGTGTTCTATAGTTTTCAGTTCAGTTCAATTCAAAATTACTATTAAAAGTAGCAATAGTCAAAGTACTATTAAAAGTTACCGGGGGGGGGGGGCGGTGACACACCAGCAGCGTCAAGTTAGGCAAGGCATTTTCAAAAATTTTGACACACCAAGCCCAAACAGTTCGCCATCACTGGACTACTACATACCTGCTGCACATAAGAAGAGCCCTGCTGGATCAGGCCAAAGGCCCATCTAGTCCAGCTTCCTGTATCACACAGTGGCCCCACCAGATGCCTCAGGGAGCACAAGACAACAAGATAACCTGTTTCCCGTTGACACTCCCCTGCACCTGGCACAGAGAAAACCCACTTCCAAAACCAGGAGGTTGCTTATGGCTTGTAACCTGTGATGGTCTTTTCCTCCATGAATCTGTGCTAACCCCTTTTAAAGGCATCTAGGCCAGGTGCCATCACCACATCCTGTGGCAAGGAGTTCCACAGATGAATTACACGCTGGGTAAAGAAATATTTTCTTTTGTCTGTTCTAACTCTCCCTCCACTCAATTTTAGTGCATGTTCCCTGGTTCTGGTGTTGTGCGAGAGGGAGAAGAATTTCCCTCTATCCACTCTCTCCATCCCATGCATAATTTTATATGTCTCAATCATGTCCCCCCTCAGGCGCCTTTTTTCTAGGCTGAAAAGCCCCAGACGCTGTAGCCTTTCCTCATAAGGGAGGTGCTCCAGCCCACGAATCATTCTGGTCGCTCTTTTCTGCACCTTTTCCAATTCAACTATATCCTTTTTGAGGTGTGGTGACCAGAACTGGACACAATACTCCAGATGTGGCCTTACCATCGATTTGTACAGAGGCATAATGATATTGGCCGTTTTATTCTCAATCCCTTTTTTAATGATCCCGAGCATTGAATTGGCCTTCTTCACAACCGCCGCACACTGGGTCGACACTTTCATCGACCTGTCCACCAGCACCCCAAGATCTCTCCCTTGATCCGTCACAGACAACTCAGAACCCATTAGCGTATATGTGAAATGTTGGTTTCTTGCCCCAATGTGCATCACTTTGCACTTACTTACATTGAAGCGCATCTGCCATTTTGCTGCCCATTCTCCCAGTTTGGAGAGATCCTTCTGGAGCTCTTCACAATCCCTGCTGGTCTTCACCACCCAGAAAAGTTCAGTGTCATCTGCAAACTTGGCCACCTCACTGCCTATCCCCGACTCCAGGTAATTTATGAATAAGTTGAAAAGCACCGGTCCCAAGACCGATCCTTGGGGCACACCGCTTTTCACCTCTCGCCATTGTGAAAATTGCCCATTGACTCCCACTCGCTGTTTCCTGGTCTTCAACCAGTTCCTAATCCACAAGAGGACCTGCCCTCTTATTCCCTGACTGTGGAGTTCTCAGGAGCCTTTCATGAGGGACCGTGTCAAACACCTTCTGAAAATCCAGATATATAATATCCACGGGTTCGCTCGCATCCACATGCCTGTTGACCTTTTCAAAAAATTCTAACAGGTTTGTGAGGCAAGACTTCCCCTTGCAGAAGCCATGCTGACTCTCCCTCAGTAGAGCTTGTTCTTCTATGTATTTTAAGATTTTATCCTTAATGAGACTTTCCACCATCTTCCCTGGAACAGATGTTAGGCTGACCGGCCTGTAGTTTCCCGGGTCCCCCCTCCTTCCTTTTTTAAAGATTGGCGTGACATTAGCTATCCTCCAATCCTCTGGCACAGTGGTCGTTTTAAGGGACAAGTTGCATATGTTGGTCAAGAGGTCAGCAACTTCATTCTTGAGTTCCTTCAGAACTCTTGGGTGGATGCCATCCGGGCCTGGTGATTTATTGATCTTTATTTTGTCAATTAAGTCTGAGACGTCTTCTCTTTTAACCTCTATTTGACTTAATTCTTTAGTCAGGGGAGACCATTCCGGCAGCGGTATTTGCCCGAGGTCTTCTGCCGTGAAGACAGATGCAAAGAACTCATTTAATTTCTCTGCAGTCTCCAAGTCCCCTTTTATCACCCCTTTCTCTCCCTCACCATCCAGCGGACCAACCGTTTCCCTGGCAGGTTTCCTGCTTCTAACATATTTGAAGAAGCTTTTATTATTCCCTTTTATGTTGCCTGCCATACGTTCCTCAAAGTCTTGCTTGGCCTCCCGTATCATCTTTTTACATGTCTTTTGCCACAGTTTGTGCTCCTGTTTATTTTCCTCATTAGGGCAAGACTTCCATTTACAGAAGGAAGCTTCCTTGCCTTTTATAGCCTCCTTAACTGTGCTTGTTAGCCATGCCGGCACCCTCCTGGACTTGGTCGAGCCCTTCCTCCTTTGTGGGATACACTCCCGCTGGGCCTCTATGACTGTTGTTTTAAACAGCCTCCATGCACTCTGGAGCGATTGGACTCTTTTTACCTTCCCTTTCAGCTTTTTTTTAACTAGTCTCCTCATTTTGGGGAAGTCTGCCCTTCGGAAGTCAAGGGTTTTCGTGTCAGATTTGCTCGGCCCTCTCCCTCTGACATGCATGGCGAAACAGATCGCAGCATGGTCACTGTTCTCCAATGGTTCGGTAACATTTACCTCCCTGACCAGATCTTGAGTGCTACACAATATCAAATCCAGAGTCACCTGTCCTCTGGTCGGTTCCATGACAAGCTGCTCTAAGGCACAGTCATTTAACATATCCAGAAATCCAGTCTCTCTTTCATGACCTGAGCATGAATTGACCCAGTCGATGTGAGGATAATTGAAGTCCCCCATGACTACAACCCTGTCTCTCATTGACACCTCCCTGATTTGCTTCCTCATTTCAAGATCCCCTTCATGTTTTTGATCTGGAGGACGGTAGCATGCCCCTACTACTACATCACTCTTTGAGCCTAGTAATCTAACCCACAGTGATTCTATGGAGGAGTCAGAGCCCCCCTCCAGCTCTACTCTGGTGGATTCTACCCCCTCTTTGA
Source organism: Plestiodon gilberti rubricaudatus (assembly GCA_026170595.1). NCBI lineage: Eukaryota > Metazoa > Chordata > Lepidosauria > Squamata > Scincidae > Plestiodon > Plestiodon gilberti. The sequence continues at coordinate 253,169,643 of JANXHW010000001.1, read as the reverse complement.
CATAGATGGCCACCCCACCTCCAACACGCCCCTCTCTGTCCCTCCTATAGAGTTTATATCCTGGGATTGCAGTATCCCACTGGTTCTCCGCATTCCACCAGGTTTCTGTTATACCTACTATGTCAATGTATATCCGAAGCATGTCTACTCAGAAGTCAGTCTCATTGAATTCAATGGGATTTACGCCCAGGAAAATGCATATAGGATTGCAGCACTACTGTCTTTGTGGCTGAAGTGAGATTTGCATCTGGGACTTGCCATTTCTACTCTTGAATCTTAATCCTACGCAGCAGCTATGCTACAACTATCTTTCATTTCAGTTGCTTATTTTTATTCCATTCCTTCCAAATCTGCCTCGTGGTGAGGATCTACACTTTTCAGCATAATCCCTGAATTGCCCAGACTTGATCTGTGGCTGATTTTCTAGACTTACATACATTAGCAAACAGAGATTTACCAATATGCGCTTTTACGGAAGCTGCATTAAGAATAGCTACGTCATGACTTGAGGGGACAGACGGATCATTCAGACTTTGACATTCTAAAATGGAAGGTTGTTTGCCTATGTCTGTTTGGCGTACATTTCTGCAACTCCAGCTTCTCTGTCCTTCCAGATCCCAATTTGTCTTTAGCCAGAATATGATTTTGTCAATCTTTTGAGTTTTTTCTTCTCAATGTGGAAGACCCCGTATTTTTGTCTGCAGTCTTATTTATATGCTGGGATCATGAAGTCGAAAAGTTCAGTCTTCCATCTATTCTTTGTAGACAGTTCTCTTTTCTCTTTCCAACTCATCTTATTATTGATGATACAGCATGCTTCTTTAGTACATTCATATGCTTGGCCAGTCAGCACTTGCCTCTGGGGAACCTGAGCTGTGGATCATTGAGCAGTCTCCAACTCTGCATGCTGCACTTAAGAATGGTAGATGCGCTATTAAGTAAAGAGTGCAATGCCAAGATCTTATCATGAGGTATAAAATATCCCAGAATTGCTGAAGGTCTGGAAAATATGGTGGGTTTGGGGTTGGTGGCCAGGTAGTGAATTTTTTTTAGAGATTTTTAGATTATTAGATATTTTATTGGAGATTTAAAATGAGGTGACATTATTATTATTCCAGCACATCATCTTTTCATCTGATTTCACTGGCACAGCAGACTAAAAAAAAAATAATCACTTTGCTATGCAGCGTCACACAACAGAGCGGAGTCACCTTTAGGGAACTGCTACCATCCTGAAATGTAGCCTAACAGTTTCAACAACGTTGTACCACTGGAATGGGAAGCTGTTTAGCCGAACTCAGAGAGTGGTTAAAATTATACCAAGGTGGGGATACTGTGGTCACTACACAGCTAGCAGAGTTGATGCAAACTTGTAACTTGTTATCGGGCAATCACTCTTGTCAGAATGGTCCTGATCAGAGCCGGATGGGCTCATCTTGCTTGCCTCAGATCTGATGTCTCCATAATTTTGTCTGCGTGAGCCAATCTGTGCATTGTCTCAGCTACGCATTTGATTACCAAAATGAACACACTGCGTACATTGGCTGAAAGCTTCCCATTTTAACTTTAGACTTCTATCTAATCATTTGATTTAAAAATAACTATTATATTTACAGCCCAATACTAACCACTGCCAGATCTACAGGGCCGCGAGGTCCACGCTGTATCCAGCACTGGGGAGAAGTGGGCTGGAGGTCTCCTCGGGGTAAGGGGTCATTTGTCCTCTTACCCCGAATAAAGCCCCAGCCTCCGCAATGAGGCTACTCAGATCTGCGCGAATTCTCATGGCTGGCGCACGCAGATCCAAGAAGGCAGTCGATCGATCAATGCAGGCAGGCAATCGATCAGTCATTGACTACATTTTTCCAAGTTAGTTGGAATGTCCATCTAATACTAGTGTTGAAGCTGAGGTAGCTGAATGTGAAATAGAACAGTTTCTCCCTTCCTATTTATCACCCTCTCCTCCTATAAGCCCCTTCTTGCCTCCCCCCTCCTTGACTTTTCTAATGCAGATTTTAAGTACCCTGCACAGGGGGTCATCTCACCATTGTACTTGTACACTGCCTAGCATATTGCTGGAGTTAAACAAATGTATACTAGTAGTCACAGTCCCTTCAGCTCTGTTGTCGCAGTTATAGGAGGTTGCAAAGCTTTGTACGCCCATCTGCAAAGCCTACCGTCTTTTTTCTTGCTTAACACTGCCTGTCCCAATTTTGGCAGCGTATGTTCCAGCCAGCCATTCAGTCCCAAGCTGCTTTCAGAACATCTGTAGCAAGCTTGAACTCAGAAGGAGTGTCAACGCGCTGTGGCTCTGGTGCAGATGTCAGTGTGTGTTAAAAATAATTTGTCTGTCATGTTCTGGCATTCAGGCACATTCTGCATTTCAGTGAAGGGTTTTTCTCAGGCAGGCTGACCAGAAGCAAGAGAGGGCAGGGATCCTGTGCCTTTAATCATTATGTAGAAGCTGGGATTTTTGTGGCAATCCTTGTCATGTCATATTGTTGCAGTGGTAAGAAAAGCTGTGCCTGCTGAAATACCCTCTGCTACAGGGCAGGACGTCTGGCTCAGTTGGTAGAGCGACTGTCTCATATATGCCTGAAGATCTGAAGGACGGCAGTTCAAGACGGCCGGAAGTGTTTGTGTCTGTTGGAGAGCTGCCGCCGGAACACCAAGCTGATAAGTTGCAGAGCCTCTGTGGGGGAGGGAAACTGCAGCTGCACTTGAATGAGAGTCAAGGTTGCCCTGTCAGCTGAAGCGTGGCGAGGCAAACGCCAGAGAGAGAGAGAGAGAGAGAGAGAGAGCTGGACTGTGAATGAAACCATCTAGAATGAAGGGTTCTAAGAAAGATTAGAACATTATTGTATTATAAAAACCCCTTGGGGATTAGAAAGCCTGCCCATGTAAACCGCCTTTGAATTAAAGTCGGAGGAGAAATCCGATGACCAAAGAAAAGGCAGTATATAAATACTGGTTTATTATTATTATTACACAATTCTTACAGGTACAGCTGTCTTGCACTCGATTCTTATGGGGCTTGCTAAAACTACATCTCTGGATATGAGTGTATTATTCCTAAACCAGCACATTTTGCAATCATCCTCAACACACTATGCCCTTAAGTGATTGATTTATTTGCCAAATAGGTAATAGAGATGGCCAACTAACATTTTGTCCAGTTACTGCTGCTACTACTTATTGCAGTTTGCAGCCTTCTGGAGTCACGCAAAAAGAACTAGGCTCTCCAAAGGTCAAATTACGTGATCACAGTTCACATTCTGTCTTCTGTGTCTCGGATATCAGATGAAGGTAGAGGAATAATGGGGGCAGGGAGGTGATGGGAGGGAGTGAAACTGGCAGCAACGGCATGCGACGGAGCCTATCCCCTCCACTGAGAAGCTCCCCGTCCCTTTTCTCTCCACAGACATACGTCACCAAAGGTGGTGCATATGTCCAAGGCAACTCATAGGCCCCAGGGCTTACCGGGAGGAAAGTATAAATGTTTTATACTTACTTACACACACACACACACACACACACACACACACACACACACACACACGGATGCATGCAGCGCATGCCTTTTTGGCACGGCTGCATTGGCGGGGGTGGGGTGGGGGAGAGGATAGGATGGTAAAGATGATGGCCTAGCCATACACATTAACATAAACCTGTAGGCACATTTTTCAGCTTGCTTCCTGCTGAGCCTGATACTGATACTTCTTTTTGGCTAGGATTTTTTGAAAAACGTTTCAAAGACAGGAACTGAGTGCGCCTGCTGATGACATCACTGCTCCTCCTACAGATGTCAGCTCCCCACCCCCCACTCCCCTTTGACTACACTCCTGCTGAAGTAACAAGAAAAGGTGAGGTTCAAATGAAACTGGAAACCTTTTTGTTGGGTATGAGGGATGATCATGTAGGTGAAAATTTTCAAACTTTGTTTTTATATATGATAAATGCGGCAAGAATTTTATATGCACAATATTGGAAGAATTCAGAGACACCTTCGCTGGAAGATTGGTGGTTGAAAGTTTTGGATTATGCTGAAATGGATAAACTTGCAATTTTAATTAAGGAAAAGTCAGTTAACCTTTTTGTGAATAATTGGAAACCATTTATTGATTTTTTTAAGAGAGAGGGAGAAGAACGATGTGATGACATGTGGATTTAATGAACAGAATGTTAGTGATATTTTGGCTTAGTTGGATATTATATGTAGAAAATAGTGAATAGTATGCTAGTAGGATGTATTGCTTTGCGCTTGCTATAACCTTATGAAATATGTATTATTTTTATGTTTTAATATTATATTAATAAAATACAACTATATACAAAAAAGAAAAGAAAAGAAAAGGCGGACCTTCTGCTGCAAAGGCAGTTTTGCTCAGCATCCTCAGCTGCAGCAGCAAACAAGACTTTTCAGCCCACAACAGATGGGGGGGGGGGGGGGGAAGAGGACAGGTGAATGGACTGTTGGAGCACTAGGATGTACATGAGGATGTACAGTGTCCTCAACTGCAGAACCCACAGCAGCTGCTCCTCCTGCCCTGCTAAAGAGGAACATTATGTCATAGCCCCTCAATGATCTCCACTCCAATGCTTCTTTCATGTTTCTTAATATATTGGCAAGCTCTCGTTATTTCCTGCAAATGGGCTGTTGACCTTCTAATTTTGAATACACTGAACTGAAATTTCAACAGCAATTCTTTGAAACTCTATATTAGTTGAATCTCTCATTCCTGTTATTCCCCCCCCCGAGGGGGAATCGTCGTGCCTCTTACATGTAAAGCCATTAACTCACATTTTAGCCAGTTTTCTTTTGTCTTGGGCATTTTTCTTTGTGTCTAGGAACACCATATTCCCTTCTTCTGCTGCCTTTTCAGTACATCTTTGCAAAGTGGCTGGATACACAACATTCATGTCTGACCAGGGGCCATAGATGCTAACCAGGTGTGACACCATTGCAGTTGTTTCTAAAATTACTTTTCATCCTTTAAAATATTATCTAACAGGTTTGTACTCTGTACTGTTCTCCATGTGCCTTTTGATTGCTTTGCTTCAGAACCGTGTGGTCTTTCATGGCTGGCACGTTCCAGATTTTGAAGTTCAGAGTTGTTAATTGAAAGTTCCCCATTAATTCCATTTCCTCTGGGGTCTGAAGCATTCCCTGTATCATGTGTAGAGAACACATTTCCTCTGGTGACAGAAGATCTTCTAAGCTTTTCTTTACATCTTCACAGCTTTCTTCCCTCTAGCATGAAACACATTACATGCTCCACACCTTTGCTTTTGTTGTAAAAAACCTCCACAAAAAACCATCCAGTTTTTTTCTTAAAAAAAAAAAACTCCTCCTAGTTCCTATGGCTTTCACAGACAGCTCAAATTGAATCTTTTCCAGGCTTCCTCAACAATTCAATGTAACATTGAAAGCTGGTGGGTGAGGTTTATTTTGTCAATGGAGAAGTGCCAGAAAAATACAATTTTGTTTCATCTAGTTCCTTGACTATTATTAACTAGGCCCCTTAATGTTTTGGCAACCTGATTGCTTTGGCAAGCAAGATCAAGAAGATTGGGACCCTGAGGGAATAATTTTTAGATTCCCTAAGAGATCGCATCCTTCCCTTGCAATACTGAACTACATGGCACAATACTAACCTCTATGACAAGTGCCTCAGTTGTGTGCACTTGCTCCCCCTCAGTGCTACAGAGACAGTGCAGCAGTGGTTAACACTCCCAGGAGCCACTATCAAGCCACTGTGCAAGCTCTGTGGGTTCATTTAGACTAACTGCATTACAGCAGATTCAGACTTGAGATATAATGGTACCATTTTCATATGGTCATTACACCACCTCAGGTTTGTTATGAAGTCTGTTTAAAAACACCTCCATATGAAAATCAACCAAAACGTCTATGAGGATGGACTCAAAGGTTCCTTCCAGAAAAAGGGCCTTTCTGCTTAGAAAATGCTCTTCTCACCTGCTCTCCAATACAATATATATTTAGTTTTAGTGCCCCTGTGGCTGCCCCATACGTATGGGCAGGAGAAAATGGTAATAATGAAATAAAAATACATGACACCACTTTCTGCTAAAAGAATCTGCAATAATAATAATAATAATAATAATAATAATAATAATAATAATAATAAAACCATATAATTTTGTATCATTCTTCATCAGCTATACCACCTACCTAGTACACTTTTACAGCGTTTACAATTGATAAAAATGGGGGAAATTTGGAATAAAACACCTTATCGGCCGTTTCATTTTGGTTAAACTTCGAAATCTGTGAAAAATTAAATCTATTTTCTCCCACCTCTACCCAGAAGACACAATGGGATTTACTTCCATGTAAACATGCATAGGATTACACTGTGGATCTCCTAGAAAGAAGTTTCTGGTTGTTGAAACACTTAATACCCCTGCTTAATACCCCTGCTAACACCCCTTAATACCCACTTAATACACCTGCTAACTGGGCAAGAGGCACTTTTTCAGTTGCTGCTCCTCTTATATTTAGCAGGGGGAGAGTAACTCTCCCCCCTTTCACCCCAGCACAGTGTCTTTTCTGGTGGCTGTTTGCTGGTGGTGTTCTGCATCTTTTTTAGTTTGTGAGCCCTTTTGAGACAGGGAGCCATTTCATCATTTGATTTTGTCTGTAAACAGCTTTGTGAACTTTTGGTTGAAAAGCGGTATAGAAATACAGTTAATGATAACAACAATAACAACAATAACAAGTCCCAGGCTAGCACCTCACACACAAAAGTTCACTTAATAAGCACACAATGGGAACAACACTGGCACTAGCTTCAGGCTCAGGTGCTTCCTCGGTGAAGTCGAGGCAGAATGCATTGCAGCAATGTTGCCTCAGAGTGACACAGGCCCAGGACGCAGAAGGAAAACAGCACTTTCATACAAGTTATACAGACAGGCAAGTGCTTCCCTGGCCATAGTGGCTGTCTTTTTTGTATCCAAGCCTCAATAAACCCCCAAAAGTGATAGGATGTTCCCTCAATCAATCAAGGACAGAATTGATGCAACTTTCTTCTGAACTTTCCCTACAACTGAAACCAAGCCAGCTAATTCTTGGTCAGTTCTCCACAGAACCTGTGAAAGGACAAGGCCCAAGGAGGCTCAAGCACATGCAAAGGAGCAGGGGGGAGCTATATGGGGATGGAAGTGGGCTCTGATTTAAGATCTTGCCAGGGAGGATATGGCTAGGAGGAACATTTATGGTCTTGCCTTCCCTTCCCTTCCTCTTTCTTGGGAGAGATAGTTGGCTAGCAATAATGAAAGAAGCTCTGGTGTCCTTACCCGTGAAGCCAAACTGTCCTTACAGTGCAGGCTGATTCCACATTCATCAGTGATTTCAGAGAGATCTTCATCCTCAAACTCTTCAAGGCTGATGTCATGGGTGAGCCTAGTTAAGGCAAAGACCATGTGGTTATCCATTAAAGACTTGCAAACAAGAAAAGGCCACATACTATTGCTTGGGGTAGTGCTGTGACCCGGGAACCATAAAAGACAACAGTAGTTGCATCCAAAGCTGCATAAACAATTATATTAAGTAAGCTACAGAGCAAGAGCCCCAGACAATTTGCATCTCCTGCTGCAACATTATTGGAGACTTTCCTGATCCTGTTTTTTCCACAGTGATCCTTAAAAATTACCTGTAACTCAGAACACAGTGGTAGAAGCCATGTCCTTGATGAATCAGGAACATTGAAGTGACCACTTTCTTTGAACCACTCTGCATAGTGATGCAGTGCTAGCTCCAGGTTCCTGAGAGCCCTGGGGCAAAGCCTGCAATGACCAACCCCACAGTTTCCCCCAATGGTGCACTGCTATCAGTATGGAGGGTTCAGGAATTGGCCCAGCGGGGTGGGCCCGCTGATGGCAAGAGCTCTTGGCCAAAGCCTGACCTGGTTGACCCCACTCCAGTATTGATGTTTTCAGAAGACATGAGAAGGAAAAACTTCTCTGGCAAGGTGCACAAGTTCCAGGCACACATGGATCTTGTATATCTTGCAACGAGGACTATAATAAATAATTGAAAAGTAGAAAATGCTGAGGCAGCTGGAGACTTTGTGAGTTGGTAGGGCTACAATTTTTTTTTAAAAAAACTGCTCACTCCTCTACATCTGGACTTATATAGCACTTGTAAACAAAGAGTGTTCTTAAACCTTTTCAGAGTTCCAGAGTCTCCTCCCTGAGAAACAGCAATAATTCTCTACTACACATCTATAGATAAGAGAAATGGCCTCCATGTGAGAGGGCATGAACATGGCTTGCAGACAAAGTTAAACTTCAGTATCTCTCATTTAGCAATTAAGTTCATCTCACATGGTATAAGTTCCTGAATTCATGCATTTTCAGAGAAACACACACACATTGAAAAAAATGACAAATATATCCCAGCTTTTAAAATGCCAAGGGAACACTTGCTCTTGGGTGAATGCAGTTTTATTAAAAAAACCAAACCATACAACCTCTCAAAAACCAAACCACTTATTTAGCTAAAATCAAAAGAGCACATTATTTTAGCCATATGAACAAAGATAATGGTTTAATTTGAAGAATGGTCCAACAGAGGAAAGTATTAGAACCTGCTTCAATGCCATGACTCAGTCAAAGAAATGTGAACTGACCATACTGTATGAGCTTGACAAACAAGAGGGTGCCCTAGTGACAAACTGTCAAGGAAAACAAAAAGCAGCCAGGTGAGTGAAGCACCTGTGCATGTTTACAACAGGGCAAGAAGACCAGAGCAGTAAACTCCCTTCCATCTCTCCCCCCACCAACAAGGTACAAACCAACTCACTAACTCATAAGTAAAAACATTACTTTTTATGAACATAAACAACCTTCAAAGACAAGACTAGCTATGAAGGTAGAAAGCCAGCAGAGGTGTGGGAAATATCAAGTGTTCTGCATAGCATCACATGTACAGGGCAGATAGCTGTACACGTGTGTTCAGTGAGCTCCTAAGAAACAAGCTCATGCTATTGAGGCCAGGGTATGTGGCCCAGAAATGTTGAGAGATGCAGAAAGGTATGCAGACAAGACCTTCTGGGAACTGACAGAGGCATCCCACTCCTGGTCCTAGCAAGTCCTCAGCTGTCATAGAGAATGAGGGTCTCAGTGAAGAAGGGTATCATTAATTCCAAGGGAGAGGGAAATAACCTCTGAGTAAGGACCCATTCCCTAAGTCACAAATGGATATGTGCTCTGCCTCTCACGGACATACATCTGCTGGTGAGGCTCTTAAAAGGTAAAGGCGACCCCTGACAATTAAGTCCAGTCGTGTCCGACTCTAGGGTGTGGTGCTCATCCCCATTTCAAAGCCGAAGAGCCAGCGTTGTCCGAAGACGCCTCCGTGGTCATGTGGCCAGCATGACTCTCCTTGCCGCAGAGCGTAGCATGCGGCTGGAACACAGAGTGCTGTTTACCTTCCCGCAAGCGGTACCTATTTATCTACTCGCATTAACATGCTTTGGAACTGCTAGGTTGGCAGGAGCTGGCCAAGCAACGAGAGCTCACCCCGTCGCAGATTCGAACTGCCAAACCTTTTGATCAACAGCTCATGGTTCAGCGGTTTAACCCAGTGCGCCACCTGCTGGCCTGGTGAGGCTCTTAGCGGGGGCAATTTAGTCACTAGGAATTCAGAGAGATGGGTTTGTGACAGGCATGTAGAATGCACAGCGACTTGCCTGCCTGATGCAAAGATTACAGACATCAAACATTCTCTAGATAGGTCAGCAGATAACCCTGGAAAGGAGTCAGTGGTATAGAGGCATGTCAGCACCAAAGATACGGTGATGGCCACGAGCTTAAATGATTTTGAAAGGGGATTAGACAAATGCACGGAGGACAAGTCTATCCATGGCTACTAGTCATGTTCAGGGGTAGTATAATCTAAATATCAGTTGCTGGGGGTGGGGGCAACAGAAGGGCAGGGCTGCTTGCGGTCTTCCCCGAGACACCTGGTTGGCCATGGTGGGAAATGGAATACAAGCCTTGATGGGCTTCTCGGTCTGATCCAGCAGGGCTCTTCTTATTATGTCTGTCTTTATGGAGCAGGGATTCAGCTTTCAGTCAAGAATTTCATTCAAGCCACCAGCAGCACAGTTTCTATACAACTCCCTTGTCCAAATGCAAAATATTAATTTCATTTATTTTAGCAGACCTAGCATACATGCCTTCTTTTCACATTACCTCATGTTTATTAGGTATTTCACTTTTGTAGAGGTATTGATTCTACTCTTGCATCACAGGGCAGGGTTAAGGACACTAAGCTGGCAGCAGAGGGCAGGAATTGCTCAGTGCCTAATTTCCTTGCATTTTGCTATTTTAGGGGTTCTCAACCTTTGGAGGCCTGGGTATGCCCTATCATGGTCCAATTTTCTGAAGTACCCCCTGCTAATTATTTGGATTAATCAATTAATTAATTAGCTAATTAATTGTTAAATAAAAAGTACTAAAACAATTTTAAATGTGAAAAATGTCTTAACTCTGTGTGTGTGTGTGTGTGTGTGTGTGTGTGTGTGTGTGTGTAAGAGAGAGAGAGAGAGAGAGAGAGGTGGGAGAGGGGGAGAGAGACAGACAGGGGGGATTGCATTTAAGTTCTAATTAACAAGTAATTAACTACTGATTGATGCTGATAGGGGCAGGCTCTGGCATACCCCCTGCCATTGGTCCGCGTACCCCTAGGGGTACTCGTACCACAGGTTGAGAACCCTTGTCAGAGGCGAAACTAGGGCGGAGCAAGCGGAGCACCGGCTCCGGGCGCCATCGCCCGAAGGGCGCCCCGCCCAGCGCCCCACCCGCGAGTCTGAGTCGGACGCGAGTCCGAGTCGGACTCGGAGACGCGAGTCCGACCGCCCCCTCAATCGGGAGAACCGGCTCGGGGACGTCTTCCCCGGCCGGCTGCCCGGGGCCTTCTGGAAGGCCCGCGCGAGAACGGTATTTATACCGTTCTTTTTGCGCATGCTCAGACTGTTACTGAGGGAAAAAGGCTGCCCTTTTTCCCTCAGTAACAGTCTGAGCATGCGCCTGAGCATGCGCAAAAACGGTAAATACCGTTCTCGCAGCGGGCCTTCCTCAGAAGGCCCCGGGCAGCTGGCCGGGGAAGACGTCCCCAGCCGGCTCTCCCGATTGGGGTGGGGGGGTCGCCGCCTCCCGGAGCGCGCCTCCTCCTCCTCCCGGAGAGCGCCGCCCCCCCTCCGGAGCGCGCCGCGGATATTCAGTTATAGGGGCGCCACCCCCCCGTTGCTCCGGGCGCCAACGGGGGCAGTTACGCCCCTGACCCTTGTTCTAATCTAACACATTGGTCAACAAGTACATAAGAACATAAGAAGAGCCCTGCTGGATCAGGCCAAAAGCCCATCTAATCCAGCTTCCTGTATCACACAGTGGCCCCACCAGATGCCTCAGGGAGCACAAGACAACAAGATAACCTATTTATAGATTCCCGGGGTGGGGCAATTTTGAGAATGGAGCCGGGGTAGAGGACAAAGGCGCCAACTTCCATCTCTCAAAGTGGTGTACCACACATTTTTGGTGCCCTATTGTCACAGGTGTTGTCCTCCCTCTAGATCCTTCCTTCATTCTTAGGTAGACAATGAGAAAGACAGGTGGGACCTCAGGTGGCTGGATTTGGTCCAGGGATCTCCACTTGCTGATCCGTAGTCTAACATTATACCTTAATTCTGTACTTAAATTAACACTTTGAGACACTGAATTTCTGAGTTTTTGACATATCAATTACAGAAGGTATACATCTGAAGTGTCAGGATGTTGCAGTATAGTCAATTATTTCCAGGCAGTGCATGCTATGAAATAAAAAAGTATTCTCTTGTATTGCAACATCCTGGCTCTTCAGATGTGTAACTGTTTCACATATAATGATTTTCTCACTTGATGTTTTCCCTACAAGAAGGAAAAATGGGAATACCATCTCTGATTAAGTGCTGTGCAATTCTCTGTTCTAATTTTTTTTTGTAATGCACCATGCACATAGGTGCTATATACATGAATTCATTAGCAACAGCAGCAGCGACCAAAATATATATGGGTTCAGGGACACAGTGAATCACTGAGGCCAGAAGGCCTATACTGTACATTTTTCTGCAACACAGAGATTATCTCTATGTTAAGAAATAGTCAAGGGAAAGTGGCCCTCAGTTCCACCCATGGCACAACTAATCCTAATCTCACCCCCTGCTCCCCAAAACTCTGTTCACCACACGGCCTCCATGCTTGTTGTATCCATGCCCAGCTCACTCTCCACCCTCCCTTATTGATATGGAATGTTACAGTACCTTCCTTATAGTGCTTTCCATGCCTAAACAGAGGACTGGTGATCAATGATCACCACCTGATTGCCTCCCCCCAACACACAATGAGGTATGAGTACATGCATGTTTCTCCCCCACCCTGCATCGTGCTGCTCTTGCATAGCCACTGCATAACTGTGTGGTTAAAACACAGTATTAAAGTAGTACTTTCACCATGCAGTTAAGATGCAATTTGGATGTTCTGCTGCCATATGACAGTACAGGGGCAGGAATGGTGTGCTGGGTGGACGGGGGGGGGGGGGGAGAATGACGACGACTTGGCATGCATTCACTCCTAATGTCATGTCACACATTGTGACAATTGTCCAAACCAGCCGACCATTTTAACTGTGCTGGAATTGTATGTTTTGAATATGAGGGAGGAAGCCACATACTTAAAACAGCATTTCAATAATAAAGAATAAACCACTTCAACATAAAATAGATACTGTGCAACACAATAATGCCCAGCAAAACTACCAACAGGTCTCCAGCCATTTGCCATCTCTTTTCCAGGCTGCAATTTTAAGTCTAAAATGTTAGGAACAACACAGAATGTTTAGAGTTCAACACAAATGTTCTGTCTGGTCTTCACTCTTCCATCTTCCATGTCAAATCCTATTTTTGACTCATGCTTTATCGCACACCGCCATTCACCAAAGGTGGGGATAGAGGGTGGAAGTGCAGGTTTTTGGTTAAAATAGATCTGACCAACACTTTTCATGATCAGTAGCAAAAATGAATTAATAAGGTGAGAGAAGCAGAAGTGAAGGTATAATTGTAAGATGGAGATTTCCCTGGCTTTTGATAGCAACTAACTGGTCAGGTGTCTAAGCAGGGAAAACTGAGAATTATGAAGTCTATCAAGAAAAAATTGCTGAGAAAACACTCTTCCTCCCTTCAACACCACCTTCTTCAAAGTTTATGTTCATCTCAGTTGCTTCCAGATGTCCAAGGACCTACATGCACTCGGGGGTCTGTTATATTCCTTGTTATTCTCATGTACACCCCACAAGGGGAAAAATATCCTTTCCCATCACTGGCAAAATCTTCAAGGCAAGAGATTGTGTTCGTTTGGCAATAAGAACCGGAAGAAACATGTCAACCTGTCTGCTCTCCATAAGATAAGAAAAAAAAAGCAGTAAGGCAGATGACAAGGAAGGAAATAATAAATCATTCACACATTCAGAGGGCTCTGTTGTGATCTAGCAAGAGTCAGAGGCTGTGTATTGGATGACTGGAGAAACCATTTTGGCAGGTTTTAAGGAGAGGAGGAATCAGAATCTCCATGCATCTTATCAATATAGAGCTTAATTCCTTCTCCTTAAACTGTGCCAAAGTACTTTTCTCCAGCCTTCCAATATGCAGCCTATGACTCGTGTTAGATCAATTCACAACAGAGCAGTGGAGAACATTTGGGGACATTTTGCCAAGGGCAAGTCTCTGTACAGAGCAATTTGTAGCTGGTTGAAACAAATTCTCCACACAGAACTGGGCTCAGCAAAGAAGCTGTGTGCTTTTCACAGCATATCCTAGCTAGCTGAATCCTTCTCTATTGTTCATGGGGTGAGTTCAGCCCACCAGGTACCACCTGTGACAGCGAGAGGTACAGCAAGTGTAAGGGAGTTGACATTCTGGTCTGCAGCTGTCTGGTACACTACACTGTGCAATATGGAGGCAAAACATGCAATGTAAGGAGTCCAACACAATAATCTCCTGTTGTTCTTCCCCCCCCCACCCCCCGCACCAACTTGCTCAACTCATTGCATTGTCATTGTGGGGTTGGAATCAATGATTTTCAGAGCTAAAGTGATAGTTGCTTGCAGTTGAAATTAAAGGGGAAGGGTCTGTAGTTGGACTGTAATAGAATGACACATCTGTGGATGAGTAAGGGGAAGGGCAATTAGACATGTAACCTATACATCTCAAAGGGCTGCACACAGGGAAGGAGAAGAAAATGTACAGGGTGATGGAGAGTCTATGCAGCAATGATCTGCCAAAGCATTAATTGATTTTGTCTTCTGTTCCAGAGAGAGGTCACAGAAGTCAGGCATTCTCTTCTGCTAATATTCATTCTATTGCCTGAAATATCTGTCTGGGTTGCAAGGATGCTAATAAATGGACAGCAACCCCAACAGTTAGACAGGAGCATCTGTAATGCCCATGACTTTGGAAGATCTTCAAAGCTTGTCACTCGTCTCAACACACAACAGTATTGAATTTGCTCACAGCTGACTGCCACAGGACTGCCACACCTTCTCTCTGGATGGCATAGTCACCACTGTGACAGGCCAAGGGCTACTTCCTGCAGCATGCCCCAAATGTTCACCTCTGGGGTGTCCAAAATTCCCTCCAAATTCAAAGGGCAAAAGACACTTACAGAGTCACAGGAGGATCCTGGGATATCTACCAGCACCAACCACCACCACCACCTGCTCATTTGCCAGGATATTCCTGCCCTCCTCCAAAGCAAAGTCCCTCTCATTCATACTCTGCTTCCTAATATGGAAGGGGAATCTCTTTGGACAGAACATTAATTTTCCCACAGCAACTGAAGGTCCCTTTTAGGGCTCAAAGCCAGCCATGATACAGAGGAACTAGCAGAGTCTTCGACGATCTGGTTTCCTTGCTCTGCCCAGCTGCATTTCAGTCTCTTCTGCAATAGAAAAAGTTTGCAACCCAGTCTGCACGTTGAGTTCACAGCTGCTATGCAGACACCTTGCTCACACGGCAGGGGAGGGTTCTATCCAGAGATACTGTACTGGGCAAGTGAATAAAATAGCCTAAGCAAAGCAAAACAAAATCTTGATCCCAAATAAGTACACAAAACCTGCTTGATTCCCTTCTCCTCACCCCACACACCCCTCCAACACCCCAATTGCCTACCATTTCTCCCACTGATCTTCAAGCCAGCTCTCCTCCTCTGTGCTCGACTGCATTTTACGTTCAAGCTTCATTTAAGAGGAGCCCCGTCTTGGGGGGAGAGGAGTAGGTCCAGCAGCGTAAGAGAGACCCTCCCCCAAGGAGGAGTGAAGCAGAGGTGCGTATGTGCCGTCTCCTCTGCCTGTCCCGGCTCAGAAGGAACTGCTGTTTGCACTGCTCTCTGCTTCTGACTGCGCAATGAAAGGGAGCTCATTAAAAATAAATGGAATCAGCTGTCTTGGGGAAAAAAATAACCCTCTGGGCTGAGATGGTGCCAAGCCCTGCACTCTGCCTGCTCCACTGCTTTCCTCAGCTCAGAAGCAGTCCCTGCTGCCTGCTCCCCTCCCCATCATCTGCAGTCAAGGGGAATCGAGTTACCACATCAGTGGCACTAAGCTGCCAAGCCATTCTTCCCTTGACCTTGCAGTGCCTCTGCCCAACAAGGCTGCAAGCGACCTCTTTGCAGAGCCAGGTGCCAATGGCAATGGAGGATCTAGCCATCTTTATTTTCACAAGATCATGGTGAACTACGGTATCATTTCACAAGACATTTAAAACGGACAGCGCAAAACATAAGGTGTTATTATGTTACCTATTAAGGTTTAGAAAATTGAGGTTTCAGAGATAAAGCCTTCAGTGTTGTTATCCTGAGTTGACAGCCCCTGTCAAACCAATCAAGGAATTATAGGATAAACATAAGAAGAGCCTTGCTGGATCAGGCCAAAGGCCCACCTAGTCCAGTTTCCTGTATCTCACAGTGCCCCCACCAGATGCTTCAGGGAGCACACAAGAAAATAAGATACCTGTATTCTGTTGCCACTCCCTTGCACTTGGCATACAGAGAAAACCTACTTCTAAAACCAGGAGGTTGCTTATGGCTTGCAACTTGTGATGAACTTTTCCTCCATTAATCTATCCAATCCCTTTTTAAAGGGTGTTCCAGCTACATCCCGGTTGGCTCTCTTGATCCATTCGCAGATTAGTTTGTACCCAGGTGGAACAGTAGATGTGACCCACCAGAGTTAGCAACCCCGTTTACATGAATAGTTATCTTGGGATGAAAGAGGGGTACCCAAGAAGAGTTCTTCTTCCACATGTTGCCTTTCCCCCTTCCCGGATTGACCTCATTTTCACCCTCACACAAGAGACCTAGCAAGACTGTAGTCACAGAACAGCAGCACCGTTTTATACAACTGTCCACAAAAGATATGCAGCCCCACTCCATACAAAATGGCCACCATGTAGAAGAGGCTACCTGAATCTGGTATCTGGGTGGCAGCTGTTTCATGTGGTAATCTACAGCAGCTCACCATAATGACTGGCAACTACTAGATAGTTTTCTCTGTGCCACCACAAACTGTTCATAGAAATTGGAGGCAAACCACGTGGCTGTTCGTCTGTGTGGTGATTCACTGCCTCGGGACAGACTGCTGTGCGGAGCAGCTGCCCCACAGACACAATCTGAAATAGCCTCTATGTAGCAGCCATTTCATAAGTGGGCTTAAAATAGTGGCTTATCACCATTAGCGGTTTATTATACTGTTTATAACGCATAACTCTCCAGGGTAACAGAGCGCTATTAGCCATATTAGTATGAGGGGCACTCAGGGCAGCTCTGATGGGACAGGACAGGAAAATGCATGCGCCACACGCTTCCTGTTCCTCATTATCTAAAATAATATTCTCACCTCTAACACCTTGGAGGCGGTAAGCAAGCTCACGTATTAAGAGCTTGGGAATCTCTCCTACAGAAGAGTGGAAAAGAAAGAAGAGATGTAAATTTTGGATGACGTGGAGATGTGGGAGAGACAGCATGCGGATAGCACTTCAACTTCCTGTTGCCTCGGCAACACCTTGCATCTGAGCAGCTCTCAGGCATACAGAGACTAAGCAATTTGCCCAGGGATCTCTTACTGGGACAAATTTCAAAACCTAGGTGGATTTAAAGCTTTTAAGAATGTTTGCAGGGGAGAGTTAAGTCAACAGCAACAACTGTATGTTCATTAAGAGAGTCTGCCAGAAGATTAATTTAAACCACACAAGCCAGCTGGAGCCACCCCATCAAAGAGCTGTCCTGGAAGGCAGGCAGTCTGCCCTTTGGAGAGCTATAAAAGAGACACGCCCCATTCATGTCAATGGAACTTCTGGCAGCACAGCGCTTTTGAGGATCAGACTGTAAGGAACATTATGCTTTTATCATATCACCACAGTGAAGCTTTTGGAGACTGGGAGACCCTTTCGGCACTCCATGTTAAGGCTACCTTGACACAAGAAGAATGTTATGCCTCAGTTACTAATGTTCCTCCAAGAGAATGGACTGCCAGCTGATAGGACCAAGAAGTGTACAAATATACCAAGCTAGTTCCCCAAAACACCAACAATTTTATAAGGGAGGCAGATGATTTGGTTTTAATGAGCTCTGCCTTTAGTTCCACTGTGCTTGTTGACAATACTAATACCACTTTGAAAGACTCTAGTGGCATAACCAGAAAGGATTTATTCAACATTTTATTACCTCTGGCTTTTTGCCACAGCACCTCTCCCCCTCTTGCCATTTTCGTTTCTTTAATGGAGCCTGGTGCATGCCCTTCTGTATTGTTTTCCTTGTTCCTTACCATTTTTTCCCCTCAGCTTTTGCTATATCATCTTTTCTATTTCCTGCCTGTCTTTCATTTTCAGTCTTGTTTTTCCCATCTGAGCTGCCAGATTGGATTAGGCCTATGGACCATCTAGTTCAATATCCTCTTCCTGACAGCAGCCAAATCTCAGGCTGCTCAGAAGAAGATGCCAAACTCTTGAATGAGGCAGAACAGGATAGCTGTTTCTACAGTGCCCAGTTGTGAGCTTCCCAGGGCAACGAATTGGCAACAAAATGTCTGACATGACCCAACAAAACAATTGCCCCTCTCAAGTTCATATACAAGGTGTACCTACCTTTTCCTAGTAATTTCTCTTACTTATAGCCGATCCTGCCGAAGATGTGGCGGCCAGCCAAAATGGCCGGCTGCTGCATCACTAGACAGGATGCGGCCCACACCAGCGCAGCCAGGGCTCACCTCAGGGGAAGCGGATGTTCATCCCCTTCCCCCGGTGTAAGCCCTGGAGACCCCGGCCAATGGGCCTCCTCAGATGCGTGCCAGCTCTTTAGCTGGTGCTCAACCGGGGAGGCCATGTAAGGCTGGCCCGACCTGGGAAGGGGCTTGGGATTTCAGCACAGTCCAGTGCCAATATTCCCGCCCCCTCCCAGGTCGGGCTGGCCAATGGTCCACTCCCCCAAAATCCCGGCCCTCCCTCTCCACGTCCTCCTGGCGCAGGGCTTACCTCTGTTCGGTGGCGTGGAGTCTGGTGGACAGCAGACTGAGTGGCGCCGGCCTCCACGCCAGCACCGCTTATTCCCTCAGTGCCGCGAAAGTGCCATAAGGCACTTTTGCAACACCTTAGACTGGCGGAGTGCTCGTTGCACTGGCCTGAAGTTACGGAGGATTGGGCCTTAAAGAAGAGCCCTGCTGGATCAGGCCAAGGGCCCATCTAGTCTAGCTTCCTGTATCTCACAATGGCCCACTAGGTGCCTCAGGGAGCACTAAAGACAACAAGATACCTTTATCCTGTTGCCACTCCCTTGAATCTGGCATTTAGAGATAGGCTACCTCTAAAACCCAGACACAGCATATAGTCATCATCATGGCTTGTAATCTGTGATGGACTTTTCCTTCATAAATCTGTCCAATCCTTTTTTAAAGACATCTAGGCCAGGTGCGATCACAACATTCTGTGGCAAGGAGTTCCACAGATTAATTACTTGCTGGGTAAATAAATATTTCCTTTTGTCTGTTCTAACTCTCTCACCAGTCAATTTTAATGGATGTGTCCTGGTTCTGGTGTTGTGTGAGAGGGAAAAGAACTTCTCTCTATCCACTCTATCCATCCCATGCGTAATTTTATAGGTCTCAATCATGTCCCGTCCCCCCCTCAGGCGCCTTCTTTCTAAATTGAAGAGTCCCAAATTTTGTAGACTTTCCTTGTAAGGGAGGTGCCCCCACCCACTCATCATCTTGGTCACTCTCTTCTGCACGTTTTCCAGTTCCACTATATCCATTTTGAGATGCGGCGACCAGAATGGGACACAATACTCCACATGTGGCCTCACCATCAATTCTTGCAGCCAAATCAAGCCAGGTGTCCCTGTGCAGTACAGAAGTAGTTAGTACTACTAAGACATAGACAGGCAGGCAGACAAAGTACATCCCACCACTGTTCCCAGTCATCTGCTTTACAGCCACCCACACGCACCGGAACTGAAGTAGTGCCTTGTGCCACTGCTTCTGAAACTGAATTAAAAATACCATCATGAACTCTCCAAGCCTACTGGAGACACAAGCCTACTGGAGTCTGTTGTTTCCATTATGTGAAATTTGAATGGCATAAAATGGTGATGGCTTCTATGATGACCACGTCCCGATGCTGGTGCCTCCCTTGGTTTCCCTGACCTGCCCCAATGCCAGGGCCAAAATCAGTAGACTCCACTTCCACCACAAGGACAAAGCCAGGTAGAAAAAGACTGTCCTTGGAAGGCTCTCTCCCTGTAACCTGGAGAACACCCCAAAAGCCTAGACTGTAGAAGGTAGCCAAGAGTCCAGGACAACTGGGGAAAGGATCTGGCTGACTTCAGTTGACAACAGGCAAGTGAAGAGTTAAAACAGTAAATAAATGTACCAACACACAAAATGGGGGGGGGGAATTAGACAATACAAGGAAGAACAGAACACGCAGGATTGGAAAATGGTTTAGTGCCGCAGGGGTGGACCTTAGCAAAAATACAAGCAGGCATCTGCTGGCAAACTTAAAAGCGAAAATAATGGCTTTCTAAATCTCACTGTTTGGCATGTCTAACAGCCCAACTCTACCCAAATCCCACACACAAACACACACTGATACAGACATGCCAACAGAGCTCGTGCTGTATCTGCGGGAGGGGGACAACTGGAAAGGTCTCCTCTGGGTAAGTGAACGTTTGCTCATTTACCCCAGGGAAAGCTTCCATCGCCACCCTGGGACTCTTCTGATCTATGCCAGCTGTTTAGCAGGCATAAATCTGAGGTGTGTAACAGCGACATTAAGGGAGACAGATGGGGTTAGGATATCAGTACACGTGAGTGCCACCGACACCTCCCCCAGTCCGCCTCCCTCCCTGCCCCTGTTCCACCCCTCCCCGCTTTGTTCTGCCCCCACCGCTGTTGCGTCTACCTTTGTAGGTCCAGTGGAGGGTCTCCAACCTGAAATGGCTGCCTGTGTAAAGCTCTCCATACGCCAGAGGATTGATAGGATTGAGCCACTAATCTCACAGTTCCCTAACTGTGCTTACTCTAGTATCAGCTTGTGGGGTCCATTACACCTCCCTGACTCCCAGGGAGGTGAGTGAGAACTTGATACACAGACGTGTTCTCTGAAGGAGGAGCCAAGCATCCTTGGCACACACACAAGCATCCTTGGACTTGAGCTTAAGTAACCTGATTAGTCTGTCTGACTGGATGGCCATCAAGGCATCCCTACCTGCCCTCTGACTTGGTCAGTTGGGCTTGGATGCCCAACCTGGTTGCTGCATGCCAGTCCTAACAGAAAAGCTGTTCTTCAGAATCTATTGTTCTTGACAAAGAGGAAATGGAATACATTTTTTTTAAAAAAATCTGTCTGCTTGGCCTTGTGGGCTTTCCTTTAAGGGAAACATATGTGGAAAAAGAAGAGAGCAGGGAGAGTTCACTCACTCCAAGGCTCCTCTCCCTTACTAAACATGCAAACTGACCAGTATACACCTGTTATATATAAATGTATGCTGACTTTTGGGGAACAGCTGAGTAAGGAAAGGCAGAAACCAATACCAGTCAAGATCATATGAGAGATTTGCAGTGGCCTCTGGCTAAAGCACATGCCTGAACTCTCTTGGGTAGTTCTGTTCAACCACATAAGAGGGAGAACCCTCTTGCCTGAGATTATGCCCTCCCCCTCCCCCTGCACCACTATGACCTGCACACAGTCAGAGAAATATCTTGTTTTCACTCATCATACTCTGCTCTTCCTCTTTGCCTACTTCCTCCTTTTAGATCTGTGTTGATTCACAGGATTTTCTTCTCACTATTGATCGTGACAAAGCATTTGCAGAGATCATCAGTGGCATCCTCACCAAGACTGTGTTATATACAGAGAACAATTTATTATCTTCCACTTCCAAGTGGCTGTGGGGGATGCTTACATTTCATGGGTTGGTTTTCGTTTGGCTCACTGAATGATGTTACAGGCACACTTAAAAAAAATTAATATTGTCACAAACAGATTAGCATACTAATTCTCCTTTCTGCCACTGCATTTTCTAACCAAATCTCTGTCCATGGTGCTGTCCATGGTGTCTGAAAACGACGGTAAGCCCCGCTCCTAGTATTTGTTCCTATGAGGATTCACACTGGCTTGGAAGAAGCTATTAGAAGTCTACAGGGATACACAGATCCTTTTTGTAGAAAAAGCCTGCACGTTGCATGAGCAACAAGCAGACAGTTAGGCCCCTTCCTGCAAATGCATGAGCTCCCAGGGGTTGGAGAAATCATCTCATTACCTCGCAGGCTTGTTACCAGTGGATCTGCATTTAGCAGCAGTTCCCAAACAAGTGACTTACTGGAGGCAGAGCCATCCTAGGTACTAAGGTGACAAACTCGAATTTACCCAGCACCTAAAGATTTACCATGCCCCGAACTGGCAAAACCAATCATTTAACAAACTATTGAATAGCAAACTGTTAGTTTTAAATTTCACTGCCATACAGAGGGACATCTGACTGCATGATCAGCCTCACAAGTATTTGAATTCTACACCAGTGAGCCCAAATTTAGAGCACAGAATAAATGGTTCAAGCTATTTCAATTTATTCAATTTGCAGAATATAAATTGAAATACTTAGATTTTACAATATTGGTGGCATTTGGGCAGGAGTCAGAGAGTCTGAGAGAAGCAGAAGATAAGATGGAGAGGTTTGTAGAACAAAGGAATTGTAAGGTGGACCTCTCTCTCTCTCTCTCTCTCTCTCTCTCTCTCTCTCTCTCTGCCTGGAACTGGGCCTCCAAACAACGAGTCCAGCACCTTAACTCCTGCGTTGCCTACATCTAGCTCACCAGCAAGCCAGAAAGATCAAAACTGCAGGGACCAAGGGTCTCTGGGTGTGCAAAGCTGAGCCGAGCACTGTCAGCCAACCCCAGGACTATATAAAGCCCTTGCCACTAGACCAGTGGACCAGCCCAACTGTCTGAGCAACTCATCACAGCAACATCACAGACTCCCATGTTCTGCCTTGCCTTCCCCCGCCTCTGCCTGACTGACTCTCTCCGTACTTGGTCCTAGCCCAGCTCTGACAGTGCTTCCCATCACCACTGGGAAGTCTGACGACTGCAATCTGGTTGCTGGCCTTGGCCTGTCCTTAACTGTCTCTTCTGCCTCTGGTTCTCACCCACCCAGGCCTCCCTTTGCTGAGCACAACAGAAATAGAATTAAAACTGGGTGTCTCAAGCAAGTGAACCAGGCTACCTGTTGCAGGGAAAAAAGTAAGGCCCATATCAGAAAGGTACTTCTTCCCTGAACCTAAGCATGATGACAATCCGTTAGGCCTCAAGTGTGCAAGGAGAACGTATTCACTGAACTACCACTACCTCAGGAAAAAAAGTACTGTTGTTTGAATGTCGGTTCCAACACAACTGGTCTGACATGCCATCTCTGATACTGGAGAGGATTGGAAGAGGAAAATGGGCTGTAATATCAGAGGCAGCGGGGCTGCTTCCAAAATGACATGGTGTGTGCCTAGTGCTCTCCATAGTTCTTTGGACTGGGGTTATATAGGGATGAAAAGTCCATCTTTTATCCTAGTTTTATGTCCATCAAATCCATGTCCATCAAATCCCCCTCTGCATCTAGTTGTTTCAGGCAGTGTGGGAGGGGAAGAGGCAGCACACTTCAGAGGACAGGATTTGGCCAATCCCTATATTAGGCAAAGACTGTGTCTGGAATTCTGAATTTGCTTAGGCTGGCTCCACTGTGGATGTGCTCTAGTGTGCTTGTATCTTCCCTGTTACACCTTGCACCTTTTCCTCTTCTACCTGCTGTCAGGGTATGGCACAATATATCCTGTTTACCATGAACCACTGCCATGCTTTTATTCATCAATGCAAACAATGTATGATTGGCCCACACAAATCTAAGAAAATGCAGGCACAGCCTGGAACTCCTAGAACTATTCACCTGCTCTCTTTTACAACACATTAACTTCTTTGCCACAACACAAGTTGTGGAGTATGTACTCCAGAATCCAGTTTTTTAAATGATGAGGTCTTTTTCTGAATGCCAAACTGAGGGCCCTATTTTATCCAACTTTCCAGCACTGATGCAATTGCAATGTGGCCCCAAGGTAGGGGAACAAATATTCCCTTACCTTAAGGAGGCCTCCATGACTCCCCTCCCACTGCAGGATGCAGCACAGACCCTGTTAGCACAGCTGCATCGGCACTGGAAAGTTGGATAGGATTGGGCCCCGAGTTTGTAGATGGCCACTTTATAGCCATCCACTGCTGCATACATTCTCCTTGAACTCCTTTCGTAGTATTGACTCTTTCAATGTATTTAAAGTAGTTCACACATTCCTCATTAAATTATGAAGATGCTTGTTCAGCACATTCACCTGAGTTAACAGTATGAAAGAACAGCAACTCTACAGCCATGTATGTCGCTCAATATCTCATCACTCAATGACTTATCACTCAGTGATTCACAGGTGAACTTCTTCCTCTGAAAAATGTTGTGACTGAGGCGATGCCAGCTGATATGAAAGGTCTGTCTGTGGTGTTAGATCTGTGATGGCTCATTCGCATGTGCAAATCATCACTTGAGGTTGAGTCATCACACGATAAATATGCACATGCAAATTCAAAATAGTCTTTTCCTGGATTTCCAAAGTTCAAAGAGTGCAAAGAGATGATATTATTCAGCCTCTCTTGGGTCAGCCATAGGACTTGCCTGACTATGCAAGTCTGCCATAGGACTTGCCTGACTATGAAAGCCATTGGGCCTCTCATAAAGAGACTTAGAAGGTGTGAAAGGAGAAAGTTGGGCCTGCAGGTTTGTTCAGGAAACATTTTATTGCCTTTTCATTTTAGCATCAATAAAAATCTGGTATTTTCTGCTAAGGCCCAACACTACAACTCTGGTGCATGTAGTTCTTAAGAAACAAATCCTCAAAGGGGCAAATAGCACTTATGATCGGTAGTGGATGTTTATGTTGTCCAGTACTCTTTCCTTGTTGGCAACTGGAATCCATACAGGGCACTGGGTTCTTTCATCTTCTTGCTTGAATTTCCAACTTGGATAAAATTGCATGCATCACTTACACATATGATGCGGTCTTGTTTCGTGATATGATTATTTTAGGAAGATGTTATTCATCACATTAATGTGATATTGCAACAATTATTGATATTTGCTGATACAATGTCCTTGTGAATTATTTACCTGCTTCGTGGAAGTTAAAAGTGGACAGTGAAAATGGACTCTCGGTGCCCTTATTTTAGGTAAATTTTATATTAAAGCATTGGAAGGATAGGTACCCTCCTACTATTACTCAATGGACTGAAGACCTTTTCACTTTATCAACATTTGAATGAATGGTTTACAGGCAACAATTACGAATGGACCTTTTATATTTGGCAGCCTCTCTTTGATTTATATGCATAGGGTATTCATTGTTTATGGATTATAGTTCATAGTATAGATTGCTGAAGCTTTTTTTGTATTTTAAGTATCTTATTAATACCATGTATTTTTCCTCTTTTTGTTGATTGTGTTTGTGTTATTTTGTTTTAATGTATATTTTTTCCCTCACTAATAAAGGGTTGGGAAAAACTTGAAAAAGCTTTCATGACAAATGACCAGATAAATATCAAATATGCAAGAAGGTTCCACCAGTCAAACCTCTTTTGTGACAAAGAAAAACCTCAGCACTGGACTTTCCCGTTCCATAGCCCTTCTCCAGTTGTCACTTTGGGAATGAAAACAAACCCAAACACGTGCTTCCTGATCTCAATATGCTGTGTTACACTACATTAAAGCTTCCTATGTTCAAGGCCTTTGAATTGATCATTTGTCTTCCATCTGTCTATAAAGTTGTTACATTGAACTTAGTTTTAAATGCAAATGATTTCCCTTTCCCCCCTCCCTTCTAGCATTCCTGTGCAAGAAAAGATTAGTGGGGCATATTGAAGAAAAAAGGCACATGGATGTTTTCATGACCAGACATAATGACGAAAAGGTAGAGTTTTTATAGGTTAAAAAGTCATGTAGAAAATCTTTTTTAAATATTAAACAAATATGAGGAATTCCAATGTTTTAAAATACACATAAAATCATCAAAAAACCACACATACCATAAAATATTTTGCGTTTGTCTCCAGCAGGTAACTCCATCTCACACAGGCATTCTTGTGTGTTCCTTGAGAATGTCCAGTGTCTTGGACGAAACGTCAGACTAATATTTTATGATACGTGTGGGTTTTTGATGATTTTATGTGTATTTTAAAACATCGGGATTCCTCATATTTGTTTTGTTGTTGTTGTTCAGTCGTTAAGTCGTGTCCGACCCTTCGTGATCCCATGAACCATATCCCGCCAGGCCTTCCTGTCCTCCACTATCTTCCTGAGTTCGCTCATTTTCATGTTTGTTGCATCGGTGATGCTGTCTAACCATCTCATCCTTGGCCTTCCCCTTCTCCTTTTGCCTTCAATTTTTCCCAGCATCAGAGTCTTCTCCAGAGAGTCCTCTCTTTGCATTAGGTGGCCAAAATATTTGAGTTTCAGCCTTAGTACCTGTCCTTCTAGGGAACAGTCAGGGTTGATTTCATTTAGAATTGACTGATTTGATCTCCTAGCAGTCCAAGGGACTCTCAGGAGTCTTCTCCAGCACCACAGTTCAAAAGCATCTATTCTTCGGCGCTCAGCCTTCCTTATGGTCCAACTCTCGCAACCATACATTGCTACTGGGAACACCATCGCCCTGACTATACGAACTTTTGTTGGCATGGTGATATCTCTGCTTTTTATTATGCTGTCTAAGTTTGCCATAGCTTTCCTTCCAAGGAGTAAGCGTCTTTTAATTTCATGGCTGCTGTCTCCGTCTGCAGTGATCTTGGAGCCCAGAAAAGTAAAATCTGTTACTGCTTCCATTTCTGCCCCTTCTATTTGCCAGGAATTGATGGGCCCAGATGCCATGATCTTAGTTTTATTAATGTTGAGTTTCAAGCCAACTTTTGCACTCTCCTCTTTCACTCTCATCAAGAGGCTCTTTAGTTCTTCTTCACTTTCTGCCATTAGGGTGGTATCGTCTGCATATCTGAGGTTGTTGATATTTCTCCCGGCAATCTTGATTCCGGCTTGTGATTCATTCAGCCCTGCATTTCTCATAATGTACTCTGCATATAAGTTAAATAAGCAGGGTGACAATATACAGCCTTGCCGTACTCCCTTCCCAATTTTGAATCAATCAGTTGTTCCATGGCCGGTTCGAACTGTTGCTTTTTGACCCGCATACAGGTTTCTCAGGAGACAGGTAAGGTGGTCTGGTACCCCCATCTCTTTAAGAATTTGCCACAGTTTGTTGTGATCCACACAATCAAAGGCTTTTGTGTAGTCAATGAAGCAGAAGTAGGTTTTTTTTGGAACTCTCGTGCTTTCTCCATGATCCACCGCATGTTGGCAATTTGATCTCTAGTTCCTCTGCCTCTTCGAAACCCAGCTTGTACGTCCGGTAGTTCTCGGTCCACGTACTGCTGAAGCCTAGCTTGTAGGATTTTGAGCATAACCTTGCTAGCATGTGAAATGAGTGCAATTGTGCGGTAGTTTGAGCACTCTTTGGCACTGCCCTTCTTTGGAATTGGAACGTAAACTGACCTTTTCCAATCCTTTGGCCACTGCTGAGTTTTCCAAATTTGTTGGCATATTGAGTGCAGCACTTTCACAGCATCATCATTTAGGATTTTAAGTAGATTTTCTACATGACTTTTTAACCTGTAAAAACTCTACCTTTTCGTCAAAAAAGGCACACCCTACCCACTTGTCTTCAGAATCAGAAGCATCTTCCGATAGATACGACTGAGTTCCCACAATCCTGTGCCGGCTGCCTCAGAGTCACAGCCTTCGTAAGAGTATTCAAGACAACTGTGAAGGAAACCAGGACTGGCTGCCTTGCTATGCCGCCCTCTTCCTGATAGGAGCAACCCAGACAGCAATACCCGACTACAGGAAATAAATCGGTTCCCATTGTTTAATTAATTAATTCTGTCCTGTTCACTACATTTATATCCCATATCATGGAACTCGACGTGGCATATATGCGGTTCCCAGGCAGGCAGTCACCCATCTAGGCACTGATCAGACCCAGGACTGTTTACATTCAGCAAGATGGCTGTATCATCATGTGTCCTCAAACCATGCCATTTTGCCCTCTACTGCTCTCTGGACCCTTGCAATGCAGCACTGCTTTAGCACAACATCCACTCAGGTGGCATCACTCAACCACCCACCCACCAGCAGAGAGTGGTTTAATCCAAGAGTAGTAGTAGCTGAATTTCAAAGTCCTATTTAACTCCATACCATGCAAGAAGAGCTACTACACAAAGGTGCATCTTTTTTTGGATCATCAAATTGTTATGTTTCCAAGGTCGTTAGAATCTTAGAACCTTTCTTATAAGATGTTATGAACAAAATGGCAATGAAGATAACTTCACCCTCAAAAAGCAGCAAATTCCACAAGGTTCTTCAATTCCTAGTGAGATGGAGCTTGCCACATTACATATCTGTCACCTCACTTAGGTGGCAGTTAATATTAGGCACGTTTGCTTGGGATTCACCTTACAGTGGGAGCTCGGAGAGAACTGAAACTAGGTCATGGTACTACAAACACTGACTGTGATTTCTACTTGTTTTCCAGCCTAGAACCACAGAAACCCTGGGAGGAGGAGGAGCAGGAGGAGGAGAAAGAGGAGCAGGCGTTTTTCTCATAGGGGCTGAAGTGAAAGTGGGTACAAAATAGCCCAAGGGCATGAACCCCTGGAAATAGCCCTTTTGGGGGCACTTGAAGCCAGGCATACAGTTCTCAGTGACACAGTTATCAGAATTTTTCAGATTTTCAAACTTTAAAAAAGCCAACAACCAGGGGTAGCTTTAAAAAACAACAACAGAAAAAACAGAGTCTTGTGGCAAGTTAAAAACTAACATATTTGTGGAACATGCTTTTGTAGGAAAACCCCTGTTTCATCAGATGTTCTTGCTTACAACAGCTTCTGCCACAATAAGTGATCATCTTTAGGGTGCCACAATACTTTGTTATTTTTGTAAATAGAAGAAAAACCAAGATCTCTGATCCAAATCTTTGAATACCATTTCATAGCTCTCAAAATTCTTCCTAAGGCTCACAGAATCAAGAACTACCTTCTTTCAGCTAATGCAGGGGTGGCCAACCTTTCAACATGAATGCTGGCCCTTTAAATGGTTGTACAGGTGAGGGCCTTTCAGCAGGTGCAGCTGCTTTAGCAGCACCATCAGCACTTGCAGCTGCCAAGATTCTGTCTTCTACACAACTCTTAAGAAGGCAGAGGCCCTAATGGTGGAAGGTTGGCCACCCCTGAGCTAATGTAACCTGTATCCAACTTCTGAAACACTTTCCAGAGGCTCCCAATTTGTCTCAGTAAGTGATGGGTTCCTGATTCTCCTGTCAATGAGACGTAATCATTTCAAGCAAAGTCTATTATTTCTGGATTGGTTAACCTAAATTAAGGTTTTACGTCTGGAGACCCGAGCATGATATTCAGTCTTTTGTTTCTGGATGCTGCTGTTTCTTTTAGAATGTAAGGAGTCTGCCCAGGAGACAAATGCTGTATCTAGGACAGCAGGGCAGGGCCAGACTGAGACTACCATGGGAATAGGCTGAGCTCTGTGACTTGTCTTACGTTAGCTGGCTTTGTGACTGAGCCACTTTTCCATAGTTTGTATTTCTAGTGGCAGATTTAATTGCTTAATTTTCAGGGTTCTATTTATCCAGCTACAATGAAATTGCTTTTAACAAATCAAGCAGGCAGCTATAGAGCTAGAGGAGAGAAACCATTTGTCTTCACAAAAGAGGAGGTTCGGCAGCCACCCACACCTTATCAGTTCTTTACAGTGAAAAAAAGCAGAAGATCTATCACAAAACAGACATCTAAAACATTGCAGTGGTTTTGAAAGACAGTGATATCTTAAAGCAATCATGTTAAGGCACCCCAGAGGAATGATATTCACCCTAAACACAGCATGAAAGGAACGGAATTGTTGAGCAGTAGGCTCCAGTAAGGCTCCTATCTTCAAAATCACACTCTGGAAGATGGCAGGAAAAAGAGCCAACAGGGGCCTTCAGAACAGTAGAGGAAGAATGCATACGGTGGCAAGTTGAACATAGCCAAACAACTATGTATTGTGTCTTGTAACCCTGCTTTTTAGTGTCCCAAGCAAGGTACTTTACTGACAGAACTTTACTGAGCCCACAATGGGCAGCGTGCTAATTTGGCTTGGTGGGTCACAAGCTGCACAGGCCTGCAGTGGGAGATATTGGTAGAATCAAGAGAATTAGTGTAAGATGCATGGATGTGTCAATATTAAGGGCAGCTCACAGTATGGATATGTAAGACCAGACAGGGAGAAGTCTGGCTGGAAGGAGGGGGGGGGGGGAGTAAGAACACCTGGAGCTGTTTGACTGAATGGTTGCCCCACCTCTTTCCAGGTAACTACAGAACTGTGATCCAACAACCAAGCTGAAGGGCTCTTCGCCCTCTTAAGGCTGATTCACACTAGCCTATTCCCAGCGCGCATGCCGCCTATCCCTGCGTCTGCGCTTGTATGCGGTTCTCTGAACGTTTGGAACTGGGGGCTGCTTGCCGCCTGTTGTCCCTCCTTCTGTCCAGCCTTCTTGAAGAAAGCGCAGCTGTGATTTGGTGAACAGAAGTGCGCTCCGATTGGCCAAAAAGCAACCCTTCTTTGTAAGACAATTGGGACTTGACTGGAACTTCGAAGCAGATTGCTTAGAATTACAACCATATTTATTCATTTATTGCGATTTCTAAAATAGTTACGCGCCCTAGCCTTTCCCTAACCGCGAGAACAAACTTTTTTCTTTGCCTCCCGCTCGCAAACCTTGAAGTAGACCTTGTAAGAAACCCCCACGCCGATTGGAAGTGGCTATGATTGGCATGCTGCCACTCTCCTCCCCCTCCCATCCGATTGGTGGGCTGCCGTAGCACCGCGAGCATAAACGCAAGCTTAAACGCAAGCGCATCAAAAAGATAAGGGGAAACCATCTCTCCTGGCTGCGACGCAAGCATGAAAAACGCTCGGAAAGACCCAACGCAGAGCCACAACGAGCCGGGAAAAGGCTAGTGTGAATCAGCCTGTGGATTGAAGCTTGCAGTCTTCACCCAGAGGAGTGTCGGCTGGCAATAGCAGCTGCAAGAGGGACGGGTTGATCTGTGGCTGAACCACACCAGCACTCAGCTGCACATATTTCTATCTGCCTTTTGGAGGGTGCTGCTCAGTGGAGGAGAGGGAGGAAAGGAGTAGTGTGGTTGAAGCCCCACCCCTGAAAGACTCTGCCACTTCCGGCGGTGGCAAGCTGCCTCTTTGGGATGCCAAAGTCACCTGGCCTGTCTTAACCCGTGGTCTTCATTCTTTGGGAGAGAACATGGAGGTGAGAGAGGGGGACGTGGTTGTTGGATTTGGATGGTTGACCTGGACCTCCTGGTCTGGTTGAAAGCTGGGCAGTAGGGTAGGGTTTCTGTATCGTGGAACCCACCTGTACCCTATTCCTTCCTTCCTGAGGCTTCCAGTGGGTGGGAACCCTGGTGGTTCTGAACTTGGTGTTGTGTGTGTTTTGTGGTTGCTACTGTTGTTGCAAGTGGATGGGTTCTGTCAGGACAGTGGTTTTAACATGTGCGTGTTTGAGGCAAGAGGAATGGAGGCGTTGGGGTGTCATCGTGTGATGAGCAATGTGGGTGGAGGTGGTGGAGGGAGAATGAGCTGTTACAGGAGAAAAAGACCTAGTTACATAGTGACCATTTCTCTTTCTGATCCCTCCCCCAGCGACCAGGACTTTAGTGACAGCCCCTCCAGCCTGAAGCTGCTGCTTTTAAATGTCAGATCAGTGAAAAATATAAGACCTTTCATATCCAGGATTTAATCCTGGATGAGAGAATCGGTCTGTCATGCATAACTGAGATCTGATTGGACCAAGTGGGCAGGGAGACGGAGCTGCAATCGTCTCTCATGATTCTGTCCCCCGGTCCAGGGGCTCAGCTTGGCAGTTAGCAGCAGGGTTTGAGTGTCTGTGTTTGGTGCTGAATGGGCAAGACAGGATTGGGATTCTGCTGGTGTGCTGCTCAACAGTCTCTGTGCCTGAACTGGCCAGGATGATTTTCGGGGTGGCACTGAAGTTTCCTAGGTGGGTAGCGCTGGGACACTTTTAATGTGCATGCAGAGGCCCCAGGGATGGGATAAGCTCAAGATATCATGGCTGCCTTGGAAATCACCTTCCTCAGTTAATATTTACATCCTGCGCATTGTAACTGGACTCATGTTGGATCTGATGTTTACTGCAAGCTAACTTAGAAACGGGGGGGGGGGGGGAGTTGACTGAGTGGGAGAGACAGAAATTTATAAAATGATGCATGGTGTGAAGACCGTGGATAGAGAAATTGTTCTCCCCTCTCACATAATACAGTACTAGTACAGTACTTGAGATCCTCAAATGAAACTGACTAGCAGTAAATACAAGACCAACAAAAGTACTTCTTCACACAAGGCCTAATTGGAAGTTGCTGCCATAAGATGCAGTGATGACCACTGGCTTAGGAGACAGGAAGCCGGGCTAGGCAGAACTGGTCTCATCCAACAGGGCTGTTCTCATGTTCTTAAAGCGGGAAGGGGAAAGTTTCTTACAGAAAGATGCCTCCATCCATGTAGCAAAGCATTGCCATTTTGTGAACTTGTCCTCTTTCTATACTTTTGCATTTCTAGGCTGCATTCTCTCCTCCAAATCTAGATGCCTATATGCCTCTTCACTCCTTTTTTAAGTGACATACTCACACATCTTAGTATGGCTCTCCCCTCTTAGCAAAGTGCTTAATGGGGACAGGATACAACCTAGATTCAATACATTCCAGCGACTCTTCAGATGTTCCATGTATTGCTATGGCCGTTTGGAAGGATCGTTTCATTTTAGCATGCCCCTGAAAATCTTTTGTCATCTGGAGGGGCCATAAGTCAAACTTTACGGCTATTTGTAAAAGGTGCCCCTAATATTAGGCTTCTGGCAGCTCAAAGTGATAAACAGAAAATATTAAAGCCCTGAACTGCTACATACTTCATCCAGTAGCATCAAAACTGTCTAAGGCACAGTTTTCTTCTAGGACAGGTGGAATATTAAGGTGACCCTCTTCTAGTCTTACAAGGCTGCTCTCACCGCAGACTAGAGTCTTCTCTTCCTTGCTTGAGGCATCTGATTTATTTGGAGGAGAAGGTACCTCTTTTTATTCATCTACACTTATGGCAAGACTGGTGCATGTATGGAGGATCCTGCCTTGGAGACAACTTCCCTTCCAGCAGAAATAATCAAATCACAAGATACACAGAACAAGAAGAGAGTCTGACACCAGATCAGATCTACAAGAAACACACCCAACCCTTCTTACACAGTGAAAAAGCCTCTCTCTACTCAACTTGATCAGAGAGGCAGTTTTCCTCCACCCTGAAACGCCTGGAAAAGTCAAACATTTTCTTGCAGTAACAAGCACTCTAAAAACCTTGCAACATGAAGAATATATCACCAATCTTAGTTTCCCTTCCAGCTCAGAAATAATTTCATTCCCAGATGCATACCAATCAGGTAACATATGTAATAATTAGAAACCAGATTATCAGAAAGAGAAATATGACATGCAGCCCCACAAATTCTTAGAACAAATACACATCAGTCAGAGCCATAAACAATTGCATGAAGTACTAACCTATTGCCCAAATATAACGCATGCCTTCTGGAGCAGGATTCAAAACCTAGTATCTACGTAATCTTAGACAGAAGGGCCTTAGCCCACCTAACTGTTTCTGCTCCTGGTAATGCTTGCACCTCATAAGCATTGTGTTTTTCCCCCTCACAATTCAGCTCCAAAACTGTCTCAAAGCTCTCATCAGTCAGCTGTAAATCTATCTTCCGGTTTGGGTTTTTGGTTTCAGTGAGAAGGGGGAGAATACACAGGGCTGGTTGGTAGAGGTCTATATTTTATGAATGATTTTTCTGAGGAGAAAATGTAAGACTTGTTTGTGGGAAGGAAGTGTGGGTCTTTAGGTAGAGGAAACGCATGAGCGTGAGGGAAAGCAGTGCAAAGGGCAGCTTGGAAGCAGTGTCAAGAGAACCAGATTTAGGTGGGGTTGTGTGCTTATCGTGGGGAGCGTGCGTGTAACAGCATGGTGGGACATTGTGGTGGGTAGTTTAATGAGGAAAGAATGTGTGTACAGCAGGTTTAATCCCAACCATATTCAGCACGATGCCAGGAAGAATCCTTCTTATTTTCCATTCTGTTCCCAAAACAGCAGGAAAAAACACCTCTTCCTTTTCCTCCCCACTCTGTCTGAATGGCTGCTGTTCCAATAGCAGCTTTACCTCCTCAGAGACTCACACCTTAGCCACAGCCAGGTATTCCACCTGTTCCAGAGAGAAGGGGGAGATTCACTATTGCTGCTCACCTGCTGGCTGATCTTTTGCATTGCCACAATCTTGCTGGCAAGAAATTAAGGAGGGGTGGGTGGGTTTGATATTGACAGATGAGCTGCTGTCACCACCAATCCATCCCTACTGGGCCCAGTGTACCCACAACCCCCAGTCTCCTACCTCCCTGGGACTATGCATGATGGGGAGGGGGGCAGACAGGGAAACCTTCCATTTCTCTGAGATTCATTCCTTTCCCCTTCCAGGCAGGGGGTGGGGGTGGGAATAGACATCATACTAGTCCATATAACAAACAGCAAGCTGGGATACCTGGGGATTTAACAACTACCCCACACAGAATGAAGGGAAAGGGGATGTTTGGGATGAGACCCCCCCCCCATCCGGCCGACCCCAGCGAGGTTATGAAGAGTAATGGGTGGCCGGGGTAGCAGAGCAGAAGCTGTTGCTGCCCCACGGCCCAACCTGCGGCGAAAGCATCTCCGGGCAGGGCCCCGGGTGGCTGAGGTGGAGAAAGCGCCGGTACCTGAAATTGGGGGGCGAGGCGAGGTGCAGCCCCAAGAACGGGGAGGATCCGGTCGGGGACGTGGCTCCATTCTCTCTCTCCGCCATTCTCCCTCTCCATGCAGGCGGGAGGGAGGGAGGGAGGAGGGGGGCGGCGATGCTGTTGATGTTGGCAGGCAGGCAAGGCGAAGGGAGGGTTCAGCAGGGCGGGTGGGCAGGCAGGCAGCGATTATTTGCCGGGAGGAAGGGGCGAAGGGCTGGGGGCGAAGCCTGGAGGTGCGCAGGAAAGGGCGCCGATGCCGAACGCCAACGCTGAGTCCCACCTCGCTGCTGCTGGTGACGGCGGCAGCAGAAGCAGCTGCAGGACAGATGTTGTCCCCACCTCCAGGCCGGAGGCAGCAACCCGGGCGCCCCCGTCCCTCTCTTGCCAGGGGGAGAGGTAGCAGGTGAACGCGGGGCCCTCGCCGGGCAGGTGGCGGAGGGGGGGGCCGAGCAAAAGCAAGCTTGAGAAGGAGAGGCGCCGCGCAAAGGCGGGCACAGGGCCGCCGGGGTGGGGTTTGCATGGGAAGCGAGGGGAGGAGCCCGACGCGGCTGCCAAGGAAGCAGGTGGGAGCTGGAGCCTGGCAAAGGCCGCGGAGGCGCCGCGGGACATGGAGAGACCCTCTTCAGAATAGGCGCTCCCGTTATTATTAATTTGACGGAGGGGTAGAAGCAAGAGACCTGTGAGATACGTGTGTCTGCCCCATTGAGCCTACCTACCAAACTTGGACACTGTAGGGCAGGGCCAGCCCATTCATGAGGCTGATTGAGGCAATAGCCTCAGGCAAGAGATGGGAGGGGGGAGCCACTTGCTTTCCACTGCGCCTCTACTTCCCACCCATTGGCTTTGAAGAGGAAGTGTGGAGGAGAGGAGAGTGATGAGCTCTGGCCACCCCACCCCCCATCCTTTTCAAAGTCAGGGAGTGGGAAGAGCAGAGGCTGGCAGGTTAGGAGGGCAGCATTTGGGCTCAAGCAACAGCCCTGCTCCAGATGCACAACAGATGTGTGGGAGGAATAAGTGAAGTGAAAACTGTAGGATGAATGTGAACAATTGCAGTTGTACTGAAGCCTCCATTTGGTTGCAGAGGAGGACCAGGTGATCAGGCCAAAGGCTTGACTGCAAAGCTGGCAGTGCGATCCTGTGCATGCCTACTCAGAAGTAAGTCCCATTGTGTTCAATGCCGTTTACTCCCAGTCCCAGGTAAGTGTGGCTAGGATTGCAGCCTGGGTTTGGGGGAGGATAGATTTAAGGGAGGGGAAAGGAGAGAGGTAGTGGTCTGTAAGTACGTTAGGAGGTTAGTTGAGGCATAATAAGCAGCAGCATGGGGAATAGGTGGAGTCATAAGAGAGCAGCACATTTTTGGACAGTTGTGGGTGCTTCAGCAGGAGGGGAAAGTCTTTTGAACAGGGACAGAAGAAGACGACATTGTGGCAAAAACACAAGGTATCAAGAACTCGAATGAATGACAAAAGGAGATGGGAAGCCAAGGATTTGAGGAAAGGTGTCACTGGTCTAAAGTACAAGGGACGTGAATGATTGACAGTAGGATTTAGTTTGATATACAGCACTTCCATCCCATTAAAACAACAACAACCCAGAATAGGCAACAGTACTGAAAGCATTACAGAAGCCAGGTTCCTCTCTGAGAATTTGCAGTCATAAACAAAATGGCCATAATAACAACAGCGTATTCAAATGATGAAATATTCTGCAGGCCTTATGCTTTGCATCCTCATACTCGCAGCAGGAGTAAATTTGCCAGTCACTAACCATGAATGATTCTGCTTTGATTTTAGTACAGTATTACCTCCTATAGTGCTATGAATATGTTCCTAGAAAAAACAGTGCTGTGTCAAACAGTGCTACAGAACATAATTATAACACCGTTCTAAAGTAGATGTGTGCACAGAACTGTACTCACTAGTATGTCAGGTCGGAGCCTGATATGTAATTGACCCCTGCTGTCGCTCCTCTTGCATGGCAGCCATGGAAGATGATGGGAGGAGCTACTTCCAGGAAGATGAGCTAGGATGAAACTCATCCTTGGGAACTACAGGCTTCTTGCTGAAGAAGGCATTAAGGGTAGATTGCCATGCCCGCTGTTTCCTCTTCTGAAGCATTGTCTGGTAATGAGTGATAATTGGCTCTGGTAATTGGCTCTGTGCTAACCAGAGAATACACAGCTGTCATTGACCCAACACTAGCCTGAATATGCAGCTTCTGCTGGCTGGAGGCACAGACAGCACAGACAGCTCTACTTTTCTGCCCTAAACATTTGAATGGTTTTATGGATTAACTTTTTTCTTTGTTATAAGACTGTAAAAATTACACTCAGGACAAAGAGTGCAGGTTTATAAGAAGTAGGCTTACCATCGTCCCAGAATCCAGCCTGGCGTTGGCCTAGAGCAGACCTGAGCCGCTCCCAAGGGTGCACTGCGGCTGCCCTACACAGTCGCGTTTACCGGAAGCTCCGGAAGCCGCAGCCCCCATTGGGCAGCTGCGGTGCACACTTGGGAGCGGCTCGGGTCCGCTGTAGGCCGACGCCAGGCTCGATTCCAGGATGATGGTAAGCCTAATAGGAAGCAGTGTTATAGGAGGTCTAATGAAAAGGTCTACTTAGGAAGCAGTGTTATAGGAGGTATTACTGATTGCATAGCAAGGAAAAAGCAAGAGGCATGGCGTCTCTCATTGACAAGCCACCTGCTATTGATTCCCCACCCATCTCCTTTTTTGTACTCGGGTGACCATCTGACAAAGGGATCTATGGCCTATAAATATATTCATCTTTATAGGTACTACAGGACACTATTTTTGCTGCTATTCAACATCTCTTAGCCAATTCTAGATATATTTACTCAAAAGTATGTGCCACCAAACTTAGTGGGACTTTGTAGGAAATTTATATACCTTAGACTGCAGCTTCCATCACATATTTGACAAAGAAGTCCTCTTAAGGTCTGAAGTTGGTAAATGAATATCATGCCTGCCTTGAGCTACTGTACTTTTTCCCCCTAGACACTTCCAGAGGGAATTAAAACTATCTCAGACGTGTACATTACTAAGAAGGCTGAGTGGTGTAATGTGGTTTTTCCTGGCACAAATAGCAGGAGATATAGCTTGTCTACTCAGTTCTATGAAAGCTTTTCTATCTTCCCTGGAGTGTTCACAACTTTGATATCACAGCTTTAGAAAGGATCAGAAATCTGGTCCTCTCTGCAGTAGCATAGCTGGCATTTTTCGTCCCCTTCCCCGAGTAGACCTCCAGGCTGCCACATGGCGGTCCGAACGTCCAAATCCTGTGTAAGGGTCCGCCACCGGATTGGAGTGTAAGAAGTGTTTCTAGGGTTGGGCCATAATGACTGACTCTTGTATCTGGAGTTCTAGTTTCTGTCTCTAATAAGTGCCTAGAGGACATACAAGAAAAAATAAGTAAAAGCTTAGAAGGCAACCTCACTAAACTAGTCAATCTAAGCACAGTAATTTGGAATTTGGTTAAAATCCAAGTTAGTAATTTTTATTTTATTTTTTAAGATTGATTCTAGCCCATTCACACTGGACTACTTTAAAAAGAAGCACTGTTCTTGCCTGGACCCTATTGTGAACGTAAGTGCAATAAATTTGTTTTGGTGTCTGTGGCGCTAAGGTGGACTCAAGTCAGAAAACAACATAGATTCGCTGGCCTAAGCTATGAGGGTAATTCTGGCTCCTTAACAAGAAAGCTGTTTTCTTATTGCTGCCTACCTTCTATGTCATAGGAGCCAGAGATTCTCCACGGCAAAAGCTCTGCTGGATCAGGCCAAAGGCCCATCTAGTCCAGCTTCCTGTATCACACAGTGCCCCCCCCCACCAGATGCCTCAGGGAGCACAGCCAACAAGATAACCTGTTTCCTGTCGCCACTCCCTTGCACCTGGCACAAAGAAAACCTACTCCTACAACCAGGAGGTTGCTTATCCCCATCATGGCTTGTAAGCTGTGATGGATGTTTCCTCCATAAATCTGTCCAATCCCCTTTTAAAGGCATCCAGGCCATGTGCCATCACCATCTCCTATGGCAAGGAGTTCCACAAACCAATTACACGCTGGGTAAATATCTCTTTCTTTTGTCTGTTTTAATCCTCCCTCCACTCAATTTGAGTGGATGTCCCCTAGTTCTAGTGTTGTGTGAGAGGGAAAAGAACTTCTCTCTATCCACTCTCTCCATCCCATGCATAATTTTATATGTCTCAATCATGTCCCCCTTCAACCGCCTTTTTTCTAGACTGAAGAGCCCCAAACGCTGTAGCCTTTCCTCATAAGGGAGATGCCCCAGCCCACTAATCATTTTGATCGGTCTCTTCTTCACCTTTTCCAGTTCCACTATATCCTTTTTGAGATGTGGCGACCAGAACTGGACGCAATACTCCAGATGCGGCCTTACCATCGATTTGTACAACGGCATAATAATATTGGCCGTTTTATTCTTAATCCCTTTTTTTAAATGATCTTTAATAATTCTTAATCCCTTTTTTTAATGATCCCAAGCATGGAATTTGCCTTCTTCACAGCCGTCGCACACTGGGTCGACACTTTCATCGACCTGTCCACCAGTACCCC
The DNA here is from genome assembly GCA_026170595.1 of Plestiodon gilberti rubricaudatus. Lineage (NCBI taxonomy): Eukaryota > Metazoa > Chordata > Lepidosauria > Squamata > Scincidae > Plestiodon > Plestiodon gilberti. Next base: position 253,130,425 of record JANXHW010000001.1, on the reverse strand, counting down.
AGACCTGCAGATGGGATGATCTGGTGGGTTGTCTGCACAGATAACCATTCAAGATACAGATAAGCAACCTATCTACCTCCTCTGTGGACACTGTACGGTACTATAGAATGCCCAAAGTACAGGCCTCCTTTGGTTGAAAGTCATTGGACCTTGCATAGGTACAGAAACATTTCCACTTTGCTGAATCAGTCTTGTGGGTCAAGGATTTCCTCAAGTGAACAAGAAGATTCTTAAGGTTGAATCCTCCACGACATCAGTTTCAGTGGTTCAAGGTTGTGGTATAGTATTTGGCCTTAGTTCTAAGGTGGGGTTCAGGCAGGCGGGGAAGTATACCCCTTACCATCCTGAGTATAGGCACAAACCAGATCTGACTCAGCCATCATGATGTTATCCAGATGCAAGCAGCTGTGAACTATTCTATTATGTAGTGCTATAAATACTGTTATTAATAATAATTAATAAATGCACCAGTTTCAAGTAATGCACACCAAGGAGCATTGGTTTTTCATTTCCATGCCACATGGCTGTTAGAAGCTGTACTGCATAACCCTTCAAAGACCATAGGATCTCAGTGCTTTGAAGATGGCCAAGAGCTCTAGAAAGAACTTCCCTCTACTGCGTTGTCCAAGCTCCATTGATTTTGAGAGCCACAATGAGCTATCCATGCCCACATTGATGGCTATTATTCTGGATGGTGTGCCAGAAGGGTAGGGCACGCCCTTGAAAAGGTTGGTTGAGAAAGCCCAGCACTGCAGGTAATGTAGGATCCCAAAATGTTTCACAGCTTGTGTGACCACCACACTTGAGGCCTGAATATTGACCATCACTGCAGAGGTCCTGTGTAGACATGCCAACCAGATGACTGCTGTAGTTGATGCCAAATAATCTAAAAGTCACTGGATCGGATGTGCAGGTTAGGACAGGGAACTTTGGAAATCCGCATGGAGACACATCATCGTCTGACCCCTTGATTCTGGGAGATAGGCACAATGGTACATAGAATGCAGCACAATGGTACATAGAACGATAGTGCTGTGATGGGCGGCTTCTGGCAGTGCACTTAAGGTGCATAATGTCCACTTCGGCCATAGTGGCTCAGTTTTCAGCAGCCCTGTGCCTTGCTGGCCTTCAGTACTTCCCTCGCCTTTGCTGTTGCCACAGATAGGCACATGGGTAGGCTTGTAACCCTCACCCTCTGGAATTGGTGGTGGGGCCAGCCTCAGGAAAGCCTAAATCTAGTTTATGAGCCTGAAAATTCTCCAATAGCTTCAGCTCACTATTCTTGCTCAGAAGTATGTAAGCAGCTTGCTTTCTAACCTAGTTTCATAATATGGTTTATTTGCACAATGTTACAATTGTCAAGAAATTAAGATGGAAAACAGATGAAATTAAGATATATGGGGTGTGGGGAACTGGGCAAGAGGTCAGAGACTATGGGCCTTGGACAGAAACAGAAGTGTACAACATAATCCTTAGTTTCAAAGACTCCTTAACAGATCTCTGTATATTTTCAAGCTCTACCTTGCAACAAGAGCTAGGTTTAAAAAAAATCAAAACTCTGGACTGGGATATGTGTGCGTACACACTAGTAGCAATCACTCACTTGGTCCCTCTTGCCCCATCCAATTATTTTCCCTTGTCTCATGTAACTGAAAAGCCCTTTCATATCTTTGTACTCAACCAAAATTATTGTTCCTGTGTTCAGACTGTTCTTCGTTAATTAAGAGCAAACCCTGTAATCTGCATGGAATGCATCTGGAATGTTTTCAGGTGCACTTTGTTGCCAGTATTTAAACAAGATTGTTCAGAGTCATTTTTCTAGAATGGTACACTCCAATGCCAAATCTAGAAAGTTTTCTAGTTAGTCTTGTATATACTGAATAAAAAGTAATAAAAAGACTTGCTTGACTCAATGAAAATTAACTGAGACAACAAGTAGAGGGATAAAGATGTTTATAAAACAAGTTAATAGTTACACACAAACAACTGTAAAAGCAGGAAAACATTTCAGGTAGAGAAGTCACAGTTTCTGCATTTGAAGTGTAGAAAGTGCATTTCTTTCCTACTCTGTGGTACAGAACAGGGCTATTCCTTCTCCTACTCTTCACCACTTTGAATTTGTGGTTAAATATTCAGAAGGAGACAGGACACTAGATAAAATGAATTATACTTGGCTTTCTTTGGGAAAGAGCCAGGAATAATGGCTTAGAAAGTAAGGACACCAACATGAAGCCTAAAGAGGTCATCCATCTGCTTGGGAAACGTGCCCAAGGATTTCATTGGAAAAGCATACTGGACAAGCTTTCCAGAGAAGAGTCACAAAAAATGATTTTTTACATGCTCCCAATTAAAATGATACAACTTGTAACAATGCATTGCTGTCCCATATTCACAAGGTTTTGGATGTCACAGAGTCTGTTCTTCACCTTCTCCAAGTTCAACGCCTAGGTCCCCAACTGTAACAGTCAATGCTCCCATAAGAAGGAAGCGGGCTATGAAGGTGTGTTATAATTCCATATACTGTTGGGAAATGCTACTGTGCCTGTGCTAAGCTCTTCAAGTTTAACTGCTACCACGATCAAAGTACTTTACACACAAAAAACCTCAGGAGAGGTTTCTCTCCATGCAGGTTTTTTCACTGCATGGTACCAGCTACATTAGGTCATAGAAACATGGTATTTCCCAACTGCTCTGAGGCAGCGAGGGGGCCAGCAACCCTGCCAAGGTTACATGGAAAACAAATGAAGGGAGCATGATCAATAGTTTGAAAGAATGATGAAGTTGCCTGGTTAGAATTCCAAGTGCTAAACAAGGTGAAGGCAAGGCATGCAGTGCAGGGTATAGGACTTGGAGTATTTCAAAAGAGATGCAAATGCCCTGCAACCTATAGTTGAGAAGGGGAACCAGTCACATCAGAAGGGGATTGCTGAGAAAACTCCATATAGGAGAGCTCTTTCAGCCTCACTTAATCCCAGTGACACATTTACTCCACCCAAGTCACCACAACGGACTTGGCTCAACTGACACCAGGCACTCTTTGAAATACAGGGGGAAATTAAAAGTTCCCATTCACACACACTAAGTGTATAGTTTCTGAAGAGTCCCCTTACAGGAAGAAAATTTATACATAGGCAAGGCTATGCTTTTATATACTCTGCTTTTTTAAAAGAAGCAGATTCTTTGCCAAAGCACCCAATTTCTGCAAGTAGTGTTTTGTGAAGTGTGAGTTATGCAAAATAAGAGAAATTGCACAAATGTGCAATTTGCATAATATTTCTTCCTCTTCTGCCAACCATGGGGAGAGGCCAGGTAGTTCTGAGGACCCTGAAGCCACCACTTGTGACCTCAGAAAACCTTATTCAGCAACAAAACTGGCATCTCAGATTTCACTAGGCATGAAACTTTCAGGCATATCTTTGCACCTGTAAGAGTTAGAAACTAGCTTATGTAAAAGTTGAGAAACAATGGAAGCAGAGTTGTGTGGCTTTTTCTATGGCAGTGGTTCCCAAACTATGAGGCGTGGCTCCCAGGGGAGCTGCGGAAACCAGCCAGGGGAGCCACAGAGTACCACAAAATCCTCTCGGAAAACAGTGCAATGCCAGTTGGCAGGCATCAATGTAATGGGGAGCCGCAGCCAATGGTTGCCAATGGCCAAGGGAGTCGCGGGTCAAAAAGGTTTGGGACACACTGTTCTATGGTCTCAGAGAGTTGCAGTGCACGCGCACGCACAGTCCTGCCCACAGGCAAAGATCAAGTGTCTAAAAAACCTTTTTTCAGAATCATTGAATAGTAACATGAACAATGTGGTGGAAAGGCCACTGTGGCCTTCCTGGTCTAATAGAACCATTATTGCCATTCTTACAAGCTTACTATCCTCCCTTTTCCTAGGGCAAAATGGTAGTTACTATACTCTTATCATGTGTGCTACCCTCATGGCAGCCTATGTATTCATTTATACGCATGACGTTACTTCCGTTAGGATTTCAAAATACTGTGTTTGGAGTGTTTAATAGGTGCAAGTTCCTAGAACTATATAGAGCACCATGAAATATTCTGCATGGCTGGTCTCAGTACCTGCTGTCAACAGTGATGAGAGAACACCAGAAAGAAATGCCCTAAATAGAGCAACAAATGGATCTCACACGAGGTAACTGGGATATACTTAGGAACGAGCAAGTCTTATGCCAACGTCATTTCTTAGAAGATTCAAGTGTCTCTCAGGAAAGTCAGAGATTTGTTCCCCGATGAAGCTTGCTCACTGCATCTTGCACCGGTTTGCTGAATCCTTGTGTGGTAGCCATCTGGGTTACGCATTCACGCAGACACTCAACAGGCAAAATTGTTGGTCAGTGTTCCGATTCTACTGGCAGCAACACTTGCAGCGGCCACTAGTACGTGATTTTTGCCTTGTCAATTTCCCATCTCAGGCTGTAAAGAAACAAAAACACTTTGTTACCACTATCTTTTATCTTACTGCATTGCTCCAAAAGAGATCAGAAAAGTAGAAAACAGTGTTTATTTACCACCTTCCTCCAAGAAGCTCAAGGCAATGTTTATGGCTTCACCTCTCCTTTTATCCTCCCAACTGACTTGTGGGGTAGGTTAGGCTGAGAGATAGTGACAGGTCTCAAGTTGAGTGGGGATTTGAATCCAGGTCTTCCTGGAACAAGTTCAACAGTAGCTACTACATCACGCTGGTGCTGTGTAACTAAAGTAACACTGGTGTAACCCACCTTTGGGTCCTAACTTGCCAGCTGATGACTAATTGTGGCATTATTTGATGGTACAGCATTTCAAACAGGTGCTGTAGTGTTAGTGACAAGCAGTGTTCCCTCTAATTCCCCACCCCCACCACAAGGGCATGGAGTCCTAGAATGGGTGCTAAGTGGCATTTGGCAATGGTTGGAGGTCTAGCTCAGTTGGTAGAGTTGCCGCCTCGTAAGCCTGAAGATTGGTGAATGACCAATTCGAGACACGCCACTGACAAAAAGCTGTGAAAGCCTCTGTGAGGAGATGAAGAGCTGCCAGCTGCCGAGCATGGAAGGCGACGGCCAGGGAGAGGCCAGACTGCAAAGGATACCATCTGGAATGCAGTTCATGAAAGATTGAACATTTATACTGTATATATGATGGTGAAAACCCCACGTGTGTGTGTGTTGGGAAAGCCTGCCCACGTAAACTGCCTTGAATTAAAGTCAGAGGAGAAATCCAATTACCAAGAAAGGCGGTATATAAATACTGTATATTATAATGAAACCAAGAAAGCATACATCCACCAAAGCCCAGAAAAAGGATTAATGGTATTAAGAAAAGTAAGAAAGAGTAGAAAATGTACTTGACTTAGACCAGAAAGATCTGGATTCGAATGCCATGAAAATCCAGAGTGAGCTTGGACAAAATGCGGCTCCTCAGCCAATCTACTTCACAGGGTTGCTACAGGGATTAAAATGGGATGACGTCATGTACATACAGTTGCAAGAAAAAGTATGTGAACCCCTTGGGATTACGTGGAGTTTTGCATGAATTGGTCATAAAATGTGCTCTGACCTAAGTCACAACAATAGAAAAACACAGTCTGCGTAAAATACTACACAAACATTAGATGTTGCCATGGTTTAATTGAACATAACATGTAAACATTCACAGTGCAGGGAGGAAAAAGTATGTGAGCCCCTAGCCTAATGATGTCTCCAAGAGCTAATTGGAGCCAGGAGTGAGTCAACCTTGACTCCAATCAGTGTGATGATATTGGATGTGTTGCTGAAAGCTGTCCTGCCTTTTAAACACACAACAGTTTTGAGTTTACTGGTTTCAAGAAGCACTGTCTGATGTGAACCATGCCTCACAGAAAAGAGCTCTAAGAAGACCTACGATCAAGAATTGTTGACTTGCATGAAGCTGGAAAGGGTTACAAAAGTATCTCCAAAAGCCTTGATGTTCATGTGTCCACGGTAAGACAGACTGTCTACACATGGAGAAAGTTTAGCACTGTTGCTACTCTCCCTAGGCGTGGTCGTCCTGTAAAAATGACTGCAAGAGTGCAGCGCAGAATGCTTCATGAGGTAAAGAAGAATCCTAGAGTATCAGCTAAAGACCTACAGAAATCTCTGGCACATGCCAACATTTTTGTTGACACATCTACAATAAGGAAAACATTAAACAAGAATGGAGTACATGGGAGGACACCATGTAAGAAGCCATTGCTGTCCAAACAATATATATTGCAGCACGTTTGAAGTTTGCAAAAGAGCACCTGGATGTTCCACAGCACTACTGGCAAAATATACTGTGGACAGATGAAACCAAAATTGAGTTGTTTGGGAAGAACACACAACATTATGTGTGGATAAAAAAAAAAAGGCACAGCACACCAACATCAAAACCTCATCCCCACTGTAAAACATGGCGGAGGGAGCATCATGGTTTGGGGCTGCTTTGCTGCCTCAGGGCCTGGATGGATTGTTGTCACTGATGGGAAAATGAATTCCAGAGTTTATCAAGACATTTTGCAGGAAAACGTACGACCATCTGTCCGCCAACTGAAGCTCCGCAGAGGATGGGTGATGCAACAGGACAATGACCCAAAGCATACAAGTAATTCAACAAAAAAATGGCTTCAACAGCACAGAATACGCCTTCTGGAGTGGCCCAGTTAGAGTTCTGACCTCAACCCGATTGAAATGCTGTGGCATGACCTTAACAGAGCGATTCACACCAGACATCCCAAGAATATTGCTACACCGAAACAGTTTTGTGAAGAGGAGTGGTCCAAAATTACTCCAGATCGTTGTGCAGGTTTGATCTGCAACTACAGGAAACGTTTGGTTGAGGTTATTGCTGTCAAAGGAGGGTCAACCAGTTATTAAGCACAAAGGTTCACATACTTTTCCCTCCCTGCACTGTGAATGTTTACATGTTATGTTCAATTAAACCATGGCAACATCTAATGTTTGTGTAGTATTATTTTACGCAGACTGTGTTCTTCTATTGTTGTGACTTAGATGAAGTTCAGAGAACATTATGACCAATTCATGCAAAACTCCACGTAATCCCAAGGGGTTCACATACTTTTTCTTGCAACTGTAGCTTGGAGCTCCTTGGGGGAAGGATATGCATGTGCTAAATGTTTAGAACTCACTTAGGAAGACAGAAAATAAAGACAAAAAGGCTGGGGTGGGATGCGTTTTTCCTGTAGAGAAGGAAAATTGAATACCAACTCAACCAAATCGGTCTAAAGCAGTGGTTCTCAAAGTTTTCCCCACGAGGAGGGGAGAACTTTGAGTCATTGCAGGGCCAGTGGCAGCAGCAATCCTGGGGATCATGCCACCGCTGGGGGGAAGAGGGGTCATCCTTACCTTACTGGGGGTCCTGACAGGTTCCATAGGGTGTGGGGAAGACTGTGGGCCTCCCTGAGCTTTAGATCGCCACTTTGTGGCGATTACCACTTCCGTTTTTTGTCCAAAAACTATTGTAATTGCTGCAGAATGGCGATCTAAAGCTTGGGGAGGCCCGCAAGTCTTCCTACACCTTGTGGAACCTGTCAGGACCCCCAGTGAGGCAAGAACAACCACTTTTCTCCCCAGCGGCGGCACGATCCCCAGGATTGCTGCCACTGCTGTCCCGGCCCCTTAAGAGGCCAACAGGAAACAGCATTTCTCCTGGTGGGTTGAGATCCAACAGTTTGAGAACCGTTGGTCTGATGGACAAGAAATCAAACATGGTGCTGCCCTCTGCTGGCCAATTAGGCAACCTTTAACTTGATGAAGTGTCTTCTGGCGACACTTCTAAACTGATATTATATATTGTTTCTTTATGTCATGTCTTAACTTTCAATGTCATCTTGCTACATGCATCATTTTGGCTTCAAATTTTTTATAATACAAGGAATCGTTCAAGCAACGTGACCTTCTATGTGTCATGTTTTTTTCAAAATCCTCAAAGAGGAACGATCATATCTACCACCCTTGTGGAAAGATGTACAAGCTCTCAATGCTAGGCTGAAGTTTCACTCTAGACGTTACAAAAGCAGCAACATCAACGAAGAGCAACATTTGAGCTTTCTATTCCGATTGTCTGAAGCCACACACAACTGACCCTTCTAAGACCGATCCAAAAAGAAAAATCAAATAGGGGACAGTAATACCCAGAACAGAAGTGTTTGTTCCTCCCAAGAAATATTAATGCTTAAAACTCCAGCCTATTCTTATATAGTACTTAGCATTTAATAGTGCCTTCTGATTATGCCAAGTCTCTCACATGTACTATCATGATGCTGTCCTCATAACAACCCTGTACAGCCTCAGCTTCCCAGCTGCAGTAGAGGGATGATGATCCTTATCCTCCTCCTACTGCAGTTGGGAAGCTGAGGCTGAATGGCTTGCCTATGGCCACTAAGTCATGGCAGAGATGAGATTTGAACCAGGAAGTCTCAACAGGCAGCTCACTCTTAGCTGCTACAGTACATCAGGTCTGTATTTTCTTTACCCCTTATTTTTGGGCAAACTTGCCAGTGGACATAATGACTCTAAGAGCACCTCTCTGCATAAAAAACCGTTAGTTGAATCTAGCCCTTTCCAGGCGATACACTCTTTAATATTCATTTATTTAATGAATGATTTAATATTCATCATATAGGCTTAGCGATGGCTGAACTGCAGTGACACATCAGAAATCTAAGTTGCTTGACAGGTGGATCAGATCGGCTTGTGTGCCAAGTGTATGATAGCTACTCACAATCACAAATTTTTGCTGCAGGTTTTTTGGAATTTGCTGAGCCATTACTACCCTTGCTCGTTTATACAGCTCTTCATTGTGCTCCTCAAGAGCCACTTGATGCTTTCGTTTTGGAGAAGTCTGGCCACTATGGGACTGCCTTGGCACTGCAAAAAAGAAGAAGAAGAAGAAGAAGACGACGACGACAAGAATTAGATTGTTCTTCTGGCTCCAGGGGCTCCAATTATTGCTCTCCAGGCACACAAGTATTTGCTAACAGTGAGTGAAAGTACAGGTACTAGCTAAGGGAAAATGCAATACAGGGAAAGGAGAATTATAGTCAGATTCTCCCCATATGCTTTCATTTCAGAGTTTAGCATGGAAGGTAGATCTAATATTTTCCTCAGCTCTGAGCAATAAGAAAACACACCATTCCAGTTTTCCTCTAAATATCCCTCATGTTGCCCTATGTCTAGATAGGCTTCACATACAAGAAGGACTTAATTCTAGAAGAGATCTTACTGAACTATCAATCAAGTCTATCAGATATAAGTAAGAGCTGTACCCTACCATGTCTATTCCTGATGGAACTTATATTACAGCCTTTTTTGCCTCCAAGTGCCCATTAAAGGGTTCATGTTAACGTATGGTCATTGCCTGCTTACTTGTACCGATGCTGCTTCCCTGACCTGCAGAAGGGTCTGTGACTGGGCTGCTGAGATCTTCCATGCACGAAGGAACAGAGGCCAATAAACCTGAAAAAAGAGTGTAATAATAATGTGTCTATTAAAGAACAAACATGCTTTTTCCATTGACAACTGGAGCCCACATAACACTATACTTCAGTAACAGATATATTCACTTCAGTCATGACTCGGGTCATTGCTACCTGCTACATTAAGACTATGATATCAAATAATCTTTATTAAAATTTAGCATCATTAGCTGGCCCTTTAAATAAACTTAAGACTTATGTTGAGGGCTGGAACTTGCATGCTTCGTATCAATTGACAGATATCAAAATAAACCTGCTGAACATACCTCACTTGCAGGATGTTTGAGCATGTCTTCACTGAACCATTAAGTTGAAGATTTGATGTTTTGTAAATGATTAGTTAAGAGCAGTAATATTAGTCTACAATATTTAATTGTCAAAGGCATCAAATCTAATATTACAATCTAATTTACCAATAAGTTCAGCTGCTTATGACTACTAAGAGTGGCTGCTTATGGCTAGTGAACAATTATACAAAAATGTTGCTTGCAATATGAAAAGCACAGCAAATTGGCAGAACACTTATCTAGTGAAAAGACTGGCCAAGAACCAGATACTCTCAGAATTTGTTGGCATAGTGCATTCAATTCTAATCAACTGAGCACTATGATTTATGTGAACCCCATTATAAAGGCCCCCAAGAGAGGTTATTGGAACTAATTTGATTATGCAATCTGTGCTCTGTCAGACACAGATACTTAAGTACAGGGTGGCAAGTGGCCATGAAGATTCGTAGTACAGTCGGACCTTTTTATCCACTGGGGTTCTGATCCCGGAGCCCCAGTGAATAAAAAACACCAGTGTTATAGGAAAACTGGGGTGGGGGTGCCACATTACCTTTTTTCCAGCATCTTCGGCACTTCCTTCCTCCTGAGTTTGTTTAAACCAACTGAAAAACAGAAAAACCACTACTGGAAGCAGTGGTTTTTTCAGTGGTTTGGACGTGCGCAGGAGGCGGGAAGTGGCTGGCAGGCCCCCAACACTGAAAAAGAGGTAATGTGGCATGGTCAGACTCCCTCTTCCACAGTTTTGCTACCTGTGTTGAGTCAAATCTGTGGATGAAAAAAACGAGGATAAAAAGGTCCAACTTGTATCTGCTTTCAGACTATAGCTGAAACAGTGACTACATTTAAGAACCTGAATGATAACCTTCATTTTCCTGGAATGATTTTTTATTCCCTATTCCTTTATATATTTTTACACCAGATGGTTTCTATCTTTGCATGTTTTGTTTCTTGTTAGAACTACGTTGTGATGACCAATGGCAATAACTATGAAGGTTCTGACTATGCTACCCACCCTTGCCCTCTATGTCCCCAGTGGACTGTGTGTTTTAGTTCTGAAATACAGTAGTAAATTCGACCTCCACCCCTTATCTTTATGGTTACTATGCTGAACAATTCATGGTATGCTAGGAGCACAGAACTTCATTCTAGAAGCAACTATTTTTATCTTGTAAAGGCTGAATAGCATTTGTAGTACAAAAGCTAAGCTGTTCAACTGAAATGCATGGCACAACTGTCAATACTTACAAAGGCCTCTGTAGCGTGAGAGTTGCTGGTAGATCTGTTTCATGCGCTCAATGTTCAGTCGGCTGGTCTCAGCATGGTTCACCATGGGTTTGGGATAGTCTACCCCAATGATACATTTTGCTGCCTTCTGCACCGACTCAGGGGCATTCCAGGGCTCATAGATATAGCGCGAGGGAAAGCCTTTCAACTTGGGCAGATATCGCCTGTAGCAGAAATTAAGACAGACTGGTATATCCTCATAGTATTATGAACAGATGTATGAAGTCAGATGTCCCAATTACTAAGATGACAAGCCTGCATTCTCGATTAGCTCAGCAGCAGAACTGGCAGATATGCTCACCTGACAAAGTCACCATTGGGATCTGTACGACGCCCAAATCCAACAGGACAATAGCAGTGGAAGAACTGTTGGAAGAAAGCACTGCACGAAAGCCACATCCAGCTGCCCGAATTGACACTGAAATCTGCATCCAGTAATAACTCATCAAATACCTGCAGCAAGTGAAAGAGTAAACACCACAATGAGGAAAATCCTTCAAGGTACATTTCAGAGGCAGGGGTCAGAGGTGGTGTCATGCTAAATTGCTGGTACAACTTTTGATGAGAACAGTACCTCATTTTCAGTTTATAAAGTTCATTAACCTAAGCTGTGGGGAACTATGCAAATGTATTCAACAATACAACGATATATGGGTTTGCAGAATAGCAGATCTGCCCAGAGAAAAAAGTGCATGCATTCAGTCTGAAGTGGGTCAGTGCCACATTCCCTGTATGAAGTGAGACTGCAACCCATAACCAAAACAAAGCTAAATTTACTTATAGCCCAGCTGAATTTGGTTGCTGGCAATTTGTTATAATTGCAGCTTTATATCAAACATTTGGTCTCTTCTACATTATTATGAATGTGGGGTTTTAACTACCTATCAATTGAACTCAAGCAATGGAACATACTTACTAGTATAACTCCTTAGTTCAAACAGTTCCTTAGAAGGAGGCTTATACCAGCTAGGGGTTCAGCTAGGGGTTCTTCAAGGTATTTTATTTATTTAGCTACATAAATCATTTTGTAAACTACTTTTTGTTGAAAAGTGGTATATAAATAATTATTTTTCTTTAACTAATGCAGTGGCGGTGCTGTGCTTCCTAGAGAATCATTCTACAGTTTTCTTGCCGATGTACACTCTGCCTCCACCTTCCATGACTCACCCTCACTCCAGACTCCCAACTGATCCATAGGTCACCTCTGGTCAGAAAGCAAGCTACAGCATGCCGGGCCAGGTGATGAATCCAACCCTCCTGTCTCAACTGTGTCATGATTGCATCAATCCAGGGGAAGCCTGTCTTGCCTTCTGCCCACTTTGCCAAGGCTTCAGGATTCCTGTCCCATGGAATCTGTATGCAGATTGGGTTCCCTTCCATGCGATCAAATTTGGGGTTGTTTGTAGCAGCTGTATAAAAAAATTCTCTCCAGAGTAACTGGCCATATAATGAGAGTGGAGGACTGCTATTCCGTTTCACCTAGAAAAGACAGGAAGAAAAAGAGAGGTACATAAAATAGTATCAGAGTGTGGGGGCATATCAGTAGATGAACTTTGCACTCTTGAGTGCGTTCAACTTCTGAACTACCCGTATTTCTTCGAGTCTAAGGCGCCATCGATTCTAAGGCGCATCTTAATTTCAGGAACACTGGCAGAAAAAAAAACAAAAACCATAGATTGCAAGACGCACCTCCTTCCTGCTCAGCGCCAACTCTCCCCAGTTTGCCTGCCATGGCGACCCGATTTTTACCACGCCATTTTGCCCCCTCTGCTCAGCGGCAAGCTCTCTTCCTGAACCTGAGAGCTTGCCCCAGCATGCCCCGCGCTGCAGCTGACAATCTCCTCACTGCCTTTGCAATCCGCCAGAAAATGCAATTTCCTTACTTACCGGGGCTTGGGGGAGCTTCAGGGAGGCCTGCGCGACCCTCTGCAGGCCTCCTCGATCTTCAGTTTTTGCGAAAACCAGAAATGGCCAAAAATCGCTGTTTTTCACCGAACTGAAGATCGAGGAGGCCTGCAGAGGGTCGCGCAGGCCTCCCTGAAGCTCCCCCAAGCCCCGGTAAGTAAGGAAATTGCATTTTGGGGTGCTTTTTGGAGACCTTCGATTCTAAGACGCACCCCATTTTTTGGAAACGCTTAATTGGGGAAAAAACATGCGTCTTAGAATCGAAGAAATATGGTAAATTGCCCTTTTCAGGGAGTTCTGAAGGGAACTTTCCACAAAATACTTCTTCAGAGACCAAGACAGCACAACTCACTTAGGTCACCAGAGTGGTTTCCAAGTAGCCCTTTACTAGAAACAATTATTTCAATATCCGATTTAAATATCCTTTGTATATGAAGTTCATAGGGAGGTCCATTTCAGACTGTGTCCCCTAGTCTCTGCATCACATAGGGGAGGTCATGCACACATCTCCCCCCATCTGACATGCTCTACCACCACCACATAATTTCACATATATATGCTTATTGTGTTTTCCTCCAAGAGTCAATGCGCAAATTAAACACTACTTAACATGCAGTTCACATATAGATGGATACACGATTATGTGGCACTGTGTGTGCAACTTTTATGCACACACTCCACCACCACAGATGTGGAAAGGCTGGCAGACATGTCTGAACTGGTCCAGACCTATGCAACCCCAAAAGGGAAAATGAAACTTGTTTACAACGTCTGGTGTACTGGGTCAAGTCTGAGAACTTTTACCTATGAAACGGCAGATATCAAGCAACTCTACGGACATTTAATTACTTAAGAATCTGTCCAAACTATACAACAGCACTATTATTTTATTGGAACAGAAAACTGGAAGACTTAAGGAAAAGTACATAGGAAGGGCCTTATACAGAGTCCAACCATTGGTCCATCTTGACACTGCCTGGCAATGACTCTAATGTTTCAGACAGGAATGTTTCTGCCCTTTCTGGAGCTGCTGGGGATTGAACCTAGAATCTTCTGCATGCAAAGGAGATGTTCTTCCAATTGAGCTACAGCTCCTCCCTAAATAAATTTACAATGGTTCTGGCCTGGGTGCTCTCCCTCTTGGGCTGATATACAAGTGCAGTATAACCATTCCCAGAAATCTAGATCTGTCCCCATCCACTAAGTACTGAGGCAGCCACACACAATTTGCTTTCAGAGAGGACAGAGGCGTGTATTGTTTTCAAGTGAGGACATTCAGGATTCTTGAAAAGGATCTTGGTGCATGGAATATTTTATTTTCTCTTTCAGAACCAGAAATCTTGATTTTCCTCTCATGAGCAGCAAAAAGCACTTTTGAGCCACAAGGCAATGCACAGTATATCCCCTCCCTTGTAACAGCTGCTGTCATCACTCCCAGGAGACTTTTAGAAACTGAGAAGCTCTTCCCCCATCCTCCTCTTGGGATACAGTATAAACATTAAGGGGCTATCTTCTTAATGGCTGGACCAACAAAAGCAAATGTAGCCAGAAGGAAATCTGATTAAACCAATGAAGATCCCTTCCAGCATTCCTGGACCAGCAGAAATGTAATAGGCTGCCTTTATATAGCCTCTGCTCCCATCAATTAAGTCATGACCACAATGGGAAGCACAGTCTCAACAGTACCAGGAAAGTATAAATATCCAGGTTAGAGGGTGGGAATAATTACACAGCAAAGAATACACCATAATGCTGCGAAGTATAATAGGACTTCTAGAGATGTGAAAGATTAATCCCACAAAATGCTCAGTCACCAACTGCTGGTTGAGATGTTCTGATTAAGGCATTTTGCCCAAGGGTGTATATACGCATCTGGAGTTAAATGCATACTGTGGGCTGAGTGGAAATATAAGAAGTTACCTTCCAATCCTGCGTTTCTCACCTTTTTGTATAGTTCCCAGAGACGATAGTAGAATAAACGGCAAGACAAGCAACCAAACCGAAGATAGGGACTCAACCCAGTGGGACTGGCTAACAAGGAATTGGCATTCATCCTTGGCCTTTCATAGTTTGCAACCCATGCCTTGAAGGATTAAGGAAGAGAAAACACAGAAATGTACATGAAAACAAGGTTCTGTGAAGTTCTACATGCAAAGATCACTTGTTGTAATAACCAAATTACCAGTTGCACACCTTTTTAAAGGTACCTGCAAAGAACACTTTAGTCACCCAAAAGGTCTACATGCTTTACAACTTGATTATGCATGTGTGTACGGCCTTACTTCCTCAATTCAAACTAAGAACCCATGCCCCATTTGTCACTAGCTCATGAAACCGAGATAACCTTCTGGTACATATTAGGTGTAGCCGTGAGGACATATTAGGTGTAGCCGTGAGGACACCTTTTTAAAGGTACCTGCAAAGAACACTTTAGTCACCCAAAAGGTCTACATGCTTTACAACTTGATTATGCATGTGTGTACGGCCTTACTTCCTCAATTCAAACTAAGAACCCATGCCCCATTTGTCACAAGCTCATGAAACCGAGATAACCTTCTGGTACATATTAGGTGTAGCCGTGAGGACAGGATCTCTTCCAGTACAATCAACTGCTACCACACCAGATAAGGTGTCCAGGTCAGAGATGCCAGGAAAGTAACAAATATTTAGTTTTATACATTTCTGACAAATTTATCTATAAAAAGGGTGACAGTAAAGCCCTATTACAACTCACAGTACCTCTCAGAACTCCTATTGTTTTGTACCACACTAATGTCTGATGCAAGTTTCTCAGAGAGGCAACAAGAATTTATAATGCAGCAGAAATATATTGACAAATGTATCTGTCTGATATATAGGAGTCTGAAAAAGAAACTGAGCATGTGAGGAAAATCATTCCTATAATAGAGATATAAGATTATTTCCTTCATTATTTTTGAGAATTTATATTCCACCTTTTTATTTGGTAAAATTCTCAAAGTGACCTACAAATTAAGGTAAAATAGGTATTAACACCGTGGAAAAGCATGTACAAATGAAGGTATAAGCAGAATGCAACAAGCCGCCTGCATTAAAAAAAACCAGTCACTGCCACCACCAAAAAAACCTGAACAATAAAAACCAAACCACTTTGATCTGGTGCCTAAAGCTTTATATAACTGACATCAGGTGAGCAGAGAAGGACCTATTCCCAAGATAAGAAGGGATTTCTCTTAGATTAGAAGTATGGAAGATGTGTGATTTAATATTAAGGTAGAGTGAGAGAATAATAGGGGCTTACAATACCTCTCAGTAGCCAGAGAGGAAGAGAAGTTTGTTATCTTTCAGAATCATTAACGTACTGGCACATTTATGCCCAATCAAATTTAGGCCAGTTCAGCAGACAGCACAGTTTAAGAGCTGTGCTGAACAATTTAGACGTTGCCCATCCCTTAGAGATGGCTTTGCAGTACACATTATAAACAGCCTTACCTTTCTTTCTAGATGCTTATCCAGACGAGTTAATGCTTCAGTTTCCCCTCCTTGCCAAACAGCTGGGGCAAGACCCTCAGTGGGAAAACCTAAGAGAAAGGGTCGGGATGATAATATAAAATTCAAGCACTAGCAAAACTCAAGCACTACGTTTAGCTTAATTAATGGAAATCGTGATCAACATGTTTGCTAGCTATGCTGACTTGCAATTCAACATGAAATTGCCATTTATAGCCTGCAGAGGGCACGTTTGAATAAGGACTTCCATGAGGCACACACACCCCTACAGCATGCACCATAAGTGACACACAGAAGAATGTCCTATCCTTCTGCAAAATTCTAAAATTGTGAGCCATGGAAATAAATCCACAAATAAGAAAAACAAAGACAGCCATTTAGTTCAGAGCACTGTGGTTCCACATTCAGAGACCTTGTGTAATTGATGAAGGAAGAGTACATTTAAAAGTGAACACAGAAATGACTTGCTTAGCACGTAAGCATTCGCAACAACTGGAACAAGACCAGGACACAGTGATAGAACTTTAGGG
Organism: Plestiodon gilberti rubricaudatus; assembly: GCA_026170595.1. Classification (NCBI taxonomy): domain Eukaryota; kingdom Metazoa; phylum Chordata; class Lepidosauria; order Squamata; family Scincidae; genus Plestiodon; species Plestiodon gilberti. Next base: position 253,113,443 of record JANXHW010000001.1, on the reverse strand, counting down.
GCACTGGGGCAGAATTAAGGGTAAAAAAATGCTGCAAAGCTTTTCAGATGCTCAAAGTAGTGGTCTTTTATTCCCCCCACAGTGTCAGACATGACACAGTTTGCCATTATCTGTGCTAGAGCAGCCAGATTTTTCTCTCTGGGGTGTTCCTGTACAGTAGTTTGATGCTGACAAACAAATCAAATTCGTGCTTAAGAGTAGTCAAACACCGTAATCAACCTGTAAAGCCCTGCCATTAAAACTGTACTAAAAGTAGCTCTCCATCAAACTTTCACCACTTCCTGGGAATAACTCCTTCATATCCCCTCTATTACCGTACTTTTGTTCTTTCAGTACTATTGCCCTGAACTGGAAGAGACTCTAAATGTCAATATGGGACAAACAGAATATGCACCAGGTAAGAAGCATCATCTGCACTTTCCTCTGCTAGTTTTCTCCTTTTCCACCTCATCCCCCAGAGTCCAAGGCCTATGGAGAAGGCAGTTGCTTCTCTGGCCTTTTGAGAACAAGCAATGCAGGCCTAATTCAGCTCCAGAAAGGCTCTCAACCAGTGATGTAAACTTGAGTCTATTGACTCTGACTCGAGTTGCATCAATGACTTGACTCAGACTTAACTTGGCATTGTAAAAGACTCAAAATACTCGACTCAAGACTTGGTTTAACCCTGTTTTCCCCATTAAATAGATACGGACTCAACCAAAGACTCGGGACTAGGGGGCAAAGACTTGGGACGTGACTCAAGATTGATCCACGTCCCTGCTCTCAACTCAGGTCACCTTCCTCTTGAGGCTCTTTAAAGCTGAAAAGGCAGCTGGTAGAAATTGGAGGTTGGTGCCATGGATTTTAAAGGAGCAAGTTCCAGTATTGCAGTTATATGGACACATAGGAAACATGGTTAAATATGGAGGCTGATGATCAAGGCTGCAAAAGGTTGATGATCAAGGCTAGGATGGCTGCGAAACTCATGTATAAATTGCATTATTCCAAGTGAAACGTCCTTGTGAAGGTGAAGCCCCTGGTTATAAGAACCTGGGCCAGAAGAGTTCCAGTATACATTCCTCATTGCTAAGTCTGCCACTGCCAGGCTAGAGACCGGAAAAGGGGGGGGGGGGGAGAGAACGCAAAGGCTTTCTTGTAGAATCCACTACACACACAGGTTTCCAGCAAAAGCTTATATTTGTAAAAAACAGTGATTGAATTTCCTAACATGTACAGGTTTTTTTTTTAAAGACTGGTCGACTTACAGAAGTGCTGAAAACTATCATAACCAGAGAGCTAAGCCAGAATTAAATAGTATTTGATCTAATGTATAACTTCCTATTATTTCAACTATTACCTTGTAAATAGTAATTACTTATTGCAAAAAAATGAATGGTAACCTGGTGTAGGGAATAGTGCAGACAGATAATCAGTTCATTTTCTCAATCTTAAAATGCCCTGATAATCTGAAGTCTGCTTCTAAAGCTAGAGCCTGATCAGATCAGACAAGAAAAAGTGCTACAGCCCATTCTGGAAGCATTCCAAGCTCAAAGAAAACCGGCATTGCTGCCATGCAGCGCTGTAACATACCCAATTCTTCCAAAGATGGAACACCATATGTATCATCATGATTTTCTTGGATCTCAGTTTTGCACTTCTCCATTTGCTGATTTGTTACAGTGCCAACTGGCTTCTTGGGTAGTTCCATTCGACTAATGATGGCCTGGAAACGCTTGTACGTGAGAGGCGGCTTGTGTCCATTCAGTTCAATTATCCTGAAGAACACAGCAAGACAACACAGTTAAGAGCAGTTTCACTTCCATGGGTAATGTAGAGAAACATCTTCGTGCATTTATAAGACCAGCCCCTCTGTCGACATTTGGTTTGGGGGGGGGGGGGGAGAGGAAAGATAAGCATACAAATGCAGAAAATGGAAATCTATTCATTTATGGTAATTTCTACCTCAGATATTAAGAGATTAGGTATTCCCAAATATTCCCCTTCATCAAGTCTTTGACCTAGATGCTTCACCATACCTCAGTGTTAGCCTGTGCCTCGCCATGAACCATACCACTTCCAAAAAGGAACCCTACTGCTAACCTCTCCCTATCTTTCCGGGGGGGGGGGGGCAATGTCCCAAGGTATACGTCATGGTCTGGACACCAACCAAGTAATAGTGTCTTACCTCATTTTATACTAGTTTTGCATGTGTGGTTAAGGGTTAGACTGAGGAAGTTTCATTCCTCTCATAAAAGGATTCTAGTGAGGGATGTTAGTCATAGTTCCATATTTTCACTGACCCAAGACAGCATGTCAAGTGGGTCACTGTCTTCTAGTGAGCAAAATAAGAGAGCCTGTCTTCCTATTCGCCTTGATGCTGCAGAGGAGGACATGGTCCTGCGGAAATCCCAAACCTCTCCACAGCTCCAAAGTTGGGAAAAGGTCAACCAGCTGCTTGGCCACTGCATTGCTGAGGCTCTCCAAGTATCTGGCCAGCGCAGGGCCAAACCCACAGCCCACTCATTCCACAGCTGGAGAGAATAGCAGTACAGTGGATCCTTTCTATCTGTGGGTCTGGGATCCACGGATTTGCCTTACCGCAGATCCTGGATTCGCGGGGTTCACATTATTATTATTATTAACAACAGTATTTATATACTGCTTTTCAACAAAAGGTTCACAAAGCGGTTTACAGACATTAGGAATGCTGTTAAAAGTATGAAAAAGCCCCCCCCCCATCTCCATTTTTATCTTTACAAAGGCAAACCATGCAGTTTCCAAGCCTCTGCAGGGCTTTTTCAAGCTGAATGACCCACTTCCGGGTCGCATGAAGGCTCTTCTTTTCTCCCAGCCTTGCCCCAGGATGCATTCTGGGGCAAGCTTGGGAGGAGAAGATACTTGGAAGCCACGCAGTTTGTCTGCGCAAAGGAAAAATGGGGATGGGGGGCTTTTTCATACTTTTTAACCACCTTCCTAGCACGGGCCCCGGTATCTGCAGATTCCTGGTATCCACGGGGGGGGGGGGGGAGAGAACGGAAACCCCATGGATACCAAGGTCCCACTGTAGTTCCTTGGCTATCATTTTGCCAAGCAACCTGAAGCATCTGGATAGCACAGGGCCAAGCCAGTTAGTCAACACCACATGGACATACTCAGCCAAATTGACAGCCCCCCCCATCAATTCTGCAGCTGGAAGGGGTTGTGGCAGCACTTTCCTTGGTTTCTGCATTGTCAAGCCACCTGGAGTGCCTACGCAGCAAGGACCAAGCCAAAAGGCCCCATCAGTTTCGTAGCTGAAGAGAGTGGCAACAGTAGCTGCCTTGACAGTTGTATTGCCAAGATGACAGCCCTTCCCCAATCCTTTCCAGCTGGGAAGGGGAGCATGGCTGATCTCACAGGCTTACACAAGGAGACAACATGAGGTCAGAGACAAGAGGAACTACCAAGACCAGCTGAAAATTGTGGACATCTAGTCATTCTCTCTTCCTTCTCTGGGATTACAAATGCCCTTCCAACTTCAAGTAGTACTTATGAACAGGTGTCTCACATGCTTATTTTATTTGACTCTGAAGAGATCTAAATCAAGCCAAATGTACAACCAGAACTTTAGAGAGCATTCCCCTATCATATATGCAGGTAGTTTTTTTATGGTTTATGGTTAGTTAGTCCATGAGTGGATGATGTTAAAACTTCTCCCCTACCTCACCGTGTCATGCAATCTCCTGTCTGCAGTCTGAACGGTACAGTCCAACACTTAACCATGTCATTTTAGAAGAGTGTACAATAGCGCTAAGCTGCTTCAGTCTTAGAGCTCCGTAGAACAGTGGTTCTCAATCGTTTTTGTCTCTGAAGCCCTTTACACACCTAAACAGAGTCTCTGGGAGCCCCAAAGCACTGGCACATGCACGAGTGGCACAGCGCCAAGCAGATGATGGCCACTTATGGTGTGCTTGTGGAACCCCTGAAGGGGTCTCAGGGAGCCCCAGGGCTCCTGGAAGCACACTGAGAAATGCTGCCATAGAAGAACGTGGAGAGCACACAGGATTGCAACACTGCTATTTCCCCTTTGAAGGAAAATGAAAGCAAAGACTAAGGATAGGAAACAGGTTGAACCTGAAGCAGCTGAAAGTGCTTTTGGCTCTCACTAGAAGTCTCAATTTCCATTTAAATATTCTCTAGCTCTCAATGAGGTCGAGGAGCATGAACTTTTGAACTAGGGGTGTAGCCGCTGCCAAGAAAATACGTATGCGACATGTTCCTCACGTTTGGGTAGTTTTAACCACACCAACAATATACTATACAAAAAGGGGTCTGCTAGTACAGACTGCCCAACCAACGTGGCTGAGCCGTATCAGAAAAATGGTTTGTGGTTAGAAGCCCACATGCTTTGTGCTCTGAAAGACAATTTATTTATTTAATCATGCTGCCAATATGAACCCTAGATGCCCCTGCAAGCTATAAGAGGAAGCTTTAAGTTTTCAAGCAAACAAATGACTCTTTAAAAAGCCAGGAGGGAAGGAGTTAAAAAGGCAGCCAGAGCCAGGTTGCTAGCTTATATAAAGCTGAAGCAGCCAAATCAGTTTCCTGCTCAGCTTGAACTGTAGTAGGTATGACTGCAGCAGCCACGTACTCCCAGTCAACAACTTATGCAAAGGGTTGGGCTTTTAAGTCTAATGTTTCAGCAAAAAGCCACGTGCCTGTCCTTCCAACAACAGGCTGCACGTGTACAGGGGAGGAGCTCCACGCCACCAAGATTTTCATCGAGCTATGCTCACATGCGCCACTCTGACCTAGCTTCGCAACAGTACAGAGCAGCTACAATACAGAAGGCAGCTCCTTGCTTCACAGTACTGCTGCCAATTTTATCCAAGTAACAAATAAGACAACCACCTTTTGTATGAGAAAGGGACCCCTGGGAAAGAATATTATTGTTCTCTCTGCAAAAGGAGTGGCGAGGACTAGACAGGCAAGCATCAGCATAGGGGTTAGAAAACTGACCGAGTAAGTGAAACAGGTCAAATCCCTGAGCACCAGCATGGTTCAGCTGACAGGGTATTGGCCTTGAACCACACAGTCAAGCCCAGTTCAGTCAGTGTTTAAACACCACTCTTTTGGGAACAAGCATCCAGAAAAAAAAATTCAGGGAAAGGTATGCTCCAGCATTCAAAAACCAAACAGGGAGTGCCACACCGCAGCATTTGCTTCCAAGACTTTGGCAGTTCAGAGGATTTATTCTTTCCCCACAGCTTTCTGTCTTTATACCAATTTATTGGCCCATCTCCAAGAGTTCTACTTTAACAGGAGAACACAGGATTTCTTGTTTACAACTTGCGCATGTGCATTTTGAGCAGCTTCTAAGCAACAGGCAAACAAAGATCACTCATCCTCAATTATAGGAAGTTCCCCGACTTAACACACAATGTTTAGTAGCTAAAAGAACCAGGTTGAAGTAGTTGCCCAAGACACCTCAAGGCAGTCCCTGAAAATGTTCTGCATCAACATGGCCTTTAGCCTACTAACAGCGCAATCCTATCCAACTTATGCCACCAGTGTAACCCAGCAGTGCAGTGAGGAGGCCCCAGAACGGAAAGGGGATTCAAATCCCCAAGAGGATTTGAATCCCCTTTCAGTTCTGGGGCCTCCCGTTCTCGCTGCACCGCTGGGTTACAAATTGGATAGGATTGTGTTGAAAGGGAAAAAGAGATTCTCCCAAAGTAGCAAACTGGGAGGCAGCTCCAAGACCATTTACGAACTTTAAACCCACTGGGGGGGGGGGGGGGGAGACGACAGAAGGCACTTTCTGCAAGTGAATACACAGCATGAAGTAGAGGCTAGATTTTCATATGTTGATCTAACTGTTGAATTATTTCTGCTATTCTTTCTCCACATGATTCAAGCTATACAATTAGCAGAAACAGAATAGAACAGCTTACTATGAAGAGAAAAATAATTGCACAACACAAGCACAGCAGAATAAAGCATTATTAAAAACCTCAACAACATTCTGAAAGACAGACCAACTGCAAATGAATTATACTTCTAAAACATAAAAATCACACAATATACATATTGACTGAAACTGAAAACACTGAGCTGGAAAACCTCCCAAGAGTTACAAAACAGAGCTAATTTATAGCAGGACACATTTCCACAATCTGAAAGCCCATAAAACCCAATAGGAGAACTAGAAAGTTCACACCAACTATTTTATTAGTATTGCTGCTGCCCCAGCTTTTCAGTTCTTTTTAATACTATTAAGAACTCACTTAGCAACAAGACAGGAAAACTAGTAGAGGTGCTTAAATGAAGAGGACTATGGAATCACTATACAACAGTGTGGCCGACATACTGCTTGCACTCAAATTATGCACTATTCAGGCTTTTTGGCACATCTGTTTTGTTCAGACCTTGGGGACTAACCTTCTGGTGGTCATCAGTGAGTTCTGTTATTGTTAGTAGTTTAAATTGCTGCTGATTATTATTTTTGATGCTTGCTTGTTACTAGGATTGTTTTGTTCACTGCTGATTGTTTTGTTACTATACTTGAGTTATTTTATGCATTTTATGGTATTATTTTATACTGTACATTGTCAGTCACCTGGAACACCTCCCCAAGTGGAAGGGAAAGGTTTTAAGGGCATAATGGTTTTAAGATAAATAAGTATGCATGTCAAACATAAGGCCCACAGGCCCACAGAAGCTCTGTATGTGGCCCACAGAAGCTCTTTATCCAGCCTGTGTGATAGTTGGGCTCTCCAAGCACCACCATCAGCTGCTGAGCTGCAAAGTGAGGCATTGGCAGAGAAGGCGCTACTGAAAGGGCAGTGCTGGGAGAGCCCAATCATGTGGGCCACCCTTTCAGCAGGGCTGAGGAGTCCCTGCTGAAAGGGCAGCCCATGTGATAAACAGGCTCTCCCAGTTCCACCTTTCCAGCAGCACTCAGTGGAATCACTTTGGTATGTGCATTGCCTACAATTACCCATGCATCCTCCGACAGCTTAACTACTTCTAGGCCAAACCTTTTCAGCCCCAACACATTCGCTAATTTAAGAGGCTCTTCCCCTGCCCACTTTTGGTGTTGGGACAGAAGCCCAAAAAACCTGTGATACACCCTGGAACAGAAACTGGCAGCAATGGCTTTCCCTGCTAAAAAAAGCACCACCACCACAAAAATGGACTTTTGGTGGGACCACCCACAAAAGTTACAAGTCCCCACATTTTCATTACTCAAAAAATATTGGCAAACAAAGAGAATGGAAAATCTGGTTCAAAATAGTCCCCACCACCTTCCTTAATATGTCCTGTGTTCAGATCGTATACTGCAGCAAAAGCCTGGCTGAGCTTATTGTAAAGCATCTTGTAGTAGTAACAATAAACTGAGTTCCGAAATTATAAATACTGGATTGATTCCTTCTGCGCCCCCCCCCCCAATACAGCAGGACTTGGGAGTTTAGTATGAAAAGTGAGAAGTGCTATTGTACCAGTACCAGTCCCATGGTGCCACTGTAGGGTGAACAGAACCTTGAACAAAGAACTCTCAAAACCCACCCAGTTTGTTTCTCAGATAGCACAATGTCTCATCTACTTAACCAGATCTATACCTTACCTGTCCAGATCATAAAGGGTATGCGAATTCTCTATCACCACCTCTACTCCAGCTTCTTTAGCCAACTTCACGATAGCTGCATCTCTCTCTTTCCCAAAAGGCTCCGAGTCATATTCAAAACTAAGACGTGTGACTCCCCATTCCTGCAAGACACCACATAGTATCAGCTCTCGTTACGAACAGGAAGTAAAATTCTCAGAGCATCATCAAAGTTTGAGGAGAGTACTGGCTCAGGCTTTCACGGTCAGTATCCATCAGCTCCAACTATTCTTGAGTTTAAACCGTGTAAACTATAATTGGACAGGCTTAAACATTTCGCCCGCTAACAGGCAGGCTTCTTCAGAAGTTTATGTTAAGCCTATCCAATTATAGTTTACATGGTTTAAACTTAAGAACAGATGGTGCTGAGGAGAATACTTTGGCCAAAGCATGATGGCAGGAAGCAAACAGAGGAATAAGGGACAGGATCCTGTTATAGAGAAGCAGCATTCTCTATAACTGCTCTATATCAACACACACTAGAAAATATTTAGTCCTCTCCCTACCAATAGCAGATGTGTTCATACTGCAGGTGCCACCTCTATCGCAGGTTAGGGAAGTGGCAACATGTGGGCGAGCTTTCTCTGCTGTGGGGCCACAACTGCGGAACTCCCTGCCAGGGGATCTGAGAACCACCCCCTCCCTCATGACGTTTCGGCAAGGGCTCAAAACGTTTGTTTTGTCTAGCGTTTGGGTGATGGGTTGTGGTCTGCCTCCCGGTATCTCAAGATGCTCTGCCATGCTGCTTCTCTGCTCCATAATGTCCCCCCCCCAGTGGATTTTATTGTTTTTTTAAATTTGTTTATGTATCGTTATGTATTGTTTAAACTTATTTTATGTATTTTAAATTATGTATTTTAATCTGTTGTAATCTGTTGTAATTTAATAAATAAATAAATACTGCCAAAAAAGCAAGTTGCTATTAAAAGAAAGGAAGGGATTTTAAGCCCCGTCTTCAGAAAGGAAGGGATTTTAAGCCCCCTATCTTCAGGTCACTTCAGTCATTACAATACAAGCCAAGTACACAGAGACTTGACATACACCTAATTCCATCTTATGTGCAAAGCTGATGTGTGGGTATTTCCTAGTAGGTCTACTGCAATTGGCATCGGCTCGCTAACCTATCTTTCTGCAGTATTACCACCTCACACATTAGAAGACAGAAATGGGTACATGCAAACTATCCCTTTACAACAATTTGTTTCTTAGCAAAAAGCAAGCTTCCGAACTATTAACAACTTGTAAATAATGATGTTAAAGGTTTGAGGCTTAACACATGCACAGTGAACATCTTGACCAGTAATGCAATACCTTGCTCCAACCATGACAAGTACCATATGAGGAACGGGCCATTGCTCAGTGCCAGAGCACATGCTTGGCATGCAGCAGGGCCCATGTTCAGTCCCCTCGTATCTCCAGTTAAAAGAATCTCAGGTAGCAAGGCTTGAAAAGATTGACTATACTGGGCTAGATGGACTAATAGCAGCTTCTTATGTTCACACACTTCAAAAGACATGAACAAGCTTCTAGTAATTGGAAATGAAAACCTCATGCTTCAGAATTTTCCTAACCAAAGTCCATGGTAGTATTTAGTTGCTCTATAGTATTTAGTTGCTCTAGTCAGACCAATCCCAATATGATCAGAATCCTGTTAAACTGTTTTGCCATTTCAACAGAGTTATACATCTTAATTACGGTGGCCTTGTTCATTTTAGGAAATTGCAGATGAACCGAGAAGCTACTGGGAGCCCCCTAATGGGTGTTAGGTGCCCTGGTAGCCGCCCCCCCCCCCCCGCTGCCCATGGCCAGATTAAGTTCTTAAAACAGCTGGTGTCAGCAGGGCTACCAGGGCACCTAACCCCCATCAATATTCCTTGACAACACAGAAGAATAATATTGGGGGAAATCCTGGCAAGTGTCCTAAAATGATGAAGATGCAAGAGTTGCTTCTCCCCCTTCAGAAAGATACAGCACTTATTTCATATTCATGACATCTGAATTTTGATACAGGTATGTTATGTGTGACACATAACTCATAAACATATCATAGGCTGTACGGTCAATACTCTAAGAAATCCAACACATGGGAAATAATTCGTATTCAGAGCCTCAGCTAGAGATTCTTGCAGCATCTCACACTTCAGAAGCATGGCCTATTTTCTCTGACAAGCATGCAAGAGAGAAATGCAACTGGTTGTCATGGCAAGCATTCCATAGTCACCTTCAAATATGACACAGTTAAGTGGATGCGTAGGATGTAGCAATATTACTTAGCGCAACCAAGATCTAGGAAACCCCAAGATCAACCATACAGAGAATCAATATATGGCAGGGTGGTACACAGTAGCAGCAGAAGGGCTGCAGCAAATCTGAGTGAAATGGAACACCTGCTATACTTGTGAAATTTGCCTGTATAAATTTTCACATTTTTATACCGCCCTTCCTCCAAGGAGCTCAGAGTGGTGTACATATTTCCTCCCCTCCTTTTTGTCCTCACAACAACCCTGTGAGGTAGGTGGGGCTGAGAGATAGTGACTGGCCCAAGGTCACCCAGGAAGCTTTGTGGCTGAGCGGGGATTTGAACCTGGATCTTCCAGGTCTAAGTCCGACTTCCAAACCACTACACTGGAGCCAAATTCAAAGCAATGAAACAACTAGCTAGTTAAAATGGAAAAGATCCATTTCAAGGCTATTTACAATCACTTGCAATTAAAGTTAGCATGAACTTTCCCACCTAATTTGAAAAAGGAAGCAAATCTTTGCACTGCACAAAGACAGTATGGCTTACCCAACTTACAGCCAGATCCTAACTATGGATCCGGCACCAGAACAAGCATTCCGTCGCAAAGGCACATTTTCGTAAGGCACGTTTGCGACGTCATAAGGCACGTTTGCGACAACTCGAGTGTAAGGGAGGCCGACGCAAGGCCAGCCGCCCTCACGCCATCACCCCATGCGGCTACCGGAGGAAGGTAAAGCTCTGCCAGCAGCCTGATTGGCAGTCAGGGCGGTGAGGGAGGGGGACCATTGACTGAGCTGGCCCGGGAGGGGGCAGGGATAGGATCTGGCGGGCGGCCCTGGGCCGCCGGCCAGATCTCTACACAGGATTTCACTCTTATCCTTCTAGGCTTCTAGTATACAGTACATAATGTCCCGAAGAACAGAAAGCTATACTGAACTGAAGTCCCAATATAACAAGAGACAGAAGCTGGGTATTAGTTTTCTTATATGTAGTTTACCAATGCTGAAAACAGCATTCCCCTCCATCTGTCCCCATCCGCTGTTTGAGGCAAAATCATAGTCCACAGCAGACAGTGAGTGGTGAAAGGACCAATGATGGAATAGAATGGCAGGCACAGCAATTGCATCAATTCTCATCACTTTCAGGCATTTAAAAAGGTACCTGGCCTAGTTCTTTGAAATACTACTACAGTAAATCCCTTAAGTACATGCAGGTTACGTTCCAGGAGCCTGTATGTAAGCTAAAATGTACATAGGTCAAAACATCCGTTCGCCAGACCAGCAGTATCATGCCTGTGCTAAAGCACCACTGAAGGACATACTGTGCCTGCCCAAAAACGCCAACACAACTGACCATAACTTGGATGTCTGTAACTTGGGGAGCTAGTGCATCAAGACATTTATACACCGCTTTTCAACAAAGTAGTTCACAAAGCAGTTTACATAGCAAAATAAACTAACATGCACATTTACAGTGTTCTGAGCCTCTCACACACTGCCAATGGATAAACCGATAGCTACAAATCAAACAAAAAGCATGCAATCCTGAAGGTGCACTTTTGGGGTTCCCATTCAGTGACATCCCCATAAGTGTCCCTAATGAATGTAGCATAAAAAGTAGACTAAGCTAGCAACTGTAAGTTTTGCTTAGCAAATTTACTTACTACATAGTTGAGAGTAACATCCAACAACATATCAATGTTAAGATCAGCAGTAGCTTATTTAGGCATGAAGTTGTCATTTACAAGATCCACTTCTCCTTAAGGAAGCTTTTTGTACACAGCTGTAATCTTACTTTAAAGAGTCTTGGAAAGACATCAGTGGGCTGGCCCCTTACGACAAACAACCGGGAATTGACTTTTCTTAAACTGTTGTCCAAGTCTTCCAGGGACTGAAGCAAAAACCTATGGAAAGAAACAGACAGTTAAGGCTCACCAAACTCAAATGCAGCCACTTTATTTCTTTATCTATTGTAGTCCTTTGCCAATGTCTGCCCCTCCTTTTTTTGCATACTTCAAGGTACAGTAGAACAAGAGAAAGAAAGCACTATGCATCAAATGTGTTCTGGAATAACTAACATTAGAAAGTATAGGATGGAAACTCAGGAGAAGTTAATTTTGAACACTGTATACAAATATATATTTGTATACAGTGGCCACATGACCACGGAGGCGTCTTCGGACAATGCTGGCTCTTTGGCTTTGAAATGGAGATGAGCACCACACCCTAGAGTCGGACACGACTGGACTTAATTGTCAGGGGATACCTTTACCTTTTTATACAAATATAAAGTATATTACATTATATACAAATATAAAGTATTATATTATATTTTATATGGTATAGTTAAAACTTTATATAAAGAATGTTACATTTGTATGTGCATTTAGGAGGTTTTCAGGAAAGAATAATTGGCATAAACACCAACCTTACATGCAAGTCAGGAGTGGATGCTCATGCACTGATCCAGGTGTTTGAGCTCCTCCATTCTCTTTTTCATGGGACCCTTCCTGTCTTCTGGTCATAAAACCAGGACACTAGGGATGGAATTGAGATGGGCAGCCACCCCAGCACTATTCCATGTTTTACAGTACAGCGCTAATGCACTTGATTAATTTTTGTGGATCATTATCCCTTCTATAGGTTGACCCTGTAGTTTCTACAGGCAATTACCACCAGACACAAAACAGTCTGCAGTTCTATTTTCATTTTGCCATATCAACACATACAAGACTGTGTAGTGCAGTGGTTCCCAAACTGGGAGGCACAGCTCCCCATACCAGCCAGGGGAACCGCGGAGTGCCACAGAATCCTCTTGGAAAACAGTGAAATGTCAATTGGCAGGCATCAACATAATTATAGTTGAACAAACCAGCAGATACAGAGAAAGGTTTGAACAAACCAGCAGATAGAAAAAAAAATTTAGAGTTGTGCAAAACATAAAATGCCAATTTTATGCCAATATGTACGTTCAACATTTGAGTTTGTGATTGATTTTTAAAGTTAAAAATATTAGACTCAAATGTCTTGATATGTAAATGGCCAGTATTAAATGTGTAGTCTTTAAAGTTCAATTTGTTGTATTCAAGTACTGATAACCAAATAGAAAAAATATGTACCCAGTAGGGTGTTTCAATTTTCCGAAGTTCCTATTTTCATTTCAATTTGCTCATCCTCTTGGTTTTATTCATCCAAGTGATCATTATGCCAAATTTTAGACAAATTGAATAATATTTAGAGGTTTCACACTTTTGTCACGTTTGTAGGCTTGTTCAGCCTTTTTTGGTAGAGAGCTGTAGCATGTAGTTGTACTACCGTATATATTCGCTTACAAGGTGAGAAATTTAGGCAAAAAAAGGACCTGAAAAAGCTGCCTCATCTTCACATCGGGTCAATGCATATTCTCCTTTCACTGTATCCCCCCTCCCCGGGGTGCCCCCCCACCCCATTACCTTTGTTGTGTTTTAATTCAAGCCTGGAGTTTGAATTAAATTTCTGGAGAAAACAGGAGTTGCATCTTACAAATTTAACTAATGTAGATAACATGAATGTTATTTAAGTGGTTTCATCTAAGTCTTGTTTGAAGTATAGTTTCGCTGGATGGATTTGAGAATAAAAATGCAGTTGGACCTTTTTATTGGCTGGGGTTCTGTTCCTGGAACCATGGTGAATATATGAAATCTGGAGGGGGGGGGTCGGAAGCAGTGGCACATTACCTTTTTTCCCCAGCATCTTCGCCATGAAAAGGGCCATGAAAAGGCGGCTTTGAAAGGGGGTGGTGATGGCCGTTGCTGCTGCTGCTCCCTTTCCCTCCTCTGCCTTGCCTGGCAGGAGCTTTGAACGGAGGAGGGAAAGGGAGCTGGAGACAGGTGCCTGGCGGCGGCGGCAGAAGCAGCAACGGCCATCACCACCCCCTTTCAAAGCTGCCTTTTCATGGCCCCCTCTGCCATGGTACCTCAACTGCGGGGAGAGGAGAGGGGAGGCGGCGAGCAATCACCTCTCTCTTTTCCACCAGCCGTCCAACAGCTACTCCGTGCGTGCAAGGCACTACCCCCACCAGCCTGCCTGCTCAATGGGGTGCACACACGAGAATCACCCACCACTTGGGAGGAGACATGTGTGAGCGCTCTTTCTCCGTGAGAATGGAAAGGGCTGGGAAAAGCTCGCGGCGGTGCGGGGCACAAGAATGGTGGGGCGCAAGCAAACACCAACACCAGTAAGCCTCTCAAAACTCCCCCAAACTGACCAGCATTTCAGGGACCATTTGTTGTTCAGGAAAATACATTCCCCAAACCCAAAATAGCTCCTGAAAATGGACAGAAATGCTGGTCAGGTGCAGGTTACTCTAATTTGGTTTATTTTTCAGTACAGAATGTACTTTATACTGTGCTGTATTTTGTATTACTGTAATCATTTTTATATGATTCAATGGTTGTGGAACGAATCATCTGAGTTTCCATTATTTCTTATGGGGAAAATCACTTTGATATAAGAGCGCTTTGGATTACAAGCATGTTTCCGGAACGAATTATGCTCGTAATCCAAGGTTCCACTGTATATCCCTGTCAAGATACACAATATAACCAACATCATCATCTTCAGCTTAGTGAGGTCTTAAAAACATTACATAAAGCAGAAGGCAGCTGCCCACATAGTAACTAGAGTCAGGTAAATGCTACAATACACAGCATCATGCCAAACAAGATTTTGTTAGTAAGGTGCTAGATCCAAAGACATAGGATCAATGGATATTATGCAAGATTGATTTTATACCCTACACAGACTTTCAGTTTGTGCGGAACTGACTGAACTTGCTTCTGAAGCTCCAAGCAACAATCAATAAGGACATCTGAACTGCCTCCTACATTAACAGTATGCTAACTGGGCAAGAGGCACTTTTTCAATTGGTGCTCCTCTTATATTTAGCAGGGGGAGAGTAAATGCTCCCCTTTCACCCCAGCACAGTGTCTTTTCTGGTGGCTGTTTGCTGGTGGTCTTCTGCATCTTTTTTAGATTGTGAGCCCTTTGGGGACAGGGAGCCATTTAATCATTTGATTTTGTCTGTAAACCGCTTTGTGAACTTTTATTGAAAAGTGGTATATAAATACTGTTAACAACAATAATCTTCATACCAATAACAATATATGGAAAAACATTATACACAAGATGTTAGCCCTGAACCTTTTACAATTGGTTCTTACCCAAGTTAGTCCTTATCCTTTTACCTTTTAAATTGGCTAAGTTACTTCTGAAGGCACACAGGCTATTTCTCTGGCTCAAACACAGTATAATTCTGGTCCGACTACCCAGCGATTAAACTGAACATGATTTAATAGGGCTTTCCCAGCTTCTATACCTACAACTTATAGACCAAGCCAAGTATACACTGCAGGTATTTTCAAACCAGCAGAACAGGAATATCAAAATTAGAGAAGGCGCAAACTCTACATTACAGACAGCATTATCCTACCAGCTCTGGCAATTGCCACAATAGTTTCTCCCTTCTACAGCTGTTCTAGGCTAGCATGCTGCATTTTTTTCTAAGAGATGCAAGATTTCTGAGCTAAGGGAGGATCATCAAATGGTGCATGTGAAAGTTACAAAACCATTCTAAGGCATATTTAGGATGCAATCCTATGCCTATTTAGATGTTCTACTGAACTCAACTTACTTCTGAGTAAACATGCATAGTATCGTGCAGAATGCGACACTATTCTAGAATACATGGTATCCCATTTTAAAGAGAAAACTATCCAATGTAATTGTTTAATACATTATACCCTAGGACAGCGGTGGGGAACACTCTGCGCAGGTACAGGAAGGCCGCTTTCAGAAGGAGGAGGTGCGGGAAGGCGGCGGCCTGGAGCCGAGGAGCCTGAGGTAAGGAGAGCGAGTGGGTGGGGGTTCGGAGAGCGGTGGGTGGGTAGGAGTTCGGAGAGTGGTAAATTCGCAGGGGGGTCAAATTTGCAGTGGGGGGGGCAAAATTGCAGCCGGCCTTAACGGCGGGCCCGCAGCAAATTTTCCCCATGGGTTAATAGGTTCCCCACCCTTGCCCTACGACAATGAAGCTCATACAAGGGCAGCATTTGAAATGGTAAAGTTAGCTCCTCACCCCACAACTTACCTAATTTTACTACACAGCATCTCACTGTGTCATCTCACTTGACAGCATCATTCTACCAATTAATAACCTCTCTACACCACAGCCCCCAAAGGTCTTTCCCAGTATAGTCTCCACTTAGGCACAGGGACAAACTAGAAGAGACAGATCAAAGATATAGAAATGGCAGGTCAGCAAGAGTGACAGAGGATGATGTAAGGAGGACAGACAGATGGGGGGGAGGTACATCTGCCCCCAGGAAGAGACAAGTGTGGATCTTCCATTAATTGGTTTCCATGACTGCAAATCCTTCCCTACTCTTCATAGGCATTAGTTGAGCTGCATGAGCTCCACTAACTTTTATAGAGAAAGAGGAAAAATATTCTGCAAAAATATTCTGCAAACTATTTAAGTTAAGGGGGTTCACCTGCAGGCACCATGCACAACCTTATCCCAAATAAAAAAGTTTTAACACTAGAAACCAACAGAATACCATATAGCAAAACAGAACCACTGCATCCTGTACAATTTAGTTTGTAAAATCCACATTTCCTAGACAAATTCTAAAATGAACACGGACAACATCACCCAAACCTAGCAAATTACTATCACCTGCCTAATTCCTACAACACAGATACCAACAGACTTAGGGCTCTTCTCTTAGTTTGCCACCCCTTCTGATTTATATGCGTATATTTGACATCTTTGCGCAGTAGGGATGTCTGCGTGCCTGAACAGTGACACATTCCGCTTGCTTGTTATTTAATTAACCGAACATACACCTTTCCCCAAAGTGAATCATCGCTGGGCTGCTGTTTTGAGCAACCTGCATCCCGAAGAGAGCGCGAGAAGTTCGCGATGGTCGGAGCAGAACTTGGAATCCAAAACTGAGCCTGAAAATCCCGCGGCGTTTAATAAGCTCCCTTTCCTAAAGGAAAGATCGGCCCACGCTGGGTTTAAGCCCCCACTCTCCGCGGCGTCCTGCTTTGACCCCTGTAGCCCATTTCCCCTGCGTTTCTTTTAGAGTTTGCCAGCCGTCTCCGTGGGTCCTGCTGCTGCATACCAGCAGAAATAGACCGTCTCGAGGCTGCCCCTTCCCTCAGTCTTTTAACCCTACTACATTCGGTGCTTTTTAACGGACTGGAATTTAACTAAATTCAGTGCTTTTTAACGGTGCACAACACTGAGAAAGGCGTTCGACTCCTCTCCCCGCACATCCTCGCATGCACACCCTCCAGTCATTCGTACTCTGAAAAGGGAGATTGCCTGAACACGGAAGAGCTGTAGCGACACAGGTCCTTAGCGCGGTCCCCCCAGGACCCCCCCCACTCACCCCCAGTCGCGCTCGCAAACCCAAACACCTCTTCTCTCCCCCCCCCCTTACC
Source organism: Plestiodon gilberti rubricaudatus (assembly GCA_026170595.1). Lineage (NCBI taxonomy): Eukaryota > Metazoa > Chordata > Lepidosauria > Squamata > Scincidae > Plestiodon > Plestiodon gilberti. The sequence goes on along the minus strand of JANXHW010000001.1, from coordinate 253,096,093 downwards.
GCCAGCGGTTGATGCCCACAGCGGAAGAGGCCGCGAACCAAGGGTCCAAGATGTAGATACAGCGCACGGAACCGCCATCCCGGATGGCCGCCTGCAACGCAGGGTTATCATGGAGCCGCAAGCCCCGTCGGAACCAGTGTACAGAGCAGCCGCCAGGCCCAGGCGTCGAGCTGGGATAAGCGGCCATTATCCGTCCCGACTCAGTACACAACAGCCGCCCTTCTCCACTCTGCCCAGATGAACGACAACCGCCCTCTTCGCCAAGCTCAACGGCTGTTCTCCCCACCCCCGGCGCGAGCACAACTCCACCCCCGAAGCCTATTGGTCGTCCCTGCTAGATAACTCAGTTGTACCGAGGAGGGCGGGGGTGTTGGCTCACGTTCCTGCGGCGTGTATCTGCGAGAGTAAGGGGCCGTGGGAGGGGCCAGCAGCGCGCGATAGTGCCTCACACAAGGCGCATTCCTCCCCCTGCTACCCATTGCAGTAGATGGGATTTTGTGCAACGCTCCCAAAATTATGAGTCGTATTTAGAAGCTTGGGGGTTTAGCCCAAAGGGCACCACCACCACCCCAAAACAAAACCCTGCTGTACTGTACTTTGATTTACGCCATCATGAGATACACAGTACCTGTATATGAGTGAAACCTTTGTAATTTTGTGAAAAAATACGCCCTGATGCGTGATGCGTAGCACATAAAATCCGACACACACAGCTTTTGGGGAACGAACATACCCAAGAGAAGACATCTCATCATAAAAGACTGCTTGCTCGTTTCATAAGATCCATTTCGTTGGAAAACGCTTTTTGACACTAAAATATAAGTACTGTCATCATCATGGTTGTAATAGATTACCCAATCAAATGCGTTTTGCCCCCAATGAATCCCCCATCCTGTCCACCCACTTCATCCAATACCTTCAGCTTTCATTATCTGGTTAACAGCTGAAACCACAGTCATTTTGTGTCGCAGTGTGTGTCCTGGTATGTAGGTAGTCTGACAGATTTCAGACATCTTTTCCAAGTGCATACATTTGTTACATAAAAAAGCAGGGCTGTTCTTAGGAAGGCGTGCCATTCTGGCCCAAATTGTCTCTGCATCTGAAGTGGTGCCCACATTTCCCCCCTCCCCCCCATTATTTTAAATAGCAAGCATTAGCACATACAGTCTACAGCAGAGCTTCTCAACCTGTGGTACGGGTACCCCTAGGGGTACACAGACCTCTTGATGGGGGTACGCCAAGCCCTGCCCCTTATCTGCCCCATCAGCAGCTAATTAAGTGTTAATTAACATGGATTTTAAATTGTAATTATTTTCGGAGCCCTTCTGTCTCTCTGATTTTGGTTTTGGGCTTATTTTTGTACCTTGGAAAATGTACTTTGGTGGGGTGGGGGAGGGAGGAGCTGATTTTGGGAAGTGTGACTTGGAGGAAAAAAAAGAGATCCTTGCATGTGTGTGTCTCTCTCTCCCACACACACACGCGCGCACGCACACACGCACACACATGCACACAGAGAGTTAAATACGACATTTTTTCACATTTAAAATAGTTTTAGTACTTTTTTATTTAACGATTAATTACCTAATTAATGTATTAATCCAATTAATTAGCAGTTAATTAGTAGGGGGTACTTCAGAACATTGGACTGTGATAGGGGGTACCCGGGTCTCCAAAGGTTGAGAACCCCTGGTCTACAGTTCCCCCCATATTGCCACTGCCACTCCTAGTGTCCACTGCTTCTTCAAAGCAGGCTGAGTAGAAGAATGCTAGGAACAGAAGTCCTATTTAGTCCTGCTTTGGAAAAAACAGCTGGGCAGTGGAGGAGGCGGAGCGCAGTGGCGTAGGTAGCCATTGTGGTACCCAGGGGCACATTTCCAAACATCACCCCCGGAAGGCCCGTGGCGTGACGTCACTTCCGGGGATGATGTCACCCCGGAGGCTTTTACAACAATATTTGAAAATTGAAACCAAGGAGCAAGGGGGCCGCGGCAGCAGAGGCAGCCCATCCATAAGGCTAGGTGATGCGGGTTGCATCAGTGTTGGATTGCGCCCGAGGGGTGAGAGGGCAGCAGATTCAAGGTGACTCACCCTGAGATTCCCTCTAGCCTGCTGTGGATGTGAGCCTCATTGATCTGCTTTCTGCCTGCTTAAAGCAAGCGGCAAGTGGATAATCCACCTCTTTATCTTGCTCCTTATACGGTTTCTGGTTTGATTTACAGGGACCACACAAATGAAGGAGCTGCTTCTGCTGCACAGTCCCTTTAAATAAAAACCAGAAGTCCACAGTTCCATAACTGAAGGAACTTCACAAGGAGCAGGGTATAGGGCTTTTTTTTTAACAATGCAAAGGCAGCAGTGACAGATTCAAGGTGTCATCAGGTGACATTCTGGGTTATACCGCCCCTGGTAGGGGTGCATGGCTGTGTTGCAAGCACTCCCCCCGGAAGGGGAGTGATCCAGACAGACTCAGAGGAGCCCCTGCTTCCTCCTCTTGCCCCCTTGCAACAATTGCTTGCTCATGGCAGCAGTACTGGAAGATGTATGGATTGTCACTACTCTGATCTTCTACTCACTGGCTGTTCTTTCACAAGAGTAAGCAAGAAGAGGGGTCTGAGGAGCAGCAGGGTGCAGCAGGGCTCTCCAAAATGCAAGGCCTGGGGCAGTTGCCCTGATTCACCTTACCCTAGAGATGGCATTCCATACAAGACATTTGCTGAAGTAATAATGAAAACCACTAGAGTTTTGGAAAATATCTTTGGGGTAGATGAGAGAGAGAGAGAGAGAGAGAGAGAGAGAGAGAGAGAGAGAGAGAGAGAGAGAGAGAGAGAGAGAGAGAGAGAAACATGAAGCTGACTATCTTATCTGCAATGACATCTTCTCCATTTTGACCTCAGTAACCTGAACATCCACCAGATAGGTTTAACTAATGTAGGTTGCGTTGGACATGCCAGAGAGTCTGGCCCAAGCCTAGGTGAAGAGTGTGCCAAGCTGAAATGGGAGCACTCTCCTGGGTTTGCTGATGGGTTTGCTGACATAAGAACATAAGATGAGCCCTGCTGGATCAGGCCAAAGGCCCATCTAGTCCAGCTTCCTGTGTCTCACATGTGGCTCCATCAGATGCCTCATATGAAAGAGATTGAAGAGTGAAGAGATTCTTCACTTCTAAGCATGGCTACTAATCCCGTTATTATTCCTGATTCGATCTATGAAAGAGATTGCCTTAGAAAAACCTCTCCTCCTGGTTAGCAAAAGGGGGCCGTGATTCGAGGGGGATCCCATGTATAACCAAATAGTAGCAAAGGCTGAGTGATCTGGGAAAGCTGTTTTGTTTTGTTTAAAAGGACTGCAAAAAAAAAAAAAAGGAGGTGAGAGGCAGGTTTGCAGCCTTCTGATTCACTGAAGCAGATTGGAGCAGCTCTGTCTCTCATAGGTTACAGGGAGGTGGCAGCAGACTTGGGGCAAAAAGCATCCTTTTTGCCGCTCCCTGCAGTTTGCCATTCAATATGAGAGTTGCAACAATTGCCTCACCCTTGAACCATCCCTGGCAAGTAGGCAATAAAGAGCAATAAAAAGGGGGTTTATTAAAAGGAATGAAGGACAACAATAGGTGGAAGAAAGCAATGGAAAACACAAAACCAGGCACTGTTCAAACAGCACTTAGGAAATGAAAAACAGGGAAATGGGGTTGCTGGTCCAAAAAAGGGACACAGAGGGTAAAAGATTAGCAAAACAAAATAAAATCCCTGTATGCAAGTTGCTAGATGTTTCCCCATCTTTAGCTAGTCACACTGTCCAAGAGAATGGAAAGGGGGCTCATTCCCTGTATTCCCTACAAGGAGTGAGTGAGCCTTTCACAAATGCATGGACATAGCACATCAGCAACAAACCAGAGGCAACAACCCCAAGTATCCTTCTGCATGGACTTAAAAGCACCTAGGTTTGCTGATGTCATATGGTCATCTGACTGGATAAGTTAGGACCACCTGGGCTTCCCCCTCCCACCCCTTTTCTTAATCAGATGGGCTTGGCTGCCTAATTGGCAGGCACATGCTAATCTCAGTAGGAGGGTGGGCCAGAATCCTTTGTCACTGGGGAACTCAGACATGATGTTCTGAAGCATATGAGTGAGTCCTCATAATAAGACTTATCTGGGATGCCATATCGTCTTCTATAATGGCACTGAATTCAGAACGAAAAAGACTATTGCAGGTAGGGGACTCAGTTGCTTTTAAGATGCTGAGATGTCACAGAAACCTCTGAGAGCTTAAAAGTAGAAAAAAAAAGTTAAGGCCTGCTACCCCCTCCGTCCAAAATGCTGTTCCTGTTTATAACTTGGCTTTCTTTTTAGCATCTCCTGTAGCTTAATACACTTATAAAAGCTATCTGTTATGTGCTGAGCAAGCAGGTGACTGACCAGGAAACAAATCCTGTCTGGTTTGCTTCTCTGCATTTAATGGCACCTTAATGTGCAGAAATTAGCAGGTGATGCTTTTCAACGCAAAGAGTGATGCTTTTCACCAAAGCAAAGAGATAAACATGATCACTCACTAGCATCTGCATATCAAGTGGCTGTTAAGGGCACAGCTTCAGTGGTTGGTTGAAAAGTTGGCAAGCAACCCTAGTTCTGTGAGCACCTTGGAGTGTGGTGTCCCCATTCTCTTCTTCTTCTTCCCATTTATGGCACATTGTAATCTGACTTATGTGGGGTAGAAACTATGGAGGCTCTGCCTGGGAAATTAGGCTTCCAGCCTCATGTTTTGCTATCATTGTTACAGGTTTGGTAACCAGTAATCATCTGTTCCTATGGTAATAATGGCTAATTTAAAACAGGAAGCAGCAGCTTTTGCTCACCGCACAACAGGCTGGGATAAGGAAGGTATTTTATTCAAAGTAGCAGCCTTCAGTGTAGGAACCAAGAAAACTTCCTTACAACAAAAGGGATTCCCTTCCTAGCCTAGAGTTGCCAATGCCTGTTTGGGCAAGGCCCAACAGCTGCAGGGCAAACAGAAATGCAGATGAAGCTTTCCAATCAGGGCATCTGCATGCCATGGAAAGATTTAATATTTTCACATTTGCTTCTCATTTGTGGCATAATTGTAAATTTTGATGGGCAGGAGGCAGGAGCGTGTCATGACAACTCTCCGTAGCCACATGCCTCAGTTATACAAGAACAACAAAAATCAACGCCATTTCCTCATGAGGGTGTTTTCTTCTCCTGCCTGCCACTTATTTCTACTTTTTGTTTTCATTTAAAGATAGGCTTACCAGATCGTTGCCGGGACGGGGGCGGTCTACCCTTAAGGGGGCACGCCCCGCCCCCTTAAGGGTAGACCGCTCCCGTCCCGGCGACGATCTGGTAAGCCTGTTTAAAGATGAAGCTCGTTTCATTCCAGACTCTTAGAATGGGATGCAGTAGTGTTATCAGGTGTGCTTTTAGGATGCATGTCGCCAGGTTGGCCTAGGACCTCCAGATGCCTGAGGCGGTATGCCAAATACTGCCCTCCTTACCCAGGATGTGCCAGCCTCTGTTCCTCCCAATCTGGAATGTTCCGTCTCAGCACTCTCTTCTCCACATTTCCTCTTCCTCTCAGTCTCTCTCTTCTTTTTCCTGTCCAAGGAGTGGAAGGAGCAGTGGAGGCAAGTACATGGAAAGAGATGGACATTCCCCTCCCCGTCAATCTGCTGCCTGAGGCAACCACTTCACTTGGCCTCATGGATGGGCTGGCTCTGCCTATAACATGTGCATATGGGGGAAATCTCAATGTGTGCAGGGACCAAGTGCAGTGGACAATATGGAACAACTCAGCTGTTGAGTTAAAATGGCAGAATTAGAATTGTTGAGTTGGAATGGCAAAAGAGGGAGGGATGTGAGTTTAAAGGTGCAACAAGAGAACATTTTTATAGTGGGGGTAATAATACAATATTAGGGAAGGGGAAACAGTAATGCTCTATATCCAGCAATCATACACAACTAAACCCTAAATGTAGGCAGTTTCTGGTGTGAAAGAAGAAGAAAATGAAGTCCTTATATGCAGAGAATGGGCACAAGCAGAGGAGGGGGGAAAGGAGAGGAAGCAGGACATAGAGAAATCAGGAGGGTTACTGAGGGGGAACAGAGGCTGAAAAACCAAGGGTTTTGTAGTAGTGGAAGGGAAGGGGAAGTGAAGGACTGGGGAAAGAAGAGAAAGAAGCCAGGACATACTTAAGTTCCTGCTGCAGTGAAAGACCCTGGCCGCCTTGGGCATTTGCCTCGGCATGGGATAAGGCAGGATATAATTTTTTTAAATAAATAAATAAAATAATAATTGCGGTTCTCTGTAGCTTGCTATAAGCAAGGAGTAAGCATGGAGTCAGCAGACCATGAAATCACTTCATTCACTTGCAGTGGGAGCGTTAGTCTCTTCCACCAAGCTTGGTTCCTCTTAACTGGTACTGCAGATGCGCAAAGGGAACTTCCTTTACACTACTGAGCAGCCTGCTGTTTGAGTAGCCACAGTGATGGTTAAGGGTTCCAGCCTAAAAAGAGGCCTGGGGTTTGAGTCTCTCCAAAACAGTGTTGTAGGAACGGGGGGGGGCGCCCCCCCCGAGCAGCACACAGGGGGCATCTTACGGCTGGCTGGGGGCGTCAAAATGGCGGTGGTGGTGATGAATCTGGCGGTGGCCATGAAGAACGCAGCGATTGAGGCGGCAGCGGAATAGCTTGGAGGAGCCAGGAGAAGGTTGTTGCTGCGGCTGGTTGTGGGCCCACCCTCCTGCCCAGCCCCCCCGAGAGACCTTTGGCTCCAACTGACGTCACTTGGGGGCGGGACGAGTGAGGTCAGCCGTCACGGGGGGGGAGTTATATTGCTAAAATAGTTAATAGCTCCAAAATAGTTAAAAATAGGCCAAGAGTCATCATATAAACTCACCAATACACACTCACAGCACTCATACAAAGGAGAAGATACAGGCATGAAGCGTGTCATCAATTTGACAGTATACAAGACAAAGAAGATGGGGAGGGGGGTGTTTGTGGGTCAATGGTCAGGGTTGCCAACGACTGAGGTTACCTATCCATATCTGCTGAGAGGTGGCTTGAAGTGTTGCAGAGATCATGGGGCTAGGGTGCCAAGACACAGCGATCTGTGGTTGCAAAGAAATTTGCGAGGAGAAAGGCAGAAAGGGCTTGAAGAGGAAACCCAGGTGGGCTAGGCAGTGGCTGTAGCTACTTCTAAGGAGAGGAAGTGGGGGAGCTGAGATTGCGTTCCTGGGGGGGGAGGGGTTCTTGAGAGGTGGTCTAGCAGGTGCTGGAGTGGTGGCTTACATAAGGAAAGGTGGCTCAGCAAGCAGAGTGGTCCAATCTGTGGCTTGGAATTGCACTCCTAGTGCCAGCTGGCACAGAGGTTCTCTGGTGGCAGATGGGTGTGTGTGTGCTTGACACAGCACCAGCGGGCTACTGAGCAATTCATGAGCACATGTGACAGCAGGCAGGTGAACAGCAAACAGTGAAAAGGAGGGGTCTGTGACCCAACGTTTTATACTCATAAATTCCCACAGGGAAGCTGAGAGGCTATTATGGGGTGAAATCTCCTGACTTCAGGAGACCCCTGCTTGTCACACCCTTCTTAAAGGCACAGGAGCTTTTCCAAAAACAAAGGATGGGCAACTCTATTGTTCCCACTTTCAAACAATGTTGTGATATTCACCACTCCAATCTTGATCATAATTGCCTTGATTGTCCAAAGTTTCTTGCTTCCTTAATCACCTTCCTGACTTCAAACGGTTTATGACTTCATCCACAGTACAAGCTTTATTTGCCACCCACTGTAAAGAAGTATGTTGAATAGCTGGTCCTCATTTAATGTCTTTTTTTCCTAGTACATAAAGTATAGTATATTTTCTAGTATATTAAAAGGAAATAAAATGTTCCCTTTCTGCAGTCATCCTCTTAAACTACCTAAGCGACCACTGTCAATGTTAAAGTACAGTACAATGGAATGAAAAGGTAGTTCCCTGTCCCAAAGAGACTCAGGGCCCAACCTATCCAACTTTCCAGTGCCGATACAGCCGCAATGCAGCCGCAAGGGAAGGGAACAAATGTTCTTTTACCGTGAGGAGGGCTCCATGACTGCCCCTTCACTGCAGGATGCATAGCACACCCTGCTGGCACAGCTGCATCGGCACTGGAAAGTTGGATAGGATTGGGCCCTCACAAAGGGAAGTGAGGGAGACACCAGCACAGTCACTGGGAGGGATACTATGTTGGGTTGAATAGGATAAGGTTCGTCTCGCCATGCTCCATTATCACCTGGAACTGACTTACCTGAACTTTGCAAACCTACTTTTGATTATATAGTTCCTGGAACAGAACCAGTCAGATGAGACCTCTGCTGATAATACTGGCAAAGAGCCAGGGCCCAACCCTGCAGAAAGAATTGAAGCCTTCCAGCTTGAGTGCTGAATGAAAGCTGGGCAACAGAGAGTCCCTGCAAGAGGAATGAGTCAGTGGATTCTCAAGAGGCTATGTGTTGTTTTGGTTCTAGTCTTGTAACCAAGCTGTTGACCTGTTTTTCCCTCTGGCAAAAACATCTTCAATACCTGTCTAGCCACATACCAGTTTGAATACCCACTCATGGAAGGATGCATAACACAGGCACTCTTAGTGGCTGCAGCATGTAGGCTTCCCGCTATAGGTATTCCTCATATGCCTCTACCATTTAAGTGGCAATTCCCTTCTTCACAGTGCAATTCTACCCAGCTCCTCCAGTGGTGCAGCAGTGGTGTAGGGCAGAACGAGAGGCTTTGGAAGGGAAAGGGGATTTAAGTCCACTTTACATCCCCCTTGAAAGGGGATTGAAATCCCCTTTCCCTCCCAAAGCCTCCCGTTCTCTCTACACCACTGCTGCACCACTGGAAGAGTTGGGTAGGATTGCACTGTCAAGCATGTTTTATAGTATATTTTGATGCCATCTTGGATTAGTGATAGGTTAAACAAGTGTTTTCAATTTGTGAAGTTTTAATTGCAGCCTTCCTTTAGATCTACTGGAGGCCTTGATCCCCTGTTTCTTCCTCATTTGGAGCCAAATTATTCTCTAGCTTGCTGCCACGTAATCCCTCTCCTGTTAAGTGTTGCCTCTGTCAGAAGATCCTTGTTTTTTCTGGGAGAAGTTTCATTGGTTCATTTAACAATCATCTTTTGCTTTTCATTTATAATTGTATGCTGTTTCTTTTATTATTTGATCTCACTGCTTTTAGTCACTATATTTTTTCCTCAAAATATTGTTTGTAATTGAGTGGCCTCTGAATTGGATTGAGAGTAACTTGGATTGAGAGCAACTTGGTTTGAGAGTGTTTTGCATAACAAGCAAAAAAAAATAATAAAATTTAACTTAACAAGCAATGTCTTACATTACAAGTAGGTTTTGGAGCCCAAGGAGCAGCTGCTCCGGGCATGGAGCACTATGCTCAGGCTCCACCACTGAACGGTTGCCTTCTCACGCCGCCCTCACGATCGTGCATAGAAGGAAAGGCGCGTGGAGGCAGCCCTGTGAGGAAAGGTGCCGGTGAGGCCCGTTACGCCTCTGTGAGTAGTCTCTCTCGCTGCGGGATTGTGGGTAATCGTCTACCAGTCTCAGTCCAGTGAGCCAACAGATAGCAGTGATCCTGTTAGTGATAGACTTCCTACACAATAACGTCCTACACAATAACGTTCGTGATAGATGTCCTACACTCCTCCTCCTCTCCTCTCCCTCACACCAGCCATGATTCTTTTCAAAGGTAAAGTGCAGGTTAATTTGTTTTATTTTGACTTTACGACAATGCACAACACTTACGGGAAACGATGCCATGTAAAAAATCTTGTAAAAATTTTACTAGTATCCAACAACCGTAGCGGGTTTCCTCAAAGGGCAGCCGCTCACGGAACAAAATACAATAAAATCCAATTACAAACTGAATTTCAGTGCATTGGGCATTTAAATGCTTCACAATTTTTGTGCATAACACCTATCATTTTATTGAATTATTGCAACTCATTAACTTGAAATCTGAATCAAGACTGGTGAGCTTTGATGTTGTTTCCTTATTCACTAAAGTCCCACTAGGCAGAGTGATGGAGTTGATTGAGAGTCTCACCATACCTAGAGAGCTGATCCCATTATTCCAGCACTGCCTCACATCAACTTATTTTCTGTGGGATGGAGTGTTTAGGGAGCAAAAAGAGGGGGTAGCTATGGGGAACCCCCTTAGCCCAGTTGTTGCGAATTTATACATGGAGGATTTTGAACAACGTGCACTGGACACTGCCAACTTAAAACCAGAGATGTGGGTCAGATATGTGGATGACATTTTCTGTGTTTGGAATCATGGGGACATTGAATTAGAAAAATTGTGAAGCATTTAAATGCCCAATGCACTGAAATTCAGTTTACTGTGGAGAAGGAACGTGACAACTCCTTGCCTTTTTTAGATGTCCTAGTGACACGCAATGATGATTTGTCAGTAGGACACAAGGTGTATAGGAAACCTACGAACACTGGGAGGTACTTGAATTATGGCTCCAATCATCATCCATCTCAGAAATGTTCATTGATAAATTCCCTGGTATATAGGGCCATCAAGGTTTGTGACAAGGAGTCTTTAGAATCAGAAAAAACAGAATTGTTTAATTCCCTTCAGACTAATGGGTACCCTTATACTCAGATCAATAGGTGCTGGAAACAGCAATACTATAAGATCAATGCCATTAGAAATGGGACCTTTAAAAAGGACAATGAAATTGACCAAAATAATGCAGGGGAAAAACCATGGATTTGTCTTCCGTTCATTAAGGGAACAACTGATAAGGAGGATATTGCAACAGGGGAATGTAAGGACTATTTTTAAACCCACTCTCAAGATACAGCAGGCTTTGGGGAATCCAAAAGATAAGAGACCGACACTCTCTAATGCAGGCGTTTATTCAGTCAAATGCGAATGTAAAAAACAGTACATCGGTATGAGTTCCAGATCGATAAAAACAAGATTAACGGAACATGGAAGATCTTTAAGATTGAAACATCCCACACAGTCAGCTATTGCAGAACACGCTCTGAGCAAAGGACATACGATCCTGTTTGATGAAGCTAAGTGTCTGCAGAGTGAGAGCAATGTCAAAATTTTGCGGCATTTGGAAGCGTTGGAGATCAGTAAATGTGGAGCGGCGGGTCTTCTGAATCGTCAGCAGGATCTGACTTTTTCGAATCGCATTTGGCTACCCATTCGACACAAGAAAAGTGCATTAGAGGCAAAGTACATGGAAAGCAGAGAAAGCCCGATTGACTAATTGACAGCAGCTGCGGTCATCGGGTGAAACCAGGTCATTTCCGCTTTCAAGGAACGGAGGTTTCCCGCGCTTTTGTTGTTTTAAGTATTGGTGTGCAGAGGATTAAGACAATTCCATCTGCAATCTTCCGTGATTGTTTTATTCCCTTGAGAAGGTTCTAAGGCAATATTAGAACGAAACGTTGGGGCTGTTTGTAATTGGATTTTATTGTATTTTGTTCCGTGAGTGGCTGCCCTTTGAGGAAACCCGCTACGGTTGTTGGATACTAGTAAAATTTTTACAAGATTTTTTACATGGCATCGTTTCCCGTAAGTGTTGTGCATTGTCGTTTAGTAGCGGGCCATGAAAGCTACCGATCGAAATTGAAAATATTTTGACTTTATACTGTATTTTGTATTACTGTAATCATTTTTATATGATTAAATGGTTGTGGAACGAATCATCTGAGTTTCCATTATTTCTTATGGAGAAATTCGCTTTGATATACGAGTGCTTTGGATTACAAGCACGTTTCCAGAACGAATTATGCTCGCAATCCAAGGTTTTACTGTACTTCTTATTATCTGTTCTTATGGTGAGTTTGTGCATCATGACCAAAGACTACATCACTATGCATACATGTTTGGGGGTACATGTAAACATGCAATGTATGGTATGCATCTCCAGGGCATATGTGTTAACAGTAAATACATTTGGTTTCTGTGTGCAACTGGCTTACAATGGGACCCCCCCCCCCAAAAAAAAAGATTCTTCTTAGGGAAGCCTGTATACTTTCCAGTTTCTGTCATCCTAAACTATTTAACTTGCCTGTTAGAATTTCCCATTTCTTTTGCTCTTCTGTGTTTATTTGCACACCTTTTCAAGTATAACAAAACAAACACCAACCCCCAAAGTAACTGCTTTTATGTTTTTTACTGCATCAACTATTAGTTGCTGAACCTGTGAAATTCGATTGCAGAATAAAAAGAAGCAAACCTAAAGCTTAGCTTCTTAAACTATGGGGTGAGGGGAGGAATATAGAGAAACAGTTCTGAAATTAGATTTACAACATACAAGAGAGAAATTCTCACACTATGTAGAGAACATTGCTCTGAGAGGATGCATCTGTGTGTGTGTGTGTGTGTGTGTGTGTGTGTGTGTGTGTGTGTGTGTGTGTGTGTGTGAGAGAGAGAGAGAGAGAGAGAGAGAGAGAGAGAGACTGACTTTTAAGTTGCTAGCAGCTTGAAGTAAGCACCTCTTAAGACCTAGATGGATCATCTTTCAGCTCCTAAAATCTGCCAGCAGCAGCATGGAAGTGATTTTAAACATTAGGAGGCTCGTTGACAAGGTCCAAGCTTAGCCACAAAAATCTTCTATTCTGCTTCTCACCACTTCTACAGATCAAACCACACCAGAAATTCCAAAGCATACTTTCATTAAATAAGTTTAATAACCACCGATCAACAATGCAAGATTAAGTTCCCAGTACAAAATTAAACAGGTGGGATGGGGCCTAGACAAGAGAAAATCCATTCCCACGGGGTGGGGTGGGGGAGAAGAAGCAAGGCAAATGGAGTTAAACATTCACATGAGATTTGGGGTCCTGGAGGCCACAGGAGCTCACTCAATCTGGGAATGTATTTTTAAACTTCCTGGTGTTCCAAGGGCAAGGGCATGCTGTCATTTTAGCTTCTTCAGAGTCCATTAAGTATAGGTCAGGCCAGCCACCGAAACTGCCTGCATCAGTAATGCTGGGAAGGTCATATCAGAGAATTGCTCAATTAGAGCTGGAATTTCGCAGAGACTTTGAGAAAGGCAGATCACAGTACTTTCAATATCAATTTCTGCATTTGCTCATGCTGAACTCCCATTTCCACTGAGGAACATTCGAGTGAGGCACTCCGAAAGTATGATTCCCCCCAGCCACCATCCCTTGCTGGAACAAATGACATTGACAAATGCTTCTCACTAAAGCAAACTGCTTCACACTTTTTCCAACTCGCTTTTGCAAGGCTTCTCCTTCAAAGTTTTTGGTGCAAAATTTTCCCCATGGGGGCAGACAGGATAACAACAAAGTTCCAATGTCCCTAGGTGGACAATATAGACTGAGTCCCAGCATACATTTCCCCTCAGACAAGCACACTGGATTTGCCAAGTGTGTTTTGTGAGAGAACAAAGAAGGAAAAGGGATGTACCTACTCAGAGCATGAACTCTAACCTGGATGAGCAGAGTCAAGATTAATCTATTTTGGCTTGTTTAAAGCCTAGTACTCATTGGTCTTTGAACAAAACAACACACCTTCCTTTATCAAGGGAAAAGCAAGATGCGTATTAGAAAGCACCTACAGGTGATAGCAGCTATTTCTAAGCAGTGCCTTGATTGACCAAGAGGCCTTTAACCGAATTCACCAGTCCCACCACCACCATGTGCCACTTCCTCGTAAGGAATACCCTGTGATAATTTCCCCCTTTCCCCTGCCATTACAGGAGCTAAATCACACTATATGTGGCTCAGTTCCCAACTTCCATCTCCTGCATATTTGCAGTCACGGGACTTTTCCTGCCTTTGCCGGCTTCAAGCCTTGGCTTTCTTCCCAGGAAAACCCCATTCCATGCACACATGGAGGTTGTACATGCACCCAGTGAGGTGCAGGCTGGGGTAACTTAGACACCAGTCTCATTTTTCTCACTGACTTTTGGAAGAGGTTCCTCCTGTACCTTCTTCATCTCTAGCCCTTTCACCCACGTGTAGGCAAAAGAGCCACCTAGCACCATCATGTTACTAGTCCACCATAAGAAGCTCTTGGTTTCCTCATAATAGCAAACAGCTAGCACTGTTTGGGCACAAGCTTTTGCCGTCCCAGAGACGTTGTGTGTCAGAGGACTGGTAAATTTTATCTGGAGTCCTGTCACATAGCCTATGGCAAAGCCGAACACCCCACTCAGGGTCATCATGCCCCAGAAGTAGAAGCTTCCCAGTTTACTGAAGTGGTAGAGTGTGCTAAACTCACTCGAGAGCAACAAGAGTGGCAAAAACAAGATGCAGGCATTGATGTTGTTATAGAAAGTCAAGCGCCAGATGCTATCGTCCACGGCAGGCAGCACTTTTTTTGTGTAAATAGCATTGAGCGAGACGCAGAGGCTGGCCAGGATTCCAAACACGATACCAGCCCATGACAACGTGCCTTCTGCTCCCTCCTGATCAATACCAAGCCAGAAACCACCTGCAAGGTAGAGAAGAATGATGAGACTGGAGAAGCAAGAGACCAGCCTCAAAATAAGCAAGTTAAAACAAACAACTTGAATGTTCTCAAAATAGGTGTTCAACATATCTCCTGCTCAGCTTCTTAACTTCGGTCGGATCTTTCCTCAGATATTGCTCACATGTTTTTTTTTTTTTTTTACAGTTTTTCACCATAAACATAATGGCTAAAGCCTCTAAAGTTTTACTTCTGAGTAAACACTGTAAAAAAAACTGCAATCCTAGGCACACTTTCTTGAGAGTAGGCAGCACTGAATTCATGGGCGGTACTTCTGAAAAATATGCACAAGGTTAGTCTTCATGATGGGGCATACATAATAACTGTCAACTCTAATTTACGAGACTGTCTCAATGCTACATAAAGTTCCTTTGCTCTAGTAGCCCATCACAGTTTACTCACCTATGATTACCCCACAGGCCAGAAGGGCATACAGGGAAGTAGTTTGCTTTAGAAGTACGTAAGAGAGCAACACATTGAAGACAGTGGTGAGGGAGCGTCCCACATTGTAGAAGGCCACACCAACATACTTGAGGCACAGGTTGTTGAAGGTGATCATGCCAATAAAGACAACTGAGAGGGGCAAGACACTACGGGACACCTTGAGGTCCATGCGGATGGAGGGGAAGTCCACATGGCCAGGTGGGCAGCAGGAGGACACAAAGCTCAGGATCTTGCAAATGAGGACGGTAATAAGGCACTGGTAGAAGGTGACAAAGAGGGGGGCATCGAGGTTCAATGATGGGCTGCCCAACAGGTACTTGTTGAGGAAAACCATGGTGATGGAAATGAACCAGTAAAGAGCGACAACCGTAGCGATCCGCATGGCCCTCAATAGGAAGGGAAGTTGCTTGCTGCCACTGTCCTCCTCTTCCTGCGGGAGCAGGGGGTCCGAGGAGCCGTTTAGCGCCATCTTGAGGATCGCAGATCGCTTCAGCTGGACCCTGTTCATGACGCAAAGGAAGGGGATGGAAATCAGAGAGGCTGCTGCTGCCTGTCAATAGTCACTCACTCCCCAACGGTCAGCGTCCTGCTGCGGGTCTCTGCCATGCACGATAATAAAATCCCTGCGTAGAGAGAACGGGCTGCAGCAAAATCTCTACTACGCACTTTCAGAGGGCTGCAGAGATCTGTGGACGGAAGACTTCATGCCTTAAAACAAAACTCTTACTTTACTTGGAAGTCGGTTCCATTGCAATCAATAGGACATGCTTCCAAGGACACGTGTAGGTGGCGGCAGCAGATGATGGGCACGTTACGGCAGGCAGAATCCCACGGCCTTGCCCTTACCAGGGGCTGCGACACTGACTCCTCTTACCTCGAGTCTCGTTATTCACTTCCGTCTCTGCGCTTGGCTTCAGTTGCGACTGCGCAGACGAAGCACCCTCTTTGGAGCCTGATCAGCTTAAAGGAGCCGAGTTTTCAAGCCTCCGACGCGTCCCTTTGTCCTAGCAGCCATTCACCTTGGGCCGGTTTCAGGCAGAGGCATTCCTACGGTGGGGGCGGTACTGTAAGTTGCGCCCGTCCTAGTCCCCGTTTACAAGGCGGCCTCGCCCCCTCGCCATTCCGTTGCCTTCTCCGCACGGAAGAGCGAGCTCAGTAGGCGGTGCTTTTTGCAGCTCCTGCTTCCTCCGGATTGCTCGCATGCTTCCTGAGCCACGCAGGAGGAAGAGAGCGCATATGCCAAGCAGAGAGAGAGAGAGAGAGAGAGAGAGAGAGATGCAAATGAGCGCTGCAAAAACCGTCTCTCGCTGTCTCTGCTCGGTCCGCTCCCACCCGTGACCCGTCACTAGACTAGGGCGGCGCGGCAGAACCACCTCCTCCCCACGCTCTCTCCCTTGAGCAGTAGTGCACGGCAATAAGCTGCTCTGCTGTGCAGTGCTGTGGGCAGAGATCGCGCTTCCAACCGCGGCATGCCCCGAGAGGGAGAGTGCAGTGCAGGAGAGCAAGCGCAGTCTGCGGGCAGCCTCTGCTCATTCGTTGGGTGGCAAGCCAGGGAAGGGAGGCGACACAGCAGTTGCGTGGGCCGAGTCGCTAATTGCCGCGCGCTGCCTCGAGGGCGAAGGCACGAGGAGAGGGAGGCAGCGGCTACTGCTTGCCACTGCTGCTCTCTGGCAAGGGCCAGTCAAACCCCTGCTCACTCCCCACAAACAGTGACGGCAGCAAGGAGCAAGCGATTCTCCTGGATCGCTAGCCCGTGCGCGCTCGCTCTCGCAGTAGCACGCTTGCTATTCCCGCCACAGTCCGGGGGAGAGCTCAGGCGAGCTAGCATTGCTGGCTGGCTGTTTCTTGTGAACGCCACTTGGGACTGGGGAGGCGAGTGAGCGGAGCGCCATCTGGGCTGGAGTCTCGGTGGAAGGGAAGAAGACCCTGCACTACTCACCTCCTCTGAGCTCGGATCGGGGCTTTCCTCTCCTGCCTCCTTCTGCTGTACGAGATCCGCTTTACTTCCCGGATCAATTCTAGCTTTCTTATCCCTCCCCTCAGTACCGTCACACAACGGGAAATACAACACGACACCTGTTGCTCGAGGCATACCTCGGGCCGCTATCACTTCCCCTAAGCGTTGCCAACTTTTTGTTCCGCTCTAGGCTGGCTCAAGTGCCTGTCAAAACTGCACAATAGGCAGAAAATTAGCAAGTGGAGCTTTTCTGGCTACGGCCCAACTTCATGGGATGGTGTGGGGATGGGAGGAATTAGTCTCCTGAATTTCTTGCAGCTACAAGGAAGCACATGAGATGTTTCAGGAACATCGCCAATAATTCTGCTCCCCCTCATTTCAACTGCTATTGCTCTGACCTTGCGAGAAAAGAGTTACAAATACTAGGGAAGAGAACTGTCAGGTCACGCAGTGCAAGCCTACTATACAAGCCTACATGTCTCTTCTCAAGTAAGTTAGTTTCACTGGGTTCAATGGATTTTACTCTTAGAAAATCTTATTCAGTGCCAGGGAGGGAGCACTGGGCAAGAGGTACTTTTTCAATTGTTGTTCCTCTTATATTTAGCAGGGGAAGAGTAACTGCCCCCCCTTTCACCCCAGCACAGTGTTTTTCTGGTGGCTGTTTGCTGGTGGTCTTCTGCATCTTTTTAAGATTGTGAGCCCTTTTGGGACAGGGAGCCATTTAATCATTTGATTTTGTCTGTAAACCGCTTTGTGAACTTTTTGTTGAAAAGCAGTATATAAATACTGTTAATAATAATAATAATAATAATAATAATAATAATGTGCAGCAATACTAAAGATAACAGTGAATCTGTGCTGAGCTGGTATTGGGAGTGGCGAACCGATATAAAGCACGTGTTAAATGTCATAGTAACTTAAGTGGTTACAGTTACAGGTAGTCTCCCCCTTGCCTACAGTCTTGCACAATCTGGCTGCAGTCAAATGCTGCTTGCAGGCCATGTGCTGCCCTCTGCTGGTATAAAACACGCATGTATATTACTTAGTTTATTGAATACTCTCATCAGGATTTATGCAAAGTTAGTTTGCAATTCTATGCCTAGTTATCTAGAAGTACATCCTACTGAATTCATTGGGACTTCCAAGTAAACATGGTTAAGACTGCACTGTATGTGTTCTGAAAAATAAACATCTACTCTACATACTTTCAGGGAATGATCACTAGGAATGCTTAGCCAATGTCACCCCTCCTCATTTCCCCATCTCCTTGCATATCTTCAGTGCATCGTTCCCTAAACAGAAGAGGAAGAGAATGTGAGAATTTGAGGAGAGTGGCTCAAACTGTAGGGACAGGTTTTAGCAACATGGCAGCCTGATCCCATGCATGTTTACTTGGAAGTAAGTCAGACCCACTATGCTCAAAGAACCTTATTCTCAGGTAAGCATGGGTAGGATTATGGCCTTCAGTCAAGGAAATGGTGATTGTGACTGCAGCAGATCATAGAGCTGGATTTGTATTGGGATGCTGGAATCTAAATTTCTGATACGCGTTTGTTATTCAAATGTAAGAAGAGCCCTCCTCAGAGGTTCTCTGAGTCCAGGATTCTGTTTTCAAAGTGACTTGGCTAGATGCCTTCTGGGAAGCTGATAGGCAGGAACTGGGCCTGGAGGCAGCAGCACTCCCCCCCCATTGTTTCTCCACAGAATTTGGTATTCAGCAGCGTACTGTCCCTAGATCCATTTAAAGACTTTTCCTCTGCTAAATTGTGCATCCCTTTCAAAAACAAGTCTAGACCATCATTATATCTGGTTTATATATCTGTATAGTGAATTCCATGTAAGAACATATGTCCCTTCCTCCTATGTATCTATATACCCCTTCCTGTTAGAAGTTCCTCTCTATTGCTTATTCTTTTTATCCCCAAGACATATGGGAAAGGTGGTAAAGGGCACTAGTGCAGTCCTTTCAGTATTTCAAGTGTCATTCTAAGGTTTAAAAGTAAATATTCCTAAGAAGGGTTGGGAAGGAGATGATAGAGGTAACACTCCAAAGAAGCTGACTCATGTTTATAGTCTGTTGAGCTGCACTGAAAGGACTAACTACAATAGTTATGATGACTATTATACTCCATTTTTCTTCTTGCTGAGTCAGGCAAACAGCCGTTATATGATTATTAAGTTGGGACAGTTTTCTGATGATATTTAGAAATATCATTGCACAATGGAGGTTTAGATTCCGTCACATCATAACACACATCATGTAGAATTCACAGTACTCAGATGTTGGCCACATCCATACAGCACACTATGCTTGAATGGACTCAAGCATAGATTAATACCACAATCTATTATGGAGCATTGTGTTTAATGGGTATAGGATAGGAGGTCATCCTGGCACAGAAGAGTTTCCTTCTCAATTACACAGGTCATAGCATCAAGGTGGTGATTGATATTGGAGGAGATATGATAATATCATAATATGATATTATATTCACATATATGATATTATATTCAGATCGCCAGGCGCCCCCCCACCTGGGGCGGAAAACGCAAAGCCCCCCAATAAAACTGTCAAAAAGCGAAACCTATTTTTGACAGTTTTATTGCCTTTTTTCTTTTTTATTTTCACAGATTTTAAGTAAAAAAAAGCGGGTATTTTAAAAAGTATGTAAGCTTTGCCGGCACTAACTTGAATAGGACGTTCCCTCGACGATGTTCTTCCTGCTCCTGGGCGGAGTTCCTCCGTGCGCCCGGCCGCGGGACTCTGTACCGCCCCCAGCAGCACTTTCCGTAGTTTGCGCGTACGCAGACCCACGGCGTCTCCAGGGACGCTCCAGGGAGTTTGCGCATGCCCAGAACGACCCTGGAGACTCCGTGGGTCTGCGCGCAAACTACGGAAAGTGCTGCTGGGGGCGGTACAGAGTCCCGTGCCCGGGTGCACGGAGAAGCTGCGCGCCCGGGAGCAGGAAGAACATCGTCGAGGGAACGTCCTATTCAAGTTAGTGCTGGCAAAGCATACATACTTTTTAAAATACCTGCTTTTTTTTAACTTAAAATCGGCGAAAAATCGCCGAAAAAAGAGGAAAAAAAGCACGGAACTTGGGGAGGCTCCCGCCCCCCCGGAGCCTCTCCGTCCCTATGTCCTGGGGCCCGCCGCCCCATATCAGCGTACGCCCCTGCCTGGCACAGCTCGGTGCTCATCCAGCAAATTATGTTTTGCTGCATTGTGGCATTGTGAATCAATAAGAGGAGGGGAGCTTCTGTATACGGTGGTGCTGCAGGTTCACACTTTCCTAACCATTTCTAGTAACACTGTTGTGATGGAAAACCTTTTGCTGAAAAACGACACATGCTCGCAAATGTGTTGCTTTTAGGATGGAAAGCCTAGCAAAGAGGTCCAAATTTCTCACCTCACTCACGCTCAGTTCAAGCAGGTACCTGTTTGAACTAGGTAAGTAAAAGGGCCTTACCAGATGGAAGGAAGGCACTTTTCTAGGGAGACGATGCCAGATTTCCAACAGTAGCATGACAATGCTGGGTAGATGACAGTGACACTCTTATCCCCATATAATAGGTGGGGCCAGTCCTCTGTGCACCCTTGCTGTAGGGAGAGCTCTGTAGAAGGAGAATGTGCTTGCTGGAGAGGATGAGTGCACAGCCATTTGGCAGGGAAAAAGAAGTAGGCAGTAGACATTATCAAGCAGCAGAGTATTCAAAATGGCAGAAAGGGAGATGTGACAGTCCTCACACTGTGATGATGACACAGGATTTGTGCATGGGCTTTGGTTTTTCACTCTGTTCTAACTTAGTAGGGTTCCTAAAGCTACTAATAAATGACACAAATCAACAAATGACAGTTTCTCTGAAAGGGATGTAAGGATGCTCCCAACATGGAAGGATAAGCCACAGGACAGCACTGAGTGTGTCTGGGGTATGTAGGCATAGTATAAGACCTTTCAGCAGCATCCAATACCATTGACCATAGTATCCTTTGGATTGCCTTGCCAGGGTGGGATTTGGGGGCATTGTTTTGCAGTGGTTCTGAACTGTCCTGGAGGGTAGGTTCTATTCGGTGGTGTTGAGGAACTCCTGCTCAAGGTCTTGGCCATTCGCTTTTGGGGTCCTGCAGGGTTCAGTGTTGTCCCCTCTATGTTATTTAACATCTACATGAAACCATTGGGAGAAGTCATCAAGAAGTATAGAGTTGGATGCTTTCAGTATGCGGATGACACCCAGCTCTATATCTTGATTCTATCAGGTAACAGGGAGATGGTGGCGATCCTGAATCACTGTCTGGAGTCGGTAATGGGCTGGATGAGGGCAAACAAGTTGAAATTAAACTTAGATAAGACAGAGGTGCTATTGGTAAAGATTTGGGATCTAGGTTATGGATTGTCAGCCTGTTCCAGAGGGGGTTTCACTCCCCTTGAAAGAGCAAGTTCACAGGTTGGGAATACGTCTGAGCCTGGCTTTGCACATGAATGCTCAGGTGTAAGCTGTTACCTGGGGTGCTATCGCCCATGCAGACTAATATATCAGTGGTTGCCTGGGGTGCTTTCCCTTGTGTAGACTAGTGCATTCTTTTGTGGGCCAATTAGGCCTGGACACAGTGGTCCATGCATCAGTTACAGGATTACTGGAACATACTCTGTTTGGGGCTGCAGAGGCGTCGTTGGGGGGTGCGGTGGGCCCCCAGGTGCATGGTGCGTTGGGGTGCTCTTGAAGACCATCTGGAAACTTCAGCACCTGGAAAATGCTGCTCCTCCAGTGCTGACTAGCACAAGCCAAGGTATGGCAATCAGATGATACCTGTACTGTGTGCCATCTGCACTGGTTGTTGGTATGTTTCCAACAGCGCAATCCTGTGTAACCTTGCACTGGTGTAACAGCAGATGGAGTATAAATATTTTAATAAACAAACAAGCAAACAAAGAAGTTTCACTAA
The DNA here is from genome assembly GCA_026170595.1 of Plestiodon gilberti rubricaudatus. Classification (NCBI taxonomy): domain Eukaryota; kingdom Metazoa; phylum Chordata; class Lepidosauria; order Squamata; family Scincidae; genus Plestiodon; species Plestiodon gilberti. Next base: position 253,074,206 of record JANXHW010000001.1, on the reverse strand, counting down.
GTGCACCACCTACTGCTCATTTATTTTCTCAAGTTCTTGCTGGTCTGGGAGAACAAATAAATCAGTGAGTCATGACAGCTGGAGTTTTGGAATCTGTAGCCAATTCCTCCTTTCTCAGACCATTTATTTATGACATCAAAGCAGGGTGTGTGCCAGGGTAATGTTAGATAATGATCTCCTTAGACATTTGGAATCTGCTACAGCCCAAGCCAGGCGAAGGCTGGTAGTGGCAGTGGGCCAGCTGTGCTATTAATTCTGCAGCTCCTATTCCCTGGAGGAAGGTAAACAGAAGCAGCTTGGAGGGTCCCAAAGGAATGTGATACTCCACTGGTTTTCTTACAAATCGATAGTGCTGGTGACATCACTAGTGATGAGTGAAATGGTTCCTTCACATACATGCTGCATTGGGATACATCTTTAACTTTTATGCCCAGAGTAGTTGAGTGGCAGTGCACCCATCCAGAGATATTTGAGAGAGAGAGAGAGAGAGAGAGAGAGAGAGAGAGAGAGAGAGAGAGAGAGAGAGAGAGAGATTATTTTGCTATCACAGAAAGTTGTTAGGATATGGTATTAGTTATAATGGCAAAAGTTATCCCACAATTCCAAGCAGCTTCTCTAACAAATGAAAATATTTGTCATGTGTGCTTTTTTCCTAACTGCAGAAAGAACACCTTATCTACATAATGTAATCCATACAGGGACCCTAGTTAATGTCGCTGAGTATTATTATGTCAATGTTGTAGGTAGGGTCAGGGACTGCAGCTAGGAGATAAGCTAAAGCCACCCATGGCTCAGCTGAGATGTGGACCAGGCACATGTGGCTTATACCTAGGCTTACCATAGTCCCAGAATCGAGGCTTGCTTTGGTCTAGAGCGGACCCGAGCCGCGTCCAAGAGTGTACCGCGGCTGCCCAATGCGTGTGCAGCTTCCGGTCAACGACGCGACTGCATTGGGCAGCCGCGGTGCACTTTTGGACACGGCTCGGGTCCGCTCTAGACCAAAGCAAGCCTCGATTCCGGGACTATGGTAAGCCTACTTATACCTCATGTTCTTAACTACTCCCCTCACTCTCTCATTGCAACACAGGCTGCTGTAGTAGCTGGGTTTGACCGCTGAAGTTTTCTAGTCTCACAGATAGATGAGGCAGATCTGGAACTAATGCTTCAGAACAGGGGCCTTGGTTTGTTTTGCATTCTAGCCTTCTAGCAAAAATAATGTCATAGAAATACCATATTGCTTACAATAGTAGGACTATAGCAGGGAACAGCTTTCATCTCTTTCATTTAATTCCCTTCATTGTCCTTTTGCTTCATTAGTATAATGTAACTACACCACCAATTAGAGAATGGAAGGCCTCTTTGTATATCATCTCATTTCCCACAACAAACAATGGGTTGTTTCCTGCACAATTATCTACTACTGTCTTGCCAAGCTTTGTTCTAAACAAGCTGCCCAGGTAGGGCGGATGTTCACTGTAGTCAGTTTTACATTTTTTAAGTGCCTGAATCAGTTTTGCAAAGTACCTTGCACTTTGGAGGAGGCAGAGTATACATAAAGAAAGACAGGGTGACAAGTATACAAGTGTGGGATTTCAAATATGCAGCTGCCGCTACCGTGAAGATGGGACTAAACAAAGATGATGATGATATCTTCCTGGCCCTTTGTGTGGGTATCATCATTCTGCTTGAGAAGCACCTACACTCTGTTTATCTTATAATTTCCTGGCTAGCTCAAGGTCAGTTCTCATTCCCATGACTTCAACTGGCGTCCTTTGAGCATGAATTTATGGCCCAATCCCAACAGGACCTTATGCTGCCAGAACTAGTGTTCTGGCAGTGTAAGTTTTTTTACAGCTGTTGCAAAATGTGACAATGTGGCCTGGCAGTTGTCTCAAGTGGCAAGCGGCCAGGTCCATGCACCAGAGCCTGGAGAAAGAGCCCTGGTGCAGGTAAGACAGCGCGGGAGGTGGGTCGTGAACAGAATGGGGTGGGAAGGGGGTAGACCGAGGCCAGGAAGGCAGTACCGCCGCCGCGCCGATATCCTTTTCCCCTTCCCAGCCTTGATCCGCCTTCCAGGATCAACTTAGACTTGTGCCAGCTATATAGAAGTCCAAGTAGATCCAGCAGGGTGGCGAAGGCTTACCTCAGGGCAAGGGAACAAGGGTTCCCTTACCTCAAGGAGGCCTTCACAGCCTGAAACTTCCCAACGGGATGCAGTGTGCGTCCTGTTGGCGTGGCTGCATCGGCATGTGGGGAGTTAGGTAGGATTGGGCTGTCCAATGAATCCAAGGTTAGCCCATCCATGAGGCCAACTGAAGTGGTTGCCTCAGGCAGCAGATTAGCAGGGGACACCCACCTCCGTCCACTGGCTTGCCTCCTCTGATCCTCCTCCTCTCCCCACTCCCTTGATTAAGACAGAGAGGATGTGTAGAGGAGATGAGAGTGGTGGGCTAGAGTGTCAGAGGAGCAGAGGCTGGCACATCACCAGATGGGGGGGGCAGGGCAGCATTTGCCATGTGGCTTGGGCACCAAGAGGTCTTGGGCCACCCCTGGGTAAATCCGTGTAGTCTGTTCACGGGTAGCTTCTCAGCTTTAAACAGCTCACAGTTTACTACATTTTCATTCTAAAGCTTTCATGGCCAGCTATCAATTGACAATGTTTAAGGAATACGGGAATTAAAGCCATGTAATAAAAGAATCTTGAACTTTAATTGGAATAAAAATCACATTAAAATCCAAGGAACTGAGCCCAACGTTTCGTTCCAGCCCCGTGGAACCTCTTCATAGGAATCTTGAAAGATCATAGATGGTGCTGTCCTCAATTCATCATAGTAAATTTAAACCAAAAAACGCAGGGAAACCCCAGCGGTCTTCACTCTCCCTTTCTTTCCATGCTGGATAGTTCTGCTGTTACAGTGTCAGTGTCAGTTACAGTTCGTTCTACTGCTGCAGTGTCAGTTGCAGTATCTCCACTGTCAGTCACCTCGGATTCCATTCCCCCTCCCAAGTCTGATTTCCCATGTAGGACAGGCAACCAAATCCGATTCGTGAATGTCAAGTCTTGCTGACGATTCATCAGTGTTCCCATTCGTTTTTTACTTATTTCTAGAGCTTCCAGGTGGCGTAGTATTTTAAAATTGCTTTCCCTTTGCAGGCACACCGTTTTATCAAATTGGATCGTGTGCTTTTCTTTCAATGCATGTTCGGCAATTGAAGATTGATCCGGATGATTCAGCCTGAGAGATCGCTCGTGTTCCGCCACTCTTGTTTTTATAGCTCTACTCGTCATCCCGATGTAACATTTATGACATTCACAAGTTACACAATAAATCCGTGGGTTGGATAGTGCTGGACGTTTGTCTTTTGGGTTGCCTAGAACTTGTTGTAGTTCTAGGCTAACTACAGGTTCTAGGCCTACAGGCTAACTGTAGGCTAAGAGACTAGGGACAGTTCAGATAAACAACGAAATTGAAAAAACGACAACAGAGGAAAAATTTGGATTTGCCTGCCTTTTATTAAAGGTACAACTGATAAAATTGCACGAATATTAAAACAGGGAAACGTAAAAACCATCTTCAAACCCACTTCTAAACTACAACAAGTTCTAGGCAACCCAAAAGACAAACGTCCAGCACTATCCAACCCAGGGATTTATTGTGTAACTTGTGAATGTCATAAATGTTACATCGGGATGACGAGTAGAGCTATAAAAACAAGAGTGGCGGAACACGAGCGATCTCTCAGGCTGAATCATCCGGATCAATCTTCAATTGCCGAACATGCATTGAAAGAAAAGCACACGATCCAATTTGATAAAACGGTGTGCCTGCAAAGGGAAAGCAATTTTAAAATACTACGCCACCTGGAAGCTCTAGAAATAAGTAAAAAACGAATGGGAACACTGATGAATCGTCAGCAAGACTTGACATTCACGAATCGGATTTGGTTGCCTGTCCTACATGGGAAATCAGACTTGGGAGGGGGAATGGAATCCGAGGTGACTGACAGTGGAGATACTGCAACTGACACTGCAGCAGTAGAATGAACTGTAACTGACACTGACACTGTAACAGCAGAACTATCCAGCATGGAAAGAAAGGGAGAGTGAAGACCGCTGGGGTTTCCCTGCGTTTTTTGGTTTAAATTTACTATGATGAATTGAGGACAGCACCATCTATGATCTTTCAAGATTCCTATGAAGAGGTTCCACGGGGCTGGAACGAAACGTTGGGCTCAGTTCCTTGGATTTTAATGTGATTTTTATTCCAATTAAAGTTCAAGATTCTTTTATTACATGGCTTTAATTCCCGTATTCCTTAAACATTGTCAGTTTACTACATCATCAACACAGTCGTGCAATTTATATGAGTTGAATTCAGAGCTGGGCAGGAGGTGGAACTATCATATAACCACTCATCATATATGCATAACTTATTAGGGATTCATGCGACTGCCATTCTTGGGCCACAGTCCTGCCTCTGAGTAAAAGGACTGAGCTGTGCATTAGTATAATAGTTTTTGTGAATTGCCCCTAAAATGTGAACTTGATCTCAAAACGTTCTCCTATATTCTCTGTTTCAATCTAATGTCATTTACATCATTTTTGGTTGTAACAATAGTGGGAAACATAATAATAATAATAATAATAATAATAATAATAATATAATATATTTGAATTTACACTTTCTGAATGCACAGAACACTTTGCACTCAGGTACTGGATCATCGTCCTGCTCTGAATGGGGTTGTACTCCCTCTGAAGGAGCAGGTCCGCAGCTTGGGGGTTCTCCTGGATGCGCAGCTGCTCCTGGATTCCCAGGTAGCGGCTGCGGCCAGGGGGGCCTTTGCCCAGCTTCGGCTGGTGCGCCAGTTGCGACCGTACTTGGACCGTGCAGACCTGGCCACAGTGACTCATGCCCTAGTGATGCATAGATGCATAGCTATCTAACATAGCACCCGCTTAGCTATATCTAATATGGATAGCTATATCTAACATAGCACCCGCTTTCTAGCTACAATATCTAACATCATTGGCGTCACTACAGGGGGGGCGGAGCTGTAAGATCTTCCGTAATCGGAGGCTCCGTTACACGGAAGAACGAAGCGCCCCGCCCCCGCGCCTTCAGACCCAGTCAAAGCGGTGAATGCATGTTGTTTTCACCGCTTTGACTGGGTCTGAAGGCGCGGGGGCGGGGCGCTTCGTTCTTCCGTATAACGGAGCCTCCGATCATGGAAGATCTTACAGCTCCGCCCCCCCTGTAGTGACGCCAATGATGTTAGATATTGTAGCTAGAAAGCAGGTGCTATGTTAGATATAGCTATCCATATTAGATATAGCTAAGCGGGTGCTATGTTAGATAGCTGTGCATATTAGTGCAGGTTCCAGTTTCTTGTAGAATCCTTTTGGTTGGAGCAGTTGATGTGTGTGAGTGCATGTGCGAGTGTGTGTGTTTGGATTCTAGTGCAGGCCTGACCCATTAAGCCAGACAGAGCCACCCCTGCATATATTGTGGCCTACAAGGTGCCTGACAACACCCCTGTTGTTGCAGTTCCAGCGAGGCAGTGAAAACAGGTGCCATTGGGCCCCTGGTAGGCTGCCACATGTGGCTGGTGAGACTGGGTTTGCTTTGGTGGGGCACCAGTTGCATGGGCCTGGCCTAGTGCCTGCCTAGAACAATGTAGCTCTACTCAGTGGTATCATTGTGATACACATGACCACAACAGATAAGGATGACATCTCTTATTATGGACAGTTGCACTGTGCCTTTAGCACTTGCAGAGTAGGTGGAAATTAACAGGCAACACTCATCCATTGTTGCATCCTGTGCTAAGCAGATTTCAGTGGGAAAAAAGCATTGGCCTTGGACCTGGTAGATGTGGGTTCATGTTCTTCTTATCCATACGTTAAACATATGGCCTCTCGGTCTCAGTTTGTTAAATGTTTGTGCAACATGATCAGCCTCCTCCTCTCCATTCATCAAGGCCCCTCCATCTCCATCTTCAAATCCCGTTCTTCAGAAAGCCTTTCTTGAACCTCCATAGCTGCACCTTCACTACCGACTCTTCCCAATCCCACCCCCACTACTCCCTTGACAATCTCTAGCCTTCCCCTCCATCCCCGTCTTGTCTGTCTCACAGAGATTGTAGAAACTCTCTCTGAGCAGGCATTGTATCACCTTTGTGTTCTGTATAAATGGTCCAAAGTTAATGCAAAATAACGACTATATAGCAATATTCATGTTCTCCCTCTGCGGGATGACAGTCATAAAGCACTTCTTGCAATCAAAGTACTATGTAAAGTACACACTGATTAATAAATAGTCTTGTGTTGTGGGAACCTTGTCTGGAATACAGAACATGGTGCTATAATCCGATACTGACACTAGAGGACAGCAGAAGGCATGTCATCAGAAAACTATACACACATCAGAGGACAGGGCTGTTCAACCTTGCTTTTTGCAAGAACCACTTCCTCCAGGTCAGCTGTTATGTGCTACGTGCGGCCAGGAGTAGATGGCTTATAACAGTGATTCCTGCAGCAAGGCAGAGGCTTCTCCAGTTGCTGCTGCCTCTTGATCACTCTTGCATACCCTCCTTGCCCAACCTGCCCTCTTTTGAAGGCAATTCCAGACTGCTTCACAGCCAAGTCTCATGACCACATCTCCATTTCCAGTAGGGTCAGACCAGACAGAGCAGTGCTGCGTGATGTCCACAGCGGCAATGATACTTCACACATATGTAAAACAATTCTATATGCCCAAGTATCACTGTCAAGTACCACCAAGGGTACTCTTACCACTGTTTGAGAAGCACTGCCATAGAAAGACCCGAGGAAACAAAGGTATAAGTCTGGCCTTTGCCAGGGTTGTCATAACCATTGCATACATTTATGCAGCAGCAAACATTGGTTACACAGATCTGCAAATTTGAGGGTCAAAAATACGTTTTCCAAAATTTATGATGGTTTTATATGAATCTGGGGTGCTGATTCCAAAACTGGTATCAGTTTTGCCTTATTACGTCTGTTTTTGGGGGCATGGCATCACCACCTCATAGTGCGAGTCAAGCAGCTTCCTCATGAGGAAGCCATGGCATTGGATTATGAGGTAGTGATGCCGTACCCCCAAAATTTGACATGATAGCGCAAAACCGACGCCATTTTTGGAATCAGCGCCCCAAATATACCCAAGAATAGGTCTCACTTTTAAGAAAGCAAAATGCGCGCAGGCCTGTGTTATCAACCATGTATACATTCAAGAGGGAGCCACAGCCAAATCTGCTAAACTGACAATATACCTGTCAGATACACAAGCAAACACATTCACCTGTGACATTTTTAGGCATTCATATTCATCTAAATCATTGTAAGAATATACCTAAAAAAGAGTAATGCCTACAGTGGCCCTAATCCGACGCTTGGGGAGGCCTGCAGCAGGGTCCGCAGGGTCCCCCCCCCCCGGGGGATCTCCACTGCCACCAATTAATAATAATAATAATAATAATAATAATAATAATAAACAACAATGGACCTTTTCGTCTGCAGTGGTGGCGGAGGCAGCGCGATCCTGAACATGCAGTCGATGTCACCATGGGTTGCCACACCCCTTAAGGGTATAGCAACCCTTTGTTCCCGACTGAGGCATTGCGACACCCCAGTTTGGGAGCCTCTGCCCTAAAGGTAGGATCTGCTTGAATCTTCCACAAGCACATTGAAGTTCAGAAAGCATTACCTGTACATGCTTTTCTTATCATGAAGGTCCTGCTGAGGCTTCTGATCACAGCACATCTAGAGGAGGAACCCAACCTTCCCAGCAGAGATTCCCCATATATTCCTAGAAAAATGTTATTGGGCTTAAATATCTGTATTACCATCCGCATGATTACCTTTCTCTTTGGCACTTCCATCAATGAGACAGTGCTAACAAGGGAGCACTAATAAGGGTGCAGAAGTCAGTTTTATTGCATGTTTACAGCTTGTGGCAGAGATGATGTAACTGACTCATGTGATGTAACTGAACATGTGATAGGAGGGGGCTACTACAGCTTCGAGTTGTAGCCTCTCCTGCACAACACCCAGCAAGAAATGATATACATTTCAAGTGAAGTTTTGTTGGAGAATCAGTGAGTTCAAGTTCCAACCCTTGTTCTTTTTCTCCCTTCTGAGGCCACTGTGTACAGAGTGGGCCAGAACCACAACAATCAATATGGGATATTCGTATAACATCCATTCGTATAACATCATATCTCCATGGGGTGCTATGTAAGAACATGGAGAGTATGAAATACCGTGAGTTCTCTTTATATGCGAATTCTCTATGTGCGAATTCACTATCTGCGAGGGGCAGAATTGCCACCTGTCTCCCAGTATCTGTGGTCTGTTCTCACTATCTGCAATCTTGACAGTGCCATTGTTCTCATGGGTGTGTACTTAGCTCCCCCCCCCCCAGGTCTCCTGGGTCTGGGAGCAAATTTCCCTCTTGCCATTTGCAACGCAATGGGAGCTGTTTGTGCTCTCTCTGGGCTTCCAGGATACTGTACAATACCTTTTATATTTGCATAATGTTGTTAGGAAGGAATAATAATTAATTTGCTAGAGTTAGGAATTGTCCCATAACAAAGAGCCAATGTGGTTTACTGGATACTGCCCCCACAATCACCCAGCCCATAAACTTCAAAGTAAGATTCATATTCACAAAGTTCATATAGTGTATGGCAAAGTGGGTCCCCTGGAACCTAACCCCATTTTCCCATAGGCTTAATGATTCGCTATCTGCTAATTCGCTATCCACTAGGTTTTCCAGGAACCTAACCCTAGCGGATGAGAACTGACTGTATAGTCTTCCAGATTAAGTGCAGAGGTGAAGTCCTTAATTTAGGAATAGTTATTGCCTATTATGAAGCATTATACTTTCCTGTTCGTTTTGCTCATAAATGTATAATTACCTTGTATGATAGGCTACTGTTATTCACATTTTCTAGATAAGAAATAGAGGTTGAGATAATACCACAGCCCCCAGTCATGTGGGAATTTGAATCAGAAGACATGCCTGTTGCTGAGCAGGTGAACTCACTTTGATTTGCTGTGGTGTTAACTCACCCATTTGATTTGGTGCTGAAATCACATAGCAAGACATTGACACCTTAACAACGCTCCTGTATTGGAATTGCTCCTATATTTAAATTTGGATGTTTGGGCTTTTCCCCCCGTATGCCTGGTAATGACTTCTTGTGTCTTCGTTCCACTGTTGTTTCCACCTGCAAATGCAGCAGTCTGCAAACCTGTTTTTCTTTCGACCTGCCTAGCCAGCGTGGCTCAGAGAGCTATCATTGGAGCTCTTGGGGTGGCAGAACCTGCAGCGTTCTCTGCCACATGAGAGGCTCTGTGAGAGAGAGAGTATGTAACCCCGCTCTAGTGAACAGAGGAGAGAGAGAGAGAGGGCGCTCTGAAAGGGGTCAGGAGGTCTGGCTCACGCTGGGAACCAACCCAAAGGGACTTCTTCTGTGTTCCGCTGTCCTGAGGCTTGAGCAATGGGAAAGCTGCTATCCCAGAGTGCTGCAAGCAGGTTGCAGCCTTGTGATTTATCACCCAGGCCCTTGGAAGCTCTTGAAACCAGGGGCCTAAGTGGTCCTGAATGGAGGCATTAATTACTATTAAAAACACACATTTATATCTCTCTCACCTGCTTTAAATCCTGTGAAATTAGATTTCCCACCCCTCCCCTCCAGCCTCAGTGGCAGCTCAGGGTGCTTTATGGGCCTATAAAGCCTTGCAGTGCCTGCAGCCTATACTGGCGTTTATTTATGAGGCCTATAACAGGCTTCCTGGCTGCACTATCTGAGTCCCCTGATGATTTTATTTCTCTTTCCCATGGATAAAATGATCCCCACAACCTCTGAGGCTTGGAGAGGTTTTGGAGGCAGAGTAGCATAAAGGGGACGTGAGCTGGCAAGACAGCAAGTCATTTGCTTCAAGCTCTAGTGCAGAGTTGCTTAGGAGACCACAAGGACCTCTGAATGTGAGTACAGCTGATAGGGACCATGATTACCTGGCAATCCTTTCAGTGTAGAAGTAATATGCAGTGCAGTGCCTCCTGCTGGAAGGAGTTGGATTAGCCCTGGGTGACTTAAGCCTGTGACACACCAAGCACATCTGTGTGCATTGCACCCAGCGGCGCCCGTGTTCATCTGGTGTGTCTGACCTCCGGCCGGAACAAACAGGAGCGAGCGCCGGGCGGAGCCGGAAGGCACGTTCTGGTTCACGCTTCCGTAGATCCATGCTCAATTTTTGCTGACATGCCACATTCAGCCAATCACAGCCTGTATTTGGAACTCTGGGGGCAGAACGTAGAGCAAACGCGGTAGCCAATCAGAACCGAGTCCGAAGAGTCTCGATTCTGATTGGCTAAAAGAGAGAGGGGGCGGGGCGGGGCAGAACATCTTCCCTTCTCCATGCAGCTTTCAATGGTGTGCCTGGGGTTCGTAGTGGCACGTCGGCCGCTCAGGCAACACACCGGACGAGTCGCATGTGAGACGAACGCGGACGTGCTTGGTGTGTCACAGGCTTTACTCATTGCATGAGTGCCTGCTCTTTTCCCGCTATATCACTCTCTCAATACAAATGCTGCTTCCTGGGTTCCTTTGTTTCTTCACAACGTCATGTCACACTAGTATGACTTGTTCCTTTCAGCATATCCCACCCACTTTGGGTTCCATTTCTTGGTCATGCAGCAGCATGTTCTGTTTGTAGGGACACTTGGGTGTCCTTTTTGTCAGAAGCAGGAAGCTACTGTGGGCAGAAAAAAAAACACCTAGCCAGTTCAATCTGTAAGGCTGCAATCCTATGCACACTTTCCTGGAAGTAAGCTCCATTGAACACAATGGGACTTACTTCTGAGTAGACATGCACAGGATTGCACTGTCAAGGAGGCTCAGCTGCTCAGTTGTGACTCCACAATGTCTTCCATTGCTGAACAAGGGCTTGGAGGCCTGTGGCTGTCTCCCCTGCTACAGTTTCTGCTACAGAAACTGCACTTCCAAGACTTAGGAAAAATCCCTGCAACACTACCTCCCTTATGGCAAGCTCTCTATAGCATTTATTTGTGGAGAGACTTTGTTTTTGCAGATGTTTCTAAAATTCATGGATCATAATTGCTAACACTCCCTGTTTAGAGCATGGAAAAAGTCTGAGTAATTCAAGTATATCGTGTATGATTCAATTGTGGCTGGGAACATTAAGATTGATTCTGGTGGTCCCTTCTTTTTCCCCCTCTAGGGGGCACCAAGCCTCTTCTTTGGAGGCTGCTTGAGGACTTTTCCAGCATCATCACTATTGTGGATGAAGAAGATGAAAGGAAGCTTTTAGCAAAAGATCTTATGCTGTATCACTCTAATGTGATGATGTGGGGGGTACATGTGGGAGCTGATAGGCAGGGCAACAAAGTTGATCGTTGTACTGCTGCTCAGAGAGAGTTGTGATACTTATGAGCAACTCCCATACCTGTCTGTCTAGGTGTAGGTTTTCCACCTATGGAATGTGATCATTCAGGTGCAGGATTCCACAAATTTTGGCTGGCTTTGGTAGCCAAGCCAAAATCTGTAGTCTGAAGGACCCTGCCCATTCCCTTGAGTGAATATTGGAAGAGTCCTGCTAGATCGGGTCAAAGTCCCATGTAGTCCAGCATCTTGTTTCCCATAGGAGCCAACCAGATGCTTCTGGATAGCCCACAACCTGGAGATAAAGGCAAATTCCTCTCCCACCTTTGCTCCCAGGTAACTGGTATTCAGAGTCACACTGCTACTGAAGCTGGAGGTAGCCACTGATAGACTTGTCCTCCAGAGATTTGTCTCATCCTCTTTTAGTGGCATCTAAGATAGTGACCTTCACCACATCTTGCGGTAATTAGTACAGACATGCAAGGGGAAGTCTTGCCTCACAAACTTGTTAGAATTTTTTGAAAAGGTCAACAGGCATGTGGATGCGAGAGAACCCATGGATATTATATATCTGGATTTTCAGAAGGCGTTTGACACAGTCCCTCATGAAAGGCTCCTGAGAAAACTCCACAGTCAGGGAATAAGAGGGCAGGTCCTCTTGTGGATTAGGAACTGGTTGAAGACCAGGAAACAGCGAGTGGGAGTCAATGGGCAATTTTCACAATGGCGAGAGGTGAAAAGCGGTGTGCCCCAAGCATCGGTCTTGGGACCGGTGCTTTTCAACTTATTCATAAATGACCTGGAGTCGGGGATAGGCAGTGAGGTGGTCAAGTTTGCAGATGACACTAAACTTTTCCGGGTGGTGAAGACCAGCAGGGATTGTGAAGAGCTCCAGAAGGATCTCTCCAAACTGGGAGAATGGGCAGCAAAATGGCAGATGCGCTTCAATGTATGTAAGTGCAAAGTGATGCACACTGGGGCAAGAAACCAAAATTTCACATATACGCTAATGGGTTCTGAGTTGTCTGTGACGGATCAAGAGAGAGATCTTGGGGTGCTGGTGGACAGGTCGATGAAAGTGTCGACCCAGTGTGCGGCGGCTGTGAAGAAGGCCAATTCCATGCCTGGGATCTTTAAAAAAGGGATTGAGAATAAAACGGCCAATATCATTATTCCTTTGTACAAATCGATGGTAAGGCCACATCTGGAGTATTGTGTCCAGTTCTGGTCACCACACCACAAAAAGGATATAGTTGAATTGGAAAAGGTGCAGAAAAGAGCGACCAGAATGATTCGTCGGCTGGAGCACCTCCCTTATGAGGAAAGGTACAGCGTCTGGGGCTTTTCAGCCTAGAAAAAAGGCGCCTGAGGGGGGACATGATTGAGACTTATAAAATTATGCATGGGATGGAGAGAGTGGATAGAGGGAAATTCTTCTCCCTCTCGCACAACACCAGAACCAGGGGACATGCACTAAAATTGAGTGGAGGGAGAGTTAGAACAGACAAAAGAAAATATTTATGTACCCAGCGTGTAATTCATCTGTGGAACTCCTTGCCACAGGATGTGGTGATGGCACCTGGCCTAGATGCCTTTAAAAGGGGTTTGGAAAGATTCATGGAGGAAAAGACCATCACAGGTTACAAGCTATAAGCAACCTCCTGGTTTTAGAAGTAGGTTTTCTCTGTGCCAGGTGCAAGGGAGTGTCAACGGGAAACAGGTTATCTTGTTGTCTTGTGCTCCCTGAGGCATCTGGTGGGGCCACTGTGTGATACAGGAAGCTGGACTAGATGGGCTTTTGGCCTGATCCAGCAGGGCTCTTCTTATGTTCTTATGACATATACATGTACTCAGAAGTAAGCCCCACTATGACTGATGGGACTAAACACAAATAGGATTGCAGGCAGCTGAGATTATCCCTACAGTTGCACTGGGCTGCAGAAAGCCTTGGTGATGCAACTGGGGAATAACCCCCATCCAGCTTCAAACTTGGTGCCAAAGACTGGCATCTGATGGTGGGCAGAAGCAGCAGTGCCAGGAAGCCTGTGCAAGCCACTTCCAGAATAGGTAGTGTCACAGCCAACCTGTCCTTCAAACCCAGAGGGAAAGGCTGGTGCCAACCTGTGACATCCAGAGCACAGCAGTGGCATCCAGAGTGCACCTTAGTAGGGCTAACGTTATCTTTTTCAGGCGTTGCCTATGTTTTGTCTGCAATGATGAGGATCAGAAGCATACTCTATTTTACTCATAACAAACTGCAGAATTCTCCTGGGAGTCTGCAGGAGATGCCAGATTCTGCACTCGATGTCACATTCTGTGAGTCATGGTGCAATGAGGCCCTGCAGATTGCTGGTGTTCCTGAGTGGCCAGAACAGATCTAGGAAAGTTGGAGGGATACACAAGGATTGATGCACAGGAGTTCAACACAGACTGGTCCGTTTTTAGCATTCAGCCTGTGTTGTATGCTGTGTGGCAGGGCTCAGAGCTGCCTAACAGGGATTGATGGCTTTGTGTTTCTTGAGCCAACAGTGTGTGATTGCATCTCCCAGCAAAAGCAGTGGCAGTGAGAAATGGGGGGAAGGGAGCAGGAAAAGGGGTGGAGGTCTTCCTCCTTCCATCACGACACATTCTTAGGGGTGAGAGTTTCAGGAGGCATTTGCCAAAATTTCAGCAGTGAAAGGCAATGCAGAAATGGCAGCATGGCAAAAAAGTTGAACTTTGCAAATGTGGAAGAGTTTTCATCTGGCAAGGTTTTGCGATCCAGCTCACCTCTGGCGAATCATCCTGCAGCATGTGGCTTTGGCCTGGGAGTCCTGTGTTGAAGGACAACTCCGGCATAGACTTGCCAGTGACTCTGTCTTCCAGCCTCTGATCCCTTTATGTGGTAAATGGGAATAGCTGACAACTGTCATTTACCTTGCAGTGAAGATAAGTAACATAATAAGGCATGCAAAGCACTTTGTTTATTAAAACTCTTATAAAACAACCTTGCAAATAGATATGGAAAACTTACCTACTTAATTTGCCTTCCTCACTTCATTCTGCTCATCCACCTTCTTTCCTCTCCTGCCTTTCAACATTTGACAGAGAAAACTGTTTTGTATTAAGGAAATGAAGTTATCATATAATGTTTCTGAATATGCTCAAAACCAACAACACAGACCCCCCCTAAAAAAAATAAATAAATTCTTGCTTGGTATGGAAGCAAATACCACCAAATAATGTTTTCAAATATTAACATCAAACTTAATAATACCTACCAACTACAGTTATCACCTACCAGTTGAACAGCGCAATCCTAACGCTGGGGTTGCTGGCAGACCGAGTGGTCTGCTGGCCGTAGCCGTCGTAAAAAATGCCATAAGGTACTTTTACAATGACTCGTGAGCAGCGAAGGCCGGCGCAAGGCCAGCCTTCCCTGCTCCATTGCCCGAGCGCCCAGAGGACCGCTGCCAGACCCAGGTAAGGATCCAGCAGGCGGGTGGGGGCAAACGGAGGGTGGCCATAGGCCCATAGGCCCAGCTGTTCTGGGATGGGGCGGGGGATGGCTTTGGCCGAATCCTGTCCCCCGCTGCGCGGCTGGGCCATTACATGGCCTCCTCCGACTTCCGCCAGCAAAATAGCTGGCGGAATTCTGAGGTCGCCGATCAGCACCAGCGCCCTTTACACTCGGGGAAGAGGACGAGCGTCCCCTTCCCCAAGGAGACTTTCTGCCAGGCAGGAGACTGCCCGCGGTGGAGCACAGGTTCCAGCAGGCAGCCTCGGCTGCCCGGCGGATCCTTAGGCAGGATTGCGCTGCCCATCACCTACAAAGTATGTTTTGACCCTTAGTTGTCAGAAATTAATATGTTTTTCTTGATGCATCTCATGGTTAATCTCTGAATGGGCAGGTGCTGCATCATAGGTCTCTAGAAGCTACACCTTCTCATCTGGAATCCCTACTTATTAGTTCCAGATGCACATTGGTGGCTGTGATTACTTTGCACTCAGCACATGCACATTTAGGACCCAAACCCAGATGATCTGTAGCCCAGACCTGCACACAATACTTCATGCTTGCAATGCATGTGTTCTCAAAACCTCAATGTTTTGTGCCCACTAGTAAAGTTAGACGAATGAGTTCTCAAGCAAGTCAAGAATATTATGCCAGCCAAAAGGCATAGCTGTCTGGTTAATCCCAATATTAAGTGAAAAACACCAGCAACCAATCCTCATAGTGGAAACCAGGTACTGTATCAAATACTCTTTTGGGAGGTCTCTCTTGCTATAGTTGTGTTCTCCTACAATGCTCTTTGAGATTTATTTTAATCCAAGTCATTAGAAATACAGAACCTTAGACTGGAAAGAGCGGATAATGGTATTGTTGCTGACTCTCAGCTTTCCAGGCCTGGGAGCACCAGGAACAACAATGCTGTAATATTCTGTGCATCCTGGAAAGGAAACTGCTGTATCTATGAAGGAGAGATGAACATTTGCCACTTGCCGACTCATTCAGGATAATTGCTGTTCACTTTAGGTGCGTGTTGAGATTGCATCACTGCCTACAGAATCCACAACAAACAACATTAATGATGGAATAATAACCTATTAGGGGTTATCTCTTTTCCCCTCTACACCCACGGGCAGACTTGCTTACTAGCTTACTTGGCTAGATAAAAACACGAGGCACAGGCTGATTGAAGTTGCAAAAAGAAAGAGAAAAGTTTACTCACAGTTTCATGTTCATATTTACACAGCATCTGATTAAGATCAGAGGTTGCTCTAACTTAAAGGATGAAGCCCCCCCTAGAGCTGGGGGCTTCCTGCATGAGGTCTGCTGTAAGATGGCCGCTGGGTTGTTGGAGCAGCGTTGGCATCATCCTACCTCGTGGGCATCAGGAGAAGAAAGTGATTAGAGAAAGGTGAAGAAGGAGGAGGAAACTGGGTCTGGGGCCACGCCCCTTCCTTAGGACAAAGAGGGGTCAAAGACAAGAGGGTCTACTTAGGTGATCAAACAACACACACACACATACCCTCCAGTGTCCAGCATATGGAAGTTGCCCACTTTTCCAACAATCAATACATTGAAGGATATAATGCTGTTATCGTTTCCCCTCTCATGACCACTCCCTTTCCATTTTGATATATTTTTCCATAGTTTCACAGCCATCATGAATTCATGGTAGCTGAATAGATGCTACAAATGAACCCCATGAAATAAGATGTCAGAGCAAGAGATAAGCAGGAAGCTGGGCAGCTTGGACAACCCTGAAAGAGTTAACGAGGGACTATGAGGACTGTACTGATGGCATCTGAAAATGATGCAAAAGGCCAGGATACAACTGGCAGTGTCGAGCCGCACTCCATGAAACCAAAAAGAGAAAGTTGTCATTAGCAACCATTTTAACTTAGTGGTTACTGTGGTATCTCCCCAGAAAGAGAGATGCCCTAATGCTGGGACCCTCGGCCACTGCCTTCACTTGTTGCTTCCCTCTCCTGTACCCTCAAGTATACAGGACTACATTTCATGAGTATATATTTGGCATAGGGATTGACTGCCCAAGCTACACCAGTAAGGCAACACATAGACTTTATTGTAACATGAACAGTATAACTAAAAACAAGTGGTATCAAAAGTAACAGGTACTGTATCAATAAAAACCCAGTTCCCAGTTGACAGCCCACTCTTGTGTAGGCTGCTGCATCCCGCGTAGGATGCTGCCGGCGCGGCTGGGGCTCACCTCGGGTGAAGGGGATGTTTGTCCCTTTCCCCTAGTGTAAGCCCCAGAGGCCCCAATGGGCCTCCTTGGATGCTCTCCAGCTCTGGAGCTGACGCACAACTGGGGAGGGCCATATAAGGCCAGCCCGGGAAGGGAACGGGGATACCGGCGCAGCCTGGCACCCTGAATGTATTCACTTTTACAGAATGTTATTCAGGCAGCCTTCCCCCCCCTTCCCATCTCTTCTCTGTCTGCTTAACTATCCTCATCATAACTATCCCTGGCTAAATGCTAACCTCTAACTGACTCCTCTCACACCCAACCAATGCTGTCCCTCATCACTTATATAAACCAATCACATATTAAATACCACTAGTTCAAAATGAGTTCTAATTCTCAGCTAATAAGAATTATGTGTTTTGTATTCCTTCTGCATCCCCATATTTCTTCTTTCATCATCATCATCATCATCATCATCATCATCATCATCATCATCATCATCATCATCAAAACGCCATGTCCAATCACTATATAACAAACATATCAGCTATCGGGCCACTTTGTCACAGTGATTATCTTCTCTCTTCAACACATGGCATTCTGGCCAAAGTTCCTTACCCAGTCACCCAAACATGAAACATCAATAACATTCTGATGTATTTCAAGTGTAAAATCCTGCCCAATGATAAATTTCAAAGCAGTGAAAGTGGAAAATGAATTAACTTCAAATTAATCAGTTGCACTGTTACTCCCTTTTTCTTTTAGTTTTAGCCTACGCTGCTTCACAATTTGTGCTGAACAATGGAAAATACAAAGGCCTGGCTTCAGAATATAGGTCATGCTTTGCACTGAGTCTACATGCCATTCGCTATTATTAAAGGCATTAACATAAAGGCAAATTAGAGGTACAAGCTCAGACACAGGAGAAAGAATGTGCAAATGGTTGCACCCAACAGCAAAGGCCACAGACTGAGACATATCATGACTCATGAGGCAATGCATCCTGCAATCCTTCTGAAGAGAGACATTCCCATGCCTCCTTGAGAGGAATGGGGAGCTGCTCCCTGGTGTGTTATATACCAACAGCTGCAAGAGTAGCGAAGCTATCCAAAGTAGGCAGGGATTGGAGGGGCTGAGCCAAGGGAGAAGCTGCTGAGAGCATGCCAATGAGCTCGCCCCCCTCCGCCTGCCATTCCAGCCGACTGCGTAGGGGCATTATCGCCTAATTATATTTGTACTTTTTAATCTCTGGCTGTCGTTGGAGTGATGCTGAGCAGTCTTGCGCCCAGAATATTAACCACAGCAGTACAGGGGAATTAAGGAGCCCAGGCACCCTGGAAAGGAGACAAAAGCAAAATGGGTGATGAGCCTGCAAAGAGACAGTAAGGCTGGAGGCTGCTCTGCTATCCACTGTATGGACCTGGAAAGGGCTTTGTTAAATGTCCACAGTCCAGGAGAAAACATGAATAGTACATCAAGTTCGCATTGCAGAGTGGATAACAAGCTAGGGAGAAGGAGTAAGATTGCTCAGCCTTTGGATTGAAGAAAGGCACGCTGTAGGCTAGTGCCTTGTCCTGGTCTTTTTGCCCATTGCCTCCTCCTGACTTTCTCTTAATCTCTTCACTCTTTTGAACAGCTCTCCTTTCTTTGCTTCCCTGGGCTTGCTGCAGGCCTGGCTTGCTGTGTTATGTCCTCTTAGCTTGAAGCCCTCTGTCCACTCTGCTGTTCTTTAGGTCCGGAGCAACTCAGCCAATGACATCCAGCAATGACCGTTAGGAACTGAGAGCTCAGCCAATGACAGGTCCTTCTGACTCCCCAGTTCCTCTATGACAGGTGGGCAGGTAACGCAATCACTGGCAGAGGTGTTATCACATCCTTTGAATCTTCTCGAATCTTCTGGGTGATGCTGCCTGGAGAGCACTTTACTGGCCTGTATCTCATGTTCTCCACCAGGCTGGCAAAATGTCAGTTTTGATAAGAAGGTTGTGAAGAACTGTCGAGGAGTGAGTAGGGAGTGAGTAGGGACTGTACAGGTCGAGTTCTTCGGAAGATAAGTAGTGTCAGATAGCAAGAGCTGTCTGTTTTGATTCAGACCTGATAGGAAAAATGGCAGCCTGGGGCCGAAAAAGAACTATCCCCTCCAGTATTTCATAGATGACAATTGAGACATAATTCCAGTACCCCAGTTCTCCAGTCAATTATCACTTTGTGATCCCCCAGTGGGCTGGCCCTATTTGATGGTGGATGTATTGGAGCATTCTCTTTCTCAGTGGTGTTGGGGCCTCTGTTTGAAATTGATTTCTAGTTAGGGAATCCTTGCCCCCAACAGGAAGTCAGAGGCTGGGCCTGTGATCACACTTCCCTCCTTCTACCAGTCACAGCCTTTCCTTTTCCCACCCAGCCTCTCCAACCCTCTCTCCTTTTCGCCCACCCTCTGAGTCCCCTGGTGTTCAGGCACTGAGTGTTAATTCCACGCTAACAGGGCTGTTGTGAGTCTAATTGCCTGATAAACATAATTGAATCTTATGGATTGCCCTAGTGTTATTACACGGAGCCATTTAAAGGAGTTAATGGGAGCTAAAGTGATGCTGTAATTCCTCCTGCCCTTGCAGTAGCATTGCAGATGCTCCTTGGGAGTTAGATTCTGGCTTTGCCTCACTGCAGGGCCATATCTCTCTCTTTGCACTGGCCTTGGAGAGCTGGAGATAATGTCAGCTTCCGGATTATGACAAGAGCGCTCCTTTATACTTGGAGTTTCTCTGTTTCTCATTAAACATTTGCATGAGAACTGATCTCTCTTGTAGAAACTCTGGGATGAGGCAGGCAGCTTGTTCTCAGCAGAGGGAGAGAGTGCACCAAAGGAAGCCAGGCTCCCTGATGTTTGGGTGATACCAAACATTTAGCTTGTCTGTCTGGAGCATTATCGAAGGCCCCTTCTCAGACTTATTATGGGGCACCTGGCACTTCCATGCTTCTGTAGTTAAACGTTTCAAGAAAGGAGATGTTCCTCGCCTTTGCTTTCTTGCAAAGCCCACCTGCCTGTGAATGCTCATAGCTCACTGACAGGCAAGGGCCAAGGGTCAGCTCCACAATTATGCTCATTCCATTCAGTATCAAATAGCCATTGAATAAAGGGTATTCCATGGCAGACTTGCTTTTTGGGAAAAGGAGAAAAGGTCCAGGGGCCAAAACAGACCATAAACTTGTGTGATTGGGGCCTGCATGTTTGCTTTTTAAAATATAAAAAAGGACTCACATGGGTGTCTAATCTAGATTGTGGGACCCCAGTTCATCCTTTCATTATTTGGCACTGATGAGACCTATTTCCAAGCAAATAGCAGCTGAGTGGGGGGAGACTAATCTTTACCAAGATCACAGTGGGGGGGGGAAAGACTTAAAGCCATTCTCCCCCTGCCATGGTCTTGATCCAGATCGGGGGCCCAGTGAAGCTGCTCTTTGCATCGAACAAACAAACATGCAGGCTCCAACCACACAAAAAGTGTATCACCTAGTTTGACTCTTGGATGTGTTGGTGAGGGCAGATAATAGCTTGTTCATTTAGGGTATTTTTAACCTGCTTGTCAATCATGTTGATTCCTAAAGTGGTATACAATCAAAAATCACAATACGAATAAGAACATAAACAGTGCAGAAGGTCATAAGAAGGTTCCTGAGTGTCAGTGGAGCTCATGTCTAATGTTTGCATGGCTGGGTCCAGTGTTAATCTCCCAGCTACCACAGCTCAGGTGGGGAGATGCCACTTGCTGGGGGGGGGGCAGAGTCAACTGACCCAGGCTAAGATGTTCTGTCGACTCCTCTAGTTGTCTCCCAGCTTCAAAATCCCAGAAGCTGCCCGCCTCTGTGCAAAACCTTGTCTGGGAAATCACAGTTCCCCCCCCCCTTCCTGCCTCTTTCACACATATCAATGAACCAGTTTTATGATGCCACTGAAGTGATGCTGCAAGATGTTGGGTGGCCAAGTAGGAAGAGAAGCCTCTGAGATTGCTTAAGGCCGAGCTACACCACATGCATTCGCGTTCTGGCATGTTCCAAGAGCAGCCGACATGCCAGAACGGGCAAAGTGGAGCCTGTCTCCATTTGACACGGGACGGAATGCGACCCTCCGGTGGGCCAACGCCGTCAAGCACAAAAAGCAACACACTGGATGCATGCGGACTCGGCTGGACGCACCACGCCGAGACGCGTGCGGTGTAGCTCCGTCATTATGTTGGAGCTTCTAACCATAATTCCCGCAATGCAATTTCCCATTACTGCCACCAGAGGGCCTAGTAGAAATCCTGCTCTCAATTCCTTTACTTCTTTGTAAAGGAGATTGTCTCTTATGGATAGCTTCTGTAATTAGTGGTTAGAATTTATCCTTATGTCTTACACCATCTACATGTTTCAGAATGCCTACGTGCCATCGTGTTACAGATTGTTTTGATTCTGCAGTCAAAGTAAAAGTGCCTGAGTGATATACCTATGGAAGTGCAAATGTGAAGTGTCTTTTTGTGCTTGATTCATATGTCATTTCTGTTTTCATACTGTATATGGCTTATTTGCTCCTGACAGTAATCTATGAATAATCCATGAATGAATGTGTGTGTTGTGTTTTGAATGCTTTTGAACCTGTTTTGAAAGATTTCTGGTGCTTTCTCAATATTGTCATTTACCTGTGTAATTATATTGATTGCCTAGATGTGTAACCTGCCCAACCAATGTGCTGTTTGTCAATGCCTGGTTTTTCTTCCCTCAAGTCGATCTAGCTGAAGAGAGCCAGGCCAGCCATAGGCCCAACATCCAGCTTCTCACAGTGTCCCATGAGATGCTTCCAGGAAGCCTACAAGCAGGCCGTAGCCCTCTCCTGCGCGAGGTCCTTAGCAACTGGTTTTGGGTGGCATAGTGACTGCATCTGAGTAGTTCCAAAATTCTTTTCACAGGTTCTTTTTGTCATAAAATGCAGCTGCTGGAACTGTGGTTTGAAGGGGAGAGATCAGCATGAAGAGGGAATTGGTGTTGTTTTAAACTTTTCCTTATCTTGTTTTCCTACCAAAAACTGCACCCCAAGGAAAAATATACAGCTTGATAGGATGTTTAGGTAGCAGATCCTGCTGCAAGACAGAAGGTTAGATTAGACTGGATCCTGGAGTTTCTTTCATCTCTAAAACTGTAGGTAGCTGTGTTGGTTCCTTAGAAAAAAATCCCAAAGCCACAGTCTTGTAAGGCTTTCAGCTGCACATTTATGAGTGTTGTCTTAATAAACAGGGTTATTCAAAAAGGATGGTACAAAAGTAAAGCTGATTTATTCTTGCAAGGGGGGGGGCAAATGCCCCAGGCAAATGCCCTGGCAAGGGGGGCAAATGCTTGTGAGGAGACCATGGCTGTTTGCCCCCCCCTGCCCCATTATAGGTACGCAAGTGCCCACATCAAACGTTTGTAATGTGCATGTGAAAGTTGTATGGTTTTTCTGTATTTTCATGATGGTTGTGGTATGTCAGTTTATTTAAGAATAAATCAGCTTTACTTTTGTACCATCCTTTTTGAATAACCCTGTATAATGCATTATAATTGCTTCTCCTTTGACAGCGCAATCCTGTGCAAGTTGTGGCGGCCAGCCTAAATTGCCGGCCAGTGCATCCTGTGCAGGATGTGGGCCATGCCAGTGCAACCCAGGGTTACCTTGGGGGAAGGGGACATTCATCCCGTTCCCATGGTGTAAGCACCGGAGGCCCCAATGGGCCTCCTTGGATATGCGCCAGCTCTTTAGCAGGGGGAGGAGGGTGGATCAGGCCTGGGAGAGAGGGCGGGCTTGGTGGAGCCCTCTGCCAAATCTTATGCCCCTTCCTGGGCTTGAAAGCCCAACACGGAACTGCTAGAATTTGCACGGGCCATTTAGCAGGTGCACATTCGAGGAGCCCAATAGAGGCTGCTGGGGCTCAACACTGGGTAAGGGGATGAATGTCCCCTTACCTTGAGGAGACCTCTAGCCCCACGCTGGATATAGCAGATCCTGTCCTGGTGCTGCTGGATCGCCTCGTGGGGCTTTGAATAGGATTGCGCCGTTAGTTGCAGCCACAAGTCTGCTTTGACTAAACTTCTGTTCTTGCAGCTTCATCCATTGCATTCTTGTCATTGCTGTAGTTTCTATGACCACCTCATCCCAGCCCTTTGATCAACCAATGTGAACTGCCTAGTGCTTTATCTAGGCATAATATATTGACTGTCAGAGCTTGCGGGGGGACAGTGAGAAAGGTTTCTGAGTTGACGGCTACAAATTGCTCTGTTGCCAGACTTCTCAAGATGTGAGATGGGCCTTCCCACAGTGGTACGAGCAGTTGCTGGGAGAGCACGTAGTCTTTCCTGACACCCTCCCCTTTCACGTTGGGTTTGGTGTATGTCGAGCTAGGATGAGTGTGTATTTGTCACCTCTCCCTGTATTTCAGATAGTCTATCATAGACATCAGAATGTCTTCCCACACATGCTTAATCACTGGATACCAGTAGAAAAATTAAATTCTCCTTCTGTGAGTAGTTCATATGGCCAGTGTAATGATAGCAGGAATGAAGTTACCTATATTCCATCCTTCCCCACACTATGTGGGGCTAACATCCCTTAGAGGGAGGTGATTTAGGTCAGGAAAATGGCACGGAGTGGGGGGGATGCTTTCACAGACACTGTTCAGTGCTACTGCTGCCTGTGACTACATCGAGAGGCAAAGTGAGAAGAACTTATTAGATATATAGACAATAGTTTCTGAAAGAGGGCGAGGTGCAATGACAGCATAATGTAATGAAGCGAAGTGTTCTGTGAGTAAACTCGTGGAGGAAAGACATTCTAGGGAATGCTAGCATAAAATAAAACTGAAACCTAGGGCAGCAGACATTTTGCCTTCTGTTGTAGGATGAGATTCACAGCATTGAGTAAAGTTTCAGCCCAATCCTAACTAAGTCCCCCACACTGATGCAGCTGCACTAATGGATTGCGCGCTGCATCCAGTGGAGGGGGGGGGGGTCGGGGAGCAGTCCAGAGGTCTCCTCAAGGTAAGGGAACTTTCATTCACTTACCTTTAGGTAAGCCTCTGCTACCCCAATGGGCCTTCTTGGATCAGCTATTTTGCTGACGCAGAACCAAGGAGAGTAAAGGGGAAGGAATGGGGTTAGGATCCTGGCACATGCTGGTGCTGCTGGAATCCACCCCTCCCTTGCTGTGTCTCCCACCCGCCCCTTCCCCAGCCAGACACCCCCCATTCCTCCCCACCCCGTCCCTCCCACCACCCACCCCGACCGCCAACTTACCATCGCTGGCAGTGGGAGGCCTTTCTGCCAGCCTGCACATGTGGCCGCCAGCCATGCGCACTGGTGGTCTTGTTGCGTGCACCACCACAATGGCACTTCTGCTGCTGCAGCAGCAGTACTTCTGCCAGCGGAATGTGTGTTCTGCTGGTGGACAGCACAGTTAAGATTGGCTGTTCACCTCTTCCATACTTCAGTTTGTAATTTTATTCAGTTTGCAGCACTCTGAGTCCCTCCTTACTAGGACTCTTAAAAGCATGCAACAAAGTCTTGTTTCCTCCCATTCCAACTGATCTACCTTGCACCATGCCTAGAATAGGAATAGGTAAGCCAAAATGCCAATAAAGTAAGTCAATAGGAATTTAATTGGAATTTCCTGATAGCTGGAGATGCGATTGCCTAGACCAGATTTCTTGGCCCAGATTTCATCAGTCTGACCTCTCTTTGAAAGAAGAGAGGATAAGCCACAGTAGCCCAGATGTGGGCACAGATGTTTCATTTGCTACTTGGATACCTTCCTTGTTTTGGCCTCTGTCAGTTCCAGGAACGGACTGTATCTCTTGTATAAGTACATCCCAATGTCAATGCCATGTAATTCTGTGAATAATCATAACTGTTCCTTGGCAATGATGAAATGAAGAGGGGGAAGGCAAAGGTATAACATGCAGAGTTGCTGCAAACCACCAGAACAAGAGGCAGGAACTCAGCCAGTTTGGGGAACAACAAGAACACGTGAAGAAGGGAGGCTTCTCCATTCTGATTTGTACATGTTCTGTCATGTGTTAAGCCACTTGAAGCAACACATGAAGGTGGCTCCCCATGAGGAGCTGTTTGTGTGAAGTGGCTGCCCACGTTGTGGGGACAACTGTAACCATACCATTGCAAACCTTTGATTTTTGTGTGTGTGATGGTGCTGCAACCAATGAGGAGCTGCTTTCAACAAGCCACTTCCTATGGGGAAGTGTCCTGCATATTGTGTCAACTTTGAAGCCTCTTAACAGTGGCAACCTTTTAAGCATCTTAACTATAAGTATCAACTTGTCTCCTTTCCTTCATTTTCCGGGCCATAGCAGACATTAGTCCAAACCTGCTTGCCAAAAGTTAAGGTGTTTGTTCTGTGATGCCAGCAAGGGGTTAAGCTTAGCTCCTTTGCATCCTGACTCTGAATTCACTTACAGAGGAATGCAGACCAGACAGATGGCGTTTGGCAGCAGAATATTCTGAGTATAGGGAAGAGCAGGTAGCTATTAATCAAATTTGCGGGTCCACGTTACATCTCACTGACACATGTTCCAGGGGCAAGTCGCCAAGCTCTACCTTGAGGCTGCATCCAGACTGGCATTTGTGCTGGATTTTATTTCGTTTCATTTTCGTGTCCTCCATTGCCTTGGTGAAAATGTTCATGTGCTCCTAGAATTATTTGCCAGACATTGTATCCTAATAGTGGCAGTTAATTTCCCAGTTTGGATTTAGAAACTCATCCCACCCTTTAGAGTTTCTACACACTGGTCAAGATGGTCAGAGATTAAGGAAAAGAAAAAAAAAAGGTTAAAGTTGGCAGAAGGAGAAGGGCAGAGAGTGGAAAAAGGAATTGCCAAAGCATTTGTTGTCCTTGCAATGAACAAGCTACAAAGCTAGAGATTTAAATGTTTTGCTTAATTAACATTGAATTTGCACAATTGTATCCATCCATACACATCCTGATATGTTTGGAGTACTTAGCATAACAGTGATAAAGACCCTGACACAGGATGAGGAAGTCTGGTTCTGAAGTAGCTTCTTCTCAAAAATTGAAATTAGCTGGGTGTCTATGGTGAGTGTGTGACTACACAGGAGTTTAAAGACAGAAATCCACTGTTTTGTTTAAATACAAGAAAAACAGTGATGATAATAATGGAGGAGAGATTGGACAATGGCCATGAACAGGGATCTTGTAAGGCTTCTCTCCAGACCCATCACACACAAGCTTGTACCTCTTTAATGAGATGCAAGATCTTGTGTGAAAAATCAGGACATAAAATGCTAAGAACAACAGATCATGGATGTAATGCAGACTAAACCATTTCTTTGTATATTTAATAGCATTTTTTTTTGCAAAAAAAAAATCTGATAGTGTCCACACCTTCAGTCTGTCACCTTCCTTAGGCACGTCACTTTCGCAGTCTTCCATTCGAACGCTATCCTAGGTGATAGTTTTCACAAGTCTCTTGGTGGCTTAGCACTCTTTCATGAATTGGGCTTTCCCTCCCTGTAGATGCCTCTGGGAATATTTTTTTAATACACTTGCCTTTGAAGATGCTAGTTACCATGGCAACTTGCTCCTTTAAAGGGGCTCTTCTTTCTTTGCTTGATATCAAGAGTTCCTGTAACCATAACAACTAGGTCTTTCTCTCCTTCTTGAACCTTGGTTTGGGTTTAATGATGGGCTGCAGTCCCCAAATCAAGAGCCCTCTGATTTTCTTTCAAGAGCTTCAGAGATGCAAGTGGTGTTGAAATCTCAAAAGAGCTAGACCTATAACCTCCAACCCTGAACCCGCCTCTTCACCTGATGATGCAAGAGGTGGTCGCTACTACCACTATCAAAGCCCTCAACATTTTGCAATACAGCATATTTAGAGTTTAGTCATCCATACTGATATCTAATAGAAATAATTCTGAGAAATTCATTTCCCATGACTGACAAACATCACTTTTACAGGGCGAAACAAATAGTTTGGGAACACCTGATGCTATAGCATTACTGAAGCTAAGGTAAAGGTAAAAGTATCCCTTGACAATTAAGTCCAGTCGTGTCCGACTCTAGGGTGTGGTACTCATCTCCATTTCAAAGCTGAAGAGCCAGCGTTGTGCGAAGACGCCTGCATGGTCATGTGGCCGGCATGACTCTCCTTGCCGCAGTGCATAGCATGCAGCTGGAACACAGAGCGCTGTTTACCTTCCCGCAAGTGGTACCTATTTATCTACTCGCATTGACATGCTTTGGAACTGCTAGGTTGGCAGGAGCTGGCCAAGCAACGAGCGCTCACCCCGTCGCGGATTCGAACTGCCAACCTTTCGATCGACAGCTTATGGTTCAGCTGTAAATAAGATCAATTCCTTAGATGAGTGACCACTAGTGAAGGAGGCAAATTCACAATTGAAGGACTTTGAAATCTTCCAGTTGGAAAAAACCAACCCAGTTCAAGCTAGTCCCAGACCACTTTGAATTCAGGTTCATCTTGAAATGGGCTTTGCTCTCACCTTTGCCACCTGCCAGTCCCTGCAAAAGAGCCCAACATGCCTATTGAGAAAGGGGAGAAGGTAACTGGTAGCAAGGAAGGATTGCTAGAGACAGGAGAGGCTTAAATGACACTTTCCCATTATTTCCTGCTAGGGAACAGAGGATATATAGTTTTCTTTGCCTCCTCCATAATTGAATTGGGAGGTAGAGGAAACTCTGAACCCATATGGGAGGTAGAGGAAACTCTGAACCCATATTGCCTAGCTGGAAATGATCACTGGAGAGCATGGCATTTGTAGTTTCCTCTGAAGAGTGACTTCCAGTTAAGCCGCCAGAAAGCCCTCTCCTGCTTCTAGCAAGCTGTTCCTATCAACGGTTATGCTTCGCCTTTTCCAAAGTAAATTATTTGCTTCGAAAGGCAGTGGGAGACCTGGGCCTGCGCAGGGAAGGCTGCAAGCCCATTATTATAAGGAAAACAATGAGACTAGTTCGTTGCTGTTGGGAAAAGGGCTCTGGATGTAAAATCCACATATGGTGGAAGACCCTTTTCCCGCGTCCTCCCCGCCACCTGCCCCTGGTAGATTGCTGCAAACAATAAAACAGGAGCAG
The DNA here is from genome assembly GCA_026170595.1 of Plestiodon gilberti rubricaudatus. Taxonomy (NCBI): domain Eukaryota; kingdom Metazoa; phylum Chordata; class Lepidosauria; order Squamata; family Scincidae; genus Plestiodon; species Plestiodon gilberti. The sequence continues at coordinate 253,045,952 of JANXHW010000001.1, read as the reverse complement.
ATGCAGTAAAAAACTTTCAAAGAAAATCCACATTACTTACAGTTTAAGAAAGCATGTACTGTACTGTACATCTCTGTTAATAGTATAGGTTCTAGACTTTGGATCAGGGAATCCTAGAGCTATCCATTTTGCATGGGTGCGAGACCTCATGGCTTGGTCGACCCCATGCAGCTGGCTGGCAGAACTCATGTAGGGCGCTCCTGCACACTGAGAGGTCAGGAGAGAGAGAGAGAGAAAGAGGAAGGAAACAAGGTAGGGGAACTCTTCCATCCATGGGCCATAGAGGACAAGAATAAAGGTTTGGGACAGGTAGCCCCTGAGTCATCTACCTCTGGGATGTAATACACTGCCCCTTAGTGTCCAGCTGGTGGCATTGTGTCGTATTTTCCAACAATTGTAGGTCCTATTTATTTGATGATATTTGAGGGTGGCGCAGTGGGTTAAACTGCTGAACCATGAGCTGTCGATCGAAAGGTCGGCAGTTCGAATCCGCAATGGGGTGAGCTCTCGTTGCTTGGCCAGCTCCTGCCAACCTAGTAGTTCCAAAGCATGTTAATGCGAGTACATAAATAGGTACCGCTTACGGGAAGGTAAACAGCGCTCCGTGTTCCAGCCGCATGCTACGCGCTGCGGCAAGGAGAGTCCTGCCGGCCACATGACCACGGAGGCGTCTTCGGACAACGCTGGCTCTTCAGCTTTGAAATGGGGATGAGCACGACACCCTAGAGTCGGACACGACTGGACTTAATTGTCAGGGGTCACCTTTAGGCAAACGTATTTCCCCAGTAAAACACAGACTGGACTCCCTGCCTCAAGTATACACGCTGATGTATACTTGATTGTAAGTATACAGGGATTGTAATATTTGCTGGAGCCAAAAAGCAAACTTCTTAACAGAGAGGCCTTCCTCCAGGACAGAAAGGAAGAACACACCAGTGGAGGAAACACTAAGGCATATACAAGAATGGAAAGTTCATGACTGAGAAACAGAGAGAAGTTTGCTACTGTACAGTACAGTATGTGACGTAGGCTTAAGAACTACAAATCCCAGAGTTACTTATGTCCTGTAGGCATTTCCTATGTACAAGAAGAAGGAGCAGCCGCGGTATGGCGTGAACTAATAACAGGAGGAGGAAGGGACAAGCACCATAATGTTCAGAGTCACAGGGATCTCGCTTCCAAGAGCAGCGGGAGTCAGTGCTGTTGATAAGATTCACAGGCCTTAGAACGTACAGTATGTGAGTCCACCACGAGTTTTGCCTTTGGGCTCCAGAGTGCACAAGAGAGCTGCCGCCTCTTCCCAGGGGCAGAAAACAGCATCTAAAGAGCGTTTCTGGTGGTCTAAAACGCATGTCATATCCAGCCACAAATATGAATTATGCGGCCAGCAATGTAAGGAGCTGAACAAAAGGGAACTAAAATAAGTTAAAGGACACCCCTCAATCCTCCAGTTTTTCAAAACAGGAAGGCCCAGCAAGGCAAATAAGGAACTGAGAATTAGCAGGGATTGGAGCTCATATTACCAGAGAAATAATGCTGGTTGCTGTGTGGGGAACTAGCAGGGGAGAAGGGGCCAGTGCTTTAGCCATTTGTGTGTGTGTGTGTGTGTGTGTGTGTGTGTGTGTCCCAGATCCCAGAAAGCCCATGTGTCCATGTGCAGTTTATGCCCAAGCTCACCTCTTTGTCCTCATGCCTCATAATAGTACTAGGCTTCTTTCTGCAACACATTATCCGTGCCTTAATTAAACAATGTCCTTACAGATCATTGAACAGCTTCTGGGAAGTGCTCAGAGGAGTATCTGTATTTAATATGTCCTTAATCTCCTTGGTATCCCCCAGCCAGCAGTGATTACTCTCTACTCAGCTTCTGCAAGATGCCACAGATGGGTGAACCCTGTGTCTGTTCCCCAGAAGATCTAAGGTTGCAGAGGTCTAAGGACCTCTGGTTGGAGAAATGGGCAAGGAGCAAAAGCAGAGCAGAAACTGGATATCTTTAAGACAAAGCCCTGTGTGTTGCTGCCTGGCTCAGAACTCCAGGTGGGGGAGATTTCTGCTTGGCACTTCCATGTCGGTGGCAGGTGCACCATCTAGTCTAATCTTAGTAGGGTTGCTGGATGATTGGTTCGTTTGCAGTCCTTGAGAGCCAAACTGCACAAGCACATAAACATGTGCTTCCAGAGGCATGCTTCCAACCAGAGGTCCCTAGCAGTGGTGGTGTCTGTGGAGGAAAGCAGTCTGTAATCCCCTTGAGCAAGCTGAGAAGGGAGAAAGAGGAGAACATCCCCCTGTCTTCACATGCTGATGCGGGGGAAGAGAGTGGGTGGCTGGGGATGCATGACTGGAACTCTCCTTTGCATAACGCCCCCTCCCCAGCTGGGGCAAGAACAGCAGTAAAGCAGAGGAACCCTGCTCTCTCCAGACATCCACCCCATTCCTATCCTCTTGCTTGAGACATGCTGGCCAATTTAGGTGGCAGTGGACCAATTTAGGTGGAGCCAGCGGGTGGCGCAGTGGGTTCACTGAACCATGAGCTGTCGATCGAAAGGTCAGCAGTTCGAATCCGTGCGATGGCTCCTGCCAACCTAGCAGTTCGAAAGCAAAAAATTGCAAGTAGATTAATAGGTACCGCGTCAGCGGGATGGTAACAGCGTTCCATGCGCCTCGGTGTTGAGTCATGCCGGCCACATGACCACGAAAACGTCTTCGGACAGCGCTGGCTCTTCGGCTTTGAAACGGAGATGAGCACCGCTCCCTAGAGTTGGACACGACTGGACTTAATTGTCAAGGGATACCTTTACCTTACCCTGCTGCCCAAGTTAGAGCTGCATTAAGCAACCCCAAAGTCTCATACATTTGTGTCTGAGCATGAAAAAGGTCTGGTTCTTTGTACGGAGGCCCTTGATTCATGGACGCACGAGAACTCTTGCATGTCTGATGTCTGGCAATACTTAATCTTGTTTCCATTCCAGACAAGCTACAGGAAAACCTGCTTGTTTTTTCTAATTTGATTTGCTGCCAACATGCTGCTGCAGTCATAACTCCAGGTTCCTCCCTAGCAGCCGGAGTGGCTTTGCCTTCCTTTGAATCCTGCATTGTGGGCTTTGTCCACATTGGGACAATAAGCCTGGGAATAGTGGCAACAGAAAACCTAACAAGTGAAACAAAGCACATGATCGCCTATGATGTGGTTAGCAGATTTTCTTTTTCCTCATCAGAGAGAGCTCTTGTAACTTTAAGAGCTCCCTAGCAGAGAAAGGATTATTTCTGTCTTGGCCTACAAAATAAATGCCTCTCCTCAGTCCCATTCTATCGCTATGGACTGCTTGGCCACACGACTATGACATGCAGCTGGGGCATTTTGGCGGTAGTGAGACTGTGGCGATCCAATGACCATGGAAAAAGGAGGACACTATTGGAACAACCACAATGATCTTTGTGTTGGGTTATTGGATTGTTCTCCAGGGAACATTCTGATAATACTAGCGAGTCACTCTGAGTCCTCCTCCAGTAGCTTTTTGACTTTGTTTCATGGTAGTGGCAAACAGGCCTGATGATAGGAGAGGCTTGAGATCTCTTTGGCCACAGCACTACGTCCTCATCCAGTGTTGCTTCTGCACAGCACGTTAAGACTGTAGGCTGAGGCCTGATTGAAGGACACAATGCTGGGCAGGTAATAAAAATGAACCCATGTGGTGCTTGATGTGGCTGGCGTGGTGTTGAAACTGGGCTGCCTCAATTACACATGCAGCATTAGCATGCCAGGCATCCTTGGCCTGGATGGGTGGCGTGCTGACATGCTAATACTACATGCTGACAGTCTGGTTCAAATTAGAAGGCTGTTGGGTTGCATGCTGTAGGTAAGAATTTCTTCCCCACCCTCATCATGTAAGGCATTTTTACCTAAGGGTGTATATACACACATCTGGAGTTAAATGCATACACCTGTGGGCTGGGAGAAAATGAGGTCCTAGGAAGGACCTGAAAGGGTCAGCTGTTGCAGCTCTGGACTGAATGCTTCTGGCTGACTAAAACATTGTATACCACAAGCAGAGATGAACAGGGTCCTTCAGGATTACTGTCCAGAGATGTGCACAGTAGTAGCTTTAAAATGATTGATTAAGCAGGTGATGCAGTTTCTCGTCTTGCCTGTTCCCTGGTCCTTTTCTCTTCCCTTCCCTGCCCCTGCTGTGCAACACTCCTGGGGTTCTGCTGGTCACTGTAGGAGGTGGAGTTGGACAGTAGAAGGCAAGATCAAGCGGGAACAGACAAAAGATGATGTGCATCATCACGCTTCTCTGGGTTGCAATTCTAGAGGTGAAGAGGGACAAAAACTGCCCCGTGTCAGAAGTGCCTCTGAGGAAATGAATGAGTTTAGTGAGGCACATGTAGATGACTGAAGTATTGTAAACCAGAAGACAGTGCCCTGTGCCGGTGACTCTGCTAACACCCAGTCAGCTAAAGGTCTTTAATTTTCTCTGGCAGCATTCTTTTGGTCCAGTTAATTGTTGTCACCTTTTCCAAAGGAAAAGGACAAGCTACCATTGCACTCTAGATTATTGTAATTATGTGAGCATTGTTCACTGCATTAAATTAAAACAGAGCTGAACAAAGAACAAGCAACTAGGTGGGGGAAGAAATGCCATCTATGCAATTTGCCAGCTGGAGTCTGGTGAAATAGCTCCCTTGCACCTGCGGTAGCAGACCTATTCAGCTTTAACCTGAGAAAGCTTGTGTGAGAGGCTGATTGCAGACAGAAATCATAGTGACTCAAATTCACTCTACTTCCATGTGTAAAGTTGCAGTTGATTCTGGGGTGCGCCCTCAGTTCAAGCAAGGCTCTAGCATGGTGTTGGTGCCTCACCATTCCATCATGTGAACGCAGAATATGAAACCAAGAGCAATTCAACCCTGTAGCTGCACATAGGAGGGTTGGTAGTGGTGCAGTGGAACTTACCCACCATTATTGGTCTTCTTGCCGAGAAACCTCTGAGTGGCTCTGAAAGAGAGTTTCAACATCTCTGGCCTAATATAGGCCTTTTGGAAGAAACTGACACCATTGTTTGCAAGGTTAGCCCACAAATTCCAAATTAGTGCTAACTTTCAGGATCAAGACTGTGGTTGAGTTAAAACCATAGACACAAACCAATACAGGAAATGGCCCAGTGAGATGAAACCTGGCAAAGCCCAGGGCAGAGGATCAGAGAAGAGAAACTGGCCTTGAGGAGAAGATACCAACTGGAGAGGGTGGGACAAAAATTAACACAGGAATTGAAATGGAAAAAAGAGCTGGTTGTGAGGAGGAGGAGGGTTCATGATAAAGCAAATCTGTTTAAACCAGGATGGCTGGCTGGTAGGGAATATGCAGTTTTCCTTAAGAGTGCCTGGTGTGTGGGTTTGGCTCTGACTGCCACGGACAAATGCAGGGATAGCACGTGGGAAACCTCAGCATCCTTCCAGCTGTAATCTTCACATAGATCTTTCTCTCTTCCCAGAATCCCATCGGCTCTGCTTGGCTTTATTTCCGGAGGCAGCAACACAGTGCAAAATTGAATCTGAATCCCTATGGATTCATTTCTCCCATACTAGTTGCTGCTCTGCCAAGACTAACTGAGAGCGCATCCCTGGCTGCAGTCATTCCAATTAACACAGCCCTGCTTGCTTTAGCAATTACCTGCTGGTGGCTCACAGCCGCTTCCAGATGGAGATCAGCTGGCAGAGTTTACAGCCGGCAGGCTGAGGAGTTTCACTAGCAACCAATCCTCTAAGGCATCTGTCTGTGGCACAGCTCTTGTCTGGAGCAAACACTTTTCTGCCTGCGGCAACTACACAGGACAGACAGACCCTAAAATGGTGGCAACAATGTGCTCCATATTTTCACATTATAGAGAAGCAGAGATGCCCCTGTGTGCTGTGATTTTTTTTAAATATCGCCTGTATTTTTCTTGAAGCTCAAAGTGCACATTACATAGAGTTTCGTGATTATTTCCTTTGTGGGTTAAAACAACAACAACAACCAATACAGACAGCGTGGTGCAGGCAGCATCTGAGTGGAAGAAGGGCGAATACAATGAGATGTCTTAACCCTTCCTCCTACAGTACATGTTTAGCTCAAAATCACTCCCCAGCTATTTTTTCATTTGCCAGAGGAAAGATACACGCACACATAAAAAAAACCCTGCACCTTTCCTCTCAACAGTGAAAAATCACCTTGGGGAGGGCAATAGCTGAAAAATAAGTTGGAAGAAGGTAAGGCTGCAATCTTATCCACACTTACCTGGGAGTAAGACCCACTGAACTCAAAAGGGCTAACTTTTTGAGTAGACTTGCATAGGGTTGTGTTGTAAGTAGCCTTTTCTCACCTGTTCCTTTTCTGCTCAGATGCAGAAGACAGGAGCCAAGATGAGAGGCAAAGGCCCGGAGCGGAGAATGGGAACAGAAATCTAAGGACTGGGGCAAGTAGGTAGGGTCAGCAAGGAGCTCCGCTGTTGCACCAGCAAAGATCAGACAAAATTTGGCAGGTTCATCTCATGGCTGGGTGCTCCATCTCTCTTCCTGGATGATCTTTAGCTGGATTCCAATCCAGGGCATAAACCTGTCATTGCTTCCTTCTCATGAGTAGGATTATGGGAAGGAAGGCCCTGGGCAGGCAAATGGGTGCTTTGTAACCGGTTCTGGGCTTTGATTCTCACCTGTTGCTGTTGCTGCTCTTGGGACCCTAGGGGCAAAAGAGGAAGTCCTGAAACTAGGGTTGGGGGATTTCTCCATATCTTAGCCTCTGCCAGTGGGATGACCCCTGGTTGACCTGAACATCACAGGTTGTAGGGTCCCCACCAGTGCTGGATGTCATGGCAGAGTCTGCCTCTTCTTTCCTCCTGAACTCTCCTTGGAATTAGAGATTGGGGCTGTTAGGTCCAGACTGTATTAGGGCCAACTATATATTTGAAATGGAGATGAGCATGTCCCTACAGTCGGACACGACTGGACTTAATTGTCAAGGGATACCTTTTGAGCCAGCGGGTGGCGCAGTGGGTTAAACCACTGAACCATGAGCTGTCGATTGAAAGGTCGGCAGTTCGAATCCATGCGACGGCTCCAGCCAACCTAGCAGTTCGAAAGCAAGAAATTGCAAGTAGATTAATAGGTACTGCGTCAGCGGGACATTAACAGCGTTCCATGTGCCTCGGTGTTGAGTCATGCCAGCCACATGACCATGGGAACGTCTTCGGACAGCGCTGGCTCTTTGGCTTTGAAACAGAGATGAGCACTGCTCCCTAGAGTCGGACACGACTGGACTTAATTGTCAAGGGATACCTTTACCTTTATATGTAGTTTGTTCTCAGCTTTTTCTCTTTTACAAAATTGAGTTCTGGAGCCTACTGTTACAGTCTAAAGCAGAAGAACTGTGGAAGATGCGGACTTCTAATCTTAACCCTTTCCCTTTTGGTGGAGTTTCTGGTAAACTTTGCATTTCACCTCTCAGGAAAAACATGTAGGAACCAGTCTCTTTGCTGCTGTGTTTGCAGGGAAGCAGGTCTGATGTGTATGCAGAAAAGTCAACAGAGGGAGAGGAAAGTGTTGTTATTATGACACATCTCCTCCAACCTGTGCTTTTCCTTTAGTCCACAACCTCAGCAAAAGAGGTTTTTATTTTCGTAAAAGAAAAAAAAATGGGGACAACAACTTACATGTGACTGACCGTCACATGTTATTTAGCTCTTAAGCGAGGGCCTATCTAAACCGAATCTTCTCCAATGGCTGGTTTAGCATTGCAGGGTCAAATGGAAGAGGAGAAAAAGGTATTGTGTGGAAGAGGTTTTGGATTACAGTATTTACATCGAGCCTGCTAGCTCCAGAAACTAGCAGGCTAGCAGACTATGGGCATGGGGCATATATGGCAGTCTCCATGTGGCTTGTGGGTATTGGGCAGGCTAAATTGGCGTGCCTGTTACCTACAAAAGGATCTGTCTGGGCTAGATCTAGTTTCAGAAATGGGAAGGAGGATTTATATAGAAAAGATGCTTTTAAAAAGCCCATGTTTGTTCTCCAGTCCAATCAATTTTTCAGTGACACGTGCTGTATCTGGAAATGGTGATAACAATATTGATGTTAGAGCCCCATATGTGCACTGAATAGGTCACAGACAGATGATAGCACTAACCAAATATTAGTGTAATTAAACAACAGATGATAACTGCTCTTTTCTGCACAGGAAATTGCACTCCAGAGGGGGAAAGTATTCATTCTTTTTGCAGGCCAGTAATATTGACTCTGAATGACCTACAGTACAAGCCCTCTAGTGAAAGTTCTAGGTGCATTTTTTAAAACATAGTATGAATGTCAAACTATGTCAACTTCCTTTCTTTGGAGGTATCTGTATATGTTCCCTGCTAACGAGTGCTGGATGTATGTATGGGCGGAACTACAGGGTCCAGTTGATTCTTCTTCTTCCCTGTGGAAAACTTCCTCCTTTTTCTTTTATTAAAGTGGCTGCAGATTGTGTGGAGAACCAGTGAGGGTGGAGGAGAACATAAGAAGAGCCCTGCTGGATCAGGCCAAAGGCCCATCTAGTCCAGCTTCCTGTATCATACAGTGGCCCCACCAGATGCCTCAGGGAGCACACAGCCAACAAGATAACCTGTTTCCTGCTGCCACTCCCCTGCACCTGGCACAGAGAAAACCTACTTCCAAAGCCAGGAGGTTGCATGGAGACTTCTAAAGCCAGGAGCTTTTTTATCCTTTCCTTCTCAGCCATTTTTTTTTCTGCTGAAAAACCACCCACCCAGCAGCGTTTTTTCCTCCAAGATATAGAAGATGCTGAAAAGGTCATCACGCCTGGTCTTACACCTCTTGGGGAGAAAAGCAGCTCAGTGTGTCTGCGTACATACTGTATGTGTGCGCAGGGCTGGGCCAAGACTTGCTGGCGCCTGAGATGGCATGTCAAATGCTGCCCCCTTTACCTGGTGCTGCGCCAGCCTCTGTTCCTTCAACACTCTAGCCCACCACTCTGCTCTCCTCCAGGCTTCTGTTTTTTCAGCCCAGGGAGTGGGCGTGGAAGGAGGAAGATCAGTGGAAGTGGGCGGGTGGACGGAAGTGGGCGACCGCTGCCAGTCTGCTGCTGCCTGAGTCAACTGCTTCAGTTGGCCTCATGGATTGACCAGCCAGCCCTCTGTGTGTGTGTGTGTGTGTGTGTGTGTGTGTGTGTGCGTGTGTGCGCGCGCGCATGCACATGCGCAATTTCAAACAGTACTATACAGGCAATGTTCTCATTATTAAAGGATTTTCTCCATTAATAAATGTGACAATTTGAGCATGACAAAATATAAAAACCCAGATTAAACACTTTGGTCTGGAAGGGCCCATAGACGGAAGAGAGGGAGCAGCAGATGAGCACAGAAGAAGGGTACAATAGTCCTCCTATCAGGTACATTATCCAGTGCTCTGGAGAAGGTGTTATTTTAACATTTGCCTTAGGGGACAAAGGCTCCAATCCTGTCCACACATTCCTGGGAATAAGCCCCATTGAACACAATTGGACTTACTTCAGAGTAGATGTGCGTAGGATTGTGCCGAAAATGAGTAAGTCCACCCTCACGGGATTTGGGCGCCGACATCTTGACTCTCGCGAGATTTTGCGAGCCAACATGCCGGTGCCCGGGTAAGTAACTTTATTTTAAACATGGCGGCGGTGGCGGCAATCCGGGATCGCGCCCATAACTCCCGGGATGCCGGGAGGTGAGCCTGAAATTCTGGATTGTCCTGGGCATTCCGGGACGTATGGCAAGCCTACATTTAACTCCTGTTGCGTATATATACACCCTTGGGTCAAAATGCCTTAAAGGACGTTTGTGGAGTAAGGAGCGAGGTAAGGGGACTAACTCCATCTGTGGTAGACTGGGGGTGGCTGGCAGGCATCTGCTCACAAATCCCCCCCAATCTGCTTCCTGATGTGAATATCATCATTCACATCATGGATTGCCAGGCATGCCCTCTCCAAAGGTTATCCATCTACTGTTGTCATTTAGAGTTCTGCTACATGGTGTAAATTTCACCTAGGCTATGGTTAGCAACGGGAAATTTGTAAGGCCTGGCCTCCCTAAACTCTAATAAAAGGCACCAGCACATCATTGGGCTTTATGTCAAAGTGGTTGTTACCAGTATACTGTATGCAGATATTCTGTTCTGCTCTGTTTACCTCTATCGTTAGTCTGAGAAGGTAGTGGAGTTTCTGGGCCATTGCCGGAGGTCAGTGATGGGCTGAACATGAGTGAATAAGTTGAAACTCAATCATCGACAAGACAAAAGTGCTTTTGGTTAGCAGACCAGTCACCCTGTTCTGGCTGGAGATAAGGTATGGAGGTATTCCTGGACCCGGCTTTGCTGCTGCATGCCCAGGTAGTGGCAGTGGCCAGAAATGTTTTTGCTCAACTTTGGCTGGTGCACCAACTGCACATGATATTCCTGGAACAGTTAGACTTGACCACGGGCACATATGCATTAGTTACATCCAGACTGGATTTCTGTAATGTGCTCTACATCGAGTTGCCCTTGAAAACTAAACTTCATTTAGTACAGAATGCTGCTGCTAAGGACCAAAGCAAAATTTTGAGATCATGTTATTCCTTTAACGTACCAGCTACTTTAGTCACCGGTCCATTTCTGGGTACAATTCAAGATGTGGATCATTACCTTTAAATTCCTGCACAGTTTAGGGCTAAAGAATAATCCCCCCCAATATGAGTCTGCTTGTTCCCTAAGGTCATGTGGGAAGGTGCTTTTGAGTGTTCTGCTGTCTGCTGAGATATTGTTGGCAGTGGCACACAAAAGGGCCCTTTCTGCAGTGGCACCCAATAAGAGGACCTTTCTGCCTTGGGAGATCAGGTTATCTCCCACTTTGCCAGTGTTCCATTGCACATAGCTGACACCAGTTTGCTGGGGCCCCTGGGGTGCATTGGGCTCTACTACTTTTGCCAGTAATGAGGGTTCAGGGGTTGACCTGGCCTGGTGGACCCCCTGATGGCAGAGGCCATCAGCCAGTGCCTTTGATGCCACCCCTGCCATTGGTGCTGGAAGACATTTTTATACCAGAGATCTTTTGTTCTTAAGATTTAATCTTAAATCTTTTTTTCTGGCTCTTTTTGGATATTTTTTAAAGTTTTCTGCTGTGTTTTTACTGATTTTATGATCTATTGTTGATTATTGTTCTGTTTTGCTTATCAGCCACTTTGGGCATCTTGATTCTGGAGGAAGAAAAACAGAATATACACCTTTGAATGAATGAATGAATGAATGAATGAATAAGTAAATAAGAAATATTCTCCCCTTTCCTCCTAAAATCATGCAGCTTCTATTTCCAGGGACACAGCCTTGTGATGTACATCACCACTTTGGATTGTTGTGTCTGTCATCTCCTCAGGGAAGGAGTCTCACCTCCTCTTTTGCAGGGCAAACCTGGCAGAATTCTGTGGCAGAGAAACTGCTGTGCACACAGCATCGATGAGATGTGCCTTGTTTCCCTGTCTCCGTGATGGCAAAAGGAAGAGCTATGATGAGAAGCATCTGGTTGACTTTTGTCAGCCAGCTGGATGCCTTTGTGTCTGAATCACAAGCTAAGCTAGGTTAGGACATTTTTCTTGCAAGAAAGATGTCCATAGAATTCCAGCTGCTGCAGTAAGCAAGAGTGTTTGGGAGTTCAGGAGGAGCTTTTTTTGCCATTAAGTCAGGCAGCTGTTTAAGCTTGTCAAAGTCCTGATAAGTTGTGGTCACTAAAAATCTCACCACACGTGTAGGGGCCATAATTAATTTGATGTCCAGGCTAAAAAATAGGCTGTGGCATGAACCAGGTAGTTTAGTAGTAGGTGATATTTACAACCAATATAACTTGACTCAGAGGAAAGAGGAGGAATGAAGCAGGACAGGACCATTAATTGGAAACATGTGGTTTTGTCAGTCATGCTTCTCTCATCCATAGCATCCTTCAAGGAACAGCCAAGCCTGTTCTGCCATTCAGTGGCGATTCCCCGACCGCCCCCCCCCTGCTGGAAGTGACGTAAGGGCTGAAGCCGTTATTGACCATACCGAGGCACAGGGTGGGTGGGAGGGGCAAATCTGCCGCCGATGCTCCGCGCTCGCCCCGATGAACGGGACGATTCGCACCACCGCCAGCCGCCAGGGGCCCACTGCCCCGACGCCCCATCCCTGATGACGCCTCTGCTGCCATTTTGTTAGAGGTGGAGAAAAAGGAGCTCAGTTGTTGCCAGGCAACTGCAAACCCTACTCTTCAGTCATTTCCTGTTCAACTCAGAGTTGGAGAGCATATTTGTGTGGGTGCCTTTCAACCACATGGCATATATACTCTTTTCCTTGGGCCCTGAAAATTGGGTAGTTTGTTCAGGATTGAAGCATAGATATTACAAGGCAAGGCTATCCACTTCTTTAGGTTATCTATAAGCTGGTTTTCATTAACTGGTTGGGAACCAAACTTGACAGAACAGTGTTCCCAAAGGAGCCACATGTCTCACCAGCCATACCCTCTTCCCTCCCTCTTCTTTTTTTTCTTTGCATACTTGCCTCCCTCTCTGTACTCAAACCATGTATGTAAATCCCTATCTTCCTCCTACTTACCATATTTTTTGCACTATAAGACGCACTTCCCCCCAAAAACATAGGGGGGAAAAGCGTGCGTCCTATGGTGCGAAGCCTGGGCCTGGGGGCGCTTCGGGGAGGCCTGTGGGGGCTTCGGGGAGGCCTGCGCGAGCCCCCACAGGCCTCCCATTTCCGGAAATGGCCGAAAATCGCTGTTTTCGGCCGAAGTAAACATCGGGGAGGCCTGCAAGAGGCTCGCACAGGCCTGCACGAGCCTCTGCAGGCCTCCCCGATGTTCACTTCGGGAGAAAACAGCGATTTTCGGCCATTTCCGGAAATGGCCGAAAATCGCTGTTTTCGGCCGAGGTGAACACCGGGGAGGCCTGCAGAGGCTCGCGCAGGCCTCCCCGAAGCCCCCACAGGCCTCCCCGAAGTGCCCCCAAGCCCAGGTAAGAAAAAAACGTTTTTTCTGTATTTTATGCTCCATAGGATGCATGCGTCCTATGGACCGATGCGTCCTATGGAGCGTAAAATACGGTACCTGCTGCAACAGCTGGGGAAGGAAGAAATGAAGGGGGAAACTGTAGTGAGCACGGAGACCCCAGAAGGGTGGTTGGCCCCCTAGAACACATAAGGCCTGAAAATCCCCGGAAGCAAGGCCTCAAATGAGCCAAAGTAATTGAACCAAAGATCAGTACAGGCCTCTGAACTAAAGTCAAAAAGAGGAAGTTTAGCTTTCGCTTGATAAGTTACACCCCCCAGCTGATATATACCTAGCTCGCTTGGCAGAAACCGCAAGAACAAAACAACAGATGGCCAGGACAAGACACCCAAAAGAACATCCCAGCACCCACAGGAAGTCAAGGGGGGCTGGAGGGTGATGGCCAGAGAACAGCTTGTTTGCTTCGCAATGCTATACAAACCTATTATACTTTTAAGAAAAAGAGGAACTTGGAGTGGAAAAACATCGTGCTGCACCTGTGAAAAACAGGGGAGTGGGATGCCTCGAAAATAGCCTTTTGACGCAGTTGCGGTTAGACTTGTGGTTAGCAAAAGGTACATGTGAGGAAGGGGATACCTCTGTAAAAAGTATAAAAGCTGTAGCTTCTTTGCACTTACTTCGTGTACTTGCCCCTAATGGGCTTGCACCCTATGTACTCCCCATGTGCATAGTTACCAATAAATTCTTTGCATTTGAACTATTTTGGACTTGGTCTCTGATTTTGGCTGCCTTAGGACCCAGGTCACGGACCTACCGCGGGGGTCCTGCTTTGGAGACCCCCCCCTGCGCACAGCAAAACCACATGAGAGGGCTGTTTATCAGCCATCCAGTGTCCCCATATTGCTTATGCATAGACTGGAAGCAGTAGAGGAAAGTGGATAAGTTCCTTCTAGTTCCCTCTTCATTTGGCAAACATATGGGCACACAGCAGATCCTTGTGCTATTTTCACACAGTTGTGTACATGGGAATATACAGTTTTTACCCTGAAGGGGTCCTGTGAGGGGTGGGTGGGAAAAAAGGCTGTAGGAATGCAAGTAGGAGTGAGGGGGATAGCATGGGTTGGCCAGTTTGTGGAGACCCTGGAGCCTGGGCAGGCGTCCCTGCCATGCCTTGTCTGGCGCATAGTAAGTTGGGCGGGAGGCTTTGCCTCCCAAGCTGAGCTCTTCTGCACTGCCACTTCCAGGTGGTTGGCAACCCAGAAGTTCTGCAATGACACGATAACATCATCGCAATGACATGGTGACAGCTTTCGCCTGAAAAAGTCGATGACCCCTGACCTAGAGGCTAAATTTAATCATTTGATTTTATCTGTAAACTGCTTTGTGAACATTTGTTGAAAATCGGTATATACTGTTAACAACAACAACAACAACAACAACAACAACAACAACAATAATAATAATAATTAATAAATGAGCAGGTGGGAGAGCACCGAAAACAATTCTCAACCAATGCTGTTTCAGAAGAACAACTGTGAAAAGCACAGCTCCTTTAGCAGGATGGGAATATCCCTGGGCAGACTGCTGAGCAGGCAGGTTGTGTTTGACAGGCCTGTGCTGGCACCAGATTGATGTCCTTTTTGTTCTTGATAAGGATCTGAAGTCTCCTTTGAGTTTCACTAGCAATTCTTTTATCCTTCCTGATTGTGGTGGAGACTCCCTGGAGACACGTCAATTGTGGAACTGCAAGCGCTGTGGCTGCTATTGGCAGAGATGATGGAAAAGCTACAGGAGCAGCTGTCATTTCTCCCTGTTTGCATTTTGTTCTTGGGCTATCAGCAGGACATTTTCTGCCAGACACCTATCATTCTTCTGCAGCAGAGCCCAGTCCTGCCTTTCTGCCTGCTGAGGACCATGCTGGAGCTGGCTTCCCCAGACTCCTGCCGTCATATCTCAGCCCAGTCCTAACAAGCTCCTCCATGTCCCTTCCGCTTCCAACCTGACCCTGAAGATTGAGGTGAAGGAAGGGGAGACCCAGTTTGAAACGGGACTTGCTAATGCAGTCCCTGGAAGCTGTTTCAAAAGCTATTATCATATCCTGGAAAATAAAAGCCCATTAGTGCCCCTGTGATGTGACTCACATCACATGCTCTTCATTCTTCCTATCTTTAATCTATATTTTGTGTTTCTTCCATCATGGAACTCAAGGTGGCACCCATGGGGTTTCCAGCCAGTCACCCATCCAGGTACTGATGAGATCTACACCTCCATGTGCTTTCCACATTTACATGATGCTTAGGAATAGCACCTCCGAGCCCAGGCAAAATGCCATGCTCTGCATCTCCCCATAGTACCAATGCATTCTGTTTATGCAATCTGTTCTTTATAAAAGGTAGGCAATTGACAAAATGATGGGTATTGAGATTCTAGGCTTCTTCTGCAGAAATTAACACAATGCACTACTACAGTACTAGGAAGGTTCCTTGAAAGCAAGCAATAAGAACTTATATTTTTCTGGCTTCTGTTCTCATCTTGTTGCTTTTCATCAGTGGGGCTGTGGAGCTCCCCACCCCTTCGGGTTGGCTCTTACAGCCCTGCTAGTTGTTTTGGAATGGAAACACCAAATCCTCTATCACAGCTTCCCAGAAACGACCTACCTAGAATGGGTCAGCCCCAAATTGACAGCAGCCAATAGGTTATTTCTTCTGATTAGTTCTCCCTTTCCCTTAATCCAGAGTTATAAATACTTTGCTGGCAGTTTCGCCCTTATCTTGAACAGATATTAGAATGAAATTATGCAGAAGTAGGAGTAAAGGTATCTTGGAGGAGTTTTGTGATAGGTTTTTCTTGGGGTTTTTTTTTCTTTTTGATTCTGCCACCTGAGCAAACCCTGTTTAGAGGCTGCTCTGTTGTTTGGACTATTAGTGATCAGCTGGCTGCTGGAGTATTGATTGGCCCAGACTTGTGCCACTTACCAGCATCTGTTGGACTGAATCATTGTGTCTGGCCCTGGAAAACCCTGTTTGGAGATGCTGTAGGCTTGTCATGCCTGTGTCTTCCTTACTGGTTTTCAGTGCAATCCTATCCAATTTACACCACTGGTGTAACCAGCGGGGGAGGGCAGGGCAGGAGGCTTTGTAGGGGAGGGGAGATTTAAATCCCCTTTGAATCCCCCTTTGGAGGGGATTTGAATCCCCTTTCCGTTCTGTGGCTTCCCGTTCTCGCTGCACCGCTGGTTACACCAGTGGTGTAAGTTGGATAGGATTGTGCTATTTGTCACTGCTGTTCTGCAGCACAGTTCAGTGCCTTATGACTGCTCATCTCCATAAAGTTCTGAATTATACTTTGGAATAGAAGCTTGGCTTCATGCAGTCCCTGAAGGTGGAGAAATCTGGTGGGGAGAGATGATGACACTCAGCAAGATGGGTTGGGGGAGGTCTCAGAGATGTCGGAAGCCAGCACGGTGCCTGGCGCGGGGGGCGGGGCCTGCATCGTGTCACGTCGACGCCCCCCGCCGGAATCGATGCCATTTCGGAGCTGTACGGGCTCGAGGGAGGGCGGGAGGACCGATCCAGCGCTTCCGTAAGTTCCCCCGATCACGCCCTCCCGCCCGAGCACCTGGAGCTCCTGCTCCATGCGCTCCCGATCGCGCCCTCCCACCCGAACGCCTGGAGCTCCTGCTCCACGCGCTCCACCGTTCTTTCTCCGCTGCCAGGTCTCAGGTCTGTGTGGATGAATTAAGATGCATGTTCTGTGTTGGTGTGTGTGTGGGTTTATTTCCTCTGGATTTCAGAGGGGAATCTTGGGCATTGGGCCAGCTAGGACACATCTACTGAATGGGGTCACTTTTGAGCTGATACCATAATCTTGTATAGCTATGGTTCTCGGACTGTTCAAAACTGTGGCAAGCAGGTATACATTTGGCATTGGGGGGATGTGGGTGGGAGCTACACATATCTGAGCAATGGGTCTGGGATAGTGAAAGTATGTGCCTATGCTAATCTTTATTTTAAAACTCCAACTATCTCGCCAAAAAGAGACATTTAAGGCTGGCTGACTCTTAAACTCTTCTGCATTTTTAAAAGTTGCATCATGTTCCCATTTACCTATTTAGTTTGCTTCCTAAAAAACAGTTACTTCCAGGTGATCCTTTTCCTCCCCCAAATGCTAAGTGCTAATTATTTCTCTTGGGTGGATAATACTGGAGAACTGTCTCTGTACTGGGGCCTAGATCCTCTGTTTTTAGCTCATGGAATGCATCATTCCTAAGTCACCCAATACTGGAGACAGTATATCACGTATCTAGTGCTATAGTGAACTTGGTGTGAGTATAGCACTAGAGAGAGGGTTAGGGTGCTCCAGTACACCTGGGTGCTCACACTAATACCTTGGACTCAAGTAGATGGTGTGTATGTATGAACTACACCAGTGGCACCCAACTCCAATTATTGGCATCCCATCTCTGTTACTATTTGTCCTATGTTATCTCTGCGACTGTTGACTAGCATAAGCGTCCAGTTGGTAATGCTTGTTGGTAATGCCTGCATGTATGACTCATTGTCAGGTCAATAAGCTCCTGCCGCTCCTGTTGCAAGATTACATGAGTTGGTCGGCATATCTGACCAGCACATTACCACTTCACTTTCCCCTGCATGTTGTTACTGGCAGTGTTTTTTAAAAACTCAAGTCACATGCACACAATGTATTGGCCAATGGCATTTCTATGCAATTTGGCAGTGAAAGGATGACTGCGGCAAGTGTAAAGGTGCACCAAAGTTTACTGAAAGTGCTCAAAAACCAAAAAAGAGGTTTGACCTGGGACTCACTATCCGAACACTCTCACTCTTTAAACTCTACAGGGGAATTCTACCACTTAGAGCACAAACCTATGCATGTCTAATCACGAGTAAGCCCCACTGAGTTCAGTGGGACTTAATCCCATGTAGGTGTGTATAGAATTGTAGCCTAACATGCGTGTGTGTGTGCGCATGCGTGTGCGAGCATGCGCACGCGCGCACACACACACTCACACACACACACACACAATAGAGCCCTAATGAAACCAGTTAGGAGGAGGAGGAGAGAGAAGGAGATGGGAAGAGAAAGGAACTCCTTAGAAGGGGAAGGGGCTGAGCAAAGAGGGGGAAATGGGGGGGAAGAGGGAACATAGGTAGATCAGCTGGGGTTCCCAGGAACACTGGAGATGAGAAGGGAATGTTTTGGGGTGCAGGGAAGGAAGAAAGAGGGGAGAAGGTCAGGGTTGATTAGCAGGGAGGAAAGGAGCCTGGGTACAGGTGGTCCAGACTGCAGCAAAAGGCTGTGACTGGGAATGGTTCTCGTTCACTTGGACTGAGGGCTACAGGCAAGGGGTGAGCCTAAGAACAGGCCATGAAAGCACTTTGTCCACTTGCAGTGGGGGAGCTGGACTCTCCCATCAAACAAACTCACTCTCTTGACTTATGCCACAAGCCCTCTAGAGGAGATTTACCTGCAATCTGTAACCGAAAAGCCCTATTTTGGAGGACCTGAGGGATCAGTCAAAGGAATGTGTAGAGCGGGAGGCCTGAGGCTGATCTCATGATCTCAACAAAAAGGTGAAAAGTAGAAAAGCGCTTTCACACCCACCCACACCACTCACACTCAGGGAAGAGAGACAGTGACAATCACTAAACATGCAGTCAAGTTGATTTTGTGTGAGGCAAAGACAAGAAAAGATAATGGGGATGTGGTGGGTTGTTGATGAGGCTGCGCCATGGAACAAGGTTACCATTCCTTTTCTGTGAAGTTTGGGAGTGTTGTGTTGAAGGGGTTGTGGTGGCAAGCGGCCAATTACATGGTTCTCCCTGGACAAAGAGGGCTCTCAAAGACAGGAAAAGGGCTGAGAAGCAAGCCCTTCATGAGCAAGAGAGGCAGTAGCCTTGAAGGCAGCTAGGCAAGGGAACCAAGCTTCCTTTCTTCCTGGGAAGGAGAGAAGAGGTAAGGCTGCATCATGGAGAGAGAAGTGGCAGCCCGTGCTGGCTTCAGCAGCTTGGTAGCGCTTGGGGAGAAAGCGAAGGAAAAGCCGGAAAGGAAAGGAGGTTGCAGGGTGTTACTGTCCTGGGTGCTGATTGGCTCAGTGGTTCTCGAATGGAGCCTGGAGTAGAGGGTGACGTGTTGCAGCTTCCAAAGATCAACTAAAGAGCGGGGGTGGGGGTGGTTATTATGTGTTCAAATGCATAATCAGCAGTGAGGTCTTCCTCGTCTATGGATATGTGGCCTTTTGCCAGCAGTCCTTCTGTCACGGTACTGGTCTGGCTCTTTACTCTCCAGGCAGGCACCCAGCACCAAGTACATGTAAATGCATGTCTCCAGTGCGTCCTAAATTAAACAGAAAAAAATAAATACAATATTAGCCATGTAACAATGTGTAGACAGAGGAGTGGCTCTATCTCAAAGCCTAGTGTGCAAAGAGGCCTCAAAAAATTGATTCTGCCTTGGGCAGCGTGGGCTGCGCCTAAGAGCTAGTACAAGGAATCATTAAAGAAGGGAGCAATATCTTAAGGTACCTAGGTCAAGCCTGTCAATAACTGGGCCAAAATGTAGAGCGGCTTAAATGCGCGCTCCCCAAGAAACCATTCTAAACATTTGTGGTTGCACTCCATCCCCTCCCCACCAAGAGTTTCCAGTGAGACTTTCTCCTTAGGGAGGCTTTAAAATGCTGAAATCCTTTGATGGACCTTCTGTCTACAAAGACAGCCAAATTACAGCACAAGCCTATGTTAGGGTTAGTTCGCCTTATGATCAAAATAAATTTCCAGTCTGAATAGTGCAGGGCCCTGATGTTTGGGTAGGCATAGCTACCATAGAACTCCGTGTATGTATCTCTCTCTGTAAATGTAACCTAATGAATGAAAAGTGAAAGTGAAATAGAGATGGAAAATGCTGAATCACTGTGACAAAGCACCTGTGGAAAAGGCTGATGCAATAGATAATGAGATGCATCAATCTCCACTGTGATTGGTGTAAAGCACTATATAAGGAGGCTGGCAGAGCCTACCTGTGTGGGTTGTTGTGTGAAGTTTGAGAATGCTGGAGTCTATGCTGTGGAGTTGGAGTTTTGTATATAAGAAGGTGAAGCTGCTTATCTGTAAATTTGTAAATACAGTCTTGGTGGTGGACATCTGCCTTGTCTGTTTTTCTTTCTGACGGAGAACGACCTTGGAGCAAGCATGCCACTGCACTCTGCTAGATGCAAGCACATTAGGCTCGGCATCTCCCAATAGCCTATGCATGTCTACTCAGAAGTAAGTCCCATTATGTTCAGCGGGCTTACTCCCAGGAAAGTGTTTATGGGATTGCAGCTTTAATTTCTATCCATTTGTCTCGCTGCCCAGCAGTCACTTTCCAAGGTTTCAGACAAAAACTGTTCTCTGCCCTACTAGGGGACTGAACCTGGGACTTTCTGAAAACTGAATGCAAAGCAGGTGCGCTTTTTCCTGAGCTGCTACGGTGCCTCCCTCCCTCCAGTGTCTCGTTTCATTCAAGCCCCAGACCAAAGGCCCACCTGCTGCTCCGGCAACAATGCAGGCCCCGTCATCAGGCAGCTCTGCTCTAGAGAGATGGGGCCGGGCGAGAAGGGCCTCAGGTTTCTTCAAGCCCTTCCATGGTGAGTGTAATATATGAATCAAACATTGTTGCTTGGTTTTCAGTTCCTTTCAGGCTTCTCAGAGCCCTTGCCAGGCAAAGAATAATAAAAGGTAGGATGTATTATCAGTATATCAGCTAAGCTGGACAGTTTGTGTTAAGCACAGTACTAGTAGGTAGAAAAATGTCCATCCGAATACATGGGCATTTTTTATCCTGCCCTTCCTCCGAGGAGCTCAGGATGGCATTCAGTGTATGGTCCCCTTTTCTGCCCCTCCTCTGCCTCATTTTATCCTTTGTGAGTTGTGGGCTGAGACAGAGTGACTGGCTCAAGGTCACCCAGTGACCGTCAAGGCAAAGAGGAGATTTGAACCCAGGTCTCTTGGTTCTAGTCCAAAACTCTAAACACTATTTTCTGTACCATTTCTCTGAAAGGTGCAACATGAAAAAGTTTAAGAATTCTTACTTGCATTAAAACGAAACACTCTGAAACGTAATAAAAATAGCAGTCCTTCTTCGAGAATTGGGATGGACAAGCAGCCTGCTCTGTGCTTTGGAGTTCTAGCTCTTATCTGGGCAGGAGGGACTAGGGACACCTTAGGTAAAGGTTCCCCTCGCTCGAAAGCTAGTTGTTAACAACTCTAGGGACAGTGCCCATCTCCGTTTCAAAGCCGAAGAGCCAGCGCTGTCCGAAGATGCTTCCATGGTCATGTGGCCGGCATGACTCAGCGCCGAGGCGCATGGAACGCTGTTACTTTCCTGCCGAAGTGGTACCTATTAATCTACTTGCAATTTCTTGTTTTCAAACTGCTAGGTTGGCAGGAGCTGGGGCCGAAGACGGTAGCTCACACTGTCATGCAGCACTCGAGTCTCGAACTGCTGTCCTGCCTACTGTACTTTCCGGTCTGCAGTTCAGCGTCTTAACCACTGAGCCACCACGGCGCCCCAGGGACATCTTAATACCTTATAATTCTAGCGACGTTATCTGCACAGGTCAGTTAGACACCCGTACTTTTGGGCCTTTGGCATGCCTGTTTAGCATGTAGGCTTTCCACCTCTTACCCAGGACACTGAATGGGGTCCTTTACATCTGCAGTTGAAGGGAGAGAAGAAACAGCTGTGGCTCCTCCTGCCCATTGCAGTGGGAATGGGCATTATGAGATTTTAATGGTGAATATACAGTGTGATATTAAGTGCTGTGTGGAACCACAGATACAGGTCTGCTTCTAGCTGCTTGCAGAAAAGCAGTGCCTCTGCGACGCTTAAGGACCCTAGTATGGAAAGGACCCCATCTCTCCATCTGTTGGTTCAGAGAGTAGAGGTTCCTTTGTGCAGTGAAAACAAACACAAAGACGGTGGGCTTGCCTTTCAGAAACCGTAAAGGGGTCATGAGTCCACCATCGTCTTCCTTCACCATTCATCTGGAGTGCTGCTTTGCTGTGGAGCACGTGTGCAGTTCGGCGGCTGCACCCTGGCCAGACAGATGCTGCCTGCTTCCACGAGCCCCAAACTCCCCAATGCAATTTTATCCCAATCCGTCCCACAATTACTTGTAATTAAACAAATAAATCTCAGTTCTAATTAATATCTGCAATGGGATTTATGTGATGAGCCACAGCAGGATGCGTGTTTCCAGTCAGTTGCACAATTTATTGTGCCTTGTGGGTAAATATTGGCAACCTGAGTCAATAAACTTAATGGTGACTGAGATCTCCTGCCTCTCTCTTCCAGGGTTTAACTCTCTCCTGTTGTTCCTGGTCTTTATCCTGTTTTTGTTGGACCTTCTTTTCCTTCCTGCATCATGAATTGAATGAGGAACTACACTGGAACTTAATCCAGACAAAACGGAGGATCATGTGACCAGGGAAATAGTGTTCGACTTATTCTTGAGGGAGTTGCATTCAAAGATCAGAAGTGCAGTTGTGGGGAACTGGCTGAGCTAAACAACCTTAATTTGGACAACTCTGATTGCTCCAAAAGTGTTTCCCCAATGTCTTGTATGGTCTCTGCTTGCTCCCTTTGCCCCCATAAGGAAAAGTCTGCCCCTTGTTGGAAAAGGAGGATTCTAATAAGCAGGGAAATCAGAGGAAGAACGCTTTCCTATAGTAAATTCTGCCACTCAGCTTGTTTGCTGCTATCGATAAATACACAGGAGCAGAGCCAGTTCAGCTTTCCAAAGAAAATACGGTACTTTACTCACAGTTCACAATCATGTGTGTCATAAACAGAAATCTTTGGGGTTATTTTCATTTTGATTTGATGTCTCTGGTTCTTGGTTTTCCCTGTTATTAATGGCGTTTGAGAGTTGGCCAGTTTCCAACAGCCATGATATGCAGTTTTGGTTGTCTGCTGACTACCCAGGGGCGTCGCTAGAGCGTGGCGGGGGGGCGGGGCGCCCCCGGGTGACGCGCGCCATGGGGTCAAAGCTCTCAAAACTGGTCTGCGCATGCGCGAACATCCGAAAAATACCCGGATGGACGCGCTGCCTGACGGGGTCGGACGCTCCGAGGCCGGCTCCCGGGCCGGCCTCGGAGCGTCCGAATGGTGTCGCGCGTCACAGAGGTGGCGCTTGCGGGGTGCGCGCGTCACCCCATGGCGCGCGTCACCCGGGGGCGCCCCGCCCCCCCGCCACGTTCCAGCGACGCCCCTGGGTAGTCAGCAGACAACCAAAACTGCATATCATGGCTGTTGGAAACTGGCCAACTCTCAAACGCCATTACTAACAGGGAAAATCAAGAACCAGAGACATCAAATCAAAATGAAAATAACCCCAAAGATTTCTGTTTATGACAATGTGCATCTTCTGAAGTATCAGAGGTTTTTACAACTTAGGGAACAGAGAACCCTGAGTGCTTTTCTCTTTGTGTGGAAGTAAGGGGATGTTCTTCAGAACTGGCTGCCTGCCATTCAGGGACAGGACTCAGGAGCCTGGATTCTGCTCCTTTGATGGTCAGGAAGAGAGAGAGAGAGAGAGAGAGAGAGAGAGAGAGAGAGAGAGAGAGAGAGAGAGAGAGAGAGAGAGAGAGAGAGAGAGAGAGAGGAAGCTGCATAAAGGACACATCTCCTCCTACAGGTGCCACAGAAGACAAGGGAAAGGGTCTCAGGCATCTGGACAATACACTGCCCTCCAGAATCCTGCAGGTGACATTGCACCTATATCAAAACACCCCTGACCCAGCTGAGGAACACGTTTGAAGAGGAGGAGGAAAATCCCTCAGAGGATAGCTCTGAAGGAGACAGCTCTGTGGAGGAAGGTCCAATAGGAGGGAGTCCTGCAGAAAGGGAATGCCTTGAGGATGGGCATCTCCTCCTCCCCCCCCCCGAAAAGCACATAAGGAAAATTGTGAGGTGGAATCTCGCCAAGGCTAAAGCCATACCCAAGGAAGTCTGAATCTTAAACTCCAGCCATGTGGTTGCATGACTCACACACTGGCACACCTTACCCATTTAGTAAGGGCAAACATTGCCCCCCGACACCACTCTTTGGGAAGCTGCCCTGAGCAACACGGACATCTATAGCGTGAACTGTCGTGAGTGGATGAAGGCGGTACTCCAAGTCTATTTCCCTGGGGTCATGTAAGGAGGTTCTAAATGGAGTCACACGCTCCAGGAGAACTTCCTGATTATGGTGTTTTCTGCAGTACACATGTCAACTGTGAAAGGCAGACACAAATTCCTAAATACCTGGGGACACACTACCTGCTAACAGCTCATTTTTATCCCATCTTTATCCCAAGAACTCAAGATAGCATACATGGTTCCTCCCACGCCATTTACCCTCACAGCAATCCTGTGAGGTAGTTTAGGCCAAGAGGCAGTAACTGGATGAAGGTTGCCCAGTGAGCTTTGTGGCTGAGTGGGGATTTGATCCTTGCTTTCTCTGATTACAGTCTGCTGCTCTAACTGTCTTACCACACTGGCTCTCAATGCGTGTTTTCAAAGAACATGCAACTAGCTTCTGGTTTATTTTTATTGGAACACACCCTGATCACTGCATAAAGTACAAAGAACCTCTCAGTACTTTTTGTATGGCAAATTCCTTTCTGATCTCGTTGGTGCTCCCTGTACTCCTCTTCCATCCCTAGTGCTTCTGAGGGCCAAACATGTTATGTTAAGCCCATGATTGGAGCGATGTGCTTGGTTTTTGCAACCTAAAAATTATGTGTGTGGGGTCTGGTGGGGTGATGGTTCGATTCAACTTGAGGGGAAGGGTTTTAAACCCTTTTCCCCCACCATTATTTATTTATTTAAAGATTTTATATCCCGCCTTTCTCCCAGCAAGGGCACTCAAGGCGGCTTACAAAAAACATTAAAATACGTTTATACATTAAAATAATTAAAAACAAATAATTAAAACAATTAAAACAACCCCAGTGGGTCACTTATATTTACATTTGTTAAAAGCCATTTGTTAAAAAGCCACCATGTCAGACATCGAAAGCTAACCTAAATAAAAATGTCTTAAGGCCCCGCCGAAAGGTCTCTAAAGAGGGAACCGTTCTTAATTCCAGGGGGAGGGAATTCCATAATTGGGGCGCCACTGCCGAGAAGGCCCTATTCCACGCCGCCATCCCCCTCACATCCATCAATGGCGGCACGGTTAACAGGCCCCCCCTGATGACCTCAGAGTATGGGTCGGATTATAGGGAAGGAGGCGGTCCCTCAAATACCCTGGACCCGAGCCGTATGGTCCCAATCTGTCCTTCTGTGGCTGCTGCTCAGCCTGAGAGAGGAGATGATGTGTGCAGTAGTTTGGCCTGTGTTACTTCACTTGTTACAGCAGAAAATGATGCCCTGTTTTCCTACCTCATCTTTTCTGCAATGCCTAAGGGGCATTTTCACATCTGAAACCTATGTCGAGGAGATTCATCCAGTCATAGCTGCCTGAGGTGTGTTGATTGCATCCTTTGAGATGTGTGTTCTTCAAAGAACACAGAGAAGACATGGCTGAGCCAAAGCGGCAATGCAGGGCTCTCTCTTTGCTGCAAGGTGTGACACATCCCTTACTGGTCCATTAGTGCTTGCATTCTGTTGTCACAAGAGCCTTCTGCTGCTCCTATCTATCCGTATTATCCTTCCAGTCCCTGTCAATAAAATCTGTATAATGGTCACTTATATAAGGGTTTCTAGAAGCAGAACTAGAGATTTTATGGCATAGCAAACATTGCCTTATTATGCTATCTCTCTTTTAGATGGTGTATTTGCTTTAGAAGACTCTCTCCACATAATTGCACAGCACTTGTTATTAGAAACACTGGGAAATCCATTGCTTATTCTTTTAGGATAATTTAAAGACTGTTATTTCAAGCAAACACAAAGGATTAGTACCAATTCTTTTAAAAATTGCAGCCAAGATGGTAATAGCATGTCATTGGCAAAACACATGTTCTAGGAGGTAATGAAATCTGGGAAATCACAAAAGTGATGAAACCTACCAGTTACAATGGACAAGGGAGATGAAAAGGGATTGTATTTAGCAGAAATGGACTCTGTTCCTGCTCTATTGAAATTCTCAAACAGTGATGCTTTTTCTTTGTGATATAACGACTTTGCATGCTGACAATATAACCAATGAAGCAAAATGTAGGTTTAACCATTACCTTAATCCTTGGAAACAGAATTCTTTCTCAGACCTCTGCAACCTCATCTTATTCATTTTTACTCATAATTAAGTCCTGTTGAGTTCAGTGGGACTTACTCCCAAGCCTTAGGCTGCATTACTATGCATACTTACCTGGGAGTAAACCCCATTGAACTCAATGGTACCGTACATATTTCTGAGTAAACATACGTAGGATTGCCCTCTAACAGCCCAATCCCATTTGGCTCTAGTGCTGGTGGAACAAGTGTTCCACCAGTGGTAACTGCTGCAAAAGTGCTGTAAAGCATTTTTGGGCAGCATGTTCATTAGTGCACTGCCAGGATGCTGGAGGGAAGGCTGGTGCCTTCCTGCCTGCATCGGTGGCTCTCCTGCTGCTCACCAGAGTAGGTAAGTCAGCAGGAGAGGCGGGAGGGGGTGGGGGAGAGTGGAATGGGGGCAGAGAGGAGTGAAACTGGGCAGGGAGGGGGGCATAACAGGGCAGGGAGACTGTGGGAAGGTGTGGATCCGGTAGCGATGGTGTGCACCAGATCTTATCCCCCTTTTCTGCAGCCTCCCTGCCACCCTTCTGTCCTCGGACATGCACTAGTGAAATCGCTAACACAGGTCTGAAGGGACCCATCATGGAGTGGATCCCCCCCTGAAGGGGGGTCTGAAGGGACCCATCACTGATCCCACCGCACCACTGGATACAACATGCCTGTTTTTGGTGCGGCTGCACTAGTGTGTGTGTGTGGGAAAGGATAGGATTGGGATAGGATTGGGATCTTAGAAAATGAACTCATTGACAGCCCAATCCTATCCAACTTTCCAGTGGCGATGCAGCCACAATGCAGCCCTGCAGTAAGGGAACAAACATTCCATTACCAGTGTGACTCCCCCCCCCCCCCGAATGCAGTGCAGAAGGCATTGGCATGGCTGCATCGACACTGGAAAGTTGGTTAGGATTGGGCTGTCAAGCATTTTGCAGGGAGCTGTCGAAGGGTCATGTAACACATTACACAAAGGCCAATGTAGGTTAGCTCAGGGGGCTGCCAATCATGGTTTACTAATGAGTGTACTGTATCTGTATGATACCGTCAGGGCTGGTCCATCCATGATGTAGCCTGAAAAGCTCGCATTGAGCAGTGAGGCGGGTGATGGACTGATGAGGGGTGCTCCAGACCCTTGCCTGTCTGCCACTCTCTTTGGCCTGCTGTCAGCAGCATAGTTAGAGGGGGCGGCGGCACAGTAAGTGTTGCACGGCCCTACATGGTGGTGCAAAGTGGCCCCTCCCACTCGCTGTCAGAGCTATTCGGCAATGAAGGCAACACTGCCTTTGCTGCCGGAATGGCTCTGACGGTGAGTGGGAGGGGCCACTTTGCACCACCGTGTAGCGCCATGCAGCACTTACCGCCCCCCCCCCCCAGCTATGCTACTGCCTGCCACCAATGGAGTCATGCCAGTTGGTACTCCAATCTTCCTCTCTCTTGCTTTCAGCAACCAGGATGAGGATTGGGGCAGCAGCATCCCCCTTCCTCCTCCAGTGCCACAGCCACTTTCTCACTCTCCCTACCCACCCAGCTGCTTAGGAAAGCAACCAAGTGGGTCAGGAGAAGGAGAGATGAAGCTCCTGCTCTCTTCTCTTCCCTTCAGCTGCTCTCACTGCAGCCTCCTTCCTCTTTGCTGATCCTGTTTCAAATGAACAGGAAGAGCGGAGCATGCTGGGCTGGTGGAACAAGTGCTGGTGGAACAAGTGTTCCACCAGTGGTAACTGCTGCAAAAGTATGCACTATGCTTCCTGTTCATTTGAAACAGAACCAGTGCAGAGGAAAGAGGCTGTTCTGAAAGCAGTTGAAAGAAAGGGAAGAGGACAGGGGGCAGGGGCTCCATGGCTCCCTCTCCCCTTTCATTATCCAGGTGGCGGGAGCAGGTGTGTGCTTGGCAATTTGTGCACAAGGTATTTCTTAAAATTGTTTGCGGGCAGAGTGGCAATTCTGAGCTGCCTCAAGCAGCACCAGAGCATCAGCCAGGCCTGGATGCAATGATGCAAAAGATGTGAGGCTAAAGGTGTGGGAAAAGGGTTAAACACCCCCCCCCCCAGCAGCTGGTAGTGAATCAGATGTATCTGTGATTGGAGAGTCAGTAGGGACCCCATACTGATTGAACCATCTTGCATCTGATGAAAACAAAAAATGAAACAGGAGAGGCAGTGGCGTCACTGTGACGCGCGTCACCCCAGAGCGGGTGACGCGCGTCACCCACCCCCCACTCACCCCCCCGACACCCCCCTGAACCACCACCCCCAACCTACAGAAACTTACCTTTTCCGGCGCTCGTCACCGGCCCGGCCGGTGCTCCAGGGCCTTCTGAAAAGAAGAGGCCCTGGAGCGCTTGCGTTAAAACGCGAATTTTGCCGATTTTCGCGCATGCGCAAACCCTTTTCTGAGGGCAAGGGCCTGCCCTCTTGCCCTCAGGAGGGTCTGCGCATGCGCGAAAATCGGCAAAATTCGCATTTTAACGCAAGCGCTCCAGGGCCTCTTCTTTTCAGAAGGCCCTGGAGCGCCGGCCGGGCCGGACGCTCCCCGGCCTCGGAGCGTCCGGCCTCCGAAGGGTGACGCGCGTCACCCCTTGGCGCGCGTCACCCCCCGGCGGCCCGCCCCGCCCGCCACGCTACAGTGACGCCAGTGAGCAGAGGCAAACATACATTCAGCATGCATGATGCCTTTTCCAACTCTGACTTTCAGTGTCTGGGTTCAGCTGTGGCACATGTAAAAGAGTGATAAAGTAAGAACCCACTCTGGTTGTGGGCATCTCCGAGGTTTCTGTTTGGCTACTTGGGGCAGGATGCTTGACTAGATGGATATTTGTGCCTCTGAGCATATCCAAAATATTTTCCCCTCATTACTTAATGACCACCACACTTAGGACCCATACATGGAAAACTAGGTCTGCAGATGTGTGTTTCACCAGCACATTTCTTTTTAGAGATCAACCCGTGCAACTTAAGGAAAAAAGCAAGGTGACAAAGTGTTAGCTTGGGGTTATTATGAAGGATAACAATTGCTGCTGCTCTGTATAGAGGCAGGTGATTGGCTCAGATGTTTACATGATATGCATGTTATGCTAAATTGCTCCAGGGATACATTGATCCAAATAACAGAATGCATTCTGAATCTGGGTAGATTGCCTGGGGAAAATTAACAAGAAGTAGAGTGCCCGGAGGTCATTTAATTGTGGGAACATGTTTACCTAAGCAATTGTTTAAGGACAAGGAGATATAAGAATGAGCTAGCTAAGATCTAAAAAAAAACTCAGTAAGAGACTGAAGGGGTTATGATTAATAAGGCTTCAAAGGTGCCTACTAAGAGGAATGGCATTGTTTTAAGAGAGAAACAAAATCTTACTAGGCCAGATAATACATGAAGTTGTGGAGTCATTCTGCAAGGAAAGGAGTGGGGCTTCTCTATCATGCAATGCTTAAAAATGACCAGAAGAAAGGCACATCCTACTTGGAGATCATCATGCAAATGAGCTAAGACAACTTGAAATGGTTGCATTCATTCTTCTGTCTATTCTTTGGCCACAGGACTGTTGCCATATTGAGATGAAGTTGGATGGATCAAAAGCAAGAGAGCGATCACAGGAGGACTCACTTTCCTTGAGTGAATTGGACAGATTATCTTTGCTGTCCCACAGAGAAAAGGCAGGGCTGGATTCCCTCAGGAGCAGATTAGTGGGGGTAACTCACCGCTGTCAGTCCATTTTCCCCCACTGCAGGGGCGTCGCTGGAGCGTGGCGGGGGGGGCGGGGCGCCCCCGGGTGACGCAAAAAGCCCTCAAAACGGGTCTGCGCATGCGCGAAAATCCGGGAAATACCCGGATGGACGCGCTGCCTGGGCCTTCTTTCAGAAGGCCCTGGAGCGCTGACAGGGTCGGACGCCCCGAGGCCGGCTCCCGGGCCGGCCTTGGAGCGTCCGGAGGGCGACGCGGGGGGGGGGGAGCCGGGTCGCCCCCCGCGCCGTGATATGGTAGCGTCACTAGGGTGACGCGCGCCCCCTGCCCCAGGGTGACGCGTGTCCTAGTGACGCTACTGCCCCACTGCTCCCCCCTTCTCCCACTTCCTGGATTGGAAAAGGAAGAGGAAGTGGAAGGGGAACTGTGGAGGAGAAGGGAATGGTGTATTACTGCCTGGGCATGCGCCTCTAAGACACATGTAACCTGCATAGATATGGGGAGAATCTATTGCACATGCAGGGACCAAGTGCAGTGTCTCATGGCACAACTCAATGGACAACTCAGTGAAACGAGGAGGGAGGCAAGGCCAGGGCCTCTGAGAGGAATATTATCAGGGAGTACACAGTTTCTTTGGGGCCCCTTCTCAAAGGGGGAGCGGGCAAATGGGGCAGGGGAGGCACTGCAGCAACGGCTAAAAAGGTCTCTGGAGCCCAGGTCTACCAGGCTTCCTGCTGTGGCACCCAGGTCTACCCGCCTGGTAGACCTGGCCTCCTGGTTGCCCCTGCCTCTGTCTCTCACTTTCCATGAGGCCAGCTGAGATCTCAGGAAATTTCTGGGGCCCCTCCTTTGGCTCCCAGGCCCCCTTTTTGACCCTGGGCCTGAGAGAGAGAGAGAGAGAGAGAGAGAGAGAGAGAGAGAGAGAGAGAGAGCATAATCCATGGTATTCAGTAGGATTTATTACAGGGCGGGGGGGGGGGGGTGTACAAAGACTCAACCTTTGGGACCTTCTGTTTCCTTGCCATCAGCCCAAGTACTACCAAATGCTACCAAGCAAAAGACAGATCTGGGTCATGCTGCCCTGGCCTGCACCTTGCATCAAGTACACATGTAAACAAAACCTGTGTCAGGAAACAGGTGGGCTAGAGTGCCAGCACATCACCAGATGGAGGGGCTAGCATTGCACACACTGGGCTGGGAGGGGCTGGCAGAAAGGCCTTTTGTTTATCCGAGGTACACTTATCCAGGTCTTTGGACTCTGGGGGCTTCTTGTTGTTAGTCCTAGCAGCAGGATGCCAACAAGCTGCAAAGGAGGGCAAGGCTCCTGTATCGTTACTAGTGCAGAAGAGGCAAGAGGGCATTTCAGCAGGCGCTGCCTTTCTCATTCCGATCCAAGAAGCAGCACCAGCACTGCACACACAAAACATCTTCCCTCCTCGACCCAGCTATGAAAGTTACAGAAGCCCTTATCGTCCTTTGCATCTGGTCACCCTCCTTAGGAACAAGGCACATCCCAGAGACCCCAATGTTGTTAGGAGGCTTTGCAGCCACATAGGAGGAGATAATATTTGCCCCTCTTTATGATCTAAAAAGCGTCTGCTTTTTGTTTTTGTTTTTTGCCTTGGTTTCCATGGTGTTTAGCTGGGAGTGAAATAACTACTTCTCTGCTCTTGTTCTAGCTAGGGGCTCATTAGTATTTAAATCAGTTCATAAATATTCCACTTGGATTTCATGCTTAAATAAGCCTGCCATAGACCTGACACCATGCTATCATTTGCAACGTGGCATTGCCCATGGTGCCGTCCTTTTTCTCTTCCTCTGGGGTAAGGAAGATTCTAAAGAAGCAACCCCTCTTCAGGGGCTGCCGCCCTCTGTGTGCTTGTTTGGCATGGTGTTTGGCAAACTAATAATATAATAATATAATAATATACAGTATTTATATACCGCCTTTCTTGGACATTGGATTTCTCCTCTGACTTTAATTCAAGGTGGTTTACATGGGCAGGATTTATCAACCCCCTTAATGGGTTTTTTTTTTACAATCATATATAAATGTTCAATCTTTCATGAACAACTGCATTCCAGATGGTATCCTTTGCAGTCTGGCCTCTCCCTGGCCGTTGCTTCCCACGCTCAGCCGACACAGTTGGCAGCTCTTATCTCTCCTCACAGAGGCTTTTTTTCCACAGCTTTTTGTCAGCGGTGTGTTTCGAACTGGCCGTTCACCAATCTTCAGGCTTACAAGGCGACAACTCAACTAACTGAGCCAGATCTCCTGCCCTTTGGTTTGCAAGACTCTGCTGCACCCTACTGAGTAAGACCACTGGACCACCACTGGTACCGGCTCTCCAGCAGAGGTCTTTTTCATCACCTCCTACCTGCTTTTCACTGGAGATGCCAGGATTGAATCTAGGACCTTCTGTATGCAAAGCATGCTCTCTACCACTGAGCTATGATTGCCCATTCCCTCATTTCATTCCTCCCCAGGGTCACCACCTTTTTCCGACAGGCAGAAAATTCAACAGCTACTGTTTTGTTTTCTCCTAGAGCAGAGATTGCACTGATGGAGGGGAAAAAGTTGCATCACAGCACAATCCTATGCATGTCTATAAGGAAGTAGGTTCCATTGAGATCAATGGGACTTACTTCCAGGTAAGTGTGTTTAGGATTGCAGCCACAGTTAAGTAAGTAAATAAGCTAGTAAGAGTTTTGCTAAGTGTAATGTCCACAAGAACGTACCTAGTTCTGGGTCCTACGTTTATCCCCCCAAGTCCTGTTCTCTGGCCCACTTTCAACACAAATTTGATTGGTGAATACCAAGGACAGGTTTTTGTTTTTGGTGGTGGCACCAGAGCTTTGGAATACCTCTCCCACATGGAAACTATCAAGCACCTGTAACCTCTGCTTTTAGGTGTGCTGTAGGGACTTTCCTGTTTTTCAGGTCTTTTAACTGATGACTTTTCATTATGATTCTGATCTGGCTGCTATTTAGTTCTTTGGTGCTTTATCCTGGTTGTTGTTGTTGTTGTGGTGGTGGTGGTGGTTTTATGTATTTTGTTGATTCAGTATTTGTTAGCTACCTTGAAAGGTCTTGGTCCTGACAGGAGGAATACATATACCTTAACTTCATTAGTTAAAGAAGTAACGTGCATCCACTTACAAAGTAACCAGTGTGGTAGTTTTACAACAATCAGTGAGAGTTTCATGGAGATTAAAGGGGCTAACATGAAATAACTTTTGGGCATATGCCTGCAAAGCAGTCTGGTCTGCCCAAAGACTCATTGTGCACATGTAGGATCTAGAACCAGGGAGGACATTCTCAGGAAAATGACCCTCATTTCATAATACAGCCAAGCATTATGAGCTAAACAACGTTGGATTCCGAACCAGGTAATTATGAACGTCTGTGACATCTCTAGTTGAGTTGTGAGCCTTGTGTTGAGGCAATTACTCAGTGACTTCACTGCATCCTGCATGGATCCAATCAGCCAGCATTTGAAACATGTCTGCAGCCTCCATTCCCTGTGAGATACAGTCATAATAATCTCCCAGTGTTCTGGGGACTCCACCTTGGAATGGAACTCTGAAGGATGGGAGCTTTAACTCTCCCCCCCCCCATGCAATGTTCCTCATCATCTAAGCACCCTGCCTACCACTATTGGAAAGCTAATAGTATTTTTTTTTTTCTGCTGTCAAGTTAAAGGTAGCTTGGAGTGGGAACTTTGGACAAACAATGCAGGGCAAAGGATTGCATATTCCCTCAATCACCAATCCATTTAGGAACCTCCCTGTGGCTGCTTTTAAGTATCTGGGATCATAGATCTCCTGCATCACGGGTAGTTTGGCTCCCAAACAACAGATGGCTTGAAAGAGAAAGGTATCAGAGTTCCAAACATTTCTACAGCCTCTGTTGCTTGAGGGTTCACAAGTGAGCTCTTTGCACACAAGAGGGCTCATGGCCCTCTGACCTAGTCAGGTGGGCTTGGATGCCCAATTGTGGCTGGTGCATGCCAGTCCTAGCAGGTGGGTTGGCTGGGCTGTGGTTTTGGCTGGACCCAGACAAAGAAGACAGTGAATTTTCAAAATGAATGCCGTTAGCAGTAAACAGTGAGGTGCCCAAGTTTGCAGATGACACCAAACTAGCCAGGATGATAAAGCAGATTGTGAAGTGCTTTAAAAGGACTACTCCAAACTGGGTGAATGGGTAATCAAATGGCAAGTGTAGTGGAGTGTCAATAAGCATAAAGTGATGCACACTGGGGCAAAAAAATCTCAACTTCCCAAATACACAGATAGAATCTGAGCCATCTGTGACAAACTAGGAAAGTGATCTTGTGGTTTTGGTGGAAAAGCTAAATGAAAATGTGAAGAAGGCAAATTTCACTCTAGGTGTCGTTAGGAAAGGGATGGAGAATTAAGACTGCTGCTATTATTATTCCTCTGTACAAATCTATCGCGAAGCCACATTTGGAATACAGCAAGTCCTCACTTAAAGTTGTCGATTGGTTCTTGGAAACTGCAACTTTGAGTGAAATGACTTATAATGAAACCAATTTTACCGTAGAATTTACAGCATATTTCTGGTCACAAAAACATTACCAAACTTCTAAATACCCAAAACACTTCTTATATTAAACACTGAAATAAATGTGAGCTTTCTGGGCCAGAGGTAATCCACACAGACATGGGGAGAACATTCAAACTCCACACACACAGTGGCCCCGGCCGGGAATCGATTCCCCCCCCCAACTTTAAAACAAAACGATTTATAACGAAACAACTTTAAATGAGAACTTGCTGTACTGTGACCAGTTCCGGTCATCATGCCTCAAGAAGGATATTGTAGAGCAGGAAAAGGTGCAAACAAGAGCAGCCAAAATGATCGGAAGGCTTGAGTACCTTCCTTAAAAGGAAAGGCTGCAACATTTGGGGCTTTTTACCTTGGGGGAAAAAGATAATTAAGGGGGGATTTGATTAAGGTCTATAAAGTTATGCATGGTGTGGAGAGGGCGGAGAGAGATACATTTTTCACCCTCTCTCACGATACTAGACTCACGGGTCACTCAATGAAACTGATTGGTGGGAGATTTAGTATGGACAAAGGGAGGCACTTCTTCACACAGCACATAAACTAGTCTGTGGTATTTGTTGGCACAAGATGTGGTGATGGTTGCTAGATGGATGGCTTCAAAAGGTGATTAGACAAATTCATG
Organism: Plestiodon gilberti rubricaudatus; assembly: GCA_026170595.1. Classification (NCBI taxonomy): domain Eukaryota; kingdom Metazoa; phylum Chordata; class Lepidosauria; order Squamata; family Scincidae; genus Plestiodon; species Plestiodon gilberti. Next base: position 253,010,780 of record JANXHW010000001.1, on the reverse strand, counting down.
GAGGACAGGTCTATTGGTGGTTATTAGGCACAATGGCTATGCACTGCCTCCAGGTTTAGTAGCAGCATGCAGGGGAGCAATGGTGGAAGAGAAGTCTGCCTTTCTTTCCTGCTTGTGGATTTCCCTGAGGCAGCTCGCAGCTCGCAGGCTATTCGCAGCTCGCAGCTCGCAGGGAAATATGAATGCTGGACTAGATGGGCCTTTGGCCTGGTCCAGCATGACTTTCTTATGTTCCTAATCTTTAGGACCTCATTTTATCGACATTTTGCAAATCTTCATGGCACTTCATATGTTTATATGGCCCAGCACCACAACAAGCCACCAGCACAAGAAGATGACCTTAAGTAAGGACTATTAATTTAATACTATGTAGGTGGCTTAGTGGTTAAGACACTGAACTGCAGACCGGAAGGTAGGCAGGACAGCAGTTCAAGACTCGAGCGCTGCGTGACGGAGTGAGCGACCATCTTCGGTCCTAGCTCCTGCTAACCTAGCGGTTCGAAAGCAAGAAAGCAAGAAATTGCAAGTAGCTTAATAGGTACTGCCTCGGCGGGAAGGTAATAGGGTCATTCCGTGTCAAATCAACCAATAAAAAATACATTTTGGAACTTGATGTCACGGATTTTGCTCATTTTCGGTACATTTGTAGCTTACCATGAGATGTTTAAAAATTACTTTTTCCAGATTTTTTTGTCCATCCGTTTTGGAGATATTGAATGTTCAAAATTGCCAAAAAAGGCCAAAATCCACTTGTCACCATACATTCAAATGCCAGTTACAGGATAACGATGAACGCTACAGACATAGGACAGGTGTCGTTTTAAAGCTTATGAATAGGGCTTTCATTTGATATACAACATGACAAAATTGTAAATTTTCAAGAAATTCAAAAATATTCAAATAATATTAATTTTGAAATTTTGAAAAATTGAACTTTTTTAAAATTTTCAAAAAAATCACACTTAAAGGTATATGTCTTGTAGTCAATCAGTCAAAATTTCAAGATGGTATCTCAATGGTATCATACAAAAATTAAATATTCTTGTTGGCAGTGACCAGGAATTAAACCCCTCAAGTCCATTTTTCTACAGTTTACGTTGATAAAATTAGGTGGTAAACTGAAATGAATCCAAAAATTTATAACAGGACTTATAGAGATAGATTTATAGAGCATGAATTCACTTTCTATTCTTTTACAGGATCAGCTTTTGGGTAAAACTATCAAAATCATGAGCTTTTTACTTCTGTTCGTAGTTTTAAAATTTTCCTTTAGTTGCTGAATAATTTCTGAATCAGCACAGTGATATTTTTCCTCATCTAAATCATCTTCAGAAGTAAAAAAATAATTCTTTGCAGGTCCTTTTAATCTTCCCCATCTTTTCTTTCCACTTTAGATACTTTCTTCTTGCACACCGGAGACTCACCAAGGGAGGTCAAAGAGGCATTTAAGTGGGTTTGGACAGTGTGTTTTTAGTGAAGCTTTCTAGGACATTTTTGTTGTGAAGCTGCTTTATTAGTCTTTATTAAGTTTAATTCATTAACTGTTTGATAATTACATGATTTGAAATATGGAGGAGAATAAGTGGTCAAAAAACTGTTGCAGCCCTTTTTAAAAAAGGGGGGCACTGGGTTAGTAAAGACTTGAGGAATGTAACTGATTGGATGGTTTCACTAAATAGTGAAATCAAACCACACATGAATAGAAGCCTTGTCAGATGGAAAACAATATACTTGAAAAGGAAATTCCTCCTGAGAATTATGAGATTCCTGGTCTTAGTCATATAAAGGAGTCTGAGTATTTGGACCCTGATACAGCTTTAAGCCACTTAAATGCCTCTTTGACCTCCCTTGGTGAGTCAAGAAGGAAGTATTTAAAGTGCAAAGAACAGATGGGGAAGATTAAAAGGACCTACAAAGAATTATTTTTTTACTTCTGAAGATGATTTAGATGAGGAAAAATGTCACTGTGCTGATTCAGAAATTATTCAGCAACTAAAGGAAAATTTTAAAACTACGAACAGAAGTAAAAAGCTCATGATTTTGATAGTTTTACCCAAAAGCTGATCCTGTAAAAGAATAGAAAGTGAATTCATGCTCTATAAATCTATCTCTGTAAGTCCTGTTATAAATTTTTGGATTCATTTCAGTTTACCACATGATTTTATCAATGTAAACTGTAGAAAAATGGACTTGAGGGGTTTAATTCCTGGTCACTGCCAACAAGAAAATTTAATTTTTGTATGATACCATTGAGATACCATCTTGAAATTTTGACTGATTGACTACAAGACATATACCTTTAAGTGTGATTTTTTTGAAAATTTTAAAAAAGTTCGATTTTTCAAAATTTCAAAATTAATATTATTTGAATATTTTTGAATTCCTTGAAAATTTACAATTTTGTCATGTTGTATATCAAATGAAAGCCCTATTCATAAGCTTTAAAACGACACCTGTCCTATGTCTGTAGCGTTCATCGTTATCCTGTAACTGGCATTTGAATGTATGGTGACAAGTGGATTTTGGCCTTTTTTGGCAATTTTGAACATTCAATATCTCCAAAACGGATGGACAAAAAAATCTGGAAAAAGTAATTTTTAAACATCTCATGGTAAGCTACAAATGTACCGAAAATGAACAAAATCCATGACGTCAAGGATTTTTCATTGGTTGATTTGACACGGAATGATCCAATAGTGTTCCGTGCGCCTCAGCATTGAGTCATGCCGGCCACGTGACCACGGAAGCATCTTCGGACAGTGCTGGCTCTTTGGCTTTGAAATGGAGATGAGCACTGTCCCTAGAGTCGGTAACAACTAACTTTCGAGCAAGGGGAACCTTTACCTTTACCTTTTTAGCTTTACTGATGCTAGCGCTGAACTCACTGTGCTCTTGTGTGAGAATGTGAGTGCTGACAAAGAAATGCTAATTATGATCAGAACTCTACTACTACTACTACTACTACTACTACTACTACTACTACTACTACTACTACTGATGATGATGATGATGATGATGATGATGATGATGATGATGATGATACTAATAATATAATATGTGGCATTTGTATAGCACTTTCTCAGTGTTGAGTTGCAGGTATGATCTTGATGTAATCCCATGACAACCCTGTTTAGTAAATATTCTCCCCACATTGCAGCTGAGGCTGAGAGGGAGCAGCTTGCCTAGGGCTACCTAGTGAGCATGGCAGAGGTGAGATTGAAACCATGGAAGTCCTAATATGTAGTCCACTCTCTTGGCTACTGTGCTACACCAGCCCTGAAAGCCCAGAAGCCCCTCGCAACTAAGCATTATGCATAGTTTGGGTCTCAGCTGTACCCTCATCAGCCCAATCAAAGAATCTGCTTCAACAGAAATGACAGCTCTTTGAATGCTTACATACAATGGGTATCTCTGGCCTGTCATTTCCATCATAAGGAAATTGTCGTAGCTTCCAGCTGGTGAGGTTGCCAGTTCTAAATCTGCCCTTTTCCCTTCTGGACACCCATATATATATTTTTGGCCAGTATTAATATTGTGTACATTTTAATTAAATAAGATGTGCAAACAGAGCGACCCTATATTGTGTTGGATAAGAAGTTCTATCCTGAATTGCAACTTTCCCTCTTCTCTGCCCCCTGCAGGGCTGCTGTTGTAGCCACATGCCTTTGACAGCCGCATACCAAGTGGAAGCATTTCCCCATCACTGATTCCATGCTGGTAAAAGCTGCATTTGCCAAATTTCTGCTGGCCATGACATTGTTAAAGGAGAGCCAATGGACAACAAATAGGACCCTTAATGAAAATCTGGTATACAGAACATACTCTAAAGAAGGAGGAGGCTTATCCTGCCTAAGGTAAAGACTGAGCCTATTCAAATAAGATGGGAGGCTTTTACTGTATATTAATGGATCTTGTCATATTCTAAACATATATGGGATGGGGATATTGCAGACAGTCTACAATGATGCCCAACTAGACTAACCAATTTTGAAAATAGTCTGAGAACATCTTAGGTACATATTGCTGCTCTCTGCTGGTTGGAATTGGAATGTCTTTTCTGTTTAATTTAGATCTCATGGAGGTTATTACGTGAGATCCTCAATTCAGAAAAGAAAGATTTTGCCAAGAAATGGAGTATTATCCTCAGTGAAATAAATCATATTAATGGCTAATAATGTGCAATTTATCACTGTAGTTTTGCTCTGGAAGAGGCGTTATTACAGGTGCTGTAGATAGTATGAGGAGCAGTTGTTAAATCAAAAAAATCAAAAAATGAAAGATAGTCTGGAGGTTATCAGTGTCTGCTCAATGGATGGATCTGAAATGGGACGATGCTCTGAAATGGAGAATCTTAACTTCGAGTAAGAGGCTGGCAACCCTAAATTTTAAGGAAGATTCAAGCAAACTGAAGAAGATTGAAAGGAGAGTGACAATAGTGATCAAGAACTTGGAATACAATACAGAACTCTGATTCTCTGTATCAGATAAACACCCACACAATGTATTGTTAAGCCAAATGATAAGGGTTAAAAAAATTAATAAAGCAAATGTTTTGGGAAAAGTATGCATAAGTCATCAGATCATTTTAAAAAGAAGGCAGTTAAAACCTATTCAAGTCTCACAATAAAAGCCAATTGATTATAGATGAGTTTTCTCTTTCAAAGTGTGTGTGTGTGTGTGTGTGTGTGTGTGTGTGTGTGTGTGTGAGAGAGAGAGAGAGAGAGAGAGAGAGAGAGAGAGAGAGAGAGAGAGAGAGAGAGAGATTTTTGTTTGTTTTTGTTTACCCAAAGAACCATCTATGTTAGATCTTTAGTAGAAAGACAAGCTTTTTTGGATTGTCTTAATGCTGGAGAGAGAAACAAAAAATAGCCCCAATTGCCACTGTGGCCCCGATAATGATCTGAAATGGTACAGCAGTGTCCTCCTCACTTAGAGTCAATATCAGTCAATGAACTTCAGAGAATGACCGCTGTGTCTTAAGGATGCCACATGATTGCGGCAGGAAGTCAGCTGAGTACCAACCGAAGGAGGGAAGTAAGGAATTGTGGCAATGATTATACTCAGCAAAGAGTTGAGCTAATGCAGCTCCTTGGCCTAATTGTTTTGGACCAACCATTCCATCATCTCCAGGGTATCTGAGCAATGACTCGCTGGACATTACTCATCCAGGCAGCTGTGTCTTTGCCATCTTCTACAGAGGGGTTTTTCTTCTTTTTTTGTGGTGGTGAAGATTATGAATAATAAGGGATATGAGGAGAAGCCAGGAACCTTCCCGTTTTGGTGAAGGACCAGCCATGCAGAGAGATGTGTGGTTTTGTTGTGCAAGATGACTCCTTATGTTTTTTGACCTCTCTATGTTTTTAATGCCCCCCCCCTGGCTCATAGTTTTTGACCACAAACCTGTGTCTGCATAAATCTGTTCTTTAAAATAGCTGTTCTTTACATAAATCTGTTTTTTAAATAACATAAATGACATACCGGTAACTAGATAAAATGTATATCTCTGCTAACTGCTAAGGTATATAAACTTGCTAACTGGGAAGAAGGGCACTTTTTCATGTGCTGCTCCTCTTAAATTTAGCAGGGGGAGAGCAACTGTCCATATACACCCCAGCATAGTGTCTAGTGGCCCTTTGCTGGTGTTTCTTCTACATTTCTTTATTATGAATCCTGTTGGGACAACAAGTCTTGTTGCACCTTATACCTAACAAATTCACTGTAGCATATGCTTTTGTGGACTACGGTCCATTTTATTAGATGCAAATGAACTTACTTACAGCCCAATCCCATCCCCTGCCAGCCCATAGCATGTAGCTCTGCCAATAGAGTGCACACTGCATGCTGTGGTGGTGGTGGGCAACCGGATAGCCCAGCAGAGGCAAGTATAAATCTTTTTTACTAACTCCCTGTAAGGTGCCTGGCTGCCAATGGGTCTCCTAGGACCTACACCAGCTATTTGGCTGGCATAAGTCCGAGGAACCTCAGGGAACTTGTCAGGCTGGGGAAAGGGGGATAGAATCTTGGGGTGCGTGGCTGAACCCACTCCCGAGCTGCCCCTGCCGCCACCTTACCTGCTCTGGTGCAGTCTGGGTGAGCCTCTGGCACACGCATGGGGTCTCCAGCTATTTGCACTGGCAGTCCTCCAGTACATGACAGTAGCGCAGCTTTTACAATGCTGGCCTAGGACTCAGGGCAGCGGATTGTGAGATCTGCTGCCATAGGCCCTCAATAGGATTGGGCCATCAGTCCGATGAAGGGGCTTGTATTCCGCAAACGTTTATGGATTACGGTAGTCATTGAGTTGCATGAAAACTCTCTGTTGTTTTTGCTGTAACAGGGTTTCCCCTCTGTAAGGTGGTGGGGTAGCCTCTTCCTCCATAGTGTATCTCAACAACATCATCCTATCCATGGATCTCTGGCACGTACACTTGGTGCCAGCACTGAGCAGATTAAAACCGCAACACATTCCAGGCTTAGAAGCAATTAGTCAGTGTAAACGAAACTTTTAATTGCACCTATGATTTATTGAGCTGGAGCTGAACAATTAAGATTCATTCTTAGACATGATCAATGGGCTGCAGAGAATGACCATGTTTTTTTGTGCGTGTGATTGAAGAGCTGCTTCCATCTGGGAGGGCTCCCACCACATTTGTTCTTCTGAAGGGACCATTGACACATCCTCTCCCCTTAAGCAGGAAGGCCTTTGCCCTCTTGCTTTGATGGAATTCTTGCAAGAGTGGAGGTCGGAAACTATGTACAAGTGAGTTTTTTCTCCTAATCCTTTTCTTGGAGCCCTACATACACCAGGAATGGACTTTCAAAAAACGGCCTTCTCTCAGAGTTCAAGAGGCACTGCTGCCAATCAGACCAAAGGTGGTAAGCATTATTATGTTAAATATATAATTAGTGTTTAGTCAAGCTGTAGGGACAGAAAACCCCTACATCTGAGCTCCTGTTCACCTTGTGGGGGGATTTTGGTGCTTGATTGTCCACTGGTTGTAATATTTAACGGATGACTCAGCCTCCTTGGGGTCATTAACAGGCAATGGCTTTGCTATCTTTGATCCCTCAGAATACTCCTGGAAGCATCAACACATTACAAATAGCGGAAAATCTACACTAGAATGTGAGAACATTGCATGAGAGTTTGCTTTACCATAACAATGCTAAGTACTGTAATTAGTTTGGCTTTTACTTAAGGGCAGCATTATTATCCCCATCTTATATTACAGACTCAAAGTGTGGCCTGCCTAAGACCACCCAATGTGTTCAAGGCTGAGCTGATACTAGAACTGGGGACTCCCAGCTCATAGCTCTTGCTCTTAACCACAGTGTCACACTAATTTTTTTTGCTGTGTTTCTAAGCATTCAGAAGCTGCTGCACACCCCCATAATAACCAGTAATTCCAGATAACCAGATAAGATATTAATTGCAAGTAAGTCCTTTGTGCATGCAAAGACTCTCAGTCCAGTGACTTTGAAGATGAAGGGCTCTCCTTACAATGTTTCTTATGCTCCAGTTTTACATTCCTCACTCGCTTTTTTTTTTTTTTAATCTGCCTGAGAAGATCTTTGTATCTTGCCAAATTCTTGTCGGCATTTGGAACTCGGATGAACAGGCGTAAAATGAAAATAAATCGCTAATTCCTCCTAATAATGCCTGATTTCCTGATTTGATATCCCACATTAATTCTAATTACTTATCCGGAGTCAGGGCATTAATCAACATGTTAAAATGTCTTCTTGCTTAGCAACACTGATCCACCAAGCAGCTGGCACAGCACATGTGCCCACGTGCTGGGGATGTGTCTCAGACAGGCACAGCAAGTCATGCTAGCCTGGTTTGGAACGCAGCTCCCTCTCTGGAAATGGGCTCCTCCTCATCAAGCAGCCACCAGGTACATTAGCTTTCAACTTGATGTTAGCCTATCAGTTGCAGGTGGGAAAGGTAGCCGCAGAGATGCATGATGAAGCAGAGGTTTGTCTAGCCAAGTAATTACCGCTGATGAAACTTGCGTCTCTGGTCAACCCAAGTCATAATGAACTGATCTGTGGTGGTAGTTAATAATACCACGGACTTGGAAGACCTCTCATCCCAGGATCCCTTCATTCCTCTTTGGCTGTCTGTAAGAGACACTGCAGGGTCTATTCTGGCTGCCTGGGCCTCATTAGCATGAGCCTTCCCAGCAATCCCTTGCTTTCCCGAATCCCACCAAAAGGGAGCTGGAAAAAGAGGCTGCTTGTTGACCTGCCAGCAGTTTTGCCCAAAGCAACTTGACTGGGCACCTCCCAGTGATTGGCAGCTCCTTGCTGTGCCTGTCTGCTTTTTGGGTTCTTTGTTTCTGCTTGTCCTGTAACCTTTGTGAGACTTTTGCTAGAACTTGCTGCCTGACCCAGTCTTGTTTTGTTGCATGCTTTTTGCTTGTGTGCTCTTCACTCCCTACTAGATTACTGCAATGCGCTCTACGTGGGGCTGCCTTTGAAGACTGTTCGGAAACTGCAACTAGTGCAGAATGTGGCGGCCCGGGTGGTTGCCGGGGCCTGTCGGTTCGACTCAGTCGGACCGTTGCTTCGGCAGCTACACTGGCTGCCGGTTCGTTTCCGGGCACAATTCAAAGTGCTAGTTTTGACTTTTAAAGCCCTTAACGGCTCGGGTCCAGGGTATTTGAGGGACCGCCTCCTTCCTTATAATCCAACCCATACTCTGAGGTCATCAGGGGCCCCCCTGTTAACCGTGCCACCGTTGACGGAGGTGAGGAGGATGGCAGGGCGGAATAGGGCCTTCTCGACTGTGGCGCCCCAATTGTGGAATTCCCTCCCCCTGGAATTAAGAACGGCTCCCTCTTTAGAGACCTTTCGGCGGGGCCTTAAGACGTTTTTATTTAGGTTAGCTTTCTATGTCTGACATGGTGGCTTTTTAACAAATGGCTTTTAACAAATGTAAATACAGGTGACCCACTGGGGTTGTTTATTTTAATTGTTTTAATTATGTGTTTTTAATTATTTTACTGTACATGTTTATTTTAATGTTGTAAGCCGCCTTGAGTGCCATTGCTGGGAGAAAGGCGGGATACAAATCCTTTAAAATAAATAAATAAATAAATAAATAAATAAATATTACAGTCCTTTTGTCCTAGGCATGTTTCCAGCCAAGACCTGAGTCTGATTCTTTCTACCCATATAGTACAAGGGAGGGATTTGGGCCAATGGCAGTCTCTTTCACATCCATCCTGATAGTCATTTGACTGACTTAGAGCTGTAGTTTGGATTTTTCCCCAAAGAGGGTCAAGCAAGATGGGCACCACTGAACATTGAAGTGTGTGTTGTTTGCTTTAGCTGCAATGGCGTTAACCACAGTTTACACCACTACAGCTAGATCAGTGTTTCCCAAACCTTTTTTGACCTGCGGCTCCCTTGACCATTGGTGACCATCGGCTGTGGCTCCCCATTGCATTATGTCGATGCCTGCCAGTTGGCATTGCACTGTTTTCCGTGAGGATTCCATGGCACTCCGCGGCTCCCCTGGCTGGTTTCCGCGCCTCCCCTGGGAGCCACGCCTCCCAGTTTGGGAACCACTGAGCTAGATGGATTGATAGGGACACAGCCATACTGGGGGACACAGCCACATACAGACCTGAAGGGGCTGCTCACAATCCCTCAAACATAGGCCCACTTTAGGCATGTTTTCTCAGTGCCACTTTATTCAGTGGGCCTTGTTGGTATGTAAGTCACCATGCATAAGACTAAAGCCTGTAAAGCAGGTATCTTTCTGTGGGAGAAGAATTCCGACGTCAATACTGCAAGCAATTTCAGGCACAATGAGCCTGACAAATGAGCACAATGTAGGAACTGTGTAGGTCCTACAGTCTTTCCCTGCCTAGCCATCAGCAAGGGGATTGGGGATTGGACCAGTGCAGACTGAAGCTGTTTTTATTTATTTATTTAAAAAAATTAAACCCCGCCTTTTCCTATGCCAAGGCAAATACCCAAGGCGGCTTACAACAGTTAAAATACATAATTTAAAAACAATACATAACAAATTAAAAAACAATAAAAACTACTGGGGGTAACAATGTGGAGCAGAAGAGCAGCAAGGCACTGGAACTGAGGCACTGGAGGCAGACAACCACCCATCACCCAGAAACGTGGAGCAAGAGAAAGGAGCAAGACGAAACAGAAATGTTTTGAGCCCTCGCCGAAAAGTCATGAGGGAGGGGGTAGTTCTCAGATCCCCTGGCAGGGAGTTCCACAGTTGTGGTGCCACAGCAGAGAAGGCTCGCCCACGTGTTGCCACTCCCCTAACTTGCGATAGAGGTGGCACTCGCAGGAGAGCTGTTGATTGTTGGAGTTATATGTGCTGAATCAGATAAGCAGGACTGGCCCACCCGTGACGCTGACTGAAAGGCTTGAGTCAAGTTGGGAGAAGTGAGGATCTGATGAGGTTGTATCCCTGTACCTCATTTCTGCTTGCTGGCCCCTCAGCCTGCTACTCACCAAACAGCTTCAGTCAACTCTGATCCTTCAGCAAGCAAGGAAGTCGACTGGGGAAGCAGCAGCCAACCACTTCCTCCAGCAGTGCTGGAGGAAGAAGAAGAAAGAAAAGCCACCATTGCCACCACCTCCTTGTACACCTGGTGGCTTAGGAAAGCAGTTGGCTGAGCAAAGCGAGGCGGAGCATGGTGATCTGGAGCTTGCTCTAACCCCACCCCCTTACCTTCAGCTTTGGAACTGCCTCCTTCCCCCACATGGTCCTGTTTATTTCAAACAGGATGGCAAGGAGGAAGGAGGTGGTGCCAAAGTCAAAAGTGAGGGAGAATGCGGTGGGTTCCTGATGGCCTAGCACTCCTTGCCCACCTGGCTGTTTTCCTAAGAAGAGGAAGTGGCAGCAATGGCAGCCCCCCCCTTCTTCCAGCAGCACTGGAGGCAGGGGAAGGTGGCCATAGCAGTGTCTTCCTCTTCCCCCCGAGGAGGCAACTCAATGTCAGAAGGACTGATGTGGGCCATCCCCTTCACCAACTAAAGTCTGTGAAACCTGGGGTTGCACTCTCTTAATCTATTTATGAAGGTCCAATAAAAGAAAGTGGGAACAAGGAGCAGGAGATACAACTCATCAAAAATAGCAGGCTGTCCTTATGGGTCCTGCAGCTTCCTTCACCTGCTGCATTGAACTAATTCCACAGTTCAACCCAGCCCACTTGGTGGTTCTGTAAGAGGCCAGGGTCACTCGAGGCAGGGTCTTCTCAATTGTGTGGGGAGGCCAGCAATCTCTGCCCTTGGGCTGCCGGCCACTTTCTTGGATGTCATAGTATGTTCCCAGCTCCCTTGCTGGTTGACCTGTGGGCTCGCGGCAACAGGGGAAAAAGAAAACTGCCGTCGCCAGGTGTGCCAAGCAGTGGGGGTGGCAGTGGCAAAACCTGGTGTTGCCTCAGGCAGTGTCCAAGCTTTGGCTGGGCCAGTAACTAAGGAAATCTTATTTCCTCCTTCATATCTTAGGTAGGAGCGCACTCTCTCACAGTAGGGCCTGCTGCTGGTGTTCACAGGCAGGAAGCTCAATATGCACCAAACGATGGCATGAAAGAGGAGTGGCTCACACATGGTTCTTCTCATTAGCTCATTGTTCCAGGAGAATAGAGGACCCACCCACTACTCACAGCTCCAGCTCTGCTTGCTGTGAATTGGAATGTCAGATGAGAAAAGAGCAAAGAGTTGAAGGCCTGACTGTCTGGCAGCACTACATGGAAGGGGAATGAACCACAATTATCTTCTCCCAAAGGCTGGTCTCTGATTTAGATGAAGAAGCTATGTGGCAGCCGTCCATACACAGCATGTGTCGGTCTCCCAGGTCCATAGAGCAGACTGGAGGGATCACTGGATCAGGGCAGGTGGCACTATCTATACAGGATACGAGACCCTGCAGTACAAGGTGCTTCCTATACTTTCAGTTTGGCACTAGAGCAGCACTGAATCAGCAGAGAAGAAAAAGTCAATGTTGGAAATCTTAGGGAAAGGATGGGAATGGACAAGTGTCATATCTCCCTTCCCACTTCTGGAGACCTAGTTTCAAGCTTCCCTTGGAAGCGACAGAGTGTATTCATGCAGGCATGTTTTTCATGGTGACTGCAACGCCATCTGATGACTTGCATGTGTGAAACAGCCACTGTTGATCCAATCTTGCAGCCAGAGGCGTTCATCACCCTACATCTTTTCAAATGCAAGACTTTGCAGTTGGAGGCAGTTTGCAAAGTTAACTGCAGGTCAGCAAATGGTAAGTCATGGAGTGCTGAGAAAGTGATGTACATGCAAGTGAGGGTGTGCATGGCAAGGCTAATTGCTGTTCCTAAAGATGAATGACCAAACCCAAGTGGGCAACAAAACATGTCCCTCTAAATCATTAGCTTGACTTAAAACCCTTGTAATGGAAACAACAACAACAAAAAAAGGCTGCTGTGTTCATGGCTTAATTTCTAGCAAAAGAGCTGCAGGAGCTGAAGTATATCTGGAACTGCCATTGCATCCTGATCTGGAAACCCTTCTTCCTAATCCCTGCTCTTGGAGTAACTCTGTAGTTACTTAATAGTGAAGGTAGCCTGCCCCTGCTCCTGCTGAAGGGGCCATATAGCTCACTGGTAGAGCTGCATATCTTAACTTCAATCCCTGATGTCTCCAGTGGGACGGAGAAAAATTCTTGTCTAAAACTCTGGAGTTTTAACATTTTAGACAATATGTAGGCAATACTGAACCATGAGCTGTCGATCGAAAGGTCGGCAGTTCGAATCCGCGACGGGGTGAGCTCTCGTTGCTTGGCCAGCTCCTGCCAACCTAGTAGTTCCAAAGCATGTTAATGCGAGTAGATAAATAGGTACCGCTTCTGGGAAGGTAAACAGTGCTCCGTGTTCCAGGTGCATGCTACGCGCTGCGGTGAGGAGAGTCCTGCCGGCCACATGACCACGGAGGCGTCTTCGCACAACGCTGGCTCTTCGGCTTTGAAATGGGGATGAGCACCACACCCTAGAGTCGGACACGACTGGACTTAATTGTCAGGGGTCACCTTTACCTTTTACAGGCAATATTGAGCTATATGGACCAAGGGTAAGTAAGGCAGCTTCATGTGCTCTAATCTTACTTTGGATGTTCAAATCATCCAAAAACAAATGCTGACTCTTGGCTCTCTGGTCAGCTTCAGCACAAATTAAGCTCAGGATAGCACATTGGTCGGTCCATTAGAACAAAATGGACTGGGCCACTAAAACAATACCTTGGTTAGAACCAGCAGCCAGCGTTCCCAAGGTTGTGTGCAAGCTTTTGAGTTATGCAAAACTCTTTCTCAGGTTTTGTGGAAAAGAACAATAATAAAAACAGGGGAAAGGGATGTTTCTGCAAGAAAGTGCAAAAGTAAACCTGGCTAGAGCTTGTTTCAGTCTCCTCCGTGACTGCAAATGCCAAAGCAAACTGTGGGGATGGTGGCCCAAGCGTTTCTTTCCCAGAAACATATTTTCCCCCTTCACCCTTAAAATTGATTAAAACAAAAATCCAGCCCAAGAATGAATGTACAGAGACCATGAGCGGTGAGCTGATCCCACTTTCCAATGGTATTTTTTTGCTCTGAAAAAGCCTATTGTCTCTCTCTTGCTTTTGACAGTCCTGCGCACAGGTGGATGAGAAGCGCTGATCAGCTGGTGAGGTTTTGAAAGTCTTTATTGCCACTGATTATCAGTTTATGCCAAGTTTCAATGGGGAAGTGGCTTGCCATTCTGCAGGGTAATGGGCTGCAATAACACTTTAAAGCCATGTCCAGCTGTGTGTGCACCTCTTCCTAGTATGGCTGTCTAGACATAGGATTGCAGCCCAGAGAGATGTTTATAGTACTAGTTCTTTCATACGATTCCACCCTGTCTTCAAGAATTTGCCCCTTGTTCTGGTTGTCTTCCCTAATTTTCCTGGGGGTGGGCTAGGGGGCACCTATGCTGAAACAAATATCCTTATACGGTCTCTTAAAAAAAAAAGAAAAGAAAACCATCCTGTCAGTTAAAAGGTTTTATCTCTACAACAAGTGTTTCTGTTTTATTGATTCCTTTTTATGGAAAAGTGTTTTAATTGTGGCAAAAATAAAGCACACATTTTCACAAGCTTCTCCAAATTGCAAGCTAATTAAATTATGGTTATGTAGATGTAAACAGGTTTTATTATTGATGTCAATATTAGTCCATATTGCAATACTTCTACCCTATCTAGAACCATTTGGCAGGCGGCTCTGTGTGTGTGTGGGGTGGGTGGGTGGAGAACTGGCAAAGAGAATGGTGAAGCTGTTTCCAAGAGTCCAGGCGTGTGATAGTAGAAGGGCCAAGACTAATTGGCTGGGATTACGAAGGTCATTGCCTGGCAGTGGATGACAGCAGGAGGCTGAGATGGACTGGCTGCCCAGAGCTGTGTTCCTGTAATGCACCTGCCTGCCTTTGGTCTGGCCACACAGCTTACCTGATCCCACTAGCCCTTCACTGAAGTCTTATCATCAATATTACAGGGAACGGATAGAATGGACACTTTTTGTGTCACAATAGTTAGCTTGGCTTCAAGACCAAGACATCATCTTTCCTTGCTCCTGCCAAGGACCAGAGAAAGCCAACTGCCTTGTGAGGCTCATCCAGCTATAGCTGTGTACGTGTTCCTTTCTGCTGCAGCCAGCCCAGCCCCACTCTTCTGGCTTCTGCAACTCAAACAAGTGCATCTGAAAAGGCACCCACTGGGTTGCTCTATCTTTCAGTACCACCTGCAATGCATCTTCACCGCCTGCCTGCCTTGTCCTGTGTGCTATTGTTTGCATTCAGCAGCTCTGCTTTTGTGTATCAGCAGTGCTCTCTTTGACAGGCAGGCAAAGTTTGATCTCCTCCTCCAGTGGGCTAGAGATTTGGAAGAGCCGGAGTCAACTGGTTCCTTTATCTCTCGCTCTGATATTTATCTTTCTCCTTCTTTTTAATTCTTTGACTTGGGAGCCAATTGCAAGCTCCTCCCACCCAGGAACCCCAGACGGCAACATTGGAGAGAAAGGTTTCCGTTTTGCAGCAGCCACATCCCTAGTAGCCTTTCTCTTGACATATAAAAGCTCTTGCTCTGCTTATCCGTCTCCGAAGGCTGAGTTTCATCTCTTTTGGCTGTTTGAAAGCTGAGCTATTCTCCAGGGATCTCTCTCTGCAGTCCAAAACGTAGCTGTGATGAGTGGGAGAATCACGAATACTGCTGGCAGCTAAGGTTTCTCCTGCAGAAATCAAAGGAGGTCCATGAAGCTGCGTAACTGGGGAGCAACGAAGGGTCTTTTCAGGCATGGTGGTTTTCCTTGGGTGAGCTGCACAGCTGTCACTAATCCATTCAGATTACAATGCGCAAGGAAGCATTTCTGTGGTTGGCAAACCACTCTTTCATGCTCTCAAACTGCTAAATGTAATTTCTAGGAAACCGCAGTTCTTGCCCCAGTAAGCACACAGCTACTGTGCATATTTTGCTGTGTGAGATGGTAGTCATGGTTTTGGATGGTGCCTGAGACACCACTCTGCAGCACGCCACGAGCTCCTTTTCTACCTACCCAGGCCATTTTGAAGGCTCTGTCATTTCAAACTACTTTTGCCCTGTTCTTCCCACCTTTGCTCAGGCACTAGGTCCTCCTCAGCAATCTAGAAGGAAAAACAACAACACTCCCTGCTACAAAGGTTTTCCCCAAACGGTGAGGATATTTCTGTCACTTTCCATTTTTTTCAACAGTGAGGAGGACTTGATGTGACTACTGCAAATAAAGTGTGATTCCCCCCCCCCCCCCGAAGATGGTGTTATGTGGAAAAGTCCCAAGGAAGCCAAACACACAGAACATTTTGGTTAAGATTAGTCCGAAAAGCAGGCACTTGTGAGCACATCTTATAAATATACAGGACTTTGTAGTGAACTGCTGGATTGCCTGAAGGGATCACTTCCAGGAGGGCAGCTGTGTTAGTCTTTTACAGCAAAAGCAACAAGGAGCTCTGTACCACTTTAAAGTCTTACCAATTTATTGCATCAGAAGCTTTTGTGAACTACAGGTCCATGATCAGGTCAGAGCCCAAGAGGATGGGGAAGACACGAAAGATGTTGTCTCAAAGCTACAGAAAAGGCAACATGTACATTAAGGGCATATCTACACATAAACAATAATTCTCTCTTTGCAGAGAATCGGGGGAACTGTGATTCTGCGATGAGGGCTGAGGAGAATTCTAAAAGAAAAACCTTGGTACTCTCAACAAACTGGAATTCCCCAGAATCCTTTGAGGGAAGCCATGACCATTAAACTGGTATAAACTGCTGTATATACACATCTTTAAACACATTTATTTATTTATTTGAAGAATTTCTACCCTGCCTTTCTCCTGGTAAAGGCAATCAAGGCAGCTTACAAGATTTAAAACATATAACAATCATGAAAGATTAAAAAAAAACAATTAAATGATAAAAAATGAAGACAAAACGCCCAACGGATTGCATTAAAAGCAATTAAAAATTACATGGATAATTTGATACATGAACAACAAATGGATAGCCTGCGTGGCACATGATGGGACTAATACAAGACCAGTGACACTTTCAGCATTTAATAGCCTGGTTGGGGGCTGATGTTTAGTGAGAAAGCAGCATGGAGGCAAACTGTTAAATATTCCATACCTCCATGCTGTGGTCTCAATCTAAACCACAGTGCCATGCAGCTGTTACTCTTGAGTAAAGTCTATCTTGGATTGCCAATCGTCTAGCTCCATGATGATGCATTTACAATCCAATCCTATGGTGGCATTACCCTTATCTTGCAATCCATCAGTGTAAGGCCTCATCTGCCATTGCGCGAGATGCTCCGACAGCAAGCAGCTTGCTAACTATGGTGCGGGAGCAGGAAAGCCCATGATGGCAATAGCAGGCTGCCAAATTCACACTGGAGCAGGCAGGCTGGCAGCGGGGGTGGTTTGGGTGACTGTCGGCAGTTCGGGGATAGGGACTGGGCCAGGCCAGGGGCAGTTCGAGGGCAGGAAGGGAAGGATCTCAGCAGCAGCAGCACACACTGAGATCGTATCCCCCTTTTCCTAGCCTGATACTCCCCCTGACTCTCCTTGGGCTGACACCATCTAAATAGCTGGCATGTATCTGAGAAGACCCATTGGAGGCCAGGAAGCCTACTATGGGGAGGTAAGTAAAAAAGATTTCTACAATATTTGCCTCTCCCAGGCTGTCTTGTCAACCCCACCCCCCCAAACATGCAGTTCATGCTCCGTCAGTGGCGCTGAGTGCTATTACGGGCTAGCAGGGGATAGTATTGGGCTGTTACTGTCATGTGGCATTTGATTTGGCCCTAAGGGCCGAATATTAATCAGTATAACATATGATGACTTCCTGGTTTGTAAATTTGTACCAACAGTTATGAAGCCAGGTTCACAATGCAGGTGAAGAATCTGTTATGACTTCATACAAAATTTTATTACTATTTTCTCCCTTAAGGTCAGAGAAGTGGGAAACATCCATGTAATACTTGACAGGTTTTTTTTTTTAGCTTCCCATCCCAGAAGAGCATTTCCATTTATTTGGAAAGAAATCAAATATTTAGTCTAAAACAAATTTTACATGAACATTTTATCAGATCTTCTTGTTCTTGATATGCTCTGGAGGAAAGTGATCAGCCAACTCCACCATGGTTCCCACTCTTCCCCTGAAAGCTGCTGAGATGACTTCATTATGTCTTCCACAAGGACAATTGTTGTTGTTGTTCAGTCGTTAAGTCGTGTCCGACCCTTCGTGATCCCATGAACCATATCCGGCCAGGCCTTCCTGTCCTCCACTATCTTCCTGAGTTAGCTCATTTTCATGTTCGTTGCATCGGTGATGCTGTCTAACCATCTCATCCTTTGCCTTCCCCTTCTCCTTTTGCCTTCAATCTTTCCCAGCATCAGAGTCTTCTCCAGAGAGTCCTCTCTTCGCATTAGGTGGCCAAAATATTTGAGTTTCAGCTTTAGTACCTGTCCTTCCAGGGAACAGTCAGGCTTGATTTCATTTAGAATTGAATGATTTGATCTCCTAGCTTGATTTGAAGGGACTCTCAGGAGTCTTCTCCAGCACCACAGTTCAAAAGCATCTATTCTTCGGCGCTCAGCCTTCCTTATGGTCCAACTCTCGCAACCATGTGTAGAGTCGCCTCTTGTGTTGTTGGAAAAGAGTGTTTGCTATGACCAGCGTGTTCTCTTGACAGAACTCCGTTAGCCTTTGCCCTGCTTCATTTTGCACTCCAAGGCCAAACTTGCCTGTTGTTCCATTTATTTCTTGATTTCCTACTTTAGCATTCCAGTCTCCTATGATGTAAAGGACATCTTTTTTGGGTGCTAGTTCTAGAAGGTGTTGTAGGTCTTCATAGAACCGGTCAACTTCATCTTCTTCGGCATCAGTGGTTGGGGCATACACTTGGATTACTGTAATGTTGAATGGTTTGCCTTGGATTCGAACTGAAATCATTCTGTCCTTTTTGAGGTTGTACCCCAGTACTGCCTTTCCCACTCTTTTATTGACTGTGAGGGCTACTCCATTTCTTCTAAGGGATTCATGCCCACAGTAGTAGATATGATGGTCACCTGACTTAAATTCGCCCATGCCCGTCCATTTTAGTTCGCTGATTCCCAAGATGTCAATGTTCAATCTTATCATCTCATTTTTGACCACATCCAGCTTGCCTTGATTCATAGACCTCACATTCCATGTTCCTAAGCAGTATTGCTCCTTGCAGCATTGGATTTTCCTTTCAACCTCAGACACATCCACAGCTGGACATCCTATTGGCTTTGGCCCAACCGCTTCATCCTTTCTGGGTCTACTTGGAATAGTCCTCCGCTCTTCCTCAGTAGCATATTGGACACCTTCCGACCTGAGGGTCTCATCTTCCGGCGTCATATCTTTTAGCCTTTTGGTACTGTTCATGGGATTTTCTTGGCAAGGTTACTGGAGTGGGTTGCCATTTACTATCCGTATTTTCTATCTCTTCCATTTTGAATGTCTTCCAATACAGGACAATTGTGAAAATTCTAGTCATTTAATATTTCAATTGGTGGGAATATTACATAAATAATGTGGGTAAATTTGAGAGAGAAACAAATGAATTGGTTAGCAGAATCTTCAGGAACAGCTTGAGCTATATGGACAAAAAGGTGAAGACAAGAGATGAAGTACTGGTAGTCATATTTACTTGGAAGTGTCATTGTTCTCAAAGGAACCTCTTTCCAAGTATTGCAATCTTTACGTTAGTTTGGCCTTTCGCAGACACTCCTTTTAAGGAATGAGAGTGTTCCTGCCCTCGAGAATACCCATGAGCCATGATCCCAGGCACAACGCTAGCTTGGGACTCTGTGTCTGCCATGTAAGTAAACACCACACCATCCCCCCAGAAAGAGCCAGGCAGCTGGGCTGGGAGGAGGCTGTATCTCAAGTCTCCAGATGTTTCCTGGCAAGTTTGTTGTATTGTGAGCCCAGCTGAACAAAGCTCCTTATTACCTGCTGATGAGCAGATGCCAATTACAGAGAAACCAGGAGGAAAGGAATGCCGCCTTCTCAAGCTGTTCCTGGGACTATGAGCCTTCAGCCCAAACAACAGGTCATTTTTCAAACAGAAGGCTCATTGCCAGAATGTAGGCAGCAATCATTTCCTGTTCTTTGAGTATGAATTAGCTAACGTCTCTCGTTTTCTTTAACATCAGACGTAAACTTATAAATGTAGGTTGTAGTGTGGGATACATTAAGCTGGGACGCTTGTTCTAGAGTTCCAAGGACCATGATCCCCACTACAACCACTGCTGGAATCTCAGTTCCACTTGGGTATACTGTATTACATCTTTGGCCTTCACCTCTCCACTGATCTCAGTCAATGGCTGTACAGTATTCATCTTACTTTATTATTTATTATTAATGTTTATATACCGCTTTTCAACATAAAAATAGTTCACAAAGTGGTTTACGTAGCAAAATAGAGGCACAAGCAACAACCACTAGAAGAGACACACTATACTAGGGTGAAGAGGGATAATTGCTCTCCCCCTGCTAAATATAAAAAGACACCACTTTAAAAGGTGCCTCTTTGCTCAATTAGCAGGGGTTTATTCACTCACTTGAGACCTTTTGGTGACCTTAACAGCCCAATCCATCACAACTCCCTGTGTGGCGATGCAGCGGCATCAACTCGGTGTCCGCTGAATCCCGCATGGGAGTTTCGGCATCTAGAGGCCTCCTCAGGGTAAGGGAACATTTGTTCCCTTTCCCCGGGGTAAGCCCCAGCTGCCAACATGGGTCAACTCGGACCTGCGCCAGCGATATAGCTGGTGCAAGACTGCGTTGACCATGAAGGTGGATCAGGTCCAGGAAGGGGATTAGGATTTGGTGGGTGCTGCTGCCCCCAAACCCACCCCCTTCCAGGGCCCAATCTGCCCTAGTCCCTGCCGTCATCTCCTCCCCATTCCACCAGCTTTTGCCCCATCCCACCCCTTCATGCCTCCCCCCAACCCCCTCCACGGCCTTAGGCTTAGCTGCATCCTCGGTCCATCTTCACACAGACCGGGCTGCTCGCTGCTTGTGGCAGGTGGTGGCCTGGCTGTGCCCTCTAGCAGTGTCACGTTTGTGACAGCCACAAAGCCTGTTATACCGGCAGAACATGTGCATAACATGCCCATGGAATTGGGCTCTTAGGCTTCCACTCTTGCTTTTCAAAATGTTTCCCCAAATTTACATGTCTTCTGATCTGTTTCGCTTCCATTGTGGTTTCTTAAACAAAGTTAAGGTAAGCCCCAAGGACTGAAAGAACTCAGTAGTGTGTTGGGATCTATTTAGGGTTGTGGACAGTCATATCTAGGCCTTGAGGGTCAAGAGCAGAAAGAGCTGGATCTGGACAGAGCAGTACGATTGAAGCGGAAATGTGTCTGCTGTCACGAAATACCTCCTTCATTCATTAGGAATCTAGGCTGGAATGGCCGCGAGAGCTTGGTCGGTCCTATCCAGTTCATTTGCTAAGGAGAAGCCAGATGTCCTATGAGATGCACCATAAGGCATCGTTTGTAAACATGTGCAGCCTGTATTCAAGATTTTAAAGAAGTCTGAAGGACTGTCATTGTGTGAGCTGAAACGAACATTCTCACACACAGTCTTGCTTGCTTTGCTTTGCTGTTCTTTCACACATTAGGTTTCTCTTCCTGCCACATTACTGGCCTCATATTCTTGCAACCTGGTGCAGTGATTTCCTAAGGACACCAGAGTTCTGATTCATGCAAGCCATTGATCCAGCTTGCAAAGGTTTTCCCCATTCACTATAAGAATGGTAGCAGCTGCAGAAAGAATTGGCACCCTTCCATTCAAGGAAATGGGAGAGCAAGAGTCAACTTGTGAGGAATGCCCTGTGTGTGTGCTGTTCTGAATGAAGAGCTTGGTTGCCTTGACTTTGTATTGGTCCGGTTGTGCATGGCAAGACTCTGGGTGACAACAGTATTGTTGTTATGCTTGGCAGCTTTCTCTTTTAAGTAAGTAACAATTAACAACTTGATGTTTTGAGCAAGCCTGCCTAAGATTTGCACATGACACTATAAAGTGGCATCCTTTGACACAATCATTTTTTATGGGAATCCAAAACTGCCTATTTTATTAATATTGTTTTCTTTCACACACAAATTTACTGTCTCTTGATTTCCTAGTTCTGACACTCCCAACGTTGCCATAACAACAGGCGTTAAGAGCTTGTTGACATTGCCCTGTTGTGCTAATTGCACAATTTCCTGCTGCTGTTACAAGCCAGTTGTTCCTTTTAAAAAGCTGAAATTGCTTTTGGCTGGTCCATTTGTTACCTGGCTGCCTCCTTGGGCCTGGTAAGGGGCTTAAAGGAGAGAACAAATAACCAGAAAAGCCCCAGGGAAAGGTGATTCAGCTCTGCTGAGAACAGATCTAGTGGGCTACTGGCACCTTCATACCCATCAGCGGATGAGAGAGGAAAATAGGTGCTTTTGTTTTACATTAAGTAACAAGGAAGGAATTCATATGATGGCTTTGAACAAGATACTTCTACAGAGGCCTGATAGGATGCTCTGCTAAAGTACCTTTGTTCTATTGCTTCTGAATGTACAATACTGATATTTGCCATCCGAAAACCACATGAACACTTTTCAGACAGTCAGACATGCGTACAATGAATGTATGTTGTTGGGAACAAGATTGCAGTGCCCCCATCCATCCCCATCACACATGCACCTGTGTGCATATCTGCAATGTGTGTACACATGATTAGGGACCCTGCAGAAAGCACAGTCTTTCCCTGATTGTGCATATGAGCACATAACACCACATTGCAAGTTTGGGCCCCACGCCTAAGGAGCCCCCCATGCTAGGGTAATCTACTCTATGTCTTGTCAAATACACATGACAACATATTGCAACATACATGTAACACCACACTGCAGGTTTATATATTGTAGGCCGATATGGCTATGAACCTGGGGCCCCGCGAAAAAATGTTTCCAATTGGGCCCTGCAGCTTCTAAGGCTGGTTCTGCATATGAGCCTATACATGCCCAGTTGGCATACATGTGCACATGTTGCAGATGTGCACCCAACATGCATGTGGCTTTGACACTGATTGTGCTCCTTCCTATGTGCTTTCATTGTACATGTGTTTGTGTTCCAACATCTGAAATGTGCTGTAATGCCATAAAATGCATTTGGAAGTGAGATCTCAAAGTGCTCAAGTCAAACAAAACTTCCGTATTTGTGGGTCTGGAGAAGTTATCCGTTATTTACTGAGTTGTCCTTTTATCTAGTCACATAAGTTGTACATTTCTTGCTATTTACTGCAAAAGAGGCCTATGAAAAATTAGTTCATAGGCTTCTTTTGCAGCAAATATGCTCTCTTCTTACAAAAAATGATTTATATACCAGGGTCACAAAATTTGCCTTGGTGGCAAAGAAATTTCAAGCCCAGTAAATAAATGGCCACAGGGTGCTCTATGAGTTTGCTCAGGTTATCAGATAGTTCGTGTTTTTGAGGCATCTTTGCATTTGAAATATTCATGTAAAGTTGGGAGAGGATTAATTTTGATTTGTTTTTAACATCATGTAGCCAGTGACTAATTAAGAAAGTGCCACGAGGACTCAGTTCAACTTTGTCTAGCAGTCAACCCCTGACCTTATTTGTTTTATTTTGGTGTCCAGGGTTGCCCCTGTCAGCCCAGTCTGGCGGTGCCCCAGACAAGTCAGAAAGTGCCAAGACTGTCTCATTTGGACAGGGCTGACCCAGTTTGGGAGGAGCAGAAATGACAATTTATACTTTAAAAAGTTAACGTTACAAGAATATACACATAGAAACATGGAAAATTGAAATATGTACATGCGTAAGACCCATAACAATTACAGTAGCTACAAAGAGACTGTACTTTTTACAAGCCCTTCCAAATAATCTACACTTTATTTATTTATTTATTTAATTGGCAATGTATACCCCACCTTTCTGCCCTTGAAGAGGACCCAGAGGTAATTTACATCACATGGCGCAATCTTGTGTATTTTCAGCCCCGGAGCAGCGCATGCAGGCCATAAAGCACTTGCGTGACACCTGGCGAGCAAACAGCGTCGGCGCTGCGGCCTGTGCTGATCGCTCCACCTATGCTAGTCAGGGCAGGGGTGGGGGGAGGGTGGACTGGGCAGCAAGGGAGGGCGGCCATTGGCCGACCAGGGCCTGGAGGGGGCGGGGATACTGGGGGCCGAGATCCCCGGTATCCAAAGCTCCCTCCAGGCCCCAGATATGCCGACACGGTCGGTGTTACTGTGCGCACATGCAAGTAGGCCCATTGGGCCTACTGCCGCTGACACCGGGGGAAGGGGACGATCATCCCCTTCTCCCGAGTTGTTCCCAAACTGCCCCGGGGCAGCCTGGGAACTTGATAGGCAGTGGCGTCGTTAGGAGGGGTGGTGGGGTGGTGGGTCCCAGGGCGGTAGGGGTGTTGAGCGGCAGAGGGAGCACACATTTGCTGCGCTGCCACCGAATTTCAGCGGTGCCACAACGCGAAAGCCCCCCCGGTGTTTTCACGGCCCTCCCACCCTCACTGCCTCCATATGTCCCAGAAAAGGCCACAAAAATGCTGGTGGGGGTGCTTTTGTGCTGCGGTGCTGCTGAAATTTGCTGGCAGCATGGCAAAAGTGACCTCACCCCTGGGGGCGGGGCTTGCAGCATCACGTGGGGGTGTCGTGTCGACGCCCCCATGGGGGTGTAGCAACGTCTCTATCGATAGGATACTTAGGATTGGGCTGCTAAAAATATAAATACAATAATAAAATCATGAAAAAATCACAATAAACAAAGCCTATAATATAATCCAAAGCAATAATCCAAAAACCAAAATAGCGAAATGAATTGAGAAACCAACTGAAGCGCAGTTGAAAGATAAGCATTTATGGGGGCAATTAATTTAACTGAATTTTACTTCTGCTTAACCAGAGCAGTCTTCATTAGCTGTTGATGTCACCAATGAAGGAGCCAAACAAGCCTCCAGCAAAAGGGAGTTCCAAAGTGGGCAGGAAGATTCGTATTCCCTTTTAACGTACATAGGATCAGGTGTTTTAACGTAGAATGGTGCATACTCAAGATGCTCTGCCATGCTGCTTTAGTGCTCCCTACTGTTGCCCCCCCCAGTGGATTTTATTGATATTATTGTTTTTATTGTTTTTAAATTATGTATTGTTTAAACTTTCTGTATTTTAAACTGTTTTTAATTTTTGTTGTAAGCCGCCTTGGGCATTTGCCTCGGCATGGGATAAGGCGGGATATAAATTTTTTAAATAAATAAATAAATAAATAAATACTGTATATTTTTACTACACAGGAAACATGCACTCAAAGAGCTGGCACAAGACCCAGACTTAAAGCAACTACTACCACTACACAGGCCCTGAGACATGTATTTTGCCAGACAAAGGATGCTAATCCAGTATTATGTACCATAAGGCAAGTTTGTGCCACCCAACGAGCAAGCAGTGCCAGCAGAGAGGCTTGCGCCACTCCTCCCATGCCACGGGACGGATCGCTATGGCGATGGAGAGGTGAGTCCCTGCTGGATGGCGGAGGGGCATGGGGAGGGTGGAATGGGCCATTTCAGGGTGGGGGGATTGGTTGGCTGGGCCTGGGACAGGGGGAGGGATCATCGGTGGCCTCCTCTGCCAAATTCTATTCCCCTTCCCGGGCCTGGCTGGTGCTACCCGGCCAGTTCAAACTTGCACCAGCAAAACAGCTGGCGCACATTCAAGTAGATCCATTGGAGTGAATGGGGCTCTACTTGGGGTAAGGGAACGAATGTCTCTTTACCCCAAGGAGGCCTCCGGCTGCGTCAGGGCAGGCCCCATCCTGGATAGGATGCAGTGGGCGCCTTTATTAGTGCTGCCGTGTCCTGCTAAACAGGATTGGGCTGTTAGTCTGCCCCATTGGTCCTCCAGATGATGTACATGAATTAAGAAGCTTGGTTAGAAAATAAAGGGATACCAAGTATTGTGAATTTCATTATACAAAATTTCATTATACAAAGGAAAAATAGGATAATCTCTTAGCTTTGGTCCAGCAGCTATCCTGATGTCCATTTAGGCTGGGGACCAGCTGGATTCAGAAAGCGGATGAATGATGAGGTGCAAGATGAAGGGAGAGGTGATGCCAAGGTTGTTACCGAGCAGTCTGCTGAAAACAGCAAGGAAACAAAAGAAGAGATTTGGGAAGCAGTGCTGAGTCTCTTGCCTCCAGGCAGATAGATGGAGGACTCTATTAATTAGTGTCTGGCTGAAGCCCACCAGCAATGCTCTCATTTTAGAAGCTTGCTACGAAGCCTCCAGCCACTGCTCAGCTCACCTGATGGAATTCCCTCTCTGCAACCTTCTGGGACTGGGCCTATAACTGGCTTTTCTAAGACAAAAAAATAAAACGTTTTATTCAGACATGTGTGTGCATGCATGTATGTGATATCAATACCTTTTCTATCAGAAAGAGGTCAAGGGCTCAGACGTATTTTGTAGTAGCAGGGAAATAGGGAAGTTATTACACATTTTAAGCAGCAGCTTTTGGCAGCATTATCACTCAGTACACCATCCAAAATAGATGTCAACAATAGGGGTAACAACTTTGCGATAACTCCAAGGACTATACCAATTGAAGAAATAATTGCGCAAGTAGAATCAGGCTTGTCACAACTCTCGAGGGAGGAAGCAGAAGAAGTGAGAGCTGAAACCACCAGGATCCTGAAAAGAGCTAAACCTCCTGAGAGTAATCTCACAGTGGGACAGAGGATCGCCCTACAACAGCTCAGAAATAATGACTCTATTATTACTTAACGCAGATAAGGGCAATTCTACTGTTATTATGAAATGGGAGGAGTATAAAAATAAATTAGATGTGTTGTTAGACCCTAGAATATACCATAAAATAAAAAAGGATCCTACCAACCAATTAGTAAAGAAAACTAATGAATTAATAAAGAATGCTGATATAAATCCAGAAATCCAAAGGCTGCTGACACTTTCAGAAGCAACAACACCCAGACTTTATGGTTTACCAAAAGTCCATAAAGAAGGTGTGCCATTAAGACCAATTGTTAGCTCAATTAATTCTCCAACTTATAGATTATCAAAATTTTTAGTAAATCAACTCCAACAAAAGATAGTGAGCCCAGACTCGTATATAAAGAATTCATCACACTTTATTGAATTAATTAAAGATATAAGATTATCCAGTACAGCACAGCTGGTCAGTTTTGATGTAGTCTCATTATTCACGAATGTACCCCTTAAAGAAACATTAGAAATTATCTCCAAATTTATGTCCATAGATATGGTAACACTTATACGACATTGTGTTTCGGCCACATATTTCAAATGGAACAATCAGTTCTGTGAGCAATTAGATGGGGTAGCCATGGGCAACCCCCTTAGCCCAGTGCTTGCCAACTTATTTATGGCAGAATTGGAAACCAAGGTCCTAAATGAAGCTAATTCCAAGCCATTAATTTGGCTGAGATACGTCGATGACGTCTTTGCAATTTGGGACCAGGGAGAAAGAGAGTTAATATCATTCCTAAATCTTTTAAATAGCCAACATCCATCAATACAATTCACGATTGAAAAAGAAGTGGATGGAAAATTGCCTTTTTTGGATGTCTTAGTAAGTAGGAAGAGTGATGGTTCTTTAGGATACCAGGTTTATCGCAAACCTACACACACCAACAGATACCTGCATAAAAATTCGAACCATCACCCTAGTCAAAAATATAGTTTAATTAACACCTTATTACACAGAGCAGAAAATATCAGTGAAACATCAGAAATCAGCAAAGAGAAAAATTTGATAGGACATGGCCTACAGGCTAATGGGTACAGTAAAAAGGAGGTGGATAGAATAGATAGAAAAAGGCAAACTAGGAGACAACCCCAAGAAGTGCAGTTAGAAAGAGGACGTGTGAGTCTACCATACATAAAAGGGACTACAGAGAAAATAGGCAGGCTTCTCCAGAAATTCAGCATCAAAACTATTTTTACCCCCACTACAAAAATAGGAAATCTACTGAGAAATCCAAAAGACCCTCTACACCCCTGGTCATACGCTGGAGTTTACAAAATTCCTTGCCAATATGGGAAATGTTATATTGGCACAACCAAGAGAAGTCTGAATACTAGACTTAAAGAACATCAGCGTTACCTTAAACTGAAACAGAAAGAAAAATCAGCCTTGGTTGAACATACCTTAGAACACAACCATGACATCAAATTCGATCAGGCTAAGGTTATAGTTAAGACCAGCCAATATCTCCCCAGACTTCACAGAGAATCCATAGAAATTTACAAACATATTCACTCAGTTAACAAGAAAGAGGAGTCTCTGAAAGTTAGTAGTAGCTGGTTACCAGTTTTGAAAGATCTACAAATTAAGAGTAAGAGTTGATTAGGGAGTGTTGCAGTATATTGGTATTAATGTGAGAGCTCTTGCATCTGCTTGTGTTTGAATCTTAGGGGCTTTATTATTTCTGATCAATAGATGTATGTATATGAGGCTTCCTTATATGGAATGGAATGTTTTATGGCTTTATCTGTGTCTCCTCCTCTCTCCTCTCTCCTTCCCTTCTCTCCCCCCCTCCCCTCCTGACACCTGATGTCAGTTAGATGTAATGGTAGGAGTTTATATTGAGGGTCTGTCCTACAGTGTTATTCTTCTGATGATGCCCCGAATGTAAGGGGTGAAATGTTAAGTTACTGCTAACATCTTGTCTTTGTAATAAAGAATTTATAAATGATGTAGTCTTACCCGGAAATATGTGGGTTTTTAACTCAAAATAGATGTGTTCATGGTCCCTGAGTCAGAAGCAATGGTAGTGGGAGTGGGGGACAGCCTCGGCCGTATCCCAATCCCCGCTGGGCGGCTGGGCCGTTACATGGCCTCCTCTTACTTCCACCAGTGATTTTGCTGGCGGAAATCCGAGAAGGTCAATCGACCGAGCCTGCGTTTACACTTGGGGAAGGGGACGAGCGTATCACATTACTGATAATTTGCTTGGGATGAAGGGGCAGGAGGGCTCTGGGAGTACCAGTGCTGTACCACACCAGTACCACACCAGTGCTGCCCTTAAGGTCAAACCAGATGGGACGTTAGTTACACTTTAACTTATGGGGTCCTGCTTGAGTGAATAATGGTCTGATTCTCTTGTTACTTTTGTATCTACTCTTCTGTGGCTCAGTGGTTAGAGAGCTGCTCACACTAGTGAGCTGCTCACTACGCTAGTGTGAATTGGAGATTTGTTTGCTTTGCCTCTTCCATGCCTTTTACTTCTGGCCAGTTGTGCAAAAAAGGTGAGCTTGATGTTGGTTATAGCAATCCGGGCTGAATTTGAACTTGTCTTACCCAGCTCCCGGTGTAGTGAACTACTGACATTCTTGTTTGAAGTTGGGGCTCCCCTTGTGGCTTGTCCCAGTTCCTCCCCTGGCAAAAAGATTCCTTCCAGCAGATGGGCTCCCCCATGGGAGCATGTACTGGGGAGGCTTGTGTCTTTGTTCTATGTGCCACTCCCACCCAGGGAAACAAATGATCTTCCTTCCCTCTGTCTGATCCAGTCAAAAGGGTCTTCCGTGGCAGCGAGTGTTTGTGTGAGCAGCATAAAGGGATTATGGAGATCCTGCCTGGTCTCTGTTTCTGGACCTTTGCTTCCTATGTCACAGTAGCTCTTCCTACAGTGGAAGGTGCTGTCTCATCTTTGTGTCAGGGTGGGCATGGTGTGCTGACATCTTAAGGGTGTTTCCCTGTTGCCATGCATTGGTTACCTCTTGCCATGCCTTGCCCATGTGAGGGTGACGTTGGCATGCTACCCCATGATTGGTATATCTTGAAGGAGTTGCCATAGCGGCTAAGTGAGTTGTTGGCAGGTTTGCACGTCTCTGGGGGTTGGAAGGCCTTTTTGCTCTTCCCCTTTCTGTTGGACTAGTGTAGGATACAGACTAAAGTTAAGCTGGTGACTGAATCTGAAGCAGGACCATACATCACAGTGCTGGTGATCTGGTGATCTGGTGATCTGGTGTGAGGACTCACTCCATGCCCCTCTTGCCCTCTGATATACTAAGATACTGTTGTGAGAACTTTGTTGTCACAACATTGATCTGTCGGCAGGTTGGACCCCTAGAAAGACTTGGAATTCTCAATGTTTGGACCAGCAGCTAGCCCAGGCATTAAAATGAATGAGCCAGCCAGTGAAAACCAAGCAACACTAGGAAGGGCAGGAATTGGAACAAATAGCAATCCTAGCAAGAATAGAATCGAATAGGAAGTTGTGTTGTGTATTCAGAGTTTGCACTCTTTTTACAAAGCGTCCTCCTCAGCTCCCGCGGGAAGCAGGAAGAGACTTGAAGCTGCGTTAATGAGCTGGATGATGAAATGAAGGGAAAGGCAATATTACGGGTGCCCTTTCCTTGTAGACAGCACACTCCATACATCACGGATCACATGCCTTTAGAGAGTTCTCTTATGCTTTTCTTTTCTCTGTGTAGCACAGAACTGAGCAAGGATACACATTTGGCCCTTGTATACTACCTGCATCTTAATGGGCTTGTCCTGTGCCAGTAGATCACTCCCACTGTGCCCTGCTCAGGCTTGCAACCTTCTGGTCATCTGCACTAAATATGAAGTGCTGTTTCCTCCCGGAGTGGTTGCATTCACATTTCAGCTAATACTGAATGGTGCATGGCAGTTCTAGAACAGTGACTGAGGTGTAAGAGCAGAGAGTACTAAACTGGCTATAGTATTCATGGGGCTTAGTGGTGGTACTAGGTCTGAGCTATGCAGTTCAAAGAGAGTTAGGTTGTTTAGCTAAGCTGCACTGACTTCATGCTCAGTTTCGTCTCACCCACAGCCCAGAGTTCCTCTCTTGCATGAAGTTACTTCTAATGCTTCTAACTATTTTGGTTGTCAGGTGGCAATCCAGAGATTCTCTCTTTACTTTTTTAATCTGCTGCTGAATTGGGAGTGAATTGGGAGTTGCTCAAGCTGCACCACACCACAAGCACTTGGTCCAGGTACAGTGAGCTGAGACTGCAGCACCTTGGAGAGCTCTGAGTGAACAATGTACTCCAGTGAGGGTCAAGCACTGAAGGAGGTCTTAAATACTTCTAGGGTGGGCTACCCCTCCCAGGCTCTGCCTCTGTGCCTGGGTGGCAGAGAAATCTTAAAGGGACAGCCTTCTGGCCTGGAGTCAGAGGTGTCACTAGGGTTTGGTGCACCTAGTGTCACACCCATGGACCGCCTCCCGTACTAGACCATACAGAATCCTTAGTAATGTTTTTTGTACTAATGTTATTTGTAAATCACAATTCCTGTACTGTATATCACTGAATGCAATGGCAATAGTAGTGACATAAACCCCATCAACCCCTAAGAGATCCCAGCATTCAATGGGACCCGGGGGGGGGAATAACATCAAGCAGCCACCAAACTGGTCACTGACTAGCTAGACTACAGCAGACAGAAGGAATGGAAACCCTACTGCAATCCCCCCCAAATTAAGCCTCTTGGTGAAAAACAAAGCCTTCTCAATCCCAGAGTCTGTGCTCCTTACAGCATCTGTTAACTGGGAGAGAAATGGTGTGTGTGTGCGTGCGTGCATGCGTGCGTGCGCGCATATTAGTTGGTTTAGGGTTATAATTTCCCCATGGAGTTTGGAGGTCAAATGTTGGGTGTTTAAATAGGGCTCAGGAGAGAGACCAGAAATTTTCTTCAAAAGAAGGTGGGTTTGAGAGTCATGATAGCAAATAAGGCTTTGGAAAGGGAGGCTAGAAAGGAGCTCAAGTAGCTGCAGTGGGAAAGACCCTTGCAGTAGGTAAAGTGATTGCCCTTGTAGGAATTATTTGCATGCCTTGTCATGTTTTGTAGTCATGTTTCCTAGAAGTAGGAGCCTGCTGGCATAAGAGTACTAATTAATTTGTAGATGGGTTTCTACCACTGGTGCGTTTTCGCACCACTACTAACAAATGGAATAGAAAGTCATTTTGGTGTCACCATTGTGGTCCATTGACCTGTTGGTTGCGCCAAAGTGCAGTCTGAGGGAAGCTCAAGGTTCCAGGAGTTGGTGAGAACAGTTTGTTGAGGAGCTCTGGCTCTGGCATACTGGCTCTTGGGTCTTCTATTCTGGGGTCTTGGGTTACCAAGACCCTGACTTAAATGCCTTCTGGCTGGTGGGCTCAGACTTCAGTATGAGGTTGAGACCTGGGACAGGATCTGGGCTGGTTTTTTTTGACCCAACTGCTTCCCCCTTCTCGGGTTGGACTCTGATCTCAGAGAAGGGTTCATGACACTGATGCCCTCTCCCCTCTGTTGCCTGCTGTGTGGAGGTCCAAAAAACAAGAAGGGAAGTGAACCTCGAGCATGTACCTGCCTCATGATGGTTTATTCACGCACTGTAAAATGTCCAGTGCATTTTGGCAAGGCTTCTTCAGGGCAATTTGCAAAGGGTAATGGCAGAGAACAATATGATTACTTGCTGAAGCAAAGACCACATAGATCAGTTAAAGTAATATAATGAATAAATCATATTGAGCATTTTTACCTGGAATTTTGCTAACTGAAGCTGTTGAGGAGGTGGGCTATAAGGACAGGAGGAAAATTATTGGGAGAAGCTGCAACTGTCTCATCTCCCAGTTCAGCAATCAATTTAAAGGCAAAAGGGGACTCTCCGGATTGCAACCTTACTATCTCTTTGCATTTGTCTGCCCTGCTCCGTTTTGCCCTGGGTGTTTTTTTTAAAAGAGCAAACATTTTCTTTTAGAGTTGACAGGTTCAGCTCTTTGCCCTTATTGTGAAGGAAGCCATTAGGAGAATCATTTCCATTGATCGATTTGTGTTTCCAAACAGTATTTTGGTCATTTTGCAATTGACCCTGTTTTAGTAAGCAGCCTTCTCTCTTTTTCAGTTTGTGCCCAGCCAGAGGCATAGAAAACACTGCCATCTGCCAAGGAAGACTTAAATATAGGGTTTCCACTATTAAATATAGACTTAAATATGGGGTTTCCAGGGGAATGGAATGGAACGACCTTTGAGGCCTCTGTTTTGATAGTCATGATCTGAGAGAAAGGAAATCCCCCCCCCCCGAACTTATCAGGTTTATCTCCTGCAAGGAAAAGGTGCAAACTGTCTCAAGTTCTTTCATCCTGCAAAGACAGTAGCTAGGAGATAGTTTGCTCTTGAGGATGTTCTAAGCCAGAGTTCCAGGAACAAAAACAATTTGAGATTATTGACGTAGAGAGTCTAACAGCCCAATCCTGCCTAACATGCGGCGGCTGGCCTAAAGGGCCGGCTGCTGCATCCTAGGCCCATTGTGGCCTGCACTGGCATGGCCTGGGCTCACCTCGGGAGGACATTCATCCCCTTCCCCCCGGTGTAAGTGGCATGGGCCACAATGGACCTCCTTGGATGTGTACCAGCTCTGAAGCTGGTGCACAACCGGGGAGGCTCTGTAAGGCTGGCCCAGGCTGCGACGGTGCATAGGATATCGGTGCAACTCAGCGTCAATATCCCTGCCCCCTCCCAACCCGGGCTGCCCAATGGCCCCCTACCTCGCCACCCCTGCCCGTCCTCCCCCTGCCCCTGTACCAATTGGCGCGTGACTCACCTGTGGCAGCTGGTGCAGGTCGAGGATGCTGGCGGTGTGAGTGGTGCCAGCCTCCATGCTGGTGCCACTTACGTGCGAGGAGCTGCAAACGTGCTTTCCAGCACATTTGCGACTCCTTAGGCTGGCGGAGCACTTGCTCCACTAGCCTATTGTTACGCAGGATTGTGCCATTAGAAACATTGAATAAGATGCTTACAGTCTGAAGAGAAAGTACCACACTCTGTAGTCTTAAAAAAGACTCCACCATCCCAGAATTGAGGAGACTGGTTAGAGGTCCACGAGTCCTTCCCGTTTGTCCCATCAAAACTCTGCGTTAGGATAGAAGATGGAGTACATAATTGGGGATAGGTCTATCGTGACTGCTAGACATGATGGCGACATACTATCTCCAAGTTCAGAGGAAGTATGTCTGAATAGTAGTTGCCAAGGAGCAACGGCGGGAGGGGTATATCTTTATCGCCTGCTTGTAGGCTTCCCAGAGGTTGGTCACTGTGGAAACCAGGACGCTTGACTAGATGGACCTGTAGTGCTTGTATCATGTTCTTTGGACTGTAGCAGATAGTTTCCTGCAGCATAGTTAGATCCCCCACTCCAGCAGGTGGCGCTATGGCTCTACCTGGAATAATGCACAGACTATCAGATGAAGGAGAAAAGAAGCACTTATCAAGAGGTACAGTGTACTTGATAAGTTTCATTTTTAGTGTTTTACTGGTATGGTAGATCCTAAAACGTACACATGATGTTATAGGGATACACCTAAATTATGTGTGTACCTAAAATGAAATGTGGGTTCATGACAAGCAGGTTGGCAAATACATGTATTTTACAGGTGCATTCAAAAGGGAGCTCTAATTGCGCCCTCTGACCCTTGGCGGTCTGGGCAACAGTCCCCTGAGTCTGAAACTGCTGCTCTTGAATGCCAGGTCAGTTAATAATAAAATCTGCCTAGTCCAGGATTTAATCCTGGATGAAGGTGCTGACCTGGTGTGTATTACGGAGACCTGGCTGGATGAGTCGGGAGGGGTAAGTCTCTCCCAGATGTGCCCGCCGGGTTTCCGGGTATTGCAGCAGCCACGACTACAGGGGCGGGGAGGCGGAGTTGCGATAGTCTATCGTGATACCATCAGTCTCACTGGGTACCCTGTCCCGCGGTCCACTGGGTTTGAGTGCCTCCATGTCGTGTTGGAAGGGCGAGACAGAATAGGGATTCTGTTGGTGTACCGCCCACCATGCTGCCCAACAGTCTCCCTGCCTGAGCTGACCGGGGTGATCTCGGCGCTGGCGTTGGAGTGCCCTCGCCTATTGGTGCTGGGGGACTTTAATGTCCACGCTGAGGCCCCGAGGACAGTTGCGGCTCAGGACTTCATGGCCGCCATGGCAACCATGGGTCTGTCTCAGAGAATATCTGCCCCGACGCACGATGCGGGACACACACTGGACCTGGTGTTTACTGCTGGGCAGGTGGATGGTGATCTGGATGTGGAGGAAATTAACATCACTCCTTTGTCATGGACAGATCACTTCCTGGTGGGATTTAGGCTTATCGCGGCTTGTCACCTCCGCAGTGGTGGGGGACCTCATTCTATGGTCCGCCCCCGGAGGATGATGGATCCGGATGGATTCCTGAGGGCTCTGGGGGATTTTCCTGTTGACAGAGTCGGCGACTCACCCAGCGCCATGGTTGACCTCTGGAATGGGGAAATGACCAGGGCCCTGGATCTGATCGCTCCTGAGCGTCCTCGACCTAGCCGCAGAGTCAGAGCGGCTCCTTGGTTTACTGAGGAGCTGCGGACGATGAAGCGGCAGGGCAGAGGCCTAGAGCGACGGTGGCGGAAAACCTGTGCTGACTCCGACCGGGCACGGGCTAGAGCTCACTTCAGAGCCTATTCCGTGACGGTGGCGGCAGCTAAGAGGGCTTTCTTTTCTGCCGGCATCGCGTCCGCGGAGAACCGTCCAGCTGAGCTTTTCCGGGCTTGCTCCATCTGCCCCCCCCCAGTAGATGGGGCGGAACACACGGTGGCTCGCTGTGATGAGTTTGCAAAGCACTTCGTGGACAAAGTCGATCAGATTCGGCATGACTTGGATGCTGCATTAGCAGTATCTAACGATGTCCCTGAGGCACCTGTCTGTTGTTCTTCCTGGGATTCTTTTCAGCTTGTAGAACCTGAGGATGTGGACAAGATTCTTTGGAGCGTGAGACCATCTGCTTGCCCGCTTGACCCTTGTCCGGCATGGCTGATTAGAGCTGCCCGGGTGGGGCTGGCTGAGTGGACGGGGAGGGTGGTAAATTCATCTCTGAGGGAGGGGGTGGTGCCGCTGTCTTTGAAGCAGGCGGTGATGCGCCCCCTCCTGAAGAAACCCACCTTGGATCCTACGATTTTGAACAACTTCCGGCCAGTCTCAAATATCCCGTTTCTGGGCAAGGTGATCGAGCGGGTAGTGGTGTCTCAGCTTCAGAGGGTCTTGGAGGAAGCTGATTATCTGGATCCATTCCAGTCTGGCTTCAGGCCGGGGTTCGGGACAGAGACGGCCTTGGTCGCCTTGGTGGATGACCTGCGCCGGGGACTGGACAGGGGGAGTGCGTCCCTGTTGGTCCTGCTGGACCTCTTGGCGGCTTTTGACACCATTGACCATGGTGTCCTTCTGGGTCGGTTGGCTGGGTTGGGGCTTGGAGGCACCGTTCTGAGGTGGTTCCGCTCCTTCCTGGCTGATAGATCCCAGAAGGTGGTGCTGGGGGATGCTTGTTCGGCACCCTTGCCCTTGAGGTGTGGGGTGCCGCAAGGGTCAATTCTATCCCCCATGCTGTTTAATATCTATATGAAGCCACTGGGAGAGGTCATCCGGGGATTTGGGGTAGGGAGTCATCAGTATGCGGATGACACCCAGCTCTTTCTCTCCTTTCCACCTGACTCCAAGGGGGCGGTCGATATCCTGAATCGTTGTCTGGAGGCAGTTGGGAGCTGGATGGGGGCGAACAAGCTGAAGTTAAATCCTGATAAGACAGAGGTTCTTCTGGTCCAGAAGTCTACGACTCAGGTACTGGATCATCGTCCTGCTCTGAATGGGGTTGTACTCCCTCTGAAGGAGCAGGTCCGCAGCTTGGGGGTTCTCCTGGATGCGCAGCTGCTCCTGGATTCCCAGGTGGCGGCTGTGGCCAGGGGGGCTTTTGCCCAGCTTCGGCTGGTGCGCCAGCTGCGACTGTACCTGGATCGTGCAGACCTGGCCACGGTGACCCATGCCCTAGTGACATCTAGACTAGATTACTGCAATGCGCTCTACGTGGGGCTGCCTTTGAAGACTGTTCGGAAACTGCAACTAGTGCAGAATGCAGCGGCCCGGGTGGTTGCCGGGGCCTGTCGGTTCGACTCAGTCGGACCGTTGCTTCGGCGGCTACACTGGCTGCCGGTTCGTTTCCGGGCACAATTCAAAGTGCTAGTTTTGACTTTTAAAGCCCTTTACAGCTCGGGTCCAGGGTATTTGAGGGACCGCCTCCTTCCTTATAATCCGACCCGTATTCTGAGGTCATCAGGGGGGG
Organism: Plestiodon gilberti rubricaudatus; assembly: GCA_026170595.1. Taxonomy (NCBI): domain Eukaryota; kingdom Metazoa; phylum Chordata; class Lepidosauria; order Squamata; family Scincidae; genus Plestiodon; species Plestiodon gilberti. The sequence goes on along the minus strand of JANXHW010000001.1, from coordinate 252,974,060 downwards.
CCCTGTTGACCGTGCCGCCACTGACGGAGGTGAGGGGGATGGTGGCGCGGAATAGGGCCTTCTCGGCAGTGGCGCCCCAATTATGGAATTCCCTCCCCCTGGAATTAAGAACGGCTCCCTCCTTAGAGACCTTTCGGCGGGGCCTTAAGACATTTTTATTTAGATCAGCATTTGATGTCTGACATGGCGGGCTGGCTTTTTAACAAATCGCTTTTAACAAATGTAAATGTGGATGACCCACTGGGGCTGTTTGTTTTAATTGTTTTTAATTATTTTAATTCTTGATTTTAAATGTATTCATGTATTTTAATGTTTTTATTGTAAGCCGCCTTGGTTGCCCTGGTGGGAGAAAGGCGGGGTAAAAATTCTATAAATAAATAAATAAAATAATTGCCTGCAACTCCCTTTTGAGGGCACACTTGGTTGCAAACCCATTTTTGTGTCTGCCTAATTCTTGAAATACTACATGGTGCTTAAAAACTGATATTTGATGAGTACTTGCTTCAGCCAACTTCCTGTGGCTTCTATGAATATCTTGTAAAGATATGTTGCATTCATGGATACATAGGAAGTGTCCCTAAAAGCAGTAGTGTAACTTGGGGGAGGGGGAGGGGAGAAACGGCGTGATAAGTGCTACACGGCTGTGCAAAGTGGCCTCTCCAACTCACCGCCGGTGCCATTTGCACTGCTGTGTAGCTCTGTGTAGCACTTACCATGCCGTCCCCACCTCTAGCTACGCTACTACCTAAACGTTATAGTGAAGCACCCTGATAGTAGATATGCAATGGAACAGACAAGTGATGTGATCCTTGGCATCAAGGTGGTGTAAATGGGTCCAACAAACATTTCCCTTTGTGGCCCATTTATTCCAGGTCCATTTATGGGCAATTCATTAATGGGCAGTTCACCATATTGACATCCTATTTAGATCTGGGGAGATCCCAGCAGCTCACGAACATTATTATTTCAGCTGGGTGGGAAGGCCACCGTGTTATATTTGTCAGTAATTTATGATCAAAATAGTGAGGATTATAAATACTGGATGAGGGCTCCTTATAAATCTTTTAAACAGAAATAAAGCTATTTCTGGTGCGAAACAGTGACGTTACCCACCCACTCTGTCTCTGTTCGCAGTCCCCTTCATTCTTGCCTTGCATTTTCTTGTCAATGGTATTGCAACTTGGTCTGGCTGGAGTGTTCGCACAAGCAGTATTGCAAAGGTGAAGGAAGGATTAGTTCAAGACCTCCCAGTGCCTGAGGTGGCCCATTAGATGCTTCTTTTCCTTACCCACAATGCATCAGCCTTTGCTGTTCCTCCTCCCTTGATTTGAAAGGGAGCAGAAGCATAAACAGAATAGAAAGTGTTGAGGAGACTGATGCGCTCGGTGTCTCCAGCACTCTAACCCAGGGTTTCTCAACCAGTGGTATTAGTACCACCAGTGGTACTTCGGTCAACTGCTGGTGGTACTTGGACCACTGGAACCATGCTCCAATGAGGCGCTTTTGGTGATGCTGCACTTTTGGTGGTGTGTTTTCACTCCTGAGCGGCTCCTGCCTTTGGCCGAGCCTCAAGGGCCCTCCTACCCACCCAGAACCTCCTACCTGTGTTTTGTGCAGTAATGCCACTAGCCCTCCCGGCGCCCGGGCCAAGGGGGCGGGGCCTAAATGACATGACGTTGTCGCACCCAGCGCGACTCCAAACACGCCCCCCACCGGTTTTGGCACCTTTTTGGAGCCAAGCGAACTCCAGGGAGGGTGGGAGAGCCAAAACATCGCGCGGGTAAATACGCCCCCCAACGCTGACTGTGCCCCCCCGCGCCCTCGCCCAGAGCTGCTGCTCCGCGCGCTCCGTCCTTCTTCCGCCTCTGGTTTTGTGGCCTCTGAAAACCCTGAAGTAACTGGCAATGATGTCATCGCCATTCACTTCCTGTGGTATACAGCAGGAGAGTGGCGCCAGAGGTGGTACTCAGCCGGGAAGTGGTTTGAGAACCCCTCTCTGACCTACTACTGTTTCCTCTGCATTTCCTCTTCTGACCATTTACTCTCTTCCTTTATGAATCCAGGGAGCAGAGAGACGCATGATGGAGACTGATGGAGGCAGGCTTTCCCTGTCAATCCATAGGCAGAGCTGCCTATCACCTCAGTCAGCCTCATGGACAGGCTAGCCCTGGCTTCAAGCCAATGGTGTGGTTCGAATGAGTTGCTCTTGCTTAACTGTGAGGTCCAGTGGGTGGCCTTGAGCAAGTCACTTTCAGCCTAATCTTTCTTACAAGGCTGCTCTGAGCTCCTCCAATGAAGGGTGAGATGGAGAGCAAATAAAGAGGGGCCAGCCCTCGGCCCTGCTGTACCATGGATAGAGCCCACTCCAGATCCCTTTCAGCCTCTCCTAGCAGCAGCCATTACTTTACACTGCAGCCAAACAGCCAGGTGGACAACATTTTGGAACAGCAGTAACAATATCTGAAATGGAAAATATCCAATTTATGCCAAAGGTGGGATGGCAAGTATTTTATACACTCAATCAATAACCTTTATTGGCATAGTCGAACAGTCAACAAACAAAACAGTAACAATAAAAGATAGTCGTTCCAGAAAACAACAAAAAACCATAAATATTTACATAGTTAAACTTTCAACCTAAGCTTCTTTAGTAACTAATGCCAAAATAGAAAGCTTTTAAAGTATTGTATTCATATGCATCATGAATTGTCTGTATTTACGGTAATATTTATTTCATTATTTTGGCAGGACGTCTGGCTCAGTTGGTAGAGCGATCGTCTCATAAATGCCTGAAGATCTGAAGGACAGCAGTTCAAGATGGCTGAAAGTGTCTGAGTCTGTTGAAGAGCTGCCGGCATGTTGAGCTGATACGTTGCAGAGCCTCTGTGGGGGAGTGGAACTGCAGCTGCAGCACTTGAGTGGCAGTCACCCTAGTGAGGCGAACGAGAGCGAGAGAGCTGGACTGTGAAAGAAACATCTAGAATGAAGGGTTCTACGAAAGATTTGAACATTATTGTATTGTAAAAACCCCTTGGGGTTTAAAAAGCCTGCCCATGTACACCGCCTTGAAAGTCTGAAGAGAAATCCAATGACCAAGAAAGGCGGTGTGTGTGTGTGTGTGTGTGTGTGTGTGTGTGTGTGTGTGTGTGTGTGTGTGTGTGTGTGTGTAATTTAGTTTTTTCCTCTGTCTGAATCAATCAGACCATACATGAAATAAAAAGCAGAAATAAAGTAGTCAATTCATACCAATGAAAGAGACAGCTGCTGTTTATGTTCTCTTCAGTTTACCCCCTCAAAACAAAGAACCAACCAACACCTTTGCTCTGATGGAAATGTCACCTCTCATGCTTTTAGTACATGTCTTCTGGTATTCAAGTTTTACTTAAAACCTCCATTTTAGAGTCCTGAATCACGGTCCTGTTGTATTACCTGTAATTTTAAAACATGAAATAGTCTGCTAGGTAGAGAAATGACTGAAATCATGACCTAACTTTGTTCTAAAGAACAGTTAAAATCCTAGTATCCAATTTAGAGGACTCCAGCATTAAACATATATTTTAATAACCTTCTTGATTTTGAACCAAATTTCAGGATTAGGGGGCTTACTCAGGACTGTTTAACAATTGCCAATACCTATTCTGAAAGTAGAATGGGGATTTTCTATCTTTCCCTGGATCCGTCTATTAAGGTAGAAATGAAGTGAAAGTGAAGAGAAATTCACTGATAATGCGTACATTTCTGTAGCATAGTTCAGCTAACTGCAGAAGACCTGCAGAATTTGATTACTGGATAAATGACTAAACTTCACTATTGATGGGTGAACATTCCTTGATTCGATTTGGAATTGACCCCAATATTTCTGAGCTCTTGTGGTGAGCGTTTGGAAAAGAAACTTGTTTCCAAAAGTTCCCTTACAATTTGTAATACGGGCAGCCCCTGGGTTGCTTTCCACGAAAGCATCCTGGGATCCGGTTCGGGACTCCTCATCTCTTTCCACGAGCATCGAGTGCCTTCCTGGGAGTAAGTGCCTCATTGGATAGAGGACAGACGACTCTGGATTTGATATTGTGTGGTACTCAGGACCTGGTCAGGGAGGTAAATGTTACCGAGCCATTGGGGAACAGTGACCATGCTGCGATCTGTTGCGCCATCATGTCAGGGAGAGAGTGCCAAGCAAATCCGATATGAAAACCCTTGACTTCCAAAGGGCGGATTTCCCTAAAATGAAGAGACTAGTTAGAAAGAAGCTGAAAGGGAAGGTAAAAAGAGTCCCATCTCTCCAAAGTGCATGGAGGCTGTTTAAAACAATAGTAACAGAGGCTCAGCTGGAGTGTATCCCACAAAGGAGGAAGGGCTCGACTAAGTCCAGGAGGGTACCGGCATGGCTGACAAGCACAGTTAAAGAAGTTATAAAGGGCAAGGAAGCTTCTTTTCACAAATGGAAGTCTTACCCTAATGAGGAAAATAAACAGGAACATAAACAATGGCAAAAGAAATGTAAAAAGATGATACGGGAGGCCAAGAAAGATTTCAAGGAGCGTATGGCCAGAAACATTAAAGGGAATAATAAAAGCTTCTTCAAATATGTTAGAAGCAGGAAACCTGCCAGAGAAGTGGTTGGCCCGCTGGACGGTGAGGGAGGAAAAGGGGTGATTAAAGAGGACTTGGAGATTGCAGAGAAATTAAATGAGTTCTTTGCATCTGTCTTCATGGCAGAAGACCTTGGGCAGATATCACTGCCTGAACGGCCACTCCTGACTAAAGAATTAAGTGAAATTGAGGTTAAAAGACTTAATCTTAGACTTAATTGACAAATTAAAGATCAATAAGTCACCGGGCCCCGATGGCATTTACCCAAGATTTCTGAAGGAACTCAAGAATGAGTTGCTGCTATCTTGACAAAAATATGCAACTTGTCCCTTAAAATGGCCACTGTGCCAGATGACTGGAGGATAGCTAATGTCACGCCAATCTTTAAAAAAGGAAAGAGAGGGGACCCGGGAAACTACAGGCTGGTCAGCCTAACATCTATTCCAGGGAAGATGGTGGAAAGCCTCATCAAGGATAAAATCTTAAAACATATAGAAGAACAAGCTTTGCTGAGGGAGACTCAGCATGACTTCAGCAAGGGTAAGTCTTGCCTCACAAACCTTTTAGAATTCTTTGAAAAGGTCAACAGGCATGTGGATGTGGGAGAACCCATGGATATTATATATCTGGATTTTCAGAAGGCATTTGACACAGTCCCTCATGAAAGGCTCCTGAAAAAACTCCATAGTCAGGGAATAAGGGGGCAGGTCCTCCTATGGATTAGGAACTGGTTGAAGACTAGGAAACAGTGAGTGGGAGTCAATGGGCAATTTTTCACAATGGCGAGAGGTGAAAAGCGGTGTGCCCCAAGGATCGGTCTTGGGACCAGTGCTTTTCAACTTGTTCATAAATGACCTGGAGCTGGGGATAAGCAGCAAGGTGGCCAAGTTTGCAGATAAGAACATAAGAACATAAGAAGAGCCCTGCTGGATCAGGCCAAAAGCCCATCTAGTCCAGCTTCCTGTGTCACACAGTGGCCCCACCAGATGCCTCAGGGAGCACACGAGACAACAAGATACCTGTGTCCAGTCGCCACTCCCTTGCACCTGGCACAGAGAAAACCCACTTCTAAAAACCAGGAGGTTGCTTATGGCTTGTAACCTGTGATGGTCTTTTCCTCCATGAATCTGTCCAAACCCCTTTTAAAGGCATCTAGGCCAGGTGCCATCACCACATCCTGTGGCAAGGAGTTCCACAGATGAATTACACGCTGGGTACATAAATATTTTCTTTTGTCTGTTCTAACTCTCCCTCCACTCAATTTTAGTGCATGTCCCCTGGTTCTGGTGTTGTGCGAGAGGGAGAAGAATTTCCCTCTATCCACTCTCTCCATCCCATGCATAATTTTATAAGTCTCAATCATGTCCCCCCTCAGGCGCCTTTTTTCTAGGCTGAAAAGCCCCAGACGCTGTAGCCTTTCCTCGTAAGGGAGGTGCTCCAGCCCACGAATCATCTGGTCGCTCTTTTCTGCACCTTTTCCAATTTCCAAAAGTTTAGATGACACTAAACTTTTCCGGGTGGAAATCAAAACTTCACATACACGCTCATGGGTTCATTTCTGGATGGGAGATGATGGCCATATGAAATATTTGCAAGAAACAATAAAGAAGAGTTACAGTCCAGTCCAATATGGGCTTTGCGCTGCCTGAATTCATGCTCCAGCAGCGCAAGCCCTTTTGTAGCTGCACAAAAGTCAGGACACAATCATGTACTTCCATGCCACTGGTGCAAATGGTCAGAGGTGCAAACATATGCCAGAAGCTTCTGGAGGCTGCACTGGTGCCAGTACGTTGGGGGTGGGAGGGGAGGTTCAGGGGTGTTCTGGGGTGGGGAGGGATCAGAGGACAGGGGATGGGCTGGAGGGGTGGATCTCAGCAGCAAGGGTGCACACAGGCTCTTATTCCACCAATAACAGGAAGTAACAGCAAATACAAATGATTTCATTAGGATAAGAGCTACTACAGCCAAGAGCACAAATTAGACAGTTGGTAAATGGCAGCTCTTTGCTGAAGTGTGGAGCTCTCCTGATTCAATTGGCATTTGTTGTACTAACCTCTGATTAGGGTTTTGGGAGGAGTGTGAATACACCTTGGCCTTACCTGGATTTCATTAGCTTTTTACTGTCTGTTGTGTGCCATTCCAGTCGGAAGCTAAGGATGAATATTCAGGGTGCCCCACCATGTCTATCCTGCCCATCTAAGCAAGTTGGATATCTATAATATACCATGAAGCTTCTTTACTATGTTGTAGCCACTTGCCTAAAAATTGTAGTAAGACCAGTCCAGAAACATCCTGATGGAGAACCGTATGGAAGCTGGTGACAATATCCATTCCTATGCCTCTTTCTTCCAGGGTGAGACATTGCTAAATCAAAACACAATGGAGCAATGTGAATGGATCCTAGATCTAGGCTTGCTTTTAGCATGGCATGCTTAACACACGCACCTAGATTTTACTCCTTGTTTGGGATCTAACTGATCAGTATATTTTCAGCTGGACATTTTTTTCTCCTCTCCGGTCAGATAATCAATTGACTTTATTTAGTTTTTACACTGCTTATGCATGTTTTATTTTGTTCTCCTTGCAGTATGTGTCTTTGTCCATTTTCTCTAATGGTCTGGATCCATCTGCTTTATATGCCATGCCATGGTGCCCCATGTTTCTTCTGTTCTATGCTTGTAAGCTGTTCAATGTGTACAATCTAAAAAAGACCAGACCACAAGGAAAGGGGAAAGGACACAAAAAAAAGTGGGGAAAGGAGAAGGGGGCCAGGGCAAAATAATCGATGAGGTGGCCTGAGACAGTCACCCCTGGGGGCAGATTGGAGGGGGCACTCGCCTCCATCCACGGCCTCCCCTCCCCTTCTCCTTCCAAAGCTCTCCTCTCCTCCACATTCATCTTCCTCTCTGTTTCCCTTGTGTCCTTTTTGAATCTAGGAAGTGGGAAGAGGAGGGACTGTGTTGTGTCTGAACCACAAGCAGGAACCCATGAAGGCAAGACTGGGAAGTTGCAAAGGGCCGCGGCAGCACTGCAGGTCAGAGTCACAGTACCTTGGACAGCTCCAAGAGAGCACCTTGCTCTGAACAGGATCAGAGGTAGATTGAGGCCTTCGTTCTCCACACACTACCCCTCCTGGACTCTGCCTCCCTGCCTGGAGAGTGGACATTTTAAAGAGGCAGCCTTCTGACCTGGAGCCTTGACTTTGCCATCTCGATCACATCCTGCCGTGTCCGGTGCTGTCACATTAGGATAATGGCTGGTGTGCAGCCATTGGAGAACATAAGTTTCCAAGCAAAGGTCAGAGGTGGTGGTGGTGGTGGTGGTGGTGGTGGTGGGCTTGGGCTCTGAGGGTGCTGTCCCTGAGGACTCCTGTTCCAGGGGTTCCTCTAGCTCTGTCTCGGTATTGGGAACTGGGTCTGGATTCAATGCTTATCCTTCCTTCCCAAGTTCTGACTTGGAGTCACTACTCAGGGCAGGGTTCATGACTGGCAGAGGAGGCTGGTGCACTGCCCAGTATTGTAAGAGGGTGACATTTGGCATACCACCAGGAGGTGTTGGGCTGGCCCTGGGAGAGGCAGAGATTGAAGGTCAAAGCCTTTTGAAAAGGTACATTTTCAAATGTTTTGTATATTTTTAAGTGAATGGCCTTGAATATTGATTTTTTTTCCTGTAGGAAGGCACACAATTAATCATCATCATGGTTACACATATGCAGAAGACTGGCATTTAGTTGCGTGGCTTCCAGAGGTTTGCCAAATGCATATCCTCACAATGACATCGACAGGCACAATGCTTGCCTCATTTCAGCTTTATGATTCAGATTGGTCTTACATCTATTTGCTAAAAATGAAGGACTAGGCTTTATTATGTCTAGCATTGGGTTGTGTTTAGTTCCAGGTTGGCATTTCAGAAGAAGGAGACTCTTAGGTTAGAGTCAAGTTGGATCCCAGGGGCTAAATTGTGCTAAGCTGGGTCACAGACGCTGCTGTGCGAAACACTTTCACACATTTTCTGTCAGCTAACTGGAATGAGAGACAGAGCGGGAAACCAAGCAAGTGATTTGATTAGGTGTGATATAAAGTGTATGACCCGAGATGTTATTACATTGGGTTTATTGCACTTGTTGGTATGGCAGTAAGGCAATGTGCAGATGGAAGTTCACAGAGGTGCTGAACTGACAAGGAGTCTATTAACACGAAAGTATGGAAAAGTCACAATGGGAAGCTTATTGTTCTAATGGCGCCAGGCGAAAGGTGCCTGGCTGCACCATCACTTGAATCGAGACTGGACCCCAGGAAAAAGTCCTCATGGCACTTTTCACAGTGTTCTTGTTTCCATCTCTAATTACAAAGCCTTGATGAAATAGAAAAGGGACAGTTTTTCAGAATTTACAGAGCAGATCTCCCCCCCCCCACTCAGACGAAGGTGGTGGTGCATGGTGGGAATTTTGGGAAAGAAGACAAAAGAAATATGAAGAATCATCTGCCTGAAAAAGTGACATTTTCTCAGAGGCGTCACTGGAGGGGGGGGGCGGTACTGTAAATTCTGCACCGTTCCACTCCCCATTTACTCCCTGGTACGAGGTGGCCCCGCCCCTTGCCGTCAGAGCCATTCCGTGTGGTGAAGGCAATGGTCAGGAGACTGCCTTCGCCGCACGGAATGGCTCTGATGGCAAGGGGGCGGGGCCACCTCGTACCAGGGAGTAAACAGGGAGTGGAACGGTGCAGAACTTACAGTACTGCCCCCCCCTCCAGTGACGCCACTGCATTTTCTAACCTGTATTTCTCCCTGCATCAGAACTGGGTGCAGCAGGCATGTCGGTTGATCTCTGCTGTATTAGAGACAATCACCTCTTCAAGAAGAGAGAATTGTTGGCAATTTGTTGTACAAGGTGGGAGCTGAGCTGTGTCAGAGAGGATACACATTAGGACAACTGAGACCTTTCTGGCATGCCATCTCAGGTACTACGAAGGATGGCCCCTGATCCTTAAGGATTTCCACAACTTCTCAGCTCTGACATCCCCATCTCTTGCATTTTACCTTTTCTGTTTGTAGAAAAGAACCTCCTTGCTACCAGGATTGTGGTGAGAGATGTTCTCAGATGGCAGGTGGATTTAACAAGTGTGTTGACCTGGCCTTGGCTGACAGACGCTAGGCAGAAGATTATCCTCCCTTAATTTGGTTCCAAGTAATCCAATTTCTGTTGCAGCTACAGGCTCCCTGACCCCTTGATCTTCCTAGTGGAGTCTATTTAATAAGGAAGCCAGTGAGACTGTCTGAAACAGCCTTTCCCTCAAATATTTGTTCGGCAAGCTCAGCCTCCCTCATTCCTGCTCTTGCTTAGCCACCGTTCTGTTTTCAGAGTTGTCTTCTCATGCAGGTCCACATTTAGGTGATGATTCAACCAAAGACAGGCCTTGCCACTTCTAGCATAACTGAGGCCCTGGGAAAAAAACACCACATACAATTATTTGGAAAGCCAAACAGTGTAGTGAAATATGGTTCATTCTAACTGTGTCTCTATGCAAATCTTTTCAAACAAGAGGGGCTGGTCTGAGGGTTTTGGGTCTAGTTTGGGTCATAAAATCCTGTGGACTTTATCAATCCTGAGAATACTGAGCCCAACTTTCTTATTTTAAAAAAGAGCTTCTAGTCATTGTGGCTGCACAGATAACTTTGAAAATAGGACTGTACATATGTGAAGGAATCAGAAATGGAAAACATGGAGGAAAGCTCAAATTTCTTCTCTTTCCAAACAAACCCATATATGAAGATTTGTCAAGAAGATCTATATTGAGATCTTCTTCATAAGAATATAAGAAGAGCCCTGCTGGATCAGGCCAAGGGCCCATCTAGTCCAGCACCATCTCACAGTGGTCCACCAGATGCCTCAGAATGAGAGCACTCAAAACAACAAGATACCCATATCCGGTTGCTACTCCCTTGCATCTGGCATTCAGAGATAGGCTACCTTTGAAACCTGGAGGTTGTATATAGTTGTATATAAAGATTTCCCTCTATCCACTCTATCCATCCCAGGAATAATTTTATATTCAGATTCAGATTCAGAACCTTTATTGGCATAATTAACAACATATATAACATACAACATAAACAGATAACAGGCACATAACAACAGTAACCATAAATAGGGGTGAAGAGTCCTAAACCTAGCATGCGCTACCCATATGACTCTCACTACGCCTCTTTACAATCTGCTTTAAGTAGGTTGCAACTTTCTCCGTTAATACAGCATCTACACCCTGTAAAATAAACCGGATTTTACCCTGATCCCCCAAACCCCACCTATTGGACATATAGATATTTCATTCGTAAATCGTTATACAGGGGGCAATAAAACAAAATATGGTGTAGAGATTCCACACCTCCCACAGCACAAGAACAACATCTCTCCCTAGATGGAATCCCTCTGTATCTCCCATAGAGTAACTCTGATGGCATGACATTACACCTTGCCAATGAGAAGGCCCTACGATCAAGTGGGCATTTTAGATGGTATAGATAATCTGCTCGTTGGCCATACTTAATAGCAGGGGTGCACAACATACGGCCCGCGGGCCGCATGCGGACCGCCTGACGATTTCCAGTGGCCCGCGAAGAAATTGGGGATCCCCAAGTTCTTCGCGGGCCCGGGCCCGTTCTTTAATGGCAGACGTGGCTCATTCCGCTGCGCGCGGCTCATTCGGCTCCTGGCCAAACGCCAGAAGACTCCAGGCAGGCTTTGATCGCCGCCAATCAGCTGAGTCTCCTGGCGTTCAGCCAAGAGCCGAATGAGCCGCGTGCGTGTTGGCCAGGAGGAGGCTAAAGAATGCAAGAGCAAGAAGGCATTTCCTTAGGCAAGAAGACCCGCCCACTTATCGCTGGCTCTGCATTGGTAGAAACTAGAGAGGGCGCTTGGCTTTGTAAGCCCAGGCCAGCAAGCAGGCTCCCACCCGCAGCCACACGCCGCCCGGCGTTGCTCGTCTCCTCAAAGCCATGCTGCTTGGAGCCGCTGGGCTAGCTAGCGAGGGGCTGCCCATTTGGTGGTCTCCCAGCGCCCTGGCTGGGCCACTCGGGGCGGAGTGGAGGGGCGCCTTCCTGACGCAAGCCGAGGATTCCCGCTTCTCTCGCGCCTTCCACTTGCTGTTCTCCGGGCAGAGGAAGCTCCGGGCACGGGCAGTTGCACACACGTTCCCTTCCCCGCTCGCTCTCGCAAACGCACACATAGGGAGCACTCTCATCCATCAATCCCAGACAGCAGGAGCAGCATTGGCCTCTTCCCCAACCCCCCATCTCATTCTCTCCACCCTCCTTGGGCGAACTGATCCCCCCCCCCCAAGAAAGACGGTGGCTGTCTGCACGGAGCAGCAAAGGAGCAGCGGAGGAGGGTAACCCTTGCAAAAAGGTAGAGTTCAGAGAGGGACAGCCAGTTACATACATGCTCTCTCTCTCTCTCTCTCTCTCATATCACGTACATTCTAATCAATATTTGCTTTTGTTCGCTATTTCGCTGCCGCCCCCTTTAATAAAATAAACTAATTTGTCTGCGCTGTAACCAGGCCCATGTGCGTAGGGGAGGAAGAGGGAACGGCATTGAGGGCGTCCGTAGTTCTGGCGTGGGGGACATGAGGAGAGTCACCTTGTTTGTTAATGGCAGCCCCAGGAATGGGAAGGTGAGACTTGTGCGTAGGGAAGGAGGAGGAGGGAATGCCTTGAGTGGGGGGAGGGCTGCGGGTAGTGGGGCAATGCATTATTTTTTATTATTGAATTATTAGGGTTGTGTGCCTGCGCTGAGCACTTCCAGAACTTTCTAGAGCTCTAGTCGGAAAGCTGCCCCTGTACTCCCTCCCCCTTTGTGGAGAAAGCTTTGGCCTCTTTTTGCCTGCTACAAGTGGTGGGGGGAGCTTCCCCACGTGATTCTTTTTTGACTGCCCTCAGCCCTTCCCGGGGAGTCGTCGGCGCAACCCCTTCTCGAACTTGGAGAACGCGCCACGTCCGCCGGGGCCCAGCGAAACCCAGAATGCTGCGGAGGAGAAGGATCTGAATAGGTGCCCTGAATAGGTGGGAAAACGGGTTGCTGGGGAAATGGGGGGGGGGGTGGATGATTTTTGGCTGATCCAGTCTGTGTTCTGTCTTGACTTCACTGCAAAATAACAGCACGTGCATGCTGCGAAAGGTGTGCTGCTTTGCCCTGAATAGGTGGGGAAACGGGCTGCTGGGGAAATGGGGGGGAATGATTTTTGGCTGAAGAAATATCCAGTCTGTGTTCTGCCTTGACGTGACTGCAAAATAACAGCACATGCACGCTGTGTAATGGGATCGCAAGCTTAGGTTTGAATTGGAGATAGTCGTGTGTGTGTGTGTGTGTGTGTGTGTGTGTGTGTGTGTGTGTGTGTGTGTGTGTGTATCTGGAAGTTTCATTTTTCTCCTTTGTTTAGCAATGTGCTCCCTTTATTTGCTTTCATTTATCATGGTTTCCAGCTGATTAAATTGTTTAGAGATGGAGGGGTGAGGATGCATCTATGATCTGTTTTTTAAAATTTTAAATGGGGGCATGACTGGTGGGGAGGGGGGGTTGCTTGCAAAGGAATCAGGCTTGTTGTGATTTTTGTAATGTGCTGCTTTTTGTAACTGTACTGTGCTTTGAGTTTGAATCAAATTTCTGGCTTGCAAAGTGATTTGTGCTTTTTAAAATTTGACTGGTGGAGAGGGGGGTTGCTTGCAAAGGAATCAGGCTTGTTGTGATTTTTGTAATGTGCTGCTTTTTGTAACGTGAGTTGATATGGTTTTAAAAAATAAAAGAGAATTTTTTAAAATATGTTGCTTTTTGTGATATTTTCCGGCCCATGGACACGCCCCCTGTGATGTCACTTCCTGAGGAAGTGACATCACGGTTCCTGGACACGCCCCCTATGATGTCACTTCCTGAGGAAATGACATCACGGTTCCTGGACACGCCCCCCGTGCGGCCCCGGAGAAGTTTGGCCTGTTCATTTCGGCCCCCACCTACTTCCAAGTTGTGCACCCCTGCTTAATAGGAATCTGATAATGGAGTGGTGAGCATGTCGTGTTGGCAGCATGCTGAAGTTCTTGCTGTTCAATATCCAGAAGCCTGGCCCTAATTGTTCTAAATGCTTGGTCATGGGTCAGTGAACCTACTATATCTAAAGGAATAATTTTATATGTCTCACAGCCCAGTCCTAAAGGCCTTTACACTACTGGAACAAGTGATTCGGCAGTATAAACCCCTTTATGGCTGTCGCGAATGCGACAGCATCAGCGCATGCAGCCTGGCCACTGCCGTAAACAGCAAGTGACTGGGTCCACGTGATAGCAGATAGCAGATGCCCGCTGGAGGAGTTGAGCCTGTGCAGGGGTCAAGAAGGAGGCAGGGAGGGTGTGGAATGGGGCAGGGGGTGGGCAGAACAGGGAGGTGATGGGGGTGGGGAGGAGGGTGGATCGGGTCAGGGATGCAGCAGTGCCCACCAAATCCTACCCCCCCTTCCTGGGCTTGATCCACCTGCATGGCTCAATGTAGACTTGTGCCAGCTATAGAACTGTTGCAGGTCTGTGTTGACCCATAGCTGCTGCTGGGGCTTACCTTTGGGTAAGGGAACAAATGTTCTTACCTCCAGAGTCCAAAACTGCACCACAGATGGATTACAGCAGTATCCACATTGGTGCTGCTGCATCACCTCGCGGGGAGTTAGTTAGGATTGGGCTGTCAATCATGTCCCCCCTTCAGGTGCCTTCTTTCTAGACAGAAGACCTGTTCTCATAAAGGAGGTGCCCCAGCCCACTAATCATTTTTGTCGCTCTCTTCTGCACTTTTTCCTTTTTCACTATATTCTTTTTGAGATATGGTGGTTAGAACTGGACACAATACTTCAGATGTGGCCTTACCATTGATTTGTACAATGGCATAATAATATTGGCTGTTTTGTTCTTAATTCCTTTTTAAATAATCCTGAGCATTAGCATTGGAATTGGCCTTCTTCCCAACTGCTGCACACTGGGTTGACACTTTCATCAAGCTGTTCACCACCACCCCAAGATTTCTCTCCTGATCCGTCACAGACAGCTCAGAACCCATCAGCATACATGTGAAATTTTGATTTCTTGCCCCAAAGGGTATCACCTTACACTCACTTACATTGAAGCACAGCTGCCATCCCATTCCCCCAATTTGGAGCTCTTCACAATCCATTCTAGACTTCACCACCCAGAAAAGTTTAGTGTCATCTGCAAAGTTGAGGATAAGCAGCGAGGTGACCAACTCCAGGTCATTTATGAACAGAGTCGTAGTAATGCGGCCCAACACGCCCCCCCCCCGTGATGGTTGATGTCACTCGCCCCACCCCCAAGTGACGTCAGCCGGAGCCAAATGTCCCTCAGGGGCCGGGAAGGAGGGTGGACCTAAAATAAACCGGGCGGCAGGAGCCTTCTCCTGACTCCTCCGAGCTGTTCTGCTGCTGCCTCAATCGCCACATTATTCGCCACCGCCATTTTGCTGCTGCCATTTTGCCACCCCAAGCCACACATAAGCTACTCCCTTGCGTGCTGCCCGCCCCAGCCATTCCTATGGCACTGTTTATGAACAAATTGAAAAGCACTGATCCCAAGACTGATCCTTAGGGCACTATGTTTCCACCTTTCTCCATTGTGAAAATTGCCCATTTACACCCACTTTCTGTTTCCTGTTCATCAACCAAGTCCTAATCCATAAGACAACCTGCCATCTTTTCCCCTGACTGTGGAGTTTTCTCAGGAGCTTCAGGGGAGGGACTGTGTCAAAGGACTTCTGAAAGTCCAGATATCTCATATATGCTCCAAGATTTTACCCTTGATTAGGCTTTCTGCCATCTTACTTGGAACAAAGGCTGACCAGCCTGTAGTTTCCCAGGTGCCCTATTTAACTATTTAAATGATTACAAATAGGGTTTGTTTTTGGAATCCATTTTTTTCAGGGTTTTTAAAACAAAATATTGTACTTGCTTTCCCCCACTGCCTGCATTGTCAGCTGTAGGAGCTCCAACGTATATTCAGCCACTTCCTGGTTGGTGGGTGCCACGTTGAACACTCAAAAGTGCCCTAGGATGAAGCATTGTCCTGGGCAGTGTGGTTAAAAAATATGATCACCACCATGAAAAAATGAGTGTCGAGTTTACCACTTTTTCATGGGAGCAGCCATGCACTGCCCTGAGATGATGTTGCACCCTGGGCCAGTTCTGGATATTTGATATGGCACCTGCCAGGAGTTGACTGCACATTGGCGCTCCTGCCACCATCAAGACAGGTGGCAGCAACTGCTGAGTAAAAGTCAGATGTCTTACATGTTAAAAGTCCTGAAAATGAATGGGATTCTGAGCATGAATTGGGATCCTCCAAATGGGTCCTAAAGCAAAACAGCTGAGCTGAAATTAATGGAAAATGAATAGAGCTCCAAAATGAATTTTTTTAATGTTCATCCTAGTAGTGATGATAACACCAATAACAATAAAAACAACAGTAGTAGTAATAATATGATGCAATGCTTGTTAATCTTATGGGCCTCAATATGCAGATTAGCCATAGTCCTGTCGTGTTGCCATCTGGCTAGGTTTAAAATAACCCAGCTATGTTGTTTTCCTCTTTTAGAAAATATTCATCCTTAATATTTACAATGGATAATTTTAATCAACATTTGTATATAGTAGGTGCCAATGTACTCTTTATTTCTTTGGGTGGAAGTGGCCCTCCGAGCTACTGTATAGCTCCAAAGTAGCCCTTACTCATGAGCAAGCACTGCAGCCCTTCCCTGTTTTAGAGACCCTGTTTTAGAAACTCTTAAGGCTACAGCTATTTTTTTTTTAATGTGTCTAACAGCCCAGTCCTATGGCTCCCCTGCTGGAACTAGTGTTTCGGTGGTGGAGTGCGGCAGTGTGCTTTACAGCGCGCAATCGAGTGGCTTACAGAGGGGTAAGGGAAAATAAGTCTAGCCTTAATCCCAAGACTCCCAATCAGCTCCCCCCCCCCCACCATAGCACACAACATAGCTGCATGCTATGGCGGGAGAAAGGATAGGATTGGGCTGGAGGTTAATGGCATCAATACGAATGTATGAATCCTTTGCCTTGCCTTGCCCAAAGTGTTTCAAAATGGACAGCACTAGTTGAGGGCATGCCCACACAGCTCTGGTTTAGAGCAGGGGTTCTCAACCAGTGGTACTAGTACCACCAGTGGTACTTCGGCTGATTGCTGGTGGTACTCGAACCACCGGACCACCAGAACCCTGCTCCGATGTGGTGCTTTTAGCAGCGCGTTTTTGCTCCCAAGAGGCTCCTGTCTTTGGCTAAGCCTCTCAGGAATGCTGAGAAGGGTGCTCCCACCTGCCCAGAGCGTCCTACCTGCATTTTCTGGCCACCAAAAAACTGAAAACCCAGACGTAACTGGCAATGATGTAATCGCCAGTAACTTCCAGTGGCATGCAGCAGGAGAGTGGCAGCGGAGGTGATACTCGGCCGGGAAAGGGTTGAGAACCCCTGGTTTAGAGGATCCTGTAGCACACATGCGCAGGGTGCTTCTGCTAGCTCTCGTTTTCCAGTGGTTGACAGGGACCACTGCCACCATGGCTAAAGATACTTGTGTCTTTTCCATGGATGGTTCATGTGCTCCCATCTTGTGCTATAACTCTGAGTTTGGAGGATTTGAAGCTGTGTGGAAATTCCCCAAAGCAGCATCTGTTTGGGTGGTGACATTCATTCATAGATCTGCGAAGCTGAGATAACCATAAATAACCATAAATAAAGCAGTTTGGAGAGATGATTGAACCATGGATAGGTAGGGCATGGTAGGACTCTGTCCTAAGAAGGAGCTAGATATTATTTCCTGCCTGAAATTGAGGCTTCTGGATGACCTATAGGAAATCTATGTGTGACCAACAGCAGAGGTTGTATTTCTGGGCTGTTGTTTTCTCTTTGTCCCAGATATTCAGGCCCTAAGGATGTGAGTTGTTCTTTCTCCAGCTCTCTTCTTCAAACACTCCCTTCGAAAGCAATACTCAGTCTGAGGACTCAAATGGGCAGCTGCCACCATCTGCCCTGCCCTAAGTGGGGTATGGAAGAGTATCAGGGGAAGCTCGGGGCTTCCCCCCAGATCTCTCACAGAGCCTTTCTTTGTTTCTGAACCACGTTGCAGCCCACAGTCAGATTGGAAGAGACATGTGGCTCTGCCTCAGCACACAACCCGACAGGCTGCACTTCTTCCACCAAGCAGGCTGTCATCTCTTGTGTGCCTTGGAGACAAGCTGCCTCAAAAATAAACTGGAGCAGCTAACATACCCGGAGCTTGTTACAAATGTGTTAAAATCTAATGGCGAGCACGTGCTTCACGCTCCCGTGAGCTCAGCGTGTTCAAAGGAGAGAGACAGAGATGGGAGGCAGGCAGAGGCAGCTGGAGATGGAGAGACAGGAGGCAGCAGTGAGAGAGGAAGTCTTGCCTCCAACAGTAAAAAAAAGAAAAAAACATATGACATCACATTGATTCATCATAAGTGTCCAAGAGGGAAAAAGCAGAAACCCCAAATAACAGACTCAGGGGGCTGACTATGGTAACTTTAGGAAAAAACTGGCTAGCCCTTTGCTGGCTTGTATATTGCCAGACTAATGGCACAGTCTTGTCCAGTCTTTGACCAGCAGAGCAGCTGCTCCGCCAGTCTAGGGTGTCGCCTGAAGAGAAAGCGGCGCTGGCAGAGAGGCTTGCGCCGCTCCTTCGGCACCGCAGAATGGATTGCTGCCTCGGCGAAGAGGTGAGTCCCCGATGGGCAGTGGAGGAGTGGGGAACGGGGCATTTCAGGGTGTGGGATTGGTCGGCTGGGCCTGGGAAGGGGAGGGATGGGCGGCAGCCTCCTCCATCGAATCCTATCCCCCTTCCTAGGCCTGGCCGCCATCAGAGGTGAAACTAGACTGGAGCGGAGGCGAGTAGTTCTGCAAGACTCTGTTACACCAGAGTCAGCGGCCCCTCCCCTTTGCTGTTGGAGCCATTCCGGTTGCGACAGGGGAGTGTCCTGCATGTTGCTGTTGCAGTCAGAATGGCTCCAACAGCAAGGGGGAGGGGCCGCTGACTCCGGTGTAATGGAATCTTGCAGAATTACTTGCCTCTGCTCCAGTCTAGCTACGCCACTGACCGCCATTACATGGGGCTCTCGCATGTACGCCAGCAAAATAGCTGCTGTGCACCAGCAAAATAGCATCGGGGCGGCTGGCACATTACTTGGGGTAAAAGGACAAATGTCCCATTACCCCAAGGAGGCCTCCAGGTGTGCTGGGGCAGGCCCAATCCTGGTTAGGATGCAGCGGGTGCCTTATGTGTGCTGCAGCATCCTGCTAGACAGGATTGGGCTGCCTGGCTCAGAGAATTATGGTAAATACAGTGGTGTATAAAAAGACTCTCTCCTCCTAGCCAATTGCCTGCCCACTCAGGCATCAAAAGAGGCCCTACTCTGTGTCCCACCACTGCCAGGAGAAGTCCTTCTCCACTGCCGTGCTTAGATTGTAGACCTCTCTGGTCCAGGAGGCCCACCTGTCCCCCCTCTCTGTTGGTACTCAGATGCCTCATGAGAACTACACACATTATCTTGGTGTGTCTTTGGTAAGTGTGATGATTGCATTTTTTTAATTTTTGCTCTGGTTAGTTTTTACCTGCAGTTCTTACATATTTTGAATCATGTATTGCAAAGATTAACAATCTTTGTTAAGAGAGCCACCTTGGGAGTCCTGTTGATGGGACAGAAAGGCAGAAAGAAATATTTTAAATGAATAAAAACAAATATTTAAATAAATAAAAGTTTACCCCCAAATGGACACCCTGGAGAGAGAAGACAATACATGTAGTTTGTTGGAAGTCTCCAGCCATGAGAATCCAAATCACTCATTTTCCAAGTCTCATCTTATGACAAGGGCCCCCTTCTGTAGGTAGGTCAATGAAGGGATGCAGAGAGACTCCCAACCAAACAAGGCCTTCGCTATGACACTGCTTTCATTTCCACAAGCCAGTTAGTCATACGTTTCCTGCAGAGGCCAATCTCAAGAATTCCTCCTGAGACCTATTTCATGGTATGGGGCTGGAATCAGGTATACCCAGTCCTCATTGGTGATCATGCTGCCCGCGTTGGCATTTGGCTGGGTAGACTAAGGGATGATACTTTGTTATGTGGCTCTGTCACCCACTTGCGGATGTGAGTAATGTTACTTGAGTCACCAAAAGTGCCAGTCAAAGAACATGTGAAGCAGTGCTGACAGATGTTTTGGCTCCAACAGTTGTGGCTGATGACTTTTCTCAAGCTCATAGTTAGAAAGAAGAAACGGCTGCAGATTTCCAGACAGGCATTTCACCTCAGATTTCTCTGTATCTTGCACACATATCTAGTTGAGAGGAAGAAGTGCCCCCCACCCTGAGGTGAAATGCTGCAATATTAATTTTCTGAAGTTCTCAATAAGCTATTGAAGATTAATTTTAGGAAAAGCCGGTGAATGTGATGGATTGGAGCATACACCTGCTTAATTATGCAATATTAAAAATGGATTGTTATTTCTCCTTGTCATACACTCAGCTCCAGTCACTGGGGCACTGTTAGGGCCTGCAGAGAAGCGAAGGAAACACTCACTAAACCTCACACCTGTAACTAATGTTTGCATGACTGTGTGACTTAGATCAGCGTTGTGAGTTTGCATATTGTAGGACAAGCTCTATTATTGTATAGATTTAGAGCTGGGACAGCAATCTGGAGATAAATAATCATGTGCATTTATCTGCATGACTGGAAGATGTTCCTTCCTCTCATTATCCTACAGCCTCCTCCATTATGAGAAGGAAGCTGAGATGGCCCTTAAAGTGGTACGGCTGGGATAAGTTAAACATCACATTTCCTGCCTTCTTAGCATTCTAGTTGAACAGTACTTGTGCCTTACAAAGTTACGGTAGTTCAGTTCATTCTTTTCTTCCGTTTGGCTGCCAACAAGGAAGCAATTAGGGCCAGTCTGCATGACCAGACTGGTATGTTGAGCAAGTGGGTTTAATGAAGGAGTGTGAAGTTCAGCATGGGATAAAGTCGTCGTTGATAGTAGCTCACAATTCAGTCAGATGGGCCTGTTTTTGTTTTTTGTTTTTGGTCTCCATGGAGCTCTTTTATGCTCTCCATCAAAATACTGTGCCTCTCATTCTATTTACAAAGTGTGCTAAACATCCACTTCTCTGCAATAACAGTGGATTGAGTTATGAGCTCAGAGTGTGCGGTGATTCGGCTATGCCATCACAGGCTGAATGCGAGCAGTCTACTCAACCTACATTTTCAAAATGTTTGAGCTGGCTCTGAGGGACAGTCAGATTGGCAAGGTGTCAGATTCATGGAGCTCTCTTGCAAGCTCTCCATCGAGTACGGCTGCTGCTGCTGCTGCTGCTGCTGTGTTCCATTCATCGCAGTGGGGATAGGGAAAGCTCAGCTAAAAGGAATGGAAACAGCTCAGCGGCAATACTTGCAGGATTGAGAACCTGGACAGGGGCCACCTAACTTGTTCCATGCTGCTCTCTGGAGCTACGTATGGACCAGATTGGAGCTGTTAAACAGTGTGACAAGATCTCATGTCAGTATCTAATCTCTTGAGCCAGGCAGACCTTTTTAAGAGAATCTGTATTTTGTTTGTAGACAGCTGTTCTGTTTCATGTTATGGTCTTCTTCTTCTTGTTGTTGTTCTCAGCTGCAAGACAGTGCCAGCCAAAAAGTGTTCCCACCATGCTGAGCCTGACAGTTTCCACCAGCCCTGGGATGTTAGTACTCAGTAGCCAATACTGATGTTAAAAAAAACCCCACCAAAACCTGCTTGGAGTAGTGTTACTTTATACCATAAAGAAAGCACTTACTGTGCTACATTCATCTTCTCCAATGTCTCTGATTCAAGTGCCTGAAAGAACATTATAAGCTTTAATGAATTAAGCCTTGTGAGTCTCTTTGGAGCTGGGTCAGGATCATTATTCCCATGTTAGAGGGAGAGGGAGGGGGAAGAAAGGGAAGGAAATGACACGTCCAAAGCAATTCAGGCAGAGTCAGTATGAGGTAAGCCCATTTGTCCAGCCGTTGGTTACAAGCCTCTGGCACACACTTGTAACTCTCTGAGCGACGCGTTATCTGGATTTGATGGTTAAAGTATGAAGTATGCAATTTCTTTTGATAAAGATCAGATGACTCTTGCATGGTCACATGGAGCCACAGCAATCGTACCCATCTGTGAAAATAAATGTGAAAATTCAACACTGAATTTATTTATTTTTTACTAAAATATATCTTTTAGTACAGTATATTTTTTCATGTAAGGAAAATGGGCCTTATCTCAATGCCTTATCCCAAGTCACCAAATATGTGCATTGTTTTTACAAATGGTCTTATGCCCCAATCCTATTTCTTACCAGCCTGCACGATGCAGTGGAATGCAGTGAGCTGCATCCTGGGGGGGGGGCAGGGGGCGACCAGACGGCCTAGGAGAGATAAGTAAAAATATTACTGCATAGAGGAAGAATCTGCATGGACGAAGGCGTACGATTGCTGCATCCTGGTCCTCAGAGCACAGCATTCTGGCCCTGCCTTTTCACCTTGCCCCTTCCTATGGCATGTTTTTTAAAGAGGTTGGAGCAAAGTAAGAATGTGCGGGCGGGGGGGGGGGAAGACCACTGTGCTCTGAGAATTGCAACATAGCAATCCTACCTGCTTACCTTGCTCCTTCTTCCTCACGGGCTCCTTAACCAATGTAGGAAATACGTTTTCCTGGTTTGTGTAAAGAGCCCGCATGGTGGAAGGAATGAGGTACTAATGGGTGCATGGTTTGGGGGGGCAGCATGGAGGGGGCCACTATTCGGCTGCACTAGGCTGTTCTATAGCTTCAGCTGACCCTGGGACAAGCCACCAACATAAATGTGCGGTGCTGGCATACAAACGTCTCTGTGTGGTGGTGTGGGTGATGTACGTGCTGAATGCCTTTTGCATGAAGGTGAATGGCCTTTGTGTGGAGCCATCACCATGTGGAAATTCTTCCAGCAGTCTCTCACACTGAGGTGGTAACATGGAAACTCGCCCCCAGACAACAGTAGAGGCGCTTTTTTTTTTTTTTTTAACAGATTGACTGTACTTGGCTGAAAAGAGTAAGCACTCCCTCACTGAGCCCTGGGGGGGGGGGGAGAAAGATTGAAAGGAATCTGGCATTTCTCTCTGGTACTTATCAGACATAAAATGATTTCCTATTAGTGAGCAGATTCTGCTTTCACACAAACCCACTGACTTTGGACTTGACTCAGTCCCTGGTTTATCTCTCTAAGCACAAGATAAGGCTCAGGTTATTACACAGGGAATATTGTATTCCCAGTTGGTTGTTACATTCCCCTCAAGAACTAAACTCTTGCCACTATCTGTCTTCTTTTTAATGTACAGACTTAGCAGAGGAACAAAACATTGTTCACAACGAAGGCTCTATGAACTGTGGATCAGAGTGTGAACTGCAAAATGGAGAAGTCTTCCAAAAATAGATGACCAAGACCATCTGTGCACACAAAGGCCAAAAGGAAGAGAGAGCAGCCACAGGGACAGGGGGAGGGCATGATCAAATTCGGAAAAGAGATGTGGCTGAAGAACTGGAACCACACGTCATCTGGGCAACAAAGGATCCAAAGCAGGGCTTGGGAGAGCTGCTGGAAATTTTGCAGGGTTGCACTGTCTTTTGAAATCAAAACTATCACCTTGTTGTTGAGCAGGAAGCACCACAAGTCCTGGCCAGGACTGAGGACGCAATCCAGCCCCAAATTAGGCCAGCAGAGTGCGTTCTTCGTTGGCCTTTGGTGTTGTGAAATTGTCTTAAAGCACTTTTGCAGCACTGAACAAGTAAGCGGCGCCAGCACAGAGGCCGGCACCACTTACTAGGCCGTCCTACACAACTCGCCCCGCTGGACACAGGTAGGTCCTGCGCCAGTCGGTGGGCAGGCATGGGGAGGACGGGCCGAGGTGGCAGGGAGGGGTGATTGACTGGCCCGGCATGGGAGAGGGGCAGGGATATAAGCAGCGTGCTCCGCCATATCCCCGCCCCCTTCCCAGGCCGGGCTGGCCTTACATGGTCTTCCTGGACGTGCGCCAGCTAAAGATGTGCTATCACCTTATCATTGAACAGAACACATCACAAGTCCTGGCCAGGACTGAGGCTGTTTATCCGAAAGCCTTGGCTTTTGGAGACTAGCTTGCGTTTTGTCCTTGATGCAGAACAGACTGGGACTTTCCAAGTCTCCAGGACTGACTGAGGTGGCCACTTATTTATTTATTTATTTATTTACACTATTTTTACCCCGCCTTTCTCCCCGAAGGGACCCAAGGCGGCTTACAACATGGGATACAAATAATCACATTTAAAACAGTAAAAAACAATCCACTTCAGGCAGCAGAGGGCTAAGGGGCACGTGCCCCCACCCCTTCTCTTCCTCCTGTTGGAAAGTAGGTACAACATTGCCTGCAGGACACTGGGGGATGGTGTATTGTCCAGGAGGCAAATGACTCAGGGGCTTCCTGTATCAGACCTTCACTCTTGTCCTCTGTGACCTGGTCCTTCCTTCCTTCCTTCCTTCCTTCCTTCCTTCCTTCCTTCCTTCCTTCCTTCCTTCCTTCCTTCCTCCCTCCCCCTCCTTGTCTCCCAACATGCAGGAGCTCCTTCCTTGAACTCTGCTAGCCACATGGAGTCCACTATGCCGTGTGAGCTCTCTCACACACCCATGCCAAGGGGATAGCTCTAGGATTCTAATGTCTAGGTCCTGTACTGTCAACAGAGATGTACAGTAGTATATGGTTTCTTAAATTGTAAGTAACAGGTTACAGTCTGTGTCCAACAGGTTTTTCTTTGAAACTTTTTTACTGCCTCTGCTCCTGTTTTATCGTTTGCAGTAAACTAGCAGGGGTTGGGGGGGGGAGAAATTGGAAAAAGGATATTCCACCATATGACTCTGCTTAATTTGCATCCATAACCCTTTTCCCAACACCTCGTGCTCCCTGGATTTGAAAAGGAAGAGGAGAATGGATCAGAAGAGCAATACTCTAGCTCAGCACTCTCCTCTCTTCCACACGTCCTGTTTTACTCCATTTCCTTCCTCCTTTTTGTATCCAGGGAGCAGAAGCAGCAGAGGATGTGCTGCTTGGGCAAGAGGGGGCTGGCATTTGGTATGCCACCTCAGGTTCCCAGAGGTTTTAGGCCAGACTTGCCACCCAGTGTGCTAAGTTTTCTACAGAAGGAGTAAAGGTACAAGATATCAACCTTTTTGGCAGCAGTGAGACAAGCAAAAAGATGCATCAAGAGAGATTCAAAGGTTGACAAAAGGCAAAGGGGAGGAATTCTGACCCAGATCACTTTGTGTGGCTGCTGGAGTTTCTAACTTTGACCCCATCCTGAATGAAAGCCTTTTAATATCCCAACTTATTAGTGGTGCTGGCCCAATTATTCCAGATCTGCCTCTTTCAGGCACTTAGCCAATGCTCTTCTTTGTCTTGATTGCCTTTTCTGACTATCGCGTTTGCGTAAAAAGTTCTGTTGACATCCTGACTACTTAGTAACCCCTGCAGAGAGACAGAAAATGAATACACTCTTCCCTTCCACATTTTTTTTCCTTTCTGATCCATCATCATTAGCAAAGATAAACGTCAGGGCCTAAGTCATTAGGCGGCTGTTCCTAGATAAATAATTCTTTTCATATTTAATTTACAAGTGGTTATAGAACCTCTTTGGGGTGTACTGGGTTAATTAAGAGCGGAATTAGATGGAGATGCATCTCCCCAAGGAGATGCAATTAAAATATTCTGACATAAAAAAAGTCCCATAATTTTCAAATACAGTAAACACTGTTTGCTGCCTGAGCTGGCGAATGACGACCAAAACTAATGCTAGATCAGGGCATTGCTATGTGTCTTGGTCAAGATTCACAGACCATTCAAGTGCACCATTAATGCCTATCCCAGCAGTCTGAGTTTATAGTTGCAAGAAATTAACACAGAATTTGGCACTTTGTGCCAGAAATGCTACTAGCCCTCCCGGCGCCCGGGCCAAGGGGCAGGGCCTAAGTGACATGACGTCGTCGCGCCCAGTGCGACTCCGAACACGCCCCCCCGCCGGTTTCGGCACCGTTTTGGAGCCGAACGAACTCCAGGGAGGGTGGGAGGGCCGAAACATCGCACAGGTAAGTAACCCCCCCCAACGCTGACTGCGTCCGCCGCCTGGAGCAGCTGCTCCGCGCGCTCCGTCCTTCTTCCGCCTCTGCTTTGTGCAGAATTCCTGCGGAAAACACAGTCGAAAGGATAAGAAAATGCATGAGGCCTCTGGAGTCAACAAATTGACTCAAGCACACATTGGTCTCTCTCTCTCTCTCTCTCTCTCTCTCTCTCTGTAGCTGCCTTTCACTATAATGCAGACCATGGGGTGGGTCTGCCTTATATCAACACTGTCTACTCAAAGTTTCAGGCAAACGTATTTCCCAATCCTGCCACCTGAGCTCCATCCCCTTCTTCCTTTTCCAATCCAGAGAGTTGGAGGGGAAGCAGAGAAGATGGGTGGGAGGTGGGCATCCCCAGACAACCTGCTGCTGGAAGCAACTGCCTCGGTTGGCCTCATGGGTGGGCTGGTCCTGGATCATGAAGAACCCCCAGATTGGACTCACACACAGGCACAACCCTGGCATCTTCAATGAGCCACTTCAGAACCCTGCAGCACAGATGTAAGTATTTCCCTTCTTCTTTGTGGGAGAAAGGAAACAAATACTCAGTGATGTAGACTTGAGTCTATTGACTTGGACTCGAGTCGGACTCGAGTCGCGTCAGTGACTTGACTCAGCCTTGACTCAGTGATTGGAAAAGACTCAAAAGACTTGACTCGAGACTTGGATCTTTTTAGGGTAAGTCAGATTTTATTCAGGTTTAAACCTGTGTTCTCCATAATTAGATAGGGACTCGCAACTCACAACCAAAGACTCGGGACTTGGGGGCAAAAGACTTGAGACTTGGAATCAGAGACTTGATCCACATCCCTGCAAATACTCCTGCCTTTATTTTCTGCTGGCCCCTAAGCAGGTTGCAAAAGGATGCTGCTCCACCATCACCATTAGTAGAGAGCAGGACACATGAGGGGAGATCTGCTGAGGCTTTGAAACTGTGTTGAAAGGAGGAAAGGTCGAAGACAGGCTGAATCTCATTCTGCCTACTCACCAGATTTAGCAGCACAAAGCCATTTGCTGCAGAGGCACATCCTAACCCTTAAGCAATGGGGGACTTGGCTGGCTCATGCAGCGGAGGCTAGATTCCTTCTTGAGAGGGCACATAAGAACATAAGAACATAAGGCACACCTGTTGGCAGGTTTTGAATGGGAAGGCTGTAGCCAGGGGAATATGCCTTTGCCAGACTTGCTGCATGAACAGCCAAGGGCTCTCCGCCTAAGCAGATCTTGTGTTTTGAAAACTGTATATTTAATTAAAAACAGGCAAAAACATCCTTGTGTGCGAGGGACCTACTGCCCGGATTGCAAAGGCCTCCTTACAAGGAAACAGAACCAAAAGAACATTTAATCCCTCTGTCCTGTGTTTGGGTAGACAGTAACATTTGCAAGGCCACCTGTGTGCAAATGTTGGACAAGAGTGTATGGTGTCAGTAGCAGAAGAAAAATCTGCCCAGTCACTGCCTCACTGTAAAGCTCTTGTGGGAGGCAGGCGCCATCCAGCCAGGGATCTGTTGCAAGATGGACACATGACTAAATATTCCACCGTGAACCCCGTCCCAATCTGATATCACTCCTGCTCCCAGGGGAGACTTAAATATCAAGGGAAACATACTGACAGAAGCTTTTCATTTGCTGTCATCGGGGTTGCAGTAACCCTGAGAGGATGAATGAAGGATGGAAGGACGTGATGCTGCCCATCCTCATAAGGAGAAGGTGGAGTTAGGAAAGGGGCAGCACTGAGTATTATCCAGTGTTGGTATATTTGATGCAGTCAAACAAATTATCCCCCAAATGCCTTACTGAACAGTTGCGTGATGTGGTTGGACGTTGTTTGTTCCCAACACAGATGCAAACCTCCTGAACTCTGTGCTTCTCCCATACCTCTCTGGTGCCCCATTGCCTATGTGCCCCATTGCCTATGTGCCATGTGCATGCATCCCACCATGGTGTCAGTCTGAGCTATGGGTGTTTCTTCTTGTGACCCTCTTGTAGCCTGATAGCTTCAGCAAATGCTGGGATGCTAATGATGCTGCTGCTTTTTGATATGCAAACAGAGTGCTCGTTATGCCTCTCCCCTCTGCCCCACACCCTCTGAGCTGTTAATTAAAGAATGTGTGGATTATCGGCGCCTGCAAAATAAACCAACAGTGTCCGGATGGTTGACCCCTTCGTGCAAAGAACAGCACTGTCTACATTTGCCAGGCTCTGACCAGCTGAGAAATCAAAATCTAGCAGGCTGAAACAGCGGGCAGGTTACTTTTGTCTTCATGCAGATCCTACATAAGCGGGAGCGGCAGTACTGAGTAGTATAGCTTTTGTTCGGTATGAGGAGTTAACATGAAGCTATGAAGCTGCCCCTATAGGCAAGTTATTATTTATATAATGCTATTGCAGTACATGGTGGTTGGCAAAGTAACATAAGCACAGACTGAGAGAGAGAGAGAGAGAGAGAGAGGGAGAGCTCTGTCCCAAGGAGCTTACAATCTAAATGTTGATAGTGCTAATAAAAGGAAGGAAGGGAAGACAGAGTCAGAGTAACAAGGGATGCATAAGAGCAAATGCAGCTACATGTATTTAGGCTTAGGGTTAAGAAGCTAGATGTGAGGTGGGAGATCCATGTTTGTTTTGGTGTATTCTTTTATGAGAAGCAGCTGTGGAGGACCCTGATTGGAATTTGGACTGTAGTGTGTGTGGGGGGGGGGGGGAGAAAGAGAATGTTTAACCCTTTCTCCTCCATTGTTTTCCCTACTGAAAATGGTCCCCTCCCCAAATTTGCTGTTGTCCAAACTGGAAAAAAAAGCCCCTAACAGACACACATCACCCCAATCTGGATTCAAGCCCTCCCCAGGTTCTTTTTGAAAAAGAGAAGGATGGCAGAAACTCACAACACGGAGCTCCCATGTTACCTCAAGGTTGACCCAAGGTTGACCTCTGCTAGGGATGAAAACCAAGGAAGGTGTATGAGCCTTGGACCCCTCAATCTCCCCTCAAGGGGGAAGCTCCACATCCAAGGGGTGAGGTAAGACAAGTTTAGTTCCATTTGCCCATGAAAACACACCATGCCCAATTTATATATATGCTGCTTGGGCTCATTTATTGCCGATCCCACATCATGCAGATGCAAACATATAAAAGCTTCATCCTTTCTTTGTCTCTTTGTTCATCTCTCTCTGACCTGGAGAGCTTGAACCTGTGCGGTGCACATTAAATAAAGTCCTTATCTCTCCCTACGTCTGGTTATTCAATTCCTTTTGGGCAAAACTCTCAGCCACCTGGCCTTTGGCTCCCGGCAACACCATTGTCTCTCTCCATCTCCTTCTGCTGTTTTCTTCCCATCTCATTTTCTTTCACTGTCTCTCCCCCTCATCTCCTTCCAAATTTCCTTCCCCTGCTGCGTTTAAAGCCAGCTGTCTCGGCCAACTCCACCCCTTCCCAATCCACTGCCACGGCCAGCCACTGGCATTCTGTGCTGGCTCCATGTACTTCTGGGCACCTCAAAATTAACCAGCTGGCTGGAACAGCTCCGCATGAGCTGCATGGCAGTACGGACCTCAGGAAGGGTTCACGTGACCTGATGTCTTCATATGACCTGATGTCTTCAAGTGAATCCAATAAATTCAATTCAATAATAATATATAGCCTGCCCTCTGGTATCTCTGGTAGCATGGCGTGGCTGACATCTGGAATGCTGTCCTGACTGAGCTGGTGTGCTTTTACAGCTGCCTCCCACAAGTCTGTTTCTAGGCGTCACTTTACTGTGTGGTGACTCCCATGCGTTTGCCACTATGTAGCATATGGCTTGGAGCTGGGAGCAATCTCTGCTCCCTAGTGGAGGCCCACTGGCAAAAACAGACATGTGCTGCAGCACAGCACATGCATCATTGCCAAGAGTACATGTAAACTGTTTTGCAGTGCATGCCATTCCTGCCCTCTCCCCATCAAAATGTCCTAGATATGGGGCAAAACGCTTTGCTACCCCAAAGCCATTCTGCAGCAGAAGTGAAGTTGAAGCAAAAGAAGGAATCCTGACTGTCAGAACTGACCATAGTGGCCTTTTCTGGTGTTAAGAGAAGTGGAACAGTTTCCTTGTCTTTGCAGGGAAAGTGGCAGAGGCCAGGGTGCCCTTGACGGTGGGCCCTGGAGAGTTCCCGCTACAAAGCATCCCTGTTGCCTGAGGCAAGGTTAATGGGCTGACACAGCAGGAAGAAAGCAGTGTCTCAGCCTTGACAAGCCTTTGGGGGCTGAAGGGGAAAGAGAGGGGGTGATCATCAGATATCTTGCTCCAAAGACTTGCCCTCAAATCTCACCCATGATTTGCCCCTCCCGTTTCTCACTCCTTACACAGCTTCTCTCTCCTTCTTACCTTTTCTTAAAAAGGTAAAGGTGACCCCTGACAATTAAGTCCAGTCATGTGAATCTTTATTGCTTTTGCTGCATATCATAGTGTGTCTTGACCCCCATATTCACGCATTCCGGGTTTGCATGGTGTGGTTGAAATGGATCACACCTGCTTTTGCCCCCTCCTAACCTATACATATATAGGTTATATATGTACAACCTATACCTATAAGGCAAAAAATTGAAGGCAAAAGGAGAAGGGGAAGGCAAAGGATGAGATGGTTAGACAGCATCACCGATGCAACGAACATGAAAATGAGCGAACTCAGGAAGATAGTGGAGGACAGGAAAGCCTGGCGGGATATGGTTCATGGGATCACGAAGGGTCGGACACGACTTAACGACTGAACAACAACAACAACAAACCTATACATATTCATCTGAAGGTCTGAACAGTGCCCATGTGCGGACAACTGTACATGCATAGGCTCTACATGCATGATCAGGGACTTTGCCTTTTGCAGGGTACCTGGTGGCATTGAGAGAGCTTACTTACATGCGTGTACCCATGTACTGCATACACCCTGTGTACTCACATAGTAGACTGCAATCCTACACACACTGACCTGGGAGTAAGTTCCATTGAACTCAGTGGAACTGACCTCTAAGTAGATATGCATAGGGTTATGCTGTAAGGGTCTATTAAGATCCTCAGGTGCTACGTGGAGATTAAGAGTGGGGAAAGAGGTTGTAGTCCCAAGTGTTTCCCTTCATGCTTCCATGGAATGTGTGACAAACGTTGCACAGATGTTTTGGAGATGCATTTACTAAATGGGCTGGGCCTCCCTTGACAGAGGCTGCAATCCTATATAAACCTTGGTGGTTTGCAGCCCGATGCATGGTGGGTTGTGCAGTTGGACCCTCCCACCTGCCCTTGTGTCTGGATGGCTCCAATTGGAGCCCTCCGGATGCAAGTGGAGGCCGCTTCTATCTCACAACCTACCTTTGGAAGCCACTCCTGTGTTGCGCCAGGCCTGGGATGGCCTCCAGAAGCCTCCACAGGCCTTAGAAAGCCTCCAGAGGTGACTTCTGGGTCACGTCCAGTTTTGCAAACATGACTTCCGGTTGTGTCCGGAGGCCTTCTGAGGCTTGCAGAGGCTTCTGGAGGCAGTCCTGGGCCCCGTGCGATGCGGGAGCAACTTCGAAAGGTAGGTCGCAAGCTGGAAGTGGGAGGGCGAGGTGGGGCGTGGTGGCGGTAGGTGGAGGGAGGAGAAAGCGAGCAAATAAAACTCACACTGGTGCTTCTTCTTTCTTCTCCTTGCTGGCCAATGGAGCTGTTCTTGCTTGCCCACCTATCAACCTGGAGGAAAATAAGAAAGTTTAGACAAGAGGAGAGAAAGTGATGCTTGTGTGTGCATGTACTTCTGCATGTGTGTGGGAGTGCCTTTTGTGGATGGTGTCCAGGGCCTGGAGCAACCTGGCAAACTGTACCATGTGCTGGGGAGCAATAGTGGGAGAGAGCTTTCATGCCTTCATCCCCCCCCCCCCGGCTCATGAGCCTCTTGGCAGCATCTGGTAGGCCACTGTGGGCAATGGGATGCTGGACAATGAACCATTGCCTGATCCATCAGGGCAATTCTTATGAGCGGTGATGTCATTGTTTCCCTGGTTGTGCTCTGGAACCTGGAAGTAGTGCTAGCACAACAATCATCATCTGAGAAGGTGGTGGAGGAGAAAGCAAGGTTTCTCTTCCCTCTAAGACGGCAACTCCCCTACTGTCATTGATTTGATCAATTAAGCACTACAGCCGAGTATCAAAATGCAAACCGAAACATGGAGTCTTTTTCATGACAAGTTTCCAGTGGAGGTTTTTTTCCCTGCATCTGTCGAAATAACTTGCCAGATTATTGTATTCCTCATAAGAACATAAGAACATAAGAAGAGCCCTGCTGGATCAGGCCAAAAGCCCATCTAGTCCAGCTTCCTGTGTCACACAGTGGCCCCACCAGATGCCTCAGGGA
Organism: Plestiodon gilberti rubricaudatus; assembly: GCA_026170595.1. Classification (NCBI taxonomy): domain Eukaryota; kingdom Metazoa; phylum Chordata; class Lepidosauria; order Squamata; family Scincidae; genus Plestiodon; species Plestiodon gilberti. The sequence goes on along the minus strand of JANXHW010000001.1, from coordinate 252,941,853 downwards.
GCACACGAGACAACAAGATACCTGTGTCCAGTCGCCACTCCCTTGCACCTGGCACAGAGAAAACCCACTTCTAAAAACCAGGAGGTTGCTTATGGCTTGTAACCTGTGATGGTCTTTTCCTCCATGAATTTGTCCAAACCCCTTTTAAAGGCATCTAGGCCAGGTGCCATCACCACATCCTGTGGCAAGGAGTTCCACAGATGAATCACACGCTGGGTAAAGAAATATTTTCTTTTGTCTGTTCTAACTCTCCCTCCCTCCTTCATGGATCATTGCCTTGTCGTGGCGAAGGGGCTTGCGTAACTCAATGAAGCCATGAGCTATGCCGTGCAGGGACACCCAAGACGGACAGGTCGTAGCAGAGAGTTCTGACTAAAAGTGATCCACTGGAGAAGGAAATGGCAACCCACTCCAGTAACCTTGCCAAGAAAATCCCATGAACAGTACCAAAAGGCTAAAAGATATGACGCCGGAAGATGAGCCCCTCAGGTCGGAAGGTGTCCAATATGCTACTGAGGAAGAGCGGAGGACTATTCCAAGTAGACCCAGAAAGAGTGAAGCGGCTGGGCCAAAGCCAATAGGACGTCCAGCTGTGGATGTGTCTGAGGTTGAAAGGAAAATCCAATGCTGCAAGGAGCAATACTGCTTAGGAACATGGAATGTGAGGTCTATGAATCAAGGCAAGCTGGATGTGGTCAAAAATGAGATGATAAGATTGAACATTGACATCTTGGGAATCAGCGAACTAAAATGGACGGGCATGGGCGAATTTAAGTCAGGTGACCATCATATCTACTACTGTGGGCATGAATCCCTTAGAAGAAATGGAGTAGCCCTCATAGTCAATAAAAGAGTGGGAAAGGCAGTACTGGGGTGCAACCTCAAAAACGACAGAATGATTTCAGACAAGGTTCTTAACTGTATGGGTTCTGCAGCCATGTCAATATAAAAGTAGAGAAATAAAATCCCTTACCGCTTTTGTTGTTTGTTTAGATTTCTTATATTGTGCAGGTGTCACATACACAGAAAAGGTTTTCTTACAATAACAACAACACGGGATCCTACTTCCCAAGCCGACGTTTCACTCCATTCACGGAGCTTTCTCAAGGCAATTTGGCAGTAAAAAACTGCTGGGTGAAAAAGAATGTTACGGAGTGGTGACAGTTAAACATCAGTCTGTTGCTCAAAGTTAAAGGGACCCACTACTTTTGTCCTCAGAGTTATTCAACACTTATTACTTGGGTTATTTAAAATTGGCATCCATATCCTATTGGCAAAGTGGCTGTCAGATGAGGCTTTACAAATAGCTGTGGAAAGAAGGAATGCAAAAAGCAAGGGTGAAAGGGAAAGATATAAACAACTGAATGCAGATTTCCAGAGAATAGCAAGGAGAGATAAGAAGGCCTTCATATCCCGTGAATGGAGTGAAACGTCGGCTTGGGAAGTAGGATCCCGTGTTGTTGTTATTGTAAGAAAACCTTTTCTGTGTATGTGACACCTGCACAATATAAGAAATCTAAACAAACAACAAAAGCGGTAAGGGATTTTATTTCTCTACTTTTATATTGACATGGCTGCAGAACCCATACAGTTAAGAACCTTGTCAGTTACCCACAGCCATGAAAATCTGCATGCAACATAGAATGATTTCAGTTCGAATCCAAGGCAAACCATTCAACATTACAGTAATCCAAGTGTATGCCCCAACCACTGATGCCGAAGAAGATGAAGTTGACCGGTTCTATGAAGACCTACAACACCTTCTAGAACTAGCACCCAAAAAAGATGTCCTTTACATCATAGGAGACTGGAATGCTAAAGTAGGAAATCAAGAAATAAACGGAACAACAGGCAAGTTTGGCCTTGGAGCGCAAAATGAAGCAGGGCAAAGGCTAACGGAGTTCTGTCAAGAGAACACGCTGGTCATAGCAAACACTCTTTTCCAACAACACAAGAGGCGACTCTACACATGGACATCACCAGATGGTCAATACCGAAACCAGATAGATTATGTGCTTTGCAACCAAAGATGGAGAAGCTCTATACAATCAGTAAAAACAAGACCTGGAGCTGACTGTGGCTCAGATCATGAGCTTCTTATTGCAAAATTCAGGCTTAAACTGAAGAATGTAGGGAACACCACTAGACCAGTCAGATATGACCTAAACCATATCCCTTATGAGTATACAGTGGAGGTGAAGAATAGATTTAGGGCATTAGACCTGGTAGACAGAGTGCCTGAAGAACTATGGACGGAAGTTCGTAACATTGTACAGGAGGCAGCAACTAAAACCATCCCAAAGAAAAAGAAATGCAAGAAAGCAAAGTGGCTGTCAGATGAGGCTTTACAAATAGCTGTGGAAAGAAGGAATGCAAAAAGCAAGGGTGAAAGGGAAAGATATAAACAACTGAATGCAGATTTCCAGAGAATAGCAAGGAGAGATAAGAAGGCCTTCTTAAATGAACAATGCAAGGAAATCGAGGAAAACAACAGAATGGGGAGGACTAGAGATCTCTTCAAGAAAATTGGAGATATCAAGGGAACGTTTTGTGCAAAGATGGGCATGATAAAGGACAAAAAAGGCAGAGACCTAACAGAAGCAGAAGAGATTAAGAAGAGATGGCAAGAATACACAGAAGAACTATACAAGAAAGATCTTAATGTTCCTGATGACCACGCTGGTGTGGTCACTGACCCAGAGCCGGACATCCTAGAGAGTGAAGTCAAGTGGGCCTTAGGTAGCATTACTAACAACAAAGCTAGTGGAGATGATAATATCCCAGCTGAGCTACTTAAAATCCTAAATGATGATGCTGTGAAAGTGCTGCACTCAATATGCCAACAAATTTGGAAAACTCAGCAGTGGCCAAAGGATTGGAAAAGGTCAGTTTACGTTCCAATTCCAAAGAAGGGCAGTGCCAAAGAGTGCTCAAACTACCGTACAATTGCACTCATTTCACATGCTAGCAAGGTTATGCTCAAAATCCTACAAGCTAGGCTTCAGCAGTACGTGGACCGAGAACTACCGGACGTACAAGCTGGGTTTCGAAGAGGCAGAGGAACTAGAGATCAAATTGCCAACATGCGGTGGATCATGGAGAAAGCACGAGAGTTCCAAAAAAACACCTACTTCTGCTTCATAGACTACGCAAAAGCCTTTGATTGTGTGGATCACAACAAACTGTGGCAAATTCTTAAAGAGATGGGGGTACCAGACCACCTTACCTGTCTCCTGAGAAACCTGTATGCGGGTCAAGAAGCAACAGTTCGAACCGGCCATGGAACAACTGATTGGTTCAAAATTGGGAAGGGAGTACGGCAAGGCTGTATACTGTCACCCTGCTTATTTAACTTATATGCAGAGTACATTATGAGAAATGCAGGGCTGAATGAATCACAAGCCGGAATCAAGATTGCCGGGAGAAATATCAACAACCTCAGATATGCAGACGATACCACCCTAATGGCAGAAAGTGAAGAAGAACTAAAGAGCCTCTTGATGAGGGTGAAAGAGGAGAGTGCAAAAGTTGGCTTGAAACTCAACATTAATAAAACTTAAGATCATGGCATCGGGTCCCATCAATTCCTGGCAAATAGAAGGGGCAGAAATGGAAGCAGTAACAGATTTTACTTTTCTAGGTTCCAAGATCACTGCAGACGGAGACAGCAGCCATGAAATTAAAAGACGCTTACTCCTTGGAAGGAAAGCTATGGCAAACTTAGACAGCATAATAAAAAGCAGAGATATCACCATGCCAACAAAAGTTCGTATAGTCAGGGCGATGGTGTTCCCAGTAGCAATGTATGGTTGCGAGAGTTGGACCATAAGGAAGGCTGAGCGCCGAAGAATAGATGCTTTTGAACTGTGGTGCTGGAGAAGACTCCTGAGAGTCCCTTGGACTGCTAGGAGATCAAATCAGTCAATTCTAAATGAAATCAAGCCTGACTGTTCCCTGGAAGGACAGGTACTAAGGCTGAAACTCAAATATTTTGGCCACCTAATGCGAAGAGAGGACTCTCTGGAGAAGACTCTGATGCTGGGAAAGATTGAAGGCAAAAGGAGAAGGGGAAGGCCAAGGATGAGATGGTTAGACAGCATCACTGATGCAACAAACATGAAAATGAGCGAACTCAGGAAGATAGTGGAGGACAGGAAGGCCTGGCGGGATATGGTTCATGGGATCACGAAGGGTCGGACACGACTTAACGACTGAACAACAACAACTCTCCCTCCACTCAATTTTAGTGCATGTCCCCTGGTTCTGGCGTTGTGCGAGAGGGAGAAGAATTTCACTCTATCCACTCTCTCCATCCCATGCATAATTTTATAAGTCTCAATCATGTCCCCCCTCAGGCGCCTTTTTTCTAGGCTTAAAAGCCCCAGACGCTGTAGCCTTTCCTCGTAAGGGAGGTGCTCCAGCCCACGAATCATTCTGGTCGCTCTTTTCTGCACCTTTTCCAATTCAATTATATCCTTTTTGAGGTATGGTGACCAGAACTGGACACAATACTCCAGATGTGGCCTTACCATCGATTTGTACAAAGGCATAATGATATTGGCCGTTTTATTCTCAATCCCCTTTTTAATGATCCCGAGCATGGAATTGGCCTTCTTCACAGCCGCCGCACACTGGGTCGACACTTTCATCGACCTGTCCACCAGGACCCCAAGATCTCTCTCTTGATCCGTCACAGACAACTCAGAACCCATCAGCGTATATGTGAAATTTTGGTTTCTTGCCCCAATGTGCATCACTTTGCACTTACTTACATTGAAGCGCATCTGCCATTTTGCTGCCCATTCTCCCAGTTTGGAGAGATCCTTCTGGAGCTCTTCACAATCCCTGCTGGTCTTTACCACCCGGAAAAGTTTAGTGTCATCCGCAAACTTGGCCACCTCACTGCCTATCCCCAACTCCAGGTCATTTATGAATAAGTTGAAAAGCACCGGTCCCAAGACCGATCCTTGGGGCACACCGCTTTTCACCTCTCGCCATTGTGAAAATTGCCCATTGACTCCCACTCGCTGTTTCCTGGTCTTCAACCAGTTCCTAATCCACAAGAGGACCTGCCCTCTTATTCCCTGACTGTGGAGTTTTCGCAGGAGCCTTTCATGAGGGACCGTGTCAAACGCCTTCTGAAAATCCAGATATATAATATCCACGGGTTCGCTCGCATCCACATGCCTGTTGACCTTTTCAAAAAATTCTAACAGGTTTGTGAGGCAAGACTTCCCCTTGCAGAAGCCATGCTGACTCTCCCTCAGCAGAGCTTGTTCTTCTATGTATTTTAAGATTTTATCCTTAATGAGACTTTCCACCATCTTCCCTGGAACAGATCTTCCCTGGAACACCATCTTCCCTCAATCAAGTGTCCACCAGCCAGGGTGACTGTATGAGCAAAGTGCCCTTTAGGCTTCTGTGTTAGGGCTGCAGTGTCAGGGGTGAAGGAGCTATGGCTTGACCAGTGAAATATAGTGCTCAAGTGAGCTGCCAACAGGATAGCTGTGGGGCTCTAGAACACCACCTTTTTCTCTAGGTCTTCCTCTAGTGGAGGAAGCTGTCTTCCTAGCAAGAAGGGAAAGGCAGAGGGCTGTTTGTTTATCTTCCATCTTTGAAGACAGTCTCTGCACTTGTCTCTCTCCTGTTGGGAAACATGGATTATTGCAAGAACAAGAACCGCCCACTCACTCCTTGCATGAAGCTAGTTAGGAACAATACAAACAGCAGGTGCCCTGAAGACTGCAGCAGGCAAAACGGCCTCTCTCGCCTCATTCCTTGGAAAGCACCAAAGGAGTTTCTGATTTATATCCTTTGCATCTGTAGTTTGCATGCATGTGAGAGACTGAACAGACTGGAGCAGGGCTTGGGCTTGCGGCTCAGTGCAACCTCACTATCGCTCTTTTTCATTCAAATAAAAGTAATGTATACCTACCACTCTTCTGATGGATCCCTTATATAAAATTGAGGTGTGTGTGTGTGTGCGTGCGTGCGTGTGTGTGTACAGAATAGAGACTACGTACATGTGGAAGACCTTTCAGGTAGGTCAAGTTTGCATTTTAATTTATCACATGCTTGCCATGCAGGAAAAAAAAAACTATTTCCATTATCTTCTTCCCCTTGCCATCTGAATTTTTTTTTTTTTACCAGCATCTCTGCCACAGTGATATTATTTAAGGGCTAAAAAGTCATTTTTAGATCTCTTGATTGTGGTGTAAAGCTTGCAAATTCTATTTGTGTAGCATGTTTTCAGTCTACCAGATTGACTGAGTGTTGTCCGTCAGTGGTTCAGATCAGACGTCACAGTGGACCTCACTAGGTTTACCAGATTTTCCCAGTTGTAACACCCCCCAACAATCAATCAAGCAATTAATCAAGCAATTAAACAAACAAACAAACAAACATTTTAAAAAGTTGGGGGGGGCGCAAAGCGCCCTTTTGCCAGCCAAAGGGCAGCTGATTTATTTATTTATTTATTTATTTATTTATTTATTTATTTTTAACTAGCCAAATTAATTAAATAAAATGACTTGCCTGTGCCCTGCCGCCATTACTGCCGCCATTGTCCATCACTGCAGGGCCTTTGCCCGGTGCCGCAGTGCCACCATTGCCCGCTGTGCCACCATTTGTCAGACGCCGCCAACATGCCACCATTCCATTGCCCACCGTGCCACCATTGCCTGCTGTGCCACCATTTGCCCATCGTCGCTGCTGCCGTGCCGCCCATTGCCCGTTGTTGCAATGCCACCCATTGCCCGTCGTCACCGTGCCGTGCTGCCCATTGCCTGTCATCGCCGTGCCATCCTGCCCATTGCCCGTCGTTGCTGCTGAGCCCCTACAGCCTCCGCCGATTTTAAACTGTAAAAATGTACCTTTTTTCCATCTTGGATCTCGTGAAATTCAAGATGGCAACGCCCAAAACAAGGTAAGTTTTACTAGTTTAAAATAAGTGGCAGCAGAGGCTTTCACCGGGCCCAGACCAGTCCAGGACCGATCCGGGACACGAGCCCGGGTTCCTGGACGGTCCCGGAAATTCCGGGATGGATGGTAAACCTAGACCTGACCATTAGAGGTGTCATTGTCTCTTTGACTTAGCTGTTGTGACATCACAGATGAGCTGAGCAGCCTGTGCTAGGCCGCTGCATGCTAAAGGAGGACAGAGGAGACATTTAAATTTACTTCAATCATCAGTGATTGAAGTGTTGGTTCTATTAAATTCTATAATTATTGATTACATGATGGGATTTATTCATTTATTTATTAATCCCAATCTGTTGCTCATCCAGTCATTGCCCAAGGCTAGACTCCCCGCTTCACCTTTGATTCAGGCACTTGAACCATGATATGGTTCAAAGACAGCCTACCACTCTCCTCTCCTACACACGTTCTCTTCTGCTCTGTTTCCTTCTTCCTTTTTCAGCTGAGTGAATAGGAGAGTGAGGAGCAGTGGAGGCAGGTGGGCGCCCCCATTCAATGCACTGCCTGAGGCAACCACCTCAGTGGGCCTCATGGATGGGCCGGCCCTGCATAATAACATTTTGAGTGGCTATCACCTTCTTTAGTGCTATCCCCTGGCATCATCATCTCTCTGGTCCCCAATGTGCTGATATACAGCCTAACTGGACTTGCTCTGAAAGTCAAACCTACTCACAGCTTTAATTTCAGAGTTTTTTTCTTTCAATCACACACAAGATTATTTTTCAGCTCCTCTGGGATTCTGCACTGATCGAGGTATTCAAGAGTCTTGTATCAACTGCTTTGCCAGTTCAGCATCTGGTCCCTATCTAGCATCTAGAAATCCGCAGCAGCTCTGCTGACCCCCTCCCCCTCGATCAATTTTGTGTCTGAAACTTCTCAACTGACCCTGCAAAATATATTGGTCCTTTTAAAATGTATATAGCTCAGACTTACATCTCCTTTCTCAGGTGTAAAGAATGATCGTGGAGGCCCTATGCTGATCTATGCTCTAGTACAGCGTGGCCAAATTGCGGCTCAGGAGCCACATGTTGCTTTTTGACATATAACGTGTGGCTCTCGGCAGTAGCGTCACTAGACGCGCGACACCCTAGGGCGGGGGGTGCGCATCACCCCCCGCCCTAGGGTGAACCCCCCAAACACCCCCTTACCTGAAGGCTGGGGAGCCTGCCGGGGAGCCGGCCTCGGAGCGTCCGGCTCCGCCAGCGCTCCAGGGCCTTCTGAAGGTCCGATGCTTGAAAACGTAAAGTTTTACGTTTTTCGCGCATGCGCAGTACATTTTCTGAGGGCAAAGGGCTGCCCCTTTGCCCTCAGAAAAGTACTGCACATGCGCGAAAATGTAAGAATTACGTTTTCAAGCAGCGGGCCTTCAGAAGTCCCTGGAGCGTCGGCGGAGCCGGACGCTCCGAGGCAGGCTCCTGGGCCTCGGAGCCTCCGGACTCTGGAGGCTCTGAGGCCGGGGAGCCGGCCTTGGAGCATCCGACCGTGACGCGCGTCACCCATGACGCGCGTCACCCCCGAGTGGTCCACCCCACCCGCCACGCTCCATCGATGCCTCTGGCTCTCGGAAATACGTTGGCTGAGCTAATTTTGTATCACAATTCATATAAAAGGCAAATATTTTTTTTCAAGCTTTATAATTTTGTTGTTGTTGTTGTTGTTCAGTCGTTAAGTCGTGTCCGACCCTTCGTGATCCCATGAACCATATCCCGCCAGGCCTTCCTGTCCTCCACTATCTTGCTGAGTTCGCTCATTTTCATGTTCGTTGCATTGGTGATGCTGTCTAACCATCTCATCCTTTGCCTTCCCCTTCTCCTTTTGCCTTCAATCTTTCCCAGCATTTTTTTTTAATCGGGTATAAATGGAGAGTCCACTGAATTAAAACATAAGTTTAGTGTTCATGGTGAATCAATATATTTATGTATATAGCTCAGACTTACATCTCTTGGGCCCTTCTGTATGCAGAGCATAAGCTCAGTCACTGAACTATATAGCCCCACTTGTGCACGCTGGCAGTCATGTGGTGGTGGTGCACTGTTGTTTTTTAAATCATCGGTCACTCAGGAAATCAACAATATGTATGCTGTGGAAAGTCAATTAACCTCTCTGTTCACTCCACTCATACAGATGCGTTGCTGCCCCCCACTAAATCCCTTGTTACCTTTCATGCTTTCTATATGACCAAAAGTACCGTATCTGGGCTGGATATTACAAATAATCAGTACATTTGCAACACCCTGGAGCTCCAGAAAGTAGAGAGGATTGTGCCGTTAATGCGGCTTCTCTGCTGCAATGTTGGCTTCCTACATGAATTTCTGTGCAGAGGTGGGGTTTTTTAATGCCTCAGACATGCTCATTCTGCACACCCAAGAGCCACAAACCACAAGATCCTCATGGATAGCCCACCATGAACCTGGGCCACCCCCCCTGGTAGGTACAAAAAATGTCAGTTACTGCCCTCAGGGCCTTTGAGAGGAATTTTATCAGGGGGTACAAAGTTTCTTTTGGGCCCCTTCTCAAAGGGGGAGGGGCAAAGCAGGATGGGGGGAGGGAAGCAATAGCTGGGAAAGTCTTTGGAGCCCAGGTCTACCGGGCTTCCCAATGCGGCGCCCCGGTCTACCTACCTAGTAGACCTGGCCCGGCTACCATCTTTCACTCTCCATGAGGCCAGCTGAGATCCCAGGAAATTTCTGGGTCCCCTCCTTTGGCTCCTAGGCCCCTTTTTGACCCTGGGCCCGGGTACAATTTACCCCCTTTACCCCCCTGTCATGGGCCCTGACTGCCCTTCTGTGGTACTTCCGTGGTGTTCATCCACAGGACAGTTGTCCAATGTTGGCATGGAAACCCAATAGCAGTACAGATGTATGGGAAGCCATGGTTTCCTGCTACCAAAATGAGCCTCTGGAAAGAACAAACTCATGCACTCCCCCTCCCTCCCCTCCTCTTTCATGTGCAAGAGGTAGAGAAGGAAATCTTTTGCGTTTTAGTTGTAGCTATGTAATCCAAATTTTGCATTATGTATGAACTCAGGGGAATGGGGTTTACTTCATACCACAGTTAGACAGCAAACCACATTCTGGAAAGAATAAGAAACCCTTCCTTAATATTGGTCATCTGCTCCAGACTGCAGTTTCCATAGCTGCATATGGTAAAAGAAAAACATGTTGGAGAAAAACTACATGCAATGAGCATCCTCTGTCTATAGTACAACTCATGTGTCCGTACTAGTTTGATATAGGTTGTCCTAATGAAGATCACTTGTGGCTTAAAACATATTGACTTTACTTACCGATCAGTTAATTCTTCTCTTCTTCATGCTAGGGACCATTGCTACTTTGTGCTTATTTTTGGAAACTTCCCTCCAGGACTCCTAGAACAAGGCTTTTCATTGTAAGGGACTGTGAGGCTTTGAATATCTCCCTGCCCACCTGCTAACCTTGCCTAGTCCTTACCAACATTTTCTTAATCCTACGAAAACCCCAACATTCACAAGCACAATACATTGTGGAAATAAGGGGGCTATTAATGCAAATAAACCTAACCTGCCTATTTTATTTTAAATCTAGAATTAGAGTTTCCTTGGTGCAAGATTTGAATTTCTATAGAGCCAAGTATACTCACCCTTTCTTAAATACAGTACCTTTAACAAATTCTTTAAAGTTGCTTTTTTTTTTTTGAAATGGCTCCTTCAACCTGATGAAATAAAGTGAAACTGAGCAGAAGTAGGAAATGCATGCAAAGATGTGAAGAGTGATTTGAAATATGACAAAGAGCCCAAGCAAGTGAAAATTGACTGGCCTCTGATGGGCGGAATACCTCCCTTGAATCCTATTGCCTCTGAAAGGTTGTGTTTGCAGCAGGAGCACAGATCTGAGGCTTGTTTTTGAATCTGACACATATCCATGTATAATAGAGTTTGACCCATGCTGCAGGTAGGCAACAGAAGTCTCCAGAGTGGCCGAGCCCCTAGAATCTTCTGCCCCCATAATGACGACGACGACGACGACGATGATGATGATGATGGGGAGAACTTCAGGCTTGCCAAAAGTGAAGATAGCACCACAACAAAGCAGCCCCAGAAATTCTGCCATTGTCTTTAGCACTGAAGTAAGAACGACAACTTCAAGGATCGGGCCTGGGAGGGGGGAGGAACTGGTTTCTGTGTTGGATGCTGTATCCTATCCCCCCTCCCAGGCCATATGCCCTGACATGGGGCTGTTTGATTCTTTGCCAGCTAAGGAGCTGCCGGAGAATCGAGTAGCCCCATGGCGGCGGCTGGGGGGTTACCCAGGGTAAGTGGGAAAATGCCCACTTACCCCAAGTAGACCTCCAGCCTCTCCCTTCCCCAGATAGGATTCAGCATGAGCCACATGCTGAATTGCCTACGCCAGGGGAGGATAGGATTGGGCTGTTAATGTGCCGAAATCAGCAGCAGGTAAAGCTTTTCACAGTATGGAGCAGCATTATCACCTGCTAAGGTCTGCAGATGAAACTGTTGTTGATGGCACAGGAGTGAGAGCCGGTAAAAATTTGGCAAGCCTATGATTCATGCCCTACCATTTCAGATTTTGAAGGTACTATGTGAATCCTTCCTTTTAGCATATATAATATTGTATCTCTGCCCCCTGACCTCGCAGATGCTTTCCTGGGCCTCTCTCAGTCCTGCTACTCCAGGCAAATCGCTTCATAACTGCTGCTTTGCTAAGCCAGCTTGAGCTTGTTCTTCCTTTGATTAGTGGCAAGCAGATGCAAATGGGACAGAGGGCTTTCCCCAGCTGTTCTCAGGAGGCCTGAGGTCGGGGCTGCTCAGTCCGAAGCCTCTGACCCCAAAGTGCACGGCACACAGCAACTGATCATGAGCACCCACAGAGACAGCAGTGTGCACTCCTCAAAGGACAGAGATCTTCAAAAGCGCCGTCCAGAGTGGGATCGATTGGAAGCAAGACGGCTCTGCTTTCCCCTGAAAGAGCAACAGCCTGCTTTAGAGGCAGTGGCAGAACTTGAAAGAGAACAAGCCCAACGACTTCAGGGGACATTATGTGACTGGAGGGGGGGGGCAAAGGGTTGCTAAGGGCAGCCGAACAGGGAAAGATCTGTTGGAGAAAACAAAGCAGCTGTTTTCAAGCAGCTTCTGCATCTGCTCAGCTGAAAGTTCCTGTCCATGCAAGACCACTGGATATGTCTGCTGCACCGGCTGAATTTTGCATGGCCTCCTGTTCTAGAAAGTACAGCAAGCAAGTCTCTCTTAAGCACTCCACTCTACACCAATTCCATATGTCCCACTTTAATTCAGGAGCGTAGCTAGAGAAGGGGCGGAGTGGTAAGTGCTGCATGGCGCTACACGGTGGCGCAAAGTGGCCCCTCCCACTCGCCATCGGATCTATTCCGGCAGTGAAGACAACGCTGCCTTCACTGCTGAAATGGCTCTGATGGCGAGTGGGAGGGGCCACTTTGCACCACAGTATAGCGCCGTGCAGCACTTACCGTGCCCCCTCTACCCTCTAGCCACACTACTGCTCTGATTAGTACAACAGAGTACAACAGAGTACAACTGCGGAGTATAACACGCACAGACGTAGAACATGCACATTAATTTTAAGAGAGAATTTTGAGAAAAAACCTTAAATTTAAAATAAATGACTTTGAAGCAAAATAAATGACTTTGAGGACCAGGCGGGAGTTTGCTGCTGGTCTTATTTATGTCAGACTTAGAATTAGGTCCACAAGAAGAGTAACTGCAGGGGAACTTCTGGCCGCCGACAATCCTCGCCTCCACAGGCACTGCCGCTCGCCTCTCTTCTTCTTTCCGCCTGCCTGAATGCAGCACAGGCGCAGCAACGTGGCTGGAAGCTTTGATGATTCCAAAGCTTCCAGCCGTGTTGCTGTGCCTGTGCGAGGCTTGCGCAGGCGCATGACGATGCCGGGATGAAGAGAGCGCTGGGGGATCCCTGCAAAGGAAGCAGCAACGCGGCTGGAACCTAAGTTTGGAAGGTTCCCAACGATGCCGGGACGAAGAGAGAGATACCCGGTTTCTTTGTGGGCCATTTTATTCATCAGGGGTGGGATCAGGGGGCAGTTTTTCCGCTAGCTTTTATCGGCGTATAACACGCACCTAGTATTTCAGGCCTATATTTTATAGGAAAAAAGTGTGTGTTATACGCCGATAAATACGATATATATATATATATATGGATAAATGAAATGTGGTCCACTGGTTAGAATGAGGCAAACGTTTAGGTGAGAAGGACAAGTACTGTACTCCTTTATCGTGACTATACCAAAGATTGCCATGCTGTTTTTTTGTTTTTTTTTTTACTGCTCCTGATCTGTTGTCTTTAACAGCAGCCTGGCAAGCAGAAATTGCCCTTAATAGTATCCTGTCATGTAGAAATTATGCAGGTGACACTTTCTCCATCACTTTTATCTCTGTGTAGGGAAGGGGGGGTCCCCCAAAAATGTGAAGTTTGGAAAAAAATCTGTTTTCTTGTATGTTCTTCATAGTGCCCTACTCTACCACTTTCGAAACTGCTCTCAGTGACTCTCAGCAAAAGGATATGTGAAGCTCCACTCTGAAGATTCTGTTTTGGCGACCGAGATGAAAAACCAAAGGAGCTTCTATATTAAGGGTCATTTCCTTGTGGCACAATTTCAGCTATGATGCATTAGGAATGCTGGCTCCAAACCCTCAATGAGGACATGCAGGGCCCCAAGGAAATGGATACAAATATCATTCCCCTCCCCCCCCCAATATTAATGCAATTTTATTTTTTAAAAAGAAGAAAAGAAATCACAACGGCATTCTTTCTGATCTCATTCAACATAGAAAACACTAGAAAACTGTGAGGGAAGCTGATAATCACACCCCGTGGTTTGCCATGATAACACCATTTATAATTGCGCGGAGGCAGCACTAAGTCGTCATACTTCCATTCTGCTCCCTTACATATTGCAACAATATTGAAGTGACTGATTCCGAGAAGCTCTTATCCAATCAAGGCCACTCAAGCTACGTGAATTTACTATGCCAAAATCCATGGGATTTGGTTTAATATTTGTAGTGTTCCCTGCCACGTACGTATGAATACATTCAGAAGCACAACTTCCTAAAAATTCACTTGAAACAATAATTCCTCCCCCAGCTTTTGGGTGTTGTGTTACTTGAAGCATGTTATATAAGAAATAAAGGTTTAAAACCCACTCCTGCCTGTATCATAGCGTGCATGAGAATCCACTAACTTCTGGCACAGGAAGGGTTCATCTAATTTAAACAAGGTGATATGACTTTTATTCATGGAGATGAATGCTCTTATGTGCTTGCTGCAGAATCAATCTTTAAAAGCCCCCAAACAAATTGGAAAAATATACCGACAGCCCAATCCTATCCCCTGCCAATGCAGCCATGTTGAAAGGGTTTGTGCTGCATCCTGCGGGGGGGGGGGGGAGTTGCGGAGGTCTGGGAACATTTGTTTCCAAAGGGAATTTGGATTTGGCCACTGCAGCTGCTGCTGAACCCACCCCTTCCCAGACCTGATCCGTCCCCCTCGCCGCCCCCGTTGCCTCCCTGTTCTGCCCACCCCACCACTGTCCTGCCCTCCCCCACCATTTTCCTGTCCTGTCCCACCTTCCCTGCTGTCCTACCTGGGTCAGCAGGTCTGTGACGATCATCAGGCATACGGGGGAAGGCTCCAGCCCTCAGGCAGCATGCTCATTCTGCCAGCGTAAGAGCACAAACATCTGGATTATAAATACATTTATTACATTACTTTAAATGGGGAAAAATTCTAACTCATTCCAAAGTCATTCCAACTTCACCCCCAAATCACCCTAAATGCTTAATGCCATAAGGAATCACTGTAGACCTAAAGCAAGAGATATGTCTTGTTTTCTTTCACCACGTTCAATGCGCTCTAGCACATCAAACTTTAGTTCCAAACTATGAGCAACTCTCTTACATTTCACCGATTTTCCACTTTTCCCTTTCTCTTCTTCCCATTTTCTTCCTCAGTCTAATTTTCTTTTGACCCGTACTGCACGCTAGTTCGTAGAAACACAGCACAGCACAAAAAACAGGCAGTACATACACTGTAAAAGGCAGCTAATGCACGTGCCTTGAAACCCAGCACAAAACTGATCATGGGGGTGCACTACCCATCAGGCAGGGCATCTCACACAGCCACTTTCCAGAGCTCAGTCCATCATTCAGCAGCTGGAGTAGCTTCATTCAGATGCTTTTTGCCATTATTTCTCTTACTTGCCAGCAGGAGGTGCTATTGCTTTGCCTAACATTTTGTCTCAGACCTGATAGCGAAATTCTCTGAATGCATGGTGATAACGGTAGCATGGTGTTAATATGTGCAGTACGTATAAGTGAAAATCCTTATAGTGAAGGTACAGATAGCTGAGGAAGAGTGTACGTCTCTGGGTTTTCACATTTTCACAAAATTTGTCTGTGAATGCTGACATTCACTAACGTTCAGACACTCAGGGCCCAATCCTATCCAACTTTGCAGCACTGATGCAGCCGTGCCAAAGGGGCGTGTGCTGCATCCTGTGGTGGTGGGGCAACCACGGAGGCCTCCTCAAGGTAAGATAATGTTTGTTAACATAAGAACATAAGAAGAGCCCTGCTGGATCAGGCCAAAGGCCCATCTAGTCCAGCTTCCTGTATCACACAGTGGCCCCACCAGATGCCTCAGGGAGCACACAGCCAACAAGATAACCTGTTTCCCGTTGTCACTCCCTTGCACCTGGCACAGAGAAAACGCACTTCTAAAGCCAGGAGGTTGCTTATGGCTTGTAACCTGTGATGGTCTTTTCCTCCATGAATCTGTCCAAACCCCTTTTAAAGGCATCTAGGCCAGGTGCCATCACCACATCCTGTGGCAAGGAGTTCCACAGATGAATTACACGCTGGGTAAAGAAATATTTTCTTTTGTCTGTTCTAACTCTCCCTCCACTCAATTTTAGTGCATGTCCCCTGGTTCTGGTGTTGTGCGAGAGGGAGAAGAATTTCCCTCTATCCACTCTCTCCATCCCATGCATAATTTTATATGTCTCAATCATGTCCCCTCCTCAGGCGCCTTTTTCCTAGACTGAAAAGCCCCAAACACTGTAGCCTTTCCTCATAAGGGATGTGCTCCAGCCCACAAATCATTCTGGTTGCTCTTTTCTGCACCTTTTCCAATTCAACTATATCCTTTTTGAGATGTGGTGACCAGAACTGGACACAATACTCCAGATGTGGCCTTACCATCAATTTATACAGGGGCATAATGATATTGGCCGTTTTATTCTCAATCCTTTTTCCCTTACCATCACAGACCATCACAGGTTACAAGCCATAAGCAACCTCCTGGTTTTAGAAGTGGGTTTTCTCTGTGCCAGGTGCAAGGGAGTGTCAACGGGAAACAGGTTATCTTGTTGTCTTGTGCTCCCTGAGGCATCTGGTGGGGCCACTGTGTGATACAGGAAGCTGGACTAGATGGGCTTTTGGCCTGATCCAGCAGGGCTCTTCTTATGTTCTTATGTTCTTATGTTCATTATCATATTAGCAACAATTGGGGGTGGGTGTCAAGGGTACGTTGAATTATTGAGATCCCCTTGCTCAGAGGGGCAAGACCCTCCCTCTGATAGGATAGTGTGGTGAACCCATGTGTGCTTGCCCTATTGGGAAGGAAGCTGCAGTGAGTACCAAGCCATGCATTCCCTGGGCAGGTCAGTAAAATCACCACCACCGTATTGTTAGAACGTCGTCAAACCTCATGAAACTTTCCCTATTGTTAATTGATATATATCCAAGATGGCAGCTCTTCTAACGAGACATTCCCAAACAGTTACTGCAATTGACACAGAGATAAATTTCTAAAAATATATTGGATGTATGAACTCCACAGTTTGATCCTGTGAGTTGCTGCATGGGCATGAGTTGTTCCCTGCCAACTGGCCTGCTGTCTATTAGTCATGAAATGACCAAGGAGAAGCAGAAGACAAATCTGGTCTGGAACAAGACTGAATCAATCACAGCCTGTAATGACATCTTTACATCGGCCTTCCTGTACGTCACTGTCATTTTTCTGATAAGCCAAAACGATAGAGTTGACTCCTCCAACTGAAACAATATAGTAATCAATGGCTCTGTCCTGCTTGCCAAGCAAAGAAATGGGACCTTGTCCAGTTTATGCAGCTCCTTACAGCTACATCCTCTGACCAGACCAGTTTGAATGGGATAAGATCGCACACAAGTGCTCTGGTGCCAGCACAACAGCAACTTATCAGGGTGACAGGGCCATGCTTCCCATTACCTTAAGGCTAAGCCAGGTCTGGTCTAAGCCAAACTGGTGCCCGAAATGGTGCCCACATTTTCACCCTCCCCCTTTTAAGTATGTGCATCGGTGCCCCAACCCCCTCCCCCTTACTGCCACCATTGTGGCCTCCTCTTCCTTCCCTGGTCCCTACTGCTTTTTCAAGACAGGCTTTTAAAATCTGGTTGGGCAATGGAGAAGAAGGAGGTGAAAGGGGAGAGGTGGGAGTGAAAAGCGAGGGGGAGATACTGTTTTGAGTGCTCTCTTGGAAGAAGAGTTTTTTTCACCTAATCACAGTGGTCCTCAGGACAGCAGCACTAAAGGAGGTGTGTTGCCGCCAACCCCCCCCCCCAATACTCTTCTCACTTATTCTCCTTTTTCTTGTGGGAAGGAAAGCAAGCAAGAAGAGGATGGGGCAGCAGCAAGACAAAGCACCCCCACCAAAATACCATCTCTTCCAGCCCACCGCTCAAAGCAACCTTTTCACCCTGCCTCATGGGTGGGCCAGCCCTGCCTTAGAGACATCATTAATAGATGGGCATACAACAGGAAGTAGACTAGAAGTGGTCCTTTTAAGCTCCCAAATGACCGCAGGATGCTCAATTTGAGCCACTTGAGAGTGGCATGTGAAGGTGGTGAACATGTCTCTTCTGCCACTTATTCCTTTTTCACCCCCAACTCACAAGCTCCGAGGTGATTTCACCCCCAAATCACCCCCAACCAGCTCATTGCGGAAACAGCTGCTTTGGAGGCAAATAACTGTCCAAGGTTGATTTTCAAGACAAAAACAGTGGAGGGGGACAATTTCAATCCCTTTTTTTGGCTCATGCTCCATGATCTCACAACAAATCAGGCCCAGAGGCATCACTGGGGGGGACGCGGTGGGGGGTGACACGTGGATGGGGCAAAATTGATGGGGGGCAGATTTGGTGGCAATTTGGTGGCATGGTGGGGGCAAAAACGGCCATTTGGGACACGGCACCGGTAACAGGAGTTGCCCGCCCACACCACTAGTGCACTTTTTTTGTGTTAAAAACGTTTTAAATTTTTTCGGAATTTTTCAGCGTGGGGGGACAGGGGTTGTGACATCACATATGGGTGGGCAGGGCTTGTGACGTCGCCGGTGGGTGTCATGGGGTGCGCCCCCCGTATCCGCAGGACGTAGCTACACCTCTGATCAGGCCTCCTGTGGCTGTTCTGGGGTTTAAAAGTCTATTTGGGGTCCACTTACTATTTTCAGCTCATCTGCTAAGGAGGGGTGATCTGGCCCTCTGCCTGATAGTCCATGGTATATTACCTTTCCCAAAGTCTCTTTTGTGCCTAGCATTTCTGTCCTTAGAGATTTGGTAGATTAAAGATGTTGATTTTATTTGACTTTGTGCTTTAACATTTAATATTTGGCACACCAGCGATTCCAGCTTGATTCCCGCTGAGTTTTCTATATATTTATATATTTCAAGGCCATTTCTGTCTTTATTTTAACAGAAATGTTACCATCCTTCTAATTATTGACGCCATATAACCAAGCCAGATATTCTTTTTGTTGTCGAGATCTGGATCAGTTGCACCCCAAGACTGAATTCTCCTTCATCATCATGCCCCAAACCAGTTGCTCCTCCTGGCCCTAATCCTAGGGCATCCTTGCCCCCTTTGCACAAACATTTGTGGATCTGCTTTTCAAAGCGACTGCATCAGAGCCAGAAACAGCTGCAACAGCTGCCAGGCTGGCCTCATTTTCATTCGTCCTCCCCCACACATTCAGCCCTTTCAGAGCCACCCCCTCAGTTCCTGCCTTGCTGGTTCCCCAAGAGAGGTCTCCCTTGCACACCCAGCACCGCTGTACTCCCATCACCATGCCAACAAATCAGATCTCATTACTCCAGCAAGGGAGGCACTCTTCCACTGCCGGGTGAATGGGATAAAGTGGGCAGAAAACGCACGAAAGATTTGCCACTTGTTTATCGCTGACAAATTAGTTTTGCATTAACTTTTTAATGCGACTCGCTTGTTCGCCCTTCTCTGAGGATTGCTCAAGCAGGCAGAAGTGCTGGGAGAGAAGCAGAGAGAGCCGGGAAAGGAAACAGACAGAAGGAGCTTGGGGGGTGGGGTGGGGTAGAGGCAGCCTGTATCTCATCAGAGAGAGCAGATGGCCTATGTGAATTTGGATGCATCCCCACTGCTCAAGCAGTCCGAGCTTCGCCGACGTTCACAGTAGAAAGAAGCCATTCTGCAACTACGCACAGCAGGGGGCAGTTCAAAAGGGTCTGGAGAAGCAGGATAATCAATACTACCAGTGGTGAAGTTAAGAGAGAAGTGATCATACGCTGGACAGTTTTCAGTGGCCAAGTTGACACTTGAAGGCTTTGTTCACGGAGGCTTGACAGGCCCGCTCTGAAATTTGCTCCTCTTCCCTTCAAAGCACGAACAAGCCTGCTGCGCCCATAGCGCGGCATGAGCACGAGCGAGACCAGTTTGTGAGTTTGCTTCCTTCCTGTTATGGCTCTGGTGTGCTTGTCCTTGCTAGGGAGAGGGAATAGCAATGCAGTGGATGTCCTACACCCTTGCATATCTCCTTCCCAGAAATTGTGGACCAAAATTTCTGTAGTTCACAACTGTGTCAGTCAGAGAGTAGACAATATTCAGGGGGTCAGGGAACACTTTAGCTATTATTACCCCCAAAATATATTTGTTTACGCCGATATTACCCCCTTGAGTTGAAAGAAAGAAAATCATACCCCCAAGATGATTTTTTTACCCCACTTGGGGTAATTTACCCCCCCCCCCTGTTCCCTGACCACTGATCTAGATGGACAAAAGGTTTCAAGGCCAGCCCATCCATAAGGCAGGTTGTCTTCCTTTTTAGGAAGTGGGGTGGTGACAGAGGCGTCGCTCCGGTAGGGGCGGGGCCGTAAGTATCGCTCCGTCCTAGACCCTTTACCGAGTGAGCAGGAGACGGCCCCGCCCCCTCACTGTCAGAGCCATCCCGTGCGGAGAAAGCAGCAGGCAGCAATTTGGGGGCTGCCTCCGAATGGTCTGATTCCATAAAAGGCAGCGCTGTATATTCTTCACTTTGCCAATATCGAAAGGCTGCCAGAAGTCCAGGGTTGCCTCTTGTTCCTAGACACGATAGCTCCTTGAAGTACAATGAATGGCCCTTATTTCAGGGCACAGCTTCATACAAAACCATCATCCATGTTCCTCACTTCAGAACATAATGGATGTCCACAGCTCTGGAGCATCTCTTGTTTTTGAAATTTTTTTTTGGCAGCTCTGCAAGATCTTCCTAGAACACTGTGAAGTATGGAACAGTGGGGGGGGGGGGGAGAGAAGCATGTGGTGGTGTAGTCCTGGAGGAGATGCTTAACTAAGGGCAATTTCAAGTCAAATAGTGCATGTTCAATGCTGTTGTATATAGTCCCACTGAGGACAGAAAATAGGATGCTGTGTATAGAGGTTTGGGATTAGACTGGAAAAAAAATCCAGTGGGACTGGATTCAAATTCCTGTTCAACAATGGCGCTCACATGAGCCAGTCACTGTCTCTCACGCTGGTCTACCTCACAGGGCTGTTGTGAAGGTAAAATGGAATAAACTGCCCTGAGTTTCTTGAAGGGATGGTGAAGCATTTAAGTGATAAAGAAAAGATATGCCTGTAGCAAGTTGTATGTATGCATATATAAACATATGACAAATGTCTTTGCAAACTGGTGTTATACAGGTACACTCACAAGGGATCAGCGATTGGCCCCAGTTCCCCACTGGTGCTTTGTGGCCTCTGCATAATGTGTGAATCAGCCCCTTTGTCAGGCATCTCAGGGTGACACAGCCTGTTAATTTCTGCTGCTGCTGCTGCTTCTCATAGAATGCATTTCCCATCCAAGAATGTAAGCTGTCCAGGCTGCAAAGTGGACACTTCACCTAGGAGCTTGTATAACTATTAGTATGATGGTTGTCTTCAAAGAACACAAAGTGATGAGTGCCTGCACTGGCAAAAGACAACTTCAATTTTTCATAGCAAGCATCTGCATTTGTAAATGTCGCATAAGGTGGGAAATCAATAGAGTTCTAAAACAGGCACAACAAAGGAGCAAAGAAAAAAGCCACCACCTTCCTCCGCTAAAGGGTAGAGAAAGCAGGGGACTGACACATTCAGAATGGAAGATGAAAGCTACTGGGAAGGAAAATGTATATTTCTAAGAGGCTTTGCTTGGGAAATAACAAGCAGCAGTATGAGGTCAAGCACTGAATAGAAAATCCGTCGGAAGGGTTGAAACCATTGTCGAGGTTCTTAGGATGGACTAAACATGAATAAATACTGCTTGGTACAGCCCTTCCTGGTCTGTAATATGTCAGACTGCAGTTGGTGGGAGGAGATGCATGTCGGACTGCTCCCCTCTATAATGGCACTCCCTGAAGGTGGAAAATTAGCATTTTAGGAAGATGCCTTTAGTGGCAGCCATAAAGTGCTCTCTGTCAGCGTACTGAGTAGCATGCTGCCCGAGCACTGGTGGGAAGGCCACATTGGCACCGCTGCATCGTTGCGTGGGGAGTTAGGTTTGGGCCGTTAGACTGTTCCCTGATGTGTTAGGTTTCCACATGCACATGCAGAAAGGTTATACTATGAGGGAATACTCAAAGTACTAGTGCTGTCATATGAGTAAAGAAATCTAATCATGTAATCATATGAGTTTTAATTGATTGATTAATTAAAACTCATTGATAATTATTCAGTCAAATCTGCATAAATCTGCATATGCATAAACCAACAGTTTTGAAGAAAAAAGAGCATACTTTGGTTTTATGTGCTCTGTTTGTGTGTGTGTGTGTGTGTGTGTGTGTGTGATTGTCTGTCTGTCTGTCTCATCAAGCACAATGACAGAAGAGCATTTCTTCCTGCGTGAGAGAGAAGGTGGTACCTGCTACCACCTGCAGCCTTTATAAGCACTTCTATTAAAAATAATTGCCACTTTTTTTAAAAAAAAGTATTGCCTGATTAATTGGAGCACATTTTTAGTCAATCAAAAGGATCTTAATTGATTAATTCAAATGATTATTCAGCTAAATGTTGCAGTCCTAATTCAGCGATACTGTTCCTCATCTGTAGTCTGAAGTGGTGCCATTTGGAAAGGATGTAGCAAGTTCCACTTCAGCCATTTGAGCGGCCCCGAATCTGTGCCACAATGGTGCTTCCAGAATCTACAGGACCAACTAGGATTCCCCGTGTCGTACCAAGGAAAACAAGACGGTTATAGTTGACTATCAGTTCCCAGAATTAAGCTGCAGAGAAAGAAGAGCTTAATCTAAAGCCTGCACGGGAGCCACACTCCCTCGCTTTGAAGCCATCCATGCACTATAGTTTTGCAAGCCTTTTGGCTGACCATGGTGACTCAGTAGTGAGGAAGTGCGCTCTGCGCATATATGCTCTTCTCTAGATTTACTCCATGGATAACAGCCACAACAAAAAGAGGCCATGCTAGTGCACACCGTACAGTATGAGAAACCAGGAGTGGCATCGGGGGTCAGGTAGGTTGTGTACTGGCTGGAGCAGTGGCGATTTTATGACCGCCCCCCCCCCCCTGCGCCGGAAGTGACGTAATGGCTGCAGCTGTTATGCATGATACTGAGGCGCAGGGCAGGCGGGAGGGCAAAACACGCCGACGACGCTCCTCGCTTGCCCCGACAAATGGGACGATTTGCGTTTCCGCCGCCCACCGTCCGCCCGCCTGCCTGCCGCCTGGGGCTCGATCCTGCCACCCGGGGGCCCATCGCCCCAAGGCCCCCTCCGCTGACGACGCCACTGGCCTGGAGTCCATTATAACAACAACAACAACAACAATAATAACAACAAGAATAAATGGTCAAAGGGCCCACCTGGCTGACTGGACTCCTGAACCCTCCATACTGGTAGGAGTGCCCCAATGCACCATTAGGGGGCAGTCAGGACTTTTTACCCCAGCCCCCTCAGCAACCTGGCATTAGCACTGCGAGCAACTCACATTCTAGCCCCAACACCAGTTGGCAAATATAAGGTCAGATTAAGCACAAATATGTTTTTTAGTCTGTGAAATGAATCAGGCCGTACACGATGAATAAATTGTGTTTCCCAGGTTGCAAAGCAAACCTGTGTAAGACAAAGAGGCCGTATTCTGTAAATTATCGCAGGATTGATGTAGAATTGTCTAGGAAAGCCTTTAGCAGGTGCAGTAGTGGAAGGTTTGTGGTCTTTTCCTCTTTCATGAGCACTGTGGCTGAGACTAGGCAATGAAAACGAGTTCTGGGGTGAAACTTCAGCCTCCCTCTTTTCAAATTAAGCCCTGAAGTCATAGTCTATTTTGGAAAGTTCTAAGCTACTGAACTTCTCTATACACAGATCTATATGGCTGCCCATGTGAGAGAAAATACGTTGTATATGGATTTCATATAGATGCAAGAGAAACGTATGCAGTTCTTTGGCATTTAATGACACTCTGTCCTGAAATGCAAATAATGGTCCAATCCTATGTTGGGTTTACAGTGGCAGCTCTCGCTGTCTACCACCGTAAGTCCCTGGCTGGTGGTGCGGCAGCAACTCTGCCATTTGGCGGGCTGTGGCCACCAGTACAAGTGGCCAGAGGCTGCATGCAGGTGACAGTAACCTGCTGAACCCCCAGCACCCTGGGCAGCTGCTGGTAAGTTGGCAGTGGGAGCAGTTTGGGGGAGGATTGTGGGCAGTTTGGGGTGGGGAGTGGGCCGGGCAGGGGGGCAGGGGGGCAGGGGGAGGATCACAGCAGCAGCAGTGCATCCTATCCCCCCTCCTGGCCTGGACCCACCCCCAGGAGTCTCCTTGAACTTATACCAGCAAAAGAGCTGGTGTAGTGTGAAGTGCTCCTTCATGGATCATTGCCTTGTCGTGGCGAAGGGGCTTGCGTAACTCAATGAAGCCATGAGCTATGCCGTGCAGGGACACCCAAGACGGACAGGTCGTAGCAGAGAGTTCTGACTAAAAGTGATCCACTGGAGAAGGAAATGGCAACCCACTCCAGTAACCTTGCCAAGAAAATCCCATGAACAGTACCAAAAGGCTAAAAGATATGACGCCGGAAGATGAGCCCCTCAGGTCGGAAGGTGTCCAATATGCTACTGAGGAAGAGCGGAGGACTATTCCAAGTAGACCCAGAAAGAGTGAAGCGGCTGGGCCAAAGCCAATAGGACGTCTAGCTGTGGATGTGTCTGAGGTTGAAAGGAAAATCCAATGCTGCAAGGAGCAATACTGCTTAGGAACATGGAATGTGAGGTCTATGAATCAAGGCAAGCTGGATGTGGTCAAAAATGAGATGATAAGATTGAACATTGACATCTTGGGAATCAGCGAACTAAAATGGACGGGCATGGGCGAATTTAAGTCAGGTGACCATCATATCTACTACTGTGGGCATGAATCCCTTAGAAGAAATGGAGTAGCCCTCATAGTTAATAAAAGAGTGGGAAAGGCAGTACTGGGGTGCAACCTCAAAAACGACAGAATGATTTCAGTTCGAATCCAAGGCAAACCATTCAACATTACAGTAATCCAAGTGTATGCCCCAACCACTGATGCCGAAGAAGATGAAGTTGACCGGTTCTATGAAGACCTACAACACCTTCTAGAACTAGCACCCAAAAAAGATGTCCTTTACATCATAGGAGACTGGAATGCTAAAGTAGGAAATCAAGAAATAAACGGAACAACAGGCAAGTTTGGCCTTGGAGCGCAAAATGAAGCAGGGCAAAGGCTAACGGAGTTCTGTCAAGAGAACACGCTGGTCATAGCAAACACTCTTTTCCAACAACACAAGAGGCGACTCTACACATGGACATCACCAGATGGTCAATACCGAAACCAGATAGATTATGTGCTTTGCAACCAAAGATGGAGAAGCTCTATACAATCAGTAAAAACAAGACCTGGAGCTGACTGTGGCTCAGATCATGAGCTTCTTATTGCAAAATTCAGGCTTAAACTGAAGAATGTAGGGAACACCACTAGACCAGTCAGATATGACCTAAACCATATCCCTTATGAGTATACAGTGGAGGTGAAGAATAGATTTAGGGCATTAGACCTGGTAGACAGAGTGCCTGAAGAACTATGGACGGAAGTTCGTAACATTGTACAGGAGGCAGCAACTAAAACCATCCCAAAGAAAAAGAAATGCAAGAAAGCAAAGTGGCTGTCAGATGAGGCTTTACAAATAGCTGTGGAAAGAAGGAATGCAAAAAGCAAGGGTGAAAGGGAAAGATATAAACAACTGAATGCAGAGTTCCAGAGAATAGCAAGGAGAGATAAGAAGGCCTTCTTAAATGAACAGTGCAAGGAAATCGAGGAAAACAACAGAATGGGGAGGACTAGAGATCTCTTCAAGAAAATTGGAGATATCAAGGGAACGTTTTGTGCAAAGATGGGCATGATAAAGGATAAAAAAGGCAAGGACCTAACAGAAGCAGAAGAGATTAAGAAGAGATGGCAAGAATACACAGAAGAACTATACAAGAAAGATCTTAATGTTCCTGATGACCACGCTGGTGTGGTCACTGACCCAGAGCCGGACATCCTAGAGAGTGAAGTCAAGTGGGCCTTAGGTAGCATTACTAACAACAAAGCTAGCGGAGATGATGATATCCCAGCTGAGCTACTTAAAATCCTAAATGATGATGCTGTGAAAGTGCTGCACTCAATATGCCAACAAATTTGGAAAACTCAGCAGTGGCCAAAGGATTGGAAAAGGTCAGTTTACGTTCCAATTCCAAAGAAGGGCAGTGCCAAAGAGTGTTCAAACTACCGTACAATTGCACTCATTTCACATGCTAGCAAGGTTATGCTCAAAATCCTACAAGGTAGGCTTCAGCAGTACGTGGACCGAGAACTACCGGACGTACAAGCTGGGTTTCGAAGAGGCAGAGGAACTAGAGATCAAATTGCCAACATGCGCTGGATCATGGAGAAAGCACGAGAGTTCCAAAAAAACACCTACTTCTGCTTCATTGACTACGCAAAAGCCTTTGATTGTGTGGATCACAACAAACTGTGGCAAATTCTTAAAGAGATGGGGGTACCAGACCACCTTACCTGTCTCCTGAGAAACCTGTATGCGGGTCAAGAAGCAACAGTTCGAACCGGCCATGGAACAACCGACTGGTTCAAAATTGGGAAGGGAGTACGGCAAGGCTGTATATTGTCACCCTGCTTATTTAACTTATATGCAGAGTACATTATGAGAAATGCAGGGCTGAATGAATCACAAGCCGGAATAAAGATTGCCGGGAGAAATATCAACAACCTCAGATATGCGGACGATACCACCCTAATGGCAGAAAGTGAAGAAGAACTGAAGAGCCTCTTGATGAGGGTGAAAGAGGAGAGTGCAAAAGTTGGCTTGAAACTCAACATTAATAAAACTAAGATCATGGCATCGGGTCCCATCAATTCCTGGCAAATAGAAGGGGCAGAAATGGAAGCAGTAACAGATTTTACTTTTCTGGGCTCCAAGATCACTGCAGACGGAGACAGCAGCCATGAAATTAAAAGACGCTTACTCCTTGGAAGGAAAGCTATGGCAAATTTAGATAGCATAATAAAAAGCAGAGATATCACCATGCCAACAAAAGTTCGTATAGTCAGGGCGATGGTGTTCCCAGTAGCAATGTATGGTTGCGAGAGTTGGACCATAAGGAAGGCTGAGCGCCGAAGAATAGATGCTTTTGAACTGTGGTGCTGGAGAAGACTCCTGAGAGTCCCTTGGACTGCTAGGAGATCAAATCAGTCAATTCTAAATGAAATCAACCCTGACTGTTCCCTGGAAGGACAGGTACTAAGGCTGAAACTCAAATACTTTGGCCACCTAATGCGAAGAGAGGACTCTCTGGAGAAGACTCTGATGCTGGGAAAGATTGAAGGCAAAAGGAGAAGGGGAAGGCCAAGGATGAGATGGTTAGACAGCATCACCGATGCAACGAACATGAAAATGAGCGAACTCAGGAAGATAGTGGAGGACAGGAAGGCCTGGCGGGATATGGTTCATGGGATCACGAAGGGTCGGACACGACTTAACGACTGAACAACAACAAGTGTGAAGTGCAGATGAGGTATGAATGTAATGAGTGAAGTAATGTGCGTATGAAAAATGGAGCTGAAGAACCAAAGAAGAACCAAAGGAGACCAAAGAAGATGGCAAATTCGCAATGCATGATATGAGAACAGTTTTTTACTCTGAAGCGAGAATTCCAAGACCCTGACTGACGGTGCCTGCGAAAAACTGTTTAGAGAACGAGAGGAATGTTATGTTCCCTTCCAAGGATGGTACGAACCAGAAAGACGCCAGGCAACTGATAAGGAAAGGGTCTGGTGTGCATCACAGTGACAACAGAGTAATCCTTCATCACACACTGACGAAAGATGCCTGCTTGAAAGCCGAAGGCGGGTACGAAAGACAGAAGGAGAAGAAATCTTTAAAAGCAGAAGTGAGAACTTTAATTAAGTGTGTTCCTGAAACTGCAGCAACAGGAGCTCCAAGTTTTGCGTGAGTATGAAAGGATGAATGAATGAATGAGCGTGCGAGAGAACTCTTGGTACTTGTGTGTTTATGTATGTCTTTGTCTTAAATAAATGTTACATGCATGGTGATTTAAATCCAAGTTTGGTGTCAGTGTCTATGTAGAATCTCGAGGGGAAGGCTTCGGGAAAGGAACAGAGTTTCACTACACGCTTCCAGATAAAAAGAACTGCCTGATCAGGGCATAACAGTAGGTTTGAGGAGACCCATTGGAGGACAAGCAGCCCAGTATTTTTTTTTTTACTTACCTCTCGGCTGTCTAGTCACCCCCTGTCCCCATAGCATGCAGCTTGTGCTCCATCAACATTGCTGCATGCTATGGGCTGGTGGGGGAGAAGATTGAGCTGTAAAACAAGCAATGGCTGCCAGAAATGTCTCCTTCCTGTTTCCAGGACACTAGAATTCTCATCAGTTTTTGTCATTTTTTTTCTTTCTTGTCACTACTCGAAATCCACATGATTTCCCTTTTGTGTTATGTTAGACATGAGGTATTGTACAAACTCTGAGTGACAGCAGCTGACCTATAACACAGTGGTGTCACTACTGTTGGTGTCACATAAGAACATAAGAAGAGCCCTGCTGGATCAGGCCAAAGGCCCATCTAGTCCAGCTTTCTGTATCTCACAGTGGTCCCACCAGATGCCTCAGGGAGCACACAGCCAACAAGATACCTGTATCCTGTTGCCACTCCCTTGCATCTGGCATTCAGAGATAGCCTATTACTAAGACCGGGAGGTTACTTATCCCCATCATGGCTTGTAAACTGTGATGGACCTTTCGTCCATAAATCTGTCCAATCCCCTTTTAAAGGCATGTAGGCCAGGTGCCATCACCACATCCTGTGGCAAGGAGTTCCACAAAGTAATTACACGCCGCGTAAAGAAATATTTTCTTTTGTCTGTTGTAATTCTCCCTCCACTCAATTTTAGTGGGTGTCCCCTAGTTCTAGTGTTGTGTGAGAGATAACTTCTCTCTATCCACTCTCTCCATCCCATGCATAATTTTATACGTCTCAATCATGTCCCCCTCAACCGCCTTTTTTCTAGACTGAAGAGCCCCAAACGCTGTAGCTTTTCCTCATAAGGGAGATGCCCCAGCTCACTAAACATTTTGGTCACTCTCTTCTGCACCTTTTCCAGTTCCACTATATCCTTTTTGAGATGCGGTGACCAGAACTGGACGCAATACTCCAGATGTGGCCTTACCATCGATTTGTACAATGGCATAATAATATTGGCCATTTTATTCTCAATCCCTTTTTTAAAGATCCCAAGCATGGAATTGGCCTTCTTCACAGCCGCCGCACACTGGGTCGACACTTTCATCACCAGCACCCGAAGATATCTCTCCTGATCCGTCACAGACAGCTCAGAACCCATTAGTGTATATGTGAACTTTTGGTTTCTTGCCCCAATGTGCATCACTTTACACTTACTTACATTGAAGCGCATCTGCCAGTTTGCTGCCCATCCTCCCAGTTTGGAGAGATCCTTCTGGAACTCTTCACAATCCCTGCTGGTCTTCACCACCAGGAAACGTTTAGTGTCATCTGCAAACCTGGCCACCTTGTTGCTTATCCCCAACTCCAGGTCATTTATAAACAAGCTGAAAAGCACCGGTCCCAAGACCGATCCTTGGGGCACACCGCTTTTCACCTCTCGCCATTGTGAAAATTGCCCATTGACTCCCACTCGCTGTTTCCTGGTCTTCAACCAGTTCCTAATCCATTGGAGGACCAGGTGAGGTAACTCACGGTGACACCGCCATTAACTTTATTTATTTTACTATAAGTACAGGTCATCAACAAATCAGTAACCAACAAAAAACGAGTGGCCAACTTGATGACACTCACACAACTGAATAAGAGTTCTAATATTAGCTCTGATACGTAGAAATAAGAGCTGACTCATACTAACACCTTATTGGTTCCATGCTGTGTCATAATAACACCTCATTGGCTCTCAGAACAATCAGTCTCATTGGTCAATTTTGAGTTAAGGAAATCCACTTTTTGTTACCTAAGGCAGTTGTGTTTTCTTTTTCCAGTTATTTGGCCATAACCTTTGATAGAATACAGATGGTTTGTTTCATTATATTTTGCATTAAATTACATTTGATATATAAATTACCAATGATATATAAGTGATCTTCAACCTTTACTTGAAGGTAAAGGTAGCTGTAAGTCTTGGTGATTCTGCAGTGACAACGGCGACGGCACTTCTGGGTTTGCGCTGCCGCCGCCTAAGTTAAAAAAGGAGGGGTTGGACTTACCCATTTGCGGTAGCGTCGAGAACCCAGGTTGTGCAGCATTTCCACCCGTTGCTGGGTACGTCCAACCCCCCCCCCTTTACTTAATTTTAGTATTTACTTAATAGTAAATCGTAAAAATACTAAATTGACTGGTTTTGTTACTCCAAGAGTTGAGGGCATGTAATTCTTTTTATTGTTATCTAAAACATTGACGGAGACATGCTACATCAGTCTGATTAATGGCCAAAGCAAATGAAAGTTCATTGATTCAGTCTCTACCCTGTTACAAAACAAGCAAAGGGCCAAGCTACATGGTACAAGGAATGTATAACGTGGCCGGGTGACTTTTTGTTTTTAAACAGTACACAGGTGGGGCTGATAAATGGGGCAAAACCATGGGGTGGTGGCGGTGGTTTAGTAATTACATATGATACAGGCACTGGGGTGACTGGCAGATACAAGTACAAATCTATATTGAGTTAATCAGAGATTCTAGCACCTCAATTCAGGGTGGAAAAAACTTTTGTGTCATTGTTGTTATTCAACAATTGGGTATTATAAGCCCTTGAGATTTATCAGTAGGTCCCTTTCTCCCTCTGCTCATCCCTGCTATAGCTTGTCCCCTGGGGCATTCAGATAACAGTGAGCGCAATTTGCAGGCAAATTGCACAAAAAGGGAAATCTGCTTGGACCCATTTTACAGGATTGTCTGGTTAAGCCCTGAGACCACCCAGGTTGATAATGCATAATCACGAAACCTTGAGAGCATATTGAGGTTCCTGATGCATTTGGCCAGTTCAGGAGGTTGTTATATGTGAGTCCAAACTGCCATTCTGTGACTGGGCTGTTGTACACACAACTTTGCACTCCTTCCTGCTTGAACGAAGCATTGGTCGGACAAAAGACCTCACTGGTTTATAGCTTGCGTTCTCCGAGACCAGCAAGGCAACCTCAGTCTTTGTCAAGGGAAAAGGGAAGCAGGATCCCTACATCCTGTTTTGCTTGTGAGCGTTTCAGGCCTTAGGAGAGCCCTGGGGCAAAACCAGCACTTTCTCCTTCTCATGCCAGGATCCCTGCCAGGCTTTCTCAAAGCTGACTTGGCACATCTGGGAGCAGCCTCCTACTCTGTTATGCCTTGAGGTGATGAGGATTGTGGAGATACAGTCTTGACAGAAGAGTCAGGGAAAAGAGAGTGGAGCAGCAGAGGGAGACCTGGGACGGAAAGCATATGGAGAAAGAAAGCTCTTCTTTGGCCTCCTACTACAGGCACTGCAATGAAAAGGAACGGTTGTGAGTCAGGGCAGATTTATGGGCAGGCCACGGTCTGGCGCATCAGTCCTTGGGCACAGTGGCCATTTCACTTATTCTTTTAACATTTGTTTTAATATGGCATTAATAAATACAGATGTACACATTCATGAGTGCACATTTAATATCACAGAGAGAACTCTTGCATGTGGACTGTGCATCAAAATAGTGAAAGGGACTACAAGTGCAATAAAAATAAGGTATTCAAAAATGGAATAAATGGAAGGGGGCACCAAATATCCTTCTCACCTGGGGCACCATTTGGTCTCAGCCCAGTCCTGGTAAGAATCTTGCCATCTGATTGACTTTTCTAACAATATATGCACTGGTTGTGTTCCTTTGTTGCAGGAGATCCAGGCATCTCCCTTCCAGACAGCACTTTGGTTATGGTGGCCCACATTTTCCCATCGCTGAATCTCTGCATTTGGTCACTGGGATTATTATTATCAACAACAACAACAACAGTATTTAGATACCGCTTTCCTACAAAACTTACTGGATACAGACGAGCCATTATTAACAGTATTATTATTAACAGTATTTAGATACCGCTTTTCAACAAAAAGTTCACAAAGCGGTTTACAGACAAAATCAAATGATTAAATGGCTCCCTGTCCCAAAAGGGCTCACAATCTAAAAAAGATGCAGAAGACCACCAGCAACAGCCACCAGAAAAGAGACTGTGCTGGAGTGAAAGGGGGGCGGTTACTCTCCCCCTGCCAAATATAAGAGGAGCACCAATTGAAAAAGTGCTTCTTGCCCAGTTAGCAGGGGTAACAATATGTGATTTGTCCCCCAAGTAAGTTCTCCATTGCTCTTGCAAATGCAAATAACTGTGGATACAAATAACATGTATCACAGGAACCTATGTGAAGGGCCCTGTGATATCTTTAGAGAAGAGGGAGACAACTCCTACATAGCTCCTTCTCCTGGTACCTGGTGTCCTTTCTTAAGTTAAAATAATAATAATTAGTAATATTACTATTAGTAATATTCTTATCCATACTAATAGTAATTCATCAGAGGCAGAATATTCTCTTACCCATCAATTCCCTTTGTTCCTGCCTTGTAGCATCAATTTAACAGTCCATGACTGCTGCCCATAAGTCACATGAGTTCACCCTCTGAACTAACCACAAGGATACAACAAAGGTCTGTTTAATGCGTTTTTAGCATGCACCCCACTGCTGACATTGCGCACTAAGGCCATTAGATGGTTAATGGAGGTAATCCCTGCTGCCGCCACCCCACACAAGTGTGTGTGGAGAAGTCTATGTCCACAGTGCAGAATCGGCTTTCATTTCGAATACTTATAACAACTGTTGATCTTCTCTTGCTGACTTCTCACTTGGGGTTTCCTTAATCCCACAACCTGTTTACCTTATGCTGTCTGGTCTCACATACAGGACCATTGGCAGACTAGGCTGGCAGACCAAAAACGTGTCCTTGTGTCAGTTCCAGGGTGCCTTGAATGGCCACATTGTTCCCGAAAAAGCGCTTGACAAAGGGTAGCATTGACATAGGGCTCTGCAGCTCAGTCCTTGTGGTTCGGCAGAAGGAAAAGATGTACTGCTGACAATCTGCAACCTCTAGGCTTGAGGCTAAGGAAGTAGTCTGCCTTGTTGAGGGTGGAGGGGTGACGGCAGTAAGCCTGTAGCCATGTTGTGCCAGAATAGGGAGCAGATGTTTTGAGAGGGCCAAATTTTACATGTGTGGCATTTATATAAGCTTCTTAAAATAGGGCAGGAAGGTACAAAATCTGGCCAGGAGGAGGAAAACCAAAACCCGGATGCTGATGACATTTTACCTCTGGTTTGTTTTGCTGAAAGGTGAGTAATCTATGTACATTGGGATAGCTGCTCACTTCTCTCTAAATACAGCTCCTGCCAAACTAGCAGTTCAAAAGCAAGAAATTGCAAGTAGATTAATAGGTACCACGTCAGCGGGACAGTAACAGCGTTCCATGCGCCTCGGTGTTGAGTCATGCCGGCCACATGACCATGGAAACGTCTTCGGACAGCGCTGGCTCTTCGGCTTTGAAACGGAGATGAGCACCGCTCCCTAGAGTCGGACACAACTGGACTTAATTGTCAAGGGATACCTTTACCTTTAAAAAGGTAAAGGTATCCCCTGACAATTAAGTCCAGTCGTGTCCGACTCTAGGGTGTGGTGCTCATCTCCATTTCAAAGCCGGAGAGCCAGCATTGTCCGAAGACGCCTCCGTGGTCATGTGGCCGGCAGGACTCTCCTTGTCGCAGCGTGTAGCATGCACCTGGAACACGGAGTGCTGTTTACCTTCCCGCAAGCGGTACCTATTTATCTACTCGCATTGACATGCTTTGGAACTGCTAGGTTGGCAGGAGCTGGCCAAGCAACGAGCGCTCACCCCGTCGCGGGAATCGAACTGCCGACCTTTCGATCAACAGCTTATGGTTCAGCGGTTTAACCCACTGCGCCACCCGCTGGCCTTACCTTTACCTTTACCTAAATCTAAATAGTATCGAGTGCGATAATCTACTAAGGCCAACTGCCCATCTGCAAGAAGTCTACTCTAGCTACTGCCCCGTCTAAAATTAATATTCTGTGTAAGAAATGACACCTCCAATGACACCCTTCTCAAGTCTGTACATGTCAACAGAGTCAGGGATAGATCCACATGAACTGATACATTTCCATACTGATGATCAGCTTTGGGGTCACTAACACCCAAGAACAGGTGGACCACTTTGTGCACTGACACCTTATTCAAAC
This sequence comes from Plestiodon gilberti rubricaudatus, assembly GCA_026170595.1. Classification (NCBI taxonomy): domain Eukaryota; kingdom Metazoa; phylum Chordata; class Lepidosauria; order Squamata; family Scincidae; genus Plestiodon; species Plestiodon gilberti. Next base: position 252,907,701 of record JANXHW010000001.1, on the reverse strand, counting down.
TAGCTGGCATCACCAATCTATATTTTTATATCCAAGCAGTCAAAAATACCTGGCTCATGCGGGGCCACTTTTCAAGAAGCATTTTGTACATCCAGATACAGATGCTCGAGTACAAATATGCTATTCTCAGTTATGGTGAATGTGCACTTAGGAAGGAGCCACAGCTCAGTGCTAGCGCACATGGTCCCAGGCTCAATTTTCAGCATCGCCAGGTAGGGCAGGGAAATGCTTGTCTGGAACTCTGGAGAGCTACTGCTGGTCCATAGAGTGAGATGGACTATGAACTTCCTGTGACATTTACAATAACATATCTTGCTGTGAAATACAGTAAATTGGTGACCAGGAAAGGATTAGGAGCTTTCATCAAAATAGTTATTCAAACTCATCTGCACGATTTTCAACTGTCTGTAAGCAAGGTGTCAAGTGGCAAGCATGTCAGGTGCCTCACTCCCCTCACTACTGTGGCAGTTGAAAACCTCGCAAAATGCCAGCCTGATCTCTGCTGCACTGCAATGCTACTGCTGCTGCATCATAGTTGGAAAGCGAACTGCAGTCAAGGGTTGGCATCTTTAGGTAGCTGCTGGGGACCCAAGTCAGCTCAGTGCTGACTCCTCTGACCACCTCGGTCTTCATGTGGTGGTGGCAGAGGGGATCTCTTGGGGCTCACCCAGGTCAGTGAGAGCCCTTGAAGACCTGGGACCAGCCTTCAGCGCAGTGGGTATCAGATGACATCAGGAGCTAATAAGGTAAGTCCCACCAAGTCAATGAAATCTGCTTACTCAGGCCTAACTCCTCCATCAGAGCAACTTGTTGCTCAGCTGCTCCTAGACTGGCTCCCTCCCTGCTTGATTCCCAGCTGGGTTGCTGAGGCACCTGCCTGCCTTCAGACCAACAGCCCTGATACTGATGCAAGATGCATGTCTGTGTTTTGTACTTAGGGATCCATTTACTAGAGTATAAAAGACAAAGCAGTGCTCCTCACTCCAATGGAAGCTGAACGGATGTGAAGCCTAGGTGCTCCTTTTGTATCTAACCCAGGAGGCTTTCCAAACTGAGCATCCTGTAGCATAGAACCAAGTCAGCAAAGGCTTATGTGGGTCAAGGGAGGCCAGACCTTCTCAGGCATAAATGGAGACTAGGAAACAAAAGAAAACACACTTACTCAGGGACAAGAGAAAAGACTGTCAAATCACACCAATCGGAAAATAGCACGGGAATGTCGCGAATGCTTTGACATAGCTAAACATGAACATGCAAGGATCATTCAAAGAATGTTACAACTTCATTGGCAAACAGGCATAATTATTCTAAGTCAGAAACAAAAGCAAATGTGCCACTCTCGTAGCATCTGGCACGCTGGACTCCAAGCAAGTAGCACCCAGAACGCTGCCTTGATGAGGCAGATGGTTTTTCAGTCAATCAAAAGCATCTCAGTCACATGTCAGATTCTAATAGAGGGTAGAGATGAGTCATGGAGCTGGTTCAGGCAGACGTAATGGGAAACCATGCTTGCCTGTTATGTGAGCAAGCCCTGGGAGAACTGTGGAGGAAGGGCACTACCCTTCCCCTTACTTTCTCTGTTTTGTTACGGAGCCTTGACCAGAGGCGTCGCGGCAGATAAGGCTGCCTGGAGCACCTCCGTTGCGCCGCCGGGTTGGGGGCGATTGCGTGCGCGCCCGCCTTCTCCCCCAAAAGCCCTGGAGCGTCCGCCACGACCGGCGGCCAGGGCTTTCTGAAGGCAGCCGCTGCGTCATGGCCTTATTTATACTTTTTTTTCTGTACAGATGCAGAACGTAACGTTCTGCGCATGTGCAGGAAAAAAGTATAAATAAGGCCACGACGCAGCGGCTGCCTTCAGAAAGCCCTGGCCGCCGGTCGTGGCGGACGCTCCAGGGCTTTCTCAGGTTCCGAGGTCAGGCAGGCGCTCCAGGGGAATGCTGCCCGAGCCACGGAGCCGCTGCGTCACCGGGTGGGCGCGCGCACATGCGCGCGCTCCCCGGGAGTGCTGCTCAAGCCGTGGAGCTGCCCGGAGCCACTGCTCCGTTTGCTCTGCCCTCTGTACGCCTCTGGCCTTGACATTTGATTTCTTGGTTTTTTTAATCACACTTTTGTGATTTGTGTGAAGCTAGGAACTATAGTTTAACTGTTGCTTTGAAACCAGGATGTAAAGCCAACTTACAGCCCAATCCTATGCGCCAATGTAAAGCCAACTTACAGCCGAATCCTATGCGCCCTCCTCCCCCCGCTGATGCAGCCGCACCAAAGTGGCTCATGCTCCATCCTGCAGGGGGCAGGCCCGGAGGTGTCCTCTGGGTAAGGGAACATTTCACTTACCCGAGGGTAAGTCTCCACAGCAGAGGGGTCTACTGGGACCTGAGCTAGTGAAATCACTGGCACAGGTCCGCATGGACCCGGGCTGTGGCATCAGGTCTGGGAAGGGAGTTTGGATTTGGTGGCCACCACTACTGCCGAACCTGGCCCCTTACTGGACCCGATCCTCCCTCCCCCCACCTCCCCCGCCAACTTACCTGGGTCAGTGGGCCTTGATAGAGCTGCTGTTGCATGCAGGGCTGCTCTGGCCTCCCTGCAGGTGCTCCATAGCATCTGCCAACTGAAGTGCCCAATAGGATTGAGCTGTTAAACACTGTTTTCACATCCTGGTTTGAAAGCCACGTTTCCAGCCCAATCCACTGCCAGAACTAGCATTTACAATGTGGTCATAAAACGCTTTACAATGTCATAAAATGCGTTCTGGAAGTGCACGGAGCCGCACACTTCCAGACCGCCATCAGAGACGCTGCAGAGGCCTTGCACATGGTGGCAGGGCAAAGAAGGCCTGGTGACTTTGGCAAGTTGGTAGGATGGGCACTGGCAGAAACGGACTGGGATTGGGTGGAACGGGGTAGAATGGGGGAGGGACGGAAGCATGTCAGCGGCGGGAGGGGGTAGTACCCTGCGCAGGTGACTTGCACTGGATGCTATCTCCTCCGGAGCAAGCCTCCCTTTGTCTCCTTGGACTTACTCCAGCAAAAGAGCTAGTACAGGTCTGAGGAGACCCATTGGTGGTCAAGGGGCTTACAGAGGGGTAAGGGAAATATTTTCTCTTTCCCCTCCCAAGCATCCCGATCAGCCCCCAACCCCAACATGTAGCAACTCCCATTTTCGCGCAGCTGCATGCTATGGCAGAGAAAACAATAGGATTTGGCTGTCAATCTATAATTCCCAACTTCATACAAGCCATGGAGCCACAGGTTAAACAAGCTAGGATTCCCAGTCACAAGTGCATAGGGGGTAAGAGGAAGGGGAGGAGGGAGCATGTGACTCCAACACTCTCTTGGGTTTATTCTCACAGCAGAAATTATGGTTTCCTGTTACATTTGAACTGGTCCAACGTCCGGAAGGGAGAAGGCAGATGCCCTAATACTTAGCAAGAAGTACCTGGAGGGGATGTCCACCTAACAGCAGAATTGAATGGATCTGAAATCCATACAAAACACATTGGGAGAATAAAAAGAGCCAAGTGTGAATGGTTGGATTGTAGAGTTCATAGGTTTGTAGTCAAAATATGGCTTTATATATGACAATATGGCTGCACTATAGTCAAGAAAAATACTGTACAGTACTCAAACAAATATACAGAAGAGCATATAATATTCCTCTCTTACACTATAGCAGCATTGTGTTGTGATATTTGATAATAGGTCTGATATTACTTCACACCTCTAGTGGTAAAGTTGGCTTTGAACACTTCCTATGTCTAGTATTGGAGTATAGCCAGGTTGTTCACAATCAAAGCAGCCAATCAAATATTTATAGCACATTCAGTATCCATCTTGTTCTCTGCCTCACCACCGTTCTTTTCTTATCAATACAATCTATTTAGAGTTCGTAAAGGAAATGATGCAGAATTGCCAACCTCAGTCAGTCAGGTCAGGTACGTACACACACGCGCGCGCACACACACACACACACACACACACACACACACACACACACACACATTTTACATGTTGAGTTCTTCATATTTGCTTTTCAGAAGATGAGTTGGCAGACTTTATTCTTGTAGAAAGTATTAAAATTCAGATTAATATTTCACCACTTTATTGCTCAAAATTAAAAAAAGGTTTCATTTTTGAATTTGATTTTTATATTTTGTTGCCTTCCCCCCCCCCCACAAAGCCTAGGGCTGCATGGGCTCCAACATCCCGCCTGCCCATCATCACAGATGTGAGGTGGGGTTGCTCTCTCAGCAGGGTCAGGGTGATGACCAGTGCACTGGACTGGGAAGAGACATTGTCAGCTCTTCAGATGATAATACGATGCAGGCAGCAAGGCCAAATCCCCTCCCTGGGGATTTAAACCAGGGAGGAGGAGAGAGTGATGGGGAGAGAGGTGTTAAGACAGGGGAGACGGACCAAAGCAGAGGAGAAAAGGGATGAAGGAAAGAGATGGAGCAAGGAAGCAAAAGCGGAAGAGAAGAGAGAGAAGGTGATGGGGCAGGAGGAGGAAAGAAGCCCCAGGAAGGCGGATGAGGGAGGATACAAGGTTGAGAAGGAGCGGGGGGGGGGAGGGAAAAAAGAGCACCTGGCAGGGCTGACCCAAGTCCCCCTGAAACCTGAGGTGGCATGCAAAGGCTGCCCCCCCCATGATGCACCAGCCCCTGCTCCTCACACTCTCTAATGTTCCAGCTCAGCACTCCCCTCCCCTCCACATGTCCTCTTCCTCTCTGGCCCCCTCCCGCTTCCTTTTCCAATCCAGGGAGTGGAAGGAGGAACAGCAGCAGAGGAGGCAAGTTGGTAGACAGAGACGAGTACCTCCCACCTTGAGGCGACCTCTTTAGTTGGCCTCATGGATGCCTGACACCGAGCCCCCTCCAAGGGAGAGGAAGGATTGAAGCTTGCACCTTTCTCCCCTACCTGGCATTCTGTGGCAAGTGCAACAGACCCCCACTGGCAGGGGACTGAGGAAGACTCCCAAGAACCCCCACCCAATTGGGCTGGACAGTGACCTGTTAGCTTTTCATGCAGGCAGCAGCCCCCCATGTGCCAGAGGGCAGTTTAGTCCCCCCTCACTGTACAACACTCCAGAAAGCACTCCCTGTGGCACTCTCTATGCTGTGTGACCTTGGATCCAACTGCTGAGTAGATCTGCAGATCTGAAGGGATCCAATAAAGGACTGTCTCATAATCTATCTCCTAAAGGAAATCTGGTAATAAATGCGTCTTTTATCATAGACTTAGGTCAAGTGTATTTATACTCTATTATATTACAATTCATAGGCTGCTTTTTCACCCCAAAAGCCCTCTTGTAGCCCAATCCTACCTAAATCCCCCTGCACTGATGTTGCATCCTGCAGGACAGTTTTACATTGTCTCCTGTGGGTAAGAGAACATTTGTTCCTTTACTCAGGGGTAAGCCTCCACCACCCACATGGGTCTACTCAAATCCTTGCCAGCTACTTTGCTGGTGCATGTTCTAGTGAACCCAGGAAGGTGGATCATGGCCTGGAAGGGGGATTGGATATCAGTGGGACCACTGCCGCCAATACTGCCCCCTTCCTGGCCTCAATTCACTCTCTTGCCACCCCATCTCCTCCCTGTTCCAACCCCGCCCCGTCCTGCCTATCACCCACCCCTGCCACTGGCAGGCTTACCTTGCTGGGTCCAATGGTGGTCTTCCTGTGCTGCCACCATTTGTAGCAGCGCTGGTGCTGTGCTGCATGAGCCACCACAACCCATTTTACAACAGCGTAACTGTGTGCTGCTGTCTTAACCCCTTCTGCACTCTGGCCCAATTCTGAATAGGATTGGGCTGAAAATGTATTACAACAATTATGACAAATGTGACCACCAGCTTTGATGAGTTATTCTCTATGCTAACCTGTTACTATTATCATGTAAATTTTCTGCTTTGTTTTAATCACTACAATACATTCAGATTACCTTTTCAAGCATTTCTTCACAGTCTCAAAAATCCCACAAACTTACATTTGATTTCAAATAAAAGATTTCCAGAGAGGCCTTGCTTTAGGTTTCATCCTTTCATGAGACAAAGAGTGTCATCTTCCAGGACCTTCACTGTTGTGAGCCCACAGCTGTGGAGTACTCACCCTTGAGAAACTCATCTGCCTTCTTCCTTGGATAGGTGCCTGAATTGTGGGCCAATAGATTGTCGAGTTCAAATCTTACATCAGCCATAAACTCACTACAGACCCAACTAGTTGTAAAATGGGAGACCTGTGAATAGGATCAGGGCAAGGGACTTCTGGGAAAAGACAGGGTGACCAAGGGGAGTAGGGCCTAGTGGTTAGTGCACACATACTCCTTCCTGCTTCTCAGTTTCCCTTTACCTGACCAGCAGCTGAATGGGGGAAAAGCCTTGGTAGTTCATATTTATTGCCACCATCCCAAGCCACAGAGATCAGACAGAGGGGGGCTATCTGTGAAAAAAAACCATCCCAGGAGAGCACTGAACCCCAGAGTTCTTATTAAAAATCAAATCCACAGTAGCGTCTGCAGGGCAAAGAGACATGACAATCCATGGAATTACCTGTGAACATGAAGTAGGCAGACAAAGGGTCAAACCATAACTAGTTTATTAGAAATCTAAACAAAAAAAGGGAATTAAACAATATGGGAAAGAAAAGTGGTAGTAAAAATACAAACAGGCTGATGAAAAATGACTGAGCTTGGCTGGAAAGCATAAATAAAAGTTTTCACCAAATGGATGCAATAACCATTAAGGCCCAGCAAGTGAGCAAGTGGGTAAGCTCTTCTCTGATCTTACAATGAGTGGGTCACTCTGGTAGAGTGACTGGTAGAGAACAACTCCCATTTCCTGTGGGCTGGGAAATTTATAACTTTGTGTTGACGAGGTCATCAAGGTACCTGATGTGTTAGCCAAAATGCCCGTTACTTTGGGGAATAGCTTTAAACAAGGCAAGTTGGCATGTTCTGGGATCTCTACCTGTGTATACCAGAGTCCAGCTTCACAGAATTCCGTTTTTAAATAATATTGAGAACACACGTGGTTACTTTCCAATATTTACTAAATAGTTCAGGCAAAAATCATACAGAAATACAATCATACACATCATACAGTTCTAGGAACTTAGGTAGAAGTAGAGATTTAGAAGGGATCTTGATTCACTTGGGTTATAGTCACCTAAATCCTGGAGAATTCACCTCTGATGCTGTAAATGCTGTAATTCTGGCCCAACAGTGAGCATTGGATGAAAAGAGGATGAAGCAATTGGGTTTGAACTGATCAGACCAGCAGTCCAGAATGACTGAGCTGTAGAATGACTGAGAAGTCAAATTAGAGTGGGGGGTACTGGGAGAAGGGGGAGAAATAAAATGATTCCCAGGTTCTGAACAAGCTGGGTTCAGGAACCAAATCAGTGACTAACTGAGGAGAGAAGGGAGGGAGGGTTGCAAGAGATAGGGAAGAGGAGGGGGGGGGAGGGAAAACCAGATGGAACAGAGGAATCTCACCAGTACCAGTCCAGGAGGAAAATGAAGAGAGGGTTTCCAGTCTGTTCCTGCCTTTTATAGGGACCTGAGCACATGCCCAGGAGGATCCCCAGGTACACAGACAAACAGGAAGCAGGTCCTAGAAGGGACACCTCAGTGCATCTCTGGGTAAAACAAACAAGTGGGAGGAGGGTAGAGGAGACAGGGGGAAGCTGTCTTGATGGTCGGTACTTAAGAGACAAAAGCAAAGGCTGGGTGGAGTCATCTCAGGTGTTCCTCTATTGTTTCTTCTAGGAACATCACAGTGGGGGGGGGGGAAATGCAGAGTAAATTCTGTGAGAGCTTTTTTGGACACATGGCGAAAATGGTGTCAGGCAGCTGGTCAGGTTTTTCCCTCATGTTTCTTGGGGAGACCTTTCTTCAGCATTGCTCATGGCAGGAACACAAGCAGCATTGTGTCATAATAGAGTCCAGTCTGGCACATGTTTCATCCAAAGTCATAGCTCACAGGTCATTAGCATTCATAGTCTCTTTGGCACATTCTCATTTTAAGCCACTGGGTAACAGATGGGAGTGTACCCCTCCTGGTCACTCCATCCCACCCCCTTGACCAAAATGGGCAGGTTTGGCTGCCCAATAGCTAAGCTCATGCCAATCCTGGGAGGGGGAGAGCCATCCCAGGCAGGAAGAGAAGCCGGATCTACAAACCATGTGCTTTCTCTCTAGTAATGGAGTTTCACACAGACAAAGACTGCCTGCAAGAGAATGCCTCAGCGGCTTTTAGACATTGAACTTCACAGAGGTTTCCAAGAGGTTAAAAAAGTCCAAAAATACAGGAAAATAGGCAAAAAAGTGTGTGGGGGGGAGGACAGGGGATTCATCACAGGTTCTCCTTTAGTTTGGGGAGGGGCTGTAACTCACTGGTAGAGCATCTGCTTCAGATGGCAAAGAACCCCGGTTTAATCCGTGGCATCACCAGGTAGCTTGGGAAAAGAGCCCTGTCTGAAACCCCAAAGTGTTACTGCCATAGACAATACTGAGCTAGATAGACGAATGGTCTAACTCAGTATAAACCAGCTTCCAATGCCTGAACCAAGTTTGAGAGTGCCTACACTCCGTCACTGAGGGAATAATGAGTATTTGAACCCACTTCCCCAGCCCAACTTGCATATTCTGCCTGCCGCACCCCAGAGCCTGTATAGCAACCCCCCTACCACGATGAGCTTTGCGAAAGACTGCAAGGGTGCAAAATGGTGCCTCTTGGAGGTGGGATGGAGGTAAGCCTAACATTTTCAGATTAGGGCAAGTCAGAAGGGGGTGGAACTCAAAGGAGTGGGTCAGAGGAAACCAACTGAGGGTGATTGGTGCAGAAAAGGGAAGTGTTGAGGAAAGTGTTGCCGCGTGTCTTTTGTTTGATAAAAATCATGTTATCTCTTGGGAGCATATGAGACACAAGAAGAGACCGTGTGTCCACGTATCATATGGTAAACAGTACTCTGCCTCCTCTGGATTCCTGTTGCCTGCTTGTTTGTTTCCGTCGCTAGTCTCTAGTGTCAAAAAGAACAGTGACACCCTTGGCTCCGGAGCCAGCTGCCTTCCGTGGCATTCATTTGTAACAGTGCCATGCTGCCTGTTCCCTGCTTTTTCCCAACAAATGCGGGCTGTGCCGCCTTGCAGTTTGGCTTTGAGAGACCTCAGATTTTTGGCATGATTACACTGCGATAAAGAGCTCCTTTCTCTCCCTTCAGTACAGTAAACTTGAGCCTGTTTCTGTTTGGTGACTCTCATGAGGGACCTTGAAATTAAAACAACAGGCAGTCTGAGAAAGCCCAGCTTCCAATAGGAGGTTGCTGCGGATTGTATGAATGGGCACGAAAAAGTTGATATATATGGGCAAGAATGCAGTGACAAGAACTGTACAGTATTAATGGCCGACTAGGGGTGGAACTATGCATTTGCCTGGCAAACATATGGGTTGGGGGCATTTGCAGATAAAAGAATTTGTGGGTGGGGAAAGGGATGCTTAATCTTTCTCCTGTCAGTTAATTCTCCTCCCCCTCAATGTATTTATGTATAAGTAAATGACATTATACCCACCTTTCAGCCCCCTCAAAGGAACCTGAGGTGGCTCACAACATATACGAATAGCCTGACCATATACCTCAGAAGTGCTATTCTGAGCATTGTAGGATATGGTGCATGCCCTCCAATGCTGGCTCAACTGTAGTGGTGGAGCTGAAGTCCCACAGGAACAGCTCCGGTTCTGATGACAGATGCATCCCAGACACTGCTGCAATGCGATGCTGATGTACCCTCACTCCAGACACAAATCCAGCTGGAGGGAGACCACCAAAATGGGGCGGAGACATAGGAGGGATGTGGGCAGGACAGGGAGGAGCATGTCCAGATGATGGACATGATGCCCCAAATGTCAGCACAATGCTACAGCAACATTGAAGCTGGCATAATAAACCTAAATACTCATATTAAACAAAGGGGAGGGAAATCTGAGCAAATCACACCAGCTCAGCTCTAGAAAACAATATTGCTTGGAACAGCAAGAATCCTACGATATCTCTGTGATTCCCAGGATCTTGGCTGGATCCCAAATCACAGAATATGACCAGCCCAGCATAGGCCATGATGAAGCATAGTACTGTATAATAATACTTGAATTTACTGGAGCAAATGGGTATAGAGCCATGGCAAAAAAAGTATAATATATTGCAAAAATATCTGTGACTATCCTAGGTCCTTGGGAAGGACCCAATATTCTATTCAAAAGGCCAAATCCAGTCACCAACATCTGGCTGGATGTGCATAAGAACCATAACTACTACTACTACCACTACTACAATGATTATGACGGTGCAACTTCCATGATGAATTGAGGATTCTACTTTAGAAAGTGGGGCATTTTGGACAGGAAACTGACAGTGATTGTCAAGCTGTCACACATCTGTCAATTGTTAAACCTCATACACACGTCACCAGTGATGGAGTGGGCATGGGTGTCTCTGTAAAGACACAGTGGGCCGCCGGGGGTGACGCGCATACAGGGGTGACGCGTGCACCCCTGAGGGGAGAGCGGGGAGACCCAATACTTACAGGTTGCCGCCGGCCTTGGTTGGGCCCACCCGCCCTCCCCTGTGTCCGTTTGGCTCCGAAATGAGTAGAAAACGGGGCGCAGGGGGGTGTTCTGCGCCTGTGCGTGACGTCACGCACAGGGCGCCGCCGCGTTGCTCACCCCCGCGGGGGCGTAGCAACGCCACTGGGAGTGGGGGTGGATGGGATGGCCCCTCCAAGATGATGTTTCATGTGTTTGTGCATTGTGAATGTGTCCTAGAGCAGACACACTAGTCCTCTAAACCAGGGGTTCTCAACCTTTGGAGGCACGGGTACCCCCTATCACGGTCCAATTTTCTGAAGTACCCCCTGCTAATTAACTGCTAATTAATTGAATTAATAAATTAATTAGGTAATTAATAATTAAATAAAAAAGTAGTAAAACAATTTTAAATGTGAAAAAATGTTTTATTTAACTCTCTCTGTGTGAGTGTGTGTGTTTGAGAGAGAGAGAGAGAGAGAGAGAGAGAGAGAGAGAGATGGATGCAAGGATCTCTTTTTTTCTCCAAGTCACACTTCCAAGTCACACTTTTTCTCCAAGTCACAAATCAGCTCCTCCCTCCCCCACCCCACCAAAGTACATTTTCCAAAGTACAAAAATAAGCCCAAAACCAGAGAGACAGAAGGACTCTGAAAATAATTAAAATTTAAAATCCATGTTAATTAACTCTTAATTGGCTGCTGATGGGGCAGATAAGGGGCAGGGCTTTGCATACCCCCAGCAAGAGGTCCACATACCCCTAGGGGTACGCACAGGTTGAGAACCCCTGCTCTTAACATGATTTTGAGCTCTGCAGAAGCCTTGATACTCATATTACAGCAAAAGAGAAGCTACAGTCACGAGTCAGATTTGCTATCAGTGGAGCCTACTGTGCTCATTCTACACAGTCAGAGCTGTACAGTGTCTCAGCCTTAAGACTGCCAGGTCTTTATAATGATGCTAGAGGAACAGTCTGGTCATTGGAAGGCCTGTGAAGGCCTGTGAATCACCCAAAATATGCCATCACCTCTTGCGTTAATCTGATGCAGGGGCATACATTTGTGAAATATCTGCATCTCTGATCAGTTTCTGCACAATGCCAATGTTGAAATAAACCTAGCCAATTACTTTTTGTCCTTCCAAAGGTTACTGTGCTCAAGGTTAGCTAAGTTCCAGAATAAACTGTTTTCACCCTCAAGCCAAATATATGTTTGAGAAATGATTTCTCCAACAGGATAAGAAGCATGTATTGGAAATACTGTACATATCCCCAGGTGCTCAGTGGTACATGCTGAGCTTATGTCTTGCCCTGCAAAGTCCCTGACATTTTAGAATTTGGGGGACAGAGGTGGTCATGATTTTAGAAAGTTCTTTTCTTCTGCTTTGAGTACATGAATATTTTTCTAGTTAGAACAATAAGTGACTTTTTTTTAAAATTCCCTGGCCCTTTCAGGTGCCAAGAATCATGATCCAGTTCTCAGATGACACCTCAAACATTGACCTTGCTTTGGAGAGGCCTGCCTAACCTTCATCAACCCAAACAACCTGCAGGCCATAGTGAGGTCGAGGAATGTATACAGATAATGCCTCTAAGCTCAACAATTCAGTCCCCTCATCCTCTTCCCTGTCAACATACCAGCCATTCAAAGCCTTTCCTTCCCTAAGGTTCTATCTAAGATGGCATAAAGCACTCCTAGCATCCACAAGGAGGTGTCAGAGCTCAAGGCCTTGAGCTAGGGCTCTGCAGAGATGTGGATCAAGTCTCTGACTCCAAGTCTCGAGTCAAGTCCCAAGTCTCTGGGTCCAAGTCACAAGTCAAGTCCCACATCTTTGTCCCCATGTCCCGAGTCTTTGGTTGCGAGTTGAAAGTCCCTATCTATTTAATGGGGAAATCAGGTTTAAACCTGAATAAAATTCAACTTGTTGTAAAAGGCTCCAAGTCTCAAGTCGAGTCTTTTGAGTCTTTTACGACCGCTGAGTCAAGTCCGAGTCAAGTCATTGACGTGACATGAGTCTGACTTGAGTCCGAGTCAATAGACTCAAATCTACACCACTGGGGCTCTGTTCTTTCTTAGAGGTGCCTATTTATAATACTCATGAACCCTGTCCTCCTAACTCTATTAATTTCCTAAGTGTTTGGCTTCAGATGGCCACAGGATTTATGTCTATTTTTTTCTGGCCTGTTCGGATCCTTAAAGAGTTGAGCTCTGGCTTTTATCAGAGCAGTGCCTGCAATCCCTGAGAGCTTTCCTAGGTCCCAAGACCTCTGACTCAGGGGTGTATTAACCCATGGCCGGGCCCCTAGGCTTTCAGGTATTTCGGGCCCCCTACAGCACTTCCATCTTTCACCCCACTACAGCTTTCTGGGACATTGACGGGTGATGCGGGGCCCTGTCCCTGCGGGGCCCCTAGGTTGAAGCCTAGTCAGACTTATGGATAATACACCCCTGCCCTGACTCCCTCTTCCTTATCTACTTTCTACTGCAGTTCATCATCCAAGGCCTCATCCAGCACTTCTGTGTATATCAGCTGTCTGGCATGGGTCAATACAGCAAATTTGTCACACTTTTACCAAGGAATCTACTTGTAGAAATATTGGTGTGATATGAATCACTCACTCATGTTCTCTATTTGTCGCATACTGACTCCCTGCCCGTCGCCTTCACCGCGTGGAATGGCTCCAACGGCGAGTGGGCGAGGCCTCCTCGTTCCAGTTTGTAAATGGGGACTAGGACGGGGTGCAACTTACGGTACTGCCCCTACCATAGAAACGCCTCTGCCTGGAGAAAACTCACAGTGCAATCCTGTGTGCCACTGCACCAGGGGAGCACGTGCTCCCCCGGTGCAGGGTGTCGTAAACGTGCCATAAAGTGCCTCCTGCCGCTTACACCTGGGGAAGGGGATGATCTTCCCCTTCTCCCAAGTTGTTTCCGGGGTGCCCCAGGGCAGCCTGGGAACTCAATAGGATATGGCATCCAGTCCACCAATGCGGCATCTGAGAGAAAAAGTGCCTTTAGAAAGGAAGTCTCTTCTCTGCTTACAAAGCTAAGCTTGTGTAGTGGTAATGACAGGTCTTTTGATGTGGTTTCAGCTATTCAAGGGTGGTGGATTCAAACTCTGCTTAGATTAACCATGCCTGAGTCAGCAAGCATGCCTGCTTTCCTAGATTTACATCTTTTTACCTCTAGAGAAACTTGTGTTCCCTACAGCACAGTATTTATATAAATCGACCTCAGAAAATAAACCAGTGTGCCCTTAATTCTCAGCCTTTCCAGTTAATCAACAAAAGCTTCAGTTGATTAATACACCAATTAACTAATGAAAGCTTGCAGCTCTAACATAAATATACCTATACATACCTAATTCTTCTTTTTATTTTCTAACCCTCCATTGAGTATTTTTATTTGACAGCCTGAAGTTCCAGGGGTTTTTGAATGGCTAGTAGAAACAGCCAGGAGCGTCAGTCTTTGAAGGCACTAGGAGGACTATAGGAATCCAGAAGACTTGGTGAAGTAAGCTATCTTGTAAATATTTTTTCTCAGATACTGGGAAGTGGTGGAGTGGGGGGTTGTGTGTTGAAAAGATTGTGAGGTGGTGACATTTTAAATCCAACGAGTTTCCACCGATTGATGATGCCGGTGTCAAACATATAGCAGGGTGTCAAATATAAGACCCATGGGCCGGATCCAGCCCGCAGAAGCTGTTTCTCAGGCCCATGTGATAATTGGGCTCTTGTAGCGCTGCCTTTTCAGCAGCACAGCTTCTGCTGAGGCTCTGGGAGTGAGAGATGGAAGTAGGTCTCAGAAGTCAAGGAATGTTATGGGAGAAGGGGCAGATCAAGAGGGGTGTGAGAAGGAGACGCTGTCAAGGGGCTGGGAGAGCCCAATTATCACATGGGCTGCCCTTTCAGCGGCGCTGCTTCTGCCGACATGTCACATCGCAGAGGAACTGAGCTGAGAAGGGATGCCTCAGCAGAAGCGGCACTGCTGAAAGGGCAGCCCGCATGATAATTGGGCTCTCCAATATCTTGAAAATATGAATAGAATTTGCATATTTTCTCTTCTGTCATTTGCAACTAATGAATTCTTACATGAGAACAAAGTGCTTATTTCTGGCCATCATCTGCTTAATGACATCACTTCCTGCTTAATGATGTCTCTTCTGCAGATGAGCAGATGCCATGAACACTATTCAGCCCACTGTATGAAACAAGTTTGACAATCCTACCATAAAGGACATGATGTAGCATGTCCTAGCAGCAACTGCTGTGGACAGATACAGGGGATTAAAAAAGCAGTAATTGCAGCAAAAACAGATAGACTCCCTGCTCGTTGCCTTCTCTGCACAGAATGGCTCCGACACGAGGGGGTGGGGCCGCCTCATGCCGGCTTGTAAATGGGGACTAGGACAGGGTGCAACTTACAGTACCACCCCCACCGTAGGAACGCCTCTGCCTATTGTCCTCCTGGTAGTCATGCAAAGCCAAACAGGCACTTTCCACATTTGGTTCAAAGGAATGGGATGGGGGAAAGATCCAAAAACCAAATTCCTTCTTGTAAATCTGGAAAGTGAACACTGAGGAAAGGAGTCCTGTGTTCCAACATCTTGTTTTGAACAAAAACCTTAATAATGAAGTTTTTGCCAGTTTACACACCTGGTCCCACTAGCTTACTATGACTTGCTATGCCTGCCTGGTTCCAAGCACTTTCAACTACGAAATGAGCCGGCTTCTCTGATAGTGAAGAGTGTTTCTAAATGCAGTGTTAAATAATAACTATGGCAATTCGTTATAGCCCTTTGGACTTCACATTAAACACACAGTAAACAAGATGGGACCCATAAAAAATGAATGTTGCCATTACTGTATCCAGAATTACAAATGGCCTCTTGCTGTTAACGGCCAGAAGTGGATGCTGAGTAAGGCAGGGCCTGGGAGCCCCATATTCAAATACACGAGTAAAGGAGAAGTATCTGGAGATGCTTGGGAAGAAATGCCTCTCCTATTTTTACATAATCGACTTGGGTCACCTTGAAATCCACACAGCAATATTTTTTAAAATTGTTTGAAGGCTTGGCATAACCGAGCTTCAATTTAAAGTCTTGACTTCCTGATTCGGCTGAGAGCTGTGTCTAAGGTGGTTTCCTCCAATTTTCTTCAAAATACATTACACATGGAAGACTTTTCTCCCAGTAGCTGCAGGGAATCTTCTAAGCACATCACAGTCACAAATCCTGTGCGCTTACGGCAGGCAGTATTATTTCTAGCACGCCTGATCTGTGCACAACAATGACAAAACAGGAATTTTAGTAAGGCTCTTTAAGGCAACCCAAATGCGGAAAACTGCCTTAGGGAAGTCACTGGAGTGGAGGAATGATGCCCTTTTGTAAAACGTTTCAGGTTAGGGTGTACTATAGCAGCATGAACATGAAAATGAGCGAACTCAGGAAGATAGTGGAGGACAGGAAGGCCTGGCGGGATATGGTTCATGGGATCACGAAGGGTCGGACACGACTTAACGACTGAACAACAACAACAACATAGCAGCAGCAGCTCAAAATGCAAAGCCTTGAGTAGCACCTGCAGCCTTCAGCAGTACCCTACTCCATTTCCCTGGGAACTGCTTCCATTTTTCAGCACCACTCAGAGATTAGGTTTTGTTTGTTGTTGTTCAGTCGTTAAGTCGTGTCCGACCCTTCGTGATCCCATGAACCATATCCCGCCAGGCCTTCCTGTCCTCCACTATTTTCCTGAGTTCGCTCATTTTCATGTTCGTTGCATCGGTGATGCTGTCTAACCATCTCATCCTTGGCCTTCCCCTTCTCCTTTTGCCTTCAATTTTTCCCAGCATCAGAGTCTTCTCCAGAGAGTCCTCTCTTCGCATTAGGTGGCCAAAATATTTGAGTTTCAGCCTTAGTATCTGTCCTTCCAGGGAACAGTCAGGGTTGATTTCATTTAGGATTGACTGATTTGATCTCCTAGCAGTCCAAGGGACTCTCAGGAGTCTTCTCCAGCACCACAGTTCAAAAGCATCTAGGTTTTGTTACCAGAGGCTTTATTCTGCCCTGGATCTGTAAGAAATTCTGCCCTCCTATGTTGCCCCAACTCTTTCTGGTCCATGGAGTGTGTGAGCTGGGACACGTGGGGGTGCTGGCAGGATGGCGGGCAGAAGAATTTGATGCCACCTCAGTTGCCAGATCAGCTTGGGCCACCCCTGCAGTGCCTTGAAAAATGGTTCAATAAAACAATCCAGATGGATCAAATAAATGATTGAGCCAAGCCACAAACTTCAGGGAAAGTAAGGGAAAATGTTCAGTTCATCCAAATATATATTATAATATTATTATATAAAGAAAATGTTGAAAAGATAGTGGAAAATGAGGGCTAAGTACAGATTGAAAGTGTGTGCGTAGGGAGGATCTATCTAAACACAAGATCATATCCTTTCTTTAATCTAGAATAACTGAAATAACCTGTTAGGGAGCAAACATCCTTCTGCTCTCATACCTTTGGAGATCCTGAATTGTCCCAGAGAATTAAGGGCTCCAATACTCCAGCCTAGAAGGCATGCTTGAGAAGGGAGTATTGAGCTACAGCTGCGAATGAGAGGTGCTAGAATGTAGAATCTGTTACAGATTTTACTGCTTTGCCAGCAGAACAGCAACACAGCAGTGCAACATATGTGGATGGTTAGCAATATTGTACCTTTTTTTTTTGAGAGGCTTATGCCCAGATTAAATGGACAAACAGGAGGGGGAGGGTCAGTGTACTGTCTCCCAAAAATATGCTATATCCCAGGGGTGGCCAAACTGCGGCTCCTGAGCCACATGTGGTTCTTTGACGTATAAATGTGCGGCTCTCAGAAATATGTTGGCTGAGCTCCTGTTTTGCAACACAATTAATATAAAAAGGTAAATAAGAAATCATCAAGCTTTGTAAATATTTACTAGATATAAACTGAGAGTCCACTAGATTAAAACGTAAGTTTAATGTTCATGGTGAGTAAATATATTTAAGAATTTAAATGCTTCTTAAATATTGCAGCTCTCAAATATTTGAAGTTTATCTTATGTGGCTCTTACATTAAGCAAGTTTGGCTACCCCTGCTATATCCATTGTGGTGCAGAAGGAACAATGCAAATCCCTACGTGAACGCAAGTGAAAAAATCGACAACTGCTTGGTGCTACAAAGAGCACGTCTAGAAGTCTAGAAGTGTCTACCTCTTTTCCCTGTTTCCTCAAACTCTTCCATGCTTCTTCTGTTCTCTCCCTTCCCTCAGGCAGAATATGCCAAGGTGTTTATGACAACGTGGAACTGCAGCCTGCACAATAAAAAGGGGAGGGGAAACACACATAAGAGCCAGGGTGGTGGAGCAGCAGCAGCACCAGCACAGGAACGTTGCAGGGCTGGCTCCTTGGCATCCGGCAGCATCGAGGCAGGAAGTGGGGCTCCCTCCGTGCAGCCCCTGGGGTGCTCCCGGTAAGGTAGGTGGCTGAGGATGTTCCTGGGAAGACAAAAAGGGGGGAGTTGAAAGTCAGCTGGTGTCTGGTTGCCATAGCCGTTGAGAACAAACCAGTGTGTAGGTGGCCAAGTAAAAGCCTGCAGGGAGAGAGAAACACAGCTGCTGCGGGTTCCAGACATGGCATGGGATAACAACCTTACCTGGATGTAGGCAGAGAGTAATCCTGCAGGGAGAGAAGGGGAGTTACATTTCAGAAAACATGGCAACAGTCAGATGTCAGAAAACATGGCAACAGTCAGATGTCAGCAAAGACCCTGCTCTTACCTGCTGGTGTTGTGGCTATAGCCAGGGGTTGCCTGTGTGGGGAGGAAGCTGGGAGAGAGACATGGGTTAGCAAGAGCTTGCACGGAGACAGCTGTCCAGGCACAGCTGTTAACAGTTTGGTAGCAGCAAGAGAAGCTCTCTCTGCCCTTGAGGGGAACAGAGAAGAGAAGTCAAGAGAAAAGAGAGGAGAAGAGAAGTGAGGTGTTTGTGATTTTTGGAGCCAAGTGCTCCCCTGCACCAAAGTCCCTCTTTGTGGCTGTGGGGGACCGAGCCCCATGCCATGTGCTCTGAGAGAGAGGGAGAATGGGAGGTCTGGGGCTGGGATTTTATGGGAAGGAGGCTGGGAGCTGATTGGGTGTGCTATGTCTGTATCCTAGATGCCTTTAAAAGGGGTTTGGACAGATTCATGGAGGAAAAGACCATCACAGGTTACAAGCCATAAGCAACCGCCTGGTTTTAGAAGTGGGTTTTCTCTGTGCCGGGTGCAAGGGAGTGTCAACGGGAAACAGGTTATCTTGTGCTCCCTGAGGCATCTGGTGGGGCCACTGTGTGACACAGGAAGCTGGACTAGATGGGCTTTTGGCCTGATCCAGCAGGGCTCTTCTTATGTTCTTATGTTATCCAGACCTCGCAGCCCAGCTGCAGCCTCCTATTCCAGCAGACCTAGGGCTGTGGGGTGTTTAGAGTTTTTGGGAGAGGGCTGGAGTGGGTAAGGTAAAATGGCGCCTATGGGTCTCCTCAAATTTAAGTGGACCCTTTTGGTCGACATAAATTTTTGGAACTTCTCGGAGCCAGAGGGGGCGTGTCGGTGCTCTACGAGGCTCTGGATACTGCATAAGAGCAGGAACGCCCCCGTTACGCCCCTCTTACACCAGAATACCTAACTGCGACCAGTCTGCGCATGCGCGGCGTAGTTAGGTAGTCCGCCCGACGCAACTCTTGCGTCTACCGGAATAACAGTGCTATTCCGGAGCACCTAGCCTTATGCCGGACTTATGGCGGAATAGCGACAGCTATTCCGGCATAAGGCTTGGGTTGGATTGCGCCCTCAGTTTATCAGCAAACATGGTGAACTGCTTGCTCAAAAACCAATGAATACATTCTGCCAAAGTCTTATATTTCAGTCAGCGGCAAAGAGAAGCAGCATGGCTGAGAATTGCATTGTGCCATGTAGACAGGATGGGCAAGATGGTTTTCTGGAGTGGGCACTGCCCACGATATATTGGGTGTCTGATGATTCAGTTCTCATGCAGGTGCCCAATTTTCAGTCCATGTTTTTGTGAGCTTAGCCAAATATTCAACCCTTGAGATACAATGTGATTTGGAAGTTCCCAAACTAGAAAAAACCCCAGATTCTTTAAAGGTAAACTGTTTCACCTTATTCAGTTAGCTGACTGCAGTGGTATATATGTATGAATGCTCCTTGAAGAGAGTTAAGGTCTCATTTACGGAAAGTTCTTTTAAAAGATTCAGCATGTAAACATGCTTTCTTCTCCAGACATCTTAGGTCTTCTCTTGACTAGCTGATTTTCATTCTGCGAGATGGGGGCACTGTTTCAGGTGAGAGCACCAGTGTCACAGCCTACATAGTGAGTTTCACAGAGTCACCACATGAGGAAGTTCAAGGGGAAAATGAACCTGCTTGTTGTGCGCTGAAGTAGGAACATGGAAAGCCACCGTACAGCAGATGGATACTCTCAGGATCAGTGAATTGCAGGAAAGTGCCTTCAGATGTGGACCAGGGTTTGGTGCCCCCAATTTCAAACGAAATGAACTCTGGAGAGGCACTTTGAGAGTAGAGCTTAGCAAAGCAGGACCTGAGCACCAGTCCATGAAGCTCAGTCACCCCAAGTGGTAGGGTGGCGATGGCAGGGGTGGCTGCCTCTGTCTTCCTGGATCCAAGAGGGGAACAGAGTGGAAGTGTGGAGGAGAAGAGAGTGGTGGGTTAGAGCATCTCCACCTGGCTTCACACTTTCTCTTCAGCTCTATTTCCCTTTTCCTTTCTGAACTCAGGGAGCAGCAGCAGGAACAGCAGTAGCTGGTGCACCACTGGGCAGTGGCGGAACTTTGGTGGAGCACGTGGAGCAGGAGCTCCGGGAGCTCGGGCGGGAGGACGGGCAAACTCACCGAAGCAAAGCCAGGCGGCGGATCGGCCCTCCTCCCTGGAGCCCGTTTGGCTCCGAAATGAGAGCAAAACGGGCGGGGAGCGCGTCGACGTGACGCGTGCAGGCCCCACCCCCACGCGTCCGGGCGCCGGCAGGGCGCCTGACATCTCTGCCACTGGGTATGGCTGGTGCCATCTCAGGCACCAGAAGATCTTGAGTCCTGTCGTGAAGTCCTTCAGTTCTGGTTTGGAAATAAACTTGTAGGTCTAAGGCTGCAACTCTATACACACCTACCTGGGAGTAACAGCCCAATCCAAACACCCCCCCCCCCATTCTGGCAGTGGGAGATGCTTTACAGCTGTCATAAACAGACCTCCAAAGCGTGTGGAGCAGCACATGCCTGAAGCACTTCTGGTCGTCACCAGAGAAGCTGGAGCAGCCCTGCAAATGATGGCAGGGAAAGCCTCAGGAATGCCTGCCAACTGTGAGTCAGCAAGGAGGGCGGAATGGGTCAGGGGGTGGAACAGCTTGGAAAAGGGGGAGGGTGGGAGACGTGTTGGAGGCAGGAGGGGGTGGCACCCTGCAAGGGCAATTTGCGCTGAACACTATCTCCTTTGGTCGAAGCTGATATGCCCCCTCTGTCTCCTTGGACAGCTGGCGCAGGTCCAAGGAGGCCCATTGGAGATTAGGAGGCTTACAGAGGAGTAAGGGAAAAATATTTCCCCTTTCCCCTCCCAATCTGCCCCTTCATAGCATACAGTGCAGCCCGTTTTGGCGTGGCTGCATGCTATGGCGGGGAAAACCATAGGACTGGGCTCTAAGTGCCCTTAGACTTAATGGGGCTTACCCTACATCTGAGCAGATATGCTTATTCTGTAACAGTGCAGTCCTATGCAGGTTTACTCAGGGTAAGTCCCACTGTGTTCAATAGCCAGTGGCATAGCTAGGGTCTGGTGCACACGGTGCCCTAGTGATGTCGTCACCCCCCCGGGAGTGACGTCACCCTTAGAAGTGATGTCACTCCAGGGGGGTGTTTTTAAAAAAGGAAAAAATTAAAAAGCGGCAGCAGGGGAAAAGGTCGGGGGTACCAGGGAGAGCTAGAAGAGGCTTCTGGCACCCCCTGGAGTATCCTGGCTCTAATCTAGTACTAATCAGCTGATTGGTGCTAGATAAGCACCTGGGGGCTCTAGGGGGGTTCCAGAAGCCTCTTCTAGCACTCCCCTGCACACCCCTTGAAAATTGTGATTGGTGCTAGAGCCCAGTATCTGTGCCTCGCAGATAGTACTGCTGGGGTCCAGCACCAACCAATAATTAATCACTGGGGGGGGGCATTCTCCTTGCACAGGCCTGCTTACTGGAAGTCACGTTAAATCCCATCGGAGAGGCTTGAGGAGGTATCTGCAAATCTGCGCGTGGGAGAATCCCCCCCCCCCGGTGAGTAATTATCAGTCAGTGCTGGACTCCAGTATCTGCGAGGCACCGATCGCAATTTTCGAGGGGTGTGCAAGGGGACACTAGAAGAGGCTAATTGCGTATTTCGAGGGGTGCATGGTGTTGCCATGGGGACCTCTGGGTGCAAGGCTGGGGACACGCAGCTTACACCCCCAGCCTTGCACCCAGAGAAGGCCTCCCCTGCTGCAACACCATTACTATGCTACTGAATAGGACCTACTCCCAAGTAAGTATGCATAGGATTGTACTGTCAATACAGAGCGTCTCAAAAAAAAAAAAAACCCCAAACAAACACCACCACATTTTAATGAGCTCTCTTATTCATACATACATCATTGTAAAAACCCTGCAACACTGAAACATGTAAGGGAAGCAACTGAAGAGATGCTTGTCCAGGACATACTGTACGTTGGTGAATGTTTGCAGATCCCTTAATCAATGATGTCAGGAGAGGAACACTTTTGAGCACTTGGACTAAGTCTCATTAACCAATTAATTAATTAATCAACTGGGCCAAGCAACTGCTTCTGTGTGCATCATGTGCAGTATATACAAGAATTATAGTATTAGAGTATATGTGTATAAATTCGACACTATAAGGTGTGTGTACTTTTTCTTGACATGCCCTGTATATTTCTGGGCACCTTTTCACACTAGAACCAGGACAAGCCCTGGCCTGCCAATGTGGATCAATTATGTTAATGAACCAAGTTGATTGATAACTCTCAGCAGCAGTTCTCCTGAAGAGACTTTCCGTTTCTGAAGTGTCTCGGAAGGCCAAAGAGCCCTTCACAAAGAAGTCTGCAGGGAATCAGCGGAAGAATCTGAGCCTGAAGTCCGGAAAGCTCCTCATTTAGGCAGCAGTCCTATATATCGGTTTGCTGTCAACAGCACCCAAGAATTAGGCTATGAATGTAGCCTCTTCTACACAGTGAACTAGACAGCGCCCCCTGGCGCCTCGCCGCAACAGCTCGAGGTGCACCTGCCGTAAATCTCCCAGCATCTTCCGCTTGTCGACGCCTTTAAGAAGGAGCTCAGTTCGGCCAGCTGGAAACATCAACCGTCGTCCACTAGTTAGGCAGAACGTGGCGGCAGCAGCAGCAGCAGCAGCTCCATCTCGCGCTGTGGTCCGATGCCACTGAATTACCTTAGGCTGAGTTGGGCTGGCGCGAGGCTTCTCTTGCCAAATTCTCTTTGCAAGATTGGAACTGAGCTGCGGAGGAGAGGCCCGGCGGGAGCCCTCCTCTTTCCCCAATTAAGACAGGGCAGAGCGCGGGCTGTGCGCTGACCCTGGAGATGGGGCGGGGGAGCGGCCGGCAGCTGCTGCTGCAGATTTGGCTCCGAGAGGGAAGCTTTTTGCTGTTGCTGTGCAGTTTGAAGGAAGCTCGAGTACTACGCGCGTAGAGCTTCCTCACCCTCCCAGGACGGAAAGAGGCAAAAAGCCGGCCTGAAAGAGAGAGACCAGCTCCCCTTCGCGCAGCCTGTGCAGACGGCTCGGCTCGCGGCAGAGCCCGGGGACCTTTCTCCCGTCGAGAGCTCGGGCACGGTCAGCAGCCCATAGCAAGCAGCTTCCTTCGCCTGTCCCACCCGCCTTGCAGCCCCCGCTGAGCCATCTTGAGCGAAGGGAGCGGGGGCAGCTGCGACTGGCGCTGCAGAGGGTGGGGGCAGGACAAGCCCAAGCCTCGCCGCCGGAGCTGCGCGCGGGTCTCCTCCTTCGCTGGTCGCGCGTGCGTCGTACGAAGAGGGGGGGGGCGACCGACGAGAGCAAATGCTCAGCCCCGAGGAGAGGCAGAGAATGGTCCTGCCGCTGTCGCCACTCGCGAGGACTGAACGAGGCTGAGCTGCGGACGGAGGGAAGATGGAGGCGGCAGCGGCAAAGCTGGCTTGGAAGCCTTGAGATGAGGCGGGCGCCCGCCGCTGCTGCGCTCGGAGCCGCTCCGCATTTCCGAAGGTAGCTGGAAGGGGGAGGCGGGACGTGATGGGGCAGAGAACGCTCCTCAATCCAAGAGCTCCGCTTGCCTGGGGCAGGAGGGGGCATCGGGTTGGCTGGATCAGCGCCCGAGGGGGCGACGGCTGCCTCCGCGGCCCCCCCCCCCAATTTAGAGCAGTCGATGCAGCACGAGGGCAGTCGGCGGGTGAGACGTGATCCCAAACGTGGTCCCAGCCACGAGGGGGGGCATTGCCTTTCTTGCATAGGGGAATTGCATGTCAGACCTGGGGCACATCTTCGAGGTAGCCTAATATACAGGTTACAGCACCCCTCCCCCTCCAAGTAAAAAGTCTTGGGACACTTGAACAACTATGTGGCACAAGCTCTTGTGGACTGGCACAGATGCATGATGAAGCTTATGGCACCATAAAATGCTAGTATTTAAAGTGTCGCAAGACTCTCTCTGTGTGTCTTGCTGCAATAGACTACCTCCGTTGTCTCTTCGCAATTTAATACAGGTTAGTTATCCCTATAGCGCAGCCCAATCACCGTGGTTAAAGAGTGGATTTAAAAAACTAAACCCAAACTAGAAGCACTCAGTCAGTGTTTGTGTAGCCATGGAATAAAGGTAGTGGTAGTTGGCTGTTCTGGATTAATATGCGGAGCAAGGGGGTAGCTTGCATGCAATGTTTGAGGTTAACAAAACTGGTGAGCCTGTCGGACTGAACCCTCCTCTTCCAAAAAGTCAGCTGCCAGTACCTGAATGACAGGCTCCTAGTTTTAAGCTAGCACTGTAATTCCCACGTGTCTGTGCAATGGCACACAGAAAGTGTTATTTTCCCAACCTTCCATACCTGTGGATCAACCGTCTTAAGCTGTTGCCAAGGGAAGGTTCTGACTTGAAATGAAAAGTTGGCCAACAGTTTGGGGAATGGGCTGACCACACTGGTAACTTGACCCAGTGCCAGAGGACCATGGGAAAGATCTGCTAAGAAGGGCACTGTGGGCACATGCAACACAATGTATCTTTAGGGATTATTTTTCCAACCCTCGAAGTGGTAGCAAGTTCCTTGTGCAGGGCTAAGAGCCAGGACTGGGGTGGAAGGGTGGATGATACCACTTCTTTTAGCAGTAGGGCCCTGTAGAGCTGTCTTAGCTTTGCTATCCCTGGCTTTCCAGGGTAATTAAATGAATAGCTGGAGTCCCGAACTTGGGGCTTAAACCAGCCCTTCTCATTTCTCAATCTCTATCTACAATTCTTTCCCTGGTAGGTTTAGATTTCCCTTACTTGCAGTTCCAGAACATTGCAAGTAACCTTCCCCCGCCCAGTTAATTTTGAAGCAGCAGAAGAAAGCAAAATATTTGCCTTTCCTTGCAACCCCTCTGTCAAAGCCTTGGAGCAGTAAAAATAGTTTCCCTCCCTTGATCATTATCCCTATTGCTTGAAATGATTCCCACAAATTATATAAGTGGAACCAAGATGCAATATCCTCCTTGGGAACAGGCTGTAGTTCGTTGAAGAACATCTGCTTTGTGTGCAGAATGTCCTGGGTTCAATCCCTAGCATCTCCAGGCAGGGCAAAGAGAGCTTCCTGCCTGAAACCTTGGAGAGCCGAATTCTGATGCAACATGGACCAGTAGTCTGTTTCAGGATAAGGCAGCTTCCTATGTTCCTCCATGTGTGTCTGTCTGGTCTCTTTTAGGCAATAGTAAACTTTAAAGGCAAGAAATGGTAGGTATATTTAATTGAACTGGAAATGGGAGTATCTTGTGCCCCAACCCATCCTGAAACACCTGAGATAAGTGAAAACTTAAGGCATTTCTAGATGATGTTTATAGTGCAACAGAAGTACAGTTGCTGCTCTTGTTTGAAAGGGACTCTGCTGTCTTACCTCAAGAATATACAGTACTTCTGTTTCAGGGCGATTGCATTTTCCCAGCATTTTCACTGCATTGTATTGTGGCTCGGAAGTGGCAAAGTTTTCACCAGGTAGAGGGCTACTGCAATTGAGTGCTGCCTGGAATGTGATTGTGAGAGTCTCAAACACTCATTGAATAATACATGTGACATAGCTACTGATGCACACTGCTATCTCTAATCTTTCTGCACATGCTAAAACTAGAGCTGATGTGCAAAGACGGGAGTTGCACAGGAGCTGAAACTGCCCCTAAGTTTCTAGACTTTGCCTGGAGACTAGACGGTTCCAACTTCTGTACAAATGACCTCTTTCAAGCGGAATATCTTCCCCTCCAAGTGTACTGGAGCATGCACCATCCAGCCTTTGTTTAAAGGGTAGCACAATTACGCTGTCATTCCTGCAGTAGGGCTACCCCCCATGTATTATGTTTGCCTTGGATAGCTCACTGTTGCCTTTGAATTTGTATTTGCAAAACCCTCTTGTACTGTAAAATGCAGTACAGGCATTCTTTGAGTCCGAAGGAAGGCATGTTAGAGCAAGGATTCTAGCAAAAAGTCTAGTCTTTTTAATAGACTGTTCCATGATCAAGAGCAGAATAGCTCTCCAGAACCTAGTCAACAATATCTGCTATTTCTGCTTCCACCCCCTGCTGCATAACTCTTCATAGAATAGACATCACAGTTCTGCCTCCCCTCATCTGTTTTTTTTTTTAAAAAAATCTGGCACCCCAAGTGCTAAAGGTGTCCATTATAAGGGGCGGACAGGGAAGGAGCCAATATCCAGCCAAGTGTAAATGAAACCATGTCTTAATGGCAGTGGGGGAGGAGGGAGAGGCAGGGGAACTGAGTATTAAGACTCTGGCTGCTAAAACAACCGGCTATTGGGTGCACCAGAAGGAAGATTGTTCAAAGCAGGTTGTTGATGGCTATTCAAAGTAGCTAGGAGGCCTTTTGAACGTTTACCAGAGATACACTCGTATAGATACAAAGAATGGCCTGTAGTATGTTGGAGGTGCTGGGGAGGGTGGAATTGAGATAGAAATGAGGGAGGGAAAACTGCACAAGGCAGACTGAGACTGTGGAGAGGGGAATGAACAAATAAGGCTGATGGTTGTGATAGTCAAACATGTGCCTTCTTTAGGGATGGGTATGATTAATTAGCTCAGAATTATTCTTATGCTATGTAGAATGATCCCTGGCTTTTCACATTTATTTTGGATATATAGTGGACCCTCCTTATCTGCAGATTAGCCATCTGTGGATTTGACTATCCATGGTTGGCCATCCACGGAGGATGGATCACAGTGGGGGCAGCGCCTCAGTACCTTATTTAACAGCTGTGTGGGTCTGCCTCCCGCTTCTTGCCTCTCGTGCCACTTCCTAAGCTTCTAAAATGCCTATAAAATGAAAAACCGAGATCGGTAGCGACGTCCAGTTGCGCGTGCAACTGGATGTTGCTTCCGGTCACACTTTTTCTTTTTATAGGCATTTTATAACCTTAGAAAATGGTGCAAGAGGCAGGAAGCGGGCAGCAGACCCACACAGCTGTTAAATAAGGTACTGTGGCCCCACCCCAACCACAACCAACCACGGACTTGCGAATCTGTGGATTTTAACACAATGGCGTCACTAGGGCGTGTGCCGCCCCAAAACGGGGGCGCGCGCATCACCCTAATGACCCCCCAACCCCCCGCAAATTTTCCGCGCCACCTTTGGCAGCGCGGAAGTCTTTAGTTGCAGTCGGCTCCGGGGACATCTTCCCCGGCTGACTGTCCTGGGCCTTCTGACGGGGCCCATTGCGTCAACTTTTATGTTTTTCGAGCATGCGCAGAACGTTTCTGAGAGCAGGGGCTGCCCTTTTTCCTTCAGAAATGTTCTGCGCATGCGCGAAAAATGTTATAAATTACGTATCGGCGCATTGGGCCTTTGTCAGAAGGCCCTGGATCACCGGCCGGGGAGGTCGCTCCGAGGCCTTCTCCCGGCCTCGGAACCTCCGGAGGGCGACGCGCGCAGCGGAGGTGATGCGCGTGGTTGCGCGCCTCGCCTTTCTGCGCGCGTCACCACCCCGGCGGTCTGCCCCCCGCCACGCTCTAGCAATGTGGGTGTTTTCACATCTGTGGGGTACGAAGGGCCAACTGTATAGCCTGCCTAGTCCAAAGGTAAAGACGTTCCAGTATTTCTGAACATGGAAAGAGTTCCCCATCTGAAAGACTTGTGCAGGGAACAAACTAAATGTTATAAGGGAAATATGGGGCTCCTGGCCCTCTCCCCCCTCATACCAAACTGTGGGAGTTGAAAGATGTTCTTTGTTTACAGGAGACAGAGGGAGGGGCTGCTGAATCCTTCTTCCACATTTTGACTCTTCTCTCAAAATGTTTATATAGAATATTTAAATTTAAAATTTCTCTCAGTAGGTCACACTTCCATTTATGTAGTCTAGCGGATTAAAAAATGTTTCCTAGGGAGTGGTTGCAGAAGAGAATTAGTGAATGTGTGGGGGGAGGGGTGCCCAAACTCTTTACCATCTCCCAAAATTATGCTCCTGAATTCCTTGTTACCTTGACAAATGTAGGGTTAGAACTGTCCATTTTCTAGTTTCCTGGAAACTGCCCGTTTTCCAGGGTTTGGACTGCCCATCTTGCTTTAGCACTTAAGCAGAGCTGTAAGTTTTCCCTGCTAATGTTTTGAAAAATGTGTGTGTGGGTTCTGCTCCCTTCTTCATAACATTTCATAAAATAGGCACCACAGTTGTATTGGGGGCAGGGAGAAGCCAGAAAATAAATTGAGGAAATGAATTCTTTGAAGTGAAAATAGTCAAATGTGAATATATGCTTGACAAAATGCTGCAAAGCATCTTCTCTCTCTCTCTCAAACTTGCATTGCTGTGTGATCTTTCACATAATCCAGTGGTTCCCAAACTGGAAGGCGCGGCTCCCGGGGAACCGTGGAAACCAGCCAGGGGAGCTGCGGTGTGCCACAGAATCCTCTTGGAATACAGTGCAATGCCAATTGGCAAGCATTAACATAATGTAAGCTGCGGCCAATGGTCAAGGGAGCCACAGGTTGAAAAAGTTTGAGAAACACTGAGTCGTAATCCAATGATGTGCCCCCTTCTGCCACTTTTCTTACAGCATCTCTACATATTGGACTGCAGAATGCAAGTAGGAAACGGCAAGGATGGACACAAATGAAGCCAAGTCTTCCCTTGGCTCCAAACTAAGACTGTATCTTCCTCTCTTCAATCCCAGCCATTCCCAACCCCCTTCCTCCTACAAAGGGAGAACCGTGTCGTCCTACCAATCCCTCTCTTTTGCCCATATTTTGGCATATTCCTCACTTCCATCCCAATTCTTCTTCTTTCTCGGGGACAATATCCCATCCTCTAATTATTCCTCCTGCACAGCATTGCATAAGTGCAAGTATCTACTCCAGCCTAACTAAAACAAAATCCTTAAACTGTGTCATTTAAAGAGGGGAATGTAATGTGAGAGGAGAGATTTAAGCCCATCTGCAATTTAGCTGTGGAGGTTTGACTTCCTGTCCCCAGAACCACAAACCTAAACCATAGCAGTAAACAGAGGGGCTCATAGCTTGGTATCACAGTACCGTATTCCTTGGGTCTCATAGACATACAGTTACTTCAAGGACAGAGGCTGGGAGTAGTAAAGTCAATGAAGAATATGCCCTAAAACAGTGAGAGAGACTTTGATGGGAGAAAACCAGTGCAGGTGGATCTCAGTTTTTATAGTCTTATGTTGCAAAATTAATCTAGGGTACTGTACAATGCTTACTTCAGGAATGTGAGGGCTTAAGTTGACTCTGCTGGGATTTGAGCCTGTTATTGCAGAGAATTTAAATAGTTGTACTAGTAG
The DNA here is from genome assembly GCA_026170595.1 of Plestiodon gilberti rubricaudatus. Taxonomy (NCBI): domain Eukaryota; kingdom Metazoa; phylum Chordata; class Lepidosauria; order Squamata; family Scincidae; genus Plestiodon; species Plestiodon gilberti. Next base: position 252,878,061 of record JANXHW010000001.1, on the reverse strand, counting down.
CTGCAAAAAAAGGAAGCAAGAAGACTTCATAGCAAGCCTGCCTACTGCTTACTGTATTTGCATTTTCTCAGAGGTTTAAAGATATGGAATACCTCCTCCCCATACATACAGTTTGCCTCCATCTTATCCCTACCCTAACTAAAATATATACATGGAACTATCAGCTTGTGTGCTGAGAGAACTTAAATATGTCATAAACAAAAAGGTTTCCATTTCCTTGCAAGTGTTCAGGGTTATCTTGTTAGTCAAATGTGGTCAAATTCCTTTCCTAGGTGAGTTTGGTTCCAGTGGCACACTGAGGTTTTGCCGTATATGATGGAGTCCCCTGTAGTGCCCAGAAGCAGTTATGGGGGTTATTTTAACATGAGACCTTCCAGTTCAATTCCCCACCACACTTTTTTTTTCTTCCCTGTTCAGGCAACAGTGGCTTCAGCCAGCAAGCCCAACTAGCACTGCCCTCCCTCCTGGCTCATGGCCTCTCAGATATGCAAGGAATAAAACTGTTCTGGGTTCTAACATTCAGCCCTTGTAGCTCTCCTGCCTGCAAGGCAGCAGCATCTCATTTCAAGAAACAAAGTTATTGTTCAGACAGGCAGTTAATGCAAGTGGGAGCTTGTTCACTTCTAACAGGATGTTGCAACACAACAGCTTTGTGTCTGTATCTGTGATAGGAGTGCCTAGTAGTGGAAGAATATGTAAGAGTAAAAAGAGAGCCTGATTAGGCATTGCACCAGCAGAAGGCCCTGTCCATCTCCAGAATGCTGCCTCCGTTCTTATGACTTGTAATACAAAAGGCCCTGAGGCTCCAGTCTTCCCGGGAACGACACAGCCAGGCGCTGAAAATCTAGTCTCTCAAACCTAGGGAGAAGGCATTGGCTATGAGCAAAATGCACTCTCTGTATATCCAAGTGAGCTTGGAAATGGAGAGGGGAAAACAGTCCCAGCTAAACCATTATATGGAAAACAAAGATGCTTCACTTACAGTTTTAGTACATCTGACTCAACAGGAGAAATCAGAATGGGGGAAATTTTGTTATCAAGAATTGGAATGGGGAAAATTTTGTTATCAAGAATAGCGTGGCATGGTTTGGTACCAGCATCTGTCCTGTCCTGTCGGTATTTGGATCTCGGTGCATTTCTGGCACGAAGTGGAGAGTCTGTCATTGACACACACAGTGTCTATAGTAAGAATTGTATGTGCTGATTGCATATATAGGTAATATTTGTAGGGAGTGAACTAACTAGTAATTTTGGAGGTTTTTTTGGGGTCAGGCCTGTGCGGTAATGTGCTTGGGACCCAACAGCAGTTTCTGAAACTGATTCAGAGTCAGTAGAAATGAGCCTCTGTGGAAATGTAGTGCTGAAGTTGGTTCCTTTAGTCTAGGTTCCTTTAGTTTAGCTTGGGTAACAGCCCGTTCGTGTAAACTGAACTAGGAGAAATGTGTAAAATTAGTGATGTGAAAAGACCTGTGTGCTTGACCTTGTTGTGTGGTTCTGGAACTTGCCACATGTAAGTGTGGGGTGTTATCACCACAGGAATGTGGCTTTCATGTCCCCATCGGTGCATATGGATGACCCCTGCTAACTGGACAAAGAGGCACCCTTTAAAGTGGTGTCCTCTTACATTTTTAGCAATGGAGAGCAACTGTCCCTCTTCAGCCTAGCATGGCGTCTTTTCCAGGGGCTGTTGCTGGTGTCCTTTCTGCATCTCTTTTTAGATTGTGAGCCCTTTGGGGTCAGGGAACCACTTATTGATTTATTTTGCTACATAGACTGCTTTGTGAACTATTTTTCGTCAAAGTGGTATACAAATATTCTTAATAGGTCCTGAATTCTTCACAATATTGAGACTCTTGTGTTCTGGGTCTGAGCCTTGGTTTGGAGTAAGGCCCATCAATTCTCCTATCTTAACAAGCTGTATTGTAGGCAGCCACGGGGTCCAGCAGCCTAGGGGGTAAAAAAGAAGTTGATCCTGGGAGATTTGGGGTTCAGGTTTTATCTGATGTGGATTTTGAGGAGTAGTCTTGAAGTCTTGTGCCTGTAACACACCACCTGTGTCGGGGTGCATTGCGTCTCGGTGTGTTGCAAGAGTAGCCGTCTCGTAACACACCCTGTCTACACTGAACCTGTGAATTTGAGGTGTAAGACGTCCTGCCCTGCCTCCGCTCTCTGTTAGCCAATCAGAATCGAGTTTTTTCAGACTTGATTCTGATTAGTCCAACACATTGCTCCCCGTCCTGCCTCCACAACACCGAACACGGCATCTCATTGGTCGAAGTTTGATTTGTTCAACTTTGCTCGCAATGCAGCTCTCCTGCATTGCGGTGCGATCTTGTAAAAGAGAAGACACATCGGAATTTTCCAGCCGCACGTGGATGCAACGCACCCGAAACAGGTGGTATGTCGATAGGCTTTAGTCTCAGCTTTGGTTGTCATAAGAAGAGCCCTGCTGGATCAGGCCAAAGGCCCATCAACTAATGGTACGATATTGAGAACGGCTAAGAAGTTGAGTGAAGTAATAAAGGAAGTGTGGCTACCTGCCCAGAGCCAGCAGGCTTGGGTGGTTAATAAACTGAAAATAACAGTGCTTAACCTTAACTATGGTCTCCACAGATAGAAGATGCCAGTTGCTAAGAAATTGTTTCTTGTAAAAGGGATGTAGGGATAAGATTTTCTGCAGGATGAAAGGAGCATTACATTTCGGTTTATTCAGGCAAATGCAAAGGTTTTTTTTCCCTTTTGACAAGTGCTCATTTAAATATGTACCATACAAAATGTACTATAATTTCATTTATCCGAAAGGCCTGTGTAGTGCCAAAGATGATCTACTAATCTGAAATGTGGTGTAATCAGGAGTGTTCCATACATGAGGTTTCACAGAAATAGGCTGGGGGGGGGGGAAGGAAGGAAGGAAGGGGGAAAGTTGAAGTCCAGACCAGGATACTTGAAGTTGAGCTAGGCATGGGATGATATTATTGGATATACTTTCAAGTGGTAGTCTGTGCATTGAGGTGTGTCAAGTGTATAAAATGACTGGTGGATTGGATTGATAAATGTGTGAGGGAGGAGGGATCCTCTGGTAAATATGCTGCAGTTATGCCTCCCAAATGGTAGCTCAGATGTTGAGTAGAAGAATTTGAATTGGGACTCTGGTGCAGGCTGGGACCATGTTGGCGAGTGTGTTTCTCTCTGTGTACATAAACAGTGTGTGGGGCGTATGTATCGGCTTGTCAGGGAAGGCCCCTTCCATTCTCATTTCTTCAGCATCCTAAATCTTCCAGAGCTTTTGCTACTGACAATCATGTTTAGAGCCAGCCCCAAAGTCCTGAGTCACTGTATTGTTTCCATGGAAACAGACTTGTTCATTATAATCGGTTTTAGGGTAGTGAAAATATAGTACAGATGCTGCTAGGAGTTGGGCCGCTGCCAGAATCATATTGACGAGAAAGATGCAAGGTTTCATCACGCTGGATGAACGGCTCCTACTTTGTCCTCAAATCTTTTCTCAACGACAACTGCAGCAGGTAATGTTGTATGAGACTTCCTCTTGCTGCCAGTTTAGAGCCTGGCATAGCTGTACCAGGTGTATGAGACATAATGTGCGGTTTCCAAATGTAGGTCCGAATTGTGCCATGTCTCTAGCTCACCTGTTGCTGGGAAATCTTCACTTTTTCCTCTTTCTCTGCATGTTTGTCCCCAGCAAACCAAGGACAAGTACTTGGCAAGGCTGAAATGGTTGAGGGATAATGAAACTAACCACCCGACCAGCATCAGCTGGTGCAGAACCCACTGGGACTAATAAAAAAATTAAAACCACCAAGTTTTAAGTGACCGCCTTTATAATGCCATGGGGTAAGAAGTCAGATGTGATGAGAGAGTTGGTAGCAAGTTTCAGTGAAAACCCAGGTGCTAATTATTGCATCCTTTTCTGTTTTTGTAGCTTTCCCCATGGGGCTCCATATACGGAGGGTAGAAACACTTTTGCCAGCAGGGGATGCAGCCTGTGTTGGAGTGAAATAAGGCAAAACAAATCTACTTAGAAAGCAGGCCTGGGGTAAGAAATTAGTGAGAAGCGTGACATTTTTCTGAATTACTGAGGGAGGGAGCGAGAGCGAGAAAGTGAGAGACAAAATACTGTTGTTGTCATTGCTGGGATTTGAGTGGTGTATATGAGCTGGGGTCAACACTCAAATATTCAAACCCATCTGCAATGTGGAACTTCATATGAGTCAGATTTCACACTTGTGTGAATAAACCTGCACCCATAGCTGTATAAGTGAATGCTATGTGAGGACAGTGTCTGATTCATAGGAGAGAGCATCTCGCCTACTCGGATTGAGTCACCCATCTCAATCAGTGAGGTGGCTTGCTGTTCCCTACCACCACTATATGCAGTCTGAGATGGGTATAGCCCAGCTCTTGCAATGGCAGAGCCATCCTCGTCTTCTGAAGCTAAGCAAGACCTTCCCAAAGAAGTAGCAACTGCTGTATAGGAAGAAGGATGAACTCCAGATATAGATATATTGCACATGCTTTTAGTTTGCTGCATGTATCTATTGTAAGAAGGTGTGACTGGGTGTAGCTTATAGACATTAAACTTGCAGAATCTACTCCTGTTGTGTGTTTTGTTTTACTACAACCCCAAAACTCAGCTGGAATTGAATGCAAAATTGTGACTTGAGATGTGTCTTATAATGAAGGAATGGTGTATCTGGCTCATGCTCGACCCCAAGAGCTACCATACCTGCAAACCTTTTACATTAAAATCCAGTTCTGGTTTCCCCTTTCCAAGCTTTATTTAACATAAGAACATAAGAAGAGCCCTGCTGGATCAGGCCAAAGGCCCATCTAGTCCAGCTTCCTGTATCACACAGTGGCCCCACCAGATGCCTCAGGGAGCACACAGCCAACAAGATAACCTGTTTCCTGCTGCCACTCCCCCGCACCTGGCACAGAGAAAACCTACTTCTAAAACCAGGAGGTTGCTTATGGCTTGTAACCTGTGATGGTCTTTTCCTCCATGAATCTGTCCAAACCCCTATTAAAGACATCTAGGCCTTTAATTAATTTCTAATTAAGAGGAGGAAAATAGTTGGTCATATTGCACAACCCAACCCAAAACATTTTTTCTGGTGCTTTGGAAGTTAGACCTATTCTTGGGTATATTTGGGGCACTGATTCAAAAATGGCATCAGTTTTGCCCTATCAGCTTGAGTTTTGGAGATAAGGCATAGCCACATATTCAAGCAGCTTCCTTGTGAGGAAGTCATGGTGTTGACTTCCTCATGAGTAAGTGGCTTGATTCAGCATATTAGATGGCTATGCCGTATCTCCAAAACTATTGCTGATAGGGCAAAACTGAAGCCATTTTTGCATCTGTGCCCCAAATATACCCAAGAATAGGTCTGACTTTTAAGACACCAAAATGTGTGATGGGTTGTGTTATTAAAGAATTGGAAGTCTGAGAACATTGCCATGTACTGCATGTCACCCAGAGAACTACCCAGTAGATTGCAATCTATCTTCTGCCCACTTCTGGTTTACATTGTATCTTTGGGTTTTATGAGTGTATATATAATCCAGAACAGTGTCAAGAGGACTTGACATGGCCCATCTCTGAGCAAAACAGCTTACTTCATGGTTCCTTTAAGCCTTTGGAACAGGCATCTGGCTGCTGACGACTGCCCAAGTTGCTTTATGTCTGTCTTAAAAGTACACATGTGGCTACATAAGCGGTGTTGATTCCTATGAAAAGGTGTAGCATGGCCAGTTCTTCTGGCTACAGCTGATTACTAGTAATGGGCTGGACTTCAGAAATGTGTTGATATTGTGATGTCTCTCTTTAACATTGAGGCTTGTATGTGGGGCCCCACGTTTTTCCAAATGGGCACAAGCAAGACCAGCTTCTATTTCCCCGGGGGATAGAGCAGTGTTACGTGCTGTGGTCTGAAGTTGTGGCTGGCCTCTTGTTCTCGCATGAATGGGGATCTGAGCAGCTGTCACAACTGAACCAAAAAGCCCTTCAGACTGTGTTTTTGTGCTATGTGGTATTGAATGTTGAGATTCCCTCTGAATTCCAAAACTTACCATTTCGCCTCAGATCAGCACTGCTTTGGAAGCAGGTAACTTCTGAATCCAGCTGCCGTAAAACTAAAGGTACAACTCAATTTTTCCATAAAAAGGATGAGATGGAGGCACAGCTAACGGTGGCTGTATTCCAAAGTATATGTGGAGTGGGAAATCCATGTCTTGAAAAGCAACAGCTGTTGGGTGGCAATTAGGATCAGGACTACAGTGCTTGGGGAAGGAGGGCTTAATCCTTTCTCACAAAACTATTAACCACAAAACGTACAAGTATTATAGAGCACCTTTATCTTTTGCCCAATGAAGCAAATAGCATCTTTGGGTATGCATGGCCCATGTATGGGTAACACTTGAATGGGAGGGGGGAATGGTGTTGGTGTAGGGAAGAATTAACCCCTTCCCCCATGCCCACCACAATCCCCATCTGAGTTTCCCTTCCCCACTATGGCTTTATTTTATTTTAATGCTTTATTTCTTTGAGGAAGAGATTCTAGTTTAACTCAAATAAATAAAAGGATAGTAGCATCCTCACTGTCTGTAGCCTTGGTTTACAACAGCATTGCAATTTATTTGTGGCTGTTTACCAACTAACAGAATCTAGGAACTGATGTCAGATAGACATGATTATTGCCATATACTTCCACAGGCTTCCTTTGACCGAGACCAAGAAGCATGCCTAAATCACAGCGCAATCCTAACCAACTTTCCAGCGTTGGTGTAGCTGTGCCAACAGGGTGCACGCTGCATTTTGCAGTGCAGGGGCAGTCATGGAGGCCTCTTCAAGGTGAGGGAACATTTGTTCCCTTACCTCAGGGCTGCATTGCAGCTGCACTGGCGCTGGAAAGTTGGTTAGGATTGCACTGTCAGTCTGGGCTTCTGTTAGCTGATCTAGTAAAAGATTGAAAATCTCTCCTTCCTTGCTCATAGTTTTCTAGGAGTTCTGGGTGACCCATGTGAGTGCACATTTTCAGTGAGCAAAATACCGTATGCGAGCAAGGTGGTGCAGTATTATCAAAACATAATTGCAAACATGACAGTGCATTAATTTCCTGTGCAGGTGCAGCACAATTTTCATTGATGTGGGACAGTTTCCAGAGCCATCAATCATGCTATTGTAAGGCAAGTGGAATAGATCCAGTCCTCTGGAGTCTGGCAGTGCCTCGGTGCAAACACCCCTGCTCTGATGGCAAGGTCCTTATATTGCCACTGCCCTTCTTACAAGGGGGATCTGGTGAACGTTCATCTTCCAAGGCTTAGTTTACAATTTGAACAAATATCTTGTTCCCTCCTTAGTGGGGCATTCCTGCTTTTATTTGAAGTTCTAAATGTTTGCTTTCCAACCAATTTGTTCAAATGAGTTCATACTGTATCTGGAACAGTAGACATGTTGTTGATTCAAGACTGGAGTCCATGAAGAAGTGTGTTGTTGAGAGTGGGAAACCAAACATGCAAATAAAAAGACTGGTTTGGAGACCAGTAGCAAGGACTGCTGTAAAAAGGTAGATTAAAGAGCACACTTGGCCTCCAGCCCCTTCTTCATTCCTATTGTATAAACATTAAATTTGTGCCTATATCAACATGAGGGAAAGTTCCAAAGCCTTTAAGATGGCCAGTATGGAGACTAGCCACCAGAGGGCAGGAGAGAGCTCTCTGTTGAGGAACTGGGTTTAGCAAAATAGACCTGCATGCATGAAAAACTTGGGTTATCCAGACGAAGCTACTATGCTCAGGCCAGGTGCGCTCTTGACTGTTAATGTCCTACTGAGACTCTTGTGTGGCCAGGATCAACAAGACTAAAGCTAGAGTTTCCTTTGCCATCTCTTGAATTTATGAACCAGCACCCCCCTTGATCGGTGTCTTTGACATTGAACTAAGAGAGCCCTCTTCTAGAAGGAATTAGGACCTGAGGAGGCTGAGTTGTAAAATAGAAGCTGTTAAGTATTTATTTCTATTTTGTTTTGTACAGGTGTTAATGATTGACCGCTTAATGATGATTCTCATATATGACTGAGGTTCCTAAAGTGTAAACAAGAATTAAAGCTACAGTACTGTATTTTAAATGCAAAAAATGCTGTCTTTAACTCGTGTGTGTGTGTGTTCGTGTGTTCGTGTTCTACCTCCATTGACAGGTAGAAATCTTGTTGTGCTTTGTGTTACACTCATAATGTCCACTGTGTTTGCCATTCATTCCCTATTACAACTCCACTATATTACATTGAGGACTCGCTGACGGTTTCACTATATGACGGATTTTCCAGAAAGTATCCCTGTCGTTAAGCAGGGGACACATGTACTTTGTACTATTGCAGTGGTGTGTTAATTGTTGACCACTTTGAATTTTTAGAAAGGAGTATAAGACTTTGTCAATAAAATATTTTGCATCTTGCCAGCCACCAACCCACCCAGTCAGCCCTGGGAGGAGGCAGGATTGGCAGGGCTGGCGCATGTCGCATCCTGTCCCCCATCCTGGACCTGACCCACTGACATGGATTGCCTCGGACTTGTGCCAGAGATTTAGCTTGTACAAGTCCAAGTAGACTCATTGCTGTGGCTTTCCCTGGGGCAAGGGGACAAATGTCCCCTTACCTCGAGGAGACCACCAGCCTGCACAATTCCCACACAGGATGTAGCGTAGCCCGCGCTGGCCCTGCTGCACCGCTGCATTGGACGTTGGGTAGGATTGGGCTGTTAGCCTAAGTATTCACTGAGCAGTAGTAAAAATGCAATACATGGCCTATTGTCTTATAATACAGTATTTGACCTTAAAAGTCAATTTTCTTTTTACCCAGCTTTGTTTGTTAACATTAAAAAAGCAGGCTTTAACTGAACGTGTTGCACAGAGGGTCGTCATAGACCCTGTTTAAGAGATTGTATATACACTTGAATATGTTTGAATTGCATTCAGCTATTTTAAACCAGATATTTTTGAGGGACACTTGCAATGTGAATGTAGGTATGTTTACTCAGAAGTATGACAGGCTGAATTACTCCCTAGCAAGTGTGCTTAGGATTGCAGCCTAAATATACCGGTAACTAAAAACGTATTTTAAAGGATTTAAATAAAGCATTACTAAAACATTGTTTTAGTAATATTTTAATTTATCCTGCTTCCAGCCTGCAGCACCAACATCCTCCCTCTGTTGCAGATATCTCCCACTGCAGCTACTAAACGTGTAAGCTCCTGGGGCAGCTTTTCTGCTTGTTACTTACAATGCATGGAAAAGCCCAGTGTACAGTCACAGTGCTATATAAATAATCAGCCCTCAGTCTCCTGTTTGGGGAGTCAATAAGGTGACTGGCAACGGGCACAGTTTTGGTGTGGCTATTGGAATGAGCCATAACCATGACTGCCAAGTTTTGCCCAACAACTGCTGGCCAGCCTGGGTTGGTCTGGGGTTAAACCTGCCATCCTGTTTTGTGTTAACATCTGTTTTGTGTATTGCAATGTCTTAAATATACATTCCCCTAAAGGGGGAAAAAAATGCCTGGTGCTCTCACAGGCTTATTGGAGCTGGGATGAAATTCAATAAATAAAAACACGGGTGGTTCTTCAGACCAGCCTCTGGGCCCACAGAAAGCAGGCCTGTCCTGTCCTTGCATAACTGGCACAGCTGAGGCTTGCGACCGCTCTTCCCTTCCCCCTCTAATAAGACATACCACCGTCTGCCAACAGCAGAGCCCCTCTCTTGGGAGAAATCACCAGGAACTTTGTGCTTTTCCAGCCCCGGCAGGAATTTTAATATGCTAAAGCCACAGGAGCTTTGAGGTTGAACAGGCCCTGCATACTAACACACCCTTAGCCAATCCAGCTTCTTGAAGCTGCACTCTGTGCAAAGATGTTGTCAGCGCCAGAAATCCCCTCTCTGTGTTGTCTGTCAGCCCCTGCTCTTGATCTCCCATGAGGAGTGGGAGGTGGTGGTGGGCTTTAATGGGCAGCTGGGGTGAAGGGCAGTCTGTACAGGAGACTTGGGGTGTGTGAGAGTTTCAATGATGAAGCAAAATGCTTGCATGTTTAATTAAAGCAATGCTCGCAGCCGCTCCTGTAGATCAAAAGACTGGGGGAGAGTTTTGGGGTGGGTGGGTGAGTGAAAGGAGGTTTCTGCACACAAAAAACGAGGAAGAAAGTGGAAAACAACTTGCTGAGGAAAGCATTCTCAGGGGCCTGCTTGCAGCAGGGGCAGTTTAAAAATATTTGGGTAAATTAATCTGGGATTTGCCTGGCATTTGCTGTCAGCATTTTGTGCTCAACCTCTAAAGCCCAACAGCCCAACCCTATGAGTTTTAGCAGCTGCTGTGCAAACAGCCATCCCCCCCACTGCAGTAGCAAAAGCATCCTCTGCTTTAGAAGTGGGGACACAGATCTCCCACTTGCTCAGGATTTCCTCTAAGGATCTCTCTACATGTGATGTGCAGGGACAAAGCTGCCACTATTTGAGAGGGTACTGCAGCCAATCCTAGCTGCCTGATAGGCACAACACATATAATGGATGTGTTTGCAAACATGAGTTTCACATCCATACATTACATGTAAAAAAAAAAAGCACGCCCACGTGTTAAGCATAGCTTGACATTTTGGGCATAGCTTGACATTTTGTGTGGGGTGGGGCCTTAAGTGCTAGGGAGAAGGATTGCCTGCTTCCTGTCCTTGCCAATGATTGGCTAACAGGATCTGACACAGTGGGCTGTTGCTGATATTTACTTCCTCCCCTCCTGTCTCCAGCAGCAGCTGTGCCACACCTTGAGTGAGTGCACCTGATATCCTAATGGTAGCACTGTTGTTGTACCACGAGTGACAGCTGCTGTGCTGGAGCTAGAGTCAGCTTTAATTAACATTGCAGGGACCCTCCAGTATAGTGGACAGCACGTTGGCCTTGGACCAGAGTTCGTTCACTAGGCAAGCCACTATCACACAGCCTAACCTACCTCTTCGGATAAGGCTAAAAGGTTGCCCTGAGCCCAGTAGCGCTGTTATTGACTGTTACTTCACAACTGCTTTGTAGTTCTGGTTGCCACATCTCAAGAAGAATATTGAAGAGCTGGAAAAGGTGCAAAAGGACGGCAACCAAAATGATCAGAGGCCTGGAGCACCTTTGTTATGAGGAAAGGCTGTTTGGAACTTCATAGTTTGGGGAAAAAAAGATAATTAAGGGTAGGCTTACCAGATCCCCAACCGGGACAGAGTGCTAGACCTTTAGGAGAAGGAATGTGGGCAGGTGCACCTTGTTAAACCTTAGAGCACAATCTTAGGCATGTCTATTCAGAAGCAAGCTCCACTGAACACAATGGGGCTTGCTTCTGAGTAGACATGCCTAGGATTGTGCTCTAGGACTTAACAAGCTACACCTGCCCGCATTCCTTCTCCTAAAGGTCTAGCACTCTGTCCCGGTTGGGGATCTGGTAAGCCTAATTAAGGTGGACATAAAACTATGCAAGGTGAGGAGATGGAGGTAAAGTTTTCTCCCTCTTCTGCAGTACTAGAACCAGAGATCATCCAATGAAATTGATTGGCAGGAGTGGACAAAAGGAGGTGGCACTTCACATAAATTAGTCTGTGGAAATCATTGCGACAAGATGGCCACTAGCTTCAATGGCTTTAAAAGGGGATTGGACAAATTCAGGGAGGAGAAATCTATCAATGGCCACTAGTCATGATGACTATGTGCTACCTCTGGGTTCAGTAGCAGTATGCCTCTGCTACCACTTGCAAAGGAGTCGTGATGGGTGAGAAATATGCCTTTCTCTTCTGCTTCTGGGCTTCCCGGAGGCAACTGGTGGTCCACTCTGGGAAACAGGGTGCTGGACTAGATGGGTCTCTGGCCAGCAGGGGTTTTTGTATGTTGTGCAGTGGTCCATTAACAGTGAACCACTCTGTACTCTGCTCTCTCAGCATGGTGTCTCCTACACCAACTGGCCTTCTAAAAGACTTCACTGGTGTAAATGGTGGAACAACATAGCTAGCGACAAGGGCACAAAGTCAACAATTGAAAAACATAGTGGAATTGCACATGGGCACATCCAGCAATCTCTCCACCTATAGCTCTAATAGTGCATACTCTAAGTTGTCAGCAATGATGGGGAAAGATGTATACATATGAGCTGGTAGACAGATGCTGTTGTGCTCACATGTACGTCTGCATGCATTTGCTTGGGTAAGATGCCAGGTCCTGGGGGATAATAGAGGAGGATTCCTTAGAAGCTTCTGAGTTCCTGTGCTCATCCCCTGAACACTGTATTGAAACCAAACATTTTGTATCAACTGGAAAAGATTTTGGTCTTGTATGGTAGTTGACTATCCCAAGCTAGCAACCCCTGCAATGGCGTTAATCTTTTATTTGCTAATGTGATCCACAGTGCAGTCCTATCCAACTTACACCACCGGTGTAACCAGCGGGGGAGGGCTGGCCAGAAGGTTTTGGAGGGGAGGGGAAATTTAAATCCTCTTTGAATCCCCCTTTGGAGGGGATTTGAATCCCCTTTCCGTTCTGGGGCCTCCCGTTCTCGCTGCACCGCTGGCTGCACCAGTGGAGGAAGGTGGATAGGATTGTGCTGCCAAGGAATTAACCAATCACTAATGTGAAGAGTTGAATATTAGGAAAGGAGCCTTTAGATACTGGAGGGCTCTAGACTTCCTGACATTTCACCTTTGGCTAAGTGGTCATTGAATCAACAGCACTGCCATGAATTCAAGTATGCAAAAAATGGTAATGTTCAGAATTTATGAAAGGAAGCAGTGGCCTGAGAGAAAACGTATACAGTGTGGCCCAAAGTCATTTGTTTATTCAAGAGCTGGTATCCTGGGTTTCTGCAGCAGATGTGGAATCTAAACGTTCAGGTACATGAATCTGTGAAACCAGCCCAATCAAGGCACATGTACAAGGGCAGATGAAACATCTGTGTGATGCTGGTGTTCCTGTAGGAACCTTAGCATGGAGCCATGAAACATACGCAGTGGTTAGGGGAGGTGCTGTGTTGTGGCACAGGCCTGCATGCGCTGCTGACCCAGCCATGAGGTGAGCGGAAGCAGGTTGCATTAGCAGCAGATTGTGAGGGGTCTGAGAGGGTGGTGGATTTGGGGTGTGCTTCACCCCAAGTCTGCCACCTCCGCCGCCACCTCCCTCCAGCCCACCACTGACACAAGCCACAATGATCTTCTTTCCACTCGCTCAAGTGAGAAGTGGATCAACCCCCCCCCCCTCTTTGTCTTGCTCCTCCCTCAATTTCCTTAAAGCCGGAAGTGCAGGACCTCTGTGGCAGAAGCATAGGGTGGTGCCCCAGGTTGCGCTCCCCCCTGCCTGCACATCATATGACCACCACAGCCCATCAATAGGCTTACCAGATCGTCGACCGGGACGGAGCGATCTACCCTTAAGGGGCGGGCGCGGGGGGGGGGCAGAACGCGACGCGTTCTGGCCCCCCCACGCCCCGCCCCTTAAGGGTAGATTGCTCCGTCCCGGTCGACGATCTGGTAAGCCTACCCATCAGCCATGTTGGATTGCCTGTCATGTGCTTGGCAACCTCCTTGTTCTTGCACCTCCAAGCAGGCAGCAAAAACAGGAGGTTTATCAAGCCTTTGGTGGGCTACATTCAGCTTGATGGGCTTTACGTTATACAGATCTGCTTTGGTGTATCTGAGTGGATAACATGAAACCTGTTGTAACCCTAAGCTCTTGGTATAGGATGGGAAAAGCGGGGGTGGGGGGAAATCTACCACCACCTCTGAATTAACAGTCCTGGGCATCTCCTATTATGTTAAGAATGATGATTAGCTGCATGTTCCTAACTCAACAATCCAAAGCTTCAGGTTCACTGTAGAAAAGTTACCATATTTTAAAATAAAAAGATCTATCCAAGAAGCTGACCCTGAATGAGGGCTTTGGCTGCAATCCTATACACACTTTCCTGGAAGTAAGCCCTATTGAGTTCAGTGAGACTTACTTCAAAGTAGGCATGCATAGGTTTGCACTGTAAGTCTCTAGGGCAACATTTGCTTGGATCTTGAGCAACGCTTGTATAACTGGCTCTGGGAGAGCACCAGGCAACTTCACTCCACCAGCTTCAAGACGATTTTCTTTTTGTTCTTTTTATCAAAGGTGGTTCCTCCGAGACAGAAGGACCAGTTCCTCTGTCCACGTATGAGAGGGATCTACATGTCATTCTTCTTCACATTCTTTTATGGGATGCAGGGTTTATGCATGCAGAAAGTGGAGACTGCATGCCTGCTTCCTCTGGCTTCCAGTGCTTTTTGTACCTGGACACAGATGCCGGCATCTAGGGTACAGGCACCTGGTGTGAGTTGAGAATGGTACAACACAGGCAGTTGAATTGTTGCTTTTATTGGTAAAATGCATGAGTGCAAAGGCCTGATCCTTTCTCAATTACTGCTTCTGTATTTAAACTGCCATATTTTAAGCAGTGATTTAAACTTATGTGTATCGTTCACAACAGACTCAACGTGTCTATTTTATATTTGGCTCCATGTACTACAGTACATACAAGAATGGCCCTTGCAGCAAATTGTGTCTATGTAAAGACAGACCAACTAAGGACAGGAGGTGACACACTTCCTCAAGGGGAAGCCCTTTCCAGTTCATGCAGTATATTACTGTCCTATTTCTAAACTCTCTTCTCTCTAGAAGGGGGTGGGTGTGAAACGGCACATAATGCTTGCGTGAATGTGGTGCTGGCTTGGGTATGATGGCATAGACTCTGTGAACAGGGCCTGCTACTTGCTGGAATATGAAGCATTGTGGCTCTGGTCTTGAACCTCAGGTGATCAAGCTAAAAGCAGCATAAATGCTCAGCCGTGCATGCAGGCATGCACAGATGTGCACATACATTTGATGCCACCCCTTCCTCTTGACTTGACTGAAAGCAGAGGCATCCTGCTGGTATGTTAGTGGGGTTCACAGCTAATCACGAGGAGAAGAAATCTGATAGGTTGCATGCCAGCTGGCTTCTGTTTATCTGTTCTACCAGCAAACAGGTGAGCACAGTATCCTACAGGAAAAAGTTTGAACACAGCAGTCTAGATGGGCCCTTAATAAAGAGACTATAACTGTAGCTTAAGAAAGCACGGGTTGTGGAGCCACTGGAGATCTGCATGAGCTGCTGGCTAAGGCTGTGACCTTATACCCTTTTCTTTAGCTCCCCTTTAGCACCCCTAATGTGAGAGAGGTTTGAGTCAGACAGGAAAATAATAGGGAGCAAATTTGGGAATCAGCATGATGGATGTGTAGGGGATGATTAAAACATACAAGGATTAACAGCCCAATCCTATCCTGCGTGACACACAGGGTGCAGGGCTACTGATGCGGTGTTCTTTGCATACTGTGGGCTGACTGGGGAAGTAAAGACAATTTTACTTACCTCTCCTGCTGCTGCTTGGTCCCCTGTGGGCCTACTCAGATCTATGCCAGCTCTTTTGCTGGCATAGATCTGTTACATGGGAGTGTGTCAGACCTGGGACGGGGAAATAGGAATCTGTGGCCACTGGTGTCACCAAGTTCTGCCCCGCCCTTGATCCGCCCCCTTCCCAGCCCAATCCCTGCCCTGATCCACCCCCACCACCAGCGAAACCATGGCAGTGGCCAGTCTGCAGGGTGCTGTCAGTGGTGCACAACCTTTGTGCCTTGCACCAGCAGCAGCACTCCACAGACCAACAAAGAGGTTGCTGTGACAGCATACCGTGCGGATAGGACTGGGCCATAAATAGTTGAGAGTGTTTTTGTAATACCAACGTGCTCCAGGCAGGTTAGGTAGCAAGATAGTGAATGACCCAGGTTCTCTCGGTCAGCTTCATGACTGGGTAAAGATTGGATCTCCTGAGATTAGGAGACATTTCAGCCACTGCGCCACTATTGGGCAGTAAGGGTGTCACACTGCACTGCCTGGAAGTGCATTTCTTCCTTCCTCCACCAGTCACAGGCACTGGGGGAAAAAAGGTAGTAAATCTACAAAACCCTAAATTTTGTAATAGGAGCACATTTTGAAGCACATCAGGTTCATTTGTGCAGCCTTTGACCTGCATGATTTATTCTAAATGATCTCCAGATTTAGAATTCAGTGTTCTTTTTTCATGCCCAAACCTAGACTCCACAGCTGTACCTAGGTAGTAATTTCCTAGTGTTAAAGAGAGTGCTGAGAGCAGGCGAAAGCCTGTACCCAGAGGTGTTTCCTACTCTCCCTCAAATACCATTCCACAAGTCATGTCCATTAGAGAATAGGCATTCTGGGACTTTCCTATTCAACAAGGCCAACTCTCTTGTGTTACAGATACTACAGCGACCTGTGAAGAATCTCCATGCAGGTGACCAGCCATGCAATGTTCCTGGAAGGCTGTCCTCCTACTTGCTTTGGCCTCCATTGCTATCCAGTACACAGTTATCCGTACCTTTACAACCAAGACCTTTCATCGCTGCCCTGTACCTAACCCCATCATGAACTGTAGCCTGAACCAGGAGCTTGAATCGGCTGACAGATTGTGCGATGAAAGCCCAACCTTTGCTTATAATCTCTCCAAGAAGACGCATGTCCTGATCTTGGCTACCACCAGAAGTGGCTCCTCTTTTGTTGGGCAGCTCTTTAACCAGCACTTTGATGTCTTCTATTTATTTGAGCCTCTCTACCATGTCCAGTACACCCTGATTCCAAAGCTGACACATACCAAGGGCTCAACAGACCGGCGGATCATGCTGGGGGCCGGCCGAGATTTGCTGAGGAGCCTGTATGACTGTGATCTTTGCTTCTTGGAAAATTACATCAAACCCCAGCCAGTGAACCACACAACAGACAGACTCTTCCGGAGGGGGGCCAGCAAGGCTCTGTGCTCTGCACCGGTTTGTGAGACACTGATGCCCGTTGATATTCCCCTGGAGGAAGGTGACTGTGTGAAAAAATGTGGTGCCTTGAACCTGACGCTGGCCACTGAATCATGCAGAGATCATGGGCACGTTGCTATCAAAACAGTGCGGGTGCCAGAGGTCAGTGACCTCCGGGCCTTGGTGGAGGATCCCAGGCTCAACTTGAAAATCATTCAGCTGGTGAGGGACCCCAGGGGCATCCTGGCTTCCAGGAGTGAGACATTCCGAGATACCTACAGGCTTTGGCGGATCTGGGATGGCACAGGTAGGAAACCTTATAATCTGGATGTGACACAGCTCACCACTGTCTGTGAGGACTTTTTGAATTCTGTTTCCACTGGACTAAACCGGCCATCTTGGCTCAAGGGCAAATACATGCTGGTGAGGTATGAAGACCTGGCCAGGAATCCCTTGAAAAAGACTGAGGAGATGTATGAATTCCTGGGTATCCCGATGGATGGCAATGTGGAACGGTGGATACAGAACAACACACGAGGGGACAGATCCGCAGCCAAGCACAAGTACGGGACTGTCCGAAACTCGGCAGCAACTGCAGAGAAGTGGCGGTTCCGCCTCTCTTATGAAATTGTGGCATTCACACAGAATGCCTGCCAACAGGTGTTGGTACAACTGGGTTACAAACTGGTGTCCTCTGAGGAGGAGTTAAAGAACCCCTCCATCAGCCTGGTGGAAGAAAAGGACTTTTTGCCCTTCTGGTAACACAGACATTAGGGGCTTGTATTTTAATGCCAATACGGGCCAATTCTAGCTGTTGCCTTACTTTCCCTCTCCCCTTCTACTCTCTGAAATTTGCACTAATTCTTGAACGGGAGTCTCAGAGTTAACATGAAGAAGGTGTCCCCTGTCAGACCATAGTATGGAATATGAGTATTGGGGCTCTTGAAGAGCAAGAGCTAAAAACAACAACAACAACTGTGGACGGGTAGCAATGTTTACAAATCACACACACATAACTATGTATAAAAGGTTAAAAAAAAAGTAACCCTCAGTCTTTCCACACTGAAGGGCACCTGAGGGACTGTACTTTTTGCACTGTTTACTTTTACAATGTAAGAGGTAACTATAAATATATATATATATATAAATATATATATGTCTAATTTATGAATAGTGTTGTCACCTCCCACCTAACTCCTCCTGATTATGAGCAGGTTTTACTGTTAGCTGAATGTGGAATAATCTCCTTGTTTTTAATCTTGTTTTTGATATGTCTGAGTCATGTTATCAGGCTGGTCGCTGATCCATGGTTTGTTTAGTAACACCTATGACATTTCTTTGTGCCAAAAAAAAAGTGGTTTGCTGAACAGCAACAACAAAACCTTAATGCTTTATCTCTGTGTTTTCTTCAAATAAAGAAGTCAATAAAATCAATTATTCCTGGAGGGTGAAATTCACCAGGCCAGACTCAATGAATTGTCAGATTATAATTTATGCTACGCAGAACTAATGAGGACACCCTTAGGTGCTGTGGCAGAGCACCTCAGGACATGGTGCACCTTTTAGGCTACTCTCCTATACACACTTACCTGGGTGTAAGTCCCATTGAACTCAATGGAACATTCTTCTGAGTAAAACATGCATAGGATTGTGCTGATAAGAGGTCCAAAGATGGATGGAAGGAAGGATGATGGTGCAGGTTGATTACACATCTGTGGCAACATGGAGAAATAATGGCAGTTCTATGATCAGCGTGCCGTTTCAGTCCCTGCCATTTTTGTTTGTAGCAAAATCATTAGTTAAGACAACTGACGACAATAAGTTGGATCCAAATGTATACGAGTGGGACAAAGCTCACAGAACAAAATTTCCCTATCCCTTCCTTTCTATAGCATTCCCCTGTGCTTTCAGAAATGCTTCTCTTGAGGGTTAGAGGGCCTTTGAGAAGGGTGTGGATTGGGACATGGGGAAGGGGGAACCCCAGAAATTTGGCACAAGCACGTTCTGTGAGTGGAACTTAGCTCGCAGAGCATGCTTGCACCCTTTTTAATTCCTATTTTTAATCCCCAAGGAAAAGAGGGCAACTTTTTTGTGGGTGTTGGTTTTCTGTTCAGAAAATGTGTTCCTCATTGCCTTCCATATTTATAGTCTTCTGATCTGCATTCTGAAGATTTCTATTTTAGAGTTCTGAGGTTATGCGTATTTCTCCATGTCAAGGGAATGGTCATAGATACAACGTCTGGGTCTCATTGTTTCTGATGCTTTGACCCAGCTTTTAATTTAGGAGGTTATGCATCAAGATGGTGCCATGTTTCCTGCTCTGAAGTCTGGATAGAACATGGAAGAATATTTTGCATAGGGCTGTAATGTTTAGTGAATTGATTAGATCGACTAAATACCTTTTGATCTATTAAAAGAGAGCCCTTGTTTAACTGGGCAGTGGGTTTTTTTTTAATGTATTGTAGACTTTTAAGTACGTACTTCCAAATGCATGGGTAGCAGGCGTGCCCCTAGAAGAATCCTCTTCACATCTGGTCTTCTGCGATGGTGCCCGCTGTGTCACATGTGTGCATCATCTCAAAATGAAAAATGCTCCCCCCCTCAGTATTATACTTTTATTCGTGTGTAGATACATTCATCTTAAAACAATTTTATCCAGCCTTTCTTGTCCCAATGGCAAATCAAGGCAGCTTTCAATGAGATAAAACACAATCAATCAAACCAATAAAGCTAATGAAAAGGCAGCATGAAACAAAACCAAAATCTACAACTGAAAGCCATAACAGAGTATCCCTACTATTAATGTAAGCAATTAAAATGCAAACAATGAATTGATGATGCTTTCTTTGAGTGGCAGCCCCATATATTAATGTCATGTGTTGTTACTACTGTACCTGTGGTGCCTCAATGCCCGAGGCTATTTCCTAGTCCAAGAGTAAACAAAAACCAGGAAGGGGGGCAACAAGCTCATGCATGGTGCTCGCTCAGCTCAGTCACCCAGCTGTACCTTTTAATTGCAGTCCAACTCTGAACATGATATGAAACTAACATAAACCAAGTTAGACTGGCAGTGACTGAGCTGGTAGCTACATTGACTGGCAGTGGCTCTCAAACTTTCAAGCAGGGGTTGTTTTGTTCCCACCCCCACCTAAAGGTGCCAGGGATTGAATTTGGGACCTTTTTGCAGAGTTATTATATGCCAAAAAGGGGGTGCCTGAATTGGTGCCATTTGCTTTCCCACCATCTGTACAGTTCTAAGCTATGCATAGGGCTGAAGTGAAAGGGGCATTTAAATTTGCTCAGAATTAAATTCCAAGCAAACTGTTGTGCTGGAAGGTAACTAGAACTGATGAGAGTCTCATTGGTTGGGTAGAGTATGCAGAAGGCTTCCAACACAGTAGGCTCTCATAAGCTATCACCTTCTGTCTTATTTCCACTTGGAGTTTATTTTTTTCACATTTTTATACCACCCTTCCTCCAAGGAGCTCAGACTGGTGTACATATTTCCTCCCCTCCTTTTGTCCTCACAACAACCCTGTGAGCACTGGTGTCACTGTAGCGTGGCGGGCGGGGCGGGCCGCCGGGGGGTGACGCGCGCCAAGGGGTGACGCACGTCACCTCCGCGACGGCGCGCGTCACCCTCCAGAGGCCGGACGCTCTGAGGCCGGGGAGCGTCCGGCCCGGCCGGCGCTCCAGGGCCTTCTGAAAAGAAGAGGCCCTGGAGCGCTTGCGTTAAAACGCGAATTTTGAAGATTTTCGCGCATGCGCAGACCCTCCTGAAGGCAAGAGGGCAGGCCCTTGCCCTCAGAAAAGGGTTTGTGCATGCGCGAAAATCTTCAAAGTTCGCGTTTTAACGCAAGCGCTCCAGGGCCTCTTCCTTTCAGAAGGCCATGGAGCGCTTCCCGGCCGGCTCCCGGAGGGTGACGAGCGCCGGAAAAGGTAAGTTTCTGTAGGGGGGGGTGAGTCGGGGGGTGGGGTGACGTGCGTCACAGTGACGCCAGTGCCTGTGAGGTAGGTGGGTCTGAGAGATAGTGACTGGCCCAAGGTCACCCAGGAAGCTTCGTGGCTGAGCGGGGATTTGAACCTGGATCTTCCAGGTCTAAGTCCAACTCCCAAACCACTACACCATCCTGGCTGTTTTGCATAGGCTCTCCTATGAACGGAAAATCCAATATTGAGCTGGGGTCTGTGAGCAATGTACTTGCAGGCAGAAGGTCATGAGGAGTTGGTACTGGCTAACTCGTCAGAAAACCTAAATGTAGGGAAGGGAGATGACACATTCTCAGATAATTTTCCTTTAGTGGCCTTTGAAAGGGCAGGAGCATCAATTGGTGTCGTGTGTGCCCATTTTGCTGGAGGCATCTCACAAGGTGCCCTTCCCCCAGCCTGGAAGATGGAAACCCATTTTAAGTGGAAATGGCTGTGAAAGGTCAACAGAAAAATGAGTTTGGTGCCCTCTCTACTGGGCTTACAGACAGATGAGTGGTGCCTTATAAATCATCTGTACTGTTAAGAGAGGGCTGGCAACTACACAAGCGAATGAAGGTGACAGCTATCTGCAAACGAATGTTTCCCTTTCAGGTATGTTGGTATAGTGTTCAATCTCTGCAAAGCCCCCAATGGCACCTGTGCGTTGTTTGTGCCACCCCCCATGCCAGTCCATGCAGCAAGTATGGGAATCTGCCAGCCATGTGCAAGCAAGCACTGTCCATGTCCAAAGCAGCTGTTGTGCAAACAGTCTCCTTATCCAGTCCAACAGTTTCTTTATAAGGACAAGCTTCCTCCACGTCTAGCTTTATGTTGAACAAGTGTCAAACCAGGAGTTGGGCATCTTTTAGTAGCTAATGCTATGCCTCCCCCTTTTTTTTGTAACCCCTTCCACTATCTCATAAGACTGTGACACAAGCTTTCAATGCAGCTGTGTGATGTTAGGCACCCCATGTGGTCTTGCTCAGTGAATCAAGAGAAGAAACAAGCATGGATTCCAAGAACAGCATGGGCTATAGTTAGAGTTCGTCATTGTACAGCAGGTCACCAAATGTCGCTGGGGAGGTAGGATGGCACCTGCTGTTCAGCTGTAGAGACTCCAGCATGACCAAGATCTGCAGTAATCAAGCACATGAGTTCTTCTGTGCAATCCTCAGTAGTTGACTACTGCTGCACCTTGAAAAAACTAAGTTCTGAAATAAATACATGACTTGATTGAGCCATTATTGTTTATGTAGGCAAATTAATCCTTTAATAGGCACTTTCCTGTAGACATTACCCAGTAATAGGGTTGTTAGAATACTTTTATTGGCTAGTGTGGCATGCTTTATGCAGGGACAGAGAAACGCTCAATAGCCAGTAGGGGCATCTCCCCTGCAACTCATTTTGAACTAAACTGAAGCTTTAAGGGTGTTGCTTATATCAGAATGGCATTATGTCAAAGTATATTCAGATCTTTGGCAACAGGAACCTAAAATTCTGTATCCCACCATCTGCATTACTCCTAATTTTGCATAGTTCATTCTCCTTCCAAGATCTTATTTTTCAAAGCGTTTGGAATTTTTGGCAAGAATCACCTACAGGAGGGAACATGAATTATGACTGGTATAGGAAGCACAGCAATATGGTAGGCAAGTATTAAAAAATTAGGGGACATAGTCTTATGTGCAGAATAGTCTTAAAATGAAGGGGAAGAGCAATTGGTGACAATTATCAGTCACTATGAGGTGTGAGCCAAAAGGGATGCACTTTTTAGAAGATGGATGTTTGGACTTTCCTCTGAAATGGTATGAAAGTGTTCACCGCTTCAGAGTGAAGGCAGTGCTGCTCCACAAAACATGGTCCTCATTCTAAACTGGCTTTGTTTGCTTTAAGTGATGTCATGTAACCAAATCTGATTGGCTATGTCATCATGTTCACTTCTTCATATGGATTGGATGAGATATCATTCAAAGGAGAAAGAAAGCAGGAAGGAGAGGTTGCCCAGGTATCTCCCATAAACACATATGACACAGATCTTGGAAGAAATCAGGGGGGCCCATGATTTATTGAAAGGTACAATGCTGGGCAACAATTGATAAAACACTGACTAAACTCCACCACCACCCCACCCTTATTGCAGGCACCTAACTCGGAAGAGACAGTTGAGCTGTCTAAGCCCTCCATTTGGCGAGACACCCTGGCTTAGAATCCGGGGTCATCCCACGGCTCACCCAACTTCCTCACCGTCAACCTCTGTAAAGGAGTCAAGGAAGCTGAATTGCTCCTTGAGATGGACAACTTCTAAGGCAGCTGTGGGGAACCTCCAGCCCGTGGGCCATTTCCGGACCCCGGGGTGATCCAGTCCGGCCTGCGTGAGACCAGACCCGAGTCCATCAGGTCCGGCCCGCGTGAGACCAGACCAGAGGCTCCGGAGGCTCCGCGCTCACCTCGGTGGCGACTCCTTCTGAAACCGGCGGTTCTGTACATGTGCAGAATGCCGCTAAGTCCAAGAGAGGGCAAGATTGCCCTCTCTTGGCCTCAGTGGCGTTCTGTGCATGTACAGAACCGCCAGTTTCAGAAGGTGGAGGCACCGAGGTGAGCAGGCCCGGAGCCTGGAAGGTAAGGAGAGCGATGGGGGGGGGGTTTCTGTAAAAGAGGCGGGATGCCAAATTTGCGGTGGGCGGGGCGACTTAATGGCCGGCCCGCAACAAATTTTCCCCATGGGAAAATGGCCCTCCACCGCAAATAGGTTCCCCACCCTTGTTCTAAGGTATGTGTCACAATCCAAGCCTAACCAGCCTGCATCCCCGATCTGGGCAGCCTCTGGGAACCGGTTCTGCCCCAATTCTTGCTTGCCTAAGGGCAGACACCTGACCCCTAGTCCTCTTCCCTGCCCTGCACTATCCTGCCATCCATGGCCAAACTGGCTAAAGCCCAACTCTAAGGTCAATCTGGGGTAGGCGAAAATCTCCCCCCTGACCAGTCTGGAGAGAAGCAAAAAATTCCTACCCTGCCCCACATGGATGGCAGCCAGCTAATCTGAGATTGTCACCTACTGGGCAGCTGGGCAGGGTCTGTTGCAGCTGAGTACAGAATGGCTGCAGGAGGCCTTGGTGTTGCAAAGCAGCCTGATGTGGCCCTCCCCAATGGCAGTCCAGCCTGACATGCGCGGGGAAGAACCATGCAAGGAAGCCTCCATCCACATTTGTGGGTGGAGCCCCAAAATGCCAGCCCGTAGGCTCAAAGGAAACTGGCTATGAACTGCTGCAAATAGTTCTGAAAAGACAGGAGTAAAGTGGGAAGGGGTGGTAATTTCATCTCTCACTCAATCACTGCTTTTGTTCCAAAAAACCAGACGAGCATTAGATGCAGCCCTTGATGCACTGGGATAAATAGATTTTAATCTGGTTTCTTGGTAAGTCAGGGTGACTTCACATGTTCAAAATGATAGGAACATCAGCGATATAACATGCAATTGGGTTGCACAGGTGTCATGGGCACCTACTGGATAGTGCTCTTGAGGCATGATGACATTGCTCAAGGCAATGCCTTCCTCGCATGCATCATTTTGTGAATGTATAAAGAATATTTTAAATTCTAAAAATATTTATAGAGACTAAGTGCTCCTTCATTGTAGCACACAACATCAGGATGATCTCCTTCCTTCCTTCCTTCCTTTTCAGTGAATCACCATTCCATCACCTTTCTCTCCTTAGTTCTCTCAATCCTGCCTATTCCCTTTGGCAGCACTGAATGGCACATCTCCTGTGCTGTATAATTAAACAACGGCAACAGAACAGGCTGTCCCTTTACAGCACAGTTATTCTCCCTGCAGCAGGACGAGCCCACTGTCCACTACATTGGGACAACGGAATTTTTCCATTTATTGCTTTCAGTTGAAGACAAGGAGCAAATACACCAAAAGGGATAGATCATCACATTTTATTGACTTTAAACTACGGAGATTAATATCCCCTGAAGCACACTGCGAAACAAACCCATACCCCACACAAAAGGAAATAAAGCAACAAACTCCAGAAACAAACGGCACCGTGTGTTAATGATGAAGGAAGGACGCTTGCTTTGCTCTCATTCATACTCCTTAGATCTAAAGAGATAATAGATCCATTTCAGTGGGATTGTTTTTCTCAAAGTAGAAAGCCCCGAGAGAAAAGCACAGGTGATTAATGCAAAAACCCATTCAGATCCCTGGATTCTTTCAGGCCTCTTTCAAATGTGACGCTAAAAAGTGTTTTTGAGACGCTATTGGAGCTGTGTGTCAGTGTTATCAACATGGAGCTAAATGCAGAACTGAAAGCAAATACATAGCCTCACCAGTTGTTCTACACTTGCATTGCAGACTGATTAGATTCTAAGGCTCATGTGTAAAAATTGGTCTAACAATTCACAGAGTGCCCTGAGAAACACAGTAATGATCCATGGCCTCAAAGGAATGGCTATGGGGAGCAGCACATAGGACATCGGTGACATTTTTTCACAAGCAAACTGGCCACTTAGCCAGCAGTTAAGGAAACCTCTATTCTTACCTATAATAACCCTCCTTCCCTTTCTTCCCTCAAAAACACGCCACAAAAAACCCCATATTCTCCACTAGTTAATTGTAGTGCTTATACCTGGATTGTAACTACTAAGCTCTCTTTATTCTGAGAAATTGTGGGCTGAAGGGAGAGAGGGGGAAGAGCAGACACAACGTAGATTAGCAGCTAACATTTCCTTCCTTCCAGTGTGCAGATTTTTCCATAATACCCAGCCCCATATTGTTTATTATTACTGTGGCATCAGGATGTACTTTGAATTACCAGATCTCCAACCGGGACAGAGTGCTAGACCTTTAGGAGAAGGAATGTGGGCAGGTGTAGCTTGTTAAAATCCTAGGCATGTCTACTCAGAAGCAAGTCCCATTGTGTTCAGTGGGGCTTGCTTCTGAGTAGACATGCCTAGGATTGTGCTCTAAGGTTTAACAAGCTACACCTGCCCACGTTCCGTCTCCTAAAGGTCTAGCACTCTGTCCCAGTTGGAGATCTGGTAAGCCTAACTTTGAACCAGAGCATGTTTTACTGCTAGAGCTTGGCTCAGGATCATATTAAATAACATGGATTTCTCTGAGCACAAACTGAGTAGCTTCCTTTCATTGCTGAGTAGCCTGAGCCTACCCCTCCCCATGTCAGATCTGGAGGTAGGGCTTCCATGACCAAAACAGTGGCCTCTCTCCGGAAGGCTCCAAACTCAGCACTTCATAACCACTGTGGGGGCATGCTTGTTTTTCCACGTACTATTTTATGGACCACACAAGCCACATGACTGTCAGGAAGAAGTAATTTTCTGGCCTCTCAAAGCTAAGTGGGATACTGAGGGGAAAAAAGTCAACATGTGCTCATTGTGAGGATTCGCACTGTGGTCAGAATCTCTGGGGTTTTTTCCATGCATTTTGCCTAGTTCCCCTATTTGGGACCCCCTTTACTCTCCAGAGGCATCTGTGATGCTTCAGCATTCTAAAACAGCTACTGCATTATGCTGATGCATATTATCATCCATTATTCTGGGATGCTGACCGTTGTTTAAGCACCTTCACCTTCCCCTTGGCTGCAAACAAAGAATGTGACCTTGAGCCATTAAGCCCAATAGACAACCAGGTGCAAGAGATTCAAAAATCCACGTGACCCCCAAATGATCAGTCCCCCAGGTACAGCAGGGTTAACACACACACACCCAGGTGACATAAAGTGGAGTCACACACACCCCCTTCCCCCTTTGCATGTTGCTCAGGTCCATCGTTGAAAGCAGCTGCTTTCAAAACACAAGGTTTGCCTGCTCACCATGCTGCATCTGCAAGTGCAGGGACCAGAATCCTGGAACAACATGGGTAATTGGGGAGGGATCGAACCAGCTAGCCCCAGCTGGGCTTTGTTTTCAGCTTGCCTTTTAACCCCCTGCCAAACTTTGCCAGCTGCCCACAGAGGCGTTCTTTAATGGGGGGAGCTGGTGTGCTCCACCCCAGGCGCCAAGTGGGTGTGGGGGCGTGGCAGCTGGGCTCGGGGCTGCGCAGAGCGGCGAGGCACCGGAGCCCGGCTGGTGCGACCCCCGGAGCAGCACGCCCACTCGGCGCGTCCCCGCCGTTCGGAGGCTCCGCTCCGAAGGCCGGGGATAGGCCCTCCTTAGAGCGACCGCCCAGTTCGGCGGTCGAGGGTTTTATGAGAAAGCCGAACGCGTCACTGGCTTGTATATGTTTTGCACATGCACAAAACATATAAAAGCCAGCGACGTGTTTGGCTTTCTCATAAAGCCCTCGACCACCGAACTGGGCGGTCGTTTTGAGGAGGGCTTGTCCCCTGCCTTCGGAGCGGAGCCTCCGGAGGCCGGGGATGCGCCGAGTGGGCGCTCAGCCCCGAGCCCGGCTGCTTGGGGGGGGGGCGCTCCAACCCCCGCCCCTCCAGGCGCTGGGAGGGCTGGGAATGCCACTGGCTGCCCACCCCTTTTTTCTCTTTTTGCCAGCTGTCCAATGCCTTGCTTTCATCTCTTGCCTTTTTCCGTCCATGGTTGTGATTTCTCAGCCTTTAAGAAACTCCTGGTAGTTTTACTGTTGTACCTGCCTGGTCAGGAAGGTGTGGGTTGCTATTTCTCTCAGACCATCACACACCACTACTGCTTGGTTTTAAGGGATCCCCCCAACTTGGGGGCTATTGACCTGGCAGAGAGACTTTCCCAAGGCAACTGCTTTCTGTCCAAGCTTGCTTAGCCTTGAGCGGTGGCAGTGACCCACCATTTCCCCAGTTTTATTCTGAGGTTAACCAGTATGAAGAATGAAGCGGAGAGCGAGGCAGATGGGTGCTGGTGCCAACCACTAGGCCCAGTGTCTCTTTTGCTTTCTGGCTTCTCTCACAGGCTCTAAGGAAGAATGACTAATGTTTCACTTGGTTTTATTCCAGATGCCGTCAGTGCAGAGATTGAGGAGCAGCTCAAGGATTCCTGCTGGGTTTCATGCTGGTGTTAACAGTTGGCTACCCTGAGTGTGTCTGACTGTACGTACTGAGAGTAGTAGACACATGCTGTGTTTTGCTCATGCAGTATGTACCATCTTCTTCCAGGATCAAGCTCAAGAGAAAATAGTTCTGCAAGTTTGGGTCAGAAGCCAACTGTGCACAGCACTAATTGGCTGAAGGCCTGTGACATCCAGAACCTCTTTTCTCTCTTGGGACGAGAGAAGCTCTAAAAATGGAGCATTTTCAATTCGAAAAATGGAGCATTTTTGTTTTATTTTTACAAAACTTAGGTGCCAAACAAATGTGTAAGTGGTGCTTAAAAATAAAGAAATAAATAAAACAGGCAGGCAGCTACCCTAAAGCATAGGGGTAGGTATGCCAACTCTGAAGCTATTCTTGGTCATTTCCCCCCTCCCCCCCATGTGATGTAAAGTTGGAAATTCCTGGAGGTTCTGTTAAAATCTGCAGGATTGCTTACAGTAGACTCCTGGAGATGGATGCTGATTCCAGGAGACTCCAGGCCAATCTTGGAGGGCTGGTAACCTTACATAGGGGTTGTGGATCCACATTTAAAGTACGTCTGTACACACTCTGTAATTAGCATGCTTGCTAATTACCGGTATCTATGCAAGAAAAGCATGAGATGGCTGCTTTTAGTCCAATCCTATCCCCCGCCAGTCCATAGCATGCAGCACGCCAAAAAAGTGCATGCCACATGTTATGGTGGGGGGAGGCAATCAGATAGCTAGCGAGAGGTAAGTAAAAATAACTTTAACATACATCCCAGTAGGCCCCCTGATCACCAATGGATCTCCATGCTGGCTATTTTGCTGGCATAAGTACAAGGAGAGGGAGGGAGAAGGGTCCAGACCAGGAAAAGGGGGATAGGATCTCAGCATGTGCAACTGCTGCCGCAATCTTCCTCCTCCCACCACTGCCCTCCGTCTCCCTGCCCTGAATGCCCCCCCCCACCTTACCTGCTCCGGTGCGGGCTGGCTCCATCAGCGACAGGCTCGCGGAGCTTCCAGACATATGCACCGGTGGCTCTGACGTGCTCGGCAGCGGCGTGCCATTTACAGTGCTGCAGATGGCGGAATATTAGCTCCACCGTCGTAAATGTTCAATAAGATTGGGCCATTACTCATATACAGGTCAACTGTATGGCTTGAGACAGCAAGGAGCTCTATAAGCAGATTCCCAACAGCTGCCTGTCAGCCTGCCTGCATTCTCAGTATCTTTCCCTTCACTTTCTCTTCAATTTGGCTAAATTTGGGGTTTATTCTTATACTCATTTGACTCTACTGTGTCTACTTAGCAGTGAAATATTGCATGTTTCTGTAACCTTAGGGCCAACCTGGATGCAGAGTCAAGACTGGATCTCCCAATGCCTTTTTAAAAGTTTAACAGGGCGGTGAGGGAGGGATTTCTGAGGCAGGGATACTGCAGGAGGGGATATTCAGTCCTTTCCACTATGCTGCCTTGGCAGCTGAAATGGCCCTCTCTGAAGCTGCTATTAGTTGCCCAGGGGGAAAAAAGAGGCTGATGTAATACATGTACCTGTAGCATTTCCCTATGGAGGCTTAATACCTGCTTCAGTGTATCTGTACACTCTCTTCTACACACACACACACACACACACACACACACACACACCCCTGAGAGTGCTTTTCAGCTGGTCATGCACTCACTGCACCTCGTCTGTTTTGGCCCTTTTGGATCAACATGATGAGACCTCTCAGAAGGCTGTTCTAAGCACTACCTAGTTTCCAACGCCTCGAAGGCTTTAAGAGTCATGAGCTGCCTCTACTGTGCTCCCCCAAAGAATGATGTCATTTTTGCTTTCTCATTCTCAAGACTGTCACACAAGCAGTTGCCTATTCTGAGGGAATGGAGCCTTTAATGCCATTAGTTAAAGAAAAGGGACACAAGAGTGGCCAAAGAAAGAAAACAGAGATGAATTGCTGACTCTCACCAGTATCTTGTGACTTGGACAGAGTTGTAGCGAGAGTTAATTTGACCCACGACAGGGTTTGGTGTAACAAAGCCAGTGCTCATTCAACTCCAATGAACCAAAGTACCTGTTGCAGAGGCTGCCTACTAAATTGCTAGAGGAAGACAGGACACTTTGCTTCCTTGGGCAAAAAACCAAAATAAAAACAGGAGAGGGAAAGCGTTCTGTTCCCCTGACCAAAAGAAATTGGGGAAGTTACCTGTAAACAAGAATACTATATTCGTTGGGTTCCAAAGGATTTGGCTCAGTGGCTGTTGTGACTGAGTTATAATGGTCATTCATTTTTGTGCAGCAGGGCAAGATCCCAACAGTCATCATGGTGCTCAGCATCAAAGACAGTAAGAGAAGAGTCGGTTGCCTCCAATGGGAAGCCAAGAACAGGCGCCTTCTGCTTGTACAGTGCTTGGGAGCTTGGAAATGGCTGACCTAAACCAACCTTCTTAGGCTTTGTAAATTGCAGGAAGCTACCACAGCTAGGCCCAACTATGTCCGATTGTCTTGTTATGAGGCTACAAATGAAGGCAAAAAGGAGAACAAGAACACAAAAAGGCAGAAAGCAAGCAAGGCCAGTTTCTTCTTATATCACACATAGAGCATAGACTGAGTGCAAAAAGCATCCACAATGCTGACAAGCAATCTGACCAATGAAGATAGTGCAGTCAAAGCTGGACCCATCAGGTATGGGATTTGGAAGAGATGGAATGGAAACCAGAATGTTCTCATATGGGATTTGGAAGAGATGGAATGGAAACCAGAATGTTCTCATATGGGATTTGGAAGAGATGGAATGGAAACCAGAATGTTCTCAGC
The DNA here is from genome assembly GCA_026170595.1 of Plestiodon gilberti rubricaudatus. Taxonomy (NCBI): domain Eukaryota; kingdom Metazoa; phylum Chordata; class Lepidosauria; order Squamata; family Scincidae; genus Plestiodon; species Plestiodon gilberti. The sequence continues at coordinate 252,847,369 of JANXHW010000001.1, read as the reverse complement.
ATAATGTGAGATAAGTACAAAGTGCTCTTGAGGCTACGGCCTGCTCTATGTTGGGTACCTGAAGAACAACTTGCATGGACCAGAAACTGAGAAGGACCCAAGTGGTGGGGGAAGACCAAGGTGTGAGAGTGAGGGGGGAGAAAGAGACTCTTAGGTTGCAATCTCAAACATGCATATTTGGAGGTAAGTTCAAATAAAGTTAATTGGATTTACTTTTGAGCAAATGTTTAAGGACTGTGATGGCAGGCTGGTTTCATTGATCATTGTTCAAGTTGAAATGAAGGTCAAAAGAAACTAAAGCAGCTCAGTAGAAGAAATTAAAAGACAGATTTAAAACACGGCCATCTTTTTAATCTTTTGAGATCAAAAGCCCAAAAAAAAGCACACATTTTCTAAAACATTACTTCATTTTGATGGCACACCTGACAGGTCAACGAACACAAACAAACCTAACAAAACCACATTGAATGTGCAAGGACAATATGTAGATACCTTATATGCAGACTACTCATTTCAATTTATATGCCAGCATCATATACATGTGTGTTAGTGAACTGCATATACACACTCATATACCCACTATATATAAAATCATAAAGCACACTGTCAACATTGCTGCATTTCTGTATGCCGTCAGAATTTCATCATCTAAGCTACAAAGCCTAACTAAAGCCAGCAAAGAAAGAGCTAGGATAGGAGGCCAGTAGCGTAGGAATGGGGGGGAAGGGGGTGGACTGCCCCGGGCATCAACGGGGGTGCACAAGCCACCGGGGGGTACACACGCACTGGAAAAAAGCGCTTTTTTGGTGTGGCAGGGGGAAAAAGAGTTGCCCGCCCAGGGCCCTAGTGACCATTTTCTGGCAAAAAATGCCTCGGGGGGGGGGGTGTTTTTTCACCCAAAAACCTATCAAAGGGGCAGGGCATGTGACATCACAGGGGGTGTCATGTGGGTACCGCCCCCTACCCCTGGCGGGCTAGCTATGCTGCTGTAGGAGGCATTTCTTCATTTGTCAGGGGGGGAGTGGTCGAGAGTGAATTTGTTTGTGTGTGGGTGTGTGTGAGGCAGCAGGAGACAATGAATTAAGCATGTGACAACATCTGGTTCCCTCTTCAGTGGGTTTCTATTGGATGAGCAGCCAAAAACATATGGAAAGGGAGGCATGCTGGAGAAGGGAGTTTCACATGCCAGAGCCTGGTGGCTCACACTGACATGTGCCTGCAGCCTCTGCATCGAAGTACACTCTTGCTCAAGGAACGAAAAGATTTTGCAACAACAGTATTGCCCTGCCAGGTGTTAAACACCTCAAACAGTGCAACCCTATCTAACGTACACCACCAGTGTAACCAGCGGTGCAGTGAGAACAGGAGGCCCCAGAACGGAAAGGGGATTCAAATCCCCTTTGAATCCCCCTTTGGAGGGGATTTGAATCCCCTTTCCGTTCTGGGGCCTCCCGTTCTCGCTGAATCGCTGGTTACACCAGTGGTGTAAGTTGGATAGGATTGCGCTGAAAGGGCTACATTTTTCAGGATGTACTGTACTGGAGCAATCAGGGAACTAATTTCACAGGTAGTCGGGTGGCCATTTTCTATCATTCAAACCAGCTCTTAGATTTACCCAAAGAAGCTATAGTTGTCCATGTAGCATTAAAGTACCTTCAGTACTACCTGTGAGACTTCCTTCTAGAACATTAAATTGCTCTGAATGCTTGCAGCAGTCCTCAAGTTGTGTCTTTCTGCTACTGCTGAACTCAAGTTCTCTGTCTCTCACATACTCTTTTCAGAGGCTGATGGGTTGGAAACGACTTTGGAGAGTCTAGTCAAAGAACTGTATCATTATATAAAAAAGAGATTCTTTTCTTGATTGCAAATGTAGAATGGCTGGATGTCACTAATATTCACAGTATCTTGCTCCATGTGAATGGCATGTTTCTGAATAGGTCCAACACGCGCGCGCGCGCACACACACACACACACACACACACACACACACACACACACACACACACGACCAGTGAGGGATGGGCTGGGAAGTGGTACTTGGCTGTTGCCACCCAGGGGAGACAGTACACCCTGTTTTTTATCAGAGGAGGAAGAGCCAAGTGGCAGCAGAAGCAGTTCTAGCAGCATCACACAGGTGTGCAGCTATATCCTTCATGGATGTGGGGTGCTGACATCAGTGTGTTGTGTGTTCAGTCACTGACTCAGTGCTGATAGTGTTGCCCCCTACCTTGGTCGCCATATCACACCTCCCACAGGTAAGGACATGAGGACTCCTTCCCCTCAGCAGCTGCTCAGTGACAATGGCCAAGGGCTGCCTCCCAGCCCTTGGCTGCATTGGTGGCTTTATAAAAGGAGAAGAGATTGCAATGGCCAGTTTGGCAACCCTAGAAGGACCAGACATGGACTTCCTACCCGGACGCAGTTGCACAACTGAATCTTCTTTCCAGTATGTCCGAAGAGACGGAGCACAATTGTAACCTCCAGTGAACTTTGAAGAGCAAAAATCACCTACACAGCCCCTCAGAGGAAAGGTGATCTCCTCTGTGCAATAGCAAGTGAGGGGTGTTAACTGTGACTCTATGAGTCCAAGCTAAGCAAATGATCCAATGATCCTGATCAAGTGATCCACAACTATTGTCCAAACTAATGGTTTCTTCTATCCCTGAAGTGTTTGTTTCCAATTCAAAAAGGTGTTGTGCTGGGGAAATGCTGGGACTAGGTGATCTGTTGAAGGAATTTGCACCTGAGGCTAGTCAGCCTTATCCTTCTTCTTTGTGGTAAAAGGAACCTTGCTGGCTACTGCGCTGCCCACAGCCCCCACGCCACTGGTCACTGCTGAGACACTGCCTTTTACTAGTCCAATGCCAGCTGCAGGGACACTGGTCACAGCTGTTTTGGTGAGTTCCAAACTTTTGCAACCGACCCAAGCCACTCCTCCCAGCGTTGCCCCCACGGCTCCTCGGGTAATGCTGTACAAGCCTCCAGTCACTCTCCAGATCATACCTGGCTGTTGCTCTGGATGGGCTTTGCTGGAGCCTGCAAGAAGTAGAGATAAAAGAAGCAAAAGTTAGATTTCTCCAACTCATCTGGAGCAACTGGGATTTTTTCATGAGCAATAGATTTCATGAGCAATAGATTTTTCATGAACAATAGATTTATCCAACGCATCTGGAGCTTTGTGGGATTTTTTCATGATCAGATATAGCAGAAGGCCAAGATGCATTAAAACTTAGTAAAGTGTCATGAACTGTAGTTCATGTAGGCTTAGAACTCTCTGTCTCTGTTGTAAATAGAATTAGTAGATTTTTTGCAGGAGAGACCTGGGAAAGAGTAGAGTGAAATTGACTAGTCAAAAAGAGATTAAAGTATTGAAAGGTTTTATCAGCTGTTTTTAAAGTTTTAATGTTTTATTGGATTGTATCTTAATGTTGGAGAAACCCTCTTTTCTTCTATTTTTATGGGGTTCTAATTAAAATTTAATAATAATATTTTTGCCTGGCTTGTTTGTGAAGTGAAGAGAGACTATCTGCATACCTTGATTTTTATAGGAGGAGGTTTAGCTCACGAAACCCCTCCAATCATATTAAGTCCTGAGCTGGTGGCAGCGGAGCTACGACCAAGTCTTTTGTTTTCCCTTGCTTGGCCATGACATAAAGATTCACAAATAGGGTAAAGACCCAGAAGAACCATCATGTTACAGACCTATATCCCTCTTAAAAGCTGACTACAAAATGTTGTCATCTATCTTACTTGCAAGGTTAAACCCAATATTAAGTAACAATTATATAACAGAGGATCAGACTGGATTTGTCACAGGTCAGCAGTTGGCAAGGAATGTAAGGAAAGCTATTAATTTGATAACATTAGCAAAAGAGCAAGTAGAACCCAATCTATTTTATTTATGTAGATGCTGAAAAAGCTTTTGAGGGAATAGAGTGGGACTATCTGAAAGAATGTTTGAAGAGGATGGGTTCTGGAGAAATGAGAATGGAAACATATTGCATATGGCTTGCCAACAGCTAGAACAGAGATTCCTAACCTGTGATATGAATACCACTGTCGGTACGCATACCACAGGCTGGTGGTACATAGGCTGCCAGCGGCCAAGACGGCACCATGTCTTTGGCTTCTCTTCCCCGCAATCGGGGAAAATAAGTCAAAGATGTGGCCATCCCAGTCTGCCGGTGGCTGTGACTTCTCTTTCACGATTGCAAGGGAGAGAACCTGAGGACGCAGCTGCTCCAGACTGCCCCCCCCAGAAGAAAGGGGAAAGTGCCGATGATGGTATTTTATTTAGGACAGAATAGTAGTATCTTATGAGCAGTTGTCACAAAAATATTTGAATGTCCACCTTCCTCTTTCCCATAATCAACAGATACAGAATTATATAAGAAGTTAATTCTTTAACTTATATGCTTGTGACTTCCCACATTTTTCTAGATAAAAACTGGAAACCTTCTAAGACAACATCCATCCTTACTTAGAAACATAGTGGTTGGCAGATTATGTTTATACATAAAATAACATGTTATAAGAAGTTGTGGGAGAGAAAGATCCAGGATGCCCTTTAAGAAAGTCCGGGCACCATTTCTGAATTATTGGAATCACATAACGTCAACAGAAAGAAAGCCTCCAGGAATTCTGACTTTATTACCGTTTATAGCTGTCTGGATTTCACAAAATAATAATAATAATCTACTTTGAGAGGTGTTTGGGATTTTATAAGCAGAAGATTGACGGGTTTATGGCTTCTCATAGTTTGATCTGTACGTTATTAATGTCTATTTCATTATGACTTTTATGTGGTATATATACATAGGTACTTTTTCCCCCTATGTTTTTGTATTGCTGTTTTAAATGAAATTAAACACAAGAAAACTTGGTTGCCTCTCCCTCAGCAAGACTATCCACTGGAGTCTCATTAGGACATCTGGACAAATTCTGGTGGACCAAGAGAGAAACATACCAGGCAATCATGGTGAGTTCCGCTCAATCTTAACAAAGAGTTTGTCCGCTTCTCTTGTTGGTGAGCTTCATCATGACAGGTACTGGGAGACAGAGCTGTGAGGCTCTTTATACTGTATTGGAAAGGATCTGGTTCAAGTAACTGACACACCGTTCTCTCCCTGTGCAGATCACAGTATAGCTGTGCTCTTTGATTAGGTATCCGTGACACACATACAATCCATGCTGTGCTGTAGATTGATTTTAGTATTTCTCTCGACTATAACATAGCTTCTGTTGTGTGTTCCAAAGCCAAATAGGAGTAAGAAAATGTAACAAGGTCACACATTTAGCTTACTATACTGGCCCTGTTGGTTCTCTCTTGTAAAGATATTCACTAAGTCTGCTACAGATAGATACTTCCTGATCAGTATTCTTCAAGCTTAACAAGCAGTTGATCTTCCTTCCTCATGATGACTCAGCTTTATGTCTTCCATATAATGGGAAATGTAACCAAAAATGATTTTGTTTGGTTCACTTCATGAGTGCACTAGCTATACATACCTGAAACAAGCAGCTTTTCTCCCATAAAGGAGAGTCTTGCTTCAGTAACTTGGGAAACACCTGTTTGGAATCCAGCTTGCCAGTTGCTGCATGAAAGAGGCTTATTTTGCTCCCTGAACAGAGAATGACTATGTCTGCCTGAAATGGACCGGTAACTTTCTCTGGAACTATTGTAATATTAAGCATTGTGCAATGACAAAGCATTTGGCAAACATTCTCCAGATAAAGCAGTGTTTTAGCTGTTGTAGCAGGCTTTTTATTTTCTTAAAAGGAAGATTTCATATTCTATTCTGTTTTCCCTGAATAAACCTTTTGATTTGTTTGTTTAAGATTGCCCATCTTGCCTTGAGTTATTTAAAAGATTTTTGCCTGCCATGATATTTATCTGCTTGGTATTATGCTACTTAGACATATTTACCCAAAGGGGGAGAGAGAGGGGGGGATTGGAATGCCCCTATCTTAAATGATAAAGGAGTGTAGCTACTTAATGTCAGCTGCAGGTACTCCTATTTTTAAAGTAAACAAATATCTATTTATCTAGATATAAATATTCAGTACACCGATGGCAATTACTCTCAGTTTGGAACGAATGAGAAGCATGGTCAGCTTATTCCAACAATCCTAAAAGCCAGCCCTTTGCTGGCTTTGACTGTGAAAATGTAACCTGGAGATCCCAACCCAAATGGGGAGAGATCTCTACTTTTACCCACACAATAAAGACTCGGATGACAGGAGGAGAGTTCAAAGAGGCTTTTACTTTATACAGCGCTGCAGGCTTGCGTCCTGTGCCTCATAGCAAAAAAAGCAGGGCACAGCCTCGAGCTACCGCATGCCTGTGTTTTTATACTACCTAATTATACACGGGCATCTACATACAGCCCCTCATTATAAGTAACTACATAAGTTCTTGTATTTCAGTGGAAATTTACTCGTACATGCACAACGGCTTTAACTCTCCATCCTTCTTTGTTCCCTGAGTCACGTATGCAGTTCTGAGGTATTTCAAAAATTTGGTGGGCCCCTTTATGGCTCTTCCAAGGGTGCTCTAGTGTGATCATGCCACAAAAAGCACATGATAGTGGGCCCAATCCTATGGTCACCCTGTGCTGCTGAATCTCACGTTTTGGCACTGCAGGGCGCTTTCCAGTGGTGCAAAAGCCAGGCTAGTGTCAGGCCCTGCCATCCTGCTGCTACAAACAGTATATTAGCTCAGAGGTAAGGCCTACTGTGTTCAACAGAGCTCATTCTCGGGTCAGTGTGCCTAGGACTCCAGTCTGAATGGCACAACCACTCTGCACGAGGGTATTGCCACTCAAACCTTTCTGAGCGGAAGGTAAGGTGCCAGGCCTTCACCCAGAGATGGTGTCTGCTGTTGGTTTCAAAGAGCTGATCACGACTGCAGAGTTGAATGCAGCAGGCCCTAGCAGCAGGGGACGTGCTCCCTGTGCTCTGGGCAGCTGGGGAGCTGCAGAGATGAATGGTGAACTGCTGAAAGCCTGCAGCATAATGATGTGACAGAATGATGCCTCTGCACAGAGCCCAGGCCAGAGGTCCTGTCAGAGCTACTCAGCTACTTGGCAAGGAGAACCACTGTAACCCTGAAGAGTGAGTCTCTCGGGAGCCCAACAGTGAGATCCTTTGGCACTTTATACAGACCATGGATCACACAAGGCCGGAACTCCCTGTCACAGACAAAAGCTGAGAACAGCAGCTCAATGGGGGAATCACATAGTGGAGTTCCCAAGAGGGCGGGGACAGGGATAAATAGGCTGTGGAGTGCTGTAGGCACCTCCTCCACCGCAGCAGTCCTGGCAAAGAATATCTGTTGAGAATCAACCCCCCCCCCCTCCCCAGCTTGGCTCTTATTCCGTCCCTCTGAACTTCAGACAACAACAAGCTTCAGGCTGTGCTTGTGGGAGATATCTGCCGAAGCGTGATCATCCCTGGGAGCCTCTCAACAATTGGCTGAATAGCTAGCAGCATGGGTTAAAAAAAAAAGCTTGCTGCTTTGAACATAATTAATATGCTGGGAAACCAACCGTTCTGCTCAGAAAAACACCTTTTGACATCTCCACCCCCTTTCATTTCCAGTACAGATTGAATTCAATATTGATTCAGTCAGTGGATTTCCTCAGCTAGTGAACGAAGGGCCTGGGAACTCCGAAAAGCAGGCACTAAATAGATAACAGAATCGCAGAGCCTGAGGATGTGTCACACCGAGCCTGGAGAGGCCAGTGCAGCTTTTGATCTCCCCCTGATCTCCTCCTTTGTCCTACTCATCCTTCCCCTTCTTTCCTCCCTGCTTGAATTCCTGCTTCTGGAGGAGTTCAGTTTAGCAAGAACCCAGGGCTGTGGACTTTGGGTGCAGAGATCATCCCTTCATTACTTGCTAATGTCCAGACAAGCACAGGGGATCTTTGTGATGTATTGCAATACTCTTGGAATGTTCCAGTAGGTATGCCCAGAAATACTGGCTGCACGCGTATGAATTGGGTGGCAGTAGGATACTCTACCCTGAAGATACAAGTCCTAGTGGACTGGTGACTGCTGCTACTGGAAGAAGACTGGACTTGGTCATTTACAGAGTGAGGTCACAGGGTTCAGTTTTCTCCCAGCTGATGTAACTCTACATCAGCTCATTTAGTTAGCGTCTTAAATGCCTGACTGCCACAATGCAAGCTGGCCCACGGGTTGAACCCTTAACCCACAGGTTAAGGCCCTATTCTAGGATCTAGTTCAACACAGTTCTCACCATGAAGTGATTGACAGCCCAATCCTATTGGGCTTAGCACTGGTGGAATGAGCGTTCTGCCTAGTGCTAATTACTGAAAAAGCATCGTAAAGTGCTTTCTGGCAGGTGCGCTCAGTATCATGCTGCTGGGACGCTGGCAGGAAGGCCAGAGCCTTCCCTCGTGCGCCATCAGCTCTCCCGCTGCCCACTGGAGCACGTAAGTCAGCGGGAGAGGTGGGAGGGAGTGGGGGAGGGGCAAAACTGGGCAGGGAGGGGTGTAATGCGGGTGGGGAGGCTGTGGGAAGGGGTAAATACGGTGACAATGGCGCATGCTGGATCCTATCCCGCCTTTCCTGCACCCTCACTGCCCACTTTCTCTTCTTTACTTGCGCTACTGAAATCGCTAGTGCAGGTCGTCTGAGGAGACCCATTGCGGAGCAGGAGGCTTACAGAAGTGTAAGGGGATTTAACACATACACACACACCCGGATACAGCACTCCTGTTTTTGGCATGGCTGCACCAGCTGGGGTGGGGTGGGGGAGGAAAGGATTGAGTTCTTCTGGGGCAAAAGTGGCTTTGCGAATTAAATATTTAAAACTGCCTGGAATATTGATGTCTCTTCATGCAGTTCCCAAGATGATGTCCTATTCAGCTGATACAAATTAACCCTTGAACTCGGCAGTAGCTGGCTGTTAGTGGGGCAGAACTCCATTTGCTAAAACTTCTTTTGTTCTGAAATGTCCTACATAAGTACAGTAGAAACAAACAAACAAAAATGACAGCATCCAACCAGCAGTGCTCAACCTCCTGGACGTCCCTCCTACTTTTTTGTTTGGCTATGTATTATAAGCAACGCTAGGCTGGTCTGCAGTATTACCACCAATCCCTGCAGGCCAGAATATTGCTATTCTATAATGAGGGATGAGCTACAGGTCCTAACTTCATATGCTGCTGGCCTAGGACATTTCCGTACCTAGAGTGAAAACTCAATCAGATGGTCCTAGACAGTTCTGAGGACTAAACCTAGTTCCCAGAGGGCTGGGCCACTTCTGACTGCAGGTGAAGGCTCACATGATGGAAGATTCCTCCAAGTTTTTAAAGAAAATATCCCCACTTGTAGGAAACTATAAACTAGCTAGGGTCCTTCTTCCTGACACCTAGTTTTCTACATGGAGGGATTGTTTGTTTTTGTCATGTGAGCCTCTCTACCAGAATCAGTAAATCCTCCAAACAGATGTACACCTCAGTGAGAACTAGACCTACCCACAGAGTTGGTGGTGGGAGGCAGAAGATGGCAGCCCTCCAGAATCCTGCTGCCCAAACCAAGCTTCATAATGCCCCCCAGGGGTGGCATTAGGGGTCAGCTAGGTTGGGCACTGGTCAAAGAAGGCCCAAGCACATCAGAGAGCCTACCTGGCTGGATCGACTCTTCTTGAACCCTCAATATCAGTGGCACTCAAAGTGTCATTTGGGTGAATGGAGGGGGGGGGGGCTCCATTAATTTGCATCACAACCCACAGCAACCTTTGCATTGCAACCCACAGCAACCTCGTGCTCCTTGTGTTAATGGCATATAAGGCAGACTATCCACAGGGGCGGGCCCTGGCCATATTCTTGTGTATAGGGTAGATAAAAACCAAGGCCACCCAGAGCACAAAATGGGAAACGACAGGCCCTGTTCTGTTCAAATCAGATGGAAAGTGCACGAGGCTAAGAGCGCATCCTTCACTGCAGCAAACACTCCCTCACAGTCTCTGCTCAGCTTGTCTTCAGGAGGACTGCAATAAACTCCATAGTAAGCTGTCATGTAAGATAAGCATCGGATTTACAGTGCAAATTAGTCTCTCAGACAATGGAGTGAGCGAAGCATTTTGGTGGCATGGAGGAGCCCAGATTGAGAAAGAGATACAGACAGCAGAGATGAAAATGCACAAAATAATCAGAGCCACAGACATGCAGTCAGCCCAGGAAGCAAATTCTTTTCCCTGGAGCCTGCTGCTGAGGCTGCAAACACTCCACCATCTGTCAAGCCTTTTCCTTTCAATCAGTGACCTGCCCTTTCCAAGGGTCTCTTCAGCCTCACCTCACTCAAAGTCAATTTAGAGGGGAAGGGATAAGGGGGGTATACACCCCGGCATTGTGCCAGTTCTCTCCTTTGGGGTCAGCACCCACACGCAGTACAGTACATTTTCCTCTCTAGCTGGGGCCCTCCCTGCTCCCGATCGATTTCTGTACTGCACTGGATAATACAGACAAAGCTAACCTGGCTGACAAATCCTGGACACATGGAGTGTAAGGAGCATGTGATGAGTGACAGGGAGTAATGGCACGAAAAGGTAGATGATTTAGCACTTTCCAGGACACATGATGACAAAACTGCGTCCTTACCTTCAACTCCTGTTACTTTAGGATGAAGGATGATGACTATGACACAAGTACCTCTTTTGCTTTGCAAAACAGTATCTGAATAAGATAGGGAAAGGACGTGGCTCTGCTTAAGAGACCGTTGGTACGGTTTGTCGGCATGCTTCCTGGCGAGTCGGTGCAGTGCTAACTTCAGCCCACTGAAGACTCCTTCTGGGACAAAAGAGTCTTCTTGGGAGCAGGATATAGAGCCACGTTGTCTTCTCACTTTCTGACTAGCTTTTGGCAAGGAGTGGGCAGGTGGCTGGTGCAGAAGGCGTTCACTGCCAATTTAGATATAGGTCACAGTGACGGTGACCCTGAAGACTTTCCTCTGGTGACTGGAGCCCCAAATAATTCAGAAGCAGGTCGCTTCAAACTTTCAGACATTCAGTACAAAGTTGGCAAGAATCCCCATGTAGGTGTGGAGGATGGGCTCTCTCCCCACAACCAGGACCCCAAAAGTAGGTTTCTGAACCCTGGCAGAAACTCTCCATGTGTACACATTATGACTCTTGCCACCATTATACTGAATATCTGAAGTTTGGTGTGTATGATTTTGCTTCCCCTATTCAGCTCATCTCTGGTCTGAACATTCCTGATTGGCAGCATCTCCCTAGTCTCAGGAGGAGGTTTTATCACCTGTTCCCCAACTCTTTCCCTAGAGATACCAGAGATCGAACCTGGGACCTTCCTTGTGCATGCAAAGCTTGTGCTCCACCACTGAGCTATGGCCCATCACTTTTTATGAAAGACTCTAGTCTAGATGTGATGATAGAGACTGCAGGCAAAGTACAGCTTGAGGACATGAGCTTCCTGTGAGTCTGCTCTAGGAATGGTTTTGGCTTTGCCCAAAGGTCTGAATTCTTAGGGAAAGCAAGGAGCAAATTTTGATCACTATGATAAGAAGGAAACTTTTTTAACACACACACACACACACACACACACACACACACACACACACACACACACACACACACACACACACTAATGCTTTCAACAGTGCTGAAAATATTGGACAGAACTGCTCAGCATTTGCAGTTCCTATTGACTTTGGCTGGGTCAATATTAAGCAACTCAGAACATCTCACCATATAGTGCTCAACACAAATAACAGGTATTTTAGTTCCATACAAAGTGGAAGGAGATCCCAGAGTGCACTGGAGCCCATTTCTTGCCCAGGGCATTTTGAGCATTAGAACACCTCTTTAGGGGAGATTCAGATTCAGTTCCTTAAAACAACAACTGTTTTCTACACTACCCAGGTGTGGAATCAGGTCATGGGTCCATTTAGCTGGGCAGACACTTGAGCCCCCAGTATGGGTGGCAGTGGTAATGCTCAACGTGCCATCTGGGGGTGGGCGTTCAGTTCCCAAGACTGTCCTCCTTGATTCAATAACTATGTCGACACCTCCTTTGCATACTGATAAAATAGGGAATTTGCGACGAGGATTTGTAATGTGTGATCAGCAAATAAATTGCCACTTGCTTTTGACTAAGATCCAGCCGAGTTGCTGGATCTCATTTTGTTGTTGCATTAATTGGGTAAAGGACAGAACACCCACAGAAGTTACAGGCTTCCGAGTTAACAAGAAGGGCAACAGGAATTCATCCATTCACACACATGTTTCTAGCAACGGCGCCTTTTAGAAAGGTCCTGGGATGAACAGACCAACCAGTGGAAGATTACACAAAGGGCTTTCAGGAATTCTTTTAAGTCTGTCACATCTACACAAAGCCTTTCCCCATCTGTGCTGTAAATTGGCACTGCAGCATATGGCAGCGCATGCCTGACACTTCTTCATTATGGCGGTTCTGAGGATTGATTCACTGTGTGGGGAGCAACCCTGTTATATAAGAGCAATTGTAATGATTTGTTTTTCAATAGTAATGAATCTAAGGCCCAACTACAAATATTTAGAAAGGAATTTTAAAAAGTGTTCAGAGCCTGAAGCCTTCTTTTTAGTGGGGCCCAGGAACATTTAGGAACGGCTGAAATTATGATGCTCCCTTATAGTGACTCACACCATTGGTCCACCTAGTTCAGTACTGTCTACACTGGCTGGCAGTGGTTCTCCTGGGTTTCAGAGAGGGGTCTTCCCTAACCTGACTTGGAGCTGCTGGGGATTCAAGCTGGGACCTTCTGCAAGCAAAGCTGAGCTACAGCTCATCCCAAAAGCACAAACTATTTATTCATAAGCCACAAACAGGCATTTATCTGCAGTTAGGGAATTTATATACACCTTTCTCATAGACTCAAGGCGGTTTACATAGGCAGGCTAACCATAACCACCCTTTTTATTCAAATGGGTTTTTTACAAGTGTTATTCTATGAGAAACTCATAGAACCCTCCACTTCTCCAGATGTTGCCCTTCATAGTGCAATCGTCATCCTGGCAGCACAGCTCTTGCACTTTCCAGGCAGCCTCAGACTGGTTTTCAAGATGTTGTCCATTTCTTGCCAGCTGTCTCCTCCACTCTCCTCCATGGAGATCCTTCAGAGGCTTCAAGTCACCCATCCAAGGTGAGACCCAAGCAGTGGTGTACCCAGCCCTCCCGGCGCCTGGGGGGGCGGGGGTTGGAGCGCCCTGAGGCCGGCCACGCGCCCCCCCAAGCAGCCGAGCTCGGGGCTGAGCAGCCACTCGGCGCCATAATGGGCAGCCCGTTTGCCTATAGTTACCATGTTACGGGCAGGCCTATGTAAACGGGCAGCCCGTTTGCCCTCAGAAAGGTTCTGCGCATGCGCAAAAAGGAATAAAAGGAGCATCGACGCGTCGGACCTTCTCAGAAGGCCCTGACCGCCGAACTGGGCAGTCACTCTCAGGAGGGCTTGTCTCCCTGGCTTCAGAGCGGAGCCTCCGGAAGCCGGGGACATGCCGAGTGGGTGCGCTGCTTCCGGGGGGCGCGCCAGCCAGGCTCCGGTGCCGCGCCGAGCTGCGCATCCCCGAGCCCAGCTGCCGCGCCCCCGGAAGCACCGCGCCCACTTGGCGCCTGGGGTGGAGCACACCAGCTCCCCCCATGATAGAACGCCACTGGACCCAAGCTGATCCTGCTTAGCTTTTTCAGGCAAGGCAATAGCTCAACCTCCAGACCACACCTCCTGCACTGTCATTCTGGAACTTCAGTATACACCAATGGTGGCAGTCTAGTGTGCAGACTGCCCAGCCTGAGCTGTTCACACAGTTATACAGATGGTGCATGGGGTTTATATGGACTTGCATAGCTAAAACAAGTCTGATCCTTAAAATAAATGTGATGTGTGCAGAGCCTTCAAAACCTGGTTTGCTGCTTCTGCTATAGAGAAGAAGAATATCCAACTCTGAGTCTGAATCTGAAACAGTCTGCAACAGTCCTGATTCCTAGTGACTCAACAGAGGTTCACATTATACACATCGTTTGGAGGGTGCTGGAATATGTTTCCATGAAGTTGCTGATCCCTGTCATGGCTGAAACATCTGGGAGGATCAGCAGCCATATGGAGGCTGTTTCTAGTACTCTCCCACATGATAACTATAATGTGTAGACAGACCCGAGCTTGGAACAAATGTTCCAACTGTAATACATTGTTAAGTTATGCTGCAACATATGTACATCCTTGTAACACAGAGCGACAGTGAGAGCTGTCCAGCCATCAATTCCATCATCCCAGAGAACCTACCTACTGCCTGTGATCGGCAATTCTTCAAATATTAAAATGTGCAAGTGTAGGGTAGTTGGTTTGACAACACTCTTCACTTGCGCAATTGCACCCTGGGGATACTTCCCTGTGCCAGCTCATTGTTTTGCAGATCTGCCTGTCAACCACTGAGTTATCATCACATCAGAACACCTAAGATCAGCCTGTGAAGGGTACTGTAGAGTTACTGCACACAGAGTAGCCTGCTGCTAGTCTTATTTTGAGTATGAAGCTAAACCTTCAGAGACTGTTTCCACTGAAGCTGAACAGATGTTAGCAAAGCACACCACAATTCTGGTTTCCCTCTGCTGATTTGCAGGAATAGAAGACATTGGGACAATTTTTGTTTAATTAAAGAAGTAACATTTTATTCAATTTACACACTGGGTCTGGTTGACTTTTCCCTAACAGTGGGGCTGACTTACAGAGCGTGCCTTCGTACTACATTTCTTTGTAAATGGCCGTTCTCTGTAGAGATGCCAGCACATTACATCCAGTGTGGGAATCCAAATAGGTTTGGGAGTTCCACCCAAGGGGCTAATAAATAGAAGATCAATTTAGACAAAATAGAAGTTCTGTTGGTAGGTGATCTGTCTGATGGGGAGGTGGGGTTTTACCTGTTCTGGACAGGTTTGTACTCTCCCTTAAGGATCAGGTTCACAGTCTGGCAGGGCTAATCGATCTGACTGACCCTTACACTTTAGGTACACAAGAGGCCTCAATGGCACTTAGAACTTTCCACTAGTTGAAGCTGGTTACCAACTGCAATCTCTTTTGGACAGAGGTAGTCTACTACAAGAAATAGGTTGTCTGGGTGAACAGACAGAGGTAGTCCGTTTATGCTCATCCATGCCCTAGTAACGTTTAGGTTTGACTACTACAATGCACTGTACATAGAACTTATCCATGAAGACATTCCAGAAACTACAGCTGGTTAAAAATGCAGCAGTTAGTCTGCTGACTGCACAGGTGATATGGACCACATCGTACCAGTGCTGAGACAGTTCCACTGGTTCATGCTTCTCAGTGCACAATTCAAGGTGCTGATGTCAGTATATACGGTATATATTGCACAGGACCAGAACATCTCAAGAACTGCTTGACTGTAAGCTAAAATCATCCGCTGAGGCCAGATTCCCTTGCCTGCTGAGGTTAGAAGGGTGGTGAGAGGGGAACATGTTTTCTCAGCAGTGGCAACCATTCTGTAGTATATCCATCAGTTCAGTCCAGTACACTTGGTGTCCACATTGATGACCTTTCAGTGCCAGATTAAAACCTACCGGTATTTATTCAACAAGGCCTATTAATCAGAGTATCAGTTTTAACGCTGCTAATCTAAGATCTTAAAATATGCTTTCATCCATGACTTTTAGCCATCTTGGACTGTTTTTATCTGCTGCTGCTGCTTTTGTATTGTTTAGGTCAGGGGTTCTCAACCTGTGGTACGTGTACCCCTAGGGGTACGCGGATCAATGGCAGGGGGTATGCCAGAGCCTGCCCCTTATCAGCATCAATCAGTAGTTAATTACTTGTTAATTAGAACTTAAATGCAATCCCCCTCTGTCTGTCTGTCTGTCTGTCTGTCTGTCTCTCTCTCTCTCTCTCTCTCTCTCTCACACACACACACACACAGTTAAGTAAGACATTTTTTCACATTTAAAATTGTTTTAGTACTTTTTATTTAACAATTAATTAGCTAATTAATTAACTGATTAATCCAATTAATTAGCAATTAATTAGCAGGGGGTAGTTCAGAAAATTGGACTGTGATAGGGGGTACCCGGGCCTCCAAAGGTTGAGAACCCCTGGTTTAGGTGATTTTGTGTTTCTGTTTAGATTGCTTTTATGTGTTTCATGTTTTGTTTTTATGCATTTCTCAGAAAGAAGCAGCATGCAGGAAACTTGGATGGGAAGTACATTGATCAAATATATAAATGAATGAAATTCTAGGAGAAAGTAGAATTCTAGGTAGGGTCGTCGCCTGGGTCTATTGCCATGGACGTCTTCAAATCACCATTTTGTGTTTCTGCTTACACATTCAACTGGCCCCTGTAGATGCCTGTTCCTAAGTGCTCCACTCCAAATCGCTGCATCCCTTGACAAGAAGTCTGGTGCATCCAATCCCTTAGGACACTGTTTCCCAAACTTTTTCGACCTGCGGCTCCCTTGTCCATTGGCGACCATTGGCCATGGCTCCCCATTACATTATGTTGATGCCTGCCAGTTGGCATTACATTGTTTTCTGAGAGGATTCCATGGCACTCCGCGGCTCCCCTGGCTGGTTTCCGCGGCTCCCCTGGGAGTCGCGCCTCCCAGTTTGGGAACCACTGCCTTAGGAATATGTGCCTTTAGATCTTAGGTCCAGTACTAGTTTCTATCAGCATGCTGATCAGCCTTCACCTTACTACCTATGAATGTACAGAGATGCATCACCAAACTGCATTGCTGCTTCCCCCATCTCCCCACTAGTACAGCAGCATTACTGTGGTATACTGTCCATGTACACTCTAGACTTACGCTGTCCTACTTGTTCATGCCAGGTCTAGACTAGTCATTTACTCATAAGCTTCAGTCCCCTCTTTGAAAACCAGAGGAGGGAACTGTGTTCACATGCCCAGACTGATATTATCCTTGTATCCCAATAACAGACAGACAAAGACAGACAGAGAAATAAATCTTCCCTTCCATTGCATAGTGATCCCCAGGCTTATATGTTAAGTGAAGCTACCAGGGTTCTAGTCTACGGATGCCACTGGATTAGTAATTGTTTAGTCTGGGCTGGCTGGTCCAAGACAACCATGCTCTTTGCAAAACAGATGCCAAAAATAAATAAATAAACACCTCTAGATGTGTGTGGAGCCAAAAGAAAGGTGCATTTGCATACGGACCAGTGATGTCTGCTGCCCAGATATCAGACTTTTCTTCCCTCACTTTGCTCAGCAGGAGGGAAATCTTCCAGCTGGTGGATGGCTGCACCTGGATGATATCCAAAAAGCAGCCTCTTTCCTGTCTTTGTATAGGTTACATTACTTTCCGACAGATCAGTCTCTATTATGGGGCCATTACTTTCGTCTCCAATTATCCCCCAGATTCTGGACTTTGTCTGCAGTTAATAAGTGAGGCTACCTGGGCTCCAGCCAACTAGCTGTTAACTTCTCTATTGGCCACATTCAGAAGGTATTTCCTGGCTGCTATTACATACTCAGCTCACTCTTTGCTTGTTGAAATGGATCATTATGTAGCATAGGTAAAGAAGAAAGTACTGGCTAGAAGAACTCTAAGTACACTCTGCCCATTCCACTCCTCAGTGCTCTTTTGTGCTTGACAAACACAACCTGACAATATTGCTCATTTCAAAATCTTTGTTGGAAAGACATAGACCAGGACTGCGGCACTGTGATTCCATTTGCAGCTTTGGCTCCCGGCTGCTGCCATTTACAGAGGCCTGAGGACCGAACTAGATGCGATTGGAAGGCCATGTGTATTTTATCCACACATATGCCCATTAAGGGGTGTATGTGCAAGTGTGAGTGTGCCTGCATGTGCATTTTCATGTGAAAAACAGTACATATAGAGGAAGCTAATTACTTCCGGATACCTTTATTCGGCAGCCCTCAGTTCAAAGCGGGCAGAAGGCGAACCCGGCCCCAGCAGGGAAGGGTGAGTCTCCTGGCCCAGGGTCTTTCCTTAGCTGCGGCGTGAGGCGACTCAGCCCACTTCAGGCCAAGTTGCCTCACGCTGTGGCTGAGGAAAGGCCCCAGGCTGGCAGCAGACAGGGAAGAGAAAGGTGAGTCTCGGCCAGAGCCTTTCCTCAGCCACAGCATGAGGTGATTCAGCCCGAGGTGGGCTGAATGTGAACTTTACGACTGAAGAAAGTCCATGGGCTGGAAGCGGGCAGGGAAGGGTGAGCCTCAGCCGGCTTTGGCCTGGAACAGCTGAAGCCGGTCAAGCAAGGATGTCACCCCTTGCAGGGAGAGGAGACACCCTTGCTCGGCCATTTTTGGCCACTTCAAGCCGCCACAAAGAAGAGCCTCAAAGCACCACCCCACCCCACTCCACCCCAAAACTGTGCATCACCCAGTGTGGGCCGCACCCCTGTGCCTTTTTCCTTTTTTAAGACTGGAAGTCCATTTGGGATGAAGAGCCATCTTTTCATTTTGAGAACTTTTTTTTGTGGAAAAGCAAGACATGCTTAAAATAATGTTAATAATATTTAGAGAAACAATGTAGGTGCTAGTTACCAAACGTTTACTGAAGTAATACTAACCAGTCTAATTTTTTTTTAAAAAAATCTTTAACTTGGTATCTTGACATTTCAGTGTGCAGTGGGAACTTTCATTAGATGGGCAACCCACTCTTATCCCCCACCAACCCATAACATGCAGCACCACCGATGGAGAATGCACTGCATGCTATGGTGGGGTTGACCAGGTGGCCCAAGAGAGGTAAGTAAAATCTTGTTTACTTACCTCCCCATAAACTGCCTGGCTGCCAATGGGTGTCCTTAAACCTACACCAGCTATTTAGCTGGCGAATGTCCAAGGAGCCTCAGGGGGCATGTCAGGCCAGGAAAAGGGGGCTAGGATCTTGGCATATGCCAATACCACCGAGATCCACCCCTTCTTGCTTCCAGTTCAGCCCACTCCCTGCCCCATCCCTTCCCTGAACCACCCCCCGCCACCACCTTACCTGCTCCAGTGCAGACTAGGTATGCCTCCAGCCATTTGCACTGGTGGTCCTGCAGCGCACAACAGCAGTGTGGCTTTTACAATGCCTGCTCGGGACTCACTCAATAGGATTGGGTTGTAATAAAATGAGACCATATTGTTTCATACTAAACGAAGTTCACACAAGAGCACAAATCACCAAACGGGACCTCTGCTTCTCTCCCCTCCAGCCTCTTACCAGTTTCTTTTCATTTCTCGAATTTAGTTCTATTTGTCGGATAACTTTCTGTGGAACGCTCTCTTCCCCCAGAGATGTCTCATTGAAATTCATAATGATTGTATGGGAGCTTTCTGACTCTGCCTATATTTTTGGATGTACATGAGAAAAACAGGCAGTTAGACAATGAGGAAGAGGCTGGTGGAAAACTGAAGTGGGTGCCATCAGGGTGAGCCAGCTGCTGCTGCTACTGCCAAAACATGCACCTACAGGGAAAGGCTGCTTG
This sequence comes from Plestiodon gilberti rubricaudatus, assembly GCA_026170595.1. Classification (NCBI taxonomy): domain Eukaryota; kingdom Metazoa; phylum Chordata; class Lepidosauria; order Squamata; family Scincidae; genus Plestiodon; species Plestiodon gilberti. The sequence goes on along the minus strand of JANXHW010000001.1, from coordinate 252,827,880 downwards.
TCAGAATGAATGATGAGGATGTAGGCTTGCCTATGCAGTCAGTGGCTTGGTAGTAATAACTTCCTGCTAGTTTTACTTGCTCAGTAGGTCTAATTTCCATTGTCAAAGGGACTGCAGAAGGGGTGGCGGGCGGGTGGGGGAAAAGCAGGGAGATGGGAACTGGCATCAGGTGCATGATGGAGAGAGTAGACATTCACAGCAGACAGATTGTAATGCAAGCAGTTTCCTTTCGTCCCTCCCTAGGCAGCATGAGGGCTCATAACTCCTTGACCCTGACCCTGAGTGTTCACGAAATGTAACCGCATTAATGACCTCAGGGTGAATATTTTAAGCAGAGTGACAGCAGTGTGTGTGTGTGTGGGAGGACTTGTAGGAACTGAAAGACTATTTTTCAGCTGAGTGAAACCTTTTAAGTAAGGCAGGATGAGGGGTGCATTGGGTGCATGAGGGGGGATGCTTGGGCTGTGCAGCAAAGCTAGCAAGGGCCTGCTCCACACAGAGGTATTGAGTTGGCAATGGCATACGAACTGTTCCTAGTAATACAAGCCATGAACTGTGCCTTGGATAGGTGAAATGTGCAAAATGTGCATCAAGAAGTCAAAGCTAGAACAGGCTGTATTGTTCTTTACTGCGCAATCCTGCGTAACTTTAGAGCAGCAGAACACGCATTCTTCCACTCTAAAGCATTGCAAAAGTGCCATAAGGTACTTTTTTGATGACTCGAGTGTAAGCAGTGCCAGCAGAGGCCAGCACTGCTCAAACCACCACATAACTCACCTGACTCTGGCCGCCACAGGTAAGTCCCCTGAGGAGGATTTGCAGACTGTGAGGGTGGAAATGTCAGGTTCCCGTTCTGCAATTTGCTAGCACTTCCAAATATCTCTGGTTTTCTGTATATAAATGCCTAAGATGCCCTCCACTGTGTCTGCCTATTGTGCATGAAAAGGTTATTTGCTAGTCTAGAAACCTCATCTACTTAGAAGGAATTGAGTCCAGAACATAGTTGCCTTTGGTGAAAAGACATAAAAGCATTTCTTTTTGCTTGCCAAAGGCTTATAGATTTGGAAGCAACAGTCATTTGCAGGAAAGAAGTGTTCACTTTCATTCAAAATGCTGTTAGATTGGGGGTTGATAGGTATATGGGGGGGGGAGGAGGGAAATCAGTCATCAAACAAGAAATGGGGAAACCACTCAGATCACTTCTCAATTTCCAGAGCCATCGATGCTGTGAAGATGTATGTTGTGTGAGAACAATCTTGTCACCTGGTTTGGGGCAGTGACTCCCAGTGGCAGAATTAAGGTTGGTTGACTGATTCCTAATGGGGATATCTAACACAGATCTTATCCTGAGATGGTTGCTCACTTTTGTGTTTTTTAAGCCTATCTGTCTGTCCCATGAAATCAGCTGTGTTGTTTGAGCAAGCAGCTTGGCAGCAATCTGTGGAAACACCCTTTAAATTCCACAAACCTGCTCTTTAAACTTGCTTAGATGCAGGATACAACGAGCCAAAGGCCCTGTCATTTTTGATGTTTTTGATTATCCCTAAGGCAGCTTACAAAAAAAAGCGACAGACAATAAAATAGAGGAATAAAGAATAATATATAAACCATATTTGAAAAATCTACAGTCCAGCAGCATCAACAAGAACAAAATACCACACCAAAAATATGAGTACAACGCATATCCAACAGCAGCCTAATACTAACTAGGGTGGGGTCTCAGGCCCAGAATAAATGTGCAAAACCCCTCATGGATACCAGCATTTCCCATGGATGTAGCACACATTTTATTGCAAAACCTACACGAGTTCTTCATCTGTGAGTTATCCGTGAGTTTTTTCCCCACAGAGTAAGCCACTTTCCCATTTCTTAATCCTTGAGTTTGGAATGTGTCATGTGAGTTTTGAACATCTGGTTAGAAAACTCGTGTGGTTGTCTAATATTCGTGGGTTTTGAGTCCTCAGAGGAGGTGAGACGCTGGCCCAAGGAGGGTTTGCAGGTCCAGGAAATTTACTGCCTCAGAAGCAGTGCTGTAGCTAGGGTCCCTGGCACCCAGGGCCCTAGCTGCACTGTCATCTCCCGGGAGTGACGTCACCCCCGGAAGTGATGTCACTCCTGGGGAGTTGTTTTTTTAAAAAAGGAAAAAAAAAGATGTGCATGGTAGCTGGACTCCAGGCACTGTCTAGTTGTGTTGCACTTGTTATACAACAAATTAGTGTCAGATGATGCCACCCACTTCTCAAAAAGACATGTGACAGTCCAGTAGGCACATTATAGTCTGTTTTTGCTAGATTAATCTGCAACAAACATCCAGAGAAGAGAGTTGCGTAACTCTTGTCCATTGATTTGGATGGAGATGCACGCCAGGCTCCTTAACCCAAGTCTTCAGCCTTCCTTCCAATGCCTTGATTCTAAACCCGTTCTTATCTTTGTAGATCTCCTGTAAAGCTCTTTTGGTTTGCTAAATTCTTGAACTATGACCCTTAAGACTGAATGTTAACTAATGCCCTTCTGTCAATGCTGAAACATTTTTATAGGTTCTTTAGAGACTGTGTGTTTGAGAACAGGCCAGTTCACGCTGACAAAGAAGCAGCTTTTCTCTCTTGCCCACCAGGATTAAAAAGTGAAATATAGTACGTCAACCATGGGCATATATTTTCTCTCTGTGATCTTAGCTCTAAAATGTGCTGTTGCGATTACAGAAAGCAGTGAATGTGTATGGTCCATAAACACAATACAGTCAGCCTGAATCTTGTGCGTGATAGATTTACATGAATTCAAGTATACTCACTCTCTCCCTCCAAAAAGGACAGAGAAAAACAACAGTGTAAATAGACTCCACCCACCATTCCTTTTACTCTGTTTATGCCCCAGAGCGAGCCTGAAATGGGAGAATGAAGCTGCTGTATCCTCAGTACTATGTGTCTCTTGGTGTGTGTCTCATGCTACTACTGTGTATCTCTTGTACTATGCTTTTAGTTCTTAAATAAGTGTTATTTGTTGGCTTTAAGGGATTTTTGAATATATGGGGTTTTGGCTTTATGCATTGACCTTGGAATGTCCCTCGCATGCGGACCAACGGTACATTTCCATTGGCGACTCTGTGCTATGCTGAAAGTCTCGGGTAGACAAGTTGCTTTCTATGACTGGAATCCGGCATTAATCACTATGCACTTGAAAGTAGTATGATAAAAATATGGTTGTCCATCATCACGTGTGCATTCGTGCCACTATCGTAGTTGTTCACAGGTTTTGTCTTGTTTCAAAAGCCTGAAAGCCTGTTTGACCAAAGATTGTATTGGCTGGAACTAGCAATGGAGTCCTACTGAAGTGAGGTGGAGCTCTGCTCCATCCGGTCTGATTCAACTGGAGCGCTGACGAAGTGTCCCGGCAAAGCCGGTCCTCTGCTCTGTGCCCCTGCATGGTCCTGTTGAAAGGCACACAGAGGCGAAAGGAGAGGCAGTGGCAGCAATGGCTACTGTGTGCCTCATGCTTCAGTACCACACAGGCACATAAAGAGGAGTCAAGATGAAATGGTAGCTGAGGCCTCTAGTGCTGCAGCATGAGGCACGTAAAGAAGAAGCGTCAACAGGAAAAGATCTGCTGGCTGGCCCTGTCCTCTCATTGGCTGTGGCGGGCAGAGGCCCCTTCCCCCTCCAGCGGCCACATTCCCTGCAGCCCAGCTCCAGCCCTGTGTAACACAGTGGTGGGTGCCTCCCCCAAGCAATAGGTGTCCCCCATAGGAGGAGATGTGGTGGTGGACTGGGTGCCCCCAGTGGGAAGAAACACACAAGGTGATGGGCCAGGACGACACCTCTGCCAGTATACAAACCTTTGTGAGGGTTGGTGGGAAACTGAATGTTGTTTGGGTTTAGAGTAGAAAATTGATTTATTTATGTCAGGAAAGGGTGGGAAAATGCCAGCATGCAACGTACTTTGCAGGGGTGGTGGTGGAGGAAAATCAATTGATTTTGCCTGGAGCTAGGGTGGAATATTGATGGATGCTACGTTTTTAACACTTTTAAAACAGAAATGTGGTGTATGTTTTGTAATTGGCTGAGCTGACAAGTGGCGGGGGGGGGGGGGGAGGGGGACATGACCCTTGTAGGATTGCTAACAAGAAGAGAGGACCTTGAGATGGAATTGACAAAACTTGATAGTTAAAAGTTGTTGCTTTTCTTTTATTATCTTAGTGGGGCACAACAACCATGAAAAGCTGGGGTGCGGTGTCATGAAAAGCTCCTGCATTTCAAAATTTACCACTACACGCATGATTGGAACAACAGAAACGAGTATGCACACACGTCTGTCATTGGTGTCTTAAACATCGACCATCTCTTTCCAGCCACTGTGAAGGGCCACATGTCAGTGTCTTCACATCTAATGAGAGAAATAATCCTGAAACAGTGATCTGTAGGTTCTTTGGGGGTGAATGGTAGAAGGCCCAGTAGAACGAGGCTCCTGGGTGCAACTACAAAAATTCTGCTAGATAATGTTGGGCTAAAAGCCAAACTGATTAAGTACAAATTGATCCCTTTGGACAACTAGAAAGAGTGGAGAATAAAGGTTCTCAAACAATAAAAAAGTCTCTCTCTTTCTTTCTCTGGGAAGGCTGTTTCCAAGACACACAAACCCTCAGCTATTAGTGAGGGTGTTTTCTCCTTAATTTTTTGTTTTTACACAGACCATGTTTCCAAACATCTGCTCTTAGGTTAAATAGGAAATTTAACTTATTCCTATTCCCTGAGATGTTCTTTGTAGTGTTAAATAAATCTATCGTTTTAATATGGACAGTGTAGCTAATAAAAATAAGTGTTACTAGCAATTGTGCTACTCCAAATACAGTGTGAATAAGTAGCATCTCCCTGCAAAAAGTACTCTCTGTTCAGGCCAGGTCTTGAGAAAACAACATGGTAAGGGGAATGCAGGAAGGTGGGTTAATAAGCTGAACTTTTGCTGGCCTTGTAGCTTTCCCCCTACTGGGTGAAGGGCTGTTTGGGGAGGGCAGTTCTGAGTTGACCAACGATGCAATAGGAAAGAGTTACATTGGCCCTCCTTGTCGCATTTCTCTGTTCAGACCAGCAGCCCCTCACTGGCTGCTTTTCATTAAAGACAGTCACCAGGAAACTGTTCACGTCGCTCCTATGGAACGTCTAATTAAGCCCTGAAAACTTCAACTTCAAAGGGCAGAGAATAAAGCCAGGGGGATTTCATTAATGTCACGTGATGTCTCCTAGCCATGTTTCTGGATCTGATGCACGGTAAGCATGCTTTAGGTTAGTGGATACTAATTAATTTCAAACACTCATTGCAAAGCAGTCTGCAACAGTGCTCCACACCAATAGTCGGGAAGCGCCCGTTGCTCTGTTGCCTGCATGAAGAAGATCCCAGGTTCAATCCCTGGCATCTTCAAGTAGGGCTGGGGAAGATTTGTCTGAAACCCCCATGAGCTGCTGACACTCAGTGTTGACAATACGGGAGTTAGATGGACCAATCATTTGAGCCAGCAGCATAAGGCAGCTTCCAAAGTAACAGTTGCCACTGTCACTGAAGGAGTTAAAGCCCCAGCTAGGACAGTTTCAAATCAAAGCCTGAAGTATAAATGGTTCATGTCTGTAAAGCGCTTGGAAGATGGCAAGAGTCAAAACTAACAATGACCTTTCAGGAGGCAGATATGGGGGAGGTAGACCCAGGTTATGCTGCTTTGGGGTCAGCTGTCAAGAACAAATTGGCTTTTCTCAGACAGAAATGCATCTCACTTCATAGGTGTTGCTGAGAAGCACCTGCTGACTCTAGCTGTACAGCCTCAAATAGGTTGTGCAGAACACAATCGCTGTTTTTTTCCCGTCTAGCGCTCCAAAGGAAGTGACCCGTGAGGAAGAACACAGTGGCAGGCAACAGCTCCCAATCACAAAACCACGGAAGTAGGCAGGACACAAGGCGAGTTTCACAAGGCAAGTTTCTAACCGATGCCAGAGATGGAAGTTACAGATGCATGCAGATCATTGATGCGGATGATACCTTAGCTGTGTGTGTGTGGGGAGGCGCTACTTTGGAGATGAGCCCTCTGAATAGTCAGGAAATGAACATGGGTTTTCACTTGCACAAGGCAGCTATGAACACAGCAGGCCCATGGAACATCTCAAAAGGATCCAGACATTCCCATTACCTCAAGCCGGGAGCATGTGGTATATAGCTGAACTTGCTTGATGAAAATTTGAAATTTACAAGGATTTTTTTTTACTGACATGATACAGGTGCAGGCAGGACAGAGAGGCAGTCTTTCTGACATGCTGTCTAATGGTTGCTTGTCTGCCTTTCCTGCTTCATTGTTTCCCCAACCTCATTAACAGTTTTGTTCTGCATTGTTTGAAAACCTATTAATATTCATAATATCCATGGCGCTTGCACATTTCTGTCAGGCATCCAGACCTGATCTCTGTTTGCTTTAATAGGCTTCACAACGCCCGAAATCAGATCCTATTAGCTAGTCTCTATTGGATGCCTTCAGAATCGGGGTATCTCACAGGAGCCTAGCCACAAAACAGTGACATCTGCAGAGGTCTTAATCTGATATGACTTTTCAATTTGAGCTGTGGAAACAAATAGCAGAAGAACACTTGAGGCGAAAGGCTCCATGAAAAGCTACGGAGTCAAAAATGACAGAACTGAAGCCAAGAGAAGTGGAAAGAACTTAGAAAACACGTTTCTCAAAGCCAGACTCCCAAAAATATAAGGCAACAATAGCGATAGCTCATTAATACCCTTCATCGCACTGATAGGAAAAATAAAGTGCTGACATGGTCCCTAATTCTTTTTCAAATTCTCCTTTCTAAAGGGTGCTACTTTGGGCACACATCTGATAGAGAACCTATTCCGATGTAGGGCTGTGGCAATGTTGCAACCTTCTCTATAGGCACAATGTAAAGGAAGCTACAGGAAAGGACAATGGCTGTTGTTCAGCTTCCTTCACCAAGCTCGGCCCCCTGCCTCTCCACAGGCTGTAAACCGCAGTCTTTATTAAGGCAAACAAGTTTCATCTCTCGCTGGCCTTGAGGAGCAGGTCAAATAAAGCAAGATGGATCCTGCTGTGTACTGTGCATCATCATCACTGATGCTTTTTCCTTCTAGGACACTTGTCTCAAATCTGGCACATTACACCTTGCCTCATCTTTCATTCCTGGCAATGCAGATTGATTCTCAGTCTAGGGAAGGCTTTGGCATAGGCAAGTTTACTTACTTACTTACTTACTTGAATGAAACCTTTATTGGCATAAAGACAAACATACATAAAATATAAATAACAAGCAAGCAAACAATATCATAAAGCACAGACCAATCCAACACATACAACAGTATCTAAGGCAATCATAACAGGTGGATACCACCAGCACCTAACAACTGCAAAGGACCATCTAGATAATAAGATATAATAAGGATTCCAACCGCCATCTATAACCAAATGAATCTACGTCATATGAAGGAGAGATCACTTCGATGTTTTATTAATAAATCCAGATAGTTTGCTATTTGACTCATGCGTAAGTCATCGTCACCAGCCAATAGGTAATACAAGACATACTCACTCACACACACACACACACACCACTGGCGTCACTGGAGGTGGGGCGGAAAGCTAAGTTCTGCAGCTTTCTGCCCCACCGTTACTCTCCAGTACGAGGCGCCCCGCCCCCTCGTCGTAGGAGCCCGTCAGCGGAGAGAAAGCGACGTGCAGGGACTCTCCTGCGCGTTGCTTTCTCTCCGCTGACGGGCTCCTATGACGAGGGGGCGGGGTGCCTCGTACCGGAGAGTAACGGTGGGGCAGAAAGCTGCAGAACTTAGCTTTCCGCCCCACCTCCAGCGATGCCAGTGACACACACATACACAAGAAATGTACAGATCTAATACGCAAGTCAACAAGTGAGAACACGTTCGAACCTTCACAATGTCATAGTCACTCTCAGCCGCTTCCACTGACCTCTTAAAGAGTTTCTTCTTGCAAACAGTGAACAACAGTGTTGAGAGTTAACTATTCCATACTTAATTCTTGGCCATGACCTACACTAGTCCTTTCTGCTTAATTAATGACCTTCCTTCTGTATCAACAATAACTAATAGCTATCTGACAGAAAATTGCTGAACCAACAATCTGGCCTCTTCTGCAGTCAAATTTGATATAGAGATACACTCTGATGTACTTCCTGCTCTGGGTACTCATGATGAGCACTAAACCTTGCCAACGATTACCTTGTAGGCTTGGCAGACAGTTAAAAATGTGTCTATGCATCCTTCATATTCCAAATCATCTATGATAGATCACTCAACCACTTTCAGGAAGAAGCTGTGAAGCATTTTCCCCCCCAAACGAAACGGAGACATCTACTCCAAGAGAAGCAAGGATTGAGGGGAATCTCTGTCTCAGCTTTTTTGAAGTATGCCTGTCCAACAGATCCACAGGTGGGACTTGGAATGGGGTAGGCAAACTGGCTTATCCCTACCTGAGTTCGTTGTTTCTACTTGCAAGGATATTTTCTGCACACACTGGAAGGTCCTGACCAGAGAGAGAGAGAGAGAGAGAGCGCAGAGAACATGGTTACTTGCTCTATACCAGGGGTGTCAAACATAAGGCCAGTGGGCTGATGCGGCCTGCGGAAGCTCTTTATCCGGCCTGCATGATAGTTGGGCTCTCCCACCACCACCACCAGCAGCTCTCAGCTGCTGAGCAGTGCTGAGGTGTCACTGCTAAAAGGGTGCCCCACGTGATAATTGGGCTCTTCCATATCTTGAAAATATGATCAAGGTTTGTGTATTTTCTCTTCTGGCATTTGCAGCCAAGCAAGAAAAAAGTGATTATTTCTGATCATCACCTGCTTAATGACATCACTTCCTGCTTATTGACATTCCTTCCAGTCCTCAGCAGGCCCCATGAATGCTATTCGGTCCGCTGTATGAAGCGAGTTTGACATCCCTACTCTACACTGTTCAGCCTCATTTACCTGAATCACCAACAGATACCCATAATAAAGTACAGATAATCAGAAGCAAGGGAAATTCAGGAGGAATGCTGTTTATTAAGGTACACTGCAAAGTGTGATGTAGGGTCCAGGCTGTGAATCTAGATAACCAGAAGATACTGAATGCTGTAACTTTATTAATGTTTGTGATTTTTTTAAAAAAATACTGACTCATTTGGACAGCAGGAAATGCCACATAACTATTGCATAAGCTAAAAATCTACTTTGACTGTGGTAGGTAGGCTTACCATTCGTCCCGGTTTCGCCGGGACAGTCCCGGAAATCGGACCCGATTCCCGGTCGTGTCCCGGGGGACGAATGGGCGCCGCCATCTTTTTTTTTTAATTTCAAACTTACCGGGCAGCATCTTGGGTCACGAAATCTCGCGTGATCGAAGATGTCGGCACCCAAATCTCGTGAGGGCATGATGCCCTCATGAGATTTGGGCGCCGACATCTTGGATCACGCGAGATTTCGTGACCCAAGATGCTGCCCGGGAAGTTTGAAATTTAAAAAAAAAGATGGCGGCGCGGCGAGCGGGTGCTTCTCCCGGTCGTCAGCGCCACCGGGAGAAGCACAGTGCTTGCCCGCGTTGCGCGAGCCTGCTGGAGGCTCGCGCTGGCCGGGCAAGCAGGCTGTGCTTCTCCGGTCTCCCAGCGGCTCCATGCGGTGCCGCTGGGAGACCGGAGAAGCACAGCCTGCTTGCCCGGCCAGCGCGAGCCTCTAGCAGGCTCGAACAACGCGGGCAAGCAGGCTGTGCTTCTCTCCGTGCCGCTGGTCTCGCAGCGGCACCGGGAGAAGCACAGCCTGCTTTTTGCCCGTGTTGCGCGAGCTCCAGGGCTCGCGCAATGCAGGCGAGCAGGCTGTGCTTCTCCCGGTGCCGCTGCGAGACCAGCGGCACCGGGAGAAGCACAGCCTGCTTCTTACCTTGTGTTCTCCAGGGCTGCGCAACGCAGGCGAGCAGGCTGTGCTTCTCCCGGTGCCGCTGGTCTCGCAGCGGCACCAGGAGAAGCACAGCCTACTTCTTGCCTTGCTTTGCCTTGCCTCGGCCCCAGCCTGCTTGCCGCGGCCAGCAGCAGCAGCAGCAGCAGCAGCAGCAGCGACCACGGACCAGTGACCAGCAGCGACCAGGTAAGCTTATTTTTAAATTATATATTTTTAATAGAAATATTAATTATTTATTTAAAAATTTCGGCCGCGCTTCGCGCCCCCTTTACTTTATTAATTAATTATTTTAAATGGATTATTGATTTAAAAAATTGCGGACGCGCTTCGCACCCCCTTTCTTTTACATTTTATTCATTAAAAGGGTTTCTTATTTTTGGATTAATGCTTTGTTACGAGTTTTATTGGCTTTTTTAGGCTTTTTCGTTGTGCTTGAGAATGGCTTTTTCGTTGTGATTGTGAATGGGACTTTGGCCTTCGTTTGGGCTGCTTAGGATTGATTTTCGTTGTGCTTTAGAGTGGCTTTTTCCTTCTGGAGGGGACTTTGGCCTTCGTTTGCCCTGTTTACGATTGCTTTTTGGTTTACGATTGGTTGCGGTTCTTTGGCCTTGCTTTTTCGTTGCTTTCACATTAATTAATTAATTAATTAATTAATTAATTAATTACCTCGGGGGGGGTATGGGGGGGTGTCCCGGTTTGAAGTTTGAAAAATATGGTAAGCCTAGTGGTAGGTCCTATAACACGTATGAAACTGTTCCCAAAGGACAGGGAATTGTTTTTCTGCAAGGATGCTAGCACAAGCAAGCACCTTGGGATGTGAACAAAGCGGTCACGTTTTGCCAATGAGGGCAAAACATGGCACAGAATGGCTCCGATGGCGAGGGGGCGGGGCCTCCTCATTCTTGGTTGCAAACAGGGACCAGGATGGGGCGCAACTTACAGTACCACCCCTACCATAGAAACGCCTCTAAAACATGGGTTATGAACAAGCTCTAAAGCTCTAATCAGCAACCAGATCTCAGGAGCCATGCATACTGTGTAGGGGAGAGAGAGTGCCAAAGCACAGCCCCCTCCGGTCAAACGCCGGTCCAGCAGAGCCTGCCGCCGCCACCACAATCATGACCCCTCCGTACATCTCCCTCTGGGCTGGCAAGTGTGTGTGTGTGTGTGTGTGTGTGTGTGTGTGTGTGTGTGTGTGTGTGTGTGTGTGTGTGTGTAGATCAGGGGTTCTCAACCTTTGAAGGCCCGGGTACCCCTTATCACGGTCCAATTTCTGAATTTTTCCTGCTAATTAATTGGATTAATCAATCAATTAATTAGCTAATTAATCATTTAAAATAAAAAAGTATTAAAAGAATTTTAAATGTGAAAAATGTCTTATTTAACTGTGTGTGAGTTCAGAGCAGTTTGAATTTAAAAATACTTAGCTCGCCGATACTCAGCTGATCCAGGGAGATAAGGCGCAGCCTCTCGCATACCCCTGCCAGTGGGAGGCCAAGCTGGGAGGTTGGGGGCAGGGCAATTTTTTAAAAAATAAAATAAACTTCTGGTCCCCAACAATCAGCTGATCTTAGCTGATAAGGGGAAGCCTCTTGCGTACCCCCGCCTGATGGTCCGCGTACCCCTAGGAGTACCCGTACCACAGGTTGAGAACCCCTGGTGTAGATGATACCCCCCCTCATGGGGCCAGATTTGGGCCAAGAGGCAATAGCTGTTGATTTTCCCTCTTTAATGTATGGTGCCACATTCTACCCAAGAGCAGACTTAAAGCTGTAGCAACACCTTGAGGAAGGTTTTGTACTCCAAGTAAACTGCCTGTGTTTGGGGAGGGGGCTTAGAGAGAGCACAGCTTCTGATTTTCCAACACCTTGAACTAAATGTGAAATCCTTCCTCTCACAAATCAATAAAAACACTTCTTATCACCCTGCAGTAATCACAGCTTGCCATAGTGTCTAGAAAAATGTAAGGCCTTCTGCCTCCTCTTTTGCATTTAACGAGAACTTTAACGAAACCTTGTTCCCAAAGCTGTACCCGCATCACTGATAACGCTTATGCACAAGCAAGGAAGAAAACAACAACCAAAAAAAGAGAGGCCATGTTAATTTCAAGCTCCATTAGAAATGCACAGTTTGGCAGGGAGAAAAATCAATGTTTGTCCAGTGGAAAATAAAAACACTAGCAGGGACTGCACTGTTGTTTTCAAGTTTAAGAGGATGTAAAAAAAATATTATCATACTCAGTAACATCTTAACAGGGAGAATTATTTTCTTATCACAGAAGAAGAGATTTGATTTTGACAGGTTTCATTTTGACAAGAATTATTTCATTTCCAGGGACTGTCTAGCAACTGTTCCTTTCTTCATATGTTTTATCAATCCTGACACAAAGACCAATTGATTTTCTCCCCCTCTCTAAAGATGTCGTCAGTTCAGGTTTGTTCTGATGAACACCACAATTGCTGGGCCAAATATACATCTGCACATCTCCTAGAGGAGTTGGTCTTAGGCGTTAGCTCTCTGGGATAACAAGGAGAAAGAGACCTGTTTATGAATGTCATACTTTGTTTGAGACAGGCTTATGCATTTTTGAAAGAAAATCTAAAAAGGACTGAGTGTAGAGTGTACAGAAATCCTAGGCATTGTACACATAGTTAATTCCTAAATTAATACAAAAGATCAGCAGAAATGGTTTAATTTAAACAAGGGAATGATTCCTATTGAAAGGTTCAGAGAACTTGGTATTCAGGGGATTCTCCTTTATATAGGTTATGTACACTAGGATTTGTCCTACTATGTCCCTAATTGTGGCAAAGCAACAGAGTCTAATGAACAGCTGCCACAAGCTTTCTGTACCTCTTATCGGCATGTGTCTATATGCTAAAGGCCAAATTCTTCTCTTGGATGCCCACGCATGGACTGCTCCACTTCAAGTCAATGGGGTCCCTGAGCATGTGCAACCAAGCACAAAATCCAGCCCTGAGGGATTGTTTTCTTCCACAGCTTTGATCCCTTCCATCACATGCACTGTATCTTCCTAAAAAGGCAGTAAAGCACATTGTTTTCAGGAGAGAAAGGATTTAACAGAGAGGCAATGAGGTTATGCAAAAAGACACAGCAACACCCACTTTTGGATGTTTGCAATCCTAGGTTAATGCAAGTACAAAAAGGGGTGGGGGTGGGGAGTTTAGGTAAGTCATTTATACAAGGAAGACATGGAAATGGAAATAAATTCTACAAATTGGACTGCATACAATTTAAGTCTAGAGTGCTGTGGGGCATTGCTGAGCCTTGCTGACAAGCTTGTATGCAGGTTGCTGCCTGGGGATCCACAGAGATTAAGGGCCAATCTGCTTCACTGAGCTACTGTACTGTCTGTGCCATTTTCTGCATGTGCAAAAAGCACACTGTGCAAGCAACAACAGACTTTATCCAGGAATGCACCAGTAACTGCACATGTTAGGGCCAAATTAGGTGTGACTTAAATGCTATCACTGATCTGGCCATGCTTGCTTTTTCTTGCATACATAGTGGATGTGCAGGAGGGATGACCCAACTTGGGACTGTGGGGGGGGGGGGATAAGGAAATAAAGCCTCTCTGTCCTCCCACCATGGTCTCAATTCCCATTTCCTTGTTCTGTTCCCTCTCCTGTGTGCTGCTTTTTAAAAAGGCAGAGCCACACACAAGTTGGAGCAGCCATGGCCACCAATGTGTCGTGGTGAGAGTGGGCGGCAGATGTCAAAGCAGCCAGAGTGGTTAGAGTCAGACAGCTGTAGCTACTGGTGCCATCGGTAAGAAGTGGAAGTAGGGAGAAAGTCATGGGGGCAGAAGCTCGGGGGAGGTACTCGGGGTCATGGCATGCTTTGTGTGCCAAAGGTTAAAAAAGGAAAGAAATGGGGGGGGAAGGTGCGACCCACTTTGTGCCCTGGAGTGGCACTCTAAGACCCGGACTCTTATCCTTCAGCAAAGTAATTAAAATCTTTATTTTATCTCTAAAGGTGTTGGGGGGAGCTGGTCTTAGATTTCTCTGCCAATTCTTTGGGGTGTTCATCATTGCTTTAATATACTGGTGTGTGTGTTTTTGTTTTGTTTTGTTTTGTTTTTACTACGGTTGGTTTCATTTTAAGGCTCTTTTTGTATTTTGATGTTTTTGTATGTTGAAACTTGTCATGAGGATCCTGTTATGGAGAGAAAACCGGGGCTGGGAAGAGGGTGGGGAATACGAAGTAATTAATATGCAGAGTGCATATGTAAATGCTGACTCAGCACTAGCATTACCCACTTTGGATTTTAATTAAAGATCATGCTTAACATTTCAACACGATGTAGCACTTAAGTCACAGTGTGCAGAAAGGCTTTGTTGCCCTTGGGACAAAGAAGGAACAGTTTCTGCCCCAGCAGCCTTTTTTTATATTCACCATCCTGGAACATCCTGGCATTCATATTTATTCTCTTTGTAACACAGCATTCCAGCTACCCAGCCACCCAAATGATGATCATTCAATCCAGGCTTTATTTTTGTAGGTTACTTACAAGTGTGAGGAATAATTATAAAGTATAATTATTAAATGTTGGTTTTGTAGAGTTAATAATTGTAGTAATGTTTGATGCTCAGAAGCTAACAGGAGAGCTAAGACCCAAGGTCAAGAGTGCATAAGTTAAAAAGCTGAGACACAGGTTTTCTGATAGTGGAGAAGAGGATGTGGTAGAGGGGCCCTTGAAGGAGCCAGACAGCAGGGACCAGAATAGTTTGGACAGACAGATGAACCCGTGTAAAAAGGAAGTACCTACCAACAGTAGCCAGCTCTCTGAATAGACACAGATGGTTGCGGGTTCGGAAAAGGACTAGAAACTAGCAAACCAGAAAGAACCAGATGAGAAAACTGGTAGTCAGCAGAGGTCAGAAAAGGGGCACCCCAAGTCAAGGAAGAAGCCCAAATATGGATAATGAGTGAGGGGAGATATGTAATCCAATCCAATAGTTTATTAACGGTCAATGACCAGCAACATAAAACAACAAAACACAACATCATCAATGCATCAGATAACAGGCCTAAATTAAAACAAGCAGAAAACACTACACGAAAGAGAACAAACAAAACTTAGATAAGCATTAAAATTTTCCCTCGATTTTGACAATACTCTTTCGAGTTCTGCAAGCAGCTGCCAGAAAACGTGCACACTGTATAGTAAACCAAGGGCTCTTTCCCATGAGAAGCATCTTGGCCAACTCCACGTCAGTCAAACTGGGATATTTTTTGATGAAGGGGAAGATAAACCTAACACGCAGCCCCTGATAAAATGGACAGCGAAACAGGACATGCTCTAGTGTCTCCACTTCTCCCGAGTCACACGGGCAAACCCTTTCAGATATTGGAATTCTTCTAAAACAGCCCTCCAAAAATGCCGAGGGGAGGGCTCTCCACCTGGCCAAGAAAAAGGCCCTCCTATGCGCAGGGAGCTCCAGCAGTGACAGATAGGCTGCCGGCGCTACTTTACATCTAGTGTCCTCTGCAGCTAAAAAGTGTGGGGTTCTGCTGATGTCCTCTTGCCGCTCTGTGTCTAGCAGCCTTTGCCTTATGGCTGATCTTGCTTGAAAAAAGTCCATTGCCAGCACAACCTCAGGGGAGAATCCCAGATGTCTCAATTTCCTGTGAACTGCCATAAGCCATGACGATTGAAAGTTATCTTGTAAGATTAGTGATGTTAGGCCCTGGGCGTTAAAGTTTAGATTTAGCCAAGTGTTGATAGAGGCTAGGGAAACCCTAGCCTCAACCTTGAGCAGGCCAGAGTCCAAGCGCAAGCTTGCATTAGAAACATAGCTGGACACGTGGAAGATAGATCTTAAAAACTTGGATTGCACCCGTTCCAAGGGGGCGAAACTGGAGGAAAGGGGCCCCAAAATTGTCCCATATAAAAGCTGGGGCAGAGTTTTTGCTTGATGTAATTTAATTGCCGCAGGCAAATAATGGCCACCTTTGGTGTTAAAGAACTTAACTACTCCACTAGCAGATTTCTGGCCTACCTCGGCCACGTACTCGTGGTGAGCAGTTCTGGCTCCAGTCGCTTGCAACATTACCCCCAAGTATTTATAGGTGCAAACCTGCTCAATCTTGTGGCTGTTGATGCTCCAGGCCCTGATTTTTGGCCTCTTGCCAAAGGATAAAACTTTGGTTTTCGAGTAGTTAATGACAAGCTGATTATCGTCACAGTAAGTACTAAACTTCTTTAAGGCCCTTCTAAGTCCCACTGGTGTTCGTGAGAGGATGACTGTATCGTCGGCGTATAGCAGCACAGATATCTTACGGTTGGCTAACGTTGGAGGATGAAAATCAGGTGAGTCCAAGTACTCCACCAGGCTATTTACATAGATGTTAAACAGAAGAGGCGCTAGGACGCAGCCCTGTTTTACCCCTTTACAAGTTGGAACTTGTTCTGAAAGATGCCCATACTGGGTACATCTTACCTTAAGAGATGTATTGGAGTACAGGGCTCGAATCAGGCACAATAATCTACTGTCAATGGACATACCCTCCAGTTTCTGCCACAGTTTAACTCTAGAGATGGAATCGAAGGCTGATTTTAGGTCAATAAATGCAGCATGTATGGAACTTAGATTATTGGCTGTATATTTTTCCACCAGATGTTGCATAATCAAGGAATGACCTAGTGTGCTCCTGCCCTCCCTAAATCCTGCTTGCTCATCTGCCAGCAAGTTTTCCTGCTCCGACCAACTTTTAAGCTTGCCTAAAAGATGACTTGCATAAAGCTTACTGATAATACTCAGTAAGCTTATTGGTCTGTAACTGGCTGGGTCATCCCTCTTGCCTTTCTTAAAAAATGGGACTATAACAGCCTGTCGCCAGTCCTCCGGTATCCGTCCTGTGGTGTTAATGTTAGTGAAAAGGGAAGCTAACAGCGGGGCCCACCAATCCACATGGTTTTTTACCAGCTCAGGAGGAATGCTGTCAATGCCAGGAGCTTTGCCTCTTTTAAGTTGTTGAATTAGTACTGTGACTTCCTTTACAGTAACTGGGGGCCATTGAGGGAGATCATCTAAATTTTGCAGAGGACCATTGCCGGATGTGTCAGCATAAAGCTTTTGAAAATAGAGTTCCCAAGTGGTGGCTGAAATAAGCGAGTCTAAAGGTGAAGTGTCCTTGAATGAATGATTAGCTATCAATTTCCAAAAATGGGTTGTATTTCTCTCTTTGGCCGATTGAATTAGTTGCTCCCAGGTTGCCATCATGTCTGCCTTCTTCTTCCTGGCCACTATGTTTTTGTAAGATTTTTTAAGAGCCAGAATATGTTGACAGAAGGCTGGGGTGTCAAAGCCAGGGGCAGTTCGATATGCCTGGTAGGCAGAATTAAGCATCCGCTTGGCTTCACGGCATTCCCCATCAAACCACCTTTTTGAATGCCTTCGTGCTTGATTGGCCTGTGGGCTGGACTCCTGCACCAATAAAGGCTTCAACCCCTGAATAATTTGCTTATAGACAGACAGGAAGACATTTCCCTCCTGATTACTCATAATGGCTCTTCGGAGGGCCACATTAGTCTCTTCTGCCAGGAGCTCTTTAGCCCTTTGGTCGAGCTGAGGGGTCCACTTAATGCGGCAACCCTCGCGTTTCCAGGGCTTAATAGATGTTCCAGCCAAATTTTTAAGATGGGCATGTTGGAATGGGAGCTCCAGCCATAAGAGGAGGGGTAGGTGATCACTGTCTAGGTCTGGGAGCACCTGCATCCTCCTAACAGAGGATGATAAATTTTCGCTAACCAGAAAATAGTCAATGGTGCTACACCTTGCTCCTGCTAGAAAAGTGAATTCCCCTGGATAGTCCCCCGTCGTGGCCCCATTTAGAATGTAGAGATTAAGTCTCATAGCCGATTCCACCATACGGGAGCCAGCAAGGTTTACCTTACTGTCCTTGGAAAGACGCGGGTAATGAAGGTAAACTTGGGTAACACCCTGTTCCTCTATATGCCCTACCAATCTCCTCTCCAGAGGGTGAACAAATGGGCCAATACGAGAATTAAAATCTCCCGCCAAAAGGACCTGATCCGCTGAATTTTCAAGCGTTAGATCCTCGATGTACTGTTCCAAGTCATCCCAGATCTTATTTATTTGGGCCTTAGTTTGTTGAGGGGTGAGATACACATTGACTACCAAAAGTCTTGTGGCACCGAATTCAAGACAAACAGCCATGGCCTGGTGGGCCAAGGGGTGCAACTCTCTGCACTTTACGTTAAGAGATGTGGAAACCAAAATGCCCAGACCCCCCTTCAGCCTCCCCATCCCCGTCCCCGAAACTGCCCCCACGCTATAGGCATGATAGCCATTTATCCTAAGTTCACTGGCCGTCCATGTCTCTTGCAATAAGATTATATCATAATTCCGATGGAAGAAAGGATAGTCCTGGCTTTTACATCGAGTCCAACCAGCGATGTTCCAAGAGGCAATTTCCAACAATTTCGTTGCACCTGACTTGCACAGTCAAACTGGTGTTTGAGCTTCCTGATGATGAGTAGGGCTAACACCTTCCGATATCAGGTAAAGTCCAGGGGCATCGGAGGGTACACTTACGTTGGAAAACACCGGCTTTTTGTTAATAATGACTGATGGAAGCAGTGGGTAACAATTCGCCTCACAAGGGGCTACTCCCGTAGTCGTTGGAATCTCTCTCTGTGTAGTGCAGGCTGGGAGGCCCATCTCACGCTGTTGCTCCTTGTCCGAAGATGTCTGTTTCTTTGCTTTTAAGGATAAGACCAGTAGTTCCAGACGGGAAATCAGGTACTCTTGCTCACTCGTAGGCAGGTGGGAAAAGCCAGTCAGTAACTTGGCATCTGCCTCATCTTCTGTTAATCCCGCGTTGAAGACAAATGGCTCTGTTTGAGGATTAATGACGTGGAAGCGTGGCTGTTCTGAGATAACAGATGGATTAGGGGCATTAGAGTTCATCACCTCCATTGCCGAAGGTAAATCTGTGGGCACTGGATGATCCATTAGATTGTACAACTGCTCAGAAGGAACTTCTGGGCTCCACAGCAGGTCTGCTGGTAGGATCGTTCGTGCCTCTTCTTTCTTGCTCTTAGAAAGAGCAGGAATTAGCCTCTGGATTGTGGAAACTCTGAAGTGACGTTGAGGTCGAATTCCAAAGCCCACAAGCCCAGGGGCTTGAGCCAGGAGCTGGCTCGGGTTTCTATTTGAGCCAAAGTAAATAAGAAATCGGTCCCGGCTATATATACTGGGTAGCGTTTCCAGCACCTGGATATCAATGGCGGAAACAGGCGTACAAAGGAGGAAGGCAAGGTGTTGTTTGGCCCTCCATTTCGAGGACCAGTCCATACGCCTCCCCCTGTACGGAGACACATTGATAACTATGCTTCTAGGTTCGTAAACAAGCGTGGTGGAATCTTGGCCACCAGTTGACCAGGTAGATTTTCTGGTGTCTTGTGCCACAGAGGGCCTTCTGCTGGTGTTTCTGCCCTCCTTGTTCTGCCCTATAGATTTCTGCAGGTTCTCCACCTGGGTACCTTTCCCCCTTTCCAACAGCAGTCCTTTAATCTGCTCGAGGTGGGAGAAAATTCTCTGAAGTGTCTCTGTTGCCAAAAAGGCCTGTTGTGCTAGAAGATTAAAGTCCTCCGTCTCTACACAGTTACGTGTGGCTCTCTGGCAAGCTACTCCTTCATTCCCCTGTAGAACCTCACTGGGGAGTTGCTGTGGGGAGTCCACAAGTTTATTGAGGGCTGCCTCCAGTTGCTCCAGGCTATTCTGCGGCTTTGAAGGTAACTTCGGTGGGCCAAAGAAGTCATCCAGCCTCGATTGTTTAGAGACCGGGGATAGTCTTTCGCCCCCCTCACCCTCTATGGGGAGAGTCCTTTTCAGGCCCACAAGTTTATCAGGAGCTGCCTCCAGCTGCTCCAAGCTGTTCTGCGGCTTTGAAGGTACCTTCACTGGGGCAAAGAAGTCATCCAGCCTCGATTGTTTGGAGACCGGAGAAAGTCTTTCGCCCCCCTCGCTCTCATTAGGGAGAGTCCTTTTCAGACCCATGATTAAATCTCGTTACCTTATTCTGTCGGACTCATAAAAGCCTTGAGATACTGAAACAGTCCTGACTGTGCCAAAGTCTGTGGCCTTTACCGCTGTAGTTAAAACAAACGCTGTTTCTTCAGCAAAATATCCATTCTTCTGTGTTTGCTGTATCTCCAGCTGTCCTTGAGGTCGACTCCTTATCTGTGCTGGCGAAATGCCCAAGTACTGCTTGCAAAAATACCGGTTGGCAGTCCTCACTCAGAAGGTAAAACTTTAGCAACTAGGCTAGCAAATATTGATAAAAAACTATTAGAAGGAGATTAATAAAATATCTAAAAGTTGTAGGCTCAAGGGAGCTTGCTTTCCTAGCGTCCTCCCTTGATGCCGCCCAACCGCAACCGATATGTAATGAGTGAGGGGAGATACAGGGCGGAGATAAAGGACCACGTGAAATATACAAGATGTTTGATAGGTTTTGGGAACCTAGCCAATCAAAGGTTTAGAGGAGGAGTAACGGAAATAGGGGAGGAGAACCATTTCCAAACAAGGGGAATAAAAACTGGATACATTTTGTTTATTGTTGCTCTGATCTTTTGATCGGATGCCCATTTCGGCAGAAATGTACAATAAAACTATTCTGCTTCACTTCTGGAGTCTGAACTTCATCTTTGGGTAAGCATATGTGATTAAGATGTATTTCTCACACAAGGATCTTGTGTAGCACCGTATTCCAAATCTTACTGAAATATAAATTTATTACACCCCCATCTCCATACACTTACTTGGAACAGACAGCCCAATCCTGCCATTCTATAGCAGGGGTTCTCAACTGGCTGAGTACCACCTCCAGTGCCACTCTCCTGCTGCATACCACTAGAAGTGACTGGTAATGACATCATTGCCAGTTACTCCCAGGTTTTCAGAGGCTAGAAAATGTAGGTAGGAGGCTCTGGGCGGGTGGGAGTGTCCTTCTCAGCCTTCCCAAGAGGCTCAGTCAAAGGCAGGAGTCTCTTGAGAGTGAAAATGTGGTGCCAAAAGTGCCATGTCAGAGTGGGCCAGCAGGGTGAGTACCACTGGCAGTCGCCTGAAGTACCACTGGTGGTACGAGTACCACTGGTTGAGACCCCCTGCTCTATAGCATGCAGCCGCACCAAGGGAGCACAAATCATATACTAGGGGGGGGGGGGTGACCAGAAGGCTAAGGAGAAGTAAGTAAAAAACTCGGCAATAGGTCTCTTCAGACCTATGCCGGCTATATAGCTGGTGTACGTCCAGGGAGAGGAAGGGGGCATGTCAGGCAGCGAATGATGGGATAGCATCCTTTGCAAGTTGCTGCCACTAGGATCCACCCTCTCCCACCACCTTCCTGCCCCAAACCTCCCTTGAACTGCCCATGCCATTGGCCTACCTGCTCCATTGCAATGTCTGTGCAGTTCTGGCACACTCAGGGAACCACTGGCCGTATCCGCCAGTGGGTTCATCATGCACGAAATTTGTGCCATCACTGTTGTTTTTTTTTAAATGACAGCAGATCATAAGATCTACTGTCGTACAAGGCCCATAGAACTGGGATGTAAGTTGCATTTAAATCAGTGGGACCCATTCCAAGGAACAATGTTTAGAAATGTAAATCTGTTAGTGTGTCAAGGGTGGAACTGAAGGAGGATTTCAGACATGCAATTAACACATCTATGGCCATGTAATAGGAGGATGGGTTTTGCTCCCACCATAAGAACTATGTTTTCCACAGAGGTCCACCAGCTGCCTTGGGGAAGCCCACAAGCAGGCACATGCTTGCAGGTGAACATGTGGATGGTGTTAAGTTCTAAAGGATAAATTAAATTCAGCAATGGTGTATGCAGCCCAACAGGATCAGTTCCAGTAAGATACATTAAAAAAAAAATAGCCATGCATAGTATCCCCCAGACTAGCGATATAACAATGGTTGGATATTACTTCTTGAGACAAATACCTGTATGAACAGGGCTGGCACCAAGTCTTCCAGCACCTGAGATGACCCAACCTCCCCCTTGCTTGATGGCACATCAGCTGCTGCATCTCTCATGCTCTCTAGCTCACTGCTCTCCTCTCCTCTCCTCCACACTTCCTCTTCTGTTCCATGCCCCTCTTCCTTTTTGAATCCTGGGAGTGGGAGGAGAAGGTAGAGCGGAGGCATGCAGGTGGAAAAAGGCAAATGCCTCTTGCCAATCTGCTGCCTGGTGTCTGCCTCAGTCAACCTCATGGACAGGCTGGCCCTATATATGAATGGTGAAAGCAGAATTCACCTTCACATCATATGTATAGAAAAACTAGCTGCAGGCATGTTAGCTGAATGTGTGAAGCTACCTAAGTTGATGTCATCTGCTGTCAGACAGCCTAAGCTAACCAATAACAAAGCAATCACTCCCCTCCCCCCTGATTTTTTTTTTATAATGTATTGGAATACATTCTCAGGCAATGACAGAGTCACAGGGGCATGAGAATGCCATCTAGTCATGATTATTGCTTCTAAGCTAGGAGGAGTCAAAGGAACTAGAGCAGACTGGTCAGGAGCAGACTGGAGGGACTGGACTGGTCTGCTCCTGCCTGCCTTCTCCCACTAGCCAACCAGATGCTTCTAGCCAGCCATTGGGAGTGTGGCAGTCTGGCATATCTGTAGTTGCCTGTTATCTGGAAGAAGCACATGCTTGGTGGAGAGGGCAATTTCCTCCTGCTGTCCCATGAAGGGGCTTCCTAATCAATTGGGCCCCAACACTTACATGCTGAAGGAGAACTGAGTAGGTGAGCATGTGTTCACGATCTGAAGGATAAACCAAATTTAACAATGGTGTTAAGGTTTCATTTTGTATATACTTCTACCTCACAAGAGTTCTAACAGGTTTGTCTGAAATTTGTCTTCAATGTTTTTACATCTGTTACTTGTAATAATTTGGCCATTTCCCTTTCCGGCATTGGTTTCCTAGGCTCAGTTTTCCTTTGTATACCTTCTTAGACAGCATTATTCATTTCATTCTCTGTATGTTTCTCTTCTGAATTTCCTCTTGTTCCAGTGCTCCTCATGGAGTCATTTCAGAACAGCTCCACACATTATGACTACTGCAGGAAATACTAGAGTTACACTGGTGTTTCCTGCAGGAAACATAAGATGTGGATGTTACACATGATGCGTGGACATGCATCTTTAAACACCAGTGTATGCATGCCAGTGTACATGGATAACTTGCCTTGGTCAGGTGTCCCAGACAACACTGGTGTTTGAAGTTGGCCATCTGCTCATGTATTGTGCCCATACATTATGCATTTGTGGTGGGAGACTCCGGTGTAACACCAGTGTTTCCCAAAGCAATTCATGTGTGGAACTGATTTAAAACTTTTCAGGAATCTCCATATTTGTTTTTTGTACTGGAATAGCTTGCCGTTTGGCTTCTGTTGATATTCATTTAAACAATGTTTCCTGGATCTGGATAATTATCTTTTCACGTGTTTTAACTACATAACTTTGCTATGGAACAATTACAATCTTCTGGGCTGGATGGCCACTCTATAACTTTATTAATTCTGAGTGTGTCAACTGTCCATGGGACATCCACACTTCTTGTTCAGCAGTCCACCCTCTGTCTTTATAATCATAACCCACTTTTTCCAAAGTTGATTTTTGCGTTCTCATTCTCTCCCTATTTGATCTAGATTTAGAATGAGATCTAAAATAGAGTTCTCCCTAGTTGATTCTGCTATATTGTGCAGATGAAATGAATATATCATACACATCCAGCGTTTTATGTTTTACTGTGATAGACTATATATATAGCAATATAACATCTTCTATTTATTTGTTTTAGACTTTCCTCTCCTGCTTTCTATTCACTAGGGAACTCAAAGCAATGAACAGCACAAATATACAAGTAATCAAGACAATATCAAGTAACATGATAAATATAATACGAATAAAATCAGCAATCAGATTATAAGTTCGACTTCCTCAAAGACCTCTTCAAAGAACATGTCTTCACTAAGTGCCAGAGGGCATCAACTGGCAAAGCTATAACTGAAAAGGCCCTGATCCTCATACCACCTGCAGAACCCCATGGCAGGGGAACGTGGAGACACGGGAGAAAATAGTCCTTAAGGTACCTAGGTCCCAAGCCATTTAGGACTTTACAGGTAAGAACAAACACCTTCAATTGAGCCTAGACAGGCAATCAGTGCAGATCAAAGAGGACCAAAGTTATCTGCTCTTCCCCATCCCTTTTCAGACAATAGTCTGGCAGCAGCATTTTGAACTAACTGAAGTCTTCAGACATTTTTCAAGGGGAGTCTCCCCAACGTAGAAGGGGCTGAGCAGAAGTCCCTGAGCACCACCTAATTAAATTGACACACACTCCCGTAGCCCACTGTCACATCACCTTAGTATGGTGAACATTGCTTTGTCTGTTGTGCTTTTTCTTCCTACTGGGAGAAGAAATGCATCATCCATCTCCTTGACCTGAATGAATGGCCTGGATTGTCATCATGATCTCAGGACGGTGACTCTTCCTTTTGTTTATATCTACAAATTTTCAAAGGATCTGCCTCTTTCTTCTTATTTTGCCCAATGATCCCTCCACCTCCCTCCCTACTTTTCTTTCACAGTGGGCTAGGCTTGTCAATGCTGACAAATCTACCCCTTATCAAATCTCTAAAATGTAAATGAAGCTTGCTTTCTTCCCACATTCTGCACATTTTTGCATATCCATATTATATTTAGCAATGGGTTAAATTTTGTCAGGATTTTCAAGTTTTCTTATTTATTTAAAAACCTCTAATCTGCCTTCCAGCCCCCAAAAGGCTCTCAAGGCAATTTGAAGGAAACAATTAAAAGAGAGGCAATAAAACAAATTCTCCCGGGCGAGAATGGGATCTGGCGGGCAGCCCTGGGCCGCTGGCTCAATCCTTACACAGGATTTCGCTGTTAGTTTGGCTTGTATCCTAAATTCCTCTTCCAGCAACAGAAATCACTTCTGACCCGTGTGTGTGTGTGTGTGTGTGTGTGTGTGTGTGTGTGTGTGTGTGTGTGTGTGTGTGTTGTGGAGGAAAGAGCTTTGCTTATCACCCCTTAATTCTGAAGTCTTCTGAAATCACCCCATGACAACACCCCCCCCCCCGAGTGGAGCAGATTCCTGCTGTTCTGAGAAGGTGGTGGCAAAGTTCACTTTCATGATCTCCCTTCCATGCACACTTCTCAGGATGCAACCTGAGGGACAACTGTGTATACTGTACCTAGGGCACCCCCAAAGTACGTAGAAACCACTACTTTATCTGTGGGTGGCCCCATTTTGCATTCCCTCAACCCACCTGAGTTCACTACTCAACCCTTCTTGCATTCCCTCAACCCACCCTAGTTCACTACTCACTGACACTCAACCCACCTGAGTTCACTACTAATGTTTATTATGCTGCCACTATCCATGGTAAAACTGAATTCTTGAGCCAAAGCAGGATAACACATTTATTTTTAAAGCATACCACTGACAGCCCAATCCTACGCAAGTATCTGCAACTGGCCTAAAGGGGCTGGCCACTGCATACCTGTGCAGTTCCCAGGCCGTGTCGGCCCGGGATCACCTTGGGCAAAGTAGATCACCTCGGGCAAAGTGTAAGTAGGGCAGGGCCCCTATGGGCTCCTCGGATGCACAGCAGCTCATTGCGTCCAGGGAGGCCATGTAAGGCCAACCCGGTCTGCGACGGAGCTTGGGATATCACCACTGATATCGCCGCCTCCTCCCAGCCCGGGCCGGCCAATGGCCTCCTCCCTTGCTGCCTCCGCCCGGCCTCCCCCCACCCC
This sequence comes from Plestiodon gilberti rubricaudatus, assembly GCA_026170595.1. NCBI lineage: Eukaryota > Metazoa > Chordata > Lepidosauria > Squamata > Scincidae > Plestiodon > Plestiodon gilberti. The sequence goes on along the minus strand of JANXHW010000001.1, from coordinate 252,802,069 downwards.
TGCGCCGACCGGTGCGGGACCTACCTGCAGCAGCCTGTGCAGATCTGGGAAGACAATGGAGTGAGAGGCTCCAGCCTCTACGCCTGTACCGCTTACTTCCAAGGAGTCACAAATGTGCTTTACAGTACATTCGCGTATAGGCATTTCAATTTCCTTTCAATTTTAATCTCAGGGGTGGTTTTATGGAGTATATACTAATAAGCAGACCTTGTAAAGCTCCCTTTTCCATGAGACCACACTGACACAAACTTTACACACTGCAAGGAAAAACACAACACCGACAAGCCCAAGAAAAGAAAGAATGAAGCAGACTTCAAAGAATATGCAGCATCTATAATACATGACTGATTTTAAAGCATCCAGACGTTTCTGGAGGGGAAATAAGGTCAACAATTGCAGAGACCTGTCATCTGTGAAACACATTGATATATTATGCACTCAAAAAGAGATGACCCTAAATGGCTCAGATTATACTTTTTATTAAGCCTGCTATTTTTGCTGAGTGGGGCAGCAAGCTTTCAAGTTTCATAGAACTATTCATCAGGCAGGATGACTTAACTGCATAATACAGAGAGGACCATCTAAAATATAGAATTCCCCCCTTTGCTAGCTACCGAAACCCCAACTCTGGAATGTATTAATATTCAAGAAAATTTGTCAGATTTTATGTCAGCTGCACATCAAGTATCAGGAGACAGACAAGATGTAGATCCTCCTCTTGCAATTAATCATAATAACTATGACAGCTAAGCCAAATGTAGCAAAAGAGACTGGTAAAAAAATTAGTATAACAAAAGTGAGAATTCTACATGTATGCAGATACTTAAGTCTTGTGCAGAACATTCATTGTACACATATTTTTCATTCTGAACCTGGATAAATCAAAGTTTTAGAGGGAATCATTTTACACCTGTTGATTCTATGCACGTTTGATTACATACACTGCTGGATGCAAATCTGCATTCAATTTGGTCAGGGAAACGACAGAGATGGTATTGGAAAGGAAAGCAATCTGCAACTTCTGTTCTTGCTATCTGTTGCTTCTTTAATGTTCACATTTTCTATATAGGGTGGCCCCAGCCAAGTCCCTGCCAATACAGTAGATCAGAGGTTCTCAACCTGTGGTACGCATACCCCTAGGGGTACGCGGACCACGTGCTGGGGGTACGCCAAGGACTGGCCATTATCTGCCCCATTAACACTTAATTAAGAGTTAATTAAGTTTTTATTTTTTTATTTTTTCCCTGGATTTTTTCCGGAGCCGGGGAGCTCCCTTGTGCTTTCTTCCCTGACTAATCTATCCAATCTACAGCTGATTGTCAGGGTTAATTTATGCACGTGCATGAGTTGAGCTTCTCAGCAGCCAGCAGAGGGCATTGTGCTCCTCAGTTCAGCTGAGCTGCAGAGGGTGTTGTCCTCCCAGCTCTCCTCTGATGGTGAATGAATGCAGCTTGGGTAAGCTTCTGAACTGGGCCTAGTTGGGGAGACTTTGGAAACTGTGCATAGGTGGGGTGGGGTAAGAGTTGAGTTTGGGGGGGGTTGTACTTGGGATTTATGTTTTTTACTTTGGAAACTGTGCATGGGTAGGGTGGGGGGAAAGAGTTGAGTTTGGGTTTTTTTAACTTGGGATTTATGTTTTTTGTGCATTTGGTTCATGTGTCTTATTGCTGTGTGTTTTTTAAACGAGATCCTGGCATTTTTGTGTATTTTTGTGCAATTTATGTAAATTAGCTAATTATGTAAATTGGTTAATTATGCTAATTAGCTGGGGTACTCCAAAAATTTTGACCTTCATTGGGGGTACCCGGGCCTCCAAAGGTTGGGAACCCCTGCAGTAGATTACAGGATTTCCCCTACTGGTTCGCTTTATCACCAATTTATTATAAAACTGCTACTAAGTTCTCAGAGTCTACTTTTCATTACTCCCCCCACCACAAAGCTTGTTTCCTATTACTGTACATAATTTTCCACTAGCTGTCATTTTTCACTACACTCCTTTCCATTTTCCACTACATCTAGGATGTTATATATGTATTTACATTGATTTAGATACCACTAATTGTACATAATGGGACAATGTTCAGATGGGAATATCAATAAACCAACAGATTAGCAGGTTGCGAGGACAGGAAGGCCTGGCGGGATGTGGTTCATGGGATCACGAAGGGTCGGACACGACTTAACGACTGAACAACAACAACATCTATTTAATGGGGAAAACGGGTTTAAAGCTGAATAAAATTGGACTTGTCCTAAATACTCCAAGTCTCGAGTCGAGTCTTCCGAGTCTTTTACAATCGCCGAGTCAAGTCCAAGTCAAGTCATTGACACGACTTGAGTCCGACTCAAGTCCGAGTCAATAGACTCAAGTCTACAGCACTGCAGATTAGGGCTGATCAGGTGAGCATTTCTTTGTATTTTCAGCAAGTTCATGGGAAGTGATGAGAACACATGAGGAAACTGAAGGGCAAATCCAGGCGGTGGAGGACTCACCTTCTGCTGCCAGCCGCATGGAGATCCGGCACCAGAGTGAGGGAGGCCGGCCTTGCACTGGCCTCCCTTACTCCAGAGTCGTCGCGAACATGCTTTTCGGCACGTTCGCGACGTCTTCCAGCAACAGAACGAGTGTTCCGTCACCTGATTGTTCCGGAGGATTGCGCCCCCAGTGTATGAAAAGAAAAATCCAATAAAAATTCAGTAATCAAAAATCCTACAATTTATAAATCAAATGAACCACTAAAAATTACATGGCAGCATTAAAAATCAGCACAACTCAGTAAAAACAGCAGAGTCAATCATAAAATGCTTTCCAGAATAAATATTTAAGTTATCTGCTGCAAAGGCAATTTCTTCTATAAATTGATGTATCTGAACACAAGTCTTTATTACTGAACTGAACATCTGTAGCCTTGGTCTTTGCCCAAAGTATTTCTGGGATGAATAAGCATATGTCTGCATGTCTTGGAGGGCCCAGACAATGATAATTATGCTTTTCTTGTCCCCTTTCCTGTTCCTTCTGTTTTCCGTTTATTTTTAGCTTGCAAGCCACTTTGAGCAGGGACCTATTTGTTTTTTCTCTTGTAAACTGTCTAACATATTTTAAATGCTGAATTTCTTAAGGACCTAGAAACCTAACATCATAGCAAAAGTCAAAAAAGAGCATCTGCAGTAATGGCCCTGGAATAAAAAAAAATACGTGCAGGAACAGAAATACCAACAATCTATTTTAAAAGTTGTGGGATGGCTTCCTCAAGATATCTTAAAAAGAATGACACAAATGAAATTTGCTCTCCCTTGCTAAGATACTACATCCCCATTCTAATTCCTCTCTAGGAATCCTTCCCCCCCCCCCTTTGCAGGATGCAGCACAAGCCATTTTGGCATGGCTGCATAGGCGGGGGGGGCATAGGATTGGGTTGTAAGTCTATGTTGTTTAGGTACAATCTGTATGCTGAATCAGGGATATCAATGCAAAGCAAAGCAGAGAAACATACAGAAATCTTGAAGCACAAACATTATAACATACAAAAATCAAGCTTCAAATGGACACTCATTTCACATGGACTATGTTTCTGTCACTGCACAATGCTAATGGATCTTGGGCTAATGCGCTCCTCTTCTCTTCCCCCGTGAGGGGAGGAAGTTTTAAACTTCCAGTCGAGGTTTTGAACCAAATTGGATGTCCAATCAGAGTTTCTGAGTCCCTGTTTCATATCCTGGCTTGTCCAGAAACTCTGGTTAAAACAAGCCATGTCGAGTAAGTTTCCCCCCCCCCACTATACTCACAGATTGTTTTCTGCCTAGTCATCATGTGCAGCAAGACACCGAATACACCGTGAAATTCTCCCTTCCCTTTGTTTTTGTTGCTTAGACTATTAGTCTGTAGGCAGAAAATTTACCTTGTTATCTTGACTGTACAGTCCTTAGTTTCTGTCTAGGCACTTGACCAATAAATCATTAATAATAATTCATTATATTTATATTATATATAATCCACCTCTCTTCCAACATGGGACTTCAAAGAGTACTTTCGCTGGGTTCCCAGGTGGTCTCCCATTCAAACACTGACCAGACCCAGATCCAGACTTGCTTAGCTTCAGCAAAGTTGCTACATTATGTACCTTCATACCATGCCCTGGGACTATTAAATAATAATAATAATAATATCTTTTGTTATTAGTGAGCCTGAAATCCAGGACTTAATTATTCTTTCTTCCGCCCTTGTTTCATCATAAAATACACTTTGTTCCATACCGTCAGTACTGTGCTTTTGTCAACAGATTCCACAGTCTCTGAGATATCTTGCTAACAAGGGGTGATGTTGCACCAAAGTCAGTTTTAATTGGCTAGTAGAAACAGAATCCCAAGTGTTTCTGAGCCTAAGGATTCACGATAATGTGTCCACAGAAGCTGGTGGTTTGGCATTGCGCAAGGCAGAAGATGCATTAAAAGGGAAAATAAAACATGTTCAGAATAAGTGCAGATCCAGAACACACACACACACACACACACACACACACACACACACACTGTTCTTATGGATATTTAAGAGTACAGAGACTACTGAAGCTTGCAGAAAATCTATAATTTACATCTCTGTTCTTGGAATTGCGCTTACTTGATATCTTGATGTTACAGAACGCACCTCTACCATTGCTTCAGTATGGCAGTATGCCGTGAGTACAGACAAAAACAAAAATGTAAAGTTTGGCCTTGGGAGAAAGTTACAGCATTGTTTGAGGAAAAGAGGAGCTTGCTTCAGGAAAAGAATAAATGAGCGGAGTGTGCTGAATGTAGACTAGAAGACCTGGGTTTAAACTCTTTGTTTGTTAGGTGACTTGGGGCCTAACCTTGCAGTCTCAGCTTCTTCACACACTGTGAAGATAAAATTAGATAGCTCCATGTATGCTGTATTCTGGAGAAAGGGTGGAATACAAACGTAACAAAAAAAAAAACACCCACCACTTGAGCCTTCCATGAATATAGCTGCCCCTTTGTGTCTCTAGTGGGAGACCCAGATGAGATGATCACCTTTCCAGGATGTTTCAAAGTTATGTTGTTGCAGACCTTTGCCAGACCCAAATGGCTTGATCCGAAGCTTGATGTACTGTAAATCCATCCACAGGCCACGTGAGGTCACAAAACATATTCGGCTTCGGAGGTAAAATTTGCCACAGTGAAATGATGTTGCACTTAATCCGAGCGGACCCATCAGTGTGGAACTCACGGTCCTGAGGTTATCAAAACTGGTTTCTGCTGCCTCAATGAGATGAGGTGGCCTCATCTTAAAAATGTGCCTTTTCATATTTGCCAGGTATTTTTTAGAAGATTTGTATCTGGTTAATGGCAAGGATCCAAAGAAGGGACATGTTGCACAATGAACCTAAAGTTCACATTGCTAAAGAAACAAGCCTCTTTCAAAACAGGAGTGACATGTTTCTTCAGCAGTGGGAACTGTTGCAAAGAAAGCAGCAAACAAAACTCAATGACACAAGATGGTCTCAAGGCATGTCTGGTTCCTTTCTCCTCCCCTCTTTCCCTTCTGAAAAATGTTTTTGAAAAGCATTTTAATATAGGTTTAATTGGATACTTGTATTGTAATGGAAAGCAGCATAAGCCCTGATTGAAAGGCCCGTATAAATCAAATCATTATATATCATCAGTATTATGGAACTAAACTTGTTTGACTTCTGGAAGAGGGTGAGGCCATTATACGTACAGTTATCTTGGGTAAACGTCACATCTGTCATTCAAATGTCACCTCTTGCCCCACATTTGCTGCAATAGTTACACAGAAGACCCCAGAGGGTCTAGTTCTGGTACTGGGAAAGGTGTCCTAAATATGAAACTGGGGGAAGAGGAAACTTCATTGGCAGATCCAATCACTGCAAATACTAGGCAGTACAAATCCTTTGCGGCCCATAAAGCAGACAAATGAACATTTGATAGAAACATAATTTGAGAGAATAAAAGCCCCAGTCAGCCTAACAGTGAAATACACTGGTTACCTGACCTCTTAGAGGAATAAATCTGCAGTGTGCACCAATTATATCCAGTCTGCAGTGTGAAAAACCCTCCAAAATGAGTTCCTGAAGGAAGGAATATAAACCTTTAACGGGGAAAAATTTATAATACCCAGAGGCATTGCATTTCAGAGGTCACTGCAGCTGTAGTTTAATTGCCTGCCCTATTAGTACAGCCCAGACAGAGGGGAGGCCGATTCCTGTGCACAGAAGGATGTTGGGAAGAAAATGTTTTTGGCTACTGACCTGCAGAGACGGGTTGTGTAACTACTACGAAAATATCCACTTTTTCACATTATTATTCAAATTACGTTGCTGCTGTTTTCCTGCCTCAGCCTTTGCCAGACAGCCGACCGATAGGGATCTGTATACTGTACTTGAGGCACCTGCCTCCAGTGTAAACAACAGTCAAGAGCAGCGAGCGTGCGGGGCAGCTGGCGGAAATGGGATGGAAGATAGGGGAGAAGGACACATTGAAAGCTCATAAATTACAACACTGCATAATAAGTTATTCTTTGATATTGCATTTCCAAGACTATGTATATTCTGGACGTGACAGTCAATTACTGAATTGCAGGGGTGGCCAAACCGTGGCTCGTGAGCCGCATGCGGCTCTTTCACTTTATTTTGCAGCTCGCTGAAAGAGGGGCGCAAAAAAGCCCTGCAGGGAATGAGGCGTGAATCTCGTGGTATAATAACGACTTCGACTCTAAGCATCAACCAGCCGGCGGACAAAAGCCCTGCAGGAGGGAATGAGGTACGAATCTCCTGGTGTGATAAGCAATCCATCATGGTGCTTCAATCATCTGACTTCTACTCTGAACAGAGCCTCAACCAACAGCCCAGCCAGTGCGCGCAAAATCCTGCAAAGAATGACGCGCGAGTCTCCTGCAGTCTCTCCTCCAGAGGCAGAATCACAGTGTTTAAGGCAAAAGTCTTTGAAACCCGCTGCCGGCCTGTTTAAGCCTCTTCTGTTGCGTGTGAGAGAGTGGTGTGTCTAGCTTTCATACCTCATAGGCTTACCAGATTTTCCCGGGTTCAAAGCGGGACACCCCCCCCCCCAACAATCAAATAAATAAATAAAATTAAAATAAAATTTAAAAATCTGGGGGGGGGGGTGAAGTGCTTTTTTGCCGCCCAAAGAGCGGCCCAGATATTTATTTATTTATGTATTTATTTTTACCCTAAATTAATTAAATTGACTTGTCTGTCCCTCGTTGTACCCTTCCTCCACCGTTGCCACCGCCCATCGTTGCCGCCATCATTGCCGCCTTGCCATTGCCGCCTTGCCCTCATTCTTGCCGCTATTGCCGCCATTTGCCTGCCTTGCTGCCATTTGCCCGCTTTCCTTGCCCACCATTTGCCCGCTTGCCACCATTGCCGCCACCATTTGCCTGTCTTGCCCGCTGTTTGCCTTGCCCGCTTGCTGCCGCCATCGCCGTGCCCCCACAGCTGCCGCTGCTGCCACTTTTAAAATGAAATAACTTACCTTTTTTCTGGGCGCCGCCATCTTGGATCTCACAAAATCTTTTGAGATCCAAGATGGCGGCACCCAAATCTCATGAGGGCATTAAGGCAGTACTGTATTGCCTTCATGCCCTCATGAGCAGGAGGCAGCCCCGCCCCCTCCTCAGTTATCTGGACTAGGACGGAGTGAAACTTATGGCCCCGCCCCTACCGGAGCAACGCCTCTGCCATCATCTCGGAATCGACACTGGCTTCGGCCTAGAGCAGACCCAAGGCGCTCCCAAGGGTGCACTGCGTCTGTCCAATGGGCTTCCGACTTTCAGAACTTCCGGTCAACAACGCAACGGAAGCAGGAACCCTGTTGGGCAGCCGCAGTGGACCCTTGGGAGCGGCTCGGGTCCGCTCTAGGCCGAAGCCAGCGTCGATTCCGGGACGATGGTAAGTCTACCTTTAATGGTTGTACAGGTGAGGGCATATCAGCAGGTGCAGCTGCTTTAGCAGCACCATCAGCAATTGCAGCTGCCAAGATTCTGTCTTCTACACAACTACACAACAAGTATGCAGAGGCCCTAATGGTGGAAGGTTGGCCACCCCTGTTATAGACTGACAATTTGACAAACTTGACCTACTCTAAAACAAGTAGCCTAACAGTACAATCCTATACATGTCTACTCAGAAGTAAGCCTCACTTCCTGCTAGGTAAGTGTGTAGGATTGCAGCCAGAGTTTCCAGAATTACATCCTTCAACCTTCATCAGCATCTGCTGATTTCCTCTCATTCGCCTCAACATGAGTTACTCACACCAATGTTGGTTATGAGGTTCAGTGGTTGAAGTATGGATTCTTGAAACAAGACAAAAAACATGTGACTGAAGCCACCTCTCTGGACTTGTAATATCTGGATAGTTGTTTGGCTTGCCATTAATACCAGCTTCTGTTAAAAAAAAAATCCCAAAATGTTGTTGCTTACATGTAACTTTTGTTATTTCTGTGGCAGTCTATGCAGCGAGCCACACATGAGATTGCACCTGTGCAGACCAAATGTGGAACCTTCTAGAACGTTCTGAAGGCAAAAAACGGTGATCACCCAAAAGCTGACCTTAAATACCACACGCTGCAAAACAGTTGTGATGATGTTAACTCACTGACTAACTCTTGCCAGCATTAGTCACTTTGGTGGCCTGCTTTGCCGAAAACCATGCTCCCATGGAAATGTGAAAGAGATGAAGCAGCTTTTCCATTCTTTTGCACCTGACACCCCCCCCCCAGGCCACACGTTGGCAGACAATTCTTTGAGAGATTTTCATCTAGTCTTATCTCACTGTTCCCTTTGTCCATGCACCTACTGTACCAGAGGAGAGAGGCACACAGATAATGCCTCCCATAACATTCACTGACTGCCACAGTGATCAGAAATGTGGAGTCATATTGGCAGTTTCATACTGAGAGGAAGGATAGTGGGGTGTTTCCAGCTGAAGGATCGCTGTTGAATGTCAGCAATCCTATTTTCTGGTCTCTGAGCAGTTGACCAAGAAGTGGCAGCAGAAGCAAAGGTTAGTAGAAAAACCTAGTAAGGAGACCATGAAGGCTACATGCATTCACCTTGGCAGAACCATTCAGGCCCCTGCACCTGGCAAAGCATGACAGAATACCAGTACAAATATTGAAAACTCATTTAAATCCCACAATCAACTGCAGGATACACACGTGCAAACACACAAAATCTGTTTTGCACAGACCATAATCTAAGAGGCCATAACCTATACATAACACAGACCCGATGTGGTGATGATGTTAACAACTCTTCCCAAGGTTAGGCAGTGCTTCGTAGCACTGATTGCTGTTTCTGCTGCATCAAATACACTCTCCAGGAAGGTTTGCATAAACAATTCTCCTGCCATTATTCATCCAGCAAATTTTATCTTTCATTTCCTCCCTGTGCACAAATTGCCTATGAGCAGGTTGCAAAACTCTCAAGTCTATTTAAAGTTATTAACAAACCTCAACAAATAGCTCTTGATATGTAGATTGGAAGCCCAAATACCAATCACTACAGGCACACACACAAACTTAATTAACCACCACAGTGCAAATTATGAATTTTACAAACCACTGCAAAATAAGGAATGAGTTCCAGATGCAAATATGCATGCTAAACGAGCAGATAAAGCACAAAGGCTGGGCTTCTTATTCTATCAGGAAAAGATGAAATCCCAACTATTTTTCCCTCCGATGTGAATACCGTGATAATGCTTCCCCAGTGTGCCCATTGAAGCTTTACCTGGGGTTATCTTCTGCTTATTATTTTTAAAAATAAATTAACAATTGATTATCTAACCAATTTGAACCAAATAAAATAAATAATGTCATTCTGTAGGTGATGGTGTAAAGCTTGATAATCAAGCAATTAGCTTCTCTTCATTAAACTCTGAAAAATCATCTCTTCTGCAGATCAGCTGCTCAGATCTAGAGAGGTATATGTTGTTTAAAGCAATAACCACCTCACAGAAAAAATTTCATGAATATTGCCTTGGGTGAACGCCCACAGTTTAGTGGCTGTCAGCGCAATCCTACCCATCTCCTCCACTGGTTCAGCCGTGGTGAATGGCAGAAGAGGAGGCTTTGGAAGGGAAAGGGGATTTAAATCCCCTTTACATCCCAAAGTCTCCCACAGCACAATCCTGACCAACTTTCCAGCGCCAGTATAGCCATGCCAACAGGGTGCACATTGCATTTTGCAGTGCAGGGACAGTCATGGAGGCCTCTTCAAAGTGAGGGAACATTTGTTCCCTTACCTCGGGGCTGCATTGCGGCTGCACTGATGCTGGAAAGTTGGTTAGGATTGCGCTGCCATTCTCCTCCACCATTGCTGCTCTACTGCTGCAACAGTGGAGGAGCTGGGTAGAATTGTGTTGTAAGAGACTGAGCCGCAAATGAGGGTTTCCCCAGTTCAAAGCTCACCTCTTCCATGAATTCTCACCAGGTGATCATAGACAAGCTGCTCCCTCTCAGCCCCCCCCCCCCCCGGTGACATAGGGATAATAATACTTACCTTACTGGGTTGTTGTAAGGGCCACATCAAGATATCACATGTGAAGTTTTGCACACTCAGAAAGCACTATTGGGCCTGGCACACCTGATTTTGGAAATACCTTGAACCCAGCTGGATCAATCAGCTGGAAGAACCCTGCTGCACCCCTGATGATGTTCTCCGGAGTGCAACAGGGCCTAGAGCCTTCCCCATAAGCCCCCTTCTTTGGTTGCAGTATTGCCATCTTGTTCTGCTGCTTCTTCCATGTTGGAGGAGGAGAGGCCAGTCTGTCCACTTCCCTCCTCTCTCCTCCTCCTCCTTGATGTTTGGAATGCTGGCATCTTGCAACGTGTGTGAAGACACTCTCCAGTTGAGGAGAAATGTGCTCATTGGAAATAACGCTGACTCGGACAGAACATGTCAAGCAACAGAAGATTTCCCATCTTCCTGGTGCCACAATCGGAGGAGGAACTTACTTTGAGGCTCAGCTTACACTGAAGTCAGAGAAGAAGGAAGGAAGATGGGTGAGTGAGTGAGAGTTTGAGAGAATGGTCCAGCTCAGAATGGGTTCTAAATCAAGTCACTAGTACAACATTTGGCAACATCACAACTATCAATGCACTCTCATTCAGAACACTTTCACTCATGAGAATGGAATTGCTTTTAGTCTTTCTCACATTGTTCACATTCAAATATCGTTGTTGTTCATATAGGAGAGAAAGCAGAGGAGAGGTACAGTATTAATAATGTGAATGAGAACTCTGGCCACGGCAGGTTTTACAGAATAACAGAAGAGATGCTTTAAGCCCCAGGTTTGAAACCACACTCTCTACGGTAGTTGAGAATGACATTTGCTCATTTGGAATAAAGCTGGACTCTGACACAACATGTACTGTAATTAATACAGAATCAGAATCATATATGTGGCCCAACAGTCACACAGCATTGCAGATACATGGCTGCTTGCTGTGATCAACACCTAAGATCAGATCTAGAGAACTAGGAGCAGTCTTCCACTCACAGAATGGAGCTTTTACACCCCTCCTCCATGCTATAGCCCCCAGATGTCCGCCTAAAGTTAATCCTGAGGATTAGAGAACCCTTGGGAATAGTGTGAGATATGGTGTAGGAGGCTGCTGATGGAAGGGGGAGTCAGTGGAAATCCTCCCTCCTCATATGTGGGTAAGTGCTTCTCTGGATCCAGAAGTGTGAAGGGAGACACATGTACCTAAATACTTGAGGACATTCTGTGGACACGTGCCAGGAAGTTGTGTGACTGAGAGCGCAATCCACCGTAAAGATCCTACCCACCCTAGGACTGCCCGCTGGATCCTATCCCCATTCCGGGCCGATCATGATCAGCCCGGATGTCTCCTTGGGGGAAGGGGATGTTTGTCCCTTCCCATGGTGTGGCGCAGGGAGGCCCCAATGGGCCTCCTTGGATTTCCACCAGCTCTTGAGCTGGCGTAAGTCCAAGGAGGCCATGTAATGGCCACACCAGTCCGGGAACGGGATGGGATTTCCCGCCCCCTCCTGGGCCGGCTCGACCAACTGCCGCCCTCCCTCGCCACCCAGCCTGCCCCTGCTCCTGCTGGCAGGAGCCTTACTTTCCTCCAGCAGTGACTGGGTCAATCCAGCGCCGGAGTGAGGGTTGCCGGCCCTTACACTAAAGTTTGGAACACTTTTGAACGGCGGAGCACGCAATCTGCCATTTGAACGTTACAGTGGATTGCATTGTGACTGTGGTCGCTAAGACTCTATCCAATGTATGCTTGGAGATGCATATCACCTTTTCACGTTTTATGTCTTTATTACGACAAACACAAGTCAAACACTAGTATACTCTCTATACCGAATAAGGTGGAAAGTGGTTCTTAAGAGTAGGAACAATGCATTTAGTCCAGCATTCTGCTTCACAGATAGGGCCATCCATCCAGACTAAAATGCGACACAAGCAATGAGCATATACCCTAAAGAAGGCTGATTTTAGGGTAGAAAAAATAATGGTAAGTTGGAAGACAGCCACTTGGCAACACACACTTGCCGACGCTCAAGTGTGAAAGGAAGGAATGAACACAATAAGTCAAAGGATATTATTTTGTGCTTTTGACTCAAATGGCATATATGATGCAGGGTTTGGCATCTTTTCCTTCAACGGGGCTGACAGATTTTTACAGAAAAGTGCTAACATGTGAAAAAATGAGTTACTCAAGGCAGACGCATGCAGCTTGTCCAAGTATCAAAGCTTTGGGCTATGAACTCTTTTTACTTTTAGAACAAGCAGAAAACAGAGCATCACTTCTCTTCTTTGCGTGTCAATTTAGAGCCCAAGTCGAGAATCAAAAAGCTAAATTCAGGCATGTAACTGGGGAGCAATTTTCATTGTGTGGTGGAACATTATCTTCACTTCCACCACCATGCTCCTAAACACAGGTGCATGCTCCGCACAGAGACCCCCACACACAGAAGCCTGATTTGCATGATCTTACATGCAAATCATGTATGAATTGTAAAAAGGCAGAGATTTTTTATGGGTTAAAAAATCATGTACAAATTTTAAAATATCAACAAGTAAGAGGAATTCCAGTTTAAAACATATAAAACTATATAAAAAACCCCCCACAAAAAATCCACATAAAATGTCAATATCAGTCCCAACGTTTAGTCCAGACCCTGGACATTTTCAAGGGAAACACAGATATACTGTGCAGAATAAAATTGACAGTATATCTGTGTTTCCCTTGAAAATGTCCAGAGTCTGGACGAAACGTTGGGACTGATATTGACATTTTATGTGGATTTTTTGTGTTTTTTATATATTTTTATATATTTTAAACTGGAATTCCTCTTACTTGTTGATATTTTAAAATTTTTACATGATTTTTTAACCCATAAAAAATCTCTACCTTTTTACAATATGTCTGATCATGAAAATATCCATGCTACATGTATGAATTGCATGAATTTGGAAATAATTCCAAACTCATAGAGATGGAAGGGTTCTTCAAGGCCATCTAGTTCAACCCCCTGCTAGAAGCAGGAAAATCCTCTCTACCGTACGGCACCTGCAAAAGCTTCATGTCAAGCCTCCGCTTGAAGATCCCTAGTGAGGGAGAACCCATCACTTCCCTTGGTAATCCGATTCCAGTGTTGAACTGCTTTTACTGTTAAGATTTTTTTTCCTGATATCCATCCAGAATCTCCTTTCATGCAGCTTAAGCCAGTTCGATCTAGTTCTGCTTTCTGGGGCAACAGAGAACAATCTTTGCCCTCTTCCATGTGACAGCCCTTCAGGTATTTGAAGAGTGCTATCATGTCCCCCCTCATCCTTCTGCAATCTGTAGGCTAAACATACAGAATTCTCTCAACTTTTCCTCATAGGACTTGTTTTCCAGGCCCCTGACCATCTTCGTTGACCTTCATTTATAACCATTTCACCTAGAAACATAACAAGCTATATTAAAGCTAGATATATTCATAGGCAAAGCCTTCCATGCCACAATAAATAGGAATGAATGTGACTGGCCAGCGTATCCAACCACATTCCGCGATGGGCAAATAACCATTTCCCACCCCACTTCCCACATCAGAGAAACAGCTGCAGCAAACCTTCATTCCACCCCAAAGTAAAAGAAAATACAGCAATGTTTAAAAACTTTTACCCAAAGCAAAATACAGCCCATTAATAGATGCCAGGCAAAACTGCCCAGGCAAAACTCTTGCCGGTTGGACCAAGAGACTAAAAATGAAAGGAAACAAAAGGACAAGAAAGTAACAAAACCAAACTGCTGCATCAGCAACCAAACCAGCAACCTACGGGTCACTCAGAAATACCAGAACAACTTGTACAGACGCCTGCCCGAATTTAGCCATCCCCACCACTGATTTAAGGTTGGGAGCCTAGGGGACAGGCAAGGCATTATTTTTAGGGGGTTATTTTGCAAGAGTTAAAATGTGGTGGGCACTGTTTTGACTGATCATCTGGATACCCCCAGGAGAAAATACATCAAGCAAGTGAATGAAGATGAATGCAATAGGGCAATGCATCCAAGTCCTATGGAAAATTCCTTCCTTCCAAATATGACGATCACTTACATCATGAGCATGTAGCAAATTTTCAGGGCTGGCATGAGGAGTTAGCTTTGCTGGGCAGCTGCTGCCTACCGCTGATTCCTGAGATCACCTCTGTGGCCATAACCTTTGCATGATGGCAGCGAAGCATCTCGCTCATACTATATAGCTATTATAGAACAGTGTGACATTAGTCTGACATCATTGCTTCATAGGTTTCACTGCTTAACCCAAGGGTAGTCAATCATCTGGAGCCGTGATGGGAACATGCATGGGTGATGACAACATTTGACTCATTTCCATAACTACAGTATATGCTACTAGGAGGGGGACCGCACCATATGGCTGACAGTTTTTGCAGTAAACCCGTATTCATGCTGAGTAACCCTGTTGCTGAAAGTCCTTAGCTCAATGGTAGAGCAAATGCTTTGCAGGCTGAAGGCCCCAGGTTCAGTCCTAGGCATTTCCAGGTCTCCAGAGAGAAAGACCCTGTCTGACACCATGCAGAGTCACTACCAGTTAGTGCTGTCAACACTGAGCTAGATGTACCAATGGCCTCAGGTCTCCAGCCCAAACTGAAATGGCATCCACATTTCCTGGCTTTCCCCTTGTTTTTGAAGTGCTGGCATACCTCAAACCCTTCCCCCTTACCGCTGCCTCTAGTGCCACTGCCTCTTCTGTGCCCACCCAGCCACTTCTTCAAAACAGATTGTGTAGGAAGCATGCTGGAAGTGGATTTCTCTCACCCAGCTCATTTTGGAGACGCAGCAGGGTAGACACTTAGAGGAGGTGTCAGTGGCAATGTGTGTGTGTGTGTGTGTGTGTGTGTGTGTGTGTGTGTGTGTGTGTGTGTGTGTGTGTGTGTGTGTGTTGAATGCTCCCACTCAGACAGTTTTTAAGAAGTGGCTGGGCATGGCACTTAGAGGAGGGTAGTAGTATTAGCAGCAGCAGCAGCAGCAGCAGCAGCAGCAGCAGCAGCAGCAGCAGCAGCAGCAGCAGCAGCAGCAGCAGCAGCAGCAGCACAATCTTGATGGGATTGCTCTCCTGGAAAGAGACTGATCAGAATGGGACTGCAGTCCCATACCCCCTGCTTCCTTCTCCAGCTCCACTGTTGAAACTGCTCACTTGCAGCAGCAGCACCGCTGTAGGACTAGGTCGGCCACAACTGTCCCGCTCCTCTTTGCACTCACTCTCCTTTCAGGCAGCAAGGTGAAGTGGGCCAGTGGAGGCCACAAGCAGGTGTGAGGTATACACTCCTCCAATTTGCCGCCTTCCCCGGCCTGCTGCTTGAAGCAGTCACTCCACCTGACCTCATAGGCGGACCGACCCTGATGGTCTGATTCAGAATATGGCAGCTTCATATGCAACATACATGTTGGGTCATCATCACATTTCATTCCAGTTTGAGATTGCTACGGGTGCACCACATATACAAGTGAAATGATACATATATTTCCACTTGTCTCCTCAGAGGCACACAAAGTATTTAAAAACCAACTGTGAGTGCAGGCGTTTCTTTCACCCTCGAGTACATTATCTTTGAAACTTCTTCCAAAGATCAAACCCGTCCCACGGTTCCTATAAAAGGTCACCCTTTGCAGTGTATCCTACAGAACAATGACATTTCAGGGATCAAGGAAAAGGTTAAAATATTCCTATAAATCTATTCTTGGGACTTTTAGTGCTTCCTATGCTGAGGGAAATGTCATTTTTTTCTCAGGGCTGCCTGATCAAGTAATGGGTCTGATAAGCTTTATGTGATAAAAAGGAAGATGCACTTCACTCCCCAACTCATGCAAATGGAATCTAATTTAATTTTAAAGCTCATTTATTTATTTAGATTTAATCCAAAACTCCCACATCAAAGCAAACAGAAGAAAAAACAACAACAAATACGATTGGGGGCTTTAATAAAAAGAAATTGCAGCAAATCAAAACAAAACTCGGAGGAGCAGCCTCTGCATAATGGTATAAATTATGGCCTTGTACAGCATCCCGGCCCGTGAAATCCTTTTCTCAGAGAGACCGACGCCAAGTAATTCCGAGGATTTAATTCCGTCACTTAATGCTCCGTAAATCTGAGCTGGTGTTGAATTTTGAGATTTGGAACACAGTGAGTGGTTGGAATTACAGCGGTGGGGTGGAGCAGCGTTTGTGGCGAAAGAAGTGCTCCGTTCCCTTGCTAGGCTCCCGGGGGTCCTTTTCCAGGTCCTAAAATGAAATGAGTTTATGGTTCCCACTCACTTCTTAATTGGCCCTAAATTACATTCACACAGATGGCAAATGTGTTACATTCACACAGGGGACAGAAGGTGGCAGCACAGCAGAGACAAGTCTTGTCAAAGAACCCCCTCTTTGATTTCCTCATCCTCAACAGCGTAACATCTCCATCTCCCCAAGTCCCGTTTTATTACCCCGGCTCACTTTCAGCTGCTTTAGACCAGGCAGGTTATCTCCCTCCTACTTGGTGCTGTGCTTGCCGGGATTCCTTACAAGCTGCCTCTGACTCCTTGCTGTTCATGTATTACAAACATCTGCATCTATGATTACTTCCTCCAGCCAGACAGAAGGCAGGCTGAAGAGGAGTCATAGTTGCAAGGGTGGCCAATCCATTCCTGCATGCATCTGGGTTTGCATGGGGATTTTGCAGTGTGCAAATGCTTCTGGTCTGGCTGATACCCTCCCTGCAAGAACAGAGTGTGCATCAGAATATGACCCGAACAGTCTGGCTGTCACAGAATACTTAGTTTAGGGCATGTCTTGGGATGCACTTGCAGTTCATGCTGAGTGCTGGTCAGGTCAGGAGTAATGTGAGAGCAATGCTCATGCTCCGCCTCCAGCCCACTGCAAAAAAAGAAAAGAAAGTACTGAAAATATGGTGCTGTACTAGATAAAGAGAGATCAATGGAGGGCTGGGTTCGATGTCTCTGCAAGACATGCTTCTTTAGCAAAGCATGTTTGCACCCTATCTCAGTTTCTCTTACCTAACGTTTCTATTGCAACCCAATTCTATTTCATCTCCTCTACTCATTTGTCAATTCCTGACCACTCAGCTCCACCTCCAACCTGGTCTTATCTGCCTATTATAGAGTGTGCATTTGTTTTGCAGCAAATGGAACCAAAATGGGCCCATTTATCACAAAGCAACTACCTACAGAGTAATTGACCAAATGGTATGTAACCCACTTGGTTCATTCAGATGCTGTTTATTTTGGTGACGAAGAGCGGAGAGGGGCTCACCTTGTAGTTGGGCAGAGCAGCAGATGATTTGACTTTAAACTGCTGCTTCTACCTTGGTTTTTCTGCACAATACCGCAGAAACATTAAAGAATTTTGTTGGGGGGGGGGGAAACATGGCAGCCACCAGGAGATGGTCTGATGCTCCTTTTACACTTGAAAAACAATGTAAAGAAAAGGGGATTTGCTCTGCCCCACTACCAGGTAATCCCCCCTTGCTCTCTTTGTCACAAATATTAATGGGCAAACCAAAATGGGGGGGGGGTTGTCATGAAGAAACTAACATAAATTGAGTGAATGAAGTGTAATGAAGGAATGATTACAGAAATGGTGATTTTTAAACAATGAAAACAAAAGACATTCTGAACCCAATTTTTGTCTTGCACAATTGCAGTGAGATTGTAAACCCCAAGTTAGGCAAAGATACTACTGTCGTTGTAGTAAGCATACTCGTAGTGTTGCTGAGTACAGTATTCAGTTGTAGTAACCTGGCACCTATATTATATACTGTATCCTCTCCCAGCTAAAAAGAACAAAAGAGTTATTAAACCTGGATATCCAAGATCACTTTACAAAAAAAAGTGTATGATTATATATGCTGTATTTTATCCCAACCTTTGTTACTCTGACTTGCAGTTTTGTGGTGCAATGTATTCTCCCGGCATAAGGCAACTTTCTATCAGAGGGGCTTTCCCCTTATAGTAATGTTCTGCCTAATGGCCAAAGTAGATCTGATGGGGACACACACACCACATTTCTTTATTCATCATATGTCTGCCCTTTTCACTTCTCTCATAGGGAATGGGGTCTACTTTTTCCACCTGAAATGGTGCAGGGAGGAGAGGAGAGCAACTCTCCCCCACTGATGTCTTATCTCCTCCCTGCTACATCACTACAAACCCTTTTCTCCCAGTCCAGCTCCAGTCTTGGAAATCAGCCTGGCAGAGAAGACCCTGAAGTGACTGAAGTGATAAAGATAAGGCAGGGGAAGGGTCCAGCTTCCAACACATGTTTACATATGTTGTGTAGAAAGTAGACCCCCCCACTCCTGCTTTGTAGGTGAATGGGGCCGACTAAGAACAATCAAACGAGGATGCCCCTGTCACATCTAGTTTTACCCCCAAAAGGACAGCTTTGCAGTGACATCTGCGCTTCATGTTTAAGAAGGAAATCCAAAGGGAAGACAACTATGAACAAACACACCCCTTTGGATTCTGAAACTCTCTCTTTCCATGCCAAAGCAACTGTTCCATAGGGAACAAAGTGATAGCGGAGACTGACAGCAACTGGGCACGTCTAAGGGCAGATTGTCTTGCAGGGTTTAATTCACAAAATGCCATCATTGTCAGAGAATATCAGGCTGCCTCGCTTCCCACCTTCCATGAGAGCTGTGGTATTTACTTTTCATTCAGAGGGTTACATCTTCACCTCTGACGGAGACAGGCTGAGCAGCAGGAGGGAGAAGTGTCTGAGCAGGATATCTGCGGAGTTAGTCATCAGGAATTTGAAGAAGAAAAAGAAGAAAAATCAATCTCTTCCTCCCCCCTAACGAATAAGCCCTAATCCTACCTGTATGTAATGTAAAGGATCTTTAGTCCTTACTATGCTGCCTGGATTAAAGTGAGATTAATGGAGGGGGAAAAGGTGAGACATTATGATTTCCAAGTGTGAGAAAGACTTCTGCAGCACTCGAGCTCTGCAGTTCAGACCAAGAGGTTATTTGCCACCGTCAACTCTGACAATGAAAAGAAATCACCTGCTTACTCGCGGCTGCCTGACTAAAACCTTCATAATCAACAGCGATGTGAGAAATATGCACCTCGGCTCAATGGGCTGGGCAAGAGCTTATGGAGAAATCAGAAGAGCAAGCCAATTGTCCCCTTTCATTCAGAAAAGCTCAAGATTAAATGACACTTCAGAGAAGATGGCAGCTGTGAGGAGACATCAATGATCTGTGAGGAGGCAGCAGGCGTTCTATCCGCATGCAAAGGAATGAGGGGAAAGCTTGGCTTGTGCTGCGTTTGACAATGGTGATGGAGGCTCACAAACAGAGGCTCTCCAGTCTAGAAAAAAGGCGGTTGAGGGGGGGGGACATAATTGAGACATATAAAATTATGCATGGGATGGAGAGAGTGGATAGAGAGACGTTCTTTTCCCTCTCACACAACACTAGAACTAGGGGACATCCACTCAAATTGAGTGGAGGGAGTATTAAAACAGACAAAAGAAAATATTTCTTCACCCAGCGTGTAACTGGTTTGTGGAACTCCTTGCCACAGGAGGTGGTGATGGTACCTGGCCTGGATGCCTTTAAAAGGGGATTGGACAGATTTATGGAGGAAAGGTCCATCACAGCTCACAAGCCATGATGGGGATAAGCAACCTCCTGGTTGTAGGAATAGGTTTTCTTTGTGCCAGGTGCAGGGGAGTGGCGACACGATACAAGTATCTTGTTGTCTTGGGCTCCCTGAGGCATCTGGTGGGGCCACTGTGTGATACAGGAAGCTGGACTAGATGGGACTTTGGCCTGATCCAGCAGGGCTCTTCTAATGTTCTTATATTCCTGTTTGAAACCCTGGAGAAGCACTGCCAGTCAGTGTCGTGTCGAGAAGACTCTGCTTGGATGGATCAAGGGTCTGACTTGGAGTAAGGCAGCTCCAGATGCTACTGAAACATATTTCAGTCTCTCAAAGAGATATTGGTAAAAATAAAGAACAGATGATACAGACATGGAGAGCATCATGCCAAACCAAACCAGAGAGCATCAAACACAATCCAATCCAATCCAAAAGGATACTGAAGATCTGAAAAATAAAGTGGCCATTCTCAATGAAAACTCAAAATGTGACACTTCGCTCGGTATACCCAGGTAAGACTTGGAGGAAGTTTTCTACTCATTCCTTTCTGCAAAGGAATAAAATACGGCTTCAGAATGGAAGAAAGGACTATTGAAGTGGTGAACTCCAGAGACAAGTGGGAAGAATTTACAGATAAAGCAGTAATAGGAGAGATCCTGCACACTTGGAAGTGCAGGAAGTAGAAAGCAACAGTCCAAATGGGGTCAGCAATGTTTTCTGCTTGGTGGATAATGTTTCAGTTTGATGATAATGGTGTAAGATAGAAAGCATCTTACAATACAGGGCAGCAGTAGTTTTAACAAACAGCCGAACAGGGAAGATAGCGGAAGCTGTTGCACAGACTACAAAGTTACATGCATCAGGGCTAGTAACACAAAGTGAGCAGCATCTCGGCCAGAATAGGCTCTGTCAGGCAGAGAAAGCTGGTAGTTCTTGTAGACAACATATGCAGAGACGAGTATCTTGTGAAGGGTATATAAAGAGAGGAGAGAAAAGGAGAATACTGCATATAGTGTTATTTTACAAGATCTGAAGGACTTTACGAAGGAACATCATTAGGCAGGCAGAAGCAACCTAAGTACTGTACCTTCCTACAATGAAGGTGGAAGTAAGAAGTTTGGAATGTACATGTTGGGAAATGTGACTGTAGAAGTGAACCTCAACTTAAAGCATGATATTCCAGGAGAGACACTGTACGTCCAATGAAAACTTGGCGGGGGGTATCGGAGTGAAATATGGCAGGTGTTTTATAGGGAAACTAGACTCATCACTCAAGAACTGGAGTTCAGTCACTGAAGATGAATTGTCAAGGAAGGGAATCATTTGTCTGGAGATTAATGATGAATTGTCATAGGAGCGAAAAGTTAAAGGCACATTGACTGTTTTTTTTGGGGGGGGGTTTTCTTCTGTGCCAGGTTTTTAATGTTCTTTATCATGTTAAAAGCAACAGAAAGAAGACAGGTCAGAAGTTGTGCACCTCTCTCCAGGCAAAATACCTCGCTGAATAACATGCATCATTAGAAGTGATGCACTTGGAGTAGTTGTTGTTCTTTTTTCCTGAATAGAAGCTGCAGGAGATCTGGATCCAGATTGAGATTATGGCATGGAGGAGAACTTTAACCATTTGCCCCTGGCACACTGGGCCTGTGGTGGGGGAAAGGGCTCAACACCTCCCTCCCCCATACAGCAAAACTCCTTGCAGCTCCTATGGGGGGTGGGCTGGAGGAAAGTAAGCATGTCAGGTTTAATGCAATGTTGAACACAATGTGCAGTTTGGCCTTTTTCAATACAGATTGCTCAGAATTCATGGTGTTAGTAGTTCTCTTTGAGAACTGATAATGCTCACCTTAACATGAGGTGAGTGTTATAGCTTGCAACTTTTTCTCTTGCTCAGATTTTAATCTGTGCTGGAGAATAACTTCTTGTTGTTGTTCAGTCGTTAAGTCGTGTCCGACCCTTCGTGATCCCATGAACCATATCCCGCCAGGCCTTCCTGTCCTCCACTATCTTCCTGAGTTCGCTCATCTTCATGTTCGTTGCATCGGTGATGCTGTCTAACCATCTCATCCTCTGCCTTCTCCTTTTGCCTTCAATCTTTCCCAGCATCGGAGTCTTCTCCAGAGAGTCCTTTCTTCGCATTAGGTGGCCAAAATATTTGAGCTTCAGCCTCAGTACCTGTCCTTCCAGGGAACAGTCAGGGTTGATTTCATTTAGGATGGACTGATTTGATCTCCTAGCAGTCCAAGGGACTCTCAGGAGTCTTCTCCAGCACCACAGTTCAAAAGCATCTATTCTTCGGCGCTCAGCCTTCCTTATGGTCCAACTCTCGCAACCATACATTGCTACTGGGAACACCATCGCCCTGACTATACAAACTTTTGTTGGCATGGTGATATCTCTGCTTTTTACTATGCTGTTTAAGTTTGACATAGCTTTCCTTCCAGGGAGTAAGCGTCTTTTAATTTCATGGCTGCAGTCTCCGTGCTTCATTGAGTTACGCAAGACCCTTCGCCACGACAAGGCAATGATCCATGAAGAGGAAGAACTTCTACCTACCCCCTTATTTATATTTTTTTTCAGCCTTTCTCCTTCACCAGGAGGAATTCAATGTGGCTCACAAACATGATAAAAACACAACAAAATAACATTAAAATAATCTCCAACACAAAACTTGTCATAGAAACTAACAGTAAGAACAGCAGCAGAGCATAATTAGGCCAAACCAAATAACTGACAACATAAAAATGTCTTCATGCTCCTTTGAAATATGCCCAAAGGGGGATGTATGGATAATCTCTGGCAGGGAATTCCACAGAACGTGTGCTACAATGGAAAACATGTACCTGGTAGTTTCTGCAGCATCAACCACTTGTGGGGAGTTCAGCCATCATGAATGTCTTTGCTGTTTAATCCCATGAAAACTTTGCTTGTTCTTGAATGATACAGAGCTGATCTACTCATGCAACAGCGTATATGGGACAATTCTCCTGGGAACATGAACGATCCCATTCCTTACTTGGCATTTGTGTCCATTTGTCCATTTGTGTGCATATGCACTTCCCAGGGCAAGCCGACATTCATAAAGAAGAGCCAGAAGCAAACTGCCCCATGATGAAAATAGGTGACTGCACCCTGGCTTTCGCCACCACGTTTTCCCACTCACTTTGAGATAGCTCATCTTTCTACCAACTTAACTTGGGCAAACACTGCTAACAGCAAATTTGCCTGGGCAATGTCGATTCCTGAATGAATTTACTCAGGGACCATCAGGGCAAAAAGGCACTGCGTGGCTCTCCCTACCTGAATCCCTGGGGTCTCCCTCAGTGTGCACTCAGCCACTGTTGCCCCATTGCCTCTCTCTTGACACTGCATCTCACTTCCTCCATAGTACCCTGACTTCCTGTTCTTCAAGTGCACCTGAATCCAAGACAGACTGTGGCAGCAGGGTCTGGTTCCCCTGGCTATTTCTCTCAACTGTATGTGAGGGGTGGGAGCTTGATTGTCCGAGGAGCTGTTAGAAAAATACGTTGCAACTCCACCATCTCCTTGCCATAAAGGAAGTTCAGTGTGATCAGAACCGTTGAATTGCCATTATTTATTAATTAATAACATTTATAAGCACCAGTTGTAATGAAGTGCCGTACATACATTAAAATAAGCCATAGGCTGTGTCCTCTGGTTTATAATCTAAAAGGCAAAAGGAAAATAAATTTAAATAATCTAAAAGTGAAGGAAAATAAATTTGGCAGAAGCAAAGCAAATGGTGAATTTTAACACATTGACATTTACGTTCTGTTGGGCTTTTCTTGCTAGGGTGGATGCAGGTAGACCACAGAAGCCAGTTTGTACTTCCCTTCATCTCTGTAGCCACAAGGAGAGGGAGCATGTTTCTATTGTGTACATCACTTAATGATAATACTCAAATATAAACAGCAGTTCCACCATGGGACTGACCACACATAGAGGATAGTACAGCATGAGGACAAAAGGACTAAAGAATACATCCTGCTAGTTTTTTCTGTGTGAGGTCTTGTCTTCAGAAAAGGCATTTGTGTGACTGTTTTAAGAAAGGCAGAGGGAAGATTTGTACGCACTCATGTGTGTGTGCGTGCGTGCTTGTGTGTGTGTGCATGCGTGAGAGATGCAAGGGAGAACGTGTGTGTTCCAAATTCAGATGTTCTTCTGGTTAAAGAAGAGATTAGGAAAGTGGGCAGTCATGTGAAGTACCACTCTGGCAGCACAATCCTATGCATGTCTACTCAGAAGTAAGTCCCATTACATTCAATGGGGCTTACTCCCAGGAAAGTGTGCATAGGATTTCAGCCACAGTCACACAACTGCCCAGAAACTCAAGACAACCAGCAACAGATCTTGATCCGAAACACACGCCTCATTAAAATCAGGTGCTGCATGGAGCAGAACATTCCTGGGGAAAGATATTATACACTAAGAAAGGAATCCATCCACTGGGTAAACTTGTCCAGCAGCTGGAAGTAGGGCTGTTTTGACCTGTTATATTAAGCTAAGGGTCAATAACAAATTAATGGGATCAGTGGCCCCATTAATCTTCCTATAATGAACACCAGCTCAAGCAAGCTTTCTCCCTGAGTTTCTTGAAGACATTTTATACTGGCAGCAAATGTGCCTTATAGAACCTGGAATCATATAAAAGTGATTTAAAGGTATTGAATTGGAGACATTCTCTTAAAAACACTGCCGATGGTAAATTGGCACAGTAAATTAATGCACTTAACCTTCCACCCCAGAAGAATTAAGCGAGGTCACTACTGGGGATGTCTATAGAAGTCTTGGGGGACGTTTGTTCACATTGCAAAGGTAATGTGATATACAAGCACATAGTGCCTGCCAAGGTTACAAATGCATGAATGTCATGCATGAGTTGCCATGTCAAGTCTTTAGATAAAAGCGCTGCTACCTTCTCACCAGCCATCCAGGAACCAAAGAGTTAAATTACAGAAACAATGAGCAAGAGGATGCTTGCACATGCCTTCACACAATCCCTGTTTTCAGGTGGATTAGTCCTGTGGGGCTTTTTTGGTTTTTCTTTTGCAAAGATACAGTTAGCAATACATGGAGCTCCAACATCTGCAAAAAAACAACCACCATCACTCCAACATTCCATCCTAACTCCCAACCCTTGTCCTCAAGCATCAGATCAGTTAGCCATTTGAGGGACTTGTAGATCAAGACTGCAGTCTTGATCTTCATGTGGTTTTCTTGGGAAGCTGGTGTAGAGAGGTGGCCTTAGACTGGCAGTGCAATCCTATCCAATTTACACCACCAGTGTAACCCAGCAGTGCAGCGAGAATGGGAGGCCCCAGGACGGAAAGGGGATTCAAATCCCCTTTGAATTCTCCTTTGGAGAGGATTTGAATCCCCTTTCTGTTCTGGGGCCTCCCGTTCTCGCTGCACCGCTGGGTTACACCGGTGGTGTAAGTTGGATAGGATTGCGCTGCCAGTCTAAGGCCACCTCTCTACACCAGTTTCCCAAGAAAACCACAGTCTTGATCTACAAGTCCCTCAAATGGTGTAAATTGGATAGGATTGAACTGTTAATTCCTGGCTTTTTGTGTGTTTGCTTTGGATGGCTTCTGCAATCTGATGGCTGTTCACCCTGATTTTGTTGCTGTTTGGTGACAGCTGTAGTCTAAAAAACATGATCATGCTCTTTCATTTGAAAATAAATTTGGTTCCTAGGATTCATAGTCACAGGAAAATCCTCGGGCATCTGAGGTGGAGCCCAAAGGCTCAGAAACGTACCCAAAGTATAAAGAGTTAAATGTTAAAAACAAAAAAAATAAGACAATCTAAAGATTAAGCTGATCATGTCCTTGTAGGCCTTGGCTCACTTTTTCTTTTCTGAACAGCTGAGACGGAACACATTTTCTCATATATTGTTATATCTCCTAACAAATCCTCAAAGAGAATCTCCACATTCTGTATTAGGAAGCCAAAAACTCATTTTCCGACAGACACAAAACAAATGCTCAAGGGAATTGAAAAATATTTTCCAGGGCTGGCCATATCCACATCCAGTAGAGCCACACATGACAATCGGACTGGAATTCTATCTACTAGAGAAATTGCATACAACATTAAACAGTCATGCTGGATTTCGGGGGGGGGGGGGGAACGAGCTTTTATAATGTACCTAACAAACAGCTCTGTCTTCATTAGTTTTGACTACATAGTGGCAGCTTAGCTGCCAATCAGGTTTGCCTTGACACTCCACGATGTGCATATTTCACTGCACATTTGCTTTGCTACCGAGTCCGACCAAGAAACTGAGCTGTTGTGCATCCACTGAAACAACTCTCCATTAAAAAACATTTCAAGCAAGAAGGGTGAAAAGATGCTACCAGAGAAGGTTATAATTACACACGCTCCTCCTTTTTCCACAACTCTACGATGGCCTTTTCTCGTGCTGAGCTCAAATGAGATTTGAATAAGTTTTTGCTGTGAATTTCCATTTCCCATTAAAGATATTGTTGACTCTCTGTGCTTCACCAGTGAAATTGCTTAAAATGGCATGAAATTGAAGTCCTCACAAAATGAGTGCAACCTGACAGGTCTGATAATGCAAGTATTGATACCGAGACTCGACAAGATTAAATTCTGCTGTTTAGAATGAAACAGTTCATAATTAGGGCTGCAAGGTTCTTTATGAGAAATTTAAAGTGGTCTCCCACCGAAGGCATTTAAAAGATCACCAAATGTGATCAGTATTTCGAAGCACAGAATAAAGATTTTATCTTAGAGCAGGGGGCTTTCATTTAACAAATGCATCACCTGGTAAAGGAGTAAACCTATTAACATGGGATAATTCCCTTGCTTATCTCTAGCTGTTGTGCAGTAGCACAACTCAGATTTTTGAAAAAGGATTGAGAGATTCAAAGAGCGCCATGGATGAGTCACATCAAATCAACCTTTATTGTGTAGCAGAAATATTGCCTTACGATATATCATACAGGCCAAACAAATCCATGAAGAAAACAATACATCAATATTGTATATAAAATTTCCACATCAGTTACATTCATTATCACTACAGTCTATCAACTCCTTGCTCGGGATTGGCAAACAAGGTGACTTGAAGACGTACGTACTTTTCAGTATCTCCAAGCAGATAGGCAAGCTCATACTTTGCAGGCTGGCCAGCCATTTTGCGTATTCAAAAGTGCTTCTCTTGCAACTCTGTACCAGTAGAACAATATGAATATCTCCCTACGTTTCCAACAATGATCACTAAGACATGGCAACTGGAACTGAACTGCTTCAATAATGATGGTATAACCACTCATCTACTGATCATTGCTGGCTTTGCAACATCTACTCTGTGGGTAACAGAAAAGTAATTCCTAGCAACAACTAGACTGAGTATTGACAGAAAAGCCAGTTGAAGAAAAAAGATGGGAGGGGGGAAGACGGTATATTATTATACCAACTGAGATAGTATATAATTGCTCAGTAATACGCAGGCCTATTATTGAGTTATGAGTAAGTCTCATAACTCAATAATAAAATAGAACTCTCTTAAACTTAATACCTGCTCATGTAATTAACGTATTAGAAAGAAAAAAAAAAATCAACGCAACCAAGATTATGCATTTGAAAGAACTCTACTGTGTTCCTTTCATTTAAATTTCAAAGCGGATGTCAATGTTGTTTCATATCTACAAAGACAATTATTTCATGCGCTGTCAGGTTACTTGCAGACATCACAAATACATCAGGGTCTACCAGGATACAGATTTCAAAGTGCATTACTATTCTACAATCTTTGTTCCGTAGTAAGCGGATGGATTGCATTCCCTAGCCTGTCTATTCACTTATTAAAACTTTTTTTTAACCTTTCCAGATGAAATAGTTGAATATGCAAGACAGACTCTTCATGTAATCCTGCAAAGGTTACTTTGGTTTGATCTCTAGAAATGTAGGCTGTCTCCAGGTTGACTTGTTTTCATATGGATGGAACATGATTGTCTTGCTACACATCTTACCACGGCTTTGGAGCTTAGGGGGCTTATACTGTGTATATCTCAAGGACTGCTTCTCTTCCAACATCACACTGAAATAGTGAAATTCTTAAATTATCCTAAGAGAGTCTGCTAGTCATTGCCATTCATGCACCAGAGCTGGGCAGGGCACACAGAGGAATTCTCAGGACCTGCTCTGAATTCAGAGAAATACCTTCCCTTGAGGTTCACCAGATTCCAGATCTGGACACTTTCCCATCCCAATACAGGAGTTAAGTCATTTGGAGTTGGCTGGCATCTGGTGGCCAGGCAAAGTGCCTCTATAAGCATACATGTTCATTTAAGCGTTATATTTTAGATCTGTATCTATTTTTAATATAAATATAGGCCATAAGTATTATTCAAAATACGGCTGAATTTATATTGAAATAAAATAAGATAAACCCAAAATAGAGCTGTCAGCTTATTAAAAATTCTTAATAATGATCTCGCTTGTAAAATATTTTTTATCTTCTTCAAACATTTACATCCTACCTTTCCTCTTCATCTGAAAAACCCAAGGCAGCTTACATCAAGAATTTTAAAAACAAACTAAGGATCAAACTCAGCATGCATGCAAATGTGCACTACCTACTGAAAGTGATTCTTATTCTTAAAAACTTCCATGCAGAGGGAAAGGGATGGGGTGGGGGATCCCAGTCAGAACTGGGGGAAGGCAAAGATTTGCTCTTTTTCCTGAGCCATTCTGAAGCTAAAAAACACCCCACTGAAGTGGCAATTTCCACAAATTGCATAATTTTTGGTTACAACATGGTGGGTACAGGAGGAATGAACATCCTCCTCCCTGGTCCTGGACACATCCTGCTCCCAATAGGGGTCACACCCCCTTGTGGCAGACCCTTCAAGAGTCCCAAAGCTTAGTGCGTTTCGCTGTTGTCAAAACTAACAATTGGAAGGAAAATTGAAAACTACAATCAATGTTTCTCTTGATTAATCATGCCAAGAGTCAAAGCTTGTTGCTTAAAAACACACACAACAAAACCCAAAACCAGAAGCTATGACTTACCATTAGAATATTACTGCTGATCAAACTTTGTTTTTATATATGATAGCTGCGGCAAGAATTTTATATGCACAATACTGGAAGAATTCGGAGATACCTTCGCTGGAAGATTGGTGGCTGAAAGTTTTGGATTATGCTGAAATGGATAAACTTACAATTTTAATTAAGGAAAAGTCAGTTAACCTTTTCGTGAATAATTGGAAACCATTTATCGATTTTGTAAGAGAGAGAGAGAGGAACGATGTGATGATATGCGAATTTAATGAATAGAATGTGGGTGTTATTTTGGCTATTTAGGATGTATTGCTTCGTGCTTGCTATAATTTTATGAAATATGTATTGTTTTTATGTTAATATACTAAAAATAAAAATAAAAAAGAATATTACTGCTGATCATTATCTTTCAAAAGTTTTAGCTTGAAGTATAGCTTGAAAGTTTAGCTTGAAAATAAATTAAATATTCATATCTGTATGCCACATTTCAATCACACACACACACACACACACACACACACAAACACACACACACACACACACACACACACACACACACACCCTGGGGCAATCCACAACAGCAAGAAGATGCAATGAATTCAATTAGAACAACTAAAAGAGTTTAAAACATATGCAAGCAAGGTCTTAGGACTGACAATAAAAGTTCACTCAAAGTAGAGTCCATTCAGTATTAAAGGCCTGTTGAAACAGGATAGTCTTTACTGTAGTTCTAAAAACAAGCAGGGAAGGGCCAGATGGGCCTCCTGGGAAAGTGAGTTCCAAAACTTGGGTGCCACAACTGTGAAGGCTCTGTCCATACCCACTAGCTTCACCTCAGTGGGATGTAAAGGAGATCCTCCCCTGATTTTTACCTCAGTGGGTGGGCAGAATCATGTGAGGAAAGACAGTCCTTTAGAGTTTAGACATCTTGGGCACAAACTGTTATATAGGAGCATAAAAATTGTCATGCTGGATTAACATAGCCTAGCTTTCGATTTCTAACAATGGTCACAGAAATGCTTCAGTGATGTTGATATTATGATAAGCATGACTCTATATTCATGCCCTGCTTGTTTCCAGTATTGCTGGTCAGGAAAATACTTTCTCTAGGCATGGAAATGGCGATTCTCCTGTTGTGTCTAGTAGCCGCAGAGTCTGACCCCTGTTGAGATCCCATCTTTTTGCAACAATTCCATGTGTGAGCTTATCATCCGTTCTGTGAAGCACATGACACAAAGGTGGACTACATAAAGACGTAACAATGGGAAAAATAGGGCGACCAAAAGGAAAAATGTGGTGGTGGTGGTGGGGGAGAAACCTAAGGTGCAGAAAACCAAAGAAAGAAAGCTTAATACATTTGCTTTCTGCACCTTTAGATTGTTCACCTTCCCTATTTTTGCCTAGAGGATACAGAAAACAATAATGCAGAAAAATGGGAGTAGGGTGCATATGAGAGAGAGAGAGAGAGAGAGAGAGAGAGAGAGAGAGAGAGAGAGAGAGAGAGAGAGAGAGAGAGCAGTCTGACAGATTAAAAAAATTACCAGTAATAGAGAAGGGGAGAAAAATATAGGGAAAAGGAAAAGGCACACGAGAGAATAATGAAGATCCTGTTCAGAAGGCGCAGAAATGTCATTTTAATTTGTCACTAGCATCTGTCAGTGGAGTGTTACTGAGAGTCCCCCGCTGCAATGGAAAAACACTCCAGACACATACAAAAAATCAATTAAGATCCATTAAGTGCACCTGGCTCCTCCTCCTCTCTCCTTTGACAATAAAAAGGGGGGAGTAAGGAGCAGACAGCCAGGCAACAGAACATCCAGTGTATGACCCAACCCAACCCAACCCAAGGTCCAACTGCTATCGCTCAGCAGTCAACCCAAGACACAACTGCAGCACATGGTCACATGGTGCCTCCGTCTCTGCCTTTGAACAGTAATAATACGGGGGGGGGGGGTAGGAAGCACAAGTTTTCCCAGAGCAATGCCATGTGAGGGAGTAGAAGTCACAGCAAATGTTAAAAAGGTAAAGGTGACCCCTGACAATTAAGTCCAGTCGTGTCCGACTCTAGGTTGTGGTGCTCATCCCCATTTCAAAGCCGAAGAGCCAGCGTTGTCCGAAGACGCCTCCGTGGTCATGTGACCAGAATGACTCTCCTTGCCACAGCGCGTAGCATGCAGCTGGAACACGGAGCGCTGTTTACCTTCCCGCAAGTGGTACCTATTTATCTATTCGCATTAACATGCTTTGGAACTGCTAGGTTGGCAGGAGCTGGCCAAGCAACGAGAGCTCACCCCGTCGCAGATTCAAACTGCCGACCTTTCGATCGACAGCTCATGGTTCAGCGGTTTAACCCACTGCGCCACCCGCTGGCCTACAGCAAATGTTACTGGACTGTAATGATGGCTAAGCCAGAATTTGACTTGGCAGTACATATGACTGCTGTGCAATTGTCAAGCTGGGCTCCCACTGTGGTGAAGAATGTGCTGTTGTTGATCTTTAAATACTAATGCCAGTCTCCATATCTCACAGTAGAACAGACAGCAAGATTTGCACATAGATATCGAATGCACGTAGATATCGAAGAAGAGCTGATATTTTGAGACTGTTTTCTGGCTTTCTGGTTTATTGTTTGCAGTTATATTCCTAGATTCTGTGCAGGAATCAACAGGGTCTCACCACGGAAGTGTCCCAACATGGGAGAGACATGATCCTCCTACCAGGGTATGGCAGTGGGCACCACTCCACCCTGCCTGGCAGAGAGTTACTTCAGGAAGGCAGTGGGGCTTGCCCAGCGGTACAAGTATGAAGTCCTATCTCCTCTCTGATGCAAGGGAAGGAGGAAGGTGGAAGCTCCTCCTCACCAGTTCAGAGGGGACAAGAAGATAAGAGTTAGGAGTCTCTCCTCGCTTAGGGCAAGAACACTGCCAAGGAGTGCTTTTTAAATGAATATAACTTTATAAAATCTACTTGTACAACTATCCTGTGCTGCCTCCTGGGGCAGACGCCACCTTACCCTGGTGTCTCCTGGGAAGCAGGGAAGACAATGCCAGTGTCCGGCTACTAGCTAACTTCTGAATCAATCTCCAGTCTATTACATTTCCCTCTGTATCATTTGCAACATTGTCACAGTTGCCCTAACCTTATCATGTACTCTGTAACTGAATGCCTTTCCATATGTGCCACATTGTAACCTGGGCACCAGTCTTTGTCTACACCATTCCTATGCCTGCATATCTAAATAGCTGTATTGTTTGGACCTGTCTATGCGTATGCTCTCCTCATTTAAACCCAAAGAATTCGGTCCCACCCCTTGCCACCCTGACCAGGGGGATGATTGAATTATACCAGGACATTGCAACATCTGCAGCCCAGCTCCCATTGGTCAATAATCAACACAAGCACAACACTTTCTCATTGGTTTAACATTAGAATTATCTCTCCTTTTATTGGTTGCTCTTCCAACATGTAATGTACACTTGCAATTGGCGGGATATTTGAATCTGGGTTCTTATTGGCTGCTTTCCATGCATTTTCCTTGGATCCTTCTGTTTGTTAGTTTCCTTTACAAATTCAAATGTATCCATGAGTTCACCTGTCCTATGTGTACCAAGTTCCACATCTAATGTATATAAACCCTTGTAATTGTATTGTCCCTTACACAACTTGTGCAGTCAAGTCTGTGTCCTTTGCTGGCAAAGTAAAGACTTTCCTTTTTGAATCAGTACTGCGTTTTACCATCTTTTGAGCTTATTTTTGGCTCCCCGCATCTGCGGTCCTTTTTCTTTTGCTTCCCGTGGCCGAAGCAGCACGTGGCCTGTCGTCCTGCCCACCGGGCAACTGAGCTGAAATCACTTTGACATCACTTGTACCCTTGGGGTGCAAACAACAATTAAAGTTTTAGTAGGGCTTTTTCTTTTAAATCCACCATACTTGAGGAAGTCACTTTTTGGTTGATCTTGTTTATATTTATTTATTTAAAGAATTTGTATTCCACCTTTCTCCCAGCAAGGGCACTCAAGGCAGCTTACAATATTAAAATAAACATGTACATTAAAATAATTAAAAACACATAATTAAAACAATTAAAATAAACAACCCCAGTGGGTCACCTGTATTTACATTTGTTAAAAGCCATTTGTTAAAAAGCCACCATGTCAGACATCGAAAGCTAACCTAAAAAAACAAAATTTGAATATCTTTAAAAGAAATAACCAAAATGTTTGTGTTGTCAAAGATCTACTTTTTGTGGTTCACTTTGTAACCTTTTAATGGAAGCTTCATCCTCCAAACACTAAATAATGGATGTCATTGTCCAATCAAATATTAAAGATTCCCAATGATGGAGCTTCTACTTCTGCCTCAAGGTTATTTTGTATCCTGATGGGCTTCACCGTCAGTAACTGTTCCCAAGCACTCACTTAAATTTCCTTTGATTTTACTCCATTATTCTTACTCTGGGATTTTGCTAGCAGTAAAACTGCAGCTCTCAACTAGTCTCTTCTGGGCTAGTCCTACTGACATCCTATGAGATTAGACTAGAACCAGCAGTTTCAAGATTGCAGTTAAACTCATTAAGTAAATGCAGATACTATTTCCACCCAACTCCATTCCAAAGTCTCAAAACGGCAAACACATTAAAAACAAACACACACACACAGTACACAGTCAATAGTACTACTTTAGTTCTAACTACAGTTCTAACTACGATCACACACATAGAATGTGTAACAGTAACATTGCACATAAATCCATGGCTGCTCCTGTGAGGAGAAAAGTAGGTTTGGGAGGAGGGAGCAATTTTTGGCAGAGAAGGGGGGGGACAGAGGGAGGGAAAAAAATGTACCAGACCCTTTCTTTACCTGACTCTGCTGTGCTGCAACTCCCCCTCTCACCCCCTAGGAGACTCTCTCGGGTTTCTATGTAACATTGTGTGACCATAACACCGTTACCAAGAGCTGGTACAAACAAAAGTACTGAAGTTTTGATTACAGTGGACAAATTTCTTCGGTCCAGAGTAATCATGATGAATGTTGTCCATTCTCTTGTGCACAAGTTACTTATGCTCACTTTTACATTTACTGTATTTATTTTATTTTATTTATAATATTTTTTACCCTGCCTTTCTCCCCAAAGGGACCCAAGGCAGCTTACAAGAACAAAAAATACAAAAAACACAATCACATTTAAAAGCAATTAAAATAGTGAACTAAAACTCATAAATAACAATCTAAAAACGATAAAAGAGACCACTATTACAATTAAAAACAAGAACACGAGACCAGCAGCATCACAACTGTAACAGCTGGATGTTATAAAGGCCAGAGACTCATAAAGTTCTCAGGCTGCAACCCTAAACACACATAGCAGGGAGTAAAGGCCCAATCCTAACCTTGAGGTACTCCAGTGTACTGTATCTCAACATATGCCAGCACAACAACAGCCTCGCTGTAGAAGCTCATCCGTCGATAGACACACCATGGACACAATGTAGGAAAAATGCCATACCAATGTAGCTCGGACATTACATGGATGCCAGCACAAATCGGCCAGCAGAGAGACCAAAACAGGGAGGAGATTGGGGTGTGACAAGGGAGGGATGTAGGAGGGACATGGGAAGGTTGAGGAAGAGTTGATGTACACACCATATCCTAACTCTTTTTCAGAAGACACACACACACACACACACACACACACACACACACACACACACACACACACACACACACACCTCCTGAAAAATGGTATGCCAAGACAAAACTGGCGTAGGTAGGAGTAACCCCATAAGGAACAATGGAGACAGGAAAAATAGCAGAAAATTGCAACTCTTGTCACACACACCCCGCCCACTCCCCCACGACAGAGCGTAGGATACAGACTACATTTGGCAGCCAATCACAGCACACCCATCCCAGTACTAAAGTGCCTGCTAGGGAGAATACAGTTCAGAGTACAAAGTCCAACAAAACAATATTTTTCTTTCTGGAGTTTCAGAGTTAGACCTATTCTTGGGTATATTTGGAGTGCTGATTCCAAAAATGGCATCAGTTTCGCCCTATCAGCTCTAGTTTTGGAAATACGACATAGCCACCTTATATGCTGATTCAAACAGCTTCCTTGCGAGGAAGCCGATGCCATGGCTTCCTCACGACAAAGCTGCTTAAATCAGCATATGTGGTGACTGTGCTGTATCTCCAAAACTAGAGCTGATAGAGCAAAACTGATGCAATTTTTTGGGAATTAGCTCCCCAAATATACGCAAGAATAGGTCTAACTTCTGAAACACCAGAAAGAAAAATACTGTTTTGTTGGGCTGTGTAATCTGAATTGTAAAGCACATTTGCGACAACATTAGAGTAAGGACAGCCGGCGCAAAGGCCGGTCGCCCTCACTCCGCAGCCGGATCATTCCCACAGCCGCCGGAGATGATAAGTGCAGCTCCGGTGGGTGCGGGGGAGGTCCAGGTGGTGAGGGAGGCCGAGGGTTGGCAGATCCGGCCCGGGGGGGCAGGGACGGTGGCCGCCATATCCCCATCCCCTTCCTGGACCAGATCTGCCATTATACAGCCTCCTCGGACTTGCGCCAGCTAAATAGCTGGTGGAAATCCAAGGAGGCACATTGGGGCCTCCCCGCATTACACCAGGGGAAGGGGACAAACGTCCCCATCTCCCAAGTAACCCGAGTAGACCTCAGGGAACGGGGGATAGGCAGGATTGGGCTGCCCATGAGGTTGCTAATCTACTCCTTCTAGTCAGACCCAGTCAAGGGATGGACCCTCACCAGCAATGAACTCACACTTTGCCTGATTGGCCAAAAACACCAATGGCAGGGACAAAAGAAGAAGCAGGTCTAGAACCCAAATTGGCCACTCCACAAAGCTGCTCGCTAACTACACAGCCATAGCAGGAGATAGGTGAAGCGCATCCCCCCTGGTATTTTACACCTTGCATCACCACAAACAGGCCGTCCTGACCGGGAGGCTGTAGCACATGGACCTATCAGAGAGAGCACTGCATAGGCCAATCGTTGAGTTGGCATGTGACATTCCACTCTGCATGCGCTGTGTTTTTTTAAGTTATCCTGCAAAAAACTGCAGGCTCCAAAAGAAAAAAAATCTTTGGTATTATAATGTTTTCTTTTTCTTTTAAGATTAAAAACAAGAAAGACAGAAAGAACTCCATGGCGCTACTGGACCAATGTGAATAGCTTTTTATGAGAATCACTCATAAAGTTGCTTAAATTAGTTTGAATATCGGGAAGCAGATAAAGTTGGAAGTATATGTTATCTGTGTTTATGGTCTCAGTGGCATGAGTGCTATCACTGTTTTAATTTTGTATTATTAAAAAAAAACCTGTCGAAATAAATTCAATGAGAAAAAAAAGAATCACTCGCATAAACAGCATTAATAACCCAGACCTGCATTTTATTGGTCTAGCAGAGGGTATGTTTTTGCCACAAGTCTTTCAATACCCAAGTCACTCTTGAGAACCAATGCAAATGCACAGTGTGGTTAAGGCCTACCTGAACCTATGAATCATCCAGTGTCTTTTTCAGCTCAGAGACGAGACATCTAGCTGCCAACTCTGACAATAAAGTTTCTTTGAAGATTAAACCATATCATCAAATGGTTGAAGTTATCTGAGTTCAAGAGTGATAGATGCAGTTTCTTCAACTCCCAAAGCAAATCACATTTAAACCTCAAGGTGTTTTTATTTAAAAAGAAAGTATACTTGTCAGCAAAGAATAAAAAAACCACAATTATATTCAGTATTAAAACTGAATATTTGCTGATCATGGAGTTGGTGTTCAAGATCAAGGTATGTACCTTTAACTTCATACATAAGTGCGAGTGAGAAGAATCATATTTCCATTTAGAAGTAAAATTCGGGTACATTTCTCAGAGTAAATCAGGGCAACAGTATCACTCATAATGGCAAGTCTTTTGCACATTCAGAGAAGTGCAAGACTCACAATGCATAACTACTCAGCATACCTATGCATACCTACTCAGAAGCAGTGTTCCAGGTAACCTGCACAGTTGCGCAGCAGCTTGAAGTCAATCTCTGCACAGCTTGGAGCTCGGATGAACTGGAAGTCAGTGATGATGTATCGCCAAAAGACGCCACTGCACTGCTGTCCAGCAACCAAAGGGTTCTGTGCAGTGGTGTGGACCCCTTAGAGCAGTGATTCTCAAAGTGGTGGGTCGTGACCCACCATGAAAAACGGAAGCAGTAGCTACCCCCTTAAGGGGTGGGGCAACGTGTGGCAGCAATGACACTTTCAGGGTCCTGCTGCTGAGGACAAAGGGTTTTTTTCCACTTACGGGGAGGTCATGATCGGCGCTGTTTAGAGCCTTGGGGAGACCTGTGGAGGAGGCAGCAGCCCCCCCCCCCGAACCCTTTGGGGAGCTGGCAGGACAACCAGGTATATACTATGTTTTAAAAAGTGTTTTGGAGTTGGGGGCAGGTGCAATTCTGTAGCGCTGCCTCCGGCATCACCCCACCACCTCAAAGACTTGCAGGGGTGTGAACTTCCCTGTAGGACTTTGAGAAACGCTGTTCTAGACAGTTGAGCACAGAAATCTATTAGTGGTCATGTCTTATGATATCTAGGAGGTGGTTAGTTCTAGGATACCTAGAAAGTATCATAGAAAATATTTCTTTATCCAGTGTGTAATTAGTTTGTGGAACTCTTTGCCACAGGATGTGTTGATGGCACCTGGCCTAGATGCCTTTAAAAGAGGATTGGGCAGATTTATGGAGGAAAAGACCATCACAGGTTACAAGCCATGATGGGGTCCGATAAGCAACCTCCTGGTCTTAGTAATAGTAATAATAATCTCTAAATGCCAGATGCAAGGGAATGGCAACAGGATACTTCTTGTCTTGTGTGCTCCCTGACCCTGAGGCATCTGGTGGGGCCACTGTGAGATACAGGAAGATGGACTAGATGGGTCTTTGGCCTATTCCAGCAGAGCTCTTCTTATGTTCTTAAAGTCACTGGCGTCACTGCAGGGGGGGCGGAGCTCTAAGTTCCTCCGATGCTCCGACCCTCCGTTACACCGGAGCACGAAGCGCCCCCACCCCTCGCCTTCGGAACCATTCAAGGCGGTGAAAGCGCTGCTTTCACCGCCTTGAATGGTTCCGAAGGCGAGGGGGCGGGGCCGCTTTGCTTTCACCACCTTGAATGGTTCCGAAGGCGAGGGGGCGGGGCCGCTTCGTGCTCCAGTGTAACGGAGGGTCGGAGCCTCGGCGGAACTTAGAGCTCCGCCCCCCCCCCTGCAGCGACGCTAGTGCTTAAAGTGGTGCCCAAGATTGGGACAGCCTCCAAGAGAAGTATGCCTGGCCCCATTCATCACCACCTTCTGGTGGGTGGCGGTCAAGACAATTTTATAAAAGCAGGTTTTGAGAGTTGGTGCAGCATAGCGGCTAAGCCTGCAATCCTGTACACACTTTCCTGTGAGTAAGCATCATCACTGCACACAATTGGACTTACTTTTGAGTAGACATGCATAGGATTGTGCTGTAAGAGACTAAGCTGTGAATCAGAACTTCCCTGGTTCATATCTCATCTCTCCCATGGTGGTGATCCAAGGCATTGCATTCCTTCTCAGTCCCAGTTCCCCAGCTACAACATAGGGATAAGAATATTAACCTTACTGGGTTGTTGTAAAGACCACTTCAAGCGAAGCACTTTACACATGCAGAAAATCCAAGTCTATACATGTCTACTCAGAAGTAAGTTCCATTGAGTTCAATTGGATCTACTTCCAGGTAAGCATGTATAGGATTTTGCTGTATTATTTTATATTCCACACTGCTATTTTCAGCTATTTCAAATTGCTGAGAATGCTTTGTTTTATTGCTTGGTTTTATCTTGTTCTTATTGTACTGATATTTTCCTTTATTTTGTTGATGTTTTTGTAAGTCATCTTGCATTATGGGATTACATTCAAACCAAGAAGTCCAGAAATCAATTTAACAACACATAAGAATTCAAAGATTAAAAACAATAAAATACAGGTATTTCATAGATTCATGCCAGAGGCACTTGAGATGCAGAAATCTAAGGTATAAAGAGAAGGGAAATGGCTTGTTGACACTATTAGTTCACTGCAAGGGAGTGTGGTTAAAGATTATTTTGCTTATAACTGAGCTGTAATACCAGAATAGGGAACACCCAAAGATCAGTGTGGAGCCAGGATGGTGTAGCGATTTGGGAGTCGGACTTAGACCTGGAAGATCCAGGTTCAAATCCCCGCTCAGCCACGAAGCTTCCTGGGTGACCTTGGGCCAGTCACTATCTCTCAGCCCCACCTACCTCACAGGGTTGTTGTGAGGACAAAAAGGAGGGGAGGAAATATGTACATGACTCTGAGCTCCTTGGAGGAAGGGCGGTATAAAAATGTGAAAAATAAAATAAAAACAAATAATATCAAACTGGTGCTTGGAATGGATTATTCAAACACTGCTCTGCTAAGGGGTAAATTTTCCAATTACAGGTGGACCCCCATATCCTCTGGGGATATGTTCCAGGCCCCTCCGTGGATACTCGAAACCGTGGATAAGAGCGAACACCCCCTCCATGGTTTCCTGGCCCCCCCCACCCTGCGTCCCCGGCAGGCAGGCATGCTTGCCCCCTCAGCGCTTATTTTTCTTTTAGCAAGCTTTGTTTCTTCCTTAAAACAAACAGAGAAGCAGCCTCCATTGCAGGCAAGTAGAACAAGACTAAGTCCTAGAGAGGCTCTGCAAGGTTTCTGTTAACCTTGCAGAGCCTCTCTAGTACTTAGTCTCGTTCTACTTGCCTGTAATAAGCAGCCAGAGGCTGCTTCTCCTGTTTCTTTAAGGAAGAAACTAAGATTACTGGGAAAAAAGTAAAAGCCTGGGGGGAGGGGTCCTCACGATCCGTGGATAACTGAAACCATGGATAGCGAATCAGTGGATATGGGGGCCCACCTGTAAAACACAATGCAAAAATATATGAGAACAGAGATCCTGGAATAACTCCAAACTACAGTATATTAACATGGTCACCATATATAACAGGATTAGGTAATAATAATAAGGTAATAATTTCCAATATATTTCAAACTGCTCTGATATGATGGAATTCAAAGCTGGCCAGCTCTTTGAGTTACGCTCAGAATCCAGTAGGTTGGAATTCAGGCAGATGAGGGGGCCCCAGGCTTTTGTGAAGCTAATAAAGCAAGAGGCTAGTTAAATGGTTCTTAACTCCCTGGTGCTTTTGAATAGGAGTCTACGTGGGGGCCCTCTACATACAACCTCCGTGGGGAATCTCTACCCTCTACATCTACCTAAGAGAAAGGGCTGAGGTGCATCAGGTAACAAAGACAGCATGAGCTGTAGACTCTGGAAGAGGCCGGGACTGAGGTGGGACTTATCTGAGAGACAGACTGCCATGAAAGCAAAAAGAAGGAACTGACAGTTAGTAGCTGCAGACATGCTTAGACGACACGTGAAGCTGATGTTATCTGTAAAAGCACATGTTACTTACAGCCAGATCCATACTACGATTCCGGCGCCAGAACGGGTGCTCCGGCGCCGGAAGCCATTGCAAATGTGCCCTAAGGCATGTTTGCACCAACTTGGGAGTAAGGGAGGCCGGCCCAAGGCTGGCCTCCCTCACTCCGTCGCCGGGACGTCCATGCGGCCACCGGAAGAAAGTAAGGCTCCCACTGGCGGCTACATGGGTGATCTGGGCAGTGAGGGAGGGGGCCCATTGATCGAGCCAGCCCCGGTGGGGGAGGGGATAGTGTCCACCATATCCCCATCCCCACCGGGCCAGCTTGGCCGTTACACGGCCTCCTCCTACTTCCGCCAGCTATTTAAGCTGGCGGAAATCCGAGGAGGCCGATTGGGCCGGCCCTGGTTTACACCCAAGGAAGGGGATGAACGTCCCCTTGTTCGAGTAGACCTCCGGGCCACAGCAGCATGGCCCGGAGTGGCAGCCCAGTGTGGGGATAGGATCCGGTGGGCGGCCCTGGGCCACCAGCTGGAACTTTAGTCAGGATTTCACCCTTAGTTTGGTCCAAATGCTCACACTTGTATTTTTGCAAAGAAAGCAAATATTACAAAGACACCATAATCCTCTCTGCCAAAGGAAGCCCAAATCCAGGTAATGCTGTGCCCTGGAACTTCTCATTGCTCACAGAAGTGGGGCATGAGGACATAACATTAGCCTGAGTTCATCAGGTCCATGTTCCTCCTCACCCCCCCCCCCCCCACCACCACCCCTGGCTCAAAAAACAGTGCATGCGCTTATGTGAGCCTAGTTACCTCCAGGTTTAGGTTTAAATTAGAAGAGATTACTAGGTAACAGCAAGCAAATCCTTTGCCCCTTCATTCCCATGGACTGCAAGGAAAGAAAGAGATGCTGACAAAGCCTGTGGGGTTATCATTTTGGAATAAATAACCCACTGCTGTACAAAGACAGGGTTTGCATCTCCTTTGGCAGCAGTTTAATAATCCACGTACATTGCACAATTCTGACACTGCAGCAAAGAGAATTTTTAAATAGGAATGGATGGATGGATGGGAAGCAAGCTGAGATTTGCTTTTAAAGTTTAAAAAAAACTCCCAAAATGGTAAAGAAGCATTATAATCCGATTCATTTTTGCGACACTACATGCAGCAGTCACACCTACCCTTTTCAGAAATCTTATTTGCACATGAAAAATATGTTTATACACTTCTCTCTTTCGCTATCATTCTCGATAATAGGCTTTCCTTCTAGCAACACAAGAATAAGTAATAAGCAAGCCTACCGTCCTGTCCGTAAAAGCTTCAAGTCTAAACAGAGGGTGCTCAAACACACAGCTGTAAAAGGCCATGACTCACAGCTGCATATTCCCCAATCAGCAAACTCCATCCCACTGCAGTATGTATGCATACAAAGATCTTACCAACACAATGACACTCACAGTCCAATCATAAGCGCTCCACCCAATGGTGGCATGCCTCCCGCGCTGGCGCTGACTGCCGTAAAGCATCCAGAACCCAGTTGCAAAAGCCTCTCCGACAGCACACTGATCCGTTAGGTTAGGATTGGGCTCTCAAAAACATGACTTGTACAAAGGCTTGCTGAGGAACAGGTTTTATAAGGCAGCGTCTGGAGACTTGTTTCTTGAATGCTCAGCAATGTCTACATATCCCAGCTGGTGCTTCCACTGTGGGGACACCTTACCTAAAGATCTAACAACCAGCTGTGATGTAAAAGCCTTGAGTTAAGAGCAGAATTGGTCTTATTGGCCCCAACTCTGCAGGTTACACTGTTGCTGAGTGCGGTCTGGAGAGCTCTGCTGAAATAATGTTACGACTTCATTAGTGGTCATTGAATCCCCATTTGACATCAGTGCCCTTCTTCTCCCTAAAACATACTGAAAGAAAAAAATGCATCTTATGGAGTTTGATCCGCTCGCCTCCTCCCCATTCTCCATCTAATGAGACTTTTCTCTTGAGTTGCTCCTGCTATAAATTGGGACGCAAACCTCAAAGTTCAAACAAACACATTTTGCTTTGAACAACCTCCAGACTCCCTAACCAGATCATCAATAAACAGAGCATATTGTGCAAATGGACTAATAACACGGCCCTAATTCAATTGCCTCCAACAATTTTCTGTGCACACTCTATTAAAAGTAGCCACTCAGCCAGAATGCCTTAGAAGCCTGGACAAGGTATGTTTTTGGAACAGAGGCAGGAAGTGGA
This sequence comes from Plestiodon gilberti rubricaudatus, assembly GCA_026170595.1. Lineage (NCBI taxonomy): Eukaryota > Metazoa > Chordata > Lepidosauria > Squamata > Scincidae > Plestiodon > Plestiodon gilberti. The sequence goes on along the minus strand of JANXHW010000001.1, from coordinate 252,759,105 downwards.
GTCAGCTCTCCACTCTGCCATTTGCCACATGACATAGATTTTGCCTACACAGGAGTAGGAGAGAGAAATGGATACACTCATGTATATTACCCTGTATGAAATCATACATGCCAGTTTTGCCATGTGTGCATTTGGTGGGAAGCAGCAACTAAAGGTAGGGGACCAACATGTGTATATGTAATGACATGGTCACTGCACATAACACTGAAGATCAAACAGAACTGGATGGACACAGTGCATATGCTTCAGTCTATACACCTGTGAAAGCTTCCGGTATGAAGAGGACCTCTGTGTCATTGTCATTTTTGTGTCCACAGGGTGACTCCTGGATGCACTGACAATTTAAGGTGCTCATTCGTCTCTCTGGTTAATCTTTTGGCCTCATGGCTTCATATTGATTTACTTGCTTGATCTAGAAGTGTCAGACATCGTTTTCTACTTAGATATTTCCACATGTGAAGTCTCTAAGGCAATGTCAAAAGACTTTTAATGTTCAGCCCCCCCCCTTTTGTGTTTCCTCTGCAAGGAGAGTTGCAGCTCCCCCAAAGGGAGACACAGGACTGTAGGAATTGGTTGGAAGAGAAAACGTTTTGACAAAAATCAAAGACGTTTTGAAAAAAGTCTTTTTCATCGCTAGAGCTTATACTAAACATACAGTATAGGTGAATTAGTTTATCATGTTGTCTTGGCCTGCTTTTGATTATTCCCCCCTTATTACCGTAATTACTTAAAGCCTCAGACAGTCCACAACGACAATGTGTCTGATCCATCTGACCTTTCAGACAAGGGTGGTCCAAAAATGTAATCACTGGCGTCGCTGGTGCGAGGCGGGGTGGGTGGGGCGCCCCTGGGTGACACGCGCCACGGGGGTGACACGCGCACCCCGCGCGCGACACCTTTCGGACACCCTTCGGACACCCTTCGGCAAAAAGCCCTCAAAACGGTCTGCGCATGCGCGAAAATCCGGAAAATACCGGATAAATGCGCTGCCTGGGCCTTCTTTCAGAAGGCCCTGGAGCGCCGACAGGGTCGGACGCTCCGAGGCCGGACGCTCCAAGGCCAGCTAACGGGCCGGCCTCAGAGCGTCCGAAGGGAGACACGACACGGGGGGGAGCCGGGTCGCCCCCCCGTGCCGCGTAGCGTCACTAGGGTGACGCGCATCCCCCGCCCCAGGGTGACGCGCGTCCTAGTGACGCTACTGAATGTAATCACAAAATTCTGTAAAGTTTCACACAATGCCCTTGCTTACAGTTTTTGTGTACTATTCGTCCAACTGTCCACAGCTTCTTCTTTCCCCCATGTGCAGATCTGAGGCATTGTTTTTTTTAAGTCTTTTTCACTGAGGCAATCACAACTAATCAGGAAATCACAGTAGTGTGATTACATCATGTTATCATGCTGCTAATCAGATTTGACTACATGGTGTCTCAAAGCCAAATAAAAAGGACAGGAAGTGTTGCCATCACTCTGAATAGGCTTCCTGACAATGCCACATAGCCTATCCGCATATGGGAATGTTTCCTGCCATCACTCTCAATATAGAAACATTTATATATACCCGTATTTATCAGCGTATAATACGCACCGGCGTATAAGACGCACTTCCTTTTGGCCTTGGGTTTCAAGAAAAAAACATTTAAAGCATTTTTGGGCCACTTGGCCACTTACCGCTTGGCTGCTTAATTAGCTAATTTACATAAATTGCACAAAAATACCAGGATCTCTTTTAAAACACACAGCAATAAGACACATGAACAAAATGCACCAGAACATAAATCCCAAGTACAAAAATAACCCCAGACTCAACTCTTTTCCCCCCAACCCACCCATGCATAGTTTCCAAAGTAAAAAACATAAAAGTACAAAAAAAAACCAGACTCAACTCTTACCACCTTACCACCCCCAGACTCAACTCTTACCAACTCTTAAACAACATAAATCCCAAATACAAAAACCCCAGACTCAATTCTTTCCCCCCACCTCACCCCACCTCACCTATGCACAGTTTCCAAAGCCTCCCAACTAGGCCCAGTTCAGAAGCTTACCCAAGCTGCATTCATTCAGCATCCAGGAGAGCTGGAAAGACCAGGCCCTCTACAGCTCAGCTGAACTGATCTGAGCACAGCACCCTCTGCTGGCTGCTGAGAAGCTCAACTCATGCAAGTGCATAAATTAAACCCGACAAACAGCTGTAGATTGGATAATTAGTCAGGGAAGAAAGCACAAGGGAGCTCTCCGGCTCCGGAAAAAACCCGGTAAGCCCAAAAATGCTTTAAAACGGGTGGGGGGGGAAGGTGTTTTTTTTTGTTTTTTTTTAGTATTGGCGTATAAGACGCACCCTACTATTTTGGGTCACAAATTTAGACAAAAAAGTGCGTCTTATACGCCAATAAATATGGTATATAATTCTCAGGTCCCCCCTTACCACACTTGCTCAGTGACACATGGTGACATGGACATGTGCCCAAACATTAACCAAAACATGCATGTTCTAGGGACTGTTGACTCATGGTGCACCCCAAAGGAGATTGGCATTTGAAAAGAAGAGTAAGATACACTGGGTCCTCAAATTACAGGCATCCAAGTTATAGATGACCATGTTGGCGCATTCACACAGGCTCAGTCTGTCTATTCTGGTGCTATTCTGGTGCTTTCACGCAGGTGCAATAGCACTGAGTCAGCAAGAACTGGCTGTTTCAATTTCTATACATTCTGACTTCTGGACAAAGCTCCGGAATGGAACCAGGATGCAATACTATTTATTGTAAGGGCTAATTACAATAGATAAGTAGTGGTTCAAGTGCTTACATTCACAGTAAAGTTGGTTATAAAATGGTGCTTGACCTAACAAGCACCAGTTCCTGGGGGAGGGAGGGAGAGAGAGAAGCAGAGATATAATATTGCTTAGCTCCTTGGAAGAGGAGGGGGAATGAGGGGGAGAGTGGAGACGCAAAGTGGAAAGACGTTAATGTTTTATGGAGACGAGATTGTGTACTTACAGGCAAATGAGACTTTGGGAAAATAAAAGCTTCAAGGTGGGCATGAGAGGAATAGAGGAATTTTGTGACTAGCAGCCCAATCCTAATAGGCTGCCCTACTAGCGGAACTAGTGCTCTGCTAGTGCTGGCTGACTTCCTGTGCACATTGTTGCCACACTGGCTGCCCGTCGGAGCAGGTAAGCCAGTGCGGGAGGCGGGAGGGGGTGGAAGGGACAAAACTGGAGGAGGAGGGGCGAAGCAGGGAGGCTGCAGGAGGGGATGGATCTGGCGGCAATGGTGCGCACCGGATCCTATCCTCCATTTCCACAGCCTTCCTGCCCCCTTTTTCTCCTTGGACTTGCGCCAGCTAAAGAGCTGGTGCAGGTCTGAGGAGACACATTGCGGGGTGGGAGCTTACAGAGGGGAAAGGGAATTTACATCCCCTTTCCCTTCTGAAGCCTCCCCCTCTGTCCCCCCCCCCACTGGATACAGCACATACCTTTTCAATGTGGCTGCACATGCAGGGGGTGAGGGGAAGCATAGAATTGGGCCGTAGGTATAGAGAGAGCTGGAACTGAAGAATGGAGATGTGGCTGTGGTCTGACTCACAACAACAAAGGAACGAATTTAAAAAGTGACATGGATTCTCTAATGAACTGGCTACTAGTTCACTATACTTGGTGGAAGAGCCACTGACTCCCTGGGTGCCGCGAAAATGTTTTACGGCACTTTTGCAACACCCTAGGCTGGCAAAGCGCTTGCTCTGCCAGCCCGAAGTTGCACAGGATTGCGCTGTAAATTAAGGTGGGGGTTTAGTCCATCTACTGTTTTGAACCAGAGAAATATAATTGAATTATTAAGAGTTGAAGAGACTGCTGAGGTTTTCAACCTCTCAAAAGGGGCCTGGTTAATGAACCCTTTTTGATACTCAAAGAAAAGTTAGATTAGCATAAGGTTTAATAGAAGATTGTTAGCCTCAATGGCCTTTTTTTTTCTCATGGCAGGATGCTTCAATAGTTGTGTCATACCCTGCAAGTTCAGATAAGAAAACAAGACAAATGCAGTCACTTCAGGAAATTTCCATCCATATGGCTTCTTCAAACAGTGTGTGTGTGCTGGGGGGGGGGGGAGTGGCACAGGAAAAAATGTGTCCTTTTGAGGAAATGTGAGTCACGGGGAAGATGAGGGACTGTGGCGCACAGTGAAAGGCAGTGGCATAGCCAGCCTCCCTACTGCCCAAGGAGGTGATGCCCCAACATCACCCTGCGTTGTGATGTCACGAGTCATTGTGACATCACTTCTGGATCACTTCTGGAGGCAGCAATGGCGGTGAAACTGCTATGGCCTCCTCTTAGTGAAGAGTAGGAGACTGCAGTGATGGCGGCAGTGGTGGCTTTGTGTGCTGCCAAACCCCCCCCCCCATTCCACCTGCCTCGGAGGCACTTCCAAAGGAGGAGGAAGGGGGCGGCGGCAGCCCAACTGCAAATCCGCCACCATCTCCTCTTTGAGTTTCTTGCTTTCGTTGAACCTTCCAGAAACTGCCGACATGAAGAGGCTCTTCGTGTTTCGGCAGTTTTAGGAAGGCTCAACGAGAGCGAGGAAACCCAGAGGTGGTGGCGGCCCTGTCGTCTGGCTGCTCTTCTCTCTTGGAGGCCTCCAAAGGAGGGCTGCTGGATTGCGAGAAGGTGGCGGCATGCAGAGGCGTTGGGGTGCCAGAAGAGGCGGCAGCCATCTTGGCTGAGTCTCATGTGGCACCCCCTCATGTGACCCTCCAGCCTGGAACCTGGGGCAGTTTGCACCACTGCCGCCCCCAGCTATGCGCTGGAACAATGTAAGAAACGGAAGCGTTCTTCTGACCCCTGGAAGTTTCAGCCTGGTTCTCCTGGACTCCTTCTGAGTCTTGTTGAAGCCTCCTAGTGTGCACGATCGTAGTGCTTACTTTTATATTTCTTCACACCATGCGGGCAGCAACTGCGCATTTTAAAAAAATGTAATCCACAATCTGCAAGTGCCTGAATAATAATAATAAAAAAAAAACAACCCAACTCAACATGTGTTGTCCCAGAAAGGCAAATTATGTGCTTCATGATGCGAATACAGAGCCCCTGTTCTTGGGGTTTCCTCTTCTTCTTTTCTTAGCTAGGCTGCTCGAGGCCACAGGCTTACATGCTGCCAGGGTTCATTCTCTCATAGGCAGCACCTTTGAAGTTCATGTGACTCAAATCAGCTGTGAGAAAGTGGCCTGCGGCCTTCTCAGTAGACATTCTGCTCAGGGCTAGGAAAGTCCAAGAAGACGGCAAGCTCATCCCTCCATCTGCAGCCCAGATTGAATGGAGATGAAAACCTGAGCCAGGCAGAGAGATCGTTGCTTCCCATGCATGTGCTGCTTGTCTTCCGCTCCTTTGTGCAGAGGCCTGGATTTGACAGACTTTAGGCCTCACGCGCAACTTCAGAGGGAAGAAGCAGCAGGCGAAGTAAGGGAGAGTTTTTAATTGTTTCACTGCCCCTGCCTCGAGCATTAGTGCCCTTGAGTGTAAGTATGCAGGCTGTGCTTTTTCCTGCGGACTTATTTATAGAGTGCCCTGTCAAGCTTCACATCTCTCTTAGCTTTCTTTCACTAACTGTAAAACTGGAAAAGCATCCGGAAAGCTCTAGGGGCATCCTTCCTTCCTCATTTTTTCCTTGCTCCTGTGAGGTATCAATATGCGTGAGAAAACGAGAGACTACTAAGCGCTCCTTTTGAAGGTAATGGGACTGGATGGCTCACTCTGCCAGTTGTGATTGATTCATGCTTTGCTCACACACAACAGCAACACTTTTCCCAACTCTTGGCCTTGTAACATTAGCTACCACTTTGCCTCTTTGTTGGCTTTAAATATGCAATGCATGCTTTATTTTTGGGCATTACCCTGACCTAGGGGAATCTTGCTGTACATTACCTTGCACGGTGTCTGGATAATGGCTTAGCTTCTTTTCTTCTCCTCCAGCATCACAATAGCCGTTGGGCAGAACCCGCTGGGAGCCAGCAGTAACATTTCCTCTTCCGAAAGCTCTCTCATGACATGACCAGTGGCCAAAAATGGACAAAAGGCCAGCAAGTCAGCACAGAAAGTGACCTCCACCTTTGTTAATGCAGCTGCATGGAACATCGATTTCGGGTGGCATATCCCGGAATATAAAGGTTGCACGTTCAGAACCAGCCTTTTTGAAAGAACAGTTGCAACCCCCAAGAAAATCATCATGCATTCAAAATATATTCCAGTTTAATCTGGCAATTGCGATAGATTTGGCTATGATCATTCACGATGCAGAATGATACTTTGGAGAGGTTATGGCAGTTTCATATATCTGGGTGATAAAGGGATATCCATGCTGTTCAGATAAGCAGAAGTTTAAACAAATGTGGTTACAGCTGATTACATTGAGGATATTTCCAGGTCTATGGGAGAACATGACTTGCAAATATTAGGTCAACTGTTTAAAGGCCAACACACACCGCACGAGCTCTGGCGCGGAGGCGAGCGAGCGTTGGTGCCTGGTCGCTCGCCTCCGCGCGCTGAACTCGTCTGTAGGAGTGTCTTCCAGTGAATAGTCCCTCCTGTTGTCCCGTCTTCTTAGAAAGCACAAGTGGTTAAGCACAAGTGCGGTCCGATACACGAGAGAAGAGAGAGAGGGGCAGGAAGGAGAGAAAACTTACAAAACAGTTTGTGCCGGGAATAGAATTCATCTTGCTAACTTTTGTGAGAAGGAAAAATTGATTCAAGAGAAATTGGAGACTCAAGTGAGTTCCAATTGATTGACAACCCCTTTCATCCCACCCTCTCATCTGATTGGCTGAGTGCAGTAGCTCCGCGAACCCGCCCCCACAAACATGGCCAGAATCATTTTCGCTCATGCCAGAACTCGGGAGAGCGCAGCTGCTCCGCGTGCAGCTGCTCTCTTCCGCAATGCTGACGACACATCTCAGCTCAGCTCCTCGCACTTCTGGGATGCGCCGGAAATCGTGCGGTGTGCGTCAGCCTTAAGTGAACCTGATACCTGCAAACCGCATATGGATAGTGTCAGTTCCCATTTAGTGGGTCACTGCAAAGAGCTTGGTACAACACATGCGGATTGCAGTACATGGCCCATGCAATTTAGTGCCTCAGTTTTCTACTACTACAACCACACTTCTAGTTCAGCACCAGATCAAATGAAAGTGATTAGGAAGGCAGATCCTGTGTGGATGGCTGCTATGCAAAAGCTACACTGGCCTTACCCAACCATAATATATGGGCAAATGGGATGTATTGTCAGCACATCACTAGCCCCTATGTCAGTGTTTCCCAAACTTTTCTGACCTGCGGCTCCCTTGACCATTGGTGACCATTAGCTGCGGTTCCCCATTACATTACGTTGATGCCTGCCAATTGGCATTGCACTGTTTTCCGAGAGGATTCCATGGCACTCCGTGGCTCCCCCGGCTGGTTTCCGTGGCTCCCCTGGGAGCCACGCCTCCCAGTTTGGGAACCACTGCCCTATGTGCTTGAATTTTTAGCCAAGCAACATGTGGCGATCCCCAGGCATTAGGATGATATCACAAACTTAATTCACACCTCCATCCATATATAATGCACACTGTCTTGGGCTCTTCATTTACTCCAGTGTGTTTTTGCTCATGCTATTTCTTTTGCTGACGCAAGATAATGCCATTGCCATCCGTGAGCACAGGATATTGACTAAACTCTGCTCTACTCTACCATGCTCTTACTCTGCCCGTGTTTGCACCTGACAAACTGCACAACGATGCACTAGCAATAAGCAACCTGGCATAACCACTATGCCAGTGTACCACTGGCACACTGGTTATGCCAAGTTGCTTATTGCCTGTGCAATTTAGTAGTGCTTCTATCCCTGCTCAGTGGATGCAAGGTATAAGAACACACTGAAAATATTTCCGTGCCAAATCCTGAAAAAGCCAAGGTGTGGGAAAGGAGAGAAAGGCAAAATGCTTTCTTCTTACTCAAACATGCATATCACATTTGAAAAGTTAGCAGTTGTTGCTATGAGCTGCTTCAACAAAATGTAATATATCCATCCCTCTCTTGGCTGTCTCTAGAATAGATGGTGACATTTCCAGCAGAGACCGTCAGCAGGCCCGACTTCATATTATATCCTCATTAAATACTTGCTATTCATACAAGGGAGGCATGGTGGTTGAGGAGACACACCAGCTAACATGACAAGTTATCTTGGCTTCCTGACAGCTGCTGTCCGGTAAGCTGAGGTTAAATGAAAAGTGAAAACCTGAACTTCAGCAAAGTGATTGCGGAGAGCTAACTTTCTTCTTACAATTAATGCATGTTGACAATACACCACTTAGTGTGATTTAACTGGCTGCTAGTGAGTAACATTGAACAACTGAAAAAGGTCCTGGAAAGGGCAACCAAAATAATCAGGGGGCTGGAACAAATCTTGACAAAGAAAAGTGGCAACGTTGGAGTCTTTTGAGTTTAGAAAAAAGGTGGTCAAAGGGAAACAAGACTGACAGGGCAATTCTGTGTAGGTTGCACCGGCCAGTCTAGACGGCTGGCCACTGCATCCTACACAGAATGCGGTCCATGCCGGCGGAGCTGGGGCTCACCTCAGTAGAAAGGGACATTCATCCCTTTCCCCAGGTGTAAGCCCCAGCAGGCCCAATGGGCCTCCTCGGATGTGCGCCAGCTATTTTGCTGGCACATATCCGGGGAGGCTGTGTTAGGCCGTCCTGGCTCAGGAAGGGGGTTAGGATATCGACAGAGCGTGTGGCCAATATCCCCACCCCCTCCCTGGCCTGGCTGACCAATCACCCCTCCCCTGCCATTCCTTCCCCACACCCTCCTGCCACCCGACACAGGACTTACCTGCGTCGGGCGGTGCAGTCCAGGTCTGATGAAGTGAGCGGTGCCAGCCTTGACACAGATGCTGCTTACTCCGCTGGTGCTACAAAAGTGCCTAGTGACGCCTCTAAGTTATGCAGAGTCATATAGTGGAAGACCCTTATTCCAATTGCTCCCCATCAATACCTGCCAGTTGCTGCTAACAATAAAATAGGAAAAGAGGCAGTAAAAGGGTTTCAAATAAAAATACTTTACTTACAATTCACAAGTATGTATATCTATCCTACACATTGGAACAGGGAATTCTAGAGCCATACTCTTTGCATAGGTGTGTGATACCTCATGGCATGGTGGATTCCATGCAACTGGTTAGAGCTCATGGAGAGTGTCACCCGCTCATTTGGTGTCACCAGTGGCGTTGCTCTAGGTGGGGCGGAGCTCTAAGTTTCGCTGCGCTCAGACTCACCGTTACACGCCTGCATGAGGTGGCCCCGCCCCTCACCTTCAGAGTCTTTCAGGGCAGCAAAGGCAAAGCGTAGGAGACTCCCTGCGCGTTGCCTTCGCTACCCTGAAAGGCTCCGAAGGTGAGGGGATGGGGATGCCTCATGCAGGTGTGTAACGGTGGGTCGGAGCGCAGCAGAACGTAGAGCTCCGCCCCACCTAGAGCAACGCCACTGGGTGTCACCCAGTGTGATCCACACACCCTGCACCCCCCTAGTGACACCCCTGCCTGAGTTAGCACAAAAGACAGATTCAAACAAACCTCAATAGTTGGGAGGTTCTGTAAGAACCTGCATAATCATGTGGAGGGGGGGACAATTTTATTCAACAAACTTGACATTTCAATCATATTGCTGAATGTACTAAAATTTCAAGATTTCCCAAATAATGGTGGGAAAATCCTCAGTGTTTGAGAATAGGGTTAAGGATCAAAATATTCCACAAAGCCTATGACCTGGATAGATTAGATCTGTGATTGTCCAGCTTGTGGTTTAGGCCAATTCCATTCAACTCCTCCAAAAAATTAGAACAATTCTGTAGCGAACAGCATGATAAATGGGACATCACTTGGACAGCCAAAGAACATGGTTGCATAAGTGCAGGAGCTACAAAAATAGCCAACGTGACATAATTTATCATTCCAACTACAGTCATTGAATGAGTATGAGAGCTTTTGAGTACAAATGACAACTAACCTATTCATACCCCAACAATAGTTGTTTCAATACAAGACAATTCTGGCGAAATGTGAAGATTCTACTAAATATGCTCAGGAGCTTAGCAACATCAGTGCAACCTTAAGAGCATCCCACACCCCCCTCTCTGGCAACACACTGATAGGATGTTAAACTCAGAGAGGCAACAAATACTGTAGATGCTGGAGAACACAAAGAAACTGGAAGAAGCCAAACAGGAAAGTGACCCTGCCCTGGGTGGTTTTTACATTAGTTTAAGCAAACAAACAAAAAATGACATGCTCTTTGGGGTTCAAATTCGAGTTTGGCACAGGGGACCTGCAGCATATGACGAAATGCTGGAGGGAAGAAGAGACAAAGCATCCCTCAAATATTGTTAATTTGTGAAGCTGCCAGGTTGATTGATGCTCTGTGAAATGGCAGCTTTCCTTGTAGCTTACAGAATTGCTATTAATGCAGCCAAAAAGCCTTCACTCCTTCCAGGGACCTCACACTGAATATTAACAGGAAACATCTTTCCTCCTTTCTTTACTTTAAGAGATCCTCTGCCTTGGCAACAAGGCGGCTCCGGAAAGCGTTACCTGATTAGAAATGCAACATGGTGCAGAAAGCCAGGGGCAGCCACGGTGCCTGCCTGCCTGCCTTCCGATGGCAAGCATTCGCTTCACGGGTTGTCCAACCTTGCAGTCAGCACAGCTTTTCAAGAGAATAGAATACAGACATGTCTTTGTATCGGCAGAAACACGTTGGTGTGCTGTCTTTGACTGGAGCACTGGACTGACATGTGCAGCCCACAGACAAAATGGGATTGACCTCGTCTCCTGCCCCTTTCCCTAAAGCCCAACTATTTCAGATCTTAGGTGTAATGAGTCACTCCGCCCTCCTCATTCTCCAAACAGGTGGACAGCTTCCATCTCTGTGAAAGTCCTTCATTTCTCCCAGGCCACACACATGGCAGAACAAACCACACAGTGTCACAAAGAGACAGGGAGCTCCATTTTCACCCTCCAGAATGACTTCCAAAGGGAAGTCCGGTGAAAAGTGAAGCAGCAGCAGCATACAACATGGGAATGATGACAAAGCCTCTGATGGAGAAAGCAGAAAGTTCTGTTGCTGCTGCTTTCTTGTGCAAAACAATGGATGGCTAAGGTGAAGGGCTGCGTAGAAGTTGCCAGGACGTCAGAACAATAGTGGAGTTCCACTTCTCATCTGCTAGGAGAATGACTTTTGGTAAAAACAGCAGGATGTTCAGCTTTTACAGGGCTAGTTCAGACGCTACTTCACAGGCCATGGAGCAGCTCTGACCTGGCAGGCACTGTATGTGGGGGACACCTGCCTAAAAGCTTCGTACTGCGCATTCAGCCCACAGCCCCTGCACCTTTGCACACCAGAGCTGCTACTGTCCCCAGGAGTAGGCAGCAAAGAAGGCGAAGCAGGATGCTACGTGGGAGTTTGGTCCACAGACGGTTGTAAGGTACCTGTTGTTTTAACTATTTATTATTCTTATTAGTCACCTCGAAAGCAAAAATACTTAGGTTATAATTTAAAAAATACACACGCACACACCATAACTGGTTCCAACCTATGAATTCTTCCTGTCATTCACTCTATCTTCCTGCTTCACCTCTCAGCCATTGTCATTTTTTAAAAGCATGCCAATTCCATGCTTTATGTTCTCTCAAACTGAACTCTTGATCTCCCTCTCTTATTTTCCTAGTTACTACTGTCAAGTTCAGCCAGCATGCAAACTTCCCTGGGTGACATGCTGAGAATTTGGGCTGAGAATTTTGAGTAGCATCCTAACTCCACCTGCTGGATGTTACTGTTTATTACATCTTTTTGATGAAACATTTTCTTCATGCTTTCTAGCCAAGCTCAGGCATTTTCCATCAGTCTGTTTGTACTTTTACTACCCACCTTTCTTTCCTCATATTGTTTAATAACTTTTTTGTGTAGACTTTTAATAAGCTTGTTACATTTTGACCCTTTGTCTGCCTGGTCCATGTTCACAGGTAATTCAGTGGATTGTCATGTCTCTTTGCCCTGCAGACGCTACTGTGAGCTTGTTTTTAATAAGAACCCCTGGGATTCAATGCTGTCCTGGGAGGTCTCCCAGACAGCCCCTCCTCTACGTGGGATGGTGGCAGTGGATACAAACTACCAAGGGTTTTCTCCATTCAACCACTGGTCCAGTAAAGGGAAAGTGGGGAGCAGGATGGGGTGAGTGCATGCTAACTACTAGATGATACTGCCCTGGGTTCACCTGTCTTCTCCTGGGACTCATGGTCCTCTTCCCTTTCCCTGAAAGGCACTGTCACTCATGTGCAATGGTCACTGCAGAATAGTTATGCTTCGAACTCAATAATAGAGATTTTGTTCACATTTATTGAACAAAAACCAATTTCTGATACAATAGTGCACTTTGTGATGGTAACTTTCATTTGATAGAACACAACCCATATTTGGCATGACTTCAATTTTTATTAAACATGTCATTATATTTTATCACTGAGTGCCATATTTTTTTAAATTAACTCTACTCTGCCAGGGATGCGAGTCTCCCACCACTGAAATCTGTAAACTGCATGACCTAAGGAACAAACTGATATCACTCCCACGTTTGTTTCATTCATGGCCCCATGGGTCACTGTTTTTGTACATATGCTATTAGAGAGGAAACGGGAGACAAGCCCCCCCCCCAACATGATCACCGCTGTCTACAATAGCCACAGGAAAAGCTTGACCCTTGTTCAGAGATGCAGACATGAAAAACATGCAGGACATGCAGAAAGTACCAGGTTCAATACCTAGCATCTCCTGGTAGGGTTGGGAAAGACCCTTGTCTGAAACCCTGAAGCTGCCAGTCATCATAGATGATATTGGGTAAACAAGTATGGGGGTGTACAAGATTGTGTAAAAAATCAGGATGCCAAATTTGAAAAGAGAAGCTGACAGACGCGCTGTGAATGGATCTATACATACTATCATGGGACTGCTCAGAGAGAGAGAAAGATATCATAAGCAGCTAGACAGGAGTGGATGAGATTTATCAATATAGAATATAATATAATAATATTGAATCAATAATCCCCATTGCCCTGACAGGGAGATACAGTTCTGTAGGCACACTAATAGACTGAATAGTTTCATAGTGAAGCTGCCTATCATTATACAACTCAGTACCAGGCCTGTGTTATTTAAATCCATTGTCCCCAAGGACCCCCCAGGATGTGTTTAATCATTGAACTAAATGCAGTGATTTCACAGCTGGAAGGTACCTTTTTAAACCTATTTCATTTAATTATTCCTTTTGTTAATAATAAGCAGGTTTTAAAGATTGAATATTCTTGTCAGTGAAGGAAGCCAAATGGACAGAAGGAGCTTCAAGCTCTGTCTCTATATGCTCGGCACCGCTAATGATTTTAAACCCAGACTGGAGGGATTGCTTCCTCCACAAGGGAGAGATTTCAGTTTCCCAATTAAGTACAGCAGCACTCAGCTTTGTCTGCCAGCATTTGTGCTGAGCCTACTCAAATGTGGAGGACTGGCTTTTGAATGTGTCCTGCTTGCTATTTATGGTGGAGACCGCATAGCACTATGGCACTCATATAATCAGCGCAGATGTGAGCAGGATGGCTGACTAGAGAGCAGCCTGTGGGAAATGCCACTGCAGAGAACGCACTTTGTAGATGATCCCTTCTTCCTGGTGAACCCAATGGGCCAATGGGAATCAACCAGGCTCCCTGGGATTCAAAGCTGGCTTGTCCATAAGGCCACCTGAGGTGGTCACTTCAAGTGGCAGATTGGCAGGGTGCACTCACCTGTTTTTCTCACTGGCTTCATTGCTCCATGTCTTCCTCTTGCTACCTGGATTTGAGAAGGAAGTCGCTCTAGCACACCAATGTCTTCTCCTCTCTTCCACACTTCCTGTTCTGCTCCATTTCCCTCTTCCTTTTCAAATCCATGGAGAGGGATGTGGGAGAAGCACTGCCAGCAGCATTTGGCATGCCACTTCAGGCCCCAGGAAGTCTTGAATCTGTCCTGCCTGGATTCCTTTTCTAACTAGTGCAGGAAATCAATTACAGCACAATTCTATCCATATCTACTCAGAGGGAAGTCCCGCTGACTTCAATAGGATTTACTCCCAGGTAAGGTTTATATAGGATTGCAGGTTTACAAGCATAATCCAGGCATGTCTACTCAGAAGTTAGTCCCATTGCGTTCAATGAGGTTTACTCCCAGGAAAGTCTGTATAGGACTGCAGCCTTAGTTGCATCTCCCATACAATTTGGTGTTCCAAAATCTACAAATCATCTTATTTTATTTTTAAACCTATTTGAATTCTGCCTACTGAGTGGAGACAGCTTGTTTAGGGTCAGGTAAAAATGAGGGAGGAGGTCAGTAAGGGCGGCAAGAGTTCCTGGCTGCATAAAGCAATATTGGCGAGTGAGCGCCACTGTCAGAAACAAGAAGAATTCTGTACTACTAAGCATGTTTCAATACACTGTACTGTCGTTCAGCCACCTCCCTGGAAAGGCAATGGTTGGGAGGGGAGGGGAGGGGACTGTCAATGAGGAGATGTGCTGACAACATCAAAATAGCACATAAGAGGCACAAGGGTCCCAGTGGAAAAGCTACTTGCTCAGGTCTGCATTTTCAGATGAAGCCATGCAAATGTGGATGAGGCAAATGCATTGCATGGCAGTTCCATTTCCCACTAGGGTCAAACTATACATGATGTCTTTTTCTTTCTCAAAAAGCAGCAGTGGGGGAAACCAATTGGGGTGGGGACCATGGTATGGTGGGTGAGTTGGTCCCCTGGCAATTCACTAACTTAACTTCCCCATACCCAATGGGTATTTGTGCCCGTAAGTTTCCCCTCTGTGGCTAAAAGCAGTTTTTAGATGGGGAGGGGGGGGATTGGAATCAGGGTCATAGTCCTCGCCACATCCCTGATCAAAGATTTTTGAAAAAGAAAAAGATGTCAGAGTTCCATGTCATGTCTAGTTTGCTTTTAAGAAATATGAAGATCAAGGCGGGTTTGAAGGAATCAGCTACAGATGGATAATTACATTATCAGTATCCTCTCAACCTCAACCATGAAGAAAAGCAAGGCAGCTCTGTGCAGGTGACATGATTGTCTACACACTCCGGTACCAGAGGGTCAGGACTGCATACATTAACCCTGCCCTCTCAGTGTCCCCAACCTCCATGAAACTGAACTTCTGTCTGTACACAGCCCAATGGTCTGAATCCATGAAGGGTACCCTAAAAAGTGGAAGTTGCAATTGTAACACTGCTATCCGTTCAATCATTTTAGCAAGAGGTGCTCAGCTCTAGACAGTGTCACGGCTTTGAAAATATTTTCTTCTTTGCTTTGATTTATTTGGATTGTGAATGGATATTGATTTTTTCCATACCTAATATTTGTGACATGGGGCCATAGTGGCTAAGTGGTTAAGACGCTGTGGTTAACTGTAGACCGGGTCGGTAGGACAGCAGTTTGAGACCCGAGTGCCACGAGACGGACTGAGCTCCCGTATCCTGTCCCAGCTCCTGCCAACCTAGCAGTTCAAAAGCAAGAAATTGCAAGTAGATAAATAGGTACCGCTGGGGCAGGAAGGTAACAACGTTCCATTATTCAGGCGGGTACATGACCGTGGAAGTGTCTTCAGACAGCGCTGGCTCTTCGGCCTTAGAAATGGAGATGAGCACCGCACCCTAGAGTCGGACACGACTGGCTATCGAGCAGGGGATACCTTTACTAATATTTGTGTGTAGATCTACCATTTTCTTTTATTTCTACCATGACAATTCACTAACTTGACTTCCCCTGCACCCAAAGCCACATGTAAACCCAAAGCCATATGGACATAGTTCTGCCAAAAATTGAAGTTAATATAAAATACAGGTAACAAAACAGAACAACAAAAGCTAGCCACATATAAGCAAGAGAGAGCTTTTTATTTTTCAGATGTTTTGTACACAAATACTGTACATCCCTGCATTTTGTTAACCAGGTTGAAGCTGAATCCATACAAGTCATGGGGAGATTTTTATCTCTCACATATTTTTCACACAGATGCAGGTTCCTTGACATTTATAAACTGGGTTGAGACGTTCTATAGCAATCAATACGTTAGTTACTTAAACACCCAGAAAGTAGAGTGACGTGATAAATAAGGAAAAGATGAAAATTGGGCTGAAAGAGGGAGGGAAGCAGCATTACTGGTCCTCTCTGTAACTGGTATAACTGGTAAAATTGATACATCACAGCACAAGATTGGATTAACAATCCAATCTCCCCCCCACATTGGATTAACAGGCTAGTAAGCAGTGGGATAATTTCCAACCCCTTTTTGGATTTCTTAGAAATCAGATTTATAGATGGGGTGACTTTTTAATGAGAATGGATAAGGAGCATCAGTGCAGGAAAGTCAAAGACCTTTGGCTAAATCACTGGTTCAGTTGTATGGGTAAGGATGCTCATGAGGAGCCGTTCTGTGGTTTAACACGCAGACTATAATAATTTGTAGCCTAAAATCCTATTGAGGAAGACTGGACTTCTTATGCCTTGTTTGTTTTTGATAATAATGCCAGCCATAATAAAGGAAACAATGCAATTGTTTTCTCACTTCATGAAGTTTAAAAACTGAAAAGTGAAGACATTAGGAGTTGACTTTAATATTTTGCATTGTTTTGTTCTTTCTCAGCATGTCCATTTCAGTCTAATTTCTTTTACATTGCTCTTGTTTTGTCCTTCTTATTGCCTTAAAAGAATTGTGAGAGTGCAGAGAGAAGAAAAGGAGAATTCTGAATAAGCGGAAGACTGGGCTGGACACGTCTCTAGGATGTAACATTATTACAGTCCACAACAATCTATTCCAATGATATATTACACTATTTCAAGAAACACAGTAGCCAAAAGCCCACCTTACAGTTTGCCTCTGGTATCTATTTCTTATTACACAACAACATTTCTCTCTGGGATATTATGGTTTTCATATTTATCAGTTTTGCCCGCACGGCTGGTCCTCCAAAGTCGATTTCACCGTCTAAGCAAAACCAGACATGTTTCTGGCAGCTTCTGGGTGAAGTTTTCACTTCATCGAATAAAAGGGGAAAGAACATCATTTTGTTACTTTGATGAAGACGCCTTGCACAGTTTGACAAACTGAACTCCCTCCAGGGTGCTTACTGGCCATGAAGCTCTTTCATATCTCATTCATTATCGGGGAGAGATGGGAAAATACTTCCTCATTTCTCTTGCGTATGAGTAAATTAGTGAAAACCACAGAGACTCAGTTTCATTAAAAGTGATGGAGTGAGACTGGCTGCAGCCTCCACACAGTGGGGCCTGGGCTGAGCTGACACAGTGCCGTCTGGCCTGCAATTCAAAAAAGAGATTACTTGGAAATTTCTTTATCGAAATGCTAACCGTCTGCAACAGTGGAGCCCAGAGATAGATTAATGCTGGCAAATCCCAGGCACTGGGCTCCAACTCAAAGCCCCAGAACTATCAGCTCCATACCCGCACCTCAGCCACCTTTCCTAGGCAGCCAATGCAATTCCGACATCTGCCGAATAAATCTGTGTTTGCCACGCTCGCAATCCCTGTCTGGTTTTTATGACAGCTATTACCAGCAACAACCATTGTCGTAATTTCTCGAAAGTGACGTAAACCAAGTTATAGGAGAAACTCACTTGTTCCCATATACAGGTGGCATCATATCATTATTATTTTTTTTGCTTCCATAATACAAAATAGGAGAGTATAGGGAGGGAGTAGAAGCCCTTGTGGGATGTTCATTGATCCAGTTGCCCCTGCTATCCCATGCCTTGCACTTCTCCACTAGAGAAATTCAAAACTGGATAAAACATACACTTTTTGTTATTATTTTCCAAACTTATATAATTATTGCACCTGTGGCAGAGCCATCAAGCAAGGCCGAATGTTGTCCTTGAACAGGCTAGTTTTTTCCTTGAGAAATTTTTTCCATCAAGAGAAAGAGGAGCGAGCATGGAAGGAGTGAGATGGTTCCAACATGTGGCACTTCTGCTCTCTCTGAACACCAGCTAGCTGCAGCTCCCTGATCAGTAGTTCAGCAAAACAGCTCCTGCGCTTCTGATCTAAAATACATCAAAAGCTGTCTTATACCTTTGAACGAGCCTTCGAATGACACAAGGTCAAAGCTGTGTGCCCCTGAATAGACCCAGGTGCTGCTACATTACCTACCACTTAGCCGCAGCTGAGAAGGAATATATTACTTCTACTCACTGAGACAGCCCATTGGCCAACCCAGCTTAGTAGCATCTAGCCCTTCTACCTGAGATCTCTTTAATAGGCCATGCTAGATACGAAAAGTGAGACTTCCTGCATGCAATATTTGTGCTCCCCCATCCCACTGTAGCTGTGTGGCCACTATTCAGAGATGCAAGGGCCTGCTATGTCTGACTTGTCGTCAGCACTGACCACGTGTAAAGAACATGCATTGCCCATGCCCAATTACATTGCCCATGCTGCCACTCTGTTGCTGACAGAATCAAGGCATGCAAGCATGCACACATACACAGCATGGGAGGATATGCCCACCCAACTAGTTATCTGTTAGTTTATGAACTCTCGGAAGGGTGGAAATACGAGTATTATTCTTCTAAATAAAGAAGAGATGTGGCAATAACATCCCCCAAGTCCACCAACTTGCTGGCTTACCACGACATCCTGACATCATTAGCACAGAAGCAATGATCTGTTGTGGTGTTAAGCAGCGACAGGAAAGAGCCGCCGTGGCATTAACCACATTGGAATCCTTTTAATGGGGTTGGAGCCAGCCTTTGAGGACAGACATGACATAGTTCTAATAGTCAATGTGTCCGTTTTCCTGGACTAAATTCAGAGTAGCAAAGGAAGTATCTAACTCCATTTCACTGTCACCTGATAGCATGACGTGAAATGGCATCACAACAATATTTAGCACGCGATGGCTCCGCAATCTGTGAAAACATGAGCTAATTAATTAGCTGTCTCCTCAAGAGGCCTGCAGGCGTACATGTGGCAGTGATGCTGTCCAAGATGAAATTGCAGGGACAGGGTGGCAGCAAGAGGCAGCACGCCCAAGTTTGGCTCTGGCCAGCCTTACGAGGCCAGCCTTTCTATGGGTATTTAATTAATCCTCAAATTTGCAAAACCGACTGTCATCTCAAACTGAAACAGATCCGCATCATGGTTTAATGGATGCATAATGTCTTGATCTGGATTTATTGAAGCAGAAGGCCTGGCTTCTGCAGAGTTTCAGCTGGCTTCAAAACATGACATGGCTGAGCCAGTCGGAAAAAGAGCCAGGTGGCAAAATCTTGTTTAGATGATAACGTAACTCACTTGTAGTTCTGCAGTCCGAGAAGCCTGTGGCCCATAATGAGTTGTTGGACATGCACCATTTCACATTTATCTATAGGGCACTCAGGCATATGTGGGCATAAAGAGGTGTAGTTATGACTTGAAATGCAACAGTGCAGGGGCAGCTCCCATGTGGCAAGCCATTTGCACGAGGCAGCTCTCACACCAAGACGACTCTCTCTGAGTTTGGTGGTGACATAGTTGGCCTTAGTTAAACCACATGGATGCAGCTTCACACAAAGCATTTGCTGTGCGGAGCTGCTTCCACTCACTGGTGCTTACGAGTGGTAGCCACCTCAGGGTGTGCAGGGATGACCTGGGCAACAAGCACACAACATTTATCTCATTTCTAAAGCTAACATTATTTAAATACGGTCTAAAACTTTCATGGCCAGCAACAATGTAAATCGAACGAATCATACTAACGGGATTAAAAGCCATGTGCTAAAAAAATACTCTTTATCGTTAAAACTTTGTAAAAACACAATTAAAAACAATAAAAACTTTTCTATCATTACGTTTCGTTCATTCATTCATTATTTATTTATTTATTTATTATGACATTATGTATTTATTCAGGAGAGTTCTGTACTGCCTTTCCCCAGGCAACAAGCCCGATGCTCAACAATGACCCTTAAATGTTATGAGAAATGGAAATTTGAGACACTTGGCATACAACACACCATGTACAAAAAGGAGAAGAGAAAATCTGAAGATCATACAGACACTGATATCTAGGGATGCACAACACTTTGGAGAAATTATTGCAACTCTTTTGGCTCCCCACAAAATCCCTCTGATGTTTCATTTGAAGAGAGGAAGTTGCAAATTCACTTTGAATTCTTTAGACATGTTCTGAGGACAACCTAAGGGGGAGCAGCAGAACCCTTCTGAGAAATTTCACACATCGTATTAAAAGGTTTTGAGTTTCCCTTGAAATTACTCTGATGTTTTTCTGGAGAAGGATGAACCCCAAGATTTGCTATATTTGCTTTTTCATGGAAGCTAGCTTTTTCACTTTAGTTAGCATTTTCATGGAAACTCTACTTATATGTAGTCTTTTAAGATAACTGGGAAAGGACGGAGGGCTCCCAAAGTCAAAATGGCAATAACTGTGTAGGCAGGGAATGATAGTTCTAGAAGAGTTTTCAGGAGACAGCATTCATCCCTTCAAGCATGGTAAGACAACACAGTTTAATGTGAAATAAAAATATAGATGTGCTACAAAGCAAACATTTAACACCGCCCACCCAGGCCACCTCCTTAGCCCTATGCAATATCTGTTGCATTTACAGTCGAAATGGGACAAATCAAATTCAGTTCTGTTCTCCAGGACGATTGCAAGTCCAATCAATTGAGCTCTGTGTGCGTGGAAAAAAAAAAAAAAAACAGGAAGGGGAGAGGAAGGGGATAAACAGCCACTTCTAGGAAAACTGTCTCATGCAGGCTGTCAACAAAATGTGGACTGTTACAGCACTAGAGTTGTGCGGCTCCCTGAATAGATTTGCTATGGTTTCAAAAGCCACAGGCAGATGCAGACGTCTGGTGCGATTCAACCAAGGCACTGGAAACGTCATTCATTTCAATGTGACATTTAAGCACATGTTTCAGTCTCTCCCACAAAAATCAATGGGACTTAAAGGTGCTAAACTTTGGCTGCATTGCCCCCATAGCGTGCAGATGTGGATTAAATGGAGAGTTAAGCTGCTCTCTCGCCATGCAGCAAGAGTACCAGCTGCTCAAAACTTTCTCATATTGTACAAAGGAGGCGGATAAAACACGTGCTTCGCAATGTGGCCCAAAGCTGGCAGGCATCAATATCCTTAATGCCAAGACTTAATGCTCCCAGCATGCAATACACCACCTTGATGTGCTCCCACAGTTGCTGTTTGCTTCAACATGGAATATATTATCCTCAACTATATGCACCAAACCCACCTTAATGTCAGGGAAGTGAGTTTGGATACAGATGGTGTAGCTCACACATACTATCCTCATTCCCAGAGCAGTCAATATTTACCCACAAAGCTTCCTTTCCGCTTTTCTGAGAGTACAGCTGCTAATACCTGTGGTGGTCCTGTATATAATCATAAACAGAGAAGCCTGGGAGGCTGGAAATGCAAAGCCCACACAAACACCAGACATACACAAAACCCAAACCAAAATCCAGGATTTTATTTTTTAATAAAGTGATTGCTCCAGCTCCATCTTCTGGCATGGAGAGTGAAGGAGACAAAATATTTGCCCCTAAAGTTCTGTGGAATTCTTTGAGATGGGCAACTGTTCTTAACAGTGCAACCCACCATAAGTATCTGGGGGCAGCCCCAGGGCTGCCCGCCGGATCCTATCCCCATTCCGGACCGATCACGATCGGCCTGGAGGTCTACTTGGGGGAAGGGGACGTTTGTCCCCAATGGGCCTCCTCGGATTTCCATCACCTATTTAGCTGTCGTAAGTCCAAAGAGGCCGTGTTAAGGCCATTTTGGCCCGGGAATGGGACGGGGATATGGTGGCTGCCCCCCCGCCCTTCCGGGACAGCTCGGCCAATGGCCCCCCTCACTCGCCACCCCTGCCAGGGGATCACAAATAGTAAAATGTGTAGATACAGCTAGGATCACCGTAAGAATAGACATAGCACACTTATACCCACAAGCGAAAGAAAATGTTACTCCACATCATAGTACTTCCTGCATTTCTGTGTAAAGGGACATATTTTATAATCACAGATCATGCCTAAGTGACACTCATCTGCTCTGGAAATCATGCTTGTCAGTGCCCTTTCTCTGGTGTGGTTCCTCCTTACATCGTAAAGTGTTATAAGAGCATTTCTGTTCCTTCGTGTGTGTTCCTGTCCAATACATGGCACTTAGCACTTAAAATACCCCCTCTTCATTTGTGAATCAATGAAAACAATCCCCAAACGTCTACCTTCATTTGCTTGCTTAAAGCATTTGATGTAAGGATGAAAGTTGGATATCTTGTGCAGATAAAGATCTACTTGTTTAATCAAGTTCTGCTTTTATAGAAAATTCAGTCTGATAGCACAGGCTTTCCATGGGCAGAATTTTGTGCAAGCTATGAATGCCTTGGCCCTTTGCATTTCTTTTCTCTTCTTTTAAGAAATGTTAAGGCCATGTCTTCCTCTTTTAGCTGAGATGACAACTGACCACAGCTGTGGGAATCTTAATCTTGGCTAGGGTTTTTCAGGACAGTTTCTGGTGATTTTGATTGTGACTTCATTCAAGAAATTCTGTATTTTGCTCTTCAAATCACTGTGTAGTTAAAAACCTGCTGTGTATGTACCTGCTAATTGTTTTCTTCCCTAACAAACAACTCAGTAATTATGTCTGTGTTTTGCCTTAGAAATTCTAAATGGCTCTCAGACTACAGAGTCTTCTAAAGTCTTGCCTACGCACCGCCAATTCTATTGAATATCAATCAATCGAGGCATTGGGAGGATCCCATTTTAAATTACTAAGGGGATGCTCAGATTTCTCACACCCTTGTGTGCCCCCATGATTGCCTGGGTTAGTCTAACAGTTGGTAGCTGTTGCTAGTGAAAGTATGACTCAAAGACTCTTTGGAATAAGTCTTCCCCATTCCTTATTGGTGTGTTTATCCAATAATAGTTAGATCTGAGCTGAAATTGGGAGCACTGTGGTCAATCTGTTTAGACCAGTGGCTCTCCCTGTCAAGGCTTGGGAGGATGAGGAAATGCAGCAATTTTGTTATTTTTGTTATAAGGATCCTATCCAAGATAAAATGACTATGTCCTATTTTAAGACAAAATATGACTGAAAAATATGGCCCTCGCTGAAGATATTGTACACATGCCAGCCCTCATGAATGCGACGTGCATGGATTTGGATCTTACCCATCAGGATTCTCTTCCACAGTGTATTGCTTTTGTTGTTGTAAAGTGAATAGCGGCTAAAAGCAATCCCATATTGGAAGTTTGCGAACACCATCTGCTAGTAAAACCTATCTGTTGATCCCAGAGTGAGTTTGAGGTCCTCTCTTGTTGACTACAGGCATTTAAGCAAACCTGGGCAGCACAGCAAAACAAGAACTGCCAAAAACCAAAACAGTAATTCAGCCAGACTTGGTTTCAAAGGGTTTGTATTAAAAATGTACAAAAGACAGGAACAAACAAGGACAGCAAAGCAAAGGAAATTCAAAGGGCATCATCGGGGGGGGGGGGAACCAACCCACAAATGCCACAAGCCCTGTGTGATAGCCACCATCATCGCCCACTTACTCTTAGGGAAGACACAGAACTGTATGCCTCCAAAAGCTATTGGTTGTTAGTAGGCAGCTGCTTAATTGGAGAGATGCTTCAGTAGTGGTGAGGATCTTATTTATTTTCAGAGCTTTTAGATCAGGCAAAATGAAGTAGTGCTAGCTAAGTGCTTGAAGTTATTAAAACAAGACACAGACAACACATAAGAACATAAGAACATAAGAAGAGCCCTGCTGGATCAGGCCAAAAGCCCATCTAGTCCAGCTTCCTGTATCACACAGTGGCCCCACCAGATGCCTCAGGGAGCACATCAAAGTTTGACAAGGAAGGATTCTTCCGACTCCTAAGCATTGGTTCTTCCCACTGGAGTGCAAGACCACAGTCACTGCACTGTTGGGGAGAAGGAGAAAAGAGGCGGCTGAAAGGCAGCAAAGCCCCCAGCATCATCCACAGCCCTCCCAGACGGGCAGGCTTTGGAGAGACGGGAGGTGATCATCATGAAGGAATGCAAACCACAGAGCCGGCAGTCCAACCGTTGCACCGTGAGGCGGAGAAAAGCTAAGGCAGAACAGAAGGGTCACTGTATGAACCAGGGTAGATAGGAGTGCTTTGTTCCTGTTTGAGCCGATGCAGTCACTTGTTTAAAACCATGACGTCAAATATTTCAACGCCCCCTGACCTTTCCCAGGCAGTTGCAATCAGGTTGTGGAAAACTTATTCAGATCGGCCCCAACAGTGAGGCTTAACATTCATGTTAAGCAGAGTTCCATGATTCTGCCGTCAGAGGGTTTATATATTAATTAAAAAGCAAGCAGGCAAACAAACAAAAAACAAGGGAGCCTAAAGCATGCTCTGTCTCAGTGGAAGAAGGGTGGGTGGTGAGAGGCTGCTTATATATCTCTTCCCCCTCCTGCCATTTCCTTTGATGAATTCAAGACTACCTCCTCAAGTAGCTTTTTTACCCACAGGGGAAGATGGGGGCAGGGGGGAATTCTTGCTTACTTCATTCAAACCTTATATATTCAATTCAAGAAAAAAAGAATGAAATCACAGAATGATTAATCCTTAGCATAGGGGCAAGACGCAGGTCACTCTGAAGCGTCCAATAGCTGCAATGGTCATGTGCAAGTCTTCTATCTACAACCCCCCCCACTTCAGTGGTTTGAATTCTTTTCTTATGCCCCCCCCCCAGCTCCTAGAAACCAAGATTCAAGCCCAGCCCTGTTTGGAGCATGAACAAAATATTGAGAGAAGAGTGCACTGCTGAGTTGTATGTGCATAAAAACAACTCAAAATGTAAACAATTGTACAGTTTGTCATTTTGTGACTCTGCCTCCCCAAGCTGCAATTTCAAATTGTTATTTCTGAAGGACAAATACACACACACACACACACACACACACACACACACACACACACACACACACACGTTCATCCTGGCACTGGAGGGTCCTGCAAATGGGGCTTAGGCCCCTCCAAGAAAAAAGGAAAGGAAAAAATGCATGTAAAGATGAGCAACCCAATCCAATCTGGGGCTTACAGCAGCAGATCTCGTGACCTGCTGCCATAAGCCCTGATCTAGCATCGCAAAACACAAGCCGTTGTCATGTGCTGCGGGACCACTGGCACAAATAGCCAGATGTCCTGAGGAGCTAAGTAAATATCTTTTGTTAGCTCTCCCAGGCCACCTGGTTGCCTCATCACCATCAGCAGCAGCATGCGTTCTGTGGGTACTGCTGTATCGGATAGGTTGGGGGATAGAATTAGGGCATAAATTGCATGAAATTAATCAATTAAACATTTCTGTTTGACCTAGGCTAAGCCACTGACTAATTATGCCTGGTTTTCTTCTGGTTGTCCAATCCAAATGCTTCACTCTCATGTTTGAGTCTCTAGTTTCAAGAGATTCAGGCCTCTCTAAAGGCTTTCAAGGCAAGAGGGAGGGGCCTGCAGACTAGAGACTCGCATGATAAGGCCCCTTTACAACAGTCCTCTGTTTCAGCCCTTCTTCTCAGCAGCAATTGGCTGAAAGTTTTGATCATTCCTTCTCAAAACATTCAGCCGTTTTCTGCTGAGACTGCCAGCAGATTGGACATTTTCAGCCAATCACATAAATCCAGGGATCCTGTCATTTGGGGACATAACATCAAAGAGCCTTGAGTAGGGTTGGTCCTGCCAATTGGCTGACTCTGGCTGTGTTTGTTTTTCAACTAGAAGGAAGTGACATCACTCAAAAGATCGAAGAAGAGATGAAGAAGAAAGAACAAGAGCTAAAGATGACACCTGGTGATAAAAAAAGTTCTACAACAAATTAAAATTTTACAGAATCAATTATCCTTGATGATAACAAGAGAAATAGAAATTAAAGTGAAGTATGCAAAACAAAGCTATTTTGAACACGCTAATAAACCAGGAAAATTTCTAGCTTATAAATTGAGGAAAGAGAGGGAGAAAATAATGATTTCTAAGTTACAAGAGACAGAGAAAATATATACAGAACAGGAAAATATACAAAAATTAATTGTAAACTATTACACAAACCTATATAAAAGACAGAAAGTAGAATGAGCAAGAATAAAGGAATATTTGGCAAAGAAAAATTTACCAAAAGTACTGGAAGATCAGAAATTAATCTTAAATGAAAGGATTATGCCTAGCGAAGTGGCAGATGTGATAAAGAGAGTTAAGCTGAATAAGGCACCAGGTCCAGATGGTTTGACTGGGAGATTTTATAAATGTTTAGAAGATGTAATAAGTATTCCATTACAACAGACAATGAATGATATTTTACAAAATAGAAGAATGCCAGATTCATGGAAAGAGGCGAACATAACTTTGATACCAAGAGAAGGTCAAGATTTAAGTAGTATAAAGAACTATAGACCTATATCGTTGCTTAATAATGACTATAAGATATTTACATCAATTTTAGCAGAGAGAATGAAGAAGATGTTGCAAAAATTTATACATGAAGATCAATATGGTTTTTTTTTTTTTTAACCAAAAAGACATTTGAAGGATAATGTAAGAATTGTAGTAGATATGTTGGAACATTTTGACAAACGTATAGATAAGCAATTAGCATTAATATTTATAGATGCTGAAAAAGCTTTTGACAGTTTGAACTGGTCTTTTTTTATTAGAAGTATCTTCAAGATGCAAAGGAGAGAGGAGGATTAGGACTACCGGATTTGAAAGCACCATATTATGCAGCATGTTGTTTTGTATGGTTGAAAGAGTGGATGTATTTACAAAATAGAAGATTATTGGAGTTAGAAGGCTCTGACCTGAGATTTGGTTGGCATGGGTATTTGTGGTATGATAAAGTGAAAGCAAATTTAGAATTTAAAAATCACTATGTTAGACATGCATTATGGAGAATTTGGAACCGATACAAAATCAGGTTTTATGAGAAAATACCATTATGGGTTGCACCATATGAAGCACACTTTGGTGGAAGTAGCGTGCCAAAAGAGAAAGGATTATTATACAGAAATTTATTACATTTTTCGCAAGGGGAGTGTACAATGAAGTCAAGAGAAAAATTAATGGAAGAAGACTTTAATTGCCAATGGTTCGTATATGCTCAAATTTTGGAGAGATTTAAAGTGGACAAGAAGGCATATGGATTTGTAGAAGAAGAATCAATACTGGAGGTACAATTAAAATCTGAAGACCAGGTAATCTCAAAAATGTATAAATTGCTTTTGAAGTTCGAGACAGAAGAAGAACAGGTTAAATAATATATGATTCAATGGGTGAAAAATGTAGGTCATGTTATTTTAATGGAGCAATGGGAACAATTATGGTTAAAACAGTTGAAATTTACATTAAATGTTAATATTAAGGAAAATATTTATAAAATGATGTATAGATGGTATATTGTTGTTCAGTCGTTAAGTCGTGTCCGACCCTTCGTGATCCCATGAACCATATCCCGCCAGGCCTTCCTATCCTCCACTATCTTCCTGAGTTCGCTCATTTTCATGTTCGTTGCATTGGTGATGCTGTCTAACCATCTCATCCTTTGCCTTCCCCTTCTCCTTTTGCCTTCAATCTTTCCCAGCATCAGAGTCTTCTCCAGATGGTATATAACCCCAAGCAAATTAGCAAAAATGTATGAGAAGGTGACGAATAGCTGTTGGAAATGTAAAAAGCAAGAGGGAACTTTTTATCATATGTGGTGGACATGCCCCCAAACAAAGAAGTATTGGACTCAGATTCATAAACAGATAGAGTTAATTTTAAAGATTAAGGTTCAAATGAAACCGGAAACCTTTTTGTTGGGTATGAGAGATGATCATGTAGGCGAAAAATTTCAAACTTTCTTTTTATATATGATAACTGCGGCAAGAATTTTATACGCACAATATTGGAAGAATTCGGAGATACCTTCGCTGGAAGATTGGTGGCTGAAAGTTTTGGACTATGCTGAAATGGATAAACTTACAATTTTAATTAAGGAAAAGTCAGTTAACCTTTTCGTGAATAACTGGAAACCATTTATCGATTTTGAGAGAGAGAGAGAGAGAGAGAGAGAGAGAGAGAGAGAGAGAGAGAGAGAGAGAGAGAGAGAGAGAGAGAGAGAAGAATGATGTGATGATATGCGGATTTAATGAATAGAATGTGGGTGTTATTTTGGCTTAGTTGGACATTATATGTAGAAAATAGTGAATAGTATGCTAGTAGGATGTATTGCTTCGTGCTTGCTATAACTTTATGAAATATGTATTGTTTTTATGTTTTAATATATTAATAAAATATAAATATATGGCAAAAAAAGGAAGTGACGCCACTAGCACATGCCTTTAGCATGCTTCTAGGTCAATCCAAAAAACAAACAACAAAATGGCGTTGAGTCATAGACGAACTCAGTGCATGGAGGCCGTCATGTTTACCAGTAGAACTCAAATGCATGGAGGCTGCCATATTTTCAAGCCTCGAGCTCAAAGGAAAGATTGCTAGCAACAGCGTGGCAAGCATGCTAGAACCTGAAAAAAATGCGACCCAAGCATGCTAGAAGGAGATTTAAAAAGCCTTTCGAGTGCTACTAGCACTACAAGCTGGAAAATGAACACAGCCTCTATATACAGTAGGAAGCAATTGCAATATTTGAAAGAAAAGGCACCTGCTTCTAAAGAGCAGATTTCCCTCCACCCTCTGCAGCAGGCCTTGTTCCTAGTCTGGCACAGTGGGTATAGAAAGGGAGGCCTGGCCTAGTAGGCTTTTATGTTCACATTTGTCTTCAGTGTGCTCTCCCTCCCACCAAGGAATTGTCTTCCAATTTGAAAGCCAGAAAGTACAAGGCACCTCTGCTTCCAGTTTCACCTCACTCAAAACCACTCTCATAACGACTCATCTAAACACTACTGCCCTCACATGGTGGTCAATGAAAACACCTGTTTTGACACTCCACAAAATGGGTATAACATTGTGCCTCATCCCTTATGGGTGGATAGGCTTGTACATCAGCATTGCGCATACTGGGCAGTGGCCATGCTGGGGTGCACAAACCTGAACGAGAACGTGGGACAAAGCACATTATACCTGTTGGATGGAGTGCCAACCTGGCTATTTGATTTTTGGCAGCTTCCACAGGAAGACCTTCATGTTTACATTGACTGTAGATGAACTGAGGTTGCGAGCAAGACTTATTATATTAGGTACCTTGAGTTATGGGGAATACAGTATAGATCGACCAACAAAGGTTCCTAAGACGGCAAACTGCTGGATCCAAATGACAGCACTTCCTTCTATACCAGTTGGACAATGCACTGGCAGTGATATTATGGAAGATCACTTCCTGTACGCACAACAGGAGAATCCATCATAATGAAATACATAGCAATATTTTGTAAAGTATATCTCAAAGCACTTTTCAGAGTTAGAGATGTCTCAAGTATTAATGTTATGTAAGAGACATATTTTGACAGGAGTCCCCCCCAGGCATGCCCCTGGGTGTGTATGCAAGAACTGAAAGCCCTTTAATCAAAATCTTTTCATCTGTACCCACAAAGGCTGCAGGCCACGCAGCCCAAATGTGGCACCTTATGAAAACAGAAGAGTATTTTAAGATACAAAATCTTAGGGGGGAAGTGGGGGGGGGAGAGGGAAGACGTGTACTTGTTAGAGGTTGAGAAGTGTGTGGAAATGTGAGAAGCTGTCATAATCAAAGGTAGAGCAACTCAGCCCCTTGTGGGGGTTGGAACAGTGATCACATCGGCAGACTGAATTGGAAGTTCACATGGTAACACACGGACACACTGATGTGCTTTTGACTACGAAACACAAAGAAGGGTGAGCTCTGCAGAACATCAATCAGTGAGGAAGGGGCGGAAGTGAGGAAAACTACCTGATTTCTAGAAACTTCACAGTTGAAATAGTCAGATACGGGAAATCCTGCCATCCAGCTCCAAGAGTGTTTTCAGATGGCTGCTTCCCCAATTATGATAGCACAAAATAAAGGGGGGGGGAGAGGTACCTTGTGACAAAGGGTACCAGCTTGCATGAGGGTTTGGTGCTACATCACTATCTGCAGCTGGCACAGTCTTGCTTTGGGAAAGAGGCCACAGCTCAGTGGTAGAGCATATACTTTGCATGCAGACAACCTTGGTTCAGTCCCTAGCATCTCCAGGTCAGGCTGAGCAAGGCCTCTGTCTGAAACCCTCAAGAGTCACTGCCAGTCAGAGAGGAGACAATGCTAAGCTAGATAGACAAATATTCCAACTCAATACAAGGCAGCCACACAGCTTCATACGTTAATTTAATGCAACCATCCCTTGCAAAAGCTTCTGCCTGGAAGCAACTCACATCACAATATTGTGTTTCTATTTAGCATGGCTTTAATTTGTAGTTCTTATGGTGCATATGAATCTGGACCTCAACTTTCGTTCTAGTGCCTAAGTCCACTAGGGATGTATCAGTATTATTTAATTTTCCCCCACTCTCGTATCTCCTCTCCATTATTGCCTTTTTAAATGCCTCTGGTGGAGTTTTGGCTTTGGTAGATTCGCAAATTGCACCCGCATGTTAGCTATACCTGTCCCCCCCCCCCCCCGTTATCAAGTAGTAAGAACATAAGAAAAGCCCTGCTGAATCAGGTCAAAGGCTCTGCTAAACCTTGGTCCTGCTGTTTCACAGTCAGATGCCCTTGGAAATGCCACAAGCAAGGCACAAAGGCAATAGCCATCCTGTACTTCTATCGCCCTGTGTGCCACTGGTCTTCAGTGGTCATGCTCTGCTGGTGCGGGCCCAATCCTAGCTAAGGTGCAGTGGCCACCTTACCTGTGCCACCACTGCATTCTAGACAGGATTGTGCTGAAAGCAACAATCTTTTACTTATCTCTCTGTCGCTGCCTGGTCCCTGGCTGGCCACAGCGTGCAGTGGAGGCTGCACCGGTACCTCTGCACACCCTGGGCCAGCCCAGGACAGGATTGGTCTGCTAATGTTCCATCTAGTTTGGCCCTGAGTTGAAGCTCCTTCTGAAACTGCTACAATTTATCAGCATATAATGCTTTATTCCATCGATACTGTTTCCCAGATGATGCCACTCTCTACAGGGCATGACACATTGCCACAGAGAAGTCTGAGAGTAAACAACTACTGCAGAACATGTTAAGAGTTAAGCCGGATCCACACCGCATGCATCTTGGCACTGCAGTGTGGATCCGGCTTGAAGCCTCACCTGTTCCTCTCATATTGTGACTGGCTAAGAACATGATCTATGTGAACGTTTTCATTTCCAGTACTCTACTTTCCCATATGCTCTGCATGCTAGAGACAAAAGGGGGAGAAAACCTGCTTTGTTCAACAGGTGTCACAAGATTCTGAGATGTCCTCCTGAG
This sequence comes from Plestiodon gilberti rubricaudatus, assembly GCA_026170595.1. Classification (NCBI taxonomy): domain Eukaryota; kingdom Metazoa; phylum Chordata; class Lepidosauria; order Squamata; family Scincidae; genus Plestiodon; species Plestiodon gilberti. Next base: position 252,727,591 of record JANXHW010000001.1, on the reverse strand, counting down.
CTGGAAAGGTAAAAGAAGCAACAAGAGAAAAAACACCATGATCTGTGAACAGAGAGATTTCTGCAGCCCCCTTTTGCACTAGCCTGTGTTATCACCACAGAGAAATAAGCAGGCCTGGCTGGCAGATGGTACTAACTGAGCATTTGGCAAATACTAAATTGATGTGCCTGAAAACTGTTGTTACTGCTTTAACAAAGAGTGCTGCCCCATAGTATCGTTTCTCATTTGCAGCCATAAAGAAAAAAAATCTCATTCTTGGAATCAGCCATGTACTTCTGGTGCTGTAGTTCTCTGAAAACCCAATTACACCGTTCCCTGTTCTGATCCGCATTAGGTATGCCTCAGTGACAAACTCGCTCTGCTATAATTCCATCTGTGAGGACTCTCATTGGAAGAGCAAAACTCCAGCAGCAGAAAGAAACAACCGGGAAGCAGGCAGGAGCAAAGCTAATCCATTAGGTGAGATTAAAACAGCCTTTTTGACTATTAAGAATAATAGTAAGAACAGGCTCAACTAGTGATTCTAGGCATGATCTGTGCACCTGAAGACCACAACACAACTGACCAGCGACTGGGAGTTGGTGAGGAGAGCAGAGAGCCAAGGAAAAAAGGCAACGCCAAAAGGCAACACAAGCTCTCAGATTCATAGCTTTTCAGTAGCTTCACCAGGATATCAAAGAGCTTCAAGCAGCAGACATTTGCATCTGCTCCATCTTCATCACTGCCAGAGACAGTCCTGCGATTAAAAGAATGGGGAAATAAGAAGCTTATAGATTCACTTTCCCTGGCTGAGGCTGGGACTTGCAGTACCGAAGTATCGATGCACACGTCTGGCCTCTGCCAATAACTACATGTCACAGGGGTTAATTTAAACCCCCTCCTCAACTTGGAACTACCTCAGATCCTTGACAGAGAACAGCTATCATTTATCCAGACCTCCAAAGACACCATGTTCCTTTTGCCCTCTGTTTTCCCATTTCCTGCAAGTGCACTTGCTTGGCTGTTCATAAGGCTCATTTGTTTTCTTCCTGAAATTATATTAGAGCTATTCGCTCAAGTACAAAGATCCCTTAGTGGGAATTTCAGTCAGTGACAAGAAAGGAACAACAACCAGCCTTCCAAAGTGACCAGTTATTTTGTTATAAGCACATTCACAGTTGTAGAAACACACTATACACAAGAATTAGGGAACGTAATTGTAATTGTGCATTGAACAGAGGTCCCAGAGGCAAACAGGAATTCCCTGGTCATCAAAAAGATTGGACAATATCCCAGGCATTGGCTTTGAAAGGGAAGGCCTGCAGAGAGCTTTTCAACTGCCCTAGTGGTACTGCTTCATCTCTACTTCACCTGCTGTTTTTGCTCATCCAAGAAGAAAAGAGGCACCTTGAAATTCTCCTAGGAACATTACTGCCAGGTGACAACACAGAGAAATAAGAGAAGGAAAGATTGGAGTTAAGAGACGGATTGGAGGAGCAAACAAAGAGGCAGGAATAAGGTAGAAAGGAACAGCCATGGCATGGCTTGGGGGGGGGGAGAGTGATACCAGTTGCGGGACAGGTCATGGATGACGGGGCCTTCGTGGGGCCTTCGAACATGAAAGGTCAGGAAATGGTACCAGCACGAGAAAAAATTAGTCCAGCAACAGAGATGGGGTACAGAGTTAGCGCAGGTCAAGGAGGCATGGGCCTGACAGTCCCACAAAGAAACATAGAGCTGAGCTCGTTCAGAGCACCCTACCGGTTCTACAACACTCAGTACTGTGCAGACAAATATGCGTTGTGCAGCAGTGGGGATCATGCTACGTATCTCGAAATGCGAGTGAACGGTGTTTCGAAATGCGAGTGAACGATGTTTCAGTGAACAATGTTTTCACTCGAAATGCGAGTGAACGATGTTTCATACATAGCTCTGGGTTGTACCTGTTGTGGGGTACAGCAATGAACCTCTGGGCCTGTCCTACACACCAAGAACCTTTAACATCAAATCAACAATGCCCTTGTGAGTTGTTCCTTCCCATTGTTTCCACAGTGATTGGAATATGGAAGAAGGACCTGCTGACACAGGAGAGAGGCGAGAGGACTTGGAACTAAGGGCTTTGTTGTATATGTATATTCTGTTCTTCAGGGTTGTGTGCAGTGGCGTCGCTCCCGTGAGGCGACGGGAGCAGGTCGCTACGGGGTGACGCGTGCAAAGGGGTGAAGCGCGCCACCTCCGTCGCCCTCCGGACATTCCGAGGCCGGCCCGGGAGCCGGCCTCGGAGCGTCCGGCACGGCCGGCGCTCCAGGGCCTTCTGAAAGCCCAAGCGTCAATACGGGTACTTTTTTCGCGCATGCGCAGAGACGAAACCAGTCTGCGCATGCGCGAAAACACTAAAAATACCCATATTGATGCATTGGGCCAGAAGGCCCTGGAGCGCCAGCCGTGCCGGACGCTCCGAAGCCGGCTCGGAGCGTCCGGAGGGCGATGTGAAGGGGGGGGCACCCGAGGCAGGTTGCAGCCGGGTTGCCCCCCCAAAAAAACGCGGCACGGCCTATGGCCATGCCGAACGATAAATGGGGGCAACTCAGGGGCGTCACTAGGGTGGCGCGCACCACCCCGCCTTGGGGTCACATGCGTCCTAGTGACGCCAGTGGTTGTGTGTAAACTGGCCCTCAGTGGTGACAATGACTAGTCAAATTGTAGGAACAGTGAGAATGTACACTATTCTTTGACGTTATGCCTGTCAATATGGTAGTGATGTCAACAGTAACTATTACACATGGGAACAGATGGTTTTGGCACAATCCTCTGTAAATTTAGGCCAGCAGAGTGCATGCTCTGCCGGCCTTAGGTGTCGCAAAAGTGTCGTAAAGCACTTTCACGGCACCTTGGGTGTAAGCATTGCTGGTGCCATGGCTAGCGCCACTCACACCGCCACCCTCCAGACCCCGCACCACTGGACCCCAGTATGTCCTTCACCATGTGGCAGGGGGGCGGGCCAGGGGGGACGGGGAGGAGGCCATTGGCTGGCCAGGCCTGGGAAGGGGCAGGGATATCAGCAGAAAGGCACCTTTCTGGTGCCACTTGAGGCACTAGAAAGGTAAGTAAAATGTATTTGTGAGATGTGGGGACAGATTGCAGATAGGGATAGTCAAAAGCTTAATTTTGGACATTACATACAAAAAAGCTTGGAAAACAGGAAGCACAAGTTGCTTATAAGGCTGTGCCAATTTTTCATCATTTGATGTGAAAAGTGCACTTTAGTGGAACCTCTGCCTCTTTCCCCGAATGACCAATGAGCCTCACGAAAAAACAGTGCATCAAGCTCTTCTTTGCATCTTGTTCTTGCACTATGAGCTGCCAATAGTTTCCTGTCTAGTTTCAAAATATGTGCCCAGTACCTTATCTTAAGGCTATCATGAGGCATGCCTCTAGTCACAAGAGAGACCAATTTAATAATTCAACTACTGAGTTTTCAAAACATATAAATCACAGAGTAAAATTAAAAGATAATTGTTTACAAAAACAATTGTTCTAGACTTCAGAAATCGATTGTTATGACAAAATAGCTTTCCTATGAATCACTATTACCCTAAGGAAGGAAGAAATATAATAGGATTGAGTGAAGAAAAAAACAAACTTCACACATCGAAGATTATTAACAGTCTGAACCTAAATGAATAATTCTACGGTTAACATATTCCTATCAACATTATGCTAACAATTAGCAAATGGAAATTAATTAAGGATGTTACATCCAAACATATTTCCAGCTGAATTAAAATATTAACAAAAATTCTTATTAAACTGACCAAAGTCAATCATAAGAATTATTTTACTCTGGTTTGTTTTCACTCTGGAGCAGTTGCTCTTCTTCAGGTGGTTCTAGAGCAGCTAACTACTGCCCAGACCAGTTTTTATGAGACAAAACGACAAGCTGAGCATTCAGAGTTTAGAATGTGAAACTACCCTAACTGCCCCGAATAAACCAAGTTAATATTCCTGATATTTATTTATTTATTAAAAAATTTACCCCGCCTTTTCCTATGCCGAAGGCAAATGCCCAAGGCGGCTTACAACAGAGATTAAAATACATAATTTAAAATACATAAAATAAATTTAAACAATACATAATGATACATAAACAAATTTAAAAAAACAATAAAATCCACTGGGGGGGGACAGTATGGAGCAGAGAAGCAGCATGGCAGAGCATCTAGAGATACAGGAGGCAGGCCACAACCCATCACCCAAACGCTAGACGAAACAAACGTTTTGAGCCCTCGCCGAAAAGTCATGAGGGAGGGGGTGGTTCTCAGATCCCCTCGCAGGGAGTTCCACATTTGTGGCGCCACAGCAGAGAAGGCTCGCCCATGTGTTGCCACTCCCCTAACTTGTGATAGAGGTGGCACCCGCAGGAGAAACCCCTGAGATGACCTAAGAGAACGGGCCGGAATGTATGGGAGAAGGCGGTCCCTCAGATATCCTGGGCCCGAACCATTAATGGTTTTAAAGGTCATTACCAGCACCTTGAATTGGGCTCGGAAACGAATGGGCAGCCAGTGCAGCTGCTGAAGCAGCGGTTCAACAGAGTCGAACCGCCTACATTGTGATTTTTACATTGTGATTTTTATCAAACATTGTTTTTTGTTTTTAAAACATCTTCAGATCTAGGAGAAGGGCAGCCTAAAAGGTTTTAAAACAAGTAAATATACCGCTATACTAATATTCTGATTAAAGTAAAATAATAAAATGTAAAATTACATTTTCTAAATAATTATATTGCTTTCTGATAATATTAAATACTGAGACCTCCCAGATAATAACTAACCCATCCTGAATTCTACAGCTGACCCAGCTGAATATGAATGTGGATGACCTTTGCTTGTAGAAGGTACCTAACTACTATTTGCTAACTGGGCAAGAGGCACTTTTTCAAGTGTTGCTCTTCTTCTATTTAGCAGGGGAGAGTAACTGTCCCTTATCATCCCAGCACAGTGTCTTTTCTAGTTGCTGTTTGCTGATGTTTCTTCTGTACATTTTTAGATTGTGAGCTCTTTTGGGACAGGGAGCCATTTAGTTATTTGATTTTGGGTGCAATCCTGAGTAAGGATCTAGCCGGCAGTCCAGGGCCGCCCGCCGGATCCTGTGCACTGGCTGCCCGGCCCGTGCCAGACTGGAGATCTTCTCAGGGAAGAGGACACTCGTCCCCTTCCTGGAGTGTAAACCCGGGCCGGCCCTATCGGCCTCCTCGGATTTCCGCCAGTTAAATAGCAGAAGTAGAGGAGGCCATGTAACTTCCGGCGAGGCCTGAAAACTTTCCTGTTTAAGGAGGCCTTCTGAGTCCTTGCCTTTTTTAACATCCTGCACAGATGGAGTGCTGCTTCTTTTTTATGCTTTTTTATGCTTCTGTTTTAATTGTAATTTGATGTGTTTTTATCAATTTTAGATGATGTTTTTACTAGCTTTTGTGGATTGTTTTTATTGTTTTAAATGTGATTATTTGTTGTATTTGTATCCCATGTTGTAAGCCGCCTTGGGTCCCTTCGGGGAGAAAGGCGGGGTAAAAATATTGTAAATAAAATAAATAAATAAAATGTAACGGCGTAGCCGGCCCGGCGGGGATGGGGATATGGCCGACGCCATCCCCCTCCCGGGCTGGCTAGGCCAATGGCCCCCTCCCTCTCCCGGCCGGACCGCCCACGCAGACAGCGACGGACAACTTACCTTCCACTGCTGTCTGCATGGAGATCCGGCACCGAAGTGAGGGAGGCTAGCCTTGCACTGCTTTACGGCACATTCGCGATGGCTTCCGGCGTCAGAGTGCTCCGGTGCCGGCCCCATCTTCAGGATTGCGCTGCATGTCTGTGAAACATGTCTGTAAACCGCTTTGTGAACTTTTTTGTTGTTGAAAAGCAGTATATAAATACTGTTGGTAAATAAATTAATAATAATAATAATAATAATAATAATAATAATAATAATATTTGCCCTGCCACCCACAAGTATCTCTTTACAGAGGCTGTTCAGCACACCTGGGACAGTTGTTGACATGCCTGTCAACATGCAGTGCTCAGATGGTTTAACTCATGTGCACCAACAGCACCAGGATGCCAAAGGTCTTGTTATTTGAAGTTACATCACCGCAGATATGTACACCCTTTTCTCAGCTACAGTGGAGGTGGTGGTGGTGGTGCACCAAGAAAGCTTCTATAAAACGGTAATAACTAAAGGACACCAAATGAATGAATGACCCACCTGGAACACGATTCCTAGATTAAGACTAAAGGCCCAATCCTATTCAAGGCCTCCACCGGCGGAACAACTGGCGGGAAAGTTGGGGCCTTACTGCATGCACCCAGGGCCATTCAGAGGAATTTTATCAGGGGATACAAATTTTCTTTTGGGCCCCTTCCCTACATATGAATTTGGCTCCTGGGCCCCCCTTTTTTGGTCCAGGGCCCCCTTTTTGACCCATTTTTCACCCTGGGCCCAGGTGCAAATTACCCACTTAACTCCCCTCTCAGAGGCCCTGCATGCACCGGCAGAGTGATGGAACCTCCTGGAGCAGGTAAGCTCTATGCAGGGAGCAGAACAGGGGTGGGGAAGGGCGGAATGGGGAGATGGGGGTGGGGTGGGCAGATCAGGCCCAGGAGGGGGTGGTTTCAGTGACAGAGGTGTGCGCCCAATCCAAACCTCCTTCCTGGGCCTGATTCACCTGCACGGATCAACTCAGACTTGCACCAGAAATATCACTGGTGCAGTTCTGAGTTGACCCATTGTGGTTGCTGGAGATTATCCAGGGGCAAGGGGACAAAATGGCCCCTTACCCCACAGAGACCTTCAGTAGCCAAAAATCCTCTGCGGGACGTAGTGGAAGCCACGTCGGTGCCACTGTATCACCACACAGGGATTTAGTTAGGACTGGGCTGTAAAATTGCATTTGTCTACTTTCAATCCCATTTTACATGACAATATTTACAGTAAATTGTCATTTCCCATCTTCTTAAAATATACACTTAGTATTTATAGTATTTCCAATTACATTTATAACACTATACTTTCAAGTCATATTCTTACATTTTTAACAGCCCAATGTTATTCTCCCTCCCCTACCAATGCAGCAACACCAAAATGGCTACTGCTGCATCCTGGGGTGTGTGTGTGTGTGTGTGGATTGTGGAGGTCCTCCCTGGGTAAGGGAATGAATGTTCCTTACACAGAGGTTAGCCTCAGCAGTGAAGAGGAGTCTACTTGGACCTGTGCTAGCAAATTCACTGGTGCAAGTCCATGTGGACCCGCGCCATGGGATCAGGTCCAGGGAGTTGGCTAGGATTCAGCAGCTACTGCCAAACCCACCCCCTTTCTGGTCTCTCATTCCGGCAGTGCTAATGCCCAGGATTGGGCTATAAGTTTGTAAGTAATGTGTACAACAATGTGTATCTTTCTGTTGCAGTACGGTCTTACATTTTGTGTGGGAAGAAACACCATATACTGTAAAACAGAGAAGTATCAAGTTCAAACACAGAAATACATTTATTTAAAAGTGAAACAAAATCAGCAGAAAATAGCTTTTGTCAATAAAAATATTCTTTTCTCAGAAAAATGAAAAATACACATGGGCTTCTGTTTTAAAGAAAACGTGTGTGTGTGTGTGTGTGTGTGTGTGTGTGTGTGTGTGTGTGTGTGTGTGTGTGTGTGTGTGTGTCTTTGCATTCCGCAGAAAAAATAAAAGATGCACACATTTTGATGTTGCTAAAAGGCAATTTAGGAAAAGGAAACTGCATCTTTCAAAAGAAAAAAAAGGTAAAGTACAAATAATTTGCTGTTCACTGTTCAAGGATTAAGGGAGGCCTTAACAAAAATCCCAGTGCCTCTGCCCCTAGTTTCATGGCTATGGATATATCCCCCAATGCCTAGACTTGGCTCGTGGCCTGCTGCTCCATGTGCTGGAAATGGATCCATGTCTCTTCCCTGATTGCTTGGGGATCTGTAGGAGGAGAAAAAGAAAAAGGCTAATTTTGGTACAATAGGTCTATTGCCTTTTCCTCCCCCCTTCCATGTACATAAAACAGCACACGTTCCATGCACTGGCATTCACATGACTGACCTTCAAACTGTTCCTCTTTTTCTTCTGGTACCAGCCCCCTGTGAATCACAGCGCCTCTTCTTTTCTTCAGATTTCAGTCTGAAGTTTTAATCCCTTTTATCCTAGAAGCAAAAAGGAAACACTGAAGCAGCTCAAGCTTTCCTGAGCAAAACTCATTTGGTCCTTGAAGGGCTTCATGCGGCATAAGCTCTTACCCATGGAAACTAATTCCACAAAGCAGGGTCACTGCCCTCGGGTCTATACCAGGGGTTCTCAAGGTTCCGGTGCGATGTACCACCTCCTGTGCCACAGATCTCTCGACATACCACTGAGAGTAACTGCCGATTACATCATCGGCAGTTACTTCCGGGTTGGAGACCTCAGTGCAAGTCAGCAAACGCCAGTAAGAGGCTCGGGGTGGGCGGAAGGCTTTCTCAAGCACGCGAAACCCGCATGCTAGAGCTCTGCCTTCCAAGCCTCCTACCGGCATTTGCAAACTTGCGCCAAGGTCTCCATGATGCAAGGTAGGTAGGAGTCCACAGGTGCTACACGTACTACCGACACCCACCTAGAGTTATGCGTACCACCAGTTGAGAACCTCTGGTATGTACCAAAGATAAAATATAGGTTTGCTTTGCTCTGGTTACTGTAGGCTCAGTGGCACCATCAGGGCTGAATGTCCTCATGCTATGTTGGCAATTTTGTTAAAAAGTCAAGGAATGTTGGTTGGTGTCTATGATGATTAAGTACCTGTGAACAACTGAACAGTACAACATGTGCACTGGCATGAACCACAGATACTTACAAAAATACTGTCTGTGAAATTTTTGGGTGGTGAATAGCTGGCTGCTCATTTTCACTTTTCCACCGTCCAGTATTTCTCACTATGCAGAAGGATCAATTCAGCAGCCATTGCCTGCTTTCTATTGCCTATAGGTTTGGCAACTGTACCCTAAAAGAAAGGAAAAATATATACATGTGACGGCTCCAGAAAGGTATCATTATTTGGGAACTAACATTCTGCCTAGGCCTCCCTTGAAGAATGCTGCCTCCAAACACGGAGGCTTCCTCACAACCACTATTTGGGTAGCAAACACTGTCTCATCCCTCCCTGCTCCTGACCCCACTCCAGCTTCTACTTTTGGCGAGGGGGACCACCGCTTTACGTACACACACAAAATGCACTTACCAGTGTGCCTGCAGAAGCCACGAGTGTTGAAGCTGAAGCTGCTACTACCATTCAGACTGAAGCTGCTACTGGTTCCACCTTTTGGCAAGTAACTCCTATAAATGGAATATTATGGTCTAACCAACAGGAAAGCAAATTACGATGGAAAGCTGTTACATGCTGATATTTATGAGCACAAAACTGCATGATAAAACCACTGAATTACCATACAATTCAAGCATAGACAAATGTCATGAAAAGTCAACAAAGAGACCAGTTTCTTGGAATGGCAAAAGCAAAAGGTGGTGCGCTGTTTTGACACAGTTCTTGTGACTTGTGCTTCCCATGTGCAGAACTGGCTCCAAGCTTTTCTTTGCAGATGTGCAATGACACCTCTTCCTGCCTCCCCAGTCTCTTGCTAACACCCACCCACCCAAAGAGATTCTTTCCTCCACCTCACATTCGCGCAGGTGATCCTGCAGTGACTCACTGGGCAGTCAGTCACCTACCTCCAGCCACTGCCATCACCAGGTATTCACTGCAGTTCCTCTTTGCCTCTTGCCCAGCCACCACCAAACCCACCGGAGATCTGCAGTCTGTGAACAGCTAGCTAGGCTTCTGTGCCCTAGCTGCAAAAGCTGATACCAGCAGACAGTAAGATCTGCAAGTGGATGGGAGAGTGGGCAGGCTTCTGAGCAGGAGAGCAAAGGCCGCTGCCTCTGACATTCAGAAATGTTGCCACTACCAGACCTGAGTCTCTTGCCTTTTGTTGTTGTCTTCTTTGTGTCTTCTTGCACATACATCTAAGCATGCACAGTGAAAGTGACTGTGCTGCAGTTATAGACTCTCTTTCCTACAAAGGTAAAGGTATCCCCTGCTCAAAAGCCAGTCGTGTCCGACTCTAGGGTGTGGGTGCTCATCCCCGTTTCTGGCCGACGAGCCAGTGCTGTCCGAAGACGCTTTCATGGCCATGTGGTCGGCATGACTAATGGAACGCTGTTTCCTTCCCACTGCAGTGGTACCTATTTATCTACTTGCAATTTCTTGCTTTCAAACTGCTAGGTTGGCAGGAGATGCGGCACTCGGGTCTCAAACCGCTGTCCTACTGACCTTCTGGTCTGCAGTTCAGTGTCTTAATCACTAAGCCACCGCAAAAGGCCCACCCAAATCCAGTCTTGAGCTGTAATCTCATGCACACTTTCCTGGGAGTACCCCATGGGTCTTACTTCCCAGTAAACATGGCTAGGATGTTGCTGTTTGACATCTTCCTAAGAGATTGCAAAACATTTTTATTTAAACAGGCACGTATTGCTTGTGGGAATGGATAAGTGAGCTTATTGCTTGTGGGAATGGATAAGTGAGCTTAATGTTTTATGAACATTATGTAATGTTTCCTTTACAAATATTTCAATTATGCATTTTCTAGTACTTTGAGTATCTTTTATATTTCAAACAGCGCAATTCTATCCAATTTACATCACTGGTGTAACCAGCGGTGCAGCGAGAACGGGAAGCACCAGAATGGAAAGTGGATTCAAATCCCCTCCAAAGGGGGATTCAAAGGGGATTTAAATCTCCCCTCCCCTCCAAAGCCTCCCGTCCTGCCCTCCCCCGCTGGTTACACTGGTGGTGTAAGTTGGATAGGATTGCGCTGTAAATCAGATCCTTATATACTTAGACTGAGGAACAGGATTAGAAACCCAAACCAACATGGTCATATGGTCCAAGAGATAAAACAAAAAAAGTCATGCACAAATTATTAGGATGATACACGGACATAAGGAAATGATGACAATGCATGTAATGAGAAGAGGACATTCTCTCCTCAAGGCCAATGTGGGCTTTAATATCTCTTGAGCACTAGAGTCTAGTCAGGGCAAAACAAGGCATTTATCCTGTGAAGCGATCACACATGTTGCATTTTACTTTCAAACACTTGAAAACAGAAAAGGAAGGATGCCTATGAATGAAATAATCTCCTCTTTGAAAAGTCACACCTGAAACCTACCTGTCCTTTTCCTGGCTTGGAATCTAATTGGGTCAAATATGCATTTCCTTTGTCTGGAAGGAAATACATATTTCAGCCTTAAATATGAAATTCTGACATTGGCAGTCTTCTACAGATAGTATGCGTAAGATGCAGTATAATGGTCCTTTTGTTCCATCATTCATGCCTTTCAGTGCTGCGTTTACAAATCTAAGTAGGACAATTGTGCATTCCATGATTATAATTTTATTGACAGATGGGGATATAACAGTTATGTCTAATGTATCCCTAAGGGTTGATAATTGAACATAGATTGTGCTCTAGAATGGAGAGTTTGGCCTTAAATGCATCTAAATCTCTTAAATGAACTGGGATGTGATGGGTCGGAAGGTAGAGACAGGAGAATTATGTACCAGGTACGAATATAAAATGCATTTCCATTTTATCAGCCCTAGTGAAATGTAATAGCTCTCTCCAATGCCCTGCCGTCATTCAAAAAGTGTATAACAAACAAGAAAGGAAAATGAATGAAAGAACCACTGCCGACGGCTCAATGAGCTTAGGGAGTCCTTACTTGCTCTTTTCACCTTCAATGCTTATATTTGTTTGTGAACTATGTCTTACTCAAGTCCTTCCCCTTTGAAGTGAAGCTCACTTCCTAAATGGGATACAAAGCAGTGAGCAGCAGCTATAAATTTCGTAACAGGAGATCATAGCAAGGGAAAAACAATAACCACCCTATCTTCAATCAGAATCAATGTTCGTTCCACCAAAGCCAGGAAAGGTTTAGGATAGTATAGAGGCCATATTTGTTCTGCCTCCCATCTCCCTTCTCTCCCATCAGCTTAGGATCTAATTCATTGTCTGCCAGTCACAATGAAACAGCACATCAACTGCCTGGGAGGAAAAGTGTCTTGCCTTTGTATCAAGTTCTGGAGCAAAGCAAGTTATGAAGTAAATAAAAAGGAAGAGGTAGCTGGTGATGGAGCTGCGAGGGAAGCTTCCTAGGTCTCGTTTCCATGAAGTTAAAAATAATGGACCTGTCAGGTTCTGCAAGCACTGGAGATTTCAAACACATTAAAGACTTGTCACATGGTTCAGTATTTTTATTTATTTGATTTGTAGCAGATCCCCCGCTGAAGGCTTAGTACAGACATAAAGTAAAAATAAAATAAAATAAACCAGTTAAAATAGACAAAGGCTTCCCATGTCTAAACTCAACTCTAATACAACTCACAGCACAATCCTATGCATGTCTACTCAGAAGTAAGTCCCATTGTGTCCAATGGGGCTTACTCCCAGGAAAGTGTGTCTAAGATTGCCGTCTCAGTATCAGACCACCAAAGCCCACTGAAATAAAAGTCTTCTATGGCTTGCAGAAGATGCTCAGGCTCAGACTAGGGCAACGTTCCAGAGGAAGACTGTGCTACGGATGGGCAACCCACTGGCAGTGCCTCTTTGGCTGCCATCAGTAGCAGCAGGAAGAGGTGCCCTCAGTTGATCTTTGGGGCTGCAGTGGAAAAATGGGGGTCAAGGTAGTCCTTCTTGGGTACATTTGACTCCAAGCTGTTTGAGGCGTTATAGGTCACCACCACAAGTACCTGGAATAGATTATTATATCAAATCTCCTTCTGCAGCAGACATTGATAACTGAACTATATCATGTATACATCAAATGGTTTCTTTCCAGTGTCTTTCAGTCTCTTCCTCATACGCTCGAGGTAGAAGCCTAAAGCCAGGTGTGAGACAATTATGATGCAGGGACACTTTCCAAACAAGCATGGCTGTGAAAGGATGTCACCTAAATTATTTTTCAGCCTGTGTCCTGTAATGCACTCGACATAGAAGTAAACTCCACTGAATTTAATGGCACTTACTCCCAGGTAAGTGTGTATAGGATTGCAGCCTTGATTAGGCAGGACGTCTGGCTCAGTTGGTTAGAGCATTCGTCTCACAAATGCCTGAAGATCTGCAGGACAGCAGTTCAAGACGGCCAGAAGTCTGTCAGAGAGCTGCTGGCACGCCGAGCTGATAAGCTGCAGAGCCCTGTGGGGGAGTGGAGCAGCTGAAGCTGAAGCATGCTGAGGCGAATGCCAGAGAGAGAGAGAGAGAGAGAGAGAGAGAGAGAGAGAGATGGACTGTGAAAGCAACGTCTCGAATGAAGGGTTCTATGAAAGATTAGAATGTTATTATATTGTAAAAACCCCTTGGGGTTTAGAACAGCCTGCCCATGTATAGAACAGCCTGCCCTTGAATAAAGTCGGAGGAAAAATCCAATGACCAGAAAGGCGGTATATAAATACTGTATATTAATTATTATTATTATTATTATTATTATTATTAAATTAGGAAACGAACAAGTAGATATGGGGCCGGCCCATCCATGAGGCCAACTGAAGCTGTCACCTCAGGCAGCAGATTGGTGGGGGGCTCTCTACTTGCCTCCACTGCTCCTCTTCCTCCTTCCACTCCCTGGATTGGAAAAGGAAGAAGGGGACAGAGAGGAAGAGAAAATGTGGAGGGAAGAACGGTGCTGAGCTAGAACATTGGAGAGTGGGGAAAGCAGAGGCTGGCACATCATCGGGTAAGGGGAGGCAACATTTGGCTTGCTGCCTCAGGCACCAGGAAGTCTTGGGATGGTCCAGAGGGTTGGCTGGAGGGGAAGGAGAAAAGGGAGAAGGCACTTTGGGGCAAGCTGCTTAGGCTGCCCTGGCAAACCACCCTAACAGCCTTTACTCGGTCCAAATGTTCATTGGAGATCAGATGGCTAGTACAGCTGGTTGTTTGCTAAATTGGTCTCTGATAGTACAAAGAAGATGGCATGATGTTATATTTCCCCTCTGTTTCCTTGGTGCCTGAGTGGGGAAAAAAAGCCTACAAAATGGTTTCAAAAGACATGCTTGGAAATAATACTTTATAGTTCTATGAATACAAACGGCAATGGGATGAAACTAGTCTCATTACCACAGTCTGCAGCCTTTCTGATAGTCAGTGCATTATATCTTTGAAGTGAAAAATGAGCTGTGAGTAGGCCACAGTTTATCATCAGGGACTAAAAATACCCACATTTGTAACTACATTTGTTCTCTGTGTGGCTGAGAACTAACTGCTTTGCGTTTTGTCTTATTAAAAGTTCTATGCAACTCAATACTTCTACACAACCTCATCCAGATAAATATTCCAGCCTTCCTTATTCCGTTGACCCTAGTATGGCAACAATGGAAACAATGGTCTATATATACAGTATTTAACAATCTGGGAGGATCTCTTTCTACGAACTATGGTGAAAGGATGGGTTTCCACTTGAAGAAGAATCTCTGGAGCTTTAGAGGAGTCCAAGTTTACTAAAATCATTAGGAAGCTGCTGCCACCCACAGACAGTTTTCAGTATTACAGGTAAACCACTGGTTAGCCTTTTGGCAAATTTAGCAAGTCTAGCTCAAAGAGTAGACTACTGTATTGTCAAGCAAGTAGCTGGGTGTATGCCAAGATGATTCTCCCCACACACACACACACACACTTTCTTGTGTATATGATGTACCTCATCATATCTGAGGAACATGCTCATGTGTTTTCAAGGTATATACATAAGCACATCGCTAGGTGATGACTCCCATGTTTCCCGATAGTCCAGGTGGGGTACAGGTCTATTGCTGCCAGGTACTGAATGCCTGCTGTCTTTAAAGAGAAGTCTTTACGGCCACTGGAGCATGCAAGAAGCATGGTTTGCACTTTCAACTCAAAGCAAGCAAAGCTTCTCTTACAGACAGAAAATGCTCTAAGAGCATGGCAGAAAGCCAAGGAGGAAAACCTGGCTAGGTTTCCTAGTTGAAGCAAATGGCAAGAGCTACTATGGAAACTTCCTTTTAATTTTACATCCTGGGCACTTTCAGTCTTATAGCAAAAATCCATGGGAAAAAGAACCCAACGAGCTTCGACACTCTCATTAAGGAGAGAATTATTTGACAAGGTCCAGAGAAATGTACTGAAAAGACATTGCTTAGGAGAAACGATTGAGGCAAGATGAGCCAATTCCCTGTTCCTAAGTCAGGATTTCTGCCCAGAGGAAATGCCTTGGATTGTTAGAAATACAAAGATGGTTTTACCAAAGATTGGCCACCCAGGATCAATAAGTAGCTCATCAAAGCAGAACATGCCGCCTCCAGGTTTGCATTCAAAGGAATCTCTGTTGGTAACCTACACCCAATGCATAACAGGAAGAAGGAGGACAAATGGCAGGATAACGCTAGTCGGTATTTTTGTTGTCTCCCCCTCCCTCCTCATTGTTGTCTCCCCCTCCCCCTCCTCACCCAGTCGGGTTTACTGTATGTCATGGAAATGTAAGCAGGAACCTATTTATGCTCCCACTCATTTATATGGTTTTTATTGAACTGTACCACACATATGAAAACGTTTATTTCATCTGTCACATGGAGGGGGAATTGGATTAGCTCTTCAAAGCCATTTAAGCAATAATGAAAGGCAGGGTGAATTTATAGGCCATCAAAGGCCACCTTGGGAGTTATTACAAAGCTCTTACTAGTCAGATACCAGTGGCAAGAACAAACCTGGCTCTTCTTGGTTTGCTGTATGTGCGCATGCGACTCCCGTTAGGTGTACTCAGTTTAACAGACCATACAATGCAAAAGTGTAGAGACACCATAGAAAGGGTGCTTAGTTGCAAGATTTGCATTTTAGAGCTATCCTGAGCACGTACACTGCGTGTTCTTGTCATTGTCAGAAACATCAACATAAAGACTGAATATATATGGAATATATATTCTCTTATGAATATATATAAGAGCATATTTCATATGCTCTTGTGGAATACACACACACACACACACACACACACACACACACACACACACTGTATATATAAAAACACCTATAATTAGTCTCAACCTTTTGTTCTAAAAGTAGCACAATATACCCAAAAAAGGCACAAAGGAAAAGTTTTGATTCACAGTTTTTCAGATATGCAAATAATTATGCACAAAGCAAAATTTGTTCCACGAACATGACTTTCGTATAATATATGCATTATTATAGTGTCAGTTGCCTGTATTATATACTACTGTAATAAATTTCTATATTAGTCCATCGGGGTGTGTGTGTGGGGGGGGATATTTCTTTTGAACAACCTCCCTTTGAATGTGATGGGTAAAGAGAATTCGATTAAAACTGGAGACAGGAGGTGTGTGGAGATCAGGTTCTCTCTGCATCTTTCCCACTTGTATCCCGGATTGGTCATGGACGTATTCCAAACAACAGTCGCATATGAGCAATGTTATAACTCCTGCTCTTACATATAGTATCTAAAATAAAGAGCTGCACTTTTCGTTTGACTCCTTTAGTGGTCTAAACTGAGTACTGAACTTTTGAGTTCTTATACTCAATGCTTTCATATGACTGGAAAATGTGTATAGCTCTATAGCTATACACATTTTCCAGTCATATGAAAGAAAATGTTGTCCATTATGTAATGTGTAAAAAATAAAACAAGAAGCAAAACCAGAGATTCCTTGTCTCCGGGCCAGATTTTTCATATGGTTGGTTTACTTCTAAAACATAAAAGATATGGGTCGCAGACAATTCCTTCACCATTCAGTATATGCTTCTTTGCAAGCAAAGCAGTACCAGAATCAGCCACAAGAGTGGCTGGCTATATTGGAGCAGAGGCGGAAGAAGGACGGAGCGCGTGGAGCTGCTCCAGGCGGTGGGCGCGGGGGGTGCAGTCAGCGTTGGGGGGGGGTTACTTACCCATGCGATGTCTCGGCCTACTCTCCCTGGAGCTCGTTCGGCTCCAAAACGGTGCCAAAACTGGTGGGGGCGTGTTCGGAGTCGCGCTGGGCACGACAACGTCACGTCACTTAGGCCCCGCCCCCTTGGGCCGGGCGCCGGGAGGGCTAGTGGCATTACTGTATTGGAGTATGCTTCTGTACATCACCACATCATCCATATATGGATGTTAGAAGAGAATCAGGTAAGAAATCACGTGGGTAACATCCAGCGTCTCCAGCCCCATACATTTCCCCCAGCCCCATACATTTCCATATTGCCGCTATGCAGTGACACATTTGTAGGTCAGGCATTTGTGGCAGGGAATGGGGAGAAAGAAGGGAGCAAAAAAGTATCCAACAGAAAAGCCCTGGGAGATGAGATATACAATGTAGACCTTTTGTTGCCCATCTCATTGCTAACAAATACAGTGTCTGTATACATACATAATTACTGTGTTGGCTTTAGAATAAAGAAGTACAAATGTACATGTTGCACAAACACATAGTCAGAAAGCTGTTAGTAGCAAAAGCTTAATTTTGGGAGGATACAAATTATCTTCCAACTCAGCCTGATTTCTCTGAAAGCTGTGGATGTTCTCTATCTCCAAAAATCACATTCAACCTCCCAAAAATAAAAGGCCCCTTGACTGCTTTGAGTGTAGTGCAAGGGTAGGGCAGAAATTGAAGGATTATACTAACAGGGAGATAACACTGTCAGCTGAGCTACAGGAGGAGAAATGCAGTACATGTTTGCCATATACAACGGTTAGAGCCATT
This sequence comes from Plestiodon gilberti rubricaudatus, assembly GCA_026170595.1. Lineage (NCBI taxonomy): Eukaryota > Metazoa > Chordata > Lepidosauria > Squamata > Scincidae > Plestiodon > Plestiodon gilberti. The sequence goes on along the minus strand of JANXHW010000001.1, from coordinate 252,709,805 downwards.
AGCAGTTCTAATTTTATGCTCTGCATACCAAGTATTTCCTTAAATTATAAGAATAACATATTGCTCCACATATTTATTGAAAGCAATAGATTTTACAAATCCCAAGAACTAATTAAATATTTACTAAGTAAGAATATTTACTATTTAATAATAGTTACTAAAGTAGTACGATAATAATAATAAAAAAGAGAACGGTTGTTTTGCTAATACTTACCCTGCGTAGTTAGATAATGTACTGCCATTGGAAGCACCAGAACTGCTGCCCTGTGATTTAATGGCAAGGAAAAGAAAAGATGCCCATTGTTTCTGTAAGGTTCCTGCTCTTTTTTTAATTTCTCAAGATGCTAAATTTAACACTGGTTGAAGTTTATTGAAACACACTTAATAAATAAAGTGAGATTTACTTTTCTGGGCTTAATAGGTTTGGGAAGTTATAGTCAATGTTTATTCACTACCTCCAGATACCACGTACTCTAACAATGCTATTACAATATTTAAGATAAAAATCCTTTTAGTGGCTTGCTTTTCTCTGTAATTAGATGCAATGATCAAAATTAGCTTTTATTATCATGCTTGCTCTCCTTGATCGGCAAACGGCAGTTATTCCAGAAGACACCCATGCCATGCTCATTTCATTACCTACTTAAAGATCATGACCATCAAGAAGAGTCTTCAGTTAAAGAACACTAGCTATTCTGCAGGTATTTAGGAGTCAAGAAAGGTGCTACCTTACCCCTTTTTCTTCCAATGATGAGACACTGAGAAATGAGCCAGTGCTAATGATTCACTAATGAAACAGATGCTGAGCATAGCTCAAACTTTCATGCATGGCTAACCCTTTGGCAATCTGGCATCCTAAAAGCCTCTTGGCTTAAGTAAGCTGCCAAACGGGCCTTCACTGAAGCACACAGAGAAACCTGCCATCGCTTTCCCTTGCATCTGTGCGCTACACCTATTACACATGACACTATGGTGTTTCCTAGACTGGACGCTGGATGGTGCCAACTGACTGGCCCTTCAAATCTCATGAGGAGATGCATGTCTGTGCTCACCCTGCTCCCCTTTCCCAGTCTGCCATTCCACAGCAGCATATTTGTGTGATGGACAGAGTGTCCAAATGGCCCCTTGCATGCAAATTTAAATACTACTTTAAATACTACATGATCAAATGGAAGAATGACAGTGTGCCAGGTGAAGGGAAGGTGTGTGTGCACATGCTCCTCCTCCATGCTATTCTGAAGAGCTGGCAGAAACTGTTAAGCACTTGGGCAACCATTCTAAAGATGACCATATAGAAACTAGAAATTCAGTTTCTTGGAGTTCATAAACAAATTCTACGAACCAATGGCCATCACCATAAAACCAGCATATAGGAACGCCCAGGAAATTCAGTCTCTCTAGCCAGACCAGAGTAGCACACTGACATATCTGAACCGGGATCAGTTCTCATGCAACTACGTCAATTAGGGTCACTTCGTATTTTCATTCACCAAGTGAGCTCACAAGCCATTCCCATAAGAAAAGCAATATGAAAGAAAGGGTTTCAAACCATGTTCACTGGTAAATGATATACATACTAGAAGAAGCCATTTCTCAGAACATACATGCTATTTATGACAGTGGCCTGGTTTAAATATTTAGCATGGTGAGAATAAGCCTAAGGGAGTTGAAGGCTCCCTCTTTTCCTCTCCTTCTCTCATGCTACAGAAGGAGAGTGAAAACTTCTGCATTCACCTGGAGAACAAACTGAAGCTCCCCATAATGTACATACTTGAGGTACTGTCATCTATGTTAGAATAAGCTACGTCAGGATATCAAACCAGGACCTACACCATTCCTGTCTTTCAGCCCAACCTATTTTACATGGTTGTGAAGATAAAATGGGATCACCAAAATCTATGCAACAGCAAAGGAGTTGAGGAAAGGTCAGATATAAATAGCAATGATCAAAAATCCAATTGTCAGAACGTGTCTGCCTCCTCCTCTCTGGCAATTCTTTTCCCACACCCCTTTCTGAAACTGCAAGAATGTTACAAGGCCACAAGTTTTCCTCATTTCCCAGCAACTGGGTTGATGGTCCCTTGCCCTGATGAAGACACACGTAGTTGACTTGTTGGGGCAATGAAACCACTGGTGCAGCACAACACGGGGAATACTGGCATAGTTGCCTGGGCAGAGAGAGCGAGAGAGAGCGAGAGAGAGCGAGAGAGAGCGAGAGAGAGAGAGAGCGCAATGGAGGTTTCATCATGTGCCTTCAGCGGCATCAGGGGCTGAGGACCCACACCCTTGAAAGGCCCAAACTCTCTAGGCCAACAACCCCTAAACCCTTAAGTACTGATGGTAGTAGTAGTGTCCTTCAGTGCAGTAGTGTCTGATGGTAGTAGTAGTGTCCAGGCAGGGTGTGCCATGGCCTGGGCCAGTGAAGGTATTTGCCCCAGGGTCCACAACACCCTGGCACTGAGTGACATAATCACATGTGTTGCTGTGACACCATTAAGTTCACTACAAGATCCTAGAAGGGCTGGGATCACCTAGTGCAGAAGTCCTTTAAAGCAGAAATCATAACACCAAAGCAGTCGATGACAAAAACAACATATACAGCATGAAAAATAGCATAAAAGAGTAGAAGGCGGGTGTTGTTGCAGTCCCTTAAACAGAAACTTTTGCATTAAAAAAGAGAACCCTGAAGAAAATGTGGCGAGAAACTCAATACAAATGTGATGTACATGTAACATTACCCCCCCTGACATGAATAGGACCAGATGACTCACTGTAAATATGAAAATAATGGAAAAATGAAGACGCTTTGGTTGGATGTAGGCACCATTCAAACATATTTTCTTCAATTTGGCATGGAGGAAATGCATATACAGATAAAACAGTAACTATCCAGCCTGACCCATTTTGAACAAAATGAAACTGCCAATGTTCTCATTCTCAGAAGAAGGGGGGGGGGGGAGGAATCCCAGCACAGGGAATATTTCCAGGCGAGCACAAATAGTGGCTTTGCAGTCTAAATGCTGCAGAGGATGCTCTGCTCGGCCTCCACACCCCTTTCTCTCAATCACACTGGGACACCAAAGGGAGAGGTTGCAGGCTAATCATTTCCAGCCCCTGGTAAATAAAGACTGCTTCAGTTCCTTCCAAACAGACTATACTGTGAAGGAGGCAGAGAATGAGAAGATCTGCTGCGAAAAACAAATGACTACTATTTCAGAAAGCATGAAAGTGAGCCTTGGTATAGAAGCAGAGCAGAATAAATATTCTTCCCCTACTGGAAATATCAAGAACAGAATAAATAAGGTTATCTTTCCAAGAAACCTGGGGATGATATGGTGAGGCATCTCCTTAGCGCTTATCGATGTGTCTGGAAACAAACTAGCTCAGCACGATACTGTTATTTTAACCCACAGTCTTTCACAGATCCAGTCTATCTTTGCTTCATTTACAGTTGCAATGACCTTGAGAGACATGAAAGAGGAACAACATTACTTCCTCCAACTCCTCCTGTTATCTAGTGATGGAGGTGAGAAGGCTACCCATGCTCCTCAGTACACCTGGCCAAAGTCATGAGAATCTAGAGTCACAGGCCATGTTCTCGTCCTTTCCAACTCCCTTGCTAAATTACATGGTCACATTACAAAATTTATGGCTACTTTGAGCTGAGCACGAAACATGTGTTTTCCTCTACTTTAAATCAACACTTGCCTATTACTGAAGTGTATTACTGCCAGCAGTTTAATGGACTTAAAGTGCCGAGCTATTGATGGCTGTGAAATGGAAACTATTTATCCTGTAAATACTGTAGCGGCTAATAAAGCTCACCTCATTTTCACCTGTTTCCTAAAATCCAGCATTTGGAAAGGGCTTGATTTCTTTTTCCTGGATTGGTTTGCAATAGAAGAGACCCACAGCCCAAGCCAATCTGAGAGAGCCTCCGGTGGAATGCACAATCCACTGGCGGAAATCAGGATCCAGTCAGAAGTGAATGAATCCATTGTGCTCGCTGACACTGCTGATGAGGTGCAATCAGGCCGCCAGTGCAATCACTGGTGGCCGTGCACTGTCGCTGGCAACAACGACACCATCCGCCTGTGCCAGGTAAGGGAGCAGTGGGGGCGGAAGTTGGGAGGGACGGGGCTGTTTCTGGGCAGGAAGAGGGCGGGAGGGGGCAGGACCAGCAACACTCACGTGTGGCTATATCCTATCACCTGTCTCTCCCCCTCACTCTCTTTGATTCTGCACCAGCAAAATAGCTGGTGCAGAACTGAAGGAGGTCCCTAGGGAACATGGAGGCTTCCCCCAGGGTAAGGGAATGAAAGGTCCCTTACCCTAAGGAATCCTCTGCAACTCCCCCCCCCCAATAGGATGCAGCATGCGCCTCCTTGATGTGCGTGCATCAGCGGAGGGGATTTGGATAGCATTGGGCTGTCAGTTGGGATATTCAGTCACTACGTTTAGGTGTGAGAAGTGCAATTAGTGATTGCTTTCTCTCCCCCACCCCAGCATACGTCTACCTTTCCTGTGTAACATATAAGCGAATGCCTTCTCTTATTTATGTTTCAAATATTTCTCTGGGGACTAGCTGTATCCCATGTATGCCACCAAACTGTTATTGGGAGTAAGAGGTGGTTATCTCAAACAACCTTATCCCAAAGAACCTCAAATCAATTCTGGAACCAGACAACTGAGCCATGAGGTGGGAGCTGTTATCTTATGTCTGCAAAACTGAGGGACAGTGCCGGGGAGGGGGGGGGGAGAGAGAGAGAACATACCTAGGTCATGTCCTTGTGAAATTTCACACAGAACTTCACACAGAACTTTAAAAAGGTACAGAAGATAGATTTTTCCCAGCCAATTAAATGAAGATAAAATAAGTATCGAACTGTTCAGTACAGATAGGCACCTGTGAGCATCCTAAAGCTCATACCCTGTGATTCCAAGCCTCCAAATCATTCAGCTCTGCATAACCTCTCAGCTGAATTATCTGAGAAAAAAATTGGGAGATAATCCCAGTGATTTCCACGCAAACCCCTACTGGGCTCTGCATGTAATACATGGACAGATCAGAGTGTGTGAGTGCAGCAGGCAGGCAGAGGGGGAGGACAGTCAATGCTTCGCACTTGCTACATTCACCTTGCAGTATAGCAAATGTATAAACCTTAAGAGGACTTTACTTGCCAGGACTCTCACCTGTACTGGAAATTATCCACATCCTATTTGCAGCCATGTGGTCAATGCTGTTTAATACATAACGTGCAGTATTAAGGCAGGCAGTGAACCGACCTTGGGGAGTGCTCTCGCTCTTATGTGTGGACCAAAACCCTGGCTCATGTGGTTTCATACAAGAGAAAAAGAAATGGCAAGTCTAAGGTTAACACCGTCTGCAAATTTGGGTATTTTCACGTCAGTCAGCTGCCTGTTGAAAGCTAGGAAGGGAAGCACAAGTTATGAGCAGGTTAATAAGTAAGGTTGCAGCAGGTTCCTTGCCTTTAAAGCCCATATAGGAGGCATCCTGTGGCTGGAGAAAGGGCTGGTTATATCATATCTAATCATATAGTGTAATCAAGATTTGAAATTAGATTTCGGTATACATTCTGGCTATAATCAGATGGTTTCCCCCTCACTGCTTATTGAACTAGATCAGGGGTTCTCAACCTTTGGAGGCCCGGGTACCCCCAGTGAAGGTCAAAATTTTTGGAGTACCCCAGCTAATTAGCATAATTAGCCAATTTACATAATTAGTAAATGATTTACATAAATTGATTTACATAAATTGCACAAAATACACAAAAATGCCAGGATCTCTTTTAAAAAACACACAGCAATAAGACACATGAACAAAATGCACAAAAAACATAAATCCCAAGTACAACCCCCCAACTCAACTGTTTCCCCACCCCACCCATGCACAGTTTCCAAAGTAAAAAACATAAATCCCAAGTACAACCCCTTCAAACTCAACTGTTTCCCCCCATCCCACCCATGCAGTTTCCAAAGTAAAAACATAAATCCCAAGTTAAAAAAAAACCCAAACTCAACTCTTACCCCACCCCACCTATGCACAGTTTCCAAAGTCTCCCCAACTAGGCCCAGTTCAGAAGCTTACCCAAGCTGCATTCATTCACCATCGGAGGAGAGCTGGGAGGACAACGCGCTCTGCAGCTCAGCTCAACTGAACTGAACTGAGGAGCACAACGCCCTCTGCTGGTTGCTGAGAAGCTCAACTCATGCACGTGCATAAATTAACCGTTAATTTATGCACGTGCATGAGTTGAGCTTCTCAGCAGCCAGCAGAGGGTGTTTATTAACCCCGACAATCAGCTGTAGATCGAATAGATTAGTCATGGAAGAAAGCACAAGGGAGCTCTCTGGCTCCGGAAAAAAATTAAAAAAATAATTAACACTTAATTAAGTGTTAATGGGGCAGATAACGGCCAGTCCTTGGTGTACCCCCAGCACATGGTTGAGAACCTCTGAACTAGATGGAACTGAACATGGTTGCAGCATTGCTCTTAGCATACCCAACAACATTTTGTATATACTGGTAGATATTTCAATATGATTTCTTCACCTTAAGAGTCACACATCCCACACTAGTACCACATTCTGTGATTCAAATCCCTTGCTTATACTATATTACACATCTATTGCGCATCTGTGCTATATTATTGCACATAATGTGGAAATAAAATAAATAAATCTAGCATTAAAGCAAGCCAGGCTTGCATTTATAGGAGTACAAGGAGAATATCCAAGACCGGGCTACAAACAAACCCATCCTTTGTTTTTAACAGACTCCGTTTAAGGCCGGCCCACCCATGAGGCCAACTGCAGATTGGAGGGTTGGATGAACCCATCTCTGTTCTCCTATTTGCCTCCATTACTTCTCCTCTTTCCACTATCTGGATAGGAGAAAAAAAGAGGGAGACAGAAAGGAAGAGGAAATGTGGAGGGGAGGCCAGTGCTGAGCTAGAACATTGGAGAGTGGAAGAAGCAGAGGTTGGAGCTGGACCGTCGTTGGCATAAGGGGTGCAACATTTGGCATGCCACCTCAGGCATCAGGAGGTCCTGGGTTGACCCTATCTCAGTTGCTCCCTAGTACAAAGACAGCTGCAAAAATAAATAGCACAGGATGCAAAGGGCGGTGAAGACCAAGATTTAACGAGCTAGAATTTGGCAACACAACTTTGAAATAAACAAGGTTGCTTACTTCCCACCAGTGGGAAATATTCAAGGAGATGCCTGTTATTCCTTGGCATCATCCGCCTCATTCCAAGAGCTCAACAATTTCTCCTTGTCCCAGTGAACATGTGTGAGTCAAGTGCTGATTGCTGCCAATTTCAATGGAACCCGCTGTCTTTGCTCAACTCTGGTTTTGTTTTTTTCTTCCTGTGAAAAATGGGTCATTTCTCTATCATCAGCCAAATTAGAAAATGGAGAGCCTGAGCAACATACCTTATGCACGGTCCTCAGTCCAATTCACATACCTGTGAGAAATTATATGACTTGTCCAACACCAGGTTTTAGTTACTTGTCTGGGTTGGATCAACAAGTAATGACAGCCACAACTACTGTACTGCTTAACTAATTAAAATGTATTGGATCTGAATCTTTGTTCAGAAGCAACGGAAGAAACATGGCATATATGGAAAGAATTCTATGCATTTCACTTTAGGGCTCTTGAAGATACATTTTGTACTTGGATTCTGATACCAGAATGCAAAATACATATGTCTCATATCAGGTACATACATTCATAATTCACAGCTGTCCCCTTCAAAATACTTGTGAGTGATAACTAGGAAAGGATTAGCCTGCTCTTACGAGTATGTGAAAGTAAAAGCAATGAATTACACACCTGAGCACCCTTTATAAGTGACACAAGGTGTATATATTTGGAATGTGATTGTTGGGATCCCAGAGCAGAACATATATAACTAACAACCAGGTCTTAGGAAACATTCCCTACAGCCCAATCCTGTGCAAAGATAACCGGCCAGCCTAAAGGGCTGGCTGCAGTATCCTATCCTGTTCCCGGGCAGCCCCAGGGCAGCCCAGGAGCAACTTGAGAGAAGGGGATGATCGTTCCCTTCCCAGGGTGCAAACGGCCTGAGGCCCTATGGGCCTACTCAAATGTATGCCAGCTCTGGAGCTGGCATGCATTCGAGCCCGCCGTGTAAGGCCTCACCAGGCCGGGAAAGGGCTGGGGATATTGGCGGAGCTCACCGCTGATATCCCCGCCCTTTCCTTGCCCGTTTCAGCCAATGGCCGCCCTCCCTCGCTGCCCAGTCCACCTGCCCCTGTACTGGCCAGTACAGGGTTTACCTTGCCTGGTGGGTGCAGGGACAGTCTCCCGGGAGACAGAGGGCCGCTGGCATCAGTGCCAGGGCCCTTACTCTCTGGGTTACATAAATGTGCTTTACAGTGCATTTATGACACCCAGCGCTGGGGGAGCGCCCAACACTTTTCTACATGGGATTGCGTGGCTAATCACAGACTATGAGGTCTAGAGAGTATTCATGTCTGCCACTCACATATAGAATAAGATTATTAACCAACATTCAAGATTCATGGCTGTTAACAGAAGGTCATGTTGTACTTATTTGAATTTATTTTACAAACATTTATCTTGTTGTCCTCTCCTAACAAGAGGCACTTAGACAGACAACAAATATAATTTAAACATCCAATCAGAACAATAAAAATAATCTAAACAATGAAAGTTTTTGTTTTTGTTTCTTGCTATTCAGAAGATTTGTTTGCAAAATTCTTGCTCACGCCCTGCTGCAGCCCCCCCTCGTGCTGTTTTGTTACTGATGAGCTCTCTCTCTCTCTCTCTCTCTCTCTCTCTCTCTCTCTCTCTCTCTCTCTCTCTCTCTCTCATGATCCTTATAATGGCAAAAATGGACAACAAAGGTCTAAAAAGAAAAACCTGCATCCTTAATTCATGATCCTATAGCAGGGCTCCTACTTTATAAAAATCGGACAGTGCAGTAAGAACGAGATTGCAGTGGGGAGGCTGAATGGCAAGATGAAGCGTTGCATTCTGACACATTTAGGCCTGATTTGTAAGTATAAGATATAAATATATTTTTAAACAATCTCCCAGTTCCTAAGCATCTTTGGCAACAGGGTTCTAGGCAGCCTTCTGTAAGATCTAAGCTCAGATCTCAAGTGTACAAGGCAGACTCCAGAATCTTACTATAGTAGCGACAGCGCAATCCTATCCAACTTACACCACCAGTGTAAACAGTGGAGAAGGGCAGGGCGAGAGGCTTTGGAGGGGAGGAAAAGACTAAGAGCGCAATCCTGGAAAAAGGTCCGGCGACAGAATGAGCGTTCCGGAAGACATCGCGAATGTGCCATAAAGCACGTTTGCAACAACTCTGGAGTAAGGGAGGACAGCGCAAGGCCGGCCTCCCTCACTCCAGTGCCAGACCGAGGATGCGGCCAGCATCAGAAGGTGAGTCCTCTGCCGCCGGCCGCATGGGCAGTCCAACCCAGGAGGGAGGGGGGCCATTGGCCTAGCCGGCCCGGGAGGGGGCGGGGGATGGTGTTGGCCATATCCCCATCCCCACTGGGCTGGCTACGCTGTTACATGGCCTCCTCTGTTTCCACCAGCTATTTAGCTAGCGGAAATCCGAGGAGGCCGATAGGGCCGGCCCCGGTTTACACCCGGGGAAGGGGATGAGCATCCCCTTCCCTGAGTAGACCTCTGGCATGGCGGCAGAATGGCAGCCGGGGCTCAGGATTGGGTACTGAAGGACTAAAGAGGTTATAGGCACTTTTCATAAATCACATTGAATGTATGAAGGGAGTGTGATTCACTAAGCACATGTTTGTCAGACCTTCTGTGTAATTCACACTTGAATTCATGGAAGTTGTACAACAAAAGGGCTTATATATTGATTATGCCAACACTGTAAACCACAATTAATTTACATATGGCTAAGAGCCAATTCAAATGATATTTCAGTTGGTCCACTCTTGCAAAGCCACAGTACATGTTGTCAGAAGAGAGCAACCAAAATGATTAGTGGACTGGGGCACCTCCGTTATGATGAAAGGCTACAGCATTTGGGGCTCTTCAGCCTAGAAATAAAGCACCTAAGGGGGGACATGATTGACAGCACAATCCTGTCCAATTTACATCACCGGTGTAACCAGCAGGGGAGACCAGGGCGGGAGGCTTTGAGGGGAGAGGGGATATAAATCCCCTTTGAATCCCCCTTTGGAGGGGATTTGAATCCCCTTTCTGTTCTGGGGCCTCCTGTTCTTGCTGCACCGCTGGTTACACCGGTGGTGTAAGTTGGATAGGATTGTGCTGTGAGTATTTCAATGGAAACAGGCACATGCTTGCAAAGGGGTCACCATACCTGCAGTTCTCAAAACCTAAAGGCCAAGCAGAATAAGGAGGATCGGAAAGGCAGTGCTTCAGGGAGAGTCTCCGGCACTCTAACTTAACTGTCTCAAGATTGCGGGTTGTTTTGAAATTGATTCATTTGTTTCACACACTGGGAGATCCCAATTGTCCAAGGAGGGAAGCAGCCGAGGAGGCAGCAGAAAGATTGCCAAAGCCCTGCATGGTGCGGAAATGATCAGTAGTTTCAAAGTTTATAGTGGCTTCTTCTAGTTGGGAGACCCTTGCTGCTCTCTTCTTGTGATGCTGCTTGCCGGCTCTCTCCCTCTCCATGGGAGCGTAAGAAGGGAAAGGTGCTTTTAAAGAGAGAACGAAAGAAAGAAAAAGAAAGAAAGAACACGCAGCAGCCCCAGCTTTTAAACAGATAGATAAAATAAGTCTCCTTCGGTCAGAAACCTGTTCCATTTCATATCAACCAGGCTCATACGTAGCATTAATTGCAAGACAAAACGATGATACGTTGTGATAGAAGCCATTTCCTTCTGTCCTGCTTGGACTCCAGAATGGAGGTGGGACCGAACAAGAAGACATGGGGAAAAAAAACTTCATTTTCAACTTTTTGAACAATTAGTTTGTAAACAGAACTATCTGCATGCAAGGGGGAAAAGGTTCTATAAAGCTTAAGAAAGAATCGTGAAAAGGCCTGTTTGGCAAAGCACGTTTGTGTGGCGAGGCTCATTCATTTTCCTGTGCTAAGGCCGACCCATTCTCACATCCAGCCTATGCCTAGGGGCAAAACCCATCAATGATATGCAACCAGAAGTGAGACACCATCACTTCCAGTGTTTGCTGTGCATTGCTCATGATGTGGCTACCTGCATTTTCATCACATCTGCAGAAAGGATATCAAAGCAAACTGTAAGCTCAGGGCCAGTTCTGGGTTTCAGCAAATTGCCCTCCATGGGCCACCTCCTACCTGGATGGGATCCCCTTGAGGTTTGTAGTGGGGGGGGGCTTGCCTTGATGGATGAGGTGATGACGGAGTGACTCTCTGCCAAGGGAGTCGTTTTGTCATCAGTGCGACTGTGCAATCTATGGGCACAGAAGTGGTTTCAGGGCTTGCCAAGCAGCCCACAGCAAGTGCCAGACCCCAATGCTGGCCCCACTGCTGCTGTTTAATGGTACTGCAATTCTTCTCTCTCTCTCTCTCTCTCTCTCTCTCTCTCTCTCTCTCTCACACACACACACACACACACACACACACACACACACACACACACACACACACACGAAGTACTGTACTGTTGTATCTCAACCCGAGAGGATTGCGCTTAGGGAAAAACAAAAACAAAGCAGAAAAAAAACCCTCAATTAGATCACCAGCAGAGGGCAGAGCTTTGTAAGCCTCACTGTTCCCGGGGGAACTGGCAAAACACACAGTAGGGGAGAACAGGAACGGTTGGAATAGCAGAGAACATTTGCTCTAAATAAAAGCTATTTTGAGGAATTAAAGCAAACAAATGTCAGCCCCATGCAGTGGTGTATTAAGATGCGATGTGCTGTAATGTATTGTGACACTTCATAAATTAAAGCTTTTTCTTCTCCCCCGAGGGGAGAGAATTCAAGAGCAGTCAAACACTTGAACTTGGAAGTTCTGCTGGTCTGACACTTAACCGTTTTACGATTCCACTGATCCTGCCAATCAAGGCAGCTCAGTGTACGGCTCCTGGACTGCCCCCATAGTTGCCATGGCCTGCAAAAGAGGAGAATGATCTGCTGGAACATTCTGAAGCAGCAAATGCTTACAAACACGTCTCACTCGCAGGCTGAAGTTCAGTGCCGATCGTGTCGTTTTCATCATGCCATACTACGAAGGATAACTGTCTGTCATTCACATGCTTGAAGCTAGAAAGCGTTTCCTAGACAAGGAGAGCTCAGCAGTTCAAGGGGGCATCTGTACGAAGGGATATACATGACCATCACCATCCAGCCCCCAAACCAAACACAACTGGTTAAGGAATTTGTTAAACATTTGGGATGCACATTTTATGTCACAGAGACTACATATTTATTTTTGTGATGAACAATCAGAAAGGAGGACAGCATTTGGAGTCAAGAATACATTCTATAAAATGAACTTTTGTTCTTTAAAATAAACAGATATGTGACCTCATACAAAAACAAAAAGCTTTAATAGTTCGGAAAATGATATGTCCGCTTCTCAACTTGCCCCACCATTTTGTGATGGTGATGTGATGTGAGGGACTTGGACCCTCACAACCCTGGCAGGGGAGCAGCCACTGGCACCGTACGGCCATCGCATGGCTGTAGGCCCAGACCTCCCACTGTCCCCTGGGCCAGCAAGGCGGGTTGGCTGCTCCTCGCAGGATGGGGGACTCCCTACTCCAGAGCAATGCTGGCTCTTTAACCCCAGGGCTGCACCAGGTGGAGCTGAGGGTGGGGATGAGGGAGAGACAGCTCAGGAAGGGGCGGGCCCAGGACTTCATAAGGCACTCGGGCGGTGATGGTCTGTGGACAGGCTACCTAAGTGTTGCTCTTTGTTGGTGCCTTTGGGACTGGGGTAAGCCCAGGGAAGGAGCCAGGTAGAGGAGGGAGATGGGTGGAGCAACCCTCTCCCCACTGCTGATTCTGAGGCCTGGTTGGGGGATCCTGGGTGTTGGGCCATCAACCCTGCCTGTGTTTCTGCCACTAGCGCCAAGGAAGATTCCCAAGGGGGGGGGAATGACCCTTTTGTGACTACCCTGTGGGGGCCGAGGACACAAAAACGTACATGTTATGAGACACATTTGTTCCATTTTTTTTTTTGCTCCTTTAGTACAAATGTACAGTGGTGTGGTACAGATTATTCTTTTGAATGATTGAATTGTTTTCTATTTAGCAAAATACATTTGGAAAATGATTGCAACTCGTTTTATATTTTACATCTTAGTGGGGTCTGAAGATGAGCTTTTCAGCTTGAAACACATCAGGCATTCATATTTCTATTTGATCGTTTTACAATCAAACACTTTGGGGTCCCCCCTTTCTTCCAAGACTATATTATTCCTGGCCCCCATTACCTGGGCAAGATATTTGTTTAGCTGTGTTGTGGCACATGAAAAAATGGATGCACATGAAAAATCCTAGTATCACAGATAACATGGATCAACAAAGACTGAGGGGCTTAGTGAAAAACTGGAAAAAAAATGCAATTCCTCTTAACGGTGCTACCATATTTCTAGCATTCTTCCTGCCAACAATTTTATTGCTTTCAAATGTCCTCAGGGACAAAGGAGATGATAATGGAGAAAAACAGAGCAACAAGGAAAAGCAGGAATGCAAGCTCTACAGATCTAAAACAGGCAAGGGCTGCACACAATCTACAAGGTACATTTATGCGATCCCTAGGCACATGCAAAACAAACAGGATTATTAATTGTTTTTAAACAGATCCCATCCCTTATGTTTGATTAGAAAAACCTGATGATGCAACAATGTGTCTTAAGCACACACATGAAAATACACTGAATAAAGAAAGAATAATCTAATCATGAGATTTTCATCCGTTCACATAATTTTGAAGATTTGGAGCTACTAATCTTCAAGGCTCTTTACAAAGACCAGCTGACTGGAACATGTAGGCCAGTGTTTCTCAAACTGTGGGTCAGGACCCACTTGGTGGGTTGCGACCTGATTTCTGGTGAGTCCCAGGTGATGGAAAGATCAGATAAGTAATTGCCACAAGCCCTGAGGCTATTCAAAAATCATATAGCTGCTAACTGCCCTGCAAACAGCACAGCTCCTGCAGTTTGCAAGCTTGTGTAAGTATAGGGAGATAAATGTTTGAGCGTCTCGTAAAGCTAGGTGGGTCCCGATAGAGTGTTATTTTAAAAACTGGGTCCCGGTGCTAAAACGTTTGAGAACGTTTGAGAATGATTAGTGGGCTGGAGCACCTCCCTTACGAGGAAAGGCTACAGCGTCTGGGGCTTTTCAGCCTAGAAAAAAGGCGCCTGAGGGGGGACATGATTGAGACGTATAAAATTATGCATGGGATGGAGAGAGTGGATAGAGGGAAATTCTTCTCCCTCTCGCACAACACCAGAACCAGTGGACACGCACTAAAATTGAGTGGAGGGAGAGTTAGAACAGACAAAAGAAAATATTTCTTTACCCAGCGTGTGATTCATCTGTGGAACTCCTTGCCACAGGATGTGGTGATGGCACCTGGCCTAGATGCCTTTAAAAGGGGTTTGGACAAATTCATGGAGGAAAAGACCATCACAGGTTACAAGCCATAAGCAACCTCCTGGTTTTAGAAGTGGGTTTTCTCTGTGCCAGGTGCAAGGGAGTGGCGACTGGACACAGGTATCTTGTTGTCTCGTGTGCTCCCTGAGGCATCTGGTGGGGCCACTGTGTGACACAGGAAGCTGGACTAGATGGGCTTTTGGCCTGATCCAGCAGGGCTCTTCTTATGTTCTTATGTTCTTATGTTCTTAACCACTGATGTAGGCTATATTTCCTATGAACCTACAGTAGGACATTGGTGGTATGGGATGCAATATTAACCTGCCCACCCCTACAGTGGGTTCTGTAGCCATGCCGCTTGGGCAGTGACAGCTCTGCTATTCCCTTCTAGCTTGGTGGGGAGAGCCATCGTAGCACCCCCAGGGTGAATAATTTCCCCACACCACTATGTATCTGTAGATAATGTTTAAATTAGCCAAGTTACATGAAACATTTGCATATTATACATGACTACTGAATGCAGAACAAGTCTTTCATCCTCAATCTCATAGCTTTCATTCTGGTAATAATCTATCCACCCAGTTCTTTTCGAGGTGTTTTAATTGTTTTATATTAATTATTGCTCTGGTATAAAGACTCTAAATTGTCTTGGGAAAGGAGTTTAAAAATTACACCCTGGCTAAAAGAAAGCCAGAGTCCTTTCAGCAGTTTTATACTTCTTCCAAGTATATTCCAAGCTTGACAATACAGTGGGTCCTTGTTATCCGTGGGAGTTCCATTCCAGCCCCCCACCCCGTGGATAACATGAACTGCGGATGATGAGGTCTGGAACCAAATGGTCCCTTTACCCATTGTGGGGGTCTCCGAAAGCCTGTTCCGTGTTGCACCAGCCTGAAAAGGCCTCCAGAGGCCTTCGGGGGCCTCAGAAACCCTCTGAGCCCCTGCGATCCACGGATAAGTGAATCCCTGGATATCGGGTCTGCGGATACGTTCCCCCCCCCCCGTTCTACACCTATTGCAATCTGTCTATAGATCTTTATCTCTATGTGGGTAACACAACTGCAACACAGCAGGTGCCATGGCAATTTCATACCTTAGTTATTTATAGTAACAGATGATTCTTAGAATTGCTTTCAGTTAAACCAATGGTAGTACAACTGTTCCAGCTGAAGGAGGATGCTTCTTGCCAACTTCGAACTTATCAATGCCAAGCAGCAAGAATGGTAGTTCACCAGCAAATATTAGGAGTTATTTTCTCTAGAACAGGAATGACCAAAGTCTTAAGCATGGGAAGACTGAGTAGCATTCACATCAGAAACAATGCAGCCTGTCAGCAGTGCTGGGATCCACTTCTCCCATCCTTTTCCAAACTCCAGAGGGTACTGTGACTAGCTTAAGAAGCAGTTCTTTCCACTGGCCAACATCAATGACAGCAGAGATGCCTTGGCTTCTTCTCCCAACTGCTTTGTCAAACCCTCTCTTCTAAGCTGGCCAACTCTTGTTTCCAAATGTCCTTTTGCCTTGTGGCCCTTTCTTGCTATCCTGGATGCACACTCAGCTGCATAGTGTGCATTGATGACATCATCCATGGCAGAGCAAAGCCAGGAATTACAGTGCACTCCAGGGATCTGCAGAATGAGGTCAGGGCCATTAAGAGGAATTTTATCAGGTGGTACAAAGTTTCTTTTGGGCCCCTTCGAGTTTGGCTCCGGGCCCCCCTTTTTTTTTGCTCCAGGGCCCCCTTTTTGACCCATTTTTCGCCCTGGACCTGGGTACAAATTACCCCCTTAACCCCCCTCTTATAATACCCCTTAACCCCATTACCTGAATGAGGTAAACCAGGGGTGGCCAACCTTCCACCATTCTTCTGCACAGGGCTTCTGCATTCTTAAGAGTTGTGTAGAAGACAGACTCTTGGCAGCTGCAATTGCTGATGGTGCTGCTAAAGCAGCTGCACCTGCTGAAAGGCCCTCACCTGTACAACCATTAAAGGCCAGGAACATTCATGTTGAAAGGTTGGCCACCCCTGAGGTAAACCCAAACAGTATCCTGGGGGGGGGGGGGGTCTTGGGAGAATTGTGCTGTGGGCCAGATGCTCCCTCTGAGAGCAGCGCACAGACCACAATTGTGAAGCATGAGCTTGACTTTGACTCTCTGATCCTATGGCACTGGGGCGGTTCAATCTTTCTCTGATCATGAAACTTTTGATAAAAAAAATAGGAAAAGTTTCTCTCTGAAAAGAAAACGATAGAAAGACTTTTTGTCTTCCCCTCCTCCCAAATCTGCAGCGGAGAGGGCTGAACTACTCTGCCTGCAGACTTGGTTAAAAGCTATTGATGCTCATGCTGAGGCCTTTTTTGCCGAGCTGCAGCATAGAGCAAATTTCCGCCACTGCATCCTAAGCCGCTAAATATGTACCAGGATTGAAAGTGGATGCCCACAGGCCTCGCAGTCTACCTGGAGGGTTATAGCTATAATTAAAACCCAATACTGAAATCTGTGCAGCCATGGAAATTTCCAGCAGAGAGTCGCAGACACTGTCTTTTTTATAACATGTGATTGTCAAAAGGTTTGTCAAACGATTATATGAGAACTGCAAAGGGGGGTATTTCAAAGTAAAAGTTTAGACTTCTGGTGACTTTTAAAAAGAGGATAAGAGAAATATTGGGACTTCGTAAACTTCAGAGTTCTCCGTTTTTCACTCTAGGCCTCTGCATGACGGCAAAGCACTGTTATGTGCATAACAGTTTTTGATAAGTTTCAGTGAGAGAAATTTTAAAATTCACTGTTAACTATAAGGGTAGCAACTGTAAAAGCCACCTTGAGGGAGAAAAGCAGAGAAGATATTTTATAATAATAGTAATCATATTTTTAATTGTAAGCCACGAAGTGCACGCTTGCTCCTATTAGCAGATAAGGTGTTTTTCTGAGAAATATTCACACTGTACACATTTTCCTGCCCCCAGTACCCCAATAATCAAGCTCACACAAAAACTCACCTTCTCTCACAGAGAGCAATCATTCTCCCCCCTCACAGATACATCCACAACCCCACTCTCCAATGCTCACTTGACCTGTTGCATACAGGCAGACATCATTCACCCACTCAAGTTACACAACTACTCTCCTGTGCATCTACATTCATTCCAGGTGTTCTCCATTGAGTTGCGTAGCCATCATGGGCCACGGTGGTGGTGTGCCCCCCGTGGTCTACTCTGGAGTAGCGGCCGCGGCGGCACCTTTCCAGGCCCTGGCAGCTTCTTTGACAGTCACAGTGGCTGCAGAGCCTGGTCAGGTGTTTTTGAGGGTGGGAGAATGGTCCTCCTGTCCTCCCTCGCTCCTGGAAGGCTCCAAATAGAGCCTTTCCGGGAGCAACGTTGTGACGCAGGGGCGGGGCAATGATGCAAAATGAGTCATTGCCCCAGCCCCGGCCCTCCTCCGGCAACACCACTGATTCCATATTCTGGACTCTGGTTTCTAAAGAGGCACTCTGACAGCACCCCTTAAATTTAGTTTGGGCATGTTTCTGTTTTGAGCAGGTAAAGCCTATATGTGATAACTTTACCACCTCATCTTCGCATGGGGAAAACGTCTTCTTTCTTGAAATAGCCCTCGTGAAAATCACCAAAGTGTCTACGTAAGAGAAAATGTTTCAAACCCAGCATTTCCTCTGATACGGTAACTCTGAAAATGTGTCACGCGGGAGCTATTTCAGATAAACGAGTTGGTAAAGTCACTGTGTGCCAACTCTACAGATCTGGAAAGAAACGCGTGAATCAGCCTGAGCCAATATATTTCAAGTGTAAAAAAAAAGGGCCAGCCGAGTTTTAAGGGAAAAGTCAATGGATGCTTGAATTATTGTAGCACAAACGCTTCTGAAGGGTTGTGGATTTGGAAAACAACTTTCTAAAACAAACTTTGTGGGTGAAAAGTGAACGTTTGAAATAAACATCCAGGACCAAGAAATACAAACAAAAGCACTCTGGGGTTCAAAGAATGGATAACCTTCGTCCCTACTTTTACCAGCAAAAATCCAAAACAAAACCAGAATTAAAAATTGCTTGTGGGAGAGGGTGATTGTAGAGAAAACGGGTTGTAAGCATCCTTAGATGTTAGCCTCTAGGAATTAGGAATAAGTTTCCCTGTCCTGCTACCATCACTGACCAATGAATGGAGCTACAACGCATACACGAATTCAAATGTATGAAGGTTCCAAAAGGAAGAGTGCTCTTACCTTGAGCAGCACAGGTTCAGGTTGGAAAGCGCAGGTGGGCAAGACTCAAGCTTGGGCTGCTGGAAAGCAGAAAATCTGTATCCTCAAAGAGGCCAGTCAAGACTGCTGGTAATTGAACAGACTAACTAGATCTGGACTCCACAAGATGATTTGATCAGGTCTGTATGTATTATGATGCCCTGACTACAAAAGAGTGAGCCTGGACTTGGAAAGAGGGGAGGCCTGCCTTCACCACATGCAACTGAGCATCATGAGTGCAGCCTGTGAGGAACCCAGCCCAACAACATCCAGGTGACAACAGACAGAGGGTGATTGCAATAGTGTCTCTCCCCTTTGTTTAGAAGACAGGTGGAGCCTTCCCAACACAGATGCCTAAAGCTGTACTCCTTTAGCTTCAGCAGAGAAGCAGAATACAGATGATACAGCTGTGGCAGGAATGGGAGACATAAGTCTGCTTGTGCTTACTGCTCTGGCTGTTTATCTCAGCAGCTTCACCCATTTCATGCATGTTTTATAGTTTGGTCCCGTTCTCGTATTCTGCAGGCTGGTCAAAATTCTACCGTCCAAGTCAGCAGCCGCGGCGGAGGCACAAACCATTTTCGGGCAGGCAAATTGCAGCAGCGGGCAGCCCTGTTGGATTTCTCATCACAGAAGAGAGCTCTCCTTGGGACTGCAAAATTGTACTCTGCTCATCTCCTATCAAGTCACAAAGAAAAAGAATTGTCTCTGTAATAAGCTCCATTTTCCTGAATTGTTAAGGAGGAGTAGGGAAGAAAATTATTCAGCACTTCTGGAAAACTTTAAGATGTTATCACTATGGCAACAGTTTCCCCTCAACAGATAAAGTGGGGAGGGAGACAGAGAATATGGTACATGGAATCGGAATGTTAATGTCCTAGATTAATCTGCATATCTCAGGTGTCTGTTGTGAATGCCGTCATGGATTTGCCTTGACTTTGGCATAAACAAAATGACAAGAAATGGCTTCTACACCAAAGAACAGCTTGCAGAATTTAAAGTAAAAAAACACAAAACAAAACATGTTGCTTATACCATTCAAAATCAGATGCTCGATTCAGCTAGGAACATTTCCACACCAAGCACATATAATAATGGTATGAATGTTCACATAGTGAACATTCTAGCAGAGTCTGTTGTAGCCGGTCAGAAAATATAACACAGGCTGAATGACAAGGGGTATGAGCATGAAAGGGGAGGGGTATAGCCCAGTGGTAGAGCCCCTACTTTGCATGGAGAAAGTTCCAGTTTCAATCCCTGGCGTCTCCAGGTAGGGCAGAGAAAAATTCCTGTCTGAAATCTTAATGAGTCGCTGCAAGCCAGTGTTGACAATACTGAACTACTAGATGATTCAATGGACTGACTCAGTAAGAGGCAGCTTCCTGTATTTCTATAACACAAATCAGGTGGTCCATTGTAGTGCTCCAATGGGCTTTCACCAGTCTCCCTGGACATTCTACATCTCACTCTAAATGTTATGCTCACTCTCAGTATAATTGTTTTAGTCAAATGATGGTTTGAATAAGAAGCTACAAAAGTGGTACCTACAAAAACTGGACATAGTGTTCACTCATTCTTTTCAGGAGAGAAATCGTGCTCCCTCTTGCACTATTCACAGCGTGGAGATAGTCACCCATGAACTGTGCTGTTCTATATTTTTTATAGAAAACCACATCTTGACATATTACAATACAGACACAGCTATACAGTAGCTGTGCTAAGTTTCAGCCCAATCCTATGTAACTCCCTGCGTGGCGATGCAGCACCAATGGGGTGCACAATGCAACCCATGGTGGAGTTTCAGGCCCTGAAGGTCTCCTCTGGGGTATGGGAACATTTGTTGCCTTGCCTAGAGGTAAACCCTCACCACCTGAATGGGTCTACTCAGACCTGAGCCAGCTATATAGCTGGCACGAATCCAAATGGACCCAGGAAGGTGGACTGAGGCCAGGAAGAGGGATTGGATATTGGCAGCTCTGTTGCTGTCGATACCGCCTCCTTCTGGGCCTTGATCCACCCTTCTCCCCACCCCGATCCTCCCTGCCTTCCTCCCACCTCCCCCGTGCTGGGGGAAGGGGACAGCCTGCTGGCACTCAGACCCAGACATGCAGAATAGCTTGTTGCACTTTGCAACAGCTGAAAAGGGCCTTACACTACTAGAATGCGAGTTCGGGCAGCACAAGGCCTTATTAGGATAGGGCCATTTGTCATTTTGCCAATCCAGGCCGTTTTTAGAACGCCCTGGGTTAGTCACAGACTAACTGTCCATTCCAGAACTTACATTAGCCTGAAAAGGCCAGGAGGATTCTAAAGCAGGACTGGTCATGGCCATCTGCTGAGAAGGAACCTCAGCATTAAACCCTGCCTTTTGTGAAGACCATTTTGCATACTTGTTCGCATTCTTAAGAGTCCCTGACACTCTGTTGCAATACTGTATTTCTACAGCGTGCAAATGTACAATGTAGTCTCACATTTACACACAACCCACTCTGGAAGAATGCGCACGTGCCTGTGTGTGTCTAATCTGGTTGTTTAATCTTACAAGTCTAGCAGCTGCTGTGTTTCATTTTTACATCAAAAGGTGCCTCTTGTATTACTCATCATTACTCATCATCACACAGGTCTAAGTGTTTCTCTTATGTTTCTCAGGCAAATATTTCCTGATGTTTATGCCAGAGCCTTGCTGAGCAGGTTATGCTTTGGGAGAGCTAATACTATCCTTTACAGTAGCTCGCTATTTTTCATGCCAGTGGGGAGCTTGCAACACAAATACACCAATATGCCCCAAACTGAAATAACAAGTGCCCTGAACGCCAGCCACACTAACGAAGTGGCAGTTGCAGCAGCAACACTAATGAAAGAGTGGAAAGACAATCAAGCATTAGAATTCCTGTTCCCCAATTGGAACTACTGACAAAAAGTTAGTATGAGCAGCTCTGATGCAGTGTGCTCTGCATTTCTTATTTCATTTCAAGCATCTGCATGGAGGGAGGGGCAGGTAAGAAGTCTGGCTCCATTGGTAGTGGAGTCGGGGGAGGCAGTGGGCATCTGCTTGCCACTCCCCCCATCTTCCGCCTGATGCAAAGGGCAACATTTGCTTCACATGGACAGGCTGGCTGTGTGGTCCACATTCTAAGTTGATCATACAAGTTCCATCCAACAACTGTTACTCCCACTACAGTTGTTTACTGAACAAACATCAACAATATTCTTTTCGGGGGGGGGGGGAAGGAAATAATTCCTACCTGCTCCATTCCCCAAACTTTGCATTACAGTCTCACTCTACTTCGCAGCCAGGAAAGCACTGGCCAATCACCACCATCCCACCTATGGTTGTTCCCCTCTGCAACTCCTTCCGTTGCACTTCCATCTCTAAAACTGAACATGTTACCTGTGCTATTTATCAACAGTGCATGGGGGGGGGGGAATTGGATCGTACCACTGACTTTGCCCCCTGTATGTGCTGCATAGATTGTGAGCCCTTTTGGGACAGGGAGCCATTGAATCATTTGATTTTGTCTGTAAACCGCTTTGTGAACTTTTTGTTGAAAAGTGGTATATAAATACTGTTGTTAATAATAATAATAACAACAACAACACCTGTACTGATCTTACATCTATATACACTTTATGCATGTAAGTTCTGTACATGGTTGGGGACATTGGTTTTTCAAGCTGCGTACAGGGCTTTTTCCTGCTGGGGTACTAATTCAGATCACTAGCAAATCATCAAACCATCCACAAACATGCACACTGTAAGTATCATTTGTTCTGCTTGCTTTGGTATTGATTCAATCTCTTCCAGCAATGCCTCTACATCTGCAGGCACTCCCGTTAATGTCTTATTGAGGCTCCCTATTCTTATTGAGAATGACCATTGAATTAAGCAGCTACTTCCTGTCAAAAGAAATACAACCTCCTACTCCTGATAAGTCTACTCAGAAGTCAGTTCTACTGATTTCAATGGGGCTCGCTTCCCAGTGACTATGCTTAAGAGTTCACACAAATAACGTAAATAAAAAGATATTTCATGGAAACTACAAAAAACACTCATCAGCCTAGTAAGGGTTAAGCTCAGAGTCGGCAGAACATTCTTATTCAGAGACTAAGCTTTGCCGCTGGAGGGCAATTTTACAAATAAACTTGCAAGCTTTGCAGATCAATTTTCTACTTGGTTTTATCACCCTGTTTCTCTCTTAATCAGCCCCTGCTGCCTGTCTGTCTCTTTTCCAGACACATTTTGAAGGCTCCGTGCCATCTCTGAAACAATACAGGGTCTTCAATTCCCTCCTTTTGTAGTGTTTGAATCCACACTGGAAACTTTGGTGGCATTTGTATTGCCATCAAGCGTATTTAGAAATAAACAGCTTTCAAAAACAATACTCCAGGGCTCCAGCACTGTAGAGCATGTGGCACAGACCTTGGTTGTCTGAATACTTGCCAAGCATTTAAATGATATTACATTACAAGAGAGGCAACAGCCATATAAATAATTGTGCATTGTCTCTACACATTGATTTCTTTTCTTTTTTTTTAAACACAGAGCCTTGGCTGAAAAATTGATTAAAAGAAATCAAAACCTAGACAACGATAATGTAATGAACTGTACATTGAAACAATGGGCTACTTAGCAGCACAGAGATGAAAGGCATTTAATAAGAATTAGATGGGATGGAAGGGATGATTCACTGATGCTTTGATCTAGTCAGCACCTACCTGGAATACAGATATGCAAAGCAAAGGTGGTTGAAATGGACAAGGAGACAGTAGGTCACATTAGAGAGCACAACGTTTCATAAAATGCATTAAAATTACTCAGAGCCACATGCATAAGAAACGATGGTACTTCTAGAAGAACTTCTGGTGAATAAGTGTCAGAAACCCTACAGCTAATGAGTGGGTTTTTTATTTTATTTTTGCAGTATGGAAAATATTAAATAGGACTTGAAAAGTAGGAACTTCAAGGAGGAACCAGATTTTTTAACAGCATCATCTGTTTTCTCCAAAAATGCAAGCAGCGGCATATTCCCAGAGGTTTTACTACTTACACCCTTAAGAGTCAATCGCTTGAGTAATTCTCAGAACATCTTCGTGAACCATATTCGTTACCAATCAAGCTTTAGAAAAGCATCTGCTAAAGATGATATAAAATAATGAACTTACTTATACAACCATGTAGGAAACCCAGAATAGCTCTCAGAATAGGCTAAAAGTATCTGCAAACTAGTATATGAAGCAAAGGAGGTTTTTTAAAAAAAATTACTGTAACTATTTGCTGAACGTTTTTTATACACTGGCAGAGTCTGAGTGCAGTTAGAATATACCCCCATTATAAACCCAGAGACATGCACAGCTTGAGGACTCTGCTACACAGACATGATAACCATTACTATGTTTTTATAATAAACTCCCTTGAAATTGTGAGTATCCATTAAGTGATGAACTCAAAAACTTTAACAACATACAAAGGAAAGAAATGCTTGTGACCATTTTATGTCCAGGATTTTTTTCACCATAAACTTATTTGCACAAGCAGCCACACAGTAAACCGAATGAATCTGCATCAACAGCCATATGGGTACTTCCAAAGAACAATGGATAATGCATTTATTTGTAGGATGATGGCTCTAGTACAGGGGTTTTCAATCAGTGGTACTAGTATCACCAGTGGTACTTTGGCCAACTGCTGGTGGAACTCAGGCTGCTGGACCACCGGAACCCTACTCTGACGTGGCGCTAGTAGTGTGTTTTCACTCCCGAGAGGCTTCTGCCTTTGCCCGAGCCTCTCAGAATGCTGAGAAGGGCCCTCCCACCCGCCCAGAGCCTCCTATCTGAGTTTTCTGGCCTCTGAAAACCCGGAAGTAACTGGCGATGATGTTATCACCAGTCACTTCCGGTGGTACTCAGCAGGAGAGTGGCGCCAGAGGTGGTACTTGGCCAGGAAGATGTTAAGAACCAATGCTCTAGTAGAAAAATGCATTATTCTACCACCTTAGAAAACAAGGAGAATTTTTAAAACTGAACAGAGTTGTCAGATTTGACTAGTGGAGAAAGGCGACATACAGCACAAGGATTAATCCTGATACATTTAAATCAATTCGGCAAAGCTTTCTGAACTAGTATACAAAAGCAACAACAAAACAAACCAGAAACAGAAGAAGAGACCAGAAGGTCTCTTTTATCACTATGCCTTACTCACTGGTTTCTCTTTTCTACTTTTTAAAGAATAGTCTGAAATTATAAGAGTGGTACAGGAAAAGGGGTGATTAAGAACCAAGATGAGGAGAGGAAGGTCAGCAAAATGAAAAAGGGAGGAAATTAATGAAGGGTTTGTGGAACAAATTCTGCTTATTCCTTAAAAGTTGAAACATTTATAAACACATACTATTCCTCCACCTTTTACTACTGAAGCAATAAAATACTTTTGTTGTTGTTCAGTCGTTAAGTCGTGTCCGACCCTTCGTGATCCCATGAACCATATCCCGCCAGGCCTTCCTGTCCTCCACTATCTTCCTGAGTTCGCTCATTTTCATGTTCGTTGCATCGGTGATGCTGTCTAACCATCTCATCCTTTGCCTTCCCCTTCTCCTTTTGCCTTCAATCTTTCCCAGAATCAGAGTCTTCTCCAGAGAGTCCTCTCTTCGCATTAGGTGGCCAAAATATTTGAGCTTCTGCCTCAGTGCCTGTCCTTACAATGCTCCAGTTCCATCATTACAATTACTTCCATTTGTGTAAGAGAACTATTTCAGTGCTAACTAATGCATTAGTGGTTTCTATGAAATACAATGTGGAACTATTATTAATTATTATTATTATACGTATTTTTCAAGACATCAGGTCTATTGAAAGTTTAGCAAACACAGATTCAGTTCAGGTAGATGATGTTCACTAGCTAATTTGCTGTCCATCTTGAGATTTTCTTTTCTATCTACCAATTAGTCTTCCCATAGAGGTTGGAAATTCAGAGGAGAGAAAGTAAATGAAGAAAGCAGAAGGGAATATAGTTCAGGGAGGAATAATTGGCAGCATGAGAAAACAAACCAACCACCAGGGTGGGACAAATCCTGCCTCAAGGAACTCAGTCTCTAGAGCACTGGTTCTTAACCGGGGTTTGATCGAACCCCAGGGGTTCGGTGAGTCAGTCTCGAGGGTTTGGCGGAGTAGTCCTCCGCTGAACCCACGAGAC
This sequence comes from Plestiodon gilberti rubricaudatus, assembly GCA_026170595.1. Classification (NCBI taxonomy): domain Eukaryota; kingdom Metazoa; phylum Chordata; class Lepidosauria; order Squamata; family Scincidae; genus Plestiodon; species Plestiodon gilberti. The sequence continues at coordinate 252,683,759 of JANXHW010000001.1, read as the reverse complement.
TGACTCCCGAGGGCGCGCGCGCGCCGCCCTAGTGACCCCCGTGCTGCCCAGGATGTCTCCGGAGCCAGCAGCAGCGGAGCCTCCACTGCCGCCGGCTCCGGAGCTGGGCAGGAGAAGGCCTCGGAGTGTCCGCCCTCGGCAGAGCTCCAAGGCCTTCTGAGGGAAGCCCCATGCGCGACGTCTTATTTATAAGCTTTAGCGCATGCGCAGAATGTTTGAGGGCAAATTTGAGTCGCCCATTTCGCGCGTTGCCCAGGCGGTCCGCCCTTCCCCTCGCACTCCAGCGACGCCTCGCCTCGGAGGAGGCCTCGGAGCATCCGCCCTGGGCAATTAGATCGCAATGTAATTCTATTAAATGGAATGCTGTAGTCGTGGAATGCTACCCCCCACTTCCTGAAACTATTGGCAGGAAAGTTAATTCTATTTCAGCTACCCCCCCCCCCTTCCTGAAACTATTGGCAGGAAAGTTTGACAGTAAACTGAAGGTTTATTGAGTGACAGGCTTTTTCTCTGAGTGGCTGCAGGGGTGTGTTGTGTGTGCGGGGGGTGAAGTAACCTTCAAATGACATGAAAATGACATGAGAGTGGCACTTGCCAAGGTAAAGCCGCGCATTTCTAAACTGGTCTCTGAAAGGCAACAGCAGAAGTCACACTGATTTGCAGTGAGTAAATATTCATTATTATGTTTTTGTTTTTGTGTGAAAATCATGTTTTATATTTGTTCTTAATGGTTTTGTTCTTTAATGGTTTTGTTCATTTTGTGCGCCTATAAAAATATACCTATGTATATATACCTAAAATATATACCTATGACATGTTTTGAATTTGAAAAAATCATATTTTATTTTTCAAATTAAGAAGGGTTCAGTGAATGCGCATATGAAACTGGTGGGGTTCAGTACCTCCAACAAGGTTAAGAACCACTGCTCTAGAGCTTCAAGAAAAAGGTTAGACTTTAATCTAATTTATATTTCCTAACTTGATTCAATATGTTACATTTGAACAGCTGTATAGAGGATAGCCACAGCCGGCACTGACTTCTTCACGAATATGGCTCCACTTTTGCAAGTAACAGTGCAATTCTGTGTAACCTTGCACCGGTGTAACAGCATATGCACCGGTGTAACAGCATATGCACCGGTGCAAGGTTACACAGGATTGCACTGTAAAAGAGCCAAACTGACAGTCAACTTTAGCAACAGATTGGTGTTTTTCACATTTGTGTCCAGCAGTGATGTAGACTCGGACTCAAGTCGGACTCAAGTTGCATCAATGACTTGACTCGGATTCGACTTGGCGATTGTAAAAGACTCAAAAGACTCGACTTGAGACTTGGATCCTTTTACGACAAGTTGAATTTTATTCAGGTTTAAACCCGTTTTCCCCATTAAATAGATAGGGACTCACAACCAAAGACTCGGGACTTGGGGGCAAAGACTTGGGACTTGACTTGAGACTTAGACTCAGAGACTTGGGACTTGACTCGAGACTTGGAGTCAGAGACTTGATCCACATCCCTGGTGTCCAGTTTGGATGTCCAGAAGGGACTGGGGTTTACAGATCTCACCTCTCATGCCCCCCTTTTTATAGTAGAACATAATGGTAAGGACAACATGAGAACCTCCAAGTGAACCGTTTTTCTTTGCAACAAAAAGGTGTTACTTTCTATTGGGGTGGTGTCAGGTTGAGCTGGGCCCTCAGACACACAATAGGGTGGATCTCTTGTGCATGTGCAAAGCATGTGCACCCTTAGGCACCTCACCACAGCCAGGATCTTCTTTACCCCCAAACATTTCTCGCCCCAATCATCAGCTCACCCGCCTGGTTTTCAGCCAGTCAGGAATGCTAGCGAGTGAGCAGGTGGGCACTTGCTCCTCTTGGCCTCTCTGAACTCAGAAGGAAGCTAGCAGGGGGTAGTCGTGGAAGCAGGAGGATCCAGAGTGTTATTATCAGCACTTCCTTCTTCTCCCATCCTCCAGCCAGTTGTCCTTGGCATCACCGGAGGGACCGCCTCCACTCAGTGCATTGCTCTGCTGCTGCTGTCCACCATAAAGGGGGCTTCGGGGGTCGGGTGTGTGGGACATCAGCAGTGCATGATGTGCCCTTGGACAATGCCCAATCTGTCTGACCTCTGACACACCCCTGCTTCCTGCCCTCCCTCTCTCCTTTCATTTCCTTTGACATTATGCCTGTGCTGGCTCTTTCAAGCTATACAACAACAATACAACGTATGTAAAAATACAGTATTTTGTTTCCACTTTTGAGTGGATGCAATGAGGCCCAACATCTATTTTAAATGGAATAACTTCTGGAGAGCCAATATTGTCCATTTCGTATCTGTAAAATGAGAACAATAGTGCCTAACAGGCACATATTTAAAATATGAGCACTTTCCGCTGGCATTAAATTGGAGGTGAATCATGACTTATGATCCAATTCAGCTACTGCAAGTTTGCTCTTCTCAAGGTGTAATGAGTTGACTGGCTCCAGCCTGTTCACTTAGTTCTGTTACTCATGATGATACAAGATTTAACTCACAGAGAGGGCAGTGAAATGTGAGTATTGCTTTAATATACATTCAGGAACAATGAACTGCAGGGTCCGGACACAGTCTATTTGACTGTCGAGATGGCTATAAACCCAAACACATGCTCTACAGTCACATGGTTATTTCAGTCCATACCAGTAGCAACCCTGAAGACATTTGGTACAAGAGCTCACTTTCATTACAGAGAAAAGCCCTGATGCTCATATACTGCTCTGGGGACTACCAAGTTGTGCCAGCTAATGTCCCACAAAACTAAACATTGACTAACCATTCTATTGAGCTAACAAACACAATATGTAAAACTAATACAACTGCCTGACTTTGGGCTGCCTGACTTTGGACTGCATGTCTTGAGATATATATCTGCCTTTTGGGCACCAATCCTAAAACAGCTACCACAGGCCAATGACCTGTCAAGACTGCCACCATGCCCCTTCCGCCAGCTTCCTGGCACACTTGCCTCAACACCTTACTTAACCAGTTTTAATGCTTCCTCCATCAGTGTCATCTTATTATTAAACATTTAAATGAATTAAACATTTATATGCCACTTTAAAAATGGAAGGTATTTTACAACCCACATATTGCTAATCTTCACAACAACATTGTCATAATTTGCACTTTATTGAGGCTGAGAGACGGTGACTCACTAAAGCATACTGAATACATGACTGCACAGAGAGCTGAATCCTGGTTGGGTTCCCAGCTCCTCATGCAACATTTTATTCAATGCACCATATGAGCTCTCAAATGTACAGTGAAGAATTGTCTTCTCTTGTTGTAGCAAGGTTGAACCCAAAGACGTTGGAGAAAACACCATAAAAATAGAGTTGCCTTTTTCTTTTGTTTGTTTTTTTGCTTCCTGCTAAGGAGATGGCAAGGAAGAGAAACTGTGTTCCCATTATTTTTGCTGCATGCATGAAACTAAAGATTACTATAAAAATCTCATTCCTTTCAGATAGACGCCTACACAACAGTCTTCCTTCCAATTGCAACAATACATTACATTAATTTAATTTGTAATTTGGTTAATACACATATTGTTAAGTAATTGTGGATTTTAAGAGCATGATCTCTGAACAATGAAAGTAAGTGGTGGCGGCTCTAAGATAGGCAGACAAGTTCATCCAAATCCAAAGCATACCAGATGACCCCCCCCCCCCAAAGACTGCTGTGACTGGTTTGTGTTTTGGTGGCTGCATATAGAGTTTTCCGTAGCAAACACATAAAGCATATACATCAACATTCTGTACGTGCATGTACAGAAGTGTAAAGATGCATGTATATATCATCAACACTTACAGCCCAATCCTATCTCCCCCACCGATGCAGCGGCGCCAAAATGGCGACGGCTGCATCCTATAGTGGGGGGCAGCCCAGGAGGTCTCCTCCAAGTAAGGGAACAATCGTTCCCTTACCTGAGGGTAAGACTCCGTGGCACAGGGGGGGGGGGTTACTTGGACCTGCGCTAGCTAAATAGCTGGTGCAGGTCCGTGTGGACTCAAGCTGTGGGATTGGGTCTGGGAAGGGGGTTAGGATTTCGGTGTACACCAGCACCACCAATCCTGTCTCCCTCCCAGACCTGATCGCCCATCCCCTGCTCCTGTTGCTGCCCGCCCCCTGCCCCATTCCTTAGCAAAGGACCTACATATCAAAGAAAAAATCTTTCTCGGAAGACAGTGTTGCAGCTGTGGAAAATGGTTCAGATGGTCACAGTACCTTTAGGACTTCATTCTAACTTTAAAATATTAGCTTTCGGGCTCAATGCAACAGACTCCTGTTACAATAGAGAAAGCAACAGCTTTGCAGAAGAGTCATTTGGTGCCAAAGACTTTTGTGGTGGCAGTTACATGCCAAATGGTACTTTGCCATAACAAGCATACCATAGAAACGAGCTCAATTTATGCATTGAAAATTCCTTGACATTTGAACATGTTGCGTACCTAGCTAGCTCTATATAAAGGTTCATCACAGTCTTCTTATTCTTGTTTTTATTAATACCATATTGATAGTTCATCATCAGGCTGTTCGCATATTTTACACAGATTAAAATGACATAGATTTTACATAGATTTCCATGAAAATGACTGCAACTGGGTTCACTTTTACAGATCAACAGTCTGTGTACATATACTATAGAAGATTGTATCATCATTGAATAGAATACAGTATGTGACTAACTATATACCTAAATAATAATGATTGTTCCTGGGTACATGGGGTTTTTTTTGGACATGCAAACAGTTTGACAGTGCAATCCTGTGTAACCTTGCACCGGTGTAACAGTAGCTGCACCGGTGTAACAGCAGATGCACCGGTGTAAGTGCAATTAAAGTGCACTTACAAAGTTACACAGGATTGTGCTGTGAGTGATTGAGATTTATCTTGGAAAACCTGACCACCATGCAGACGTACTCACTCTCTTCCCCATCCCCCCCCCCTGTAGATATTATATAAAGCTTTGGTCAAATACAATACAGAAATTGTGGATTAAGACCATTGTAGTAGAGTCAAATAAAGGTGGGCCCCCATATCCGCTGGGGATATGTTCCAGGCCCCTCCGTGGATACTTGAAACCGTGGATAAGAGCGAACACCCCCTCCATGGTTTCCTGAGGGCCTCCCCCACCCTGCCTCCCCTGCAGGCAGGCATGCGTGCCCCTCCCAGCTCTTATTTTTCTTTCAGCAAGCTTTGTTTCTTCCTTAAAACAAACAGAGAAGCAGCCTCCATTGCAGGCAAGGAGAACGAGACTAAGTCCTAGAGAGGCTCTGCAAGGCTTTTGTTAACCTTGCAGAGCCTCTCTAGTACTTAGTCTCGTTCTACTTGCCTATAATAAGCAGCCAGAGGCTGCTTCTCCTGTTTCTTTAAGGAAGAAACGAAGCTTACTGGGAAAAAAGTAAAAGCCTGGGGGGGGGGGTCCCCACGATCCGTGGATAACTGAAACCGTGCACTGGCGTCGCCGGGGGGCGTCGCGCGTATAGGGGTGACGCGCGATGCCCCTTACTTACAATTTTGCGGAGAAGGTGGGCCCGCCCGCCCTCCCTCGCCTCCGTTTGGCTCCAAAATGAGCCGAAAACGGAGCGGGGAGGGCGCTCCGCTCCTGCGCGTGACGTCACGCACGGGGGCAGAGCCTCCCCCTTAAGGGTGACGCGCGCCCCCGCTCAGGGGTGTTGCGCGTCGTCGCGACGCCACTGAAACCGTGGATAGCGAATCAGTGGATATGGGGGCCCACCTGTATTTTCTTTTATTCTTCCTGCTCAGAGGCACATTTTTATATAGGGATAAAACAAGAGTAGACTTGACACTGGCCAGAAAGGAAAGGAAAGGTTGGAATAGTATAGTTTGCTTCACAGCCAACTCTCACAGTTAGGTTATGAATGCAACCGTTCCCAGCACGTAACACAGGGAAGCTGTTGTCGGAAGAGGACTTGCTGCTGGGACTCATCGATATGACTTGTTTATGTGTCTGAAAGAGTAGGGCCAGTAATAATAGGGTAATAAAACATTTCGGCTAGGGCAAGACGCAGTATGTCTAGTGACAAAGGAAAATCTTGGCAACTGTGCTTAAAGCAAGATAAAAATATGCATGTTAGAATATTCACTGGCATCAGTCCTATCCATTTCCTGGATAAAGGTTTCTTTCCCAACTAATAATTTGTCCTTTACAGAAGAATTAATTTGCACAGCTTTAAGAAAGTCTGAACATCTCATTCTTGGAACGTTTCCTTTCATTTTGGCAAAATGTAATGCTGTAAGTGAAGAGCTGTTGTTGGCAGCAGTTGAAATCAACAGGCAGGCACAAGCAGGGAGCGCGAGAGGAGGAGAGAATAGTTCTTACAGAAATGAGAAATTTCAGATGTAAAAAGAATAAAAGGGAAATGCTAGAATTGGCGACTGAATTAGAGATTTTTATACAGTCCCCACAGGTTTCACAAAGAAGCCATTTTGGAGGACTACATCTGGTCTCTTAAGATAGCTTTGCATAGTCAAAGTTGAGGCTTGGTCTCATGACTCTGAAGGTGCTTGCAAATTTGAAAAGAAGGGAACCTGGATGCATGAAAATGGATTCCTCTTGTCACGTTGATCGTCTGCAGGACAATGGAGGCCAGGTAGAATGAATATTCAAGGTGAGTACGTCGGGATGGGGGGAGAACATGCATACTGTGCCTCATATATTTGAGTTACCTACAATGTTCAAAGTAGAAAGTTTGCATGGGGAGTCTCTCAGCCCTTCCAGCAGCTACCACTGATGTGTAGCAGGGGCACAAATATGCACTATGCGATGAAGCCAAGTCACATGGTAAGACAGCCTAGATTGTTACAGCAAGGACATGGGAGAACTTGCCACAGCAATGGCATTTTTGGCAGCCTTCTCATGCTGAAAGTAACACATAGTCTGGTTCTTGCATGCTGAAAAGCTCTATTAGAGCCCAATCCTATCCTCTCCCCCCCCCCCGCACGCTGGTGCAGCCAAGCCAAAAATAGGTGCACTGTATTGGGGAGGGGGAGGATCAGGAGGCTACAGAAGCAAAATGGAATTTAAAACCCCTTACCCTCTGTAAGCCTCCTGATTCACAATGGGTCTCCTTGGACCTGTGCTAGTGATTTTGCTAGCACAAGTCCGAGGAGAGAAATGGGGAATGAGGCTCCATCGCCACTGGATCCGCCCCCTTCCACAGCCTCCCCACCTCCATTACGCCCCTCCCTGCCCCTGTTCCACCCTCCCCCCACCACTTTCAGAGAGAGGCTGAAATCTCACCACTTGCCCAGTCAAAGAAACACTGTCCTATATAAGGTGGAACCAAAGTAACTTCTTTGTCTTCAAGTAGCTTTTGGTCGGTCTCCTCCTCCTCCTCCTCCTCCTCCTCCTCCTCCTCCTCTTCTTCTTCGTAAATATTGAAGAATCATCTGATATCTGTAACTCTGCCCAGATTAGAGCCATTGAGGACAATGCTGTGTGGCTGATTCCATATCTAAACCTGCAGGACGACTTGATCCATTTTGGATTTAGGAAGTTAAAAGACCAGTAATTGGCAACTTGCAGACAGAATTTCATCACAGGAGGCTGCCAGCTAGCCAACCAATGGCATGGCCATTATAAATTGAAGGGTTCTGGCTGTGGGGCAGGGACACAGCACTATGGACACCACCAGTGGCATGTTGGCCAGGAACAAAATGAGTTAACTTTGGATAGGAATGAAAGGTCAAAACAGGGCCAGTCTATCCATTTATTGGGGTGTGTGTGCGTGCGTGCGTGCGTGCGTCGCGCGCGCACACACACACGCTTTTTAATGTTTCTTTTTGGTAATGCCACCTTGAACAATTTTGGATGTGGCAGGATATCAGACTTTTTGTAAATAAAGCAAATAAAATCTAATGCAGCTGCATTGAATAATTTCCATTTTTAGCTCAATGGCTTTCCAATCCCCAAGCAATCCTGAGTTCCTTGCAAGGTTATCAGATATTCTTGTATAACAGCACAATCCTATCCATGTCCACTCAAAAGTAAGTTCCATTGTGTCTTTCCATCTTACACCCAGGAAACTGTGTACAGTATAGGACTGCAGCCTAAGAATCTTGGCAATGGCATACATCTCTTGGAAAGAATACCTTGCTATTCCTCCTCCCCAAATGGTAGCCTCAGGTAACGGTTGGATAAATTCTAAGATATGCTCAGTTCATGCAGAGTGACAGCAAGGCTCAGCAAACTGGTTAGCTGTCTTGCAAAAACTGAGATTGCAATTAAGAATTCAACCCAGAATGCTTTGCAATGTGCAGGGATTATGCGGCTGTGCATATGGAATTGAACTTTGCTCTCTCTCTCTCTCTCTCTCTCTCTCTCTCTCTCTCTCTCTCTCTCTCTCTCTCTCTCAGTTGCCCTTCAACATTTAGAAGATTACACCCACACCTCTTTCTGTAGAGACTGATGGTTACCTGAAGAATGTTTTAGTCTCAGAGGGGATAGACTCAAAAATCATAGACCTAAAGAGGTTTTTCCTCACAAATGATTCCAACCTTTCCAAAATAGCTTGTATAATTCTGGTGATCACAGTGACTGATATTTCACCCCAGCCAACAGATTTAGATGTTGTGCTGGTTTGCAGAATGCAGTTTTACTCACATAAGAGGTTCTCATGTTTTTAAAATGCATGCCACAGGGATAAGCACTAGTTTTCTTCCCAGCAAAGTAAAAAGCAGTAGTTTAAATCTCTATCAGCGAGGCTGTACAAAGAGTTCACAAAATTGAAATAATTTACTGCTGAAGTTAATGCAGGCGTGAACTACTGCTATTTTGGAAAGGCTGGGGCATGAAGTTATTCACAGCTCTCTGACCAGCTCAGTGTACTGTAGGGTAGTTCAAAAACAACAACATATCTTTGTGGCCATTAATAAATGGAAACTAAGGACTCAACTCTTCTGTGTAACGGCATCACAAAACTACCATCAAAGCATGTTAGCTTTAAAGGCTGGCACTTAATTGAACAACAAGAGGCTATGTGGGCCTCTCATCAACTTTCACTTCGCTAGCTCCAAGCCATCCAGTGAAACCATCTAAAATAAATTTAGAACAATAAGGAAAAATCCTCCTCAAGAGGCTTTCCCATAAAGCAAAACAACCACTCTCTATAGATTTCCCTTATGCCCCTCAACGGTCTGTCAATAAGGCAGCACACTTTCATTTTCTTGACTTTCATCTCCTTCTCCAGGTCTGACATCCAAGCACACACCAGATCTATGTAGACAACCCACCTTGTAAGTAAACTATTTCTTTCCTCATCAAGCAGCTTTTCGTGGGTCTTGCTTTCAAAGATAGGCAATGCTCTGACCTCTTGAAATTTCCCCCAAGATAGATTTCCATGGCTATTAAGGGCAACATGACAACACTGGAAAGAAAGCCATGAACGTGTGCATGGAACACCTTGCTGTTATTTAAGAGGTAGACATGGAATTGGTAGACATGAAGTTGACCAGTTCTATGAAGACCTACAACACCTTCTAGAACTAGCACCCAAAAAAGATGTCCTTTACATCATAGGAGACTGGAATGCTAAAGTAGGAAATCAAGAAATAAACGGAACAACAGGCAAGTTTGGCCTTGGAGCGCAAAATGAAGCAGGGCAAAGGCTAACAGAGTTCTGTCAAGAGAACACGCTGGTCATAGCAAACACTCTTTTCCAACAACACAAGAGGCGACTCTACACCTGGACATCACCAGATGGTCAATACCGAAACCAGATAGATTATGTGCTTTGCAACCAAAGATGGAGAAGCTCTATACAATCAGTAAAAACAAGACCTGGAGCTGACTGTGGCTCAGATCATGAGCTTCTTATTGCAAAATTCAGACTTAAACTGAAGAATGTAGGGAACACCACTAGACCAGTCAGATATGACCTAAACCACATCCCTTATGAGTATACAGTGGAGGTGAAGAATAGATTTAGGGCATTAGACCTGGTAGACAGAGTGCCTGAAGAACTATGGACGGAAGTTCGTAACATTGTACAGGAGGCAGCAACTAAAACCATCCCAAAGAAAAAGAAATGCAAGAAAGCAAAGTGGCTGTCAGATGAGGCTTTACAAATAGCTGTGGAAAGAAGGAATGCGAAAAGCAAGGGTGAAAGGGAAAGATATAAACAACTGAATGCAGAGTTCCAGAGAATAGCAAGGAGAGATAAGAAGGCCTTCTTAAATGAACAATGCAAGGAAATCGAGGAAAACAACAGAATGGGGAGGACTAGAGATCTCTTCAAGAAAATTGGAGATATCAAGGGAACGTTTTGTGCAAAGATGGGCATGATAAAGGACAAAAAAGGCAAGGACCTAACAGAAGCAGAAGAGATTAAGAAGAGATGGCAAGAATACACAGAAGAACTATACAAGAAAGATCTGAATGTTCCTGATGACCACGCTGGTGTGGTCACTGACCCAGAGCCGGACATCCTAGAGAGTGAAGTCAAGTGGGCCTTAGGTAGCATTACTAACAACAAAGCTAGTGGAGATGATAATATCCCAGCTGAGCTACTTAAAATCCTAAATGATGATGCTGTGAAAGTGCTGCACTCAATATGCCAACAAATTTGGAAAACTCAGCAGTGTCCAAAGGATTGGAAAAGGTCAGTTTGCGTTCCAATTCCAAAGAAGGGCAGTGCCAAAGAGTGTTCAAACTACCGTACAATTGCACTCATTTCACATGCTAGCAAGGTTATGCTCAAAATCCTACAAGCTAGGCTTCAGCAGTACGTGGACAGAGAACTACCGGACGTACAAGCTGGGTTTCGAAGAGGCAGAGGAACTAGAGATCAAATTGCCAACATGCGGTGGATCATGGAGAAAGCACGAGAGTTCCAAAAAAACACCTACTTCTGCTTCATTGACTACGCAAAAGCCTTTGATTGTGTGGATCACAACAAACTGTGGCAAATTCTTAAAGAGATGGGGGTACCAGACCACCTTACCTGTCTCCTGAGAAACCTGTATGCGGGTCAAGAAGCAACAGTTCGAACCGGCCATGGAACAACTGATTGGTTCAAAATTGGGAAGGGAGTACGGCAAGGCTGTATATTGTCACCCTGCTTATTTAACTTATATGCAGAGTACATTATGAGAAATGCAGGGCTGAATGAATCACAAGCCGGAATCAAGATTGCCGGGAGAAATATCAACAACCTCAGATATGCAGACGATACCACCCTAATGGCAGAAAGTGAAGAAGAACTAAAGAGCCTCTTGATGAGAGTGAAAGAGGAGAGTGCAAAAGTTGGCTTGAAACTCAACATTAATAAAATGTTGATCATGGCATCGGGTCCCATCAATTCCTGGCAAATAGAAGGGGCAGAAATGGAAGCAGTAACAGATTTTACTTTTCTGGGCTCCAAGATCACTGCAGACGGAGACAGCAGCCATGAAATTAAAAGACGCTTACTCCTTGGAAGGAAAGCTATGGCAAACTTAGACAGCATAATAAAAAGCAGAGATATCACCATGCCAACAAAAGTTCGTATAGTCAGGGCGATGGTGTTCCCAGTAGCAATGTATGGTTGCGAGAGTTGGACCATAAGGAAGGCTGAGCGCCGAAGAATAGATGCTTTTGAACTGTGGTGCTGGAGAAGACTCCTGAGTCCCTTGGACTGCTAGGAGATCAAATCAGTCAATTCTAAATGAAATCAAGCCTGACTGTTCCCTGGAAGGACAGATACTAAGGCTGAAACTCAAATATTTTGGCCACCTAATGCGAAGAGAGGACTCTCTGGAGAAGACTCTGATGCTGGGAAAGATTGAAGGCAAAAGGAGAAGGGGAAGGCCAAGGATGAGATGGTTAGACAGCATCACCGATGCAACAAACATGAAAATGAGCGAACTCAGGAAGATAGTGGAGGACAGGAAGGCCTGGCGGGATATGGTTCATGGGATCACGAAGGGTCGGACACGACTTAACGACTGAACAACAACAACAAGACATGGAATAAAGGCAAGATTGAATAAGATTTTGAACGTTAAAATTAAGACCAAGTTTGCAGTTTCGCAGATCGAAGAGCTACCTGTAAAGATAAACAAAATGGAACGATGGGCCAAACTACATGTTAGACCCATGCTCATGCACTGCTCTCTCAGGTTATCATCCAGTCAGCAATGGTATGCCAACCATTTTAACTAGCACGGCTGTGGAGTCTGTACACAAAACCTCCGACTCTGACTCCACCTCCAATTCCACCCCAAATTACTTCCGACTCCAACTCCACCCTGCTTTGGGTGTATACATTTGTGTGAATGGGATGAAGGGCTACAGGGGGTACAGGGGCTCCTAGCAGTTCTTTGCTTTTGCCCCTACTTTACTGACACTGTAGTAGCTCCTGTAGGAGATGGGGGTGGTGTGGCGTGTGTGTGTGTATGTGCGCGTGCATGAGTGCATGCGGGGGGTGTCCCGGGGCACCTCACTATAGTTAGTGAAGGTTTCTGTTGCTGTGCTGCTCATTCCCAGTGGCTGGCAGGGGCGTGTGTCACACACACACACACACACACACACACACACACACACACACACACACACACACACACACACACCCAGCACTGGCTGCTCATTGGCCCTGCACCTGCCCCCATCCCCTGTTCCATTCACCCTGGTAGTGCTTCTCTGGCTGCCGGCGTTGGACCTGGGTGGACGTGGTGATTGGCTCCTTGGACCTCACACCAATGACACACAGACATTGGGTCAATGTCAATGCCAATGATGCATTGATGTCAAGATGCTGCTGTATCATTGTTAATGGTGAGGGATAGAATTGGGCCCTTAAACATTCAACTAGTCTTATAAACAAACCAGCCATGTGCCTTTTACAAAATGGAAGGAAACTGAATACCTGTCTCAGATCAAATACTGTACTTCACTGCCCATATTCATGTTCCTCACTAGTACTGATTATATTAATTGTTGTGACCAACAAGCACCCATGGGAAATGAGGGACTCTCCATGTAAGTGCAAACAAACAAGTACATGTGCAAGCACAATTCAAGGGTTTATACAATCTCTCAGGGCCAAACTAGATTTGATGGGGAAGATTCATGATTAGAAATTAATTTAAAACATTAATAGCCATATGGAGGAGATGGAACATTAATTGGTGCTGTGGAGCTCAGAGGGCGATTAAGCACTTCTTTTTTTCCTGAATAAAATTCACTCCAGAACTACTATGTGCCCCATTGATGGGAAATACACAGACACCTGTATGTGAGATGTGGCAGACCTTTCCTGCCCTCCTCACTAAAAGTGGCTAGCATTTTGTAACACTCCAGTGGTGACGAACAAATAAAACCCAGGACAAGGCTGCACAGAGGTTATTGAGTTGCTGAGGATGGAAGCATCTTGAGTAAAACACTAGAAGAAAACATCGCCTCAGAGGAACCGCCATCAGCTGGAAATTCATCATGTGAATATTCATCAATTCATCATGTGAATATTTTCAAAGTAGATTACAATAAGCGACCTTTATTTCAGCGCTTTGGGGGGTCCCTCCCTGCTTTTGAAAGGCTGTGCAGATTCCAACAGAAAGAGGCTCAATCTCACTAAAGATTGAGAACCACCAGGAGCACATTTAGCCACCATCCCAATGTTGTACCTCAAGCGTACCCCTTTCTTTTTCCCTACAGCAGCTATTCACTGATATGGAAGAAGGTAAAACCTTACACTTGAGAGACACTGTTGCAGAGTGAGGGCAAAGTTGCACTCCCCAGAAGCCCACACAGCATACAAGCCTTGTTTCTGTACACACTTCACCAGTGATGCTGACCAACGTTTGACTACTTTTTATATTTTTTTACTAAGTGCTAAATCAATATTAAAGCTCACATTAACAAGATCCTAAAGGTAACCAGAAAAAAATCATGACAGATCTCAAGATCAAGAATGTTAAGGTGTAAAGAGTGGCTGCCAGGTTTTTCATTTAAAAAATTTGTGCTCTTAGACTAACTTCAGTTAAAAAAAATACTTTTTTTTCTTGTCAGACACAAAAAGTAACTGTATCCACTTCTAATTTCCACCACAATAGTATGTTTATCACAATCATCATGACTGCAATCATGGGGGTGGAGAGTCAAGAAGGAATCTCAATTTTTCTCTGTATAAGACGTGTGTTCTGTCCTTAAGAACATTAGATTAGCGTTCTACAAGTCAGACCTGGAAACAGCTGTGCTCTGGAAGATGTGGCATCTCACGCTGTGCATGCAGCGATAAGAGTCTTATATAGGCAGGACACAACAGGTGTTGTCCACCAAAGCTAAAAGCCTTCCCAGATGCTTACTAAGAACATCTTCTAAATTACATGTATCTGAATGGGAATACTTGTGCAACAATTCTTGCAGAGAGTCTTGCAGGGCCTTAAGACGGAACCAAGGACAAGGTGCTGAAAGGCTCTTTGTTGTTTTTGCTGCAACAGATTAACTTGGCAACCCCTCTGGAAATTCCTGTGTGTGTGCCTACACACAACATAGTATAATGTTCCATGCAACTGTCAATGTGGATCTTATGAAGTTAGGTAAAGGGTCCTGACTTCAGGGTCTTTTCATAATTAATCAAATGAGCAAGCAGCTGCAACACAATATTTTCTGTGCACATGCTTCATTGGTTCCAGTAAAGGACTACTGTACTGTGAAGATAAGCATGAAGTAGGAGATGGCCATTTCAATGATTGCATGAGGGACAAAATGTTTTAGCAAAAACGTCCCAGGACAGAGATGTAAGCAGGTTGCAAAAACTGGCTTGAGATCTGCTGAAAGAGCTTTATTGAGTCACCAGATTTCTTTCCTGTTCCTCAGCTTGCTTACAATGTGGACCTTGGCATCATTTCAAACCATCTGCCTTACATGGTTACCCCAATAACATTCTAAATTGTACTATTGCCTTTAACAAAGTAACAGGGATGGGAAAGCTGCGGTATTTTATATGCGAGTCAATATTTATAAAAGGCTTCCATCTGAGTGCCTCATAAAATGAATAAATTAAGGATAAGAGAAGTTTAGGCAGTAAGCCAAAAAGAGTGAATAAACTGCAGCAATAAACACCTAAGAATCTTGTCCAGAGATTATACATGGAGTATCTGTGTTCAAATCTCTATCGCGCCTTGTGAGGTCCTTGGTGGCATCTTTTTCTGTACACTGTTGGTGACAGATTGCAGGATGAGATAAACCTTTGTCAGAATTCCGATATCCTTACATCAAATTTGAAGAATAAAATTAAGATCATGGCCGGTTTCTGTTACACTAAGCACAGCCAAATTTTCCATATTGGAAAAGAGCAAAACAATTATTAAAAATCAATGGACATGGCTGGGATAATAAAAATAAATTCTACTTGTGGCTTGGTGCAGGCGCAGGTTTCCTGGGGTAGAAATGCTAAAATATTTGGAGGCATCACTTCTTGCCTGTCTCTCAAGATGTCACTGAACATGATATGGGAATCTGCACTGTTGTGAGAACATTAAACCTGGAGGAGGGGTGGATGTGGGTTAGAGTAGAGATGGTACAATCATGGGCAGCGCGATCATGTTCTACGTGCCAGCGACGGAACGAGTGTTCTGTTACCGGAAGTAGTCGCAAATGTCCCGTAAAGCACGTTTGCGACTACTCTCGAGCAGGGAAGGCCGGCACAGAGGCCAGCCTCCCCTGCTCCATCGACGGAGCACGCCAGCGGCCAACACTGGACCCAGGTAAAGATCTGGCGGGTGGGGGCGGTTCGCCGGGTGGGGGAGGGGTGGAGGATGGCCTTAGCCATATCCCAGTCCCCGTGGGGCGGCAGGGCCGTTACACAGCCCCCTCCTACTTCTGCCAGCAATTTTGCTGGCGGAAATCCAAGGTGGCTGACCGGGCCATTTACCTTGGACAGAGGCGTCACTAGACCGTGGCGGGCGAGGCGGGCCGCCCCGGAGTGACGCGCGCATAGAGGAGCGTCTTCTCCAGGCATCGGAGCCTCCGGACAGGTGACACGCACGCGCACGTCACTCGTCCGGAGCCTCCGAGGCCCAGTTGAAAGAGGCCGAGCCGCCGGGCAGACACTCCGAGGGCTTCTCCCGGCCCGGGATTGGCCCGGCATCTCTCGGGATCGTCCACCCGGTGGCTTGGCCTCTTTCAACTGGGCCCTCACCAGCGTTTCGGCGCATGCGCGCAACGCCTCTGCGTTCTGCGCATGAGCCAAAATGACGGACCCTGCAACTGAGGGCAAAAGGGCAGTTTTGCCCTCAGTTGCGTTGTGCGCATGCGCAAAATGGCGGCGGCCCACCTACCTCACAAGGTTGCTGTGTAAGCATAAACTTTGGGGGCAAGAGAACCATGGATGCTGCCTTGAGCTCCTGAAGGAAGGCTGGGAGAAAAATGTCAATAAGCATAGGTGCTGTGTTGCTATCGCCACATTGCTACAACTTCCCATACTAGTCCTAGAGCAGGGGTCCCCAACCCCCGGTCCTTGGCCCGGTACCGGTCCTTGGCCCATTAGGAACTGGGAACCATTAGGAACCTCTGGAGTGACGCTACTGCGGCAGGCTAAGCCCCCAAAGGTTTTCCCGCCACCCCCCAGTAGTTTTCTGCGTCTCTGGCGCCGCTCCAGGGGAACTTGCGGGGGGGGTCATTTTGCGCTCCCCCCAGTACGCCACTGCCGCCCCCCCCCCCCAGTCCATGGAAAAAAATTCCACAAGGGTACCGGTCCCTGACACCAAAAAGGTTGGGGACCACTGTCCTAGAGAACAAGTAAAACAAATCAAGTTGTGGAGGCAATACCTTTTATTATTTGGATTATCTCTTTACACGATATCTCTCAATTTCAAGCATTCTGCTCGGAAACATATACTCCTGCCTAATGCCCTCCGAGTAAAAGGGGAGAGAAGTGTGTGTGTGGGGGGGGCGGGGGGTCTTTTGTTCTGACCTTGAACACTCGATCAGGCAGCCTTTTTGGAGTTTCTTTTAATACTGCAGCATTTTAATCCTATTGGAATAACCCTCTCAGGTGATCTTCATGTTGTCACCCCACACCATATTATTCCAGCAAATACATTAGCGAAGGTGATTAGTTACACAAACTATTGTGCCAGTCTGGAGAGCTGGGATTTCAAGATACAGGAAACAA
Organism: Plestiodon gilberti rubricaudatus; assembly: GCA_026170595.1. Taxonomy (NCBI): domain Eukaryota; kingdom Metazoa; phylum Chordata; class Lepidosauria; order Squamata; family Scincidae; genus Plestiodon; species Plestiodon gilberti. Next base: position 252,666,599 of record JANXHW010000001.1, on the reverse strand, counting down.
AGCAGCTGTTGTAGGTATATCTCTCCCTTCAAGGTAACATGCACAGTGAATCTCCTTCTGCTTCCTGGCCCTGTTGCGTCCGTGGCGACTGTTCTTATTGAGATAAGTGGGCCTGCTTATGTCACCTATGAAAAGTTATTTTTTATCTCTGGTCTGCCAGCAGCCTCCCTTCCCGTGACAGGCCACCAATCCATCTACCTGGCTACCAGCAAGCCATTCGTGCAATACTCTGGTGACAGAAACAACAAACATATCTCCGGAAGTCATACAAGTCCTGCTTACTTCTCTGCAGCATTGCCAACTCTTGCACTGTTTGATGCAGCTTGTTTTCCTCAAAGCTGCCATCCAGGCTCTTGTAATTGCCTGAAAGCAACCACTGCCCTCTGCTAACAAACTGGAAAGGGGGAAAAGAAAAGAAAAGGATTGTGGCAGCAGCCTCAGTTTTGAGGAATGGGCCCTGGAAGAGCTAGCACTACAACAAATTCCCTCAGGGGATTATCAAAAAGCCCAGGCCACCCAACTCTTCCTAGGATAGCATTTTAAGGAAACACTCATACTATCACACACTTAGGACTTATAAGTAGCAAACAACTGTAAATGATAAATTGCTTAGTGGATATAGTGTTGGGCTTCTTGGACATGAGAGACTTGGATTTAAACCCCACTTCAGCCATCTTGAGTAAGTTTCTATCACTATAGTCCTTTTCAGACATTCTATAAGAATGGCGTCTCCATGGTTACAGATGCTGTGGGTGCGCCTGGCAAGCCCTGCCTCTGGCATGCTCCTAACAAGCCTAGCCCCTGCTCTTCCTGTGGTCAGCATTGTTGCTGCCACCACACAGCCATGGAAGGAATCCACACAACGGCACAGTCCCTTTTAGAAGTAACACTACTCCCCGCCTCTTCTTTTCCCCCTCTCTCATACTCGCACACAAACTGGCAGTATCTATGCCCCTTCCATGGCTGTGTGGTGGCGAACGAAGTCTCCAGACACTCCAACAAAATGGCAGCAGACCTGTTTGTTGAACTTCGCTATACCTCAATCACCCAATAATGTGGGTAGAACATGCAAATTCTAGAGCCAAAACGTGATGAAATGCCACACTTTATAACTTCTGTCTGCAAAAATAAAAAAATAAAAAATTGACTTCCTTGTTTTTACTACAGGCATTGGTGAAAGTGAGAACGAACAGGCAGGTAGCGAAAATACTGACAAAACATTTCAACCCACATAGTTTCAGGAAATCAAAACCAAAACCAAACAAATACTCTCATCACTGGCTATAGGAGACGATGCTTTGGGCTGCAAGATTTCAAACCTGTTGATAGCATGCAGAGAAGGTGATACCATTTCAATGTCCACCACCTTCACACAGAGAAAAACACAAAAATGCTATGAAATGCTGCATAATGAAGAGTGCACATGTGCTTTAAACACTGATCGAATAAATTGGCTTATTCTTAATTCATCATATGAGTCCTTCATATTCTTTGAAACCAGAGTACCACGTCTTCATAGAGGAAACCCTTGCATCTGAAATTAGAGTGTGGGCTGGCAGCAGGAAGACTGAGATGACTGAAAAGTACTCATTTCATCTTCCACTCAAGTCTGAGTGAGCGGAGACAGGCTAATTATATGTGTGAATGTGCTCCTTCACCCAAGACAATAAGCATTAAGGGACTTATCAAAACGCCCAAGAAAGAAAAGCTTGATTTTCAAATTGACACATGTATGTTGCTCATGTAAATGCAAATAAACAAACAAGTCCACTCCTGAGAGAAATAATCATCAATTGGAAAGCTTTGCAGTTCACAGGAATCCGAATTCATGCCACAATGAAAGCTCTAGGGAACTACTTTGGTTTACTAGGGAGCTCATATAAGCTAATAATCTAGATTCCAAAGAGCTATTTTAGGTGTACCAAAGGTGTGCCAAAATGGCTGTGCTGTATACTGGGGGGGGGGGAGATCAGGAGGCTTGGGAGGGGAAAGGGCAAATATGTGCCACCACCTCGCACCTCCAACATGCCTACCACCCAACCCCGATTCTGCCCTGTTCTGACTCACCCTACCGTAAAAACCAGAAGTGGCCTAGAATTGCCATTTTTCGGTGATCTAAACATTGGGGAGGCCTGTGGAGGATAGCACAGGGCTCCCTGAAACCCCCCCCCCCGAAGCCCCAGTGAGTAGAAAAAATGCCACTTTCAGGAACTTTTTCCTGGCGGTGGCAGCGACCGCCACCAGCAGCGTGCTTCCCCCCGCACCTTAAGGGGGAAGGGGAAGCATCCAGTTTTCCTGGTGGGTCGCGACCCACCAGTTTGAGAACCACTGGGCTAGGCAAACAGCTGTAGACAGATATTGGGGCTGTAGACAGATAGGGGAGCACAGTCTGCAGTACCCACTCCAGTCAATCTTGTCCAGCAACTGGGTTTAAAACTGGGGCAGTAGCTCTTGCTGCCACTACCCAAGACCAAGTGAAACCAAACAGAAGGAGGCTGCCTTGGGGAAACTTCTTTTCTAGAAAAAAAGAGACCCCCAAATCCCTAGAGATTCTCTTAAGAGCCAGACAGTAGAAAGGGCTGGTGGTCTAGGAAGACAGAACAACTGAGCCAACTGAGACCAAGCAGGTAAAATGGTAAAAATGCAAGAAGTTTGTATTCTTCTCTTAATTGCTCTTAACAGTGGCCCTTTGATCCCCAGCTTGATATTGGGGCCAAGTTATTGGATAGAGGAAAAGTCCATTTTCACTCCCCTTTGGTGATGTGCAAGACATCCTTTTCAGAAGGACTTCCTGGATATTTTTCAGCTATTCTTCTAAATCATCTTGGCAGGATCATTTATTGAGAAAGGTGAACTCAACCCTGCTTATTATAAGACTCCGATGTGCCTCTACATTCTTCACTAAATGTAATTAACATCATGGTTGTTGGAACACACTCTCTTTCAACATTACGAAGACCGATGTTACTTCTGCCATACTCATCTGTAACAATTATGCTTCAAACAAAGACACATGCACTCACCTTTCCCCACGTAGTAGCTGGAGAATGAGCTCAGGCTACAGTGATCTTGCTACAGTTAGTGGGAGGAAAGCTCATTTGGAAACCAGCCAAACAAGGAGATCGTTTGAGATGGTAAATATCTGTCCAGCTTGCACAGTAATTTACTATTTGTTTCCCACAATCCTTTGCTCTTTGAGCATCATTGATACAGAATAATTTATATGATTCGGCCTCACCAGTTGGAAAACAAGGTCCTCAAAAGCCTATAAAAAGAACATTGAAGCAAGAAATGTCAATTACATTCACATTAAAAGTAGGTGTACTTAGTCTGAATTGCCACTTGAGATGACTAAGTTTTCAGTCCCCAATGGAGACCACAGCCTCAGATATCATATTCTTGGTAGTAGCCTTGATGTCAGAGCTAGGAGAGACACAGGAGGATCAAAAAGGAAATTCAGCAAGACCTTCATGGTCAAAGAAAGGTTACCAAGCTGTGTTCCTAGTGCAGAAATAGGGGTTGACTGGATAATACAGAGAAGAGGAAAGAGCGATCTCAAGGCAGCTCTGCCTTTTGTATTTCTACCATCACACTGACATATTGGAAGAACTACATGAATAATGTGGAATTGATATAATTATAGTACTTCATTCATGCTTAAAACTCACAAAGAGAAAACTCCGACTGTGCCAAGGAGTCGTACAAATGCTATGGAAACGTCCTCGATTTCTTGTAAATGTATGTAAACAAAAATCTATTCCACCATTAAGGCTGCGGATCTGGACTGGATGCCCAACGTCAAGTGAAGCAGAGAAATATCATGAAGGAGAATCTCATACATACATACATACATACATACATACATACATACATACATACATACATACATACAGGTGGTTTTCTATTAACATTTCATCTAATGAAAACGTTTAGCTTCAGGAAGAGGAGTAAAGGTAAAATTGGTGTACACTGACAACATCTATTAACTACAATAATGCTTCTTTTACAATTATCAAATAAAGGTTCAACACTAACATTGTCTTATTTTACAAGAAAGAATAGAAAGGGGTTTGGTGTGCACTTTATAAGCTCAGGGCTTTTAGTCTAATTGACAAGAAAAAACTCATTAATAGAGCCCCTAGATCTGAAAGAATTAATGGTATTAGTGATTTAACAGCGTCACCAGATGTAATGCATTTGGGCTCCTTAATTGCTCCAAAGTTTCTCTTCACACCACCTCCGTAGCAGAATCATTGATATTAAACCACTTCCACGCAACTGATGAAAAGGACACAAACAGAATACGTTGCAAGGCTTTAAAAGCTCCATAGGCTTATGAAGAAGTGAGGTCATTAAGTGCCAGTTTTCTTCCCAGCTGCCCTTAGTGGGTATCAGTCATCATTACTGCACTCTGAATCATAATGGACTCCAACAGTTTAATAATGATTGCAACACCCTTCCTAATGAGATTGGTGCTGCCCTCTGATGTGAATATTCATAAAATAGATTTTATAATGGCTTCTCTCTTGATTAACAGGCAGTGGTCCTGTATCAAAATCAGAGACATCTTTTGATGCACCCCCCAAAAATCAAATTAAATCCTTGTTTCAAGCAGAGTAAATGAATTTGACTTTAGGTGATCAAAAGGGGAAAAACCTCTAATTAGACATGCTAGCAATCACCACGTTCTTTCAAAACAGGGCTACACAGATTCTTAATAAACCTCCTTACCCTGCTCCCAACAAATCACCTTTTAGATAAATGTTATAGATAAAATTCAGTATAATTAAAGTTCACTAATCTATCGCTGTTTTAAAAAGGCAATTATCTGCTGGTACAGCAAGTCTCAAGCTTATGAAGATGTTTCCAAATGGACACATGGTAGAAAGGAAGACTGGGATACCACAGCAGAGCTCTGCCCAGCTGACACTTGCATGCTGGAGTCAGGTGCAAGTAGAGGCCGACACGTGGAGCTCGATCTCCCTATGTGTTACCCTTCAATATTGGGGATCAAGAATCACGGGGCTCTACGTTTTTATCTGGAAAGGAGGGGTATACATTCTTTAAATCAGGGGTTCTCAACCTGCGGTACTAGTACCACCAGTGGTACTTTGGCCAACTGCTGGTGGTACCGGACCGCCAGACCCCCGCTCCGATGCAGCGCTTTTGGTGGTGCATATTCACTCCCAAGAGGCTCCTGCCTTTGGCCGAGCCTCTCGGGAATGCTGGGAAGGGCCCTCCCACTCACCCAGAGCCTCCTACCCGCCCAGAGCCTCCTACCTGAGTTTTCTGGCCTCCGAAAACCCGGAAGTAGCTGGCGATGATGTCATTGCCAGTCACTTCCGGTGGTACTCAGCAGGAGAGTGGTGCCAGAGGTGGTACTCAGCCAGGAAGGGGTTGAGAAACCCTGCTTTAAATAAATAAAGTGCATGACTACCTACCCTTTGAACACAACCTCCAATACACAAATGTCCGACAGGGCAAAGTGGTGCTTTTCATTTCTATCCAATCACCGTTTGCCTGGTTCTCCATTGCTTATTTCCTTGCTTTCTCATCCCCCCCCCTTTTCCGGAAGTCTAATTTCTGAAGAGGTCATGAAAAAGTAAGCTATTTAGTAGAATGTCATCTGCCAGTTGCATCTGATTCCTGTGCATTTTGGGTGAAATAAACAATTGCACCATCTTTACGTAAGGTGATGTACATGTTAGGAACAGATTACAATAATCTAATGGCATTAATAAAACCAAGACATCATTTTTTTCTGATTATATACCTAGTGGATGTTCAAGATGATGGAATAAAACACTTCTCCAAAGCAATGACACATTTTTTTCAAAAAAAATATACAACATGCATATGTTTCTGTCTTCTCATGGAAAGAAGAGAACAAAGCTTTCTTTGAAGTGACTGACAGCACCACATCAAAAGCCAATTAGTAGGATGTGCCTGATGTTCAAAATGCTGTGGGCTGATCTAGTCCTCCTTGATTGCTATATCAACTACCAGATACCAAGTAGGCTGGGAAGCTGGCTAGATGATACTCTGGACTTTATTTATATTTTTATTTTTATTTATTTTTCACATTTTTATACCGCCCTTCCTCCAAGGAGCTCAGAGTGGTGTACATATTTCCTCCCCTCCTTTTTCTCCTCACAACAACCCTGTGAGGTAGGTGGGGCTGAGAGATAGTGACTGGCCCAAGGTCACCCAGGAAGCTTAGTGGCTGAGCGGGGATTTGAACCTGGATCTTCCAGGTCTAAGTCCGACTCCCAAACCACTACACCATCCTGGCTCTTTGCTTAAGCATCAGTGTGGGCAGCTAAATAAAATGATGCTTAATAAAATCAGGGTATCAACTGCCAGCTCCCCAGCCTACATAGTCTTTGGCACTGACATTGCTGGCGGGGGGCGGGGGGCGGACCGCCGGAGGGTGACGCGCGCAGAAGGGTGACGCACGCACCCACACACGTCAGCCTCCGCTGCGCGCGTCGCCCTCCGGAGGCTCCGAGGCTGGGAGAAGCCCTTTTCCCTGAGCGCTTTTCCCTCAGGAACGGTCTGCGCATGCGAGAAAAACATATAAATTACGTTGTGACGCAGTGGGCCTCATCAGATGTCCCTGAGCCAGCTGCAACAAATGAACGCATGAAAGGTGCGGGGGGCACCCAGGGCAGCGGCCCATCGGGTCGCCCCCCAAAATTCATTGGGTCACCCCCAAAAGTTAATATAAGGGGGTATGTATGCACATTTTTAGGGGGCATGGTGGCTTAGTGGTTAAGACGCTGAACTGCAGACCGGAAGGTCAGTAGGACAGCAGTTTGAGACCCAAGTGCCGCATGATGAAGTGAGCTCATCTCTTGTCCCAGCTCCTGCCAACCTAGCAGTTTGAAAGCAAGAAATTGCAAGTAGATAAATAGGTACTGCTGTGGCGGGAAGGTAACAGCGTTCCATTAGTCATGCTGGCCACATGACCACGGAAACGTCTTTGAACAGCGCTGGCTCTTCAGCCTTAGAAACGGAGATGAGCACCACACCCTAGAGTTGGACACGACTGGCTTTCGAGCAGGGGATACCTTTACCTTTACCCTACCCTACATTTTTAGTTCACAATCCTGCATTATATACAACAGACAAAGTAGGGTACATAATGCTGATGAATAACAGACATTATGATACACTGGAGACCCAAAATAAGCAAGGGACTGGACTGGAAGATGTGAGAGAAGACCAAAAGCATAAATTGAAAAATGTATTATATTTGCATCCTACCCTTCCCTACAAAGAACTTAGGACACAACCACCTCACAATGCAACACATCTTTCACTCACAACAACTCTGGAGAGGTAGGTTACAGTGTGTGCATGAACCAGTGAGGATTCAAATCCTGATCTCCATGGTCCAAGTGTAGCCCTCTGTCCCAAGTGTAGCCCTACACCCCTTGGTAATAATTGTTGTGACAGTAGGAACCAAATCTCAGCCATGAGTGGCTGCATGAGGACAGCACCACACACACGCTTTCAAGCTTTCCCCATGATTTCTTAATTCTGGGTCTCTGGTTACAGATGCAGTTTCAAGTATTTCTTGTGATCTGTGCGATGGAGCAAGCCTTCCAGTGACTCTCAAGAAACAGCAACTAAAAGGCAGAATTATTTATTATTTTCCATTCATAATCAGCTGGCATTAATTCAAGCAAGATTTCCCTCCTCCCCCTCCCTCTCGCACAATGCTAATGTGTGCTGAAATCTTTAATTCATAATTGCAAACAGCTCCTTTCTCCCTCTCTCTCCCACTGGACTTCACTTCTGCACAACAAACACCCTTCCCCTGCTCCCCACACGTCTCATACTCAGCGACTTTGGAGGGAGGGAGAAAGAAAAAAAAAAAAAAACCCTGCTAAGGGAGCTGTTGTTTTCTCTTCTTGGCCGGTGACATTTTAAAAAGCCCAGCACGTAGATGCTCAATTGCAAGAGTGGCTCAGTATCTCGCTAAGCAGATGCTGTGTCACTGACAGGGTTCTCTTGCTGCAGACCTGTGACTGGCCTCTGCAGCTCCATTTCAAGCCCCGAGACCAGGAGAGGCCCGCAAGCAGATGGCTTCTCTCAAAGCCTAATTATGTCAGTTCTGACTAAAACCCACAGCCAGGGCTGGAACCAAACTGGTATGTGCTGGTTTATGCCTTACTCCTGTTGGCATTTTAAATCAATTCTAACGTTAGCAATCAACAGGATCTCTATTTAACAGTTTGTCCGTCTAACCGTATTTACTAGAGAATAGATGGCAAGAGAACTTGATGGTATAAGGAAAGAGTTGGCCAAATGTGAGAGAGCAGGGAACGACAGTTGTCTAAGGCCCCTTTCACTTGCATGTCTGTGACCGCACATGCCTGTGCTCAGACTGACACAGAGGAATATGGGAGTCACTCCCCATTGTGCATTCACAGACACAATCAGTGACATAGGACAGAAGCGGAAAGTCCCTCCAGAGCAATTGGTAGCTTTGATGGTGCTCTAAAATCATTCTTAAACCATCTGCCTGCTGCCCGCTCCCAGCGGTTTACATTTTTTCTGGTCTCTTCCCTGGCTCCACAAAACCCAGTTTCAAATCCCAGTCCAGCCTTGTTTCGAACATGGGCAGACAATTGAGCAGAATGCACGACGGAGTTGTGTGTGTAAAGTCAGCCCATAAACGTAAATGATTGTACAAGCTGCCATTTTGCATCTGGCTTGCCCTCTTCTAAGAGATCCTTGGAGAGTTCATTCTCAGATTCTATTTACAGTAGATTCAGGGGCTGCAAGACCCCTTGGGTAGATGGCTTTGGCTTCAGGTCAATATTGGAAGGATCACAAAAATCTTGTTCGATAACCAAACCACGCAGAAGGCTATTTTGACACATGGAAGTCTTAAAGCCCAGACTTAAGATTTAACCAGTACTTTTAGCCATTAGGTTCAAGGCTGAGGGACATGCTGTTGTGCAGGCTGCACAGATGCACACACTGCTTCATCTCTGTGCCCTATTTGATGAAAAAGAAATGTAAAGACCCCTCCCAGTCTACATTCAAAGCTACAACATATATTGCATTTCAAGGTATACTATTATGACTTTCCTTCTAACACGAAGAACCAGTGTCAACAGTGGCTCACAGTGCTCAGGTAAAATCAATAATGCCCTTTTTAAAAATCTGCATGTTCCACGTTGCTGATGGGAACTGAACTTGTTCATTTTCTGAAGCCATTCTGGCAGCATCCGCTCGAAGCTGCGCAGTTGCCTGGCTAAGCAGCTCGAATTAGAGCACCTGTCATGGTGCTCTGGAACTGCCCTTATGCAACTCTGTTAGGGCTCCATGCAGTCCCTCCAAAAATTAGAGAGAACATTGCATTCTGGCTGTGTTGTGTTACTTTAGTAAGAAATTTCCAACAGTCCAGATTGTCAAAGGATTGCAAAAGAGAAGATTCAAGATTATCTGTCCTCCTACAAATATATTCTAGTTTCCATTTGGTAAATAAATGTTATCTCATACTTAATAGAAACTAAGGTACCAATCCTATTGTGCCACTTAACTGTAAGTACCACTTAACTAGGCTTACTTTGATGTAAGAGCTATTGATGTAAGAGCCTGCCTCCTGTGTCTCAAGATGCTCTGCCATGTTGCTTTTGTGCTCCCTACTGTTGCCCCCCAGTGGTTTTTATTGATATTATTGTTTTTATTGTTTTTAAATTATGTATTTAAACTGTTTGTATTTTAAACTGTTTTTAATTTTTGTTGTAAGCCGCCTTGGGCATTTGCCTCGGCATGGGATAAGGCGGGATATAAATTTTTTAAATAAAATAAATAAATAAATAAATTGTTTTTTTAATAACAAGCAAAGCATAGGGGAAAAAAACTAGCATTCCAGCGGCACAAGGTCCTTTATGGAGAAACGAAAGTCGGGCTACTGTTGTGTGCTGCCAAGCTGCTGCAGCAAATGGTGAGAGTCATGATGGGCACAGCAGTGGCTCCAGGAGTCTCCACAGGCACTGATAAGTTGGTGGTGGGGGTGGGCCATGGGGAGAAATGGGGAGGGATGGGGAGAAATGGGGCATGTTGGGGGAGGAACTGGGGAGGTGTCAGGGGAAGGAGGGGGTGGGTCTGGCAATAGTTGCATATGCCAGATCTTATCCCGTGTTTTTCTGCCCATGCGTGGCAGTGGGAAGGCCAGAGACTTTCTGCATGTGCCAGCCCAGCTGAGGATGCTTGTCGGAGCAGGTTGCGCAAGCTGTGCGAGGGGGGGGGAGAGCAGAGAGGGAGCAGAACAGAGCGGGGGGAGGGCGGCAATAGAGGTGGGGGTGGGCAGATCTGGCCTGGGAGGCTGGACCGAGTTGGCTGGTGTGGGTCTGAGTTGACCCATAGCGGCGGCTAGGGCTTTCCCCATGGCAAGGGAACAAATATCCCCTTACCCTGAGGAGACTTTCCACCTGCTAAATCCCCCCTGCAGGATGCAGCATAGCCCTTGCTGGCAAGGGCTATGCTGCATTGGCATGGAGAAGTTTAGGTAGGATTAGACTGCCTGGCTTTATATGCCGACCTCAGAACATTACCTTTGTGTAGGATGCAGGCCGACTGTATACAAACTGACAGCCCAATCCTGTGTAGGCTGTGGCCAGCCTAAAGGGCCGACTGCCGTATCCGATCAAGTTCCTGGGCTGCTCCGGGACAGCCCAGGAACAACTCGGGAGAAGGGAACAATCATCCCCTTCCCCCTGTGTAAGCTCGCGTACATTCACGAGCTTACAGAGCTCGCTTACATTCACGCCGGTCGTGTCAGCGTACCTGGGGCCCGGTCCGCCCTCCCCCCACCCCACCCCGACCGGCGTAGAACATACCCGGTCCGGCAGGCACAGGTCTGGGGAGATGGTGGGGCGAGCAGCGCAGGCCGCAGCACTGCTTGCACTCTATGTGTCATGCAAGTGCTTTATGGCAGGGGTTCTCAACCTTTGGAGGCCTGGGTACCCCTATCACGGTCCAATTTTCTGAAGTACCCCCTGCTAATTAACTTCTACTTAATTGGATTAATCAATTAATTAATTAGATAATTAATCATTAAATAAAAAGTACTAGAACAATTTTAAATGTGAAAAATGTCTTACTGGTATTTAACTCTCTGTCTGTCTGTCTGTCTGTCTGTCTGTCTGTCTCTCTCTGTGAGTGAGTGAGACACATGCAAGGATCTCTTTTTTTCCAAGTCACACTTCCCAAAATCAGCTCCTCTCTTCCCCACCCCACCAAAGTACATTTTCCAAAGTACAAAAATAAGCCCAAAGCCAAAATCAGAGACAGAAGGGCTCTGAAAATAATTACAATTTAAAATCCATGTTAATTAACACTTAATGAGCTGCTGATGGGGTAGATAAGGGGCAGGGCTTGGCGTACCCCCAGCAAGAGGACTGCGTACCCCCAGGGGTACCCGTACCACAGGTTGAGAACCCCTGCTTTATCGCGCTTACGTAGGCTTACCAGATCTCTGACCGGGACAGAGTGCTAGACCTTTAGGAGAAGGAATGTGGGCAGGTGTAGCTTGTTAAACCTTAGAGCACAATCCTAGGCATGTCTACTCAGAAGCAAGCCCTGTTGTGTTTAGTGGGGCTTGCTTCTGAGCAGACATGCCTGGGATTGTGCTCTAAGGTTTAACAAGCTACATCTGCCCACATTCCTTCTCCTAAAGGTCTAGTACTCTGTCCCAGTTGGAGATCTGGTAAGCCTATGCTTGTGCGATGCGCTGCCCCGGTGCAGCAAGTACACAGGATTGTGCTGTTCATCAGTTAAAATTCAGATGATCTCAGATGATCTGAATTCAAGGTTACAAATTCTTTAACTGGTCGATAGTTTTACTGAAACTACAGTCTGCACAACAAATAACTTTTCTGCAATGATGTGCAATTTAGGTGAGGGTCTCATAATAGTGATCCTAGGCAAAGTGGTGCTGCAGGCCTTCTGCAGCTGCTGTGAATGCACTTTGGATTCCTCTACAGCTGAGGCTGTTGCCCATTCATCAGTGTCAGCCTTCTTTGACTACTTCATTCCTGAAAGCAAAGAACAGACCTCTTATCTAAGACATTGTCAATCGTGTCAATCCTCTTCTAAAACCTAGGAGGTTTTCACATTGCTAGGTAAATATCCCGTCTGGATTAACCCAATATCCCCATAATCTCACTGAACATTTTGCCCCAGAGAGATATGAACTATTGTGTAAAATGGGAACCGATGCAAAACCCTGACAGAAAGAGTCAAAACATTTAAGAAAAGAGCAAATACATGTATATTTGAACTCCTTGGATTCTTTGGCTCTGGAACTCACACATCTGGGATAATCATGTAACCAAATGAAGAAGGGATGCTATGAGACAGATTTATCAAATGATGGTGTTACAGCCAGCACAGGAAGATAAGGCTATGATAACAAATGCTAAAAAGCATTAGAGTGAGTTGCAACAACTGCTAGTAAGCCAGCTGCTAGTAAAATGATTTTGGCCTGTAGATAACTATCTCCTCTCTAGATCTGTCTTGATGGGTATGTATGAAAGCCCCCGTGATTCAACTTCAAGCAGCAGAATCTAAAGGAGATGAATTGCTGCTCTTTATGGGGAGCGGGGGGGGGGGGGCAGAGGATAGGAAGAAAAGCTCTCAAATCCCTGCCACACCACTAACTGTGACAAATGGAGCAGCAGCAAAGTCCAGTTTGCATGCAACTCCACCTTCTCTTGGCTGCTTGTCACAGCACAGCACAAGCAGCCAGTTATCCACTCCTTCCGCTCTTACCGGGAGAGCAGCAGAAACCAGTCACAGAAGTAAGACTTCAGCACTGGCCACCTGGTTTTCTCTGGTTTCTGGAAGACTGGGAAACTAGCTGTAGGTGAGGCCTGAAGACATTAATACAGTTTTATGGATTCTGGAAAAGGACTGTGCTTTGACTTCTTGGTTCACAGTTCACTACAGATATTCTAAAGGGGAGTTCCAGTGCCATGAGGAGTTATTGGTTATATATTGTATGTTGTTATATTTTGTGCTGTGTTTTTAGATTATATTAATGTTTTAAGAGTTTTATATTATATATTTATATGTATTTTATTGTTGTAAGCTGCTTTGAGTCTCCCCTCCCCCTTGGGGGGGAGAAAGCAGGATAGAAATCTAAATAATAATAATAATAATAATAATAATAATAATAATAATAATAATATTGCTACCCTGATTTGGGGTGAAGGATTCCAAATGCATATGAACAGCCTTCACTGCCTTGGCCAGGTTTCCCTTTGGTCGGCTTTCTCTCTTCCTGTCTCTACCTTCCTGTTTTCATTTTTAAAGCAAACACACAATGACCCTCCTGGAAAGTGAAACATTTTGCACCTAGTAGAAGCTGTAGTCATGATATGAGAGGTAAAACAAATTTGCTCCCCAGAAATTCTCCTGCAAATTTGCCTTTGCTACGGTAGATTTTAATATTCCCAAAGTATTCTATGAATGCATGACTATTTGCTAAGGTGCTAAATACCAAGGGGTGGGCAAGCCCACCCGCACCCCATGTGTTCAAGTTGCGGCCACGCAAAGTCCGAACCTTGTGCTGAAGGCACGGTTCAGAAGAATGCATGAATATTTGATATTTGTATTTGACACTTGATTATATCCAATTAACATCGCAATCCACGTAAGAATCTGGCCGCCGGCCCAGGACTGCCAGCTGGATCCTGTGCACGGGTGGCCAGGCTGCCGCCGGGCCAGAAATCTACTTGGGGAAGGGGACTTTTGTTCCCTTCCCCGGGTGTAAATGCCGGCCGGCCCGACCAGTCTCCTTGGTTTTCCGCCAGTGAAATCTCTGGTGGAAGTCGGAGGAGGCTGTGTAATGGCCCGGAGGGGACCGTGATATGGCTAAGGCCGGCTGGGTCAATGGCCCCCCTCCCTCGCCCAGCGAACCACCCCCCACCCACTGGATCCTGGCTTACCTGATCCGGCGGCTGCTGGGGCGCTCCGGAGCAAGGGAGGCCAGCCTCTGCGCCGGCCTTCCTTGCTTGTGAGTCATCGTGAATGTGCTTTATGCCATGTTCGCAATGTCTCCTGGCGAGGGAACACTCGTTCCGTCGCTAGCAGCATCTTCAGGACTGCGCTGTAAGTATTTGATATCGTGCAATTGATATTTGACAGTTTTTCCAATCCAATCCAAAATACCTTTAATGGCATATACATACATAACCAACCAAGCAAATACACATTTTAAGGGATAAAACATTTAAAAACAAGCAAACAAAAACAAAAGAAGAAAAAAGAAAAACACACACAACTTGCAAATACAGATCAACGTTGTCTCGAAAGAAATTTTTCCTTCACCGTGACACTCTGGGGCTCCCCTGGCTTGTTGTTTCCACGGCTCTCCTGGGAGTTTGGGAACCACTGCAATAACCTATTGTACCCCATGAGCCATACACTGGGATGACCAACAAGTACACATCTTCACCTGAGTTACTACAAACCAGAGATTCAAACACAAAGCTCCCAACAAGCTAGCAGAGCTGCAGAAAGATCTGATAAGACTGTCAAAGGCAACCAATTCACACTCCAGTTTAGTTTTTGTGAGAAATGCTGAGGCATAAGCAATTAGTACAAGGTCAGTCATGGAAGAGGGTTTCTGTTGCTGTGTTGTTGTTTTGCAACATTGCTTAACTACTGTTAAACTTCTGGGAATCAGAAACTCTTGCTAATCTACTGCAAATCATCCACACCACCTACATTCTGCCCATGCTTGGGCTAGGGGCACAGGAATGACATAGGAACTGCTTGTATAAAGATGCTATTAAAGACTAGTGCACACTGGGATGTTAATCCAGGTCCCACTTTCTCTGACCTGCACATGCTATTTAAAAGCAAGGATACAGCCATAATCTGTCCAGCACTTCATTATACATAGTACATTAAGCAACATCACAGAAAAATACATCATACTCTTAACACCCACAGTTCTAGATTGCAATTTTATGTCACGCAGTATAATGGGTAAGAAAAGTAAAGTTTAAAAGGTGCTAAAAATGTTAAAAATATTTCTCACTAGCACTTTGCTATGGAGTATAGCCACCTGTGTAATATTAAAGTTGAGAGTATCACTCTAATGATTACATTATCTGTGTCAATTGCACTAAAATAACTATGAAACAGTGCTCAGGGACGCTAGTAGGATTAAGAATACAGAAAAGGAACATTCTAAACTAAGCTAGTTGCCTATTTATTTCAGCATCCAGTTCCCAATGGTAGTCAGTGACAACGGCTACAAGGGAAAATGTAGCCTTATGCTATATCTATGAATGATACTGGTTATTATACTCTATGCACAGCATGACGATTCTCCTTTCTCTCACTCTCATATTTATATAAATGCACAAGGCATTTTTTCTTTAAATGGCAATGCCTGCTTTGTAAATCTTCCAGAGTCATATTATAAAATGAGCAATTTCCACAGTATGAAAAGAACCACCACTGATTTGTCACTACTCAGAATATTACTAGCAGGCTAGCATTTGTCAAACCTATTTCTAGGACTATGAAAAGGAACTGAAATGGCCAAGCAATCTGAAAAGGTATACTTTCCTCTTTTGGTGCTTGTGGGAGATGTGTGGTAGGAGTTGAGAAAGTAGCCAAACTATGCTGGACTCATCTACTGCTTTTAATTCTGTACAAATTAACCACATATTACTGGAAAATGAGTAGGATTTCACAAGGATATGCAGAATTCATCCCTTTATTTTCATGGATTTTTTTTTCATGGTTCTACCCTATGGTGTCGTATATTCATGGAAACTCTATACAGCTATATTGGATATATGCAGAGTTTCCAAACAACTTCTGCGTACGCCTGCATGTTTTTCTCCTTAAAAAAAAAACCCTCCTCCTCCCTCTTAATTTGCAAATGGATTATGTAGTCAGCCACCAGTCCTGGAGAACTAAGGGCTAATTGTGCAGTGTGTAGTCTCCACACAAAGGCTGCAAAGAGTAGCAGTTAAAGTAACAAGCTCTATTATCACCTCTGCAGTCACTCCTGAGGAGCCCCTTCACTAAAGATGTCAAACTGACCAAGAGCTTCAAGCTCATGTCAATTTTACCTGTACCTAAGGGCCTTCTCCCAACTCACACTTGTCAGTTTCAGTGCTGCTGTAAGCAGCCTTTACCTGGAATTCATATAATGCTATACCCTTCCACTCAACCTTCAGGTATCCAAGAAGCTCCTTCAGCACATTACAGTTCACCCTTGTCAATTTCACTCTATAGTGAAGATGCTTCTCTAGACTTGCTCCAGCAGAAAGGGAGAAGCTTGTCAGTTTCACTGCTGCTCTTTGCAGACTTTGGTTCACAGATCTCTGTGCTTGTGAAAGATGTTACATAGGCAATTGCATCATCATCATTTTTTTCTCTGAACAGCATGTGCAGGAATTTGCATATTCAGTAGGTAATATTTCCCCCCCAGTGCAAATTAAATGGTTTAGAATAAAATAAATGAGTGTCTGGGATACTTGTGCGTATGAATGCACAGGTGGGCCCCCATATGCACTGACTTGCTATCCACGGTTTCAGTTATCCACGGACCATGGGGACCCCCCCCAGGCTTTTACTTTTTTCCCTGTAAGCTTTGTTTCTTCCTTAAACAAACAGGAGAAGCAGCCTCTGGCTGCTTATTACAGGCAAGTAGAACGAGACTAAGTACTAGAGAGGCTCTGCAAGGTTAACAGAAACGTTGCAGAGCCTCTCTAGGACTTAGTCTTGTTCTACTTGCCTGCAATGGAGGCTGCTTCTCTGTTTGTTTTAAGGAAGAAACAAAGCTTCCTGAAAGAAAAATAAGAGCTGGGGGGGGCAAGCATGCCTGCCCGCAGGGGAGGCAGGGTGGGGGGCCCCTCAGGAAACCATGGAGGGGGTGTTCGCTCTTATCCACGGTTTCAAGTATCCACGGAGGGGCCTGGAACATATCCCCAGCGGATATGGGGGCCCACCTGTACCTACTATCCATATAGTTAGGCTTACCAGATCTCCAACCGGGACAGAGTGCTAGACCTTTAGGAGAATTAATGTGGGCAGGTGTAGCTTGTTAAGTCCTAAAGCACAATCCTAGGCATGTCTATTCAGAAGCAAACCCCACTGAACACAATGGGGCTTGCTTCTGAGTAGACATGCCTAGGATTGTGCTCTAGGACTTAACAAGCTACACCTACCTACATTCCTTCTCCTAAAGGTCTAGCACTCTGTCCCGGTTGGAGATCTGGTAAGCCTACACATAGTGGATAAAACTGAACCTGCAGAATTATCATGGCATTCCTAGATTTCACAAGTTTCTGGACCTCTAAATATGGGTGCAAAATATGGCAACAATACTATTATTGTCTTCCTAATATTACAGCTGTAAAGCTGAAAGATGGCAACACAATTATTATACACCTTCTAAACCAGTGACCTATACAATCAAATGAAAACCTGAGTCAGAAACCCGACAGAGCTGGAAGAGAAACTATAAAAGAGGAAACATCTAAAAATATAGGCTTAACCTCTCCCCCTTTGCCCTCCTTTCAGACCTCAAACTACTACTCCTCGGGGAGGGGTCAGATACCACAAAAATGCTTTTATCCAGCATCTTTGAACTTTTGATGGGAGTTATATGACAAAAGCTTCTTTGCCGAACATTCTCGGTTCTTTCTGTACTGAACCTCTGATGGAACATGACAGGTAGAGAGTGGCAAGACTCCATGAAACAGCTTGAGCTACAAAAGCACAGAAATTTATTTTTCACATTTTTATACCATTTTTATCCTCCAAGAAGCTCAGGGTGGTGTACATAGTTCCCTCCTTTTGTCCTCACAACAACCCTGTGAGGCTGAGAGATAGTGACTGGCCCAAGGTCACCCAGGAAGCTGAGCAGGGATTTGAACCTGGATCTTCCAGGTCTGAGTCCAACTCCCAAACCACTAAACCATCCTGGCTCCTATTTCCTGGATAGAAATTCTGTTCTATCACACATTAAAATATAAACATGGTAGGAAGGCAAGAAGGTAGACCAAACCAAACATTTCTCTTTGAACTGTATTCTTCTGCAAAAATTGATTTGGTGTTAATATTTTAATATAATAATGATATTTATAATATATAATTTATAATTATGGTATTTATAGCTAAACAGCATTAACAATATTTAACATATAGTACCTTCCAATATTCAAAGCACTTGACAAACATTATTGCAATAATTCTTACAACAATCCTGGCTAGGGAGACAGTTTCCTGCAAGGGAGGCAGTTGTGTTGGAAGTCTGGCCATATTGATTACTATGAATGATCAACTGATACATGCCAAGGGAGAGTAACAGAGGAACCCTCATGATCCTTAAAGACTGGAATGCTTTCCTGGTGGTTTGGAAATCTCTCCCCCCTGCCTTTATAATATTATTATTCATTTTATTTTGTTTATAAAAACATTTTTATCCCACATTCCCATTTTCAAAAAACAACCAAGGCAGCCCACATCAAATAAAATACGATAATACTTATAAAACAAGAAGCAAAACAATAAAAACAGAGCTGAGGGCAGCTAATAGGCAGCCCAAACTCTATGGCAGCCAGGCAAACATTTCCTAAGACTACAATAGTATATCCTTACCTGAGAGCAGGTTTCATTGAACTCAACAGGATTTGCTTCTGAGTAGACATGCCAAGGACTGCACTGTAAGTAGCATAAAGCAGATGGTGCCTTCCCTCAAGCACACCATGATCCTGATTAGACCAAATGCCCATCGCAGTAATTCCTCATTGATCCATGCTGGATTTCTGGGAGTGACTGTATCCTCGTTGCCTCATCATCCCAATGTGATTTGAGCACATGAGAACCTATGAAGCTACTTCTAGTCAGACATTTGGTCCATAGCAGTGGTGACATTCTAGGTGGGGCGGAGCTCTAAGTTCCGCCGCGCTCTGACCCTCCGTTACACAGCGGCATGAAGCGGCCCCACCCCCTCGCCTTTGGAGCTGTTCAGGGCAGCGAAGGCAATACACAAGGAGTCTCCAGCGCGTTGCCTTCACTGCCCTGAATGGCTCCGAAGGCGAGGGGGCGGGGCCACCTCCTGCCGCGGTGTAACAGAGGGTCAGAGCTCCGCCCCACCTAGAGCGACACCACTGGCCCATAGAGCTCAGTTTTGCCTGTGTTGATTGGCAGTGGCTCTCTACGGTTTCAGATGGGTCTTTTCAGCCCCTACCCAGAGATGCCAGGGATTGAACCTAGAATCTTTTTCATGTGAAAACATGTGCTCTACTACTGAGCTATGGCCTCTCCCCCAACAATGAATTCTCTCCAGTTTGGGAGTAGGGGAGTTCAGGAAGTGCTGCTTTGTGCTTTCATTTTCTTATGCACTGGTTTAGATTGGTGTCAGTTATGTTCTGCTCTAGTCTTCTTTTAAGTACCAGTGCAGGATGAAAACCTCAGTCTGCAGATCCCTGCACAAAGTAGTAGGCTCTATGCATGCAACTGCATGCAAGGACCTCTGCACTTTCACCTGTCAGAAAGATAAATGGTTCTAAGTTGGGTGATGAGTTCAGAAGGTTCAAGGAACATTGTTTTAAGAACGTAACATAAGAAAGGCCCTGCTGAATCAGGCCAAAGACCCATCTAGTCCAGCATTCTGTTTCCCACAGTGGCCCATCAGCTGTCTCTGAGAAGCCCACAAGCAGGAGAGAAAGGCATACTTTTCTACCACTGTTGATCCCCTGCAACTAGTAATTCAGTGGCATATTGCTGCTGAAGCCAGAGGTGGAGCACATTCATCATGATTAGCAGCCATTGATAGACTTGTCAGCCAGGAAGTTGACCAATCCCCTTTTAAAGCCATCCAAACTACCGTAGTAGCTATCAAATCTTGTGGCAACAAATTCCACAAACTAATCATGTGCTGTGTGAAGTACCTCCTTTTTTTCATCCTACACCTCCTTCCAATCAGTTTCAATGTATGACCCCCTCAGTGGCGTCACTAGGGTGTGGGGGGGCGGGACGCCGTGGGTGACGCGGCGGGAGGGGGTGACGCGCCAGGAGGATGACGCGCCAGGACTGCCGGCGCATCACCCCCTCCCAGTGCGTCAGCCCCAGGACTTGGAGGGTGACACCCCCGAGGCCTGCTCGGCAAGCCTCGTCTTCTTTGGCAGCTCTGTTACTTCTAACAAGGCCAGGCAAGGCTGAAAGTGGCATGCACACAATGCCGCTTGAAGCCTTGCCCTCAGAAGGGCCGAACAAAGACCCAATTGCATCTTCGTTCGGCCCTTCTGAGGGCAAAGCTTCAAGTGGCGTTGTGCGCATGTGCCGCTTTCAGTCTTGCTTGGCCTTGTTAGACGTGGCCGATCCGCTGAAGTAGACGCAGCTCGCCGAGCAGGCCTCAGGCACGTCACCCACCCGGCGCATCACGGCGCATCCGGGGAGATGACGCAGCACTGGGGGTGGGTGGGTGGGTGGGGTGACGCGGAAGTGGGGGTGGGGGGTGACATGCCGAGCCGGCCAACCTCCCACTGGGGGTGACGCGCCGACTCATGACGCCACTGTGACCTCTGGTTCTAACACTGTGAGAGAGGGAGAAAATCTTGTATCTATCCCATTTACTATATGCCTAATATGAAGAAGGTACTATAAAACTGTGAGCCAGGGACAGGGACCTGTTTTTTCACTCTGTGTAAAGCACCATGTACATTGATGATTCCATATTAAGATGAATAAGGGACAGGTTTTGTATCAGATGGTTAGAAGTTAAACAAAATAGTCTTATTTCTTGGGAGACTGAACATAGTACAATTACATATGCAGTACATGTTTGTTAGGGAGGTCAGGAACTACTGTAGCTAAATCAGTCAATTGATGTTAACAGATGTTTCTCTGTTGGTTCTTTCTCAGATATTTTAGTATTAGAAATATATTTCTCAGATATTTCATTTTTGACAAGGTGATCATGGCTCTGAGTGCTGACTCTCACAGGCACAGGATTTGCCTCAAGAACACTATTCCTGCTATTTCTAGACCTGTTAGTTACCTGCTTTGTGGACACTCAAAGCCTGAATCTTTACCAGATATTGCATTTGTTCTGACTGTACCAAGACTGTAACAGCCCTGCTGGATCAGACCAATGATCTATCTATTTTTCCACAGTGGCCACGTAGGATTAATAGAGGCGACAGAGGCACAGCAATCTTCAATAGAACAATGTTAGTTGAAATCAGTAATAGTTTTAGAGTCCAATCCTATATCTACTCAGAAGTAAATCCCATTATAGTCAATGGGACTTACTCCCAGGTAAGTGTGGATAGGATTGCAGCCTCATAGTTAAAGCTTGATGTAGAGCAGTGGTTCTCAAACATTTAGGTCTCCAGAGCCCTTTACACTCCTAAAAGGAGTCTTGGGGAGCCCCAGAGCGCACAATGATAAAACACTGCAAAAAAAAAAAAAAAACACACAATCTTGATGTGATTGCCTGTATGGTTATATCAAGATTCCTTCTGAGTAGTGATTTTTCATAGAAGCACATGTATGCATCAGTAAAATCCTACATACAGTCATATCAGCACTGCTTTTTTGTGGTGTTTTATCAATGTACTATGTGCATAGGAGTAAAATAGACGGAAGGGAAGAAACAAAGGTGCTAAGAGTTGTGGTGAACCGCACATGATTCAATTTTTAGTAGTAATTTTAGAAAGTCTCCTAATTAAATTGGAATTCAAGAGGGGTGAAATGCAGGGCAGAACAAACCCACAGAACTACTAAAGAACAGAATGGGGGAAATCCACTTAACCCAAATACTGGAATATTTTATCTACGGGATACAGGTTAATGACTAAGTCTGAAGCAATATTATCCCATATCACCACAGCAAAGACAGTACTGTAATTGCAGAAGAACGATGTGAATACCCATGAGTATGTGCGTGTGATAAACTCGTTTTCGTTAGGATAAAACTGAGAGGAAGAGATGGAATACTGTAGACAGCTGGGGGGGGGGATTAACTAATAAAAGATTAGTACATACTACAAGATAACACATTTTGAGAGTGACTTGGAAGAACCAAAAGGAAAAAATCGATCAAGAGGAGCCACTGGAACAAAAGGTTGCTATAACACTTGAAAGTGCAAGACAGAGGAAAAGAGCTACACAAAAGCTACACAAGAGCTACTATGAAAAGACAGAAACATATGCGATTTTTAGCAAAATGGGTCAGAGTATGGAAGAAGGAGTCAACAACAGAGAATGTAGCACTCAGTAATAAGCTCTGTTTTGTAGCTTACTTCCTCTGAATTATGGAATATGGGAGACAGATCTGACCCAGGTACTGTGCTCTTATTTTTATGTGCCTGCCTGAATAAAACACTCCAAAAATGTGACTTGGAAAACATAATGAAAGGACTAGCAAGCCAAGAGTGAAAATATTGGACATTCTATGGGAGGGAGAGAGTCTCTGGACCCCAAATTGGAAATGGTAAAAAATATTCAGATAGCCAGAGAGTTTACTTCAGCACCTTCAGGTATAGCAGTGGTTCCCAAACGTATTAGCACCGGGACCCACTTTTTGAAATGACATTGTATCGGGACCTACCTAGCTTTACGAAACTTAAAAAAAGGTGATCTAGAAATAAATACATTTATTTATTTATTTATTTACAAATAAAAAGCTCAGCTGCTTGCAGGGTAATTAGCAGCTAGTCCTTGCAAACTGCAGGGGCTCAGTTCTTTGAAGGGCAATTAGTAGCTATCTGATTTTTTAATAGACTCAAAGCTTGTGGCAATTACTTATCTGATCTTTCCATCACCTGGGACCTACCAGAAATCAGGACGTGACCCACCAAGTGGGTCCCGACCCACAGTTTGAGAAACACTGAGATATAGATATCTCTGTGCCAGGTGCAGGGGAGTGGCAGCAGGAAACAGGTTATCTTGTTGGCTGTGTGCTCCCTGAGGCATCTGGTGTGGCCACTGTATGATACAGGAAGCTGGACTAGATGGGCCTTTGGCCTGATCCAGCAGGGCTCTTCTTATGTTCTTATGCAGGACACTCAGTAGATAGGTATCTTTACTGGTCTTTCTTATTACATCTTTCTTCAACTTCTGACATCATTATTTTTCCATACATTTTTGTTGCATAATTTTAGTTGGTGTCACATAAGGAAGGGGCCATAGCCCTTCCATAGTGATAGAGCACATGCAGAAGGTTCCACAGCCCTATCTAGCACAAATTCCCGTGCAGTGATTCAGCGGCCCCGGCATGGGCTATGCTGCATCCTATGTGGGAATTTTGGCTGCTGGAGGTCTCCGCAGGGTAAAGGGACATTTGTCCCCTTGTCCTGGGGTAAGCTCCAGCAGCTGCAATGCAACGCGGACCTGCTGGATCTACATAGCTGCTGCAAGTCTGTGTTGGACGATCAGGGCTGGAAGGGGGGATATGATGTAGCACACAGCAGCGCCAGTGATCCCATCCCCCTCTTGGTCAAATCCGTCCAACTCTGCCCCTGTTTTCACCCATCCCCTGCTCCTTTACACCTCTCCTCACGCTCCACCGCCTTTTCCCCGCTCCGGAGCTGCTCAGCGCGAAACCTACTCTGTCCATCGTGCGCTGTTTCTTCTGCTGATGCATGCGGGCCAGCATGGGCCTTCACGTCAGCAATGGTAACAGCTATGATTTACGGCATGTTTGCGACAGCAAGCACTGGTGCAGCGCTTCCATTGCATTGTGCCCCCAGGCTCAATCCTGGCATCTCCGGGTAGTGCAGAGGAAGAATACTGTCTGAAACCTTAGAGAGCTGCTGCCAGTCAAAGGCAAGCAAAATGAGCTGCTAGGTGAATCAGCGCTCGAAGTACATGGTAGTTTCCTCAAGAAGTAGCATCTGCTTACCTGCACATTGACAGGTTAAGAGGCATTGGTCACACAGTAGTGTACTTTTTCTGGATTAACTGTTTGCCCAGAACCTTCCTTTGCTCAAATGTATATATTTTTAAACAGTTGCTAAATGTTTTGACTCCGCAAATCTTTTAAAAGTATGGCAGACAGAAAGAGCTAGACAGATTTTTTTTTAAGTGCGGCAGATTGCGTATGTGGGGTTCAGATGTATTCCCTCCCTACCATTAATCATAATGCCTGCTTGACAAAATCTATTCACTGGAAGGACACTGTACAGTGTGCATTTATTAGGGCTCTGTACCAATTAACATATTTTTAAAATCAATCATCTGGTTTTCTGCTTTTGGGGATGGTGAAAATGTTGTAGCTCATCCATCAAACTCTGTTTAACGCACCCGTCAATTCAGAAATGGGCTCAGAAACCGAGCTATGTTCCCAAAAACCTGAAAATCATTTGGCTAATTCCAAGTTCAATTTGGCTCTTGATGACATCATTGGGAGTGTCATGGAATATGAATCTCTTCCCTAACCCATCTCCATGAGCTCCAAACCAACAGTAGTTGCTGCTCAGTGCATCAGTAGCAGAGGCTGCTTTAGCGTCAATGGCAAATTCCTGGTCCTTGGAACTCTGCTAAGGCAGTTGTCTAGGCACCAGGGCCCCTGGTCCAGGGGCACTGGGAAACGTAATTTTCCCAAGCACCTTGGATAAAACCCTATTTTTTCCACTGTACCTAGAAGCTGCTGTAGCAGTCTTTGAAATGTTCGATTCAAGATACTAGCACGGTGTGAATGCACCAAATTTGCAGTTTGAACCAGGTCATTATAATGTGCAGAGACATAACTATGCTAAAACAAAACAGCAGATGAAAGTTGACATAAAGTCAAACACCATTACAAAATATTCCAAACAAGGCTTGGAACAGTGAAAAACATTTTTGGATTGTTGCTTCTTAGCAGCATGGTAACTGCATTTGCAAATTAATTTTCTGTTTAAAAGATGCCTTTGCTCTATGCCAGAGTTCCAAGAAGTAGTTCAAGCAGAGGAAAGTGGTTAGTTAAATGTTCAGAGTACATTCATGGGATTTAAATGGAACTTCTGGAAGTCACGTGCAGCTTCTGAAGTTGTAAGGAACTTAAGTGCTCAAGGGTGGAAGATTTCCCTCCACAATGTCTTACAGATTTTCTAGTGAAAACACAAAAGGGGAGACAGTAGCTTTTAGAAACCATTTTCTTTGGCTTCTACCTGAGAGAGTTAACCGCTGCCCCCTATTCTTCATAGGCATTAAAAAGGCTCACATCATCTGTACAGGCAGTCATGTAGCCAAACTACCTAAGATGAATCAAGGAGATATCCACTTTGAATTCTCTTTCTTAGGGTGCAACTTAGCATGAGGCAGATTTTCCTTTGGTCTGATACCTGGCAGAAGAAGATTTCTAAAATGGCAATAAGATATGAACAGACTTCAATTATTGCTTTATACTTCAGATGTAGCAACCTGGTCTCAGGACAAATTAGACATGATGATGGAGATTCACAAGCAGAATTGTCTACACTTTTTTTTTCTTACTTCAAAGACTGCCAGATTTTTCAAGGAAAAAACACTTATTGGAGAGGGTCATATAACATAATATGAACATAAACATCACCATGCAAACAGCTAGCTTTGTAGGAAAGGAAAGACTTTGTAGAGTTGCACGCACCACAACTGTTTGCACAGATGTTTCTGTTGACTTACGTTTCCTCCTTTTCCCTGATTCAATTTTCGATATTGATTTGGGACCTCCTTTCCCCCCTTCCCTTTAGTTTTCCTTCAATTAATAGTTTTCTCCCTCCCCCAAGGATGTTGGATGGCCTTTTTGTTTTATGTATTTTGCATCAACATTAGACTGTTGCATATTTTCATTGTTACAAATAAAAGCTTATTTTTTAAAAAACAGAAGGGATTCTGGGGGAAGTGGGGTGTTTCTCTCATATCATTTCCCTGATTCAGATCCTCTCTCCTGAAGCTGCTATTTGCCTTGCAGGCAAAAACCTATCGATACTAGGCTAGAGAACCAGCTGTAATTCTGGAACCATTTTGGAACCATGTAATTCTGGAAACCATTTTGGAAAAGGGGGACCAGGCCACGATCATGCATGCCTCATTTATATAAAGTCTGGATGACTGTAACTTGCTCCATGTTGGGATGCCTCTGAAAAGTGTTTGGACGTCAGGAAACCAAAGGAGGTAGAGTTTTACCAGACCTAGCTTTTGACACATGCAACTACTTTGTTATGTCATCTCCACTGCTTCTGTTTCATTTCTGAATCCAATCCAGAGTTCTGGTTATTACCTTTAAAACCCTAAACAACTTAGGATCAGGTTATCTGAATGCCCTTCTTCCTCCACATGAACCTTTTTCCTCCACATAGAACTTCTTCCTCCACATCCACTCAGATTCTCAGGAAAAGCCCTGCTCCATGTCCTGCCACCATTGGACGTGTGGTCTGACGGGCACAGGAGAGAATCTCCTCCATTGTGCTACTCGAGCTTTGGAACTCAGGAGATGCGTTTGGAAGCCTAGGAGATCAGATTGCCCCATCTCTCACGAATTTTACATGCCAGACTAAAATGCTGTTATTCTGGTGCGCTTATGACTTGAATGGCTCTAAAACAACAACAACAACTTATTGCTAAACAATTCTGCTGCAATTTATTTATTTTGCTATATGTTTAGTGTACTTTAATTCAGGTATTGTTTGCTGCCTTCTTGAACAACCTAATAATGAGTAGAAAAGCAAGATATAAACATTTTAATAAAATAAACCCTGATTGTGAACCAAATCATAATTTGGACTGGAGAAAAACAGACTATGATAAAGACCTGAGTAATTATGGAAACAATAAATATTCCTTGTTCCCTGAAGAGAAACTGATGTAGGGTTCTGTTGACCAAAGTCTTGGTTTTTTTTCTCTGATATAAGAATGTTGGAATTTTCTACCTGGTAGGTATTGTAGTAGATATTGTAGAGAATATAGTTGTTCCATCATCTCCACTTATTTTGTGGTTATTTTGACTGGGTGTGAAACTACCCTCTCTCTCTCTCTCTCTCTCTCTCTCTCTCTCTCTCTCTCTCTCTCCCTTGTCTCCTTTACCGCAGTTCAAAAGGACGTGCGTCCGCCGGTCAACTGAATTGTTAACATTCAATTTCTCTGTTGCAGTCTAGTATTTTAAATGTTTGCTTTCCTTTAAGCCAGCTGTCTCTTTCCAGCATAAACTCTGCCCGGCTTATCCTCCAGCTGACCGGTGGACGCACGTCCTTTTGAACTGCGGTTTGTTTTCCTTTAAAGGTCAACATTCTGTAACCGTCCGTTGCTGCTTTAAACCCGATGATGATCTTCAAAAGATGATTGAAACGTCGTCTCTGTATTGAATCCTATTACATTTTGTAACATCCTTTAATGTAATAAACAAATCTAAGTCATGGCTTCAAAACCCTGTATACACATCTCATCGTCTTTAATTATCGCTGGCCATGAAAATCTAACCTCTTATCTCAGGTTAGTCTTTATCTGTTATTCAGGATAACGCACACAGGAGCGGGCTCTCTCATTAGAGTCTGAAACTCAGCTATGCCCCATCAAATCCTTTTGTGTTTGCACAGAAAAACTGCCATGAGAGCAATCCTGGACTCTAACCCCGATTCCTGCTATTGTAATTAACCTCTACAATAAACCATGTACAGTGAAAGTTGCAATAGTAGGCACTCAGTGCTCCAGAAACCTCTATTTAACTGGCTCAGCAAGCTCACCAAGCCCTGGCTTCTGGTTTGCAGCCTATGCTGCTGACTATAGAAAACTGATAAAGCCTCCAGTGAAATGGACAGCCCTGACAGTGCCCTGAGTGAAACTGGCAGCGTTCTAAGTGAAATTGACAGCTAGAGTAAGGTCAACGTTCTAATATCCAGAAAATTACGATATCCAACAACCCTTTGGTCCGGAAATGATATTGCACTTTTATTGTATTAGTTTCCTTACAGCCCAATCTTGCGTAAGATGCACTGGCTGGCGTAAATGGACAGTCACTGCATCCTACGCAGGATATAACCCATGCTGGTGGAGCTGAGGCACACCTTGGGGGAAAGGGACATTCGTCCCTTTCCCCCAGTGTTGGTCCCAGCGGCCCCAATGGGCCTCATCAGATGCGTGTCAGCTGTTTTGCTGGCGCACATCCAGGGAGGCCGTGCAAGGCTGACTAGGCCTGGGAAGGAGGTAAGGATATGGCGGTAAGGATATGGAATGCCACTGATAATCCCTCCCCCCTCCATGGCCTAGCCAGCCAATCGCCTCTGCCCCCGCCACACCGACCCGCCCTCCCCATGCCCTCCTGCCGCCTGGCACAGCACTTATCTGTTTCCAGTAGCACAGGTGTCGGATGGCAGCAGAGTGAGTGGTGCCAGCCTGGTGCTTGCGCCACTTACTCCCAGGGTGCCACAAAGTGCTTTATGGCACTTTTGCTACACCCTAGACTAGCGAACGTCTCGCTCCACTGGCCTAAATATGTACAGGATTGTGCTGTTAGTCTTAGGGTCTGACTCCCTTTTTCTCCAGTGCCAGGTTGGAAGGTGGGTAAACCACGACCAACAGTTTAAGGTCTCTTAAAGCGCTTGTTTTCGGATACATGTGTGTAAGCACATGTGTTGATGTGTGTTCCTGGAGCAGTTGAGGTAACAAGGTTATGCTAAGTTTGACAACTCCTGTGTGATTTCAGTGTTTACACAGGGAAACAGCAGAGCAAACTTGAACATAACCATACTTATGCATTATCGCACACAAAAAAAGTGTATAAAAATGTACATCTTGAAAGCTGAAGAGTAAAATCATACATCCGAGGAGGTTCATAGGCCCCAGGCTTGCCTACACCTGGGTAAGGGGACAAACATCCCCTTCTCCCAAGATGCAGCCTAGCAGCGCCAGGGCAGCCCGGAAAGGGCACAGGATGCGGCGGCCTGATACATACACAGGATTGCGCTGTAAATATACTTCTTAATAGTTGCCATAGTTTCACTCTCCTTTTCACAGATGCCAGTCAGATCCACCTGCACTATATTCTCACCATATTGAATATTATTAACATTATTATTAACAGTATTTATATACCGCTTTCAAAAAAAAATTCACAAAGCGATTTACAGAAAAAATCAAATGATTAAATGGCTCTCTGTCCCAAAAGGGCTCACAATCTAAAAATATCTTAAAAAGAGAGAGATGTAGCAAGTTAGGCTAAGGACAGAACAGCAGAAAATTCACAATCAACTGAGCTATGCTCAAGGTATGCTTCATACACAATATTAATTAACTCAGAAAGTATTTATAAATATGGTCAGTTGAGGAACTAGTTCAGAAAGCAGTCACGGGATCTAACATGCTGTGATTCATCAGCCCTCCAGAAGGAAAACTTTTCATCCTCATTTCACTTTGTTGCCTCTCACAGATACATAGAAAGTTGTGTGGGTTTTAGGTGTTTTTTTTTTTTTAAGGTCTCACAAAATATACCGTATTGGTCTGAGTATAAGACTCACTTTTTTCTCCTAATTTAAGTTTTTAAACTAGGGGTGCGTCTTATAATCAGGCTGTTGCAATTTAATGCCAGTGATTTAATTCAATTTTTTTAATAGCACCAAACTTTAAGGGTGCGTCTTATAATCAGGTGCATCTTATACTCGGGACAATACGGTACTTTGTACATCCACATGCTTTCACACACAAGCACACAAGGGTCAGCATCCCATGGAGTGTTCCCTCAGTGAGTTATTTACACAAAGGAGAATGGAAACAAAAATTACACTGACATTTGTCCAGAAGCCCATTGTACTCACAGCGGAAAGGTCAACCTATTATACTAAAACAATTCAGATTTTCCGTTTTAATTTAAAAATCCTGTGTGAAATCAAGGAAGTAGCCGTAGACTTCACTGCCGATGCACTGCTGAAAATATGATTACTGGCTGCTGATGCAGTGAAAAGAACCATGATGAGTAGCAATTTTTAACAATGACATGCATGGGTACAACCATAGAACCTATGGAACTTCCTCTTACCCTTACACCCCCCAGTGAAGGCGTCCCCCGGCACATGACGCGGCCCGGCCAATCACTGGCCGGGCTGACGTGGCTTGCCTTCTGCCTCCCCGGGGGGGGGGCAGGGTAAGCGTTCCTGCGTCGCTATGGAGACGCAGGGTTTTTCTACAAAGAGCATTATTTAAACTAAAAGTTCTTAAAGTCCAGCTCATCCTGCAAGGCTACAAAAACTCTAGATAGATTATAGTCCAGCTCTTAATGATTGCTTCACCTTCATTAGCTGTAGAGAAGAAGGGTATGTAAAGGACTGCAAACATGTATTCATGACTCTCATTAGCAAAAATGGCACTGTGCAAATCAATTTTCATGGCTCCTGCTAGGATGGGCTTTCTAATTAGTGTATCATTAGGCAGCTAACTTCTCACTACTTCTCAGACATCAAATACCCCTCACCCCAACAGATCACCCAAGCTTATAAGGAGAATTTTAATGAAAACACACTGATCAGTAGCGTTCATATAAAGAACACACAATAGGCTGTATTACTAAGCTCTCTGTTATCCCCATTTTCCACCATATGCATCAGTTTCTGTTCTGTTTTCACAAACCGTTTGGTCTTTAATGAGCACTGAAATTCGTTATTGTTTCCAGGTAAAAAGAACCAGCATGTAAGGAAAGATCTCACATACAGTAGTTGTGTTTTTTGGTGTGTGTGTGTTTCATTCTATACACACAATGTTGATGTTGGATCTTCTACTATGGACCTCAACATCAGAAAAAGGAGACTTCTGATGAGAAACGACAGTTTGCTTCTTGCAATTTTGAATGAAACTGCCTCTAAATGAATATAACACAGTTCAGTGTCAGAAAAGAGAGTCCTTTGAGCATGTGCAGAGTGTCTTGCCTCATCATTGAGAAATCACACTTTTCACATATCTGGAGCTATGAAGCGTAGATATTTGGCAGGTTTCATCCCAATACACACACCCTTTAGCAAGTAAACACTCAACAGTGTTGTAATTCAGCCAAAAATAATGCCATTAATATTCCATATGAGAAAAGCTGGAAATAAAATTGTACACTTCTCCAGTAGTGATGGCCAACGTTTTTTGGCTAGCATGCCACAAGTCAAGTCAAATTCTGAGTGCCAATTATAGTAGCTTGGAATGCTTTGAGCTTCTAATAGGCTCAGTTGGAAGCAGGCTGAAGCACAGGGCTAGAGAGGCAGGAAGAAAAGTTGGCCTGATTCTAGGCCATAGCGAACCCCATAACATTCTCCAGGCCTTGTCCATCAGTTCCAGAGGTTGGCTACCCATATTCTAATCTAGAGCATAATTTTATACAATCATTTGGGAACCTCAGAATGTGACATCCAAATGAACGAATGGATTAATAGCTTATATAGCATCGGTTCTCAAAGTTCTCCCCATGAGGCGGGAAGAACTCTACATTTTTGGAGGTTGGGGACAGCGGCAACGGCGATCCCAGGGATCGCTGCCGCCAGTAAAAAATGTATTATTTTCACTTGCCATGGGCCTCCCCGAGCTTTAGATCACCGCTCTGCGGCAATTACGACCACTTCCGTTTTTCATCCGAAAAATGGAAGTGGTTGCAATCACTGCAGAGCAGCTATCTAATGCTCAGGAAGGCCCGCAGAGGGGGCCATGGGCCAGTTGTGTTACTAGCTGGGTCATGCTCACCCCCCTGCACTCCCAGAAGGCTTCATTTGAAGCCTTCCAAGACTCAGGGAAGGTCCCACAAACGGGCCGATTTTGACGCATTTGTGCTCTGCGGCTGCTCATGCAGCCCTCTGGCTGCAAAAAAGCAGCCATGGATCTCAAAAATTCCACCGCGGCTCCTCCTAACATGGAGACTGCAGTTGTCACCTGGGGGCATTTGCTCCCCCGGCCCAATTATTGCGACGCAATTGCAGCAGGCCTTCTTCCCATACTGTCCGGAGGGCTCCAGGATCCCTGGTAAGTGAAAAAAGTACTTTTAAAAACATCCCCCCCCCACCGCCACCATACTGTCCCCGCCCTTTAAGGTCCCCGCCCACCAGTTTGAGAAACGCTGACTTATAGGATTGGATATTTATTGATGTTTCTGTTCCATTTGCTAAACTTGTGATGGTTAACAGAGGGACCATAAAAATGGACTCTCAGTACTGTAGCTAAAAGACTTATATTAAAACATTGGAAGGATAAGTGACACCCCCCCCCCATTACTACTCAATGGATTGAGGGTCTTTTAACTTTATCAGCATTTGAATAAATGGCTTACAGACGACAATTACGAATTGACATATTTTTGGGATATTTGGAAGCTTCTCTTAGATCTATATTTATAGTTTATTCGTTGTTTATGGAATATCATTTATAGTAGAGTTTGCTGGATTTTGTTGGATTTTTATGTATCTCATATATATAATTTATTTCCTCTCCTTTTTTGTTGCTGCTTTTTGTGCTTATGTCACTTTGTTTCAATGCATTGTTTTTCTCTCATGAAAAATATATATCTTGTGATGGTTTCCATGCTAGTCACAGATAACAAGGATTGATCAGTTTGGTCTCTCCTTGCTTTCACCATTAACCAAGTGTCTTTTTTGCATTCATACATAGGATGAAACAAGAGAATACAGCCCTCTCATGCATTTTAACACAAGCAGCAGCGTGATCAAGGTTCTATAATCTTGTAAACTTGTCCATGCAGAATTATTCCATTTTATAAGAGTTGCTTTTGTCATAAGAAAAAAAACCACAATTCAGGAGCGCCTATCAAGTTCTTCTACCAATTTCTGCCTCTCCATCATATTTTCCCTCTCCTAGCTCCTTATTGCCATCAACATTTACATGAAACAGCATCTTTGCTCTAAAGATTTCAGCTGTTCCTGCTGCTTATCCCCCCACCTGAAGTCATAATCCTCTGTTTGTGATGACATAATAGTTTGCACTGCAGCCAATTGTGATGCCACAAGCAGAGGATTATGACTTTAGATGGAAAAAAACCAGCAGGAACAGATGAACACTTAAGAAACAAAGACCCAGTTTTCATGTAAATGCCTTTTGTCATCAAAAACAAGGCTAGAGAAAAGGAGAGAGACAGAGAGAAAAGTCGATGTTAGAGTGAGCGAGCAGAATGGGTACTAAGCAGAAACTCTTCTGTGGTTTCCAGGAGGCATTCAGCTGCTCTTCCAAATGAACTTTCTCCATCAATGGGACATGTTACACATTCATAATATGTCAGCATCTTTGCCTTTCTGAGCAAGTTGTCAGTAAGGCACACACACAGTGTGAAGTTGCTCTGACATCCACTCACAGACCCAACATTCATAGCTACATATGAATCAATCAACAAGTCACTGTAGGGAGAACAAGAAAGAACTTCAGAGTTCAAGGATAGCAGAGACAAGGATAGTGGAGACATTCTAGTCTTCAGATGAACAATGTCTAAGGACACGATCACTGCCCATAAAAGCTCTAACACTAGAGAACCAGCAGCAACCCTGTTTTCAACATGCCAGAAATCATGGAAGACAGACTTGATTTTTGCACATAATCTTCCATTAGGGGGCGTAACAGCTTGGGAGGGGGGCGGAGAGAGTGGCGGATCAGATCTGAGAGGGGGGTAGGATTGGCATCCTCATCGGATGTCATATCCTATCCACCCTCCTAGGCCTCCAGGCCCGACACGGGGCTTCTCAGTTCAGCACCGCTGAATTAGGTGGCACTGACCCCAGTGGCGTTCCTGCGGTAGGGGCTCGACAGTAAGTCGTTCCCCCACCAACTACCGCGTTCACGAACCGGAGCGAGGAGGCCCCGCCCCTCGCCGTTGGAGCCATTCCGCACAGCGAAGCCGAACGGGCAGGGTCCTGCCTGTTTGGCTTCGCTGCGCAGAATGGCTCCGTCGGCGAGGGGCGGGGCCTCCTTGCTCCGGTTCGTGAACGCGGTAGTTGGTGGGGGCGCGACTTACTGTCGAAGGAACGCCACTGGCTGACCCCCATAGCAGAGGCTGCGGCGTTACTTGGGATAAGGGGACAAACTTCCCCTTACTCCAAGGAGACCCCCTGCCTGCACCCCTCCAGCACAGGATACAGTGTAGGTCTGGCACCCACGCTGCACAGGTGTTGGATACAATTGGGCAGGCTGTCAGTCCCCAGGTGACTACTGAATGTAATCCTGGAGATTTTGACAAACCCTTCAGGAATTTCCAACATTACTCAATGTTGGGGGTGGGTGGGTGGGGGTTGAATCTCCAGTAAGAGTTTCAGTCAGAGTTGGTAACCCTACGACTGCATTTAATAGGAATATTCACAGGTATGTGTACACAAAACTGCAGTCATAGTCACTAGTCTTAAAGAAAGCATAGCCTGTTTAAAATTCTAGGAAGCATATAAACACTTTGTGAATATCTCTGCAGAATATCAACTAGAGACCAGTTGGTCTTAGTGCTCTGAATTCTCTTGTGCACCCACAGATCACAAAAAATATTACCTGCACTGACTATCCCATGATAAATAAGAATACTATTTTTCACTGTTCTCTTGCTCTCTCACAAACATTAGCTGTTTGTTATCCTTACTCATGTAGTCTGCTCTGCTTTTGGGGACTCAAATGTATAATACTGTATAGTCCTGTGGGTGATGAGACTGAATTTGATCTCTGACTTGTAATCTCACAGCTTCTCTGTATGTTACACTTTAATTTCTCACCACCCCTCTGTGTTTGCATCTCGCAAAGATCTGGAACTTAATTTGCAATTACTTCACTATCTCTAGCACCGTATGGAAAAACTCTTGCAAATATATGAGTACAGATATAAGAAACACCAAAATAGAAATGTTGAATAGCAGATAATTCAGTGAAACAAAAAATGAAAACAGAATTTCTTGAAAGTGTAAAATGAGGGAAAAGGGATTAGTGATGCATTAATTAAACTTTTCAAAATATATGTTTCACACAATCTTCCTTTGAGCAAGCAACAAAAACTGGATGGGACCTTAAAATGAACACTTTAAATTGGTATTTAATAATGGAGGTACACAAATTGAACATAATTAAGTTTTAGCAGCTAGTGTGTTCTGTGCATTTGAATGATGAGTCAGTATTAAAAAGCAATACAGAAGAAATGTTAAGATGGTTCTCATACTATATTCTACTCACGTTAACTGTGTTGAGAATTTCAAAACGACAAAAATTTCTAAGACAAGAATTCAAAAATCATTTTTCATTAAAATACATTTCATACTGCACATTAAAACTGAAAAATGACAATTACAGAATATAATTCTTTAAAGCACGGTTTATTATTGATCAAACAACACACAGTTTATTTTTGGAACAACTTTTACAGGGCATGCCTATGCATGACTACTCAGAAGTAAACCCCATTGAGTTCAACTAAATTTACTTCCAGGAAAATGTGTACAGGATTGTAGCCAGGCAGCATAATCCTACCTTTTACCCAGCGGTGCAGCAAGACCAGTGCAGGCTGTGCTGTATCTTGTGCAGATGTGAGCAGGCTGGAGGTCTCCCTGAGGGAAGAGGACATTTGTCGCCTTGCCCCGGGGAAAGACCCAGCCATGACAATGGGTCTCCTTGGACCTGCATGAGCTAAATTGCTGGCAGAAGTCTGAGGTGAGCTGTGTCAGGGAAACAGGACCGGGAAGGGGAATAGGCTGTGATGTGCACCAGTATCGCAAATCCCGCCCCCTCCCTGGCCCAATCCGCCCACCCTCATCACCGCCCTCCCCTGCCCCATTATACTCCTCTCCGCCTCCCCCTGCCCCATTCCTTGGCACGGAATTGACCGGGCCCATGGCACACTGCTCCTTGAGCTGGTGCGCGAAGGCTGGTGCAAGTCTTCACGCCGGCCCAGGAAACTCCTGAGCTGTCGCAACGTACTTTATGGCGCATTTGCAATGGCTTGCACCAGCCCAGGGGGTAAGTAGGATTGTGCCATCAGTCATCACCGTAAATCAAAGCTTTCTCCTAAAATCTAACTTATCATACAAAGAAAAAGGAGCATGAGTTCAACTTTTGACAATGGTTCTTAAGCAGAAGATTCATTAGCAAATGTAATCTGGATAAAATGCATTACTGAAAAGACAAATGTTACAAGTTACTGCCTCTCATTGCTTTTCCATTTTCATTTCTAACCTTTGAATCCTGTCCTAATTTTAACTAATTTAATCAAATTTAAGGTCACACGATATTGCAGAAGTCAAAGGCTGACGATAGAAATAAATTGCTGCAGAAGTGCGCTAGAGAGATAAGCGTTAGGTCTTAACAGGCAAAAATTGTTTTGATAGACAGGAGTAGATAATACAACCAAATACAGGATTATTGATAAGGAAGCCAAGAATCACTACAGCAAGTCAAATCAAGCTTTGGAAGGTTATTCATAGCAAATCTTCCTGTAAAATGTAAAAAAAAAGAGAAAAATCTGCACATTTCTTGTAATAGCCCAATCCTATGAGCTGCCACACTGGTCTGAAGCAGACAGCATGCAGCATAGGGACTTGCATAACATATCAAATAGGCAAGCTGTACCAGCACCTGGTTCGAAAAGCATGTTAATGCGAGTGGATAAATAGGTACCGCTTGCGGGAAGGTAACAGCGTTCTGTGTCCAAGGAGAGCCACGCCGGCCACATGACCACAGAAACGTCTTCAGACAGTACTGGCTCTTTGGCTTCATAACGGGGATGAGCACCACACCCTAGAGTCGGACACGACTGGACTTAAATGTCAAGGGATACATTTACCTTTACTTATTTTATTTATTTATTTACAATATTTATAATTTCTCCACAAAGGGACCCAATATTTCTCCCCAAAGGGACCCAAGGCGGCTTACAACAGAGAAAAATACAATACCAATAAAATACTTACATAAATAGTTAGTTTCAAAACAATAAAAAACAGTTAACAAAAAACTAATAAAAACAACATCTAAAAATTGATTTAAAATTATTACAATTAAAACAGATTATAAAAACAGCAGCGCCCCACCTGTACCAGCAGAATGTTAAAAAAGGCAAGGACTCAGAAAGCTTCTTCGAACAAGAAGGTTTTTAGGCCTCACTGGAAAGTGTCCAAGGAGGGAGCAGTTCGTAAGTCAAAGGGGAGGGAATTCCATAAGGTTGGTGCCACTACTGAGAAGGCCCTGTTTCTGGCCGCCGCCCCTCGCACCTCCCTGGACGACGACACCCGCAAAAGGGCCTTCTCTGATGATCTAAGGAGATGAGCCGGACTATATAGAAGTAGGCGGTCTCTCAAATATCCTGGCCCCAAGCCGTATAGGGCTTTAAAGGTCAAAACCAGCACTTTGAATTGGGCCCGGAAACAAATCAGCAGCCAGTGCAGCCGTTGGAGGAGCGGCCCAACAGAGTCGAACCACCTACCTCCAGTGACTACACGGGCCGTCGCATTCTGCACTAATTGCAGTTTCCGAACCGTCTTCAAGGGCAGCCCCACATAGAGTGTGTTACAGTAATCTAATCGTGATGTCACCGTGGCATGGATCACCGTGGCCAGGTCTGCGTGATCCAAGTACAGTTGCAGCTGGCACACCAGCCGAAGCTGGGCAAAGGCCCCCCTGGCCACAGCCGCCACCTGGGAATCCAGGAGCAGCTGTGGATCCAGGCAGACCCCCAAGCTGCGGACCTGCTCCTTCAGAGGGAGTGCAACCCCCTTCAGAGCAGGACGATACTCTGGCACCTGCAATGTGGATTTCTGGACCAGGAAAACCTCTGTCTTGTCTGGGTTTAGTTTCAGCTTATTAGCCCTCATC
This sequence comes from Plestiodon gilberti rubricaudatus, assembly GCA_026170595.1. Taxonomy (NCBI): domain Eukaryota; kingdom Metazoa; phylum Chordata; class Lepidosauria; order Squamata; family Scincidae; genus Plestiodon; species Plestiodon gilberti. The sequence continues at coordinate 252,628,841 of JANXHW010000001.1, read as the reverse complement.
CAGGTCCCAACCGCCTCCAGGCAGTGCTCCAGAACCTCAACAGCCACCCTGGAATCAGGTGGAAAGGAGAGATAGAGCTGGGTGTAATCGGCATATTGATAGCACCCAACTCCAAATCCCCGGATGACCTCTCCCAGCGGTTTCATGTAGATGTTGAATAGCATGGGGGACAAGATGGAACCCTGTGGCACCCCACACCTCAAGGGCCAGAATGCCGAACAGGCATCCCCCACCACCACCATCTGGGACCTATCTGCCAAGTAGGGGCGGAACCACTGCAGAACGGCGCCCCTGACCCCCAGCTCGGCCAGTCGGCCCAGAAGGACACCATGGTCGATGGTGTCGAAAGCCGCTGAGAGGTCCAGCAGAACCAACAGGGACACACTCCCCCTGTCCAGTCCTCGGAGTAGATCATCCACCAAGGCGACCAAGGCCATTTCCATCCCAAAGCCCAGCCTGAAACCAGATTGAAAGGGATCTAGATAATCCGCTTCATCCAGGACCCTCTGGAGTTGAGACACCACCACCCGCTCAATTACCTTGCCCAAGAACGGGAGGTTTGAAACTAGCTGGTAGTTGTCCATTACTGTGGAATCAAGGGAGGGCTTCTTCAGAAGGGGTCGAACCACCGCCCGCCTCAAAGCGAGAGGCAGCACCCCCTCCACCAACGAAGAGTTGACCACCCTCCCCGTCCACTCGGCCAGACGCTCCCGTGCAGATCTGATTAGCCAAGCCAGGCAAGGGTCAAGCAGGCAGGCAGTCGGCCTCACACTCCAAAGGAGCCTGTCCACATCCTCAGGCTGTACAAGCTGAAAAGAGTCCCACAACACTGGACCAGCAGATGTCAAGGGGACATCCTCAGATATTGTCAATGAGGCATCCAAGTCATGGCGAATCCGATCGATTTTATCTGCGAAATGTTTAGCAAACATGTCACAGCGGGCCACTGTGTGTTCCTCCTGATCTGTTGGAGGGGCCTGATGGAGTAGGCCTTGCAACACACAGTACAGCTCCGCTGGACGATTGCCTGCAGACGCAATGGTAGCAGAGAAGAAATTCCTTTTCGTTGCTATCACCGCCACGGAGTAAGCTCTATAATGGGTCCTACTCCGTGTCCGGTCGGACTCGGCACAAGTTTTCCGCCACCGTTGCTCAAGACATCTACCCCGTCACTTCATCATTTGCAGCTCCTCAGTAATCCAAGGAGCCGCTCTGAGTCTGCGGCGTGGCAAAGGTCGCTCAGGAGCGATTTCATCCACTGCCCTGTACTTGTACTTACCAGCACCTGGACCAGACACCAGAAAAGCAACAGTTATTGACACCAAAAAGGCACATGAGTGCAGCATTATTGCCAGGGCCACTCAGAGGAATTTTATCAGGGGGTACAAAGTTTCTTTTGAGCCCCTTCCCTTCATGTGAATTTGGCTCCTGGGCCCACCTTTTTTGCTCCAGGGCCCCCTTTATGACCCATTTTTGGCCCTCGGCCTGGGTACATAAGGGAGGTGCCCCAGCCCACTAATCATTTTGGTCTCTCTCTCTTCTGGACCTTTTCCAATTCAACTATATCGTTGTTGAGATGTGGCGACCAGAACTGGACACACTACTCCAGATGTGGCCTCACCCATCGATTTGTACAATGGCGTAATAATACTGGCTGTTTTATTCTAAATCCCTTTTTTAATTATCTCTTTTATTATTTTAATTGATTCTCTTCCATCTTTTCCTCTGTCGGAGTCACTCAGGGTTCTCCTTCTACTTTCTCTCTTTGGTTACACTCATCAAAACTCATAGATTTCAGTAGCACCTATGTACTGATGACACCCAGTTGTACCTCTTTACACCAGGCCTTCCTCCTCTGTGCAGTCCTATATATTTGCTTATCTGTTTGGCCCACTGGGCCTGGAAGGGGGATAGTGATTATCATCCCCCTTCCTGGGCCTGGCTGGAGTTACACAGTCAGCTTGAATGTGCTCCAGCAAAATAGCTGTAGCACATTTGTCTACACCCATTGGGGCATCGTCCCTTTATCCTGAGGAGGCCTCCAGCTGCACCGGTGCAGGCCCCATCCTGCACAGGTTGTGGCGGGCACCTTATTTGCACCACTGCATCCTGCTCGACAGGATTGGGCTGCCCGTTTACCAAAAACATGACATATTTAACACCTGATACTAACAGAAAGGACTCCTTTGAAGGATGAAATGTAGCAGGAATAGCAAAAACAAGGAACTCCAATGTTCAGGTGTGAAGAACAGGTAAAATATTGGTACTCTTGTACAACTGTGAGCCTTTCACTTAGACAGATATGTTAAAATATTGGTAGAGGAAAGAACACGAGGAAACTCAAATGGGTAGAGACAGCTATACGTCTTCATTAGAGGAACTTTTAAAACTTAGCAGTTTAAACCTCAAAGCAATGAAGATGGAATACAGAACACAAAACTTGGTTTGCTTTTCTAGTAATATCTTTTCAGTTTTCTCCAACAAAACTTCACCACAGAAACTCTTTAACACATATACTATTTTATTACCCAGCCTTAAAAAACCTAAAAACTATCAGATAATGGATGCTCTCCCTCACTATTGATTAGCTCTCCCTTCTACTCTTTTCACATTTCTTACCAAGAACAAGAAAAAAAGAGTTAAAGGTACTCGTCCAACTGCAAAATTCTATCAAAACGGAGTTTTAATAATATGACAAAGGGAATGTTCAGGGAACTGAAAGAATGGGCTATCCATAATGTGAGAAGCTTCAAGGAGGGTTGCAGAGTGCATCTTCTGTTCTCAGATTAAGCCATAGCTGCCAGAACAACAATGGATCACAAAAACTTATTATAAAATGTATTAAAATTATGATTTATGTCTTAATTTGTACAGTAACTTGATAAAGGGTGGGGAAAAAAAGAACAATTGGGAAATGCTGCATTATTAAAGCTATAAATCCACCCAGAGAAAAAGAAGTGGGCTCTTTCCTAAGTATAAAGAAAGAGGAATGAAAAAGGCACCTTTTTCCCCATTAGCTCAATATATGCTTTAAATTTTATGTGTTTTGAGTTGAGTTGCAATTGTGTCCTTTTTCTCCTTCCTTTCTTTTTCTGGAGAATGTTGAAATGCTAAAAAAGTGAAGTAAATAGTTGTTGCTGCGTGCTTGGGGCTAGAAGGAACAGCGACTGGTCTAATTAACAAAACAAAAACTTATGTGTGTTTTAGTGGTATGATTAATTGCCATGGAACATAAGAACATAAGAAGAGCCCTGCTGGATCAGGCCAAGGGCCCATCTAGTCCAGCTTCCTGTGTCACACAGTGGCCCCACCAGATGCCTCAGGGAGCACACAAGACAACAAGATACCTGTGTCCAGTCGCCACTTCCTTGCACCTGGCACAGAGAAAACCTACTCCTACAACCAGGAGGTTGCTTTTCCCCATCATGGCTTGTAAACTGTGATGGACTTTTCCTCCATAAATCTGTCCAATCCCCTTTTAAAGGCATCCAGGCCAGGTGCCATCACCACCTCCTGTGGCAAGGAGTTCCACAGATGAATTACACGCTGGGTAAAGAAATATTTTCTTTTGTCTGTTTTAATACTCCCTCCACTCAATTTGAGTGGATGTCCCCTAGTTCTAGTGTTGTGTGAGAGGGAACCGAACTTCTCTCTATCCACTCTGTCCATCCCATGCATAATTTTATACGTCTCAATCATGTGCCCCCTCAGCTGGACGTCAAGTGGATTTCAGATTTCTTACTGAAAAAAAGAGATGCTTCCTAATTGTCCAGTACTTGGACCATGACTTCAGTTGCCTCTTTACACTCAAGTCTCACGAGTTCCTAAGAACTATTTTGATAGCCTAGACTGAATTACAGACTCCTTTGATTGCAATAAAAGAAAAATTGTTCAGCCTAATTATTACTTGCTAAACAGTGAAAGCAAAGACAAACATCATCAATACATATTTGCAGTGATGTAGACTTGAGTCTATTGACTCGGACTCAAGTCGGACTCAAGTTGCATCGATGACTTGACTCGGACTTACTCGGCGATTATAAAAGACTCAAAAGACTTGACTCGAGACTTGGAGCCTTTTACAACAAGTTGAAATTTATTCAGGTTTAACCCCTTTTCCCCATTAAATAGATAGGGATTCTCAACCAAAGACTCGGGACTTGGGGGCAAAGACTGGGACTTGACTCGAGACTTGGAGTCAGAGACTTTATCCACATCCCTGCATATTTGGCTAATAAACTGGGAAAATGTAGTGAAATGGCCATATGATTAGATTTGGGAGGGTATACTTAAGAATGTGGACTGAGAGGTACCCCATCTTTTGGATTTGGCCACTCTCCCCTTCCCTGATCTGCACTTTTTTTTTTGTTAGATCCTCAGCAATAAACAACTTTATCCCACTCAACCACTGTGTCCATCTCCAGCTTGTCCCCAAACACAAACCCCTTGGATGTGGAGCCCCCCATGGGGAGATAAAGAGTATACAGCAGAGGATTATAGAGCGCAGAAAAGAATAGCAACAGGAACACACTTTGAAGAAGTCAAGATGCGGGAGGAGATGCGGGAGAGATAGCAAGACAGTAAAGTTTTAGTTGCTTTAAGACAGCGGTGGGGAACCTCTGGCCCGCGGGCCGTTTCCGGCTCCCGAGGCGATCTGGCTCGCACAAGACCGGAACCGAGTCCATCAGGTCCAGCCCGCGCAAGACCAGACCGGAGGCTCTGGAGGCCACGCGCTCACCTCGGAGGCGACTCCTTCTGAAACTGGCGGTTCTGTACATGCGCAGAACGCCGCGAAGTCCAAGAGAGGGCAAGATTGCAATTGATCTGCGCATGTACAGAACAGCTGATTTCAGAAGGTGGAGGCGCCGAGGTGATGCACTCGGAGCCCTCGGCGCCTCCTCCTTCTGAAGGCGGCTGTTCTGTACATGTGCAGAACACTGCTAAGGCCAAGAGAGGGCAATCTCTTGGCCTCAGCGGCATTCTGCGCATGTACAGAACTGCCAATTTCAGAAGGTGAAGGCGCCGAGGTGAGCGGTGGCGGCCCGGAGCCTGGAAGGTAAGGAGAGCGATGGGGAGGGCAATCTGTGTGTGTGTGGGGAATTTGCGGTGGTTTTTAAAAAAAATTTCTAACGGCCTAATGGCTGGCCCGCAACAAATTTTCCCCATGGGAAAATGGCCCTCCACCGCAAATAGGTTCCCCCACCCTTGCTTTAAGAGAAGGGAAGCATAACTGAGATTTTACAGCTACCTGTAAGTAAGTGAAGAGGGAAATGGAGTAGATAGTGGGGAGAAAGAAAGAGAGGGATCTAAGAAACACAGAGCTTGAATGATGATCAAGTATTGTTTTTATTGATTCTTTGTAAATGGTATCTTGGGAATTTCTGTTGAAGGGTTTTCTAAAATAGTCAATAAAAAATAAAGGTTACAGCACAATCCTATACTGTACATATCTGCACAGAAGTAACTCCTGTTGAATTAAATGGGGTTCACTTCCAAGTAAGTGTGCACAGAATTGTCACCTAACAGCACAATTCTGTGCATGTCTACTTAGAAGGAAGTCCCATTGAGTTTAGTGTGACTTACTCCTAGGTAAGTGTTTATAGGATCGCAGCCTTAATTAGAAGATAACAATCACAGCCCAACAACAGCAAAAAAAAGATTTTTTTTTCTGGTGCCTTAAAAATTAGACCTATTCTTGGGTATATTTGGGGCGCTGATTCAAAAATTGGCATCAGTTTTGCCCAATTAACTCTAGTTTTGGAGATGCCATGGCAATTGGCTAGCCATGCCAGGTAGCCATGCCATTCCTAAGGTGGCTATGCCGTATCTCCAAAACTAGAGTTGATAGGGCAAACTTGATGCCATATTTGGAACAGTTCTAACTTTTACGGCACCAAAATGTGTGTTGGGTTGTGTATCATTAATGCTGTATTTTAAGTGATATGTTTTGAATAGAATAGATCTCATTTTGTATGTAGTTGTTAAAGAAGTAGTTTTTAAAAGGTGCTAAACATGTTTGGCAGGAGAACATGTGGGGAGAGATCATATTTTTCTAGCACTCCAATGGATTTTTTAAAATGGAAAAATGTGACTTCTAGCAAGCACGCACACGGTAAATGCATGTACTTTGTGGAGTGCCACATCAACCTACTACAGTGCCTGTAACATCACTACTGACAAGTGCCACAGCTCCCTGCCATAACTTTTTGTGCCTTTTTCTGTTATTTTAATCTTTTACTAAAAAAAAAAAAAAAACTCTAGAGGCTGAATCATGGATCTCTTTTTAAAATGCGGTGAACACAAGAAAGACTATTCTTCATAACTATTTTATTAGAAGAATACCTCATTACTAGGGTAGTGATATGTGAACTGGAAAATGCAGGCTTTTGCTAGACTAGGCACAGAAATTAGAGATGACAAAATAGAGATATCTTTTTTGTTTCTTTATTGGTGGATAATAAAAACAATGTTACAATAACAATACAAAGCAACAAATGTAAAAGAAACTTAAAAAGGGGGGGAAGGGTAAAAAAATAGAGAGTTCTAATGGCATCTCTCACACAAATTCCTGGGAAGAGAGAACTCTCTGCTAACAGGTCCCAAATGCAACCCTATCTACTCACAGGTTCTTCTCCAATATATAAAAAGTATACCCCCACCCCGAGGATAATCTTGCCTACTTCCAAATTCTTTCCATTCAGCCCTGTTCTGGACTACTAGAATTATGCTAAAGATTGGAGCCTAAAATTTGCTGGTCCAATGGATTGGTCTTTCACTTGCAGCTGTCTGTAAGCTGTAGAATGGATGGGAAAGTGTGCACACACGCACACATGTGCACACACATGTCCTGGAGACCCTATACTTAGAGCATGTGTACAATTAGTCCAGTAAAAGGCATTTCCCTGTGTACTCCTTTCCAACCAGCTGCATATGAACCCTGCAAGGTGCCTTTTTATCTTTATTTTTCTTCTGAAATGGTCTCCTTCGCATTTTTTTTGTTTCCCTGACAAGCTCTTCACCTTGCCATTTGTTTCACTTAAATCCCACTACTCAGAAATAGTAGGAGGTTGACAAGAAAGGGGGAAAAAAAAGAAACATTTCTTTTAATCTTGTCTGGGAAGTTATGAGTAGGTGTAGGAAAGAATGAAAAGCTGGTTTGTCGTGCCCCCCCACCTCCACCCCAAACCTGAAGAATTGCAAACCACTAGTCCCCCTGTCTGAGGCCCATGCCAAAGTCATCGCTTATTATAAAAGATTGTGCTAAATTGCATATTGGTCATTACTCAGCTAAAAGCCTATTTGTGTGAATCTTTGATGATTCAGTGGTTTGCTATTTGGTGAAAATGCATAAGTCATTATGCCTATTTTTGCTAAAAGAAAGGTTAGATTCGTTGAGGGAGGGGTTAGCAAATATCTCACCAAGGTCGGGAAACCCAAGTTTCTTTGCAGCAGAGCTAAAAGACACGGCTAAAACCCATCTCAACATAACTTATGGCAGCCTTCTTTCCAGTCCTGTCTCATATCCACACAGACAATGTTCGTTGCATCACAGACCTTAAATAGCTATCCTAATTTCTCTTTAATTAAACTGCAACATGAACCTTCTACTTTCAATTTTGCAATGTGTCACCTTTTTTTTCTGATTGCCAAGATCACCCATCCCTCTTCCTCACCCTCATCTTATTTAAAAACAATCTCTGCTGCTTGACCCTCCTTTCTCCACACACTTTTCACTAACAGGATGAGAGAGCAGAGACAAATGAATTAATGAAATGTCATAATTTTACTCATGTGTGTAGTTGGTGTGCAGGTTCAAAACCCCTATCCGTCACAGTTGCACAGCAGAAAGAATGAAAACGCCCTGTCATAATCATATCCATTTGCCAAGAAATGACAGTGCAGCACATACTCAAAAAGGAAGGTGAAAAATGAACCCCAACACAAAAGGCAGCTTGTATTAGAACCTCTGACATGGAACGCAGACATAACAAATTGCATAGGAGAAAAAAATCTATCCATACTTGGTGTTTATTTTAGCAGCTATGTATTCATTCCTTCTCTTGGTAATACCTGCACAGTATGAGGCAACTCTGGATTTGTAAATGGAACATGAAAAGAAGATTCATACAGCCCAAACCGGAGGCCCCTTACAGACCCAGGTTTGTGATTGTGCACACCAAAATTCACAAGGGATTTTTCCCCACTGACTTCAGTCTGGGAAGAAGCACTGGAAATACTCTTCCAATATTGTACATAGACAGACTTGTACCACACTGTAAAATCAATGGGGCACATTCTTGTACATGAGCTCCTTATACATTTCTGAGCATAATTCAAAGTGCTGGTGAAGACCTGTATGACATCAAATGGGTTGGGGTCTAGATACTTGAAGGACTATCTCCTCCAAGGTGAATCTGCCCATCCCATGGCATGAGGTCATCTCAAGTGACCTTGTTGTGAGCACCATAAGCTTTTGATGTTGAGTTGGCAGTAACCCAAGACAGGACATTCTCTGTTGTGGCACCTGCCCTTTAAAACGCTGTCTGCCTGGAGCTTACAACTGCTCCCTTTAGGCTGACCTTCTATAACAGTGCAATCCTATGCATGTCTACTCAGAAGGAAGCCCAATTGAGCATAATGGGACTTATTCCCAGGTAACTTATTCCTATGTATAGGATTGCAACCTAAGGACCTTAAGACTTTTTTTTGGTTTCATCTTGCTTTTGGTTAATGCTTTTCTGGCTCTGTTTTCTGTGGGCTACTATTTATTGTTTTGTTAATTGGTATTTTGTTTATTGTTTGATTTATGATTTTTTAAATTTTATTACATGACTTATCTAAGCGACCTTAAAAGTTCTCATACAAAGATGGAAAGACAGGGTAAAATGTTTTTAAATAAAGACATCACAGAATTCACCAGCTCCTTCTATCCAGCTTCTCAATAGAGAAATTTCATTTTGCATCCCTAAATATAGTCAGGTAGATACACCTTTTGCTAATGGCAAGATCTTGGCCCTCTTATTTAGAGGGATTAAACATTAACATTAATTTAGGAACCAATGGGTTGATTCTGTGGCTCTTACTGTAGTTTTATTGTTGCTTTTTAAATAGCCGATTCGACTATTGTTTTATATATTCTTGTTTTGTAAGTCACTTTCTTATATTTATAATAAAAGTGGGATATACATACTTTAAATAAACAAACCACCCACCCAAAGTGCTTGGATTACAAGACATTTTTCCAACAGTTTAGTGGGGATGTCCTTTGAGGCAGTTTGAAATTTTTCTAAATACTAAGGAATGGTGAACAAGAGGCAGGACAGGCAATTCAATTAGGAAAGCTGTGCTTGAAATATCTGCAAAATAAGATAGAAGTTAGCAGAATGCCAAGGGTTAGTAAGGAAAACCTAAACAAACCTGACAGAACCCATCACTCCTGTAGCTGAGAGAGCCCTATGTCAATGCCGTTTAATTTTAAAACCCTCCTTTATGGTTCCAAAAGTAAATCTGTTGTGAATAAGATGAAAATCTGTTTTCAGCATTGGCATCACCCTCCTCACCTTAAATTCCAGAGGGACCTTGGAGCTGACAGTTGCATATGGAGTCGCAGGCAAGAATGTCAATATAAGATTCCAGAACACTGGCAGAAATGCACCCGTATGAATATAATTTCACTCCAGAAAGGCCAAACCTTCAGTAATCCAAACCCGTGCTCCTAGCACAGGGTTCAAGCTTTGGCTAGCCTCTTCCCAATGTGAGGGGGGTCTTCCAAACCTCCATTTTTTGTATTGGTGGCCTTGCGAGGGGGGCGGGGCATCCAGGACTTACCTGGCTGGCCAGCCTCCCTCATTGCCCCTCTGTGCTCTTCCAGCTTTGGTGAGCAGCTGTTTGAGCTGATCTTGCCGTCTCAGAGTGCCTTGGATGTTATGTTGTTTCCTGGCTTGTGGATCTTCTGGTTGCCGCTGTTGCTGGACCCTGCTGTGCGTGGGGCTAGAAGGCTGACCGGGACAGTGGCGAGCCTGCACAAGGCGGGTTTATCTGACCAAGACTTCTCGTCGCTGGTAACATGTTCCGCTTCTCTTTGTTTTGAAAAGGTTTGGAGGTTGTTGTCTTTTCATGCCAGCCTTCTGCCCGGCTTTCACCAATGTTTTCTTGCACTAGGCTGACCCCCCCTGCTGGCAGGTTAGTGTGGGAACGAAGGCTTGAAGTTTGCCTAACGGTGTAAACTCTGAGGCGGCAAAGGCAGGGTACACCCTATCTCCTGCCTCTCAGTTGCCCACCGGCATGGGGAGCGGGCTGGGGAGGCTGTCCCTGGTCTAGACCACTCAGCCAGAGAGAATCAAATTCTCTCTGGCTTGGGGCGGGCCTGAGTGGCCCGGCTGCCTCGGCCCCTGGCTGGGGGTTGACAGTGAAAAGCCTTCTTTCCTTGCGAAGGGGCTGTGGCTTGGAGTCAGGGCTGTAACGCCCATCTGGGGTTGGGCTTCTGTCTGGCGCCCCTTCAGCATGTTGCCACAGCACTATTCTCTACCTTAGTTTAACTTCTGCTGGTCTCCTGGTCTCTCTCTTCCTGTATCTTATTCAACAAAGTGGCCCTTTACACCCATATTCCTGACTCGCATGTTTATTGAAGAGTGCACAGGCAATTAACAAAGAAACTCAACAAAGCCTTTCAATATCCAACATACTCTATTTTGAACGAGAATATTGTAGGGATCCATTTCTATTTGATCAGGGATGGTAAGATTGGGCAGGATGGACTTGCATCCTAAAGTCCCACCACCATGTTCCTTTCCTTGGGAAGATGTGTTGGGTGGGTTTTGCTTCCCGTTCAGGATCTCAAGGCTCACAAACACATGCATGTTCACTGTCACAATTCCTGATGACATTGTGATGTGCAGCTGAAATGAATTGCCTCTGTTGCAAAGCACTCTTTGGAGAAGACATGAGGCACTAGGAAAGCAGCCACTGTGGTATTTTATCTGTGATGACATGCAAGTCGGCTCTTGATGTTATGATCACTGGGTGATGGATGTGCACGTGTGAACTTCATGATGACCCTATTTACTGTCTAGAATACATTTCTCTCTCCTCAGCTTGGTTAATGACCCTTGAGGTTTTGGACTGCCTGCTTTAGCATGTGGTATGGCTCACCTGCTTGAGTTACTTGGAGCTATACATTCTTTTTTCTTGTCTGATACATATGAGGCAGCAAATTCCCTTAAATAAGTGCCTGAAATCATGATGAATTGGAGGAGGAAAAAGAGACATTCTGTTCAGGTAAGATGGAGCTGGTGAGAGCAGACGGCCCGGTGAGGCGGAAGGTGAGTGTTCTGCCAGCTCTGGATGAGGTCACAGCCTGGCATAAGAACCAGTACATAGTTTGTGTGTGGCTTGAACCAGCACAAGTGACAGCTGTCACCTACAGTGACTTTTTTTTTAAGCTTCAGCTCATATTCAAGTTGCATCTTTTCCTGGAGAAGAGGGACCACAAAAAAGTCACCAAAAAATCTCCAAGTTACATTGCTACAGTGCACAGTACGTGTATTTGAAAAGGTCTGTGCTTGAAATCAGTTCAGAAACTTCAATTGATTCAAACTCCAGCTGCTTGACTACTAACTGCATGGACCATATTATGCCAGTATTAAAAAGAATGCTCCGTCTGTCCATTTATTTGAAGGTCAAGTTCAAAGTCCTACTCTGCTTGAGACCAAAGTACCTGTTAAAGAGCACTTCCTTCCTTATGAACCTCCCAGGGCACTGTGAGCTTCTGATATGACCCTATTCCATGTACTCACTCTAGTGAAGATGAGGTTGGCATCCACGAGGAGTCCAGCTTATTCAGCAGGTGCAAAACACTTTCCCCTACAAGATCGATGTTGCTAGCCTCTTCCTGGAGTTTTTGTTTACAACTATATTCTCCTAGGTCCTTCAGGAAATAATGTCTTGGTCTTCTGTATTTTTAGACGTATCTTTTAAGATATGCATTATAAAGTATGAAGACAACAGCACTCGCCTGCTGCATGTCCCCCAGCATTTGGTATTCAGAGGTTTACCACCTTTGGACTTGAAAGCTGCATTTAGCTATCATGAGCAGTAGCCATTGATAGCATTAGTCTATCCTAAAACAAACTGAATTAGAGGCTACCATGTTCGGTGACAGTGACCTCCACAAGTGATTTATGCCTGCGTTGTATGTACTAATGCTCTCTTTCATCTGAAGTCTGCTCTGACCACTCCATCCTCAACTGAAGAACGGATATGTGAATCTCAGATGCTTGTTTCTGCCTGCCTTTTTTAGCCTAGCTGGAATAAAAAAATGTGGACGCATCCCAGTAATCCAGCCTGTGTGAAAGCAGCCCATTCATTTAACCATGGTCTTCATGAACACATCACCAACATTTGCAATGGATGCAGTTCCAGAAAACAGCATGCCAAGGATCCTGATTTGCTGGCAGGCGCTTTGGAATGATCTTCTAGCTGAATGAGGGCAACTGCATAGAAAACTGGTAGCTCAGCTTCACCCTGGCAGCTGAATCATTTCCTGTATTGCTCAAAAGGGACGTGCCTACCCACAACTGTGACAACAGCTAGAATGTTTATAAAGTGAGAATTAAGTATAAAAATAGCACATAAATGCTTCTGTTTATTTCACAGTCAATTCCCTCACGAGTTCTCTGGCCAACTTAGCAATGCCAGTTGCGTTTCTGTGTGTGAACTGCTCAGTAGAGCTAGCCAGGCTGGCACAGACAACCAAGACTAAGCTGTATTTTGAGCTTTCAAAACAACTAAACTATGCCATGAAAATGTTCTGGTTCTTTCCCGTATCACCAGACAGCATTGCAGCTTGGTAAAGATCAATTCCATATCTTCAGTGTATTGATTCTACATTATCTGCACCAGCCTTCTTCAGTGACGAGCATCAAGGAAGCACCATTCGCATTTGTAGTGGAATCAAAATCATCATACTCAAGACACCATCTGTGCTGAGTGGCCTTATGGGTTAAACTCTCCTGTTTGGCATTTTGGGTTTGTTTGTTACACACTATTGCCCCTTTGGGTGCTGAGTTATTATAATGAACCTTGGCATGTACATTTATAAAATAATTACACTATGTAACACAAAAACTGTTTATTTCTAAATGTTTTTTTTATATAATTCAGAGGCACTGATTCTAACAGTACTCTCAGGGATCATCCAAACATTTTAGTTATCTTAAATCTTGTGTTGGTATTGAAACACTGTCATTTGCCTTTACACTAGGTAAATATGGCCACGACAAAAGGTCGTAAGCTCTCCACAAGTAGTGTAAATTGTGGCTGAACTATTGGTGCTATGCCAAAAATAGGGGCATTTTTTAAATCCTCGCACCAAAATTAATAAAGATACATCAAAATATTCAGCTAAATACAAAACTGTTCGAATGTTGTTACAAAGCTGACATTCAAAAATCAGTTCAGCTTTTCACCTAGGTTTAAGGGAGTAAAGAAAAATGCAATATACAGTGAAAATATCTAAGGGCACAATCCTGCCTAAAGATCGGCTGGTGGAGACCAGTTGGATTGGATATTGGTGGTGCCATTGCTACCACTGATATCTGCCCTCTGCCCTCCCCTGACATGCCCCTGACTAGCCCCAATCTCACCACTAACTTACTAGTGATGGCTGAGTGCTCTGGTGGTGTGCAAGGGCAGTCGACAGCCATTCATGCTGGCGGCCCCGTTCTGTGTGCAGTCACTGCAGCGCCAGCAGTCCAGGCCTTCCGTTGACGGAATGTTAGGTCCATCGGAAGAAGGCCTGGATATTGGGCCATAACTTGTTTAGGGTCACTATGAGTCTTTAGAATCATTCTATGGGAAATCTCATCTAAAAGATGGTACAAACAATATGCAAAGGACTAAGTAGAGTTGTAGCTAGCCCAGTTTGTGGTATTCTGCTCCCAAATACTGTAAAAGACCTTGAGAAATAGATGGCCATTGATAACGATTGCCAATGACATGGTAACTGAAGTTGGTTTGTCTAATAAATGCACAATTCAGAAGAGACCTGCTGTGAGATTTATTTTTTCACATGTTTTTTGAATACCAACAAGTGGCACAAGAAGTTGGCATTTGAAGAATGCCCTTGAACAAAATAAAAAATAAAAGGAGATCTAGCTTAAACCATTTCTACCCAAAGGTGTATATACGCAACAGGAGTTAAATGCATACATCTGTGGGCCAGGAAGAAATGTTAATAGGTTCAAAATCACGTTAAAAAATGAAGAGGTATAAATGGAAGGCATTTCCATGTTAATATATACATCAAAAGCCTGCTTTAAATTCTTCTACAATTACCACAAGCATGGCCAGCTTGTGCATGATGTGACCAACGGAGTGCACGTTGGACAGTAAATGGACTTGGGGTGCCTTTCATGCCAAGTCTGCAGCTGCTTCCTTCCCGCCTGCCGCAGATGGAGCTGTTCTGATCTGCTTTCTGCTCGATAAACACAAATGGGAAGAGGGTGAGACGACAGCAATCCAGCCCCCTACCTCCTGATGTTGCTCTTTCCTTGCATGGTTCCTTTAAACATGAAGTACAGGACACACTGAGAATGCTCCCAGTGTGTTCTGCACTTGCCAATTTGCTTAAAGGAACTGCATGAGGATGCAGCAACTGGTAGAGGTAGGAAGCTGAATTGCTGCCTACAGTGTGGTTTTTTTGAGCGAGTGGGGTGGCGGTTTAGGGTGGCATCATCTGGTGCTTTGGGTTTGAGTGGTAGCAGATTACCTTACTATGGGACAGTAGAAAGCACTTTACAATGCTGTAGTGGTCTAACCCAACATCCTATCTCCATAGAGGAATTGTGATCAGAGGAGATTAACAAGGAAGAGAGCAATGGAATTAACCATTTCCAGTTATTCAGTTGCTCAAATTATTACCCGTACAGGGAAATGTTGACAGTTTCTGGGGCCTCGTTTAAATGTGATGTCAGGCATGTAATTTTTTTAAAAAAAAACCAACAACATAAAACCACCAAGATGTTTCCATGATATGGGGTACCTCAAGGTCTCTGGTATCAATTTATGCAACAGTAATACACCTAGGATTTTGTAGCTCTGAAGTGTGTACACTGAGATGGCATGTTAATAGTGCACGCGTAGGTGGCAGTGGTCTGGTTTAATCATGATGCTGAATGAGAGGAAACACACACAATAACAGCCCAGTGTTGTCTAAGATGTGGCGGCTGGCCTAAAGGGCCAGCCACTGCATCCTAGGCCCATGCCGGGCTGCATCAGCGTGGCACGGGCTCACCTCAGCAGAAGAGGACATTTGTCCCCTTCCACGGTGTAAGGGGCACGGGCCGCAGTGGGTCTCCTTGGATGCACACCGGTTCTGGAGCTGGTGTGTGGCCGGGGAGGCCGTGTAAGGCCAACCCGGGCTGCAAAGGGGCTCGGGATACTGGTGCAACTCAACGCTGATATCCCCACCCCCTCCCAGCCCGGTCTGGTCAATGGCCTCCTCCCTTGCTACCCCTGCCAACCCGCCACCCGCCCCTGCGCCAATCGGCGCGGGACCTACCGGTGTTGGACGGCGCAGGTTGTGATGGACAGCCAAGTGAAAGGTGCCAGCCTCCATGCCAGTGCTTTCCAGCACATTTACAACACCCTAGGCCAGCAACACCTCCATTGGCCTAATTCTATGCAGGATTGCGCCGTAAGTCTTGTTTACATGTCCACTGTCATGTTTAGACCAGCAATATTTTCAGCATGCAAAATACAGCATGCTCAACAACACTGCAATATATAACTGTGCTCAACAACACTGCAATATATAACAATATAACTGTGTTATATTGTATTTAAATGGATAGTAGCCAAAGTCTGTTCTTCAGCAAGCATAAAATATGCCTTCTAGAAGACCAATATGTTTACAAGTGTGAGTTAATTATCTGTATACTTGTAACGTCCGAGTTCATTTGCCACTTCTTGCTATCTACAAGCAGCTATCCCATTCCCAATGGAAAAATCTACCTTGAATTTGTATTAATAGGCTGATCACAGGTACATCCTTCTTTGATCTTAAAATCCAGTGCACAAAGCATCCCCACTGAAATTAGTTTATAAATGGCAGCCCCCGTTGGTATAAACTAGAGCAATTTATCCACATTCATCATTTACTATTTGGTTCTCTCTTTGACCTTTAAAAGCCTTCTTTTCTCATGCCAGAACAATCCCAAGAAGAACTATAAAAGCTACTGAGCAGAATTATTTGGCTAGTTCTCAATGCCAGTCAGTTGGACTGCTATAACTGTTGTAAGGTCTTTGCCTCAAGTGGCTGAACAATTTGACTCTTGAGTACATTGGACCCAGGATACAGTTGAGAGGATTCTCTTACATGCTTCACTTATTGCCACTTCAGACCAAAAGTGACGATGATATCGCCCATTGTTCCACGTTGTTCTCGACGTTTCACTTAATGAGGCATTGTTGTGCAACACCAATAGAGGAAGACAGTCAAAACTGCAATACATAGTTACTGGGAATTGCAATTCTCTCCTCAGCTAGCAGGTTTATTGTAGTTTGGAGTTGCTGAAAGGTGGCTATATGCATGTCCTGGGAGACCTATTGGATACAACTTATGACATCATTGTTTATGAGCAAAGTAACTGCAGGCACTCCCCAACTTGCGTAAGCTCTGACTTAAATAATTTTGAGTTTACATAAAGTTTGGGCTGTGCAGGAGGAGCCACTCACATTCACCACTTGCCTCTCTATAAAGTTCTGTAAAGTTCACCATTTGCTTTCCCCTGTAAGCCAAGATCATTCCCAGTGTGTCTCATGCTTCCTCTTTCATTTAAGGATTGAAATGAGAATTACAACGTAGCAATTTAACCTCTTCCTCAGCGCAGGCTCTTTAAACGAAAGTGGAAATGTGGGGTGTTCTCGGAACGATCCCAGCTTACAGAGCAAAGTGAGTAGCGAGCATTACAGAGTGGCAAGTGTGGGTGGCTCTTCTTACATAGCCCAGTTCCAAATTACATAAGGGGGTCCAGAGGGGAACCCTTACATACGTTGGGGAATGGCTATACCATGTTATGTTGCAACCCTAACAGCAGTGCTCAGACTGCAATGGGGGCAGTGGCATTCCCAGCCCTCCCGGCGCCTGGGGGGGCGGGGTTGGAGCGCCCCCACAAGCAGCCGGGCTTGGGGCTGAGCGCCCACTCGCTGCGTCCCCGGCCTTCGGAGGCTCCGCTCCGGAGACCGAGGACAAGCCCTCCAAAGAGACCACCCAGTTCAGCGGTCGAGGGCTTTCTGAGAGGGATGAACGCGACACCGGCTTTTATAGGGTCTGCGCATGTCAGAAAGGTTCTGCACATGCGCAGACCCTATACAAGCTGGCGTCGCGTTCATCCCTCTCAGAAAGCTTTCGACCGCCGAACTGGGCAGTCTCTTTGGAGGGCTTATCCCCGGCCTCCGGAGCGGAGCCTCCGAAGGCTGGGGATGCGGCGAGTGGGCGCTCAGCCCCAAGCCCGGCTGCTTGTGGGGGCGCTCCAACCCCGCCCCCCCAGGCGCCGGGAGGGCTGGGAATGCCACTGCCCCCATTGCAGGATGCGGCGCGGGGGCGCGCCAGCTGGGCTCCTCTGCGCAGCCCCGAGCCCGGCTGCCGCGCCCCCGCGCCCACTTGGTGCTTGGGGCGGAGCACACCAGCTCCCCCCATGTTAGAACGCCTCTGAATGGGGGAAGATGGAGAGGAAGAAACCTGAAAAAGCCTCGTTGCAAGGCAGTGTGGAAGAGCCCCTTTTCTGCTACACACAAAACACAAAGCAAGAATTAAGCAGGACTCCTTACTGACTAGTCGATATCAACTCCTGTGTGCTTTCCCCCTCTTTAAAAGGCACAGAATTCCCCCAAACATGCACTGTCTGCAGCTTGGATCCACCCATTTTAAAAATGGTGGAGTCTGGACAGCAGAACAGTATCTCCTCCCTACATGGCAAGGGAAGAATTGCCAGATTCACAGGATTAGATTCTCTGAACATGTTTTTCCAGACATTATACCCCAAGAGAGACAGAGGTTTTAGTAAAATATTCCCCATTGTCTTATGAAGGTCTTACTCAGTATAATATTCGTCAGCATCCGACCCAAGGAGCCGCAGGTAGAGCCATAACTAACATACAGATGCTGTAGTTGAAGAGATAATCTAACATATACTCAAGCTCTGCACGGCTTGGTTCCTGTGGACACAACAGGAGTGGTAAGAAGTGCAAAACAAAAATTTTATTCTCATCTAAGCCTACATCATAGATTCTGCAAAAACACAGTGATATGGCGATTCAAAAATAAGATTTCAAGCAGGTTTTTCAAATGTGCCTGTAGGAGTTGAAATACGGGTGCCTTTAAAAAAAAGCCACACAGCAAAGCGTTTGCAGAGTATGTAGAATATTACTGTGTAAGTGCTAAGGGAACAGGTAGTCTTATACTTCCTTTAAATGAAAGAGAAATGCCCTTTTTAAGGATGGGAGCTTCAAATGCATTCAAAAGGTATGAGACACTGCTAAGGAATGATTGAGAATAATTTCTCACACCTATGAATGAAGCAGACTGTAGTCTATGAAATATTACAACAAATGCAAAGTGCTACAGAACTCTAGTAGCTTGAACATAAAGATTCAAATACATTTCAGGTTGTCTATATTTTGTTTTAAAAACAAGCTTCTGTCCCTCAGTATTGCAGAGGAAAAATATATATAAACTGGGATTCTGAGAATATTGGAAAAAAAATCAACCAATATTCTGAAATACTATGTTCTCAGGATGCTTATTATGAACTTTTACTTTCTCATATCATTTCTCTTGTGAATTTTAAACATTACCTTATAGAATAAAAATGCAGAATGGTATTATGAAAAGGAACATTTTAATGCTTTCAAAGTAACGAATATGTCAAAGAGAAAGAGAGAACAAGAAAGGATATATAAGAGCTTCATTTACGCCTTTATAAATACAGCTAGAACATAAAAAGCAGAATTGTCAAGTATTCACATTTTCAAAAAGCTTTTGCTAATGTTCAGAAAATGCTATTAATGAAAGTTTGAGACCTCTTTGGTGAGGCACCTGAGACCAGAATCCAGTTTTCCTGTAGGCTTCTTGTCTGACCTTGAGCATATCACTTGATGATCTGTGCCACAATTCCCTCTCTGCAAAAAAGAAAATGGAGTAACTAATATATTTCTCCTTGCTGCTTTCATCTTCTTTGTCTTGTTAAATTGCAGATTCAACAGGACACAGTTTCAAGTTCTTTACCCTTTGATGAAGTGTATCAAAAGTATTTCCCTGAAAAATTTAACTCTAATGAATGTGACATGGAGAGAGCATCACTTTTCCACAGGTTGTCTGCTAAAGTTTAGGATAGATCTTTCAAAGGTACGAAGCAAATGTCACCAACGCAGGGGACACACACAGAAGCCAGGGTGCCGCACTCAGCAACCTGACACTTCAACTTACACATATTTTTCCAAGGAAAAGCATATCTTATTTCTGTCCAAAGAAAAGCTGCCGTCTACCACACACAAGCAACACCCTCTAAGGCAACAGAGAGCTGTTTCAACAGCATTTAATATACTCGAAAGATGGAGTGTATGAAAAAAACTAAAGTATCTCAAGCAGGGCCAGGGTCACTAAAAAAGACAGATATAAAATAATTCAAGGTTGTGCACTAGAAGATTTTCTTCTGGCAAGATAGATTATTAAGAACAAATGAGGGCCTTCAACGATTAATTCAGTACGTGCTTCTTTTATATTTACTCTTACCCGTGATTCGCTCCAAGCTTTGCTTTCTGAATATTCCTTTTTATAGAAGCCAGTCAGGCTCACAAAATTTACCTAGATGACTATATTCAAGTATGCCCCATGCCTGTTCATATTGAATTTCAGGGAGTCTTCTGATGATTAGCATACATTATTTTACAGCAGTGAATGCTTGTAAGGATGTAGATTCTAAATCTAAAATTCTGAATTCTAGGAGGAGGGGCAGAACACATAGTTTGCATAATAAGGGGCAAGTTTAATTCCTGACAACTCCAGATAAAGGATCTCAAGTTGTTGGTCTTCCTGAGACATGGACAGTTGCCATTCATCAGAGTAGACAATACTGGGATGAACCATGGGTCTGACACTGTCTTACTGTCCAATTCTACCAAGGGCCTGTGCCGGTGGAACGCGTGTTCTATCGGTGTGCGCTGCCGCAAAAGCACCGTAAAGAGCTTTGCAGTAGTGCAAGGCCCAGGAATGCCGGCAGGAAGACCGGAACCTTCCCGCTGGTGCCGGCAGAGTGACAGAGGCCTGCTGGAGCAGCTAAGTCCAGTGCAGGGGTGGGGGGAAGGTGGGGAGAGGGCTGAACAGGGCAAGGGAGGGGCGGAACAGGGGAGGAGATGGGGTGGGCAGATTGGGCCAGGGAGAGGGGCAGGATTGGCAGCGCCAGTACATGCTGAATCCCGAGTCCCTTCATGGGCCTGATCCACCTGCACAGATCAACACAGACTTGTGCCAGCAATATCGAGTTGACTCATTGCGGCTGCTGGGGATTACCCTGGGGCAAGGGGACAAATGTCCCCTTATCCCAAGGAGACCTCCAGCAGCCAAAATTCCCCCGCAGGATGCAGCATAGCCCCCACCAGTGCTGCTGCATCGCTGCACGGGGATTTTGGTAGGATTGGGCTGTAAGGCAGGCTCATGGGTTCATAATTGGGATAATTCCTTCAGTTATCCTGAGACTGGCCTATGTTTTGGATCAGCACCCAGTACTTACAGTATCTATAGACTATACATTACATTTAGCACATGATGATGGCATCATCCTTTTCTTTTACTCTAATGTAATGACTATAAATTACATGACTGCACCATCATGTAACATGTAGGTCTCAGATTCTCAGAAATTGGTTGTACTTAACCATCTTGCTAAGTCTACTGGAAATCTCAATGGATCACTTTTCAAGCTCTGGTTTAGTATGCATTTGTTCACGTTTAATCTCATCTTGCAAAATTGTTCCCTACACGGCCAGCAGTCACTGCAGCCAAGAGTATACAGGAGGCCCGTCTATCCGCTGATCCACTATCCACAGTTTCAGTTATCTGTAGATAGCGGGTGGCCTCCCTCCCCACGACCTCCCCAGGCACTTACTTTTAGCGTCGGAAGCTTCGTTTCTTCTTCAAAAAGAACGCGCCTGTGATCCTTTTGAAGAAGTAGTGAAGCTTCCGACACTAAAAGTAAGTGCCTGGGGGGGGGGTTGCGGGGAGGGGATGCGCACAACGCCCCCCCCCAGCACTTCATTTAAACTTTGGAGGCTTCAACACGAACGTGATGAACTTTGGAGGCTTCAACACGAACTCTTCAACACGAACTTTGGAGACTTCAATACGAACGGGCCTCATGCGACTTCTCATGCTGATTCTTATCGTGTAAGAGGCCTAAATAGTTTGAGATATGGGTACTGGAAGGGTTGTCTTCTCCTATACCTGCCTTCCTGTACACACTATTCAACGTCTGAGACCCTGCTGTGTGCTTTTACTATCTTGGTGGGTTTCCAGAAAACAGGGTGTTTTCTGTAGTGGCTTCAAACTTGTGGAACACTCTCCTTTTGGAAGCCTGTTTGGTCCATAGTTCTTCAGAAGCCAAGTAAAAAAATATGCCTTTGGGACTGGTTGACGCTTTCTAAGCTAAACTATCTCCATCTTGTTTCGCTTTTTTCTCTCGGGTTTTTTTTAAAGTTACATTAGTTTGTTTATTCGTTTTTATTGTGGTTTCATGAAATTTGTCTTTAGATTATTGCTGTAAGCTGCCTTGATTTTCATCTGCAAGAATATGTTTTTATTTTATTTTTGTTTAAATCAGGGTATACCTGTAATTTCTTCAAATAAATAAAAGTTAATGAGCCTCATAGTCTTCTTTGGTCCCTGCTACTCCTGAGTACCAAGGGCAATTACACTGTAGAGATCTAGAAAGATCCTTCTCATCTCCTGCTGTAGCTGCTCCCTACAATATTATGCATCAGAGGATGTTGTCTAAAAAGACCCCCAGAGCAAAGCTGGACCTAGCAAATTTCAATGAAAAACTAATCTTGAAACCTGAAAAGCAATTATTCGCATGCCTCTCAAACACAAATATATAGCAGTTTATATAAATGCACACAAAGAGACACTGGGGAAGGGCCTTTCATATTTCAATTGTGGAGTTCTATCGACTCGTTGCAGTTAACAAGATTTCAGAGAGACACACAGGCACAGCAGACGAGTTGGTGGTGGCATCACCATCTCCCATAAGCAAATCACAGTGTTCAATTCAAGCAGTGAAATTAAATTCCCATACACAACAAAGGCATTCAGAAACGTTTCAGGGTCATGCTATAAATGTGGAATTGTAGCACTCATATACACGGTCTTCTCTTGAGAACCCATAGCCAATTCGGAGCTTGCAGCTCAATCCAATTAATTTCCTCCTCCTTCCTGTTTCTTCAGAAAAGAACAATTCTACAAAAATTCCAGCATTAGGTACTAGGACTGGGATACTATTCACTTGAACAATTAAATATTGTCAACTGAGTCTTCATGTGACTCATTAACTGACCACAGGCAAATTATGATACGAAGCCAGGAAAGCCTTTGAGCAGCTGGCGGTTGAAGGCAGGGTTCCTTTCATCCCATCCTTACACGAGTCAAGACCAAGGCATGCACAGATGCATATACCGTTTATAGCTGGTTCTCCTTTCCCTGCACTACAAGGATCAGATTTTAAAAATGTGGTGGGTTTTTTTAGTTGAAATGCATGTGTTGCTCCATTTTAAATGAATTTTGAAATTATTTCAGTTACCCTCTGTGATGGGTGAAACCCCACACGGGCAGTCCAATTCTACCTAAATTCCCAAATGGTGATGCAGCAGCACCGGTGCGGCTACTGCTTTATCCTGCAGGACAGAGGCGTATCAGGAGCGGATGCCGCCTGGAGCACCGCTCCTGATACGCCGGCCCGAAGCCCGCTCCGGGCGCTCCGAGGCCTTCTCCCCCGTTTACATTACATAAACGGTCTGTGCATGTGCAAAAAAGGCTAAATAGTGCGCCGCCTTCAGAAAGCCCTGTCCACTGGTCGGGGTGGACGCTCCGGGGCTTTCTCTGGCTCCAAGGCCGGGGGAGAAGGCCTCGAAGCGCCCGCCCGCATCACCGGACGGGCGGGCGGGTTTGCTCGTTCCGTGGAAAGACTGGAGTGAGCGGAGCAGTACCGCCCGGCGCCGCGGTGCCGCCCGGAGCCGCTGCTCCGCTCGCTCCAGTCTTTCCACGCCTCTGCTGCAGGAGATTCCTGGCTGTTGGAGGTTGCCAGCGACATTTGTTCCCTTGCCCCAGGGTAAGCCCCAGAAGCAGCAATGGATCAACTAGGACCTGCACCAGATTGATTGCTGGTGCAAGTCCTCGTTGCTCCATGTGAAGGAAGATCAAGCCTAGGAAGGGGGTTGGGATTCAGCGTGCGCTGCCACCCCCCCTCCCGGACCCAATCCACCCTCTCCCCCAACCACATCACCACCCTGTTCTACTCACCCCATCTGACCTCCTCCCCACCTCCCTCCAACCCTCTACACCAGTTTACCTGGGCCAGAGTATCTTCAACTGACCAGCAGGCCTGCAGCACACACCAGCAGAGGCTGCTTTGTGACTGCCATAAAGTATCCTCTGCTGGTGCAATGCTAGTTATGTTGGTGGCCACGGGGAATAGGATTGTGCTGATAATCTCCATTTGAAATAAGCCAAATCTTTCTGAAAATTTCTCAGGAGTTACCTGAAAGCTTGGAATGCCTGGGTCCAAGGGCGCCTGCCAATTAGACCTCTGCCCTCCCTGTTGCCATTTTTCATCATCATCATCATCAATATACAGTATTTATATACCGCCTTTCTTGGTCATAGGATCTCTCCTCTGACTTTAATCCAAGGCAGTGTACATAGGCAGGCTTTCCTACCCCCTCCAATATTTTTTTTACAATATATAAATGTCCAATCTTTCGTGAACAGCTACATTCCAAGTGGTATCCTGTTGCAGTCTGGCTTTTTTCCACTGGTCATCACCTCCCACACTCGACGGATGCAGCTGGGAGCTCTTATCTCTCCTCTCACGGAAACTTTAACAGCTTTTTGTTGGCGGCGTGTCTCGAACTTGTCATTCACTGATCTTCGGGTTTGCAAGGTGGCAGCTCTCCCGACTGAGCCAAACCCCTCTTCCCCATTCCTCATCCATTCCTCCCTTCCATTCCATTCCATTCTCATCCATTCCTCCCTTCCACAACCTTACCTTGTAAGGTGGTAGGAAGTAAACTCTCATCAAGGAAGGCTGGAAGAAGGGCCATCATTTAGGGCAGCGGTGGGGAACCTCAGGCCCCAGGGCCGGATCAGACCCCCGAGGCCATCCGGTCCAGCCCTCGGAGAGATTGCCGGGAGGCCGCCCAACCGGCCCCTGGAGGCTCCGCCGGGTCCGCGCGTCACCTCCGGAGGCCGGGAGAGGGCCTTTGCATGTCCTCCCCGGCCGCCGCCTCGACCCCTTCTCACCAGGTCATTGGCCATTTCGCACATGCGTACCACGCCGATGAGGGCAAGCTCTTGCCCTCATCGGCATGGTACGCCGGAGGTGACGCGCAGACCTGGCGGCAGCTTTGGACGGTGAGCGCGGAGCCTCTGGAGGCCGATGGGGGGCGGGGGCAAAAATTAATTAAATAAGGGGAGGGGAGCAGCAAAACCATGTGAAACTGCAGCAGTGGAGAGGCCTTTAGTAGCTTGCCCATGCTGAGGTTTGCATCCCTCACACGGTTCATGGTTCCAACCATGATCCATAGTTGCATCCCCCACACTATTTTTAAATGGGAAAAAATTCCATTGAAAACCAACTGAATTTTTTCTTTATAATTTTTTTTTTAATTACGCCTGGATGCCTTACATGTTATTTTGGTAACCCTAACAGGAGGGCACAAAGATCCCAAAGGGGAAAAAAAACATCTTTTGTCTTTAATTGCTTTAGCTCTACTTCTCAAAAATTTATACTACGGTACTGCACGGCAAATTTATTTTTTGTTTAAAGTGACATCAATTGTCTATAGTTACAACCAAGAGACTGCTCACCTAAACCCAGTAAGGTCAATGGTCAGGCAAAATATTATTTACCAGGAAACATTCATATGATCCAGAATTTTCATATAAGAAATTAAAATGTGGCACTTCAGAGTTAGCTGAGTCCTGCTATGTTCTTGGCTGCTAGTGCAAGATTTCTTTCCCCCACACACAACCCTCAAACGTGGACTCCTTACAAAACAGTCCATTACCTACTTTTGACAGCCGAAAAGGCAATTTATGCAACTGAGGTCCACAAACAAGTCTGCAAAGTCGGTCTGATGCCGAAGAAATTAAAATGTAAAACCTTGAAGTCCTGATTGATACGGTGAATGGAAAACAGCGGCAAACTTGGCTGACTGTGCGAGACACTGGGCTTAAACAACACTGCATGTCAGTTTAATGAACATTTCAAGACATCACCACTGAGCAGCGGGAGCTCGGCGAGCGGTAGGAGATCTGTTAAAACTCTATTTATACTGTACCTGTAAACTGACAATATAATCACATTCTCACTTTGCATTGACTTTCATTATCAGGATGACATTTCTGTGACAAAGATTCTAATTGGCCAGTAGAATAATTTACACTAAAGAAAAACTAAGGGCCCCAAAGGTGTAAAAATCCCAAGTCCTCAAGTATTTGGTTTTCCTTATTTGAAATTGAACCATTTTATTATAGCTTCCAGAGAAGTTAATGTTCCTGAACCTGGTGAAGAAGAGGCAAGCACCCACACTCAAACAATACTGGCGATCAGATTTGGGCATACCTTGCAATGAAGTTGGTGAAAAAGAACGCATAAGTACTGCTGAGGACGACGATGACAAAGAACTGGGATGAACATTCCATAGTCTTTACAACATGTACTCAAATACGTCAATTTGACTATCCCACTTATGGTTATATCCACAATACACACACACACACACACACACACACACACACACACACACACACACACACAC
Organism: Plestiodon gilberti rubricaudatus; assembly: GCA_026170595.1. Classification (NCBI taxonomy): domain Eukaryota; kingdom Metazoa; phylum Chordata; class Lepidosauria; order Squamata; family Scincidae; genus Plestiodon; species Plestiodon gilberti. Next base: position 252,602,753 of record JANXHW010000001.1, on the reverse strand, counting down.
ACACACACAATCCCTGATTTATAGACATCCAAGTTACGGACAGCTGCATTGGCACTTTTGCGCAGGCATAGTATGTCCTTTCCTGGTGCTTCCATGCAGGCATGATAGTGCTGGGCTGGCAAGAACTAGCTGTTCTGACCTACGGTAGCTTCAAATTACAAAACAGACCTCTGGAATAGAACCTCTTCATAATTAGGGGATTTAAAGTCCAGTCCTAACCAACTTTCCAGTGCCGATTCAGCTGTGCCAATGGGGCGCGAGCTGCATTCTGTGATGGGGAGCAGCCACGGAAGCCTCCTCAAGGTAAGGGAACATTTGTTCCTTTACCTCAGAGCTGTGTTGCAGTTTGCATTGGCGCTAGAAAGCTGGTTAGGATTGGGCTGCTAGTGTAATGATGGAATGATGGGAAAGGATAATAACAACAACAACAACAACAAAGGAAATACAATACAACAAATACAATACAAAAGTCACATTTTAAAACAGTAAAAAACAGTTGACGAAATTAATAAAATACCTAAAAATTAATTTAAAAAGATTATTACAATTAAAACAAGAGCATAAAAAGCAGCAGCGTCCCAGCTCTACCAGTAGGATGTTAAAAAAGGCAGGGCTCAGAAGGCTTCCTTGAACAGAAAGGTTTTTAGGCCTCGCTGGAAAGTGTCCAAGGAGGGAGCAGTTCATAAATCAAAAGGGAGGAAGTTCCATAAGGTTGGTGCCACTACTGAGAAGGACCTATTTCTGGCCGCCGCCCCTCACACCTCCCTGGGCGACGGTACCCGCAAAAGGGCCTTCTCTGATTACCTAAGCAGGAGACGAGCCGGACTATATAGAAGTAGGCGGTCTCTCAAATATCCTGGCCCCAAGCCCTTACAACACCTTAACTATACGGTTGCTCTTGTAACCATATAATTATACAACTAGAGCACGGTGGTCCAACACGTGGCCCGTGGGCCGCCAGCGGCCCCCAGAGGCTTCTCCTGTGGCCCCCGGAGGCTTCTCCCTCCCCCCACGCTCCCCCCAGCAAAGGTGCTCAGCGCTGAGCGAAACTGACCTCGGAGAAGCGCTTTGCTCCCGAGCGCTTCTCCAAGCGTCAGCGAGGGTGCGCGAGGCATGCCGGGGACAGTTCGTCGACTGAAGCGCTTGCCCCGCGCTCCAGCTGATGATCGGAAAAGTGCGGGGCAGGCGCTTCAGTCGACGAACTCTCCCAGGCATGCCCTGCGCGCCCTCGCTGACGCTCGGAGAAGCGCTTGGGAACAAAGCGCTTCTCCGAGGTCAGTGGAGCGCAAGGCATGTTTGGGGCGACCTGTTCTGAGGCAGCCAGCCCCACCGGCTCTCTTCCTGAGGTTCAGGAAGAGAGTGGATCGGGCTGGCTGCCTTGGAACAGCTCGGCGCTGAGCGCCTTTGCTGGGGGAAGGGAGGGGGGAGGGAGAAGCCTCCAGGGGCCGCAGGAGCCGAGCATCGGAGGAACGAGCCAGTGAGTGTTTTTGTGGCTTGGGGGAGGGAGGGGGCTTCAAGAGCTGCAGAGTGCAACAGAAGTCTGAGGGAGGGGGAGTCCCAGGGTGAACTTGGGTTTCGGCAGGCAGGCAGGCAGCCCTGAAAGTCTGTCTGGCAGTTGGCTTTTTGCTCGTTCGTGGAAGGCTGCAAGAGGAGAAGCCCCAAAGATCGTGGTCACTTCAACTGTTCTGTCGTTGCTGCTGCTGCTGCCACCTTTCTTCTATGGAGGTGTTGTTTTTCTCCTGCCTTCTGCTAAGCCTGGCTTGGCTTTTTAATGGGCTCTGTGGATTCGCTGCCCCTCCTCTTGTCCTCTGGAGTTCCCTCTGTGCAACACTCGCCATAAGCAAAGGGAGCAGCGTGTCCTGCAAAATTATGACCTCTCTTGTTGCCCCACCCTTGCCCCCACCCCTGAAATACCCAGATGTTCTTATTTCTTTCTCCACTTCTCCAAGAATTCCTCTGTGCTGTGGATGACAAGGAATATTCTGTCTTGTTTTGTTAGTTTTGTTTGTTAGTTTTTTTGGGGGGGGGAGGTGGGAGGGAAAGGAGTCTGGGTGTCAGTGAATCACTGTCGCTCCTATTTATATTGGGGGGAGGGTAGATGAGATGCATCGTGTGAAAGGAGTGTTGCATTGGAGAGGTTGTCTTTAAAAAAAAAAAGAACAGACCCTCTCTCAAAGGGAGAATGGCGGGGACAACATCTTGCACTTCTGCTTTGAATTATTTATATTTATATTATTAATTAATTAATAATTATTTATTAATTTAATTAATTGTGCGGCTCCCGGGTTTCGTGTCGAAGTCAGCATGCGGCCCTCGAGGTACGAGAAGTTGGACCACCCTGAACTAGAGACTTAGATAGCCAGGATACTAAGTTAAGGGAGACCCACTCTGAACTGAGCTTGGTGTTAAAGGTATATCCATTTCATCCCAAGGTATACTGGGGCTCACGGAGGTCAATGGGTCCAGCGTGACCCAGAAGCATCCTCCGGAGGTTCCAGGTAAGCCATTGTGGCATGATAGTGAACATCAGGTGCTGGACTTCAGTATCCACGGTGTGTGTGTGTGTGTGTGTGTCCCAGAACATGCTCCTTTGAGCGAAAAAGATACAGTAGCTCCTCTGAGAGTGAGGGCAGTTACCCGAGTAAGAGGGTTCAGCAAGAGGCTTCGTAACTGCAGAACAGCATTGCAAAGCAGAAAACATGGAGGCTTTCAGCAGACAGGAAAGAGCCGTCAAAATAAAGGGGGGGGGGTTCTCTATAGGGAAGAGACTACCAAAACGCATAGCATCATGGGCACCTGGGCAAATGGCAAGATGAAAACAATGCTCAGCATGCACACCTCTACGGGGGAAAGAGATAATCAAGGTCTGCTTGCAGAGCAAAAATAGTTATAGGACTTTGCACAAAGGAAACAAAAGCATTTCTGGTTGGACGAAGGAGGTTCTCTTTGCATACGGTATGCCGTTTAGTTTCCTGGACTTGACTGAGTTTGAGTGTGTCTTCCAGGAGCACACAAAGGCTTGATTGCACCCCAATCAGAGAAGTTCCTGAGGGACAAAGGGCATGGCAGGGTGTTTGGCATAGGAATCTGAAAAGATTGTACTATGGCCTGGCCACTGGGCAATTTGAAACTTAATTCATTATGCAGCAGGACTTGCGCTTGCAGCAAAATTCTATCAGGATGGGGCCACCCAAATTTGCAAGACCTTGGAGGAAAGGAAACACACAGATGCCTCACAGCGTTACAGCTTTCCTCCCCCTTAATTAGCATGACCTCTAAGAGTTCAGTCTGACCTCACCCCTTGCAAAGTGAAGTCCTTCCTAGCTCCCCGGAATGCCAACCAGAAACCAAACTTGAGTTTTGTTAGATTGCACACATATTGAGAAAAAGAGAACGCTTATAATACCCCTTTGACTTCTCCAAGACAAAACTTAGTCAAAAGTCTTCCTTAGGTAAGAGGTGGGAGAAGGTGGGGGAGGAGGGAGTAGCAGAGGAGAAGGCAGTAGGTGTTCCCACAGTCAAATCTCAGGCACCCCAGAAGGAAAAAATGCTTTCGGATCTATCCACAAAAAAATGCTTTCGGATCTATCCAGTGTAAATCCACATGTTAAGTTAAGCACATTATTGGCCCTTGCAGGTTCACCCCTCAAAAAAGAAAATAGTAGCCATGGGGTGCAATCTGGATCAGGAATATGGTGGTGGGGAACAGGACTTAACTCTTTGTCCCACCACTGTTCTGATTCAGATCACCCCACTGATAGCAATTGCTATTAGCCAATAATATGCTTAACACAACATATAGTTTGGCTCTTGAGACTGAAAACTCCACAAGGCAATGACTTGTCTCTAAGTCTGCAGTACCATCAGTATTATTCTAGAGGGGAAACACAATATTTTGTTTTTCCCATCTATACAAATTAAGGGCACTCAAAAAGCTGCTGAAGAAATGGACACAATCTTCTTCCCACTCAACAAAGCACAGCAGATTGACAATATGAAAAATATGAAGTGTCAACGTGTCACCAACTCACATAGATTAATTTAAGCCTTCTCCTTGTGGCTTCTCACAACTTCATGAGGAAGGCAGCTGCCACTTCTAATGTAACACACAACAGAGGCAGGCACATTTAGCTCTGCAGTATGCACAGACTTTCACTAGCACATTTGGTACTCCAGCGTTTCGGACGGTCAAGCACAATAACGTATTGACATAAGTAATAACAAAAGCTACCGATGAGGAAAGCTCATAGCCATTGTGAAAAGCACAAATATGTTGATGATGCTGCTGCTGCTGTTGCTGCTGCTACTTACATGTGCCAGCACCACCACCACTGCACAATTAGCGATAACCTTGGCAAAGGTTACTCAGTTGTGATCTCATTATAACAACGGTTTAGCTCAGTAACAGGTGGAGGGTCTTCTTTTAGTGTGTGAGGTCACCTCTAAGTCCTGCCCCACTGCACCTTACCCCTCAAGGTAAACCTAATTCCGCCCACCACAAAGCATTGTAAAAATATAATAAATACTGTAAACAGTCAACACATACTACTGAATCACTGTAATGGCCTAAAGAGCAAGCCAGGTGACTTTCAGCGTAGTGCCACAGTGACCAACACCATGCACAATTTTCAAAGGAGGTTGTCAGAGCTGGAATGAATGATGGGAGAACTCCCCTTGGCTTAATACAAAATCAGCTTGGTATTTATAAGCGTCCTTACCAAACATTTCAGGAAAAATAACTTCACATTGCAGATGTGCTCTCAAAACAGCCTGTTCATCCTGGATATTGACCATGGATATGTGAAATCTCATTTTACATTCTGAGCTGGAGAAAACTTCTAGGAAAATGACACTCAGCTTGTAACAATTCAATTCATTATGGACTGGAAAAAATGATTACCGTAATAGTTCAAACCATTATGAACATCAGCAACATCAAGCGTTGAAACCACTTTCATCCCATGCCCGCCAAAGCCACTACGTGTAAAGCTTCGTGAACTCACTGAAGCACCTTCCCACCACTTCCACGCCAGCTCCTTCCATCTACCCTGTTTTCCCCAAAATAAGACCTACCACGAAAATAAGACCTACAGGTAGTTTGGAGCTCGCCTTCCAATACTCGCCTGCTCTATTGCTGGACATGAGAGATTGGGCCAATGGTTCTACAGGCAATGGAGTCGTAAGAAATTCAGGCTGGAATGTGGGGTTTGGAGAGTTAACAGAGTTCCAGAAGAAGATGACATGAATGTATTTGAATAAATGTAAATTGTTGAACCGGTACATGAAAAAATAAGACATCCCCTGAAAATAAGACCTACTGTGTTTTTTTGGAGCCAAAATAAATATAAGACCCGGTCTTATTTTTGGGGAAACAGGATATGAACACATATCAGAAAGAGGCAGAGGAGAGAAAAGTATATGAGTACACTCCTAAAATTATCAGGCAAAAAATAAACACTCCTTCCAGAGCAGTTCTCAGTCTAGACAAACAAAGGGGGGGGACACTAGATGACAAGAATATATGGCATACAGTACTTGCTTACAATAGTGCAGCACAGTATATCATAAACCAGAGATTACAGAGGAAGCTATTACTTCTTTTAGAACCAAACATAGGATAAGAAAAGAAACAAAAAAAAGTCAGTGTGTGTGTGTGTGTGGGGGGGGGGGGTTGGGGAGAAGGGAGGAGGAATATACAGTATGTTTTCATATATGTCTTTAAAACAATTTAACAAAAACCTGTGGGATCGGATGACAACCATTAATACAAAGATCGTTCAAAGCATAGAGAGAAACAAAAGAACAAAGGTGGGGAAGAGACCAAGAAAGAATTCCTGAGGAACAGTCAATAAAATACCACAAACTGATGAGAGAAACAGAGGGAGCATAAAACAATGCAGACCAAGAATGGCTGAGTTTACCAAGCAGTTCAGTAGAAATACATCAAACGCTGCCATTTTAATTGTATATATTTCTATCCTATTTGGCTGTTCTTAAATTGATTCTGTTTCATTGGGTATTGCATGTTGACTCTGGAACAGCACAAGAGACTATCTTATTCATCCCAAGAAACTACCTGTTTACCTTGGTAGGCAGGTAAGTAGATTAGATGTTATGGTACAGCAGCGTCAGGGCCATGGTACACCATCCACTAGATTAGGAACAGCGGGGAAGTGCAATTAAAACTGGCTACGATCGAGTCGAGAATACAAATCCCACCATGACTGTACTACATGCTCCCATTCAAGTGCCAATTTACCTCACAAGACTGTGCCCCCCTGCTTCAAACTTTTATGACTACTGTACATAAAAGCTGCTCTCAATAGTCTGAAGACTGCAGTTCTGCCTGTATCCTACACAGGATTCTATACATACACAGCTCAACATAGCACAGCACAGGAGAGTAACAATGTAACAAAGCGTTTTGCCTCTCCCAGGAGTGCTTTGTTACTCTCCGGTGCTGTGCTATGTTGAGCTGTGTATGTGTATGTATAGAATCCTGTGTAGGATACAGGCAGAATATATATATATATATATATATATATATATATATATATATATATATATATATATGGTATTTGAAGGTATTAGCATTTAGCTAAATAATGTGATGGTGGTCATGTTATCATTCAAAGCTTTTGGGACCTAGATCCACCAAATGAGTAAGGTCTTATCTCTTGAGTATTCTCTAACAGCCCAATTCTGCGTAAGGATACGTGGTCAGCCCATAGGGCCGCAGTATCCTGAGCCCTTACCAGGCCGCTCTGGTGCTGCCCGGGGACTCCTCGGGAGAAGGAGCCCTCCCCTGGTGCCTGACCCCAATGGGCCTCCCCTGGTGGAGCCCTCCCCTGGTGCCTGACCCCAATGGGTTTCCTCAGATGTACGTCTGCTCGAGAGCTGATGTACATCCAGGGCGTCGGAGTAACGGCAGACCAGGCTTGGAGAGTGCTGGGGATATCAGTGGAGCTCGCCGCCAATATACCCGCCCCCTCTTGCTCCGGGCCAGCCAATGGCCACCCTCCCTCGCCATTTGGCTCGCCCTCCCCCCCCGCCCCTGCACCAACCGGTGCAAATCTTACCTGCACTGGTGGCTGCAAGGTTGTCCAGGAGGTGAAGTAAGGGCTGCCGGCCTCCGCGCCAGCGGCCCTTACTCTCCGGGTGCCAAAAATGCACTTTATGGCATGTTTATGTGGCATCCAGCGCCTGCAGAGCACACATTCCGCAAGCGCAATGTTACGGTGGAGTGTGTTGTTAGTCACAGCGAAGGTCGTCTTGGCTGTACATGGGAAAGGTGCTGTAATGTCTTCAGTGAACAAACAGTTAATGAAAATGCTTGCAGTTATAAAAATGGACAAATACCAATACGGAAAGAGTCAGGATCCGGAATGGGATGGATACCTCAAATTGGGACATTTGACAAGAAGTGGGTCTCATTTATCACTTACTGCAATATGTCAGGTTATTTTCTACCCTTTTATCACAATATCTTTTTGCAATATATTCATGGATTTCTTTGTAAGTATACATTAAAAAAAAGTTCCACAACAACAACAACAACCCCTAAAATTTAGCAAAAGGTCCTGCTCTACACCTTTTGTGTAAAAATCCATGGTTGTTATTGCTTAGTCCCCGATTACTGACTTGTTCTGCTGCTATGAAGACAGCAGTTCTACCTATCCCACCATGCATTTCTGTAGACTTCCTTCATTATTTTCTGGTTCTTTCTTTATGAAAGTTGATGTTTTGTTCTTATTGTGATAAAAATTCATGCGTAGCGAAAATGACGTTTGCATTTGTTACCAAATATATATGTAATGTTTTCAATAAATCACTTTCCTGTCTCATGTGTGTGAGTGGTCATCATTTTAAAAAATAAAAAATAACCTTAAACAAACTTAAAGTTCTATAATAAATAATATTGCCTGCATGCCTGTTAAGGCCAGGGTAGGAGAGAACAAGATATTAAAATAAGACCCAATTATGCATAATTGGAATTAACACACAGTTGTAATGTTCATGTGAGTGCGCACGAACTCTGCAATAGGAAAAGAATTTTGTATAGAATTACTAAATATACACATTAAAAATAAGATTAATAACATACACACATACCCGAACCAACCTTTCATCACCCAATACACACACACAAATGTAACTTCAGAGATCTTAGAGGTTATGATTTCTCCATTTAAAAAACAAAATACAAATAAAGATACCTTACAAAAGCAGCCAGTATTTAAGGACCATGCTTTGGTCTTGGATGCCCCACACTTTTTTTTTTTTTTTTGAAACCAAAAGCAACCACAGGATTCCCCCAATCTGAATGATTGGGGGAATCACACAGTGGAGTGGGGGAAGGGTGGGGATTAACCCTTGCCCTTGTGTAGCATTTTCCTGCTGAAACTCCTCAAAGCTACATGCGTCCCACATGGTAAACTGGTTGTCTGCATGTACTCATCTACTGGTTACACCACAAGGATGCCAGACCTACTAGCGTACCTGAGTAAAGGAACAAACTCTTGCAAACAGCACATGTTAATAAGTTTGAGTTAAGAATGAAAAATTATTTCTGCAGGACTGGAGGCCTTTGATTGAGTAGTACTTGGACAATTATTATATTACATTATACATGAAATGAATGTACAGAAGAGATTGTAAACATATTGAAAAACGTTACAGAGAGTGCATTGGGAGGTTCGTTGGTTTTATCATGTAGCCATTTAAAACATTTGTCTTAAATTAAAATATTTTAAAAAGACGACAGATTTTATTAGAAGCTCACAGACAGTTTTGTCTGTCTCAAAACTGGAAATACAGGATGTTCGCTATGTCCAAATGTACGTATGTCACTATGGTGACAGACATCCAGCATTAATGCTTGTCAGCCAGCATGACTACCATGTATTGGCCAAGCAGACCTATCCTCGAATCCTCCCTTGCCTCTCTCCTCCCTGGTGCCTTTGTCCATTCTACCAACACAAACCAGACATCTCATTTACCACTGGTTCAATATTATATTTGGCTTCTACATGATGTATGTATGCTCTGCATAATGCTCAGAGGGTTACTTTAAATATAAAAATATTATGATCTGCAAGAGTTGCTGCCATAGTCAGGAGGATTCTCATCCACCAACCCAAGCGCAGGAGCTGTAGGATTCATTTCAGTCTGACTGCATGCTTGCGTAACAGAGAATAGCTCCTTTAACTCTCCCCAGTAAGAACATAAGAAGAGCCCTGCTGGATCAGGCCAAAGGCCCATCTAGTCCAGCTTCCTGAATCTCACAGCGGCCCTACCAGATGCCTCAGGAAGCACACAGACAACAAGATACCTGCTTCCTTTTGTCACTCCCTTGCACCTGGCACAGAGAAAACCTACTTCTAAAGCCAGGAGGTTGCTTATGGCTTGTAACCTGTGATGGTCTTTTCCTCCATGAATCTATCCAATCCCCTTTTAAAAGGCATCTAGGCCAGGTGCCATCACCACATCCTGTGGCAAGGAGTTCCACAGATGAATTACACGCTGGGTGAAGAAATATTTTCTAGGGTCCACCCCCATCTCTACAGGACTACTAAAATCCTCAGCTGACTCCAGGACAGTGCTGGATCAACACTCCAAGCTCCCCAACTGTCACTAAGCCTTGTATCCATCCTGTCCCTACAGCTAGATTCTGGTTCCAGAGGGAGCTATCGGTGGTTCTGACCCCTTGCTCCTTAATCTGTATCCTCGACACACTTGGTCAGAACGTCCATGAGCAGGGCTGGCCCCTTCATGAGTGGACTGAAGCAGTCACTTTGAGTGGCAGGCTGGAAGAGGCAGCATATTGCCCATCCAGGTGCTTCACACTGATCCTCTTCTCACTTGCTGAGAGCAAGCAAAAGAAGCATCAGGGCAGAGGCAACTCACCTCTTCTTCCAGCACCACTGCTGCAAGCAACCAGTGCTAGAGAAAAAAGCAGCAGAGCACCATGGTGATCCTCTTCTACTTGCTCCCCTTCCGTGAGCAATCAGAACAGCATCAGTCAGCTTCTGGCTTCTTCTTTGTCTGCCCACCAACAAGGCGGCAGCGGATCACCCTCACCTCCTTCTTACCTTTATCTCCACTGCCTCCTGCTGGCTCTCGGCTGGTTATGTTCAAACAAGCAGGCTGTGCTCAGCGTGCTGGGAGAGAAAGAGCAGTGAAACAGAGGTGAAAACTCTGTTCCTAGCATGTTCTGCCCAGCCTGTTTGTTTGAATGTGACCAGATGGAGACAAGCGGGAGATGGTAGGGGGAAAGTAAGGAGAAGGCAGCAGGGGCAGTCTAGGATTGCTGTATTCTCCTCTCCATGCTTACCCAGCTGCTTCTTTAAACAACTGGATGAGGAAGGAGGAGGATGCAGTGGCTGGGGTGTGTGTGTGCACATTAGTGTGTGCAAAAATGGAGGGGGGAAATTTAGGGCACCCTTTCAGGTGCCAGTTAAATGGGGGAGGGGAAATGAGGCAGTGGATCCACACCATTTTAGGCAGTGTATTTTCTTGGACTGGACCACATGTATCCCTGAGGGTTCCAGCCTGGAACAGAAGAGAGGCACATAATAAACATTTGTGCCAACTGAATGGAGGAAGAAAGAATCACCAATAAAATCTTTGGACAGCTTTTCTGGCACTGCATAGCCTGCTCCTATATACATTCCGAGTTCACTTGTAACTCAGCAGCAGTTTTAAAGGCAGCCAGATACAACAGCGGAGAAAACCCTGCAAACACACACTTTGTAAATTTGCCCTATGGTAACATAAAACTAGGCAAGCCTTATGATTAAAGTGATATGATGCAGCACAACCCCTGGTACAACTTTATGCCAACAAGCTAAAGTTCTAGTTTTCACCATCTAGTGTGGGCAAAAGAAAACTAAAGTAACATACTCCAAGTACTAGGGAAGACAACGTAGTTGCTCTCTTAAAATTTTTTTGAGCTTATAAACATGAAACACATTTTACATGCTATCAGGAATGGTAGCTGGAGCAGACTGACTGAGGGGAGTAGATCTAGTGGTTAGTGCTCACACATCCTTCCTGCTCTCCATTTTCCTTTTTAGTGAGTTAGCAACTGAATGGGGAAGGCAATTGGTTGTTCTGTTGCCACTATCCCAGGCTAATGAGATCAGGCAGAGAGGGGCCATGTGGCGGGAAAAATCCTCCCAAGAGAACATGGGACCCCCAAGGGTTCTTATTTAAATTAAAACTGCAGTAGCACTGGCAACCGTTCAGATATGACAACCCACTGAATTTCCTGTGAACATGTACTAGGCAGGCACATAGTCCAAATATAACAGGTTTATTGAAAATCCAAGAAGAAAAGGAATTAAACAAAACCGGGATAGAAAACGTACAAGCAGGCTGATGAAAAATGCCTGAACTCAGCTGGATACATGCAAAGAAAAACCTTAATCAAATTGGATCCAGTCACTAGAAATGCCCAGCAGAGGAAGCCAGAAAGCCACTCAAGAGCAGGCACACAACCCCCCCCCCACCCGCCTTGTTAAACTGGTAACGTTTGCAGGCTAGCTTGACAGGAACACAGCAAACAAAACAAAATTAATGCCTTGAACATGTCTAACTTGGATTACAGTCCCTATCACTAGCTAGTTCAATTGTCCCAAGAATCCCAGTCCCTGCACTTACTGGAGAGTAAGTGGATGTGCCTTCCACAAACCAGCACTAGGTTTCATGGCAGAAACACACGCAAGCATCCTTGTGCTTGAACCTAAGTAGCCTAGGTTTGATGATGTCATAAAGTTACCTGATTAGAGGTGAGGAACCCACCTGGCCATTCCATTCCACCCTTTTAGTGAGATAGATAGGTTTGGGTGACCAATTGGTAGGCACCTGCCAAACATAATAGGAGGCTTAGCTAGTCCAGACATGAACAAGGACAAAGTGTGTTTCAGGAACATGACCCAATATGTTCAGGCTACTGAACCAGCACAGAACATGTCTTTAAAAGTGTTCAAAAAATAAATAGGGAAAAAGGACATTCATCACACATACAAACTGCCACTGTGTTCTTCTGAACTCCCCCACTAGCTAAATCCACCTTGGTCCAATCTTGGGCCAAATCTTTGAGCCAATGTAAAAGCAGAGATATCACCATGCCAACAAAAGTTCATATAGTCAGGGCGATGGTGTTCCCAGTATCAATGTATGCTTGCGAGAGTTGGACCATAAGGAAGGCTGAGCGCCGAAGAATAGATGCTTTCAAACTGTGGTGCTGGAGAAGACTCCTGAGAAAAGTATGAAGATTTTCATGGCTATTTGTAACTAGTAAAGAAGTACGCTTAATGGGTTTTCCAGCCATGTATTTATTGTGAGGAAATACAGATAGAAAATTTCCTGAGGCTTGCCAGTGGAAAATCCTTTGATGTCCGTGATCGCTTTAAAGAGACAAGCAGCTGAACTGCGTTCTCCTGGACTATCTGATGCTGGCAGGCAATATTACTGACACTTGCTGACGTTTCGTTACACACTTGTAACTTTATCAAAGCAAACACACGAACCAACGCGGCTTCAAGCCGGTAGATGTTACTGTCTGTTGAGGAGCATCGTTACTTTTTGTAGTTGAGAAGCACTGACTGCTGATTCAAAACGGAAGCTTGTTGCCTAGTTACGCAAACCCTGCATGACCTCTTAAAGGGATACAGTTATGGAGTACCATGTAACAGTGTGAGTGAGGTGCAGAACGGGCTGATCAATTAGAGGCAGAGGCAGGTTGTTGCACACTGGCCAGCTGCAGCTTCTTGCTGAGGACATCAGCAAGAAGGAAAATGAGGGTACACTTACTGAAAAGAAAAAAGATCTTAAGTGGCTGTCTCTTCCCTTTGTTAAAGGTGTTACGGACAAAATAGCACATGTGTTCAGGAGACATGAAGTAAAAACAATATTTATACCAACACAGAAGATACAGCAAATGCTGGGTAAGATAAAAGACCTGCACTTTCTAATCCAGGAGTATATCAGATACCATGTGGGGACTGTGGGCGGGTGTATGTGGGCAACACAAAAAGACCTATAAGGGTGAGATTAAAGGAACATATAAGGGCTACCAAGACTTCCCAGGAAGAAAAATCTGCCATTGCTGCGCATGCAGCAGAGTCTGGACATGAGATTGCATTTCAAGCTACCCGCTCTCTCTTTAATGAAGCCAATAATAGATAGAGACTTAATTTAGAGGCCATTGCAATAACACAAAGAAGATCATTGGACCTCCTTAACCGGCAGCAGGAACTGTCATTCGTGAACAAGGTGTGGTTTCCGCTTCTTCAAAGGTCGTTTGGGGAAGGGGGGAAAAGCTGCAGCTGGCCAGTGTGCAACAACCTGCCTCTGCCTCTAATTGATCAGCCCGTTCTGCACCTCACTCACACTGTTACATGGTACTCCATAACTGTATCCCTTTAAGAGGTCATGCAGGGTTTGCGTAACTAGGCAACAAGCTTCCGTTTTGAATCAGCAGTCAGTGCTTCTCAACTACAAAAAGTAACGATGCTCCTCAACAGACAGTAACATCTACCGGCTTGAAGCCGCGTTGGTTAGTGTGTTTGCTTTGATAAAGTTACAAGTGTGTAACGAAACGTCAGCAAGTGTCAGTAATATTGCCTGCCAGCATCAGATAGTCCAGGAGAACGCAGTTCAGCTGCTTGTCTCTTTAAAGCGATCACGGACATCAAAGGATTTTCCACTGGCAAGCCTCAGGAAATTTTCTATCTGTATTTCCTCACAATAAATACATGGCTGGAAAACTCATTAAGCGTACCTCTTTACTAGACTCCTGAGAGTCCCTTGGACTGCTAGGAGATCAAATCAGTCAATCCTAAATGAAATCAACCCTGACTGCTCCCTGGAAGGACAGATACTAAGGCTGAAACTCAAATATTTTGGCCACCTAATGCGAAGAGAGGACTCTCTGGAGAAGACTCTGATGCTGGGAAAGATTGAAGGCAAAAGGAGAAGGGGAAGGCAAAGGATGAGATGGTTAGACAGCATCACCGATGCCACGAACATGAAAATGAGTGAACTCAGGAAGATAGTGGAGAATAGGAAGGCCTGGCGGGATATGGTTCATGGGATCACGAAGGGTCGGATACGACTTAGCGACTGAACAACAACAACAACCAATCTTGAAAGCTTTCACTGTGAGTTAAAACATGCTGATCATGTCAAATGTGAGCAATTTGCAAGTGGCGTATATATTTAAAGCAGTGTAAAAGACTACATGCATTTTCACTTGCACTGTCACATTAAATAAAGTTATGCACTGGCATTCTTATAAAGAGGAAATATTAACAAGGGGTTTGCTGCACTAACTTGTTATTACACACAGTAGGTTTTCCCCCATTTGTTTTAAACAAAGAGTATTGCTCAAGCAACACAATTTATACTCCTACGAATAGCACTCTCTATTTGCTACTTATTTCTGTAACAACATTAATTTTGAAACTACAACTTCGTGATAATATAGAAGGATTAACAATTGACTAATCCAACGTAATACTATTATGGTGAAATTGTTATCTGCTGTTGCTGAAGTGACAGGCGTATATTAAAAAAATCTAAATCAATGAGGTAATATATGAGAGAGCTTCAAGGCAGCTGTCTCTACTTAAGCAAAATGCACTTGCATTACAAAAATGATGTGCAGTCAAACAAGGAAGACAAAGGGTCAAACTACATATTACATGCAAAAACATGCATTAAAAGCCTGTCCGTTGCTTCTTCTAGGCCTGGGAAAAGCTGCTTCAGAAGGGGACAATTTAGAATGGAATAGGACAGGGGGTACCTGTACAAACATACACCTGGAGCACTTCCTAATTCAGCAGAGGCACCGTTTAAAGTCGCAGTTCTCTTATACTTAGCACATGGATAGCAACTGTCCCTATTTATCCCAAGTGGCTATTGTTCTCTGTGTGTGTGCGCGTGCGTGCGTGTGCACGTTTAATCTTGTAAACCTCTTTGGGACAGGAAACAATCTTAATTCCTTTCACAATGTAAACAGCATTGAGAACTTTTTTTGGATGAAAAGCAGTATACAAATAATAAAAATAACTGAATATGGGAGAAGCACTTTCCATCCAGTCTGGCTGAGAAACTTTCCAGATTTTTGCTTTCACTCACACCCCACTCATGTTACCTCTCATTACTGGGAGTAATCTGGTGCTTTTTCAAGCTTTGATGAAGCACAGCAATTCATTTAAGATGGGTGTCACTGGTGCCAAGCAGGCTCAATTCATTTCAGTAAAGGCAATTTAAATCATTATTTAAATCATCAAGAGAAAAGGGTGATTTACAACAATTAATCAATCAAGTTTCCAGTTTTCTAATTCATGTATTTCCTGAACAAGCTTGTATACTAATTGGTTTCTATATCAATCCAAAATGTATTATCTTGCAACTAAGAATCTTTGTTTTATCTGGAGGAATAATCCAAACCGCTGGATAATCCAAACCACATGCCTCGTGCACTACAGAATGTGCTTAAGGTACATTCTGGTATGAGAAGTAATTGTGAAATTAAGGATTTATGTTTTCTGTGTGTGTGTGTGCGTGCGCACACACACGCATGCACACACTGAGCAAGATAACTCATTTATAAAATTAGGTTACAATCCTAAATGCACTTACTAGGGAGTGAGTCCCATTGGATATAGTACAACTTCTGAGTACAAAAACACATAGGATTGCACTGCAAGTCCTCAAATCTTTTCAAAAGCAAGTAGCAGGTCCAGCTAAAGCTTAGGCACTTCCTGAGGCAACCTAATTCCACCACCACTCTACTTCCTGTTCACATGCACGACTCCATCACCATCACAGCCCCCCCTTTACCTCCTCTCCCATTGGCTTGTCTGTAAAACTGAGCAGGGCGGGGGAGGGGTCCATGGGAAAGATCCTCCCTGCACCTGTTTTGAACTAGCATTGGCAGAACAGAAGATCTTCCCCACAGCAGTCCTGGAAGGGACATTATCAGGTAAAGAATCGCAGTGGCCGCTACGATCGTTTCCAGCTCTGTAGCTGTGTCTCTTGGCAGCAATGTGAGAGGAGAAGATAAGTTGCCACAACATCCTCCTGCTAACTTTCCAAGGAAAATGAGCCAAGAGAGGACAGGACAGTGGTTGGGTAGTACAGCAGATGACAAGTGTGGATGGGGTGCAAGAGACTCCCACCACCAGCTTGCCCCTTTCCCCAGCCCACCACTTGAGGAGAGTGCTCCAGTCAGCCTCATGGCTAGGTCACCCTTGCCAAGTAGCAGTAATTAAAGGGGGGGGGGGGACACACACGATTTTCCACTAAATCTGAACCAGGCCAGAATGTTCATGACAGGATTGTGGATTTAGTTTTAAGATACTGTAAGTAAACAGTTTGACATGTTTGCTTGCATTACTAATCTAAACAGATCTCACTGCAAGCCAGCTCATTTTCAACTGATTTTATTTAAAAAAGAAAAAAGAAAAACAAAGAACACCACAACTTATTCGGAATTGTGTTTGTTTTTTGTTTTAAACTTTGAAAAAAAAAATCAATTTCTAGCCACCCTGGTGCCAATTTTGGAAGTTGCTTCAAAATGTTTTGTCAGGTGCTAGAACCTCAAATCCCTGTGTGATGCATTTGTTCAGACTATCTGTAGCTAAACCAGCAAACTAGCTTGGTGCCATGCAGTACAGTGGTCCAGAGTCCCCCCTGCAAGGTCAGGGTGTCTCACGCAAAGAGAAGGAGGAGGCATTTTCCAGAAAGGTGGCTGATCCGAGGCATCTGTTCAAGAGAAAAAGTGAAATTGTATGCAGAAGAAGCAAGCAGAAGTCGTTACCAAAAAGCAGTGCAGTTAGGTGAGACAGATGCAGAAAGAGAAGCTGGTAACTAGTGATGGGACAGAGAAGAAGGGAAATGTTTCTAGTGACGTTAAGCAGAGCTGACACAGGCAGGGAGTAGTGACAATGGTTAAGAAAAGAATTATACAGGTGTCTCCTGCTCAATGACAGATCGCTTAGCAATGATCCAGATATATGATGGAGGTCCCCAGTAAAAAAGAGCAAAGGATTTTAAAAGACGCATCTTTTTAAAGCCCCAGCTCATCAGCTGTTTGGCTTTAGAGAAAGGCTTTGAAGTTCAGCACTGGGGCTTTAAGCACAGTGCTGAACTTCAAAGCCCTTATCTAAAGCCAAACAGCTAATGAACAAGATAAGAGCTTGGATGTTTAACGCTGGGGCTTGAAGCACAGTGCTAAACTTCAGTACAGCAAGACCCGCTGAATGACAGCTTCACTTTATGATGGGGATTTCAGAACGTATCACTGTTGTTAAGTGGGAGACACCTGTATAAGGAATAGATATGGCACTGACTAATAACAGTAGAAAAGGGGTAGCTAGCCTGTAAAGTTGGCTGGATAACCAGTAAATCTACTTGGATAAAAATGAGGCCTATTGTTTCCAACAGAGATCCAGTAGCTTGGGGTCAAAGCTCCAGTCCAGCTTCTGGAAACACCATCAATCAACTCACCCATGGTTTTGACACAAGCAAGGACTGACTGCCACTGATGGCAGTTACCAGAGCCATTCACCCTGCTTCTCAGGACAGAGTAAGGGGCTGGCTTCCCTACTTGGTCTGGCATTGTATTGCTTTTGAAATGTTACACACTGCTGGTGAACTCTGCTGAATTCAAACCATGGAGTAAGTGACATTTTGGTGACTTTGTTTTAATTTCTGTTATGCTGGAGAAAACACAAGGCAACTGTGCTATGGACTTCCTGCATTGCTCTGATCGCTTCCTTGGTCTAATATGGTCAGTCTATAAAAACTGTATCTTTTTTGAACTGGAACCACTGCCTATATTGTTTGCTGGTCCTGAAAGTCCAACCTGGTGTAGGAATTAAGCTTATCGTGTTCCTCTGTCTTCGCCCTGCAATACATTATCTTGCCCTTGAAGACAGTCAGTCCTCTTTCCAAGTGGGTGTTGATAACACTGGCAGTGTGTACTGAATAAGCTTGCAGTGCTGCTGATCTACCAGTTCTGTCAATGCATGAACATTAGCGTCACTGTTTAAGAAAAATGGAATAAGAGAAAAGTAGTTAGCTGAAGTAATGAAACAACATACCGGGTCTGTATCAAAATTCTGTAATGAAGACACTAATCAGGAAGCTAATCAGATTTTTCACATAGTACAGTAGCCAACTAATTGGGGGTAAGGGAAGAAGGGAGAAACAACCAGGACAGATGGGACACTGAAGCTTGCCCAAAATGCAAATTTATTCAAGATCTAAAAACTCTAATAAGGAAAACAGCAGAGCAGAACAAGGAAATAAAAAGTGCAGGCAGTATGCAACTCTAAAAGTCCATTACCTGCTTTTTCTTACAACCACTCTGAGTCAAGAGTTGATTCAAATAATTAACTGCAGGTGTATTTCATAATTATTACTTCTTTCTAAAAAGCAATAGTATCCAAGTTTAAAGAGCTTCCAATATAGACAGAGCTATGTCTCAGATCATTGGGAGTGAGTGCACCGATTTCAATTGTGACACAAACAGAGGGCAGTTCCACCAACAGCAGAGGCATATTCACCTGGAAGCTGCCTGTCCCCTTGGTTCTGCAGTACTATAGTGCACAACTAGGCCAGGCAGAATCCCTGGGGAAAAAAGCTGGTATATGGCTGGCACTCTAAGCAGGAAGCCAGCCTGGCCAACTGCATAGCAGATTCGCATACACAGTCCTGCCGATTTACATCAGGCTTCTGATGAAAAAAGTGCACACATCAGCTCCTTCAACCCTCCCTCCAAACACACATCTTTTTGCACCACACAGAAGCAATCCAATAGAACATTTTTCAGC
Organism: Plestiodon gilberti rubricaudatus; assembly: GCA_026170595.1. NCBI lineage: Eukaryota > Metazoa > Chordata > Lepidosauria > Squamata > Scincidae > Plestiodon > Plestiodon gilberti. The sequence continues at coordinate 252,583,905 of JANXHW010000001.1, read as the reverse complement.
CCACGGCTACAGCAGCAAACAACTCTGTCTTCTTGCCTCCTCTGATGCATAAAGCATCATGAATATATTTGATTAATTGCAGTCAGGGCAGTAATTGAGTTTGTCAAGGAAAAGCCAGCCTGTTTTGTTCACTTGATGTAGTAGTAGCTGAAACAATGTATGATAGTATGATCACTAGTATGTATCACAAGTATCACAAGTAGTATGATCACTATGATAGTGATCATAGCTGACACTATCTCTTGTCTCAAGAAGATGATGTGTAGAACAAACCAACAGATAATGTCATGCAAACCTCACACACATTTTAGCAGTCCAAAGTTCTTTAGTGAAAAGCAGATTCTAGAAGGTGTTGCTGTTGTTTGTTTAACCATTGGATACAACCTTTTAACAGGCACTGAAGCCTGTGTCACCTTCCTGACGGCCACCGCAGGACCCTGTGCTGTGGAGCGGGTAAGTGCCGCTTCAAGTGGTGCAGGGCCTGGGGGGGGGGCTAACAGGGGTGGGTGGGCAGATCGGGCCTGGGAGGGGGGAAAGATCTGCAGAGAAGGCCTCTGCCATATCCTATCCCCTCCCCCGTGCCTGGAAGCCCTACATGGGGCTTCTTGGGCCTGTGCCCGTGAGTTAGTAGCCCTGAGTAGCCCCACAGAACAGGTTGGGGCTTGACACGGGGTAAACATCCAAGCTCTTATCTTGCCCATTAGCTGTTTGGCTTTAGATAAGGGCTTTGGTCTCCCAAGGAGGCCTCCAGCCTGCTCAATCCCAGCACTGGATAGGATTGGGTTGCCTGACGGCTTGTTTTAACAGGATTTGAGGCTACTATATCTGCTTGCTTGACAGTAAGATTCCATTCAAACTAATTAAGGAAATATATTTAGGTCTAACACAAGGTGTCATGTGACACCTTAAACAATCACAAATTTATGGCGCGATCCTGCATAACAATCTGCCTGCAAAGCATGCGCTCCGCAGGCGGAGGGTGCCGTAAATGCACCATAAAGCACGTTTTTGGCATCTGTAGAGTAAGGACCGCCGGTGTGCAGGCCAGCAGCCTGTACTTCGCATTCCGGATGTCCCTGCAGCTGGCAGAGCAGGTAGGATTTGCACCGGCCGGTGCAGGGGCGGGGGGGGGGGGAGGGCGGCGAGGAAGGGCAGATGTTGGGCTAGCCGGGCCAGGAGGGGGCGGGGATATTGGCGGCGAGCTATGGCGATATCCCCAGCCCTTTCCCGGGCTCGGTGGCCCTTTCCCCGCCACCCTGGATGTACGTCAGCCGATGACACTGATCTGAATACGGATCAACATAACAGCATTCAGCATTTTATCAATCAGGCTCCCCTCTCTAAATTACAAGGTAGAACAGGCTGAGTATTACTTTGTTCATTTCTTGGATTTTCGTGACTTATTATTTCAGTATTGCTGAAATGTAACTCAGTCGTCTCTCACATGCCACTTTTCTTTTGTAGTCTGCTGCACACCTCTAGATGCGTTTTAATGAGGGGAAGTTGCGAGAGATCAGCCTTCCCAAAAATCATGACCAACGTCAGCAATAGTTAGCTTTTGCTAACTATTAGCTTGTGCGCTCACTTTAAGCAGCTTATTGCATCATGGCTCTCTTCGCGTAGATAAAAGAGCACTCAATTGCTGCTGGGCAAAATTACCCACTGCTCTTCCCCATTTACACATCTGAATACCATTAGAAGAATGAATGACACAGCCAAATGTGGAAGCATTATTCTATACATTTCACGGAAGGGTCAAAGATTGACATTTTGAAACGCTGTCACAAAATTAGCTTTGCGCAAATACTGTCAAACAGTGTGAAGTCAGGAAATAGACTCAATGGGGGCATTATCCCGTGGTTTCTATTCTGGGGAAAAAACCTGCTTTGTTCCAGCTTAAGGTAAAGGTAAAGGTGACCCCTGACAATAAAGTCCAGTCGTGTCCGACTCTAGGGTGTGGTGCTCATCCCCATTTCAAAGCCGAAGAGCCAGCGTTGTCCGAAGACGCCTCCGTGGTCATGTGGCCGGCATGACTCTCCTTGCCGCAGCGCGTAGCATGCGGCTGGAACACGGAGCGCTGTTTACCTTCCCGCAAGCAGTACCTATTTATCTACTCACATTAACATGCTTTGGAACTGCTAGGTTGGCAGAAGCTGACCAAGCAACGAGAGCTCTTATTAAATAAAAAATACTTAAAGGTTTAAAAACCCTTTGATAAACAATATATTTATTTGTTGAATTCACACCATTCCGATATCTGCACCTGCTCCTCCAATGACCAAAGTCTCTTTCCAGTCCAATAAATGTCAGAATAAGGCCTAAATATATTGAGGATCACTTTGTGTCCATCATATGCCTTTTAACATACTTTCATCACCCCTCTATCCAGACAATCTGGTTGGCAACAGGATGAATGCCTCCACACCTTCAATTCATATTTACTATTTTAGCAGTGCAGTCTTTTGTATGTTTACTCAGAAGTAAGACCTCAGAGTATGTCCCAAGAGTCCAATGTGACATACTCCCAGGTGTATGGGAGTACAGCCTAAATCTACTTCAGTGGTTGCAAGTACAGAATCAATGATGGCAGTTATCCCAAATACAATAACTTTGGAAAGCTTAATCGTCATGCAAAATACTGAAAACTCATAAAATACTGTATAGAACAGCGGTGAGGAACCGGCGGCCCGCGGGCCGTTTCTGGCCCCCATGGCGATCCAGTCCAGCCCGCGCGAGACCGGACCCCGGCGCTGGTTCCGCGCGCCTCCTCCAAGCGCCGTTCGCTGTTTGTATACATGCGCAGACCGTCGCTAAGGCCGAGAGAGGGCAATCCTCGGCTTCAGTGTCGTTCTGCGCATGTACACGAAGGAGGTGACGCACTCCTCCGCACGTCACTTTGGCGTCACCTCCTTCGTGTACATGCGTGCACACACAGAAAATATAAATTCAAACACACATAAAGGCATACAGTATATCTTAGGCTGCAACCTTATTCACACTTTCCTGGGAGTAAGTCCCATTGAACACAGTGAGACTTACTTCTGAGTAAACACGCATAGGACTGTGCTGTAACTGTGTCCTCTCCAATAACACACATGGAAATGTTATTGAAAAGCAACTGTGTACTCTACAGGTGTCCCCCGTTTAATAACGGATCGCTTAACGACAATCCGGATTTTTGACAAAGGTCCCCAGTAAAAAAGAGCAAAGGATTAAAAGAAACATCTTTTTAAATCCCCAGTTCTTCAGCTGTTTGGCGCTAGATAAGGGCTTTGAAGTTCAGCACTGTGCTTAAAGCGCCAGTGCTGAACTTCGAAGCCCTTATCTAAAGCCAAACAGCTAATGGGCAAGATAAGAGCTTGGATGTTTAACGCTGGGGCTTGAAGCACAGTGCTTAACTTCAAAGCACAGCAAGACCTGCTTAATGACGGCTTCACTTTACGACAGGGATTTCAGAACGTATCCCTATCGTTAAGCAGGGGACACCTGTACAAGTACAAGTACAAAGACACTCTACATGTGTTGTTATCACATTAGTGGGGGAAGAGATCTTTGCTGTACATATATAAACACCAAGCCACTGAGGACCAAACTACAGTATATGCGTTGTGTCCATTTTTTTTAATTGTTAATGGCAGCTAGGGAGGGGGAAGAATACCCTCATATGAAGAAAACCAGGTGCTACTTCCCTCAGGAATGAAGCTGCCTTTGGCCCCAATAGCAACTTCCCACTCAAGGCAAAGAGCAGCTGCAGAGAGGAAGTACCAGATGGGGGTAAACTGTTAAAGCTCTCCACCCTTGCCGCAGTCCAGATCCAAATCCTCCCCACAACTGATATTCACAGTTTAAAAAACCAATACACAAGACATGACCTATGTCACATCCAGTTTGGTGCTTAATGTAGCAAACAGATGAGCAAGTCTAACCCCAGCAGTTAGCTAATACTAACTTTAAATTTCCTGAATCTGTAGCGTTTACTTTCATGATTGTTTGCTAAGCGCCACAGTAACAAAGTTCTGCATTGTTGAACATATTATATATGGTTTCTAAACATGTAAGCTGTATCTTAAAACAGTATTTAGAAGAGGGAGGAAATAATATTCCAAATAATGCAAGAATGCAGCAAAGGCTCTGAATATTGCACTGACCTACTTACGGAACTGAAATGTTACAAAGTGTACAAATTTAGGGAAACTATTTGCATAGGATCTCTATCCTGATACATTTGCTGGAGTTCCAATGCAATATGTCAGCTCAGTAACAATATGCAGTTTCATCATTACTGAAGAGGATGAACAGGAAATACTGTACACATCAAGTCACTAGCTACATCCACATAAAATGGTAGGTTCAACCCTGAAAACTTAACTTTCTAAAACAGCAAAAACCAAAAGGGAAAAAAAAAGCAAACACAAATTTAAAAAAGCAAAACACCAAAACCAAGCTCTCTTTTTTCCACACAATGTAATTAGGTGGCAGGGTTCATTGCTACAGGATGTGGTGTGATCTAGGGAAGGATGAGAGCAATATCTAGAAATCTAACTATTTATAAAGGCAGCGTATAAAACCTCATCCTCCAAAGAATAAAGCTGCTTCTGAATACCAGGGCAAGATGCTGCCTGAATTTCTCAGTTTTCTAGACTGATACCTGCCTGTTCCAGAAGAATGGTGTTTTCTGTTTTTGTGACGGAACTGTGAGCTGGATAGACACAGGTCTTGCTCCAGTCTAGTGGGCTTTGGTTTTCTCCTCACAACTGAAACATCCAAAGTGTGTTCTAATCTATACCACACCAGCAGAGTTAATTGACAGAATCCCATCATCCATCCTCTATACCGCAGGCTATTAGAAGAATCTCACTTGGCCCACTAATCATCCAAAGCCAGGTTCCAGCTGGTTGGGCTTGTGGGAGGAAGTCATTCCTCTTTTAAACTCCCTATTAAAAAACACAGGTGGTTCATTACCAGCTTTGCCTTAAATTTTACCCTCCACAAGAGCTGTCAAGCTCAATTCATCAACATTTGGAAGGTATTTCAGAACACTCAAACAAATAGTACTAAGAAAGCCAGAGATATTGCAACATGGGTTTCATAACCAACTAGTGAAGAAAGAGACGGTTGCAAGAGAAGAACTTACATGTTTAAGATGGAGTTTTTAAAGCAAAAACCAGGAACATCCATTTCACTGTACAGGTGGGCCCCCATATCCACGGATTCGCTATCCACCATTTCAGTTATCCATGGATTGCGGGGACCCCCCCCCCAGGTTTTTACTTTTTTCCCAGTAAGCTTTGTTTCTTCCTTAAACAAACAGGAGAAGCAGCCTCTGGCTGCTTATTGCAGGCAAGTAGAACGAGACTAGGTCCTAGAGAGGCTCTACAAGGTTAACAGAAACCTTGCAGAGCCTCCCTAGGACTTAGTCTCATTCTACTTGCCTGCAATGGAGGCTGCTTCTCTGTTTGTTTTAAGGAAGAAACAAAGCTTGCTGAAAGAAAAATAAGAGCTGGGGGCGCACGCACGCACGCCTGCCCACAGGGGAGGCAGGGCGGGGGGGCCTCAAGAAACCATGGAGGGGGTGTTCGCTCCTATCCACGATTTCAAGTATCCACGGAGGGGCCTGGAACATATCCCCAGCGGATATGGGGGGGAGTACTGTACAATGAACAATGACAGCAAGTTACTGTCTCTCAACCTACAATGGCACAGTTTTCAGTCTCTCCTACCCGCCCTTCAACTTCTAATCTGAAGTCATTTTCAAGGTAAAAACAGCAAGAGTATTAAAACATTTTATATATATTTTATTTATTTATTTACAGTATTTTTATCCCGCCTTTCTCCCCGAAGGGACCCAAATATATAAATATATAAAGCAGAAACTAGGTTCACCTTTTTCTCACCTTGCAATTATGCAGAAAGTTTGCTGGCTCAGGTATACAGTGGTGGGTGGCATTCAAAGTTCAAAGGAGAAGTGCAAGGCCCCTTCTCATATTACACAGTGGAAAACCTGGGTTTGGCATTAACGACTGGACTTAATTGTCAGGGGATACCTTTACCTTTACCTTTATATATTCGACAGGGAGCAACAGTCAATCTCAGCTCTCTGATTAGTATATATACACATCTGCCACATGGATTCACAAGCATGTCTGTCACATTTGCACATTACATTAAGGATACCTTCACAATTTCATACATGTAAAGCTAAAAAAGACATATAGAAGGAATTGTGCTTGACTGGCTCATGCTTAAACAAGAGCATTTCCTCAGATTGCTATTTCAGGAACAAAACACCTGCCAGGGAAATAACGTTAGGCTTGGAAATGGCACACGGGGGAACGTGAACATCCCTTCCACATACATTCCAGTCCCAAGTAAGGTCATCTCTCCTCCACCTAAAACATTTTGAACAAATAAAAGGTGCATCTGGTTGGAAGTAAGTGCATATTGCATGTATTTGTGTGCACAACTAGCTTAGCCGCTGCGTGGCTGAACCTCCAGAATTCTTGTCCATGTAGGATCAGGGGCACTCGGATGCCGAGATAACATCTACTACACAATCAAGGCTGAGCTAAACAGTAATCCAAAGCAGTCTACTGAATCAAAGGGCTTCCAAAGACACCTCTGATTCTCTACACAAACAGTGACCTGTGCACTATATGAGCTAACAAGATTAGAGCTGACCTAGAATGGTTGATGCAACCATGATATGCTTATACATTGCTAGCTACTTGGGAAGAAAAAATATGCATACCGAAGGCCGGAGAATAATAATCTCTTAGTAAGAGAAAACATTGAAGTGTCTCTTACCATAACACTGATGACTCGCTTGAAAGCATTGAAGACTGAAGAAATCAGTGACAAATGGATACATTCTGATTTGGAAGCAATTTTTGCAGGACTGAAAGTATAGCTCATTTGCACAATTCCCTGCAAGGGCAAACATGATTAAGGAATATTTCCCAGTCATCCTTGTTCTTGCATAATCTTAAAGAACCAAACAAAAGCCGAGGTTCAGGGCAAACGAATTCTCTTTGTTTAAACTGACATACAACATACCTTCCTCAGCATCCTTACAATATTGTTCTGTTGATTAAATTATTAAAAACAGCAGCACTGGACTGCACTTTAGATCTATGCCCTAAAACAGCAGGGCTGGCCTTAAGAAAAATGTGAAGCAAAGATCTTTCAACAGAATCATTATGCATTAAAAATTAAGGAACGGAGGAGGAAGCACCACTCAGCCTCCTTGCGATAACCACATTTCTCTCATTTACATGGATCCAAAGAGCTTCCTGCTAATGCAGCTGTTAACGGGATGCTACAGCGTGTGAACAACATGTCTTGCAGGTATTTAAGCACTTTGTTCTTTTTTTGTGCTCAACATGTTAAAAAAAATCCACGAGTCAACTGCTGAAAAATTGCATACAAGCTTGGTGCCTCTTCAACCAGAATTAAAAAAAAAATGCAAGGGGTGGTGGTACAAATTAGGATAATATTTAAAGTTTCAGCTTTCATTTAAATCCTGGAGCAATCTTGTACAGTACTTTCCCCCGGTTGGACTGCAGGCCTCAAGAGGAAGCATGGCAAATTAGTTCATGGCTGTGTAAGTTTCTGCTTCATTACCCAACACAGAGATAATTGGGGAAAGTTTGCAGATTTTCTCCTCCCCACCCTTACTCCATCACTGATTCTCTACAGAAAGTCCTCTCTCTTGGTGATTTCCCTAATGCTGAACAGCCCTATCTGGTGTTCCATCGTTATTAAAACTTTCTAATTGCTTTTAAATGTTTCAAATCAATTAATAAAATGATTGATGTCACCAGAGGATAAAACAATAACTCACGGAAGGCTAGAGCAAATCTCAGTTCCATTTTCAAACTGTAAATGATGATAGCAAACAAGAACAGCTGTACCTACTGAACTCTGTGCGTGTCGTCAAGACATGGCCCAACTGAAACCGAAATGATCTGCTTGTTTTTGAGGTGGGAAATTCTGAACAGTCATTACCTTATTGCTTCACTGTCATTTAGGGATGTGTGAAACTTGTCCCTCTTTATAGTTTCTGCAGTATGCACAGAAGATCCACATAGAGCATATGATATCTTTTATTTTCCAAAATACTTATGTATACGCAGGATCCTTGCCCCCACTCCACAGAAAAGGTAGTTGTGCAAACTGATGCACACTTTAGCAGTGAGCTGGTACATGCCTCTTGACATTTTGCATGTGCAATTCTACTGATTCGCACCACAACTTCTCTACCATTTTGATAAGTTTGCCTTGATGCATAAGCACCTGTGCAATCTGAGAAGAACAAAGTTAGATCTGTAAGTGCATTCTGAGATATATATATATATATATATATATATATATATATATATATATATATATATATATATATATATATAGTATTTATATACCGCCTTTCTGGTCATTGGATTTCTCCTCCAACTTTAATTCAAGGCGGTGTACATGGGCAGGCTGTTCTAAACCCCAAGGGGTTTTTACAGTATAATAACGTTCTAATCTTTCATAGAACCCTTCATTCAAGATGTTGCTTTCACAGTCCAGCTCTCTCTCTCTCTCTCTCTCTCTCTCTCTGACGTTCGCCTCACCACGCTTCAGCTGACAGGCAACTTTGACTGCCACTCAAGTGCTCAGCTTGCAGCTCCACTCCCCCACAGAGGCTCTGCAGCTTATCAGCTCGGCGTGCCAGCAGCTCTCTGACAGACTTCCGGCCATCTTGAACTGCTGTCCTCAGATCTTCAGGCATGTGTGAGATGAACGCTCTACCAACTGAGCCAGACGTCCTGCCCTCTAGAATATACCACTCTAGAAGGTGCCAGATACAGGTAAAAAGAAAGTTATGATACATATTTGCTCATATTTACCTTGGTTCATCTTTTCTGCATGTGAGTTTATTTGAGCATTAAAAACCCATTTCCTCCCGGCCCACAGGTTTATGCATTTAACTCCAGTTGTGTATATACACCCTTGGGTTAAAATGCCTTATTAATACTGCATCTCCGATTCGGCTCTTTTGGCCTGCTATTTACACAGATATAGTGGTAGGTACAAAGACAGGATCTTTTCAGTGGTGGCACCACAGTTATGGAATTCCCTCCCTTACATCAGTTACATCAGCAACTACACTTGCAATGTTCAAACAAACTCTTAAGGAGATTTTATTCTGCTTGGCTTGACCACTGATATTTTGCTGGCTTTGAAAGATTTTTAGCTGTGTTCTTTTAAATATTTAGTATATTCCTACTTTATTCCTTGTTCTAATGTTCTTATACATTTTTCTTTTATACTGGAGTTTTTGTTTCAGTGTTCCTATCATTTTAATGTTCACTTCATCAGCAGATACTTTATCGTAAAAAAAAAATAGTGTTCATAAATATGTTCAATAACATAAATTTCGTTTTGCATGGCTATGCCGGATGAGTTCCAGATTTCCAATGCAAAAACTTAAAAAGACATCACATTAGAGAAAATCCTAAAGTGGTTTTCTTGGACATGGTAACTTATTGAGTTTTTCAGGTAAAATGGGATTCAACATTTAGTGGCAAGGCCTGATGTGTTCCAGAAGAAACATTTTTAAATTGCCTGCTCGTCCAGCCAGACAGTAGCACAGAAAGATTCGGCAGGCAGGCTCATAGTCACTTCTAAAGCATGCCACCACCTCTGTCTGCATGGTTGTCCAGAGCCAAGTGAGCCAACGTGTTTTGTGAAGGGGAAAGAAAAATTCTTGCTTCCCTCTGCACTAACTGCAAAACGATTTGCAAGAACCAACTTCAGGCAGCTATATAAGCAACAGGCGCAGCAGTCAGGCAGTAATGTATAGTAGTGGAAAGAAATGCTTTATGCCTTATTATTGAGACCAGCTTCTCCCCCCCCCCCCCGGTCATGCTACACTGCAGCCATCACACCCTAGCCTTTCACGACTACTGATTCCAAGGTCCCCCCTCCACCCAGCTCTTTCCTTTCAATCTTTCCTTGTATCTCTGTGCTACTTTAAGCAAGACACAGTTCTCATGGAAACTAATCTTGTGCAGGGGTACAAAAAAAAGAGGAGGGCCTCCTCTAATTAAACAAATATCTTATATACCCTGCACAAACAATAGCAGAGAGAGCACCGGAGACTGGTTAAGTGCAGGTGTTAGATTCCTCAGAATGAGAAGTTCACATTCCAAGTTTGCAGAAGTAATCTGATGCTATTTTTATTTCAAGGGGGTCCTAAGTGGTATCAGCAAAGCAGTAGCCAAGAAATTATCTCTCATGTACCGGTAATTCAAGGTCAGCAGTACACCATGACACAGCCTTGTTAACTTCTAAACACTGTCTAGAACCCTAGTGATGGAGGTTATCGGTGGCCAGTGTGCTGCAGATGCGCCAAAGCTACATGACCCTCAGCAGCACTGAAGGTCATCCGTAAGAAGTTGCCCAAGCAGCTTCATAGCTACACAGCATACACGTTTACAGAGTACTGTACAGAATTGTACAGCTGCCAGCACACCAAGCTGATAAGTTGCAGAGCCTCTGTGGGGGAGTAGAACTGCAGCTGCAGCACTTGAGTGGCAGTCAAGGTTGCCTGTCAGCTGAAGCATGATGAGGCGAATGCCAGAGAGAGAGAGAGAGAGAGAGAGAGAGAGAGAGAGAGAGAGAGAGATATGGACTCTGAAAGCAACATCTAATTATTACTATTATTATTCATAATCAGACAAATAAGCACACACAAAACTATAATGCCACAAGAGTACAGTATAAACTGCACTGTGTAATGTAGCAAGGGAAATGCACAGCTTTTAAGGCACAACAGCAAAGTGAAAGAGTGGCAAAACTGGCATAGGGCTTCTGAGGTCAAATTCTTGGATGCCCAACTTTATCATGTTGGCCACACATCCATTACATAGCAAGCGACTGAAACAGTTTCACAGCGGTAGCCTTGGATTTCTTCATCACACAAAAAGGTCTGTGCTTGCGTAAATAAGAACTTTATATTGCCAAAGCAAATAGTAGATTCTGTAACTGTTTCTTCAATCAACCATGAGGGACACAGAGGAATGCAACAAAATGTTAACTATAACAAAGTACACAGGCTGAATAAATTCTAGTCACTTTGGCCTTTTTCAGTGGGTTAAAACACTGAACTTGTTTCAAGTGTTCCTCTTCCTCAGTGAAACAGAAGACATCCTGGAGAGCGGGCAACTTCTACCATTCCTCTGAGTCTGAGATGTTGGTCCCGTCCCACACCAGAGCAGACAGGAAGTCTAGTTGATCAGCCCCGCCTCCAGACTCCAACGGTAGAAGTCACCCTCTCCAGAGTGTGTTTCACTTCACTGAAGAGAAGGAACATTTGAAACAAGTCTAATGTTTTAACCCACTGAAAGATGCAAAGTTGGCCGTTAAATGTTGGAAGATTTTCTTAACACGTCACACCACACTGCAGCCAACTGGTTGCCATCGAGAGTCAACTCTGGGTTTCTTTCAGAGACAGAAGAGCTAAGAGGTAGAGTTTTATAGGTTAAAAGGTCATGTAATTTTTTAAAAATATTAAACAAAAATTATGAGGAATTCCAATGTTTTAAAATACACATAAAATCACCAAAAAAACACACATCTCATAAAATATTAATCCGACGTTTCATCCAAGACTCTGGTTCTCTGTGTTTCCTTGAGAATGTCTAGGGTCTTGGATGAAACGTCAGATTAATATTTTATGAGATGCGTGGGTTTTTGGTGATTTTATGTGTATTTTAAAACATTGGAATTCCTCATAATTTTTGTTTAATATTTTAAAAAAATTACATGACCTTTTAACCTATAAAACTCTACGTCTTAGCATTATGTCTGGTCATGAAAATATCCATGCTACAAAGACAGAAGAGCTACCAATTATGTCTGTCAATGATGGGGAGTTGACCATGCAAACTGTACACCTCTTAAAAGGTGATTCAGTGCACCATAAGCCTGTGAGCAGAGCCACAGAGAAATGAAATAATGAGAAAAAGCAGAGGGGGAAAGGGGGTGTATTCAGACTCAGACTACATGAGACCCAGAGGACACTGCAGGAAGATATACCGAATCATCATCCTTTATAGCAGCAGCATGCCCAGAGCTAACACAGTTGCAAAAGTAGCTACCTAATTATAGTTCCACAAATCCTCCTGCTGAACTAGTGTTGCATTCTGTGAAGTTCACACCCATTTCTACATTCCTCGGCTTTCTTTCTCTCACTAATATTTTCTTTTCTGAAAACCTGAGAGGACGATTGAAGCTCACCAGATACCAAGTGGGCTTTGAGGAAGCCCACAGTTTAGAGCACAGACCACAGTACTCTATATGTAATACTATATTAGTACAAGTGGACAACAGCCACAGGTTCATGGGTTGATGGTTCATTTAGCCTAGAATCGAATTATGGAAAATGCCGGATGTCTCCAACAAACCCGAAAGAACCCATTTTGAAAAACTGGCAAAACCAGGCCAAGTACTGTTTGCAGGTTTTAAGCTGCTGTTATTTCCAAGGGTTAAACAGATGATACTTCAAATAAATGCCTGTTTCTTTCATTCTTTTCCTGCTTGCTCCTACTCCTGATTTAGCAGTAGTTCACCATGTGTATTCGTAGAAAGCATTTCATAACCTCAGTGCATGCAGTTAATTTCTTTAGGAGTAAACCTTTCAGAAGTAACTTGCAAAACTACCAGTACTTCATTATTTTGAAGTCATCTAGTGAAAGGCTTTGCATTACAATGAGGCAAGCTGAAGCAGTCACTTGGAGTGGCAACTTATTTGGGTGGTAAAATCTGCAGCTGTGCCCTCAGTGCCATTCCAGCATGCTATTACCCTTCCCAATCCTGGTCAGCAGCTCCTCAGTCTCAGAAGTTGGTACCTTACTGCAGCACTGCCCCACCCTGACTGCCCCGAGTATCCAGAGGCTGCCCCCACATGCACACTGTGCTCTCTGCATGTGTGGTCAGTCAGCTGAGAACTAGTGGCAGTGGGAGAGAACAACCACTTGCCTTCTTGCTCCTGAAGAGTTGGGTAGTGTTGCTGATGCTGTCTTGACTGGGGGGGGGGGGTCTGGCTTTTGGCAGCTCCCTGTCTCTCTCCCTCCTCCTTGGTGGCCACTAGTGTCTCCCAGAGTGTTCCTTTCCTGCGCCACGCTGCAGCACAGCAATATGTGGAAAGCGCACACATGAAGCATCTGCTGCAGGTCAAGGTGTGGCTTCACAGTTATTCTGCCCCACCTGGGGCAGCCTGCAATGGGCTCACCCTTTAGGCCAGGATTTAAACAGGATTGGGCTGTAAGTCACTGTCCATTTTGTCCCTAGTTTTGCCTTGTATAGTTTTGTTTATTGGAATGGCGATGCTTCAGGATTCACCTCCCTCCTCCAGTCTTCTAGCAGGTCAAGCTCTGAGTGGGAAATGGAAGCATCTTGTCTCTAATACACATGCACATATATGAACACTAAAGCACCATGCAGTGTACTGTATAACTAGCCATTTCACATCCTGGCAGGGCTAATTTTGAGCTCCTGATGATAGGACAATCCAAAATAATGCAGCAGCAATGCTATTAGCACTAACATCACTACCACTGAATTATGGATCTAGGAGTTTTGCCTCACTGTAATTGGCTGTAATAGTATTATTTTAAAACGCTGCTTAAAATGTATTTTATCATGGGGAAGTGAACAGTGCTATGGAGGCCCACTGCAGGCACAGGTTGGGTGAGGGTGCAATCTTGCCTTTTGCGTCAGGCAGCAAAATATCTTGGGCTGGTCCTGAGCAAGCAAGTGCAAAGCTCTATAATTAAACTTCTTCAAACTGCTGAACTTTAGACTTCATCAGCCATGTACAGTATTTCTCTTATACCATGTTCTTTTATGCAACACCGCAAGCAAAGGTAATGATTTCGCAGGAGATCTCTTCATTCTCAAAGCACCAGCCTCATCTGAAAATCAGACTGTTCTATATGGGAGAAGTAACAAAGAATTTAAACACCATGTACTAACAGAAGAGCTAACCTACTGAACACATTACCAGCAGTTCATTTGCAGAACTCGGATGATAATCAGATGTGAGCTGTTTATAAGAAGAAGGATACGAGAGACCTATAGACTTGATGCTTATAGCAACATGTGTCTACTGCCACCATGTAATTACTGTCACCTATACTGTACATTCTTTATTCGTGGCATGAATAAATGAGCCCACACATATATTTCCTCTAAGGGCTAGAGGTTTAGAACTCCTTGAAAAGGAATCTCAAAGGGTGGAGAATGCATAAACAAAAACCTAACAAAGTTCTTGCATAAAGGAATTAAAAAAATAGATACATGCAATTTTTCTTCCCAGAAAATGTTTGGTCTTGTCACCAAGTTTTTGCACTCAGACCTCTTCAGTAATTGCTCATTAAGACATGTGAGATCCATGATTTCAGAAGGAAAAAAAGGGGATAAGACCTTAGTAAATGAGACATGAGTCATAATAATCATCTGCCAATGTTCAAGCATATGATTGAATGTGAAAAGTGGCTGAAACAGAGCTATTAAGCACACAGATGACACTGACTTATAGGGTGCAGGAGTCAACCCTCAGTTAGTCATCAGACCCTCTGCTCCCTATGCAGCGAGTTCAGTCTACAGTAATGAGATTCTTCATGCTCTCTAGACAAATCCAGCCGTTGAAGGCCTCGGGCCCCACATCAATTCAGCCTGTGACAATGACTAAAAATGACAGACCTGTCAGATTTTAAATGCCAACCCTAGGAATCCTACAGAGTATAAAGGTTATTAAACCTTGGGATTGCTTTCAGTTAAACTAGAAGTAAGCTAGTGCTGGAAGGTTTTTAGATGAGATTGTAATCTTTGGCTCACTAAAAATTGGCAAAAAGAAACTCAGTCTGCCATCAGCAATACACTATTCATGGAAACTTTGTACCATGACCTGCATCTCAGCATTCCATCCTACTTTTGCCCTCTTCATTGCTTCTGTCCAAGGTTCCCACTTTTTCCAGTGCTATTCAAAGGCTACAAAAACTGGTGTCATAGACAGAGAGACTGATTAAACGGAGCCGACACACTTCTTACAGGCCCCTGGAGCACCTTCATACAACAAAGGTTGGTAAGCCAGTGAGTTTTCACATAGGCATTTCATTCAAGGTAGAGGTCATCACTTCGCCATCTATTTAATTCAAGGTAATTGATACCTACTTATACACAATCACAGACAGAGTTACTGGATCAGCTTTAATGATCTTTTGTGTACAAAACAAGAGGGTTTCCAACCTGATCACTCATCTTCATAGTAGAGGATATTATTGAAAAACATATTTTAATGGTTTTTTTCACAACTTCTTAGCATTCAGAGATTCTACCCACAACTGTCCTAGAGTGAAATTAAAGCTTGCCATTTGGAGTTAAAGATTAATTAATTAATTAATTAATTAATTAATTAATTAATTAATTCTGTCTCTCTATCTCTATCTCTCTCTCATATCAAAATTCATCAACCTATAATGCAATGTACACCTAAACAAAACATTTCAGAAATAAAGTAATGCTAAAGAACTGAAGAAATTCCCTCCAACTGATCAAGTGACCAAGCCATTTCCAAAGTCCCCACATTGTGTATGTTCCTGTATATTCCTACTTCAATTGTTTATCATCCATTCATTCCCAGCACCCAGTTTCTATCTGCTGGTCCCTATGTTTCTTTCCAACTTTGTAGCACAAGGCATTTGGCTACATGAGCTTCTCTGAAGACCATAGTCTCAATATGGATCTAGTTTTCAAGGTGCAATATATTTGCTAATATCAGGGGTTTGATTAGGCACAGACCCATTTCCCTCAAGCACAGAAAACAAGTCAGGTCCACTTCTGCCTGCCTCCTCCATACTGAAGTGGTGCCTGGTCCTTTTTTCACACTAGGCAAACATATACTATGAAGTAGGCAGTTGTACATGTACTGCAGCATCCATTAGAAGGGTATCAGATACTCTGTCAAGTGTGCCATTCATGAAGTCCAAAAACTGCTCTACCTGTTCCAGAGCAATAATTGTCTGGTCTGACATGACAAAAAATTGTGTACAGAAAATATGGTTGCATGTAGAACAAAAACACACACCAAACCTATATACACACTTGAGTCCATTTTATGTACAATGTTAGAATTATTTGAGAAGTTATAGAGCTTACAGGATAGAGCAATAAGGTCCAATGCAAGGAGCTGGGGGCGGGGGGGGGGCTGTTTGCAAATACAAAAACAATATGCTAAAATGATACATTATGCTAAAAATGATACATTGTTAAAAATGATACATTAGCCCAGTTCAGATGCCATGCAGAGCCAGGATTTAATCCTGGTTTCAGTCAATGTCCCCTAGACTTGAGTGCATTCCCCCCTCCCCTTCATGTGAGAGGAGGATAGATTCCACTTCTGATCCTGGCTTAAAATATTCATTCAGGATTTATTGCGAAGACCGGACATAGTGAATCCAGGTTTATTATGAAATGACTTTACAAACATACCCATATCTGAAACTGAGATACAGTCCCAGTAGAATTATTCCTCCTCTTGCACATGAAGGAAAGGGTGCAGTGTGTGTACCCAGGGCTAGGAATATTGCACAAAATCAGGATCGAATCTTAGCTCCAGGAGCTGGACCAGTATTAGAAGTAGATCCATCTTCTGCAGAAATTGCCCACTGATAAAGGCAATGCAACTTAAAATGACAAAGCTACAACCACTAAGACCACTCTAATAGATCTAAACCTAATTCCAACATCTAATGCTTTGCCTACTGATTCTACTCTCTTGACATAAACAGAGGAAGCAAAAATCCCAACCACAGATATAACCCATTATTTCTACATCATCCATTATTTCTTCATCCTTTCATACAGCATGAGTCACAGCCTCACTGCCATGATACCTTTATGGCTCATGTCAAATTAAAAGCAGGAAATCTAATGGATCTTGTTAAAGATTAAACAGACGTGAAGATGCCTAGTTCAAATTAAACGTAACACCTCAGCTTGCTCACGTCAATTTTCTCAAGCACAGGGAAAAAGGTAATTGTCAATTAATGAGACCATTCACGTGTGTGGGAGGGAGAGGGCGCAGAAATCAATAACATGGAACAATATAGAGCTATATAATCTCAATCAGCATTCTATAATGGAAAGGCTTTCAGACAGATATACGAAGTAATTGGCTACTCTCTTGTGGCTCATCCTCTAAGTCTAAGCTATACAATAGTCCAATTAAAATGTAACATTGCAGCAGTGCAGTTACTTGGTTTCTATATGCGTCAGTCAATGTTTGTGCAATCCAACTTTGCAAATAGAAACAAAACCTGCTTAGAATAGCGAAAACACGCAAGGATGCAGTGTGATAAATCTGTGGGTCAGGCTTGACAGTCAAATACCTTTTAATGAAATGTAATACAGCAACAAAAGACAAAGAGCGCTGTAGCTCAGAGACCAATTTATTGCAACATGAGTTTTCATAGATTGCAGTCTACTTCAACAGGTACACTGAAATGTGGTCATATAATGAACATGGCAGTCTCGGGGGGACGGGACGGGACACACGGCATCCTTTATTTTTTGCTGTTGCCGATTATTATCTAATCATGTACAAGCAATCAAACAACATGAATATCCATGTTCATCTCATCTCTTTAGGATCTACATAGAGAATCAAGTCGACTTCTATGCAGACCCCTGGCAGGAAAGCAGATTGCCAACTGACCAATCCAGTGTCAAACACTGAATCAATTGTCCTTCTCCCTCACCTCACAACACTGTAGGCAGCCAAGGCTACTCACAGAATAGAGGAGTGGGAGCAGTACTCCTACTAGTGTTCCCAAATCAACAGCCACTTTCAATTAGAAATTAAGCACAATTTCCAGGAAGTTTCATGTTGCTGGAGGTTAGTAAACTAACAGCCCAATCCTATTGTAAATTAGGGCGGCGGAACAAGCATTCCACCGCCCTAAGCCGTCGTGAAAGTGCGGTAAAGCACTTTCGCGACAACTCGAGAGCAGAGAAGGCCGGCGTAAGGCCGGCCTCCCCTTCTCTGCTGCTGGAACCCTCGCCGGACCACCGCCCGACCCAGGTCAGGATACAGCGGCCGGGGGGCGGTTCGGCGGTAAAAGGTGGGGGCCGATAGGCCCAGCTGATCGGGATGGGGGCGGGGATCGGCCTAGGCCAAATCCTGACCCCCACCGATGAGCTGAGCCGTTACACAGCCTCCTCCGACTTCTGCCAGCAAAATAGCTGGTGGAATTCCGAGGAGGCCGATCGGTTCCAGCCGCAGTTACACCCGGAGAAGGGGACGAGCGTCCCCTTCCCCAAGTAGACTTTCCGCCACAGGGAGCCTGCCTGCGGCAGAGCTCAGGATCCTCAGGATCCGATGGGTGGTCCTGGGCCGCCTGCCGGATCAGTTAAGCAGGATTGTGCTGTAAGGGTTTTAGGAAGAAGGGGAAAATATAGTGAGCTGGAGGGGGGGAAAGGTTCATTGGTGTGGTTGTAAAACAACCATTTGTGATTTTCCCTATTTCTCTCTCCAGTTTAACCCCATACTGATCTCCACTGACACAAAGCCAGCTGAAAAGTCATGAGACTGCCGCATCTTGATATACAGTAGTTGGAAAACACAGTTGGCAGCACTATGAGAACCACCAATGTGATTCCCGGTGCCAGCTGGCTGACTTCTTTAAGCACAAGCTGGCAGTCCTGAAGGTAGACCTTTTTCTAACTCAGAGATACCTGCTATTATTTACTACTTCAACAAGTAGATTCAGAAAACATTTATGAAGCTTGATCTCATTTATTTTAAATATTAATACAGACCCTGAGAATAAAACAGTTATGTAGATTTTGGCTGCAATTCTATGCACAATTATATGGAAGAAAATCCCCAGTGAATTCAGTGGGACTTACTGCGGAGTGAACATGCCTAGGATTGTGCTGTTTGTTCAAGAACAGGACATTCTCATAAAAAGAATTATTGTGTTAATGGACATTGACAAAAACATCTAATGTTTCACAGAAAAACTACTGGGCTAGGCTTTAGACTGCTTCAGAGACAAGATAATAGGGTGGGTGACCAACCCCTCCACTCACACAACATTTGAACTGAGTCATCGTTATTATGTACATAGCACCATTTATGTACACACCAATGAGTTAAGTTACATGAACTCTGGCCAAAATATGTACGCTGAGATGAAGTAAGGTAATTTTGATCATTCCTCTGTACAAATAATGGTGAGCCTCTGGAACATGGTACGCGACTCCATGGCACATGACATGCCGCTATTCTGAACAAAGCATGGAACAGCTTGGGTTGCTTCTGTGTGTCTCACGAGTCTACTTAAAGTTGTCAGCTAAGATTCAGCTCAAGGGCCTTATACCGATAATGTGCCACTGAGGTGGCACTTGAGAAAAAAAAGGAGAGATCATTGACCAAGATTATTTAGGAATTGGATCTGTAGGGATAATTTACCCTTCTGTAATCACAGGCATAGAACAAATGCTGACTATATCCTGGGTTTCCTTAGTGATCTGCAAAAATGCTATGGAAGAAATGGAACATTCTGGAATGATCAGAATCAGCACTTCAAATGTGGATAAAGCATCAACCATTTTGGACAGGTAACCTAAACTGTTAAAAATTGCAACAGGTAATAGTATAGACAGAAGCCATTGAGACGACAAGGGTCTCAAAGCCCAGAAAGAGCAAGAATCAAGCTCTGATCCAGAGAAAAGCAGATCTAAATCCTGTAAGTGCAGTTTGAGAAATTCCACAGAATATAAATGAAAAAATAAAAAGCCCTATAGCTATAACAGGGAAGATTTTGGGGTTTGCCCTTATAGACTAGGTCAAGGTAAACTATGCTGAACAGCATTTGCCTTCTTTTCATTTTTTTAAATGAACGTCAAGCATGTGCTGCCTTTTACACTACGGCTCAGATCTTATCAAATGCTCCATCAATCTGTTTTAAGCTAAGCTGTTGATAGACCTAGGATGGAAGCTATCCCGGCTTTCTTTACAGATTACTGATACTGGCATCATAACCAAGTTTTCTCCAGACAGAAGGAGAAATGTGCTGCTCTGGCTAGTGCTGTCATCCATTCACACCACATAATTTTATATGGGACATGTATGCAGATGCCCATCTCCATCCACACAGTGCTCAAACTAGACTGGGCTGGGGGGGGGGAGCACAAGGTTGGTTGCATTTTCTCCCAACACCTATCCTATTGCTAACAATTCTGTACCTTTACAAAGGGTATAAAAAAATTGCCAGAAAAAGAGCACTTTATGGGAGGGGGGCAACACACCAACATTTTCAAAATGATCAGGCACACATCTGGTTTTAGTCCGAACTAACAAGTTCCCAAGTAAATGTCTCATCTTTTTTGGAACATGCATTCTATAACAGTGATGGCGAGCCATTTGGGCTTGATGTGTCAAAAATTTTGAAAATACCTAACTTGACTCTGCTGGTGTGTCCCCCCGCCCCCGAACTTTTATTAGTACTTTGACTATTGCTACTTTTAATAGTAATTTTGAATTGAACTGAACTGAAAACAACTATAGAACACATTGCATTTTATTTAACATCAATTAGTGACTTTTTTGTTGCTGAGTTTTACTAGATGATAATTTGAAAGAGGTCTGCCAAAACCCCTGCCCTAAATGTTCAAGACAAGTCTGTAAAACCTGCGAAAATGTAAGGTGTGTCTGGGCCCTGGGGAAAACGCTGGCATGTCACCCAAAATGACCTCGTGTGTCACCTGTGACACGTGTGTCATAGGTTCGCCATCATGGTTCTATAACATTAAACACTGGCATCACTGCAGGGGGGGGCAGAGCTCTAAGTTCCTCCATGATCGGAGCCTCCGTTACACAGAGGAACGAAGCGCCCCGCGCCTTCCGAACCGGTCAAAGCAGTGAAAACAACGCACAGGAGACTCCCTGCGTGTTGTTTTCACTGCTTTGACTGGTTCGGAAGGCGCGGGGGCGGGGTGCTTCGTTCCTCTGTGTAACGGAGGCTCTGTGTAACGGAGGCTCCGATCACGGAAACTTAGAGCTCCGCCCCCCCTGCAGTGACGCCAGTGACATTAACCAGAATCAATAATTGGTCTCTTGACAGTATAATTCAGCAGCTATGACTATATGCCCAACACTATGTTGGAAAACAACACATCTGACTAACCTGTGGCCTCTGGCAAGTCTACCCCAGTCTGGCCCAGCTTTGCTTCCCCATAAGAGCACCACTCTCCCTAGGCAGTCACATCATAATGAAAAGCAACCGATCATGGATATGTTCAGGAGGAGACATAAGATCTCAGAATCCACAAAAATGGCATTAACAATCTAGATGATCAGGTTAGAACATTTCTTTTTTTAAACAGGTGGCTGAAACAGACATCTTAAATGCTGTGCTATTTTAGCTTTAATAAAGTAAGCCAGGGCAAAATCATTTTAATAGGGAAGCCATAAAAGCAGTACGAAGTAATTTAATCTGTAAATAACTGACTTACATTTTATTTTAGTCTTTCACATACTTCATTCCAGCTACTCAATAGCCTTAAAACAAGAACAACGATTTAGCCATGTAAAATAAGATGCTGGCGATCTCTCTCTCTCTCTCTCTCTCTCTCTCTCTCTCTCTCTCTCTCTCTCTCTCTCTCTCTCTCTCTCTCTCAAATGCTCCAATTTAGGAAAGTAGGACCAGTCTTATAGAAGGCAGAGTGAGACAGTAAAGAGAGGGGGGGAAAAAGAGTGCTTACACTGAACAGCTTTATAATGATGCTTTGGGGAGAAAAATACATATATCCAGCTTCCTAGCATTGCAAAGGTTAATGGAAAGACTGGAATTTGGGCTGACAGCTGACAGTTCAGTGACACAGACAGATTCATTTCTGACCCAGTCCATCACCCCTGATTGCAATTTCTGACTGGAGAACTGCAGGAAGGGAGGCCTCACTTCACTGACTCCACTGTCAGTTCCAAACAATCATATATACTGTATATTCAATGGCAAAAGAAATCTTTGCTAAGTGCAGAAAGCGAAGGCAATTTAAATGCCAAAAAAGCAAGGGAGTGCAAAAAAAGAGGAATTTCTAACCCGCACAGTGGCTATCATGGTAGCTACCTTAACTCTGAGATGTCAGGCAATACAAGGAACACTAATGGGCCTCTACAATCAGTACCATACGGTGATGGCAGATGATTAATTTGGAATCCATGTGTAAGAGTCTTAACATTTTCAGTGGTTGTTAAGAGGCCTTATATATCAAGAAGGGGAATCTAGCCTTAGTCTCCCCCTTCACTCCCATTTTTCTCAGGAATAAATTACTACAGACATATCAGCTGCCCCTCACCCCTAATATTGTTTAAGGGGTACATGGTTTCTCCTCTTTTGTGCTGCCACCTAGCTGTCTGCTTTTCTAATCCTTTACATTCCTCCAGCAGTATGGTCCACAACCCACTTAAACAAAGAAGAGATAGGGAAAGACATTCTCTCCCTTCTGCTGCTATAGGTGTAGAGAGCCGATGCAATCTCAACTATCCTTGGCCTCTAGATAGGGCAGAAAAACAGTGGTAAAGTAGGGGGGGACACCCCACCTTATAGCTTATAGCAGTGATGGCGAACGTGTGGCACGCGTGCCGCTGCCGGCACGCCGAGCCGTCTCTGTGGGCACGCCGTGACTACAGTCATACACTGTAGTCACGGCGTCGGCTCCCGCGGACTACATCTCCCACATTTCTCTGCGGCTTCTATGGGGCTGGTGGTCTTCTCTCCCTCCCCCTGCAGCAAGTAGTGGCCAACTCAGACCGCGGCTCTGACGCTGGGCGCGCGCGCATCGCCTCTCAACGACGACGCTCTCGGACTCGAAAGCAGGCTGCGGGCGGCCGGGCGCTCCAGGCTGCTTTCGAGTCCGAGAGCGTCGTCGTCTAGAGGCAACGCGCGCGCGCCCAGCATCAGAGCCACGGTCCGAGTTGGTCACTACTCGCTGCGGGAGGAGGGAGAGAAAATCAGCCTCATAGAAGCCGCAGAGTGAGTCCGTGCATCCGCTCCTAAATACAGTAATATCATTTCTGTGCTGGGAGTTTTGACAGGGACAGTGAAAAAGCCGGAGGAGAGTGGGCTGGAAGGGGCCAAAAAACAGCGGGATGGAGGAGGGACCCTGGAGGACAATAGGCCTGGGACTGTTCCTGGAACTGGAAGAGGGTGCACCTTGTCTTTTGAATGTATGCTCCCTCTTTGATATTGTTTACTGTTTGAATTGTTGTCAGTGTAAAAATCGTCAGAAAGAGAGCTGGATTTTGCAGCTGAAAAGGAGCCTTCCCGCATGTGGGCCTGATCCAAAAGAACCTGCGAGTTCAGCGGTCTCCAAACGTTTTGGCACGAGGGCCACATCATAAATCTGACCCACTGCCGAGGGCCAGCCACCCAGATCTTGGCAATGCTCAGGAGGGGCCCCGGAGGCTGCTGGGGGATGTAGTTTTCTGCCTCCTGGCTGTGGGCTGGCAGCGATGGAGCAGTGCGGCTTCCACCCGCTGGCGATATTGTGAGTTGCCCAGCCAGGAGGCTGGTTGGGGGCTGGATTTGGAGACCCCTGCATTCGAGAGCGGATCTCTTCCAAAGACGGAGCGGAGGAGGATCAAAGCAGGGGGATCTTTCAAGGTGTGTGTTTCAGTGGGGTGGGGGTCTCATTCCACTTAGAGAGAGAACTGGGCTTGCACCCAGGACCGCAGTGTCTGTTCCAGGAAACAGCCCTGCCAAGACACCTCCGCTATACCCGGCCAGCTTCCACCCCCTGCATCTGCAAATGAGGGTTTTCCCCCCACATCAGCTCTGATGGTGTGAGTTACAGGATATCGCCAGGAATCAACACAGCACCCGCCTGTCATGCTGCTAAACATTTTTAGGAGCGGAGCTGACGCTTAGCGTGCAACGGGGCTGGGGGGGGGTCACAATTGTTTAAAAATGTTTAATGGAAAGCTCTGTTATTGTGTTTTTCTTTTTAAACAAAAGCTGTTAATTAGTTTGAAAAACTACGAATTGTTTTTTCTAAACTAAAACCTCGTTATTCAGGTTTAATTGCAGTGTTGGCACTTTGAAAAAAATAAGTCGTTTTGGTTTGCAGTTTTGGCACTTGGGCTCAAAAAGGTTTGCCATCACTGGCTTATAACATATTCTCACTCTTGATGGGAGTTGCTGGCCACACTAGGTTATGCTACCATACTACCCAAGTTAGGTCTACACTGACCAACCCTAAATATATTCAGGGTTGTTCCCATTTGGGGACCCTTAATTCTTGCATGTCTATGAGAACTCTTGCACAGGTGGCAACACTGAAACAATATGCCACTCTTTTCAGTGGTTGAAATATTAAAGGTTAAGCTGATAGCTTCTCAATTTTATTGAGACATCAATTCTTTTCAGTACTGCTTGTCACAGCATATAGTTAATGGATATCACATCTTTATTGCTCAGTCACATATCTTTGCTTTTTGTTGTTTAAGTCATTCTAATTCTTTCTAATTCTTCATCTATGTTTCTGCTACTGAAGGACATAAAGGCAACTGAGAAATTCCTTTCCATGACTCTCTCCCACAACACTTTCTTTTCCCATTCTCTTTCAAAGGCCAGCAAACATACTGTAACTTTAATAGGTGGGCAGGACATTTTTCTAAGAAAGCTCCTTCCATCCTGCATCCGTTCCCAGGTCAGCAACGGTATCCACAACGCTTTTCCTACAAGACCCTTTTCCAACATTAGAATGCTATCTTCTTCATTATGCAAGTGTTAACGCCTTAAATACCACTTTTTGGGTATGGGGTAAGGGGGAGGTGAAGTCTCCTCTTTTTTAAAAATGTTAGGAAAACTGAATTTGCAGAATTCAACAGAAGCACTCTGCCTATAGTCATTTAGCAGCTGCTGTGATGTCATGGAAGGTTCACCTGCATTCTGTACATTCAGTAAAGAGAACCAGTTACAGAACTTTGATCACCAGTTCCCTAAGGCTTGAAGCAATATGGGAGTACGTGGGAGAGGGTGTGAGGTAGACAGCTAAGGAGTGCGGTAGAAAGTGTCAGGAAACATGATGGCCAAAGGAAACAGTGGGAGGAGGGAGGGATAGAGGAAGCAGGAAACTGCTAATTTCACACAAGCAAGCGAAAACGAGGCCAGTTGTTGAAAAGAGAGGTAAAGTGGCAAGTAGGAGGCCTGGTATGCTAGGAAGCTAGGAAGGCAGTGTGAAATAGTTTCCCAAATTAGGTGCGTTGTGTAACAGTGCTCCTGTACCCAGTACTCTTTTCAGAAGTTCAGGTGGTGGAAGTAACCCGCCAAGGGTCCCTTTCAGGAGCTTTGGTTGGTGCGCCAACTGCACCCATTCCTGAGAATGACATGGGGCTGACTTTGAAAAGTGTTCAAAAACATGATCTGGCTCAGAATACAGTGGCAAGACTGTGATCTGCTGTGGGTCCCCTGAAGTGTTGTTTCATCTCCACTGGCCGCCTATTTGCTTCTGGGTCCAGTCTGAGGTGTTGGCTTTAAAATCCTAAAAGGCCTGAGGCCAGGACACCTCAAAGAGCACCTCCTCCCTTATGAACCTGCTTAGGCCAACATCAGAGGCGCTCCCTGCCTGTCCCTCTCCTCCCTTCCCATGTAAGTTCCAGCAGGTGGACAGGGCTTTCTCAATCGTGCTGCCGAGACTGTGGAATGTCCTCCTAGTGAGGTCTATTTGGCTCCATGCATACTTCCCTTTCAGTGAGCAGCAAGTAATGGGGGGGAGGGGGACTGAGGAGGAGACAGAAAGATATGTTTGTTGTTGCTCTACCAATCTTTATTGTATTATGTTATTCAGTTCTGGTTTTAATGCATTCATGATTTGTTTTTAAAGGTTATGTTGTTAACTGGCTAGGAGAGAAGGGTCTTCAGATTAAAAAGAAAACACCCAGGAGAGAGATTTTTTTTTTTAAGTTGTCTGGAGTACTATATATTGGAGCAGCGCAGCAAAGAATATTCTGAAAGTATTCAGCCCTGGCAGGCAGGCTGAAGTACCATGGCCAGTGTTTCCAGAGCTACAGTGCAGCCATCTATGCCATGTTCAGAAAGGGCAAAATCTACCTAACATTGCCCTTGCTAATGCTCATCTGCCACAGTCCTCTTGAGGGGGCTTGCGCAAGAGGCTAGCAAAAAGCCCACCAAAACAAAACCCGGCTGCACAGGAAATGCTGGTAATGGCAAAGCAACATCCCATTATGCAAGCCACTGTGGCAAAAACATTAAGGCCAACAGAACAACAGGTCTGACATATTCCCCTATAAAACAAGAAAAAAATTACGTCTGGGACTTGGGATTCCCCCAACGAACACTTCGGCTTTACTACTGCGCTTAGTTTTTGAAAGCTAAATAGATTTTTTTCCCCTCCCTTTAATGAAAAACAGCTCCAGGATATTACTTACAGGATCAAAAGAGCCAGCGGCATATACACCAGATGCCTGGGCCTGATCTCAGATGCAATAATACTGAAGCACTGTATACAAACCAGCAATCCAAGGAATAAATGTTGTGTTTACTGAAGATTTAGACATTCCTGAGGTGATTTCAAAAGATTTCATTTAGGGCCTTGGAAAGCAAAGGGACACGAAGGAAGTCAGCATCCCATTAACAATACATTCATTACCTATGTCAGACGAAAAACACTACAGAGCTCAGCGTCTCATTAATACACAAGTCACTCATTTGTTTACAAATAGAATCTCGCTGTCAGAAAAAAAGAAAGAGAACTCTGAATGTTAAGCATTGGGAACGTCACAGTGTGTTGGTCACTGTCTCATAGGCCATTAAGGCTTTAATGCTCGAGCTAAACAGAGGCATAGCAACATTTCAGAGAGAGACTGAAAATCTGTTTGAATAGCAACGTAAAACCTTTTCATCAGGAACATTTTCGAGAAGAATTATTGAACTTATTAAATTTAATGCCAAGCTTGAAATAAAATACCCAAGTGTATTAAACGTATTACAAAGGAGAAGGGAAAAAAACACCTCTGAATGTCGGGTGATGGATCACACAGTTATATACCGGTACTGCACTTCTTATTGACGGGCCGGGGGTGGGGAAATCAATGCAAACTAGAGAGGATCCATTCCACAGTCCAATAACAAGGGTTGCAACTTATGAGAATGGAGATATCAGATGATTATTCTAATGTAAGCTAGTTATCAAGGAGCGGGAAAGGAACATTTCAGAGCAGATATTGTAGGAAAATGATATAGCAATGGTTCCCAAAGTGCACAGCACATCTCCCTCTGTGTGTATGTTTGTACATACATACATACATACATACATACATACATACATACATACATACATGTGAACACGCACATACACTGCCCTTATGTTGATTCCTGGTGTTGGAGAGGCAACAGGACAATTCTTCATATTTTGCAAGTTGACTGCTTCCCTAGGATGCCCTCTGACAGGGTCATTCAGATGAATTTTATCAGGGGATACAAAGTTTCTTTTGGGCCCCTTCCCTACATATGAATTTGGCTCCTGGAGCCCCCTTTTTTGCTCCAGGGCCCCCTTTTTGACCCATTTTTCACCTGGGCCCGGGTACAAATTACCCCCTTAACCCCACTCTCAGAGGCCCTGCCTTCCGAGGCACTTGAAACCCTACAATAGGTCCATATTGACCTCTCCCACACGACAGTGGACCGCAGTGATCCAAAACAAGAACAGATGCTACCAAGTAAGCTCTCTGCCACTCTAAGCTCAGTTAGAGGACCTTGAAAAGTTTAACCTTGATTTAGACCCAGTTTGGACCTTGGTATTGTTTAAAGTGGAGAAGGTGATTTTATCATGTTTTGGTAGAGTAGGCATTAACTGAATGTGATTCCATGTTGGGAGAGCTAGTGTTTACCATACCAGTGAAAGCACTAGGACCAATGTAAACACACTGCACTTCCAAGTGAAGGCTGGCATGGACCCAAGAACACTCAGCAATGCACACATATTGGTCAAAACACAGTGCAAGAGGCTTTAAAATACTGTATTCAACACAATAAGCATGGCCATAAGGAGGTGTTCTCCAATAGTTTCCACCTGGAACCATAACATTTAAATTAAGTTTTTAATTGTTTACAGCCCAATCCTATTGGGTTGTCCCGCTGGCGGAACTAGTGTTAAGCTCATGCTGTCAGATCACCAGTGGGAAGGCCAGAGCCTTCCTTCACGTGTTGTCCCAACGCTGGCCACCTGCCAGAGCAGGTAAGTCAGCATGGGATGGCAGCATGGGGGCAGGGAGGGGGTTAAACTAGGTGGGGAGTGGGAGGAATGGGGGTGCGGAGGCTGTGGAAGAGGTTGGGTCCGGTGGCAATGGCGTGCACTGGATTCTATCCGCTCCAGCAGAAGCCTCCCCACCTGCTTTCTCTCCTTGGATTTCCACCAGCTAAAGAGACCAGAGACGTGCGGTATGGGCGGGGCCGGTGAGACAACCACACCTCCCAAAGTTCACGGGATAGCAGTACAGACTCACTTGGTGATTGTGCACCCAAGTAAGCAGGTAGAGCGCATGCAACCACAAGGTAAGTGTGCACTGCTATTCCACAGACTTCGGGGGGGGAGGGTTGCCTCAACGGCCACACCCGCACTGCATGTCCTTTGTGGAGACTCATTGCAGGGTGGGAGGCTTACGAAGGGGAAAGAATTTAAATCCCCCTTTACCTTCCAAAGCCTCCTGCTTCCCCCCCGCCCCCTGTTGGATACAGCATGCACCTTTTTGGCATTGCTGCCCCAACGGGGGGGGGGGGGAGAGATAGGATCAGGCCATTCGTCTGTTATGGAAAACAACAGCTCTTGTTGAATACAATACAGGTCTCATTGAATACAATTCACATCATGTTTACTTGACCATGTTAAAATGTGATGTGCAATTTAAGCTCAATGTTGGGTCAGAATAAAAAGTTTGGGAGCTGCTGGCATGAAACAATTTAATAACAGAGTAAGGCTAACAAAAGTCTCCTTTTTTTCTCCTTAAGTGCAATTTCAACAGCTTTACTGGCATGCCTAATGGAACTTTGTCGCTATCAAAATGGCAGTAGAGCCAAGTCTATATTTGAAGAAATCTAAATCTAAGCTGAAGCATGACTCTCTGATACTGTCAGCGCAATCCGACTTAACTTTTGTGCCTGTGTAACCTGCGGCGCAGCGAGAACGGGAGGCCCCAGAATGGAAAAGGGATTCAAATCCCCTCCAAAAGAGGAATTCAAAGGGGATTTGAATCCCTTTTCCGTTCTGGGGCATCCCGTTCTCGCTGCACCGCTGGTTACACCGGCACAAAAGTTAAGTCGGATTGCGCTGTGTGTGACTTGCATTGGCTTCCAGTTTGTTTCCATGCCCAATTTGAAGTATTAGTATCACCTAAAAACCAGAGGTCCCCAAGCTGAAAATGATGGCAGGTGCCAAAAGGGAAACGGGCCAGGTTTAACGTTTTCCACCAGTACTGATGCCACCTTCGCCGCGTCTTCTATCATCCACTGTCACTGCCTCCTCCTTCACCAGCTTGGCCAAAAAGGGGGGGGAGGAGTGGAAGAGAAAGTGTGGACAGAGGAAAAAAAGATGTTATGTCCTCCATTCTCCTCTTCTGTCCACACTACTTATGGCAGGCAAGGGGAGGCAGAGGTCAGACAGTGGGAGGAAGTCAGAGGAGGTGGTGGTGACAGCTTTATGCCAATAAACATTATGGTATGGTGGTGACAGCAGCTATGCACCTTCAGGTATCCCCACAGGGGCACAAGCACCCACGGGTACCATGTTGGAGGTGCCTGCCCTAAACCGACATATTCAAAAGGACCACCTTCTCCCACATGACCCTACTCTTCCATTGAGATTTTCATCGGATGTTCTGCTCTTCAATTCACCTGAAGTGTGTTGGTAGGATGGAGGAAAGGACCTTCTTAGCTGTGGTCCCCAGATATTGGAGCTTCCTTCCCAGAAGGCTCTTCTGAATTCCTTCCTTATTAACTTCTTCAAAAGTGGTGGAGACCATTTTGTTTCAACAGACTTTTCACATTGGTCAAATGTTTCCCCGTGCTTTTCCAATGCCGCTCTGGCTGATTGCATATTTGGTTTTGTGCTGGTTCATATTTTTATTGTATTTTGAGCTGTTTTCACGTTTATTATGCAGCTTTGGAAGCCTTTGAATGAA
The DNA here is from genome assembly GCA_026170595.1 of Plestiodon gilberti rubricaudatus. Classification (NCBI taxonomy): domain Eukaryota; kingdom Metazoa; phylum Chordata; class Lepidosauria; order Squamata; family Scincidae; genus Plestiodon; species Plestiodon gilberti. Next base: position 252,553,658 of record JANXHW010000001.1, on the reverse strand, counting down.
AAGGTGGCCTACATATTTTAATAAATAAAATACATACATTTACTTCACATCAAAGAAGCACTCATTTGTGACCAACTACAGTGGAATGTTTCTAGGGAACTCTGGGGTGTCCTGGAAGCTTTCCAGTAGGCCCTTAAGAATCTAAGCTGACCCATCAATAATGGTTGAGAAGTTTCCCTGAAAGACAGTTTGCTTATCATCAATATTATCAAAGCACAGCGGTTACATATGTGCTGGGGCGCAGGTCAAGGCCAATCCAGGTCCTCCTGGAACTCGAGGTGGCGTACAAAATGCTGCCCCACCTTACCTGGTGACGCACCACCCTCTGCTCCTCCCATTCCAGAGAATGGAAAAAGAACAGGGATGAAGATTAAGTGTGGAGGAGAGGAAAGTGTCTTTGGTGCTCTATCCTGCCACTCTCCTCCTTGCTTCCTTTTCCAATCCAGGGAATGGGAGGAGGAGGAGGAGAAGGAGGAGGAGGAGCAGTAGTTCGTGGAAGGAGGTGAGTGCCCCTTGCCAATCTGCTGCCTGATGTGACTGCCGCAGTTGACTTCATGGAAGGTCCAGCCCTGATGAAGGTCAGCAGCAAGCCCAACAGACTGAGATCAAGAGCTGTCTGTACGCTAAATGTGCACTCTTTCTAGAACACGTCATAGAATCATCTGCAACATGCAAGGGTTTCCCGCAACAGACAGACTGATATGGAAAGGATCCCTTGAAAGCTGAAAATTTGAAACCCAATGGACAAATGCAATCTGCCCTGTGCTATACACCTACTTAGCACTCGGCTGCACTGCAAGTACCAGTGTCGTGTCGGAGTAGCAGCATGGATGCAGCCAGTGTGCCCCCATGAGGCAGCTTTCCTATTGAAACACTACAAATCGGTTGCTCTTCCTGCTTCAGACTTAGAGGAACTGACAAGTACAGACATAATTTTAAAAAAAAAATCATCTTCATAAGGTTGTAGCTTTTGACTGTCTGCAGCAACACATGTTTACTTAGTTGTTGCTACAAATGTTAAAGTAAAATGTTTACTTTAAACATTAAAGTAAAATGTAAAAATGTAAAATGTAATGACGGGATAATTTTTTTAAAGGACAGTACTGTATTCCATTTACACTACATGGCGATGGTCCCATTTTCTTTACATGCCAGGGCAGTTAGGACTAGGTCCATGATATGGAATGGCATCTGCCTACTACAGCCTGAAGACCACTCAGCTTCCGCTGACAGCTGCAGACCATTTGCACAAAAGCATCAGTGGATGACCAGGTACACAAAGCAGGTCCTAAATAGCACAGAGCTTCTGGCTGCTGAACGGCTCAAATGAAAATCCGCTGATAAGACTTCCAGCTATTCAAATGAGGTTATCGCTGAATTAAATATGAAATAATGAATGATACAGGAAACCCAGGAATCCCATTTTCATATGAAATTCAGTCTATTTTGAGCAGTTTTTACTTTTCACGCACAAGGCAATTTCTACAGACTGTGGAGAGCAGAGAGGAAAACGGGAGTTTTCCCATTATTGAATGAAGAAGTATGGTGACTTCTAGCACTCAAAAGAACCCATTTTAACTTTGAGATTGCTTTGCCTGTGATTTTGCACCCAGTTATGCCATAACAGTCTCACTGACATTAGTGAGCTTAAGTAGGCAAAACTCAACCTGTGTGTGTGTCATCAGTAAAACTACACTACTACTAAGTGCACTGTTACCACCGGAATTACCTCATCACTAGAGAGTCTAGTTTTCTTTGATGACAATTACTTTTCCAGTGTGGTTTAGCTAACATTAGGTCATTCAGAACTCATTTCCTCTGCTCCCACTTCTCTGTGCACTGCGGACAACTGCTGAAATAGCTTAAGTACTTCTCTTGTCTGGGCACTCTTTATGTATATGCAAAAACTATTCCAGTGCTTCTAAACAGTAGAGTACATGAGCAAAACCAGAAGGAGCCAAGATGGGAATGGCACTATTATTAGGCAAACAGAAGCAGCTACTCCTGGTGTAATTCAAGCAAAGTAAAATATTCTAATCTAGGGGGAAATGTTCTAATCTAAGTACATGTGTGCACACCAGACAGACAGCGAGAGCGAGAGAGCTATTGATCAAACACTATGGTTTGTGCTTGCCCTCCAGACCAAAACTGCAAAGCATTATTAAACTGTGGATTGTAGTTCTGGTTCAGAAGGCAAAAAAAAAGAGACTGCCAGTTCAGACGTAAGAGAAAACTATGGCCTGCTATGAAAAAGAGGGAAGTGGAGAACACAAATCCAACACAAACAAACTAAGGCTGCAATCACATACACACATACCTAGGAGTAAGTCTAATTTAATTCAATGGTACTTCTGAATAGATATGCATAGAATTGGGATGTCAGTTACAAAGTAAGCCAGTGTGGTGTAATAGATAAACTATGCTTGTTGAATAAGGACATTTTAGAGAGAGGAAGAGTCTCCGGTAGAAGTCATTTATTCAGTATTGTCATTTTGAAATCAAATGTTAAACAATAGGCTAATTCACTCTCTTGTTAATTTTTCTTGTGCAGTTAGAAAAACAGAAGTTGACACCAGGGATCCACAGCTAAGTGTCACACAAATTCAGCGACCTTCCTTGGTCACTGTACCACCTCTGCCGCCACACTTACACATACATCATGCTCATGTTCAAGTCGACTGTAAAGGAAAATAGTTTTTCTACTAAATCCATGGTTGATGGCGCTAAGTTCCTGTCAATGTGGCAAATGGAGTCTACCACAGCATACTCATCTACGCTGCCTGAGAAATTACTCCTGATGAAATTACAACAAGATGCAGTGCAGACAAATATCTGCAATATCTACTACAGATATTCATACAATTCAGATACAGATCACTCAAGCATAAGATATGCTAAAGAGAACAGAAATTCTATCCCCCAGACCCGCCTAGAACTGGGAAAAAAATAATTAACTCATAACTGTTGCCTTGGGCCAGGCTGAAGGGGCCCATAGTCCCAATATGCTTTCTCCTACAGTGGCCAGGAGGCAGACAGTACAGCAGAGATAACTCTGCCCAGCATCTGATAATCAGAAGAATACCACCACTGACCACAGAAATTCCATTTTGGCTAATATACATCCAGCAGCAATTCACAGACTTTTGCCTCACAAGTCTAATTATTTTAGAACGCCTTCCAAGGTAGGCGTTCTAAAATAATAGCCAATAGCAGCTGAGTGTTGAGTGGGGGGGGGAGCAGCAAACTGACCAGAGGTGCCCCATACCTCATGTCTGTCCATCGCCTTCCTCCAGCTTGCTGTCTATTGAGTTGCTTCAGTCAGCTCTCTGATCCTCTTCTTGTTTGCTAGAGCAAGCAAGAAGAGGAGCAGGAGGGCAATAGCAGCCTGCTTCTTCCTCGTGCAGCGCTGGAGGAAAAAAGACAAGACAAGAAAGCATACAAACCTTGTGCTGTTGCTGCCACCACCTCCTTACCCTCCAGCTGGGTGAGCAAAGAGAGGGGAGGGAGATAAGGCAGGACCAGCCCCCTTACATTCTGCTCTAGCAATTACTCCAGCCCCCTTAGGAGGCAAAGGAAGGAGGTGGATGCAGCGGTGGTGTGGGGGGGGGGCACACACATACTGTACTAATGTTCACACAAGAGTTTTCTGAATTTACTGGGGGGGCAGGGGGCATATTCAGGGGTGATGGATCTGCCCCAATTCAGGCAACAAATCTGTTCAGATGGCTTCTGGGTAGATGGCAACCTTGTGGCAATGGATCCCTCTAGTGAAACGTTACATAAAGGAATGTTTGTCTTCAGATCGACTCCAATATGGGAAGGGAAATGAAGGAACAGCTTTTGTAACTATAAATGATATATAAATTTTTAAGCAGACATCCGTGTATGTCTAAACAACTTAGATTGATATTCTAGTTTTGAGAGAGACACCTCTAAAAGCGATAAGTGCAACCTAACAAGGGATGCAACTTTTTCTTTAGCGCACCAAGGCCACGCTGGAAACATCCTCATTGCAATCAATTGAAACGTATCTGTTTCTCTTCAGAGTCAAGCTCTGAAAATAAATGGGCCTGCAAGCCTGAAGCAGAAGCTGGCTGAGTACATTGCTGACGGGCTGTGCCCCTGCAATGGCACTGAGAAACCAGAACAGTTCTGTACCTTCTAAAAATTGAATAAGGCAATGAATGAGCAGACACGTTAACATGCATGCAGGATGCTTACAAATTTAAAAAAGCAAAAGGGGAAAGTGGCTGAGTGTTGAGTCAGCTTTCAGTTCACTTGAAGGCAGGCTTGTCATGTCAGTGGTGAAGCCGCAAGAAAGCTGGACACACCCTACAGCTGAGAAACACACAGTGAACTCTTTTTTTATATATTAATCATCATTATTCTTACTGACCACCATGGCTGCACAATCAATTCCTTTGCGTTCTGAGCAAAGCTGACTGAACTTTGATCTCCTGTGCAAAGATCTTTGATCTTCTGCGCAAAGCTGACTGATCATTATTTAGAAGGCTCAGACCTGACCACAGTGACCCATACCTTAGCGATGTCTAGATTAGATTACTGCAATGTGCTCTGCATGGGGCTGCCTTTGAAGACTGTCTGGAAACTGCAACTAGTGCAGAATGCAGTTGCCTGTGTCATTGCGGGGGCTCGTCAGACTCAGTTGGGCCGCTGCTTTGGCAGCTAGACTGGCTGCCAGTTAGTTTCTGGGCACAATTCAAGGTGCTAGTTTTGACTTTTAAAGCCCTTTACGGCTCATGACCTGGGTATTTGAGGGACTGCCTCCTTCCATATAATTCGACCTGTCCTCGGAGATCAGAGGGGGATCTTTTAACCATGTCGCCACTGACGGAGTTGAAGGGGATGGCGGCGAGGAATAGGGCCTTCTCGGTGGTGGCGCCCCAACTGTGGAATTCCAACTGCCTTTCCGAACTGTATGCTTTGCAAAGGTCTCAAGCCTCTGATTGCTTTCCTTCATTGAAAAGAACTCAGCCAGACCTTTCTCTGCAACTCCCACAGACTCTATGGATCCTCCCCTCAATGAACAACATACATTTTCTGAATTATTCCTGCATCGCGCCTCTCTCTCTCTCTCTCTCTCTCTCTCTCTCTCTGTGTGTGTATAATATATATATATCTGATAAAGGGACTGTATCTGGGGAAAAGAACTGTGCCACTTTTTGGCATTAATAAAGTTGTTTTGCACCTCTTAAAGAGCTGATGATGTGTCACAGAAAATGCTATTTAATACTCCATATAAGCAAAATCCTCTAATGTATATTAATAGGTACCTTCAACATCTCCCTTCTCAGTAATGCATGACACCAGCACTGGCTTTTACCACTTCTATCTACTACAGCTGGTTGTTTTTTCCCTTTACCCAGTAGCATAATCCTTTGTTACTGTACAACTTGTTACTCTGGAAATGGACCATGCTATGCAGAAGGGATTAGCTCTCCCTGGGGACAGGGATGAGCAGATGCCCTCCGTGCCTGCATATATCTTCGGCACAGAAGCAGGAATACAGAAACATAAGCAAAGCTGCAGAAACAAATGGGGGCATGCAGGAAATCTTCCAGTCTGTAAAATGCTATTTAACAGGTTGTTCTCCCAAGGAGAGAAGCAAATATTTATACCCAAAGGAGTCTGCCATCCCTGGAACTGTTTGCTGGCCTCTCCAACTCCTACATTCACTAAAACAGCCTGTGCTGCCAGAAGCCCACAAAGCAGTCCAGCTTCAATGCTACAAGTCAGTGGCGTAGTGATAAATTCTGAAGTGTAGGAGCTTATCATGACAACCCCCATACACTCCTTTAAGATGGTACAACAACAACAACAACAAGACTTTATTAGAGTGTTTCCTTCTCCTGCTACTTATTTGTACTTGTACTACATTTAAAGGTCTAGAATCATTGACAGCGCAACCCTATGTAACCTTGCACTGGTGCACCGGTGTAAGTGCACTTACACCGGTGCATCTGCTGTTACACTGGTGCAAGGTTACACAGGATTGCGCTGTGAATGTTAGAGTTGAAAGGGAGCTCAGAGGTCATCTAGTCCAACCCCATGTTCAGTGAGGGCAACCACTATAGAATCCCTGACAGGAAAACCTCCATTCTAGCTCAGTCTTTCCAAACTCTTGGAGTAGGTTGTATTAGTTGAAATCAAATGTATAAAGGATGAAAATAGCATTAAAAAAATATCCCAACTAAATCTAAAAGGTATATTGGTGGACTAGCTTGTATATGTTTAATCAAAAGTAAGTCCTACTGTGTTCAATAGAAATTACTACCAGGTAAATTTGCAGAGGAATGCAGCTGGGCAGCCCAATCCTGTCTAGCAGGAGGCGGTGGTACAAATAAGGCACCTGCCGCATCCTGTGCAGGATGTGGCGGGCACCCTCAGGGTAAAGGAACGTTTGTTCCTTTGCCCCAAGTAGAGTCCCAGCCACCTGATGGGACTACTTAAATGTGTGGCGGCTATTCTGCTGGCACACATTCAAGCTGGCCATGTAACACTGGCCAGGCCTGGGAAGGAGGATAGGATACAGTGGAGGAGGCCTCCAATGATCCCTCCCCCAGCCTGGGCCCCGCTGACAAATCCCCTCCTGGAACGCCCCATTCTGCACACCCCAAGCCCCTTGGCCACCGAGCGGGGAACTCATCTTCCCCGGCGATGCAGTTCCGGTTCCGCCTTCAGTGTCGCTTACTCCCAGAGTGCCACAAACGTGCTTTACGGCACATTTGTGACACGCCGGTCTATGTCTAGAAGGACTGCACTGCAAATTTAACATGAGCTCCAAAGTGTATCTTGGAAAAGACAGTGGCCTAGACCAGCATTTCCCCAACTGTGGGTCAGGACCTGATCTGAGGTTTCGTTTTCCGTGATTTGAGCGGGAACTGTACCCCGTAGATAACGGGGTCTGCCTGTACCACTTTTCTACAAAAGTAGTTCAAAGTGGCTTATATAGTTAAATAAACGGTTCCCTGTCTCCACAATCTAAAACAAGATGCAAAAGGAACACCAGCAACAGCCACTGGAAAGGACCCCACACTGAGGTGATGGACAATTGCTCTCCCTTGCTAAATATAAAAAAGGAAACCTTAGCAGGGGCAATGCATGCTTCCTATGTTTTTCTTCTATTAAGGAACTCATCCTCTTCAGATGAATTCCTAGAACCTCATATCTCCTTAATTTTAATAAGGAAAGGAACTAAGAACGAGAGAAAAATTGGATTGCACTGTTCAAAATCTGTGCAGGAGAAGGAGGTGGTGGTGGCGGAGGGCAAGAAAAACTATTTGCCACCTTCATCTTTTGCTCTTTGAAATGAATTAATTATGAAAAGAAAAGGCACATTTTAATGCCTTAGACTTTAAATTCAGGCAAGTGGGAAATGTAAGCTCAACGATCTAAAAAACAAATTGCCAATCTATTATTGTAATCATAACTGCCATCATAGGTTTAGGCACAGCTCTAATAGTCTGCCCAGTAATTGTGTACTTTGACCTCTGCCGCCCTCTACAGGATAGCCTGTGGTAATAGCAATGAAAAAGCAAGCTAGCTGGAGGATCAGAATGGAAACATTATCTTGACTAAAGGCTCTCCTGTCGAATTGCCCCCGAAAGGCTGATTGGCCCAGAGACCAGAAGTTCACCCTGCATTACGTGTCATCAACTAACATTTTGAAGTCTTGCCTCAAATAGGTTGGGGGTGGTCAAAAAGGAAAGGTTGCTTATCAGTAACTATAGTTCTCTGAGTTGTCTCCACACACAGTAGCATGTGCTGAGCTGCCCTTGGGTCTTCCAAAGCTTTGCTGAACACGCCCAAACAAGGCATCAGTTCTCAACCTTGTGTGAAAGGCATAGTGTTTGATAAAGGCCTATGACGTAGGCCAGGCTGTTGCTCTGCTGAGTTCTAGGAACAAAACACTTCCAGGCTCATAGTGGAGGAAGAAACTGCACTGTCAGCTTCAAGGATGCTGATCGCTTTCTCTCAGAAAACTAGTAAACTAGAGAGATAGTCTTAGGCTGCAGTCCTATACACACTTACCTGGAAGTAAGTCCCACTGATCAGAATGGGACCATTTATAGGATTGCACGGTTACTTAGCCAGTGAGCCAGGCACTAGGTAGAAACATTTTTTACCCTTGAAGGGTCCCAGTAGCAGAAAAGCCGCCTGTTGTCTGCCTGGAATGATGAGTTATAGGAATACAGAAGGAAAGGACTGGCTTCACACCCAATTCATGCAGAACTCTCCTTCTGAAGCTGGATTTTGCAAGAACACAGGCAATGTCAAGTCTCAGAACCACATTGTCTGGATTATATCTGATGACTGGAGGGTCAGAATATAGAGCATACAGTTTGCTGGCCCTCCATGCTGAAGGAATGTCTGTGGTGTAGTATTTGGAGAGAAGAGGTTCGCGAAGTAGGGTAGGTGAAAGTATCTCACCATCTTCAGCAGAGCTGGAAACTAGATTTGTATCAGCCACCACGGTGTTATCAGGATGCAGTCTGTGTTGAACTTGTGCATCCTGTTGATAACCTTAGCAATTAGCGAGAAGAGGAAAAATGTGTAAGACAGGGTTCTTTCCAACAGCGCTAGAAACACATTCCCCATGGAGCAGGAATTGTGACCACAACAACTGCAGAAGTCCCAGGACTTGGTGTTGTGGCTCATGACAAACAGGTTTCCCTCTCCCCAGTAGCCTGTTTTCCATTGCTGGTGACGAGACTCTCTCCAAGCAAATCAACATATCGCCACCGTATCCGCGGGGTATAGGTTCCTGCCCCCTCCACAGATACTGGAATCCACGGGTAGGAGGGAACGCTATCCCCGCGACACCCTTGCAACCCCCCCCCATGCCCATTACCTTAATTAAGGCTCCAGCACTGGTGGGAAGCCATTCCACTGCTTCCTTCTTCCTTTAATCAAACAACGAGCCGGCTCCTTACACAGACTAGCAGGCAAGCAGCCTGCATACTAGAGTATACCTTACACAGTATACCTTACACAGTAGAGATACTGTGTAAGGAGCCGGCTCGTCGTTTGTTTAAAGGAAGAAACGCACTGGTTTTGCTCCAGCGCTGGAGCCTTAATTAAGGTAATGGGTACGGGGTGGGTGGGTGTCGGGGGCTCTCTGCTATCCGTGGATAAGTGAATCAGTGGATAGTAGTGCATCCATGGATACAGGTCCCACCCCCCTGTATTCCCTTGTGCTCTGCACAAAACACTACATTGCCTGCCTTGTCTCTTAGCTATTCTCCAGTGTAATGAGATGCAAGCCAGGAACCAACCATTTAGATACAGAGCTGAGGCTTATAATGAAAATAGTTTGGGGGCACAGCCATGGATAAAACAAGGCCTGCATGGATAGCAGAGTTTGCATCACCCCTTTATAATCTAATTTTAGCAAAAAAAACATCGACAGCACAGGGCATTCAAAGTAGAAATCCACTGCGTTTAAAAAATAGATGAAACAGGAAATTACAGATTTTAGATAATGAGACGGCTTAATGGACCCCATCAAGTTCAACATTCTGAGGTAATTTTGTGTGTTTTTTCCTTCATCCTAGGTATATGGCAATGTATTAGTTCTGACAGGTGATCAATTTAATGAAAGAAGAATTGTAAGACCATTTGATTAACACACACACACACACACACACACACACACACACACACACACACACACACACACACACACACACACCATCTTTTAAATGAAATTAAATGTAGTTAAAGGTGGCACAGTGGGTTAAACTGCTGAACCATGAGCTGTTGATCGAAAGGTCAGCAGTTCAAATCCGCGACGGGGTGAGCTCTCATTGATTGGCCAGCTCCTGCCCACCTAGCAGTTCCAAAGTATGTTAATGCGAGTAGATAAATAGGTACCGCTTGCGGGAAGGTAAACAGCGCTCCATGTTCCAGCTGCATGCTACGCGCTGTGGCAAGGAGAGTCATGCCGGTCACATGACCACGGAGGCGTCTTCGGACAACGCTGGCTCTTCGGCTTTGAAATGGGGATGAGCACCACACCCTAGAGTCGGACACGACTGGACTTAAGTGTCAGGGGTCACCTTTACCTAAACTGTGGCCATGTATAGCATGCTCCAAATACAGGTTTCATGTGCTGAGAACCTTGACACATGACACAGAGTACTTGAACTTAAGATCTGCCAGGAAACATTTCCTGTCAGAACACAACTGCGGTTATGTTGCAAAACTGCTGCAATATCTAAAGGAATCAGCATGGACATTGTACTCATGTCTGTCTTTATGAAGAGATAAGTTTGCTATATCTTAAGAACTATCCACAAAGCCTCCTTTCATATTTCGGCTAAAGGATCAGGGAACTCTAGATATTCTAAAGTTAGCTTTTCCCTAGCTTCTCAATCTCCTTCTTAAGTGATGCCCTTTCTAATGCTTCTGCAAGAGTCTCCCAGATAAGATGAACTTGCTGCTATTTATCCTGAGATCTTTGGTTTCTCTTCATTCACCATTCACTTCTAATAGTACTCCTAGGTAACCCTTCTGTGAAAAGACAGAAGACTTGCTCCTTAAGAAAATGTTCAGACATATACAGCAAACAAACCGCACAAAAATGATCTGTTTTAGAACTTGCCAGAAAATGTAAGGAGTTTTACTTTAGATGAATTCTCCATTTCTTTCTGGCCCAAATTCAACTTCAGATGTAAAAACAACAGTGTTTTACAGTTCCGGAAGTGACACTACACTTGAACTTTAGAAACTGTGCTTAGTCACAAATCTGGGACTTCATGGATGTTTACTAGCAGTCACTCTCCCAAGATGCCACATATGCCATAAAATGCACAGTTCTACACACATACGCAGCGCAATCCTGTGTAACCTTGCACCGGTTTAACAGTAGATGCACCGGTGTAAATGCACTTATGCCAGTGTAATTGCACTTACACCGGTGCATCTGCTGTTACACCGGTGCAAGGTTACACAGGATTGCGCTGGCAGGCACATACAGTTAACTGAAGCACAATCTCAATTTCCGAACTAGCCCTCCCGAGTTGCACAGAACCTCTGAATTCCTGTCCTTCACGTAATTATCTTTCACACATTGTAGTTCTACTTCTTATGATTCTTACTCAAACTCTGTGCTTCCTTCCAGCCTTTTCTAATCCTCCCTTTATCTCTTTGCAAGTTTCTGTTTTCAATTCTGTTTCAAAATGGTCTTACAGTTTTCCGTAAAAACCCTTACAAGCATAGTAACTCACTGGTTGTAACAGCTTAAAAAGTAAAGGTAAAGGTTCCCCTTGCACGAAAGCCAGTCGTTACCGACTCTAGGGGTGGTGCTCACCTCCGTTTCAAAGCTGACGTGCCAGCACTGTCTGAAGATGCTTCCGTGGTCTACCAGTGAGCAAAATGCACTCTGTGCTCTTTCAAAAGGCACTTGGCCACAATTACAGATTTCTAATATTAGAAAAGATCCTATATACACACACAACTCTTTAGTCTACTTTCCCCATCAGAGAAGAAAACAAAAGAGTAGACATTAAAAAAGAGCACGATTAACAGATGAATATGTAGGGCACAGAAGTCATACCTCCCAAACAAGCTATCACATCTTCACCTTTGTCACACATTTCCAAACTTCTTCTCTGTCACTATAAGGACAAAATGCCAACAAATTTGGAAAACTCAGCAGTGGCCAAAGGATTGGAAAAGGTCAGTTTACGTTCCAATTCCAAAGAAGGGCAGTGCCAAAGAGTGTTCAAACTATCGCACAATTGCACTCATTTCACATGCTAGCAAGGTTATGCTCAAAATTCTACAAGCTAGGCTTCAGCAGTACGTGGACCGAGAACTACCGGATGTACAAGCTGGGTTTCGAAGAGGCAGAGGAACTAGAGATCAAATTGCCAACATGCGCTGGATCATGGAGAAAGCACGAGAGTTCCAAAAAAACACCTACTTCTGCTTCATTGACTACGCAAAAGCCTTTGATTGTGTGGATCACAACAAGCTGTGGCAAGTTCTTAAAGAGATGGGGATACCAGACCACCTTACCTGTCTCCTGAGAAACCTGTATGCGGGTCAAGAAGCAACAGTTCGAACCGGCCATGGAACAACTGATTGGTTCAAAATTGGGAAGGGAGTACGGCAAGGCTGTATATTGTCACCCTGCCTATTTAACTTATATGCAGAGTACATTATGAGAAATGCAGGGCTGAATGAATCGCTAGCCGGAATCAAGATTGCCGGGAGAAACATCAACAACCTCAGATATGCAGACGATACCACTCTAATGGCAGAAAGTGAAGAAGAACTAAAGAGCCTCTTGATGAGAGTGAAAGAGGAGAGTGCAAAAGTTGGCTTGAAACTCAACATTAATAAAACTAAGATCATGGCATCTGGTCCCATCAATTCCTGGCAAATAGAAGGGGCAGAAATGGAAGCAGTAACAGATTTTACTTTTTTGGGTTCCAAGATCACTGCAGACGGAGACAGCAGCCATGAAATTAAAAGACGCTTACTCCTTGGAAGGAAAGCTATGGCAAATTTAGATAGCATAATAAAAAGCAGAGATATCACCATACCAACAAAAGTTCGTATAGTCAGGGCGATGGTGTTCCCAGTAGCAATGTATGGTTGCGAGAGCTGGACCATAAGGAAGGCTGAGCGCCGAAGAATAGATGCTTTTGAACTGTGGTGCTGGAGAAGACTCCTGAGAGTCCCTTGGACTGCTAGGAGATCAAATCAGTCAATCCTAAATGAAATCAACCCTGACTGTTCCCTGGAAGGACAGGTACTAAGGCTGAAACTCAAATATTTTGGCCACCTAATGCGAAGAGAGGACTCTCTGGAGAAGACTCTGATGCTGGGAAAGACTGAAGGCAAAAGGAGAAGGGGAAGACCAAGGATGAGATGGTTAGACAGCATCACCGATGCAACGAACATGAAAATGAGCGAACTCAGGAAGATAGTGGAGGATAGGAAGGCCTGGCGGGATATGGTTCATGGGATCACGAAGGGTCGGACACGACTTAACGACTGAACAACAAATAAGGACTAAAAGTTTTCATTTTACAAAATCACACTGACGGTCCAATCCTAAAGGGCCTTTATGCTGCTGGAACAAGTGTTCAGGTGGCGTAAACCCCTTTTACAGCTGTTGCAAACATGCCTGTGCGCGCGGCCTGGGCACAGTCGCGAGCGGTGAGCAGCCAGGTCCGTGCAATGGCAGACAGCGCAGTGTCGCTAGCCCCCTCCCTGCGCTGGGGCAAGGGAACAAATATCCAAAGGCCAAAACTCTTCTGTAGGATACAGCTGTAGCCGCATTGGCACTGCTGCACCACCGTGCAGGGAGTTTATTAGGATTGGGATGCCCATTCCTTAGATCAATTTCCACATGAGATTATATCAGTGATCAATTTCTATATACTTGTATTTGCATCCCAACCTCTCCCTGTTCTAGGCTAAATCCAGTGTTATCTGCACATGAATGCAACTCCTGAAACTTCTGTAATGGACAGTTAAGTGACATGACAATTGGCTCTTAGACACAACTTTTGATAGCATACCACAAACTAAATCCTCCATTAGGATTCCAGAAAGTTGATCCAGAAGGTCTTACATTTCCTTCTAACTCAATGCCTATGGCCCCAAGCCTATTGAGGCCTTGTGCCACCGGCATGCTAGTGCCATTGTTGCGCACTGCTGGGCCACTGTCACAAATGGCAAGAGGAAAGGTGCGGTGCACACGGAAGCGGCTCCAGAAGGCACCATAGGCGCCAGTATGTTGGAAGTGGGGCAGGCCGTGGGCGGGGAGGGGGAGTAACAGAGAGTGTTGGGGAAGGAGCTGGAGTCATGTCAGGGAGGGAGGTGGAGGATACAGCAGCAGCAACTTATGCCCAGATCCTATCCCTGAAACCCCTCCCTGGAACGCCCCGGCTCTCCTCAGACGTATGCCAGCAAAATGGCTGGCTTAAGGCTGAGAAGACCTATAGGCAATGGGCAGCCTACAGGAGGTAAATAAAATAATTTTAGTTATGTCCTGCAGGCTAGCCCCCACACCATAGCATGCAGTGCAGCCTCTGTTGGCACAGCTGCACGCTATAATGAGGCAGGAGATAGGATTGGGGAGTAAGTTTACCAAGAAGAAGTTTATCAAGGATGTGGCAAAGGTGACTTAGTTCAGCCACTGCAGCAAGAGTAGGGGCTGTGAAATCAAGATACTGTTCATTTGTGGTCATTAACATTCCCACAGCAAGCAGAACTATTGCTTCTAGTGTCCAGGCAACATTCTAAGTCAAGTGATTACATTATGTAAAATGGAAATATGAAGAATAAAACGCGGTGGGGTGTTACTGCTATTCAGCTGTTAAACAGCTGCACTAATTCACATGCAACGTGACTGCATTTCAGATGGTAGCTGGAACAAACCCTGCACATTTCTGTTTGCAAAGCACTTACTGATCTTATAATTGGAAGTTTAACATTAGGCGTCAGTGGCCATGTTTGGGCACCCAATTAGTTTGATTTTACAGAAGCATCCATAAGTTCCAACCAGGAATCAGAAACAGGTATCTGGCACTTCAGAATTATCTGCCCTCTTTGATACTCTTCATTCACCGATGGAACTTTAGGATGTTGAACACTTCCAGTACACCAAAAGACTTTTAGCTAAGCAATCCAGAATATATTTAGATGCTGGACTTTGACACCAACACTGAATTCTTTTTCTGACAATCCCAATTTATTTCTACTTAATGGTCAAAACCGTCTCAATGACGGTTGTTCTCTTATAACTTCCTTTGTAGAATCCAACAGACCTGTATACATCCCAATGCCATGTTAAGACCTGTAATCAAATAGCTGGTTTCATTCAATAAAAAGGGAGAGAATGCTCTGGAGACAGACCTACATGAAAAAGACCTTCCTCCTCTAAAACCCTCTGTTTTTCCTCTGTTAAGTACCACCTGTAAGTCAGATTGTGTTGCTTTTCTTGATCATCAATTGCTAGCAAAGTGACCAAATTACAACTATTACAAATATTTGGCTTGCCAGCAAACATAGTGATTTTTCAGGCAAGAAACCATGAAATATATGAATGTGAACTGCGAAACGTGCATTAGTTAGCTTACAACTGGAGCAATCCTATCCAACTTACACCACCGGTGTAACCAGTGGGGGAGTGCAGGGCGGGAGGCTTTGGAGGGGAGGGGAGGGAAGATTTCAATCCCCTTTGAATCCCCCATTGGAGGGGATTTGAATCCCCTTTCCGTTCTGGAGCCTCCCATTCTCGCTGCACCGCTGGTTATACCAGTGGTGTACATTGGATAAGATTGCGCTGAAAAACTGTAGAAGAATAAGCCACAAAATGGATATTTTCTGCATGTGAAAACAGAAGGGCTGCTTCTGCGGGGCGGCACCTTTGCCATCAGCCAGCCAGAATCCATCTGCAGCTCCTTCTGCTCCCTCCCTTTAGAGGGAAGAGCCTGTGTCCTGGACTATGATATCCACTACCCAGAAACAAAAGAGACTCCTGTAAATACTACTATGTAATACTGTATTTCTTCAATTCTAAGACGCATGTTTTTTCCCAATTAAGCATTTCAAAAAATGGGGTGCGTCTTAGAATCGAAGGTCTCCAAAAAGCACCCCAAAATGCTATTTTCTTACTTACTGGGGCTTGGGGGAGCTTCAGGGAGACCTGTGCGACCTTCTGCAGGCCTCCTCGATCTTCAGTTTGGCAAAAAATGGTGATTTTCAGCCATTTCCTGAAGATCAGAACTGAAGATCAGAACCCTGCAGAGGGTTGCGCAGGCCTCCCTGAAGCTCCCCCAAGCCCAGGTAATGAAGGAAA
Organism: Plestiodon gilberti rubricaudatus; assembly: GCA_026170595.1. Lineage (NCBI taxonomy): Eukaryota > Metazoa > Chordata > Lepidosauria > Squamata > Scincidae > Plestiodon > Plestiodon gilberti. Next base: position 252,537,817 of record JANXHW010000001.1, on the reverse strand, counting down.
TGGCACTATCTGGCTGGGCCAGAAATGCTATGCAAAGGCAGTACACTCAGTCATCCTCAGCTGCAGGAGATATGCTGGGGAGAGTTGGTGCTGAGCGGGTAGATTCAATGAAGGGAGGTGAGTCTTACAATCGATGGATTTTTTTTCCCCTGCTGGTGGTACTGAAAGTAAAGGTGCGCCTTAGAATCGATGGTGCCTTAGACTCGAAGAAATACGGTATATTGTAAGGCCAGCGGGTAGCGCAGTGGGTTAAACCGCTGAACCATGAGCTGTTGTTCGAAAGGTCAGCAGTTCGAATCCGCGACGGGGTGAGCTCTCATTGCTTGGCCAGCTCCTGCCAACCTAGCAGTTCCAAAGCATGTTAATGTGAGTAGATAAATAGGAACAGCTTGCGGGAAGGTAAACAGCGCTCCGTGTTCCAACTGCATGCTACGTGTTCCAGCTCCGTGTTCCAGCTGCATGCTAAGGAGAGTCATGCCGGCCACATGACCACGGAGGCGTCTTCGGACAGTGCTGGCTCTTCGGCTTTGAAATGGGGATGAGCACCACACCCTAGAGTCGGACACGACTGGACTTAATTGTCAGGGGTCACCTTTACCTTAATATATTGTACCAAAGACACTGTATCGTTTTGTTGGTTTAACAGTAAACCGCTTTGGGAGTCACCCCTCAATAAGAAGCAGTATAAACATAATAAATTAAAACAAGTATATTCACTTTGATAAGTTCTGTCACCCTAGTAAAAAGGCACAGGCCAAAAGAACAGAGAGATGACATAGTATTTACCAAGGCATTTTTCCTCTCTGATAAAGAAAAAAAAAGAGCCCTAGTTTCCCACCTGGGAAAAACTAATTAGTCCCACTTTAAGGCATTATATTTCCTATTTTAAAACTGTTCTATTAACACATACTACATAGCTGTTGATTATAGTTACTTCAGTTTTAATTACATATTCAAATGGGGATTGCATAAAACAATAGATTCATAGAGTAAACCCAGAAAAAAATAGCATTAACATTCATATATGAACACTTAAACATCTGCCTATCTGTATACATTTGTTTATTTTTATTTTTTGAAAAAAAGAAAGAAAACTGTATCTGAAAAATCTAATGTCTCTAAACAAAATCCAAATTCCTAAGTAATACAGTATTTTCCTCCCTGCTATGACCTTTAGGCCCCAATCCGATCCCCCACCACCAGCACCGAGGCAGCCATGCCAAAGAGCCATGTGCTGCATCCAGTGGGGTGGGGGATGACCCGAGGGCAAACAGGAAGTAAAAATTATTTTACTTACCTCTACTTAAGCCCTGGAGCCACCTATGGGTCTCTTGGACATATGCCACCTATTTTGGTGGCGTATGTCCGAGGAAAGAAAAGGGGCAGGGAGGTTTAAAACAGAGGGGATAAGGTCTAGTGTGTACTATTGTTGCCAGATCCACCCCTCCTGCCTCCTCCTCACCCCAGTTCTTCCCCCCTCTCTCCACACAGTTACACCCCGTCCTCTCACGTCCACCCCTCCCCGCCCACAACCCACCCTCACTGCCAACTTACTCGTGCCAGGGGCTCTAGGTGGGCTGCTGCTACATGGCCGGCACCGCTTGCCGTTTCCAGCAGCAGCCCAGTTGCGCAGTACTGTATATGGCATTGTGTTTTGCAACATTGTAGGTTGGGCTGCATTGTCAGAATGCAAGTTCATAGGATTGGGCTATTAGACGTATATTTGGAAAAGTCTCAACCAGGTCAGCAGTTGTTGCAATGCAACTGAATTTTTGTAAAACCTTTCTTCAGAAGGTTTCATTCTTACACACTTTTTCCTTTTGCTATTATCAATATTTAAGAACTACTTCTTATAAGGATGACTGGTACTCAACTGACAATACCCAAGTAATCCTTTCCCACATACTGCTCACATGTATTTGAAAGGGAAAAGCAGATATTATAAACGTACATGCCCAATGCAGGTTTATGTGTTCATGTGAGAGAAGTACTGTATATACACACCCAACATACATCTTTTCCAGTATATTCCATATTTCACCTTTGAACAACAAAATCTGTTGTTCTGATCCATCGGAGTTCCAAAAGCTAAAATCTACAACTGAGAACATAATATTGTCCTTTGACCCAGCAATAAGTGTAGAAAGGCTGAAGTTGTCATCAGCTAAGCAAACAAATTGTTCTCCATCTGCTGTGGCAAAAGGATAGAAAATACACTGTAAATTATAATTTGCTTAAGAAGCCCGAATTCCATTTCTGTTCTTGAGTAATGCCCATGTCTTACGCATCATTCATTTTGGGTTGTAGTAAAAAGAAGTTAGTCATGTGTAAGCATCATTGAAAACAATGAGACAAGTCAGTTGCGGCTAGCTTAAGTCATTAGTGTCAATGAGGCAGTCATGACCAACTTTCTTTACTGAAGATATGTCACTAAAACATATGTTACCAAAAAGAGCTGGTTCTTAGGGGGAATTCACCCCTCTATGGAACATAGGATCTTAGACTGGATAACAGATCTGCGTAATGCAGAGAATCCCCTTTAACTTAGCAAAGAGACTGAGAGAAAAACTTTCCAATAAAAGTTTATGAATTTATTAAGAAAGGATAAAGGTAAAATTATTGCATACAAAGAAATAATATATTCAGCAATAATAATATGCCCACAGTTGGACACCAATAATGGAAAAATACGTTTATTTTGCCCAAACAATAGTGTAGGTGTTCCTGTCTGATGATAGTTGCATGTAATGCAAAGAGTATTTGGTGCAAGGGAAAAAAGGGGGGTCAAGGATAGAATTCTGGGTGTCCCTGCTTCTTCCAACCCAATTTCTAACAGCCAAGAACAGGGAAAGAAGGGGGGGGGGAAGAGAGAGAGTTTCAGCAACCTGTTTCTCATACAACCTGTCTTGGAGAGGAGTTTGGAGCTTCCTTGCAGAGATTCAGAGGATTCTGGGCAGTGTGGAAACTATCCAGTTGCAACACACACATGGTGTGATTGCACTCAGGAAGAGTGACAATTTGGTAAGGGAAAAAGATTTCCTTTTTAAGAATTTTAGAGTTGGTGTTATGTGCAGGTTAACTATTCAGGATAAATGTGTAACTTTGGGGATGCTATGTTTGATGTCTCAATGGGTAACTTGGGATGAGAATAGAAACGGAACTTTTCCTTAATCCTTGCAGGATGTAGGTAAAGTAATATCCTGTTGTTGCTTCACAGTGTCAGCTAAAATGGAAATGTAGTTCCAAACACTGGTGCCAGAGAGATGTCTCACACCCTAAAATGAAGTTTACCCAAGTTAATGCAAACATGCAGAAATAATACAATCAATGCAGATGACTTGTTACAAAGTTACAAGTTACTGAAATTGCATTCCAAAAGGCAAACATAGCTGTAGAAACAAAGGTTGAGTAAAGGATTAAAAATTGCAGACCAAGAGACACATGATGGGATTATCTTCTCTTCTTCCAGGATGTGTCTGAGAGGTGAGAGAGAGGTCACGTAGAAGTCTAAGCTTGAACAGAGTTCTTGTCTTGAACCAAAGTTAGAAAAACATGGCCTGTAAAAGCCAATTTCCTGTTCATGTTGTGCATAGAGGTGCCAGTAAAACAGTTCATTCTGCACCTTAACATTCCTTGGTGTTGTCATAATAGTGTTGCTTGGTATCAGAGTCCGGAATACAGCATAATGAAGAATGTAACAGAGAGTGAGTGAGTGAGTGAGTGAGTGAGTGAGTGAGTGAGTGAGTGAGTGAGTGAGTGAGTGAGTGAACTGGTAACATATAGACCTTTGACCCTTGCGTACAAAAACTCTTGCATTGTTGTTGTCAACGGATGACAGCATGCTATCAAAGACACTATTAATAACAATGTGGATTTTTCTAATGAATGGGTGAAAGCTTGTCAACACCCCAAATTTCATTCTCCTTGAACAAGTCACTTACAGGCAAGCACCAATGCCACAGACATCTTTCTGAAGTTAGCAGAACCCAAACAATGGCAACCGGAATTACCACCCCCAGACTTATGCTGGTTATTATTATTATTTATTATTAATTTCCACCTCAAACATTTCTGTAGTTCAGAAAGTGGCAGCTCAGATATTGTAAACAGGTTACCTTCAAAGAGAATAAAATAGCCTGATCTATAAGAAATTTATCTAAAAGGTCTATTTGGCATCAGCAGGCCAATGATGATTGGTATTAGGTCTCTAGGAGTGGATGATAACTAGGCAAGAAACCAGACAAGGGGATGATGCTATAATTTACATATTTAGCAGAATAATCTTTCCTTCGTAATTTCCAGTATTGTTAATTATAATTTATGAAACCATTCATCAACAAGAAATGTGCTAGGGAGCACTATTTCTGAAAAAGCGGCAGGGAAAGACAGGCCTAACAACACTGGCTCTCAGATTCCTTGCCTGCAGAAGCAAAGGTATGCAACCACCATCCATCAATATCCTCTGAATTAGCCTTCATTATCCCTGCTTGTGTCAACAAGCCATGAAATACACCAGAGATGCTTAATGTCAACACATTGTCTGCTGTACAACAAGAAGTTATTTTTGTTAGGGCGCTTCCCAAAACAGAACTGCAAGAAGCTCAGTTTGCCCATGATAAAGATACTTTGTCGACTAAAGGCTACAGAGGTCGCACCCTTTCTCGCCCAGTAACTTGGGAGGTCGGTACTTGGCAGGCCAGTAGGCCAGTCACTGGATCATCAGCTTGCTTTGCTGTCCTTTTTTCGAAAGAAACCCTGCTGCAACTGTCAGTTAATACTGCAGGAGCAAAGGGGAAAGACTCTTTGGCTTTAGTTACTAGCTAGTGACTCAAGAGCTGCTAGGAAGCTCTAACCCTCCCCTCTTAGGACCCAAAAAAGATCAATCAAGACTCAAGTGGTATCAATGCCAGTTACAAATTCACCTCCAACTGTCACGGATCTTCCCTTATACACTTTCCGCCTTCCCTTGTGGGTCTGAGGCCGCAATTGTAAGCGCACTCACTAAAGAATAAACTCAATTGAACACAGTGGGAATGGCGGACTTCTAAACATGTATAGGAATGGGCTGTTAGCTTTTCAGCTTGTAAGACAACGGCCCTGCCCCCAGGCTCTCTTTTGATTTATATACAGTCTCTACTTACCGTAGGCACTTAAGAAATGATAAATAGGGGTCTTGGCACTTGCGGTGGAACGACACCCACACCCCCAGGCCAGGACACTTGTCTGGTGCAGAGTCCAGTGCCTTTTTGTGGCCAGGAAAAGGAAAAGCCCGGGGCTTTTACATGCTGTGTTTGAACTGCTATTTTTTACTTGGCTTTCACTTTCTTTTGCTGCTTTTGTTTTTATGCATTGCTGTGTTAAAAATCACCCTGATTGAGCAGGATAGAAACTTTTCAAATAAAAATAAAGGATTCTCTTTGATACTCAATTGAAACAGAAGGCTCAAGGTCTAGATCAACTTATCTCTTGTCATTCCTGCTTTGTGGTTACATACTGAGGTTCTTCATTAGGTATAATTAAGAGAGAAGGAATGTAGCTTAGTAAATGAGCTGTGAAGCCCCAGTTAATGTTGCCAGTCAGTGGATGGCCGTTGGTAAGCCACTCTTTCTCAGGGCCCAATCCTATCCAACAGCGGCGGAACTTTGGTGGAGCGCGTGAAGCAGCTGCTCCGGGCACGGGGGGCGTACTTACCCTTGCGATGCGTCGCCTCTGCTTCGGCCGTCTTCGTTTCGGCCCGCCCACCTTTCCTGGAGCTCGAACGGCTTCGGAAAGGCACCCAAACCAGCAGAGGCCGTGGTCGGAGCCGCACTGGGCGCGTCGACGTGACGTCACGCATGCCCCGCCCTTGTTCCGGGCGCCGGGAGGGGTACCGACATTTCTGCTATCCAACTTTCCAGTGCTGATGCAGCCGTGCCAGTGGGGCATGCTCTGCATCTTGTGGTGTGGGGGCAATCACAGAGGCCTCCTCAAAGTAAGAGAACATTTGTTTCCTTACCTCGGGGCTGCATTGCAGCTGCATCGATGCTGGAAAGTTGGATAGGATTGGGTCCTCAGTCTCTTCAACTCAACCCAACATAGGCAATTTAAGGATAAAAGTGGCCTATTTCTCAGAAATGTGAGTTAAAAAATCATTGAATAAATGGAGATAACGTACATATGTATTACGTACATATAGTTCTGTCATGCAATTAAAAAAAGAGTTGGGAAAACAATATAGTCCTTCCAGTTTGGGGGGGGGGGGAAGAAGAAGAAGAAAAGGATTGTTTGACCCTTTCCTTGCCATCCATCTGTCCACTCATATAGCTCCCCTACAAAGGAAGCTGCTTTTTTTCTCTCCAGGGGAAGAAAGAGAGTGGTGTCCTACCAACTTGCAGGACATAATTAAGAAAAGAGCTAAGCAGCTGCACCCTCCTCTCAACTTGAAGACACTGCTGGCGTTATTTCACAGCTTTATCTTCAGAAACACGGCATGCCGAAGTATACCAAGGAAGCAGTGCAAGAGAGAAGCTGCAGAATGAGACAGGCTTTTAAAAGCCAGAGTGCTCCAATCTAGAGGCTTCTGCCCTTTCAAAAAAGGTGACAATGATGTCACCATGCATGCCCTATAAACTGTTTGCTTTCCATTTGGAATAAAATGTACTCTATAGAACACAAGTGATCATCAACCTTTCGTTACGGCTGCAGTTTCCCCATCTCTTCTAATTAGATCTTGAAGAGGACAATTAAAACAATAGGAGTTTTCTAAAGCAGAAAATGGCAAGTGGAAAAGACACAGAGTGCGGGGAGAGGGGTCACAAGATCAGAGATGGTTGCCAAAAACTGGGGAAGCTGTAAACACAGAAGAGGCATGAAAAGGAGTGACTCCCTTTTCTCTTTCACTCACATATATTATCTCGGTTGTAGATGAAAGTAAAACCTCCAACAACAGAGATTTCGTATGATGAACCACACTCTAATATGGGACTAGTTTAGGAAGCCATGGACTTGGCTTGCCTAGTTGTTAGCTGTGCTACATTATTATCAAGTGTGTAGCACCCTCAAGTGGCTCTACAAAGATTTTTCAAATGGCCTACTTTAAAACTGGTGACCAAAGATAGTTTGTGCCCTGCCTTTCATCACGTTTCATTTGTAGATCTTATCGGCGGCAATATCCTGCCATTGGGTCTGACCTCATTTCAGCACCCTTGCTCTCCTTGATGAGGTTTTCTTTCTCCATTCTCCAAGATGCGTTAAGAATCAAAAGGGTGCTATGTGTTCAAGACAGCAGGTAATAGAGTCATTTGTCACCATGAGCCAACGTGCAGCATATACAGGGGTCACCTATCACAACACGATTCAAAGCAGATTAAAAGCCAAAGAAGTCAAAGCTGCATCATGTGCTAGAATATTAACTCTTTGCTGAAAACACATGATGATTGTGAACATAAGTGCGGGGGGGGGGGGGGAAATCACTGCTATTCCTAGTGTTATACAGTATCTGGACAGTGATCCCAAGATCATTTCTTCACTTCCCCTGCTGGGAACAAAATCAGAAGCACATCAGAAGGAATGCAGGATTCCAAGACCCCTTGGCCCTGAATGAAGCTTACTCAGCATTGTTTCCAAGCCTTCGCTTGAAGCCCATTCCAAACTATTTGCTACTCATGATGACCTCATTAAACTAATGATCCTCACGAACACAGGGAAAGGTATGCAGTTAGGCAGGCTCTCTTCTGCTGAGTGATGACACCATAAAGACATGAGAGTAAGAACTAAATAGAGTTCAAGGCCTGTATGTGCAGAGGAGCAGACTGCAGTATTATTACTTTGAAACAAAAAGGTAACCCCTGTAGTGCACAGCCTTTCATTTTACTGCATATAACGTGTCGCACACGTCCAATTCCTCACGTGTCCTGCAGTCCAAAAACCAATATCGCCATGATGCAATCTCGTGAAATACTGGAACAAGCCAGAAGAACGGGGCCTCTGGAGAGCCGGCTGTCCCTTGTGCTCTCATTACAGGAAGGTGAACAGACACGGCTTCCACTTCATAGATCCCAGAAAACAAAAAGCACAATACTGTATAGTATGAACAACATGATTTTCAGGAGGTCTTCTGGGCAAAGCATTTGATTTAATGGAGAAAGGCCTATTAAGAGGAGTAAGCAATAAAAGAGGAGGCACAGAGAGATAATGCTTAATGGTATTTCCTTTTAAAAGAACTTCAGAGATCTGTTATTATACGCCACTTGATTTCAACTAGTTTTGTGCCATAGATGAAAAGCTTTGTCATAAGTCCAGTTATTGCTGCAGAGGAAAAACACAGCATACCAACTAAGCAAATTAAATCCCCCTACTGTTCATCTCCAATACTAAATTCAGTCATTAACCATTTCCCATTTAGGGCAAAATCCTGTGTAAAGATTCGGCCTGCGGCCCAGGGCCACCCGCCGGATCCTATCCCTGCTCCGGGCCATGCTGCTGCGGCCCGGAGGTCTACTCGGGGAAGGGGACGTTCGTCCCATTCCCCGGGTGTAAACAGGGGCAGGCCCAATCGGCCTCCTCGGATTTCCGCCAGCTTTAGCTGGTGGAAGTAGGAGGAGGCCGTGTAATGGCTGAGCAGGCCTGGTGGGGACAGGGATATGGCGGACATCATCCCCGCCCCCTCCCAGGCTGGTTCGGCCAATAGCCCCCCCCCCTCGTCGCCCAGACCGCCCATGCAACCGCCGCTGGAGACTTACCTTCCGCCGCCGTCCGTATGGACATCCCAGCGCCAGAGTGAGGCTGGCCGGCCTCTGGCACTGGAGCACTTGCTCTGGCGCCGGAAACTTAGACAGGATCTGGCTGTGTATCCTGGTGCACAAACTAGATATAGAAGACTATGGTACACATTCTTCAGACTTTGTTAAATTTATCCACACTGATAGATGTGGGTCAGTTGTAATCAGTCAAGCCAAAGATTTATTGGCATGAACATTGCTAATTCTAAAGACAAGCCTCCTGCTAATCTACCAGTACACACTTGTCACCTCTCTTCCTGCCAACTACCACAAAACTTTCCTTATATTAACAGTAGCACATAAGAGCTTAAGAAATTAAAATATTGGAAAGGCTTACAATGCAGTCAGGATAAAAGTCAGCTTTCTATTCTTACAGTTTTTAGTTATCTTGGTCAGTCCAAAAAGCAAAAAGGAAAGAGGAAGGAGGGGTTCAGCTTGCATAGCACGAGACCATTACGGAAATGAGCTTATGGCTGAACTAATGGATTGTTCCAGTTGGCAGAACTCATAAGACAACAATCTCCATGCACACACTGGCTGGCTTGATTCAGACACGATGACAAACCATGATTTGTTGTTAAAAAAAAAAAAAAAGCGGATGCAAATGTTGGTTTCCTCCCCTCTCCCCCCCTCCTTTTGTGCATGAGTGGAGGACAAAACAGGCTTCAGATGATGGCTTGTAAAAAATCAGTTTGCTGTTCTTTCCAGATATTGGAATAGAGGCTTGTGCAAGCCATACTTTGTTCAAAAACAAGGCTATCAAACCAGAAACGGATCTCTATTTGGATGAAACCGGAAACAGTTGCAAGCTGTACTGAAGCTTCTTATCTCTCTTTGGGGGAAGGGGGCAGTGTGGACTAGGGAGTGCATGAGCCAAGGCCTTGCACCTGCTTGTTCTCAACAATCCATGGCTTCTCATTATGTCTGAATTGTGTCACAGAGTAAATGTGAGCAGGATGACCAGGTCAGAAGGATCTTCTACCTACCAGGATCTTCTCCCTACTCAACAATGCACCCTTTAAGAATTCTGAGTTTGAAAGGTAATTTGCCTTTGCTTGACTCATGAAAATAAATGAGTCCAACTTCATCATGACATTTCAATGCACCATTCATCTAACACAGCAGTACGCTTAGCTTTATCAATGACTCACAAATTACATACATTTTAGACCCCCAAATTAACCAATATTTTTATTTCATTGTGATGCCTCAATTCATCATATCTCAGGTTTAAACAAAACACCACATGGAAGCCACAAAATTTCAATTCCATTATATTGAACTGTGCATTATTTACATCACTAAAATTCTTTGGAACATTCTGTTTTAAGAAATCCTGTTGTGCCAGGTCTAGCCATCTCTGCCCAATACACATTCACTTGATTGTTACCATACATCATGTATTGTAAATACTGTACACTCTTTTTCCTGAAAGCCAGTTAAAAACACAAAGCAAGAATATTTATATTGCAAACAACATCTGATAGGTCAGAGATCAATTATCCCAGGAAAACACAAATAAAAGGGACTACAGTAGGTAGGATTCCAGGTTCTCATGGCCGGCAACAATTAGTTTAGAGAAAAAAATATTTTCGGGTTCAGAGACCATCGTCAAAATTTTAAAAGCAAATTTAAAAAAAACTTTAAAAAGTTTTAAAAAGCTGAAGCTAATGATTAGCCAGGAAGCACAGTAACACTACACTAAAGTCAAACCTTTTGACTTTAGTGTAGTGTTACTGTGCTTGCTGGCTAATCATTAGCTTCAGCTGAGTTCAGCTTGTATGTCTCACTATTTAAGTGTACGTGAAGTGCAAGCTGAACCTTACCATCAGGCGTTTCTCAGCCGCCAGCTTGAAAAAGTCTAGTGAAAACTAGATGAAACGTTGCACTTTTTAAAGTTTTTTTTAAAACTTATTTTGCTTTTAAAATTTTGACCATGGTCTCTGAACCCGAAAATAAAAATTTTCTCTAAACTAAAAGGGACTACTGTTGAAGGGAGACTGCAGCTCAGTAGTACAGTATTTGCCACTCTCAATCATAGACGGTACTGGGCTAAATGGACAGTTTCACATGAAGCTGGAGATGAACTGAATATTGTTTGCCTCTTCTGTTCTTTGAACACACCAAAGGAAAAGTAGTGAAGGTTTGTTTACTCCAATGTCGGGAACACTCATACAGCAAAAAGAAATTTGTTTTCTGCATAATCTGGGTCATATAACTGGAAACGAGGTTTTTAATTAAGATTGGCATTTGTGAGACTTCTGCCGACATCCTCATTTCCAGACTGCTGAACTAGCTTTCCAAAAAGGGTGGCAGAATCCAGCATGAAAGCTCTAGATTTGGAAAGTGGGTGCTTTAAGGAACTCTCCTCTACATCACAAAAACGGCAAAACTGAAGCCAACTCAAATACAGCTCCTAGACAGCTGAGGTACTGTAAATGCTTCTCAGTTTCTCTTCTCTTTTTGCCAATCAGAAATGATAGCACCTTTATATACCACTTTATTCAGCCTAGAAAAACTGCCACTGTCTGGTTCTATATCATCTATAACCGTGTTTCTCAAAGTTCTCCCCACAAGTAACTTTGAGTGTTTGTGGGGGCAGGGACAGCAGGGGCGGGAATCCCGGGGATTGCTGCCGTCGGGGGAAAAAAATTACCAGGGGTCTTGCGTCGTTTTGGAGGGTGCAGGGAGGCCCACGGCCTCCTCTGTGGGCCTACCCGTGATGTAGATCACCGTGGAGCAGCGATTGTGACCACTTATGGTTTTTGGACGTGATCTACAGTGCAGGGAGGCCCACAGAGGGGGTTACGGGCCTCCATGCACCCTCCAGAGCGACACAGGAATCCCAGTAAGTACAAAATGTACATTTTTTTCCTGGTGTCGGCGATCCCTGGGATCACTGTCATGTTGTCCCCGTCCCTTAAGGTGACAGGGGACAGCATCCAGTTCTTTAGGATTCCTACATCATAAAGTGTTGAAGTCCAAATTGCTACAGTTGTATTAAATGTTAACCTACACAAAAGGTCCTTGGGTGTAATGGAAATCCTGTTTCCCTTCAAAGGGCTACAAGGATTATTATTTTTTCGGGGGGGGGGGGGGTTCAAGCACTCTACCTTCTGAAGGTTCTTCCTGCAAATGAGAAGGCAGTTCTTCAGCAGTTGCCTCAGTATTGTCTTCCAGCATCTGTGCCTCTGAGCTGGGTCCCTATAAGAAACAATAGTATAGAGGCCTTACCACAAGCCATACAAAGTGACAAAAGAGAGGAATACTGTCAAAATATTTCCGACAACGCTGACTGTTCTAAATTGGTCATACAAACATTTAGGGGCACTCTGTCAAATTTTCCTCCACCAGGCTATATGGAGAATGCCAGCCAAATATACCAACCCAAAATGGTGAGCAAATCCCTCCATTTCTTCAGTCGATGGCTGGCAAGCCACAGGATTGCCATGCTCCATTAGATGTCTGCACGAGACTGGGGTGAATGAACTTGACAAAGAGATCATGAATCTACTGCCTAGCTTCCTGACAGTGACACCATTAGGAGAACAGAACAGACTTTCATGGAGAAGGGACAAGCGCTCTCTATAGGCAGCTGCATGTCCAGCAGGTGGGCCATGCTTGAACATTGGGGGGGGGGCTTCCTCTCCCTTCCTACATCTCCTCTCTCTCTATACCACTGTATAAAGGCATCTATTTTTAGAAGAGAGTCTGTTCCCCCACTTCTCCCATGTCTCCAATGTGTCACACAAGTCAGGTTAGTAACTCCCTTTATGAACTTATTTGTAATGCCAGGGTTGTGATCATACTTCAAAGGTTAACCAGGAGTATGATATGTGCAACTGAGGCAGTGATCCTATGCACACTTACCTGAGAGTAAGATCAACTGAATTCAGTGGAAATTACTTTTAAGGAGACATGCATAGGATTGTGGTGTCAAACACCTCAATGCTCACAGTGGTAGACCAACTGTTATGTAATCTTCTACCTGACACTGCATTTGACAAATGCAAAAGTTATTTGCATTTCAAAGACACTAATTCTAACACCTTGGTTCAAGGGGCCACAAGCTATGGCTTGGAGAGAGAGAGAGTCCCCAACGTATAAAATAATTGACAACTAAAACACTTTGGAAATCACATATAAATAGAGATTGATTTAAATAAAAACAAATAAAACCAACAGTTGCTTTGAAACAGTTTACTAAACATGTTATACATCAGTGTTTCTCAAAGTGGTGGGTCGTGACCCACCATTGAAACCAAAAGCTGCTCCCTGCCCCCTTAAGGGGCGGGGACAGCATGGCGGTGGCGGGGATTGCCGCCGTCCCCCAAAAAGTTTTAAAGTGCAATTATCTGACTTACTGGGGGTCCTGGAGCTCTCTGGAGGGTTCAGGGAGGCCTGTGCTACCCTCCACACGCCTCCCCGAGCTTCAAATCACCAAAGAGTGGCAATTTACGACCCGGTTTTCATGAAAACTGGAAGTGGTCATAAATCGCCGCAGAGCAGCAACCTGAAGCTTGGGGGGGGGGCCTGCGGAGGGTAGTACAGGCCTCCCCGAAACCTCCGGAGGGCTCCAGGATCCCCAGTAAGTCAGAAAAATGCACTTTAAAACTTATTTCGCTGCCGTGGCAATCCCCGGGGATTGCTGCCGCTGGCCCCGCCCCCGCAAGTATTCAAAGTTCTCCCTGCCTTGCAGGGAGAACTTTGAGAAACACTGTTATAGTAAACAAATCACATGCAATATAAACACTGTAGATTAAAATTCAGGTAGTCAAATGTGTTTCAACTTCACGAATTCTTCAGTGTTTCAATATGGAGAATATTGGTCTGGGATGTGAAGCAGGCAGGAGATACGGTAAGAGAATCTTGCCATTTCTTGCCAGTTCAGGTCAATATATCCCACCCCAAGTCTTCTGTACATGCCAGAGGAAACCTCATGATGCGCTGAAGCTTCTGCTTGTTCCAAAAGGTTGGCACAACATGAAAGTCTTCTTAAAACTAATAGAATTCTGGAGAAGGAGGGAATCCATGCGCTACTATGTGTCTTAGCCACAGTAGAAAGCTATTAGCACTGGCACCTAAAGTTGTGGAACGTTGCACCACCACCTCCACAAGGATCCACCATTTTGGCTTTTGATATAGCAGGATCAATTTTGATATCTTTTTTTTAACAGCAATTGGCCTGCTCTCATCACTCCTTCATGGATGATAATTGCACTCCATAAAAATCCTCCCCTTGCCACATCCAAGACATAGGAAGAAAAGAGTGGGTTTTAAACTAGTTCTGTGACACTGGATGCTATAGTTCTGTTCTATAGCTTCGGAGTGAGCTATCTCAGCTTCTACCTTCAGTGTGAGATTCCTGCCTTATTTTTACATGTCTTGCTATTTCATGCAAAAGTGCTCTTGTGATCGACTCCATTAATCAAGTCAACAGTTCCAAAAGGAAACACATTTCTGTTAGAGAAAATATACTGGCATGTCTAAAACTGTGACTGATAAAACCCATCGTGGTTGCAAACATATCTTGTGCTTACCCTTTGGACCTGGGCTTCCTTTCACTCATCATAACCAGGGGCTTTAAGAGATCTACTTAAAAAAAATCCAAAATACTTGGAAGTCAACTGAAAGCCTTGCAAAAAAAAAAAAAAAAAAAAACCTCTTTAACAATCCATTTCAAAGCTAAGAGTAAAGGGGGTTGACATATTTCCCAGGCAAGGTTTCAGTCTCAACTCTGCCAAAGAATAAAGTCTGGTCCCTGCAGGACAAATTCTTATTAATGGTGGGCCAGAGAGCAGATTGTAAAGCCCGGAGAGGCTCAAACGAGCAAAATGGTCCTTAAAGTAACCTAGATCCATATTGTATAGTAGGGCACTTGAACTGGACCTGGAAACAAACCGGCATGTAACATCATGTCTACATTGGCCTCGAGTCTACCATACAGAATTGATAAGGATGCAATAGCCCAGTCTGTTTCCTGAATAGGGAAGGATCTCAGTAGCAAGGAGTGTGCTTTTAAATGGAGGAAAAAAATGCTGTTAAGCCACTGAGCTGTCGATTGAAAGGTCGGCAGTTCGAATCCGCGACGGGGTGAGCTCTCGTTGCTTGGGCAGCTCCTGCCAACCTAGCAGTTCCAAAGCATATTAATGCGAGTAGATAAATAGGTACCGCCTGCGGGAAGGTAAAACAGCGCTCCGTGTTCCAGCTGCATGCTACGCGCTGCGGCAAGGACAGTCATGCCAGCCACATGACCACGGAGGCGTCTTCAGACAACGCTGGCTCTTTGGCTTTGAAATGGGGATGAGCACCACACCCTAGAGTCGGACACGACTGGACTTAATTGTCAGGGGTCACCTTTACCTTACTGACACATCTCCCATTTTTTAAAGGAAAAAATATGGAGGAAAGGCTGTGATCTAAAAACATGTGCATCTAAAACATGTGGAGAAACGCATGTACATCTAAAAACAAACAAAATTGCAGGGCCACTTCTCAATCAGAAAGGACCAGATCTATGTCCTTGAACATGGGCCAGATCTATGTCCTTGAACAGGGGACAATGATGAACCCTTACACATTTCTATCTTGGCCTTCTAAACTCAAGTCTGCAGAAATAACTGAGCATTCTTTATATACATATAAAACAGAGGCATTTTCTGCACTCACGTGAACGTACAAATCTTTCATTGGATGCTTTGTTTTTAATTTTGCAAAACCAGGTCTTTTAATGAGAGCTTTGTTGCTAGGTTTTAGCCAAAGGGGAATTTGAATAACTGAGTTAAGAATTTCTTACGCACCAGACACACCAAAATAGAATGCAATGAAAAACACTGAAACTGACACTTAATTAAAGACCTTTGGGTGGCACATTAACCTGTACAACACTACACAAGAGCTAATTAGTAGTGGTTTATATTCCTCAAAAATAAGAGATTATAAATTAGGGCTATTGTGTTGTTAAATCAATTAAAATTATCTGGGTTAATTAAAAATAATGGATCCAATTAATTGAGCATTACCTCTGCACCAGAGTATGTCTTCTCTTTGATGCAGGATACAGTGATCCTTGGTTTAGAAAAGATCCAGTCTGGGCAAGAGAAAGGAAGAGGAAATGTCTGTACCTCAACCAGACACTGCCAGACAAAACATGGAGAAGGAGTTCTGCCCTTCTCCAAACTAGGACCACCACGAATCCCTTCACACTGCTGCTCAGGAGACAGTGGTGGGAATGCACACAATCAGGACACAACACCTGATGACAATGCCGTTAATCTTTGCTCCTATTTCAGCCACTGCCATCACACGGCTCCATTCACACGCTCCATTAAAAGAGTCAGTGTTGCACTGATGGCCTGCCTCAAAAGTTTTAGGAGCCAGCATGATGAACATTCCTTGTCCTCGGCTGTAACAGCAGCCTGCAATTCACCAACAAGCAGCAGATGAATGTTCTTCTCCATCTTTTGTTCTGTCTGCTGCCCAACCACAGTAGCTCTTTTTGAACTACAAAAATGACAACTACCTCTCTGAAACGCCCCCACCTTGTGTAACAACATGCTACATTCGCCATGCTGCTCACTATTCAGTGGTAGAAATGCTCCTAGTCCTGGGACCTTACCACAAGCCGAGGACATAACCAGTGAGTTGAAACGACAAAGGACTACAGTTAGGTTAGATGGGAGGAAGCATTTGCTAATTGTACAGCTGTCCAGCACTGGAACAGCCTGCCTCATGCAGTTGTGGGCTCTCCTTCATTGGAGATTTTGAAGCAGAGGCTGGATGGCCATCAGTCAGGGATGTTTGAGATGCCTGCACCGAGCAGGGAGTTGGACTAGATGACTTCCAAGGTCCTTCCATCTCTAGTATTGTATGATTCTATGAGGTTTTTCTACTACAGCAGAAAAAAAATCAGGGTTAGAGGTTCTTCCTCTACCAACCTCAAAATAAATAAAACTGTCACCTTCTATGGACACTACTGAGCTGGATTCAGGTGGATTACATCTTATACTTTGATTTAAAACTACACCTATACTGTATTTTAGCCATAATCATTAAGTTCTGCAAGTGTAGATTTAGCTTCTGCTTTGTGATCTTTGGATGCAAACGTTAACTGCTGTAGAATTAGAAATGTGCTATTGTGTCAAAACTGCACATGAAGAGGGCTGTAACATGCAAGTGAATTACACTAAAAGAAAACAGGTTGTTTCTGATCATACATAGGTTGATCGAATTATATCAGCCCCTCCTGTAGCTGTACAGAGTATGGTACAATCATGTCTCCAGTATTGCTAACATATATAGGCTTGGTCAGGGGTTCTCAACTGGTGGTACGTGGACCGCTGGCTGGTGGTATGTAGCTCGCTGGCAGCCAAGATAGCAGCCGCCAAGGAGCCCACACCTCCCCGCACCAGAGCCCTGGAACCAGCACCTCAAGCACTGTAGAGTCTGCAGAGCTCAAGCGCACGGGTCTCCAGGCTCGGGAAAGGCTCTCCTACCCACCCCCGTTTGCTTACCTTTACAGGGCTCTGGCGTGGCAAAACCCCAGAAGTGTCGATGATGTCATCAGCACTTACTTCCAGTGGTACACAGCAGGAGAGCAACAATGGAGGTGGTATGAGGCAGGTAAGACATTGAGAACCCCTAGACTAGGTTATACTGGTTGCTATAGCCCCATTCATTTTGAGGTGCAAACTCTTTAACTGTCTTACAAGCCAATCCTACCTAACTTTCTGTCCAGCAATGCAGCGAGGCCAGTGCAAGCAACGCTGCATCCTGGGCAGGAATCGTGAGGTGGGAGGTCACCTCAGGGGAAGGGAATTTTCATTCCCTTACACTGGGTAAAGCCCCTGCTATAGGTCTTTTTGGATCTGTGCCCGCTATTTTGGCGGCGTAAATCCAGAAGGCCCATGTAGGGAAAAAAGACCCGGGAAGGGAAATAGGATTTGGCGCACACCAGTGTTGCCAATCCTGCCCCCCTCCTGGGCCTGGTTGGCCCGCCCCCACCCCATTGGCACCCTCCCCATCCCATTATGCCCATCTCCCTCGTCCCACCCTCACACTCACCTTTGCTGGGCCACATGCTGCCTGCATCCAGCGCGTTGGGACCAGTGCATGCCTTTGCATCAGCTTGCGGCTGGCACAACTGCTTTACAGCAGGTTTTGTGATTGCCAGCCCAGGAGGTACTGCACCAGTCTAGGAGACAGGTAGGATTGAGCTGTCAATCCTCTATTCATACTTTAAAAGAGTTTAAACAAAATCATCAGGGCTCATTTCAACTTCTGCATATTAAAAAAAAAAACCTTTGGTACTCAAGGTGACCTCAGTAGACCACTATGGTCTCATCATAAGAATACTATAAAACAAATGCAGGAGAAGGAGAACATGTACACATACACAAACACACATGCAAATGATTACTGGTAGTCCTTATGTTCTGGCCAGCAGGAAATACATCAAGGGAAGAGACAATATTACTTTTTCTTATTCCACACAAGTTTTTGGTCAGCTGAACCAATAGTAGGTCCAATAGAGGACAGTAACCTTTCACCACTATTAAGTTATGGTAACATGGATTAAGTTAGCATCACTGACCAGGTTGGTAATGAACTTAAGCGCTCATATTTTGAATATGAAAAGAGAGGCAGTATCAGGTGCAGCTCAACACCTGGCCACAATGAGCATCCAAGAAATGATAAACCACTGAAATAACTATTTAGAAGTATTACCCAAAGAAACCTTACTACTGTACATGTTGTTTCACTGAGCCAATGAGTAAACTGTACACTAACTGGTGGACGACGACTAGGTGGAAAAAATTTAAGACATTACACACTTCTAAAAGAGACTCAAGAAGCAGCTTCATTAGATACTCAAACGCTGCCTAGGTTTTTCTCTTGACTGTCAAATAATCAAATAAGGAATTAAACTCATTTATATGCAAGGAAACTCAGCGAAGGATCTACACAGGAGTTAAATATAAAAGCAAGCATGCATACAATAGAATGTTCAAGAACAATGTACAATTGTCACATTGTAGCACTCAGTAGACTCATCTTGCATGGAGGTCTTTGTTTCTGAAGAAGCAGACAGACTATAATTTATACGTTGGAAATAAAACCTGTTATATTTTTCCCCTGAATGGTGAAGTCTCAAGCAGCAAAGGATGAACTCCTCCACAGTTCGAGAGCATGACCAGCAAACCTGGCATCCTATTCAGAGCAGACACACACGTGCATGCTCCCTTTCAGCACAGGTATACAGCTGAGCTAAGCACATGATAAAGGGATAACACAGACCCCGCTAAATGTGTTCATGATGCTCCATTGTGGCCAATACAAATTTGAAAAAACTGAAAGATCGGAAACAAGGAATTTCTCTCAACTGCTACTTGTTCTGACTGGAGTCTCTGTGGCATATGACTTTGTCAATTCACAGACACACACATCCCACGGGATGCCATAGGTGAGCAGTGAGGGTCTGCCTGTGCTCCTACGGAAGTGAATTTCAAAGCAAATCTAACTTTCCATTCTTGTCAGCACGGAGGAAAGTAGGCAGCAAAGGGGCATCCAAGAGTGGTATTCTCAGTACAAGGTTCGTCTTCTAGACAGACTTCACAGCACCTGCTGAAAGAGATGTTCACCACGGCAAAGGAGTCTCCCCTGCAGTGCCCTATAACAGGTGGAAGACGGTCCTAAGCAGCAGTCCTAAAGAGGTCATTTAGAGGGCTGTGGAGAGTCAGACTAACCACAGCAGCCCTGCAACAGCGCAAGCAGTTAAAATGTACTGAGGGAGGCTGTACTTTCAACCTGCATGCTAAGGCAATACAGATGAAGACCCGCCTGTGGATTACACAACTAGATATCTTGACCCTCTAGAAATCCTGCTAGAATGTAAGGTACTGCCTGAAAATGAATCAGACAATTACAGCCCTCTCCTGTGTAACTCTTGCACCGGTGTAACAGTAGATCCACCGGTGTAAGTGCACGTATGCCAGTGTAACTTGCCGTACACCGACGGACGCAGGACGGAGACTGGCGTAACCCCCCCCCTCGAACGCCACACATGTGCAGTTCGGACACAGGATGGATGCCAATGCAACTCCGCCAATACAGGGGGCATTCTGGCCATGCCTGAATGCCCCCGGAATGCCCGGTGTGCTGGTGGAGTTGCAGCGGCGTCCGTCCTGCATCCAAACTGCACATGCATGACATCCGAGGGGGGGTTACACCGGTGTATGCCCTGCGTCCGTCGGCGTATGGCAAGTTACACTGGCACAAGTGCACTTACACCAGTGGATCTACTGTTACACCGGTAGAAGAGTTACACAGGATTGGGCTGAATTAGTCTGGCAAGTGTTGTCTTCACTGACTGGAAGTGCTCCACAGAGTTGCAGCCAGGGGGCTTTCCCAGTCTGGAGATGTCAGGGATTGAACCTGGAACCTTCTGCGTGCAAAGTGTGAGCTCCTTCGCTGAGCTGCAGTTCCTCCCCAGACACAAATTTGTAAGACACAAACAGGCTGTCTGAGAGTCTGAACTCCTGCAATCTCTGATTGCAGCTGCAGAGCTTAGGACAAAAGTTTGACAAGACAATCTCCTGACTCCAATGGAATGAAGAGTTCACCTTTGGTATGAAAAGTCACTTTTTCCTCATGAGACACCAAAATTGTCTTGACTGAGAGTGCCCCAATCTCACCCATTCTCTTCACAGCGCAATCCTATCCAATTTACACCACCAGTGTAACCAGCGGGGGAGGGCAGGGTGGGAGGCTTTGGAGGGGAGGGGGATTTAAATCCCCTTTGAAGGGGATTTGAATCCCCTTTCCGTTCTGGGGCCTCCCGTCCTCGCTGCACCGGTGGTGTAAGTTGGATAGGACTGCACTGTCAGAGAATAGAGAGAGTTACAAGAAAAACTACTTTCCAAGTAAGCTCTGACTTGAAAGGAGTTCCCATGATAGTCTGCAAAAGGGATGCATTGTTCCCATGCACTGCTGAGGGATGAGGAGGAAGCCTCCCTGTGAGAAACATTTAACATACAGGTGACGAATAATGTTGTACCTGGACCACCCAGCAAACAGTCTAGATCTGTGGCTTGTCTCTTAAGAATATTAGATCAAAACCCTAATCCAGGTCTGTTTGAAGAAAGGCCACCATCTGTGGGACAAGGGTCACAGTGGGAGAAAGCTCCTTGCATCTGCACTATCACGGGAAATTAATGTACCTGTTAATTCACTAGAAAAGACCACCAGATGAAGCATTTCTGCCCTGATGATGGGCAGAGTGTCCTACTCAAGGGCAAAATGAAGAGTGGTAGGTTCAGCACCAGCCCTGGAAGCCTGCCCCCTCCCAAACATTACCTACATTGGTGGTGGTGGTCCTCTCTCTACCTGGGTATTCCCAGAGCACCCTGGTGAGTAGAGTAGAGTAGAGTAGAGTAGAACAGAGTGGCAGCATCAACAGAACTTTCTAAGGTAGGGGGTTAATAGGGGAAGGGGTTCGGGATTTAACAGGTTAGTTGGATTTAACAGACTTTAGACATTAATGGACACCCTTTCTTCCCTATTACTCCAGGGTTCAATCGACGGTTCGTGGTAAGTTGCTCTTTAGATAACTGGTTCAGGTGCCACCAAGATGCCCAGCTCTTCAGGGAGAGGCAGAGCCAAAAAATTGGAAGACTCTCCCTTCCTGAACACAACATCAGGTTTGCTGGCCTTGCCTCCTGAGCCAAGAGGAGTACTACTGTATATACCCAATGCTGCCTGCTCCCTTACTGTATAAGCCAAACTAGAACCCAACACCCATTCTTCTCTTTATGCAAGGAGATTACAAAAAAAGAGACTCAGTACAACTTTCACATACCCATGTGATATCCACAGGATTGTTTGAAAGCGCAATGTTAATTATGAAGCCTTTCAAAGTGTTTTGCTTTGAAGGCAAACTCACAAGGCACCCTTAAAATGGTTGCCAGTTCTTGTCAGTCTTGAACCAAGCTAAAAAGCAAGAGTAGTAGTTTTTAGACTGTGTTTGTTCCTAAAGACTCTGGGGTTCCTTGGAAGCTGGGCAAGGGTTCCTAGATGCAAAGATCAGTAGATGGTGGCATGTTTCCCTGAAGGAAGCCTGAAAGGTTACCTTAAGGATCCCAAAGGAACCTGCTTGGCCATTGAGATTGGCCCACTGAAGTTCTGCTCTCTGTCCATCACTGTCAAATGCAAGGTTGGTGGTGGCAGTAGCATAACTTTGGAACTCCTCTCCTCAGTGAGATCAGGCTGACTGTCTCTTTTCCTACTTTTACACAGAACCTGAAAGCTTAAAACTAAAAAATAAATTTCTGATGGCTGTTAACACTATACGATAATAAGCTTTTAGAGCTGCTGGGTCATGCCCTGCTGGGTCATTATTCTACTTCAAATTATTGTGGTTTTTAATTGCATTTATTGTTATGATTGCCCCCCCCCCTAAAAATTAGAAGTTGCTTTGAGATGTGTTTTTACTAAAAAGAACACAAATACTAGAAATAAATAAATAAAAATAGGACACTGATCTTCCTCAGCTGAGAATCATAGAGAAGTTATAAGGCATACTCTGGCAATTGATATGGGTTCTTTTAAGAAGGGAGGGCACAAGTTCTCTACTCCCAAGTACATATTTCCCCAAAGTAACTCTAAAAGTCCCCATGTTTCACATCAAGTACCAGTCCTAGCACTCCATAATTAAGAAGAGTTATCCCCGATTTCCTTAAATTCTGCCAGTTTAACTAGATAACGTATGCTGTAGTTCTTAAAAGTTTCAAGTGAATCTGCTGCTAAACCATCAGAGCTGACTAGTCCTGGAAACTATAGTACTGTGTCCTTCACTTCATAGTTAACCACAAAGCAATTTTAGTGAAGGGGGAAATTTGTCACCCCAGGGCAGTGTTTCTCAAACTGTGGGTCGGGACCCACTTGGTGGGTCGTGACCTGATTTCTGGTGGGTCCCAGGTGATGGAAAGATCAGATAAGTAATTGCCACAAGCCCTGAGGCTATTCAAAAACCAGATAGCTGCTAATTGTCCCACAAACAGCTGAGCTCCTGCAGTTTGCAAGCTTGTGTAAATATAGGGAGATAAATGTTTGAGTGTCTTGTAAAGCTCGGTGGGTCCCAATAGAGTGTCATTTTAAAAAGTGGGTCCCAGTGCTAAAACGTTTGAGAACCACTGCCTATACTGCTTGCAGTATCCACCAGACAAAAGACAAGCCCACACACGCTGTTGTTATTTAAAAAAAAAACTATAGGCAAGAAGCACATGAGGTAAAGGCAATGAAGATAGAAACTGCAACCTTTGACAAACTCTTTAGGACAAGTTCCAGAGCTTTATTAGGTAGGGTACTATGGCTGCTTTATAAAGATCTCTTGGAAGTGTAGATCTTTTTCCCATACCAACTCCTACCTAAGTGGTTACTGTTCTAATTAATGAACTAGAATCCTAGCAGGCTGAGTCAAGCCGCATCATCTTGTCCCAAAACAGTCCCAAGGAGTCTATGTTAGAGGACTTTAAAAGGGTAACGTGGAATTTGCACAAGGCACATCAATATCTGGAATAATCCTCTGTATGAGCGTGTGTATCAACCAAACCATCTGGGAATATAGAAAGAGCTAAAAATAGAAGAACTGGATGTAGTAGAAACAGAGCTGGATGAGCTCCTGATGGGAGCGCAAAGAGGGACCACCAGGACAGGAGCTTGGAGGAGGGACTGTCCCAGGCCAGAAGTCCCTTACTAGAGCATCCTTTCTTTCAAAGATCACAGGATGATGCCACTAAGTTCTCTTGGTTTTCTGGAATCACAGTACGGGGGGAGGAAGTCCCGTCTCTGGGAGAAGAGAACCTCTCGGCCGTTCATTCCTCAAAGGAGACAAGCGAGCCCAACTGCGACGCCCCGCTAAAGACAGTGCGCGCTTGCCTCCGGGAGTCCCCTCTTCGCCGCCCTCCCTAACTGCAGCGTCAAGAAGAGGGCAAGCAAGCCGCACACTCCTTGGTCGGCAACAAGAGGAGAAGGAGGCGGACACCCCGCTCACCTTCATGCCGGCGCTCCCTCGCAGCTCAAGAAGACGGCGGGCGGCTTACTCAGAAGGAAGAGCAGCAGCTGCACAAGATCGCAACGCCTGCTGGAGGAGGCTGCCCAGCCTTTTCCCGGCGCTGGATCTCCAGCTCCTCCCTCCTCTGGATGTAAACACAGAGTAAAGGAGGGACTACGGAGGAGGAGCCCCTCGGCGCCATGGCAACCCAAGCCGGAAGAAGAATGAGCGATGGATCAGGCTGGAATTGGTCAGGCTGTCTGTGGTAGTCGCCATCTTTGAAGGGAAAGAGAGTTTTTCCCTTCAAAAGCTGCAAGTTTTCCCTGCTCTCCCTGCCTGGGCTGGGAAAGCTGCTCTTGTTGAATTTCTTCCTTTCTATTTTTGTATCATCAAATCATGTTTTTAATCTATACACATGTAATATCTGTTGTTCTTTCTAAACAGGTCAGCATTAAGAAAGATTGTTGTTGTTCAGTTGTTAAGTCGTGTCCGACCCTTCGTGATCCCATGAACCATATCCCGCCAGGCGTTCCTGTCCTCCACTATCTTCCTGAGTTCACTCATTTTCACGTTCGTTGCATCGGTGATGCTGTCTAACCATCTCATCCTTTGCCTTCCCCTTCTCCTTTTGCCTTCAATCTTTCCCAGCATCAGAGTCTCCTCCAGAGAGTCCTCTCTTCGCATTAGGTGGCCAAAATATTTGAGCTTCAGCCTCAGTACCTGTCCTTCCAGGGAACAGTCAGGGTTGATTTCATTTAGGATTGACTGATTTGATCTCCTAGCAGTCCAAGGGACTCTCAGGAGTCTTCTCCAGCACCACAGATACCTGCTTTAAATTATAGCTATAGTAGTAAGTAGTCCAGCATGACTGAGAATCAGAATTCTTGGAATATAATATGTGTGAAAAAGACGCACGTACTCATAGACTGGAATCTAAATGTTTCCATGTGAATCCCAACAATATGCCTCAGCAGAGCAGAGAGCTCTGTGACCATTCACTTTTGATGTCGCTTCTCTCTGCAGCAGTATGATATTGACTAATATATATGTGAACCCAGTATCAGTTAAAATTCCCTATACTCTTTTGAAAATTAAAGTCATAGAGTACAGCTCACACAATGGGCCACTAGAGTGCAATAGCAGACTGTGTTTTGAGCCGGTGTTACATGGAGCCAATAGCAGGAATAGAAAGCAGAGTAGGAAAGCAGGGGTCGCTTTTGCTGAGGCAACCTGAATAGGAGAAGAAAAGGCTCGCTGGTTCTACCTTGGGCAAATCAGGAACACAATGATCCTGGGGTTCTAAGGTTGCAACCAAGTGGTGAACAACCTTTGAGGTTCCCAGCTAATAATCACAAGCATGCTGCCTTGTTTTGTGCATCCTTAGAGCCAGCATCCTACATAAGTTGCTCAGTCTGTTTAGCAGCATGTCAGATCTATGGTACCACAAAGTTTGGCTTACTAGACTGAAACCAAATACTGCACACACTAACGAGTTGTTTTAAAGTCTGTTCACAATTTGTGACTTCCATGAATCGGAAACAAAACCCTCTAGAAGGGAAATAAATCAGAATTGCTACAAATTTGGCAGCAACCCCAGGGCTAGCTCATTTAGGTCAAATGGATAGCTGCAGAAAAATGACCTTGAGCTTGTCACTCTTGGCTAGCTTGTTTGTAATCTTGGAAAAAAAACCTTGTATTGAAAGCTTTCAATTTGTAGTAAGACCTAATTTATTCAGAATTGAACCATTTACTTCGCTTCTCAAAAAGCTCAGGGTTTTTCCCATGGTTTGGCAAAAAGACCCGCAGCTAAAGTCCCCTCGGAACGTTGTGTTACGCCAAACAGACATCTTAAGAAGATCCACTAGATAAGAATTTCTTTAGGGTCTTGCCTAGCGGAGAACTGTCAAGAACTTTTTAAAATGTAGATGCTTCTTCCACTGCAAGTAGAATAGAGTTTGAGGCACCTTTCAATGTTATGTTTTTATGAACACAGTGATTCCATAGTAATCCTATTAATATCAGTAGGTCTCTTTTAGAGCAAATGAAGTGGAGACAGGGGCCCAGCAAACAGCTAGGAAAGTGTTGACTACCTGCCTGCCTTGTCTCTATTCTCGCTGACTGTTGCAGCTCCATGATAGCAGGTGTCAAGGAAAGATAAATTCACTACTGCAGAATGGGTGAGAGGAAGGGGCTCTGTAAATTGATGTTGGTGGTGCCACAATCTGGGTTTTTTTTGTTGTCTTTTATTGATTAGTTGTGATGATGGTGATGGTGTATTTTATTGGATTTTAAATTGTTCTTTTGTATTTTGTTAGTTAGTCATCTTAAAGCTTTGTAAAAGGGTAAAAAGGGTGAAATAAATAAATGGCCCATTCCATCCAACTATGTTTGGAAAATCACTTCCTGGTCCATTCCATCTGTAGGACAAGGATAATAGTGGTTTGTGCATTGTGACATTTTTAACTGTAATTTTAGATCCCAAAGTATGTTAAAAGTACTAAGAAAGAATTGCAGTTCATCATTATGATTGGTCAGTTACAGTGCATCCAGATGAAAAATAATGGAGGGAGAAAAGAGAGGAAAACTGAGGGAGCAGCAGAGATGAAAACTGAACATGATGAAATCAATTTCTGAAAATGATGGTACCGTAATTTTCAAGCAGAAAGTTGCACAAAGAATTTATTTTGGAGTGTTTGACTTCTGGATTAGCAGGTGACTAACTCCTAGATTATTAGATTGTTAGGCTGGACAAGTTTCTCATGTTCCACAAATTGAACAGTAGTGCAGTCCTACTCACATTTACTTGAAGGTCAGCCCCACTGAACATAGTGAGATATGACTTACTTCCCAAGAAGCACATAAGCTTGTGCTGTAACTGGCTTCTGGAAGCCAGTTATTTATTTCTACATACAGTTCAGCTTCAGTGTACAACTGGAGTAAATAATAAGTTATGAATTACATTCCTCAGGCACATCTGGCCAAAGTGCAAGGCAGACCTCTGAAATTCCTCTCCAGGACTCAGCTGGGAAGAATGACCCATGTTGTGTTCTATGCAGTGACCTGGTTTTTGTTTCTCATGTTTTTCTTGCATAACAATGTGTGATTGTCTGGCCTGATGTTTTATAATACACAGCTGTAGAAATATGGTTCTCTATGGCTCCTTTGTATGTAATTTGCAGACCATCATGCCGAGCCACGCAGCCTATCAAAAGACTTACTGCTACTACAATAACAAGGGCATTAATTCTTCTGTCATCACGGAAGCTCCTTTAGATTTGACTTGACTCCTAAGTATTGCATTGAATGTAGAGGCAAAGCATAAGAAAACTGAATAATGATTATGCTTACAAATTTAAAAGTATGAGCAGTCATTACAATAAAATGCACACAAGAAATTCTTCCCTCGTACCTCTAAGCATACATTTATCTGGATAAGGACCTGGTACAAACTGAAAAGCTTTGGTCTCAAAAGAAAAAAAAAATCTACAACTATAATAACTCTACATACTACACATGCTAGGTGCCGTATAGCATGAAAAAGAGACATGATTCTTGCCCAGAGACCTTGTAACAAGAAAATGGGGACTGACTAAATACCCTGTGGTAAGTTGAAATAATGGCAGTGAAACAGAAGATGTGAGCATGGTTTTTGTGGGAAAGCTCTGTTGCAGTACTGTGTCATGAAGGGGGACTTGAGGAGGAAAGAAAGTCAATATGATGCCTTATGATGGAAGGGGTCTTCCAGGCAAAGGGAACAACGTGTTAGTTGGAAGGCACAAACATGATAATGGAACAAAAGCACTAACAGGAGATGAGCCTGACTAGAGTGAGCCTGACTAGAGTGCTAGAGTGATTGATGAAGAATATAAACAAGTGAAGAAATATGGAGGAAGGTTTCAGTCCTGGTAACAAATGTTTCCGCAGGCAGCTGAACAGGTGACAAAGCAGATAGGCAGGCAGGCAGGCGGCAAAATAAGCAGGGAAGCAGATCAGTCTGCTCCTAAATAGCAAGTTGCTGATGAGACTGAGGAGTCCTGCCAGAGGACCTGATGGGACCCTACTGGCTTTTTGTGGCACCTGCCTTTGCTGAGCTGGAAGCTGTAGAATAATAAGCCTCCAGGAGTTTGCTGCAATGAGATCAGGCCAGCAGTTTCTGAGGCTTACAAGCTGCTACAGTAGCACAGGGAATAAGGCACTTGACTGCCTCAGAATTCTCAGCTCAAGACCCTTCCTTAGTGCCTCACAATTCACTTTGGCAGAACATGCTCTAGGACAGGGGTTCTCAACCTGTGGTACCCTAGGGTACCCGTACCCGTTCTCCGGCGGCCACAGTGACAATCTGGCGGCAGAGTGAGGGCGTCCGGGCGACCTCCACGCCAGCTGGCCTTACTCAAAAGTCATCGCAAACGTGCTTTACGGCATGTTTGCGACAGCTTGGAATGGCAGAGTGCTCACTCCGACGTTCGATAGTTTACCTAGATTGCGCTGTCAGGAATGTAACCCTCATGTAAAATGCTGGCCGACTGTATTTGTATCCTTTCTCCCTGCCCGTGGGCCTGACAAGGGTAACTGCAAGAAGAGTGTGACCTGTGGAACCTGCATGAAGGTTTTTCTGCTGTCAGCACATGGGGATCACAGGAGAAAAAGGCAATTGCTACAGGATAAAACGGAAATTCAGACAACTGCTATGTACTTGTGCCCAAACAGGGGGTTGAATGCACACACAAATAATTTTTCATCCCCGTCCATGTAAAGATCTCTTGCCCAGTTCATTTCCAGTCACCCAACAGTTACTTTGCTCATATTGCAACATTTTCTTGGTTTTCTAATGATAAAGTAGCATGAAATGATACTCTGCCAACCCTGCTGGGAATTCCCACAGCTTGTTTGTTTCTGTGAAAATACATCTTGTTATCTAGCTGTTCCATGCTGATTAAAGCCAAGAGTTTCCATATAAAAACTGTCATCCAGATAGCAAACAGCCTAGCTAAGGCTCAAGAATTGGAGCTCTTGCGACCTTACTGAGAAATCCCAAGATGAATCATCTAGCCCTGTCAGCCGTTTTACTGTCCTTTCATACATTCGCACTAGGCAAACCTGTCCAGGTATGACATTGGTCCTAGTTCAGATTATATCTAAACAAACATGTCTCTTGCTTTCTCCTTCTCCGTTGCAATTATATATTTTAATGATTATATATATATATCCCTAAAATGATATTCATTCTTTTTCAGGGAATCCAGAAAACCAATGACAGAGGTAAGCTTAATGTATCAATATTTGTTGTGTGTTGTTGCTTTTTGTTTTATACTGGTTTAACTGAGAGGCTAGTAGTCCTGCAGGTTGAAACGTCAGTCTTGTGTGTTTAAAAAGATGTTCTTAAAACTATATTGGGGCACTGTCTTCTGGGAAGTTCTCCAGAACAAACCTCATTGAAATCTCCCAGTCACTGGAGGAGAAATTCCCAGTGGATTTTACTATAGATGCTTATTTTATTTATTTATTTATTTATTTATTTATTTACAGTATTTTTATCCCGCCTTTCTCCCCGAAGGGACCCAAGGTGGCTTACAACAGAAAAAAAATACATACAAAAAAACACAGTATAAAAAATCAGTAAAAACAATCAATAAAAATTAATAAAAACAGTGTCTAAAAACAATTAAAAAGATCATGGCTACAATCAGAGCAGGAGCATAAAAACAGCAGGACCCCCACCAGTACCAGCGATGTTAAAAAAAAAAGGCATCTTATGCAGAGGTAGCCTGATTTGGTAGACCTGCCAACCTGAATAAAAGATTGAAGTGTTTTAGCATATTCCTGAGTTATACAATCAAGATTAACTTTATGATCTATTATTTCATCCCCACTGAAATAAAAATTATATGCCCCTTGTAGTTTACATTTTTTTTAACAGCTTGATAAATTGTGCTCACGTAGTAAGGAAGCAATGCCATTATTGAAGAATTATCATATAGTATTTTGTTACTTAACAAAAATCCTTAGTCCATAAACTGGAAAGAGAGTAGGACTGGGTTTTTACAAGACAGTGTTCTTTACTGCACAATGTACAAATTAGCTTGCCACATGTAATGGCATCATATATGGCTTTTTGCACATGTGAAATATGACCTGAAACAATAAGAGAAGACACCCATAAGACAGACATCTCATATGTCCGGTGTCATATGAGGTATCAATATGGTGTCAATAATACCAATGAGGTATCAATAATATTTCAAGCTAGCTAGGAAAGTAAGCAATTTTAAGTTCCTTTCACACTAGTCTGGAATTGCCATCCTTTGTTTATTCATTTTCTACTGAGTATCCAGACAGTATTGCCAGTTCATTGCATTCCTGTGCTGTCCTTTTGTTTTCCAGATTTGACTTGCTGTTTTTAAATGTAAAATGTTTTATGTACAGAAGTGCTATTGCAACTTTTCAGGACTCCCGTGCTTTCAATCATATTTCCTGCTTGCAAGAGTTTACCCTTTTATTGATTTCTAGCAGCATGGGTGTTGATTCCCTATTTGTATAGCTTCTTTTAAGGGGGGATGCCTGCATCCTCCCTTTGAATTTAGTGAAGATGTGAGGGAGAACGGGATCACAACCTCTGCCCATAACTCCTGATGATGACACATCCTCTAGCCATAGCTCCCCAGTAGCCATGCTTTCAGCATTAGTAAGAAAGGAACTATATATGCCAGGGGTGGCCAAACTTGCTTAACGTAAGAGCCACTTACGATAAACTTCAGATGTTTGCGAGCCACAATATTTAAGAAGCATTTAAACTGTAAAATATATTTACTCACCATGAACATTAAACTTATGTTTTAATCCAGTGGACTCTCAGGTTATACCTAGTAAATAATCAAAGCTTGAAAATGTCTTATTTACCTTTTATATTAATTGTAGTGCAAAAAGGAGCTCAGCCAATGTATTTCCGAGAGCTGCACATTAAATGTCAAAGAGCCGCATGTGGCTCTAGAGCCACAGTTTGGCCACCCCTGATATATGCATACAGATATACGTGTGTAGACTCATCCAAAATTGGAAATTCAGCTGATTTGGGTTTCCAATTGCATGAAGGAACCTTACAGATGTACAGTTGTATTGTATGCACAGGGGACCCCCTTCTCACAAATGTGCAGACACTGCAAGGGGCATGGCCAGTAGGTTGATCCCACTTCCTCTTCTCATGTTCACTGAATGCATGAGAGGTCTCTGCATATCCTTTTACTTGTCCCTTAATACCACTACTTATTCCCACAAGGGAAGAGAGCTTTAATTATTTTATCTCATTTTTTTCTTTCCCCTGTTTTATATAGCAGAATAGTGCTATTTATATAACACTCTTTCAGAAGCAACAATCTTTCATTTGGGAAAGGTAATCTCATGGCTAAATACCTACTAATATTTTCAGCATCTTTCCCATTGCCATTTTATCTTCACAGGGGAAACAGATTTGCACCAGGATGATATTGTATTTAGAAGACGAACACAGCGCAGTGCCATGAGCTGCACTGGGACTTGCTTTTGGCCTAAGTCAAGAGACGGATTAGTCAACGTTCCAGTTAACGTCTCTGCGGAGTTTTGTATGTCACCTCTAAGCTTCACAACAGACAATCTGCACATTTATACTGCAAATCCTTATTACAGATAATGAAGTACATCAAATAAAAAGGGGTGGTTTTTATCCCACAGATAGCCATTAATAAGGGTTGCTTCTGATACTGTGCACTTCTTCGTCAGGCCACTTTCTTGTTCCTGCTGAGCAAAGTGTCTGTGAAGTGCAAGATCTGGAACAAACTGACTTAGAGCAGAGGGCAATCAGAGCAGATAGCAACTTACTGGAGCAGAAACTAGGGTACAGACAGCTGAGTCGACTCAGGTATTGCAGGTCCTCTGGATTGCTGTCAGGGGAAATGAAAGCATATCCAACAAAGTCCAAAACTCAAGTACTGTACATTCTTATATCCCCAAGCGGGTTCTGAGGACTGCCAGTTCCCTACACTTCAGGTGAGAAATTTAAAGGGGTGGCTGGCACTAGTGAATTGCCTCCGATTGTGTCATTGCCTTTTCCTCCAGTGACCTTAATGAGAGAGAACAGCCTTGGGTGGTCAATGAGATAATTCAGATTCTTCTCCAGAAGATCTGAACTACTTCGCCAAGGTCTGAAGCAAGGCAACTTGCTTTCCTCCAGGTTCTCTATCAGACTCTGGGAAATTCTGCATCTATATGATGTTGATTTAGTGTCCATGAGTCCTCCAGAGATGATGATGTAATTATCAAAGTGGACCTCATCAGAAGCATTTGAAGGCTAGAAATATTTAATATTCATTGCAATACAGGGAAAACAACACAGAGCCAAGTGGCACCTTAAAAGACGAACATGTTTATTGTGGCACAAGCTTTCCTAGGCAGAAGAGGCATAGTGGACAGTGGAAGTGTTGGATCATTTATAACATATTTTGGTGAGCTATGTGTATTTAGTAGTTGGGTATCTTTACTCAAATACTACAGCACAAAAAGCCATAGCAAGCAACCCCTACACACGGTTAAAACAGGAATGAAAATGCTGACCTGTCTGGGGAAACAAGAGAGAGAGCAGAGTCATCCTCAGCTGGTTTCCTTTGTTCTAAATCTCCTTGAAATGGGGACCATGTTTGCCTATTTTAATAGCATGTAATAAGGACACAATAGGCATAATGTGAGTGGTGGGTAATTTTTACTTGTGTAATAATAAGCCATGTGCAGATCACCTCAAATGCACTAAAAAGGGGAAAAAACAAAACAAAAGCAGTCCAAAGAGCCAATACCAAGCTAGTACAGTACCAAGAGGTGTTAAGAATTGTAAACCTCTACAGTCACTGATGCTGAGTGTCCTCATTTTAAGTGAGTAAGGGATAGAGAACAGAAGTGTTTTTCAGGAGCCCGGTTCTACATGATCATTTGCATAAGTCCAGGAGTGCAGGAAGTTCTTCCATGCTGAAGGCCAAAGGGCAAAAGGTTCTGCCCTTTGAACTTCACACACAGATTGTAGGATATATCTACACTGTATTCCTTTATTTCTCTTACATTTCTTTTTAGCCACAGAAGAGAGGGCTGTAATAGCTGAAGCCATGCAAGAATTTATCACGCTGACATGTGTCCAGTTTATCAATCACACAACAGAAGATGACTACCTAGATATTTCTGTGGCAAATCAGTAAGTTTCATCTCTCCTAATGAGACAAAAATGGTTGACATTTTTTCTTTTCTCCTGTCTGACATCAGCTTTTTGAGACTCAAGTCTAAGGAATACTTGTAGGTGTTTCATTTCACTGGGATAAATGGTACATTTTATCCAATATAGTTGATGGTATTATTCTAAGGTTTCCTTCCTGCAGAGGAAGGACTCTTTATGCTACTGCAGAGCATGAAGTCTTCTTTCAGAGAATTGAGGAAACCTCAGGATTTCAGATTTTGATATTACATTAAAATACTGTACAGCAAGTCCTCACTTAAAGTTGTCGATAGGTTCTTCTTGGAAACTGTGACTTTAAGCAAAACGACTTATAATGAAACCAATTTTACCATAGACTAATTGATAAATGTCAGAAGCATCGTAAGGGGGGGTGCCTTGGTGCCCAGGGCCCCCAGGCGCAGACCCCTGAAGGGGCGGAATCGCGGGCTGAGGAGGGCGAAAACGTACCTTCTTAGCAGCCGGGACGGCCATGTTTCAGCCCTCCCGCGCGTCCGAACGACCCCAAATACAAGTGAAAATAGCAGAGGGGGGTGTTCGGAGGCAGGACGTGACGTCACACACCCGCCCCTGTGGGGGTGGCGACGCATCACATGGGGGCGGCGTCACGTCGGCGCCCCCCACGTGGGGGTGGAGCAACACCACTGATAAATGTACATGTTCCTATGGCATTTTTCCATCAACTTTAAAATGAAATGACTTTAAATGAAACAACTTTAAGTGAGGACTTGCTGTAATACAAAGTCTTTTAATATAAGATCCAAGCAAATACCATTGATAGCAAAGATGTATACAGATCAAACCTGCTTCTTCAACAGTTAACTTTGCTATGAACTAGATGTGTATAAACAATCAGTTGTGACGTTTTTATGCATCTTCATTCCCCTGATGAAGATTTTATTGCTTGAAGCACTTTGGGATTTATTATACTGCTTGAATTCATAAACATGTCTCCTGCACCAGTCAGATTTTTGCTTTGTGAAGCTACCCTTTTGGTGTATCCTATTTAGTTGACGAAAGGCCTTGATTTGCTCAACCAGTTAGATAACTGAGGCTGCAATCCTAAGCATACTTGCTAGAGAGTAGAATTTACTGAACACAGTAGACATTATTCTTCTGTACAAAGTAAACCTTCATAGGACTATGCGGTAAATCTTATATTTACAGTTATTTTGAATTAAACTCGTTACAAAGTTATGTTTGATGGCTTCTTAAGAACATGTCTTATACTTTGCATGCTGAAATTGTTTTTCATTTTCTCTCTTGCTCAGATGCTGGTCTTACTTTGGGAAGATTGGGGGCAGACAGCAGTTGGGTTTGGTGAAATCCGGCTGTGTATACAAAGGAGCAATTCAGCATGAGCTCAACCATGCCCTGGGTTTCATACATGAGCAGGCCCGGAGTGATCGAGATGAGTATGTTAAAATCAACTGGCAGTATGTTGCAGCAGGTATATCCACTGGTGCTCAAGTGACAATTCTTACCTCTTGCTAGGTAGAAATAAATGTATGTCTTTATTTCTATCTTTTATATTCTACCTGTGTGTTAAAGCATTCTGGGTAGCCTATGCATAAAACAATAAAAATAAATGGACTGAAAACAAGAAACAGTAAACAACAAAAAGTGTCGCACTAGGGCAGTGCTTCCCAAACTGGGAGGTGCAGCTCCCAGGGGAGCCGCGGAAACCAGCCAGGGGAGCCGCAGAGTGCCATGGAATCCTCTCAGAATACAGTGCAATGCCAATTGGGAGCCGCAGCCAATGGTCACCAATGGTCAAGGGAGCCGCTGGTCAAAAACCGGCCACCACATCTTACACAGGATTGGGCTGTTAGCTTAGATTTTAATGCCTCCCTCTTATCTGCCACATTGCTTTTTTCCATAATACAACCCAGATTCTTCACGTTAGTACATACTCAAACAATGGCAATGGGATTTTCTTATGAATCTACCTATAACATTAGTATATTTACTACAAACCACTGCACCTAAGGAAATTGATTTGCTAGTTCAAATCGGTATTTGAAATGTAACTTGCTCTGCACAGCAATCTCTGTGGCCAGAGACCCATAGCCTGCAAAGCTCCCTTGTCTGCCTGCAGATCACAGGGTCCATTCTGTCGCTGAGGACTTGGCCCCCTCACGGATATTTCAGATTCCTCCTTGAATTAAAGAAATGAGTCTCTATCCCTTTTATTGCAAAGATACAAGGAAGGAAAGTTGATTTCACTTCCTAGTGTTCTGGTCAATGACTGTGAAGGCACTGCGATAACTAACAAGCAGTACACCCTTATTGTTAAATACATTAAATTAAAATGTATTGTAGGGCTATTTAATACAGCTAAATAACTTTCAACCTATCAGACTACCTGATAATTTCAGGAATTCATCTTCATATTGCTGTCTTCACTTCACAACTTCTTTATATACAAGGGCAAAGTGTCTGTCTCTCCAGTTCTCTTCCTGTGGTTCTTACTCTGCTTTTGGTGCCTTGTGTATTTACTTGCAGAGGAACACGGAAACTTTAAGAAAGTGACTTCTGTCAATCTGGGCCTTCCATATGACTATGCTTCTGTGATGCACTATGGCGCGTAAGTTGTGGTGCGGGGCATCATTTCTTCTCAGGAAGAATTGTTTATAATTTTAGGGCCGTTTTCAACATTAGGATCCCTCTTTTTGAATTAGAGCCCATGTTTTGCTGAATATTTTTTAATGTCTCCTTTCCTCTCCCTTTTAGAGCCATGTACAGACTTTGCATAGTGTGTGCAGTTATAAGAACAAAATGCTATTACTTTAGGGCATTGACTGGAAAGAAAAGACCAAAGGATTGCACTTTGAACTCCTGGCATACAATGTGTATTACTTTGGGAGCCACTTTTATATCAGTATAAATATTCTGTCCTGTCTGTACAGAAAACCAAGTGCCTGGAAACTTCTCCCTGCACTTTCCTTATTATTATAACTGCTTTCTAGGGGATTGACATGCAGATATTTTATAAAACACCTCGTTATAATAGTGCTGTGGTAATTTATGGAGTTCATCTGTTCCTTTTTTCCTCAGGTATGATTTTTCTAATACATCTGGGAAAGCAACAATTGTTCCCATCCCGAATGCATCTGTACCAATCGGTCAGAGACAAGGACTGAGCGATCTTGATGTGAAAAAAATCAACAAGCTCTACAGTTGCAGTGAGTGCTAAAATGTTACATGGTATATTTTCCAGTGGATTTTTTTTTATAACATCTGAGATCAATTAGAGGCGCTCTCAAATCTAGTGACCTTGTTGGAAGGAACTCAGTTCATGTCAACTCACCTCATCACACATTTTAAAAAAGCAAATGATTTACTACATTCTTCAATGGACCCACCTGTACAACAAAGAAATATTGCTTTATTTGGAAAGTATGTACAATTAGGGTGGTGTACAGAATTTGCTGCATATAATTACCCTTATGTAGTGTGCTACTTGCTTACCATTCTCTTTGTCCCCTTTCCTCTGTTGTGTGAGGCATGTGGGTATAATATGAATGTGTTCTGTTGTAATGCAATGCCCAGTAGTGTCCATATGTGGCATACCATGTTCTATGAAGCCATTTGCAGTCTGTGTTGGCTTAGGATTCTTGGCTTAGGATTCATATTGGATACTTACCGTAAGTTAGGAGTTAATAGTGTTAGACTTGTAGGCAAAGATCTTCCAAAATTATCATCTGGAGGATTTTGGAGTCCAAATTTATGTGGTCTTGTTTCAAAAGTGGAAGCCATATATTAGCAATTCTTTATTGTTCCAGTGTTTTAATTTCTGAATTTTGTACAAAGCACCGTTCATGTGCAGTTTGCTTTCAGTTGGGTCAGTTCATTCAAGCGTTTCCTCCTCCTTACACTACCAGTATAATAACATTGTATATTTGTATGTTCATGTATATATGAACATATCGATAGCTTTTTTGCAGTGTTTTACTAATGTATACAGATACCTTAGTAAAACACTGCAAAAAGCTATCGATATGTTCATATTTACATGACTGCATCATAATTATTTTTGAGCATTTAAATCAAATCAAATAAGCCTTTATTGGCATCACACAATAAAACATATATATACATAAAAAGTTCCAGCTTGTCCTCACAATCCCTATTCCAGTCCCAGATCTCTAGAATATCAGCTCCCTAGTTTGAACGTTAATTTAACCTTGTATTCCTCTACGCTTGCATGAAGGTATTTTGCATCTGTGTGCATTAGTTCTTGATCTCTCCCAGTCAGAAAAAAAATCTTAGTGCATCCAAGTTGGATCGTACCATGATTGTAGACAGCAGCGGCAGGTATTTGTGACGTAAATCCTTATATAAACTACGCTCAAAGAACATATGCATGAGGGTCTCAACTGAATTATTGTCACATGGGCATACTCTTCCTTCTTCATTCCTGTCCACTGGCGTCACTGCAGGGGGGGCAGAGCTCTAAGTTCCTCCGTGATCCGAACCTTCATTACACGGAGGAACGAAGCGCCCCGCCCCCATGCCTTCCGGAGTCTCCTGCGCGTTGTTTTCACTGCTTTGACCGGTTCGGAAGGCGCGGGGGCGGGGCGCTTCGTTTCTCCGTGTAATGAAGGCTCGGATCACGGAGGAACTTAGAGCTCCGCCCCCCCTGCAGTGACGCCAGTGTTCCGGTCCAAATACCTGCCCCAGAGTAGATTAGAGGGAAAAGAGTTAAACCGGGCCAGTGAAAATGCTTTTGAGCATTTATGCCCTTTTGTGCATAAAAGCAAAAAAGTGGTGATGTTACATATGACTATATCAAGATTCTTTTAGGGTGCAATCCTTACCTGGGAGTAAGTCCCAGTAAACTCAATGGGACCTACTTCTGACCTACATGAATGGGATTGCACTGTTACAGCGCAATCCGACTTAACTTTTGTGCCGGTTTAACCAGTGGCGCAGCGAGAACGGGAGGCCCCAGAATGGAAAAGGGATTCAAATCCCCTTTGAATTCCTCTTTTGGAGGGGATTTGAATCCCTTTTCCATTCTGGATCCTCCCGATCTCGCTGCACCACTGGTTAAACCAGCACAAAAGTTAAGTCGGATTGCGCTGTTAGTGTGGTATTTTGCAACCATTCTGTCATGCTCTAGAGCAGACCTGGGCATTGTACGGCCCCAGGGCCATATCCGGCCCTTTGGCTGTACCTGACCGACCTGTGTGAGGTTTAAAGGAAGACACGGAGCAGCTAATTAAGGTAAAATAATGACACACACCCCCGCGTGCCCCCCCGGCCATTCTCTTACCTTCATTAGCTGCTCCGTGTCTTACTTCAACAGACGCTATAAGCAGTGCACTGCTTATACACAGAGCAGCTAATGAAGGTAAGAGAGTGGCCAGGGGGCATGCGGGCTCTGTAGAGGGGGCCGTGGAGGGGGTGTTCAGCCTATTGGTCCAGCCCTCCACAACAGTCCCAGTTTCTCATGTGGCCCCTTAGGAAAATCAATTGCCCACCCCTGCTCTAGAGTGGCTGAGGCTAAGCAAATAAGAGCAGAGCTGATTCTCAGTGGCAGGGGTTACTGGGAACATCATAGACCACAAGGGGATTTGATCCCCATCCCAATGCACTCCTTTACTTTCTCCAATGTAATGAATATACAGTAAATGAATGGCTATGGTGGGAACAGTGCTGCCAAGGAGACGTTGTCCTTTCTTCAATACTGAGGGTGTCAGTGCCCTCGCTGACAGGGATCCTATAGGGGTGGGGTGGTAGTGGTGGTTCAGTGTGTCTTTGTACATCAGTTCACAGAGATGCCCTGCACATCCCAGGGATCCTTGCA
This sequence comes from Plestiodon gilberti rubricaudatus, assembly GCA_026170595.1. Taxonomy (NCBI): domain Eukaryota; kingdom Metazoa; phylum Chordata; class Lepidosauria; order Squamata; family Scincidae; genus Plestiodon; species Plestiodon gilberti. Next base: position 252,498,953 of record JANXHW010000001.1, on the reverse strand, counting down.
ATATGCGTACTTGCCCTTCACACTACACCTCTTATCATAAATAGTGACCATTTGCTAATATTCATATATTGGTTGTCATGTGCTGAAAATTCTGAATTAAATTGTAATTGCTACACTGTTTATTTAGAAATGCAAATATTAACAGCTGCTTTGGGCCCCAGTCATTTCATTCCCTTCCTTCCAAAGAATAACCTTAAGTAAATTGAACAGTGACACATTTTATGAACAATGGGTTCTCTCCCATGAACCAGATGTCATTGATAAACAGAGGGAGTTGTACCTGAACGTTTCCATTGCTTATCTCATCTTCCTCACCCCGTTTTGTTCTGTTCTTTAGACTACTGTAGCACTGTGCTACCTAACCCAAGTGGCAATTTCTCCTCTGACGGCTACCCATCTTCATACCCCAGCAATGTCAGCTGCCAATGGCTGATCCGGATCCCACAGGACAAAGTAAGAAGGTTCATATAAGTGTGTATAGATGTTATCTAGTAGAATGGTATAACCCTGTTGTTGAGGGGGAAGGTTGAGGTATTAGTTATAAATACTCTCAGAAACTATCAACATTTATCTCCTGCCATTGAAGAGCACACTGAAAGGAATTAAATTAGTTTTGCAATGTAGGCACACTTCTCTCCCCTTTTATAGGAATGCATTGGAAATGGAGTAAATTTTCACATGGAGTTTGGAGAATGTCAATTTTTCAGAATTTGAATTTTGAAAAGTTTCAGATTTTATTTTTGAAATTGGACTTTTAGTTAGGGTTAGTTTTGAAAAACAAAAATTTAAGTGTTGGAAATCCCCGATTTTTCTTCTATTTTCTATATTACTTTGATCTTCCTATCAGGAGGCTTTTGTAATGGATCAACATTCTGAAGGAGCTGCTGAGTCCTTTCAGAGTAGCTGTCATTTCTGCTTTGTTGTTGCCCTTCCTCAACTGACCAGCAAACGAAGAACTTGACTTTGAGCCAGCTCATAGAATTGAGAAGCCCACCAGATTTTCCAGTGTGGAAAAGTCAAAGAGCTCAAATGACCCCAATAAACTAATCTAACAGGTAATCTAAGTAATGGCCAGAGGTTATTTTTTAAAAAAGTAAGAAAACCCCATTGTGCATTTGCCCTGGCCTCTTATCTGGTGCATTGGATGCATAGGAGAGAGTTGCCTGCCCTGGTCCCACCGCAGCTGAGTGTGGGTTTAAGAACCAGTCTCCTAGATTGGAGTAAGTATATAGTTTAGAGAAAGTACCCAGAAGGATGGAGTTAGTTTTCTAATTTGTTTTTAGCTTGCCATTTAATCTCCATGCTAGGTGTTGCCTTACCTCTTCCACCTGGTTATCCCATTACCATTGCTTGATTCCTGAAAGTTTCTTGTTTTCTTGCCTTTATTTCCGTCCCCTTTTTTGTATGTTGTGTTCTTTCAATTAACTTGAAAAAAAATATTTGGCCTGTCCCACCTGCAGCCCGGTGTCTCAGTTCAATTGGGAGGGAGCTGGTTGCCTCATCTTCTTACTCCACTCACCTCTGCTAGCATCAGGGTTTAAGAGGACCCTCTGGGATTTAGGAAGAGTTGTTCGACACTGGAACAGTCTGCCTTGTACCATAGTGGGTTCTCCCTTGTTGGAGGTTTCCAAGCAGAAGCTGGAATGCAGTAAGTATGGACTGAGCAGGGGGTTGGACTAGATTACCTCTGACCTTCCGAAATCTAACGTTACATGATTTGAAGGCACAGAGGTTCCACTTTGGCTTATAGCCCTCTGGACTCCCTATCAAGCCATTTCCAAATTGTGAACAGCAGCAGATTGAGAAGCACCCCCTAACACCACATGAGCATCTGCAAGCTGAACAAAACATTGGGGAAACCCTAGTGCCTGGGGATGTGGATGAACCTCTTTGATCCTAGCTCTAGTTAGAGCCTTAACTTCAATACCATCTGTATTTGGGAATATTGAAAACAAATCAGAACAATTTAAGTTATTTTTTGCAAGCAAATTTAAGTTAGAATTTGGTTGAATTGATTTTGTAAAATTCATTTCTACTCTAATATAATATAATTTAATATTCTCCAATGCACTTACTTGCCCATTTAATGCTTATTGCCTCTGTTTTGATTTACCATATCAGCTCTTGCTGACAACAGTTATTGACAGAGTGCTATATTTCACAAATGCTGTACAAGGAACTCTGCTAATTGCATTGACTGCTAATTTGGATGTATGTTCTGTGAATAATATGTTATTATTTTGGCACTTAATTCAGTTATTTCAGCATCTGTTGGTATGACTCATAAACAAAACAGATGGTTTTCTTTTATTGTTGCTGTTCTGTATTTGACTGTCCTCTAATGTGCTAAAAAGTAGTTGCTCTTCAAACAATGTTTCTGTTTTGTCATGTGCTCTAAACAGGATGCAATTTTAGGGCCAAGTATGAATGGAACATAACCCATAAGAATTGGGGCCAGACCAAGATGAAATATGTATGTTTTCCTTATTCTGTTTTAGGTCTTCCTGAAATTTCAAGTTTTTGATCTTGAGCCCTCTCCAAACTGTACCTCTGATTATATCCGAATTTATGATGGAATCAGCAGAAATTCTCCCGTTCTCGTCGACCAGTTTTGTGGGACAGGTCAATTGCCCACAGCGGTGGCTTCTGGAAGCACAATGCTTATAGAGCTTGTGAGTGATCATGAAGCTACTGCAGCAACAGGTTTCACAGCTTCCTACACACATGGTATGACTAACTCCAGGTTTCTTTCATGTATAGGCAACATTTTTATCATAATGATTTTTTTTATACCCATGATGCTTTTCTTCTCATCACAGTGAAATGTGGAGGAACTGTCACTGACACTGCTGGAGAGGTCACTTCCCCAAACTTTCCTGGACGATACCCTAAAAACCAAGCCTGCATATGGATTATCAGTGCTCCAGTAGGAAGCAGGGTAAGAATAATGGAAGAATCATTAACCAGCACAGTTACTTTAAACTAGCTGTAGTCAAGAATGGTAACTTTTCAACTAAATGTCAAATGTCTTCAAAACGTGAAACTGGGGCATGCCCAGGGTCCTAGTAATATACAGGGCAAATGAATTGTTTGTAATTATGGAGCAATTATGGCTTGGGTCCTAAGAATGACTTGAAAAGAGAAGCTCTGTCATACCAGGAGAAGGAAGGGACAATATTAGCTGATCCTCCTTTCTCCCTGCAGCCCCCTGAAAATTTGTTCCTGGGATTGCCCCAACCTTCAGGAGCAGATCTGAGGGAGGGTGCTGAAAGGGCTGTAGATGAAAGAAGTGGCTGAGTGAAAATCACCCCTTCCTGCTTTGCATGACAGATAGTTCATTGTTCAAGTTGCTCTTTGAATCCAACCCAGTTTCTCTCAAAATATCCAACTTTGTGGATAATAGTCACAGAGCTGGCCTTTCTTAGCGTTCATGGGAGGATAGCGCAATTGGCTTCTTTTTTCATCACATGGTTCCTTGCTGGATACTGGAATGCGTGGAGTAAAGCTTGGCTGAGTTAAGGCAGACATGAACACAACTTGCCATGTTGTTTGTTTGTTTCAGCAGGCCTTCACTAGCTTGCTGTGATGGTTCTTCTTCATGCCATATAATTTGTCTCTCCTTCTGGATTTTTTGTTATGATGCTTCTTTTAATTGATTGTCTTCTTGCCTTGTTTTGTTTTTATTCATTATTTATTTATATTTATTCTCGAACTGTAAGCTGCTTTGATTTTCTTTTCTAAACCACTCCATAAAAGAGGAAATATTTGCAATTTTTAAACAGAAATTAAATACATCACAAAATATTGAAAAATTCCAATGCGGGTTAAGATTATAGTATTTTAAAATAAATCGGAGAAAGGTTTTACAGGCTGATGTGATTAGTTGTACATAGGATTTACTTGTGATGGTCTCATAGCAAATTGGTATGTCACAAAACTTCTGTGAGATCCAATTGCCAGTGGAATCCATTAGAGACATGCAGATGAGGTGCTCTTCCTCAGGTACATTGAATTTTCTACTTTTGATTGTGTATAGAGTTTGCACGTGATGCCCTCTTTGGAGAGAGGTAGTATTAGCTTATGAAATCCAGCTTGTTCCAATCCATTACACTACCTTGACAGTGTATAAGTATGCTTCTTTCCAGTGCAAATACTCAATGGTTTAACACATACCATGATAGCAAGTTTAGATAAGTAGCTTCCATAAAAGTCCTGTGCAATGTTCCCTTTTGTGGTTTCTTTACAGATATCTCTAACAATGTCCTCCTTTGAACTGGAAGATATTGATGACTGCAAATATGATAGACTTATCATTCATGATGGTAGCCAAGTTGGTTCTCAAGTTCTTGGCCCTTACTGTGGAAGAATGGAGGTCCCTACATTCACTTCTACTGGGAGCTTTGTACAAATAGAATTTTACACTGACCTTGCTTTTGAATTTTCTGGATTCAAGCTGGACTACTCAATCAGTTAAGCGCTGTTGCTAGGCTGTCTGGATGACAGGTGGTAGATTTTATTGTTGGTAATAGTAAAGAAAAAAAGTCTTTTTTGAGCACTATTGCATCAACCAACGTCTAAGTAAGCAAATGTTTGGTTAAATAGAAGTGTTTTAATTACATTGAAATGATGCACAGAATAATATGGGATTACTAAGGTTGACATCTGGCCTGGGCATGAAATGAATCTTGGGCCTATGCACCATCTCCCTCTGCACATATAACTTGTCATTAAAACTGGGGGCTATGCATGGCAAAACAAACTAGACCTCAGGTCACATGACAGGTTATATGTACCATGAGGGAAAATAACGTTCAGCGCAATCCTACCCAGCTCCTCCACTGGTGCAGCAATGGTGGAGGGAGAACGGGAGGCTTTGGGAGGGAAAAGATATTTAAATCCCTTTTTCCCTTCCAAAACCTCCTGTTCTGCCCTCCAGCACTGCTGCACCAGTGGAGGAGCTGGGTAGGATTGCACTGTTAAACCTTTTCCCCTGTGCACTGCTGCATATGAAGATACCTTGTACTTTCTAGTCAGATAAAAGTAATGAACTTATTTTTGAAAGGCCTTTGCATATTAACTGTTAATTGTTAATTAATTATTGTTATTAACAGTATTTATTTTAATATTGCATATTAACATATGGGCCCAGTATTTCTCACAGGGTCCTATACAATAGTGAGTAGGGGATATACACCAGGAAGGCTGGGAGTCATCAAAACATTGCCAACAATTGCCGTTTGGTGCATCTGATGAAGTGGACTGTGGTCCACAAAAGCTTATGCTGACATAATTAGTTAGGTTATATGATGCTACAAGATTATTTGTTGCTTTTACTGCAACAGATTCACATTGCTGGCACTCTGGAAGTATTTCCTGGTTGGTGACTTTGGAACTGAGCCATAATTCAGGGGCTTCCGTTCCTTAAATGGCAGGGCAGCAAGCTGTGCCTCAAGCATAGAACATTTTAATCCATCAGCACAGTTTGCATGGGCGTGAGCAGATGAAAACACTTGCAAACTTCCTCTGTCGTTGCAGTTTCGTCATCGGGAAGAACAGCCTAGAAGAGAAGTCCCTTCATCCTAAGTACCAATAAGGAGTAGAATTGTACTTATCTTTGCCCCTTGTTGGCATTGCTCTTTACAAGAAGATTGATCATTAGATACCACTAATGATATTGATAATATAAATGCAAAATGCTAAGCAGAAATCCTGAATTCCCCATGAAGCAAAGGAGCAGTCAAAGCCAGCAGGAGAAAGCTGCTGTGTTATAACTTTTCACTTGCTGCTCCTACAAGCCATATACTGGCTTGTATGAATTCCGTGTGCTATGAATTATACTGGCTTGAATGAATTATGTGTGTAACAAGAACTATAAGTAAAGCTTGAGACTTCATTCATTCATAATACAGTGTTTTATACTCAGATTTACCTCTACTAGCAGTTCATCTGGTTATTCCCATCTTGCTTCCTTATGTCGCATCCCATGCTGCTGAGAGTCCCTCCAACTTCAGCAGTGGTTTTCTGGGGGCCTCTGGGGTTTTGATAGTGTTAGAACCAAACATGTGTTCACACATGGGGTACTGCCCAAACTGGGACTGTTATAAGGAGTTTGGATGACAATTCCCAGACCCCCAACTGGGATCAATCCTCCCGAGGAACAGACCCCAAGGGTTGATCAGGCCCTTATCTGTCAGAGTTCAAGTCCAGTCACATGGAAAAAAATAAAAGCATTTTATTGATTGACATTAAAGAGAAAGGCCGTCCTGCTAAGATTTTATTAAGCAAACTGGGCTCACACGCTCATATGCCCCAAGACTAGCTGATAGATATGTACAGGTTACTGTCCTGGGGCAGGAGAAAGCCAGCTGATTTGGGATCTCTGCCAAGTTCCTCTAGCACCTTGTATTTTAAACTCTCAGGGAGATTAACTTTGCTGTAAAAGTCTTAGCCTTGTATCGCTGGGGGGGGGGCCTCTGGACTGGATTGGAATTTTCCAGCACATTCTTGATCTTGTGTAAGGTACAACGCTGCTAGGCTTACAAGGAGCTTGGCAACATAAACAGAGCCTTTATCTTCTTCAGCAACCCCTTTGATTTGGGCTATGAATTTCTGGTGTAGCCTGATGCACATGCGCACACACGCACAGCAACATGTTAGGTCGTTTCAGCCCTCCTTCTGCAAAAGACAGACCAGCAGAGAAATCAACACTTAATAATGAACACAAAGTCCATTTTTTCCAGCTTTGGCAAGATGGCAACACTAGTTCATTTTGATCATGATAATATCTTCCATGAGTGTAATGCTGTCTGCTGTGTTCACACATAAAGCAAGGGCAGGAATCTATTCTTTACATGAAAAGGAGTGTGGAGAGGAGGCATCCACTCTATCTTGCCTTAAAAGTTTGTTTTTGCCAAGCCCAGCTCTGATGCTGGAAATCTGTTAAAGCAGTGGAGCACATTAAGGTAAGATGAAGGAGGCGGTGGGGTTCTCCCACCCTGGGGCACAGTGGGGCATATATAAACAAATTATATATAATTAGTATAATATTAAAACATAAAAACAATACATCATATTTTGAAAAGTTATAGCAAGCGCATAGCAATATACTACTAGCATACTATTCACTATTTTCTACATATAATATCCAACTAAGACAAAATATCACCAATATTCTATTCATTAAACCTGCATATCACATCATTCTCTCTCTCTCTCTCTCTCAAATAATCAATAAATTGTTTCCAATTATTCACAAAAAGGTTAACTGACTTTTCCTTAATTAAAATTGTAAGTTTATCCATTTCAGCGTAATCCAAAACTTTCAACCACTAATCTACCAACGAAGGTATCTCTGAATTCTTCCAGCTATCTGCATATTTGTGACTATCCTGTCATGTCTAGTTTGGGCTAAACTCTTTTGAAAATTCCAGGTTAGAGCTGGCATTAGGTAGCTCTTAATCTGATTCAGTGCTGCCTAGAAAATGCAACTCTGTACTTATGAACTGAATTTGATACTGAACGTGAGATGTTTTGATGTTTTCCAACCAAAGCCACAAGAAGCTGAGCTATGTTCTCTGGTTAAATAGGTTTTCCATTTGCAACATATGGACAAAGCTACAACATATTGTTCTGTCAGATTTTTCTATATGTCTCTATACAGTATTTTCTATGTCTCAATTTATAGAACCTTTCCTCTAATATTCCTGTGCTGCTGTACTGCAGTCCTATTATATCACCCTCTCTTTGGTTGAAAGATTTTCCAGACATAGTATCATTATACTTGGTAGGTTCATAGAAAAATCCTATACTACTTAATTTAGTATAAATATGATACAAAATATGTGAAAATAAAGATGTACACAAGCCAGTATCTATTAAAAGACTTGCACAGCAGTGACCAACAGCCCAATCCTGCCGAAAACTCTGGCGCCAGAACAAGCGTTCCGGCGCCAGAAGACGTTGCAAACATGCCGTAAGGCACGTTTGCGTCTTCTTGAGAGTTGGGAAGGCTGGCGCAAGGCCGGCCTTCCCAGCTCCGGCGCCAGGAGGACCCTGCCACCGCCGGACCCAGGTAAGTCAGGATCCAGCGGCGGGGGGTGGCGGTTCTCTGGGCGGGGGCTGTGGCCCCAGTGGCCCAGAAGGGGGAAGGGGATGGTCTTCGTCCGTATCCTGACCCCCCCCCCCCCCGCCGGGGCCTTTACACAGCCTCCTCTTCTGCTAGCAAAATAGCTGGCGGAAATCCGAAGAGGCCCATCTTGGCGGCTGCAATTTACACTCGGGGAAGGGGACGTCCCATTCCCCAAGTAGACCTCCCCCCTGGTGGCCACACTGGCTGCCAGTGCACAGGATCTGGCGGGTGGCCATGGGCCGCCGGCCGGATCCTAGTCAGTATTGTGCTGCAAGTCAGCCCCTATAGGCTCACACAGCGAGGCCACATCTCGCTGGGGTGCCCGGAGCAAGGGCGGGCCTAAGTGCCGTGCCAATTGCACCCTGTGTAGCCAATCGGAGGGCGGAGGGAGGAAGCTGCGCGTGCAGTGCGGCTCAAAACATGCCCCCCCCCGCCGGTTTCCTTGTCATTTTGGAGCCGTTCAGGCTCCAGGGAGGGCCGAAACGAAGACGGCTGAAGATGACGGTAAGGAGAGGCGGCGGGTGCGAGAGGCGGCGGGCGCGGGCTGCGCGCCCCCGCCTGGAACAGCTGCTCCACGCGCTCCGCCCTACTTTCGCCGCTGGGCTCACAGCTCCTTCACAATTGCCATGAGAAGTTTGTAGAAATACTTTTGAACTGACAGGTTAAGATTGCATAGCAGTGCCCTGTATATCCAATGTGGATAGTGTTTCCATAGCCATAATAATTCTGGTGATGGTACTCCTTTGATCTGCTGCTATCAAGGAATGAGATCAATGTCAGAGTTCACTGCCTACATAGAAGTGCCAGTTCGTACAGATGGCAACTCCACACAATCCTGGCCGTGGCATTAGCCCAAATTATTGACTCTGTTACATTGCGTAGAGCCTCTGTGTGTATGATGGACTAGCCTTATGTCGCCCTCCTAGCATGAGTAACAATCTTGTCTTTCTGCCCATCCCATTTCCCAAAGAAAATGCAGGTCTTCTTTTCCCTAATAATCCCTCTGATAATTTTTCACAGTTCATTGTTTAGTTTTATGTCATCCTTGCACTTCTCTTCAGATCCTCTGTTTCTTCCACCCACAGAAGTTGGAACCTATTGTTGAGAGCTTCATTGCCAAAGCATTTGGATTATTCATAAACATTTTTGTCAACTCTTGGCAGAATTGTGCGCAAAGTGTACAAAACAGCCTTTTTCTTTGCTTTAAAGAAATGCCATAATAGGAAATGAATGTTCAAGAACTCTTGAAGTGTGGAAAACTTTGTTCCAGACAAAGTGATGGACTGGGACCTGGGCTGGGGGGTTGGGGCCTTATATTCTAAAATTTACCAAAACAACAACAACAACCCCCACCCCCAAACCCTGTGGTTTAAAATGGATGCATTAAATTGAAATGCATCTCCCCTCCCCTTTTAGGAATCTAATAGTTGGGACAAGATTTATGCCTCTTCTGTTTCTCCCTCCACCCTAATATATTTTTTTTCTGGGATTGCCACTGCTGCTTGTGTTTGGTGCATTCTAGACTGCATTTCAGTTCACAGGAAGTCCATGGCGCCTAGCCATACCCATATATAACCCTGCTAACTGGGTAAAGAGGCAGCTTTTAAAGTGGTGTCCTCTTATATTTATGGCACAATCCTACGTGCCAGCATAGGGTGTCACAAACATGCCATAAAGCATGTTTCGACACCCAGAAAGTAAGGAGCACTGGCGGTAAGGCCTGCGCAGTCCCACCAGCACTGAATCCAGCGGACCACACCATGGAGCAGGTAAGAACTGCTCCAAGTGGCACAGGGACTAGGGGAGGGCAGAAGCTTAACAGGGGGGGGGGAGGAGATGGGGAGGACTGGGCCTGGGAAGGGGCGGGATTGGCGGTGCTGGTGTGCATTGTATCCTATACACCAGGGGTGGCCAAACTTGCTTCATGTAAGAGCCGCATACGATAAACTTCAGATGTTTGAGAGCCGCAAGAGAGCTGTTTGAGAGCCTCAATATTTAAGAAGCATTTAAATTCTTAAATATATTTGCTCACCATTAACATTAAACTTATGTTTTCATCCAGTGGGCTCTCAGTTTATACCTGATAAAGCTTGAAAAAAAAATACCGTTTATATTAATTGTGATGCAAAAAGGAGCTCAACCAACATATTTCCGAGAGCCGCACATTATAGGTCAAACAGCCGCATGTGGCTCAGGAGCCACAGTTTGGCCACCCCTGCTATACACCCTCCCAGGCCTTTTTCACTGACATGGGCCTTCCCAGTTCTGCGCCAGCTCAAGAGCTCGTGCAGATCCGAGTAGCCCCATTACAGCTGCTGGGGCTTTACTCAGGGTAAAGGGACACATGTCCCCTTACTCCGAGGAGACCTCCAGCCTGCTATGGGTGAACATAGAATGTAGTGTGGGCCGTGCGGCCCCGCTGCATGGCACCCAGATAAGATTGGGGTTGCCTGTGGGGGAGAGCAATTATCCCTCTTCAACCCAGGATGGTGTCTTTTTTGAGTGGCTCTTGTTAGTGTCTCTTTTGTGTATAGTGGGCCCTCACTATCCATGGGGGATCCGTTCCAGATCCCCCCTGCATAATTAGCGAGGATCCGCGGATGCTGGAGTCCAGCACGCAATGATCCATTTACACACTGTCGAGGCCTCTGGAGGCCCGTTCTACGCTGGTGTCGGCCTGGAAAAGCCAGCAGAGTAAGCCTTTCCAACACGTGGTTTAAAGTGACTTCCGGTTTGACTATAGGAAAGAAACATTCCAGAGAGCAGATGCAAAAACAAAAAGGAGTCTCCTGGCACATAAAAAACTATAGCATGTGCTTCTATAGACTAGAGCCCACTTTATCAGATGCATAAAATATTTACTGTTAAAGAAATGTTAAGTATTTATTATTTATCACCTCTTGGTGGCAGTATAAGACAGTTGATCTAGTACCGACAAGCAAATGGTATGAGCAGTATCAGATTTTGCAATAGTGGAGGATACATCAAAAGACTGGGGAGTCCCAAATGAAAGAGTGAGTGTGTGATTTCAGACAGTCATGGGCAGCCGAATCCTGTGTAAAGATACGTGGCCGACCTAAAGGGCAGTCCCTCAGCACCTCGGGCGAAGGGGACACTTGTCCCCTTCCCTGGGTGCAAGGCGGCTGAGGCCCTTTGGGCCTACTTGTACGCTAGCTCTGAAGTTGGCATACATTCGAGCCAGGGGTGTAAAACCGAACCAGGTCGGGAGAGAGCTTGGGATATCAGTGGAGCACGCCACCAATATCTCCGCATCTCCTGTCCGATTCGCCCAATGGCCACTCTCCCTCACCACCCAGTCCGCCCTGCCCCTGCACTGGCGGGTGCGCCTACCTCCGGCGGGTGCATGGATGGTCCCCCAGCGGAGTGTGGGCTGCCGGCCTTCACCCTGGCGGCCCTTACTTGCCGGGAGTCACAGATGCGCTTTATGGAGCGTTTGTGACAGCTTAGAGCAGTGGAGCACGCACTCCACCTCTCTAAGTTTACACTAGATTGCACTGTTACTCTTATATTCATTCTCACTCTCACAGCAAGAAGAAAACATGAACCCAGGAAGAAGATGCATGTGTGTAACAAATGCTGAAGTATCATTGCAGGTACTCTGCCATGCCTGGGCATAGGGACATGTGCTTCTGCTGACAACGGTCCAAGAAAACCCCACGGATGTGTATGGTCTTTCTGTTAAAGATCATACATTTTGTGCCTCTCTTAAATCCTTCAATCTCCTTTTACACATACATTTTAGCACACTCTAAACTCCCATGATGATTGATGATAGTTTTAGCTGTGCAAGAGTTCCAGTTTAAAGAGCTTCAGTTAATACTGAATGCCAGATTAAGTAATAAATAATTGGCAATTATTTTGCTGCTGTTTCTGCTCGTTATCTGTTAGGTATCTCATCTCTGTACGTGAGATCTCATCTCTGACGCACACTGTGATGCCTGCGTCAGTGATCCAGCTGGCATGAGGCTCCGAACGCTCCCCCCATACCTTTGACGATGTATGAAGGGGGGAAAGAGATGGGTCAGAGGTAGGACTGACACTAACATTTCAAATCTTAAAAATGGGAGAGGTTATTAGGGGGAGCAGCTGGCTCTGCACACCAGCATCAGTATTATTTTATCAATATTTCCCCCTGAATATTTTTGGTCCACGGTTGGTTAAATCAATCAATACATAATGTATTTGTTTAATAAATGAAACAAATTAGTCCACAAAGTTGATGAGAAAACTGGTTCTTAGAGAACAAGAAAAACCAGTTCTGAAGGTAAAAGCAGGAAAGGGAAAATCCAAGAATAAAATGAATCCACAATTAAACAAATTGTGGATTCATAAAAAGAATCCACAATCCAGCCAGCGTTTGATGTTCGTGCCTTTGCTTTTGGTGCCTTTTTCTTCTTCTTTACAGCCCGCACCAGCAGCTAGGTTAACACCTTAGCAGCTTGTAGCTGTATGCACCTGAGGAGGTCCACAGATGGTGGACGAAACGTTGTTTTTACTGTCCGTGTTGTTAACCTGTTTTACGTGTTTTTAACGTATTTTACGTGTTTTTAAACATAAAGTATTTTTACATGGTTTTTATTCCCGGAAAACCTACCTCTTTGTACATTGTGCTTGGCCATGAAAACTTTTGATTTTTCTAATCCACAATTAATTTATTGAGAGGGGAAATGAAATTGTGTCCCATGGCTCAGAGAAATCCAGGAATGGACAGGTTTAAAAACAAAATTACTGAAGAATTTGAGAAAAGACAGAAGAAAAAAGCCCCTTCCTTCCCTGGGTATGCAGTTTTTATATCTTCCATTAAAACTCTGTGCCCCATTTCATTTTAATTTATCACTTCTCCCCATATTATGAGTATATAGATATAGATGTGTGTTTGTGTTGTTGACCAACTGCAGCACATGGACTATTTTGGACACAGCTTGCCCTTAATGAAGTCCCCTTTGTTTAAAGTAACATTTTAAAAGTATCAACTACATCCTGTTTTGTCATGGAGCCTAATCTGCTAAGTTGAGCCACTGCATTCTCCATTGCCTGATCTCAAAATATCAGAAGGACACTGTGACGCCTGCGTCAGTGATCCAGCTGGCGTGAGGCTTCAAAACTGTGACCATCCGGCAATACCCCTGGTGGAAGATGCGAATGTGAATCAATGAGGCCCCAGGTGGGCCGGAGTCATCTGAGCAGAGGCTTGGGCATCCACGTGGGTGGATGAAAATGCCTGATTCGGCCCGGAAAGGGCCAAGCGCCAGCCAGCCTCACCCTGATTGGCTGGAAGGAACCAGGAACCGCTCTTCAAAAGACAGAGCAGGACGTGAGGAAGAGGACTGGCCAGTGCACAGTGATCAGCAGGAGGCCAGCCCAGGAAAGGAGAGAACCCTAACCCTAACCCAAAGCCCAGGGTGGACAGCGCATGCTGCGCAGCTTGAGGCCACCATAACTCCTGGGCCAATTGCAGGAAAGCTGATCTTCCATTCTGTGGACCAGGCACACCACTGCAAATGGCCAGATGCCACTCATGGTCACCACCAACCTGTAGAACCTCCCCAATCCTCCACTGTCACCAGTAAGTTGGCAGCAGGGTGTTTGGGGAAGATTGTGGGAGGATAGGGGTGGAGAGTGGGCTGGTTTGGGGGCAGTTTGGGGTGGGAGGGGTTGGATCTCAGTGGCACTAGCACACATAGGATCCTATACCCCCTTCCTGGCCTAGACCTCCCAGAGTCTCCTCAGAGTTCCACCAGCTAAAGAGCTGGTATAGGTCTGAGGAGACCATTGGAGACCAGGTGGCCTATGGAGAGGTAAGTAAAAATGTTATTTACTTGTGTCTGCTGGGCTGTCTGGTTCCTTCTGACCCATAGAATGCAGCACAAGCACCATCACCAGCACTTCACACTCTGGGTTGGTGGGGGATAGAGTAGGTTCTTAGTGACACACGAAGGTCTTTCCAGAACCAAACTGTCCACAATGGTCTTCTGAACAGATCCTGAGAGCTGCTTCTTCTCCTTCACGACTGAGATAATGGAATTTTTTGTTGATTATGGATTACGATGACTTTACAGATGCTATTTTCATCCACTTTAATCTTTCTGAGAACTTCATTTTGATTTTGAAAGAGCATGGTAGTAACCTTTATGGAAGTTTTGATTTATTGTTGTCATTTCAAAAAAAAAAAAGATCAATTGCAATATTTGACAAACCTCTTTTTAATGCTGGCACAATCTGGGGTTATAAACACACAAACATGTGACTAGAAGTGATATACTCAATTGTCAGGAAAACTGCCACTCCTGGTTTTTATGTAGTTATTGTTCTTCGAACAGCTGCAGCAGCAGAAGCAGGTAAGCCATCAATCACATAAGATAATAAATGTTGAAAGATCTTTGAACAGGGCATGCCTACAAATGATGCCCAAGATTATATGCAAGGAGAACAGTATGTAATATGCAGTTGACAGGGAGGGAAAAATCTAAGTCCGGATCCATATTCTAATGCCATGTAGCTTCTAGCAGGGGTCCAAGGTGGTCACGAGCCCAAAAGAGGGTGACATTAGTTCCCGGGAGAGTAAAGGTATGTCCTCTCGAGTTCTTCTCACTGGAGGACTTGTGTCTGTTTACCCCAGTGCTCCAATTCAGGGCCAATTTGTAAAGAGGGGAGGGGTCTTAAAGGCTTCACCCAGATCCTCTTCCACTTTGTGTTTTGGGTAGCATCCCAGGGCACCCAACAGCCCAATGCTCCATGGAGCCCTTAACTTCCCTTATCTGCTGCCTTACATTGTTGGCACACTTCTGGGCCTGGCCTGGCCTGACCCAAGGGGAAAGAGCACCTGAAGCCGTCTCCCTGCTGCCATCCCGTCTGCCACTGCCCACTGCGTCAGATAGAAAATACAAGCAACTGTTGCAGAGGATAAAACAGTTGTCTGTGCAGACTTAAGTCCTTTGAGAGTTATCATCAGGGCAAATTGCAGTGCTACAAAACTTGATCATTGGTTAGAGTCAGAGTCAGCTGCAAGCAGGTTTTATGCAGATGCCCAATCAACCTATATGACCTGTGCAGCACACATGTTACCCTAGGCAGGCAGTGGGCTGCATAGACAGTGGGCTGCATCTGAGAAACCGCAGAAAAGAGGAAGTAACTCCTTGGGTGGAATTCTTGGCTATGCTTCTGTCATGAGGTCCTTTTTCATTCACAGTGAGACCAGGTGGAAGAAGGTCACTGGAAGAGATGATGTCCTTCTAGTGATCATTGGCTTACTGGGGTTCATGGTTCTTTAGGCTTGCCTAATTCAAGCTCACTTTTATTTGGAAGCCATTCTAGGGCTATTCACATATTATGCTGTACCCATGTAGAGAATGGTTGTACCCTGGTATGCATTTCCATGTGAAAGACTGTACCCATTTCTACAGATCTGTGTAAAAAAGGCAGCTTCCTATGTGACTTTAACAGTACTGTAAGCTTCCTTGGATTATGTCTTCTATCTTTTAGCAGTTTTCTGCAACAGATACCTCAGAATGTCTCTGCCTCTTACCCAGGACACTTGAGTCCCCGTCCAAAAATGAGGAGGCTTAAAGATTTGGAAGTGGTGAAAATTCATATAAAATAATCCTAAAGTCCTATTATATAATCAGACATGTATAACCATGGAGCAGAGATGGAGAGGTGAGAGACTGAAAAGTAGTGAGTTTTAGAGGCTGTCAATCAAAACATTCCCATTTAACATTGGGGACCAGGGGCAGTTACCTTGTTCCTCGCTGCTGTTGGCAAATCTTCCAGCTTTATTTACAGAGACCATGCGAATGCTTTACTGTCCCTGTAAATAAAACTGGAAGTCCCATACTTCTGGGTTTGATAACACTGCACAAGGAATACAGTTAAGGAGGGAAATGATCTGCTTCTTGCTTGACTTGCATCAGTGGCAGGTTGGATGGAGGCTCCAGTGGCAGCAGCAGACTCAGATTGAAAGGCACCCCATATCTGCTGCCCCCTTGGATCCCACGCAATCTCCTGCTAATGCATCTCCCTGCATCAGGTGGCCTCATGAATGGGCTGGCAGTGATGGGGACTTGGTAGAGACTCTATGCTACCGCAGCTATTAGGAAGCACAATTGCAGAAAGCAGTTTGCCTACATGTCCTGTTTCTGGGCTTCCCAGAGGCATCTGACTGGCCACTGGGGGAAACAGGATGCTGGACAATATGGACCTTTGTTCTGATCCTTGTTCTTGCATTCTGCTTGTATACTTTGTAAATAAGCAAATGTTAGTGAGACACCATAAGTTTCCATAGCTGTCTCTTCTAAAGGAAAACAAACTCTCTGGGGGGAAGTTCTCATCAGAAGTAAGGAGCATGTAACCATATGCACAAATTGGGAGCACAGCCACAGAAAGAATTATTTTATTGTTTCTGTTCATGTTGTGTATATTTGAATGTGTGTTGTTTTTTTGTCCTACCACCTTCCAAGAAAGCTGGAATTCGTTACCTGTTGACCGTGCCGCCACTGACGGAGGTGAGGGGGATGGCGGCGCGGAATAGGGCCTTCTTGGCAGTGGCGCCCCAATTATGGAATTCCCTCCCCCTGGAATTAAGAACGGCTCCCTCCTTAGAGACCTTTCGGCGGGGCCTTAAGACATTTTTATTTAGATCAGCATTTGATGTCTGACATGGCGGGCTGGCTTTTTAACAAATCGCTTTTAACAAATGTAAATGTGGATGACCCACTGGGGCTGTTTGTTTTAATTGTTTTAATTGCTTTTAATTATTTTAATTCTTGATTTTAAATGTATTCACGTATTTTAATGTTTTTATTGTAAGCCGCCTTGGTTGCCCTGGTGGGAGAAAGGCGGGGTAAAAATTCTATAAAATAAATAAATAAATAAATAAATAAATAAATAAATAAATGTGTGGGGAGGGGGTGAGCCCAATTTTGTAAGGTGTTTATAGAAGATGTTTTCCTATTATCCTAGCCAGAATTCAAGAGTGACCTGAACAATAGCAGCTCAGAATAGTCCATCCTAGGTTTTGCACTGGACCACAGGGTGGTGGGAATTCTGGCAAGAAGGATGGCTTGAATACCTAAACGCTTGCCTTTTCTCTTTTGTTCTCTTTATTATTTGTTTACCTTGTCACTTAATTTTGCTCCTGATAAATATGCCAGACCACCACAGTCTTCAACTAAAAAAAATCCCATTGTCTAGTCTCAGGATAAACTATACCAAACTTGCACTGTTGCACTCAGTCTGCATCTTGTGAAAGACTGTCTTCTTTTCTTTTTGCAGATATTGATTTGTTTCCCCTCATTATCTAGGATAGTACAGGTGCTTTCTGAGGAGTTGTGCTTGTACATCAGACTGGCAGCAGTCCCCTGCCATCTCCCATCATGTGTCTAGTCCTGTGCCTAACTTCACAATTCAAAGAATACTTACTCCTGCTGCATCATTATCCCAGCTGATCATCATCATGGGGCCCCAGCAGCTTTACAGCTTTGGTCTGTGCCCCTTCTGTGTTGACCCTCCCCTCCCGTCTGGTGCCAACTAGTCAGTGCAGGGATTCTCTCTTCTGTGAAATCCACAAGCAGAATATTTCAGGCATCCTGGATTTCTCCTCTGAGGACTCCTTGCTTGCACAGAGTGCTGTAAATCAGGTTCATAGAGACGGTGGAATACAAAGAATGTAAGATTTCATAATTTTAGCCACACCAGTAGTAGCAGCTGGGTGGCAGAATTGGGAATTTCCACTGACAATGAATGTCCTCAGTGAAAACTGTTCAAAAGACAGACATCTCACCACCGACTCTGGAAGCACCATCTGGGACCCCCTCCTCCATGTTTTTAGCAGAACATTCTTGCACTAAAATTCTGCACCATAAAATATTTGATTTTATTTAAAGAATTTATATCCTGCCTTTCTCCCAGCGAGGGCACGCAAGGCGGCTAAAATAGGTTTTCATGACTCACAGCTCTGCAAACAGCATCTAGACTGTTTTCTTAAAGATTTACTAGTCATTAAGAATTTGGAAGGGAATGATTCTCTAGGGGCCTGAGAGGCTTGGTAGTGGTGACTCATGTGCGCAAGGTGTCTCTCACCATTCTAGCTCCTTAATTGTGACCCACCAAGTTGTTCAATCTGCTAATGCCTCACTTGGAGGAAAAATGTCATCCTGAAAAGTCATATACTTACAGTACTCTTGAGTCTCAAATAATAAGAAGAAATAAGTAAAAATTGCTTTTTTCCCCTTCCTTGCAGATTTTGGGAGTTTTGCTTGCAGAATTTGGAGTTTTCATGGAAAGCTAGTGTCAGGAAAGGTATTGAGAGAAAGCAGGCTGACTGAGGGGAGTAACACTTAGTGATGAGCACACACGTGCCCTTCCTGCTCCCTACTTTCCCTTTACTGGATCAGCAGTTGAATGGGGGAGAATCTTGGTAGTTTCTATCTGCTGCCACCAACCCAGGATACAGACACCAGGTAAAGGGGTGCTGTCTAGGAAAAACTCCCTCCAAGGAGACCACCCCTTGAGGTTTTTATTAAAAAGAAAAAAAAAACCCAAAACCTGTGTCTGTAAGAGTGAAGAGACATGACAACCCATTGAATTATCGTGAATCTGGACTAGGCAAGTAAACGTCAAGATGTAACTAGTTTATTAAAAGTCCCAAAAGAAAAGGAACTAAGCCAAACTAGGGGGAAAGTGAGGGTAGAAAAAGCACATGGAGGCTGATAGAAAATGTCTGAACTCGGCTGGATGGACACATAGCAAAAGCTTGGTTGAATACTGTAGATCAGGGGTTCTCAACCTTTGGAGGCCCGGGTACCCCCTATCATGGTCCAATTTTCTGAAGTACCCCTGCTAATTAATTGGATTAATCAATTAATTAATTAATTAGGTAATTAATCATTAAATAAAAAGTACTAAAACCATTTTAAATGTGAAAAAGGTCTTATTTAACTCGTGTGTGTGTGTGTGTGTGTGTGTGTGTGTGTGTGTGTGTGTGTGTGTGTGTGAGAGAGAGAGAGAGAGAGAGAGATGTGCAAGGATCTCTTTTTTTCTCCAAGTCACACTTCCCAAAGTCAGCTCCTCCCTCCCCACCCCACCAAAGTACATTTTTCCAAAGTACAAAAATAAGCCCAAAATCAAAATCAGAGAGACAGAAGGGCTCTGAAAATAATTACAATTTAAAATCCATGTTAATTAACACTTAATTAGCTGCTGATGGGGCAGATAAGGGGCAGGGCTTGGCATACCCCCAGCAAGAGGTCCATGTACCCCTAGGGGTACCCGTACCACAGGTTGAGAACCTCTGAGTTATAGGATCCAAACTCCCACATTTCCCAAGTGGAAGACCTTATATGCCCCAGCATAGTCATGTCAGGTTGCACCTAGGTTAGCCAGACTGGGTTGCTAGGAAAGCATGTGAAAGCACCTGTTGACTCTTCTCTCTGGCTAAAAGGAGACCATCTGTATCCAGATGTCAGTCAAACGTATCCTTTTTAACATTAATGCAATTTTAATGGAAAAGAACAAGCCTTGTGAGAGACACTGAAAATCAATGTGCAACAAGCCTCTTGAAAGGGTCACTCAGTCACAGGCTTGGATGCACTTTCTGCAAGTTGGCCACAGCACAGCCCACCCCCTTCTTGCTGACGTCTGACTCCTCGATCGCACATCAGACTTTCCCCAGTGGAGCTCGAGAATGAGCTTCAATGAAAGCTGCCTGCTTGCAGTCTGAAAAGGACTGCAGGCACTAGAACTGCTCCAGCTTGCTTTCCCAGGAGCATTAGCCAGAAATACCATCAGGAAGGATGGAGAGGTTATCTGATCATCTTGCAAAGCAGGAGTGATTCATTAGTCTCTTGTGAATCACTTTTCTCTACCAACTGCTCAAAAGCATCTACTACTGCACTCTTCCAACCAGGCTGAGACCAGACTGAATTCTGCAAAGAGATGAATGAGGATCATGTCGGCTGAGTAAAGTTGTGGGCTCTAGTCTGAGACAATGGTTTTGTCTGCCCCAGTGATTGCCCTGGGAGCTACCTTGGGGACTGCTACCAGCATCCTTGCCTTATGCGGTCTCACCTGCCTGTGCAAATGTAAGCGACCTGGAAAAGGACCCTCAGACAAGGAACAAGACCTGGACACAGAAAATGCCAAACCCAGCGTGCTTCAGACAGTCCAGCAGGTAAAACACTATTGATTTCACTGGGCGATTCTTCTGTAGATGCAGAGGCTGGAGATATGCAAATGTTCAGCTACGCTGCCCAGTGTGTGTGCAGATATGATTTATAGCAGTCTTCTATGTCTGATATTTGCTGGGTTTCAGGGTGCAGCATGACACCCAGGCAGGGAGGAGGAGAGAGGGAGGAGGGAACTCAGGTGGCCTGTGAGATTTGCAAGGCGATCAGCTTTTGTTTTACTTAGGAGAAATCTGGTGATGGAAAAGAGACAGGCAACTGACAAGCAGTCTAGGGGTGTGGGCCAAATGAAATTTGCATGCAACTGAAACCTGAAGTCCAGCAGAAAACGAACTGAAACGACAGTGTCTGAATATTTTTTTAATCCCTTGATCTTTCCACTTGCATGAATGAAGGCGAATATGCTTCCGCTGCACAAGCCTTCTGTGTATCTAACTAGCGTATGTAAAAAAATCATTCCGTGGAGTGGTCAACATTGGGAATACATCAGGCATATTGAGATATACAGTATTTGAAGAAATGTTAAGATAGGGGCAGCAACATTTGACTTGCAATAGAAATTGAACAGTGACAGACATAATGGCTATTGTGGAGCGTCTACTGTTGCATTGTGCTGTGAACTTATCCGGAGTTTCCATAATAACAAGTTTCAGCTATTGACTGCTATAAATCTCGATTAACAGCCTTGATTAATCTCAGTGCTTGACTGAATAGTAAAGAGCAAAATGACCATATCAATTTTGACTGGGAATGTTTGTAGTGGAGCCATTAAGAAGTGGGTTCAAATTCCTTCCCAGTCATTGACTTGCAAAATAAGTCTGGGTGGATAATTCTCTCTTTGCCTCTTGTAAAGGTAAAGGTATCCCCTGACAATTAAGTCCAGTTGTGTCCGACTCTAGGGTGTGGTACTCATCTCCATTTCAAAGCCGAAGAGCCAGTGTTGTCTGAAGACGCCTCCGTGGTCATGTGGCCGGCATGACTCTCCTTGCCGCAGTACGTAGCATGCAGCTGGAACCCGGAGCGCTGTTTACCTTCCCGCAAGCGGTACCTATTTATCTACTCGCATTGACATGCTTTGGAACTGCTAGGTTGGCAGGAGCTGGCCAAGCAACGAGCGCTCACCCCGTCGCGGGGATCGAACTGCCGACCTTTCGATCGACAGCTTATGGTTCAGTGGTTTAACCCGCTGCGCCACCCGCTGGCCTCTTGACTGCCTCTTGACTGCTGCTCAAAAATGGGCATTCATGGCCTATGTTACAGCCTATTGCAAGACTGTTTTGTCTTGTCAGTAATAAGAACAATAATGTATAGCTATTCTGGCTCCAATTTGAATAGTGACCTCTTAGTTTCTTATAAGAATCAAAAGGTAATTTCTGCATGAATCATGGAATGTCTGAACGTAGACATTGGTGTTAGACATAGACGTTAGTAGACATAAAGTTTGGTGGTTTTCTATTGCATTACTGTTAGCTGTACTGTTGTTCACAAACAACTGATGTCACTTTTCATTATTTCTAATGATATTATTTTCACTGAGTCTCCCCTTATTGTAGCGCAAGGCTATGGTGTCCACTGCAGTTATATTAACAGAAATACAACCATATGTCCTTCGTATTGTAGGGCTAGGCCAAGCAACCATACACTTTGCTTCCGCAGACCTGTGATTAGGTACTTGTTGCCTGTGTAAACTACTCTCTCTCAGCCTAAATGCCTGAGAGAGAGAGAGAGAGAGAGAGAGAGAGAGAGAGGAGTTGCCTAAGGACACCTGGTGATCTGCATCACTGAGTGGGGATTTGAACCTGAGTTTCCCACATGTGCAGTCCTAGTGGTATTGTATTGGCCATAATCCTGCATACATTTGCCTTGCCCTTCTTGTCTGCACAAATCTTCTGTTCCTTGCAGGCATGAAGGAATGAGGTATGTACCATGGATAACCTATATATATAGGGATGGGGTATAGTTCAGTGGTGGAACATGTGCAGAAAGCCCTAGGCTCAATTCCTGGATTTCCAGGCGCAAGTCCAGTAAAGATGTCTGCCGAAGAACTCTGAGAGCAGTACTGACATGATGGGCTTTTGTTCTGATTCAGTATAGGTCAGCTTCTTCTGTTCAACCCACTGGCTTCAATGAGCTTTTAAGCAGTTTCATTGTGTGCTAGATTGCAGCCATTAGATTCAGCACTTTTCATGTGCTTTACAATCCTCATTTCATTCATCCTTGCAACACTACTGTGACGCAGATTATTCACAAAAAGCCAGTGATATATTCTTTGTTTTAAATGGAATTAGGAAGATATGCGAACCACCACTTCAGTTGATTAAACAATGTTATGTACAAGCTAACCCTGTGCATGTTTACTCAGGTCGGACCAAGTCCTGTTGACTTCAGTAGAGCTTAGTTCCAAAAGAGTGAACAGCTAGATGGGACCAGAGTGTTCCTCAGTTCAAACAATGGGCATGAACAAACCTTGTTAGATCACACATCCTATGTTTACTCTTGCTTTAACATCTTAACCTTGTTTTTGACGTAGCGTAGGGTGGCATGCAAGCTGTATCTATGGTATGAGATCTGCTATGCCTGTTTTACACACACAAGTCACCACTTGATGCTGAAGTCAACAAGTGATGAATATGCATGTGTGAATCAATCTTCGCAACTCCTTGATTAAAATTGCAGGCTGTCACTGATGGTGGAAGATGTCCTTGGATAACTTACTTGTATAATTCTGATTTGGCGTTGGCTTTCAAAAATAAAAAGGCTTCTTTTGGCAGGAAGAAACCTTCCTTCCCAAATGTCTGTTTTAGAAGAAGTGCATATGTGTCCCAGATCTGTGTCTCAGACTGGCTTGTTTGTGTGGGAAGTGTATTCCATCCAATTTTATCAATTGCTTAGCACATACACTCTATTGTAGTTTTCCATCAGTAGAAAAACAAAGAGTATCACAATGTTTGGAACACACAAATTGAAGCTTGGCAATATCAGAGCTTGCGATGCCGTCAGAGAGGTGAAGCTAGAGTGTGTTTTATTCATACTGGTATTTTTGCTTTTCTGCAATGAAAAGCATGCGATGGATTCCAGAAGGATAAATAATATAGCAAGCATATGTAAAAATCTGCCTGCCTAACAGCACTTTGCATTTTGAAATGGGGTTGACTTACAGTGGGTGTCTTCTTTTGTGAGCCAGCTGATATTTAATGTTCAACCTAGCTAGCAACCCATCCATTTTTTCTCAGTGTCAGAGAAGCAGAAGGGCAACTGAAAGCCCCAGAGCCTGACACATTTCTTTATATTTTAAATTTTCTGTACAAATCACTGTATTTATAAATTATAAGGTCATGGTTGCATTTTCATTTGCAAAGAGGAGGCTCTCTCTTAAATCATCAGCTGCCATAATTTGGAAGTCATTGCTTGCAGCATGCTCAGTAAACAGAAGATGCAGCTGGAGAAGGGGCGGGATTGGTCCCCACTGTGTTTACGTATGGCCCCCATGGGGGCTGTCAGTTGTTATGTGATGATGGATTGCCTGGTGGAGTGTCTGGCTTTTGGCAAGAAAGGATGGCAATAAGAAGAGCTGAGATTTCTATAGTGCTGTTCGGTTCAAAATGATCTCAGTGTTACTCGCAGGATATAAAAGATACAACAGACATACAGCAATGCACTGACTTCTGCTGTGGCCAAAAGCATGCCTTTGAGTATCGTTAATTATATTCGTCTGGACACATAAAGTGCATAAATGCATTCAAGTAGCGAGATGTCTGTTTATATCAGCCTGTCCCCTCTTAATCTTAAACATTTGGGAAAGCACTTTTTTTAAAAGTGTTTTATATATTGAATAATATATATTTTTAGAAATAGCTAGACATCACTCTAAATATAACCAGCTTTACAAAATAAGGCAATCCGACCCAAACAAATTGTTTTTAATTGATTCTTTCTCATCAGGAGGACCTGTGTTTACTACAGCATGGTAGAGGTGTTTGAAAATGGTGTTATTTATTTTACTCAGAAGTAAGCCCATTGTGTTCAGTATAAATGTGGGCTGTAATCTCCTCATATTCAACAAACACCTCTAAGCATGGGACATTTCACTGCGTGAACATCTGTGACTAAATTTTAAAAATCATACTACTTGATTAGCAATCTGCCTTACAGCATACTGTCGTCACTTGAAGATTTCATGACTAGTAGCTAGGGCTTTTACACAAGAATCTGTAACCTCTTCACTCCAAAGTCTCATAGGATTGGGCCTTAAGCTGACAAAAGAGAGTGCAGACTGCTTTTGTACAATCCTGTGCTAAGTCTCCTGGGAAACTGGAGTCAATGGTATAATGTAATACTATTTGCTCCCATGACTAATAGTGGGTGCTCTCGGCCTGTAAGCCTTCTAAGAGGCAGCTATGGTAATAAAGTGGTGTGACTCTCCAGGCAGACGTAGCAGACCTGCAGATTGGCAGCCAAATGACCTAGCTTCAGTGAATGTTTCCTCCCGGGCACAGTCTACAACATGTATTATTAACAAGACAGAAAGAAGCTAATGAAAACCATTAATTACTGTTAGGAAAATGTTCCCATTCTCTTCATTTGAGCTTGGGAAAAAAAAAAGAATTGCATAGAAGTTGGTGGGCTAAATTTTGTTCACCATTAAGGAAAACATTCACATTTCTAGAATTCTTGTGTCGAATGCTTTGAAAGCATGAGTGGCTGTAGAAGTTGTACTTTGAGTTGAGATAGATTTGTGTGATCAGGGGCAGCCCAATCCTGCCTAAGATGCAGCAACTGGCCTAAAGGGCCAATCACCTAGGCCCACTGCACTAGCGTGGGCCAGGCTCACTTTGGGGGAAAGAGATGTGCTAGTGACTAGAAGAGAAGATCTAACCTTCAGTCACTCAGTTTATAGAAAACCTACGAACACCGGTAGATATTTGAACTACAGTTCAAATCACCACCCCGCACAAAAAGGCTCAGTTATAAGTTCACTATCCTACAGGGCAATCAAAATCTGTGATGAAGATTCTATAAACAGGGAAAAAAAGATATTGTTTGAAACATTGAGAGCCAATGGATATCCCGAGACATTAATCAATAAAGGATGGGTTGTACAAAAAGATAAAATTCAAAGTGAAAGAGAAGGGAGAAATAAAATTGAGACAATAAATGAGGAAAATAACAAGACAACAGAAGACAAAAAAGAAGAGAACATTTGGACATGTTTGCCCTTTATTAGAGGGGTAACCGATAAGATCGCCAGAGTCCTTAGACAAGGAAACATAAAAACGGTGTTCAAACCAACCAAAAAAATTGAAGAAATGCTGAAAAATCCAAAAGACAAGAGACCTCCGCTCTCAAACCCAGGCATTTACTGCATCCCATGTGGCACTTGTGGCAAGGAATATATTGGCCTTACACAGCGGTCTATAGGCACCAGACTTAAGGAACATGAAAGAGCGGTGAGGCTAGAACATCCACATCTTTCCGCTCTTGCTGAACATGCGCTGACCACAGGCCATTCTATTCATTTCAAAGATACATGCCCCTTAAAAACAGAGAGCAAATTAAATATCTTGAAAAATCTGGAGGCGTTAGAAATAAGTAAAAGGATGCCAAATGATATTTTGAACAGACAGCAAGAATTAAGTCTGGCTAACCGTATATGGTTCCCCATAATACGTGGAAATACAAACCATGGACTATTAAACCATAAAGCTAATACTCAAAATAATATCCAATAAATCCTGTCAGTAACACAGTAGCATTACATCACTGCAACCAATTAAATACAGTAACCAACAAATGTTGCCAGCATCACAGGAAATCAGTTGTCTACAGAATTCCTAGATTGCACCTTTGGGCTGAGTCCTTGCAGGATCTCCTACCTTGAGCAATAGCTCGAACTGAAGCGGCTTCCGTCTGACAACCAAGAGCTTCCCGCGCTTTTTCAAAAAGAACAAAAAGACGAAGAGAACGCTGCTCCTCAACACCTACCAATTTCTTTGGAGATACCCCAGAAGAAGTGCCTGGATATAGGCACGAAACGTCGGGTTTTTGTAATTCCAGTTTTTAATGATTTTTGGCTATCCGGATTTCTGGGCTGTCAGTCCATACCGGGCAGCTTTCGTCATTTTTCTAAAATCAGCTGGATCGCTATTTTTAAGCCTTAATTATGACCGGGTTACCCGTGATACCTGTTTCACTATACAGATGTTCATCTCCTTCCCCCGGTGTAAGCGGTGCAGGCCGCAATGGGCCTCCTCAGATGCATGCCAGCTCAGCCTCTGGAGCTGCCGTGCGTCTGGATAGGCTGTGTAAGGCCGGCCCAGGCTGGGAAGGGGCTTGGGATATCGGCGGGCCAGCAAATGGTCCCCTCCCTCGCCGCCCTTGCCCGCACTCCCCCCACCCCTGTGTCGACCAGCATGGGACTCACCTGTGGCAGCTGGCACAGGTCCGGTTAGGCTGTGGAGTAAGCGGCGCCGGTCTCTGTGCTGGAACTGCTTACTTGCGAAGAGCCACAAATGTGCTTTCCAGCACATTTGTGACTCCTTAGGCCGGCAGAGCACCCACTCTGCTGGATTCCACCATCATTCCCCGAGTGTTAAGTAGGATTCCCAATGGAAGTACTGTTCTTTCTTGGGAAGGGAGAGTGCCAAATGAGTCCTTCCTTAACACACAGATATGCATATACTTAGCACAGTCCAACAACTATTTTCCATAGTAATTTGATAAGTGTAAAGAATGTTAAGTATGTGTATTGAAATTAACCATATACAGTATCAATGTAGCACTTAAGTGTGATGCAAATTGTCTTCTAATTGATGTGGTTGGATTATATTATATCTGGCATTTGTGTATGTTCCACTGGAATTATTTTGTAAAAAACTTAATTTGGGCACAAGTTAAGTTTCTATGGATTGTGCTCATTCCAGTAATCATTCCAGTTAATGAACGATATTCTCATTTTTACAAGCTTTTGAGTCTCTGGGCGTCCATTCTCCAAGTACATTAAACTAAGGATACAGGTATGAGTTTGGCCTGTCTTTCTCTTTGACATATGCAACTTGAGTGGTGCGCCTGCTGTGGAACCAAACTCACCCATTTTAGTCAGTTTGTTTTCTTACTTGTTTCCTTAAAATGACTTCTTAAAACCCATTTTTGTGTGAAGGCTTGGTCCTCTGTAACTAAAAGTCCACTGTAACTAAAAGTCCAATCCTATCTCCCCCCCCCCTCCGATAGAGCGGTGTCAAAATGGCGACTGCTGCATCCTATGGTGGTGGTGGTGGCAGTTGTGGAAGTCTCCTCCAGGACATAAGCCTCTGTGGCGCAGGGTGTGTGTCTACTTGGACCTGCGCTAGGTAAATAGCTGATGCAGGTCCACATGGACCCACGTCGCAGGATCAGGTCTGGGTAGGGGGATAGGATATGGCGTGTGCCAGTGCCACCGATCCTGCCCCCTCCTGGACCCTAACCACCCATCCCCCACCCCATCGCCGCCCTTACCCTGTCCCATTCCACCCTCTCTGCCCCCATTCCACCCTCCCACCACCCCTCCCGCCTATCCTGCTGACTTACCTGCTCCGTCAAGTGGTGGAATAAGCAAGGACACAGGTGGGAAGGCACAGGCCTTCCCACCAGCGCTCCCGGCAGTGTACTGTGTAGGGCGCTGTTGGAGCCCCTTTTATGATTGGTGCTGACTGCTTTACTGCAGTCAACCAGAGGCGAAACAAGGGTGGAGCGAAGGCAAGTAGTTTTGCAAGACTCCGTTACACTGGAGTCAGCAGCCCCTGCCCCTTGCTGTTGCAGCCATTCCAGCAGCAACAGGGGAGTGTCCTGCGTGTTGCCTTTGCTGCCAGAATGGCTCCAACAGCAAGGAGGCGGGGCCGCTGACTCCAGTGTAACGGAGTCTTGCAAAACTACTTGCCTTCGCTCCACTCTTGTTTCGCCTCTGCAGTCAACACCAACAGAAGAGGAGACATGACATTGCAAGGTAAGCATACAGTTGGACCCTAAGAGTAACTGTACCTGTAACTAAGCTGCTTACATGTAATTGTATATGCTTCCCTTATTTCCCTGACTCCATTCCCCTCCTTCCCTCTGTTGTCTCCCTTATGTCAATTTCTACACTGTATGCATCTCAGGGCAACTACCTGTCCTTTACTTTATTAAAGCACCATATACATTGGTAGAAATAATAATAATAATAATAATAATAATAAAAATTAATGTAAGCATCGGGCTCTAGAAACCCATTCTTCCTATTTACAACCAAAGGACTTTTGTATTGTGTTGATTGGCTCACCCTTGTGATAATCATGAAACTCCCCTCTTCCCAGAGCAGATTTTCTTTCTTTTTTTTTTCAAGTGCCAAACGTTTTCTTGAATAAACTTCCAAAACACATGAATTATTATTTTTAAGATGGACAGCTGGCCTAAAGCATTGGGAGGAGGGGGATTTGAAGAGGAGATTGATGTTGGATGAAAACAAATGCATGTGTGTCAATTTAATAAGCAAAGGCAAAGGGAGGCTGTTTCTGCATCAGGCTTAAACCATAGGTATGTCTACACCCTTAAGATGCTTGCCCCAGACTGACGCAAGAGTATCAGTTGGTAGCTCTGCCTTACATCTAGGGTTCAAATGAACATCTTAAGGTGTTGAAATCAATGCTACTTGACTTTCGGGGGATTCTGATGTAATAAGCCAGTCTTCAAAAAGTGTCACTATGGGAACATGCTCCAGATTGATTCAATTGCCTATAATCTTTGATTTTAAAGTAAATCTATGTTGATTTATATGTGTGCAATATGAATAAACCGATTCTTATTTCATGGCATGTATGAATGTTAACTGACCATGGGAGAAAAGATACTCTGGCATTTCACAGTACTGTAGCCTTTGTGTACAGTATATACGTGTCCATAATTCCCCAGTGGCAGTGTCAAAATGCAGAATGAATTGGAGCATCTGTCCAAATAGCTTGTAATACAAGTAATGGGCAGAAAGTGAAAAAGGGAGGAAAAGAACTGTGAAAAAAAAACCCATCAAGGATTGGGAATATGGAAGGACTAATTAGCAATAGGCTGGTGGTTAATTTCTTTGAAAACCAACTTCTTTGGTTGCTGAAATTTGGCACATTTTGTCAATGATTCACCAGCCATTTTAAGCATGTTCCCTACTGAACAAACAGAACTTTCTCTGTGAGGGAGTCTAATTTGACACAATAAGAATGATGGATGGGGTTATTTTATTTCAGTTCAACATCGAGAAGACTGCAGAACCTGTGCAGCCCAGGACAATCCTAAAGTTTCCCCATATCTATGGCCCAAAGCCAGTAGTTACTTCCTCAGAAATTGTCAACTATCCCGATTACACCTTGAAGACAACAGAAGAGCCAGCCAAGGGCAAACCTGCAGCTCTGGATAAGAAAAGGATGAATATACGAGTCAATGAAGAGTTATTCATTCTCCCTCAAACTGGTAGGCATGATGCCAAATTACATCTGTTTGTTTCCTGTTCAGATTCATGATCACATTGAATTTCTTCTTTCCTACGATTGATCAGTTTGCAAGTTAGTTAAAACTCTTACCTGTGTGGGGGCTTAACACAATACTGTATGGGTATAGAGTTCCAGTGCAAACAGCCCAATTCTAACCAAATACACAAACAGCCCAACACACAAACAGCCCAATCCTGTTCTACCTTCCTCTCAGCCCACCCCCACTTTCCCCTTGCCTCTGCACTAGACGTACCTGCTCCAGTGGGCGTCCCTGCAGCCATCGGCGCCAGTGAGAAGACTCTGGCCTTTCCACTAGTGCAGCAAGTCTCTGCACTGTCGCAAAGTGCTTTATTGTGCTTTTGCTACAGCGTGCGCTGGCAAAACTTGTGTTACGCTAGTGCACTGGCTAGATAGGGCTGGGCTATAATTCTTTAAACAGCATGGGATCTAGATGATCGTAACTTCAAGCAATTTCTCTGTGTAATTGTTCACATCTGGCAACATTTGAACCTGATGGCTCAGCACCCCTATTGATTTTTCCCTCTCTACAGCCAACCTTTTAACAGCACAATTTATTCTAGTGACAGTACCGATCATTCATTCTCCCTGAGAATTTTCCAGCAGGCATGGTGAAGCTTGTACATGGTTTATACATAAATTTATTTTTATCCTGAAAAATCATTTTGCACCAAGTTTTTCAAGCTTCTTTAGGGCATGCTGCTCTATTCTATTCTATGAAGCAACAAAAAGTTGTATGTATTTTAGGAAAGCCTATGAGAAGATAAAATTTGGATATCTATGTTTTTGTTTAAGACATTTATATCCTTCCTTTCCAGTAAAAGCTCAAGGCGGCTCACAAAGCTGTAACACAATAAATACAATATAAATAAATCAGTAAGGTAAAGGTATCCCCTGTCCAGTCGTAAATCAGTAATGCACTGTAAAAACATTAAAATTTAAAATTCAATATCAATAAAATTCCATAAGAGTTCATTCAAAATAATCATGAACTCTCGAAGCATTGCCCATCATAAAGACATGATATCAATCTAAGGAAAACAATAGTACCAGAGACTTAAATGAATGACATGGTTTAGTGAATCTTTCTTCACACCATGTTTTTTTTAATCCAAATTTTGCTTCCATGAATCCCAAAGTCTGCATACAAATTAAATAATTTGCATGTGATTGTTTTGTTTATCCATTTTATTCTGCTACTGCGATTCAGATTTTAAAGAACAAAGGATTATATCCTAAACTGTTCCCATGGAAGCAGCCTATGGCTTTACGCTCTTTCTGTGAATGTAAGAAGAGTTGTACTCACAGAAGCTTGCAGTCATAGAGTGTCACCACCGTGTGCATAGTTAACATACAATCCATAGATTTTTAAAAATGTTTAAAAGAGTGAGGTCGACTTGAGTCTACCAACTCGAACTTGAGTCGGAATCAAGTTGTATCAATGACTTGACTTGGACTTGACTCGGCAATTGTAAAAGACTCGAAAGACTCGACTTGAGACTTGGAACCTTTTATGACAAATTTTATTCAGGTTTAAACCCATTTTCCCCATTAAATAGATAGGAACTCGCAACCAAATACTCAGGACTTGGGGGCAAAGACTTGGGACTTGACAGTGGCGTCGCTCTAGGTTGGGCAAAATGCTAATTTCTGCTTTGCTCTGACCTACCATTTACTCTCCAGCACAACTTGTTGCATGTTGCCTTCGCTCCACTGAATGGCTCTGACGATGAGGGGGCGGGGTGCTTCGTGCCGGAGAGTAAACGGTGGGTCAGAGCAGGGCGGACCTTAGCGTTCCACCCCACCTAGAGTTACGTCACTGGGACTTGACGAGACTTGGACCCAGAGACTTGAGACTTGACTCAAGACTTGGAGTCAGAGACTTTATCCACATCCCTGGATATATGCATCTATCACTGGGTGCCTGGAGAATGGAAGAACATCAAATGTAAGCCATGAAGCTAGTCCTATGAGTACTAGAGGGTTCAGACTTGATTTTATCGAAGAGCAATTTATAAAATGTTGTGCAGCTCTTTGGATCCTGGTCACAGAGTTTTACAAGAATGGAAGAAGTGATATGAATGCTAGACAGAAAGAGGGTCCTTTAATGAGTAATGAGTATTGAAATTGATGAATTGAATCTTACCAAGCTTTATAAATAATAATAATAATAATAATAATAATAATAATAATAATAATAATTAATAAGCAGAGTGGGTAAAAGAATAAAGTGGGAAGTATCTTCTTATTAACTCAATTGTGTGAGTTCCAGGTGGGATGAAGGATGTTTGTGTCACTAAGCATCTGAGTCCTGAGGAAGCTGCTGGCTGCGACCAGGCCCCGGAGCTTCATTATTCTCTTGCCTACAACCGACAGAAAGATGTGCTGTGTGTGGCTTCCCTTGAAGGTAAGGGGACTATCTCCGTAATATACTATATTTCTTTATTATCCTGACATAAAAGCCCCGTGAGGTGTACTTTTTACAGCTTTCGTCTTACAGAGAACAAACTAAGACTGAGAAAGAGTGATGGAACCAGACCTTAAAACCCTAGGTTTAAGACTTAAACCAAACATCATCTAGGGTTTTAATTTTCCCAGGTTTTCCAGAGAATCCAGGTTTTCAGGGTTCAAACCTAACACCGCACTGCACTGTTTGCTCTCTCTCTCTCTCTCTCTCTCTCTCTCTCTCTCTCTCTCTCTCTCTCTCTCTCTCGTGTGTGTGTGTGTGTGTGTGTGTGTGTGTGTGTGTGTGTGTGTGTGTGTCTTTCTCACTAGTTATAACATTTCCAAACCACCATAAAGCATCAGAGATGCAAACAGCAGCAATTGCTAGCAAGTACAGCAAGCAATTTCCAAAATAATTTGCTGTGGTTACATAAGAACATGTTTGATTTAAAAAAAATTTTAAAACAAAGTGTTGAATTAGAAAATTGCCATTATCTTCTAAAAGTACTTTTGGCATTGGAGTGGACTCTGTTTTCTTCCCCTCCTGGTTCTGCAGTTATGTATGGAACTACAGTAGGAGACCAGCACAATAGCTGTGACTGCTACATCCTGGGCACCTTGGTGAGCCGATCTGGCACTATGGAAGCCCAGACTGTGTTGAAGAAGCAGCAGCCTCATATCACCTGGGAAGAAGCTCTACTATTTCCAGTAAAGGAGGAGGAGCTGCCAGAAGGGGTTCTGACACTAACCTTGAGAAACTGTGACAAGTTCT
The DNA here is from genome assembly GCA_026170595.1 of Plestiodon gilberti rubricaudatus. Taxonomy (NCBI): domain Eukaryota; kingdom Metazoa; phylum Chordata; class Lepidosauria; order Squamata; family Scincidae; genus Plestiodon; species Plestiodon gilberti. The sequence continues at coordinate 252,465,905 of JANXHW010000001.1, read as the reverse complement.
CCAGGCACAGCATTGTTGGGGAAATGAAACCGAGCCTGCTTAACGTCGGGGATCCATATGGAACAGCACAGTGGGAGAAGTTGAAAACTCTTGAGAAGGTATCCTATCTGTTCAATAAGATTTTGTTATTGCCACTGTTAATTCTCTCTGAGTGGGGACCATATGCAGTATGGAGGTGGCACTGTATCAAAATGGAATAGACGTTGACAACCCTTCAGGGTCATCAGTCCATTATACAGCAAAGCCATCAACAGCTGCAAGACTGTATATGCTACAGATCCTCAAAAGGACCATGGGCCTTTACCCTGGGTGACACTACTGAAAAGAGAGTTAAGCACTTCATGAGACCAGCAGCCCAATCCTGTCCAGGACCGCTGTAGCGTGCAAACACATGTTGTGCCGGATCCTACCCAGGATCGGGCCAGTGCCGGTGCAGCTGGAGGCCTCCTCTGGGAAAAGGGACATTCGTCCCTTTCCCCTGGGTAATGCCCTAGCTGCCCCTATGGGTCTCCTTGGATGTGCGCTCGCCAGGCCCAGGATGGGGGGATAGGATGTGGTGGAGCACACCATCAAGAATCCCTCCCAGGCTTGGCGGGCCAGTCCTCCCTCCTGTTCTGCTCCATTCCGCCCCCTAAGCCACCCAGTGCAGGGCATCCCCAAGCAGCCCATCTGCCGCTGATGTCTTGTCGCCGGGGGAGAGTGAGCGGCGCTGGCCTTGCCCTCCCAGTGCCGCTTACTCTCTGGGTGTACCCTTACCCTGTACCAGTTACCCTTACGGCATGTTTACAACACTCCAGAGCGGTGGAGTGGCCGGCGGAACCTGACAGGATTGCGCTGTAAGGGTTTTCGTGAACGTTCCAACACACCTCAAATATTGGCTGATGATGATTATGCGAAGTTTCTAGCTTGGCTCATTATTATTATCCCCATTCTTTTAGTGCCACAATTAAAATGTGTAAAGGGGTAACTGCTCTGTGATTGAAATGTATTCAGGGCTAACTTTCATCTGACTGTCACAGATCCAGAAAGAAACAAATAGATCAGCTATTCAAACCATTATTGATCCCCCCCCCCCCCGCTTGCCTGCTGGACTGCTCTGTCCAGTTTCCACTCCTAATAGAGTCTGCTGGCTTGTTCTCCTTCTCTCCTTTCCTGCCACCATGATTTTTCCCAGCAGAGAATGAAAGCTTGGGGAGGACGCCAGGGTAGTGTGTCAGTTTGGATCTCTGATGTGGGAAACAGCATCATGTTACTGTCATGGTTATGTGTGCTATAATATCTCTCCTGTTCATCAGAAGCTTGAAGCAACAGCATGATATGGAGATGGGCACGTTGCTAGGAAAGATGCTCTTTCCAGTCTTGAAAAATACAGTTGAGAGGTTGCCAGGATAAGGTGCTGCCACTGGCCTATTCATCCTGGGGCAATTGCTTCTCATCTTGGGAAGGAGCTAGCAGGTGGCTAATTGCACCCCTGAAACAGATGGCCTCTGTCAATGTAACAGATGGTCTCCAGGAACATATAACACCACGAATGCCAATGATTTGCCTGCACCAAGTTAGTACAGCAGATAATTATATTATATCCAATTATATCTAGAAACTGACAGTAATGTTGTTCCATGTGCACTTGGCCGTCCTCACAGCCACCCACACAGCCACGACAAGGCTGAAATTCTTCAAACCTGAAAGGAGCAGGTTAACAGGCTCTGAGTTGTGCCCCAGTTTTTGTTGCGGAAGATATACATAGAAGGCTGGGTTTGCGTCATCGGGGCCCTGGGAGAGTCAGCCATTACGTGGAGAGCTTAAACATAAGTCCTAAATCATTAATCAGGAGCTGGGGTAGGAGAGAGCGATGAGGGAGATGATCAGAAGAAGAGAGGAACTCTTTTGTCAGTACGCTTCAGGAGCCAGCTTGTAAGGATTTATTTAAAGCCTGACATGTTCATGTTGCAGTGTGCCTGAAAAAAGGTCAGACCTGCTTGCTGTGTGATTCTGCTGGATGAGCCTAGAGGTGAGCTCACAGCCAGCCCAGTAAGGCCATTAACTTACGGGTAAGGTTCAGAAGAATACTTGCCGGCTCCTGAAAACTGCAGGCATAACAGTCGGTATGGTTCCGCATTCCTGCTTGCTGGCTTATTAATAATAAAGCACTAGTGTTGTGCCATTGCATCAAAACGCATTTATCACTGACTACGTAAGAATGGCTCACAGATCAGCTTATTACTTTAACTGAAACCATGCAGAGGAGGGAGACTATGAGACGAGCATTGTGGGTGTTGTTCACAGCAGCAGAGTGTAAGGCAGACCGATCCAATCTATAGGACCCAATCCACTGGAAAGCTGCCCCACACAAATTCCACTGGAATAGATGGGTGCTGCATAGCAGCACATTACTTCAGTAAGGCCTCTGCTGGAGACCCAACCCACTAGGGAAGTTATCTTGTCATCTTGTTTGGACTACTGTAATGCACTCTATGTGGAGCTTTCCTTGAAGATCATTCTGAAACATCAGCTCATGCAGGATGCTGCTGCTTGACCGCTGACCGGTACAAGGCCGGTACATGTATCTATCACGCCCTTACTCTGCCATCTACACTGGTTGCTGGTATGCTTCTCGGTGCAATTCAAGGTGCTGGTTCTAATGTTTACAGCCCTAAAGAGCTTGGAGCCAGAGTATCTGAGGGACTGGCTTCCCCCATATGAAACTTCCCCCTACCCAAGAGCATTGGAGAAGGCTCTTTTACTGGTGACACAGGATAGGGCCTTCTCTGTGGTGGCACCCAGACTGTGGAACTCCCTCCTGCAGGAGATGAGGTAGGCACCTCATTAATTTTGGAGCCGACTGAACACTTTCTTGTTTTATTTGGCCTTCCCCTGTTAATGTATTGCTGTCTGTTACTTTTGGTTTGTCCTTGAGATTATGTTGCTTTATCCTTTTAATGTTTTGTCTTTAATCTTAATTTTGTTTTGAATTGTAAGCCACCTTGAACGTTTCCCAGATGGGAAGCAAAAGTGGGGGATAAAAATATTTTAATAAAGAAAGAATAGGAGGGGGAAGTTCCATTACCATTTGCCACCACAGCCACCAAAATGTCTTGGCTGAACGTTGGAGTTAATGCAATATAATCGGTAATAGTTTCACCAGTTTTTAATGCAAGAGGAACTCCTCTTATTCACATAGCACTGGTAGAAAGCTAAAGCACAAAGTCTAATGGGTGGCATATCAATGTCTCTGCCACCTTCCTTGAAAATAATTTGACTTGGGCAAGTTTAGCCTGTGGAATTCTGCCACTCTAGGCAAAAATATTTTATAAAAAGCTCCTTTTCCCTTTTCCTATTCTCCATGTACCACCTCTTGAAGCTCCTGGGCATAGAGCCCTTTGAGATTTATAAAGTTCTGATGTGATACCCTGCCCATCTTGTTTCTATATTTATGCCTGCTAGCTATTCTCTACTAGAGTCTCTTACAGCCCAATCCTATCCCTGCCATGCTATAGCGTACAGCAGCGCCAACAGACCACACACTGCATGCTGCGGGGGGGGGGGGGAGCAAGCAGAAGGCCAACCCAACAATATTTTTACTCACCTCTGGGTAGGCCTCCTCTCCGTCTATGGGTCTTCTCAGCCCCACGCCAGCTATGTAGCTGGTGTAAGTCCAAGGAGCGGAAAGGGTTGTGACGGACTGCGAATAAGGGGATAGCATCCTGCTCAAGTCAGGGCTGCTAAGATCAACTCCCTTCCCCAAACCACCCCTCTCCCGACCCAGACCTCCCCAAACCTCCTCCTTCCCACCCATGACATGCCCCTGCCACTGATTTACAGGGGTTGGTGCAGCAACTCCGAATGGTCTGGTAGTGGTGCAATATTTGCTGGGCCTTTTATGACAGCGTATTACGAGATACACTGTCGTAAAAGGCCATAGGATTGGGCTGTTAGACTGCAATCCTTTACACCAGCGGTTCTCAAAGTTCTCACCACAAGGCAGGGAGAACTTTGAGTGTTTGCAGAGGCAGGGCCAGCAGCGAAACTGCTGCCGAAACCACCCCTGCTATACTTACCAGGGCTTGGGGGAGCTTCGGGGAGGTCTGCACGACCCTCTGCAGGCCTCCCCAATCTTCGGATCACTGCAAAACGGCAATCTTCAGGCGTTTCCGGTTTTCGCGAAAACTGGAAGTACCTGAAGATCACAGTTTTGCGGTGATCCGAAGCTCGGGGAGGCCTGCAGAGGGTCGCGCAGGCCTCCCTGAAGCTCCCCCAAGCCCCGGTAAGTACAGCGGGGGTGGTTTCGGGCAATTTGGTGGTGGTAACGATCCCCTGGATCGCTGCTGCCGCCATGCTGTCCCCGTCCCTTAAGGGGGCAGGGGACAGCTAAAGTTCTCAATGGTGGGTCACGACCCACAGTTTGAGAACTGCTGCTTTACACAGTTTCCTGGGAGTAAGCCCCATTTAACACAATGGAACTTACTTCTGAGTAGACATGATAGGATTGTGCTGTTAGCCCTCTATTAACCACCCCAACTACAGCTACACATTCAGTGCATTTGCAATAAGAAATTCCTTCCATCTTCTCTACAACAGAAGTACTGACCTCTACAAAATTGTGCTCTACAACTGCCTAGAGATGAAATTTGGTACATGGTTATTACAGGTTTGGGGAAGAGGAATGTTACAGGCATTAAGTTCTTTAAATGAGACATGGCAAGGCAAACCTCAGCGGTATGTCTCTCTAAATACCAGTTGCAGGGAAGAAATGATGAGAGTATGGAATTCCTTCATCTCCAATTTAGGGGCAACCCAGGGACAACTGGTGAGCTACTGTGGGAAACAGGATGCTCAGCTAGTTGGAAGTTGAGCATCCTGCCTTTGGCCTGATCCAGCAGGGTATTTCTTATGTTTTTAACATCTATTCCTCCATTTTGAGATTTTTTGGAGATGCCTCTCTCTCTCGTGTGTGTGTGTGAGTGTGTGAGAAGAACAAGTTTTTCCATCCAGGCAGGTTGGCAGTTTATATTTTACAGAGAATGCATATATTCTCTGCAGAGGAAATGTGTCCCCATTTGTCCCATCCAGCTGAGATAAACAAAAGTTGTTCTGAAATATTTATAGTTCACCGAGTGCGGATGGCCTATAGCAGTCGTGGATAAAAGAGCCTCTCTTCTAAAGATTCCTATTTAGCCTTATTCCCAGACGACTGGCATGGGGGCAGGTGGGATGAAAAGGCAGGAAACTGAACTTGCCTCTGAAATTCCATTACAAGATGAGAATATTATTCAACTGAATCAAGTCCTGTAGTCTTTAGTTGAAAAACCATTAGTGGAGCTGGACATTATGGAAGATCTGCTTCCCTGTGATCCTGAAAACAGCACCCTCGTGTCTGGAATCCACCACGGAAAATTGTGTACAAATGTGATGGATATGTTTCTGGTGCTATGCTGGCAGCAGCTATTGCCATGAATGGGGAGAGGGATGGGGAAATCCTCATTGTGCTGCTGCCTCCCTAAACATGGACTGTGCCCCTCTCCCCTCACGGTAGCTACAGAAACACCAATGGCCCTGTGATGCGGAGGACGAGACTTATGTTTTTAACATCATTTTTAGTTGCGCTCTTTTAATCACCCCACACAATGTTTTTTCTTTAAGATGATGAACCCCTTGGGGACCAGACTACAACTAATATGTGGGGGGGGGGAGGAAATACTGTAAGCTGCCTTGAGAAAAGTGGGGTATTAATACTTTAAATATTAAAGGCGATATATTAATATTTCCTACCCTGGAAAACATATTGTTCCATTGGCTGGGATAATGAAGAAGTGTACTTCCCTCTTGACTCCCTAGATCAGGGGTTCTCAATCGGTGGTACACATACTAGTAGTGGTATGCAGGCCCCTGGCAGCCAAGATGGTGGTCGCCAGGGGGGCCACGCATCACCGTGCCGGAGCCTTGAAAACGGCGACACGAGCTCTGCAGTGCTAGAGAGCCTAAACGCACGGGTTTCTAGGGCTGGGAAAGGCCCTCCTGCCTGCCCTTGTCCCCTTACCCTCTGCTTTCAGGCCTCTAGCGCGACTGAAAACCCAGAAGTAAGTGGCGATGACGCCACCTTTCTGCTGCAGCAGGAATGTATGCAGTTCATTGTAAACTGGATTTCTGCAACAAGCAGCCCAATCCTATCTAACTCCCCGTGCAGCTGCACCAACATGGTGCCAGCTAAATCCCTTGGAAGAGTTTTGTTCTCGAGTGGCCTCCTCGGGGTAAGTCCCTGTTGGCCCGGTGGGTCAACTCTGACCTGCACCACTGATATCACTGGCACAAGTCCGCATTGACCCATGAAGGTGGATCAGACCTGGAAAAGGGGTTAGGATTTGGTGGGCACCACTGCTGCTGAACCTGCCCCCTTCACGGACCCGATCCACCGACCTCCCCACCTCATCTCCTCCCTGGTCCACCCACCCCTACCCCATTCTGCCCCTTCCCCACCTCCCTCCTGGCCCCTGCATGGCCTTACCTGAGGCGGCAGCAGATGTCCACGGTCTGTCGCCATGTGGACTCAGCTGCTCGCTGCTTCCAGCGGCGGCCAGGCCATGCTCTCTGTAACATTGTTGCATTTGCAACAGCTAGGAAAGTGTTGTGCTGCAGGAACACGCATTCTGGCAGCATAACGGCCAGTTAGAATTGGGCCGAAGGTTAAATTATGGCGCTGAATTCCTGAATTCCCATCTCTATTACCTTTTCCTTTTCCCTATGCTCCTTTTAAATACACAGTCACTGATTTTCTCCTCTTTCACCCACCTCCTCTTCTTCTAAAAGCCATCCCATCAGGACACTGTATTGCTTTTCAAAGGGGAAAAAAATCAATCGTCAATGTGATTATTCTGCCTTCAGGGATACATGTAGGGAGTCAGATAAAATGAGGAAGAGAGACTCCACCAGATAGGTCAGAGAAGTCTATAAGGTCAATCATGAAAGGGCCAAAGGGCATTACAAATAAAAATAAAATCAATAGCATCTTGAAAATGTGTTTATTTGGAAGCTGTCTCAAAAAAGCTACAGCTCAGAGAAGTTGATGAAACTGTTCACTGAAATTGGCAGGAAAGAATTTAAAATAAAGAACACAAGAGCCCAAATGGTTCTACTAAAAATAAAATACTGAGCTTAAGTGCAGAGGTTTAGCTTGTTCAGTGTGCCAGTTCAACCTAGTCCTTCACCAACTCCCTATGCTTCAAGCAACCCTATCCTTTCAAGTCTACAGGGAGCAAATGACTAAATTTAGATCGAATTGCCTAATAATTGAATGAAGCAAGGTGGTATCAACTACTGGAGCCTGTGAATCAACGTAAGGTTGTTGCCCAAACACAAACCTGAACCTGGTCTTCTGAACCGTCTCCACTGCTCCCTTGTTCTCAGAGCTGGTGAACACATTGTGGCTGGTATCGGGATGCTGCTTTATATGAGTTATTCCTTCATGTCGCTGTTAGGACCATCACTGCAACAGTTCATTCCATGCAATAATCAGCTAGTAGACACCAGAAGACAATGCATCACTGAAAGACAATGATACTTTAAAAAAAAAGTATGATGCTGCTCAAAACAGTGTGCGTATTTCGTCCCCACTTGTAACTGAAAACAACAACAATAATAAACAACTATCCAAAAAATGCTGACATTTAAATGGCATTTTCTGTCTTTGGTGTGTAAAAGTAAACTAACTTCCATAACTGAAATATTGAGAATCTTTTCAGGGTGTCTTTCGTAGCTGCTCCCTCATATTCTATCACACATAAGGACACTTTATAAAGACAATATGTTTGCACCTGTTTCCAGTTTTGTATGTCAGGCTGATGTAAATCTCGAGATGCAATAAATCTGGAGAGAGAAAGGTGGAATGAGGTAGGAGGTCTCAAGCAAGTTGTCCGAAGTCAAACTTGCTTGCAAAAGTTCAATTTTTTATTGTCCTAGTTACAGCCATGGTTAGATTTAGGTTTTTGAACATAAATAAGATAGATATAAAAATATTAGGGCTGCAACATGAATCAATGAATCAGCCTGATTTGTCCCCTGATTTGTAAAACATTTGTCCCCAATTAAAATGTCAAACTGGGTATAGTTTACAAATATACACCCCAGTCCAGCATGAGAAAGCCACATGTGTAAGCAGCATTATGCAGACCTAGATATACAGTACATTCCCATCCGCATTGCAGTGCTCGTCTGAACCCAACCAAACTAATTTAACGTGTCTTCTGATGCAATATTTGTTGAAGAGAATCAGTCGTTATCCATGACTAGTTTCCTATGGCTACAGCTCGATCACAAACCATCAAATTTAGGAAGCTTACTAAACCACATTGCCTTAATCCTCATTAACAGGTCTTAAACTCGTATATCTTAAAAAAATATCTCCATGTGAAATTTCAAAACAACATTTGAAAACTTTTCAAGTACGAATTCTGAAATTGTTAACATTGGAATTCCCGTAAATTTTTGTTTCAGCTCAGCAGAACTTCTACATGGGACTCATCATAGGCTAATTAAAAATTACAGTGTGGTGGGAGAAAGAAGTGTGAGCCAGGATGGTGTAGTGGTTTGGGAGTCGGACTTAGACCTGGAAGATCCAGGTTCAAATCCCCGCTCAGCCACGGAGCTTCCTGGGTGACCTTGGGCCAGTCACTATCTCTCAGCCCCACCTACCTCACAGGGTTGTTGTGAGGACAAAAAGGAGGGGAGGAAATATGTACACCACTCTGAGCTCCTTGGAGGAAGGGCAGTATAAAAATGTGAAAAATAAATAAATAAATTGAGCCTTGCTCTACTTATAAAGTCCTTTTTGCCCAATATCCTCTGCATATGTCAGTTGCTCTCTTGACACCTTTGCATGGCTGAAATAGAAAAAGGCATTTTTATTACTTTTGTATTTGTCTCAATCGACTGCAGGACCCTGATGCAGGCTATGGCGAAGTTCTCCTTTCTATCAGTTACCTGCCTGCAGCAAACCGTCTGCTGGTGGTGCTCATAAAAGCCAAGAATCTTCATTCCAAACAGCTGAAAGAGCTCATTGGCAAGGGTGAGTGATAAACAGTGCTATGGGGAATAGGTCAAGTAGCACTACAGGACATAGGTACTGGGATGCAACCAGACATACCATAGCATTAAAGTGTGCGATCTAGAACAGACCTTCAGCCAAGGATTCACTACGTGGCCTTAGTCAAGCCACCATTTTTTTTACTTCAGCCCCTCCATCTGCAAAATGGGGCTAATAAAACCTGCCTGCTTTACAGGGTTACTATAAGGAATGTCTATGAGGCACTTTGAACATTGTGAAGCACTAAAATGCTAAGTATTATTCACCAAATATCTCCCATTAAAGCATCCAACAGATAATGCTGATGGACATGCATTCTGTATACCCACATTCTTGCTTGCATAACTGAACTACATTGTTCTTCTAGCTTTGGGTAAAGTGATTACCGTATTTCTTCGAATCTAAGGCGCCATCGATTCTAAGGCGCACCTTTACTTTCAGTACCACCAGCAGGGAAAAAAATCCATCAATTGTAAGACTCGCCTCCATTAAATCTACCTGCTCAGCACCAACTCTCCCCAGCATGTCTCCTGCAGCTGAGGATGACTGAGTGCACTGCCTTTGCATAGCATTTCTGGCCCCATCAGAAAGTGCCATTTCCTTCATTACCTGGGCTTGGGGGAGCTTCAGGGAGGCCTGCGCAACCCTCTGCAGGCCTCCCTGATCTTCAGTTCAGCGAAAAACAACGATTTTGGCCATTTCTGGTTTTCGCGAAAACCGGAAATGGCTGAAAATCACCGTTTTTTGCCGAACTGAAGATCAGGGAGGCCTGCAGAGGGTTGCGCAGGCCTCCCTGAAGCTCCTGCAAGCCCCAGTAAGTAAGAAGATAGCATTTTGGGGTGCTTTTTGGAGACCTTCGATTCTAAGACGCACCCCATTTTTTGAAATGGTTAATTGGGAAAAAACATGCATCTTAGAATTGAAGAAATACAGTAGTTTAGTGTGAGCATCAAAGCTAAGTCAAATTGCTTAGTGCATTTTGTAGCACTGAATGTTTGAGGGCAACATCAAAAGTAGAAATGTCAAGCACGTGGTGCGGTGTGGTGGGTGGGACACATGTATGAGTGCATGTATAACACACACACACACACACACACACACACACACACACACACATACATACAACTCATTGCAGTAAATGTCTGGATAAAGGCATATCCCTATGTATATTATGATAAATGTCAGAAACACAGAACCAAACTAGATGTGATGACATCATCATTCATGTTTCTGTTCCTTTCCTGTATAAAGGAGGAGGATGTCTTACTTCAGCATCAAAAAGAACTACATCTCTCCAGCCCCTTACGACTACTCAATCAATTATCTTAGCCAGTTTTCCCTATTTCCCAGCTCTCATACCATAAGTAAGCTGGGGATGGAGAAATGGGCTTGGAGCAATGGACTTAGGGGAGGTAACAAACATGCAGGAAGGAGGATGGCCCAGCACCCCTCTTCCACATGCTCACATTTTGTTGTAAAAGCAGGACTCCCACTTCAATTTTTAAAATGTGGATCAGGCAGACACTTGAAAAGAAATGTGTGTACACCCCAGTCATGTCTAGTCTGGCATTCAGCAAGTGCTGACACTTACTGGTAATTAAGGTTTTAGGAAGCCAGAAGGAAATGTCAGAAAATGCCGACATCTGAATGCCTCCCTTCATTAAATGGCCAAATTTCATCCCTGTTCCTGCAGATATATCTGTCAAAGTGACACTGAAGCACCAGTCCCTGAAGCTGAAAAAGAAGCAGACAAAGCGTGCAAAACACAAGATTAACCCAGTCTGGAATGAGATGATTATGTTCGAGGTGCCCCATGATCTGCTCTGTGCCTCTAGTGTTGAGCTGGAAATGTTAAGTCAGGATGGTGACGGGCAGAATCATTTATTGGGGAAGTGCAGCCTTGGTTTGCATGCCACCGGCACTGAGAGGAACCACTGGGAAGAGATGCTGAGGAATCCCAGAAGGCAGATTGCTATGTGGCACCAACTCCACATGTAGCTATGGAGGGAGAAACGCTGATCAACTCATGTCTGTGGCCTCAGAGCCAGAACAATATCTATTTCAGCATTCTGAAGGAACATGAGTTGGATCCATCCACATGAGCAAGCACAACTCTTGATTTATTGATGTTACCCTTAATTGTTGTTTCCAGCTATAAGATCATCATAGAAATGAATTGAGCAAAGTGACCATGGTATTGAGTGGTATGCAGGACAATGTTCTCACTTTCTGTCATCAGCCTTTGCTTGCAAGAGCTAATTAATAATATGATCTTGATGTAACCTTGAGGTTTTTTGACAATGTCAACAGACATGTAATTAGAAGTGATCCAGTTAACATTGTATACTGTACTTGCACAGATCCTTTTATGGATTGGTACCTGTTTAAAGAACAGAAAGCTGAGAGTAGGACTAGGAATAAATAGATAATATTCACAGTGGAGGGAAGTAAGAAGTGGGGTTCCCCAAGATCTGTCTTGGACTGGTGTTTTTTACTTGTCCTAACTCCAATTTGGAGTTAGGAGTAAACAGTGAAATGGCATCATTTGCAGATGACACAAAACTATTCAGAGTGGTAAAAACCAAAGCAAATTATGAAGAACTCCAAAAAGACCTATAAGGATTAGGTGAATGGGAAACCAAACAGCAAATATTGTCCATCAATGTCAATAAGTATAAAGCCATGCACATTAGGGGAAGAAATCCCAACTTCACATATAAGCTGACAAGGTCTGAGCAGTCTGTGATTAACCAGGAAAGAGACCTTGGGGTCATGATGGATAGCTCAATGAAATCATTGACCTAGTGTGTGGCAGGCAAATTTCATGCTAGGGGACAGGGTCATTGAGAAAGGGATCAAGAATAACACTACTAATATAATATTAGAAAACGCCCTTACACAGATCTATGAAGCAGACACATTTAAAGCTCTGTTGATATCCTCCTTCCTGGCCTCGATCCACCTACCCAGGTTCCCTCAGACATGCGCCAGCAAAATTGTTGTTGCAGTCTGAGTAGACCCATCAGGGCAGCTGAGGCTTACTCCCGGGCAAGGGAACAAATGTTCTCTTACCAGGATGCTGGCATAGATGGTCTTTGACCTGATAAAGCTCTCCTTATGTAAAGGCATAAATTTGTGATTCATTATGAACATAAGAGTTGACTTGCTAAATTCTGTTTCAGCACTTTGTTTCCAGCTGTGACCAGCCTGATGCACCTAAAAAGCTAAGGAGAAAGCCACAAAGAGACAGTAAAACACCAATGGACATCTAGCTTCATCGTCACCATCATAATTATTAGTAGGAGGTAGAAGCCTATTACTTCCCTGCATTTTTAAAAAATAGTTTTTAGTCCTGGCCTTAACTGTGCAGCTTTCCCTGGAAAATTCTGGGGCTGATTGGAGCTATAAATAAGGCTGGCGGAAGAAGCTGATGAGTCTTAGTCATTGTTTAAGATCTTTTAGTTCTTATGAAACTATGGGATGGGAACACCTGGCAGACCAGTTGGAAGGAAAGTATTTTTTGCCGAAGCATATGGTAAATGTCACCAAGCACTTCAGGTCACCCTAAGGTCTCTGCATGCATTTTTTTTTCACAGCAGTCCTCACCAAAACAAAAGACTGACACTGCAGAAATTTCAAATTGTAAGATACAAGCATCAGTATTTGGGTTGTTTAAAAAATAGGTGAACAATCTTCATTCTTTCTTTTATTTTTAATGGCCCTGCCAGCTTTGAAATACATGAAAGTTCTACATCAAGGAGAGCCAGGATCAAGGCCCCTGTCTTCTTTCATGTCATTCATTAGGAGGAGAGAGAAATCAGGCAGACGACAGGAGAAGCATCACCTCCAAAAACGTATCAATATGGGCTGTTCAAGGTTGGAAAGAAAACAACAAATTCCCCATTTTCATGGCTTCCGTTGTAGTACTCTCCATTTGGGGGCACTGCTACGAAAGCTGCATACATTTATTTGTTTGTTTTTGTTTGTTTAAAAATGTTATACTCCACCTTATCCCAAGGCAAATGCCCAAGGCGGCTATGCCACACGGTATACATGTGTGGCTTCTGGAAAATGCTATCTAGATGAAGAGCTTGTACCTGTAAGGCTAGAAAGGAGCCAAAGATAGACCCAGACATAACCTCTATCTCGCAACCATATTCTGGTTTGCTTCTTTATTAATTGCACTTATTTTCATGTAGAGAGCTCAAAGCAGCATACATAAAGTCCCAGCAATCTCCCTCCCAGGCATTGACCAGATCCAGTCCTCATCTGTTGAGCTCATACATCAAGCTTGTTGCTCCGTCTTTACTGTTCTCCCCAGGCCTAGACAGATACCTGATATATCCGCAAAGGGTAAGAGAAAGTAGTGAAAGTAACTGATGCCGGCTGCAGTATATAGGGGATGTGGATAGGACCGTGATGGCAAACCTGTGACACGCGTGTCACAGGTGACACGCGAAGTCATTTTGGGTGACACGCCAGTGTTTCCCCCAGGGCCCTGACACACCTTACATTTTTGCAAACGTTTTACAGGCTTGTCTTGAACATTTAGGGCAGGGATTTTGGCAGACCTCTTTCAAATTACTAAAACTCAACAACAAAAATGTCACTAATTGATGTTAAATAAAATGCAATGTGTTCTTTAGTTGTTTTCAGTTCAGGTCAATTCAAAATTACTATTAAAAGTAGCAATAGTCAAAGTACTATTAAACGTTCGGGGGGGGGGACACACACCAGCAGAGTCAAGTTAGGTATTTTCAAAAATTTTGACACACCAAGCCCAAATGGTTTGCCAACACTGGGATAGGAGGATCCATGTAGGTGACCAGTTTTGACCTTTTTTTGTTTGATCATTTATTTTTTAGATATTTATATACCTGGACTCTCCATGCCCCAAACAGACTTACAATAAAAACATAAAACAAACAAACAAATTAAAAAACACTAGACAGCTTGTAGTTTAATAGCAGTAAGATCCAATCCAAACTATATTGAAACCATAGCAACATCGATTCTAACTGAGAAAGGGGGTAACAAACCAACTACAATATGATGGGATTACTGTCTTGCCCAGAAGTCAGCAACTAGGGTAGGCAAGTGTGGGTGGGATTGTCTTCTCCTACACTAGGTGGAGACAGACGTGTCTATTTAAAGGAGGAAATGCATAACCTTTGAATGGCAGTAGTAAACATTAACTGAAGCAAGGGGAAGATTCCCAAGTGATCACTAAAGCCAAAGGCCTGTCTAGTTCCCATCAGACCAATGGGAAGCATGTTTCCTCTGAACCGAAAAGCAGCATGTAGCCATTGACAGACTTCTCCTTCCGGTTTCAGCCTCATCCTTCTATAATATATTCAGGACAGATTATATCATCATGGAAATGATGCTTACACCCCTTGCATAAACATTTGGCTTTTCATGTATATATTTAGATAACTGGGAGAGCAGATTTGGCATGTGATGTTCTAGGCGACCACTACATTTTCCGTGCAATGGTTCAGAAATAATTTTAAAGAAAACCTGGTCCTTTCCACTATAAGCGAAATAATTCTAGAAAGAACTTATTTGATGTCCTTCCAGTTCTCTAAGCCCATGATAAAGAGGGAAGTACATCTGTTCTGTGACTGTGTCATCTCGGCTCTCAGGTTTTAAAATAAAAACAGAACTGCCAGTGTATTTGTATTGAAAATGACAAATTCAGTAAAAGTAGCGAACCGTGTGTGTTATGAACTGGGAGAAAAAGAGAGCGCTTATTTAGGAGTCAGGGGGAGGGTCAAAAATCCACTAAAGACAAATGAAAACAGCTATAGCCTGGATCTTATCACTGGGAGGAGAATTACTGAATTAATCAGAACCTATTTGGGTGGTTATCCCTAAGATTGCAAAATTAATAAGGCCATCCAATTTATTTTGATAAGATTAGCTGATGATAGCTTGGCTGATATGAGTTGTAGTTCAACAGGCTACCCTGGCAAGTGCGAGCTGCTTTGTGCTGTGAGAACTTGGGAGCTGCTTTAATATAAATATTTGCATAGTAACACTGACTGCCTCTTTCTTTGTTGGTTTAGGTGGAGGCATTAAAATGAGGGGCTAATTGGAGCCATCATGCTAGTTTAAAAATAAATGAATGAATGCAAAACTGCTTTAAAATTTCAGCTGCTCGAGTTGTTTCCTGAAAAAGACATGCACAAAACTGAGCCAGAGCTTTTTATGCATTTTTCATGGTCTTAAAGAGCAACACACACACACACACACACACACACACACACACACACACACACACAGAGAGAGAGAGAGAGAGAGAGAGAGAGAGAGAGAGAGAGAGAGAGAGAGAGGTTAAACGAGCCAGTGTAGCACGGAAGACAAGAGTCTTGGATTTAAACTGAGAGAATTGGGTTCAATTCTCTGCTCACAGAACACTCCTAGAAATAGGTGGCTTTTCACATGTTGCATTGCATGCATATCTGAACACGTCTACAGGCTTTTGTGTGAATGGCTTATATGAGCCCATTTTCGAAGTTAACATGAGAATTGGATCATGCAGAAATGTAGAGCACAGATCATGTGCACTGCTGTACACACCTTGAATATAACAGGTCAATAATTGTACATATGTACAGATCATGGGTACACTAGTTTGTACACACATTTGATGTTATGTGTGAATATTGTCTCCCACCTTGATGATGATCTATTCGCTCACATCCTAATCTATTTCACAGGGTTCTTGGAGAGAACAAAGGGGGATAACCCCATATTTGCTGCAGTGAGTGAGCTCCTTGGAGGAAGGGCAGGAAATACATATTTAAAAAATAGGAATGAAAGTCTTTATTGTGTACAGCACATAGGCCATTACAAAATTACAAGCAACCCAAGTTTCCCAAGCAGAAACAAAGGGGATAAATATGGTATTGACTCTATATTGATGATTGTGTGTGCAGTGCTTTTGGAACCTTGTATGAAAGACAACATGGGTAAATCAACACAGTGCCAGGTGTACCCTTTCAGACAGACTTTCTGCATGATTAAAATAAACAGGTATTGGTGTGTTGGTTGAAGTAAGCCAGCAATACTATATTTTTAGAAATTGAGCTGTATTTTAGAGTTTTAGATCAGTTTGGATTTATTATGCAAGATATTGGATACAAGGAATGTGTGACATGAACATTCCTTGTTAACAGTAAATCACTGTTTTTTTAAAATAAATACTCAAAATTAAAAAAAAATACAAGCAACCCCCCCATGATTACACACTTACAAAGTTACAACCATAAAAGCAAAACATACCATTATAATTATGAAATTCCAGAAAAAAATTATAAAAATGATCGTACCTGCTCGTAACATAACAAATGTTTGTTCTGAGATGATCATACCTGCACTTAACTACTGTCTCGGTCAAATATATTGGATGTGACTTTCTTGAAGTTACAGTGAAAAATCTTGTCCTATGTGTGATTAATTTGTCATTATCAGCAAGCAGGCTACTAGGCTATTTGTTTCACTGGTCAGCCATCACTTAGTACAGTAGTTCCCAAACTGGGAGGCGTGGCTCCCAGGGAAGTCGCGGAAACCAGATAGGGGAGCCGCGGAGTGCCACGGAATCCTCTTGGAAAACAGCACAATGCCAATTGGCAGGCATCGACATAATGTAATGGGGAGCCACAGCCGATGGTCGCCAATGTTCAAGGGATCCACAGATCAAAAAAGTTTGGGAAATACTGACAGTTGAAGAAAATACAATCCAAGAATCTCTGGGATTAAATAGTATTGGCTGGACTAAGCACTTTTTCCTATGTTATCTGATTGTTTCATAGATCATTGAGGGTGGTTAGAATTAGCCAGCATTATGGTGTGGCTCCCATTAGGTCTACCTGAAAAGGTCACCTGCGCATACTGGATGCACTTGTATTAACCTCTGCTTTGTAACCTAATTATTTGTTGGTTCACTGTGTGATAAGTTCAATTTGTCATCTGTAAAAAGTGCATGATATAGATTATGATGCGATAGGGCGGGACAGTTGGTGAAAAGCTGACATCAGGAAAAAAGGCTAAAGGCCACCTGGATGATATTTACCATCCCTGCTTACCTTTAAGAAAATGATAGCTTTGCCTTCTAACTTGTACATGTGTCTTTGAAGGTCAGTCTGGGAAATGTCGGAATACATCTAATTTCAGAATTCTGGCATCACATACCAATTGCTAAAAAAGCTTGGTTTGGCACAATGTGAAAAACTAATTGTAAATAGTACATAAATAAACCATAGCACTACTGTGAGAAAATCTCAAATAACAAATAGAGTAAAATGCAATAGGTCTACAGGAGGAAAAATGACATGGACCAACCCTTTTTAACACCTTTATTGTACAAATCAAGTATTGACTATTATCAATGTATTCACTGTCCAAAGCACAAAATAAAAGCATGAGAGTTGGTATCTAATTTTACAGCACAAACAAAAAAAAACTTCAGCAGTGAATAAATGATACCCAGCTTGAACCATTGAGTTCTGTTTATTTTGATGCTCTCGCCACACTACCTTACTCACAGTTCAGAAAGGTTACATTTTAATGAATGGTTGAAGAAGATAATCAGCATCATTTTATTACAGGGGTATCAAACTTGTTTCATACAGTGGGCCGAATAGCATTCATGGCAAATGCTGATGGCCTTCCTTCCTGCTGATGGCCGGAAGTGACATCAGTGAGCAGGACATGATGTCATTAAGCAGAAGATGGACAGAAATAAGCATTTTGTTCTCATGTAGGAAGTCATTAGCTGCAAATGACTCAAGAGAAAATGTGCAAATCTTGACCATATTTTCAAGATATGGAAGAGCCCAATTATCATGCTGGGAGAGCCCAATTATCATGTGGGCCACCCTTTCAGCAGTGTCACTTCTGCTGAGGCGACACTTCGCAGCTCAGCAACTGAGAGATGGTGTGTGAAATGACACCTCAGCAGAAGCGGTGTTGCTGAAAGGGAGGCCTGCATGATAATTGGGCTCCCCCAGCATCTCCCTCTATCACCCTCTTGGTCTGCCCCTTCCCCTGTAGCATTCCTTGCCTTCTTTCTGTCTCTCCCTCCCAGAGCCTCAGCAGAAGTGACACTGTTGAAAGGGCGGCACTGGGAGAGCCCAATTATCATATGGGTCAGGTAAAGAGCTTTCATGGGCCGTATCCAGCCTATGGGCCTTATATTTAACACACCTGGTTTATTATATAACTGAAGTTCATTACAATTATCATATGTAACATCCAAATATGCAATCCATAGCAGCAGCAGCATAGAACGATATTAAAAATATTGAAACCCCTCACCATGAAACGCAGTTACCAGTTACTGTTCTTTGGTATGTGTCCCTATGTTTAAGTTTGTCACCACAGCAAACACTAATTGCTCTGCCTCACAAAGAGTGAATCAGACTTGAGTCAGACCCAGGAGTCCATCTATCCCTGTTCTGTAAACATTGACAGATAGCACGGAGAAGTCTTTACCAACATAAACTACCTGAGGTCCCATAACGGCATGATTGGTGTCTAGCCCCATTGTTTTAAATTATTTCCATTAGGACATATTAAAGTTGGTAGAATTATTAAAGCCTAGATCGAGCATTAAAGTAGCTTTTTTTGCTATTTCCATTTTCAGAGTGGGGATCATGTCAAAAAAAAATAATATGCATGTGACTAGTATGAACTGTAAGCAGGGAAATACCTAAGGAAAATTGCACTTCAATGATGTTCTCACTAGCTGGTCTTAGGCAAGCTTTCGTCCCTCACCCCATGAAGGGCTGGATTAAGCTAGAGCTTAGAGCCTCATAATTCGCAGGGATCCCATAAACATTTTTTGGGACTGCTTTTTTTTTTTTTAAATACCTTTTTCAAGCAGAGTGTGAGCAATTCCTTCCAGAATTTAACTAAAGTTACACAGTTTTAAGTTACGTTGACTTCCACTGGAGATAAATGGGACTTAAATATACTCAAAAATAACTCGTTTGTGCCCATAATAAAAAACATTTTTATTATAGGTAGAATTTGTGAAATATGAATAATCCATAACAATTTTGAGCTGCTGGCAACTGGATTGTACAGTAATCCCTGCTAACTGGGCAAGAGGCACTTTTTCAATTGGTGCTCCTCTTATATTTAGCAGGGGGAGAGTAACTGCCCCCCTTTCACCCCAGCACAGTGTCTTTTCTGGTGGCTGTTTGCTGGTGTTCTTCTGCATATTTTTTAGATTGTGAGCCCTTTGGGGACAGGGAGCCATTTAATCATTTGATTTTTGTCTGTAAACCGCTTTGTGAACTTTTTGTTGAAAAGCGGTATATAAATACTGTTGTTAATGTTAATAATAATAATCAATGGCCAGAATTTAGGACAGATTTTAAAAAGCAAATGTGAGAAGGAGGACAAATGAGGCATACGCCTGAAGATCTCAGACGGCACTTCAGGGCAGCCAGAAGAGTCTGTGTCTGTCAGAGAGCTGTTGGCACGTCGAGCTCACAAGCTGCAGAGTCTCTGTGAGGGAGAAGCTGCAGCTGGCACCTTGAGTGGGAGTCAAGGTTGCCTGTCAGTTGAAGCGTGATGAGACGGACGCCAGTGAGAAGCTGGACTGTAAAAGAAACCATCAAGAATGAAGGGTTCTATGAAAGATTAGAACATATTATTGTATTGTAAAAACCTCTTGGGGTTTAGAAAGCCTGCCTGTGTAAACCGTCTTTGAATTAAAGTCAAAGGAGAAATCCGATGACCAAAGAAAAGGCTGTATATAAATACTGGTTGTTGTTGTTGTTGTTGTTGTTATTATTATTAATTTATTAAATAGATTAACATGTGAAGCTGTTTTACATCTTTGCTCATTGAATACATAAATGGGAGAGATTGGGATTACGCCTGCTGGCTCAACCTCCACATGCTCCATTTGCATAGAATCTATATATGAACACCCCAAAATGATTTGACTCTTGATCTGTAGCCTGGAAAAATGGAGGATAAAGGATCACGCATAAGGCTTACGGCCTTCATTTCTGCATAAGGCGTAAGGCTTCACTTATGGCTCTGTGCAAATGGGGCCCTTGTATACATGCAGGTCTGAAGAAAAATCAGAAGGCATGCCCTCGTACCCCTTTCATGATGGCCATGATGGCATGGAGTTAGGCCATTGATCTCTCTGCTCCAGTGTTGTTTATTCCTAGTCGCAGTGGCTGCCTTTCCCAGACGACCCGCTGAGATTCTTCTAATAATAAGAGATGCCAGGGGCTGAACTGGTCCGTCTACAATCAAAGAACATGCTTCACCCCTAAGCTATGACCTCTCTTGTCAACAACATTGTGGACAATATCATGATGCTCAATCAAGTTGTCTTTGTATACAACTGATTCTGGGCCAAATTACATGTTAGGTTAAATGTGCTGTTTGGACCTGCAGGCTCTTTTTTCCCTTCATTTTAAATAGCAGCTGTGGGTATATGTGATCAGAATTGGGACCAGAATGCACAGGGAGGTGATATTAACCCTTTCCCCTCACACACCAGTCCTAATAAAATAAATCACCTGCCCAGAAGCTGCTATTTGCTCCTGGATGGAACCTGCCACTAGCGCACCCCTCCCCAGAATGCCATCCTGCTGCTACTTACAATGGAAAAGAAAAAATGCATAAGCCAACCTGTACCTTTAATGTAATGTGCAGTATGGATCCCCACCTGCTCGTGTACACAGGAGGAAAGAAGAGTATGGCCTGTACATGCTTTCATAATGTAGTTCAGCATCTCCTCCACCTCCAGTCCGGTTTTGATTAATTTAACTAAGTTAGAACGGAAGCTTTTATGGCCAGCAGTAACGAAACGTCGGTGTTTTGCAACATCTACAGCCTGGATTTTAAATGTATTTTATTCCTGTTCACAGCTTCTATTAAGTTGGGATCTGTGTTTCAGGTTTTGAAATTGTTTTTAATCGTATTTTGGCTTGAAGGAAAAATTCATGGCATCTTTACCCATATATCCTGTATCGTGTATGATAATTTAACTAAATGTTTTTCAGTCTCGGTTCTGCTGCAGTCTCATATTCTTTTAGCTCTTTGTTATTTTTAGCAAAGTTGTGTAAACACAGCTGAAATACATTTTGCACAGTTCCCTTGTAGCTTGTATAACCTGGCAATCTGTTTCCTCATGTCCACCACTTGCTCAGGTTGCTAGAAGACAGATAGGTATCTGCTTGCTACTCTTGATATGTAACCGTGGTCCCAGAGAAAGAGCGGCTAGGTCAGTCCACACGCAGGGATGTGTAGCTAGCTCAATCCATCCATTTAACTTTTGCTATTGTCTCACTGATCCATCTGGGATTTAAGGAAAGGTGGGGGAGAGGAGGGGAACTAGGAGAATGGAGATAGATGGGATACCAAAAATCTCCATAGAAACCGGCCAGCTTCATTAACAGAAAATTCACACCATGAAATCATTTCTCAGCCTGTTATATGAGGCTGCAGCAAAATTGGAAACATGAATGGAACGCTCCCCACAGCCTCTCACTTAAAGGATTTTTGCTAGGTTTCTTTGCATCATTCTGCATATCAAGAGAACCAAAGTCTCATCACCATTAGTTTCACGCACAAAAGTGGATGAGAAGAAACCATTTGTTAAAGGAAGAGCAGTAATAACCTCATTTTCCCGTGCATACGCTCCTATGCACAGCTGGAGCCTATTAGTGCTGAAACAGATAATCAGCTCAGGAGCAAGGCTGCCAGTCTAACATGGCCATTCATTCTCAACATTCAGCTTCTGCTGTGCATGTGCCTTTCCACCTCAGGCAGAGACACAAGGCCACTTTGAACAGAGAGTATTCTTTGTCTCCTTCAATAGAACATGGCCCTTTTTGAGGCAGCTTTAGAGTCAAGTAATTCACCCATAATTAGAATGTGCTAGAAGATTTCGCACCATACAGGCAAAAAGCAGTTTCCACATAACAGACAGACTTCATCGCACTTTCAAGGTGAGGAGGTAAAATGCATTTGTGTAATGTGACAGGAACGCAGCTGGCAAGTAAGTCTCTCTTGCCTTGGAGTAAATCTTCAGCGAGCAGAGTCCAATTAGAAGGGTCAGAGGAAGGAATGACCAGACAGGATGCTTAGGGCAGAGAAGCCCTCTGCTGGTGATAAACTGCATATACAGTATGGTGTCTCAATTGCTATCTATCTGTCTGTCTGTCTGTCCCCACATAGCACCCTTCCTCCAGGGTTGTGTACATGGCCCTTTTCTCCTCACAACCCTTTGAGATCGGTTATGCTGAGAGATACTGACTGGCCCAATGTCACCCAGGAAGCTTCATGGCTGAGCAGGTTCATGTCCCTGGATCATCCAGGTCTATGTAGATACCAGAACCACTACACCAGGCGTTTCCTAACCTTTGGTACGCGTACCCCTAGGGGGTACTCGAGACGCTGCCCGTTATCAGCTGCTGCAATCAGCAGCTGATAACTGGCAGCTGTAGCTTTTTTTCCCAGGTTGCAGTGCAGGCAGGAAGACCTGCCTGCCCACACTGCAACCTGGGAAAAAAGGCTACAGACCTGCCGATTTTTATTGCAGCAACCCTTTTGGTCGAGGGCAGAGGAAATTACTTCACTTGCTCAGTTCCTTCCAAACAGCACAGGACAATATACTGAGCGAAATGTCCTCTACAGCAGGGACGGTGGGTGAACGTTAGGGGTGTGTGTTTGTTTTCCGAAACAGTGGAAAAGTTTCCATTAAATACATTTTCCATTTCTGCTAAGATGAATAAGGACCCTTAACAAATGGGTGTGAATAGGGTTCCTTTTCAGAACCCTAATTATCTGTTTTCATGTCTTTTTAAATAACCCCCCCCCCCCCACTACTACGAGTTTATTCTGTTCATCATGAAAGAGACATTAAGATCTAAGCCACAGTGTAAAAAAAATTGGAGAAATGATATCTGGAGTCTCATATTCTATTATTATACTAGAACATGAAGGCTGTGGAAACTACCAGAACATACAGTGAAACAATGTTTATGGGGTTTCCAGCCATGTAACCACCAACCAACTCCACTACCAGAACATTCGACTCATTGGGAAGCAAACTGGTAGAAGAAGGCTATTGTCATCTGTCTGATAGCAGGGCTCTTGGCTTTCTGTAGAAAGCCTCTGCCATTTTGGAAACAAAGACTGCCCTCACACAAGAAATTTTCAGAGTGGAAATTGTGATGCATTGATTTCTTCCAATTGACAGAAATTAGACATTACCACAGGATAACAGTGGCTCAGATGGTTTCTCTCCCCAGAATATTTCACTAGAAGCAATCATCTAGGTATGAAAAATGTGTGTGTCCTTGCGGCCAGAAGGGGACTGTCACTGCTACACACTTTTTGACTACAAATGCTGATCAGAAACACCCTGTACTGAAAATGTCTGTCTTCACAAGTGAATCTGCTGAAATGCCTATATTTTAGACCTGATGATGATGTGGAAAGTAGGCATATTGAAGATCCAGAGTTGTGAATGAAACACTTCTATTTAGCAAAGGGAGATCATCAGCCAGAGAGGCCATTTTGAATTTGCTGGTAGAGATAACTGTACCTCAGATCCAAGATGGGCTTGTGGCTTCTTTCTCCAGGGGAAGTCAGAATAGTGACAAATGAACTTGTCCTACTATTCTTGGACTTAGCATTATATTTGGTCAGCAGTGTCAATGATTGTTCCAAAAGGCGCCTAAGGCTTTCAATAATGCCTTGGTTTGGGGAGTTTACAAAGACATTTCAGAGTCCAATTCAGATGGAAGACTTTCATTTTCTTGTTTGGGCTTTCTGGAAAATCTTTCAGCAGAATCTGAGTGCTGCAGAACCGAACTAGCATCACTGTCTGGAACTACTTGTGGCAGCAGTACTCCGAGGGTGACTCTTAGAGGTGACTATTGGAGACGTGATCTCCATAGCAACCAAGGCCTTCTTCCAGAGAATGGTTTTCAGCCTTGATTCTCTTACAGCTCTTTCTTAGGGAATATTTCATACACTAGACCTGGTGTTGTGGCCAGCTGGTGAATATCTAACTGGGCAGCTTTGCTTCAACATTCAGTGCTAACAGTTTTTGCTGCGCCGTAAGATTGCTTGCCCTATCTTTTCGATAGAGGCAGTTGCCACCAAAATGTTAGTTGAGGGGACGAAGAAGGAGTACCATGTGCTCTAAAAGCTTCAGAAGAAGGATCTACATTTATTTGTTGCAGATTCCCTACCTGGGTTGGTACAGAGGCTGCAAAGAACAACCATTATACAGAAAGCAAATTATGGATGATCTCTGGTACATTACTCTGTCAAAGCTGTTTATGAACAGTTTTTGGCAGACTTATAGCCCAATGCGATTGGGCTTTAGTGCTGGTGGAAAAAGCAGTAGCGCGCTGCTGGTACGCTGACGGAAAGGCTGGCACCAGACACTGGCGGGAAGCCAGCGCCTTCCCTTCCACGTCGATGGTTCTCCCGTCCCCCACCAGAGCAGGTAAATCAGCGGGAGAGAAGGGAGAGGAGGGCAAAAT
Organism: Plestiodon gilberti rubricaudatus; assembly: GCA_026170595.1. NCBI lineage: Eukaryota > Metazoa > Chordata > Lepidosauria > Squamata > Scincidae > Plestiodon > Plestiodon gilberti. The sequence continues at coordinate 252,441,293 of JANXHW010000001.1, read as the reverse complement.
GGGGCGGGGGCAAAACTGGGCATGGCGGGAGCATAACAGGGGCAGCGAGGCTACAGGAGGGGGTGGATACAGCAGTGATGGTGCGCACCAGATCCTATTCCCCCCGTCCCCTCTCTCTCCTCAGACTTGCACTAGCAAAATCACTAGCACAGGTCTGAGGAGACCCATTGCGGAGCAGGAGGCGTAAAGGGGATTAAATTCCCTTTTGCATCTGAAATGTCCTGATCCACTCCCCCCCCCCCCCATGGATACAGCATGCCTGTTTTTGGTGTGGCTGCACCAGTGAGGGTGGGGGGGGGAAAGATAGGATTGGGTTGTCAGTCACTCCCATCTTATGAAAACAAACATTCAAATTGATATACAGTATGTTATAAAGATACACTTCACCCACCTTGATCAACTGGTGTTTTTTTTTTTATTAATAATCATCTTACATTACAAGTATAATGTATGACAAAAGGAAAATTCTCGTGTACATACTATGATATATCAACATAGCTCTATTCGTATCCAGTGTCCTAGAGGCCCCTTTCACACAGGTACTATAAAGCGTAGTCCGCAAAGTAATAACATTTTAAACATTGTCAGAAAAAATGTGATATTAACATTTTAATATGTATGTAATAATAGATTTCTAGATTTTTTCTTCTTCCCCGCCTCTCATTTATGCGTGTGTATGTTCAAACTAACAGTTTGGGGCTGGGATTGTGATTGGAAGGGGGAAAGGCAAACATGAGGGGGTATCTTTCCCCCCACTTGTAAAGTGAGTTTGTGGGGAAGCCTGAATAGGAGAAATCCAACAGCCCTCCTGTTGTATTGATATAATTACAGTTTATGGGATGTGCCTCCCCTGCACTGGCTGGGGAGATTTCTATACATGAGGTGCAGTGCTTGAGGGTATTTCTGTACAGTGTGAGGATGCGTTGCTGGCAGCATGCAGGCTGGAAAATAGTCCAGTAGTCACAAGAGGGTAACTATCCATGAGGTTCAGTCCTGAGGAGAATGTTTTCTAGGTAGCCATTTTTGTTTGGGCTTACACTCTATAATCCAGCAGCTTGTGGGGTTTCAGGTAGGCCAGGTTTGTAACTGAGGTGGGTTTCCAGAGTTGTGTGGTGGCAAAGCCCTGATGTATCACAGAGGATAACAAACTGCATCACCAGAGGTACGTATGTGGCACAAGCTTGCTCAACGTAAGCTGTGCAACACCAGTGCAAGTAAGTCACTTGGTTGAGGAAGAAGTAACGGTTACCCCACTTTCCTCACCAACCCCCCATTAAAAAAGTTAACACTTGCATAAGGCATTACATAGTGATTGGATAACTGGAAGTCCATGTCTTACGTATTTCCCCCCTCTCTGGGAAGAAGCAACTGAGGCTGTGAACATTGCTAGCATTGAATGAAAACGCTATCCTAGGTACCTGCCTTGCAGCTTTAAGAAAACAGAAAAATATGTTCAACTGCATAATACCAGTGGCTTTTGTAACCAGAGCTTTCTTTTGCTCAAAGGGAGAAGGGAAGGGAAGCTCTGTCCAGCTCAAAGACTTCTCAGCATCTATTTCACAAAGGATGATCAATGAACACTGTGGTTTGGACATGCATTAGTCTGCCATTCATATTAAAGAGAATATACAGTAATCACATTACAATTATTTTGCTGGAGTGGTTCAGTCATAATGCTGCAAGCCAACAGTACTGAAATCAATTCAGCTTCCAGGCTACAGTGTTCTCCATCTGATCACTGTCCATCCCGGAAGACGGCCATAGAGACGGCCAACCAGTTTGCTCCGTCAACAATGAAAACGTAGCTGCTCTTTGAAATGTAACCAAACAGAGTGGTAGTAGCTGAGGAGGAACAGCAGTGTTCTGCATATCTAGGGAGCACCTCTGGCATGACCTCTCAGCTAAATACATTCACCTATTTATTATTGAACCCTCCATTTATGCTCTGCTCTCCCTCCATTTGCCGCTCTCTCCCTGGCATTCTGCATACAACCCTGCTGCTGTCTTTCACATATTTGTTTGTAGTCAGTGGGACTTGCCCACACACAAGTGATCCCAGGATTGCACACCCAAATTTACTAGACCATTTTGCTTTGCAGGCCACCAAACAATACCAACAGGGGAGGAGCACAAGCTGTATTTCAATATATGGGGATCTGCACGCATTACATCAATAAATGCAGAAGGGGGAAAAGTGCGCAAGTGAGGAGAATGGATATTAGCTAACGTGAGAACACAGACATCATTCTACAGTATATGTAACACACCAACCGGCAAGTATTTACCCCTCATCCCTGACAAGAAGGTTCCAACACAGGCTTTATGTAGCATCTGGTCTTCCATGCCAGCAGAATTCCCTTGCCCAGCCACAGCAATTTTTTTTTTCACTAGACAGCTCCATCTACATAGGCAGACCTCAAGGTAAGACTATAAGTGACTTTTCTAGCTTTACTAAGAGACTGAGGACTTGTCTTCAGTGCTGTTTGCCTCTCACCAAAAACACAGGACCTGCCTTTGCATCACGACGGCCAGCTCTAAATTTCATATATATCTATTGAAAACATAGAAATATATAAATATATAGTATTTTCTTTATATAATGATATATAGGCATGTGAATTCATTCATTACATGACGTGTTTATATATGTATTGGTACTTGTGGATTTACCATATATATGTTATGAGCATGGCCTAGTGAACATTTGCCAGCTTCGCCCCTCTGATTTCCATGGGAAAATGAAGCATATTGCTCACTTCTCCCCCAGTAAAATGAATGTGACTGAAGAGTCTTTGGCTGGAACATGCCCAATGAGTGCAATCCAAAGAAAGTCAGGAATGCCGAAATATCCCCGAAAGCAAGGGGAGAATCAAGGCGCAAGTCCGGTTGATTTCTGTGGATTGCACACCTTACACAACTATGCATTGTGTACATACACCAGGTTTCATGCATACACATTTTACTTGCCTCCAAAGGAGGCAGGAATTGCATAGATATTACTAGACAGAGTACAATGGCTGAAGAACAGAGTACTGGGTTCCTGCTGTTGAGGAACCCAGTACATTTCTGTTGAGCTGAGAAGGGAATTTGATTAAGTGGCACTATGGAGCTGCTGGATGCTTCCATTTTTTTGTTATGCAAATGTCAGTCCCAAATTATTAGCAGAAACATCATCTGAAAGACCCCTTAGTGGCTGCATTTGTGCTGTGGGATCAAGATGTTTGAATGGGTATTTGAGAGCCCCCATCAGCAAAAAGTACAAGCAACAGGCACAAACAACACAAAGATCAATTTTGATGCAGAAAGCATGCCGGAACCATGTAAGAACACACATTTGCATTGTCCACGCATGTGTTCTTACCGTGCTTTCATGGATGTAGGAAGAACTTTGGTTTCCTGTTTCACTAACCATATTCCCTGTTGCATTTGGCTTGACGGCCACAGGAATTTCATTGCGTGCACCACGGGCAGACTGCATGCAAGGTAATATCAATATGTGCTTAATTTGCTTCTGCTAAACAGAAGCGTACATCTGTAGAAGAGCCTGAGTTAAAAAAAGGAGGTGGGAAATCTGCAATCAGAGCCCGTTAAAGTTAGAACTGCACAAGTAAAGGTACAGAGAAATGCACAGATGAATCACGGATGCTAAACAGGAAGGACAGACATGATTAGAAACTGTTGTCTTTTTGTCCTTTAGAGATGTTTGTATACTAGGAGATCACACATTATAACTATAACCTCTAGCTTGAACACAACAGGTTGCCATTTAGCTTCCTAGGAGGGATTATTTTGAGTTTAACATATTTATGCCATTACTTAGTACTCCACGTACAAGATGTGTTAAATAGCTACCATCCCCAAAAGGCCAACGCGCACTTCTGCTGCATTAGGTATCTACAAATGTTCAACAGCTGATGCCCTCTAGTGTCCTTTATTGGTCACTACATTCACAGTTCTTTTCAGCCTCTCTTTACTTTGCCTGATTGTGACCAAAGAGATAGCAAAAGCATAACAGTTGATCTTAGGCAAATATCTCATTCAGTACAATTGTGGAAAGTTCCTATACACCCCAAAAGTGATTCACAAAGGCAATAGAATACTGCATTACCCATCAATACAAATGTTTAATGTAGTTCTCATCCTGCAATCTTTATATACCTGACTGTAGACATTCAAGTCCCCAAAGTTTTATAAGATCACGAGTTGCAGATATGCTATCCCTAACTAGATCAAGTTGGATCACACTCTCACCCGAATCTTTTATGTTTCGCCAACATTTTTCTTTTCTTTTAATCATAGGATACCAAAAACTAAGGACCATTTTGCACAATGTTACAGGTTGGCTTGCTTTTTAGCAACTGGCTGAACTACTGAATCCTAGGTGTGAACGTTATGGCTTTACTGAAGTGGAATTGATTTCAACAGAGCCAGGATTTTATCCTAGGAACCTCTTTGTCTTTTTATTTGACTAATAAGCAACACTCCACCACCAGGTGTAACATGTTTTATGAGATTAATGTTACCAGTATATTTAATGAGTGTATTTTGGAAGAAGTAAAATCAGTGCTTTTCAGAGATGGAACTCTGCATACATTTTCATCAAATGCTGAGAATTTGAATTCTGAAGGGTAAATCACACATGAAAACAGCAAAATGACAAGAATTTTTGCTGTTTTGGAACACGGCTATGGAAATCCATAATACTACAGATAGTTTTTTGTAACATTAGAGGTAAGACTGTAAATGTAAACTGATTCCTAGAGAGCTTCAGTCTGTTTTTGACCAAGCTGGATTAACTATGTACTGTATTTACGCAAGCTGGAAACATTTTGAAACCTTTCAAATACCAAAAACTCTTCTAAATGTGATCAAGTGAAATGTAAGCACTTTGATGCCCACATTACTTTTAATACAAGCAAGTTACATGTATGCTTATCTCTCCCAGTAAAACCAAGTGGACACAAAATGGACTAATCTGGGTTAGATTTTGGTAGAGCGTCCAGATTGTTAAATACATGCATGGAGGAATCCTATCTCATGCTAGGCCAGCGTAGCGCATATTGCACCAGTCTAAGGAGTCACAAATGTGCTGTAAAGCACGCTGCGACAGCTAGAGAGGACGGCCGGTAGGAAGGCTTGTGCCATCCCTGTATCAGGAAGACCGTGCTCCGAAGCAGGCAAGATCTTCTCTGAGTGACGCGGGGGCTGGGGGAGCGTAACAGGGTGGGGGAGGGTGGAGATGGGGCGGAACAGACCTGGGAAGGGGCAGGACTGGTGGCACTGGTGCACACTGAACCCTATGCCCTCTTCCCAAGTCTTTTCTGGCTGCACAAGGTTTCTTGGTTCTGCACCAGTTATTTAGCTGACGTGGATTCAAGTACCGTAGCCCGTTGCACAGGCTGGGGCTTTACTCGGGGTAAGGGGACAAATGTCCCCTTGCCCCAAGGAGACCTCCAGCCTGCTCTTTCCCAGCGCTGCTGAGACCTCCAGCCTGCTTCGGCGCTGGATAGGATCGGGCTGACAGAGACCGCTTTGAAAAGCATAAGACTGGGAGAAGAGGAAGCTTTCACAAAGTCTCAGTACCGTTTCTACTCTTTGCATTCTGATCATTGTAAATCCTCGATTTTATTGCCCATTTACACGTAGAACATTCCATACACATACTACAGAGGACTTAATTTTGCACTGCCTGCAGCTCATAAAGATGGGCACAAGTCAGGGCGTACGAATAGGTGTCTCTGACTTTCCTTAATTATTATCGAAGACAAATAACATCTAAGGCAAGGGAATTGTGCAGATTGGCTAATGAATATTAAATGAATAGTATCTTACTCTCCTAGCAGAGGCTGAGGTCAATTTCTATTCTAGCAAAATCTTCCATGTTTGGACTGATAATGAAGAAAAATGCAAGACAAACTGAAATATGAATTACGTAGTCCTAGCAATTTGTTGAGACTTGGGGGGGGGGGGGCAATGTTGCAGGGATATTCTGCTGTACATGACATTGTATAGAAGTTCTTGAACAATTCCTGTTAATGCAAATTGTGGGTTGGATTCACTCTAGTCTATTCAGTCTGCTGTAACACTAGCACATACAGAAAGGAACGAGCTGCAAAGCACAAACCATTTTCTGCATCCTGCAAATTATTCTCTTTATTCATGCATGCCACTATTTGGATTCAGGTGTTCTATTTATTTGAGTGCCTTCAAAATTAACCAGTCAAAACAATTCTTTTAAACAGACTAAATGGGGATGAAGGTGGCTGGGACCATAAACGTGACCAAAAGCCATTGAAAAGAAGGGAATACTAAGAGTGACCTATTTTATTTTTACTTGCATACACAGCAAACTATTATTTCTTATTACCAGTGAGGGTTAACAGCTGCTCTGGAGTGAATATTGCTGGTGGACAAATGTCAGCGTGAATGGAGTTGTCTTAGCGGTGTAAACTGTTACCGCCAGTGCTGTTCTCTTGCTGCCTATGGTACGCAGTTGCCTGTAGTCACAGAAATGCTCTCCACATCACAACAGTTGCTGCAATGCTTAGAAAAGTGGTGTGGTACAGTGCTGTAAAAATCTTCTACACTAGTAACTATGTCAATAACGGCAATTTAATGGCTGTCAAAAATAGTCAAAAAAACTATGCAGCTTTAATATTTCCTGAAGTTCTTCCTCCACTCATCATTCTCACCTCCCCCCCACACACACCTTCATCCTAAGGCCAAAGGGGGTAATGTAAAATAAAGGAAGGACCAATTTTTGAATTCCATCACGAAATGTTGCTTGTGGGGTTAAGGGAGAGAAACTACTGGAAAACAGAAAGGCCACCAATCTCTGTACTCTGTGCTTCTTTTTCAGGAGGAGTCAGGGTGGAATGAGAAGGCAGTGCATGAACCTTGGCAGTGGAAGTGACCGATTGTATATCTGCATCAGTTCTTTTCCATTCAAGAAGTTGATGCACTTCATCCTATTTCCTGTTCCCGATTGTCCCCAATTACTCCGCTGCTTCCCCCCCCCTTTTAAATGTCAGTACCACATTTAAAAAGTAGTAACTTTCATGCAATTATGTTGGACAAATTTTCATGACATCCCATCTCCCAACTCATTCGTCTAGTCCCTCTTTCTTTACCTCATCTTCTTTTTCCTTTCTAAAAAACTTATTAAGCTAGTGTTGGGCATCTGTTAGAGACATTAATTTCTGCACTATTTTTTTTCTTTTTGTGTGCAAGTGGAAGGAATGAGTTATCTTGGACAACTCCAACTACTTTACAATCCCATGGAGCTGGATCAAGGTATCCTGCCTCCATCCCCACTTTCCTCCAAAACCACATCAAAGTTATTGTTTAAAAAATGAGTATAGAGTCCTGAAAAAAAAGAAAAGAAAAAGCAGCACATTATGTATGAGAAAAATGCTAAGATTTTTACAGGGACAATGAAGAATGAATGGAAATGAAACAAAACGAAAAAATGCAACAAGGGACACCGGTGCAGATATACCCGAAGAGAAACTGCCTCAACACAACATGCTACGATACATTACCATTGAAAACATACTGTTTAAAATAAAATTATATATTTATATAAATGAAATGCTATAATCTAGCAGCAACAATTCCAGAGATACCTTAGCACCAAGACCGATGGGGGATGGATGGGGGAAAAACAGGGGTGGGGTACATGAAAGAAGGAACAGTTCAGTGTAACTGACATCATCGCTGTATTTTCAAAACAATGCAGACTGGCATCAGTTAGTCCCTCTGGAAACATGCCATCCTAGTCGTTCTTCTCGGCAAAAGGTTTCCTTTTATTCCTGTGATCATCCAGTGCGGTCATAGTGGTGCCCTATGTCATAGTAGCAGGGCATGGCACAAACACCAGGGGAGATTTTGTGCTTGTTTTGGCTGGTTTAACCTGAACAGTTTGGGTTAAAAAGAAAAAAAAAAGATCTCCACAAATGGATTTATTATTTCAAACTTAAAACCCCAGTTTTCATTCTTCCGCCAGACTATGCATAGTTCACAGGAATAAGCACAACATTCAGGTTTCCTTTGCCACATGATGGAACTTTAAACCTTAGTCAAAGCGGGATATGTGACCTTCTAAAGGACATTGCCATGTGATAACAGCCAAAGTCGGATCTTGCATTGATATCCCCTGCCATAGAAATATAGCAGGCGTTTCACTTATTAAAAAAACCAAACAAACAGAAGACATAACCCATTTATGATTACAAAGATAGAGTATAAATAACATAAAATTAGCATACGTATATTTAAGCCCTGGAGTCTCCACCCTATTACGGGACTTGACTCGTTGGCTATCTAGCTTCCACAGCAGCCCGGGTTTTCAGTAAAGACGTTCAATTTTTTTTATTATCCCCTACGATATAAAAATATAAATGCAAAACAATAACCAATAAAATTCCCCGTCTTCTGTATTACGCTATTTTCATCTGCACATGCTATCAAATTGTCAGATATATGACTTGTTAGTAGATTTTTCACAGGAGGAGCAGAACGATTTGCCTTACATTGAAAATGCCCACTAGTGTGCAAGACCGAGAAAGGGCCACCATGAGTTAAATTGACAGAAACAAAAAAAGTTAACCCGGGAGGTCATCAGAAGGTGTGTAATAATCTGGATGAAATTGGGGAGCTGAAAAAAAAAAAACCAAGACATACAGAAATCCAAGAAAATCCTGACCAAATCCAGGGTCAGAAATCCCTGTGATGATTGGTAAAGGACTGAAATGGCTCAACAGCGGACTAACCAAGGGAAAATGCAGAGACAGACAGACAGAGATGCACAACACACACAAAAGCAAAGTGAGTAGGATGACATCGGCCTGCCACGTCTAGCTTATAAAATTGATTCAGTTTGAAAACATAGACTATGGCCCCAGCACATATTTCTGAAGAATGAAATGTTGCCACCTACATTGCAGCTGCCACGGTTGAAGATGTCAGTAAATGTTAAATGTTGTCTCATTCTTAAAAAATTCCTCTTAGCTTCCATCAGATAAGTTTAAATTTTCAGTGTGGGGTTTACATACATACATATATATATAATATATATATATATTTCATATAATATATCAAAGCTTAGAGTATTGATTAAAAAAAAAGATTCAACAGCTTTCTAAACGAGAGGCATTCCTTGCTAAATATCAGGATAAAATTCCGATCCATGGTCCATGCTCTGCAGCACTGGTTTCTGATCCAGGGAGGACATCCTGCTCAGCATTTCTGCAGACAGTGCATAACTATTGCTAGATTTCTCCTCAAACCAACTATCTAGTGCCCGCTTGGCTTCGAAGTTGGCAATTGGCGGTCCATTAACAGCAATTGTCAAAAGGTCACTGAGCTGTTCCATAGTGAGCCGGGACCGATTGTTTTTGCGCACTCTCTGAAGGGCATTGCGCCCCTTTTCACAGCAGGCTGTGGAGGTGGGGAGGACTTTGAGGATCTGGATTATTTTATTTAAAAGAGGAAACCTCTGCCTGTATTTACAAATGTGACTGATTAAATCCTTAAAACCATTTTTGGTATAATAATCCACCTTGAGTTCTCGCCATTCCATGAGCAAACTCCCTCTGGTGTCCATGCCCTCTCGGCTGACTTCTGTACAAAAGGACGGCACTGCTTCCAGATGCTCAAAGATCTGAACCATGTCTTCCCTGCCATAGCTCATGAGCTCCTCGGCACTTCTTGGCCACGCTGCAAGGTCAAACACCTGGCATGCTTTCACAAATGCCCGGCTGCGGGGCTCAAACCTTTGAGCTAGAATCACTTGGGTCTTCTGGCATATTTTTTCTCGAATTGACTGGAATTTGGCTTCAGCCACCCGTAGGTTTTTCACAGCAACACCGTTAAAGCTTTCACGGAAGTTCTCCTCAAATTCCTGCAGATATTCACCAGGAGAATCTGCCAGCCTGCTGATCTCTTGGATGGCTTCCTCTATTTTGTCATCCACTTGTGACACAAGGAGGTATTCACCTTGGAAGACAAAGGCAAGGCGTGAAAGTACAGCAATTACGTCCAGCAAAAAGTATATCAGCTTAATCGACTGGTAGTCCATAAGGAACTGCAGGAGAGCCAAGGCAATGGCTGATGCATCTGCCCGTTGGGTTTGGCCACTGACATCTTTGAGATGGGCCACCACTTCCAGGTAATCCTTGATCAGAGCATTGAGGACATTTTGCTCTCCAATGATCCATTTGACTGCTCTAATGTCTCCTAAGAACTCAGTCTCTTCACAGAGAGTAGCAGCAGTGACCCTCAGCTCACACATCAGTCTGGGGGAGTAACGGTAAAAGCTAAGCAACTGCTTCAAGTTGTTCTCTAGTTCCTCCAGGCATGGAAGCTCTTTCCCACTAATTGCATCCAATATTTCCAAGTGTGGCTTGTGTACCATAAGGGGTAAACAGAGCAACCAAGGCAGAGTCTTTCTGATTGTCATGTACATGTTGGCTCTAAGACTGGCAGTAATGTTAGCACCATCTACTCCCAAGCCAACACTTGGCTTTTCATCCTGCAGCCTTATTCCCAGGGAGGAAAAAGCTCTATCTAATGCTTGGACATAACTATCTGTTGTAGAAAAGCCCAGCTCTTGGAGCGAGAGGAATTCTGTGGCTGGAGGCCCATCACTGCTGATATATTGTACATACACTGCAACCGTGTCAGCAAGTAAGTCATCGCTCTGCCCATCCAAAATGATACTGAGGAAGGGAGATTGCCTGACTCGTTCAACTAGATCCTCTCTAAGTGCTCGAGCAATATGATGGATTAAGATTTGACAGTCTCCCTCATTCATATACTGATCCACCACCTTGAGTTCACACTTTCTCAGTAGTTCTGCAAGAGGCCTAAACTCACAATAGGGTCGGCCTTCCATAGCTAAATGGTACGCCGTGTTGAAGAGCAAAGTCATGTTTCGGCACATCTCTTCCGTCTTCTCGGGGTGCATTCTGAGCCTATACAGCTGCAGGCACTTCTTGTGGAGGTTGCTCTGGCTATGAAGTTTTATAGTGTGAATCTTAAATTGCTTAGAGCCAATGATGAAGGCTGAAGTCCGAGAGGATTGCACTGTATACTGTCGGCAGACATGGCACCACATTTCATTCAGTGTAGGGGAGTACCGTAGAAACCAAAACTTCTTCAGCCACTCTTGCTTGAAGCGCCGAATCCTCCTGGTGACAGCAGACATCTTTGAGGGTTCATCTGTGGCTGTTATCATGTCATTGGAGACTGATTCATCTGCCGAATCCACCTCTTGGTCATCATCTTCCATGATAGTGGGAACAGACATGATGCTTTCTGAAGCTGCAAAAATATTCGAGAAAGTTTAAGGTATGCTTCTAAGAAATAACATACACATTGAATAAAACAACTACATCACATCCCACCCATGGCCACACTTGTACCTGGGTTTCATATTGCTAAAGTAAAATTTGGTTGATGAACTTGTGAGAACCCTTCATTTTTAAATAATTTCTAGTAGACACAGTTAATTTGGTCAGCAAACCCCAGTGTGTTATTCTAATTATTTTCATAATGACAAAAGCATTAATGAGATAGCATGTTCTAGAAGGAAATAAAAGCTTTTCCAAAAGAAACACACACTTGCATTGTCAACAGAGTCAGCAACAAGTTCTTTCAAAAGTGAGGAAAGGGGAAAAGGACCGATTACATACGTCACACACATGCCATGAACCAGGACATTTCACACTCCACACTGAAAGCCAGTTGTACTTTCTAGGAAAGACTCAGAACAACAATATGCTATTCTTTCTCCTGTAAGGGAATGCATCAAGAATACAGCAAACAAACTTCGCTGCAATGGAATTATTTTTTTATTGAAAGTGCATGGATTACAGTAAAAAGAGATACGATATTTTATCATTACAGAAACAATCCCAAGACTATTTGCTCAGAAGACTAGGTTCTGCTTCATAAAACTCAACCACGTGGTCTCTCAGTGAGGCAAGATGCTTCTCAGAACACTCAAGGCTGGAACATTTTTAGACATGAACAGCAAAAAGACCTCTCCTTATACAGTGTTTGAGGAACACTTTTACTGAGCGTGACTCACCTGTGGGGTATGAAAATGCTTGGTACTCAGGTACCTGAGGAGGTAGTAGAGGTGGCTCAGCTAACTTGCCAGATCTTAGCATATTTAGTTCAGCCTGCAGCTCACGAATCTTCTTCTTCAACCGTATGCAGTTTGGACATAATGAAGTAGTTGGGATCTCGAGAGCATCATCTTGATTTGATGCCAGAGACAGATCAGTGGGGCTGTTCACTTTAAATGACAAGGGTTCTTCACCTTCATCTTCCAGAAGACCAATTTCTTTGGACACAGTGAAAGAGGAGCCATGGGAAACCTTCCACTCAACCTCATTTCTGCTTCTACTATGATTTGGAGAGGTGTGTCGAATACCAGTTCCACAACTTTCTGAGAGATCTTGAGCTTGGAATCTGGCGGATTTTCTAGTGGAAGGAGTAGAATTTTTTGTTAATTTGTGCTCTTCCATCTTTGTTGACTCTAAAGACGCTTCTAGGACATCTTTGAAGATGAGATCTATTTTCTTCTTCTTCGTTTGGGGTTGAGGTGCCCCTTCTTCAAAGCTGCGCTTGTAGGGGCTCTTCCCTTGCTTTGATGTGGTGAGCTCGAGGGGATAGCTAATATCCTCTTGCTTTTCCGTATTTCTGTCTGACTTTTCCCTTAGTAACTTTTTATCTCCTAGGAAGAAATATCAGGAGTTGAGATTATCAGTGGGAACTCTGCAATATTCCTCACCCCAAAGTTAAAACAAAAACAGCAAGACAGACTTCTGCATTTTCACACACTGCATTATCAATGAGGAAACTTACTAGAACAAACCCTAATATTCAAGAAGATTTTGTCTGAAGCAAAACAATAACTAGGTAGCCATACAGTAGTAGGCGGCCTTGGACACTTCTAAGAAAAAACAAGCTATAGCCAGCTGATTTAATGGAACAGGTAGCCAACCTGTGTTGGAATGAGACTATAAAGTTGAGTCTCTTGACTTCTTGAAAGTGCAGTGATAGCTTTGACTTGGTAAAAGGCATCAGTAAATGACACATGAAGTTTGAGATCAAGAGAATTCCATGTGAAACCAAAAAACCTGAAGGACCTTTTCCGAGTGACTTAAAGACATGATTGCACAAGGGAATTACTATCTCCTTTCCCACACGGCTTACTACCATACTGAACTAGAACCTGGTATACCACTTCCAAGATTGGGGCCCATTGCTGGTCCTAATGGCTCTCTAAGCATATGGCCACTCTCCAAAATACACCAAAAAGAAGATACATTGGGCATATTAGCAATTATTTATAACAAAGGGAAGAGCCAGTTATCCTTACCTGGAAGTTCAAAAGATGATGGGTTTGGTTCAATTTTCATCTTTCTTCTATCTTGCAAATAAGTCCAAGCATCAAGACACATGGTTGCTTCCCACACAACGTGCTGCTTTATGCCGATATTTTTTGTTTCAGTTTTAAACATATTTATGCTTTCATAACAGCTATGGGGTAAGTGTGGAATTCCAAACGCTGGCACCATAGTCCTAAACAATTGCAACAGTGTTATCTGCCTGCAATGCTGGAGTAAAGTTGGTATGACACCAGTGTAATTCTGGGTTTGTGACACTGCATCGGCACACCTACACACCTCATCACAAGCTTAAGCACTGCATGTCTTAGGAACAGGCAGTAGGAACACTGAAAATACGCAAAACTCAAATAATTAGGGTATGGCTCTAAACGAAGGACAGACTGCCTAGCTTAATGGTTTAGCATAATATTTTTGGGTGACTTGATGCATTCGTTCATAAACGAGTTTCTACTCCCATCTAAACATGGACTGTGCTGTATGTATTCTGAGATTCAATGCCACATGTAATTTAGTACTAGCTACCTACTATCCCAAGGATCTTAGCTTTCATGTTAAAACTCAGAGCAAACTTCTACCATGTATGGGTGAAATCCATACTGCTTGATGAAATCCAAAACTGCTTGATGAAATCACAGAGGCTGGGCCAAGGGCCACAGTAAGATGTCTAGCAGTTGGGGATGGAATGGGGCGGGGCTTCAGCCCCTAACATGAATCCTTGCCCTTCCCTATGATTAGCAGAAGTTGAATCAATTGAGTAGCTCCCAACTACTTGGTATCTCCTTGCTCCTGCCCATTCTCAAGTTTCTTCAAACAAAGCTAGGCATATCTACAAGTTCATAGCTCAAACCCTGAACTGGCAGAGGGGCGTTCATTCTCTCAGATGATCTCAAAGCAAACATTTCATATGTGGCATGTCTCTTAACCCGTTGCCGATATAGCTAAAACCATTAAACCACATTCTCCTGCTTTTGAAAATATTATTTTAAGCTACTTGGGCTGGATCTTCGTGGATGAAATGAATCTTGTCCTTAACTGTTTATTTCCACTACATAGTTATTGCCTTTATGATATGTTCCATGCATACACACAACAAGGAGATTGAGCACAAGTCCATTTTCCAGAAGCCCACATTTCAGAAAGGATCATCTTTTACCAAGTCAAAGCATCAAGGCAGCAGCTGTAGATTTCTGATTGTGTTATAATGAAAGAGGCCTTAGCATTCCTTAGGTCACGGCATTGCATAGCTGATCAGATGCAATCAGTACCCAAGCATAATTTTTCTAGGTCCAGCACAACTTGGAACGTGCACCTCCCCTCTCCCTGCATAAAAGGCTTTGTCTATTTTTAAAGCACACAGAAACTTGATCGGTGTATTTTAACTTTTTTAAGTTCATTTCTAGAAACTGGTAATATGGGGTCACCCCACAATAGCTTCCCTAGGGGAACTTATAAGTACAAAAAGCTGGGTCATGGACCCTTTGCTGTTAGCTGTTGCATTAGATGTTGATATTGTGTCCTGCTCATTGTTGCCTATGCCTGTCAATTGCTCAGCTACCTGCTGGTACTGCATCAAGCACACACCCTCCATCCGCTACCCAAGAACCACTGTGTCTACTGGCACCCAGGACAGATATCAGACTGCTCTCTTTTTTTCCCAACCTTTTTCTCTTCTCCCCAGTGCTACAGAAAATTAACTGCCCTGGCATTTGGTGAGCATGCATCCCTTTTGTAAGTTGCTGCTCACCCGACAACCATCCACTGAACTGCCTCACAAAGCACCCTTCCGCTGGGGGAGCAATATTGGCTTGAGGGCCAGCCCAAGGCTTGCCCGGTGCCTGAGGCAGCGTGCCCCCATGCTGCCTCAATCGCCCCAAAGGTGGCACCCCCCCATGAATGCAGGGGGAGGGCAGGCACATAGGTGAAGGAGAAGGTTGCCTTCGTCCCTCCTTCTCTTTACTTATCAGGAGTGTAAGTACTCCCTTCTTTTTTACTCCCTTCTTATTCCAGCAGCACTGGAGGGAGTAGGGGAAAAAAAAAAGCTCCTTAGCACTTCACCATACTCTGTCCTTACACTGCATTTAAAATTACTACATCCCTTTAAACTCCTTGCAATGCTTGAGAGTGGGGAGGAAAGGGGATGATCAGATTCTCACTCGCATTTAGTGAGCAGGGAGTGGATCAATGCGGTTTGTGCCCATGATGGGCTGGGGAAGGTGGTGGCAGACCTGCGGTGAAGGGCACATTGACTCTGCTTCTCTGCCTACCACCCGCTCCGATTCAAGCCGCATCACATCACTTCATGGCTGGGCCGGCCCTGCTTGGCTCCCTTGCCTTCCTTCCCTCCTTGGAACTAGCTACGGTTATTGCCTAGCTCATCTGGGTTTGCTTTTCAAGCCCTTTTTCTGCCTTTCTCCTCACCTTTATGACTGCAGATTGTTGTGTCTTGGTACTCTTTGCCCCATGTTCTCTGCAACGTTTCAGACCACCTCAGCACATACAGACAGATTACCTTGGTCTTTGGCAACCCTGAGCACTGACCCACAAATCTCCCTCTATCTTCTGTGTCTCATGTGCAATCACAACAACAACATGCTTAGTGTCTCTATCTTTTCCTCCTTTGTGTGAATGCTGCATGTGCATTGGTGAGTCTAGGACTCTTGGTCTATTTTTCACAGTTTCAGGGGGGAGGTCTGACATCCTCACCCAGTCAGAGGGACTCTCCTAACCATCACTTCAGCTACTCAAACAACTGAGATGCCCAGAGTGGGACTCCTTTGAGCACCTACCAGTGAGGAAGGTTCATTTGGTGGGAGGAACCAGCAGGGATGTGGATCAAGTCTCTTGACTTGGTCTCGAGTCAAGTCCCAAGCCTCTGGGTCCAAGTCTCAAGTCAAATCCCAAGTCTTTGCCCCCAAGTCCCAAGCCTTTGGTTGTGAGTCCTTATCTATTTAATGGGGAAAACGGGTTTAAACCTGAATAAAATGTGACTTGTCGTTATTTCACAGCCCACTGAGAGACTCACTCCTTGCCAGCAGCTCTAATTCAGGCTACAGAGAACTGAGACTCAGCTATGGTCTTGTGTCCCAGTTGGAACCTTGTTATTTCCTGACTTCTTTCTTACTTCCCCCAGTCCTTCTCCTCTTCTCCATCCCTATCACTACTGCAAAATCCCCAGTTTTTTGGTCCCCATTCCCCTGGGTAACCCTCCTGATTTCCCTATGTCCTGCTCACCCTCCATGTTCCTTCTCTCTGCTTGCACCTTTATATGCCCCCTTCTCCTTGTAAGAATTTCCTCTTTCTTCTACTTTCTATCTAAAAACTGCTTAAGTTTAGGGCTTAGTTGCATGAGTGATGGCTGAACATATTGCACTGTATCTTATTTTTGATTCTCCTTCCCCATTATTGTATTATGCCCACAATAACAGTTATCTATTGTTGCACTTTTAACCTCACCTCCCTGTCATTTCTCTGAGTTGTGCCACTGGCCACTGCACTCAATCCCTGCATATGAACCGGATTCCCTCATGTGCACATGTTACACATGTCTCAAAAGCATGTCCAGTAATATTTCTCTCCACCTCTTAAACTACAAGGACGAGAACTTCCTGTATAAGTTCACTTTCTCTATTCTAGGGGAGGTCAGCTGCAAAATCGTTAGGTTGTTGCTTATTCCATTCTGCTTCTGATCGGCTCCAGAAAATTTCACAAAATCTAAACATTCACTATACATACAGGAGTAATGAATGTTCATAAATATCCTCAGGCATGATCTACAACATCGGTTGCCTTCTTTTTTTCTCATGATAATGGACTTGCAAGCCAGGCTAGGTCCTTCTGAAATGCCAGACCAAGTAAACTGTTCACCCTTTTCAGGCCTGGTTCCTATTTATTTTTTAAAACTATATTTGATCGCCAAATACTAGTCACTAGATTTGTTTTTATGAGTCCCTTTCTTTACCCACAATAGAAAATCAGTTTTAATTCATTGTATATGGAATAGAATCAATCCCACGGACATATAAGTCAGAATACTAGTTTTTTCCAGTGGTGTTCCTCCATCATGTAAATGTAAACCTATCCAATATGTAAATATAAATGTAAACCTATCTTCCTCTACTAGATTCTTCATATGACATATAGAAAATACATTTGAAACAATGAGTCTGCTATAAATTAGTGGAACAGTTACTTTGAGAGTACAGTATAAGGGAAAGATGAATTGCATCACAAATACACAACACAAGGACCTGGCCATTCTGAGGTCAACCAAAAGCTGCTTAAATTGAAATGTATTTTCACTGTGGGTTCGTTCCATTTAAAGAGACAAATAATTGTCTGACGATTCACTGACAAAGATTCACTGATGGGGTTGTATCAAGTTCCTAGAAGGGAGAAGCCACAAACAGCATGGACTACATAGGTTACTCATTTCTGCTGGAAGAAAGTATGATAGGTCTACAACTAATAAAAGGGAGCCCTAAAAAATGAGGCTGTCAACTATGTTTCATGTATCATGATACGTGTTTTGTTTCACAATCCATATAAGGATGAAGATTAATCTGGCCTGGGCACTGTCATATCCTGGAAAGCTAAAGCACAGGGTCTGACAAAATAGCCAGAGATGTCGTGGCACTGGGGGCGGTGGGCCGCAGGGTGCGTGTCTTCCTTGGGATCTGCAGCCGTTCTCGCATCTTCTTCGCAGCAAGAATGGCTGCGTGTTTCGGCCCTCCCACCCTCCCTGGTGCCGTTTGGCTCCAAAAAGGAGCCAAAAAGCGTCAAGAGGAGGGCGTTTCCGCGCCGCGGAGACACGCTATGCCGACGTCACACACCCCAGGGGGCGTGGCGTGGCGACGGTGGCCCCTACCCCATGGGAGTCTAGTTCACCTCGGATAATAGCAGCTATGTGGAGTGATAAGATTGTACCTATCTAATGGAATCAGAAGATGACATGGGTTATAATCACGTGAGCTGCACATAAGAACCTATGAGCCCTGCTGGATCAGACCAAGGGTCCATTTAGTCCAGCATCCTGTTTCCAGCAGTGGCTGGCCAGATGCCTCTGGAAAGCCCCGAAAAAGGGAATGAAGGCTACAGCCCTCTCCTGTTGTTTGTTCCTAGCGCCTGAGTTTCAGAAACAAACTGCCTCGGAAGCTGAAGATTCCATTTAGTTTTCATGGCTAATCATCACAGACAGACCTCTCTTTTTCTATGAATGTGTCTAATCGCCTTTTAAAGCCACCCAACCCAGTTTAAGTAGCCATCATCACATCCTATGGGAGAAATTACATACATCAATGATGTGTTGTGCGAAGACCGACATTCTTCTGTCTGTTCTGAAGCTACTGTCATGCAATTCCACCATATAATCCCAAGTTTTAATATTATGAGAAAGGGATAAAAATGATTTTCATTCACTTTCCACAGACCATGAATAACACTGGTCAACACACTTTTTCTGGCATAAGGTATTCCAATGGTTTTAAGGTAACTTTGGGGCGCGGATTCCAAATCTGGCATCAGTTTTTGTCTATCACATCAGGTTTTTGAGATATCAAATATTGCATTTGATAAAATCAATGAAAAACAAATTTACACTGGTCTACAATTTTTTTTTTCTGGCCTGGACTTTTGCAGCTGTTTTAGACTAATTTCAGGGTGCTGGTTCCAAATCTGATCTCAGATTTGCTCTATCACATCTCGTTTTTATGCTATTGGCATACCCCACTTTCATGATGCCAAACCTGATGCCAGATTTGGAATCAGCTCCCCAAAATTACCTTAAAACCATTGGAATACCTTATGTCAGAAAAAGTGTGTTGACCGGATACCCCCTTATCACGGTCCAATTTTCTGAAGTACCCCCTGCTAATTAACTGCTAATTAATTGGATTAATCAATTAATTAATTAGGTAATTAATCGTTAAGTAAAAAAGTACTAACAATTTTAAATGTTAAAAATGTCTTATTTAATTCTCTCTCTCTCTCTGTGTGTGTGTGTGTGTGTGTGTGTGTGTGTGTGTGTGTGTGTGTGTGTGTGTGTGTGTGTGTGTGTGTGTGTGAGAGAGAGAGAGAGAGAGAGAGAGATGCAAGGATCTTGCAATCATAAGTGACAAAGAGTTAATTTCGGGTAAAATCAATGAAAATGGGGTATGCCAATAGCATAAAAATGAGATGTGATAGAGCAAATCTGAGATCAGATTTGGAATCAGCACCCTGAAATTAGTCTAAAACAGCTGCAAATGTCCAGGCCAGGAAAAAAAAATGTTTTTTTTGGTAGACCAGTGTAATTTTCTAAACCTCTACCATGTTTTCCCCTTGTTGGCATCTTCTCTAAACTATGCCCTTGCCCCTCAAATGCTCTAGCCCAGGGGTTCTCAACATTTGGAGGCCCGCGTATCCCCTATGAGAGCCTCCTGTCCCCCGCATATTCCCAGATATAAACCCCCTGCATACCCCCATTTTCCCCAAGTACCCCCACGTACCCCCCCTTACAAATATATTTAACGCGGCCCGTCATCAGCTACTGATTGCAGTAGCTTATAATGGGCAGCGTCTCGCATACCTTCAGTCTGTGGTCCGCGTACCCCTAGGGGTACAGACCTTGCAGAGCCTCTCTAGGACTTAGTCTCGTTCTACTTGCCTGCAATGGAGGCTGCTTCTCTGTTTGTTTTAAGGAATAAACAAAGCTTGCTGAAAGAAAAATAAGAGCTGGGGGGGCAAGCATGGGTGGGGGGGCTCAGGAAACCATGGAAGGGGTGTTCGCTCTTATCCACGGTTTCAAATATCCACGGAGGGGCCTGGAACATATCCCCAGCGGATATGGGGGCCCACCTGTATTTCTAACTGGAAAAGTAATCTGTTTCAACCAGTAGAGAGTTGGTGATTTGGTTCCAATTCTGTTTGAAAATGTGGTGTTTTGTGTTTTTATTCGGTTTGAAAAGGTTGGAAAGAAGGTGTTTTGTGTTTTTATGCAGTTATCAACAAAAACAAAACACCTCTACCTATTCCGGCTCTCTGTTACACTTTTTTAAGATGGGATAATCAGAACTGTACACAATCTTCCAAATGAAGCCACATCATAGATTTATATAAGGTTATTATGATACTGGCTGTTCATATTATATGTTTAATTATTCTTTAATTTTTAAATATTTAAATATTTAATAGTTTAAATATTCTTTAATTATTATT
Source organism: Plestiodon gilberti rubricaudatus (assembly GCA_026170595.1). NCBI lineage: Eukaryota > Metazoa > Chordata > Lepidosauria > Squamata > Scincidae > Plestiodon > Plestiodon gilberti. The sequence goes on along the minus strand of JANXHW010000001.1, from coordinate 252,420,681 downwards.
AAAGTTTATGGTATATTTGTATATTTTTCAAATCGCCTTCCTAACAATCCCTAGGATCAAATTTGCCTTTTTCATCCATCGAGTCAATATTTTCATTGAAGACATCTTTCTTGGTTAGTCACAACTAGTTGCCTCAATGTACAAATTGCATCATGTTACGCTTAGTTACACTGAACTTAATTTGCCATTTTTTTGCTCAATCGCTCAATTTGGAGAGGTAATTCTGAGGCTCTCAGAGGCCTGCTTCGGTTTTTCCCATTCAGAATAATTTACTGTAATCTGTAGAGGTGGCAACCTTGCTACTAACACCCAACTTCAGGAAAATTATGAATTAGTTAAATGACATTGGTCCCAGTACGTATCCTTGGGGGAATTCAACTTTGATCTATGACAAGACCGACTGCTTTACAATACATCTTTACAATTTACATCTACCTTCTGCTTCCTATTGTTTAATGTGTTACTGATCCATAAGAGAACATGTCCTCTTCTATGACTACTGTTTACTCAGGAGACTTTAATGAAGGGCTTTTTCAAAGGTTTTTGGGATGTCTATGTCTACTGGATCACCCCATGCGCACGCTTGTTGACACTCTCAAAGAATTTGAAGATTGGTGAGGTAAGAGGCCTTCTGTTTGCAGAAACCACGTTGATTCTTTTTCTTTCTCAATGTGCTTAATAAATTCTCTCTTTAATAATTTCTGTTTTCAGTTTCATTATGTTGGCTACTTTTCAATCCTGTAGTACAGAAGTCAATTTCGGTGACGTTGCATTTTGGAGATCAGCATTTTTACATTTGAGAACCGCTGGAGGTGTGCCATCTGAACCTGGTTAATTGTTAATTAGCTAAAACGTCATTTCTTGTCACTCCTGAATCAAAATGACGAGGCCCACATTAGCTGGATGAATGCTAAGGTTCCCACAAACCCTCAATTTTGTGCCCAATATCAATGCTTCTACTTGCACACTATGAATGTCATACTGCAGAACACACAACTCAGTGCCACTTCAACAGTTTCTGGGCTATTTATGCCTGAATGACAGAATATGAAAAAGAGTCATGTACTTGGCCCAGGGTTTGCTGCTGTGGTTTGTGTAGAATTGACAGAAAGAAAATGTAAGAGTAATTCTGTATGGGTTTTTTTCTAGCTGGACACAGTCAGAACACCTGGTTTCCTACACAGAGCACACATACACACCCGTGCACTCTCATATCATTGCATGAAGTATGCAAAAACAAAACAAAACAAAACCAGCGCTTTTGCCCAAATGGACCAATCCAATGGAGAGAAGGTATACTGTGCAATACACCCTTGTGCTACATTGTACCTTATATCCAGGTTTGCTTCCTGGCTTAGCAGCTAGGTTCCCACGTACATATGCCCCAGAAGCCATAAAGAGCTGCTGCCTTATTCAAAGTCATAACATTGGTCTCCATGTAGTTCAGTATTGATGGACAACAGCTCTCCAAGATCTCAGGCCGAGGAATTCCCCAACCCAAGCTCTCCAAGATCTTTTAATTGGAGATGTCAGGAAAGGAACCCGGGGCTTTAAGGATGCAGAGCATGTGCTCCCACTACTGAGCTATGACTTCTTCTAAGACAACCATTATGCAAGTCGGTGGAATTAACTGTGTAGCTGTTTAGATCAGTATTTTTCTTTTAGCTTTGCCGTCTTCATTCCTGTACCACAGAACCACATATGACTAACAACTTGGTGAAAGCGGTTTTGAGGGAGCAGAGACAAAGACTAGCCAAAGAGACATGATGCCATCTGCCCAAGACCAGGGCAGGAAAGAGGTGTGGCAGCTCAGTCTAGGAACTCAAGTGCACAGTTCTTTCACACAAAAATCCACTCCTGACTGTTTTCAAGGCTTCTTTGATTCAGCAGCCTATTTTTTTTTGGGGGGGGGGGGAAATAAACTTTTTTGTTGCTGTTGCTCTTCTTAAACAATTAGCACTAGAAATCCTTGCCAATCAGCTGCAAATCATCCAAAGAGCTATCAATAGATTCTACCTTCTGCTCACCCCACACACACAATGCCCAAATGGATTTTCTACTTACTTCAGTGTATCATTTTTAGAATGTTAAATTTTTCTTGCATTAAACCATTTTGTAATGCTGTCTTAAAATGCATTAATAAGGTGCTTGCAGCTGCTCCAAGGACCTTGTCTGGCTGACAAGCATGCTAAACCTCTCAGCAGTAAGTAATAAATCGATGCCTGAGGGGCGCGGACGGGAAAGCACCCACCTCTCGTGAGGTTCCTGTTGATGGTCTCCTGAGACATGCTGTGCAACCGCTTCATGTAATCCTCGCTGTACCAGACCCTCAGCTTCTCCCCTGGCCGGATATCCCGACAGGTCCGGAAGTAAATCCTCTCACTGTGCTGGAACGCCATCAGGTTCTGTTCCCTCTCCTCCCGGGATATGGCCACGTACCTGAGAGGAAGGATGAGGCAGGTTTTGACTCACAAGCAGGCTTAAGAGAAATTAAACAAATCTTCGCCACAGTCACACCGGGGGTGACCTTCAGCGGGAGCACAGGCTGGATGGCATGAATAATGACATGCAAACTGACAGAGCTATAAGAACACACACACACACAGGAATATTCAATTGATTCTTGAGGCTGATGTGCCTGTTTCTGCTGGGTAAGAGACACTGTAGTTGTGCTTCACTACCCAAAAGAGTATGCATGTAATTTGACAAATAATAATTGTCTCATACGCCATTACTTGCCCCTTGGAATACACTGTTTCTCTTTCCAACTCAGGGGTCATTCTCGCTCCTTAACTCAAGAGTTGCTTCTCCCAACTGGCTACTACATGGAATGTTTGTCAAGAAGAAGCAATTCAGAGCAGCCTCCATGCTGCCGTTGTACAGTGAGGAGCATTTTCCAGTCCCTCTAAAAATATTGCAATATTGCTATTTCTTTGCATCACCAGAGACAACCGAAAGGGTAGCTGTGGAAAGCAGCGATTGGTTTCTAGATTACTACACTGGATTATTACATGTAACGCCATGTACAAGGTGTAAAGCTGTCGTCAAGCGAGCATGTTTCCACTGCATCAGTGCAAAACAAACGCCACACAGTGAAAATGTTGCTGTCACAAAGATGAACGACATTCCACTAATTTCATCAGTCCATCAGAGTCACCAAACCATAATGTTACAGTAGAAGCCCTGGTTCACGGCTAGTTGCTTAGCCACCTTGCTGAACTAGCTAATCATACAACTACTTGGTATATACATTTTGATAATCTGTATGCTTCAGATGTAAAACCACAAGAGTGTTTTGGGGATTTGTAAGGGAGCCTCGTTTCAGATTTAATTGAAATTAATTACTGTTGGATAGCAACAAGTGCTTAGTGGCTCGCACCATTCTTTAAAGCTGGCAAAATGTTTGACTAAAGGGGCACAGGGTCATGCTGAATTATTTCTTCTTGAAGGAGGAGACTCCTGGGAGCTTTCATTTTAACAGCAACAATACATTAAATACTTAATATTTGCATGGTGCTTTCTGGGTGGGCAAAGTACTGCATATGCATTTTTGCGACGGAATCCCCATAACAACTCTGTAAAGTCAGCCAGTCAATATCTTAGCTAAAGCTAAGAGGCAGCAGCTTGCCTAACACCACCAAGTGAGTTTACGGCAGAGGTGAGACTGAAACCAGGGAACTTTGGATTCACAGTTCAGTCTCCTAGCTGCCAGTGATGCAGTAACAGGTTAGAATCCAGCATAGTTAAGTAATTTAGCATAGTTAAATCGATTCAAACACTTTAGAATGATACACACAAGCTGGCTGTGCCAATTTTGACACATCAGATTTAGTTATCCACTGTTCAGCTGATAATTGCCTTTTCAAACACATGCAACTTTGTGCCGGTAATTCCTTACACATTTTGAGTGAGATAAGGAGACGCAAACACCAGTAAAAAATGGAAACAGCATAACTAGAACCCAAATTGGAAATTCAAAAATTCAGGACGACGCCTGAGCCCTATTGGGTTAACCAAGAATTGAGTAACTTCCAACTTTGCAATAAAGCCTCCCACCAACTTGATTGTCAGGCCAGAGCAGAATGTGGTAAGGGACGGATGTTGCCATTTTGGCTAAATGACAAATCTCAGGATTCAGCCCTCCCTGCACCCAACTCAGTTTGCATGTGCTTGCTGCATATGCCTTGGATGGCTGGAGATGCCCTAACCAGGTCTTCCTTTTCTAGATGTTGCTGCTTTTTTTTTTTTTTAAGAAAACACTTGGCATTGATTCTAAACAATGAACTATTCCATAGATGCATACATCTGAATGAACAGTGGCCAGGGCTTTAGCTGTTCAGAAGAAATGGTTACCTACTTGCAATAACTGTTTGCTTATCTATGTATTATTTTTGTGTGTGTGATTTACTGAACAAACTACCCATAAAAGTCAAGATTCAGAAGGGACTTCTGACACAATGTAAGGCGGTGTGAGGAACTCAAGAAACCTAGCAAAACAGATCTGACCATTGTGTCCTGCCAGGTGAATGTTACTTGCAAGTATCATGGACAATGGAGATATATGAATGCTGTAATTGTTGTGTGATATGGAACAAAGTCTTGCAAACACAACTTCAAACACTCACAGAAAGGGAAAGACAATGGTCCAGAAAACAGTTTAAGTTAGTATATACTATTTATTATTAACAAAATAGTCAAAGATAATTTTGCATCATATACAAGAAATAAAGTATGTGTAAGCACAACATTATGATCAACAGGGGGCATGTAAGACATGCCAAGTTTAAACAAACAATCACATGCATACAAGGAAGCATCCCTTGTGGGACAATACAGAGAAAGCACTTAAAGCAGAAAACTCATTCCTTGTTGCCAATTCTCCACATCAAAAATAAATCATGGGAATACCTTCATATGCACATATAAATTAATGTTGTGTTTCTCTATATTAATGTCCCACATTTTTCAAGTTTAGGTTTCAGCTTTGTATCCTGTTCTAAAGGAAAACCAGTCAGACCATCCATCTGGATGTTACTAAAACATCGGAGAGCACAGATATCCAAGTGTGGAAAACCCAGAGACGCTGAGCCTCTAGATCTCTCAGAAAGTGCGAGTGGTACTTGAGAATTTTAGTTGCTTTATTTGCGTGGCTCAGACCTCAGTAGCAATTCTCCAAGGCTGCTTCTGCAGTTCCATCAACATTGCTGCACAAGCTGAGCAACCTTAGCTATCCTATTGGCCTGCAAACACACACACACACACACACACACACACACACACACACACACACACACACACACGATTATCAGGACCTAGTAATAAATGCCATTCTCATTTATTTAATGTATATAGCACCATAAAATGTACAGGGTACTTTATAAACATAAGCAAAAGATAGAGGCTCCTGCCCAAGGGAGCTTACAATCTGAATTGCTTTGTATGGAGCAAGATCCACGAACTTCAGTGATGGAATGCTTCAGAATCAGATCTGCAGCTTCTGTACATAATTCTCTTCAATGAAATGGTGCTATATTTATCTCAAAGTTCACAAATATATAGGCTGCAACCTTAATGCTGCTCACTAGGGAGTAGGTCTCACTTAACTCTAAAACTTACTTCTGAGTAAACATATGTAGGAATGCATTAGTTCAAGTGATAACGATTCACATCTTACTCTTTTCAGGATGTCACATGGGGTTTTCTCCCCTGCAACTCAACAATGACACAATAGATGTGTTTGTCCTTCTGAAATAGCTTTTTTTTTTAAAAAAAAAATCAGTTTGATTAGAGTTTTATAAGTTTATCTTATCATGCTCACTACAGAAGGGGTCTTGTCAAATGTGGTTTCACTGCAGCAGTGCCTTTAGGGGATTATCTGTTGTGACTGACTGTTGTCTAATGCAGTGCTATACACAGGCACGGAAACAGGTGTCAGCATGAAAAAGGTGCAATGCACATGCAGTTTAACTACGGTATATGTGCTATAAGCAGATGTGATGGTAATATCGATACATCTGATTCCAAAACCATAGCTAAGCCTTAACAGATCTGATGAAGCTACAATTTAGATCTAGTAAAGATGTCATGTCATATAAATCAAGCAATAGGTTTATGTTTTCATATGCCCTTCACCATTTTAAGGAGTAAACTGTCATATGAAAACAAACACTAGCAAATCTTTGATAGATGACACGAAGGTTAGATGGCAGAGTCTAGTTTGCTGTAGCCCCTCGTAGCAATTCTGCTGAAGCCAAGAGGATTATACTGGTGGTGCAGCCAGCATTTGAGCATGCTCCATTTATTTGTGTCTGCAAAATCCACACTCTCCCCCCCCCAGGTCATGCAAGCATATTTTTTTAAAATGCTTGCAGACAAGCATGACCATTAGTCATATTCTCAAGTATCGCAAACATAGAAATACAACGAAGTAGACTGACCACTGGAACCCTTTCCCAAAACATGCCAATTGCATGGTAAGTGCAACTGATTTCAGTGCAACTTTCAAGTAACTGTACTTCTAAATCTCACTTTTACATGCTGCAATATAACAAGATACTACCACACCATCCCCTCTGAAGGGGCTCTGTGGTCAACATCTGTTAGAACTGGGGCTTTCCACTTGAATTTCAGAGAAAATAAAGTAGGTTAGGAAATGAAGTCTGTTAGTGGATGTTTGCAAACTTTGGAAGTGAACATTTCTTCCCCTTGTTTTGAAAATGTTCTTCCTGTATCTTTGTACTCCCCTTTCCCAACATTTACCCATCTTAACATCCAAAACCAAAGCCTTAATGCCCCATAACTAAAGCAAAGAAGACAGGCAATTTGTGTGAGCCTTTTACATCTGTGACAGTGCTTCAGTTCTCTTAGATTCTCATCTACACAATGTCGTATGCAAAACAATGGGAGGGGAAGGGGAATATTTACACAAATTGTTTTAAGTGCAATTACATAAATAACATTTCCTGAGCAGAAAAGGTCAAGGAAACAAATCTAAATGTACCTTGACTTTATAGAGCAGGCGCTAACAATTCAACTACTTTTATTTAGGTTCCACAGCATCCAATGCATGTTGGATGCTATGCTTCCAAGTGCACAGAGGAATGCCTGCTACTGAGCTGCCATAATTTATATTACTCTTAACAGGGAAATCCCACAATCTCCCCCACGAATCATGTTTAGGAATATGTGTCAATTCAGCTCTTTTCTGTTTAAAATACAAAGGAAGCTAAAAGTGATACTTCCTCTTCCGTGACCTAGTAGCCCGAGCAAGGGGAGTATGTTTAGGACCGCTTTGGTTAATCTCAGCCTTAGGTTCAAAAGGTGCCTTTGTTGTGGCTGTCTGTAGGTTGATCCCTTGGCTGGCATCAGAAACCTGACTCTTATTCAAAGCTTGGAGCTCATCCTTGATTTTGGTCAGTGTCTGGCACATCTGGCTGACTTGTCCAGACAGGTCAGACATCCTCTGGCTAATCACGTGCATGTTATTTGCCATGTCTCGGTGGATCGTCACCAGCTCCTGACAGAACTGTCTGAATAGTTCCGTCTGCTGGATATGGGAGTCAAAAAGCTGATGGTCAAAGCCAGAGCCCGGTGGGTTTCGGGCATGCGGCCGAGGGGACTCGGAACACAGGTTCGGGGGATTCATTTCTTGCGTTTGGCTAATAAGATCTGAATAATTTGAAGAGTGAATGAAAGATGGCATGGATAGGTGATCAGCTTCTTCTGTATCCCTTTGTAGCGATGAAAAGTGATGCTTTTGCGAAGGGCCGGGCACCTCCTCACCTTCATCAGCTTGAAACAGAAAAAGAAAGACCTGGTTATTTGCAGGAATTTTTTTTTAAACAATCTCTACTTGAAGAAATTCAGGAAAAGCCAATCTTGACTAGAATTTTGATAAACAGCTTTTCGAGAATGTCTGTGAGATTCCTTTAAACATACTGTAGTGTCCATTTAAGGAAACAGAGAAGACCAGCTAACTATGAGAGAACAGACATGGCAGAAGGGATTACATAAACATGGGCAAAACTGGAGCACCCAGTGTAACTGGGCCACATTATGAAAAGCAAGGAAACAAAAATGGTGTCTTAGTAGGCAGTGTTCTACTAATGTAGAAGTATTCTAGAGCAGTGCTTGCTAACTGGTGGTCTGCGGACAAAATTTTGGTGGTCTGTGGGCCGCCGCCCCCGCCGCTCTTCACCCTGGCTGGCTGCTCTTTGTGGCCAGCCAGAACGGTCCCCCGTGTCTGTTGATGTATTGAATATGTATTCAACAGGAACATACAGCGGTTTGGATTTAAAAGTTAAGGGGGGGAGAAGTTAAAAAAAAAAAACCCGCTGTTTTCTTACCTTTTAAATCCAAACCATTGTGTGTTCCTGTTGAATACATGTTCAATACATCAACAGACACGGGGGACAGTTCCAGCCGGCCACAAAGAGCAGCCAGCCAGGGCGAAGAGCAGTGGCGGAGGCCCACCAAAATTAAATAATTTTTAAAAATTGGCCGGGCTAACACCCAGCAAAACGGCCGCTTTGTGGCCGGTGGCCCCCAAGGTCTGAAAGGTTGGCGACCGCTGTTCTAGAGAAGTGCCCACTGCAAGCTTTATACAAAAATACTATAATGGACGGGCAGCTATTAACTACAACTATTCTTTTTTTGGACGCTTGACTCCTGTAAGTATTCAAAGCAGGACTTTAAACAGCAAAGTCCATCTAGACCTTCCCACTCCTCTGGTGCAACTCCTCTCTTCCTGGACCAAGCTGAACTACTGGAATATTCTGACTGCAACCAACCCTCTTTGATATGCTACATACTGAGCATGAGCCTAGCAATGAGGAATGGAAAGGGGGTTCCCAGACTCTCCACTGGTAAGTACAAGCATGCCTATATGTGTCTAAGTGATGGATTTCGTGTCCGATATTGATTTAAAATATAGTTTTACCAAATGGAATAAAAGCAATTAATATTGTTAGTGAAACTAACCTAGTTAGCAACCACCAAAAGTAATTTAAATTTCTGCCCATCGTTGCTATAATGTTAAGTTTGCACTACACCGTTTGCTTAGTCTTACTAAGGGCCCAATCCTATTCAACTTTCCAGCACTGATGCAGCCACGCCAACGGGGCATGAGCTGCATCCTGTGGCGGGGGAGCAGGCACGGAGGCTTCCCCAAGGTAAGAGAACATTTGTTGGACTGGACGCACTGGAAAGTTGAATAGGACTGGGCCCTAAATTATATAACCGAGTACCATGGTTCTTGAATCACAGGGCATCAGGCTGACAGGCAGTGACTGTTTGGGATTTTATAAACCAAAATAATGGGACTACATGACAACCTCCTAAGGGTACACAAAAATGCAACAATTCATCTCTTACATTTTCAAACCCCAAGTTGACCAAACATCAGGCTCAGTGCATGCGGGTGACGGCTGTAGGGAACTGCTTCCTGTGCATGCCTCTCTCTGTAAGTATAACTGCATCCTTAACCAGCGCTTCTATGGCACTTGGGAGCCCAAGGCAAGCCAGAGCTCAGAGCGCATGCGTTATACATGGGGTTGCATCGGATGACTGCTTGAAAACTGAAGCTGGTTCAAACTACAGCAGCAAGATTGATAACTGGGACGGGGCCAATGGATCATAGTTTTAAATCAGGTACCCTGGCACTACTTCATTTCTGAGCACAATTAGAAGAAGTTCTGGTTTGAATCTTTACAGCCCTAAACAGCTTGAAACCAGGATCCCTTAAGGACCACCTTCTCCCACATGAACCTGCCCGAATTTCAAGTTCATTTTCAGATATCCTCCTCCAAGCTCCCATGCCATCAGGAGTGAGGCACATAGTGAAGAAGGAAAGGGCCATTTTGGTGGTGGTGTCCCACCTCTGGAACACCTTCCCTGGGGAGGAAGAAGGCTGGTGCAGAGCTTGCTTTGTTGTCAGCACCAGATGAAAACTATTTTAACAACCAGCCTTTTATATTTTTTTAGTCTTACGAACGGTAGTGTTTTATCTGCTCTTTCCAATCTTTTTTTTTTTAGTTTTTGTGTGAGGACATTGCCTACTGTATTTTTGAAAAACACAATACTCTTGTATTTTGTGTTAAAAAAAAACCACACACTTTTTTATAAGCTGCTTTGGAAGCCTTGCTGGTCGAACAGTGGTGCATTAAGTGCTCCAAATGGATAAATAAATGCTTTTCCAGCAGACGGTCCTAGATAAAGGACGTCATTAACAAGGTTAGGGAAAAAAAAACCTGCTAGAGATCTTGGAGAACTACTGCCAGTTGGAGTAGACAAGTACTGAGGTCAAGTGGACTATTGGCCCAACTCAACATTAGGTAAAGGTAAAGGTGACCCCTGACAATTAAGTCCAGTCGTGTCCGACTCTAGGGTGTGGTGCTCATCCCCATTTCAAAGCCGAAGAGCCAGCATTGTCTGAAGACGCCTCCGTGGTCATGTGGCCGGCATGACTCTCCTTGCCGCAGCGCGTAGCATGCAGCTGGAACACGGAGCGCTGTTTACCTTCCCGCAAGCGGTACCTATTTATCTACTCACATTAACATGCTTTGGAACTGCTAGGTTGGCAGGAGCTGGCCAAGCAACGAGAGCTCATCCCGTCGCGGATTCGAACTGCCGACCTTTCGATCGACAGCTCATGGTTCAGCGGTTTAACCCACTGCGCCACCCACACTCAACGTGTGATTTAAATGGTGGTACAAGTCAAGGTGGATGGAGAGGAATGTGTTTCAAGACCAATCTACCCACAATTATGCCTTGCCATACACACTGCAGCTCCTCTTCCAAGGCAAGCATGCATCACTATTGGAAATGCATGTCTTTCTTTACTACCAAATATGATCTAGAGAGGAACACATTCAGCACCAGTACAGAATAATGAAAGGGCAAAGGGAAGCTTGAGCATACTTCAATGGAATGGCCATGTTGCTTAGTAGTCCAATCTACAATTAACACAAGATGATGGCGATAGCCTTCTCCATTGCTTAATCATTTCCTAATGCAATCCCTGCATTTTATATCCCCAACAGAGGCTATAAAACCCTAATCTGAATCACTGCCCACTGTAACAGGGAAGAGGGGAAATTGAAGAAAACAAATGGTCAGAGTGTTTATGGAAGTTTCCCAGGGTTTGGCCCACCATAACAAAAACAAGTGCAGACCACTGCTATGGGTAAAATACCATAAGCACAGAGCCAATTGCTTGCTTGTTGAGAAGCAATGGAAAATAGTTATCATACATGTGTGATGGTTGTACTTAACATCACAAACAGAAGATAAGGTGCTTTGATAAGGTGCAGCAAACACACAAATATTAATTTTGAGGAGGCACGAGCTGGGACTGGTTCATACATTCATAACATATGAAAAATCTTAATAGAGTGTCAGTGCAATCCTAACCAACTTTCCAGCGTTGGTGTAGCCGTGCCAACAGGGCACACACTGCATTTTGCAGTGCAGGGGCAGTCATGGAGGCCTCTTCAAGGTGAGGGAACATTTGTTCCCTTACCTCTGGGCTGCATTGCGGCTGCACTGGCGCTAGAAGATTGGATTGTGCCGTGTGTGGTGTAGGCATTAGAACTGGATACATGCATGGCCAAATACTGTCCACAATGTCTGAATTCCAGTAAAGGAAGGGATCCACAAGTTTTGGCTGGCCACTGTAGCTAGCCAAAATTTTTGCTCATCAAGAATCTCCCCATTCCCCCTGTCCCTCTGGTGATGGACAGGCAGGATTTTGAATTGTATCACATATTCAAAAGCCAGGATGCATGAGTTGGGAGCCCCTGTCCGCTTCCTTCAGCTGGGAAGACAGGTGGGGTCTATCTGTATTGTGGTCAGCCTTGGGTAGCCCAATCATAAGCCTGCATCTGCCAACGGTACTAGGCTCCATGCTGTCGCAAGCGTGCTGTAAAGCTCGTTGCGCGGGCTTGGAGGCCAGTCCTGCTGGCAGATAGGCCAGCTCCGGTAGGCCTCTGCCGGCACAGGAGCAGCGCATGCTGGAGGCAGGTGAGTTCTGCACTGGGTGGTGAAATGGGGATGAGGAGGCGGGCGTTTCAAGGCAGGGGGAAGGTGGATCAGGCTCGGGAGGGGGTGGGCTTGGCGGAGGAGGCTCTGCCGAATCCTATTCCTCTTCCCAGGCTTGAAAGCCCAACACAGAGCTGCCCAGATTTGCATCAGTCATTTAGGTGGCCCTGATCCGAGTAGTCCCATAGAGGTTGCTTTGGTTTTACATGGGGTAAGGGGACAAACATCCCCTTACCTTGAGGAGACCTCCAGCAGCCTCCAGCCCTGCACTGGTACAGCGGAGCCTGCCCCAGCGCCATAGGATCACAGAATGGAGTTTTGAGTCAAATTGCGCCGTGAGAAAGCAGCAATAAGTTTCACTCCTTTCAGAGTGTCTCCAAGGCTTGGTGCACCATCCAGGAGCGTCATCCTCATCTTCCTTGAGGCTCAGAAAAGGCTCAGGGCCTTTTCTTTGATGTTGAGCTTTCCGGTTTAAAAATGTGCTCACCATTATGCATTTTAGGGCTTTTAGACCACGGTCTGCAAGAACTTGCTCTTCCTGACATTTTGCTCTGAACTGTGCAGAGCATTCAGAGCGAAACGTCAGGAAGAGCAACTTCATGCAGACCATGGTCGAAAAGCCCAAAGATGCATATTGAATTTCAGCATTCCGACCACGAATGTCTTGGTAATTATTGCTCACCATTGACCAGCTGGTGGATATATTTGTGGATAGTTATGAAAAGGGGCGAAAAGGGTCATGGAAACTGAGGGTAACACCACCCCATATTGGGAAATTCACATAGTACAAAGGGATGGGTATGCATAGCTGCATACACTCACACTCATCCTCAATGTAAAGAGTTTTAACATTTAAAAATCTGTGAACAAACTCCTAGTAATCCACACACTGGATTAATTAATGCTAGATACTTGGCTTAAATGTTTTGGTCTTCTCTCTCTTTCTCTCTGCATTGGTCTGTGCTGTAAGTGTAAGAACGCTGTGTGTCCTCACATTTGCCATTCCAGAGACTTGGAACAGTGATACAATACCTACCTTTTCGGCTAACTTGTCCAAAACAACATAATCCAGCGTTTCTCAAACTGTGGGTCAGGACCTGGTTTCTGGTGGGTCCCGCAGAGCCTCCAATGAAAACATGGGTGATGGAAAGATCAAATAACTAATGGCCTCAAGCCCCGAGGCTGTTCAAAAAACCAGATAGCTGCTAATTGCCCTGCAAACAGCTGGGCTCCTTTGCAAGATAGCTGAGCTCCTGCAGTTTGCAAGCTTGTGTAAATATAGGGAGTTTAATGTTTGAACCTCTTTTTTCTGGTGTTTCCCCCCCCCCCCAAGTCTGTCAATGACAGGTAGTGGGGCAGGTGAAGGGTCACATACCTAAGCCCTTGAAGCCTTGCAGTTATTCATTAGGGCTGCCTCATTACAAGAAATTGATTGAGTTCTTTGCAAATAAATAAAATATTGCTTGCAATTAAATAAAATATTGCTTGTAATTAAATATTTCTTTCTAGATCACCTTTTTTAAAAGTCTTGTAAAACTAGGTGTGTCCCAATAGAGCGTCACTTTAAAAAGCGAGTCCAGGCACTAAAGAGTTTGAGAACCACTGACATAATCCATACCAACTCTCTCCATGTACAACTCCAGGCAATCTATTCATAAACTAGAACTGTAAAAGGCAGTCGGTTGGGAAGAACCAAGTACAACAGAAAACACTAGCCAGAGAGCATGACTTCACTAGCAGGGCAGCATGACCTTTTTCACAACATACTTCTTAGTAGAGTGGATCTGTACAGCAGGGGACAGAGGAGAGGCAATACTTACAGCTGGTTGATGGGCTGTCAACCACGTCCAGATCCGCTCTCCGGAAGCCGTGCATCTGGTGTGACGAATGCAGCGTCGACTCGATGGCTCTCTCGTGGGCGGTCAGGACAATGGCCGAGGGCCTCCCCGTGCTGCCGGGACTGGAGAGGGACCTCTGCATGAACGCCAGTTTGTCTTTGGTCCTTCTCTTCATGTCGTCCCATCTGTGCTTAATATCTTTCACAGACCTGGGAACCTGGCTCACCGATGCGATTTTTCTGGCTATCCCTTCCCAGATCTTGTCCCTGTCTGCATGGGATAGACGTATAGTCTCCCTTCCAAACAGCCTGGCTTCGTTCTGGGTCACTTCAGTGACCAGAATGTCCAGCTCCTCCTTGGAGAATTTGGGCTTCCTCTTTCGTTCTGTCATGTTCCTTGGGTTCAATATCCCACAAAGCACAAATGGGTAAAAGGAAATCAATGTGAAGCACCCACACTACTACCGTACAAGCAAGAAACAGGTCAGCTGTGCATTCATCTCCAACTTGGGGAGGTTCATCGCCTCCACTCACACTACACTTTTTGTATTTTCACTAAGCATAAAAAGTGGCAGATATTTGCTTCTAAAATAGCATCTATCAAGGTGGGTGAAACACACAATTGCTATTTGTAGCAGATATAACCGTTACATTTATATCAGGTATTTGGAGGCTTTATACCACGTTGAGGGATTTAACCATCTGCTAAAAACATGTAGTACATATTATGATACAAAATCAATTTTAGGGATTTATCACATTATGGATTCGTTTGCTTAAAAAATTGACCATTGGACATCCAATTCAGCTGTGGCTTCAGGGACTGTTACAAGTTAAATCCGACTATTAAAAACTGATGAAAAAGCTAATTTCCTCCATTTTCTACATTTGAGACATTAACAGGATTAACAGTCGTCCTTCCCAATTGAGTTGTTTCTTTTCTGTACTGCAGATGAAAAAGTATATCATCTTTTTCAAATACTTTAATTAAAGCCCACCCAACAGCATAGGTGAATATTAATACTGTAGGTAAAAGGGGATTGAGAAAACTAAGTATGGAATATAGAGAACCACCACCATTTATTTCAAAACCTTGAGCATGGCTTGCCTGAGGAGGAGGGTAAATGACAGACAACTTTGTGAAAACATTTGCTATTTTTGTAGGGGGAAAAATATACTGCGAGCCACATTGGGCACCTCCCAATGGGAAGAGAAAGGTAGGTTATAAACAAATACATTCATAAAGCCATTAAGTATATTCACACATCTATGTTATTTCACAGGAGGCTTGTAAATGAGTCATTATAGAATTGACTCCCATAACTCCCACCCATTGCCAACTATCTCAGGGTCATTTTGCCCCGGACAGATCTAGCATATACTCATAGTATCAGTGGTGCGCACTGTGACTTGCAAGGTACATTCAGATCTTTTTTCTCCTTAGACCTAAGGAGAACAGACTTCCCACCGCATGTATACATGACAAACCCATAGCAAAGACCCCCAACAATCTCACATATTATTATGAAGAACACTGTGGTGTGCCTACTGAATCATGTGAAGTAGCCCTTGAGCTGAATGCTTACATCATATTTCCTCCAAATGGGCAAGCAAGCTTACAAAAGTTAAACACCATGTGAACTGGTCATATGATCATTACTTTGCCTTGGGGGGGGGGCTGAGTCACTTTCTGTTACTTGCTCTAAAAGATTGAGTTTTCAGTACTCTGTTGAACCTAATTTCAGCTATCACAATTTGTTTCAAAGAACACCAGATTCACGGAAGCTGCAATCCTATACACACCTACTTGACAGTAAGCCCTACTAAACACCGTGGGACTGAATTCTGAGTGAACCTGCATAGGATTGCATTGTCAGTGAGGTTACTAGCAGGCATGGATATGTACATAAACAAAAAAATTCTGAACACTTACAAGGAATGTGTACTTACAAAAAGGTATTTCAAACACTAATTTGCAAAACTATAAATAACTTCTTGTGTGTTTTATTCAACACTTAAAGCACCATTAAGTGCAAGTCATAAAATGAACTGTTTTAGCACCACTACCTGGAAGCCTAGCAATTTCCCGAAAGAGTGGATTTCAAGGATTAAGATGTAGTCTAGTCCACTCTTCATTGATTAGGCCAACACCTGTCTCTCTCAATTCCGTAGTTTATCAATATGCTTTTGATTCCTAGGATGCTATAGAAATCAACTCCATTGGAGAATACATACTATAGGTTCTCAGCTGTAATGTCCACGATCTCTCCGTTTCAGTTTTGTATTTTTTTAGTTCAAGATATTCAACTAGCAATAGGTTTCAGGACAGACAAAAATGTATGACAGTATTTCAACACGCAATGCATAACTGAATTGCGGAATTTACTATCACAAGCCACTAGCTCAGATTTTTTAAAATACATGGGGAAGAGGTTTACAGGCAGTAATGTACAGGACCTCCATATACAGAAGGAGTAATCTCCTTAAAACTCCATCCTGGGACAAACAACAAGGGACAGTCTTCATGATGTGCTTGTATGTCTAGCCGATTTTAGAAACAGACCTAGGAGGACACTGGTATGACACAGTGAGGTGTTTCTTAATGGCTATATTAACAATTATCTAAGTGATTTGCTCTTTTCTTCTTTGAATGCATATCCATTTATTCATCTCTAGTTTATTAACCTTAAACATCTGGATTGTTTCATACACACAGCAAGACATTCAGCTGGATGAATATTTTTTTAGTTTCATCCTCCTTTTACATATAAAACCACAGATGAAACATTACAAACACAAACCAAAACAAGATTAATGTATGGATTAAAATAAATAAATAAGTGGTACCATCTTGTCATTGGCTACCTGACGAATGTATTGTATGGTCTACCTCCACACTTATCAACCTTATAGCCTGACCTTACACGTTCACACAGAAACAAGTCACAGTAGCTTTCATGGGACTTCCTTCCAAGAGGATTACAGTCTTGGTCACAAGGAGATGCCATAGACAGTGGTGTGTTTGACTGAGCTGAGCCTCATTCCACTTACTACAAGCATGATGACTGGTTGATCATAATTCTTTTACGCCTTAGACAGAAACTCTTATATCGGTATTTATAAAAGTAACAAATTTTTGCCAACCATTTGGGAACTGTAGGCTGAAATGAATGCAGTTCTGAGGTCCCTTGCCTTCTTGTGGAGCCTCGTGGGGCTGTGCTGCTGACTCCAAGGTGCCTGGAAGCGATATCATTACTTGGTGCTGCAGAGCCATTGGAAGTCAGAGGCAGCTGGCTGGGGCAGCTGATTGGGAGGAGTCGGAGCTGCCGAGGTGGCTGACCTCCAAAGCAGCGGGGACAGGAATGGAGGGGCAGAGAGAGGAGAGGCCATAGAATGAGCAAGGAACAGGAACGGAATCTAGGAGTCCAGCAGGGAGCAAAGAAAGGTACCAATGGTGGAAGAGTAAATCCAACCAAGAGAAGATGCAAAGGACAGCCTAGTCCAGAGGTTCCCGAACTGGGGCATCGCGATGCCCCAGTCGGGAAGAATTGGTTGCTACCTAATGTTCTGTGACGTGCAAAAGCACTCCAGGGATTGCGTTGGAACCAGGGGAAAAGGGACTCACTTCCGTTTTACTCCCTGGTTTCAGCGAAAACCGGAAGTAGCTTTAAATCGCTTTGGGAATCTAATCTGGGGTGTGAGGAGACCTGCTGAGGGGTCCGCAGCCCCCCTGCACCCTCCAGAAGGCGAGCACAACCCCTGGTCAGTCAAAAAAGCCCCTTTCCCTCCCGGTTTTAGCGCGATCCCTGGAGTGCTGTAGCTGCTTTCGGGGGGAGGGGGGGCTTGCAGCAACTTGCAGCAAAGAAAGCTCTGCCTGGGAATTTGGGAACCTCTGGTCTAGTCCCCAACCATAAATCAGGTAGGAATACAAGAGGATACCGATGCCGTAAAAACTGTGCTACATGTACAGAAACAAAGTTCTTGTGGCATCATCATCGTCTTGTCTGACAGCGTTTGCAAGTACAAAAACTAAATGGTGTCCTATAAAACTTGTGCCCAGGTTGCCAGATGTCTACCCAAGATTTTACCCTTCCTTTAGGCATGTCTTAACAGGATTTGAAGAGAGAACTCGTCCACCTCAAAATTCCTACGGGACTTATGGTCAGGGTCTATATCAGGAGCTGTGGGGCTGAAGAAGAGAAAAAGCCAAGGAAGAAAAAGGGGCAGAAGAAACAAAGGGGTGACAGAGGGCTGAAGGCCAGAGTGGCAGGACAAGGAGAAAGCAGGAGGGTAGCCCAAGCTCCAGTGGCCGCAAATTCAGGCTAAAGGCTCCCTACCAAGATCAAGGGGCAAAGGGTCCGGCTGTCTGCTCTAGGGGTTCCCTGGCCCATCAACGCCAGTTTAAAAGGCATGCCCTACCGGGCACAGCAATTCCTCCCTGGCAAGTTCTGTCCTCTAGGCTAAAGAAATTCTGTGTAAGCAACCAACCATAGGAACCTTCCAGTGACAGGAAACCGTGTACAAACCAGACTGTAACAAACAGCTACGAGCTGCATATCGTGGCGCAGCGTGTTCTCTTGGGTGGGAATGGAACCTAATTTGCCTTATCCTATTCCTTTTGATGTTGAGCTCCTATCTTGGGAAGAGGTTGAAGGGGCAGGGGCACCTCAGCTATAATGATTACACAACCCAACACACATTTTGGTGCCTTAAAAGTTAGACTTATTGGACCTCGGGAGGAAGCTGCTTAAAATCAGCATATAAGGTGGCTACGCCATATCTCTGTATCTCCAAAACTAGAGACAATAGGGCAAAACTGATTCCATTTTTTGAATCAGCACCCCAAATATATCCAAAAATAGGTCCAACTTCTGAAGCACCAGAAAAAAATAATCTTTTTTTGTTGGGCTATGTTATCCAAGGAGATCAAACCATTTCCCCATTGTATTACTGAACAGGAAAATCAAAGCACCATTGTTTTGCTATGGAGCCAACTTTGTTTGTAGTGCATATAAATACTACAATACTCCCTCACTGGAACGACTTGATTGAGGAACAAGAAAGCAGCAACATCATACTTCTGTTTTCCACAAGTACAGAGATCAAGGAATTCAATGAAGTAGGAGTGAGGGCGATATTGCAGAGTCAGCAAGAGTTAATAAGAGAACTTTCAAAATGAAAACTGGGGGTGTTCCTTGTTTAGGAGAAGTACAGCATATACGAGTTAATTATCTTTTTCTAGTTGTACCATTATAACCAGCAACACAGTTAACGTGCAAGACAAATAAGCCCAAACAAGAATACCATGGTAGAATTTCCCTTTTAGAAACACATAGAAAACTACACCTTTTTTAAAATCACCTGCCAAGAGCAATAAATTATGGACAAGTTATTTTTAAAACAAGAAGAACAACGTTTTGTTTTAATTAAACACACACAGGAAGTATTTTTTAAAAAAAGAACCAGAGAAAGAATCATCAGTGCTTAAATAATGATCCAAATTCTATCTCCCCCCCCCCAGCAAAACCCTTCAGTGCACAAATAGAAGAGAAAATTGGGAAAAAAGGTCTCATAAGAATGTGTTATGATAAAATTAGAAATCAAATGCTTCAGGCAGACAATAATCATTTCCTCAGATGAAGGAGAATATTATCACTGCTCCTTTGGACTATAAAACCCATTGAAAGGGGGGGGGGACCCAGATAGATAGGAATCAGACTCACCTCATCCAGTTTGATGCAGTCTCATCTGTCCCATCTATAGATTTATAGCGGTTGTTCTTATCCACAATCTGGGAAAAAAAATTAAAAAGCACATTAACAGGCAGACAGGTACAGCCTGGACAAGGACTGCAAAATGCTTTTTGTAACCCTTTCAAATGGAGCTATATCTCAATGGCAAAGTACATGCTTTGCATGCTTAGCGTCTCCAGACAGAGCAAAGAAAAATCTGTTTGAACCCTTGGAGAGACACTGCCAGTCAGTGTTGGCAATTCTGAGCTACACGAACCAATGTTTTGACTCAAAATATGTCAGCTTCCTGTGTTCTTGTTCAAGACTTCCCGCCTTCTTTTCCAATATGCAACAAAAACTGCTCCTTGACGGTAACAGCTCTACTTGCTACTAAGCTGCAGGCTCTCATTTTCTTAGCAGAAGTTGTAAAGCATTAACTCCACCGGTTGCTTCAAGAGTCACACCACTAGCGACACTGTTAGGATACTCACCAGCCAAGAAAAAAATCCGGCCGACTTGTCCTGACTAGAGAGCTTCCCTTCATATGGTCCAAAGATACGGCCTTTGGGAATAACCTCATTCACACAGCGCACATCCCGCTCTCCATTGGGTTCTTCTACCACCTCCATACCAGGTGGAATGGTCAGCGCAGCTCGGTCAGGGATGCCAATAGGTACTGGAGCATCTGACACAAACATGGGTGGGCCGTGGTTTGGACACTCATCCACAAAATACTCCTGGCAGGACTCACAGACTGTAGGAGAAGACAGGAATTACTCTGGGGCATTGGATTTTCAGATTAAGTAGGATGCAATGAAGCGCTTTGTAAGCTTTGTTTTTTCACTTCAAATCTTGCTCTTTTGAGGAGAAAAAACCTGCCAGACTAGTAAGCAAGTTCAGCCAAAAAGTTGTAGAGACTTTTGTCAAGTCTCAAAAGTTATACAGCCCTGGCAAAAGGCAGAGTTGTGCGGTCCCCGATCTAGACTCCCCCAAAACCGGCACAGAAATGTCAGCTCAGCCCTAGCATTAATCCAGAAAGTTAATTAGCCTTTTAAAGAATTAAGGCACACTTCACACAATCACGGAACTGAAAGTAATCAAGCATCATCTAATCCAGTGGTGGCCAACCTTTCAACATGAATGCTGGCCCTTTAAATGGTTGTCTTGGTGAGGGCATTTCAGCAGGTGTAGCTGCTTTAGCAGCACCATCAGCACTTGCAGCTGCCAAGATTCTGTCTTCTACACAACTCTTAAGAACACAGTAGTCCTAATGGTGGAAGGTTGGCCACCCCTGATCTAATCCAACTGCTGCACCAAAGTAGGCCCAAACATATACCATTTCTCCCACAGAGCAACATTCATAATCCAGACCAAAGTTGGCTGCTTTTTTGTGCTCTCTAAGCTCTCTGAATTAAAACTAGTACTTGCCCACTGGCATTTTCTGGAATGATGCATTGTGCTCATGGTTTCTGTTTGCTTTGTGCCGAGACAATGTGGGTTACACATTGCAGGGTCTGGAAATGTGCAGATTTCAAGTAAAATCTTCAATGTTTTGCATCATCACACTCCCATAGAAATGCTGATATCAGGGGTGGAAGTGAGCATAGAATTCTTTGCAAATTAAAAAACAGGACAAAATGAGCTATGTTACTGAGTTATGCCACTTCTGACAAAGTACATTTAGCACCTTCGTGTTGGGGCTGTGCTGTAGAAGGTTTCAGAGCATATTTCGGGTCGTTTTGCTAATACTACATGCAGCAGAGGATGCATTGCTCCATAATGTATAACACCAGTCCAAGGATTAAAAGACAGATACTCCAGACACATGAGAGTATGAAGCAGGGAGGACTGGGATCTAAATCTATATCAGATGATGCCTGTCCTTCAATAATCCTATTCAATTTCCATTCTGCCACCTTTGCTCTTTTGTCTTACCTACGTGTCAGCTGTGCTATGGACCAGTTCTTGGCTCAAGACATGCACTTGCCTGTGCCTAAAATTGTTGCACTCTAAAACTTAAGAGGAAGGCGGCTTAGCCCTACTGCTAGTCAGCCGTTGGCAGAGGTAGGGTTGTAACTGAAAACATTTTTCCTTCTAAAGCTTTAAGATAGATCAGTATTTCTGATCAGTATTTTTGATAGATCAGTATTTCGTCCAGTAATGAAACACTTACACCAGAAGTCCACTTGCTGAAAGCTCTTCGACATGATCAAATCCTGCTTTCCTTTCAATTTCTTAGGCTCCACGTCCACAGACTGGGAGTCAGCCTTTCCTGAGCTGAAGAGAAAGCAAGATAACAAAGAGGAGATGTAAGAGTGGAATCACCTAGCGGGACTGGAAAGCAGGTGCAGAAAAGAGAGAGAACACTACTACATCCATAGAGCAAGACATCCATTAAAAAAATAAAAAGAAAAAACTTATGGCAAGTTACATAAGCTTTCATAACTCAACATCTTGGCAATTATATCTTCTGTGGCTTTAAGCAGTGGTTCTTCTGAACAATTTCTGAGCTGAAACCCACCCCATACTAACTTCTCTCTTTTTCACAGATACAAGCAAACACCTTCTGCACTCCTCCTTTTCACTGATCCTACTCTACTTCCTATGCAGAGACAGTCCATGCATCTCTCTGTAAAAGAGACACACACTATTCCTCTTACAGCACAATCCTTTGTAAAGATAAACAACCAGCCTAAAGGGCCAGCTGCTATATCCTATGGCCATTGCGGCCTGCCCCGGAGCTGCACCTCGGGAGAAGGGGACGTTTGTCCCATACCCCAGGTGTAAGCGAACCCAGGGCCTATGGGCCTCTTCAAATGCACGCCAGGTCCAGACCTAGCATACATTTGGGGAGGCGGGTCAGGGCGGTCCAGGCCAGGAAGGGCTTAGGATATCGGCGGAGCGCACCACCAATATCCACACCATCTCCCAGCCCAGGCCAACCAATGGCCCCCTCCCTCGCCACCCCATCCCGCTCTCCCCCTGCCCCAAGCGACGCGGGACTCACCTGCAGCAGTTGAAGTCAGGCAAGTTCTGCGGCAGTGTGAGCGGCTCCGGCCTCTGTGCCAGCGCCACTTACACCTGAGTCGTCGAAAACGTGCTTTCTGGCATGTTTGCGACGCTTTAGACCAGTGGAGCGCGCACTCCACTGGTCTAAAGTTACGCAGGATTGCGCTGTTAACCCAATACCACGATTTCGGCAGGTGGAGGAATAAACAGCCATGACACAGGCTGCAGATTAAGGGAAACACAGCAGGAAGGCATCAAACTTCAGAGCAAAGAGAAGATATTGGTGGCAATAGGGCACAAAAATGAAAACAATATTTTTGGAACTTTTACTACTGCATTTTTTAAAAGTTCAATTTTGTAAACAATTTGTACATGCTTTCAAAACTGCCAGTATGGCTAAGGCCTATAACAGTACCCAGTGCTCATGTAAACTTGAGCTGAATTGTAAGGTGGCAGCCCTACGTAAACCAAAACCTGGATGAGTGTTTAAACTGCAGTTTCAAAATGTCACAGGAAACGGCGCTTTAACAAACTAGGATACTTTCCATTTAGCTAGGTGAGTAGGAAAAGTGAGGCAAAGTGGGGCTCAGTGCTTGCTCCCAATCCAGAAATCACTGGTTTGTTATGTCTGTATTTGGTCACCCTGTCTCAAAATTCTCTGCCAGATAGAGGAAGTCCATGAAAGCCCACAAGGTTTGTTGATTGATAAACCAATGTGCAAAGGCTCCTTTGAAGGTAGAAGCTTGAACTGCACTGGCTTTATGTTCATCCTCTTACCAAAGTTGTCCATATTCCTCTTCGTGGCATGGAGAGCAGGGCTCTGTCTTGATAGTCACCATCTCCCCCAAGCAGTCGTTCAGTTTTTCACTCATGTTCTGCAAGGAATCCAAATATTGGAAAACATCATTAATCTTTTTGGAAATGCTAGTTTGCAATTCAAAACACCTGCTTCTCAAATAGTCCTTTAGGAAAACTCCCTGATTCTCCAGCCAACAAGACAGGCCATAGCAGTTTTTCCACTTGCTATCTGGAAATAAGTCAACTACGGTACTTCTTTCTGTCAAGATGCAGTATCATTTCCCTCCAGAAATCAAATGGTTTGGATGGAAAGTCACCAGAGGCCACCCTCCAGGGGGTTGGCTACTAAATTAGGAACTGACTGAAAACAGACTCACTACCTATCATTATGCTGAAACATAGTAAGAGGCCCCATGTATCTCCATTTCCCAGATGCTCATCAGAAAATCACAGAGACCCCATTTGGCTCCCACCATGCTTGAAATCTGCTGCAAAACAAAACAATCATTCTGTTTTTTGTACTGAGCATGTTGATAGTATTTGAAAATCTTCACACCTGGAAACCCTAGCAACTGTAATGGAGTTTGGATGGGGGGGGGGGGTTAAAGTAAGTCTCTCAGTAGGGTACTCAAGCTGCTCTATTGCAATGAGCTTGGGCACCCTTCCTATACCAAGGGCTCTTACAGCACAATCCTATCCAATTTACACCACCGATGTAACCAGCGGTGCAGCGAGAACAGAAAGGGGATTAAAATCCCATTAGAATCCCCCTTTGGAGAGGATTTGAATCCCCTTTTTGTTCTGGGGCCTCCCGTTCTCACTGCACCGCTAGTTCCCATGGTGTCTGGCAACTTTGGAAGTTCATTGTCATGCGAAAGAAGCCTGTGCCGAGGCTATAGCCCAGGCAATACCAGTACTGCAGATGTTTCTGGGAAGCTTGACATGAGTAGGGTAAGGGGTTTAAGCACTGACTCCTCCCACATGACAACAAACTTCTCATAATATTGGACAATGGAGAAAAGAGCAAACACAGCATAGCTTCCACACTGCTAACATCAAAACAGGCAGGCCCCAAGGTGTTTCATGCATATTCATTATTAGTAGTAGTCATGGATTTCTAGAAGTTGAATAACCCATTTGAGTTCAGGAACATACAGTATCTATTTTTAAAACCAGAACAGAGGCAGAGTGCCCTGTTTTATAAGCAGCAAAGACAGAAGACCACTAGGTTCATTTTCCTCCCCTACTCACATCTGTTTTCTTGCAAACCACTAGCAGGATAAACTGATCTCATAGTACAACTGACAGCATTCAGGTCTGGTAAGTCTGTCTGCGTGTTTGGAGTTCCTATTAAACTTGCACCAACATGGTCAAGTTCTACCCCTCAGTCTAAATACATACTTCCAGCATCAAATTAGCCATAAAGAGATCCTCATATGGATTCCTGAAAGCTGTTTACTCCCATACACAGGAAGGGAAACTTAGGCTTGAGTTGGTGAAGCAAGTTACACTGGAGTGTGCAGACATACCAGTACATGAAGACAGACAGAGGAGTTCTGAAAATTCTACTGTATAGGTCACTCCTTGGTGCTCATCCCAAACTCGCTGAAGAAAGGCTATCAGCCACTCAGTAAGAGCTCATATAGGCGGGTGAAAGCAACCAATCTTGGGAAAGGCAACAGATTTCTTGACAAGATGTGCACAAGTGTCTTTTCCCCTCATTGTCCAAGTGCAATTCTTTACAACATTTCCTATGCACTTCGTCTTGCTGAAATTGTGGGCTGGCTCTTTGAATCAACTTTTAAAACAATATTACACACACACACACACACACACACACACACACACACACACACACAGAGGTAGAGGTGTTTGAAAACGGCGTTATTTTCTTTTGAAAAATTGTTGAATTAAAATGCAAAATGTGGTGTTTTGTGTTTTTATGCACAGGTGCAAATTCTTAAGCATCAATATCAGGTTTAAAATTATGACACTGCAGTCTTCAATGCAAAAACAAGAAATTATTCCATTATTTCTAACTGGAAAAATAACCTGTTTCAACCAGATGCATTCCACAACCAGTAGAGAGTTTGTAATTTGGTTCCAATTCTGTTTGAACATGTGGTGTTTTGTGTTTTTATTTGGCTTGAAAAGGTGGTTTTGTGTTTGTATGCCGTTATCAATAAAAACAAACACCTCTAACCATAGATCAAAGTGCATGCTACAATATTGGGAGAACCTCTTACAATAGAAAGGATCTGGCAGACAGCCAAGATAATAGATATGCCAAGGTATTTGCTGCACAGGGGACATTTAATGAGATACTGACTTTCTTATTTAAAAAGCCCTCAAAGGTGGAGCACCAATCAGAGACAAGTCTTGGGATGATGTGTGAACTGAATGAGCCATTTCCAGTATGTCCAAGATTTGTCATGGAAAACAGCTAGTTTAGAACCACACTTACAAAAACACCAGACAGGTATCATCACGCAATTTACCTAGTGACAATTCTATGTCTCTCTGGGGATCAAATAAGACACGATACATACAAGACACTTGAGCTCGCCATGGGAAAGAACAAACTGGAAAACCGAATTTGGCACATATGGACTCTAAGACAATGCTTGTTACTACACAAGACAGAAAATGGGACAGTTGCACATCTCCCCCTTAAAACAGGGACACACTATATATCCCAAAATGGTTCAAGTTAAAGTACTACCACACTAGGCATAAACTTAAATTTTGGTTCCCAGACATATTCAATTTCTGGAAAGGTTCCCCCCCCCCCAAAGGAAATTTTAACACTCAACAAGCAGTAAAAAGCTTAACCTGATAACAGAGATCACCACTCTTGCACAGTTCAAACCACAAGATTTTGGCTTGTGGGACTTGAATTGTGCATTAATATACTTGCATTAACTGTGGAGGGATTTTCAATGGCTACCAGAAATACATATATTCAGAATGTGAGGTAGACATGGGAGTCACATAGTAATCACACATACCGTATTCTAGTTTGAACATAGAGCCTTTTCAGCACACTGCACCCTCCTTGCCTCTGGGCACACATGCAGATTGGATGTGCGATTGATGCTTCCGCAGAAAGACCAAGATAGGAAGGCCTCTTCCCCTCACTCTTTCTGCTGCAGTACAATCAAAACTGAATGGGCAGCTATAGGTGGTAGAAAGGTCAGGTGGAGACAAACTCCTACCCTCAAGAAATACTGTACCAAGAAATAACGAACACTCCAAGGTTCAAGTGTTGAAACGTATACACAGATCTTGACTCAACATCTGAAACAATAGGATTTACCATGACTTGAGGACAAAAAATTCAAAGAACGTATGTTCGAATCTCCTCCTATAATGCTACAAGGCAAGAGAGACGCAAGGAAGAAAGCATTCGAGGCATGTAGGTGCTTCTGAAGGGAGGAGCTTCTTCTGGAGTTTTCAATTCCAAGCAGCAAAATGTTTTGCAGTTATAAGTCTTGGCACAAATGATTGAAACTAATCCAAAAGGTAGGAAGAGCTGCAACTCGTACCAAAGTATATTTTGAAGCTTGCCAGAACACGATTTATGCACAAGGGTTCCATTTAAACATGGAATCATCAAACTACCCCAAAATGTTTTCGCCACCCTTCCACCAATGCCTTGCGCAGCTAACTATCAGCAATTCGGAATCTGTTCTTCCTGCTGTATTTTAGATCAGATATTCAAATACTAAGCTTCACTTAACAGAAACAAAAACAAACATTCCCCTAACTGTCATCAATTAGAATGAGGAAATATTTAACAAAAAACAAACACGAGGCAAGTCATATCTAATCTACACGGAACATAACAGTTTAGAAATGATTGAAGATATGCATTGGTAGGTACAGGACAGCTAACATATTTTATAAATTTCAGCAGCTCAAAGTTATCCACTTTTCAGAAACGTCTGCCAATACATTTGTCAAGTTACTCAACTCCTGCAACCTGCCATAATATCATCAACTACTTTTTTTACAGGGCAATCCTATCTAAGTTTACTCAGAAGTACGTCCCCTTATGCTGGGACGTACTTATAGGACTGCAGAATTTTATTGTAGTCTTAGTTTGGTATCGCAGTATCCTCCAGTGCATAGCCTAAACCAGACGTTCCCAACGTGTGGTACGTGTACAACTAGTGGTACATGGACCACAGGCTGGTGGTACACAGGCTGCCGGCGGCCAAGATGGCAGTCACCATCTCAGCCAGGCGGCGCCATATCAGAGCCCAAAAAGCAGCGACTCAAGCTCTGCCGAGTCGGCAGAGTTCAAGTGCATGGGCTCCAAGCACAGAGAATAGCCCTCCTGCCCTCCCTTGTGAGTTACTTGGTATTTCTGCGCTCCAGCGCGGCCGTGAACTCAGAAATGCTAATGACATCATCAGTACATTCGGTGGTATGCAGCAGGCCGGAGGCCCGCGAAGGTGGTACATGGATCCAAAAGCTTGGGAACGTCTGCCATAAACCATTTGGACTGCCAGTGTCACTTTTATGACCTTCAACATTACTCAATAGAATGATCGCAGCCTCTTTACAGAGTGCATAAGTTGTTCTCTATACAGGTGTCCCCCCTTATTCGACAGGTTAGGGACTAGAGCAGCGGTTCCCAAAGTGTGCGTTGCAGCACGCTCCCAGGGGCGCCACAGGACGCTTGTCACTCAAGCCGCTCGGCAGTGCAACCATGGAAGACTGAGGAGCAGAGGCTCGGCTCTGCAGGCTGTGGATGTACATAGTATTTCCGGGCCCTCAAACACCTGGACTGAGTCTCTTACCGCCATTTTCTGGGTCACGCCATAGTCTCGGAACCTGGAAGTGGCAGTGATGTCATCACGCACACGTCATTGCGTCACATTTACTTCCGGGTCCCGACCTCCACGTTTGCAGGGGCACCAAGACACCAGTAATTTTGGGAACCACTGGACTAGAGCACTGTCGAAAACGGGAAATTGTTGAAATGTGGAACCCTTTTTTTTTTTTTTTTACAAATGGTCTGCTATCTTTTCACTGGTAGACGAGTGCCTGACGCTCTCCTCTTAGGCCATTACACCCATATCATTACATTCAGGTAGGGCACCTTCATATTGTTTCAACAGGCGCTCCTTTACTGCCCACACCAAACGGGTCATCTAAGAGGGTCTCTGGCTCTCTCAACACATGCTCAGGATACGGCTTTCCCTTCACAAGTCAACATTTCCTCCACGAAAACACTGGCAGGAGGGGGACCTCCTCCCACTTCCCCAAAGTCTTCCCTTCCTCATGGGCTCCTGGGGCTTGTAGTTTTCTGTTTGCTGTGGCAGTTCCCATCCCTGATCTCACAGAGAGAGAGAGAGAGAGAGAGAGAGAGAGAGAGAACACACCAGGGCAAGGAGAGCAGTCAAAACGTGGGCCGTCAAAAAGAGGGGGACACCTGTATTGTATTATCTTTATTACCACACTCCAATATCTAATCGTCTTTGGACAATTCCACGAGACACGAAGAAAATCTGCATACATCGATCGTTTCACATTTCTAACAGCAACCATTGTTTTCTTTACTTATTTTACTTAAACTTTATGATGTCAGATACAACATGCATATTATTATATAAGTATTTGCTTTTCCTTAAAATGTATACAGTATTATTGTATTTTTATTTTATTTACTGTGAGCCACCAGAAAGGACAAACATTCATAAAATTAAACTAAATTTATTTTAAACTCAAATACCTATATAATTTGTGCAAGTGTGCCACAAACACAAGAGCTCCAAAGCAAACAAAATGAGGAAGTAGACATACTGAGAACATATACAAAACATCACACATATTTAAAGACTGGAGTTCTATATACATGGTTTTAATTTATGGTTTTAAAAATTGTTTTATTGGAATGATGTAAGCCGATGGGACCTAAATATGGCCTAAAGTATTTGAAAAACAGTAAATAAAAATGCTAGCTATTCCAGATTTACTGAAATCTTGGAAAGGATCTCAAGTCTCGTTGCGATTTATTATTTTCTTAGTTTTGCTAAATAGTGTTTTGTAATCCTAGTACAGTACATTTCTGCATTCAGGCTGGAGGGGGCACACCATGGGGGAGCCTGCCTTCACAACACTATATGGTCGTGAACCCACAACTCCTCTTCCCAACATTAAGGACTCTTCCCTTTATTCATGCACCCTTATATTCAATAACCTCAGTTCACCCTAGCCATACCATGCTTAAGAAAGGCCTGTTACATTGGGGGTCTGGTATCTGAAAAGCCAAGCTATTTATCACAGTTCTAATAAGAGGAGCTACAGAGTCAACAGAATAAAGGTAGCTCTCAAAAAGAAGGTCATGATACTGCAATTATTTTTTGTACACTTTTGGGTAAGCATCCTTACAGGGGTTTCCAGTCTTGTTGCAAAGCCTCTAGTCAAAAAACGTTCCTTGCCTGTTCAAGCTTAAAGGTGAATATTATTCCAACTTCGCTCTCATCTGCTTATACTGATTTATTATTTGTACATTATTAGCCCTTAATGCTCTTACGGCGCAATTCTGTGTAACTTTGCACGGTCGGCCTAAATGGTCATCCGCTGTATCCTAGGGCCATTACGGCCTGCACCGGCATGGCCCGAGGTCACCTCGGAGGAAGGGGACATTCATTCCCTTCCCCCGGTGTAAGTGGCATTGGCTGCAACAGGCCACCTCGGATACACACCACTTCTGAAGCTGGCATGCTTCTGGGGAGGCCGTGAAAGGCCAGTCCAGGCTGCGACAGGGCACAGGATATCGACGTAACCAAGCACCACCATCCCCACCCCCACCCAGCCTGGGTCAGCCAATGGCCCCCTCCCTCCGCCCCTGCCCTGACCGGTGCAGCACTCACCTGCGATGGCTGGCACAGGTCTGGGACAGCAGCTGAGTGAACGGTGCCGGCCTCTGCGCTGGCGCCACTTACTCTCTCGGTGCCGAAAACATGCTTTCCGGCATGTTTACAACACCATAGGCCAGCAGAATGCTAGCTCCACTGGCCTAAAGTTAGGCAGGATTGGGCTGCCATTCTCTACATCCATGCAAAATTAAATCGTACCACAGATACATGATGTGCTAGTGCCTCCTGCACTGTTGGTCACACTGTATGAAGTATAAGGAAATGTTATTTCACCACAATATTTGCCATAGTTTGTCTAGTAAAGGGATCTGTAGAATAACTAATAGATTTCTAATGCAGATAGGCAACTGAAGTAGCCTTTTAGAAGAAGTATCATCCAGGATTGGTAGCACACAACAGAGCACAGTAGGGTAAAAAAAAAAAAAAACAGCACTGATTGCAAATAAGCACTATGTGCCATGCCAAATTCCTTACTCATGGCTTAGAATCATATTTATAGAACTCCTTTGTGTTACACATGTACAGTAGAGAAAAAACAGCAAAACAAAGTCACTTGTGGACAGTGGCGTGGCTGGAGAGGGTGTGGCACAAGACGCTACACTGCACCTTGCAAACCGGTGTAATGCGGTCCCCCACTCACTCCCGGAGCCATTCCGGGAGCAAGTGCAACGCGCAGCCATTCTGAATGGCTCTGGGAGCGAGTGGAAGGGGCAGTGTTACACTGGTTTGCAAGGTGCGGTGTAGGGCCTTGAGCCACTTACAGTGCCACACACCCCTCCCAGCAACAACACTGCTTGTGGAAACTCAATTAACAATCTGAAACAGGGAAGAATGTCAAATGATCGATGATGCCTTCACCCAGCTGCCTCCTCCTCCCAGTTATTTTTGAAACAGTCTCTCAAATTATCTGTATTTACATTTATATCCCAACTTTCTTCCATGGAATTCAAAGCAATGTACATATACCGGTAGCTCTCAGGAACTCTCCCATCCTTACACTGACCCAACCCAGATGTGCTTAGATTCAGCAAGTTTGCTATACCATATCTTGAGATGATTTCAAGGGATCTTTCCCACACAGAGTTCTTTACAAGCAGGAAATATATCTTCTCATATACCGCTTTTCTAATACTTTGGGAAAGCATCAGAAGTTCTAGTTTAATGCTGAATGGAGTTAAAGTCAGTTACATACCACTAGTATTAAGACTATGGGTAGAGGATGATCACGCTATGAGGCTTACAGAGCAATCCAGCCTAACTTTAGGCTGGCGGAGTGCACGCTCCGCCGGCCTAGGATGTCGTAAACATGCCGTAAGGCACGTTTTCAACACCTTAGGAATAAGCGGCGCAGGCACGGAGGCTGGCACTGCTCACTCCACGACCTACCTTGACCCGCGCTGACCGCCACAGGTAAGAGCCATGCCAATCAGTCAGTGTCAGCTTACTGACCAAGTTGGACCAATGGGTTGAACTAAGAATTAAGACAGCTTCATATGCTAACATCTTACATTTTGTCCACAGATGCTTTCTTCATTCGTTATGCTGCTGTAAACATGCTTAAAATTCCAACTGCAGCAATTGGTAAACTAGATCTCTCCACTATTCTTATCTACTGTGTTTAGAATGGGGCGGGGGGGGGGCGGGGAGGGAGGACCAGTAGTCTAAAAATAGACACCACTTTGTCTGGGCTTCTGCTTTCTCTTAAGCTTACATTAGGCACTAAAACAGCAGAAAAGCAGTCAGATGGGTTTAAAACTGGTCAGGTGGCAGCTCAAATACGTATCATAGACAAATACTGCAGGCTTTCCTTCAGTCCTGAGAGTAGCACATGAAAGCTACCACCATGCCATGGTTCCACTCAGCCTTCTATAAAATGATGCCGTAAACTTCATGCTTCATTTTCTAGCTCAAACCTGCAGTTAGGACACAGGCCACCTACTTCCTCTTTCTATTCATTTTGAAACATGGAGCAGAAAGAATAAAAGAGGAAAAAGGCTAGTGAAAACAGAATGCATTTGGAGATGCTCTTTCAACAGTGTTCACATTGCACATGCTAAACGATGGCAACATTTGTACTAGCAAAGCCAAGTTCCCCCTTCTCTGCAGCTCTGAAAGGCAGAAGGGCACTGTCTGGAATAAAATTTGACAACTCAATTTAGAGGTAGGCTTATCAGATCTCCAACCGGGACAGAGTGCTAGACCTTTAGGAGAAGGAATGTGGGCAGATGTAGCTTGTTAAACCTTGGAGCACAATCCTAGGCATGTCTACTCAGAAGCAAGCCCCATTGTGTTCAGTGGAGCTTGCTTCTGTGTAAACATGCCTAGGATTGTGCTCTAAGGTTTAACAAGCTACACCTGCCCACATTCCTTCTCCTAAAGGTCTAGCACTCTGTCCGGGACCCTGCACACTCCCATTTGACTTCATGAAGTAAGTTGCTAGCCATCAGTTGCTAGCCAACAACAGTGGGCCACTGGCCACATTTCCTATTTTAGATACCATTCTGCAGCAAAGTAAAGACGCATGAGCTGGTTAGACATGTTCAGCTGCATACACACTTCCATCAAGGAACTTGCCATTCCACAATCTCCCCCCGCCCCCTCCACTCACATCACTAATATTATTGAGATCAACAGGATTAAAGGACATCAAAAGATTAAAAAGATCGATAGACTGCAGTTGTCCTTCCTTATCAACCTCTAGCCAGAAATCATTGCCTAAAGCTGCAAGTTCAAATGCAAGCTGAAAGTCAGACTGTCAATGTCTTTGTTACGTGGAGATTTTCATGGCTGGAGACGATTGCAAGTGTGTTGGGAAGTATGGGTTCCACAGCCATGTATGCAATTTAATACGAAGAAATAAAAATCCTTAAAACCACAGTTGTAGTTCAATGAGTTCTTTAAATACATTACCTCTTGTTGCATTTTAAGTATTTAAAGAACTCATCGAACTACAACTGCGGTTTTAAGGATTTTTATTTCTTCGTATTAAATTGCATACATGGCTGTGGAACCCATACTTCCCAACACGCTTGCAATGTCAATGTCTTGGTGTGCCTAGCCTGGGCAACTGACAATGTTTCACACAATGTAATGTAAAGATGGAGCAGTAGCTGAGCTGGTCTGAGAAAAACTGAAGCTAGGTTCGATTTTTTTTCCCTATGGAAGCCAAAATACCCCAATAATACAAAATGTCTTTTCCAGGTAGGTGTAGATCTCCCGTCACCGCTGAAACTGGCAGCAACAGTAGAAGGCTTGGATGCAGTGGCAGGAGCAGCAGCTTGGCTTACATGCGGGGTCGAACCTTGCTGTCCACGCATCCATACTGATGAAGCATTCGTACACTAACCAATCTCCTGCACAGTCTTCAACCGAATCCAAGACATTGGCTTTCTTCCTTCCCAAAGAAGCTCCATCAGCGCACTCCAAACAGTACCGCCACCCGCCATCACTGCCTTTGTAATGCAGGCTAACCCTTGTGTGCACACTTTCTCGGAAGAAAGCCTCAAAGTGGGGCTGCTTGCTTATTAGGCCAGGTAAGCCGAGCGCACCCACACGGGATCCAGCTCAGCCGCAGGAGACCCTTCGCTTCTCCTTTAGCCGGCACTTCCAGAGTCACTTGGTTCTTTCGCGACCCCGCCCCTACGTTCCATCCCCGAACGCTCACAGCCCTCTTCGGTCGCTCATTGGGCCACGGCCGCGTCACTCACCGGATGTAGTGTAACAACCCGAACGGGGGGGGAGAGAAAAAGGGCAACAGTGGAGCGGACGAGAAGAAGGCAGAAGGGGGAGGAGGAGGAAGGGGCTGGGTTGCGTCGAGCCCAGCGCTCGCCCCAGCGGGGGAGGAGAAGGAGTGAGGCGGCTACTTACCTGCCTGCCTGCCTGGCCGCGCCCTCTGCCACTGCCTGGCGCGAGTAGCAGAAAGAAAGAGCCCCCCCTCCGTGGTGTCCCCCGCCTGGTCTTAGCTTCTCTTCCCCCCCCCCCGGCTCCCCAGGCCAGCGCTTCCCGTCTCGCCGCCCGCCCGCGCTCCGCAGCCATTTTCGTGGCCACCTTGGCTACCGAAGGGCTGACTCACCTCGGCGCTGCGGGGCCCTGGCTCGTCGTCTGGGGGCAGCCCAGCTTTTCCCGCCGCGAACCGCTTCGCCGCCCCCGTCCTCCTCCTCCTTCTGCGGCGCCGGCCCGGCCAGCCCAGCCTGGCTCACTAGTCCCAGGCGAGGACAAGTCCCGGGGCCGGGCCGGGCTCGTTGGAAGAGGAGGCGGCAGCTGCGGCGGCTCCCTCCCTCCCGGCCGTGACCACCATCTTATTAGCACAGGAAATGACATGGCGAACGGAAGAGAGGGGCGTTCGGGGGCCGAGCCCGGGGACCCCCCGAACCGGGAGGAGGAGGAGGGAAGCGACGCGGGCTGGCTGGCTGCCTGCCTTCAAGGCCCAGGCTCGGCGCTAGAGGGGAATCTTTCCCCAAATACTTCGCCTCCGCGGACCCTCTGCTCGCTCTTCCTTCACTCCAAGCATTCGCCCGCCAGCCTGCCTGCCTGCGTTCCAGCCACCCCAGTGCAGCCAAACACCCCCGCTTCCTTCTCCCCGCCATACTCCTCGCCAGTTCCTGCCGCTGCAGCAGGGATCTGCCCCAGAAGCAGAAGATCGTACTTAGCAAATGCTAAGCAACCGCTGCCCCTCATTTGTTTCTTTTACCGATATATTTATTTATTTCTGCCCACCTCTCAAACAAAGTTGACTACTGTCTAGCCTTGCACAGGAATTCAGTTTCCAACATCCCTTTGTACATGCTTGCTTTACTACTCTCATGGAATTCTGTTTAAGCGTGCAGAGAGTTGCAGCCGTGCAGCCCGATTCTTTTGCATGTTTATTCAAAAACGTATCATTGAGGTTAAGGGGCTCACATATTTCTTTGGTCTGCATTTTTTCCTGTTTTCATATTATCTACTGACTTGAAAATTCATCAGTTATAGATATATAAATCACACACACACACACACACACACACACACACACACACACACACACACACTATCCGGTTTTATTTCCATGGAAAGTTTTCTGAAAAAAACTTGTCACTCCATGAGAGTTCAGCTAGCCTATGCAATTAGAAATCTGTAGTGTGAAGTGATTACAATATTGATTTTAAAGATGCTATACAAAATAAGCTTGTTGGACCTCTGTAGGACTTAGGCTGCAATCCTATACAGTACACAGTTTCCTGGGAGTAAATCCCATTGAGCACAATGGAACTTTCTTCTGAGTAAATAAGCATAAAATTCTGCTGCCAACTTGGAAGCAAGACTGCAATCCTGTATAAACTTCTTTAACACTGCAATCCTATATATGTCTACTTGGAAGTAAGCCCCACTGAGTTCAGTGGGAGTTATTCCTAGGTAAGTGTGTATAGGATTACAGCCTTAATCTTCTCTTGTACCTAATGGGACTTCCTTCCAAATAGAAGTGCATAAGATTGGGCTGCATGTAAACTTAGATTTGTTCTGTAGCTGATGTTCAGGGCTTTTGTTTGTTTGTTTGTTTGTTTGTTTGTTTTTACTCAGGTGGGGGTAATATTCCTACCCCCCAGATCCATAGTAAAGTATCTTCAAAATAAAGTGTTAGTGTCGTGGGTGTTCAGGCATTTGCAGGAAGGTATTGCTTGTTTAGTAAACATTTAGTACAGTACAGTACTTGTTAAATGATGGCTATGCCATTAATTTAGTCATGATTTAAATAAAGCTAAAGCAGAAAGAAATGCCTTGTGGGAAGGGAGAAACCCATCCTGTCTGGTGCTGAAATTACCAGTGATAATTAACAGAAGACTACATAACCACACACTACCTGGAATGTATCAGATTTCCAGAACGCGTTCAGAGGATTAACACTGGTACGGAAGAAGGCATAGGCACATGGTGTACAGTATGTTTCCTGGGCTGAAAATAAATGGACTTTTCTCTTTCTGAGAGAGGTTTACTGAGAATGTAAGCATTGCCCAACTGAGTTGGATGAAGGGTCATTGACAGTGCAATCCTAGGCATGTCCTATTGTGTTCAATGGGGCTTAATCCTGGGAAAGTAATCTAGGAATACAGCCTGAGTCCTGCACTGTTTCCTTCAGCCATCCAAAGGTGCTGTGCTCCTTCAAATGTGTCTGCCCTTTTCCCCTCGCTGCCCCACTTGTGAGTTTCCAGCAGCATCTAGCTGCTGTTGCTGTTACCAATGTTATTAGTTTATTTAGCGCTATTCTTATACATTGCCAACATGCGCTGGATCACGGAGAAAGCACGAGTGTTCCAAAAAAAAACACCTACTGCTGCTTCATTGACTACGCAAAAGCCTTTGATTGTGTGGATCACAACAAACTGGCAAATTCTCAAAGAGATGGGAGTACCAGACCACCTTACCTGTCTCCTGAGAAACCTGTATGCGGGTCAAGAAGCAACAGTTCGGACCGGCCATGGAACAACCGACTGGTTCAAAATTGGGAAGGGAGTACGGCAAGGCTGTATATTGTCACCCTGCCTATTTAACTTATATGCAGAGTACATTATGTAAAATGCAGGGCTGAATGAATCGCTTGCCGGGAGAAACATCAACAACCTCAGATATGCAGACGATACCACCCTAATGGCAGAAAGTGAAGAAGAACTAAAGAGCCTCTTGATGAGAGTGAAAGAGGAGAGTGCAAAAGTTGGCTGGAAACTCAACATTAATAAAGCTAAGATCATGGCATCTGGTCCCATCAATTCCTGGCAAATAGAAGGAGCAGAAATGGAAGCAGTAACAGATTTTACTTTTCTGGGCTCCAAGATCACTGCAGACGGAGACAGCAGCCATGAAATTAAAAGACGCTTACTCCTTGGAAGGAAAGCTATGGCAAACTTAGACAGCATAATAAAAAGCAGAGATATCACCATGCCAACAAAAGTACGTATAGTCAGGGCGATGGTGTTCCCAGTAGCAATGTATGGTTGCGAGAGTTGGATCATAAGGAAGGCTGAGCGCCGAAGAATAGATGCTTTCGAACTGTGGTGCTGGAGAAGACTCCTGAGAGTCCCTTGGACTGCTAGGAGATCAAATCAGTCAATCCTAAATGAAATCAACCCTGACTGTTCCCTGGAAGGACAGGTACTGAAGCTGAAGCTCAAATATTTTGGCCACCTAATGCGAAGAGAGGACTCTCTGGAGAAGACTCTGATGCTGGGAAAGATTGAAGGCAAAAGGAGAAGGGGAAGGCAAAGGATGAGATGGTTAGACAGCATTACCGATGCAACGAACATGAAAATGAGCGAACTCAGGAAGATAGTGGAGGACAGGAAGGCCTGGCGGGATATGGTTCATGGGATCACAAAGGGTCGGTCACGACTTAACGACTGAACAACAACAACAATTCTTATACATAGCCACTGGGTTTCTGTTCTCGGAACCCCAGTGGATATAAAAAACAGTGTTATAGGAAAACCGGGGTGGGGTTGAGGAGCGCTGCCTCTTTAAGAGTACAGTCGGACCTTTTTATCCGCTGGGGTTCTGTTTCTGGAACCACAGTGGATAAGAAAATCAGTGTTATATGAAATCCAGGGCGCGGGGGACGGGAGCAGTGCCACATTACCTTTTTTCCAGCATCTTCACTGCTTTCCTCCTCCTGAATTTGTTTAAACTGACTGAAAAAAGAAAAACCACTACCGGAAGCAACCTGTAGATGGTGCCAGAGACTCCCGGTTGCATTTTTAATTTTTTCAGCAGTTTAAACACACCGGGAAGCGGCTGGCAGGCCCCCGACAGATTCCTGGCTGCGTTTTTTTCTTTTTTTCAGCAGTTTGAACACGCGCAGGAGTTGGGAAGTGGCTGGCAGGCCCCCCAACAACGCTGAAAAAAGAGATAATGTGGTGCAGTTGGACTCCCTCTTTCACAGTTTTGCCACCTGTGTTGAGTCAAAGCCATGGGTGGAAAAACCGTGGATAAAAAGGTCCGACTGTATAAGGAAACTAGTACATCGGAGGGAGGGAGGGAGAGAGCTATGCAAAACTTTTCTCCCTGAAGGTTTAGCTTAGTACTCTGTGCAGGAGCATGGAGGACTGGCCGAGGACTCAAGTTCATCAGAGGTCCCCCTGGCTTGAACCCTGAAGCTCCTGAACCTTCAGTACCAATGACACTGGTAGCACCCAACACATCAGGGGGTGCCATAAGACGCCCAGTGCAGGTCTTTGACCCAGGGCTCCCAACAACCTGGCACTGAGAAGAATCCTAAAAGGAAAAAAGGAATTCCCTTCCACTCTGGAAATGATACAGTCCAGGTTTCTATTCCTTGCCAGGGCCAGTGCATCCATGAGGCCAACTGACGTGGTTGTCTCCGGCAGCAGATTGACAAGAGGTACTCACCTCTACCTGCCTGCTTGTCTCCACTGAGCCGCCTCCTCTCATTTCCTAGAATGAAGAAAAGAGAGGGGGACAGAGCAGAAGTCCCCTCTGCTCTGGAGGAGAGAAGAGCAGTGGCCGCAGTGTCAGAGGAGCAGAAGTGGCACATCACCAGGTAAAGGGGCAGCATTTGGTGCCACGAGATCTTGGGCTGGTCTTGATTCCCCCCCCCAACCCGAATTTAGCACTGTATTCTGTGTAATATGTAGAAGAGCATTCAATTTAAATAAGAGCCCAGTCCTATCCTCCCCCCCACACACACACTAGTGCAGCCATGCCAAAAACAGGAGTGCTACATCTGGTGGGGGGATGGCGGATCAGGAGGCTTTGGAGGGGAAAGGGGATTTAAATCTCCTTTACACCTCCATAAGCCTCCTGCTCTGCAATGGGTCTCCTTGGACCTGTGCAAGCACTTTAGCTGGCGCAAGTCCGAGGAAAGGGGACAGGGAGACTTCCCCATGGAGGGGATAGGATCTGGTGTGTGCCATTGCCACTGGAACCACAGCCTCCCTACTCCTGTTCCCCCTCCCCACCCAATTTCACCCTTCCTCACCCCGTTCCGCCCAGCCCCTACCTTCCCTAATGTGTTAGCTGCCTTGCCAGGTAGCCAGCAACCCAGCGATGTGCATGGGAAGGCTCTGGCCTTCCCAGCAGCGCACGATGCACGCATCTGGAAGCGCTTGTACGACAGTAGTAAAGCAGGTAGTGCTGGCGGAACCAGTAGTAAAGCAGATAGCACCGCCAGCTCTACGAGCCCATAGGATTGGGCTTTGAGGTGAATAGGACCTAGTTCCAAATCAGTATGCATAAGATTACAGTCTTACCTGCATGAGCCATAATTCTAGTGTAAAGGGGAGGGGGAACACATCATAATTTTGTACACCTGGAGTTTTTTTTTACTAAGGTAAAAAGGCCTGAACACTTTTGCTGTTCCAACCCTAACAATAATCAAGCAGCCCAATTCTATAAATCCATCTGAATTTAGTGGGACTTGCTCCCAAGCAAATGCAAAAAAGACTGTAGTCTTACAACCCAAACCTTTCCCCCGCCAGCCCATAGCATGCAGCACCACCGACAGAGCCCTCACTGCATGCTTTGGTGGTCTACATGGGGCACGGTTTGTGCAGAATGTTGCTGGAAGGGTTCTTACCAGTGCCACGTTTGGGGAACACGTTACTCCCTTGCTGTATCACTTGCACTGGAAAATGGTCCTTTTCTGAACTCAAGGTGCTCTTTATCACCTTTCCTTCTGTGGTGCCCAGATTGGGGGCAGGCGCAGGGCTAATGATTGGCCAATGCTGGGAGGACACACATACCCCATCCAGCCATTAGGAACAAGCAACACAGCAATAGGCACCACCTCCAACTGTGGGGGGATATCCCAAGAACACGTGTGCATGCACGCACACAACATGACACAAGGATATCACAGTGCCCCCACCTCCTATAGGAGTCACAGTGGCATCAGCAGCAAAGGGGCAACAGCAAAGAACTGCTAGGAGCCCCTGCACCCAGGGTTCAAGTCCCCTCGTCCCACTGACAGAATAAATACATTTTTGAGCAGAGCAAGAGTAGAAAGATAGCTCCCTTGGAAGAAGGAAGCCATGTGAAACAAGCACACGTCTCTCCATGGCAAGCATTTGAGTCTGTGTGGGGACATCCGCCAGCTGGAAGGAGCCCTTTTGCCAAGGAAGGAACTGGAACAACTCACAAGCAGTGTTCCCCTCTGGCAGATGCGCAGCATTGTGACTCTTTGCTATGCCACTTCTGGACATTTGGCAATGATGTCATCGTGTCATTGCTGAACTTCCGGGTTGCACAGGGCTTGGCTGGGAAGTGCACAGCTGTGCCACCGCGCACCTTAAAGGGAAAACTGGTCCCAAGGGGAGCCTCAACAGCACTCTGGCAAAGCAGAGTGCTGGTAGCTCACTGCACAAAGGCACAGGCTGGGAGCCAGGTGAGACAGGGGGTGAGCCCACCAAGGGACTTGTCCTCACCAGCAACGCACTCACCTTTTGCATGACTGGCCAGAAAAGCCTCTGCAAGGGACAAAAGAAGAGGGGGAGGCAGGTCTAAAACCCACACCAGTTACTCCACAAAGTTGCTCTAACCACCCAGCCATGGCAGGAGACAAGCATGTTCTTGTCTCAACTACCCACCCAACATTTAACAACTTGCGTCATAGGAAAGTTGGTTCTGCTGTTTTTCCCTTTACCGTTGTTCCTTATTGCCCACCGATGCAGCTCAGATGTCACTCAGTGTGCAACTCTACCGGCAGAGAGGCCAAAATGGGGGGGGGGGGGAGATTGGGGTGTGATGTGGGAGGGACAATGGTCACACTGCCAAAGCTGGAAAAAATGCACCCTAATGACAGAGCTGGCATAGGAAGGAGTAAGTAACCCCGTAAATGTGACCATTGTCTGAAGAGAAGTTAGGATATGGTGTGCATCAACTCCTGCTTGTCCTTCCCACATCACACCCCAATCTCCCCCCCCCTCATGTTGGTATCATTGCAAGTGGAGTTGCGCTGAATGACATCTGGGCTACATCGGTGTGGCATTTTTTCCAGTGTTGTGTCGGTATCCACGGCACATCTGTCAGTGGGAATATTTCTATTCCGGCAAGACTGTCGTGACACCGGGGTATGTAGGGATATCTGGTTTAACTGGACTATAGGATTGGGCTGTTAATGTTTGCTTCCTAATTTGATCCATCCACTTAATTCTTATTGTACTGAAGAAGAAGAAGAAGAAGAAGAAGAAGAAGAAGAAGAAGAAGAAGATGATGATGATGATGATGATGATGATTGATGATGATCAGTTTAGGTTCTCCTATTCTAGTACCTTCCCTCCCTAAGACCCTGATCTCTTTTTGGGGGAAAGAACTTGGTCTTGGATCACGCTCTTGTTCCTGATCTGTTCTCATGAAGTTACATAAGACAGGGTCCTGCTTTAATAATCTCGGAAACAAACAAATAAATAAATAAACAAACACCATCAAATAATTAGCCATACCTTATTGAAGATCTAAATTAAGCAGGGATTTTTAAATTGATGCAGCATGAGCTGAATTTCACTAACAATTCCCTCTCCATGACTCAGTGCCGTCACTTCCAGACATTAGTGATTCTGCTAACACACAAAACAAAACGAATTATCAGAAGTCAAAATTTCATTTGCTGTGCATTCCCCGTGGAACAAAGATCTAAACCAGAGAGAGAGAGAAACACATTAGCAGAACAAGAAAGACTTGGTAAGGAGAAAATTATGTTAAGAAAATGCTTTCCATAGCAATAATGTAGACATTGTAACTGTTTAATTAGATGCTTCTATCATATTCATCCCCATAGGAACTTGGCACTGTGTTTTCTTAACTAATGACACATTTTTCTGGCTAATAAAATAGCAGGCCATGT
The DNA here is from genome assembly GCA_026170595.1 of Plestiodon gilberti rubricaudatus. Classification (NCBI taxonomy): domain Eukaryota; kingdom Metazoa; phylum Chordata; class Lepidosauria; order Squamata; family Scincidae; genus Plestiodon; species Plestiodon gilberti. The sequence continues at coordinate 252,378,555 of JANXHW010000001.1, read as the reverse complement.
ATCTGGTGAATCACATTGCTACAGAATCCATGTGCTCACACATGAGATCCCTCCAGGGGCCCAGTCTATCTGCCCCAATGGGCAGTGACAGAGGATGGAAGGGGGCAGGGGGGCCCTGCGGCACACGGGGGAGTGTCGTGACCCGGGTGGCAGGCAGGCGGGGGGTGTCACAGTGGCCAGCGGTGGGGTGAGAATCGGGCTGTTTCGGCATTGTGAGTGGGTGGCACTGACAGGTTTGGCCCTCCCGCTTTTCCCACGCCTCTGTTCGATGGAAAACCACTGGCAGCGGTGACGTCACTTCCGGCACTGGGGGGGGGGGGCAGTCGTAGCTCTGCCAGTGCCACTGGGTGCTGCAGAAGTCATGGCAGCCAAAAAGTACACTTTTAAAATCTAGAGCCATACAACTCTAGATTTTAAAAGTGCACTTTTGGGACTGTTGTGACTCCCACAACAGTCAATGGGGTCCTCCCAGGGGGGCCTCTATAGTCCCAGCAAACAACCTTGTACTATACCTTTGTATACCCAACAAACAACCTTGTACCTTGTACTATCCCTCTTGTACTATACTAACAGCAAACTATCCATTTGTATGCAAAATGGGGCAACCCACAGACAAGGCAGTGTTTTCAACATAGGGGACAGCCCCCTAGGTATACAGAAGTAGTCAAGTTTGTAAATTAAAAGAAAAGGGGAAAAATCGCTCCAAAAACCTTCCTGATGTGAGCTGAGATTGCTCAGTGGCTTCCAGAAGCCTTGCAATGTTGTGTTGTCTGGATCAAAGCTACAGCAGAACACAGGGAGGGAGTTGGCCTGCTTGAGTCAATTGGCATTAGGGCTGGGAAGATGCAACATTTTGTGACAGGTCTCTCTTTAGATACTAATTGCCAGGTTGGCACCAGGGGCTGCTGGGACCCAAGACATGACCCAGTTCTTCTAGGCCTCAAATTCCTGAGCATGCTTCACATGCGTGTGTTCCCCCTGCTTGCCCCATTCATCTCTCACACACCCCATTTGCTCGCCCCCCCAGCTTGCCTCTCACACCTCTCACCTCCTCGATTCACCTCACTCACTCTCCCCATGGCTCACCTCTTCTTTCTCCCCTGGCTTACCTGGGGGCTATGCATGGCTATGCGGTGTGGCCACTGACCCAGAGCCGGACATCCTAGAGAGTGAAGTCAAGTGGGCCTTAGATAGCATTACTAACAACAAAGCTAGCGGAGATGATAATATCCCAGCTGAGCTACTTAAAATACTAAATGATGATGCTGTGAAGGTGCTGCACTCAATATGCCAACAAATTTGGAAAACTCAGCAGTGGCCAAAGGATTGGAAAAGGTCAGTTTACGTTCCAATTCCAAAGAAGGGCAGTGCCAAAGAGTGTTCAAACTACCGTACAATTGCACTCATTTCACATGCTAGCAAGGTTATGCTCAAAATCCTACAAGCTAGGCTTCAGCAGTACGTGGACCGAGAACTACCGGACGTACAAGCTGGGTTTCGAAGAGGCAGAGGAACTAGAGATCAAATTGCCAACATGCGCTGGATCATGGAGAAAGCACGAGAGTTCCAAAAAAAACCTACTTCTGCTTCATTGACTACGCAAAAGCCTTTGATTGTGTGGATCACAACAAACTGTGGCAAATTCTTAAAGAGATGGGGGTACCAGACCACCTTACCTGTCTCCTGAGAAACCTGTATGCGGGTCAAGAAGCAACAGTTCGAACCGGCCATGGAACAACTGATTGGTTCAAAATTGGAAAGGGAGTACGGCAAGGCTGTATATTGTCACCCTGCTTATTTAACTTATATGCAGAGTACATTATGAGAAATGCAGGGCTGAATGAATCGCAAGCCGGAATCAAGATTGCCGGGAGAAATATCAACAACCTCAGATATGCAGACGATACCACCCTAATGGCAGAAAGTGAAGAAGAACTAAAGAGCCTCTTGATGAGAGTGAAAGAGGAGAGTGCAAAAGTTGGCTTGAAACTCAACATTAATAAAACTAAGATCATGGCATCTGGGCCCATCAATTCCTGGCAAATAGAAGGGGCAGAAATGGAAGCAGTAACAGATTTTACTTTTCTGGGCTCCAAGATCACTGCAGACGGAGACAGCAGCCATGAAATTAAAAGACGCTTACTCCTTGGAAGGAAAGCTATGGCAAACTTAGACAGCATAATAAAAAGCAGAGATATCACCATGCCAACAAAAGTTCGTATAGTCAGGGCGATGGTGTTCCCAGTAGCAATGTATGGTTGCGAGAGTTGGACCATAAGGAAGGCTGAGCGCCGAAGAATAGATGCTTTTGAACTGTGGTGCTGGAGAAGACTCCTGAGAGTCCCTTGGACTGCTAGGAGATCAAATCAGTCAATTCTAAATGAAATCAAGCCTGACTGTTCCCTGGAAGGACAGGTACTAAGGCTGAAACTCAAATATTTTGGCCACCTGATGCGAAGAGAGGACTCTCTGGAGAAGACTCTGATGCTGGGAAAGATTGAAGGCAAAAGGAGAAGGGGAAGGCCAAGGATGAGATGGTTAGACAGCATCACCGATGCAACAAACATGAAAATGAGCGAACTCAGGAAGATAGTGGAGGACAGGAAGGCCTGGCGGGATATGGTTCATGGGATCACGAAGGGTCGGACACGACTTAACGACTGAACAACAACAACAACATGCAGCTGTCCATCAGGATGAGGTGGGTGGACAAGTCAGTTTCTCACTTCCAATTGTGCAGTGTTTCCAGATGTTGGGACTGCCACCCGAGGCTGCAATCCCATACTCACTTAACCTGGGAGTAAGGCCCATTAAACTCAGTGGTGCTTACTTGTAAGTGAACATGCATAGAATTGCAGTGTAAGTAAGCTTCTGAGCACACTGGTCACTGTCGAGGAAAACTAGCCAACGAATGTACCAGCAGCCAACCAATGTGCCCGCCAGCTCAGCCCACTACATTACCCTCCATGTATCAGCCATTTATTTATGTAAGAGTTTTATATCCCACCTTTCATCTTAAAAACAAAGATACCCAGGGCAGCTCACAAAACAATACAATACAACACATAAAATACAATAAAAAAGCAGAGATGCAAAAACATTAAAATGCAGTGCACATAAAAGAGAACAAAATAAAAACAGAGAAACAGTTTATGCAGGGGGAACAGTAAAAGGAGAATCTAGCTTAAACAAAAACGTCTTCAGCTGGTGTCGGAAGGTCACTAGGGTCACCAGGAAGGAGTAGGGGCAGGGAGGGAAAGAACGCTCGGAAAGCATTGTGCTCTTGTGCCAGTGCGCTGGCATTGGTGCCAGAGGGCTCAATCCTATCCAACGTTGGACCCAGGATTAGGCCCAGAGCCTTAAGCCTAAGGGAGCCTGAAAAGGGAGGAGATAGTGGTCTGCTGAACCCCACCCACCCCGGTCAAACAACATGGAATGTTAAGTATGCATTTAATGTTGTTGTTTTTTCTTAAACTAACTTGCAGCTTTCTCATACCCCCTCATAGTTCAGTACTGCAGCCTGAAGTGAGGGGGCCGTAACCCTTTACTTCCATGGGGGTTTTAATCACACCCCTCATTGTTGCTTTAAGCTTTAATGTGAAGCTTCCATTGGTGTCAATGGGAGTTTCCCTCCTGCGGGGAAATACCGGGTAGCAGCTGCGGGGACCCCAATCTGAATTGGAGCCCCCTTCTTCATGTCACAGTCCTGGTTCAAGTACTCCCAATCCAGCTGCTATATAATTAAGGAAAAATAAGCACATCGCATTAAGAATGTACTTAACGCAACTTGTAGCTTGACCCTCGATGGCGGATTAGCATGACGTACGGTCTGAGTAATGAATCGCATGTAATTACATTAATGTGCCGTGGTTTTTTTAACTAGCATCGTGCGGCATTGTTTTTGATTGTCATCCAATCATGTGAACCAGTCCCACTGAGTTATCATGATATATAATTACAGCCTAGACATATTAAGAGTGCTAATGGAATGGAAGGTAAGGTATAATTAAAACCTTGATATGTTAAGAGGTGTGAATGGAACAGATCTTGTACGACCCAGGTAGAGACACAACCAATACAACCTGCTTATATTAAAACATGCCAAATTAAGGGTAAATAGACCCTCAGTAAGCAAAAGCGCATTCTAGAGAGTGAAGTCAAGTGGGCCTTAGGTAGCATTACTAACAACAAAGCTAGTGGAGATGATAATATCCCAGCTGAGCTACTTAAAATCCTAAATGATGATGCTGTGAAAGTGCTGCACTCAATATGCCAACAAATTTGGAAAACTCAGCAGTGGCCAAAGGATTGGAAAAGGTCAGTTTACGTTCCAATTCCAAAGAAGGGCAGTGCCAAAGAGTGTTCAAACTATCGCACAATTGCACTCATTTCACATGCTAGCAAGGTTATGCTCAAAATCCTACAAGCTAGGCTTCAGCAGTACGTGGACCGAGAACTACCGGACGTACAAGCTGGGTTTCGAAGAGGCAGAGGAACTAGAGATCAAATTGCCAACATGCTCTGGATCATGGAGAAAGCCCGAGAGTTCCAAAATAACACCTACTTCTGCTTCATTGACTACGCAAAAGCCTTTGATTGTGTGGATCACAACAAACTGTGGCAAATTCTTAAAGAGATGGGGGTACCAGACCACCTTACCTGTCTCCTGAGAAACCTGTATGCGGGTCAAGAAGCAACAGTTCGAACCGGCCATGGAACAACCGATTGGTTCAAAATTGGGAAAGGAGTACGGCAAGGCTGTACATTGTCACCCTGCTTATTTAACTTATATGCAGAGTACATTATGAGAAATGCAGGGCTGAATGAATCGCAAGCCGGAATCAAGATTGCCGGGAGAAACATCAACAACCTCAGATATACAGACGATACCACCCTAATGGCAGAAAGTGAAGAAGAACTAAAGAGCCTCTTGATGAGAGTGAAAGAGGAGAGTGCAAAAGTTGGCTTGAAACTCAACATTAATAAAACTAAGATCATGGCATCGGGTCCCATCAATTCCTGGCAAATAGAAGGGGCAGAAATGGAAGCAGTAACAGATTTTACTTTTCTGGGCTCCAAGATCACTGCAGACGGAGACAGCAGCCATGAAATTAAAAGACGCTTACTCCTTGGAAGGAAAGCTATGGCAAACTTAGACAGCATAATAAAAAGCAGAGATATCACCATGCCAACAAAAGTTCGCATAGTCAGGGCGATGGTGTTCCCAGTAGCAATGTATGGTTGCGAGAGTTGGACCATAAGGAAGGCTGAGCGCTGAAGAATAGATGCTTTTGAACTGTGGTGCTGGAGAAGACTCCTGAGAGTCCCTTGGACTGCTAGGAGATCAAATCAGTCAATCCTAAATGAAATCAACCCTGACTGTTCCCTGGAAGGACAGGTACTAAGGCTGAAACTCAAATATTTTGGCCATCTAATGCGAAGAGAGGACTCTCTGGAGAAGACTCTGATGCTGGGAAAGATTGAAGGCAAAAGGAGAAGGGGAAGGCAAAGGATGAGATGGTTAGACAGCATCCCTGATGCAATGAACATGAAAATGAGCGAACTCAGGAAAATAGTGGAGGACAGGAAGGCCTGGCGGGATATGGTTCATGGGATCACGAAGGGTCGGACACAACTTAACGACTGAACAACAACAACAAAGCAAAAGCGCATTTGCTTGGTTTCAAGGACCTCTGCTTTTCTTTTTTAGAACATACCCTACAAGGACCAAATAATGCATTACATTAAGCCCATCTTTAAGATATGGGTTTAGAATAGGAAGGGTCATTTATTTCCACAAAAAGCAGTCATGATGCGTATGTGTGAGTGAGTGATGCAAGTCAGGAGCACAGCAAACTGAGGGTTAACACTTTCCCCTTCAGTGGCTGTTTGCAGCAAAAGGCTGCTTTGGAGCAAAGAACTGCCTCATGTATTTTTGGCAGAGAAACAGTGTGCTGAGAAAGTGTTAACCTCCCCTCTCCTTCCCCCCCCCCCCACACACAGTAGCCCTGTTCAGCATTGGGTGCCCCTGCGACTTATTTTTGTGAAAAAAAACAGGGACTAGTTGTAAGCCTATCATGATGTGCTCAGTACTAATGTGCAGGTTGGCTCTTAAAACAGTAACACTGCACTCTGGGGTAAGAATGATTGCATTCTTCTATTGTTTGGCTACTTACTTAAGACACTTTGGTTGCAGTGAAACCTGCTTCACTGTAATGGGTTTGGCTCAGTGTCCTGATGACAGAGAATTTGGACCTAGCCTTACAATTTTATGATTCCCAAAGTGCAGGCATTTCTTATTTGTGAACTGAAAACGCGCATTTTGCTTTCAAGTGTCCCAATAACTTGTGGGTTATACTAATATTTTGCCACCAGGGGGCACAGAAGAGCTTTGGCTGGAATATGTCTCCCCCCACCCCTCTTCTTAAATTCATTGCTTTGATAGTTAATTTCAGAGATCATTCTTGCTCTGAACCGGGACAGCTTAAAATTATTGCCCAGTACAAAACAAAGAGATTGTTGACAGCAGGGTGTAGATAGCAATGATCAGATCAAATGTGTTAAGAGTCTCTCTTCACACTTTATTTTTTTCAGTATACACCTAAAATGTAATGTGTGAATGTGACAAATAACACTTGTATCCTCTTATACTAATCAGGAACTGGGATTGACTGTGGCTCCCTATATTCAGTTGGTGAGAAACCCAAGTTTGCTGCTGCATAATGTGTAATGCCCCTTGGATAGGAAGCAATGTTCAAAGTCTTAAATCCCCAGTACTTGCCACCATCCCAGGATTGGTTTTCAGGAAGGGTGTTGGCAAGGTGAAATAGGGCCAAGGAACACATCTCTGTATAAGCAAGGATGCTCATTTAAGCAAGGATGCCCTGATTTGAAATTTTAGTCAGAACAACTCAGGCATCATAGGGTCCCTTGCACAAAGAAAGCTAGTTCATTAGGATGCTTGATAGACTACTCTCCTCTTTATGAGGTGCTGGTATTGCATTGACAGGGAGATTTTGATGTGAAGGACTACCCAAACATGAATTCTGTCTCCTGCTGTTGGTACAGTCTTAGGAACTGACTACATATATGATTTTTCCGAATGTATAATTTGGACCTAATTGACTTTTGGGCATTCCTAAGTCCTGGTACTGATTAACAACCAATGAAGGCACTAGGCCAAGGTACAGATGTCCCCCAATTAACGATGGTTCGTTTAATGGTGATCCGTTTAAGTCAGTGTAATACAGTATAGTGCATTTGTAATAGAGAATGAATGGCAAGTACTCCAGATGGGTCTTTTTAAATTCCCAACCCATCAGCTGTTTAGTGCTAAACATTAAAGCCCTAATCTAGCGCCGAAGAGCTGATGGGCTACGGTTTTAAATAGATGCATCTTTTTAAATCCCCAGTACTTGCCACTCATTCAGGAAGGCCTGGCGGGATATGGTTCATGGGATCACGAAGGGTCGGACACGACTTAATGACTGAACAACATCATCATACATGCTATACCAAAATCGGCAACTAGATGGTGCTGAAGACTCACTGAACGACGGATTCATTTTACAATGGAGCTTTATTAACCTTACCTTAAGGTGCAGAAAAGAGCGACCAGAATGATTCGTGGGCTGGAGCACCTCCCTTATGAGGAAAGGCTACAGCATCTGGGGCTTTTCAGTCTAGAAAAAAGGCGCCTGAGGGGGGACATGATTGAGACTTATAAAATTATGCATGGGATGGAGAGAGTGGATAGAGGGAAATTCTTCTCCCTCTTGCACAACACCAGAACCAGGGGACATGCACTAAAATTGAGTGGAGGGAGAGTTAGAACAGACAAAAGAAAATATTTCTTTACCCAGCGTGTAATTCATCTGTGGAACTCCTTGCCACAGGATGTGGTGATGGCACCTGGCCTAGATGCCTTTAAAAGGAGATTGGACAGATTTATGGAGGAAAAGACCATCACAGGTTACAAGCCATAAGCAACCTCCTGGTTTTGGAAGTGGGTTTTCTCTGTGCCAGGTGCAGGGGAGTGTCAATGGGAAGCAGGTTATCTTGTTGTCTTGTGCTCCCTGAGGCATCTGGTGGGGCCACTGTGTGATACAGGAAGCTGGACTAGATGGGCTTTTGGCCTGATCCAGCAGGGCTCTTCTTATGTTCTTATGTACCTTACAGGGACACCTGTATTATACAGCACCGAAATAGGTAGAGAGAAGTGTTTGTTTGGAGCAGACCTGTGGATGATTGCCTACATAGCATCCTACAGACATTGTGGCTGCCACAGAGTCAACTCATTGATGCAGTCCTATATGCCTAACATCTGATTGCAGCCTATTTGGATCATGTTGCAGCTCGGAAGCAACTTAGCAGGATAATGTTGTCCAAATTGTCACGGTAACTTTGTAACTGCAAACTACTTTTGGAGGTGCAAGTGCAAGTGCATCTAAGCACAACTATGGAGATTATTTGGAGATATCCGTCCTACAACATCCTTTTTTGACCCTGGTGCTGTTGCCTATCATGGTTGGTAACAGGGAGACTGGATTATCTGGTCAATCTAGTGTTGAATGCATCAGCATTACATGTACTGTAGTTTTCCATTGACAGGGAGATTTTCATAAGAAGGACTGTTCGAAACTGAAATCATCCCCCTGCTATTGGAAGTGGTACAGTAAAGCTCCCTTATGGAACTCTGGACAGCTGGAGGGAGGGAGGGAGAGGGAGGGAGAGAGATTCTCTCTGGGAAGTTTTGTCACCTGGCTACTTCACCATGTTACCTGATCTCTGCCTTCTCCCTGCTTGGAAGAGAGCTGACAGGAACCTGAGCCAATCAGCTGACTCATTCCTGACCCAAACATCCCTGACTCCAATGGAAGAGACATGCAAATGAAGAACAAAGGGACAGAACTGCCTGTGAATTTATATTCCATCAGAGAAGCTGTGTGTGTGTGTGTGTGTGTGTGTGTGTGTGTGTGTGTGTGTGTGTGTGTGTGTGTGTGTGTGTGTGTGTGTTAAAATGCCCCAAACCATGAGGAAACACACAGAAATTACACAGAAAGAAACAGTGAGCACAGGGAAATACAGTGATTTATCATCGATGTAAATGAAATTGTGAACAGCTTTCTGTAGTGGTTTTAAAAGAGTATAGAAATATTTATTTCTATAAATAATCTATACAATAAATAACACTGGTCTACAATTTTTTTTCTGGCCTGGACTTTTGCAGCTGTTTTAGACTAATTTCAGGGTGCTGATTCCAAATCTGACCTCAGATTTGCTCTATCACATCTCGTTTTTATGCTATCGGCATACCCCATTTTCATTTATTTTACCCATAATTAACTCTTTGTCACTTATGATTGCAAGTTGTTGCGAGTCAGTGACTGCTTTAGTGTTAAAATATGGTGCTATATTTTTAGGATAGTGTGTTTATAATATTTTATGTAGATATCCACATTTATTTAATATTTTCCTTCTGCATGGCGTGATCTAACAATGGCTACAACAGGGGTTCTCAACCTGTTGTACGGGTACCCTTAGGGGTATGCGAACCTCTTTCCGGGGGTACACCAAGCCCTGCCCCTTATCTGCCGCATCAGCAGCTAATTAAGTGTTAATTAACATGGATTTTAAATCCATGGTCTGATGAGAGGAGCAGTGGACAAGGGAGGGGGAAGGGGGATAAGATCCTTGAGTCTGCTGCACTCTGCAGTGCTAATGCTGTTCTTCTTCAAGGGGAGAAAGGAGACAAGTTCCCCCTCGTGCCCTGCATGAAGGATGCTGCTGCCCTGCTGCCACTGAGAGGTATGGAGAAGTTGGAGGGCAGGTTCAGAAGGGGGCATTCAGGAGCAGGTAAGGCTGGAGGTGTGGTCTAGTGGTTGAGTTGCTGCCTTGCCTGAAGAACATCTAGGACAGGATCGGTTCGAGACAACCAGAAGCTGCCAACAAGCTGAGATATCTCAGCTGACAAGCTGAGATAGCCTGCGCTGACCCTCTGTGTGTGAGAGAGGAGTCACTGTCGGACAAGCTATGGGGGAAGGCGCAGAGTGAGTGGGAGATGTTGCTGAGGCGCTGGGAGAGTCCAATTATCACACAGGCCATCCCCTTTCAGAAGCACCACTTCTGCCAAGGTGCCACTTTGCAGAGCACCTCTTAAGGTGCTGAGCTGTGAAGTGATGCCTCTGCAGAAGCAGAACCTGAAAGGGCAGCCTGCGTGATAATTGGGCTCTTACCTTGAAAATATCAAGATTTGCATATGGTTTGCAACTAATGAGTTCCTATGTGAGCACAAAGTGCTTATCTGCTTATTGACATCACTTCCTGTTTAATAATGTCACTTCTGGCCCTCAGCAGGCTGCTATTTGGCCCACTGTATGGAATGAGTTTGATACCTTGGACCAGAGTCTCCAGTGCCTAGCAGTGAAGACACTTGGTCCAGGGCTTAGCTTGGAGGAGAGGGGGAAGCAGAGCCTGTGCAGTCTGCTGAAAGGTTTTGAAAACCTATTCCGTACCAGGCATGAAGGTGGAGAGGACAAGCAGAGAGGGCTCTGGGGAGCCTCAGGAGGAAGAAGCTGCCAGCTTATCCCAGAAATCCCCCTGCAGAGGAGGAGCAGGAGGAATAGGGTGAAGCCTTAACCCCCTCCTTCAGAAGGCAGACTCTGAGGCACATCAGAGTGGCTGTAGAGGTGGGTTTTTCCTATAACATCCCTACAAGGAGGGGTGGAAAAGCTGGGGGGGGGGAAGTTGAGGTGCCCTAATGCCTGTGCCTGATGGATGAAAGACACACACACACACACACACACACATAACAGTTCAAGTTCACTGGCATCCCCAAAGATGAGAAAATAACCATGTGGTTGCTAATGGGAGTGAAGAAGTGAAGAGTGCTGGGAGAACAGAGAACAAAGGCAGACCATGCTGTATCTTGCTACAGGGTTAGCTTCTTGGACTGGATAGTAATTGCTAGAAGTGCCCAGAAGAGGGCAATGGCACTATATGCAAGCTGAGGTGGAAATTAGAGGCGATGGGAGATTGTACTGAAACTGTAACTAACGCATTTTCTCAGAAATATTAAGGAAATGCAAGTGCAGTGATTGCCTCCATTGTTCAGATGGGACATTGAGTCACGCAGTGATTAACTTGAGTTGGGCTCAAAGGCTGAGAATCACAGAGCAAGTAGGATGATTTCTTTAATTAGAACAATTAACATTTAACATACAGGAAAACAACGTTTCCTGTTACGCAGGCTTAGGTTTAGCAAAATAAAGGAGCAAAACAACAAATAGGTGCTCTGTGACTGATGATTTATTGCTTTTTCAATTGAGAAAGAAAACCCCCCAACAACAAACAACGAATGAGTTTAGAGCAGACAACATGTTAATTTGTGTACAAGCAGGTCTTACTGAGGGAAGGGATCCAGATTACATTGGCCTAATAGAAGCTGGAAAAGCATGTTGTTACAAGTTCCACTGGGAATACAAAAACCTAAGTAAGCCATCTTCGGTTCCTTTGAGAGGCAATGAACAAATAGCTGTAACAAAATCGTCATCGTGTTAGGAAAGCCAACCTCTGAACATGCCCAGGTTTTGAGATCCGCACCTGTGGCCTTGCCACAGCAGCTGTGATCTCACTGCCACCAGATGTTTGGCACTGAGCACAAAAGACCTATCAGAAAATGCAATTTCTGTGATGGACCCAGACTGTGTAGCACCATCCAAGGGTGATCTAGTTACAAATAGCAACTGACATGAATTCTAAGCACTTAATTTCTAGCTTATTATTAGGGGCTTCCCAGATTCAACGTCTGTATCCCTCCAGACAAAAGCAGCAGAGGCAAATGTAGGACAAACAATGCAATCTAGGCTAAGCCAGAGCAGAACTTGGTTATCTTTAAACAAAGACGTATTTATTTTGAAAAAGAGTATATACTGTTGCTTCAATCACTAAAAGAGTAAATATTGTATTTATGCAATTTAATTGCCCTGTCATGTTAAGCTGGGCAGTTTCTGAAATCTTCCCTAGTTCCCTAGTTCTAGGATCAATTTCCAAAAGTAATTACCCTCTCAATCCTCAGAGAGCAAAATTCAAGTCCAAACCAAAGAGAGGATAGCACTATCACATTACAGCAACACCTGGTCTTTCTGTGAAAGATAAGATTCATATTATTTGAAACACAAAGACAGTGCATAAAATAAAACTAGAACGTTGAAAGAGACCAGGCAAGCACAAGAGATAAGGCAGAAAGGAGAGTTCCCAGGGTACATTTAAGGATGGGAATGAAGAATCTACTGTAAATGCATGCAGGACAAGGGAAATAGAATGAGCAAACTGTGAGGATGGGGTTCGGGGATGTTCTTGGTGGCAAATATAGAATCCTAAACATTCCACAGTAATATTACTTTTAAAATATCAGCTTTCTAGTCTTCAGAAGTGGATAATATTTCAAAACTGAAAGTTCAGGGATCAGAAGGACTTTGGAATAGTCCAGTAGTCATACACCCAGTATTGCCCAGTGTCCTTTGATAGATATAGCTCAAAAGTGGGCAAACATTGGCCCAAGGGCTTCATTGGCATATGGAAATTGTACAGAAAGATGTAATGCATACATGTTATAATTCCCATCATAACTGTGACTCCAGCTCTTTTGAATTCTATTCTTTTTTTTTCTTTTTGCACACATGGCATTCAGTGTCCACTGTCTTTTTGTAGCACTCATTTTTGAATTGGAGGAGTTCTGAGGAGGAAAATGCGTGTGCACAGGAGAAAGGTCTGAAAGATGGATTGTTAGCCATGGATAGGAAGCAACTAGAGAACAGGATGGAGGATCTTGTGACCTGGATCTTGCTGGCCTGTATATGCGCACCCCCCCCTCTCTCTCTCTCTCTCTCTCTCACACACACACACACACACACACACACACACACACACACACACACACACGTGTGCATGCGTGTGTGTGTGTGCACAAATACACACAGGTCAATGTTGTACATGTCCTGCGCCTGCTTTGTTCCCCACTCTTTATAAACTATGCATAAAATCCCAATTCTGCAAAGCAGTGAAGTGCTATAACTGCAATATTTATGAAGAAAAATGAGATGTCACTTGGCAGGGCTAGGGGACTATATCACGGCCCACACTGCAACACTGATGGAATACAGTTATCAGATCTGCAGCGGGAGTCTGCAAACATTTAGCTGGCCTGGTACTGTGAAAAATCCTAGACTATGTGTGTAGCAGTATTGTATTTGACCATTGTGGCATTCCTGTGACTTGCCATTTGAAAACAGAAGGGCTGGGTAAAGTGTTGTGCTGTCCATGGTGCTAAAAGCAAGAACAGATGCTCGATAACAAACATGCACCTAATATAAGAAAGACAAAACAAACAAACAAACAAAACCAATACAATAAATTTAAAGTTCTTGTCCTGATCTAGAGCTACTAGTTCCTCACCGAACAGAGGACTGAGATGAGAGATTCTGTACTGAATTTTCAGAGAAGCAGAGAGGAAGGTATATGAGTGTTTTTGTTTTACATTCATCCTTTCTGAAGTTGTCAGTTTTATTGTGGAACTACGACCTATACATACAGAAATAACATGAATGCTACAGTACAGTAGTTAAACTGACTGCTGTGGTGTGTTGTTTGTGAATCTTTGAATTATAGCAAGAACAATTTTCAACTCAACACAAGCTCCCAGTCCCGTCCCGTCCCCAGTCCACCTTACATGTACTGAATATTATTTGTATGCATCAGCACACAAATCATTCATCAGTGTATTGATGTGCTCTTCCCCTGAACAAACTCTAGTACTTAATATCTGATTCAGTAATGTCCAAGATGCATGAACTTTAATCACAAGGCACAATGTGACCATTTTGTGCAGCTATAGAGGTGTCACTGTGGCTAGCCTTGTGCCTCATCAGTCTCCCAGCAGGGATTGTCAAATTCATGATAGCCAGGGGTATTTAGCCTGACCTTTGGGTTTAGTAGATTCTACACAGTAATAGGTATCCTGCCCTAGACTATGAATGTTAACAAGGCAATTAGTGTCCTTAAGCAGAGGGCTGCCTTCCTTTTAACACGCAAATGCAGCTATTCACCACACCTCTGTCTCTCCTTTCCCATAACTCAAAAGCCTTGGAAGCTACTGTCAGGCACATAACTCAAGCAAGCAGTGTTCACCCACCCACAACTTCCATATATATATAAAACTTCATTTTTGATCCTTGGTAGATCTTTGTAGTTGTTTGACATTCTGCAGCTGTTTCAGGTGGGGATTTTAGTCCTCTGCTTTATGGTCATTCTGTTGCCTCTTCATTATCTCCCTCTACAGCCCAGGGGTGATTGGACTGTGGAAGATAGTTCATCTAGAGAAGGAACTCAATGGTTTCCCAGCACACAATTTAATGGCATTATAGAAAGAATGAGGAAAGACAACACACTATGTGTATGAATTCATGCACATTTGTAGTTTGGTTGTTAATGCATCTTCTTCCCTTATAGGATCAGGGCTGCTTATAACATTTTAATATTTTCTTCCATTGGCTTGTGTACCATCACTCTCCTTAACATGGAAAGGGACTCATTCCTCATAGCTGAGCCATTTCTAACTATGGCCAAAGTGGTCTGAGGAAACTGGTTTGGGGACAACAGACCCATGGTCCAGAGGAGGTAGATGGTATTTTGAAGGGCCAGAGACAGATGGCATGGTCACAGAAAACTGAGGATCAGATTCCAGCACAGTCAAATAAAGATCAAAGTGGCACAAGTAGACAGCACCGTCACGGCCCAGCTGGGGTCAAGAGCCAAACAGTCCATCTTTACACTCTTTACAGGATGAGGTTGTTCAGCTCCTTCTCAGACAAGAAGCTCAGATTGAGGAGCCAAAGCCCAGCAAAGTTCATATATATATAGGGTCAGCAGAGCCATTACTGGACCTTTACATCACATGATTCCTCATGGGTTCATTGACTGTTGGCCCAGTCCTATTAGGGCCTTGAGCTTACAGAACTCCATCAGTGCAAGGCCCAGTCCTCTGCTGTGGCAGCCACTGTGACGGTGTGTGGGCAACTCAAATGGTTGGCAGCCCCATGCACATGCCAATGGAGTTCCCCCTATGGAGCAGGTAGGACAGTGGTGAGGGCATTCCAGGGGAGGATCAGAGCAGGGATCGGTCCCAGTTGGGGGCATGTTGAGGGTGGGCTGGGGGCGGATATCGGTGGAAGCAGCACCACTGATATCCAATACCCCTAGCCCAGGATCATCATGACCTCCTGGACCCACTTGGATTTACACCAGCCACAGTACAGATCTGAGTAGGACCATTGGGGACCAGGCAGCAGCAGTGTAGGTAAGGAAAATCGTTACTTCTCCATCACTACCTGGTCCTTGGTCAGCCCATAGCATGCAGCGGAGGCTGCACCAGCACAGTTGCATGCTCTGGGACAGCCCAGGATAGTTTGGGCTGTGTATTTTCACACTAAGCTACCACTGGGGAGTGTTGTGTAGCAGAAAGGCCAGGGTTAGCCAGTCTCTCTCCTTGCAAGCTGTCTCAGTGTCACTGAGAGTAAGGCAACTTAGCTCTGCTCCCCGAGTTCCTAGATGGAGATGCCTGGCACCTCACATTATGTCTAGACCTATCTGTTTTACACTTAGATTTCAGGGTCAAACTAGACACGACCCTAACTAAAGTTAACCTTTCAGTTTTTGCTTCTGTTGAGTAAAAGGGGGGGGGAACAAGTCAAAACCTCAGTAGGGGAGGGGGCTTTCATACTTTACCTCCACCATGGCTTCAATCTCAATTGCAGTCCCCCCCCCCACTACACTCTTATTTTTAAATGGAAAAGCACTTCCGTTGAACTGGAAGCTTTCTTCCCATTCAAAATAGTATTGAAACTGCAGGCGAGGCAAAAAGCCCCCTTCCCCTGCCATGATTTTGGCCCATTTCATTGCCCCCCTCCACTACTGACTAAAGTTCAGTCACTAAACAAAACCAAAAACTGGAAGGTTAACTTGCATGTTTCAGGTCATCATCATCATCATCATCATCATCATCATCATCAACAACAACAACAACAACTTCCCTCTAATATGTACCAATGGTGGCTGGTGGGCTAGTTTTCTGGTGTGAAGCACCCACAGCTACTGCACGGTGATAAAGGGGGAATGGAAAAGTGCAACCTTATTGGTCCCCACTGGAAAATGCCAGTAGAGGCAGGCGACACCTCAATCAGTAGCATACCAGAGCATGCTTCCCAACTGGCTAACAGTCCCAATGACAGCAGCAGCCCAGGGTGGTTTTGTGGGGCTTGCTCTGTGCTGATTGTGACACACTCTGCATTCACCACTGGTTCTCAGCAATTACCAGGAAGGATGGACATTTCCGCAGTATGTGTAAAGTTATTAAGGCTGCAACAGTATGCACATTCTCTGAGAATAAGCCCTATTGAACTCCACTGGACTTAGGTCCAGTTAAACAGAATGAATTTCAACCAATGCAATATCTTTAGGACTGGCATCATTCATTATATTGATCCAAACCATGTCACAATTAAGCAACTTCTATAGATTTTTTTTTTAAAAAAGGAGAAATCATGAATGTAGTCCCATGATTTGGATTTCAAACAATAAAATAGCATGCAAAATTTATCTCTTGTATCTCTTTGATGAATGAACAATGAAGGTCTTGCTAATATTTTTTCAAAGCAGCCGTGGAGCTTGAGCCACACTTCTTCTTTTAAGCCTACTACAAATGGGTCATTAAAATCCACTGGTTTTTATTTTTGCTCAGTTCATCTGTAAAATGAGACATCACACAGCAGAGCACCCTGCAGTGCATCAGTTCAGTAGCAAGAAAAGGTTATCTACTGTAAGCATCACCAACACTTTTCCTGCTGCACCTAATTGCTGAGGAGAGTCGCCAATCTAAAGTACATACTGCGACTCACTCCGTGAAGGGTCCAAAACTCACCCGTCCAGTGTAACATTGCTATGACTGGCTGACTTTATGAACCATCATGATTGACCCACCGGTGACATCGGCTGTCAGAGGGTTGACAGCTGAGAGCAAGAAATCATATACACATGGAAATGATAGTCATTGTCCTTTGTTAGACAGGCAGCTGATGACACAGCCTCAGGATAGCTGGGCCTTGTTTCAGTGCAGGGGCAGGTTGGAGGAGCTGCTCCTGTTGAAATGGAAATGAATCCAGATGGCAACACTGGGGCTGTACAGTCCATGTTTAATCGAAATAACCAAGTATGTCACTCTAATGATTAAGAGAGGCTGGCTGAGATGTAGAAAGGCCCAGCACTGGCGTCACTCCGGGGGGGGAGCAGAGCTCTAAGTTCCTCCGTGATCGGAGCCTCCGTTACACGAACGAAGCGCCCCGCCCCATGCCTTCGGACCCAGTCAAAGCAGTGAAAACAATGCGCAGGGAGTCTCCTGCGCGTTGCTTTCACTGCTTTGACTGGGTCGGTAGGCACGGGGGTGGGGCGCTTCTTTCCTCCGTGTAAGGGAGGCTCCGATCACGGAGGAACTTAGATCTCCGCCCCCCCTGCAGTGACGCCAGTGGGCCCCAGTTCTATGGAAGTAAAACCCCCCCCAGCAATGTATGGGAGTAACCACTATCATTTTAATGCTGTGAATGCATTTCTAGTTGGCTTGTCAGTGGCAGTGACCAGAAGATGCTTATTCAATGACGGACATGTCTGCACCATGGATCAGTTCAGTCTAATCTTAAAACAGCACATTGTGGCATGATGACTAACTCATAGGAAAGACATGTATTTGCATGTAGCACTAGCCTTGTGTGTGTGTGTGTGTGTGTGTGTGTGTGAGAGAGAGAGAGAGAGAGAGAGAGAGAGAGAGAGAGAGAGAGAGCGGAACTCATGTTCTAGCAGCACAGTGTGTTTTATGGCTGTTTCAAAATGCAACATGCCACTCAGCATGGCTGCACCATCACTGCAAGCAGTGAGAAGCTGTAGCCACATGCTAGCGGCCTGCCAACAATTCCCAGCACCAGTAAGCCAGCGCAGGGACGGGCAGGAGGTAGGCGGAACAGGTCTGGGAGGGGAGGAATGGGGCGGAGACTGGGGAGGGAGTAACCTGATATACTCAGTAAGCTTTACTATAACTGCAGTGTGCCAGATTATGGTACTATTATTTCTTACAATGCTGATACATTGGCAATATTCATCGGCTGATACTCACAATATTTGGCAATTAATATTGTCACAGCTGACATCCAATCCAAACGGTATGCTCTGTAGTGACAGTTTCCTTCATCAGTTCCACCAGAATATACGACAGGTCATGAGACAAAAAAATCTAATCATTGTTCCAATAACTGCTAGCACTTTTTTTTCCAAAAGGACATCATTTTCTGTCACATTCCTACATTTTATAAAACCAACGATCATGATGGACTTGGGGGCCATAATTCTCTGAGCCATTAATGTAGCTTTGCCCACTTTATTCTGTCCTCTTCAGACTGAAATACAATTTCTTTCTGCACTCGCTGATTAACCTCATGGCATTTGTTGGCAGAAGGGTTGCATTCCAGAATGCTGATCAGCCTCTTGAATACACACAGCTGTGGGGCTTATCTGAGTAATTAACATGAGTAGCTAATGAGTGGCACCCCACATGGAGTAAGTACATCCTCTTAGCACAGAAAGGAGGCAACTTACTTCCAAGGCATTTATCTCTTTTGTCCATAACATCTAGAGCTGCTATGTAAAGATAGATGGATTTCTGGATGTGTGATCATCGTACAGTACAATCTTATGCATGTCTACTCAGAAGCAAGCCTCACTGTATTCAATGGTACTTACTCTCAGGTAAGTATGTATAGAGCAATGGAGGGTTACCCCTGACATTTGTCAAGTACTATAATATAATAACTGCTTTGTAATAACCACCTTGGGCACCAGTTTTGTTACCTGGGGAAAGATGATATATAAATTTGCAAATAAATAAATAAGGTGAAATTCTCCAGTTTCAATAAATAAGGTGACATTCTTCAGTTTCTCTAATTTGAAATATTATTCTGAAAGTTTAGGAAGACTTACCCAAATATACAATGTATTAAATGCACATGGCATAGTCATCTATTGTCAGTGTCTCAGTGTTTGGTACAAAATGCACAAAATCCATTAAACTGGTACAAAATGCAGCTGCCCAGGTCTTGACCGGGGTAAGGATTTATGATCACGGTTTGCCTCTTTTGTTCCAGCAGTATTGGTTACCAGTTTGTTTCCATGTGCAATTTGAGTTGCTTGTTATTATTACCTTGAAAGTCATACGATCAAGATAGATAAAGGACCGACTTTCTCCCTCTACCAAGGACCTATATGAGGGAGTTTCTCTTGCATGTCCTGCTGATGATGACTTGTGAGAGGGTCTTCTTGGTGGTGGGCTCCATGGCATCTATGGAACTCCCTACCACTCAGTGTGCACCTGGTCCCTTCCCTGCTAGTTTTTCACTGTACAATGAAGTCCTGGCTGTTTCAGCAGATATTTCCTGTACTGTCTTGATTTTGTTGCTGCCTCCTCTGTTGTGATTCTGTTTACTTTAGTTAAAGTGCTTTGCTGCTGTGGTTTGATTTTTGTTTGTTACTGTAAGATTTGCATTTATTATTTTAATTACAATGTTTTTCCATAAGCTGCCTTGAGTCCCCCAGTGGGAGACATGCAGGGTAGAAATTAAAATAAATAAATAAAACTATTGCTTGTATACCAACACCATTCCATACGCACTTTTAAAATAGCAGCCAAAAGAATAGGAGGGAAATTCCCCACATGTTTAGACCCAGAAAAGAAGTGAATTCAGAAATGAACTCCTTGGTACCTGTCCAAAATTCATATATAACCAAACACAAATCACACATATTTACCCTGATGTAGGATATGTTACACATGTGTGAGCTCCTGCATGACCCTGCTGAATGCAAAACCAAAACAAATCCAGTGTTCTGTCTTTCATGCAGGGAAACCTGCATAAACAACTGTAACATATGAATGAATCATATGCCAATTCGTATATAGACTATAGTCAATATGAAGATGTATGTCTGCATGCAAAAAGTGGTCCTCTCATGCTCTTTTGTGTGTGCATGTGAGCATTACAAATGTAGCCCAGAAAGTGGAAGAATGCTATTGTCAAAATAAAATGTCCATTGTCACCAACACAGAATGTGAGCAGGGCCAGCCCACCCATGAAGCCCACAATGTGGTCTTTCACCTTGAGTCTGCCACTAACTTCCTCCAGGCCACTGCAGATGCAAGCCACGTTAATCTGCTCCCTGCTTGCTAAAAGCAAATGAGAAGCAAGGACTTCCAGCTAAGATGGCAAGCACAACAAACGTATGGTGAGCTTGTTGAGGCCTTCTATTAATAATTTCAGGTCAATTTTGGGGAATGACCCTGCCAAATTTCATTTTAGTACCTTCTCTCTTGAATTAGGGCTTGTTTTTTTCTCCACCCTCTGTGTTGTCTTATGGTACAGTCAGACCTTTTTATCCAGGGTTTTTTTTATCCACGGATTTGACTCAACACGGATGGCAAAACTGTGGAAGAGGGAGCCCAACCGCACTACATTACCTCTTTTCTTCAGCGTTGTCAGGGGCCTGCCAGCCATTTTCAGCCTCCTGCGCATGTCCAAACCACTGAAAAAAATGCAGCCGGGAGTCTCTGGCGCCATTTACAGGTTGCTTCCAGTAGTGGCTTTTGTTTTTTCAGTCAGTTTAAACAAACTCAGGAGAAGGGAAGCGGCGAAGATGCTGGAAAAAAGGTAATGTGGCACTGCTCCCACCCACCCACCCCAGATTTCATATAACACTGATTTCCTTATCCACTGTGGTTCCAGGAACAGAACCCCAGCAGATAAAAATGTCCAACTGTACTCTTAAAGAGGCAGGCAACTAAAATCCTTACGGTAGCGGCAGCCTCAGCACCTTCAGAGGCTCCTGTTTTCCCCTCCCATGTCTTCAGCCTGACCTTGGGATAATGAAAACTTATACACTTTACTAAAAAAAAAAAAGTGGGTGAGGACATGGCCTCAGTTAAGACTTCAATCTCCATGCTTCAGAGGCCACAGTGGGACAATGGGAGGGAAGGGAAGATACAGCTGAGGAGTGTATCTCTGAGGTAGAGGATTGGAGCCAATCCCCAGCAGCAGCCGTTACGGAGCTATGCAAAGAAAACCAAGTATTAAAACGTAAAATAGCAGGAGGAGACCTGGAGAAGTGTTATCACCAATGGAACCTGCAGATTATAAGAAGTCCAGAAAATGTGAGCAAGGCAACCCTATGGAATGTCTTGCATTACTATTAAAGTCGCTGCTGTCTGGCATTAGACATGCTTGCACTGCCCCCTAGGTGTGGGCTATATATAACAACTGATTTATATGTCATACATAAAAATGACCAAGTTCTTTCCTGAACAACCCTAAAAAAAATCTTACTTGCTCTTTTCATTATTATTATTATTATTATTACATCTTGATTCATCGTGAAGAAAGATTCATTATCTTTCACTGAGGAAAAATAATCTTTTTAAAACTTTTGGGCAAAAGTCTATGAAAAATTAAATTGATAACTCGTAATGTTATTCCAGGTGATCTCATGATGATAAAAATTTGGTCTTAGGAGTAACAGTTAATAAAAATGATCTATTTTAGTCCCTGTTAATAACAGTCCAAATATGAGCTGCTGGCAAGCAGCATATGCCCTAAGTCTGTATCCAAACAGTTAGATTGAAAAATTGCTGAAGTTGATTGAATATACAAGGATAAAGGGAGACAGGCAAATTAAAAGTGATTTGATAATGTATGGTGTCTTTTCTTAATTACAGGGATATGAATCATGTTGGGAAGTAAGTAGGTTTACTATGAAAGCTTTTGCATTCTCTACATCCATCTGTAATTGCTTCTGATTACTTTGGAAGTAACAGCATCACCAACAATAAGTTGGAGGCCTGTGAAGACTTGGGATGGGGAGGAGGAGAGGAATGATGATGGAAACCTCCTTCCTTCTGCATGAGACTGTTGATCTCTGAATGCTGAGGTTTGGGACAGGTGAGAGGGAAACTTCTTATCCAGTCCTGAATCTGAGTGCTACTGGGAGGTGGAGGGGAAAAGGTATTTTTGTTTTCCTTTCCCATGGTGTATGGGAGGGTTTAGGGGGGGCAGGGCTGTAGGTTAGGGAGTCTCTGACAGCGCAATCCTATCCAATTTACACCACTGGTGTAACCAGTGGGGGAGGGCAGGCGTGGGAGGCTTGGGAGGGGAGGGGAGATTTAAATCCCCTTTGCGTCCCCCTTTGGAGGGGATTTGAATCCCCTTTCCGTTCTGGGGCCTCCCGTTCTTGCTGCACTGCTGGTTACACCGGTGGAGTAAGTTGGATAGGATTGCGCTGTGACACTAATTACCGGTACATTATTCTTTCATTCTAGGATATTTAAGTTGATGTTGTTTCATAGCCTGCCTGTCATATAATGATGCCCAAGGCAGCTAGCAATATATAAAATAGCAGCACAATAATACAATCATCATAAATACAACACATAAAAAAGAACATAAAAGAGAATAAAAGCAATGAAGCAAATAATAACATCAGCATACTAGGAAGAAATGGCAACCGTTAACTTTCATTTACCCACCAAGCCTGGTGGAACAGATAGCTCTTTACCTGGAGGTAAAAGACAATTACTGAGGGGGCAAGGCAAACGTCCGTAGGGAGGAAATGCCACACAATCTAGGCTCAGCCACAGGCAATGCCATCAGGAGATGGCATAACAAGTGTCCCAACCTGTTATAGCCTCATCATTCTAAGGAGATCTTTCAGGTACCCCAGATTGAGGCCTTTTAGGGCTTTAAAAGTCCAAATCAGCACTTTGAATTGGGTCCAGTCAGAGAAGCTGTTTAAATAAGGGGATGATGTGCTCCTGACATCTGACTCCAGTCTGCAGCCTGGCCACAGCATTCTGGATCAACTGCAGTTTTGAACACAAGTCAAAGGCATACACAGAGTGCCTTGTAATAATCCAACCAGGATGTAACTAGAGCGTGTGTCACGGCGGCCAGCTCTGACTTCACAAGGAACTGGCACAGCTGACCTTTCACATTGACAGCAAGTCCACGAAGGAGCAATGAATCAAGGAAATGGTTTCTTACTGATCCTAATTAATTTACCCCTGTAGGACTTTTTTAGCTTCAATGTGGTCAGAACTCTTGAAAACATATGGCACCCCCAGCTTTGTGGTGATGGTGTTATTAGTGTTGGGGGACTGTGCATCTCTCAACCTGAATTCCTCGCGCATCCACCAGAATGCTATATATTATTAGGCACACAAACAGACCACTTCTCTGTAGTTTTTCTTTGTTTTCGCCTTCAAATTTTTGCCAACTGTACCAGCTCACTCATCAGGCGAGGTGAATAAGCTGCTATCTCTGCAGTCATCTCATCTTGCCCCAGATGCCGCAGCACACCTCTTCCCCCTCACTCTGCTGCACTGTATTTTGAAATAGATCAGCAGAGCGGGACTAGAGGACGGAAGCTGGGAGGAGCACCACCCTCTTTCCCAAAAAGGATTCCCCCCCCCCTTTCCGGGAAGCAGGAGCAGAGTAGCCTAACGGTGGCTCAATGTATCACCAATATCCTTCTCTAAAACCAGCATCATTCTATTTTAACCAATGATTAAGTCTAGGGGAACAAACTTGACATGACTAACCCCCATGTTTCCTTTTGGTGTCTAATGGGTTAAAAAATGGCCAGCCCATCTATGGGGCAAATGAGGTCATTGCCTCAGGTGTAACAATCACAGAGTTGCCGCATCCTTCTGCCATGCCACTTGCAACGCTCCTCCTCCTCTTCCTCCTTCCACTTCCTACATTTGAAAAGAGAGGAATGGAGTTGAAGTGTGGAGCTAGCCTGCCTCCTCTCCCCTCCATGTTTCTTCTTCGGCTCCATTACCCTAACCCTTTTCAAATACAGGGAGCAGGAGGAAGCAGAGCAGTGATGTTTGTATTGCTGGGTGAGAGAGGAGCACATCTGACTTGCCACCCCAGGTGTTGGGAGATCTTAGGTTGCCCTTCATTAAATTCCTAAAGGAATATCAAGATGATCTGCGATGTTCTTACTTGTCACAAGGCAAGCATTTTCCTTTATTTATTTAAAAAAATTATACCCCGCCTTATCCTATGCCGAAGGCAAATGCCCAAGGCGGCTTACAACAAAAATTAATACATAGTTTAAAATAATACAGAAAATAAGTTTAAACAATACATAACTTAATTTAAAAACAATAAAATCCACTGGGGGGGGCGCGACAGTACGGAGCACAAAAGCAGCATGGCAGAGCATCTTGAGACACAGGAGGCAGACCACAACCCATCACCCAAACGCTAGACGAAACAGAAACGTTTTGAGCCCTCGCTGAAAAGTCATGAGGGAGGGGGTAGTTCTCAGATCCCCTGGCAGGGAGTTCCACAATTGTGGCACCACAACAGAGAAGGCTCGCCCACGTGTTGCCACTCCCCTAACTTGCGATAGAGGTGGCACTCGCAGGAGACAGATGCGATCCATCTTGAAAGATGATCCAAAATTCTATTGGTTAGCAAAATATCTGAGGGCCATATGCCAATACTACATCAGCTTATAATACCTTGGTGAAAAAATACAGGAACAAGATGATTTGTGAATGTCATTCAAAACTGTTACTGAACCAGACATGATTTCACATTTTCAAAGTCATTCAGCATTTTGTGAGCATGTGTGACAGTCACTGACTGCTGTGGCATTTCGGTCTTTCAAAAAAGAACATTGACTAGCAATTTTAGGAAAGTATTTGGGAGAACAAATCCCAAACTGCTAATCAAGGTAAATGGAGCCCTGCTGGGCATGTGATTACATATCCATCCTAGCAAGATTTGATTTCTTGCTCATTGTTCCTTCTCTTCTCTATTCATCAGCATAAACATTACCACTGTCTGCGTCAATGGCTCGGAGTATTTGGGCAGGTGATGTGCTCCATGGGCAAAATGAGAAAATTGGATGGGGGAGGAAGTCTTCCGGAGTTGGCTATTCTCTTAGTGGTTTCTGCACAATTAGGTAGAGTAAATGTAAAACCTACCTCTCTTGAGACAGCATCAATCAAAATAGCTCCTGCTGGAAACGTCTGAGATATTCCCCTTCTCCTGGGTAATTATCATTACAGTAAAACCTTGGATTGCGAGCATAATTCGTTCCGGAAACGTGCTTGTAATCCAAAGCACTCATATATCAAAGCGAATTTCCCCATAAGAAATAATGGAAACTCAGATGATTCGTTCCACAAATTAACCTGCACTTTACCTTTGAAAAGAATCGTGGCTGGTGTGAGGGAGACGAGAGAGAGGAGAGAAGGAGGAGTGTAGGACGTCTATCACGAACGTTGTTGTGTAGGACGTTATTGTGTAGGAAGTCTATCACTAACAGGATCACTGCTATCTGTTGGCTCACTGGACTGAGACTGGGAGACGATTACCCACAATCCCGCAGCAAGAGAGACTACTCGCAGAGGCACAACGGGCCTCACCGGCGCCTTTCCTCACATGGCTGCCTCCACGCGCCTTTCCTTCTATGCACGATCGTGAGGGCAGCGTGAGAAGGCAGCCGTTCAGTGGTGGAGCCTGAGCGTAGCGCCCCACGCCCGGAGCAGTTGCTCCTCGGGCTCCAAAACCTACTTGTAATGCAAGACATTGCTTGTTAATCAAGTTAAAATTTATTAAAATTTTTTGCTTGTTATGCAAAACACTCTCAAACCAAGTTACTCTCAATCCGAGGGTTTACTGTATCTCACTTGTGTCTTGTGCTTATCCCAAGCAGTTCAATGCAGCACAAATGGGATCCTCCTGGCCAGCCTTTGAAGTACAGTAGATGAGGCCAGCGGGTGGTGCAGTGGGTTAAACCGCTGAACCATGAGCTATCGATCGAAAGGTCGGCAGTTCAAATCCGCGACGGGGTGAGCTCTCGTTGCTTGGCCAGCTCCTGCCAACCTAGCAGTTCCAAAGCATGTTAATGTGAGTAGATAAATAGGTACCGCTTGCGGGAAGGTAAACAGCGCTCCGTGTTCCAGCCGCATGCTACGCGCTGCGGCAAGGAGAGTCTAGAGTCAGACACGACTGGACTTAATTGTCAGGGGTCACCTTTACCTTTTTAGATGAGGCTTAGGGCCAAACAATGCATTACATTAAGCAGGCCATTGAGAACTTAACTTTTCTGTACTAAATTGGAGCCATGGGAAGCAGATGTGAATGTAGTCCACAACATGGAGGGAGGGGGGATTTATTTCTTTGCTCCCACCATAGTCCCCATCTGGATGCAGCTGCTATTTACTCCAAGAGGAAAGTCCTCACTGGCATCAAGGGGAGCTTTCTTCTTGGGTCAAAGAGCAACCATTGTGGGGGTGATCCTGATTGGGACCATGGTGGGGCAAAAGATAAAAACCACCTCCCTCCATGCCACTTTCCCAATCTGGATGTTCCCAACCCATGGCTGTTTTGTACAGAAACATTAAACATGTCAGCTCTAGCGACGAGCTAGGAATTTGAATTTGGGTCTTCCCAGTTACAGGCTGACATGCATGGGGATACACCTCTATGATCATCACCTCCTTTCTTTCCATATCGTCTGTTGCCAATTGCTTTCTGCCTTTTCTGCCATACAGCTGACAGGGAAAGAGAGGAGGAAATTGGGGTTCTTTCTTTTCCTGTCCAACCCCATTCCAGGGAAGGGAAAGACCGGCTTTGTGAGAAGAGTTCTTCATGTGTGGGAGACTTCCTCGAGGCCTAAGTTATGCTTTGCATCAGCCAGAAAAAGGAAATGAAATGAAAAGTCTTTACTAGGATTTAATATTTAATATTGATTTAATTTCAATTTGTTTGCGCGAATGTAAAATATAGCCTAATAATCTGACATGTTAATGCTTTGCCTATCCTGTGAATCATGGGGAAAGCCCGTTCCTTAAGTAAAAGTCCTCAACCTTTCTTTTCCAGACAGGTTCAGCTCTACGAATACAATGCAATCTCCAAAAATATTCAAAGTATCTGTTGTCACAACACTGATTAGCACCAGCTTTTAGTGAGGGTGTCTTTGCTGGCTTGTTGTTGCTTTTCTCTGATTTCTCATAACTAGTGTGAAGTCCAACTATACATGAAGTCAAGTACGCAATTGGCATTTGCACGTATTTTTACAAATACTGACCCAGCTGCCACTCTGTCTCTTTGCTGGCATATTTGAGAATCCATCCATCACAGCTCACCCCCTCAGCAGCTCCCACAACACCCACCTGATACTGGGAATGTGAGGCGTGTGATCTCCTAATATAGCCTAAGGGGAAGACTGTTCTCTCTGAGTAATTTAAAACCCCAACAGCCTGCTCACTCAGAGAGTACTCAGGGCATTTCATGGTGCTGGTGGGACATCAGGCTGCAGTCAGCAAACAGTGCATTGATTGAGGCCTCAGCGGGGATTTGAATCAATGCAACATCTCAGAACACAGCAAGGTAATGTGAAAAAGAAGCTCAGAGATTGCCTGAAAAAGAAGCTCAGAGATTGCCTGTAACACGAAAAGTGGCTCCTCTCCAGATATCTCAGTTTCGCACAGGAGAAACCCCCCCCAAACACACACACACACACACACACACACACACACACACACACACACTCACACACCAAGTAATAATACCAAGAATGTGCTGAATGGTTTTGTTAATTTTACCACCACTGTTGCAGAGTAAGTGGGAAGGGAGATAAGGTGGCTCTAAAGCATCCAGCTGCCTGCGTGGTGCAAGCAATTATTTGGTCCAAGTGGAATGATTCTAGTTTTTGATGTGCTGAAACCGGAAACATTTTTCCTATGGAACTCAAGAGGAGTTGTGTGGCCCTGAAGGTCTGAATGTCAGTGCTACAGAGGAGATGACCAGTGGCCCCACCAGATGCTTCCGAGAGCACACAGTCAACAAGATAACCTGTTTCCTGTTGTCACTCCCTTGCACCTGGCACAGAGAAAACCTACTTCTAAAACCAGGAGGTTGCTTATGGCTTGTACCCTGTGATGGTCTTTTCCTCCATGAATCTATCCAAACCCCTTTTAAAGGCATCTAGGCCAGGTGCCATCACCACTTCCTGTGGCAAGGAGTTCCACAGATTAATTACACGCTGGGTGAAGAAACACTGTTCCGGGACAACAGGCTTGCTCAGCCCTTTAGCTTGCTCCTAAAGAGGTCTTTGTTGGGAGCCTGAACTTGCAAGGAAGCAACAGCCCCACTAGTTTGGGACATTGTGTTTTGGTTTCTGTAACTAACATTATAGGAATGCTTTTGAAAAATATTTTTATGTACATGATTATTAGGCTGTATTTTACATTAACTCAAACAAATTGAAATTAAACTAACATTAAATATTAAATCCTAATAAAGACTCTTCATTTAAGTACATATGAAAGAATGGAGCGTTGTAGTAGTGAAGTTGGAGACCATAGCCTGATCTCCAGTTCATTAGAACAAAGGAGCACACCGTGGAAAGATCCTTCAATTAGTGTGCAGCGGAGCAAAGACTGGGGGGAGGATAATAATGAACTGACAAGAGGTGTTGGGAAAACCAGTTACTCCATCCAGTGGTGACCCGTGCCCCCACACTGCCTCCCCCCCCCAGCTTTCTAGCTTTTACTTCCTGTGTCGATCTGATGTCAGAGCAGGGTCACTGAGCCAAGAACCCTGCACTTCCTACCAAGTTCATCCATGATCCCACAGAGTGATTCAGCCTCTCATCGTTGTCAGACAAATTTATTAATGGGTTAGATATTAAGATGGCAGAGCAAAATGCGATTTGCTGGGGAAAAGCTAACATCATAAAGAGACCTCATCAAAGAGAAGGAATAGAAACTCGGCTAATGAAGTGATTTCTCAGGGATGGTGGCAGCTTCAGAACTGTACGAGTAGATAATGCAGGAGTTGGCGAGTTTCAGAACATTGAACTATGAAATCTAAGCCCTACAACATGCCCTATGAATTAGTCATCCTAGGGAACACAGTGTGTTCGTTCTGTGAACTAAGTGTACCTCATACTTGGCTTCTATCTACCACTTCTTCACATCCACAGAAACACAGCCCCTGAAAATATGTCAGCTTCCTTTTCTGCATTCGGAAGGAAACGGCTATCTTCTCACCTAGGGATTAAGAAGGCAGGTGCTTTTCAGCATTCACCCAGCTGCAGGGCTGCAGACTTGGCTAGAAGGTTTATGTTCCTACTAACATCCCATATGGCACCCCTTAGAAACCGTCAGCTTGGCCTGTATGTTGACTCTCCCTTCAAAGAACCACAGATGTCCCTTCAGGCATGAAATCCCACTGAGCATAACTGGGATGGGACCCTCACTTTCCTTAATATACAGTGCCTTGTCAAGGCAGCTTTTGTTTTCCCAGCCAATGAGGAAATGAAAATATGCTTGTGATTCATCTCACTGGACTGACTTCTGTTGGCAAAACAGTTAATGAACTCTGATTTCAGGCAGAATGGAAATATAACATAACTTACAGTATTTGCAGCTATATCTGCAGTGTGTGCTATCTTACCAATGTCAATATTTTCAATCATTTTACTCAGGTCACTACTTTATAGTAAAACGTGGAGCATATTATCAAACACATGTCTAATGCAACAGCCAGTAGTGATGTACAGGCTGTTGTGATGACCTGATGTTTTCATGTATTCAGCATGTATTCATTTTGTATTCAGCAAAGTTATGAGTGTGTGTTCTCATGCACATCTTTAAGTTATTGCATGCATTTTTTTCAGGATAAGCTGCAAAGGGGGGCATTTGATGTACGGAGTGTCCAAGTTGAGAGAAATACCTACCCAAAGATGACCATTTGGTATAATTTGTTCACAGACAGTGGCTTCTTGGCACATTACAAATGTCTGTATCTCTTTGCTAGTGCATTAGATGTGATTGATGTGCTATATACAGTATAGTCTAAGCCACTCTCTGCCTGATTGTATAGCTAATATAGACTTCAGGATTTGATGTAGTAAGTGACTTGCTCTGCATGTAGCTGATAACTCGCTCCTTATATTCTGTCTGTAAGTGCTCATTCCTTTTCAGTAATCAAAAACGGTTTCAGGAAGAAGAATTCTCTTATCTGTTTTGTAGCTTTCATTCTTCTGTATCAATCAGTCAACAACTCTGTCTACCAGGCAAGGCATTCAAGATCCTCAGGTGATTCGACCAAGTTAGTCATTTTGACTCATCAAAAATCAGAAGGCTGCATAACATTTCTACAAGAGAGATTCAGTGAAGATAAAAGATGGTTGTACACTATACTTTTCATAATATTACCCATACATCGGTACAATATATAGCCATGCTCCAAACACACACACATCTTACAGTAGGGTTTGATTCTAACTCTACCCTTGGAACAAAATTTAGTTCCCATATAAAATCAGATATTTGAATATATACTGTATACAGCCCTATGTATGTGTAGCTCATATATAATGGATGCTTTATTCACACTGGTGGACTCAGTTTGGCTATACTATTGGACATGGTTAAGAAACTATTGTATTATTTTCTTATCTCTAAAAAACTGAATGTCCAACTGCGTTTGGAGTAAACTTGAAATAGTAAGGATAGGTCTGGCAAAGTTTTACTAATGCTTCATGAAGCTGGATGCTTCAAGAAGCTGACACAGATCTGTGGCATAGTGGATTTTTCTTTTCTTTCCTCTGTGTTTCTCTGTGTGCCAATACAGAGGCATTCGGCGAACGTGCAGACTCAGAAGTC
This sequence comes from Plestiodon gilberti rubricaudatus, assembly GCA_026170595.1. Classification (NCBI taxonomy): domain Eukaryota; kingdom Metazoa; phylum Chordata; class Lepidosauria; order Squamata; family Scincidae; genus Plestiodon; species Plestiodon gilberti. Next base: position 252,347,720 of record JANXHW010000001.1, on the reverse strand, counting down.
ATGCTTCTTCTTCTTCTTTGCTTTGCTGTTTTAGTTTCCTTTTCCATGAAAGCAGCTTTGTGGCTAGCTAGCACATCTCTGCTCCTCCAAAACCCATCTGCCCATCTTTTTTTTGTAAGTGTCAAGAAGCAGAAAGAGGTTTGAAGAGCTGACTGAAGTGGGCTTGAGAGGGGTGGCAGGCAAACATGAGGTGCGTGCGGACAACCCTTGTCCATTCAATGCTCACCCTCAATTCACCACTTAACATGAGCCTTTCAGTTGGTGACACAGGTGTGCTGGCCCTGAGCACAATGTATTTGAAGTGCACTGGACAGATGACTGTGTAAAGGACTGGTAATACTGGGGGGGGGGGGTTGGAAATACAGTGAACGAGTGCTGCAATCCAAGAAATGTTTATTCTGAAAAAAAAGCCCTATGTCCAATTGAACTTTTTCTCATGAAGATGTGGAGAATAAACTGGGAAGATTGAGGAGAGATAAGCCGCCCCCCTTCTTGCATGCAAAGCAGATGCATTAGCCCTGAGCTACAGGCCTCCAGCACAATTTCACCCCAGCACGGTGTCTTTTCTGGTGGCTGTTTGCTGGTGTTCTTCTGCATCATTTTTAGATTGTGAGCCCTTTTGGGACAGGGAGCCATTTAATCATTTGATTTCGTCTGTAAACCGCTTTGTGAACTTTTGGTTGAAAAGTGGTATATAAATACTGTTAACAACAACAACAACAACAATAATAATAATAATAATAAATTTCAATCCACTTGATAGCGTTACTTCTTGAAACACACACTGTTCTATTGGAAGAAAGACCTATTCTCCAGGCATCATCCCAGATGCTCACTCTACCAGAAACATAAAACAAGACAATTGTTCATTTGAAACTGGCTCTGATTCTACTGTATTGCAGATCTTCAGGTTCAAATCTTGAGAGCATTTAGCTAATCGTTTGTCATTTTGAACACAATGGACCCCTGAACATAAATCAGCTTCTCAAGAAATTCACAACAAAAGTGAAGATGGAGGGGAACCTCCTCCTGCACATGGAGGGTTTTCCTTTCATTGAAGTCTTTCTTTCTTTCTTTCTTTCTTTCTTTGAGAAAAAAATAAGGTAGTCAGATAAATGTGTAATGAAGAGGAGAGATGTTTGCTTGCCATTCTCACAATGCTGGGACACTGTGGCATCCAGGCAATAACATATTTTTAAAAGACTGAGTGCTTGGAGGAGTGTAAAGATCTTCTAGAATCTAAATATTTATTAGTCACATGCACAGAGGCAGCTGGAATGTATTAGTCTTTTTCTGTTTAAAGTCTTCAAAGCAGAAAGGTAAAGTTACAGTATTTAGTTATGAAGCTTTCCATTACTGGATGAGAAGCAGATCAAGGAGGCAATGATAATTGGAAGGTGCTCACATTCTTGGAATGAACCAGACACTAATTATGTACAACACAAAGGACAGGGCATAGAGTTCCATCCTGCTTCCCTTTCAGTTTTAGCAATGATTGCTTAGCTCAAAATGTAGCAACGATTCCTTTGTGCAAAATTTTCAGATCCCTTGGACAGACTTGAAAGTGTGACCAGTCCTTTTCTTGGCTGAAAATTTTATTGTTTAAAAGACAAGAACAAAGAACAGCATGCAGAAATGTCAGTATATATATATTGTTATTTATGTACCTTTGGTCAGTTATTGGTCAGTTGTTGCAACAAAATACAACTGACAGCCACATTTTGCTAGAATAGGCAGTACTTTGTGAACAGTGAAAACTGCAAGAAAGGGTGGCTTTCAGGAACACTTTTGAGCAAATACTCTGTGGTGCACCATGGCTTGTAACGGTGAAACCTCTGAAGAAAATGAATGGCATTCAGGAATCCTGTTACAAAGGGCAAATGAATATGGGTTGGTTCACATGTGACTGTGGTGTAGATTGGACTGGCACTGCTGCATACTATCTATCATCTGTTGAACCTTTTGTGTGAAAGGGTTGGAGTGCATAAATGCCTGCACAAGTAGGCTTTGCGCATCCACACTTTTTGCATGGCAGATCATGAACTGTGTAAATGAGGTCGCCTATGTAGACGTTTACCATCTGTAAGCCCTGTTTCATCTGAGAGGTTTTGCTAATGGTAGAGAAGGATGGTAGATGATCATGAGGCCTGGTCCCACTGCATGCCACATACACTCCCTTACAAATTTGGGCTGTGTGTGGACCAGCCCCATAAATCTAGTGAGTTGATTCCAATGCATTTGGTGAGGAATTTGGTGATTGACAACTGGCATGTCTGATGTGACTGCCTATCCTATCCAGATGGACATAGGGACTCTAAAAGGCTATTATCAGTAGAAATTAGTAACTTCCAAAAAGCCAGAAGTCTATCATTTGTTTGAATTCAGTGGAAGCCATTTTGCATATGAGATTCTGAGGCAGAATACTCAAAGCACTTTTGCTCTAAAAAGAATACAGATTTAAGACTGAAAGTGGGGTGTGACAGCAAGGCAGAAAATGTCCAGCAAACCCCAGCCTTATAATTTGCCTGGATTTAGTGGAAGCTGTTTATTTATGAGGTCCCAATGTGTACATCACAGCACTTTAGTCAGTAAAAGATTATGGATTTAAGCTTGAAAATAAGTGTGACTTTTGCTCTAAAAAGAATACAGATTTAAGACTGAAAGTGGGGTGTGACAGCAAGGCAGAAAATGTCCAGCAAACCCCAGCCTTATAATTTGCCTGGATTTAGTGGAAGCTGTTTATTTATGAGGTCCCAATGTGTACATCACAGCACTTTAGTCAGTAAAAGATTATGGATTTAAGCTTGAAAATAAGTGTGACTAGTCCTTTTCTTGGCTGAAAATTTTATTGTTACTCAAAGGAGATAGGAGGCCTGACTGAGAATAAGAGATAAGGTATTTGAGGCTGACTATAGTTATAAAAATCATTTTTATAACAATAAACCATAAACCATTCTTTTAATGTTTTGGATTATCATGCTATTTGGAGCTATTTGAGGTACTGTCTATTATTTTCTACAACGATTATGGTCATGATTCGTCCCATGGTTTTCCTTAATAACTATTATTCTTTTTGCTTTTCAGTTGGTGAAGTTGTGTGTGTACGTGTATCATAATTTTGAGAAAAGTCTATAATTCTTGAGAATTTGGTTTCTCATAGGAGAGGCAACAAGTTAGATGCAGATGCACATACAATTTTCTTTTTTTTATATTTAATTTTTATTAATAGACTACAAAACAAAAACAAAACAAAACAATACAACATACTACGAAAGATTACAGCAAGCGCGAAGCAGTAAATCCTACTTGTATACTATTATCTATTTTCTACTTCTAATATCTAACTAAGCCTATATCTCTAATATACTATTCATTAAATTCACACTTCATCACTCCTTCTCTCTCTCTCTCTCTCTCTTAAAGAATCTATAAGTGGTATCCAAATATTCATAAAAAGATTAACTAACTTTTCTTTTATCATCCAAAAATCTTAATTCCGACTTCAAATATTTTAATATATAAAGCCACCCCATTTTTCTCCAAATGTGTTAAAATAAAAACCTTCAAATGTTTCTTTAAAAAAAAAATCTATATCCCCTTTTTATATAAAATTCTTAAAAACAAATCACATCTTACTTAAGTCTTTTCAAATAATAAAACATTATTTTTCTTTTATTCACAAAAGGGTTAACTAACCTTTCCTTTATCATCTAAAAGTCTTAACTTCCACTTCAAATTTTTAAATTTATTAAGTCACCCCATTTTTGTCTTCAAATTTGTTAATTCATCATCAAAAATTTTCCATCACTCTTAATATAAGTTTCTTAAAAACAAGTCATATCTATTTGTTTCTTAATAATAAAACATTTTTGACAGTTTGCCATTACCCCTTCCATCCCTCCCCTTCCTCCTTCCTCTTCTTCCTCTTCTTCTTCCTCTTCTTCTTCCTCTTCCTCTTCTTCCTCTCCTTCCTCTTCTTCATCTTTGAATCTTTCCCAAAAGTCCCTTGTTTTTTAAATTGTATCCACTTTGCAATCTTTTCCACAGGATCATTCACGTCTTCTATATTCCTCTCCCGAAAGACAATCTTCAACACCATTTTTAGTAAAGTACTCTGCTTCTCTATCTCAAGTCTTGGTTTAACTCTTGCTACAGTGTCTTCCAATAAATCTTTCTCTTTATCGGGAGCAAGGGAGGCCGACGTAGAATCTTTTAATTCATCCTTTTCATCCTTTTCCTTCCCTGCTTGTTTCAGTTCTGCAATCATATTCTGAAGATTTTCCTCCAAAATTGTCATCTTTACATCTTTACATTTCTTAAAGCAAGACAATATTGTAGTCATGTTGCAATTTTTTCACCAGATGCCAATCTCTCTTCTCTTAAAAAAAAAAAAAAAAAAAAGAGGTAATATAAAAAACTTCTGCGGTCGACGACGTGAAACAGAAGGATTAATTGCCAAGATCCATGAACTCTAACACGGAAGGGCTCATATTCTTTTAGCAAAAATGTCAGGAATGTCAACAAAGTCCCGGACAATTTTCTCTTGCCGAAATAATCTATTAAAAAAAACCTTTTTACTGTTTTAATCTTCCATAAGTACAAAACAAAAAAGTAATTCAATAAAACTCACCACTATTGTAACTTTAACTTCGTCTTTCCAACTTTCAGTTTCGGATGTTCAGTTCGCCTTATCGCATTATTTTTAGCGTTAACTCTTATCTCGGCTAATTTCTCCAACTCATAAATCATTTCTACGCCTCTTGCCTAAGTAAAGCAAAGCATGTGGGAGGTGGCTTGGCTTACGCTTCATCTGCGGACGGAGCTTCAACGGTAGTCCAATTCTTCCTCACCGACAACCCAAAACTTCAGAGCCTTTGCCTTGAAGTGTCAGAATGAGGGCGATTGAAAGAAATGTGGTTTATCTCTTCGTACTCCCTTTTAATCCAGGGGTAGAGTAATTAAGTCCATCAGATGTACTCCGTCAATACAGAGCGATCGGCGGAGTTGTCAGCCAGCCATGTCCTCCTAGCCAGAAGTCGATGCACATACAATTTTCAAGAAAATTGTGATTAGTTCAGCCACTGGTGTCGCGGGGGGGCGGAGCTCTAAGGGGGGGCGAGCACATTGCTTTCACCGCCTTGAATGGTTCCGAAGGCAAGGGGGCGGGGCCACTTTGTGCACCGGTGTAACGGAGGGTCGGACCGTGGCGGAACTTAGAGCTCTGGCCCCCCTTCAGCAACGCCAGTGAGTTCAGCCATTTGATGAAGGGCAGTGGGTCCACCTGCCTAGTGAAGACGAACTGAGCACACTTCTTCTTTCAGCTGTGAAACTGTCCAGATTTGTGAACAACAGGAATGTTGATAATTTTAAGAAAGAACATACTAAATTGGATCAACACAACTTGATAGAAGATCACAGCACTTTAATGAGTTCTCAAGGTCTGGATAACATTTTGAGCATCCAATTTTCTCCCTTTGATTAGGAATATTCGCAGAGCAACCCTCGCTAGGGTATATCAACAGCACATTTTCTCATACATCTATATTAAACAGTGGTTAGTCCTAAATCTTTGCTTTTAATAAGTGTCTAGTTTTCAAGTTTTCCAGCCATAGTTACTAATTTGATAATGAAGATCAGGTTAATTATTAAACAGATGCCTGCAGCATGCAGCTTATTGGTTTTCCCATATGTGCATAGTGTTTCCCTGTCCAAATTGCTGCTGTGAAATGGAATGTAAAAAAAACTGTATGTAGTGTGATTCTAAAAATCTATGTAAAGATCTCTGCTTTAGGCAAGCACTGTATTTTGTCAGAGGTTTTATATTAAATTCTCAGAGGACAGTGCCAAAAGTTGGCTTTTCAGTCTTCAAATCATAGTGGGGCCGATGTCAAGATTGCACTCCTTTTCATTCACATTTGCAGGTGAATGGAAGAGAAATCTTCTAAGAACATAATATACTACCTTCAGCACACTAAAAAAAAAAAGAATAAGGATATTCTAGTCCACTTTTATCTTTCTCAGGTTAGGAACCTTGTTCAGGAGAGTACACTTTAAAGACAATCAGCAGTGCTTATAATTTTCTACATGGCTTGGAGCCCAGTCATATCCTCCCACCCCCACACACCAATGCAGCTGTGCCAAAAAGGCATGCGCTATATCCAGTGGGGGTCGGGAGGCTTGGGACAGATAAAAGGGAAAATATTTTACCTTACCTCTGGGTAAGCCTTCTACTTGCCAATGGGTCTCCTTGGACCTGCACCAGCTCAAGAGCTCAAGTCCAAGGAGAGAAAGGGGGCATGATGGGAGTTGAGCAGGGATAATACTGGTGTAGGTCATGCGGGTCAGTACACACCCCTCCCGCCTCCATCACGCTGCCTGCCCTTCCCCCATTTTTCCCTATCCCCACCTGGTCCATCAGGCACGGCAGAGTCCAATGGCGGAGTTGTGATGCTGCCACATCTTTGCAGCAGTGCTTGCAAAATGGCCCACGACGGAGTACTACATGGAGACATCAGCAGCCATTATACAACAGCTGAAGTATCTTCCGCTGTTGTGAACCCCTCCACATGACAGCCCATTGGGTTGTTGGTGATGTAAGGAGTTCCACATGAATTGTAATCTCTCACATATGATGGCCACCTTTTTTTTAGTTCGGCACCATGTTTGGAAAGTGACTTCTTGAGCAATTTAACGTGGGCGAGGCAACCTGATTCCATTTATCTGTCCAGTATGTGAAAAGACTGCTAATTTTCTGGCTGAAATGCACTTGAGCTCTACAAGTGATGCTCTAAACATGTACAAGTCATATATATGCTCAAGTTGAAGATCCAGGTCAGGTATATATCCTGCTGTGAGTGTTTAGGTGACATAACCTTGCTGAGCACAAATTTCTACTTGTATGATGACAGGATATAGTTATGAGAATTCAGGCAGATTGAAGGAGATGGATACTGTGACAGAATCACAAAGAAACCACCTACCAGGCCAATTCACCTCTATGGTGAATTTAATGGTATTAAATTTGAATACTTAACTTTAACTTAACCCACCCAAGTGTTTCAGGAGCGTATGAGAGCTGCTGGAGGGCCTGCAGCTACGTTCCATTCATATAACTGCTGTAATGTACATGATCCAGTGACCCTCAAATGGCTGCTGTGATAGCACTAATCATAGCAGTTGCATGAATATTTCATTCATTTATTCAGTTAGCCACACATATGTACTGTATCTATTTACTGCACTCCCAAGCTGTAAAATGGATCTTTAGGGAGAGTTCAACCCCCATCTAGTACAGGCTGACCATCTTCCCTATGTCATTCAATGCCCTGTGATTCTCAAAAAAAACCCACACTCATGTGAGTGCTGCTCCGCTTGGGAGTGGTATGTTTCCCCAGTATATGACATCTCCAAAATGCTAATAAATTTGAACAAAGTACTGATCTAGAGCCCATAACTAGAGAGCAAAACACAAATCAAAACAAGCCTGAACTAACAGAATACAGAAACATAAAGGGTTAGCTGTGAGAAAGGACGAGACTGAAATATTGTAAAGAGAAACGTAGAAAGCAGAGGTTTATAGTAATTTAGCATTTATCTTCTAGTTTCAGATTGTATCTGTAGCTGCTTTGGTATTGTTGTCCTAAATTATGCAACCTTGAAATCCATTGTTATTGTCCAGTAATCACTTCTTGACTTACTGATAAAGGCTCAGACTCTTCTTGCATAACAGTAGGATACAGACAATAAGACAGGAAGCTGAGAATATGTTTCCTGTTACTGGAAAAGGCTGAATAGAACTCTTCTATTCAGAACTCAAGCAAGCTCTGCTAGAAACAAAGAAATGTCTGACATCTGAGTCCACTGTAACAAGATGAACATCTTTTAGCTTAACTTAACCCTGTCTCCTATCAATAATGCACCCATCTTGAAATTGGCATCCACATAGTGGAGAGGTGTGGGGGGTGCGGACCGCGGGGGGGGGGTGACACCACTAGTGGCCAAAATTGTGGAAATTTGGAAATGATAAATAATACCATTAAATTATATATCATTGGAAAGGTACTTTAATGCAGAATGTAATGAAACAATGTTGAATTATCTGCATTCTATCAAAAATTATGGCCCAATAACTGGAAAAAGAAAACACAACTGCCTTCCTTGGTGCAGCTGGAGGACTCCTCGGGGTAAAGGGACATTTGTCCCATTACCCTGTGTAACACGCCAGCTGCCCCAATGGGGCTACATGGATGTGCGCCAGCTATTTTGCTGGCGTACTTTCAAGAACCCTGTGTAACGGTGCCCACGCCTGGGAAGGGGGATAGGATTTGGCAGAGGAGGCTGCCGTCGATCCCTCCCCCTTCCCGGGCCCGGCTGTACAGGAGAGCAATCTGAACGAGGGTCATCATGATCACCTCCATTCACCTCCTTTCCTCCACCACTTCTTCAAAACAAATCAGACAGGGAGGATCATGGAGTGGAAGAGGTTTCACTCTCAGGACGAGAGTGCCTGCCTGGCTGACCAGTTTTGCAGAAGTAGAGGGGGAGAAGAGGAGGCAGAGGGAGGGGAATGAGGGTGATGATGCAGAGCATGGGGCACATGCACCCAAAACCATTTTTAAAAAGGTAAAAAGTGGGGGAGGCGATTGAATTTGGGCTCTGCTTTGGTCCAGTTTGGCATAAGTTGGGCTTGCTGAGGACCTGGAACTCCCAGACCTCTTATGGGAAAATACTGTTTCTCTATGGAAGCACCTACTGTACCACCACCACCTCCCTCTGTTTCCCAAGGTAAGTTTTTTTGCCTTGAGAAAGGGGGAGGTGAGAGACGCTGAAGGGGCAGTGGCAACCAAATGGGGTTGTGTTGGTTGTTGTTTTTTTGGATGCTCTCAGTGAGCACTTGAAAACTCCTCGAGATTTTTCAAGTGCTTTCTTGATTGGAACTCTCAAAAAGCTATGAGAACTTTTGGGATGAGCAGAAGTCTACTTTTCCACCTCTAGGCATTGCCACTTAACAGAAGCATAGCAATAATTCAAACTTAAGCAATGCAAGAGATCACACATCAGCGCAGAGTAATGTCCTGAGTACAATGACATAGTTACCTTAATATAAGCCATCAGAGATATCTCTTAATTAAAGAAGGTGTTAGAATTCTGGAAATTTGACTCACAAGTCTTGCCGCAAGCTCTTAAAAATGAAAATAGTAGAAGTGAGAGACATAAAACCCAATATAATGAGACTCAGCAAAGTTAAATAGAAAATGTTACAGTGAATAAAGAAAAAGCAAATATGGAAATACAAATATGGAAGATCTGAAGAAACAGATTGTAATAATTCATAAAATGATGACTATGAATAGTGTTGCCATAAGATTAGATTGTGCCAACAATGTGCAGTGATGGCTGTCCATTTGCATGCAACTCAAGACTGCTTCCCTTATGTTGTGGGGTGTTGCATCTTCACAGCATTAGGTACACTATCAGCGCAATCCTGCATAACTTTGGAGCATGCTCCACTGCTCTAAAGCATCGCAAGTGTGCCGTAAAGCATATTTGCAATGGCTTGGGAGTAAGGGCTGCCAGCGCAGCTGGTTATTTTTTTCATTATTTCAGGGCAAGGGCCATAGCTCTGTGGCAGAGCACCTGATTTGCCTGCAGAAGATCCCAGGCTCAGCCCTGGCATATCTAGGTTGGATGGAGAAAGACCTCTGTCTGGAACCCTGGAAAGCTGCTGCCAGCTAGTGAGGGCAATACTAAACTAGATGGACCAATGCTCTGACTCAGGGCAACAAAACTTCCGATGTTCCTCCCATGCCCATGTGAATGTACTGCAGTCCTCTGGCATTGTTCAAATATACCTGGGCTGTTAATGAACTTTACATGCTGAAGGACCAGCATTGCGCCATCAACCACATAGATAACATCACTTGTGATTTAGGAGTGATATGCCTGATTGCTCAGAAGCCTCATTTGTGGAAAAAAAAATCCCCTAAAGAACAAGGGGAGCCTTTGGATGTTTGGACTGAGCAGGCCGCTGAACAGTAACATTATCAGCAGTGGAACATACCCATATCCTGCTTGACCTAAAATAGGAAAAGAAAAAAAGTAGCAAATGGGCACCCCACCACCTGCAATAGCAATGTTCCTCCTCACCGCCCCTTGCAGTAAAGCTGCCTTCCCCTGCCTCCATTTGTGTGGGGATACAAAATTGCAGTAGCAGTGCTAGATCCACATAAGTATTTGTTGTTGTTGTTCAGTCGTTAAGTCGTGACCGACCCTTCGTGATCCCATGAACCATATCCCGCCAGGCCTTCCTGTCCTCCACTATCTTCCTGAGTTCGCTCATTTTCATGTTCGTTGCATCGGTGATGCTGTCTAACCATCTCATCCTTTGCCTTCCCCTTCTCCTTTTGCCTTCAATCTTTCCCAGCATCAGAGTCTTCTCCAGAGAGTCCTCTCTTCGCATTAGGTGGCCAAAATATTTGAGCTTCAGCCTCAGTACCTGTCCTTCCAGGGAACAGTCAGGGTTGATTTCATTTAGGATTGACTGATTTGATCTCCTAGCAGTCCAAGGGACTCTCAGGAGTCTTCTCCAGCACCACAGTTTGAAAGCAACTATTCTTCGGCGCTCAGCCAGCCTTCCTTATGGTCCAACTCTTGCAACCATACATTGCTACTGGGAACACCATCACCCTGACTATATGTACTTTTGTTGGCATGGTGATATCTCTGCTTTTTATTATGCTATCTAAATTTGCTATAGCTTTCCTTCCAAGGAGTAAGCGTCTTTTAATTTCATGGCTGCTGTCTCCGTCTGCAGTGATCTTGGAACCCAAAATGTAAAATCTGTTACTGCTTCCATTTCCGCCCCTTCTATTTGCCAAGAATTGATGGTACCAGATGCCATGATCTTAGTTTTATTAATGTTGTGTTTTAAGCCAACTTTTGCACTCTCCTCTTTCACTCTCATCAAGAGGCTCTTTAGTTCTTCTTCACTTTCTGCCATTAGGGTGGTATCGTCTGCATATCTGAGGTTGTTGATATTTCTCCCGGCAACCTTGATTCCGGCTTGCGATTCATTCAGCCCTTCATTTCTCATCATGTACTCTGCATATAAGTTAAATAAGCAGGGTGACAATATACAGCCTTGCCGTACTCCCTTCCCAATTTTGAACCAGTCGGTTGTTCCATGGCCGGTCCGAACTGTTGCTTCTTGACCCGCATACAGGTTTCTCAGGAGACAGGTAAGGTGGTCTGGTACCCCCATCTCTTTAAGAATTTGCCACAGTTTGTTGTGATCCACACAATCAAAGGCTTTTGCGTAGTCAATGAAGCAGAAGTAGGTTTTTTGGGGGAACTCTCGTGCTTTCTCCGTGATCCAGCGCATGTTGGCAATTTGATCTCTAGTTCCTCTGCCTCTTCGAAACCCAGCTTGTACGTCCGGTAGTTCTCGGTCCACGTACTGCTGAAGCCTAGCTTGTAGGATTTTGAGCATATTACGTAATGCTAAAAAAGAAGCCTTTCCTGGAAAGGTTCGGAGAGCCAGCCCTAACACCTTCGATGCCCACTACCTCTTGGGAGAAATTCCAGAAAACAGTGGTGCTTCCACATGGAACTGAACACATGGCAGTGCCAGTGCAGTCCTTCAGAGTGCATTGCTTTAATTGTATCCTATCTACTCTATAATTGCCCTGTAAACAGAAGTACACATAGAATAACAACAGGATTGGGATGCATAATTATATATAATTAACTACATTCAGTGTTCCCTACTCTACTTATTTCTGATGAAAACCCTCTTGCAAATTGCAGGCTTGGCAACTAGGCAGGGCAAATAAAGTGGGGAGACTGATGCCATTTATTATAGGACCGAGAAGAGCATCTAAGGCCAATGTACGGCTCTGTGGAGCTTAATTATGGCCATAGAGACACTGGGGAAGTCTTGCAATGCTATTAAATCAAATATAGCACCACTGTAATTCATGGATTAGTCAAAAGGACAATGTGACCAACCACAGCCAGTGCAGGACGTTAGCCAATAGGACGTATGCCTATGACTGGAGCCACTTTACATCTCGGAAGGTCAAAAATAGGTGGAAAATAGTGGGAAATCAGGGGTTTTCTCCATGGCATGTCTGGGCAGTCAAACAAGCAAAGATGGTACATCTCACCCCCTCCAGTGCCATAACCAGGTTATTGTCAAGAGTCTTAAGTGGTTGATCCAAATCACTGCACTGATGCATTGAATTTCTATTTTCCCTTTCATGGGTCTCAGCCTTTGTCATTTTTTTAAAATGTACCTCACTCTTCTAAGGATTACAGGTTCAGGTTGTTATTGTTGCTAACCTCAAATCCGCACATTTCTACCCATAATCACATCAGTGGGAGGCTTGAGATGGAATTGCAAAATAGAGGGGCTTTGGTGCCTTATGAAAGCTGGGTTAGGCTCTGCTTCCCAGGAGAAATAAGCAAGGTGTCTGGAGCATATGAGTGCATATGTGCCATTGGTTCCAATTGGATTTAATTTTTTAAAAGAAAAAGCTCTGATAAGGACCACAGAGCAGGACAGTTGGATTGTTTGAGATTCCCACAGATTATACCCTTACGGCATCGCAGAGGCGTGGAAAGACTGGAGCGAGCGGAGCAGCGGCTCCGGTCGGCACCGCAGTGCCAGGTGGCACTGCTCCGCTCGCTTCAGTCTTTCCACGGAGCGCTCGCCCGCCCGGTGATGCGGGCGGGCGCTCCGAGGCCTTCTCCCCCGGCCTCGGAGCCGGAGAGAGCCCCGGAGCGTCCACCACGACTGGCGGCCAGGGCTTTCTGAAGGCGGCCGACTGCGGGGCCGCGCTATTTATCCTTTTTTTCTGCACATGCGCAGAACGTAATGTAACATTCTGCACATGTGCAGAAAAAAAAGCATAAATAGCCCAGCAACGCAGTCGGCCGCCTTCAGAAAGCCCTGGCCGCCGGTCGTGGTGGACGCTCCGGGGCTCTCTCTGGCTCCGAGGCCGGGGGAGAGGGCCTCGGAGCGCCCTGGTAAGCCGGGTCCCCCCCCCCCGGAGCGGCGGCGCCCCTTCGGGGCAGTGCCGCAACGAGTGCTCCAGACAGCACTCACTGCTCATACGCCTCTGCGGCATCGGCACAATCCTCATTATGTTTAGAGTGAAAGAGAGCTGCAAACTATTGCAAATGTGCCATAAAGCACGTTTGCGATGACTTGGGTGGAAGCGGTGCCAGCGCTGAGGCCGGCACCACTCACATCCCTGGTGGACCGAACGTGTGCTGGATGACCCAAGTAAGGCCTATGCTGTTCGGTGCAGGGGCGGGGATGGGCCGGTGAGGGAAGAGGGTCATTAACTGACCCAGTCTTGGAGGGGGTCAAGGATATCGGCAGCGAACTCTGCCGATATCCTATGCCCATTCCCAGCCCGGGTTGGCCTTACACGGCCTCCCCGAATGTATGTCAGGTCTGGGTCTGGCTTACATCTGAGGAGGCCCATAGGCCCCTGGCTGGCTTACACCCAGGGAAGGAGAGAAATGTCCCCTTCTCCTGAGGTGCTCCTGGGATGCCCGGGTCAGCCTGGGACAGCCATAGGATAGAGTAGCCGACCATTTAGGCCGACCACATATAGTTAGGAAAGATTGCGCTGGTAATGAGGTTCAAGCTTCAATGTCAGAAAACATGGAGTGTTAAACAGCAGCCAGTTGTGCAAAATGTACACAAACACACACACCACCTCCACTTTGCTCAATGAACCCTCACAGCCTAATCTTGAGCCATATTTCATGGAAGTCTCCCATTGGTATCAGAGGGGAGTATTATTCCCATCCAAAAATGCTTAAAATGGAAAGGTGGGACTTCACTGTTCTAAGCTGAGCTCGTACTCTATTCTTGCTGTTGCTGTAACCTAGTCAAATTGCTTTCGCATCTCTCTGGGTTATTTTCTGTGTTTGTAAGCTGGGGGTGCTGACCTGCACATCTTTTCTAGAGACCTCCATAGTGAGAGGGAAAGATGACTGCAATGCCAGAATATCACTGTTGTTAGGGTGAGATAGCAGTTTATGAAGAGTTGGAGCACAGAAGGGAGGAAAAAAGAAATTGAACACTAAAAGGGCCAGTGGAAACACTATAACTGTAATATGAAGTCTTCTGCAAAGGGCTCCCTTGGCCTTGTACCTTGGTCAAACACAATTTATTGCTTCTGGCCCTTAATAGCCTCATTTATCAAACCATTTTCCAGTTCTTTTCTCCTTCCTCATTTCCTTGCTTCTTTGTTATTCAGTCGTTGGCACCAGTTGGTTCCCATTTTGCCTGTGCTAGTAGTACTGTGCTAGTAGTAGTACCATTCTGGTGTCTAAGACAAACTCATTCACCACACTATCTCTTGCCGATTCACATAGTTTAGTTATAATTTTTATTGTGCTTCTGACGCGCTGCGCTGATGCGTTGCTTCTGGCACTGATTGGTGAAGCCGGCACACACATTCCAACTTGCAAACAGTTTGGATGGCCCAGGAAACAATGCTCTCAGAATATTTACAAAGGAAGGTACTGAGGCAAGAAAGTCTCTGAGAAATGTTCAGTGCACCTTAAGGTGAGAGCCCAGGAGATGTAATGCAGTCAGTAGTGTAACAAGGGTGGTGCGAAGGCAAGTAGTTGTGCAAGACTCCGTTACACTGGAGTCAGCGGCCCCTCCCCCTTGCTGTTGTAGCCATTCCAGCAGCAACAGTGAGTGAGTGAGGGAGTGTCCTGGGTATTGCCTTTGCTGCCAGAATGGCTCCAACAGCAAGGGGGAGGGGCCGCTCACTCCAGTGTAACGGAGTCTTGCACAACTACTTGCCTTCGCACCACCCTTGTTACACCACTGAATGCAGTGATGGGGAGTCTGAGCTGTGAATTGGGACTCCGCCCTGGTTCAAATCTTGTCTGTGCACAAATCACTTTGTGACTTTAGGCAAGCCTCTCAGCCTCAACTACATTGGGGACAGTAATATTTACTTACTTTATGAGGCTGTTGAAAGAACTACATCAACATAATACATGAGAAATGCTCTGCAGATTCAGAAAATGCTATATAAATGATAAAGCATTTTTAAGGTTAGGTTGAGCTAAATGCTACAAGGAGAAGAAGAGATAGAAGTTCTGGAGAGTCTGATGTAGAGACATGTTGGCTAAATGAAAATCATGAGTGCTGGAGAGAGTTGTTAAAAAAGGAGTCAAAGACAAAGTAGGAGATAACCTCACGTGATGCCTAACAGGAGGGGCTGCAGACAATCAGCAAGAAGGAAGGCAAGGGGGAACTGGAGGGCTGGAGACTGTGGGTCAGTGAGCCAGAGGCATACGGTTCTTACATTTACAGACTATGGTTCATTTAACAGTTGCCTAGAGAAGGGAGATTTTCAGCCCAATCCTATCCGGCCGCTAGGCTGGCGTAGAATGACTGCGCCGGCCCAGGACTGTCTCAAAAGTTGCTGTAAAGCAGTTGGGCTGGTCCTAGGCGCTGGCCCGTGGGCCGGATCTGAATGGCATATGGTCCAGGTAAGCTGCAGCTGGTCTGGGCAGCATAGCGGTGTAACAGGGGTATTCCAAGGTGGGCGGATCAGGTCCTGGAGAAGGTGGGACCAGCAGCAGCAGCAGTGTGCGCCATATCCTATCCTCCTCCCAGGCCCATTTTGCCCCAAATCCTCCTGGACATACGCCAGCTAAATAGCTGGCGTAGATCTGAGGAGACCCATTGAGGTGGCTGGAGCTTTACCTGGGATAAGGAAACAAAAGTGTGATACAGGAACCTGGACTAGATGGGTCAGTCTGATCCAGCCGGGCTCTTCTTATTTATTTATTTATTTATTTAAAACATTTATATCCCGCCTTATCCTATGCCGAAGGCAAATGCCCAAGGCGGCTCACAACAAAAATTAAAATACATAGTTTAAAGTAATACAGAAAATAAGTTTAAACAATACATAACTCAATTTAAAAACAATAAAATCCACTGGGAGGGGGCAACAGTATGGAGCAGCTTGGCAGAGCATCTTGAGACACAGGAGGCAGACCACAACCCATCACCCAAACGCTAGACGAAACAAAAACGTTTTGATCCCGAAAAGTCATGAGGGAGGGGGTGGTTCTCAGATCCCCTGGCAGGGAGTTCCATAGTTGTGGCGCCATGGCAGAGAAGGCTCGCACTCATGTTGCCACTCCCATAACTTGCAATAGAGGTGGTACCCGCAGGAGAGCCCCCTCAGATGACCTAAGAGAGCGGGCCGGAATGTATGGGAGAAGGCGGTCCCTCAGATATCCTGGACCCAAACCGTGAAGAGCTTTAAAGGTCATTACCAGCACCTTGAATTGGGCTCGGAAACGAATGGGCAGCCAGTGCAGCCGCTGAAGAAGCGGTTCAACAGAGTCAAACCGCCTAGCTCCAGCGACCACCCGGGCCGCCGCATTCTGCACTAATTGCAGCTTCCGAACCATCTTCAAGGGCAGTCCCACATAGAGCGCGTTACAGTAATCCAGTCTTGAGGTCACTAAGGCGTGGACCACCGTGGTCAGGTCCGATCGACTCAAGTACGGCCGCAGCTGGCGCACCAGCCAAAGCTGGGCAAACGCACCCCTGGCCACAGCCGCCACCTGGCTTTCCAGGGAGAGCTGTGAATCCAGAAGTACTCCCAAGCTGCGCACCCGTTCTGCAGGGGGAATACAACCCCATTCAGAATGGGCAGGTGACTCAGTACCTGCATCGAAGCTTTCCTGACCAGTAGGATCTCTGTCTTTTCTGGATTCAGTTTCAACCTATTAGCCCTCATCCAGACCCCAACCGCCTCCAGGCAGCGCTCTAGGACTTCCACAGCCTCCCTGGAGCGAGATGGCAAGGAGAGGTAGAGTTGGGTGTCATCAGCATATTGGTGACACCCAACACCAAATCCCCGGATGATCTCTCCCAACAGTTTCATGTAGATGTTGAAAAGCATGGGAGACAGAATAGAACCCTGTGGCACCCCACACTGTAAAGGGCAGGACGCCAAACAGGCGTCTCCCACCATCACCATCTTCTTATTTGCATATTGTATCTAAACAAAGATTGTAACTAAACAAGATTGATATTTACTGATGTATATGTAATTCTGAATTACGGTATATACCCGTGACTTGGAGATCAACTCTTTATCAAAGGAAATGGATTATCTATACCCTTACGACGGCCAAAAGACTGATTTTGAAAAATTGGAAGGACAAATACCCACTGTCTATTGTTCAGTCCTTGGATAACCTTTTGATGCTTTCTAACTTTGAACGAACGGCCTATAGCAGGGGTTCTCCACCTTTGGAGGCCCGGGTACCCCCTATCACGGTTCAATTTTCTGAAGTACCCCCTGCTAATCAACTGCTAATTAATTGGATTAATCAATCAGTTAATTAGGTAATTAATCGTTAAATAAAAAGTACTAAAACAATTTTAAATGTGAAAAAATGTTCCTTTTTTCTTTCTTGTTTCTCTTAGTATGTGGGATTGATGTTAGTTACCAAATGTACAACTTCTTTCATATATTATTTCTATATTTCTTTTCGTTTGTCTCTCCCTTTTTTCCTTCTTTCTTGTTTCCTTTCTTCTTTATTTGTTATAGTTGGTTTTTCTTTTTATCTTGTAGACAATGGTTAAGATTTTGTGTATTGGTTCTATATTATGCACTAAATGAAAATAAAGTTATATAAAACGTTCTTATTTGCGTAGCTCATTTTCATTGGGTGTTATAGGTTTTTGAGAAACATGGGGGTGAAGACCATCCCATGTGAGGAGCCATTCATTAAATTCAGCAAAGCATTCTGCTTATTGATTTCTTTCAGCAATTTTTAACAACATTGACTTGACACAGCTTCTCAACATTTTTGCATTACAGAAAGATGAAGCAACAGCTAAGTCTTAGGCAGTTTTGTTTAGTCATTTCTTTCAGTGATTGTCCCTCATCATCATCACTGTTCATCTCCCAGACCACAATGGTGCTTTTATTATTAGTTTTTCCTCAAACAACAATCCTTATATTATATACATGTAGATTTTCATGGCTTTTTACTATGTACACAGAAGCAATGTTTATGGGATTTCCAGCCATGTGATATCAGCTCTTAAATTGAAGAAATAAAGAATATTCTTACAACTTTGTCTGTTGAGATTCCTGTCCTCTGATCCTACCGGTATGCAGAAGCGGGCGACCAGAGCAGATTTTCCAGGTCAGACACAGCAATAAAAAAAGTCTTCCTTGCTTAACGTTTCATCCCAAACACTTGGGATTTTTTCAAAAGCAGAAAATTGGAGAACTCAGCCACAGGCTGAAAGATGTTGTTAACCTTGTCCTGGAGCACTAGACTGATATAGTGAGCAGGCATCTGAAGCACAGGAGGCCCCTTGATTAGATAATTGAATACAGAAGTCTTCATTGATGATGGTAGCACATGAGCCTGTTGATTGTTTAATTAGACAGGCACCGGGAGTCATGGGTCTCTAGTTGACCGATAGTAACCTCTCTGCCTCATTTCCTTTCTCTGTTTCGTTCCTCTCCGGGGTGACCGATAGTAACCCTTCTGTCGCGTTTCGCTTCCTTAGATCATTCTGTTGCTGAAAGGCTTTGTGTAGAGAGAGAAACCAAATGCGATTGATATAAGTTAGATCCTGCTGACGATTCATAAGAAATTTTGATTTCCTCTGAGAAATTGCAATAGCTTCAAGGTTCAGGCGTTGTCTATGTCTTGATTCATGGAAAAGAGACCGGGTGTTCTGAAAGTCAATTTCATGCCCTGATTCTGCAACATGTAAGGCACCACCGCAGATTTCTCATTTTGCCCATTTTTGACCACTCTTTGATGTTCTTGTAATCTGGTTTTAATAGCTCTTTTTGTACTTCCTATGTAAGAACTATGGCACTCTCCACAAGGGATTTCATAAACACCTGGATTAGACAATCCAGGTCTCCTATCTTTGGGGTTCCCCAATCCTCTATTTTAATAGTAGGCAGAAAAATTGTTTTTACTGTCTAAAAACATAGGCAATTTTATCTGTCACTCCCTTTAAATAAGGTAGGGACAGCCACTTGCGTTCTCTGCTTTCTAGCCTCTCTTGCTCTATCTCTAAGTTTTTCTTATTTATTTCCTCAGGTGTAGGAATGTGATTAATTTTCTCCCATTGTTTGTCCCAGATTTGATCTATTTGTTTCATTTATACCCATTTGCCATCAAGGTTTCTTTAATGATTGTTTTTTCTTCTGTCAAGGATTCCTTGTCACACACATGCATGGCTCTAAAAATCAAAGAGTTAATTAATGAGTTTTTCTGAGTGGGATGGTGATTTGAAGAGTGATGTATCTGCCTGTAAAGGTGGGCTTTCTATACACAGTGTGACCGAAGGATAGGTCTTTTTTCCTTGTCACTCTCACGTCTAGGAATGGTAATACCCCCTCCTTTTCCAATTCCATTGTGAATTGAATTTCAGGGATCAAACTATTGAGGTGTTTTAGGAAGGGGTCCAGATGTTCTATTCCATGGTCCCATATGATTTTTTCTTCTTTTGAAAAAATCCCAAGTGTTTGGGGATGAAACGTTAAGCAAGGAAGACTCAAGACTTTTTTATTGCTGCGTCTGATCTGGATAATCCGCTCTGGTCGCCCGCTTCTGCATACCGGTAGGATCAGAGGACAGGAATCTCAACAGACAAAGTTGTAAGAATATTCTTTATTTCTTCAATTTAAGAGCTGATATCACATGGCTGGAAATCCCATAAACATTGCTTCTGTGTACAATCCTTATATTAACTTTTGCAAATGGCAAAAATTTTACTGTTGATTATCAACATTGTATTCAGACTTCCTGCTGCTGAGAGTCATGCTAAGATGTAATGGAAGTCAAGGGAGTTTCTCTCTATGGCAGGAGGCAAAAGCAGAACCACATGATTTCTTCTGCAAGCAAGAATCTGCAGGAAAGAAATATTGCTTCTTGATTCTCATTACTTGTACATTAATCAGATGCAATTTAATAAAGACAAATGTGATGTTCTGCAAGAAAACACATTAGTACAAAACACTGACCCACTGGTAAGGTGATAGCACTTCTGGAAAGGATCTGGGTGTTATAATGAATCATACATAACACAGAATATTTGACTCAACGAAGCAGATGCTATTTAAAAGGCAAATGCTATATTAGGTTTTCTATTTCACCCACTGTCTTGACTGTAGGTCATGACAGAACAAAATATATGAATCAGCAAAGCAAAAGCACAGAACACAAGTGGTTACTTACAGATCTGTACACGAATCAGATACAAATACTGTATATAATGTCAGGGAAGGAGCCAGAGGCTGCAGGCTGACTGAGGGCAGTAGCATCTAGTGGTTAGCACTCAGCGCACCTCTTCCTGCTCTCTTTGCCTTTTTACAGGGTCAGCGGTCACTGAGGGGAGGACGACAACAGGTAGATCTATCCATGACTATCCAAACTAAAGAGACCAGGCAGTCTGGGAAAAACCACTCGTTCCAGAACTGCACAGAACCCCAAGGGTTCTTATTTAAAATCAAATTGTAGTAGCACTCATGAACGATCAGATGTGACAACCCACTGAATTATTTGTGGGTACAGACAGGTAAAGAGACAACATATATCCAGTTTATTAAAAACTCAAATGAAAAAGGAATTAAAAAAACGATGTGAGGTTTTCATGGCCCAAAATAATTATTGAACTTACTGCGAAAAACAGGTAGAAATTTTAAAATATTAAAATAATTCATATTTTATACTTACAATTTTTATGTTGCACTTGGTTTCCTCATTTTTATTATTACCATTTTAAACTTTTTGTCATGGCTCTACACCCGTTTTTCCCAGTAAATTCAAGAAGAAAAAGGAATTACACAAAATAGGAAGACAGAGTAGAAAAGTACAACATAGCTGTTTGGACATGGAGTTTCAACCAAAGGATAAAGGCTACTGCACAGCTTTTAGGTTGCTGAACCAGAAGTTTCTGGGGGATTAGAAATGTCCAAACATAAGGAAAAATAGGCAGAGAGAGAGAGAGAGAGAGAGAGAGAGAGAGAGAGAGAGAGAGAGAGAGAGAGAAAAACAGGGCATTCATCACACGTACATAGCAAGTACTAATTGGGACCAGTTCTACCAAGCAGACTAGTTCTACCAAGCAGGTCTATCCTGGCATGTGTTGGGGGCCCAGCTGTCCCATGCTGTCTCCTTCTTGACTTCTGTAGGAGTCAAGTTCACTTTGAAAAATCTATAGTCATGGTGACACTAAATTTTATTAACATTATGTGTGATGTCACCTGGCACACTCTAAGCCAGTGATGGCGAACCATTTGGGCTTGGTGTGTCATTTTTTTTTGAAAATGCCTAACTTCACTCCCCCCCCCACATTTCTTTTTTTGCCCCCCCACATTCCCCCCCCACATTTAATAGTACTTTGACTATTGCTACTTTTAATAGTAATTTTGAATTGAATTGAACTGAAAACAACTATAGAACACATTGCATTTTATTTAACATCAATTAGTGACTTCGTTGTTTAATTTTACTAGATAATAATTTAAAAGAGGTCTGCCAAAACCCCTGCCCTAAATGTTCAAGACAAGCCTATAAAACCTTTGTGAAAATATAAGGTGTGCGGGGGCCCTGGGGAAAAACGCTGGTGTGTCACCCAAAATGACCTCGCGTGTCACCTGTGACACGCGTGCCATAGGTTCGCCATCAGGGCTCTAAGCAATGGCAGAGACCTCCCACTGCTCAGAGCATCGTCATTGACGTTTGGGGGGGGCAGGAAGAATCTGCTAGGGCACTTGCTCTTTCTTCCCCATAGAGGTCAATGCAGCTGAGGTGCTCCAAGCAGTGGCAAGATCTGTGTTGATTCTTGGAGCATGTCTGGACAGGAAGTGACGGGAAAAGGGGGGCCTAGGGTATCTACCATGTATATTAAGCAGAAAAAAAACAGAATACTCTTTTTTCTGAAGTGACCCACCAACCCCACTAGATTGCTCCTGAGAATAAAATAGGTGAAGAGGCAGAAAAAAGGTGTCAAAGAAAAAATACTTTACTGAAATTTCACAAGCATGTACATCTTTGTTGGCTGTACATACAGGTCCTAATCTTTGGAACAGGGAATCAGAGCTATTCCTTTTGCATGGGTGTGTGAGACCTCATGGCATGGTGGACTCCACATGGCTGGTCATAGAGAGATGTCTGCATGCTTGGAGGACCAGGAGAGAGAGAGAGAGAGAGAGAGAGAGAGAGAGAGAGAGAGAGAGAGAGAGAGACTCCAACAGGGCAAATAGAGAGAAGAGAAGAACCTCAGCCCCTGAGTCATCTCCCTCTTGGAAAATACACTGCCCCTCCACTGGCGTCGCTGGAGGTGGGGCAGAAAGCTAAGTTCTGCAGCTTTCCGCCCCACCATTACTCTCCGGTACGAGGTGCCCTGCCCCCTCGTCATAGGAGCCCGTCAGCGGAGAGAAAGCAACGCGTAGGAGAGTCCCTGCGCGTTGCTTTCTGTCTGCTGACGGGCTCCTGTGACGAGGGGGCGGGGCGCCTCGTACCGGAGAGTAACGGTGGGGCGGAAAGCTGCAGAACTTAGCTTTCCGCCCCACCTCCAGCGACGCCGGTGCTGCCCCCTAGTTGTCCTTCAGGCATTAGTAGTCACGGCAGGTGGTGGTGTACCTATTTTCCAACACCCCTTCTCAACTTCACATGCAAGAGTGCATGAGTTAAATTTGGGCTTGCAAACCCTTGAAGGAATCCCTTGGTAGGGGGTTAGTCAGGATGTCTACTACTGTCATGTCTTCTGTTGAACAGTAGTCTATCTTGATAAGCCTTTGCTCATGTAGGTCACACACCAAGTGGTACTTCACATCAATGTGCTTAGTGCGCTTCCTTTCTCTGATTGTGCCCATCTCATACAGCTCTGGTTATCTTCACTAATCTGAATTGGCTTGATCTCTCCAGCAGCTCTGCGTGCTAAAAGATTCGCTGCATTTGATTTCCCCATTCATAAGTACGGTAGGCAGGGATCCCTTGGATGAGACCCTGTTTTGACCACAAGAGAGTTAACAATCAGTGAAGGGATTTATTTGCCCACACACAGCTGAGTGCAAGCTGTGAGTGGGTGGGCAACAGTGTAGACACTAGCAATTCTGGACTACAAGAAGGCACAGTTCTTGACAGAAGGGGTGCTGACCTTCCACACTGGGATGTTTCCCGCCCACACAGAAAATGCTAATCCCACAGCCGCAGGAAACGCAAAGCATGGTCACTGCTGCTGCCAAACATAAAAAGGCATTTTGTCTAATCATGCTAGGATATTTAGGCTGCAAGTGTATAGGCCTCTCTCAGTTTAAAAAAAGAAAAAAGAAAAAAGGAGGGAACGCAAGGAGGGAACCTCACCTTACATTGGTAAAAACGAGACCCCTTTTTTGTGTTGTTAGAGGTGAGGTGAATATGGGCGGATTCATGGCAAATTCATGGCTAGTAGTAGTCCTGATGATGAGTATGCACTAGCTCCGGGTTCAACAACAGTCTGAATACTAGTTGCAGGGGAACACCGGCAGGAGCAAAGTGTGGCTTGTGGGGTCCTGGCTGTGGGCTTCCTGGAGGCAGCTGGTGGGTCACTGTGGAAACAGGATGCTAGACTAGATGGGCCTTTGGCTTGATCCACCAGGGTTTTCCTTTTGTTTTATGCTTTTAGGTGGGTTTCTAGAGTCAGGTGAGCAAGATAATGAACCAATGAAGCTGTGTGACTGGCAGCACTGGTCCACCCAGCTCAGTATTGTCTAAACTGAACGGCAGTGACACTCCAGGGCTGTAGAGTCGGTTCTCTCCCAGTCTTACCCAGAAAAGCCAGAAAGGGGTGGGATGAATGTCATTAAAGTACAGCAATCCGGCCTACTTGGGCCTATTTCAGCACTAGAAACAATTTGGCATGGTATTTGGAGTGTTGCAACCAAACAGCACCTTGACCCCTGCATGGACACCACCATCTGTGTATTGCCGTAGACCTTTCATATCTCTGCTGGTGACAGGCAGAGGATGGGGTGCCCACTTCTTCTTCTTTTTTCTTGAAAGAGGTGCTGTGCCTTTTACCAGCTGCCTGATAGGCAGGAATCCAACAAGTGCCGCCTCATTTCATCTCTACTAACGGGAAACAGCTATATCCCACCATGGCGACAATTCCATGCTTTCCGTTCTCCAGCTTCACAGGGCACACTTTAATAAGTAAGGCATTTGTCTCACAGAACAGTGCATCTTCTTGCATAATCAGGTGCGGTGAACCTCCTTCAATTTAGAAGAGCTGTAGACTGCTGGGACTGTATCCTTCCTGCCTCTTGGTAAGTCATGACAGCATCACCTAGAAATGAGAGTTGCTATTTTTGTTCCCATGTTTGTCCCACTTAACCAAGGATACGCATGGGGCATATCTAGCCAGCAGCAGCTCCTGCTTCTGTTTGGCTAATACAGTTTTAATAGTCAGCACCAAAAAAGCAAACCAAATTGAAACAGTAGGGAGGAGCTGTAACTCAGTGGTCCACCACATGCTTTGCTTACAGAGCAAATCCCTGGCATCTCCAGGTAGGGCATCTGAAATCCTGGAGAGTTGCTGCCAGGCAGTGCAGACAATTCTGAGCCAGATGGACCAACGGTTTGTCTTGGTATAAGGAAGATTCCCATGTTCCTGTGATACCCTTGTGCTAATGGTAGGAACTTGCCTGTGCTTACACAGCCTTTCGCACACTATTCCCAGCAGTTACGTGGAGTGAATCTTTGAGGGAGCAGTGCAAGGAGAAGTTGCCTGCCTTCAGGGACCAGAAGTGCTACAACACATCTCTCCCATTTCATTCTGTATACAATACAATCTGGGAAGGAGGGGGGAGTATCAGGGGTTAACCAAGTTAGACAATGGCCTATTTCCATTCCCATCAGAGGGTCCACCCAGCCAAGGCAACCCCTTTTTTCTAGACTGAAAAGCCCCAAACGCTGTAGCCTTTCCTCATAAGGGAGGTGCTCCAGCCCACAAATCATTCTGGTCGCTCTTTTCTGCACCTTTTCCAATTCAACTACAGTGAAACCTTGGATTGCGAGTAACTTGGTTTGCGAGTGCTTTGCAAGACGAGCAAATTTGTTTTCTAAATTTTGACTTGATAAACGAGCAATGTCTTGCAATACGAGTACATTGTGTTCTCCAAGATATCTCTCTGTGTGTTTGCAGAGTAACAATAGCGTCTCCCGGGCAACAAACTGCCCTCATTAACTGCTCTTTAAAACTCTGTTCTCCCTCTGCTAGAGGCTCCTAGCAGCTCAAACTTTGCTTTGCAACTTCTGTCTTGCAGACCTCATTAACAAGCTGTTTTCCCCCTCCCCCATTTGCCTCTAGCACAGAACAGACTCTGCAGAACAAGGCTCAGGTTTTGCATATCAGACGTTGCAAAGTGAGCTACAAGCTACAGTTTGCAAGAGCAAACGAGGACTAGGCAGGGCAGCAGCTTCTTAATTAGCTGAGCCCAGGAGATAATGCAGACACACACAAAGATCTCTTGCTGAATAACGAATCATCTGAGTTTCCATTATTTCTTATGGGAAAATTTGCTTTGATATACGAGTGCTTTGGATTACAAGCATGTTTCTGGAACCAATTATGCTCGCAGTCCAAGGTTCCACTGTATATCCTTTTTGAGGTGTGGAGACCACAACTGGACACAATACTCCAGATGTGCCCTTACCATCGATTTGTACAAAGGCATAATGATATTGGCCGTTTTATTCTCAATCCCTTTTTTTAATGATCCCGAGCATGGAATTGGCCTTCTTCACAGCCGCCGCACACTGGGTCAACACTTTCATCGACCTGTCCACCAGCACCCCAAGATCTCTCTCTTGATCCGTCACAGACAACTCAGAACCCATTAGCGTATATGTGAAATTTTGGTTTCTCAACCTTTGGAGGCCCGCATACACCCTATGCCAGTGGTGGCCAACCTTTCAACATGAATGCTGGCCCTTTAAATGGTTGCATAGGTGAGGGCATTTCAGCAGGTGCAGCTGCTTTAGCAGCCCCATCAGCACTTGCAGCTGCCAACATTCTGTCTTCTACACAACTCTTAAGAACACAGTAGCCCTAATGGTGGAAGGTTGGCCACCCCTGCCCTATGCGGGCCTCCGGTTCCCCGCGTACCCCCTAACATAAGCCCCCTGCATACCCCTTTACCCCCATTACCCCCAAGTACCCTCCCTTAAAATTTATTTTTCCCAGGTTGTGGCGTGGGCAGGCAGGTCCTCTCGCCCGCACTGCAACCCAGAGTTGAAAAGCTACAGCCCTGCCGAATTGGCAGGGCTGTAGCCTTTTTTCCAGGATGCAGTGTGAGCGGGAAGACACTCCCGCCCGTGCTGCAACCCAGGAAAAACGCAGCCCTCCCAACGTCCCCTGTAGCTCCCCCTACCTGGTCTCCTGGCAGCCGCCATCTCGAATCTCGCAAAATCTTGTGAGATCCAAGATGGCAGCGCCAAAATCTCATGAGGGCACATGAGGCATGAGACTGCCTCATATGACCTCATGAGATTTGGGCGCTGCCATCTTGGATCTCACATGAATTCGCGAGATTCAAGATGGCAGCATCTGGGAGACCAGGTAGGGGAAATTACGGGGGACATCGGGAGGGCTGTAGCTGTTTTTCCCAGGTTGCGGTGCTTGCGCGCAACCCGGAAAAAATGGCTACAGCTGCCCGTCATCAGCTGCTGATCACAGCAGCTGATAACAGGCAGTGTCTCACGTACCCCCAACCTGCGGTCCGCATACCCCTGGGGGTATGCGTACCACAGGTTGAGAACACCTGGTGTAAACAAATATGTATGCTATGGCTCTGTAGTTCCTGTTATCATCCCTTGTTTTAAGAGAGACGCCAGTACCTATAAAACATGATAATCGGTTTAAGAGGAGAAACACAGATAACAATGAGACTGAAAGGCTTATTTCCTATCCCCTTCCTTCTTTTGGGCTATTGCCTTACTTTCTACAGTGCAAAGGGAGCTTTTGCAAATCCTAACAGCATCTGGTGAAAGGTGCTATTATTCTGATGCATGGGTATGATCAAAATTATGTGGGATAGTTGACAAAGGCTTTCCTATGCGTGGCAAGTCTGGATGTGTGGAAGAGATTCATTAATTCTGGAATGAATGGGGCAGCTGCTGAAGTGCTAATTAAAGCAGCCTGATGAAATGATAATACAACCAGTTTCATTTTCATGGCCATTTTGTTTGGTAAAATTAAAGCACTGAAGGTTAAGCAGCGGGAGGATTACATTTTTAATAGCAATAATAATAGTACTGAACATGACAAGGGAGTTAATGAGCCTTTGGGACAAGGACCTGTCGTTTTTCTTCACGTAAAGCACCACCATGGAAATAGTTAGATGGTGCATAATCATAGAATAAATAGCAATTAAGGAATAAGAATAACGGCCCCTCCACCCACAAAACACCTTCCTTCCTCCTAGTACAGAACACCAAGCTGAGCGTGTGTCCTGCAGAATGTGTTGGGCCTAATGTAATTTCAGGCAGGTGGCTCCATGGTTGCCATGGAGACCACACAGTCCTGAGATGTACCAGTCAAGGTGGCCTCAGCACGGACCTTACAGTCTGCCAAGACAACCCCTCTCAGGGTCTTCAGTGCTGCATCTGAGACGACCTCCTCGGTGAGCTCAAACCAGGAGACCAGGAGGCAGTGAGGTGGAAGGTATTCTAAGGAAACAATAACACCTGCACAGAAATGCATGCTTTTGACCACTCTCATTTTTAATGAATAACTGGGGGGGGGGTATGAAACATGGCCTGAAACTTGGGGGGGTTGAATTATGTGGTTTTTAGCATGGTAATGTGATGCATTTTTAAAAATGTTTTGATTGGCTTTAAATAGAAGCTTTTTTAAACATTTAAGTAGTATGCAGAGGAGCATGCAATCAGTCTAGAAACTGCAGCATGGGCTCAAGCTGGAGCCACACCGCATGCGTCTGGGCATGTTGTACCCAGCGGCATCGGCGTGCGTCTGGTGTGTCTGATCTCACATCAGAACGTGTTGGAGCGCTGGAGAGCCACATTCCATCCCGTGCCAAGCGAAGTCAGAGTCGCCTTTTGCTGGTGCACACTGTATCCTATCCCCCTTCCTGGGCCTGATCCACTGACACAGATCAACATGGACGTATGCCAACTATAGAGCTCATGCAGGTCCAAGATTACCCTTTGCGCCTGCTGGGGCTTACCCTGGGGCATGGGAAGAAATGTACCCTTATCTCGAGGAGACCTCTAGCATGCAAAACTCCCCCACAGATGCATCGTAGCCTGCGCTGGTGCCGCTGCATCGCTATGCAGGGTTTCGTTCATGTATAGCATTTTTGACCTTCTGTCTTACTTTCTATTATTTTTTCTAGATATAGCCAGTGCTTCTAATCTTCCCCTCTAGACTTGATCTTGCGTTCATCATGTTATGACACTAGCCTTTTGACCAAGGGCAGTGTCAGAGGTCTGCCAGGTCAGGGACCATGAGTGATGATCAGGTGGCCCACTGGGCTGGGCCAATTTCCTGAACCTCTCAATACTGGTCAACCATACCGATTCCTGTTGAATCCTACTTACCAATGGGAAGAAAGGAAGAAGCTTCCACCTCCTGCCATCACCTGCTAGTTTGGGGGGGGGGGCAACAGTGCAGAACGTTGCCCCAGGGCAATCTGACGCTGGCACTGCTTGTGACATAATTATGATGGGCAGTCCAATCCTATCCTGTGCGGGTGCAGCGGGGCCACCCGGCTCACACCGTATCCAGTGCGGGAAGGGGAGGGGCACAGAGGTCTCCTTGGTGTAAGTGGACATATGTCCCCTTTTCCTGGGTAAAGCCCCAGCCAGCGCCACAGGTCTCATTGGATCCACACCAGCTATTTAGCTGTCGCAAGTCCATGTAGTGTGAACGGGCCCGGGAAAGGGGTTAGGATTCGATGTGTGCCAGTGACAACGATCCCACCCCCTCCTGGGCCTGATCCGTCCATCCCCGCCTCATTATGCTTTTCCCTGCGCCTCTCCTTACCTGCTCTGTCTCAGAGACACCGACGTTCCCACCGGTGCTGCTTACTCATTGGGTGTCATTGGGTGAATGTGCTTTATGGCCGTGAGTTGGCACCATCCAATGGAACAGTAAGAACAACTGTGTAAGTAAGGATTGAGGAAGAACCATCACTAATCTGACCAAACAACTTTGAACTGTAGTTGACATGTTCAAATTCAGATTCAAAAGTTCACAATTTCAGCTACAGTTATCACTGAATGAATTAGATGCACGATTTCAACCAAAGAGCATAACCATCAGCAACAGCAATACAAACACTAAAAAATAAGGCACAAAAATTACACATCAGACCGTGGAGAAAAGCAAGTAATTACAGGGGAGGACGTTCACTCAGGATAGGATTCGGTGTTATGAAAGACATGGGACTGCCCCCCGCCCAAAAGGTCATCTCTGCATCTAGTTATTTCCTCTTTGCACATAGCATCTAGCGAAACTCACTATATGACATGGCATCATTATGTTGCAGTTTTTTTGCACCCTGCCCCCCAACAGCTAAAAATGTGGGAAAAATGTTATCATAGAAGCCGATGGATCATGTGCTATATGCAGACCAGACAGCCCAGGAGAGGGAAGTAAAAAAAAAAAAAATTAAATGCAGCCTTCGGGCATTTGCACTGGTAGCCACAGCCTGCTGACCAATGGAGAGGCATTTGCACTGTCGGCCTGAGACTTGGTTGCAGAGGCGTGGAAAGACTGGAGCGAGCGGAGTAGCGGCTCCGGGCGGCACCACGGTGCCGAGCGGCACTGCTCCGCTCGCTCCAGTCTTTCCACGGAGCGCGCGCCCGCCCAGTGATGCGGGCGGGCGCTCCGAGGCCTTCTCCCCCGGCCTCGGAGCCGGAGAAAGCCCCGGAGCGTCCACCACGACCGGCGGCCAGGGCTTTCTGAAGGCGGCCGACTGCGTTGCCGCTCTATTTATCCTTTTTTGCACATGCGCAGAACGTTTTACATGCCCAGAACGTCTACCCCGGCCTCGGAGCACCCTGGTAAGCCAGGTCCCCCCCCCGGAGCGGCACCCCCCCCGGAGCGGCGCCGCATCGAGTGCTCCAGGAAGCACTCGCTGCTCATACGCCTCTGCTTGGTTGCATATTGGGAGATCCGCCACTGTAAGGCCCAGATAGCATTAGCCAGTGATGTAGACTTGAGTCTATTGACACAGACTCAAGTTGGACTAAAGTCGTGTGAATGATTTGACTCAGACTTGACTCTGCGATTGTAAAAGACTCAACTTGAGATTTGGAGCCTTTTATGACAAGTCGAATTTTATTTATGTTTAAACCTGTTTTCCCCATAGTGACTCGCAACTCGCAACCAAAAGACTCGGGACTTGGGGGCAAAGACTTGGGACTTGACTTGAGACTTGGACCCAGAGACTTGGGACTTGACTCAAGACTTGGAGTCAGAGACTTGATCCACATCCCTAGCATTAGGTCATACAAGTCTTTTTTCCCTCCAACTGTTATTTTCTTTCCCTAGATACGACAAAAGAAGGTTTATTGGAAGCCAGGACATTTGAATTAGTATTTTCCCCCAAACAACCTTTCTTCCACAGACAAACAAGAAAAAAGGCCACAACTCTGGCAAAGAAACTAAATGTTTCCTTATCTGAGTACATTTGGTTGTTGACTCTTGTCTAGCTCACACATCAAGGAAAATTAAAGGGGAAGAACATAATTGACTTTGACTGAATGAAAGAGTGTCAGCCATGGATCTCTTTGGGCCAAACTGGATAAGACATTGTCTCTTTAAATTTCTTTTAAAATCATCCATGTAAACCAGATTCTCTATTGAATGACTTATTGGGGAAGATGCTCAAATGATTTGTTGTTCAGTCGTTAAGTCGTGTCCGACCCTTCGTGATCAACAAAAGGATTAGGCATAACTCCTGCTAACAAAGCAAAGAGGCACCTTTTAAAGTGGTGGCCCTCTTATATTTAGGAGAACAACTGTCCCTCTTCACCCCACCATAGCATATTTTTCAGTGGCTGTTTGCTGGTGCTTTCTCTACAATGTCTACATCTCTTTTAGATTGTGAGTCCTTTGGGGACAGACAACTATTTACTGATTTATTATTTGCCCAATCCTATCTGGGCCTTGTGCTGGCATATCTCTGCTGCTAGTGTAAGGCCCGCGCCGTTGGTGCAGCAATCGCTCCAACATCCTGCAGGCTACTGCCACCAGCATAAAGCCCTGGAAGCTGTACGCAGGCAACAGCAGCCCACAGAACATCTACCATTGCTGGTAAGTTGGTGAGGAGCAGACTGGGGAAGGATCAGGGCAGATCAAAGCAGGAAGTAGAGGCAGTTTGGGAGCAGGAGGGGGTGGATCCCCCCCTTCCCAGCCTGGAACTGTCCCCATAGGCTCTTCAGCAAAAGAGCTGGTATAGATTTGAGGAGAGCCAGGGGATGAGGTGGCCTACAGGGAAGTAAGTAAAAAAAATGTATTTACTTACTTGTCCTGGGCATCACAAAAACCTTTGGGGTACTAAAAAGACTTTGGGCTCTTTGGTTTCTCCCTAAGCAGAAAAATAATCCACGTTTTTCTCACTCATGCTAGCTTTGTCAGCAGTTGTCAGCAGTGACCCACACAGTCAATGAACGTCATTTTTCATTCAGTTCAATGCCAGGCAAACCAGCAGTCCCCAGGCTTCTTCAAATCTCACGCAGCCCAATGTGCTCTGCTATTCACTTCCAGTTTAAAGAGGTGGGAGAAAAACAGCATGCAATTTAAAATGTGCAGTTGTTTTACTATCAGCAGCCACCCACCAATGCTGAGATGAGCCATTTTGCTTTCACCACCACTGGGCTGCACCAGAAGGCAAGCTCCTGTGCAGCACTCCACAGGACTCCGTAAGGACAGGTAGGGCATGAATCCCATGTTGGAGGGAAAGGTGGGATAGAAATCACATAAACAAACAAACAAACAAACAAACAAACCCTTATTTCCATGATTTTTTGCCCTTTTTCAAAATGGTGGGCATCAGTACTCTGTGCATTTGTGATGCTCTCCTGACTTTTGTACAAAAAGAGGAAGAAATGCCATGAGTGTATCTGACTCTTACGGAAGACTCTCTAATTAAACATGTTCAATAAATACTATTGCTTGCTTTTAGAACTATTATTAAATTTCACAATGGTCTGATGCAGCATATGTAAACAAAAAGATGGCCTGAAACTAGTCTGAGCAGAAAAATAATAATAATGGGCTAATCAACCAGCTTGTGGGAAAGCATTATTATTTATTTATTTTATTTTTCACATTTTTATACCGCCCTTCCTCCAAGGAGCTCAGAGTGGAGTACATATTTCCTCCCCTCCTTTTTGTCCTCACAACAACCCTGTGAGGTAGGTGGGGCTGAGAGATAGTGGCCCAAGGCTAACCTGGGTGACCTGGCCCAAGATCACCCAGGAAGCACCCATTATGAGGGCTACCTAAATATAATCAATGACTAATAGTGCAATCCTCGTTAGTGCAGGTGCTGCAAATTCAGCCCCAGCACTGGGTGTCGTAAATGCGCCTTACAGTGCAATGCGACACCTGGAGAGTTGCCAGAGCCAACTGGAGGGAAGGATGCATGGACCATATGTGAAATCTGGCCAATGAATGCAGATTTTTTAAAACACTAGATTCTAAATGCTTGCAGTCACCTGTATTTACAATTTAACTGTGTTCATCTCTCTATTTTTTTGGGTAAGGAAACTAAGGACAATTTGTCTGTGTGTCATAGTGTGCTCAGGGAGAATATAACTTAATTAGAGAGCAGTCCTATGCTGTGTTATTACAGAACCTCTACTATGTTAATATGCATAAATATATTATTACAGAGCATTTGCTGCTGTAGTTACAGTGCAACTGATGTTAATGGAAGGAAAGTGCTTCCAAATAAGGAGATGAGTGGGACTATTACCATAGGTGTCTCTTAAACTACAATCCTATACACACTTACCTGGAACTCAGTCTCATTAAACTCAATGAGGCTTACTTCTGAATAGAAAAGCCTAGGATTGCGCTGTTAGTTTATCATTGTAGGGATTGTCAGGAGCAAATGACTAAGTATTCTGCTTTGGTGTGAGGAGGGATCATATTTTTGATCAGCATGGTGTACAGTATGTATAAAAATGCTTTTTGACAGTGAACCACATATCCTGATTGTCATCTCTCCCACCCCACACCCCTTGGGGTGCTGTAAGCAAACAAGAGAGCATCAGTTTCCTTTCCATCCTCCTTGAATTTGTGTCCCTGAGGTCTGACCAGTGTAGATTAAAGTAGAAATATGGATCAGGACTACTGTATGGACAGAGGGGGGAATTCAGCCCTTGTCCAATCCAAACTGGGCTCACCTGGAAAGAAAAAGAGCAGCTGTGGAGGGGGGGGGGCGATCCCAAACAGGACCACATAAGTGGAGGCCAGGCTACAACCAGGCTCCTTGCCACAGGATGTGGTGATGGCACCTGGACTAGATGCCTTCAAAAGGGATTTGGATAGATTCATGGAGGAAAAGACCATCACAGGTTACAAACCACAGGCAACCTCCTGGCTTTAGAAGTAGGTTTTCTCTGTGCCAGGTACAAGGAAGTGGCAACAGGATACAGGTTATCTTGTTGGCTGTGTGCTCTCGGAGGCATCTGGTGGGGCCACTGTAAGATACAGGAAGCTGGACTAGATGGGCCTTTGGCCTGATCCAGCAAGGCTCTTCTGATGTTCTTATGTTCTTATGTTAACAGGCCAAGATCAATTTGGGGTCATGTGACCAAAGGCCAGGGAAGTACAACAGAAGAGCTGCAGGGAAGCAGGTCGAGGACAGACAAAAGGACTGGCAAAAATTCCAGAACACAGAAACAGAGTTATTATAGACTAAGAATCACACACACACACACACACACACACACACACACACACACACACACACACACACACACACACACACACACACACACACAGTTGTTATGTACAACTGAGTAAAGGAACATAGCATACTGCAGCCAGAGAGGAGCTATCAGCCATGTGTACAATACTAGCTGGGAAAGGGAAGAGGGTGATCATTGGTATGAAAATGGGGGTGTTGCGTGCAAACATATTCCGATTTTCATTTGTGAAATGTTCAAGGGTGTCCATATATTATAGAACGGATGTTTTCAGACACTATTCAGAAGGAAATAATATAGCCACCTATTAACAATCTGAAAATCAAGTCATTAAGGCATCTCACAGTTTTTAAAGCATCAATGGGTTTAAAGACCCTTCCTCTATTGGAATGGCAAAGACTTCTGGGAAACTGGAAAACTTTCAAGAATCAAAATTAAAGAAAGCTTCTTAGATTTGGATTAAATATCAGTAAGATATAATACAAGAGGTTTAATTGGTGGATAGAAAGGAAGCGAAGAAAGAAGATATTATACAGGCAGTTTGAAAGACCGTATTATTCTTTCACACAAGCAGTCTGAATGATTGAATTTCATCCATTTCAACTAGCAAGGATGTGATTACCTGGTATGTGAAGAGGCGGATTCCATAGAAAAAGAATATATTTGCTACTTACTTGTGATATATGGAATGGTTAAGTCTTTTCAGCTGCATTTATTCATATGCTTTGTCAGATTTAGAACCTACCAACCCACAGTTTGGATGCCCTTTTAGGGCATATATCTTGTTCACAGAGATATGAATGAAGAGTCAAATTAAAGCATGGTAAGGCTGCTCTGAGTGGCGTGGGGGATGGAGGAGGGTGGAGCTGGGCAGATCAGGCCTGGGAGGAGGTAGGACTGGTGTCCTTGTTGGATGCTATATCGGATCCTATCCCCCTTGCAGCCGACATGGAGCGGCTTGATTCTCCACCGGCTAATGAGCTAGCGGAGACCAAGTAGCCCCACTGCAGAGGCTGGGGGTTTACTCAGGGTAAGCAGACAAATGTCCACTTCCCCTGAGTAGACCTCCAGACAGAGTTACCCAGAGGATTCACCGTGGGCTGCACAGCCCACGCTGAACACCCTACGCCATGGGGGATAGGATTGGGCTGCCCGTTAGTGAATTTCTACCTTACCTTTCTCCCAGTAAGGGAACTCAAGGCAGTTTACAACGGTTAAAATCAACAATAATTAAACAATAGAACATTAAAAACAATTAAAACATGATGATGTGACTCCTGATGATGACTACATGACTCCTGCATTAGCCTTTGGCTATCCTGCTGTGATGTCACAGAAGCCAGGGCATCAGAGCTGCTAGAGGCCTGCCGTGAGTGTATTTAAATTATTGTGTGCACACAGAGACAAATACCTGATTTCAGCAAACTTGGAGAATTCCAGAGCGTTCGAAGGCTTATAGTTAAGGATGCCAGGGGACAGATGTTGGCTTCCAGGCAGAAAAAGAGCCTGGAGCTTGTGGGGGAAGGATCCGTCAAAGTTATTGTCAGGAAGGAACACACTCTACAAAATTCACAACCACCAGGCACCCACTGTACAGCAGAGGTGATGGAGGGAGGGTAAATAGGAAGAGCCAAATGGTGCACAGGGGCAGCTAACACAAGGCCACTCTGGAGTCAGGTAAACATAGGCCTGAGGAAGAAGTGGTCCCATGGTGACAACTCCTCACAAACAGGAAGCACATCCTGCTGATTATTAGGACCTACCTGGAACTACTCAAGCTTTTCTAGCTCTCTTCTAGAAAGGTACAGATGACCTGACGTTTCTTGGGATATGGATGGGAGGATTCCTTGGGAATGGGAATAAGGTTGCTGCTACATTATGGACAAGGTTATAGGTGAAATTCCTTCTCAAAACCAGTCAAAGTAGCTGAGCAGGTTCTGATGACATTCAACAGGTGCTATGATGACCAGCTGCTCAGCAGTTCTTCCTCCCACCCAATTTTGCATTTTTCAATTTTGAATTTTTCAGCAATTTTGCTGGCGGAAATCTGAGGAGGCTGATAGGACCTGCCCCGGGTTACACTTGGGGAAGGGGACGAGTGTCCCCTTCCCTGAATAGACCTCTGGCCCACTGGCCGGATCCTTACGTTGGATTTCGCTCTCAGTTGCCTTTCAAGAGTCTTAAGGATTCAGCAGTGTCAGTGGTGATGCAGGAAGGACTGTTTCTCCCACAGTCTTGGAGAATGAATCACTTGCTATCAACTTATCAGGCAGAAAGGTACCACAGAAAGGAGCTGACACTCTCTGAAGAGATTTCTACAGTCCAAGGAGGTGTTTTCTTTTTCAGACACACTCTAACTATCTGGCAAGCACCACCCTGTAGGTCCACCCCGCTCTCCCCAGGGGCTGCATTTTTCTGAAGGGACACATGCAATGGGGCAGAGCTGCAGATTCAGCAGAGGTAAAGCTTGCTGGCATGCTCTGGTTAGCTCTGTAACCATGGACACTGTCGGTGCTCACAGTTTGTCTGAGCAGGGCTATCGAGAGTGCAAGAGAATCTTTCACCCAGAAAAAGGCAGAGGACATCAGGTAGGAATAATAAGAGTTTGCTACAGACACGAGTAGCTTGAGTTTCTGCTGTGCCCTCAGCAGCCTATGTCCGACTCCTACCCACTGATTAATCTATACCAGGGCAGGGCCACTCGGTTGCCACAAGTCACAGGACCAAAGGACGGCTGACCCAGATGTAAGAAAGGTCACCAAGACATTAAAACCCCAGAGGCAGATTGTGAGACCCGAACACATTCAAAGGTTAAGCTGAATCCATTGAACACAGTGCTGTGTTCTCAGCACGCCGCTGGAATCCTGAAGATATTAGTCTCAAACGTTGGTGACAGCAAGGACTGTGAAATCGTGCTATTATGAATGCAGGCAGGAATCATTGTCTTCTCAGAACAGATATGAATGGAATCGGAGACAAAGGATGCAATCTAGAGAACATTGGCTATGCCATCCTCACAGTACTTAAACTGTGAACCGAGTCCCTCCCCTTGACATAGCAACTCCCCGCAAGCAACTCTCCATTGTCCTTTCTTTTGCTATATATTTTCCCAAGCTAGCCAACCTAGTACTTGGGAGTCCTGCTAATTGTGCAATCCCATTGTTGAACATCACAATACTGCCAGGTTTTTGCTGTATATAATTTACCTCCTAAATGAGGGGGGGGAAAGCATTTTTACGGTGGCTCTGGATGGTCACTCCAAGCAGCGACAGAAGTTGTATTATTATTATTATTATTATTATTATTATTATTATTATTATTATTATTATTATTATTAATAATAATAATAATAATAATAATAATAATAACAACAGTATTTATAACTGCTTTTCAACAAAAAGTTCATAAAGAGGTTTACAGACAAAATCAAATGATTAAATGGCTCCCTGTCCCAAAAGGGCTCGCAATCTAAAAATGAGTGAATCCAGGTCTTGCCGAAAAGGGGCAAAGGTGTGTGTCCTGTCCATACAAGGGAAACTTCAGCTTTAGATTTATATATGTAGGTGCATATTGGAGCCCCTTTAGAAAAACATTCGGATTTTTCCCAAGCTTCCCACATGAATAGCCACCTACTTGTAGGAAAAAATTATACATAGTTGTATGCACATTAACATAAGTTACAAATGCTGCATATGAAATGCATGTGTCTATTTTGCTCTTTTTTTCAGCATGCCTGTGGTACCTGTGTAGGAAAATATTCATGTTTGAAGGAGCCCTGGGTCATTCAGACAATGGCAGAATGCAGACAAAGATACGATCACGATAACTGAGTAAGTTTGGGAGTGCAGATTTGTCTGGGTCTATCTGCCAGTCATCCTGCACCCATCTATCTGGGCTGGCCCCTAGATCTTGACACTTTCTGGAACTAAGCTTGTCAGTGCCTTGATATAACAAAATGCCATTTGGTAGCCTCTGCCTGCAGAGCGACAATTGACTAACTGAGGATGACTCAGCCGGTATCAGTTCCTCTTGTGACAGGGTTATCGGCTAGCTTTACAGTAGAATGCATTAACATTTCCCAGCACATATTCCCACCAGGACCAGGATCCTGAGTACCAAAGGCAAGCTGTGTCACGTAATTAATGATCTTTGTCTTTTTTTAAGCTGTAGAATGCGAGACAGGCATGACTCCAGTGGAAAAGAAACATGCACCTGAAGCCTGTGCATGTTTACTCAGAGGAAAGACCCACTGTGTGGTATTGACTGTTGTGTTTGGTATTGACTATTATAGCCCAAGACCAAGTGCAGCTTGTACTTTTCACAGTATGTAAAATGCGCATGCAGTGGGAGGTCACCATTTTAAAACAGAGATGTCCCTTGTATTTTGAGTTGGGAGGTTAACAGCCCAATCCTGTCTACAGTTTAGACCAGCGGAGCACTGCTCCACCTGTCTAGGGTATCGCAAACATGTCGTAAAGCACATTTGCGGCACCTGGCAAATAGGCAGTGCTGGCACTGAGGCCAGCACCGCTCTACTTACCCCAGATCCAGAGCTTCGCCTGCCAGAGCAGGTACATTTTCTGCCAGACTGTGGAGTGGCGTTCAGGGGTGGGGGTTGGGATTGGTCGGCCAGGCCAGGGCTGGGGGAGGGATCGGCAGCAGTGCACTCCACCAAATCCTATTCCCCTTCCCGGGCCTGGCTGCTGGTACATGGGCATCTCCGATTTGCGCCAGCACAATTGCTGGTCCACCTCCGAGGAGACCCATTCGGGCGGCTGGGGCTTACAAATGTTCCTTTCCTCTGAGGTGGCCTCCCAGCTGCCTGCTCTGCTCTCTGGATGCAACGGAGGCTGCACTGTCCCCATTGCATTGCAGGGCGCAGACAGGATTGCGCTGTAAGCCTCAGTCCCAAGTGTATGGAACAGGCTTTCTGTGATCCAACTGATTGCCAAAGATTTGACTCAAAGGCGATCACAAAGACTCCACCACAGGCGCTTCTCCCCTTCTCCCAAAGTCAAGTTTTTACATTTGGAGTTGGGGAAGGTGGTGGTGCTGGGCATTGCCAGGACCCCAGTGAAGCATCTTATACTACTGAGAAATCTGCAGTGGGACACTGATACCATTCGCATCAACTCTGGGCTCTCTGAGGAGCTTCTTCCTGATGGAAATGACATGAATTGCATCAATTTTCTGCCAGAAAATTCTGGAGGGAAACTTATGCTATTTGTATAATTGCTCCTGGTGAGAAAGCACTCCAAAATACTTTAAGGGCCTTCAGCCCAGCAAGAAAGTCACAGATAGCATCACTTTCCTATCAAGGATTACTGGTAGTCCCAGTGCCAGGTGAGAAAGGACACCTGTCTCTGTTGCTGCCTTTGCCTTCTTTAGCTCCAAAGGTAAGTACTTGTTGTT
The DNA here is from genome assembly GCA_026170595.1 of Plestiodon gilberti rubricaudatus. Lineage (NCBI taxonomy): Eukaryota > Metazoa > Chordata > Lepidosauria > Squamata > Scincidae > Plestiodon > Plestiodon gilberti. The sequence continues at coordinate 252,308,315 of JANXHW010000001.1, read as the reverse complement.
TGGGCCAGGTAAAGTTGCTGCTGCTCACAGAATTCAGGTGAGCAGAGATATGCTTGACTTAGGCTGCATGAGATGTATGCTTGTCTCAAATCCTGCTTGCAAGCATTTGAGTAGGGGTGTTCACTTTTTCAAGTGCCCCGATCCAATGCTCACAACACCTCTAGTCAGGCTTACCAGATCGCCGACCGGGACCCTCCGTTTTGCCCTTAAGGGGCGGGGCGGGGGGAAGGGCTCCCTTCCCCCTGCCCCGCCCCTTAAGGGCAAAACGGAGCGTCCCGGTCGGCGATCTGGTAAGCCTGCCTCTAGTCACAAGAGTCCTCCCAGTTTTCATCTGAAACACTGGAAGGTGTGTACTACTATTCATGTTCCTTCCAAAGTAAAACCCACGTTCAAGGAAGCTTATCCACAAGAAAGTACTACTATTCATGTTCCTTCCAAAGTAAACCCCACGTTCAAGGAAGCTTATCCACAAGAAAGTACTGCTATTCATGTTCCTTCCAAAGTAAACCCCACGTTCAAGGAAGCTTATCCACAAGAAAGTACTACTATTCATGTTCCTTCCAAAGTAAACCCCACGTTCAAGGAAGCTTACCCACAAGAAAGTGAGCATAAGACTGCAGCCAAAGGCAAGATATTATGACTCATGTCCTGGGTTCAGCCTTAGCATTCATAAAAGGTTAGATTCTGTTGAAGTCTAGTGAGAGCCTTCAGTAATGCTATCTTTGAGCTGTGACCCCTTTAGCTGCCTGGAGCCGGGTTTTATAACTGAATAAATATTGAGGCTAGGAGAAAGAGGCATTTATGGCTAGAAATGATAGCTGTGTGGTTTGCTTTGTTTTACCAGTTAACGTTTGCACAAATAAAACAAAGTTCAGAAATAATGGATAATTCAATAAAGGATAAAGTAGAAGTAAATAAACAATTTCCTGGGATGAGGATTTGGATTCCATTCCCAGTTCATATTTGCTTGGAAACACAAGAGCTTCATAGTTGATCAGTATAGACTGGCAATGCCACGATATCAGTGCTTTGCAACTCAAGGGTAATGTGGATATTACCTTCACATGGACTCTCTGATCATGTTTTAATAGAAATATGCTAGCATGATGAAGCCTTAATCAGAGTAAGTGATCAGAGGTTTAAATATTACATACATTTTAAAGTAGACTCGTCATGTTAAGGGAGATGACAGCAACAGGCTCTGCTCTTAGAATGAGCAGTGGCTATGACCACTCAGGTCTGGTCTACGCAAAACAACAGAATGAAGTGGTACAGTTTTGAGGTAGGAGAATGGACTGCATCAAATCCCTATTTGCAATTTGCTTGTGATCAGGAATTGCTAGCACTGTCATATGATTGACTTCTCTTCTCAGTCCCCAAAGGAGGTTTTTTTTCTCAACACTTAAAGTACACCTTTGTTCCTCATCCTTAGTAAGAACGTTCAGCCATAAACTGAACTAATGCTGCTAGAGGGAGGAAATGTGTTTTAAAGGGCTCCCTTTAGGCCTTGTTTTAATCATTTTAATTGTCTATAACAGCCTTCTAAGAACGTGCAAAAGAATGTTATCTTCTCTGACAATATTTCCCCTTAGACTTGGACAATGACTTATGGAGCGTCCCTTCTTGCTACATTTGCAACAGGAAATATTGCACTTTTCTTCAAGCTCTAATTGGTATACTTGGGACTGGGCAGCATTGTCTTTTGCAAAAATGATGGCTATTTGGAAACTGGTGGAGCTGGGCATAGGACTGCTTTTCTTTCTCCATTCACCAGTGGATGTTGTGGTTTGGCCAAGAATGTTGCACTGCAATCTGCACTGGAACCACAGAGGTTTCTAGACACTGGCATATTGTGATGGTCATCATTACAATCCATGGGTCCTGAGCTTGTTGGAGTGCATGGATGCCACAACAAGAGGCCTCTCAGCCTTGAAATATACCAGTTGCATCATTCGGCTTGTGCCAGGGCAGGTCTATGATCCTTTGAGCAAGCCTAATGTAACAGAGAGCCAGCGGGTGGCGCAGTGGGTTAAACCACTGAACCATGAGTTGTCGATCGAAAGGTCGGCAGTTCGAATCCATGCGATGGCTCCTGCCAACCTAGCAGTTCGAAAGCAAGAAATTGCAAGTAGATTAATAGGTACCATGTCAGCGGGACAGTAACAGCGTTCCATGCGCCTCAGTGTTGAGTCCACATGACCATGGAAACGTCTTCGGACAGCGCTGGCTCTTCGGCTTTGAAACGGCGATGAGCACCGTTCCCTAGAGTCAGACACGACTGGACTTAATTGTCAAGGGATACCTTTACCTTTACTAATGTAACAGAAGACCTGCAGGACTCCAGTTAAGTTTTGGAATCCACAGGACCCTTTTCATTCAGTAGTATAATCCACCTGCAAAAAAACAGTGGGTGGATTATTTCACAGAATTCTTTTGGGCAAGTTTCCCTATCCCTACCAGATAATGTGTATCAGCCAGTCCTGGTCTTTATCCCATCCCTTTTGATGAGATGTGCTTATGCCACCTCTTTTAATCTTGGCAGAAAGACTATGTAGATCTTCAATCGAAAATCCTTGATTATTTTTTGAGAATCCTCTGCTTTCCAAACCACAAGCTAGATGACAGCCATTTTTTTTCTTGCCTGATAAAAGCTTTCATTACAGCAAGATTAAGAGATTTCCATTTCTCTCCTATTATTTACAGCATTTGTCAGAACATAAATCTTGTATGGAAAAAGGTTGCATTACTCATTTGCTTTTAAAAAAGAAAGCAGGGTTCATAGTATTTCAAATTCTTTTGGGATCTCTTCACTATCTAGCACTATTACATAGATATGCCTTTGACTATCTTAAGGCAATCCATTTATCTTTCTCTCCTGCTGGGAAGGTGAAACCTTTTTGCTTAGTCCATTTTGTAATGGAGGAATCAGTCACACTGCACAATCCTCTTCTCGTCCATGCTTCAAAGCAAATGCTCTTTCTGGCCTTATGGATGGGATAACAGGTGGCTTTTAAAAGGCTTATCAGACAAATTTCATAGAGTGAAACATACATTAGTGGCTCCTAGATCTGAGAGCTCAGAGTGAAACCTCCAAAGTCATCATCTCTCTATTACCAGATGCTGGAGACAAACTTTCGAGGATGTTTCTCACCACCCTGCCCTTCTTCAGTGGTTGGCCACTGTGATAGACAGAGAGCTGGACAAGATGAATCTTTGGATGCAATCCAGGAAGACAATTCTTATCAACAGGAGACATTGTGAGTGTAATCAGCACTGTGTGAAAGTTCAGTACGGAGAAAGCCAGCCGTGCCCTTTTCTTCCATAAAAAGCTTAAGTGCTTTGCTCCATGGAGCTCCCAGTGTTCGAGGAACAGTAAAGCCTTCACTTGAGACCAGACCTTTCGAATGGCTTATCCCCCTGTATCCACAGGATTCTTCATTCATGTGTAGAGCTCTTTGCAATTCTGACCGGTCTTTCCTTTTGCCTGGGCTGCCACACAAGCAGCATAATCAGTGCTAGGTATTCTTAACCATCTCTGCATTTTGAAACAAGAACACTCTGAACCATTTGGTTTGAAAAACGAATGGCATAAAAGCCACTCGTAAAAAAAGAAAAGATCACTGACTCTTACTCTTTGGCTGCCACTGAAGGAAACAGCTTTTGTGTGGGCTTCTGGTACCTGTTGCTGGCTGAAATCAGGTGTTGGAGAAACTAAATGAAAAATCAACATTGCTTGGAATCTGTTGCAGGTTTGGGCTTCTACAGGAGTTTGATTGCTACAGATCTTCTTCCCATCCCTTTTTCCCTTTCGGTCTTTTTAAAAAAATATGACTATAGTTAAACCTAAAACTGACACTCTAGTCACACCTTCCAGAATGATCAGGCCAGGGAGAATTCAGGATACACAGTCAGGTCTTGCTATTTGTACAAATTACGTCATTGGGGAGTAAGTACAGTATGTCTTTGTGCTTGTAGATGGGCAGCTGGTCCCACTGTGAAAAGCTACAAACAGCCCTTCCTGTGCTCTTCAGGGGTTCAGCACACCTGTATCCTGCTTCCGTTCAGGGCCTAGATTGCTTTGGAACATCCTGTTGAAAGTCATCACTCCCTGTGATTCCCCACAGTGTGTTCAACTAGAGTTTGTGCCAGTTCAGTGACGGCTCATTTTCTAGGGTTGCTCATCATTGTCCCTCTAATATGTGTTGACTTCAAATTAGATGGCCTTTAAAGGCCATCCACAAATGACCTTCAATGAGATCATTATAGCACAAATCCTGCTGGCTTGGCCAGGGGGAGGCTGTCTTTAGTCTCCCTAGTTGTGCCCGTAGACTGGCAGCGTTCTGTCTTGATTCTCAGATGTGCTAAAATGTAAGGATTCACAGGCATATGTGCATATTGACACACAGGAAGGCTGTCCATGTATTCTCTTATAGGTAATAGCCAACCTGTTTTAGTATCCAACTAGTGCTGTGGTTCTCAGAGGGATCCACTAACTTAGGACATGCCTTGACTTGTTAAAGAAGCAGAGTGAAACACCACTTACTAGAGTTGCCAGCTGACAAAAACAAAACAAAACAAAAAAACTCAGATGGCAAACTCTTGTGTCTTTAATAATAGCAGCTTGGGGCTAAACTACACATTCCATTAAGTTTGTCATCAGCTCAAGCGCTGCCTGAGGTGGTCCAATTCTACCGCTTCTCCATGTTTTTTGTTGGTACATTAACATGTGTGACCCGACCCCCCCCATCACCATTGCAACCACCACTGCCCCTTCTGTACCTCCTCTGCCATTGTCACATCTTAAAAACTAGCCAGCATTGGAGGGGGGGGGATAATCATGGGAAAGCTTCTCCCTGCACTGAGCTGTTTAAAGCAAGCATCAACAGGAGAGGAAGTAAGGAGAGGTCAATCTTCATTCAGTAATATATTCTCCATTGAAGGTTTTCAATCAGAGCCTGGATGACCCCCTATCAGGGACGTTGTAGCAGTTGCCCGCACTGAGCAGGGGGTTGGACCAGATGATCTCCAAAGTACTGTCCAGTCTGACATTCTGTGATTCCTGATGGCGCTCCTGTCGGCTGCTACCTTCTCCTCCAGCTCTGTGGTCATGATTCTCAGCAGCTGCAAAAGAGAAGAAGGTAAGCCTTCCTCCCACCTTCTGCCTCCAAGGAGAGTGAGGGGAAAGAGGATGGGTCATCAACTGTGCAGGTGACGTGCAAACTGGTGGATGCAGCGTGCCGGATCTCACTGTTGAGGTTTTCCATGTGATTGTGTACATGACCAGATGGGGAAAAGGCAAGTGCCAACTCGGCTGTACATGTATAGAAGGAACTGAAATCCATTTACTTGTTTGTGGCTGTTTGGAAAGTGCAATGAGAATCACAGAAATGACTGTCAGCTCTCTCTCTCTCTCTCTCTCTCTCCCCCCCCCCCCCGTGTACAATCCAAATCACACTAGACTTTCTCCACATGGTTGTGTATCTCTATATCTCATTGTGTGGAGGAAGGTTGACAGTGGGCTAGCCCTACGGGACACAGAGAAGTTGGTCGCTGGCAGAGTGGGAAATGCAGCTTAGACAAGAGATTTCACACTCTTTCTCCCAGGCGAGATGAAGAGGAAAATAAGGATAAGACGACCAGATTATACGCAGTGGTGCAGGTGGAGAGTGGGGTGAGGCACTCTCAATGAGAAATGCTAAGGAGGACCTGATTCAAAGATGGGGGTGGAATATATAATGCTTTCTGAAGCCAGCAAGATTGCCTGCCTCAAGCACAGCGAATTAAGCAAACAAGCAGCGATAATCCTGAAAGCGGTTTTAATCTGAGCCACCTGTTTGCTCTTTGGATGGGTGATGAGGACAAGCTTTATTCAGCTCAGCTGTGTGATTTTCTAACAGGAAGCATCATCACTTCATCATTGTTTTTAGAGTCCAATGAATTGGAGACTCAGCCTAAGCCTTTACCTTCCCACACTGAACCCTTTATATATACACAGCTTGCAACACCTACCCAGATGTGAAGCAAAGATTCTGAAGCTAAGATTGCTGCTAGTCAAATCCTATTAGGGGGGACGGGGAGAGCAATGAGCAGGCAGCCACAGGATTTTTACAGATGCAATAGCCCTCAGTAAACAACTTTGTGTGCAGTGCAAGACCTGGAATGTATTAACTCAAGGCAAATTTATGATGATCTAATAGGGCAATCCTAGGCATGTCTACTCTCAGAAGTAAGCCTCATTGAGTTCAAGGAGACTTACTCCCAGGTAAGACTGTACAGGATTGCAGCCTATCCACACTTACCTGGGAGTAAGTGCCACTGAATTCAGTGGGGCTTACTTCTGGTAGACATGCATAGGATTGTGCTGTAAATGTATTTGAATTTGCTAACACGAAGGGACCAGTGTTCACACACCATTGTTAATATTTCAACAGGTATATTCATGCAATGACTCACCTGAGTTTGCATCATGCCTTTTGCAAATCCCTCTATCTTTTTAATCTTATGAACAGGTTAAAGGAGTTTCACAGCCCCCAGATGTCAATAAATGTGGTTCATAGATATCTACACTGTTGTTTCATATTTTATTTTTGTGCCCATCTCTCCACTATGACAGCTAGCCAGTTCCAATGTAATAATTTTAAATTGTATCCTTTTGTTCACTGTATTTCCCATTGCTTCCTACTACAAGTCTTCCCCCCCCCCTTCAATTAGATTGTAATCCAGTTGTTTAATAAAAAGTGCTACCTTAGGGTAGGAGAAACTGCAAGACAAAATAAATTACTGACATAAATCAGTGTTGGAAGAGACATCACAGGTCATCAAGTCTAACCTCTTAGCAGCTTGTTCTTAAAGGTTCAGCAGTCCTCCTACTCCACCCCTCAAGGCCACAATCTTAAGCACACCTAAGAAATAAGACTCACTGATTGTAGTGAGAAACACCTAATTCTTCATTACCATTTCTATGAGCAAGTACCCCTCTCTTGAGGAAACATCTCCCCCCCCCCGCCCCAATGACAGCAGTCTGCATACCCTGAGACTGACATAGGAAGCATCCTGCCATGTTTTCCATTGTGTCCAGAACTCTGCGTCACATATCACAGGTAGCCTCTACCTCTCAAATGTACACTGAAGTCCCTTGACTGTCCTGCTCCCTCAAAGAACAGCCTTGACCCAAACCTTTGTGGATTCCCACTGGGTTTCACTCACACCTAGTCACTGGTCTAGTTCACTCACCTGACTTGGGAGCAGGAAATTTGAAAGTCCTTTAATTTAAACCAGCCTATCAGAACAGGGGGTAGGTGGGTGGGCTAATCTCCTACAAATAGGATAAAAGAGAGTGACCAAGTGTATAGGGGCAAGCAAAGGGGGGGGGGGCTTTGTGAGAGTGCAGCCATGATGTTATCTAGCTAGGAAAAAGTTAACTCCCAAGAGGATTGTGCCAGGAGGATGCTGAACTGTAAATGGAGGAAGTCTTAGTTAGAATTTGTGTTTATTTCATTTTGATCTTTGCTTCTTGATCTCAAGTATATAATTTGATTGTCTGTTTTTTCCCTTGTTCCATTTTAATTCCCAATAGATCTATTCCTTTGATTTGGTTGAAACAAACCTGGCTAGTGCTTTAACTCAGAGAGTCTCTCAAAGTCTCTCAGACTTTGCTTGGCTCTACCCAGAAGGTGTGAATGAGTTGTGGTGGAACTGTATTTAGATGTGTGGGTGAGAAAGGGAGAAAAGTGACTCCCTGCTGCGAGTGTATTTTCAGTGGAAAATCTAAATTTTTCCTGTGTAATATGTGAGAGACTCTCACTGGGGTTTTATGTTCAGGTTGCTTCACTATAACATACACCTCCTTTTGTTGCAAAACCAGCTAATATTCCTCATACAGGTTGAATATCCCTTATCCAGACTGCTTGAGACAGAAAATGTCTGGATTTTGGAATATTTGCATAAATATGAGATCTTGGGGATGTGACCCAAGTCTGAACATGAAATTAATTTGTCTCATATACACATAGCCTGAAGATAATTTTATACAATATTTTAATAATTTTGTGCCCCAGCATGCCTTGCACTATGCTAGCCAAGTGCTGGAAAAAGTTTTTTTTAAAGTCATAGCCCCCAAAATATCTGGATTTCGGATGTCTGGTTAAGGGGTAATCAACCTGTATTATTTTGCATTATGTGCTTTGTTGCTCTCTGCTCAACTGCAGCTTAGATCATTTCACTGTTCCTCCAAGATTTGTTGCCATTCATCCAAGTCCTAAATGGCTTGATCCTTAATTGTTAACTGGAACATTATGAGAACCTCTTTAAAAGACAATGTGTCAAAGCAAAAAAAAAAAAAAAAGGCAATGCAGCAGTGTATTTACTCTACCCAAAGCACTATAACTTATGGCAGTTGTACAGTATTGTCTTTCCATGCAGAGGTGGCACCATTTGGTCTTCTAAGTTGTCTGAACAATTCTTCAGAATTTATTCAAGATCCCATCCCAGACTACCTTCCCAAAATGTTATCAGAACCTACACTCAGCGCAATCATGTGTAAGGATCCGGCCGGTGGCCCAGGGCCACCAGTCGGATCCTGAGCCCGGGCGACCGAACTGCTGCCGGGCCGGAGCTCTACTCAGGGAAGGGGAAGCTCATCCCCTTCCCCAGGTATAAATCCAGGTTGGCCCAATTGGCCTCCTCAGATTTCCTAAATAGCTGGCAGAGCCGGCCCAGCGGGGACGGAGATATGGCCGAGGCCACCCCTGTCCTCTCCCGGGCAGGCTAGACCAATGCCCCCCTCCCTCGCCTGCCAAACAACCTCTGTGCCCGCCAGATCCTTACCAGCCTTCTCTGGCGGCTGCTTGGACGTTCCGGTGATGGAGCAAGGAAGGCCAGCCTCTGTGTCGGCCTCCCTTGCTCCAGAGTAGTCACGAACGTGCTTTACGGCACGTTCACGACTGCTGCCAACAATGGAACACTTGTTCCATCGCCGGCGCGATCTATAGGTTTGCGCTCACTGACAGATAGGCTATCTTATGTTCTCTAAATGATATAAATGGTCTTCAAGAGCAGCCATCTATCTGCCAAATCCCTTTTCAGCAAAAAATAATCCATGTGATGTTTGAAGTGCAGAGATCCATTTAAATCCTAATGTTCAAAGTATGCTGCCAACTAAGTACAGCAAAGCACTGCCTTTGCTGAAGGATAAGTGGGTATTTGTTCAGAGACAGACCATTCTGAAGAGAGAATTTAAATTGTGTAATTTAATTTTAAACTCATTTTCGTGTTGAAGTTTTTAAGAAGAAACTTCAACACGAAAATGAGTCCCCCTGTATCGTCTTAGTTTAAGGGTCAAATTAGCAATGCATGTAGATATATGTGATAGAGATGTTCTCCAATGCAGAAACAGCTCTTCCCCCCCCCCGAGGATGCCTCAAATGTTCGAGGCGAAACGTAAAGTTTTTTTTAGCACCTTATTTTTAATAATAAAATTATATTCTACGATGAAGTTTTCCCGGCAAGATGCTTGTTTTGAATTCTAAAAGCTCTTTTTTGGGGGGGGGGTTTGAAACTTATGTTTTGGCTGGGGGTGGGGCTAGTGAGGAGACGCATGCATGCATGCATGCACACATGCACCTGGGAATTTAAGACAAGTGGGCTCCTCCTCTCCCTCTTAGACATATTCAAAGACATAAAATTACCGGGGGGGGGGGGGTTGGCCCGCCTATGGGACTGGAACAAATTCTTCTCAGGAGAGAATGTGAGACTTGTGGTTATTGTAACTTGCTACATTCTGTTCTGTATGCTTTAGAATAAACTAGGGCTTATCTTTAACTACATAGAATTATATAAAAGTTCAAAATTATCTTGAGCCCTTTGATTATTACCCTATTTCTGTTTTTCCTAATGCTAAGCTTTTCCTTGGGTGTTGCTTTTGGGATGGGAGAGAGAATCAACACAATCCTGAACAGATTAACACCATATGTTTTTACATCTTCTTGTTTTCCACTTATTTTTGTTTTTCATTGTGATCTGATATAAAATGGTTTTGAGCTCTGGCATGGGTTCAAATCCCAGCTAAGCTATCGATGAGGTGACCTTGGGCAAGAACTGTTCAATCTGAGCAACAAACTATAAACCAGCTCAATGAACACTATGTCATTTTTTAATATATGTTTTAAGAGACATGCTGGGCAGAATTTTGTAGCATACATAATTTTCCCTTTCTACTTCATTGTCTCTATAGCACTCTTAGGAGTTGGAAGAATGTTTTAATTACCCTCTCAATTTGTGGCTTACTTCATTTACCAAACATTTCCTCTGTTGACTGGAGTACAAGTTGACATAGCTACTACAGTTCAATTCAATCAAACCTTTATTGGCATCACAAACAAACATACAAATTAAATATACCAATACACAGTCACCATCCTTTCAGTGACACAAGCTACTGGCTAAAAGAGAGAAAAAGAAGAAGAAGAGAAAAACAGTCTATTTTACGTCTCTAGGTCGTTAGTAAGGCTAGAAGTCAGTAATGCACTTCGACGTCAGAGAACCAAATAAAGATATTTAGCCACTATCTTGGTGAGCTCCTGGTCTTTCCCATGTAATAAAAAATGTATGACCTCCATCTCTGGTTTCCGGGGGGGGGGGGATGCAAAATTGATCTAAATATTGTTGATGGAGATCATCGTACAGTTTACATTTAAGGACCATGTGTGCTAAAGTTTTCACCAAGTGACCATCACATGGACAAATCCTTTCTCCTTCTGCCATACCCACAAACCTACCCCAAAGGAGGTTTGATGGGTTAGAATTGAACCTAGCCAGCGAAAATGCCCTTCTTTCTTGTGGGTTGAACAAAAACTGTAGGTAATTGTTTTTAATTTCATGTGCCCAAGAAAGTTGAAAACAGAAAGGGGAACATGTTTTCTGTGCTGCTACAATTAGTTCCTGGCATTCAATATCCCACAGCCTAGTTTTTAGCATAGCCTTGGCGGATGGTAATGACACAGAACCCAGATGATCCACTGACAGCCCAAGTTGCTGTATCTTTGTATAAAACTGTTGTAGTCCTGGGGAATGGAAGGGGTCTGACAGAAGTTCACTAAGGAAATGATCTTTGTCTGCTAGAAAGCAGATGTTTAGCCAGCATAGAAGAAATCTCACCCAGGAAACTGTCTCTACCTTGTGTTCACCTACCTTTAAACACAACGCTGCATAGGGTACACAACGTGGGACAGCAAATATCTTAAATAAAAAAGCTGCCTGCACTCTTTCTACCAACTGGGTAAACCCTAGCATCCAAACTTGAATTCCATAGAGCAACTGAGCTATAACTTTGGCATTGAAGACCTTAAGGGCAGAGGGGATATGTAAATTACCTCTTGTTACAAAGAAGCGCATTATGGCCTGCATAGACAGCTTGCTGGCATTCACCGCTGCTGTGCGGTGCGAAGACCACAAAAGCCTATGGTGGAACGTGATCCCCAGGTAGTTGAATTCAAATACCTGCTGGATGGGTTTCCCACCAAAGATCCAACTATAGCTCTTGCGCAAATTCCCAAATTATTTTGCTTTTGTCAAAGTTCATACACAGTTTCATTTTGGTCAGATAGACAATACAGGCATTTAACAAGCGTTTTAAGCCAATTCTTGTCCATGAGAGCAGAATCATGTCATCTGCATATAGGAGAATGGGAATACTTGATGCATTGAGTTTTGGGCTATGAGCATCCACTAGACATCCACTAGGTCTAGAAATCCAGCGCCCTTTACTCTCCCAGTTATTTCGAATAATCAGAACTATCTGGTCCAGCTGCAAACACCTCTTAGTAGGGTGGGGGCCATTGGGCTCCTTCCGGGGACTAAATTTAGTCTGTGCAACTTGGGGGCTCTCCCTTAAAGGATTGAGGAGCTCCAGCCTGCTTGGTTGTACATTCTCAGCATTCTTTGCCTGAAGCTCGGGGGACCGCACCAGACTCTCCACCTTCTGGTCACCCACCAAACATTTCTCAACGCTCTCCAATCTTCGAAGAATTAATGCCAGTGACCTTCCAGTAAGTAAACGTTGTTCTCCAAACAAACTTAGCAATTTCCCAGCTGATATCTCATTAAAAAGGTAAAGGTGACCCCTGACAATTAAGTCCAGTCATGTCCGGTCCAAAGACGCCTCCGTGGTCATGTGGCCGGCATGACTCTCCTTGCCGCAGCGCGTAGCATGCGGCTGGAACACGGAGCGCTGTTTACCTTCCCGCTCCTGGCAATTTAGAGGTGTTGATTGAGCAGCGGTATGAACTGCTGCTTGGGCTGTTTGGGTTGCTTTATTCTCTGTGATCTTTCCTTTGGACCTGTTTTTCTTTGAGCCTTTTGACCTTAAGCCTTAAGCAGGCAGGCAGCCCATCCATAAGGCCAACTGAGGTAGTTGCCTCAGGCAGCAGATTGGTGAGAAATGATTGCTTCCTGCCTCTGCCACTCCTCCTGCTCTCCCACTTCCTGTATTTAAAAATGGAATAGAAGAGGGAGTGTGAAGGAGAGTAGAGTAGTGGGCAAGAGACTCTCTGGTGCTCTAGCCCAGGGGTTCTCAAGCTTTGGAGGCCCGGGTGCCCCTATCATGGTCCAATTTTCTGAAGTACCCCTGCTAATTAACTGCTAATTAACTGGATTAATCAATTAGGTAATTAATGGTTAAATAAAAGTACTAAAACAATTTTAAATGTGAAAAAATGCCTTATTTAACTGTGTGTGAGGGAGAGAGTGTGAGGGAGACAGTGACTGGCACATCACTGAGGATGCTGAGGGAGTGGCCATTGAATCAGAGCTGGAAGACTCAAGGGACCTGGAGGCTAAGATACCTGAGTGACTTAAGCCAGTGGGGCCAAAATCAAATTCAGTTGATTAGTAGATGTAAGGTGCAAGAAAGCATCTCTGAGTTTCTCTGCCCCATGAAGTCCAATCTTAAGGCAACATGTGGAGTTATGGAGCCTTTGCTTTACAGAAAATCCTATGTATGTCTACTTGGAAGAAAGTCCCATGGTGCTCAATGGGGCTTGTTTCCAGGGAAGCACGAATAGGATTTCAGGCTTAATGTAGCACAGCAGGAACCTAACTCACACAAACACACGGCAAACCACACGCATTTAGGGTGAAGCAAGAATCAAACTGAGCCTCCCAAACCAGAGCAGTTATAGACTTTTTGAAACTGTGTGGTGGTGAGTCCTGATTAGCTCAGAGGGTCTTCCCCATCCCTTCAAGGTATAGAATTTCTGCCTGTGATGAGAACCTTTCAAGCTCTTGAGCTCCTGATGGGCTCAACCAGTTTACCAAATCCTTGGATGAGAGGGGACAAGGGATGTAGAGACTCTGTCCTGAAGGGGGGGCCTCCCCTCCTCTCCCTCCAGATTCCAACCAAATTTACAGAGCAGAAGATCAAGCAAAAACAGCTTTTGCTGTTGTCACTCTTACTTGCCACATGTCAGGGGGCCGAGACGGTTGCTCCTTAAAGCCAAAAATAAGGGGAGGACAGCAAAAAAAAAAAAAAAAAAAGACTCTGCCAGGAGCCAGTCTAGGACACCCATCTCACCTCTCTAAGGACCCAAAACTCACTGATAGCAAAAACCACATACATTTTCCTATCAAATGTAATGGGCTCTGAAATCCAGAAACACAGAAGTAACTGGTGATGATGTCATCGCGAGTCAAGATGCCGGTGTCCGGGTAAGTTGCTTTATTTTCAAAATGGTGGTGGCGGCAGAGCTTACCAACTGGCCCGGAACAGTTCCAGGATGATTCCGGAAACCGGGGCCCGTTTCCGGGACCATCCTAGAAATTGCAGGATGAATGGTAAGCCTAGACATATCAAGCCCTTCAATTCTTATGGCTTCCCTGTATCCACCAAAGTCCTAGAAATTATAGGTTAATGAAGTGCTCAGAACTCTCTATTAGAAATCCCTAGTCCCTTCCCTAGTCTGCACAAAACTACAATTCCCATGGCTCCATGGGGAATAGAGAATTACTGTTTAGTCTGTAGTGTAAGTGCTTACATATTTAAATGTCTTGCAGACATATGCCTTGACATACCAACATGGGAGGGGCCGTCATCAGTGAAATAGTTCCTGGGTAGGCTTCACAGTGTCTGCACCTGTTACTAATTGTCAGGCTTCTGTAATTTAGCACTAATTGTTTTTGCTAATAGTTTGATGTGATTTGATTGTTTGCATTTTATATAATTATAGCACTTGTATCGCTTTTGTTCAAAAACCTTTTTTGTGTGTGTGTAGAGCACACGCTGATGAGCAACACAATTTGTTCTTCTGCGACAACTTTATCAGAAAAAAGTGCTAAATATAGACTAATGGATGAATCTTAAACAATGCTACTGTCATTAATTACACCAGAAAGAGATGTAGGTAGGAAAGACAGATATCTTAGTCAGCTCAAGGTTTCAGAATTTGTTCACAGCAGAGCTAAAGGCCATAAATGGTAGCAGTAGCAACATGAAATGGTCTGTCCTATTAATAAGCATCTAGTGCAGCAGTTCAACTTTTACTAGGGAGTAGGGATCACTGTAAATCAGTGGTTCCCAAACACTTTAGCACCGGGACCCACTTTTTTAAATGACACTCTATCGGGACCCCCTCCCTAGCTTTAGGTAAAGGTAAAGGTGACCCCTGACAATTAAGTCCAGTTGTGTCCGACTCGAGGGTGTGGTACTCATCCCCATTTCAAAGCCGAACCCACTGCGCCACCCGCTGGCCTCCCTAGCTTTACAAGACTTAAAAAAGGTGATCTAGAAAGAAATATTATGTATCTGTTGTTGTTGTTCAGTCGTTAAGTCGTGTCCGACCCTTCGTGATCCCATGAACCATATCCCGCCAGGCCTTCCTGTCCTCCACTATCTTCCTGAGTTCGCTCATTATTCATGTTCATTGCATCGGTGATGCTGTCTAACCATCTCATCCTTTGCCTTCCCCTTCTCCTTTTGCCTTCAATTTTTCCCAGCATCAGAGTCTTCTCCAGAGAGTCCTCTCTTCGCATTAGGTGGCCAAAATATTTGAGTTTCAGCCTTAGTATCTGTCCTTCCAGGGAACAGTCAGGGTTGATTTCATTTAGGATTGACTGATTTGATCTCCTAGCAGTCCAAGGGACTCTCAGGAGTCTTCTCCAGCACCACAGTTCAAAAGCATCTATTCTTCGGCGCTCAGCCTTCTTTATGGTCCAACTCTCACAACCATACATTGCTACTGGGAACACCATCGCCCTGACTATACGAACTTTTGTTGGCATGGTGATATCTCTGCTTTTTATTATGCTATCTAAATTTGCCATAGCTTTCCTTCCAAGGAGTAAGCGTCTTTTAATTTCATGGCTGCTGTCTCCGTCTGCAGTGATCTTGGAGCCCCAAAAAGTAAAATCTGTTACTGCTTCCATTTCTGCCCCTTCTATTTGCCAGGAATTGATGGGATCAGATGCCATGATCTTAGTTTTATTAATGTTGAGTTTCAAGCCAACTTTTGCACTCTCCTCTTTCACTATCATCAAGAGGCTCTTTAGTTCTTCTTCACTTTCTGCCATTAGGGTGGTATCGTCTGCATATCTGAGGTTGTTGATGTTTCTCCCAGCAATCTTGATTCCGGCTTGCGATTCATTCAGCCCTGCATTTCTCATAATGTACTCTGCATATAAGTTAAATAAGCAGGGTGACAATATACAGCCTTGCCGTACTTCCTTCCCAATTTTGAACCAGTCGGTTGTTCCATGGCCGGTTCGAACTGTTGCTTCTTGACCCGCATACAGGTTTCTCAGGAGACAGGTAAGGTGGTCTGGTACCCCCATCTCTTTAAGAATTTGCCACTGTTTGTTGTGATCCATGCAATCAAAGGCTTTTGCGTAGTCAATGAAGCAGAAGTAGGTGTTTTTTTTGGAACTCTCGTGCTTTCTCCATGATCCAGTGCATGTTGGCAATTTGATCTCTAGTTCCTCTGCCTCTTCGAAACCCAGCTTGTACGTCCGGTAGTGGTCATCAGGAACATTAAGATCTTTCTTGTATAGTTCTTCTGTGTATTCTTGCCATCTCTTCTGCTTCTGTTAGGTCTCTGCCTTTTTTTTTGTCCTTTATCATGCCCATCTTTGCACAAAACGTTCCCTTAATATCTCCAATTTTCTTGAAGAGATCTCTAGTCCTCCCCATTCTGTTGTTTTCCTCGATTTCCTTGCATTGTTCATTTAAGAAGGCCTTCTTATCTCTCCTTGCTATTCTCCGGAAATCTGCATTCAGTTGTTTATATATTTCTCTTTCACCTTTGCTTTTCGCATTCCTTCTTTCCACAGCTATTTGTAAAGCCTCATCTGACAGCCACTTTGCTTTCTTGCATTTCTTTTTCTTTGGGATGGTTTTAGTTGCTGCCTCCTGTACAATGTTACGAACTTCCGTCCATAGTTCTTCAGGCACTCTGTCTACCAGGTCTAATGCCCTAAATCTATTCTTCACCTCCACTGTATACTCATAAGGGATATGGTTTAGGTCATATCTGACTGGTCTAGTGGTGTTCCCTACATTCTTCAGTTTAAGCCTGAATTTTGCAATAAGAAGCTCATGATCTGAGCCACAGTCAGCTCCAGGTCTTGTTTTTACTGATTGTATAGAGCTTCTCCATCTTTGGATGCAAAGCACATAATCTATCTGGTTTTGGTATTGACCATCTGGTGATGTCCATGTGTAGAGTCGCCTCTTGTGTTGTTGGAAAAGAGTGTTTGCTATGACCAGCGTGTTCTCTTGACAGAACTCTGTTAGCCTTTGCCCTGCTTCATTTTGCGCTCCAAGGCCAAACTTGCCTGTTGTTCCGTTTATTTCTTGATTTCCTACTTTAGCATTCCAGTCTCCTATGATGTAAAGGACATCTTTTTTGGGTGCTAGTTCTAGAAGGTGTTGTAGGTCTTCATAGAACCGGTCAACTTCATCTTCTTCGGCATCAGTGGTTGGGGCATACACTTGGATTACTGTAATGTTGAATGGTTTGCCTTGGATTCGAACTGAAATCATTCTGTCGTTTTTGAGGTTGCACCCAGTACTGCCTTTCCCACTCTTTTATTGACTGAGGGCTACTCCATTTCTTCTAAGGGATTCATGCCCACAGTAGTAGATATGATGGTCACCTGACTTAAATTCGCCCATGCCCGTCCATTTTAGTTCGCTGATTCCTAAGATGTCAATGTTTAATCTTATCATCTCATTTTTGACCACATCCAGCTTGCCTTGATTCATAGACCTCACATTCCATGTTCCTAAGCAGTATTGCTCCTTGCAGCATTGGATTTTCCTTTCAACCTCAGACACATCCACAGCTGGACGTCCTATTGGCTTTGGCCCAACCGCTTCATTCTTTCTGGGTCTACTTGGAATAGTCCTCCGCTTTTCCTCAGTAGCATATTGGACACCTTCCGACCTGAGGGGCTCATCTTCCGGCGTCATATCTTTTAGCCTTTTGGTATTGTTCATGGGATTTTCTTGGCAAGGTTACTGGAGTGGGTTGCCATTTCCTTCTCCAGTGGATCACTTTTAGTCAGAACTCTCTGCTACGACCTGTCCGTCTTGGGTGTCCCTGCACGGCATAGCTCATGTATGTATCTATTTATAATAGATTATGTATCTATTTACAAGTAATTTATTTATTTGCAAAAAAAGTCAATCCATCTCTCATACTGAGGCAGCCCTAATGAATAGCCGCAATTATGTGACTCAGCATTCACCTGCTCCCACTAACTGTCATTGACAGACTTGGGGGGGGGGGACACACACCAGAAAAAAGATGCTCGAACATGTATCTATATTCACACAAGTTTGCAAACTGCAGGATCTCGGCTCTTTGTAGGGCAATTACTGTAGCAGCTGTCTGATTTTTGAATAGCCTCAGGGTTTGAGGCAATTGGTTCTCTGATCTCTCCATCACCTGTGTTTTCATTGGAGGCTCTGCAGAACCCACAATCGGGTCGTGACCCACCAAGTGGGTCCTGACACACAGTTTGAGAAACACTGCTATAAGTCATTGCGGGGGGAAGGGCAGCAACACTCCTGGGATCATGCCACCACCTGGAGAAAAAGGGGGGTTCTGGACTCACTGGGGGTTGCGCTGGCCCTCCAGAGGGTGCGGGGGGCGCAGCCCTCTCTGCAGGCCTCCTTGAGCCTCTGATCAGCTCCCTGAAGCAATTGGAACCCACTTCTGAGTTTCGCTCAATTCCTTCAGGGAGCTGATCTGAGGCTTGGGGAGGCCCACAGTGCCCCCCATCTTCTGGAGGGCCAGCGTGACCCCCAGTGAGTCTCCTAGTGGTTGCATGATCCCAGGAGTGTCATCGCCCTCCCCCCCCCACAATGACCTTAAGTATTTATGTCATGTTTACACCTTCTTCAATCAGTATGCCTTACTTTGATAAGTGATAAAAAACAGGGTTTAAAAAAAAACCCCAGTGTAAATGTTTATGTTAAAACACACTTTAAACAATTACAAGATCCTTAACTGTCCTGTTAAGCACACCTTTCTATGAGACCTCACTACACTTTTATTTGAGCCATTCTGAGTTTCCAGGTTGGCTTTGGGAAGGTGAGAGTAGTAGCAGACTGACTTATGTACATCCACCTCATCTGGTTGAAAAATCAGTTAATGCTGATATCCTTTGTAGAGAGAAACTAAAAGAAACTGACAGTTCTTCACTCTGCAGACATACTTAGCTATGATTGAACAGCCTAGAGCCGAAATCCTGGCCTGGAACCCCCCCCCCCCAAGAATGAGAGATGCAGCAATTGGTTGGCACAAAGGAGCATTATATGCTAACTGTACTCTTCCTAGAACAGAGGGCAATTTAGAAAAATGCTGTGAGTATTATGGGTATGAGTATTGTGGGCCCAGCATCATACACTCGCCCCGCTGCTGTAGCTGGGTATTTGAAGTGATGGTTTATTTTATTGGCTGAAGAAATATCCTGTTGGGTCCAATTGTACTGATCTTCATTTCCTTGAGGTAGCGGCATCCTGTTCTCAGAAATTCATAACCCCTTGTCTTGCCAAGGGTGAGGGTACTTCCTGTAGTTGGGTGAAGCAAGACCCCATGCTGAGACAATGTGTTAGAATTAGGTTGATGAAGGGTTATGAGATGTCAACAGCACAGATAGTAAAGAAGCCAGGCAATATCTTATGTCCCTTTAGTCACCAGGAGTCCCTCTTGCAGTGATGGATGAACATGCAGGGGCCAGTGCTGAAGTACTGGTTGCAGACCCTGAGTGACGTTGAGACTCGGCATGGCTTTCTAGGAGCTTCTCTTTATAGAGCAAAAGAATCTGGTGCAGTCCATAGCTGCTGGTTCCTAATTGTCTTATCTACATTCCTTTGAGAGGCCCACTATTATCCTCCCCACACACTGTCTCTAGGCTGAGGAGACTAGCTACAGCATAAACAAAGGAGAAGTTGTTGTTGTTGTTCAGTCGTTAAGTCGTGTCCGACCCTTCGTGATCCCATGAACCACATCCCGCCAGGCCTTCCTGTCCTCTACTATCTTCCTGAGTTCGCTCATTTTCATGTTCGTTGCATCGGTGATGCTGTCTAACCATCTCATCCTTTGCCTTCCCCTTCTCCTTTTGCCTTCAGTCTTTCCCAGCATCAGAGTTTTCTCCAGAGAGTCCTCTCTTCGCATTAGGTGCCCAAAATATTTGAGCTTCAGCCTCAGTACCTGTCCTTCCAGGGAACAGTCAGGCTTGATTTCATTTAGGATTGACTGATTTGATCTCCTAGCAGTCCAAGGGACTCTCAGGAGTCTTCTCCAGCACCACAGTTCAAAAGCATCTATTCTTCGGCGCTCAGCCTTCCTTATGGTCCAACTCTCGCAACCATACATTGCTACTGGGAACACCATCGCCCTGACTATGCGAACTTTTGTTGGCATGGTGATATCTCTGCTTTTTATTATGCTACCTAAATTTGCCATAGCTTTCCTTCCAAGGAGTAAGCGTCTTTTAATTTCATGGCTGCTGTCTCCGTCTGCAGTGATCTTGGAACCCAAAAAAGTAACATCTGTTACTGCTTCCATTTCTGCCCCTTCTATTTGCCAGGAATTGATGGGACCAGATGCCATGATCTTAGTTTTATTAATGTTGAGTTTCAAGCCAACTTTTGCACTCTCCTCTTTCACTCTCATCAAGAGGCTCTTGAAGTACAGGCACCAAATAGAGATAGGGCTCCATGAGAACATAACTTAACAATAGCTTGTCAATGAGGCACCATCCATATTCCAGGCCACAACTGAACATACACCACTGACTCCTCAAAATACAAATGTCTTCTGCATGTACTATATAACTATATCATTTACTTCTATTTTGTCCTTTCACTATGAATATTCGTAAGTGCTCCTCATTATGTACTGATTTTCCCAGATTGCCAACTACTGCTGGATATTATAACAGTAAGTAAATGGACTTAACACTGAGGTTAATAGCACAACCCTATACACATCTGCGTTGAAGTACATTCCATTGATTTCAATGGGACTTTCTCCCAGGTACATCTGTATGGAATTGCAGCCTTAAGTCTACAAATGCAGAAGGAGGAAGCAGAATGACTATACCATAGGATACGGGTCTCACGGATACGGATTAGATTTGGAAAAAGGGACAAAATGAAATTCAAGGCACCACAATGCGCAAGCAGGGACTCTGGGAGGCATTTTATCAGGGGGTACAGAGTTTCTTTTGGGCCCCTTCTCAAAGGGGAGGGGCAAAACAGGGTGGGGGGAGGGTCTCCAGAATCCAGATCTACCAGGCTTCCCAATGTGATGCCCAGGTCTACCTGCCTGGTAGACCCGGCCCACCCATCGTTTTTCACTCTCCATAAGGCCAGCTGAGATCCCAGGAAATTTCTGGGGGCCCTTTTTGACCCTGGACCCAGGTACAATTTACCCCCTTTACCCCCCCCCCCCAGGCCCTGACAGCAAGAAAGAAGATTGGATGCAGCCACATCCTGAATTCTCCATAATGGCCAAGGCATTCTTCCAGAGTGAGCTATTCTGTCCCTCTAACACCTCCTCTATTCCACACATCCAACTCGCATCTTCATACTTAAAAAAACCTTTGGCTATGTATATTCCCTTCACAGCCTGTACCAGATGCAGGTTTCTAAGGGAAGGAAAACAGCAATGTATTTGAGACTGAAGTAAGCTGAAAAAATCAATACAGAAGACAGAGGTGCTTGTTAAATCAGGCTACATAACGGCTCGTGGTGTTTTTTACATAAAGCAGATGAGTTTGTGATAAATGCAATGGACAGAAAGAGGGGCAAACATCTGTCAACCCACTGCAGATCACAGATTTACCTTATTGGCAAAATGCAGGTAATGTGAGAGAGGGCTTCTGGGATCCCTGTTATTGAATCCAGGTCATACATAGGAGTGAATAGAAACCTGATGATCCTGATTCTGACTTCTGGTAACCCCTGGAAATTGAGAACTGTCTGCTCCGATCTGCACAGCCCCAGTCCTTCATCTGGATCAATCCACCCCGGTTCTGTTTCATGGTTAACTTACCACCAAGTGTGACTGAATTTGTACTATGATAGAAGAACCTTGATACCTGGCTTTTAAATAGACAGACAGACAGATCAATTGAGTGTACCATACTGAAGCTGAAGGCTCAACTTTGCCACTGCTCATATTGCAGAGCCATGTCTCTGTGTGATCTGAATCCATCCTAATTGCTGCAGACAGTTTTGTTGTTGTCTTCTGGGTAAGATTACCAACACTGCAGTTAAAGATTGACCCTGACTGTATTGTGGCCAAGATACCGATATGCTAAATTAGAAGAGAAAGCTGTCAGGGAAGCCTGCACCTGGGTGTTGCAATCATTCCTCATTGCTCACCAGCTTCTTAGCATCAAGATGACGTAAGGAGAGAACTCGCTCTCCCCACAAAACCTGGGCTTTATTATACTAGCCAGTCCAGTCTTCCTGAAGAAGTGGATGTGCTCTCCTACACTGAGAAGAGAAGATACATTGCCTCCAAAGAACTACATTTCAGAAAATAAATTAAAAGAAGGGGGAGATGTTCATAAAATGGCAGGGCATTGTTGATTGCATTTATTAACTGTTATCTACATTTCACATACACTGTTTGCAAGAAAATCTTACATTATTTGCAGAACATCCACATTATTTGCAGAAGCCTTTGTCCTCTGCACAGCCTGATGGTTTTCCTTTGAGCAGCCATGGGCAAGAGAAAGAATTAAATCTCTCCCTCTTTCTTCTTGAGACCAGACTCTTTCAGGATAACTACACAGAGATAGCTCAAGAAAAATAATAATTAAGATGAGCAAAGAAGGGATAATGGAGATTCTGGAGGCAGGAAGATGCTCTGCATTACATGTTCACAGAAATAGACTGTATTTCAATTCAGGTAGGGTAGGCACAGGGCTGGTCAGTCCATTTTAGCATGGGCACTTGCCACTGCCAGATTGCTGGGGACCCTGGGGCAAAGCTGTACACTGCCCCCACCCACTCCCTGATGGTGGATTGGGTGCTACCACTGCTCTCGGTACAAAGGGTTCAGTAGTTAACCTGGACAAGTGAGCCCTCTGATGTGGGTGAACTCTTGGCTACTTGGTCTGAGCTTCTTGACTTTTGATAGCACCCCTGTGCTTGCTCTTCCTATCACCACCTCTGCAAACATGGGGTCAACATTTCCATTTCAAACATGGTAAAATCCAGGGGTTCTCAACCTCTTCCCAGCCAAGTACCACCTCTGGCACCACTCTCCTACTGAGTACCACCGGAAGTGACTGGTGATGACATCATCACCAGTTATGTTTGGGTTTCAGAGGCCAGAAAATGCAGGTAGGAGGCTCTGGGCAGGTGGGAGGGCCCCTCTCAGCATTCCCAAGAGGCTTGGCCAAAGGCAGGAGCCTCTCAAGAGTGAAAATGTGGCGCTGACAACACTGCATCGGGACAGGGTTCCAGTGGTCAGAGTACTACCAGCAGTTGACCAAAGTATTTATTTATTTATTTATTTACAGTATTTTTACCCCGTCTTTCTCCCCAAAGGGACCCAAGGCGGCTTATAACAAAAAGAAAATACAGTGCAGTATAATACAAAAAAAGTTACATTTTAAAACAGTAAAAAACAATTAACGAAAATTAATAAAAACAGTATCTAAAAATCAGTTTTAAAAAAAGATTACAATTAAAACAAGTACATAAAAACAGCAGCACCCCACCTGTACCATCAAGATGTTAAAAAGACAAGGGCTCAGAAGGCTTCTTTGAACAAGAAGGTTTTTAGGCCTCGCCGGAAAGTGTCCAAGGAGGGAGCAGTTCGTAAGTCAAAAGGGAGGGAATTCCATAAAGTTGGTGCCACTACTGAGAAGGCCCTATTTCTGGCCGCCGCCCCTCACACCTCCCTGGGCGACGGTATTGGTAAGAGGGCCTTCTCTGATGACCTAAGGAGATGGGCCGGACTATATAGAAGTAGGCGGTCTCTCAAATATCCTGGTCCCAAGTACCACCGGTGGTACAAGTATCACTGGTTGAGAAACCCTGTGGTAAATGAATTGCCTTCTTGTTATTGATAATAACCCATTGTTAAGAGGTACTTGTTACTCATATGCATAATATGTGAAGTGTATCCACACACTGCAAAAATTCTAAACAGCCTGGTTAAATCTACCCTGCGATGATGAGGCTCATATAATTAAACACATCATGGTTCTGGAAGAAAAGCCATCATTATTTGAAACAATAATGTAAAAAAAGTGCAAAAAAGACCTTGAGTATAAACAAGGAGACCAAAGTGCTACAAATATGTTCAAAGCACAGAACAGCTGGAGTCCGGAGAGAATGCAACATGTACTTCTCTATCGATTGAGTTTGGGGAGGATAGGATGGAGAAGCAGGATCAGGCAGGCATGTGTTTTCTTTCAGAAACTGTATCATGCCTCAGTAATCCTCAGATGATATTGCAATTCTCTTGTAAATTGAATTGCATGTATCCATGGGAACAAGAACAGAGAGAAAAATTAAACCTTCTGAGACAATGCTGTGGGGTGGCCTTTATTTTGACAGGGGCAACAGCAATAAGAAGCAACGAGAAATCGAAACAAAACAGGAGAGAGAAAAAAGCAATGCCTTGGAGCATTTTGTGTTTTCCTTTGGCAGGCAGAAGCCCCGAAGGAGATGGGTGTTTGACTTCCAGTCTTTTTTAGGAACTGAGCTACTCAGAGCTGAGTAGCAACATTTTTTTTTAGCCTGATGAACTCTGGAGAGGTGTTTGAAAACTGAAACGATAGAGTTCTCGGAAATCAGAGCACTGATAAAACATGACATGGCACCTTTTTTTTGGCCAATGGCTACAAATAAGAATTGTCTGCAGAGCACAATCTTCCAGATGCAAAACACGTATACTAGACTTCTATACACTTCCATTCTTTCCCTCTCTTACTACATTATTATACAAACACACAGCTCCCATTTTTGCCTTGCTGTGTGTTGGTTTTCACTAGGGCAGGTTGTGGGGGTCCCTGGGGCAAACTGGGTCTGCCATGGTGCACCCATCTCCATGACAGATTGGGTGTCGCCATTGACACTGCTACTGAGAGTTCAGGGCTTGGTCCAATCAGGTGGACCTTCTGATTGGTGTGGGCTCTCAGCCAGTGTCCAACCTGGGTGACTTTCAATGCCACTCTGTGAGTTATTGCCAAGAGTGTCAGTTCTACTTCAGAATGTGGTGACAAAACAATCCTGTTGATAACTTGTGGATGGGGAGGGGAAAATGTTCTCTCAAAGAAACCAAATGGCTTATTATAGGTGCCCAGTCTCACAACACACTCTGAGATACAAGTAGACGACTCAAGCACAATAAGATGTCTAGAATGTCCCTAGGTCAGTCAGACAGACAGCAGAAGGGTGGGGGCTATCCAGTGTTTTGCACTGAGTGTCACATGTATGACTATCTGCCTCTTGGGCACAAGTCATGGGTGTGTGCTCGGTGCAAAGAGCTCCAGGCTCTCAGGGAATGGGTTCGCTCCCTTGAAGCCACGGCTGCTGACCTGGAGAAGCAGAGACAGGTAGAGAGGAACCAGGGTGAGACTTCTAGGGACGTGGAGGCATCGTCCCAACCTCAGTTGGCCAGCTCCTCAGCTGCAAGGAAAGGGAGTTTCAGGGCTGGAGGACGTCGCTCTGGAAAAGAGGGAAACAATCCCACAGTGGGGACCCCTTCTTCAGGTGATGGGCCTGTATCCAGTCGCACTATGGATACTCCTCTGGGGAGGGGGCGAAGGGGGCTTCTTGTTGTGGGTGACTCTATAGTCAGGAACATAGAGAGGGGGGTCTGTGACGGATGTGAGGACCGCACGGTGACTTGCCTACCTGGTGCGAAGGTTGCGGACATCACCTCTCATCTAGATAGGCTGGTAGAGAGTGCTGGGGAGGAGGTAGCGGTTGTGGTGCATGTTGGCACCAACGACGTGGGGAAATGTAGCCGGGCGGTCCTGGAGGCCAAATTTAGGTTGCTAGGTAGGAAGCTCAAATCCAGGACCCCAAAGGTAGCGTTCTCAGAAGTGCTACCTGTTCCACGCACAGGGCCACCTAGGCATGCGGAGCTCAGGGGTCTCAATGCGTGGATGAGACACTGGTGTCAGGAGGAGGGGTTTAAGTTTGTTAGGCACTGGGGAACGTTTTGGGACAAGCCGGGCCTGTACAAGAGGGACGGGCTTCACTTGAACCAAAACGGAACCAGACTGCTGGCACGTAACATTAAGAAGGTGGCAGAGCAGCTTTTAAACTGACTCCTGGGGGAAAGCCGACAGGAGCCGAGGGGCATCTGGTTCGGGACTCCTCATCCCTAGGGAATGAGGGTGCAGAGGATGGGGAACAGTCAAGTAATAGCAGAGTAAAAATTGGGAGTGGTAGCGTGATGGGACATGATAGCCAGTCTAGCAGGACAGAAGGCTGCAGGAATAAAGGTGCAAACATGCAGCCCTTCTTGGGGGACCAGGTATATAAGTGCTTTTATGCAAATGCCCGAAGTCTACGGGCAAAGATGGGAGAACTGGAATGTTTGGTGGCTAGGGAAAACATTGACATTGTAGGTATAACAGAAACCTGGTGGAATGCGGAGAACCAGTGGGATACAGCAATTCCAGGATATAAACTCTATAGGAGGGACAGAGAGGGGCGTGTTGGAGGTGGGGTGGCCATCTATGTCAAAGAGGGGGTAGAATCCACCAGAGTAGAGCTGGAGGGGGGCTCTGACTCCTCCGTAGAATCACTGTGGGTTAGATTACCAGGCTCAAAGAGTGATGTAATAGTAGGGGCATGCTACCGTCCTCCAGATCAAAAACCTGAAGGGGATCTTGAAATGAGGAAGCAAATCAGGGAGGTGTCAATGAGAGACAGGGTTGTAGTCATGGGGGACTTCAATTATCCTCACATCGACTGGGTCTATTCATGCTCAGGTCATGAAAGAGAGACTGGATTTCTGGATATGTTAAATGACTGTGCCTTAGAGCAGCTTGTCACGGAACTGACCAGAGGACAGGTGACTCTGGACTTGATATTGTGTGGCACTCAAGACCTGGTCAGGGAGGTAAATGTTACCGAACCGTTGGGGAATAGTGACCATGCTGCGATCTGTTTCGCCATGCATGTCGGAGGGAGAGTGCCAAGCAAATCTGACACGAAAACCCTTGACTTCCGAAGGGCTGACTTCCCCAAAATGAGAAGACTAGTTAAAAAAAATCTGAAAGGGAAGGTAAAAAGAGTCCAATCGCTCCAGAGTGCATGGAGGCTGTTTAAAACAACAGTCATAGAGGCCCAGCGGGAGTGTATCCCACAAAGGAGGAAGGGCTCGACCAAGTCCAGGAGGGTGCCGGCATGGCTAACAAGCACAGTTAAGGAGGCTATAAAAGGCAAGGAAGCTTCCTTCCGTAAATGGAAGTCTTGCCCTAGTGAGGAAAATAAACAGGAGCACAAACTGTGGCAAAAGAAATGTAAAAAGATGATACGGGAGGCCAAGAAAGACTTTGAGGAACGTATGGCAGGCAACATAAAAGGGAATAATAAAAGCTTCTTCAAATATGTTAGAAGCAGGAAACCTGCCAGAGAAACGGTTGGTCCGCTGGATGGTGAGGGAGAGAAAAGGGTGATAAAAGGGGACTTGGAGACTGCAGAGAAATTAAATGAGTTCTTTGCATCTGTCTTCACGGCAGAAGACCTCGGGCAAATACTGCTGCCGGAACGTTCTCCCCTGACTAAAGAATTAAGTCAAATAGAGGTTAAAAGAGAAGACGTCTCAGACTTAATTGACAAAATAAAGATCAATAAATCACCAGGCCCGGATGGCATCCACCCAAGAGTTCTCAAGGAACTCAAGAATGAAGTTGCTGACCTCTTGACCAAAATATGCAACTTGTCCCTTAAAACGGCCACTGTGCCAGAGGATTGGAGGATAGCTAATGTCACGCCAATCTTTAAAAAAGGAAGGAGGGGGGACCCGGGAAACTACAGGCCGGTCAGCCTAACATCTGTTCCAGGGAAGATGGTGGAAAGTCTCATTAAGGATAAAATCTTAAAATACATAGAAGAACAAGCTCTGCTGAGGGAGAGTCAGCATGGCTTCTGCAAGGGGCAGTCTTGCCTCACAAACCTGTTAGAATTTTTTGAAAAGGTCAACAGGCATGTGGATGCGAGCGAACCCGTGGATATTATATATCTGGATTTTCAGAAGGCGTTTGACACAGTCCCTCATGAAAGGCTCCTGAGAAAACTCCACAGTCAGGGAATAAGAGGGCAGGTCCTCTTGTGGATTAGGAACTGGTTGAAGACCAGGAAACAGCGAGTGGGAGTCAATGGGCAATTTTCACAATGGCGAGAGGTGAAAAGCGGTGTGCCCCAAGGATCAGTCTTGGGACCGGTGCTTTTCAACTTATTCATAAATGACCTGGAGTCGGGGATAGGCAGTGAGGTGGCCAAGTTTGCAGATGACACTAAACTTTTCCGGGTGGTGAAGACCAGCAGGGATTGTGAAGAGCTCCAGAAGGACCTCTCCAAACTGGGAGAATGGGCAGCAAAATGGCAGATGCGCTTCAATGTAAGTAAGTGCAAAGTGATGCACATTGGGGCAAGAAACCAAAATTTCACATATATGCTCATGGGTTCTGAGTTGTCTGTGACGGATGAGGAGAGAGATCTTGGGGTGCTGGTGGACAGGTCGATGAAAGTGTCGACCCAGTGTGCGGCGGCTGTGAAGAAGGCCAATTCCATGCTCGGGATCATTAAAAAAGGGATTGAGAATAAAACGGCCAATATCATTCTGCCCTTGTACAAATCGATGGTAAGGCCACATCTGGAGTATTGTGTCCAGTTCTGGTCACCACACCTCAAAAAGGATATAGTTGAATTGGAAAAGGTGCAGAAAAGAGCAACCAGAATGATTTGTGGGCTGGAGCACCTCCCTTATGAGGAAAGGCTACAGCGTCTGGGGCTTTTCAGCCTAGAAAAAAGGCGCCTGAGGGGGGACATGATTGAGACTTATAAAATTATGCATGGGATGGAGAGAGTTGATAGAGGGAAATTCTTCTCCCTCTCGCACAACACCAGAACCAGGGGACATGCACTAAAATTGAGTGGAGGGAGAGTTAGAACAGACAAAAGAAAATATTTCTTTACCCAGCGTGTAATTCATCTGTGGAACTTCTTGCCACAGGATGTGGTGATGGCACCTGGCCTAGATGCCTTTAAAAGGGGGTTGGACAGATTCATGGAGGAAAAGACCATCACAGGTTACAAGCCATAAGCAACCTTCTGGTTTTAGATGTGGGTTTTCTCTGTGCCAGGTGCAGGGGAGTGGCGACTGGACACAGGTTATCTTGTTGGCTGTGTGCTCCCTGAGGCATCTGGTGGGGCCAGTGTGTGACACAGGAAGCTGGACTAGATGGGCTTTTGGCCTGATCCAGCAGGGCTCTTCTTATGTTCTTATGTTCTTATTAGGTATATAATACCTGCTCTAGGGATGAGAAGCATGGAGGAGCGAATAAGGGTCACCACCACAGACCTTAAAAAGGAGGAAGTGTATCATTTGTCAGCTGATCTAGCTTAAGCTTTCTGAAGACTTCCTATACCTTTTAAAGGATTTGGAGGGGTACAGTATAGAGGTCCCTCGTTTGCTTGGACATGTAGGAAAGTTTGCAGAAGATCACTGCTTAGAGGTCCATTCTGACACTCCACATTTAAAAAAAAAATCCATGATTGGTTGCAATTTTTGCTTTGTCTATATGATTTCCAGTGATGCTTGTAATGTAAATGTCATTTATATTTCATATGGTGTATGGAAAATAGAAGATTATCCAGGTGTGCTACAGCATTAATTGTGCATCTGCAAAGTGTGTACGTAGTTAACCCTTTGAGACAGATAACATTTTTGGTCTTGTTCTCACACCTATAAAGCACCATACACACAGAAGGTGTGTATATGAATAAATAAGTAAAGAGAAAAATAGTTACCTGAGATATTCCTTTTTCTTACAAATGTGTGCAGCCATTCCATATTTGGAATCCAACTGCACTGTCCTTTTGTTGCAAGTTTTCTTGAGAATCATAGTGTACTGCCTGCCCCTCCATGGGGCTGTTAGTGTTTAGTATGTGAGCTGAGTGGACCACCCGGAAGGTCGTGGCTTCTGCGGGGGCAGCAGCGTGGCCTGCGGCCCCCAGTAGGGGGCCGCGTTACTACACCCTGGGTCTGTGGAAGCCCCTCTCTTCCCCCCTGCATCCTGATGGGTCATTGGTGGGTCAGATCACCCCACCCTCCTTCAGGTGGAGTTTGTTTGACTTTTCGCTTTTGAGTGTGGGTTTCTGCAGGGCCTCCTCCCACCAGGGCATGGCCAAGACACTTACCTCAGCCGTTCTGGGTGGCTGTAATATTGTAATGTTCACATGCACCAGTGCTGAGTCTTCATGCCTTGGCGCACTTGCTGCCAATGTTGATCTAAGTTGTTGTTGTTCAGTCGTTAAGTCGTGTCCGACCCTTCGTGAATCCATGAACCATATCCCGCCAGGCCTTCCTGTCCTCCACTATCTTCCTGAGTTCGCTCATTTTCATGTTTGTTGCATCAGTGATGCTGTCTAACCATCTCATCCTTGGCCTTCCCCTTCTCTTTTTGCCTTCAATTTTTCCCAGCATCAGAGTCTTCTCCAGAGAGTCCTCTCTTCGCATTAGGTGGCCAAAATACTTGAGTTTCAGCCTTAGTACCTGTCCTTCCAGGGAACAGTCAGGGTTGATTTCATTTAGGATTGACTGATTTGATCTCCTAGCAGTCCAAGGAACTCTCAGGAGTCTTCTCCAGCACCACAGTTCAAAAGCATCTATTCTTCGGCGCTCAGCCTTCCTTATGGTCCAACTCTCGCAACCATACATTGCTACTGGGAACACCATCGCCCTGACTATGCGAACTTTTGTTGGCATGGTGATATCTCTGCTTTTTATTATGCTGTCTAAGTTTGCCATAGCTTTCCTTCCAAGGAGTAAACGTCTTTTAATTTCATGGCTGCTGTCTCCGTCTGCAGTGATCTTGGAGCCCCAAAAAGTAAAATCTGTTACTGCTTCCATTTCTGCCCCTTCTATTTGCCAGGAATTGATGGGACCAGATGCCATGATCTTAGTTTTATTAATGTTGAGTTTCAAGCCAACTTTTGCACTCTCCTCTTTCACTCTCATCAAGAGGCTCTTTAGTTCTTCTTCACTTTCTGCCATTAGGGTGGTATCGTCTGCATATCTGAGGTTGTTGATATTTACAGCTAACTTTTTCAAGAATTCTAAAGGCATTGTTGTTACTGGATATCTTAGATACTGTACATAGGAATCTCAAAAATGCTTCAAATGCAAAAAAAATGCTTCACTTAAGCACCTTGTCTACTTAGTAGTGCTTACAGTGCAGTAGTGCAAATTATTGGAATAGTTTGGGAGTTTACAGTATTAATTCCAATTAGCTGTTTGTCCCTGTTGTACAGATAGATAAGCAGGGATGCTTGCCTGACATATTTTGAAAAGGATTTCCTATAGAACAGTGGAGGGGGGAAGCCCATGCTAGTAGGAAATCCTCAACAACTCCAAGGTCACCAGGAACATCAGCCAGAAAATCTGTGCATGACATCATCACTGCTCACATTTTTATCTCAAGGAAAATGTTTTCCTCTAGGCTAAATATATCCCCCTTCATTTTTTTTTTACTTGCCTTAACTTTAACTTAGTCTCCCAGATATCCTCTGAATTAGGATTGCTGCCAAACTCTAACTAAAATGACATTCAGGTCAGAATTGGGACTTCCACTATTGTAGAATGGTATATTTCACCCATCAGTTTGTATTTATTTGTTCAGTCGAGGGTGGCCACAAGCATTGGGACAACCATACAAATCAGTGTTGGAAGTTTGCAGAATCCATCTGCCACTGCCAGGTGGCAAGTGATAGCCAAGGATTACACAGTGTATGTTCAAGGGCATCTAACAACAAGGACTGCAGCAAAGGAATGCCATTATCAGCTGGCAACAGGTGGATTTAGAGACAGGTAGCCCCGGCAAGTCAGCCTGGAGTACCAGGCTTAGGGTTGTGTGCCAGACATTTCAATTATTTTTAAATAAAAAGCACATAATTTTTTATATGTTTAACCACGCGATCCTGTGCAAGTGCTGCCCCGCGGCAGGGTGTTGTGCAAGTGCTGTAAAGCACTTGCACGACACCGGGAGAGACAATCTGTGAGACAGCCAAGTTGGAACAACCACAAGCAACCTTGGGCTTGAGCTGATGCAAGTTAGGTTCAATGAAGTCATTGTCCTTTCCGATTGGATGTTATGACCGCTGGGTCATCATACTCTACCCTCTGACATGGTCAGGTGTTTTGGGGTGCCCAGTGGATTGGAACATGCCAATCCCAGCAGGAGGACTGGCAATGAGCTATTGTTACTGCTGGACTCAGGTGATGAAGACAGGCAATCCACAACAAAACCTGTCTGTCTTCCTAGCCATGTACTGGCTAGGAGCCTAGTCTGTAATGACAACAATTTCCAAATGCTTCAAATAAAACTTTTCCCTAGTTAACCTGACATTGGAGTTTCTTTTAAGGGGAACAGATGGAGAAAAAGAAAAGAGCGAGGGGAGCTCCATTATCACAACCTCCCATTCATCTATGGATAAGGAAGGGTTCACGTATACATGGCCACCAGTCAATGACAAAAACATCAAGTGATTACTTGGCATTATGAAACACTCATCAAAGAACAACCACCACAGAACAGACCTATCGGATCATCTAACATTTTCAATGGCTGGTGCATCACACATTCAGCTGCAAGTCATTTAGTGATGATGATGAGGCAACAAGTTATGCGCATAGATGTGTGAAGCAGCCTTATGCTGTCTTGTGTAAGCATCTTATGTGTTGGTAGCTATATTTAACCTCATTTTTCAAACAGCTGGTCCTTGACAATCATTCAAAGCATGTCACCATGAAAATCAGACCGTAAGGTTATGCCCCAAGCAGAAAGCTTAATCATACCAAGATCACATATCAAAATATCAAGGAATTGTATCCTTTTTCTTGTCAAAAACCTTTGTGCCTACTCACTCTGGGTCACATTTAACTCTCATCTCATGGAATTCTCTCCACATTATTCAACGTAGGGAGGGGAAACAGGGCCACAATGGCTGGACTCACTGGCCACATCCCCTGCCTCCCATGTGTTCAGCATTTGTGGGCAAGGGGATATCCCCATGCACTCCATGCCAGCAGGAACATTGGATAATCACTTTTTCTGCTGGTGTGGTGTACGCAGGTTCACCCTCTCACTTTGACAGCTCAATCCTGTGCAACTCTTGGTTATACTGTGCTCTTGGTTATACTATACTCTTGTGCAAGTTATACTGACATAAGTGCACTTACACTGGTGTATCTACTGTTACACCGGTGTAAGTGCACTTATGTCAGTATAACTTGCCGTACGCTGACGGATGCAGGATGGGCACCGGCGTAACCCCCCTCGGATGCCGTGCACGCACAGTTCGGATGCGGGACGGATGCCGGCGCAACTCTGCCAGCTCAGGGCATTCTAGGGGTGTTTGAATGCCCCCTGCGCCAGCAAAGTTGTGCCAGTGTCTGTCCCATGTCCGAACCGTGCATGCACGGCATCCAAGG
This sequence comes from Plestiodon gilberti rubricaudatus, assembly GCA_026170595.1. NCBI lineage: Eukaryota > Metazoa > Chordata > Lepidosauria > Squamata > Scincidae > Plestiodon > Plestiodon gilberti. The sequence continues at coordinate 252,275,121 of JANXHW010000001.1, read as the reverse complement.
GGGGGGTTACGCCGGTGTCCGTCCTGTATCCGTCAGCTTTCGGCAAGTTACACTGGCATAACTGCTCTTACACCGGTGGATCTACTGTTACACAGGTGCAAGAGTTACACAGGATTAGGCTGGCAAATACCAAATGTTTGGCTGCATTGGGTTAAGCCAGCAGGCATACTGGTGTCAGGGGAAGGTCTTGAATTGCCCACAGGGTATTTGCCTTCATGCAGCCACGCTCATAATGATACTGGATGGAATGTCTGTAGTGGTCTTCTTCTTCTGGCTGATTACATGAAGAAATGCACACATGTTTTCCTCGCCCACTAACAGTCACAAAATATCACTGATATTTTTTTTCCAGTGAAGGTTTTATTCACTGCAGGTCAGTTGCTCATTTGATCTGTAAGAGTGTTAACTACAGCTTTAGCCAGCTCCAGACTCTCATTCATCCCCATGTTTTTGAACAAGATCTTCAAAAGATTTTATTGTGCCAAACCAAACAAAGCAATTTGAGTCCTATTATGGGATATGCTGAATAACTTCAAGCAAAATATAGTAATTATCTCTTTGCATTTCCTGTTCTTCCATAACTGTTCCTTGCACTCTTAGGAAAGAGTTTCTTGCAAAGTAAGAAAGAACAGGAAAAACTACTGTATTCAGTCTTATAAACAGTTAATCCAACATCTATTGGGAAGGAAGAGTGAGAACATCTGAGGGCTGAGTGTGGAGACAGAGAAGAATCTAATAAGTGCCCTGCCTTCCTTTTCCGGTATAAGGCCTCTGGCTTGGCAAGAGGTGCAAGCCAAAGGGCAGGAGCCAAAGAGCTTCTTGGCCCTTGGCTCTTAGTCCTGGGATCACAGACAGAGAGCTTTGTGAGACTGACACCTGTTTAGCATTGACACTGGTAGCCAACTCCACCATCCATCAGCCCACTACTTGCTGGGAAGAGAGGTGAGACGGAGAACAGCAGAGAGCAGCAGTGCTGGGTCATCATTGCCAGTGGCAGTGCAACAACATCTTGGCCATCTGATGGTCTGTCAGAAAGCAGTCTTGAGTAAGCAGCATCAGCCTCCCCCCCCCACACACACACACATGGTGACATCTCTTGGGGAGAGAAGGGGACTGTTAGCAGCAGCAGCAGCAGCAGCAGCAGTAAGACTGACAGCACTTTAACAACAGTACCAATCACACTTTTGAGAACACCAATATAAGTCGTGGCAATGTTTGAGTTACGACTGGTGAGGAATCCCTGCCTCTTGAACTTGTCTATTTCTGGGGTGGTGGGTATTCCCCTGGGTGAGCCTGCATGGTAGGGTTGTCACCACCGAGAGGGATAACTGAGAGCAAAGGCCCCCTCATTTTTGTCCTGGACTTGAGGCCTTAGTGAGAGGATGCCCAGTTGGGCTGGAAGGGGGTGGTTGGGGTACAGGCAGGGATTTACTGGCATGGGGGGGGGGCTTAGGTGAGAGCTGGGCCCTGCAACAGAATGGGTTTTTGCCATTTCCATCTTGCTTGGTCTCCCGTATATAGTGACTATTGGTGAACAGGAGGTGGGATAATAGTGGGGGTATTGTGAGGGTGGTTGTTGGTTGTGTGTATAGTGCTGCTTTTTGTGGGGGAGGGCTCTTGCTGGGATGAGGTGTGGAGAGGGGTTGGGGGGAATGGAGGTGCTGTGATTTGAAGGGTGACAGGCCATGGGAGCTATGGCAGTGGGGGTAGGGCCGGCCGGCCATTCCCAGGGAAAGCAGGTTAGTCATAGAAAGACTATCCTGCTTTCTGGCCCTTCCCTCAGCCTTAGGCCTGCTGGCAATCTTGTCCATAACCTATCTGGTTGTTGCTATTAAATGCCAGGCCAGTTAACATTAAGTTCTGTCTTATCCAGGACTTGCTCCTTGAGGAGGGCACTGACCTGGCATGCATTACAGAGACCTGGCTGGATGAAATAGGCTCAGGTTTTCATGGCCTGTCACAGTTGATCTCTGCCCCAACGCATGTGGCGGGGCACAAATTAGACCTAGTATTTACTGCTGGATAGGTGGATGGTGATCTGGGGGGGGGGGGGAGATTGTCATAGACAGATCGCTTCCTGGTGGGGTTTAGGCTTTTCGCAGTCCTTAACTCCACAGGGGCAGGGGGCTGGATTGTTTTATCCGCCCCCAGTGGCTGATGGATCTGGATGGATTCCAGAGGGCTCTGGGGCGTTTTCCTACCACCAGGGTCAGTGCCTCATCTGAAACTCTGGTCAGCCTCTAGAATGAGGAAATGACTAGAGTGGTGGATCAGATCGCTTCTGAGCGGCTTCTACCATGTTGTAATGTAGACTGCTTGGTTCCTTGGTTTACAGAGGAGCTGTGATGAAAGAAAAGGGTAGACACCTTGAGCAACAATGAAGGAAAACTCACAATAAGTTTGATCAAACACAGGTGAGAGCCCATATTAATGGTTATTCAGTGGCGGTGATGTCAGCAAAGAAGGCTTTTTTCTGCACACACACAGAGAGAGAGAGAGAGATGCCAACATGAGGCAGCATTAATGTCACCACAACTTAATCAGTTCAGCCTTTCTTTTCCAGTCTAAATTCCAGCCAGCTCTGAGACCTGCTTTTCTCAAATAGTTAGCCGTTCAACATGTTCATGTAGAACAAAACATGTCTGTGGTGCATATGACCTTGTAAAAGTCTACCTTGCTCAGCTCACAGATGAGAAAGAAAGGATGAAACAGTCTGCTTTGCTCTTTGTACCCTTAATATGCCCCAGTGCATCTTGCCGCCTGCAGAAAGGCAAGCTTTAATTGCTGGCAGCATGGACTGAAGTGGAATGATATACTTGAAAATGAAATTTTCTGTGGCTAACATACTCAACCTCTGTTGACAATCTGATTACGTCGAATAAAGACATGGCACAGAGCAAGGCATGACTGCTAAAAGAGCTGATCACTTAGATGTAACCTGTTTTGCAGCACTGTGGTTTCAAAAAGAGAGACCAAATATGGGCAGGCTTGCAACGCCGTGGGATGGGGCTTCAGCCTTCATATGGCCTTGACTTGATATGACCTTGACAGGATGGGATCTCCCCCCCCTTTTGTTGACCTGTGTGAGGAGCATTGTCCTTCCCCTGTTGAGGTGGAGATTCCAGAGTTTGCATGTGGAGACCTGAAAGGGCAGAATACTTGTAATGAGAATTCTGGGAGGACAAGGGCTAACGTAATGTCTTGTCAAACAGATTGTGTGGGATGTGAGGTTGTTTGTGCAAAGTGTCCCCTTTGTGCTCCAAGTGCCCTATGATCACCATGGTTTCCAACAGCAAAGCTCTTCTTTGAGAGAGGGGTAGCCCCATGCCCGGTGGAGGGACTGGGACTGTCCCTGACAGGGGCTTATATGCTGGGGTGGATACACTGTGAGTAGCTGTCAGTTGTAGCCTACATCCTTTGCTCCATAGTGGTGGAGTGGATGGTTCAGGGTGTGTGTGTGTGAGAGAGAGGTGCTGTACTTTGCTTCTGTTTTCTGCTTCCCCTTGGTCCCTGCAGGGTTCTTCTAAACCAGCGATTTTCAACCACTGTGCCACCACACGTTGGTGTGCCGCGATTGGTCCACAGGTGCGCCTCGGGAGCTTGGGGGATGGTCATTTAGTAGTAGGGCCATTGGGGCAGTGTGGTGTGCCAAACCCTGGCAGTGTGGTGCACCTTGTCAAATATCAAAACACTGTTGGTGTTCTTTGACAATTTTAGTATGTTAAGAGGATTAACATACACAATTAAGAGGAAAAGGGTTGAAAATTGCTGCTCTAACCTATGCCAGAGTTATTGTTCCTGTAGCATGTTCCTGGCATCAGCGGCCAGTGGACAAGTGAACAGTGATAGGGAAAAGAGATAATAGAAATAATGGAAAGTTGTATCAAATAGTGTGTGTTTTCAATTCTGGCATTTATTTTAGAGAGGTTCCTAGTTCAACCAGATTCAGGAGGAGGGAACACAGGACAGACCGAACCCTTAGAACATGGTAGAAATGGAGCAGGGAAAATCTTCTAATCTCTCCATCAGATAGAATTCGACACACACATCAGATTGAAGATCATATGACACATTCGACACATTCGAATCATTTCCCCCTCTTTACCTTGCAGGTCAATTATCCAGACTGAATGCAGAGCTCCAGGGGATTAGGGCATGCAGGGTTTTTTTTTTTTTTTACTCTTTCCTTTTGTAGTTGCTAAGCAACAATGAAATAGGGAAGCCAACTCTGACCCAACGGAGCTTCCTCTTTTGGTGTCTTGTTTTTTTTTTTGTGTGTGTGTGTGTGTATGTGTTTGACAACTCTGTTTGTAGGGAGCTGTTCGTCAGATTAACCCACATAATTTGGATCGATGGGCTTCTAATTTTGTTAGTTATCATAATTTTGTTAGTTATCATAATTTTGTTAGTTATCATAACTATGGAAGCCAAAGGGAGAAATTGTTCTGAATGTATTAAGGCAGAGTAGAAGGGAAATATTTTGTAAACGTGGAATTCCTTTGATATCGCTCCCGTTAAGCATTACAATGTTACCCAGTGGAATAACATTTACTTCTTCTTTTTTAAACAGAAGCAAATATTTTCCAGTTTACAGCCCAGTCAGTGCTTTTAATGTAATATGTTTGACATAATAAACACCCCAGAAGGAACAAGTGCATAATTTAAAAACAAGTTATAAATAACCCACACAGGCAGTTCCAAGTTCTGATCTCTCACCTACGCCAACACTGGTGAGGAGACAGTTTCATGATGGGTAGATTGGGGAAAGAAACAGAGAGAGAGTAAAAGAGAAAACGACATCTGCATTCCTCAGATTGGGAAAATGGTGGACAGTCCCTAAAAAAAGACATTGGAAAAATGATGGTGGACAGTCCCAAAAAAGTCCATCTTCATTATTAAAAAGGTAAATGTTTCGGCCAGGTTTAAATTAACTTAGATACTGAGAATACGGAACAAAAGGAATGCTTCCGATGCCCTCTGTACTATAGTGAATAAATTCTGCAACATGTTCTCACATTACTGATCCTACTGCCCAAATGTTTTCTCTCCACATTCTAAATGTAGACTAGGTGATGCTTTTATGTTGCTCGATTCTCTCCTGCTGCTACATAGCCCACAGCTAGCACTCACTGTTCTTTGTCTCCAACCATTGTACTTTCACTGGCTACATTCCTGCTACCTTGATTTCCACACAGATTTTATTTCCAGTGGCATTGGTCTCAAGTTTGGGAATGTCAATATTTGGGCAGTGGAAAGAACTATTGCTTGGAAGCCATAGGAGGCCTGTTCACACATATGAGGGTGTCTCCTTTTGGGTGTTGTGGCAGTCCCTGCTGCTGTTGGTGGCCGGTGTCTTTCTTCTGTGTCCTTAGAAGCTTCAGAACCTCGGTGGGGTTGGGATTCTAGCTGCACCCTATTCCCCTATCACTGGGTTGCCTTAGTTTGGCATCCCCACCCGTGCTGCTGGTCAGTCCTTGTCCTCACCCTTGCTTCAGGCCACTATGTTCATCATTAGCTGGCTTCAGGGCTTTTGTGGGGTTTGCTTCTGAGTAGACATGCCTAGGATTGTGCTCTAAGGTTTAACAAGCTACACATGCCCACATTCCTTCTCCTAAAGGTCTAGCACTCTGTCCCGGTTGGAGATCTGGTAAGCCTGCCTATTTTGAGTCCCTCAGGAGCCCCTCAGGTCTGCCTCCTCTTCCAGTTCCATCTTCCCCCCACACACCCAGCTGTAGCATCCAAGTTGCCATAGCATCCAGGAGCAGTCCTATCCCAACTATTAGCTACTTTTGGGGGGGGGCAGGGCTTGTTTGTTTGTGCTGTTAAGCTAAGTATACATTTGTAGCTATATTCTTTGAACCATATTCAGCCCCGGGTGAGTAGTTCTTCTATTGATCTCTTTTCATGCTGGCACAGAGCATGACTGGAGATGACATTTGACCATTGTTTCTTTTCTATTCCACATAACATATGTTCACAGATTTTCAGCTACAATTCTTAGTTTTTTTGAGGAAGCCTCCTTACATCTCCAGATTTGCTATAGTATTATCTAATATTAAGATATAATTCTGACATCAAGGGCAATATCATTACATCTTTATATCTAGGAAGCTTTTAAACTTAATAAAGGCTGCAGGTAAGAAATATTGTTCATTTATGGCAGTGCAGTTGCATACTGTTGCCACATTGTTTGGCATCATAAGTGGTAAATGCCAGTAGTGATTGGTCACTGATGCCACATTATCTGAGTACGTGCTCGGGTTATGTTTCTAAAAAAACGAAGGCAATCAAGAACTACTTTTGTCTCCTGCAGAAAACTTGGCTAATCTCCAGATCTATTTTCTGGTGCTGTTCAGTGCAAATGTTTTCAGTGACATGACAGCCTATTTCTCACTGAGATGTTAAACCTGGGCTTGGGCTGTACCCAACAGACTGTATCTTTCTAGATGTTAACATGATGGAATTCTCTTCCCTAGGGAAAAAGTCAGTCTGCATGGAAAATTAAAGCCCCATACAGATGTTTCGACTCTGTAGAGAGAATGCATAGTCAGGGACTGTGTCAGCATGCCAGAAAATCCTTCCCGCATATCCAACTTGCTCGATACTTCCCTTCTGAAAATCAGGTTCTTTTTACACCCACATTGGTTTAAAGCTAACCAGCAGAATAGGCCACACAGACCTTAAATTGTAACTGAAATGAATCAAGTGGTTTATTATTGATGAATGGATGAGATAACAAGCAAACATAATCATGGAGCAGAGACACCAAATAGAAGTGTGAGATTGACCCATCAACCAATATGAAATCATAAAACGCAATCAATGAGGATAATGATTGAACATGGTGTTAGAATATGGGTGCAATGCCACCTGCAGGACTCTGGAGGGCAGTATATTGTCCAGACACCTGAGACCCCTTACCTGCTCTCTGTAGTACCTGTAGAAGGTGGGTCCTTTATGTAACTTCCTTCCTCCTCTTCCTGACCATTGAAGGAGCAGCATCCAAGGCTGCTGTGCTCCATCTCCAATGGCAGGTAGCCATTGCTGAACAGCAACTATCACAAAATCTTAGATAGGGGACTTTGTTCCCGAAGAAGGCTCTGATATTTCAGAAGATACATACAGCTGTGAAACTGTAAGTAAAGTTTTGAAACCTAGTTTAGCACAACTATGCTCAGAGGAGGGTTGCCAACTCTTGAAATGAAAAATGACCTGGGTGGGGCCTTAGGAGTCCAGAATGGGACTGTAGGTAGGGACCCACAGTTCCTGGTGGCCTGAAGGGCCCAGTAAAATGTTTCCCTTTGCTTAAGTATGCAACCTTTTTTTAAAGGCTGAAGGGAAAAACTGAATTTGCCCCTTGCTTTTCTAGCAGCAAAACAAACCAATTTAATGAACAAATAAATAAAACACTCCCCCCCCCCTGAATAGTTGGCAACTCCATCTCAGAGAGAAATTGAATCATAACCTCAGTAAGTCTGTGGCTCAGAAAGAACCAAGTGTATGCAGACAGCACTTGGAATCAGTCTGGGAAACCAGCACCATCACTTAAGCAGTGAGGATGCTAACTAGGCAATACAGTTCTTGAAGCATGTGCTTTGCAAGTGCATTCTTGTTCTTAATGTGAAATAGCTTGATCAGGGCTCCATGGATTGTAATCATGACAGGGGAGTGACAATGCTATCTTGATCTGGGCCCCCTCAATTGTTCTTTGCCGAGGGGGAAAAAAAGCTCTTAATAATGCCAATGGAAACTTTGTGTGTGAGAGTGAGTGAATGAAAATGGAATGGAATACTCCCTTCCTCAAGCAAGCATCTAGTTCAGATCAGGACCATGGTGGGGGTAGTGAAAAGTCCAAGCATGTTACATGTACTTATAGTAACATGTTGTTTGACCCAAAGGCTACAATGTAGCTATCAGAAAGAAAGGAGAGTTTCTCATGAAGACCAAGCAAGGGGTTAAGTTGATCAAGTTCTAAGCCTACATCTGATAAAAGCTGACCACACAGGCCCAAAATCACATCAGCTCAAATATGCCTCATTAATATTGCCTCAGAAGGATGGTGGCAAGATGTAGGGCCTTCTCTGTTGTGGCACTACACCTCTGGAATCGGAATTGAGGACAGCCCCCTCAGTTCATGGCTTTCGTTGGGGGTTGTTGTTGTTGTTCAGTCGTTAAGTCATGTCCGACACTTCGTGATCCCATGAACCATATCCCGCCAGGCCTTCCTGTCCTCCATTATCTTCCTGAGTTCGCTCATTTTCATGTTTGTTGCATCGGTGTCGTTGGGGGTTAAAGAAGACCTATTTGTTTCGTCTGGCATTCGAGAAGGGAAGAACTACCTAGGACACTGATGGCAAACCATTTGGGCTTGGTGTGTCAACATTTTTGAAAATGTCTAACTTGATACTGCTGGTGCGTCTCAAACTTTTAATAGTACTTTGACTATTGCTACTTTTAATAGTAATTTTTGAATTGAACTGAACTGAAAACAACTATAGAACACATTGCTTTTTATTTAACATCAATTAGTGACTTTTTTGTTGCTGAGTTTTAGTAATTTGAAAGAGGTCTGCCAAAATCCCTGCCCTAAGTGTTCAAGACAAGCCTGTAAAATTTTTGCAAAAATGTAAGGTGTGTCAGGGCCCTGGAGGAAACACTGGCGTGTCACCCAAAATGACCTCGCATGTCACCTGTGACACGCGTGTCATAGGTTCGCCATCATGGATCTAGGAGCTACCTGGGACCCTTTTATTTAGATGTTTTCCCCCTGTTGCTGCTATATGCTTGTTTTTACTGTTAATCTGCTCTGTATCATGTTTTTAATTTGTAATTTCACTTTAATACCTAATTTTAACTGTGGATTTTTAAAAAAAGGTTTTAATTGTTGTATCAGTGTTCTGTTTTGTATGTTGTACACTGCTTTGAGTTTTAGAAAAGCGGTATATAAATCTTTTTAATAAATAAATAAATAAATAAAATTTACAGAGGAAGAACATCAGGGTAAGGGTGTCCAATGTACCTTATAATAAAATGAGTATTATGGGCAGTGAAAATTCACATTACAGTCCTGTTATTTATTAGCTTTGCCATCATCACTAATAGACATACGTTTTTACATGTCTGGACATGCACCGGCAGACCAATTATGGTTTTCACACTTTATGTGGCTTACTGTGGAAGATGAATATAACACCAGTGTACCTGCAGTAAACACCACTGCTGTGTAAAAACACAAGGTGACTTTCAAAGCAGTTCACTCATTGTATGAATTTGGAAACCCCAAAGGCAAGGCGCAGAGCGTTCCTTCCAGGAGTCCGATATGACCACTGCACTACCATTGTGGAGGACAATGTTCTTTAGAAACAGTTCTATTTTTGTTCAAATGGTTCCCTTAATTTACTGCCTCTTTTACTTACCCACACTTACACAGAGCAATCGTTTTAGCAAAGGAAAGATAATAATCTGTTCATTGACGGTTTTTCCATTGCAATATGTCTTACAACATCATTAGGCCAAACCTGTACCTCTAAGTAATACAAAGTGCACACAATCTGGAGTGTGAATGGAGCTGTCCAATGGAAATCAATACATCATTTTAACAGCAATTCTGGTTCATTATTTCAGTCAAAGGCAGGGACACTTTGAGAAACAGATGACACTTTGGCCTAATTCTCTGATGCAGTAAGCCTGTGTGAAAAGCAGTGATTAATGAAACACAAAACACAATTCTCAATAAAGAAGGGTTCAAATTCTGAAGTCTGTGAGTTCAGTATATGACTTGCAGTATATGACTTGCAGCGCAATCCTGTGTAACTCTTGCACCGGTGTAACAGTAGATCCACCGTTGTAAGTGCACTTATGCCAGTGTAATTTGCCATACGCCAATGGATGCAAAACGGACTCCAGCGTAACCCCTCTTGGATGGCGTGCACGTGCAGTTCGGATGCAGGATGGATGCCAGCGCAACTCCGCCGGCGCAGGGGGCATTCCGGGGGTGTCCGAACGCCTCCAAAATGCTCCCTGCGCTGGCAGAGTTGCACTGGCGTCTGTCCTGCATCTGAACTGCACATGCATGGCGTCCGAGAGGGGTTATGCTGGTTCATCGACGTACGGCAAATTACGCTGGCATAAGTGCACTTACACCGGTGGGTCGACTGTTACATTGGTGCAAGAGTTATACAGGATTGCGCTGTTGAACAAATACAGGGGCTAGCTGGTAGCCAATTACTTGAAAATCTCTGCTGGATCAGACAAGTGCTATGTGAAGCAGCCCCTCATTTTCTCCATCCTCAATCTCCACCAGCCAGTTTCATTGAATGATGCCTGGTTTTACTGCTGTGAGAGAGTGAGGAAAAATGTGTTTCTCTGCACACTGTGCATAATTTTCTAGGCCACACTCATGTCCCCCTTAATCACCCCTTTTCCCAAGCGAAAAAGCCCTCAACCTTATAGCCTTACCTCATAGGGGAAAGTGTTCCAGTCCTCAGATCAGCTGGGTTGTCCTCTCTTGCACCTTTTCCAGCTCTACTATATCCTTCTGGAGGTGTGGCACCCAGAATTGTACACAATATTCTAAATGTGGCCGGACCATAGATTTGTATAGAGGCATTATATATACAGTATATACATTAATCCAATTCATGAAATGTTCACCATTGAATTTCTTCAGTGGCTGAAAAGTTATGCAAATACTTGAGAGCTGCGGTGTTCAGGTTCCTAAAGGAACAAACACTCTGGTACTTTTAAGCCCTGATACATTCCAGGATATGTTCCCTCAAGGCTCAGCAAAATGGTTCAACCATTGTGATCTAAACGTATACATTTATGAAGAGCGTTGCTTGAGCAAGCTTTGCATCATGACTTTAGGGGTTTAAATTAAATGCTTTTATTCCCAGAATGTGCTTGGTGAATGTATGAGACACAGTTCATCTTGCCAGCAATTTGGATTAGGATTTTTATTGAACCTGTTGAGACATATACCTGCCTATGAAGTTGCTTATACAGATTACAGTACAGTACTGAAGTCTTGATGGTTCTTGATCTTGCAGAAGATGTCTTGAGATGGGTAAGTGACCAGCTACCCATCCACTTCAGTATTTTTTCAGGCAATATTCTGATGTCTTGTGGATTTTCCCCACTCTCAGCAATCTCAAGGATTTCAGGCTGAAATCCTATACACATTTTCCTGCTGGGAGTAAACCCCTCTGAACACATTTGGATTTACTCTGAGTAACCCTGTATATAGGCCAGCGGGTGGCGCAGTGGGTTAAACCGCTGAACCATGAGCTATCGATTGAAAGGTCGGCAGTTCGAATCCGCGACGGGGTGAGCTCTCGTTGCTTGGCCAGCTCCTGCCAACCTAGCAGTTCCAAAGCATGTTAATGCGAGTAGATAAATAGGTACCGCTTGCGGGAAGGTAAACAGCGCTTCGTGTTCCAGCTGCATGCTACGCGCTGCGGCAAGGAGAGTCATGCTGGCCACATGACCACGGAGGCGTCTTCGGACAACGCTGGCTCTTCGGCTTTGAAATGGGGATGAGCACCACACCCTAGAGTCAGACACGACTGAACTTAATTGTCAGGGGTCACGTTTACCTTAACATTGTACATAGGCTTGCATTGTGAGTCCTTACCCTTTCTTGTGAACTGTATTTCATTACAGTACTCCATTTCGGGCCAAATCCTATCCAATATTCCAGCGCTGATGCAGCCATGCCAATGGGGCATGCACTGCATCCAGAGGTGGGAGGGAACATTTGTTATCTTACCTCGGGGTAGCAGTGCGGCTGCATCGGTGCTGGAAAGTTGCATAGGATTGGGCCCTTCAGCTATTTGAATGCTATGCTATATTTCTGTGATATTTGATTATCCTTGTAGCTACTTTAGGTATTTTCATTATGACTTCTTATCCCTGGTAGTTCAGTCCTTCAGCTTCGTAACATTTTGAAAATAAGTAACAATTCTTGAATATTTCTGCAAAGTCATACAACTGCGTGTTTCCAGGTTTCTAAGCATTCGCTTCGTTCAACGGCTAGAAGATGTAGAGGAAATATCACCAGAAGATCTTGTATTTCGGAGACTTATTATTTCTTTGCACAGAAATAAATGGTGCATACTTTCAGGTGGAAAAGCGCCAGACCCAATATACATATATAGGTTGATTTTATACATATTTTATGTGGAAATTTCTTTCCCACAAATGACAACACAAGGCTTAGGGAAGGATTTGCCTTTATTTACTTCCTATCTTTCATGCTAGGGTAAGTGTGACTGTAACAGGGTTTTGTGCATGTACTTTAGTTTTATCTTTGCAGGAGACCCATAAAAACAAAATCTCTTAATACAGATGGTGTGTTAGAAAGTAGAATACAAACAAATGGTCCTCTTGGTGTGCAGCCAGGCTCTGTAAGGAAACATGTCATGCTGTGAAAGTATCTATTAATAATGTAGCTGCCTGAGAGGCAGGTGCCAAATGCTCTGTATACAAAAGGCTGCCAATATTATATTTAAGTGAAGGTTGACGATTAGTAAAGGAAGGAAAAGTTCCCGAGCATCCAAGCCATGTGAACGACTGCATGAGGGCTTAGCAGCAGCCACAATAAATGTTCTCGCACTGCCATTGACTCAAGCCTCAAACGCCCCTATTGCTGTGCTGCTTCCCACCTCATTTCTATAGCAGAGCACTATGTACAGAGCACTCTGTACCCTCCTAGACACCATCTTCTGAGAAGATCTGTAATTTATTTGCGGGCACAGTCCTGAGAAAGACTCCCATCTCCAGAAGATGAGGACTCTCTTTAGTTGTATGGAACGTCGTTTACAGTCGGGGATTACACTGGACTTTTTCTCTGTATTTGAAATGAGTAGATTTCCTCGGAGTAGATGTGTGATGACTTCTTTTTACATTGCGCCATTGCAGTAGGAGAGTTTGATGTGCAATGGACCTTTGCCGAGGCACAATTACTCAGGGGTGGTGTTTGAAAATCCGCCACTGAGCATGGCCCTCCTTTTATCATTTTATCTCTGCCTACTTTTTCTCAATGACCCCTTTTCGCCATTATTTGGCCATTATAAGTCACATCTCCAATGCTGAAGTCTTCATATGTGCAGTGCTGTGCAGAACCAAATACTATATATTGAATATTCTCAGAGTGGGGAGGACTAACAACATGAGATAACACAGGAAAGAGATGAAGAAAGCATCAAACAGCCACAATTGGCCATGTGCGCTGTCTGGATTGTTGGGAATATACGCATCAGCTAGTCATTTCAAATACAGAGGAAAAAGCCTAGGGTGGAACTGACCCTGACCTGGTCATATCTCTATGGTAGAATGGAAAGCAATCAAAATTTGCACTTATTAAGTGCATGTGAGTTAATGGATCAAATGGATCTAAGCACATTTTAATATAAAATTGCATACATGTAAGCCTACAAGTAAACAAAATGTGTAGATTACATTTGAAAAGTAAATAGTTACAAAACCAGACATGGACAAAACCTAGTATGGGGGCCCTTAGGCACAGGGCCCAATTGGGAGCAATTGGTCTAATTGGCTTAAAGCCGGCCCTGCTGAATAGATTCCTGGAGAAATCATAGAACAATTTTCTCCCATCCCTTCTTCCTGTTACTCTTCATCTTAAGGAAATTCACACGAGTCCTCATTTCCCTGAGTTGGTGAGATGGTTTTCTCCTTTCTGCTTTGCAGGCAGAAGTTTCCAGGTTAACAGCGCAATCCTATCCAACTTACACCACTGGTGTAACCAGTGAGGGAGTGCAGCGTGGGCGGTTTTGGAGGGGAGGGGGGATTTAAATCTCCTTTGAATCCCCCTTTGGAGGGGATTTGAATCCCCTTTCCGTTCTGGGGCCTCCCGTTCTCGCTGCACCGCTGGTTACACTGGCTGGTTACACTCAGCATAGAAACCTGAGTAGAGATTCAGGGTAGACATTTCCCTCTTTTTAAATGTGCCTTTCAGAAACTGTGGCGCAATATTGAAACTGAATATGACAATAGATTGTGTAATAATAGGCACCAGCTCGATACACTGTCTGAGACAGATTTTTGTCGATTTTGATTGGTACCCCATTTTGGCTTCTGAGATTGTCAGCTTTCCTTTTCAGTTAGTAACTTTCTGCTTCTCATGCCCATTTTTGCATACAGCCCAAATGTGTGGGAATCACCATTGGAAAAGACTGCTGTCTTATAGGACACCTCCATGCCAATACTGGGAAGCAAAGTATGTTAATCATACCATGACATCATTGGTTGTTCAAGCGCATGACTGATATAAGAGTGAGGTACCAGCATGAGGTGAAGAATGGACTTTGAATATCCAGCGCATGATAGGGTTACCAAAGTGAGTACCGTCAGTTTGCTTTTTGAAACCAAATCCACTTTCAAGCCATTCCAATAAATTCAGAACTCTTTATTGCTCCATGTTAGTGGAGCTCTATGTAACCCGTTCTCCAATTTATCCTCTGGTAAGCCACACAGGCTTTGTGTCCAGCAGGATATTACAGTCAATAAGTACTTTAAATATTCCAATTGGCTCAGTGATTCCAGCTGCTATTTAGAACATAGCAAGGCTGAGCTTAAATCCGTCTCATCAGCCACAGACAAGATGAAAAGTTTCATACCAGCCTGTATACCAGCCTTTGCCTCATGATGGCAAAGGGAAACTTAAAATGCCACCCGATCAAAATAGCCACCTCTTACTTTGCCTTCCCACTCTTTAGCTTTTCTGTATGTGCAAAAAGATGAAACAGATAAGAAAAAAAATTAGGCCCTGCAGCCTTCTTGCAGATTTTCTCATGTATGAAATCCATTCATTAAATCTCTGAGTGCTCTGCATACTAACACCAACGCCATCGGTTTGCCCAGCCTGGTGCCCTGTCATTGTGAGCGACTTTTGACCTTTTCTAAGCATGTACAAAAGTGTCAGGCTGAATGACAACAAAAGTACACTGATCCCTGAGAAAATGCCTCCCTTAACAAGCTGATGCTGAATGCTCAGGCTTGATGTCTATGACTACAGAAGAAAAGAAACCTCTGTAATCAGACTGACAGAAATTGGGTTTCAATCAAAGCGCAGCTGCTAAGCCCAAACCCACACATTTTGGGGCTGTATTTGTTCAGAAGGGAGGGGAGACTGTGGCAGGCAGTGTGCAGGCAGCAGGACAGATATAGTACCAATTAATTAGACTGGATCAATTCACTGGATAAAAAGCTGTTACTACTTAATCCTAGCAGTAGCAAAGGCTATCGGCTTCTCCCATTTTTCCTTAAGAAACGTTATAAGAATATGAAGAGAGTTGTTTCTCTCCATATAGTGTGTGTGTGTGTGTGTGTGTGTGTGTGTGTGTGAGAGAGAGAGAGAGAGAGAGAGAGAGAGAGAGAGAGAGAGATCAGCGTTTTGAGTTCTCTTCCAGAGGAGAAAAATGAATCGGAAGTTTATTTGTTTGAGATGTTTTCCCACCATTGTGAACTCAAGAAAAGAGCCTTTGGGTATGGTTGTATTTTTGAAAGTATTGTAGATAATGAAAGCAAGAAATACTTGAGTTGGAGAAAATGTGATGGCATGTAGATGTTATGACCTTGACAAAAACGTTGTAGAAACATTCATCTGCCTTCTACCAAGATTTTCAATGTTGTTCCTCATTCCTTCTGACCCAGCTGCCTGAAGTTCTGCCTGTCAGCCACAAGGTGGTGCATGGATTGCACCCTCTCCACTGTTGGCCTCATCATCTGCCTTACCAATGATGCCTGATGAGACTGCTGCTTCAGGTGGTAGATTGGCTTAGGCAACATCCTGTGCCTGTCCGTTACCTCCGCATCTGCCACCGTCACTCACAGCCACTGCTCCTAGAGGGGGAAGTCCTCCTCCCAGCCTGCCTCCACACCATTATTATCTGACTGCCCTTTCTGCTGCCACGGTCACTGCTGCTGCTCCCGGAGTAGTGGTACAACAGCAGTTGCTTGCTGTTGCCTGCTAAAGAGCCGTCCTCCTCTGTTACCACCAGAGAGACCTGCTGCCTTCACTGGCCACCCACCCACTAGCCTGACCTCCTTAGGACAGTGGTCCCAGATGGCCTCTCTTTTTCTCAGGCCAGAAGCAAAAGCTGCACTCACCACTGCCTCTTCCTGCTTGCTTTGCAGACTCTTGGGAGTGAGCAGGAAGTGGAGGTGATGGCAGAGCCTGCACTTCCTGCCAGCCAAACGAAAGGAGCAGCAGCAGCTGTGGAGCCAGCAGAACCTGCACAGTGAGTGGGAAACGAAGGTAGCAGCAACTCTGCGGCTGCAGCTCCTGCAAGCTCTCCACTAGCAGAAGCTGCAGCTGCTACTGCTTCCGCTTCCCACGCACTTCCCAGTGCCGGCGGTGAGTGGGAAGCGCGGGAATTGGCTGGTTCAATTCTGTGACTTTTCAGTTTGCACTGTGTCTGTGCCCTGGAGCAAGTTTATTTTCCTCAATGGGCCTTCAGATTTGGAAAGATGACTCCGACTAAGGTGGGCTCATGTCTGCCAGTCTTTGTATGAATAAAGACTCTTTATTCATATCCTAATGGAGTGGTATTTGCTGTGACAAAACTACCTACCAACCAGGCAACAGACAGCTCATAGGGAATCCTTGCCAGCTTCCAGAATGAGGTCAGCAAAAGGGTGGTGGGCAGATAGGGATGGTCAGCATATAGGGATGTGACTTCTTCTCTGTGAAGGGCTCTTTTGTTCTGCTTCCTGTTCTGTGGGAGACTTGTCTCTTGTTCTTGGTCCTAGAGAACGAGTAGGGACTTGATAAATATTGCTTTGGAGGGCAGGTTTGTGTTAGAGTATGGAAATTAACTGTGTTAAGTGAGGACTTGCATTGTTGCATATCTATCATCATCCACAATAGGGAAAAACATTTGCAGTTGTGGGGTGTGTGTGTGTGTGTGTGTGTGTGTGTGTGTGTGTGTGTCTTAGCTGGGTTCTCAGTGAGAACTACCCATCCCAGTAGCTGTGGTGTTGTGCAGGAGTGGGGGGATAAGAGGAAGGAATGCAGGGGTCATGTAATTATAATGCCACTACGTTCAACAGGCTGGTCAAAATATATTGGTGGGTGCAGACCACCAATGGACTGCAGTCTGGAGACCCCTTGTTGTTGTTGTTCAGTTGTTAAGTCGTGTCCGACCCTTCGTGATCCCATGAACCATATCCCGCCAGGCCTTCCTGTCCTCCACTATCTTCCTGGGTTCGCTCATTTTCATGTTCGTTGCATCGGTGATGCTGTCTAGCCATCTCATCCTTTGCCTTCCCCTTCTCCTTTTGCCTTCAATCTTTCCCAGCATCAGAGTCTTCTCCAGAGAGTCCTCTCTTCACATTAGGCGGCCAAAATATTTGAGCTTCAGCCTCAGTACCTGTCCTTCCAGGGAACAGTCAGGGTTGATTTCCTTTAGGATTGGCTGATTTGATCTCCTAGCAGTCCAAGGGACTCTCAGGAGTCTTCTCCAGCACCACAGTTCGAAAGCATCTATTCTTCGGCGCTCAGCCTTCCATATGGTCCAACTCTCGCAACCATACATTGCTACTGGGAACACCATCGCCCTGATTATTTATTTATTTATTTATTTAAGGAATTTGTAGCCCGCCTTTCTCCCGAGGGCACTCAAGGCGGCTTACAACATATTAAAATACATATAAACACATTAAAGCACATTAAAACAATTAATTAAACAAATTAAAATAATTAATTAAAACACTTAAGATTAAAAATGAACAACCCCAGTGGGTCACCAGCATTTACATATATTAAAACCATTTGTTAAAAGGTCAGCCCACCATGTCAGACATTAAAAGCAGTCCTGAATAAAAACGTCTTAAGGCCCCGCCAAAAGGCCTCTAAACAGGGAGTCGTTCTTAATTCCAAGGGGAGGGAATTCCACAATTGGGGCGCCACCGCCGAGAAGGCCCTACTCCGCGCCGCCATCCCCCTCACTTCCGCCAATGGCGGCACGGTCAACAGGGCCCCCCCCTGATGACCTCAGAGTACAGGTCGGATTATAAGGAAGGAGGCGGTCCCTCAAATACCCTGGACCCGAGCTGTTAAGGGCTTTAAAAGTCAAAACTAGCACTTTGAATTGTGCCCGGAAACGAACTGGTAGCCAGTGTAGCCGCCGAAGCAACGATCCGACTGAGTCGAACCAACAAGCCCCGGCAACCACCCGGGCCACCGCATTCTGCACTAGTTGCAGTTTCCGAACAGTCTTCAAAGGCAGCCCCACGTAGAGCGCATTGCAGTAATCTAGTCTAGATGTCACTAGGGCATGGGTCACTGTGGCCAGGTCTGCACGATCCAAGTACGGTTGCAGCTGGCGCACCAGCTGAAGCTGGGCAAAAGCCCCCCTGGCCACAGCCGCTACCTGGGAATCCAGGAGCAGCTGCGCATCCAGGAGAACCCCCAAGCTGCGGACCTGCTCCTTCAGAGGGAGTACAACCCCATTCAGAGCAGGACGATGATCCAGTACCTGAGTCGTAGACTTCTGGACCAGAAAAACCTCTGTCTTGTCAGGATTTAATTTCAGCTTGTTCGCCCCCATCCAGCTCCCAACTGCCTCCAGACAATGATTCAGGACATCGACCGCCCCCTTGGAGTCAGGTGGAAAGGAGAAAAAGAGCTGGGTGTCATCCGCATACTGATGACACCCTACCCCAAACCCCCGGATGACCTCTCCCAGCGGCTTCATATAGATGTTAAACAGCATGGGGGATAGAATTGACCCTTGTGGCACCCCACACCTCAAGGGCAAGGGTGCCGAACAAGCATCCCCCAGCACCACCTTCTGAGATCTATCAGCCAGGAAGGAGCGGAACCACCTCAGAACGGTGTCTCCAAGCCCCAACCCAGCCAACCGACCCAGGAGGACACCATGGTCAATGGTGTCAAAAGCCGCCGAGAGGTCCAGCAGGACCAACAGGGATGCACTCCCCCTGTCCAGTCCCCGGCGCAGGTCATCCACCAAGGTGTTATACGAACACATCCACTATACGAACTTGGAACTGGTTTCTATGCATGGCATAACTTATTCCCCCCAACTTTTGTTTCTATCTTAAGAATGTTCCCAGAAGCAATTTTGATTTTAAAGGATCAATGTTGTTCCATTCAGTGGAAGGGTTCTTTGTGCATGTACAGAGAAACTATGCCTTAATTTTAATTTGAATATTAACTGAGGGTTGTAACTGGAAGATGTTTGTCAGCTTTTTGAGTGCATGTTTCCTAAAGATGGGGATTAGTGGGTTGAGTTAAAGTTTGCCATACGTTGAAATAGCAAACTGCCTCCTGTCATAGGTATGGAGTGAATTTGGGGCTGTCATCTGCATTTCCTTAAAGGCTCCAAAAGATCAGATTAGAGTGGCTTCCCCACTGAAACTAAATGGTGATGGAGCTTCTTTTGCCCTTGTGGAACCTCTTGTGGCCTAGATATAGGCCTTTCTAGTACAATTGCTAGAAAAACCTAATATAGAGACTTGTCTTCTCCAAAGGCACTGCAAGCAAAATTTGGCTGCAGTCAGTTGCTTGACCCTACAGAACAGGTTACATTGCTCCCTCTTCCTTGGCTGCAAAGTAGCCCTTTTTTTTGCCTGATCATCCTTTGGAAGGCTCAGCTGCCACCCTGCCAACCTTAGGAGGGGTTTTAGCCCTCTGTTTGTTGTTGTCGTCGTCCCTCCCCCCGGGTCCATGACATTGCACAGCTGCACCAAGGCACCCGAACCCCCCACCCCTCAGTTTACCAAGGTCAAGCATAGCACAACAAATCTGTTATCTATTCTAGGCGGATAGTTTTGGTTTGGGGAGAGGAGTAGTCCTATATGGCAGCGGCTGAGGAAGACTTTTTGTGGAATTTCCGTAGTAGCGATACTTCATGCGTATTTTGCTGTTTTGTGCCTCCTAAAACAAAATAGGTCACTTTCCCAAGATATCCGCCAAACCAAAGGAAATCATTGTTCAAGGTGACCTTGAACAAAATGTTCATACTTTTTTTTTTTTTAGAAGCAGGGAGGGCTGCACAGTTTCCAATAACCTGTAGTTTCTTCCTTGTGAGTTGGTGCTCCAACAGCCCAGAAGATTTTTTCTTCATGTTTTAGTTTTTATTTTGTAATTTCACTTGAGGCACAAAATGCTTAACCAGAGAAGTAGAGACAGAAAGTGCAAAGCTGACAAGCTGTGTGCCAATTTTGCTCCTCCCGCATTAAACCTGTGGCTTTTAATTAGGGTTCTGTCAGTGTTCCTGCTTTAAGTAGCCAAGTAGCCGAATTACTAAGCTGTTTCTTTTTCTTCCCCACTTCCTCATCCTTTATGGCTTGCAATACCTGGTAACATTATTGTTTGATTAAATTATTTTCTGCTCATTTTCACTCTGTGTGAGGATGTGATATGGCTGCAGCTCCAGGTAGCTTTGCTTTGGAAATGTGAATCTTCTCCAGTAAGGTAAAGATCCCCACTGATGGTATGAACTGGCCTTCCCTTCTCCTAAGGTTTTATAATTAGGGGCAATATATGGAGTTAATCGGGATTAAGGGTTATTTATAAAGACGCCAAAGATATTATTCATTTATTTATCAACAATTTTAAGATTATGTTGGGGGGAGTGCGCAAGGCTGATGCTGCTCAGAGACCACTGACTTATTCACATTGAGTTTGGTCAACATCGGTGTTGAAGTTACACATGGGTTTTTATTTCCCTTTAGAAAACCTACCGGTAATTAACAAGGTGACCCCTAGCAAGGCAACTCAGGCTGCAATCCTATAAACACTTACCTGGGAGTATGTCCTGTTGAACTCAGTGGGACTTACTTCTGAGTAAACATGCCTAGAATTTTTCTGTCAGTTAATCAACCCTAACCACACATCATTAACTGACTTAATTGTCAGGGGTCACCTTTACCTTTTTAACCACACATCATACTTCAAGATCTGCAAATGAGTTCTGTATCAATATATACCACACACGTGTACATGCACTTCACACACACATACACACCTCTGTAAAACCCCATCTCTGTGTGCGCTGCAAACACATGATGATGTGCATAATACTGTATACAGACAGGGAACACACAAAAAAATTGGTTGAATGTTGTTTTAACCTCATCCACCCACAGGGAGTGGGACATGTAATAAGACAACAGAAAAAAAACAAAACACCACGGTATTATTCAAGATTGGAAAGTGATAAAGCAAACAAACATGAGAAAACAAACAGTTCAGAAATATATTAGAACACAGAAGTAAATGTGGGGGGCAGAGTTAACCCTCTGAAGAAAGGAGGGAAAAAATCCCAGCACTATTAAGTCAATGCTTTCTTTTCTGGCTTGCCCAAGGCTCTGTGGCAGCTCAGCATATTCATGAGGCCGGGTAAAGCTGCCATTTTGGGTAGCGGACTGGCGGGGGTGCCCTTGCACACCCTGCACCTGCCTGCTGCTGACCCAGTCCAATCTGGTTCCAGCCATCGCCTCCTTTTCCCACTCACTCTGCCAGCTCTGGGGAAAGTGTAGTGGTGACTGAAGCCTCTGCTGCCCAAGGGTTGGCCGAAGCATCACCTCACAGCTGCCTCTTCCCTTTTTATCAGCTTGCTCTGCAGGCTTGGAGGGAGGGGTGGTACCTGGATGAGGCAACTGCCCCAGGCAGTGGGCTGGCGGAGCCCTAGAAGGGGTGCCCTGCTCACACCCCATGTCTGACTGCTGCTGCCCAACTGCTCTCTGGACCTCAGCTGACTCTGGCTGGTGCCTACGTTTGCCACTCACTCCACTGTCGTGATCCCAGGGCCCAAATTCTCAGTCTGAGAATGAGGTGGAGAAGACTGAGTGAAATTCCCTTGGAGCAGGTGACTGTCTGAACCTGAACCACCTCTACCCTGTGCGAGGGGAACCCCAGAAGCTAGATCCACAGCTCCCACTCTGGGCCAAAGACACTGTTCTGCCTCGGTCCTCAGAATCTGAGGAGACCTTGAGGAGCTGCATAGGTGCCAACACCCTCCCCTGGGCTATTGGAGCCAGTGCTCCAATGGAGCCAGAAGTCAGGTGAGGACCCTTAGCGAGAACAAGTGGAGCCAGCCTCCCGAGGTAGCTGACACATACACATAAGTACTGTCTGAGCTTCAGATCTCCTTCATGGATCATTGCCTTGTCGTGGCGAAGGGGCTTGCGTAACTCAATGAAGCCATGAGCTATGCCGTGCAGGGACACCCAAGACGGACAGGTCGTAGCAGAGAGTTCTGACTAAAAGTGATCCACTGGAGAAGGAAATGGCAACCCACTCCAGTAACCTTGCCAAGAAAATCCCATGAACAGTACCAAAAGGCTAAAAGATATGACGCCGGAAGATGAGCCCCTCAGGTCGGAAGGTGTCCAATATGCTACTGAGGAAGAGCGGAGGACTATTCCAAGTAGACCCAGAAAGAGTGAAGCGGCTGGGCCAAAGCCAATAGGACGTCCAACTGTGGATGTGTCTGAGGTTGAAAGGAAAATCCAATGCTGCAAGGAGCAATACTGCTTAGGAACATGGAATGTGAGGTCTATGAATCAAGGCAAGCTGGATGTGGTCAAAAATGAGATGATAAGATTGAACATTGACATCTTGGGAATCAGCGAACTAAAATGGACAGGCATGGGCAAATTTAAGTCAGGTGACCATCATATCTACTACTGTGGGCATGAATCCCTTAGAAGAAATGGAGTAGCCCTCATAGTCAATAAAAGAGTGGGAAAGGCAGTACTGGGGTGCAACCTCAAAAACGACAGAATGATTTCAGTTCGAATCCAAGGCAAACCATTCAACATTACAGTAATCCAAGTGTATGCCCCAACCACTGATGCCGAAGAAGATGAAGTTGACCGGTTCTATGAAGACCTACAACACCTTCTAGAACTAGCACCCAAAAAAGATGTCCTTTACATCATAGGAGACTGGAATGCTAAAGTAGGAAATCAAGAAATAAATGGAACAACAGGCAAGTTTGGCCTTGGAGCGCAAAATGAAGCAGGGCAAAGGCTAACGGAGTTCTGTCAAGAGAACACGCTGGTCATAGCAAACACTCTTTTCCAACAACACAAGAGGCGACTCTACACATGGACATCACCAGATGGTCAATACGGAAACCAGATAGATTATGTGCTTTGCAACCAAAGATGGAGAAGCTCTATACAATCAGTAAAAACAAGACCTGGAGCTGACTGTGGCTCAGATCATGAGCTTCTTATTGCAAAATTCAGACTTAAACTGAAGAATGTAGGGAACACCACTAGACCAGTCAGATATGACCTAAACCATATCCCTTATGAGTATACAGTGGAGGTGAAGAATAGATTTAGGGCATTAGACCTGGTAGACAGAGTGCCTGAAGAACTATGGACGGAAGTTCGTAACATTGTACAGGAGGCAGCAACTAAAACCATCCCAAAGAAAAAGAAATGCAAGAAAGCAAAGTGGCTGTCAGATGAGGCTTTACAAATAGCTGTGGAAAGAAGGAATGCAAAAAGCAAGGGTGAAAGGGAAAGATATAAACAACTGAATGCAGAGTTCTAGAGAATAGCAAGGAGAGATAAGAAGGCCTTCTTAAATGAACAATGCAAGGAAATCGAGGAAAACAACAGAATGGGGAGGACTAGAGATCTCTTCAAGAAAATTGGAGATATCAAGGGAACGTTTTGTGCAAAGATGGGCATGATAAAGGACAAAAAAGGCAAGGACCTAACAGAAGCAGAAGAGATTAAGAAGAGATGGCAAGAATACACAGAAGAACTATACAAGAAAGATCTTAATGTTCCTGATGACCACGCTGGTGTGGTCACCGACCCAGAGCCGGACATCCTAGAGAGTGAAGTCAAGTGGGCCTTAGGTAGCATTACTAACAACAAAGCTAGTGGAGATGATAATATCCCAGCTGAGCTACTTAAAATCCTAAATGATGATGCTGTGAAAGTGCTGCACTCAATATGCCAACAAATTTGGAAAACTCAGCAGTGGCCAAAGGATTGGAAAAGGTCAGTTTACGTTCCAATTCCAAAGAAGGGCAGTGCCAAAGAGTGTTCAAACTACCGTACAATTGCACTCATTTCACATGCTAGCAAGGTTATGCTCAAAATCCTACAAGCTAGGCTTCAGCAGTACGTGGACCGAGAACTACCGGACGTACAAGCTGGGTTTCGAAGAGGCAGAGGAACTAGAGATCAAATTGCCAACATGCGGTGGATCATGGAGAAAGCACGAGAGTTCCAAAAAAACACCTACTTCTGCTTCATTGACTACGCAAAAGCCTTTGATTGTGTGGATCACAACAAACTGTGGCAAATTCTTAAAGAGATGGGGGTACCAGACCACCTTACCTGTCTCCTGAGAAACCTGTATGCGGGTCAAGAAGCAACAGTTCGAACCGGCCATGGAACAACTGATTGGTTCAAAATTGGGAAGGGAGTACGGCAAGTCTGTATATTGTCACCCTGCTTATTTAACTTATATGCAGAGTACATTATGAGAAATGCAGGGCTGAATGAATCACAAGCCGGAATCAAGATTGCCGGGAGAAATATCAACAACCTCAGATATGCAGACGATACCACCCTAATGGCAGAAAGTGAAGAAGAACTAAAGAGCCTCTTGATGAGAGTGAAAGAGGAGAGTGCAAAAGTTGGCTTGAAACTCAACATTAATAAAACTAAGATCATGGCATCGGGTCCCATCAATTCCTGGCAAATAGAAGGGGCAGAAATGGAAGCAGTAACAGATTTTACTTTTCTGGGTTCCAAGATCACTGCAGACGGAGACAGCAGCCATGAAATTAAAAGACGCTTACTCCTTGGAAGGAAAGCTATGGCAAACTTAGACAGCATAATAAAAAGCAGAGATATCACCATGCCAACAAAAGTTCGCATAGTCAGGGCGATGGTGTTCCCAGTAGCAATGTATGGTTGCGAGAGTTGGACCATAAGGAAGGCTGAGCGCCGAAGAATAGATGCTTTTGAACTGTGGTGCTGGAGAAGACTCCTGAGAGTCCCTTGGACTACTAGGAGATCAAATCAGTCAATTCTAAATGAAATCAAGCCTGACTGTTCCCTGGAAGGACAGGTACTGAGGCTGAAACTCAAATATTTTGGCCACCTAATGCGAAGAGAGGACTCTCTGGAGAAGACTCTGATGCTGGGAAAGATTGAAGGCAAAAGGAGAAGGGGAAGGCCAAGGATGAGATGGTTAGACAGCATCACCGATGCCACGAACATGAAAATGAGCGAACTCAGGAAGATAGTGGAGGACAGGAAGGCCTGGCGGGATATGGTTCATGGGATCACGAAGGGTCGGGCACGACTTAACGACTGAACAACAACAAGAGCTTCAGATCCTTGCTGCAGCAACTTCTGAATCCTTTAGTCACAACATCCTGATGCATTTGCATGTTTCCCAACTCTGGAGTCCTGGCTGGCTACCATGGCTCTACCTCCAGTTGATCCTCTTGTCTCAGATAGATCGCAAACTGAACCTGCTCCCACACCTAGAACGATATCCACAGGTTCTGGGGTGGTGGTGTGGCTCAGCAGAGGCTTCAGAGTTGGCAGCAGATACCCCACCTCCTTTTCCAGCTCATTCTGCAGTTAATGGTGCAGGGTGGCACTCTTAGGAGGCTGGGTCAATCAGCCATCTCAGGTGCTGAGTCAGTATAGGTGCTGGATTAGCAGGTAGTGCCCTGTGCATATCCACTGTACACCAACCTAGCTACCTGTCCAGCCTCAGCTGGTCTCAGCAGGCACCTACTATTCCTGGCAGGAGGGGTGGCACCCAGCACAGGCAACTTGTTATGCTATCCCCTCCAGAGGGAGCCACCACACCCCCTTTGTCTCTTCAAATTTGCGCCAGTTTAAGAACATAAGACGAGCCCTGCTGGATCAGGCCAAAGGCCCAACTAGTCCAGCTTCCTGCATCTCACAGTGGCCCCACCAGATGCCTCAGGGAGCACATAAGACAACAAGATACTTGTGTCCTGTCGTCACTCCATTGCAACCAGTAGTGTTGCTAGGGCATGGCAGGGGAGCAGGGCAATGGGGGTGATGCGCCAGGAGGGGGTGACGTGCCGAGGGTGATGCGCCTGCATCGCCCTCCACTGCCGCTGCATCACCCCCTGACTAGGCCAAAAGTGGTGTTCTTCGCACATGCACACAACGCCGCTGAGGACAAGAGGCTTCAAGTGGCATTGTGTGCATGTGCGAAGAATGCTGCTTTTGACCTAGTCAGAAGCGGCTGAGCCACCAGCCGAAGAAACTTGTTATTAAAAAAAAAGCATGTCAAAAGCAAAATGTTAAATTGTGATAGATGGATGGCATGATAGTGAGCAAAGAGGCACCTTTTATATTTAGCAGGGGGAGAGCAACTGTCCCTCCTCACCCCAGCATGGCATCTTTTCCAGTGGCTGTTGCTGGTGTCTCTTCTGTATCCCTTTTTAGACTGTGAGCCCTTTGGGGACAGAGAACCATTTACTGATTTATTTTGCTACGTAAACCGCTTTGTGAATGTCTTTTTTATTGAAAAGTGGTGTATATACTACTACTACTACTACTACTACTACTACAACTAATAATAATAATAATAATAATAATAATAATAATAGTGAATGCACATTCCTATCGCCACATGGGGTCAACTGAAGCAGCGCTGTAAGCAGAGGACCTCTGTGTGAAGCAGGTCTGAGGGCAAGTGGCTATTTTGATTTGATGACTTCTACCTTTGTGAAGTGGTGCAGTGGGTTAAACCGCTGAACCATGAGCTGTCGATCGAAAGGTCGGCAGTTCGAATCCACGACAGGGTGAGCTCTCGTTGCTTGGCCAGCTGCTGCCAACCTAGCAGTTCCAAAACATGTTAATGCGAGTAGATAAATAGGTACCGCTGGGGGGAAGGTAAACAGCGCTCCGTGTTCCTGCTGCATGCTACGCACTGCGGTAAGGAGAGTCACACCGGCCACATGACCACGGAGGCGTCTTCGGACAACGCTGGCTCTTCGGCTTTGAAATGGGGATGAGCACCACACCCTAGAGTTGGACACGACTGGACTTAATTGTCAGGGGTCACCGTTACCTTTACCTTTTGTGACTGCCCCAGAGAAACCCTGAGTTCCCATCTAAGCCTAGGGCTGGCTTCCATTCTCCCAAGATATCTTCATGGTACATTCCCATAACTACAGCACAGCAATTGCTCTCATCCATCCATCCCCATTTTCAACGTTCTCTCGAATAGTTCCTTGAGAAGACTTCTGGGTCCTCTTGGCTTCCGCTCCATACATTAATATGAATGCTGGCCTCCTCCTCCTTACAAAGCCAATGAAGCTTCCACTTCCCTCAGGGTTTCTAAAGGGATTTAGAAATAAAACAGCAAAGGTGTTTTTTAATCTCTTCAATATAGGTTACACAATTTGCATGACACTACATTTTTCACAGTTCCTCCATTATTTCAGCTCCCTCCTTCAAGCTCTCCAGCCCTTTCTCCTGTCAGAGGGAGGAGTAGCTGGCAGCTGTTTATATCCCAGCACATTGGTGGTCCACAGTGCTGGCCCTGGTTTTGAGTGATGGCCCCCCACGGTTTGTTATTTTATCAAGCACTAGTCTAAGTTCTTTTTAAAATGACAGGAAGCAAACAACTGCGCAGATAACTAACTGCTTTGCCTTAACTACTGTATAATCATAACACAAATTACATGCTAATTTCCCACTTCAGTCAGAACCACACAGAGGCTCACGGACAAACAGAGCTTTATGTTTCTATGAACTATTGAGTGAAGCTTTGGGATAACATAATGTACCACAGTCATTTGGTTTCTAACATTCATGTTTCAAAGAGCCCAAAATGTTCACTTAATTTTTCCTCTGTACATCCTAGAGATGAGATTAAACAAAGGTGCGATACAAAATTCAACCTCAAAGGTCAAAATGCAGACATTCTGGATGAATTTTTGGAGCTCTCAGATTTCAGGGAGGGGACATGTGAGTGATAAGAAGGTGCACTCAGGGGCAAACTTTTTAACTCATTTACATTGCACAGAAATGAATTTCGGTTTAAAATGTAATAATTTCAGTGAAAATATGTAACTGAAATCTGAGTTTGGCTCAATCGACAGGCTTAGCAGATTTTTTCCCACTTGAGATCCTTGATTTCAAATATGAGAAAGCCCTATGCATCCATGGTTGGCAAAAGCGGGGGGGGGGGGGAATGGTTAGCCACTCCCCCTGCACCAATGTAGTCCCTGGCATTCCTGCATTTAGTGCTTATCACTGATAAGAGAAGACTGTGTGGAATGCAGGAAGAAGTATTTCCTGGAATTTAGAACCTGGCTGCCAGACTCTCAGCAGAAAGAATCACTGGGGTGAAATGGGACTGAGAATATTTACCGTATTTATTTATTTTTCACATTTTTATACCATCCTTCCCCCAAGGAGCTCAGGGTGCTGTACATGGTTCCTTCCCTCCTTTTGTCCTCACAACAAACCCTGTGAGGTAGACGCGATGAAGAATGAATAAGGTTTTATGACATACAATGACTTATCACAGTGTCTCCAAATCATGTGAAATGATCCCCTAGTAAAACTAATATTGATCCCTGGTTTAATAAGTCTGACGGCGAAATCCTAACTAAATTTCCAGCACCAGAGCAAGTTCTCCGACGCTGGAAGCCATCGCAAACGTGCCATAAGGCACATTTGCGATGACTCAGGAGTAAGGGAGGCTGGTGCAAGGCTGGCCTCCCTCACTCTGCCGCTGGGACAAGCATGCGGTCATATCCCTCATTGGGCGAGTTGGCCTGGGAGGGGGCGGGGATGGCGTCGGCCATATCCCCGTCCCCGCCAGGCCATTACACAGCCTCCTCCTACTTCCGCCAGGTATTTAGCTGGCGGAAATCCGAGGAGGCCGATAGGGCTGGCCCTGAATTACACCCGGGGAAGGGGACCTCCGCATGGCAATCTGGAGCGGGAATGGGATCCGGTGGGCAGTCCTGGGCCACCGGTCGGATCTTTAGTTAGGATTTTGCTATAAGTACAGTACATATATGAGTTTGAAGAAGAACTCTCTATATACCTGAAGAACTGCCGTCCCCAATAATAACTACCTGGCCCTTGAGGTCATCTGAGGAGACCCTCATAGATGTCCTGCCACCATCAAAGGCTCGTCTTACAGGAACAAGAGAGAGGAACTTTTCTGTTCAGGTGCCCACTATGTGGAATTCCCTGCCCCGAGAAATTGGGTTGATTTAATTTCTTAAAGATGTCTCTTTAAAGAGATGTCTTTAAGACGTCCCCCTTTGCTTTTGGTTATGTTTGTTCTTTGCTGTGTAATATTTGATTTTTTTTTCTTGTGGTTACATTGACTGGGTTCCAGCTGATACCAGCTTCAGCAAAAGAAGAGATAATTTGTATGATCCCGTTATAAATTTCATTTCTGTTACTGTGGTACTAATTAAGTTATTAGGACTGTCTGCTGTTTCACTGCCTGCTATTCAAAGAATGTGAGTTGAAAATATCTCCCAGGGAAGGCTGAAGAAATGTGAAAACTGGTTTACCTTTCAAAACTACCTTTTTTTAGAATTTGTCAGCAGTAACATGAATTTACTGTGGTTTTATGCTGAATTCGTTAACTATCATGTTTTAAATTGTGCTGGAGCAATTTTGCGTCTTCTGATTTTAAATAGGTGATTGGCAGATGTGTAGCTAACACTTTCAGCTGCCTGATATGTTGTTATGCCTAATGGCAGAAACAATAAAACTGAGCTAAATTGAGCCAATGTTAAAATGGAAACGTGTACCTGAGATCGCTCAAGTTTGTGCTCTGACAAATTGGCTGAAAGCTCTCATATTTTTGGGGAGGAGTGTTTGCCCAGCTTCTAAAAGCTGGCCAAGGAACAGTTCAGGCAGGCTCTGTTAAAAATGGAAAATTCCATCCCGGGCAAAAGACAGTATCATGAAGATGAAGGCATATCCCTTCTAAGAGCTAAGCACAAAAAAACCAACCCGGATTTTTCCCTCGGTGGGATCAATCACATGGAGACAGAGTGATGTTTCACAGTCAGCACTTCTGGCAACTTCTTGCTTGGTGAGGCAAAATCGAAATGGTTATCTTGTTAGCCACAGATGGACCACTAGCATAATGGATCCATGCAAGTCACAAGTATCCCACTCTTGGGGCTGTCTTGGTTATTTCCATTAACAGTAATGTTCATGGGAAGGAAATGTGGATGGGCTATTTTTATTTTCTGCTTTATTTTTAGAGGGACACTCATCTGTAATGTGTCAGTGTGTTTACTCCCAGGATTCATGCAAAAGAAAATGCCAGAGGAATTATGTCTTATTTTTCGTTTCTCTAACTCCATCGTGTCTCATTCTCTTGCCATAGTCACAAGGACCTCAGTACTGAATGGAGGATGTAAGAATCTTACCATCCATCTTCATAGACAGATTATTTTTTATTGACTGAATGTTGTTAAAGAGTGCCATTGTATGACAACCCTTAATCCATGTCCATCATTTGCTCATTTAAACATTATCACTGTTTCTTATTGCACAGAGGAGACAAGAGACTAGCCATCAGTTGTGCGTTCAAATGGGCTGGAGCCGAACCCTATCCCTCACCAGCCTAGAGTGTACAGCACCACTGAAGGTGCATGTGCTGCATACTATGGGCCGGCAGGAGACCAGACGGCTCAGGAGAAGTAAGTAAAGAACATGTTTGCTTGTCTCTCTGTAGGCCGCCTGCTCTCCAGTGGGTCTCCTCAGTCCTATGCCAGCACTTTAACTGGCGTAAATCTGAGGAGACTCTGAGGGCGGGTCCAGGACAGGAATGGGGTATAGAATCCCATGTGCGCTACTGCCATCGAGATCCACCCTCCTCCCACCCTTGGACCACCCCCGGCCTGGACCGTTCCCCTCCCAATCCGTCCACGATCCTGATCTTAACTGCCCCCACTGCCCTTGGGGCAGGATTGCCACTAGCGGAGGATAGTGGAGGTTCTGCAGGCCGGTGATGCCCACATGTGGCCTCTGGCCTTTTATGCTGGTGTGCCGAGCCCACAGAACACTGGAGCTACTTTCATGCTGTCGGCCCAGGACTTATGGTGATGGATCACGAGATCTGCCACAGTAAAGCCCAGATAGGATTGGGCCATGAGTCACTTATAAAAAAAAAAAAAAAAGGAGCGAAGCTGTAGCTCACTGGTATATCACGGTTTGCATTCAGAAAGTCCCAGGTTCAAGTTCCAGTTAGGACAGAGAAATTTTTGTCTGGAATCCTAGAGAGCAACTACCAGTCAGCATTTGACTGAACTAGAGAGAAACCTAGGGTCTGCCTCAGTATAAAGCAGCTTTCTGTGTTCGGCACTTGTAAACATCTGTAAGACCTTTGCCAGTAAATTAATGTACAAAGGAGCATTCATTACAACACTAGCAAAGCCTTCAATTCATTTTCTTGTGCAAATGAATTCCAAGCTATGGTCCATAGCTTCCAAGCTTTGGTGGCACTGTTATCAGGCTTCAGGCTCAATACAGCTATATATATTTAAGAATGACATCACTCGGGAGCACAGTGGAACCACAGAGCCCAGTTGCAAGAAGGAACAGGTGAGGACAACAGGGATGGAGTCTGGACCCAATGATCTGGGACATGTTTATTTTCCGTGTAAGACAGTGATGTTCCTAGAGCGGGACAGTACTGTAAGTTGCGCACAGATCTATTTGGTGTTACACGGTGGCCCTGCCCACTCACCATCAGAGCCATTCCGAGCCACGAAGGCAACACGCAGGGAGTCTCCTGTGTGTTGCCTTTGCTGCTCAGAATGGTTCTGACAGCAGGTGGGCGGGGCCACCGTGTAACGCCGAGTAGACCTGTGCGTAATTTACCGTATCCCCCCCCCCCCAGGAACACCCCACTGGTGTAAAATTTGAGCCATTCAACTGTAATCGTCTGTCCAAAGCTTATCAACCACAAGTCTACAGATTTAAAAAATTGGAAAAGGAACATTGAGATGGGGTTTTTAATTTTAATGTGCCTTTTGCACATCAGATTCAGAATTTCTTTAACATTTCCATTGATATAACTTGAACTGTGCTTAATACTTCCCTTCATAACAGCCACAGCAATTTAACACCCCGTTCTATTCTGCTCTCTTTCCCAGTTGTTATATGGGCATTTGGATTCTTACTTGTAATACATGTGCCTCTCTGTTTTAGTTCCACCTCTTTCTCTACCTTCTGTTACTGAATATTAGATCCAAGGATTAATTTGGGCTTTTTTACATATTATTTTATACACCAAAACTAGCTGCAAAGGCGATTTGAAGGAACAAGATGATACATTGTCACTATAATTGGATTTCATAGCCTGCAGAAGCAGATCAAAATCAGAAGACTATCAAAGATGGTTCCAGAAGGGTTCATTTACTCTTTTCCCAGCAGGCTTTAAATTTATTTCTTTATTAAATTATCCCCCCCCCTTTTTCAAAGCTACCAATGAGAGGCATATTTAGCTTGACCATTAGATTGGCTCACCTAATTGAGCAGAAAGATACAGCTGTTCAGGTTAGAAGCCAGTCCATTTCATTGAGGCTGCAATCCTATATACACCCTTACCTAGGAGTGCATCCCATTAAGCTTGGTGGGGCTTACTTCTGAGTAGACATGCATAGGATTGCACCATTAATCCTTAAATTCACTGGCAGAGGTTGGTTGTTTTGTTTTCTGAGACAGCATTCTACCTGACTCTGTTTATGTGCAATAATATACTTTACCAGGCAAACCTGGTGTAGGAATATGAGTTTGCTTTAAAGCAGGGGTGGGGAACCTTTTCCCTGCCGAGGGCCATTTAAATTTTGTGTGCGGCTAGGCCGGCCGCCATTTTTAAATTAATTATTTAATTTAGGGCCCCGACCCCCCCCCCCATCGGCCTCCGGAGTCTCCGGTCTCACCGTCCGAAGCCTGTGGAGGCCGGGAGAGGGCCTTTGCACGTCCTCCCCGCTCGCCAACTCGGCCCATTCTGAGCAGGCCCTCGTCGGCGATTTTGCACACGCGTACAAGGCCGATGAGGGCAAGCTGCCCTCATCGGCCTTGTACGCGTGTGCAAAATCGCCGACGAGGGCCTGCTCAGAATGGGCCGAGCCGGCGGCCCGGGAGGATGTGCAAAAGGCCCTCTCCCGGCCTCCGGAGGCTCCGCGCAGACCCGGCGGAGCCTCCGGGGGCCGGTTGGGCGGCCTCCCGGCAATCTCCCTGGGAACCAGAGCCGATGGCCACGCGGTTCGAATCCGGCCCGCGGGCCGGAGGTTCCCCTCCCCTGCTTTAAAGTCTGATCAGGACTTGAAATATGATAAAAGAATTTTAATGTTCCTCCTGCCCTGGGTCCTTTGGGAAAAGGTAGTAAGTAAGGTCAGACAGAGATGTCTGAAGCCCGCACGGCACCTGGCGTGGGGGGCGGGGCTTGCATCGCGTCACGTCGACGCGCCTCCCCCCCGCCGGAATCAATGCCATTTCGGAGCCGTACGGGCTTGAGGGAGGGCGGGAGGGCCGATCCAGCACTTCCGTAAGTTCCCCCAATCGCGCCCTCCTGCCCGAGCGCCTGAAGATCCTGCTCCACGCGCTCCACCGTTCTTCCGCTGCTAAGGTCAGGGTTAAGGTGTAATTTGAACCAATGACTTCTTAGTTCAGTCTTGTACTCCTCCCCGACACTGTACCAACTCTAGCACTCTTTGGCCCAGTAGTGTTGTTGGACTGGCCGGTACCCAGGGCTGCCCAGACCCTTGCGGAATGGCTCTGATTTGGAGCCAAAAGGAGGCTAGGGGGTGGGTGGGAGGGCCGAACTTCACTTTGCTCATCACTCTGACTGCTCGGAGTGGTGAGCGCAGCGCCCCCTGCAGAAAGTGTTTCCCAGCCTCCCCACTGCCACCACTGGGGGCTTTTCGTGTCACCCCCCTCTGGGTTGGCACCTGGGGTGGTGGGCCCCCTTCCCTCCCAGCTACACCACTGCTGAAAAAGGAATTCTGCTACCTAGATAGAGAGCCATATTCTGCCAGAGGTGATGAGATCAAAACTTTGACTTTATCTGAAGTAGTTTATAGCCTCCTCATTCAATGCTATGTGCCACTGTCCTAACACAGGACAGGATTTAGCCATAGGGACAGTGCTGGCCCAGGGGTGCCGCTAGTGTCACCATGTTGCAACTAGAACCTCACCACCCCAAATCCAATGATGATGTTACAATGGCAGTTGTCATTGCTGCCATGCTGAAGTCTCCCTCCATCCGTTGTGATACAGTGATGCTGTGCAAGGGATGGTCAGTTGTGAGGATAAAATGGGGGGGGGGAGAGAACCATGTACATCATCATGAATTCCTTAGAGAATGGTGAGTTGGAAAAAATAATAGTCATAACAACTGCAAATGTGCAGTGGATTTTCTAGTAGCCGGTACTCCAATGGTGTCCCTTTTTTGCCCCACTGGTGAGGGATAAAGTGCTGCTGGAGAGCAGAACTGATACCAAAGTATGCCAAAGAATCAACTGATGCCAAAGAATCA
This sequence comes from Plestiodon gilberti rubricaudatus, assembly GCA_026170595.1. Lineage (NCBI taxonomy): Eukaryota > Metazoa > Chordata > Lepidosauria > Squamata > Scincidae > Plestiodon > Plestiodon gilberti. Next base: position 252,240,569 of record JANXHW010000001.1, on the reverse strand, counting down.
AATATGATTCAGCTGGATCTCTCTGTAATGTAACATACAGCTATCTGGAGCCTCCCTTCATCTGAAATCTTTATTCCATGCAGAGGAGATGGGCTGTGATGATCATACAGCTACAATCTACATGCTGATTGTTGGGTAGCAAGATAGCTAGCTGCTTCTGTTATCACTACTGGTCCAGTCCTAAAAAATGGAAAGCAAAGAAATACCAGGAAATACCAGAGAGCAAAGAAATACCAGGAAGCCATTAAAAGCCGTGTGAGACAAATATAGCCCAGGCTCTCTCCCATGTCCCTCCCCCCTCCATGTGGCACTGAGACTCATTAACCAGCCCCTTCATCTACGGACTGTTGCACAGATTAATTTAGATTCATTTACGGAGGCTGATTCATATCAGCTCAATAGGATTCAAACGCATTACATCTATTCTGCACCAGCAACAAGCAGCATTGTTATTGTTGTAATTCACGAGTAACTCTTTCTTGCACACATCAAACTGTTTTCAAACCTTTGATTGGTCTCACTGTGAGCCTGCCAGTACTTACTTCTCTTTGTCTTTATTCTAATAACAACATGGAAATAACTTTGGCAGTTGGTGATCTTTGTTCAACTGCCACGAACAAAGGAAAGTTGGGTATTGACTACGTAGGCTTAATTTTGTGTCAAAGGACAATATGAGAGTGCCAGATTGGAATTGTGGAAACATGGAGCTTATGGGGGCAGTGGTATCTGAAATAAATTGTATCTCTTGTGTTCTGGGAGAATGTGACATATACTGTGGGATCACAAAATCTCTGGCAACCCAAGCGGTAGACTTGCCAAATGTCACTCTACCTAAATATCAGCAGAATTCTTCTTGCACATAGGTTTTTATGGATAGCAAAGAAAAAGGAAAATTACAAGACAAAAGTTTTATGGGTGAAGTAGCCATGTAATTAAAATATAAAATACAGAGAACTCCAGACGCACACGTATAAAATCTTCAAAAGAGCCACTTGTAGAAAGCAGACACTAAGAAAATTAAAACAGTGAGAATGGAGAAGTCCGATATTTACAGGAACCAACGTTTCAACTTCTAATCTGAAGTCATTTTCAAGGTGTAAACAGCAAGGCTGCAAAGAAGCGGAACTAATCTATTTAATGCAGCGTTCCTTATTGGTAGGCTTACCAGATTTTACCCACCCCCAACCGGGACACCCCCCCACAACAGCCCCCCCCCGCAAATTAAATAATTAAATAATTAAAAATTAACTGAAGGTGGCGCGAAGGGCCCCCTTTAGCCGTGCAAAGCGCGCTTGGAATTTTTAATTAATTAATTAATTTTTAGGTTTAAAAAACAGATCTTACCTGGTCGCTGGTCGCCCTCGCGCTGCTCCCGACGCTGCTCATGGGCGGCTGGCCACTGGCAAGCAGGCTTTCTTTGCAGCCCGGTCTCCCAGCGGCACCGCATGGAGCCGCTGGGAGACCGGGCGAACGACAGCCTGCTTGCCCGTGCCATGCGCGCCTGCCGGAGACGCGTGCGGCACGGGCAGCAGGCTGTCATTCGCCCGCTCCCTCACTGGCTCTGTGCCGGTGAGAGAGCGGGCGGACGACACCCGCTCGCCGCCGCCATCTTCTTCTTGTTTAAAGTAGCTTCTAGAAGCTGGCCATGAAAGCTTTCGCTCCAAGATAAAAAGGAAAATATAAATAGATATTCATGCAGAACCCAGTCACAGCAGAAAACTGCACATTCACTGCTGTATTAGAGGAGCATACTTTCCACATAATGGCACTGTCAAATAATTACATTTACATGAACACTTGGTTTTGGGTAGACACCCTCTTCTATAACAAACAGCTTGATCCTGCCTAAGATGCGGCAGCCAGCCTAAATGGCTGTCTGCTGCATCCTAGGCAGGATGCGGGCTGTGCCGGCGTGGCCGGGGCTCACATCGGGGGAATGGGACATTCATCCCTTTCCCCGGTGTAAGCCTCAGCAGACCCAATGGGCCTCCTTGGATGCGTGCCAGCTCTTTAGCTGGCACACATCCGGGGAGGTCATGTAAGTCCGGTCCTGCCCGGAAAGGAGCTCGGGATATCAGCGCAACCTAGATATCCCCACCCCCTTCCAGGTTGGGCCAGCCAATGGCCCCCTCCCCTACCACCCTGGCCCACCCACCCCCATGCCCCTGCACAGCACAGAACTTACCTGGGTCAGCTTTATGGCACTTTTGCGATACCTTAGGCCGGTGGAGCGCTCTCTCCGCCAACCTATATTTAGGCAGGATTGCGCAATCAATAAACTAAGTCACTGGCTTTTGAACAGTCTCTAGCATTGGTTCAGTCAGGGGGAGGGGAGGCACAGAAGCATAGTGCTAGCACCTCCTACAGCAGGAGCAGTGACAGCAGCAGCAGAAGTATTCAGGTGCTACCCTTTGAAATGTTTTTCAAAGAACCTTAGCTGAGAAGAAGCATCAGGTCCAGCGGGAGACAAACTGAGAAATTTGCCTCGGGGCACATGTTAATGTCTTGGCCATTGTCATTCCCAAGAGCTGCCCTAGATACAGTATGGTATGTAACATTAATAGCCCAATCCTAACCAGGCTTGGTGGAACAGGTGGAACAGAGATTCCACTGTAGTAATTGGCCATACAGTAGCATGCTGTGTACACTGCAAGCAGCCATTTTGGAACTGCTACTGCAAATGGCATTGGTGATGGTGGCCTGCTGCCACAGCCAGGAATACACAGGAACACAACTGGCACAGGGGGCAGGCAATGGGAGAAACAGAGCAGGGTGGGGGAAGAATGGGGGTGGGAGGGGTGAATACCAGTAGCAGTGACTAGCACCGGTATCCCATGTTCCATCCCCCATTCCTTCTCCTCAGAACTACGCCAGCAAAATGGCCGGCATAGATCCGAGGAGACCCTTTGAGGCAGCGGAGGCTTGCCCCAGGGTAAGGGCACAAATGTTCTCTTTGCTCGAGAAGACTTTCATGACTGCCCTCCCACAGGATGCAGCGTGTATTCCATTTTTAGTGCCCTCCCCATCTTTATACCTTATGTCCCTAGAGCTGCAATATGCAGTGGCACAATGGTTTCATACAGCACAAGTATAGAGCTCTGTCATGGCAAGGAGTGGGGTTATCAATGTGGTGCCATACTGTGCCCCATCGTCGCTCTTTAAAAAGAGACATAGCGACTGCCTTATGACTCCTTCTATATAAACAAGTCAATATCATGCAGGTAAATCCTTTGCTGGTGGACGCAGTGGGACTGAGGCATGAATGAACATAAATGCCTCTTCTGCCACACGGTTCCGTCTAACAGAAGAAAACCAGCAGAGATTTTTTTTTCTTATATCTAATGTATTTCTGGTGAGCTTAAACGCAGCAGGCAAGCCCAGTATGATAAAAGAAATGTATTTGGAACACAGCAGCTTCAATGCATTACGTTGAGTCTCGAAGCAGATCAGAGTCACAGGAATGTTGCTATTACAAGTGAAGAGCGCCTCACCGTAGCAACATTAAAATGTATGTGCAAAATAATTCTCCTTTTCAAGAAACAGAAATGTTCATTAGTGAGAGTGTCTGATAATTCTTCAGTCCAGGCTTTGCACACTGAAGAGTGTTCAAGGACTTCTACTATCTTAGTTGACTTTTTAACATCCTTCTTGTTCAAACCTTGAGCAAAACTTGTTTACTGAGAAAAATGTACAAGATAGTTCACTGTGTTCTGCTTGTTTCAGCTCTGTCCAGCAGCCTGCCGCCTTTTCTGCGTTTGACCTCTCTATTCAGATAACGGAGTACTTTCAAAGTGCAGTCTAACCTGCAATGTTCCAGGAGGCAATTAATTCCAGCAGTTTCACTGTGTCAGACTTATTATTGCACAGTCAGACTGCGTCCACTTCTCCTTGCTGTTGGTTTGGGCTACAGTCTCCAATAATCGTGCATAGCCTGGGATCGTCAGAGGGAACCATCACGTTGGAATTCTTTTATTAATTGGATCCTTTTATTAATTGTGACAGTTGGTTCCAGCGGGGGTTGATTCCCCTCACAAGAGAGGAGACCCACATTCTTTGGAGTCTCCTTCGGTGGGTTGAGAACGCGAGATCTAGAAGTGGCCTGCAAATCAAATGCAAACAGATGACGGTTTGTCTTTGAAAGAATGAACCGAAGATTCCAGTCGTGCGATCATGATATCTTGTTCGCCTGGCGGCAGGAATCCAAAGGAAGACAAAGGTTCGCCTTTGGCCAGTCAGGGACAGCCAAAGGGCCGGATGTGGCCCTGGGTCCATACAATGCCCAGGTCTGCCCTAGTATCTAGGGGTTCCTTAAGCAGATGATCCAATATGAAAATGGTTCCCTGAAAGCAGAAAGTTTGAAAAACACTGATTGACGGTGCATAAATGGGAGAACATGCACTCATGAAAACAAACTTCATGAGAATTAGACCAACATTTTCTACTTTACTGCAACCAACTGAAGGATTAAAAAAACTGGAGCAGAAATTGGGGGAATTCTGTCCAATTTTCTCATATCACAGACAATAAAGGAATCCAATTTTCTTTGACATTAGCAATGCCTAAGAATTTCTCTCCAGCCAGGTTAAGATCTAGGTAAAGTTAAAGATCTAGGTTAAACCGCTGAACCATAAGCTGTCGATCGAAAGGTTGGCAGTTCGATTTCCGCGACGGGGTGAACGCTCGTTGCTTGGCCAGCTCCTGCCAACCTAGCAGTTCCAAAGCACGTCAATGCGAGTAGATAAATAGGTACTGCTTGCGGGAAGGTAAACAGCGCTCCGTGTTTCAGCTGCATGCTACGCGCTGCGGCAAGGAGAGTCATGCCGGCCACATGACCACGGAGGCGTCTTCGGACAACGCTGGCTCTTCGGCTTTGAAATGGAGATGAGCACCACACCCTAGAGTCGGACACGACTGGACTTAATTGTCAGGGGATACCTTTACCTTTACCTTAAAGTTTAGAATGTGAGATTTACTGTACCTGTAGCATACCAGACATAAAACATTTGTTTTAGCTTTTTCAAGAAAATATATGAAATACAAGACAAACCTTGTAATTATATCTCCAGACAGGAGAATTGCCACCGCAGTTAGTGGAGGTCTTTTTAGATTATTTGCTCTTTCCTGAAAGTCCTTAAGTATTAATTGAATTGTCTCTCAGTTGCATCCCATCTTTCCTGCAAGGCATCCTTACAGAAACCTATTTTAATTTCTTGCCCATTGTCTCCTTGACTACCTGGCTTATTTACCTTCTGGGTCCCTGAGTAATATCTTTTAATACTGTTCAGAGAAGCGACTGATAATGTGTCCTAATGGTGCTTGACAGTCCATCTGTTTTTGAGCAAGTTTAGATTAACCTACTGAAGATGCCCTTGATTCAGAGATCCCTCTAGTATCCACAGAAGCCAATATCCTGGTGTCACAAGGCAGAGTGAAATTATGAAATATGAACAGAAAGGCAGGAGGCATTGTCTGATAACTTGAAGTAGTCTCCAGTGAAAATATTTCAGGCACTACTTTGATGTCTCATTGTTGTGGCTTTAGTTCACAGTTGTTATTGAACTGGTGGCGCAAGATTTATCAAACAGAGATGTAGCCTGTGCACTGTTACCCAGTTCAGGACAAAGGAGAAACCTGCAGAGAACAAGCTTCACAAGTCAAAGAGCCTTCTGATACCCCTGACCCCTTTTAAGAAGCTTGATTGTTGATCTGGGCAACAAAGAGACTTGCTCTTACTGTCTGCAGACTCCCCTTGGCCTTTTCCCACTTTTGGCTTCATTGAACTGGGTCTGGCACCAATGGAACAAATATTATAATGTTTGAAACCATGGAAATACTTTTGAAATACCGTATTGAGATAGATATGTGAAGAATATTATCACCAGAACAAGCTATCTGCATGGATTTTTGACCCCTGCAGATTCTGATAGGCATCAGGTTGGGTATTTATCCTACGGGCAGCCCAATTCTGCTCATAGGGCTGACTACTGGATCCTGTGCCCTTCCCAGGCCACTCTAGTGCGGCCCGGGGACTCCTCGGGAGAAGGGGATGCCTGTCCCCTTCCCCTGGTGTATGACTGCCAGGCCCCAATGGGCCTTGGATGTACGTCGGCCGCCGAGACCAGGAATGGGCGCAGGATATCGACAGAGCTCGCCGCCGATATCCCTGCCCCCTTCCAGCCCTGCTAGCCCAACGGCTGCCCTCCCTCACTGCCTGGCCCACCCTCCCCCCACTCCTGCGCTGACCGGTGCAAATCCTACCTGCTCCGGTGACTGAAGGGTTGGTCTGGAGGCGGAGTAAGGGCTGCCGGTCTGCTTGCTGGCGGCCCAGCCAGTATCTTTTTTTATACATTGTGCCATGATCCCCAGCTTTTTTACTGGCATAAATGCAAGTAGGTCCATGGGGAGTGTGTTGAGGCCGGGCCAGGGGTGTAGGATATCGGTGGAGTTGCTGCTGTTGATATCCACCCTAGCACACCCCCAGAATACCCCCCAGTGCCCCCTCTGCTGACTTACCCACTTTGCCAGGGGCTGGGCTGCCCTGGGGGGTGCCAGCCCTGGGGGGGGGCAGCCTGGGCACTCCATTGGCATGCGCCCAGGGCTGCCTGCCACTTGTGCTGGTGGCCCCAACCTGTGTGCTGCTGCTGCAGCTGCTGTGCCAATGGCCCAGGCATTGTGCTGACAGAACACAAGTTCCCTTAGCGCAAGGCCTGGATAGGATTGGGCCATGAAATAACGTTGAATATATTTAATAGGTCTGTTATGTCTTTTTTCTCACTATTCCAGATAGTAATGTAAATAGTGATGAGTGAAGTTCTCTCAGCTTGTTTTAGTACTGGTTTTGTACCAAGCTGGCATCTTCTATGTCCATCACAGAGCCCACCTGGCAAGGCCAAGCCCTGAACTCTCAGTGCCAATGGCAGTCTCAGCACCCAGTGAATCATCAGGGCATGGGCACCATGAGATCCCAGTGCAGACCATTGCCCCAGAGCTCCCAAGAACCTGGTGCCGGCACTGGTGTAGTATACAGTATATGTGCTATTTCTGTGAATATTCAGAAAAAGCTGTTTTCGGAAAGTGCTCTCATGGTTTGTAGCATAGGTCCATGTACACTTGCTCATAGTTCTGGGTGCATACACATTATTCTGTTGCTTCCTGGGAACTGTAGCATGTTTTCAGCCACCTACATGCACCCCCTATCATCAGTCCTGGTGGAGAACTTGGAAATTCAACTCCCCTCTTCTCTCAAGAGGGAACATACAAGAATAAGAGAGAGGTTTAGACCCAAACGGAGAGCAACTACCATATAAAATGTTTGCCAGATGCAATCAAGAGAAGCTGATTGATCCAGATAGAAAAGTCAGTCACCAAACAAAATGCTGGCTGGCTGGTTCACAGCAAACAGTGAGAGTTTTATCATAAACATTAAATGACTTCTATGCTTGCACAGCTGGTTTTGGAAACCTGGGCTGCTGAATGTTGGCTGCACATGTACGAATTGCATTTTACATTTCCAACCCTAGAAGATCTTTTCAGGGAAATGATGCCTTACTCGTAGCACAGCTGAACATTACAAGATCGACAGTCTATTCTAAGCCAAACCGTGTCTTTCTGAATTTCAGTGACACTAGTACTGAATGTAAACTATCCTTATGCAAATAAATGTTCTTTCTCTAGCGGGGCTTTGAATAGGGTTGGGCTGATAGAATGTGACTAAATTTAAAAGGAAGGAGGGCAGATTGGGTCCAGGAAGGGGGCCTGTTCGGCGGCAGTAGTGTGCACCGAATCCAAACCCTCCTCCTGGACTTGATCCCATGGCCTGAGTCCACGCAGACCTGTGGCAGCTATTTTTCTGGTGCAGGTCAAAGCAGACCCATCCGGGCCTTGGAGACTTACCCCTGGGAACGTTTGTTCCCTTACCCAGAGGAGACCTCAGGGACTCCCCCCCCCCCCCGGATGCAGCACAAGCCTTTTTGGTGCAGCCGCATCAGTGGGAGGAAAGACAGGATTGGGCTGTTAAGACTGTTTTTCTCTGTGTGTGACACAGGTGGGTCTCATTATCTTACATAGAATTCAGGAAAAAAAGACTCCTATTTGGAAGATAAAGTTCTGGGGGGGGGGAGGCCAAACAAGGTTGTTGGATTGAAATGCCTATGGTTTTGTATAAATATAATTCATTTAAATAAAAGGAAAGCGAAAATGTTCAAGAATGGAGGCTTAGTAGTTGAAACAATAAAAATAGATAGCAAATGAAAATTATTTCATTGATTTTTACTTGGCCGGTTAATCTGTTTTCACCTGGATGATGCAATGTGAATAAGAGTAATTAAGCATATGTGCTTTTTTAAAAATATGTGCTTTTTAAAAAATACATTACATATGTGCTTTTTAAAAATACATTACAGATTATGAAATACTCAAAGAGCTCAGAATATTCCCCCTCCGCTCCCAAGGAAAGATGCCGATTAAGAAACTGCCAGCCCAATCCTAATGAGGGCCTGCAGTGGCAGAACACACTTTGCGACAGCACAAGGCCCAGGTGCACTGGCGGGAAAGCTGGAGCCTTCCTCCTTGTGCCAGCGGTCATTAGGGGCCTGCTGGAGCAGGCAGGTCCAGTGCAGGGACGGGGAAAGGCAAGGAGGGGGTTGGCTGGGGTAGTGCGGAATGGGGCGGTGACAGGGTGGCGGATCAGGCCCGGGAGGGGGTGGGATCAGTGGTGCAGATGCGTGCCTCAGTCTAGTGCCACCATCCGCCTGCACAGATCAACACGGACTTGCACCAGCGATATCTCTGGCGCAGGTCCGAGTTGACCCATTACAGCTGCTGGGGCTTACCCTGTGGCAAAGGGACAAATGTCCCCTTACCCCAAGGAGTCCTCGAACAGCCAAAAATCCCCAGCAGGATGCAGCATTAGCCCGCGCCCACACCGCTGTGTCATCATGTGGTAATTTATGTTGGTTTGGGCTGTGCATTCGAATTCTGCCTGGTGCCATTTGTGCTCCCACTCTTTCATAATTAAAAATGATCACTTCAAGTAAACGCTTGTGCATTTTCATTCATGTATGCATGTGCACATAGCTTGCACTGCATTCTGGGTCCTGCAGTCAGGGCCTCTGAGAGGAATTTTATCAGGGAGCACGAAGTTTCCCTTGGGCCCCTTCCCAAGGGGGGAGGGGGCAAAATGGGGCAGGGAAAGGCAGGAACGGCCAGAAAGGTCTCTGGAGCCCAGGTCTACCAGGCTTCCTGATGTGGCGCCCAGGTAGACCTGTCCTTCCGGTTGGTCCGGCCACGGTTTTTCACTCTCCATGAGGCCAGCTGAGATCCCAGGAAATTTCTGGGGCCCCTCCTTTGGCTCCTGGGCCCCCTTTTTGACCCTGGGCCACGGTACAATGTACCCCCTTTACCCCCCTCTCATGGACCCTGCCAGCAGTCTTCAGGATGCATCATCTATAGATGTTCTTGATGTGTATGCTCAATTTAACATTGTAATACAACATCAGCATACCAGAAATTAAACAATGTTGCAAAAGACTATGCACACTCTTGTGAGTCATAGGTTGATGATAAGTAAATCTGCCATACAGGAATGAAACAGAAGTACCAATTGGAGACTAAATGATGATTTTAAGTTAGTTTTAATGGAAAAGAGTAATCTTACAATGTTATGCAAGAACATAATTGACCCAGGGAATAAATGTTTAATGGGTCACTTGCGTAATATGCTGATGTCGGAAATCAGCCCCACTGCTTCCCAGAAGCTGCACAAAGTGAGCTCCCATTTGCCCTCTTCTCGACCTCAGCTGCTCCAAGTTACAAACATGCTTCTTACCATCTCTCCCCTATTTCACGGATGACATACATAGCATAGATCAACAGAGGCAGAACAATCCCAAAGTTGACCAGCTCATCAGAGTCACACACCTGCTAAGTACACAGCACTCCACATGGCCATTTGCAGTGGAAGAATAAAGGGGAATTCCAGTACAATGCAGAAAAACAGCTGAAGGAGATAAAAAGGAAACACCTGAATTCTAGAATAAAGAAATTGTTTGGAATACAGCTCTTGGGATGGTGGTGACTAAGAACCATTGTTCATAATAAAGATGGTCACCCAGCATCAATCCAAAATGGGGGATCTTCAGCAAATTCAAGTCATTATCAAAACACTTCCTATTCTCTCCCACTCCACCCAGTTTAGCAAAGCAGTCCCTTTGTCTCTTACCAAAAATCTGGCCACCAAAGCAACTGATCCAGTGTAGTACCATCTTTCTCCTTACTATCACCAATGCTCACCTCAGTCTCTAGATTCCACCATTTGCACCTAGTGCCACCATTTGGATATGCACTCTTTTGCTCACACAGGCAACTGGAGGGGAAAAGGCGAGAGTAAGTGACGCCAAATTCGGTAGCCGTGTCATCATAAAAAACAATAAAGGGGCCTGTGGCACCTTAAACACTAACAAATATACGATGACAACAGCTTTCATAGACCAGCAGTGCAATTCTCTGCATATCTAGTCAGAATCCCACTGAAACTTACTCCCAGGTAAGTGTGTATCAGTTTGCAGCCTATAACCAATTTTGTAAGAGGCAGGAAGTGCTCACCTTAATTGGCAGGTAAGAAAAAGTTGTTTATAAAGCAGGGATGTGGATCAAGTCACTGACCCCAAGTCTCGAGTCAAAAGTCAAGTCCCAAGTCTTTGCCCCCAAGTCCCGAGTCTTTGGTTGTGAGTAGCGAGTCCCTATGTATTTAATGGGGAAAACGGGTTTAAACCTGAATAAAGTATGACTTGTTGTAAAAGGCTCCAAGTCTCGAGTCGAGTCTTTCAAGTCTGTAACAATCGCCGAGTTGAGTCATTGACGCAACTTGAGTCCAACTCAAGTCCGAGTCAATAGATTCAAGTCTACATCACTGTTATAAAGTTGGGCCAGAAGGTCAAGCAACTGGGAAATGGGATGATTTCCTTGTCAGTAATTATTTGTGCAGCCCACTTTAACTTCCACAATACCCCAACCCAAGCTCTGGATTCCTCCTCCCGAGTACCGGACAAAGCAACTGTCTCCTTAGGTCAGCTAGAGAGGCCCTCCCGTGCATGTTGCTCACTATCTGAAGTTTGATACAAGTAATACAAGGGATGTTTTTCTCCATTGTGGTGTTTCAATATGTGGAATTCCTTCCCCTTGGTGATTAGGTTGTCCCCATCTATGTGTGTTCATTATGTTCTTATGTGTGTTCCAGCAAATCTTGAATACCTTGTTTTTTCTCTCTGCCTTTTCTGATCCTTCTCTGATCTGGTTTGGTGTCGTCGTCCCCCCTGTTGTGTTTACAGTATGTTATTACTTGTTTTGTGGCTTTCTTTTGACCATTGGATTTTTGTTGTTGCTGTATTTTTTTTTATAATTCTACAGTTTTAATTATGCTGCAAACCACCTTGGATGCTTCTGCTGGATGGGAAAAAGCAGAATATAAATATTTTTAAATAAATTATCCTTTGCTAGATCCTAGCAACTAGAAGCAGTGATTCTTTGTCATGGCCACGCAAAGCATGCGGTTCTTTCTCTCCCTCATCTTGCTTGTGCTGCAGAAAGAGGGGGGAATGATGTGTACCTGATTGGAAGCCCATGGTCTCAGTGGTATCTGAAGGAAAACCAACACAAGGAATTATACAAAAGTGTGTTGGAGGGCAGCCAGTGTTGTTTTTCTTGTGCCCAACTGACTGCTGGGTACCCTAAAGCTGTACTTACATCACAGTCAGTGTGAAAATCATTTACATAAATGTCTCGCAACAATTATTATGAAATATTGTCGTGGGTATATGTCTTAGAGAGAGGATAATTTTTCTTGTTGCTTTTGAATTGCAATGGCCTGGGTTTTAATCTGTCCTCTGTTGGGTTGTTTTCTAGTTTCTTTTGATGCCAACATTTTGAGGGTGGGTATTGCCTGCCATTTCTGGGAGTTTTTTTAAATTAGCTAGTGCAAATAAAATCTGTCCACTGGGAAGCAAAGAGGCGTTTGAAGCTATTAAAATGAAATTATTCTACTCACATACCGTATTTTATTTTCCTGTTCTCTACAACAAACAAACAACCCCCCCACACACAATATTTCATTGGTGAGGGCCTATCATAGGTTGCAATTCCTCAAGTATTTGGTCTCTCGGAGGTTCTGCTATTGCTCTTGGTGCCCTATCTCTTAAGATACTTGGTCTTAGTGGAACAGTTCCACTTAGAAAATAAAATGCATTTCATTTGACAGAAGCTGTCAAAGTACCCAGAGATACCAAGAGACCAGATGCTGAAAGCCTTTTATTTATCCTAATGGGACTAAAAACAGGTTTTGCAGACTGGCAAAATATACATGGAGCTCAACATGCTGGAAAATATGGGAGCTGGCAACAGCAATTTTTTTCATCATTAAAAAATTATAAAAGCACTAACAGAATTATTTATAACACAGAAGAAGAGTGGGGATTTGTGTTTTAAGTACTGCTTCATCCTGGCTTTCTTGGAAGGGGTGAGTTGCTTTCAGCTCTTTCAGTAACTCCGCAGCGAGTCTCCATAGCATTGCAACACTGGGGTAAATGATGAGGAAGAATTCAATTGCCTACTGGCTTCAATAATTTCTTTAAAAGAGTTAGCATTAGGAGGGGACATGACACACTTGACCAATTTAAAATGTGTTGGGGAGAATATAGCATGATAAAACATGTACAGCATGCAGCCACCCAGTGAGTGTTGCTAAGAGAGTATTATTATTATTATTATTATTATTATTATTATTATTATTATTATTATTAGTAGTAGTAGTAGTAGTAGTAGTAGTAGTGGTAGTAGTAGTAGTAGGTTATTTACCACTTTTCGTTCACTCAAAAAAAAAGTATGACAAAGATTCCACACTGGTACCAAATACAGGTGTACTGTATGTTGGATGTGTGGAAGATGGAAAGATGATAGAATTCCCCCACTGAGAAACACAAGTGAAAAATTTGAGAGAGAGAATAGTCTACATACAGCACAGACATAGTCCTACTAAACTATGAAAGACCTCCATAGTTATGTTTGGATGGTGATGGTCCAAAGAACATATAGGTAGATTAGGTAAAGGTAAAGGTGACCCCTGACAATTAAGTCCAGTCGTGTCCAACTCTAGGGTGTGGTGCTCATCTCCATTTCAAAGCCAGCGTTGTCCGAAGACACCTCCGTGGTCATGTGGCCGGCATGACTCTCCTTGCCGCAGCGCGTAGCATGCAGCTGGAACACGGAGTGCTGTTTACCTTCCCGCAAGCGGTACCTATTTATCTACACATATTAACATGCTTTGGAGCTGCTAGGTTGGCAGGAGCTGGCCAAGCAACGAGAGCTCACCCCGTCGCAGATTCGAACTGCCGACCTTTCGATCGACAGCTCATGGTTCAGCGGTTTAACCCACTGCGCCACCTGCTGGCCTTATTATGGGTAGATTACAAGGGTAATATTCATTTCTACAATATGTTCTCTTGCCCAGCAAGGTGACGTAGTGGTCAATTTTGAAGTGCAGGAGTGTATTGTCATATTTTCCATAGCCACAGTCCACTAAGATTCTACTACAAAATGTTAACTTTACATTTCTTTATTAGAATGTCTTCTCCTGCCATTTATTTCTATTTTGAAACTCATTATATTCCTTTAACGAGGTAGGTAGTTGATTTCATCCCACACTCATGGAGTGGGTTGCAATAGTTTAAAATGTATGTATAATAATGGAAAGGTGAGGTTAAGAAAAAACAACTAATTTGTGTCAAAAGGTAGTCAGACTGCAATCTTCTGCATGTTTAGCCACTGCTTGTGTCTCTTGGTACTCTTATCAAATCAGCACCTGGATGTTCTTGCTTATGACATCACTTCTCCAACTGTAGGAGAATCCCAGGACTGTGCTCCGCCCTGCCCTCTTTAGGCTTGGTCCACCCATGAGGCAGATGTGCCTGCTTTGTGATATGTGCCTGCTTCAAGTGGCAAACTGGGGCAACCAGTGAAATTGGCAGGGGCCCCCATACCCACCTGTTGCCTTTCCTAGCCCATCATCTGCCTATCCGCTTCAGCCACTTCCCATCTTCTTTTCTTACTTTCTCCTTGGAGAGCATGGCTTATTCCTTCCTTCTCCTCCTGTAGTGACATTGTCAAGGATCACAGTGATAGAGCTGGAAGTGGAAGTAGCCACTGCTGTGACCCTATCCCCAATTGCTCTTGTGATTGCTTTTCCTGTCCTTTCCGCTACCTTTCCTCCCCACCAATTGGCCAAATTCATGGAGGACAGATCTATCGATGGCTAATGAGACATGATGGCTACACACTACCTCCAGGTTCAGTGGCATAATGTTTCCCAATACAATTGGCAGGGAAGCAACAGTGGGAGAGAAATATGCCTTTCTCTCCTGCTTGTGGGCTTCCCAGTGGCAGCTGGTGGGCCACTATGGTGGGCCACTGTCCAGGGTGCTGGATTTGATTAGCCTTTGGTCTGGTCCAGCAGAGCTTATCTTACATTCTTGTTGAGAGATTTTTGAATGCATGTAACTAATTTTTGGCTTGGAAACATAATAGCTCTGTAATTAATGAGATGTCGTTATTTTTGGTCTGGCTGTGAAATCAGTGTGATCAGGTTCTATGAAAAGGCTTATTTGAGAAGTTTCATTCTGCTGGGTCTGTTGGTCCCCAATAGATGCAAAATGCCAGCAAACTCAAATGAAGTAGCCTTTCTCTCAGCAGCCTTTGGATTTCTTCTGCTTCACTTATTTTTTGAGAGGAACCACTGGCGTCACTGTAGTGTGGCGGGCGGGGCGGGCCACCGGGGGATGACGCGCGCCAAGGGGTGACGCGCGTCACCTCCGCGACGGCGTGCGTCACCCTCCGGAGGCCGGACGCTCCGAGGCCAGGGAGCGTCCGACCTGGCCGGTGCTCCAGGGCCTTCTGAAAAGAAGAGGCCCTGGAGCGCTTGCGTTAAAACGCGAACTTTGAAGATTTTCGCGCATGCGCAAACCCTTTTCTGAGGTCAAGGACCTGCCCTCTTGCCCTCAGGAGGGTCTGCGCATGCGCGAAAATCTTCAAAGTTCGCGTTTTAACGCAAGCGCTCCAGGGCCTTCTGAAAAGAAGAGGGCAGGCCCTTGCCCTCAGAAAAGGGTTTGCGCATGCGTGAAAATCTTCAAAGTTCGCGTTTTAACGCAAGCGCTCCAGGGCCTCTTCTTTTCAGAAGGCCCTGGAGCGCTTCCCGGCTGGCTCCCGGAGGGTGACGAGCGCCGGAAAAGGTAAGTTTCTGTAGGGGGGGTGAGTCGGGGGGGTGACGCGCGTCCCCCGCTCTGGGGTGACGCGCGTCACAGTGACGCCACTGAGAGGAACGCTAGCATTTTTCTCTGACGGAATAATTCATTTTATCAGATCTTTCCAAGGCAATCTGTTCCCAATCACCCTTTGACAATAGAGCATCCTCTCCTCGGCCATGAAGCAAAAGATGGTAATCTTGCAAAATGTAAATGAAATGTCTATTTGTTCTGTTATCCATGGTAGTCTCTCTCTCTCTCTCTCTCTCTCTCTCTCTCTCTCTCTCTCTCTCTCTGTGTGTGTGTGTGTGTGTGTGTGTGTGTGTGTGTGTGTGTGTGTGTGTGTGAGTTTCACTTTAATCCAATAGGGCCAACAATGAGTATAATTAATACATTCTAATATATGCTTATTATCTTGTTGGTTGTTAAATGCTCATTTTGCATTTTAAGGCATGCAAAAATCTCTGATAATGCTTAATAATGGTACAATTTCACAGCAGGGTACCACATGGATCCAATGAAAGTCACTTTTTCTGTTTGTTTTGAGGGAGATCACTCCAAGGTTCACTAAAGTACTTGAAGGCTCCTGTTAGGTGCAGCTTTCTGGTGACTCTTGAGAGCAAGACAGAGAACAACGTGGCTACAGCTGAAAATGAAAGAAGCTAATATGGCAAAAATCCGGGATTTGGTAGTGGTGTTGTTGTTGTTTTTAAAAGAAAATGTGATAAAGCTGCATCTCGCAGGTGTGAGCTGTCATATGGCTCCCTGTGGTGCTACAAGATATACAGTATAACTCTGCATAACTCTTGAGAGACACCAGTAATTTTCCTCTAGGAATTCATTGCATATAGCAGAGGCATCATCTGATATGGGGCGGTGGTGCGGTGGGCCCCAGGGCGTTGGGGCGGAAAGGCTCCGTGGGGGGCGGGAGCCTCCTTAACTTTTGTTTTTTTTTCCCTTTTTCGGGTTTTTTAAAAGGTTTTTTTAAAGGTTTTTAACGCTAACGGGGCTTCTAAAAGGGTATGTGTGCTTTGCGCAAACTTATCTGTAGTTCTAGGACTCTCCAGCGACGATCAGGGGCGCAGATCGTCCCTCTGCTTCCGGACGCGAACTCTGCAAAGCGTCCAGGAGCGCGCTGCAGAGTTAACGCATGCGCAGAGCGACGATGTTTCCAATCGTCGCTCTGCGCATGCGTTAACTTCGCAGCGCGCTCCTGGGCGCTTTGCAGAGTTCATGCCGGGGAGTAGAGCTGCAGAGGGACGATCTGCGCCCCTGATCGTCGCTGGAGGGTCCTAGAACTACAGATAAGTTTGCGCAAAGCACACATACCCTTTTAGAAGCCCCGTTAGCGTTAAAAACCTTTAAAAAAACCTTTAAAAAAACCCGAAACTCATTACGCAAATTAATTATTTAATTTGCATAATGGGGCGGCGGGCTTTTCCGCCACAGTAGCAGGGGCGCCTGGCTATGCCTCTGCATATATGACATATCACAGCCCAAGCTCCCTGTTGATCAGAGAATGATAAGAGAAGTTAGTCACCTCAAGCTGCTTGTTTGTCTTTTGGCAGAAATCTTAACCAGCTCAGTGCTGATTGTTAAATCTGTTACTTTGCAATAAATAGATTAAATGCCACTGACACACAAAGCTCCCTTCTATTTTCCTGTTTCACATGCAGTTAAATTGATGACACGCTTACTGCCTCGTAACATTTTCCTCCTGTGTGTGAGTGTTGTGTGTTTGTGTGCATGTGTGTGTTTAACATTGCATTGCTTTTTATTTTTGATTCCCCTCCTCTACCATTGCATTATTATCCCCACACTGAAGTTCTTGCTGTAGCACCTTCGCCCTCACTTCCCCTTCCTTCCCTGCTGAACCATTGAGCTGTGCCATTGGCCACCATCATCCTCGGCACAGTGTGCTGGTCGGCGCGTAGACTGCTTTACGGCAGTTTGCGCCAGTGAGGGAGGTGTGCCGCCATCAAGCGGCACACATAAGATTAGACTGTGATTCAGTGTAAGGCAGCTTCATAGTAAGCATCTTAGATTGGGTGTTCATGTAAACGAGTCAATCTGGAATTCATTTAAGGAAGACAGGGACCTCCATTAATTTGAATAAGATTTTCCTGTTCAAGTCCATTAGACCCAACCCACTAGCTCATCCATGAGGCCAACTGAAGCGATTGCCTCCTTGTCCTTCCACTCCCCGGACTGTAAAAGGAAAAGTGGTAAAAAGAGGAAGAGGAAATGTGGAGGGGAGGGGAGTACTGAGCTAGAACATTGGAGAGTGGGAGGAGCAGAGGCTGTTCCGAGGCTGGTGCGGAAGCGTACGTGTAGCAGGATGCCACTTCGCACATGAAATTGCCCCTCCCTCTCACCAGTCGGAGCCATTCCCAGCAGACAACGGCTCCGACTGGCGAGGGGGAAGGGCGCCTTCACACGCAAAGCAGCATCCTGCTACATGTATGCTTCCACACCAGCCTTGGAACACCACTGGTAAAGGGGGCAGCATTTTGCCTATCACCTCAGGCATCAGAAGGTCTTGAGCCAGCCCTGCAGCAGCTAGCGCTCCACTGTATACCCTTCTGTCCCTGTCCAAGCTGGAAAACCGGCTCTCAGCCCAGCCATGGGAGTTCTAAAAATAGTCATAAGAGGAAATAGGAGGTCCTGGGTCATTACTGTGTGGTAACCTGGTATATATTTTTTTCCCAAACTGTGTTATTTTTGTGCTCCGTCAATATTCTAAATGACTGTGAAGGACCTTGTTGTTTAACCTTTCTCAGACTGGAGCTGGAAAGGGGACTTAGCTGGAACCTGTCAGACTGTGAAAGAAAAGGTGCTTTTGTTTATTCAGTTGTAAAACCTAAGATCCTAAAGAGTAATGTTGGTCCTTTCCCCATTTGTTTAGCAGATGAAGCAGTCTCAGTTCTGTTCACTGTTTATCACTTTCCCCTTGCTCTGTTCCTGTTAAATACAATACTGTTCGTTCTCTCTCTCTCTCTCTCTCTCTCTCTCTCTCTCTCTCTCTCTCTCTCTCTCTCTCTCTGTGTGTGTGTGTGTGTGTGTGTGTGTGTGTGTGTCCACATTTCTCCATATGTCCAAATAGAAGTGAACAGGAGAAGCAGGAGGCAGTAGGGATAGCTGGGACGGGGATAGATGGGAATTGACCAAAATAGCAAACACGAGGACTAGAAGCAACAGCTATTTGTTGAAGTATTACTAGAAGTAGCTAACTAGAAGCTACAGGATGGTGTAGTGGTTTGGGAGTCGGACTTAGATCTGGAAGATCCAGGTTCAAATCCCCGCTCAGCCATGAAGCTTCCTGGGTGACCTTGGGCCAGTCACTATCTCTCAGCCCCACCTACCTCACAGGGTTGTTGTGAGGACAAAAAGGAGGGGAGGAAATATGTACACCACTCTGAGCTCCTTGGAGGAAAGGTGGTATAAAAATGTGAAAAATAAAATAAAATAAAATATTCCAGGCTGAGAGCCAGGCCTCAAAAAAGAACAATAATATGGGGTTTTAGAAGTCAGGTGACGGACATAGTTATGGCCATTCAGGCTATCCAGAAAGGCAGCTTCTGGCAGGACTGGCCCATTCATAAGGCCAACTGAGGCAGTTGCCTCAGGCAGCAGATTGACAGGGAGCACCACCTCTGTCTGTCCACTTACCTCAAAGTGGAGGAAGAAGATTGGAGGAAAAGAGAGTGGTGTGTGTCTAGCCCAGCAGTCTCCTGTCCTTTACACCCTCCTCCATTCCATCTCCCTCTTCCTTTTCCAGTTCAGGAAGTGGGAGAAGCAGAAGCTGGCACATCACCAGGTAAGGAGCGTGTGATTTTATTTTTCCAGGTTATCCAGGATCACAACACTAGGGTGGCCACATTTGACTCACAGTGCAATCCTACCCAGCTCCTCCACTGGTGTAACTGGAAGGGAAGGGCATTTAAATCCCTTTTACATCCTCTGTTAAAAGGGGATTTAAATCCCCTTTCCCTCCCAAAGCCTCCCGTTCTCCCTCCACCACTGCTGCACCAGTGGAGGATCTGGGTAGGATTGCACTGTGAGTCAAATGTGGCCATCCTAGTGTTGTGTTGTCAGTACGGTACACAGAGGCGTATCAGCAGTGAGTGTTGCCTGGAGCACATGCTGCTGCGCCGCCCCAAAGGAGCAGCGCCACCCGGGGGGATGGCACCGCTCCGGGGGCGGGGGGCGACCCGGCTTACGCGGACGCTCCGAGGCCTTCTCCCTGGATAACCTGGAACAATAAATGTGCAAAACAACAAGGATAAATAGCGCGGCACGGCAGTCGGCCGCCTTCAGAAAGCCCTGGCCACCGGTTGTGGTGGACGCTCCGGGGCTTTCTCCGGCTCCGAGGCCGGGGGAGAAGGCCTTGGAGCGCCCGCCCGCGTCACCGGGAGGGCGCACGCGCTCCGTGGAAAGACTGGAGTGAACGGAGCAGCGCCGCCCGGGGCCGAGGGGCCGCTCGCTCCAGTCTTTCCACGCCTCTGACAGTACATTTTATTTTCAACCAGCATTAGAGTCTTTCCTTTGAGCAATTTAGCAGTTGAGGCGGTGAGCAAGGAAAATAACTGAACTGAAGATCTAGGTGGCCTATATATGCTAGAATTGCTTCACAATTACAATTTGATGTTAGGCTTAATCGGTTGGACTGTACTTCATCGACCAGTACTTTACAGAGTTCCTACTTCTCTAGTATACAGTACACAGCATTCCCAGCTACCAGGTGTGCATGGCTTCAAAGATGCAGCCAGTGACATCCTTGTGTGACAGTTGTATTGTCTCAGGAATTAGGATGTGACTGTATAGTTAAAATGTGAGCCCAAAATTTTAACTTTTCAAAAGAACAAGTGCATGGTATAAAAATGCTGGATTTTACCCCTTTCCATTTTCAAAATGTACAGCAAATTTGACTTCAGATTCCTAGGCCCAAAATGCCAAATATCACTTCTTTTCTTCTGCATATCTCTTTGTGATCCATCCAATAGAAAAAAAGAGCTATGTTAACATCTATGCACCAAATTTTTAAACATCATCAAGGGCATATAGAGAAACAAAAATGTATAAAGAAGTTCCCAGAGTTATAACTCTGCACAGCCAGGCATTTGTTGGCTAGGATTAAGTACAGTTGCCCCCCCCCATGGATACGTTTAAACCATGGATAGGGGCGAATACCATATCCATGGTACTCTGCAGCCCACCCCCTCCCATCTCCCCATGCACGACCGCCACGGCTGTTACGCGATAAGCAGCCTCCTGCTGCTTATTGCATGGAAGTAGACCGAGACTAAATGCTAGAGGCTCAGCAAGGGTAACAGGAAGCAAGAAACTGCTTCCTACTGCTTCCTGTTAACCTTGCTGATCCTCTATAGCATTTAGTCTCAGTCTACTTCCATGCAATAAGCAACAGGAGGCTGCTTATCGAGTTTGTTTAAGAAAGACACCAACATTGCAAGATCAAAGGTAAGAGCCTGGGGGGGTCGCACGTGTGTGTGGGGGGCCGAGGGGAATTCGGTATCCACAGATAAGTGAATCCGCGGATACCAAATCAGCAGATACAGGGGGTCCTGTATTACTAGTCAGATGAAGGTGTTATTTAAATTTGTACTGTGTTTGTGCTATTTTTAAAATGCAATAATGCCAACTGAGCCTCAAGGATAAGGTTTTCCAAATAAATGAACAAACATGTGTGGATGTTACCCAAACAGTTTTTTCAATGAAATTGAAAGAAACCACTAAACACAATCCAGAAACCCTCTTCAGTACAATCATGTTGAGCAGTTCTAGCCATTCCTATATGCAACATTTTTAATATTCTACACAAAGAAAACTTACACTTTTGCACTCCGAAAAGTCAAAATACATGCTAAGGGTAAAGTATGCACATGAATACATTTCTTATATTTGAGATGGGTAGATTGTTGTCAGATTTTTCTTTGCAGAGTAGTATGGTTGGAGGAAGACTGTGAAGCAAAGGAGGATGAGTATGGGAATCTGACCTGAGAAGCTCCTGTGCTGAGTCTGAGCCTTCCTGCTCTCCAAAATTACTGTGCTCTGTCAAGTCACCTATATAAATCCATTCAGGGTGGCCTCAGGTGTCTGCCAGTTCAGGCACTGGCCAAAGGGCCACGCCCTTCAGAGGGCTTACCTGATGCTGATTCCTGCAGACTCCTAGCCAATCCTGGAGGGTTGGCAGCCCTCCCCTAGGCCCAGTACAGGGCCCCTGAAACCATTACACTCCACATATTTTGCATGGGCTCTGCCTCTGCCCATATCCAATTCCATCCTGGTTCCACTCCTGGCTATCAAATTCTGTCCGGGGCCCAGTGCCAGACTTTTAGCCTTTGTCCTGCTTTGTCTTTCTGTCTATTGGCTTGCAGGGAGAACCTTGGGCACAAGGCCTTAGACATCCTCAGATGCACACACACCTAAGTACAAGCATGCCCCAGCCACCTGTGGCCCCTGCTGTGGCTGCTAGTCCCATCCCCATTATTACCCAGTAAGCCATGGGACTCATCATACTGGGCAATGGATGAAGAGCAGCAGCCGAAGTGAAGCTGGCAGGAGATGGAAGAACTCTAGAAACGTTGGGTGATGAAAAAAAGGTAAAGGTATCCCCTGACAATTAAGTCCAGTCGTGTTCGACTCTAGGGTGTGGTGCTCATCTCCATTTCAAAGCCGAAGAGCCAGCGTTGTCCGAAGATGCCTCCGTGGTCATGTGGCCGGCATGACTCTCCTTGCCGCAGCGTGTAGCATGCAGCTGGAACACGGAGCGCTGTTTACCTTCCCGCAAGTGGTACCTATTTATCTACTCGCATTGACATGCTTTGGAACTGCTAGGTTGGCAGGAGCTGGCCAAGCAACGAGCGCTCACCCCGTCGCGGGAATCGAACTGCCGACCTTTCGATCGACAGCTTATAGTTCAGCGGTTTAAAGAACAGAGAAATGTTCTCCTTTCTGTGGCTGCTGATCTTCCCCCATCACTTGGCAAGCCATAGATTGCTTACAGAGGACTGGTGGAGTGTGACCAGGCAAGGGCATGGGCCCCTTCAGCGATCTGAGCCACCAGATCACAGGCCTAATGTCATGTGTGACACCAGCCCTGGAGATGAGGCACAAAAGCTACGGAGTGTAGTAGTTACCCCTGCTAACTGGGCAAGAGGCACTTTTTCAATTGGTGCTCCTCTTATATTTAGCAGGGGGAGAGTTACTGCCCCCCCTTTCACCCCAGCACAGTCTCTTTTCTGGTGGCTGTTTGCTGGTGGCGTTCTGCATCTTTTTTTAGATTGTGAGCCCTTTTGGGACAGGGAGCCATTTAATCATTTGATTTTGTCTGTAAACCGCTTTGTGAACTTTTGTTGAGGAGCGAGATATAAATAATAATAATAATAATGATGATGATGATGATAGAAACTGTAGTCACTGCAGCAGACAGCTGGATGCAAGCAAGGATTCCTGGAGTCTGTTGTAATTGGAAGCAACTACACTGGAAATCTGTTCAGCTGGAAAGTTCAGGTCCCACCTGGGCTCTGGCATAGTGACATTAAAAGTCAGACTGAAAGCATTTATTGATTTAAACACCATGGCCACCGATTAAAATCTGTTCCCAAATAACAAGGCACAATTGTGGGATTCAGGATTGTTAAAGGCTGTCACCAGGCAGGCCACATGCATGCATTGGCTCTCTTCTCCCTCCTTGAGATTTGATGAAAACATTTAACAATAGATTTTCTTTCTTTTTTCTCTCTCTCTCTTTTCAGAGATGACATACAGCTTGTCTTTCAGAGAAGGGCTTTCATTCTAAGGCTGCATAGCATATATACCCTATATCAGGGGTGCACAACTTGGAAGTTGGTGGGGGCCAAAATGAACAGGCCAAACTTTTCGGGGGCCGCACGAGGGGCGTGTCCAGGAACCGTGATGTCACTTCCTGAGGAAGTGACGTCACAGGGGGCGTGTCCATGGGCCGGAAAATATCACGAAAAGCAACATATAAATAAATTAAATAAATAAATAAATATTGATAAACAAACTCAACAGGTGTTGCAAAGGTTCTGTTCCTGGGTCTTAAAAAGCACAGTAAACTCAAAGTAAAATACATTTGCAAAGCACAACAAGCCTGGTTCCTTTGCAAGCAGAACCCCCCTCCCCACCAGTCATGCCCCAACGTAAAAGTTTAAAAAGCACAGCACAATAAACTCAAAGTACAATACATTTGCAAAGCACAACAAGCGCAGTGTGTGTGTGGGGAAATATCAATGTGAAGGAATAGCCGGGGCGGGGGGGGATGGGATGTTTCTGAATAAATGAGTGTCTTTTTGCAGCCGCTGGTCCAAGGAGAAGGAAGGGGGGCTGGCAAGGGACGCGCTATAGTACTTTCTTTGCAAAGCAGCTCTCCCCTGTTTTTCACCGATCCCCACCCCCAGCAACTGCAGTGTTGGTGTCTTGAGATCCCAAACACAACCTACGAAGCAAAGACTGGTACAGTGGATTTTAGTTTTTGGCTGCAGCAAGAAAAAAAAAAACAGGCACGCACACCATTTGGGACAATCCTCCTGATCAGGATGTCTGTCGGCCGTCACGATCGGGGCATGGGTGGGAGGGAGAAAGGGGCGGCGGCAGCACCAGCAACACGGCAGCTGCACGGACACTCTTTAAACGGGGTGAAAGCGCGGCTGCGAGAGAGGTGAAAAGCTGCAGCGGGTGGGAAAGAGGAAAAGCAGGAAGGAGGAGAGAGAGCGCAACCTGAGGAAAACAGATGTCCATTTTTCCCTCTCAACATCCCCCCCCCCGGTAGTGATCATGGCTCTCTCGCCCTAAGAAAGGAGACCCCCTCCTCCCTTCTCCACGATCCCACCCAGACCTCTTCTCCTCTTCAGTGGGATTCCAGAGCGAGCAGAGGAGCTCTCCTCCCCCTCAGCCTGCCCAAGCGACACAGAGGCTTTGGCCGCCCGCCCCGTTCCCTTCCCCGAGGAGGAATCCCAGCACAGACCTCGCTGTTGGAAAGGCTGGCGCCGAGCTGAGCGGGAGGGGGGCTGGTTTGTTCCCCGCTGAGGTGACTCAAATCTTACGTACAGTTTCAAAAGCAGTAGCCGCCGCGCGGGAAAAGACAGCCCCGAACTCTCCAACGCACACGCGGCTCATTCGGCTCCTGGCTGAATGCCAGGAGACACAGCTGATTGGTGGCGTTCAAAGCGCCGCCTGCAGGCTCCTGGCGTTTGGCCAGGAGACGAATAGCGCGCTAGCAGAGCAGAACAGAGACAGAGCGGCCGGAGAAACAGGCAAGAGCGGGCACGGAGGATTTCCCGTGGCCTGCGAAGAGGCTGGGGTTCCCAGAGAGCGGGCGCTCTCTGGGATCCCCGATTTCTTCGCGGGCCATGGGAAATCGTCAGGCGGTCCGCATGCGGCCCGTGGGCCGTATGTTGTGCACCCCTGCCCTATATACACTTACCTAAGAATAAGCCCCATTGAACAAAATAGGACTTACAGTACTTCTGAATAAACATGCATAGGATTGCATGTTAGTATAAGAATCACGGACAACAGAAGGAGACAGTGTTAAAGTTGAAATAAGTATCAAAATATTGCTACGTGCTTGTGTCTCATTTCTCTGAGTGGCGTGAAGTTCCAGGACCTGCAGCACAATCTGGGTTCAGACTTCCTTTGGAGGAGAAAAAACCAGAGGCTTATGGTATCTTTGTAATAGTTGCTTTATTTGCAAATAAAGAGGTTTGAGCGATAGACGGAGTGGGCATCTTCTCCATCAACATCAGCTACATGGGTGTTCCAAAGATGTTAAGCTGCCAGTTCTTCTTGCTTCCATTCTAATATCTGCCAGATCAAACTGTAACCCCCTCTCTGCCTTTTCCAGAAGGTTCCAGCTAACCCTTTGTCTTTCTCACAAACAACCCAATCCTGCTCAATTTGCAGTGGCCAGTCTAAATGGCCGGCTACCGCATCCTGCTCAGGATGCAGCCCGCGCTGGTATGGCCAGGGTTCACCTCTGGGGAAAGGGATTAAAATTCCTTTCCCCTGGTGTAAGCCCCAGAGGCCCTCATGGGCCTCCTCGGATGCGTGTCAGCTTTGGAGCTGGCGCACAACTGGGGAGGCCGTGGAAGGGGCTTGGGATATCAGTGCAGCCCAGCGCCAATATCCCCACGCCTTCCCAGGCTGGGCCAGTCAATGGCTCCCTCCTCCACCACCCCGGCCCTCCCCACGCCCTCCTGCCACCCGACGCTGCACCTACCTGTGTTCACTTACTCTAGAGGTGCTGCAGTGGAAGTGTACAACGTGCCATCAAGGGGCAGACAGGGAATGCTGGGGGGGATGCCGGGGGGGGGTTTTCAGGACTCCCAGAAACCTTGTGTCAGCACTGGTGGTTGGGTCAAGGGAACAATGAGCTGTGTTTGCTTGGAAGATGTTGAATATGGCATTTTCACTCATGGTGATATTGAAATTGCTGTCAATGATGCATTAATAGGAGAGAGAGAGAGAGAGAGAACAAATATTTAAAAGGGCAATTTCTTCTAGCAATTCATGGTAGCTTTTATGAGTCTTGTGTTGGTTAATTTCCATGAAGAAAGCGTTCCTTGTCCTTCAGGGGACCTTCTTGGAAGCTTTACGATACATGTATTACATGTAATCAATAAATTCATTAATGAAATGCCAGGTAATTAAGCAACTAGAAATTTTGAGTTATAAGCGTAATTAAAAGACGCCCTGAAAATTAATTAGAAATGTAAAGACAGCCAAGGCAAGCAAGAGACATTTGTGTGAGTCCAAACAAAAGCTTCCTAGTCTGACGAATATAAGAAAGCAAATGGTGCCACATTAGTAATTTCTTCAAGGTGACGATTCTGCTGCTCTTTGGCTAGGTGCAGGAGCAGCCTGTGCCTCCATGCTGCCTGAATCCCTCCCGATTTTGCTGCCCTGTGTGCTTACCCACCTGTCTGACTCTTGCTTTTCCCTGGGGCAAGTTATTCACCTGGGGGGAGGACAAGCAAGTGTGCATGCATGCTCCATTCCTGTTCATTCAACACAGAAGCAACATGGAGGAGCCACTGGGAAGGGAAGGGGGGCAGGCTGCTGCTTACTTGGTGCTTTGTAAGCACCGGGTGGGCAGGGAGAGCAGATCTAAACCAGAGGTTCCCAACCTGTGGTACGTGTCCCACCAGTGGTACTTTGAGTGACTGCGGTGGTATGCAGCAGGTTGGTCCTTATCTGGTTTTCTTATGTCCCCTCTGTCTTGCAATTCAGTGTTGCTGATTGTTGCTGCAGTCTTGTCTGTGGAACCTGATGCCCCCAGGCCACTGCTAGGAGCAGTAATCAGCTGTTAGGAGGTATCTTATCTGCCGTTCCAATCTCTTATCTCCTATCTGTACTGTTCTATATTGCTTCCTGTATATACAGCACTGAAACACTAGGTGGCTCTGGCAAGAAGGAGCAGGCAAGAACAAAGCAGGCAAGCCTTTTATTTCCTGTTTCTTTTCCTTTATTTCTATTGTATTGATGTATTTGAGCTATATCTGAGCAAGATGAGCTATATTTGAGCTACTATATATGAGCTCATATTTATAGAGATTCAAATCAATAGGCATGAATTGGGGTGGGAAGCAATGAAACAACTGTCCTGGGGAAAGATTACATAGGCCAAGAGAGAGAGAGAGAGAGAGAGAGAGAGAGAGAGAGAGAGAGAGAGAGAGAGAGAGAGAGAGAGAGAGAGAGAGTGAAAACTGAGGATGCATGATGTTCTACTCCTGAAGTGAAGCCTATATATCTGCTCTTTTGGATAAGCTTCCAAAGCAGGAAGTGGATCTGTGTATACTACTGTTTGAAAAACAACACCACCACAGTGGCTTATTTGCTGACACTCTCACCTATCTAATGTACATACACTTATGATAAATAAATAAATTTATTTATTGGCGCAGGTGGAAAATTTGATTGTGACAGGTGGTACACCTGGCGACAAAGATTGGGAACCTCTGATCTAAACAATGGCAGCTTTTTCTCTTCTTTCCCCTTCTTCCTCCAGCAGCTCTGGAGGGGGAAGGAAGGCGGCTCTTGCTGCCCTGATAACTCTGACTTGCTCTCAGCAAGCTGGAAGAGGATCAGTGCACTGACTGGAGAGTAGCAGGCTGGAGAAGAAGGCAGACAGAGGGGCTGGGAGCTCATCAGTTGGCAACCTCTCCCCTTTGTGGCTCCATGTGATGGTCTCAATTTGCTTCATGGAAAGGCCAGTCCATATCTAGGGCACAAATACTGCCTCTGTCCTGGGATGGAACACCCAGCTCTGGCAGAGATGGAACAACCCCCCCCCCTAATTTTGCTATTTTCTGCAACAGACTACACAGTCAGCTACCACTTCTAGAGTCTATGTTATAACTTTAGTTTCTAAGAATGTTGGTCTATTAAACATTTTTCAAACTCAGTTCTTTGGCAAGTAAATTATTTCCTGGCATTCATGTATTTGAGTATACATTTATAATAATGGTACTGTAAAAAAGAAAACCATTTAAACCATTAATTCAGTGTGCTTGGAATGTTTTAGATTCATCCCACTCAACAGGGCTGTATTGTCTAGAGATTTTCAAATCAGGTCAGTTTTTCACATGCACCAAGAAGTGAATAAATAATGTATGTACCGTATGTTAGATAAAAAGTATCTGTCAGCAAATGAATGTGAATAATGTCTTCTACCACTCCCCCAACTGGGATTATGCTATGGGGCTCAGTGGGTGTGACTTTTGAAATTAATAAAGTAGTAATAGAAAGATGAATCACATTAGATTAAAAGGCAAAGCACCTGCTGATTTCTTTTTGGTGATACGACTGTCCCCTGCCTCACATGAAGAAAATGTCAACCTAACATTGAGAGAATTGAATGTTCTTAATTCTCAATTATGTTCTTACCAAATTTACTGAGAGTCTTTGAGGGCAGAAAGGAGGAGTATATATCTATATTTTTAAAAGAAGCAATGTTGAAAATGTGGTTAATGCATCACATATGATCACAGGTGATCCATCAGTTTATACAAAGCCATGTGCATCCAGAATGGCTCTCAGAGGAACTCTGAATTCCTTTTGTGCATGTAATGCTGTGTCCAACATGTTTTGGTAGTAGGGAAAAAGAAGGGTTTCATTCCAAGTGGGCAGAACTGGATGGTTTTGTCCATTTGCCTCAGAAAACAAAATGGGAGTAATCTCCAACAATGCAGTGGTCATAATCACCACAGAGCATCAATCTAAAGCTTGGGGAGGCCAGCAGGGGGGGGGATGCAGGCCTCCCCACACAGTCTGGGGGGCTGCAGGACCCCCAGTAAGTGAGAAAAGTCCCCCAGTGGTGGCGGTGACCCCCGGGATCGCTAACACCATACTGTCCATACATGAAGGGACAGCATTCGGTTCTCCTGGTGGGTTGTGACCCACCAGTTTGAGAACTGATGGTCTAGACCAGTGATCTTCAACCTTGGGTCCGGAGAGAGACAATGTCTTTCCCCTTAAGGGGAGTGAGTGGTGACTTGGTAGTGACGTCAGGATGGCAGCAATGGCACTGCCGGGTTTGTACCGCTGCCTAAGTAAAAAAGGGGGGTGGACTTATCCGGTGGCGGCGGCTGGAGACATCGCAAAACCCAGGTTCTTGCCGCTGCCACAGACGGGTAAGTGCAACCCCCCTTTTTAACTTAGTCACTGGCAGAGGTGGTACAAACCTGGAAGTGCCATCGCTGCTGTCAGCGCCAAATCACAAAGACTTACAGCGACCTTTTTCCTTTGGGTAAAGGTTGAAGATCTAGATCAGTGGTTCTCAAACTGTGGGTCGCGACCCACCATTGAGAACAAAAGCTGCCCCCTGCCCCCTTAAGGGGCGGGGACAGCATGGCAGTGGCAACGGCGGTCCCGGGGATCACTGCGACCGCAAAAGTGCCTGAAACCGCCATGTTCGTCCTTACCGGGGTTTGCAGGTGCTTCGGAGAGGTCTGTGCGGTTTTTGCAGAAACCGGAAGTGCTTGAAAGTCACCATTTTTCGGTGATCCAAAGATCGGGGAGACCTGCAGCGGGCCGTGCAGGCCTCCCTGAAGCACCCCCAAGCCCTGGTAAGGACGAACACGCCGTTTTCAGGGATTACCGGGATCGCTGCCGCTGCTTGCCCCACCCCTGCAAACACTCAAGCGTTCTCCCCGCCACGTGGGGAGAACTTTGAGAAACGCTGATCTAGACATTAACATATGCCCCCCTAAAGAAATTTCTCAGTTTGTCTCCTGTTTCAGACTCAACTCCTGAGTATTTCTGCTGATGACACCACTGCTCCTGCTGTAGGAGAAGCCTTGCTTCTCCTTGGCTATATCCCTGCTTGATGCCTCCCACTTGCTTGATGCCTCCCACTCCTCCTCAACTGCACCCCTTCCATCACCATCAAATGTATGGTTGGTGGTGAGTCATTGCAGGACCTTTTCTGTTGTGGCACCTGTGGAACTCACTACAGATTGAAGTCAGAACTGCCCCTTCTCTGCTGATATTTCAATGAGGAGTTAAAACCTTTATGTTCTGCTGTGCTTTTGATGATTGTTTTGTCTTACTCTGTAGGTTTGAGTTGGCTCTAATTGTGGAGTTCCTGCCTCTCTGTGTCTTTCACTTACTTGCATTTTTGTGGTGTTAATTTTTAAATATTGTTTACTTTTTTAAAAAAATAAAAATTCGTTTAAATATTGGTTGTATATTTTACTGATGTAAGACACCTGACAGCAGCTGGAAAGTCAGGTTATAAATGCTTTATAAATTTTATAAATAAATGTATCCACTCTATCCAGTTGAAGCTATTTGACAAAGATTGACCTACTATGAGCTGCTTCTGCTCATATCACTTCTGTTTGAGAAAGATACATGTTTAGTTAGCTTGTCCTTTAATTAATTCTGCTTGCAAAACATGGTGGTTCTGCTTACATGTTTGATTGTGGATTTAATTTTAGCAAAATATTGTCACAAAGAAAGCATATGTTCCTTACATTATCAGTGCTTAAGATGCATCTTTATTTCTTGCTTATCTGGCGTCATAAATAATCCATGATCTTAGACATATAATACAATTAATTTCCCAGTTAATTAAAGGCTAGAGATGGAACAATGGGTTATATGCTTCTCAGGAGGCTGGATGCATTCTGTTGGGATTGCAAATGAGCATGTGTTATGTCAGGACTGCAAATGCGCTCTATCTATTTAAATTCACCTCATCCTGCACCAGCTGACATCTGTCATAGTCAAGAATTTGGATCAAGTTCACTAAAAATTATCATCCTTTTTCTCCAGTGTGGGCTATCAAGAAATAATCTTTTCAGGACATTCATAGGAGCAATTAGACACACAGTCCCTGAAATTGGCGTAGCAGATAGCTAAAAATAAGAATGAAATGAGCTAAGATTTTGCCAGTTCAAAAATCCCTCAGTCATGGACTTAATATACTGGTATAGCAGCATAGTATCTAAGGCTGTAATCTATACAGGCTTGCCTGAGAGCAAATCCCATTGAATTCACTTCTGAGTAGACATATCTAGGATTGTGCTAGAAGAGCATCAGTTGCAAGCCACAAGACCTAGCTGTGAATAAGAATTAGTGAGTGGTCCTAAAGAAGCCATTATGAGCCAGGATGGTGTAGTGCAGAGTTTCCCAAAGTGGGTGTTCTTGCAACAAGTCCCCGGGGTGTCACAGGACACACACCAGCTGAATCGGCTGGCAGCAGGACCACGACGTATCGCAGACCAGAGGCTCTGATCCAGCATCGCGAGCAGCATTTTGATGGGTTTTTCAGGCCCTCTTGCCCACCCTTACCTGTTTTACGCTATTGTTAGGGTCTTCGTAGGCCATAGAACCCAGAAGTAAATGCTGATGACATCAGACGGCCACGATGATGATGTCCCCACGTGGCCCCGCCCCGCTGCGTGACATCACCCAGAAGCCATGCCCCCGGCGGGTGACATCAGCAACCACCGAGAGGCCAAAATAAACCCCTGGGGGTGGACGGGATGACAGGGAACACTTTTCCCGCCCTCCGGAAACCTCTGGTGGCCTTCGCAAGCTCTCTGGAGGCCGAAGAAATGAAGAAAAAAAGCAGTGCAGTTTGGGAGTTGAACTTAGACCTGGAAGATCCAGGTTCAAATCCCCATTCAGCCGTGAAGCTTCCTGGGTGACCTTGGGCCAATCACTATCTCTCAGCCTAACCTACCTCACAGGGTTGTTGTGAGAACAAGAGGAGGGGAGGAACTATATAGACCACCCTGAGCTAATTCTTACAGTGTTGCTGTAATCACCATGGAAATAATGTATGTGACATGCTTTGAACACTAAAAAGAATTGTTACTGAAATATACTAGTAGGTTTAAATTGACAGTAGCTATAAAAGTGCATTTTTAAAAGTGCATTTTAATCTGTCTCAGGTGTGACCTACTAAAAGCATGTAAACTAGGCTTCCGCTTAGCAAAAGTAAGGTTGTGCAGGAATGTGCATGCTGTTGCTGTAACATTTTGGCAGAGAAGAAGCCTGTGTGTTAATATTGTGGCCTACGGCGTAGACTCTACGCTGTAGCAATTAAGTCAGGCAATGTTTGAATTCCAACTCACGTCATAGCTAGTAAGCGGCTTTGGAGCAAGTCAGTATCTCTCATCATCATTTTTTTCCATCTGTAGAATGGGTTTGACAATGTACCTTTCGGGCAAATAATGTTTGGTCCTCACTCAGAAATAGCATCTATACTTTTAACTATTTTGAAGTAGGATACAGCTATCCAAGAAAATATTTCCCATTCTTCTATTGTTGCTGTAAATGAGGAAGAAGGAGAGCGTATTGGTGATGAGAAACAGTGGCTAAACCCATCTCAGTATCTTGGAGAATTTACAGCGCAATCCTAACCAACTTTCCAGTGCCAGTGCAGCCACAATGCAGCCCCGAGATAAGGGAACAAATGTTATCTCACCTTGAAGAGGCCTCCATGACTGCCCCTGCTGCCCGGCAAAATGCAGTGTGCGCCCTGTTGGCATGGCTACACCAGCTCTGGAAAGTTGGTTAGGATTGCGCTGTTAGAGATATAAATACTATCTCTGGATCTGTGAACCAGAAATGAGAAGGTGGGTAAGATGGAGAAAAACCCTGTATGACTGCCCCCCCGACTCTATGCCTTAACACAGTGGTTCTTAACCTTGTTGGAGGTACTGAACCCCATCAGTTTCATATGCGCATTCACTGAACCCTTCTTAATTTGAAAAATAAAATATGATTTTTTTCAAATTCAAAACATACGTATATATTTTAGGTATATATACATAGGTATATTTATAGGTGCACAAAATGAACAAAACCATTAAAGAACAAAACCATTAAGAAATATTAAAACATGATTTTCACACAAAAACAAAAACATAATAATGAATATTTACTGCAAATCAGTGTGACTTCTGCTGTTGCCTTTCAGAGACCAGTTCAGAAATGCGCGGCTTTACCTTAAGGAAGTGTTCTCTTAGTTTTGCCGGTGCTATACTAGAATTGCTCAACTTGGCATTGCAAATCATGCAGCTAGGATGCTGACTCCCATCACGTTCCGTTATACATGTGAATCCATATTGTACATATTCGTCCAACCACTTTCATTTTTTGCTCGACATAGTATGAAGGGATTAAATTAAATAAATATTAAGAAATCACACACTTCGACTACTGGGCGCACCAAATTCCCTGCAGCACAGATAGGCCACGCCACGTTATCACCTGCAGCCAATGAGGCGTGGCTAGAGCGTGGCGGGAAGGGCAGACTGCCTGGGGGCGACGCGCACAATGGGTGACGCGCGGTCGCGCCCGTGCACCCGCACGTCGCGCGCAGGCGGTCCGCCCTTTCCGTCGCACTCCAGCGATGCCTCGGAGGAGGCCTCGGAGCGTCTGCCCTCGGCGGAGCTCCAAGGCCTTCTGAGGGAAGCCCCATGCGCGATGTCCTATTTATAAGCTTTAGCGCATGCGCAGAACGTTTGAGGGCAAATTTGCCCAGAAACATACTGCGCATGTGCTAAAGCTTATAAATAGGACGTCACGCATTGGGCCTCCCTCAGAAGGCCTTGGAGCTCCGCCGAGGGCGGATGCTCCGAGGCCTCCTCCTGCCCAAGACAGCTGGCCGGAGAGACAGCTGGCATCCTCGTCGGGCGGCACGGGGGTCATTAGGGCGGCGCGCGCGCCCTAGTGACGCCGCTAGTCGGTGAGTCAGTCTCGTGGGTTCGGCGGAGGACTACTCACGATTGAATCGATCGAACCCAGGTTAAGAACCACTGCCTTAACAGCTACACCTCAGGTAGACATAAGAAGAGCCCTGCTGGATCAGGCCAAGGGCCCCTATTTAGTCCAGCTTCTTGTATCTCACAGTGGCTCCTCAGGGAGCACTCAAGACAACAAGATACCTGGCTGTATCCTGTCACCACTCCCTTGCTATTCAGAGATAGCCGACTACTAAAGATTCAACAGATGCTTTCCCAGCTATGCAGTTCCAATGACTGGGAAACTTTCACCTGCTGAATTTTTGCTTTTTGTGCCGCTATAGGAAAGGAGTCATATTACCAGAGAAAAGGTGGCGGTGGCAGTGGAGTGTGTGTGTGTGTGTGTGTGTGTGTGTGTGTGTGTGTGTGTGTGTGTGTTAATGTCCCCAAGCCCTTTCTTTCCATGCACTGGGGGAAGGAGAGGGCTGCCTTTGCAACAAAGTTTCCAGATTTGCGCCTGCTTTCGCGGACAGGACATCTCCCTAACCCTCTGCCGAAGATTTCACGATTTAAACATCAACCGAGAAGCAAGAGGAACAAAACACATTTTCTGTACTGCGGAAAACTTCCAAATCCAACCAAGAATTCTATTTTCACGGGCGTGTCATGCCTCTGTTTAGCCTTTAAGAAACAGCCCGCGTAATTAACCACGCAACTGGGAAGAAGTCAATCCTACAGAGCGAGCGTGCAGCAAGAAGCGGGGAGTGGGAAGCTCGCGTTGTGTTGCCTGAAATGTATGGTAAAAAATACAACGCATGGGCGCCCGGCCTTATATCCGCTTCCTGCAGGTGTCGCTCTCCAGCTAATCAGCGCCGCGTGTGGGCGAACGGCAATCAAGGCTCGCTTTTTTTTTTTTAACCTCCCCGCGCGACGCCAGATTGATTTTATATGGCAACGTGGAGGCGGGGCTAAGCCCGGGTTCCTTTTCGACTGGCAACCGCGCATGTTGTATGAAGCGCTGAGCTCTGGCTTGTCAATTTCTGGCGGCCCTTCTCGGTGGGGGATCCTCATGATGTGAACTGCGTTTCTAGTCTGGCTGGCCGTGCGGATTGCTACTCTTTGTTCGGGGAGTCCTCTCTGGCCCCAAGCGATCTCTTCTCGAGGCGGACCATGCGTTAAAGACTGCAAGTTTATTTCGGTGCGTCTACTTTTTTCTTTTTGTCCTGCTACTTTCTAGGCACGCTCTCTCGTCTTCAGATGGGCCGTTATTGTCTCTGTAGTTTAGATTGAGCTGCAGCAGCTGTTTCAGAAACTACTTGGGCTTCCTGAGTCTTCGGGGGTCGCTGGGAAGGGAACGGAGCTGGCGTTGGGGAAGCACCCGTGAATCTTCAGCTTCCATCCTAGGACTTGATCGCTCGGAAGCAAAAACGCAATAGAAATTAGTAGGGTTTACGTAAAGAATTGCGCTTGGGTGTTTCATTCCCTGTTTTGCTTTCACGGTGTTGGTGTTGACTTTTGGGTGTTGACTTTTTGGGAGTTGTTAAGATGAAGCCGAAAAATCTGTCTTTAAAGTGGAGTGTGATTTGGGAGAGAGAAACCACTTCCTGTTTATAGGTAAAAAGTAGCGGGGGGAACGTTGTAACATGCAAATACTGTACTGTTATGTCTTGACAGGTCTTTCTTTAAAGATCTTTTTTTTGTGGGCTGTTCTAAGAAATGTTGCAGAAATAGCTCACAAGTGTAAAAAAAAGTCTCAAGAAAATAGTCGTGCTGACTGGGTTTAGAGTGGGCTTTTTTGCGTTTCAATAAAGGGAAACTCTTCCTAGAAGCACAAAATCTAAGGTCGTCAAGTAGCATCCCAGCTGATAACTGGCCCATATGGAGACATGTCCCTGATTGCATGTTGTTGTATTCTATTACTTTTTTTCACTAAAGGGCATTCGTAATTGTGCAAGGAAATGCATAACAGCTTGAAGTGTGGAAGGGGCTGGAAGGAGGCTATTCCTTTGTTTCCGCTTCCTCTTTGTGCTATCCTGGACCACAGATAAGAATGGCAGACATACTGCATGTGCACATTGTGGAATGTCCTATTGCTTCCCCCCCTCCTCCCGAAAAACTCCCTAACTGGAATCTAAATTATTTTTGTTGATGGGTCTGTGTCTCAGCTTAGTATCTGAGAATTCACCTCTGGTGCCTTTCCTTTGCCTGAGGTGCACCCTCCAGTTCCTCTGTCATCTCATGAGCGGCTTTTCCTAATTTCCTGATGCAAAGCTTCCCTTGGAGCTTCCCAAGTGAGGGAGAGGATTCCCTTACAGCTCAGGCTGAGGCATCGGAACAGAGAAGGGAAGTAGGTGTGGCCTTTGTGGGCAGGGTTTGGTTTGTATTGCCATTGACACGTTTCCTCTCGCTTATGGAGTCTTTTTGATCCTGTCACTTGGTTTCTATAATGTATGTATTATCTGGTTATGAACCACAGGGTTCCGTCCTGTGGGCAGTGGAGTTCTTGTAGGTAGGAAGAGACCTAGGTGTATCAAACTATAGCAGTGGTTAGAAGAGCACGAGGGCGCAGTGTAGCGTAGTGGTTAAGACAGTGGGCAGGAAACTGGTTCAGATCTTATCTCAGCACTTACCTCACTGGGTTGTTTTTGGCAAACCTCTATCTTTCAGGCTCAGCCCCCTTCCCCAAGGATGGTGGTGTGGTGGTGATAACTGCCCAATCTTTTACATGTAAGAATTGCTTAGATGTACTTGGTATTTTTCACATGCGAGTATTGCTAAGACTTGGTGTACCATGTGCAAAAGGAAGGCAGGTTCTTGCATAATGCAGGCCATGGTCATACATGGCACTAAATGGCTGACTTTCTATTAAAGTTTTATGCCACTTTTCTTGACAAAAGGCAAGCCAAAGTGGCTCACAAACCAATAACAATAAATTATTCCTGGACTATTTTTCAACAAAAATGTTGAAAAGGTAACTCAAACTAAAAGTATAAATAAATCCAGTGTTAAAAGCATAATTGTATAAACATACATAAAACAGTAAA
Organism: Plestiodon gilberti rubricaudatus; assembly: GCA_026170595.1. Classification (NCBI taxonomy): domain Eukaryota; kingdom Metazoa; phylum Chordata; class Lepidosauria; order Squamata; family Scincidae; genus Plestiodon; species Plestiodon gilberti. The sequence continues at coordinate 252,203,999 of JANXHW010000001.1, read as the reverse complement.
ATATCTAGTCCCCAAATGCCTTTTGGGCAAAACAGTCTTGACTTGCTGCCAGGCTTTTGGGAGTACATTCCATGACTGTGATGCCACCATAGAAAAGGTCCTGGCAGGTGACGATCATAGCCCTTCACTTTTGTTCTTGGCTAGCAATATTGCAAGATCAGTTGGAAACCCTGGATTCTAGTACTGGTTATTATTTGACTTGAGATATTTTGATTTGGTGCCTTACATACAGTACCTAACTCGGAGCTTGTTTTCAAAGTGTTCTTTATAATGGATTGAAGAGAGAAATCGTTCTATTTTGCATGTGCTTATGTGCTATTTGCTGTGTCCGTCTAGTGCTTTATTGCAGTATTGGCTCAGGCATTGCCTTTAACTAATGTCACAGATCTGACAGAACTTAGATGTGAAGAGTGACAGTCGATTGGAAGAAAGTGAGTAGAGCAAGAAAATAGATATTTGCAGGGACTTGACAGAGACAACAGCAGGATGATATTCAAGAAAATTAATTCTGGGGAAGACTCTTGGGAAAGAGTGACATTTTGGGCACAAAATAGGATGGTTGCTGCTACAGCTGCGCCTGCTTTCCATGCCGGGTTCTCAACTGTCTTTCTCTTTTCCTCATGATATGATGAGTTACCATGTCATGACGTCATCACATGGGGTGTTCTTGTCTCTGCCAGTGGTACCAATGGTGTGTTTGTAGAAGGTAACATGCAACATGACCTCCTGACCCTACATGTTACAAGGGAGAAGGGGATAATGCAAAGTGGGAATGCTGTGTATTGTTCCACCCTTAAGCCCAGACCAGATGTGCAGAAACCCAAGTAGACCCCTGGATTGTAGTGAATGTGTGGTCACAAATCCAACATGGGTTGCAAGTCGCAGATGTGACTCATGGATATATATATTTTAATGGAATAACTCCATGTCCAGTGTGTGCCTTAGCTATGCTAGAGTAGCGTGCAGTGAGCTTGGGATCAGCTGCTGGGAGAGAGGGATGCCCAAACAGTGCGAGGAAGAGAGACAAGATGGGAAGCCAGGGCCCATGAGAGGGGAGGTAAAGGGGTAAATTATACCTGGGCCCAGGATCAAAAAGGGGGCCCAGGAGCCAAAGGAGGGCTCCCAGAAATTTCCTGGGATCTCAGCTGGTCTCATGGAGAATGAAAGATAGGAGGCCAGGCTAACCAGAGGAGGCCATGTCTACCCAGGCATGTAGACGTGGGCGCCACATCATGTAGCCTGATACACCTGGGCTCCGGAGACTTTTCCGGCCATTGCTGCCCTCCCTCTGCCCCATTTTGCCTCTTCCCCCTTTGAGAAGGGGCCCAAAAGAAACTTTGTACCCCCTGATAAAATTCCTCTCGGCGGCTTTGTGGGACGCGCTCTAGAAGAAAAAGCAGATGGGTTAATTTGTAATAGTAGTAATTTGAAATATCTTGTACATAAGCTGAGCACAGCAGCCTGAATGAGATGAAAGTGGAGAATGAACATTGAGGCCTGATATAGACAATTCAGTAGAAGGGGATGGTAGAAACCTGTCCTGATGGAATGTAGTGTCTTTTCAGACTGCAGGTGGGGTCATAGTTTCAATGGTCCTTTCAGGACTTCACTTGGTTCTTGGAAGCAAAAACTCACAGAAGAGTAGGCTGGGCTAGTTCTTTCTATATATTTGATTTTTACTTACAAAGTGTTGGTGTACAGGGACACTCAAAGGCTACTTCTGAGTTGTGATCTGAAGTGTTACACTCCGCTTAAACAGGAGTGGTGCCAGGGGGTTGGGCACTGGCCAAGGTCCACATGGCTGGACTGACACTTGGATCTCCAGTAGGGGCGGCACTCATGAGCCACCAGGGGTGGGAGGGGCCCCCATGGGTCCCAATGCAGGACTTTATCTTGGAGCCCTCAGTAACATGGCACCAGTCAGGAACGTCATTTCTGCTGCAAGTGTAGACCAGCCAAGGTTCTAAGGAAGAAGGCAGCTCCTGGAACAATCTCTGTGACACAGAAGAAAGAACTAAGGCAGGGACTGTTCAGTGCTTTTATCTGAACACATTCCAAATGCATTTCTTTAGGCAATTTAACAGTGCTTGAATTATGGAAGAAAAGGTCAGAGGGACCTTTTCATGTAACCCACAAGCCCACCAACTCCTCTAATTTTAGCCAAGTCATGTCTTCCATGCAGCTTTATTAATACGATAGCTAAGGGGGCCTTAAGGCTGATCTACACCAACTCCGATTGTGTTTGCGTTTGGAGGCTCGCGAGTGTAGGGGACAGAATACCCCACCCTGAAACGCTGCCCTGGGCTCCACCAGTTTCTTCAATGCGCTTGTCCCTCCTGATTGTCCCTCCTTGTAATAAAGCTCAAAACTGATTGGCTGAAACACAAGTGTGCTCCAATTGGCTGAAAGCCCCCTCTTGTCCCATTGGTCAAAGAGTTTGCTCCGTGTCCCACCCTCTCTCAAACATGAGCATTGTCCACGTCCGATCGCCATGGAACTCTCTCCCGCGTTCCATGGCGATCGGTTAAAAAGGAAGCCACACCGCTCCGCACACGCCCAAGACACGCCTTTAGCCTCCTGTAATTTGACACTGCATTCAATTAACAGTGCAGCCAAGTTGCCTGTATGAAGCTACAAAGGAAGGACGGATTCCACCTGCGCTGCCAATAAAGGCAGATAGTGCTGCTGAAGCTTAGGGCGTCCACCTGGGAGTTTTCCTGCACATCTCCTTTTGGGGCTTTAATGTAAACTGTAAGTGTGGAAAGGAGTTTCCATCCTCGTTTTCTTCCTTTTCACCAGTTCACTGCCTCCCCTGGCCTGCCACTTGAAGTAGCCACTGTAGTGGGCCTCATTGGTGGGCTGGCCCTGGGTGTGGCTTGTAAGAATCGGATATGTTAAATGATCACATTGGAGCACCCTCCCTTGTGGATTTGCCTCTAGATAGAACCAATCAACCCATAGCCATAGGAAGTCTAAGTGGAACATCCTGGATCTTGAACCCTGCGATGTAGGGATTAAAACTACTTTGAAGGGGAATGTTGCCAAAACAAGCCATGGAGGAGCATTCTGGTTCTCCCCTCTGTTCCTCTGAGGATGATCAACCATTGCCTCGGAACGTTTTAAAATGCCAAAAACAAATGATTTGCCAGTGGACATGATGCAATGTTGTAGCTGGATTAGGCATTTTAATATATTTATATCCTGGTTTTCTGTATTTAAAAATGGCAGAAGTCAAAAGCCTGCAGAAATAAAATGGGTCTTAACTGTTCATTGAAAAGCAAGCAAGGATGGAACCTGATCATAGACCTTCCCTCCCATAGACCTGATGGCACAGAAGAAATTCTACTTTTCATACATCTACTGTACAGTTTAATGATCAGAGGGGGGCATAGAGCAGGGTGTGCTTAATGTGTTTTTATTTTTTTTGGCTTTTTTATCAGGAAACTCTCTAGATTGTGTACCTGTGATCCTTAGGCAGTCCTCCGCCAAGCACTGACTGTACCTAGACTGGCTTCAGCAAGGTGTGTTCAGCCCATACTGTCGAATGTATTGAGCTGTCTACTACAGTGAGTGTAAGATCATTTAGTTCAGCACTGTCTACTTTGACTGGCAGTGACTTTCCCAATCTTGCTTCCTGAGCCTGTTTGTCAAACCATATGTTGACTGAAGCTGAAGTATCTGACATTTAGTGATATGCGATGCCACCAAGCTGTGTGACTGTCTCTCCCCCTTACCTATACTATGTGGAAACCAGTACACTCCAAAGGGAACAAGGTTGTGTCTTGTAGGAATAGACACTTGGGTACCCAAATGTGCTTAGGAAGAGCTCCTACCAATCCTGTATCACCCTGGAAAACATGATGAAAGAAAAGCTAAGAAGGCTTTGCCTCCTGAGTTCCAGGCTGCAGCTAATTCAAAGGAAGACAAATACGGTATACCGTTTATTGTAGGAGAAAATATCACCAATTGTCTTGTGTCCTTCCTAAGAGGAAAGCAGTTTCTTCAAGGTGTTTGCTTCCTGGCTATGATGCTTTAATAGGGAAAACTGTCTGTGTTGCTCAGCTGAGCGCTTCTTAGGCTGTGCTAACCAAATCATTGAATTATGTGAGCCTGCTCTCTAGAGAGCCTGCTGAGCATTGCAAATTTAGCTGCTTTAATCATGGTATGTCTCCCTTTCAATGGCAGAGACAACAGAGGCAACTATCCTTTAAAAAAAAAAAGCAAAATATTAAGCTAAAAATGGAAGGTAATGTTCGTCTTCTCCTTCATCCTCCCTGCACCCATTAATTTGAAGTGTTGCTGCTACATCTTTCTACTGGGCAAGAAAGATCAAGTTGATCTGTTGAGGTTTGCAAGGTTGTCAAGCCTCCTAATTGGAAAAGTATCACATTGCAGCACAGTATTATCCTGTCTGGTGGCTTCATTTTGTAAACTCACACTTCAAGAAGAACTGAGTGGTGACTTTTTAAATACCCTTTCTAAAGGATTTTATTCATCTTTTCAGCACAACATGACCATTCTCTGTGCTTGCCAGTCTGATGCTTCTATCCTCCACCCTCGCGGCCCTCATTGTGCATTCGAAGCAAAGATGCAATTAATGAGGTAAAATGTAGGCCCAGGGTGGACAGTCTCCTTTGTTTTAATCTTGCTTGGTTTGCCCCTTGCTGCTGTCTTAAGCATACAAACCTTGTGCCGGGAACAAGGATGAGTGCCAGTTAGTAAAGATGAGGACCGTTCTCTCCCTTGCCATGTTTCAGGCCACTAGGATTGTTTCTCTCAAAGACATTTCTGGCTGAGTCAATTGTTCTACATACCAAGTCAAACGCAATAGGCAGATACACTGCATATGTATAAGATAGATAGACCTTTATTGGCATAAAATCAAACAAACACATCGACTAAAAAGACACACAAATTATACACTAGTCAACATTACAAAACCGAGTTCTTAAAAGAACTAAAAGGTCTATTACAAATAAAGTGCTAAGATCTGGATAAAAATTTCTGCTTGACTGATACGAGGAATTTCGCTGCTCTCTCAATAACTTCTGGGTGGCCCTCACTGAGAAGAAAAACCAATTTCGCTGAATCTGGAGAGTTGAGTTTCTTTTCTAAAATAGGGCCCAAATAGATCATCCGAGATACCCCATATTCTTTTTGATTGCCCTTTCCATGAGGTAACTTCTCCACCACATCAGACGCACAGGGGCAACAGTGTTCTATAAATGGGATTTTACAATATCTGCCCAGGGAAACTTGAGAGGGAGTGACACTGAATATAGCACTGGAAACAGCCCGACGTTCTTTTGGGTCCGTTAAAAGGAAGAGATAAGAAGATGGCTGGCCAAAAGATAACTGGATGTGAAAGTATAGGGTAGAGCAGGTCTTAGATGCCAAAGAATGGAGAATTTGGAAATCTGTATCAAGCAATCTTTGATGTAGTTGCCTGAAGGCCTCTGTTTCTTTTTTTAAAAAAAATTTTTAAGGGTGTCTGTCTCAACTGGATTGATGATATTCCTAAAATTATCATTAGGAATAAAAATATACCCACCCACAACCTTCTCTCTGACTCTGCCACTTTTCGGAATGGACCTTGAATGTAGCTGAGAATAGAACTTTGACGTTAACTTGCATAGGAGAATCGAAACCTGCCTTCTGCCAATTCTGATTGTTGGTTCATTTAGCTCAGCACTGGCAACAGTGACTGGCAGGGCTTTCCAGCATTTCTGAGAGAGGTCTTTCCCAGACCTACCTAGAGATGCCAGAAATTGAAACATTTATTTATTTTTGCACGGAAGCTTTCATGGCCAGCAATCAATTTCAAAGATTTAATTGTTACGGGCATCTTAGCCATGTAAAAAACAGACTTGAATAAAAATCAAATAAAATCTACTTGCGTCTTCTGTTTCTTTTCAGTTACAACAAGACAGATAAAATTCCATTAAAGTCCAAAGTCCCAGGTTCTACGTCCAACGTTTCGTTTCCTTATTCCTGGAAACATTGTCTAGGAAAAACAATCAAAAAGACTGAAGATGGTGTTCTCGGGAACACCATCTTCAATCTTTTTGATTGTTTTTCCTAGACAATGTTTCCAGGAATAAGGAAACGAAACGTTGGACGTAGAACCTGGGACTTTGGACTTTAATGGAATTTTATCTGTCTTGTTGTAACTGAAAAGAAACAGGAGACGCAAGTAGATTTTATTTGATTTTTATTCAAGTCTGTTTTTTACATGGCTAAGATGCCCGTAACAATTAAATCTTTGAAATTTATTTATTTATTTCTGTATTTATATACCGCCTTTCTTATCCTCAGATTGCTCTTCAGATGTTGTTCAAGGCGGTTTTCATAGGCAGGTCTATCTAGATCCAATAAGGATCTTTACAATATTGTTCTGTATAGAACCCTACAATTCCAGCTGGTTTCCTCCATGAGGTAGTCATCTTCACTAGCTGCTGAACACAAGCCTCGGGCTCTCTGCAGGACGCCACAGATCATGCTGAACAGGGAAACATTTTTTCCAGTTGTCATTGCTCTGTCACTGACATTCTCGTAACAGCGACTCCTCTCTGCCACCGAGGGTCATGACAGCTTATAAGTGACTTCCTGTTCTCCCTTCCAGCATGAAAACGGACTGTTCCTGCTTAGCTTCTGACAGTCTTCAGGCAGTTTAACCTCGGGACCACACCTCCTGCATGTCTTCTGCCACTGAGTTATTGTTGTCTCTTCTCTTTATCTGTCTGTGGCATGTCCTTCAACCTTTTACTAATGACAAATGGAGTGCTCTTCTCTCTCGCCCCAAAACAGAGAAGGGCCTAAGTGCCTACACGTTACATGTTCTTGGGAGGCCCTTCTCTGCTGCTGTGTTAAGTCAGCTGGCTAAGACTTTTTTTCTTCAACTATGAGGGTTAACGTTCTACAAAGTTAAATTGGTTGCATTTATAGAATAGCTGCAACTCGCGAGCACGATACAATTCTGCAGAAGCGTCTAGGAGTAGAGGTAAGGGAAGTAGTGTGCTAGCATTGCATGGGGACACAAGAATGAAGAGACCTGGTGCAAGTTCTTGAATTAAACCGAAGTCACAGCTTTAGTACTTGCCTCACATGTATGGCAGTGGCATGTTGTATGTGTAGTTTTGACATGATCTCAGGGTGGGGAGAAGCCCAAGTTCACAAAAGTGGATATGGTTGTTCTCAGCACTACCTTGGAGATCACCACACACACTACCCCATTCATCTATGATGCAGGGGTAGGTGGGAGGGGAAGGCAGTAGAATGTTGTGTTTAGGTAACCAAGGAAAATGAAACTGAGCCACAGATCTAGCAGAGTCTTTACCTTTTAGGTTAAATATTCACCCAAAACACATAACTGTCCTATAGCTGTGGTGGTGTACTTTACAGTTCATTTGTTCTGTAGCTGCTGTATGTGCAACAGCAAGGTTGTTAGTATTTCTTGTGTAAGTCCTGCCATGCCTGTGCATTCAAGTTGAGATGAATCTGCTCCTACTGCTCAGAAACTTGACTTCTAGAGGCTCTGGAATGGATAGGACTGAAAACATAAGAACATAAGAAGAGCCCTGCTGGATCAGGCCAAAAGCCCATCTAGTCCAGCTTCCTGTGTCACACAGTGGCCCCACCAGATGCCTCAGGGAGCACACGAGACAACAAGATACCTGTGTCCAGTCGCCACTCCCTTGCACCTGGCACAGAGAAAACCCACTTCTAAAAAAAAAAAAAAAAAACAGGAGGTTGCTTATGGCTTGTAACCTGTGATGGTCTTTTCCTCCATGAATTTGTCCAAACCCCTTTTAAAGGCATCTAGGCCAGGTGCCATCACCACATCCTGTGGCAAGGAGTTCCACAGATGAATCACACGCTGGGTAAAGAAATATTTTCTTTGTCTGTTCTAACTCTCCCTCCACTCAATTTTAGTGCATGTCCCCTGGTTCTGGTGTTGTGCGAGAGGGAGAAGAATTTCCCTCTATCCACTCTCTCCATCCCATGCATAATTTTATACGTCTCAATCATGTCCCCGCTCAGGCGCCTTTTTTCTAGGCTGAAAAGCCCCAGACGCTGTAGCCTTTCCTCGTAAGGGAGGTGCTCCAGCCCACAAATCATTCTGGTCGCTCTTTTCTGCACCTTTTCCAATTCAACTATATCCTTTTTGAGGTATGGTGACCAGAACTGGACACAATACTCCAGATGTGGCCTTACCATCGATTTGTACAAAGGCATAATGATATTAACTTAAAATGGTGACTCTTGTGAGTCCATTTGTTAGTATGCAAATATTTTGAAAAACATCTTCAAACTTCCAAAAAGCAACATATGAAACTATTTACCCATAACATTCTATATATGTTCTGTCTGTGTACAGTGTATGCAGATTGTTGATCAATATTTACATATAATATTTTCAAATTCAACACATACAGCAGCACACACAAGCTGTAACCTTCATTTGAATAGTCTAGTCTTTGGGTTCAGTATATGAATACTGTATATGTAAGTAAAGGTAAAGGTGACCCCTGACAATTAAGTCCAGTCGTGTCCGACTCTAGGGTGTGGTGCTCATCCCCATTTCAAAGCCGAAGAGCCAGCGTTGTCCAAAGACGCCTCCGTGGTCATGTGGCCGGCATGACTCTCCTTGCCGCAGCGCGTAGCATGCGGCTGGAACACGGAGCGCTGTTTACCTTCCCGCAAGCGGTACCTATTTATGTACTCGCATTAACATGCTTTGGAACTGCTAGGTTGGCAGGAGCTGGCCAAGCAACAAGAGCTCACCCTGTCGCGGATTCGAACTGCCGACCTTTTGATTGACAGCTCATGGTTCAGCGGTTTAACCCAGTGCGCCACCTGTACAGTATATGTACAGACGCCTTAATGTAGTTAAACCTGTTGTAGTAGTGAATAATGGTAGCAATAATGTTCATAAAGTGGCAATAGTAATAAAGTGGCACTTTATAAAAAAAATCATAAGGTGGCAATAATGTTCAGTTCCTTAGTCTAGCTGTGTTAGAGCAGATTTATATGCCAGGATAATTGAAACGCCAGCCACTGCCAATGCTTGGTCAACATCTGAGCTATCAGCTGTGCAAAGGAGCCAGTGTCGACGAGAGTGAGAAATTATAGTATACAGACAAGACGGCGCTACTCTTGATTTGTATTCTGTTGCAAATGCTCTCAAGCACTGAGATCTTTTTTCTCTTTTTTTCTGACCGCTTTTTAGGATGTTGCAGTGGTTTGAACTCTGAGGTCTAGTCATACATTATCCAAGCAGTATTAAAGCAGCTTCCATGTCATTCTGGTAACATATCAATTGGCCCTTGGAGACTTATTTGCATCCTGTAGCTTCTCTAAGGAGCTCAAGTGGTATGTTTGCGGTTATCCTGTTTCACAGCAACCTTGTGAGGTGGGTGGGTTGGAAGATGGTGGCTGACTCAAGGTCATCCAGTGCCCTTTGTGGCCGACCAGGGCCTTGAACCCAGGTTTCCCTGGTCTAGCTCTGACACTTGATTTACTGCATCGATCTTGCTGACATTCAGCATGTAGCTTGATACTACAAGTTTCACTACAAGTTTTATGTGGCCCTTGCAGCATCTACCAAGTGTTTCCTAGAAAAAGGAATTTCTCCGTATGATGCCTGCTGTGACATGATTCAAACTGGAGTTGTCTGGTACAATTCAGACTTTTTTCCTTTGCACACTAAAATCTCATCACCCCCCCCCCCCTTTTAAATTATATTTGGCTCCTAAAGTTAACAGGAAAAAAATGACTCTTCATCCTGACAACATTGCGTGTGTGCATGCAACGAACTTTTTTTGCATTTTTTAAAATATCCTACTGTACTATTATCTGTACTCTGAAATAGCTTGAAATTGATATTGGTCCTGGTATTCTAGGAAAAAAAAAAGAGTTCACAGTTAAGAGGGGTGATGCACTCCCCATACCCCAGCACATGTTGGACTGGGATCAAAAATAAGCTGACTCATTTCTCAAATGCCACTAATATCTCTTGTCCTGTTGCATTACTAATGAACTGTGGAGGAAAGAAAAGGCCTATTTCCACATCTGGAGTGCCTCTGCAGCTGGGTGAGGGATGCTTAAAGGAAAGGGGGAGGAAATTGGGGAGAACTGGAGGACTAGATTGGAGGGAATGGGACTTGGGGCTGATGGCTGGCAGGGGTAAGTTCAGAACTCTCCTCATGCTCGGATTTTAATTGGAGGCAGAGATGTGTCTGGGGCTCCTAATGCTCAACTCTTCTTTGGGGTGTGTGTTACAAGCTCCCAAAGCTTGTAACCAGACCAAGTCGGAATGAGCTTTGTTGGCACCTTTTTGAATCAAGTGGCAGCGTTCTCTGGCAGTACAAAGTGTAGCGTTTCACTACTTCCTGATAGTTGCAGAAACATGATTGACTTCCTTTACTCCGCCATTGTGCAGAAGTCGCTTTATACACAATTGGATCATGGCTTTTACCGAACTAAGAAGCCTGAGAGTCTTGGGGATGAAAACACTCTTTCTATTGCAGAGAGCTTTGTCCATTGCTCTTTTTATTTTCTCAGTTTGTCTGTGTCGTGCCCCCTCCTCCCTTCCTGCTATTCAGTCTTCATTCACACACGTGTGATGTCAACCAGGACTGGTAGCAGCAATTCATCAAGATTGGCCTGTGGTACAAATTTGTCAATTTGTATTGTGGAGTTTGGGTGCTGAGGGCTTGGTTAACTTGAGGTGCTACTTAAGGGAGAGAAACTTGGTGTGTTTACTTTCACAGACTCCTCCTGTTGCTAAACCTAGAGAAATCTTTCATCCTTAAAGAGGAAAGTGTTTTAAACTCTGTGACCCAGAGCTGTAAAGAGAAAGCCCTAGACAAGTATGAGCTGTGCTGCAGTGATTGCCAGGGGAACAGTCTCTCTCTCTCTCCCTGTCGAACCATTCTCTGTCGTAAAGCTGTCAACCCTTACAGACACAACCTGATACTAGGCCAGGTCTTCAAGGAAATTCACAAGACTCCAGGCACTTATATTGGTGTCTTTGCAGCTGACAACATGGGCTGCCAAGCAAAAACTAGGTCACTGAGCCATTGTAGCCCTAAGGTGTGCTGTGTTGCTGGAGCGGCAGTTCGTTTAGAATATTTCTATCCTGCCTTTCCTCCCATATGGAATGCCCAAGGTGGCTAACAACGAAGCTTAAAATACAAGAATTACAATAAAATTGAAAATACAATTAGTAAAACAGTATCATATGTTCTGATATGTATCATATGATAAAAACTGGGCATTGTATTGATTTCAAAAACACTCAGATTCTTTCTAATTGCCTTCCGTATCATCAACGTTTACATAGGGAGGCTATTGAAATTTTTAAACATCCTCAACATCTTAGTGGGAAAGAAGAAATAATGGGTGTCCCGGGGCTTGGATTCCAGGCTTAAACTGTTCCACGGTTCCTTTTTGAAAGGCACTACAGCCTCTTATATCAATGTGGCCCCTTTAAACTGAAAAATGCCTGATCATGGAGCCACCCAGCTGGTTTCAATCACTGTTACCTGACTGGTTATAAACTCGTTTGCTTTCTGCCATCTTTTCTCCACAGCTTTTTGTTTCATCTTTGACCCTAACACGGGCATTCTGTTACTCTGAGGAAGCTCTATGTGATTGGGGCGAAACGTAAGATTTTGTTTTTATCTTGTTAGTGGATCATGGCCAGAAGAACCATTGAAAACTTTTTAACAAAGTATTTGCCGGCTATGAAAGCCTAAATTCTCATATCTCTAGAAAGGGCCAGGCCAGTGAGCCCAACCCCCAGGAACCGGGAGTAAAATAAAAGACCTAGTCTGAGAACCAACTTTGAAAGAATCCAGAATCTTTGAATTCTGGCCTTTGAAAGAATCTTGATAAAAGGAGACTCCATGTTAAAGGTAAAGGTGACCCCTGACAATTAAGTCCAGTCGTGTCCGACTCTAGGGTGTGGTGCTCATCCCCATTTCAAAGCCGAAGAGCCAGCGTTGTCCGAAGATGCCTCCGTGGTCATGTGGCCAGCATGACTTTCCTTGCTGCAGCGCGTAGCATGCGGCTGGAACACGGAGCGCTGTTTACCTTCCCGCAAGCGGTACCTATGTATCTACTCGCATTAACGTGCTTTGGAACTGCTAGGTTGGCAGGAGCTGGCCAAACAACGAGAGCTCACCCCGTTGCGGATTCGAACTGCCGACCTTTCGATCGACAGCTCATGGTTCAGTGGTTTAACCCAGTCTATGCGAAAATGCCCTATTAAAGAACTGACTACAGAGCCACAATTCAGAATTCCATCTGAACTCCAAGTGTCACTATCATGCTCCCTGTTCTACAGACAGCACTGCTAGCGTGCTAGGCAGGTAATATTGGCTTCTTCACTTCGTCTTGCCTCACTTGCCTCTTCCCGCTGCATCCTGTCAGGTTCTGCCTGACAAGTCTGTGACACATTGCATACGTGGCCTGGTCTTTGACCGAGAATTTTATGTGGCTGTACCAACCCAAGCAATGCAACCCATCCATTGGCCTCCCTCTATCTGTCTCCCTTCTTCCCAAGTGCAGCCCATTAACTGTTTGGTTCTTTGCCTTCTTTTATCTTCCCTTTTAGTGTTTAAGTGTCTGTCTCTTTCTCAACGCATATAGGTGAGAATCTGGAGAATCAACCTCTAGGGTTCCTTAACCAAACTAGCAAGACCTCCAAGCATATGGAGTTTGTATTGAACAAATCCCTTCTCTCTTTATCTGTTTAGGAGCAAAGACCATCTCTGCTCCCTCAGAGGGGCTGGGACATCAGTTAACCCATTGTCCTTGTAGTAGAGAGCAAGCTTACAGTAGGTGTACTGTATAGCGAAGCCCTTTAATCCTCCCTCCTCTTAACCCTGCGCTCTGATTTAATGCATGCATTGAGCCTTGACGTGCCCTTACACCTTGACTATGCTCTCTGTTTGCATCTCATGCCTGGTTTCTCTCCCCCCCCCCCTCTGTTGTGCTCTCTAGATACTATTTCTTCCAAAATACCACTTGCCCTCCTGGGTAAACCACCTAATAATCAGAACATGCTTGTATCTCTCTGCTCAGCGTGATCTCTCTCCCTGCTCCTTCCTCCATAGAAACCAAGCCCACCTTTATTCTGCTGTTTTCTGTTCTGTATATTATGCCTTTTTAAGGTAGTTCTTTGGGTTACCACACCATACACGCTTATTCTAAGTAGGAATGTTAGTGCATGTTTGCTCATTTGTTTGCCTCTCGCACATCTTATTTTGACACACACACACCCGGTATTGTGAACAGTCCTTGGTAAACTGCATTTTGCGATTTGAACCTTTGGTGTCTCATTTTCCCTCCTTTCCCCCCTCTAAAATATCTATTGCCTCTTAAGTGTGCCACACAACCAATGGTCAAAGAACCTGTCGCATTCCTGTTTGGAGGGCATGTGAAGGCCCACTCCTTAAGGCTTCCTGGGCAGGTGTAGTACTGACAGTAGGATGGGAAGTTGCAAAGTCTGTCTCGTAGGTTTTTCCAGTAACCCAGCAGCCCAGTCATTTGACTTTGTCCTTAGGAAGTTGCCATATACACTGAGTCAGACTATTGATCCACCAGTCTCAGTACTGTCTACTGGCAGTACTTCTCCAGGGATTGAACCTGGGGCCTTCTGCATGCCAAGCAGTGAGCCGACACTGATGCCTTTTCTGTGACAGACTATTGAACAGGATAGGAATGTGTTTCTGGTTTCTTTTAAAAAACACTGATTTGCATTTTAGCTGTATAGTAATGTCTGTTTCAGTCATCCTGCCCTGATCCTAAGGGCAATGGAATATTTTTTTTTAATGGTGATGAGAGTGAGCATGTCCACTTGCATTATGGAAATACCCACATACCTCAATGGATGCAATGGAGAAATTATTTATATTGTTGCTGTTCGCAAATAGTGATGGAAGATCCATTATTACGCTAGTTGGATTGTTTTGAATACAGTACTTTCTTTATTATTATTATTATTATTATTATTAAACTTTATTTCTAAAGCGCTGTAAGTATACACATTTCTTTGTACTGTGACTCTCCCTAGGAGGTCCATAAACTCTGGGCTGTGCTATGCCATGTAGGATGTGTACTTTTCAAAGTGTTTTTCTTACACTCAACAGCTTGTGAAATGACCACTTTTTCCCATTTTGTCTATTGTGGGATTTTGTCGTCTGAAGACTGTTGGAAGGACTGGACACTGGAGCATATGATGCTACTTATGACCTGATGATTGGCCTCCATAGGACTGGCTCCAGGTTTACTGGACCCTCAGTAGGGGTCCACCCTCTTTACTGTGTAGGTTTTTATTTCTGTTGTAATAGTAGACACAGTGTTGCCTTTACTTGTCACTTGGTGACCACTACTTCCCACTGCCCCAATTGCATCAGCATAGCCAGTGATGCTACACTGAGTGGGGGTGGGCACCAGTGTGACTGGTGCTGCTGCAGTAGCAAAATAGCCATCGAGGGTACTTCAAATGCCTGCTGCCAAGGTAAGGGCCTCCCCATCCAACAGCTAGCCCAGGTTGCTGGCTGGGCCCACTTTTCTCCAGGGGAGTAGGAAGGGCGTCAACAGCAGGCCCTGACAGGTGCCTGAGGATGTTGCCTCAAGGCACTGGGCCTGAATTTCCATTTACTAGTCTTGCATATACTCTGACTAAATATCATTACCAATTGTTGGTAGGCAGCTTATTGCTCAACAATGCTGCAGACGTGACAGTACGACTGTACTTGCTTTGCAGCCACTAACTGATGTTAGACATTTGGATTCTGTTTGCATTCCGGTTGTGTGTTCAGTTTCAATTTGTTGGCAGAGATAACCTTTTGTTCACAATATTCCATGATATTGGCAGCTAGACTTAAGGTGTTTAAAGTTGCAGTACTAAACATACAGGCTCTAGAAGCAAGTCTGGTTAGGATTGGTGCAGCCCACCCAAAGCATGCTTATTTGGAAGTAAGTGACTGAGTTCAGTGGAACTTGTACTCCATGTCAGTGTGACTAGAACCTAATCCACATCTTATTTCTGCTAAGAGGACAAGGTGTTCCTTTTAAACAAGGTTAAAACTTACAAGTTGAGCAAGAGTGCTTTTTCAAGCCTGCAGTTGCCGAAGGGATTGGGTCTTAGGGAGAAAAATAAACAACGGGCTGCTTCATACTTGTAATTTTACATTTAATTAAGAAGTAGATGTAAGCCATGTACTATTAAACAGTAGCGAAAGAAGGACCAAGCAGGCTGCCACAGTCCTTCCCAGCATCTTCTGCTTCACCCTGAAAGAAGAGAAGTAGGCATAATGGATGGAACTGCTCACTCCTGGCATGATGAACAAAAAGCCAAGTAAAACTATTTGCAATGCTCTTTTCCCCAGCTCTGCACAATGCTTGTGGAGAATAGATGAAAATAACTAGTAGACAACCATGTCCTCAGGAGCGATGTGGGGCCACTTGATATAGCCACCTACTGGAACTAAGCAAGTCTAGGTCTGGTTAATGCCTGTAGGCCGGTGTCTAGGAACTCCATGTGCATTGCCTTTAACTCCATGATGGAAGGCAGGCAGAATGTAAATATAAAATACTGTAATAGGAAAAGACACAAGTGAACATGCCTGACATAATGGTCTGGCAACCCTAAAGGATTCTAGAATTGCTCCCTTTGATGTATAGTTTGAGCACTAATCATGTGACATCCAAAGGTCTGCGTTTTGATTTCCCAAGAAGGCTGCCTCAAGTTTCTTTGCCCAAGTCTGGAGAAGAGAGGAGAGTAGGGTATGCAAGCGTAGTAACAAATTACTAGGGGAGATTGCTAGCAACTGAAGGGCACCTAAACTTTGCACTTGAGGTCTGCTTGGATATTTGCCCAGTAGCTTAAAGTTTGCACTATATATGGAAAAAGAATCTGATAAAAATCTGAGCATTGAGTTGTTAACAGTCCCATGGTCTGCCAAAAACCATCTAATTATTTTTAGTGTCTGGCTACAAAAACGTGGGTGCAGAAGAAGATAGGTGGTGGTGGTGATAGAAATCCTGGACTTGCTACTTCAAATGATCTCTAGATACATGGGCAGCAGAATGCTTGGGACACTTGTTACTGATGAACTGTGACTGTAGAACGGAAGCTTCTCTACATTGCAACTGAAGATGTTCATCAGGCTTCTCCTTTTGGTCACTCTCCTAAATCAACAAAATGATCTGTCTATTATGCCTTCAAGACCTCTTCTCTCCTCCCCAACAAATCAGTAATATAACTTTAATTTTTCTACCCATTCTTGGAAAGGACTTAAGTCTAGAGAAAAATAAAGGTTGCTGTTAGTTTCCGAAATATTATAGGAAATGAAAAATGTTCATTTAAACTTGGAGAAATTCTGGATGACAAAAAAATAAATAAATTTATAGACATGCACATGCCAGTCTATTTAGTTATGTGAATTCTACCCTAACTAGATGTTGTTGCCACTTACTGCAACACAAAGGTTGTGGTTGTCTTTCCATCCTTGGTTCATGTAGACAGACATGGTACAACATCTAGGCTGCAATCCTATACATCAGCGGCCCCCAACCTTGTGGCGTCAGGGACCGGCATCTATGTGGAATTTTTTTCCCCACGGACCAGGGGGGCGCCGATGCCACGTTCCCACGTGACCCAGGCATGATGTCAGTTGCGCGCGCCCATTGTGGCTCCAATCACGCCCCCGCCGGTTTCGTTGCTATTTTGGAGCCGTTCGAACTCCAGGGCGGGCAGGAGGGCCGAACACTGAAGCGGAGGCGACGCATTGCACAGGCAAGTACGCCCCTTCGCCGCCACGTCCGCCCCCCGCCCCAACCCTGACAATGCCTCTGGTTGGGCAGCCTGATCCCGAACGGGCCGCGGACCAGGGGTTGGGGACCCCTGCCATACATGCTCTTCTGGGAGTAATCCCCATTGAAAACAATGGAACTGAGTAGACATGCATAGGATCAGCTGTTAGACAGTTTTTTGGTATGCCTTTAGTGACAGGCAGTTCATTTCAGTTCAACATAACCCCTGCTAATTAGGCAAAGAGGCACCTTTAAAGTGGTGTCCTCTTATATTTAGCAGGGAATAGCAACTGTTCCTTTTCACCCCAGCATGGCATCTTTTTCCAGTGGCTGTTGTTGGTGTCTCTTCATCTCTTTACTACTTTGTTGAAAGCAAAATTATTTAATAATAAATCTATTATTAAATTTGAAAATCTTTAATTAGTACTGACTTTGGGATAACCAAAGTTAATGATTATTCACAGTGCTTCCCAGTTAATGAATGTTTAGGGCATAATAAGGAACTACACAGTTGTACTTTATTTTATACTAAGTTAGCTGTCATGGCTCCTTATGGCTTTTCCAAAAAATTCTGGAAATTGAAGTTTGGTGGGGTGCTAAGAATTCTCTGCTAAATCTCTTGTCTTTGCAGAACTTCAGTTTCTATCTCCCTATGAAGAAAGAATGACTTCTAAATTAGGTGGTCTGTTTTGTGTAGACATGATCTTCAATTTAAGCCAGTTACGTTTAGGTACTGAAAACGCCTGGAAAATTTCAGAAGAAAACATTCCAAGCTTGATTTTTATTTTCTCCTTTGGCCTTTTTCACATGGCATTGTGTGAATCTTGATGCTGCTGTCATTAACATTCTCCTATTTGTGTAGTCAGCATATTTCTTTAATAGAATTTGTAACACTTTGGGAGGTTATCTGGCATTTCATTAAAAGCAGTTGATTATTTCCCCCCCACACACACACATACCTGGCCTCAAGTCCTTCTTCTCCTATTCTTGAAACTGTTCCTCCATTGGAAGGATCTAGGTATGGGGAGATCTTCTAGCAGTATATAAAAAGCGTTATTTTGGGTGCGTATGATCTTTACCGTTTACGTATTTTCTTGGACTGACAAAAGCTGTCTGTTGATGCAACTTTGAATGAAATTCAGAAGTTCTTAACTTCTGACTATTGTGCTGTGTAACTGCCCACAGACAAGTGCTTACACTTGATTGTAGAGTGTGTTTAGTATTTAGCAATGCAAATAAAAGCAAAGTCCACTTTTTGTAAGAGATGCTCAATGGGCATTATTGTGGACATGAACTGTGTTTCTCAAACGAAACGGAGGAAAAAACTATTTCATGATAGTGTAGGTGAATTAAGAATGAATATGTACTTCCGAGTAGAAAACTAAGCTTATGCTACATGATGACGTTGGTGTTCTTTGTTCGTTTTTGCAGCAGATATACATGGCATGACAACTGGGACATACCCTGCCCCCTTAGCATTTAAATCTATTGTTGATTTGGTTCACTCTCCTTTTTGGCATAGTTCAATGTGTCTTCTAAACACTTCCACTCTTTGCAATGACAAAGATCTGCGCCTACAAAACAGAAGTGCAAAATGCCTTCCTATGGCTTGCATAATGTAATAGTGGTGTGAACATTTTAAATACTATACAGGTATTTTAAAACTCTTAATGAATAACTCTCTCCAGACATCCTAACTCTCTCCAGACATCCTAACTGTAAGGAAAATCAACACTTGAAGGGAGGGAATAAGCAAATACCTTCTTGCCCAACCCCTTATACCACCCATATCCCTTCATCCAAAAGTCTGCACAGAGCTTATGTACCTTGCAAAAATGGATGAAAATGTGGAGGTTGGGGCATAGGGCCATTTGGCATGGTCTGAACTCCCTTCTTGGGGTGGACTCTTCCTGCATTTAGACTTGTCCTGCATTTAGAATGCCTATACTTCCTACTTCAGCCTTGTTTAGAGAGACAAACTGCTAGGGGCGTACTTGTTAACTATTGAGGGCCAAACCAGATGTGACAAGGCCTCCCTTCCCATGTCTACTTTGTTGTCCCTATAAAGCAGGATGGTTTACTTAATGGTAAAAGGTCTGTGTGTGAAAAGGGGGGTGCCGAATCACCACCACCACCTATTGCATGTCTTATTCCTGGAAATTGCGGAGTGAGACAGGAATGAAGAGAAACGACTGGAGCAGTGCACTGAGGGGGAAGTGCTGCTTGGGAAGGGGGATTAATTGGCGCCCTCTCCCTTTTACTGTTAAGATTTCTCTGCCCTGTCAGCCTTTGCTGCAGAGTGGACATATGATAGTTGGCAGACACATCCAGTAATTCGTTCACTTCTGCTTTGTTCCTGACAATGCATGTTAAGCAGAGCTCTTTTCAAACATTATCAGGGCTTCTATGAACATATGGGGCAAGTTGGGGGAGGGCCCTGCTACCACGATGCTGCCCCTCCTCCATCTGCCTTCAATTATGTTCCTATCCTTGAAAGCATCCAAGTTGTGTTGGTTGTCAAATCAGAAGAGAATTGTTGCACACCATCTCAAGCTCGTCTTGGGAATACTTGTCTGATTTTATTGTGCTCTCTTAGAAATATTTGTCTGATTTTATTGTGTTCGCTTAGAAATGTTCCCCTATATATTGACTGTGACCCAGTTGAAGCCCTGACCAGAAACCCCTTTTGAAACCGTTCAAGTCCTTTTCCACTAGTCATCTTGAATTAAACACTACTTCACCTGCCTCTCTTCCTCTCTGTCTGCTGTTAAGATTTTAGCTTCATCATAAATCCATCCTTCTATCCCTCCCACAAACCTGTGCTACCTCTATTTGTATTTCTTTTTATGCTCATGCAAGCAAGGGAATTCTACACCTCGAACTAATAATAATTGTTTGGAATAAGCACGTTGCCATAGAAACCAAGACGGTGTCAGATGCAATAGCAACTCCATAATTTAGGGATGCGGTGCTCACAACTGGATAGCGGATTGCATAAACTGTACTGTATCTCTATAAGGGAGGAAAGCTGAGTAAGCATCTCAGGTTCCAGAGCTCAAGCAGGGTTTGCTTGTTTTTCCTTTGGGACTGTGTAAAACATGCCAGGGCTTTGCAAGAGCCCACCAGTAATAGGTTCTCAGGCTCTGAGTGGAGTGTCATGTTTAAAACCCACTGAGCAGAGAGATACCCCTTAGTCGTTTGAATTGGCTTCATTTTCCCCACTCAGCAATGTTCTTGTTAGCTCACTGTCAGGCAATACTAGAATATTTTAAATCTTTTATTTAATGTATTATGCATTCAGTGGTACCAATGTATCTAAACAAAGATGAGTTGCAAGTGGACTAGAATTACAAACCAAAGATTGATCTTCTCAAAGAAAAGTAGTTCAGTGGGTTCATCCATTTCAAGAGGTTGCTATGCACATTGTCTTTGAAGTTGTTGTTACTATTATTATTATTATTATTATTATTATTATTTTATTAACAGTATTTATATACCGCTTTTCAACAAAGTTCACAAAGCGGTTTACAGACAAAATCAAATTCTTCCTATAAGGGGCAGAGGTGTGTCCTCTGAAGATCAAAAGTCCTAGACAGCCAGATTTGCAGTGTGGGGCACCTTCTATATATTTTGTTTTATAAAATGCAGAGATGGAAAGACTCCGGAATGCACAGAGGGCCACATACGTTGCACGGCTTGTCATGTTTCTGACATTGGCTTACATCCTGGTTTGGAGTACAGTACATGAATGTGCTTTTCAGGTTGCACATGTGAGCGTGCAGAAAATGAATGCTCCACTCTGAGAACAATAACTAGCAAACACCTATGAATGCGTAACGTACTTGAGAGCAAGACACATACACATCCTCTTTTGACCAAATTAGCTTAAAATTTAACACAGTTCAGAAGTTGTGAGATGCATTTTTCTAATATTGCTAAATAATCCCTAATTCAGTAGCTTCTCAGCCAATATTGTTGCTACCACTGGATAGGATGGAAAGATTTGCAGCTAAAATGAATCTCACTTCAGCAGCCAGTAAGATCTTATCTACTTGATGTCATCTCTAATTTAACTTGGATTGTAACAAGGCAATAGACCTTGTCTGCTTGACAGAAACCTCCCAGTATCCTGTGAGGCTTTCAGCTCACAAACCGAGACACTTCTGGCTTTTGATGAGATTGATTAGGAGGCCACAGGCGTTAAATATTGAACATGACATGAATATATAGCAGATATAAAGCCAGGTCTGTGGCCGACAATAAGAAACTCTAAAAACGTTATAACTATTGTACATTATACATTAGGGAGAATTAAGAAGATTGGCAAGAATGACTTGCATTTCAAAATTGCATACATATGCAAATAGCAGTCTAGATTTTTCCACCTCTGAAAGAAGAGTAAACCAGATAAGGTTTGCAGGATGTCTGGCTCAGTTGGTAGAGCGTTCATCTCTCACAAATGTCTGAAGACCTGCAGGACAGCAGTTCAAGACGGCCGGAAGTCTGTCGGGGAGCTGCTGGCACGCCGAGCTGATAAGCCGCAGAGCCCTGTGGGGGAGTGAGCTGCAGCTGAAGCGTGCTGAGGCGAACGCCAGAAAGAGAGAGAGCTGCACTGTGAAAGTAACATCTCGAATGAAGGGTTCTATGAAAGATTAGAACGTTATTATATTCTAAAAACCCTTTGGGGTTTAGAACAGCCTGCCCATGTACACCGCCTTGAATAAAGTCGGAGGAGAAATCCATGACCAGAAAGGCGGTATATAAATACTGTATATTATACATGTATATTATATTAAAATAAATAGACTTTCCCACTGACTAATGTAGCTCCCTATTTAGAATATAAAACGTTGGGTGGGTGTGGTGACGTGGTCTTTGGGGATTTGCCATGTAAGAACATAAGAAGAGCCCTGCTGGATCAGGCCAAAGGCCCAATATGCAATCCTATGCATGTGCACTCGGAAGCAAGTTCCACCGTGTTCAATGTGACTAACAGCACAATCCTAACCAACTTTCCAGCACCAGTGTAGCCATGCCAACAGGGTGCACACTGCATTTTGCAGTGCAGGGGCAGTCATGGAGGCCTCTTCAAGGTGAGAGAACAAATGTTCCCTCACCTCGGGGCTGCATTGAGGCTGCACCAGCGTTAGAAAGTTGGTTAGGATTGCGCTGTAACTCCCAGGAAAGCGTGTTTAGGATTGCAGCCTACAGTTGTACTTCGTTTGCATTCCCTTGTATTCTGTGGTAGATCCCAGCTATGTTTAGTGACCCTCTTTCAAAACAGGTTATCCTGTTAGGCATGAATTTTGAGTTTGGAGTCTGCTATAGTGCAGAGGGTTGAAATCGATGTCTTTGGAACTCTTCCTCCACAGTTCCATGATTCTTAGATGTAGTTCACTCCTCTGATCTAGATAGGGGTTCTTTACTTTCAGGGAAAGTTGCCTCTATCATCTGAAGTGCATCTTACCAGTGTGTAGCTTTTTATTGGTACAAATACTCTGTATAGATCAGTACTTCTGATATAAAAGGCAGCCAGCATTGCATGAGACTACTGCTATGTGCTGCACTGTTGTTTATCACAGTGCTGGTCACCCTGCTGTGTGTTCCCTATAATCCGATCCATACTCTGAGGTCATCAGGGGGCCCCCTGTTAACCGTGCCGCCATTGACGGAGGTGAGGGGATGGCGGCACGGAATAGGGCCTTCTCGGCAGTGGTGCCCCAATTATGGAATTCCCTCCCCCTGGAATTAAGAACGGCTCCCTCTTCAGAGACCTTTCGGCGGGGCCTTAAGACGTTTTTATTTAGGTTAGCATTCGATGGTGGGCTGGCTTTTTAACAAATGTAAATATAGGTGACCCACTGGGGTTGGTTGTTTTAATTGTTTTAATTATTTGTTTCTAATTATTTTAATGTATATACGTATTTTAATGTTTTATGGTAAGCCGCCTTGAGTGCCCTTGCTGGGAGAAAGGCGGGGTATAAATTCTATAAATAAATAAATAAATAAATACTTGGTGTCTGCAGAGGGAGAGGGAGAAAGAGATGGCGCTGCAGCTGTGGAGGAGGCCCAGAATTTAAATTACCAGCAGCCGAGTTTTATGATCAGATTGGAAAGGGAGAGCTGCGAACAGAGCTTTGCAGTTATGTAGCAAGTATGTCTTGCAGTGGCTGTTGACACATTATTAAATCTCCTCCTCCACATCAAAACAGCATCAATGGAGTCAAGCTTATACATTTAACAAAGTTCAGAACAACTCTAGTCGGAAATGTCTCTGGAAAAAGTGGGCATAAAAATCAAGAGAGCGAGAGGGTTTGGTCATGTGTGTGAACATGTCAAGCACTTGCTAAAAAGATATTACAGTGTATGCAATGGCTTTCACAATCAGCTATGTCAGTCTGGGGCTGTAGCTCAGTGGTAGAACACATGTTGTTGCATGTGGAAGGCCCCAGATTCAGTTCCTGGCATCTTTAGGTGTAGGGCTGGGAAAAATCCCTGTCTGAAACCTGGAGAGCTCCTGCCAGTCAGTGTAGGTAATACTGAACTAGATGAACCAATGGTCGGACTCTATGTAAGGCAGCTTCATCTAGTTTTTTGATGGAATCTTATCCCTGTGCCAAATTACACTGTATATCTTATGCAATCCTATGCATGTGCACTCAGAAACAAGTTCCATCGTGTTCAATGCAACTAATTATCACCTTGCAACTGAGCTTGTATGGATGGTGTGAGTGTATATGCATGGGGGGGGGGGGAAAGAAATAGGAATTTGACAGGATACAGCTATGCATGAATTGATTTTGGTTTTGAAAAGATTTGGCCTTGACCATCCCTGCATCAGCATCACCGATGCAACGAACATGAAAATGAGCGAACTCAGGAAGATAGTGGAGGACAGGAAGGCCTGGCGGGATATATGGTTCATGGGATCACAAAGGGTCGGACACGAGTTAACGACTGAACAACAACAACATCCCTGCGATATAGAATTTATTTTTGTTTAAACAGAAAAATTTGGAAGGTTTTTATTTTAATACATTTGGAGAAAAAGGGGGTGGCTTTATGTATTAAAATATTTGAAGTGGGAATTAAGATTTTTAGATGATAAAGGAAAAGTTAGTTAATCTTTTTGTGAATATTTGGATACCACTTATAGATTCTTTAAGAGAGAGAGTGAGAGAGAAGTGATGAAGTGTGGATTTAATGAATAGTATATTAGAGATATAGGCTTAGTTAGATATTATAAGTAGAAAATATATAATAGTATACAAGTAGGATTTACTGCTTCGTGCTTGCTGTAATCTTTTGTAGTATGCTGTATTTTGTTTTGTTTTGTTTTTGTTTTGTTTTGTTTGGTAGTTTATTAATAAAATTAAATATATGAGGAAAAAAACAACATCCCTGCATGGTGATTTATGGTGATTACATACAGTGATTGGCACTCTGAGGAACGTAACGTGATTTATTTTTAAGAAGGGTTTTTTAAAGGCTATTTTCTCAGCTGAAGGAGCTGCCAAGAGTGAGGATCATGTTTGGTGAATATCTGAAGCCAAGGCAACACTTGGGAGGAATTTTAGTGGCCCCAGGGTCTCTGCCTCCTCCCAAGATGAGCAAAATACAGTAACTTATTGTGCAAAATAAACATTATTCATTATTTTATCCAGGGTATTGAACATAAGGGCTCCTGAATTTGGCACAGAGAATACATAGCTTCAGTCAAATGTTTTCAAGCATGAATCTGTGCTTATTGCATCTGGTAACAAAAAGTCACCATTTAGTACCGTAATTGAGAAACGCATGTAAGTCTCTTTGTTGAATCACTCAGTGACTCGCAACTGGCCTGCCTCCATTGACGAGGGTTGTGTGTAAGCTGATAGGAAAGCTATATTTGCATTTCTGATATGCGACAAGAACAAATTGGGTGGTTATGTGTGTGCGTGATGTGATACTGTTTTCACTAATGTTAGAAAACATTTTTGATTCATCCCATTTTAAAAGTGTCTTGTGAAAGAGAATTATTTCAGACTTGTCACCTCTGGGCAATAACAGGACACTATGTGACTGGACATGGAAGTTTCTTGGGGCTTGAGAGTGGTTCGCTTGTCTTAGCCAAATTATTTCCCTCTTTCTCCGCCACCTCTCTCTAACCTGGGCATCGCAATTAGTCAAGACAGGTACTACCATTGTACTGTCTATGTAGACAGGATATGTTGGATTAAAATAGTGGCTTGTCTTCCTTAGCAAATCACTTAAGAATGAGATTCAGTCCAAACCCCTGTCCCTTTCTGTTCAGCAGAGTAGCAGTAAGTGTGATGGAGAAGAGAGAAGGGCTGGTTAGTCACAGGATAAGGGTTCAGCTGGGTAGCTGAGAGTCAGGAGAATGCGGATGAAGGAGGTTTTTGACCTGCTGATGCAGGGCTAGTTTCTCTGGTCAAGGAGCTTGCACTGGATCATTGAACTTTATTGATCACAACTCTAAAGGCCCAGAATGAGGTGCTCAGTGCTGTAATAGAACCAAATACAAAATCAGAGCTCCAGGGCCTTGATGGATCAGTAAAGGAGACCAGGCTAAAGGGGGCAGGAGACAATGGGGGTTCTCTGTAATAACACAATAATCACAAAAATAGAATTGCAACCCACAATATTTAGAGGAGAGAGAATGGTTCACCACAAGTTAGATGTGTGTGAAAAATGAAAAATTACAGGGCAAAGCTAAATTGGTGCTGGGAATCCCAGGTCAAGGACCTGGGGACCTCATGGCTTATGGAGAAACGTTTTGGCTAGGCTTGGCAGCCAGGTCTAAAGTCCAGAGGTTTGATCCAAAGAGGCATCTGGACTCTGGTCCAAGCAGGCACTTGGGGAAGGAAGTGGTGAAGTTGGAGTTGCCCAGAGGGATTCAAGTCCTTTGTGCATATTCATGGAGATCTGCTGCTGGGCTTCCAGAGTCTGAGTGCAAAATTCGGGGATCTGTGAATTCAGTTACCCTTGCTTTTGCTAAACATTTCCTGGCATGAACAGCCAATGCTCAGTCCAAATGGTGCTGGGATTGGGGTGTCTTCATTTTGAGACTTATAAAATTATGCATGGGATGGAGAGAGTGGATAGAGGGAAATTCTTCTCCCTCTCGCACAACACCAGAACCAGGGGACATGCACTAAAATTGAGTGGAGGGAGAGTTAGAATAGATAAAAGAAAAAATTTGTTTACCCAGCGTGTAATTCATCTGTGGAACTCCTTGCCACAGGATGTGGTGATGGCACCTGGCCTAGATGCCTTTAAATGGGGTTTGGATAGTTTCACGGAGGAAAAGATAATCACAGGATACA
This sequence comes from Plestiodon gilberti rubricaudatus, assembly GCA_026170595.1. Taxonomy (NCBI): domain Eukaryota; kingdom Metazoa; phylum Chordata; class Lepidosauria; order Squamata; family Scincidae; genus Plestiodon; species Plestiodon gilberti. The sequence goes on along the minus strand of JANXHW010000001.1, from coordinate 252,177,846 downwards.
AGCCATAAGCAACCTCCTGGCTTTAGAAGTAGGTTTTCTCTGTGCCAGGGAGTGACAATGGGAAACAGGTTGTCTTGTTGGCTGTGTACTCGCTGAGGCATCTGGTGGGGCCACTGTGTGATACAGGAAGCTGGACTAGATGGGCCTTTGGCCTGATCCAGCAAGGCTCTTCTTATGGGGTGGAGATGGGTTTCTGAGGCGTATTGCTTCTGGATGTAGCCTTAAATGTTGAGGACAGGGATGTTGGATGACTTTAGGCATGAAACAAAAGATCTGTAACTCTCTGCTGGTGGTGGTGGTGGTGGTGGTGGTGGTACCTTGATTGGTTTAAGGTATTTCTCAAACTTGATCCTTGGATTGGGCACGAGAGACTCATGGCGCAATGCTGTGCAAGGCATGGGTGGCGGAACAAACAAGTCACGGGTGGCAGAACAAAGGTGCCATAAGGCACTCTTCCGACGACCCGCGAGCAGGGAAGGCCTGCACAAGGCCGGCCTCCCCTGCTCCACCAACAGAGCCCTTGCCCAGCTGCCGGAGGACCCAGGTAAGGATCCAGCTGATGCGGTGGCAGTTTGGGGGGGGGAGGATGCCGATAGGCTCAACCAGGCCGGGAGGGGACGGCCTCGATCGTATCCTGACCCTCACCACTTGGCTGGGCCTTTACATGGCTTCCTCTTACTTCCACCAGCAATTTCGCTGGCGGAAATCCGAGGAGGCTGATTGGGCCTCCCGCCATTTACACTCTGGGAAGGGGATGAGCGTCCCCTTCCCTGAGGAGATTTTCCACCGGGCGGGAGCCTGCCCGCAACTAAGCATGGGATCCGGTGGGCAGCCTAGGCCACCCGCCCGATCCTTATGCAGGATTGGGCTGCCCCTCTGGTGAAGCAATCAAGAGATTATGGGTGTGGTCAGGATCTGGGCAGGCAGTAGACAGAGGCTTTTTGCCTGAAACTTCCCTTATGCAAGAAACAGGTTACTTTGAGACACTGCCTTTTGCTGTGGTCTGGCTTGAGTTGACCATGACTGACTCCCCAAAGAGGAGGCTTGATGATGCAATCTAGGTCAGCACTTTTTTCCGCTCTGCACTTCCCTTATTTGTTTCAAATCCAGGGAGCACATGAGGAAGACAAGAGGAAGATGTTGAGGGGGATGGTAGCAGTGCCCCCCGAGTCCTCCAGTGCCTTCATGGGTCAGTTGACTCCTAAGACGGCTCTCCCAACAAGGAGGGAGAGGCCAGAGTAACTGGATTCCGTGCCCTGCTCCATGTTTAAAATTGGAGGCACTTTAATCTATGTCTTCCTAAAGTAGTGTAAAGCTTCTATTCACACCAATACTAGCTGTCAGCTGTGTTTTGGGGCTAACTTCAAGAAGCTGGTTCCTGTCTATAAAGTTCTCTGGTATCCTGAGCTGGGCTGCATAAAGCACCCAGAGAAGATCAGGGGATCAAGGAGGTCCAATAGCCAATCTCTTCTGTGGACTCTGCCTCTTCTGGAGGCTAGGATGTGCTTAACAATCTGAGTATTGTTTGTCACCACCCTGGATGCATAGAATTGGTTACCATTTGAGATTCTGGTCCATTTAAGTGGGCAATTAAGACTTTTTTTTTTGTTTTTTTTAAGCTGGTGTTAAGCTTCCCAAGTGTGATGGAGCTAGTTTGGTTTACATTCTCCATGCTGCTAATATAATTGCATAATTGATTTAATTTGCATTGATTTTTTTTTCTTGGATGTGTTGATGTATTTTCTTTTTTGGATCTTAATAGTCTCCACTTTTGAGAATTCAGTTCATGTATTTGTTGGGGCCTCTAAGTGGAACAAAACATGTGGGGAAGCATATTTTTTCAGTTGTCTTTTCTTTGTAACATTTCTGTATCTGATGCCTCATAGCAGTTGGTGAGCTCATAGCTTTCTAGCAATGATCAAAGTGATTCAGGCGTCACAATAATAACTGTTTTAATCTTTAGACTTTAGACTTTATCAGTGAGCAAAGGAAATGGGGTTGCTAGCATTGCTGTGAAAATTGTTGTACCATCTCTTTGTGAGGAGTTCGTCCCATCCTGGTGGAGCACATGGGGCAGCTATCCATGAGATGTTTGGCCTGGCAGTCCGATCAATTATTAAGGTTATTCACCAAGCTTTAGTGGCACTTTGAGACTGGGAAATGCAGTTCTCTGAACTGTAAGCACTACAGTCACATGGCACTGATGGATTGAGGCAGTCAGTTTGAGGCTAAGGGCTGCTACGTTGCCAGGCAAAGAAATGGTACAGTAATAAAGCTTTGCAACTGAGCCTTCCAAACTAGACAATGGCCTATTAAGTCTTTTTGATGCTACATTTTAGAATACCGTGGTGCTGGTGTACAACAACCAGTGAAACAAAATACAGTATGCTCATTTTATCCTACTAACAACCTTATGATGGAGATCAACCTGCAAGAGGAACTTGCCTAGGGCTATCTGGTAGGGTAGCTTGGTTTGTGTAGCTTCAGGGAATGGGTGGCAGGGCTGCTGGCATGATGCAAGTGTAGAGACCTGAGACTTTGGAGATGCTTCCTTCCCACGTTGTCAGCTTAACAACAACAACAAAAAAAGTCTCTCCCCCTTATCTACCCTGGCTTGTAAAAAAAAAAAGTGCTGTACTTCTATGTTTTTCTTTTAAAAGACTTGTGCTCCATCTTCCTAAGATCCCTAAAGTGATTTACAATAGATTACAAAACTATGGCGGTGGTGATGCAAGTGTAGAGACCTGAGACTTTGGAGATGCTTCCTTCCCACGTTGTCAGCTTAACAACAACAACAAAAAAAGTCTCTCCCCCCTTATCTACCCTGGCTTGTAAAAAAAAAAAAGTGCTGTACTTCTATGTTTTTCTTTTAAAAGACTTGTGCTCCATCTTCCTAAGATCCCTAAAGTGATTTACAATAGATTACAAAACTATGGCGGTGGATTAACAGAATTGCTGGGGGGCACATATGGTGCTAAAAGCCTTTCCCCAACTCTCCAGTGGTCTTGCTGCTATCGCAGCTGCTGTGCTCAGGGCCCTCTCCTGGGGCTCACAGAAGCATCTAGAATACAGCTTCAGAAAGTGTGGTTCAGGACCCACTTGGTGGGTCATGACCCAATGTAGGGGTGGGTCATGCTCTGGGTCCTCCCACCTGCCCTTGCTCTGGTTTGGCATTGACTCTGACTGAGAATGGACAAAAGGAGGTACTTCACATAGCACATAACTGCTGTGCACATTACTGCTTCACACAGCACTTAATTGATCAGTGGAATATGTTGCCACAAGAGGTGGCAGTGTCCACTAGCTTGGACACTGGAGGACAGGTCTATGAATGGAGGACAGGTCTATGAATGATTACTAGTCAGGGTGCACTACCTCTGGGATCAGTGGCAGTATGCCTGTGAATACCAGTTTCAGGGGAGCAATGGCAGGAGAGAAGTCTTCCTTTCTTTCCTGCTTGTGAGCCTCCCAGAGGCAGCTGGTGGGCCACTGTGGGAAACAGGATGCTGAACTAGCTGGGCTTTTGGCCCAATGCAGCAAGGCTTCTCTTATATTCTTCAAATTAAATACCGTATTTCTTCGAGTCTAAGGCGCCATCGATTCTAAGGCGCACCTTTACTTTCAGTACCACCAGCAGGGGAAAAAAAATCCATCAATTGTAAGACTCGCCTCCCTTCATTTAATCTACCCGCTCAGCACCAACTCTCCCCAGCATGTCACCTGAAGCTGAGGATGACTGAGTGCACTGCCTTTGCATAGCATTTCTGGCCCCGTCAGAAAGTGCAATTTCCTTCATTACCTGGGCTTGGGGGAGCTTCAGGGAGGCCTGCGCAACCCTCTGCAGGCCTCCCTGATCTTCAGTTTGGCGAAAAACGGCGATTTTTGGCCATTTCTGGTTTTCGCGAAAACCGGAAATGGCTGAAAATCACCGTTTTTTGCCGAACTGAAGATCAGGGAGGCCTGCAGAGGGTTGCGCAGGCCTCCCTGAAGCTCCCGCAAGCCCCAGTAAGTAAGAAGATAGCATTTTGGGGTGCTTTTTGGAGACCTTCGATTCTAAGACTCACCCCATTTTTTGAAATGCTTAATTGGGAAAAAACATGCGTCTTAGAATTGAAGAAATACAGTATTTAGCTTCTTATACTGGGGGTCAAGTTGTTGACCAATTTACGATCCCCGTCCCCAAAAGTCTTACCTCTGCTCAAGTTCGGTCTCCCAGCCCAGTGGTCTCCCATATCTCATTTATCATGCTGCCTTTGTGCAGAATGGATTGATAAATAGATTAGTGACATAGCTAGTGTTTATAATAGTTTGATGATGACTCGTAACGTGACAACGTGAACATTGTGGCACCTCAAGTTCTTCTCCCCTTTGAATTAAAATCTGCACTAGAGAAGAAGGCTTTCCATCTCTTTTCCTGGCTATTGCTATAGTCGGGAGGGAAGTTCTCGATCTCAGTGGTGGGAAGGACTGTTCTATTCCTCCCACTTCCACAGCACCTTAGTGGCATTCCAGATGCCAGGGACTTCCCTCCTGTTAAGGATGGTGGGAAGAAGTGAGCTTCCACAGCAGTAGCAGCTATAAAGTGAGGATTCTTCCATTTTGCTCAAAATAATCTGTTCCTGCTGAGTTTGGAACCAATCCACTGCTAAAATAGATGTATCGTGAAGAAAAAGACATGGAATTGTATGCAATCTGGCAGGTTGTTGTGCATGTGTCTTGGACCACTTTGAAGGCTTGAGAATATATGTGTTTGTATGACGGAGCATGAGTCTGGGGCAGATGACTGAACGTTTGGCACTGTGCACTGTTTAGCATGAAGCAGAAACATGACCCATCAGATGAAGGAAAAAACAACAAACACTTCGTAATTTCAAGACAGACTGCAGACGCCTTCTGTACATTTGGAAGGCTTGTCGCTTCCTTGCAGGGTGCAATTACGAGCCATGTAACAGTGTGGGTGTTGTGTTTAATTATAGCGGATACCTAGGGAGCCTAATAAAATAATTGAGATGTTTCATTTTTCCATGAAGCGAGAAACCAATTTTTATTTAAAAGTTGAGGATTCTGAACGTGAAGAGTTTCAAAACAAAAAGACTCTAGACTGGAGACTGCCAGAACCCCCCTCCTACCACTGTGGTCTGCTGGCTGGCTTTATCAGGCTTCCCAACCATCTGCCCGACTTGTTTATAACTTGGATCACCTAACAATGAAATTGTATGGCTGGATCTCCAGATCGGAGCAAGGAGGCTCAACATGTTGTGGAGGGTGAAAGTAATGGCAATGGAGTGAGATCTGGCAGTACAGTATTTAAGTGTGGATACTGCCAAGAAGGACCAAGCCAGGTATAGTGATTGCAATAATTTAGAGACACATCCTTGATATGGAACATGGGAATTTGCAGAGAATCCCTAGGATTCTCTGATGGTTCCATGACTCCCAGGAGTGAATTTATGGAAGCCATAGGGTGACGGGGGACTGCTGCTGAAAGGAAGAGTCAAGGATTTTTGCCAGCATACCCCCAATACACACGAGATAAGGTACTTGGAGTAAAATGTACTGTAATTTGCATGAGGCTTTTAAGCTTTGAACAGGTGATGGGGGGGTGAACACGTAATTCAGGGCCCAATCCTATCCAACTTTCCAGCGCCAATGCAGCACCAAGGAGGCCTCCGTGACTACCCACACACACACACACACACACACACTGCAGGATGCAGCACACACCCCGTTGGCATGGTTACATCAACGTTGGATAGGATTGGGCCCTTAGAGCTGTAAAATTATGCGCAGTGTGTACAGAGAGGGAACAGAGAGAAGCTTTTCTCCCTCTTGCAATACAAGAATCCGGGGCCATTAACTGAAACTGATTGGAAGGAGATTTGGGATGAGGGTGGTACTTCACACAGTGCATTATTTAGCATTTGCTGCCACAATATGTAGTGATGGCCACTAGTTTGGATGGCTTTAAAGGAAAATTGGACAAACTCATGGAGGATAAGGATACACTAGTCACAATGACTATGTGCTACCTGCAGGTTCAGTGGCAGTGTACCTTGACAAGCGGCAGTTGTTGGGGACCAATGATGGGAGAGAAGTACAGGTGGGCCCCCATATCCACTGATTGAGTTTCAGTTATCCACGGATCATGGGGACCCCCCCCCCAGGCTTTTACTTTTTTCCCAGTAAGCTTCGTTTCTTCCTTAAAGAAACAGGAGAAGCAGCCTCTGGCTGCTTATTGCAGGCAAGTAGAACAAGACTAAGTCCTAGAGAGGCTCTGCAAGGTTATGCAAGGTTATCTTGAAACCTACTGAAGTAGGTGAGGAACTGACTGTGATCGCAAGTGTTTTGTCCCGTCTTCACCCTTGGCAATATTTCTCCACTCTTTTCTTCCTGTTTCTCTGCATGAATTCAAGTTGTGTTGAGGTCTAATCTAGCCCAATTCCTGAAATAGCCATGGACCCATGAATTAATAAGAGTATATCATCTGCCATCTAGAGCTAGGCAACATAAAAACCAAGAGTGAGGGAGCTGGTTTGACAGCATTGCATAACCTGCTCTCCCAGTATGCAAATATGATTGAGCTGAAATGGGGGGAGGGCGAAAAGCATTTGGCCAAACCTTGTGACTTCTGCAAATACCCTTCTCAATGCTTTTTCCCCAACTGTTCGGAGGATACGGAATGGAGTGAAAAGTTCCACTTTCTCATTCGTATTCTTTCATATTCTACAAAAACTCATTTTCTCATTCGTATTTTGTATTCTTCGAAACCTCATTTGTAGAAAGCATTTGACCTCGCTCTGATTTTGATGTGAGACATTGTCATGTAATAAAGCTTGGCTGCATGATGACAACCTAATATTGCACTGCTTACGTGATCCTTGATTAGCTGTGAAAATCGTGGACAGAAATCCCCGTCTTAAAAGGGGGAGAAACTGAGAACAGGTAGCAAAATGGTGCATGAAAATGATAAGCAAGGCAAGATTTCATAAGATTTTTCTCACTTGTACTTGAAACTTCTCCCTTTTGTGTCCCCCACCCAGCCAAATTTGTTGCTGTTTTGGATGAAAATGCAGCATAGCCCTATCATCAATCCTTGCTTGAGGTACTTGGGGAAGAAGAAGTACCGTATTCCTGGTAGTCCTCTGTGGTGTGGGACCCTTCTTGCATTTCAAGGAATGCCATTGTGGATCAGAAGTCCCAGGTTCTTTTCTAACTTGCACACTAGCACTAGGCATATATCAAACTATATCTGAAGCATTTGTTAATGCACTTGGAAAGAATAGTGGTGCCATTACTGTTCTGTTTTCCGAAGACTGACTTCTCATGCTACCCGAGTCCTCACTTCTGATATGACCATAACACCCAGACATGTCACAGTTAATGGAAAAGCAGGGAATATAACTCTTCCTTTCTCATAATATGTGGGTATACCAAACTACAGAGATAACAAGGCTTCCAGATGATATGATTTTATCTGTTGTACCTTCTCAGTAGTTTTATCTGATTCTGCTGGAAATAACACCCCTGTCTGCATTTCTTTTGAGCTGTTTTCATGGGGGCCCCATAACATATACGCTTAGAAAAATTGTGTCTTAGACTTGTATAATTTTTCACATTTTTCTACCACCCGTCCTCCAAGGAGCTCAAGGTGGTGTACATGGTTTTTTTCTCGTCCTCACAACAACCCTGTGAGGTAGGTTAGGGTGAGAGATGGTGACTGGCCCATGGTCCCCCTAGGAAGCTTCATAGCTGAGAGAGAGACGTGAACCTGGATTATCCAAGTCCAACACCAGAACCAGTACACCATCCTGGCTCTTAGTCAAAGACAGGCACTGTGTGAGAATTCAAGAAAGACAAGACCAATTGCTCCTTTTTTAAAATGTAAAATGTTCTTAAGTAGTGATGCCTGGTGAGAAATGCATCCCATCTTCTGAAACAAACATAGAGTACGCCCTGAGACCAGTCCAGTCAGGGGTCGGGCACTCATCGAGGACTCACCTGACTGTGTATATCCCTGAATCTCCAGTTCAGTAGAAGGGTCTCCTATCCAATGTGTAGGAATGACGTAAACCAATCTGGTGCCTAAGATGGCACTAACTTCTGTCATGCAGCCCTGGATCATGTTCCAGCATCCTCGCACACTCCAGCATGTGCCGCACACACGTCATGCCAGCAATCATTGTCCGCCACCACCACCTCCTTCTCCTCCACTGCCATACACTAGTTGAGCAGGGAGGATCCTGGAAGTGGAACCTCTTCTTCACTCCCAGCATCCTTCTCACCTGGCCTTCTGTAGTTTAGAACAGAGATTCCCAACCTGTTGTATGCAGACCACAGGCTGGAAGTACGTGGGCTGCCGGCAGCCAAGATGGCAGCTGTCATCTCTGCTGCACGGTGTTGCGATAGAGCCCAAAAAGTGGTAGCTCAGGCTCTGCCTAGCCAGCAGTGGTTGAGTGTGCAGGCTCCAAGCACAGGGAATGTCCCTCCCGCCCTCCTTTGTGTCTTACCTCACATTTCTGCACTTGAGCGCGGCCACAAACCTGGAAGTACATGCCAATGATGACATTGGCACTTACGTCCAGTGTACGCAGTGGGTTGGAGGCTGGCAAAAGTGGTATGCAGAGGCAAAAGGTTGGGAACCTCTGGTTTAGAAGAAGTGGTGGGGAAGGAAATGCAGCAGAGGAGGAGGAAACAGAAGCCCCCCCTTCCTGATCCTCCTCTTGTATGCTCTCCGAGGACCACATGAGAAGAGGATGGGGATAGTGGGGAGGTAATGAGTGTGCTCAAGGTGCACGGCACCCTCCATCAGTTTGCTACCTTCCCCAGCCTGCTACTCGAAGCAAGTGCTTCAGTAGGCCTCCTGGCTGGACTGCCCTGTTAGGAAAAAGTGGTGGGGATCTCTTTCATCTATGCTTGGGTATAATAAAGGTAGCACAGTCTGGAACACACTGCTTTTGGCCCTTATACAAGCTTGAGTGTGAAGATATTGACTAAACTAATGCCTTTGTAGTACCCTGAGAAAGGCTAAGAAGTTCTTTCTTCAGGCAGAAAGCATTTTGGGGCCTTTGTGACTGCGGAACAAATAGCTTTGCCATTTGGGTATTGTGTGTGTGTGTGATTCTTTTTATGTCTGTCATGGAAGTCTCATTGGAGCTCTGTGGCAAATAAGGTGGAGTGATTTTTTTCAATAGAACAAATGATGAAAGCCAACAGAAGCGGAAGATGCCCTCTTCTTCCACCCCATATTACAAACAAACCTAGGACTCTGGAGCTGCTGTCTGTTCCTGCATTTTCATTTTGGTCTTACTTCATTCACCTTTCCTCTATTAAAAAGTTCAAGGCAGCTTGCAACAGGCATTAAAAATCCTAACGAAACATCCTAAAACAATACTAAAATAAAGATACAATAGAACATAAAACCAGCCAGTGCAAAATGAAAAGAGAGGCACTGGGGATGGGTAAATAAGATGGGCTTGTGGAAGATGTCTGTATTTCAAACAGCAACTTCAGACTGCCTTACTGCTGCCTTACTTGAATGTGCGTTTAAGCCAAAACCTTTTAAAATTTATTTATTTTTATTTACAATATTTCTGTCCCGCCTTTCTCCCCGAAGGGACCCAAGGTGGCTTACAACAGAGAAAAATACAATACCAAAGAAATACATACATAGTTAGTTTCAAAACAATAAAAAACAGTTAACAAAAACTAATAAAAACAACATCTAAAAATTGATTTAAAACATTATTACAATTAAAACAGATCATAAAAACAGCAGCGCCCCACCTGTACCAGCAGAATGTTGAAAAAGGCAAGGACTCAGAAGGCCTCTTTGAACAAGAAGGTTTTTAGGCCTTGCCAGAAAGTATCCAAGGAGGGAGCAGTTCATAAGTCAAAGGGAAGGGAATTTCATAAGGTTGGTGCCACTACTGAGAAGGCCCTATTTCTGGCCGCCGCCCCTCGCACCTCTCTGGGGGACGGGATCCGCAAAAGGGCCTTATCTGATGATCTAAGGAGACGAGCCGGACTATATAGAAGTAGGCGGTCTCTCAAATATCCTGGGCCCAAGCTGTATAGGGCTTTAAAGGTCAAAATCAGCACTTTGAATTGGGCCCGGAAACGAATCGGCAGCCAGTGCAGCCGTCGGAGGAGCGGCCCGACAGAGTCGAACCGCCTACCTCCAGTGACTACATGGGCCACCACATTCTGCACTAATTGCAGTTTCCGAACCGTCTTCAAGGGCAGCCCCACGTAGAGCACGTTACAATCTAGTTGCGATGTCACCGTGGCATGGATGACTTGATCTTATTTCCTCTATAAATGACTTGATCTTATTTCCTCTAAAAATACGACACATCGGCTGCAGTTTTCATTAAGAAGCTTATTTAGGGACAACTCTTCCTTTCTCACACATTTTCTCATCCCCTTAACTAGGCTTGCCATCTGTCCTGGAAACACCAGGGCAGTTTCGGGGTCCGGTCCCGGTTCCGTCCCGGGCTTTCCAGGCTCGGTGAAGTCCTCGCTGCCCCCGCTGCCGCTTTTAAAAGGTTTTTAAAACTTACCTTTGTCCAAGATGGCCAACAGGAAAAAAGGTAAGTTTAAAAAAACCTTTTAAAAGTGGCGGCAGCAGATACAAGAGTCTTGGATGGCCCAGATGTAGTCAGCCAGGCTACAGCAGCGAGGAGGGCGGTGACGGAGGAGGAGGGCGGCGGCAATGGCGGGACAGATAAGTGGCAGCAGCGGGTGGCAAAACGGCCATTTATTTATTTATTGTGGCCAAAATGGCCACAAATAAAAATTTCACAGCCACAAAAAAAATTAGCACTTTAAATTTTTATTTATTTAATTAATTAAAAAAATTGGAGTGGGGGCGGGGTTATTGTCCTGGTTTAGTGCAGGGGAAATATGGTAAGCCTACCCTTAACTCCACTCTTCTTACTAGTTCCCCTTTGATATAAATATTTTAAATAGCTATTTAAAAAAAATATTTATTGTTTAACTTGTTTAAGGGCAAATCCAAAGTATGAGATTTAATTTTTTTAGAAATGAAAAGGAGATTCTTCTAAGTACATAGTTCGGTATTTATAACATATGGTAATCAATTCACGAGGACAGCTGAATTGATACACTGGCAGGATACAAATTTTCAATTTGAAATAATTTACAAAAACATGCAGGTAGTTAAATCTGGAAATGTTAAATATGGAGACCGTGTTCAACAGGTGCCTTTTAAACAACAACAAAAGGTTACTGCTAAAGCAGTAATTTGATGCAGACTTGATGCAGGGTTAGTCCTGAATAAAATTGTAAGGTTTTCCTGTGCATCTCCTCACTGTCTCTGCAGTAGATGTTGTGTCCATGGATGTGTTGGCAACAACAGGAGTACTAAGTGTGAATGTGTCCAAAAAACAAGTGTGATTTTTTTTAAAAATTGGGAATTAGCACCTCCCAATGACTTATTAAGCCATCCAAATAACTGTTTGCAGAGTTTTTACACTTCTCCTCCTAAATGGCAAGCTGGATGAAATGAAGATCTATTTTGTCCAGCTTGATTGCTAGGACTATAAATAGGAGCTGCTTCCACAATCTGTTGAATAGAACAATAGAAACTTGAAATGTGAGACTCTGCCTGGGTTACGGAGTTCTACCTTTCCCAGTCTCTTAAAACCCTAGTCTGTTTAAAGGCTGACCTTCACTGCACGATTTCCGACTCATCCCGGGCGTGTGCGAGAGTGCGGAGCTGTGTGGCGTCCACTTTATCTGATCGGAACGTGGGAGAGCCGCGCTCTTCCGCGTTCCGTTGCGATCGGCCATGGACCATGCCCATGATTTTGAGGGGGCGGGATGTGGACCTATTGGTTTGACCAATGGGATGAGAGGGGATTCAGCCAATTGGAGTGCACGTGTTTCAGTCAATCACCGCGGAGCTTTATTAGAAAGCAGGACAATCAGGAGGGGCTATTTGCATGAAGACGCTGGTGGAGACTAGGGCAGCGTTTTGAGGTGGGGCGTCCAGTCCCCTATGCTTGCCCGCCTCCAGACGCAAGCACAATGGAAATCATGCGGTGGATGTCAGCCTTTAGTCAATTGGCCAAAAGGACAGATGACCTGGGAATGGAATGTATTCAGCCTATTGGAATACCCCTCCCCCAGCCTTCCATATACGCAAATAGATGGCATGGTGCCTACCTGCGGACTGCGGTTGCGGTGGCCCCCCTGCACTCTTCACAGGGCTACTCTTATGTACATGCCCATACTAACCAGCCGTCTTTGGCTTTGTGCATGATGTGTCTTCTTGTTGCATGTTGTCCCACTGTTGCCCCCCTCTGTATTACCTTATAGGCAGCCAAGCTTTAATCTGCGGTCACTCTGGGGATCCATCTCCTGGCCATCGTTCACTCTGCTGTTTCTCTTTTTAGAAGGGATGATGCTTCTTTCAGAAGAGGGCGCTGACATTTTCCTTGGAGATCTGCAGGCTGTCCTTCGGCAGCTGTTGTGAAGGTTTGGGCGGAGAGGGGCCAAGCTCGAGGCTGGCCCTCTCTTGTGGCTGGTGGTCATGGTTAAGAGGGCTGTTAAACTGGGCTATATGTTATAGGCGTGAACTCTGGGGCACCAAGGTTAGGGGATACACCCTTCCCATGATCTCCATCTCCCAGCTGCCCTCCGGTGCGGGGCCTTCTGGGTGGGGGCCTATGGCCTGGATCACGTAAGCTGTCCTAGATGCCCTCTGGCTCAGGGTGGTGCAGCAGATCTGGCTGTCCTGGCCCGTTAGGGGTTGACGGTGATAAGCCAGCCTGCTTAATTAAGAGGTGGTGGCTTTGAGTCAGGTTGTAACGTTGCCCGGGTAGTTCTTAGGAGGTGCCCACGCTTCAGCGCTTTTCGCATGTGTGTGTGGAAAACCCTGACCCAGCCTGTAGATCTCCTATTTCTCCTGTTCTCGGTTTGTTTTCAATAAAGTGGCCCTTTTCATCCATATCTCGACTTGCGTGTTTATTGGAGCATGCTAAAGCAACTTGATTGCTAGGCTAGCTAGTAAACGTTTCTTGTTGGACATAGGAAGAACTCCAATGGCCCAATCCTATCACAGGGGTAGCCAACCTTTAATGGTTGTATAGGTGAGGGCATTTCAGCAGGTGCAATAAAAAATAATACCACCAGTATTTATATACCGCCTTTCTCTTGTCATCGGATTTCTCCTTCGACTTTAATTCCAGGCGGTTTACATAGGTAGGCTGTCTAAACCGAAGCATTTTTGAAATATTACAAATGTTCTCACCTTGCATAGAACACTAATTCACGGTGGTTTTCTTCACGGCCTGGCCTCTCTAGCATTCGCCTCCCACGCATCGATTTGACGGCAACACTGCCTCCCACTCAGTGTGCCAGCTGCAGAATTCTCTTTCTCACTGAGCTTCTGTCTACATCAGCACTTGCAGCTGCCAAGATTCTGTCTTCTACAAAACTCTTAAGAATGCTGAGGCCCTAATGGTGGATGGATGGCCACCCCTGACCTATCATCTGATTTATGGCAGTGGGACACTGTCCCGCTGTTGTAAATTGCCTGCCGATGATGCGCAAAGCGGTGGCAGCATCAACCAGCTTGAGGGGTGGTGGTTCATAGGCAGGAAGGGGGAATAATGTGGCATGTTGGGGGGGGGGAATAAACCAGTGGACAGGTCTGGCAGCAGTCATGCATGCCGGATCTTATCCCCTCTTTTTAAAACTTCTCCGCCCCTTTTTTCCTCCTTGGATGTACGCTATAAAAATGGCTGGCATATGTTTTGGGAGTCCCATAGTAGGCAGTCTGTTGATTTAGGCGGTGGTAAATAGAAATGGTTTTTTACTTTCTTCTCGTTTGCCTTCAGGTTGCCTACCCACCATAGCAGGCTGTGTGCCTTTTTTGCGTGGTTGCATGCTGTAGTGTGGTGGGGGGCAGATAGGCTTGGGCTCTAAAAAATCTTTTTTGGATATCTCATGATACAACCATTTGATTTGTCTTCTTTTTCATACCGAGTTGATACTGGGTCTTCCGCCTTGCGAGTTAGTAATTGTGAGCTGTTTTCCTAGGATGGTTTTAACTGTTCCATGCAAACAGACAGCACTAGGTACCAAGATCGAAGCATATTGTTCATGGCTCAATGAACGAAATGTTTTGCTGGATATATTTTTAAATGTTTTTTTATTGTATTTTTAAGAGACAGACTTTTAAAGTGTTTTATTGCACTTATGTGATTTTAAAAGGACTTACAAAGTCATATTTTTAACAATACATGTTCTGAACATTTTTTAAACTGTGTTTCCTACATTTTATGACCATAATCCCGATGAATATGCTTCGAACTTGGTACATAGTAGCCGGTCATAACAGTTTCCAATCTATTTTAGACAGCACTAGGTCTTGAAGTGAAGTGTGCGCGGCAGCAGAAATTCGGAAGCACCCTTCTCAAGACTGCAAAGTGCGGTCTGCAGAGCAGGGGGGAAAAGAGAGAAAAGTGGAGTGAAATATTTCAGGCTTTGTTCAAGGTGCCAAATGTCTCCCTTCCCTGCTTTTCCTAAAGTAGCAGGAACAGGTGATGTAGACAAACTTGTGAATCTTTAAAAAAAATGTGAATGGAAATCTCAGAAAAGTGTAGGAAACTCAAAGCATGTCTTTAATTTTCTGATGGCATATTTAACCATAGCAGTCACTACAGGGTACTTTATTTCTCCACCCTTTTAATTTGCACTGTCTGGATATCCCACAGTGATGAGGTCGCATAGATGCTTGCTTTTCTTTAGCTGCCCTTCCATAAAATGAAAAAAAGACTTGGAATGCTGTAGAGCCCCATTAACTAGCAACAAAGGTGAGTTAATTATCAAGATGAACTGCCTTAATGAAATTACTCCTTGTGAAGATTGCCCAAAAGGCGTTGTCCAGGAGAGACCTACCCTGATAAAGAGCCAAATTTGTCCCCAAGCAAGGTTTTTGGACCACATACAACTAAGGCTGGATTATTACAGCAGCTTTAGAGATGCAACAGCATCATGTTATACACGTGACATAACACTGCCATCTGGGTCAGCATTGTCTACTCTACACTAAGTGGTAATGGCTCTCTAGATTTTCAGCTATCTTTCCCCACACTACCTGGGACCTTGTGTGTGTGTGTGTAATTGTGCTCTACTACAGAGCTACAGCCCCTCCCCGAGACAATGCAAGAAGCCCAAGACATAGCAGAAGAAGCCCATGCTTTGTCTCCTCCCCACACCAGTGTTAACCCAGTTTCCCAAGCATTGATGCTGATTTTTAGGAGAAGCTTTAGCACGGTCTTCCACATGGTCTGGGTGTCTTGTTTTTGTTTTTTTTC
Organism: Plestiodon gilberti rubricaudatus; assembly: GCA_026170595.1. Classification (NCBI taxonomy): domain Eukaryota; kingdom Metazoa; phylum Chordata; class Lepidosauria; order Squamata; family Scincidae; genus Plestiodon; species Plestiodon gilberti. Next base: position 252,162,502 of record JANXHW010000001.1, on the reverse strand, counting down.
CATTTTTATCCTGATGTCGTAGAAAGCAAGAGCGTGTTCCTGTGACTTCCAAAGTATAACACAGACAGGGTTGCCAACTCTGACTGAAGCTGTTCCTGGAGATTCCTCCTCCCTCTTCCCTCCCCCCAAACATGATGAAATTCCTGGACTGGAGGCTCTCTTGAAATCAATCGTGGAGATTTTAAGAGTCACCAGGAGGTGGATGCTGGTTCCTAGAGACTCCAAGCCAATTCTGGAGAGTGGAAAATGCTAGTAGTGGGCCTGGTGATACAGGATAGAATTTAACTGCAAAGAGTGACTATTTGGTAAAGTCCTTTCTTTTCTTTCAAATTCCTGTTAGAAAAGCTTTTTCTGTTTTAGGATTATGTTTTGGGAAGAGATGGATAACTGGGTTCTGCAGTGGCTAAATGTGAATTTCAGTAGAAGTAACCGTTTCTGGAAACTCTTCAAAAGGAAAAATATTGGGCCAAAGGGGAAATTACCTAATTCCACACTATTGTCTTAGGAAGTTGGAGTCTGGCTCTTTAACATGAACCTAATTCCCACTAAATGAAACATCTTGTCTTAACTACCTAGTTTCAGGGAGGGAAGCAATGCAAGAAAGCCAAGAATGCTTTTCTATGGAAAGGGGCACTTAAGCAGTTAGTGCTTAGGGGAATGGTGTTGGGAAGAAGGTAGGGAATGGCTGGAAAAAGAAAGGAATGATCTGATACCTTTCCTGTGTGCCAGCTGGTACAATGTTTCTTGGGTAGCAGCGGGAATGGGGTGCTTGACGCAGCACCAGCAGGTACCTGAGCAATCCACAAATACTGTAGCAGCAGCAAAGGTGACCATAACAGCACAGCACCCAGGTAGATATGAACAGAAGGAACAGGAACACAAAGGGTTCTCAAAATCCCCATTGGACAACATAGAGCAGTGTTTCTCAAACTGTGGGTCGGGACCCACTTGATGGGTTGCAACCTGATTTCTGGTGGGTCCCAGGTGATGGAAAGATCAAATAAGTAATTGCCTCAAGCCCTGAGGCTATTCAAAAATCAGATTGCTGCTAATTGCCCTTCAAAGTGCTGAGCTCCTGCAGTTTGCAAGCTTGTGTAAATATAGGGGATAAATGTTTGAGCATCTTTTTTTCTGGTGTCTTCCCCCCCCCCCAAGTTTGTCAATGACAGTGGGGGCATGTGGAGGCTGGGTCACATAACTAAGCCCATCAAGCCTTGGGGCTATTCATTAGGGCTTCCTCATTATGAGAAATGGATTGTGTTTTTTTGCAAATAAACTATTACCTGTAAATAAATATATTTCTTTCTAGATCACCTTTTTTTAAAAGTCTCATAAAGCTAGGTGGGTCCCGATAGTGTCATTTTAAAAAGTGGGTCCCGGTGCTAAAACGTTTGAGAACCACTGACATAGAGGTTATTGTGGGATGAACTCATCAAGAGCCATTCTTTTGTGCCTTGGTGGCTCATCACCTGTTGGGGATGGGAGCCTTCTATTCTTTTTTATCCTGTGGAGGGTGTGCAGAGGACTCTTGATTTCTCAGGAGGTCTGTACCTCGGTCACCACACAGCTCTTGACTGAGTTAACAATAAAGTTGGTGAGGGAAGCTGCTTCTTTTGTGTTCATGATCAACTTTGTTTACTTCAAAGTCAAAGAGGCTTCCAGGATGTGTTGTTTACAGGCTCAAATCTGCTGACTGAGCAAGGTATGGCTGGTCATGGAATTTCCCCCCAAAGGCAAGGCTTCTTCTAAGTCAGCAGGTGGGATTATGATTGCCCTAAGGAGACCTTCTCCCTAAAGGTTCCTCATCAACAGCCAAACACCAAAGACTGGACTGGGTACATGTGCCTATAAACATGTCTGACAACAAGGCCATTTTGATATTGTTGGATGTTAACCTTGAAACCTCAAGGTTAAAACTCGGGCTTTAGTCCTTCTGAACAGTTGCATGTAGAACTGCCCCCTTCCTCTTGAGTAGCAATTGAAGGTCAGCTTCACAATTTCCCACATTTCTTCTCAGTGTGTCTTTATAGTAAAAGACTGCAGCTTTTGCATTTTATATTGAAGGTATCTGATCATTGCCTCCGACATCTTGACTCTGAAAGCACAAAACGAGCAAAGCAACCCCAGACTGAAATTCTATTTAACATGTGCTGCCTGCTGTATGCGCATCTGCGGGTCTGAGAAGAACATATGCTGGTGCTGCGGTATTGCATTGCAAGTGTGGCAAATATGCAGACCTGGCCAGATATAAAAGTTTCCTGGGAACTCAGACACTTGCTGGAGGCAAAAGCACTTCATCACTGGTGTGTTTCTTAAAGGCTCTGTTTTTTCAAGTTATAATTTGTTGAATGCATCCTCCAGAGAGAGGCGAAAAATTTGCCAGCCAGTGTCCCAATAAGGAGAGGAGTTTCCTCTGTGAACTCTTTTGGGGGTCGGGGAGGTCAGGTGACTGAAGGAGCAGCTTCCTCAGTCTTTCCATAGTCATTGCAGGTGTCTTCTGTTTCCTTGGCCACACTCGCCCTTTCTGCATGTCTACTTTTGGCAGTCTCTCTGTCTCCACCCTCATGTTAAAACCATCAACAACAAACGGACCAGCAAGCCTTTAGCATTTATGTTCATTAAATTACAGGCAGATGTAGAGTGTCTTGCATAATAAGTGTTATATAATGACAAGTTCACTTGCAGTGTTACTTAGCAAATTAAAACAGATTTTAGCATTTAAACAAATGAACGGTAAGTACTTGTTTGCTATAGTTATGTAAAAGAGAAGGATCTGCACTTATAGATATGACAACATTTAGACCTAAGGGTATCGTGCAGCCGTATCCATGCTTGACAATCCTATTTTGTTCAATGGAACTTGGCTGTAAGTAACTGTGTGTAGGACTGCAGCCTTAACAGCCCTCCAGTCTCCAGCTCCATATATATTTAATAAAAAATAGTTTAAAGGAGATAAATTGGCAAGGGTTTCTCTGTCTGTGTGTACACACATGCGCGTGCGCACACATGCGCGTGCTAAAGATCAGAATAACATGTCTAGGAGGAGGCTATTGGCAGCCCATTGGCTGATTATAACAGGCATGTTCCAAATTTATATTCACTATCTTTAGAAAAAGGAAGGTTATACAGTAGATTATTGGCTATTTTCCTATCCCTTTATTGACTAAATCTCTCTTTCTAGGTCCTTGCTGTCCTAGTTTACTGCAGTATGTTTAATTTTTAAATGCCCGAGGGAAGTTGCACTGTGTTGAACAGTGCAAAAACAACAACAAAAAACTACCCAGCAGTACAATCAGAAAGCGGTACCCAGAAGCAATAAACTGTAGAACGGTTTCTACAATGAGTTGTTCTTCTTTAACCCTCTGAGTACTAGTACTGAATATGGTATCCCCCCCCCCCCCCAAAGTGACTGACTGGTAAGGTAGAGATCCACATCAACAACTTGTAAGTTTTTTAGAGCAATGAAGTCTACTCTCAATGGTCCCAACTTTATGTCCATCCCTGCCTGCCCATACAGGTTTTCTCATGTTGGGAGTCTTTTGCATTGGCAACAAATGGGTTTTGGGTGCCTTAAACAAAAATGGGGTGTGTGATACTGGAATGAGATGACTAGTTTCATTTGGCTTTTGGTGGCTTCTTGTAAGTGTCCTGAAATTGCAGATGGCCATATTATCTGTTATAATCATCACCCCCTTTCAATGTATGAGCTCGCTCTTGGCCGCATAGTCACACAAGTGTGACCAAATGATATCATTTTGTTGCCTTTTTATGAGAGCTTAGTATATCTTGGATACAAAAGCCTCCCCAGTTTCTGTGATCTGGAGGAAGACAGGCTCCCAGCTGATAACAAAGCTCTCCCACCCACTATAATTAGTAAGAGAAAAGCACACAGAGCAGAAGTTTAATTGGAACAGTGGTGAAAGGAAAGTTTTTATACTGCAGCTGCGTTAGATGGATTTTCACTCTCATCACATTTTGGCATTGGAATCTGAAGAAACAACAAATGCCAAAAAGCTCGATCCATTGTGTCCATTGAAACCTGGTTACCGTCAGAGGAGTCTACCAATGTATTAACTGCAACTCATTCATGGAGGTAGTCTGTGGAGTTTGTCAAGTTAGTTGGGAAGCTAAGATACAAAAATACCTGTCCAGCTGAGTTCATGAGTTCCTCCTTACTGCTGTGCTCAGGGTAAGCCTAGAATTAAAGTATGACACAGCATGGGACACTTCCTTCCTTTTGCAAAGTGCAACTTGTAATAAAGACCCCATGCCAAGACCAATCTGCACTTTTGCTGCTTATTCTGGAGATATAGTACATGAAGAACTGGATGCAATGAAGAAGAATCCTGTCCACCACAAAAAGGAGAATCGTGTCAGCCATTTCACCTCTGCCAATGTTGCACTTCTTCTGGAAAGCTCATGGTCGTCTCACTTCAGCCCATCTATGAGATGAGCCACAGGCTGCCTTGAACTGTGATGGGCACAGGTGGCATCCTGTACTCATCTGCCACCGTCGCAGCCACCTCACCTTGCCCCTGCTCATCTCTTTGCAGCCATCTCACCTTTCCCCTGCTCACCACTTCCCAAAAGGAGCCTTGGGGAGGGCTGAACATAAGAAGAGCCCTGCTGGATCGGGCCAAAGGCCCATCTAGTCCAGCTTCCTGTATCACACATTGTCCCCACCAGATGCCTCGGGGAGCACAAGACAGCAAGATACCTGTATCCTGTCGCCACTCCCTTGCACCTGGCACAAAGAAAAACTACTCCTACAACCAGGAGGTTGCTTATCCCCATATAAGAACATAATCCCCATATAAGAACATATATGCATGTGTACATGCTAGCAAGGGATGGGGGTGGGGGTGGCAGAACTTGGAGTGAGGCAGCTGCCGTTTCAAGCACCAAATGAACTTGTTGCCCGTTTCAGCTCTGAAGAAGAGGTAGCTGCTCCTACCAAACTTGTGCGTAGTCATCCTTAAAGTGAATGAAGAGCTAAGAATTCTTTAGCTCAAAATAAGACTGGTGAGACTGTCTTCTAGACTTGGTTCAGCTTTTGTAAATCTAGTAATGAAGAGATGTTCCCTCTTTCCTTCATGGCACAATAGCACATTGTATTGTATCATTTCAGACTTAAAACATAATCGTTTGGAACTTTACACTCTTGCTAAATTTAATTCCAGGAATGTTTTGTGGTGGTACATCTAACCCAGTGGTGGCCAACCTTTTTATGACATGTGCCACTTTTAGTTTTTTGTATCTTGGGCGTGCCACAAAAATAAATAAATAAAAAAGAACCGTGTTTTTATTTTATTAAATAACCATGTTTAAATAAAAACAATCACCTTCAGTTACCGGCACTTAAGGTTTATTATTATATCATTCTTAGAGCACGTAACAATGAACCATAAATATCGGTATCTCACAATGGGCGCAATCCTATCCTGCTTACGCCACCGTTGTAACCAGCAGCGCAGCAAGAATGGGAGGCCCCAGAACGGAAAGGGGATTCAAATCCTCTCCAAAAGGAGAACTCAAACACTCCGTTGCACCTGGCACAGAGAAAACCCACTTCTAAAACCAGGAGGTTGCTTATGGCTTGTAACGTGTGATGGTCTTTTCCTCCATGAATCTGTCCAAACCCCTTTTAAAGGCATCTAGGCCAGGTGCCATCACCACATCCTGTGGCAAGGAGTTCCACAGACGAATTACACGCTGGGTATAAGAACATAGGACAAACAGACAAGGCACTCTCCCCCAAATCCTCTCCCTCTTCTCTCTCCAGGCCCATTCAAAGGTCCTGGGATTTTCCTTCTAGGTATGCTAAGGGCTTGGCTGTGCAAGATCTGCCAAAGTCTCTCTGTACATGTACCACAGGCGTAGCTCCCTGGTTTGAATTTCACCTCTGCCATTCCCTCTCGGACTCTGTCTTCCCCATCTGCAAAATGGGGATAATACTTCTCGCTTAACTTTGTTGTGTTGTAATCCTTACCATATGAAGCACTTTGAACAACGGAAAACGATATACACATGCTAAGTATTATTAAATCACTTCTCCCCCCCCCCAAAAAAAAAGCAGCTTACAACCATTAAAAAGAACACACAGTATTTATTGTTTTATATTTCCCCCTGTACACCCAGAAGACAGACACAGGGTAAAGACTCACTTTCCCAGAATTATGGGGAATCCCTACAAAGCTTCCCATATCTCCTGGACTGACTTAATTTAAGATTTTTTCCCCCCATGGTGTGGGATAGAGCCAGTCAATATTCAGCACTTTTAAGCTCACTGGTGGTCCCAGTGGGAGAGATTTTGGCATATACTTAATCCTTCCATTGAATTTAACAGGGGCTGAGAAGTGCTGAGCATTGGATGAATTGTACTATGATTTTTTTCTTTTCTAATATTCAAGCAAAACACACCAAAAAAGCTGATTTTTGCCCAAGGTGCTGTAACAGGTCTCTCTCTCTCTCTCTTTTCTGTGGCTGCCCCTGACCTAGATATACAATACAGGTTACCACCATTTCTTGTTTGGCAGTATCCTTCAGGGAACTAGAACCTACCGGTATTTGTTGTTGGCTGCACTGTTTGGTGGCTTTTGTGAGCGAGTGTGGGCACACACACACACGTGCACATACACGTGATAATTTTAAAAGGACTCCAACCAGCGTATGCAAAAAAGTGCTTCCGTAAAATATCACAGGGCAGGGGGAACCTGGCACCGCCAATAAATTCTGTCCCTCCTCCCTCCCTAATTCCAAACTAAACTGCTCAGGACGCTCCCAAATCTTGCCATTTTCACCGTCCCCGTCCCTCCTGTGAGGAGGGGTGATTGATTCTCCACTTTTCCATTGTTCTAGTGGCCACACACGCGCTCACCTCGGGCCTTGGCGCTGCTGCCGCCGAGGCTCCCCCTGGCCCGCATGTCTCGGAAATGAGCTGGTCAAAGAGAAGGTGGAGCTCGGTGCGACGGCCGCTGTCACCCTCCGGAGCCTGGCTGGCATCAGGCCCGAGCCGTAGAGCGCCGAGCCGAGCCAGGTAACGTTGTAAAAAAGCCCCCGACTCCAGCCCTGCCGTCGCTGCTGAAGCCGCGTCTCCTGCTACCGCCGAGGCCTCAGCCGCCATTTCCCCAGGACGGCTACAAGTCGCCATGACAACGGCCGCAAGATCCGCGTGCCACCCGACGGACCTTCCCGTGCCACTCTGTGGCACGCGTGCCGCAGGTTGGCCACCTCTGATCTAACCTCTAGTCTCTTTTCTCCCGTCAGCTTCTGCCCAAGCCAGCAACTGCCCGTGAGTCACCATGGCAACCAAGCAGCCTCCCCCTCTAATGAAGAAGCACAGCCAGACGGACCTTGTGAGCCGTCTGAAGACACGGAAGATCCTAGGCGTTGGGGGAGAAGATGACGATGGTGAAGTTCATAGGTCAAAGGTAAGCAGTGCTTTAGTCCTTGGACTGTTCTGGTTATCTGGGCCTGGGGAAGTGGGTATTAGTCAAGATGGTGGGACTCTGAGATGATTAGAAGACCTCTACACAAATGCCTCATGTGCATTTGTGAAAGTTCATGATAAAAGAGATGAGCAGGGACAAGATAAAACCCTCTATTTCAGATGTAAGGCAACACATAAATTGCTCTACAAAGTAACTCATGATGTCTGTTGTGTGGTGTGGAGCCAGCCAACAAAACAAGGTCAACGTGTCAAGAGGCATATAAGGGGAACACGATTGAGACTTACTAAATTTATGTATGGTTTGGACAGAGAGAAGCTGCTTCCTTCACTACTAGAAGCAGAGTCATTCAGTTAAACTTGATTGTGTGTCCTCAATTTCCTGCCAATTAAGTAGGTAGTTCATCAACAGCATGTAATTACGACATGGAATTCATTGTTACAAGATGTGGTGATGTTCACTACCTTTGGTGGCTTTAAAGGGGGTTGACCAAATTCATGGAGGTCTATAAATGGTTTCTAGTCATCATTATACCTATTATGCTATCTCCAGATTCAGCAGCAGTATATCTATGATTACCAGTTGTGGGGGAGCAATGGCGGGAGACAGGTATTCCTTTCTTTTTTCCTCCTGCTTATGGGCTTCCCAAAAGAAGCAGGTAGGCCACTGGGAATCAGGATGCTGGACTAGATTGGCTTTTGGTCTGATCAGCAGAGCAGGGCTTTTCTTATGAGTTGAAAAACTAGAAGTTAATGGCAGGAGGCAGGTGCTATATTTATAGGCTTACCAGAGTCCCGGAATTGAGGCATGCGTCGGCCTAGAGAGAACCCAAGTGTCTCCCAAGTGTGCACTGCGGCAGCCCAACGGCGGCTGCATCGTTGACCGGAAGTTCCAGAAGCAGCAACCCCATTGGGCTGCCGCGGTGCTCACTTGGGAGTGGCTCGGGTCCTCTCTAGGCCAACGCATGCCTCGATTCCGGGACTCTGGTAAGCCTATATATTTATCTTTTTCTCAGTTTACGCAGGAGGCAGTTGCAATATTTATCTTTCTCTCGGTTTGCACTATGCAGGCTATGTTCCTGCAAAATGGCCCATATATCAAAAATGTGCAAAGAAAGACTGGCTTTTCATAGGAAATAATGAAACTAACCTGGGTTAGGGGAAGCAGGAGAAAATTCCCTGACTAGAATTACAAGAAGCCTCTTATCAGCAGCAACTGATTAGCAGGTAATCAACCCATTTGCTTTCTAGCATGCAGCAATGGGAAACTTCTCTCATGGGCTTCAAAGAGGGCTGGTTAGCACTGCAGCCTGAGTCTCTTCTAAGAGCCGTTGTAGACCGCATGCCGAGGCGAGCGCCGAGACGAGCGAGCGCGAGAGGAGTAGGAGTGTCTTCCCACAAATAGTCTCTCCTTTTGTCCTGCCTTCTTGGAAGAAACCTCCACGGTGATTGGTTAACACACCCAATTGGCAGATAACCACTCTCCTCCCCCTTGTTGGCTGCAGTAGCTCCGCTGTGTGGCCCCCTCAAACATAGCCCAGGAGGATTTTCGATCGTGCCGGAAATCGGGAGACCGCTCGCTTCCGCTGTGGTAACCAGACACCCCAGCACGCCTCGACTAAGCTCCTCAGGCGTCCGGGATGAGCCGAGATTCGTGCGGTCTGCAGCGGCCTTAATCTTGCCCTGTTGCCTCAATCTGCATGCACGGCCTTCACAAAATGAAAACTAGCTGTCCCAAAAACAACCTCCAACCCTGCTCCCACCAGCTCATTCAATACTCAAAGGCAGAAGGAGATATAGGGAAAGATGTACAGGTTGGTCACCCCTTATCCGGAAATCCGAAATCAGACTATTCTGAAATCCAGACACTTTTGGGACTATGACTTTTTAAAAACAAACTTTTTCCAGCACCTGGCTAGCATAGCGCAAGGCATGCTGGGGCACAACGTTATTAAAAATATTGCTTAAAATTACCTTCAGACTATGTGTATAAGGTGTATAAACACAAAATTAATTTGTCTCGTAGACGTGGGTCCCTTCCCCAAGATATATCATTATATTTATGCAAATATTCCAAAATCGAGACAAATCCGAAATCCAGACAACTTCCCATCCCAAGCAGTCTGGATAAGGGATACTCAACCTGTATATAACTTTAAAGGTACTCCCCCCCCCCCCCCACTTGTCATTATTCAGGGAGGAGCAGCAGGCTTTGCATTAAAGAGGGCATAAGGAGAGCAAATGATTCAAGAGAGTGATGATCACATGCACAATAAGCCCACTTTGCTGTCTACACTGGTGCTGGCCACACAATAGAAGTTAACAAGTCAGCCTGTAAGTTGGCAAATAGCAAAATGCGCTATTTAAAAAACTAGCCACACACAAATTGCACTTCTGGTATTAATTTTCCAATTGCGCTATTTCAAAAATGGGCAAATTAAGAGCACTCAAATAAGACTTACCAGTACTGTATACACTGTGTTTCTCATTTTATTGTATTGTTGAATTGACTCTCCCAAAGGAAGGTAGGTGGGGTAGAATTTTTTAGATAATATTTAAGCTGGAAGAAACTACAGATCATATACAAACATAAAAGGGATGACAAGACAGAGCAGACCAGATGGGAGGCAAAGCAACAGAGGTATAGAAGTTTCCAATTCTGATCTTGCTTCCCATTTTGGGCCACTCCAATTTTATTGTCTTGGTTGAACACAAACCTGCTTTCAATTTCATCGCACCAGCTTTTCTTTCCCTCCCAGTGGCTCTGTTGTGATCTGAATTAATTATAAAATCTAGTGAGTGAGATGATAGATTCACAGCCGTGGGTGGAATTACTAGGCCTATGGGGGTGGTTGGTTGAAGCTGCTGTTCTCACCTCATTAGAGACATGTCTTTGTAGGTGTAGGAATACCCATAACTCTAAGAACAGAGAAGCTTGGCTCCTGTGTACTCTCTTCAGTAATGCCACATGTATCCTATCTTATTTCCCCCCCCCCCGACCGTCCCGTCCCCCCAGCTATTTCTACATGCACTGCATGCTGGCAGTGCTTTTTTAAAACGCGTGTAACATGTGCATACAAGGGGTGGGGGAAATAATGTGCAGGGATCCTGTGCAGTGGCCTGTACAATTCAGTGAGGAAAGCTTTCTGATTTAGTGGGGGAAGACGAGGGTGCAAATTATGTGCAACAAAAGGATTTATTTTAGTGCTTAAAGATTTAAAACTGAATTCATGCTTTAAACTAGATGGGGGATTCTGTGGCTAATCACTTGCTGTGGAGTCCTAAGGGGAGGCTGTTAGAAGAAGGGGATGAGAGAGATACTCTTTAGAAGGGACAAATTGAGGAGGAGAAGGGATGCAGGGAGATTAGGCGGGTATCCCAAAGGAACCTGGGGGAAGGAAGGTTTTGGGGTATAGAAAAGGGGAAAAATGGAGAGTTATTGGGGAAGAAGGCGCCTATAGTTCAGACCACAGTGAAATACTGTGGCTGGGAAGTGGCTCCCTGTAGCCTGAACTGGGGACTACAGGCAGGGTGTGAGCGTAGACAGTTTAATAGACATTAAACTTCCCCTGGGAATTAAGTTCTGTGAGGAAAATCGGGGATCTCTTAGAGCAGCGGTTCTGAAACTGGGTCGTGACCTACCATTGAGAATTTTAGCTGCCCCCTGCCCCCCACCCCTCTTTAGAGGCAGGGACAGTATGGTGGCGGCGACCCGGGGGATCACTGCCGCTGCAAAATTGCCTGAAACCGCCCCCGCTGTACTTACCGGGGCCTGGGGGAAATTCGGGGGGTCCTGCGCGACCCTCTGCAGGCCTCCCCGGTCTTCAGATCACCGCAAAATGGCGATCTTCGGGTACTGTCTGTTTTCGCAAAAACCGGAAGCACCCGGAGATCGCCATTTTGTGGTGATCCGAAGATCGGGGAAGCCTGCAGAGGGTCACGCAGGCCTTCCCGAAGATCCCCCAAGCACCTGTAAGTATGGCGGGGGTGGTGGTGATGATCCCCCCGGGTCGCTGCCGCTGCTGGCCCCACCTCTGCAAACACTCAAAGTTCTCCCTGCCTCGCCTTAGAGAGAAGTCTCAGTAACTTCACCTGACAGTTTGGAAGAAACCATGTATTTAACATACATGGCTTCTTCAAAACTGTCAACTGGCTTCTTCCAAACTGTTGATGTAAAAGCAATATAGTTTGCTTGCAGTTTCTGACTGCAGTCTTAAAGCTCTAATGTGGCCCCCAGTTTTGGAAGAGCTAGCATGGCAGTGAGAGCCAGCGTAAGCAAGCAGTGATGGGGGAATTACTTTCCTTACCCTTTGCTACATGAGAGGATTCAATGCATGGTACCCAGGGCTTTGTACCCCCCCCACTTCCCCCACCTTAGCTATGCCGATGTGCCCAAACCAGAAACTGTGGTTCTGGCCTGTGCTTCAGTCGAAGTGAACCTCTAGATGTGTCACCACAAAGGCAAAGCAATGGAATCATGTAAGACTTTAAAGCTTGACAAATATATGGAGATATATAACTATTCATGGGCTGGAGCTAGGAAAACGAGTATTCTACTAGGTTTGATTCCCAGCATGGACAGTGTAGCTTCAGCAGTTTGAAGAAGTCTTATTGGTCCTTTCCTGGTTCTGCACTTCTGTCTGCAAGTAAGAATTTATAAGCAACTGAATACACCAATCTTGGTACAAACTGGTCAGAGGAAAAACAATAGATGTGGTTGGATCATGTGCAGAATCTTGCTATAGGTTGTAGGATTGTGCTCAGAGGGCTTAAGAGAGACCCACTAAACTTGACAAGCTCCCACAAGCTTCACCTGCAGTGAAGTGATTTTTCTGTCCTGGAGTTGGGAGATGCTTCCTTCTTTGCAGCCTTTGTTGTACAGGGCCTGGAGAATGAGCAGTTAGTGACGAAAACGTAAAGGCTGATCTCCACCGCACGAATTCCGGCACATCCTGGGCACGTGCAGAGAGTGCGGAGCTTCCATTTTATCAGAACTCCCGAGTTCCGTTGCGATCGGCTGTGGACCACCATGTTCATAATTTTGAGAGGGCGGGACCTGGAGCTAATTGTTCAATGGGATGAGAGGGGATTTTCAGCCAATCACCATTGAGCTTTATTAGAAGGTGGGATAATCAGGAGGGACTATTTGCGTTGAAGAAACTGGTGGAGTCCAGGGCAGCGTTTTGGGCGGGGCGTCCTGTCCCCTATGCTCACGCGCCTCCCAACGCAAGCACAACACAACAGGGGTAGGGGTAGATCATCCTTAAATTGTGGCAACAGGCACCCAGGAAAACTGCACATCCATTTGCCCTGGCTCTCCACTGTAAAGCATATCAGTTTGCGGAATTGCTCTAGAGATCAAATTGCCAACATGCGCTGAATCATGGAGAAAGCACGAGAGTTCCAAAAAACACCTACTTTTGTTTCATTGACTACGCAAAAGCCTTTGATTGTGTGGATCACAAACAAACTGTGGCAAATTCTTAAAGAGATGGGGGTACCAGACCACCTTATCTGCCTCCTGAGAAACCTGTATGTGGGTCAAGAAGCAACAGTCCGGAACGGTCATTGGGGCTGTGCAAGGGGTTAAAGCCTCCCCCATGCTGCAACCCCAGCCTAGATTTCCCCCATAGTTGTTTATATAGGGGAAAAGAACCCAGTACACAAGAAGCATGTAGTTTAGTTTATACATCAGCGCGTTTGACACTGTAGAACGCTTAATGAAACAGATTCAGATTGGAGTCTCCCTCTGCAAATTTGTTGTTGGACTCTGGTGACTTGAAAGTCTGCTACAGAATATGCTCGGGGAGTGAAATGCTCCAACCACTAGTTGGTGTGTTACTTTTTCTCTTACAAGAACCAAAGCAAGCTTTTAGGCCAGTTTTCAAGTTGACAAACAGCAGGAAGGAAAAGGGATAAGCAGCCTGGCTGTGTCTCTCCCCCCCCCCCCCCCAGTTCCTCTGCTATTGATTTTAAGCTCCTGTGAGATTTTAAGCTCCTGTGAGTAATGAAGAATGGTGGGACTGCCTGTTATGCGTAGTGCGGTTTGGAGGCTACTGGGACCTTGGAAGAAATTCTGTAAAGGAAAGGAACAAAAAATGGAAGGAAACGCTAAGAGCATAGAATTCTGCAAGAAGTTGCTAGTGTTGATTCATCATTGAATGAATGTACTTTAATGGGGCCCCTGGGGAAAAACTTGTAAGGCCAATGTTGCTAGGTTTTTTTTTTTTTTCTTGATCTGCTTATGAAAATATTTGGAGCACAGCTTTTAACTATGGGAAAACTCAAAAGACAGATATGTTAGTCCTACTTTGCTAAACCCAGCTCTGGAATTTGCCAGAAGAATATTTGCGCCCCCCCCTCCCCTGTGTGCATTGGCATGTTTATCCTACATCTGTGGGAGTGTGGCCTGAGGGCAGCGAGTGGCATAAGGAACCTCCATTAATGTGGCTCAGGCCTATCATTAGGCCACCTCCCTCAAGTATAGGGGGTTTTCTGTTGCATGCTGGTCTGATCTTCATGTCAATTCTGCCTTATGCCTTGGTAAAGTAAGGGTGATGAGTTCTTGTATCCATGTGACCTTAATGTCCATCACTGTGCATGAACACTGCTCATTAAGCTGCTTTCTTATGAATGGATTTGTCCTGTTATCTTTGAACCTAAGCACAGTAGCCTAGCAACTCAGTTCACCAATGGCATCTCTTGGATGACTTTTGAGCAGGTGTCATTCATACTTAGGATTCATAACACCACTGTTAGTTGGTGTGCTGAAGTCCTGCAAATGACGACAGCCTGAACATGAGCACTAAGCATGAAGGGGGCATTTTACCCACTCCAAGTTAAAACATACCCTCCAGAAGTAAGATGTTGGAAAACAAAAACTGCACATAACTAGTCTGTGGAATTCAGTGCCACATGATGGCTTTAAAAGTGAATTGGACAAATTCATAGAGGACACGTCTATCAGTGGCTGTTAGTCATGATGACTCGATGCCACCAGCAGCAGTATGTGTCTGAATTACCAATGGTAGGGGAGCCATGCTGGGAGAGAAGTGTGCCTTTCTCTCCTGCTTGTGGGCTTCCTAGAAGCATCTCGTGGGCCACTGGGGGAAACAGAACCTTGGATAAGATGGAAAACACTCTTGGTCTGATCCAGGAAGGTGGTTCTTGTGTTAAAACCTTTTGACATGGGGAAATAAGTTAAAAATGATCAACTGAAATTAATTCTTATTTTTAATGTGGGGAAGTCTGCCGGAGTTGACCTTGCTACACCTGCTGAAATAAAGCTGTCTCCACGTTGCAAGTTCCCATCAAGGAAAGATGCGCTGAAGCGAGTGTGGCTGACTTGCTCCATGGAGCCCACTTCGGACTGAGTCCCCTGCAACAGGAATGTGTGCTTGTATCTGCCTGATGCAATGAGCTTGTCGCCATGTCGGTCGTCTTTTGTTTGAGGCAGCCCACCTGAGCCTAATTGCCCTGGAATACTCCTTTTCTAAGCACCTGCTGATCACCACAATATAAAAAGTGTTGTTTTGGCCCTCCCTGCAGCCCCCGAAGTGAGCCAAAGGAAACTACGTTCAGTTCGTCTTTCCAGCATTAGGGCCGCCTTTGTGGTGTTGAATACAGGAAATCGCAAGAATGTACAAACTGCCTCTCTCTCCCCAGCTGGCAATGTTAAGCTGGAGATGGGCAGGAAGCCACCGAATACTGTTTAAATCCCTTTTGTTCTCACTTCCTTAGTAAATGTCTCTCTTTCCTGTGACTTGTGTGTACTTTGTTGAGGTACCTGGAGAGAGACATTGTTGCAAATCGTCCTTTTTAGCATGGTTATTTGCTGAGATCATTTTCTGAAATATGAACCATCTTTGCAATAGGCAACAAAATAGTTTGCTGTTGACCTTGCTGCTCCATTTCTGTCTCCTTTTCTTTGACTATTTTTTTAAACCCTCTACAGTATTCTCTTCTTTTGTCCATGGCAAAGTCTTAATTGGGGGCTATTGGAGAGGTGCTCAGTCTTATCCTTCCAGTTCCCCACCTATAAGCACCCTCCATCATGCTTATACATGTTAAACCTCCTTATGAATTTTGTGTTAGCCCTGTTAATTGAGAATATTCATGTTGGTTGGCATGTTGTCTGCCCTTTGCCTTGCACAAAAATTATTGTCATCATGCGTACGTCTGTTTTTTGCACATACTACACACAACTCTTTAGTGTGGTTTACCTTGTGGGCTCCTGCTGTTTGTTGTAGAGTAGTGTAAGAAGGCTCCTACTTGGAACAAGGGATTTATACCCCCTTTTCTTGTCCCTCTTTGGTCTGTGATTTTATAGATGGAATTAATTGTGAGCCCATTTACCACCTCATGGCTGATTAAAAAAATTGCTGCGTGACGGTTATTACCACACGGGGTAATAGCAATCTGTATCCACCCGCCATGGGTGATTTGAACATTGCCATGCCTTCCACTTGCCTGGAGTTCTGGGAGAGGTTGCAGGAGGATGGTAATACTCTGTTACTAGGTATAGTTGGTGGTTGCAGACTGGTGGCTCCCCTCTATGTTTAGAGCAACAAATACCAAGTATTTCAGTGGCCACAATTTCAATCATGGTTCCCATAGAAACATGGGAAAGATCACCCCTGCAAGTAGGGAATTGCATAGCAAGGAATATTGCAAACCTTCTTTCATCTGGGAAGAAGACATGGCTTGTTAAGTAGGTCTAGGACTCTTTCCTTATTCTCAAATGTTGCTTTTGTAGGCCATCTCTCCAAGAGGCCTGCTGAAATCAGTCAACTAATTCTTTCTTTTGAATTTCAGATCAGTCAAGTCTTGGGCAATGAAATAAAGTTTGCTATGAGGGAACCCTTGGGGCTCAGGTAAGTTTCCAGGCAGAGCCTCAGTGCTCAGAGTATTAGCAAAGTAGCAAATGGAAAGTGGGATGGACTGTAACACTCTCACTGAGCTTCTTGCTTCTTCCTTCTGTTCTTAAATCTTCCACACACAGCCTTTTCCTCCATCAATGTTAACCATGACTTGGGGGGGCTGGGAAAGTCTTCTTAACTCTGTGCTGTGTGTGAAGCTGCATCTGACACATCTGCCTGCTCTGCAGCTCTTTACAGTAGCAAGGACCCATCACACACCTGTACAGTGTGCAAGAAGCATCCAGTGGAGGCTTCCAATATATGACGTGGGAGAAGGGCATTCAATGTTGGTGCATCCCTAGGTTTCACCAATGCAGCTCTGTGCTCACCTATAAGAGAGATGGGACCATCTTCCTTGTTCAGCTGTGGTATGTGTGGCTCACTTACAGTAAATACAGTTTTCCATGAAGTTCACCTGGGAGCTTGGGATATTGCTTCGCTTTCATGCATGTCTTGGTACTGGATTTTCAGTGTTGGCAATGGCACATTTTTAAAGACTGAGGCAAATTCTGTGTTCAACTGGTTGTTGAGAGAGTGACTTGAGTGAGGGGTGTGGTGGGGAAAGAATGGAACTTTTTAGTTTGACTTAGGACGTTGTTGGCACTCTCCATATACAGTAATCTCTGGATGTGCAAATTTCTCCAAGTGCAGTGGGAATGTGTCCCTTGCATCTTGTATTCACTTTGACTCGCTGATGCAGACTGTAGACCACTATGATCATTTTAAAGAACTCACAATTAAGGGATTGCAACAAGAAGAATAAGCTGCCTCTTTCCTGTATACGCAGAGTGTTCTATGAAATCTTTGCAAAGCAAATCGAGCTGGGAAGATTCAGGCAATACAGAAGTGTGTCTACAGGATGCTGTGACACTCGTACGTGTACCTGCTTTCAGCATTCTGTTCTTTGATTAAGAGACGACTTCCTGGGATGCGTTGTTACGATAACAGCATTATGGCCGTTTCCTCTTGAAATAGATCAGCCAGATGGAGACTAACAGCCCTAGAAGTAAAGCTGATAAAACTAAAAAAAAATTTAAGAAACTGATTTTTCACTTATTAATTGGCTTATGTCTATCCTTAAAGAAGATTTCTCCGAGCCACCAGCGATCTTATATAGCCAACATATAAAATGTCCTTTCTTTATGAGAGAGAACACCTTTTCTCCCTCCTTCTGACCACTCTCCTTGTGATCAAACTAATGTGTAGCAGAATGATTTTGCAAATGAAATGAGCAACATGTTGAATGCCCACCCTGCTTTTTTGGGGTGGGCATTCAACATGTTGCTCATTTCAGGTGACAGGGACTGCCATATTGGCCACCCTTGTGGAAACAAAGCTTCTGAACCTTTATAAAATGGCCTTTATAAAACGGGCTGAGCGAGAGTTTTGTCTTCAGATGATGACGAGCTTTTTGCATTTGATCTTTCTTTCAGGGTTTGGCAGTTTGTGTCGGCCATCATCTTTTCTGGGGTTGCCATCATGGTAAGTGAGGAAATCCCTCTTGAACTGGGGCCGAGTCTCTGCTCTGGGAGCCTGAAAGGGTGTCTCTGAACACAGCTGTTGAGCCACTCCGTCAGCAAATGAACAGGCTCCCCTTACCCTTCCCATCTGCTCTTGCCAGTCCTTGACCTAACCCCTTTTCCTTCCAGTTGTTGGGTGTTGCACTTGACACAGGTTTGCATGCTCTTGTTCTGCCTGAGCGAACCAGGCTCAAGCACAGGTGCTGAAGTTTTTCTCCTGCTGTTTTGTTTGCTACAATTAGGCTCTCGCCTTCCCTGATCAGCTCTACGATGCTGTCTTTGAAGAAGAGTCTGTCAACAGCAAGACGCCCATTCGTCTGTATGGAGGTGCCTTGCTTAGTGAGTAATGTTCTGTTGCCAAAAGGTGGGAAGGGCTGTGACTTGATTTCCAGGGGAAAGGAGGTGCAATGCCACTGCATGAAATTTCTGCCTAGATTTGCTATTCCACAGAACGTTGTATTGTGGCAGGGGTGAAATGAGATACAAATAAGGGCACAAACGACACTTGGCAAGTTCAGGAAAGATGAAGCTGAGAACCAGACAGAACAAAAAGCACATTCAGATGAACTGTTGAGATAACTGGTGTTGGATGAGACGACAACAACATGACCTTTTTTGGGCCTGGCAGTTGTTCATTTGAGTGCTGTAACAAAACCATGGGGAGAGATTGGGGTTCACTGCTAGTTTCCGAAGGTTGTGTTCTCTCTACGTTCCTTCTTGTTCAAAGAAGCCTTCTGAGTCCTTGCCTTTTTAACATCCTGCTGGTACAGGTTTGTCACTGCTGTTTTTTATGATCTTGTTTTAATTATAGTAATCTTTTAAATCAATTTTTAGATGCTGTTTTTATTAGTTTTTGCTAACTGTTTTTACTGTTTTAAAAAGTAATTATGTACTTTTTGGGTATTGTATATTATTTTCTGTTGTAAGCCGCCTTGGGTCCCTTCGGGGAGAAAGGCGGGATAAAAATATTGTAAATAAATAAAATAGTGATCCTGCTGACTAGTTGGAGCATAAAATGACTGTTTACCCTGGCAAAAAAGTTGGCCCATCATGGATTTGCCATTTTAGTGGCTACCAAACTGTTCTGAAGGCTGGTTCAGACAAACATCTGAAGAGGTCGAAAAATTGTTCCTGGGCTTAAGTGTTGGTAAGGATTAATAATAGTAAGAATATTTATGTACTGATTTTAACACAAAAAGTTCAGAAAGTGGTTTACAGAGGAAAACAAATGGCTCCCTGTCCCAAAAGGCCTCGCAATCTAATAATAATAATAATAATAATAACTTTGTACAGCACTGTGTATACTTACAGCGCTTTAGAAATAAAGTTTAATAATAATAATAATAATAATAATAATAATAATAATAATAAAATGCAGAAGAAACACCAGCAAACGGCTACTAGAAAGACACTGTGTGCTGCTGAGGTATATAGGGGCAGTTACTCTCCCCTGCAAGTGTAATAGGAGCACGGCTTGAAAAAATACCTCTTTGCTCAGATAGGGTATATATTCCTCTTTGAAAAAAAAACTTTGCTTTTTCCCCAATAGGCTAGTTTTGTATGTGCAGGGAATCTTTCATGGAACAATACTCAACTATGCAGTCTCCTAACCACTGTCTGGTGAGACAGTGCTTGCTGCCTAAAATTAATCTGCTTTATGGACAAGTATAGACTCAAATTTTCGCAGTCCCAACCGCATTTAGTAGTTTCAGATTTCCTTGGGTGCCTCTTTCCCATTACTTTCTCTGGAAGTGGTTTTGGGCAAAGGTAGTGAAAGTAGGTGTTGTGCAAAAGGCACAGGGATAAGAGGGACAGGCAATGGAGTCTTAAGGTTGCAGGGATGGTGGTGATCTGAACCAGCTTCAATTTGGTAGGCACAGACCATTACAGTGCCACTGGATGTTTCTCTACTTATTCTGTGAGCCTGCAGCAGCACCTGGTGGTAGATGGTGGAAGTGCATCAGTCTGTGGACTGCGTTTGAAACTCTGAACATGGGCACAGTTAGGCTTGCAGATTTTTTTTTTAAGCTCCTGCTGTTTGCTGTGGGGCTGTAGAATAGCAGTGCTTTATGACGTTTGACAGCAGCTCACCCCATGTTTCTCCTATCATTTTCCCCCCTCTCCATTCCAGTTGTTTTGGCATTTTTCTTCATGCCTCTTGTTGAGCAAGTAAATACCACTGTGTCCAGAGCATGCTGTGTTTAACACACAAATATTGCATGAAGAAGAGACACCATGAATGAAGAAATTGCCCTTCCTTCTACCTCCCTCCCATGGAGGAGGTACTGGTGAGAGGATGTTGGCTTTGCCATGAACCTCTTATTTGGAAACAGGTGCCCAAGCTGCTGGAAGTGAGCAAGTGCCATGCTGTAATATCTTCCTTTAGGCCTTTGTTCAGGCTGTGCGTTAATGGGAAGAGGCACCCAAAAAATTAAGTGTACAAAATGGATGGAATACAGACTAGGGAAGGATGATGGTTGGGCGGGGGATATGTTAGTCCTTTCTGGAAGTCTTACGTGACATCAGAAGGAGGCTTTCCACGAAATGGGAAGGTGTGTCTGCACTGTTCAGATATTACACATACTGTACAGAGGTGGGGGAAGAGCAAAGAAAGACCTTATGACCGAAGGATCTCAAATTAATTTTTATTTTTATTTATTTATTTTACAGTATTTTTTATCCCGCCTTTCTCCCCGAAGGGACCCAAGGCGGCTTACAACAGAAAAAAAAATACATACAAAAAATACAATATAAAAATATCACATTTTAAAACAGTAAAAACAATGAATGAAAATTAATAAAAACAGTGTCTAAAAAACAATTAAAAAGGTCATGGCTACAATTAAAGCAGGAGCATAAAAACAGCAGTACCCCCACCTGTACCAGCAAGATGTCAAAAAAGGCAGGGGCTCAGAAGGCTTCTTTGAACAAGAAGGTTTTTAGGCCTCGCCGGAAAGTGTCCAGGGAAGGAGCAGTTCGTACGTCAAAGGGGAGGGAATTCCATAAGGTTGGTGCCACTACTGAGAAGGCCCTGTTTCTGGCCGTCACCCCTCGCACCTCCTTGGGCGACGGCACCCACAAAAGGGCCTTCTCTGATGATCTAAGGAGACGAGCCGGACTATATAGAAGTAGGCGGTCTCTCAAATATCCTGGCCCCAAGCACTCAAATGAGTGCCGGGCTCTGTGAATCTGTATTGCCATCTCTGAAGGTCGTATCTTTCTGCCAGATATAACATGCCTTGTTGCTGCTAAGATATCTCGCGCTTCCCTGACCTCCACTGCATAGAAAGCCTAATAGGGAATTCTGGCACAACAAATGCCACTAGAAAAGCTGACAAAAGCAGAGGGGGTAGGTCCTGACAGAACAGCATAGGCATGATGGAATCATCTGACAGCAGTAGTCGTGGTGCCTTATGACACCTGAATAAGATGAGGTCCCACGCTTAAGTCTGCCAGTTTTGAAAGTTTGGCGAGTTAGAAGCAAAACGAGAGCGATCTTCTGGTCTTGCAGGTCTTTTTCCTTGGCTTAATGAAGCCTCTGCACCCTAACCTCTTGCTCTCTTCCATACTCCCCTTTTCCCTTTAGGCATTTCCCTCATAATGTGGAATGCTCTGTACACAGCTGAAAAGGTCATCATTCGTTGGACTCTGTTGACAGAAGCATGTTACTTTGGGGTACAGTTCTTGGGTAAGTAGACCTCTTCAGAGAGACGGAATCAAAGGAAATGCATGGGGAAGCTCTTTTCTTCAACTATGCGGTCTCCTAACCACTGTCTGGTGGGACAGTGCCTTGCTGCCTAAAATTAATCTGCTTTATGGACAAGTATAGACTCAAATTTTCGCAGTCCCGACCGCATGAGTGAATATGTGCATGTTTGTGTTGTGTGTATTGTGTGTAATCCTGGATCTACAGGTTTTTCCAGTGATGTAACTATAGAGTGCCTGAAACGGTTCTCTCTGGCCTTGGCCAATTGGGTGTGGAGACCCATACCTACATCATGTTTTTCCTTGCAAGAAATTGTTATGATATTTGGGTGCATGGCAAGGCATGTGTTTCTAGGAAGGAAGTCTTAATTTTGGAGGAAGTTTGTTCCTGGATATAGCAGAGTGCGGCTTCCTGCCTTTAGCACATTTTGTCAGAATTCCTTTGTAGAGGATCTTGCAGAATAATTGCGTTGTTGTTGTTGTTGTTGTTGTTCAGTTAAGTCGTGTCCGACCCTTCGTGATCCCATGAACCATATCCCGCCAGGCCTTCCTGTCCTCCACTATCTTCCTGAGTTCGCTCATTTTCATGTTCGTTGCATCGGTGACGCTATCTAACCATCTCATCCTTTGCCTTCCCCTTCTCCTTTTGCCTTCAGTCTTTCCCAGCATCAGAGTCTTCTCCAACTGATTCTGTCACCATTCTCAAAGGGGCATCCTCAAATGAAACCATGAATTAGAGATGGGCACCTCTGATTTGTAACTGGGGGAAGAACATAACTGGATCATGTCAGTTCCTGGCTTTGCCAGCTCTCCCAGCCTGAACAACCTTCCCAACATACCTTTTACTTACTCCAGTGTAATGGGAAAGCTCTTTTCTTCCTGCTGTGCTCATTCTTTGTCCCTGTGGACATGGCAGGCCATGATTAAAGTGCGCTATACAAGGTCTATTTAGAGTGTGTATTTCGTTGTTTTCTTCCTTCTCTCCAAATGGGTAGAAAGAAAATGAAGGTGCTGATGGGAGTTGTAGCCTTCGAGGACTACTGCAATGGTAGTACCTCTCTCAAAGACTACAGGTTCCTATCAGGACTTCACCTCTTTCTTCCTTTTGAGAAAGGGAAAAAAAACTCTTGGAAAAAAAGACCCTTGTGCAGCATCCTTTAATGATGACATGCTGTGACCAGGGCAATGAAGAGATGGGAAAAAGAAGCTCTTCCTTTCTTTGAGGTGGGGTGACAGGCTTGTAGGTAGTGCTGAAGTTCTGTTTTTTCAAGACTTTTTCAGCAAGAATAGAGCTGAGTTAGAACTAGCCTTTTTCAAATGTTTGTTTTTCACTGTCGATTTGTTGAAGAGCACATCCCATTTTCAGTGTTTTTAAACTGCCCCCTCAAAATGATCTCTGTGTGTGATCAAAGATGCAAGTCTTGGATGCCAGAAGAAAATGTGAAAGAAGCCCTCGGAGCTGGGGTTTTCTAACATGCCACCAGAGATCTGTGCCATTCCTGAGCCCAAAGGACACAGATAGGAAATTCCCCAGCCTTGGGAACAGCTGTATAATCCTTGGACTCAGCAAAACGTCCTGACCTCAATGAACTAAATCATTTAGTAGAGTCTTTTCTATATTTTTGGAGCCTCAGCCAATGTGACTGGTAACGGTCCTGACTCCCCCACCATCACTAGCCCTCCCTACAATTGCATGCACTGGGGGTGGGGCTTGCAGATGATGGTATATAAAGAACCTCTCTCGATGTACCATTTGCTTAGTTGTGCAAAAGGTTCTCCTGCCCCGAAGAGGCACATTTTTATACACAGCCGTCAGAACTTGCGAAAATTCAGCTCAGCTCTCAACTAGGAATGTTTATTAAAATAAATTGAAAGCGAAGATGCTTGAGCATTCAGCAAGTACCTTCAGTTGCCTGGGACAAAACCTGGTTGCCTTGACATTTTCTCCTCTAGACTGGGCATGCACACTTTATTCGAGCAATGTGGTTGCTTCTGAGAACCCAAACTTGCATTAACTTTGTGTGAAGGGGTGACCATGTCATTCAGCCTGACCTGAACTACCTGAAAATGACTTGTTTCTCTGTTGCAGTTAGTTCATATAAGCAGCTACGGTAATTGCACAGGCCCGGGGGGGGGGGGCATTTACAGTTTAGTTTTGCTAAGTGATTGTGTGAAACAAGCCACACTGTGTTCTTGTAGCATTTTTTTTTTTTTTTGGTACATGGATCTTTAGCTTCCAGCCTGTCTTCTTTCTCTTTCAGTTACCACCATCACCCTGGTAGAGACTGGCCAGGTATCCATGGGAGCTGCACTCCTTCTCACCAGCCGGGTCCTCTTTGTACTTATCAGCATTTATTATTATTACCAAGTTGGACGCCGACCCAAGAAAGTCTAGTCTCCGAGGCTGCAGAGGGAGGGGGGCAGAGGGGCTTTTCCATAAACTTTGCATTCCTTTTGTTCCTTTTTTTCTTTTTGGTCCTAAATGCAGACTTCCTCCTTTTTTCTTTTTTCTTTTTTTTATGGCATGCAGCAATGTATAAATCCTGTGCTGGTGCTACTGCCAGATGAGGAATGGAAAAAGAGAGCTCCAAGCCAGGCTGGCTCCATGAAGCCTGACTGGAGAGGGAAGGAAGACAGAGTGCAGACAGAAGAAGGGAAAATAAGATTGAGGGGATGGGTGGGAGCAGTTACTTTCTTGTGGCTATTTTTCTCTGTAAAATTAGACTGTGGTCATGGCCCAGATAGAGAACGCTGGAGCTGAATTCACATGACAAAAACAGTGAAGTATGCCCTTCTGTGAGCAGAGGACCAATGAGGAGCATCTCTCATCACTGGTCCTCTCTCACAGGGTCTCAGTAGTATCAGTCCAAATGCTGCAACCCATGCTAGTATCACCGGAAAGTGTTTTGTTCTGTAAGGGGTAAGTCCTATTTTGCTAAACTTCTGGGACGTTCAAGAGTAGGTAACCTTAAGAAATTTATACTTACTCATTGGTTTTCTAACGAGCATTAACCACAGTAACTTAAGAACTAATTCTGGTGGATTTTTTGAAGGAGGCTTGGTGAAAATATCTGAATTGACTGATGCTGTTTTTGAGTTTTGGGTTTGTTCTCTTCCCCATCCACACTGTAGTGCTGCTTGTAGTGGTTTATTCTGTTATTGTCTGCTGCTGTAGTACATTTAGTACAAGGCATTACAGAAATGCTTTCAGGGAATTCTGGATACAGTACAGCATAGCAAAAAAGAATATGATCTCTGTTCCCATCCCTCCAATGAGTTCATACAATCACTGGGTGTGTTTTTTTTTTTTTACAAGGAACTGTCAATATATGTATGGATCACCAACCTATGTCTGTATAAATTGCTGCCAGTATCCAAATTCCTGAAAAGCAAACATTGTACTTTTTTTTAAATAAAATATGCTCCCATATAGATGAGTAGCCCTGGGAAAAAAGATATAGGAAAATGCCACCATAAAAATTGATTCTGTGAACTCCCTGAGCTAGGACCATACAGCTGGCAGCTTAATGTTTATCTTGGAGCATCTACTCGTTCTTCAATACTTCAGTGAAATGGAAATTGAGTGGTGTATGTGTGCATGTACACCACACCTTGATTCCTGAATGGCTACATTTACTAAATTACTATATTTACTAAAGTGTGAACCATGGCTGTGAATCTGTAAAGAGTATTTGCATGTGGATTGCCTGCGTAGAGATGACTATAAAGCCACAAAATCCCCTGAATGGAGCTACTGAGGTGGGTGGGGTTGCTTTGTGCTACTGACCTACAGTAGGTACAATTGTGTCTCTAGCGTCTGGCAGGAGAAAAGAAGCAGGAGGTCAGTGAGCACATCAGAATGTAGACCAATAAAGATCTCCCCAAGAAGTGCAATCTATGATGATGTGACTCGGAAGGTAGGTAGAGCAAATACCATGCATAACACTACGAGGAGATTCCAAACACCATTACGCATACACTCAAATGTACATTCTGCACCTATAGGCTTAAAATCTTCCTGCCTAAGTGGCAACACAGACACTTGAGGCATACTGGCATTTATTTTTAACAAGAATATATCATTTTAAAACCAGAGTACAAGGAAGCTTGTGATTGCTACTTCCTCAAACCTGGTGGCATTAATGATGTGTTAAAAAAAAAAAAGAGCTAGTCTTTAGAATAGAATATAGAGGTGTTTCCTGTTGTAGAGGGCTGATGCTCTGGGGGCCAGTTAGTCTTCCCCAAACTTAAATAGGCAAATGGACCAAAGTGTGAGAGAACTTCCCTCCCTCTCATTGGGACTTTGTGTAGATGGACTCAAAATGAAATGAAGCTTGCTGTTGTCAAACAGGCTCTGTTCTACCATTGTAGCTTTGGATAAACCCACTGAAGATTTTCACATTTCCTTCCTCCGTTTTTATTATACACCTGCTAGCAGTATTTGGTTTCTTGCCATTGTACTGAGGGATTGCATATTTGATGTGGATTTCAAGGCCATGTGCCAACGCAAAGACCAGCTGAGATTGGCCTGCCCTTCTGGAGTGGATGCAACTACTTCAGAAGAAGAACATTTGGGCTGTGATGCAGAAATTACATGGAAATGACAGCTGCATCCCCTTTTGAAACTTGAGGCAAAACCCTTCCATCTTCGGCAACAAGGAAATATTGGAACGTCCCCGCAACACCTTGTGGATGGTTGGTAACGTGCACTGGCGCTTGCCTGCAACAGTCCTCCAAAGACTTCCTCATTTACTGTATTTTGGCATTTATCCACCTGTGCATGAACTTGGCCTACTGTGTGAGTTGCCCTTAATGGCCACCCAATGGCCATGCATCAAATGGAAGTTCTCAAATTATTTGAACTGATGCTGATTTTAAAGTATAGACTTTAGACGCCAAGGATAGTGCCCAGTAGTCCAATGTGAGGTTGGACTCCTCCACTGGAGCAATTTGGTTAATTCTAGTGTCATGCACAGTCCTTGGTCTGTGTAAATGATGGTCTGTACACCATGTGAAATAAGTATGGTTTTCAGCAACTGCTGTCTCTGAGCATTTTGTTCCAA
Source organism: Plestiodon gilberti rubricaudatus (assembly GCA_026170595.1). Taxonomy (NCBI): domain Eukaryota; kingdom Metazoa; phylum Chordata; class Lepidosauria; order Squamata; family Scincidae; genus Plestiodon; species Plestiodon gilberti. The sequence goes on along the minus strand of JANXHW010000001.1, from coordinate 252,135,849 downwards.
GGAGAGTGGGACTTGTGGGTGGTTCTTTCTTTTCTTGTTTGCTTTTTAAAGCAACAAGTTGACTACATGAGATCCTTTCAGAGTTGCTAATACCTGGAATCCAAGGCACGGTGTGTGTGGGAAACTTAGGGTTGCTTTTTAAAGTATGACAATTGTGATGGGGAGGTGTTGCATTCTGTCTCAGCTCTTGGTCTAGATAGGTCCCAAGTTTTAATACAGTAATGCAGTGGTTCCCAAACTGGGAGATGTGGCTCCCAGGGGAGGCGTAGATACCAGCCAGGGGAGCCGCAGAGTGCCACGGAATCCTTTTGGAAAACAGTGCGATGCCAATTGGCAGGCATTACTATAATGTAATGGGGAGCCATGGCCAATGGTCACCAATGGTCGAAAAAGTTTGGGAAACACTGCAGTAATGCTTTGGCATTAGCTTTTTTCTTAATGCCTTGATACATTTTTTTAGACATATCTGCAGTGAAGCCTTAATCCCAATGTCCAAGCAACTACAAATATCAAACAAGATTTGGAGAAAGACTTGTGGGCACTTAGGCTCTGTAGTAATAGTAAGAGAATTTTGCAGGAATAAGCTTGCATCTATTACCAGTTCTTGCTTAGAGCTAAGTTATCAATCACATTTTTGACCATTTTATCCTGAATCCCAAATACTTATTTGCTAGCACAGTAGCTCATGAACTCAGTATAGAGTTGTCATTCTGTTTTTGTTATTATAAGTGAACTATTAATCATGTTGCTCTGGAAGGGCAAAGAACAGCTGAGATGTTGAGCTTAGAAAAAGGTAGCTCTGACAACAGTACCAGTGCTTGGTACTTAAACTGCATTGCAAAAATACTAGCTTTTTGCATGAGCTTGGGTGAGTCCCATTTAATCTGTTCTTTCCAGCATAAATGTGGTTGTTTCATTCCAGGTTTCCAAGAGGTAACTTTACAACTGTATGCACAACTTTCCCTGGGTATGCATAGTTGTACAGCAATGAGGTAACATGGGTTTGCATTTAAAATGGCTTATTTCAATGCCTCCGTTATGATTTTACACATATCCGAAGGTCTAGGTATAAAGAGTACTTAGCAAGATTTCACCCCAATTTTGCCTTTGGTCTAGTTACATGATTGTGAAGCCGAGGGCTAGGGCTATTTCAGTGCTAACACAAATGATTTCCATGCAAAATTCCCCCCCCCCCCCGGCTCAATTCCAGGCTGATCCAGCTTGGGAAAGACACCTGCCTGAAACTCTACAGCACAATCCTATGTGTCTATTCAAAGTAAATCTCATTAAGTGCAATGGGGCTTGCTCCCAGGAAACTGTGTATAGGATTGCGGCCCTTGAGAGCTAGTGCCAATCTGCACTGAATTCACTAAACTAGAGAGACCAATGGTATGATTTAGCATGAGCGTATTTCTTACATAAGCCGCTGTGATATTGATGTCTGCTATGTGCAACTACATACATAACGTCTACACTTCCTGTTTAGTCTGCTTGAATTGAAGAATATTGGCAATCCAGTAAAGAGAAGATCATGCAAAACTGGTCTTGCTGAACAGGTTTAGAAAAAAAGCCTTCATTTTTGGACCAGTTTTACAGGGCATAATCAAATCCAATGCGTGTGTAGACAGCCTGCCTCAGTTCTTGTAGTCTTGTATCGTTCCAAGAGATGAATGATTAACAGATGCCAAGGCCTATACTTTTGTTCAGTCTGAATGAAAATAGCAATGGAACAGCTATAGTTAGACTTTGTGTCCCATGTCCAATTCTTCATAGAAACCTTGTTCTGTTTTGACTTTAATGTAAAGTTCTGTTGAATTGTGTCTACACAGCAGCTCTTCTCCAATGAAAAGATTACACTACTGCAGCCTTCTCCCAATGCACAACCCATGAACTGTGAAAGTAAAGCCACTCCACTGTCATAGTATGTTTTATTTATCTTTAATTTTTTAAAAAGAAATGCACACAAACTGTGCAGAATGCTTCAGGGTAGTGTTTCTTTGTTACAAAAACCCCTTTCCATATAAAAAAGCATTAAAATAAGGTGGAATACAAGATAAATTAGCTCTACCTTTCTAATAAACATTTAAAATCTTAAAATAACTTCAACATTTACTTCACAAGTAGCCTGTTTCCATGGCACTTGCAACAGTGACGACAACAGACAGTGGAAGGGACTGGATGAATCTGGGTTCACAGAAACAAACAGAACTTGGGCATAAATCCAGCATGATATTTTTTTTGCACAAGCCCCACTGGAGTGAATGTGAGCTGCAATAAATTTGAATGTGGGTTGTGCAGGAGACCTTCATCCTAGATTGTGTCCCTTATTTTAAAGTATTCAACACAAGGTGCATCAGCTCTGGCCTTGGGTATTACAGCATTGCAAACTAACACCCCACCTGCCACTCTGCTCCTTACAGTGCAATCCTATGCATGTCTACCCAGAAGCAAATCTGTCTCTGTTCAGTGGGCTTACTCTCAGGAATGTTTATATAGGATTTCAGCCTTAGTTCATTATTTGAAAGTTTCATTACTTCCAAACCAATATATTCAAAGCTGCAGCCCAACACCCCACTCCTAAACTCATTACAGCAAATAATTTTGGAGTTGATGGCTATTCTTCCAAGTGTGCTTAGGCGCAGAGTAGGAAAGTTCTATTCTATAGCCCAACCATAACAGAAACCTACAAGGGAGTGCTATACTTGTCTTGCCGAAGGCCAAATGTTCATATTTCACTAGAAAAACATTTTTTGTATGTGCACATCATGGGGAGAAAGGGAGGGATGAACCAAAGAGTTTAGTATGTTAGAGTTATGTTCAAGAAAATAACATTGGACACACCTTTCATGCACACTTCTCACTATTAGTTGAGATTGGTGGACTTTGCGGTTGTCAATTGATGTCTATTGTTGCTTCCTCTCCTTGGGACCAGGACCTCTGAGGCCCTAGCCAGTTAGTTAATAACAGCAGTCAGTGTTTGTTTTGGTAATAATTCCTTTCACTTCAATGAAACAATTCACCATCTCTACTTCCCTGCCAAAGCCGACCGTGGCTTGTCTTTTGGATTACTACAAATGACTGTTCTAAAACAGCATGTCAGGCAAGGCAGGTTGGTGTAAGAAGAAAACTGAAAATTGAAAAGAAATTGGCAAATTGAGTAGAAACAGATTGCCCAAGAGGGAATATCCATTAGGCAAGGGAGGACATAGAAAAGGTCACAGGAACTGAGATTCTGAAAGAGCACGATGATGCCAGGAACCTTTGTAGCATTCTTCAGTTTTCCTCTGCTATGATTGTCAGTTAAAGTGCTGTTATTCCTAATGTCAGGTCTTTCTCATCTCCCTCTCTTGTAGGGAAGCCTATAAGGTAAGTTGTACAGCTCATGCATTGCAGGCAGGAGACCACGGGTTCAATCCCTTAAATGATCTTGGAGAACTGCTGCCAGTTCAAAGTATACAATACTGGATAGACAAATGGTCTGCTTAGAATGGCCTTCTCTCTGCATCATGAGGAGGAGTTCAACTGGGGGCAGTAGTTTCCACAAAATGGTCTTTTAAGGGCTCATTAAGGAAGGAAAGACAATCCTATCTCTTCATGTAACTTGTTTCACATGTTACACAACAAGAAACCTAGGTTTGCCACAAAGTAGACACAGGAGGGAGTTACAAGCAAATACCATCCCTCCAACAAGTGTACCTGTATTTTCAAACACCTGTTTATCAGATTAATATTTTTAAATTTGTGAAGAGATCCTTAGCTGCAGTTGTTGCAGATCAGCAGAATACATGACCAGCAGACATAAGAAATACTTTTGTTGTTCAGTAATTAAGTCGTGTTCAACCCTTCGTGATCCCATGAACCATATCCCGCCAGGCCTTCCTGTCCTCCACTATCTTCCCGAGTTCGCTCATTTTCATGTTCGTTGCATCGGTGATGCTGTCTAACCATCTCATCCTTTGCCTTCCCCTTCTCCTTTTGCCTTCAATCTTTCCCAGCATCAGAGTCTTCTCCAGAGAGTCCTCTCTTCACATTAGGTGGCCAAATTGAGTTTCAGCCTTAGTACCTGTCCTTCCAGGGAACAGTCAGGGTTGATTTCATTTAGGATTGACTGATTTGATCTCCTAGCAGTCCAAGGGATACAACTACTCTGTCAGTATTGCTTGCTTACTCTTGCTTACTGTATAACTGTTCAATTTAATGCTAAACACACTGTAAAATCCACACCTTTTTTATGGGAGAGACCGTCACGGACTAAGTTGAGATCTTGTTGCTCATCACCTGAAATCACTAGTCACATTCATGATTTTTTTTCATTTCCTCACTGCTTGCTTCAGTTGCAGGTGAGAGTAACATTTTCTCTACACCATTGTTCCTGCTATGTACACTTCTTAATGTGCTTCCTGTATACCTCAATTGGCTTTCACAGATTCTCGTGGCACTATGTCCTGTCTTTTAGCAGTAGCCTTCCACCTCCTTGGTGCATCATGTGTTAACATTCCTTGCTCAGGTTGCTACTTGTTCAGCATATTGCTCTCACTATGGTTTATGCCCCCATCATAGTCTCTGGCAAGAAAAGATGTTCTTTGGACTTAGGACTACTCTGCCCATCTTGATGCTTCAATGCCACCCTTTATCCCTTTTGATAAATTGCCTGTTTTCTTAAGTTGGCTTTGTGGAGCTGAATGGATGACACCATTCCACTCCACCACAATTTGGCATCATCAGTACCAAAAAAGATTCCACTCCATTTGATTCCACTCCTTCATAGAGCAGGAAAAGCGCAAAGTAGGAATCGCATCACACAGAACAAATGCTGCAAGATTCAAATGAAATTGTGCAAAGGACAACTGCAAACATTTCTCATTACTTTCACTGCTATTGGGGGGATATTTTCAAACTGCCGAAAGGCAAGCGCAAACCTGAAACTACAGGCTAACCAGCTGCTACAAAAGGACAAACTTGACCATAACATGGAGATGACAAAACATTCAGAAGCCTACAAACAAAACAAAAAAGTCGTTCTCCATAAGGGAGACAGCACCAGTTATTTTAGATGAGAACATTTTTGTTTTTAAAGGTGAGGGAATCAGCAGCAAACAGCCTTGGTCTTTCACAGAACACTAATCAGAAAACGCATTGTGACAAAGAAGGTACAAACTAAAGTTCTGCTTTTATCTTGCCCCTCTCTGGGATTTGAAAAGGATGCCTATGTTCCAACATGGTAGGCTCAATCCCTTCTGTGGGACTCCAAACAAAGGCAATATTCCCAGAGATCCCAAAAAGCTTGCATCTCCTAGATATTGCAAGTGATGACTCATCTTGGCTGATGGACTTTACCAGTCAGCATCGAAACCACATCCCCCCCCCCCCATGTTGCTTAAAACCATCTTGACCTGTATATGTCAATGCTTTGGCTAAGCAGTTTCTTAAGATGCTGAATCTAGATGTAGTTTATACAGTGAGTGGACCTTCTCTTTCTTTCCAACTTAGCAGATCACTGTCCTGCTTGAAATGTGAATTCCATGTAATGTCTTGTTTCAGTGGGGACCGTTAGAATTCACTGTTTCCTTGTAGGCACCTTGAGTCTCTAGTGCAACCCAGTGTGTGGGGCTTCTGATGAATGATGGCCCTGGGAGAAGGCAAATAGTGCACAGCACCTCAAAGTTCCAGCCCCTGAAGTACAATCCTTTTGGTCATTCATATATTACAAACCACTTTTCCACATTAACCAAAAATAAAGTTTCTTATCTTCTGTCTTTCCTTGCTTGAAAGCATGTGGTCAGAAAATTCTTAGATACTCATGGAATGTTTTCTATTGGATCCCCCGAAAGAGGCACATGGCAAAGATCATTGCAAATAGCTGTGAAGGAGTCAGAAAAAAAAGATAAAAAAAAAGTCAGCCATAGTTACAACAGTCTTAATTCTAAAGGAAAACTTCCAAAATAAGCCCAGGATAAAACAAAAGTCAAAGAGTACAAAGGCAGCTCTATTCAACAAAGAATTAATAGTGCAATCCTATGCATGTCTACCCAGAAGTAAGTTTCATTGTGTTCAATGGGGCTTATTCCCAGTGTGCATGGGATTACGGCCTAAATATACTTTGGTCTCAAAGTAACGCTGCTTCATGGAAATGCTGTATGGAGCACATATTCTCTTGACTCTGTTACATAATTATGTGCTCCTAAATACCGTATTGACCTGAGTATAAGACTCACTTTCCCCCCCTAAGGCAAGTCTTTAAAGTAGGGGTGCAGCCTACAATCAAAGTCTAGTGTTTACTGCCTAGAGTTTTCTGCAAAGCGTCCCGGTTTTCAAGCCTCTCCAAGTCTCTTTCAAAGGTAAAACCTTTTTCTTTTTTTAAACTGCAAAGCACTGTGTTTTCAGCTCTTAATCATTTGCTAAATGGTCACGATCTCTCTAGCAGGCTCTAGCCTCAGGAAGCATTTGAAAAAATTAACCCTTAAGTTCCAGCCCCAGGAGTCTGTGGAAACTAAGATTTATTGATCCTGCAGTTTGAAAATTGAGAGTGCAGTTTGAAAGAGCTCCTGCATAGGCTTACCATATCCAAAGGGGGACAGAGTGCCAACCTTTAGGCTGCAATCCTATGCACACTTTCCTGGGAGTAAGCCCCATTGAATGCAATGGGACTTACTTCTGAGTAGACATGCATAGGATTGTGCTGTTAACCATTGAAATTTGGCCAGGTGCAGCTCATCATCATGAAAGGGTGCAACAAGCTGCACCTGCCCAAATTCCAAAGTTTAAAGGCAGGCACTCTATCCCCCTTTGGATCTGGGAAGGTTACTTATACTAGGGTGCCCAGATTCAATAAGAGACAGGGAGCCTATGCCTTTAACTGTACTAAAGCTGTACTGTTTTACTAATGTGTATATTTTCTTTAAGTTAAAAAAAGTTAAATGTATTTTTTAAAAAATAGCACCAAACGTTAAGGGTGCAGCTTATAATCAGGAGCATCTTATACTCAGGGCAAAATGGTATATCAAAATTCCCCTGATGTGTTGGGTTCTATTTGGAGTACATTTGTCTTTGAACTGTTTTTGTACTGCACCAGTCTTCATTATTACTTTAGAATTGTTTTATTTTCGGGTTCAGAGACTATGGTCAAAATTTCAAAGCAAATTAAGTTTAAAAAAAACTTAATTTTTTTTTAACTTAATTTGGTTTCAAATTTTGACTGTGGTCTCTGATCCCTAAAATAAATAAAAAATTCTAAACTAATGGTTGCCAGCCCTGAGAATCTGAAATCTTACTTAGTCTTCATTATGATAGTTTTGTGACAGAAATAATCCCACTGAAGACTGCTCCTAATACTCCTCTCCTTTATATCTTATCCTGGCTTCTTGTTCTGTCAGTGTCAACTTTTAAGTTTCTAGTCTTTATGGTTAAGGCTTCACTCCTCGTCCCTCACTTTACTCATCTTCTTTGGTTTGCCCTTACTTACACCCTAGCTTTCCACTCCCTCTACTCAAAACACGTTCATTTATTTTCTGATTCAGATGACGTTTTTGTCAACTTCAGTGTCATTTGACAGACAATCAGAGCTGGAATGAATTTGTGATCTATCACAAGCAATACTCTGGTTACACCTTGCAAACTATTTTCATTGTTATTTTCAATGCTACACTTTGTATCAATATTTGGTAGTCTAGGACTGTAATCCTATGCACCTTTACCTGGGAATAAGCATCATTAAGTACAGTGGGGCTTACATTTGAGTAAGCATGAATAGGATTGCACTGCAGGTGGCGCTGTTGTACAACATGACACGTTGGTCAGTATTGCAACCTTCCCCCCCCCCCCAAAAAAAAAAAGAGTTAAACCCACTGGGCAAGTTATTGAACATCTCAATAGTGTTGCAAAATGGGAACTTAATTAAAAGGGAAATCATCTGCTTTGATTTCATAATTTCAAATCAATTACATTCACTGAGTTCTTTTCATTAGATCTCTACTTTCAATGCATGTGTCAGTTAACAAGACTGATATGGCCATTGCTTATGCCACACCTAACACCAGAGGGCACTGTGTATTTTTACATTGCAATTTCTGTGGATAATATACAAAAAATCAAGACTGAGAAGAGACCCTACAAAAAGGCAACTGTATGTTTTTAGCATAGGGCCACATAGGCAAATCAACTTCCACTATACCTCGATAGCTAAAACACCAATGGCAAGAGCTCCTGCAAGATACACGTACGTCTCAAAGGAGTTAAGTATTACAGTGTAGCAGCCCTAGAAAGAAAGAAACTGCCATGAAACAAACTTTCATTCAAAGTCAGTTTTAGGGCTCTTTTTGACAACCTACAAGCAAAATAAGCCTTTTCATCTAGGCCTTGCGGAAGAAGAGACCATTAAAAGTTCAGCGTCAACAGCGTAGCCCTGAGGGATAAAGAGCTGAACAGCTAAGCAATAAACCAGGAGCTACAGCGATGCTGACAGGAATAGTACTAGAGAGCCCTTTGCCCTACAGGATGGATAGACAGGGGGAATGACTCTGTAGGCATCAGGATGGTGGATAAACATGAGTATACATGCACTGGAAAGAAAGACAGTTCAGGGAGCTGATTTATTTCCTTTTCAACTCAGCTCAGGAGAACCAAGCCACAGCTCCTGAGTTTCAGACCAAGCTGAATCACTCTGGGTCAATTCAGACATGCAGTTCTGAGGTGGAGCAGCCCTGAGCTGCAAGCGCATCATCTCAAGATTTTAATGAGAAAGCATTTTTATGACAACCCCCTCTGTGTGAAAATCATAGAGATTATTACCACATCTGAAAGAAGGTTGAGTATTCCAAATTCTCTCTCTGACTTGCAAAATACGGCAGCTTTCAAACATTTTCAAACTATATCCATTTTAAGCCTCTGTTCCGGTGTGCACATCGCACTGCTGCCCACAGGGTTACTCACCCATTCCTTGTACAATGCATGGACCACTCAGTACTTCTGTTCTTCCTTAGCTTCTGCTGTTCCTGAGCAGCAGAATCATGCACTCAGGTGGCACTAGGGAGGAAAATTCCCTTCTAGCAGCTACTGGAGTGAAAATGCTGCCCTAGAAACTCAGCCTGAAGCCACATAGTACTGGTACTTGATTTTAATTTTATGTCACTTTCCCACTCAAAGGATCCTTAAGGCAGCAACTGTGTCCTTTCACTTTTTTTGTCTTTTAGGGAAAAAAAAACAAAAAGGGGGTTATGCTGCATCATATATGGTTTTGTATTTCCAAGAGCCATTAGTTGACTTGGGTCTGGAAACCTCCTTGGGTTCATTTCTCTCATGAGCCTATGGATACATTGTGTGGCCTTAGGCAAGTTCACTATTACTCAGGCCAAGTTCCCCATCTATAAAATGCAGTTAATAGTGAGGACTATTGGACTGCCTGAGAGAGCAAATGTCACAAAATACTGCTAGACATTGTTCCATAGTCCAGTGCAGTGTACTTCAAAGCAAAAACAGAAAAAAGATGGAAGAGTCCGATAAAGGGTGAGGCAAATTTTGCATTACTGCAAGCACAGAGGAACTTTTATAACATATGGCCTTCCAAGTTCAGACTCAACACTACGTATTCTTCTACTCCATCAATTTGAACAGCACTGCAGACTGTTTCTGCCTCCACATACCTGCCGGTTTTGGTACATGTCTTTTCCCATGAGACAGTCTTCCTCACTGATGAACGCTCCGTCCCGGGACTGGAGCTCCCGTCGGCAACAAGCGTCAGGAACTTGTTGGAAACGAGGGGCAGATTCAAAATCTTCTGGACCATTGACACCACAGCAGCCAAACTAGCATATATGAAAGGCAATCACACATTAATATTGTTTTGTTGCAAGATAGGAGATATCAAAGAAAGTAAGATGAAAACTTAAAAGGAGGAAGGGCAAGAAGGGTATGTGGGAATCAGCCAGGCAAGCAGAATGAGTATGGCAAGCTGAGGGCATTCTGCAAACAGACAAAGAACATATAAGTTGGCATTTAATCCAAAGGTCTGTATCCTGAGACACTCAAGCGTTCTTTTCAAAGAGAAATGTTTTTCTAGTCTTCATGGCTGTGCAGGCAAAGTTGAAAGTGTAATGCCTGCTGAAATTGTCAAAAGTGGAGGTGAACTCAGTGGAGCTTCCAGAGGGTTGGATTCAGTGCCCTGCACAGCTTCCTGCTCTTCAGCATGATTAGGAAACAAAACAAAAAGGAAAACAAGCAAATATACACAAGTGTAATTTACAGTGTTCTATAATTTGCCTTTCCTGCAGAATTTGGGATACTTTGGCAGAGAGTATGCACAGCTCTGAATATGGGTTCCTATTGACAATTTTGTTTCAATATTAACATTTCAAGACGACATTGACTAAAGGGGAGCAATTTCCAAGGAATACGAGAGAGTGAAAAACAACATGAACATCCTCTAGTCCAGGGGTGTCAAACATGCAGCCCTTTGTTGGATTTAAGGCTGGATGCAGCCCTTGGAAACTCTTTATCTGGCCCCTGTTATAATTGAGCTCTCCCAGAGCCGCCCTTCAGCACTGCCTGCTTTTGCTGAGGCTCTCGGATGGAGAGATGGAAGGAGGTCTCAGAAGGCAAGGAACACTATGGGGTAAGGGGTAGACCAAGAGGGGTGAGAGAGGGAGATGCAGCCGAGGTGCTGGGAGAGTGCAATTATCATGCGGGCTGCCCTTTCAACAGCGCTGCTTATGCCAAGGCGTCACTTCGCAGACCACCTCTCAGCTGCTGAACTGTGAAGTGATGCTGGGGCAGAAGAGGGGCTGCTGAAAGGGCGCCCCCCCCCCGTGTGATAATTTGGCTCTCTCATATCATGATCAAGATTTGCACATTTTCTCTTATATCATTTGCAGCGAATGAGAGTTTCTATGTGAGAACGAAGTGTTTATTTCTGGCCATCATCTGCTTAATGATGTCACTTCCTGTTTAATGATGTCACTTCCAGCCCTCAGCAGGTGCCATTAATGCTATTCAGCCCACTATATGCAATGAGTTTGACACCACTGATCTAGTCTGAAATGAAACAAGAGATTTCTGATTGTCTTCATCAGCCTTTTGGATAATGTCCAAAGTGATTTACTCAGTTTTGCCCACCAAGCCTATAGCAGAGCTAGGAATAAAGCTGACATCTCCTGTCTGTCTAACTCTCCCTGTAGCCAGTGCACCATCTGGCACAGCCACCTACAGTATATAGAAAGACTCACCTATATAGCCAAATAATGCTCACATTGTACTATCATTTAGGGAACAAAAATATTAATGCATTTATATTTAAAAATAAAGCTCTTCCCCCAAATTCTTGAACAAGCATTAAGGTCAACCCTTCTTTTTTTCTTAACATAATACTAAACTGAATGCCACGGAAATAAATTCTCACATGCAACTGCCCACTGGGGTCAACCATGTGGGCACTAGCCTATGCCAATGAATGGGTCCATCCAGCTGGGCAACCCCTGAATCCTCAATGCCAGTGACAGCACCCAATGTACCATCAAGGGGTAGGAGGGGGCACCATGTGATAATCTAGTATAGGACTTTACCCCAGCCCCCTAGCAACATGCTGCCAGTACTGCTGTCATGCACAGGGGCTGAGAACACATGTGCACAAATGGGCATTGCATACACAGTTACTCGGTCCAGTCTAGCAGTTGGTACTGTGTGTATGTTGCCCAGAAGCTAGGACCCATTGATCATTCATTTTTGAGTAAAACGGGGATAGATTTAATCTACCTCGAAACAATGGATCACTGGGATTCCTTTTTTTTTTTTTTAATTTTAACTGGGCTACAATGTGTGCTTTGTTGGACAGTGGCCATTACATTTTATTCTTTGGCTACTATGCCAAACTGTAAATGCTGCATCTATGTCTAAGTAGCTGCAAGGCTATTTCTTAGAGGTTATTAGGGATAATTCACTACAGGTCATTTAAACTGTAACAGGTAAAAACAGTCTCCATCTAAGCAATTTGTAGCTTGGTGCTGCTATGCCAAATCTCACAAACACAACTTCCCTATTAGGCATTATTGGCTCTGGTGACTACCCATCAACAAATGCAGAAAATATGGCAATGTAAAAGGATGTGAAGAAGATCATTCCAATTATCTGTAACTCAATTAGCCACATGATAATTTTGTCAAGGTCCCCAGTGCTGATTTCCAGTACAGTACTTGCTTACTAGCCTGCCAACCAGCAATTGATTCCAAAAGGGCTATTGGAAATTCAATAGCAAACACCTTTTAGGGGCTGCTAGCCTGCCATAGATGCAATACTGTATCTTAGGGTATAACTTGAAATACTTTATGTAGTATGGCCCTGGTCTTTTTGAAAGTTAAATAGCAGTGGATAATCTGATTTAGAACTGCAGCATGCAGGGAGGGGAGGGGGTATTTAATGCTTTCCCCACAAATAAAAACTGCACATTCCACACTATTATGACCAGAAAGGAGATTTCCACCAGTGCCAGTGGAAGCTTCTTCTTTTTTTTCATAATAAAAGTTTTTTTTTTGGGGGGGGATGATTTTTGTCAGGACTGCAGCATCAAGAAAATGGTTAGATACCTCCTTCCCGCTTCCAACCAAATCTGACCCCACCCCTGGCTACTATTTAACCACACCCAGACAGGCAAGACTCTGTTTATTGCAATATGTAGTGTAGTCCTTTAGAACAGAAATGAAAGGTTAACATTATACTGACTGTTTTCAATGTTAAGTTGTTCTGAAACCCAGATACTATACAGCTTTTAGCCAGTTTGGACTTCACTGTAGAATTTGACTTTTGCTCCTAACTCTGCAGCTGCACAAAGCCATGCTGTATAAATGCTTCTCTTAATACAGGTGGGCCCCCATATCCACAGATTCGCTATCCATGGTTTCAGTTATCCACAGATCGCAGGGACACCCCCCCTCCCCAAGGCTTTTACTTTTTACCCAGTATGCTTCGTTTCTTCCTTAAACAAACAGGAGAAGCAGCCTCTGGCTGCTTATTACAGGCAAATAGAACGAGACTAAGTACTAGAGAGGCTCTGCAAGGTTAACAGAAACCTTGCAGAGCCTCTCTAGGACTTAGTCTCGTTCTACTTGCCTGCAATGGAGGCTGCTTCTCTGTTTGTTTTAAGGAAGAAACAAAGCTTGCTGAAAGAAAAACAAGAGTGGGGGGCGCGCGCACGCCTGCCCGCAGGAAAGGCAGAGCGGGGCCCCCTCAGGAAACCATGGAAGGGGGGTTCACTCTTATCCACGGTTTCAAGTATCCACAGAGGGGCCTGGAACATATCTCCAGCGGATACGGGGGGAGTACTGTTTATACTAGGGTGAGCCACCTACAGATGTACTAATTAATCTACCTCCTAGAGATGCTGGTACTCACGGTGATCATGACTGAGTTCCACGTGGAAGAGAAGACATCAGACTCATTGTTCCTCTGATAGTGTTTCTTCAGCTCCTTGGTAAAGAACTCTCGGGTCAACTGCATCACAAAACGAAACAAAAAGACAAAGAATTCCTGCCAGTACTTCCTGTTCACCGTGCAAAAACATGGCAGCACACAGTGTTTATATGCTGTCGACACTATTAGCATTTGACAGATTAATATCACAAGATAATCTAACATTTGTTGAGTTAGATGTTCCTTGATTGCCTATACCCATATGGGTTATATAGCCCTTTTTGCTGAGCTAGGAAAAAAACAGTGACATGATGCTTGGAAGTTTACTGATTATACACACACTAAAACAGCATTAGGAAGAGAATTTCAGGAGACTCGGAGACCTTGCCTAATTAGGTTGCAATTTGCAAAACTGCTCTTCAATTCAGTGACATGTCTCTCCCCCTCCCCCGGGTTTGATGGGATTGTGTAAAAATAGAGTATTATGGACCTCTCTCTCTCCTGTTTAAGCTCTTTGATGGATTTTCAAAAACGTCCACCAAAACCAGGGACTTTCAGGATCTTGATATGTAAGGCAATGTTTCCCTTTGAACGTTTTAGCACCTTGCAAGGAGTCTGGAATTTTTGCCAAGACCTCAAACATTCCCTAGTAAAAAAATTAGAAGTGAACCCAGTGAAAAGTGCTTTTTTCTATTGGATTTCATTGGAACGGATCAGGTTCTCAAGGGATTTAATGCTCATATGTTCCATGCCTTACACATAAAAATAACTTCATGCATTAGGCCTGAATAGGTAAAGTGTCATTCAAAGGCGTTCCCAAACGAGAAATGTATAACATGGTCCAGTGTTTTTACTTTTTCTTTACAATAGAATGGGGGGGGGGGAGAACTACCCTAAACAGGGTAAAACTGTGGCAGGGGTAGGAGGCATTAGAAGTTTGACCCCATATGGTTCCAATCCACAGTGTGACTCCCCCACCCCACATACTATTTACTGTATTTAGAAAAAAAAAAGTTGACTTTCAATTGAGTAGAGTACCATAGGGAGGTGTGATTTGGATTGGAACCACAACAGGGTGAAGTGCTAAAGCCCCTACCGCATTTTCAGGACTCTCCAATATCTCCAATACCATTGTTTAAAAAAGAAGGAAGCTAACACATTTCTCATAACATGCTGCAGCTTGGCTCTAATCCCAAAAATCAAGCATGTGGGGAAGACATGGAATTGTGCTGTGACATTTTTGCACTTGATCTTCTCTCCACCTTGTTTAAAATCAGAATACGAAATAGCCTCCGCATGGCACTGAAATGACACTGCCTGCCGTATCTTCATTTCACCGGCTCTCCAATAGTAAGGCAATCCTTTTGTGTACACGATACTGTCATCTTGAAGATATTATCAACTGCATCTTTCTTGTCTACAACGAATGACTATCGCATATAAAAAGAAGATGAAACTTGCTGAAATGTGTATATATTATATGCACACTAATACGCCAATCCAGGATTTATTCATGTTTTTCTAGTTAAATTAAAGCATTTCAAAATGAGTTATATGTAGAAACAAAGGATTGAGAAGTCTATTTTAAATTCCTACAAATTATAATGACTTCAATTGGCTAAGCCTTCAGAAAGCTCATGGTTCTTCCATATCAGGCCAGCAGCTTCAATTGCTCTCCCACTAAAACCAATGTCACACATGAGACAGCAGCAAACTTAGGATGTGAAGTTACCAGTTAACACTCTACAGGGAGCTGTCGTCAATTCGCTCTCCCTGAGAAGTACACCTGTGTCATATTCACAGGCTTGTCATATTCACATCATGCATTTTTTTTAATGCATAGACATAACACCTCCATAGTTTTTCAGACCCGTGATGTAGGTCTGCCTGGTTTTGATGCTTAGGCTCTGCCACTTGGAGCTACTATGAAGCTGCACTGACAGAACAAGAAAGCTTCATGCTGAATGTGGGTGGAGCTATAGTGAGTACTGCAAGTTGCAAAGGAAGATGCTCTGTGGGCTAATCATAAGGGAAGGTGAGGTCAAAACATGGCCAAGGGGGCTGCAAAATAAGATATGGTAGGCTGTATTTTACATGATATTCTTAAGCTGCCCATTACTGTATTGGCTGACTCCTATGAGTTACTTTTCAATTACACAGGTGAATATGAAAAAGTCTGAACACTTAAAGTAGCGTATGACTTCTCAGCAAAGCCAGCACATGAAGTAAAAGTCAGGCCTAACACACTATTTCTGTTCATGAGATGGCTCCTGAGCAAGATAGATACATACATGAAAATATTTTGTCCAAATGAACCATCCAAGTAACTTGGCAACAGAAAGGAGTTATTGCCTGACCCCACAATCATCCTGCAATACTCAGGTTATTGTGTTAAGATGATCAAGAAAAAGTTAATTTCAGAGGTTATCATACAACATTGTAAACAACTGTAGAACAATTACATTACCCAACAATGGCACAGTGTATGGCATCATGGTTCCCATTTGTGATGGTACTGAAGTTTGAATTTCTGGTTTGGTATACACATTTGTCCAGTTTGTAATGCTTGGCGGGATTACAAATAATCCCCAAGAAGTTCTTATTTGCCTCAGAAGGTATATAAATAAAGTACCTTATTGTCCCGAGTATAGGCCGCTCCTGATTATAAGCTGCACCCTTAACGTTTGGTACTATTTTTTAAAATATGTATTTTTAACTTAAAGAAAATATACACATTAGTAGAACAATAAAACAGTACAGCTTTAGTACAGTAAAAGGCATAGGCACCCTGTCCCTTATTGAATCTGGGCACCCTAGTATAAGTAGCCTTTCCAGATCCAAAGAGGGACAGGGTGCCTGCCTTTAAACTTTGGAATTTGGGCAGGTGCAGCTTGTTGCACCCTTCCATGATGATGAGCTGCACCTGCCGAAATTTCAATGGATAACAACACAATCCTATGCATGTCTACTCAGAAGTAAGTCCCAATGCATTCAATGGGGCTTACTCTCAGGAAAATGTGCATAGGATTGCAGCCTAAAGGTTGGCACTCTGTCCACCTCTGGATATGGTAAGCCTAGGCAGGAGCTCTCGCTCTCAACGTTCAAACTGCACTCTCAACTTTCAAACTGCACGATCAATAAATATCTTAGTTTCCACAGAGTCCTGGGGCTGGAACTTAAGGGTTAATTTTTTCAAATGCTTCCTAAGGCTAGAGCCTGCTAGAGAGATCATTGTTCGGCCATTTAGCAAGTGATTAAGAGCTGCAAGGAACAACCTTGTAAAGGCTTGAAAACACAGCACTTTGCAGTTTAAAAAAAAGAAAAAGAAAAAAAGCCCCATTTTACCTTTGAAAGAGACTTGGAGAGGCTTGAAAACAGAATGCTTTGCAGAAAACGCTAGGCAGAAAACACTAGGCTTTGACTGTAGGCCGCACCCCTACTTTAAAGACTTGCCTTAGGGCAGGGGTGCACAACATACGGCCCGCGGGCCGCATGCGACCCTCCTGACGATTTCCCGTGGCCCGCGAAGAAATCGGGGATCCCAGAGAGCGGGCACTCTCTGGGATCCCCAAGTTCTTCGCAGGCCACGGGAAATCCTCCGTGTCTGCTCTTTCATGTCTTTTGCCGCGCATTCTGCTCCTGACGTGGCTCATTCGGCTCCTGGCCGAACACCAGGAGACTCCAGGCGGCGCTTTGATCGCCGCCAATCAGCTGAGTCTCCTGGCATTCAGCCAAGAGCCGAATGAGCCGCGTGCTCCGCTAAGTTGCCTGTTGCTAGACGCGACTTCAAAGCCCTGCGGAAACAGGCTTTGAAGTTGCATCTAGCATCAGGCAACTTGGCGCAGGCCTTCACCCTCCGGCCTTCACCTTTCCCGGGCTGCGACTGCCACTAGGGCCGGATGGCCGGCAGCAGCGTTCCCCATTTGCGTCCTTTCTCCGTAGGCGCAGAGCATCTCCTGCTATGGAGCGTCTTCCTTTGCTTTCTGGCGGACGATGAGGCCCGGGGCCTGCAAATCATCAAGCTGATTTTGCTCTTTGCTCTCGCAGTGCAGGAAGAACTTGAAAATTCATGGGAGGGTCAGTGGGTGGGAGGAGGAGGAGGAGGTGCTTTCGGACCAAGGGGGGCTGGCTGCCTGCTGCAGTTCTTCCGGCTCAATATTGAGTAAGTAAGAGAAGAACTGCCACGCCAGAGAGAGATCCGTACACGGGTGGACTTGGGAGAGGGATTTGTGTTTTTGTTAAAAGAGATCCTGGCATTTTTATGCCTTTTGTGCATGTGTCTCCCTGGGGTGGCGGCGGCGGGGGGGGAGAGGACGGAAGGAAAGGGGAGGGGGCGCGTGATGACTGTTCTCCCTCTATTGCCGTGAAAAAAAAGGAAAAGCTTTGCTGCCGCCATCACCTCCTCTGCTCTACTCCTCGCTGCTCTCTGTTTGTTTTATTAAAACGCTTTTTGGGATGTGATCCCGCCCCCTTTTTGCAACAGTGAAACTGATTATTTCTCCAGCTCGGCAGGAGAGAGTCATTCGTTTGGGATTGTGGGAGAGAGAGAAAGAGAAGAGAGGACAGAGGAAGAGAAGCTTCGCCGGACGTGTAGTTTTGAACCCTCCTTTCCCTGCCTCTCTCCCCCCCCTCCGATCCTCGCCTCCTGTCACTTCCTTCCTGGACGTTTTCAGGACGAGTCCGCTTACTTTTAATCCGACCAGCAGCACTTTGAACTAGGTTGCTGCTGCTTTGAACTAGCAAGCAGCTTGCTGCTGCTTTGAAATCGCAAGAGTCGCCTCCTCCTCGCCCCCGCTCGTGCCTATGGGTCTCCTATGTGTGTGGGACATTTGAAAAATGTCAAATTATTGAAAAAGCTTCCCTTTTGCAACAGAGTCTTCTTTCCTGTACCACTATTTTTTGCTCTTCTGCCCCCATTTCTGGTTGGTAGCTCCCAAGATTCTATCAAAAAAATGTAGCTACTGTTTGTCTAAGGTCTGTCCACCACTGAACTTCTTGCCCAAACCATCTGACTAAGCAACCTTTAGTTTGTTAAGTATCTTCTTAGTTGGGTCAATCAATTTCCTGATAGCTGCATAAAAATTAAATACTTGATACTGTTTCCCCCCATCAAGATCTAAAACTCATGTTTCCAGATGTATTTGTAGTGGGATAGGGTTGAATTTCTAGTGACCCAATCCTATCCAATACAGTCCATCAGCAGAATGCGCATTCTGCTGGGGAAGCGTCACGATCCAGAAGGCGTGACACTGCTGGTGAGTGCAACAGGCTCACCAGCACAGTTGCTAGCAGTTGCACATAATCACCGGTGGCAAAGACACCATCCGCTGGCACCAGGTAAGGCAGTTGTGGGGGTGGGTGGTGGGAGGAATGGGGGAGGAAGTGAGGAGAATGGGAACATTTCTGGGCAGGGACAGAGGAGAAACCAGGGGTGGAGAGGAGGTGGGAGGGGTGGATCAGGTGGCAATGGTGCACACCAAATCCTATCCCCTCTTTTGAAAATCTTCCTGCCCCATTTCTGTCCTCAGACATATGCCACCAAAATAGGTGGTGTATGTACAAGGAGAATCATAGGCGGTCCCAGGGCTTAAGAGGAGGTAAGTAAACAAAAAAAAAATTATTAAGCAAAAATATTTTTATTTACCTCCCAGTTGCCTCCAGGTCGCCCCCCCCCCCCATAGAATCCAACTTGAACCATTTTGATGCAGCTGCATAGGATTGGGCCATAGGTGGTTCTTAGACAAGGCTAGTGCTTGGTGGAAAGCAGATGAATCCAAACTACTATTTCCTAGGGAACATTAAATAACGAGCATGTGCACCAGACACATTTACACTGATGCTATGAGCTGGGAGAGATCTCTTGGAAAACAAACAAGCTTTTTCCCTGAATGTTTGCTGAGAAAACACCAAGCTGAACCTGGATTGAGCTGAGGGAAGTTCATCCATCCATAGTTTCTGGAACTATTCATTCAACCATTCATAGTTCCTTGAACAAAAATTCCAGATCTCTTGTTTTCATGTCAGAAGTATAACAGAACACAAGGTTTGGAAATCACAGCATGATATTTCTGTAGCATGGATGCAATCAAATCATGACAACAAAATGAATACTAAGAGTTAACCAGTTTTCAGTAATTCAATGTGTGCTCAAAACTTAACTGGGAGGCTATGTAGTTTTTATATCATTTCCACTGCAACTTTATTACTGAAATTAATGAAAATGCTGTGGACCTCACAGGTTTTGCACAGGGCTTATTAAAACTACACCTTGAATAGTCTGAAAAGGCCATGTTACCTTTAAATGGAAATGCTTATTAGTCAGACAGGATGGGGATCTTCCCTTGGGAAATAAGTCAGCACCGTCAGGGACCTCTGGGTTAGGAGGTGCCTCCACATATGCTCACGCATTGTATTTCCCTTTCCTTCTTTTGCATAATTTACCCGCCTGGGTTCCCATCCTGCGGAGACAGCCGCCCAGACTTTTTATTGATGCTTGTCTGTTTCCTAAGTGCAGACTTTGAAACTAATATTACAGTTGGTAATAGTCCCAATTGGCTTCCTTTGACCAGTTCTGGAACAAAAGAGTCATTTGAATATAAAGTGAAACCTTTATTTTGACAGGCATGATCCCAAAGGAAATGCTTGAGGTTTGTGTTTGTGATTTTTATGAGATTTGACCTAAAACAAAACCCAGTGCAGGGACTGTGCTTATTTGCCAGAAAAAAGAAAAAAACAGAAAAAAAACCATTCCCTTTCATTGGTATAACATTTTACTCTATTCCAAATATTAGAACTTCAAAGGAGGAAAAAAGGGTTAACAGTTTTGCCACACAGCTCACTTTCAGCTTAAAAAGAAATTGATAAAACAAAGCAGGCTAAAATTAGAACATACTATTGACCAAGCATGATTTATCTTCTATGTAATAAGCAAGTGTTAGGTTAAAGTGGTCTGTCTGTCCCTCTACTGTTGATCCTCAGTGCAAATGCTACTTGGATTAACACATGCAGTACTTTCCAGTGGTGTTACCGAACTTCACCATTGCCTGTTTCAAAATACAAATTGCGTGTGCTCATAACATGATGTGCCTGTATTCCAAACCAGGCCCATTTCCCACCTTCAATAGTTCTTCTGTGAGTCAGGTTGCAATCTGAGCTGGAGAAGAACTGCTGGGGTGGGAATGGGTTTGTTTGTTTATTTAAACACATCTATACCCTGTCTTTCCCCTCCGAAATACAAGGCACCAAGGGTGGCTTACAATATAACTTTCACCTTGCATCCACTTATCTGGTTCTGACTATAGTGATGGCAGTTCTAAACTTCTAGAAGATAGAAGTTCTAAACTTCTAATACTGTACGTATTTTTCTCTGACACTTTGAAAATCTATTACTTTTTACATTGTCATATACCAGTGACGCAGATGAGAAGATCCTTCCTTTGAATACTGCTGGGATAAAGTGGAAGGAATTAGGAGCAAAGAAAGTTGGAAAAGATTTAAGAGCAATAAATGAGAGCTGGCTAATAGAGCTCTAGTCTATTGTGATTAATCTTTCCCACTTTCTCCACTCCTAGTTCCTTCTCCCCCCCCCCCAGCTTCTCTTCTACAACATCAGCCATTTTTAACAGCTTGCTTGCCCGTCTGCTTCCCTAACTATCCGTCTCATTTCAAATCTCAGCAGAAGACATCTCCCATGTTGTTCATTCTTAATTTCTTCCTTTCCTTTTTGCTATTACTTATTTAACTCTAACTATATTATTTAACCCTATATAGTGCTGTAAAAGCTTTGGATGCAAGATGTTGCACAAGATAAAGCTGTGCTGCACCATAAGGCAGGCAGTACAGTGTCTATTAATTACTTCTGTCTCAGATGGAGATGGGCAGTGTAGAGAAGAGCATTAGCCATAATACCACCTTTGAAAGCCAAAAAGCTATAAACAACCCAATCCTATGCAGGTCTACTCAGAAGTAAGTCCCATTTTATTCAGTGGGGCCTACTCCCAGGAACGTATGCATTGGATTGTAGCATAAGATAACTCAAAAAGGATGTACAGGTATACATCATTTAATTAATGACGTGGATACGTTCTGTGAAACCCATCATTAGGCAATTTTGTCATTATACGAACATCATAGACAGTTTGCACAATTGCTGCTTTCCCCTGTCCTATTTTGATGGAATGTAAAGCACTTTTCTCCTCGCATCGGACAAATGCTGAAAGTTGTGCAGCTGGGCTGGGGAGGAGAAGAAGGCAACAGGGAAGGCTGCTAGGAGTTGTGGTTTTCCTCCCCAGGGTGATCCATGGAGGAGCTGAGAGGGGAAACGACAGCTCCCAGGATGCTTTGCAGCACTGCTTGACTGCCCAGTTGTGTGTGTGTGTGTGTGTGTGTGTGTGTGTGTGTGTGTGTGTGTGTGTGTGTGTGTGTGTGTGTGAGAGAGAGAGAGAGAGAGAGAGAGAGAGAGAGAGAGAGAGAGAGAGAGAGAGAGAGACAGAGACGTGCTGCATTGTGTTTGAAGCTCTCCAGCAAGGGGATGAGTGCGAGCATATGCTCCGTTCTGCCCGTGGCACACACTGCACAGTGGCGTCATTAGGAGGGGTGGGGCAGGATGAACCCCGCCCCCCGAAATACTTCACCTCAACTTTGTTTACTCAGACATTCAGCCCTAGGATGCTGTTGCGATAGCTACAGTCCTCCACCATTGTGGATCATTGTGAGTGAGTACAAGCTACTTCTCTATAATATGGCCATAAAATAAGGGTTTACAAGGTCCTTTACTTCAAGTTGAAAATTTAAGGTGAAAAAAGTTTGAAAAGATTCAGAGAGTTCGTTCATTGTATTAAAATAAACCTCACCCTTTAATTCACACCTTAAATGCAACAAAAATATAGGTGGATAGTATGGATGAGTGACCATGTAAAGAAATATTAGGCTAGTATTTAAGGAGTGTCTACACATCCTGGTTGGTAGTCAATAACACAAATGCGGTATATAGGTAAAAAAAAAAAAAGGTATTTCAACCTTATTTGTAATGCACATTTTATAATTTAACTACTAAGATCTAGATCTTACTCAAAAGATGTTCAGAAAGGACATCAAAAGTCAAATTAATACACTGACTGAGCTTAGCTCGGAAGTGCTTCCAGCATACTGCACACACTATTTTGTTTAAAGAGCCAATGGGAGGAAGGAGTGAGGGAAGGGGGCGGAATCACTGCATTGTAATTGGTGGAGCACCTCTGTTGGCGGTGGACTGGTGAGAGACAGTGGGCAGAGGATACCCTTCATCTGTTTGTCACTCTCCCCAACTCACCACTCAAGTGTCATCAGGAGCATCATCGATTGTGGATGATGCTTAGGTTCACTGACAGCGCAATCCTATGTAAGGATCTGGCCGGCAGCACAGGGCCGCCCGTCGGATCCTGAGTATTGGTGGCCAGGCTGCCGCCAGGCTGGAGATCTACTTGGGGAAGGGGACGCTTGTCCCCTTCCCCGAGTGTAAATGCCAGCCGACCCGACCAGCCTCCTTGGATCCTACGATTGCTGGCGGAAGTAGGAGGAGGCCGTGTAACAGCTCAGCCACCCGGAGGGGATGGGATATGGCCAAAGTCATCCCCCGACCCATCCCAGGACGGCTGGGCCAATGGCCCCCTCCCCCACCTGGCAAAATGCTCCCACGCCCGCCGGATCCTTACCTGGGTTCAGCGGCGGCCATTCGAGGGCTCCGTCGCCTGAGCAAGGGAGGCCAGCCTCTGGGCCGGCCTTCCTTGCTCACGAGTTGTTGCAAACGTACTTTCCGGCAAGTTTGTGATGTCTCCCAGCACCGGAGCGCTCGTTCCGTCACCGGCAGCTTTGCCTGGATTGCGCTGCCCCTGAATGCACTGAGTACTTGAAGAACACACACTTTGTACACACACCTTAGCCTACCATTTGATGCTCCCTTCTAATCTCTGCAACTTGTTCAGGAAAACATCTCATTCTTGTAGTAAACATAGAGGAAATACCGCATTGGCGATACCAAATGTATCACATACAACAGGGGTGGCCAAATTGTGGCTCCTGAGTCACAAGCGGCTCTTTGACATATAATGTGCGGCCCTTGGAAATATGTTGGCTGAGCTTCTTTTAGCATCACAATTAATATAAAAGGTAAATAAGAAATTTTCAAGCTTTATAATTATTCACCAGGTATAAACTGAGTCTCCACTGGATTAAAACACAAGTTTAATGATCATAGTAAGTAAATATATTTAAGAATTTAAATGCTTCTTAAATATTGCGACTCTCAAACATCTCTCTTATGGGTCTCAAACACCTGAAATTTATCGTATGTGGCAAGTTTGGCCACCCCTGATATACAACATTGTACAGTACATGTGTCTGGCTTTTCCCTGCTATGTGTGAGGTCTTCTCTACTTGTGCTGCCCTGAAATAATTTAACAACTTTAGAAAACAAGGACAGTACTGATCCGACTACAGTAGACCCCCAGGAAGCAATCACTATTTATAGAGCAATAGCTGTTGTCACCAAGTCTCTCTCTCTCTCTCTCTCTCTCTCTCTCTCTCTCTCTCTCTCACACACACACACACACACACACACACACACACACACACACACACCCTTGTCTCTGTAATTTGGAATGGGACATTTCAAGTATTTTACAAAGCACTATTCTTTTGCTTCTATTCAGTTGTGAAGAAGACCACCAATGGACAAATTTTCTCCTTCTAACCTTTGCACATATATATCATTTTGCCATCAATTTTCTAAACCTCTTCTCCTTAGTTTAAGGTCTTTTTCAAGTGGAAAAATACAGCCTCTTTGGGATAATTTAAATCCTTGTTAAATCTGTTGCAAGGTCATTCCATACTTGTACCCTCATTAATTTCTTCTGCATAAAACATGCACAGGAATTAGTGCTGTCAAACCATTAAAATATTTCCTTTTAGTTATCTGTACCTATTTCAACACATTAATTAACTAACTAACCAACTCAAATGTTACAGTATTTTAATACAGGTAATATTTTGAAGACATACCACAAAGATACTATCTCTTCTTTGTCTAAGACACAGAGACAAAACACGTTGTTTAAGAAAACAAACACCCTGAAAGAAGGGATGCACATCATTTGTTCCATCTGTACCAAATAAACTCTCAGAAGACTGCTGCAATTACAACCAGATGAAATAATGTTTTTAATTTCAATTTGGGTTAAAAGAATTAATTGATATGTTGGAATGATTCAGTCATTAACCGATCACAGATTTAAGACCTGTTTTAAGCTGCAATCGATACATTGTTTTGTCATGCCAATTCATTGATTGGTGCTTTCAATCCAAACCTGTCATCATACTCATAATTAACATTTGTATTAGGGAAAGGTCATAGCTTAGCGGAAGAGCATCTGTTTTGCATACAGAAGATCCCACGTTTAATTCCTTGTAACGCCAGGTAGTGCACAGAAAAATTCCTGGCTGAAAAGTTGGCGAGCCCACTGCCAGTTCTTGGAAAATACGTACAACACCACCTGCAGGACACAAGGGGGCAATGTATTGCCCAAGAGGCAGATGTCTCAGAGGGTACCTGTCTTGGATCTTTACTCTGTCCTCTTTGACCTACTGGGAGGGTCCCTATCTGGCTTCCTCCTTGTCAGTGTTGACAAAATTGAGCCAGATGAACCACTGGTCTGACTTGGTATAAGGCAACTTCCTTAGTATTCAAGCAGTGTCTCCTCACCCCTAATAACTGACAGTTTGTTGCCAGAGTGTCTGGTATTGGGTGCACAGTCGCTCTTGCCCATGCAATCCCAGATCCTGGTTTGAGGTGTTGAGAACTGACTTAGTATTATCTATGGTTCATTCCTCCCTGCCCTGGTGCAACTATGCACTCTGCTTTTTCAGGAGGAAATGTTCACGTTGTCAAGAGTGAGAGATACTGCAGTGGACTTCCTGAGCATGGAATCAGGCCTTGTCACTTCAGACTGCGTATCATTGTAACAAAATGTAACAAGATAGAAATAAAGGTTAGCTCAATTTAACAAGATATCAAATTGATTAAAAACACAAACTAATTAGAACCCCAACCTATTGTGTTCATATATAAACACAAAGTCTGATTTGTGAGGTCTGCAAGCCAAAATAGGAACATGATTAAATGAGAAATTAAAATTTGGCTAAGTGGATAAGATCACATTGTCAGGTCACATATTATCTTACCATTTTTTGATAGGAAAAGATTCCTGGGGAAAGGAGTTTACACAGGTGTACAAGTTACCACGTGAGGCTCTCTAAGGCCTGTCATGACACAAGCTTGCACATATGCCTATTTTGTTCTAGTTTGCTCTCAAATACGTATTTCCAGGGTTTCAATATTTATTTATTTAAAGGATTTATATCTCGACTTTCTCCCTAAACAACAGGACACTCAAAGCACTAAGTCGGGCATTCAAGGGTGACTCAAGTATTGAGTACTAGTGGCTTTTCAACATAAGCAACAGCTATGAAATAGTTCAAAACAGCATTCATTTGAAATCTTAAAAATCTTACTTTGCCTAGACTCTCAGATAAACCAACTGCAATAGCTCCCTAAGCTTGCATAGATCAGGCAAGATAAATATACTGCCTAGAAACAATGTTACTAAATGACTACGTTATTAGCAGCAATAATTTGGCCATCACAAAGGATGCTAAGGAACAGATAAACAACAACAGGCAGTTGCAGAAATTAAAAAAAACCATTAAGAGCTGTTGCGTGGCTAGTGTCTGTTGCACCCGGGGCGGCGTTGACTAAGCAGCGCCCACCCATGGCTTGTGTCACCCCCCTCACTGCGAGGGGGGGTGACACAAGCTGCAGGTGGGTGCCAGAGCTGCTGCAACTGCTGTGATCGATCCCAGCAGCGGCTCCTTGTAAGCTGCCGCAGCAATTGATCACAGTGGTTGTGGCGGCTTCTGGCATCCCCCTCACAGCATAGGATTGGGCCTTGAAACTCTTAACTTCCCTGAAAACTCCCCAGAAGTTTCACCTGAGGGAAAACCTCAACATTCATTTCAAATTTCACTTTAGGTGACATTTCAGTAGCAAGTATTCCCAGACTCTTTTTATCTTTTTTATGAGATACACATTTTTATCTGACAAGTTCTTAAGAAAGTTGAGTGTAACTTCAGTTTACAGAATGCCCTGTGGATTGTGCCATGACATCTTTGTGTTGATTTTCTTAACAGATCATACAAGAAAGAGCCCATCTGAAAGCAGCCTTGCATAGCCAGAAGACTTCTATGATGTTAGCTGGGAGGTTCTAAAAGTCACCTCCAGCATGGTAAAAAAACCAGGGAGTCAGACAACGTCCTCCACCATACCACTATAGCAACAACAAACAAATGTGCAATGCTACTCCATGGTTGAAAGTTAGCAAAGAAAGAAATGGCCCCAACTTCAGCTATTCTGCTCTTAGAAATGGTCATACAGTACGAACCAGCATTTGTTCATTCATTTTGCCACCACAGACCAGCAAGCATTCTTGAACACAAGACATGGTTAAGTTCCCTTACATCAATCCATATTGTGAAAATCCATATTGTGAAAATCTTAACATGCAGTGTCACGTTATAATGCTGGTGCACAGCAATGACAGAAAATGTGGCCGACGTCATTCATGATCAAAGAAAGAAATCAAAGCAAGGGTGTGTCTGTGAAAGGCAATCGACTCCTAAGCTTCTGATCTCCCCATAAACACCCATCTGTGATATGGGAAATACCACCATACTGTATAGGGTTGTTGTAAAGAATCCTGCAACACCGTAGGGAAGGGTTGGAGCACATGGCCTTTATGGTTTACATACAGTAAGAACAGAGTTGAAAAAGAGCCTTCCTTGATTCAATCAAGAATAAAAACTTTTTATATATATATAAAAAAAACCTCCAGCATTCCGTTTCGAACAGTACCCTGCCAAATGCCTCTCAGAAGCTTACACTGCAAGTTACCACCACACAAATATATGCTGGATGGGTTTTCAAGTCATGCAGCAGCAACTGTGTCTCTGACCATCAATGTCCTTAAATGCTGCTGAATAAAAAGCAGACCCTGTGTTTATATGGCTTTGGGTTGTTCTGTGCTAAAATTCCTGTTCACAGATTTCCATATGTGGTTCTCTTCCTTGCCTTATTTGTGCCTGCTTTGATTTCTGCCATTTTATAGTTTTCTTTACATGTTATTCTTGTCACCTCTCTTTCACAATTCACACTGAAATACTCAATTGCATCAAATTGGCTCTAAGGGTCCGAGATTTGTGCCAGAAAGAGCCAAAGTTCAATACAAAGCAAAACAAAAACAAGCTAAACAAATGGCAGGGAACCCAACCTCCCACCACATACAAAAGACACAAACAAACAGAGGAGAAAAGCAGGACAGGCTGCGCAGGCCATGGAAAGAGCGGACGTGATTTCAGTATTTGCTTCTGTTACAATGGAACAAGTGAATGAAATTTGCAATGGTAGGTTATTTCTCTGTTTTGTACCTCAGTCACACTGAACTTGTGTAAAATGTTGTCATGAGCAAACATCCCTCTCCTGAGAAAACCTAGTTGTTTTCTCTAAAAGACATTTCTCTGTATATTGAGGCGGGCCTAGGAAGCAGCTTGTCACATTCTCCATTCTAACCGGATCTCTAGGTCACACATCACACATAGCCTTCCTTTTTCAGACAAAAATTGGAGTCCCATGACTGCCTGGTATTATCAGAAAACAAGAGCCTCGGCCAAAACCTAACTCACACCTGGCCATTGGATCAATTTGCTCACTTGACTTGGGAGCAGGAAATTTGAATGTCAGTTAACTTAAAGCCAGCCTATCAGAGTGGGGGGGGGGGGCTAGGCTCCCAAAAGTGGGACAAAAAAGAGCTCCCCAGCTGTGTTAACAGACCCCGAGCAAGATGTAAGTTGGGCTTTGCAAGATGCGAGCCAAGTCAAAAAGCAAGCCATGGTGCTCTCCAGCTAGGAAAGAGTTAACTCCTAGGAAGATCTTTCCCTCCTTTGTCAGGAAGATGCTGAATTGTAAATGGACTTTAAGTCAGGGAAGCCTTAGACTCTGTTTTTACTTTATTTTGGAACTTTGTCTCTTGATCTCAAATATAAAATTTGATTGTATTTTTTCTCTCTTTCATTTTAATCCCCAGTAAATCTTTGATTTGATTAAAATCAAGATGCCTAGTACTTTAACCCACAGCACAACTGGCCTCCCATCTCTGATGTCTTGCTCAGTCTTGCATGTCACCCAGAGAAGGCTAGAGAGAGAGAGAGAAAGGAGGTCGGTCAAGACGCTCCCCATCCTTCTCCATCCTCAGGGAACTCAGTGCAAGAGCTGTTGGCTGGCAGACAAACCAAACCCCAGCTGGATGAAGGACTGGAAATGTGATCCCTATACTGCATTTCTAGTGTCACTGGAAAACCTACCCTATATGTACAGTGTGGAAATGGCTGTACATGTGGTTTTGACGTGATCTTAGGGTGGAGAGAAACACCAGATTTTCCAGAGAAGGCCGGTGACGGGACTCGCCCCGTCGCCGCCCATTGCCAGGCCCCTTCCCCGCGCGCTGGGCAGAGGCACGTCGGGGAGAGCAGCGATTGGCTGTTGGGCCAGTTGGGGGCGTTGCTCGGCTGGGAGACGGGAGCGCGTTCTCTCCGTTTCCTCAGTCCGAGCCAGTGTTTCGAGCCCCGCCCGCCCTCCCTTATTACAGTCTGAGTCTAGCTGGTCGCTCTTTTGAGGGCCGGGTAGGAATTTTTGGCTGCCACCCTGATTGGCTTTGGTTGGCAGTTTTTTCGCCTACCCCAGACTGGGTTAGGGTGTTTGTGTGTGGCGTAGTTAATATGTTCTGTTTTGCTTTTCTTATGGCAGGTGGTATGCGGGCCGGGTAGCCAGGAAACTGGGATCCGGCGTCAGCCTGAGGAGTCAAGGGGTAACCCAGGACCGCTCCTAGTGACACCGCCCGGGTCCATGAGGCTGGCTGGCAAGCCCCTTGGCTGGAACGCGTTAACCCTTATCACGGCAGGGCCGCTGGGGTTGACGCTTCCAGCTGCCTCAACCCTGCGGGGTTGACCATGATAGCTCACGTGGTCTTCGACCACTGGGAGGCTTGAGTCAGGGTGTCACGCCCTGGGGGGATTAATGGGGGAGGAAGACGGTTAGGCCCGTTTCCCCCATTTAGGGCCCGCACGCTCTAAGGGCAGTTAAAGTATTTTATTTATTTATTTATTTATTTATAGAATTTTTACCCCGCCTTTCTCCCACCAGGGCAACCAAGGCGGCTTACAACAAAAATATTAAAATACATGAATACATTTAAAATCAAGAATTAAAATAATTAAAAACAATTAAAACAATTAAAACAAACAGCCCCAGTGGGTCATCCGCATTTACATTTGTTAAAAGCAATTTGTTAAAAAGCCAGCCCACCATGTCAGACATCAAATGCTGATCGAAATAAAAATGTCTTGAGGCCCCGCCGAAAGGTCTCTAAGGAGGGAGCCGTTCTTAATTCCAGGGGGAGGGAATTCCATAATTGGGGCGCCACTGCCGAGAAGGCCCTATTCCGCGCCGCCATCCCCTTCACCTCCGTCAGTGGCGGCACGGTCAACAGGGCTCCCCCTGATGACCTCAGAGTACAGGTCGGATTATAAGGAAGGAGGCGGTCCCTCAAATACCCTGGACCCGAGCCGTTAAGGGCTTTAAAAGTCAAAACTAGCACTTTGAATTGTGCCCGGAAACGAACCGGCAGCCAGTGTAGCCGCTGAAGCAACGGTCCGACTGAGTCGAACCGACAGGCCCCAGCAACCACCCGGGCTTTTATTATGCTGCAGGTTCTGTTTATGTTTAATAAAATTTGGCCCTTTAACCCAAGCCTCTGTCTAGCGTGCTTATTTGGGGGGTGCACGGGTAAGGACATGGTCCTTTCTCAGCACTATCCTGGAGACTGCCACAAAAGTAACTCTCTGGATTGCTCAAGTGACCGTGTCCAGCTGAGTTACTCTACAGAAAGAGGTGTCCCTAGGAATGCTGACCTTTGCTTCCAGTTTCTATTCCCCCTTCCTCCCTCCCTCCCCCCCCCACAACCTTGCTTAACTTTTAAAAAAAAACCTCAGTTGAGGAATATCTTAGTATTTATCCCCTGGCTTTCCTCATCCAACAGAGAAATCCAAGGCAGTTCACAACCATCAATGATTAGTCACGTTTGTCTTTTTGTTATTGTTCATCACAGAGATAATTGTACAACTGCAAAGATTAAGAAAGAGGGAAAAGCCTAAATGTCAAGAACTGTACTAGTGTTTACTCCTTTTTTCCTACATACAACTGTTGTAGCCTGCATTTGTGCAATTTTGAAAAGAATTAGAAAAGAGAAAATCTAATCCTTTCTTTTTTGAAAAAGAGGGACATGACAAATATGCCAGTCCTGGCATGAAATTTACATTATTTTTATCCAAAGAACTTTTTGCTCCATCTGAGCTCAGCACAATTGATAAGACTGTTGTCAGTCAGTGGTGTAGCTAGACCGGGGCAGTGGCAAGTAGTTCTGCAAAACAGCGGCCCCTCAGAGCCATTCTGGCTGCGATGGGGGAGTGTCCCACGTGTTGCTGTCACAGCCGGAATGGCTCCAATGGTGAGGGGGAGGGGCTGCTGACTCCGGTGTAACGGAGTCTTGCAGAACTACTTGCTGCCACCCCGGTCTAGCTCAGTGTTATAGGAAGGGATGGGGTGGGGGGCAACTCACCGGCAGCAGGGGCGACAAAATGGTGGCGAGAAGATGGCAGCAGCGAAGAACACATCGGCAGAGGCGCTACAGGTGGCGTTGGCAAAGGCAGAAGAATGGCTCGGAGATGGTAGGAGAAGCCGTCCTCCACCTCGATGCGGCCAGTTGTTTTGGTCCCCACCCTCCTTCCCTCCCGCCCGACCCCCAAGGGACGTTTGGCTCTGGCTGATGTCCCTCGGGGGCGGGCCCTGTGATGTTGCATCCGGCCATGACGTCACAGGGGGCTGCCTAGCTACGCCACTGGTCTAGCTATGCCACTGTTGTCAGTGCAGATCATACAGGAGAGAGGAGTGCTACAGTGCAGATGTGGAGGCATTTCGCAGATTCTTCACACTGGCCCCATGCAAACCCTTTTACTCCCTTCTATGCTGAGTGCTTTTAACCTCTCAAATAATTATTTTGTCCATGAACTGTGAAACCAAAACTAATTCAATTTTAATGAGGATGTGGACCTTTTTAAAAAGTATGGGCTCTTAACTGTGAACCTTTGGGGATCATGTTCTGTCTTCTACATATAAACCACCTACCGTACTTCACAAGATGGGTTTGTTTACATTCAGTGGGTGGTTGCAAATTCTTCAAATCAGGAGCAATGATGGGAATTGCTTCACTGACACCCAAAACAAATCTCTGCCCAACAAACATATAGTTAAAAGTCCACCTGAACCAAAACCTGCACTATCTTATAGCATTTCCAATCACGTCATAATACTGTACTTACATTTTCTCTAAAGATAAAAGCCAGAATCGCAGCTGAGAGTTCTGCCAGGAAGATTAGCAAAATAAACATGAAGAACTGAAAGAGAAAAAAAAAAGAAAAGCAGAGAAATCACTGTGGATCGACAGGACACAGCTGGGACAGAATCTCTCAAAATAATAAAAAGTGATAAAGAAAGCGGAGTGAGGCATGTTTCCTCTCCACTCATACAGCTGATCTACAACTATAGCAGCACAAATTTACCAAATCCTTAGGAAGACACCCACCCAGAGAAGTGCCATAGTGCAAGAATCAGAGTTCTACTTTATGAACCACTCACACTACTGACCACATGGGATAGATGCTACTTCTCCACTGAGCATCTGCTTCCATGTTCGTGACCAATGTGCTCACTGCATAAGTGACTGATGGCTTGGGACTACTGAAGGCTGCAGCAGTCCTTTGTGATAACAATCCTGGTACAGTTGACAGGCTACTCAATGTACAAACTTATGATGAAAATCGTTATACAGTAATCAGCCAAAAGTAGGAATCATCATCATCATCATACAAACTATGGTTAAATCGATAAACAGGGTATGAAGTTGAACATCCCAAATAATACAAACATTTTAGTTCTGATGTGGTGCTGGTAAGTCATATTTTTTTTTGGCGGGGGGGTGGGTACATTTTATGACTAGATGCAGGGTTTCCATGTTTGTTGGCATGAGGTGGTAGAATGATCCCCTTTTGGGGTGTGCAGCTTCCCTTCCTTGTCAACCTTTTGGAAGAGGTGTAAAATACATCTCTTCCTTTTAGCTTTTGGCTCTTTTTGTTTTAGCACCTTCAGTTTTGTTTCTTCTTCTTTTTTTAACCTGATTGTACGCATATATGCCACTGTGGACTTCAGAAAAGCAGCCAACAAATGTTTTAAATAAAGAAATGTTATCATCACTGTGGGAGTTTGTTATCTTTGGTATGTGCATGCGCATACATACACTTGATAACGTGTCGTCTTTTTGTCCTACTATTTTCCTATCGGTATATGGGAATAATACAGTGACATATCCATGAAGAATGTTTGAAAGGCAAACTCAGAAGGGGAAAAACACACAGAAAATCAGTACTTGCAGCTTCTTTTTTCTAATCTCTTTACTTCTTTAGAAACAGGAAGAAGCAGGGAACAGGACTGGAATACCCAGGAACGTCTTATGAGTACAGCACACGAGGACTAAATTCAGCCTGACAAAATTATTTTGTAGGTTTGCAAAATGCAATTATCCACCGTGGGCTCGGGTTTTTCAAGTAGTTACCAAAATGTCTTCAGTACAGGCTAGCTTATTTTGAAGTTCTGCAGGCAGCCGGAAGGGTTTTGTTTTCAAATATGCAAAATCCAACTGCTAAAACAGCTTTAGGGACTGAGAAACATAACAACATAGACTGGTACTTGATGCAACACATCAGATTCAACTGCAACATTTCTTATAAAAATATAACATGAAAAATAATCCTTATACTGAAAGAAACTTGAATTGAGAACTTCCCTTGGGACATGTCTCTCTCTCGTATCTCAGCCATGCTATACACTTGCCTTGAGTTTACATGTGAGCTAAAAGCTTCAGGCATTCATTATGTATCATTGTGAAATCTCTCAGGAAGCCTCTGGCTCATCTATTTTTGAAAACTTTATAGGAGGATTTGGATTTTAATCAGTCCATGAAAATAACACCTTCTCCCTAACCCAACTACAGTTAACAGTCGCTTCATCTAATCTCCTCAAAAAATAATAATTATACAAAAATCTTGCCACACCAGTCTTTCCATGACCCATACATGATTTTTGTTTTTCATTGGCAGATCTTTGCCAAAAACTCCTTTCCTGGAAGTCCTTGTTCATAAGGAAAAATTCTTACATAGATTTTTCCACCTAACATATATAGAATAAAATTAGATGCAAATAATTTAGGAAATGAGAAGTTCAGCCTTTAAACATATCCCAGATGCATGTGAGGAAGGCAAATTAAGGAGCACAGACCCACATACACAAAGTGGCGTGAGCACAACATTATGGTATTCTGCTCTATTTGCTAATGTTGCATTGTTCTCCTCCCTCCAAGGGGCCAGCTCAACATCAAAGGGGTTGGTGCTGAACTATCTGCACATTTCCTAGAGGTGTCAGTGACAATTGGAGGTTCTGGTCAGTTCAGTTTATTCAGGCCCAAAACAAAGAAAAGAGGGAGGAGTTTTAAAGAAGAGAAAATGGAGTCCCCTTGCCCCCCCTCCCAGGTGTGCATCAGTCTTGTGATGTAACAGGCTTTCAGGATGGGCTGAGGAGTTACTTCACTCCATCTTACATTGAGGCCCACCAGCCTGTTTGAGAAGTAGCGGATGGCCCAGCCTATCTGGGAGCTAACTAAGAACCCTGGGTCTGTGAGTGACAGATCCTTCCACCAAAGGGAAAGGAGTCAGCCCCCGGCACAACTTTGTGGTAGATTTGTGTGTAATGAATTGCTATTAGTTCTCAACCGTGCGAAACGTGCTTTGTGATCTAACAAAATAACATGGCCATCTGTGCTAGGGAGGGAGTGGAGGAAACCAAGCCATACTTACAAAGAGAAGGAGACATTTGTTCTCACGAATAGCTCCACAACAGCCGAGAAAGCCCAGAAGGAACAGCATTGCTCCCATGGCCAGCACAATATATGCCCCCGTGAAGAGCAGAGGATTAGTTGCCACTATCTCTCGAAACCCTGTGGGATCCACTATGACCCAAATTCCAACTCCTAGTAGACATGTACCACCCAGCTGTCATGGACAGAAAAAAAGAAGCAATCAGAACCACAGTGTCCAGCCCCAAGTTCAGTTCTACTTAGACACAATTACTGCATTTCTGGAACACGGAGCAAATTTTCCACCATTTTTCTCCATAGTTTTTCAGTTCTGGGACTCTTTATAGCAGGAAGCACCCATGCACATCTCTCACAGTTATTTACTATCCTTCTCATTTATTGTACAGTCCTCCTCCTCGGTTCCTTGTAAACTTAATCCATTACCTTACAGGCAAGGAAGACCTGCAGGGATCCAGGAAAAACATGACTATGGAGGAAGCAATGAGACAACAACACAACTATGAGACACGCAGGACAATCTTCTCAAAGCTCCTTTTCATGTTGGGATATGAAAAGGGGCCCAGTAGGATTGCCAGATGTCCTTTAATTTTATGAGGCATTCCTTATTCTCTGTTCTCATATCTCCACCAAGAATAATGGGCATTCCTTTTTTAAAGTATGCTTCAGCTGTACTGAAACAGCACAGATATTCAGTATATATTTTCATAGGGTGCTTCCAGATGGTGGCTTATTCAGAAACAATAGTGTCGTCATAGGAAAGTGAACTTCAACCATGATGTACTTCCGAGCATGGGGCTTCAGCACCATATGGTGCTGGTTTGCTGCGACCAATTTGCCCATGCTAATAATGTTAAGTTCATTTGGCCTATTAATGATCAGTGCAGGGATTGGCATGCTTTTTGTCTATGTTTCATGCTAGAATGTACATTCCAGATACTGTTCTATATGAACCTCAAGGGCTCATCTGTATTTTAATAGCTCTGCCAGAATATAGTAGGAACTGACAACTTATAAGCAGAAATGCAAAAGGAGGAGTACATGAAAAAGGAAGAGAGAATACTTACAAATATAAAGAAATTGAAGACAAACATCAGATACTTCATGCAGCTCAAACAATCCCCTTCCATGACTGCAGATACCGCACAATCTGATTAATCCTGAAAGACACCAACAGTTCTTTAGCACACCCTCCTTTCACCTGTGCAGCCTTCTGCCCATCTCTTTCAAGACCCTGTGGAATTCATTAGGCACAAAGAGCAAATTTTCTACCTGAATGAGGTAGCATAACATAGGTTAATTGGCAGTAACGATCAGCTCAGTTTCAGTTCCTATCCTGTTCTCTCCCCTGTGCATCAGGACCGGAAGGGAAGGCTGATGATGAGGCTAAATGATTAATCTCTCTCAAAACTTCAGAACCACAACTATAACCTTTAATGAATGAGTACACTCTCCTAATTTGAAAGCTCTCCCAGACTACAAGTATATTCCTGCACACGGTATAACTGTCAGCGCAATCCTATCCAATTTATACCACCAGTATAACCAACGGTGCAGCGAGGACAGGAGACCCCAGAACGGAAAGGGGATTCAAATCCCCTCCAAAGGGGGATTCAAAGGGGATTTAAATTTCCCCTCCCTTCCAAAGCCTCCCACCCTGCCCTCCCCCGCTGGTTACACCAGTAGCGTAAGTTGGATAGGATTGCACTATGTATAGGTATAAGAAACCTGCACACATTGTATAAGAAACTGAAATTATCGCAAAGTGTTATGTTAACTTTGCCCTAGTACCGTGATGGCGAACCTATGACACGCGTGTCACAAGTGACACGCGAGGTCATTTTGGGTGGCACGCCAGCATTTCCCCCAGGGCCCGACATGCCTTAAATTTTCACAGAAGTTTTACATTTTTCAAGCTTATCTTGAGGGCAGGGATTGCTGCAGACGTTTTAAAAATCCTGCAGGGGGCTTCTGTTGCTATCGCAAAGACTTCTGGGGAGAGAGCGAGCGATACTGAATGCAGTGGGAAGCAGGGAAAGAGCGCGTGCGGTGCGAAAATGAATGCAGCGGGAAACAGAGAGAGAGAGAACTAACTAACTAACTAACTCATACACGTGGAAGCAGGAGCTGATAGTGAAGGAGGAAGAAAGAGGGAGCGTTGGTGAGTTGGAAGGAGGGGGTCGTTAGGGCGGGCACTAGCCCGTAGCGAGAAAAGAAAGAAATCTCTCTTTAAGATTTGGTGTTATGGGGCTGATGCAATGCTGCAGAGTAACTGGATGGATGGGTGGTGCGGGGGTTACATTCGGCAATCTGTGCTTCCAGCTTCCCCACCCCCCACTCAGCGGTTTTCATCCCCACCCCCAATTCAATCCAGTGTCTTCCCCCACACCACACCTCACACAGCCCTTGCCTCATTTAAGTGTGAAAAATGCCTCAAAACGAGGGTGGGAAAGCACGAGGGGAGCACAGACAAGTCGAGCAAGAGGCTGTGAAACGAACTAACAAAAAGCATACACACACCCCTCCAGAGTTTCTTCTGCAATGCTTCCCTGGCTCCTGCTCCTCCCTCACCGTGGTGCTCAAAATCACTTGCAAGAGTCCGGATTGTATGTGTGTGTGTGTGTAGGGGGGGGGGGAGAGAGAGTAGAGAGATCGTTTGGAAAGAAAGGGATGCAAAGGTAGCCCTGGGTAGACACTAATTTTCGTTGTACATCTGGTAATCTCTGCTTCCAGCTTTCCCCCCTCTCTCTGTGTAGTACCCACCATCCACAACCCCTTTAAAATGCCATCCATGTTAAATACAATGCAATATTAACTAAAATACCATGTTAAATAAAATGTAATGTGTTCTATATGTTTTCAGTTCAATTCAAAATTACTATTAAAAGTAGCAATAGTAAAGGTACTATTAAAAGTTTGGGGGGGGGGGGGCGACACACCAGCAGAGTCAAGTTAGGCATTTTCAAAAATGTTGACACACCAAGCCCAAAAGGTTCACCATCACTGCCCTAGTAGGACACAGCTCATTACAAAGACTGCAGGGGGGGGGATACTCCCCACCACTCTAGCATTTTTCCTAGGTCCTCCCCACTGAAGTATTGCTGCTTAGAATTAGGTCACCTAATAGGCCTAGAGAAGATAGGGAGAAGCAAGAGCAAACCTGGGTAAGAGTTGCTAAGGTGAGAACGTTTCCACTATGCATCCATCCCTAATTGTCACCTTAAGGCAAAACAGGTGTGGCACTGGTTTTATACCAAAATTACTCAAACATTGTGTAGCAAGTGCAAACAACGGTTATTGACTGTGGAAACTGAAAAAGAACTGAAGGTGAAATTGGTTAATTTTCAGCTTTGAAAATTTGCGTAGGGAATGGTCAATCATGCTTGCTCAAAGATGCTACCGCTGGAATCTAGTTTTCTCTCACATATACCGACAGGATGACTTGGGAGAGAATAAAAGGTTCAAGAATCTAGCGGGTATCACTATCATTAAAAGCTCATTGGTTAACTACTGTAAAGTCTCCTATGTGCTATGATGCAAACATATCTTATGAAGGGGGAAACTATGTAAGTAGCCGTCAAGATCAAATGCAGAGACGTTACTGCATTTTCTCCATCTGGCACCTAAAATCCTGGTTCTGAAGAAAGGTATCCTTTGCCGAATTTAAAGGGAGGCACAGTTGCTAGCCTACAGAACTGTAGTCTAAAAGCTGATTCCAATAGAATATTTTCTGCTAACACAATGTAATCCTGACTGCATGTGGAAAAGGTATGCTAGAATGGAATGTCCACTGTAACTCTCCCTGAAAAGTGTTAAGTGTTAAACTACTACAGTGCCTCCCCCTCACATATGTATAAATTCAATGTACATAGGATCATTTAAAACCAGACCTTCACCAGCCATTTTGCTGGCTGGTCCAAGGAGAGCCAGGCGGCATGCCGGGTTGCAAAATGGGGGATAGGATCTGGTGAAAGTTGCTGCCACCAGATCCACTCCCTTCTGGCCTTGAAAAGCCCCCCGGTTCTTCCTCCTGCCCACCCTCCCCACCCACGAACTATCCCTGTGCCCCCCCTGGCACCAACCAGTATCTGCCGCTGCAGCTGCCTTGCACCCATATAGCCCAGCGGTGGTGTGATCTTTGCGCCGTCGCGGGCCTTTTACGCCAGTGGGACACTAGTCCCACTGTTGTAAAAAAGCCCATAGGATTGGGCCATTAGTAGCTTGAACCATGGGTCTCTTTGTCATTGCTCTAGGGGGTAGCTCCATCTCAAAGCAACATACCTGGGCCTGGGAAGGTGGGTATAGAGCAGGCAGGAGATAGGAGATGATGCTTCCACTGACCTTTATTCAGGACCACAGGGGACTAATACAACACAAAACAGGGTGGCAGCCTCCAGCCCTGATAGGTTCTTTCACCTTTGTGCTAGTTCCCCCAGGGCTCTACCTCTTCAAGCTCATCCTAAATAGACACTCCGCATAGGGGCTGGCATGGGTAGCAGTGGACTAACCCCTGCTGCTTGGAGGAGCAGTGCAGAATCCCTTGCAACTGATCAAACCAACTTGGGGGGGGGGGGTTGACTGCATGATTTGCCCCTTGCCCTGGAAGAGGCAGCAGCATTCTGCCTGGGCCCCCACAAGGAGTGCTGGCCTGTGGGGAGCCCTCTCTTGGACCCTCTTCTCTCCCTGTAGGTTCAGCCTGCTGCTTTCCTTCCTCTCTGCTAGGCCTATTAATCTCAGAGTCAGCCCTGACAGCTTCTTTATCCCCTGGGGCCTAGGACCAGCCCACTTGCCTTGCAGACAGCCTGCCTGTCACACCCGCTCGCCTCCCTGACCGTCCTTTCTCCTCCCCATCTGCTGCTTGCCTTCTTTCCTCCCTACCTGCTCTCCTCTGCTCCCTTTTTGGCTTTGCTCTATGTCCTTTGCGCTCCTCCACCATCTCTCTGTCTTTCTCTCCCTCTTTGCCCACCCCTTTCCCTCCAATCTTCCAATGGGGGCTGATACCAGTCCAATCCCTTGTCAGCTTGAGTGTTGGCAACTGGTGCCTTGCAGGGCCTCCTAGCCTCTCTCTTGATGTCCAGCCATCTGACATTCAGCACTGACATCACCACTGAGCACCACAGAGTTCAGCCTCTCATCACTGCCCTTGCATTCTTGCTTGTGGGGTATGACAGTAGCCCTTATGATAATGTAATATAAGTCAGTAAGGCCAGTCCAATCTTCCCCCAGCTCTCTTACCTGAGGTAAGTAATCTCTGTTGCCTACTACTCATGTGTGTGCCTTTTCTTCCCACCTCCTCCCCCTCTACAGCTATTTTTAAGAAGCAGGAAGAAACAAGAAGATAATAACCATAAGAGTGGTGGCTTATAGTGTCTCCTGGGAGACGTTCTTGGGCACCACTCTTTCTTCCCACGCACTTCCCAGCACAGGAGCAGCAAAAGACAGCAGGTGGGTTGGAGACTGACTAAGGCAGCCAACAATGGTGACAGGTGAGTTTGGGTCATTTCCTGTAGCTCCTGCCAATCTGCCACCTGAAGTTGCCTATTCACCCAGTCATGTTAGTGGGTCACCCCTGTAAGCCAATGTCATAGTCCATATTTCAGATGGTCTAGGGTGGGAGCTCACAAAGTGTGGCTTGCATAAGACCACCTACTGAGTGTGTACATAGGCCGAATTAAGGGTGTGCATGGGTGTTTTGTGATTAGAGCTCTCCATGTCTTTTTATTTGTCAAAAACCAGTCATGGGAGGCAATTTGGATTGGGACCACAGTGCAGAGTTCGGAGATTTAACCCTTTGTCTCACATTATGATTCCCCAATGCAAATGGCCTCTATGCTGTTATTAGCACAGAGGGGAAGGTATACACATGGGCGCCTTTTTCCTCTTTGAGGTCAATAAGAGCTGAGGGGTAGATCTGCATCAGGAAACTGACATGGAGGCAAGGGGAAACTGACATGGAGGCACCCTCCCACACCTGCACTGGAGCCCCTCCCCCCACACACATCGCTGTTGCTGTTTTTGAAAAGAAAAAGATTGGGTGGAAAGTTCAAAATACAGAACTCTCGTGAACATTCAGTCTGACCCTCAGCTGAGACAGGAACAATTCAATTCTAGTTCCAACTCTTGCCTCATAGTCTTAATTGCCACATGGCACCAGGTCTCTGAAGCATAGGGTGCATGGAAGCAACACTGAATACATTACAGACATATTAACGAAATGTTTTAGGATCAAAAGTCACACAAATGACTCTGTTAAAGCTAACATGCACACTCAGTCAAGCATATAAAATCCAGAAGTAGAGATACGTGCATATCTACCCCTATGAAAACACTTGTTCTGTGAGGAAGCCCTTCTCTGTCTGCTGGCACCATTTGAAGTGAGGACACCTGGGGCAAGCAGTAAGCAATTACCTTGAGATTATAGAACCACCACCCAAAGACGTTCCAAGCAGTCAAGTTCTTGTAGCTTTCTGGAGAGGATGTAGAGCATGAATGCCCTGGTTCAGCAGATGCTGCTGATTTTGTAGCACTGCTGCTGTAGAGTCCACGGTTTTTAGTTAGTCATACTGTTATAAATAACTATGTGGTACTTTATCGAAAGCCATCTCGAGCCTTGGAGATGTGGGATACCAATTTTTAGAAGAACAGATTGTACATGTCCATTTGCCGTTGTTGTGAAGAACGGTGTGTGAAGAACAGGCTCTCCACCTACTTCTAACTACACACTTCTGCATTCAATTACATGGTGTATTATCAAAACAAAAAAAATTAATCCTGTTGAAAGCAAAACCACAACATATCTAGGGGTTTGCAAAGATTTTTCACAGGCTGGGTGATAAATCCTTTCACTTTTTCATTGTGTTTTTTTTTTTCCTAATCCAAAGGACTTGGGGCCTGCTGTACTGTACATTCCCTGTGTGACCATGGTAACCAATCTGTTTCAGCCATGCTCCTTGACGAAGCCCTTGGCAGGTAGAAGAGGGAGGAGATGCAGTGGGGGCAGTAGGTGGAGGGAGGGAGGAAGCCTCAGGTAAATGACTCGCTTCCACAAAACGTTTTGTTTGCTGCACAGCATTTAACTAGCTTAAAAATTAGATTTGGATCTTTATTACATGTGGATGGGGGAACAGGAAAACCAGGGGACTTCCAAGGCAGACAGGCAAACACAATACATCAGATGTTCACAAACATAAGTCTGTCTTTGCTGGGAAGAAAGTGGCAGGCAGCAGCCACAAATGCTGACTGACCCTACATGACACAGGTATTCCCTGCATATTGCAAGCACAACGCAGGGAATCAGAGCTGGCATTTCTCCACTGCACAAGAGGATTTTCGTACTGTGCTCAGAGGACCTTTCCAAAATCCTTCCTGAGTGGATATGAAAAAGAGAGAGCCAGGACAATTTTTCCACAGTTGTTTTTAACGGAAGGCAATCTCCATTCCAGAGAGATTTCTTCTCCCTGTGTGTGGAAGTTTTAGAGAGGAGGAAGAAGAAGCAGATTTTAAAATGCATTTTGTTTTATATATCCACACACGCAGGTCCCCAAAGCGTTGTTTGTTATTCCCCCCCAGGAACGGGCAGCTAAAACCATGCAAGAACAGAGAGTTTTCAAAGTACTGAGGAGAAGAAGAAAAGGAGAAAATATTTACAAGTACCATTGGGAAGGGAAACAAACAATAGGAACACTTGACATTTAGGGCTGTAGTTGATCTACTGATTAAATTAATAGATTTTTAATTGATTTAAAAGGTGCTCCCCATTAATAGGGCAACATACTTTTTTTTTAAAAGCAGATAATTATTTTGAAAAGAAGCCATACCATGATTTTAATCATAGAATAGATATAGCTCCCCTCACACTGAGGAAGAGAATGCCTCTTCTTTTCTAAGATGGTGCCTGCTGCAACATGTCTTCTTCAGGGCTGTTTTATTCATATGCAAATGGATGCAAATGTGATTGAATAAAACTCATATGATTAATTAACTAAGATTTCTTTAATCAGGTGGCAGCTCCATTAAAATTCCTTTAAAGCATGCAGTTAAGATACAGTGATGATAGGGTCTATATAAGCCATAGGCAAGTTAAACAGATTTGCCACCCAGCTGCAGATAACAAATGGTAATTCAGCAGCTGCGAGATCTAGCAGTGCTTCAAACAATTACATGTGAAATACTCAAAGAACTGTGATGTTGTGACATTTATCATATTACATTGTACTACAATACAAGCTGTGTGCACACTTAATTTGTGACGTCTACATAGCTTATTTATTTATCGTAAAAGGGGGGGGGGAGATGCAGGAGCAATACTCAGATAAACAGTGGACAGTTTTATATCCCTTTTTTGTGAGTTCAGCATTTCTATACAACTTTCTACTGTTAGTATACATTGTGCGGGGAATGGCTGGGAAGACTAGTTCTAGTGAATGCTAAGACTAGTAAAAACAATGAAAAATCTTGTGGCACATTGAAGATGAGTAGGTTTATTTATTTATTTATTTATTTATTTATTTATCAATCACATTTTTATACTGCCCTTCCTCCAAGGAGCTCAGAGTGGTGTACATATTTCCTCCCCTCCTTTTTGTCCTCACAACAACCCTGCAAGGTAGGTGGGGCTGAGAGATAGTGACTGGCCCAAGGTCACCCAGGAAGCTTCGTGGCTGAGCGGGGATTTGAACCTGGATCTTCCAGGTCTAAGTCCGACTCCCAAACCACTACACCATCCTGGCGTGCCATATGCTTTTCTGGCCTTGAGTCCATCTCACCAGATCCCAGTGATCCCGGATCTATGGACTATGGGCTCTAGTCCATAGAAGTTTAATGCCACAATAAATCAGTTAGGACCAAATGACACATTAAGACTAGTGAACGTGCATTTCTGTTACATTTTTATTGTTAAAAATGGCATGCAGGAGAGCGCTCAATCCAAAGCAAAATCATGGTGTTCAGATGTGGAGGACATGGGGGGGGGGGGGGCTTTAATACTTTTGTTCTGCTGACCTAGATCGCGTGCCTGCAGCATGCTATTACAGTAGTAAAAAAGCTTCCATTGGCTTTCAACAGAAAGTCTTTCAGGTGCCACAAGATTCTTTGTTTTAGTTGCAACAGACTACCATGGCTATCCCTCTGGAAGATGTTACTCAGACTAGTGATCGTCACTGTCCAAACTCGGTAAGCTGGGAAGTTGATAATTTGCTGATGGAGCTTGGCAGGTGAAGGCTTTCCAGGTCGCCTAAGGCACCAAGCACCCAATTGCTGGTGCTGATTCATGACTCTCAGAAGCTGCCACTGAAGGGTCTCAGGCTGGCCTGGCTTTACACATTATACAATTCTGCAAAGAAAGCTAGCAAGACAACTCTGTAGTGATCAGAAATGGAAGGTAAAAATGGGCTAGTAGTCCATTTTTAATCTTCAAACATTAATAAATGTATAAAGTTTAAAGCAGGTGATGCATTTTTCCAAATGTTCCAATCCTACTGTGCTCCAAAACTTCAAAGCCATGACAGTAAGCAGCAACAGTATGAAGGTCCTATTGAAGAAGTCAAGAAACAAAAGACATCAGAGCAGCTATGCATCACAAGCACTTACTGCCAAAGTACAGTCAGCTCGCATCTTACATAAGAGTTGCGTTCCGAGGTGGGTGCATAAAGCCAAAATCCCGTATAGTCGAAAGTCCTTTAAATCTAACAAATATATACTGTCCCTTTAAGAACTAAAATCAGAGTATGAGAGACACGTGGGAACTGAGACGACTAAGGGAACAGCAGCTTCATTCTCTCATTTCAGGCTCGCTCCGGGGCATGAACAGAGTAAATCAAATGGCAGGTGGAATCGCCTGCACTATTTAAACTGTTGTATTCCTCTTGTCTTTTGGGAGGGGGCCCACAGGGGTGTAGGCTGATATGGGGCGGTGGGGCGGCGGGCCCCAGGGCGTAGGGGCGGAGAGGCTACCGGGGGGGGGCGGGAGCCTCCCCAAGTTCCGTGTTTCTTTCGTGTTTTTTTTTCTTTTTTCGGCGATTTTTCGCCGATTTTAAGTCAAAAAAAGCGGGTATTTTAAAAAGTATGTATGATTTGCCGGCACTTAACTTGTATAGGACGTTCCCTCGACGATGTTCTTCCTGCTCCCGGGTGCGCAGCTTCTCTATGCACCCGGGCGCGGGACTCTGTAACAAACTCCCTGGAGCGTCCCTGGACACACCGTGGGTCTGCGCATGCGCAAACTACGGAAAGTGCTGCTGGGGACGGTACAGTGTCCCGTGGCCGGGCGCACGGAGGAGCTCCGCCCAGGAGCAGGAAGAACACCGTCGAGGGAACGTCCTATACAAGTTAAGTGCCGGCAAATCATAC
This sequence comes from Plestiodon gilberti rubricaudatus, assembly GCA_026170595.1. NCBI lineage: Eukaryota > Metazoa > Chordata > Lepidosauria > Squamata > Scincidae > Plestiodon > Plestiodon gilberti. The sequence goes on along the minus strand of JANXHW010000001.1, from coordinate 252,090,988 downwards.
ATACTTTTTAAAATACCCGCTTTTTTTGACTTAAAATTGGCGAAAAAGAAAAAAGGCAATAAAACTGTCAAAAATAGGTTTCGGTTTTTGACAGTTTTATTGGGGGGCTTTGCGTGTTCCGCCCCAGATGCGGGGGTGCCTGGTGACGCTACTGGGGGCCCAACACGTATGCTTGAATTCATGCAAATCAATCACGCGTAAGATGTGGCCTGACTAGATTGTAGTGGTTGATCTGAAGTACCAGTATGTATATCTGCAAAACTTGCAATGTGCAAAGACCTTGCATCTCTCTCTCTCTCTCTCTCTCTCTCTCTCTCTCTCTCTCTCTCTCTCTCTCTCCCCCCTCTCCCTCACACACACACAATTAATTACATTTCCAAATCTGTTGTTATAGCACTGAGTCGTTTCCTATAAACCCCAGCCCGACTCACCAATATACTCCAAAACCTTTGCACACTTCAATCCTAGGTTCATAGCTGTTTTACATAATTGATGCAAATTAATTAGACACAGTATAAATAGCAAATTTGGCATTCAGTCTTCAGCTAGCCAACTTTCAACTCAGCAGGCCTGAACAGCAACATACTACCGTAACTACAAAGTCTCATTTCAAGTTCATGTTTGTTGTTTTTGCTGCAACAAGAAGTCTTGTGGTACCTTAAAGACTAACAAATTTGTTGTAACATAACTGGTCTGCACTCTACAAAAGCTTCCGCTGCAATAAATCTGTCTGTCATTTAAGATGCCAGAAGTTGTTGTTGTTTTCACAAATGCTTATGTGATCTCTCCCTACCTCAAGGGATATGAAATACGTCATAACCAAGGCCAACAGCCCAATCCTATTGGGCTCTAACACTGGTGGAATGAGCATTCCGCCAGCATTAACAGCAGTGACAAACCACACTCCGACAGTGTGTGGAGGCGCATGCTGCCAGAGCGCCAGCAGGAAGGCCGCAGCTGCACTGCATGCTGCAGTGGCTCCATCGGGACCCCGCTAACAAAGGTAAGCCAGGAGGGGAGGCGGGACGTGTGTGTGTGAGAGAGGAACGGGGCAAGGGGATGGATCTGGCGGCAATGGAACACACTGGATCCTATCTCCACTTTTTCAATCCTCCCTACCCTTTCTTCTCCTTGGACTCCTTGGATCAGCTAAAGAGCCGGCAAAGGCCAAGGAGACCCATTGTAGAGTGGGAGGCTTATGGAAGGGTAAAGGGAAATAATTCCCCTTTCCCCTCCAAAGCCTCCCAATCTGCCTCTGACCCTCCCCCCCCCCCCCCCGGCTGGATACCGAGCATGCCTTTTTGGAGCGGCTGCATTGGCAGGAGGGGAAGGATAGGGTTGTGCTCAGAATGACTTGATTCGTCTATCCCCTGCTGGGGATGCAGACTGGTTTATGTAACTATAGTGACTGAATATTGATGAAATTTGCAGTTTTCAGTGGAAAATCATTGAAGATAACTTGATGAAATATGACAAACAACAGTGAGCATTGAGGGCACTCAAACCCACAAAGGTAATCACTTTCACCTTAACAACTAAAAGCTTCACTTCTCACTCAGTGCATTGACTTCTCACTCAGCGCATTGAATGCGCTGTAAATTATTCTGGATGTTTACACCAATGCAAGAAAGATCAAAGTCTGCCTTGCCTTCACTCCCTTAAGTCAGAGAGCTTAATTAGGCCTTTAGGGACAGATGGAGGTAGTTCACACCTATTTCATTTGCAAAAGTGCCCTGCAAACATATTTATATATAATCACGAAATATAATCAGTTTCATTCCTCTGTTCTTGTTCTGTTTCATGATTCTAATCACATCTCTGTGGTTCTACAACACCTCAAGAATGCAATATCCCACAGGTATTCTCCACTGCAATCAAACTTCTGAAAGAAATAATATTATGGTCCAGATTCTAACTTGCACCATGTTGAAAAGGGTGCTTTAAAGGGGCAGTCTGATCCATTTTTATGGCCAGTCCTATCACCACTCATAGATGCTACTAGGTAGCATCAAGGCCACTTTACACATTATCCCCACGACACAGACTTAACACAAGATTGTATAAATGTCTTATTCTACAAAATATAGAGCAGGAAAATGACCCTATGAAATGGCTCTTCTGACATAGATCCCTATGGAGGCTGTGCAAAGATATGTTGCCCGACAAGGGTTTTATTTGATAGCCTCATGACATCTGGATTGGACTGGTAGCAAGAGGCATCAGGTCCTACAGGCTTCAAGAAAGACCACAACTTTGGTCCTTCAGAGCAACCCACTTCTGTCACTCTAGTTGCTTGGTTTGGGAAAAGTCTGACCTTTCTTTCATTCCTTGGAAAATTCTATGAATGGCTGAACCTTACTTGAGCAGTACATTTGAACCTGAAAGCAAAAGCCATATCACGGGAGTAAACAAAGTTGTTAGTGATACAAAAGAAAGGCCCCAAAGCCTAGCTGTCCTCACCAACTCCATGGCCAAATCTAATCAAGAGGTGTATGTGGCCCTGGCCACCAGAGCAAATCAAAAGGGCTCACAATCGAAAAAGAAGCAGAACACCAGCAACAGCTACTAGAAAAGGCACTGCACTGGGGTGAAGAGGGACAGTTGTTCTTCCCCTCCTAAATATAAGAGGAGCACCACTTGCAAAATTGCCTCTTTTTGTCCATTTCCATTGGAAATACAATTGTGGTAACTCATGGCAGGGCCTTCACTGTTGTGGCACCTGGCCTCTGGAATTTACTCTCTCTGGATATCAGAACTGTTCCATCTTTGCTGATGTTCAAGAGGGAGGGGTATTAAAACCTTTTTAATGAACCCAGTCTTTGCTTGAGTTGTACTGCTTTTCCTTTAAGGCTGCTGATTATTTATCTGATTCCCTGCACTACTTTTTTTGTTGCTGTTTTGTTTGCTGGGGTTCTTTTTGTTCACATTGGGTGTTTTTGTTTTTACTTTGTAAGTCACCCTGAACTTCCCTGTCAAGATAGGAAAGGCAGGATATAAATATTTTAAAATAAAATAATAAATAATCATGATCCTTGGTTCAAGCAAGAAATTCTGCTTTATCCACTGGATATCAGTCCTTATTGTACCAATGCTGTTAGAAAGGTTCTGCAGTCCAATTTTAATGGGAAGGCAGTATACGACAAATTGATTTCATGCACTAACTGCACAGTCCTATGTATATTTACCTGGAATTAGGTTCCACTGTGTTCAATGGAGTTTGCTCCCTAGTAAGCATGTTAAAGATGTACTCTTAGGTCAAACTACATGCAACATAAAACACATAATTGGCCATGAACATTAATTTTTTTAAAGCAAAATAGCAACCCAACAGATAATCACGGACCATGGCATGCAGGAATTGAGTATTTAACTGCACCATTCTCACAACATATTTCCAATGAAAATTGCATTCCCAAAGCTACTATTAGTAAGCTTACCATAGTCCCGGAATCGAGCGCCGCCGCGTTCTGCAAAAGACACAAGTCTCTCCCAGAAGAGCACCGCGAGGGGGCCAACAGTCGTCTCGTTTACCGGAAGTGCCGGAAGCCACGGCTTGCATTGGCCCGCCACAGTGCAATTCTGGGCACTGGCGTCACTACAGGGGGGGCGGAGCTCTAAGTTCCTCCGAGTTCCACAGGAGACTCCCTGCATGTTGCTTTCACTGCTTTGACTGGTTCGGAAGGCGCGGGGGTGCGGCGCTTCATTCCTCCGTGTAATGGAGGCTCGGATCACGGAGGAACTTAGAGCTCCGCCCCCTGTAGTGACGCCAGTGCTTCTGGGAGAGGCTCGTGTCTTTTGCAGGCCGCGGCGGCGCTCGATTCCGGGACTATGGTAAGCCTAACTATTAGGCCCCAGAAGGGAAAGTTCTCTTGACACCAATTCTATTGCGCCCCTCCTCATGTGCTATGGTTCTGACCCCCCCAAACATGGTTGCCATGCACAAGGCCAAGCTATGCATTTAAACTAACCTATAATTTGACCCCACCTTAGGTTTGTATTGCTAGTTACAGTTTTTTTTAAAAAAACCTCTCAGCTTTTAAACATGCTGCTAATTGTCATAGCCTTGAAGTCTTTGGTTCATAAGAATATATAAAAAAATACTGCTGGATCAGGTCAAAAGCCCATCTACGTCCAGTATGCTATTTCCCACCATGGCCCACCAGCTACCTCTGGGAAGCCCACAAGCAGAAGACAAAGGCATACTTCATGGGCACTGGATCAACAGACAAGCATTATGCACGTATTGTCAAATCTTAGCATTTTTAATTAATAATTAATATACGTTATCTATTTATTTTTAAATATATACCCCACCTTATCCAATCCCAAAGCAAATGCCCAAGGCGGCTTACAACAAAAGATAAAAAGTACACATCATATAAAACAATACAGTATATAAAATAAATTTAAAACAATAAAACCCTTGGGAGGGGGCTTCTTATATTAATTCATACATTTTAGGATACCTCTCCTGTAGTGACTCCTCTCTCAGCCCCAGCCCCAATCCTCACTTAGCCCCCCCTCACCACAACAGTTCTGGCTATGAATTTGTATGGGGGGAAAAATGTGCCCTCTAACCCACTGAAGGAAGAACCTTGGTGATTGCTGACTCTTTTGATAAGAAGCACATTCATACCTGCATTCCCCATGATGCTTCCCTTAGGATAGTAGATTGAGTTGGAAAATTAGTCTAAGCAGAGAGTAAAATTACTGAAAAGGAAGGGGTGAAGAAAAGACACTCTAAATCATTGAAAGGAATCTTGTAAGTCTCACCTATGCAGCTCTTGAGTTGTCCCTTTTGACCTCTAATGGTTTATATGTCCCATGTATCAGTTATTGGCAAAGCTTGTCCTATAAGAAAAAGATATTCAATTAGTGTGCAAGTCAATAAAACACAATCACATTAAATAAACCATTTATTAACACATACCACCCTGATGAATACACTTAGTCTAATTGCTTGCTTAATTCGGTGTACATTAGCACTAATGAAAAGCTTTTAGCACCCACTGAAGCATCCATTTCTTCATAACCCGGCTCATCAACCTTTGGGATAGTTCACATGCCTTCAGACCATACACACTAAACCATTTTTATGAAAACGTTAAATCTGCTGTAACTTTCATTTTCCAAGTAAACAAATAGTAAAGATACACAAAAATAGATCTATAAAGAGAGCTAGATAGTTATAAAAGTAGTTACAGTGCAATTCTATGCAAGTCTACTCAGAAGTAGGCATCTCTACCTTTCAGCCAGGTAAGCGCACACAGGATTGCAGCTTTAGAAAAAGGGGAGTGGATATTTTTCAGTTGTTAACTTATGGCCCAATCCTATTTAGGGCCTGCGCTGGCAGAATGCACGTTCTGCCAGTGTGCACTGCTGCAAAAGCATTGTAAATCACTTTGTGGCAATGGAAAGCCCAAGCGCGCTGGAGGGACAGCCGGTGCCTTCCCATTGGCACTGGCAGAGTGACAGAGGCCCACTGGATCAGGTAAATCCAGTGCAGGGGTGGGGGGAGAACAGGGAGGAGGCTAAATGAGGCAGGGGGAGGAGATGGGACAGGGTGGGTGGATCAGGCCTGGGAGGGGGTGGGATTGGTGACGGTGTGCCAACTCCCAAGGCTCTTTCTGGTCCTGATTCGCCTGCATGGATCAGTGGAGACTTGCGCCAGCAATATAGCTGGTGCAGGTCCGAATTGACCCATTGCGGGTGCCAGGGCTTATCCTGGGGCAAGGGGACAAATGTCCCCTTATCCTGAGACTTTCAGCAGCCAAAAGTCCCCCGTGGGATGTAGCGTAGTCCACGCCAGCGCCACTGCATTGCCACATGGGGATTTAGGTTGGATCGGGCTGTTCAACAATTACCAGCAACAAGTCTCATATGGTGTAGAGTTGGTATGAAGAGGTAGAGTGGCTGGGAATAGAGGTCTGAGTCACAAGCTATGCAGGAAAACAACGATGAAGGTAAAAGCATAAGAAGGGAAGTGGGTGGTTGTATGAGATGAACAGGGATTAAAGACTTTAAGGGGTAAAACGGACACTAGTGTTTGAAATGGCAGAGTCAGAAAATAGCTCAGGGCAATGGCATCCATGACTGACTGCAGGGTAATACATCATAAGAAGGAATTATTACTACATTTTCTAGTTGGCTACTAAAAATGTTTTATCCAGTTTGCACAACAGCATTCAGTGTAAGCCAGGGATGTCAAACATATGGCTTGTGGGCTGGATACGGCCTGCAGAAGCTCTTTAGCTGGACCACATGAAGTCGCCTCAGGGTACAAGCCCCCTCACCTCTTTTCAAAGCCTCCTAGTGCTATGGCCTTTCCCACTAAAGCATCTGAAGGAGCAACAGGCACCTCTCTCATCTCTCACACACAAAAAGCACGCCTGACAGAAAGCAGACTTACCCAGCAAACTGCCCACTAGTCAAACCTCGCATCACCACCAATAAGGACAAGAATGCCAGCCTCCACATAGCCAATCCTTCTTCCACATAGCCAATCTACACAGTTTTCTTCTTCCTCAGTGGAAGCAATAGAGGCCAACTGTTTGAGCCCATTCCTAGCCCTGCCTTTTTATTATTAATTCCAAGCAACGGGACCTTCACGTTACACACTCTCACAAGTGAATGTTTTATGTAAATGCAGACATATGGGGGGAGGGGAATAGCTGGCTAAGAGAACTTAGTTGGGGGTTGGGGTGCATGAAGCTCACTGTCCAGGCAGCAAAGCATGACTGGTTCAGCTCAGGTTGTTAATCTGGTAAGTGCTACACTGTTGGGCAGCACAATCCTGCGCAACTATCTGAATCCTAACCCCATTCTGGGCCACTCTGGAGCGGCCTGGAGGTCTACTCGGGTTGTACTCGGACGTCTACTCGGCCGTGGGGACGTCCCAGCAGCAGAGTGAGTCGTCATGAACTTGTTTTACTTGCTTCCAAGTCGAACTTCCTCCCGAGTCGTCACGAACGTGTTTTACGGGCACCGTGAACTTGCGCAGGGTTACGCTGTGAGAAGTAGCACACCAGGTACAACAAGATATGAGACTACTTTTTTAATATTGTAGTGGGCATCGACTGCAAGCTGGGTGCTGTGTAGAACAAACAAAGAAGGAGAATATTTCAAACACTGAGAAACGATAGACAAGAGTTAAGGTTATCTAAATGACGTCATGCCCTCTGATCTCTAGCTGCTGTTCCAGCCTTCCTGCTCAGTGATCCAAGGGTTAGTTGGGATGGTTCAGATATAAGTAAGTCAAAGGAAAAATAACATGCACTCTACAACAGGGGTAACTGGCCCATGTGAACATGCCTCAGGAGGCATGCCTTGTCACGGAGAAAGAGGAGCGGAGTGGCCAAGTGCCAATGCTCTTAGCAACACATCTTCCCTGCGCTCCAAAACAGCCTATCAGGCAAGCACATAGTACCCACTTCCAATAGATTTCCCTAACCATACTGGAGGTTGATGCATCTAATACATCACATAGGGTAGCATTTGCCTTCTGTGAGGAATCAAGTTGATGACTTGTAGTTAATTTATGACTGATCAAGATTTGCATATTTTCCTTCCATCATTTGTAGCTAATGAATTCCTAGGTGAGAACAAAGTGCTTATTTCCGTTCATCACCTGCTTAATGACGTCACTTCTGGCCCTCATCAGGAGCGATGAATGCTATTCAGCCAGCTCTTTGAAATGAGTTTGACATCCCTGCTCTACAATATTATCTGTTATTTATAATTGTGGATAAGAGAGATTCAGGAATTCTTCCTCTAAAGAAGAGTGACTAGTCACTTGTGTCATTACAACTTTTAAAAAATAAATAAGAACAAATATTGTGGCCACTCCATCATTTAATTGTCCAAATTAAGAGGCTGGATTTACAAAACTTCACGGACCATCTTCAGACACATGCACTAGTAGGAGCAAACTTAGTACCCACTTCCAATACATTTCCCTAACCATACTGAAAGTTGTTGCATTTCATACATCACAAAGTAGCATTTGCCTTCTTTGAGGCGTCATTTTGTTGTTGACTTGTAGTTTATGACTAATCAAGATTTGCATATTTTCCCTTCTGCCATTTGCAGTTAACGAGTTCCTAGGTGAGAACAAAGCTTATTTTTGGTAATCACCTGAATGATGTCACTTCCTGCTTAATGACATCACTTTTGGCTCTCAGCAAGCATCATGAATGCTATTCAGCCCGCTGCATGAAAAATGTGTTTGACATCACTGGTGTAAGCTTTCATCAAGCATTACTATGCACTTGTTACTATGCAGCCCTGAAAGATCAGGTAAATATAGAAACTGCATGATTATGGATAAGCATACATAGACTTAGCCAATTCAACTGAGTAAAACAAAACCAAGCTATAAATAATTCCACAAATCAGCCACAGGTTCCCTAAGTAGCCTTAGGCAGGTTAATATGTTTCAGTCCGAGAACCTTTATTTTTTGTAAATTGAAAATAAATAACTTACCACAACATAGATACGTGGATAAACAACACAACAGGTACAATCTATCAGGAATTTCTGCTATGTACGTTATACTGAAAAACGTCAGAGTGTCATTCAGCTAAATGGGACTTGTGCCAATATATTGTAAAACACATTAAATATCAGATATAGCAGCATTTCTCAAACGCTTCTTGGGTGAAAAATGGTCACAGAAGACGATTCGCTCATTTTAAGTACCAAAGTGTAATCTAGTCTAGTCTTCCAGCAGAACCTAATTCAACCTAATTCAAGCAGTGGTTTGGCTCAAGCTGGGCCCAGATTAACAACCAAAAACTAAACATTATGTATGGACAGTCAGTTGGACATATGATTGTCATTTTTTAAAAAAATCTGAAAAATGAGAAGACATTATATTGAGTTTGTGAAATTGCTGGTGTTGTGCAGAAGTTGGAACCAAGTCACTTCCCCAAAGAAATTGCATGGAGACTATTGCAGGGCATATAGTCAAATCAAAAATAGCACATAATATTATTAAAGGATGAAAACACTTTTCTTGTGTACAAAAAAGTTGGAACTTGACCACCAAACTGGGGCTTCAGCAGCATGAAATGTTTCTCCAAGCAATATAAGGGACACTGTACAAAGTTTATTACAGTACTTGCTGAATGAAACACTAACTTACACATGAAAACAACCTCTGGATGTGGAATATTATTTAACATGAGATGAAGCATGTAGACTATACAAGCTAACTGTGGCACAATATTAAAGCACATGTTTTGTGATAAACAGAGACACATAGCTGGTGCAAACACACCTTGGTTTCAGTCTTCCGTAGCTCCCATGGATTCAATGGGGTCCGTTACGGAGATATTCCTGGTATGCCTGTCTGAGTGTGAGCACTCCTTGGCCTGCCATGTGTTTATCCATTTCTTACACTGCCTGACACTTCTCTCATCTCTTTTGTTTACACAACTCCAGCCTTTGTGCTTCAACGTTTAAGGCTTAATCTCTTTTCATTTACTACACTGTATCATCATACAACAAGGACAGAAGCAGTTGCTGTTTAAAAGCAGGCTGAAATTTTACTTTAGAGATGCAAGTGCTCCATATAAACCTATCATTAGGGAAATAACGAGACTGATAGGATTCCTGCTCCCGCTGTGCATGTGTGTGAGAGTGCATATAATTATGTTGCTTGCTACCACTCCTCAGAGGTTTGCGTGGGAAGATGATTTTTGTTTTCTCTTAACTCACAATATTTTGAAGGATTTACTATACTTCTGAGAGGAAAAAAAACTTTGATGCTTCACCAAGCAGCAGCAGCAGCAGGCGCTGGTGTCAGCAGAGAAGATAGACATCATTTGATGATGCTGGACAAGATCAATCAATTACTCTCCCTCTGAGGCCTAAGCTGAGGAGAAGAAGCACTTGCCAAACAGACTCTCTTTTGGGGGGGGGGGGGGAGGGTAATGAAAAACTATGATTTAGTCATTAAAGGGAATTATAGCAAGGGCACAACTACTGTACCTAATTGCAACTCAATCAGGTTGCTTTCCTTAATTGCAACCTCAAGTGGAAACACACGATATGACAGGAGCTGCCAAGAGGCCCAGACCTCACCCATCTGTAACAATTAACCCCAGTGCCATTCTCTCTGTTTTCAATCACCGTTTGACCCCTTTTATTCTGACTCTCTTTCAAGCCTTCTTTGACTCTAACAGCGCAATCCGACTTTAACTTTTTTGCCGGTGTAACCATCAGCCCAGCGAGAACGGGAGGCCCCAAAACGGAAAAGGGATTCAAATCTCCTTTGAATTCTTCTTTTGGAGGGGATTTGAATCCCTTTTCTGTTCTGGGGCCTCCCGTTCTTGCTGGGCTGATGGTTACACCGGCAAAAACATTAAGTCAAACATTGCGCTGTAAATCTCTTAACCCCCTTCTACTACTTAACCCAACTCCTACCTGGCCTTAGTTGGCTTACTTTATAATAAATTCCTTTGGAAGACTCTAAAGACAATCTTTCTTAAAATCTTTGCCAGTATTTTTTTTAACAATATTTTTACCTGTTGTTTGCTTATAGCCAACTCACTGGAACCCATTTTTATGTTTTTTTTTTTAAACCTTCTTTGTAACTTGGCAAGTCTTCCAAGTTATGCTTAGTTCAACATAGGCCATAGAAATTACAAGTGTTGTGTACATTTGATTTAACATTCCATGATAGAAAAACCTTTGGTTTAAGAGGAGAGTTAAGGCATTTACAACTTTTGCACTCCAAATAGTGTGGAAATTGTAATTTAAGAAATATAATATACTTTGAGTTCCATGCCAAGTAAGTGTAGAGATGATAAGAACATAAGAAGAGCCCTGCTAGATTAGGCCAAAAGCCCATCTAGTCCAGCTTCCTGTGTCACACAGTGGCCCCACCAGATGCCTCAGGGAGCACACAAGACAACAAGATAACCTGTTTCCCGTTGACACTCCCTTGCACCTGGCACAGAGAAACCCCACAATGTGGGATACATCTCACATATTATGCTTACTTACAAATTAGGCCCCATGCACTCGCACTTTGCCTTGATCTTTCAGGCTGACATTGGCAGATGCATCCAGGCAGATATTCTACAGGTGCAGCACCTCCAAAGACAAAAAAACCTCCAAATGGTATGCTATGCCTTTTACTCTGCACGCTATGCCTGAGTAAAAAAGGTTGTAAACAGGCAAACGTTTTCCCCAAAGGCAACATTTTTAAACTGCTGCGTCTTGGCAATTTCTCAATGGATCTGTTTTGCAATTTAGTAGATTATGGAGCTCAATATGTAGATGCTCCTAGCCAAATTTCAGTCATTTTTTTGACAAACACTGTGGATTTTATTAGCAATTAGAATGTTTAGGGCTTATAATGGCAACATTTTGACCTATGCACATTAACTACTGTATACAGGCATTCCATGTATATGCCGTGACTACCAAGTAGGTCCCCTCTGATGGTACCCTCCAGCTTCAGGTACCTATCTCAGCTCTGAACATGTAACTTGGTACTTTCATCAGAATGCCTGGAATCCCTAGCTGTACTAACTGAGCAAAGATGATCACAGCGCTGCTCCATCTCTCAAGCATACAGGGGGAGCGCTCCTTGCCCAGTTCCACCCCTGCATGTAACTGGAACACATGGAGGGGCCCATGGAAGGCAATAGGAAGCTCGCATACGAGAGGGGTCTCAGGGGCATTGCCATGAGTTACAGTGACCTCCTTGTGCCATTCTGTTCCAGCACTCACAGAACCCGACCCACTCGCCCTTCAACATAGTTTGAAGCTAACTGGCAGCAGCCATTCAGGAGCCAGGTAGAAATGTTTTTGCTTCACTCCAGATTGGCATGGAAGTGGGGCTTTTGTGTCTACTCAAGACTGTGTACATGGGTAGGTGTTAGCCAGGTGGGCCATGGCTTGCAGGGTCAGTGCAGGACAGGGAAGAGGATTAGGAATCTGGTGTCTGCCCTTAGGCAAGCAAGAGGTGGAGACAAAAACAGAACAAGTCTCCAGAGGCTTTCTGGCTTGGGAACGCAGGCTAGTAAACCTTCAGGCTTGAATTGGGAGGCTTAAAGGCCGTCTGACTTGGGGTGGGGGAACCTGATCAGCTTCCTTGACCTCTTCACAGGGGTTGGCAGTGATAAAGCTGGGAGCGCCTCAAGGCGATCCTGGGTTTGGAGCCAGAATGGTTTCGCCCAAAGGGTTGCTTTGGCAGGATAGCGGTCTCTTCCAGATACATGCCCACACTTGGGGGGGGGGGGGTGGAGTGCTCTAGACAGGATGTGCTGCATTTATTTTAACATCTGACATTGTAATAAATCAATGAACATGACCCTACTTTCTACCAAATCTCATTGTTAAGTGTGTTGTGGGGGGGGGGGGATACCTGGGCAATTGTTATACTGTAGTTGGAAATGCTTTGGCAGATCTAGGCCAAGTGTGTGTAATCTCTTGCAGGGATGAAACTGTGAAACAGGTACAGTCAAAGATAAGGGTGAGGGGTCCTGTCATATTCCAAATAGCCTGCTTCTTATTTCTGGCGGATACCTGATCTGGCAGTCCCTTGCCTGAACAGTCTCTGACACATACTGTATATCAATTACAAATATTTTACAATCTAAAAGTAAATTTGTGGACTGAACACCCAGTTTTCAATTTTGGAAGCAATAAGCAAGTCATGTTGCCTAGTTTTTTGTTTGTTTTTTGGAGACTGAGAAAATACTTTTTGTTCCTCAGTTAAATCAGTATTTATAGTGTTTTTGTTTTGTTTCGAAGGAGACTTAAATGCAGGATGATATGGGGAATTTGTAGGCTATGATCATTCTCTCTTATCTGCCCCAAACACTTCTAGATATTTTCAGGGAAAGGTGGCATTCTGAAAGGGCCCATCTTACATGTTATCTTGTTAACTGTAGCTTGTGCATAAATAGCTAATGGAGCAGGAACTTTATAGTGCTTACATAGAGAAGTCATTGCTGTGACAAGACTACATTATTGCATGTAAATCCAATTAGGTTCCAAAGTCGTAACTACAATCAGTCCCCACAGGGCACTGGCAAACAAACTGCATAAGGCCAGGGATCTGGATACTAAATTACAGTCAATCCAGCTTCTCTTTAGTTGCATTAAAATGCTAATGCTACTGCAACAGAGGGTCTATTTGCCGGAACAACAACTTCATCTTGTAATGCGGAAGCCAAGGGAACTTATTGCACTGCCTGATTGCATTTAACTGCCCAGAACAGCTTTCTTTTCAATGTCCTTGGGAGCACATTGATACCTTAAAATATTAACCTTCCCACCTCCATGTTTAACATAAAACAACCCGCCATCCTTACACATGGCTCTAAGTAAAATTCACTTGCTTCTAAAGACCTCTCCAGTGCACCCATCATCATAAGTATGATTTTAGCTCAGAACATTTTAACTTCAGGTGGTTCTAATCTTGCTGCTACTACTAGAAAAGGAATAATTCAGTCAAAGAGACATATTTATATAAGTCCTGAACCAGGGCCGGCCCATCCATGAGTCCAACTAATACAGGTGCCTTAGGAAGCAGATTGGTGGGGAGCATCATAAGAACATAAGAAGAGCCCTGCTGGATCAGGCCAAAGGCCCATCTAGTCCAGCTTCCTGTATCACACAGTGGTATCATCCATCTCTGTCCGCCTACTTATCACGCCTACTTATCATTACTGCTCCTCCTTCTCCTTCCACTCCCTGGATTGGAAATGAAGAGGGGGGCAGAGAGGAAGAGGAAATGTGGAGGGGAGGAGCTAGAGCACTGGAGAGAGGCTGAGGTTGGCACATTATTGGGTAAGGCATTTGGCATGCTGTCTCAGGAATCAAGAGGTCTTGGGTCAGCCTGGAAGTGCTATCATCTGGATTGAGAGCATAAGAACATGGCTTCAGGCAAAAATGAGCTGGAACACTTAAACGTTTTATATTTGTCTTCTTAACGTGTGGTGTAATTTCGTTCATCGAGAATAGATTGAACAACTGCTACTAGCCACAATAGCTAAAAATAATCTCCAGCAGAATTTCACAAATACATACACTGGGTTATCAGCAGCTACTGTGAATTTAATTCTTGCAACCAGAACATTTAGGAAGGTGCCAAACTCATCTGTTGCCTATCTGAGCTGATGGTGAGGAGTGGCTCACCTGCAGCAGTCTGAGCAAGTTGAATGGAGGACAGGCAATGAAGTTTCATTTCTTTCAGGCTTTTCCACCCTATTGGTGGAGAGACTTGCTCAAAGGATGGAGCCAAGAAGTGCTGAAAGTTTTAAAGGATCAAAAACTTTGGGTGGATCTGAGATGTGGTTATGGGTCCATGTCAGTGGAGAGGAAGCTGCTCTCAAGGAAAATGGTCACCAATAGCATTGCCTGAATGTTTCCCTTTAAAGGGGGGAAGGAAAGCAATAGGATTGTGTTGCACTGGTAGCCTTGCTGTACTCACTGCTGTACTCACTTGTTGGCCGTTTCTCCTGAAGAGAAATCTTCTTATTGTGGTTGGAGGTGTCACTGCAGGGAACTTGATAGGATGACTTACACTGACAGATTAATTAACTCTTGTACGTGCAAAAAGTGCTGCCTGATCTCAACTATTACTTGCGATTCACTCCCATTGTGCAGGTTTCTATGATTGCTTGCCAGTAATTTCTGTACCACCCTGGTATCTGAAATTGTGAGGTAGGCCATTCTTATTCCCATTTTATGGAGGCTGTGGTAAGTAATTATGTGATTAAAAAAATATTCTGCTTTTCTTCCAAATCTTCAGGAACTCAAAGCCGTACTTGACAAAGGCCGTACAACAAGAACCACTTATAACATCACTTTTCACCTGCAGTGTTTCTGCTGAACGTATCTCAATACTGTCTTAAAGGACAGCATGTTCTTAAGGTCATAAATGACATTTTGGTCATCTTCTGAGGTTCTGCTCTGTATCTTTCTGCCTTTGAAGTTTGATTGGCAAGGAACCTGATAGGGTCCTTTTGGCTGCAGCACCCAATTACAGAACTCCCTCTCCTGATTCACCCCTTAATTGATTGCTTTTTAGCATCTGGCCAAAACTTTCGCCAAGCCCTCTGTTTGGTATCAAATGTTTTCCCCCTACTCTGTTGAATCATGCTCTTGTAGTTTTGTCAGTTTTATACTAACGTTTTGCTTTTTAACGGGTTTTTTTTAAAGGCTTAAATTGATATTGTGATCTGCCTTGGAGCCCTTGTTAGATCTAAAAGGCAAGATACAAATATGAAATACATTAAAAGTTATGCAGCCCTTTAAAAACTGGGAAAGTCATTTAACCATTATCTCATTGGGGGGGGCAGAGATAGCAGTTACCGTATTTCTTCGAGTCTAAGGCGCCATCGATTCTAAGGCGCACCTTTACTGTCAGTACCACCAGCAGGGGGAAAAAAAAATCCATCGATTGTAAGATTCACCTCCCTTCATTGAATCTACCCGCTCAGCACCAACTCTCCCCAGCATGTCTCCTGCAGCTGAGGATGACTGAGTGCTCTGCCTTTGCATAGCATTTCTGGCCCCGTCAGAAAGTGCCATTTCCTTCATTACCTGGGCTTGGGGGAGCTTCAGGGAGGCCTGCGCAACCCTCTGCAGGCCTCCCTGATCTTCAGTTCGGCGAAAAACAGCGATTTTTGGCCATTTCTGGTTTTTGCGAAAACCAGAAATGGCTGAAAATCACCGTTTTTGGCTGAACTGAAGATCGGGGAGGCCTGCAGAGGGTCGCGCAGGTCTCCCTGAAGCTCCCCCAAGCCCCAGTAAGTAAGAAGATAGCATTTTGGGGTGCTTTTTGGAGACCTTCGATTCTAAGACGCACCCCATTTTTTGAAATGCTTAATTGGGAAAAACATGCGTCTTAGAATTGAAGAAATACAGTAAATGAATGGGTTGCGCAACAAAAAGTCAGTCAGTCTGCCCGCCCGCCCCTCCATGCCCCTTCCCACACTTATGGTACCTACCTTACAGGGCTCTCTCTTGGCTGCTGCTCTACCCTCCACCAGGGCAAACATCTCCATTCTTAATGTCGCCATTCCTAGAGTGCCCTGGTGGAGGACGGACCAGCAGTGCAGAGGGAGTCCTGTTAGGTAGGTAAGTGTGGGAAGGGGCTCAGCGGGTGGAAGCTTTGTTATATGGCACATTCAATAACTAATTATCCACATTTCTCGTGCATTCCGGATAACTCAGTTTTTATTGTAATTGATAAATGCATTTGGACTATTTTGCAGAGGGTGAATTTTGTTACATGGAAATCACTTCCATTTATGAACCAGCACAAATCCTGTGCACTTAAGCTATGCACACATGTGGTGGGATTTACACAATTTCTTACACTGAAGTGATTGTCAGGTACCTGGTGACCCACAGTTAAAAACAAGAGTTGTACAGGATGGAATCTTGAACCGATCAAGCAAAGCTCATCATGCGTTTACATAATACAGCATGAGAGGCAAACATCTTTGCATTAAAAAAATATTTTCATAAAGAAGAATTGTGGAAAAACTGGGAGAGCTTCTTTTAACCCCAAACCAGAGAAAAACGTGAGACATTACTAAGTCTCTATCGTTCCCTCAAGGCTATTAGTGTCAACATTACCAGAACAAATCAATACTAAGTTATCCTTCTATATTTCGCTGGCTTGACAACATAAGCATTCCACAAGGAAATTGCACACTAACCAATAACTGATGAGTTCTGCTCTTAATATGCTGAACATTCCTTGGAGTCAGTCATGAGGTTGTGAGCTGGAATCACAAAAAAGCAGTTTTGCAACTCATCAAGTATTACCGAACAAGATGCGGGAAACCCAAACGTTATGCACGTTCTCTTCTCCAGCTTTGGAAAGTGCTGCTAGCGTTTCTCTCTACGATGCTAATTTCTGTATCTATAGAATTATTATTAACAACTGCTCATGTCTCCAAGTTCAAATTAATTCAAAATATGAAAAGCGATGCACTTGCCAGGCTAACCAATGTTCTTGGCTTTGATTTTGTTGTCAGAGGCCAGGCATCTGCTATATGTCTTTGTGGAAGACACTATATGTTGACTAGCAATATTGCATTACCATATAACTTCAGTTACTAATGTATTCCTGGAAATGCCAGAATAATTTTTCCATTAATGAGAATCAGGTCCTGAATCATTCATAAACCAGAATGTTGGACTTTTGCTGGCCTGAAGTCAAAGTGAGAATTGCAGATTACTCTACAAATCCCTTTGTTGTTTATTTGGAGACTAGTTCATAGCCATACTTTCACCCATTTTGCTGTACCAGAAAGTTTTCAGATTACCCTTTCACTCAAATTGTGCAATGAAGGTTATCACCATCACAGATCATCACCATTCATTGTTGATTCATACTTGTTAAGGTGGTAATATGTGGGTTGAATGTATAGACAGTTTGGGGATTTTCCTCTCTAGGTGACAAATGAATCGTTATATGATTGCTTCACCAGGTACTCAGAATGTATTGGTACCTACTGTTCCTCCAAAGAACTCAGAGCAGTTTAAATACGATCCACAAGTAGTCTTCCGTCCATGCAGTGCTCTCAACCAAACCCACTTACGTTTCCATTGTAGAATTGTGTTGTGTGGGATTCACCATCTAGAAGCTTTGGAAAGTAGCTAGAAATGGCTTAATAAAATATGGCTGAGAGTTTAAAATTGTGATGTGGGCACTTGGCAAGAGGCATCCTCACAAACCTCGTATGCCCTAAGAATAAGAATGTCAAACCCATTCATTTAACTCACAACATGCCTTAAGAGAAGTGGTAGTATAAATCAGTCTTGTTGACCATGAGAAAATTAGACGTCATTTTAGACAACCCCTCTGGCTCACATAGGGAAGGAGTGTGTGAGCATGTATCCTCCCCCCCCTCAACGTGCTGTTGTTCAGCGGCATGATCACATGTGCGATTCTTTGTCCAAACAGGTGCTCATCACACCATATAAATACCATTGAATTCCCCCCATGAAATTATTCAACACATTGATGATGCACAGGTGTGGGGGGTTGACATGCATGCACACACTCTTCCCTCATGTGGTGGGGGTCAACCTTGAGAGCCATATAGTCAATGGCTAAAGTGGACGGGGAGGATGGACGGGGCCAGTCTGGAGTGGACGGGGCTGGCCGAGTGGACGGGGAAGGTGGTAAATTCATCTCTAAGGGAGGGGGTGGTGCCGGCATCTTTGAAGCAGGTGGTGGTGCGTCCCCTCCTAAAGAAACCCTCCCTGGATTCCACTATTTTGAACAACTT
Source organism: Plestiodon gilberti rubricaudatus (assembly GCA_026170595.1). Taxonomy (NCBI): domain Eukaryota; kingdom Metazoa; phylum Chordata; class Lepidosauria; order Squamata; family Scincidae; genus Plestiodon; species Plestiodon gilberti. Next base: position 252,072,718 of record JANXHW010000001.1, on the reverse strand, counting down.
TCGGCCAGTCTCAAATATCCCGTTTCTGGGCAAGGTGATCGAGCGGGTAGTGGCGTCTCAGCTCCAGAGGGTCTTGGAGGAAGCTGATTATCTGGATCCATTCCAGTCTGGCTTTAGGCCGGGGTTCGGGACAGAGACGGCCTTAGTCGCCTTAGTGGATGACCTGTGCCGGGGACTGGACAGGGGGAGTGCGTCCCTGTTGGTCCTGCTGGACCTCTCGGCGGCTTTTGACACCATTGACCATGGTGTCCTCCTGGGTCGGTTGGCTGGGTTGGAGCTTGGAGGCACCATTCTGAGGTGGTTCCGCTCCTTCCTGGCTGATAGATCTCAGAAGGTGGTGCTGGGGGATGCTTGTTTGGCACCCTTGCCCTTGAGGTGTGGGGTGCCACAAGGGTCAATTCTATCCCCCATGCTGTTTAATATCTATATGAAGCCGCTGGGAAAGGTCATCCGGGGGTTTGGGGTAGGGAGTCATCAGTATGCTGATGACACCCAGCTCTTTCTCTCCTTTCCACCCGACTCCAAGGGGGCGGTCGATTCCTGAATCGTTGTCTGGAGGCAGTTGGGAGCTGGATGGGGGCAAACAAGCTGAAATTAAATCCTGATAAGACAGAAGTTCTTCTGGTCCAGAAGTCTATGATTCAGGTATTGGACCATCATCCTGCTCTGAATGGGGTTGTACTCCCTCTGAAGGAGCAGGTCCGCAGCTTGGGGGTTCTCCTGAATGCGCAGCTCCTCCTGGATTCCCAGGTGGTGGCTGTGGCCAGGGGGGCTTTTGTCCAGCTTCGGCTGGTGCACCAGCTGTGACCGTTCGTGGACCGTGCAGACCTGGCCACAGTGACTCATGCCCTAGTGACATCTAGACTAGATTACTGCAATGCGCTCTACGTGAGGCTGCCTTTGAAGACTGTTCGGAAACTGCAACTAGTGCAGAATGCAGCTGCCCGGGTGGTTGCCGGGGCCTGTCGGTTCGACTCAGTCGGACCATTGCTCCGGCGGCTACACTGGCTGCCGGTTCGTTTCCAGGCACAATTCAAAGTGCTAGTTTTGACTTTTAAAGCCCTTAACGGCTCGGGTCCAGGGTATTTGAGGGACCGCCTCCTTCCTTATAATCCGACCTGTACTCTCGAGGTCATCAGGGGGGGCCCTGTTAACTGTGCCGCCATTGATGGAAGTGAGGGGGATGGCGGTGCGGAATAGGGCCTTCTCGGCAGTGGCGCTCCAATTATGGAATTCCCTCCCCCTGGAATTAAGAACAGCTCCCTCTTTAGAGACCTTTCGGCGGGGCCTTAAGACATTTTTATTTAGGGTAGCATTCGATGTCTGACATGGTGGGCTGGCTTTTTAATAAATGGCTTCTTAACAAATGGCTTTTAACAAAGTAAATATAGGTTTACCCACTGGGGTTGTTTGTTTTTAGTTGTTGTTTTAATTGTTTTTAATTACTTGTTTTTAATTTATTTTTAATGTATATGTATTTTAATGTTTTTTAAGCCGCCTTGAGTGCCCTCGCTGGGAGAAAGGCGGGATATAAATTCTTTAAATAAATAAATAAAACCAGGGGGGACCCAAAAGGGATGGGGGGTGACTGCCCCCTCCTAAAGAGGTTACCACCAATACACATTCTCACTCTGGACCTGAAGAGGCAACAGCTTCATGGCTTCCCTCTATTAAAAGAAGTCACCTACTTTTCTGAGCCAGGAGCCTTGATTTAACTGTGAGAGAGTAGATTCCCACAGTAGTTTTTTTGTTTTTTTGTTTTTTAGAGTACACTTAAAGCAAGTCAGGCTACTCAGACTCAATTCAGATGGTTTGGGGTTCCGAATGTAGAAGTAAACCATTGTTTATCTTGTCATATAAAACAGGAGTGGAGGTTGTGGAAGCGTAACTCCTGGACAGATCAGAGTGTTGGGAAAGATGGATTAAGCTGCTAAGGGAACCAGTAGTGAGAGCTGCTTGTGTGCTCATATTTACAGTTGCTCAGCCCTTCTGCCCCTATGGCAAACCACAGCCAAGGTTCATAAACCATGATTTGACATGATGTCTGAAATGAGTCCTAGTTAGTCCTGAAGGAAGAGATGACAGAGAAAGGGAAAGCTTCTTTTATCTAAATTAATAAACATCACCCAGGATCTAATGCAGACTGAAGCACATGGGGCATGGTGCATGAGGCCAGGAAGGGATGCTTGCATTGTTCGGACATTTCTCATCACTACTTTCTACTATATATCTGTCGCTGTCAAAACATATTTTTAAAAATAAGGAATTTAGAGCACTTTTGTGTGGTCTGTGGAGATGCCAAATTTTCAACTGCATGCAGGCTTTTTGGTCTGGACACAGCCTAAGCTACTATTGAAACCATTAAATGCATTGCACATAAAATCAATAAGAGTTTTCTGAAATTGGTATCATTATTGTGAATGCCAAGTAAATTAGTAATGATGAGACACTTAAAAATTAAGTGGATTGATATGCATTTGTAATTATGATCTAAAGAGCATCAGAGATTGCCAAGAAAGATGGAGACAGGGTTTTGGTATCAGGTTTGTTAATTGGTGGGCTAATAGTTTCAAGTCTTTTGAAATGAAAAAAAAAGACATCTGTGTCAGTGCATCAAGTATTTATAAAAGTGAAGAATTAGCTGTCTCTCCATTCTAGATGGCTGTTTCTACAGACAGAAAAGCAGGCTAGAAAGGCCAGGCCTTTTTTTGGCATTTTGCAGGTTACTGCAGGTTGCAGCCTGTTCTGAATTTTTGCAATGCTGCATCCTTGATATTCCAAACATTGGCAAAGCAAATTCAGTTGACCACAAAAAACCCCACAAACAAAAAAATTCCCCACCTGATGGCAATCAGAATATTTTCTCTTCATCCACTTTTGCATTGAAATAAATGATTTTGAACAGTGTATTCACTGCAATGTTTCTAATGAGATGTGCACCCTCACAAGCAGAATCAACTGAAATACCATAAAATTTGGTATGCATCGCTTAACGACGGGAATACGTTCCCTGATCCCCGTTGTTAAGATGTGTCATCATTAAGAGCACAAGCGGCCTCTGGAGCCTCCAGAGGCTGCTTTCAGGTAATGCCAGGCCCACAATCCCCTCTATTCCACACTAGTGGCCTCCACAGGCCTCAAAAATGGGCCACAGAGGCTTCTAGAAGTGACTTCCTATAAAACCAGAAGTTGTATTTCCAAACCGGAAGTCACTTCTAGAGGCTTCTGCGGACCATTCAGAGGCCTGTGGCAGTTGTTGGAATGGAATGGATGGGATTGCAGGCCTGGCACAACCCAAAATGTGGCCTCTGGAGGCCAGAAATGGTGCAGCAACAGAAGAGTCAGGAAGGCCGTCATATATGCAACCCGTCGTTACCTAGTAGGTCGCTAAGCGACACGCACCTGTACAGCACAGCAGCTATGTTAAGGATGACAGTAGGACAGACAGAATTCCAGGAGTAATAATATTAAAATAACCATATTAACAGAGTGTACCAACAGCACAATAAACTAACAATACAGCTATTTATTTTTTCATCTAATATATCAGCTGTAGAAATGTAAAGCATTTTAAGACTTATTAAAAGTAAGATACTGTTCCTACCTAGTTAAGGCACTTCTAGGAATTAAGGAACAAATGGGTGGCTAATTACGTTGCTCTTGCTTGCAAGCAATTTAACTTGCACTTTGAAATCAAATAAGCAATCTAAACTTAAATGAGAGAGTTTACAGGAATGAGGAGAGAAGATACACAGTTTGTGCTTCAGGGCTGCTATCCTGAACATAATTATGCAGGCGCAAATCTCAGAAAAAACGTATGCATACATGTGTACACAGCTCAAGATTGGAAGTGACAAAGGGAATGCCAAATGAGTTACTCATTGCCATATGCTTTGTGAGAATCGTCATAACAAGATTAATTTTATAATGGACACAAAACAATACTTGGTGAAAGATTTACAAATCTCTCTTAGAAGGAGAGGGACAATAGCAAACATAAAGTAACTGCATGAAACACGAGGTACAATTATGTCTGTTTACATCCAAGCCATGGAAGACTCAATATCAGCATAAACTGGATCCTTAACCTTCTTCACAGTTAAAATAAATCAGCTGTGATCTTAAAATAACTGAAATTTACTTGAGTCACCAAGATGAATTAGAGAAGTACACACTATCCATGAGCAACAAGATTTACTGCAGGTATTCCTAACTCTCATGAAGAAAGGGGACAAAATACCTTGAGACCCGTGTCTGAAGTTCACAAAATACTTTAGAGGATCGCAATAAAAATAAATGGGGAGTTAATATGCCAGAACCCCTTCATCTTGACTACCTTAATATACAGGAAAACTGAAAGTAGCTGGGTTGTTCTATTGGGGGAAAAAATCCAAAAGCCAAAGCAGGGTAACAACTAACATATCCGTAAGCAAGCTTTTAAATTCTCCTAGAGCGTCTCTCAGGCTGGTCATTAAGCAAAACAAAGACAGATACAAATAACTACTAGATTTTCAGCACAATCCTGTGTAAGTTTAGAGCGACGGAGCGCTACTACATCTGAGGAGGCCCATAGGCCCCGGGCAGCCCTACACGCAGGGAAGGGGACAAATGTCCCCTTCTCCCGAGGTATTCCTGGGCCACGCTGCTGCGGCCCGGGAACGGGCATAGGATACAGCGGCCAGTCCTTTAGGCCGGCCATGTATCCTTACACAGGATTGGGCTGTTTGTTTTTTAAAATGAGTGTATAGTCATTTTTGTTTCTTGGTCCCATTAGCCCTTGGCGTAAAATAGAAACCTATTTCTCACCTAGTGTACGGGAGACTAATCAATTAATTAAAAACCTACATAAAACCTCTTGAACTCCCATCTTAAGACTGTTACAAACTGCAAATGCTGGGGCATTTCCTTCATGCCCAACTTTTGCCTCCCTTTCCATTTTGTCTTGCTTAACATCCAGCCTGAAGCAGACGTTGGGAGAACTAAAAACTCTGTCATAAAGTAGTGATATAACTTTCAGGTTCGCCAACAGTTGACTTCAATATCATATTTTAGTTGACCCAAATAAAGTATTACTATTTTGGCTCTGCAGTGGACACGATGTTATCGGACACTTCCCTCCCTCTTCTCAGCTTGATTTCTGAGAGGAACATTTCACGACTGGACTTAATTGTCAGGGGATACCTTTACCTTATCCTGAGAACAGGGAAAAGAGCGTTCCAAAGCCACCTCAATGTGCAAGTCCTTTGCAATGTAACAGGAACAAGAAGAAGGCAGAAAGTAAAAGTCAATACTTCTAGTTCACACTTCATGTGCTTAAACGTCCCTTGAAAGTGACAGGTGTTATTGGAATATAAGAAAGACTAGTCTTGATTAATTTAATTTGATGCCTCTAGGATATGCCATTTTTTTACACCCCCTGCTCTGCCTAATTTTGAAACTCCTCTTCTTTACGTTTTCCATTTGGTTCAGTTCCAGGTTCATTCACATCAACTGCAGAAGCAAAGCAAGTATGACTGTGCCATAAAGTATTTTTTTTTAAACGAATGCTTCTGAAAGCGCGTGCGCGCACACACGCACACGCACAAAGAAGGGTTATTCTGGATGTATTCCTAGATACATCTGTTTTTTCACAGGCACCTAATGATCAGTCTAATAGCTTCTCACACTGAAGTCGTAATAAGCTTACAAATGAACTTGCTTGGTGCATATTAAAAAGGAAGGGATGCTCCTATTGATTATAGCCTTTGTGGAAATAATCTGTGATCATTGTTTTGTTGCTGCACAATGGCAATTAGGATATGCTGCTGGGAGCTCATTCAGCAGACAAGAGCTGTGGATTTTGGAGGCATCTCAGAATGCCATAGTAACAAATTTGCCTCCACTTTTTGGAGCAAAAATCAATGGGGATTCTTGTCAGCATCTAGGCCAGTTGAGCACACTTCTGTGTTTCTAGGAATTAAGAAATAAAAGTGGGGCTAATTAAGTTATTCCTGTAAGAGCCTTGACCACATTTATGAAGGGGAATGACAAGCTGTATACTAGAGCACCATAAATCTAAAAGCAAATGTCAAAGTGGGCATAGGGCTCGCTTTGTGCACTGCTGCAGAGGTGATACTTCGGAGGTCAGAGAGCCATCTGCTTGATTTGGTCTCCATAGTATACACAGCATTTGAGTTTCTGCAACAAAGTGGCACTACTTAAGAGAAGGAAAGGTGCATATACCCTGAAATAGTCAACCACTGGTTTGTGTCCCAGTTTTGTACTTTCAAGACTGGATGAATAAGTAAGGAGATCATTGCTGCAGTCTAGCATACTAGTAAAAAAGGTAAAGGTGACCCCTGACAATTAAGTCCAGTCGTGTCCGGCTCTAGGGTGTGGTGCTCATCCCCATTTCGAAGCCGAAGAGCCAGCGTTGTCCGAAGATGCCTCCGTGGTCATGTGGCCTGCATGACTCTCCTTGCCGCAGCGCGTAGCATGCGGCTGGAACACGGAGCGCTGTTTACCTTCCCGCAAGCGGTACCTATTTATCTACTCACATTAACATGCTTTGGAACTGCTAGGTTGGCAGGAACTGGCCAAGCAACAAGAGCTCACCCCATCGCGGATTCGAACTGCCAACCTTTCGATCGACAGCTCATGGTCCAGCGGTTTAACCCATTGCGCCGCCCGCTGGCATAGGGAATACCTAAATATCAAGCCTTGAAAAGTGGCCAAAAACTATTCTTTTTCCTTCTTAAAACATATTTCCAAAAAGGATCCTTGTACTTTGGAACTTTGCAACTACACCCCCCCCCCCAAATAAGCACATGTGGGTACGGGAGAAATTAAGGGCCATGTTTATTGAAATTGTTACAAAGAGTGTGTAGGCTTGTAGCAGGTCCTGCCAGAATAGCACTGGGCCTCCCTGCAGGCCCCTACAAGGCGACATGCCCCCCTGCTCTCAGCCTATCCTAGCTGAGCAAGAGGGCCCACGTGTGCAATGGGGGAGCACCGCAAACTGGCTCCGCCCACATATACATGCGATCGGAGCTGTATTACTGTCAGGATGACCAGTGTCTATTCTGAAAGGTTCAAAGATACTAAGATCAATACAACAATCTACACCTGCATTAAGAGACTAAATATTTCTTAGAAGCTGTCACCGGAACATAGCTCTGCCTAAAAAATTTACAGATACATCTTGCAATAATAATAAAAAAAGCTAGATTCACAGCCCAATACTATCTTCTGGTCTCTGCCAGCAGAATGCAAATTCCGTTGGTGGAAGTGCCAGGATCCAGGCGGAAGTGCCTGGATCCTGTCATGTCCCAGATGGTGCCAGAGAGCTCAAAGAGGCTGTGAGCTCACAGCAACCACACACACAGGGCGGGGGGAAGGCCACTGTCCACCAGGGCAGGTGGTGGTATGGGCAGGAGTGGGAGGAACAAGGGCATTTCTCCTGGAATGGTTCATTCCTTCACCACCATATCTTCTATTTCCCATCATCTTATTAATGGTGCGGGTTAGCATAGTTCTGCCAGGCCACATGTCAGCTGTCTTGCTGCTGCTGCTGCCACCGCTATCTGCTGCTCCTCTGTGTGAAGACTGCGAACATCACTCCACAAGCGAACAGCCAAGGTCAAAGAGGTTTTTGACTTGTATTGATAATTCCTATTTAGGTATGCTGCCTGTCCTGTTGTTATAGGTTCCTTTCAAGTTATGTAGTTTGGAGGATATGGACAACATTCTTGGCAATGTGAGGCCATCCATGTGTCTTCTTGATCCTTGCCTTCCATGGCTGGTAAGGGTGATACATGCTTTTCTCAGGGATAAGAGGGTGATAATTGCTTTTCTCAGGGAGGTTATGCTTCCAATCTGCCTTCAGGTGGCAGTCGTCCACCTTCTCCTGATGAAAACTTTCCTTGAGCCCTCCATTATGGATAAATACTGACCAGTCTCTAGTCTCCTGTTCTTGGAAAAGATGCTCAAGCAAGTAGTGATGATGCAACTATAGGAATTCCTGGATGAGATTGATTATCTTGACTCATTTCAACCTGTCTTTTGGTTAGGGTTACGGATGGAAATGGCCTTGATCACCCTAGTTCAGTGATGGTGAACCATTTGGGCTTGGTGTGTCAAAAAAATTGAAAATTCCTAACTTGACTCTGCTGGTGTGTTCCCCCCCCACACACTTTTAATAGTACTTTGACTATTGCTACTTTTAATAGTAATTTTGAATTGAACTGAACTGAAAACAACTATAGAACACATTGCATTTTATTTAACATCAATTAGTGACTTTTTTGTTGCTGAGTTTTACTAGATAATAATTTGAAAGAGATCTGCCAAAATCCCTGTCCTAAATGTTCAAGACAAGCCTGTAAAACCTGCAAAAATGTAAGGTGTGTCGGGGCCCTGGGGGAAACGCTGGCGTGTCACCCAAAATGACCTCGCATGTCACCTGTGACACGCGTGTCATAGGTTCGCCATCACGGCCCTAGTTCATAACCTACATCAAGAACTAGACAGGGGAGTGCACCCTGTTGGATCTGCTGGAACACTGAATGGCTTTTGATACCATTGACCATGTCATTCTTTTGGAATGCTTGTGGACATTGTGTTGCAGTGGCTTCAGACCTTCCTGGAGGGCAGAGTACAGAAGGTGATACTGGGGGACTCCAGCTCAGTGTAATAGCCATTGGCCTTTGACACTGCAGAGTGAAATGTTGTCCCCCATGTTGTTTAACATCTACATAAAGCCACTGGGGCAGATTATCAGTGGGGGTTGGGATCGGGTATCGGGTATATAGATGGTACCCAGCTCTATATCTCCATTCCATCTGGTACTAGGGAAACTACAGAGGTTCCAACATATGAGAGGTGCTATTAGTTATGAGATCAGAGATTCCAGGTTATGTATTGTCATCCTGTTCTGGATGGGGCTGAGCACCCTTCAAGGAACAATTTCACAGTTTGAGAATGCGCTTGGATCCAGTCTCGCACCCAGATGGTCTGGTGTTGGCTGTGGTGCTTATGCCCAGCTGCTGCACCAGCATGTGTCATTTCTTGAGTCAGTCAGGCCTGACTTTGATTGCCCATGCACTGATTACATCACATTTGGATTACTGTAATGCACTCTATGTGGGGCTGCCTTTTTTAATATGATGTGAGCTGTCTTACACATTGGGGGGAAAATAGCAGGATACTAATCTGTTAAATAAATCCAACAAGTCAGTATTTAATGCTCCTCAAGCAAAAGTTGCTTTTCTTTTGCAGACATTAAAAAGTGAATTATCTCCCAGCCTCCTCAGGGAGGATTTAAAAGAGTCAAAAGCTCTAGCAGCAAAATTTAGGTCTGAGTGTTGGTTGTTGCAAAAGAGGGGGTGTCGTATGTATGCCAGATGTCACTGACATCTGTAATCACAATGATTACATGCCAGCCACATGAAATCACACTGATTACATGCCAGCCATATGAAAGTGTGTTGCAGAAGAAGCTACACCATTGCCAAAATTCCCCCATTGGCAATAGAAGGTATCAGGATCTCAAAGGGGTCAGCAGAGCTGTGAGAGAGTTCTAAAACCATTGAAGGTCAAGAACATAATGACTTCTTAAGATTTTGTTTTTAAAAATGACGAGTGCATGCAACTGGCCCCTTGAGGAACAGCAAACTTGAGCCTTCTACAAAACAACTAAACAGTTATTTTTGTAATGGATAAGAACTCTGCGTTTTAAATCTTTCCTGTGAAATACCATGTTTTTTCTCAAAGCAGAAATGTGATTAGAAGTTTAAAAAAAAAAAAAACACCAGTACAGATATTATTTCCAGTTCAGGACATGACTGTCTAGCCATTTACTGACAGCCATTTAATTGAAAACAAGATATGGTTTTCTGATTCACTCTATTATTTAGTCCCAATAGAGGAGGTTTTGTTCGGCTTCTGTCTTGTATCAGACTCTTTGCTCCGACTCTGTTTTGCTTACCATCACCAACTTCAAAACAATGGTACTGGAAAGAGTAGTGACTTGATGGTGGAAGGGACACTCTCTTTCTTGCACACATGGAGAAAAAAAGAATCTGCATTGTAGATTTACTGCGGAAACTACTATTCTTTTAGTAGGACATGACTATAGATTGCTTCTTGGTTTTCAAAGATGCCTGCAGCTGATAACCAATCACCATTTTGGGAGACCAATCCTAAGCTATGTGCTGCAAAACTGGGCCACATGTCACCGGCGGGCTGCACTTCGTCCATTTCAGCTTCTAAGTGTTTCTACTCACTGCAGCTGAACATGTGTAGGTGACAAAGTCAATTTCCCCTCTGTCAACCTGACGAGCCCAGAGTGCAGTGAAGAATGAAAAGATGCCATGTTTTTAAGGCGAGCGATACAGCTTGTGAAAGCTGAGTGTGCTCTTCACTGATGCTTTCCTTAGTTACAGAAGGTTGGTCATGATCTTTTCTATTTTTTCATCCACTCCATAGTTTTGGATCTCAAATGATGAAAACGCCTTACTTTCTGGCTCATTTAAGTGAATCCTTTTGCTTTTTATTTTTTACTTTACGTCAGTAACTCAATAATAATAATAATAATAATAATAATAATAATAATAATAATAATAATAATAATAATAATATGTGCACTACATTAAAACATGCAATGTTTTTAGGAAAAACAAACAGAAGCTCTGAGGCAAACAACCTCCTTGTTTTTAATCCATAGGATAGTGGGTAAGATATACATGAGTCCTAAAAGCTAGGAATCAGTCTTCTATACACACTTACCTGGGAGTAAGTCCCATTAAATAGGGCTTAATTATGAGTAGATATGCATATGCACTGCCAAGAAGTACTTAATTATTGTTTATAGAGAAATTTTTCTTCAAACTACGACTACAAAAAGACGTTGCGGGGAAAAAGGAACTAGACTGCAGGTTGATTCACACTACCCTTTTATGTGGTGAAGCTACTATGACTATTTTCACATGTGCAACACAGTTGATGGAACACAGTCCCAAGTGCAACACAGTCCCAAGAACACAGCAAAGAGTATAGCTGAAGTTATACTGTAAATGAAGTTAGCTAAAGTCCTGCCTCCTTGAATAGCCCATGTACAATGGAAAGACACATATAGGTACATCTACTCACAGAAAGTGCAGTAGTTTGTATCTTGGGTGAAAAGCACCCACAATAGGAGCGTTCTCTTGTTCCATATGGATGTCGCTGCAGTTCTTCAGTTCTCAATAAACTAACACAACAGTTTTAGATTGAAACTATAGCAGGTTTTTCCCCCAATCAGATGCTCTTTAATTCCCCCCAAAAATCATAAGAGAAAGTTAATCGTATAAAAGCACGCACAAAAATGTACTCTTGCCATCAGTCCTGTTTTCTTAGAACCATGTTACTGGCCTGGGCTGTGCTCTTCTGACTGGCATCCAGAACCACATACACATGGTGTATTCTCTCTGCATGCCTCAAAATGAAAAGAAACAAAAAGATTGGCCAGGAAACAGTTCGATACAGGCATGCACACACCATGCAGATGGGCAGAGTAAAACGTTTGAAGCTGAGTTCCAGAGGACTCCAATGGGGCACTGATCCATTCTAGAGGACTCCAATGGGGCATTATGCCTTCTGCATAGGCACCGATCCCACAAGTGTGACTGCACAGAAACCACCGTATTTCAAACTTCCTACAGTTACACACATGTAGGTCCTTCCATGCAATCAGGAAGCCTAGCTGAACAGACTTCTGCAAGAAGAGAGTCTACAAACTTCGAAACTCAATTCTCACTTTCATGTGAATGTGCAAAGATTGGGCTGGGTGTGGTAGAGTAAGAAAGTTAACAGCACAATCCTGCTGTCTCTCCACGAGTTTAGAAAAAGGTATAGAACATTTGAAAAAAGGGAACTACAGTAATGACCTGTTCCAGGACAGTGCAGGGCAAAATTGAATGAAATGTGACAGAAATGCTGGGCTGGATGCATTCTTAAAAACTTACTCTTCTATAAGAGTGATTATCTTTTGTGTTTCTGAAACAAGCAGAGACACAAAGCTGAGATCTGTGGATACAGTATGTTTTTCATAGCCAGACTATCACCATAAAGGGGTATATGTTGGTAGTGGCTAAATAGACAGACACCAGCCACATATTTTTTTTTTGCAATAGCCCTGAAGATAATAATAACTGCGGGGTTTCTCATTGATCATAATAGATTCAACCTTTGGAGCAAAGTGGAGCTCTCTATGCACTTTTGCGAGTCTGTCAGTTTTAATAAAAGGTCAGTAAATGGTGCATTGCCACAATATCTACTGTTCAAATAAAACACCAGATAAATTTTTAAGCAGCAGCAGTATAACTAATGATTTCTTAATGGGTCTGATTCAAGAATACAGTATGCAATCTACCAAGAATAAGAAAGGACAAAATCACATTAATAAGGGCAATTGAAATCACTGGTGAATCTTGCTATCTCTTTGATAGCTTCCCAAAATAGCACCATTTCATATATGGGCGACAGAAAAGACTGAAGTCAGAGTGCATGTGTGACAATGATTATGTGATTACAGGATGTCAGGGGTGATAAGGGAAGTGACTAGGTGGTGTTTGAACTTGAAAGAAGCTTGGTTGTCTCTGGTCCCATTAACATCCATGGCATTGCTCCCATTTACTCTAATTAGACTTAAGAGGAGTCACACACAGACCAGTCTATAATTAATGTCAATGGCCATTGTGTCTGGGTACTGATGGAAGAATAGATGACATGTTTGCATCCTCAGGGGTTAATAGCCAATGCTTTATAAGTCTCAGTGTGCAATTTCCCCACCACTTGCCCTGAAATCAATCTCCCAATGAAATCAATAGGGCTTAAATGTGCTCACCTTTGTCTGGTTGCTGCCTCCTATCTGATTGATCTCAACAGACACATATGTTGACATATTGACAAGAACCACCATATGCACATCCCAATGCATGCACATATATAGGCACACATACTGGCACACATCTAAACTAATTTTTCTAGCTCATATGAAATAAACCATTTTTCAATTACCAAAGAGGGAAGACAACAAGATCAGTGCAACAACTTCTATTGCTCTTATTAATGCTATTATATAGTCCTCTTGCTTGATAGCCTGTTGTATTCCCAAATCAGTTTTTATTAACAAACCATTAAATCTTTAAATTAGGCTGGCAAAATTATCTGGCTTTATCTGAGCAGCAGTAATAATGCACCTTTTATGAGGCTTCTGGCTCCAGCCTTGAGTTCCACAGCAGTACTTCATTTAAGAGCATTAGCTGACAGCTTCCAGCCAGGGGTCACTTATTAGCACAAAGTCAGCCTCTCTGTTTCTGTTTCTCTCCCCCCCCCCCACACACACCCCTCCTCCATCTTTCTTATTCCATCACAAACTGAGAATTTCCATGAAGCTTTTGCAATTCTGGAGTTGAAAAGCCTTATAAACTTGCTTAAGTCAAGAAAGTATTCCTAATGCCTCAGGGGATGGGACAAGTACGCTGTTGTTCTCCACATGAACCATAGGTATTATTATGAGGAAATCTTGTGATGTTGAAAATACTGCCAAACATGACACACACGGCTATTCATTAGGACTCAACAGCATCTGTGATGGATGAAGTTTATGAGCAGCCCGGGAAACTGGGTATTAAAACAACAATACAAACAATTTTTTTAAAAAAAATCACCAACACCATCACATTGACATGTTATCTGGTGTATCTCATCTTGCTCTATTAAAGTGATGCGCTTATCACTTGATAACCACCACTTCATCTCTAATTGTATTAAGTCATTACACAAATACTGATGTGGCCATTTCAGTTACCGTATGTATTACCTTCTCCTTCAAAAATCTTTCAATACAATGTCGGCATGTAAGTGCTGCCATTAAATGAACTTCATCTCTGTCATCTCGATCTTGAGTTTGTCAGTACAACACGTATCAGCAGTCGTGTCAACATAACATTTTAGTCACTCAAGGACATGGAATACGCACAGCTTGTGGAAGGAAGGTCCATGAGCAAAATTGCAGGTATCTATTATGAAGCTTGCAGATGTTTCCTGCAAAATCCACATAGATTTATTTACTCTGAAGTAAACTACAACCACCTTTATTTCTTCACACTTATTGATTCATAGAAAAATACAGAAATTGGTCTTGGGCCATGTGCATGGAAGTATTGTGAATAGCAATTACAGGTGGGCCCCCATATCCACTGATTCGGTATCCACGGTTTCAGTTATCCACGGATCATGGGGACCCCCCCAGGCTTTTACTTTTTTCCCAGTAAGCTTCATTTCTTCCTTAAAGAAACAGGAGAAGCAGGCAAGTAGAACGAGACTAAGTAATAGAGAGGCTCTGCAAGGTTAACAGAAACCTTGCAGAGCCTCTCTAGGACTTAGTCTCATTCTACTTACCTGCAATGGAGACTGCTTCTCTGTTTGTTTTAAGGAAGAAACAAAGCTTGCTGAAAGAAAAATAAGAGTGGGTGGGGCAAGCTTGCCTGCCTGCAGGGGAGGCAGGGTGGGGGGGCCTCAGGAAACCATGGAGGGGATGTTCGCTCTTATCCACGGTTTCAAGTATCCACGGAGGGGCCTGGAACATATCCCAGGCGGATATGGGGGCCCACCTGTACTTGATAACAAGTAGGGCACAATCCAAACTATATATTACATGCAAATATGTGAAATTGTAGCCCAGTGGCCCTTTTTTGCCCAAAAGAGCAACTCTGGGAGAGGTCAACCGAGACTGGACTGACACATAGTCCTTTCCCTGTCCCATCTCATAATTTCCCATTTCAAATCCCAGCCCTAGCCCCAAAGCATTCTGTGTGTCTGAGGGCAGGTCATCAGGATAAGACTCCTCTTGAACCAGAGGACATGCAATCCCAATTCAATTTTGCATAATCAAATCAGTATGTTCTTTGTGCAACGACCCAGATTCTTAGTACTGAAAAAGGTACCAAATGATACTTTTATTTATTTTAAAAATCTACATCCTGCCTTAAACCACCTAAATCAAGGTGGTTAACAACAATTTTAAAACAGTATACAGTATCCACAGCAACAACACCTAACCAACTAAAAAGCCAACTGAAATTAAAAAAAAAATTCAAACCTCGCTAAAATCCCAGGAAAGAGGAAGATGTCCTGAGTGCACAAGGGAGAAGGTTCTGGAGAAGTAGCATCACCACCGAGAAGGCCCTGCTTCTAGCCGCCATACCTGACAGCTCCTTTAGAGGCAGCACCCAAAACAAAGACCCCTCAGATGATCTTAAGGGGCAGGCCAGATAATACAGAATCAGGCGGTTCCCGAGATGTACCGGTCCCAAGTCAATAAGGGCTTTAAAGGTCAACATCAACTCTCCCCAACCAGGTGATACAAGGGGGAGAAAGGCTGGTACAATTCTGGCAGTAGCAGAGTTTGCCTGGGGAAAATACCCCCAACCCCCAGAAGTTGTCCAATGGGGGCATGGTTCCTTCACCGGGCAGCTGCTGGAAGCACACCGTTGCTGCTATCGCCTCTCTTTGCTGCTCATCCCCTCAGCCAGATGATACAAAGAGGGGAGGGCTGGTACAGGTCTGGCAGCGGTGGAACTTGCCTGGGGGTAATACCCCCACAACCCTCCCCCCCAGAAACAGCTCTCTGAGCACCACCCCAGGGCTAAGAGCCCTTTGACTCATGCCAAAGGCTCATATCTCTAGCCAAGCCAGAGGTTTTATACCTGTAAAGGAAGGCAGGGCACAGTGGCGTCCTAACATGGGAGGAGCTGGTGTGCTCCACCCCAGGCGCTGAGCTTCTGGGGGGCGCGGCAGCCGGGCTCGGGGCTGCGCGGCGCGGCACCGGAGCCCAGCTGGCGCACCCCTCGGAAGCATCACCGGCTTCAGGAGGCTCCGCTCCGAAGCCGGGAGAAGCCCTACTCCGAGCGACCGCTCAGCTCAGCGGTCAGGGCCTTCTGAGAAGGTTCTGCGCGTCGAAGCGCCTTTTACTCCCTTTCGCGCATGCGCAGAACCTTTCTGAGGGCAAACGGGCAGCCCGTTTGCCCTCAGAAAGGTTCTGCGCATGCGCGAAAGAGAGTAAAAGGCGCTTTGATGCGCAGAACCTTCTCAGAAGGCCCTGACCGCCGAGCTGAGCGGTCGCTCGGAGTAGGGCTTCTCCCGGCTTTGGAGCGGAGCCTCCGGAAGCCGGTGACGCGCCGAGTGGGCGCGCTGCTTCCGGGGGCTCCGGTTCGGTGGCGCGCTACTCAGCCCTGAGCCCAGCTGCTTGGGGGGCACGCGGAGTGATGGGGGCGCTCCAACCCCGGCCCCCCCAGGCGCTGGGAGGGCTGAGTACGCCACTGACAGGGCATAAATCAGGCTTCCTCGTCTCCAATCTCTCAACTACGGTGTTTCCAGTCCCCCTTCACATGACACTTTGTAGTTACAAGCTTGACTTTACTCATGCGTAGGAGGTTACCAGAACATGATTTGAATTGGGGCCACAGCAGAGGAGGATATAGAGCACTTAACCCTTTACCTCTGGCTGTTTTTCTGTTGAAAACAGCCTCTAAGAAGCAGCAATTTCACCCTAAAAATGCTAATGAAGCAAATTGCATTTTTAGGGTTAAAATGGATGCTTCAGAGTGATGATTTTTAGAGGGAAAACAGTGTGGTAGTAAAAAGTAAAATACCCTAGCTCTCTGCTATGAACCCAATCCAAATTGGGGCTTCTACACACAAGTAAACCAAGGCCTGTAACTACATGACATATTTAGTGAAACACGTAGTTTGACCCTAAGCTGTTCCATTTGCCTTTGTGCGCAACTAACATGGCGTCTTCTAGCAGCCTTCTGAAAGCACACTTATTTGTATTGCCCTCAGCAATTCCTCCTTTACCAATCCCAGGTATCTCCTTGGTAGACCGTTGGAAAGTCAACAAGAAAGGAAAATTGCGAGCTGAATAGTTATTAAAACCTCGACAAAGCTATTTCACTGCTTTGTCAGACAGATTCCTCTATGTGCTGGGTTCATGGGGGTGGGGGGAAGGAATACACATTTTTAAAAACCTTCTGGCAAACAGCGTAGTGAAGACAACTCACTTTTGAGACAATACCTTGATCTTGATCATAATTCTTAGGACTATTTTAGGACTATAATTTCTATCTTTGAATAAAAGCAAAATTAGGATCTTCGCTATATTTTTCTTAACTCAAAGTAGAAATTTGCTATTACACGAAATTCACAGAGTGCATTTGGCATTAACTCCATATTCAAAGAGATCTGCCTCAGTACAGATTCACTATGATATTTTTCCCCAGCTAACAATAGTCAGAAAACTGCTTCTGGTTCTAAGGTACCATAAAATCGTTTAGTTACAGTCAATCAAGCAGAACATAAAAATTTTCTTTTATCCACCAGAGGCGAATGCTTAAGCTGTGTCTTAAATGCAGGAACCATATATTTTCATGGGTCACATACACTCCTCTTCAGGCTAGTTCGTTGTTTAAAAGGCTTAAGTTAGATGCAGTAGTATTTCCTTTCAATATTTGTCCCTCTAAATATAAAGCTCTGTATATATGCTTGGTATTGAGCAGGAGCAAACATTTGGTACAATGGTTAATCAATAAAATGCCCTTGATGCAAGTACTTATTTGTTATTTATTTTTGAAAACTTACATTTATCCCTTCTCAATGCAAGGGCTCAGGGCAGCTTTCAGAAATTTGTAAAATATACACTTAAAGACCAAAACACAAAAGCATAGCCAATGCAACAGAAAACAAAACAGAGGGAGAACTACCAAACTGATGGAGAGAGCAACCAATAGTAAATCTGTGAAGGACTGATGAAAAAGTCAGGCTTTCAACTGAAGGCAAAAGTTATATAATAGCGTCTCGGGGAGCTTACCCTGCTCCTCCGGCGCGCGTTGGTATGGCAGGGAAGCAAGCTGCGGCAGACGTGCAGCCGGCCACGTGACAGGCGGGGCTGAGGAAATTGTGATCATCACACCCAAGACCATTCTGATTCACTCAGGCAGGTAGATTGTTGGGTAGCAGGATGGGACCAATTCATGTGATGAATGTGTCAGGTTTCCCCCTTAATTTTGACTATTATTCCTTATTTTTGGATGTTTTTAACCCCTCAGAAGCTTCTGTGTTGGTTCCTTCCCCTCCCTACTCTGTTCTTCCCACCACCCACCCCTGCCACCACAGTCAACTTATTGGCACTGGTTGGTGTGAATGCAACCTCCAACCATGTGCTCTGGTAGCCTTGTCACATGTGCCATTGTAGTGGCACTTCCTCCAGCAGAACACATAATTAGAATTGGACCCTAATACAAATACAAGCTCCCACCCATCTAAGCTGGTCTGAGGCCTATTTTGTACATTCCACAACAAAACAAAACAAAACAGGGGTACCACAGAGGGTACATTCACTAAGGAGTGAATTATCTATTTTATAGATTATAAAATCTATAAAGTCCTTGTACAATAAACGGTGGTTATAAAGTCCTTGTACAATTTTAAATTTTAATACATTTACGGCACAATCCTATCTACTCTTCAGCTGGCAAAGCAACTGCTCCGCCCGTCCAGGGTGTTGCAAAATTGCTGTAAAGCACATTTACATCACCCTAAGAGTAAGTAGCACAGGGAGAGAGGCTTGCACCACTCCTCCAGTGCCGCAGAACGGTGGAGCGCCGCGGCAGAAAGGTGAGTTGCTGCCAGGTGACGGAGGGGCACAGGACATTTCAGGGGGGTGGGCGTCGCTCTCCCCAGCCCAGATCCAGAACTGTGCCCACCAGGAAGGGTGAGTTCCCTGCAGGGCAGCGGAGAGGTGTTGGGAGGGCAGAACGGGGCATTCCGTGGGGGGGGGCTGAGATTGGTCGGCCAGGCCCGGGGAGGGATCGGCGGCGACCTCCTCTGCCAAATCCTATCCCCCTTACCGAGCTCCCAGGCCTGGCCGCCATTACACAGCTAGCTTGAATGTGCACCAGCAAAATTGCTGGCATACATTTAACTAGATCCATTGGGGTGGCTGGGGCTGTACTCGGGGGAAGGGGACAAACGTCCCCTTCCCCCAAAGAGAGCTCTTGCCGCGCTGCTGCTGGGTCCTATCTGGATAGGTTATCTACAGCCTAGCTAGACAGGATTGGGCTGTTAGATGCAAACATGACAGAAGCACACTGTAAATGGCATATCAAAGCTGAAATCTTAAATTTTTTATGTATTAGTACTGTTAATTTTGGGTTAATTAAATCTTATTTCTTTTCAGATCCTTCAGCTGATTGAAAATGCGACAGTAGAAGAAAAGGTCAACTATGTGTTATTGCTTGCAGAATTGAAGAACTTAACAGCTGTGAGAAGACAATTCACTGCTCATTACAAGAAAGATGCACCACACAGGAACTCAGTTAACAATTGGATGAAAAAGTTTAGAGAAACTGGGTCCGTGAATGACAAACCACGATCCAGGAGCCCATGCATCAGCAAAGGGTTGGAAAATCGGTTTGAAAAATGTGTCACAAATTATGGCGGTTATGTTAAAGGTTAAAAAATCAAAATGTATTGCTTTAAATTAAAACTTTAAGAATTCAGCTTTTATATGCCATTTACAGAGTGCTGCTATCTACAGTTATTAAATTTTAAAGTTTCACTAGGACTTTATAACCAACCTGTACTGTTTTTCAACCACAACATAATTTCACAATTTTGTTTATAAACAAACAAACAGTTTCAACTTAAGTACAGACCTCTGGAACCTAATGTGTACTTAGGTAGGGGGTTACCTACTCTGCAATATTAGAGAAGAATACAGAATATGCATTTCAGCAGGCATAGCCTCACTGGAGTAAAAGGGGCACTACTGGAACCAATGCACATGATATGAGACTGCAGCCTGTATGCCCAAAATGGTATATTTGAGATGTGAAGAAACACTGTCTGCCCAATAACCTAGACATAACATGCATTTACAATGTATCCAAAATACATTGATCTTTTATTAATAAAACAATATTTTATTAATGCTGAACTGCAGCAATACTGTAGAATAAGCTAGCTAGCAGCTCAAACTCAGAGTACTGTAATGAGCTGCACAGGGATGCACTTCTGTTCAGGGTTTCTTCCTTTTAAGTGCCCAAGGTAATATGAATAGAATATATCTCTATATGTATGATATTTTGGTTGGTTCATTGGATGAATGAATTGGATTGGAAAATTGGATGGTTCATTCCACAGAACCCTGTTGCCAACAGGCAGCCAAGATAATAAACACAGAGTGGGGGTGATCAACCAAGCAGAGGAAAAAGCCAATCCATAGACGACAATTAACTTTATCATAGCCATTACCCCTCACAGTATGGATGCTATTCAATTAAGTAACACATCATGCTGCCCAATTCATTCCTCCATCATTTCTTAGAGAAAAAGAAACAAACAAAAATCCATTTCAGTGACACAGACCATATTTGCAGATAACTTCCAGACAGACGGCATTGGGTTTCTCTTTTACAAGGAAAAGAAAAACTTAAAAAAATCACAATTTAGGGTTTTTTTTACACAATCAAAGTCCTGTTCAGATGCTTGTTCATCCTGTGATTCCACCTACTACATTATAAATGATCCTGGGGCTCCCACACCATCTACACAACTCTCCCCCTGCTCCTCACGTTGTAGGTCAGAGGGTCATTCATTATCTTCCCACTGTGGATCAGTGAACAAGCCTAAAAGCTGTAACAGACTACACACGCCTCGCTGCGCCGCGTCCTGGAGTCGATTCTCGATTGGCCCAACGCGTTACTCCGTGTCCCACCCCCACAACACCGATTGCGGCCTCTCATTGGCCGAAGGTCATTCTGGTGCATTCCAACTTGAATAAATCAAGCTTCGGCCAATGAGAGGCCGCATTCGGTGTTATGGGGGCAGGATGTGGAGCAACGCGTTGGGCCAATCAGAATCGACACGTCGGCTACTCCGGGACGTGGCGTGTGCGGTGTAAGGACGGCTTAGACGCAGTCTTGAGCTCATCACAAGTATTATCCTGGAGACAGAATACTAACTGAACAGGTCCCAAAATCTAGAGGCTGGGATTCTGAAATGAACCATCAATTCCAAGAAATTCTAGCCACATCCATTTACTATTTGGGATCATTCAAAGGTCACTATCTTTCTCAGAGCAGTCCAAGGTCAATTTCACTTCAAATATGGTAAAATTCAAATATGGAACAGATTTTCCATATTCTGAGACAGATTTTCTGCTGTCTGTATTCCACATACAGTATTCATGCTCTAATACTATGTTACTATACTTAATACTGCATTGATCTGAAGGAAAGGAAACAAACAGACTGAACCTGCACTTAGTCTCCATAGCATAAAAAGGAGATTAGTCACCATTACCAATGCCCTGATCAGTGTTCACATTCGATCCCCCATTGGTTCTCGCCTGTCATAAGAACAGAAGAAGAGCCCTGCTGAATCAGGCCAAAGGCCCATCTAGTCCATCTTTCTGTATTTCACAGTGGCCCCACCAGATGCTTCAGGGAGTGGACCACTGCAATGTAAACAGATTTTTGGTGAGCCACTCTATTTTCCTGTGAAAATGTGAAAGCTATTAGCTCAGTGGTTCCCACACTGTGAACCGTGGCTCCCTAGGGAGCCATGGAAACCAGCCAGGGGAGCCACGGAACCCTCACGAAAAACCCGCCACCCTATACAATGTATAGGATTGTAGCCCTAATGTGGAGCCATGGCCAATGGCCCAGAAGGGAGCCGCCAGTCAAAAAGGTTTGGGAACCACTGTATTAGCTTATTCTTTTGCCCCGCTGTGGCCACTCTAAGAGGAGCCATTCCCATGTCACATAACTACTCAGCAGATTGTGGTGCTGCATATCAATACAAAACTCTCTGAAAATTGAAGTATAAATGTCTACCTGGTTGTCTCTATCTGCATCCTTCTTAGCACCTGCAAAACATTCTAAAGAGTTTAGTGAAGGATACATAATGTGCTAGGGACAAAAAGAAGTGGCCATCATCTCTGCGCCCTGTCCAAATGCATCTGGTCAGCCACTTTTGGAAGCTGAATGATGATGGACCTTAATCTCATTGATGGGCAGCCCAATTCTCATTAACAGGCAGCCATATCCTACCTAAACTCCTGTGTGGTGATGCAGTGGCACCAGCACAGCCACTGCTGCATCCCACTGGGGAGTTTTGGCTACTGGAGGTCTCCTTGGTACGCTCCAGCAGCCACTATGGGGCAACTCGGACCTGTACCAGCCATATCACTGGTGCGAGTCCACATTGGTCCTTTCTGTGGTTCCTGAGGGCAGGACTAGAACTAATGGAATGAAATTACAGTACAAGAAAGGAGATTTAGGCCGGACATGAGGAAGAATTAACTGAAAGAGCTGTTTGGCATTGGAATAATCTGCCTTATGCAGTTGCGGGCTCTCCCTCATTAAACGTTTTCAAGCATAGGCTGGATGGCCATCAGTCAGAGATGCAGATGTTGCCTGCACTGAACGGGGGTTGGACTAGATGACCAACTCTAGAATTCTATTATTCTTAAGCAGCATATATATGCTTAACAATTTTAGCCTTAACATGTTCCACCAAACTGTGACAGGCCTATGTATGGCTGAGTAGTATAAATCAGAATTCAAAGATGCATTTTATAGTTGGTGGTTCAATCCTTTAAGTGACAGATTCTTGCATCTACAAAGAAAGCACCAAGAAACATGCCGATAGGATCATTGTAAACCCCAGAAAGTGTGTGAAGGGAATGAATGTGGGGCTTGCATGTTGAGATTATGCTTAGTCCGACCTAAGTGTACTCAAGAACAGATCTGCGCACACACAGGTTCATCCATACAACAAGGGACCTTACTTTTCGCAAGGTCCCAGATCACAAGGATAGTTTGAATGGGTATAGGATTTGTTCACAAACTCTGTTAGGTGAAAGGCAGAACTAGCTGGCCCAGTCCTGACCCTCTCTCTGTTTACATTCCATATTGTGTGAATAGGGAGAGGGGGTAAGCACTGGTCTGTATATTTGAGTGAGAAACACCGAGTTCTACTGACATAGGTGGTGTGTAAGTATCTTACATCACTTAACAAAGCAGAATCAAGGAAGATCTACAATAAAGGTTTGCAGAGATTTTGCAGTGAAGGGATGTGTTGCTTGGAGGGCCAGTCTAACCTAGATAGCTAAGACAGTTTTGGAAGTATCCCCAGATAGAGTGCAGGAAGTATTTTGGAGAGAACATATTTAAAAAGACCTGGTATTTATGTTTTGGTGTGCAATGCTGAGACATGAACTATTGGCACACAGAGTCAGCAAACAAACCACCAAGATTGACTGGAAGTCTTGGTGTTGTAAGAACTTGAAAGCCAATTTCGGATTATGGAAGTGCCTTGGGATTTTGCTGATGATATTTCTGTCAGAGTATTGTTCAGTATAAACATGAGTCATATAGTAAACTAAAACTAAACAAAGCCATTCTTTTAACAGCTAATCTCACAGGGTGGAAAATGAAGAATACCTTCCTTTTATATGTGCAGATTTGAAGCTCTATTATAATATTGCTGCCGGGCATCCCATCCTAAAAAGTGACGGGCATTTATCTCCTCAGAGCTGGTTGCAGGTTTCAGGGGGCACCCTCATCATCATATCCCTACTGATAACAATTTCCATTGGGAGAAAGGGAGAGGGAACTGGCAGAGAGACCAGGCTCTTCCTGGCCCCATGAACCACAAATGTGCTGCCATAATTTTTGAAAAATTAAATGATATCTTCCATTCATCCAGCTCAGTGAAGCTCTTTGCTACCACAACCACAACTGTTTTGATTCAGAACCTTACAACGCTATAATAAAAAAAACCTCTCTCTGATTTACAACATATATTTGGTAAAAGTCTTTTATTGTAGATCCACAGCTTTCTTTAACCTAAACCGAAATTTACCAAATGTGGCGGTTATCAGAAAGCAAGAAAGGCTCTTTCAATAATGGAACTCACAATTCGATATTAGACTAAACTTCCACGTTATTTTATGCTGTTGCATGCCCATGAAGTGGAAAGAGGGCTTTCATGTCTAAGTGCTGCATAAACGTTATGCTTTAAATATTCAGCAAGTATGTTCTTCCTTGCATTGTTCTGACAGCATCTCAGACTGAGGGTGGTTCTCAAGCTGCGGTCTGGTGCCAGATTGACCGCACTCATGAGCAAGCTTGCTTTTCCGCAATTAGAGTAGCTGCTGGCAACAGCAGGAGTCTCAGAAATAGCATTTGAAATAAAAAAGCTTAATGTGGAGATAGACCAACGTCTGGGTAGAGAACTGGAGAAAAGTGTTTCTCCTCCCAGGAATCTTTCAAACACGGCACAGAGTAACAGGGATACCCATTTGTCTTGAAGAGCGGGTGAGGGGAGAAGAAGGGAGAGTTAATAATAATTGCTGAATAAAAGAACACTTCAAGCTTACAAGCTACATCAGGTGGGTTTTATGCTCCTGCCTGCAGGTGCATTTCACTTAAATCGGCCACAAATAGTTCTTGCATACATTGCCCAGGGGCTGGGGCAGCCTCAAATGCAAGCCACCCTGTATCCAGGCAACAGCTGTGCTGCGTAGCTTGCAAAGCATTCTTGGTGTCCTTTAGGATGAGTTAGGGGTGGTCCTTCTGCAGCAGCCCTGAAGGAAAGGGGCTGTTTGCAGATACAGAGCATAGAAATAATAGGAGACCACCAGCTCGCCTAGTACAGACTGGTTTTCCCATTCTCTACCAAATATTGAATATTCCATGGTTCCTACTGCAAAATAGCATTAATATTTTTAATAGTCCAATCAAGACTCAAAGTGAACTCTAACAACAGCCAACAAGGAACTTTTTTGGCAACTGAACACTTAAAATGTGTGCCCGCCTTCTGTTGTCATTATTCTGAGCAGGCTGCTGCACAGGGACCTGAATGGCAACACACACACACACACAAAATGTTTCCCCACTATTGAAACATGCAGACTTCTTTACATCACACAGCAAATTGCTGCACATCTGCTACAGCTGAGCTGCCTACAGAAACCTATTTCCATATCCAGGCTGCTATTATTGGATCAGGGCATCTATTTTTATAGGAAGAATATTAAGCAATTTATAAAGAGTATTTGTGGCACAGCGCTTACGCCCAGAAGGGAGAAAAAAAACACCACAACACTTCTCAACGTTAATTCCCAAATCTCAAAACTGTAAAAACCAAAGGATACTCCGTTTGAGTTAATATTTCAAAACTGGACAGTTATTTTAATTCTATTTCAGTGTAAATAATCATTTTGGTTTTCCTAATTAAGAAAAGAAACATAAATCACTATGCCAAAGGGAAATTATTGTCCCTATTCCGTTTTGAAAGGAAATAGCACAAGTTTTCATTTTGACACATTTGAACGCAAATAAAACTTTGCAGGATATTCTGTTCCATGGAATGTTTGTTTGTTGCTTCTTTCAGTTCCATGTTTCAGAACAGCCTGGCTTTGACAAGTCTAAAAATTACAGTGACGTGACTGTTCTCTTTTCTAATAATCATAATGAATAAACCAAGGATGTTTATAACTCTAGCATTGCATACTTACATTAAAGAGCATTTTATAGATTGTCCCAGTTGTATCAGATTTCTCTCTCTCTCATT
The DNA here is from genome assembly GCA_026170595.1 of Plestiodon gilberti rubricaudatus. Taxonomy (NCBI): domain Eukaryota; kingdom Metazoa; phylum Chordata; class Lepidosauria; order Squamata; family Scincidae; genus Plestiodon; species Plestiodon gilberti. Next base: position 252,047,059 of record JANXHW010000001.1, on the reverse strand, counting down.
TTTCTGTGTCTTCCTTAGGGACTTCCTGTGTTTCAGCAAGGCTCATCTTAAATGTCACTCAGAGCCCAATCCTAACCTTCCCCACACCCCACTGGTACAGCCACGCCAAACATAAATGCTCTGTATCCAGTGAAATCACTGGTGCAAGTTTGAGGACAGAAAAGGGATGGGGAGGCTGTGAAAAAGGGGAATGCACGCCATTGCCACTGGATCCAACACCTCCCACAGCCTCCCTGTCCCTCCCTCTTCCCTGCCCCCACCACTGCTTTACCTGCTCCAGTGGGTGTAGGTAGCTCCGCCAATGGACTGGGAGCCCTGCCGCCTCACGTGACAGTGCTCCCAAAATGACCATCCACGCAGCGCTTCATCAGCAGCCATTTTACAAAAAGGAAAACTGTGTTCCGCTGTCATAAAGCCCTGCACGTGCAAGCCCAGTCCTTGATAGGATTAGGCCATCAATGTATATCACTGACTTACCATTGATCTACCACTGGACATACTCCTTAAGAATGGAGAAGGGCCTTCTCGATTGTGGCACCACACCTCTGGAATCGGTTGCCAGAGGAATTGAGGACAGTCCCCTCGCTTCATGGCTTTCGGCGGGGGTAGAAGACTGGTTTCATCTGGCATTTGAGGAGGGAGGAACCACCTAGGCACTAACCTGGGACCCTTTTTATTTATTGTTGCTGCTGTATGCCTGTTTTTTTTAACTGTTAATGCTGCTCTGTATTTTTTTTAATTTGTAATTTTATTTTAATATTTAATTTTAATTATGGATTTTTTTAAAAGACGGGTTTTAATTGTATTAGTATTTTGTAAGTTGTACACTGCTTTGAATTTTTTAGAAAAGTGGTATATAAATATTTTAAATAAATAAATTAAATTAAATAAGAATGGACAGGGGTCTTCCACTTTTTGAGAGCTGAGACTCCCCCTCAAACCCCAACCTGCAACATGGGAGCCACCTTCAAGACTATGTTTGAAAGACTGATATAACTTTCTCCACACCATTCATAGTTTTATAAATCCCTATCTCCCTTGGCTGTCTTTTTTCTTCTGAAGTAAAAAAGGAACAAAGAGCTACAGCTTATCATTGTAGGGAAGGTGCTCCAACAGCCTGGTTGCCCTTTTCTAAACCTTTGTCAGCTCTAAAATATCTTTTTTTGAGACCAGAATATAAATTCAACTTGAGTTGACTGAAGGAACCAGAGGGCTATTTTGTTTTAAGGAAAGAAGGAAACATTTGCATGGATATGGATAACATTTGCATGTCTTATTCTATTTGTAGTACCCTCCATTTAAGTCACAACCTCAACCAGTGTTCCCAGTTAGCTGACAACCAGCCCTTCTCACAAAGGTTGGTTTGTAAACATCTTGTTCCTGGCAGCTTTGGTCTCTAAGAAGATGGAATGTGTGTGGGTATCTCAGCATACCAGCACAACCACTGGGTATCAGAGGCTTCACTGCCACAATCACAGGACGGTATTGATGAGTGGTGCATACATCTTTTTAATTAAATAGGATTTGTTCAAGGAGTGTTCCAGTAGATTATGACCCTGATGCCTGTAGGCTTAAATTAATTGCCTTCACTTAACTGGGCTGTAGACTGGCCACTAGTGTATTAAACATATGAATCACTTCCCTAAAATTTACTTCCCCACTTAATTGTCGCAGTCACATAATCTATATTCTATGGAAAAAAGAATGCAAATCTGACTTTGAATAAGAGGGAATGTTTCCTGATCTGTTTCAAAATCCTTCTTCTGCAGAAATTACACACGGTGAACTGCATAAATCCATGCACATGGGAAACCATTATAAACAAAGGGGATTTCTAGCTATTTCGTTATTGCTTCTTAATCCTAGGAAGGATTCCTGGATTTGGATGTTGTTTGTGTGCATCACAACTTGAAATGTTAAATAAATGCAAACCACACACAAACTCTAAATAAATCAGGAGAAGGCTAAGAAGGTTTTAAATACTCATACCTCTATCTGCTGTGTCACCTTTCTGTGTTGAGAAGGAATTATGAGGCCCCTGGAGTACATTAACGCCTATAGTGCTTCTTTTCATAGCAATATGGTATAAGTGCATTAATTGTGGAAAGGCAGAATGAATCCATACTTTTTATTATCACTCTGTCACTAATCCATTGGAAAAACAGGCAACAACACTCACATGAGCAGAGTCTGCTTTGCTTATGTGGAATGAAGACATAATCTTCTTATTAGCTAGAAGAGCAAATGGCTACTTGATCAGGTTGACTTCACAAGGAGAAGTTAGCAAGAGGATGATTTTTCACTAGGAATATGACATCAGATAGCCCCCTCATACCTAGGAAGTGAGATTTCATCCAGCTCATGCAACATATTTATACTGCTTTCCCTTTCTTCCGCAGGACCAGAAATACGTTATAGGCAAGAGCTTCATTAATGACCCATGCTTAGATTTCGAAAATGGGCTCAAGTCTTTCCTGGAAGTCTGTCCCACCCTCAGATCTGGGATCTCTTCCTTCTGATCCCAAATTTACACAATTCTTCAGAAGCAAGGAAAAGACACTCTGTACAGACATGATCAAGATGTACCTGCATTAAGAGAACAGATCCCATGGCAGAATCCTAACTCAAATTAGGCCTTGCAATTGACTCATTTAGGAGGGGTACACAATGAGAGAAAGACAGTTGGGAAGAAAATTGTAGCTTCCTGACCTCCTCTGCAGCCCCATAACTCTAGCTGAAAAGAATATGGATGGGACAAGTAGTGGCCTCATAGACCCTCAGCAGATTCTGGCTAAGTGGCAGAGAAAGCTTTTTCACCCAGCTATAGAGGAGGGGTGTCCACATAGAGCAGCGCTTCTCAAAGTGTGAGTCGCAGCCCACTTGGCAGGTCATGGCCCGATGCTGAGGTGGGTCACCAGTTGGGCCCACACGCCTGCCCTTGCCTCTGTCTGGCTCCAAATTGGAGCCAAACGGATGCAACCAGAAGCCACTTCTGGGTTGCGACTCACCTCTGGAAGCTGCTCCTGTGTCACACTGAGCTCAGGACGACCTCCAGAGACCTCCGTGGACCTCAGAACAGCTCCGGAAGTGACTTCCAGTTTTGCCAACGTGACTTCCGGTTGTGTCCAGGAGCCGTTCTGAGGCCCGCATAGACTGTCCCGGGCCCAGCGTGACATGGGAGAAGCTTCCAAACGTGATTCACAACCTACCGCTGGAGGATGAGGTGGGTCACGGCTCAGGTAATTTTAAGAACCGCTGACATAGAGCATGACCCTCTGAAGAAAAAATGGAGGGGGAACCTTTCAGAAAATCACCTCCTAAACACAGTCACCACAGCTTAGTTAATATCAATCTAAGAAGACGCTAAGAGTGAGAATTGAAAAGTCTCTATTTCAAGTATCACCTCAGTCATGAACTCACTACATGGTATTAGACACACCAGCATCTCTCAGAATGATCCTGTTTGTACAAATGAGAAAGATCACCAGTTTGGGTAAACCAAGAGGTGGGATACTGAAGACTAGTTATAACACCTGCACATATACTCTGCACATGACTACATGCTCTTCCTCTGCCTTTACAGTAACTTTCTCTTTGCTGAACACTAATTTGATTCCGTATTTTGTCAGAAATCCTCAAGAATCCCTACAAGAATCTCAAGCCCACACTACACCTGGCAGTTGATAACACGTAACTATCATGTCTACAAATGTGGGGGGGGGGAGGGGACTCAAAACATTATGCAGCATCTGAAGGCAAGAGTCAGTGTCTGAAAGACAGGAGAGCAAGATAAAGATTGATGATTTCCAGCAGCCTATTCTCACAAACAGTTAGTGTGCTTTGAGATAGCAGCACTGGACAGCATGTGGAAACATTTGCATGTTCAACAAGCCCCCCTGGGCCCCTGCAGGCCTCCCAACTGAGAGAGATATTTTTAAATGATCCTGTGAAGCAGTGAGGCATGGTTCTTCTTCCCACTTTAAAAACAGCATTTATTTCCTTCATCTATGCTAAAGCCCCCCCCCACACACACACACAAATTGGAAGAGGGGTGTGTGTGTGTGTGTGTGTGTGTGTGTGTGTGTGTGTGTGTGTGTGTGTGTGTGTGTGTGTATGGATATATAGGACTGCACCTTTGATAAAATGTACCACATGAAGGATAAAGGCAGCAGAAGCAAGTTAATGAATGATATCATTAAAAGCGATCTTAAGCACAGAGGTTTACAGAGCCTTCAAGGCTGTTATTACTGTATCTCAACTGGAAAGAAAGCCTTGCACTCTTCCCCAGGATACAAGGGTTATTAAAGGAAAGAAGAGGGAAAATTACCAAAGACAATATTTAATGAGTGCTATAAGCACTTGAGGTCTAATTCTGGGAGTGGGAATTGAGGGCTTTCTGTAATAATTCACAAGACCAAGGTCTTATTGGGCACATTAACAGGAGGAAAAACACCAGCAGCAAGGAAAATGATTTCTTAGTAACCTTAAGCTGAAAAAGAGGTGACACAGAAGAAACAGCAATAAAAAGTTGTAAATCATGTAGCTCCAAGTCCCCATCTTACACGCTCAAGAGCTCCATCATCATGCAAGCAAATTTCCCTGTAGACAAAACAGTAAAATTCATAACACTGCCACAGTAGGGAGAATACGATCTTGTAAATCAGGCCCAATAAAAAGGAGTGATTACCAAATCTCAAAAGGGGTTATAATAGAAATCATCCTTTTGATCTAAAGAAGAACCAGTGCGCGGTGATAACTATAAGCACTTTAATCAATCCTATCAACTATCCAGACAGAAAGGTGCCACAAGGAAAATAAATGTGAAACTTCTAAGTGTATGGTGACATTTTTACACATGAATAGTTAAAATGGAAGACACAAAGAGAAGAAATATTTGGCAGCAAACTTAGTTTTGTTGTAGGCACTGAAGGGGGCAGGGAAATGGATCAGCCACTACTAATTTATGTTTTTATTATACTTGCACAAATCGAAAAATGTCCTTTTTAACAACATTCATGGTATGTACAAACAGGATAGATTTTGCTTGACCTGGAACTATAGTACCTTGCCCCAGTTAACGAGTCACTTCCTGGTTTCTACATGTGAAACCCCAGGCATCAGTTAGAAAAAAGTTGCAAACTTTTCAACAATGTCTCTTATTTGTGTTGGGGCCAAGTCTCATGATGTGTCTAATGGTCTCTCCTCTATTTTCAGAACTTTTTCTTTCTCTGCTCCTTTTTTTTGCCACCTCTTACTTCTCTTCTGCTAATCTCTGGAAAGGAAGAAAGTTGCTTATACAGTATAAGCATATATGAGAAGCAGTGCAGAGACAGCATAAGGCAACTAAGGACAAAAACAAAATGTATTAAGGTCCGTATACATCATAATAAAAAGCAGAGATATCACCATGCCAACAAAAGTTCGTATAGTCAGGGCCATGGTGTTCCCAGTAGCTATGTATGGTTGCGAGAGTTGGACCATAAGGAAGGCTGAGTGCCAAAGAATAGATGCTTTCGAACTGTGGTGCTGAAGAAGACTCCTGAGAGTCCCTTGGACTGCTAGGAGATCAAATCAGTCAATCCTAAATGAAATCAACCCTGACTGTTCCCTGGAAGGACAGGTACTGAGGCTGAAGCTCAAATATTTTGGCCACCTAATGCAGACTCTCTGGAGAAGACTCTGATGCTGGGAAAGATTGAAGGCAAAAGGAGAAGGGGAAGGCAAAGGATGAGATGGTTAGACAGCATCACCGATGCAACGAACATGACAATGAGCGAACTCAGGAAGATAGTGGAGGACAAGAAGGCCTGGCGGGATATGGTTCATGAGATCATGAAGGGTTGGACACGACTTAACGACTGAACAACAAAAACATCATGAGAGAGAGCACTTATGAATGAACATACTCACCAGACAGACACCTACTACTAGTGTAATAAACACAGTCCTGTCAACAATATGAACACAGCAGAATCCACGGTCTCTTATGCCCAGATTACCAAAGTCCATATGTATCCTTTATGTATACATGTATATTCCACTGTTCTGTTGCATATATAGAGGCATCCAAGGTAGCTTAAAATCAAATTAGTTTAAAACCACTGCACAGAAAAAAAATGCAATCTAAAATCAGCAGAAAAAGAAACTGTTTGGGTAGTCACAATCCAATGATCAACCAAGTACTACTAGTGCAATTGACTATATTTAGAATGGCTGTAAAGATCTGCAGAATGGCTGTGGATGCAGCCAATGACCATGGAAGCAGCAAATAGCTTCAAAAAGGTCACCACGAATAGCTTCAGAATGGTCGCGGAAGCTGCAAATGGCTGTGGATAGCTGAGAACAGGCTGTGGATGGTGGGGCATGTGTTACACTTTTGTTCCCCACGGATATATGAATCCGAGGGAATGGAGTGCATGGGTAGCGAGAATTGACTGTATTTTCATCACCAACATCTTCTTTGTATGACATTTTATTATGTGTTGGGGATATTTTTGTATGCAGAGAGCATTTAACCACATGAGCCCCTAAAGTCAGAAAGATGTATAGGTCAGAAACTGGTTTACCACTTCCTCCTTGTGAGAACTAGGCCAAAGTGATACATGACCCAGCATATGCATGGATATAGATGCTATTTCCCAGTGGCAATTCAGACAAATGTAGTCACTGAAACATATGCTGCAGAGCTCAGGTGAACCGCTGCCAGAAGTAGCAACTGTATCCATGAATATACCAGGTGTTTCACTCAACACAGAACTTTATCAGAAGTAATAAGGTTAGGCTGCCTAACCATACACACACTTACCTGAGAGTAAGCCCCATTGAATAAATTTTTATTTCTGAGTAAATATTTAGAGATTGCACTGTTAGTAAAATTTGAATCAGCCCACTGTCTCTCTTTTGAACACACACTTCTGAAGATGTCTGAAGTACATTTTACATATTTCAGTTTTCTTAGTTCCCAACTCTTGTTAAAGACAGCAAAGTGTTCAGCCGCAGACATATAAAATTTCTTACATACACACTAAATATTAACCATGCACAAACTGGTCTAATTGCGATCCTCCTTGGAGAATAATGAGTTTGGATTTCCAGACTTCTGTGCAACTGAGTTCTCCATAAAGTGAAATTAATATAGAGTTTCTTTTCAAGAAAAAAACTTTAATAGTATTAATGTTGGGTATTGAATTCTGCCAATGGAATTTCTTGAAACCAGACTGTGGTTCCTATTAGTTCTATGGCAATTTAATCTCAAACTACAGGAGCTAGTGGCTAAGGATCAGCATTGCGAACGAACAGCAGACAAAAAAAGATGTGAACGCAAATGGGAGGTTTGGCAAATGATGTTATTTTCCAGTAAGATAATCTTACTCAGAGCCAATTCAGTGGGCCAATAACTCATAGTAAATTTACAGCTGAGGCTGCAATCCTATACACATTTACCTGGGAGTAAGTACCATTGAATACAATGAATAGACTTGCATAGGATTGTGCTGAAAGTTGTAAAGCAGAGTTTTCACAGATGGAAATAACAGGATCTACCCTGATCTTTGGCTGTTTCTCTGAGTGATTATGTATCACTGATCTCTTCAGAAGGAATTAGCTGGATTTTTTTTTCAGCTTAACATTTAGCCTTGTAAAAAACACCAAATACCAGACACTTACAACTCCACAGAACACACTGTCAAAAAAGTTTATGTTCACTATAGGTTATCATTAAGTTATTTTAGGTAAAGGTATCCCTTGACAATTAAGTCCAGTCGTGTCCGACTCTAGGGAGCGGTGCTCATCTCCGTTTCAAAGCCGAAGAGCCAACGCTTTCCGAAGACGTTTCCATGGTCATGTGGCCGGCATGACTCAACACCGAGGTGCATGGAACGCTGTTACCGTCCCGCTGACGCGGTACCTATTAATCTACTTGCAATTTCTTGCTTTCGAACTGCTAGGTTGGCAGGAGCCATCGCACGGATTCGAACTGCCGACTTTTCGTTCGACAGCTCATGGTTCAGTGGTTTAACCCACTGCGCCACCCGCTGGCTATAGCTAAAACTGTAATCAGCTCAATGTGACTAAGGTTACCAGATTTTCCCACAATAGTGTATATTGATACAGTTAATTGATACCGTTTATGACTCACCAGATTCACAAAGGGAAAGAAAGTTATAGTGGCCCTGTGAGATTTTGTTGAAGATGTCAAATCTATGGGTCATGGCAGAAAGAAGGATAGGTCTATCAGTGGTTATTAGCCATGGTTGTTGGAAAATAAACGTCCATGTACAGAGAAAATATAACTTCAAAATTACCACATACTGGGGTCGATCAACAAGAGTCAGCCTTCTCCGTCATTTCCTGATTGCAGGCATCTGGTTCATGCTGTGCGAGAAAGAATGCTGTGCTAGACAAATCTTAGATCTGATACCCAAGAGTCTCATACAGCATGGTAATTTTTTTAAAAATGACTCTTGCAATTTGGTTTAATAATCTATTACAAACTAGATTAACACTGTCAATGTATTCATGTTATAGAACACCTCCCCCTCCCCCATGAGCTTCACTGATGCTTATCATAACTCAGTTTGGAATAAGTAGCAATTGATGTGATGGTGTGAAACCATATACACAACCAAAAATGTTTGCATAATTAGTCCTGGTATGGTCTCCTGATAGCCCAATCCTAACCAACATTCCAGCACTGATGTAGCTGTGCCAACAGGGCACAGGCTGCATTTTGTGGTGGGGACGCAGTCATGGAGGTCTCCTCAAAGTAAAGGAATATTTTTCCCTTACCTTGGGGGCTGCATTGGTGCTGGAAAGTTGATTAGGATTGGGTTGTGAGGCTGCAATCCTAAACACACTTACCTGGGAGTAAATCCCATTGAATTCAGTAGGACTTACTTCTGTAAGAGATTTCAGACACAATGCATCCGATTATGGCTAGTGGTAAACCACAAATGAAATATTATAACCCACATGTAGCACAGAATTATAATTCCTCTGATTTACTTCTCTGGAGCTCTACAGCATGAAAGATAATAATCAGTAGTGCACCTTTACCATGTGCATACATGTGTAGGTGTTGTTGTGCACATCAGGCTGGGGAAAACAGCCTTGTTTGCATGTATAAAGTGACAGACTCGAACCCTTGCATCTCTAGGTAAATCGACCTCAGGTGGCAGGGCTGGAAAATACATGTAACTCAGATCTTGGAGAACTGTTCTAAGTCATAATATATGGTAGCAGACTTTGTTTAAGGCAGACCTTACAGGAGCTCCAACTCTCATAAACTCCATATAGATAGAAAATGACTTAAGGTTACATCCCCCCACACACACACCTTTACACAATCATATAATGAGCTGTGGCACTGAGGGAGATAACCCTTCTCCCTGTGCTGTTTCCCAGTCCAAATCCCTTCTCCCAAAGTTGCTATTAGCCTCGCAATGTTAATAGCAACTTCAGGAGAGATATTTAGATCAAGGTACTAGATCTAACTGCAGAGGGGGGAAAGATGAAGCCCTCCAGCCCCTGGTTCAAGCATTGCTGACTGAATTCTATTCAGAGCACCCCATAGTTACTTTTAAGTTCATATTAAATCATTAGAAGATCTGATAATAGACTTCTCATGCTGTGTCTGCTTTGATAGTTGTTTGCCAGCGCAAGGGGTTTTAGACTATAGTCAAGATGGCCAACATGGTATATTATAGCTAGAAGAGAACAGCAGCTATCTTATGTCTGACACTATATCTAGGCTGCATCTAAGAGTCCATTCCTATCCACCTCTTGCGGCAGCGCTCCCCAAATAGCTGCCGGCGGAGCACTTCATGCGCTGTTGGCAGCCATTTTGTGACATCGGAACTCTGTTCTGCTGTTGCACACACTTCCGCAGGACAGCCCAATCCTGCACAAGATTGGGCTGTAAGTGACACAGCATGGAGGAAGATGCATCTTTGCAACTGTGCTGGGACCTTCCTTCCGTCCGTTTGCTGTGCCAGCAACACAGAACGCTCTCAACACTCACTATATTTCTAGGAATATATAATGGAAAACTCGACAGCTAATTATCACTACTGATCGAAGCTCAAATCGCATAGCTGAGAGGCGCAATGCCCAAAGCACAAATCAGTTGAACTGAAGTAATTGGATTTTAGACAATATAGTCTTACTTTACTAGAGTTAACTCTTACATTTAAGCTCTTTGCTTTATGCGTTTGTTGTTAATGGATCAATCTGCTTGTGTCTCAGTCATGGCCCATATTTTGATACATATATATCACTTTGCAAATCCCTAGGAAACCTCTAAAACGTGTGATGGTAAATCTTAGAAATAATTGAGCCAAGTTTCTCTCACATGGAGTGTTTACAACTCACAAAAGAACAAGACAGCAGTCTATGCAGCTCTCAAAATAAGGAGTCCAATACCTTTATTATCTCTTTGTGAGTTACATCAACTCTGTGGCTTGCCCCAGGATTCCACATCTTGACAAAAGGCAGTGCCTCTATTCCAGCTGTCATTTTACGCTAGCCTATTTTCACTTGAAGCAAACTGCACAGCACATAATCATACATAAAAATAATTTTATTAACAACTGTGCGTTGGAAACATGATCTTCTTGATAAGCTGTGAATTGCCCCATCTTCCTATATTATTTTAAAAAAAAATACAGGTCCTTTCTGTTATGGAACTGGATGCTCATGTCCAGAATTTCCCATGAAAAAGCAAATGATGGTGCCAACAGAGAAAGCTGTGGCACGTGCAAGTCTTTCTGAGAACAAGTGAAGCACCCAGAAAGGAAGAAACAGTTTACTAAAACTTACAACCAACATAAAATAAACCAAAAAGACACAGTTATAACTGCTAACAGCATCAGCTTCCTGCTTCAACACCACAAACATGTCAGTATACGCACAAGCCATAAGCAACCTCCTGGCTTTAGAAGTAGGTTTTCTCTGTGCCAGGTGCAAGGGAGTGACAACAGGTTATGTGTGCTCTTGGAAGCATCTGGTGGGGCCACTGTGAGATACAGGTAGCTGGACCACTGGCGTTGCTGCAGGTGGGCGGAGCTCTAAGTTCCGCCGTGGCTCTGACCCTCCGTTACACCGGAGCACGAAGCGGCCCTGCCTTCGGAACCATTCAAGGCAGAACTTAGAGCTCCACCCCCCTGCAGTGACGCCAGTGAGCTGGACTAGATGGGCCTTTGGCCTGATCCAGCAAGGCTCTTATGTTCTTATCACTTGCGCATTTATTGCTGTGTACTGGCCAAGTGGGTCCCCCTGTACCCGGTCTTTGCCTAGTATCTTTTGACTGATCCTGTAAAAAAAAACAAAAAAACACCACAACCTTGTTTAAGGGCCTTATGATGTAGGTGTGGATTTTTTTTCCAAGAAGAAATTGTTCCACTGTTCCTTATACAAATTGACAACATGAGTGAAACTATACAACTTCAGCATGGTGGGCCCTGCAACTGAAACTAAGTTCTAGTAATTTTATACTAATTCTGAAAAGGTCAATTTGTTGTGAGGAAAGACAAGTAAAACCCACTCAATATGCCATTTACAGACAGTCCTTTTGATTCAAGATCATACTGAAAAGAAAGATCCATTTTTAATTTAGCAGTAGTGAGAAGAACACTCAGATGCAAAGGTGATGCAAACGTTGTAAATCAACACCGTGCACGTTTCAGTTGTATTGCATTCTACACACTGTAGACAAGTCCCCAGATGTTACAGTAGGAGTGGCTGGATGGTTATTCACAATGTCAATGCAACAATTTTCCTTAGCTAAGAGATGCTTGATTTAAAAATAAATAAATAGAGAAATTGAAGGAAACACCTAACAGATGAATGCACTGATATAACTCACACATACTTAGCTTAATGGAGTTGAAGACTTCAGACTAGAACAGCGCAATCAGCATACAACCTCTGTAACACTGACAACGTGTTGCTTCCTACATCCCCAATAAACACTTGGTTTAATGTGTTAGATATACTAATGTTTAATAGGTTAAATTACTGCATAGACCAGGTCTGTGCATACAGTAGGATGTGGAGAAATTCTGAGGGGATAGAATGGATTATTATACCACTTCAGACTGCAGTAGGGCTCACAGTGTTTGATGAGCCTCACATGTGTGACAAATATGGAGAATTTTTGTCTGCAAGTGGAGAAAGAGGAGAGTGGGCTGGTCTAGAACCCTTCTCCCTACTCTGTCCTTTTTTACAGGGAGGTGTGTTAGATATCAAAAGACAAGCCCAAGGGGGGGGGCTCAGAAATGGGACCTGAGGGATGATCAGTTCCCTCTGGCCTCGCCTCCACAGAATCTTTTCCCACCTGTTTGAAAGAGCACACTTCCAGTCAACGATATCATCTAGAAAGACATTGTATTATTTTACAGCTAGCGAAAAGAGCACCTAAGTTTCCTAATTTACTGCACTTGTGCACCCATCACACACCTTTCTTATCCACTGGCCAGGTATTGCAGTGCTGCTGACACAGCCCAGGTTGTGAGACGTGGTGGAGTAGCTCTCAGTGGGTTTCTTTTTTTATTCCACCTGGGCGGTCTTTCCTGGAACTGACCCTCTCTCTCAGGTGGGCCCCTCCTTCCACATCACCTGTCACCTGGTCTGGGGTGGTCTTCTGGACTTCTAAATTCCAGATTGACCTCATCTTTGGATGACCATGCCGTTTGGGGAGGTTCCTCAAACATACAGAGTTCCTCTTTATCAGCTCGCACTGGATTTCAGGGCCATTGCCGTTCCCCACCCCGCTTGCATAGCCTTGAGCTCTGATAAGGCTGTCACAACAGGATGCATCTGGTGGTGGTGCTGCCTCAGGTTCATGGGCCTTTTTGTTGCTCACTTCAATCAGAGTCTGTGGGTGCATCAAAGTTTACCAGTTATGCTGACCCACTTCCTTATTCATCTTCAGTCATCTTCCACCAACCTCTGGCACCAACCAGTGCTCTTCTTGCCTGGCCACCAACCCACATACATTCCTCACACAAACCTTGTTACTAGCCACATGCCTTACAGAAATAACACACTTAACCAAAAGAGCTGTTAGCAAAGTATGGGGCAAAGGCTATGGCTTTTATGCAGACCTTCTTGCTGTGCTCAGCATTACAAGATACCTTTTCATGTGTTTTTTGTTTGTCAAATTTTAAATTACATTTAAATTTACAATTACATTTGGTTAAGCTAAACGTAGCTAAGCACGCCTGCTTAGTGAGGGACGGAAAGAATCTCTTTAGAACTATTAATATCCAGACACAAGATAATATAAAGGATCTTCCTCATCAGTTGATGCATCAACTCCCCCACCCCACCCCTTTGAATATACAATTCCTCAGCCTCAATTGCTTTATCCATATCCTTTTCGGAGGAGAAAGCCCTCTAAGCCTTTCAAATTGCTTCTTTCAGACTTGAGAAGCATCCGCCATGGAAATGTCAGATAATTTAATGATTTTGAGCGTCTGTTCAAACACTTCAGCAGCCTGGCTTGAAAGGGAAGTGAAGTGGCAGAGCTGATCCAGAACTGGTCCTCATCTCAAACCCCCTCATATCCAAGTGGGAGTCTGTGGAGTGTTCAGCCAATTAGGTCATCAAAATCAACATCAAATACCACATTAGATGAGGGGGAAAGGGAAGGCACCAAGGTTCTTTATCATAAAAAAATGGTTTAGCTTCCTTCATTTGCAAGATATTCAGTCATGTCTATTCTACTATATACATTCCATTTTCTGGTAGCTCTGAAGAGCATGCACATAGAGAGATAAGCAGAACTATACTCTAGAACTCAGCAGAAGCCTGTAATACAGAGCAAGTCATAATAATAATTTTTGAAAAGGTCAACAGGCATGTGGATGCGAGCGAACCCATGGATATTATATATCTGGATTTTCAGAAGGCGTTTGACACGGTCCCTCATGAAAGGCTCCTGAGAAAACTCCACAGTCAGGGAATAAGAGGGCAGATCCTCTTGTGGATTAGGAACTGGTTGAAGACCAGGAAACAGCGAGTGGGAGTCAATGGGCAATTTTCACAATGGCGAGAGGTGAAAAGCGGTGTGCCCCAAGGATCGGTCTTGGGACCGGTGCTTTTCAACTTATTCATAAATGACCTGGAGTCGGGGATAAGCAGTGAGGTGGCCAAGTTTGCAGATGACACTAAACTTTTCCAGGTGGTGAAGACCAGCAGGGATTGTGAAGAGCTCCAGAAGGACCTCTCCAAACTGGGAGAATGGGCAGCAAAATGGCAGATGCGCTTCAATGTAAGTAAGCGCAAAGTGATGCACATTGGGGCAAGAAACCAAAATTTCACATATACGCTAATGGGTTCTGAGTTGTCTGTGACGGATCAAGAGAGAGATCTTGGGGTGCTGGTGCACAGGTCGATGAAAGTGTCGACCCAGTGTGCGGCGGCTGTGAAGAAGGCCAATTCCATGCTCGGGATCATTAAAAAAGGGATTGAGAATAAAACGGCCAATATCATTCTGCCCTTGTACAAATCGATGGTAAGGCCACATCTGGAGTATTGTGTCCAGTTCTGGTCACCACACCTCAAAAAGGATATAGTTGAATTGGAAAAGGTGCAGAAAAGAGCGACCAGAATGATTCGTGGGCTGGAGCACCTCCCTTATGAGGAAAGGCTACAGCGTCTGGGGCTTTTCAGCCTAGAAAAAAGGCGCCTGAGGGGGGAAATGATTGAGACTTATAAAATTATGCATGGGATGGAGAGAGTGGATAGAGGGAAATTCTTCTCCCTCTCGCACAACACCAGAACCAGGGGACATGCACTAAAATTGAGTGGAGGGAGAGTTAGAACAGACAAAAGAAAATATTTCTTTACCCAGCGTGTAATTCATCTGTGGAACTCCTTGCCACAGGATGTGGTGATGGCACCTGGCCCAGATGCCTTTAAAAGGGGTTTGGACAGATTCATGGAGGAAAAGACCATCACAGGTTACAAGCCATAAGCAACCTCCTGGTTTTAGAAGTGGGTTTTCTCTGTGCCAGGTGCAAGGGAGTGGACACAGGTATCTTGTTGTCTTGTGTGCTCCCTGAGGCATCTGGTGGGGCCACTGTGTGACACAGGAAGCTGGACTAGATGGGCTTTTGGCCTGAGCCAGCAGGGCTCTTCTTACGTTCTTATGTTCTTATAATGGTCTCCGGGATTTTGGCAAGGCAAGCCATAACACTGCAACAGTAAGGGATATGCAAACACAGCGCAGGGTGATAGAGAAGAGTCTCCACATTTGCATGTGCACAGTGGCGTGTCCTTGGTCAGTTGGGGAGTTTGTTACCCTGATTATCACTCAGGTGGACCAGCTCAACACTGGTGCGAGTGTGCGATTATATAACACTGGTGAGAGCGATTACAGGATAGACATTTGCCATGTCACGAAAAAGACGGACACATACAGTATTCGTAAGATCTGTAGAAAACTGAACATTTCTATTTCCATTACCATTAACTGTGTTATCCCATCCCTTTCCGTTACGATATAGGTACACTACTGTACACTAAAATCCCGGAGACCATTTTGACTCACCTTGTACTTTGATCTGTTCTACAAACAAGACCATCTCCATTAGTTATGAACAAAAACAGGGATATATGCATTTGAACAAACATACACACACCTATAAACAAACCTCTCTTTTATCCATCTGCACGAACCTGACACAACTTCTGTAAGAGAGGAAGCATTCTGCTTTTTATAGGACCCACATTTTAAAGTTTTCTATAACTAGGAACATAGAAAACGTTGTGCTGGATCAGGCCAATCCAGTCCAGCATTCTCTTTTCCATAGTGCCCCACCAGGTGTTTCTGGAAGGCTCACAAGCAGGAGAGAAAGGAATATTTCTCTCCCACCATTGCTCCCTTGTACAGATGTTCAGAGGCATACTGTCACTGGATCTGGAGATAGAGCATACGCATCATGACTACTAGCCATTGATAGAAATGTCATCCATGAATTTGGCCAATTCTGTTTAAAAGTCATCTAAGCTAGTGACCATTATATCTTGTAGCAATGAATTCCATAGATTAATTCTGTGCTATGCAACGGAGAACTTCCTTTTGTTTGTCCTCAATCCCCTGCCAATTAGATGATCTTTGGTTCTAGTATTGTGAGAGGGGGAGAAAAAATTATCTCTCTCCACATCTCATGCAAGTTTATAGGTCTGAATCATGTGCCCCCTCCCTCCCCCATAAGCCAAGAAAGCTTCAAATAATGTAGCTTTTCCTCATGAAGATGGTTTTCCAGCCCTCTGATCATTTTGGTTGCCTTCTTCTGCATGTTTTTCAGCTCAACAATATTTTGGGGATGTGATTACCAAAACACAGTACAAATGTGGCCGCGCCACAGACTTGTATAGGGATATTATAAAATTAGCAGTCTTACTCTCTTTCCTGACCTCCAGCATACAATTTGCCTTCTTCACAGTACAACATTTTCATTGAGCTATACACAACACAAGATCTTCCTCGTGGCTCTGTCACAGACAGCTCAGACTTCATCAGTGAAGTTGAAGTGGTGAAATGCAAAGTGTTTTTGCCCCACTGTTTATCACTTCACACTTATCTACCTTGAACAAGTTCAGATTGGAACAGCGATCCAATCTCAAGCTGCAGGGAACCTTAAAGGAACCCAAGGGAAAGAGAAATGTGGAGTCATTTTTTCTGTCCATTATCTTGGGATTTCACAAAAGTGATTCCAGTTTTAGTAGTACTAAACTGGGCATATGTTTTACTCAGCATAACAGTTAATTAACAGTCAATAGTTAATTCATAATGGCAGCATCTATTGCTACAAGAAATTTTGGTTTCTTCATGAAAAATATGAAAAACTACACGCTAGGTGATCCTGCTCATCCATCCTGCTATTTGTTCATCTTCTTAACGCAAGCAAAATGGAAAGGTAACACAAGCAAAATGGAAATCCTTTCAAGACAGAAACAGCAAGTTTACTGTGGGAGCTTTTGCACTTGCTCTTAATAAAGCACCTGAGTCATAATGCTTTCTATTCCTTGGAGCTTATTCAAGCAGAGTTATTAGTTTATATGGCTTAATTAATCTGTCCTTAAGCCCCATGGGCCAAGAGGATACTTTTATTTTAGTTTATTAAAATATGCTAATTTTAACTCTTTGCTTTTAACTTTGCTTAACTCAGCAAGGGCACTTTTAATCTGATACAACTCATTTACATTTCACTTGTATGCGTTGAGCTTGTATAAAACTTCACCACCCTTTGCTTGCCTACACAAGCCTTTAAGCAGTCCTCAATTTGCAGTCCAGTCCTATCATCTGTAAAGGTAAAGGTGACCCCTGACAATTAAGTCCAGCCATGTCCGACTCTAGGGTGTGGTGCTCATCCCCATTTCAAAGAGCGAGCGTTGTCCAAAGACGCCTCCGTGGTCATGTGGCCATCATGACTCTCCTTGCCGCAGCGCGTAGCATGCAGCTGGAACACGGAGCACTGTTTACCTTCCCGCAAGCGGTACCTATTTATCTACTCGCATTAACATGCTTTGGAACTGCTAGGTTGGCAGCAGCTGGCCAAGCAACGAGAGCTCACCCCCGTTGTGGATTCAAACTGCCGACCTTTCGATCGACAGCTCATGGTTCAGCGGTTTAACCCACTGCGCCACCCGCTTCAACCTTGTGGAGATACAATAAAGGCTGAACTACACGACAGGCAGAGGCTCTGCCGCCGCCTCTGCCTCTGCCTCCGCGCTCGGAGCGGGGGAGTGTCTTCCCGCCTGTTGTCCCGCCTTCTTAAGAAAGCGCAGCTGTGATTGGCTAAACACAAGCGCGCAACGATTTGCCGAAACCTTGCAGCCTCGACTGTGAACTGTCTTTCTTTAACTTCAAGAACAAGTTTTATATCATTATCCCAGCAGGAGTTTGCAATTTTCATTATTTCCCGCCATTCTGGTTTTCTCTCTCGTCCTGTGCTTTCCTCTGGGAATAGTCTCTTTGGTGATAACCTCCAAGGTGATCCAAGGGAATAGTCTCAAAGGTGAATGTAACCTCCAAGGTGATTGGAGGTAGTTCAGATTGGTATGCAGCCGCCCTCCCCCCTCTCCTACGATTGGTGGGCTGCAGTAGCTCCGCGAACCGCCCCCTAGCTCTGCGCGCCCGCCCCCTAAAAAGTAGGATTCCAATTTGAGGTATGCGCCGGCCGTGCGGAGGTCGCAGCGGCTCCGCTTGGTTCAAAAATGAGGTCAGAAGCTCCGTGACGCGTGTAATGTAGCTCAGCCTTCAGCTATGTGTGAAGAACACACTCCAAGCCATGTCAGGGACAAACGTTCAACCAATAGTTCTGGCTTAATGAAATGCCACAAAAAAACTTATACAAAAGACTACTATAATAAGGGCAGAAAAATGTATTAATCCAAGAGAACAAATCAGTTTCCAATTGTGTTTTGGACCAACAGCCTTTCTTAAGTTAAACATCTGGTTTTAAATGTAGCTACTTACAAAGATAATTCAAATAAGCATAACTGGATTAAATTAAAAAGGGTCACTCTGATTCTCAACAACAGAAGTCAACAGCAAGTTAACAGGCAGACAGAAGTCAGTAGGGGTGAAGCAAGCTTTAGTATAAGTTTTATAATATACCAAATTTGAAATTGCTATACAGGTACATTCTGAGATTTATGCGCAATCCAAACAAACAGAAGGCACATTTGCAGCACCTGGCGAGTAGGCGGTCCGGGTGCCGAGGCCTGCGCTGTCCGTCGAACAACCCAGGAACCAGCATGGGTTAGTCCCGCTCCAAGCAATGCAGGGGTGAGGGGATGGGGAGGGGCATAATGGGGCAGGGGGAGGGATCAGGCCCAGGAGGGGGGAGGGATCGGTGATGCCACAGTGCACTATATCCTATCCCTAGAGATGTTTGAAAATGGTGTTGTTTAATTTACTCAGAAGTAAGCCTATTGTGCTCAGTAATCTTGTAATCGTCTTGTATTCAACAAAACCAATCACCTCTACCTATCTCTCCTCCCAGGTCCTTACTGCCGTCATGGGGCTGCTTGGTTCACTGCTGGCTAAAGAGCGGCCCACGCTGCAGCGCCCAAACTGGGGGAGGATTGGACTGTTAGGGATAGGGCAGATCAGGAGTTCCAGCAAGTAAATATAGAAAAAGTGGCAAAAGAACCAGCAAATCCTAGAGAAGCAGCAATCACCAGAGAGGTAACAGTCACAGAAGGACTTGGAGCAACTGCAGTACAGGCAATGGGCACCATCATTGGTCTAGACTCTAGACTCTAGACTCAGATAGGTGTGAGTGAGAGGAAACTGGAGCATGCAAAGTTTGATATGACTTAAAATGGCAGCACAGCATAACAGAAAATTCATTGTTGTAGTGAGTATTGCCAGCAAAATGACAACTAAACTACTTTTGATGGAGTCACTGAAGGTTTAAGACAGTATCCAAAGCTTTAGATGAAACATTCTTTTGTACCACAGATATCAAGATAAAAACAAAGATAAAAACAATGAACATGTTAATACTGTCATTAAAAACGTACTAAAATGCCCCCAAACACAAAAGAAGTTTACCTCAACACAACTGCTTGTAATATAAGTTTTGTTTAGGCTACAACAGACACATTTTATTCTGAGAATAATCAACATAATTCTGTCCATTGTTGTTATTGTTCAGTCGTTAAGTCGTGTCCGACCCTTCGTGATCCCATGAACCATATCCCGCCAGGCCTTCCTGTCCTCCACTATCTTCCTGAGTTCGCTCATTGTCATGTTCGTTGCATCGGTGATGCTGTCTAACCATCTCATCCTTTGCCTTCCCCTTCTCCTTTTGCCTTCAAAATTCTGTCCATAGGCTTAGTAAATGCTGTACTAATAAGTGCAAGCTTTATAATAATATTTTGCACACATATACCGTCTTTGCCAGTAAACTTAAATTCTAACATCATTGATACCAAAGTTATGTTTAAACCTGTGCAGATTGATTAACCCAGCTACTGAAAACTAGACGTGCCTTCCCAAAAAAATTATCTTTCATTTCACAGTGGGAGGGGGGGCTTCCCCTGGCTGAGAAAAGGAGCACTGTCATTTCCCCATAGAGGCTACTGGGATCGATAGTCCCATGGCAGCCCTGCCAGGAAAAAATCCTCAATTGGAGCACCCACAGTTACCACCAGTGCCTCCCCTTGCTCAAAGGTACCATGTTGCAGCGTGCCTTCGGGCTGGGGGAAGTGGAGACAGTGGCAGATGCAGCTTGGCTGGCTCCTCCTCCCCAACCACGGCTGGCTCCTCCCCCCTTGTTCCAACCAAACATGGGTGTCTTGGGGAGCAAAGCAGCGGTGGAAGTGATGTTCAAGTACAGTTTGCGACTGAGCGATCCATTACTCACAAAGCTCATGGATTTGTGCACATTCACTTAGAATGCACCAAAGTCCCCACGCTCTTTTGTGTTGAGCCCAGGAATAACTGTGCAATGCATCCTTAACCAAAAGTCTTTAATGTTGACCGGATTAAACCTTGTTAATGGAATTGTCTGACAATGCTGTCAGGATCTAACGTGAGAAATAATAAGGGCTCTTTTGAGGCTCTTTGAAATTATTTTACGGGTATCAGTGAAATCTCAAGGAGAATTCATAGGCTCTTCAGTTGATAAGGGTTATTTAAAACTTCTGGGTGGCTGATTTTTCAGTGCTAAGCTAACGTTTTTGTCAAGTCCTGTCATTAAATAAAGCCAGAGGCCACACCAGTCACCTAAGGCAGGCCTGAGGCCAACATACGGATGAGCACTAAGAGATTTTTCAGCAATGTCAAAACAGATGCAAAGAGACTAACTTCAAAATAGCCAGCTGTCTTAGATAGAAGTGAAAGGGATGGTCATATTCCTCTTCAACTAGAGATAAAACTGTTCCAGTGTCCTCAGTGTGACAGAGCCAGAAAATACCACTTCCTTTCATATGTAGCGATATGGTCCTTCCTCCAGGTGTCTGAGGCTTTTCTTGCACATTAAACATTCTGTAATTTTAACACTTGAAGTACTCCTAGCATTCAACACATAACCATTTGCAGTTTCGTGTAGACACCAGATTTTTAAAGCACAGAAAGATGCTGCAGTCTCAGTTTAAAACAGAAGCTTTGCTATTACTAAACTGGGAGCAAATGCTTAGGTTGACCTGTGGACACACCACACAGGGAAAGGGGTAAGGCAAAAATGCAGACAATTTTTGTAGATGAATAATTTTTATTCAAATTCATCATAACCACAGAAGGAAGGGAATAGGTGACTGAAGCGCTACTGTTTTCCCAGGAATTTTTTTCACATTAGCAAATTATAGTCAACTAAACTGGATGGTTTTTCATGATACTGCCACAAACCACAATCCAGCAGGAATTGGGTGACATGCCATGGAGTCTTGCTGCTGTCTGTCCCTTTCTTCATGTAACATTTTAGATGCATGTTCCAGGGCTGAAGAGGAGAAATACACAACCCCCAAAGATACATAAATGAGAATGGAAGTTAGAGGGAAGTGCATCTAGAAAAACCCATATGTTTCACTTCAATTTTAGAGGGAGTCCCTATTGCAGCAAATTGAACTGAACAAGGGGTATCTCTAGCTATCAGTCCAAATGACAGATGGCCTTGCTATGTTTTTCCCACAACAGGCAGCCCTGAACAAGCTTATCTTATCAGTTTGTTATTTTAACATGTCTTCCCCTCCACCCCACACGGATAATCTTCTCTCTTTGCCTGGCAGTGAGAGCTGATCCAAGATTGCAAGAAGTTGTGCAAGAAAAAAGAGTGGCAAAACACAGGATCAGCAGTCCTACATGATATATCTGTTGCTAGACATACCACTTCAAACTCTAGGTGGGGGAACTGAGTGTTTGAATTCTCCCCTTTGTTTATTTTTATTTTTTAAAATACCTCATTCATATTCCAAACTAACATAGGGAGAACTATGAAGATGTAGAAAAACAAAGCAAAAACCAGAATCCTCCTTAAGAATTGCTATTGCAGATATCCAAAGTTATCAAGTTGATTTTAATAGATTGTAGAATACGCGTTCAAAATTAAAAGGAAAAATCTGATCATTTCAATGAAAACTGGGAAATACACAGCAGAACACACCACTGTGGACCCTGAGGGGAGAGAGAGTAGAGTTCTGATGTGAATGACTTACATATTTGGGAGACCTGAAATACTTTAATGTGCGAGTTGTTTAAAAGATGTGAGAGGAACACAGCAGGGTGTTTTTTTTGTTTGTTTTTAAGAGAAAGCAAAGGGAAACACCTTCGAAGCCCAATCCTAACTTTCCTGTGCCAATGCAGCCATGCCAACAGGGTGCGTGCTGCATCCTGCGGTGGGGGAGAGGACAGTCACAGAGGCCTCCTCAAAGTAAGGGAACATTTGTTCCTTTACCTTTGGGCTGCATTGGTGCTGGAACGTTGATTAGGATCGGGTTGCCAGTCTAGTAAGAAGCACATTGAACAACACAGCCAACAACACAGCCTAATCATATATCACAATTAAAGCAATTCCTAGGAGTAAAAGCACAAGTTGAGTTATCTTCCCTTACCTCAGTCGTGTGCGGAAGCCCAGGATTTCAGGGAACTATTTGTTCTTTTCCAGAAGTCAGGCTGAAGTAAATGTGCATTGATCAGGAAGGTGCTACTTCAGCAACCTACAGGCACTTGTGTGTTCGATGACCTGTTAGGAAAACACGGGAAGGGGAAAAACCCACATCAAACAGTAAAAAGGCAGAAGATCATTTAGTTCTGTTAAGTTCTGCTTTTACAGGTACCATTATATCAAAAAAAATTCTTACACTTTTCTAAGCAAATCTTGACATTTTTATAGAAATGCCATATTAATTTCCTAAAACAAACAAACAAACAAAAACCCTCAATGTATTTCTGGATCCAAACAGGCAGGGCTGAGCATGAAGAATATAAGGAAACCAAGTGACAACTTGCAAAATGCAAGTGTCAAGAAGGAATCTCAAAAGATACTAATGGGAAGAGATGAACATTAATGATAAAGTTTGGAAAATAAACCTCAACAAGAAATGCTGTTTTTCTGAGAGTATGCAAGAAAAAAAAAGAGGAAGCTATGATATTTATGATGGGAGCAAAAAAAAAAAGCAAAAGATGCTTTTGATCCTATTAATATTCATTTTGTTTTGGAAGCCAGCAATTCCCCGAGCAGAAGACGCACCCACTGCATAAAATCAAAGGCTATGAATCCAGCCACTTTGTAGACCAAGACTTATGGCGCAACCCTATCTTCGGCCGGCACTGGCCTAGTGTGTCACAAACGTGCCGTAAAGCACATTTGCAGCGCTCCGTGAGTAGGTAGTGCCAGCACCAAGGCCTGCACCACCTGCTGAGGCCAAAGGACAGCGCCATGGAGCAAGTACGTTCTGCTCCCAGTGGCGCTGGGACTGGGGGAGCAGGGGGAGGGCGTAATGGGGAGGGGGAAGGTGGGGATGGGTGGATCGGGTCCAAGAGGGCAGGATTGATGTCACTGGCGAACACCATATTCTATGCTCCCTCCCAGGCCTGTCCTCCTTGCACGAGGCTTCTCGGGTCAGCACCAGCAAAATAGCTGGCACTGACCCGAGTAGCCCCATAGCGGAGACAACTTTTCTACCCATGTAGCTCTAGAGAACCTCAATATTCATGTCCTGTGTAATTTTATCTGGAGTACTGAACTAGATTTCATTTGACTGTTTGTTTTTTCAATGTGTTTATGTATGGTTATGTATTGTTTAAACTTATTTTATGTATTTTAAATTATGTATTTTAATCTCTGCTGTAAGCCGCCTTGGGCATTTGCCTTCGACATCGGAAAAGGCGGGGGTATAATTTTTTAAATAAATAAATAAACTGGCCTGAGTCATGCCCCTCTGCGATCGCTCCTCTCTTTAAAACATTGTCAAAGGAACAACAACAAGCTTATTATGGCAAGTCTCCTAACAGCTGTGCTGTTGTCCAGTGCTACTACACCACTTCTCTCCATGGTCAATCAGGTGAAAATGTCATTAACACTGAAACAAGCTTGCAAGTGATTCCAGAGAGTATGAAATTAGATTTCTATTGTGTGTGTGCTGGTTAGAAGCATTGCTTTCCTCCATAACCATGACAGGTCTTCCTTTCCTCCAAAAATATATTTTTTCAGAACATATTTCAGAACATCCAAATGGCAAAATATGGGACTGAATAATGCAGCCATTCAGCCTTACAGAAAAGTTTGCAACTCTCTCCACATTTACATTATTCCAACTTCGAATTCATGAGAGGAAAACTATTAGCTACTGTTTAACACAATGGTTTAGGTACGGTTCATGTTCTTGCATCTGGTATCAGCAAAGTGCATGAGAATTTGGGCAAAGTCAATGCCAAAGAAAACTTTCACAGTCCTCTGTAATCAGGGGTGGATTCCAAAAGCCGCCTTGAATGCCCTTATTGGGAGAAAGGAGGGGGGATAAATCCTTTAAATAAATAAATAAATAAATAAATAAATAAATAAATAGCAATGTTTTAACTCCTGACAGAGTTACTGGTCTCACTCCTTCTCCAACAGTCTCCTTTGCCTTCACTCTTACTTCTAGATCTTCAACAGCATTTAAACAACCATGTTGGTGCACTCCCAGATGAACATAAAACACAGCAGTACTGTATATCTACTGGATTGCCCATATACTGTAACTGATCAGCACTCCCCTTCACAAATTATCAGCAGTGTGGACTGATTTAAACAAATTTAAATTCCAGTTGTTCTGGTACTATAGAAGTCAGGGAAAGGCCACTCTGGTGTCTACCACCAACCAGAGAAACAAGCCCAGGAAAAGTACCATAATACAGTACTGGCATGACATAGCACTGGCACTCCTATCGATCCCCTACGGTACTACTGGGGTTATGGAATGGCAGAAGTGCTCCTTTCCAGTGTAGCTGGAACCACCAGCTACCCTCAATTTCCCCAGTACCCTCAACATAGTGTCCTTCTGGAGAGATACTATGTTAGGAGCACTGTGGGGCAAATTAAAATAGGAGCTCCAGCTGTGCCTGCACTGAGAGGAGTGTCAAAAAGGAAAATCATTTAAAGGCAGGCCCAGAGCAGGTGTAGGCGCTGGGGCCCCAGCATTTGCCCAAGGGTGCTGATGCCAGGGATACCTTCACAGTTTCTATAGGTGGTGACCAGGATGAGAGCCTTTTCTGTGGTGGCACTTCAAATTGTGCGGTACAAGAAATATCATGGATGCCTGCCAAGTTCAAACTATTCTAATTCTGAGCATTTCATGGACAACAATTTTCTTCACTATTCTGCTCTTATTTCTCTTACGGTGGACAGATGGTTTGGGTATTTTAAATTATTTTGCTTTGATTTTATAGATCACCTTGAAGTTTTGGTAACAAAGTTGGGTTGTGTCTTAAACATAACATAAATAATAAATAAAAACACTGGGACAATAAAAAAAAAATCCCAGACAGTCCCAAAGCAACCCACAACCGGAGGTTTATGCAACCAAGAGTTCATCCTCAAAGTAAACCACCCTCTGAAGGACATGCTCCACACCCTCACTGCAGTGGTCATATGATGTCATCTTTCCTCATGATAACTAAACTATCCTCTACAACCACATAGGCTTCATATACTGAAAAGGAAAATATAATAAGAAATAAAAGTATCTCATTTTATGATAAGAAATAAAAGTATCTCATTTTACGATATGATATTTGTATGCAATATCAAGTAGTAAAAAGTTGAAATATAGTACAGTCAACCTATGTGAACAGTGAAATGCAAGGACAACACAAATCTGAATACTTGCATCACAGTGTATCAAGCTATAACAGCTTGGGAAATAATACACCATTAAGGCTCTTTTTAAACTGCACACAATCTTCAGAACTTGAATTACATAGGCATTTCATTGGGCCAGAATCTATTACTGATTCTCACAATTTGAAGACAGTGTATGGGTAGGGATACAAAACACAGTGAACACTGGTAAGGGTTAGGCAAAGTGTTTCTGATTATGTGGAAAACACATTATTTTCAGTGACAGTGGCCATTTTCCCTGTCCATTAAGAATGAACAATGCTTTTTATAACTGTCCATAGCCTATGACTCTCTTAACTGATGCACCATCATAATTAGGGTCACTAATGGAACTTTCTGAACAGCAATTGCAGACATTCAAAGAAGGAAGTTTATATTACATACCTTCTATCATACTCAAGTATAGCAGTCAGAAGCTTAAAAGGAAGCTTTCACAGTACAGTATTTTAATTTTGGCCAACAAAACATTACTCACTTCTTTACTATTTTCCCATATTTTGTTCAATCCATTTCTAAGGGTTTGTTTGGATCTGTGCCCTCCCCTTCTCATTAGTACTCTGCTAGCGTAGAAATTAGGAGCAGGACTTTGGCCCATTGCTCTCACCTCTGCTTGCAGAAGGTTTAATCTTTCAAGGTCAGTGGAGAGCCCATGCTCAAATATGGTGGTGGCTCTCAGTTCAATCATTCACATCTCTCTGGGGGAGGGGATCAGAAGCACATGAGGTTGCACAATCTCTTCCCATGGAAAATCTTTGTAAGGGAGGGAATAGTGACCAAACACTCCCTCAATTTACATAGGCACCCTACATTAAAGAGGCAATAGAAACCATCTTTCAGAATTATAGGCCTACAGTAGACAAATTATCTTCCAGGTAATTATGAGCCTGAACCGTGACTATATGATACAGATGTAAATGTTCTAAGTAAACAGAAGACAGACTAAAGCAGCTGTTGTGCATTTCATTCACATGAATTAAAACTGCCCACTGCGTTGAGGACTACATCCTAAAAATGTTCAGGGGAAAAAGAAAATAACCAGCTAATTTAAAACCAAGCAGGTAGCAGGTCTAAATAATTTTGAGAAACACAACTTTAAATGCATACAGTTATATATGTATGTACCCCTAAAAGTAGAGATGATTAGCAGAGCCTCCTAACCCTGACAACAGATAAGAAAAATCTGATTCCATGCTTTTCTAGATACTGTTGGCAAAATGGTATTGCTCTTTCTTCTGTAACAGCAGTTCTCAAACCGGTGGGTCGTCCTGACCCACCAGGAGAACCGGATGCTGTACCCTGCCACCTTAAGGGGGGAGGACAGCATGACACCAGCAGTGATGATCCTGGGGAAAATGTACTTTTTTTTTTACTTACCGGGGGTCGTGGTGGGCTTCTAAAGGGTGTGCGGAGGCCCATGGCCCCTCTGCAGACCTCCTGTGCTGTAGATTGCTGCTGCACAGTGATTGCAACCACTTCCATTTTTTTAACTAGTGGTTTCGGACGATTTAGTGGTCGCAATCACAGTGGAGCGGCGATCTACACTGTGGGGCAGTCCGCAGAGGGGGCCGTGCGACTCCCCACACCCTATGGAAGCCCGCCAGGGCCCCTGATAAGTAAAAAAAGTACATTTTTTCCCCGGCAGCAGCACAATCCCTGGGACTGTTTCCACCCCCGCTGTTCTCACCCCCACGAACACTGACATTTCTCCTCGCCTCATGGGGAAAACTTTGAGAAACACTGTTCTATAATATACTTAACAGCAGGACATCAAACTTCTGTATACAGGCTCCCTGTGATTTCAGTCGAGCTGGGCAATTTTTGTCACATCTTCCAACACCACCAACTTTGTGGTGGTGTTGAGTACAGCACTGGGTTTAGCACTAGAGGAAAGAATTTTTCCTTATTCAACTCAGTCCTTCGTATTTTTCATCTCAGTCCTTCAGAGGGGACATTTTTCATTCTAATCGGCTTCTAATCTAGCCTTTTTCCCATGCACCTCAAATGCCTTCAATAATGATTTTCATGGTGATATGAATCATGTTAGCCAGGCACAAAAGAACGAATGAGTTGGTGTTCAGAAAGAGGAAGAAGAAATTGATTGTGGTTCTATGTAAACAACAAAAAAAACCCGACAGGAATGGAATAGCAGGACACCACCTTGAAACTGAGCTCCTTGTAAGTCATAAGTAGCACTCAACAAATGTAAAAATAATAAGGAATTGGTTTATTTTATGACAATCACCATATAAATCTCAATAGATCAAATGAACTACAGTATAGGCATGACGCTCCTTTGAGAGGCACTGAAATAAGCTCACTACATATCATTTCAGCTTCTAAACTGATTTATTATAAGCAGCAGAGGGCTTGGTGTTTGATGTGCATGTTAATTTACAGAAGCAACTTGCTAACTCTGTGAATGTTTGAGGCAGACATGATAAGTCTCAATGGACAATCTGCAAGAAATGAACATAGCAGGGAGACCTTTTCAGGTTTCAGTGGAAGAGAGAAAAGCTTTCCATAAGAAGTCCCAAGTTCAGCAAGGGCCTGTTTTTGGATACAGCCATAGTGTATTTCAAGCATACTTGCTATGATATTTTTTATATACTTCATACGATGTACAACAATTTTATCAACACAGGACAAATTCTTTCTTACACCAAACTCAGATGAAACAGATTTGTGATTTTAGGGTGGGGCCACGTGTTTCAGTTCACTTTTCTTCTGTCATGCACAATCCTATGCATCTATTCTCAAAAGTAGATCCCACTGTGATCAATGAGAATTTCCAGGGCAGCACTAATTGGTATATACACTAGGGTAGGAGTAAGTTCAATTGAACTGAACAACCCTTATGTCTAAGTAGCTGGCATAAGATTATGTCTCCATGTAAAGTCAAGAACAATCTCATGCTCCCCTTGCATAGACAAGGGACAATCCCTGCATACCTCCCATCTAAAGACTAGGTGTACGAACAGTCTCCCTGAAGTAGCTGTTGGCTTTCGGCGGGCCTTGAAAGCTCCATGCAACTGCAAGAGTGGTCCCTGCTTATCCCCCTAAACCTGCAATCATGAGAAAGGAGTAGTCGCTTGTTTTGGTGCTAGATAGGTGAGGCACTCAGTATGAATCTGCAGTCCATGATCCAAGGGGCCAGGCCTAGATCTGAATGAGAATGCAGGGACTTCAGGATTAGGGGGCACTGACCAGTGCAAAAAAAAAGCAAGCCCCAGCCTCTCTGGTCCAGTTTAGTGTAACTGCAGGGATGATCCCTGCCCCTTCCAGTCCAAGCTGTAGAAGACAAAGATAGGCTCACCTCATCACCCCATCATGGAGGGCAATGGAACACCAGGGTACGGGTGGCAAGTGGAAAGGTGAACCCCTGGAAAAGGACAGATATCTAGCATTCAGGCACACCATAGTGTGGTGCCAGAGATACAGGTGCACCTAAGGAATAGTCACATTTGGTCTGGAACACTGGTGAGGAGAACATAAGAACATAAGAAGAGCCTTGCTGGATCAGGCCAAAGGCCCATCTAGCCCAGCTTCCTGGATCTCACTGGAGGCACCCCAGTGGGCAGGATGCCACATATCTTCACTTGCAAAGTAAAAAAGGGATGCCTGTTTCAGATCCAGTTAACAAAGAATTCATATTATGGTAATGAATTAAACCAACAAGTACCACTTCCACAGTGGTCCAGTTCAAATGCTATGTCCACAACATGGTTTGGCAACTGGAAATGTTGTGTAAGCTTGCTTGCTCCACTCCCTTCCCCCACCTCTCCACTCATACACAGATCCCCTCCTCTCCTCCAAACTTTTGTTTTTGTTTTATTCTGATTTAAAAACACTGTATGGTTAGCAGTAAACAGAGGCTGCCTAATTCAGATGCTATGTTTACACAGCAAACCAAGAAGCAGAGAAGGGAGCATATGAGCTCACAGCATGGTCCTGACAGGCAAACTTAGATCCTGAAGAGTCTAAATATGAAATATATCACAGTTTAAAAACTCAGTACACAGAAGACGCACTTCACCTTTTAAGAGCTACTGGCTCTCGGCCTACCCACTTGCATGGAGAGCTCAGGGTTGTTCAAATCAGAAAGGGAGTCTAGAAATGTTTAAATGAATGAATGCCCCAAGTTTGGTCAGCCAGACAAACTCAGTTGGATTGCCACAGCCAGCGTTAGGCACATAAATGAGTATAGGCAGAGGGGTGGGGAAGGTACTACTGTGTATCTATTAAGTACTGTTGGAAGCTCTGCAGCCAATGTGGTATTACAAAGAAGGGGTTATACCAGCAGTTCCCAAACGTACCTTGTGCATGGCACCCTTTGTGTCAGAATAATTCCATCACTGTCTTAGAGACACGCAGCGGAAACTTCCAGAAAAATATCCCAAGGCACACATCAATTGAGTTGCTAGCTGGGTCACGTGGGGGGGAGAGGGCAATGTCGCATTTTGCGTCATCGCCTCACCCCCTGAACTCCTTGGAAGGCTTCATTTAAAGCCTTCCGAGACTCAGGGAGGGTGGGAGGGCCACACAAATGTACCAATTTTGGCACGTTTGTGCTCCACGGCTGCTCACGCAGCCTTCTGGCGAGGAGACCGAGGTTGTCACCTGGGGACATTTGCTCCCCCCAGCCCCATTACACAGCACTCCGATGAGTTTGCTGCAACACCGCGGGACACCATAGCACACAGCTTGGGAACCGCTGGGTACATATTCTTTCCTCAGAAGAGGATGATAAACTGCAACCTCAGCTGTTCTCTACTAAACCCAAAAAGGTGTTTCCAAGCAAGGACT
Source organism: Plestiodon gilberti rubricaudatus (assembly GCA_026170595.1). Taxonomy (NCBI): domain Eukaryota; kingdom Metazoa; phylum Chordata; class Lepidosauria; order Squamata; family Scincidae; genus Plestiodon; species Plestiodon gilberti. The sequence goes on along the minus strand of JANXHW010000001.1, from coordinate 252,016,421 downwards.
CCACAGCAGCAGCACTTCCCTGTTCAGGCCCTGAAACCTTTGACGTAAAGCTGAAGGAAGTCACTTGCTCCTAAGTCAAACACATATCATCTTTCCCTGTCCATAGAAGGGAAAGGATAATTTAACAAGAAATATGATAATTAAGTAGCTGAAAACCCATAGACTTCAGAAATTATAGTTCATGAGGAATTATCATTCTATCTGACTAGTAAAGAAAAAAGAAGAAAAGACGAAAGAAAAGGGCTCATTTTAACAGCCTTATACCAGCCACACTGGCATTCCAGACTTAGGATGAAGTTTTGATTTAGCTCCCACAGTAGATGTAGCATACCAATCTTGAAACAGGAATGGGTAAAACAATGTATTTACCTCAAAGGTCATGATGACTATGAGCAAAAGACTGAAGACAAAATGGACCCAAGTCTAAAGAACTACTTGTTTCACAGGCAAAGAACTGTTTCACAGTCAAAGACGTTCTAAAAAAACTGCACATTTACACTGAAATGTAATAATCCAAGTAGCCTGTTAGCTTTTCAGAAAACAAATGGAAACCTTACTCTCCTGGAAATGTCAGTTCTCAAGATACAACACAAAGTCCACAGTACTTCTCCATGTTGTAACATCATGATTAGTTTTTAGTTGTCCCATAATATTAAGGTACATAACCTTGCTAGCATGTGAAATGAGTGCAATTGTGCGGTAGTTTGAACACTCTTTGACACTGCCCTTCTTTGGAATTGGAACGTAAACTGACCTTTTCCAATCCTTTGGCCACTGCTGAGTTTTCCAAATTTGTTGGCATATTGAGTGCAGCACTTTCACAGCATCATCATTTAGGATTTTAAGTAGCTCAGCTGGGATATTATCATCTCCGCTAGCTTTGTTGTTAGTAATGCTACCTAAGGCCCACTTGACTTCACTCTCTAGGATGTCCGGCTCTGGGTCAGTGACCACACCAGCGTGGTCCTCAGGAAAATTAAGATCTTTCTTGTATAGTTCTTCTGTGTATTCTTGCCATCTCTTTTTAATCGCTTCTGCTTCTGTTAGGTCTCTGCCTTTTTTGGCCTTTATCATGCCCATCTTTGCACAAAACGTTCCCTTGATATCTCCAATTTTCTTGAAGAGGTCTCTAGTCCTCCCCATTCTGTTATTTTTCTCGATTTCATTGCATTGTTCAGTTAAGAAGGCCTTCTTATCTCTCCTTGCTATTCTCTGGAAATCTGCATTCAGTTGGTTATATCTTTCCCTTTCACCTTTGCTTTTCGCATTCCTTCTTTCCACAGCTATTTGTAAAGCCTCATCTGACAGCCACTTTGCTTTCTTGCATTTCTTTTTCTTTGGGATGGTTAAAGTCAAGCACAAGAACACATAGAGACCCATCACACAGTGCTAAAGTGGTATAGAGCAGGGGTTCTCAACCAGTGGTACTAGTACCACCAGTGGTACTTCGGCTGACTGCTGGTGGTACTCAAACTGCTGGACTGCCGGAGCCCCACTCTGATGTGGTGCTTTTGGCAACATATTTTCTCTTCCGAGAGGCTCCTACCTTTGGCTGAGCTGCTCGGGAACACTGGGCCCTCCCACCCGCTCAGAGCCTCCTACCTGTGTTTTCTGGCCTCTGAAGACCCCAAAGTAACTAGCCATAATGTCATCACCAGTCACATTCGGTGGTACGCAGCAAGAGAGTGGCGCCGGAAGTGGTACTCAGCCAGGAAGGGGTTGAGAACCCCTGGTATAGAGCCATGCAGCAGGAAGAGGTGCTGAAGAATATGCACATTCAAAACTGAGGATAAAGCTAAGCTCTTAGGCCTTGTACGGATGGGGGAAAGGCACAGGTTTACGTTATTTGTCTAAGTAACAAAGAAATCCATAGCAGAACTTGGAAATCTATTGTCTGGGAGGTCCTGTGGGATCAAGCCTGCAAGCAATCAGCTGGAATAGCCAAAGCAAGTAGACTGTCCAGGTCAGGCCAAAGCAGCGAACAGAGTTCAGGGGACCAGAGATCTGCAGATTGTCGGGTTCCAAGAGGTGGTAGTCCAAAGGAATGAAAAACCAGATAAGGCCCCAGTCTGTTTCGCTGCTCTCTCTAAGGAACCAAGCCTGAGACTACAGTTAGGACTTGACATGCCCTTACTGGCTTCTAGAGAGCAATCCTAACCTGTGTTGCAGTACCCTCTTTGTCCATTATGTGGGTGATGCTGCAGCATAGCAAACACCAAACCAACAGCTCTCTCTGCCTGAGTTAGGTGCCCTGGTTCAACACCTAATACCTTGCGCTATTTCAAAGCTCCTAAGAAGTACTATGCATTTCTTCGGGATCTTCCAATCATAAGCAAAGCAAATGAACAAACAAAAAGGGAGCACAAGAAGTCACCCATCCAGCTTTGCACTGGAATTTAAAAGCAGGTTCAAAAATTTAGGACCCTAAGCAGCTCACAGCTGATTATTCATCCTGTCAAGAAGAGGGAAAACAGCAATTGGTATAAGCAAGTTCTTAATAATAAAGATCAATATATAATCTTTCCCTTCTCCCCCTGCCTATCTCCTACCCTGCGTTTTCAGAATTTCTATTAGATATGCATCACGGTCTATATAATTAATTAGAAAGGCTCAAAAGCCCAATCAAAAATTCTTTGAAAAGGGCATATATGAAAGATTCCCTTCTTCCAGGCAGAAGCCTCCCCAGATATTCTATTTTCCACATGTCACATCAACGAGACCGTGTATGACAAGCACTCCCAATATTCAATACAGTGCTTGATACACTTAATTGCAGGACATTAATGCTGACCTGACCAATTAAAACTGTGTTGTGGCACATGTATTCCTGAAGCAGATGTTTCAAATATTACCTGCATGTTATCAATCAACACAGTTAATACTCCCACCATATGAGATAATTATTTTGCAATTACATTGAAACAAATGATATTTCTTGCAAAAGGTTCCACTAATTATCCAGGCTTGCCAAAGGGTAGGAATAATGGGATATTTTTCCTCGATCGCTGCCTCTCATTAATCCTAACACCCTCCTGGCCCCAAAGCTGGAAAGGGGGAGGAGAGAAATTGACAGCACTTCCAGAGCAATAGAATTATTACTGCTTCTATCACTTTTTTTCCCAATCTCAGCTGTGTAAACTACACAAATTATTATCTCCGCTATAACTTATTTCTTTTAGATGCAATTCCTTTTTTGTTTGGCTGGGAAATCAAGACTTTTGTCTACTCGTACATGACTAGTATAATATGTATGGCTGCAAACCGTAACTTATAAATGTGTATAAGCTGCCACCCTCTTTTCAGATAAGTCTGCTGGCATCAAAGCTCCCAAGTACCTAATATCTCTCCCAATTATTTCACTATTTCAAAACAAAAAAAGCCAAACACAGTTTTTTTTTAAACACAAAAATTTGGCTCGGTTTTGAGAAAACAGAAATACGGTCAGTAAATTATATGCAGTTACTTTACAGTGTACCTAAACATTCTCAATAAGCTACATGGTTGGCCAGCTTTCTCACTTTTGAATTCTAGCACCTTATAAATACTCTCCATTTCTCCAAAACCACCTGTCCACCTGTCTTCTCTCTCTCATTCTTTACGGATCAGTCTACTTGATCATATGAATGGTAGCTTCTCCCTTTTAGATTTCTCTCATGTTTCTTTCATATTCCCCAAAAAATGAGGTTATGGTGATACACACGCTTGCTTACAATTTAATTAATTAATTACTCAAGCAGCTATCAAGATAAGAGACAGATCATTCATCATCAACAGTGAAAATCTAACAACTAATAACTTCACCCCTGCTAACTGGGCAAGAGGAACTTTTTCAATTGGTGCTCCTCTTATTTAGCAGGGGGAGAGTAACTGCCCCTCTTTCACCCCAGCACAGTGTATTTTATGGTGGCTGTTTGCTGGTGGTGTTCTGCATCTTTTTTAGATTGTGAGCCCTTTTGGGACAGGGAGCCATCTAATCATTTGATTCTGTCTGTAAACCGCTTTGTGAACTTTTTGTTGAAAAGCGGTATATAAATACTGTAGTTAATACTAATAATATTATTTTGCGGGTGCCCTTTTGCGGGTGCCGTCGCCCAGAGAGGTGCGAGGGGCGGCGGCCAGAAACAGGGCCTTCTCAGTAGTGGCACCAACCTTATTGAATTCCCTCCCCTTTGACTTATGAACTGCTCCCTCCTTGGACACTTACCGGTGAGGCCTAAAAACCTTCTTGTTCAAAGAAGCCTTCTGAGGCCTTGCCTTTTTTAACATCTCGCTGGTACAGGTGGGGGTGCTGCTGCTGTTTTTATGCTCTTGTTTTAATTGTAGCAATGATCTTTTTAATCGATTTTTAGATACTGTTTTTATTAATGTTCATTAATTGTTTTTTACTGTTTTAAAATGTGATTATTTTGTATTGTATTTTTTGTATTTTCTTTTGTTGTTGTTGTAAGCTGCCTTGGGTCCCTTCGGATTATACAGTATTATATATACAGTTTAGATTATACAGTATTACAAAAATACTGTAAATAAATAAATAAATAATATTTTTCTGTAGGTTTTCCCCTCTGTTCTCTTCTACTTTCCCCCCTCTGTTCTCTTCTACTTTCCCAGGGCAAGTGCCAAGAACTCCTTGAGATCATGAAGAAGAGCAATAAAACACTCGCATTTAAATCTGTCACTCTGTTCCCATAACCTAGATCAGGTGTTCTCAACCAGTGGTACTAGTACTACCAGTGGTACTTCGGCTGACTGCTGGTGGTACTCAGACCACCGGAACCCCACTCTGATGCGGTACTTTTGGCGGCACGTTTTCATTCCCAAGAGACTCCTGCCTTTGGTCGAGCCTCTCGGGAATGCTGAAAAGGGTTCTCCCACCTGCTCAGAGCCTCCTACCTGCGTTTTCTGGCCTCCGAAAACCTGAAAGTAACTGGCGATGATGTTATCGCCAGTCACTTCTGGTGGTACACAGCAGGAGAGTGACGCTGGAGGTTGTACTTGGCCAGGAAGGGGTTGAGAACCTCTGACTCAGATGTTTTATATTGTTTAACTTTCCCTTCTTTTCTTCCCCACTGTCATATCTTTCTTTCTCAAATCCCACAGAACAGTTTCATCTTAATTAAGCTGTAGTTGTAGACTCTCTGCATTGGCAGGAGTTGGACTCTTTGAACATGTAGACTCTACGATTCTATGAACTCTCTTAATATTTTCGAGCTACAATCCTATTAGAACCATAGAGTCAGAAGAGTCCTAACCTCTCTCTCACTTGGAAGTCGCATTGAACTGAAATGGACCTTGCTTCTGAGTAGACATGGATAGGCTTCTGGTGTTAGAAAGGATTTTTTTTATTGAGGAACAAAAGGAAACTGAGTTCTGCATAGCACCAGAGGCAGTTATCAGGATTCTGAACCTGCACAACTGGCAGTTCAAGGCATCAATTCAAACTCAAATGCTGGTTGAGTTGCATACAACATACACTCAGATGCTCTCACTTTCCATTCCTTGTGAATTGCAGGTCTGTGGACGCTTCTCCTGAAGTTTCTACAAATGGGGCATTTCATGAAGCTGTTATCGGAACCGCGTCTCAAAACTGCATATGCAGACTATGCCATGTAACCTGAGCATTTAAAACAGGAGAGCTAATTTCGTGGAGCTTTACGATTCCCACCTCCTGTAGAACTAACTGCTGTGTTGATAGGTTAGTGGAAATCTTAACAAAAATAACAACGCTGTTTCTGTAGGTTAAGAGATACTGAAGTGAAAAATGAGCTGGTATACAAGGAGACTTTCTTCTGATTGTATTTCCCCAACTCCTTGTCTGGAATGCAAAGTTAAGCCACAGAGCTTATATCCCTGGTTCCTATATCTGACATTAACTCCTTTTGTAAACAAACTCCAGTGTTCAACCACACAAAGTGTCTACCTAAGATAAAACAATTTTATTTTAAAACAAATCAGGGAATGATAGTTTTGAAGAACTTAACTTTTCTTTGGATATCATTGTTAACCACAAGTGAGCCTAAAGCCATTAACAATATTTATGGAAAGGGAATAGAGGACAGTCCTATTATCCTCTAGAAATATAGAAAGTCAAAGCTTGTGAAATTCCTTCCCAATCCCTTGGATGCAAACTAAACTCTCGTGACCACAATAAACACAGCTATTGCATATTGTGTGTTTTGGCAATTTCATCATCCCCAACATCTCAGACTTGGCTCACCACCATCTCAAAAGAGTTCACAGCTCCAGACTAATGAATTTTGCGGTCAATGCATGAAATGAGAATGCCAACTGGGAAAGGAAATCATTTCCTAAGGCAACACATAAAATAAATATTCCTGTGTTATTCAACTAGCAAACCTTTCTACTTCATCTACTTACATTTTAATCATCGTGCCATGGTTTCTCAGTGGTAGCTTCCAAGCCATATTTTTCCCCAAGAAGCTGGAATGTATCTACACAAACACACACCCCAACGAAGTTCTCAAAACAGTTTACATAGCAAAAGGAAGGAGAAGATAGATCCTGTCCAGAAGGGCTCTTCAAGATACAAGAGAGACAACAGCAAACAACCTGGGTTAAATAGAGACAGTTGCTCTCCTCTTGCAAAAGACATGAGAGCTATCACTTTAAAAGGTGTTTACCTACTTCACAGTTCAGAGATTCATTCGTAGTTGTAGGGGGTGGGGAAGGAGTTGCCAACATATCACATCAAATTCTGCTTTTTGTTCACTGCCTATCTTTACCCCCAGACCCAGCAATAATGACGCGAGACAGATGGTTGGATTTTAGACTGGGTCACTTTTATTAAACAAATCAACATATTAAAGACTTGCAGTAGGGCACTAAAACCACCCCACCAACCGTGCTGGCACTAGAAGGGGAAACAGCAGTAGCTGTCTACCTCCCCGGTGATCTGGATGATCCACGGGTGTGCCACCTTGCTCCAGACGCCGCAGGGGGTCGCCCCCAAGAGTGCCTATCATTGCCACCCCCGAAGGGGACCAAGACAGCCGGACAGTGTGCCAGTTGGGTACCCCCACCTGACACACTTATTTCCAGTCAACAGAGGCCGCCAGCCTGCCTCACCAGGCCGGAACAGTACCCCTGACTGAGCGGTTCTGGCTTCCTCTGCGACTTTGCTGCCTCTAGGTGGACACCATTACCAACCTTACCTACCCTAGCCAGCACGGTTCCTGCTGCGTGACCATCAGCAACGAGGAAAAGGAGAATAACCCAACAACCCAACACCCAGCAACAGTCCGGAGCAGGCAAAAAAACTGGCACCCTGGGCCAATCTGGACTGCCAGCCAAAAATTCCTGCCCGGCCCTCGAAAGAGCGACCAGCTAATCTCGAACTGTATGCCGGGCGGGTGGGTGGGCAGCGACGCCAGCCCAAGACTGGAGAGGGACGAGGCATGCCGCGCCAAACGGCCGGGTAAGCCCCACCCCTCTGGAGCGTCCGGCCAATCGCCGGACGCCACAACCCTCAGCCTCGCCCCAAGCTAGGCTGGGGGTAAAATGGGGCGGTGCGCGATGTGCGCACCACCGTCCTTCTACCAAATGCAAATTCTGCATGAGACTGTTACAGTTCAGATTAAGTACTTTGTTTTCCCAATTTTGCTCAAAATGCTAATTTTCAAAGCAACTCAAATTTTATGCTAAAAATAACACACACACACACACACACACACACACACACACACACACACACACACACTATCTATGGAGGCTGGGGCTTTGTCAGGGCTGTGCAGCTGTTCATAACAAACAATACTTGCCTTTTCATTTGACAAGGAGCCAGTTTTGAAGCTGACAATATTATTAAACTGACCATCTTTCGTCTTGATGTGTTTTTTTTTTTAAAAAAGATTCAATTTCTTAAAGCTGAAAGCTATGATTGAACAGTTCAAAGCTCTGATTTCTTTTTTCCAGAAATTTATGATTCATAGTGTGGGTAAAAGCTTATATACAACTGCTGTGCCATCGGCCCAGAAAGATCCGCAACCCTCACCCCCAAATATGTTGAAACATTTTGACTTGAGGATTTGACTTGTGATTCTTGGATGTTTAGGGCTAACATGCCTGAAAGTTTGCAGCTTGGGAAAGCAATCATTATGAAAGCAAAATATCTTATTTATTGTAGAAACTTGTACATCACTATTTTATTTGCAAAACTCTCAGAGCAGCTAAAAAGGTTAAAAACAATACTAAAAATGCATTAAAAACCCTTCACAAGAACAAAAGTTATTAAAGCAGTAAAACCCATTACAAAAACCAGCTTTAGTCGACATGCTGGAAGTCCTGGCTAAATTAAAAGATAATCACCCAGTGCTGAAAACGCATTAGGTCTTGGCACCAGGCAAGCTGCACTGGAGAGGGTGTAGAGCCACCATTGAAAAGGCTCACTCTCAGTCATCACCCTAAATCCAGAGGAAGGATGAGGTTCACAGAAGAGTCTTTCTAGAGTGACGATCATAACATTCAGGCAGGCTCATGAGGGGGGAGGTGGTCCACAGGGTTCTCAACTTGTGGTACAAATACCCCAGGGGTACGCCAGAGCCTGCACCTTATCAGCATCAATCAGTAGTTAATTACTTGTTAATTAGAACTTAAATGCAATCCCCATCTGTCTGTCTGTCTGTCTGTCTGTCTGTCTCTCTCACTCACACACACACACACACACACACACACACACACACACACACACACACACACACACACACACACAGAGTTAAGTAAGACTTTTTCACATTTAAAATGGTTTAGTACTTTTTATTACAGGACAGGAAGGCCTGGCGGGATATGGTTCATGGGATCACGAAGGGTCGGACACGACTTAACGACTGAACAACAACAACTTTTTATTTAATGAATAATTACCTAATTAATTAATTGATTAATCTAATTAATTAGCAATTAATTAGCAGGGGGTACTTCAAAAAATTGGACAGTGATAGGGGGTACCTGGGCCTCCAAAGGTTGAGAACCCCTGCTTTATCCAGTTCCCAAGCCACGTACGCTTTAAAGATAAAGACTGACACTTGAATTGAGCCTGGAAACAGACTAATAGCTAGTAAAACTTGTTTTAACATTGGCAAGATATATTCCCATCCATCACTCCCAGCAGCTAGTAACCCAGCAACTGTATTTGGGACTAACTGAAGTTCTTGGAAAGCCTTCAAAGGACAGTCTCGGGTATGATCGGTCAACAATGGGTTAGGAAAGTATCTAGAGCACCTCAATGAGGGTCAATTGACATCTTATGGCTACCATATTTAAAGTTGCTGTAAAATGTTCTAGGCAGCTGCTGTTACATGGTAAGCCATTCATGTGGAGTGTTTTACCATGAAGTTAGGGTGCCTTATTCTACATTGGCAGAAAGTCTCCTTTGGGGGCATTTTCAATAGGGATGAAGAAAACTCTGCCCCAACTACACAGTAAGCCAGTGCACATAAATTGATCATAGCATGACAACTACCACTGGCGTCACTGGAGCGTGGCGGGGGGCGGGCCGCCAGGGGGTGTCACGCGCACCCCCGCGCACGCCACTTCCGTGACGCGCGCCACGCTTCGGATGCTCCGAGGCCGGTCCGGGAGCCGGCCTCAGAGCGTCTGACCCCGTCGGTGCTTCAGGGCCTTCTGAAAGAAGGCCCATGCAGCGCGTTCATCCGGGTATTTCCCGGATTTTCGCGCATGCACAGACCCGTTTTGAGGGCAAAAAGCCCTGGAGCGCCGACGGGGTTGGACGCTCTGAGGCCGGCTCCCGGGCCGGCCTCAGAGCGTCCCGAGGGCGACGCGGGGGGGGGGGAGCCGGCTTCCCCCTGCGTCGCGATGTCAGAGCGTCACTAGGGTGACACGCGCCCCCTGCCCCAGGGTGACGCGCGTCCTAGTGACGCTACTGACAACTACCACAATATGTAGCAATCTACAGCTGCTTCCATGTGGGAGACATGATTAATTAACCGCTGTAAATCACAGTTCCAATCAGTAGCAGTGCAAGTCACAGCTCAGCAGCATAGTGACCTTATCCAGATTAAGGGCCCAGTCTTATCCAACTTTCCAGCGCTGATGCAGTCATGCCAAAGGGAAGTCTTGTGCAATCATGGAGGCCTCTTCAAGGTAAGGGAACGTTTGTTCCCTTACCTCAGGGTTACATCGGCGCCGCGCTGGAAAGTTGGATAGGACTGGGCCCAAAGTCAGTAACTCCAGAGAACCACACTATTACGACCATATTTTACTGACCATGCTAGGAAGAAGAGGTGATACTCACTTGCGGTAATGTGGATTAAACAGATTACACATCCCAAAATGAACCAGATTCTCCATGATGGAATAGACTGAGCTTTCAGTTAAAATGTCATATCTGTCACTTTAAAAATAAAACAAGAACAGGCTGTCCACTAAAAAAAAAAATCATACCTTTGGTGCATGATTAGATCCAGAATCAGGCACGTTAGAAAATTTATGTAAGGGAACTTTCATTTTTAAAAAGGTTTGCAGCAACTTTTCTTGTGGAGGTACTATACATGTCCTTCCATAAAGATAAGCAGTATTTGGGGAAATTATGGAAAATTTTACAGTGTTAGCATGAGACTTTAACAGGGAGACATATGCACACAGTTTTATCCATCTTCCATGTCCATTCACTATTGTATCCACAAACCTTCAATCACTATTTCATAAGAACGCTTCCCAGCCCTGGATTCCTAAGCCCTTTGTCATTGTGGAAGGTTATCCGATTATATACAGATCTGGGTTTCTGCCAAGCCAGAGTATTTCTCTGATGGGGGACACAACAATTTACCAGAATCCATATGTTTCTGTTGGATCTTGGAGGATTCTCTCTGCATCTCCATAGTTCCTACAGTAAACCTTATGTTGGCTCTGGATATCTTTATACACACTCACTTTGTTTATAGTCACATTACATCACAGGCTTTGTAGTTTACAATGGAGGCATACACAGGGTAGTTCTCATGCACACTTTATTTCATAAAAACTGTGCACGGGAAAAGGATGCAATCCAAGCAATTATCTAACTAGGCAAAACGGTTTTCCATAGAAATCCATGACACCTGTCCAGATAAACAGATTTCATAGTAAAATTCTCCACGGCACGTCACATCTTACAAATGTGGTTCTTAGTCCGATTATTTATTTTATATTCCATCACCACTGCACTGAGAGGATTAAAAATAGATACATACAAGGGAGGTGAGTGATGGCAGGGTAAACAGGGGAAGAGTATATTTTTTCGTATTTATATACTGCCCTTCCTCCAAGGAGCTCAGGGTTGTGTACATGGTTCCTTCCCTCCTCTTATTCTCACAACAGACCTGTGAGGAAGGCGAGGCTGAGAGATGATGACTGGTCCAAGATCAGCCAGGAAGCTTCATGGTTGAGCTGGGATTTGAACACCAGAACCACTGCATCATCATCATCATCCTATTTCATATACACATACCTAAGTGTAGCTGTAGTAGGGTACAGGGACTGGGGATGTGAACTCCACACAACATCCTTCAGGCTCTAAGTTCAGGTCCTGCTCTGACAATTGTGCATGCAGGCATGCAGTAAGCAACCAGACTTTGTGCTGTATCTCAAAGCTTGAGGAGTTCAAGTGTACTGAATGAAGAACATTCCACCTGTGCGTGCTTGTACTGGCTTTTATAACACTGCCTTTCATTCTGTTTGCAGCGTGGAAACGTTCAGAAGTTTCTTACTAGCTAAGACAACATGACTGAAACTGAACATAAAAAGAAACCTCCCACCACACGAACCTCTTTTTCTTTTTTTACATTTTGAAAACTTAGAACTCCCAATGGCACATGTGGTTTTGATACAATAATAAGTATCATTATTGTGTCATAACCACAATCGCCACTTGGGGCTTTAAGTCACTCACTCATCCGGGGGGGTGGGGGGAATGACTTAAAGTCCAATCCAATGCTCAAGATATGCCAGTGTATCTCTACATATGCCAATGCAATGACAATGCCACCAGTGTAGAAGCCCGCCCACTGATGAATATACCATGGATGCCAGCACAATGCCAGAAAACGCTGCACTGACGGAGCTCAGGCAATGCTTGGACACCAGCGCACCTCCGCTGGCAGAGAGGCCAAAACAGTAGGAAGATTGGGGAGTGACATGGGAGCAATGCAAGAGGGACATGACAGGGGCAAGGAGACATCAATGTACATCATATTCTAACCCCCCTTCAGACCACACACACACACACACACACACATACACACCGCCGGAAAAACACCACACCAACATCAGAGCTGGCTAGGTAAGAGTAATCTCTTAAGGAACAATGGGGGGAGGGAAAAACAGCAGAAAACTACACCTCCCCACCCACTTTCCTATGATGGGGCATAGGATACAGACTGTACTTGGCAACTCCAGTACTGAAGCCCCTGCTAAGGAGACTACAGCTCAGATGAGAAGTAATGCAGCACGGGGCTATATCTCTCTGGACTCTCAAAGGGGAACTTTGGTGATGGGAATCATGCAAAAGGGCATTTGGCACACAAAGGGAGCACTTTGCACAATCAATCACTTGTCCAATCAACATGTATGGCAAGATACTTTCTGTATGCTTTACTTTTATGTTGTACACTTTACAAGGTGGTTGGTTAGAGAGCAGCTTTGTGGACTAGCTGGTGTGCCTCCCTGCCATGGTGTTTCTGTCCAGACATGCAAAAGCTGAATAGTTTGCTGGTTAAGGCAAGTCCCTTGGCAGTGGCGTTCCCAGCCCTCCCGGCGCCTGGGGGGGGCGGGGGTTGGAGCACCCCCGCAAGCAACCGGGCTCGGGGCTGAGCGCCCACTCGGCGCGTCCCCGGCCTCCGGAGGCTCCACTCCGAAGGCAGGGGACAAGCCCTCCTCAAAATGACCGCCCAGTTCGGTGGTCGAGGGCTTTATGAGAAAGCCGAACGCGTCCCCGGCTTTTATATGTTTTGTGCATGCGTGCCTCATAAAGCCGTCGACCGCCGAACTGGGCGGTTGCTCTAAGGAGGGCTTATCCCCGGCCTTCGGAGCGGAGCCTCCGGAGGCCAGGGACGCGCCGAGTGGGCGCGCTGCTCCGGCGGTCGCCCCAGCCGCGCCCCCGCACCCACTTGGCACCTAGGGTGGAGCACACCAGCTCCCCCCATTAAAGAATGCCTCTGTCCCTTGGCTTGGCTGAAACTCATCTTGCCTGGCTCCAAGTCTGTGTCTTTGTGCAGTGAACTACCAGCAACCTGCTTTACCAGTGCTGTTGAGGTTCCCCTTGTGACTTGTACCAGTTCCTCCCCTGTCATAAGGACTCCAGCTGGTGGATGTCCCCACATGGACTCCTTGCCATGGAGAGACTTGTGTGTGTTTGTGTGTCACATGGCCACCCTCTTCCAAGGAAGCTATTCTTTTATGCTTGCTCTGCTTCAAAAACGTATTCCTTGGATGTTTGTGTGAGTGGGATGAGGGGACTAGAACCCTTCATACAAGGGTTCTTATTCTTTGCTTTTGCCCCTTTGCTGACGATGCGACTGTAACTCCTGTGGGTTGAGGGTGCTGTAGCATCCTTGTGCCATGTTGTGTCTTTTGTGCATCTCCACATGGGTGGCAGTGGTGCCTGTTGCTGCATTGTTCATTTCTAGTGGCTGGCGTCCCCCTTAGTAATGGCTTTTCACTGGCACTGTGGCTGAATACCCCATATTCAGTTCACCCTGGTGATGCTTCTTTGGCCACCAGTGTTGGGGCTGACTGGACACAGTGATTGGCTACTTGGACATCACGCCAACGGCACAGTGATAACAGATTAACATCATATGGATGACTCAATGATGTCACAGTGATGACACAGACTTCACACCAATGATGTGCAGATATCATGGTGATGACACACTAATGTCACAGTGAGGATGCACTGATGACAAACCAGCATCATGCTGATGCACTGATATCAGGATGTCACTCCATGGATATTGGCTGTATTGGCATGTCCATGAACGCTAGGGGCATTACTGTGAAGGGCTGTGACAGTGTTGCTTTGCCAGGACAAGTTTGGCATTTTGCCCTTGTTGCACTGGCATCAGTGCACCATGTAGCATTGCTAGGACAGGCTTCTGAGTTGGAGGACGTTGCACCGGCATCCAAATAGGACTGGGCTATTACCGTAGGCATTTGAGTCCACTGTTAGACATTCACAACTTTAGTAAGATACCATATTCAAACAATCTCAAGATCATTATGAAGAAGATACAGCCAATATGTCCTAATCAGTAATGGCCTCTTAATAATCCCTTTAACACATCTGTCATAACCTCACAAGCAGAATTAGCCATTAAAATGATTCCATGAATAATTTCATATTGCAAATGCGCTGAGAGATGAACATACCATTCTAGAGGAAAATCTGAAAGGAAAAAAATGAAGTAAATTCCATCAAATCAGTGTAAAAATATAAGGCAAATACATACACACCTTGTATAAAAATACGAGGCAAAAATATTCACCTCGTATTCTTAATGACATTCATAGTGCTGCAGCCTGAGACAAAGGCTATTTAAATCATTCTGTAACAGAGATGTCCCTCCCCATATAGTACAGAACTAAATATATCAACTTCAATGGTACAGACTTTCCTGTACGTCTCTACGTAAACCCCCTGGAGTGGTCACCACTTACCAGAGATGGCAAACTACCAAAAAATATGCATTTGTGTTTTTAAAAGATGGTATAATGGAAGAATATTGAATATTCTAATATTTTTCATACATTATTCTAAAATTCACCACCTGTCCTATAGTGTGAAGAGGAAATTTGTGAGACAGAAATACATGTGATGGCAGGGATTAAAGTTAAGAAGTCACTACTGTATATGGATTGTACCCAATTGTCTTGAAATTATAATCACTGCCTGTATTATTGAGTGGCAAGGTTCTTTGTTGTTGTTCAGTCGTTCGACCCTTCGTGATCCCATGAACCACATCCCGCCAGGCCTTCCTGTCCTCCACTATCTTCCTGAGTTCGCTCATTTTCATGTTCGTTGCATTGGTGATGCTGTCTAACCATCTCATCCTTGGCCGCCCCCTTCTCCTTTTGCCTTCAATCTTTCCCAGCATCAGAGTCTTCTCCAGAGAGTCTTCTCTTTGCATTAGGTGGCCAAAATATTTGAGCTTCAGCCTCAGTACCTGTCTTTCTAGGGAACAGTCAGGGTTGATTTCATTTGGGATTGACTGATTTGATCTCCTAGCAGTCCAAGGGACTCTCAGGAGTCTTCTCCAGCACCACAGTTCGAAAGCATCTATTCTTGTTAGACGATAAGATACAAGGCATTATAGCTGAAGGAAGACATACTTCCCACTTCAAGGACTAAAAGCTACTATCGTTGTTTTGGCTGGATGGTAGATGTGCAATCAAGCTAATTCTACTATTCATTTGAAATAGCAGCAATTGCTATTCAGGGATCCACACCATGAGTATGTGGACTGAGCCAAGCACTACGTGTGGAAAATTCTTCAAAGACTTGTTCCATGTTTTCTTAGTGGTACCCTCTTATCATTCTGTTCCTAAAAACCAACAAGAAATTGCAACATACCAGTTATCTGCAAGATTGAACATTTCTAGTTTCTCAAGGCAGAAGGCTGGATATACTTCAAGGGGAATTGTAACCTCATTGGCTTTGTTTGGTTCATGAACTTCTTTGTTTTCATAGTGTTTCAGCCTAGCAAGTGATTCCTGGGTTTTGTTTTTATTCAGAAGACTTTGTATTCCCTGACTTGACTAAAATTACAGCTTCTTGCTGTGCAGGAGGGTGAACACCACTCCAATCTGCTGAGTAAACACGTGCTTAGATTTATGACAACAAGTCATGCAGGAAAAGTCACTGTTGGCTGCTTCTTTTTAAGATACAGCTAGCTAGCAGAAGCTAGGCTTCAGCAGTACGTGGACCGAGAACTACCGGACGTACAAGCTGGGTTTCGAAGAGGCAGAGGAACTAGAGATCAAATTGCCAACATGCGCTGGATCATGGAGAAAGCCCGAGAGTTCAAAAAAACCACCTACTTCTGCTTCATTGACTACGCAAAAGCCTTTGATTGTGTGGATCGCAACAAACTGTGGCAAATTCTTAAAGAGATGGGGATACCAGACCACCTTACCTGTCTCCTGAGAAACCTGTATGCGGGTCAAGAAGCAACAGTTCGAACCGGCCATGGAACAACCGATTGGTTCAAAATTGGGAAAGGAGTACGGCAAGGCTGTACATTGTCACCCTGCTTATTTAACTTATATGCAGAGTACATTATGAGAAATGCAGGGCTGAATGAATCGCAAGCCGGAATCAAGATTGCCGGGAGAAATACCAACAACCTCAGATATGCAGACGATACCACCCTAATGGCAGAAAGTGAAGAAGAACTAAAGAGCCTCTTTATGAGGGTGAAAGCGTAGAGTGCAAAAGTTGGCTTGAAACTCAACATTAATAAAACTAAGATCATGGCATCTGGTCCCATCAATTCCTGGCAAATAGAAGGGGCAGAAATGGAAGCAGTAACAGATTTTACTTTTCTGGGCTCCAAGATCACTGCAGATGGAGACAGCAGCCATGAAATTAAAAGACGCTTACTCCTTGGAAGGAAAGCTATGGCAAACTTAGACAACATAATAAAAAGCAGAGATATCACCATGCCAACAAAAGTTCGCATAGTCAGGGCCATGGTGTTCCCAGTAGCAATGTATGGTTGCGAGAGTTGGACCATAAGGAAGGCTGAGCGCCGAAGAATAGATGCTTTTGAACTGTGGTGCTGGAGAAGACTCCTGAGAGTCCCTTGGACTGCTAGGAGATCAAATCAGTCAATCCTAAATGAAATCAACCCTGACTGTTCCCTGGAAGGACAGGTACTGAGGCTGAAGCTGAAATATTTTGGCCACCTAATGCGAAGAGAGGACTCTCTGGAGAAGACTCTGATGCTGGGAAAGATTGAAGGCAAAAGGAGAAGGGGATGGCAAAGGATGAGATGGTTAGACAGCATCACCGATGCAACGAACATGAAAATGAGCGAACTCAGGAAGATAGTGGAGGACAGGAAGGCCTGGTGGGATATGGTTCATGGGATCACGAAGGGTCGGACATGACTTAACGACTGAACAACAACAAGCTAGCAGACTTTCATCAACACAAGACTACAGTAGATAGCTATCCTCTCCTATTTCCTCTCAAATGGTTCCACCCATCACAGGCTCACTACATCTTTATAGTTTTGCCACCAGTTTTATTTCTATGGAACTTTGATGATAGAAAAGAGAAGCCACAGCAGTATTTCAACATACCGCTTATGGATTTTAAACACTGTTAAACAGCAGTAGCACTTCTGCTAGCCTCGGCATGTGGCTTTACCTATAAACTTGCATTTGAAGGTAAGTTAATAGCCATGGAGCACTAGTCAGGATACTTTAGCATGAGTTACTACTAAATTCTTGTGAAATGATCTTTTCCCCAGTCAGCCATGGATAACACCCTGCCTTAACCTGTGGCTAACCAGGGAAAAAGGCTTTAGGAAGGGTGGATTATACAGCTCCTCACAAGTGCATAAACCTAGAATAATGAAGTGTGCGAAGAAGTCTAATGCCTCTGGAATTTAAGGATAGAGAAAAATAACTGAAAAGTACTGGGGAGTGCCTGAAAATATATACTGCACTGTGAACGCTGAACCCAATAGTTTGGAAGGGGCTCTGTCATGGTCACGCTAGTTAAGAGTAATCATATTACACTGCATGCTTAGCTGCACACTTAGTGTATGCTTTTCTCTTCCTGTTGGGGTCACCAATCAAAGGTGACCCAGACACTGGCTGTCTCCTTTGAGGTTTTATTTAAACAGAAATCTTTGGACAAAAGAGGGACATCATCTCACCCTGGTGTCTAGCTGACTTCCCACACTCACACTCGTAGTGCACAATTCTAAGACTCAAGAAGGCACAAATCTGCTTTTGAAAAGACTGAAACCTGGAAACTGTTTTCTTTTACAGCCAGTCAGATGTCTTCAATCCCCTTCTTTTAACTTCCTTCAACCCAGCTGCTGTATAATGTCCAGCTGCAAACACTCTGCTGAATTTCCCTTCAGAACCTTCCAACAAGGCTGTCTAGTCAGTCTCAAGGGTACTATCAGAACATTTTCAGCCCAAAGCACATTGAGTACTCCCTGCCGTACATTTCCCAGAAAAGAAGCACACATAGAGTTTAGTTCCTAGAGTAACATTTTTGCATTCCCATTACTTGATGGTGCCTCAAGACAACCATACAAGAGGGATATGTACCAAAGTTTGTAGAAAAATTACCATTGGCTGGCAGGGAAGTAGTTTGGTATGTGAGGTTCCCTGCATGCTGAATCTCACAATGCCCCTTTGCTTTTCTCATTCAACCTTTCATGTGGAGGAGGAACCCTGATCTTGAAGGCAGCATGCAACACTTCTTGAATTATGGCAGTGGTTCCCAAACTGGGAAGCACAGCTCCCAGGGGAGCCACAGAACCCAGCCAAGGGAGCCGCAGAGTGCCACAGAATCCACTCGGAAAACAATACAATGCCAATTGGCAGGCAACATGATGTAATGGGGGGCCACGGCAAAAGGACGCCAATGGTCAAGGGAGCCGCAGGTTGAAAAATTTTGGGAAACACTGGACTATGGGTAACTCTCCCTCCTCTCTCCCCCAGCAGACAGAGACAGTGAGATTACTCCAAGCCTAGGTCTGTAAAGATTCATTAGCATATTAAGAATTTGCCTGAGGCACTTGAAAGTAATTAGCTCTCATTGATCTAACACTCCACCTCAGAAAAAGCATTAAGAAGTTCAATTGTAGCAATCCAACAAGGAACTTCAATTAAGACAACGCAAGTATTGTGATATGGAGAGAGAAGCAGAACATGCTTGCACCAATTTCTACATTCAGTTTCTAATTCAAAATTTTAATGAAAACAAGGTTAACTTCTACTTCTTGCTGTAGACTGGCATAATTGCAGTGCTTCTAAGGCCCCAGAATTCAGGGTTCTTTTCTACAATATGTCTTGGTCAACACATCAGCACTCCTTTTTATTCTGATCTCAAATTCTTCTTGCAATTCTTTCCTAGGTGGGCAGCCCAATTCTGACGAAAACACCGCCACTGGAACAAGCATTCTAGTGCCAGAAGTAGTCGCAAACGTGCCGTAAAGCACATTTGCGACTACTCTAGAGCAGGGAAGGCCAGCGCAGAGGCCGGCCTCCCCTGCTCTGATGATGGAGCTCCCAACGGCCAACGGACCCAGGTAAGACAGGATCTGGCGGGGGGGGGGATCGCCAGTGCAGGAAGTGGGCCCATTGGCCCAGCCGGCCCAGGAGGGGGTGGGGATGGCTACGGCCATATCCTGACCCCCGCCGGGCAGCTGGGCCATTACACGGCCTCCTCTTACTTCCGCCAGCAAAATTGCTGGCAGAAATCTGAGGAGGCAGATAGGGCCTGGCCCCAGTTACATTCAGGGAAGGGGACGAGTGTCCCCTTCCCCAAGTAGATCTTTGCCCCAGCGGCAGCCTGGCCACGGTGGAGCACAGGATCCAGCAGGTGGCTGTGGGCCGCCAGCTGGATCCTAGTCAGGATTGTGCCTAAATTTTCTCACTGCCAAGCCTTTTTATTCAGTTACTGACAAGGCCCAGTTGACTTGCCACTTGAGCCGTTCCCAGATACAATAGGAAGGTCAAAGGAATCAGCATGAGGGGGTCAGTATTACAGGAGCAGTCTCTGTTCCAGACATGCCTGAACAGAGTGCTCCTGTGCATACCAATAGAGTTGGAGGCAAAACCTGACATGCCCTTTCCACAAATTCATTCTACATGCATTAACAGATAAAGAACTTGGCTAAATTGGCGCCTCTCTCTCTCTCTCTCTCTCTCTCTCTCTCTCTCTCTCTCTCTCTCTCTCTCTCTCTCTCTCTCTCTCTCTCTCTGGTCATTCACTAGTTTGCACAGTCCTCAATCAATGGCCTACTGGAGAAAAACATAAAACATTTTTCAAAATGCACCAGAGAAATAGACACAAGATTTAGAAACAATCAACCCTTCTCTCCCCTCCCCAGATCATTCCGTGAGGAGGAAATCTGAAGATGCGAATACAACTCTTTCTGTTAGCCAACTCCCTGTTGGCCTCTTTAAGAAAGCAAAATGAATAATGAAAACGTATGAGCTCCTTTCATTAGTGACACTGAGCTCTCACTTCCTGCCTGGTATTTAAACATCAAAAATGAACTCCCTCAGCCTTCCCTTGTGTAGAGTGATTGGTGCTTCTGTACAATTCCCTGCAGATATAAAGAGGCACCTAATGCATTTATTATGTCATGGTCACTATCAAACATTCTTTTCAAAATGTGATAATCTCCTCCACACGGTATTGAATTTCCCAGTGGATTCTTTTGCAGCTTTATATTATGTAGAGAGAGAGAGAGAGAGAGAGAGAGAGAGAGAGAGAGATTAAGAGGGATTGTACTTAATCCAAGTGTGTAGTATTCCGTCTGTTTCAAACTTTATTCTCTCGTGGATTATTTCAGTCTCCATTTGCTACCGGATGATTAAACCAAATTGATACAACTCCTGAAAGGTTAGAGAGGTTAGTTTCTCCCCACCCCACCCCCAACACCCTATTCACTGCCATACATGCCTTGCTTTTTAGATATGAACGGAACTTACTATCTAGTCTCAGCTGTCCGCATTTTTTAATTGCCTCCATTGCTTTTTAACCCACATTCTCCGGCTGACACAGTAGCGTAAAATTACTAATGACTTCTCCTGAATTATCAAATATTTTAGAGTCCGTCATGATTTGTTCTCAATTTCAATTTTTTTTAATCTTTTGCCAACAAACTTTAAATTTATTTATTTATTTACAGTATTTTTATCCCACCTTTCTCCCCAAAGGGACCCAAGGCAGCTTACAAAAACAGGAAAACACAATTACAAAAAACAACCACCTTTAAAAGCAATAAAATAGTTAATTAAAAACTCATAAACACAATCTAAAAACAATAAAAAGACCATTATTACATTAATTTACTTACAGATTAATTATGCCTTCATATCATCCATGGAATATGAAACATGATCTCTGGCATCTTTGTGTTTGATCAGTAAATACTGTACACCCCAGGCTCCCTGATGAATTCTCAAAGCAACTATTTGTCCATCTGAAGGTAGCCTCAAATAATTGGAAAATGTGACGCGATTCATTCATGAGCCCTTCTGTAGAATGAATCATCAATACAGCACACCTCCAGAAATCAAAGCTTTTATAGTGGGTCAGTCACTATATCTCAGCCTCACCTACCTCACAGGCTTGTTGTGAGGACAAAAGGAGGGGAGGAACCATGTTCACCACCCTGTGCTCCTTGGAGGAAGGGTCGCATAAAAATGTGAAAAATAAATGTTGTCCATAGTATTGTGTTAATAAACTAACATCCCAATCCTACTTAACTCCCCACATGGTGATGGAACTGCACCAACATGGCACGTGTTGTATCCCACAGGGGAGTTTTGGTGTCTGGAGGCCTCCTCGGGTTAAGAGAACGTCTGTTCCCTTGCCCTGGGGTAAACTTGCACTGGTGTACTGGGTCTACCTGGACCCTGCACCAGCTATATCACTGGAGCAAGTCCGCATGGACCCAGGTCAGGGGGCTGAGGCCAGGAGGGGCTATAGGATATCAGCATGTGCTACTGCCGCTGAAACTGCCCCTGACCAGCCTCCGCCCCCTGTGTAGATTTACTGGCTCCAGCGGGCATCCTCAATCCACTGGCATGTGGACCTGGTCAACAAAATTAATTGAGGGCCTCTTTGGTGGTTGACAGGCAGGATATAAAAACCTGAATAATTGAAACTCAACTATTTATGATTCTAGCACATACCGGTACATTAAGGGCATTCGGATTTAAAGACTGAAAAATGTTGACAATCTGTACAACCTGCACAATTAGAATACAGAATTCACCTTTTTATAGGTTGTGGAGATTGGGGGGAATTGGATGCCCAGCATCAATAGAGTTCCCACAACTATTTATTCTGTATTTTCTCAAGAACATTTTGTAGTGGCAATCTGTAAGACAAATTTTAACCAGTATGGTGATTTTTATGACCAAATCTTGTCATCTTTTGGTAGAATTTATGTTTATTCAATAAATGGTTTGAGGATTGTGAAAAATGAACTTGAAAAGGAAGACTGCTGGGTGCACCTTTCAATAATCAGTGAATAAAACTGAAGCACAAATGAAAAATTAGGTATTAGTTATTCATTGAAAACCACTTTGCCTCATTTTCCAGTGCTCATTCTTGTTGAACACATTCTAAAAACATTTTTGTGTCTGGTTGGAACACTTGTACCTACAAATGTTGGCAGCAATCACAGGCTTAATTCACCACAGACCAAAATCAATTTAACACAGAAAAAGGGAAACAGACGGAAGGGGTTGGGCCTGAAATTCTAGACTGCTTTGGTCTAACAAGAGTAGGATTCCACAAAACAGCCTCTACAAGCCTGCTTTTAATAATGAACATGTGTGAGCAGGGACAGCAACATAGCTAATGCTGTAGCAGGTGGCTTCACCTATAACAGATACGCTGCTACTCTCAAGGGAGTACCAGTTATGGAATTTTAAAAGCATATTGGCTTTAAAAGGAAACAATTATGCTTACCCAAACTTCCATGTCCCATCATGTTCACCTGTGACTGAGGACAAAAGCCTTGACTGCTTTGGTGCTTTTTAGTAAGGTAGTAACTACACAAGGAAGGAGGGAGGGTGAAAGTGATGTAAAGATTTTACACTGTTGTCATGAGTTTGAGAGTGAGGAAGAGATTGTAAATAAAGGCTCAAGGGATGATGAAGCACTAACAGCAACCCTCAGGTGGGTCTTTTCACCATCACTCTGCTAGTCACCGCCCTCCAGTAATATGTAGATGTACTGTTCTCCAAAAAGCACCACTTGGAAGCAAATACACTCTTCCCTCTTTATAAGTTATTTTGCTATATACTGTAGATTTTCACTTACACATACTGCACATATTAATACCACCCCTCTTTAGCCATACCAAGGTTTTTGATATCAGGTCCAGGAATGGGGGGAGAAGGATCACGTCTCTTATGGAGGCAAGGTCTACCTCCCATTTTTAACCCAATGGGTACACCTCCCCTCCGTTTCGAGCTCCAGAAACAGCAAAGGGGATGAATTCGCTCCACGTGCCCAAGAAGGAGTTTCAGGAGGTCAGACTGAATTTTGGATTTCTCCACCTGGTAGGACAGAAGTCCAGAAGTGCCCTCTTTCTCATGTGTGCTCCTGCAGGCTTTAGGAAAAGCGCTCTTTAGAACCCTTGGAGGAACTAACAGAACCCGCGAAGAGGCGTCCTCCATGTGAGTAGTGCATCCTCATGCTTTCAAGACACATGCATTACATTCTCCCTTTTATGGTGTACCCGTTTTTGTGCTCTGTTTCTACAAATTACTGTGAATATGGGTCCTAAAGAACAGAAGAAGATGAAAAATTCACGGGAATAATGGAAACACTAGTGAAACATAAGAGTTGCTCATAGTTTGCAATTAAAACTTGAGGTACTAAACCACAAATAAAATTCCTGAGACATTTTCATCATCAACTTTTAACACTTTATTGCTGCTTTATAATGTAATTATTAGATGTTATTTATTCTATTTTTACTGTATCATCATGCAACTTTTTGTTATGCTTTTAGGCATTTAGGGTGATTTTGGGGTGAACTTGTAATGGCATTACAACAAGTTAGATTTTTCCCATTGATATTAATGTAATAAATGTACTCATCCAGATTTTCACAATAAAGGCTGCTTTCAGGAACAGATTAGGTACGTTTAAAGAGAGAACGGTGTACTGCTGGTCTCTCCAAGTTGCACTATCCTTAACTTTGTTCCCTATGGGCTTCTTCTTTGACATTACTCATGCATATGCCTCCCTGTGGTGCTGTAACGCACAGTCAAAGAGGCGCTCCTGGATTCAGCAGTGAGTTGCAACTGTAGGTAAACCTCCTGAACTTTACACTGCAGGACTAGAGTCTGAATTTTTTAACATTGTGGATAGTAGAGCAGAAGTAAGGTTTGTATGACGTACTGAAATATAAAGATTCGTGTCATCAACATGTAAATATACCCGTTTCCTAAGTAGTCGGAATGTGTACATTCTGAAACTCAGGCTTCCACAATTGTTCAGAGGCTCAGTGCTGGATACCAGTTCCCATGGGAGCGCTGGCTTGTTAACACTATTAATTGTTCTCTGTCCCGAAGGTATGAGGTGATACTTTCCCACATGATAAAAAAAAAAGCAGATTCATGTTCACCTAACAAATGTTGGAGGATAAGCCTTTTAAAGCCATTCAAAGGTCTGGGGAGTGCCAGAATCCAGCCTTTTTCTTTTCTTTTTTACAGAGCACATAGGGAAGGAGACTTTCTAAGGCACCAATGCCTCATTCTGGCAACTGCATTGTCACAAGTCTCAGTGCATCATAGGTAGAGAGGAAGAGTTTAAGCTCTTCCCTCACAGTGGGAAGTAACTCTATGACCTCCTTCCACTCAAGTTTTTCATCACCATTGCATTGCAGGTTACACCATGTAAAACTGGACAAAAGGCTGCTTGCCCCATATAGCAATTTACAGGATAGACCTCAAATCAAACAAATATTTTAAACTTACTGTTGAGCACTTGAATGGATTCCAGAAATCTAAAAGCCTACTCACTATTCACACATCTAAATAGAGTCTGCGTTTTAAATCCTTGCTCCCTTCTTGGATCGCAGGAAAGCAAAAGAGAGCTGGAAGTGCCTGACTCCTGAGAGCGAAATCCCAGCGTTGGCACGTTTACATTTCCAGACCAAAAGACAATTTCTTCTTTCTTTTTCTGCAAGGAAATATTTTCAGATCTAGGTCACACATTCTTCATTTGAAAATTTGATAAGGAATGCCCTACTGCTTTGAGGTACCAAAGCTCATAAATGTCAAAGCTATTATTGCCAGCAGGGTTGGGATTAATCAGTCAGTCATGTAACCTACCAGAGGGAAGAATTATTATTTCGAGGTCTCCCCCAACAAAATGGTGTCAAAAGAAGGGAAGTCCCCACCACCACCCACCACCACCACCCCTGTAATAGCACAGAATCTTCAGTTCAACAGACGTAGGGAGCAGAGTGATAGAATAGGGAAGGTGAAACCGATATTCGGTTTCAGAATTTCAATCATGCAAAAGAAACATTTACAGTTGCGGAGACATAGGCTGTGTCCAGTCTATCCTCCAAATCATGAGGATATTTGAATGAGATGTGTATGCACTTCAATTTTTTTCTCTTGAAACAATTTTCTCCCTTTGTACTATGGAAAAGAACACCACCCCCAATAAGAGTGGTTCAAGCACAAAATTAGAAATGCATCTATTGAAGTGGTTCCATCTCTCGAAGTATGCCCAGGAAATAACTAAAAATGCTACAGATAGTTTTATAGGCTTTCAGAGAAGGCCCTCAAGTAAATCACCCAATGGTCGGGGGCTTAGCAAAGAACATTTAATGGAGACTGTGTTGCAGACATGTCTTGCCTTCTTCATATTGCTGACATTGTCACCTCCCATAAACCTCAGCATTAATTAATTCTATTTTGCTAAGATTTTGTTTTCCAAAGATTCAGACAGCACATAAAACAGTTCAAACTGAACAAACTGCCCCAATAACAAAATATGCTCAATTTCCAATGCTGCTTAACTTTAAATTTGCTTAAATGCAAATCCTTGCCAGTAGCTATGTAACTTTATAAAGCAGGCTGCAAAAATAAGAAGCAGAGAGTGACAGCAGGGAGAGCGACTACAAGGTGTTTCTACAAACATTAGGTTTTTTTAAATTAGAAAGTACTGGATAAGAAAGGATGTTCTATATCAGGGGTTCCCAATATTTAGAGGCCCACGTACCCCCTATGTAGGCCTCCAGCTGCCCCGCATACCCCCAGACCTTAGGGAGGCCTGCGTACCCCGCATACCCCCAAGACCTTAGGGAGGGCCCGCCCATGCTACAACCCGGAAAAAATCCCCTGTAGCAGCTGTCCCTTATCAGCTGCTGATCGCAGCAGCTGATAAGTCTGTGGTCTATGTACCCCTAGGGGTATGCGTACCACAGGTTGGGAATGCCTGTTCTATATGATTTGATAAATCATTGCATTAAGCCATGTAATGAGAAAGGAAACCACTAGGTCTACTACAACCCTAACTGAGATGAGTTAATTAAGTTGCAACAATCTTAAGATATCTGGAAAGAGGAAGACATCATAAGACAAAATGCACTTCTCTGCTTAAAAGGAGCATGAAACGAAGATGCCCTGATCTCTTTTTATGTAGGAGAAAGAAAGGGAGCAGCACCAAAAAGGCAGATGCAAACCACATCTTAAAAAGCTGGTCTGAAAGTGTTTTGAGACAAAACGAAACATGTCATAGCCCAATATATTTCAAGAATACCAGTAATTATATTTTCTCAGGAGCAACTTGGACACAAAATATAAAATAAATATGCATTCTCATATAAAGAGATTCATTATTTTTGGACAAAGACTTCTCGCTTCACCTCTTTCTTCCTTGAAAGTCATCCAGAGAAAATACTGTTCATGTAATAACGCGTCATGCATCTTCCTGTACAGCATCTATATTCTTCTGTTGTTCACATACAGAGACTTCACCAACATCATTTGCACATCCAATACTGTTAGTCCAATGCAAGCAGGTTTACTCAGTACTGTACAAAGTATGTCACATACAGTTTAATGGGATTTACTTCCTGATAGGTGTGGTTAGGATTTCAGCTTTAGAACCTTTAATCAGCAAGTGTGACAAGGGCAAACATGATCCCGTCCACCAATTATCTCCCCACAAAATCTATAGTTTCCATCCAAGTATTAGAGGCTTTAGAAATTTTTATCTGGGTTCAGAAAAGTCTTCGACTGGAACAGTATCCTAGTTTCTGAACTTCTGGACACCGATGACATTCCATAATAGTAGGAACAACAAATACAGGTCATGCTGTATTGGTCCTTATCCAGCAGTGCTTGATGTATATGGTTTCAACAGTGAAACTCATTACCCTAGACTCCATTATCCTGTGGGCCACCCAATGTCCTATCACAACATGTTTTCGTGCTAGATATTACTTTGTGCTGTTTACTAAAAAAATCCTTAATATATTTAATAAATTAGCTCAAACCCTATTGTTGTTGTTCAGTCGTTAAGTCGTGTCCGACCCTTCGTGATCCCATGAACCATATCCCACCAGGCCTTCCTGTCCTCCACTATCTTCCTGAGTTCGCTCATTTTCATGTTCGTTGCATGGGTGATGCTGTCTAACCATCTCATCCTTTGCCTTCCTCTTCTCCTTTTGCCTTCAATCTTTCCCAGCATCAGAGTCTTCTCCAGAGAGTCCTCTCTTCGCATTGTTGTTGTTGTTCAGTCGTTAAGTCGTGTCCGACCCTTCGTGATCCCATGAACGCTATCCCGCCAGGCCTTCCTGTCCTCCACTATCTTCCTGAGTTCGCTCATTTTCATGTTCGTTGCATCGGTGATGCTGTCTAACCATCTCATCCTTTGCCTTTCCCTTCTCCTTTTGCCTTCAATCTTTCCCAGCATCAGAGTCTGGGAAACCCTATTACAGTTCAACAAAGCACACACCTTATTTTAGAATCAATTTCTTTAAAAAAAAATTCGAGAGAGACAGAATACAGTCCATTATTTCATGTTCTTAAAAATATTTGTATGCTACCTTTCCCCTCCTGCAAGGTAGTTCACAACATATTAAAAATCAATAAAAATAAAATCAATAATTTAGGAGGCCAAACAAAAAAATACACATTAAAGAAAATACTTGGTGGGGGGGATCAAAATAGTGTAATGATGAGGAGACAGAACAAATCAATATAAAATTAGGCCACAAAGGCTAAATGGAATGGAAATGGATTTAAGTTGCCATTGAAAGTGGAAGTTACAGAACCAGCTATAAGCTAGGTGCCACTGATTGAAAGTCCGTCAAGTGTCATCGTCAAACACACTTTTGCCAGTGGTGGAACACGCAAGAAAGCCCTCTTAGTTGGTCTCATGAAATGAGTAGTTTCATATGGTGGAAGGTGATCCCTGAAGAATCTGGTCCCAAGTCATCTAGAGCTTTAAAGATCAAAACCACCACCCTCAAATTACACCTGAAAACAGACCTGCAACCAATGCAGCTGATAAAACAGAGGCATGATGTACTCATCTCACCTCATACTAACTACCAACTGTGCAGGAGAATTCTGTGTGTGTTGAAATTCTGAACGATTTTCAAAAACACTCCCACATAAAGTGTGCATAAAGGACAACCAAGGTCAAGTCTGATCAGCTCAAGAAAGATGGTGCACTAAGCTGAACAAAAGAATTCTGGCTACAGGCAACACTGGGGCATCAAAGGGCAAGTCTAATGGCCCAATTCTATCGACCACCATCCTATGTGATGCAGCCACACTGGTGGAATGCATGCTGCATCCGGGGGGGGGGGGGGGTTTGACCAGATCACTTGAGACATAAGTAAAACAGTTTTACTTACCACTCTGTAGGCTGCCTGGCTAATGAATCTCCTTGGACCTACGCCAACTCTTTTTCTGGCATAAGTCCAAGGAGGGCAGGGGCATGTCAGGCTGGGAAAACAGGGATAGGGATAGGGTTAGTACTATTTCTGTAGTGAGTGCTACAGCCATTGGAGCATGTGCAGAGAGATAAAAACGGAATTAGCTGAGTTACCCAATGAAGGCAAAATGCAGCGCATACTCCTGTGTTTACTTCCAGACTGTTTCTGAAAGGTTTGTCTAAAGCAATTTGGGATGTGAGCTGGCTAACGGATAAATAGCATTATTTCACTAGTTTCTTGTAGCTTTCATCGGATGTTTTTAATCTTGTTTACCATAAATGAGCCTAATAGCTCTAAGGAAGAAACACAGAAAACACAGAAGTACAGCTGGAAATATGTTTGGTGTATTAGTAGCAATAGCTAAATGCAGGTAATGTGAATTACCTAGGAAGAAGTCAAACGGCTTTGTTTTATTTGTGAATGCACAAATAATTCATTAGCTTTGAGAGTAGAATGAGAGGGGGAGGGTGGGAAAGCAGAAACAAAGCCCCAGCTGATTATGATAGTGATTCTCAGCAAGGAATCAATAAAAATATAGGATGGGGCTTTGAAACAGCATAAGGGATGATGAGAGCAGAGCCTAATGCTCGCCAGCTGAATATTCCCACTAATTGTTATGTAGGAATGGGCACATTTCCCTGATCCTAATTGGAAGAGACAAGCTCAATGCAGTTTTACCTCTCTGCTGTTGAACAAAGGGCCAGACCAAGGTCCAGTAGCAGTCTGTGTTTTAGTCAAAGGTGTCAATACAAGCACGATAGTAATACAGGTTGATTACCTCTTATCCGGACATCTGGAATCCAGACTATTTTTGGGGCTATGACTTAAAAAAAAACTTTTTTCTAGCACCTGGCTGGCATAGTGCAAGGCATGCTGGGGCACAAAATTATTAAAAAATATTGTATAAAATTACCTCCAGGCTATTTGTATAAGGTGAATATGAGACATAAATCAATGAATTTTGTGTTTAGACTTGGGTCCCATCCACAAGATCTCATTATCTTTATGCAAATATTCCAAAATCCAGACAAAACTGAAATCCAGACAACTTCCCGTCCCAAGCCGTCCAGATAACTCAACCTGTATAGACAGTACACCAATTCAAAATGCAAGAAATAGGAAATGAACTCCAAGAATGTATGGATTCCAGAACACTGTGGGTCAAGTTTCTCAAACTGATGTCAAATGTTACTAAAAGGAAAACATGATTAATTAGATTGCAGATGTTAGAAAAATACTCCCATCCTTGTGTATGGCACAAGAGTTACAGAGTAGTTGTGGAAAGGGAGGATGAACCTTTCTTCCTAGACATACTGTACAGGGACATACTGTACATTTCTACTACAAACAGAAATACATAGTTGGATGCCCTCTTCAGGACACAGACTACTACACAACGGATACACATTTTCCCTATCAATATACTGCAATGGCATCTCACCATGCATGCAATGGCATTTCCTCCAGCAAGCTCAGGGCAGTTCCACAAAAAGGTGGAATACAATGCAAAACTGGTGAGAAAGACAAGAGACATAGCGAGCCAAGCTAACCATGCAAATATAGGTCAGAGCACTTGTTAAGGCCTAAAGCCTTTTAATTTTCTTAATTCTACTGGCTTTCTGCCAGGACTGCAGAATATCTTGCATCCCTTTAAGCAGAAATAAATTTTGTTTGTTTATTAGGCACTTAGTAAACAGAAATGAGCAATGGAAAAGCCACCTGATTCTTCAGCCTTGGATGAAAATATGGATTTGTGAAACTCAAGTTGAAATCACAGGCTTGTTAGAAAAATGAAAGCATTGCTGATTGTAGGGTTTCCACAGACAATATAAAAATGGGGAAACAAATACAGGTGGGCCCCCATATCCGCTGGGGATATGTTCCAGGCCCCTCCGTGGATACTTGAAACCGTGGATAAGAGCGAACACCCCCTCCATGGTTTCCTGAGGGCCCTCCCATCCTGCCTCCCCTGCAGGCAGGCATGCTTGCCCCCCCAGCTCTTATTTTTATTTCAGCAAGCTTTGTTTCTTCCTTAAAACAAACAGAGAAGCAGCCTCCATTGCAGGCAAGTAGAACGAGACTAAGTCCTAGAGAGGCTCTGCAAGGTTTCTGTTAAGTCTCGTTCTATTTGCCTGTAATAAGCAGCCAGAGGCTGCTTCTCCTGTTTGTTTAAGGAAGAAACGACGCGTACTGGGTAAAAAGTAAAAGCCTTGGGGGGGGGGGGTGTCCCTGCGATCATTCTACTTGCCTGTAATAAGCAACCAGAGGCTGCTTCTCCTGCTTCTCCAGAGGCTGCTTCTCCTGTTCGACTGGGAAAAAAGTAAAAGCCTGGGGGGGGGGGGTCTCCACGATCCATGGATAACTGAAACCGTGGATAGCAAATCAGTGGATATGGAGGCCCACCTGTACTTCATCTTAACAGTTCAAACAGAAATAATTAAACTTTACTAGACCCTTTTAGAACTTGAAATTAAAGCAATATATTCCATACCAGGAACCAGGGAAAATATTCTTTTACCATGTAAATGGCCCCAACGCTTAGACTTACTATGCACTTTACAAAACATGAAGAGAAAAGAATGAGTGTCTTCCATTTTCTCCACTTGTGCTTCTTGTGTGGTATCACAAATCTCCCTTGAAGAAAAATGTATGAGCACTATATATGAGAGCATGGGCAGATCTGCACCTTGGGCATTTGCCTCGGCATAGGAAAAGGCGGGGTATACATGTTTAAAATAAATTTAAATAAACACTGGAAGTATGTGCAATTCATGCTCTCTTCTTCCTACCCCTACATTTGTAATACAGTTGGCCATCATCTTACATGAGGGTTATGTTCCAGAGTTAGCTTGTAAAGTTAAAATCGCATATACTCAAAATTACCTTGAAAAATCCCATACATTAGAAAAATACGTAGTCTCTTTTTAAAAACTACAAGAGGCAGGCAGGAACTGAGACAGACTAAGGGAACAGCAGCTTCATTCTCCAATCTCAGGCTCACTCCAGGGCATGTATTTAGTGAGTGGAATGGTGGGATTAATTGCCTGCATTATTTAAATTGCTTTTTGCTGTTTGTTTTTAATTGTTTGTCAGGCATGCGTAGTTGAATTTACGTGAGTAAGGTGCGTAAAAAGGGACTCCTCATCCCTCGGGAATGAGGGTGGAGAGGTTTGGGAACAGCAAAGTTATAACAGAGTAGGAATTATTAGGAGTGATAGCGTGATGGGACATGACAGTCAGTCCAGCAGGACAGAAGGCTGCAGGGATAAAGGTGAAAACATGCAGCCCTTCTTGGGGGACCTGGTATATACAGTAAGTGCTTTTGTGCAAATGCCCGAAGTCTCCAAGCAAAGATGGGAGAACTGGAATGTTTGGTGGCTAGGGAAAACATTGACATAGTAGGTATAACAGAAACCTGGTGGAATACGGAGAACCAGTGGGATACTGCAATCCCAGGATATAAACTCTATAGGAGGGACTGAGAGGGGCGTGTTGGAGGTGGGGTGGCCATCTATGTCAAAGAAGGGGTAGAATCCACCAGAGTAGAGTTTGAGGGGGGCTCTGACCCCTCCGTAGAATCACTGTGGGTTAGATTACCAGGTGCGAGGAGCGATGTAATAGTAGGGGTTTGTTACCGTCCTCCAGATCAAAACCCTGAAGGGGATCTTGAAATGAGGAAGCAAATCAGGGAGGTGTCAACGAGAGACAGGGTTGTAGTCATGGGGGACTTCAATTATCCTCACATCGACTGGGTCAATTCATGCTCTGGACATGAAAGAGAGACTGGATTTCTGGATATGCTGAATGACTGTGCCTTAGAGCAGCTAGTCACAGAGCCGACCAGAGGACAGGTGATTCTGGACTTGATACTGTGTGGCACTCAAGATCTGGTCAGGGATGTAAATGTTACCGAACCGTTGGGGAACAGTGACCATGCTGCGATCAGTTTCGCCATGCATGTCGGGGGGAGAGTGCCGAGCAAATCCGACACAAAAACCCTTGACTTCCGAAGGGCAGACTTCCCCAAAATGAGGAGACTAGTTAAAAAAAAGCTGAAAGGGAAGGTAAAAAGAGTCCAATCGCTCCAAAGTGCATGGAGGCTGTTTAAAACAACAGTAATAGAGGCCCAGCGGGAGTGTATCCCACAAAGGAGGAAGGGCTAAGTCCAAGAGGGTGCTGGAATGGCTAACAAGCACAGTTAAAGAGGCTATAAAAGGCAAGGAAGCTTCCTTTCATAAATGGGAGTCTTGCCCAAATGAGGAAAATAAACAGGAGCATAAACTGTGGCAAAAGAAATGTAAAAAGATGATACGAGAGGCCAAGAAAGACTCTGGGGAACGTATGGCAGGCAACATTAAAGGGAATAATAAAAGCTTCTTTAAATATGTTAGAAGCAGGAAACCAGCCAGGGAAATGGTTGGTCTGCTGGATGGTGAGGGAGAGGAAGGGGCGATAAAAGGGGACTTGGAGACTGCAGAGAAAATACACGAATTCTTTGCGTCCGTCTTCACGGGAGAAGACCTCGGGCAAATACCGCTGCCAGAACGGCCTCCCCTGACTAAAGAATTAAGTCAAATAGAGGTTAAAAGAGAAGATGTTTCAGACTTAATTGACAAATTAAAGACCAATAAATCACCAGGCCCGGATGGCATCCACCCTAGAGTTCTGAAGGAACTCAAGAATGAAGTTGCTGACCTCTTGACCCAAATATGCAACTTGTCCCTTAAAACGGCCACTGTGCCAGAGGATTGGAGGATAGCTAATGTCATGCCAATCTTTAAAAAAGGAAGGAGGCACTTCGACCAGGAAAGCATAAGTTTTCCTTTTCTGCAAAATTCTCAGCGGAATCTCCTTTAGCACAATAATGTGCACTCCTTCTACCTTGAGTCTCGATTGTTTTTAGGTGATTGTTTTTAGGTGGGGAAAACAGAAGATTGTTTTTAGGTGGGGAAAATTAGAAGGTGTGATTTTTAAACTTCAGGGAAAAACCTACAGATTGGATACAATTCAGAAAGCAAAAGAATTCCTGGAAAGATTCAAGGATGGAAGAGAAGAAGATGATGATGATGATGGGATGGACGGTGCAATGGCAAGCAGTGAACAGTAAAAATGGATTACAAATTTTTATCATGGAATATTAATGGAGCTAATGCTCCGCAAAAAAGAAAAAGAGTATTCCATTATTTGAAAAAACTTAATCAAGATGTGATTTGCCTTCAAGAAACCCATATAAAAAAGGGAGATACAAAATTTTTGATTCAGAAAAATTTGGGAGAAGAATTTTTTTCAACAAACATCAAGAGTGGTGGACATGCTCCCAAGCAAAGAAGTACTGGACCCAGATTCATAAACAGATTGAGTTGATTTTAAAGATTAAGATTCAAATGAAACCGGAAACTTTTCTGTTGGGTATGTGGGATGATTATGTAGGCGAAAAATTTCAAACTTTGTTTTTATATATGATAGCTGCGGCAAGAATTTTATATGCACAATATTGGAAGAATTCGGAGATACCTTCGTTGGAAGATTGGTGGCTGAAAGTTTTGGATTATGCCGAAATGGACAAACTTACAATTTTAATTAAGGAAAAGTCAGTTAACCTTTTCGTGAATAATTGGAAACCATTTATAGATTTTTTAAGAGAGAGAGAGAGGAACGATGTGATGATATGTGGATTTAATGAATAGATTGTGGGTGTTATTTTGGCTAAGTTGGAAATTATATATAGAAAATAGTGAATAGTATGCTAGTAGGATGTGACGCTTTGTGCTTGCTATAATTTTATGAATTATGTATTGTTTTTATGTTATTATATCAATAAAATATAAATATACCGGAAAAAAAAAAAAAAGGAAGGAGGGGGGACCCGGGAAACTATAGGCCGGTCAGCATAACATCTGTTCCAAGAATGATGATAGAAAGTCTCATTAAGGATAAAATCTTAAAACACATAGAAGAACAAGCTCTGCTGAGGGAGAGTCAGCATGGCTTCTGCAAGGGGAAGTCTTGCCTCACAAACCTTTTAGAACTTTTTGAAAAGGTCAACTGGCATGTGGATGCGAGCGAACCCGTGGATATTACATATCTGGATTTTCAGAAGGCATTTGACACGGTCCCTCATGAAAGGCTCCTGAGAAAACTCCACAGTCAGGGAATAAGAGGGCAGGTCCTCTTGTGGATTAGGAACTGGTTGAAGACCAGGAAACAGCGAGTGGGAGTCAATGGACAATTTTCACAATGGCGAGAGGTGAAAAGCGGTGTGCCCCAAGGATCGATCTTGGGACCGGTGCTTTTCAACTTGTTCATAAATGATCTGGAGTTGGGGATAAGCAGCGAGGTGGCCAAGTTTGCAGATGACACGAAACTTTTCCGGGTGCTGAAGATCAGCAGGAATTGTGAAGAGCTCCAGAAGGATCTCTCCAAACTGGGAGAATGGGCAACAAAATGGCAGATGCGCTTTAATGTAAGTAAGTGCAAAGTGATGCACATTGGGGCAAGAAACCAAAATTTCACATATACGCTAATGGGTTCTGAGGGACATGATTGAGACGTATAAAATTATGCATGGGATGGAGAGAGTGGACAGAGGGAATTTCTTCTCCCTCTCGAACAACACCAGAACCAGGGGACATGCACTGAAATTGAGTGGAGGGAGAGTTAGAATGGACAAAAGAAAATATTTCTTCACCCAGCGTGTAATTCATCTGTGGAACTCCTTGCCACAGGATGTGGTGATGGCACCTGGCCTAGATGCCTTTAAAAGGGGTTTTGATAGATTCATGGAGGAAAAGACCACCACAGGGTACAAGCCATAAGCAACCTCCTGGTTTTGGAAGTGCCAGGTGCAGGGGAGTGACAACAGGAAACAGGTTATCTTGTTGACTGTGTGTTCTCAGAAGCATCTGGTGGGGCCACTGTGAGATACAGGAAGCTGGACTAGATGGGCCTTTGGTCTGATCCAGCAAGGCTCTTCTTATGTTCTTATGCTGGTAAGATGCGAGCCGAGTGTATATTTTTACTGAGTTCATGTTGAACACAACTGCATTGTGATTTTTGTTCCTCAAAAAACTGGCGGCTTTCCAACAATATCCTGCACAAAATATCCCTATATATGAGGAACGGACATACTTTGGCTCCTGAGGTTATACTCTTTGACGTATAATGTGCGGCTCTCAGAAATATGTTGGCTGAGCTCTTTTTTTGCATCACAATTAATATAAAATGTAAATACGAAATTTTCAAGCTTTATCAAAATTTACCAGGTATAAACTGAGAGTCCACTGGATTAAAACATAAATTCAACGTTCATGGTGAATAAATATATTTAAGAATTTAAATGCTTCTTAAATATTGCAGTTCTCAAACTTCTCTCTTGCAGCTCTCAAACACCTGAAGTTTATCGCATGTGGCTCTTACGTTAAGCAAGTTTGGCCACCCATGCTATAGATGGGATATTTGTCATGAGCACAAAAGTTAACACCCATTTATTTAATCAATCTACTCTGCATTTCTTTTAGAGTTTACATTGAAAATCCTAGCAAACTCCTCAAGGCTATTATAATGTACAAGATATAAACAGAAACTTGCTAAAAATATATTGCTGCATCAGTAACATTTATTATAACTCTGGATTTTTGGTGACACACAGAAATGTTTGACAGTAGCAAACCTTGTCAAAACATTATGTGTAATAAAACTCCCACACATGGAGCGTTTACAAGACACTAGCAACAGTTTCATCTCCAAGACTGGCACATTAACTGCTACTGAAAGATTGCTCCAATTGCTGGTACCCTTTTAGGGAAGTGTGTTCAATTTTTTCTTCATTTTAGAACACTGCTGCCTTTCGTTTAGGATCCATTCAGGCCTTCCCCATTTGTTTCAGGACCCATTTAGAGGGTCCTGATTCATTCCCCCATTCATACTCATGTTGCAACAACACCTTTTAACAAGAACCCTGCTAACTGGGCATAACCCCTGCTAACTGGGCAGGGGGCACTTTTTCAATTGGTGCTCCTCTTATATTCAGCAGGGGGAGAGTAACTGCTCCCCTTTCACCCCAGCACAGTGTCTTTTCTGGTGGCTGTTTGCTGGTGGTGTTCTGCACCTTTTTAGATTGTGAGCCCTTTTGGGAAAGGGAGCCATTTAATCATTTGATTTGGACTGTAAACCACTTTGTGAACTTTTTGTTGAAAAGCGGTATATAAATACTGTTTAATAATAATAATAATAATAATAATAAAATTCTTGCTTGCAAGTATACTTTCCACCACTACTTGTGACAACAACAGCAGCGGGAGCTCCAGTGTGCAACCAGTTCCATCTTGAATGCCCATAACTGCACTGAGACAAAGCAACACACTGGGCAGCACGGGCCAAAAAATAATAATGGTTGCCTCCATTAAAAAAAATGATAGCTATCAGCAAACCAACAGATGTGTAGCAACGTAATTGGCAAAACACAGTTTACAGTAAGAAAAACAGTTAAGAAAATACAAAAAGGGGAACGAACAGGGTTCTGAAAACAAACCGTCTATACCCATTCTTGTGCAATAAGATTTATTTCAGAACAAATGACACTGAAACTTAATGTGTCGTGTATTATGTTCCAAAAACACACATGCACCCCTTTGCCATTTTATCTTGAGCAGGAATCACCATATTCCTAGGCTCCTGCCAGGCCCCCTGCAGCTCTCTCTCTTGCTCACCTCCAAGAAGTTGCAAGGTGGTTATTTCATATACAGTATATGAGAAATAATGGATGACTGCGCGTTTTGGACAATGGCTAAGCCTAAAGTGCTTGTCAATGACTGACTTGCCAATGGCTTGCCAATGACAGAATGGCACTTAATATCCATTTCTATGAAAGCGAGTCAGGGCTGTCCCTAGAAGGATGCTAGCCCAGGACGGCCACCCCAGTTGCTCTATCCCAGGGACAGCTCTGGCAGGAGGGCATGGACACATCACATGCTGCCTAGGCTATTACTTCATGGTGAACAACTGTACAGGATTCATGAAAACAGCCAAGGGGATTCTACTAGAGTCCCTCAATTCAGGTAGGCTGCTGCTTCCCAACCCAGTCCTGACTTGAGATAAAGAATAAGCTCTGCTCTTTCCACTGACCCTATTCACTGCCTCAAATGAGGAGAGTCTTTCAAGGGCTTTAAAAAAGCCCACATACATAACCTCAGAGTAAAAAGGCACCCGCTCTTTCCAGTCTTAATAGTGCCCACTAATTAAAACACAAAGTAACCAAGGCCATGGGATTAATAGACACCGTTTTCTCTTTTCAAGTCTCGCTTGCTGACAGATCACCTCATTCCCTCTCTACTCCTGAACCTTTTAAAAAAAATACAGCTTGCTTATCTTACAGTGTGAGGTTGCCGTGGAAACCGCATCCCCCTGCGAGATGCTCTGTCATAACATTTCAGCGCTGCACAGCTTAAAGACACAGTATCCTCTTCTCCAAAGCCTTACAATCAGCCTCAGTATGTACAGATAGGCAGCTGGTAGAGCTGCCTAAAAGACAGCAGAAAGAAAAGAAACAGGTGGGACTGAGAGATTCAGTGCCGATCTACCCTGCAGAAACTTGTTGCTGCTTTTCTTGATAGATTCTGAACAGCCAGAAAATGTCTTTTCAGCTCAACACAATAAATTTGCATTCTTGGCTCATAAAAAGGAAGCAAGTGGGCAAAGACACCCCAATATAACAACAGGAAGTTTAATTTCAGATCCCCTTTCATAAAGTTCTACAGTACTTTCTTAGCCCTGTACGAAGGAAATAATAGGTAGCCATAATTAACCATAATGGAAATAAGCCTCCAATAGACTGCTTCTTAATGGGGGGGGGGGGCTTCCAGGCTTTAATCACTAAGGGTCCAGATGGAACTTCTCCAGACTCTTTGAGTGACAGAATGTGTTGCTTATTAATTAAAGATATGAAGCAATTAGCTTCAAACCTTTATGGTAAAACATCACTGCAGGTGTGTAACATTAAAAAAAAACAAATCAAAGTATGACTTGCCTCACATGTTGTAAAAGATTATTTGCAGCATCCAACAAGGACGTACATAATACTTGGAATGGTATAATTCTCAAGGTGTATGTTGAAAATAGCCCACACTGTACATGACTGACTGCCACTAAAGGGAACATAAGTCCTGCTGGATCAGGCCAAAGGCCCATCTAATCCATCTTCCTGTATCTCACAGTGGCCCATCAGATGCCTCAGGGAGCACAAAAGACAACAAGATACCTGTATCCTGTCACCACTCCCTTGCATCTGGCATTGATATCCTGCTATTAAAACCAAGAGGTTGCTTATACCCATCATTGAGTCACGCACTTTCTTCTTCAAGAGCAAGTCTGCCACACCACACCAGTAACATCTTGGCAGCTTGCTGCGACTCATACCTGAGGAGGTCCACAGTAGGGGGATGAAACGTTGTATGTTACACCTTGTTTTTAATATTTTACGTGTGTGAACCCGTTGAATTTTTTAACCTGTTTTTACATGTTGATTTTTTTAACTTGTTTTTACGTGTATATTTTAAACAAAACTTTTTACATGGCTTTTAAACTTGTAAATTTTGAATCCATGGACATCATAGCGGGCCATGAAAGCTTTTGATCTGTATTGAAGTTAAAATCACTGGCTTGGGTCTCACTCCATTTTGTAGCCATTTTGAAGCAGCTGTGGGGAAAGAGAGAGCAGCTTCTTATCAGGATCCTTCCCTGCTGCCGGGCTAGGACCATGATAAGAGTGCTGGTAACAATATCTTGCTAATTGGAGTAATACGTTGCAGCTGTGAATCTCCAGTTGGGAGGGGTCAGAGGGATTGACAGGCAGTAACACCGGCTAGTGAGGTCATTTCCCAGAAGTTTCGGCAAGTCCGGATTTCTGGTTGGACAAGAGCTACCTTTAAGTAGGCTTACCAGATCTCCAACCGGGATAGAGTGCTAGACCTTTAGGAGAAGGAATGTGGGCAGATGTAGCTTGTTAAACCTTACAGCACAATCCTAGGCATGTCTACTCAGAAGCAAGCCCCACTGAACACAATGGGGCTTGCTTCTGAGTAGACATGCCTAGGATTGTGCTCTAAGGGTTTAACAAGCTACAGCTGCCCACATTCTTTCTCCTAAAGGTCTAGCACTCTGTCCCGGTTGGAGATCTGGTAAGCCTACCTTTAAGGTATACTGTAAAAGAGCCTGTTGCTGGGAGGGAGGAGAGCTGCTCCTTGACATTCCATCATAGACGTCTGTCCATAACAGTCATAGTATGACAGGTAGAATAACTACCCTTTGCTTATGCTCAGCAGTTGAAGGATCCAAGTGAGCATTAGGAACAAGCAAGCTTAGCTTTATTGTTTTAGCATTGTGTGTATGATTCATTCTCTCCATTAAATGCCTTTCAAGTGATGTGTAACCATATTTCTATTCTTTAAATAAACCATTTATTTTTACAGGCTTGTGCCTGTGCATGTAACAAAGGAACTGATCCACTGGCGTTGGTAGAGGTGGGGCAGAACGGTAAGTTTTTCACAGCAGTAACCGCTCCGTTCCATGGTGGCCCCGCCCACTCGCTGTCAGAACCAGTCCAAGCAGTGAAGGAAATGCACAGGGAGTCTCCTCTGCATTGCCTTCGTCGCTCAACTGGCTCCGACGGTGAGTGGACGGGGCCACCGTGGAACAGAGCGGTTACCACTGTGCAAGACTTACCGTTCCGCCCCACCTCTAGCAACGGAGGCACACTATGCCAGAATTGAAGAGAGAGTCACAACAAGTTTGAGCTACAGTGGAATGGAGTACTTGAACACAGGGTTATTCACAGGAGGGTTAATATCGAGTGAGCTGCCAGCCACGACCTAAACCACGGGTGGCCAACTTTCCACCATTTGGGCCTCTGCGTTCTTAAGAGTTGTGTAGAAGTCAGAATCTTGACAGCTGCAAGTGCTGATGGTGCTGCTAAAGTAGCTGCACCTGCTGAAATGCCCTCACCTATACTGCTGAAATGCCCTCACCTATACAACCATTAAAGGGCCAGGAGCAGTCATGTTGAAAGGGTGGCCACCCCTGATCTAAACTCAGAAAGTCTGGGTGGGACTGAATGAGGGATTAAGCAGGTAGCTGAAAAGGCAGATATGGAACATGACAGACAGAACAAAGCAAGCAGACAGCTAAAGAACCGAGAAAAAGTAGGCTGACAAGACAAAAGTAAATGGAGTAGGACCTTTTTGAAAAGTTGGGATCTTTAACTCAGATCCCTTTCTGCTATTTTGATTTCTCTGAGAACTATCAATGTGATAGCATGCCTCTTTTCCTTGGTTCCACCACCACATTGAAGCTTTCTCCTGAGTAAATGATGCTTTGGTTACTTTCAGGACAAAGCCAAAGCAATGTTTATTATTAAGTATAATACACACACGCACACAGAGCATGAGTATAATTCAACCAAAAAACCCAACTATGGATTGTCCATTACAAAAAGTTTTAAAAAGTGTTATAAATCCCTGTGTTGCTGAATATATTTATGATGTTCCAGTAAGAGAAAAGGGTTCCAGCTTTCTACAACATAGTTGACTTTTTGTGCCCTTCCCTTCCTTGTCTGACATGAATAATGAGTAAGCTTTATTAAACAAACAGTGTTCCATAATTCAATTCCATAATTTCATAAGTGTTCTATTATTTTATTTTGATTACTAGATCTATTAGTAGTACTATTTTGATCTATTACTAGATTTATTAAATTGTATGTATGTGTGATAAATTCATTTCAACAATATTAAATGTCATGTAGATTTTCATGACTTGTTACATATGTAGACATCGAGTTTATGGGATTTTCAGTCATGTTGAAATAGAAGATAAAAATAAAGAAATACAAATACTAAAACTTGCCTGGAGAGATTCCTTTCAAACTCGGTTCAAGGATGTTATAGTAACCGCTTCTCAGGATTGTCCAAAACAGTCAAGCACAAATACTTCTTTAAGATCTGCTTTACGTTTCATCCCAACTTGGGACCTTATCAAAAGCTAAAAGAACACTCAGCGGTGTGCTGGGTGCCGCTGAGTGTTCTTTTAGCTTTTGATAAGGTCCCAAGTTGGGATGAAACGTAAAGCAGATCTTAAAGAAGTATTTGTGCTTGACTGTTTTGGACAATCCTGAGAAGCGGTTACTATAACATCCTTGAACCGAGTTTGAAAGGAATCTCTCCAGGCAAGTTTTAGTATTTGTATTTCTTTATTTTTTAATCTTCTATTTTAACATGACTGAAAATCCCATAAACTTGATGTCTACAATATTGAATGTGACAGCTTATAGTTGTATTTGTCCCTTAAATTAGTTGTATTTAGTTGTATAGTTGTATTTATCCCTTAAATAATATAATATATTAGATATAATAATGCACTTCAAAAGTAAGCAACATCATGTATTCATCATTTCTTAACCCTTCCCATAAAAACACTTTTCAAAGAGGCAGAGTCTGACTTTGCCCAGGCAAAGTCCCAGGGTATACAAGGCTACATGTATTTGTAAGACAGTCCACATCAGGTCAGAAGGAATCAATGAAGTCCTGGGGCTGGAGTTATGTTGCGATACAGAAAAGCGACGCTGCTCCCTTTTCTCTCTCTTCTTAAACCAGGAAACTCCTGCTTCTAGCCCCAGTCAATCCTGATCATCTGAGGTT
The DNA here is from genome assembly GCA_026170595.1 of Plestiodon gilberti rubricaudatus. NCBI lineage: Eukaryota > Metazoa > Chordata > Lepidosauria > Squamata > Scincidae > Plestiodon > Plestiodon gilberti. The sequence continues at coordinate 251,974,039 of JANXHW010000001.1, read as the reverse complement.
TTGCTTTGTTCCTGAAAGGAATTGGCATGCAACAAATTGCTACAATCTGCATTGCAGCTTGCTTCTATTAGGAAAGGCAAAGAAAGGAAGAAGTAGAGGAGTCATACAGAGACGTAAACATTCTACAAGAGCTGTTGGGAACAGCAGACAAATCCAGAGTTTAAGAAGCAGTCACACATCACCAACTTCAAATAGGTGTAATCCCTGTGCTTCCAAATTCCCACACCTCAGAACAACAAATAATCCTCAAATATGCAGGATGTACTGAGCCTCCCAGGGATAAGTAATCATTATTCCAGCAACTCAGAGTGTATGCACATCAGAGGAGTTTCAAACTGAAGCTTAGTGGAGCTACACTGTGAGATCTGCTTACTGTCACATGAAATTGTGTGAAGACTTTTATAGCATTCGAAATAAACTTCTAGAGTTGCTGAATTTAAGAGGAAAGGAACGGGTTTGTAAGCACCAGAGTTTATAGAGAATGGACAACAATTTGCAAACATAGCCCTAGTATCCAAATCTCAAGCTATTGGAACCATTTGATTGTAACTCCTTTGGACATATTTGGATTTCATGAGACAAAAGGGATACTATAAAATCAGGTGTTTCTAAGTTTTGAACTTTTCCCATAGACTTAGAGCCCAATCCTATCCCCCCACCCACCTACCAATGCAACAGCGCCAAAATGACTACACCGCATCCTACAGAGGGGCAGTTGCAGAGGTCTCCTCTGGGTAAGAGAACAATCGTTCTCTTACCCGGGGGTAAGCCTCTGCAGCGTAGGGGGTCTACTCAGACCTGCGCAAGCTAAATAGCTGGCACATGTCCGCATGGACCCGTGCTGCAAGATTGGGTCTGGAAAGGGGGTTAGGATTTGGTGGCCGCAACTGCCGCTGAACCTGCCCCTTTCCCAGAGTCAATCCACCCTCTCCTGTCTTGTCACTGCCCTGTTCCACTTTCCCTCCACCCCTGTTGCTGCTTTGTTTCACCCTCCTCCATCCCCATTCTGCCCTCCCACCACCTAACCTTCAGCGGCGAGAGGCTCCGGATCCGCTGGCATGGGCAGGAAGGCTCCAGTCTTCCCACCAGCATCCTGGCAGCATGCTATTGAGCACACTGCTGGAGCACCTTTTACAAGTGGCACCAACAGCTTTACAGCAGTCAGCGCCAGCGGAAGAGGTGCTCCGACAATGGCTGGCCCCTTTAGGTTTGGGTAGTAAGCTAAATTTATACCTATACATGTAAAAAGAGCTCCATACATGCTTCTTCCCTTGGTTTTCAAAACAGTTGATGATTTGTCAGGGACTAACATTGCTAGGCAATCTATGTTACTTATACAAAAGGAAGTGCACTTTGCATATGCAGCTGACTTTGTATAAAGCAGGCGTTCCCAACCTGCAGGCATACCCCCTAAGCAGGTGTACCCCCTAGGGGTACGCGGGCTGCAGGTCGGGGGTACATGAGACACTGTCCCTTATCAGCTGTTGCGATCAGCAGCTGATAAGGGATAGCTGATTTTTTTTGGGTTGCAATGCGGGCGGGTCCTCCCGCCCGTGTCACAACCCAGAAAAGAGGGCTACAGGCTTTCACTGTCTCCTGCAGTACAGGCCTGCATCCTACCTTTTCTCAGTGCTGCCATCTTGGATCTCGTGAGATTTCGCAAGATACAAGATGGCGGCGCCGAGAAAAGGTAGGGTGCAGGCCTTCACTGCAGGGGACAGTGAAGGCCTGTAGCCTTCTTTTTCAGGTTGCGGGGCAGGTCCTCCCACTCGCGCCGCAACCCAGAGGCGGGGAGCCACTCAGGGGGTACGTGGGGGATTGGAGTCCCACATAGGAGGCACGCGGGCCTCCGAACGTTGGGAACCCCTGGTATAAAGTAAATGTATACACAGGTAACTGTCTTCTGTGGGTTGCAGGTTCTGATTCATTCTCAGGAAAATTAAGAAGTCCTGAAAAACCTTAGAGAATACAAATTGTATGAATAGTTACTGAAAGTTTCTAAAACCTGTGGGTTGTAGTCAAAGGAGGTTTGTCATATCACACAGTACCACTAAAATCAATGAGACATGTTGGTCACAAGTACCTTAAGTCTCATAAATTTTAGTTGGATTTAATCATAATTAACTTTATTTGGAAACAAACAAAAAAACAAATGGAAAAGCAATGGAGATCTGTGGTCTTAAGGAGGAAATAAATGTGGTTTAGTGGCTAAAAGTATTGGACAGTGATATGAGAAAGGCAAATCAAACTGACCCGTCAGCTACTAAACAACCCTTGGATAGCTCACTTTTTCTTTGCCCAACCTATCTCAGGTTGCAATCCTATACACATTTACCTGGGAGTAAATCTCACTGAACTCAATGGGGTTTTCTTCTGAATAGATATGCATAGAATTGCACTGCCAGAGAGTCATTGTTTGGATAAAATGCTGATGGGAGCTTTCTGAAAAAGAAGCCACCAATAAAAGCAGTTACTGAGAGAATTAAAAACGGAAATCAGAAGAGTCCAGTATTTACAGAAAGACCAACGTTTCAGCCTCTAAGCCAAGGTCTTTTTCAAGGTAAAATACAGCAAAGAGACCTCGGCTTAGAGGTTGAAACGTCGGACTTTCTGTAAATACTGGACTCTTCTGATTTCCGTTTTTAATTCTCTCAGTAACTGCTTTTATTGGTGGCTTCTTTGAAAAAAAAAATGTATGTGTTTTTTGGAGGTTCTGTGTTTATATATATTTTTACATGGCTATTTCACCCAGACAACCTATTTCTTGTAGTATAATAGCTGGCCATGAAAACTTCCGTTCCAGTATCAATGATCTTGTTGTTGTTACAAGGTAATGGCTTTGTTTGCTTATACAATATGTGCATGGCACATTACAAAAGAAAGAAACATGGGTTCCTCACATATATATTGCTAGCGGCTGCTGGTGTTTTAGCTATACTTGCATTAGCTTCAATAGTAGCAGAAGGGATGAAAAGATACCAGTTGCTGCAGTAGGAAATAGAGGAAGCAAAAAATGAACAAATGTCAGATACAGAGGAAATTGCTATGCATTCACCACTGAGATGCATGTTCACCATTGCTCCAGTTCCCCAAACATTTGGGACACCAAAGAACATGTTAGACTACACTAACACAACTGGTGTGTGGTGGTGGTGGGGAATTATCAAGCCAGTGGTTTCATTTTTGTGATAATAGCTATTTGTTCTCCAAACAAAGGTCACACCAAACCATTTAAATATGAATTAGCATTGGTGGCCACTTAAAAGCAACACTGGATTTTCATTTTCCTTGTTCATATGGCCTGTTTCAAAGTAAAGTCAATGTTAACACAACAATAAAACACAGTGAGAGGGAAATCAAAGACACAGATTATAGGTGCAATCCCCTGAAGAAGTTAGCTCTAGCAGTGCAGTAGGATAACGTATGCTGAACATTATTCTGTATATGGTGCCAGGTGTTTGTTTGTTTGTTTGCTATAGATGCCATATGAACACTTCTAGTCATGAGTCATGATAACACTTCCGCACACCATAGCACTTACAAAATTACATTCCTAGTGGCTAACAGGGAGGGTGACCCCCCTCCCCCAGTAGTGGCTGCTCACTGGTCCTGTGTCTGCCCTCACCTCCTGCTCAGTTCACCCTGGTGGCGCTCCTCTCGCCACCAGCATTAGAGCTGTGTGGATGTGGTGATTGGCTCCTTGAAAGTTATGCCAACATCGCATCAATGTCAGTATGTTGCTCCATGGATGACGGGTTGCATCAGTGTTTCCGTGGATGCTGTCAGCATTAGTGGGAGGGCTGCACTGGCATGGAATTTCCAGGACAGGCTTAGGATATAGCAGTCACTGATATAGTCACTGATATAGTATCAGGGCGCTGTCTGTGCAGTGTCTGAATAGGATTGGGCCATTATGGTTTTTAAAGTATAACAAGCACCTAGATTTGTACTCAGAAACACCCAGGAGCCAATGCAGCTGGGCAGGAGGTGTGGTCTGATGGTTGAGCTGTTGTACTGCCTGAAGAGCTAAGCAGAAACCTATGCCCTGGATGGGAGACAAGAATGCTGGACTGACAAGCTGCAGTTACGCGTTGTGGCAGAACAGAGTCACTGCTGAGTTGATGAGCCCTGCAGTGGGAGTGTGTAAGAAGGTCGGCTGGCAAGAACGCTGAACAGCTTGAGAATCCTGCCTGGGCTGATATACGGTTGCTGCGGAAGCTCGAAAGATGTGCAGCCAAGAAGAGATAACCATGCCGTGAAGGAAAGCATCTGGGTTCTGTGAGTTCCATAGTACAATATAGTAAAAAAACCCATTGAAAATGGTGGTTTAAATAAGCCTGCCTGTGTAAACCGCCTTGAATGCTGTGTAAAAATGGAGAAAGGCAGTATATAAATACTTAAATATAAATATAGGGACTTGACACTTTGAGACTGTGAAGATGCACATGCAAAATATAGTGCTGGACCAATGTAGCTTGGACCACTATCTGGTGTACTTACTAGAAATTCAATCAGTTCTAAAAAAGAAAGCTACATTGACCCAGCACTATATTTTGCATGTGCTTCCTCCACAGTCTCCAGTGAAGAACTAGTCATTAGCTGAACCAGGAGACTGAAACGGATTGCTGTAAAATGATGAAGAAATGACACCAAGTTTTTTAGTGCACATTTTAAAAGTTACAAGGTAAGTAAATAATCCCCCCCCCTCCTCTCATGATTTTATTTGCAATTTTACAACTGTTCCATTTCCCTTCTGGATAAGGAACAGGCTTTGCAAATAAATCTCAGCAAAGGTAGAGCACCTCTCGAATTATTATTTAGCAAGACTGATGTCTTCTGCTACCACTGCAACTTGGCAATTCATCCTCTGTTCACTGAGCAGAATGGCTCATAGGAAGATGAAAAGCATTTGATGGTCTCCAAATCTCTTGCTGCTTTGGCTGAAAGAATATTCTGCAGCCCGGAGAAAGAAACAGAGAAACACACTCCCCTCAGATCACTGCTGGCTGAGGGACACCTCAGTAATGTCACATTTCCCTCCAAATACACGGAGGGAAACGTAGCTGACACTTTAGTCCTGACAGGTCTTTGATAACCCTTCTGTTCACTCACTAATAGAGTTCGGTAAATCTTTGTACAGTAGTTGGCAGAAGCAGCAAAAGTATATCCAGCCAGTGGCAGATGACTAAATTTCTGCTCAGTTGTTAGAGCTACAAAATTGAGTCATTTCAACAAATAATTTTGTTGAATAATATTAAATAATTTGCAAGCCAACTGATTATTAAAATGAGATGGTTGCAAAGAGAGGCAATAACAGAAATGATTGTATCAAATCAACTAGTAGTTATTTAGCACACAACATTAATACCTAGTAAGCATCACAGAAATAGATGCAATCACCCAGGAAAGAATTGCTGCAGCAGCAGAAGCATAAATGTAATTTGCAAGACTTGGTTTTTAAATAGCCATTGTGAATAAAGTGGAAGCAGACCTTTGATATATAAAGTTAGTTTACAGAAAAGTGAATATTACACTTTCAGCTGGATAATGATGCTGGTTTAATATACATGGATTTTTAATAGGAGAGAGCCTGGAAGAACATTAAGGACCAATCGCTGCCAAAAATACCATCTTGTAAAGGCAGACTTCAAGTCATCAGGCTACAGATACAAGAAAAGGTAGAAGGTGTAGCACAGCTACAGTTGGAAGGCTATTATTTCAACAAGCTTTTACCAGTGGCAGCACAACCTGGAATGCTGCCTGATGCTGCCTTGGGTCTGCTGTCTCTATACAATTAAAAAAAAAGAAAAGCAGCCATTTACCAGACTCCTGGCATGGTTTGGTCGACTGTGAACATGCAGGACCTACACATTCTGTTTAAAAGGGACTGTGCAAATGAAGGAGCACCTTTGTTCACACAGTCCCTGTAAATCAAAACCAGAAGTCCTGCACTTCCATGTTTGAAGAAAATGAGCGAGGAGCACAGTAAGGAGGAGGATGGTCCACTTTCCGCTCACTTTTAGCAGGTAGAAAGTAGATCAGTGTGGGTTACATCCGCGGTGGGCTGGAAAGAAGCAGTGGTGGCAGCAGACTCAAGGTGAAGGCCACCCCAATCCGCTGCCCTCTTGCCCCTTGCAATCTGCCACTAATACAACCCACATCATATCACCTAACGGATGGGCTGCCCCTGGCTATTACTGACAAATGGCAGTGTCAAAAATTCACCACTCTAGGAACAACACTGAGCGAATGTGAGGTCATCAGGAAATTAGGACCCAACTGCATCATGTATATGTATATCACATGATCTATACATTCTTCCCTTTACTTGCATGTAAGAGCTGCAGTTTGGATCAGGTTTGTGACATAGAAGGTATTTTCCAGTCAAAAATAATCCTCCAAAGCAGCTACTGTAATTAATCTTTAAAGGTGCCATTGTCGTATCTGCACAGGAAAACTACCAATACGGTAGCCTTTAAACTTTTATTTCAATCTTGGATCGACAACTTTTAGCAATCAAGGAGGGTCTGGTGCTAAACACTGGCCATTGGGAACATCTGTCAGAATGCCTAGTCACTTGTCATTTGGAAATTGCTGCTTTAGACAATACCCCAAGTTGTACATTGTTGAGCCATTTAAGCAAGTTTCAGGCAGTTTGATTCTCTGTAAATAGGAAGAATATGATGTACTTCACAGAAGACTTTCCAAGTATATTTTCTCCCTTGTGCTAGAATGAGGTGTCCCCTTGCACCAGTATGAGAAACCTAACATCTAATCCTGTGCTCTAATTCTGGGTTTAATGCATATAGATAAAATGAAAGATTACTAAAAGATTACTAAAAAGTGAAATATTGAAAAATTCATCATCAAGTAAGTAAAACTATCAAGTTTCCAAACCCAGCTTCAGCCCTGACTTGACTACAAGTCAGGTCACAAGCTTTCTGCACTGAAATACTGAAAAGAGATATGATGGGGACAACCCTTTGTCTCTTAAAAATTTTGTCATTGTCAAGCAGCTGTGGATTTCTAGCAGAGAAGCAGTGGAAGAATGATGCTGAATAATCCTTCCTTTGCCTGCCAGTTTTCCCATGCAATCCTCTCTCGCCCCACAGCTAATTTTCTCCTATCCAGGCTTTGAGATCAAGGTAAAAGAGAAACAGCCTGGGTAGAAGGTATGGGTTAAAAGCAGTAGGTGGAGGAAAGGGATCGGCATACCCCTGCCCCTCCGACCTGTCCACCATTTCTCAGCTTGAAATTATATTTGCTGGGCAAGGACCTGTTCAGAAACAAATCCACCAGCATCATATGGAGTTCAGCCCTAAAAACATAGTTCTGTGTGCACTTATTGGCAATTCAGCAGCATGTCTTTCTGGGTTAATATGTATAGGACTGGGCTGCACTGTCCATTTTTCTGGAGACTGTTAAGCAAAATAATAGATGCAGCTGCATTTCTGGTTGGATTCTTACGTGCACTGAACCAGGGAACACAGTTAATAAAAGGATCTTCAAGTCTGCAAAAGATACAAAGCTTTGACACCTCTCAGTGTTTCAGAAATAGACATCTATACTGAATTTCCTGAGCATCCCTAAAATCAGCTCTAACAACAAACAAAAGTAGGCTACAAAAAGTGAAAAAGAAACAATAGGAGCAAACATATATACATATCCAATCAGAAAGCTCAGGAAGACATACGAAAAGGTACATTTTGTTCTTACAGCAGTCTGACTGTCTGCTGAATTAATATTTATCATCATGTGCTTTATATAGCTTGTTGAAGAAGACTATTCCTATTAAAAATACATTAAAAAGCAGACACCACTAAAAAGGCTGGCTACCACAGTCCAGCTCCAGTTGTCTGAACAAACAGCAGCTATTTATTTAGTTAGAAAGTTTCATATACGGGGCTTTATTTATTTATTTAGACAGGGGATTTCTAGAATCCTTTTGGATTAGTCATTCAGCAGCATCCCTGGCATTTTAAATTCAGGTTCATTAGCATGAGACTTATACCAACTCTTGATGCCTACAGTAAACATTTGTGCAGATGAAGCCTAAACAGCTTAGCAGAGCAGGAGCCAGGGCGCTCCCTCTTATTTATTTACAAGCTTATGTCTTGCTAATCATCATCCGAGCATCAGTTCACTCCAGGCAGCAAAGACATTCAGACCCTGAAACAAGCTGGCTGCAACATTTGGTTGGCCAACGTTGTATAACTGCCCACACAACTGTAACATTGACAAGGTAATGGAACACAAACACATCTGCAACAAGAATTTCTGATTAGAGCACTTTGCCTCAATGATACAGAAAAGTATTATCATGCCCAGAATGGGAAAAGGAGGGTATATTTTAGATTTAGTTAAGTGCGGATTCTTTGGTGGAAGACATAGGAATTGTAGTTGGTGAGAAGTGTCAATGACCCCTAGGCCTCCCTCATACAACTACAGTTCTCAGGGTTGCTGGGAAAATGAAATTACTGTAAAACCAGTATAAACCTGTAGTTTAGCTATGCCCAAATTGGAAGACGGTTGCAAAAAATCCAAAGAATACATTATGGGGTGAACTTGGAAGAGGGGACAGGGGAGTCGCACAACCCAGAAGTAAAGTAATATACAGCCTTCCTTCCAGAGCATGATTTCACCTTCGACAAGCCAGGAAACAAAGTGGTTTGCAGCAAAAAAAGGTAAAGAAAACGCTTCTTAACCTTTTCTTCTTTTTAAAACCTTTTTACTTTGGCCCCAGTATCCGCGATAGCGAACTTCACTATCGGTGGATTTCAGTATCTGAAGGGGGTTCCAGGAATGGAAGCCCCATGGATACTGGGGGCTCACTGTACAATTCTTCCTGATTCATACTTGCAAAATCCTATGGAGCAGGGAAGTAGTATTCATTTTTTACCAACAAGGAATTGGAGCTGAGAACTTGCAACTTACCTCAAGTGTCCCAGTGCTCTCAGAACTAGGATATGAACCTAAGCCTCCTGATACAAACCAACAGTCTATTCACTTATGCACACGGATTCCCAGCGGCAAAGGGTGCCTTGCCCGTGCTTGGTGTGGGCAGCTCTGCCAAAGCTGCAAGTGACTGATGTGGTGGGATGACGACATCATCAGACCATGTCAATTACTTCCCAGTCGCAGAGCTCTGTGACCCGGAAGTATTCGCTCTGTTCCAAGCAATTCCACTTGGAGCAGAGCGAAGCCTAATGGCTGATTCACACTACAGGAGGAATCCAGGCGCGTTACGGATCTGTGTAGCGTAGCGCGGAGCTCTTTGACAGCATTTTGGAAGCTTGCGGAGCAGCTGCAAGCTGCAAAATGGCTTCCCCTCATCTTTTGAGGGGGTTGCCTTCGCAGAGCTGGGAGGGTTCGCGGAGCTACTGCAGCCTACCAATCGGGGAGAGTGGCAGCATGCCAATCAGAACTACCTCCAATCACCTTCACAAGAAGGCGGGACAGCAGGAGGACTTCCGGCCAGCTCTGTGCGCTGGGGCAGGGGCATCCGCGCCTGGAAAAGTGTAGTGTGAATCAGCCCTAAGGCAGCAAAGAGGTGACAGCCCAGTTGCCTTTAGCTTTTCTCATGGCTCCTGCCTATGAGCCCAAGCTACATGAGTCTCATCGGCATGCAGGCAAGCCACCAAACTGTCAAGGGGATGTCAATCCCCCTGGTGAGGGTTGACACCCCCTTGGCTCGGCAATTTTTGGCCACTCCAAGTCCCTTTATGTTCTTGCAAGCTTTGCTCAAAAGAACACAAGGTATTCAGAGCAGCCGAAAATGGCTGATGATGACTGCCTGGGGGGTGCTGTGCAGTGTGGGGCACCCCATGGTAACCCCCCAAAAATTAGTGTCACCCGGTGTGCCCTGCACTTAGCTCACCCTCCTCCCAAATGATACCACTGCTGGTTCCCAATACAGAACTCGGCCAAAATTAATTAGCTATAAAACTAACTTTCCCAAATAAAACAGCAACTATGCGTAATTTAGGGCCTTGCCTTACTAACCTTCATAATATCCAACTGCAGTTCCATGCAGAAGCAGGAAATCAGAGCTCCACGAAAAGTTCTCTGTGGGCATGTCTAAGACAGCATTTCATGCAACATGGCTAGAAGACAATATAAAATCTAGAGATACACCAGCAGTAAGCATTTAAAATTTCACTTTTTTTGTCACCAAAGCCCTTATTTATTTGAAGTTTCTGGCATGAAGTTTCTTACAGTAGCTGCAATTCTCAAAATATCAAAAGGAACTCAAATACCTGTGAAAGTTCACGGGACTGCTCAGAAAGAGAACATACGAAGACTGTTAAGTTAAGGTTAATCAGCGAGGCAGGGAAAAAATCCACTTCCATTCCACTCTTCTCTCCCTGGATACCTCAATACCATATGAGCAATCTACTCTCACTGAAACACATCTGAAACTCTTAGGTGCATTTACCTTTTGGCAAAGCAAACCCAGGCACTGTCAAAATAAAGGTATTTTCTGAAGTATTTCTAGGGATGAAAATATTTCACTCTCCTTGCCTCAAGTTTAATTTAACTTTGAAGTTCTGTGAAGCCCCCAACTGTGGGCCTTTGAAGTCTACAAGAAATTTGAATCGTGAGACCTATATTTCCTAGTTAGAAAGTATCTCCAGGGAGCCATGAGAAGATGGGAGCAAAAAGCAACTCTCTAGATCTTTATCTCGTACTAGTTATGTGATTTTTAATTAGAGCAGTAGCTGCAAAAAGAAAAAGAAAAAAACTTTCATGGGCGTTTTATCACATAAGCATACAAACATCCCCCCCCCCCATCTTCCAAGGGAATGCGCACTTTGTGAGTTTTGTAACCAAAGGATTCTCTCATGACAAATGTAAGAAATTCATTTGCAAAACTACACAGAACAAGCCAAGTCTTGGAAGGAAAGGGAAGAAGGCAAATGTCAGTGCAGAACCAGTTGAGAAAAGGCATCAAAAGAAGAGTTAGGAAGCAAAAGTAAATAAATAAAATGGAAGCAGCCAACTCAAGCTAGCAAATGGGCACTTAGTGTCTTAAGTCAAGATTTTATTTAAATAACAGTTAGAGACAAAGTAATATACAGCCTTCCTTCCCCAGTTTATCTTTCAGCAGAGGAGGAAGTTCTGCCAACTATAGCATGCTGGAAGGTTTGTTCCTCATTTGAACTGCAATCCTACCCACAGACAGGCTGCTGAAATTCCAATAAAATCAATGGGATATAGACAGCCTTGTTCTCTTGTTAGGAGAGAAACAAATGAGTATGTGGTTTTTTCCTCTCCATTTGATTCAAATGCTAATTGCAATAAAATAAGTCAAAGTACAGGTAAGTCAAAGTACAGGTATGTTTTCCTAAGTTGCTTTCCTGCATGCCTACAGCTGGCAATTTATCCATGCGCACCAGGAGCAATCCCTCTGTTTGTTTATGTTGGCAATCGGACTCAGCATTTTTTAATTTTAAAATATTTTATCCCACTTTTCCCTTTTACAATAAAAGGCCCAAGGTGGCTAACAAGTATTAAATATTGAATTTACAATTAAAACAAGTCCGAGTTTTCAGGCCGTTTATTAAGGTTAAAACCGGACAAGTCCTGGGTTGACGCTTCGCCCCGATCCATCTCGGGCATCCTCAGAAGTGTAATAGCAGTTTCAGATGTTAATTGTAAAGCTGCTGAGGCTGCCAAGGTCAATGACAATAGTGTCAATGTTAATTTCTGAATAGTATTACAATATACTGAGATTGAAGGATCTCAGAACATTGGTCACTGAAAAATAGTTCCAGTCAGGTCGAAAAGTATTCCAGAGTCATAAGGAGATACAACATTGCACAACTCAAAAAAAAAAAAAAAAAAACACTATTCTTGAGGACTAGATCACAGATAAATAACCCTGCAGCCTTTCAATTAGCCAAACGAACCTGCTGTGTTGTGGTGCCGCCGCTAATCACTTGGTTTTTCCTTTCCTTCACTGGGACCACAGAGCTCTTCAAAAAAAATTTCTGTGTCTGGTTCTTGCAGCTAATTTCTGTGCACAAGGGAAAAAGAGAAGTAGAGATAAGGGATTAGATGGGTTTTCAGCACTTTAATCAACAGTTTAAAATAAGGTCCTTCTCTTCTTGTCTTCTTCCTCCCCACCCACCCACTGCTGTGGCCTTCAATCAACAAAATTCCCAAACAAAGCCTTGCTTGATGCCCACTGCTGAATCCTATATAACGGTAATTGGACACAGTTGGCACTTCCCTGTTCACAAACAAAGATTGGGTGCCGGCAGCGTACAGACACAGTAAGAGACACACACTAGAAGTTTGGTGGAAGAAGCTGCTGCCTTTCACATCTTAATCAAGGTGTCATTATTTATTTACCAGCCAAATATAAGCAGAGGAGAGCTCTAGCTCCTTTCCCATCCTCTCCTCCTTAACAGCCTAGCTCATCCCCCCTCTGTATTTCCAATGTATCTTCTTGAATAGGGGAAGACCTGGCTCCACTAAGCATATAACCATGATGCATGGCAGCTTGGCTGGGCTGGGCATATCCCCTGTGCTCACAATACTTCAGAGTGGCCATGAATAGGAGGCTGCATTCCGCAACCTTGGGAGGGTCAATCCAGGCCAAGCAAAAGCCGGAGTGGGATTCCTGGAAGAACTGGAGAAGCAACCCCAGTGAGCAGTTCCACACTTACAGAAAGAGTGAAGGAACCCTAACGTATGCTGGGCTCTCAATAAAGCTCATATGTTTTGTTGAAAACTAAAATGGATATTGGAGATTAATAAAACATGCAGGAAGGAACATGTGGCTGGACTAAAATGAAAACCAGGATTTAATTTGAGTTTAGCCATGAACTACATTTTCAATTATACAGGACCAATCTCAAAATATGTAAAGCAATAGCAGAGTGTGTGGTTTAAATATGTGGAGAGTATCTTCCTGCTATCCTGAACGTTTACGTTTTAGCTTACTAACCTTGTCACCTTGTTTTAGACTTGTCATCTTCAGCCTAATGTGCTGCTTCCTTTCTCTATCCTACGCTGCATTGTAGCTGTATCCCCAAAGCCATCTCCAGTTGGCTCAGCAGCAAACTAAGGAGCCATGCTGGATATGAATTGATCAAGTAGTATTGAATTGTTCCACTAATCCCATTAGCCACCCCAGGGCCACTAAAGCCACCAATCAAAGAGGATTTTTTAAGAAACCTACACATTTAAGCATTTGCTGTAACCATTTATCTGCATCCGAAGATTTCAGTTTGTCAATTTGCAGGAAGTAATATGTGCATTTCTAAAAATCATAGCATGCATTACGTGCCAGCAGACTAAAGTGGAAAACATTACTGTCAAGCATGTATCAGACCTCCTGAGAACCCAGGTGAGTATCATATATTAAAGAAATTAAAAGGCTGCTTTGGTGATATTAATGCAAATAATTGGCTTGCAAAGGCTGTGGGGTTAAAGCCCCTCAGAATCAAATTCAATTTCTTATGGGTTTTGAAAGTGCTAACTATGTTGAGGGAAATGCTGCCTGCCTCCAACCCTTGAGAAGATTAGATTATTACCAGCCAACTATGAGACACTTAAATCCAGCATTAGTCCTAATTCCCATTGAATCAAATCTGCATTGTGCAGGGAAAGTCAGGCACATATGATTTTTTCCCGCGCTCACATTCTGCTATATGCAGTGATCCATGTCATAAATACTAGATGCTAAACCCCTTGCATGTGTGACAAATAAAGCCTGACTGTGGCAGCTAGGGCAATGCAGGGAAAATGGGAACAAACTGCAGTAATCCATCCCGGTTTTGAGACAAGCACAGCAGAATATAAAATAAGAAAATATATATATTTTAAATGAATAATGGAGACAATCATGCATTGAGGAAAGGTGGTGAATTAATATAATCTGTAATGGGCAGTACATGAATCAAAATTGTCCAACTCTTCATGTAATTCATACAGAAATTCATGGATGGCATGATAATGTAAAGTTTAGCTGACTCAAAACTATAAAATAAAATAAAGACCAACACTCTGCTCTCTGGGGCACTATTACGTCTTCAGGCCCCTCTGAAAGTGCAGTTCTTACAGTGCAATCCTATACATATGTACTTGAAAGTCCCACTGTGTTCAGTGGGGCTTACTCTCAGGTAAGTCTGATTGGCGCTTTAATGTGCCAAATAGATTATCAGATGTTGGTAGTATCATGTAAATCCCTGATTTTAGATGCTGGTTTATGACTTCACATATCAAAAACGAACATGGAGCCAAGGCTATCCAACTCAAATCCTGTAAACTAGCACAGAACAGTCCCAAGGAGAGGTGGTCTATGTAAACATGGAAAAGATAGTAACCCTGTTTGAACAGGAACTTTGCAAACCCTTTTACAAATACAAATCCAATAAAAGTTATTCACTTTATGCATTTTCTCCCTCATCCCCAGAGATCTACAAGAAAAGTCTGAGCACCACATTATTCCAAAAATGGTTGTTTCTTATCGCTTGTGAATGCAACCCTCTTGGCCCTCAAAGACCCAGCTTTTTAGCATCTTTCTCTCTCACACACACCCCAGTTTCCCACATACATTAAATTAGGGCGAACCGGCACAACACCCAGGTAACTTGTGAGTGGAAAAAACAGAGTGGAAGACTGGAATAGGAAAAAAAAGAGGGAAGAAGCCGCTGTAAATCTACTGCTAGTGGTAAAAGTGGTTTCTAAATGTGCTTGGAAGATCTAATGATGAACACAACCCTCAAGCCTGAAATTCTGTGATTCAGGATGTCCCGTAGAGACTGAAATTGCCTCGCTGTGCATGATTAAAGGTAAGTATAGGCAGCTCCATTATTCCAGGATATTTCACAGAAGGATAATGGGATGACAATCTCAGATGCTTATTACCACTACAATCTTACTGTTGCTGATATCTCAAAGAGGATGAAAGTATGCAGCTCCCTACAAAAGCCAATACAAAAAGGTCTCTTAAAATAATGAAGTATGTCCAAAGGAACAACAACAAAAATTAGAAATGGTAGTAAACAGAAGTTGATCCAGTATGACTGCCATAAAGCCACAGTATACAATAAATAAGGAGCATATTAGGACAGCCATCAGTTTCATTATTAGAAATGAATTGCTTTTTCAGTCTTACTTCTCAGATATGTTCATCCTTAGATTATTAAAGAGATGCAAGTTTTGCCAGTTAATTGATAGTTGCAGTCATAGGTCAGGAAGTTCCTTATTATGTAGCATTTTAAGAGCTTGTAGAGGTTGCATTAAGCCAAGGGTTCTCAACCAGTGGTACTAGTACCACCAGTGGTACTTTGATGGCTGCTGGTGGAACTTTGACCACCAGACCACCAGAACTCCGCTCTAACGCTGCACTTTCAGCAGCGCATTTTTGCTCCCGAGAGGCTCCTGCCTTTGGCCAAGCCTCTTGAGAATGCTGAGAAGGGCCTGCCCAGAATCTCCTACCTGTGTTTTCTGGCCTCCAAAAACCTGAAAGCCCGGAAGTAACTGGCAATGATGTCATTGCCAGTCACTTCCGGTGGTATGCAGCAAGAGAGTGGTGCTGGAGGTGGTACTCAGCCGGGAAGGGATTCAGAACACCTGGATTAAGTGATTATGGCTGCAATCCTATACACACTTACCTGGGAGTAAGTTTTGCTGAACTCAATGAGGCTTACTTCTGAGTAGATATACATAGGATTGTGCTGTAGGATTCCAATCCTCTACATGGGGTTTGTGGTAGGGTTGCAATTCTATGTACACTTGGGGACAAAAAAGACAGGACTTGGGAGACTGGCATTCAACAGATGTTAACTGTCCAGATAAAACTTTCTCCCCTTGACAACACATCACCTGATGTTTAAAGACCTGAAGTACCTGTTCAGCAGTTAACTCAGCTGGTCCAGTTTCTAACTCAAGACTTGCAAGAAAATCTGCAGCTCATTCATCACCGAGGGCTCTCACTTCAATCACTCCACACAACCCAAACAATCAATGTTCACATTGTGTTAACTGAGACAAGACTTGCAGCCAAGGTTTGAAAGTTCAAAGGCTTCCTTCATATGAAGTAAATGAGTGGAGAATTTGGCCACATTATATAAAAGTCACATCCTATATCAGGAGTGGCCAACCTTTCAACATGAATGCTCCTGGCCCTTTAATGGTTGTAAAGGTGAGGGCATTTCAGCAGGTGCAGCTGCTTTAGTGTTTCAGCACTTGCAGCTGCCAAGATTCTGTCTTCTACACAACTCTTAAGAACGCAGAGGCCCTAATGGTGGAAGGTTGGCCACCCCTGTCCTAGTATTGGAGCTTATGAAATCATTGAAAGTGCATTAGTCTAGTCACTGGTATATTCATGTGCCATGAAACATGCAGGGCCTCTATGGCATGACAAAAACAACAGACAGGTCAACAACAGTGTGGCTGCGCAGTGTGAGGGTAGATGACTGCATTTCACTCCATAACAATCAAGACTCAAGCTCATTCATCCATCCACCCATCTTCATTGCTTTTGCACTTCATGAAAAATAGCTGCAGGAGCCTCCTAAATATCGCCAATTTCATGATGAGTACAAGTGCACCAACGTTTTCCCAACACTACACCATTACATTAAATGTTTACAAAACACCGAACATATTAAGAAATAAGGGAGAGTATGTTGAAGGTTAAGGCAGCAGAACCATTAGCATTTTGATAGCTTTCGACAACACATAAAAGAAGCAAGGTCTTTAAAATTCATTGCCCGAAGATTAATCCTTCTTGTACAGCATTTCCTCCTCGGCTTGAGGCAGCTATCAAGCTTTCTATTCTTTAATACCTTGATTTAAAAAAATGCTCTAGGAGACTGCTAAAGCTGGAAAGCTCAAGTCAGGAGCTGGGGCCTATAATTCTGGACAGAAAGGGTGCCTCCTGCTATAACCAACACACTTGCCACAAGTAGGGCTTCATTAACAAACAACAGGCTAATCATCTACAAATTCTTTGAAGAGAATATGGTTTCTATAGACAGAACATCATCTTTAGAAATTCATGAGACCCCAGAGTGTCTATTATTGACTTGAAAATAAAATTGCAGATTTACGGTGCTCAACGTATTTGTGGGGGGGGGGGTGAACAAACAACAACAGGCCCCAGAAGCCAGATTGTGAAAGATACAGAAGATACCAATTAGAAAACATAGTTGTGATCTCTATGTGTCATGCATGGTTTTAAATTGTTTCAGCTGCTCATTTAGGCTGATCTTGGTCTAGGATTGGGCTGCCGCTGCATGCATTTCATTGTTATGACAGCATACAAATTGAGCTCTCAGTGGTGAGTTTTCCATTCACTGCCAAATGGCCATCAAATGAAAACTGAAAGAAAATACATTGTATTTTTTTTTCCCAGAGAAGGGACTAATAGGACTGGAGAAGTACTAAGCCTTCTACTGTACCTCAGTTTCCTGAATGTGTCTGTGCTGCCCAGCTGCCTCAACCCCTTTGGGATTGGGGATGATAAGCTTTCCCAGTCTATGAATGGGTTGAGCTTGGAGTCAGAGTGTCACATCTGAGGGTAGCAGGGGGAGCATATGGGCAGCACCGTTTCCACCACCACCACCTAGTGCCCGCATGCTGGGGGGTGTTTATAGCTTTTTCCCTGTTGCAGAGTTTAATAGAATTTTAATAAAGTGACCCTTCATCCAAGCCGCTGTCCAGCATGTTTATTTGGGGAATTCACAGGTAATGGGGCAGTGTGTTTCGTGCGCCGCCCCCACTTGCCTGGCTACCCCCCTCTGCGCTAGGCAGAGGCAGGAAAATGCAGCCTACTGGCTGCCCATGGTCTGGGGCGGGGCGAGACTGAGGGAATGTTGGAGCTCTGCAGCAGTTCCCTCAGTCCTCACCAGCTTAGAAAACCCCACCCCCCCCCCTGTGTACAGTCTGAGATTAGCTAGCTGCTCTTTATGGCAGCCGGGTAGGAATTTTTTGCTGTCAGCCTGATTGGCCTTGGTTGGCATTTTTTTTTGCCTACACCAGACTGGCATAGAGGGGATGATAACTTAGTGGTGATAGGAGGTTATAGTTTCATGGTCAATTTAGGCAGGTTGCATGCGGGATGGGTAGGTAGAGAGATCATCATTGGTGTACATTCTGAGGTAGCAAGGTCAAGGGGTAAGCCAGGACCGCTCAGATAATACTTGCCCAGGTTGTTGAGGATGGCTGGAAAGCCCCTTTGGCTGGGTAAGCAAAGACCACCATACGGCTTAGCCTGGGGGGGGAATCTGTGCTGCCCAGCTGCCTCGACCCCTTTGGGGTTGGCGGTGATAAGCTTTCCCAATCTATGAATGTTCTGGCTGGCACACGTTGACTGCTAAGGGGATGAACTTGTCCTCAAAATACTTAATCACAGGTCAAGCTTCTAGTGTGTCACCATAATCAATGCTGAATCATTTGTTGCATTGTATAAAACTGGGAGCTGTGGTGGATCAATCAGCTGACTGCTTTACCACCTCAAGAGTCTATCAAGTATACCAAGAAATAAAGATGCCATGGGTGTAAAATAAATGGTCACATGAACTGGCGAGTTCTAAGTAATGAGGTGCCTCTGTGATTAAAGCAGGCAGCTATTGCATTCATCTGTCAAAACATGGATTCTGATGATGGGTTCTCTTCCACGGGCAGGACGTGACTGCTTCCGATTCCTGCTCAGACGGTTCATCTAACTGTACTGCACCATTTCATTACTACCAGCCACACTTTGATTTATGTCCAGGGGTTTATACCTAGCAACAAATGCTGCTAATAAATTGAATCCTCTTTAGAATGCATTTAGAGAGTTATTGGAAGAGCCAGAAAATTACTGTATCATCAGCTTACAATTGATGCATCTGTTTCGCCTTCTCTTTACTAAGCAATTCAGAGTCTAGACAGATTACAGTTTTACTACAAGTCATAATTCCTCACTATAAAAAAAAGTTCAGAGCCAGGAAAACAGATGAGAAGACTGGAAAACCAATGTTTTCTTCTAGAAAGTCAGGGAATGTTCAAATGTATATCCCCATTTATTACACTGGAATTTCATTTGAGAAGGTCAGAACGGCACACATGGGCTCCAGGCATGAACAAAGCTGAAACTTGCTTAGCATTAACAACTTTAGTTACATAATGAACCACCAGGGTTTCGTGCTTTAGGAATGAGTCTTGGAGAGCTGTGGGCTTACAGGCTTCCTCCTCTTCTTTTGCATGCCATAGTTAGGTAAGGAACCAGGACATGAAACCATGGTTTGATCCTGACTGGTTACCTAACTGTGACTTAAATAAACCACAGTTCCCCAAGTTCATATAAATTCAGGATCCTGGTTCTCTGTCTAACTGAGGCCTGAAAAAAAAACATAGGTCCCCAAGTTCATACATAACACACAACTGTAGTTTACTTCAAACTGAAAGCAAAAATATTAACACTCCTCTTCTCAATGCATGAAGGAGGAGTTTGCAAGCAGGTGAGTCTTCTCAGCTCATTCACATAGAGGGAAACCATGTTTTTCTTTATGCCTGAACTCAGTCAAAGTAACAGCATCATTGTCCTCTAGACCCTAGCAGAAAACATGTCACCAGAATGCTGCGTAAGCTCAGAGAGAGAGAGAGAGAGAGAGAGAGAGATGCTGCTCCTATAGAACTGTGCTCCATTTTGCTGATCAGAGACAGCAGTAGTAGTGGCAGTTTCAACATAGAGAAGAGGGCAGAAGGGGTGCGCCATAGAGGAAATGGCACTAGAGAGTGAGAGGGACAATAATACCATATGTCAGGTGGCAGATCACTCAGGGGCAGTTGATACATGCCGTAGGCAAGTGGTATATTGCATAGCTAGGGAATGCAGAGCTGGACAAACGTACACCCTATAACTCTTTAGAAATCAATTATATCCAGGCTTGCATGTTCTGCACTTTTATGCATCAAATCTCATTATGTCTCAGCACATACTCACAGTAAACCTGTTGTGGGTTTTTTTTTTCCCCAAATCCAAATAGGGCTTTTTCCTGCTTGAACTGAGTGTGTGCCTAGCAAATAGATCATATCTTTTGGCCACTATGACCACAAATCATCAGGTTGCGCAGCACAAACTGGGATTCTCTTAGGCTGGAGCATGTACACTACAGGCAGATCCTCACCACTGACTCACAGGATCCAATTTCCAAACATACTCATTCCAGACAGGAAAAAAGGATGGTACCAAGTGAAATAAAGTCTAAGAGTTTTATTTTAACATGTACTGGACAAGAAAAATAGAAGAGAAGATTGAAAGCACAGTTCTGAAAACAAAAAACAAGCTCTCTGTGGTATAAATATGCTTTGCTACAGAGAAAGAGGAATTGCTATTACTTAACTCAATTACATAGCAACAGCTTGAAATACTTCGTCTTTAAAAGGACTGTTCTGTTTTAGCTTCTATAATCTACAATTTAAAACCACCAGGCACATTTTTGTTCATCTTTCCAAAAATGGGTGTGTGGAATTTTGATCCATGCACAGTTCACGTTAATGCCCAGTGTGCACAGTACAGCCTCAGGGTTATTGCAAATGACGTGTGAAAGGATTCACATGAGCCAACAAAAACATTTAGTGTCAACTGCTGAAGTGGCTTGCATATAAGCCATGGCATCAGGATTCAGCTGATAGAATTATTCTGACTCCCAGGTTAGCACAGCAACCTGGAATTGCGTGCATTATGCCAGTGTGCAAGTAAATAAAACCTGTGGGTCATGGCCCACCATACGAGGCGTTGCGACCCCCTTGGGGTCGTGACCCATGGGTTGAAGAACACTGCTTTAGAGCAGGGGTCCCCAAACTATGGCACATGGGCCACATCTGGCCCACCAACACAATTTGGCCAGTCCTCCGAGACCAGTGGCATTATAATTACTTGTGCCCATTTCCACTTGCCACCATGGTCCTTCTGGACAAAGTGATTGCTGGGTTGGGTCACTCTCGCTGAGAACCTGAGACAGCAAGCGGTCCTGAAGTTACAAAAATCTTTCTTCTATTGCGAAAATTTTTAGTTATACACAAAATCTATACTGTATATATTATTTTCTATAATTTATCCACTGCAGTCCACCCTAACAGCAAGACAGACAGTGCAATCCTATCCAACTTACACCACCAGTGTAACCAGCAGTGCAGCGAGTGCCAACAGGGTGCACACTGCATTTTGCAGTGGAGGGGCAGTCATGGAGGCCTCTACAAGGTGAGGGAACATTTGTTCCCTTACCTCGAGGCTGCATTGTGGCTGCACCGGCAATGAAAAGTTGGTTAGGATTGCGCTGTCAGTCACATCCAGATTAGAATACTAGGTTCTTGTTGGGGTCCATGATTGGGAGCATGCAATTCCCATTTTGTTCAACTTGTCCCCAACATAAATTTTAATGAACTGCTGCTTTAATGATCCATTTTAATATGGTTTTAATTGTTATTCTGCTTGAATAATAGTTTTTAATTTTGTTTTTCTGTTACTTTCACAATTGATTTTGTGTGAGGTGCTCGCTTCGGCAGCACATATACTAAATTGATTTTGTGAAAGTATAGATACTTAAACACATGACAGCATTTGTACATAACATGGCAGATCA
This sequence comes from Plestiodon gilberti rubricaudatus, assembly GCA_026170595.1. NCBI lineage: Eukaryota > Metazoa > Chordata > Lepidosauria > Squamata > Scincidae > Plestiodon > Plestiodon gilberti. The sequence continues at coordinate 251,952,452 of JANXHW010000001.1, read as the reverse complement.
CAATGGACTGCCGACAGACACAGCGATTTCAAGCAGCCACCACACAGTGGGCCAAGATGACTTCACGAAAGCATAATTTCAGAGTCTACTCTGTAGCACAGGAGGTTTCTGCTAGTCCTGTCCCCAAATAGGGATATAATGTCTTGCTCGTCACATCTCCATCTGTTACAATAGCATCACAATCATAAGATTATAGTAATTACACTGAAGCATAGGTGAATTTAAGGCACAAAGAAAAATGTTCTCCAAAAAAGGAAACCTTTTCGCTTTTTTTTTTTGCTCTGTTTATATTTTTCTCTCTCAAGTCTCAATCATGCTCCCAAAATGATCCAGCTACTGACTATTCAAAATGCAAAGCCTTAAAAGCTTCTGATCTTTTCACTACTGTGAAGAAAAACTCTCAAGACTTTCAGACTCTGATAACCTGTTGCTCCTTAATCTCTTCAGACTCCATCACTCACAACTGGCAGGCCGCTTCATACAACTTGAAAGCAAAAGTATCATCTTTAATTGGCAAAGTATTACACAGCACACTTTCAGTCACTGTTCATTTGGAAAACTTCTTTCAAGGCTATGAGTTTGGAATAAGGCATCTTATTAGAAAGACGACTGAGTGTTCTGACTTATGGAACAAAATCAAATGACTATTGTATACAGTACTAGTTTGGAAAAACGATTCATCAGTATCCGCTAACGAAGGATGAAGACAAGAACTAAGAAATTAATTTTGAGCATTTACTTTTCAACAGCAGTGCTACATATCAAGGCAGATCCATACTCTTGCTAAAATACTGTCAGCCTTTCATATACCACCAGTCAAGCCAAAGCATTCGGATTTCTACAGGACTGGATAGCTTTCTCAGGGAGCTGGAGGTGGTTTGAAAAAAACGGGTGGCTGCTCATGTGTGCACACTGATCACACTTTTGCTTCTTGTAAGCAGGTTTCAAACCTCCACAAATTAGATTATCTATTCTATTTGATCATCAGAGGCAATGGTGGAACAAGAAACATGTGGATACCCTATGAAAAGTGATGCTTTGTGCTCCAACTCCACATAACATTAGTAATGACACTGCAAGAAGGTCAGGGCTATTCTCTTTGGTAAATGGCACCACATGAGTGAGGAGCTGATCCAGATCAAGACTGCAGCAGGAGAGGATAATAGCACTGTGTCCCTGCTATGATGCCGATCTGAATACCACTCACACTCACACACGGGTATTTACCAAAGGAAGTGGCCCAGGCATGTCTGCAATGACATTAGTAACGTCACATGTCGTTTGGGCCCTCAAACCACTTTCAGCTTCTTAAAAGTATTGCCTGTCTCTAGCCTAAAATGCAACAGCAGCTTGGCTCTTTGAGCAATGGGAATTGTCAGCTCCAGCAAAAGTATCCAAAGCAACCTTGGCTCTGTGAATTTCCAACACATGTCCATGGGGCCTTTTCAGTTGTGGTACCCACATTGCGGAACTCCATTCCCCAGGAGGCCCACAAGCATTGATGGCATTCTGCCACACCTGGTGAAAACATTTTTGTTTCACCAAGCCATTTGGTGCGTATTGAGTAGAACCCCCCACCCCGGTTGGATCTTATGCTCCTGTGCAAAATTTTGGCTAATGATTGTTTAGATTAGTTGCTGTTTTTATTCTTGTTTGGTTTAATTTTATGTATGTATTGTAAATTTTAATGATTGCAAACATCTTGCTTTTTGTCAGTGTGTGTGTCTGAAAGGGGTATATACTGAAAATGCCTAGAAATATACCGTAACTACTTTAGATAATGATCTTTATCTTCCTGATTCTCTTACTAAGGTATAATCCATACCGTAGGTGATGTATCATTTTTACCTTCGTTCACATTTTGGATAATCTATATAGGAACAAGGATGATGCCTCACTCTTCTCACATCCCATAATTAAACCTCTGAGCATTTGGTTACAGTCTTTTACCCAGTAATGGTCAACTTCAGAACTTGAGTTGCAAAGAAGCAGTAGTGTACTAAGGGCAGGGTGGGGCATCCGCCCTGGGTGCACACCGTAAGGGGGTGCCACCATGCCTGTCCCTTCAAATGACAAGTAGACCTGGCCTCCTGTAGGGGATCTCAAGGCAGAGGCCAAGTCTGTCCATGGCTTTGAGCAGCCACGGGCGGGGTGGCGGGGTGATGGGAGCAGTCTGCCCCAAGTACCAGTGGCGCTAGGTACGTCACTGCAAGGAAGCCAAATTACAAGTGCCTTACATCAACTTAAGGTAAGGAATTGACCTGAGAAGATCAATTTTTCTTGAACATAAAGTGTCTGCCTGAATAGGGGCAATTCTCCTAACTGATTCAGCTGAGAAATTGATTTAATAAGTCAATACAATTTTCTTATGCTGACAAGTTCTAAGAGGAAAAGTACATTCCAGGTTCCTTTTTAAAATGTAAAGACCTCTGGTTCAGGGGAGAATGCACTGATGCTTTTTCAGATAACTATTTGCTAGCTGCTTTCCACATCTCACTCAAAGCACTCCCCAACTACTTTTTCCTTCTTCTACAACTGCTGGGCAGCAATGCGCTTACAGTACAAATGGAGTGAACTTTTATTTACATATGTGTTCTCAAAGCAAGGTACATAAGAGGATACCAATTAAAGCATTAGGGGGAAAACAAAGACGCTAGCAACTTACAAGAGTAAATGAGAAGCAACAGCAGTCAGCAATGTACAAGCCTTATTTTTCAACAGTTCAGCAGAATCAAACGTTTTTACCCATTTCTGAAAGGAGACAGATTAGGTAGAAAAGCAAGCCTCCCAATGGAAGTGATCCCACATCCAGTCATCCAGGACCATCACAGAGGGACTGTTTGTCCCTGTACATTATTCCACACACATTTTCACACTGCAAGTGCTAAAATGGGGGGGGGGTGTTTACCTCCCCACCAAGCGGCCATTTGCTTGGGACAAAGGTGGCACGCGCAGAGAGAGAGAGAGAAACTGCAGAAAAGTTTCAAAAGGAGTATGGATCAGCAATTTGGAAGGAGAAAGAAATTGTTGCACAGCAAATTACACCAACCCTATAATAATATTTGACTTCCCTCCCAGTTCACGAAAACCGAAAGTGCCCGAAGATCGCCGTTTTGCAGCGATCCAAAGATCAGGGAGGCCTGCAGAGGGTTGTGTAGGCCTCCCCAAAGCTTCCCCAAGCCCCGGTAAGTACAGCGGGGGCGGTTTCAGGCACTTTTGCACCGGTGGCGATCCCCCGGATCGCTGCTACCGCCATGATGTCCCCTGCCCTTTAGGGGGGCAGGGGACAGCTTTGGTTCTCAATGGTGGGTCGCGACCCCCCATTTGAGAACCACTAATCTAGAAAATCATGACATATGACAAAATCCAAGTTCCATGAAACCAGGACATAAGAACATAAGAACATAAGAAGAGCCCTGCTGGATCAGGCCAAAAGCCCATCTAGTCCAGCTTCCTGTGTCACACAGTGGCCCCACCAGATGCCTCAGGGAGCACACGAGACAACAAGATACCTGTGTCCAGTCGCCACTCCCTTGCACCTGGCACAGAGAAAACCCACTTCTAAAAAACCAGGAGGTTGCTTATGGCTTGTAACCTGTGATGGTCTTTTCCTCCATGAATTTGTCCAAACCCCTTTTAAAGGCATCTAGGCCAGGTGCCATCACCACATCCTGTGGCAAGGAGTTCCACAGATGAATCACACGCTGGGTAAAGAAATATTTTCTTTTGTCTGTTCTAACTCTCCCTCCACTCAATTTTAGTGCGTGTCCCCTGGTTCTGGTGTTGTGCGAGAGGGAGAAGAATTTCCCTCTATCCACTCTCTCCATCCCATGCATAATTTTATAAGTCTCAATCATGTCCCCCCTCAGGCGCCTTCTTTCTAGGCTGAAAAGCCCCAGACGCTGTAGCCTTTCCTCGTAAGGGAGGTGCTCCAGCCCACAAATCATTCTGGTCGCTCTTTTCTGCACCTTTTCCAATTCAACTATATCCTTTTTGAGGTATGGTGACCAGAACTGGACACAATACTCCAGATGTGGCCTTACCATCGATTTGTACAAAGGCATAATGATATTGGCCGTTTTATTCTCAATCCCCTTTTTAATGATCCCGAGCATGGAATTGGCCTTCTTCACAGCCGCCGCACACTGGGTCGACACTTTCATCGACCTGTCCACCAGCACCCCAAGATCTCTCTCTTCATCCGTCACAGACAACTCAGAACCCATTAGCGTATATGTGAAATTTTAGTTTCTTGCCCCAATGTGCATCACTTTGCACTTACTTACATTGAAGCGCATCTGCCATTTTGCTGCCCATTCTCCCAGTTTGGAGAGATCCTTCTGGAGCTCTTCACAATCCCTGCTGGTCTTTACCACCCGGAAAAGTTTAGTGTCATCCGCAAACTTGGCCACCTCACTGCCTATCCCCAACTCCAGGTCATTTATGAATAAGTTGAAAAGCACCGGTCCCAAGGCCGATCCTTGGGGCACACCGCTTTTCACCTCTCGCCATTGTGAAAATTGCCCATTGACTCCCACTCGCTGTTTCCTGGTCTTCAACCAGTTCCTAATCCACAAGAGGACCTGCCCTCTTATTCCCTGACTGTGGAGTTTTCGCAGGAGCCTTTCATGAGGGACCGTGTCAAACGCCTTCTGAAAATCCAGATATATAATATCCACGGGTTCGCTCACATCCACATGCCTGTTGACCTTTTCAAAAAATTCTAACAGGTTTGTGAGGCAAGACTTCCCCTTGCAGAAGCCATGCTGACTCTCCCTCAGCAGAGCTTGTTCTTCTATGTGTTTTAAGATTTTCTCCTTAATGAGACTTTCCACCATCTTCCCTGGAACAGATGTTAGGCTGACCGGCCTGTAGTTTCCCGGGTCCCCCCTCCTTCTTTTTTTAAAGATTGGCGTGACATTAGCTATCCTCCAATCCTCTGGCACAGTGGCTGTTTTAAGGGACAAGTTGCATATTTGGGTCAAGAGGTCAGCAACTTCATTCTTGAGTTCCTTCAGAACTCTTGGGTGGATGCCATCCGGGCCTGGTGATTTATTGATCTTTATTTTGTCAATTAAGTCTGAGACATCTTCTCTTTTAACCTCTATTTGACTTAATTCTTTAGTCAGGGGAGACCGTTCTGGCAGCGGTATTTGCCCGAGGTCTTCTGCCGTGAAGACAGATGCAAAGAACTCATTTAATTTCTCTGCAGTCTCCAAGTCCCCTTTTATCACCCCTTTCTCTCCCTCACCATCCAGCGGACCCACCGTTTCCCTGGCAGGTTTCCTGCTTCTAACATATTTGAAGAAGCTTTTATTATTCCCTTTTATGTTGCCTGCCATACGTTCCTCAATGTCTTGCTTGGCCTCCCGTATCATCTTTTTACATTTCTTTTGCCACAGTTTGTGCTCCTGTTTATTTTCCTCATTAGGGCAAGACTTCCATTTATGGAAGGAAGCTTCCTTGCCTTTTATAGCCTCCTTAACTGTGCTTGTTAGCCATGCCGGCATCCTCCTGGACTTGGTCGAGCCCTTCCTCCTTTGTGGGATACACTCCCGCTGGGCCTCTATGACTGTTGTTTTAAACAGCCTCCATGCACTCTGGAGCTATTGGACTCTTTTTACCTTCCCTTTCAGCTTTTTCTTAACTAGTCTTCTCATTTTGGGGAAGTCTGCCCTTCGGAAGTCAAGGGTTTTCGTGTCAGATTTGCTCGGCACTCTCCCTCCGACATGCATGGCGAAACAGATCGCAGCATGGTCACTGTTCCCCAACGGTTCGGTAACATTTACCTCCCTGACCAGATCTTGAGTGCCACACAATATCAAGTCCAGAGTCACCTGTCCTCTGGTCGGTTCCGTGACAAGCTGCTCTAAGGCACAGTCATTTAACATATCCAGAAATCCAGTCTCTCTTTCATGACCTGAGCATGAATTGACCCAGTCGATGTGAGGATAATTGAATTCCCCCATGACTACAACCCTGTCTCTCGTTGACACCTCCCTGATTTGCTTCCTTATTTCAAGATCCCCTTCAGGTTTTTGATCTGGAGGACGGTAGCATGCCCCTACTATTTCATCACTCTTTGAGCCTGGTAATCTAACCCACAGTGATTCTACAGAGGAGTCAGAGCCCCCCTCCAGCTCTACTCTGGTGGATTCTACCCCCTCTTTGACATAGATGGCCACCCCACCTCCAACACGCCCCTCTCTGTCCCTCCTATAGAGTTTATATCCAGGAATTGCAGTATCCCACTGGTTCTCCGCATTCCACCAGGTTTCTGTTATACCTACTATGTCAATGTTTTCCCTAGCCACCAAACATTCCAGTTCTCCCATCTTTGCCCGAAGACTTCGGGCATTTGCATAAAAGCACTTATATACCTGGTCCCCCAAGAAGGGCTGCATGTTTGCCCCTTTATTCCTGCAGCCTTCTGTCTTGCTAGACTGGCTGTCATGTCCCATCACGCTACCACTCCCAATTCTTACTCTGCTATTACTTGACTGTTCCCCATCCTCTGCACCCTCATTCCCGAGGGATGAGGAGTCAAATCCAGGAGTCCCGAACCGGATGCCCCTCGGCTCCTGTCGGCTTTCCCCCAGGAGTCAGTTTAAAAGCTGCTCTGCCACCTTCTTAATGTTACGCGCCAGCAGTCTGGTTCCGTTTTGGTTCAAGTGAAGCCCGTCCCTCTTGTACAGGCCTGGCTTGTCCCAAAACGTTCCCCAGTGCCTAACAAACTTAAACCCCTCCTCCTGACACCAGTGTCTCATCCACGCATTGAGACCCCTGAGCTCCGCCTGCCTAGCTGGCCCTGCGCGTGGAACAGGTAGCACTTCTGAGAACGCTACCTTTGGGGTCCTGGATTTGAGCTTCCTACCTAGCAACCTAAATTTGGCCTCCAGGACCACCTGGCTACATTTCCCCACGTCGTTGGTGCCAACATGCACCACAACCGCTACCTCCTCCCCAGCACTCTCTACCAGCCTATCTAGACGAGAGGTGATGTCCGCAACCTTCGCACGAGGTAGGCAAGTCACCGTGCGGTCCTCACATCCGTCACAGACCCCCCTTTCTATGTTCCTGACTATAGAGTCACCCACAACAAGAAGCCCCCTTCCCAGAGGAGTATCCATAGTGCGACTGGATACGAGCCCATCACCTGAAGAAGGGGTCCCCACTGTGGGATTGTTTCCCTCTTTTCCAGAGCGATGTCCTCCAGCCCTGAGACTCCCTTTCCTGACCGCTGAGGAGCTGGCCAACTGAGGGTGGGACGATGCCTCCACGTCCCTAGAAGTCTCACCCTGGTTCCTCTCTACCTGCCTCTGCTTCTCCAGGTCAGCAACCGTGGCTTCAAGGGAGCGAACCCGTTCCCTGAGAGCCTGGAGCTCTTTGCACCGAGCACACACCCATGACTTGTGCCCAAGAGGCAGATAGTCATAGGACAATTGACTAGTTCTGCAATGCTTCAGTTTTCAAGGCGGTTCTACAATCTGTAGCTGAAGTGGCATTAGGCCCAGTTTTAAGGAGGGTAATTTTGATCATGTTGCTACATGTAATGTTTTACAGCCCTCGCTCATCTGCTAGATGTTGTATTGCCCTTCACACACTCTACTCTCATGCCCTTTGACAGTTATTATAGAAAAGTCACTGAATTTGTTGCTTTTTAATGAAAAGGATATAGCATTTGACAGTTAAATGCCAGGGAAATTTTAGAAGTGGTAGTAGATAATTGTCTGAACATATCTAAATTACCGGTATATTATTTATTAAAGTCATACTAAAGTCACAGAATGGCAGCACTCCAGCTCTTGAAATGGGGCTCTCTCAGAAGTATCCCTGTTTAAGCTGTAATGCACGTGTTCAGTGGCAAAGAACAGAAGTAAAATGTGCTGTTCGGCTTCCTAGCCTATATACGTATTGGTTGTCTTGCCTAAACAAAGACAACAGGATCCATCTTGTTAGCTCTTAAGTAATTTACAGCCCAATCCTATCCCCCGTCACTCTACAACATGCAGTCACGTTAACGGAGCACGCACTGCATGCTGGGGGGGGATGATCAGATGGCCAGTGAGAGGCAAGCTAAAAACATTTTCTCCAGTGGTTCCTAGGTCTGGCCCAGTGTGAACGTTGGGTAGCTCCTCCCCTTCCGGCAGGCAGGGTCAGGTGATCAGGACTTTAAGGAGGAGAGGGGCTCTCAGCCTCCCCAGTTGACCAAGCACAGCAGCGCCACACACCCCCGTAAAGGGACCCCACACGTCCCAGAAGAGGTACACTGGCGAGGAACCGGTCCGTGGACCTGTGAAGATACTGAGTGAAGAACACAGTTAACGTGCCAACGGGGGAGGGGGAGACCCCCAGCCCAGCGACCCCAGTAACGAGGGCGGGTACACTGACCCAGACCGGAACCAAAGAGAAGGGGAATTCACGTAAGTATCAATTTTCCCATTTACATAGCTCCTGGTATGCCACCTAATCACCTATGGGTCTCCTTGGACCCATTTTACCCAAGTCCCATTGAAGGTAGTGAGATTTACTTCTGAGTCAACATGCATAGGATTTCATTGCAAGGCCTGTTGGCAAAATGTACACAGAGGCTGAACACTAACAGATCAGCCTCCTCCTCCAAAGAGTAGTGGGATCTGTGCTATCAAAACCAAGTGGGTTACACCTCCTGATAACTCAATGACTTTGGTACCAAAACCAGAAGACCATCAACCACACACTATGATGCCACAACTCGAGTTTCACTCACCTCAGAGGCAGAGATGACCAGATAAATCTAGCATTATTTAATCACAATATTTATACACTACTACAGTTCTTCAGACAAACTTTAAACAAGGCCATTTACACAAACGGATATACAGTCAATTCTCGCTACCCACACACTCTATTCCTGCAGATTTGCTTATCTGCAGGGTACAAGAGTGTAACTCGCATCCTGCTATCCTCAGCCTGTTCTTGGCTATCTGTGGCCATTTGCTGCATCAACAGTCATCCTGAAGCTATTCATGGTGGCCATTTTGAAGCTATTCACTGCATCTGTGACCATTCTACAGTTCTCCAAAGCCATTCTAAATGTAGTCAATTACACTAGTAGTGCCCCAGAATGCCTTCTGCAGCCATTCTAAAGCTCTCTGCAGTCATTCTACAGCTATCTGCGGCCATTCTGAAGGTATTCGCAGCTGGCACTCCTGAACAGGTTAGCTACCCCTCCCCCTAAACTCACTGATCCCCATAGGATCAATGATTCGGTATCTGCTGATTTGGTATCCGCTGGGTTTTCCAGGAACCTACCCACCTCGGATACAGAGACTTGACTGTAAAACCACCAAACAGCAGCAAAGCAATTAACAATTAAAATAAAAACCAGATAAAACATCAACATTAAGAAAAAGTTTTCCTAAATTGAAAGTTGCCTTCTAAATGTAATAGTGCTGAACATACTGGATTTCCCTTGGAGGGAGAGGGGAAGCACTACTCTTATTTGTAACAACAACAACAACAACAAGAAGGCATGCCTTACATTCCAGACTGCAAGCAGAGTAAAGCAGCAAGAATACACACCCATCTATGTTCACTGGGCAAATAATCTTTTTTAGCTGCAACTCTAAGCATGCTTATTTGGGAGTAAGTCCCCTGAAATCAATGGGGACCTTTCTTCCAAGTAAACATGCATAGGACTGTACTGTTTAAACAATCATATAATACTGTGTTGATAGAGCACTAAATCTATATTTTGTGTGATTTGGATGTGAACCACCAATGGGATGTGTGGGTCTAATAACAGAAAATGTAATTTATGTATCCTTTCTGGAAAGATTGAGCATATTAAATGCCTATTAATGCATCAATAAGATGCATAGTGTATTTAGGTTCAGTAATTTATGTTGAAGACACAATTTATGTTGAAGACCTTAAGACCACAGTAGAACCACTGCAAATACTGTACTGCAGACTGGAATGAGGAAAAGAATTGAGAGCCTATCTTAGGACAGGTGGACTAGAAGGAAAGAAAAAAACAAGGAAGTTTAGAATTGAACAATTGAGGTTCTCTGCTGCATCTATAAAAAGGGATTGAACTCACCAGTAAAGACTACTAAGCTGAATACAGAAGAGATACTGTAATTGGAGAATAATAGTAAGCCAATAATGAGACAATACACTCCATTTATTCAACATGAGATAATAATTAGCCTAAGGGTACTAAGGTCAAACAATGGCCATTCAAACCTAAAGTGAAATATAGCTGTTCTGAAGAGGCCAAGCAGAAAGGAATGCAGTTCTAGGGATCTACTGAAATTTGCATGCGAGAAGCAAAATTTGTACTATATCAGGGGTTCTCAACCCCTTCCCGGCCGAGTACCTCCTCTGGAGCCACTCTCCTGCTGTATACCACCGAACATGACTGGCAATGGCATCATCGCCAGTTACTTCTGGGTTTTCAGGTTTTTGGAAGCCAGAAAACGCAGGTAGGAGGCTCTGAGCGGGTGGGAAGGCCCTTCTCAGTGTTCCCAAGAGGCTTGGCCAAAAGGCAGGAGCCTCTTGGGAGCAGAAATATCCTACCAAAAGCGCTGCATTGGAGCAGGGTTCTGGTGGTCTGGCGGTCCGAGTACCACCAGCAGTTGGCCAAAATACCACTGGTGGTACTAGTACCACTTGGTTGAGAACCCCTGTACTATATTATTATTATTTTTTACAGCCCTCCCTGAAAAGAAGAGCAACAAGAGCCAGCAATGCCCCCAAAGACTGAACTATTCTGGTGTTCCCTCTGTGTATGCAAGGTGGCAATAATTGAACAAGTGCTTTTCATTAACCAAATGTACAGATATGCATAAAATGGCAACTTATAGGCACTATGGTCATTCATTTACTCAGAGCTTAGCCCACTCTATCCCTAAAGCTCCAATCAGCTTACAATACACAAATACCCACATTTTATGGGGTAATGAGAAGAACAAGTAGATGTTTTTGCCAAAATATTCCAAAAGTGCTCTTTGGCTGGCAGTCAGCTCCAGACTTTCAAATACATTGGTTGATCTACCAGTTGCCAGTGAAAATGGGCTTTTAAGTGTACAATATTTTGAACATTAACATTGCAACAAACCATACGTAGATGGAATTCTTTCCACCTTCTATCCTTTTCTCTATTTAAGCCCACTGCAAAGGACTTTTTGCAATAATAATAGTCAAGCATCTGACTGCAGTGCTAACTACAGAGGAGAGCAGCAAGGCCTATAAGTCTTGCTTATAATTTAAGTATAGCAAACACAGCTCTACCCATTTTCCTACAACAGGTTGAGAACAAGACAAGACAAAATAAAATTAAATAAAACAGACAAATCTGATTATTTTGAAGTAAAAGGATCTCCTTGGGAAAAAGATCTTTATTTGAGGCAAATCTGTTAGCTATTTATCAGCTTAATCTCGTTATCTGCACATATGGCCTTCAAAATGTGCGTGTGCATTTTTTTTTTTAAATTGGGCAAGTATTTGCCGGTGAAATGTCATTCATCTGAATGCCAGAAACTGGGAGGAGAGGAAGGGAGGGTAGAGCATGTTTTGTTTTGAAAGGCATCATGTGAAGAGCTGCCACAAGGCAAGTCATTCTACTATAACCATGGAAGAATTCTGTCTCAGGCCACAAGAAGAGATGGATTCGGACATACTGAGGGAAGAAGAGAAGAAATTCATTAGCATAAATAGAAAGTGGCGTAATACTTTTTTCCATTCTCTTGATCCAGAAAATGTAGGGCAGATGGGTTACACAGATGAGAATCACTGATAACTCTGTATATACCGGGTATATTAACCTCACGAAATGTGAATTACTAACACAGAGATCTCATCAGACACATTCATCACCTAAAATGAACTCCAACATCTGAAGTTTCATAATCTCCGAAATAATCAGGCCCAGCCCAAATTAAAGCAAATACTCAATTCCCCTCCTACCCCATATTTAGCCCTTTTAGGGGTTGTCTTTGTGCATGCATCAGCCCACAAATCTCATCACCTCTTTATCCTTGCCTGTCCAGCATTTAAAGCAGGAAGTGCCACACCCCTTCTTCGCTTGAGCTCTGCCACCTACTGGTTCCCACCTGGTCACTTCTTCAAACACACAGGCTGGGTGGAGAACTTCATTCCCAGCCTCTGTGTTTGAAGCAGCAGAGCAAGAACCAGCAGGTGGCAACATCCAAAGTAAAGGGGGTGGGGGAAGGTTGTTCAGCCTCTGTCTCCTTCTTGCCCACCCAGGCAAAGAAGTGCAGGAAGTGTGGAGCGATTCTGATTGGATTGCTCTCCTCGTCCTCTCGTCACCATGACCGCTTGCAGCAGAAGTGCTGGAGAAAGAGGTAGGTTGTTACTGCCCCCATCCTCTTCTCATTCTTTGTCAGCAAGCAAGAAGAGGAGCGATGCTCATGTCGAAGTGGCTGGGCAGCAGGCAGGTGCAGGGTACCGCTCAGGAGTTCGCAACCTCTTCCACCCTGCCAACTGAAGCAGCCACTTCAGTCTGCCTCATGGCTGGACCAACTCTGGATGCCATCCATGTCACAGAAATGCAAATGCAGCCCTGAGGTAAGGGAACAAATGTTCCCTCACCCAGTAGCGTCACTAGGACGCGCGTCACCCTGGGGCAGGGGGCGCGCGTCACTCTAGTGACGCTACGATATCGCGACGTGGGGGGCGACCCGGCTCCCCCCCCACGTCGCCCTCCGGATGCTCCGAGGCCGGCCCGAGAGCCAGCCTCGGAGCGTCCGACCCCATCGGCGCTCCAGGGCCTTCTGAAAGAAGGCCCAGGCAGCGCGTCCATCTGGGTATTTCCCGGATTTTCGCGCATGCGCAGACCCGTTTTGAGGGCAAAAAGCCTTGGCGCGTCCGAAGGGTGTCGCGCGTCACGGAGGTGGCGCGCGCGAGGTGCGCGCGTCACCCCGTGGCGCGCGTCACCCGGGGGCGCCCCACCCACCCCGCCACGCTCCAGCGACACCCCTGCCCTCACCTTGAAGAGGCCTCCATGACTGTACCTGCACTGCGAAATACAGTGTGCGTCCTGTTGGCACGACTACACCGGCGCTGGAAAGTTGGTTAGGATTACACTGTTAGTAAGCAAGTAGAGATGAAAGTATTGTTAACTTCTGTCATCTGCAAAAAAAACAGCTCAACAATGAGCAAAACAAAACCATCACCAATAGACTACATCAAAGCATGGCATGGCTTTATTTTCCACGTCTCCAATATATATCCTGAAAAACCTTAACTTGATAGCTAGGTTTAAAAAAAAATGCTACCACTGGCATGACTAACGGCCCAGAAGCTCACTGAGAAAAGCCATGATGGAAGCCAAGATGCCAGTTTTTTCTGAGGCATGAAAAATAGTAAATTGGCAAGCCAGAATGACAGAACTACAAGAAATGCAAAATCAACCATCATCATCTGTAACGAGACCTAATTCCATGAACTAAGCCTATTTTAAATCTTTCTCTGCTATCTATTATTATTTATTAGATTTCTATCCCACTTTCTCCCCCCATAGAGTGGACTCTACCGACCTGTTTTAATAGCTGAACATGAAAAAAGCCATTATTGATCTTAAAGGTAAAGGTGACCCCTGACAATTAAGTCCAGTCGTGTCCGACTCTAGGGTGTGGTGCTCATCCCCATTTCAAAGCCGAAGAGCCAGCGTTGTCCGAAGACGCCTCCGTGGTCATGTGGCCATCATGACTCTCCTTGCCGCAGCGCGTAGCATGCGGCTGGAACACGGAGCACTGTTTACCTTCCCGCAAGCAGTACCTATTTATCTACTCGCATTAACATGCTTTGGAACTGCTAGGTTGGCAGGAGCTGGCCAAGCAACGAGAGCTCACCCCGTCGCGGATTCGAACTGCCGACCTTTCGATCGACAGCTCATGGTTCAGCGGTTTAGGCAGAAGGTTTGTTGAGCATGTTAGGGGTAAGTGTAACTCTCCGAACAGTCTAATAACTATTCCAAAAGAAAACAAGCAAATAATGACAAGCTGCTGTAAGCTGAGCCATTCCTTTCTAGAGATACCTTTTCAGTTCCTAAAACAGAGGTAAAGCATAGGATGCATTAAGTGTTTTCAACTTAAACACTCACAGATACAGAACTTGGCAGGAAATTTAGAACTCATCAGCAGTTTCACAAGCACATTTAAAGTCTCCTTTTCCTTCCCTTCTCCCCACCCCAAAACCTATAAAACCAAACAAGCCAAAGATGATATCATTCTGGGATTAAAAAAATGCCAGAGAGGCAACAGGCAAAAAAAGAGGCAAACTCTCAGAACTAACACTTCCATGTACAGTTGATATTTTCAGATATCAGAAAAAAATGGTGAGAGTGCAGGGGGCTCTTGTGTTCATACATTTTATTTAGCCCGAGCCAAAACTGCTCTCACATTCTCAATTTCACTGTTTATTTCCTTTCAAATTGCCCCTTTTCCAGGTTATTTTGGTGGCCCTTCTGAAATATATTTTACCCATCAATGCTGCAGCAGTTGCCTGACACTGAGCAGGGAGTTGAGCTAGATGAACTTCAAGGTCCCTTCCAAGTCCAACATTCTCAGCGCAATCCTATCCAACTTACGCCACCAGTGTAACCAGCGGTGCAGCAAGAACGGGAGGCCCCAGAACGGAAAGGGGATTCAAATCCCCTTTGAATTCCCCTTTTGGAGGGAATTTGAATCCCCTTTCCATTCAAATCCCCTTTCACACCAGTGGCATAAATTGGATAGGATTGAGCAGAGCTCAGCCAGTGGCATAAGTTGGGTAGGATTGTGCTATCTATGTCTTTTCAGTGGTGGCACCAACCTTCCCATACCAGGAGGCCTCACACACCTACCACACAGTGAACCCCAACAAAGAAAAAATCAACACACTATGCAGTCAATGTAACCAACATAAGACAGAGACAAGGAAAGATAAGGGGAAGTTGGTGGGTCTTTGGCGAGGCTGCATCGAGGATCAACTGTTCCATTTTCTGCATAGTCTGCAAATGCTGCATTGGAGGGGTCATGGTGGCAGGGGAGCAAAGCCAAGGAAATTTCCCTGAGTAAGGCAGTCTCAAGACAGAAAGAAGGCTATGAAGCAAGCCCTATATGCAATTATGCAGCAGCCTGAAGCGAAGCAGGGCAAGAAAGCCACACTGCCTTCCTGGAGGGAAGGAAAATGTTGAAAGATGGGCAACAAACGTTAGCTGACCAGTCTGCACTGGCTCAGCAGCTTCAGTTGTGCTTGAGGAGAAAGAGAGAAAGGCTGGAAAAGAAAGAGTGAGTGGGATGTTACTGATTCTTCTTGGGTGCCAGCTAGCATGGTAGTCCTTGGATGCCAGCTGGAATGGGGGTGACTTAACGCAGAACCAGCAAGTTAACAGCAAGGTAGGTCAGCGCAGGAAACGGACAACACAAGGCTCTGAAGCTAATGGTTTTTCTAGATTTTTGCCCCATAGAATCCTATGGGATCCTAGGTGAGGATCAAGGGATCCTCTTTTGTTATTTGAACCTGCTGGGTTCTGCTGTTGTGTTTCACACCCAATTGAGAGTGTGGTGACTAGTTTGGAGGTCTGTTTGCTCAATAGCATTTTTCCTTGATTGTATTCCATCATGGGGTTGGCAAAGACGACTGGAGGTGGGAAACCTTTCCTTTGTTTTGTTAAGAGTTGTTTCCCCCAAACTCAGGAACGCTTAGGATGTGGCAGTGGTCATGAGGCCAAATTCTGTCATAGCAGGATTTTGAGTCAGTAAATTCCATTTGACTTTAAGGAGTAAGAAGGTCTCTGTTTGAATCTGGAGCACTCAGAGCTCAGTTAGATCAATTAATGGGGGGTATGGGTTCAATCAAAAGTGTGGCCTTCCTGGCTTGTGGGTCTGTGGTCTGCCATCAGTCCAGTAGGTCACCATATTATTGGTCTGGTCCATGCTCTCCAGGCAGGCACTCAGTACCAAGTACATGTGCATAGATTGCATGTCTCTCCTCCTCAATAGAAGAAAATAAAATATTGACCATATAACAACTTCCTTTCAATTTGCCCCAATTAACCTTTATTCTGTATATATTTTTAAAAACATAGGGTTGGGCTGAATGTTCACAGCAAAATATGCCCCCTTTGAACAGGAAGATTTTTTGTTGTCATCAAATGACTTATGAGAAATCTCCCTTAAGCATTAACAAATAGGGTAAAAAAAAAAAAAGGATATACGTACTGTAGTAATGGGGGGGGGGGGCTCTTGCTGCCACTACAACCTGCTGGGGTTGTTGCTGTTTTCAGCGACAGTATATCAACAAATTTTTTTAAACAGGGGAAACTGTTTAAAAAAAATTAAAACAATTTTTTCTATACAGCTGATTTCTGTGCATCAAATGAGTTGATGTGATGATGTGCGATATTCCCAGACTTTAGGAAACCTCAATATGACTCCACACATTGCCTGGAATGATGCTACTCTATGCTTCATAATCTGAAGCATGACATCAAGATACATATGCTATTTTTATTTTTAAAATGAATAGCCTACTCTCTTGTCAAGTAACCAATAGTGATTTATAGAAAGCAGATCCATTTAAAAACAACCAAACAACAATGAAATATAATACAAAAACATACAGGGCAGCAAAACAATACAGCCGATCTTTACGTAAACCAGCCAGACCTGAAAGTGGCATCCAAAGGTGCCATGAAGTATGTGTCTTCAGTCTGCTTTTCTATCTTTAGTCTGTTTTTCACCATTTATAGCAGAGACCCAAGATATAGCAGAGACCCTCAGGCCTCCTTCCTGAACACCACCAAGGACTCCAAAACAAAGAGAATCTTCCTTGCCAGTTATGAACCTTGGGATGTCAGTTAAGAGTGTCTCTTCAGTGGGAGAGACTAGCTCCTCCCCTACCACAAGTTTCATAGCTTTCATGGCTATCTCTAGAGCCTCACCCCTTTCCTGTAGCCTCTGGTTCAGACTACAGAGAGCTGTTCTCTGGCCGTGGTCTTTCACCATTGTCTGGACCAGGGGTGGCCAACCTTCCACCATTAGGGCTACTGTGTTCTTAAGAGTTGAGTAGAAGACAGAATCTTGGCAGCTGCAAGTGCTGATGGTGCTGCTAAAGCAGCTGCACCTGCTGAAATGCCCTCACCTATGCAACCATTTAAAGGGCCAGCATTCATGTTGAAAGGTTGGCCACCACTGGTCTGGACCATCTGATCCTCCTCCCACCCCAGTAATCTCCCCAATTTCCCCTCTTTTCATCCTTCTCTATACCCCAAAACTTTCTTCCTTCCCTCATTTCATCTGGGAAACTCACCTTTCTTCCTTCCCTCATTTCATCTGGGAAACTCACCTATCTCCTTACATTCCTGCCCCCCCCTCATTTCCCCCTTCTGGCTCTGCCCCTTCTCCTTTTAGGTGTTCCACTCTCCTCCCCTCTCCTTGTCTCTCCTCCTACCAGCCTCCTCCTAGGGCTCCATACCATACATACAGAGTGAGTGTTAGGCATAGAATTCCTGTGTTTGGCTTAAAGTGTGAGTGAGTTAGTTCAGCTAGGCCCCAGTTTTGAATCTTTCTTTTTAAGCACCTTTTTGCATCTTTTCATTGTCCTTTCTCCACTGAATTATATAGCGGTGTTGGCTACTACACTGGATCCCTGCACATGATTGTTTCTCTCCCCCCCACACACATGTGCACATGTTACATGCATTTTAAAAGGCACTGCTGGTAACAGGGTGCTGAATTGAAAGTGGTTCTCATTATCATTTTAACCAGGTATTCATCTGGAGAAAAATGAGATCAAAATCAAAAGTTTCACAAAATTTCTTCCTCTTCTTCATCCACTTCATTTCTATTAAATAGCTGTTTGTAGTAATTGTATTGTACACCATGTCAGCAATGTCCAAAATAAACAGCACTGTTGCAATACATGCTGAAATTTTAACTGCCTCCCAGGGACTGTCGAACAATTGAATAATTATTAAGAGAATAAATATACAGTACTCAGAGGAAAACCAAGCAGACAGAACATCTATAGAGCAAAATGCATATAGTACAGTAGTTTTCCATCGCAAAAAATTAAGGGCGCAATCTAAACCTACTTAGGCCGCCATTGTAACCAGCGGCCCAGCGAAAACGGGAGGCTCCAGAATGGAAAGGGGATTCAATTCCCCTTTGAATTCACCTTTTGGAGGGGATTTGAATCCCCTTTCCGTTCTGGGGCCTCCCATTTTCGCTGGGCCACTGGTTACAACGGCTGCCTAAGTAGGTTTGGGTTGCGCCCAAAGAAGTGCAATACTAGGGCAAGTTTGGTGTAGTCCTGATAATTTCAAATGATTCCTTAGATCAGTGTGCCCTATGCAGACATAATACTTAAACACTGCACTTGAATATTCAAACCAAGATTAAAGACCAGCTGCCAATGAGGATATAAAACCCTCGTGGATTTCCAAACCATGGTTAAGCATTACACATGTACCATAAGAAGCCACAGTTAAGACTATTTTCTTGCCTTTCCAGCCTCTCTGCTCACAACGTGACAAGCAGGTCATCTCTGTCTATACATGCCCTCTTGGAACAGAGCTTAGTATAGCAAAATAAACCATGGTTACAATGTACATCTTTACTAGGGTAACAGCAAAAAAGCATGGCTAGAACGAATTGCGATTTCGTTTTATGACTATCTCTAGGCCCTAGGGCCAACAACACTACAACAATACAGGAAAACACTTTAAAACTAATTATAAGATTGTATCAATGATCATTCATTTCAGTTGATAAACCTAGTAAGTCAAATCTACTGTAATAACCAAATCAAAGTTTTGGAAATCCCCATGAGTCACCTCATCTAACATACCATCTGAAGGCAAGGTAACCTAGATTGAGAGTATTCCAGACAGATGTTAGTCAAACCCTGTTTTTAAAGTTCTCTAGAATGGAAATTCTACTGTATAGGCACAGCACAGAGTGGCCCTTCCAGGACTGTACAACTTCTACCACCATTAGAAATTGCATTAACATTCCATTCAAAAAGACTTTGTACATGGAAAGCTAGCATATCAAGGAGAGGCTAACATCCCCTGATATGTTAAGTCTTGCAGATCCAGTGAGATGGTTTAAAAAGAAAAAAAACACAAATTAAAAAAAAATGGGAGAATATTCAACACATGATCAGACAGGAGCAATTTGAAGCAGTACAACCTATACCACAAGCTATTTCTGCATGTTTGAATCAGTTCCCAATCTGAATGCATAGTACACCTCAGTTCAGCACTTCAGGACAAATTGTTCCATTGCCCAAGTAATCTTCTAATAATTTTTCAAATGTTTTAACCATTGCCTTTTCTCTTAACCTCAGTGGCAGAGGCCAACAATCATAGTACTGATTCAAAGTACTACGCTATAACTAATAGAATGTACATTAAAAAAACAATAAATGTTAAGAAGTGAAAGAGGGCAAACAACATGTTGAAAGGAGGGACATTTTATTGAAAAAATACAGTCAATACTACAAACAGCAAATTGTAATGAAATGTGCCATGGCAGCAAATTTCCACATAGCATTTTACTAAAATAAAGCATTAGCAGCTGGAGGTCTTGCTAAAACAATGGTTTGGATTGCTAGATGACTGCAGTATAGAAGAAATCATTTTCAAGTGATTATTACAGCTATTTCTTTGCACATTAACAAAGGGTAAATGACATAATTTATATGCAAGTCCTATCAGAAATCTAGGCAGTTCTGCCCCCTAGATCAATAGAAACCTTCCAAGTTACAATGTGCCCAGAACTAAGAGTAGGAACACCTGTAACAAAGTGTTCCAGCCACCTAGTAACTGTATAAGGGAACAATATATTAAGTTCCCTCCCATGCTGTTAGAGACAAAACAACAAAGAGGTATACCACACAAAGCAGTGCTAAGGGAGATCATTAAATATGACAACCCACTAAACTGATATTTGAAGATAAGGCAACAGGCCATGTTCAGCATGGGAATGGATGTGGTTCCCTGCACCGTAGCAGGCAGGCAGATCACCCACTGAGATGCTATTCCGAGGTACTGTTTTACTACCAGTTGCAAGTTTGGTTTGGATTGTATTAAGAGGTTTTGGATAATCCAGCTTCTTTGCTGTTATATTTAAACATGGGAGCAGGAAAATAACTGGCAAAGTACGTGGAGGGGGGGGGTAAGAAATCCTGCATCTTCCCGCAATCCAACATCCAAGAAAGTTCCTCTCTCCTCTATACAAAAGAGCATGGAACAGAACAGATCACTATAGAAAGACACACACACTTTCAAAAGCTGAACGTACTCCAGGGAAAAAGGACAGTATCACATTTTTTCTCCTGCCTATACCTCTCAACACAGGCTGTAAACATCTCGCTGATACCAAAGTAGGGTAGTGGAAGGAATACACAGCTGGGAAATAACAGAAGGAGGCTGTTACAAAAGAATGGCCAGAATGAATTCAGGACAGATCAGTACCCTCCTCATGGGTGGTGGAGGCAAAGGGCAGAAGAGAGCAGTGCTGCAGCCGCTGCCTGCTGTCATGCAGGTCTTTGGTGGAAACAGAATCTAACTTCATGCTTGGGGAAGTTTTGTGAAGGGAAGCAGCACCGCAGAGATTGGGGGCGGGGGGTTTGCACTCCAGAGGCTGCAGCCCTTCTGAAAGAGTACCAAGCACAGGGCATTTAATGGGGGAGCAGCGAGCAGAATAAAGATACCCCAGTGGGGCAGTAAAGGGTGTCAAGAGTGAAGGCAAAGAACTCCAATCTTTCGCGCGTGTTATAAACCTGAAGACATGAGAACCCCAATATTTGGAGAAAGAATGGGAGCACCCCAATGTTTAATGCAAACATGACATGTGCAGCAGACGTCAACGAGATCAGAGAAGATCCTGGAAGGAAAGCAGCGTCCTCTGGGCTTGGAAAAGGTTGGAAGGGGGCAGCCCTCAGGGCACAGGAGCGCCCCGGTGCGTGCTTTTGCAGGAAGCGCCGCGGGGCAGAGCAGCGCCCCAAGTTTGAGGGGGGCAAAACAAGGGCTCTTGGAACTCTCGGGGAGGAGAGTACCGAGAAGGTGAAGAAGAGGGGGACTCGTCCCCCCAACCCCCGTGAGGCAGAAGGCCCCCGAGGTAAACGGAGAAGCAGCTCTCCAGCGGAGAGGCTGCAGGGGGAGGGGTCGCTCGGCGGGGGAACGAACGAATCCCGCCGCTGGCCGGCCACGCGGAGCAAGGAGCCGGGGCTTACCCGCGAAGCGGTGGGAATCTGCTCCTCCTCGGCGCGTAGACAGAGAGACAGCAACTGCAGCTTCCCCAAATAACTTTCCCAGAAGAAGCCGAGGGCGGCGGCGGCACGAGCGCCCCTTAGCAGGCGGCAGCCGGCGCCGAAGTTGCAGCTGACGGCGCGAGCTCCGTTGCAGCCGCTCGGCGCTCGCTCGCTGCTTGCGTGTGGCTCCCTTTGCCCAGCAGCTCGGGAGAGCTGGACTCGCCAGCGCCAGCTCCACGCCCCCTCCGCTGGTGCCCCCTCCCCCGCCTCTCCCCTCCCCTGCATTGTTCCCCGCGTTCACTCACTGTGCAGACGTGTCCTGTCCTTGCCCGCTCTCTCAGCGCTGCTCCTTGTGCCTCGAATTCCTCCGGCCCTCGCTGCCCCCCCCCCCAAATACGCGCAACCACTTGCTTTTTTTCCTCTCTTCCGTCGAGGATTTCCCGGAAAGCGTTGGAAGTTCCTGCCCTCCCCAGCTCGCTCTTGGATTCTCTCGGAAAACTTTTCGCCCTCCTTCTTCTAGACAGGCGAAGCGTCTATGAGGAACGGGGGAGTCGAGGCACGGACTGGAAGGCGAGCGTGGGGAGAAGAGCCTCCTCAGAGCCGAGGCACCTGGCACAGGAGCGGGTCGCCCGAAGGGGCGCCATCGCCTTTACCTGCGGCGACAAGCAGGATCGTCAGATGTTCCTGCTTCCATTGAAAGCGTCTCGAGTTCTATAGAAAAATGAACAGACATGAATCCTGAAGGGGCCTTAGCTCAGCGGGCGAGCACCTGCTTAGTATGCAGAATGGCCCAGATTCAGTCCCCTGCCTGCAGGTAGGACTGGCCCGGGAAGACCCCGGAGGGTGTCACAATGCTGAGGTAGGTGGACCGCCAGCCCTACTCAGTGGGAAGCAGCTGTCCACGCCACTCCTTATGCTACAGGGCTAGCCTGATCATCTGATGCAGCAAAACACAACAAAAGGGTCTTGTGACACCTTAAAGGTGCACACAGTTAGTTGTTGTGGCATAAGAAGAGATGTCTGGAAATGGTGTTACTATATTTACTTTACTCAGAAGTAAGCCTATTGTGTTCAGTAAGACTTAAGGCAGATCCACACACTGTACGCATCTGGGCGCGTACGCATCCGGTGTCCTGGCCCCAGGTTCAAACAATGGGCTCTGATTGGGTGAACGTGAATGCGAACACAGGCAAAGTGGAGGACTCCACTTTGCTGACATTCGCGGTCAGCCAATCAGAGCCCATTGTTTGAACCTGGGGGCGGGACACTGGACATGTACACACCAAGACGCGAGCGGTGCGGATACACCTTTAGGCTGATATTGTAATCCTATCCTACTACTCACCAGAAACAAACATCTCTAGGCATAAGCTTTTGGGAGCCAGATGCAAGAGAGATGCCCACAGCAGTTCACTGGACCCAGGTTGGAAGGAAACAGCCAGTCCGCAGAGGTCCTGGTTTGCTATGCCAGAAGGGTGGGGAGATATCTCAGGAGAGCAGGGCCAGCCCAGTCATGAGGCAGACTGAGACAGCTACTTTGAGCAGCAGGGTGGAGGAGGTGGCAAACTGACACGGGATGCTCCGCACTCAGCACCTGCCTGGCACCTTCCCCAGCCCACCCAGCCACGTCACTGTGCACTCTGATCCTCTTCTTTCTCAGAGCATGCAAGAGGAGAATCAGGGCAGCAGCAATGCACCTCTTCCTTCACAAAGCAACCACAGCAGTGGTCCTCAGCAAGGGGCCTTCCAATTCCTGCCCAACCCCTTCTTCAAGCATGCAGCCTGGGCAGAACATGTTGGGAGCTGAATCTTTTTCTGCTCCCAGCCACGGGCGTCACTGGGGCGTGGCGGGGGGGCGGGCCGCCAGGGGGTGATGCGCGTCATGGGGTGACGCGCGCATCCCCTCGCGCGTCACCTCCGTGACGCGCGTCGCCCTCCGGACGCTCTGAGGCCGGCCCAGGAGCCGGCCTCGGAGCGTCCGACCCCGTCGGCGCTCCAGGGCCTTCTGAACGAAGGCCCAGGCAGCTCGTCAATCCGGGTATTTCCCGGATTTTCGCGCATGCCCAGACCCGTTTTGAGGGCAAAAAGCCCTCAAAAAGGGTCTGCGCATGCGCGAAAATCCGGAAAATACCTAGATTGACGCGCTGCTTGGGCCTTCTTTCAGAAGGCCCTGGAGCGCCGACGGGGTTGGACGCTCCGAGGCCGCCTCCCGGGCCGGCCTCGGAGCGTCCGGAGGGGGGCGATGCGATGCGGGGGGGGGAGCCGGGAGCCTATAACGTCGCGCCCCTAGGGGGGGTGACGCGCGTCCCCGCACCAGGGTGACGCACGTCTAGTGACGCCAGTGCTTCCAGCCCATGTGATTGAAGGGGCAGGAAGAGAGGAACCAGCAGATGAGCCCTCTCCTTGCTCAGCTTGCTTTAAAGAAATGGCCAAGGAGGAGGAGACAATAAAAATGGGGATGGAAAATTCAGGCAAGACTTCAACTCAGGCCAGGCCTGTATGGGAGCTGGTGTAATGGACAAGTGCCTGCAATGTAAGTCCCAGGTTCAAATTGTAGACTTGCTCCACACCCTGCAAACTGTAATACAGGAATAAGCATTGCTGTTGGCATTATAGAGACAATGTATGTATTTACTGAAGAAACTTATATTTCACTGTCAGACTTTCAAGGCGGCTTACAATGTTTAAAAGACAAGAGTGCATAAAAACAAACACCACATCATAACAAAGTAAAACAGCCAGAGAGCAGCATAAAGAGAAGAGACTGGCAGCCCAATCCTATCAACCAGGGCTTATGGGGGTAGATCTTGCGATCCGTCACCATACACCCCAGAGTGGCAGCACAAAAGCCATGCTGCCATGGTGTGTTTTGGGGCCACTGGCACAAATAGCTGGAGGTCCCACATGTGCAACAGCAGCTCCCAGATGCCCCACCAGAGGAGGTAGGGCAGCAATGGAGGTAGTTGGGGGGAGGATTTTGGGTGGTTCAGGCAGGGCCACTCAGAGGAATTATGTCAGGGGGAACAAAGAGTAAGGAGCAGGCCAGGCCGGGGGCAGATCTTGGCAGCGGCAATGCCACACACCAGATCTTATACTCCTTCCCCAACCCAAACTGCCCCCTGAGTCTCCTTGGACTTACTCCAGTAAAATAGCTGGCGTAGTGTGAAGAGACACATTGGAGGCCAGGCCATACACCGGACACTTCTCCTATGAAGGCTCCTGAACTCTTGTTCCTGAAAATCATATTTCAGGTGGCGATAGAACCCTCAGAAGAGTATATGAACAGCTTTGGACTTTACGCAGACAATGCTATATAAATACTATTAAGCCCTAGTTAAGAGGCTCCATGAAATTTCACAGGTGGTTTGTGTGCCTGGTGTTCAGGGGTAGGGGAGGCTCTAGCAATTCTCCCACTTTATTACCAACTGATGCATTCCACACTCTGCACCCTCACTTTTTACGTTTCTCACCCAGCATCCCAAGTACTGTCCCCAAACTACGTATCATAATTAGGGTTGGGCAAACCAGTTCTACATGTCCAGTTCTAAATTATTCTTTAAAAATCTAATTACAGAAATTCAGTGGCTGTCCACAGAAAACATTTGGGAATTGGGGAAAGATCTTTCACTGTGAGTTTTTTCAGCAACACCATCTGCATTCAACACAGTTGCAGGAAAAGCCAAAAGAGCCAGAACACATGGAGAGAATCAGAGACTTTGCTAGAATAACAGGGGCCAGAAGGCAGCCTAAAATTTAGGTCCAGATTAGGGACACTTGACAGGCATGGGCAGTACAATTCCTCACACCCCTCTTATTTGTGCAAATTCACTATGGCATCCAGATGCAACTGGAATGGGAAGGAGAGAGGGGGAAAAGAGTTCAAGCTCATTCATCATAGAACAGCCCTCCCCCCCCCCACACACACACAAAGTCTTCATACATTGACTAATAAGCAAAATTTAGAGTTTCCCTCTGCTATGGAGTGTATTATTTAGTACTCTGCTTACAGGAATGTGCAATGTTTCGCTTCCCATAAAAATTTGTATGTACTATCAATCACCATGCCGAGCAGTGCAGGAAGAAAAAACCCAAAGGTGATGGGAACTGGGTTACAAGTTGCAGATCAGTCAATGACTGCAAATTGCCTACAGAGATTTTAAGACCAGAAGGGATCACTGTGACAATATAGCACTAACCAGAAGTTTCCAGAATATTTTTTTTAATGAAAAGGTCTCAACCTTTTTTCCTCAGCATACTGATTATAATTTTCCTGTTCCATCACTGCTCATGTTAATTGCAGGCAACACTCTCAAGCTCCCAGACAGTCCTCCCAAGTGGGCCACACTGATGGTGACAGTGTTCACTCATTGCACAAGAAGGGAGATACTTCCAATGGCCTAGGTACAAAATTATTCTGTGCAGGCACTGCAGAAAGAGATCCATATCTGATGAGTGTATCCATTCCGACGATGATGTAGCCATAAATGACAGCTTAGATGTTTTGCCGGAAGAGGATGGGAAGCAGTGAGTATGCTGCCACCTGGTAGGGTTTCAGTGAGTTTTGAACCTCAAAGAAGCTTTAGAGGTAACCTTTAGAATGGAGAATCCTACAGCTCTGAGCTGCAGTAACTCTTCCCGGCGCACAATATTTGTTCACCAGAAGTTTGTCTGGAGGTTTACGAATCCAAGAAGACTAGTAGCCCAATGCTATCCTCCCCCAGCACAGGGTGTACAGCGTGGACCATATGGCCATGCTGCATCCTATCTGGGGGAGGCCGTGGCTGGAGGTCTACTTGGGGTAAGCGGGCATTTGCCCGCTTACCTTGGGTAACCCCCCCCCAGCTTGTGCAATGGGGCTACTTGGTTCTATGCCAGCTCTTTCGCTGGCATGGGACCAAACAGCCCTGTGTCGGGGCTGGAGGCCTGGGAGAGGGGATAGGATATGGCGTCCACAACGGACGCTGGTCCCACCCCCTCCCAGGCCTGATCCACCCTCCCCCACCTTGTTACACCCCTGCCCCAACCCCCACCACATCTCGAAGTGGCCTTATCTGCTCCGGCGTGTGGGGGGGGGGGCCTGGATACGGTGCCAGCAAGATAGCGCAGGCCTTCCTGAAATCACTGCAGCTGCAGCACCGGCGCCCATAGAATTGGCCGTAAGTGTGGAAGCCAGTCCTGGCAACAATTTCTTATACATAGGATGCTTAGTATGCAAATATTAGGATGCAAATATTCTTAAGTTTTAGATTGAGAGCCCTTTTGGGACAGGGAGCCATTTAATCATTTGATTTTGTCTATAAACCGCTTTGTGAACTTTTGTTGAAAAGCAGTATATAAATATTATTAATATTAATATTAATATTCACACAATGCATGCTGGATTTGGATTAATTCCATGCAAGAAAATTTAACAGTAGGTATTTGAAAACAACAAGGTTTCTCAGATATGTGGTAGTATTAATTAGTGCTTAGTGTGCATTATGGAAGTCGAATCAATTCCTGAGAGTGGGATGGCATGAGACACTTTTCTAAAATATAGTTTTTAGCCTTTGTCCCCAATACACAATGTCAACTAATATAGCAACTCAGCCCTCCCACATGTTCAGTGCGTTTTTACTGAGCATACTGTAGTTGATCATATTTTGTTTTCCTGATTAAAAAAATTATTTAAAATCAACATAATGATCCTATGTATCTGAATACAGATACACAATGCATACACAATGTGACGCATATAAATACTTCGTTCTAGAATCAGGATTTTCCATTTTATATCACAATTCCTCTTTGGGTCAATACGACAAGATTTTATTGCCTGGTTTTCCAGGAGAATGAGCAGGCAGTTCTGTGCTATTTCTTGCAAGGCTGATCATTTTTAATCTCAGTCCAGGATCCCATTTCTGCGCTGCGTCCCTCAAATATGTCAGCATCAAGCAGCCACACACCATATGCTAATGGAACCTTCAGAACTTTCCAGCTGTTTTTCTTTGATTCCCACTCACGGCTGTCACCATTTTGTAATAATTTTTTAAAAATATAAATAGCCCCCCATACTCCACCATTTGCAGATTCAGATTCTGTTTCCTGTCCTTAACACGATGCATTCAGGAGACAAGTATAAGACAAGTATAGAGAGCACTGACATCTGCTTCAGGAAGACAGAAGCAGCAAATGCTCTGCAATCTGATACAGATTCAACTGTTTAGATTCTAGAAAGTTGCCCAGCAGCTTGTAAGTGGGCAGAAAATACTGATCACATCCAGGGGATGGTGTCAAGGAACAGAACTCCCACGAGAAGGCAGGCTGACCCAAGGTAGTAGTGCATAGTGGTTAGCGCGCGCGCACGCACGCGCAAACACACACACACAGCTTCCCACTTTCCCTTTACTGGACCAGCAACTGATTAGGAAAGAATCTTGGTAGACTGTCTCTGCTGCCACCATTCCAGGCTACAGAGACCAGGCAGAGGAGGGTCATATGGGAAAAAACCCTCTCCCAGGAGAACAATGAACCCCAGAGTTCCTATTAAAAATCAATCCCACATAGCATCTGCAGGGTGAAGAGCAGAGGCGTTTCTATGGTAGGGGCAGTACCATAATTTGCGCCCCGTCCTAGTCCCCGTTTACAAACCAGAACGAGGAGGCCCCACCCCCTTGCTGTCAGAGCCATTCCACACGGTGAAGGCGACAGGCAGGAGACTCCTTGCCCATCACCTTCACCGCGTGGAATGGCTCCGACGGCGAGGGGGTGGGGGCCTCGTTACGGTTTGTAAATGGGGACTAGGATGGGGCACAATTTACGGTACCGCCCCTACCGTAGAAACACCTCTGATGAAGAGATGTGAGAATCTACTGACAATCAGAGTCAAAATGGAACTAGTTTATTAAAAGTCTAAACAAAAGGGATTACACAAACTTGGAAAAGAAAGGTGAATTTTAAAAAAGATACAAGCAAGCTGAGGGAAAATGCCTGAGCTTGGTGGGGAAAACAAAGAAAGGTTTTCACCCAAAGGATGCAATAACTACTAATGCCCAGCAGATGGAGCTGGGATGCTATTGGATGGTATGTGTCTCTGTGTCTTATAGCATTCTCTGTGCCAAATATTCTAAGTTCCTAGTCCAACTAAAATGAAAACAATAGCTACAAGATGATAGGGGGTCCGCCTGGATCCGCAGCTGCTCCTGGATTCCCAGGTGGCAGCGGTGGCCAGGGGGGCCTTTGCCCAGCTTCGGCTGGTGCGCCAGCTGCGACCGTACTTGGATCGTGCAGACCTGACCACGGTGATCCATGCCACGGTGACATCACGATTAGATTATTGTAACGCGCTCTACGTGGGGCTGCCCTTGAAGACGGTTCGGAAACTGCAATTAGTGCAGAATGCGGCGGCCCGTGTGGCCACTGGAGGTAGGCGGTTCGACTCTGTCGGGCCGCTCCTCCGACGGCTGCACTGGCTGCCGATTTGTTTCCGGGCCCAATTCAAAGTGCTGGTTTTGACCTTTAAAGCCCTATACGGCTTGGGGCCAGGATATTTGAGAGACCGCCTACTTCTATATAGTCCGGCCCGTCTCCTTAGATCATCAGAGAAGGCCCTTTTGCGGGTGCCGTCGCCCAGGGAGGTGCGAGGGGCGGCAGCCAGAAACAGGGTCTTCTCAGTAGTGGCACCTACCTTATGGAATTCCCTCCCCTTTGATCTACGAACTGCTCCCTCCTTGGACATTTTCCGGCGAGGCCTAAAAACCTTCTTGTTTCAAGAAGCCTTCTGAGCCCTTGCCTTTTTTAACATCTCACTGGTATAGGTGGGGGTGCTACTGTTTTTATGCTCGTGTTGTGACTGTCGCCATGATCTTTTTAATTGATTTTTAGTTATTGTTTTTATCAAATGTTATTAATTGTTTGTACTGTTTTAAAGTGTGATGTTTTTTATATGGTATTTTTTGTATTTCTGTTGTGAGCCGCCTTGGGTCCCTTCGGGGAGAAAGGCGGGATATAAATATTGTAAATAAATAAATAAATAAATAAATAAATAAATAAATGATAATTAGGCATGCATGAGATCATTTTTCTAGGACTGGATACATCTGCTTAGGGATCCTTCAGAGGTATTAAATCCACTCTTTGCCAATGGAACCCAATTCTGCTTGGAACCCAATTCTGAGATGGAGAGATCCTTAGACAAAGAGGCTGAAGAACCATTGGACTTGCAAACCCTCAAGGAAGATGTCAGAGCTCTGTCTGCAATTGTTGCTGAGGCCTCTTACCTTGTGCTAATGCAGAATCCTTCAGCACATTGCTCTGCCACCACTTCCTCATTCCTGTGAGTAGGCCTCCAGGCCACAAGATTTTCTCTGGCCTTAGCATCTCTGAGCACAAGTGATGCTCTGGCATATTCCAAGCGGGGAAGATGGGTCAAAGGCCAGACATGTAGCTTGTGTTCGCTTGTTGCTTTGCCTGGCAAACAAGCTTGCGAGTTCCCAAGTTCTCATTCTTCCCTGCCAAGTGGTTGGCCTTATTGGCAGGGCAGCCCAGCTGCGCCTGGTTCTTTGCATCTATTGTTCTAGTTATCTCTTGTTTACTGGTCATGCTGGGGCCCACTATGGCTTTCATCCACATTATTGCTATGTTTCATGTAACCCAGCTATAGCTTTGCTGGTAAACTCCTCTCTCTCTCTCTCTCTCTCTCTCTCTCTCTCTCTCTCTGTGTGTGTGTGTGTGTGTGTGTGTGTGTGTGTGTGTGTGTGTGTGTGTGAGAGTGAGAGAGAGAGAGAGAGAGAGAGAGAGAGAGAGAGAAAGAGAAAGATATGCTTTTTGAACTGGGCTCCATGATGGAGCACTTAAATAAAGAACTCCTTGTATGTAAACCTGGATCTGTCATATCATTTCCTTGGTATTCAAAAAACCTTCAAGCCCATGGCTGGGACATATACCGTATTGACCTGAGTATAAGACTCACTTTTGTCCCCTAAGGCAAGTCATTAAAGTAGGGGTGCGGCATACAATCAAAGTCTAGCGTTTTCTGCCTAGAGATTTCTGCAAAGCCTCCCGGTTTTCAAGCCTCTCCAAGTCTCTTTCAAAGGTAAAAAGCTTTTTCTTTTTTTTAAACTGCAAAAACTGTGTTTTCAGCTCTTAATCACTTCCTAAATGGCCAGGATCTCTCTAGCAACCTCTAGCCTTAGAGGCATTTGAAAAAATTAACCCTTACGTTCCAGCCCCAGGACTCTGTGGAAACTAAGATATTATTGATTCTGAAGTTTGAAAGTTGAGAGCAAGAGCTCCTGCATAGGCTTATCATATCCAAAGGGGGACAGAGTGCCAACCTTTAGGCTGCAATCCTATGCACACCTTCCTGGGAGTAAGCCCCATTGAATGCAATAAGACTTACTTCTGAGTAGACATGCATAGGATTGTGCTGTTAACCATTGAAATTTGGCCAGGTGCAGCTCATCATCATGGAAGGGTGCAACAAGCTGCACCTGCCCAAATTCCAAAGTTTAAAGGTAGGCACTCTGTCCCCCTTTGGATCTGGGAAGGCTACTTATACTAGGGTGCCCAGATTCAATAAGGGACAGGGAGCCTATGCCTTTAACTCAGTGGTTCCCTAACTGGGGCGTCGCGACGCCCCAGCCGGGAAGAAAGGGTTGCTATGCCCTTAAGGGGCATGGCAACCCGCGGTGACGACAATGGCGCGCCTGGGATCGCGCCGCCGCTGCCACCGCTGCGCCCGGGATCGCCGTTTTTACCTTCATTGGTGGGCAGTGGGTGTCCCTCGGGGGTTGCGGGGAGCCTGCGGACCCCTCCGCAGGCCTCCCCAAGCGTCGGAGCAGCGCTCCAACGCGATCGCAACTGACTTCCGATTTCGCGTAAAACCGGAAGTCAGTTGCGATCGCGTTGGAGCGCTGCTCCGACGCTTGGGGAGGCCTGCGGAGCCTGCGCGTTGGAGCGCTGCTCCGACGCTTGGGGAGGCCGCAGGCTCCCCGCAACCCCCGAGGGACACCCACTGCCCACCAATGAAGGTAAAAACGGCGATCCCGGGCGTAGCGGCGGCGGCGGCGTGATCCCAGGCGTGTCATCGCCACTCCTGGGAAGGCCCCGCTGCTACTTAGAGCAGCGTAAGGCCTTCCCAGGAGTTAGGGAACCTCTGCCTTTAACTGTACTAAAGCTGTACTGTTTTACTATTCTACTAATGTGTATTTTTTCTTTAAGTTTAAAAAGTTAAAAATGTATTTTTTAAAAAATAGCACCAAACTTCAAGGGTGCAGCTTATAATCAGGAGCATCCTATACTCAGGGCAATATGGTACTATGCCACCTGGTTTTCCAAGTGGTAGGGAAATGGCTTAGTGGTAGAGCAAATATTTTGCATGCAGAAGGTATCGTGTTCAATCCCTGGCATCACCATATAGGGCTTGGAAACATTTTATTCTGAAACCCTGCTGAGCTTCTGCCAGTCAGCTAGATGGAACAATGGTCTGTCTCAATAGAAGTCAGTTTCATATGTTCGCTTCTGTCTGTTGGAATGCCGTTGCCTCACCCGCCTTTCCCCAGTCTACAAGAAATGGGATCCTGGACTCTTGCTCCTCTTATCCTACCCTCTGGCCATATACAAACTCACCCCTCTCTTCTCCCTATCTTTGCTGTTATCTTCACCACTGCACTTTACCTCCTGACTATTCACCTCCTGTACTTTAGCTCCTGACTGACTATTTTGCTGAGAGATGGAGAAAACTCCTCAAGCAAGGTGTGGTTGCTTAGCAACCACACAAAATTATCCCTAGTCATTTCAGGTGACCAAAATGAGCACTTCCTGTGATTGCTAGAAGACAGATAAGTGCCTCCTAAGTGCTTGGAGGCAAAACTCCTTAGAAGCTGAAGTGGCATAACAAAGATGGGGGCTACAGGGGTAATTGATTGTATGGTGCTCCCTACAGGTCTTGTGGTATAGACAATGGTCAGTTTCCTCCAAGGAGTAGACCGACTTCGCATTCTGCCACCTATATCATTTCAGTTCTGCTTTGTACCTCACTTGTTGCTTCTCTCTCTCTCTCTCTCTCTCTCTCTCTCTCTCTCACACACACACACACACACACACACACACACACACACACACACACACACACACACACACACACACACAACCTATCACAGATGAGATGGTTCCATGACACTAAATCTTTCCCACCCCAAACCATTGATGTGTCCTCTTTCCTAATTCAAACCCATTGAGTTCCCACTTGCACAAGTACTGTATCTGTTCTTCTCACATGTTGTATGACACTCATTCATATATATGTACCTGTCTAGATTGTAAGGTTCTCAGGGCAAGTATAATGTATACTATATTTCTTATCTCCGTTTACCCCCAATGACCCCCTTCTCTCTCTCATTTTTTCTACTCATTACTGGCTGCACTTCTTTCTCTTGTTCTAACTTCTCTATATTCTTGGAGTTCTCTCTCCTCTTTTATGTTTCCCTTCATTTTTGCCATTCATGTCTTTTCTAAATGAACAAACACCAAGTGACCCAACAACAGACTAGCTTGGCTCCAGTTCCTCCCCCCCCCCCACACTTGTACTTAACACAGTTCAGTGCTAGACAGATGGGCAGAAAGAAGCACCCTGGGTGCTGTTTGCTGGAACCTAAATGCTTGTCTTTTTCCAGATAGATGTGGCGAGATCCAGGAGCAATCTGTGCTCTTTGGAAATAAAATATGTTAATTGGTTACAATAATGTATGCTGTGACTTCTCATCGAGCACATAAAAAAGACGACCCCTTAAAAACTGAGCCCAGCGTTACAAATGTGTGTCTTAAATGGGGAACCTAAACCCATATTAAAGCAACACTTAAGTGACCTAATTTTCAAAGTGCCAGCAGCTCTGTCTGTAGTTGCACTGATTAGTAATCTACTCAGTTTCCCCAGATCTTGGCAGAGAGATCAGAGACACAGGGAAATCAGAGTGAAGTGTGCATGAGGTACAAGTTGCAGGGAGGCTGTTAAAAAAACAACTTCATGTTATTACATTTATAATTAAACCTTGATGCAGTCAGCCTCTTGCTGTCTTCCCAGGATCAGTTGGGGAGAATCTAGGTAATGCCCACCCACCCCTACACAGTGTCAGTACCAGGTTGCTGGGCCCTGATGCAAACCCTGCACTGGGTTCTCCATAGCATCCCCCATCCACCACCTGATTGGATGGACAGTAGTGCATTGGGTGCTACAACTGCCACTGGTACAAAGGGCTCAGAAGTTGGCCCAGCTTGGTCCAGTCTAGGATCATCCCATAGTGACATCAGTTTCTTGGGTCCAATGGCCCATAGGATACCACACAAAGGGAATGGAGGAGCTTCTTCTCAGCAGAGGCCCTGGTGTGGTACAACTGTGATATTTCAGTTCTAATTAAATAAGAATTCCTGCACTGAAGGTGGCTATGTTAGGTAAGGTAAAGGTGACCCCTGACAATTAAGTCCAGTCGTGTCCGACTCTAGGGTGTGGTGCTCATCCCCATTTCAAAGCTGAAGAGCCACCGATGGGGGGCAAGTCGTCGGCGCCCCCCAATAAAAAATTAAAAAATACAAAAAAATTAAAAAATTGCCCCCCGGTTTTTTTTTTAGTGGTATGTGTCTGTGTGTATGCTTTTTCCCACTTAGCTTGTAGTATCGGAGCCGATTCGGAAGCTTATCCAAGCGACTTGAAACAAGCGGCGTGAACTCCGGAACTCCGTCGACTCGGGCAGGCACAGAACGTCAATTGGAAACTCTGTCGTTCTGCACCTGCGCAAACTGTGGAAGACTTACGCAGGCACAGAACGACAGTTTCCAATTGACATTCTGCACCTGCGCGAGTTGACGGAATTCCAGAGTTCACACCGCTTGTTTCAAGTCGCTTGGATAAGCTTCCGAATCGGCTCTGATACTACAAGCTAAGTGGGAAAAAGCATACACACAGACACATACCACTAAAAAAAACCCAGAAACACTAACAGAAAAAAAGGAAAAAAAAATCCGAAATTTAAGGGGCCCGCGCCATCCCCCAGCCTCAGCGCCCTGGGCCCCCACGCCCCACACTTAGCGACGCCTCTGGCCGGCATGACTCTCCTTGCCGCAGCGCGTAGCATGCAGCTGGAACACGGAGCGCTGTTATACATTCCCGCAAGCGGTACTTATTTATCTACTCGTATTAACATGCTTTGGAACTGCTAGGTTGGCAGGAGCTGGCCAAGCAACGAGAACTCACCCTGTCACGGATTCAAACTGCTGACCTTTCGATCGACAGCTCATGGTTCAGCGGTTTAACTCACTGCACCACCCGCTGGCCTCTAAACCAAGAAATATCAAAGGCAGCTACCGGTATTTAACCAGCACTGATACTGGCCCTAGGCTCAATTATCCCTTTGCAGTGGTGCTAGACCTCTTCTGCAAGATCCAAATGCAGTGGCACCATAGTGTAAGGGAATGAAGGCTTAAAATTCTAGGTACCTTGACCAGGGCCTCTGAAAGGGGGGTTAAGGGGGTAATTTGTACATGGGCCCAAGGCAAAAAAAATGGGTTAAAAAGGGGGCCCTGGAGCAAAAAAGGGAGGCCCAGGAGCCAAATTCATATGTAGGAAAGGGGCCCAAAAGAAACTTTGTACCCCCTGATAAAATTCCTCTGAATGGCCCTGACCTCGACCACCCTGTTCATTTTGTGATGATCCTAATCAAGATGGCAGCCCTGACTTATGAAAGGTATGCTTGTCCTAAAGTAGTAAGAGAGAACAGCATGGAGTACAGTATTTATTATTATTAACCCCACTTTACAGATGGAAAACAGAGGCTTTTTTGCAGTTGCATAATGAGCCTCTGCAACAGTCTTCTCAAGTGCAATGAAGTGCCATCATCACAAGACAGTCTTACATTTCATATTCTAGTGTTTCATGACAACTGACATCATAAAACCATAGAAGGCCCCAAAGTATCCTGTTTTAGTTTATATTTAATGTCTATCCCATGTAGCAAAAAGGAGAGACAATAAAGCTTTTGGGATCGCCTCACTGAGAGGCTTCAAACCAAATAACACTTTATTAGACAATTTAGAGTTTTTCACAGGTGGTTTTGACAGCAAACAACGTTAACGAAAAGCTCAAAGTGCTCTGTTACCCGCAGGGAAAATAAGGACTACTGAAGTGAAAGAAAACTGTTGAAAAACTTCTCTTCATAAAACCAGTGAGACTGTGCCCCAACAATTTATGTCAACACAGCCATTTGTGCTGATGTAGGTCCCTAAGCACTTGCTGTGAGAGAGATGGCACGAAATGGGAAGCAACTCAATGGTCCCATTCTTCGCCCCACCTTTGACCCTTCACAACAGTTATTTATTTATTTATTTAAAAAATTTATATCCCGCCTTATCCCATGCCGAGGCAAATGCCCAAGGCGGCTTACAACAAAAATTAAAAACAGTTTAAAATACAGAAAGTTTAAATACATAATTTAAAAACAATAAAAACAATAATATCAATAAAAACCACTGGGGGGGCAACAGTAGGGAGCACAAAAGCAGCATGGCAGAGCATTTTGAGACACAGGAGGCAGGCTACAACCCATCACCCAAACGCGAGACGAAACAAAAATGTTTTGAGCCCTCGCCGAAAAGTCATGAGGGAGGGGGTGGTTCTCAGATCCCCTGGAAGGGAGTTCCACAGTTGTGGCGCCACAGCGGAGAAAGCCCGCCCACGTGTTGCCACTCCCCTAACTTGCGATAGAGGTGGTACACGCAGGAGAGCCCCCTCAGATGACCTAAGAGAGCGGGCCGGAATATATGGGAGAAGGCGGTCCCTCAGATATCCTGGACCCAAACCGTGAAGGGCTTTAAAGGTCATTACCAGCACCTTGAATTGGGCTCGGAAACGAATGGGCAGCCAGTGCAGCTGCTGAAGCAGCGGCTCAACAGAGTCAAACCGCCTAGCTCCAGCTACCACCCGGGCCGCCGCATTCTGCACTAATTGCAGCTTCCGAACCGTCTTCAAGGGCAGCCCCACGTAGAGCGCGTTGCAGTAATCCAGTCTTGAAGTCACTAAGGCGTGGACCACCGTGGTCAGGTCCGATCGACTCAAGTACGGCCGCAGCTGGCGCACCAGCCGAAGCTGGGCAAACGCACCCCTGGCCACAGCCGCCACCTGGCTTTCCAGGGAGAGCTGTGAATCCAGAAGTACTCCCAAGCTGCGCACCTGTTCCTGCAGGGGGAGTGCAACCCCATTCAGAACAGGCAGATGACTCAGTACCTGCATCGAAGCTTTCCTGACCAGTAGGACCTCTGTCTTTTCTGGATTCAATCTCAACCTATTAGACCTCATCCAGACCCCAACCGCCTCCAGGCAGCGCTCTAGGACTTCCACAGCCTCCCTGGAGCGAGATGGCAAGGAGAGGTAGAGTTGGGTGTCATCAGCATATTGGTGACACCCAACTCCAAATCCCTGGATGATCTCTCCCAACGGTTTCATGTAGATGTTGAAAAGCATGGGAGACAGAATAGAACCCTGTGGCACCCCACACTGTAAAGGGCAGGGCGCCGAACAGGCATCTCCCAGCATCACCATCTGGGACCTGTCAGCCAAGTAGGAACGGAACCACTGCAAAGCAGTGCCCCCTAGTCCCAACTCGGCCAATTGGCCCAGAAGGATACCATGGTCGATGGTATCGAAAGCCGCTGAGAGGTCCAAAAGGACCAGCAGGGATGCACTCCCCCTGTCCAGTCCTCGGCGAAGATCATCCAGCAGGGCGACCAAGGCTGTCTCCGTCCCAAAGCCCCGCCTGAAGCCAGACTGAAAAGGGTCCAGATACTCCGTTTCATCTAGTATCCCCTGGAGCTGAGACGCCACCACCCGCTCAATCACCTTACCCAAAAAAGGCAGATTGGAAACTGGCCGATAGTTATTTAAATTGGAGGAATCCAGAGATGGTTTTTTCAGGAGGGGACGCACAATTGCAGTCTTCAGGATGCTAGGCATCACTCCCTCCCGCAAAGATGAATTCACAATAGGTTCCACCCAGTCGGCCAGCCCAACCCGCGCAGATCGTAATAGCCAAGCTGGGCAAGGGTCAAGCGGGCACGAAGATGATCTCAAACTACAGAGGACCCTATCCACGTCCTCAGGCTGTATAAGGTGAAAAGAATCCAAAACGATGGAATTGACAGATGCCGTAGGGACAACTTCTGGAACTGTTAAACCAGAGTCCAAGTCGTGGCGAATCTGAGCGATTTTATCTGCAAAGTGCCGTGCGATCTCATTGCAGCGGTCCGTCAAACACTCCAACTCACTTGCTACAGGAGCCGAGTGGAGCAGCCCTGACAGTTCATCACAAAGTGGCAACACATCCAGTTTGTAAAGGTTAACTCTACAGGTTTTCCTTTTTCTATTTCTTCCTCATGAGTACAATTTCTTCACATACTCAATGCTGACACCAGGCTGCTGGAATCCTATGGGAAAGTCTGCACTGGGCCTCCCATGACACCCCCAATTGCACACTGATGACACTGGAAGATACCACTGCCATTAGTCCCGAGGGTTCAGGGCTTGGCCTGGGCAGGTGGGTCCTTTGATGAGCAGTTGCCCTCAGCATCTGCCTGACCGCTGACACCACCCCTGCACAAACTTCAGTGAGACCAAGTACAAACTAAGCTCAGGCAGCCCAATCCTGTCTAGAATGCAGTGGCGGCAAGATTGGGCCCATGCCGGTGGAGCTGAAGCATTCCTCAAGGGAAAGGGACATTTATTCCTTTGCCCCAGGTAGTGCCCCAGCAGGCCCAATGGGACTCCTCGGATTTGCCCCGGCAAAATGGTCAGCGCAATTCTGAGCAGCTGGTGTAAGGCCTGGGACAAGGGATAGGATTCAGCAGAGCATGACGCTGATGATCCCTCCCCCATCCCTAGCATGGCTGGCCAATTGCCTCCTCCCTTTCCACCCTGGTCCGCCTTTCCCATGCCCCCTCCACCACCCAGCGCAGGACCTACCTGTGTCCGCTACCAGTGGTTGCGTCTCTGGGCAGAGTGAGTGGCGCCAGCCTCTCTGTCGGTGGAATTCTAGGTAGGAGTGCACTGTTACACCAGAGACAGAGGAAGATGAACACAAGCAATCCTCAATTATCAACTGGAAATTGAGGATTGGAGATTGGTTACTCAACTGGAGATCAACTGGAGATTGATCAACTGGAGATTGATTACTAACTCAGGTTGTATCCCACTGATTAATATTTTCTAGAACAAGAGGGGCAGAACTCAAGGTTACCTAGAAGACATAGCCCATGTCCTTCAATCTGAAAACTCTGCTTCCTGATCTCAAACATATGGGTATGGGCTAGGGCTACCCAGTGCGGAGGAAAACGTGCACTTTAGTCGCCAACGGTATTCTTGGCCGGTGCATCTTGTGCAGGATTGGCTGGAAATGTCTGATCAGCTCTTAGAATAAAATATCAATACACTGCAGATGCAAAATGGGAATAAAACAAGCAATAACTTGAGATAAAATTAAAACGGAATCAGTTGGCAAAGACAATTACTGCTTCTTCTGTGGAGGCAGTTATCTCCATTAAAAAAAGGCATGCCTTGTGAAAGGAAAACACAGCAGTTTTGTGGCAGAAACAGGCATTTTGTAAAGTATGCAAACTGAAGCAAAACCGAACAAGACAAAACCTGAATACACCCAGTAAGCCAAGAACTGACTATTGAAATGAATTATGCTTTTTCAATAAAGACAAAATTCTGACCATACCAAAAAAAAGGTGCAGATTCCAACCTAAAATAGCTACAGTACAGGGTGTCCACAAATGATTGGAGCGGTTTCACGATTTTATTGTAGGTATATTATTTGACATATGATCACAAAACTTCAACAACAACGCACAAAGTTTGGGGGGCATATTACAGGTGCTCGATATGCACCCCTTGAGTGATTCTGCAAACATCAATTCTGTAATCAAGTTCCTCCCACATGCGCGAGTTAACATGTCTCTATCAATGTGAGTAAAGGCATTGATGATGCAAGCCCACAGTTCTGGTAGATTGGCTGGTAAAAGTGACACAAACACAGAGTCTTTCATATAACCCCACACGAGGTGTTAGGGGGAGTTTTCCTAAACTTCGTTCAAAAGTGTCGTTGCACG
Organism: Plestiodon gilberti rubricaudatus; assembly: GCA_026170595.1. Taxonomy (NCBI): domain Eukaryota; kingdom Metazoa; phylum Chordata; class Lepidosauria; order Squamata; family Scincidae; genus Plestiodon; species Plestiodon gilberti. The sequence continues at coordinate 251,913,071 of JANXHW010000001.1, read as the reverse complement.
GTTGTCACAGATTGACTAGCATGAAATTTGAGGACAGCAAACACTTTTCTCGCTGTTTGAAGCCATCTTGCCGACTAAAAAAAAACTACTGCCTGTGATGAACAGGCCTATATCCTCTGGTTTAACTCCATTTTGATTTCTCAGTCTTTTGGATTCTCTGCCTGCTTGTTGCAGTGCTTTGGAGATTGGCAGGAGTCCAGCAACCATGAAGTTGCATTTTTGGTTCTGTCCTGCCTCGGGAGTCTTATCTGTATGGGAACTGAGTTGGTTAGTCATTCCCTCATTATTTCAACCACCTGTGTTAGACATCACAAGACTCTTTCAGTTGGGAGGGGGATGAGGAGTTTGAATGTGTGTCATCCTTTGATTGGTCAACTGCCTTTGTCCATCCCCTGATCCCCAAAAGTGTACTTAAACCGTCCTTTGAGAATCCATTTTGGAGCATCTCATTTTCACTTATTTGCCTGTGTGCTATGGCGTTTTGTGGAGTTGGCTTCCTGGGCTGAACTGCCCTGATGCCTCCCAGCCAAGCCTGGCTGGGTGGGCCCCTGCACAGCATCCCTGCCTGGGATGGCTGAAAACCTTATTCCATCTGTGGTGAGTTCTTTAGGGAAATGTTAAGCTTAGGAGTTATCTCTTTTTTGTGTTATGTCTGCTATTTTGTATGTTGTTTGTATGCCTTATGTATTTAGCAGTTTACTGCCTTATTTATTCCTGTGTCTCTTCTATGCCTTTTGCATAGTCTAAATTAAATAAACAACTCTATTTTATACATTGTGTGTTCCTTGAACCAACCCAAGCTAAATCCAAAGTCTACGTTGGCCACACGCTACCCTGTTCTCTTTCACGTTGAGTCATTTGGACTGCCCTTGGTCAGGGAGTCACTTGATTAACGGTCCTGTACTCTGCAGCCCCCCCCCCGGAAGCTGGGGTTTGGGAGGAGCTAGGAGGTCCCCAGCTTGTGGCAGTCTACCGTTGTCCCCCTTGTTATGGGGGTGCCCCCTCCTTGTCCAGGCTGGGGGGAAAAAGGAGCAAGGGGGGAGTGGCACACGCCGGTTTGCTGGCCTTGTTCTGTGCTGGACTCAGGGTGGCCATAAACCCCACTTCTCTACACTGCCCTCTCACGGCTGCTAGCAGTGCCCAAAGCAAACTTTGAGCAATGCGTGTCTCGTAACATCCAACTTGCGTGGCATATTGCTAATATTACAGCCATAAAAAACTAATGATACCGCTCCAATCATTTGTAGACACCCTGTATGTATATAGGTGGTACTGAGAAAATTTATTCTTATTGTTTGTTTTAGGATAAAGGAACAGCTATCAAATTTCTAGATGAAGCAACCTATGGGGTCCAGAAGAGACCTTCAGCATATCCAGCAGTTTCTGAGCACACAACGTTTGTGGTATGTAGGTTTGAAGAAGAAATTACACATTAAAGGCAACATTACTACTATGATAAAATCTAAAAATACAGACAATATTGCGGTATTGAGTTTTCTGAATTCATGCTCACAGGCTATCAAAACTGTATGCTGGACTCTAGAGAGATATTGAACTGTACACTACGAGACTTTTCTTTAAGTAGACAACATTCTTGAAGACGTTTGTGAATGTTATGCAGACAGATTTAAGGATGTGAGAGTCAGAGATGTAAAATTAAACTCCACATTGATGACAAAGTTAAGCCAATCATAGAGCCACATGGACACATCAGTACATACGGAGAATATGGAAACTGAGCTACTATGGTAAACAAGTATACTCCAATCTCTATATCACCTGCAGGATATCACCTGTGGGAGCTAGATCCCCGTTCCAGATCCATTAAATCATTCTCTACTCAAGTTACCTTAAGGAAATGCGAGACACGGCACAATCCATGCAAGTATGCACAGCCGGCCTAAATGGCTGGCCACTGCATCCTGCGCGTATTGTGGCTTGCACTGGAATGGCCCGGGCTCACCTCAGGGGGACGTTCATCCCCTTCCCCCGGTGTAAGCGGTGCGGGCCACAATGGGCCTCCTTGGATGCACGCCAGCTCTGAAGCCATGGGGAAGTGAAGCTTCTGAGGAGGCCGTGGAAGGCCGGCCCAGGCTGCAATAGGACATAGGATATTGGCGCATCTCAGAAACAATATCCCTGCCCCCTCCTAGTCTGGGCCAGCCAATGGCTCTCTCCCTTGCCGCCTTTGCCCGCCTTCCCCTTGCCCCTGCACCGATCAGCATGGGACTCACCTGTGGCGGCTGGCACAGAGTGTGGCCAAGTGAGCAGCTCCTGGCTCTGTGCTGGTGCCATTTACTCTTGAGATGGCACTTTTGCCAACTTTATGGCACTTTTGCAATGCCTTAGGCCAGCGGAGCACTCGCTCCACTGGCCTAAAGGTAGGCAAGATCAGGCTGCCCATATTTTAGTATTTCATCATCAGCAGAGTTATTCCAGCATGTTATTAGTGAATCATGGCCAGAATTTCAGGAATGAAAAACCTTACTGATGACATCATTGTACATGGCAGACTTAAAAAGAACATGCTTTTTAATTAAGAGCAAATGATAGAGAAAAAACACCCACATTTAATGAGAGAAAATGTGACTTCAACAAAGAATCTCTACAATTCTATGGATATGTGTGATCTAAATGTGGAAGCTTAGCGATCCCAAAGAAAAAAAATACCAGCTGTTCAAACAGCAAACACACCTTGCCTAGGTGTGCAGGTGAGAAGAGAAACCGAGTGGGACTAATTAACTGTGACGATTCCATCCTACTGCTGTCACTGAATGTTGTAATCACAGGTTCAAGGACAGCCTCATAATGAAGCAAACTGAGGCAATCACCTCAGAAAGCAGGTATCAAGGGGTGCTGAAGCAGTGGGTGCCTTCATCCCCCCCCTTCTGCCTGCCGCCCCCTGGATCAGCACCACCTGCCCACCCCACTATCGCTGCACTTTTGCTCAAGGATTTGAAAAGGAGGAGCGATCCGAGTGGAAGAGGCAAGAGAAGAGAGGAGAATTGTTTTCTTTTTCTCCACTGCTTCGTCTACTCTGCCCCCCCCCCCAATACCTTTTCAAATCCAGCACTGGAAGAGGAGTGGCTCTTTGTGCCTGCAGGCTTGGAACTTTCTACACCACCACTCCGTTCTCGTCTCCAGTCATAGCTTCCTTTTTCATGTGAATTCCCGTTCCCCCTCCTTTTTGAATACAAGTGAGTGACAGAGAAGAAAGGAAGGAGCAACTTCTTGTGTGCTTTGTGTATTGTTGCGCCAAGGTATGCGAGCAGCAGGCACCACAGAGGAGGCACCTCACTTCAGGTACCCAAAAGCCTTGGACCATTGCTGGCAGTAGAAGATATAGATCTTCATGATGGTTCTTACATGCCCAGTTTTTCCTGTCTAGATGCATCCCCTAGATCTGGCTGTTCCCCAGCATCCGGGGTGTTAGGGAGACTATTGCCGAATGGAGAATATATGGGAGAATCGCATATATTCTTCCATATAATCCTGCGATATTCCACTGATATTCCAAACCATGGCTCCTTTCACTAATGTATGTTCTGGGCGCCAAAGACCTAAGTACAGTATAGACAGGAAAATTCAGAGGACCACATATCAGTTTTGGTACCTGGCACAGAATAGCTCTAGAGATTTTGTCACAGCCTTTCATGTGTTTCATTTGCACTACTGCCAGGTTGCTATGGTTACATTTAACCTTCATCTGGAAACCAGAGCAACTCTCACTGCTCCTGTAGATTCACAACTAGCATGGACACCACAGGTGGGAGCCAAGTTGAATGGATGCAGCAGTAGGAGGCCTCAAGCCAGTTCTACAAATGTCACACGGTATGAACTACACACTTAACTTAGAGGTGCTGGAGATAACACATTTGTTCACTGTCCTGATGCCTTTTGCATTCTGTGAGCTTTTACCATAGGCATAAGACCACTATGAACCATAGAGCCATGTGTTATATTTGCTTTAAGCATTTTTAGGTTGCTTTTTCCAAACAATGACACAATGACAAAAGAAGCTTTCAACGTATGAAGCCAAAAACGGTTGCATGACAGCAATAGTTGAAAAATACTTTAAAAAACCTAACAAGCCAGCAAAGGCAACACTATCACCACCTGAGTGGGAGGAGTCAAAAGAAAAGAAAGGTTTTACCACGTTTTCCCCCAAAAAGGAAAGTGGAACAATTCTCACTATTAAGGGGAGCTCACTTCCCAGTATCAGAGCTACAGTGTTGCCAACACTGCTCATTTACACATGCTTATGTCTATTCCAACACATGTACATGCACACCCAAACTTGGGTCTGAATCTGTCCAATCCACAATTCAGTGGTGTCGCTATGCGACCCCCATGACGTCACTACTCAAGTGACATCACTGCCGCTACACATCCCGACAGAGACGCAGGACGGAAGGGTGGGCCAAACCCATTGCCGCTGCTCCCACAGCCAAAATGCCTGTGTCATTGTCAATGTCGCTGTCCACTTTGTCACCCCCTGGGGGTGGACTGCCCCTGTCCCCTGGCAACGCTTCTGCCACAATTAAGCTCAAATTAGGGTAATTAGCAACACATACAGAGAGAGAGAGAGAGAGAGAGAGAGAGAGAGAGAGAGAGAGAGAGAGAGAGAGGTCAACTTTGCAGTGTCTAACATGGATAGCAGAGCAAACAGCCTCAAAGTGCCTCTGATTAGGCTACCAGTATCCACAAGACTGAGCTTTCTAAAGAAGATACAGTTTATTAAGCAATATAAATAACAAGGAAATGGCATGTTCACTTGACCGATCAGTTACACAGAAACTTAAGGGTTGTGGGAAAGCAAATATTTGTATATAGCTACTTTTGGGATAGCCATGAGTTAAATGAAAGACGAAAGGAGCGAGAGTCAGGCTGCCAGCTGCACTGAGTTTCCCCACCAGCAAAAGAAAAGGAGAAAATTAGTGAGAGGCTTGAAGCAAACACTAGAGAATGGAGGCTTTTGGGAGAAAGGAAAAACTGTTATAAGGGTTAGAGAGGGGAAAATAAATTACTTATCCTAAATCTGATGAGTAGACTGGAGATCTCCACCAAATGGTGGAGGTCTCTACTGGCATCTTTTCAGACAGAAAGTTGGCAGGGTTCTACTTCCTGGATAGAGATAGATAGATAGAGTGGATAGAGAGAAGTTCTTTTCCCTCTCACACAACACTAGAACTAGGGGACATCCACTCAAATTGAGTGAAGGGAGTTTTAAAACACAGAAAAGAAAATATTTCTTTACCCAGCGTGTAATTGGTTTGTGGAACTCCTTGCCACAGGAGGTGGTGATGGCACCTGGCCTGGATGCCTTTAAAAGGGGATTGGACAGATTTATGGAGGAAAAGTCTATAACAGCTTACAAGCCATGATGGGGATAAGCAACCTCCTGGTTGTAGGAGTAGGTTTTCTTTGTGCCAGGTGCAAGGGAGTGGCGACAGGATACAAGTATCTTGTTGTCTTGTGCTCCCTGAGGCACCTGGTGGGGCCACTGTGTGATACAGGAAGCTGGACTAGATGGGCCTTTGGCCTGATCCAGCAGGGCTCTTCTTATGTTCCAGAGCAGGAGTACTTATAGGACTTTTAGAGAAAAAACGAAAACATTCCTGGATGGACAACAGTTTCTGAAACATCTCCTGAGTCCTGGGTGTGCAAGTAGGAGTTTCCAGGCCTTGACTGAGTTAAGATGTGTCCTTTTAGGTGGGCCCAGAAGCTTGATTGCACCTCAGAGAGGTTCCTGAAGGACAAACGGTATTGGAAGGCTGTGTGCTACTCCCATGCTCAAGTCATTGGTGGAAGATGCTTCCGGCCACTAGGCAGTTGGAACCTAATTTATTATGCAGTAAGACTTGTACATGTGAAATCATATCAGAGTGGAGAGTCCAAATTTGCAAGACCTTACAGCAATGTTTCTCAAAGTTCTTCCCATGAGGTGGGGAAGTTGTAAGTGTTGGCCTAGGCAGGGCAGCAGCACTCCTAGGATCCTGCCACCAAGGGAAAGGGTCTTTTTATTACTCACGGAGGTTGCTCTGGCCCTCTGAATACTTCGTCTGAAAACTGGAAGTGGTCGCAATCACATTGGAGCAGTGATCTACAGCATGGGGAGGCCCACCAAGGGGGCCACGGGCCTTCCCACACCCTCCGAAGCGCCACCAGGACCCCTGGTAAGTTAAAGAAGAGCATCCCCCCCCCGGCAGCAGCACAATCTCTGGAAGCACCAATGACACTGTCGTGCTGTCCCTGCCCCTTATGGGGGCAAGGGCCAGCAGCCAGTTATCCTGTTGGGTTGCAACCCTCCAATTTGAGAACCGTTGGACTAGATAACAATTGAAGAACTGCTAAAAGCCACACTACTAAGAACATCGAATATTATACAGTGATATCTCACCAGTTCTTAAACTCCTGGGTAGAGTTCAAACTAGTGAGCACCCAAAAACCCCAGTCCAAACATCTGGTAGGCTGTGACACCTCTGATAATAAAACGAACCAGGCTGCATCAGAAAACAATATGAGAACTGTCTGTCTTACTGGATCAAACCACGTTTGGACCAGTCTAGTATTCTCTTTCCACTGGACACCTGAAAGTAGGCCAATACTAGGACAATAGAAAATGCAGCCATATAACACCTGTTATTTAAAGATAGATGTACCGTACTTGGAAGTCACTATAGAAATGAAGCAACTAAAACGTAACAGGAATGATAAAATAGTAAAGTAACATAATGCAAAGGAGAAGAACAGCACAATCCTATGCATGTCTACTCAGAAGTAAGTCCCATTACATTCAATGGGGCTTACTCCCAGGAAAGTGTACATAGGATTGCAGTCGAAGAAAATGAACGGTGTTAGCTCCACAAGCACAAATAAATGGCGAAGTCCTACAGGCACCACTCTGTTCCAGGAAGGTAACCAAGGAAAGAATGAACTCTTTATCACATTGTATCCCAGTGCAACAGGCCAAGGAGAAGCCTTCCACTTTGCTTTGAGCTGGGTAAAGTGCAGCCTATGTGTGACTCACTAAAGAGCCTTCACCCTTCATCAGTCAGGAAAAGCGGAGCTCTCTGTGCAGTGGGGCCTGCAGAGAAAGGAGGGAGGTAAGCTATTAAGGATGAAGCCTAATGGCCCCTTGAGAGCAGCAGCAGCAGCAATGGTGAAAGAGGAGAGGGGACAAAAAGGACAGTGGGGAAAATATATATCTTTTAAAAAAAATCTGCAACTGAATTTTAATCACAGCCAGGGGACAACATGAGATTTAATACAAAATATTACACAGCTGCTTTGCTACATGAGATAAACTTCGTGTCACAGGATGAAGAAAATTATATTCCCATTCCACGTTTCTGAAACACTCAGTCCCCAGGCAGTCGGAAGAAGGGGCATGGAATGTAGAATGAGACAGTCGGAAGTGCCGGAAAGGCTTTTAAGCACCAGGCAAGCCACCAACCCCGAGCCGGTTTCTCAGATAAATGTTCTTCAGCATTTCTCAATAAATAATTAACTTTTCGCTGCCATGATCAGCGACAAATCTACATTTCCCCATAGACTAGATCTGATAGGTCTTAAATTAATACATCTACAAAGAAAAGATTAGTTGACACATCTTTGAAAGCTTGTGGGCTCCCTCAGATTGTGGGCTCCCTCAGTTTTGCAAACTCTGCATTCAGATGCCTGGGTAAATCTCTGTTTTGTGTGTTTTTGTCTGTGTGAGGGGTGGGGCTTGTTTTTGCAATGGTAGTTTGGAATGTCTCCCAGTTGTACACATGACGTTTTGACTTTTAACAGCATGCAGTAAGAATGTTTCCAGGAATTTGGGGAAGAGATTGTGTTAAGGGTGAAGAGAAGAGCCACTGCAGTGAAATATTTTAAACTTCAGAATCCAGGATATGTTCTTTTAGTCAAAAGTACACAAGTGTCCAAATGGCCTGGGGGGGAGAGAAGCAGTCCAAAAGAAGATACAATTTCCTTAGCATGTGGTTCTCTTCTTTGGGCTGTTTCACATATCACATTTTTAGATAGAAAAATAAGACTCAAGGTATACATTACATGCCCTTCCATATTCTTCCTCCACAGTTTTTCAAAAACCAAAACCAGACTGGGCAAACTGCAAGTTGGAGTGGAGGAAGGGTGGGCAGATTGAGAGAGTTGCTTAAACCTTTTCCCTTGCACTTGTGTTGAAATTCAAAATCACCACCCAAACTGCTTTTCCATTTGGGGAAGAAAAGATGCCAATTTAAAGATGCCTGTCTCCTCCTCCTCTTTTCCCTCACAAGTAAAACAAAGTAGTTTAGGAATGGTGATTTTTAAACTGAATAAATGACCAGTGAGAGATTAACAGCCCAATCCAATGTAACTTCCCTGACACCAACGCAGCTGTGCCAATGGGGAGCAAGCTGCATCCCATGGGAGAGTTTCCTGGTTGCCTCTTCGAGGTAAGGGAACATTTGTTCCCTTGTTCCAAGGCAAGCCTCCGCTGCCCCGATGAGTCTACTTGGACCTGTGCCAGTGATTTTGCTGGCGCAAGTCGGAGTGAACCTGGATAAGTGGATCGAGGCTGGGAAGGGAAGGATAGGATATCGGAAGACCCGCTGCCACTGATAACCACCTCCTTCATGCCCTCAACACACCTCCATCCCTGCCCAGTCCCTGCCCCTTTTATAATCCAAACAGCATCCTTGCAACAAGGTCTTACCGTTACCTCCATTTCACTAGACTAGTTACAGCCTGATGCCACTGCATCCCCTACAGGGAGAATGACATTTTTTTTAAACCAAGCTGTTATTCAAAATCCTACAAATAAATACCCTATTCCTTCCATCTAACCTTCAAAAAGGCAACCAAATACACGTTAGGACGTTGCAAAGTTTCAGAACATTTCAGAGGACTAAATCTGGGCTCCTTCCCTATGTAAAGTTAATCTGTCAGTTCGTCCCACTTGAGTCATTTCAGTCTTCTATTGGTTGCTGCTTGCCTTGAGTTCACTGTCAGTTAAACAGACGGAATCCGGGGCTTCCGATGCTAATTGACTCCAGCTGATCGGCGGACGCACGGCTATTTTAAACCCAGAGCTTTGCAGCTCTGTTATTAACATCTGTGGAGCCAACTGTCCACTTGCCTGAAGAAGTTCGGGAAACTCCGAACAAAACGTAGATATTATTATGAATTCTTATCATTTTATTGCCTTAAAATAGGTTTTTTTCTGAACCGTGTTTTAATCAATTAAAAATCGTTTTAACATCATGGATTTCGAACCCATAACTGACATTCATTCCTCATTAATTTCAGAGGTAGTTTTCAATATTTGTGTTTACCCTTCCATGTTTCCTTCCAAAGCTTTGTACAGGGATAAGCAAGTTCCACACATTTAAATAGGCCCATTGGACCTCATGTGGCATGCCAATATGAGTGTATGCATGAGCTTGTGTGTGTGACTGGTGCGTGTATGACTGTGGCACAAGAAGTGGCATGAAGTGAACAAAAGGCTTGTGGGTTTGTTAACACAAACCCACAAGCCTTTTGTCACGTAGTGACAAGAAAATGAGGGAATATGGAACTGTGATTTGGGGTTTTAAATCTGATTGGGAAGAATAGTGCACGAGTATGTGTATTTATGTTACAACAAATGCCAATATTCACATGTGAATACTGACAACTCCAGGTGAATATTGTTAACATCCCAAAATTGATATTAGTGGTTCAACCTTAACTCATATGTCTCTGACTTTTGGGCATCCACAGAATTTGCCTGGGATTGTCAGCATTCACATGTAAATGCTGACAATCATTCACTAGATTTCAGAGATCCACAGTAACTTATATACATGAGATATATACCGGTATGTGAATAGAGTGAGGACCGCATGGATGGGGGAGCTAGTGCTTAAGTGCCACCCTTTTTGTAGCAGAAGAGCAGGAGCCCAGCCTCTTATCTCCATAGCGTCATTGTAGATTGCCAGGCACCATTTTTAGAAAATGTTTTGGAATGCTATTGTTGTATGCACCATAGGCTTACTGAGATATGTCTGTGTACTATTGCACTGGAAAATGTGACACTATACATGTGGGCCCCCAAATCCACTGATCCGCTATCCACGGTTTCAGTTATCCACGGATCACGGGGGACCCACCACGGCTTTTACTTTTTTCCCAGTAAGCTTTGTTTCTTCATTAAACAAACAGGAGAAGCAGCCTCTGGCTGCTTATTGCAGGCAAGTAGAACGAAACTAAGTCCTAGAGAGGCTCTGCAAGGTTAACAGAAACCTTGCAGAGCCTCTCTAGGACTTAGTCTCATTCTACTTGCCTGCAATGGAAGCTGCTTCTCTATTTTAAGGAAGAAACAAAGCTTGCTGAATGAAAAATAAGAGCTGGGGGGACGCACGCCTGCCCACAGGGGAGGCGGGGCGGGGGGCCCTCAGGAAACCATGGAGGGGATGTTCGCTCCTATCCACGGTTTCAAGTATCCACGGAGGGGCCTGGAACAGCTCCCCAGAGGATATGAGGGGAGTACTGTACTGTACATTAATTTACAGCCAGTGCAGCAATGCAGCGGTGCTGGCACGGCTACTGTTGTATCCCATGGGGAATTTCTGGCTGCTGGAGGTCTCCTTGGGGTAAGGAGATATTTAGGGTAAGGGTAAGCCCCAGTAGCCCCTATGGGGCAACACAGACCTGCACCAGTGATATTGCTGGTGCAAGTTCATGGTAAGACAATCTGCCATAGAAGTGGTTCCAACATCACTGGTGCAAGATGCAGGACTTCTGTTCTGCATGGATGCTGTGAGCACCAGGGTGGTTAAATTCAGGGACTGTATCACTACAAAGAGCAGTGAAGCTCGTGTATTTCAGATCTCTTTTCTTAGGATGTCAAATTAAATAGGTTTCTTATTTTTCACTGAAAAGTGGCAAAAGTTTTAAAGTCATGCTTTGAAATAACAAATTTAACATAGTTGTAATTATCACTGTATCGTTCCTGAAATGCAAAGGTTTTTCGCTTCCCAATATCTGCTTTGCAAGACAAAATCAATCGCATCAAGAAGGTGTTTTTCTACTGCATGGCAGCACAATTGCCCTGAGCCATGATGATATGTTGATGCAGTAGGGCATCCTATCCCAACAGACAGGGATGGATCCATAAGCAAGTCTGCACAGAGAGCACAAATGACCTGTGAAATATTGGAGCCATGCAAAAGATGAACAGCTATCCTCATCTCACATGCAATGATACATTAAAGTACATTAAATACAGGGAACTTCAAGCAATGATAAAAGACCAGCTTTGGTTGCCACTTAGATCCCATGGATCTACTGCAGTGCTTATCCACTCCTATTTCTTTCCTTTCCAAAGCCCAAGGGCCGGAGATGGATGTGGGATTTTCCAGCAAGCAATAATTTTGACAGCCGAGTTTCATCAGGCAGGGGGGATAATCTTGCCACTTTCAGCCCCAGAACCTGTCAAAGCAATCATGGATTTCTATTATGGGGAAGCAATTAGAGACTCCCTGTGGCTCCTCATACTGCTTCTCTTTTGTAGGACAACACATCAAGCTTGCTGTGTGCTATCCATGTAGGCAAAGCTGGCCTTGCCTGAAGCTAGTGGAGATTGTTAAAATAGAGGTTACTGGGGCAGATGAAACATCCTCCCGCAGAATGCATGCAGTGATGCAGATTTTCCCCTTCCATTTAGCCAGTAGCAATCTCCAGCCGACAAATGAAAAGATTTCTCTATTGATCTTCAAGCTAATGAACACAGCTTTTGCCTCAGTGCGCAGTATTCATGTTCTCACTATGGTATCTGATTTGTGGAGCCCTCTTCTCTTGTGTCCTCCATCTGTGCTAATGTATAGTTCATTTGAAAACATAAGAATTACCATGTTGGACGAGGCCAAAGGTTTATCTAGTCCAACACTCTGCTTTGCTCAGCATAGTGGCCAGATAGATGCTCATGGGAGGAATGACGACGGTTGCTTTCCCTTCTTTTTTGTTGTCAGCATTGGTAATCAGAGTTATCCTGCTCTGAATGGGGTTGCACTCCCTCAGAAGGAGCAGGTCTGCAGCTTGGGGGTCCGCCTGGATCCACAGCTGCTCCTGGATTCCCAGGTGGCAGCTGTGGCCAGGGGGGGCTTTGTCCAGTTTCGGCTGGTGCGCCAGCTGCGACCGTACTTGGATCGTGCAGTCCTGACCACGGTGATCCATGCCACGATGATGTCACGGTTAGATTATTGTAATGCGCTCTACGTGGGGCTGCCCTTGAAGATGGTTCGGAAACTGCAATTAGTGCAGAATGCGGCGGCCCATGTAGTCACTGGAGGTAGGCGGTTCAACTTCTCTGGCCGCTTCTCTGACAGCTGCACTGTCTGCCAATTCGTTTCCGGGCCCAATTCAAAGTGCTGGTTTTGACCTTTAAAGCCCTATATGGCCTGGGGCCAGGATATTTGAGAGACCACTTACTTCTATATAGTCCGGCTCATCTCCTTAGGTCATCAGAGAAGGCCCTTTTACGGGTACCGTCACCCAGGGAGGTGCAAGGGGTGGCGGCCAGAAATAGGGCCTTCTCAGTAGTGGCACCAACCTTACGGAATTCCCTCCCTTTTGATTTACGAGCTGCTCCTTCCTTTGAGACTTTCTGGTGAGGCCTGAAAACTTTCTTGTTCAAAGAAGTCTTCTGAGTCCCTGCCTTTTTTTTAACATCCTGCTGGTACAGGTCGGGTGTTGCTGTTCTTATGCTCTTGTTTTCAATGTAATAGTGATTTCTTTTATTGATTTTTAGATGCTGTTTTCATTAGTTTTCATTAACTGTTTTTATTGTTTTAAAAAGTGATTGTTTTTTGTATTGTACTTTTTGTATTTTTTCTTGTTGTAAGCTGCCTTGGGTCCCTTCATAGAGAAAGGCGAGGTAAAAATATTGCAAATAAATACTGACTCTGATGGAGGTTTAATTCTTAGGACTAACTCCTTAATCAATGTATTTCAATGTCTCAGAGAAGTCGCCAATGATAGTGGCCATAACAACATATTTTCACAATGAACTTCGTAAGTGCATTTCATTAAAAAGTACTTCCTTTAGATTGAACATCAAAATGTCCGTTTTCTTCTGGATCACCTCTGTCTGCTTGCTGGTTGTTGTACTTAAAAGCATCAAAGGGCTGGTTTGGACAATTATCTGATGGCCATTGTGTGAGGAGAAGGGTGTGCTTACATGTTCCCCCCTCTCACACATGTGTGTGGGGGTTGGTGGGGGTGGAATGTCTGAACTGACCCTAATTGCACAGTTTAGACCCTTTTTTGTACACGAGGGTTGATTCAGCTGTTTCACTCCTATGCAGGAATGGAACAACACACCTGGTAGGGGAGACATGTGTGTGCCTACATGCTCATCCTCACACAATTGAGTTGCTGGTATTGCTGAAACTGATCCCTAAACATTTAAGAAGACTTGCTTTTGCAGAAGCCATGTTGATCCTTCCTCAGCAAAGCATTTTCTTTTATATGTTCAACAATTCTAGCTTTATCAATGATTTCCACAAGTTTTTCCCCTGGGACTGTTGCATTGGTCACCTTCCAGTTTTAAGGTGTTGGCCATTTCTGCTAAAGGCTTCAAAAGTGGGACACAGAAAATGCTTGAGATGATCTATGAGTTGAGAGCTTTCCCACTTTTCATGACACTATGCGAGGAATTCACCAGTTTTTCATGCAACACTGACAATGGGGTCATGAACAAATGAGATCCTCAGCATTCCGTCCAGAATAAGATTGCCCTGCTCCTGGATGTTTACATTCTCCCTGTAACTGTCTGCTTAGTCCATTCCTGAAACATATGCTAAACTTTGCCTACAGCTGAGAGGTCACTGTGCCACCTGACAACCTGGGCTGACATGCAGCCTTACACAAACACACATGGAAGAAATTATGGAGGTGATGGAGCTGGGAATTCAAGCGGAACCCCCTCAGGGCCAATGCATCAATCCTTCCAGCTGAGCAGGAGAAGAAGCTTGAAGACCCAGAGACTTGATTTGTGCAGACTCCAGTTCAATATGGAATACAAACAATGCATCAGTGATTCATGGCTTCCTCATAGCTAATATGTCATTGCCTTTACGGGAATGGGAATTTGAGGGGACAAAAAGGCTATTCTGTATGTCAATCAGTACTTCATCAGCTCAGAAGGGGCAGGAATACATCATCTACCCCATCACTTTAATCACTCCCCTCCCCCCCAAGTTAGCATTTGCTGTAGCATTTCTGTGGGCATATCTGCAAAAGCCAAGTTATTTTTGGATAAAAGACGCCCAGCCCCTACAGTTCACAGAAGACTGATGTTTAGTTCATCCAGGTCCCTCCCAGGCCTGTACAGCAAAAATAGAGGAAATGTGGAGCCAACATGGACAGCATAGACAAACAACACAATGTCAGGAGTACTACAGCTGTGGGAGTTCTCCCACCCCTACTCAGAGGAAAAGAACCTCCACAGCAAACATTAGCTGAAAGGCATAAGAGGAAGTAGCTCAGTAAAACACAGGAAAGCCGATGTAATTCCACAATCTCATATCTCTTAATGGCTATCCCTACAGTTTGCTCTTAAACCAGGATCCAGGAAATTAATCAGGTTGGTTGCTAAATGCAACACATTTCAGCTGGGCTGAAATGGATACTCATTTTTTTTCTTCATGCATAGCAATAGACCTATTTATTTTATCACATCCCTCTGTGATATGTTACCATAAGGCAGGTGATTGTGGTCCTCCTATTTAAATGTGACAGACTGTGCAGTGAGAGTCATCCCACAGTGTTGCTCTGATTTCAGATGATGAGAAACTTGATGAGCCTTCATCCATAGGGCTGCAGCTCTTTAAACGTTGCAGCAATGCCATGGAACAAACCCATGGGAAAGGCCTCCAGTTCTACACCTGTAGTGCTTAAAGGGGTCTTCAGCAGGCTAGCAACAATATAGACACCCATCATCATCCTTAGATTTTGTAAGTCAAGTAATCAACGGCAAAAGATTGGGGACTTTTTTAATTTTCAAAGTTGAAACCAACCTCTTAGCACTCATAACACTCATATTCATGTACTGTACTACTTATTCTCCTAGCTAAATGGGATACCAAACATTTTAATCAGCAGGTCACAGTCACCAAAATCTGTCACTTCCAATTCTCTCTTTTCATATGGCACCCTCTTTAAATGTTATTTATTTAAAATGTTTCTATCCTGCCTTTCTCCCTCCCATTGGGAGGAGCCCAAAGCAGTTTATAGTACCTATTTTTTCCCTACCCAATAGCAGCAGGCCTCTCCTTTGAAAGGCTCCAATGTGTAAAGAAAGAAATGGTGTGGTGGGGTTAAGAAAGAACAAATACACTAAAATGTTCAAGCCATAATTCTCCTCCTCCGCCTCACAAGGACATTGATGTTTCTGTCCCATTCTACATTAACACCAGAAGCATGCCTTCATTTCATAACTAATGAAAAATTGAACTGAAGTAGGCTCATTCATTTCATTAGTGTCTAATAACTAAATGAAAGCCAGAGCCACAAATCAGCTCCAAATGGCATTGGTTCATTAGTGCCAATATTTAGCTGGGATAGGATCAGAGTGCAAGCAGAAACCAATCTTTTTCTGATATGTGTTAGCACTTGGGGCCTTTGGATTATACACAAGCCGTGGCAGCTATAGTTAGTTTGCTGCTACCATAATAAATGGGCCTGAAATGCGATAAGCACATATATTGTAAGCCTGTGGGCTGGATCTTGTCACTGTTAATGTAACGTTTATGTAGTGCCTTATTTTTCAGACTTTTGAAAATAAATATTATTATTAATGCACTAATCATTTATGTACAAGTGATTTAAAGTCTACATTTTAAAGCCAGCCTTTTCTCCTATAAGAGTACTGATGACATGCTTATAAACAATGTAGGCAATGTGTTTAAAGGGAAGTATGCTGTGGGGTACCCTAAGGATCTGCTATGAAACTGGTGCTAAGCAACATGTTTACAAGCGATTTGGACTCAGAAGCGCACAGCAAGGCAGTCTGATTTACAAATACCACCAAATAATTCAGATGACAAAATCCCAAAAGGCCTGTCAAGAATTCTCTTAGGATCTCTTCCTGGCTGGGTGACTCAGTAACAAAATGGCAAATATTGTTCAATGGAAGAAAGTGCAAATGATACACACTAGGACAAAATTTCTAGCATCACACTGATGCGGTCTAAATTGCAGTGATGTAGACTTGAGTCTATTGAGTCGGACTTGAGTTGGACTCAAATTGCGTCAATGACTTGACTGAGACTTGACTCGGCGATTGTAAAAACTCAAAAGGCTCGACTTGAGACTTGGAGCCTTTTACAAGTCTAATTTTATTCAGTTTTAAACACGTTTCCCCATTAAATTAGGCTTACCATCCGTCCCGGAAAACCCGGTACCGCCCTGGTTTCCGGGCTCCGGTCCCGTGTCGGCCCCAGGCTTTCCGGGCCTGGTGGAAGCCTCCGCCATTGACTTCAAAGTGTAAAAAGTTACCTTTTTCCGGTGCCGCCATCTTGGATCTCACAAAATCTTGTGAGATCCAAGATGGCGGCACCCAAATCTCCTCACAAGATTTGGGCGCTGCCATCTTGGATTTTGCTAGATCCAAGATGGCGCCGCCGGGAAAAAAGGTGTTTTACACTTTGAAAGTGGCGGAGGCTTCAGGGGTAGCAGGAATCCTGGCTGGCTCGGATGCAGCCGGCCAGGCTCTAGAAGAGGTGGCGGTAGCCACGAAGACGATGACGTGGAGGATGTGGACAACAACAAGATGGATGGATGGCAGCAATGGCGGCGGCAATGGCAAAGAAGATGACGTGGATGGTGGGCGGCAATGGTGGCAGCTACCATGAAGACGACGTGGATGGTGAGTGGCAATGGTGGCGGCCGCCGCGAAGAAGACGACATTGATGGCGGCAATGGCAGCGGCCACTGCTGCTGCAAAGAACAACAACAACAACAACGTGGATGGCGGCAGCGGCGGGACAGGTAAGTAAATTAATTAATTCATTAAAAATTAAATAAATAAAAATTGATTTTTAATTAATTAATTAATTAAATTGATTAATTAATTATTGGGGGTGTCCCAGTTTACAGCTGGGAAAATCTGGTAAGTCTACATTAAATAGATAGGGACTCAACGTGCAACCAAAGACTCTGGACTTGGGGGCAAAGACTTGGGACTTGACTTGAGACTTGGAATCAGAGACTTGATCCACATCCCTGCTAAATTGGTTAAGTGCAAAGAAAGGTTTTACGACCCAATCCTGTTCCTGAGATATGCCAATGCACCCCCAATACGCTGGCCCAACAGCCCCGTGCATAGAAGCCCACCCACTGACAGAAGCACCATGGATGCTGGCACAATGTCAGAAAAGCGATGCTGGCAAAATGTCAGAAAAGCGCCAAGCTGTCACAACCTGTACATAGTTTGGACACTGGTGCAACTCTGCCAGTGGACAGGCCAAAATGGGGAGGAGATTGGGGTGTGACATGGGAGGGATGAGGAGTTGATGCATGCCAAATCCTAACCAGTGGCGTCACTAGACGCGCGTCACCCCAGGGCGGGGCACGCGCGTCACCCTAGTGACACCTCCCCCCGACACACCCCCTTTACAAATCTTTGGTGCGCCGATTTGGGGGGGCGCCCTGACGGGCACCGCTCCGGGCACCCCCTCAATAGTTGCAGCCGGCTTGGGGACGTCTTCCCCGGCCGGCTGCCCTGGGCCTTCTGAGGAAGGCCCGCTTCGCGAACGCTATTTATAACGTGTTTTAGCGCATGCACAGACCGTTCCTGAGGGAAAAGGGCAGCCCTTTTACATTATAAATAGCGTTCGCACAATGGGACTTCCTCAGAAGGCCCAGGAGCGCGGAGCCTCCCGGGAGGACGTGCGGAGCCTCCCGGGAGGACGCGCGCGCGGAGGGGAAGTGACGCGCGCGCGCGGAGGGGAAGTGACGCGCGCGCGCGGAGGGGAAGTGACGCGCGCGCGCGGAGGGGAAGTGACGCGCGCGCGCGGAGGGGAAGTGACGCGCGCGCGCGGAGGGGAAGTGACGCGCGCGCGCGGAGGGGAAGTGACGCACGCGCGTCACCCTGGGGCGCTCCGCCCCGCCCACCACGCTACAGTGACGTCCGTGATCCTAACCACTCTTTAGACAAAAAGCCCCCAACGCCAGAAAAATGCTACACCGATGAGCTGGCAAAGCCAAGGGTAATCCCACAGGGAACAATGGGGAAGGGAAAAACAGAAAATTTCATCCCCACCCACCTGCTTTCTTATGATAAAACATAGGATACAGACTACATTTGGAAGTCAATCACAGCACACCAGTACTAAAGCCCCCGCCAGGCAATCAGAAACATGGCATGGGGCTATACCTCTCTGGTCTCTCAAAGAGAAGCTTTGGTGATGGGAACCACAGTGAAAGGCCACATGGCACACTTTGCACCATCAATCTCTCATCCCCACAACATGGATCACAAGATAGTAGGGTAACATTTGTCTCCCCAGAATTCTTATTGTAGCGACTCTGCCCAAGGAGGACTCCATGCACAAAACACTCAACTGGAACCCCACTACACTCCACCTACTCCAAAAGGGGAGGAAAGACTGGGGGGCGGGCGGAGGGAATTTTATGTCGCAGTGTATTGATGCCTCTACATACACCTCCTGACCATTCAGGGTTATCACATATGTCTTTGCTATCAACCATGTTGCATAACCATCCCATCCTTTTGCATCATCTAAGAGCAGGGAGTGTATGCACCCTTTTGGGCAATGTCGGAGATTCCACACATTGCTACTGCTGGCCGAACACTCCTATGAACAGCTTTTGCTTTTCAGGACTGCATCATTGCTACAGGGGGAGGGTGAACAGTGGTCCTCTGCTGAGTTTCACTGCAGTCCCCCCAGGAGTGGGAAAAGTAATGATCCAAGCTACCATGCTCTCACCCCATATAGTGCACAACTGCATGTACACTCTGGTGGCACCACTCTCCCTCACAAAAACTGAGTATGCATTTCAAGCCTGAGAACAGGTGTGGCTGATGCTGTTGTCTATTCCTTGTTGCTCTCTCTATGTTTCTCCTTGCTCCCCACAGGCAGCTATCCCACAGGTGAGGACATTGTGCAGACCCCAAGGGGAGCTTATAGCCTGCCTACCTGCAGTGACAAACGGATGCAGTGAGTTCAGCTGCTGCTCAGCAAGGTTGCTGACCTACGCATTCCAGACTGCAAACTCCATGGCAGACAGTGACCCAACTGGTTTAGCCAGACGTCACTGGCATCTGTGACTTGGCTGTGTGTTGGATCACTTGCAACAGCCTGCTCGAAGGAGGTGGTTAGCAACCTCACATTCAGATGCTGGTCTATCACTATTGGAGACCCAGGTGCCATCACTATTGGAGACCCAGGTGCCCCCAATGAAGATCAAATTTTTGGAGTACCCCAGCTAATTAGCATAGCTAATTTACATAATTAGCTAATTTACATAAATTACACAAAAATACACAAACATGCCAGGATCTCTTAAAAAAACAACACAGCAATAAGACACATGTACAAAATGCATGCTGAAATAGATGCTGAAAAGAAAATGGGGTGGATCTTACAAAAAGAAACTCAGACAAACTTGCAGCCACAGAAAGAAGAAGACCACTCAAAAACAGGGTTTCCAAAGTAAGAAACATAAATCCCACATACAAATCCCCCCAAACTCAACTCTTACCCCACCCCACCCCATGCACAGTTTCCAAAGTCTCCCCAACTAGGCCCAGTTCAGAAGCTTACCCAAGCTGCATTCATTCACCATCGGAGGAGAGCTGGGAGGACAACACCCTCTGCAGCTCAGCTGAACTGAACTAAGGAGCACAACGCCCTCTGCTGGCTGCTGAGAAGCTCAACCAATTATGCATATGCATAAATTAACCCCGACAATCAGCTGTAGATCAGATAGATTAGCTAGGAAAGAAAACGCAACGGAGCTCTCCGGCTCTGAAAAAAATCCGGAAAAAAATAAAAACTTAATTAACACTTAATTAAGTGTTATAGGCACATATAACAGCCAGTCCTTGGTGTACCCCCAGCATGTGGTCCGCGTACCCTTAGGGGTACGCATTGAGAACCTCTGCACTAGAAGATGGAGTCACCCAGTTGAACAAAATTGCAGTATGTTCAAAGCAAACAAGCTTTTCCTTCGTGCAATGTAAAAATGATGGCATTCATTGCCATAAGATGCAATCATGGCTACTACCATCAAAGACTTTAAACTATTAAATAAATTCATGGAAGATAGGGTTGTCAAAGACTATTAGTCAAGATAAACAATAATAGAACATCTCTGATTGGAAGCAGCATCTCTCTGATTAACCATTGCTGGGAACAAACAGCAAGTGGATGTTGAATCCCCATTAAGCTTAACTTGTGATCATATGGGCATCCAAATAACTGTTTAACTTTTCCTGGTTCCATACCCAATGTTTTGTTTATGTTATTTAGTCAGGAAAAAGATCACCTGCTTAGAGACGGAAACCATCACTTTTATAGAATCAATGAAATGATTGACTAAAAGTCTTTACTACCAAAATTTGCATTACATTGCTTTGTCCCCCACACCAGCGCAGAGGGATATGATACCGGCATTCCCATTCGACAGGCAGAAAAACCAAGGTTGTATTATAGCAATGCATTTGTGACCCCTCAACGAGTGTAATCAGATATATTTACCTGTGATTTCCCTTGTCATTCTGCCTATAGGGCTAGATCAGGGATTCCCAACCTTTTTCATCAAGTGTACCCCCTGGCACAGTCAAATTTTTTGAAGTACCCACTGCGGCAATTAATTAATTAGCATTAATTAATTTAATTAATGAATTAATGTAAATTAATTATTAAAATAAAATTTAATTAAAAATATTACACTGTTAGATCTGGAAATCATGCTGCTTTCAATTACTTCCTGGTTACTCAATTTTTTCCACCCTTTTATTTATTTATTTTAAGAAAATATCACCACAGGTCTCCCATCCTGCTTAGTTCTCTTAAGACAGACAGACAACCAGTTCAATCTGCCATCAGCACTGCCTTCTTTAAATGGAAGAAACAATGTATTCTATTCTTAAATTCACAGAAAGCTCTCAATTTTTTAAGTTCCAAGGTTACCCAAAGCAACCTAAAAAATAACTGAGACGGCACAGCAGAGCACCCTTAAAATCTTAACCAAAGCAGCATAAGAGAGACCCAGGCAGACAACTCAAGTCAAGGTAAATGCCTGACAAAACAAGCCAGGAACCTCGGCTCAGTGACAGAACACATGCCCCAAATTCAATCTCCAGGTAGGTCAGAGAAGGAGGCAAACGTGCACAGAAGCCCCAAGAAGAGCGGCCAGGAGCCCAGGAGCATATCCAAAAGAAAATAGAACTAAAAATACTGGTCAACAAACTTTTTCTGGCATAAGATATTCCAATGGTTTTAAGGTAATTTTGGGGCGCTGATTCCAAATCTGGCATCAGTTTTTGTCTATCACATCAGGTTTTTGAGATATCAAATATTGGCTAAATCTTTGGCTAAATCCCCTGCTAACTGGGCAAGAGGCACTTTTTCAGTGGGTGCTCCTCTTATATTTAGCAGGGGGAGAGTAACTGCCCCCCTTTCACCCCAGCACAGTCTCTTTTCTGGTGGCTGTTTGCTGGTGGTCTTCTGCATCTTTTTTAGATTGTGAGCCCTTTGGGGACAGGGAGCCATTTAATCATTTGATTTTGTCTGTAAACCGCTTTGTGAACTTTTTGTTGAAAAGCGGTATATAAATACTGTTAATAAAATACTGTTAATAAAATTTTTCATGGTGCCAAAAATTTTCATGATGCCAAACCTGATGCCATGGAGATCTCCACCATGGAGATGATGTGCTAGAGAGACTCTACAAGGTTGCAGCCTCCTTGACCTCTCTAGCACGTCGTCTCTATGGTGGAGGACTCAAGTACAGGCCTTGCATAGCCTTGATCCCTCGGGAAAGAATGAAGCTTTAATCGGTCAAAGTAAGTGCCGGGGGGGGTCGCAGGGGGTGCCAGGGGGTCGCGCCCCAGGTTGGGAAAATAAGACCTCTCTGAAAATAAGACCTACTGCATTTTTGGAGCCAAAATTAATATAAGACACTGTCTTATTTTCAGGGAAACACGGTAGTTGCAGTCCCAGCATATAAAACCCAGCATATAAATTGAACCAGCCAGTAGGAAAGCACTTAGTTTGCATTCCACTCAAAACGTTTTGGAAACAAAGTCTGGGGAGAGAGAAGGGGTGGTTTTGTTGCACAAGAATCTCTTCTGTTCACTGTCAATGATATTTCTTTTTTCAGTAAGAAATTAGGGACTATTCAGTCAGAGAGAACTTAGTTAGTGTCACCCTAATTTGATGCAAATGCTAGAGAGAGGTTTATATAGAGATTTGGTGGAGGTTTTTTTTTTTTAATATGGGAGCCCTTCAAGTCAGTTAACTGTGCTATTGAGTTAGCTGGGCTGTGCCTTATCAGCTGTGAGTTGGTGGTGTCGGGATGCCAGCTGATAAGGCATAGCAAGCCGTGTACCCCCACTGGTTGGTGTACCCCTGGGAGTACGCGAACCACAGACTGGGAATACCTGGGCTAGATTGATTTTCATTTGGCTCTCTGAGAATTGTACTTATAGTTCCAACTTGTCCATTTGAAATAGTACACGCTAGCTCTGGGACCTTTGCTTCACGTGGTCTCTCCTAGATTGCCCACTCGATGGGAAATAGTTGTGGGCTTGCTGCCGTGTAGTCAAAATGGCTGCCTTCCCACTTTGACTATGAGGGTGTCTGGTGGGGAAAGTTCCTCCTTCTTCTTGAGAAAGTAACTGCATTTCAGTGTCCACCCAAGATTGTAGAGTGCTGCTGTCTCAACATGCCCTCAGTTAAATTGATTTATGGTCTTAGAAGTAAATACTAATGGAGCTTTCACTGACTCCTCTGCACTATGCCTTTTGCCAGCAATTAAAGGCATTCTTGTTTTCTGAGGCATTTGCAGTTCACTGCTGACCTGTTTTTACCCTAAACTTGAAAAGTGGAAAATTGGCTTCTCTCTACTGCTTTATAAATTGTTGTGTATATGTTTTAAATGCACCTTTTATTGTAGTGGTTTTATGTCGCTATACATCATTTTGAGTGCCCTAAATGGGTTAAAAATGCAACTCAGAAGTTTTATATATATATATATAGTAAAAAAAATGTAGATGGACAGGAGTCTGCTGCTTCAATCAGAAGACTACAGATCCCAGCATGCAACCTGCTCCTTAGTATGAGTTTTAATGCGCTTAATACAGTGAATTGAAGAAGATGCCACCTAGCACTTCCTCTTTCTGAAGAACACATAATATATTGACCAAACTTTCAGATAGCTTCAGATAGGATGTGTTTGGTGATGGAGTGGAAAATATCAGAGAGATTTTTCCCAAGGACATTGTTTATTTTTCCCCCCTGAGATGTGTAATGATGATCAGCTGCTAAAGCGAGAATTAAAAATAGGATAATGCTCAGGAAGGAACAAGGCATTGTTTGGCTTTCTTCTATTCCTAGGCAAATGTATATTCCCTCCCACACAACCTGAAGAGAGTCTCCAGGAATGTTAAATGTTAACGGTTGTGGTGTAGCAAATAGTGCTGCCAGAAAAAGGTTAACTCTGCCCCCAAGAAAAACTTTTAGCTGGCCCTTTACTTTATCAGTTGCCTTGGGCTGTAATCCAGTGCACACTTACTGCATTTTACGGGTATCTAGTACCAAAATCTGGGCAATCCACTGTGTTTATACAGCCCTTCCTTAACAGCCATGAGTTAGGCTAGGCTGAGAGGAAGACGTCAGCACCTTCCCTATTAAGGGTAGGCTACAAATTGTACGCAGAGGGGAATTAATCCAGTTGTGAAACCCTCATAAAGTTTATTTATTTATTCCACTGGATGCTCAACTTAGAGCTGGCCACCCAACTAAGGGCAGGCAAAGAGTGACTCTGCGTACCTTCCTGAGGCACACAGGCAGCCACCTAAAATGACCGCCCACACTAACAGTTCTAAAACAAGTTCTTCAGCTAGGAAGCCTAGATTTGCAGATCAGTCCCCAACCATTAACATGGAAGGGATGGGGGGGGGGGGCAGTGTGGCTGGCTACCACTATAAATAAACCCCTTTATAAGATAAACTTTTAATAAAGACTTTGCCTTCCCCCCTTTCTTTCAAAACATACGCTTATGCGATAAGCCATATGTGTAAAATTATATGCTTATTTTTAAAGAAGGCTTTAAAGAAGGCTGCATTTTGCAACCCCATAAAGTCTAAGCTTCCCCATTAAGTGTACCATTTATACATGCCCATCTTTTGCTACATAATTTACAGCACAATCCTATGCATGTCCACTCAGGAGCAGGCTCCACTAAAATCAATAGGAACTACTCCCAGGAAAGTGGTAAGGATTGTGGCCTAAAAGAATTCTCCAAGTATTGTAATTAAGTATATATCTCTTTATCCTTGATTTCAAAAAATTGCAACATGGCTGGAAAACCCATAAATTTAACTTCTCTGTACATTTCAACAAAATGTTCACAGAGCGGTTTACCGACAAAATCAAATGATTAAATGGCTCCCTGTCCCAAAAGGGCTCACAATCTAAAAGAGATGCAGAACACCACCAGCAAACAGCCACCAGAAAATAGACTGTGCTGGGGTGAAAGGGGGGGGGGGCAATCACTCTCCCTCTGCTAAATATAAGAGGAGCACCAATTGAAAAAGTGCCTCTTGCCCAGTTAGCAGGGGATTTAGCCAGAGAATTATGATCCAATGCTACTGTTGCCACTCAAATAATACTGAGGGCTTGCATAATTGGATAGGAAGGCCACTTTTTTCATGGGATAAAGTTAGAGAGAGCCTTGAATGAAATAGATCAGCAGCACAGCCTGAGCTTGCTAGTGTCTGCTGCTAGTGAAAACGAGCAGAAAAGCAGGGAGCAAAAAAGATGACGAAAGTAGGAAGGCAGCACAATAGCAACCATTTCTTCCTAGATTCTGAACTAAATTCATTTGCTATGCTTCAATTACCTGGTAGGTTTCCTAAAATCCCTACTGCATGGTAGTCTGGGATGAAGAGTCATAGGTGAGGCTGATGAGTGCATCTCAGGGCACCTTCGTCTACCCACTGAACATGTCCATGTTCAGGGAAACTCAACGGCCACCACTGCTACACAGCTTCTGAAAATTCCTACAATGAATAATATTGTTTGCCTGTTATCTTAGGTTTATTCTCCTACACTGACATTTGAATATCCATGAGTGAAAGACTACTTTTTAGGGACATCCCCAAGATCCTCCTTGGTGTGTAATAGTATCAGATAGAAAAAGAGCAGCAGAAGAAATTCATGATTTCTGAGAAATTATCAGCTGCCTTCTCTGAATAGTCATTGTATTATCTCATCAATTTTTATCCTTTGGCCAGTAAACTGAATAATTGTTCCTACACACAGTCTGTGTATTTGAAACTGGATGCTGTTCTTACTCTTGTTTCCTGAGGACAACATTCATCTTGACATTATAAACAAATTCCTACAATAGATGACAGTTTGAATTCCACCTAGGTTACCACAATTTGCTTTTCACTCCCTCCCACCTACAGAAGCGTCATTTGCTGGTGAAAATGAGAGAGCTGTGCAGAGCCAGCTCAAGACCTCCCAGCACCTGCGGCCTTCTTTACCTGGTGATGGACCGGTCTCTGGTCCTCCCCCTCTTCCTTTTCCAAGCCAAGGAGCGGGAGGAGGTGCAGTGGTAAGTGGACAGTCAAAGGAAGATACCTCCTGTCAAACAGCTGCCTGAGGCAACCATCTCAATCAGCCTCATGCAAGGGCTGGCTCTGGAGCAATATCAGGGAGAGGAAGAAGAAGCTGGAGAACAGAAATAAATAGCACTTCATTCATGGTCAAGAGCCATAGTGCTTACATACAATTCTGCTTGTTCATAACAGGCAAACTGTTCATGTATTGTAGACCATTACAGACATAGGTTTTCCTCTTCGAAGCAAAGAACTGCCTGTGCTTGGCTTGCTTAGGTTGTTATATGGCACATATCTGTATCTATACTGTACTATTTCTGATTGCAAGTCAAACGTTCTTTACAATGCGAAAGATTTATGCGAAGCCATCTTGGGAAAACACAAATGTCAGACAAAAAGGTGGGTCCACCATGACTTCCATATTTTTCTCTTGTCTACTGATGCCTTCTTTCTCCAGCTTCTGATTTTCCCTGCTGGGAACGGGGGGGGGGGGGGGGGGAGGAAGCCTCTTAGTTTTACATCTTCATTTCTCATCACAGCAAACAAAGTCTCCGATGGTTAAAAATACGAAGTAAGCCTGGTGCCTCCTTGACAAGAGGTATCAGAATGACCTTAATCAGGCTTGAATAACCACTTCAAGTATTCCCCAATCACTTCAGAGCTATGTTCTCTGCACATTAGTGAGGTAAGCTGGACTCTCTGCAGTTCCAGTCTGAGATGCTTGTTAATTACCAAACTTGACGACATCATTCGCAATAACACACTTAATAAGGAGAATTTGGGCTGAGTTGTACATGATTGCTATGAGTCATTCTCAAATTAAATATGTTCTATTATTCTGTACAGTTGCAGTTCTTAGAATGTAAATGCAAGCAGGTCCAATCACATGACATGTTTCCAAGTGTATCCAATTGTTTTTCTAAACATCTTTTTTAGCAATCATCCTATATCTGGAAATTATGAATCATGTTTTTGCCCTTGGTTTCTTGCAGCATAGTCAAAAATTGTGCAGAACTCACTTGAGTTTTCACCAGATTTACAGCCCAATCCTTACTCCCCCTGCACTGATGCAGTGACACCATCAGCGGGGCACGTGCTGCACCCCGTGGAAGAGTGTCAGGCCCCAAAGGTCTCCTCTGGGTAAGGAAACATGTGTCCCCTTGCCCCAGGTAAGCCTCTGCTGCCTATGTGGGTCTACTCGGACCTGTGCCAATTACTTTGCTGGAGCAAGTCTGAGTGGACCCGGGAAGGAGGATCAAGGCCAAGAAGGGGAATAGTATATCGGCAGCACCACTACTTCCAATACCACCCCCTTCCCGGCCTTGATCCGCCCCACCCAATCTCCTCACCAACCTGTCCCCTGCCACTGTTGGACTTACCTTGCTGGGTTTGGCAGCGGTCCTCTGTGGCAGCACTCCATTTTACAACAGTGGAACTGTGTTCTGCTGTCGTAAACCCCTCCATGCACCAGGTCAATCATGGATAGGATTGGGCTGTTAGAACACTATCAGGTGTTGAAAAATAACATATTTTACTTCTTATTGATAACACCCTTTATATTTGTATGCATGTCTTGATGTAGGTCTGCTTTTAATAAAAGCTCTAGCCCAGTAAGAATACCATGCTCCTGATCTTCATTTTCAAACTTGGAGAACTTTTTGTTATTCTATCATTTAAGAAAATCTTCTAACACCACAGTAGGAAAAAACTGTATAGCCCTATCAATGGCATTCCTGTAAGGGGTGTGGCACCGTAAGTGGTGCAAGGTGCTACACCGCACCTTGCAAACCAGTGTAACGCAGCCCCTCCCACTTGCCCCTGGAGCCATTCCAGTGGCAAAGGCAATACACACCGTATTGCCTTCACCGCCAGAATGGCTCTGGGGACGGGTGGGAGGGGCCATGTTACACGGTTTGCAAGGTGCGGTGTAGCACCTTGCATCACTTATGGTGCCGCACCCCCTCTAGGAACACCACTGAGCCACATACGTTTTTACTGGAATTCATCACATACAACATTGGCAAAAATTGGGAGATACTGTAGTTATATCAGTAATATATAGAAAACTCACCATACTCTCCTTCCCTTGGTTCATTTTCAATAGCAGATGGTTGTATATAAATGATTTTGTTTGAACTATTATACAGTACTGATTTCAACAATGAATACTGTACATGCAAAACTGCCAAAGCAACACAAGTTAGATTTTACCTAACAAGTGTATTGATATTACATATATACAAGACTGTACAAAGCCTTTATTGCTTACTTGGCATGCAATTTAGGATGACCACCTTAAATTCCAGTTTCCATGCTTTTTGGAGTAGGATTGAAAATTGAAAGCACCTAAAACGTCAGACTTAGACCAAGGTTTTTGATGTTTGAACATTATACAGCATACATACTGTGACGTCCAAAACTATTTGGATTGGAGTTGCATGCAGAGATAGAAAATTTGTATACAATGAATTGGAAGTATCTGGAGTAAAGGAACTCACCAGTTGGGGATAAATTGGAGAACGAAAGACAAAATTGCCTTTACAGTAAATATAAACATAAAAAGTAGGGGCTCTGCCTCAATCGTAGTGCTCAAAAAGCAACTTGAGTTTTTACAGTACCAGATATGCCTGGTGATTCTGGTGATATGTGCTACAACCATAATGAACACAAGCACACTGAGGTGACGGTCTATAGTGGGTGGAAGCACATTAATCCAGAACGGTGGTGAACATTTACGTGAATATCCATATTATCAACATCTAATAATTCCCATAAATCTTGTATAGCTAAGTTAAGGATGCTTCTTTTTCTCTGTTAAAAAACTTTACTTTTTTTGTTAAGATACAGAACTGACAAGAAAGTAGGTCAGTTATATGACCTTCAACCATTTATCTCTGAATTAAAATTATAATATGGAACTTTTGTTTTTAAAACCTAACTTTAAACTCTATAGTTTTGATAATATTTGGAAGCATTAATTTTCCTACCAGTTCTTCCTACTCCAATATATGATCATTTTTTCATCCAGTTGTCCACAAAATAAATCATAGCATTATCACTTTTGTCATGTCTTGACAACGGCCGTCAATTTGCACATTTGGCATTCTATTCCATCTCTCTTTGTGCCATTCTTCAGTGGCTGGCTTTTTATCACACTTTCCATTTTTCACAAGAAGCATTCTTGCTCCAGCTAATAAAATTACCAGCCAGTGTCCTATGCTACCTTTTCACACAATTTCTCAGTTCAACAGTACCTACTCTGATATGTGGTCTAGCACAGACCAGGATGTTTCATTTTCAGCCTATGGCTCTATGTCAAGGTTTCTCGTGTCCCCACATGGGCTATGCTTCCATCTGCTTTTAAAATTTGATCAAACTTAAGGGCATTTTTTGGATCACTACCAGAGCAGCAATTATGTTCTTTTCCTTTCTTTTATAGTCTCTTTTAAGGCCTTTGTTTTCATATGGCACTTCAAAGCTGTAAATCATGATCACTCTGGGATTCTTTCTCAAGCCCTTTGAGAACTATATCAATTTTCTGTATTTTCTAATCAGCTTGTTCTGTTCTATTTGCTCAACTCCATATATCTAAAACAGTGCTTCTCAAACTTTTTAGCACCGGGACCCACTTTTTAAAATGACACTCTATCATATCCCTATATTTACACAAGCTTGCAAACTGCAGGAGGTCAGTTCTTTGAAGGGCAACTAGCAGCTATCTGATCTCTGAATAGCCTCAGGACTTGTGGCAATTACTTATCTGATCTTTCCATCACCTGGGACCCACCAGAAATCAGGCCGCGATCCACCAAGTGGGTCCTGACCCACAGTTTGAGAAACACTGATCTAAAAGATGCAGAATCTTTGGATGTTTTTGAATGATACCACTCACATCAGTGGTAGGCTTACCATACTCCCGGTATTCACCGGGACATTCACGGTGGGGAGCCCAGATCCCGGGAACCCGGCCAGCCCCCTCTTCGTCCCGGCCGGCTGGGACTGCCCCCCTGCAGCGCTAATACGTCCGAGTGAAGTCGGACGTTTCCGGAGTGCTCCTAGCCTCGCGCAGGCGCACAAAGAGTCCACGATTGGTCCGGACGAAGAAGTGGCAGCAGCAGCGTATTAGCGCTGCAGGGGGGCAGTCCTAGCCGGCCGGGACGAAGAGGGGACGCGAGGAGATGGAGAAGACAGAGGCTGGAATGGAGAGGCAAGACAAGAGGAACAAAGGCAAGGAACATTAAGGGGAGGACATGGAGTGCAGGGCATTAGCAGGGAGCAGGTGCTTTTGCCCTACGTGACATAATTAATTAGATCCTCAGTGCATTCAAGATTTGGACTCACTGCTTGCCTGCGTGCCTAGATTCAATTCAAGGGCAGGGGAGCAGTAATTGCAAAGAAGGGAGCATTGCAAAAATGTCAGATCTCTGCCTGCTTGCTTTTCTTAGTTTTTACCCCCGTTTTGGTAACAGGTGCAGTGGATAACTCTGCACATGCTCAGAGGCATGGGGGGAAAAGGTAAAATAATTTAAATTGATTTTATTATTTATTTAATGTTGAGAATTAATTATTTAATGTTGAGCTGTCTGGACACGCTCCTGTGGACATTTCCGGTGGACATGCCCACGGACACGCCCACTTCCGGCAGACACGCCCACTTCCGGCGGAAGTGACATCACGGTTCATTGACCCGCCTTCCATGATGTCACTTGCGTCCCCCTCGGGGTGCCAGAAAATCTGGTAAGGCTAATCAGTGGCCATTTGTTATTTCTTCCCACACTAAAACAGACAAAAAGAAGAAGGTAGCTCAGCTAGTTTTTTGATGCATGTACATACATGACTAACAAACTCAGAGAAAACATCTCAGTAACTGATGCTAGGGAAGATGTATTTTAAACGTGCATGCAAAGGAAACAAAGACAGCATCCAATGAAATGTGACAGAGGGGGTTGCAAGGCAGGTCCCTGCATATTGAAACCATACCCAATGCATTTTGGGAAGGAAATATGGTCAATAATCAACTGGGAATATATACAGTACTGACCAAACTAACAGCATATTCAAACCACACTCTCTACTTGTGAAATGTTCTGACTGCTGCCACCATTGATCAGATGCTTTCCCCACCAAACTAATCTAGCAGAATAAGACTGCAATCCTGTACACTTTTACCTGGGGGTCAGCCCTAATTAAATGCAATGGCACTTACATCTGAGTATACATGCATATGATTGTGCTGTAAGTGAAGCTGGATGGGTTAGCCTTTCCAATATCTGATAAGGGCTGATGCGGAGTGGAAGTAGCTCCAGGAAGCTAGAATTTGGAACATGTCACATGGAGAAGGGGAACACTGAACTCTTCTCCTGTAGGCCATTTTTCCCTACAGAAAAAAGAAATGTTTTTCTTCTGCATTTCACCCTGCAGAAGTTAAGTACCCCTGTCACTACACAATCTTCTGCTCCAGACCAGAGATTCCTGCAGTTTCTTTGTGGAGAAAGTTGGAAAAAGCATACATGTCTCAGAATTATGTAGAACTTGGCTCTAACCAGGGCCAGCCCAAGACCTCCTGACTCCTGAGGCAGCATGCCAAATGCTGCCTCCCTTCCCCAATGATGTGCCAGCCTCTGCTCCTCCCACTCTCCAATGTTCTAGCTCAGCACTCCCTTCCCCTCCACATTTCCTTTTCGCTTCTGTTCCTTTATTTTCCAGTCCAAGGAGTGGAAGGAGAAGGAAGGGCAGCAGAGTCAAGTAGGGACAGAGACAGTGATGGGCACTTCCACCAATCTGCTGCCCGAGGCAACATCTTCAATTGGCCTCGTGAATGGGCCAGCCCTGACTCAAATTGTCATGACTTCCCCAAAAGAATCCAAGAAATTATAGTCTGGTGAGGGTGCCAAGGATTCTGCTGGAGGTCCCTCCTTTTCCCATTCTCACAGAACTACAGGTCCCAGCATTCCTCCTGGGGAAGGAAATGTCTGTTAACCACAGCACAAATCTATCTAAATACATAGGGAGATCCATGCTGCAGGGAGTGAGGAAAGTTAATCATGCATTTACATACCCATACCCACTCCTGACAGTTCATCTGCCAGTGACCAAAGAGAAGGGAAAAGCTCCTTGCCTCCTACGTTTTCTCATCTTTCACCTTTGTGTGTATATATTGCGAGTGAGAGCCTTCTGAGTGGTGACCTGCTTGCTGTTTTACCTTTTGTAAGGCTAAGGCTAATACATAATAATAAGAAATATCTGGCCAATATAATTACAGACAAGATGACAGTTGAACAACTGCAATGAGCCACACTACCAAGGATATTGAACATTATACGGCAATATCTCACCAGTTCTGAAACTCTTGGATAGAGTTCAAACTAGTGAGCACTCAAAAATCCCAGTCCAAACAACTGGTGGGCTGTGATACCACGGTATAAAATAATAATAGTTCCATTGAAATATAAAGACTATTCCCAACTATTTGAAGAATATAGGTAACACAAAGATCAACCTCAAGCTTCCAGAAACAGAGTGGAGGCCAGAACTGAAAAAATAATTTTAGGAAGGGCAGTGGGTTTAAACACCACACTTCCTTTGTTGCCCATGTCGCATTTCCCTAACTAAAGTAAATGGCATTTTGAAGCAAATTGAATGAGATAAGCAAGTAATGGGTTAAGCAAGCCCATGAGCCAGCCTGAAACAACTAGGACAGCTAGGCTCTGCACAGAGTATACCAGCAGCCAAAGTCACCATCTGCTGCTCCAAGCAGTGGAGGTGTACAGCCACCCAGCCTCCTGGGCAAAAAGCCATTGCAAGTATTTATCCAAATCTGAAAATGAACACCTGCCAGAGACAATAAATCAGAGGAACCTGGCTTGCATTTAGTTCTTGGCCTGATTGCCACAGTGACTAGCAAAAAAGCAACCTAATTTAGCCACATTGCATGACCACATCCAGTGCATCTAGTTGAGCACTGACCGAAGTTGACATAACTTACATTTAAGGATGAAAGGCAAGACTCTTGAGAGCCAGGAGTTCTACAATTCACTTAAGGGGCTGATATGTGTTCCATGGGGGGGGGGAACCAGGTTCAAGGCCCTTCATTGCTCATGCCTTGCTATGGTAATAAAAGTGAATATAAAGGTCCATAAAATCCAGAATGTCTTCGGACAATAATGTTGAGTGATAAATATTTGGGTGAGTAATTTATGATGGAGGACATTGTGTGAGCTGCAAAGCCTTCACCTCCCCAGTGATTCTTTGTAATTGCTATATTTAGAAGAAGCTGGAATTGAAAGTAGAGTCATTATCTGCAAATATTTACAGCACAGGATGAGTCACTCAACTTTACCAAGACTTAATGACTATTTTGATTGCTCCCAATTATAGGGCTGATTCTGCTGTATTTACCCCATCACTCTAAAACAATATCAATAATTTCAACAATAGACCTGCTGATTTTTCTTCTTGCTCAACACTTGGCTCTCGTTTTCCAGACTCTCGTTTTGTCTAGTCTGTGCAATGGTTTCTGGAAAATAGGACGGCACTATGCCAAGGCCCGGAAAAACACACACACCACAAACCATTGTCTGAAGGAGAATGATTGCAAGAGATCAAAAGCTATGCTGTGCTTGTGGATTAATCATTACCTCTCTGGATATTTATTGGAACTATGGAGGTAAGCTATGCCTTTACATTTGCATAAAATCTATTTGAAATTATCTGTCTTTACCTGGGAGATCCATCATTGTGAAACAAGATCCATCACTCCATTCTGACTCTAGCTTTATTAAAACATGTTATTAGTGAAGTTTTGTATCTATACCACCACAAGTGTGGGGAAGCTCATGGAAGGCAATTTCCCCACCCCGTTTCCCCACAGGAGATCCTTCAGGGGTCACTCAAGGAGGAGGTGGGATGAGGTGTGAGGAGTGAAATTTCTGAAAACACACAGAGGCATCTTGAGCATGTGTGTATTCAACAGGAAGACCAAGAATTACCGGTACTTCCTTTTTTTTAGAACTTGGGCTTTGCTTGCAGTATTTTGGGAATGGAGTTAAAATGAACCCCTTTCATGAGAAGTTTCTGTTCCTTGCACAGTTGGAAACATGTTCCTGCACAAGATATATATGTTTATACTGACCATCTGTTTTTTCTCTCTGTCTTTTGTGTGTTTGATTATCCAGTATATTGTTAAAATGTGATGTGCTCATTTACCTTGGGAACAAAGCAAGATAGTATAGGAACTTGCAGGGAACGATGGTTTCTCATTACCAGAGATGTATCTTTGTTTATTTCCAAAAACCTGCAGAGGTTGGTTATAAGCAACCCTTTACCCAGCATCTGTCATGACTCCCCACTATGAGTAGTGGTTTGAATCCCAACAAGGAGGGGCTGCATGGATCAGAAGGATCAGCACCAGACTCAGATCCCAACACCAGGCTGAAGACTGGGCCAGCCAGCCGAGAGACCCTGGAACAGGAGCTCCCAAACCTCTTGAGCCAAACTCCCCCAATTTAGCTCTAACCACACCAGGAACCTTGTGCACCATGATGGAGAGGAGAAGGAGTACAGAGCTCCAGACAAAAGGGCTGCCCCCGTTAACTTTTCATTTTCCAGACATGATGGAAGGGGGAAACAGAGCTTGGATGGAGTAGGCTGGGTCTAGAGGCACGTAAGGCCTAAGTCAAACTGTGGACCGGGTTGGATCAAGTTGTTCACTCAGAGTTATATGCAACACTGGTCTCTTTTACCTCCTTCCAGATGCCCACAATATGCTTTGTGAGTTTCTACTTGTGAACAGCTCAGGACCAGACAACACAACACTGAATCATTTCAAGAGGACAAATGCTATATCCTCAAATTAAAAATCCGCTTGTTGCCAGGAAACTCCATCGTTAGAGATCAATTTATTTAAAAAAATAAATTTCACAGATGTTAAAACATACTTTTGACGTTTCGCACACGTAACACTCGTGGCATCATCAGAAATCCCATATAGTGCTCATGGGACAGCTTAAAACCTTTTAAGCTGTCCCATTATGCCACGAGTGTTACATGTGTGAAACGTCAAAAGTATGTTTTAACATCTGTGAAATTTATTTTTTGAAATAAGAACATAAGAACATAAGAAGAGCCCTGCTGGATCAGGCCAAAAGCCCATCTAGTCCAGCTTCCTGTATCACACAGTGGCCCCACCAGATGCCTCAGGGAGCACAAGACAACAAGATAACCTGTTTCCCGTTGTCACTCCCTTGCACCTGGCACAGAGAAAACCCACTCCTAAAACCAGGAGGTTGCTATAAGAACATAAATAAATTGATCTATAATGACGGAGTTTCCCAGCAACATGTGGATTTTTAATTCGAGGATATGATCGTGTTGTGAAAACCTACAAAAATAACAAATGCTATATTTTGGATAGAACATTGGTAGAAAACATTAATGCAGCTTCCAAAAATGGCAGCCCTAATTCAGAGCATATTCCAGCATTTACTCTCATTGCTGCCTACTACTCTGTGTTTTTAAAAACGTTTAGGGTAATTTAGTGCTGACAAAGTGCTGGGCACCATACAAGTTCACAGACATGAATCTGCCCATGGGCTGCCCAGGTGTCTAAGGGAGCACTTTGGCTAATGAAATCCTGCAAGCTTTTGTGGTTCCAGTCTGACAAACAGCTGACAGCTGGAGTCAAGGATGCGGGTGGAAGAGCTGCCATCTTTATGACTGCAACGGTAGGCTTGGCTCTCTGTGTGTGTGTGTGTGTGTGTGTGTGTGTGTGTGTGTGTGTGTGTGTGTGTGTGTGTGTGTGTGTGTGTGTGTGTGTGTGTGTGTGTGTGTGTGAGAGAGAGAGAGAGAGAGAGAGAGAGAGAGAGAGAGAGAGAGAGCGCGAGCGCACTGCCTTGCAAAACCTCTGAAGCCAAAGGGGTGGTTGAATAAGATAGTGGAAAGGGGCATGACTTCATCACCACATAGAACTCCTTGCCTGGAACTCTTCTCAGCATAAAATCCCATCTTTTTAAGCAAAGAGTACGTACGTTGGTTCTTTCCATAGCCTTCTGGGGCATGGCAAGCCACAAGGCCTTACGGGAAGGATGAAAAAAAGGACTGCCAGACAAAGATTTGGCATAGATGTGGCATTTGCATGTACCACTTTTCTAGTTTGCTTACAGGACTAAAATTTCTAAATTCAATTCCCAACCCTACAGCTGGTTCAAATTGAAAGCAGATGGAGACTGTGCCTTCTCCTATTTCTTTAGCTAGTTAAAAGCTTTTCTTGCATTCCCATTTTAACTCTTCCCCCCCCCCCACACACACACTTTATGTTGAAGTTTATCTTCTGTGGTGTTGCTTTTCTGTTAAATTATACAGTGTGTTACTCCATAGGTTGCTGGGAAATAGCCTGCCTTTCAATGGAGCTATGCTAATACAGAAAGACTGAAAGGACCTCTGTGACTATGGGAGATATTCAGATTTGAGACATGCTGCTACATGCATGTCATTGCACATTTAGCTTCATCTGGAGAGCAACTGTTAATAAAATATAATGTGAGGATTAAGAAATAGGACAAAACTACTACCTATCCTTCCCTCTATCCCATCATTAGCAATGATTCCTGTGCCAAATACTTTCCATTTTCTCCATTCACACATAGATCAATTTAGTCTATCTCCATTTCAGTACTACTGTTTATTTGCATGCTGAGATCCTGGTTTTATAAAGTCCTAGATACTGTACCTGGAACAGATGACGGCCCTCACCATGTCTTGTTTTGTGAGCCCCTAGAGTCATCCAGCTGGCCATTATTGAAAAAAGAATATGAGATTAGATGGATGGTATATAGACTATTTTCTATTCCATATACTGTACAGCTTTACCTCCCCTTTCTTCCTTGTTTGTGTTTAAAAAAATACTCAAGAATTGTGCACTGCAAAAAAAAAAGGCCTATTGTGGAAGACATGGGCCTTATATAGCAAATTCATGCACTTGCATAACACACACACACACACACACACACACACACACACACACACACACACACACCTGAACCATAACAGCTTCTGGTTGCAATACTGAGTTGGAGAAATTTGAATCGGTAAGTTAAAAGCCAGGATTGTGTAGTGGTTTGGGAGTCGGACTTAGACCTGGAAGATCCAGGTTCAAATCCCCGCTCAGCCACGAAGCTTCCTGGGTGACCTTGGGCCTGTCACTATCTCTCAGCCCCACCTACCTCACAGGGTTGTTGTGAGGACAAAAAGGAGGAGGGGAGGAAATATGTAAACCACTCTGAGCTCCTTGGAGGAAGGGTGGTATAAAAAAATGTGAAAAAAGCAAGAAACCAGTTCTTAGCACACTCTACCACTCAAAATGCTGTCAAAACCTATCATGTAGCAGCATAGATATGTATGGTGGCAGGTGCTTCCATTTAGCACTGATGCATGGGAAAAGCACTACTGCAAGCAAGCCTGGAAGAGCCATAAGAAGTATGCAGGGAGGAATTTTGTTTGCTGATCAAAGCTGATAAAATCTGGAACCAAAGAAGACTTAAGGCTCAGCTAGCAGCAATTCCTTTCCACAATGCCTTGTGATCATGTAAATGGTGTTATTAATAGAAATTTACCTTCTATGGTCTTCCAAGGCCGTTTCCTCCCATTCTTCTGCTGTTAAATTCAAGGCAGTGGAGTCCTAGTTTAAGAAAGGCTCACTTGCTCTCCCATTTGTTATCTTTCCTTCCACTCAATGTCCTGTCAGAACTTAAAGTTGGAAAAATCCGGAAATCTCTCTTTGCGTCTTTGTGATTGCTGAAATACTAAAAAATAAATAAAGCATAGGGAGACAATGGAACGCAATGGACTGGCCTCTTTCGGAGAATGAGAGTCTGTCAGTGTGTGAGACAGACAGGCTGAGTTAGTGTTGCCAGATCTTTGCCCAGCTATGGCTAGATATGTAAATGTTCGAGAGCACAAAACAAGGCTCAGTCGCTGCACCAGCTATCCTGTTCCTCCATCTGTTTCCTTGCCCTCCTTTTCCGTCTGTCACAGGAATAAAACTAGGCCTGATTCTTAGGTTATGCTTCCCTGTGATTCTATCCCATGTCATTCCCAATAGTGTAAGAACGTGGGATGAGCAGGGTCTCATGGTAGGAACCTCTCCATCCAGCCCCAATTTAAGCATTTTTCC
This sequence comes from Plestiodon gilberti rubricaudatus, assembly GCA_026170595.1. Classification (NCBI taxonomy): domain Eukaryota; kingdom Metazoa; phylum Chordata; class Lepidosauria; order Squamata; family Scincidae; genus Plestiodon; species Plestiodon gilberti. Next base: position 251,875,059 of record JANXHW010000001.1, on the reverse strand, counting down.
TTGGTTGGGATCCTGCTCCTTCCACATGGTATCAAAGTTTAAACTGTAAACTGGAGTGGTGTGAGATGGAGCCACAAGGGATCAGCAAACATTCTGCTCTGGTATTGTATGAATTGGGCCTTAATTGGCGCAGTGGGTTAAACCACTGAACCATGAGCTGTCAATCTAAAGGTCGGCAGTTCGAATCCGCGACGGGGTGAGCTCTCGTTGCTTGGCCAGCTCCTGCCAACCTAGCAGTTCCAAAGCATGTTAATGCGAGTAGATAAATAGGTACCGCTTGCGGGAAGGTAAACAGCGCTCCGTGTTCCAGCCGCATGCTACGCGCTGCAGCAAGGAGAGTCATGCCGGCCACATGACCACGGAGGCATCTTCGGACAACGCTGGCTCTTTGGCTTTGAAATGGGGATGAGCACCACACCCTAGAGTCGGACACGACTGGACTTAATTGTCAGGGGTCACCTTTACTTTACACAGCAACTAGGACAGGAGGATCCTAGGATAGGATCCCACGATTACAGCACAGTGACTGTAATGTTAACTGATAGTTTAAGGGTAGGCAACATCTTCAGGCAAAGAGCTGGCAAATCCTAGTAAAATGTGTGTTCTTGTATGTATATGTAACCGGATTGACTTTGAACAATTCACTTTCTCAGAGTTTGATGCCACATCTGGAATATCTAATGAGCTAGTTTACTATAAACATTTTTTGCAAAAAAAAAAAAAAAAAAAACACCCTTCATGCTTAACATATGGAATTTTATGACTAAAACCAGCCTTCTGTCAAGACCCAGAAGGGTAGCTTGTTGTTTTGACTGTATACATTTACCATCTACATTTTTGGTCCACTTTTGCATAGGGTGTCGCCTATGAAAGCTCATCATGTCGCACTAACGCCATAGTTTTCGCTGAAATACTTTGCATCTTCTGCCTTGTATTAGTCACACTCAAAAATCTAATTTCTTCCATTTTAAATAATTCTTGTTCTGCTTCTAGAATTACAAGCATACAACCTCAGCAAATGTACTTATAAGGCCAAGTGCAGCAAGCACTGCTTAAGCACAGCAAAAATATTAGACGAAGCATCAGCAGTATAGCAGAAGTGTATAAAAGCATGCCAAATCGAATGACAAATTTCTCTGTGGTTGCCTTTTTTGCTGATATCTACACATACAGCTGCCCTTTATCCATTCCTCATGCTGAATGGCAGATAGTCAAGCATATCTGTCTTTAGAGATCTTCTCAACAGGGATGGGAATCCTTTTATACACTTTAACCATGCCACTGTATTTACAATCAAGGTTATTTAAAGTGGCCAGTGGGTGAGTTTTCTCATCTGTTTAATTCAGGTAGTGACTATGAGATCCAATATTGGCCAAGGGCTCACACTCATCAGAGGGCCCATCTGGCTGGTCAATCCCTGACGCCTCGCTACCAGCAACAACGGCAGTGCCCAGTGCATTGTTGGGGAGCAGTACAGAATGTTGCCCCTTGGTAGGCTTACCAGATCTCCAACCGGGACAGAGTGGTAGGCTTACCAGATCTCCAACTGGGACAGCTTGTTAAACCATAGAGCACAATGCTAGGCATGTCTACTCAGAAGCAAGTCCCATTGTGTTCAGTGGGGTTGCTTCTGAGTAGACATGCCTAGGATTGTGCTCTAAGGTTTAACAAGTTACACTTGCCCACATTCCTTCTCCTAAAGGTCTAGCGCTCTGTCCCGGTTGGAGATCTGGTAAGCCTACCCCTTGGTCTCCATCATTCTGGCATGGTCCAGCCCCCCCCCCTTTCCAGGCAATGCTTTTGGTCATGATTTGATCCCATCACATGCTGGATCAACAGGTTGTTTTTTCCTTATTCCAGTTCCTTTAAAAAAAACTTAGGGTCAAACTACACGTTACATTGGAGCCAAGTATAATGTAACCCCTAAAGCCCGTTATGATGAATGCCCTGTTTTTTCCCTTTATTTTTGTACATATTTAACTTCCCAGGAGCTCCTGTGCAGGTTCAGCAGTCTTTCAAAGTTGGAAGGAAGGAGTGCAGGTATGCTAACCATTAGGTGTTACGCCCCCCCCCCCTGTTCAGCCTGATTTTTCCTGGGACTCGTGCGTCCATTTCCCTGTCACGCCTTCTCTGTCACAGGGCCCTCTTTGGGCCCTCAGCCAATGCCCCATCTGGCTGACCTCTGACACCATCCCTGGCCATATGACATCATCAGTATGCTATGGTAAATCAATCAGCTTTCAGGTATTAACTGTAACTGCCCAGCATGAACAAGAGCACAGTCTGTGTCCTCTGTGGTTAAGCAAAGCTCATGAATTTCTCTCTGTGGCACTTGTGCTTGTCTTCTTAAAAGCCACAATTTTGAGCAGGGTATTACTGTTCAAGGCCTTGAATTCTACAGTTTCTCTTCAGAAACCAGTAAGTTAATGACACTAATTATATCTATGCTATTGGTCAAGAGGGCTGCCACTTTAGTGATAGAGTATTATACTCTCCTTGAAAGAACAGGTTCATAGCTTGGGGGTGCTCTTGGACCCAGCATTGATCCTGGATGGTCAGGTAGCGGCTGTGACCAGTGGCAGCACTCCAACCATCCCCCGCACCAGAAGTGACGTCACCACCACCGCCGTTTTACCAGCACACAGAGTCACAGGGTGGGCGGAAGGGCCAAACCCGTTGCCGTGTCAGTCACCACCGCCCACTCGCGCTGCTGAAACGGTCCAATTCACCCCGCCGCCAGCTGCTTTGACATCCCCTGTGTGTCACCGGGTGCCCCCGCCCAGCTCCGCTTCTGGCTGTTACCAAAGAGTGCTTTTGTTCAAGTTAGGCTGGTGTGCCAGAAGTACCAACTCCTAAGTTGACCAGGCTCCTGACCAGACCATTGGTAACATCAAAGCTGTACTACTGTACTGCTAATACGTTGCGATAAGGCGAACTGAACATTCGAAAATGAAAGTTGGAAAGACGAAGTTAAAGTGGTGAGTTTTATTGATTTTTTTCTGTACTTATGGAAGATTAAAACAGTAAGAAGGTTTTTTTTAAATAGACTATTTTGGCAAGAGAAAATTGTTTTGGACGGTTGTTGTTGACATTTCTGACATTTTTGCTAAAAGAATATGAGCCATTCCGTGTCAGAGTTCATGGATCTTGGCAATTAATTTTTCTGTTTCACGTCGTCGACCGCGGAAGTTTTTTATATTACCTCTTTTTTTTTTTAAGAGAAGAGAGATTGGCACCTGGTGAAAAATTTGCAACATGACTACACAATTGGAGTATTGTTTTCAAAAACGGCAACAGTGACAATTGAAATGACAATTTTGCAGGGAAATCTTCAGAATATGAACGCAGAACTGAAAAAAGTAGGGAAGAAAAAGGATGAATTACAAGGAATAAATGATGGAAATGAGGGAATACATGATGGAATGATGGAAGTACAGGAAGATAAAGAGAAAGACAATGATAAAGAGAAAGATTTAGTGGAAGAGACTGTAGCAGAGGAAGTACCAAGAGTTAAACCAAGATTTGAGATGGAGAAGGAGAGTACTTTACCAAAAAAGGTGCTGAAGATTGTCTTTCGGGAGAGGAATATAGAAGACGTGAATGATCCTGTGGAAAAAATTGCAAAGTGGATACAATTCAAAAAACAAGGGACTTTCGGGAAAGATTTAAGGATGAAGAAGAGAAAGAAGAAGCAGAAGAAGAGGAAGAAGGAGGAGGAAGGGGAGGGATGGAAGGGGTAATGGCAAATTGTCAAAATTAAAAAGGGATTATAATTTTTTATTTTTTTGTGGGGAATATTATTGGAGTTAATGTTATATAAAAAGATGATTGTTTTTTAAGAAACTTATATAAAGAGAGATGGAAAAATTTTGATGATGGAAAATTAACAAATTTGAAGATAAAAAATGGGGTGACTTAATAAATTTAAAATATTTGAAGGGGAAGTTAAGACTTTTAGATGATAAAGGAAAAGTTAGTTAACTCTTTTGTGAATAAAAGAAAAATAATGTTTTATTATCTGAAAAGACTTAAATAAGATGTGATTTGTTTTTAAGAATTTTATATAAAAAGGGGATATAGATTTTTTTAAAAAAACAGAAAAGTTTGGAAGGTTTTTATTTTAATACATTTGGAGAAAAATGGGGTGGTTTTATATATTAAAATATTTGAAGTATGAATTAAGATTTTAGATGATAAAGGAAAAGTTAATCTTTTTGTGAATTTTTAGATACCACTTATAGATTCTTTAAGAGAGAGAGAGAGAGAGAGAGAGAAGAAGAAGAAGAAGAAGAAGAAGAAGTGATGAAGTGTGAATTTAATGAATAGTATCTTAGAGATATAGACCCACTGGGGCTGTTTGTTTTAATTGTTTTAATTGTTTTTAATTATTTTAATTCTTGATTTTAAACGTATTTATGTATTTTAATATTTTTGTTGTAAGCCGCCTTGGTTGCCCTGGTGGGAGAAAGGCGGGGTAAAAATTCTATAAATAAATAAATAAATAAATAAATAAATAAATAAATAAATAAATAAATATAGGCTTAGTTAGATAGTATAAGTAGAAAATATATAATAGTATACAAGTAGGATTTATTGCTTCGCGCTTGCTGTAATCTTTCGTAGTATGTTGTATTGTTTTGTTTTGTTTTGTTTGGTAGTTTATTAATAAAAATTAAATATATCATGGAAAAAAGCTGTACTACTGTAGCATACTCTATGTGGAGATGCCCGTTTAAATTGTTCGGAAACTGTAATTAGTACAGAAGGCAGCCACCCGATTATGAACTAGCTCATGACCATCTCATGCCCCTGTTGTGTCATCCTCACTGCCTGCCTGCACCAATCACAAATCAAAGTGCTGGTTTTGACCTAGAGAGGTCTTTCAAAGCCAGAGACATTGTGGCATGAGGAGAGAGAGAGAGAGAGGTGTGTGTCTCTCTGTCTCTGTGTAAAGATATCCATGGAAGACCAGCAGAGATTCCTTGTTGTATTCCTCCCAATAATTGAAGAAAATCTTCAGGTGTCTTCATGCTAGCCCCAAGCAGTCTATATATCATCCATTTTATATCATGGGATTCTGACCCAGGCACCCACTGGGCTGATTTCTACACAAGGCAGCATCATAAGAATCAAGAGAAAGTCAGTCAAAAGATTTGCTCACCTGTCTGCAAAGCTTGACCCCCTACTGAATACAGTAGTATGAGTAAGAGCAGAGTGGGAACCTCTACTGACTGCCTGGCTTTGGTTGAAGCCGTGGCATATACCTGATCTGAAGTACAGAACAGCCAGTATGGCAGCTGCAGATGCTGGTCCAAAAGCATGTCTTGGCTCATTCTCTGGTATTCCTTCCTCATTTGGCATTGGAACCTCTGTTGCTACCTGACTGGACTTGCTTCTTGCCTGCTGAATTCCTTGCTGATCTGTCTGCCTCTCAGTAGCCTATCCAGGGAAGACCCAGTGAATCCCTCCGCATGCAAATTCTCTGCATAGGATAATATATCATTACTCCACACTCTTTAATGTCACTTGAGTATTCATGCATTTCAGTGACTAATCACATTCTCATTTGTATAGAGACTTCAACACTCCAATCCTTCCATCATGTTTCATCAGTTACTCCAGGGGGGTTCAGCTTCCTTCCTTCAGGAAAGTTTTTCTATATTAATCAGTGTGCTGTCAAAATGTGCATGTATGCAATTCACAGCTAACAGTTCAATTTTATGCTCATGTCCTCAGAAGGAAATTCCAATGTGTTCAGTGGGGCTGGTCCCAGGTCAGGGGACCCAGGACTGCAGCCTAAAATACCCAACTGTATCTCACTTACGGTAAGCAAAATAAAAAAGATTATTAAACATTTCCATGGCACACAGTTTATAAACTACTGGATTTTGCAACATGCAATGTTCCACAAAGAACTACAGAATATTAAACAAACAGGAAAGTGAGTTGGAAAAAAATGTATTGGACAAAAGGCTTCAATGTGATATAAAGAGAGAAACACAAACTAGCAAATAAATTGGGCCATGAATAGGTCGGGATAGATTGCTTTCTTGCATGATTACCAAGAGCCTGTAATCATGGATCGCTCCACAAAACAGCTGGTGACAAGGCACTCATCTTAATGAATACACTAGCAGAACATCAACATGGAATGAGCAAAGATAAGCTAGAAGTCTCTTCGTGTTCAGCTCCCAGTAAACTAGAAAAGAGATGCAAAAATGTAGCATTTCCCCATGCAGCTACAAGCAGTGTTACCGATGAGATTACCAAGAACACAGATTCATCACTGATGGCACCATTCCAGCAGACTGTTATCAAGACTCTGCTTCTGTATGCAGCTAATTACACCATTCCCAAGTGCCAAGGAAGGGGTGAAAGATGACCAGGAAATTTACGAAAGCACATGCTGCTTAGGCTGAGGAAACAGTCTACGCTGGTCCCTCTCCACTGGGAAAAGAAATACACCTTTGTCTATCACATTCCATTACTCTTTGCAAAGCCGACTCATACCTGACTCACACCTCCAGTTTGAAGCATCTCTTGAATACACAGTTTTAAGAGAGGCAATGGTACTAATGGCGGGGGGGGGGGGAGGTTAGTTGGTGGATGGCACTTTAAAATTTCAATGAGTGCTGAGTGTTGTGTGAAAATATATGGATGGGTAGCTTTGATTGTTGCAGTTAAGGGAATGGCAAAGGAGAGAATGCTGTTGCTACTGCAGCTGTGTTCCCATGGCTGCTGTTCACTTTAAATCCCAGACCACTTCATGCTGTCTATGTAGTTCAGGGGTTGGCAACCTTTGCAGCAATGGGGCCGGACATTCTATGATGTCAGCTGGGTGGCAGAATGAAAGCTGATGGCATCATGGGCCATTGTAATAGCTGCTGGGAGGGAGAGTGGAGGTGGCTCCTGCACTTTAAAGGGGGTGGGCTGCACAAACCCAGGGGGGAGGAGGAAGCTGAGGAGGAAATAGAATGGAGCACTGGAATGAACCAAAAGGACAGGAGTGGAGTGGAGGATTAAGAAGGGCAGAAGAGCCAAGAATACAAAGTAAGGAGGGACCCCTTGGGCCCTGAAGGAGGGCAAGGGAGAAGAGGAAGACTAAGACACATAGGGAAGAACAAGCATGAAAGAAAGTGGGAAGAGGGGGAAGCCCAAACCTGGCCCAGGGGGAGGCCAGCGCAGAGAGGAAGTGGGGGAGGAGAAGGCAAACTGGCTGCAGGAGAAGGCAAACTGGCAGGAGCTCCAGGGCAAGAAGGATACAGCATGCATAAAACCATGTCCACCTGGGAGGAGGAAGGGGTAGGATCCCCTGGGGCATGGAACCCATACGAGTTAGGAACCCTGATCACTGTCAGCAATTGACCTGGGGTTTGCGATACACCTGAAGAACTTACCCTAGGCTCCACTATAGAAGGAGATACTCTACCTAATCAGCCTGACAGGCATCATCATAAGCAGGGCAGAAAGAGAAAAGGGTGAAGACAACTCGGGGAGGCGGGACAACCCCTCCCCTGTTTTTGTTAATTCTGTGTCAGACTAAATAAACTGCAAGCAACTGCAGTGTCTGCAGTGGTAAGTCACGGGCAGTCTCAAAACCCCTGGAGGTGCAGCTCACCCTCAGGTGGAGGAAGCAGTGATTAAGAACATAAGAAGAGCCCTGCTGGATCAGACCAAAGACCCATCTAGTCCAGCTTCCTGTATCACACAGTGGCCCCACCAGATGCCTCAGGGAGCACAAGACAACAAGATACTTGTATCCTGTCGCCACTCCCTTGCACCTGGCACAAAGAAAACCTACTCCTACAACCAGGAGGTTGCTTATTAAAATGATTAAAATATTGATTAAAGTGACTAAAATATTCTAGCTTTTAACTCTGTTTACAAGGCAGCTTCCAAAGGTATAAACAGCCAGATTAAAATTATTAACATAATAAAACCTAATCATTAAACGTTAACTGTCCAATTTGGCCTAAATTGCCGACCACTGCATTGTACGCAGGATGTGGCCCACGCAGGCAGGGCTGGGGCTCACCTCGGGGGAAGGAGACATTCATCTCCTTCCCCTGGTTTAAACCCTGGCGGCCCCAATGGGCCTCCTCAGATGTGTGCCAGCTATTTAGCTGGTGCACAACCGTGAAGGCCGTGTAAACCCGGTCAGACCCAGGAAAGGGGTTAGGATATTGGCGGAACACGCCACTGATATCCCCGCCCCCCTCCCAGGCCTGGCCAGCTAATGCCCCCTCCCCTGCCACCCCGGCCCACGTCCTCCCACCAGCCGGCACAGGGCTTACCTGTGTTTGGTGCCGCGGGTTCTGGAGGGCGGTGGAGTGAGTGGTGCTGGCCTCCGGCACTTTCGTGACACCTAAGTGTGGATTGCTTGCTCCGCCAGCCTAATGTTAGGCAGAATTGTGCCCTAAATACAACTGCAGTAAAATAGCAGATTCAAATAAAACGAAGTCAGTGTAACAGCGCAACAGCCCTCTCTAAGGAGTGCACAGAACCCCAGGAGTGCACAGAACCCCAGGGGTTTTTATTTAAAATTAAAACCACAGTAGTATCTGAGAGTGATCAGATGTGACAACCCACTGCATTACCTGTGAATATGGACTATGTCAAGAGTCAAAAGAAGGCAAGTGTCGAAAGAATCAAAAATCCAGGAGAAAAGGAATTAAATCAAATGAGGAAGGGGGTGGGTAGGAAAAGTACCAGCAGGCTGATGGAAAATGCCTGAACGCAGCTGGATGGACACGGACACGGACACACAGTAATGCCAACAGATTCAGCTGGGGATGCTACTCAAGACCAAGCACACACCAAAACACAAAAATTGGTGCTAAACTGGTGACGTTTGCAGCCTGGTTTGGAGTTAAAGAACAAACAAAACTATATAGAATTACAGTTTATCACTAGCTACCATTTTCCAAAAAATCCTAATCCCTGCACTTATGTACCTTCTGGGTTTATCGTCTATGAACCAACATGATAGAAACATGGCATGGCAGAAACTCACACGAACATCCCTATGCTTGACTTAAGTAACCTAGGTTTGATGACATACAGTTACCTGATTGGTGGAGTGGGGCACACCTGGCCTCTCTATGCAACCTAGACAGACACATTTGGCTGCCCAATAAGTAAGCACATGCCAATTAGTAGGAGAGTTAGCTACTTCAGGCAGTGGGAAGGACCCAGAATCCACCAAAGCACATGGCTGGCTGATAATGGCATTTCAAACAAAGGCAGCTGTGGGAGGATGCCCCAGTTGCTTTTAGACTGCTGGAACTGTACAGAAGCTTCTAGTGAGTTACAAGTGCCCAAAATTAAGGAACATTAGACAAACAATGGGGGAAAAAACAGGACATTCATCACAAGGGATCTCTCTGGTTGCCACCCATCTAATCTCTAAAGGTGGGGACACCCAAAGGTGGAGCTCAATAGATAGTGGTCAGATTCATATGAAAGAAGATGATCCTAGAGAGTATTGCTTCCACACAAAAGTCCTTCTGCACTGCCAAAGCTTCTCTTTTTTTCCTGTGATCACAGAAAGCAGAATTAAAATTTCCACATGGTGCTTGATAGAGTCCTATATTCTCCATAAAATTTCAGCAGCGCATGACACCGGGCAAGATCCGACTATAGCTTTATTAAGATGTCCCATTCAGAAAAGGTCCCACTTCTCCCTACTACTACCTCTAATAAATAGGTACTTTTCCCCATTTCCCTTTCTTTTAAAGTGACTTCTGCCACTTTAATTAGTTGCTTCCTGTTCACTGTTAAGGTACTGGTGTATCTGAACTGGTAAGTTCTTAGTCAGCTCTTGTTCCCTGCCAGGGGAAAGGACGACAGTTGCTTGTTTCTTTTTTGCAGACTGAGCAATTTTTTTTTCATATAAATTAGATTAAATAACCTCAATAGCATGTTGGCAGGACACACTATTGCATTTATTTATTTAATTTATTCTTTAAAAAAAACCACAGCACAAATCAGATCGGAATAAAAACTAGAGAACAAAACAGAAAACATTGCAATGCAATAGGTTGGTAATGATGTCACTTTGATTCTTCACAAAAACAGACAGCACACTCCTATAATGTTTACTCAGTAGTAGTTTTCACTATATTCAGTGGAGCATACTCCCGGGAAATTGTGTATAGAATTGAAACCTGAATAATGTCCATTGCACTCTCTAAACACTTTGAGTGGAAGCAACCTAGAGAGGGATTAATTTATTTCTCTGTAAAACACATTTTTTATTTCAATATCATTACAGTTACTAGTTTTTACTCCAAATTATTCCCCAAGCCCTTTAATTACTTAAATTATCTAGAATATAAACCCTTTGAGAACAGAAATAAGTGTTTTTGCTGTTACAATTATGGTTACCCTGCTGAGCCCATAGGGCAGGGCATGTCATAAATTTATATAAAGTAAGAAAATAGAGTGGAGAGAAATGAATGGAACACTCAATATGTTTAGTCAAACTCACGGAAATATAATGTCAAGACAGAGAAAACAATGACAAGAAAGTACATAAACATGTAAAGGTTCTTGAACACGGGCAACAAACATGTTCAAGATAAGAAAATAGTCCCAGTTTTTGCAAGGAAAGAAGATGGTGTTCAGTGGGGTAGAGAGAAGTGGAGCACTGCATTGTGGGTGGTTCGTTTCAGATTAAGGGCCCAATCCTTCCTAGAGATGCACGAGTGGAGCTCCCTCTCTGCAGGTGTTGGGTGTCGCAAAAGTGCTGTAAAAGTGCCACTTACCAGGCCTCCCTCCAGACTCCACGCCGCCAGGCAGAGGCGAGTCCTGTGCCGGGCAGTGGGAGGGCGTGGGGATGGCGAGCCAGGCCGGCCTGGGAGGGGATGGGGATATCGGTGCTGGGTTGTGCCGATATCCCAGTCCCCTTCCCGCACCAGGCTGGCCTTACATGGCCTCCCCGGTTGTGTGGAGCTCCAGAGCTGGTGCACATCAGAACGACGACCATTGGGGCCTCTGGTGCATACACCAGGGGAAGGGGACGAATGACCCTTCCCCCGAGGTGAGCCCTGGTTGTGCAGGTGAGGGCTACATCCTGCGCAGGATGCAGCGGTCGGCCATTTAGACTGGCCGCTGCAACCTGCGCAGGATTGGGCTGTAAGAGGCCACAATCCAAGACAGAGTTAGGCATGCTTAAACCTATTGATTTCATCAGGGTCGAGCATGTTGGACTGTAGCTCTCTCTTTTTGTCAGAAACTAGAATAGAGCAAAAACAAACATTAAAAGCACTTGGAGATTATTTTGGGTTCTTTTGACCAATCACTTGCAGGCTAAACAACTCAGTTCTTTGATGGAATACAAGTTCTACCAAACCAACAACTCACTTCTCAAGCCTGAACCTCATGCTTTGCGAGCCACAGCCTGATCACTCTCTTGTTTTCTCATGGCTTTTCCTCTCCTGTTGCTTGATCATGAGTGAGAGAATGTAGATGATATTAACTGACCCCTCTGACCTTCACAGAATATCTGGATGACTGGAACAAAAGCCAAACCAGTAGATGTGAGGCAGAAGGCAGAACAAGATATTCTCGCAGAGTTGGAAGAGCCAATATGAACCAACCAATATAAGCTCCTGGCTTAAAATGGTATCCCTGGGTCAAAAGTGTCCATGACAGATGGTAATCTGGCTCTGTCTTATCTGAAAAAGGGATGTGTTCCATTGCAGATCTGTATAAACAAGATGTCCTCCTAATTTTTTTTACCTACGACGACCTTCTGTAGCAAGGATTTTTAGAGGAGAGAGGAATGCTAATGTAGGGCTTTTCAGTCTAAAAAAAAGGCGCCTGAGGGGGGACATGATTGAGACGTATAAAATTATGCACGGGATGGAGAGAGTGGATAGAGGGAAATTCTTCTCCCGCTTGCACAACACAAGAACCAGGGGAGATGCACTAAAACTGAGTAGCGGGAGAGTTAGAACGGACAAAAGAAAATATTTCTTCACCCAGCGTGTAATTCATCTGTGTAACTCCTTGCCACAGGATGTGGTGATGGCACCTGGCCTAGATGCCTTTAAAAGGAGTTTGGATAGATTCATGGAAGAAAAGACCATCACAGGTTACAAGCCATAAGCAACCTCCTGGCTTTAGAAGTAGGTTCTCTCTGTGCCAGGTGCAAGGGAGTGACAACAAGAAGCAGGTATCTTGTTGTCTGTGTGCTCCCTGAGGCATCTGGTGGGGCCACTGTGTGATACAGGAAGCTGGACTAGATGGGCCTTTGGCCTGATCCAGCGGGGCTCTTCTTATGTAATGTGGAGAAAACATAAATGTGTCAGGAGAGAAAGGATGAACAGTTGTATTTTTCCCAACACTGGCACAGAGTACAAAGCTGAAATCTTAGTAAACAAGAGAAGTCTATTTGTATCTCCTCTTAATTGCATTTGTTACTAAGAACTTCACAACTAGTGTGATTTGCACAACATCTGACCATGTGGCTGGGTGCATTTTCAATAGCCTCACAGCACAATCCTAGGCATGTCTACTCAGAAGTAAGTCCCATCGAATTCAGTGGGACTTACTCCCAGGTCAGTGTGTATAGGACGGCAACTTCAATTGTGCCATGACTTGGCAAACAAGTTGCTTGATTGTTCATGAGCACAGTACTGTGATCTTGTAAGCAGTCATAAACCTTCCAAGGACAGGTTGAATACTGGTGAGAAAAACCACAGTTTGTGCATGCAACAAAGTCAGGGGACCTACAGTATTTGCTACAGCTCAGTGCACTGAAGGCAAAAATAAAAGTCTAGTGGTTGTGAGAGCTGGCTCCGTGCCTCATCATCTGTGAAGTAACCCAGGGAGGTGGGACATGCGTTTTGATTACCGTCTTCTGACATGCTGTTTGCTTTCTGTGGTCAAAGTTTATTTGTATAATGGCCATAAAGTGTGACTAATGTTAGTGTGCAATATGCAGTGACTTTATGGAAAACATATGCCATGCCAGTTCTTTAAGACTGAAGAATGTATCGTCCTGCTCTCAATGCATGACAAAATGGTGGCAATGCTGTATCTTCAGTCCTATCCCGCACAGTTTAGTCCACATACATACAACCTAGAAGAGGAATGGCAAGTTAAGAGACACCTCTGACCCCTTTTAATTGGGCCAAGCCACATACCTTGCCCTGCCCTGCAGTACAATTCCATGCATGTGTGTATGTGTCAAGCAATTGTGAGTGGGACCAGTCATCTGGGCCTTTCCAAGCTGATTGGTACTACAAATGGGAAGGCAATGACCAGATGGGAAAGACCCACGCAGTTGCCCTCAAAGTCCCATGAGAACACTGGAACAGAGTACTGTTTCTCAGCTTATTTACTATGACTATAAATATAACAGGTACCAAATTACTATTAAAGAAGAGTAAACACACTAAAGAGTATTTTTCTTATTGCAATAATAATTACATCCGCAAATCTATGCTTTTATCACTTGGGTCATAAAGGTTTCTCCAAAGCATGCTGTGCAGGAACACAAAGGAAATAAAGGGGAAATGTATCTCATTCTTCTAGCTCAGGGGTTCTCAACCTTTGGAGGCCTGGGTACCCCCTATCATGGTCCAATTTTCTGAAGTACCCCTGCTAATTAACTGCTAATTAATTGGATTAATCAACCAATTAATTAGGTAATTAAATAAAAAGTACTAAAACAATTTAAAATGTGAAAAAATGTCTTATTTAACTCTGTGTGTGTGTGTGTGTGTGTGTGTGTGTGTGTGTGTGTGTGTGTGAGTGAGAGAGAGAGAGAGAAATGGGGGGACAAGGATCTCTTTTTTTCTCCTGTCACACTTCCCCAAATCAGCTCCTCCCTCTCCCTCCCCCACCCCACCGAAGTACATTTTCCAGTACAAAAATAAGCCCAAAACCAGAGACAGAAGGGCTCCGAAATAATTAAAATTTAAAATCCATGTTAATTAACAATTAATTAACTGCTGATGGGGCAGATAAGGGGCAGGGCTTGGCGTACCCCCAGCAAGAGGGGTACCTGTACCACAGGTTGAGAACCCCTGCTCTAGCTTTTATTGCATATTGTCTCCTTGGTGAGAAGGCATCTCTATGATTTCAAAGTACCAACCAAACTACTGTGCAATTCACAGAAAGCAGAATTTGGTTTCAATATTGTGAATCCAGTAAATCCACAAGGCCCTAGATGCTGCTGCAAACATGTGAGGTAGAATCCAGGAATGCCAGGAACCATGGGAAATGTGATTTCCAGGTACCTGGTTTTCCTGGTAGTTCCCATGACTCCTGATGGATGTAGACATAGACCCAGCTGTGTACCTTTTGGTAGTGACTAGTTCCTTGCAGAAATCCTATTGACAGCTCTTCTTGCTACCATCAGGTAAATCTGAGAAAGGGTGTATGTGTGCTCATGGGTAATGACGGTGCTTGAAGAGAATCCCTGCCTCTGGTTCAGGAGGCTTCCAGAGAATATGGAAAGTGTCTGAGAGTCTAGTTATTGCAAGTCTATGGCAGGTCTATGGTGTGATTGATAAGAACTTGCCTTTTTGCCTTCTGCTGAGGCTCTCCTGAAGACCTTAGTAGAGGGGAAGTAGCAACAGACTTATGTGTACTCTGCCTGGATACTTCCTACCATTTAAAGTGACAGTATGACCCCCCATATCCGCTAAACTCAATGAGACTTAGTAGACACGCATAAGGTTGTACTACCATTCTCAGTAGCAAGTCGCCTTTACATACAGCATGCCTCCTAGCTCAACCCACTTTTCAAATGCTTTTCAGTACGTGGTGTGCCATGATATTGACATGCATCTGGCAAGGCCAATTGCCACCCAAGAATATGACACCTGTGATATCCACATCATATAACCAACCCATGTGAAGTTACCTTGATATTAATTTCATACAACTGGGAACTACTTGATTAATCAAGTGTGAACAGAAGTTGCAGAATACATTGGAGAAGCAACGTCTAAAGAACCACCCAAGAATCTGCTACTGTTTATTTCTTTAGTTCCATGATTGGTAAATGCTACAGGTTTTGGTGAACCTCTGAATTTTCTTCCTACTGATGATCTCATAGAACTGCAGCTGTAGATTTGCACATGCATTTAAACATGCATTTAAACATAGTGGGTGGTGTAACATAAATGTGTTCTTGATACACACAATGATTCACGTGAAACCTACAAATTGTTTCCTTTGCCTTATTTCAATACAAGGCTTAAGTGAGAGCGTAAAAAGATGGAAACTGGAAATGGAGTTTTAAAAAGTCGTATAATTTGCACTTAAAGCAGAAGTGGTCTAGAGAGAAATGCTTAAAAATCATGCAGGGACGAAGTAGTACTGAGTGAGATCTAGAAAGGATCATGGGCACAAACTATTTAAGTCCAATTAAAATAGGACTGCAGGGGAAGTAGAAAGGAGAGCCAGGCCGGAGCCAGCTCCATTTGCCGACTGACATAAAGGCAGGGAGCTGGCTGTGAAGACAGACAGGGGCAGGTGAGAAAAACAGGCAGGATGGCTAGAGTTCTATGGTAATTGACTTGGCAAGCATATGACGGATGAGCTATTATGCCATTAAACAAAAAGAGACTAGACAGAATTTTGTTTACAAAAAGCAACAGAACAAAGCAGTGTATTTGGCATCAAGAGTGGCTAGAAAAAGGGCTCTCAGAGAGAAGGCTAGTGACCCAGCTGCATTAACCATTGCTGAGGAATAAGGGGGGGGGGAACCCACAAACATAGGCTTTATTAATCCTTTATATGCTGCGTTTCTTCTTCGCAGACATATTCTGTCTGTCATTGAGAGAAATGAAAAGCAGTACGCTTGATCAAGGAACAGGAAAAGATGCTGGACAGACTAATCCTTTAAGGCCACTTCAGCTTTCATGGCTGAAAAAGAAGCAGCAACTCACGTGGTTGGGTTGCTAGCCATTACTCTAAGTGCACTCCACAATGAGGCGTAGCTGGCCCCCTCCTTTAGTTTGTTGAAACATTTTGATTGCAAAAACAGAAGTACACCTATTTTGGACTCTGCACTGGGTTGCTGTAAAATTCCCTGCAGGTCACAATTAGGGGGCAATTCTGCTACTATAAAACAAGGGAGCATTGGTGATTATGGCTGAGTCAAAATGAAGGGGCAATTTGGGGGGGGAGAGTTGCAACCATTCAAGAGTTGAATGCAACCTCCCCATTTTGGCACTTTACAGGGTGAGAGGCTGTGAGACGGAGCAAAGAATGTGAGAACACTAAGCATTGCACTCACTGTGATCTTGCTTTGTAACTTCGTCACATAGCTGGTTCTGATTGAAGTCTGCTCTGAGTGAGGGCAATGTTTGCTACCTGTATTCAGATTTGGCTTTGTGACATTGTGTAGCCAAATATGATTAGATGCATGACGACAGAATATCACCATGTTGCCTTTGTAGTTGATGGGTTGAGATCACCCAAAGGAAGAAGCCGTTGATTTAAAAACATGTATTGAAGCTGCAGATTGGGGAAAGAAGCAGGTGCAGGCAGGAGTAAACAGCACATTCAAAAGGTAGCAAAGTTTCATGAAGCTTTCTTTCACTTTCTGAAGCCTCCTACCCTTTTGTCATACTCCATTATTATTATTATTATTATTAAATCAGGAGTTTTACTGGAAGAATGTAGTACATCTAAATTGAGAGAAAAAACTCAAGGACACCTATTTTCAAAGAGGGAAATGAGGGATTTTACATTCTGCTTCTCACCCCGTATTACAACTGCATTTGGGGAGAGGGTGGATCAGGTTCATGAGGTCCATTTGCTCTCTCCAACCTTCCACAAGCAGGTACCACAGACTGCTTGGGTGGAACTTCCTGGTAGGTTTCTTGCAGATAATTTACACAGAAAAGTTATGTACTGTCACCGAAGGCATCCGAAGCATACTTCCGGTTTTCCTACCAAGGAAACTATTGCACTGCTGCCCTTTTCTTTGAGAATTCTATCGCCCCCACATTCCAAGCGAAGTTATACACAGGATTGGATTGGATTGACAAGGCTATAAAATATTGCTGAGTTTTAGCTCACATTTTCCTGTATTTGGGGGAAGGACAATGGATAAAAAAAAAAGAGGCCAGAAGTACCTTTGATGATGGGGTTTGCTGATAACAGGCCATCTGGGCTCACTTTGAGGACAGGTGGTACGGAAGAGCCATGTTGACCTTGCTCAAGGCTCTTTGATCTTGCAGTTCATCCAGCACTGATCGATTAGCCAAGGGACCAAAGTGTAGAGGTCAGAGGTCACCAATTAACCTAAAAATATTGAAGTGATATTCTGCAAGTGGTTGAGATGTTTAGGGGACACAGCAGAAAGAAACAAGATTGAGCACGTATGCTAAGTTCTGTGAAGTACAGCATTGTAAGATTTCTAGAACTCTTTGAAAGAAGTATAGCGTCTATTGCATAAATACAGAGCTTAACTGAGCACAACCCTCCCTGCACCCTTATTTATTTATTATGGAATGTACTTACTGTTGGTTCTGCACATACTGAACCTTTTAAGAAAGCAGCAGGGGAGCTGTAAAAGGATGTCCATGGAGTGTGGATGTAGCTTGTTCAGACACCGGATCATCCCAGGCTTCCATTTTGAAGCCATATCCATTTATGTCTCTCTGTGATAGTCAGCGCAATCCTATCCAACTTCCTCCACCGGTGCAGCCAGTGGTGCAGCAAGAACGGGAGGCCCAGAACAGAAAGGGGATTCAAATCTCCTCCAAAGGGGGATTCAAAGAGGATTTAAACCCCCCCTCCCCTCCAAAGCCTCCTGCCCTACACTCCCTCGCTGGTTACACCAGTGGGGAAAGTTGGATAGGATTGCACTGGGAGTCCATGGACTGCTCCTTAGCTTCTTGGTAAAAATAAACCTAGCGCCACTGAATTTAATACAGGTATCATTTTGCATTAACGGGAAAATAATTAATTGTAATAATATTGCAGAGAATGTTGCAGCCCTGGAACTTTCCAACACTCAGGGAAGTGGAGCATGAGCATGTAAAAATATGCCGGAAAAACTAACTACCGGTAGTAATTTATTACCTAGTGTTAACATAGTTAAGGATCTGTTCATTTGAATTAAGTAGTGCTTGATCTGTGCCTGTGGAAATCAGCTCATATTAGCACAGTCTCCAGTATCTGTTGGGTAAAAATAGCCATAATGTATGCTATTTTTGTGGGAAAAGTAGCTCATCAAAGCCAAGAATGCAAACTATATTTATAAGGTCCATTTGGTAGTACAAGTCCACAAGTTCTGCCTATGTGCCTGGGGCCTTGAGGCCTTGACACATTTTGCAGCAACAGAGACACCTCACATCTTGGTGATTAAATGGTACATTTGCCTACTCTTCCCTCCAGTTGACATGGGTAACCAACCAAATCACACTTTCCAGAGCAGGCAGGAGAAGGAAACATCTGAACACTGGAAAGATGTCACTTCTACTACGTGGCTCTCAAAGATATTGATTAAGTTCTTGGGGCAAGCTAGAGGGAGAGCAGGGGGGTGGCACTGCGGAACTTCTCCTGCACCAGGAGCAGTGACCTCATCAGCAGGAGCACTCAGATGCTTCCTTTGAAACTTGAAATCAAAAGATTCTAGCAGAGAAGAAGCATCTGGCTCAGCAGGAGGCAAACTGAGAAATTTACCTAGGGGTATGTGTTAATGTCTAGGCCAGTGGTTCTCAAACTGGTGGGTCACGGGCCCACCAGGAGAACTGTGCTTTCTTGTTGGCCCCTTAAGGGGTGGGGACAGTGCGACAGTGGTGACAGCTATTCTGGGGATCGCGTTGCCGCCGGGGGGGGAACATGTTCTTGCTTAACTCACCGGGGGTCCTGATGGATTCCGGATGGTGCGGTGAGGCATGCGGACCCCTCCGTGGGCCTCCCCGAGCTTTAGATCGCCACTCAGTAGTGATTATGAGCACTTTCATCCAAATGTTTTGTCCGGATTATAACCATTTTCGTCCAAAAATCGGAAGTGGTTGTAATCACCGCAGAGCAGTGATCTAAAGCTCAGGAAGGCCCATGGAGGGGTCCGCAGGTCTCCCCACACCATCCAGAAGCCATCAGGACCCCCGGTGTGTTAAGCAAGACTGTGATATCATGTTGATGTATCAGTTGGTTCTCTCTCTATTTCTGACTGGTATTATAATTTTGTATTATCACTTACTATGTATTATATCATTATTTTTGGCTTTTTTTTCTATTTATATGCCAATAAAGGTGGTGATGATGATGAGTTAAGCAAGAATACGTTTCCCCCAGTGGTAGAGCGATCTCCAGGATTGCTGCCACTAATGTCCCCACCCCTGCAAAGACTCAAAGTTCTCCCCTCCTCGCGGGGAGAACTTTGAGAACCACTGGTCTAGGCCATCTAAGGGCTACCTCAGAGATAGTATATAGCTCATGTTACATTAATGCTGCACTCCTATGCAAACGTTCCTGGGAGTAAATCCTGCTGCACACAGTGGGACTTACTAAACATGTATATTTTACAACTCAAACAGGATAATCTTATACATATTTATGCATACCGGTACTTTTAAGCAAAGATGATAGACCTACTGAATTGGCCAAGTGGGAATAAACTAGCTCACTTCAGTTCTATTATCAAACAAACACTAACAAGAGTGGTTGGTGCTGGGTTTACCTTGTTTTTCTCCCTGAAAATCTATTTGGAATCCTCCGAATAGTTTTAACATATGACCCGAGGGGCAAAAGAATAAAGACACTCTAGCTATGATTTTCTGTTCAGGTGGGCAGAACTAATTACTCCCCATTGTGGCACCATCTGCACAGAGTACCTAGTACTGTATTCTGGCTACACTTTTGAACACCCATAGAATCAGTCACGTAAGATTTCACCCATACAAGGAAAATATCCATTCTATTCAGAATTAGGTCATTCGATGGAGAAATTAAGACTGAATAATTTCTTTCTACTTCTAGAAATGCTCCTAGTCCTGAACATTTTCTGCATTAGAGATGGTAACACTAGGCAAGTTTTCCCCAGGCTTCTTCATTAGTAGGATGCCAGTGTGTTTAAGGGACAGATACATGACATCCACTTTCACAGAAATTCATAGTAAGGCCACACACACCCTCCTTCATGCCAGCAGTATCTATATTCTACATGAGTCTTGGCAGTGGAGGATCAAATATGCAAGTGTCAGATCATTTCCCAGCATTTAGGGCAGTTAAGGACAAAGCAGACAGAAACTGAAATACTGTATTTAATTATAACTTCAAAAGAATTGGGGGATGCATAAAGCTCAGATGTAAATTAATAAATGAAAAATCCAGAAGAGCAATCGACTTCAGAGGCCCAAGGAAAGCCAGCAAATCAAAGGCATGAGTAAAACTTTGTATTTATAAATAGGAATACTACACAACATCATTACAGAGCTAAACACACTTTACAGGAGTCAAACATCATGAGGTACTTGAACTTGAAGGTACCTACCGTAAATATGGTTGCTTCAGGAAAAGCACTGAGAGTGGGGCTGCTAAAAGGAGTTTTCAAGGCTGTCAAGTCATAAGTACTATTTTAGTGAAAGGCAAACATATCTAAAACAGAGGTATTTAAACCTTGTAGTCCTGGGACCCACCTCCTCCAGCTGCTCCTGCCTTGCGACCCACCTCGTCTGGCAGCTCCCGCATCACGCCGGCCTGGGGACACCCTCCAGAGACCTCTGCTGGCTTCAGAAAGGCCTGCCAACGTGACCGGAAGTTGTGTCAGCAAAACCGGAAGTGACCGGGCAGAGGCCAGAGGACATCCCAGGTCCAGTATTACTCGGGAGCAGCCAGACAAGGTGAGTCGCAATCCGGAAGTGGCTTCCAGTTGCTTCAGTTTGGTTCCCAGTTGGATCCAAATGGGGACAAGGGTGGGATGGTGGGCCCAACTGGCAACCCACTTTGGCATCGGGCCGTGATCCACCAAGTGGGTCGCAACCCACAGTTTGAGAAAACTTGATATAAAAGGAATAGATGAGAGGGAATTAGAGAGAAACGAGATGGCCGACACTGGCTTTTCATTTGTAGGCTCACACAAATCCATGTTTATTTTCATAAGGACAATGGATAAATAACTTAAAAGGCCAAGCTGTCAACTATTGAAGAGGTACACTGTTCTTAATAAAAACCCATAGGGCCTCTTATTTAGAGAGTAAATTTGCCATTCAAATCTCTCTGTTTAAAATTTTTGCACATTGCCCACACCCTTTTCAAATTTGTATCTTGTCAGACAAATGCAAATGGCAACCTGATCTAGTCTGCTTCCTGCGTACATGAGACCTTTGGGGAAAATTCTATATCTGGGCTTGCAGGTATACACGTACTGCACTACTGAGAGAGAAGTTCACACTCATTTTGAATGCTAAAGAAATTTAAGATTTTGCTTTATAAATTGCACAAATATTTTGTGACAGAAGGCAGAACCGTGTGACAGTCAAAATCTGATGTTCCCAAAGGTTTAGGGCCTGGGTCACATCACTGAGGCCCGAACCAAATGTGAACTTTTTTTATTTCACTTTTTTATACCACCCTTCCCCCAGCAGCTCAGGGTGGTGCACATAGTTCCTTCCCTCCTTTTGTCCTCATGACAACCCTGTGAGGTAGAGGTAAGGCTGAGAGACAGAAGCACGTGGGCCTTGTCTACTGCTGAGAGGAGTAACTTCCATAGTATCAGCCACAGAAACATCGTTTTCCTCCATTTCGAGCCAAACCAAAAGGTGAAGGTCAATGGCAAAGGCCAAAGTTCTCAGATCTGCAATTCCAACTAGGTCCACTTTTACAGCGCAATCCTTACTAAACCCCTGGCGCCAGACTGAGCGTTCCGGTGCCGGAAGCAGTCGCGAACATGCCGTAAATCACGTTCATGACTACTTTCGAGCAGGGAAGGCCAGCGGAGTGGCTGGCCTCCCCTGCTCTGATGACGGAGCGCCCCGGCCGCTGGCGGACCCAGCAGGTAAGGATCCAGTGGGCGGGGGGGTTGGCCATTGGCCCAGGCGGCACGGGACGGGGGGGACGTTTCCCTTCTATGTCCCATAAGGGAGGGGGCAGAGATGGCTGCCTTTTAAAGCCAATACCAGAGAGAGTAGAGAGAGTAGGAACTGGGTCAAAGAAAGGACGATGGTCTAAGGAAATCCACGTGAGTATGTTTTCCTAACATGCACTTATTCCATGGACAATGCCCATGGTTTGGGCTTCAGTTTTGCTCACATAGTGGGCCAGTGTCGGTCAGTTACAGAAAATAATATATATCACCACAAATTCCACAGACTAATTATGAGCTGTGTGAAAAAGTGGCATTTACCTGTCTTCACTGGCCACATTTCATGCTGGCCTGCTTCCAGATATGTTCTAACTGGGTAGGTGAGCATGCCTGGGCAAAGCATCCTTCATTTACAGTGGATTGTTGCTACCTGCAGATCCGGGATCCATGGATTTGTCTCACTGCGAATCCCACAATGCATTCTGGGACTAGCCTGGGAGAATACAGGAGCCTTCGCACAACCTGGAAGTGGGTCTCTCAGTTTGAAACCTTCAGGGCCTTTGAAAAAGCACGGTTTAGCCCTGTAAAGGTAGGAATGGCAATTTGGGGGCTTTTTTCCACTTTTGAAAACATTTTTAAAGTGGATCCTGGTATCTGCAGATCCTCAGTATCCACAGGGGAGGGGGGGGTCCGGAACAGAACCCCTGTGAATACTGAGAAGCGAGAACCGACTATATTCACATTATCTCCAGGGATAACTATTGCCTCATCAATCCATCTTGGAAAGAGGAAGCACAGAAAACTCTACTGCTTTGCTCTACTAAAAAAAAAAAAATCTCTATGTGGTTCTCAGAAAACTGTTGTTGGATATCCTGTTTGAGTGCCACTATACACTGACTAGTACTCGGACCCAGAGATTCTTGTATGCAGCAGCAGGAGTTCAAGACCTAGGGTGCAGATTAGAATGTCCCAAGGCAGAATATAGTTGAGTCTCTAGTCTTCACCTCACACACAACCTATCACAGCCCAGACTTGCACTTCAGTGCTGAGGAAGCATAAAGCTTTAATAATGAATAGCTCTGTGTATCTGCTTTACTTAACACTGAAGTTCTGTGCAAATCCACAGTACTTTATTTTGATCCCACTGGGAGTGTCACTGCAGCCAGCATCTTGCTCGGCTGTAATGGAATCGTAACATTAACGCAATTTCAATTAGTCATGCACATTATAACAAGCACAAGTGGGTGAGAGCAGGCAATAACTGTGGCAGTTATTGGGACTACTTTGTCTCTGTTCTGCAATTGTAGCATCTCCTCTCCTTGGGGGATCCACCAGAGCCTAAGTCTGAATATCCTTTGGACAGGTGCATGGGGCTAAAGAAGTGAGGGAGTAGATCTGGATATATGAGGTGTTTTTTTTATTTTTACGTATGTATTTATTTATTTAACGTATTAATTAATTTTACTTACCTGTCCTGCCGCCGCCATCCATGTCGTCATCATCGTCGTCTTTGTGGTGGTGGCTGCCGCCTCCAGCATCCTCCATGTCGTCGTTGTCTTGTTCTTTGCTGCGGCAGTCGCCACCATCATTGCCGCCATCGTCTTTTTCTTTGCGACGGCAGCGGTCACCATCCTCCATTTTGTCATCCTTTTCTTCATGGTGGCGGCAGTCGCCGCCATCCCATCCATGTTGTCGTCGTCTTTGCCGCGGCAGTGGCACCTCTAGAGCCTGGCCGGCTGCATCCGAGCCAGCAAGGACTCCTGCTGCCCCCGAAGCCTCCACCGCCGTCACTTTTAAAAGTGACTTTTTCAGCGGCGCCATCTTGGATCTCATGAGATTTCACGAGATCCAAGATGGCGGTGTCAAAAAAGTCACTTTTAAAAGCAGTGGTGGTGGCAGCTCCACCGGGCCCAGAAAGCCTGGGACCGATCTGGGACCGAAACCCAGAACCCAGGACGGTCCCGGGTTTTCCGGTACGGATGGTAAGTCTATCCATTTTTATTTCAGTTGGAGTGTGCTGTTTATCAATTTTGTTGTGACCCCATTCGCGTGCAAAGCCCTGGGCAATTAAACCCCTAAAGAAAAGTCTGGCCCTTGTTGTTGGTTCTGTACCAGCATGAATCCTGTTGAACCTGTACAAAATTAGAAGAACTTGCCCTTCTCCTCCCCCTCCCCATCCCTAATTTTCTGCTGGAGCCCTTCCTGTCATTCAGTTTGACACAGTTTTTTCTCCCTTATCTATGGCTACCTGTCAAGATTGTCCTCTCGGGCATTCTCTGCTCATCCAAGTGGAACATTGTCTTGAATCATCTCCAGACTAGGAACTCTAGTACTGCCATGCTGAATCAGTGCTTGACAAGTGCTTGGGAATACAGTTTTGGTTCACTTCATACAGTTTACAATACTGCTGTAACTAGAGAGAACTAAAGCCATGTTGATCACATTTGGGATGATATGAATCATAAACAGTCTTTTCTACACACACACACACACACACACACACACACACACACACACACACAGAGAGAGAGAGAGAGAGAGAGAGAGAGAGAGAGAGAGAGAGAGATATCTCCCTCATGTATGAGTGTGAATGCTAAGCAGAATTGTTATTCCAAGGTATTTCAATAGAAGATTTTCCCTTAAAGACATAAACTGTACTGGTCGACACTCTGAAATGAGTTATGTAAAAATGAAGGCAGAATCAGGCCAAAACTTCAGCTTTGATTACACATATATTACTGCTGCAATGTGCAATTTTCTAACTAATACATATTTTACAGTGATAATATGCAGATTATGTGTTAGAGAGCAAGCTTAGCACATGCCAAATTGGTCACTGTATTCCCTAATGCATGTTTGAATATCTTCTCCACAGCCCTTTCCATCAATGACACTTGATGCTTCCTGGTGAACATGAGTACGTGCCCACCTCATTTATCCCATACAGCTTCTAATATAGATAGGACTCACTCTAATATAGATAGGACCAGGGATGTGGATCTAGGGATGTGGATCTCTCACTAGGGCAGTTAAGTTCAGGAAAATGGCATGGGGAGGGAGGGTTAAACCCCCAGCACCACAATCCCAATCCAGATGGCGGTGTCCAGTCAAGTATTTGGCCATTGGAGCTCTGCATTTCTCCCCCCCCCCCCATCACAGTTCTGTCATCACCACATCTAGCTTGTTCCTCAATCTTGATAAGAAACTCTTTTCTGCTAGTTGCAGAAACAAAAATTAGGGTTCTAAGACCAAGTCCTGCTGCCTCTCCCTACAAATTTCTGCTTCTTACTAAAAACAGATACTTAGTACATTGGGCTCTAAAGATATAAACAACTGAATGCAGATTTCCAGAGAATAGCAAGGAGAGATAAGAAGGCCTTCTTAAATGAACAATGCAAGGAAATCGAGGAAAACAACAGAATGGGGAGGACTAGAGATCTCTTCAAGAAAATTGGAGATATCAAGGGAACGTTTTGTGCAAAGATGGGCATGATAAAGGACAAAAAAGGCAGAGACCTAACAGAAGCAGAAGAGATGGCAAGAATACACAGAAGAACTATACAAGAAAGATCTTAATGTTCCTGATGACCACGCTGGTGTGGTCACTGACTCAGAGCCGGACATCCTAGAGAGTGAAGTCAAGAGGGCCTTAGGTAGCATCACTAACAACAAAGCTAGTGGAGATGATAATATCCCAGCTGAGCTACTTAAAATCCTAAATGATGATGCTGTGAAAGTGCTGCACTCAATATGCCAACAAATTTGGAAAACTCAGCAGTGGCCAAAGGATTGGAAAAGGTCAGTTTACGTTCCAATTCCAAAGAAGGGCAGTGCCAAAGAGTGCTCAAACTATCGCACAATTGCACTCATTTCACATGCTAGCAAGGTTATGCTCAAAATCCTACAAGCTAGGCTTCAGCAGTACGTGGACCGAG
Organism: Plestiodon gilberti rubricaudatus; assembly: GCA_026170595.1. Lineage (NCBI taxonomy): Eukaryota > Metazoa > Chordata > Lepidosauria > Squamata > Scincidae > Plestiodon > Plestiodon gilberti. The sequence continues at coordinate 251,849,121 of JANXHW010000001.1, read as the reverse complement.
AACTACCGGAAGTACAAGCTGGGTTTCGAAGAGGCAGAGGAACTAGAGATCAAATTGCCAACATGCGCTGGATCATGGAGAAAGCCCAAGAGTTCCAAAAAACCACCTACTTCTGCTTCATTGACTACGCAAAAGCATTTGATTGTGTGGATCACAACAAACTGTGGCAAATTCTTAAAGAGATGGGGGTACCAGACCACCTTACCTGTCTCCTGAGAAACCTGTATGCGGGTCAAGAAGCAACAGTTCGGACCGGCCATGGAACAACCGACTGGTTCAAAATTGGGAAGGGAGTACAGCAAGGCTGTATATTGTCACCCTGCCTATTTAATTTATATGCAGAGTACATTATGAGAAATGCAGGGCTGAATGAATCGCAAGCCGGAATCAAGATTGCCGGGAGAAATATCAGCAACCTCAGATATGCAGACGATACCACGCTAATGGCAGAAAGTGAAGAAGAACTAAAGAGCCTCTTGATGAGGGTGAAAGAGGAGAGTGCAAAAGTTGGCTTGAAACTCAACATTAATAAAACTAAGATCATGGCATCTGGGCCCATCAATTCCTGGCAAATAGAAGGGGCGGAAATGGAAGCAGTAACAGATTTTACTTTTCTGGGCTCCAAGATCACTGCAGACGGAGACAGCAACCATGAAATTAAAAGACGCTTACTCCTTGGAAGGAAAGCTATGGCAAACTTAGACAGCATAATAAAAAGCAGAGATATCACCATGCCAACAAAAGTTCGCATAGTCAGGGCGATAGTGTTCCCAGTAGCAATGTATGGTTGCGAGATTTGGACCATAAGGAAGGCTGAGCGCCGAAGAATAGATGCTTTTATTTATTTATTTATTTGCAATATTTTTACCCCGCCTTTCTCCCCGAAGGGACCCAAGGCGGCTTACAACATGGGATACAAATAATCACATTTAAAACAATAAAAAACAGTCCACAAAAGCTAGTAAAAACATCATCTAAAATTAATAAAAACACATCAAATTACAATTAAAACAGAAGCATAAAAAAGCATTAAAAAGCAGCAGCACCCCACCTGTGCAGGATGTTAAAAAAGGCAAGGACTCAGAAGGCCTCCTTAAACAGGAAAGTTTTCAGGCCTCGCCGGAAGGTCTCCAGGGAGGGAGCAGTGCGTAAATCAAGAGGGAGGGAATTCCATAGGGTTGGTGCCACTACTGAGAAGGCCCTATTTCTGGCCGCCGCCCCTCGCACCTCCCTGGGCGACGGTACCCTCAAAAGGGCCTTCTCTGATGACCTAAGGAGACGAGCCGGAATATATGGAAGTAGGCGGTCTCTCAGATATCCTGGCCCCAGGCCGTATAGGGCTTTAAAGGTCAAAACCAGCACCTTGAATTGGGCCCGGAAACGAATTGGCAGCCAGTGCAGCCGCTGAAGAAGCGGCCCGACAGAGTCGAACCGCCTACCCCCAGTAACCACACGGGCTGCCGCATTCTGCACTAATTGCAGTTTCCGAACCGTCTTCAAGGGCAGCCCCACGTAGAGCGCGTTACAATAATCTAATCGTGATGTCACCGTGGCATGGATCACCGTGGTCAAGTCTGCACGATCCAAGTACGGTTGCAGCTGGCGCCCCAGCCGAAGCTGGGCAAAGGCCCCCCTGGCCACAGCCGCCACCTGGGAATCCAAGAGCAGCTGCGGATCCAGGCGGACCCCCAAGCTGCGGACCTGCTCCTTTAGAGGGAGTGCAACCCCCTTCAGAGCAGGATGATACTCTAGCACCTGCATCGTGGATTTCCGGACCAGGAGAACCTCTGTCTTGTCTGGGTTTAGTTTCAGCTTATTAGCCCTCATCCAGGTCCCCACTGCCTCCAGGCAGCGCTCCAGAACCTCAACAGCCACCCTGGAATCAGGTGGAAAGGAGAGATGGAGCTGGGTGTCATCAGCATATTGATAGCACCCCACTCCAAATCCCCGGATGACCTCTCCCAGCGGTTTCATGTAGATGTTAAATAGCATGGGGGACAAGATGGAACCCTGTGGCACCCCACACCTCAAGGGCCAGGGTGCCGAACAGGCGTCCCCCAGCACCACCATCTGGGACCTATCTGCCAAGTAGGAGCGGAACCACCGCAGAACGGTGCCCCCGACCCCCAGCTCGGCCAATCGGCCCAGAAGGACACCATGGTCGATGGTGTCGAAAGCTGCTGAGAGGTCCAGCAGAACCAACAGGGACGCACTCCCCCTGTCCAGTCCTCGGCGTAGATCATCCACCAAGGCGACCATGGCCGTTTCTGTCCCAAAGCCCGGCCTGAAACCAGATTGAAAGGGGTCCAGATAATCAGCTTCATCCAGGACCCTCTGGAGTTGAGACGCCACCACCCGCTCAATTAGCTTGCCCAAAAACGGGAGGTTTGAAACTGGCCGGTAGTTGTCCATTACTGTGGAGTCAAGGGAGGGCTTCTTCAGAAGGGGTCGAACCACCGCCCGCCTCAAAGCAAGCGGCAGCACCCCCTCCGCCAACGAAGAGTTGACCACCCTCCCCGTCCACTCGGCCAGTCCCTCCCGGGCAGATCTAATTAGCCAAGCTGGGCAAGGGTCAAGCATGCAGGCAGCCGGCCTCACACTCCAAAGGAGCCTGTCCACATCCTCAGGCTGTACAAGCTGAAAAGAGTCCCACAACACTGGACAAGCAGATGCCAACTGTGGTGCTGGAGAAGACTCCTGAGAGTCCCTTGGACTGCTAGGAGATCAAATCAGTCAATCCTAAATGAAATCAACCCTGACTGCTCCCTGGAAGGACAGATACTAAGGCTGAAACTCAAATATTTTGGCCACCTAATGCGAAGAGAGGACTCTCTCGAGAAGACTCTGATGCTGGGAAAGATTGAAGGCAAAAGGAGAAGGGGAAGGCAAAGGATGAGATGGTTAGACAGCATCCCTGATGCAATGAACATGAAAATGAGCGAACTCAGGAAGATAGTGGAGGACAGGAAGGCCTGGCGGGATATGGTTCATGGGATCACGAAGGGTCGGACACGACTTAACGACTGAACAACAACAAGTACATTGGGCTCTACTTACTGGCAGTAGGAGGGAGACAGTGGAAGTTGTGTGCTTCTGAAACAGGTGAGTGCTGTAGCACAGCAGCCATGTGTTGCATGGCATGCAAAACTGCTACTGGGGCTGCTAAATCCCCCTCCTCCACACTTCAGCAGTCATTCACTGGCCAAGGTATTAGAACTTGTGACAAAAGAACCAACAGTAGCTTAGACTTCACTGCTGCTTGCTCATCCTTATGCTACGGTTTCCAAGCAGCATTGTGAAAATTGTGTATGCACCCAAACATTGAGAACTAATTTAGAACTCCAGTAAGAGAAAAGTTATTTTTAATTGGTCATGGAGGCAGTTTCCAATTAGCCAAATCTGACTCAAGTAGAGGAGGGTTCACAAACATCACTAATCATACACAGCCTATGAGTGAAACATCTGCTAAACATTTGACACCACAATCCATGTAATCACATTTACAGGTCAGTAAGCATTTGTGGCCCAACACTAACTACACTATATGGAATAACACACCTATAAAACTCCCTACATCTGCTCCATATTTTTATGAAACTGTTGATGTTTCTGGATGCAGATGGGCCACTTTTCTTGCCGTTGTTCAACATTGAACAAAGACTCTCCCTTTTTAAAGTGCTATAGACAAGAGCCCTTGCTAGATTCTTTAAACATATTAAATCCAAAAGAAGAATACAGTCCATTATTGTATTACTCTGAATGAATCTATTCTGGGATTGTACATCTAATTAGGAGTGGCTACACATTCAATGTGATGGTCTTTCTAATAAGATAGAAGACTGCCAATGTTTTTAAAAAAACATCAGGATGTGTGAGGAGGGTACTTCTAAACAGTGTGCCAACTGATTTATCATTAAGGACTACTTTAGTCAAGAGAATAAATTCTAAGTTGTATGGAGATTTTCAATGTTGTATGCTCTGTGGAAGAATAAATTCTTCCACAGAACAGTATGTGCACATGGACCAGTATGGCTCTGAACCCGATAAAATGGTCCATTGGGCCAGAAGGACACCAGGGATTATTCGTGCTGTTATGAAGTAGCCACACTCTTTCCTATTTCTGTCAACTGACAATGATAATGCTTTTGATAGGATGGAACACAAATATTTGAATACTTGAGAGCCAGGATGGTGTAGTGATTCTGAAGTTGGACTTACTCTAGAAGATCCAGGTTCAAATCCCCACTCAACCATGAAGCTTCCTGGGTAACCTTGGACCAGTCACTGTCTCTCAGCCTAACCTACCTCACAGAGTTGTTGCGAGGACAAAAGGAAGGAACCACGTAAACCACCCTGAGCTGCTGGGAGGAAAGGCAGTATAAAAATGTGATAGATAAATAAATGGTGCAATCTTGTGTAACTTTAGGCTGGTGGAGCTCTTGCTCTACCAGCCTAAAGCATCACAAGAGTGGCATAAAGCACTTTCGAGGCTACTGGGGATTAAGAGGCGCCAGCATGGAGGTCGGTACCGCTCATTCCCTCAGCACCAGCTGCCGCAGGTAAGTGCTGCGCTGGACAGTGCAGGGGTGGAGATGGGCGGGACGGGGTGGTGAGAGAGGGGGGCCATTGGCCAGCCCGGATTGGGAGGGGGAGGGGATATTGGTGCCAATATCCTATGCCCTGTCGTAGTCCGTGCTGGCCTTACACAACATCTCTGGATGTACGCCAGAGAGCTGGCATGCATCCGAGGAGGCCCATAGGCTCAGGGCTCTCCTACAACCGGAGAAGGGGACGAATGTCCTCTTCTCCTGAGGTGTGCTTCAGCAGTGCTGGTGCAGCCTGAAAAGGGCTTAGGATACAGCTGCCGGACCTTTAGGACAGCTGCTTAACATTACACAGGATTGTGCTGCCCATTTTCTCTTTTACACACTTCTACTATATGTTATACCACTACCACAGATGGAGTGGTTCTGATCTCCAGAGTGAGTAAATTCCAGACACCAGGGACCACAACAAAGGAAGTCCTGCCATGAGTTACTGTTAACCATTCCAACAGAGACAGAACCCACAACAGGCCCTCCTTGGATGTCCTCACAAGATGGGCAAATTCATATGGAAACATAGTCCTTCAAGTATTTGGGTCCTAAACCATTAAGTACTTCATAAGTTATCATCAGCACTTTGAACTGTGCCCAAAAATGTACAGCTAATCCTCACTTAATGTCATAGATAGGTTCCTGGAAACCGCAAACAATGTATAATGAATCAATATTCACTGGTGGGCTTAGTGATGCTCTGGGTGGGCTCGCTGCTTACTGCAAATCCATTTCTGGGTTCCTTGGCTTTATTTTCACCTCAGAATGCCTTACAGAAGCTACCTGTAAGGCATTCTGGGGCACAAATAGGACCAGAAAGTGGGTCACAAGCCCAGCACAACCCGGAAGTAGCTGCAGCCACGGAGACATTAAAGCGAAATGACAGTAAGCGAGGACTTACTGTATAGGCAGCCAATATAGATCATACAACAGAGGTGTGACATGATCACTTTTTAGACCAGTAAAATATCTTTGAACTGAAAAGGCTCTATACTGACCGCTGAAATCTCACACAGATTCTTTGGAGTACCCTAGGTTAAAAGCCAGAGCTTCACATTCTATTAAAATATATTATAATAAGCAACAGATAGAGACCCATTTCCGATGCAACAATGGCTCTCATACAAGTATCTCAGGAGCACATGGCATTGCCATGGGGTTAGTGACCTAGCACCATGCTTATGGAAGCACTGTGGGTGAAAAACGCATGGGTTCATGAAGCAGCTATTGAATGAGTGCTGTAATTGTGGGCTCAAAAAAGGTCACAATAATCGCACAAATCCTGGAATAAGTGGAGACACCTTCCACCTGGAGGCACCAGTTCTTAAAAAATAGCACCTCTGCATGAGAATGCTATTAGGCCACAAGACAGTAGCAGTTCCTCACAGTCATGAGATGCCCTTTGGTCTGAACCAGGCTGGAGAATGAAGATAAAACTGCATTCCTTTCAGGCCCTGCAAGCAACGTAAATGAATCAGAAGAGAGAGCACAAGCACATGATGGAAAATTCCACCAGCAGTAAAGCTCTCAGTGCCTAACCTCAAACATTTTGTAGGCTATTAATTTAACCCCCACCTCCAGGTCCCACCCAATTAACCTCAAGGCTCAAGGAGGGCCGAGGTTGTCACCTCATTTCCGAAGCTGCTTGTGGAGAAAAACAGCTGGATATATCCAGCTGTTTTTAAAAATGAAGGAAATGGCCAATTAAAAAAACCTGCCGAGGTTTTTTTTTTTTTTTTTTTTAAATAAAGTGCGGAGAGACAAGAGATGAGACAGAGAAAGGTTAACTGAGAAGGGAAAGAGTCTTTCGGAGGAAGTGTCTTAAAATAAACGTTTGTTTTATGGGAGTTAGAGTAAGCAAACTAGCCTAGAGAGAGGCTGCCAATCGGGGGCGGAGGTGAGGAAACATGCTTGGAAAGTGCATCAAGGAAAGATGTCAGAGGCTGTACAGGCTGCGGTCACATATAGACATTGTAAGGCTTGTGAGAGGCTGCCTGTTAATTACTTAACCCATCTGGTCCCACGGTATGACTTTCCCAGAAGTCCCAAATGTCAGTGTGATCCACATTTCTAAGGGACCCCCATGTAGAAAAAATCACCTGCAGAAAATTTCGCAGGTGTACCTTGCACCTGGTGCACAGGCGGTGCTTTAGGGACTCAACGGGACTTGAGGTCAACTCAACTTGTCCATTTACTCCTATGTAAAGCATGGACCTGACAACACAAGATTTCAAACAAAAACATAGTTGTGTTTTACACACAGCTCCAGGGCTTTAGGGGTGTTTAGGGGGATGTCTCACCTAAGTGTACCTCAAGTTTCAAGTCCCTTCCTTCAAGGTTTTTTTTTATGGCCCTTTAAATTCTTGAAATACGCAGATTTTGTTGTGAGTTCAGCATGAAAGTGCTCAAACAAATATAGTTGTGTTTTACACACAGCTCCAGGGCTTTAGGGGTGTTTAGGGGGATGTCTCACCTAAGTGTACCTCAAGTTACAAGTCCCTCCCTTCAAGGGATTTTTTATGGCCCTTTAAATTCTTGAAATACGCAGCTTTGGTTCTTTTTCTGCATGAAAAAGACCAGTGACTCCCGTTGAGTCCTTTGAGGTACGCCTAATGTTGCGCGTGTGTACAGCTGTGTACAGCTGCTCCCCTGCCCCTGAGGTGCTCCAAACAAGGTGGATTCAAAAGCCAGGGCCCTGGCCATGAAAACAAAGCCAGAGTTTCATTTTTAATTTCAGTGAGGAGGGGGGGGCCTGCCCCCAATTCCGGGGCATCATTTTCCCTAAAAACAGTGATCTTTGCTCCTCTGGGGGGGGGTGTCAGTGGGGTGACCCTAGAACTCTGAAAATTGTTTTATAACATAGTTTCATCTGTCTACTTTCCACAAAACAAATTTCAGAGAATTTGGGGAAGCCATTTTTTTTAAACTATTTAGTTTCGGGCGTACCACAAAGGAATCAACGGGACTAGATGGGTTTTAAAATGGCAAAGATTAATAATTAGCAGCCAAGAGCACCGGAAGCTTATGAATTACTTGCATGCAAAGTGGAGTCTGCATTTGCCACAGCAGAGATTTGGAGCTGATGTTTTTTAGTTTGAAACATTGCGGGGTGGGGTCCCCTTGTCTCTTGCAGAGTTCAGCCACTGCCCCCCACTCTGAGTTGTAGCTCTGATCAGAGCTCATTCAGATAGATAGAATACGAACACTAGCAGACTCATTTAAGATATACGCATCTGCCAGTTAACATGAAACTAGGGGTAGGAGTACCTTTGTAAGGTAGGATTAGCAGGCAGAGATAGGCTTTGCCACACTCACCAGATGTCTTCTGCTAACGTTCTCCTCATTTTCCCGTCAGCATGAACATATATAAACATATGAAGCTACTTTACACTGAGTCAGACCATTGGTCCAAGTAGCCCATTGTCATCTACCCTGACATGCTGTAGCTATCCAGAGTCTCGGGAAGAGGTACTCCCTAGCAATGCTACTTTGGAGATTCCAGAGATTGTAGGGTTCTCTGTTTCCTAAGTAGTAGAAGTGTCTGATAACTCAAAAGATAGATACGATTGCAAACTCTAACTCAAGTATTTCTTTTTTGGAAACTTTAACTGTGTGTGATTATTAATAGCAGCAAACTATTAGGGAACACAAGCTTATAATAGGATATACATACTGTGATCAACTTGATCAAAACTGAACTAGTAAGGCAGTATCCAGAACAGACTACTGTATGTCTGAAATGCTACAGAGGAGATAGGGCACAACAGAGATTACCCAAGATTCATCAATAGAGGCTTTAGCTATGGAAGTACTCAGTTCACTGCTTTTTATAATGGAGAAGGGATCAATATTGCTATTATTTCCTTATGGAGCTTCACACGTTTCCTGAAAATATTGTTTTGGCTTGTAATCTTTCTGGTTTTAGAAATTCTAAATGTGTTCTGTAAAGGTTTGGGTAGAAGATAAATAGAATTACGAGTGTTGCCATGAAGGCGGCCATGAGTCTCTGCTCATATTTGAAGAATCATTTTAATTGGTTTCGCCCTCTTCCTTTTAGCTACATATGGGATGGTAGTGCCTGGAGCTAAAAGAGTCTGTGCTCACCAGACGTCAGAAGCAGAAGGCATAATGTTACTGCTGCAGAAGAAAAGGCATCTCCAAATACTCAGACAGCAGGGATGAAAGCAGAGGGTGAATGAACTTGCTTCTCACCTTTAAAGTCTAGAGTTAAACTTCACATAAAGGTCCTAGTCATTGCAAACCCATTTGGTCTCGTAGGGTTTGTTCACAACCCTACATTACCTTTACTGCTGGAAGGTAAACACAGTGGGAAGCATTTCACTACAAGGACCAGTTTACACATGAAAGCCTTGCTTATTTATTTTTGCCACATAATCTTGTGCATGGGAGAGAGCACTCCTCATCACCTTTCCCATAGAAGTGAAGAGTGAACCACTCACGTATGTGGGCAGAAGTAAAGCTGCAGTAAAGGGACAAAATGTCCTCCACTCTCAAGACCGAGTAACCCGGCTCCTTCAGACGGAAGGATTCTACAGTGGCTTGAACAGACACACTGCACCTCTCACACCTCCAAGGAAACCTACAATATATTGGGATGGTTTGGATTATCAGCTCCTGGGGCCACCCCACACATCATGGGGAGCAAAGGCACACATCTCTCTCATCCAGCACACAACTTCCCTCGTAGTCATGATGGGGTGGAATGCCCAAACTGTTTTAACCACAGTTTAATTTAGGTGTGTTTTACCTTTGTGTCTTCTTGAAAATGTCAGTCAAAAGACGTTTAAGGGATTTTTTTTTTAAAAAAACAAATATTAGCAGGCCCCTCCATATCTACCATGTGTAGCATAAACAGGTGCTTTGTTAGTATGCAACCTCGCAGGTTAAAACATCCTTTTTAAAAAGATGGAAGAATGGTTTTTCTTTTATGTCCATGACACACAAGAAATAGCTGAACAGAGTCAAGTGAAGCACTGGTAAAAATTCCCCTTCATGTTGCAGGGAGGAGCCCTCTTTGAATTTTCTTAGACATTTTCTTTCCTTACAGCTGCTGATTGGAACAGGAGAAAAAAACAGCCCAGCACACTCAGCAAGTATTACCCCCTAAAGGGATAAAAAATATTCTGGAATTACCGAGCTGGAAATCACAGTTATAATAAAGTGGAAATGATCCCTTCGGGTGAGACAGGCCAGCTGTGTCATTACCAGGACGAGGCTGAATCCTCAGAGAGACCATTATACCATCAGCTGAACAATTACAAGAGCTCTCACTGCACATGCCGTAATCACAATCCTTAACTGGGCCCTGGTCCGCCTGATAGTCTGAGTTGCAACCTTAACGAAACATGCGGTGAACAATGCCAACACGTCCATGTTTGACAAAGGAAAAGAGTTACTCTTCTGGATTATTTCACTTTCTATATTCTGAGGAGGAATGACCAGCAAGCCATCATTCCCGAGGGCATGGGTGGGTGTGCACATGTGTGCATGAGAGAAAAAGAGAGAAGATTACACTTCTAAGTATACAGGTGGGCCCCCATATCCGCTGGAGATATGTTCCAGGCCCCTCCGTGGATACTTGAAACCGTGGATAAGAGCGAACACCCCCTCCATGGTTTCCTGAGGGCCCCCCACCCTGCCTCCCCTGCAGGCAGACATGCTTGCCCCCCCCCAGCTCTTATTTTTCTTTTCAGCAAGCTTTGTTTCTTCCTTAAAACAAACAGAGAAGCAGCCTCCATTGCAGACAGGTAGAATGAGACGAAGTCCTAGAGAGGCTCTGCAAGGTTTCTGTTAACCTTGCAGAGCCTCTCTAGTACTTAGTCTCATTCTACTTGCCTGTAATAAGCAGCCAGAGGCTGCTTCTCCTGTTTCTTTAAGGAAGAAATGAAGTTTACTGGGAAAAACGTAAAAGCTTGGGGGGGTCCCCACGATCTGTGGATAACTGAAACCGTGGATAGCGAATCAGTGGATATGGGGGCCCACCTGTACATTGCATAGCAGCACAATTCTTCCAAAAGAGAAAATATTTCAAAATGTCACCAGTTCTCTGCATGCCTGGATGGAAGATATCATCCAATTCCTGTGTGACTGTTACTGTGGCACTGGCCATGCTGGAGTTGTGCCTTACATGCTCCAGTGCCTGCTGTAGGAGCAGCTGATAGAGTGGGACAAAAATGTCCCTTTTGGGGGGCCCTTATGTACAGGCATATGAATTGTAGCTTATGATATGCGGCCCTTTGTTGTTGTGGCAGTAAAGTATTCAGGCAAAAGTTCTGAATGAGCTGTCTTTCTAGATTGTGAGCCATTTGGGAACCATTTATTTAGTTATGTGAACTAAATTTGTGAACTACCGGTAGTTTGTTGAAAAGTGGTATATAGATATTCTTAATCAATCATACAGGTGGTTTCTTGGGCTAATGCACCTAGTTGATTCTTTGCTTTACTGGATACAGCACACATTCAGAGAATTGACCATCACACCAAACACACTTTGAATAACCAACATCAGTATGGACATATGAAGCTGCCTCCCACCGAGTTAATTTGTTGGTCCATCTACATTGACTAGTGGCCCAACTAATAGCTTAGGTGTGGCAGGTTGAGGGAGATGGCAAATGGCACATTCAGACAGCACACAAGAGAAGGGGCCTCTTCTTCCAACTCTTCTGCCACAATCCTTTTCCTGAACGCTCTCCTGTGTGCTCAGGAAAAGGGCCACTACTTTTCCTCCCCTGTGGCTTCTTGTAAAGTGGCTGGGTGAGGAGAAACAGGATTCTCCCACCCTGGCAGTTTACAAGAAGTTTTGGAGGACGACAGCATGGTATTGGTGCAATGCGTGTGCGTGTGCTGACTGGGCGACATATAGGGCGTGTGCTAGTGCATGCATTCTGCCCTCCCCCACTGGCTGCACCAGTGGAGGAGCTGGATAGGATTGCACTGTTAGTGCTGTTTTTACCCATATTTCTTGCTAAAGCATTGGAGGTCTGCCACTATAGTCAAGGGAAATGTGATGTTGCATTACCATCTAGCTTCAAAGCTCAAGGATTCATTGGATGGCCTTGAGCAAGTCACTCTCTTATTATTAGTAAAGCATTTCAATAGGACTTCTGCTGTGCAAGTGTTTCAGTTCTTATTCATCCTCACAACAGCCCTCTGAGGCAGGTCAGTGTTGTCCTCTCTGAAGATTAAAAGACACGCTGCACATTAAAGTGCTACATGATACTATGAACAACAGCATGATGTTCAATGAAGTACTTTTACATATTTTGTTATTGGGAGAAATTATTCAAAGACAGACTTTTTTAATGAAACATTCACAATGTTTGGGAGGCAAGTTTCAACAGGAGAAACAATTTGTTCTCTCTTACGAATTGCTATAGGAAAACAAATCCCTGCTTTTTGCATTGTAGTTAGAAATGTCACAAGCATTTGAGAAGAGGAGCTTGCAAAGCTACCCCTGCCCAGATGCTCACAGACAGAATCAAAGAAAGCACAGACCTGCTCACAGCCTGCTTTGAGAAGGTGAGGAAATTGGCGCTCACATTAATTCTGTGCATTGCCACCACCCACCTTTCCCTTCCCCTAAACTCAAGTAACTTACCTTTGGGACTGTGGATCAGGAAGATAGTAGCACAAGTGAGCTTCCAAGGCTCCAGCACAGCATCTTCCCCATGCAGGCTGGGTCGATCAGTCCCAGAATCCCTGGTGGGAAACTTACTCTATTTGCATCATTTCCACTAGGAATGGGGCCCTACGAGGGTCCTTCCTGACAGAAATGATAGCATCAGTTTCCTGTTGAGGATTCTGGAGCTGTCTGTCACCCAGACTCAGCCCTGGCAGGAAAGCCCTCTGGGGCCTTGCAAGTGTGTCCACTGCTACCAGGGCATCCTCTTCCTCTTATCCTTCTCCATTACTATCTTACATAGATAGGTAAGGACTTGAGTTTTGGGGGCAGGTGAAGGGAAGCAGAGGTCTCTCTGTATGCAATTGTGCCAGTGCTTGCCACTGGGTTTGTCTGAGGGCATTGCTTCATTAGGTGGGAACGTGGGTAGCAATTTGAGTAGCAAAAAACATCAGACCTGATACCGAAATTGATAAATCTAATAAGAAATCATGATTTGTCCAAGTCATGCATTTCTCTTTTACTTCCCCCCCCCAAAAAAAAAAAACCAGACACCTATGAAAATAGCAGACCTGCAAATCCCTGAATTACTAGTGAGAGAGAGAAAGAGGAGCGAAAACCAAACCAATGAAGGCCTGGGGACAGCTTTTCTTTTTGGCAGAGATCAAGCGACGAGTGCTCTGAAATACACAGCTCCCTTCTAGTGGATCAGCAGTTCAGGGCAGCACAAGCCCTGTGAGCCAACACCATGGCAAAAGTGCATTTGTTCCTCCACATTATTGTGGCAATAGTTTTCTCTTGAATGCTTCGTGCCCTCAGAAGAGGGCTCTTATCTCCAATTCCCCATCTCATCTACAAACATTGCTTTCCTTCCTCCCCAGCTGGTGTGCTGGTCCCCTCCTGCCATGCAATATGGCAGCACCGTAGTAGCCTGCTTTTTTGGAATGGCTCTATTTGGCTTGGCGTGGAATAAGCTGCTGCTATGCAAGCAGGGGGGAGGGGAGAGAGTTGCTGATTCATCCCAGCTGTTTAAACAAACCACTCACCTCGTTCTCTCCTTTCCTTCCGAAAAGCCAACTCAGCCATTCAAGAGTGGTCGCTTGCTTTCCTTGCATTTGAGCATGGCAGCATCAGTTACAGTCAATTCTTTGGCAGCCCTCTTTCCAGCCGATATCCTCCATCTATTATGAGCAATATAGAGTTCAGGAACTGCATAGGATATCTTTTTCCTTCAGCTTTGGGAAAGGGCCACCAAGGCCAACTAGGTTTTGAATGTTCTTAGACAAGCACGCCAATAGACGGACATGTAGCATCCATTTTCTAATTAGAAAGAATTAACACCAAAAGGTTTATTGTTGAGAAATGAGACTTAAGAGATAACAGAGTAAGGGCCCAATCCTATCTAACTTTCCACTGATGCAGCTTTGCCAACGGGGCATGTGCTGCATCCAGCGGTGAGGGGGGCAGTCACGGAGGCTACCTTAAGGTAAGGGAATGTTTGTTCCTTTATCTCAGGACTGCCTTGTGGCTGTATTGGCGTTGGAAAGCTGGATAGGATAGGGCCCGAAAAGACAGAATGTATGGAAACATGGAAGTTTAGCAAATCACCCAATCTTCTTGGTGAATTGCTATACACAAATGTCTTGCTGTATGCAATAAATACATTTTCAATGGCCACTATCCCACATCAGTGTCCAGCAAACCTTTGTTCAATGTACTTATGGAAGCTTATTTGTGAGAGTTCACACTCTCACTAGCACAATATACTTGGCCCAAGACATACCATATAACTGAATCTTGTGAACAAAAATTAAACCACCACAGGTTTACTAAAACCTATAGGAACAGTCATAGACCAAAGTAGAACCAACATATATTCCAGAACAGAGTCCATGTCTGTTCTGTCTCATCCGCAGTTACTGGTGAAGAAGAAAAAATTGCCACCTCTTGGATCACTTAGCCAAGGATCCAAGCTATTAAGACTTTTTTCCATGGAGCCCACAAAACAGGAAAGATGCTGCCCAGAGGGAATGCATTATCTGTTGCTCCTGGGACTAATCACATTTTGCCAAGGACATCACTGATTTTGTTGACTGTCTTTAAGTGATATTTTGGCAGTGCTTGGTATTTCTATCTTGGGAAAAAAAGTGTCATCAAAACCAGGAAGGAAGATGCGTCACTCTCTCAAATGTCAATAATGGGAGGAAGGGACCACTTTGTAAGAGACCACTTCATAACTTAGAAACCCTAACCCGAAGCCAAATACCTTGGCAGGGGATGTCAGAGAATTCACAGCTGCATACAAATATACACTATATTATTTGAGTGGGCAAGCAGTTGTGGAAGCATAACCACTATACTGTTCAGAAGACAAATTCTTCTCCAGGATTGTGTTCAGGAAAACTCAGTTATGCCAGTTTGTAGCAGAAGTTGCCTCTGCAGTGCTGATTGGCTGGCATACATGATGTCAGGAAAAAACCCACCATTTTCTCTAAAGTCCAGAGTAGTTTTGAAACTTTCAAAACCACCACCCCCCTTTAACTAAAGCAACAAATCCAGTATTCAAGTGGGAATTAAAATATTTTTAGAAGATAAACAGTCTACCTGAAACATGCAGGGAGTGGGTTACACTAGCAGGGAGCGAGTGTAAAACAGACATCTGAATTGGCATTTGAGCAACAAATAAAGGACATCTGTCCAATGCATTGTGAAGGCAAGAGGAATCTGGACTTCCTCTGTGGCAGGAAAAAAAAAAACCATAGCAAGTCTTCTTTAAAAGCTATGTTTTTATGCACCCTACATAATAATAAGGGAACAAGAATGTTTCCAAAGTCAAAATCACCATCGGCAAAGCCTGGGGGATTACTGTTAAAATCCAGAACAGAAATATTTTACTAACTCAAGCATGAAAACATGTTGTATACATCTTAGTTCCAGAAAGTAATTTTTTTTTTAGAAAAAAAGTGATTCCTTTTCTAGGTTATGTCCCTCATGCCTCCCCACCAATACAAAACAAATCCATAAAAAGATTTCCCTCCCTACACATCTTATAGTTTCAAAAGTTAATCAGTGACTGACCATGGAAATCACACAAGATCACGTAGCAGTAAGAGCATCTTTAGCTTCAAAACTTAAGATGGTATTTATTGGGTCAACTGAGCTCTAAAAATGGTTGAAATGGACTACGTGTTCTTTGTCAGACACAAGTGTTTAAAACAAACAAAATACAAAAGGTTGCGAATCCAGGCTGATAAGTAACCCACCTTTATCATTGCTCTTCAGAATGAAATAGAGCAGGAAGACCATTCGTTTCATACAAGATTCATAAGCAGTAGTCAAAGGCTTTGGACACATTCTAATTAAGGTATACGTCTTTTTCTTTTTTGCAACTTAAGAATGTTTGCTCAGCTTGTTGTAGTTACTTTTTAAACTACTTCTGACAACCAAGTGCTCCTGAAAAATAAATTGCATGTGCTTGGAAACACAGAGTGAAACCTGTGCCCTTCACCAACCTTGTAGGAAGCTCTGAGAACAGCCCATTTACGTTCTTTGTAGATTACAGTTCTCAGTGTAAAAATAAGCATGTGTGTTGGAGTTAAGATGCAATGGAGTGCTCTCACCCTCTGCAAGTACATGATCCCCATACTCGCAGGACATGCGCTTCAGATGCAACAATACATACTTTTTCAACATGAAGAAATGGTAAAGTTTAAAACAGCGCTATGCTAATTGGACTGCAAATGGTTTGCTGTAGCAATTGAGTTAATGCTCTCCTCCACCATTCACCCCAGGACAGAGTAGCCAAATGTTTCACCAAGAAGTAGCTGAGTAATTCTGCAGACAAAGACTGAAGTCCTAGCCTATGAAGCCATGCATTGATTAAAAATGTTCAGGTTTAAAGACCATGGTCCACAAAAGTAGAGAAAATCTCCAACATGTTCCTCCGTTTTATCCTTTTTTCAAAGGGCTTCAAACATTACCATTTCTTCATGTTGAAAAAGTATGTATTGTTGCATTTGAAGCACATGTCCTGCAAGTATGGGGATCATGTACTTCAAAGGGATTTATTCAATGTATTTCTGCAGGCCATGAAAATCTTAGGTCTTACATAAAGTCATAGTTTTTTTTACCACATGCTTAAACTTGAAATCCATTGAAATCAGTAGGCTTAAGCTTGCTTAATGTTGTGTTGGGTTGTGGTCCTAAGAATTGTGTTCATCTCCAATATGATTCGAGTTCCAAAGGTCTCCGATGGTAGAGCATAGCTAAATTCTATCCATTTAGCTATGTAAACTGCTTTGTGAACTACTTTTTGTTGAAAAGCAGTATATAAATATTCTTATTAACCTTACATTGCTAAAGCTGGAGATATAAAACTAGAAATTCATATTTATCAAGAGTAGAATCCAGTCGAGTTCAATACCATTACCTACTTGGCTGAAGTCCTCTCTCTGAGTTACCCAGGGCGCTGGCCTTTTTTCTCCTCCTTATGTTGTAGAATTCCTCTTATGCATAGCATCATTTGGCAACCTTCAGAGTAGTAAACAAAGTTGAAACGGAGGGTAATTTTGATCCTAAATAACCCAGTAAATATCCCAAAAGGGTTCACTAGTTATTTGGAAGAGAGCTGGATTTGTTTTTTAAAAAAGTCTAACATTTTATATATTTCCAGCTTTTTTATTTCAAAAGAATTAGATTCTTAGACTTGTATCCTCTATAGAAGGTTCAGAGTGTTAGCAGCTGTGTTATTTTCTTATTGGCATAAGTTTTGTTTGTTTTCTTTTCAGGCAATTTTCTTTGCTTAGATGCCTAGATTGCCACATACAATTTGCTTAACCTGCCTGGAAAACCTACTGCAGTTGTGAAAATATACAGTATTATACCTGATAATTGTATTCCCTTGTTATTAATATCAATTGTGGTCTACTACATTACTTTGTTGATTCTAATCTTTTAATAGTTGCATGGTATCCACCTGGTGTCCATTCATTTCACAGATGAAATGCAGAAAGGCTTATTGCATCCAAATGACAGGTGCTTTGGGTAAAACAGTTCAATTAGAAAAATGATCAGAAAAATCTGCTTGATTTATATACTCCCCGCACAATTCAGGGTTGTTTCCTAGAAGTCTATAAATATGAACTCCTGGTAAGCCAATCAGTAATAGTGTCATACATGAATCAAAGTTTTCAAGGTTTAACTGATCTAGTAAGAAGTCAGACCACTTACTGGGATTTTCAGCAATGCAATGTAACACCTTGCATGTTGCATTATCTTTGGTCTCCATAACTGGCAGAAGAGTCTGGCTTAGTTGGGACTGCTGCCTTCAAAGCCCAAAGACCAGTGAACTTGATAAGTTAGAGACACGTCGCCAGCAAAAAGCTGTGAAAAGCCTCCAGGAGGAGAGATAAGAGCTTCCAGCTGCATCGGTCAAGTTTGGGAGGTGCCAGCCAGCAGAATTGTCAGACTGTAAAAAGGATACCACCTGGAAAGTAGCCGTTCATGAAAGATTGGACATTATATATATTGTAAAAAAAACCAAGGGGGGTTAGGACAGCCTGCCCATGTACACCGCCTTGGATTAAAGTCGGAGGAGAAATCCAATGACCGAGAAAGGCGGTATATAAATACTGTATATTATTATTATATTATTATTAACTGTGGTTGGGACTAAAATTATTTGACCATGCACCTTCCCCATCCCATCGGAAAAGAGATCAAGAGCATCCAACAGCATTCTAATATGTCAGAGTCTGGCTGACAGGCTGCACTATCCCCAAATAGAGGACTGTTGAAAGAGAACTCATGTGACAGTAGAAATCCCCTAACAACAAACCCCTTTCATACAAACGCGCATATCCATCAGAGACATAAATAGGAAAACTAGAGGGCTGAATAGATTGTTACATCATGATGGCAATTGTAACCATCCCAATTCAGATGTTATGTTACTGCAGCAAATGCGTAGTAGTGCAATATGGCTGGTAGCAGGTCAGGATCAGTCATGACAGTATCAATGGAGTAGCCTTGAACTAATACATGATGCAGTTCAACAAAACTTGTGGTAAGAGTAATGGTGGAGGTCTAGGAGAGGAGAGGCTCTGATAAAGTATCTGGATTTTGAAGTAGTCACTTCCATAACCTTCATTTCATAAATGTTCACACAGGCAAAGAAATACGTTTTGAGTCATGATTGCAAACTGTAAATGGCCAGGCTGGCTTCATTCTAGAAGAAGAAATCTTCTAGTTTACAAAAATGGGATTGGTCAGACAAGAGCCTCAATCCAAGCCAGCAGCCCATCCTCCCAGAAACCAGTCATCGCCTGTGAATCTCTGGTTTGGGAAACATTCTCTGGCCGACTTGGCTTCTTTCCTTTAATCCTGACATGGAAAAGGAAAGTAAGTTGGAAGCAGAACTCTTCTGTACAGGAAACAGGCCAGCAGCTGCTGGGTCTGGAGGAAATAAAATTATATGATGGAACCGAGAAGCTATGTGGGAGATCCTCTCATCCATAAACAGGAGGCAGGGACCACCCAAAAGCTGGACATCACTGACATTTTGGCAGTTCCTCTCTGACTTCAAGGATGATGCTTTTTTTTTTTTTTTGCATCTCCTCCAAGTGCTATTCAACCTGTAGGAGGTTTGTGTTTGGGACCAAAGAACCTCACAGTTGTGCTGGTCAGCTATTCAAAACTAGAGCATTTTTGTGATGCAAAGTTTTCTGTGGCAATTTTTGTTTTTAAAGTAATTCTGAGGTAAGAAGGTGCTTTTTAAGAAACTGTAGGTTTTGAAAGTAATAGTTCAACATTTGGAATGGATGCGAGCTCAGTAGTGGCTCCAGCTTTTAGGGGGCCCTGGGGCAAAACCAATAGCATGCCTCCTATGCTTTGGAAAGTAAAACGCATGCACCAGCTCTTCACTGGGCAGCAAGCAGACAACAGCGCCTCTTCATGCTCCCCCCCCCCCTCAGAAAGAGCAGCGCTGGCAGCAGCCTCTCACCTGCCTGGTCTCAGCATTTATCAGCATTCCCACTTGGTGTTATAACACAGCCTTAGGGAACATTCTGTACTGCTTATGATGGAGAAACAAACCCCTTTTTGGATACACTTTGATACACACACAGAGAGCTATCTATAAACTAAAACAAACTCCTCTGAGAGCAGACTGGCGAGTCACTTTGCAGGAAACAAGAGAGTGCTTACTATCTCACACTCACTTTTTCTACTCACCAGATTTGAATCTTTTCTGAGACTCAGAGACCAGGGAGCTCAAAGTTCATTTGAGGCCCTCCAACTATGCATGTGGCATCTGGGGCAATTGACTTCCGTAAAGACTGTAAAGATCTTGGGCAGATCCTGGAGTCCTAGGATCACAGCAGGACTCATCACCACCAGTATCTGACCAAGTTCCCTCCAGAGGTCACTTTACAGAGGTCAGGCCCTGCTTATCCCTAATCAATTCCTTGTTGTGTGGCAATGACAATGAGGAGGCCATTTGTTTTGACAAATAGTTGTGGGTTTTTTTTTCCCTGTGCCATGTGGCTTTCTAGTAGTTTTAATGCACCACTTGGAAGACCAGATTGAAACCTCTCTTTCTTATTGGCTATTTCAAAATCTGACCCTCCCAGGCTGCAATTGGCTAAGGGCTCTCAAGGAAAATTCTTAATTACAGTGTCTTTCTGAAGAAAAGTGAGAGAGACTCTTTTCCCTTGGATGGTGCTCAGAAAATCATCCATCTTGGAAAGATGCTATCTATAACAAGTCCGCTTAACCTAGTAATTAGTTTCAAGGCTAGACTAAAAGTGTTTAGTCTAAAAGGGTAAAGTGTAAAAGTGATAAAGTGTAAAAAAAGTGTAAAAGTCTACTAAAGTGTTTTTTTAAAGGATCTTATCTTATCAAATAACATGCCAGCCAATTCATGGCAGCAGAAATTAGATGGAGAATGTCACATGAATTTGCTTCGGGGTTCTCAAACGTGGTCCCTGCGAGCTTCTCTAAAGTTAAAAAAAAAAAAGATCCCCAAGCATAACAAAGACAGAACAAAGACGACAGACCTGTGACTCTCTTTTCACCACCACCCTGTCTCATTCCCCAGGTCGAAGACAAGCATACAGTATATGTGGAAATAAAATAAAATTAGAGACATAGTTTAACTTTAAGGAAAACAGGGGCAAATTCTTGCACACAAATACAAAAAAATGAGATTTGTTTCCATGACTCCATGCATTGTCATATAATCAGTGCCATAACTAGTTTCTATGCCAAGAACAACCTTTCCCCCCCACACACACACACACACAACCAGTACCAGATCAACAGCCCAATCCTGTGTAACTCTTGCACCGGTGTAATAATAGATCCACCAGTATAAGTGCACTTATGCCAGTGTAATTTGCCATACACCGATGGACGCAGGTCGGACACTGGCATAACCACCCTTGGACACCGCGCATGCGCAGTTCAGATGCGGGACAGATACTGCTGCAACTCCACCGGTGCAGGGGGCATTCAGCCACCCCCCAGAATGCCCCCTACGCCCACAGAGTTGCGTTGGCGTCTCTCCTGCATCCAAACTGCGCATGTGCGGCGTCCGAGGGGAGTTACAACGGTGTCCGACCTGCGTCCATCGGCGTATGGCAAGTTACACTGGCATAAGTGCACTTACACTGGTGGATCTATTGTTACACCGGTGCAAGAGTTACACAGGATTGGGCTGTAATTTAAGTACGGCTGTGGACTTTGGGGGGTGTTGCCGACATTCCAAGTTCTCACTGCTCTGGCAGACTCTTCCTGCAAAAGAACTGGTTGCTGCTGTCCAACATCAGCAGCCATCAATGTTCCCACCAACATAATCCACAGCTGACGTGCTTTTGCTATGACTGCAAGCACAGAGGCAATGTGAAGATGCTGCTTTGCTAGCCCATCCGACATGCTGCACTAACAAGACTCCAAATAAGAGACCATTAGAAAGGGCAACACTATTTTAACATCTGGCAATTACATGAACTATGGTGTCTACTTTGCACCTCAGTTTAAACGACTCTGTTGTTCCACTCTAGTTACGCTTCTGAGCATAGTCAGTCACCAGAAGTGGGAGAGGCAAAATTTAAATTTTAAAAACATTTTATTCCACCTTATCATTCTAAGAACGTTACTCACAGCATGATAAAAGTATAAACAGTGTTCAAACAATCTCAAATACACAGGAAAGTCATGACTGCAACAGACAAGCATAAAATATATGATTAAAACATGACGATTAAAAACAGATAAAACTTAAAAGCTCAAGAAACAGCAGCTGCAGATTAAACATTAAAAAGCAGGGACAAACAAACAAATGTCACCGTCCATGTTACAAATAGCTCATATATTACACAAATCATTATTAATTAAGAACTGAGGCAGGCTAGAAAGGCAAGCAAAACGTTCTTACACACTTTGTGAAATGGGAAGAAATAGCGCCCTTTTGACTTGTCACCGCAGGTGCAAAAATGTCTAAGGCCTGCAGACTGCCTTTGAACTGAGATGTGAAGGATGCAATTGGCTCTGCAGGGGACAGCTTGGATTTTAACCAGCAGGAATATACGATGGTTGAGTTTCCATTAGTGCATAGGTGCTGTGTCTTTAAACATTTTCACTTTGGCCTCTCTTAACAAGCACTAGACTTCATTTGTGGTTTTGCACATTGGTTTTGAGGAACTCTCATCAACAAGGCCATTTCTCTAGTCCTAACCACAAGTCTGTGGTTTTTGTTTGCTGATAGCACTTCTTACAAACAACTGCTCTAGAGCAGTAAGAAAGCCCCAAATGGATGATCAACTAGGAACCTGATCCCAAGTGCAGCTAAGTGCACACTACACTTTAGCAGAATGGAAGGCTGATAGCAGGGGTTGGGCCAGGGGCTTATTGTGTTAATAATGTCCAGTACTTCTTTTGGTAAAGGAGAAAGTTCAGCATCAAAGAAAGCAGGGGCATCACTAGGGGGTGGGGGGGGATGGACCGCCACAGGTATCACCCCAGGGAGGGGTGACACCAAAATGACTTTCTATTCTATTTGTTACCGGTGTTGCAGAAACGCACCACCAGTAAAAAATCTGTTTTCAATTTTTCCCATCTCCGCTGCTGCTCATGCAGGGATCACATGGTGGTGAAACCAGGAGATCTCGCCCTGGATGTCACCAACCCTAGTGACACCCTTGCAAGAAAGGACCATCCCACCACCTGCTAAACTGTAAGTACTTCGGCACTTTGAATGGCTTCAAGTGCTCACCATGTCAAGTTTGCTCTGCATGCAGTGGCTCCAATAAGCTGCTGAGATGTTGTTTGGATCCTTGTTTGTTTTGCTGTGATGTAATTGTTTTACATTAAGACTGGAAGCTGCTTTGGGCTACAGCGTGTGGAAAAAGCAGGATAAAAATACTAACTTGAATGTACAAAGCTGTACAGTCTTTTAGCGTAGGTTGTAATTCTGAGTTCTAGCCATAACCTCCTCCCTGCAAGAACTTCCTTTTGTTAAAGTGAACAGTTTCTAGAAAATATATAGGCATGGCCAGCCCAAGACCTCCTGACACCTGAGGTGGCATGCCAAGTGCCCCTCCTCTTATCCAATGATGTGTAAGCCTCTACTCCTCCCACTCTCTAATGTTTCAGCTCAGCCCTCTCCTCCCCTACACATTTCTTCTTCCTCTCTTTCACCCTCTTCGTCTTCCGATCCAGGGAGAGGAAGGAGAAAGAAGAGCAGTGGAGGCAAGTAGGCGGACAGAGATGGGAGCCCCCCCCCCACCAATCTGCTGAGACAAGGGCTTCAGTTGGCTTCATAAGAAGCCATTACCTCCCTGACATCACCAGTTTAGAAAAGCTTGGATAGCAGGTCTGGGAAAGACCTCCACCAGAAATGGCTGTTGCCAGTACTGGGCCAGGTGGACAGATGATCCAGCCCCCAGCCGTTTTATATGTTCATGGACCAGAGAAGTCAATGTCTCTTAATATGGACATTTATAAAGACATTACTATATTGTTTTCCAAAGGAATGAAACTTTTGCCAAATCAAGTCAAACAGGAACAAATAAACCAGGCACAGAGGGTTGCCAATGCTAGCCACATTTGCCAAATTAAAGGTAAAAGCAATTCTCCAGGTTGCTGCTCTGGCAATCCTTCAACCCTGTAAAGGAAGAGTTGAAAAGAAAGATCAACAGAGCCACAAGATTTTAATTTCCACTGTAGGCAGAGAAACTAGATTGGTTGAATCTCAAATACCTGGTTTTAAACTGATCGGTGGATTAGGCTACTAATGACACTGGAGGCTCCAATAACTTAAGAAGGTCTCCGGTTTCCTCCACGTCCTTAGACTGCATGCCAAAGCCAGCAGGATTCCCCCCCCCTCTGCTTTTCTAACTGTTGCTTAAAGGATGGTAATGGCCAAGGCTAATTCTCAGTTCCTCCCCTTTCCTACCAGTCTCTCTAAGTTAATTTCCCATGCTTTGATTTACTAATTAGCTACTTCCACCCTTAAGCTGCTTCCCTTTGCATGAGCCACATCTCCTGCCTGCTTTGTTTTTATCTCAGCGAAGTCTGCTGACAAGAAATTACACCCTCCCTAGAGCATATAGAGTCCAACGGCAAAGCTAGAAATATAGAGCATTTTAAATAAGGCAGGAAGAGGTAGGTAAGGGGTGGGTGGCACCATTAGGTGGCCTTTATTTGAAGACACTTCCTTTGTTTTGAGAGTATCACCGAATGCTATCATTTCTCCATGCAACTATCTGCCATCAACATATGGTCTTAACTGTACTTTCAGTAAAAAAAAGACGTGCCTCCAAAATTTAAGTTCAGTGATGGTACTTATTTTATTTTTCACATTTTTATACCACCCTTCCTCCAAGGAGCTCAGAGTGGTGTACATATTTCCTCCCCTCCTTTTTGTCCTCACAACAACCCTGGGAGGTAGGTGGGGCTGAGAGATAGTAACTGGCCCAAGGTCACCCAGGAAGCTTCGTGGCTGAGCGGGGATTTGAACCTGGATCTTCCAGGTCTAAGTCCGACTCCCAAACCACTACACCATCCTGGCTCAATATTATGGTTGTCAGCTTCTCTCTCCCCAGTGCACCTGACAGGGTTCTTATGCCTATAGTAGCTGCATGACAGGTGGAAATTTAGCTGGTGAAGTATCTCCCAGAAAGCAGATGTGAATCCTTTTTTGAGGCCATAGCAACACCACCCTCCATCCTCAAATGTTGGTAATAGGAGAAAGACTTCAGACTGTCCCCTTCTTTCTTCAGCTGTACTCCCAGGCTTTTGTGACTGAAGTCTTTCTCGTACACACAAGGCAGTGTGTCTTTGGCTGCCACTTGGTGGACTTGGCCCCCTCCCACCAGCTGGTCCCAGACATCAAATGGTTGCTCTTCCTGCCAAAATATTTGAACACTGATTTTAATAACTGGAGGGTGGGTGGGGGTTATCAGCTAAGAAAGCAGCCAAATAAGCAGGCGCCATGACACATAGTAGCCCCGAGCTGCTTCTTTAGCCTATAAGCCCACTTCTCTCTGGTTATTATATCAGTATCCACAGCATTTGCAGGATATTGGTGGATGGCCAGAAACAGAGAAACAAGGCTTAGCCAGGCTCTCATAACAGAAGCCATTGTTCCCATTTCAAATTTTCAGTACTTTAGTTGATTCACTCAGCATAGCTAGAAATACTCATTTATCCGCTGTTACTGCTGTTCTGAATCATCACTGCACTTCTCTCCCACATTATAATGGTCACTCACTGTACCCCTTCCATCCTGTAACCCAGGGCCCCTGAACTTGCAGCTGCCAGGGCCACATCACTCAGTCTTGCTCTTACGGTAGGCCAGCCAGAGAGAGAATTATAGAAATATATACAAGTACATAACCCTAAGAATGTTCACAAAAGGAGAAAAACCTTTGCAATATTTGCAGCTGTGAGGCGGTCTGCTATCTCATGCTCAGTGAGAATGACAGAGCCCAGCAGTCGTTTGATCCAGCAGAAGAAAGATGATGCATGGTGGGAAGAGAAAAGGATGGAGTGGGGTGCACATAATTTTAATGCCACTGGGCTCAGCAGGCTAGTCAAAATGTTTTGGGGGGGCCTGCCATGCCCTGCAGGCTATAGTTTGGGGACCCCGCCATAATGCTTTGCTCCCACTCTTTGTCTCCCCCCCCTTTCTATATCCCCATCTGTATACTGTACAGACCTGTCATCAGAGGAGGATACTTGATGCTTCTGATAAAAGTGGACTGTAGTCCACAAAAACATATGCTGAAATACATTTGTTAGTCTTTACGATGCTACAAGACACTGTTTTTGCGGGAACAGACAAAAATGGCTATTCCCACCAGAAGGAACGCAAAAGCAAATCTTGAATTTAGCCAGCAGGAATTCCACCCAAATGGTACATCCATTTTTATTTTTATTTTAACTGAAGGAACAGTTTGGTTTATACCGCTATTCTCTACCCAAAAATGGGTCTGGGTGGATTTTGAAGCAAAATTGCTCAGATATGAATTTGGAAAGCAGGATGTCACAATTATGAAGGAATGCATGACATAAGTGCTTGTTCACCTACTACTACGCAGATTAGTCCTATGACTAATGACATGACTGAAGGGTTGTAATATGAAGAAGGAAAGGGGGGGGGAGACTGTTAATGAGAGATACGTAAATGAAAAATCTCTCTCTCACACTCGGAGAGAGACTCACACAGACAGAAAAGCAGCACAATTGCTCCTTTCTTTTCCTAGCCAATCCGGCAAGCAGTCTCCATTCAAGTCTGCACCACAGCTTCAGAGACTGGTTCCCAGAGCGAAGGTCTCACAGCAAATGCCAGCACTCTGTATGCCTGTCCATTTTTTTAACAGTGCAAGTTGTTCTACAGCCACATGAAGCAAGGAAGGAATCCATGAGATGCAAAAGGCAAGAGCCTTATTTGAAGAGATCTACTCTCTGGGGAAACCCTTTCTCCCAACAGATATTTCCCACAATAAAAATAAAAAGTCGAGAGTATTGCAACAAAACTATTTACTGTCATTTTTACGTGAGCATCTGGTGTCGCTTGGCTCTTTCTCTCACAGCTGTGAACTTCCCCTGACCTGTTCAGTCCTACAAGACCCAATCTTAAGTCCCACCCAGAGCCTTGGCTAAGCAACACATCCCAACCTCACCTTCCTGTCACAATTAAACTTCTTTCCCATCGACCCCAACACCAAGAAAAATAGAAAATGGCAGTGTTTTTGTGAGGTCAGAGCATTCCAAGTGTGCATCAAGCTAGTATATTCAGCTCTTGACAATGTTTTGAAGTCAGAAAGGGTATTAAATGCCAATATATATTCTGGTGGGACTCCCATGTGGTTCACACAAGTGAGAAATCAACAGGTGAAGTACAACGAAAGGATCCCCACTTTCCATCCAGCTGTTAAAGGCATGGGCTCATTGCCAGAAAAGAAAGTTGGGGTATATGAGCCCTCCCAACCCACGCAAACTGAGTTGCAGCAAAGACAAATGATATCACAACAATTACACGACCGATACTTCCTGTCAAGAAAGCAGCACCCAAACGAAATCCGCTCTGCATCTTGCCTGGACACCGAGCGTGGCACCCGATTGGATCCCCTGGCATTTTTTCTCTACTTTAAAGCAGCTGTAAGGAGCTTTGTCTGGATTGGAGAAACAATGATATAAGAGTGGGTTTGACCCTTTTTCCTGGGACTAAATTACCACCACCACCACCTCCTAAGCTATACCTAAAGCACGGGGGGGGGGGGGAATACCCACGTTGCTTGTATTTTTCCCTTGCACCACTAACAATGGGATCTGGGGGGGCATATAGATGAGAAATGGTGAAGAGAAAGGGTTTAACCCCCCCCCCCCAGCACCAAAATGGAAGCCACCAACCACCCGATTTATAGTGAACACAAGGCAGAGGCCATGGGACTTGTGGCTAGGTTTTGCGTCAGCACAGGAGGTGCGACTAGGCAGTGCATTCCTTTGCGCCCCTTCCAGGGTCCATGGGGGGGTAAAGGGGGTTAATTTGACCCAGGCCCAGGGTCAAAAGGGGGCCCAGGAGCCAAAATATGTACCCAGAAATTTCCTGGGATCTCTTAACTGGCCTCATGGAGAGTGAAAGATGGAGGCTGGGCTAACCAGGAGGCTCTGGAGACATTTCCTAGGCTCAGGAGACTTTTATGGCCATTACTGCCTTCCCCCTGCCCCGTTTTGCCCCATCCCCCTTTGAGAAGGTGCCCAAAAGAAACTTCGTGCCCCCTGATAAAAATTCTTCTCAGTGACCCTGGCCCCCTCACATATTGCCACTTCATGGAGAACACAACACCTAAATAGGGTTCGGGTCAGCACATCAGGCACCTCGCTATCGCGAAGCGTGGGGTGGTCCGCCGAAGGGTGACGCGCGCAGAGGGTGACGCGCGAACCCACGCGTGTGTCACCTCCCCTGTGCGTGTCGCCCTCCGGAGGCTCCGCTCCAAGGCCTTCTCCCAGTCTCGGAGGCCGGGAGAAGGCCTTGGAGCGACCTCCCTGGCCGACGCACCAGGACCTTCTGACGAAGGCCCACTGCGTCACAACGTTATTTATAACGTTTTTCACGCATGCGCAGACCGTTCCTGAGGGAAAAGCCTCTGAGCCTAAGCACCAGAGCCTCTGAGCTCTGGTGGCCGGGAGAAGGTCTTGAGCCTCTGAGGCCGGGAGAAGGCCTTGGAGTGGAGCCGGCTGCAATGAGTGCCTGGGGGGGCAGAGCCAGGGGGCACCCAGGGCAGTGTGCCAACGGGTCACCCCCCAAATGGGGGCGTGGCCTAGTGGCCGCGCCAAGGAGCATTAGGCTGACGCGCGTACCCACGCTTTGGGGTGGCGCGCGCCCTAGTGACTCCACTGCACAGGCTGCATATATCATCACTTGTTGGCAAGGGCATCAGACACCAGTGTCACTCTCTCTCCCATTTGCATTCACCTCTCCTCCCTCTAAGCCACAACTGTGGGATTCAAGATGACCATATCTATTGTTCTGCAGTGTATAGGTTATCAGCTAAAAAAGAGGGGTGGGAGATTGTTCCGGCCAAACTGCAAGCAGTTTTAAGGATCAGACCCCCACCAGTGCTTATATTACAAAGCAAGCTGTGGCCGCATTGTTAGTATCTCACCCAGGGAGAGTCTGCATGCTTTTCCTGTGCTGCACATGCAGGTGAGATAGCTCTAAAGCAAACTGTCATGCTATGCGCAAAAATTGCATTCATCACATACCTTTGATCCCTGCACCTGCTGTCTACTACCAATTTCCTAGACCCTGGGCAACTTCAAATAACCTCTATTTCTTATAAAGCAGCTCCCAGTAAATTATATTGGTTTTACACCCCAAGAATGAACAGTATTTGCTCCCCCCGTGCTAGGAAGGTGCTTAATCTGACCTTTTGTGGCCTAGTATGTTTCAAATAAGAAACATTAGAAAGCGAGGGATCACTCTCTCCCCAGTCATGTCAGGCACCTGTTATTAGCAATTACAGGTCACGATATAGCAGAGTTTGCCATTGTATGCATCAAAGCTATTCGCATTTTCTAAGGTTTCCAATTGCACCATTGTGTGCTAGTGCGTCTTTATTTGCAAGTGTCACAGAATAAAGTGATAGGGTTTTTAGTAAAGCATAGCAAACATATTTTTGGACTTTGGAAAATGTAATCTTTACTAATAACCAGCTGGGCTATTATAGGCAATCACTCCGGTATAATAACAGAAATTTTAGCTGCTTCTTTAGAGTTAGGGTCGCAATCTGTTTTTGCTGATAGGGTTATGTGCCTTTAAAGGCTGAGCAGGCAGAAAGTCAATAGGTGAAGCTTGCATCACCATACAGGGGAGTTTCACTTGTGCGACTGTTGCTCACTCTGCAGCTATTTAAACGCACAGAAAGAATGACAGTCAGCAATCCTGCCAGAAGCAGCCCCCAATGATAATTCTTTGGCATGGCAGGAAACTCAGTGACATGTGTTCACATCACCCAAGACTTTTGCTACTTTCTGCATAGCATTAAATACTTTTTAAAAGGGACATCATGTGGTACAGTGGATGGAGTGCTCAGCTTGAACTAGAGTTCAGAATCCCTGCTCAGGCATAATAGAAGCTTCTCAGCTGGCACTGGGACTACAAATGATGATGGATGACCCTCCCATTGAAGGCCATTGTATGAAAGGTATTCCCTATGCATTTCTCTGGACTGGTTCATTGTACTCCCATTTTCTGTACTTGACAGTACAGTTGCGGTCCCAGCTGCGTTCCTGTTTTGTACTTACCTGCTTCTCCACCAGCACCTTTGTAAAACCAGCCAGCTTGCCAAGTTCCAACAAAGGCTTCCTTTTAGCCTGTGGCCACAATTCCCAACATGCATCTGGAAAAGGAGAACTTTTGACTTGTAACATTAGGCAAGCTGTAAAAAAGGTCTCAGCAGAGAAAGGAAAACATATTGGGAGGATAATGAGACGGCCATTTAGGCTAAATGAGAACCCAAGACTAAACTGCACTTGGAAAAGATGTTGCTCCAGGAAAGCTGTACAGTCTGGAGAGAGCAATCAAATGCTGCTCCGGGGAAGGACAGGAAAAGCCTCTCCAAAAGCAGTCAGCTGGTGAGCAAAGACAGCCAAGTGTGAACTGCCATCATCTGCTAGAAGACCCAATCTTAATAGCAGGCAGCAGCAACAGCAGGACGCGAGAGAAGGCCAGCCGCCTGCCACTTGCAATTACTATTACCTTCATAGTAAGCAAGTTGGCTGGCTAAACAAACTACTCATATGCACTGAAGTCGGGGGGGGGCACCATTTGTTCTTGCCTTTAACATCACAGTGCCACCTCCTCTTCTGCTATGGAAGTGACAACAGTAGAAATTCCAGATTTGTGGTCTCATCTGAAGGAGACAGAAATGGCTTAAGAAACAGAAGGGCAGAAGAGTCCAACCCAAAGCCAAACTACAACATCCCTGATCAATGGCTATCCAAGCTTCTGTTTAAAGACCTCCAACGATGGCTAGTCTACTACAACGATGGCTAGTCTACTACCTTCCAAGGCAGACTTTTCCACTGCTGAACAGTTCTTCTTGCCATCAGGACGTTCTTCTTAACGTTTAATTGAAATCCCCTTTGTTGCAATTTAAACCCATTTGTCCTGGTCCTAACCACCAGAGCAAATAAGAATAAATCTATTCCACTTTCCACATGATAGCCGTTCAGATATTTTTAGATAGTTATGTCACCTTTTAATAGTCTTCTCCAAACTAAACATGCTCAACAACCTTTCCTCATGGTCTCCCACCCCCTTGCCATCCTAGTCACCCTCCTCTGGAACCGTTCCAGACACACCTGAAGCCACAGGTAGAATCCCCATTCCACTTCTGCATTTTGTCCCTCATATTGGCACCTCCCATTGCCACAGTCCCAGTTGCATCTACATCACTACATTCCCTTTTCCAGTGTTTAGCATCGCATCGACAGTGGAATCAGCTCCCCCATGCATCTTAGTTTAAAGCCCTCCCGATCAGGCTCACAAGCTTCATCCTGAATACAGCCATCATGAGGTGCAGTCCATCTCTCACCAGGAGAAATTTATCTCAGAAGCGTAGACCAAGGGTCAAGGAAACCAAATCCTTCTCATTGACACCATCTGTGAAGCCAGTCATTTACTTCCTGTATTTTTCATTCCCTTTGCAAACCCTTCCCTGGAAGTATCAAAGAACACAACCTGTGCACAAATTCTTTCACCTTCTGGTCAGGAGTCTCACAGTCAGTATCCCTTCTAAGGGACACAGCCGAGTTCCACTGTGTTTACTTCCACACAGTGCGGAGCTTGGCAATCCAGAAGTTCAGCAATGACATTATTACTGGGAGACGGTGCTGTGGCAAGTCGTGACACTGCCCAGCTGCAGAAGGAGCCCACGCACTGGCACAGACTCCTTATAGCAGGACACAGTGCTCATAGTTCTTTACAATTTGTTCATGACTGTGTCTGGCAGGGTCATTTGAATTAGCAGGAAAGGATAACTGTTGCTGGGCCTGATGAACCTTGGCAACCTTTTGTCAGATCCCGATTTTCGCTCCAGGAAGACAGCATGCTGGAACTTTCACTAACTATGCACCCAGACTAGGATTCCAAGGCAGAGCAAGGGAAGACGAATTGCATAGCCTGCCACAAACAACAACCAGTTGATACTTCATATCATTCAACATTATGAAGAGGAGGCCACATCTCCCTATGTGGGTAAGGTCACAAGACAGCTTTATAGAGCTACTGACCTACAATACTTTCCATATTCACCCTTACTGTTTTACCACAGTGTGGAATGTGCTAAATCCAGCAACAATGTTCCACACAGCAAAGAATTGTGGTGCCGAGTCAGCACTTTCCAACAGTTTTAATAAAGGGTCAGAAAGTAGCATCTCCAACAGATTATGCCTTGGAAGGCTAACATACAATCACATTTCTGTCGAATGCTCCTTCCTTGCCTTCTCTCCCATTGGCTAGAGTGACGACCATTTTACTGGGCCCTGCTCTTGTCCCTTAACAGGTGAAAACTGTTCATAAAGCTCAGTAGGTTTCTTTTTTTAATCACTGCTCTGCAGAGTTCACAAAACTGCAAAGTTCACAAAGCTCAGAGCAGGTCCAGCTTTTTAAAGAAGAGATGACAGCCCTACTCACTGTTCTGAGCTCCCTTAATAATGATAATGGATTAAGCTTGGAGAGCACCAATCTTGCTGTAAGTAGTGGTGCACAAAAGCACACTAGAGCTCCTACACAGAGTTACAGCTTAGAGCATCACACACTAGTGACCAGCTGGTTCATACAGCACAACCCTCTGTAATCTGGTGCTTAGGATATAGTTTGCATGATCATTTTGTTGCTCATGCTATTGTCGTCAACCCGGAATGTGCTCAGACAATGTAGTGGTTTGGGAGTCGGACTTGGACCTGGAAGATCCAGGTTCAAATCCTCGCTCAGCCACGAAGCTTCCTGGGTTGACCTTGGGCCAGTCACTATCTCTCAGCGCCACCTACCTCACAGGGTTGTTGTGAGGACAAAAAAGGAGGGGAGAAAATATGTACACCACTCTGAGCTCCTTGGAGGAAGGGCGGTATAAAAATGTGATAAATAAATAAATGTACTCGCTTTCTCAGCCACCCCTTCTCAGCCTTTCTTGAACAGCACTTTAGCTGCAGCATTAAACACCACACACAGCACTTGATGAGGACAAAACAGGTGAATAGCACAAAGCTGTTACTTCGCATAAGCACACAGTTTAAGCATTTTCAGCTGCTGCAGTCCTGGGAATAGCAGCTGTAGGAACTTGAGCATGTGCCAAATCTCTTCCCTTCCCACCCCCTTTTGAAGAAAAAAAAGATCCAAATTAACCCGTTGTGGTTTAAGACACAGCCCTTGCTGTGATAACTGCCAGTTCACACATTAAACTTCTCCATGCTTTTCACAATAATAGAAAGAATGACACTATCAGAGCTGCCCCTTCCTGTCAAGGAACTGGGGACACCTGCTGGCAAAAGCAGAGAAGTGCAAGGAACAAACAGGAAGGGGAGACTTTGAGAAGGAAGGAGCAGGGGCTGTAGGGCAACACTCAGCGAAGCTGATAGCTGAAGGCCGCTTTTAGCTGTGGTCTTCAATATTTGTCCCTTTCCTGTTTTGTCTGTTCTCTGGGCTTTGTTCAGCAGCTGTTTCCTTCCCCAGGATGTATGCAGGTTCCTAACAGAGAATATTAAGGAGTAGCTCCAGGATGTAACCTCATTGTAGTGTTGTTGCCAGGTGCCTGCATGTTGGAGACCTCATTCTTGTTTGCTGGCGATATAGCTGCAGCTTTATTCACTGGGATCTCCCCAACTTGTTGTCTTACAGGCTTCTAGAAGAAGAAAAAAAATCCAATTTCAAATTGTGTGTTGCCAGCTGGAGGAAATATTCATGGAAGATCTCCATTAGTGGAGTCTGGGTCACAATCTGAAAACACTTTGCCACCACCAAAAGTTGTTCTGTGAAGCACTTCTCTTGTTCTTCTCGTGAGAAACTGAGAACATAATGAGCTTTCTCTGCTCACTCTGCAGAGCAGTGATGAATTGTATCTCAAATAATGGTTTCCAGCACCTCGCCCAGCCCCTTTAACGTCTTTATATAATGGATGTAGTAACAAATTGTCACAGTGTGCTGCTATACATCTGATTTGTGTATGTCTCGATTTTCTACATAATAACACTGGATGCTGGGGCCAAAACGTACAGATTTTAAAACTTTGTATCAGAGAGAGGTAGTGTCAGGAAGTGGCGGGATACAGCACTAGACAAGGGCCATGCCTTGGGGCCTACCTGGCTAGGTCAATGCCTGAGCCTTGAGTACAGATGACAGTGATAATGTCCAACCAGGTGTTGGGCACGGGGGCTCTATGAGGTCCCAGCGCAGGGCTTTGCCTCCAATAACTTGGAGCCAGCACCATGAACAATTCATATTTTTGTTCTTGTAGAACTGAAGAACCCTGGACACACACAATAATGCACGCCAGTGTCTACCAGCTCAAACATGCAGTTATTGCAGTGTCTTTATTTCCCACCATCATCATTCATACCCCAGTCAAACTGTTCAAGATTTTAAAATATTCTCCTACAAGACAATGTCACTTTTTCTCTGGGTTGTCCTACAGCGGGACAAAGGTTTTCTCATCACCACCAGCAACTGGTGCAAAAACAAAATTAGCCAGCCATAAGAAAAAAGGAAGGCCCTACTGAGCGTGCACAAGTCCAGGCTGCTCTTCTCCCCTCCATTTTTTAAACTTAAAGGAGCAAATGCCAGGTTTACACTTACACAAAGAATTCTATAGCGTGGTAGAATGGCTATTTAAGACCGTGATAATTCTTTTTCAGCAAATGGTACGATGAGGAGGGATAACCAATTTAGCAAGAACGAAACATGTTTTCATTTTGCTTGCAAGTGGTGGAATTGCACCTTTTCAAGTCCTTTATTAAAGCTCATGCATGGGAAAGTCAGAGGAAGTGAAGGCAGAGTCTTCTGGGTGCGAAGAGCCAGTAGATTTCCATTCATCAGTTATGAAGTAAGAATGAAGTTTTAAACCACACTGCCAGCACAATCCTGACTAAGGATCCGGCCAGCGGACCAGGGCTGCCCACCGGATCCTGTGCACAGGCGGCCTGGCACACGCGAGGTCTACTCGCGGAAGGGGGCGCCCGTCCCCTTCCCCGAGTGTCAACCCGGGCTGGCCCTATCAAGCCTCCTCGGATTTCCACCAGCTAAACAGCTGGCAGAAGTAGAGGAGGCCGTGTAACAGCGTAGGCGGCCCGGCGGGGACAGGGATATGGCCGACGCTATCCCCGCCCGGACCGGCTAGGCCAATGGTCCTCCTCCCTCGCCCGGTCAAACCACCCATGCAGCCAGAGCACTTACCTTCTGCTGCCATCCACGTGGAGATCCGGCGCCAAAGTGAGGGAGGCCAACCTTGCGCCGGCCTCCCTTACTCCCGAGTCGTTGTGAACGTGCTTTACGGCACATTTGCGACGGCTTCCGACAAACAGAACACTCGTTCCGTTGCCGACCGGATTTCCAGGATTGCGCCCTGCATCACATACCAACAACAAAAATAACGTAAAAGACAAAAGCAACAACTTGGTAGCGAGGGTACACTGGAATAACCGAGTGACTCCAAGCCAGAAGCAAGGCCTGGAGAACAGATTCTCAACACCGCACAGCATTTATTGGAGAGAGAACTGTTGGGAAGAAGAGAAAAGGGAAGGGATTTGGCAGGCAGCAGTCCTATTCCTAATGCAGTACATTATCCAAAGATACTGCTTCTCTGATGTTTTCACTGCTCTTGGTTTTACACAGCAGAAACCTACATAGATGCTTGAGTGTTTCGGATGACATTCCAAACACATAGAGGAAATTCTCATGGGGTAGGGAGGAGAAACAACAACAACAAAAAATTCAACAAGGGAGGAATTTAGAGCAGAGTAGGACCATTAAACTCCCTTTTCTAAATTGCTGTCTCCTCTAATGTGACTTTCATTACAAAGTGTTAGCATCAGGACTCGGCTGTGTATTATTTATCAACAGTATTTATATATACCGCTTTTCAACAAAAACATTCACAAAGCGGTTTACAGACAAAAATCAAATGATTAAATGGCTCCCTGTCCCAAAAGGGTTCACAATCTAAAAATGATGCAGAAAAACACCAGCAACATCCATCAGAAAAGACACTGTGCTGGGGTGAAAGGGGGGCAGTTACTCTCCCGCTACTAAATCTAAGAGGACCACCAAGGTGCCTCTTGCTCAGTGAGCAGGGGTTATGTTTGCATGTAATCTGTTACTAGGGCCCCTGAAGAAACCATTGACTGAAGTTTAGAGACAGTTTTGAATTTAACTCATGACACACAGAACATTGTGCTGAGCAGCTTTTCGTTTTTTTACAGGCAGAGCTTCATAGAACTGCACAAAGCAGAAAGCCAACAGGTGCAGTTGGGAGCAGCATAGTAATGTAGCAAACTATTTTGGCACACCATCTGTTAGGAAGAGTAACAATAAGGGCAAGAGAATATCCCAAGGCATATTTTGCCCACAGATACCGAAACTCCCCGGTGGATCCTCATTCCCCATTTTCGAAGTCCTGAACAGACAGCGAGACCTCCAAGATGAGAAGCAAAATGCTAAGCATCAAGGAAGCAAACTTGTTCACTAAA
Source organism: Plestiodon gilberti rubricaudatus (assembly GCA_026170595.1). NCBI lineage: Eukaryota > Metazoa > Chordata > Lepidosauria > Squamata > Scincidae > Plestiodon > Plestiodon gilberti. The sequence goes on along the minus strand of JANXHW010000001.1, from coordinate 251,813,136 downwards.
GGAGATCCTGAACTATAAGTTGCCTAAAGCCCTTTCTAGAGAGAGCAACTTCATCTTACCTCCTTGAAAGAGAAGAAGGTTCAGGATCCTGCACCACTCCTTATTTCTCTCTGCCAAAGCAAACTTCGGCAAAGCTTCCTTCCTGCTGAAAGCTGTCTGGCAGCTTCTGATTTAGCACCGATGGCCAGGGCTGCAAGAATAGCGCTGACGGCCTCACACTGTTGGGACTGGAGCTGGTGAGCAGCTGGCTCTTGCAGAAGCAAGGATGCTTTTAGTTCATGCCAAGCCATTAAGGAAGTTCATAAACTTTGACTAAGAGCAAGTGATGACACGAAGAACTCAAGGGGCAGTGGAAGCTGGCAGGAGTTTCAGAGAGAGATTTGATGGCCCCTTGACAAGCATGAGGGAAACACCCCACATCTCATCCCATGAAAGTGAGCCTCTAAAAGCACTGTGGAAAGGAGCAAGGAGCAGTGCCGCAAGAGAACTAGCAACCTCTGATGTCAAGACCGGGGCCCCTTTCATATCGAAGCAGCTGCTTGAAAGAGCTTTGATGTGCCTTCCAATGCTTAATGAAGTTAGAGATCAGACAGACCGACAGAGGGGACAGGCTACCTAAACACTTAATGCCGGGACTTCCCATGTAGGTGAGGACTCACAACATTAAACACCACTGTGCAAGCTTTAAAGCTCTGCATGACTTGTGACCAGGTTACCTGAAGGCCTTTTCCCCATATGCAACCCCCTGGCAGTTAAGAGCTGCAGGGGGGGACTCTGGTGCATCCCACTAGCGTCAGAAGTATGTTTGGTTGGGACCCAGGAAACTAGAGTCTTCTCCGTTAGCACACTGGAAGTCTCTTCCTCTGGAGGTGCATTTGGTCCTCTCATACCCTGCACTGGGGTGGGAGAAAATGTTTCTAATGAAGTCTTAATGTAGAGAGAGATGAATTGCAGGCTTTAATTGTGTTGGTGGTGCTGTGACGGCTTATTCTTTGATTGCTGTAATTGATGTGAGCTGCCTAGCACCGGCGTCACTACGACGCGCGCCACCCCAAGGTGGGGAGGACGTGTGTCACCCTAATCCCCCCACCACCACCCATCCCCTAAGTATTAATCCAGCTGCGCCGCAGTCTTTTTGAGGGGGCGACCCGACGGGACGCTGCCCCGGGTGCCCCCCCCCCGACCACTTGTTGGAGCCGGCTCCGGGGACGTCGTCCCCAGCCGGCTGCCCTGGGCCTTCTGACTGGCAGCCCTTTTCCCTCAGGAACGGTCTGCGCATGCGCGAAAAAAGGTATAAATTACGTTGTCGCAGCGGGCCTTCATCAGAAGGCCCTGGAGGACGTTCCGAGGCCTTCTCCCGGCCTCGGAGTCCGAGGCCAGGAGAAGGCCTTGGACCGTCCTCCCAGCTCGGAGCCGACGCGCGCATGGGAGGTGACGCACGTGGGTGCACGCGCATCACCCTTCTGCACGTGTCACCGCGAGGCGACCTGCTCTCCTCGCCTCATGACAGCGACGCCAGTGCTGCCTAGTGTGTTCCTTTTAGGCAGGATATAAATTTCTAAAATAAATAGATCTGAGACAGATGCCCCACCCACCCACCCACACAGCCCTGCTGCCCAGTTAAGATCTTTTAAGTCGATAAACCAGGGATTATTTATCGAGGGACCTTGTGCCTGCAGAGCATAGGCACATAGGCTTGAGTAAAATCTCCAGTATGGTTTCAAGTCATGTGATCTTCCCTTAAACGTAATAAAAGCTGTAAAACATGACAACTGACATTCAGAGAGAAACAAATTCAGCCAACATAATTTGTGCACCACAGGTTTAACACACACACCAGACTGAGCTTTTGGACTGATATAGATAACCCACCTAGCATCTTAGTGTGTGGTCAGGCACTACATGGGGTGATTATAGAACTACGAATTCAATGGATTAAAGGATGTATTTCAAAGAAGTTAACAATCCATAGCAACGCATGATGAAACAGCCCTAGAACCATAGTAGAACTTCTCCAATACGTTCAGAGTATAATCTTATGCACAGTTCCTTGTGGGAGTAAATCTCACTGCACTCAGTGACATTTCCAATTATGTATAATAATTGATGTTAGATGCTGTAGGAATGCTGGGCTTTCCCCTGTTCTCAGCATATTCTTCCTCAAATGCCTGAACCTAATCAATGCATACATGAACACATAGTGCTTGTATTTTAATGTTTTATTTTAGCTGCCTTGGGAATCTTTGATGGACAATCAAGTATTCAATCGGGTAGTAAGTACTTTAAGTAAAATTTCCTTTTACTAGAGAGCGGAGGCAGGAGGTCCATCACAGGTTACAAGCCATAAGCAACCTCTTGGCTTTGGAAGTAGATTCTCTCTGTGCCAGGTGCAAGGGAGTGACAACCGGAAATGGGTTATCTGTGCTAGGTGCAAGGGAGTGATAACAGGAAACAGGTTATCTTGTTGTCTTGTGTGCTCCCTGAGGCATCTGGTGGGGCCACTGTGAGATGCAGGAAGCTGGACTAGATGGGCCTTTGGCCTGATCCAGCAGGGCTCTTCTTATGAGGTTACCCCATGGGAGATGCTCAAGATCTGGGTAAAACTTTGTACTTCCTCTTGGGCACACCAAGTAGTGTTGCCATCAGGGAACAGGAATTCTTGCCATCGGCGAGGTGGAATAACCTAGGACAGTGGTTCTCAAAGTGCTGGGTCACAACCCACCATTGAGAACAAAAGCTGTCCGTCCCCTGCCCCCTTCAGGGGCAGGGACAGCTTGGTGATGGCGGTGGCGATCCGGGGATCACCACTGCTGCAAAAGTGCCTGAAACGGCCGTTGTGGCACTTACCGAGGCTTGGGGTAGCTTCAGAGATGTCTGGGTAACCCTCTGCAGGCCTCCTCAATCTTCGGATCGCTTCAAAACGGCGATCTTCAGGCACTTCCGGGTTTCACAGTAAGCACACCATAGTCCTAGATCAAATCCAGTGGGCCTAGATTACCCTATTATTTTTTAACAAGCATGTGGATTTTAAGATGCAAGAGCATGTACCACTTTCAAGCCCAGGAAGTTTATCTGAGGAGGCTAACAGCAATGAGGACGTGTTTGTTGGCTTGCATCGTTTGCACTCACCTAGAAGCTGGCCACACCCTTAACAACACATAAGCTATGGCTTCCGAATGTGAAATACTGACTTGCTCTTTCAGATAGAGCAGGGGCTCTCAACCAGTGGTACTAGTACTACCAGTAGTACTTTGGCTGACTGTTGGTGGTATTTGGACCGCCGGAACCCTGCACCGATGCAGCCCTTTTAGCGGTGTATTTTTGCTCCCGAGAGACTCCTGCCTTTGGCCGAGCCTCTCGGGAATGCTAAGAAGGGCCCTCCCACCACCCAGAGCTTCCTACCTGCATTTTATGGCCTCTGAAAACCCAAAAGTATGATGTCGTCGCCAGTCACGTCAGGTGGTACACAGCAGGCGAGTGGTGCCAGAGGTGGTACTCTGCCGGGAAGGGGTTGAGAACCCCTGATAAGAGTACAGTGGCCTTCATGAATGATGCACTGCAGGCATAAAAGGACTTAAGAGGAGATCAGCAGCATTCAGGCTTTCCAGTTAAAACATTTCACATTTGTCTAGAAATCTATTTTCCAGGTATTATACCACCCAGGTTGAAACTCATCAAGCCAGGATCAGTGTAGAGGCTCTGGAGACTCTGCATTGTAGAGCAAGGTCATGCGCAATTTAGTTAGGGAGACATAGCAGAGCAAAGGCTATAACTGGTTTTTGTTGAGAGACCATCATACCAAAAGGCTGGAGAAGGGAAAAAAAGAAAGAGTCCTATTTTTAAAACTGACCTGAGTACACAAGGCAGCTCTCCTCTTCCCGACTCCGGAGACATAATGGGATATTATGTCATCTCTAGACATCATGACCAAAGCTGAACCCACTCAATCATCTGGATGCATTTATTCTACATGATTAGGAGTGCAGGCCTGCTATGAAATAAATCAGGAATTTGAAATCATGGTGCATTTCATAACAACTCAAGCCATTAAAGAACAATTTATCACACACATCTAGAAACGTGAGAGAATGTGTGCGCGCTGGAGAGAGACAGAATGTTACTGTTTAGTGCTCAAACTAGAAATCCATGTTGAACCACTACTCTGGGTCCAATGTGGAATGCAAAGAAAGTCAATCCACATCAGCCTGCCTCACATTGTAGATAGGAAACTATGGACTGCAGCAGTAGCTTAAGGTTCTTCATTAAGAATAAAAACTGCATGGTTGAAAATACACAGAAAATGATGGGACTTCAGTCATAGCTGCTGGTTTTTCTTGTGTGCTGCTGTCACCTCCAGCTTCTAGAAGTTGCTTGTAGTAACATTCACTTTTGCATATAAGATTGTAGAGAGCTGGCTAACTTCATTGTGAAACTAAATCCGATACGAAAAGGGCTGCCATGAAAGAGCCAGTAGTCAGCATTGCACACTATGTCCTGGAACTCCAAACGAGGCATTTGGGGGTAGTGTTGCAGTGTTCCTGGATTCCCCTCGAGTCCATGCAATACTTGCAAGCTGTATGTACACTGTGAGCCGTACTCTGTAGAGAGACATGCAGGATCATTGTGCATTTTCCTTTGAGCACAAGAAAAGCAGCACAAAAATCTTTTAACACAAATAAATGGCAGTCAACCACATTGAAGAGCTGTGCAAAATTCCTGCAATCGGAACCACGTAGTAAGCTTCCCAAACGGATTTAGCATTCACTTCTATCAAAAATGCAACACAGAACATTTTTCCTATACTTGCCATGTGCCTATTTAGTCCATTCTTGGTCTGTTCAGCCCATTCTTTAACTCCAAGTCTAAGCCTAGGAGAATTGTTAGGGTACTAAAAATAGGAGCCCCCCAGAGGCAGTGCGGGAGTTCTTGTTTAAAGATCCTTATAATGCCTTCTTCACAGCAAAGGTGACTTTTAAAACTGTACTTGTTTGATGGATTAAAAGTTGAAAAGTTGGAGGAAATGCATCAGCACCACTTATTCTGTACATTCTTATGTACAGAATAAGTACATGTGAATAAGTAAATGTGAACTGCTAGTGTAAATGTGTGCAGTGCCCAGTAAACACGAACCAATTCCACGTCAAGAACAAGAGGACAGAGCATGGTTGCTGCCCTATGCTACGGTGTGCTCAGGATTTTCATATGCCATCAGCACCCTCCAGTGGTCAAGAATAAGTATTCTAGACGCAAACTAGAGAAGCCTGCTATGTTGCTCAGCTCCCTAAGAATGACAGTTTAAACACACACCCCTGACAATTAAGTCCAGTCGTGTCCGACTCTAGGGTGTGGTGCTCATCGCCATTTCAAAGCCGAAGAGCCAGCGTTGTCCGAAGACACCTCCGTGGTCATGTGGCCGGCATGACTCTCCTTGCCGCAGCGCGTAGCATGCAGCTAGAACACGGAGCGCTGTTTACCTTCCCGCAAGTGGTACCTATTTATCTACTCGCATTGACATGCTTTGGAACTAGGTTGGCAGGAGCTGGCCAAGGAACGAGCGCTCACCCCGTCGCGGGAATCGAACTGCCGACCTTTCGATCGACAGCTTATGGTTCAGCGGTTTAACCCGCTGCGCCACCCGCTGGCCTAGTTTAAACACACACGAGTACAAAGGTGAAGAGGCGCAGAGGAAAAACAAACAGTGTTGCTTTACTTTAAGATGCGTGGAAGATGGAATTTCGACTGGAGTAGGTCATGCAGGGGTGGACCCGTACATCCCAAGATTCTCTCTTCTATACCATCTTTAAAAGATAAAGAACCTCTGTTCCCCTTCAATCTAGCTAGAGATAATTTCAAACCCATGTATGGTATTGCTTCTTCATCTATTATCTAAGCCTTTTGTGAATAGGTATCTTCCCCCTTCCCACCCCATTATCAACTGTGACCTTATAAAAAATAAGCAGTGTGTCCGGGATACTTGGATATTGTCCTGGATACTTGGAAGAAGAGTCTGGCTCAGTTGGGAGAGCTGCTGCCTTCAAAGCCCGAAGACTGGTAAACTTGATAAGTTCGAGACAGGCTGCCGGCAAAAAGCTGTGAAAAGCCTCCAGGAGGAGAGATAAGAGCTTCCAGCTGCATTGGTTGAGTGTGGGAGGCGCCAGCCAGCAGAAGTCAGACTGTAAAAAGGATACCACCTGGAAAGTAGCCATTCATGAAATATTGGACATTTATATATGCTGTAAAAAATACCCAAGGGGGGGGGGGGGTTAGGACAGCCTGCCCATGTACACCGCCTTGGATTAAAGTCGGAGGAGAAATCCAATGACCAAGAAAGGCGGTATATAAATATTATATTATTATTATTATTATTATTATATTGCACTCTTCTTGTTAAGCAATCGTGAAAACTGTGCTTGGCCATTAACACGTTGCTGTGTGTCAACCCAGTTCATTTGTCAAATGAAGAACGTTGTCAAAACTGGTAGTACAGTGGACCCCCACTTCGCAATGGTAATCCGTTCCAGAGACACCATTGTATTGGGAAAATAGCAATGTAAAGTCAACACCACATTGTTTTTTGGCAATTCGTTCCAAGACTTCAGAAGATGAAGTGTCTGTCACAAAGCCAAGCTATTTCCCTCTCTAATAGGTGATTTAAATAAAGGTGCCTACTGCACCATTTCGGGGTTATGGTTTTCAGTCTGCACAATGTTATAATTATAAAAACACAAGTTACAAAGCTGTATCCTTCCCTCAGTGCAGACCACCACAATGTTAAGAATATTGCTACTGGGTGAGATGCTGCACCAGTGACCACGTCTGCTATCTTTCCCTCCAGACACAAAGCCACGATGGTAAAAATGCTGCTATTGGCCAAGACACTACCAAATGCTTGCATAAGAAGAGCCCTGCTGGATCAGGCCAAAAGCCCATCTAGTCCAGCTTCCTGTATCACACAGCGGCCCCACCAGATGCCTCAGGGAGCACACAGACAACAAGATAACCTTTTTCCCCGTTGACACTCCCTTGCACCTGGCACAGAGAAAACCTACTTCTAAAACCAGGAGGTTGCTTATGGCTTGTAACCTGTGATGGTCTTTTCCTCCATGAATCTGTCCAAACCCCTTTTAAAGGCATCTAGGCCAGATGCCATCACCACATCCTGTGGCAAGAAGTTCCACAGATGAATTACACGCTGGGTAAAGAAATATTTTCTTTTGTCTGTTCTAACTCTCCCTCCACTCAATTTTAGTGCATGTCCCCTGGTTCTGGTGTTGTGTGAGAGGGAGAAGAATTTCCCTCTATCCACTCTCTCCATCCCATGCATAATTTTATAAGTCTCAATCATGTCCCCCCTCAAGCGCCTTTTTTCTAGGCTGAAAAGCCCCAGACGCTGTAGCCTTTCCTCACAAGGGAGGTGCTCCAGCCCACGAATCATTCTGGTCGCTCTTTTCTTCACCTTTTCCAATTCAACTATATCCTTTTTGAGGTGTGGTGACCAGAACTGGACACAGTACTCCAGATGTGGCCTTACCATCGATTTGTACAAAGGCATAATGATATTGGCAGTTTTATTCTCAATCCCTTTTTTAATGATCCCGAGCATGGAATTGGCCTTCTTCACAGCTGCCGCACACTGGGTCGACACTTTGCACTTACTTACATTGAAGCGCATCTGCCATTTTGCTGCCCATTCTCCCAGTTTGGAGAGATCCTTCTGGAGCTCTTCACAATCCCTGCTGGTCTTCACCACCCGGAAAAGTTTAGTGTCATCTGCAAACTTGGCCACCTCACTGCCTATCCCCAACTCCAGGTCATTTATGAATAAGTTGAAAAGCACCGATCCCAAGACCGATCCTTGGGGCACACCGCTTTTCACCTCTCGCCATTGTGAAAATTGCCCATTGACTCCCACTCGCTGTTTCCTGGTCTTCAACCAGTTCCTAATCCACAAGAGGACCTGCCCTCTTATTCCCTGACTGTGGAGTTTTCTCAGGAGCCTTTCATGAGGGACCGTGTCAAACGCCTTCTGAAAATCCAGATATATAATATCCACAGGTTCGCTCGCATCCACATGCCTGTTGACCTTTTCAAAAAATTCTAACAGGTTTGTGAGGCAAGACTTCCCCTTGCAGAAGCCATGCTGACTCTCCCTCAGCAGAGCTTGTTCTTCTATGTATTTTAAGATTTTATCCTTAATGAGACTTTCCACCATCTTCCCTGGAACAGATGTTAGGCTGACCGGCATCACCACATCCTGTTGCATGGACATCACTGATTGGCTTATCTATGACCCATGAGGTCCTGCTGATGGCACTTGTGAGCCTGTTGTAAAGTGAGTAACTTATTGTATAATGAACCTTGTTTTACTATGGAGATATTTACAGTGTATTTACAGTGATTGTAAAGTGATTTGATTTACAAAGTCCAGGGTAAAGTGAACCCATTTTTCAAGTGAGGGTCCATTGTACTAGTAATATCAGTTTGCCCAGATTCTACCTTGATTAAAATATTTTTTATCACCTTTTTTCCTTAACCTCCAAAACTGCTCTAAGGCCACTCAGGTGTACAGCGATACCTCTGTTAATACCAGGGATCCATTCCTAAAAACCTGAGTGCTGTCTGAAATGGTGGTATAGGAGACATCATTGAAGGAAACTGGCGCAGATTGGACAGAATGTGCTACTTCCATTGGCTATAATAGCTGTCAATCAACCCAGCATGAAGAGTGGCTATAGCAAAACAGCGTTATTGGAGTTATTACTGTACATGAACACTCACACATTGCAAATACTCGTACGTTCAATTTTTTAAGCAAATGTTTTTATTACTGAAATACCCACCAATTATTTGTTTAAATCTGTACATGCATTTCTTCCATCTGGAAGAAGTTTCTAAAAACAAAGGAAGAATCCGGAAGGGGCTCAGCTTTTTTTTTTTCTCAGAGCTGAATCCAAGAGAACAAGAACCTTAACACAAACAACTTATCAACGAAGTGGTTTATCAATTGAAGCACAAAAGGTGAATATAAAACCTAGCTTTACAACCAGTTCAAAAAGCAAACACCGGGCAGAGGATGCACAAGAAAAAAAAAAAGAAACCAATCTTCGGAAACTCAGATATTTGCAATTTTCCCCTATACAAACATTTAATTTCTGGCCAACAATGATCTGGCAGGATCACAGAACATCCTCCGTTCATTATCCAGCCTTCTCACTTACTGCATAGGAAGTAACCAAAATTGCTAGCCAAAGCAAAATTTTAACCAGCCTCTTTCCATGTTGGTTATTATCAATGATCCCTTAAGAAATAATATTTGTATTCTGGGATTACATGGGAGGTACAAGATGCTCCTTAGAGGCAGATGTTGGTCTTGAGACTAATTGCCTAATGTCCATTCAATTCTCCCTTCAGGACAACAGTTGAAGTGCCCCCGTCCATGAGGTTTCCTACGCTTTCCTGGGACACAGCAATACTACACAGACTCATTTGGAGGCCCAACATGCAACATTCAGTGCCATGTAGCTCAGGAGCAACTGCAGATGTAAATGTGACCAACCTTGGTACCAACCTTGTCTTCTCCATGACCCAAAGTGAAGGATTCCATTGCCCTCCATGCTCTCTCACATAGAACGGAATTTCTAGTATGGCTACTGGGAAGAGAAACTCCTCCCAGTGGAAACACCAATACAGAAGCCCTGTACAGGCCCTGAGTACCAGAAGGAGTGGCTGCTTTCTTCAATACATGTAGCTCATGACCAGAACACGTGGTAGTGGTGTTTTCTTCCCCACCTCTCTCCCCAATTGATATGGAGCATAATCAGTTCTCGATACCATTCTCTCACCATAACAAAAAAACATTACAGAAGATACACACTGGAAACAAAATAACAGTCTCAGCCCTTACCACTATAGAAGTTGGCAACCCAAGAACATATTCCAAAGAGCCTGCACAGACTCGTCCATGATACATACAGTCTCTAAAGTGCCTCCAAGCTAACAGAATCCAGACAGAGCATGACAGAAGAGAGAGGACAGACTCTCCCATGCCATACATCCCTGTCCAGAGGGTAACTGGTGAAATCATAAGCTTGTGGCTGGACCAAAGCTGGAGCTGGTGGATGTTGCCAAAGATCGAACAGTAAGTGAAGAGGAAATCATGTTGTGTGTGTGTGTGGGGATATAACAAACTATGCAACAATAGACAATTCAGTACATTTAAGGAAACAACGTTGTGAAAGGCAGAGGTGTCAAATTAATTAGAGAAAGGATGTTCCTTTCTACAGCATGTGCTTAAAAAGAGAGACCCCACTACCAAGCCACCAACAGCAGCCAAAGCCCTGAAGATTCTTCCTAATTGAGCAGAGTACACGGGTTATGTACATACAGCAATGGTAGTTGAGGACTGCAAGAAGATATTCTAAGCCTAATCACAACTGCTCAGGAGTAGATAAAAATAAGGAAAAGGCTTATGACTAGCATGGTGCTGGCAGTAAAGGTGCAGGACATCACGCAAAGAGGAAGACTTAAGTGGCCTGCTTCATAGAAGAACAGTCAAGAGATAGGAGGGGGCTGCCCAAGCCCCTGATCCCTCAAAAGCATTCGTAGCTGCAATGCAGCCTCCTTGATCCGCAGCAATGTTTCATGTCACAAGAGGAATGATAAGTGATGGAGACAGTCTGGGAAGGAGGAAGGAAATGTTCCATTTGCTCTGGGACAGCTTCTGAGGCCAGCAGTCTCAGTATTTGGGCACTTTGGTGTAGTCTTCAGTGTGTACATTCTTGCAGAGGCAAATGGAGAGCACCATTCCCAGGAGCTACAAGAGAAAAAAGAAAGATTGGTCAGAAGGGCAGTCCACGACAGGCACTGGTGGGCACGTGGGGGGGGGGGAAAGGAGAGAATAGAATAATACAAGAAAAATCCCTGCTCAAAACCTACATCTTCAGTGAAGAGTTCATCCTCAAGCACTTGCCTATAAAATGGTATGCAGCCCAGGTCTCAGTTCTGGGCATTTGCTAAATTTATCTTATATGTACAAAAATTAAGATCACAAGTTCTCTCAGGGCAAGGATCTCTCTTGCACTTATATTCCTCTGTAATACTCTATGTACACTGATGGTACTATGCAATTTATTCTTTTCAACGTAACATATGAAGAGCCCTGCTTGATCAGGCCAAGGGCCCATCTGGTCCAGCTTCCTGTATCTCACAATGGCCCACCAGATTCCTTTATTGTATAATTATACATTATCATCATCAAGATTATATTTTATATAAAATATTCAAAGCAGCTGTAACTCCATATAGTACTAGTACTATATTACTATATTATATTTATTACTAGTACTAGTATAAAACAAGATTTATAATGAGCATTCTAGATATTTTAATACTAAAACATATCAATCAGGAACCAAAAAGCCTACTGAAGTTAGTCTTGACTGCCCATCAGAAGGTAAGCAAAGATGGAACCAGACAAATCTGGAAGGATGTTTCATAATGTAAACACCAGAGCAAAATAAGAGACCCACCTCTTGAGCCCACCCATGATATAGCTAATAGCAGCAGGCCAGGATAAAATTAAACATGAATAATATTTCAGCATCTGGGAGGTCCAAGGAAGGAGAAATATTTCAGTTAAAACGTTGCTTGGACCTAGGTTCTGGTACAACTTCTACTATTGGCTCATAGTTACCTGTCTTGCACTATGTTTGTCAATTCCCTGTCTGCAATTAGTTTTTTTTATTCATAAAAACATTTTAGTGCAGTATTTCCAAAAGAAGTAGCATTGTGATGGAGTGAAGCTAGACAAGAAGGCATCTCAGTCAAAACAGCTTTTAGAATGGATCAACAACAAATTGAGTAACAGGTTCCATTAATCATGCATAACTAGATATTTGGATCTAATTGCATTTACCAATGGCTTTAGCAAGAGCCCAAATACAACAGAAATAAAGTCTGGAAAAAGTAATTCATGCTTGTTGAGTGCAACTTCTAGCAAGGGTCTGGGCAACCATCCATCAATTCAGAAATTGGAGCATATGCTAGAGGATAGGTTGACACCAAACACACAGTTCTATTCCAACCAAGTCACACGACTGATCTAGATGTGGGCATACCTGCTTCTGTACTGGTTTTATCATTTTTGTACTTTGATATTGTCTTACTGTTTATAATTGTTTGCTCACCATAAGCAGCCCAGTGGTCATTTTACAGAGTTGGTGGATAGAACAGTGGATAGTCAGGTGAGAAGGTCCCCATTGTCCAGCAGGGAGAGGAGGAAGCACAAACCTGAATTTTGCATGCTGCTTTCTTCTCGTTCTCTTCCTCATCAGTCAATTTGGTGAAGGGATGTTTTCCCAGCCAGCAGCCCCATTGCTGGCTGGGAAAATGGCTGCCTTACTGACGAGCAGATGAGAGGAAGTGCAATTGCTTCCTCCTCCCCTTCTTCCCCATCAGCCAATGGGGTGGGGCTGTCCAGCAGCAGATCTTCCCAGGCCCATGAACCCATGGCTTTTGTGACCTGGTAGCTTTGACTGCTGGTGCCAGCCTTGGCAGAAAGTATTTAAAAATAAAGGCTTCTCTTCAGGGATTTCTGACATATCCGCTCCTCAGAGGCTGCCTGGCTACTACAAGTAGAGAGTAATCATGGTGCCAGGAATAGCGATATTGGTGCAAGGCATTCACATCATTTGCCCTTACTTTTAAATACATCAAGTGAGAGCTCAGGTATTTTCCATGAAGAGCCAGAATAGACACTTACCTCAATGACAGCAACCCCTGTGCAGACTCCCAGAATGATGCCAAGGTTCTCCTGTAACCAGTCTTCCACACCTCCCATGCACCCCTGAGGGGGAAAGATAAAAGGACAAGCAACCACATTACCAGGTATGTAAGATTATGGCTGCAAATCCCCAACAAAGAAAAAGTGTTAGAGAGCAAAAACTTGAGAGAGGACCTCATCTCTCACAAGCAAGAGTTGGTGATTTCAGATGAAAGGTGTATTGTTTCTACTGGGAAGCATGCAGATCAGGGTTGGCATCATTCCCCCACCCCCACCCATGAAAAGCTAAATTTGACGACAATTAACTTTACGTTAATATGAACTGCAGTACTGGATCAGACCAAGTGTCCATCCACTCCAGCATCTTTTTTAAGCAGGGCATGAAGGCAGGGACCATTCCTGGTTGTCTGTCCCCAACGTCCAATACTCAGAGCTGCAATAGGTCCCAATGTGAAGCTCTCAAGCAAAACATGTTGTCAAGAAGACCTGCAACAAATTCTTGCATCTGCCCAGCCTTCATGTCCATCTCCTGGATATGCTAAAGCTGCAAGCAGGCCAATTCCCTCTCCCCAAATATTGAACACTTCTCCAATCCCCAAATATTGAACACTTCTCAACATTTTATGGTTTCTGGGGTACACTGATCATGCTCAGTCTGCATCAGGTTCTCCCCCCCTTTTATCTTCTAAAAATTGCAAGCATACATACTTCTGCATACTTAGAAAGTCCAAGTATGCAGAAACCCTACTGTATTTTGAGATGGCCCCCTTTTTTGATTCCAGATCAACAGGCATTCAACCACCTGAGTTCTGTATGCAAAATAATTGTACATATAGATCTCCTCAATTAATGTATACATTAAAAAAATTATATCATGCAAACTGCATACTTCAAATGTCATTTCCCAGTGTGAACACTGGGGCTGTTTTCAAGAACTCCTAAACAAACAAAAAAAAGCAAGATCTGAGAAACTATCATTTTTGACTCTTCAAATGAGCCTGGCTGTTCCAGATAGTTCATTTCCTCTTGTTCCAATTTTGGAATATTTCACACCTCCCAAAATTGTGATAGATACATTATCTGGGTTATTTGATGTATACAACTCTGCATACAATTCTGAAACCTGTAAGCTATATCTTGTGGAGTAGCATGACCTCATCTCCTTTTAAGGATATCAAAGTCTCTTTTTTAACATGTAAGCTAGCAATTTTCCAGTTTTTTTCCCCATTTCAAAAGTTGGGATTCATCTCAAAGAACATCTCAAAAGGTTTTTGCTTCAAAAATCAAAAGGTATTTCTTCACCTTAAGGCAATTTAACAAATCTAATTCAGTCCTCCACAAACGATTGAATATGATCAAATCATACTGCTTCTTAAGACTTGGATACAAATGTACTCACCTGCTTTTTGACTGGCCAGTCTTCAAACGTTGCATTAGCAGAAATATCCAAATTGCAGAAGCCCTCGTCTTTCTGGGGGTAATCAATGCAAGAGCAAGGAAAGGTCTGATTGCTATCCAGGAGGGCCGTGTTGTTTTTCCAATTTTCTGGTCCAGTCCAACCACAGCAATTCAGCTAAATTTAAAAAGGAGATACATGTAAAACATCCATTCTGTTCCTGATTAAGGCTATCACAAGCTCATTTTCCCCGAGGAGCTTGCCAATTTTAAATTTTACCCAATTTTAAAAAACAACAACATTAGAAGCGCATTAATCCGCAGCTGCTCCTGGATTCCCAGGTGGCGGCTGTGGCCAGGGGGGCCTTTCCTCAGCTTCGGCTGGTGCACCATCTGTGACCGTACTTGGATCGTGCAGACCCGACCACGGTGATCCATGCCACGGTGACATCGCGACTAGATTATTGTAACGCGCTCTACGTGGGGCTGCCTTTGAAGACGGTTCCGAAACTGCAATTAGTGCAGAATGCGGCGGCCCGTGTGGTCACTGGAGGAAGGCGGTTCGACTCTGTCGGGCCGCTCCTCCGACGGCTGCACTGGCTGCCGATTCGTTTCCGGGCCCAATTCAAAGTGCTGGTTTTGACCTTTAAAGCCCTATACGACTTGGGGCCAGGATATTTGAGAGACCGCCTACTTCTGTATAGTCCGGCTCGTCTCCTTAGGTCATCAGAGAAGGCCCTTTTGCGGGTGCCGTCGCCCAGGGAGGTGCGAGGGGTGGCGGCCAGAAACAGGGCCTTCTCAGTAGTGGCACCAACCTTATGGAATTCCCTCCCCTTTGATTTACGAACGGCTCCCTCCTTGGACACTTTCCGGCGAGGCCTAAAAACCTTCTTGTTCCAAGAAGCCTTCTGAGCCCTTGCCTTTTTAACATCTCACTGGTACAGGTGGGGGTGCTGCTGTTTTTATGCTCCTGTTGTGACTGTCGCCATGATCTTTTTAATTGATTTTTAGATATTGTTTTTATTAATTGTTATTAATTGTTTTTACTGTTTTAAAGTGTGATTGTTTTTATATGGTATTTTTTGTATTTTTTCTGTTGTGAGCCGCCTTGGGTCCCTTCGGGGAGAAAGGCGGGATAGAAATACTGTAAATAAATAAATAAATAAATAAATAAATAAATAATGCAACTAACAGGATGGTGCACCTATCTGCCTTGTGAGGTTTGGTTAACTGTGAAGAGGAAAAAAATGAGAGCAAACAGCGACAGGATCCCTAGAGGCAGCTTAGGTGTCATTCTCACGGGAAGTGGTAAACCTGTGTTTTGGCTATACCACTTCATGTGAGCCAACTGTATGCTCTTCCATTAAAAAAGATAAACAAAATAAAAAATTCAATTGTCTTGGACTTGATGGGTGAAAAGCCATCATATGGTTTTTAATGTTAAACTTGTTTTCAATTTTTTTTTAACGTGTGGGCATTCTGTTTAATTGTCTTAAATTAATACAGTTTTTCTACGTTGACGTACCAAGTGCTCTTGTTTTATATTGGCTGCCATACTTGGTTACTTTTGCCATGGCTTTTCACCCGTCAAGTCCAAGACCTTGCTGAGACTCTAGCTAGCACCTAAGTCTTGTTGGTCAGGCCTGAAAGGAAGCTGCACATTCGGGACTTTTGAAGAAAAAAAACGGAGGTTTCTCCTAAAAGTGCCTGGGGGGGGCGCGCCGGGCCGCGGGGTGTGTGCTGGCCCGCAGGGGACACAGGGGGCCTCTGAAAACCGCAGAGGGGCGTTCATCCTTTTCCACGGTTTCAGGTATCCATGGTGGGGGCTAGAACGTATCCCCCGTGGATACAGCGGCCCCCCTGTACTCCATCCTGTAACTATATACTGACTTGGATATTAAAGTGCTACTTGCTTAAAACTATTTGGGAGGCACAACACAAGAGTTGCTCACACAATTCTGCTTCCAACCAGTATCTTAGCACTCAAGAGACAACAACAACAAATCACCAAAAGATGGAGCCATTCTACTATTATCTCCCTTCAGTACAGTACTGGCTGAAACAAGCCTAGCTATGAAAAAAAAAATAGGAACTCTGTTTTTATTTAATAAAGAAAGGAGGAAAAAAATAGACCTTAGTTAAATTACCACAAAAGTAGTACAGACAACTGTAATAGCCTGTTACCTAATGGCAACAGAAGTTAAAGCTAATCTGCAAGAAACGGTAAGCCCCTTTCCCTATCAAGCAGCGGCAATGGCAGGAAAAAGAGTTCTGCCAGTATAACTGACTGCAAGGACTTGTGTCTGAACGGGACCCAGCAACCAAAACCACTTTGACGGTTTGAGCGCATTCCCTCATCCAGCTTCAGTTGCCTTCCTCACTTCCTGGTTCGTGCAAACTACAGTTTGCCTACAAACCAGAGCTGGAAGCCATTGTTTGAAGTGGGTTTCTAATTCTGCTTTTGGAAGCAAACAACAACAAACAAGAGGCCAAACCAGGAAGTGAGGGAGAAAATTTGCGGGCGCGGGGAAGAGAAGTGCATGAGTGAGTTTCTTCAGAATCTGGCCTTAATCTACACAGCTTGAGTTCTGTGCAGACATTCTAAAACTGTGTAGAATGCTGTACTAGCACTGTCTTCTTGAGGGAGAGGTAGGGGTTACTGCAGCACAATCTTGGGGGCTTCTCCATACATTTTTCTCTATACTGTAATTTTGAAATGTCTGAAGAGGGCTCAAAATGTACATGTTTAAGCTGTTGATTTAAAAAAAGGCACAAACAGTTAAAGCCATAGTTAACTTGTTGATTTGGGAGCAGGACTGTATTTTAAACCATTCAAGTTGTTGAACATTTGAGTTGCAAAATTCCTGAAGATACCAGTGCTGATCAAGCTGAAGGAGGGTTTTGTGTTTACTGCTCAGAATCAATACTTGATGGTTAATGGTTAGAAATCACCACAGCCTCTAATACACCTAGCAATATTCCCAGAAGGAATTAAAACCACATGCCAAGAAGTCTTCAGCAATGGCAGGAAACTAAAGGGCAACTTCACACATAGACCAGTTGGCCTCCTAGTAGTCAAGAATCTGGGAGAGAATATATACATTACTAGCCATCAGCAGCATGCTGGCAGTATGGAGTAAGTACAGCCATTGAACTCACAGCTCAGAAGAGATTATGCAGAGGCACCACTTGTTAGAAAACTGAAATGTCCCCATGGGAGCTGGATAAATGGCTATTGTGATATTAACAGTAGCTCAAATGAAGGCTGTCACAATTGTGTGACTTGCACAGTCTTGCAGGCCACAAGTTCAAGGGTTCATAGTAATCGCTCCCGACATGCCTGCCTGGGAGCTGCAGGCTAATGTGAACTGCTCTCCCTTCAGTCAAAAATAGGAAATAGTTGTCTGAAGCCGTCAGTGGTGCTTCGTCTAGGATTGGGAACTCACACAAGCAATTCTAGAAGTTGAGTTCATCCCAGCAATGAACACATCTATGCAAATGCTGTCGGCAGCCCTATGTGTTACAGCTAGCGCTTACGAGTGAACGCTTGAGCAACTTCCCTACAGTTTTTGTTTTGCACTGACATCCAAAGGGGACTTCATGCATGCGACATCTCTACATCTGGGAAAAGAGATGCTTGCATAATCTTCACCTGTGATAGGGTGTATACAGACTATTACTGGGGAGGAGGGGGAGTGGCCAAGGGCCACTTCACACATCTTTAATAGCAGTGCACAAGGGAAAGCAAAACAGTTGCTGGAGGTCAAAAAGAGACTAATGTTAATTGCAGCATGACTTTTCATAGGCAGTAGCCTAAGCATCACCAGTGGGATGAACCGAAGAGCCCAACCCTAACCTCTTGGTAGCCAGCCTCTAACAGCACCGTGAATGTTCATCAATACCCCTGGCAGCATAGCTATAGTATCAGCATCATTAAAACAAAAATTACCAACATGCCTGCCTCTAAGCATTGTTAACCGACCACATCCCCTTGCCTCACCCACTCATGCATGACAACTCACTTGTGTCTGGACGTAGTCCCACGCATTCTCAATGGTCCTATTGGTTTCATCATGAGGGTTGTAAGTCTGGATGAGGTTATCGATGATTGTAGACATTTCGGCTTTGAGCTGGCAAAGTGGACACAAAAAGGTTAAGCAGTGATCTCTTAATGATGAAGTTTGCCCTTCAGATTAAAAAAATGAAAAGTAATTTAATGCAGATGAATTCCAGTAATAAGCAAGTTCTTATTTGTCACGAACCACAACAAAAAAAGAGAAAAATAGGAGCATTACCTTTAACATAAAATATATATAATCTACACAGAACAGAACTTAATAAAAAGGCTGCCCGTTTGCCTTCAGAAAGGTTCTGCGCATGCGCAAACCCATAAAAAATCCGGCGACGCGTTCGGACTTCTCATATAGCCCTCGACCGCCGAACTGGGCGGTCGCTTTGAGGAGGACTTGTCCCCAGCCTCGGAGCGGAGCCTCCGGAGGCCGGGGACTCGCAGAGTGGGTGTGCTGCTTCGGGGGGGGGCGCCAGCCGGGCTCTGGTGCCATGCTGCTCTGCGCAGCCCCGAGCCCGGCTGCCGCGCCCCCATGCCCACTCAGCGCCTGGGGTGGAGCGCACCAGCTCCCCCCATGAAAGAATGCCACTGGCTCTGGTACTACTTTGATACAAAAAATCAGGGCTAATGATCAGGTGGGAAGAGTCGGGCAGCCTGACAGTATCGCAGCTAGCCTGGCCCGGGGGGCGGGGGCGGGCGATGACACATTTTGCATCATCACCCTGCCCCCTGCACTCCCAGCGGCTACAAAAAAGCAGCCGCAGAGCACAAAAATCCCACCGTGGCTCCCCTTTGTGAGGAGACCGCGGCTGTCACCCAGGCACACACCGTCCCCCTGCTCCCCCCCCAGCGATGCCTCTGCAGCCTGACCACATAGTTCCAGTATCCAGGTGATCCTAGTGCAGTATGAAAAGCAGCCCTGAGACACTGCTCTGACATGGTTGCTCTGATACCTGCAAGATGCATTACTATTCAGTTCCACCAACCCCCTAGCTTTGGTGCATCTTTCCCCTGTTTCACCTGATTGGAGGAGGACTGGACCCACACCACTGGAGTACACCTGCTGGATTTTTTTTTTTTTTGGTTTGGTTTAAAAGTTACCTAGTTCTTGGAGAAAGAAGTCACTTTTGAAACCAGCATGAAGAATGGCCTGGGGATGTGCCCTACAACCACTCCCCTACCCCTCCTCTAAATCCAGCAGTACAGGACTCCCTCATCACCACTAGTTTCAGTGTAACCAAATAGACACTGTCCGAAGGCAGGGGGCAAGGTTGTGGATGTTGCTATGGTTGCTTCCACATGTATGCACTCCTGACCTCCTTATCCTTAAGCCGCCTTGGGCATTTGCCTTCGGCATAGGATAAGGCGGGATATAATTTTTTAAAATTAAAATAAAATTATCCACATTATGTATAGTTGGAAGGGAGTCGGGCACACAGGAAGAATATATTTAGGCCTATAGTTACGTTTAAAGTGCAACATGGATTTGATCTTGCCAGCTGCTGTGTGTAAGCCGACGAGACCTGCTGTTTGGCATTAATACTCCTTTAGGTCAAAGGGGCATACAGCTATCAGAGGCCAGTTCCGGTCAGGATCTGACATAATTGCAAGGAGAATGGCGTTAAACTCCATTGAATGGCCTTCGCACTGAGAACTGGCAGTGAATGAAGAGTTCCCCACTTTGCCGACAAGGCCAGTGGGTCATAGGCTTCCTTACATTTGCAACTATCACTGCCAGAAAACTGATCTTCCTCCATGTACTTTACGCCAGTTCCTGAGCTCATTAAGTGGGGTGGCATAGTAACTGCTCTTAGCTGCACAGCCAGTCTGTCCTTTTAACCTTTTTAAAGAGGAAGCTCTCCTTCCAATTCCTTCCTCCCACAAAAAGGCCAACAGTCAAGTGCAAAGACGCAGAGCCATCAGAAAGTCAGGCTGGGGCTGGTTGGCACCTGAAGCATTTGTAGTGGGCTTTCAACTAGGTCACATTTCCATGGTGAACAAACCATTCTGAACCATCCGCCACATATCCTGTTTCGAGCATATGCTGACCCCACTCAGCTCCGACGATGCTTGCACTTTGGTCCGACATACAACTCAGCAGTGCCGCTTCCTGTGGCAGCTACAGACAGACTGCCTCACAGCAAAGCTGCTTCATCTGCACCTAAATTCCTATTGGCCATGCAGTGAGATAAAGGAAATCATGCAGCCTTGCCCATCCTCCTCCCCACTACCCCAGCTGACGTCTAGCCTTCCGTGACTCAATTACATGGCCAAATTCCCCCCTCCCCCCACCGGGGTGGGAGACAGGAGAAGCAAAGCAACCTGACCTGGTTCCTGCAGCTAATGTGATTGGTCCTGGCTGCCTTTGCTCTAAGCCCTGAAAAGCAAGAAGCTTGTGTGCCTTTGTTCTGTATGGTGGCAAGAGAAATCTGCTTTTGCATGTATGCTACTCAAATTCTAGCAAATGAAGGTGCCATTTTCAAAATAGTAACAACTGACAAACACACCAAATTAAGGATGTTGCTTTCTATGCTTGCCTAGTTGCAGACCAGGAATTCAGTTCTGCTGTAGGACTCAGAATCGAGACCCAGAACTGTGAGTAGAGTTAAGAGCAGAATCCTGAAGTGTGTGAGCAGAGTACCATTCCCTAAACAGAACACACTGCTGCATACATGTGCATGTGCACACACTCCACTTGGACGTCCTTCCTTAGGCAGGTGACAAGGCTTCCAAATGGATTCAAGTACAGCCACGGATGCACCAACCACCTTCCTCTAATATTTCAAATTATTCCCAACTTTTCATCAACAGCAAACATATCCCTTGCACAGCAGCCAGCAATATGTAGGGTAAATAAAAAGTGATAAAGCATGAGACACTTCTCTTTACATATTAGTAATATTCCTTCCTCCCCATTAGAAATCCTTCCAAACTTGGAGAAGGGCCATAGCTCAATAGCAGAGCACATGAGCAGAGCACATGCTTTGCAAGCAGACAGTCCTAGGTTCAATCCCTGGCATTTCCAGCTATGGCTAGGAAAGCCTGCCATCCGAAATCTTGGAAACACACTGCCAGTGTCGACAGTACTGACTTAGATGTACGAGTGCTTTGACTTCACATAAAGACAGTTTCATAAGTATCCATCCGTATTTTCAACTTCCAGGTGGCCTCTGAGCTGTGTTTTGGCGTTGCTTTCATTGAAACTAGGACAAGAGACGGCAGCAACAAATATACAGCGTCACAGGGTTTTATTATGCTTTCCTCAGCAGGATACCATTTGATGGGTAGCACTGAAGGAGTGACGGGCTAGCAACGTGGATATGTAGGAAGTGGAGCAAAGAAATTAGACCTCAGGTAACGAAAAGAGCACGCATCGCATTCTCAGAGCAGAGCAGTAACCACCAACTATTCTAATGGGGTAACAAAGAAGAATGCAGGCATATTAATGGGAAGCGTCTCTCCCTCAGGGTACTTCCTGGTGGCACTTCTGCCAATATGGGAGACCCAAGAGTGAGAAGTGCAAACAATTGGGAACAAGTCCTTCTTGCAATGCAGAACTTCTACAGGACCCTGCAAACGGCTGGAGGTTCTAGAAGAAAGGTAGCCATATTACTGAACAAAAACGGCAGAGGATTCCTGCTACGTGAGCCCAGGAAGGGTCAAGCTGGCAAAATGCAGGCTCGCCTCCTGAGCTATCTATGGTCCAAGCACGTGGACTGTTGTCTGGCTGCACCAATTCTGAGGTCAGCCAGGAAGAATAAAGTGTTTCACAATTTCCCCCTTGATGAGCATTTGTGTGCTATGGAAAGCAATAAAGAGGTCAAAAGTTTCCCTATTTCAAAACTACCACACTATGAGTCAAACTTCAGAAATGGAGAAGGTTCCTTCCGAGGTTCCTTCTACCTTGGTTTCTCCCATTGTATTCCTCTGACTAGTGTTGAGAGCAGGATCTACAGAGGGCAAAAAGTGAACAGGAACAACGATCTATTTCAAAATATATGAAACTGGAAAACTAGTCCAATGCAGTTTCTTTTGATGTCAAAAGACAGGACTTCTCAAAAATGGGGTGACTAGTAAAAAGGAAGTCAAAAGAGAGGATCAAATCTCTCCATAACACAGCCATTATTAAAATTGTAGTGGAAGCTCAGCAAGAATGTATAGCAAAGTGGGAGAAGCAACACTAGATGCCAGTGTGGCTAATGAGGGATGGAGGCATCTGGTGGGGCCACTGTGTGATACAGGAAGCTGGACTAGATGGGCCTTTGGCCTGATCCAGCAGGGCTCTTCTTATGTTCTTATGGAAGCTATAAAAGACAAGTAGGCTTCCTTGAGATAATAGAAGAGGAGAACAAGATGGGGAATACCTTTCTTTTGCCAGAGATTAAGTTGGGGGGAAAAAAGGAATGCAAAAAAGAATTTGAGGAGTGAATGGTTAAAAATACCAACGCAAACAATAAGAACATATTTACATCGGAAACAGGAAACCTGCTAGGAAGGAGGCTGGATT
The DNA here is from genome assembly GCA_026170595.1 of Plestiodon gilberti rubricaudatus. NCBI lineage: Eukaryota > Metazoa > Chordata > Lepidosauria > Squamata > Scincidae > Plestiodon > Plestiodon gilberti. The sequence goes on along the minus strand of JANXHW010000001.1, from coordinate 251,790,384 downwards.
GTTCAGCAACAGGGGAGTGAAAGGGTTGCCTAAAGGAGATACAAAGAGAAGCTGCCTTCATCAGACAGTGCAGAATTAAAATTAGAATTCACCACCACAAGATGGCAACCAGCTCAGACAGCTTGAAAAGGGGATTAGACAAATTCATGGAGAGCAGGGTCTGAGCCTAATACAGAAGTGGCCTGCATTGGGTAGACCTACTAAAACTTATGGATGAAAGCTAGAATTTAATTCTAGTGCAAACAAAGGGAACATTTTCCCCATTAAAAACTCAACTGTGGGATACTGTGAGTCAGACTGCGGTGGTGTGTGTGTGTGTGTGTGGGGGGGGGGTCTTCCTTCCAGCTGCCCAATTCCAGCTGGAAGAAGGCCACCTTCATCATTAGACTAGACATGTAGGGAGAAAAGACTGGTGTGCCAGCCTCTTCCTGCCAAAAGGAATCCTGTGTTATTTGTTCTCCCCCCACCACCACCACCACACTACCACATGCAGGAGAAAGAGAAAAAGGAGACTTCATGGCTGACCTCTGTTGCTAGGGTAACCCTGCAGCAAACATCTTCAAACACAGGCCTCCATCTTTATCACGTGGAAGCAAATATATGTCAAGCCAAAACCAGAACTTCTACAGCAGCAACGCCAAGCAAAGAGTCACAGAAGATATAGTATTTAAAACTACTGCATCCCAGAAAACCAAAGTTTAGAGGCACAGAAAAGTCTCACTCAATAGACAGAAAGCACAAAGGAGAGTTCTTTACATAAAGAAAATCTTTACATAAAGCATTGCTACTAGGGAAAACACAGTACAGTATTTTGCTCCTCAGTATCAAACAACAATTTCTGGCAGAACTTACACAACTTATAGGCAGCTTAGCCCAAGTGTAAGCTGTGTCCAATAAATAATCGGGAGAGCCCAATAGCATCGGGAGCTGCACGAGCCTTATCCATGTCACTTCCAGACAGGAAGTTGCCACAGTGGATGAGGCAGCTCATCTGGGGATTGTGGGAGGAGGGTGGGAGCAGATGGGGCCTTGTAAGCCAGTGCTATGGGCAACGAGGCTTAAAAGCCTGCCACCAGTCAATAAGGTGACCGGGGAGCCACGGGCCTGACAAAGGCCATGAGCAGGGAGGGCCCAGAGAGGCAGACCACCTGGCTGGGGACGTGGATGACCACTGTGGCTTGCTAACCCCCTCCCCTTGACTCAGGCTTCATGGCTAGGCTAGCACCCCAGGGAAAACCACCCCTATGCTGTGGCCCCTACTGCGGGTCCCAGCCTTGTTGACCTGGACCTTGGGGTCTACTTCTTGCACCCCCTCTCGCAGGGTGCAACATTTGGCATTACATAAAGCCCAAGCCACCATATATCTTGCATTGTAAGAAGTAGTTAGAATGCCATATTCAAACATTTCCAGTCTGTTTTTACTTTGTGTGTGTGTGTGTGGGGGGCATAGCTAGACTATGCCACCATGTGAAATACATACAAAACTGCAGAAGTAAGTCTCTCTAAATTGCAAGTCTCCATCTAGAGATTCTAACACAAGTGTAACTGCTTCTAGGCTGAAGCAGTCACTAGCCACTATCTAGATTCTTGGCCAGTTAAGAATGAATTACTTTTTTAAAAAAAATCCAGAACAACCTGTCCTACATTCTTTAAATAGCCCCGTTCTCTTGCTAGTGTTTTCATTATCTCCTCAGAACCAAATTCAGAATGCCTGAGAAAAAATATCAACCTCTTCAGTCACAAGCCAGTTTCAGTTATCTTATGACCAATGTTTTTTTCATTGTTGAATATTTGTTTCCACAAGTTGATGGTCTCAGCTGATATCATTATCCAATTAAGCCGTTTCCACCAAGGGTGGGTGGAACCACCTACTGAAGTCAGAACACTTGGGCCTTTGTTTGGCTCCAACCACACGCATGCCTTTTAGAACCCAACTGAGAAGACTCAAAGGAGATCAAATACTTGCTACCTCAGAGCAGTTAAGAGAAAGGATCACGAAGGGTCGGACACAACTTAACGACTGAACAACAAGAACAAACAGCAGACTGGTACACACTTTACACACTTCTTACACACTTCTTGCCAGAGCAGTTTAGCAGGGATGTGCCCTTGACAAGGGACACTCGTCTTACAGAAGCTCATTTTACTTCCCTTTAAAAAGTTCTTAGATGTTTCTCCTTGGGAAGAACCCTGAAATTTGTTTGAACTGTATGTGTAGGGTGTGATGGATTTAAGGCCACCAATAATAGACACATTTCTATGACACAAAGGCACATAGAACTTGGTATGCATGCTGGAATCAAAACCGAAACACACCAAGAGGAAGTGTGAAGACAATTTGTTGTAAAAGGTCATACGGAGGTTTCATTTCTCCCTTTTTTCTCCCTATTATGTGGGCATTACACGATTATACCCTTGCATAGTAAAGATACAAGCAATGGAAATGCAGTGAAGTGGTCATCCCAAGAAAAAACAGCATGGTACATGTTAGTACTATGATGATGATATAGGTGCAGGACGAACATGTAGCTTGAGCAAAGTTTAAAAAGTGCAAATTCATGGTGGCATTTCTTATAAAGACAATAAGCATAAAGCTTACTTGAAAAATCTGCTTAGAGCAGGGCCTATCTGAACAGGAGCGCAGCAAACAAAAGGACAGTGCGGAAGGTGCAGTTCAACAAAAACAGGGGGCAGGAGAGTCACTTACTTCATTCCGGTTTAAGTAGATGAGCACGCCAGCAGCTATCTGGGCTATGAGGATCAGCAACAGGCAGGTGAAGTACTAAAATTAAAAGAAAAAAAAAACCACACAGAATGTCACTAACATTTGGTTGTCCACTGCTGTGGACATCAGTCTCAGAGTTTAAAATAGCAGTAAAACCTTTGGGCAGGATTCTATGGAATTGGGAGTTATTTATTTATTTATTATTTAAAGAATTTATATGCCGCCTTTCTCCCAGCAAGGGCACTCAAGGTGGCTTACAAAAAAAACAATACGTATATACATTAAAATAATTAAAAACAAATAATTAAAACAATTAAAACAACCCCAGTGCTAAACCCCAGCATTAGAGCTAGTTTGTTTTCCCTTCAGGAGCCCAGAACCTCTTTGTCAAAGGACTTTTGTATTAGGGAGATTTAGGCCATTTTCAGTTTTTGCCTGATCACCAAGGGCAAGCAAGAATCTGCTAAGCAGGCTTCCACCTGGCAGTTCCAACAAGAACTTGGCTCAGATTTACGCAGAATGTGCTATGCAGATTGGAAGCAGAACAAGAGCCTCTAACCCTACTCAATCTGGCCAGTGTTAATTGCAGTGCACTTCGGAGGCGCTCTCAACACTGTAGGAGCAGCTATTTCACTTTGCACAGGGGAGGAAGGGCATCTGTGAGCCTCACACAAGACAGATGGCACTGAGAAAACTGTTGTAGCTGTACCCCAACAAAACAGTGTGCAGAAAGAGTCTTGTAACCCTTGCGTCTCAGGTTGTCCAGGAAAGAAGCCAAGTGTATGACAAGCCAAGCGTACTGGCCTTGCCCAAATTCCTAAATGCTTCTCCATCACTCGTATTCCTATGTTCAGTACGGTGTGCTGGAAAGCAACTGCAGCCTGGAAAAACCTTGGGCGGCGGCAGCAGCAGCAACAGACGAAAGTCACTTAAAATGGTGGTATTTGCATCACTCACCAGCCCCAAGAGACACCGAATCTCATTGACCGCTCCAATACAGCCCAGGAACCCCATCAACATTGTGATAGACCCAACTCCAACGAGAATGTATGCCCCAATCTTTAACAAAGACGAGGAGGTCTCTGTGGGAACCAGGAAATAAATATGCAAATATTAGCCACAAGACGAGGGAAACCATTTTGCACATTCACTGCTTTCAGGAAAGCGAGAAGACTGAGCATACTCTGTGCTTGCAAGAGACACAGTTCTGGGTCAAGGAAAGCTGAATTCTGTTACCTGCTACATTATGAAAGTGGGTTCCTGAATACCAGAGGATGGGAAAAAAAAACTCAGATGCTTGAATTATATGATTAAAAAACTCCATCCTTTAAAGCCCACAGATTGACAGCCCCCTCATAGTTTAAAAATGAAGGGAAAAGATATTGAGATGGGCTGCTTGCCTAGTTTCAGTACAGCCCTGAGGGCTACTCTTGCCTGGTGGAGTCACGACTGCTAGTTACCAGTGTCCCAGACTCCTGGGGCGCTAGTGAGGCCCAAGCTCACCTCCCCACTGGCTCGACAAAATTGCTTTCAAGTATGGGAAAGATAACAACCCTGGATCAGTGGGACAGACAGAAAAAGGGGCAGGGAGGAAAGAGGGTGGGGGGAAGGAAGGCAAATACATTACGGTTTGGTGGAAGGAAACCAAGCAAGGACAGGTAAGGAAAGGGGGAAAGCACTTATTTCTTCACTGCATCTGATCACCTTCTCAGAACCTCATTTTCCTACTCCCAATGGGGTCCTTCAGACTGCAGGTGAGGGGCTATTCCTCCCTCCAGCTAAAACCACAGGGGGCCAAGGATAGAATTGACTTTGATGATTATATAGAGCCTTAGGCATGCATTCTCCAAGCCAAACTGTCCGTGTGCGTCTGTCTCCGTGTAGGGTTGAGAACAAACCTGTGAATGGGGGCTTCCTGCTTAAAATGAGTTGAAGAGGGAGAGTAGACTAACCTATTTGAGAGCAAGCATGCAAGTTGCATCCTAAAGGTCCTCCAGTAAGATGCAACACACATGCATACACACCATGAATTTCTCCCACACGTCCACAGTTCTTGGCTCCAGTAGAGGAGCAGCAGCAGCTGTTCACAGAGCAGTATCCCTAGAGCAGAACCCTAGGTATTACTAGGTATTGCTCAGAACTGCCAAGGTCTTTCACAGCCCCTCTGACTCGTTCAAACAGATGGGCTGCGATCTGTCCCAGGACTAACTCCAGAGAGTCAGAAAATGTGGACAAAGGAAGACACACTAGGGCTGCAACTTGATACACACTTTCCTGACAGCCCCACTGAACATAGTGGGCCTGTGGCTAACTGGCAGGTGATGCCGACTGGATGCTCACCTGAGCTACCTTCAAAAGAATGTTGCCTAGAACACTGGAACAGAGGATGCAAACTTCTTGCAACCCCTGAAGACGCTTTCCACAGGTGAAAGCGAAATGTTGGCATCAAATCCTACGTCAAGTCTGTGGCTCAAAAACTCGAGCAATGTTTTTAATTATGTTTTAGATTTGCCCAGCCACGAAAGTCTTAGTGTGTTTGTACAATGGGAGTACTTGTACTTCTAACATGCCCAAGATCGAGCTGTAAATTTCCCCCCAGATTTGAGTGGGGGGCAGGACTCCTGTTTCTCTTATACTGCATAATGCTAGTGTACGGGACACGGAGACCCTGCTCCCAACTTCCAGAAGTCTGCCTGGAAATACTCTGAGATTTACTAGGTATTGCTCAGAACTGCCAAGCTTCTGAAGAAGCTGAATTTGGTAGCTGACATTACATGGCATCTGTAATTACATGGTACCTGACATCTGCTACACTCCTATAGAACTGCAGCAAACGCACCTTGACTATACATCACAAAGAAAAGGAGGTACCGAACAGTTTCATGTGCAACTCTAATGCATTCACCTGCCCACAGGATGCTTTGGGGAAGGGAGACGACTCCCAAGCCAGACTTACCATATTTATTGGCGTATAAGACGCACTTTTTTGTCTAAATTTGTGACCCAAAATAGTAGGGTGCGTTTTATACGCCAATACTAAAAAATCCCTTCCCCCCCCTTGCCCGTTTTAAAGCATTTTCGGGCTTACCGCGTCTTTCCGGAGCCGGAGAGCTCCCTTGTGCTTTCTTCCCTAACTAATCTATCCGATCTACAGCTGTTTGTCGGGTTTAATTTATGCACGTGCATGAGTTGAGCTTCACAGCAGCCAGCAGAGGGCACTGTGCTCCTCAGTTAAGTTCAGCTGAGCTGCAGAGGGCGTGATCTTTCCAGCTCTCCTCGGATTGAATGCAGCTTCGGTAAGCTTCTGAACTGGGCCTAGTTGGGGAAGGCTTTGGAAACTGCATAGGTGGGGTGGGGTAAGAGTTGAGTCTGGGTCTTTTTTTGTACTTGGGATTTATGTTCTGGTGCATTTTGTTCATGTGTCTTATTGCTGTGTGTTTTAAAAGAGATCCTGGTATTTGTGCAATTTATGTAAATTAGCTAATTAAGCAGTCATGCAGTAAGTGGCCAAGTGGCCCAAAAATGCTTTAAATCTTTTTTTTCTTGAAACCCAGGGCCAAAAGAAAGGTGCGTCTTATACACCGGTGCGTTTTATACGCCGATAAATACGGTAATTGACATTATATCAGGTCCTTTGAGCTTCAGCAGGAGACCTGCTGTAAGCTTTGGGGCAACCTGTCAAGGGCAGTCACAGGAAGCACAACAAGATATTCCCAGGCTGTTCAGCATTCTTCATCTTAAGCTTGCCTAACTCCACAACACATCTTGAAGGGCACCCTCTGCGGTAAACCTCTACAAAAAGTCAGCTGCTAAGCCAATGTCAGCAGCTTCAGAATTTTACTGGTCTTCCTAGAGCCAGCTTGAAATATATCACATGTCGCTGCAGCTCAGCTGACTTGTTTCCTACGGTTTCCAACCACGTAGGCAAAGCCTTCACGGTATCATAGCAGAAAGATATACCGTATTGGTCTGAGTATAAGACTCACTTTTTTCTCTTAATTTAAGTTTTTAAACTAGGGGTGAGTCTTATAATCAGGCTGTTGCAATAATGCCAGTGATTTAATTAAAAAAAATTTAATAGCGCCAAACTTTAAGGGTGCGTCTTATAATCAGGTGCGTCTTATATGCAGCCTACAGTTTGCAGTACATCTTGGATTTTCAAGGAAAGCTCTGAAAACCTTGTTGGCCAAAGACTTCTAGTTTCTATTCCCTCCTGCACCATCTTTTTGACTTTTCTGGGAAAAAAGCCAAATGAGCAGAAAAAGAGGGAGGCAGACCTCTCTGGCAGCACACTGGAATGCCCTGCTGTGTAAAGTTCCTTCCCAGATTCTATTAAGGTTAGCAAAGCAAAAGGGGAGGAGGAAGGAACAAAAGAAGGAAAAAAAAGGGATTCATCTGGAAAGCTCAAGGAAGGAAGCAGAAACCAAGCAGTGCATGCAGAGGATTACAAGTAAAAAGTTCCCTGGGCTAAAAACAGTTGACATACTGAAGGCTCCAATCCTTTGGAAGCAACAGCAGCCAGGCAGATCAGTGCCTGTCTGTTAGGAGAGGCTGGGAGAGCTTGTTCAGTTATCAGTTTTGGATCCAGACCACAGGGGGCAAAGCAGCCCAGAAGTCAAGCCCCAAACTGCTGCAGATACAGTGATGCAGTGACCCAGATAAGAACAGTTGAGAGTACGGAAAGCGTCAACAGGACATACAGGGGGGTGAGGAGGGGTTAGAGAGGGATGTTTTTGAAAGATGCATTAGCTTGGCAACTTCCAGTTCCCAGATGCACCCTCATGACTTTTGTTGGAGAACCAAAGTTACCCTACAGCAGAGAATTTTTCAGAGCTAATGCACTCAGCCTGACCTGACATAGCCTCACAAGAAAAAAAAGAAAAGAAAAGAAAAAGCTGATTAGCCACGGAAGGCTAAATCTAGCAGGAAGTCACATCTGCTTAGAAGTAAGATCTGAAGATGGGCTACTCTTCAGATGAACTTCCCTCTGCAATCTTGCAGGCATGATGTTTGCTCTTGTATGGAATGCCACACAGGAAAACCCAGGAACAAATAAGATGAGAAACATTGTCTTACGTAGAACTGAGATGAAGCTATTTTTGTCGACCAAGATCCATATTCCGAAACCCAGGATCACAGCACCCAGGATCTGGAAAACAAGTTTTGGTTACTTGAAAAATAAAAAAGGTATGTCATCTTGTTTCAAGCATTTACATGCTACTTTTCTACTAGCAATACTCCAAAGCAGCGTACAACACCACAGACAAATGTTGCAGTTCTAACAAAATAAGTTAATCCTAACCCAAGAGTGTAACAGATTCAAATCAGAAGCAGTTTCAGAAAATAACTGGTTGGTTGTGCAAAAACCTGGTGTGCAATTGAGAGTGGAATGGCAAACTTCTGTTCTAGTGTAATAAGATATACTAAAGAGAGTCAGACATTAGATACATGAAGTGACTGAGTTATCGTTTATTCACCTTCCAAACAGGCAAACCAAAGGTGATCACTGGATAAGCTTCCATATCCACAACGTTTTATTTAATTTCCTTGCTAGAGCAGACTCAGAAAGCTTTCTTCCAGAATTTCATTTCTGTTAGAGATCTGTCTGATGCTGCTGAAAGTTCAAAAGCATGGCGTGAAAGCACAAACCACCCTGTTTGTTCCCAGGATTTGTTACGCTGTGGCATACTGCCTTGTAACTGGAAGATTCACTGAATCATCATGATGACTAATAGACATCCCCTCCTCCTGTTTATAATTTCCCCATGACCCATTCTTGAGAAAAATACAGCCCATCACTTGATTAAACTGGCCAATATAAGACTTTCCAAATTATTAAGCCATCCCAAGAACAGAGCCTACTAGATAACAGCAGCAAAGTTGCAAGGAGGACTGTAGCTCAGCTGATTTATAAGCCAACTCAAGTAAGCCTTGCACTGTTTCAGGCTGTAAATTGAACTAAAGATAAAGCTTCATTCAGTTGCTAACAGTAGGTCTTGTAAGCATGGGTGTCTTTAGGGGATGCGACAGGTCCGGGGTTCACAGAGTGCCACCAAGTTGGGGGTGACACCACGCCCAGGCTTAGCGCCGCAGCGGTCTTCTTCGGCCGCTCCCAGACCCTTTTTTGTGTTCTTGCAAGTGAAGAACAGCAGAGCAAGGGGGGGGGTCACCCATTCTCAGGAGGTGACACACCCCCTACGCACACCTGTCCTCAAGTTCAGCAGCTCCACCTCAGAGCCAAAGAAGCGACTTGCAGCTCGGAGGTGGAGCCGTCAAACATAGCCGAGACTAAGGGATGTCACCCCCCTGGCTCACCCATCTTCATGTTCCGCAGCTCCACCTCCGAGTTGAAGCTGCAAGTTGCTTCTTAGTCACCGAACACGGTCAAAGCCCCCTTCCTGCCCGCTCTGAGCTGACGCACTCCGAGTGGAGTGGCAAATATTTCCAGGATGCAGCACTCTGAGACCCAGAAGTAATTGGTGCGGTATGATGTCATTACACCACATTACTTCCGGCTCCTACTCCGCACCGGATGCAGACAAGGTGACACCATTGCTTGTAAGTATGTATTAACGTATTTCATATGGAGCAGTTGCCTAGGCTAGAACCCTGAGCTAAAGTTGACATATATCAGCACAAATCATCTTTGTTAGGTATATAGATAGAATCAGTAAATATCAGTATATATGTACCCTCATTTTCTTAGCTTCGTCATAGTCATGGGTCAAGCAGTATGGAAAGTGGAAAGGGTCCAGGACTGCAATTGTATGCTCACTTACACGAGCCACACTTACATGCAAGTCACACAAAATTCAGTGGGACTCTGTTCCAAGTAACTGTGCATGAGATTGGGCCATTACCCACCAGCTTTTGAAAAGGGAGGCTATGAGTATGGCATTTCTTAAGCAGGAAGGCCTATCTAAGAGAATAGCTCAAAATCCCAAGCCACGCTGGCTACCTACAATAAAAAGTGGGTGAAAGGCAGAGTATTTGTCATTAACTAGACAACTCAAACATAACATTCTCACCAAAGTAGTAAACCTGCTTCTAAACTGTAGGCAGGTTGCAGGCAGACATGCGGAGCTGCCTCATAAGGCATCAGACCAACAGTCCATCTAGCCCAGTGTTGTCTACACTGACTGGCAGCGACTAAGAACGTAAGAAGAGCCCTGCAGGATCAGGCCAAAGGCCCATCTAGTCCAGCTTCCTGTATCACACAGTGGCCCCACCAGATGCCTCAGGGAGCACACAGCCAACAAGACAACCTGTTTCCTGCTGCCACTCTCCAGGGTTTCAGTTTCCTAGCCCTCTGGAGATGCCCAAATTAATTCTGGGTGCTTCTGCATACAAAGCATGTGCTCTCTTAATAAGCTACAGCCCCATTCCTATTAAGCGAACCACGTGACTGGATTTCCCCAGGACCCATTCTTGAGAAAAATACAGCCTATCACTTAGATTAAAGTGGCCAATATAAAAGAAGAGTTTCCAAATGATTAAGCCATCCCAAGAACAGAGCCTACTAAATAACAGCAGCAAAGTTGCATGGAGGACCATAGCTCAGCTGTTTTACAAGCCAAATCAAGTAAGCTTTGCTCTATACAAAGCACACAATGCCAGCTGCGCATAAGAGACGACATGGGTAAGTTTCTAGACTTCTCCCAGACATGCTATTTTTCTATGTGTTATTCAAAGAAATATATTCATTCTAATATATGTAGTTTATGGATGAGAGTTCAATCATACAAGCCCCCCCCCCCCGCAATATGAAGCAATAGAGTTCCTTACTGCTTTTTATCAAAGTTCACAGAGTGTCCTAGATGGAAAATGTTCTCCACCAAGATGTATATACACATGTGCATTGGACCACCCATTCTGCCAACAAACCATCACCCCCACCTCCAAATCCCGAGTTAGCATGCTTGTAGGAGACAGCACAATAAGACTAGACCATAAGCATAAAATAGCTGTTAGGAAACAGCTGTACAGAGGCTTGTATCAGGTCCATAATGCATGACTGCACTCTGAACAAAGAAAGAGGAAGTCAGTTCCACCATGCAACCTCCTGCAATCAACATGCAGGCTAAAGGTTTGACTACAAACAGCAAGTCATGCAACATTCATACAGCAGCAAAAGTTGTGGCATAGAGCCATGGCTGGCATGGCAAGCAGGCTGCCCACACATTGCAGCCCAACAGTGTTCTACAGACTGCCAGCTGGCGCCCCTCATCAGGAGACTGCACAGACAACAGGCGAGTTATTTTAGCACTGCAATCCAGCTAGCCACAAAGGCTAAGCAAGGACAATAAAGTTTCCCTACACACCTATGCAACACCAGAGCATCTCAATGATGGAATTGTTAGGGTGAGGGCTAACAGCTAGCTAGTCTACAACTAGACCTTTTCCACTCTATTGCAAGAGGAAAACATCCCCATTCAGGAATTTCGTGGCACAGGTTTCCTTTCTCGTTCTTCCTGTCATCCCCTGCCCAGCTAGCTACAGGCACAAGTGTATCAAATGGGAATTCACATGTCATTACATACATTCTTGAATCCTTTCAAAAGGGAGTGTTCCTGCTGCCAGCTATACATGCAATCCTTGACATTTCTCCCTGGAAGCCATGGAGGTCAGTCCCCAAGATGGACAGTGGAGCAGCCAGAAACACTGCAGCCTGCCATGAAATGTCGGAGACAAGCAAGCTAAACTAGACTCTAGATGTGGACGCCTACATGGTTGTATTCCCAAGGAACGGATGCTTGAATTCCCCAGACTGAAGAATTGCAAGGAAAGGATGCTCAAGTTCAGTCACTCATCTGGAAGTCTGGGTACAACGCAAATGTGACCTTGCTGTTACTGACATTTGAACACTGACCCTAGGGCATCCGCGACGTTGCGCTGTCGCTGACAAAAGCAAGAACTCCTGCCGAGTTGCATTCCTGGAAGACTGTTTGTCGTCAAGCAACACTTTTTGCACTATGTTCTAGTAGGACAACATTCTACATTTGGCAGTATCTACGGTACCAAAAAAACAAACACACACAAAAACCACCACCAAATAACTGAATTACAGCAAAGGATTAGATTTGACTTGAGCAAGAGCCACCACTTCCCTCTGCTGGCAGGAGTGGCAAGATTTTTCCTAAGAAAATGTTCAACACAATGCTGCAGCTTGTTGTCACCAAATCAGCCCATCATGGCCTTTTCGCCCTCCCAAAAGCTGGTGGAACTGTGCAAGCCAGATCTACAATCTACCCATATACTGTATATTTGACAGCGTGTACTAAATGAGAAGTAGGCTAGAGCGAAAGAACTGGCTTTTAGCAAACGTTACCAGCAAGAGTACCCTCGCCAATGGATGAAATAGGACACTAACCACAAAGCTCCAATAAAAGTGTAGAAGGGGTGGGACAACAGCTCCAATTTCACAATTGCCCAGAACAATTCTAGGAAGTTTTGTGCCTCTAGTCTAATGAAACAAACTTGTGGGCAAAAGCTCAGAAAACTGAGTGCCAAAACAGCAAGCAGTCACATGCTGCGATGCAGAATAACCAGCTTGTCTGGATAACCCTTTGAAACCCTGAACAGTCCTGTCCTTCCGTTACAGCAGCAACACAGCTTACGAAGCTCGTAGAAGCAGTTTAAGTATTTTATCTGGTTAGGACATTGACATGTTCTCCAGTCAAATGTGAAGTGGAAACAGTATTTTCCAGTAGACTTGGGTCTCCTGCCAAGCAATGATGATAATCCACTTCAGCAGTACCCTAACGTAGACATAAATTTCAAAGCTCTGGTGAGCCAAGCGGAACAAATCTAGGGACATTTATGAAAAGCTGCAGGGTGTCACAACACCTTAAGGCAGGGGCCAAGACGCTCTGTCACTAGGCCCTGGATCAGAAACAGCCAACCGTTCAACACAAGGATTCCTGAACCTTTACCAGCTGGGTAAAAAGAAGGGCTTCTGGCAGGTCCTCCACAGCCTATTCTAAGTGCTAGAGCTCAATCCCACAAAATGAGATGAGCATCTTGGAGCATGTGCAGAATACTTCACATGCACAATTGAGAGACTATTTCAGGCAAACTGAACTCTTTGTTTTAAGCTATTCAAGTGCAGCTATAGGAAACTTTATTTGGCACACAATATTATTATTTTAACGTACCGTCATCAATGTGCACAGTGCCTTACGCAAAAGGGAGGACATGTTCCTGCTCTGAGAAGCCCACTAACTATCTAAAATAGACTCGAGAAAGAGAAGGGGAATGGTAGGGGGTCAGGTGGGTTTTCCTTACTCCAGGACTGGCAATAAGAAGGCAAGGGACTTAAAGCTTCTACACTTGTTTATAGGCAAGCTTTCTTTTCCTTGGGAAAGCCTCACCAAGCAAGGAATCGTGGGCAGGAAACAGTCTTCTTTCTTTTAAACAAAGCTGTATTAGCCCCTCTGTGGGAACCTTGCTCTGTATATTTTAGAGCTAGCTGATGCATTACAGCAAACAAGTAGCAGCTGTCGACATGAGGCAGCTTACCACAGAGTGAAGTTTCATTTCATGATAGCACCTCTACCCAAAGAGGAAGGCTGATGCCAGCATGGAGAAAAAGACACTTTGCAGAGACAACTTAAGACCTAAGTAAAGCACCCCTTGAGCATCCTATAATACATGTTATACCAGGGGCTTCAACTCCTAACTGGCCGAGTACCACTTTTGGTGCCACTCTCTTGCTGTGTACCACCAGAAGTGACTGGTATGACATCACCAGTTACTTCCGGATTTTCAGGTCAGAAAACACAGGTAGGAGACTCGGGGCGGGTAGGAGGGCCCTTCTTTGTGTTCACGAGGCTCGGCCAAAGGCAGGAGCCTCTCAGGAGCAAAAACATGTCACCAAAAGCACTGCGTCAGAGCGGGGTTCCGGTGATCTGGCAGTCCAAGTACCACCAACAGTCGGCCGAAGTACCACTGGTGGAGAACCCCTGTATTATAGTAAAAGAGAATGGACTGGTCAGACTAGCATTGAGCTCAGGGCTTTGGTCCCGATTCCCACAGGGATGGAGATGCAAAGAAGCTGCATAAAAAGCAGCTTTCCTCCTGGGGCAAGAAGCCATATCACTGTGGAAGTGAGCAGAGAATTCTATTAAAAAAACAAAACAAAACAGCTGTTTCCCTTCACCTATGTCCTACGCCAGAGGAAGGCCAGCAAAGTCTCTCCAAAAGAGGTCTATCAGAAGAGGATTCCAGGAGCCACCTGGCTGAGCTTCCTTTCCTCACTCTTTACTGCCTTCTTCAGTCAGCCCTCTCCCTCAAGAGGCTTTCTACTTCTCTCTGTGCAAATGTGGGAAAATACTTTTCTGCTCAGATCTGGATTCATTCAGCCGAGCAGCTTGGATCCACCTCCTGTCAGCTTAGAGCCATCCCATCAGGGCTTCAAGGGAACATACTTGGCTTTCCGCTCTAGAAAGGGGGAAGGGGAGGGGATGCAAAAGGAACAACTGGAATTAGACTGACACTGAAAATACCCACTCCATGAAATAAAGTGCTGTGGCAACGGGAAGATGAGCAGGGTTACTGTAGACAAAGCTTTTCTGCTGGCCACTGAAGACGCTTAACTTCTTTCGTCACCCCATTCAGATTAAGTTTCCTTTAGTGCTTCTCACCTTTTGTCTTCTTCTATGAAGTTGCCATAGAGACCAGCAGCCTGCTCTGCTGAGAGAGCAAGGAGATGCCCATGAACCCCCAATGAAGGCCAATTCACACTTTCTGCAGCAGGGATGTGCTGTATACACATAAAGTACATATACAGTACTGCAAAGCATGAAGCCAAGTTGTGTAAACATATCAAGTGTGAATTGCACATGCTCAATGTATCCCCCCCCCGGACCAACTAAACCAGGGGTTCTCAACCTGTGGTACGGGTACCCCTAGGGGTACGCGGACCTCTTGCTGGGGGGTATGCCAAGCCCTGCCCCATCAGCAGCTAATTAAGTGTTAATTAACATGGATTTAAAATTGTAATTATTTTCGGAGCCCTTCTGTCTCTCCGATTTTGGTTTGGGGCTTATTTTTGTACTTAGGAAAATGTACTTTGGTGGGGTGGGGGAGGGAGGAGCTGATTTTGGAAAATGTGACTTGGAGGGAAAAAAAAAGAGATCCTTGCATGTGTGTGTCTCTCTCCCCCTCACACGCACACAAAGTTAAATAAGACATTTTTTCACATTTAAAATTGTTTTAGTACTTTTATTTAACAATTACCTAATTAATTAATTGATTAATCCAAATTAGAAGTTAATTAGCAGGGGGTACTTCAGAGAATTGGACAGTGATAAGGGGGGTACTGAGGCCTCCAAAGGTTGAGAACCCCTGAACTAAACTATAATGTGGGCTTAACTTTGCATTACAGGGGATGCATGGTTATCAACTCTCTTACCTTCTCTCACCAGTAGTGTATAGCCAAAAGACTCAACAAGACATTGTAGTGAACACCATTTGTGTGTGCATCATTTCACGCCCTTGGCTTGCAGACGCCTTTGAGGCAGAGATGTAAAGAAGAAATGTCGCACCACATTCACAGCACAGTCCTATCCTGATCCTCCACCGGTGCAGCTAGTGGTGCAGTGAGAACTGGAGGCCCTGGAAAGGAAAGGGGATCCAAATCCCCTCTAAAGGGGATTCAAAGGAGATTTAAATCCTCTTTCCCCTCCAAAGACTCCCATTCTGCCCTCCTCCGCTGGCTGCACCAGTGGAGGAGCAGAGTAGGATTGCACTGTCAATGTCATGTATCTTGTTTAACTGAACATCACTGGGAAGATATGGGATCATGGTTCCCCCAAACAGTACTTAGACCTTTAGAGCAAAACAAAGCTGGTTTCTCTGTATTCACAACGCATCACTGAGAGTGAACTGCCAGTGGCAACACAACAGCAGTTAAAATATAAGGTGGTGCAACCAGAGGAATCCAAACTGTTCATTTGGCATGCACTACGCAAGTTTACACGTACTTACTCTGTTTAAAATGCAGTCATACACAAAATGTGGACTCTGCTACAGAAGGAAAAAGAGCTGTAGTTCCACAACACAGGAAAAGTAGGTGCCTAGAGGCAGGCAGATGGGGGGCAGGGAAAGAACATGGCAAAGGTTTGTCCAGAATCTCAAGGCATTCACATAGTTGTCTATTCACAAGCCTTCCAATATCCCATGAGAGTAGGAAATTGCCTCCTCTTTACCAGCAGCTACTAGGTACTATTTGAGGCCATGGTGCATTTCATCATCCATGACAAAACACTTCTAGAACACTGGATATATTAAAGAATTATGAAGTGTCAATAGAGGCAGTTATTGTAGCCCATTATTGCAGTGACTCTTTTAAGATTTTTCCTTTGTATGCTAAATCCATCCATGACCTTTGGTCCCTGGCAGCCTTAAGTGGAATGCTGATTGCTCAGAGATGGAAACAAAGCATAAAGGGGGGGGGGAGAAATCATAGCCGAGAAAGCAAAATTGAAAACCAGTTCCAGATGTGTCCCAGATGCACCATCTGGGCCAGCTTTCCTGCATGCAAAGTCTACATGGCACATAACAAGAAAGTGGCAGAGAGAGGGAGAAGCCATATATTCACCAACTTGGGAAAGCAAAGCTTTCACTCGAGGATATACAGAGTCTGAACGAAAGCACCTGAGCAATGAAAGGGAGCTGCAGTTTGTGCAACACTTTGTAGATTGGGAATGGTGGCCAATAGCAGATATACCCAGGGTGAAAGTATCCTGCACCTCTCCCCTATGACATACATAAATCTACTGTACATGCATGTGGAAGTTGCATCTTCAGACTACATCCCTTCACACACAAAATCAGTTACATGTGCATCTTTGTTTCATATAACATGTGAAGAAGCCACCCTAAGGCAGGAGTACCAAGGCAATGTTCAGTTTCATCTTCAACAGAAAGACAAAAAAAGGGGAGGACTCCCCAAGTAGCGATAGCTGCTTAAGCTTTTACAGGAATGCCATGGCAAGGTATAAATCCAGAGGCAGAAAAATCAAGAGGAAAATACAGATAGAATACAGATACCAATAGAATTTGCTCAGAGGAGCAAAAGGCAAACGAAACAGAGGGCTGTCCCATTGCCCTCTGTGGAGAACATACAGAGGAAGTCCTCTTCTCCCTTTTGGAAGAACCAAAGCCAATAGAAGGCTTTTTTCTTGAAAGGAAAAAAAAATCAAGAGTACTTTCCAGGGAGACACATCAAGGACAGAACAAGATTTTCCCAGCATAACCCTCTCAGAGTCGTTCCAAACCAGAAGAGATGGCAGAGAAGAGCAGGTCTCTTGAGAAGTTTGTGCTTACTTATCCCTTTCAAATAAGCATGAAACAAAGTCAGTCATGATGATGGTTCTTTGGAGACTCCCAATTTTAGAGCATGGAAGATTCCCTGTTAACTTGTACACCTGTGACTTCACTGGCCTGGAAGACTTGGCAAATGCTCTAGATGTGAGAGCAAAAAGGGCATACAGTATGAGCAGTTTCCAAAAGAGGCAGTTGTGTTGTTGCCATCAAGTGGTGAGCATTGCAATTAGAAGCTTCAGAATACAAAGTTTATCAAAGCAAAAGGGGAAAGTACCATATTTTTCGGACTATAAGACGCACTTTCCCCCAAAAAAACATGGGGGGGAAAGCGTGCGTCTTATGGTCCAAAGCCTAGGGTTTGGGGGTGCTTCGGGGAGGCCTGCAAGAGGCTCATGCAGGCCTGAGCGAGCCTCTGCAGGCCCCCCCGATGTTCAGGTCGGCCAAAAATAGCGATTTTCGGCCATTTCCGGAAATGGCCAAAAATCACTATTTTCGGCCGACCTGAACATCGTAAAGGCCTGCAGAGGCTTGTGCAGGCCTCCATGAAGCCCCTACAGGCCTTCCTGAAGCGCCCCCAAGCCCAGGTAAGTAATTTTTGTTTTTTGTATTTTATGCTCCATAGGATGCATGCGTCCTATGGACCGATGCATCCTATGGAGCGTAAAATACAGTACTTGAGTTCACAGGTTCACCATGTCCCTACTCCACTAGGCAATTCACTACTCTATGACTATCTAGTGTAGCTACAGTCTCTTCCACCCACGCTTAATAGAATCACACCAGAGACTCCCCAGATTCTATTTCCAAATACTTACAAAGAAGAGGAGGTTGAAGAGGAAAAGGAAGTACTTTGTGACCTTCAGGCAGCCAGACCCCATGTTTTCTTTTTACAGAACCTGAGTGGAAAAAACACAAACAAGAGACACAACCACATGAGTATACATTGTTCACACCATCACCACTCAACAATGGTGAGGAAATCTGAATAGCCCTTTTACCAGAATCTTTCCTCCCACTGACCCCCCTGTCAGAAATGCAAGCACTTCAAAGATCACTTCTCTAACAGACTTAGTGGAAAGAACATATCTGACTGTCTTGCTACAAGAGAAAAAAATGTTTTGATAAACTGCAGACACCAATATCCCACCAATATAGGGAGCCATCTTGCCTGGTTTACACAGTACAGTACTATCAACTCTTAGTATGTGTCAATCAGCCCAATCCTGTGTAACTCTTACACAAGGGGATCTACTGTTACACTGGCATAAGTGCTCATGCACCAGTGTAACTTGCCATACACCAACCGACACAGGACAGACACCGGCTTAACCCCCCTCGGACACCTCACATACACAGTTCGGATGCGGAATGGATGCCAGCGCAACTCTGCTGGTGCAGGGGCATTCCAGGGGCACCTGAATGTCCCAGGAATACCCCCTGCACCACTGGAGTTGCACCGGTGTCCGTTCTACGTCTGAACTGTGCATGCGAGTTGTCTGAGTGGGGTTATGCCAGTGTCCGTCCTGCATCCATCGGCGTATGGCAAGTTACACTGGCGGGGATCTACTGTTACACCGGTGCAAGAGTTACACAGGATTGCGCCCAGAATCTCAAAGCCTCTGTCAGCCAGGACTCCAGAAGCTATGGAGATGCCAAAGATCAAATCAGCGCCTACATTTCCAGAACAGGTGGTATTCTGTGGAGGCCCAGTTCTTCCCAGGAAAACATATCCTTCTCACATAGGGCTGCAAAAGAGATTACGCCTACTCCAGCGCCTGGAGCAGACCAACCATATAGTGTGCTAGTGGGGCATCCGTTTGTGCTTGTGCAAAGGTACTTGACACCAGGAGCACAATCCAGAGGGAGTTAAGTATGCTTATGGTTTTCAGGAGGAGGCAGCAAAAGCTCAGGAATGCCGTGCTTTAGGCAAAGTCTACAAAGTCAGTAGTATTCAGGTTTCTCACACATCTTGACCTGCAGTGCACCACAAAAATGAGATTCAGTTAAGTTGGCAGACTCAAGTTTTCAGGATACTGTGGCAATAAGGGCTTGTAAAACATATCAAGGTATCTTATGTTGGAGAGGATACATCAGGGAAAAATGAAAAGCAGCAGTTCAAGAGCTATCATGTACAGACATCACTCACTAGTTGGTTGTGAGAAACTTTCACTTTTCAACACGTTGTTGCCTCCTCTAGCACAGGAAGCAAGCTAGCAATTCTCATGAATTACTTCTGACAACAGAACATTGACAACATCCTTAATAGGCTTATCTGACAATGCAACAGGAAATAGACAAAACACAGACAAAGAGCAGCCAGATTTTAAACGACAGAAGTTCTGCTCACAGGTTCATTGCACTGGACTGTTTTCGGCAAGGGCAATGGAACAAAAGCAAGTTATTCAGTTTTAGTCTAAAACCCAATTGTAATCCTATTAGGATATTTAGGTCAAAACCGAGGTCAGTATGGAATTGGAGCATCATTCTAATTGGATCGCTCTCTCACCAACCAGCAGGTTACAAAAATACACTATCTTTGTTAGGTGGAAAAAGATGCGACTTCAATTTAAATGGAAGTTACAGTGGAATCCTATACATGTTTACACAGAATTAAGTCCCACTGTGTTCAGTGGATCTCACTCCCAAGCAAGTGCGTATAAGATTGCAACACTAGACTGATACGTTATTTAGTTTAACTGTTTTCAAACTGAAAAACATGGACAGTTCTACTGGGGAAGCAATAGAATTTCATAAGTCTGTTGAATTCTACCATTACTTAGTAGGACTCTAAGGTTTTACTCAACACCTGAAAGTCGCTGTCAAGGTACTTCCTAGTAATTTTTTGCTCTTCTTTCAGCAAGGGATTTAGCACAAAACAGGCTTCTAAAATAGTCACCATCGTAAGCCACATGAATGCCAACTTGCAGGTACTTTAAAACTTGCAAAATTGCACCTGCTAGCAGTCAAAGAGTTATCCATTGCTCAAACACATGCCTAAACCAGGGGTTCTCAACCCCTTCCCGGCTGAGTACCACCTCCGATGCCACTCTCCTGCCGAGTACCACAGGAAGTGACTGGTGATGACATCGCCAGTTACTCCCAGGTTTTCAGTGACCCGAAAATGTAGGTAGGAGGCTCTGGGCAGGTGGCGGGTTTTGTAATAGTGGCATAAAGTGCGTTTACAGCAACCGGAGAGTAAGGCCTGCTGGCGCACATGCCAGCAGGCCTCTCTCCACTGTGGAAACCTGTTACAGCCACTGGAGCATGGTAAGGGTTTCTCCAGTGGGAGCAGGGGTGGGCCATGTGGTGAGGGAGGGTGGCTGTTGGCCAAGCCAGCCCAGGAGGGGGAGAGGATGTCGGCCATGATATTCCCGTCCTCGGTGGACGTATAACAAATGCCTCGGATTTCCGCCAGCTCAAGAGCTAGCAGACATCCGAGGGGGCCCATCAGGGCTTTCCAGCTCTACACCAGGGGAAGGGGATGAAGTCTCCTTCTCCCCCCCCCCCCCAAGGAGACCCCGGGCTGTGCTGGAGCAGCCCAGGACAAGCATACGATCCTGCGGCTGGACCTATGGGCTGGCCGTGGATCTTTATGCAAGATTGCGTTGTTAGACTGTCAATTTATCAGAGGATGATAATTAAGACTTTAAAATATGGAACTGGAAAGGTGTCTTTGGAAAGTGATAAATGAAGGAATGGTATATTTTAAGTCTGGGATAACTGCAATTTAATAAGCAGACACTACTATACATGGCGAGATGAAAGGGTCTTAAAGCATTTTCCATTTTTATAAAGTATTCTAAATTATTAAAACCCTCCATGTTATAGTAATGAGCTTGTAGCCATTTTAGTTCGAGAGTGAGGAGAAAGCATATTTACACTGATTTCAGTTTACTACTGCCACCTTCATTTGCCTTCATGATAGGAGGGACCCCCAATGGCAAAGTACCAGCTAGCTTTGGTTACAAACTAGAAGAAGCCATTTGATGGTTTTTCCATCAAACTTGGCAGAGGAAGGAAGGTGCCATCCTGAGTGTGAAGCTTGCTTGGCCACCTCTGCGCCAATAATTAAAGCAGCGGGCAACTATTCATCTGTGATCAAAGCTTTAAATCCATCTACTGATCAGTTAAGTAGTTTGAAACCCTGGGAGAGCAGAAATAAATTTGAATGTGCAATCAGCCCATCTTGCCAGTACAGGTACAGTATTTCCTAACACACCACATTTTAGAAAAGCATTTCTTCCATCCATCCAAGAACATAAATAAGAGAAGCAAGACTGGGAAAACCTGTTTTTTTCCTAGCAAGGATGGTTTTTTATAAATGTTTTGCTTCAGTTCTGTTTGTAAGCATGACCAAGCGTTTGCTACTTTTACAAGCAGGAGAATAAGCTTGCAGTGGGTGAGAATGAGAAAGAGGGCAATGCTTTGGATAACTTCTGGTGTCTTTGCAAGCCTAGACTCCAGAAATACCACATGTCAATGGAGAAACCCCCACCGCACCCCACCCAATGTTTGTTTAGAACAGCCATGGACCAGGATCACTTAAAGAATTCAGGTTTCTCTCAACATCCTTGGAAAGGATTATTGAACGCAATGAACCCAATCCCTGGAAATTCACATAATCAAACAAGGTCTGGTAAAGAAACAAAAAGGTACAGAAAGAAAACAGAGGGGTGTCCTTGTTATGGGCCAAGGAGGCAAACTCATGCAGCTTAGCCCAAAAATGTGAATCCAGCTGACCTTCCCTTTCAGTAGGAAGACACCTGGATTTAAAAAAAAAGAAAGGGCAGGGAAAGCATATTTCACACTATCCTTCAAAAACGTCTAGCAAAGAGCTGCAAAGAGTCACCATGGAAAAAGAGAGAGAAGGTTATGAACAAATTTGTAATTTCTCCTGTCATTTGAGAAGGAGAGCATGGTTTTCAAAAAGCCTCTACCACATCTGTCCTCACAAGTCTTTTAAGGACAACTCATTCAAAGTCTCAGTAAGTTTGAAATAGCACAGTAGCGGCATTTGTCACTCCCCCCACATACACCCCAATTTACATAGGAACTGACACAGCGTTTCCCCATCAAGAGCATATATGTGTCACCAAGCACTAAGTGCTACAATAGAGAACACTGTAGTGAGAGAGGACATTTCCCCAACACCCATTTGCCACTAACCAACATGGTTAATTGCACAGACAATAACCAGTGTCCTATGACTTATGGCATCACTAGGCCAATAAGTGGTTCCCCACCGTCAGCTCACCAAGTATTCCTCTATGTTGAGGAAAAGTACAAATTCACTACTTTGGGAAAGCTTCTCCACAACTACCAAGAAGAAAATGTGATGGCCGATCTTTTCTGACCACTCATGGTTTGTGACTGCATAAACAAAAAGTGGGTTCAACCACCCATGCTAAAGCACACAGTTACAGCACATGCAGAAGTTGGAGGCATTATGTTTGTTTGTCAAAAGGTACTTCTCTTATCCATGGCAGTTTCACCTAGGGCCAGCCCAAGACCTCCTGGCACCTGAGGCAGTCTGCCAAATGCTGCCTCCTCCTTACTGGGTGATAAAGGAACGGTGCAAGTGATGGGCAGAGGGCTCCGCCTCCGTCTGCCCAATCTCCTACCGGAGGCAACTGACTCAGTCAACCTCAAGATTGGGCCAGCCCTGATGCTACCATTCAACACAGAACAATGTTACATGGACATTGTTCAGTTACATGGACAATGTCCCAGTAAACTGAAAGTCTGTGTCATTGCAATACTTTACTGTGAGGCATTACAGTGCACACACCATCAGATTTAATTTGTTTTTCTCTTGCCAAATTGGGAGAAAGGTCATATTGATAGGCAAAATTTGCAGTGCCTACAAGAAATTCAGAACTAAGATTATGGGAACTTGAATTGCACTAATGTTCATATGCCAGGAGTGCCCAACCTTACTTAACAGCCACATACACTAAACTTCAGATGTTTGAGAGCTGAAATATTTAAGAAGCATTTAAATTCTTAAATATATTTACTCACCATGAACATTAAATTTACGTTTTAATCCAGTGGACTCTTAGTTTATACCTGGTAAATTATAAAGCTTGATTTTTTTTTATTTACCTTCAATAGTAATTGTGATGCAAAAAGGAGCTCAGCCAACCTATTTCCGCAAACTGCACATTATATGTCAAAGAGCTGCATGTGGCGCACAAGCCACATTTGGCCACCCCCGACATATGCATTACTATTCCATGTTCATTTTCAAGGTGGTGCCTTCTTTTTGTCATAAGCCATCATGTTTTTGTGGTTAAATTCTGAATTGTTTTTTTAAAAAACATTCACTATTAAAAATGCATTAATATTTGTAGAGATTCTCCCTTCTATAATGGGTCCCTCACAACTCTAGTACAGAAAAAGGGTTCCTAATTACCATTCCATCTACTTATATAGAAAAAGGTGAAGCAGCTGCTATCATTACCAGTTACATCCTTGAAAGTCCCCCATTCGGAGGCAATATGCTAGCAGAGGATGTGTAGGGCCGAGGCTAAGCCTTCACAGGTTGTGACCACCAGTAAGATGCAGCCCACCAGCTACACCCAAACCCGATACTCCACAAGCCCGATCTCTTACAATCCCAAGCAGGCAACAGGGACCGGAGGTTTATTGACCCTTCCCATGGATTGTCATACATGACTTATTACGAGAGGTATTTGAGTTGTGAATGAATCACCAGAAGTTTTCATAGTCCTATGAAAACTAAATTACAGGACAGGAAGCTATACTGCAATACAAGTAAAACTACTGCCCTGCATTCTTGGTGTCATTCCTCAGTGGTGTGGGTACTCAAGTCAGTTTGACTATCAAGTATTCAAGGACAACTTCAAGGAACCGGCAACCACCATCCCAATATACACCCAGAGACTCAGACACTATTACTCAGCGAGTAACTTTCAACCACTGCCATTTCTGCACTGGACTAGACCATGATGGAATGAGTCGGAGAGCACACCTTAGCTTTGTAGGCTGTATTAGCATATTGCTAAATCCAGTGTCAGAAATAGTATACAGAAGCTTAAGCCCTGTCATGACCAGGCTACTGGCCTCCTTCCTTTGGCCTCTGCTTAACTCAGGTCAGAAATCTCCAACACCACTTTGGATTGAATTCAAGGCATTGTTAGATAACTGCTTCTGAAGGATGCCTCCCTGCACCATCAGTTTATTTTGTCGATGCTCATCTTCTCCCATGTCTTCTGTCTTTCAGAGATACTTCAAGAACAGCGATTGTCCTAAGTCTATTGAGAAGTTCCACTGAGTTCAAATGGAGCTTACTCCTTGTCACAAACTGCAGTCGTTTTCACCTTCACCATTGCCCAGCAGGGAAAGAAAAACTGCCACTGCCACCTGCCCACTCCTCCACCTGCTTCTTAGCAGCAGTTGTGGATTCCTGGCCATGAAGCTATTTGTCAAGCAACAGTGACTCTCTCAAGATGACTCCAGCCAGCATGAAGTTCTGCTTTGTCGTCAAGATCGCTACAAGCAACCAGCAACCACTGCTCATTTCCCCCCCCCCCCGAAGAGAGCAAAAGATGGCTCTGATCAGCGTGACATGAGATGAAATCGGTAGAATTTACTTCCACAGACATGCAGTGGGGTCAGGCTTCAATCAACCTTTTGACCCTCCCTCACCCACCACAAGCACAATACACTAAGTCCCCAACATACATACCAGTTCCATTCTCAAAGTTTGTACAGAAGTTGGAACGTATGTACCTCGAAACAGCCTGGTTTTGTCAGCCCAGCGCTATGCGAAAGTGCTACTCCGTGGCCCATCAGGAACTGGGCCGCGTGGAGCCTCCGCGGCTCCGTGACTCAGTCGAGCCTCCGCGGGGGCTTGCTGTGCCATGCCGCGCTGCAGTCTTCCACCTGTCCTGACAGTGGGAGGAGAGCCAGCACGACCAGCTGTCCCACCAATCGGGTCGCCAGCCCTTGGCTCCGGCGGCTGAGGCTTTTGTTTCCGACGGCGGGGCCGCCTGCAACACCACCCGGTAAGCCCGCCTCTTCGCCACCATCACGTACGGACGGGCTGGGTCCTGCACAGTCCTGCCGCCGCAGCTCCGAGGCTGCTACACCCACGGGCCGAGGACTGTGCAGGGCTTAGTCCGTCTGGGCTAGATGGCTGTGAAGAAAGGGGTGGGCTCACCAGGTGGTGTTGCAGGCGGCCCTGCCGTCGGAAACGAAAAACTCAGCCACCAGAGCCAAGGGTTGCCGACCCGATTGGCGGGACAGCCGGTCACGCTGGCTCTCCTCCCACTGTCGGGACAGGTGGAAGACCGCGGCATAGCAAGCCCCCACGGAGGCTCGACAGTTTGCAGAGAACACGGTTTTAACAGAGAACACGGTAAGCCCACACACCACATAATCACATTAAGGGGCGGTGACGTCACAGGGGTGTCATTTTGCGCTGCCCCCCAATATGCCCCCCCAGTTCCTGGAAATTTTTTTTACCATGACACCGGTCCCTGGCACCAAAAAGGTTGGGGACTGCTGGTTTATAAGACCATGTATATCAACAAGATGGACTAACCACACCTAGAAGGCGAGAGCAGAGATGCAAATTCTCAATTTCCTTGGAACCATTAACTCACAATCCCAAAAAAAATTGAGATATCATTCTGCACCAACACAATAAGATTCATACCATTAAAAAAAGTTAATTAACCCTGACCACAAGCACAACACCTGTTACAGTTCTAAAGGTAAGCAGAAGTTCACCTATGGAGTTCGTGGGAGTTCACCTATGGAGGCAGCAAGTCCAAAATACTAATGTTTAATCAATGACAGCGCAATCCTGCATAACGTCAGAGTGGTGTGCCTGCTGCTGTGCTGCTCCAGAGTGTTGCAAATGTGCTGTAGTGTAAGGCACATTTGCGCCTCCGCGAGAGGAGCCGGGAATGGCGGAGCGGCCTCTGCTGCTCTGGATCATCGCTACATCTGATGGGGAAGGTAAGTATTCCACCGGTCTATGCAAGGGTGTGGAGAGGGGGTTCGGGGGGGCGGATTGGGCCACCAGACCCAGGAGAGGGGCGGGATCCTTGGTGGTGCGCTCCACTGAAATTCTATCCCCTTGCCAGGCCTCCCCTACACGGGCTCCTTAGATTTGTGCTGACCATTTTGCCAGCGCACATCTGAGGAGACCCATAGGGGCAGCTGGGGCATTACCCGAGGGAAAGGGACAAATACCCCTTCCCCCCCAGGTGGCCTCCAGCTGCACTGGCGCAGCGTACTTTTGCATGCTGTGGCGGTCCTAGACAGAATTCGGCTGTGAATTGGTTAGATTCCACCTGGCTGCAGCAGACAGAGAGATTAGTGAAGTCCATTCCATGGACTCAGTTTGGACAAGTTGCCATTTGGCTTCTCCCATCCCAGGACTATCTCCTCAGAGGCATTCTAGATGGTCATTATGTCCAAGTCACAAAAGAAGAAGAGAACAATTCAGGTACCCACTATTATATCATGTTTGTTTGTTTTAAATCCGAGTACAGTGCCTTTTTAAATAAGCATGATAGGCTGACATTTTGAAAAATGAAAATGTTATAAAGACGCACACAAGTGTGGGAGGCAAGTACCATCTTTAGAGAATATACTTGCAGGACGGTTCTGTCATATGTGAGTTTCATCTAAACATCTTAGTTGAGCGATTAAATTGGGTAAGAGAGAGAGAAGCATAGAAATAGCTGACAGGGCTCAACAGGCAGCATATTAAGTGTTTGGTTACTGCAATTTTACCCTCCAAGCTCTCTAATCCAAGACCATTTTTAAACCATGGAAGAGAGCCAGGTATACCATTCTTTTGGACAAGCCCATTACACCCTCATACACCTGCAAGGAGCTAATGAGCAGTGGCAGAATTAATGCCCTTTTGTTTACCAAACACAAGTCAGCACATTCCCTGGAGGCAGTGATCCACGAAGACTCCAGCTACCAATCCGATTAAGTTTGAAGCATACACCCAGCTAGGTGTGTATGGCTGAAAAATAAATTCTCCAAGGGCAGTGGATGTACACACTGTCTAAGCTCATCACCATTTTGCAATTAAATTTACCCTGCCAGAGTTATTTCACCATCCAACAACACAGAAAATAATCACACTTAGCAACTCAGCAAAGCATATTTTTCAAATACTATTGAGATGGCTCAGGGGCCTAGAACTCTCTCAGAAGCTGGAGATTTTTCTAAAATTCCATATTTTAATGGGAGAGTTAGCCAGCTTTTACCCTTGTTCAACCAAATATCAAGGAACGGGAAGGAAGTATGCTATATATTAACCACTTCTATACCTATTATGGTTAGTTTGTAAAATGGATTGCCTGCCAACACTAGGATACCGAGAGGAAAGAGGTTTCAATCAGAGCCAACTAATCCAATGATTACCAGATGCCCCTTTATTTCAGACCACAACAGCTGCAGGGTGCCTTCATTTTTGCCACTTATCTGGTATCCCTACCCAAACCACATGTCATATCAGTGCATGACTCAGTTCCCCTTTAGGGATGATTCGCCAAGCCAGCTACCCCGGGAACACACTTTTGAACTCACCCAATCATGGCAGTCACATGTACCAATGAACTTCTTGGTTCCCTAGGAGTAGAAACATCTAAGGCAATGAACTCTGCTAACAGGTTATTAGAATTCCACTTATGTTGGTTTTACTATGTATTCTTTTAATATGAGTTAACTACCTGTGAATGTACGTACTTCATCGAGCTCCTACAAACTGCCACTCACCCCAGACTGCCTGTCTTTGCAACTTGAGTATTTTGCTGAAGTTGGACTTGAGATGCGTTAAGATTGTCACACTGTAAAGTAGTTGTGCAACTATGTTAAGTCCATTTTAATTTAGTATCGCAGTCACCTCCTCCACCTCCCCCAAAAAAACCCTACCAAAAAGGTTATGCAAAAAAAAAAAACAACGTTACAGACATACTTTCACATTGAGACAATTGAGAGTACGTTCCCTCCCTAGAAAAAGCAGTGCTTGCACCAGCTCAAGAATATTCCATTTGCCAATACAATGCAATTGAACAGGTTGATCTTAAATCCCCAAACCCATCAAATTCATTTTGAGGTGGAAGTGAACTTTTAAATACGAATTAAAAAACACCGGAAACTTAGTGAATAGAGTCACACCAAAGCACTGCGATATTGATTCCAATGGGGATAACCATTAACAGGTCACGGTCCTTAAATTACTTTAATGAAGACATCCGCTATTCTCTTGTTCAGATTGAAAGAAAAATGGAGCAAGTGGCAATTACTTAGGGAGTGCCAGGATCTACATATTCCAGCAATTGTTTTAAATTCTCTCAACTGGGAAGTGCCTTCATAAAGCTATATAGAACTCAAGTAACAACAACAACAACAAAGCAGTACACGACTGAAACAAGCCTGGATAAAGTGGCTCATTAAGCAGATGTAGAAACACGGCACTGTTTCTTAACTTCAAGCAGCGCACACAGTTTCATGTCGGAGTAAGAGCATTTGAACGATCGGCTGCACTGTTCATTCCGAGTGATGGTTCCGCTCCGAGCAAGGCAACGGCAGCAAGTACATGCTCTGGATATTGGTTTCCACTTTAATCCTGAAAGGGACAAAAGCAAGTTCAGCCATGCTGGTAGTACATCTCCAGCCATAATAAAAGGTAGGATTGTGCTATGCCCTGCACTGCCACCCAAGAACAACATTTCTGCCACTGCAGAAAATAAGTGGAGCATGTCAAATCCTGCCTAAAAATTTCAAAGCAAGCAAGAATTCCAGATGAAGAATTCTTCTCAGGAGGACGGAATAATAATAAATATTCCACATGATCAAAACAAGGCAATCAAATTTAAAGACATGCATTTTGAGACAAAGAGAGGAAGCAAAACTTTACCAAGAGGAAGTGGGGCATATAATGCTAATAATTTCCTCTGTTAAGAAGTTGTTCATATGACCAGTCACCATAAAAGGCCTGCCAAATACTCACTATTCCTATAAAAATATTTGTTCCTGGATGAAAGAGCATTATAAACAAACATTTTCCATTAGAAACTCCTTTACTTTTTGATATAACTTTGTGCAATGGGCCCTTAGAAAACTTTGTTACATTTCTATCTTTTTCCTCCTCCCAAGGAGTTCGAGTAGCAATTCAGTCTAATGTGTCCCATCACACAAACAGAGTTTCTCAGACACTGAGTGAGCTTCAAGGTCAAGTGAGGCTTTCAACTCAACCTTCTTCACTTACAAACCAACAAAAAGATGTAGTATATAGGCAGTGCACAACAGGTCAAGTCTACACCAACGCCACACTAGTCTGAGCGGTGTACATTATGGTGTAGGTCTGTCGACGCGAGCAATACTATAGCTCCACTGGCACAGCAGCTGACCCACCAGCAAGACAAGTCCTGGAATCCTGCACAATGACACACTGGTGTACCACAGACATTGGTGCATCTCCTGTTAGTGGCGAGGCCAAATGGGGAGGAGACCGAGTGGAATAGGAGAGAGACGTGGGCGGGATGAGGTAGAATTGATGTATGCCATCTCCCAAGCAGGTACCAGTGATGATGTAAATGACATGGGATGAGTGTGGCAGAGGCTAGACAGGCAAGCAACTCTGGCAAGCATCCTGTGTTATACTCAAGCCCAATGATTGGCTCATGCTGTACTCCTTCCGATAGGTCCATGTGCTACAGCCTCCCAGCCAGGTCTGCCTGTTTGCAGTGATAGAGATGGGCAGTATTGAATCAGGTGCTCTTTGCCCGTCTCCTGCTGTGGTTGAGAAGTTAGATAATATCTTAATAATAGAGGACTAGCCAATGGGGGTCCTAGACCTGCCCCCACCTCTTCGTTTGTCCCGATGTTTCTGGTTAGTCATGCAAAAGGCAAGTGCCTTGCTGAGCAATGCAAGCCCCTTGGCTGTGCTTGAACTGGTCTTGCCAGGCTCTCAGCTTGCATCTCTGAAGTGGTTTACCAGTGCCCTGCCTTACACTGTCACCGAGTGCGAGTGCAGGGGCTCCTAGTAGTTCTATGCTTCTGCCCCTTTCCTGGTTATGCCATAGTAGCTTCTGTTAGAGACGAGGGTGCTGTGGCATTCTTTGCAGGCACACATGCATGCTGTGTCATTGGGGCATTCTCCCCATGGTTGACACTGGTGACTGTTGCTCATTCTCAGGGGTGGCTCAGGGGGGTCACCCCAATGGTGGCTGCTCATTAGCCCTGTGCCTCCCTCCACCCCGTTTGGTTCACGCTGGCAGCACTTCTTGGGTTGCTGGAGTTAGGGCTGAGTGGATGTGCTGATTGGTTCCATACATGTCATGTCGACATCAGGCTGCTACTACATGTATGATGAGCTGTGTCAGGATGCTGGTGATGTTACTGGAAAGGCTGCACTAGTATGGCATTACCTGGACTCTGGTATCCTTCTCCCTTCATGCTGGATGGGCTCAGGATGTGGCAAGTCAACCCACCAATGTTGCACCATCGTCGCTGTGCTGCTGGTGTGGCATCAGTATAGGACTGAGCCATATGTTCAGGTCACGTTACTAGCACGGTTCTTGTAGCAAGAGATCAGAGTGGATATTATACAACATCTGCCATTAATCACAGAGTGCCCAAAATCAGATTCCAATGGGAAGGGAAAGACCTCAGACATGTAGAGACAGATTCCTTCTCAGCCCAATAGATCCTGTCCTTTCCAAAAGGATATGTATAAGTGGTTGCAAAAAATCGAAGTCCAAAGTATTTTGTTCATGCCCAGAACTGGACTCCACCTACACCAGAAAAACAGATATTCCCATATATGTTTGCAACTCCCTTGGTTACAGTGTATAATGCAATTTTAAAGAGATATGGTACATACTGGAGCTGTTGTGCCTGAAATAAGACAGCTTATTCTACAGAAATGCAACAAGAACAGGGATAGCAAACTGGTGCTGATTCCAGAACAATTCTATCTTACCTCCAGTGTCCTTACCAAGCTTTTTTTCAAAGCATAGTAAAGTGTATATTTGTGCAGCATCGCCTAGAGAACAACTGATGGATTTTCATGCATGCTATATTATTGCAGTGCCACTTTGTGCTCCTTTGGAAAAGCAAACAAACAACCACCCACCTCCTGAGGAATCTTTCAGGAAGCACATTCATTCCTCAGTCTGCCCACCCCCCAAGACCTCACATTGCCCAAGCGTGCGCATGCACGTGCATCATGTGTACACACACACGTGAAGCTTGCAGCTAAGGGATTTCACTTTATCATATTTAGCTGGAACACCCATGAACAGGCGTTACTTGTCTGGACTGGAGATTGCATGAGCCACCCAAGAATACAGAAGTTGGCTATCCATTGTAAAACAAAGAGGCAGCCCCTTAGGAGTTCTCAAACTTCTATTTCTCCAATATAAAAAAGGGATTCTTATAAGTTTGGCAAAATAGACTTCTAGAGGATGGTAGTCAACTATCCTCTTGAGTCTAGAGGCAGACATACTAGCCAGAGCAAGAATGCACACGCGTGCGTGCAATATATACATATATTTGTATTATATTGGCTTGGAGATGCGATTCATATCTAATACACAAAAGCCTATCAGGGCCGCATTTTCCCTCCAAGATTTTCTCCCACTTCTACGACTCTCTTTGCTTTAACACTAAGGGACATCTGGCATCCTTAACTCCACACAACTTGCTCCGTGAGCCAATTCACTTTTCTCTAGGCTCCAGAGTGTCTCAACATGACACAAATCCCACTGCAAGGTTTAGAGTTGCATATTAAAAGGCCATCCCTGTTGGTTGCTCAACGTGTTTAAGTATTTATACAATCACTCTAGTGAGGCTTCCTCTGAAATATTCAAGCCATGACAGTGGCAGGCCAAACCACTGGAGGCGTCACTTCAGGAGATACAGGCGGGTGTTTAAATCTAGCAAAGACAGAGACACAGATGGGCTCTTTTCATATTTGTGTGTGCGCGCGCACACACACACAGCGCCATCAGGACTGATCCAAACCTTCATTTTAGCTTTTATATATTTAAGAATTCTACTACATATTGTTAAGACAGGGGGAAAATATGCAAGACTCGTTCAAGAAAAGCACCTACAAAAGGCTTTTTTAAAAGTTAACGTACCAGGCTTCTGGATTATGCCTAAGCATTTGTTCTTCTTAATTACTTCTTGCCCCGACCCAGCTATCTTCTACTGCTTCATCCTACCCACTGGTCATACCTGAAGTAGTCTCCAGCTTCTATAAAAATCCAAGTATCAATGATTGAGGTTTGCATCAATTACAACAAGCACAGTGCTTTTGAGCATGTTATGCTCAGGGCAACTTATGACCAAACCTTATTTTAATAGCAAGCATCAGATCTTTGACAAGAGAGCCCGTTACTCCTGAAACTGTTTGGCAAGTCCTATCAGCAAAGCCTGCTTTAAGGGAAAGTGATCCATTTATTCACTATTTCAGAGAGATTAAGAACAGTACTGTACATGGTACCAGGTAGGTGGGTGATCCTAGAAGAGTTAACTGGAGCAACATGAAAACATTAGTCACTTACAGACCTGCCAAGCCTCACACTGAGCCCTGCCACTTACAATCGGCATCATTCCACCCTCCCTCCCATTCTCCACTCTGTGATCAAACAGCCATAAGAAAGCTTATTCATCATTTTGACCATAAGAGTCCAGGCAGAAGGCGTTCTGGGGAGGCTGATACAAGCCAAGAGGGAGTGGGGAGGGGGAGAACATACATATGGGATAAGTTCCACAGGAATTTGGCAGCTGAAGAAGAGGCAGAGGACTGGATTCATTTCAGGAGGTGGGGGAAGGGATTCCAAAATCCCCAGACTTTCATGTGTGGTGTTCTGTTTCAGCAGCTGATTGTTTCTGGTTAACCCATTTCCAGACTAAGGCTGGCCGATCGGCAACTGGAAATGGCCAAGTTGTCTGAGGCTCCAAGTTCACATCATGAAGAATATGGTGGGACCAAAACCTGCCAGGACAGAACTAGGTCCACAGGACACATGCTAAAAATAGCACATAAGATACTTGATTATGCGAGCTACTATTCAAGGACTGTTATCTTGAAATTTTACAGCCACTGCTCTGTTTAGATGAGCAAGGGGGCCAGTTCAGGGTAAGAAAGTAGAGTGGTCCAGAAGGATCTAGGGTTCTTTGGTCGTTTTTCCTCAAATACGCAAACACAGATACCTAGTAAATGATCAAAGTCCCTGCTGAAAGGGCAAGAGTGTACATGGCATAATGGTTATAGGGCCCAGAACTTGACCCTTTCGGTTCCTCATTGGAATCTAGTTGTTGTTAAATGATCCTTTATCTGGATCATCAAATTATGAAGTAGGAAGAGCACTCTCAAGTGCTGTTAACTGAAGGCAGGGGACTGGGGAGGAACTGTCACACAGTAGCTGACAAACGGCAGCTTGAAATGACTGGATGGACCCTGCAGAAATAGGGAAGGAAAGGTTCAATCCCTCCAAAAATCAAGGGATGTAGGTAAAAAGGGCAGATATCAGAAAAGAGTTTAGCAGTTAGAAACACCAGACACAGGTGATAGCAATGGTAGACTGAAAAGGAATGTCAGTGCTACTTTGTGGGGAGTGATGGGAAGCAAGGGGATCTTTAATGGAAGTGTGAATTGTATATAGCTAGTCCAAGTAGATAGTGGTACAAGCATCATCTGGTGCATACAAGTAGGCACAGCCTAAAAAGCCACCCTCTATATTCGGTATACTCATGAATAGCAACAAAATGTTGACCCCATACATTGTGTTGTTGTTGTTGTTCAGTCGTTAAGTCGTGTCCGACCCTTCGTGATCCCATGAACCATATCCCGCCAGGCCTTCCTGTCCTCCACTATCTTCCTGAGTTCGCTCATTTTCATGTTCGTTGCATCGGTGATGCTGTCTAACCATCTCATCCTTGGCCTTCCCCTTCTCCTTTTGCCTTCAATCTTTCCCAGCATCAGAGTCTTCTCCAGAGAGTCCTCTCTTCGCATTAGGTGGCCAAAATATTTGAGTTTCAGCCTTAGTACCTGTCCTTCCAGGGAACAGTCAGGCTTGATTTCATTTAGAATTGACTGATTTGATCTCCTAGCAGTCCAAGGGACTCTCAGGAGTCTTCTCCAGCACCACAGTTCAAAAGCATCTATTCTTCGGCGCTCAGCCTTCCTTATGGTCCAACTCTCGCAACCATACATTGCTACTGGGAACACCATCGCCCTGACTATACGAACTTTTGTTGGCATGGTGATATCTCTGCTTTTTATTATGCTGTCTAAGTTTGCCATAGCTTTCCTTCCAAGGAGTAAGCGTCTTTTAATTTCATGGCTGCTGTCTCCGTCTGCAGTGATCTTGGAACCCAGAAAAGTAAAATCTGTTACTGCTTCCATTTCTGCTCCTTCTATTTGCCAGGAATTGATGGGACCCGATGCCATGATCTTAGTTTTATTAATGTTGAGTTTCAAGCCAACTTTTGCACTCTCCTCTTTCACCCTCATCAAGAGGCTCTTTAGTTCTTCTTCACTTTCTGCCATTAGGGTGGTATCGTCTGCATATCTGAGGTTGTTGATATTTCTCCCGGCAATCTTGATTCCGGCTTGTGATTCATTCAGCCCTGCATTTCTCATAATGTAGACCCCATACATAGGATGACTGAAATGCACATTTATGAGTGCAAAAAGGATGGCCAATGTGCATCAAAAGGCAGTTAGTCTTCATTAAATAACCCACAGCAAGTATATGCACAAGGCAAGCGATTCACAAGTACATATGTGCACTCTGAATTACTGCCTACCTTTCAGCAGAGGCACTTGCCACTTAAGATAATTATGACCACCTACAAAGCAAATGCTCACTTAATACAGAAGGATTTAAAGAGCTGGAGGTACAGGAAGAAGCCACAGCATGAACTGCAGGAGTATGTGCCCTTACATGCATTGCAAGTACCCAGTGATCCAAGAGACTGAGTAAAACTGATGTTCTGCCTAAACTAATTTGAGATGTCTTACTTAGAAGGGCTCCCTCCCAAGTCTGTGATTGTGTAACTAGACTTTATACATCTGTCTTCTGAAAGTATTGCAAACACCACACAAGCAATTCCCACACAGTTTGGGAGGATTAAATTGGGGCCTGAACTGCTTTATTTGGGGGGGGGGGAGAGATTCAAAAAACCAAGTCAAACAGAAGTGACAAGAGAAAGTTCTAGGGATAATTAACACATCACAACTTATCAAGAGACAAGGGCCAGATAGAATGTACCCAAAAGTTCTGAACAATGTCAAATATGGCCGATCACCCAACATATGCCCTAAAATAGGCCATTTACTAAATAGGCCATTTGCCA
The DNA here is from genome assembly GCA_026170595.1 of Plestiodon gilberti rubricaudatus. Lineage (NCBI taxonomy): Eukaryota > Metazoa > Chordata > Lepidosauria > Squamata > Scincidae > Plestiodon > Plestiodon gilberti. The sequence continues at coordinate 251,754,962 of JANXHW010000001.1, read as the reverse complement.
TTTACTGAAAAAGGTAGCTCATGTCACACCAACATTGAAAGAGTAATCCAATCGGGAGCCAGCAAATTACAGGCCAATGACCATCTCAAGTAAACTGGTGGAACCATGTTTAATCAAAAGATAGAAGTTATCAAGCATACAGAAGTACAAGTACTGTATTACCAAAAAAGAATCAGCATAAGTATTGCCAAAGAAGAACCAGCACAGTAACCTTTTGGAGTTCTTGAATAGTGTCAACAAGCATGCCAATATGTGACAATACAGTATATACATGGGTTTTTAAAAAGCTTTGAGGAAGTTCTCAAAGGTCTCCAAGTAAACTTAGCCATCAATAGGATAAGCGAATGGGCCCTCTTGTGGTTCTGGTTTAGAGCACACTAACTTCTGAGAAGATGAAAATATTTGGGTCTCTACATTTATAAGAGTTGAACTAAGGCAATAAGGCAGAGGTAGAAAAAGACACATGACAGACCTTTATGAGATGTGTGGTGCAGAGAAAATACTGAAGAGAGAAGAAATGTGCTCTTCAGTATTAGAACTTGTGGTCCCTCAATATGACTGGCAGTAGATTCAGTACATACAAGAAAAAATGTCACACAAAGCATCACTTATTTTATGCAATTTGCCATCAGAAGATGTGGAAATGGTCACTAGATTAGGGAACTAGATAGCCATTGTTAGGTCTATCATCAATTACCCATGGTGGTAGGTAAATTAATGACAAGGTTCGGAGGCATCACACTTCTGAATACCAGGCAGTAGGGAAGGAGAGGCTGTTGCCTTCATGTCATGCTTGTGGACTTCCTAGAAGAAACTGGAGGATCATTGCTGGAAACAAGATGCGTTTGTTTCATCCAACAAGGTTTGCTTATATTAAGCCGTTTAGATTCTCAGTGGGAGCCATACGTAAAAGGAACAACGGATGTGCGTGTGATAAAGTCCAACCAATCTCCTTCTGCGATGAGAGATTTAAAACACAAGACTTCAAGCAGAAAGCAGCTAGAGCCAAACTCCTGAAGTTAATACTTTCATGTCATCTTTTGGATTTCTCCTAAAGTTAAAAATACAGTTCCCTGTGTAGACAAGACAGAGCTAGAGCTATTGTTCCAGGATACTTAAAAAAACCTGCTGGTCAACTTGAAATGTCTCTGTGGTCCATTTAGCGTAGCCCTTTCCAGCGCAGGCTCTAGGACCCAAACCATAATGGCCTAGATGCCTTTAAAAGGCATCTGGCCTAGATGCCTTTAAAAGGGGTTTGGACAGATTCATGGAGGAAAAGACCATCACAGGTTACAAGCCGTAAGAAACCTCCTGGTTTTAGAAGTAGGTTTTCTCTGTGCCAGGTGCGGGGGAGTGGCAGCAGGAAACAGGTTATCTTGTTGGCTGTCTGCTCTCGGAGGCATCTGGTGGGGCCACTGTGTGATACAGGAAGCTGGACTAGATGGGCCTTTGGCCTGATCCAGCAGGGCTCTTCTTATGTTCTTATGTCTACTCAGAAGTAAGTTCCATTAAGTTTAAAGGGACTTACTCCCAGGTAAATTATCTCTTAATGCGAGATGCAAGGGAGTCTTGTGTGCTCCCTGAGGCATCTGATGGGGTCACTGTGTGATACAGGAAGCTGGACTAGATGGGCCTTTGGCCTGATCCAGCAGGGCTCTTCTGATGTTCTTATGGTTTACCCAAAGGCTAGCTCTGGACATTTAAATCATCATAAGAGGACGGCTTTCTTGCAAACACACAATTTTAAAAAGGCCAGTTAACTGATGTATCGCAGCCTACAAACTTTCACAGGCTTGGTGTTTTAATGTATACAGTTTAGTTTTCAGAGTTATTAAAATTCAAGTAAAGGGAACAAGATCAGGAAGTATAACACAAAATAGTGAGGTGGAGAATGTGGTAGAATGGGGAGGGGGTATAGCTGGCAAGAAGAAGTCAAGCGAGCGCTTCACTTCTCATAAACTGTAATAGGTTGTGTATAAACATATCCCATTTTTGAGGCTTGATCTCATGTATAATCACAACTTGAATGACAGCTTGTGTGCACCTTCCAGCATTGTGAATATGATCGCCAATAAAGCCGTGTCATGGTGCAAAGGCTGTCGTTTTCCACTGTGATTCTGTCCCAGTTTTGACATGGGACAAGAAAGAGACCCAAATTTCAAATATTTGCATTGCATTTCACTTCCAGTACTCTTTGCTCAGCTGATTTCCCCAATACACAGTAACTTTGAGGAATAACTGTTTTGGGGAGAAAGCAGCCAAGCCATTTGACTTCATGCCCAACCAACCAGCCAGCTCATCTCCAGGCTGCATCCCAACACTTCACTCTTGTTACAAAGCAGAAGTGGCTTTGTGATTATCCAAGAGCAAGGGAGGCTTGCTTTCAGAAAAAGCAGATGCGTCACAGTCTGCCCCTACAAGGTCTCTGTATTTCCTTGCTGCTGCTCCTTTGTCCTTTCCCACTCTGGGGGAACAATCCTGATGTTTGAGGCCACGACATTTCACAAACTCCAATTATTCCCTGCTTCTCAGATTCCCATACAAACTTTCCATTCAAGGCTTATTCACAGGGTATAATGGCAACAGCAAAACCAGGAAGCAAGTAACGGGAGGGGCTGCACACATCACACACTGCATATTAAGCAAGGGGTTATCCCCCAGTATAATCCCTGGAATCGGTGTTTGTATAACACGGATGCCTAAAAAGGAGAAAATGCCAGTACCTTGGGTTGCAAGACCAACTTTACTGGGATTCCCCAAGGTTGTTCAGCTAGGACTACACATTTATTTATCTGATGCTCTTTGAAGGGCTGGACTATTCACTTCACCTATACCAGAACATTTCATGCCAGACCTAATTTATAATTAGCAGGGGGGGGGTCACGTGTCCAAAGTGGTGTCTAAAATTCCAGGAGTTACTTTGTCTTGATAGAAGCAAAAACGGAAGACCAGCCTACAAGTTCCTTGCCCTGCTGGATGTGCACATCAGCTTAAAATACAGGTACATACATCTTTGATAAGCATCTAGGACATCAAACAAACAAGCCAGAAAGCATGATTCTCCAGACATTATTTACAAAGAAGAGGCTGCACCCACAACTCCAATGCAATATATCTACATTCCATTCTGATACAGGTTGACTTTGGTGTATGTAGATGGACTGCAGCCCAACTAGAGCTCAAAGAGGGGTGGAATGCCATCAAAATATTTTTCAGGTGGACTAAAAACCATCCTACTTCTTTTCAACAGACATAATTGAGTCTGGTCTAAATCTGAAATGAAAGTATCCCACTTCAAAATGCTGAGCCCAGACATAGAGGGAATGAACAATTCTTAATTGCAGTTTCTAATTGTTCAAACAAACAGAAAAAGCCACAATAGCTGGAATTGCTTTAACATAACACTTTGAGTGTGCAAAGTGCTTCATGTGTACATATCCTATCCTGGTATATCTTACTTTCAGGGAGGTTGTAAGGTCAAGTATTCTTATTCCTGTTATTACAGCTGGACAGCCGAGCCGAGGGGGATTGGCTTGCCTAAGGCAACCTAGTGAATTTATGGCCAATGAGAATCAGGACTTGCCTGATTCGAAGCTCAGTCTTAGCCATTGAGCTACATAAGCTTTAAAAATACTGTACGGCCCTGTTTAAGGATAGTGAAGGTCATTATAATGGTGGTGGTGGTGTGGTGTGTGCTAAGCTGCCAGCAAAGATTGTTCTCTCTTTACTGCATTACAATGCAATACTAGTTCAGAAATTGAGATCAGTTCAGTTTCAGGCAAACTTGCCCAAGTCAAAGGTTTTCACTAGCTAGGAGACATTATCGCAGGCAGCAAGCTAATAGTCAGCCTGGTCTATGACAACTTGAGAATTCTAAGCCTCGACTTAATACAGACATGGGCTAACAATCTGCTGCTGTATGACTATTGCACAATATAGCCTGCCCTATTTAGGACAGAACAGGAGTTTACAAAAATTTAAGTGAAAAAGGGGTCTTGGTTGGGGGAAGGGAAGCACGAAATGCCACTCAAACATCTGTTTCCCACCCTATGGCTATTTGCAACTCCCTCCTCTGCTTTTTTTTTTTTGAAGGAAAAGAATCCACATACATGGATCCACACCACACATCACAGTGCTACATATCCAGTCAGATTTGGTTACATGATCTCACAAAGCAAACAAAGCCCTTGTGGGGGTGGGGGAGTACGGTACACTGTCACCTGCGCTAGCGGTTTCGTTATCCACCAGCACAGCAAGACAAGGAACACTGGTCCAAATAGCTTAGCAATGGGCGATTCTCTTCACAGCAGACACTTTGCTGCCCTTCATGATTTGCAAAGTTGAGGGGGAAGGCAAAGTTGAGGGGGAAGGCAGGGAAACTATTGTAGAGAATAAAGATATTCAGCCCCTCCTACCACCATTCAGCTCTATCCATGAAACAAGTTGGTGAGTAATCCAAGTCAGGTATCATTCTGCAGAAGGACAGGAGAAAGGAGCCAGTGTTCAGCAGGTAGAGACAAAAGAAACTATCATTTTTCCTCCAGTGCACTATTCAGAGGGTCAGATTCCATTCACGCAGCTCAGCCGCCAAACTCTTCTGGCTGCACATCAGATGATATGCTTTGAAACAAACTACCAGATTTGGAATTCTGTACCTTCCCGCAACATTCCACTCAGATGCATCACCAGGTGTGCCATACACAACCTTGTGGAAGTGGAATGCAGTGAGCTATCTTCAATTGGTGCATCAAACTTACCCATTATGTAGAAGGACAACAAGTTCCTTTCATTCTCAAAATGATGCTCCAAGCCTATGCATGCATACCCAAGGGACAGTCCCATTGAAAAAGTGAGACTTGGAGGCCAATCCTTCTATATGCTTGCTTGGCAGTAAGATCCCCCAAACTGAGAACCTTTATCATGCCTGATTTGGAGAGGACCCCTTCTCCTATTGGATAGATAAGTTGCAACAAAGGGTTCTTTCTGTAGTAATAATGCAGAAAAGGTTGCTTATCTACGAGTACAAACAAAATTAGTACAAGTTGGCAGCCACATCCTAGACTGTATCTTAATGCATACTGTGCGTATACAAACAGCTGGATTTTAGTGCAAGGAAGGGCTCCTGACCACAGCTGATCAAATAAGATACAAATCTGCAAGTAAACAGTTTTGAAACACCTAGCTAATTTCAGTCTTGGTTAGCAATTTGCAGTCTAGGGCAGGCTCATAAGAATTAAAAATGAAAACTAGCACACTGAAAATAAAGCAACTCCCTTCTGGTTCAGAGAAAGCTTGGTGTATTCAGGACCCATAATAACATCATCCTGCCCACAGAAGTCTTCAGCCACAAAATCTATACCTCCGATTAGCTCAGGCACTACATACTTCTTCAGCAGCTTTCCCTGGCACTCAATCTCAGTACCTCTTTACACAAAATCAAATGCATGAGCCAAAGCCAAAATGTATGTGCACACATAGCACTGGCAGGGCATAAAAAGATAGTGTCTTGTGGGTCAAGCTTCTGCTAGTGACAAGATGGGGAGCAAGGCATCACCAAGTTATGTTAGGTACTGTACTACCATTGAGTAGTAAAGACAGAACCAGTAATTTGCATCTCAAGAAGCTACCTTTCATCTCTGTGCATACAGAGGACTCTTTTCTCCAGCTCCTTTGGGCCTTCAGACTTTCAGCAGGAACAACCAGTTCAAACAGACTCAAAAGGTGAGGCCACCTCATAGCGATTCTAAAAATTCCTGTTTGCAACACATGTTTTATTCATTTTATCCAGACTGCAGCTTGCTAAACAGTCACTGTTGCCTGTCCATAAATGCCTCTCCTTTGGCTTGGGAGGTAATTGCAGAGAATTCTAAACCCATTAATGCAATTCCTACCACTACACTACCTTGCCTTGCTGTCATTTCAGTTGACGGCTGGCTACAATTGGGGACTTTTTAACACCAAGATTGTTACAACCCTACTGGTATTGGTGTGTCTGGTCTGGATGCTCAGGAGACCCAAGGACGACAGGGAAAGGAAGCAGGTCAATTAAAGCAGCATTTCCCTCTCTCTTCCCAGTCTTCTTCTTCCTCCATATTCTCCCCCAGCAAGGTGTATTCTGCTCACATCCACTGGCTGGTGAAGAACTGAGAACATTGGACTACCCAGTCCTACTGTCATTGGCTCATATAGTTCTTACGCTCATGCTGTTCCACTTGACAACCTAGAAGAGTGCAAAGAGAAAGACGTCCCATGGCAACAAAATCCCCGTGTGTGTCAAGCGACAGCAGAGGAAGGCACAGCAGCGGGGAGAAATACTCCTATCAACTCCCTTTTTCAGCTACATCCATCTCTCTAGCAGGACTAGCTTCAGATTATGAACACAGGAGCAACCCCGATGGACTCAACATTCTGTTTCCATTATGGCCAGCTTTTAAACATCCCCAAGGCAACATCCCCTCTCCTATTGTTTATGTCACACATCTGGTATTCAGAGGGGAGCAGTGCAGCCAGAATTTGCTTCTGTAAAATGAGGGACATCCACTGAAGTTTTGTATGCAGGCAGGTGGCAGAAGCAATTGTTTTGCGAGGGAGAGTGAAAAAAAATGAAACTACGTCTGTACTGAACCTTTACAAGCTTGTGTGGTACATAATGCCAGCATATGGAGCATGTGTAGACAATGGACAAAATTGACTATGTTGATACAGTAAAGGCAGTATATTTGCATCACCACAAATTTTATTTCAATATGTATTCTGGCAACTTCCGTAATTGGCTCTGCTTTCTAGCAGCTAAAACAAAAATATTCAGTGCAATAATTTTAATAGTGTATTTTTAAAGGGATTTTAAGAATTAGAAACCACCAGGATCCCCCCCCCCCACGGACACACACAAATGGAGGGCAGGAAGTTGAAAGCAAAAAGGTGACTGGACATGGAGGAAAAATACTAGAATGAAGGACATCTGGCACAGGGAAGTTTCCCCTTCCTGGCTCCGCTTTCTACAGCATTGTTCATACAGTACTCACATGGCTCCCCTCTGCTACTGATCTACACACCTAACTAGAGGAAGGCTGATTTTTTTTCTGTGTTAATAAACCCCTTTCCTTTCTAGTAGTCTCTCCATACCTCTGGTTCTCGCCATACTGTTGGTTTCCCAATTTTCTGTATCCTCCACTCTATGTGGTTTGGAGTAGATGCATGTGGAATCTTGATCATGCTCAATTTAAGGCTCACATCTGGAAAAGCGTGGAGCAAGGGCCGTGGCAAGCCTATTAATGCCCCCTTATTTGTGCAATCCACATTAATGGACCTTAGCAACAGGGTTTGCTACCATAAGGCCTTCCTATGCTAAGGAACTCCATTCTTACTCATTGCTTCCTCTTCAATCCTAATTTGGAAAGTATTTATAAGTAAGCCAAAGTAAGCCAAAGATCTGGGAGTTATTACATAAATTAGCAGAGGCTAAAATTGTGTAGTGTTCTCCTGCAGGGAAACAGAGAAAAGTTTTGCACACCCAAGTGTCTATTCACACACTCACATCTCTAAATTATTGCCATATGGAATCCTTCCTGCATGCTCTGAATTAGAAGCATATATCACCAAAACATTGAAAAACACAGTTTCGCATTAGTTTTTGCCGAGAAAGTACACAGTGCCAATTATGGACCCCCCCCCCAAACAGTTAAAACTTGAGATTGCTAAGTGATCATCAGAAAATTATGCAAAGGCTTTTCTCATTACCCATACACACACCACTTCTGAATCTCTCAGGCCTCATCTTAAACACGCTGAAGACATATTGAGATAAAGACATGTAGGAACTAAAGCTATTACAATGCTGAATTTCAAAAAGTAATTTCTTAGACAAACTATTTTGACAGATGCGCTGAACATTCTCATTTCAATAAAGGAATGAGTTCTACAACTACAGAACTCCAAACTTTGCAAGTGGAAAAAGGCATCCAGACTAGCCAGTGTGCATGTCTAGTTCAACTTTATTTTTGGCAGACTTCTGAATTCACTTTTTCCATAAGGGATGGGAAGGGGGAGGGGTGAAACAAGGAGAAGAAAAGATCTACAAGACTGGAAGGCAGAACCTGGAACAACATACTATATTTCAGAGTACAACTAGCCCAGCAATGTGCACTCCAGCAATAATTTCAGGGAAATTGCCAGAGTTAGATACGGTGACGTCTATACCATATTGCTGCACGCACACACCAATGTAAGGATCAGGATATCAGCCACATGTGGCTCTTTGATGTATAATGTGCGGCACTTGGACATATGTTGGCTGAGTTCCTTATTGCATCACAATTAATATACTGTATAAAAGGTAAATAAGAAATGTTCAAGCTTTATAATTATTGACCAGGTATAAACTGAGAGTCCACTGGATTAAAACATAAGTTTAATGTTCATGGTGAGTAAATATATTTAAGAATTTAAATGCTTCTTAAATATTGCGGCTCTCAAACATCTGAAGTTTATAATATGTGGCTCTCGCATTAATCAAGTTTGGCCACCCCCGATATAGTACTTGCAGAGTTCAACATTTCTCCCCATGTTCTTATTTCCTAGCCTGTCCCATTCCTAGGGGCCGACAGTTCATTCTACCTCAGCTTGTACTTAATACAATACCTTTAAAAAGGTAAAGGTTCCCCTTGCTCGAAAGCTAGTCGTTACAGACTCGTAGCGGCAGTGCTCATGTCAGTTTCAAAGCCGACGAGCCAGCGCCGTCTGAAGACGCTTCTTTGGTCATGTGGCTGGCATGACTCAACATCAAGGCGCACAGAAAGCTGTTCCTTTCCCACGAAAGGTGGTACCTATTATTCTACTTGCAATTTCTTGGTTCTGCAGAAACTGAACAATCAGAATTCAGAAGCTTGCTGCAGTCCTACAAGCTTGCTGCAGTCCTATCATGCAGCTTTTGCATGATACCATTTCAGAGCACAAAACTGTTTTCTTGGGGCAGAGTACAAGAATGGCCAGATAGTTTAGCATTCTTGGGTTGATAGGAGGCCTTGCATAACAGTTGCATGTAGGCCAGTGTCTACAATTTTGGTTTGGCCTTTGTCACCAAGTCAGAGGAGTTGTCACTCAGCAAAGAGCACCAGACACAAAACACCCTTTTCCCATTCAAGAGGAAACAACAGATGGGAGGGAGAGAGTATGTCTGACCACTGCTCAGTCGGCACTCCAGCGCACTGCACTGCTAATCAGCCCCCACACCTCTCTTTCCTGCTTACGAGGAAGGAAAAAAAAAAAAGAGTTGGACTTGTTTGTTTGGTCCAGCCACTCCAAAAAGAGGTCTTGGTAGCAAAGCATCCACACCACCCCTATGTTTCCCTGCCAATATAGGCACTGGGATTATCTGCAACTGGCAGGACAATCCCTGTCCACTTCAAAGATCAGGGGGAATGCTCATCATGCAGTGGCACCATGGCAAGTGAAATCATGGAAGTCAATCTGTAGGGTACACAAATGTGTCAAAGGGGGCTTTATTATAAGTTACTTGACAGTCAATAACACATGCCAGATCCAAAGCATTTGGGACTAACATAACCATCCAAAATTGTACACAATTACTAGATGCATGCAGACTCTGGATCATGGGCATTGCACACATGGGAGTTCATCTTCATAAGATAAGCACATCCAAAATGTGTATTCCGATGACAAGTTTTACCAGGCGACAAAGAAGGGATATACTGAGGCTCCTCAAGAGCAAAGAATGAGCTGAATCATTCCTCAAGGATGCTCAAGGTTATCCATCAAATCTGTTCCCAAGACTGTGATTTGGGGATATTGAGAACTCTTGCAAGATCAAGGTATAATTTCCCTTACCAAGTGGTCAGGCACAGAACATTTACCAGGGCAATGTGAAATTCTACTGATTTAATTAAATTAGGTGGAAGAAACAGAGATGGATTTCCACCAGTATTCAAAATTGGGGATACGTTATTCTCATTGCCTCTGTTTTTGGACTTACAGTCACCAAAAACTCACTTGGATAAAAAAAAAACACCTGCAGACAGTCAAACTATTATAAAAGCAACCATATGAAGCCATTGTGCAGCATCTTAGCTATAATGAGCTTCTGCAGGCAAGATTCTACACCTAGAGGCAATGATTTTGATAGAGATATAGAATTAAAGAAAGCTAGTTGGGAAATGGAGAAGGTGCTCATCTTAGAAAAGATTACACCAGAAGGAATTCCTATTAGAATCTCCCTTGATAACCTACAACTGCATTTCATACAGGACCAGATTGTGAAGGAAGGTTTTTAGATGAAAGAGTATGGCTTTGCTATCTTACAGCAAGAATTCTCCTACAGAGCAGAACTAGCTCAGTTTACTTCCTTGTACTCAACAGGCTTATTTGCATAGCACCAGTATACATAGCTCTTTACAGAGAAAAAGCAAGCAAAATGACAGGCCCTTACCAAAAGAGCTTATGCTAAATTTCAAGAGGGAACAAAGAATAGATACACGTGGAAGAACATGCAGAAATGTAGTCCTATCTATTTAGAGCTTCAGTAAGGAAGGACAATTAAGGAATTAAGCTAAAGGCTTCATGGAAGGATGGTGTGTTTCAAGTATCTTTCACAAAAACAGACAAGCTCCTTCAGCATCTGCACAACCACCACCTTGCTGTTAAAAATAGAGAAGCCCACTTCGAGCTGATCCTCCTAAATTGTTGATTTAAGTCGGAGAACTGAATACACAGGAAATGTTTATGGATTTTATTAGGTATAGCCTTGGCTGGCCTTCAGAGGGCTCGGCACACAATAGTCAGAGAAGCAGCCAAAGCCAGCTTGAGTTCTGACCCTAAAAGGGCTGAGATGATCTCTGGTTTCATTCCCAGGATAATTTTTTCTATATAGTGGAAGTCAGATATGCTACCTTTGAAAACACAGGAATGGGAGAGGCAAGGAACACACAGTTTGAGGAAACCTTGAGCTGGCCTACTATGGAACATTGGCCTACAATGTAGTTGGGTCTCGTTCATGCAACACAGCCTAAAACTAAACTGCAGTTCACATGCCAGAGATAATAGAGCCTCGGTTGTGCACTTGCCACTGATAATCGCATTAAAACCACAGAGGAGACGCAGATAATTCCTACCTGAAAGAGAATGAATATGACCACAGCCTTTACATCACTACCTCTTATATACTGTACAACTTACGAAGTTATCTACTTTTATTTGCAGAGATGCAGCATGGAAGTTGACCTATGCTTCAAAAAGAAATCAAGCATCATAACCGAACTGATCTTTTCATTATGCATCAAGAACTCAAAGGACATACCAGTAGATCCCGCAGCATGTACTCAGCCCCTTTTGAGTCCCAGAAAAGTGTATGATGTTGGATCTTCCCAATGCTGTAGTGTTGTGAAGTAGCCTATACCTTCAGTCCTATGAGGTCTGAATTCAAGAGTCTTCTCATGCACATGTGGCCAGGGACAAAGAGAGGCAGTACAGATGGAGGGGAAAAATATATGATAATCTTTGATCAGTATTTCCCTTCCCATTTCACATGATGTGTTTTACTCACTGTGCCCATCACACATTCGACAGTAGCAAAAGTATAGTACAGTATGTAAGCTGTTCCCATTCAATTCCTTTATCCTGCAATGTACAGGTGGGCCCCCATATCCACGGATTCAATATCCATGGTTTCAGTTATCCACGGATCGCAGGGACACCCCCCCCCCAGTCTTTTACTTTTTTCCCAGCAAGCTTTGTTTCTTCCTTAAACAGGAGAAGCAGTCTCCATTGCAGGCAAGTAGAATGAGATTAAGTCCTAGAGAGGCTCTGCAAGGTTAACAGAAACCTTGCAGAGCCTCTCTAGGACTTAGTGTCGTTCTACTTGTCTGCAATGGAGACTGCTTCACTGTTTGTTTTAAGGAAGAAACAAAGCTTGCTGAAAGAAAAGTAAGAGCTGGGGGCACATGCACACCTGCCAACAAGGGAGATAGGGTAGGGGCCCTCAGGAAACCATGGAAGGGGGGTTCACTCTTATCCACGGTTTCAAGTATCCACAGAGGGGCCTGGAACATATCCCCAGCGGATATGGGGGGAGTACTGTAGTTCTAAAGTGAAAGTGTGGACAACACACTTTTACCCACAGCCTCAGAAAAGACTGAAATGAAGTCAGTTTGGATCTAGGATCCTAGATTTGGGTCCAAGCATGCTTCACCCCCATCCCCTCCTTGCCCATTCCTTCGCCTTGACAACGCCACCCCTTCCAGGGCCAGCAGCATTTACTGCATACCAAACACATTTTACAGTTTAAAAATGCACATCATGCTTTGTCTAGGACAGCCTTACATGTTCCACATCAATCCACTGACCTCACTACAGCAAGTCCTCACTTAAAGTCATCAATCGGTTCTTCTTGGAAACTGCAACTTTAAGCAAAACAACTTATAATGAAACCAATTTTACCATAGGCTAATTGATAAATGTAAATGTTCCTATGGCATTTTCCCCATCAACTTAACGAAACAACTTTAAACAAAACGACTAAGTTAGGACTTACAGTATTTGGCTATGATACTCTTCCCAATTGTGGCATTTTGTGAAGATGATTGTTAATATATTACTGAGTCAGTGTTGCTGGCACTCCCCCCCCAGTTTTTTTGGGGGGGAAGAGAAGTGAGAGCAGATAAAGAAAACAAGTGGGCAAGAAACACTGACTGGACTATATACTTCAGGCAGCAGCATTGCCACACTTGAACAAAACCTTGACTGCCGTGCTCAATCATTGGAGACAGGGGGGACAGGACATGTTACAGGGTAAAAACCAATTGCCTTCTACGCAGGAGGCCAAGTGCTTAATGAGACTTAGAAGTTATGCAAGGCCCAAATACCTTTTGTGATTAGGACACATCCCAAAATATGACTTTTGAACCTTGGTGAGGTAAAGTAAAATAAAAAATAGATATATGAACAATTGCGTGAACAAGGCCTGAGTTAACTGGAGCATAAGTGTTCATTATGACTTGTGCAGACCCCTCCCCCCATTGATTTACACCCCACAGTAAGAGAGGCAATGCAAATCAAAAATACAGGTATATTAAGCAACACTTTCCACATTCATGTGGACTCTTGACATTTGGCAGTTTACTTCCTCCCTCCTCTCCCATGTACAAACACCACAGAAAAATCTGTGCACACAAATAGCTCCAGCACATTATAGTAACTGGACTAGAAACAGTAACTCATCTTCTCTTTAATGACACACAGCACTCCAGAAGAATTATGGATCCCTTTGTCTTCTCAGACACAGGAAAAAGGCTTGAACAACGGTAAATGAAGGGTAGCTCTTGAGAGGTTGCCAGCTTTTGCATTCAGGATCAGTTTGAGGCTGCATTTAATATTAACACAGCCACAGGGGTGTTACTTTTCATGCAGCTTCCCCCCCCCTCCCACCTGTTAAAATGCAACTGCTCCTACATTTGCCCTGACTACTGTTGAGTCCAAGTCCGACTTCCACACTGGGCTTCATGTGTCCAGCTGAAAAAGAGTGAACCAGCTTTACTTAAGTAAAGCATTTCCCAATGTGCACATCTTGGGCCAACATTCCGACTAGCTAAACCAGGGGCAGCCACCCTTTCAGCATGAATGCTCCTGGCCCTTTAATGGTTGTATAGGTGAGGGCATTTCAGCAGGTGCAGCTGCTTTAGCAGCACCATCAGCAATTGCAGCTGCCAAGATTCTGTCTTCTACAAAACTCATAAGAACTCAGAGGCTCTAATGGTGGAAGGTTGGCTAGCCCTGAGCTAGACAGACTAGCATTTTATTGGTGATGTGTTTGTGATTTATAGGACTATTCTTTGAGTTTATTGTAACAATTCATATCAGGTACACCACATAATGAACATTTCCAAAGTGGTCCAAGATGAGATCAGTCTATACTATAAATGCAATCCAAGTTGCATTGGGGGGGGGGACACACTCAACAACACCAGCGCTACTGTGAAGAGGAGGCCTTTTGAAGCATCCAAAGCATTGGTCAATGTCCAAATAAACTATACAATGGTGCAGTCAGCCAACCATTAGTTCGTGACATTTCCACTTCAGCTTCACGTTACTGTGCACACCGAGTTCTCAGCCAAGTATCAAGATGTACAATATCAACAAGTGAGAAGTAGGAGGTTCTTCATTCAAATTCAAGCAAACATCCCATTTGTACAAGTCAATTCAAACCTACGCAACATTGTGCAACATGTCAGGTCAGAAGCATATGAAGGGGAGATGTAATACAACGTGTTACAAACATAACACACGGTGAACGATTAACTGAATGAGAAACAGATAAACAGCCTAGTACGTTCAAGGGTCAGGGAACTGTAGAACACAAACTCACATATTGGAGGATGTAAGCTAGCAAGGAAGTAAAATGGTATTTAGTGGACTTAGAACGGATACAACTTGGAGCACCTGGAGCCCAAACAGCCATGTTTTCCCCTCACTGTGGAATAACAATCTTCCATACTCAAACACTCCCATCATCACATATAACATGCTTTGTTAGAGATGCTAAGATGTATTCTTTGGGCAACAGGCAAGACAGAAAAAAAATCTAGTAGCAGCCTAAGCTGCAATCCTATATACTGTACTCTTTTCCTGGAACACAATGAGACTTACTTCTAAGTAGACATGCAAAGGATTGCACTGCTAGAAAAGGAAACCTCTCCCTATAGCATACTGACCCAGCACATGAAACTAAAGCACTGATTTGCCAGACAGAAAACTCCTCCATCCCAAATTCTAAGTACTGTATTAAAAGAGGCCCTCTACAACATATCTCATAGAATTTCCCTAATTTCCCAGTACATCCGTATTTCCCCAGCAATGACACACATGGACAATTGCCACAAGAAATGGAAGGGCACCGATATCAACTTTAACCAGCAATATCCAGCAGGTAATTCAGATTGGTAGCTGTAGGAAATGTAGTTTGACTTCCTGACACACTGGCCTGCATGGTTGTTTGGCCAGATGAGCTGTGGCACTGTCACTTACCATCCTTTAGTTAGCACACTGGACAAAGCACTAGACTAGAGCACTAAGTTAGACAATGACAAAAATGGGATTCTGCAAACTTTTTCTCCCTATATCTAGCTTCCGTGATACAATGGCGATGCTCGCATGCCCATAACACACCCTTATGCTAGAGACTTGGCAACACACTGATTGCAGCTGTTGCATTCCTACACAAGACAGCCTTCTCTGAACCAGCTATAGAGTTTACCTCGCTTCACAGTGCTCCTTTTCCATGACAAATCCCAGTGAGCTCCAGTTTCTCTTCCTGTGCGTGTTACACATACGAACAGAAATGGTCGACCACAGTGTGCACCAAGTACCGCCGTCACTGCAGCCACTTAATCACCCAGACACAGTTTATGGATAAAACAATTCATCACTGTGGCAGACGTTAACTGCTGCTATGTGCAATCTTGGAAGCAAAGCTTTTCTCTGGAACACTACAAGTTGGCAGGTGCAGCAAAAAAAAAAAAAAAAGTACTACTGGCTTCCAGGGCTTCAAAATGGGGTCTGCTTTATTCATCTCTCCTCTTTAGTCTGCCACAAAGAATGCCTACAACGACTCTCTGGGGGGTTACTTCCCCTCCCCAAGAAAGACCTTCCAGGAAACCAGTTGCCACCTTAGGAGCAGAGCTTTCCTCCATGCGTCCCTCTACTTTGCAATCTGAGGAGCAACAACACAGCTGCATTATTCCCCCCCCCCATCTACATCTGACAGCTGGCACACACTTCACCTCAAGCCAGGATGACGTCTTTCCATTCATCTTCGGAGAAGCACAGTAAGCCCACATTTTGGCATTAGCGTGCCAAAATTAGCCTGGCCCACATGCTGGACTTTAGCCTCCTGGCTAAAATGCCACATTTCTTTTTCTGTCTCACAGCATTTCTTGCTTTTACAACAGATACACACACCACTGTCAAGATTAATATGCAGTTTCAGACTGAATGCAACTGCAGTATTAAAGGGAAACCCCACTTTATTCCACGTGGGAGGCGGAAGATCGCTGAACTTTGTTTTTGGCTGCAGGGAGGAAGTCCTCCTCCGATTTTAAGCCAACAGTCTCTACCTGGAAAGCCCCTTTCCCTCTCAAATAAAGCATTTCCCAGCAATACTTTGCTCTACTGGAAAAGTCTTTGCCTATTGAACTTCTGCCTGTTACACAGCTGTTAAAAGAAGCCAAAACTCTACCAGAAACTGGTGGGAAGCCTACATGCAGAGTGTCCCCCCCCCAAAAAAAAAATCAACTCTCCCTGAAGTGCTACAGAAGAAAGCAGTTTACCCTCAGCCAATGCCAAGCTGAGGATGGGAAAAAAAAGACAAAGAATTACTACGTTGAGGGAGAAGGAGACAACAGAGCTTAAGAATAAAAAAGCGAGCAAGGGCGAGAGGCAAGTTTTACATGATTGTCACGGGCTACGGGGCTAGCACTCAGCTTCTCTGGTGCCCACGTTCAACGTTACCGCCTCCAGATGCCTACAAGGAAGCAAGCAAATCCTTAACAGCATCTAGACTTGAGAGGCACACAGTCACGTGGAAGCCCCCTGCGAGAAAGATGATCAGCCAGCCCACCCCACTTCAGCAGAACTGACCCATATGACTCGGCCGCGTTGCTACAGCGCCACAGGATTCAACAGGGTTTTAAAAGCGGGAGGGGGCGCAAACCAATACGGAGCGAGGAAAGAAAGATTTGTCTAAACAACTACTATAGTAAAGATCCCGGAAGAGGAAAGAAGAGATATTTACTCCAGAGCAGACCCCAGAGGAAAGCAGCAGCAAGAGCGGCCAAGCCCCCCAGTGCAACTCACTCTTTAACCTGGCTGGGTCCGTCCCCCCCGGCACAGCAGTCCTTCAATCAGAATTCGCAGTCACAAACGATCGCCCTGTTGGGAATCGACGCTTGGGAATTGGTTACCTGCAGCGGGAGCCCTTCCAGCAGCAACGCAAAGCCTAGCTAACCTTGCGTGCTATGAAAAATACAGTCGATGTGGCTTGGCTTCCCAGCCTCAGCTGCTGCTTTCTGTCCTGATCAGGAGGAGTCAGCAGCAGCAACGGCCAACCCCCTGGGGCAGCCCAGAGACGCCTTGCACGCTTAACCCTTGCCTGCCCGACGGAAAGCAGGCAGCACTGCCCATCCCACAAGCAGAAGAGGAGAAGAGGGTCGTTTAATCTTATAATTCCTCCTCCGCATTCAGTGTTGCAGATCAGCAGGGGTTAGCAAACAAACCAGGAATCCGCTAAGCACTTCCTCCCTTAAATCAGGTTCTTCAAATTATATTTTCCTAGTAGCAGTGGTTAGGGTTTCTGCACACTGTACGTTTATAGGTGTACACGTCACGTAAGACGTCGACTGTTCTATCGTATGCATGATCATTTGCAAGGAAGGAAGTCTATCTTCAAAGTGCACATAGCGACTGCAAACCTTTGCAGCCCGGTCCTATGTTCAGTTTGGTGCTCTTAAGTGCAGTGATTTCTGCGGGCTGAAGCGTGCCGAACTCTACATAGGATTATCATTTATACGGCACGCCTAAAAACGTCATACCATGCCTGAATGCGACTGTAGACTCTGATACTGTATTCTTCTGGTGTTCAGTCAAGATTCTAGCAACGTTCTAATGATGACTGCGTGCATGTGGGGCGGAGCTTGCCTGCGACTGCAGTGCTGGAGCTCCGGCGTGTGGAGTGGTGAATGTGATCCCGAACTTTCAGCTGCCAAAGTCACATCATTGACAGCCCAATCCTATCAAATACTCCCTCCCCCGCCCATGCAGCTATGCCATTGCCACCAGAGCGCATGCTGCATCCTGGGGGGGGGGGGGATGGAGTACCAAAGGTCTCTTCCGAGTAAGGGAGCATTTGTTCCCCCAGGGTCAACCTCCACTGCAGCACCGTCTGCATGGGTCAACTCAGACCTGCGCCAGCAATTTAGCTGGTGCAAGTCTGTCTGAGTGGAGCGGATTGAGGGTGGGAGGTGCGGTAGGATATTGGCAATGCTGCTGCCGCTGATACCACCCCCTTCCTGGCCTCGATCCGCCCTCCCCCACCCTGTACTGCCCCAGTCCCACCTTCCATCCCCGGTGCTGACTGCCTGGCCAGACTGAATGGCATGTCTGTGTTTTGTGACAGCCATAAGGACCTTGTGCTGCCGGAACTGCAGCACAAGGTCTTCATAGGATTGCGCCATAGCTCTTATGGTCGGCTGGAGTGGGTCAGTGCCAGAAAATACAGTATTGTCATTTTGTACGTAAGTTTAACTCTTAAGAATGTTCACAATAGGAGGAATGTATTTGCAGCTGGAAGGCAGCTTGCTGTCTCTCGCAACTAGACTCTCAGTGAGAGCAACCTAGGCCAGGAGTCACTTCATCCAGCAGGAGATGATTGGTGCTTGGTGGTGGACAGGCCAATGGGTGAGGATGGTGGCTGAACAAGAAGAGGGGGGGGAGTGACACATCATTGTAATGCCACTAGACTCAGTGGACGGGTCAGACTGTGTTGGTGGGCCAGATGTGGCCTGCAGGCCTGAGTTGGGTAGCACACAGGAATAATGTGTATAGGTGAAACAGGATTGGTTGCAAGTCCAGCCCTTTTCAGGCATTTTTACCCCTGTGGTTTGTCAGGCACTTTAGAGACCTCGGAAAGTGTGGCATAAAATTTTAAAATACATAGCTGATCGCCTTGGGGGGAATC
This sequence comes from Plestiodon gilberti rubricaudatus, assembly GCA_026170595.1. NCBI lineage: Eukaryota > Metazoa > Chordata > Lepidosauria > Squamata > Scincidae > Plestiodon > Plestiodon gilberti. The sequence goes on along the minus strand of JANXHW010000001.1, from coordinate 251,736,223 downwards.
TTATGAAAGGCCTTCTAAATCTGTGCCCATTCTTTTCAAGTGAACTTTATTAAACAATTGCCACAACTGTTTATTAAACAATACATGCCACAGAACGTGCAGAGGGTCAGAACCTGCCATATGTACTCAGGCTGAATGTTATCCATACATCCCAGAAAATTTGTACAAGCATAAGGATGGACAGCGTAAGGTACCACGCATATGTGCACATACCACAATGTGCTTTTGGTTAGCATTCCCACACAATTTTTTACGACTTACTGTAGCCCTGATATTAGAAACGAGTTCTAGAACTGTGTCCCCAACCCTAGCACCAACTGAGCCCCTCTTGCAGAATATCATATCATTTTTCAGTCTCAATCCTGACAAAACACATATACACAACATTTCTATTCATTGATTAAGTGTTTGCACAGCAAGCACTGCCTTAAAAGAAGACCCACTGGCACAAGTGGTGCCAGGGGTCAGCTAGGCTAGGTGCTGGGTTAGGACCCACACCCATCAGGGGACCCACCTGGCCAGACAGACCCCTGAACCTTCAGTACTACTGACAATGGTAGCACCCAATGTACCATCAGGGGCTGGGCAGGGGACGCCATCAGCTGGTGCGCCGGCTGCGACCATACCTGGATCACGCAGACCTGGCCACACTGATCCATGCCATGGTGACCTCAAGGTTAGATTATTGTAATGCACTCTATGTGGGGCTGACCTTGAAGACGGTTCGGAAACTGCAATTGGTGCAGAATGTGGTGGCCCGTGTAATTACCGGAAGTAAGCGGTTCAACTCAGTCGGGCCACTTCTCCGGCGGCTTCACTGGCTGCCAATTCTTTTCCGGGCCCAATTCAAGATGATGGTTTTGCCCTTTAAAGCACTGTACAGCTCGAGGCCAGGGTATTTCAGAGACCGCCTACTTCCGTACAATCTGGCCCGCCCCCTCAGGTCATCGGAGAAGGTCCTTCTAAAAGTGCCATCGCCTTTAGAGGTGAGAGGGGCGGTGGCAAGTAATAGGGCCTTCTCAGCAGTGGCACCAACCTTATGGAATTCCCTCCCTCTAAACTTATGAACTGCTCCCTCCTTGGAGGTCTTCCTGTGGGGCCTGAAGACATTTCTTTTTAAACAAGCCCTCTGAGTTACCGCCCAGCCTAACTGTTTTAGTGGTCCAGCCCCTTTTTTATAAGAGCTTTTTTATTGTACCTCGCTCTGTGTTTCTTAGATTGTATTAATGTTTTTTAAGAGTTTCATATTATCTATTTATCATTTTATGATTTATGTATTTGTATTGTTGTAAGCCATTTTGGGTCCCTCTATGGGGGGGAAGTGGAATATAAATACAACAACAACAACAACAACAACAACAACAACAACAACAACAACAACAACAACAACAATAATAATAATAATAATAATAATAATAATAATAATAATAATAATAATAATCTGCAGCTCAGTGCAAGGTTTGCTCCAGGCCAGCAGCAATCTGGTGCCAATGTTGCCTGCTGGCCCATCCAGTCCATCCATGAGGCTGACTGAAGCAGTCACACTAGGCAGCAGATTGGCAGGGAGAGTGTCCACCTAAATCTACCCACTCTCCTCCCATTGCCCCTCCTCCTGCTTCCTGAATTGGAAAGTAAAGAGGGGGCCAGAGTGGAAGACAAAGTGTGGAGAAGAGGAGAGTGGTGGGCTAGAGCTTCCCCAGGGAGTGCAAGGAGCAGAGACTGGTGCATCACCAGATAAAGGAGGGGCAGCATTTGGCACGGTGCATGAAGCACCAGGAGGTCTTGGGCCAGTTCTGATGCTGGTATTACTGACAGACCTTAATTTCCAGGAATGCAGCTGATAAGCAGGGTCAGTGCCACATGCAGGACCTAATAGTATTCTGTCAGTAAGGTCAAGTGGCAAGCCACAGTCTATGCACATGGAGGTCGGGGACTTGGTACACATGGATAGGGTTGAAGTGCATGACTTCTTTGTCAAGTGATTAAGAACACCTTTTTGTCTCTAAACTGGCTTTTAAAAACTTTTGAATAGGCTTAACAAGGTACACAACATGGGAAACAGGCATTCTTCCAGTTCCAGTTATGGAACGCCCTCTCTGTGGAACTAAGAACAGAACCTTCTCTGTTGGCCTTCCAACAGATGCCAAGACCTTTTCATTTTGTACTGCCTTCTCTCTGATAGGATTTGTTGATTTTGTTTGCTGTTTCTATTCATTGCTGCTCTGTTGTATAACCTTGTATATTATTATTTTTATTGTATTTTATATTGTTAGTTGCCTTGGGCCTTTTATTTTAAAATAAAAGATGAAATAGAAGTAATTTAAAATAAAAGGCCCAAGGCGGCGAACAACATACATATGTGGCTATTGAATTTTGTTTATCTGAAATGACTTATGGCCCAATCTTATCAACTGAGTGTGACAGCGGATGCCTGCCTATTGTAAACCACCTTGAATTAAAGTCAAAGGAGAAATCCAATGACAAGAAAGGCTGTATATAAATACTGGAATTATTGTTGTTGTTGTTGTTGTTGTAAGTGGCTGTCGGAAATGGTGTGCCACTGCCAGGTGATTCAGAGACACAAAAGGTTGGCAGCTCTGCATGCCCACCGCCACGCTGACACAGGTAAGTTGGTGTTGGGGGCTGTCTGAGGGTGGTTCAGGGAAGGTTCTGGGGAGAGAGAGGGGAGAGCAAGGGGCAAGGGGCAGAGACAGTGGCGTAGCTACCCTCTGAGCTGCCCCCCTGTGACGTCAGTAGCCCCGCCCCTGAGTTACGTCAGTCAGAGCGAAATGTCCCTTGGGGGCTGGGCAGGAGGGTGGGGACCACACCAAACGCGGTGCAGAGGCAGCAGGACGCTGCCACAGGCTCCTCCGAGCCGTTCCGCTGCATTCTCCACCACTGACGCCATGCTCTCTGCTGCCCCCGCCTCCATCTTCTCACCCCCGCCGCCAATAAGCTGCCCCCTCCTGCCTGCTGCCTGGGGGCATACAGCCCCTCCTCCGCCCCATCGCTTCCTACACCTCTGGGCAGGGTGGGCTAGAGGAGGTGGATCTGCAGCAAAGGCACACACCAGATCCTTAATTTTCTAGCCCGCCTCGCCCACTTCTTCCCCTCAGACTTAATCCAGCAAAATAGCAGGCATGTGTCTGAGGCGACCCATGGGCGACCAGAATTCCTACCCACACATAAGCAAAAAAGTTTACTTACATCTGGTTGGCCTTCCTATCACCCTCCCCTCTCACTATAGCATGCAGCACATGCTCCGTTGGTGCAGCTGCAAGCTATAGTGTGGTGCGGGATAGGATTGGGCTGTAAGGCTGCAATCTTATATGCTCATTCCTAGGAGTAAGTCCAATTGAACAAAATGGATTTTACTTCTGAGTAGACATGCATAGGATTGCACTGTTCATGATTGTGTGCTTTCCTTTTTCCTGTGAACAGTCATGGTGTTTTTTGAAAGTGTTGCTCGCAAATAGTAGCTGAATTTTTACCATTTGTAAATTGAAAGGAACAGCCATTTGATCAAAATGTACATTTGCTTTAGAAAAAAAAAATCTCATCTCGTACACAGAAGTCTCAAAAAGTGATATACAGTATTCCAGCCTAGAGAGTGTTAGCATTATTTTTAAACCACATAGTTTTTAAAATGTGCATCAATGGGGTCAGTTCTCAAGACTATTGGAGGGCATAGATACTGTAGTTTTCAGTCAGCTCCAGTGACTTCCAGCTACTTCTGCCCAGTGTTAACATTGGTGTTACATTGGCTATTTTCCAGTCCTCTTGCACATAGATTGATTTAAAGGACAAGTTACATATTTTTGTCAGAAGATCAGCAATTTCACATTTGAGTTCCTTGAAAACTCTTGGGTGGATGCCATCTGGACCCAGTGATTTGTTCATTTTTTGTTTGTTAATATGTTCTGGAACCTCGTTCTATGTCAATTCTAACTTGATTCAGGCTGCAATTGTATGCACGCTTTCCTGGGAGTAAGCCTCATTGAACCCAAAGGGACTTGCTTCTGAGTAGACATGCATAGGGTTGCACTGCCAGTTCTTCAGACTCGCTCCCTAAAAAGGTCAGGCTCTGGTATCAACCCTACATCTTCTGTAGAGGACAGATTCAAAGAATTAATTTAGTTTCTCTGAAATCTCATATCCTCTTTCCTTTTATTTATTTTTTTATCTAATGGTCTACATGCCCACTTGGCAGGTTTCTTGCTTTTGAAATTTCTACTGGTTGCCTTAATATTTTAGCCTTGTTTGTTTGTTTGTTTGTTTGTTTGTTTGTTTGTTTGTTTGGCATTCCTTATTGTTAGCTTACATTTCTTTTGCCACAATTTGGGTTCTTTTTTGTTCTCATTTGGACAGGACATTCATTTTCTGGAGGAAAGCTTCTTGCCTTGTGTACCATGCTGGCATCCTGGACCTAGTGGTGACTTTCCTACTTAGTTGTAGACTTTCTAGTTGAACATCTGCTATTGTGGATTTAAATAATATTCATGCACTCTGGAGAGATTTGACCCTCTTCACTTTCCCTTTCATAAATAAATATAATGTGGATTAAAGTCATTCAGACACTGGAGCCAATCCAAATTATGTTACATTCCATTGATTTCAGTGGAAGAAAAGAGTTACGTGTGTGCTTAAATTGTCTCTCTGGTATAAATTGGGCTATTATTAGAATGTCTATTGCTTATTAATAATTATAACAGAAATTCCAATCATGTGTCTCCTGGATCTCTCATAAAAAGATAGAGGAAACAGTTGAGTTAAGCCAGTTGTTTGGAAAGGACATAAAGTCAAGGTTAATGTTTTTGCCAAATTCAAACACCAATCTTTATTTTTCATCTTTCCTCCCTATTTGGCTGCAATATTTATATTCCATTTCCTGCTTTAAAGCTATTGTACAGTGCTCCCTTTTTGGTGTTGTCTCATCCTAGTGATGTTGATGCTAAGGCATCACTTCTTGAATCTTTTATTCTGATGTAGTCCTGTTTGCTTCAATAGGCATCACTTCAGAGTAAATGATGAAATTTCTGGCTACATGTTAATGCTGTTAATTTATACACAGAGAGGTAATAAGGTTGCAATCATATGCACACTTATTTTGAAATCAGCCCCATTGAATTCAGTAGAACTTATTACTGAATATACACAAATAGGACAGAGCTCCATATGACAGAAATATCTTTTCTCAAAACAACCCATTGAAGGTAGTAACTTTCCAAACCCCAAAGAACTGTCCAGAGCAAAAAATAGAACAGATTTGTGTAAGATCTGCCCAAGCCAAAGATTTACCCAGCTTGTTACACTGCTTGATGATTACCAACTTTTTTTCTGTTGGACACTGTCCTTAATAATATCCTCAGACCCTCCATGGCCAATATGTATTGGGGGAGTGTGACATTATGGCTGGGGGAGCCCTAGTGGGAGGATCTGATGATCCTATACAAAGTGGTTGCCATGACCAACCCTGCTCCAAGTTGCTTCTTTCTCTTTTTAATTTGCCTGTCATGTACCTTACATGTAATAGTAGTTTACGGGGAATTTTCTTCTGAGGATCAAAACATAGAAAGGGGAATAGTGATGTTTAAAAACCTATCTAAGTCAGGGGGATAGACACAGATAGACAGGTGTGTGGATTTGCAAGTCAGGTGGATTTAGAGCACTACCACTTTCGACCTTCATTGATTTTTGTTCCCTATTCTTAAAAAAAGTACTGTATTTATAGTTGAACATGAAATGAAAGCTGTCCTGTCAGAAATTAATTTAAAAAAATCTAAGGGGAAGCGACCCCATACTACAGGTGGAGTGTTGCACCCTCTGGTACCACCGTGACCACGACCCTGTTCCTGGTGGTTCAGTTATGTGGCATTACTAACCCTCTTCTTGTTTTTGTGACACATTTACAGCCCAATCCTGTGTAGGATATGGTGGCCAGCCTAAAGGGCCGGCCACCGTTTCCTCTTGAGTTCCTGGGCTGCCTCCGGGCAGCAGCCTGGGAACAACTTGGGAGAAGGGGATGATCATCCCCTTTCCTCCGTGTAAGCGGCGGGAGGCCCTATGGGCCTCCTCGAATGTGTGCAAGCTCTAGAGCTCACACACATTAACGCCAGCTGTGTCGACATATCTGGGGCCTGGAAGGAGCTCAGGATACCGTGGAACTCGGTCCCCAGTATCCCCGCCCCCTCCAGGCCCCGGGAGGCCAATGGTCGCCCTCCCGGGTGGTCCGCCCTCCCCTGCCCTGACCGGCGTAGGACTTACCTGCTCTGGCCAGCGCAGAGCCGGGGGATGGCAGGGCGAGCAGTGCAGGCTGCAGCGTCGACTTTGCTTGCTCTCCAGGTGTTGTGCAAGTGCTTTACGGCACTTGCGCGACGCACTGCTCCGGGGCAAGAGTTACACAGGATTGCACGGTCATTCTAGAAAGGCAGGTGTTGTTGACAATGCTAACCTTTTCTCATGTTCGTCAAAAAGCATGCCTCACCCTTACAAGCAATTTCAGACCTCTGGACCATACTTCCTGCAATTATTCCACACAGTTCATCAACATTCTGCATACTCTGGTTAAGTGGCATTAGGATACTTGAAAACCACCTTATACAAGAAAACAATTATCACTCTACCTACTGCCATGCCACCAGCCATCATCTGTAACAACTGTGAGGTATCTTGTCTATGACTTTTGAATAGGACTAATACTATTACCAAAGCCAATTATTTTTCTCTTTCATAAACAACTACAGGTAGATGCAGCTCAGAACTTTAAAAAGAAATGGTCATCATCAGCCATATCAAGCTGGAAGTGGTGTCTCAAATAAATGAATATTGCTCCATACATAAAATAATGCTCACAAGTTGTAGACAGACTTGCCTGCTAGAGAGAAGGCTGGTCTGGAAATTTTCCCCTGCATTTTGTTTTTGTTTGAGGAGTATAAAAATCATGTGAGCTACCCTGTGAAATGGTACAGTCCAGAAACAAGGTTAGCTCCTCATCAGCTGCTTATAAGAAGTAGACCATAGCTGATAGTCATTATGTCAAGTTGACTAATAATTTCTTTTCTAACCTTAAATTAGGAGCTTCAGGGATGGAAACCTTCTATTTATAAACATATATGCCTGGCCTTGGTGTGATAGCAATAACAGTGCCTGGTATGTATAGAGTTGTGGGTTTTGTTCCTTGCTGGGGCTTATAGCAAAACATTTGCAGAAAACATTTCAAGGCTTAGAATGCATTTCATATTTCCACCACATAATTTGCATTCATCCCAGAGCACCAGCTGGATGTGCAGTAAAAGCTTATGAATCAACTATACGACATTAACACTTGCCACACAGGCAAAAGAGCAAATAACAAAAAGCCTCAGAAGTTCCTCTTTCTTCTTTGCATATGCTTTTGGGTTAATATGTCTCCCCCAGTTAAGGATCTATAACCATGGTTTGATCTTGGTTTGTTTCCCTTCACTGTAGTTTGAGGACCGTAGCAGGAAAACGGGGTTCCCTGTTACCTCTGAACCACTGGCGTCACTGCAGGGGGGGCAGAGCTCTAAGTTCCGCTGCGATCGGAGCCTCCGTTACACGGAGGAACGAAGCGGCCCCGCCCCCTCACCTTTGGAGCCTTTCAGGGCAGCGAAAGCAACACGCAGCGGAACTTAGAGCTCCGCCCCCCCTGCAGTGACGCCACTGCTCTGAACTAGGCCAATGTATAGAAACTTACAGTTTTATTGGATTGTATCCAAAGAATGTTACAACCCATGCAATCCTAGGCATGTCTGCTCAACAGTCCAATTGAATTCAATGGGTCTTGCTCCTAGGTATAGGAATTCAGGCTTACTCCCCATTGAAATTAATGGGATGACAAACTTGTCTCAGTAATTTCAATGGTGCTTAGTAATGACTAACGTTCTTTGGATATGACCCACTTTACACCAGCAGTTCCAGCTACTGACTGTACTTCTATGAGTGACATGAAGAACAAAAACTACAGTGGTGCAAATCAAGAAGGAAAACTATGCGTGTCATTAGTTGCACAGATAACCAGTTATACTTGAGTGTGAGTTAGTATGCATGTGTGCAGAACATGATTCACAGCACAATCCTGCACAAGTTGTGGCAGCTGGCTGAAATGGCCGGCTGCTGCATCCTTCATAGGATGCGGGCCATGCCTGGGCGGCCCGGGCTCACCTCAGGAGAAGGGGACATTCATCCCCTTCCCCCAGTGTAAGCGCTGGAGGCCCCAATGGGCCTCCTCAGATGCGCACCAGCTCTTTAGCTGGTGCATGTCCAGGGAGGCCATGTAAGGTGGGCTTGGGATATCTGCATCCAGGGGAAGGTGGAGTGAGCGACTCTGGCCTCTGCACCGGCGCCGTTTACTCCTGAGGAGCCGCAAAAGTGCTTTATGACCCTCTTTTTTTTACTCCTTCGGCCGGCCAAGCGAGAGCTCCGACAGCCTGAAGTTAGGCAGGATCGGGCTGTCCATGTGGCACTGAGTTTGCTGAGGCAAAGTAGACATGATTTGCAGAGACTGTGAACAAATGACTAAATATTTATCAGAAAAGCTGCTGGGCAGAATTGCAGCATGGTTTTCTCTGGTTACAGATTGCTGTAAGTATATGCACACTTACCTAGAAGTAAGCCTATTGAAGTTACATAGAAGTAAGCCTATTGGCACATTCACTCAGAAGTACGTACAGACATTGTGTTGCTAGGATTGTGTTGCTTGGTATTCTTATGCCTGGAAACATGAAATCACACTGCCATAAATTTGAGATTGAGGGTTTCAGAGAAAAGGCTTACAAACAGACAGAAGACAAAACATACGCATTTTCATTGCTTCATTACTTTTCAGACTTCACAATATTAAATATTAAACCAATTCCATGCATTTTAGAGGCTTAACTTGTAGCTTTTGCCAGTCGACAGTGGACGGAAAGTATACGTGGCACCAGGCCTTCCAAGAAACGTATGAGCCAAACCAATCCTAGGCAGTAAACATGGACATTAACCACTCGCAGATTGTAAATGAAAAGTTTAAATATAGTTCTTTGGAAGGCAGCAAGGCAATACATAATTCACAGTGCAATACTATGTAAGTTCAGTTACAGCCCAATCCTACGCTTTGGCTCTGCTGCTAGAACTAGTATTCCAGTGGCGGAGCGTGCTTTATGGCATCGTAAGTGCTATTACGGAAGCGCATGTAGCCATCTGCTTCTGGGCCACTAGCGCCAATGCCAAGAAGCACCCCGTGTATGGCAGCACCGAGGACAGGCCCCACCGAAGTTGGTAAATTGGTGGGGTTTGTGGAATGGGGTAGGTTATGGGAGGAAAGTGGGCATGTTGGAAGCAGAGGGGGTGTATCCTGGCACAAGCAACTCATGCCAGGATGCTATCGCCTCTGGAACTTCTCTACATGCCCCCTCTCTATATGGGAGGTGCCCCAGCCTCCAGCCTATCATATCGTTCACTCTCTTCTGCACCTTTCCAGTTCCACCATATCTTTTTTGTGATGTGGCGACCAGAACTGGACACAATACTCCAGATGTGGCCTCACCATCGATTTGTACAATGGCATAATACACACACGGATTTTGACTCAACACAGGTGGCAAAACTGAGGAAGAGGGAGTCCAACTGCGCTACATTACCTCTTTTTTTTTAGTAGTGTCGGGGGTCTGCCAACCGCTTCCCGCCTTCTGCGTGTGTCCAAACTGCTGAAAAAAGAAAAAACCGCAACTGGGCATTTGTCGGGGGCCTGCCAGCTGCTTCCTGACATGTTTAAACTGCTGAAAAAAGAAAAAAATGCAATCAGAAGTCTTTGGCGCCATCTACAGGTTGCTTCAGGTACCTATTTTTCTTTTTTCAGTCAGTTTAAACAAATTCAGGAGGAGGAAAGTGGTGAAGACGCTGGAAAAAAAAGGTACTGTGGCACTGCTCCCCACCCCCACTCCAGTTTTCCTATAACACTGTTTTTTTTTAATCCACTGGGTTTCCAGGAACAGAACCCCAGTGGATACGGAGGATCAACTGTAATATCGGCTGTTTTATTCTCAATCTCTTTTATAAATGATCCCAAACATGGAATTGGCTTTCTTTACTACTGCTGCACACTGGATCCACACTTTCATTTTGCTGTCACCCCAAGTTTTTTCTCCTGATCTGTCGAAGATAGCTCAGATCCTATCAGTGTATATGTGAAATTTTGATTTCTTGCTCCAATTTGCATCACATTACACTTACTTACTCCATAAAGCTGCTCTCTAACCACCCAGCCATAGCAGGAGACAGGCAAAGAGCACCCCATCCAGCATTTAAGACCTTGCATCACCGCAAACTGGCACACCTGGGCATCTGTAGCACATAGCCCTGTCAGAGGGAGAACTGCATGGTCCAAATACTGGACTGGCCTATGAAACAACTACTGCAGTGACCTGCCCAGCTAGCCACAACAACACTCACCCCAGGCCCTTTGCTTCATCACTGGTATCTGCCGGTGTGTCTGTCGGTATGCTGCCCCTACTGCATTCTGCTACTGCCCACAATATACCATGGAAGCAGAGAGTATGGGGTTCATTATCACTGATGAGCATAACCCCTCCCCTCAGAGCCTAAGAAGTGATGAAGTGATGATGCTGTGGACTCTGGTAGCAAAGAGGTCCCTCTCCCCTGCAGAGTCCCACCCTGAGGTCAGCTAAGTCAAGAAACAACTAAGGTGGGAAGAAGGGATCTCTACCTGCTAACGAAGGGACAACAAGGGTGATCCAGTCAAGGTTTTCATTGAACAGTATCAGTGATAAAGCAGTATCTGAAAGAGAAACGCACAAGTGGGGGTTGCCAACCATCTCCTCCTAGCAGGTGAAGGTATTTCTTGGACCTAATTGTATAAAGGGGATAATGGGACTTGAGCCCTGGGCCTAGAGATTCCTAGTGGTTCTTTGCATTTGCTCCTTTGCTGCTGATGCCACAATAGTTCCTGTAGGGTGTGTGCATGCATGCACATATGTGCACATTGGCCCTGTCCTCATTCCCTGCTCAGTTCACCCTGACAGCACATCTCTGGCCACTGGCATTGGGGCTGGGTGGATGCGTTGATTGGCTTTTTGTATGTTGCAATGATGGCGCAATTACGACACATCTATGACACGCCAACATCAGTATGCTATGGATGACGGGCTGTGTTGTCATTGTCCTGGTGTTGGTGAAGCATCTGAATAGGATTGGGCCATGTGACCCAATCTAAAAATGGGATGGCATAATTACATGGTGCAGTTCTATTGGCATGTATGCTAACAGTAGGTGTGGCAGAGGAGAGGAAAGGCTGCAGGTTTGAAAATAATGCTCCAACATTTAAAACACTCACAGCTGTAGAAATCTAACTTATGTGCTTCTTTTCCAAGTTAGGGAGTTTTTATATGAGGAAGCAATAAAACATGCAGTTCTCCTTCTGCAGTCTGAACTAAAGATAGTATTTCTATACAGGACATTTCAAGGGTTCAAAGTACTTCCCCAAAACTCTCTCAGTAATTCTCGTAAGTATTATCCCCAGCTTGTAGATGGGCAGTTTTGAAGCAGAGAGATCTACCACTTGTCCGGAGGGCACTTAATGCATTTATGACTGGTGAAATCTGAGCCAGGGACTTCCTGGCTCATAGCTCACACTGGTAATCACCACATGCCACCAGTTTTCTATGCCTCACCAGCTGAATTGGTACATTCCCCATGGAGACGAGCCTAGTAATTAGCCTGAATGTGTACATGTCAACCCCAGTTGGTTTATTATCTTCGTAGACAACAGCTTGCTTTGTTCAAGGCATGGAGCTTATGAAGAAACTAGTGGGCATTTGTGATCTTTCCAGTAAGTAAACATAGCCATCTACTGGTCAAATGTATGCCTGCACACATGTTAAAATGTCCATGGCCGGTGTACTGCTGGATTTTAGGTTAGGAGAAAACATTCATTATGTTTCTTCAGTCCGAACAGCCACATACCAGTAACTAAATAGAAGAGAAAGGATATTGCAAACCCATGCTAAGAATTTTGAACATACAGACTAGCATTTTTTTTTCTTGTTCATCAGGGCTAGGAAAATATTGTAGAATTGTATTTTTAGCATCCGTGCCAAAATTACAGTGCCCAGTGCAGAGTCAGAACCATTTAATATGTGCTCAGACCCTATTAGCCACAAGTATGCATAAGATCATACATAGTCATGTATATCATGTAGATCATGTAGATCATGTATAGTCAGGGCAATGGTGTTCCCAGTAGCAATGTATGGTTGCGAGAGTTGGACCATAGGGAAGGCTGAGCGCCGAAGAATAGATGCTTTCGAACTGTGGTGCTGGAGAAGACTCCTGAGAGTCCCTTGGACTGCTAGGAGATCAAATCAGTCAATCCTAAATGAAATCAACCCTGACTGTTCCCTGGAAGGACAGGTACTGAGGCTGAAACTCAAATATTTTGGCCACCTAATGCGAAGAGAGGACTCTCTGGAGAAGACTCTGATGCTGGGAAAAATTGAAGGCAAAAGGAGAAGGGGAAGGCAAAGGATGAGATGGTTAGACAGCATCACCGATGCAACGAACATGAAAATGAGCGAACTCAGGAAGATTGTGGAGGATAGGAAGGCCTGGCGGGATATGGTTCATGGGATCACGAAGAGTTGGACACGACTTAATGACTGAACAACAACAACAACAACAACAACATGCATAAGATCAGGAACAAGAACAGGGAACTCTGTAGAACAAATAAGAGTATTTGCCCTTATGCTCTCTTGATTAAGTCACTCTTGACATGCACTCTTGGCATGCGGAACATTTTGAAATAACAGTTGTTCATGATGGTGATGATGTGCCATGAATGTTCTTGGTGGTTTACAGAGTCAAAGAAGAACATTTCCTTCCTTGACACAATTGCAGTGTAGCATTTGACACAAGGAAGACAACAGAACGGACAATAGGGTAATCAGGGGGAGAATATGCAATTGTTTCAGTAATATGTACTTATTTGCTCTACTGTATGGGGACTAAGGAGGCTGTACCAAAAATCTTCATGGAAAAGTCGGGAATTGATGGAAGTACAAGAAGAAACATCGTGCAGGAGTTCCAGGAGGCAGTTTTAGGCATAGGTGGTATGCAGGGCCACTCAGAGGAATTTAATCAGGGGGTACAAAGTTTCTTTTGGGCCCCTTCCCTTCATGTGAATTTTGCTCTTGGGCCCTCCCTTTTTTGCTCCAGGCCCTCCTTTTTGACCGATTTGTGGCCCGGACCCAGTTACGATTGTGCCCCCTAAAGCCCCCTCCCAGAGGCCCTGGTGGTAAAGGAGAAAGGGTGAAGTAATTTGTAAGGAGAAGGAGACCTCCACCTGAGGGTGGTGGAGCTGTAGGAAGGCCTGTTTGGCAACCTGACATGCTGCATAACAAGGCTTTTTTTTTTTTTGCTGTTGCCTCAAATTTGTGGAGTGACTGGAACTGGAAAATGTGCAGAAGAGAGTGACTAAAATGATTAGTGGGCTGGGGCACCTCCCTTACGAGGAGAGGGTACAGCGTTTGGGGCTCTTCAGTCAGTCTACAAAGAAGGCACCTGAGGGAGCACATGATGGGCAGCCCAATCCTGCGTAACATCTGCTGCAGCGCGCAAAACATGCTGCACTGGGTCCTGCATGGTATCAGTGCGGTGCCAGCAGAGCTGGGGCACACCTTGGAGGAAAGGGATGTTCATCCTTTCCCCTGGATGTCAGTTTCAGCGGCCACAATGGGCCTCCTTGGATGTGTGCCAGAAAAATGGCCGGCACAAATCCAGGGAGGCTGTGTAAGGCCGCCCTGGCCCAGGAAGGGGCTTAGGATATCAGTGGAGCATGCCACCGATATCCCCGGGCCAAATCACCCCTCCACCGCAACCCCAGCCCACCCACGCCCTCCCGCTTTCCGGTGTAGGACTTACCTGTGTCCGGTGGCGCAGCAGTCCTCCGGCAGCAGAGTGAACGGCACCAGTGCCATTTTCTCTGCAGGTGCCGGCGGAGCGCTCACTACACAGGATTGCGCTAGGAGACATATAAATTTATTGTTAGAGTGGATAGAGGGAAGTTCATTTCCCTCTCGCATAACACCAGAACCTGTGGACATGCACTAAAATTGACTGGCAGGAAAGTTAGAACAGACAAGTTTCCCAGCATCAGAGTCTTCTCCAGAGAGTCCTCTCTTCGCATTAGGTGGCCAAAATATTTGAGTTTCAGCCTCAGTACCTGTCCTTCCAGGGAACAGTCAGGGTTGATTTCATTTAGGATTGACTGATTTGATCTCCTAGCAGTCCAAGGGACTCTCAGGAGTCTTCTCCAGCACCACAGTTCGAAAGCATCTATTCTTCGGTGCTCAGCCTTCCCTATGGTCCAACTCTCACAACCATACATTGCTACTGGGAACACCATTGCCCTGACTATACATGATCTACATGATCTACATGATATACATGACTATGTATGATCTTATGCATACTTGTGGCTAATAGGGTCTGAGCACATATTAAATGGTTCTGACTCTGCACTGGGCACTGTAATTTTGGCACGGATGCTAAAAATACAATTCTACAATATTTTCCTAGCCCTGATGAACAAGAAAAAAAAATGCTAGTCTGTATGTTCAAAATTTCTCTTCAGCAAGTAATTAATTTGTGGAACTCCTCGCCACAGGACATTGTGATGACACTTGGCCTAGATGCCTTTAAAAGGGGATTGGACAGATTTATGAAGGAAAAGTCCACCAAGGTTACAAGCCATGATGACTACAGTATATGCAACCTCCAGGTTTTAGAGGTAGCTCATTTCTGAATGCCAGATGCAAGGGAGTGGCACAGGATACCTTGTTGACTTGATTGCTCCCTGAGGCATCTGGTGGGTCACTTTGAGATCCAGACCAGATGAGCCCTTGGCCTGATTCAGCAGGGCTCTTCTTAAGTTCTTATGACTTTCCAGAGATAGTACCATGTTATACTGTACCTCCCTTCCGAGGAGTCACTAGGGTGTGCATCATCCAGTGTGAGAGCTCATTGTGTCACTTCCTTACTCCTTTTTGAAAGCAGTACAAAGCTCACTAGTTAAAGCAGAGCTTGTGGAACTAGCTCAGGTGATGCTGACTGGCTGTATGACTGTGTTCAGTGTTCTGATTCTTTGATAGTCACTTCCAGGAGAGTCGTCATGTTGCTCAAGTAAATGGTTGATGGCTTTGCCAGGTGGTAGGGGCACAGTATTGAGCTGTGCTGCTATTTTTAATATTATAAGCAGCTTTGAGTCTATGGAGAAGTGGGAAATAATAAAATAACATAGCCCAACAAAAAAACGATTTTGCTTCTGGTGCTTCGGAAGTTAGACCTATTTCGGGGTATATTTGGGGTGCTGATTCCAAAAATGGCATCAGTTTTGCCCTATCAGCTCTAGTTTTGGAGCTACGGCATAGCCACATATGCTGTGCTCCAGAGTGCATGGAGGCTGTTTAAAACAACAGTCATAGAGGCCCAGCAGAAGTGTATCCCACAAAGGAGGAAGAGCTCGACTAAGTCCAGGAGGGTGCCAGCATGGCTAACAAGCACAGTTAAAGAGGCTATAAAAGGCAAAGAAGCTTCCTTCCGTAAATGGAAGTCTTGCTCTAATGAGGAAAATAAACAGGAGCACAAACTGTGACAAAAGAAATGTAAAAAGATGATACGGGAGGCCAAGAAAGACTTTGAGAACGTATGGCAGGCAACGTTAAAGGGAATAATAAAAGCTTCTTCAAATATGTTAGAAGCAGGAAACCTGCAAGGGAAACAGTTGGTCCGCTGGATGGTGAGGGAGAGAAAGGGGTGATAAAAGGGGACTTGGAGACTGCAGAGAAATTAAGACAAATAGAGGTTAAAAGAGAAGACATTTCAGACTTAATTGACAAATTAAGGATCAATAAATCACCAGACCCAGATGGCATCCACCCAAGAGTTCTGAAGGAACTCAAGAATGAAGTTGCTTACCTCTTGGCCAAAATATGCAACTTGTCACTTAAAACGGCCACTGTGCCAGAGGATTGGAGGATAGCTAATGTCATACCAATCTTTAAAAAGGAAGGAGGGGGGACCCGGAAAACTACAGGCCGGTCAGCCTAACATCTGTTCCAGGGAAGATGGTGCAAAGTCTCATTAAGGATACGATCTTAAAATACATAGAAGAACAGGCTTTGCTGAGGGAGAGTCAGCATTGCTTCTGCAAGGGGAAGTCTTGCCTTACGAACCTTTTAGAATTTTTTGAAAAGGTCAACAGGCATGTGGATGCGGGCAAACCCATGGATATTATATATCTGGATTTTCAGAAGGCGTTTGACATGGTCCCTCATGAAAGGCTCCTGAGAAAACTCCACAGTCAGGGAATAAGAGGGCAGGTCCTCTTATGGATTAGGAACTGGTTGAAGATCAGGAAACAGCGAGTGGGAGTCAATGGGCAATTTTCACAATGGCGAGAGGTGAAAAGCGGTGTGCCCCAAGGATCGATCTTGGGACCGGTGCTTTTCAACTTATTCATAAATGACCTGGAGTTGGGGATAAGCAGCGAGGTGGCCAAGTTTGTGGATGACACTACACTTTTCCGGGTGGTGAAGACCAGCAGGGATTGTGAAGAGCTCCAGAAGGATCTCTCCAAACTGGGAGAATGGGCAGCAAAATGGCAGATGCGCTTCAATGTAAGTAAGTGCAAAGTGATGCACATGGGGGCAAGAAACCAAAATTTCACATATACGCTAATGGGTTCTGACCTGTCTGTGTCGGATCAGGAGAGAGATCTTGGGGTGCTGGTGGACAGGTCGATGAAAGTGTCGACCCAGTGTGCGGCAGCTGTGAAGAAGGCCAATTCCATGCTCGTGATCATTAAAAAAGGGATTGAGAATAAAACAGCCAATATCATTATGCCCTTGTATAAATCGATGGTAAGGCCGCATCTGGAGTATTGTGTCCAGTTCTGGTCACCACACCTCAAAAAGGATATAGTTGAATTGGAAAAGGTGCAGAAAAGAGCAACCAAAATGATTTGTGGGCTGGAGCACCTCCCTTATGAGGAAAGGCTACAGCGTTTAGGGTTTTTCAGTCTAGAAAAAAGGTGCCTGAGGGGGGACATGATTGAAACGTATAAAAGTATGCATGGGATGGAGAGAGTGGATAGAGGGAAATTCTTCTCCCTCTCGAACAACACCAGAACCAGGGGACATGCACTAAAGTTGAGTGGAGAGAGAGTTAGAACGGACAAAAGAAAATATTTCTTCATCCAGCATGTAATTCATCTGTGGAACTCCTTGCCACAGGATATGGTGATGGCACCTGGCCTGGATGCCTTTAAAAGGGGTTTGGATAGATTCATGGAGGAAAATACTATCACAAGATTACAAGCCATGAACAACCTCCTGGTTTTAGAAGTAGGTTTTCTCTGTGCCAGGTGCAAGTGGCAACAGGAAACAGGTATCTTGTTGTCTCGTGTGCTCCCTGAGGCATCTGGTGGGGCTACTGTGAGATATAGGAAGCTGGACTAGATGGGCCTTTGGCCTGATCCTCATGTTCTTATGCTGACTCAAGCAGCTCCATGGCATCGGCTTCCTCACGAGAGAGCTGCTTGAATCAGCATATAAGGTGGCTGTGCTGTCTCTCCAAAACTAAAGCTGATAGGGCAAAACTTATGCCATTTTTGGAATCAAAGCTCCAAATATACCCCAATAGAGGTCTACATTTTAAGGCACCAAAATGTGTGTTGGGTTGTGTAATTAAATTAAACAGCTGTGATCTGCTACAAATCCACTGGGTGTCACCCTTCCATCTCAGATGTTGTTGATGGATCATTGGGAAAGACAGCTGGCTGGGTGAACAATATATAATGTTGTTACTGTATTAGGACATTGTCTGAATTGTATAATAATTCTTCCTGCTCAGACCCTAATAATCTGTTATGAGATATACCATACTTACTGAGATGGGAGTCAACTGCACACTCTGGATCCAAACCTCCAATAATCTCAGAACTACGTTCGCCCCTTGTCTTAAGTGCAGCTGACTTGCACAAATTCAACTATATGCACTTGGCAAACAAAACAATCGCACGCATGTACACACACACACACACACACACACACACACACACACACACACACACACACACACACACACACGATTCCACTTACCAAATACATGCTCCAGTGGGAGACAGAGATCAGAAAATGAGGCTGCTGTTCCCTGGGTGAATCTCATTTTCCCGGCTGCATCTCGCAATTTTTAATGAGACAGCACCTATTTTTCTGATGTAAGGGATTTCAAGGTAATTTTTACTTTTAGTATACATGATTTTAGTTTTACGTATTGACTCTGGAATGTAACCGTCGAGTAAGATGAAGTGTGATTGTATTTATTGTTATTACACCAACAATGTATATATGTCACTGTCAGAAGAACATAAAAACAACATGTCACTGCCCCAAGGAGCTTACAATTTAAAATTCAATAGAGGGAGACACAATCAAGGGAGGGGAGGGTGGATGATAAGGAAACAGGAAGAATTTGCAGTCAGTTCATTACACAGAGCAGTTTCATGTGGCAGATGATTTGGTACGTAGAAATGCGTAGTGGTTGAACTGGTGCGTAGAAATGCGTAGTGGTTGAACTGCTGTGTGCCTGCTATAATTCACCTGCTATTTCATCTGCAAAAATGAAAAGAAAAAAAGCTCAATTCTTTTTAATTAAAGGATGGGTCACAAGTCTTAGTGCAAAGACAGTACTGAGGTACCAAAGCTTTTGTCTTGTCCTGGTATTTAGATTGATGGGGTTACATCATTAGATTGATGGGGTTACATGTTGTAAGCCGCCTTGGGTCCCTTCGGGGAGAAAGGCGGGGTAAAAATATTGTAAATAAATAAATAATAAATAATACATGACTGCTCAAGGGGCAGCTCAACCAGTTCTGCTGCCCACTGCTGCCCCTGACCCACCATTGCCGCCACAGAATGCACGCAAGTGTGAGCACATCTCTCTTCCCCCCAAAAAAGCAACCCAAAAATGAGAGGAAGAAAACTGCTTCCCTCCTTGACATGCTACATCCTCACTCCTGCTTCTTTTCCTTGTTGTGGAACTTCCTGATTTATGAAAGTGCATGAAAGTGTGGGCTCTCCACCCAGGAATGCCCCATTCCTCCTACTCCCTTCCCTGTTCCTCCCAGTACCTCCCCCCCCACACTGTCAACTCACCTGAGGATGGTGGATAGTGTCTCCCGCCTCGATCCTGGTGCTTCCACTAGTGGAATGTGTGTTCTGCCAGTAGAGGCTAGCAGATAGAATTGGGCTGTCACAGTGGGTAACCACAATTTGAAAGAATAAAACAACATTCAACTAGTAACTATACAATGAATGAGGCTGCAGAAAATGGCATAATGTAGATTAAAACAGTACAAACATCTAAAGGTTTGGTTAAATAAAAAGATCCTTACTGGACACTGAAAGTATACCAAGATTCGTGTGAGGCAAGCCCCCTTGGGGAGAGCATTCCAGGGTCACAATGCCACAACTAAAAAGAAAATGTCATGGATCCCCATCTAACTCCTTTACCCCTGATTGTAGGGTTGGGGGACATATGAATAATCAGTGAAGGGCCTCTGAGAAAATCTTAATAGCTGGATATGTTCATGTGGGACAATGTTCCTGAAGGCACCCAGGTCCCAGGCCATTTACGTTTTCAAGGTTAAAGCCAGCATTTTGACTTGCACCTAGAAACAGACTAGGAGCCAGTGCAGCTGTTTTAAGATTGGAGAGATGTGCTCTATTCTTCTGGGACCAGTCAGTAGCCCGGCTGCAGTTTTTTGCATGACGTTTCCAAACAGGCTTCAAAAGCAGCCCCGTATACAACAACATATTGCAATAGTCCAAACAGAATGTTTCCAGAACATCAATAATAAACATGGCTTGGCTAATCTAATCATGGCCTTTCACAATACTGATACAGTAGTTGATAGATACATTAGGATGCATCAGTAGTTTTCAACTATATTCTAGTCACACTTTACACATTGCCTCGTTTGCCAAAGAACCCTGTGGATTGCAGGGGGTGCTGTGTTCTAAGGCAGAAATCCTATGCACACTTTCCTGGGAGTAAATCTCACTGAGCGCAATGGGGCTTACTTCTGAGTAGACAAGCATAAGATTGCGCTGTAACAGTGGTGTCACTGCAGGGGGGGGCGGAGCTCTAAGTTCCACCGAGATCTGACCCTCCATTACATGGGTGAACGAAGCGGCCCCACCCCCTCACCTTCGGAGCCTTTCAGGGCAGCGAAAGCAACCCGCAGGGAGTCTCCTGTGCATTGTTTTCACCGCCTTGAATGGTTCCAAAGGCGAAGGGGCGGGGCCGCTTCGTGCTCCGGTGTAACGGAGGGTCGGATCGTGGCAGAACTTACAGCTCCGCCCCCCTGCAGTGACGCCAGTGCGCTGTAAGTGCACGCTTAGTTCATATGAAGTGCACTGCTGGGCCACACTGTCACCGCTATGAACCAAGGGTGTGTCTGAGAACACAACCAGCATTCCTGCATGGCTGTGTGTTGGTGTGGGCAAGCTCATCTTCTGCGGAAGCTTGTGTGCCATTTGCCAATTTTGTCACTGAGCAATCTCTGATAAGCTTTCCCAGGGGAGAGTTTGAAAACCAATGTCCTATCGTATTTTGTATTTCATAGTTAGCATGCGACTATATATTTGGGAACTGTCATGTAACGGTATTTTTTATCTGACAGCATTTGATAGATAACTTGCAATGGTAATTAACATCTGGCAACTGAGACAGTTATAGGATTTTGGAGTTGAAGTCAGTCATATTAATCAAGAAGAGATGTTTAAAGCTTTTAAAGTTTAAGGCAAAAGTGTCACATGCAAAATTTAATTTTGAGTTCAAAATGTGTCTTTTACAATATAGCCGTAGATCTTTTACAGTTTGACAAAATGGGAAAATGTGTCACTTTGGAATCTTTGCAAATATTTGGGCCTAATCTTACCTTGGGGAAAGCCTCCACTTCCCCAATGGGTCTCCTCGGACCTACGCCAGCTATTTTGCTGGTGTACATCCAAGGATAGTCAAGGAGAGGGAAAGGGAACAAGGTTAGGATCCTGCACATGTCAGTGCCGTTGGGAACCAGCCCTCCCTCCTTGATTCACCTTCCACCCTCCCCCGTTCCACCCATCATCCACCACATTCTGCCCCCTCCTATTGCCCACCTAGTTCCACCCCCTGCCCATCGCCTGCCTTCCATGCCAGCTTATCTGGATTGGGCTGTTTCAGTTCTTTTCAGTCCTGTTTAAAAGCTTCAGTTGGTGCAGAATGCAGCACCTTCTTCTTTTGTGGATGAGATAATTGTGCTCCTTAATCTGCACTGGATCCCCATTGGCTTCTAGGCACAATTCAATGTGCTGGTTTGAACTGAGGGATGACCAACTTCTATATTCTCCAATCTTTTCTCCAGTTACAAATATCTCCACCCCATGAACGAATGCCATCTCTTAGGACTAGATAAGCTGAGAATATAGGGCGTTTTTATGTTATTTTAGCAACGCTGTTTCCACTTCCATGTGGCTGCTTCACCTGTTGCTATGATAATATATGTACTGGGGAGAGGTCACAATGGAGGGGGTATGATATGATTACTCTCCATGCCAGGAGAACCAGAGAAGTAGTAATCATATACTGATATCATATTCCCCCTCATGTGGTCTCTCCAGTACATATGTTACGACAGTGGCAGCCACACAGGGTCAAACTAGACACTACATAATCACCTGTTTAATTTTTCTTCCAGAAATAGCAGCTGCACAGGGCTGGCGGGGGGGAGATAGTACAGATCTGGAGTGAAATGGGGGGACACACGTCTTAACTCATTGCTTCATGTCATAGTCCTGAACTAAACTAGATTTCCCCGCCCCCAAGCTGCTATTTTGACAAGAAAAAGAGCTGCCATTGGTGCTAGTGGAAGCACATCTTTCCCCTACTCAAACGACTGCTGTGGGGGTGATGGTTCGGATTGGGACCACGGTGGAGATGATGAGGGTTAAAGTTCCTCACGGTCCCAATCCAGTCCCAGATCAGGCTTCTTCACCCTACGACTGTTGTTTTTGAATAAATTAAGCCTGTCAGCGCTAATTACAGGCTTCATGTAATGTCTAGTTTGGGCCGTAGAGGAGGAGATGTTTGTCGTCTTACTCTCCCTCCTCTTTGTCCTAGTTCTGCTCCCTTAGACCACCCTCAACAATTCTCTCTGTCTCCCTCCTTGATGTTCACACCCTTCCAATATGCCAGCAAATTACCAACTGCTGTTAACTTTTCCTCATCACCCTGAGAACTGAATGATGCTACTACGAATGAGCCTTTAGATGTGGTAAGGCAATTTGCAGCGATCCCACCCCAGAATCCCTCTCGCCACCAGCAGTGGCTCCTTGAGGAGAGGAACATCATGGGGGGGGGGGGGAGAGACGTATTACACGCAACTCTGTATCTGCAAATCGTCTGCTCAGCCGGATCTGAACATATTAATATATATCTGTTCCAAAGCCAATGTGACCACAGGGAAAGTTTTCCTTAGCTCACAGGGCAATTACCTAGGCAGGCATTGTTTGAGTGACCTGTGAACTAGGGGGGATGTGGTTTCTGGTGTAATAGGGGAATCTCATCATAGTTTGGGCAGGGTTTGCACTCAAATTGTACCCCATCTCCAGATGGGCTAAGTAGTTCATACCAAACCTCTCTGAGAAACAAGACCCACTAAATGACCCCATATACATGTGTTCTTTTTTTTTTTTAAGAAAAACCAATAGTGCACAAGTTGACCATATACTTGTGAAGGGGGAAAGAAAGGTTATTTTATTCTTGCCAGCCTAATTAAAATATCTCCCCCCTGGTCCTTATTGTCAAGCTGAAAGCTGTCCAAGTTGTGCCTGAAGAAAGTGCTCACTCAGAATGATTCCACTTGTAGTGCCTGCTTTCCATCTGCGAGTCCTTAGAAAATTGTCACACTTTCGGCTGCCTTCATCCATCTCCCTAATTCCTTGGTTACAGTCAAAACAGTTTTAAAAGGCTCAGTTCCCACAGTGGGAAAGAAACTGGGATGACGCCCGCAAAGCGCTTCTCTGGTTAAAGAGCAGCTGACGCCTTGTGGAAAACTTGGAGACGCAAGGCTCTCTCCTGCTCCTGAGTCAGTGGGGCTGATGTAGCTCATGTGTTTTGCATTTCTTTCCACAGACAAAAAAGCTTATACCCCTTGCAAAGAATATCTAGAGGACCATTTGAAGGAAAGATGTGTACTTGGTCCATATCCTCTGAGTTCATATCCCAGCACATGATCCCTCCACCACTGGTTCCCCTCCCTACCCTGCACATGCATGTACATGCATAGACACTTGTATGTGGGTTTAACATAACATGTGAATAGCGCTACACACAAGCAAACCCAGGTTTGCCATTGCATGTACACAGCCAATCCCAGCTCTTTGACAAGCATACTTTAGCATGCACCTGATCGTATTTTGATCAGGTTTGTTTGCTTTTACTTTTGACTGCATAGATTGTTTTTAACTGAGTTTTGTAAGATGCTTGGAATTGGAAGAATGTCAAGGTTTACATTTTTAAATAAATAATTAAATCGCAGCTTTGAAACATACATTTTTTGCAGAAGAGACTCCAGCCCCCCCCCCGTGGGTGGGGGCTGCCGCCAACATGCCCCCATGGCCGCCACACGCCCCGCCCCTGGGGCGTGTGTCAGCAGCATAGCGCGCCTCTGCACGCGCGGACACGGCCCCGGCGCTTTTTCGCTCCTTTTTGGAGTCAAACGAGCACAAGGGAGGGTGGGAGGGCCGAACTGCAGCCGTTCTCGGCTACGAAGAGAATGAGGAAGCGACGGGGCAGCAGGTAAGACCGGCCCGCGCCTTGGAGTCCACCGCCCCAATCGCCCCCGGTGATGCGACGCCTCTGATTTGTTGCATTATCTACTCGCATTGACATGCTTTGGAGCTGCTAGGTTGGCAGGAGCTGGCCAAGCAACGAGCGCTCACCCTGTCGCGGGAATCGAACTGCCGACCTTTCGATCAACAGCTTATGGTTCAGTGGTTTAACCCACTGCGCCACCCGCTGGCCTCTGTACTTGTATACTTCCATACAAAGCAATGTGTTGCTGCCGTATTCAACTTGCCATTTTATACCCGCATTGCAAATCTTCTTCTTCTTCTTCTTCTTCTTCTTCTTCTTCTTCTTCGCACAAATGCATTGATGCCATAGTTTATGCCATTGATGTCTCGTTTATGAACAAGATCTGGGCTCCTGCATTGAAGAAGAAAGCCAAGAATTCCGTCCTCCCATATGCAGGTCTGAGGTCACCTCAGTTTGTCTGAGAGCTCTTGCAGGATCACTGCTATGGGCCACAATCGGAACTCCCATGTTAACGATCCTCAGCTGATCAGTGCTGCTGTATCTTTTTAAACCTGCAGTCTGAGAGACAATTACTTTGCCATCTTTACAGCTCACTGTAGCTTTGTTTTTGCCTGATAACGGTCATTGATAGATGACAGAAACGTTGCCTTTAGATTAATTTTAAAATTCATAAAGTTTTAACAGAGTTTTTAATTGTGTTTTGACTTGTGATTTTAATTTCTCTGTGTCATGGCTTTTAACCCTGACCATTATTGCTTCTGTGAGAATGATGCCATAGTGTTATGCATTTTTCCACACATCCTTTGATACCAGTCTACTGTACATCTTTAGGGCTAACTCCAAAATGTCACTGCACATACTAATATCTATGATCATTGGGCAGTGGTTAGTAGAAATGTATTCAACAAGGAATTATATCCAGTTGAAATCAGTTGGAATTGCTTCTAAATAAACACGGTGATGATTGAACTACAAGGGTTTCAAATCTCTACTGCCGAACAGCTGCCATTCATTTTACTGGGATTTATGCAATGTTGGTGGAGTATAACCAAAAAGGCCTTCACATTTTTAACAAATCATGTTTCCATTGTTATCATCTATTATAGTGTCCCCTTTGGTCTCAGTAACAAAAGTCTTTATTTAAATGTAGAGGCCACAATTGGCTATTCCTGCAAAGGCTTCTGAAAGGCCACCCAGATAAAATTTTCTGTTTTTGTCTCCTAGCTGTAATTTATTTTAATTTATTTGCAAGAAGGGCTGACAAGTAACAATGCATTTTCATTAATAAAAAAGAACAAAAGAGTTATTTTCCAAAAATGCAGCTAAGAATTGTTCCCGCAAATTTTTTCTTATAACAAATCACTGATATCTTTCATATGAAGACACACACACACTCATCCATTTCCTCCTTTTTGGTCCATGTGAAATTTTGTTTCAATTAATTGGATTCCTTTGCTAACCCAAAAGAATTGTTGAAAACACAGTGCTGGCTTTCCCTTCTTCCATGAAATGTCATTTGTTGACAAATACTGCATTTCCTGCCAGAAAAAAAAAAAAGTTTGACTGGAAATTTTTCAGCAACTCAGAGTTGTAATATTTGGGTTCTGTCCCCACCCCAAAAGACACACTGAAAGGAAAAAAATTATATTACATACAGTACAACAAATATGCAAGCAAACATGGGGTATATTTAGTAGCTAAGCCAGCTATGAAGATGAAAAGATACGAAGTTAGATCAGGGGTGGCCACCCTTTCAGCATGAATGCTCCTGGCCTTTTAATGTTTGCATAAGTGAGGGCATTTCAGCAGGTGCAGCTGCTTTAGCAGCACCATCAACAATTGCAGCTGCCAAGATGCTGTCTTCTACACAACTCTTCAGAACATAGAGGCCCTAATAGTGGAAGCTTGGCCACCCCTGAGTTAGATGAATAAAAAGTTGCTTAGAACACAATTTACAGAAAAACATAAATAGAACGATGGTCCAAAAAAGAAAGGCTCCATCTTCCTAAGTGTGGGTTACAGTTCCTAGGGGCCATGAGGAAACGCCCTGCACTTGGCTACCCATGACACACACACCCTTACCACTACCACCAGTACCGAGGGTTCAGGGGCCAGTCCAGATAGGTGGGCCTTCAGATGGGTATGTATGGGGCCTCAGCCAGTACCTGATCTGACCAATCCCTGATGCTACTCCTGTATCCTTCAATGAAGATAAGTGTAGCAAAAGAAGTTTCATTGACCTGTTCTTGCCCTGTCCCAACGTTTGCCAAGCATAGTCCTTCAGCTGAGAGTAGTGGGGACTTGCAGGGATTTCTCTTGCCCCCTTGGACGCAACTCTTCTACTTATGATACAAATGTTTATGATTTAAACATCAGCAGTGGCCAGAGGGTCTGCGACTGCACCATGAGGGGCTGAGGGACCCTCTTAAAGGAAAGGTAGAGATTGTGAAGGAGAAGAAAGAGGAGAATGGTATACAGTGGCGTCGCTCCGGCAGGGGCGGGGCTGTAAGTATCGCTCCGTCCTAGACTCTTTACCGAGCGAGCAGGAGGCGGCCCCGCCCCCTCACTGTCAGAGTCTTTCCCGTGCGGAGAAAGCAGCAGGCAAGAGACCCCGCCCCTACCGGAGCGATGCCACTGATGGTATATGAAATGTCCCAGAAAATCTTTAGCCATTTGTTTGCTCTTAAGATTAACAAGTGATATTTCCAACGTGTCTTATTGATGGGTCAATGTTTGAAAGCTATGCTAGATGGATCAATGGCCAGACTCAGTATAAGGCAGCTATATATAAGGCAGTTAACTCCTGCTAACTGGGCATAACCCCTGCTAACTGGGCAAGAGGCACTTTTTCATTTGGTGCACCTCTTATATTTAGCAGGGGGAGGGTAACTGCTCCCCTTTCTCCCCAGCACAGTGTCTTTTCTGGTGGCTGTTTGCTGGTGGTCTTCTGCATCTTTTTTAGATTGTGAGCCCTTTGGGGACAGGGAGCCATTTAATCATTTGATTTTGTCTGTAAACTGCTTTGTTAACTTTTTGTTGAAAAGCGGTATATAAATACTGTTAATTAAATACTGCTAATAATATATGATTCTAAGGTGTAAAATATGCAAAGATGGTTAGCTGACAAAAATAACATTTGAACCACCTCAGCAGCTATTCAGAGTATGGTAATTATACAAAATAGTTTGACGTCAATTTATTTATTTCGCTGCTTTTCTGAAAAGACGTTAAAAGCAGACGGCAAAAAAGAGAGTAAAAATAAGAAAGATGCCATTTAAAAGCAAAAATAATGCATGAAAGAGTAAAGTTAGCAGCCATAAAATGTCAGGGTGGCAGTTTTCAAAGTCACTTAAAGGCAGCACTTTTCCTCTCATGCCATGTATAGGTAGAAACAGTCAGGGGGTCAACTCGGTAGTTTCATGGTATAGTTCGATGAGGGGAAAAATAAAGACAAGCAGGGAAGGAATAGACAACTAGATCAGGAAAGGATCAGGTAAAGCTAGGCTTACCAGATCTCCAACCGGGACAGAGTGCTAGACCTTTAGGAGAAGGAATGTGGGCAGGTGTAGCTTGTTAAACCTTAGAGCACAATCCTAGGCATATCTATTCAGAAGCAAGCCCCATGGATGCCTAGGATTGTGCTCTAAGGTTTAACAAGCTACACCTGCCCACGTTCCTTCTCCTAAAGGTCTAGCACTCTGTCCCGGTTGGAGATCTGGTAAGCCTAGGTAAAGCAGAGTAAGGCAAAGGTAACAAAGGCAAAAGCAGGATGGTGCAACCCAGAATGCCGACTGATGCCATCTTGGGTCCACCGCCTCTGCGCTACAAAAAAAAACAACCCCAAAACATTTACCATTTATGGGAGTTCCGGTTTCATTTATAGGGACAGCATGAAACTCATACACTGTCCCTGTAAATAAAACCAGAAGTCCTGTACTTCTGGGTTTCATGGCAGCAATGATCTGCTTCTCGCTTGAGTGAGCGGGAAGCAGATCAGTGTGACTTGCATTGGTGGCAGGTTAGAGGGAGGCAGCAGCAGCAGCAGACTTGGGGTGAAAGGCACCCCGAATCCACTGCCCCCTCAGATCTCTTGCAATCTGCTGCCACCGATGCAATCTGTGTCTGGTGGCTGCATGGATGGGCCAGCACAAAGTGGAGCAAGCTGGTCATTTGCAGCTCAGCACGTAACTTCTGACAGGAATTGTTGACCAGCCAAAGAAAGCAAAGAGAAGCACTATAGGGGCTTGTGTTCTGCGATGGTAGGGTGGGCAGGGGAGCAGGTCCTGCTAGGAATTACCCTGGCTGATAGGTCAGTAAGCAAGATTCAATCTATGTTGGATGGCAAGCTCTGGACCATTCGGGGAATGGCTGTTCACTTGGTACTCTGCCCCTGATGTCAAGCATATTGGCCATGTTGAAGTGTGCTCTGGGTTTTGAATCTATGTGCTCAGCTTCTGAAGACTGGATGACACTGAAACAAAGACACAGGGCAGTCATGCTGTGTGGTCGATGGCTTCACCCAGATAGGAGGAGGATGGCTTGAGTAAATGTTGAAGTGACAGCAAAACAGTAGGGACAGGGAGTGTCGCCTGTCTGCTCATTTCATGTGCAACAACGTGACTGGGAATGTGAAGGAGGGACCGATTCCAAGTGCCTGGGGCAGGAGAAGTGCTTCAAGCTGTCTGTGCAACATGCCAAATGAGCTTTCCTAGTGCTGCTCCCAGAAAGGGATTTATGGCTTGGCTATGCTCTGTGGTGAACTGTTAAATATGCAGATTATGGTACAAATTGAGTGGAGATGGGGCTTAGAGCCAGCACTTCGAGGGCAACGCACTGGAGGTCTCCTTGACTTATGATGTGTGTGGTAAACTGACGGCTGGAGATTCGGCTGCCATCAATGTGGGTGTCATGTGTGTTGCTACAGTGCATGCAGCATCAGGTAAGCATTAACTCCAGGGCTCTTAACACGGAGGCTTTCTGAAACATATCTTCTGTGGGAAAGGGCTTTTGCTTGCTTGCTTGCTTGCTCACTCACTTCTTCAACACCTGATAAGATCGTGAAAGCCACGAATGGAAAACTAGTCTCCACTGTCCCTCAGACGCCACTCTGATGCCTGCAAAGTGGCAAGCCCACTGGCAACCCCAGAGCAAATGGCACAGACGAATTGCAGCACAGTACTCTAATTTCAAATTCTAGTGGTCTGTCTTAGAGCTAAAACAAAAACATTGGAAACCTTTCCAGTTAAATAGTTTTGTGTGATTTAACACTAACACTCTACATACTCTGACCATCCATGTACTCTGCCACAAAAAAGGACACTTGCATTCCAACAGCCAAACACCCCAAAGGCCCACACTATTGGCTTTATATCTGCCATGGCTCCTTCCAAGTAATTGAGAGAATTGTAATTTGGGGAACGTGCTGAGAATATACAGTATATGGGTGCGTTTTCTTCACGAGGAGCGGCTGCAGCGGTGTTTCTTGGTGTGAGCTGCGCACTGACGCCCACCTTTGCTTCCATTAGGCTCCAAATGGACCCTAACGGAAATGAGGAGTGGTGACATTGCGATGCAGAGGGGACACGAGGCATCATGATGTCACCCGGCCCCGGGTGGCGGGCTGGCTCGTGATACCACTGGATGTGGCCCTGATAGACAGGAAGTTGCTATAACAACTTCCTTGGACTTCTAGATGTTCATCTGTAATAAACGTAGTAAAGCAAGTAAGGACATAGGTACCAATTAGGGATGAGTAGATTGTGCAACGCTCGTTTTGACTGTGCAACTTGGATTGGTCTTACTAGTTCCTAGACTAGGAGGAATCACCATAAGGTTCACCACAGTTCTTGTAATAGCAAGACAGGAAACCCCCAACTTACAAATGGGTTATTTTCCAGAAGTTCACTTGTAAGTCAATTATTTGGAATTCAGAATGCAATTTCAATGTACTAAATCTTCAGTACAATCCTTTACATGTATACTCCAAAGTAAGTTCTACTGTTTTAAATAGGGCTTACTCCCAGGAAAGTGTGCATAGGATTGCAGCCCTTGTCAGGTTCCCAGTCTAGCCCACAAAAACCCATGCAATCCATAATGTCTCATACCTTCTCTTACCTTCTTCTCCTCCTCTGCCTCTTCCCCCTGCTTTCTTTTCCTCTCTCTCTCTCTCTCTCCTGCTTCCCCCTCTCCCCACCTTTTCCTTGCAATCTGGCCATTCCCAGGCCAGATTGGATCCACAGCTCTCTTGGAGCCAGCGGCAACATGGGACCTCATCACAAGTTGCTGCAGATTCCCATTAAGGATGTGCATCTTTGTTCTCGTGTGTAGATTGGCAGTCAGATGCCAAAAAATAATAATAATTTTTATTATTGTTGTATTGGAAGTGTGATCATATGTTCATAAGTCAGATGGGCTTGGGGAGCCCCTCTAGTAAGTTAAGCTATATCTTTATTACTAGGGCAGGGGTTCTCAATCCTCGTGTGATTGTGATCCACCGTGTCCTCTGGCAGTGGTATTCTCCCCCCCCCCCCGCAGCTGCTTCTGGCCCAGGATGGCTTCCAGAGGCCTCAAAGAGGCCTCTCAATGCGACCAGAAGTTGCGTCAGCAAAACTGGAAGTGACCTGGAAGTCACTTCCAGAGCTGTGCCTTGTCACTTCCAGAGGCCTGCAGAGGCCGTCCTGGTCCGGAAGCAGCTGCAGGAGTGCACCTGGGAGTGGTCTCCGGTTGTGACCTGGGAGTGATCCCCGGTTGCTTCCGTTTGGCTCTAATTTGGAGCCAAACGGAGGCAAGGGCAGGCGAGTGGGCCCAACCTCCATGTAGGGCCATGACCGATGACCCACCAAGTGGTCCATGACCCACAGTTTGAGAAGCCCTGTATTAGGGGGTTTCATGTGTATGCTATGATGGGAGAATTATGGTGCTTTTGGGGTTAGGGTTGATTTTTTTGATGGGTTTGAAGTTTATGTGGTTTGGTGTTCTGTGTTGCTTTTTTATGTATGAGTGTTTCTGTTACAAGAATGTGTTTTCCCTGTAATGTCATTTCCCATCCATTTGCAGCTGCAGAGCATGTGGCGTAAAATATGTAGTTCAAATTTGGAATGAAGATGTTTGTCAACCTATTGTGTGATTTAAGAGGTTTGGTTGTATCTTTACGTAGTTATTAAGTAATTGCTCAAGGCAAAGAGTGGTGGAGTGGGAAGAGAAGAGAAGGGAAGGAGAATTCCAGTTCTTTCTTTAGTCTTGCTCACACACACACACCAAGCTTTTATTTCTCCACCCCACTCACTACCCCCAGAGGAGTGGAGAGGCAGACCTGATCCCATCCCTTGCTCTCCCTGCTACAAAAGCAAAGGCCACAACAAAGGATACCAAGGAGAGGAGGTGTGTTTGGAGTCATGTTACCAGACTTTTCATGGCCACTTCTAAAGAATAGATGGAACCATTTGTCTTCTCCAGTACAGGGAGAAACCAGCCCAGGAACAATCCAAAATGCTAGCCAGATACCAGAGAGGGGTGATGGTCATTGGCAGTTTCTGACACTTTCAAGGCTGGATCCTCACTCTTCATTTTTTCAGACTTGTTTGATTTGTTTGTTGCCACAACATCATCAGTCCCAGTGAAAAGTCAACCATTACAATGTACTAGAAGGGCAGCTCAATCCTGCCTAAGATCCACTGCAGAGCGCAAAGTGCACTGCGGTGGATCCAAAGCAGGATCAGGGCAATGCCAGATCAGGGTCTCATCCCTTTCCCCCAGTGTCAGCCCCAGCGATACCAATGGGCCTCCTCGGATGTGTGCCAGCTATTTTGCTGGCGCATTTCCAGGGAGGCCGTGTAAGGCCGGCCAGGCCTAGGAAGGGGGGTAAGGATATGGTGGAGTGCACCGCCGATAATCCCTCCCCCCTCCCTGGTCTGGCCAGCCAATTGCCCCCTCCCCCACCACCCCAGCTCTCCAGCCACCCGGAGTAAGACTTACCTGCACACGGCAGTGCGGGTGTTTGACGGTGGCAGAGTGAGCAGTGCTGGCCTTGGCACCGGGGCCGCTTACTCCCAGGGTGCCGCGAAAGTGCTTTATGGTTGCACAGGATTGCGCTGTGAGTTGGTTAGAGCAGGGAAGAAAAAGAGTGGGCAAAACTAGAGTGGAAAATAACTAAGTGTAAATCGATATTTTAATACAGTATATACAGAAAACAAAGGTGAATAGTTGTAACTTGAGTCAAATATACTAGCTGTATTTCAGGAACACGTCAGGCAGTGTCAAACAGCATTCCCCTCTTTTGATGATTTTCAACAAATTTTACTACAGTACTGCAGTTTTATTTTAGTTCTGTTCTGTCATGTTTTCTTAAATTTTGGATTATACTTTGGATGTTTTTAACAGAAAACTGTAGTGGTGTTGGTGGTGATGCTAACTCTGCTTTTCTGTTAAAACTACCCAAAGGCTGCAATCTTATACACACTTAACTGGGAGTAAATCCCATTGAACTCAAGGGGACTTGAGTTCTTGAACTCAGAACTACTTACTGTTAAGTAGACATACATAGAGTTGCACTGAATGTGTCTTACAGAAAAAATAAAATATAATTCAAAGTACAAGCTGAGATTGCAAAACATAATTAAAAAGAATAAAACTGCAGTACTACAATGGCATATCAGTTAAAACTGGATCAGATTCATTAAACATTAAAATTTGTTGAAATAAAAACAAGTTCTGAACACATATGTAAAACAAGGAAAGAGCCTGGCAGATCTCCAGAGGGAGAGCATTCCAAAGTTTCGGCATCACCACTGAAAAGACTCGATACCAAGTCTCGATACCAAGTCTTGGTATCTTTTTTAATACCAAGACAGAATGGACGCTGAAGCCAGGTTTAAATCTCCAGAAGTTTACATGGAATGTGTCTGCCATTTCATTTCCCCTTCATTGCTCTTTCTTGCTGGCTCTCTCAACTGGCCTCAATTTCCCCTCTGATGTCATCACATAGCCAATGTTGAAATAGCACTCTGACATTATCATATCTACTATGTGTTCTCCACTTGGCTTGGATCACCCATGTGACTAATGTAGAAGGAAGTAATAGCTATTACAAAAAAATGGTACGAGAGCAAACGGTGCCAAAGCTGCAATAGATATGAAACAAGACAGTGAACAAGATTGAAAAACAAGACGAATATTCTTGTGTGTGTGTGTGTGTGTGTGTGTGTGTGTGTGTGTGTGTGTGTGTGTTTTCAGGAAAAATTTCTATCCTACTCAAAAACATGATTTTTGTCTCCAAATAAAAATGGGAAAATGTTTGGTACAACACAGTGAGCTAAAACAGATCTTTGATTGGAATTAAAATCTGGTAATCTTCTACAAGAAAGCTACAACTCTTGCATTTGCTGACATTTCAAGGAACAATCCAGTGTCCCCAAAAGAACTAAAGTTACAACACCAGTATAATGTGCTAAAAAAATGGCAATTTTAACTCTCCATAAAATTGAAAAGGATGAGAAGCCTCAAAGATCCTTCAAATAAAACATGAAAACATTAAACTATCATCAGAAAGAAAAGCCCTATGGGTTATGGTGTAGAGGGAGTGAGAGGATTTAAGTTGCGTTTTCTAACATTTGTTGCCATTTGAATTTTATTTGGGCATCCTCATTTCTTGTTTGCAACTTGATATTTGTGAACCAAGCGGTTTTTATACTGTAATGTGTTGTTTTCATATCGCTGCAGTCTCATGCTGAACAGATTAACTTACAAAGTTTGCACGCTTGGCCAGAGTGCCACAATAGAATAACTGGGAGACCCACCACACAGTGATGGCTCCAGTTGTCTTCCTACGTCCTGTCCCTAGGAAGGCTCTTTCCAAGACAAGGCCTTGCCTTGCTGCTCTTCCTTGTTCGAAATGTGGTCACAGGCCAGCACTGCTGCAGAATGTCAAAGTGACAGGGGAATTACAAGGCGCAAATAAATAAATAAACAGGCCAACCCCAACCCCCTCCCCCAAGCACCCTGGAAAATCAAGTTACTGGGAACTGATCCAGACTGGGCCTCCTGGGAAAGAACGATAGAAAAGGAGATTCTCTAGAGCTATAATTTTTAAGATTGTATCACTCTGAGAATAATTGTAACCAGCAAAACAATGTTCACATCTCATATTAATATAAAGTAATAACTACGTGCCTGTAGCCAACTAACCACAAAACTGGGAAGAGACTGTCAACCCAGCTGTCCCACTATAATAAGGAGTATGTATGTTGGAAATGTTTTTTGCAGCAATTTTTCTTCTTGATTCCCAGAACTCCTCCTCTTAAAACAATATGTTCTGGAGCCCTCCTACTTGCTTGTTCTTTCAGTTTGATCCTGCTGCAGGAAGATGAAAAGGTTTAGAAACTTTGCTTTAAACAAAACATGCTGTAGTAGTGTAGATCCTGGCATCAGTGGACATTTTGATTACCCAGTTTTTCCCCCCAGAGGGCTAATTTGTGACGTGTGTATAACCTTACCCATTTTCATGCAGAGATCATAATATGAGCGAAATCTACATGTGATTGTTTTTCACACACACACACACACACACACACACACACACACACACACACACACACACACACATGCCAGGTATGGATGTATGTAATTTTGCCATCTGCCATGCAAACCGCCTAAAATACATGATATACAGATTGGTTCTTAGGGCTGTTCATGTAGAAGCTGAAGCAAGAATGGGATATTGTATCAGGCAGAAAGATGCTGGCACAGTTTTTCTCACAGTGCAACCTTATGGCCCTCTAGAGTTGCCATCTTTTTTTCTGCCAAAGCTCCTGCACTTAGCAGCTGCAGGATTGCCAGAAGTTTGACAGGTGTCATTTTTTTCCTGGCTTTGAGACAAATGTGATGGGTAAAGTGTCACCTGCTGAATATCTACCTGTTGTGCAGCCATTTCAGCCTGTCAGGAAAAAAAGCTTAGGGCTTCTTCATACAAAATATTTCTGAAATGTACAATATCAAAGAAAAAATGCAGATGTACTATGACAGATATAAAGTTTGCACATGTATTTTTTGTGACTTCCTATAAAATAAATGTAATCAGGAAAAGATCATGCCTTGCTAACAGATATTTTAAAGGGACAAGAGCAAAAAAATACACATACATGTGACTATACCACATCTGCTGCAGCACACATATTTTGACTTACAGCCTGATCCTGCCTAAGATTCAGTGATCGGCTTAAATAGTCGGCCGCTGCATCCTAAGCAGGATACGGCCCACATTGGTACATCACATGTGTATATTCACCAACTTAAGGTATCACTTTATGTATCTGATAAAGGCTGGAATCCTATACCCACTTTCCTGGGTGAAAGACCCATTGAACACAATGGGGCTTACTTCTGAGTAAGCATGCATCGGCGTGCACTAGAAGTGTGCTCTAGACTGCAAAAGATCATTACACAATACATGTGTTAAGTCTTTAAGATGGCACACCACCTTTTGTTGTTTTTGCTACAACAGACTAAATATATTATCCCTCTGGAATGGATTAATGACATCAATTCATGACTTACTCATTTTGTTTACTCATTGTGTTAAAAATGTTGTAATATGATTTTATTTAAGGATTTCCCCTGTGAGAAATACAACAAGTCAAGGGAGGATTGTTGTAAACAGTCTTTATCCTTCTATGCTCATTTGCTAAGCAAGAGATGATTTGCTCAGGATCACCTATTCATGAGGCAGAGTGAAGCTGGTGCTTCAAGTGGAGGACTAGCAGGTCCTTCCAGGTCCCAGCAGAGCTTCTTCTGTCTGCTTGCGAGCCAGCCGGTCAGCCAATCAGCTACCACTGCCAAATGGCCGCCTACCTACCATGCCATACCATGCCATGCCTGAGTGGTCCTGCCTGGTTTACCCAGCCCTGGTGCCACCAGCTACTGTTCCTCTGCCTCCTCTCCCTGCTCCTGGAATGGAAGAGGAATTGGGGAGGAGGGAGTTTTAGTGGTGGCCTAGAGTCTGTCTGCTGGGAGACACTCTACGTCACCACTCCAATTCCCTTCTCCACTCCAGAAACAGGAAGAGGGGCAAGAGGGGAAGCAGTCACTGCTGCTGGGGGAAAGGATATGAGCATGCTGGCTGGCAACTAGGAGGATGCTTGACAAGTCACTGCCCCAGGCATGGGTGGGCAGCCATGGTACATCCTAATTTTATATGTTTCTGGCACTGAAATAACATTTTATTTATTTCAACCAGCAATTACAGTAATTAACTTGTTAACACCGAAACAGTCCAAATAAATCAAGCATCAGCACACAGGCAGCCAGCCCGACCCAAGAAGAAATGGCACCTGAAACTCCCCCCCCATTCTATGCCAGTACTTCTGCCTTCTCTGCAAGCATAGAGGGGGGGGGGGAAGGACAATGCCAATAATGGCAGCCCACCTCCTCCTCCTCCTCCGTGATCAAGAAGGAGGGAAGGAGAAGACAACAGTGACGGTCCTTTCCCCCCAACTAGGGTCAACATCACTGCCAACTAGCTAGCTAGCTCCCCCTCCGTCAGCTTGCCCAGATTACCAGCTACCTCTTCCTGGCTCTGCCATGCTGTTCTGAAATAGTGGGGCTGAACAAACAAGCTGGAAGAAACAGACGTGGGATGCTGCGTCTCCATTTTTGCCCCACTCTGCCACTCTATTTCAAAGAATTGAGCAGCAGGGAGAAGGAGAACCTGTAAGTGGCTCAGTGAAACATCCATGGAAGTGACTGAAAGGGCTCAGCATGCTGCCTGCACCCATCTGCCACCTGGCGCAGCCTGTCTCACCTTGCTTCATGGCTGGGCCAGCCCCACAGGCAACATAGCTTGCATATGACTCATTAGAGGCGTCAATGACAAAAATCTGCAGTTGGCAGCTTTTAAAGATGGCTGAAGCAGTTTGCTTTGCCTTCTCGTGGCTAAGGAGATCCATCAGCATAAGGCCATGGCTGCCAGGGCGAATGGCTGGAAGCCACGCATGGGCGACAGTGGCCTGCTGAACCTCCTCCATCCCCCAACTTAGCCGATAAGTCAGCAGTGGGTGAGAATTGTGAATGGATAAGGGGGGGCGGACTGGGCCAGGGGCAGGGAGGATCTTGGGGGCAGCTGCACATCCTTCCTGGCCCAGATCTGCCCCCAGGAGTTTCCTCAAACGTATACCAGCAAAAGAGCTGACTGAGGTCTGAGGAGACCAACTGGAGACTAAGCGGCCTCCTGGGTTGTCTGATCCCCCCCCCCGTATAGAATGTGTGTGCTCTGTGGGGAAGAGGATTGGGCCCTTAGGGTCATTAAAGGCAGCAAACTGTCAGTAGAAAGTGAGACAATTCTTATGGGATTTCCAGCCATGTATCGTTCTTTATTGAGGAAATAAAGTTGATGTTAAACTTGCCTGTAGAAAATCTTCTTCAAACGTTTCTGCCACGATGTATGCGGCGACTTGAGAAAGATTATGCAGGGTAGGCAAGCAAAAACTTTAAAACCTCCGCTTAACGTTTCCTCCCGGCACTTGGGGACCTCCTCAGAAGCAGCACTGAGAACAAGACCAGTACCAGTACTGGCAGTACTGAACACAATGCCATGACAGAGGCTTACGCAGGGGTAAGGGGATTAAACATCCCCTTGCCCTGCGGAAGCTTCCCACTCTCGCTTCCCTGCACAGGACGCAGTAGCTGCCAGTTTGGTGCTGCTGCATCAGCAGGGTGTATGTGTGTAATGGATAGGATTGGGCTCTGAGTTGGAGGGAGAAATGGTCTATCTCAGTCCAAGTCAGGTTCATCTGTTTAATTTTAGAGAGGCTCATGACTGCGCCCCTCTTGACCATTACTGTGCATTGCTGGGAAGCATCTTGTTGACTGCTGGCAGCCCTGTAAGTAACCAGGACAGGCACCTGCATCAGAAACTATAAGCAGTCATGCTTTGAGAGTCCAAGTGCTTTCTAGCCATGTGATGCCAAAAGATGGAAGCAACAAGGCACTAGGAGCAGGTAGCAACTGGGCTCAGCATAAAGAATATCTGTAAACCCTAAGGGATGTGGCAGGGGTGGGGAGGGATTTATGCTTAACCCAAGTCACTTAGGGGCTTATTTTAACATCTACTTCCATTCTAGGGTGGTAGTGTCAGCGTGGAAGTTCATTCAGGTTGGTTAGCCCTTTCTGTAGGGGACCCTCAAATGCACTCAATGCAGTGAACAGAAAACAAGGGCCAGTGTGTTTAAAACTATGGACCTGTATAAACTCCTGGATTAGTGGTAAGTGCTCAGGCTTCTCTGTGCATTCACAACACTCTGCAGTAGGGACTGAAGAGGTTCATTTATCTTCCGAGTGTCTCTGGAAACCTGGCAATTGCCCTCACAGTCATCCAACTGCTCCTACTGAGAGACAAAGAATTTTTCTTCAATCCCTTCAGAAACCTGCAATACTCATCCAAGGTTGCTGTTCCCTGGGGCAGGGGGGAGTTGAGTGAGGCTTGTGTTGATTAATATTAGAGGAGTGATAGATTATGACTTGATGACTCTAGAATCTTTTTTTGTTGTTTCTTTCTTTGATGGCAGGAGGGGGAAGGCAAGAAACAAAGGACCAAGGGAAGGGGGAAGGAGAGGGGGAAGGAGAGAGAGAGAGGTGTGTTTTGAAATCTGCTTCCTTTTGGCCACGCTTGAACTTCCAAGCATCTGTATTTGACTGACATCCTTAGGAAATGAGGGAGAAACTCCATGCTGAGCCGGGTCTTTGCCCAGTTTAGAAAGGAGGAGGCATCTGGCTCGAAGGAGCTGAAATAGATGCCTTTAATGTGTCTGTCACTCTGCACTGCAGAGGGTACACTTGGGTTTTTTAGTTTTTGTTTTAATGGAACGTTTCATTCTGGAGGCCTTCCAGAGGCCTTCACCTCTTTCGGGGATTGGGTTACCTGGGTATTCAAATGAAAAATATGCTTTGTGTGAATAGCACAGAAAGGAACAATAGAAGGATTTAGTTGATATGGGGGAAAGGCAGCAATGTTTTTTTTCAAAGCTGGCCTTGCCAGTCCCATACGCCAACTCTCAGCTGAAAGATAAGAGGGAAAAGGGGGGGTGAATGCCTGGAGCATGTCAGAGACATTCACACTCTCTCCATTTTTTGAGGTCAAACTGGCATATCCAATCCGTGATGTTGATTGAAAGCCTCTTAGCATGCCACACAGCTGTCTTTCTGAGCTGCAACCCCAGGGAACTGGCACATATGTAGGACATATGACATTGCAATGTACAGCAAAGAATACAGCTGAGAGTGGAAAAGAACCGCTGTAATAAATGAAGCCCCTACCTGACTAAATTAATCTGAGAGGGCAAGAGATGAATGTTCTCCTGGTTAGGAGACCTGTTGATATGGCAACAGTGGGTTGTCCTGTTCTTGACGGGGTTGCATTCCCCTTGCGGGGCCATGTCTGCAGTTTGGAAGTATTGGTGGACCTGGTGCTCCTCCAGGATTTCCAGGTAACAGCCATGGCTTGCAGTGCACTTGCCCAGCTTCAGCTGGTACACAAGCCATCTCCATTTCGGTCTCAAGCAGTCACAGTCACCCATGCCTTTGTTACCTCTTGATTAGATAGTGTAATGTGGGGGCTACCCTTGAAGATCCTTTGGAAACTCCAGCTGGCACAAAACACAGCTGTGAGGATATTGTCGGGGTGAGGCAATGCAATGCCGTTCTTGCTTCTGTCTATTTTAGTCCTGTCTGTTTTGATGGGTCTTCAGAAGTTTGTTATAATTTGCCTCTTAGCTGGCCATTTGAGTTGAGCTCTCTCTGATTTTGCTGTTTTAGACTTAAGGAGGTGAGATTTTGGTTGGATATGAGTAAGGAATTCTGAATGGTAAGAGCACTTCAACTATGGAACTAATTACTGAGGATCAACCCAGTGGTGGGTTCTTCCTTACTGGAGGCCTTCAAGCAGTGGCTTGACAGGCACCTTTTGGAGATGCTCTAGAGCAGGGGTTCTCAACCTGTGGTATGGGTACCCCTAGGGGTATGCGGACCTCTCCCTGGGGGTAGGCCAAGCCCTGCCCCTTATCTGCCCCATCAGCAGCTAATTAAGTGTTAATTAACATGGAGTTTAAATTGTAATTATTTTCAGAGCCCTTCTGTCTCTCTGATTTTGGTTTTGGGCTTATTTTTGTACTTAGGAAAACGTACTTTGGTGGGGTGGGGGAGGGAGGAGCTGATTTGGGAAGTGTGACTTGGAGGGAAAAAAAGAGATCCTTGCATGTGTGTGTCTCTCTCTCCCACACACACACACGCACGCGCGCACACACACACACAAAGTTAAATAAGACATTTTTTCACATTTAAAATTGTTTTAGTACTTTTATTTAACGATTAATTACCTAATTCATTAATTGTTTAATCCAATTAATTAGCAGTTAATTAGCAGGGGTGCTTCAGAAAATTGGACCATGATAGGGGGTACCCGGGCCTCCGAAGGTTGAGAACCCCTGCTCTAGAGCAGGGGTTCTCAACCCCAGCCAAGTACCACCTCCAGCACCACTCTTTTGCTGCGTACCACCGGAAGTGACTGGCGATGACATCGCCAGTTACTTCTGGGTTTTCAGGTTTTTGGATGCCAGAAAACGTAGGTAGGAGGCTCTGGGCGGGAGGGCCCTTCTCAGTGCTCCCGAGAGGCTCGGTCAAAAGCAGGAGCCTCTCGGGAGCGAAAACGCACCACCAAATCTGCCCGCATCAGAGTGGGGTACCGGTAGTCCGAGTAGCACCAGCAGTCGATCAAAGTACCACTGGTTGACAACCCCTGCGCTAGAGAGGATTTTCCTGCTTTAAACAGGAGTGTGGACTAGATGGCCTTGAAGGCGTCTTCCAACTCTATGATGTAGTTGTAGATTTTATTGTTGTAAATTCAGTCACCCTGAATTGTTGCGACATTTATTTATTTATTTATTTATTTATTTATTTATTTATAGAAAGAAAGAAAGAAAGAAAGAAAGAAAGAAAGAAAGAAAGAAAGAAAGAAAGGTGAACTTTGGATTCAGCATTGAATGAAGATGCAAATCTTGGGGGGAAATATACCCCCAGAGAAACTGTCACCTATCAAAATGATAGAATATGAATGATATCTCACTCCAGTGAAAATTTTGATTCCAATTTAGGTGTTAAGAACATTGGAACAGGACTTCTTACATTACTCTGTAGAATGCCATAATGTGCCTCTTCTTTAAATCCACCTTATTCTTATTAGGCTCAGGCTGCAATCCTATACACACTTTCCTGGGAGTAAGCCCCATTGAATACAATGGGACTTACTCCTGAGTAGGCATGGATAGGATTGCACTGCCAATCAACAATATGATGGAGGTGGTGTTGACTGGCCTTTATTCGGAAAATGGTGGCAGTGGTTGTCGTCATTCTCCACACTGGTAGAGTTGACCAAGACATTTGTTTGTTAAAGTTTGCAGCTTGGTGGTTCACAATGGATTTCTTAATCAACATGGTTTGCTTTCATGTTTATGAAAAGCATCAGACATTCTTCTTGCATTCAGACTCTCATACAGGGCCAAGATATTATCTCTTCCAGACTGGGTGGACCATTATAATACACTCTCTAGAGAAAACATGGCAGAACATGCTATTAAGCTGTATTATTCGCCAAGAAATTAAAAAAACAAACATCTTCTTTATGCTTTATTTTGTTTCTAGTCATATTTAATTTGGTTTGGAGGTAAGCTTTTTTTTCTCCATGCTTCACCCAACATTTATGGTGAATGACATTTTTGCTACATGGATAATGATGTGCTCGAGCCGTAATGCTGGTATCCTGCTTTCCTACTCTAACAGAGATTTCAGTTGGTTTGTTTTAAGTACATGTTGCAAGACTGTTTCAAAACCAAGGCATTTGAATTACTTTATGATTGGTTTGAGGGTGGGTTGGGGTACTTGAATTGTGTTTGCCATTGTCTAAATGCCAAATCATACAACCAGTTTAGCATGCTGGGTTGACAGAATTTGGGATGTGATGAAGTGACCATGCTGTTGTTTTAATGATTGCCCTCAACTCACAACTTATTCCACGTTTTATCCTTCAACCCTTTGTACTAACCCAATAGACACAGATTGAGTTTAACGTTGGGCACAGACGAAGCAATCACATGTCCACATGCATAACATGCCAGATCATTTGAAGAAATGCCTATCTCTGTATGAGTCTGCCCCCCCCCACTCACACACATACACTGAGGTCATCAAAGAAAGTCTGCTTCAGGTCCCATTGCCTTTGGAAGTAAGGTTGGTGGGTACTTGGGACAGGGCCTTCTCCATGGCTGCACCAAGGCTCTGGAACTCCCTTCACCAAGAGGCACATCTGAACGTGTCTCTTCCTGTCTTCAGGTGGTGGCATCACTAGGGGGATGTGGACCACATTGGGTGACACCCTCGGGTGTGTGTGACACCACTAGTGGCCAAAATTGTGGAAACCTTTTAGAAAATTTGTATTTATGAATTTTATTTATTGATTTAAATAATTTTTACCCCGCCTTTCTCCTGATAAGGGCAATCAAGGCGGCTTACAATTAAAACATGTTAAAATACAAAATAAAATATAGTACAATAAAAATAATTAAAACAGGTAATTAAAACAAGTAAAACAATCAAACCCCAGTGGGTCACCTTATGATTACGTTAATTAAAAAGCCAGCCCACCATGTCAGCGATTGAACACCAACCTGAATAAAAACGTCTTGAGGCCCCGCTGAAAGTTCTCTAAAGAGGGAGTCATTTTTAATTCCAGGGGGAGGGAATTCCACAGTTGGGGTGCCACCGCCGAGAAGGCCCTATTCCTCTCACCACCAAGAAGGCCCTATTTATAATACCATAAAGTTATATATCATTGGAAACATAATTTAATGCAGAATGTAATGAAACAAACCATGTTGAAAGAATTATCTGTATTCTATAAAAAGTTATGGTCAAATAACTGGAAAAAGAAAACACAACTGCCTTATGTAACAAAAGTGGATTTCCTTAACTCAAAACTGACCAATGAGACTGATTGTTCTGAGAGCCAATGAAGTGGTGTTATGACACAGCATGGAACCAATAAGGTGTTATTATGAGTCAGTATCAGAGCTAATACTAGAACTCTTATTCAGTTGTGTAAGTGTCATCACGTTGGACACAGGATTTTGAGGTTACTGATCTGTTGGGTGAACTGTACTGATATATATTAAAATAAAGTTAATGGGGGTGATACCATGAGTTACCACACCGGGTGACACCAACCCTAATGATGCCTCTGCTTCTAGAGGCCTGTTAAGACCACCCTCCTTTAATAGGCCTTTGATGGGTGATAATGTATGGTTCTGGGTTGCTGTGATTTCTTATTTTGTGTGCATTTTTTCATGCTTTTATTGATTTGCTTGTTTTAATCATATTTTTATGATTTATTTATTTATTTTATTTAAAGAATTTGTAGCCCGCCTTTCTCCTGAGGGCACTCAAAAATGATTACTGATCATTTCAGGTTTTTCTTTGTTAGCTGCCTTTAGTGCCCTTTTGGGTAGAAAATCAGCATATATATTAGAAATGAATAAATAAAATTAACACAGTTTTGTTGTGCGGGTTAGTCATGATTGCCAATGGCACTGTTTCCCCACTATATTGTAGCATTTTAAAATGTCATAGTTTTATATGAACATTACAGCATATTGGTCATTCTCACAAAAATAATATGAAGCAACCAGTCATCCTTTACAAAGGCCAAGCTTTCTGCAATCATCAGGGATCTCAGAAAAAGGCCTGCGCAACTGTCATAGATCCCTTGTGCATTGCAGAGGATTTGGTAGCATGTTGTGTGGTAAACTTCACATGGCAAATTGGTTAATCCTGTTGGAGCTCATCATCACCTGAGAACGTTTACTCAAATTCATCCAACGCTCCCCAACAGGCCCGTGTTGCAGGGGAAGATTGGCACTGACTGGTAAGCTGTCAGTAAAGGTATCCCCTGCTCTAAAGCCAGTCGTGTCCGACTCTAGGGTGCAGTGCTCATCTCTGATTCTAAGGCCAAAGAGCCAGCGCTGTCCGAAGATGCTTCCGTGGTCATGTGGCCGGCATGACTAATGGAACGCTATTACCTTCCCGCCGCAGCA
Organism: Plestiodon gilberti rubricaudatus; assembly: GCA_026170595.1. Taxonomy (NCBI): domain Eukaryota; kingdom Metazoa; phylum Chordata; class Lepidosauria; order Squamata; family Scincidae; genus Plestiodon; species Plestiodon gilberti. The sequence continues at coordinate 251,692,160 of JANXHW010000001.1, read as the reverse complement.
GCACCTATTTATCTACTTGCAATTTCTTGCTTTCGAACTGCTAGGTTGGCAGGAGTTGGGACAGAAGACGGGAGCTCACTCTGTCACGCGGCACTCGGGTCTCGAATTGCTGTCCTACTGACCTCCCGGTCTGTAGTGTCTTAACCACTAAGCCACCGCGGCCCCAAGGCTGTCAGAATTAATTTAAGTATAAATGTTACTGGTTAATCCGAATATTTTCTGTTATTCTGTACTTTTCTTTCTTCTTTTTCTGCATTGTCTTACTTATGTATTATAACAATTTTTTTTTTAAAAAAACACTGATATTCTTATTGAGAAACCCTATAATACATTTTGAAAAGTGTTGATCTACTGTCCCATTTTATTTATTGGGGATGGCAATCTTGACACATGGCGACCAGTCCAAGGCCATGTAGTTCATCCATGATGATTCCGTGGGAATGGAGCCCTACTGCCCCATGTTCAAAGCCATCACTTGCCATTGGGACACAATGGCTCTAGATAGAAGCTGAATTCTAGAAAGGAAGTGCTCCCTTGCTCATAGAAACAAAGTCAACTTTGCTATCACAACAGCAAGAGTCATAAGCTAAAAACTTGCCCTCTTGAATGATCAGCCTTTTGGCTAAGAGTAGATCATGCACGTTTTGTTTATTCCTGCATTCAACCCACCTCCAGTTCCTTACTCTGGCAGAGACAGAAATACATGAGGCCACCACTCTCCACGTTTCAGTTCTTTCAGTCCAGTGAAATCCTGCTCGGATTGTTGAGAGATGGTAAGCTTACACATGTCCAGATGAAGAACCTACAATGATAGATAATACCCATAAAATTCAGAGTTGCTCTGAGGAACAGAGAGTGATTTATCCCTCGCTGGACAGCTCAGCTGCATGGAGCAAAGAGCGGAAATCCTACGGGAGCTGTGAGGCACACATCAAAACCCTGTGTCACAGTGTGCGCCACACCCGGGGCTCCAGTTCAAAGGCATCATGTGCAGGGTCTGAAGACTTATGGTGATGCCAAGCTAATAAGCAAATGAAACAATAAATTACTCAAAAGCCATCATTACATGTTCTCTTCCCCCTGGAGCTGGTGTGCACAGGCCCTTGTTGTGAACAACCACTTCTAACACCCAATTACTCATTCTTAACCCCCTAGAATGGAACCCAAAGCAGCTCCAGCAAACCATCCATCTTCATGGAGGAGAAACCTTTTTAAGTCCCTACTCCACAGCCGTTCTGTTTATTGTTAAGATGAGCAGATGGGTTGCACACGAACTGTTCTTATTTATCTTCAGAGTTTGCCTTTTAGGTCATGGAGAGGGTGGGCTTGGCTGGCATTTCCCAATGCTGTCTCTACCAAATTGTTCTAATTTATATCCTCAAAATTCCCAGCATTCTAGTTCCAAGAGATAAAATGGTAGCAGAGAGGCATAGGCAGCCAGCTTCCAAAATGCATTACACCAATACTGCAAAAGTCTGGAGACTATAATGATGGCAAAGAAATGGCAGAACTTGGAACTAGGTGGTGGATTTGTCCAAATTGTTTAGATCTCCAATCTCTGTAAATAGGTAGGGGAGAACCTAGAGGAGAAGGAAAAGTATCAAGTTGCCGGCTTGAGTCATATGAAGGGGGCCAAGACACAATGTGTGAACTTCATGAAAAGTGGGAGGATGCTGGGTGCTCAAAAGCACAGTGTCTTCCCAACTGCTGCATTTGCACTTTGTAAATTTGCACCAATTCACCCTGTCTAGATTATTGCCTATTAAGACTGGACTTTTTTCTCACCCTGGCCCAAGTTGGGTCCAGAGTAGGAGCAATTTGCCTGTACTGCCTAGGTGATGGTGGAACAATTGAATGCACTCTGAAGTTGCCAACTGTTACATAGTCCTAGTAGCAGAATTGGTGCGACCATAAAGTGAGATAGGGTTGAGGGAACTGGCAAACGTACTGAGGCATCAGTTAATTGGTGAAGGGGTTAGTCATAAGAACATAAGAAGAGCCCTGTTGGATCAGGCCAAAGATCCATCTAGTCCAGCTTCCTGTATCACACAGTGGCCCCACCAGATGCCTCAGGGAGCACACAGCCAACATGATAACCTGTTTCCTGCTGCCACTCCCCTGCACCTGGACCAACATTTCCTAGACCAACTTTTCAGGATCCTGAATTTTGCAAGGATGATACCTGAACCCCTTGAGAACTATCTCACTCACTTGCTCAGGGCCAAAGGGCAGGTGGCAGTGAAAAGGACATATCTCCTTCAACAAACATAGGTGTGATTGCGATCTGATGGGATTAGGGCAGATACTGCTTGCTGGCATCAAGCCAGGGTAGACTTACCTTGAATTTTGTGCAGCAGATGATGGAAAGACAGGCCAGTTACTACCCACACTAGGTCTGGGATTAGTGTTAAGTAGGGTACTTAATGACCTTCTGGATCCTTGTTAATAACAGGCAACCCGATCCTGCCAAACTCCTAGAGTGGTGGAGCGCGCACTCCGCCACTCTAAGCTGTCACAAATGTGCCATAAAGCATGTTTGCGAGGACTCTGGAGTAAGGGCCGCCAGCCCTCACTCTGCCGTCCTCTGGGCCCTGCGACCGCCGATACAGGTATGTTCTGCACTGGTCGGTGCAGGGGTGGGGGCGGAACAGGACAGCCAGGGGGTGGCCATTGGCCGGCCCTGGCTGGGAGAGGCGGGGATATTGGTAGCACGCTCCGCCAATATCCTCTGCTCGTTCCCAGCCCGGTTCAGCCATACCCCACCACCTCGGATGTACGCCAGCTTACATCCCTTCTCCCAAGGTGCTCATGGGCTGCCCCGGGACAGCCCAGGAATGGCCTAGGATACAGCAGCCAACCCTTTAGGCCAGCCGTGTATCTAGGCAGGATTGCCCCATTAATATACTTGTGTGGTCCTTATTCAATTCATCAAAGCTTCTTGACTCCCTCTGGTTGGGTCCAGGGCACAATGTTAGAAACTGTACATTTATATCTAGGGAGAAGGGAAAATATCATCAGATGGCTGAAGTCTTATCATGAAACAGTGTTGGAAAGGAACATTAGAGAATCTAGTCCAACCCCTGCTCAGTGCATGCTACAGTATTATCTTTGACAGGTGGCTATCTAGCCTCTGCCTGAAGACCTTCAGTGACGGAGAGCCCACAACTGCACAAGGCAGACTCTTCCAGTGCCAGACAGCTCTTAAAAGTTAAGAAATTCTTCCTAATCTCTAGCCTAAATCAGCTTCCCTGTAGTATCAACCCATTGGTTCTAGTCCTGCCCTCATGAGTCACAGAAAGCAAATCCTACCCTTCTTCTGCATAACAGCCCTTCAGATACTTGAAGACGGCTCTCATATCTCCCCTTAGTCTTCTCCAGGCTAAACATACCAAGTTCTTGTAACCATTCATCAGAAGACTTGATTTCCAGATTCCTCACCATCTCAATCATAGCCCTTCTCTGAACCCACTCCAGCTTATCAATATCCTTAAAATGTGGTGCCCAAAACTGGATGCAGTATTCCAAGTGAGGTCTGACTAGTGCAGTATAGACTGGAACTATTACTTTTCACGATCTGGTCTCTCTGCCTCTGCAACCCAGCAATTCATCTGGGTTTTTTTTTGCAGCCACATCACACTGCTGGCTCATGCTCAGCTTGCAGTTCACTAAAATACCTAGATCTTTCTCACACATGCTGCTACCAAGCCAGGTTTTCCCCATCCTGCACTTATGCCTCTGTTGTTGCTATATCTGGGACTTTACGTTTGTCTCCATTAAACTTCATTTTGTTGGTATGGGCCCAATGATCGAACTCCTGAAGATCATTTTGAGCCTGATACAGACTTCCAGGGTATTAGCTATCCCCCCCCGCCCCAGCTTTGCATCATCTGCAAATTTGAAAAGCATTCTGTCTACCCCCCCCCCCCCCGCATCCATGTCATTTATAAAATGTTGAACAGTACAGGAGTCAAGACAGAAAGCCCTGTGGCAGCCCACACGATACCTCCCTCCAGGCTGATGTGGAGTAACATCCAGGTTGATGCATGTCACATCACAAATTAACACAACACAGTAAAGGCATATAAATGTGAAATGTTACATTTTCTTCCCCCACCCACACCAATGTGGTTGCAGAAAGGTTCCACCAACAAGCTCATATTTTGTAACAAAGAACTGGTGGTGCACAATCTATTCTAGGCTGAACCAACCATTCAGCTGAGAGAAGGAAGGCAGAAGTGCTTTTTAAAGGTAAAAGAAAGAAGCAGAAAAAGAGGAAAAGGTTGCAAGTTTTAGAGAGATTCTGATACCGAGGAGTGCATGATGACCCCTTGCTTTCTTCCTTGGCTTTGGTATAAGCATGAGAGCTGCGATATAGGCCTGCATCACTACATTGAATTGACACCCATCTACATATATCACATATATATTGTGGTATGGGGAGTTATACTTGTCACTAGCTATAACTCAAGCTTTTATTGTAATCATGACCATATGGTTAATGGGACTTAATAAACCACTGTTGACCCGGACTCTGCATCACAAATCTCCTTCCCTCTCCCTCTTTGTTTCTGTCTCTCTTACTCCCCCTCCCTTGGCTTGTCACTACATAATCTGCAGAACAACTGCAATTTAATGATGTCAAGTGGCTGGCACACCACATTTTCACTGGCCAGTTGCTAATTAATGGAGCGGGAGGTACAGTTCCATTTCAGTCAAAGTTGAATGGTCTTTGGTTTGCATAGTGTGCAAAAAAATACCTCAGTGTAAACCTGACCAAGAAAGACAAAAGAAGAATTCCATTCCATCTTCTTCCAAAAGAAGAATTCTATGCCTTGGTGACCTTGAGACTTGATTATAACAATGTGGTTTATGTGGGGCTGCCCTTGAAGACTGCCAAGAGACTGCATTTGGTGCAGAATACAGTGGCCCACGTGGTGGTTGGGCCATGGCGGTTTGACTCTTTTGACTGGCTGCTCCGATGGCTGCACTGGCTGCCAGTTTGTTTCTGGGCACAATTCAAGGTGCTTATTTTGACCTTTAAAGCCTTTTATGGTTTGGGATCATGGTACCTAAAGGACCACTTTCTTTCATACCATTGAGCCTGACTCCTAAGGTAATTGGAGAGTGATCTTCTGGGTGTGCCATCACCGACTGAGTCCAGGTTGGTAGCCACAAGGGGTAGGGCCTTCTCAGTGGCGGTGCCACAACTTTGGAACGCCTTCCTTTTCAAATTCAGATCTCTGTCATCACTGTTAACCTTCGGAGTGGGGGCTTACAACTTTTCTGTTCTGTCTGGCTTTTCCACTTGAAGTTTTTCTGTAGCTTTATTTGCTGTTGTTGCTTTTGTCTGTGTTATAATAACTACTGCTAAAGAAATTGCGTTTATGCCTTGTGCTCTGCTGCTATTTTTGATAATTTTTATTGTGTCTTATTGCTTTTACTGCTCTGTTATGACTGTTTTATTTGCTGCTTGTTTCTCATTTTTTTAAGTTCATTGTTTTTAAGTTCATATTATATTTTTCAAGTTCATTGCTGTGAGCTACCTTGGGCATCCCATTTATTTGGGAGGAAAGGTGGGATAAAACTGTTTTTTAAACAAATAAAATAAATGCGCAAATGAGAAAGATCTGAGTGCTTGAAACATTTCTGCCAATTGCTGTGGCCTCTGGATTGTCAATGGATGTCATTCCTAACCCATCTGCATCGCATGTGTAAACAATAAAAATAGGGGAGTGATACTGAACACTGGTTTTTCTATAAGAATACAGTATACTAAACAAAATGTCAACTGCCTATGTGCTACTTTAACCCCAGACATGGCCATTTTCCTATTTTTTTTCAGTTGTGTGCAGAATGTTGGCAATCACACAGGAAATATCCACTCAATGCAACATTTAACAGACACAGTCCATGCGAAATATCTTTGCCCCAAGAGAAGGGATGCAGGAGGATTCCTAAGTGCTATGAGTAGGGAATTTGCTCAGAGGAGCACAAAGCATATGTTACTCACCCCCCCCCCCCCCCAATGCTAGCTGTGTTTACAAAGCCAGATGCACCAATGTGGTTCTGGTCAGAAAGGCAAGTGTAAAAACCCAGACCTGCAAAACGCTTGCACACAAATCGTCAGTCACTTTTCATAATGAAACACGTCTTTATTGTTTGGGGGAAGCTGCTTTCAGTAACTGAATATTAGGGTTTTTCTTTATCTTTCTGCTTCCTGCAAAAACACCGGGCAGCGCCGCCCCTGCTTCAATCAAAAGCTGTGCTCCATAAAGATGTGTTTCATTACTGAAATGTGGCTGTGCACCTGCGTGTACCGGACTTCTTGCCACTGCGTTGTTGGCACAAAGAGTCCCGTTTATCTCTGATTGTGAACATCCACAGGCTTGAGGGGTGCTCAGGCAAAGGCTGCAATCCTAGATACACTTAAGAACATAAGAAGACCCCTACTGGATCAGGCCAAAGGCCCATCTAGTCCAGCTTCCTGTATCACACAGTGGCCCCACCAGATGCCTCAGGGAGCACACAAGACAACAAGATAACCTTTTTCCCGTTGACACTCCCTTGCACCTGGCACAGAGAAAACCTACTTCTAAAACCAGGAGGTTGCTTATGGCTTGTAACCTGTGATGGTCTTTTCCTCCATGAATCTGTCCAAACCCCTTTTAAAGGCAACTAGGCCAGGTGCCATCATGCATAGGATTGGGCTGTAAGAGTGGTTGCAGCTGTCTTTCATTGGGGGAACCCAACACCATTCTGTTCCTTTTACCACACTTGATGGATTTACTTTTTCTGAGCCATTCTCGTGATTTAGAAAATCATAGGCCACCTTTGCACAACTGGTAACCCATCAAGCCCTACGCAACTCATGTCAGGACCCAGCTCCATGACAAATCTGCCCAAAGCAGTCCTTATTCATAGAACCATAATGATAGAAGGGACCAGCAAGTTCTATAGTCCACCCATCTCTTCCCCAATCAGGATTATTCATAGAGCGGCAGACTAGAAATCAGTTTATGCATTCCATATCACTGTGTATCAGAAACATAGAGCAGACATATATTGTACAAAGTGCTTAGAGGAGATGACTCAGGCAGTGACATACATTGCAGGGAAAAACAACTCTCCTAACCAAGATTACTAGCCAATGTGAGTGGGGGCAGGTGGGGAAAAGAATTGCTGAGACCCTGAGCACGAGCAACATCTGTCATCTTGTTATTGCAGGAGAAATTGAATTGGGTATATTCCACACCACAAATAATACTATTCCAGGTTGACACCTTCCTGATACTACTAGGACATCACATATCCCTATCCACCCTCCCAGGTCTCCAGGCCTGACACAGGGCTATTTTGGCAGCACAGATCCAAGTAGCCCCATTACAGTGGCTGGGAATTTACCAGGGGTAAGCAGGCAAATGTCTGCTTACCCCGAGTAGATCGCCAGCCTCCTTCCCCAGATAGGATACTGTGTGAGCCTGGCGCCCATGCTGCACAGCCATTGCCAGGGAAGGATAGGATTGGGCTGTAAGTCAAGTCAGTCACAACTGGCAGGCACAGTGTGGGTCCAGGATTAAGAATAGGGATTGGTGTGCACCCTGAGTCTAACAGATTGGCTATAGTCTAACAGATCCCAGAGGGCTTCTCAGCTAGGGATGCTGACTGCCCCCCCCCCCAAAAAAAAACAATTATTGCAATGTCATACCCAAAGGCTTCACAGCTTGAGGCAGACAATGCAATTTGGAGCTTTAGGGGTAGAGGTGGAGAAGCTTAGATTGTCAAGAGGTATAATGGAATATCTGAAAGTGGGAATAGACAGTGGGCATTGCTTCCTTCAAGGTAGGAACATTCACTTAAAGGGGCTTGGAACATTAGGGTAGTTCACTCCCAATACAGAGTCTCTATTTTAATATTCAAATAAAATGGTGGCCCATTATAACATCTTGTCTTATGCCTTATTGGAGTATGTGGGAAAGAGAAGACATCCTCCCAAGGTAAAAATAAGGTCAACACAGGGACAAGAAAATGGAGACTATCTTGGGAAAACAGGGACAGGTGGAATGTATGAATGGGAACTAGCTGACCCTCCAGTGAGATCAAACTGGCGAATTCATCACCACTTGGACAGAGCTTTTTTCCAATCACCATTTTAACTATCAGTGATAGACTCTCACATTTTCATTAAGTGATATGAGAAGACATATGTTACGTATTGAGCCCGTCAATAAGGTAAACTAAGCAAAATATATGAACAAGCAATGCCAGAAGAGGAGGAGCATAGTGTTGGACTAGATAGTATGCCTTCTTTACAGATCTACAACATGGGTTATCATAACAAGGCCTTAAATATACTGGTAATTACTGCAAAAAAAAAAAAAAACCTCCCGAAATATTGGTACATTTAAAAAGAAGCTCATGTGAAGAAATATATACTCTTACATTCTTATAGCTCTGCCAGATGAGCAGGAAGGGAAATTCCTAGCTAAAAGGTGGGATTTCATCTCTTCACTTTCATTCAAGGAGTCAAGCTAATTTGGTTGGGGCAAGAGTCTCTCAAATGAGTCAGGAAGCAAAAAAGAGGGAGTTGCTGAAGTAACAGCCCCTCAAGAAAAACTCAGGGAATGTAAATGCTGTAGGTCGAAGATTCCTCCACCGTCTTCAGCATTGCCAGTGATTCCAAGCCAGTTAGCCCCTTTTTATACATCATATGCAATTATGATAATGAACAGCATACTGTGCCATATACCGGTATTACTGCCATTTTGCCTGAAAAAATGGGGCCAACTGTTTGCTAAGGATGGCTAGAGAACATCTTGCTTTCTGTGAGGAAAGGCTTGATTTTTATAAAGCCAATGAAATATATACATTATTAGAGAACAAAGTTGATACAGGGGACAGCGCTTGTCTTTTCTGAGGTGATCTGACATTGAACCATCTCCTGCAAATCTTAATGAACCAGAACCCATGTCATTTCCTGTTACAGTAGATGACCTTGAGGAGAGCTTGTATAAGTACTATTTACTTTCACCCAAGTGCTGATTTGAAAAGCGGGTGTATAAATACATAATTTTCTATTGCTAGAGCCAGATGAATTCCAAGCGTCTTCCAAGCAATCCACAGATCTTGATGTTCATCCTTTTTGCCACAGAGAGGAGCTCGCACTGCTTCAGTCTGTTCCCTTTCTGAGGCCTGGGCAGATGTAATGCATCTGAAGGAAATGTAGAAAGAATCTTTTCTCTCCACTGCTAAATCGATAATAAAGCAAAGCATGCAGAGGGGACAGGCTGTTAATGGGTGATTCATGGCTCTTGGGTCAAAGAGGTTAAAGATTCTCATCTGAAGAGGATTAGATTTTTCTTCAGGAAGCACAGTCTCCTGTGCCTCCAGCCTTTCCTTGCAGCTTTCAGAATCCAGCAACCTGCTTCAGGCCTGCCTTGTTATCCTGCCCCATCACCTTTAAATTCCAGCTTATGTTCTAGCATGACTGAGAGAGGGGAATGAGAAAGCAATGACTTGTCTTTGGCAGACTATATGAATGGAAAGGGATAAATGAAGAAATTTCTCCGAGCACACAAGCTCAGCAGGGCATTCTAACCAAGGAGTAATCTGTGGCAATCCATAATCTGTTTACCCTGGAGTAGCTAGGATTTGCTTGGTTATCAATATAACATCAATGATGTGAAATGGCTATACTATACTCTGTATGTTTCTCCCAAACATTTTGGACCAGCGGCTCCCTTGACCATTGGCGACCATTGACCGTGGCCCCCCATTACATTATGTTGATGCCTGCCAATTGGCATTGCACTGTTTTCTGAGAGGATTTCATGGCATTCTGCAGCTCCCCTGGCTGGTTTCGCGCCTCCCCTGGGAGCCACGCCTCCCAGTTTGGGAACCACTGTCCTATACGACTGAATGAAATTACTTTAGTTTATGCAGGTTACAGCCTAAGAGATCTGTCAGGTATTTTTCTTGTTATTTGGTTCTGCATGTTGAAATCTACCTTATTTATTTATTTATTTATTTATTTCCTGTATTTATATACCGCCTTTCTCATCATCAAATTTCTGGCGGTTTACATAGGCAGGTTACCTTCAAACACTCCCCCCCCCACACACACACAAATGTTCTTTGAACATACATTTTGGAGAACATATATTTTGTCATGTATATAGGCTTTCAGTGAATTCCTTTCCTGTCTTGAACAATGTTTAGAAGTGAGCTGGTTCAAGATTGTCCCTTAGGTCTTTTGCTTTGACATCTGGAATGCATGATCCATTGTTCTCAGGTTGGTGGTTAGTGGCGCACATGTTTTGGCCGTTATGTTTCCTTATGACACTCTGCATATTGCAAGCATGTACAGTGTAAAAATATCTGCCATTGTTTTTAATATACGGTGACCTTTTTTTTCTTTTTCTTTTTTCACAGAAGGAGAAAGCCACAGGCACTCACAAAGAGTTTATCCAGGCAATAAGTGCCCTACATGTTTTGAAATATCCTTTATGAAATCTTCACTAAAACATCTGTAGAGGATAGTTTGAATATTGAAGGATTATTCAATTTGCTCCTCATAAAAAGCTGCACTCAGAATCTGGAGGACCTTCTTCACTGTGACCATACCTGTGGCTTTGTGCTTCTTTGCTGCTTTAAGGGATTGTCCTTCTGGGATGCTCTCATTTGATATTTTGTTTCACGCTTATGTGTGTACAAGCAGTATAATAAGAAAACATGATGGTTTAACAACCATCTGGAGCAAAAGAGAAAGGCCCAGTGATCAGAGAAGGAGTAAAGCAGAAGATGCATTGGGACAACCAAAGTGGGTCTGTGGAACCCATGGCACTTATTTCATTGATATCAGTTTCAGTGTAACATTTTGTGTGTATCCTTGTTGTGGGAAGTTCAAATGCAAGCAGAGTATGATAGCGCTGCTTTTCTGTACACTTTTTTTTATTTTGACACTAGCTGCTCCCCTGCAATGCAAATGGAATGAGTACAGCATAGCCCAAACTCTGACCTCTCACTCTCTGTCCTAACTGGTGTTTGGGCGAATCACATGGCTCCAGCCTCCAGAACACTGAAGTGTGGCCACCTATATAGCTAGTTTACAGGAAATGGAGCCATCTATATGCCAGAGACTTGTTTTGTTACCCCAAGTGACAGCCTTCAGTCACTCTTCCATGTTGATCTGAACACCCAATTCAATTTAAGAACAATTCATGTTGGCACACATGGAACTAAAAATGTACGTGCCCTGGAGTGTTCACATTTACACATACACACACGCATACAGAAAAGTGGGCAAGCGAATAGCAATATATCAGATTTGGCTCCCAGAGACAGATCATTTCAGTTGTGTTCTCTCTCTACTCTGGGCTTTTGACATTTCAAACCTCTGTTTTCTTTTAAAAAATATTTTCTGTCAAATATCTTCTGGCTTCCCAATAAGGCTGGTATTATAAAATTGGACATTTATCGGTCATTATGAGACACAGAGAGGCTGTTAAAACCAAGTGCATAGGGCTGTTTAATGAGATCTTTCGCAAAACTATTGTGATCTTAAAAGTGTCATAAAATTTAATGTGCTCTTAGATGCTTTACTAAATGGAGCCATGCTGTAAAACATTGTAGCACGCTGTTCTCTTTCGTTTCAATCTGAACTTATTTCAGTGCACAGCAGGGTCTTTCTTTGTTCCCTATCTCTTCTCTCCCTCCTACTAAACATTTTACTGTGTTTAAATAATTTTGTTATGAATTGATGCCAATTGTTCTGTAGCTCATCACCATAAACAAAAATTCTTGACACCTGGGAGTCCTGTCGTGATGACACTGGCCTCCAAAACAATAACAGAATTAATCAGCATGTACAGTATTTGATTTTCCCTTCCCCATTTTGATATTGTATGTATTTATTGTATTCATTTTAAAAATTCTATCCTGCCCTTCTACCCTTGCAGAGGCCACCAGGACAGGCTACAACAGTTAAAACAATAAAACTATTTTAAAAAAATTAAAAGAGCACAGCAGTAAAGACACAAGAAGAATAAAAACTAAATGCTAAAAACAGTAGCAGCAAATTTAAAAGCCTGCTGGAATGGATAGGGCTTCTCTAAGCACTTAAAACACCCCAGGTCTGTGCCTCCTGGGGAAGGGAAATCCACAATTTGGGTGCCTGCCCCTTTTTGCCCTCAATGGAACCTCACTGAAAGGTGGGACATAGATTAAGGTCTCAGAAAATGACACAGTCAGATATGTATTTCAAGCAATGCTAGAATAATACAAGAGAGATTGCACTGCCTGGTTAACCATTTTATTAGCTTCCTTTCATCTCATACTAGACTTAAAAAAATGAAATTACTCTGCAATGACCATCAAGTAGTCTGTAGCATTTGTAGCAATATTACTGTATGCTTATGTATTCATTTATTATTATTATTATTATTATTATTATTATTATTATTATTATTATCTCACTCTTCCCCCATTTTAATAAAACGAGTGCCTAGCATGGGTGGTATCAGCACAGAACTGTATTTGTGTGCAGGAAATCCCAAGTTCAATTCCTGGCCTCTCCAGTGAAAAGACCTTGGAAGTAGAGTTGAGAAACACCTCTACCCTTAAGCTCTTGGAGAGAGTTGAGCTGTCAGCCAGAGTAGCCTGTGCTAGGTTAGAAGGATCACAGGGTGTCTCACAGAAAAAAGTGCAGCCAAGTACTATAGACCTTTTGGGCAACAAACACTGTTCCAGACCTGTACCACATTGCTTTTTCCTGCTAGTTCCAGCTTTACAATTTTGGCTACCAGGGCACAGGGATCAGGGTAGTCCTTTGGTTTAGAGATGATAGGTGCATTGACTGAGCACATTGGATGCTCAGAAAACAATCAGGGAACATGCTGCCCAATCCTGCCCCCCGCCACTTTGTAGCATGCAGCCATGCTAAAGGAGGCTGTGCTGCATGCTATGGTGGGAAGGGGGGGGCTATCACACAGCCTGCAGGAGGTAACCTATGGGTCTCCTTGGACCTATGCCAGTTATATAGTTGGTGCAAGGACAGCCGGGACAGGGAGGACAGAAAATGGGGGGAATAAGATCTAGTGTGCACGACTGCTGGCAGATTCGCCCCTCCCTCCCTGCACATCTCGTGGTTCCTCCCCCAACACGACCCATTAGTCCCCCTCCCTGCCCTCAGCCTGCCCCCACCACCAAATTTACCAGCACCTGAGGAACCTCCCGGAGCTGCTGCCATGCATGCCGCACCTCTTGCTGTTTGCAGCAGTGACCTGGCAGCGCACTACTGCAGCGTGGCTTTTGCACCACCATAAAGGACCTTGCACTGCCAGAACGCTAGTTCTGAAAGCACAAGGCTCCAATAGGATCGGGGCCATTGTCTTTATATTTGTGTTTATACGTTTGTCGCAGTATTGCTCTTGGACAGCACTTGACTGGCAACTGATATGTGTCCAGCAATAAGATTACCATGGGCAAATACAGGGTTATTTTGCTCAGACGGCATTTTCACAAATGACACTCATGGAGTTTCCCTTCGCCTTTGCTTTTCAAAGGTAGGTACCTTTTCAACCTGTCCCAACCTGTATAGCAAACACAGATTTTATCAGTGGCTTGGACCCTCTTCCATGCTTCTGATGAGCTGTGCCCCCTTTTTGTTTGTTTGTTTGTTTAAAGTACTGTTTGTGCAATTATATATTTCAGCAATCATACAGTGCCTGATTTTTAAAAGTACACAAAATATTTTTAAACTGAAAAACTGCTCTGAGGACAGGGCGGGTGCAGATTCCATCCTCCAGGAGGCTTGTCACAGGTATGTCACCAGGTAGTCCTCTGAACAGTTCATTCTGCTTCAGACTAAAATAATTTGTTCCTGCACTTCATCCTCAAGAGAACACTGTATGTGTGACAAAGGTATGGTGAATGCACCCTTCAGAATGTAATGGTTCATTTACTTACTTATTTATTTATTTAGTATGCCTAGACTCCCACTTGGAGTCATCCAAGAATTGCCACTGACTCTACCTAGAGTTAGCTCTGGAATGTAAAGCAATAATCGACTCTGGAACTGTCCGTGGCTCCTAAAGTATCCACCTGGAATTCTGTTGTTTGCGGGAATGTTTGAACCTGGCAGATGTGCAGCAGGGCTCTTCTCTTTTGTTCCAGGGGCAGCTGCTTATTTGACTCAGGGTGCAATCCTGAGGAATGCGACGGAACGAGCATTACATCGCCGGAAGCAGTCGCGAACGTGCCATAAAGCACATTTGTGACTACTCTGGAGCAAGAGAGGACGGTGCAGGGGCCGGCCTCTCTCGCTCCATTGCAGGAACACCTGAACAGCCACCGGAGAAGGTAGGTAAGGATCCGACGGGGGCATTTCAGCAGGTGAGGGAGGGGGGCCATTGGTGTAGCCGGCCCGGGAGGGGGCGGAGGATGGCGTCGGCCATATCCCCGTTGCCACTGGGCCGGCTACGCCGTTACACGGCCTCCTCTACTTCCGCCAGCTATTTATCTGGCGGAAATTTGAGGAGGCTGATAAGGCCAGCCCTGGTTTACACTTGGGGAAGGGGACGAGCATCCCCTTTCACAAGTATACCTCCAGCCTGCTGGTCGACGGGCAGCCCAGGCTCAGGCTCCATACTGATAACTTCTGCTGTAACCTTCTGCTGCTCTAACCTGCAACCTTCTTGGAAGAAAAAGAAGGCATCCCACCTGTCTTCTTCCTCCCAGACTCAGATGTTGCCTCCCGCATGGGAAGAGAGGCACAACGTTCCCGTCTGGGCATCTGGTATTAAGCGCCAAATATTTGGCTTGGTGACGCTAATGCTTTAGTGACAGGAGATGAAAGACCTGATTCCAATAACTTTCCATGCTTTGGTTGCCACTGCTTTATGAGGTGCTGTGCACTTTGGTACTTTTGAGAGGGAATGCGCTTCCATGTCTTACTTCAACGTCTTTATTGCTTTTGTTCCACAGATAGGAGTCATTAAACCATGGTAACGTAAGCCAAGTCAAGAAGGGAAAAAAGGAAATGTTGTTGCGGCAATGTGGTTATGGAGGTTCTCTGCTAGGAAGAAACAAGAAGGGGGTGCAAGTCTAAGGCTGCCCCACTTAGGCCTCAGTCCAGCCCAACTCAGCACAAGTGAGTCACAACTGAGGCCCAATTGTGGCGTAACTGTGGCCTAAGATAGGGCTGAGTTAGGCTGCAACTATGCCTGAGTTAGGCAGGAGGCAAGAGCAGTGGGCCAACACCACCCCAGGATCCAGGCAACACTTACCTCCCAGGCAGGCAGGCTCTCCAGGCTCGGTGTCTGGCTCGGGCATGGGCAGGCCTCTGTCTGCATGTGCCAGCGTCCATCCATGGCAGCTGCCGCAGTGTCTGCCGCAGCCCGGTCACAAAGGGACCGGCCGCAGGCATGGGGGTTGTGCCAGTCATGTGGTGGGCGCAGGGCAGGTGACCGGTGAGCGATGTACCCGAGCCAGCCGTCACAGGGCACCCTGTGCAGTAGCCACCTGCTGCAGGGGAGAGTGGCCGTCCCCTCCCTCCTGCAGAAGGGGTAGCCACCCCTAAGCCATGTTGAGGCTCCACGTGGGATTCATGTGGGGGGAGCGGGGGAGAGAAGGGAAGGAAGGGGTGGGAACGTCACACACAAGGGGGGGTCTCAGGATGTCTGGAACCACCTCTGACATGTCTCGCCCATGTGCTGCCTGAAGCCCTGGGTTTCCAGGGCCGTGGCAATGCCCACAAAGAAGGCATCCCAGCGTGCTTTATGCTCTGTGCCCCGGCCATGACCGAGAGATGCCTTGGCCTTGTCTGCTGCGAGCGAGAAGGGCTCACGCAGCTCATAACGCCCCCAGATGGGGCGACGTTGGCGCCTCGTGGCAGGCGCTCTGGCGGGGTGGGGGGTTGCCAGCTGCCATCATCAGGGAGTGGGAGGGGAGGCAGACACACAGGCAGGCAGGCAGGGGGTGCTGGGGAGGGGCACGGGTGGGTCAGAGACAGACAGACAACAAGGCTGGTGGGAGAGGGATACAGGGGGAGGGGTCTGCAGAGACCAATAGGGACACAGGGGCCACTTCGCAGATGAAGGCAATGCAGGAACGGGCGCCTCTTATGCGGACGGACCTTGGGCGGAACGGACGCCATTGACGGGCGGACCGTGGGCAGAACGGACGCCGTTGACGGGCGGACCGTACGCCGTTGACAAGCGGACCGTGGGCGGGTGAGAGCCCTGGTTGCCGAAAGGGCTCTTCATGGACATGGTGGACGCGAGCGGATCCAGTATGGGTGCCGTGTCGCCTGTCATTGTTTGCCTGCCTGAGAGGCCCCCCAACTCCCCCCTCCCCTCTGAGCCCTGAGGGTCTGGCAGCCTCCCTGCTGTGGTCTCCCTGGGAAGGAAGTGGCAGTCCCTGGATGGGATTCATGCATGGGCTTGTTTGCTGGGCACTGTCTCTGTGTGTGGGGCAGTGCTTGTGTAACATTGGGGACATGTATTTCAAGGGGCCTCTGCCCAAGGGGCATCTTTATTGTTCTGGAACATTGGCAGAGATGGCCAGGCGAGGCTGCCAGGGGTAGGCACAGCAGCCACTCAGAACGTAGCAGCAGCAGCAGCAGGCGTGCCCCATGAACCTGGAGACGCAGGCTCTTCCCCTGTGAAGCCACAGCCTGCACCATAGAAAGGGGAGGGACAGCAAGTACGACAGCCAGGGAGATGGAGCAGCAGCAGCGCTGGCATCTGAGGGGGGTTGCAGGGCAGGCTACCGGACCTCTGGCAGCATCGAGGCAGACGACTGTGGGGCAACCAGACTGCAGGCCCAGGGGTGCTCCCAGGAAGGGAGGTGGTAGTGGACATTCCTGGGGAGACAGAAACAAGGGGGTGTTCCATGGCAGCTGGTGTGTGGTAGCAATCGCCATTGAAGAAATGCCAGTGTGTCGGTTGCAAAGGCCTGCAGGGAGAGAAATTAAACACAGCTGAGAGGTGTGACACACATAGCATGGTCTGCGCTCCTTCCCTGGGTGTAAGGTGAGCATGATCCTGTAAGGGGAAAGGGTCAACGAGAGAGACAACAACACAACTTGTGGGTCACAACCATGGCAAACCTAGCAATACTGACCTGTCCGTTGACCCTGTGGGGAAAAGGGGGGGGGGACAGCTGGTGTCTACATAAGGGTTACAGTTCCACACTCATGGCATTGTCTGCTCACATGAATACAGGCAGCTATGAGACAAGACATTGGTACAGGGGCATATATGGCAGGCTATGCAGGCAGCTATCAGACAAGACATTGGTAGAGAGGCATTTCAGAGAAGGCATTGCAGGCAGCTATGAGACAACACATTGGTAAAGCGTCATGTATCCTACCTATATTTCTATATGCAAAGAGGCAGAAGTCAGACCACATGTCAGCACGAACCCTGCTCTTACCTGCACTTACCTGCTGGTGTTGTTGCCTGTGGGGGGGGGAGAGGGGCTGGGAGAAAGACATGGGTTAGCAAACACTTGCATGGAGACAGCTGCCCAGGCGCAGCTGTAAACAGTTTGGCCACAGCCAGAACAGCCCTCTCTACCCTAGAGGGGGGCAGAGAGGAGAGAGGAGAGGAGAAGAGAGAAGTGGGGTGTTTGTGAATTTTGCCCTCCACCGACAAAGTCCCACTTTGTGGCTGCTGGGGGACAGGACCCCACGCCACGTGCTCAGAGAGAGAGAGAGAGAGAGAGAGAGGAGGGCTGGGGCTGGGCTTTTGTGGGAAAGAGGCTGGGTGGGGCTGGGTGCTGATAGGGTAACTATTTGGGTCCATGTCCAGAGTTATGCCACAACTATTCCGTCCTAACTCAGGCACAACTCAGGCGTAGGGTGTTAGAACTTTTCAGGAGAGGGCTGGAGTGGGTAAGGTAAAATGGCTCCTATGGGTCTCCTCAAATTTAAGTCCACTTTTTTTGTTGACCTAAATTTTGTGCTGCAGTTGTGCTCGAGGGGGCGTGTCGGAGCTTGCCAGTGTCTGGAATCCGATTCAAATTCGTAACCGCCCCCGTCACTCCCCTGACACGCCCCCAACACGCCCACTTTTAGGCCAAACTTAGGACGGAATAGCTCTTATGCCGAACTTAGGACTGAATTGGTCAACTTTCCTTAACCCGTCCTATGTCAGTCACAATTGCAGCACAAATTCGGCCTCTGCGGCACAATTCAGGCACAACTCGAGCCTAAGGCGCTTAGGCTGCAGTTGTGCCTGAATTGTGCCGCTGAGGCCTTAGGCTGGACTGGGCTGTTAGGGAAATGGTCTCTCTTTCTTATCTGAGTCACAGTAGTTCTCCTTAGTCGGAAAAAGTCCGTGTTAGTTAATTGTACTGCTTTACTCTTTTGTTCTCTTCACTCTGCCTCCTCTACACTTTTTTGTCTGTCAGGATTTCTAATGTGTAGTTCCTCCATTTTGAGTACATGTTGAATACATCCTGTGATGCATACACACCAGAGCTTTTTGTCCACCCAGATTTCCCCCATTCACTTCAACAGCAAGGTAGGCTTCATGTACTGTACAAAACTTTATGTTTATGCAGCTCCCCAATAGAAGGGAGGGAACATTGGTGAAGACCTTGCAGCTGGGGGAGCTTCTTATGCATTTTGGAGCCTCTGTGTTCACAAAGGATCACTGCATCAAGATTAATGTGTCTGGGAGTGGGTGGGAGGAACACCACCAAGACTACTGGCTTCCTTAGCCTCATGCAGACAGTCATTTAGGCAAATGTCCATTTGTGCATTCTTGGGGCATGCATTAATTGAATGCTCATGACACTTGCTATGCAATGCTCTTCTCTCCATCACTGTCCTCCCAGCTCCTACCACAGTTGATGAATACAATAGCCACAAAGCATGTTCTTAAGTCAGGAAAAGAGGGAGGCAAGGAAGAATCAGGGCAGGGGAAGGAATTCCTCCTAGCAGTAGCAAGAGTATACAAACAAGATGTAAAGTATGCCCTGGAACAGGGACCCTGCATGGTCAGGTAAGGAGCCACAGCCCATTAGTACCTAAGGACCAGGGTAGGGTAAGGGTATGGTGTAGTCAGGGCAGGGGGAGGAGGTCAGGGACAGCAGGGTGCCAGGACTTCGCCTTCAGTAGGAGCAGTGAATTCATCAGCAATTCATCAGATGCTGCCTAAACTTTTGTCAAAGGAACTGAGCAGAGAAGAAGCATCAGGCTGAGCAGTAGGCAAACTGAGAAATCTGCATAGCGAAATACGTTAATGTCTAAGCTTTCATCGGTCCAAAGGGCTACTTGACAGACAGCATGTAGCTCATGTTACATTAAGGCTACAGTCCATAGGCTAGCACTCTAATGAAGAAATTTGAGTTTGATTTTGTTGCTGTTGTAGGATGTGGTTATAGAAGAAGCTGTCCTGGTGCACTCTTGAATTTCAAAATTTACCACTATATCACTAACCAGGGTTCAGAGGAAAGAGGGCAAAGCATTCTGGCAACCACACAGCAAAGGTTGACTGGACATCAGAAAAGTGGAGATGGGAAGATGAAAGAGGCTTCCTCAGAGCTCGACAAACTGCAGGGTAGGAGAGATTGGTGATGATGAGCTCTGGGATATAGAGCAGTTATTAATATTTTTCATGGGTTGTCAAAATGCTGAAAACCAGCCTTCACACAGAGCGTACCTGAGAGAGCAATAACTGAAACAATAAGGGGTACCATTGCAGGATGTTTCTCTCTCTCTCTCTCCCCCCCCCCCCCCGCCAACCTCCACAAGTTCTGCAGAAAACCAAAGAGCAGATCAACTAAGATCTTTATAAAGTCAGGAAGCAACAATGCCCCGTAAGGCTCAACGTGTCCACATATCTTTGGGGTTTTACAGATCTGATCACCAAATTCTGCCTACAGAAAACCATGTGGTGTTCCTTAAACAGTGAAGAAGTATGCGCATCTCCTTGTGTGGACCGGAAATCCAGGACAAAAAGGGACGTTTTCTTCTTCCCTCTATTGAGTTAAATCTCTGTATTATTATTTTTTTTGTATTATATTTTCACTGCCTAAGGTGTCCACATTTGTTAGATAGGAAAGGACTTTTGTTTTCCTTGTGCTATAGCACTGCCTGTGATACGTGTGTTGTGCTACCTTGCAGCCCATGACTGTACTCTCCCAGGGAAGGAAACAAGCCTTTAATGAGACTCAGCTGTGCTCAGATCATGGACTCCTTGAATTAGTTCTGCTTTAGCATCAAAGACACGATAAACGGGAAGCCAGGCGCTGCAGGCCATTATCACTACAGTACCTAGAATCTCACCCTGGGCACACATATTCTGTTCCCTTTGATGGAAAATTCTATGTTACTTTTCATAATCCCAGAGCCCTTCACTGTTGTCAGCAAGACGTATCTCAAGGGTGGTAAATGCTCCTTCTTACTCTGGAGCAGGCGGATGCATTCATGACTCCTGTCCTTAAGGAAATGGACGGATTACAAGAGAGGCCTGGTAAAATCACATACATCAATAAAGTCCTCTCATGCAATGGCTACATCCAGTGCCCAAGGACGGCAATGACCCTAAGAGATCAAAGAATGGTGGCAGAGAGCAAGAAAAGAAGACATTGCGAGCACCAAGCAGGCAATTAGTACCCAGTAGGAAAGGTAGCTGCTGGCATCACTCCTGGGCTTCTGTCCCACACTTTAGGATTTCTCAAAAGCAACTCTATCCCACCTTCTTCTATAGAAACCAAAGTGACCATCAAGTAAAACAGTTCAAACATAACAATAAAACAAGGAATCCATCACATTCCAGAAGAATATCCAATACATATTAGGAAACAACTGCTGCCAAGTAATCGATCTGAAACATCCTCTTCACCCCCCCCCCCCACTCTCTTACCTCCAAGCAGGGCAGCAGCAACAGCCGAAAAACCATTCAGAAGATGGTGATCCAGCTTCCTACCTCCTCACCCCGCTCCTTCCTTGCGCAGTCTAAGAAAACAGGTTGCATGGAATCCATTGAGAGTACTCCCAGCCTGTCCCGCACTGCCCTGTTTTATTTAAAGGGACTGCAAAGGAAGTAGTGAGGTGAGGGGGTAGGGGGCTGGATTGCTGCCTCCTGATCCACTTTCCACCTGCTCAAAGCAAGCGAGAAGTGGATCAGAGTGGCTCCGTCTGCAGCAAGTGGGAGGCAAACTCGGTGACAGACTTGGGTCGGGACTAAAGACATTCTGAGTCTGTTTACCACTCCCGAACCTGCCGCTCGATGGAAGATGCATCATTCACATCACTGATGTCTTTAAGGCATACTACATTTTAAAGCACCCTATCCCTGCTTATAGAAGCCAGCGAGTGGCACAGTGGGTTAAACCGCTGAACCATGAGCTGTCGATCGAAAGGTCAGCAGTTCGAATCTGCGACGGGGTGAGCTCTCATTGCTTGGCCAGCTCCTGCCAACCTAGCAGTTCCAAAGCATGTTAATGCGAGTAGATAAATAGGTACCGCTTGCGGGAAGGTAAACAGCGCTCCATGTTCCAGTTGCATGCTACGCGCTGCGGCAAGGAGAATCATGCCGGCCACATGCCCACGGAGGCGTCTTCGGACAACGCTGGCTCTTCGGCTTTGAAATGGGGATGAACACCACACCCTAGAGTCAGACACGACTGGACTTAATTGTCAGGGGTCACCTTTACCACCTTATCCCTGCTTATATGAATTTGGCAGTGACCCAACTCTTACACTTGGCCCTGAGATCTTGAATTCTAGCTTAATTTGCAAATTTGAAATTGAAACTTTATATTTCCTTTTTTCAGTACTTTTGAATTTGGGAAATAAATTGCTGAATTCCAGCCCCGTATTGAACATTGGATTAATCCTAAACATGGTTTTCCAAATACTGATTTATTTATTTTTCCAAACACTTGGAAAACTCAGCAGGTGAGGTGATCCAGTAAGGCCACCCTTATTCACCGTTGGGAATGGAGGTGATGCAAAGCTCACAACCTGTGCACCTGACCTTCCAGCACACCCTTGAGAACCTCACAGAGGGGTATGCTGCCACAAGGAAGGTGAAAAAACTCCAAATGGGGGATGTTCATCCTGTCTGGGATGAGCCAGTTTCTGCCAGGGTTCTGCCAATTCCTAAAGAACTGACTTGACTAACCCCAACTCCTCTGCACCGATACACACAAGGCCTTGTAGGGTAAGCCATAATTGCTCTATAAGGGAGAGAGAGGCACTAGCTCTCTGCTCTATGGAATGAAATGTGCTGGTCAGTTTTCAAAAATAAAAATATTTTATTTAAAACGGGAAAAAGAGAAAATAGGCAAGGTTCAAATAAGCAAGACCAAGCAAAAATAATAACATCCTAAGGCAGGGGTGGGGAACCTTTTCCCTGCCGAGGGCCATTTTAAATATTGGAAATTTGCTTGAGGGCCAGCCGTAAGGCCGTGCGCCATTTTTATTTATTTAATTAATTTTTGCCCCCGCCCCCCATCGGCTTCCAGAGGCTCCGCGCTCACCGTCCAAAGCCGCCGCCGGGTCTGCGCGTCACCTCCGGCCTACCATGCCGATGAGGGCAAGAGGGCAAGAGCTTGCCCTCATCGGCGTGGTACACATGTGCGAAATGGCCAACGGCCTAGTGAGAAGGGGGCAAGGCGGCGGCTGGGGAGGACATGCAAAGGCCCTCTCCCGGCCTCCGGAGGTGACGTGTGGACCCAGCGGAGCCTCCAGGGACCGGTTGGGCGGCCTCCTGGCAATCTCTCCGGGGGCCGGACCGGATGGCCTCGGGGGTTCCTCAGGTTCCCCACCGCTGTCCTAAGGCAAAACACTTAGGCTTTTCCCTGTTTAAAATTGACTTACTCAGCTGTAGTTCCATTGTTCACCTCCAGGGTCCAGAGGAGCAGGATAGCGATGTACAGTTAACTCTGCAAGTGCTGGAACAAAACATACAAAATGTGCACCATTTCAATCCAGCCACCACTTTTTTAAAGGGTTTTTGGAGATTGAAATTCTACCTTAACCATTGGCAAGTCTAACTGAGCAACAACTGAAGGAGATGAGAGACTGCATGTATTCATTGGATGCTACTTTTTGACACAGGGTACTTGGGTTAATCAGTTGGGTTATCACAAGGGTACTTGGGTTAATCAGTTCCAGAAAAAAAACAAAAGAGGCCTAGGAACTTTATTTTGAAGTTCTGAAGCTCTAGCCCATGAAAGCTTATATTCTGTGTTGTTTTCAAAGTTGAGCATTGACTAAAGAAAGGGTAAAGGCTACCATGCTGTGTCTGTGCAGAGGTCTACAGTGACATGTGCAAGCCATTGATATCACATGGTCACACTAGCACAGACCACTTATAAGCTTTACAGCCCAATACTATTCTGGCACAGCCCATAGTGTTTAGAGGTGTTGGCTCAGCTTCATGTTATGGGCTGGCCAGAGACCAGGCAGTGAGGAAGAGGTAAGTACAAAACTTTTGCCGTACCTACCGACCACGTCATAAATCCAACTTGGTCCAGGGAGGCATATCAAGGCTGGGCCAGGGGCACAGAATATCAGCAGAGTTGCTGCCACCAATATCCACCACCAGCCTGCCCTCGACACACCCCCTGACAGCCCTGATCTCCACCCTAATCCTGCCCCAGAATGCCCCGAAACAGTTCGCTCCGCTGGCTTGCCGCGGGGGTGGGATGCCAGCATGTGGTTGCTCCATTGGCATGCACTAGGGGCTGTCAGCCATGTGCATTGTTGAACCTGGCCTATGTGCCACTGTTGCTCCAGCAGCCTGGGCCTTGCGCTGATGGAAAACAAGTTGCACTGATGGAAAATAAGAACTGGGGCATTATGGGCACGGCATGGTAAAATGCCTCTGTCACACCAACTTGTTCCTCTCCTTTCCTTTGTCATTACTTTGATTTGGCAGAGCACAGCACCACCACCACCTCATCCCACTGATGTCCAACAGAAGCTAAAAATTGAGACCAGGAAGTACACCATGCATGCAACTACTAGCACTGCACATTGGCCATTCTTAGAATTTATCCATGATCCATTTTATCCATGACTTTCGGAATTGTCAGTACTAACGAGTGAGCAATGACAAATTTGTACACTTCTGCTTTGAATGCTGTTAAGTGAGCGGTTTACTCTTATCAGTTGACAGATTTTGTTTGACAGAGAAGCTATTCTGCTGTTATTGCCCAGATAAAAGATGCCAACTCTTCAGGAAACCAGCACCAGGTTTTTGGAATAGGACTGGAAGAGAAATCTAAATTAGATCAACTTACTAATGATATTGTCAGGACAAGTCTGTATTACACAAATTTAGTACATACTTCATTACATAAATTGCAACATTTGAAATTTGATGTAAGCTTGTTTACTGCCTTTATTTATGCTTTACAGAAATTTTTAATTGAACAGTTGTTTTTGTTTTTTGCAATTTTTTAAAAACATTGTGTATATTGGTGGTTAGCCACCCAGGTGGACTCTTAAATGGGATGGAAAGTTGCAACATATAATAATCTGAAATAAATAATACACAAAGAATATTATTTCTAGCCCAAACAACATAACTGATCTCGACAGCCATACAGGGCATCTCAAGAAAATGTACACACATTTTATAGTGTCAAACTTATTATGTTATAATTCACACAGACAATGCATATGCTGTACACAGAAGTAGTTTCTTGACCCAGTTAGTTAGATAGTTATGGCCCAATCCTATCCTTTCCTTGTTGCCGGCAAAGTTAGCTGTCGTAAAATTGCCATACAGCACCGCTGGAGCAGGTAAGGTCTGCGGCAAGTGGTGCAGGGGCAGGGAGGGGAGGGGAGGGGGTGGAATGGCAACGGGGCAGTGGATGGGCAGATTAGACATAAGAACATAAGAAGAGCCCTGCTGGATCAGGCCAAAAGCCCATCTAGTCCAGCTTCCTGTATCACACAGTGGCCCCACCACATGCCTCAGGGAGCACAAGACAACAAAATAATCTGTTTCCCGTTGTCACTCCCTTGCACCTGGTACAGAGAAAACCCACTTCTAAAACCAGGAGGTTGCTTACGGCTTGTAACCTGTGATGGTCTTTTCCTCCATGAATCTGTCCAAACCCCTTTTAAAGGCATCTAGGCCAGGTGCCATCACCACATCCTGTGGCAAGGAGTTCCACAGATGAATTACACGCTGGGTAAAGAAATATTTTCTTTTGTCCGTTCTAACTCTCCCTCCACTCAATTTTAGTGCATGTCCCCTGGTTCTGGTGTTGTGCGAGAGGGAGAAGAATTTCCCTCTATCCACTCTCTCCATCCCATGCATAATTTTATACGTCTCAATCATGTCCCCCCTCAGACGCCTTCTTTCTAGGCTGAAAAGCCCCAAACGCTGTAGCCTTTCCTCATAAGGGAGGTGCTCCAGCCCACGAATCATTCTGGTCGCTCTTTTCTGCACCTTTTCCAATTCAACTATATCCTTTTTGAGGTGTGGTGACCAGAACTGGACACAATACTTCAGATGTGGCCTTACCATTGATTTGTACAAAGGCATAATGATATTGGCTGTTTTATTCTCAATCACTTTTTTAATGATCCCGAGCATGGAATTGGCCTTCTTCACAGCCGCCACACTCTGGGTCGACACTTTCATTGACCTGTCCACCAGCACCCCAAGATCTCTCTCTTGATCCATCACAGACAACTCAGAACCCATTAGCTTATATGTGAAATTTTGGTTTCTTGCCCCAATGTGCATCACTTTGCACTTACTTACATTGAAGCGCATCTGCCATTTTGCTGCCCATTCTCCCAGTTTGGAGAGATCCTTCTGGAGCTCTTCACAATCCCTGCTGGTCTTCACCACCCGGAAAAGTTTAGTGTCATCTGCAAACTTGGCCACCTCACTGCCTATCCCCGACTCCAGGTCATTTATGAATAAGTTGAAAAGCACCGGTCCCAAGACCGATCCTTGGGGCACACCGCTTTTCACCTCTCGCCATTGTGAAAATTGCCCATTGACTCCCACTCTCTGTTTCCTGGTCTTCAACCAGTTCCTAATCCACAAGAGGACCTGCCCTCTTATTCTCTGACTGTGGAGTTTTCTCAGGAGCCTTTCATGAAGGACTGTGTCAAACACCTTCTGAAAATCCAGATATATAATAACCACGGGTTCGCTCGCATCCACATGCCTGTTGACCTTTTCAAAAAATTCTAACAGGTTTGTGAGGCAAGACTTCCCCTTGCAGAAGCCATGCTGACTCTCCCTCAGCAGAGCTTGTTCTTCTATGTATTTTAAGACTTTATCCTTAATGAGACTTTCCACCATCTTCCCTGGAACAGATGTTAGGCTGACCAGCCTGTAGTTTCCCGGGTCCCCCCTCCTTCCTTTTTTAAAGATTGGTGTGACATTAGCTATCCTCCAATCCTCTGGCACAGTAGCTGTTTTAAGGGACAAGTTGCATATTTTGGTCAAGAGGTCAGCAACTTCATTCTTGAGTTCCTTCAGAACTCTTGGGTGGATGCCATCCAGGCCTGGTGATTTATTGATCTTTATTTTGTCAATTAAGTCTGAGACGTCTTCTCTTTTAACCTCTATTTGACTTAATTCTTTAGTCAGGGGAGACCGTTCCGGCAGCGGTATTTGCCCGAGGTCTTCTGCCGTGAAGACAGATGCAAAGAACTCATTTAATTTCTCTGCAGTCTCCAAATCCCCTTTTATCACCCCTTTCTCTCCCTCACCATCCAGCGGACCAAACGTTTCCCTGGCAGGTTTCCTGCTTCTAACATATTTGAAGAAGCTTTTATTATTCCCTTTTATGTTGCCTGCCATACGTTCCTCAAAGTCTTGCTTGGCCTCCCGTATCATCTTTTTACATTTTTTTTGCCACAGTTTGTGCTCCTGTTTATTTTCCTCACTAGGGCAAGACTTCCATTTACGGAAGGAAGCTTCCTTGCCTTTTATAGCCTCCTTAACTGTGCTTGTTAGCCATGCCGGCACCCTCCTGGACTTGGTCGAGCCCTTCCTCCTTAGTGGGATACACTCCCGCTGGGCCTCTATGACTGTTGTTTTAAACAGCCTCCATGCACTCTGGAGCGATTGGACTCTTTTTACCTTCCCTTTCAGATTTTTTTTAACTAGTCACCTCATTTTGGGGAAGTCAGCCCTTCGGAAGTCAAGGGTTTTCGTGTCGGATTTGCTCAGCACTCTCCCTCCGACATGCATGGCGAAACAGATCGCAGCATGGTCACTGTTCCCCAATGGTTCGGTAACATTATCTCCCTGGATCTTGAGTGCCACACAATATCAAGTCCAGAGTCACCTGTCCTCTGGTCGGTTCCATGACAAGCTGCTCTAAGGCACAGTCATTTAACATATCCAGAAATCCAGTCTCTCTTTCATGACCTGAGCATGAATTGACCCAGTCGATGTGAGGATAATTGAAGTCCCCCATGACTACAACCCTGTCTCTCATTGACACCTCCCTGATTTGCTTCCTCATTTCAAGATCCCCTTCAGGTTTTTGATCTGGAGGACGGTAGCATGCCCCTACTATTACATCACTCTTTGAGCCTGGTAATCTAACCCACAGTGATTCTATGGAGGAGTCAGAGCCCCCCTCCAGCTCTACTCTTGTGGATTCTACCCCCTCTTTGACATAGATGGCCACCCCACCTCCAACACGCCCCTCTCTGTCCCTCCTATAGAGTTTATATCCTGGAATTGCAATATCCCACTGGTTCTCCGCATTCCACCAGGTTTCTGTTATACCTACTATGTCAATGTTTTCCCTAGCCACCAAACATTCCAGTTCTCCCATCTTTGCCAGTAGATTTCGGGTATTTGCATAAAAGCACTTATATACCTGGTCCCCCAAGAAGGGCTGCATGTTTGCACCTTTATTCCTGCAGCCTTCTGTCCTGCTAGACTGGCTGTCATTTCTCATCACGCTACCACTCCCAATTCTTACTCTGTTATTACTTGACTGTTCCCCATCCTCTGCACCCTCATTCCCTAGGGATGAGGAGTCCCGAACCGGATGCCCCTCGGCTCCTGTCGGCTTTCCCCCAGGAGTCAGTTTAAAAGCTGCTCTGCCACCTTCTTAATGTTACGCGCCAGCAGTCTGGTTCCGTTTTGGTTCAAGTGGAGCCCGTCCCTCTTGTACAGGCCCGGCTTGTCGCAAAACGTTCCCCAGTGCCTAACAAACCTAAACCCCTCCTCCTGACACCAGTGTCTCATCCACACATTGAGACCCCTGAGCTCCGCCTGCCTAGCTGGCCCTGCGCGTGGAACAGGTAGCACTTCTGAGAACGCTACCTTTGGGGTCCTGGATTTGAGCTTCCTACCTAGCAACCTAAATTTGGCCTTCAGGACCACCCGGCTACATTTCCCCACGTCGTTGGTGCCAACATGCACCACAACCGCTACCTCCTCCCCAGCACTCTCTACCAGCCTATCTAGACGAGAGGGGATGTCCGCAACCTTCGCACCAGGTAGGCAAGTCACCGTGCAGTCCTCACATCCGTCACAGACCCCCCTCTCTATGTTCCTGACTATAGAGTCACCCACGACAAGAAGCCCCCTTCCCCCCCTCCCCAGAGGAGTATCCATAGTGCGACTGGATACGGGCCCATCACCTGAAGAAGGGGTCCCCACTGTGGGATTGTTTTCCTCTTTTCCAGAGTGATGTCCTCCAGCCCTGAGACTCCCTTTCCTGGCAGCTGAGGAGCTGGCCAACTGAGGGTGGGATGATGCCTCCACGTCCCTAGAAGTCTCACCCTGGTTCCTCTCTACCTGTCTCTGCTTCTCCAGGTCAGCAACCATGGCTTCAAGGGAGCAAACCCGTTCCCTGAGAGCCTGGAGCTCTTTGCACCGAGCACACACCCATGACTTGTGCCCAAGAGGCAGATAGTCATACATGTGACACTCAGTGCAAAACACTGGATAGCCCCCACCCCTCTGCTGGCTGTCTGACTGCATAGCTTTTGAGTGTAAGTTATGGATTTATCAAAGTTTGGGTACCTTTTGTATGTATTTTTTTCTGTTGTAAGCCGCCTTGGGACCCTAAGGGGAGAAAGGCGGGATAAAAATACTGTAAATAAATGTAAATAAATACCTTAATGTTGTTGGAGCTCTCCTCTCTTCAAGGTTGTTGGAGCTCTCCTGTCTTCCTCTCTCCTCTCTTCAAGGGAAGTGCCGGGCAGTGTGTGGGGCCTGGCTTCCTCGCCCCGCTGCTGAACCCGCCCAGCTGCTTAACTCGCTGTGTCTTTTTTACCTTGCCACTTTGTCCCAGTGAGCCACTGCGTCCCAGTGAGGCCACTCGCTGCTCCTGAGGAGAGACCCGGGAGAGGGTGGGATCAGCGGTGCCAGCATGTGCCATATCCTACCCCCTTCCTGGGCCTGATCTGCTGACATGGGGTGCACGCCATATGGCTGGCACGGATCCAAGTAGACCCAATGAGCAGACTGGAACTTTTCTCAGCTCAGGTCAAGGGGACAAGTGTTCCCTTACCTCAAAGAGATCTCCCACCTGCTACATTCCTTCACAGGATGCAGTGGAAGCCACGCTGGTGCCACTGCATCGGCACAGGGGAACTTCGGATGGATTGGGCTGTTAGTTAATGAATTAGATTAGACCAAGTGCTTGGAATGTTCCCCACTGGCGTCTATACACCGCTGACATCATTGACTTAGGGATCTGCAGACCTCCACCAATGTGTGTGCTGGGATGGTTCCACACATCTCTTCAATTGCTTCCCTTAGATGTTTGAATGCTGCAGGGTTTCTACAATGAAGTGTGTATAAATTAGAGCTCATTAAACATTTTTACGACAGCCTCTGTGTGTGCGCGCGCGTGTGCACGTGCAAATATTTCAGTTTGTCCGATTATATAATCTTCATTTTTCAAACAGAAAACCTTTTATAAGTAACTATTTCAATTATTTCCCCCCCCCCCGTCCTTTATATAAATATTACAAATCGGGGGACCTTTGGGGAAAGGTTGTGACTCAGTGGCAGAGCACGCCTTGCATCCAGAAGGTCCCAGGTTCAATCCTTGCTATCTCCAGGTAGGACAGAGAAAAATTCCTGTCTGACACCCTGAAGAGCCACTGCCAGCGCAACTGACCTAGCTGGACCAATGGTCTGATTCAGGATCAGTCAGCTTCCTAAGGGGCACCATCTCCTTAGTGCATTCAAACGAAAGCACTTTAATTGCTCTGGAAGTAAAGTATACTTTGTGGCCAGAATGATCCCAATTTTCTTATTTTAAAATTTTCTGGAATTATCCCTCTCCACTTATTTACTTTCAATGTGGTAGACCTTGTGGGTCTACCTTCCTAATAGAACAATAGCTTTCCTTAAGGGACATAAGACTTGGCAGCTGAATACATTTGTTCCAAAAATATTCTACTTTAGTATTTTCAAGAAGCATTAGTTGGCTGGAATTTCTATCCACAGTTTAAATAACACATCCTGTATTTATGAAAGGCCACCATGGCTTCTCCCCTTGAAATAATCATAAGATAGCCAGAGGGTGAAATCCCCTCTTTTCTGTCACAGATATTTGTTTTAATTCATTATTTCTCCCAGCTTCAGAGTGATAAATAACTTTTTTGTTTTCTCTGGTCTGTCAGCCACATGGTGCAGATGCCTCTGCAGTTCAAGGAGCATCCTCCTCCTTCCTTTCTCTGAACTAGGGCTCTCCCAGGCTGCTCTGTGCATCCGACTGAGTATGACTGAGTCAAAATGGGTGGCATGTTTCATAAAAAAAAAAAAACTTTATTGCATGCAACACACACCCGCTGTTTTATTGATTGTTCGATGGGATCTGCAGACTGGGGAAAAATATTCATTCGCTCACAGTATGGGTAAGAAGTACTGCCCTCACTCTGATTTGCCCTGATGACATCACCAAAAAGCAAAATCTGCTTGCCTGTACATTGGTGTGTGACATCATCACTTTTGCCTTCTTGGTTCTTGATGGGTTTGGATCGCTTCAGGAACAGGTCCCTGTGGTTGGTGTTGAATGGGCAGATCAGAGAAAGAGATGGTTACAAATCAGAGGAAAGCAACAAAGGAGGTAAACAAGGGAACTGTGAACCTTTCTCCCTGAACCTCTCTGTCTTCCTTGGAATTTTCATTACAAGGAAATGTTCATGGGTGAACATTTGGTGCAGATCTACAATTAAGCTGTTTTATATTAAGGATCCTTCTGAGACATGACAAATATTTCATGATGTGGCAGGGTGATATTATTTAAAGGAGTCAAATCAATGATGAAACTTGGCCTGTAGTTCTAATTAGTTCCCTTGTACAGTACTTCGTTTCAGTTCTACAGGGGGTTTCTTAGGCAAATTCCCACACAGGCATGAAAATGCCAGAGGCATTTTGCATTTGTAATAACTGTGGTTTCTTCATACAAAAAGTTACAAAGATGTTTCAACGTTGTACAATGTAAAATGGGACACATATTCAAGAGACGTTTTCCTGGCTTTTGTCTGACTGAAGACAGAGTGATAATTTGTGGAAGTGATGAGTCCCTGAAGCAGAATTCGTTCTGTCCCTTTATGAGTGGCATCACTGGGGTGGGCTGCATCACCCCCTCACAGTCTACTGGCAGTCACATCTTCGGCTTCTTTTCCCCGCGATTGGGGAAGAGAAGCCAAAGACACGGCCACCCCAGTTCTTACCTCCTACCGCGGCTGCTCCGGAAGTGATGTCACTTCCGGGCCAAAGTGACATCACTTCCGGGTATCACCAGGCCTGGGGCGACAAGGAAGGTAATTATGCCCATGCCCTTTATGTCACCAGTCCTTCAACTTACCTGGAAAATTCTACATGCACAATTGTAGAAACTGCATGGCAGTGGGGGATACAAGACTATCATGCAGCTGTATGGTAGCAAACTGTCCAGCAGCACCAGTACATACATGGAGCCCCTCCCCTCAGTCATCACTCAGGGGCTGAAGCTGAGCACTATTTAATCTCAGCTATGTTAAAAGCAAAATGTTCAGGTTTTGCTCCAGGTTGCTGATCTGGCAACCCTAGCCCAAAGAACTGCAGTCTGGTGCGAGGGTACTCAGACTTCAGCTGGAGATCCTTAGCCTGCTTCACAGAAGTATGGTTTGCAGGCCTCCCTACATAGACGTAATTTCATAAAGCCATTTGAAGTCTATAGCATACAAATCCCTATGGTGATAAGAAGATGCTTCAGGGGCAGCACTGACCAGATTCTGCCTTCCTTTGGAGGAAAGAGCATTGTACGTTTATGGTGGCTTTGCAATATTTTTTTATTTTCAAATATGCTGGTTGGACATTGGTTGGAGGAAGATAACTGAGCGCTCTTTTCAAACAATTCAGAGCATTTTCGCTTCCGAGAGGCTCCTGCCTTTGGCCAGGCCTCTCAGGAATGCTGAGAAGGGCCTGCCCACCCACCCAGAGCCTCCTACCTGCATTTTCTGGCCTCTGAAAACCTAAAAACCCAGAAGTAACTGGCGATGATGTCATTGCCAGTCACTTCCGATGGTACACAGCAGGAGAGTGGCACCAGAGGCGGTACTCGGCCGGGAAAAGGTTGAGAACCCCTGCTCTAAACTGGCATTTCTAAGCCATTTTTGGGTGTTAGCATCTCAACCTAACTAATGAGCCTAACCAAATTTTAAAACTTTTTCCACCACCCCCATGCTGAAAGAGTGTGTCAGCTGCTATGTCAGCAACCACCACCATGGCTGTAAGATGGAAGACTGACTGCTAGCAGAAGATGAGTTTTTGTGGGGGCTGGAATTAAGATAACTCGCCTGCTACAGAGCCAAAGTATTGTAATCAGTGGCAAAGCAAGGATTTTCTGCTTCCTATAGCAATTTCCAGGTTTCTTTCACAACAAATATCCACAGACTAGTTTATGCACAAAGCAAAAAAGCAACATCTCCGCCTCAGATGTTGTCATTATCTTTCATATCAGAAGTCAGGTGCCTAGTGTATGAAGACAGGACATCGCATATTCCTTCCCTTCCTTCCTTTGGCTCTAATGATGAGTTAAACATTCTTTGGTGACTAGAGTTCATTTTAGATAACCTTTCAGTGTTCCCATTCCCAGGGCTGGATTTTGATCAGTGTTTCTACTGCCAGTTCTGGGAAGGTCTGTGAAACATTTACTGGTGGTCTTTGGAAAGCTGTGAGATCACATGGCGTTGGCTTTCCTCCCTGTTTCCAGCTGCTTAATTGCATTAAAAGCAGCTAAAAATATAGCACATTCTTTCCTAACATTGCCTTTCCATGTAAGCAATTGCTGCAAGTCACCACAAACATAAGTTGGGGAGAGGAGGTTCATGCCTTCTGGAAAGAGTGGTCTGCTCCACCTAGAACATCCATTCCAAGGGATGTCCAAGATGTACTTTTAGCATAAGGTACTGTATGCGGACTGTCCTCCCAAATGTTCTTGAGAACATCTATTTCAGTCCAAGTATACTGTATTCAGTATTACCATTACAATTGACAAGAAGCAAAATACCCCTTGTTCTTCAACTGTGTCCCAGAGTGTAGCATGTTCACATTGTCTAATACAACTCAAAGGAAGGCATTTAAAACTAGCTGTGAAACTGTTCCGTGTATGGGAAACAGAAAAGTGTGTTACTTGACTTCACTGATGACATGAGCACTGGCGAAAAGCTGCCTGCAACAGTTTGCACATTTGAGGAATCAACTTTTGTCTCTCCTTTTGCAAAAAGAATCAGTTTTCCTAGAAACACGTTGTGGCATGGCGACTCTAAGATAGTATGTTCTAACAGGTAGTGCCCAGGAAACTGTATTATGGTACATATAATATATGCAGTTATAGGACACATGAACAGTTGACAGTAGTTATTAGATCACATTCAAAGACCAAGTATATATTGTATCAACAGACCAAGTAATTAATTA
Organism: Plestiodon gilberti rubricaudatus; assembly: GCA_026170595.1. Classification (NCBI taxonomy): domain Eukaryota; kingdom Metazoa; phylum Chordata; class Lepidosauria; order Squamata; family Scincidae; genus Plestiodon; species Plestiodon gilberti. The sequence goes on along the minus strand of JANXHW010000001.1, from coordinate 251,658,279 downwards.
CTCTGGTGGATTGAAGTGCATTCCCCTGACTGAAGGAGTACACTTAATCACAGGTGGTATCACAATAGTCCTTGAAGTGTCATTCCTACCATTCCAAATTTATTATCACATGAGTGTGTGAGTCCAGAAGACAGCTACTCTTTGGGCCCAATCCGATCCAACTTTCCTGCACCGATGCAGCCATGCCAACGGGACGTGCACTGCATCCTGGGGTGGGGGGCAGTCACAGAGGCCTCCTCAATGCAAGGGAATGTTTGTTCCCTTATCTCGGGGCTGCATTGCAGCTGCATCAGCGCTGGAAAGTTGGGTAGGATTGCATCCCCAGTTTGCCAACAACCAGAATAAATACCATTGTGACCATTCTGCTACCAGTTTGTGTATCCAAGCTTATGAATAAGCACTACAGATTTTCAAGTGATTAGTCACAGTTATATTTATGAATGGGATCAGAGGTGGCCAAAGACATTGTGCTGCCTGAGGCAAAAAAAAATATCCAAAGGGGCTAAAATATGATTAAAATGTCAATATATGGTAAATTTGTTGCCTTTTAATGTTTTCCCAACATGCTTCTCCGCCAGTAGTGGGGTGCCTCACACTGCCTAGTGGGAGGGCCAGGCTTGAATGAAGCCTATTTAGCAATATATAGTTACACTGAGTCTTTTTCTCTCCAAATTGCTTTTATTTATTGTTTCTCCCCCTCACAGCATCTTCATTTAATAATAATTAGGACAACTGTGTTCAAAGAAGAGTCATCTTGAAAAAACCAAATGAAATGTTGGCCCCAACATGAAGAGATCCCACCACATGCCATGGAGTTGCTCAGAACAATAAATTTACAAGGGAAGAAAGAAAATAAATGTAAATTCTGGAAAGGAGGTCAGGCTGACCAAAATAAATTGTCAAAGTTTATTCTATCTAGACTGATGGCATCTGTTTGAGCAAAGAGTCAAGCTGCTCCTTCTAAACTTGAAGATTTCCTCAACCAGAATGTGCTAAGTTTCACCAAATGTTGCTCCTGCTACTGAAAACAAGCAAGTCTCATCTACATTTCATGTCCGGCCTCAGTGTTCCTCATACCACTTCTACATTCCACCAAATGAAGACATTTCAGCAGAAGAGTTTCATCAATGCTTGAAGTTGGACGTTCCTAGTTGTGGTATCAACGTTGTAGAACAACTTTCGTAGAAAGATTTACTAGTCTCCTTGATTACTTCTGTTTCACCAGAAGGAAAAACAGTGTTTCCTGTTTTCTAAAACCTAGGCTCATGCTGACTTTTATTATTATTATTATTATTATTATTATTATTATTATTATTATTATTATTATTATTATTAAACAATAATTTGGGTTTTAATAATTAACCCATTGTTATGTCTTTATTTTAAAGTAACTTGCAAAATATGTTTTAGCATTATAATGGTAATTCTCCCCGCCCCCCTTTTTGCATAACCTTGAGCACCCTCTGGAAAGGCAACTCACATCCATTTTAAAATAGAGAAATTTATGGTAGTCCATAAACTCCTCCAATTTTGAGCCTACTTTGAGGTAGGCTCTTGAGCCTGGCTTTGGTATGCGTGTTGCATCTGACACACTAGTATACTGCTACAAATTACAATGTGACTCTCTTGAACATTATGAGCTTTTTCCCTATAACATTACACCATACTACATTTGTTCTTGATTTTGAACATTGCTGCATTGGCCACTGTTTTTGTTTATATCCAGTGGCGTTGCTGGAGGGGGTGCGGCACCATAAGTGGTGCAAGGCGCTGCACCGCGCCTTGCAAACCGAAGTAAAGCAGCCCCTCCCACTCACCTCGGGAGCCATTCACTAAATAAGTGAACTATCTCTGTTGAAAAATATTATGTTGAAAGACATCTCAATTGGAAAGATGGGGGAAACCTTCTCTCTGTCATCTGATCAATGATGTCGATTTCATACATGCTAAGGCTGCAGTCCTATGCATGCTTACCATGCTTACCCATTGAAAACAGTGGGGCTTACTCCTGAGTAAACATGTAATAGGATTGCACTGTAGGGGAAGCTTCACAAACATCTCCTGATTTTTCATCACCTGATTATATGTGATAGTTCACAGCTGATTGTGTAAACTGGATGAAATAAAAATGTGATATTCAAGATGATATGTGGCTATATAGATGTTCTATCTGTGGTTTGATCTGTAATGCCTCATGCACACGTCATCCATGGAGAAGGGAACAGGAGACAGAAAGTGGTAACTACTTGATGTTGCCATTAACATCTGATGAACATGCACGATGAACCCAGCTCTTAAAGTTGCAGTCAGGAAGTTAAAAAAAATGTTTGTATTAACACCCAAATATTACTATCTCCACTAGTGATATTTAATATTAATTCAGAACCAGCAATATGTTTCACAGTAGCGTAGCCAGAGGGGTGGTGGTGGCTTGGTAAGTGCTGCATGGCATGGAGCCAGTCCAGCAGTGAAGGCAACGTTGCCTTTGCTGCCAGAATGGTTCCGATGGCAAGTGGGAGGGGCCACTTTGTACCTCCATGTAACGCCGTGCAGCACTTACCGCATCCCCCCCCCAGCTATGCTTCTGATGTTCCATGCTGCTTATAACGTGAAACTTGAACAATATCTGCCCAGAATGCTTGTGATGTACAAGTGACTTCAGTGGTCCACACTGTTATTAAACCATAGTTTAAGTGCTACTATTAAGATAAAAAACAGATTCAGAAAACAGTTTTTCCCATTCACACCAATGCTGTGACATTGATTAGACAGGGGTTCTCAACCCCTTCCTGACCAAGTACCACCTCCGGCACCACTCTCCTGCTGCCAGTTATTTCCGGGTTTTCAGAGGCCAGAAACCACAGGTAGGAAGCTCTGGGCGGGTTGGAGGGCCCTTCTCAGCATCCCGGAGAGGCTCGGTCAAAGGCAAGAGCCTCTCAGGAGCAAAAATACACTGCCAAAAGTGCTGCATTTGAGCGGGGTTCCGGCAGTCCAAGTACTACCAGCAGTTGGCCGAACTACCACTGGTCATACTAGTACCACTGGTTGAGAATCCCTGGACTAGGAGTCTTAAAGGGAGATTTACACACATCACATGCATTATGGTAGTTCACTTTAAAAAAAAAAAAACCTTCCCATACTTGGAAAGAAATGTTACATTTTTGTGTCAATGTCATTCTTCCTAAGGGCAGGTGGAAAAAGCGACTAATCTTTGTGCTTGCAGTGTGCTGCATGGGGCGGTGAGCCCAGCAGGAATCGCCATTCTAGAGAGCTATTTAATGTCATAATGTTGCCTTGCTTTTAATAGATCTGAGCATCATCTTGTGTTCTTTTGAAATGAATAAATACAGAAGTAAAATTAGACAATTTTCTTTGGTTAATGCATTATAATATATGCTAAGCAATATGCGGAAGATTTTTCACATTATCTGTATTCAGTTATCAAGACGTGTATATATATTTTCCCGGGAGCTACCTTGAGCTTATACTATAAAACAGCAGATTAAATCTAATGCACAAATTTAAGGGATTGAGTTCAGGTTAATCAAAGATAAAGACAGAGATGTATGCTTTATATTTATGCTTTTAACTCCTTCTGTGAGATATAAAACATTAACCAAGTAGTCAACCTCTATCTCAGTCTCTATTCTGTACATTTTTAGGAATGTATGCCTAAATATTTTTTTTTAATTAAGAGATAATAGCTGCTAAAGCATTCACATTTTTAGTTAACATTTTCACATTCCACCTGTGAATTGAATTGCAAAATTTTTGGAGCCTACAGTTCCCAAAAAGTGGCCTTTTGGGGTTCACTTCAGATTAGTGCCTGACAATACTTTAGTGCTGTGCAATATCTCATTCCTAAAACAGATTGATGAATTTGAGATTGCCCTTAATTAGGTTCTTCCAAAAATTGGACCTGAAAGTCAAACTACAAGTATTCTAGGACCAACCTTAAATTCTATATTAAGGGACATAGGATTTCCCCTAACATCTGGGTATCTTGTAATACAGGTAGTATGTATGTATTTGTATCAGATAGAATCCCTTGATGCCTTGGAAGAACAACCTTAAACCTTTTTTGGGGGGGAGGGAAGAAGTGAACCCCATAACGGATATGGAGTACATTCAGAAATGATGTAACTGCTTTTATAGTAAACAAAACTCTGCATTAGAACGTGCTTTGAAATTACCCAGTACAGATGTCTGCCGTCTGTGCTTATCCCGAGGGTATCTGTGATGACAGTCTGCACAGGCAGGAGAGGAAAGCGACAACACTCTGGGCTCAATATGCTGTTTGTTTCCTGCTCCATTCACTAAGGAGTCAATGTCACTTCCAATCCACTTGGAGAGCACCAGGCCCTGCTAGAAAGCTGCACGAGTTTCCTCAGGCAAAGAGAGAGTCTTTGACAGTTTTGACTTGCAAGATTTCAACCCAAAATAGGGGGAAAGGAAAGCTGCCATTTTTCACAGGGAAGCTGGTACAGGTAAAAGGTGCAGCAGACAAAAGACAAATAGCATCTGATCCAGGAAGCAAATGTTTTCTCTCTTTTCCCTATTTCTTACCTTTCTTATTTGCCACCTCCATCATAGTACTGTAGTTAAATGGCACAAGTTGCTTTGTCCGTGATTTGGGGGGGGGGGTATCCAGGAAAAGAGCTCTCTTGTGACCTGGCACCATTGCTTGTCCTTGCCTCATCTCTCACCTCTTGGAGAAGTTAGGTCAGGGTGATTAATCTCCCCAACCAGGAAGGCAAGCATCACGCCAGGCACTTTCAAGCACACTATAAGTCTGTAATTCTGCAGATATCCTTGGAATTAAGGGCCAAATCCAACATAACTTTAGGTCGGCAGAGCGTGTGCTCCGCCGGCCTTAAGTGTTGCAAAAGTGCTGTAAGACACTTTCGCACCACCATGCGTGCAAGCGGTGCTGTGGCCGGCACCGCTTACAGGGCCATCCTCCATGACCCGTGCCACCGAACACAGGTAAGTTCTGTGCCGGTTGGCAGGAGGGCGTGGCGAGGGAGGAACTGGGTGGTAGGGGAGGGATGACTGGCTGACCCAGCCTGGGAGGGAGGTGGGAATACGGGCAGCGCGCTCCGCCATATCCCTGTCCCCTTCCCGGGCTAATGTGCACCAGCTAAAGAGCTGGCACACATCTGAGGAGGCCCATTGGGGCCTCCGGGGCTTACACCAGGGGAAGGGGACGAACATCCCCTTCCCCCGAGGTAAAGCCCCGGTCATGCCGGCATGGGCTGCATCCTACCTAGGATGCAGCGGCCAGCCATTTCGGCCAGCCGCCGCATCTTAGGCAGGATCAGGCTGCCCATCTCATTGAAATAAATGGGATTTAATTCTCAAAGATAATTGACAGTGGTTCTGAGAGTACACCAGCCACGTATTTTAGTACTCTAGGATGCCGTTCATCCAGTTCATCTGAGGGGGCCCTCCTACAGGTGCCACCAGTTTCTGAGGCTTGACTGATGACAACAAGAGGGAGGGCCTCCTCTGTATGGTGGTACCTCAACTATGGAATTCCTTCTCCACTGAATTAAGAATGGAATCCTCCCAATTGGCTTCTATCTAGTGCACACTTACTTTATTCTAAGGCTGGCTTCCTCCCTTTAAAAATTACTCTGTTGGCTGTTTTTATGTTTGTGTTTTCTTTTGTTTCTTACATCTATTTTTTGCTGTGTTTATTGTTTTTAAATATTCATTGTTAGCTGCTTTGATTCTTTGGTTGTCCAAGTAGAAAGGCAGGGTATATGAGATGTTTTTAATTAATTGATTAATTGATTGATTAATATTTCTTTTATCAGATGACAGTCCTCATTCCTAGCTCTAGATTACATTCCAAACTATGAACTGTTTTTCTAGTAGTAAGGGAAAGGAAGCTGGAAACTCAATCAACAGTAACTGAAAGATTTGACTACATTTGTGTCAGATTCTGGATGGATACAGGTGTCCTTTTTAAGTTCTCTCAGCTGCATGGGAGTCACTTACCTGTAAGCATGTGGGTGGGACTTGATTGTGCGTATATGTCTCATAAAACTAGGAAAGACCTGCATGATCCACCCACATAGCAGAGTTTTAAATGTTCTCCTACCTTCATGGGAGTTGCTCACGCATGAGTAACTGGAAGAACATCTAAAAGGAACTGCATATATATCATCACCTTTTTTACCATAACATCTGTGGCCAGCATCACCTCCAAATGCCTGCTGCGGTGCTGCCCTTGACAACTCAGCACTATCCACTGAAGGAAGCCTGAAAAGCTTCTAATGATGCTTCCTCCAGGCAAGGGGGAGGCTGAGGAGGCTGGGTGGGATTGAGAGAGAGTGGACCCCCTCTCTTCCCTAGTTTGAGGGGTCAAAGACGAGAGGGTGCCCAAGCTCAGGGCAACAAACCTTTTTCTTCCAGCCATGCATGTTACCTGCAACTTAGTGATGCATTAAAAAAAAAAACCTCATATTTGGCAGGATAGTACAGATAATAATGCTTCCCCCAGGGTGAGAGAGGGTATTAACCTGAGAGTGATGTTCAAGGACAATAGTTCAAGAATACTGTCTAGAATGGAATTTCATTATAGTGTTACAGGACAAGGTAATGGCTACCGTTAGCCATTGAAAGCTGGTAAAATTGCAAGTTTCCGCCTCAGAGAAGGGGCTGAGTTGAAGGTGTAAGTAGGACTCTCGGAGGCCCAAAGACCCAGGCCACTTCCAGCTTTTGAGGCCTTTAGTCATAACAGAAATTAAAAATGAGGGAATATGTTACATTTTGGTCAGATAGGGATATAAAAAAACTTAACCAGTGTTTAAATTTCAGATCCCTTTTGAGATTGGGGCCCAGGCCAAATGGTCCTATTGCCCCCCCCCCGGACCAATGGCCCTGGGTGTATTCATCCCCCTTTCTGTGATTCATCCCCCTTTCTGTGGTCATTGTAACAAAACAAGCAGTTTTCTAGCAGCTTCTGGGAAAGACAGAGAGAGACGAGAGTTTATCTGAGTGAGACAGAGGCAGACAAGGAGAATGGAGTGGATGCTAGAGGTGCATTTAAACTCATTCATTTGGCTTGGGGTTGTTCTTTTCTTTTTTCTATTTCTATTTCTTCTTCTTCTTCTTCTTCTTCTTCACAATACTACTAAGTGGGCACTTGGAACAGGGAAAAACCACAGCCAGGAGGTAAGAAGTCCCTAGCACATTGCTCCTGCTGCAGTTCCAATCCTAATGTCATAATTCAGTTGAAGTTGTTTTCCTGTTTAAAAGAGTGTGGGGGGCTGTGTGTAATCAGACTGGCTGCAGAGGAAAGGTCCTAAAGGCCCCCTACCACCTGCCACCCACCCTTTTGAGTGCTATTAAGAGGGCCTGAGCTAAGAGCTGGAGCCCCTTTAGGTTGTGGGAATGCATCTCTGGAGAAGTGGAATTGTTTGTAGAAGTGTCCCGCTATTTACTTCCTCCACAAGTTGTATATTTGTAAATAAATCAAATTTTACAAAGATACCAGAAGGCTCCAATGAGCTCTCCTCAGGAAGTCAGAACCTGGTTAGCACTGCCCATTGAACATCTCACCACTTGAATAAGTGGGAAGAACATGTAACAATATTGACACTTCCTATATAGCAGATTGCACGTGAGAAAAGAACTTGAATTCTCACGTTGCATACATCTATTTCCTGTGCGGAAATGGTCGCTGCACGGGCAGACCTCTGCAGTTGCATTAGAAGTGCTGAAAAAGCCCTCAAACGGTAGAGAAACTATGATATGGATCGGAATTACTAAGGCACAACAGCTAGGTTTCCTAAGTAAGGGTAGGACAATTCCAGTTTGCAGAGAGTACATAGCTCAGTGATGAATCCTCATATCCCTAAGAGTTTTCACTGTGGCCCTAAGGTCAAACTGGGTTAAGGTCATATGACAGACATTAACTATATACACAGATCCACCAGAAGAGGGAGTCCTGCATTGCTTTAAATAAAAACACACCAGCCACCCTTTTCATAATTTACACTGAGAAATGTCTGTTCAGACAAACGTTTGCCTATGATATTATCTCATGCTGGCTTGGAAGCCATTCCTATCAAACATCATAGGTATAAAACCTTTGCAAAATATTTTACTTTCTGATTTAATAAATAACAGGCTGTAGCATCTGTATATAGGGTCAACCAGAAAGTGTGGCATCATCAGTAGTAGAGGTATAGGTCTATTTACCTAATCAGGCCATTGATCCCAACTTAAAGCTAAAGTTACAATGGGACCTGTTTGGCTATACTAACACTGTAGTATCTATAGCGATGCCACTAACTGCATTTCTGTAGTGTTTCCCTTTCCCAGCTTTCCCTGGTTATTGTTCATTTTCTGACAGCTATTGACTTATACAATCCATTTGGGAGAAGAAGCAGATATTCTAGAATATATACTCAATACATATGCATAGACACACTAAATATGTCTGATCCTGGTTGATTTCTGGTCTGAATTAAAAAAAAAAAACCAGAATAATTGGATAACCTCCAGTTCTTCCAGAGGGGGAAAAACAGCCCCAATGGTAGAGCACATGCTTTGCATGCAGAAGGTCCCAGGTTTAATCCCTGGCATCTTCAGGTAGGTTTGGGAAACCCTGGAGAGCTGCTGCCAGTCAGTGTCAACAATACTGAACTAGATGGACCAATGGTCCGACTGGCAACAAGGCAGCCTTCATATGTTCAATAACCCTCCGTGTTATAGCTCCAAGAGCCTTGAATTTTTAAGAGTCTCAAAGTTCGCAGACAACTTCAAGAACCTGCTGATCCAAAGACAGAAGAGGTCTTCTCAGACTGCACCAGGTGACCTCTGGCAAAGCTAAATGGAGTTGCAGCTGTTGGGTATACAGCTTGAGATCCAAGAATCCAAGCAACTCACCAGCCATTTATGGCAGGGCACCGGGGCTTGATAAATCTTGCCTTCGTTGCCTGGGACTGCAAACATAGATGGATTGTTAAGCATCAGGAAGACTACAATAAATGACTGGTGAGCTGCATTCAGCTTGGTGGGTCACATGTTGTGCAAGTATAGCCGGCCCTAGGCCCATCCACAACTTTTCCCTTTGGCATGGGTGCCTTGTACTCAGTCTCTTCCCCCTCCCCCATTCAATTGCCATTCTTGAGAATATTTTCCCCCTATAAAGCACATACAGATGTTGCGTGTCTGCCACAATCAGTAGGCTCAGGTGAGTAATGGGGAATGGCAGCCCTTGGCATGTACTTGTTTGCCTTACTGCAATTTTCCCATAATTGCACTTCCTAGCTTTTCAGCATCTGCGAAAGATCAGTTTGTGACACAGCAAAATCGGCCTCACACTTTTTTGTTCTTTGGACTGCAGTGTCCTCCCTTTGGTTTATACTATTTAAATAGGGGTTGGGGAGAAGCAAGGGAAGAGAAAGCTCATCTTTTATGCATAGGACTTAAATCTGAATTGTAAAGCCAAGCAAGAACTCAACCCTTGAAGCTCACTCGGGTACTAGTAAATCTGGTCTTAGGCAGTTTAATTGCTCCAGTCTTGAGATGAATACACTCAAGAATGCATAAAGAGGAGATCATACTCCAAGGTCAAATTGTGGGTTATAGTGTAAAGAGATGCAAGCAGGTAAAACGTCGGGATTTTCAGTTCAGGTAATGTTGTATCTTCAGTTTCAGGAATGTATACTTGGGACAAACAGCTATCAACGCTAGCAGCAAATCTGAAGAGAACCAAGACAACAATAAAACAGAAATTGTCCGAAATCCCTTGAATCTGGGAAATGGAAGTGCTACATGAAAACAGTTTCCATTAAAGGATGGTGTCTGCTGGAGTCAGGGATGGGGTTCCACCTGTTCTTACATTTTATGAACTTTTAATATATCTGGAGCAATGTCCATAATAAATAGAAAATGCACATTGAATGAAGCTTGTCTATATTTTCTGCAAAGACAGAACTATTGATCTGATCATGCTTTCGTCAGAGTCCCTTGAGTTTTAAAAATATGCGTTTGTGGAAAAAAAAGACTTCTGTAGGAACAAAGAACATCAGTATGTATTTTACAAATTAAGAAATGGGTTATTCTGCAGAAATGTAATGCTCAATGCTGTGATCTTTCTTGTGCTCAGTCTGAGAACTGAATGCATTTGTAGGATAATAATGGGCAAGACAGTAATCGTTCGTTTTTCAAATCTGTATTTAAACATTAAAATGTTATTGAATCTGCATGATTGTACCCATTTCCTAAACGCTCTTTGTTTTGTTCCATTGATTCTGTGAATGGTCAGACTCTTCATACTTTGCTAAGTTGAGAGTTGGCAAGCCTAATCCAAGTACAGCTAAAAAGAATGAAAGATGAATTTATCCTCTTGTTCTCATTAAGCTCATCTCGCCAAGCAACAGCTGTAGCAGTTTTGGGACTTACTGCAATTGCCTTGTCCACACCTCTTCAATTCAGCAAATTCTTAAGACTCATTTCACCCTGTTTAGCTGCTGCACTTCCGGCTCATTTCTGCAGTTTCCTCCAAGGTCATAATGCTTAATACCTCTCTTGAGGTGTATTTGCCACCATCAAGTACATGAAAACTCTAGATATATTAGGAGGTAGTGATTTAAACCATCTAATCAACTTTCAGTATACAAAATTAATCTTTAGTAGCAATAAAACATAAATGGCTTTTTTAAAAGGCAAGTGACATGGTGGTTTCTAGTTCTATGTAAATCAGAGTTCTCAAGGTTTATTTGAATCGGTTTAGATGTCTCCATAGCATTTGTATGTTATATGATATTAAGGATGCACTTACATAAGAACATCAGAAGAGCCCTGCTGGATCAGGCCAAAGGCCCATCTAGTCCAGCTTCCTGTATCACACAGTGGCCCCACAACATGCCTCAGGGAGCACAAGACAACAAGATAACCTGTTTCCCGTTGACACTCCCTTGCACCTGGCACACAGAAAACCCCACTTCTAAAACCAGAAGGTTGCTTATGGCTTGTAACCTGTGATGGTCTTTTCCTCCATGAATCTATCCAATCCCCTTTTAAAGGCATCTAGACCAGGTGCCATCACCACATCCTGTGGCAAGGAGTTCCACAGATGAATTACACGCCGGGTAAAGAAATATTTTCTTTTGTCTGTTCTAACTCTCCCTCCACTCAATTTTAGTGCATGTCTCCTGGTTCTGGTGTTGTGCGAGAGGGAGAAGAATTTCCCTCTATCCACTCTCTCCATCCCATGCATAATTTTATAAGTCTCAATCATGTCCCCCCTCAGGCGCCTTTTTTCTAGGCTGAAAAGCCCCAGACGCTTGGAAGGCTGGGTAGGAGGGTGGAAGACGAACAGAAGGGATTAAGGGGAAGCTGGAGAAAATAAGGAGGAGGATCGGAGGGTCTAGCATGCAGAAACAGAGACAGACTGCTGAAAGGACCAAGTCTGGTCTAAGAGAAACCTGGCAGAGGGGAGAACAGGCAAAGGCATGAACAGGGATCTTAGCAGGCATTACTGACCTGAGCTTGGGGCTTGGAGCTGGCCAGGGGAAGTCCCAAAAGTGCAATTAGCCTTGCCCTGCCAGAGACCTGGGGGAGACGGTGTGCCAGCAGATGTCTTGGACTCTTAGATACTCCCAAAAGTCTTTTCCCAGACTATTTCCTAGGCGGAAAGCTGCCACCTGACTCTTGGCTTCAAGGCTATCATGGAAGAGGCTGAAGTAACCCAGTGGAGAGGTCAGGAGGCTCTGCCTTTTTCCATTGTTGTACCCATTGTCCAATAAATCCTAAGTTTTAGCCCATAGCTTGTCTGACTTCCTGTCATGATCCCTTCCCCCCCACCCCCATGGTTGTCCAAGCCTCCCGGAGGTACAGCTGCTCCCTGGGGGGGAGGATAGGGAGATAACCTATATTTTGCCCAAATAATCCTAAGAACTACAATTCCCAGACTTCTCTGGGAGAGGGAGTGGTAGTTAAACCAATTTAGGTCTAAGGCAATAGTGGGAGGGATATTCCAGTGGTTTCAGCACAAAAACATCTGGTTTCAGTATGGATCTCTCTGAATTTTTCTTTCCAGTCATGGGCAACTATATGATGAATGCTTTTCCCTCAGTCGACATACTTTTAATGGAAAGGAACAAGGTAACCCTCTATTGACAATATTGTGTATACCAATTCCTACGTGAAACCACAATCTTTCATTTTTTTGTAAGTGAAGATTGGTCTGACACTTTTGCAATATCTGTCCTGCAAATGAAATCCTTGTATATGAAGGGCTGAAGATTTCTACAATTATATATCAGAATTAGTTTAAATAATAGATGCTGTTTAGTGCCTACAGATTAAGAGTTTTGTGTAACTCACAGCCCAATCTTATGCTGGCCTGGGCAGCTGGCCATAGCATTTTGTGACAACAGAAGAGAGTTCAGCTGTCACAAAATGGCTGCCAACAGAGCATGGAGCACTCTGTTGGTGGCCATTTTAGGAGCACTGCCACTGTGCCACAAGAGGCGGCAGCACTCCCCAGATGTCGCTGGACCTCATCATGCCCACTGGAGCAGGTAAGGCAGCGGCAGGAGTGGGGAGGGGGTGAAACTGAGGGGGGAGGAACAGGGGCTGGGGAGGCTGTGGGGAGGCTGTAGGAGGGGTGGATCTGGTGGCAATGGCGTGTGCTGGATCCTATCCCCTCATTTTGCCGCCTCCCTGCTCCCTTTCTCTCCTCAGACTTTCAGCAGGTGTAGAGCTGGCACAGGTCCGAGGAGACCCATTGAGGAGTGGGAGGCTTTAGGGAGGGGGTAAGGGGATTTAAATCTCCTGTCTCCACTGAAGCCTTCCAATCGCCATTGACCCCCCCCCCCCCGCTCTGGATACAGCACACTCCTTTTCAGCACAGCTGCACCTGTCAAGGGGAAGGATAGGATTGGGCCTTCAGAAGATTATATGCTCTATACCAGGGTCTCCAATGCAATGCCTATGGGTGAAAGGTGTGTGTGCACATATTTATGGGTGGGTGGAAGGTGTGTGCATGCCTGTAAAGTCTCATTTTGTGTGTTACTGCGTAGTAAAACAAACAAAAATCTAGATGTCAATCATCATCCACAAATTATTCATTTCTGTGGGACCAATCAGACATGCATGCAAATACGTGCTTTTGATCCTTTAATTACTTAGTGTACAAACAAACAGCATAGGAGAGGGGCATGTAAAATGGCCTCAAACAGTGATGGGGTGGGGGGCCACCACTGTTTGTACCCTGATCGTGCACCCCTCTTGCAATACTAATAGGAAAAAAATCCTTCTCTTGGCTTTCAACAGAAGCCTTCCCCACCCCCATAAGTGGCACATGCAAGGTGCACAATGAGGCTACAAACCACAGCAGGGGGCTATGAACTAAATCCCCTCACCCCTGCTGTGACTTGTACCATTTCACATGGCCCCTCCCCCACATTATTTGTTTCTACAGTGAATAATTAAAGATCAAAACCACATCTGTTCAGACTTTTACTATGGGGAAAACCCCAACAAAGCACATAATGCTTGGATGTTGTGACTGGCATCTTACTTTGAGAGTTCTCAGAGATAAAGTGTATTGGGTAAAGTCTTTAAAAGATTGCCACCATGGGCAGTGTCAAGACTTTATCACTATTAAAGACATTTTGTTGCTGCAGACTGAAAATGTTTTATTTCATTCTGTCTGTCTACCTACCTATGTGTACCCATCTATGACAGATTCCAGAGGTATAGGCAAATTAATTCATAGCAAACACAAGTTTCTTGTGATAGTGCCTAATTGGAAATGACTATTTAGCATCTATCTATCAATCAATCAATCAATCAATCAAAGGGGCGTAATGTTAAGTAGGAGACCCCTCAAATCTTTTTCGTAAAATACACCATTTCCAGTAGCACAGCAATACAGGAAGCCCAAAGCTGATTTGGCACCAGTGGCATTCCTGTTATAGAAATGAGGGGAGGGGAGAGAGAAAGAGATAATTGTTCCAATTATGCCACAAGTTCCTACTAAGCTACTTGGTCTGTAGTCCAGTGCTAACACAAGACAGTGGCCCGCTCCTTTAATCTTATTCCTCCAAACCGCACCAGACTGATTTGCCCTGCATCAGACAGAACCTTGAGCCAGCCACGAGTCACCTGGAAACAATCTCTCCTAAACCCAGCTCCTTAAGAGCTATAGTCATTCGCTTTGATAGTCCCAAATTGCAACTCTTTCTTTCATTTTTTTTCAGAAGGCCAGCAAATGGTAAATTGACCCCTGCTAGCCTAACAAAAGGAGACACCGTGCCTCTCAGGCTATCAAAAGGATATTATTCAGCCACAGGACTTCATCTTGCAGCAGTCAGCTTCAAAACATGGTCTGGAGAAGTATAATAAACCTCACACAAAACAAAAGTGATGGATGTCACTTTGCTGTTGCTCCTTTGATTGTCAGGAAACTGGAATTTTGTACAAAAACTATTTCAATTTGTCACCGGGACAAATTATGCATATCAAAGAAATCCATAGTTACTGGTGTGTTTGATGAAGCTAGAAGAATATTCATGGCTTCCAAGGATAGTGCAAGAGGATTCTTTGTAGCGGCTGCATTGCTGTCTCAGTCTAGGGAAGAAGCTCCTAAATGGACAGGAGTTTTACAGCGCAATCCTGTGTAAAGATGCGCGGCCGGCCTAAGGGGCCGGCCGCCACATCCTAAGCCCACACCGGGCTGCCCCAGTGTTGCTAGGCTGCACCTCAGGAGAAGGGGAAGTTCATCCTGTCCCCTTCCCCGGGTGTAGGCAAATCTGGCGCCTATGGGCCTCCTTGGATGCATGCCAACTCCAGAGTTGGCATACATCCGGAGAGGCGGTGTAAGGCTGACGTGGGCTGGGAAGGGGCTTAGGATATTGCAGCCTTTAACCCCACCCCCTCCAGCCTGGACTGGCCAATTTGGCCCCCCTCCCTCACTGCCCGCCCTTCCACCAACCAGCGTGGGACTTACCTGCAGCGGCTGGCATCGAGTGAGTTCCACGGCCTAGTAAGTGGTGCTGACCTCCGTGCCAGTGTCACTAAATCTCCCGTCATCGCAAACGTGCTTTATGGCACGTTTGCAACACCCTACACCAACACCATTTTTCAGCTTCATGAAAATCGCGCCACCATCTTGCGCTATGAAGCCACTGGCACAAATGGGCCGGGGAGCAGGCCAAACCAGAGGCGGAAGGGGGAGGATCTTGGTGGCAGCAGCACATGTCACTATCCTATCTCCCTTTTCCTGGCTCCACATGCCCTCTGAGGCTCCTCTGACATATGCCAGCTAAATAGCTGGCATAGGTTCAAGAAGACCCATTGAAGGCCAGGTGGCCTACAGAGAGGTAAGTTAAAAAATGCTTTACTTACCTCTCCCAGGCCGTCTTGTTGTCTACCCCACCATAGCATGCAGCGCGCACTGCGGCGGCGGCGGCGCTGCATGCTCTGGGCTGGCGTTGGATAGGATTGTGCTGTTAATTATTTAGTGACACTACTGCAAAGCAAACCGCAGAAGTTTTGACAGGGCCAGATCATCCACCAGATGGATCAGAAAATTGTCCAGGGACTGTGAAAGAAGGGGGCTGCAACAGCCAACAGCACTAGAGGAGGAAGCTGTGGCAGAAGTGAGAGAAGAGGGAGACAGATGTGCTGGAGTAGCTGGGTGAGGGAACAACGATGGGATGGGATGGGGGGCACAGAGCCAGTCCTTAATTACTACAGCTCTCCCTGGATTTTGGTCTGCTCATTTCTTTGCATTTCTTATGACACTTTGACACTCCGGGCACACCGCAAAATGAAGTAGCACAATATAATTTTTGTACATGAATTAGAGACGGTCTCAAGCTGCAGATTTCAGCTCCACATCACAACTGTGGATGGATCAGATTCATGTTTGGTTAAGGTCTATTCCTTTTACAGAGATGTTTGGTGCTTGTTTTTTTTTTTTCCGTAATGGGAAGTTTGGCTCTTAGCAAAGGACGTGTGGCTTGTTATTTGTTAGATTTCAACCAAAATCAGTCCCCAGTGGATATCCCTTCCTTTGCAAAAGGTTCCCAGATGCTGTAAATTTCATAAGCTCCATTTTGTTGTTATGGCAGCTCCATTTTGTTGTTATGGCAGCTAATTAAATTGCTGCCATGAAAAGAACATCAGTTCCCGGATGCTGCTGCTGTCACATCTCCATTTCTTCAATAACACCGAGTACAGTACTGTACGTTTGGTAAGCATAACTTGTCCACAGAGAAATGTTGGTTAGCAGGTCTCTTAATATGCAGTTCTTTCATTAGCACAGAAATTCAAACTGATAATACTTCTCCATCTGACACTTAGGCTATTTAATAAAGTCTGCAAACAAAACATCAGTGTCAGTGTCTTCCATCGGTAAAGCTGCAAGAAGGGAGGGAGAGGAAGAAGAAAGCCGTCGTCAGCGTGGCCAAGGCTGATTGGGCACAAGGAGAGCTGAGACATTGCGAGGCGCAGGGGAGCGTTAATACCGTAAGAGGAAAAAGTGGGCTTGAATGGAGGTGACTCCAACATCAGAATAACAATACACAGCCCCCTTTGACCACTACCAAGTAGGAAAGAAAGGAGGGGAGGGTAAAAGCTGAGTTGGGTCAAGGCCCCTTACAGCTGCCATCTACTCTTTAGAAAGCAAACACGGAGAAAACCTTACAGTCCAAATCTTAAAATTTAATTATGATTAATGTGACTAATCAACCCTGACTGTTCCCTGGAAGGACAGATACTAAGGCTGAAACTCAAATATTTTGGCCACCTAATGTGAAGAGAGGACTCTCTGGAGAAGACTCTGATGCTGGGAAAAATTGAAGGCAAAAGGAGAAGGGGAAGGCAAAGGACGAGATGGTTAGACAGCATCACCGATGCAACGAACATGAAAATGAGAGAACTCAGGAAGATAGTGGAGGACAGGAAGGCCTGGCGGGATATGGTTCATGGGATCACGAAGGGTCGGACACGACTTAACGACTGAACAACAACAACAATGTGACTAAAATGAAGCCCAGCACCCTTCTGTGTTGTAATTGCCTTGGCCCAGTGGACACCCAAGAGTCATATGTTTGCCCACAGGCAAGTCTTTGGAGTTACACTGGCTTTCTAAGTAATGCATGTCCAAGTCACAGGCGGCTGTGTTCGCACTTTCACGCAGGTGCAGTACGTCATTTAGCAGCATAAGGATAAGGAACTGGTTGAAGACCAGGAAACAGCGAGTGGGAGTCAATGGGCAATTTTCACAATGGCGAGAGGTGAAAAGCGGTGTGCCCCAAGGATCGGTCTTGGGACCGGTGCTTTTCAACTTATTCATAAATGACCTGGAGTCGGGGATAGGCAGTGAGGTGGCCAAGTTTGCAGATGACACTAAACTTTTCCGGGTGGTGAAGACCAGCAGGGATTGTGAAGAGCTCCAGAAGGATCTCTCCAAACTGGGAGAAAGGGCAGCAAAATGGCAGATGCGCTTCAATGTAAGTAAGTGCAAAGTGATGCACATTGGGGCAAGAAACCAAAATTTCACATATAAGCTAATGGGCTCTGAGTTGTCTGTGACGGATCAAAAGAGAGATCTTGGGGTGCTGGTGGACAGGTCGATGAAAGTGTCGACCCAGTGTGCGGCGGCTGTGAAGAAGGCCAATTCCATGCTCGGGATCATTAAAAAAGGGATTGAGAATAAAACGGCCAATATCATTCTGCCTTTGTACAAATCGATGGTAAGGCCACATCTGGAGTATTGTGTCCAGTTCTGGTCACCACACCTCAAAAAGGATATAGTTGAATTGGAAAAGGTGCAGAAAAGAGCGACCGGAATGATTCGTGGGCTGGAGCACCTCCCTTATGAGGAAAGGCTACAGCGTCTGGGGCTTTTCAGCCTAGAAAAAAGGCGCATGAGGGGGGACATGATTGAGACTTATAAAATTATGCATGGGATGGAGAGAGTGGATAGAGGAAAATTCTTCTCCCTCTCGCACAACACCAGAACCAGGGGACATGTACTAAAATTGAGTGGAGGGAGAGTTAGAACAGACAAAAGAAAATATTTCTTTACCCAGCGTGTAATTCATCTGTGGAACTCCTTGCCACAGGATGTGGTGATGGCACCTGGCCTAGATGCCTTTAAAAGGGGTTTGGACAGATTCATGGAGGAAAAGACCATCACAGGTTACAAGCCATAAGCAACCTCCTGGTTTTTAGAAGTGGGTTTTCTCTGTGCCAGGTGCAAGGGAGTGTCAACGGGAAACAGGTTATCTTGTTGTCTTGTGCTCCCTCAGGAGCACTGGGGCCACTGTGTGACACAGGAAGCTGGGGCCACTGTGTGACACAGGAAGCTGGACTAGATGGGCTTTTGGCCTGATCCAGCAGGGCTCTTCTTATGTTCTTATGTTCTAGCATTTAGCAGTGCTTTCATGCAGGCGCAATAGTTTTGGACCAGCAAAGACTGGATATTTTGACTTAAGTACATTTTGAATTAAGTACAGACCCCAAAACCTAACCTGTACGTAAGTTTGGGACTTACAGCCCAATCCTATCCTGGGCCAGTCCAGGGCATGCGGTGATGCTGGCGCACCCTCCGCTGCATGCTATGGGCCAGCCAAGGACCAGGCAGTGATGGAGAGGTAAGTAGTTTTTGTTTACCTACTCCACCACTGCCTTGTCCCTAATGGGCCTACTTGGATCTCCTCCAGCTCTTTGGCTGGCGTAAATTCAAATGGGTTCAAAAGGACATGTTAAACCCAGGCCAGGGGCATAGGATATCAGCGCCACTACTGCTGCCAATATCCAACCCCAGCCCACCCTCAACACACCCCTGGCCAGTCCCAATTCCTGCCCTGACTCTCCCCTGGATCGCCCCCTCCACCAACCTACCTGCTCTGGTGGGAGCTTAGGGAGTCATAGGTGCGCTCTCGTGGCCGCCAGTTGATTGCTCTGGCAGCCCTGGCCACATGCCATCACAGCACTTGCCATCCCAGTGGCCCAGGTCTTGCACTGATGATGGAGAGTGAATTCCATCAGCGTAAGACCCAGATAGGACAGGGCTGTTACGGTAGTGTACTTGATGGGCACCTTGCTAACTTAAAATGATGTATTAATAGTATCCTGGTGGGTGGTTTCTCTCAGGCTTCTACCAAGAAGTCACTTATGAAATGTGAGGATAACAATCTGGAGTCAGAGAAGTGCAAATTACTTCGTAGTCAGGAGCTTTGCCAGCATGTATTTCAGAACTGTGTATGATGCCTCTTTCTGTATGGAAGGGATTCTATGGAACATATGAAATGTCTTTCATCATGTAATCCTGTGTTTATTCAAATAATTACCTGGAGCCCTACTCAGTCTATCTATGTGGCTATCCCTCCTAAGGTCCAGTTGATGACTACAGGGAACAATGCTTTTGTATGATAGTTCCCATTCCGTGGAACTTCCTCACTCAGAAGACTCATAGGTAGATGTGTTTGAAAATGGTGGTGGTGTTTTGTTTTGTTTTTTGAAAAATTGTTGAATTAAAATGCAAAATCTGGTATTTTGTCTTTTTATTCACAGGTGTGAATTCTTAAGCATCAATATCAGGTACAATTACATTGCAGTCTTCAGTGCTTAAAAAAATCGTACTATGACGTTTTGTGTTTTTATTCAGTTATCAACAAAAACAAGCACTTCTACCTATAGGACTAGTTCAGGGCTGGCATCAGGGGTTGCCCATATCAGGCATCCAACTGCTCAACCCTATATATATTCTACTCTGTTTCCCCTAAAACAAGACCTCCCCCGAAAGTAAGACCTACCGTCATTTTTGCATGATTTTTGCTGGCACTCGTCAATATAAGTCCTCCCCGAAAGTAAGACCTAGCAAGGATCATCAGCCAGATGGACGCGACCCACCCACCCCCGGCACTTACTTTGACTGATTAAAGCTTCATTCTTTCCCAAGGGTGCAAGGCTCTGCAAGGCCTGAAAGGCCTGCACTTGAGTTCTCCACCATGGGGACGACGTGCTAGAGAGACTCTGCAAGGTTGCAGCCTCCTTGCAGGCCTTGATGGCCGGGGGGGGGGGGGTTGTCACGCCACAGGTTGGGAAAATAAGACCTCCCTGAAAATAAGACCTACTGCCTTTTTTGGAGCCAAATTTAATATAAGACACTGTCTTATTTTCAGAGAAACACGGTATATATGAATAGAACAATATTGTAAAGACCCTTATCGGGTCTAGGATAGCCTGCCTATGTAAACTGCCTTGAATAAATCTGATGAGAAATCTGATGATGAGAAAGGCGGTATATAAACAAACAAACAAACAAACAGACCCTTGAAGCCCTCCACTGCAGCAGGCAGCAGCAATGTGAGTCACTCAAGTCTCATTGCCTCCTCCTTGCCTTCCCTATGACCTAGAGAGGCCTCTGAGGAAGCTCATTTGCAAGAGCTAAAAAAGGAGGCGGCTGGATACTCCTACATTATCCTGGTCAGGAAATAAGAGCAGAATGATCTCTGAAGGCACATCAAAGATCATTTCACTGTCCATGTGAAACTCTTCTGTCCATGTAGCTTGGAAAAGGGGGGGGGGAATGATCTCCTCTCCTCTCTCAGCATTTCAATGCAGGGCCTCAGAGAGGGGGACTAAGGGGGGGTACAATCGTACCTGGGCCCAGGGTCAAAAATGTGTCAAAAATAGAGCCCAGGAGCCAAATTCACAGGAAGGGAAGGGGCCCAAAAGAAATGTCGTACCCCCTGATGAAATTCCACTGAGTGGCCCTGTTTCAACGGCACTGAGAGGAGAGCATCCAAACCACTCGATAGGCCCAGAATGGTGGGAGAGTGATTGCTGGATAACTTTTCTCTCAGTGTTCTGGTGGCACTAAGACATCCAATCCTTTCTGGTGAGATGGGACAGTGTTTGTGTGTCCATGTGTACACACACAGGCACCAATGGGCACCTTGCACGGGACTTTACCCAAGGGGCTCTGAGAACCTGGTGCCAGCAGTGGACTAACTCCCTAGAGGTGTTTAGAAGACCACGAAAGACTATTTTAATCCAAAGGGCATTTGAAGATTGGTGGGGTTTATGTGACTCTCTGTGAGACTGCAGTTTATCAAGCATTATTATACTTATATCACTTTTCAAAAAAAAAAAATATTAACACAGCAGTTTGCATAGCAAACTAAATGAAAAGATGACTCCCTGTTACAGAAGGTTCACAAACTGAACAAAAGACCCAAAGGAAAAACTGGCAAAGAGTCACCGGAAAAGATGCTATGCTGGGGTGCAGAGGGACATATAAGAGCAGGGAGGGCAGGGACATGCAGTCAGGGTAGGCAGGGGTGGCACAGCCTCACCTGACCCAACAAGTAAAAAAAAATGTGCCTTACCGTTCCCAAGCCACTCCTTTCTGCTCCAGCAGTCAGTTAAGCAGTGCATACACACACACTACAAATGAGGCAGCTAGCCTCAGTCCCTTGGCTTAGTTAGGATTGGGCTGTAAGTTTGCTGTGTGCATGCTTTCTTGGGAATGTCCCATTGAACCCTGAGAAATGTACTCCTGAGGAAGCACACATAGGTAGGCTTACCATATCCAAAGGGGGACAGGGTGCCTACACCTTTAACCATTGTAAAAAGAGGGAATTTGGGCAGGTGCAGCTTGTTGCACCCTTCCATTATGAGCTGCACCTGCCCAAATTCCCTCTTTTTACAATGGTTAAAGGTGTAGGCACCCTGTCCCCCTTTGGATATGGTAAGCCTACACATAGGATGGTACTACAAGATATGTCCATGTAACCATTTTCTATCCAGTTCCCTATGCATATTTTTCTGGTTGCAAGTAGGCAAATGTAACTCAGATGTGGTGACCAGCCTAGTCAAGGTGACACAAATGAGTTAATTTTCATTGTATCCTGGGGCTAATTGGAAACAGTCCCCATCCCTTGTAAAACAGTAAGTCAGCAGGCAAGTGATAATTGTTCACCTGCCGCATGGAGCTGTAAGAGCCTGCATTAACTAGCACATGGATGGAGGGGGTATCATTTCCTTGATCCTCCACCAGCTGGACTTTCTAGGCCTGCTGCTTTACTGCTTGCAGATACTGTGCTGATATTATGGGGCCAGATATAAATCACAACTCATAAAAGAGGAGTGATCCTCATTTTTATTCTGGAAATGGACAGGAAAAGAATACTGTACCTCTCTGTGAAAGAGCGGGATAGGATGATGAAAGATTAATGATTAGCATTCTCTGCTGTCTGCATGGGAAAATGATTTTTGCAAGAGCAATAAAGAGGACTTTCCAAATGCTCAGTAGTGCTGACCATGGACAGCAGGGGCATAGTCAGAGCCAAACTGTTCCAAGCACCACTGGAGCCAAATGAACTCAGAAAACATATGGGCTTATAATTGGCATTAGCCGCTGAAAGGTTGGCATGGGGGGAAAAGATGGTTTGAAAGCATGATGTTGGAAAGCCCACTGAAATCAATATGCTTGGAAGCCTCTTGCAAGCCTGAGAGTTGTTGGAGAAGCACATGCTCCATGATGGAAAGACCCTCCACTGCCTTATCAGAAGCTCTGGGGGGAGGAGGAGGGAATTAATTAATTAATTGATTGATTGATTGATTGATTGATTGATTGATTGATTGATTGATTGATTGATTGATTGATTGATTGATTGATTGATTGATTGATTAACAGTATTTATATACCGCTTTTCAACAAAAAGTTCAAAGCAGTTTACAGACAAAATCAAATGATTAAATGGCTCCCTGTCCCAAAAGGGCTCACAATCTAAAAAAGATGCAGAACACCACCAGCAAACAGCCACCAGAAAGACACTGTGCTGGGGTGAAAGGGGGGCAGTTACTCTCCCCCTGCTAAATATAAGAGGAGCACCCACTGAAAAAGTGCCTCTTGCCCAGTTAGCAGGGAGATTAGCAGGGAATTAGCAGTTAGCAGGGAAGTACCACTATACTGCTCCATGGCTCCTCAGAGGTGATTCCCAATCTAGTCCTGACTTCATGCCACGCTTTGAGAGTACAATCATGATATAGTTGGATTTCCCAAAGTGACTGAGTTAACATGGCGGCTGCAATCAAGTTCTTAAGTACCCCACATAAATCTGTGAAGTGTTACAGTAGGACTTTGCTGAGCTGACCCACCAACAGAATTTCAACCTTGATCGAGAGTGTCCAGGTCATGACCTAGTAATTTATTTATTTATTTATTTATTTAATGGATTTCTACCCCGCCTTTCTCCCAATAAGGACAATCAAGGCGGCTTACAGTAAGAACAAGTTAAAATACATAATACACAATAGAAAATAATTAAAAACAAGTAATTAAAACAGTTAAAACAGACAACTCCAGTGGGTCACCTATTACATTTGTTAAAAGCCATTTGTTAAAAAGCCAGCCTACCATGTCAGTCATCAAATGCCAACCTAAATAAAAACGTCTTGAGGCCCCGCCGAAAGGTCTCTAAGGAGGGAGCCGTTCTTAATTCCAGGGGGAGGGAATTCTGTAATTGGGGCGCCACTGCCGAGAAGGCCCTATTCCGTGCCGCCATTCCCCTCACTTCCGTCAATGGCGGCATGATTAACAGGGCTCCCCCTGATGACATCAGAGTACGGGTCGGATTATAAGGAAGAAGGCGGTCCCTCAAATACCCTGGACCCGAGCCGTTAAGGGCTTTAAAAGTCTAAACTAGCACTTTGAATTGTGCCCGGAAACGAACCGGCAGCCAGTGTAGCCGCCGAAGCAACGGTCCGACAGAGTCGAACCGACAGGCCCCGGCAACCACACGGGCTGCCGCATTCTGCACTAATTGCAGTTTCCGAACAGTATTCAAAGGCAGCCCCACGTAGAGCGCATTGCAGTAATCTAGTCTAGATGTCACTAGGGCATGGGTCACTGTGGCCAGGTCTGCACGATCCAAGTACGGTCGCAGCTGGCGCACCAGCTGAAGCTGGGCAAAAGCCCCCCTGGCCACAGCCGCCACCTGAGAATCCAGGAGCAGCTGCACATCCAGGAGAACACCCAAGCTGCGGACCTGCTCCTTCAGATGGAGTACAACCCCATTCAGAGCAGGACGATGATCCAGTACCTGAGTCGTAGACTTCTGGACCAGAAGAACCTCTGTCTTATCAGGATTTAATTTCAGCTTGTTTGCCCCCACTAGTAATAAAACTAGTGGCCTCTTCTGAAGCAATACCTGTTAATGTGGTTACCCACCCACACAAGGCTTCTGCCTGGGAATCGCTTGGGAATCACAGGATAGAGTCAGATGACATTCTGGATTCTTTCTGTTTGTTAGACGCCAAAAATGCATATCCTAAAGAGAGGCATTCCTGACGGCTCTTTCCAACTATGAGACTGCCCTGGAATGTCACCAAAGCCAAACTTTGAATGTGTTTAGGAAATATGCATGACTTAGGATGGCAGTGGTATGTGGTAGGCAAGGGAATAATTAGTTATCTTTCTATTAGCTCATTAAGTAGTCATTTTTTTATTTGTGTAATACTTGCAGTGTGACGGCTGATCCTATGTATGTATGTTCCCATTCAGTTCAATAGGACTTACTCTGAAGTGAGTGTGTATACTTGCAGCCCAATCCAACTTTCCAGCGCCAATGCAGCTGTACCAACAGGGTGTGTGCTGCATCCTGCATTGGGGGAGGTAGTCATGGTGGCCTCTTACTTTTGTTCTCTTACTTTGGGGCTGCATTGTGGCTGCATCGGTGTTGGAAAGTTGGATAGGATTGGGCCCAGAGAGAGAGAGAGAGAGAGAGAGAGAGAGAGAGAGAGAGAGAGAGAGAGAGAGAGAGAGAGAGGCAATCTATGACAGAAATGTCAAATGTTCTAAATTGCTTAAAAATACCGTAATTGCTAGATAATTGCTTTGCAGCACAGTTATACAAATCCACCCTGAGTGAAAGCAACTCCTGCAGTTTTTTCAGTTCAATAGCAGCCTAGAAACCAGGCAGCGCAGCATGAAAGGTATGCAAAATCTATCCCTTCCTCCCCCTCCCTGCTCTGGATTGTATATCCCTTGATACATATCTCTGGAGACCACAGAAGGCTCAAATGAGTCTGCTGCCCGAAGCCGCCCTGACTCACCAATACTGCCTTCACTGGGGTGGCGCAGGCATGCACACATGCGCCCCTTCTCCCAAAAAAGCCCCATTAGCTTCCCACTGTGCTCCGTTCTCACACAGAGTTTAATGTTTATAGTGACACGTTCCCTTTAAATGCGTCTCTTTGAACTTTAAATGTTGTGTGAGCGTGGAGTGCTTCACTACCCTCTCCTCTCAGGTGGTTTAAAGGGATGCATTCCCTTTAAACTTTAAACCTCATGTGAGGACAGAGTGCGGAAATGAAAGCAGATGATCTGATTCCCACTCATGCTTAGTAAGCAGGGAATGGATCAATACAGCTTGTTCCATGGTGGGCTGGAGAGAGGTGGCGGCAGCAGACTTGGGGTGAAGGGCACCCAGAATCCAGCGCCCCTCGCCCCTCCATCATCTGCCACTGACACAAGCTGCATCAGGTTGGTTCATGACTGGGCCGGCCATGCTGGAGACAGACCACAGAATTCTGCTATCTCTCTGGAGAGAAGAAAAACAATCTAAAGATTATATCTGCCATAGTACAACAAGGGAGGAGGAAACATCTACTCAGAAGGAACCTCTTCTCTGTATTGTGATGAGAGGAAACAGAACCTCTGGTTTCCTGCAGCAGCATGAAGAAAATGGCAGCTGCTATCAATACGGCCACATTCAAGTGCCTGGGCTGGTAAGGAATTGCAAACAGAGCCTGACAGGGCGACTGAAGTGAAGCAGCCCTGGATATTGGAGAACTCATTGGGGAATTTCTGATGCAATCAGAAAAGCTCATCCATTGCAGCACATTCCGTCCCTGAGGCAATCACAGTTCTTTCACAGTGTGCTCTCGGAGGCATCTGGTGGGGCCACTGTAAGATACAGGAAACTGGACTAGATGGGCCTTTGGCCTGATCCAGCAAGGCTCTTCTTATGTTCTTTCCCCCTCACGCCTTTCCCCAAAGTGCTTGGTGAAAACTTACATGTTCCCAGTTGATGCTACAACCCTGTACTGTGGCTCGTAGCTACTCCATGCCAGTCTGCCTCCGTGCAAAATGCTGTTAGCATAGCATTCAGCAAGATATCTGCCAGGGTACTGTAGCTCATCTGACATGAAAGCACATAGAAAAATATACATTCAGTGGGTTACTACTGTAAGGACAGTGGGGTATCTGTATGGGTTTTTTGTTTGTTTTTGCAATTACAGCAGAATGCCATACTATGACGAATTCATACTTGTCATTTATGTATTTATTATAAACATTTACTTCACACCTTTCCATTTCATAAATGCCCAAGGTGGCCACAGCATAAGAGTAATAACAACAAAATTAAAACACAGTGCAAACACTCAGAGGCGACACAGAGAGTTTGGTTGCCTCCACCACACTTGGTTTCAGACCATATGTAGACCGAAGGCAAAAAAACACCTTCATTTAAAAAGAGGGGAGTGCATGTTTTGTTGTATTGATCACACTACTGTACTAAAGTTTTTGTGAAATATAACAAGTATAAAAAAGGAAAGAAATTGCAACAAATGTCCTTAGAATACTGTACTGTAGTGCACACTGTTTTGCCATTTAAACATCAACCACACCATTCTTTGATCTCTGGATCTTGCTTCATCTGCCCTACATAGACACATGCAAATCAATTTACCTGGCCCTGTTGAAATCTGAAGTACCCTGCTTTGGGGATCATTTTTAATAGCTCCCCTAATGTTAGCTATCATTTTGAAAGTTCCTCCTCTACAGATGTCCATTTGCCAGGGCTTTCCAGGCCTGGCCACGTGAACCCAAGCAGAAACTCTCTGTGTCCTCCTCCTGCTGCCTCTCTTTCATAACAATACCACCTTGGAAGTGTTGGTTCTGCTGGAGGACAGTGCGAAGGTCAAGATGGACAGACAGGGTGGCCTTGTGGCTCAGGGTGACCCCCACAGGCTAAACAGATAAAGCAGCTGGGAATGCTTTTTGGGTAACCTTTGTGCCCTGCAGCAGCAAACTGGACCATAGGCACAAATGCTTTCTCTCTGTATAGAGTGACCCTTACTCACTTGCCTTTTTGCTCTCATTCCTTGCAGTTCCTTTCTTTATCAGATTAACTATAATGAGGGGAATCAAAATCACATGGAGAAGGAAGGAAACACTCTGAACTCCAAACATTGACTTTCACTGGAGATGAGTGATGTTTGTGACATGAATGGTTGAAAAGTTGATCCTTGAAGGACGTGTGCACAAGCAACCAATAAGGGAGGCTTAACTAGGTGGATCTGTGGCTGCTCACAACCCACATCTTTCCTACCCATTTCCCTGCTTCCTGCAAGAAGCAGTCAATGAATTGGTTTAGAACAGGGAACTGCTGAATGTGATTATGTTATGTGGCATCATGCATGAACCATGAGCTGTCGATCGAAAGGTTGGCGGTTCGAATCCGCGACGGGGTGAGCTCTCGTTGCTTGGCCAGCTCCTGCCAACCTAGCAGTTCCAAAGCATGTTAATGCAAGTAGATAAATAGGTACCGCTTGCGGGAAGGTAAAACAGCGCTCCGTGTTCCAGCCGCATGCTACGCGCTGCGGCAAGGAGAGTCATGCCAGCCACATGACCATGGAGGTGTCTTCGGACAACGCTGGCTCTTCAGCTTTGAAATGGGGATGAGCACCACACCCTAGAGTTGGACATGACTGGACTTAATTGTCAGGAGTCACCTTTACCTTACTGAAGAGATGCATAGGAAAGGGTCAGCAACAGCCAAACATCCCCAGTAATGTCTAGTTAGACTCAAAGGCTGGGTTTTTGCATTTACACTTACCATGCAAGAATCCATGGTGGTATCTTTACATGTACTGTATTGCTGGAAGTTACTGTCACATGTTTGATCTGTGTAGGAGGGGAGAGTATCACACCCAAGGGAAGCTCTAAATCAGGGTGGCCAAATTTGTTTAACCTAAGAGCCACATACGATAAACTTCAGATGTTTGAGAGCCGCAAGACGTGAACAAATATTATTTCTTTACCTGTAATCCCTGACTCAAATCTGGCATTAAAATTAGCATTTAAATTCTTAAATACATTTACTCACTATAAACATTAAACTTATGTTTTAATCCAGTGGACTTTCAGTTTATACCCAGTAATAATTATAAAGCTTGAAAAGTTTTATTTACCTTTTATATTAATTGTGATGCAAAAAGGAGCTCAGGCAGACATATTTCCGCAAGCCGCACATTATATGTAAAAGAGCTGCATGTGGCTCGCGAGCTGTGGTTTAGCCATCCCGCCTCTAGATAGTAGTGAGGTCAGGGATTGGCTGGGGCTGTGCATGAAGCACCCAAGAAGGTCAGAAGCAGAGAGAATTCTTGGTTGCATATGCAGGTAAAACATGCCTAGAGCAAAATCCATTTCCATACACAGCAACCTGCAACATGGCATTGTGGCTGTGATGGGGAAGGGGTGTCAGAAACGCCCTTCTACTCCTTTCATCCTTTCATACTGTTGACAGCCCCATCTCATTTATTGTGTCTGAACCCTACAAGAATGAATGCTGAGGTTTTCACAAGTGTATCCCTTCACAGAACACAGCAGAGGCACTTGATGCCTCCAAAGAAATCAGTCCCAGATGTGCCGTGGCAGACAGTTCCTTCACAGGAAGCATGCCCTCAAGTGCAGCCCTTGAGTCTAGGGAAATTCCACACTGTTTCTAAAAGAATGAACCAAGATGGTTGTGGCATCATGTATCTCTTCCTTGGTTATCACTTGCTTGACAGTTTGGAACCTCTTCCGCTTTGGTCTCCCTCATTCTTTTCTGATATGTCAGTTAGCCTGCTCAAATCCATTGCGTACAGATAATCTCCTTTCATTGGTAGGATAATAAATTCCTTTACTGGATGCTTTCCACTGGTTTGGTCTCCCTCTACCTATCTATCTCAGATTATACCCCCACCTTTTTTCCCACTGGATACCTACTATATGTCAAGATGCCTTAACGTATCACAGCTATTAATTCTCCTTATTACTAATGACCACTCCTAGGCTAATTTTGCCCCAAGTGCATGCAAACAAGAGCTGTTTTGTCAACTCTAGCTAAGACATTCATCCATCTAGGTCTTGGCAGTACACTCTCTCTCTCTCTCTCTCTCTCTCTCTCTCTCTCTCTCTCTCTCTCTCTCTCACACACACACACACACACACACACACACACACACACACACACACACACACACACACACACAGCAGGCCTGTGCACGAGGCAGGGTGAAGCAGTAAGTTCAGGTAGCAGATTGAGGAAAGCGGCAGACTGGCGAGGGGTGCTCCACACAACTTGCACCTGCCCACCTCCTCCCTTGGCCACCTGCCCAGTCATTCAGACAGCCTCAAGCTGGGCCACCCCCACCCTGGAAAGCCTGGAGAGTAATTGAAAAGGGATGGCCACTAGGAGCTTCAGCCACCACCACCCCTTCCAGATTGTTCTCCATCCTAGGGAGTAATCTGGAAGGAGGAGCAGCAGCATGTTCATGTTAACACACACACACAACCCGAAGGAAGTGGCAGCCGGTTCTGTGCCTCAAGTGCGGGTGTTCCCTATACATACAATGTCTAAACTCAAGGATCATTCACATTTTATTCACCATGAAACTTGCACTCAACAGCAGCAAGAACTAAAGATTTCATTGGTCAATACATTCTAAGATTGAAGACTGGGGCAGAAGATGTCACCTGCCACATTCTCTACCTTTGGTGTTTTTTCCTCCTTCCTTACATATCTCCTTGTGTCCTTCACATTCTAATAGACCCCACAATTGCATCCCTCCCTGATTTTCTTCTTCCCCATAGAAAATTTACAGACTACTGTATTTCCTAACCATTTCAAATACTCTCCTGAGAATCTAGATATTCATGGGAGAAATACAAAACTCAGCATCTTATGACTCAGCATAGATCATCATCTAAGGATGACTTCATACATTACATTTTCTTGAATGACAGATAATCCCAGTGTAGGGGGGGGGAGTATACATTTGTGAACACTCTCATATGTGAAGATGACGTGGGTGCATATTTTGCCTCCCAACACATTTTTAGGAAAGCTAGAAGTCAATTCCTGGGATGAAAACTGCATACAATCTCAAGCAAAGCACAAAGACTAGGCCCCAGCGAAAAATTGCCTCCCCTGCAAAATGCAATGTTGAGACATACTAACCTGATTGGTTTTAAACATTCTTCTTACTTCACCCCCAGCTCCCCGCCACCAATAATTGATAATGAAATTAGATGATAGGAGCTTCCTAGTGGTACCAAAACTATTGGAATAGTTCATCTTATATTATGGAAACTCAATTATGATGGCCATTACGGGGGAAAATTGTATCTGAATAAGCATCTGGTAAAATTGTTCTAATTATGTACTGTCCTCAGAAGAACTTAACATTGCTCACGATGGCTAATAATAAGGCATACGTAATGTAGCATTAGTCTGGGGGACCAATCCTATCCTTTTCCCACCGCCGAAGCAGCCATGGCAAAACAGCTTGCGCTGCATCCGGGGGGGGGGGGGGAATGTCTCTTCTGGGTAAGCCTCTGAGGCCCAGCCAGGGCTACCTGGATCTGTGCTAGCGAAATCACTGGCGCAGGTCTGCATGGGCCCAGGTCAGGGGATTGGGTCCAGGAAGGCGCTTGGCTTCCGCTGCCGAACCCACCCCCTTCTGGAACCCAATCTGCCCCAGTCGCCACCCCTATCGCCTCCCCATTCCGCCCACATTCCGCTCTCCCCTCATCTACCTCCCCTGCCATCTTACCTGATCAGCGGGCCTTCACTGGTCCCCCAGCGCGCGGGGTAAGGCTCTTGCCTTCCCACAGGTGCTCTTGCAGCATGCGACTCTGCGTGCAGTTGAAATGTGTTTTATGACTGCCATAAAGCAGTTAACGCTGGTGGAACACTGAGTTCTCTAGTGTTGCAATATATGGTACCATTCCATCTAGTGGGCAATGTGGTTTTTTGTTTGCTAAAGTCCTTGCTTTCTTTACTAGAGATTGCTCTGCAGAAGCAACAGAGAAGCTGGGGGAGAAAACAATAAATTTTGAGATGGGAAAGCGAGGAAGTCAGCACAGAACACTGAGGCTTTAAGAATCCCTGAGGAAAGACAGGCTAATAGCCATACAATTATTTTTCTCCCATCAGCCTTAGATTAATAAAACAAAACCAAAAAAAAAATCCCGGAATGGTGCTTGGAAGGAAGTGAGTCAATACTGAATCAGTGTTCCTTGGACAATCTTATCCCTATTCGTCTATGAAGCATGAAAATGTATGATTAGAGGAAATCATTTTTGCTGTACATCCCTTTCCCCTGTAAGACATGAAGATCCGCTTCAGTGTTACAAAAAGCATCACAAATTGCATCCTTAAGACAAATATTATGCCTTTAGTGTTCTGCCAGGGGAAGGGTCTTCATAAAAACTAATTATGAGTTCTTAGAGAGGAAATAGTATAGTACATTTTTTTAAAGGGACATTTTCTGGGCTTGTGGCTGCTGACTGGTGCTCATGTGCTACAGCAAATGCTATCTCCTACTTCTCTGCCACTTCTCTAGCACGCAGGAGGATTGTGGTGGTCTAACAGTAAAGACCTCCTCCCCCCCCACACACACACACATTTCAATTGATGCATCCCAAAGTGAACTAGGCAAGAGTAAAGAAGACTCCCTCTTTAGACTGAGGTTGTCAGGCCTAATTTTTGAGTCTGATAGGTAAGTAATATGAGGTCCTGAAATCTGAAAACTGTCTTAAAGAAGAACAAATGGCTGCTCGGTGCAGCACTTGTAGCACTTGTAATATTTGTTTACATGTATTACATGTAACTACTTGCAACTTAACTACCTTAACATGTATTACCTGCAACTGTAGCTCAATAGACCAGGGCTTACCAGATGTTGAGGTGCCCAAATTGGGGCAACCCCCCTACATTTTTTCCCCACCAGAATTCGTTTCATTTTTAAAAAAAAATTTCCAGGCCATTTTGCCTCTGCCAAAAATTTCAATTATTTAATTATTTTTGGCACCTTTCCCCACCATTTTTGCATGCCTTTTTTCCTTCTCCTCCTACTCCTACTGCTGCTACCACCACACTGCCACTGCCGCAGCTTTTACTTTCATTTGATTCCTGGCTGGCCAGCTGTTGGGCGAGTCAGGACTCCTCACCATTGCCACCATTGCCGCCATTGCCGCTGCCGCTGCTTCCACAAATCCTGGGTGCCGCCATCTTGGATCTTACGAAACTTCTCAAGATCCAAGATGGTGGCGCCTAAATCTTGTGAGAATTGGGTGCCGCCATCTTGGATCCCATGAAATCTCACGCGATCCAAGATGGCGGCACCCATTTCTCACGAGATTTGGGCACTGCCATCTTGAATCTCACGAGATTTCATGAGATCCAAGATGGCGGTACCCAGGAGAACTAAGGAAGGCTAGAAGAGTTGTGGAAGCAGCGGCGACAGCGGCAGGAGAGGGCAGACCCGGAAAACCCGGACAGACCTGGTTCTGGGCTCAACTGGCTGGGACCGGGCTCCGGAAACCGGGACTGTCCCGGTATTTCCAGGATGGATGGATGGTAAGTCGGACTTGTCAAGCAAAGAAGAAACTATCCTCATCAGAACAAACACAGCTTCTGTTTGGGTGAATCTCAAATGAAGATTTTCACAGAGTGCTGGTTCCACGATGCTAGAGACCCTGGGGCAAAGTCCTCCACTGGGTCCCCATGGCACCTCTGCTTCTTCCCCAATGTTGCATGGGATTCTACTACTAGCAGTGAATATACCAAGTCAGGCTAGTGGTTCATCTAGCTCAATATTTTCCTAACGTGAGCTAAATATTCACCCTGGGGTATCCTGAATGGGGAGTTAATAGTTCTGAAGTGTTCTGAATGAGAGCTTGTTCTGTCTGTCTGTCTGTCTGTGTGTGTGTGTGTGTGTGTGTGTGTGTGTGTGTGTGTGTGTGTGTGAGAGAGAGAGAGAGAGAGAGAGAGAGAGAGAGAGAGAGAGAGAGAGAGCAAACCAGGTGGAGCCAATCCTTGACCCTCAGTAGCGGTGTTAGTACCCAATGCACTATCAGGGAAATCAGTGATCACACTGCCCCCTGGAACTTCTCATCACATGTGGGGAGTGCAGTTAATATGTTATATCTTCATATAAGAAGCTGTTAGCAAGCCTGGAAAACTCTAGTGTCATTATGCAAATTGTCTTGGACAGGGGAATGAAAATAACCTCCATTTCTCACAACAACAAAGTGCATTTGGAAGAATTTGTTTGAATTACCCAGACTGAGTTATCTCTTGGCCCATTACGAACATATTGAACATAGTTGGGGCTTACTTCCAAGAACACATGCATGGGATTCTGCAGTATGAGTCTTTCAGAGCAATCCAGTTCAGATTTTTGGCCTAGGGTGTCGCAAACATGCCACACAGCACTTTGTAGTACCTGGCGAGTAGGTGGCACTGGCGTCGAGGCTAACGCCTCTCTTCCCGCCCTAAAACCAGTGGGGCACCTGCCAGGGAAGGTAAGTTCCGCACTGGGCAGCAGAGGGTGGGGGGAGGGTGGTGTAACAGGGCATTCAGGGAGGGGGGATTGGTCAGCCAGGCCCAGAAAGGGGGAGGGATTGTGGAGGTGGCTCTGCCGAAATTCTGTCCCCTACTCAGTCCTGGCCGCCATTACACGGTCAGCTTGAATGTGTGCCAGCAAAATAGCTGACATACATTCGAGTAGTCCCAACAGGGCGACTGGGGCTCTACTCAGGGTTAGAGGACGAAAATCCCCTTCCCTTGAGGAGTGCTCCAGCCATGCCTATCTGGATAGGATGCAGCGCAGACTCTATGCCCGTGCTGCAGCCTAGCTAGAAGTATTGGTTAGTTAGATAAGCACTGTTTGACACCAAATATCTGGTGCCAGAAAGGATGCCTATCATAATTTGATCATCTGGCAAGATTAACAGCACAATCCTATGAGCTGCCTGTGCAGACGGAGCTCATGTTCCGGCAGCACAACCTGCTTTACTGCGACACAAAATGCTGGCTGCTATTGTGTGCTGCCTGGCCACTGCCACAAACTGCAAGCAGCAAGGCATGTGCAGCAGAAGCTTTGGGAGCTGCACCGGCCCTGGTAGGATGGTGGGGGACCCAGGTCATGTGTGGAGAGGGCAGGAGTCAGGGAGCAGCCCGGAGGGGGTGAACCCGGCAGCAAATGTAGACACCAGATCCTGTCCCCCCAAATTTGGCTCACACTGCCTCCGTAACCTCCTCAGACTTACACCTGCTATTGAGCTGGCATACGTCTGAAGAGACCCATAGGCCAACAGTTCCCTTACCAAAAGTTCCCTTATTCCGAGGAGACCTCTTGATTGCTGCCCCGCTCCCCCAGTATGCAGCACACACCTCCATGGCATGGTTCCATCACGTAAACTGGTGGGGGGTAGGATTGGGGCATAAATAACAAAACGTATTTGAGTTCAAACCATAAAAACCCAAAAGGTGTAGCAGTTTGGGAGTCGGACTTAGACCTGGAAGCTCCAGGTTGAAATACCTGCTCAGCCAAGAAGCTTCCTGGGTGACCTTGGGCCAGTCACTATCTCTCAGCCTAACCTACCTCACAGGGTTGTTGTGAGGACAAGAGGAGATAACCACGTACACTGTCCGGAGCTCCTTGGAGGAAGGGCGGTATAAAAATGTGAAAAATAGGTGTGTGTGTGTGTGTGTGTGTGTGTGTGAGAGAGAGAGAGAGAGAGAGAGAGAGAGTGAGAGTGAGAGTGAGAGAGAGAGAGAGAGACTTGAACAGGTTTGCCTGTTTTTTTCACAGTTTCAATAAAGGAAGTGAAATGAAATTGCTTCCCCTATTTGGGATTTTTCATCATGGGATTATGATGAGCAAAAAAGCTCAGGTAGGTATTTAACAGGAAATATGGCATACTGTAGAGTAATGACAGGTAGGTTTGTTTTAATTGCTGCTTTGCTTTTTATATTGTTTCGTATTGTCTTGTTTTCATCATGTTGTAAGCCACCTAGAGTCCCTAAAGAGACAAAGCTGGGATAGAAATGTTTATTATACTTATTATTAATAATTATAATAATAATATGACTGTAATAATAATGACTGTTTAAAAACAGTAAAAAGCTTTACAGTAAAAGCTTACAGTAAAGCTTTTTACTGTTTCCATAAAACAGTAAAAGGCTAAAAATATGCTTTACATATTGTAAAGCAACATGTTCATTTAACATCTGTGTTACATAATCCTTTACCTTATTAAAAATGTGCAAACATTTTTAAAAGAGTGTCAAAACTGCTCTAGGGAGTGGGAACAGGGAATATGTTGGTAATGGCGTGGGAACCAGTTAATAGGCAAACACCACAGCTGCCTTTTCCCAGGTCCAAACTGCGCTGCCCATAAAACTGCAGAATTATTTCTTCAGAACTTGTCCTGGGACAGAAAAAGGTCCATTTATACTGTTTTCAATCCACTCTCACTCGTCTTATAATGTTATCTCTGCCTTTAGTCAAATGGTTCAGGGCTTGCCTAGGTGAGCCCACTTCATATAAGAAACAAAAGCTTCTTTTACAAGACAAACCCCATACAAGATAAAACAAAACAAAAAGACTGTAATGGGTTGATGAAATTTGCTTGGCAGGATTCACACTTCCTTTTGTGACAGAAAACTGGGCAGTGAGAATGTACTTGGGCCTGGTTTGTGTCTCTGTGCTGTTTAAAAAAAAAAACTCACAGGAAGCCATGATACAGGCAATTCTCTGGCTGGCTCAGGAATATTGAGTCTGGTTTGATATGTGATCTTCAGGGATTTCCCCTTCCAGGCTCTAAACCAGAATGGTTCGTGTCAGGCCTAGGGAGATTATCAAATGCAGAGCAGTGAGGAATCCACACTCCAAGACTTGAGAAATGTTATTTCATTTCTATATCTCAGATTCACTTCTCTTCCTCCCTCCACCATCAAAAATAGGCAAAGATTTTTTAGAAAAACAAACAACTCCAGCTTCAACTCAAACACCGGCAGTTTCCAGATATAATGCCACTGTAAATTTCACTAAAAGTCCATGTGCTGGGATGCAATTATATATAGTATATATAGTATTAATTAGGTATAGAAACTTTGTTCAGGCAACCAGGAAGTCATCCATATGCATTCCTTACACCCTTAGAAAAAGAGCCTCTGGGAATAGGAAACACTGAAGAAGAAGAATCTTGCT
Source organism: Plestiodon gilberti rubricaudatus (assembly GCA_026170595.1). Classification (NCBI taxonomy): domain Eukaryota; kingdom Metazoa; phylum Chordata; class Lepidosauria; order Squamata; family Scincidae; genus Plestiodon; species Plestiodon gilberti. The sequence continues at coordinate 251,621,955 of JANXHW010000001.1, read as the reverse complement.
TTATCCTAGGCAGATGAACAATAGAAAGGATAATTAATGGACTTTTGTATGTTATCTAATTCATGTGAAAGCACAAACTCTAAGATATTTAAAAAAAAACTCAATAAAATCCTTAATGAATGATTTTTAAATGGAGACAACAGTCACAATAACACCCTTGCATGAAAAGCTGCATTTTGACTAGAAATTCTCTCTCCTGCATAGCTTATGAAAGGTTGCCTGCCTTTCCATCTGGTCACCCAATACTCTCTTCCTCCAAGTTAATATATGCACAGCACACATTTCACTTATGCATCATTATCATTTTGCACTGGCTCATAACACATTCTTTTCCATCTCATCAGCCCAGACACTGCTGCAATTCTCCCTGCGTTCTCTCGACTAATTTTCTTGTGTTTGGATAGGTGATTTGGATCTTGCAAGCCCCACAACTGTTCTGCACCTGCTCCTCAAGTTCAGCGCCTCTCAGCTGCTGCCTCAGCCCATTGGCTGAGAGAATCCGCCTGTGAAAGACAATCTGCTTGACCTGATGTGAAAGGGATTTTACTGGTGTTAGGATGCTTGATGACAAGGAAGGATTGGTATCAGCTCCCCTTTCTCTCCAGCTTCTGTCCTCCTGATAGAGAACAAATGGAGAAAAGTTGTTTTTGTCAGCTCATTTCATCCAACAAGGCTGAAAATTAGATGCTTTGCTTAGTTCTGTGCTGTGGCCAATAACCCACTTTGCAAGCTAGCCTATCAAGAATAAACTTGGAGCAGTGATAATGCTTGGTAATTGGCAGTTTTCAAGGGGTCAGAATAACACAAAATCACATTGCTTCAAGAGTAGGACCACTGGTTCAAGCCAGAGGCATCACTACGGTGGGGGCAGTACTGCAAGTTCCGTGCCGTCCTAGTCCCCGTTTACTCCCCAGTACGAGGTGGCCCCGCCCCCTCGCCGTTGGAGCCATTCAATGCGGTGAAGGCAACGGGCAGGACTCACTTCCCTGTCATGTAAGCAGTAAAGACTTTGAACAGGCTTACATATTATGGTGCATTGGTTTACAAATAAGGCTCTATTCCAGGGGTTCTCAACCTTTGGAGGCCTGGGTACCCCCTATCACAGTCCAATTTTCTGAAGTACCCCCTGCTAATTAACTGCTAATTAATTGGATTAATCAATCAATCAATTAATTAGGTAATTAATCATTAAATAAAAAGTACTAAAACAATTTTAAATGTTAAAAAAATGTCTTATTTAACTGTGTGGGGACACACACACACATGCAAGGATCTCTTTTTTTTTCCTCCAAGTCACACTTCCCAAAATCAGCTCCTCCCTCCCCCACCCCACCAAAGTACATTTTCCAAAGTACAAAAATAAGCCCCAAACTAAAATCAGAGAGACAGAAGGGCTCCAAAAATAATTACAATTTAAAATCTATGTTAATTAACACTTAATTAGCTGCTAATAGGGCAGATAAGGGGCAGGGCTTGACGTACCACCAGCAGGAGGACCGCGTACCCTTAGGGGTACCTGTACCACAGGTTGAGAACCTCTGCTCTGTTCTATTCACACACCTACATTTTGCCTTGAACTATGAACTCAACATTGAGCAGGGGAGGGATGCAGGCTAAAATCCTTGTAGTCGTGGGAGGGGATGACTTTGATTTGAATCTTGAAACTGGGCCCCAAATATTTGTGGCACAGCTATGGCGGAGTAGACTTCATCTCTATTCTTCTTAAGGAAGTTGCTGTTTGTTTGTTTGTTTGTTTGTTTGTTTACCACTCTGCTTAAACTTTTCCAACTATATGATTCAGCTGGCCATGTTGTCAATTTAATGTAAATTGTATACTGAACTTATTTCTGTTCAAGTTGCCCAGAAGTCTTTTGGGCACAGATTTCCCATAAATGGAAAGCTAGTGTTAGTATTACTAATACTGAATAATGCCTGAATAATTACTGAACATTTCAGCAGTTTCTGATCAATTCCAAGGACCACTGACTGAGCATCACACCATTCATTAGCAATTGGGACAACTCAGGCCCTGATATTCCTCACAGGACTGGGCCCAGTGAGATTCCATCTGATCACCAGTCTCTGGCTGCTCTGACTCACACACAGTATATATATTTGCTGCACATGAACTGCTATCCAATAAACTGCTCTTTTCTATGATTAGGTGAGATTTCTGCTCTCATCTTTGAGCAGCATTTGCTGTTACCTTCCCTCTTACTCTCAATGGCACATCTGGTTGAGGACAATGGATATGTTGAGGGCTCAGGTGGTTCTTTTTAATTTCCTTTTCATATCTTGTGACTTGCCGAAGGAAATGGACAAGAACAAACCAATAGTCCTGTTACTGATCCACTGCAATGAAATCTCATGGGACAAAAGGAATATGTTGTCTCTTGAGTGTTGTAATAAGTGGTGCTCCCCCCCCTTAAGCTAGGAGATCTTCAACTCATCTCATAGTCTCAGCTTTTAATAGAGAAAAATATCAAGGCACCCGTTAAACAAAGCATGAAGATGTGCAAAAATGTCTTAAATACTGAAAAGCAAATGGAAAAAAAAACCTTGAAAAAGTATTCATTTTCATTCTTATTACTTATTATTAGGTTGGCCTATGAATGCTACGGTTTTGAGATACAGATGACATTAAGGACATCTTTTTAGTGGCCAGCATTTAAGTAAATATATAAAGCAGCTTTCTGTCTATTTCTTAAATGCCCTCTCCAGTGCTGATAGGAAACTAGTCAAAGTGGAATGACAAAGAATATGGAGGTTTCTGGGTACTCACTGAATACCAAAGGTTTGCTCAGGTTTAAAAAGACGACCAAAGAGTGCAAAAAAAAAAAAGTCCCCAAAATGCTTTGCATCCAGGGAAGCAAAGAGAGAGAACCTGGATTCTTACAGCACAAACCTGTACATGTCTCCTTGGAAGTAAGGCCTATTCAACTCGATGGGACTTATCCATTCCTGCCCAATCCTATAGGGGGGCTTGCACTGTTGGAACTAGCTTTCTGGCAGCACAAGGTCCTTTATGGATGTTGCAAACTGCGATGCACCATTCAGCATGACCAGGCTGCCTCTACAAGCAACGAGCGGCCATGACTGTGCACCAGTGACCCACCAATGACCCTTGGCACCAGTAAGTCAGTGTAGGGGGGCAAGTGAGAGTTGGAGGTGGGCATAATGGGCAGGGAAGGGTGGATTGAGACCATGAAAGGGGCAGTATCAGTGGCAGCAGTGCCATTGATATCCTGTCCCCCTTCCTGTCCTCAATTCACCTTCCCGGGTCCACTTGGATTTGCACCAGCAAAATTGCTGATGCTGGTCTGAGTAGACCCATTGGGGCAATGAGGGCTTACCTCTGGGCAAGGGGATAAATGTTTCCTTACTCGAAGGAGACCTCTTGGGTTGCCTCCCCCTGCAGCGTGTAGCTTGTGCTCCGGTGGCGCAGCTGCATCGGTGGGTGGGTGGAGATTTAGGTATGTTTGGGTTGAGTGTCTCTTGTATGTATATATAGAATTACAGCTTTAGAGAATCATCCCTATGATATGGAACTTCCTGCCAGGTGAACAAGAAATGACTTTCAGTTTCACCATTATCATGCCAAGATTTGGAACTGCATTTCATAGCTGACTGTGTGATAGACATGCAAAGCAAGAGACTAGAGAGAGAGGAGAAGACAGGAAGCAGAGAGCATGATAGAGACCAAGAAAGGTGGAGCTGCCTGTTCAATATTTGATACTGCTACTCAGCCCCTGCAACACTAATCCAGGGCCCCACTGAGTTCAGTGAGGTGTACTCAGCAGAGGGGGTAATACGGCTGAAGGATGCCCGGGGCAAGGCAGCATGCAGCGCGCGCCCCCATGCTCAGGACCAGGACGTGAGTGGCAATGATGTGGGGGCATGTGAGAACCATTTATTAATGCATTCATTCAGCAAGTACATCCTATGGTGAAAATTCCTAATTTCCCCCCTATTCTTATTATTCTTATTCTTATTAGCAGAAGTACCCCCTGCTAATTAATTGCTAATTAATTGTTAAATAAAAAGTACTAAAAGAATTTTAAATGTGAAAAAATGTATTTCTTAATTCTGTGTGTGTGTGTGTGTGTGTGTGAGAGAGAGAGAGAGAGAGAGAGAGAGAGAGATGATTGCATTTAAGTTCTAAATAATTAACTACTGATTGATGCTGATAAGGGGCAGGCTCTGGCGTACCCCCTGCCATTGGTCCGCGTACCCCTAGGGGTACTCGTACCACAGGTTGAGAACCCCTGTCCTAGGATACTGCCCTTTTGTTTGAGCATCTTTCCCCCTTAACTGGGAAACAAACTTGAATTGGAGCCAGCTCATTGGACCATGAAGCCATTGGACCATGGTTCATGCTCACTGAATATATAAAGAGGGGGCACCCACATCCCTGCTACGTGTTGCCCAGGTCTGGCTTTGGAAGTACAGTAGCTGCTTCTTCATGTAAGATATATCTGCTCACTGTGTTGAACATATGAGTGTAGGAATGAGAATCCTGATACAGCATAATTACATTAGGGTAGGGAATGTACCCAGTTAGCCACATCAGGGATTTTGTTTCAACTTGCCTTTGAGCCCCCATGCCAGCCTTTGCTGCCCGCCCACCCCTTCTCCTTTTGTTCAGCACTCAGCGTCTTGTTTTAAATGTCTCAATTGTTTGGATTTCCAGTCCTATAATAAACTCCCTATATTTGTAAAGTTTACCTGCCTGGTCTACATTCACTCAGGAGGGAGCAGGTTTGCCACGCCTCTCAGACTATCATGTCCCATGATAAATGACTACCATGTTCCAAACAAACCAGTGTTTGCTTTCCAAAGAGGAAATTCTCTGGATTTGGGGGCTCTGCATTAACTTGAGAAGGAGGCTTCCCCAGGGCAACATCCTTCTCATTGGGCTTCCTAGCCGAGCAGTGGCAGCAACAGCTATTGGTTTTCCCAATCTAATCCCAGTTTACCCAGTAAGAGAGTGAGGTGGAGAGCAAGGGAAAAGGTTACTGTCACTCACCAGTAGGTGGCACCCATTTTGCCTTCTTGCTTCCCTTGCAATAGCAGATGAGTGGCTAATAATGAACAAGTTCCAAAAATCTGGAGCAAGCTTCTCTTGCCATGCCCTAGCTTACCAAATGGTTGCCAGGTACACACCATCAGCTCTAAGTTGTTGTCCTGTCCTGTCCCGTTCCCCTTTTTATATATTGATCTGAAGCCATTTTTCTGATGTATGGGAAATACTTTAAGAAAGCACCTTTTCATAAACATGTGTTGTTCAGACTAAAATTTGGTAACCTTCCCTCAAGATTTGGAATTCTGGCATAGATTTCTCAAAACCAGCACATCTTAGTGTAGCTTCTTGGTTTGTATCCAACAGTTGGAGAAGTGACATGTTGGCTAGAACAGCCAGTCTGAAGCAGACATGGAAAACAGCTTGGCAGCAGCAGCCATTCTCATAACCAGATATTCCCCTTCAGTCAAGCCATTTTCTCAATATTTTGCCCTTGTCAGATTTCTGCTTTGCTGCACCAACAGCTCCACCTCCAACCCTGGTCTGTCTACAGAGATTAGTTCCGCTAATTTTTGAAAGCTCCCAGTGTCAAAGCAGAATGGATCTTTCATGAACTCAGTGGCCAGATTCAAATATTCAAAACCCTTTCATGAAATTTTTTCCAGCAAATTCTAATGCCAAACAGTATCGTGTTCTCCGTCAGAATCACGGAGAATTTTTGCATTATGCTGCAGATGTGGGCACTGAGTCTAGCTGTGCTTTTCCATTTGCCAACTAAACAGTTTCAACTTAAGCTTGAGATGTGGTCACATAATACACAAGGTTACATGCCTTCCTTGTTCTTCATTCCCCTTTTCCTGCCGTTTCATATTCAGTTTGGGCTTTCTCTTTATTTTTCTTTTGAGAGGCACACCAAACCCAGCCATGCTTCTGCACTCTCAAGAACGAAAGGCTTACATCATATTTATTTGAAATGAAATTAAAATGTAAAAGAGCAATAACACATTTTTTAAAGAATGTCATCTTCTTGAAATAAACAGGGGACTGTTTTCAGATTTTTGTTGTCTTCTATCAGATGTACTTTCGCTGAGCTGGACAAAAGTTGGGGGGGGAAATCAAAACCATTCATTTAGACTGGAAAGAAAATTTGAATTTTGAATTTAGGTGTGTGCATTATGTGGGTCTCCTTGAGCTGCATTCTGATGTAGTTTTCACACAAATAGGATCCACTCTCACGTTAACTATTCCATGTTCCTGCCATTCTTGCCACTCATTTCCATTAACAAATTATCTGTCCTGATTTCCCCTTGTTTATCTCTAATTGCCTGAATACTTTGATTTTTTTCATTAGAGTTGTGCAAATACAGTAATGCCTCGCTATACAAGCTTAATTGGTTCCACAAAAACTTCTCATACAGTATAACAAAATGAGTTTTCCCACAGTATCCCACTCAATAATTTCCAATTGGTTCCTAAACCCAAATATTCATCCAAATAGAGCACAGAGCAATACCTAATTATGAAACCAATACAATTCCTACTCAACTATTTATTATGTAATTACCTTAAAGTACAAATATTACTGTACTAGTTAATACCAAACAGTCAATACCTTGGTTGTCTACAAGTAGGACTTTGCTTCACCGATACATGCAGTACTGGCAACGCATGGTCCTACAAGGGAAGATGCACTGTGCATGCTGGGAACTCATGCTGGCATTCGAGAAGATATGAGAAGCAAATGCCAGTGTGAGTTCCCAGCCATGGTTTACCAGTGTACATTTCATTTAATTGCACTCATATATAATGAATATAGAGGTATTAATTTATACCCCCTCATAGCAAAATCCTGTAAAGCAACTGTTCCTATAATGAGGGATAACTGTATAGAAAAAGTTGCCTTTGCTATGGACTTTAGAGGCATTAATTCATGCCTTGGTGGACGGACCTAATTAGCTTACAATAGGATGGTCTTCACTGTCTTCCTAGTGTGGAAGTTTCTGACAGTCTACCAGGTAGCACTGATAATCCAACAGTATCAAACAATGAACCAGTCCTTTATTACACTTGGCCAAAGATGTTTGCAAAGGAAAAAAAGAACAATAAAACAGAAAATACAAATACTGTATGAACAGCATTGCATAAAACACTTAATATAAAAATACAGATTATCAAACATTGGCCAGTAATCTTCTTCTCAGCAGTGGCAAAGGAGCCCACATGCCAAGACACAAATTTGTGTCTTCTACCAAATAAGAAATCACATCTAATGGGCTCTGATAAGAGAGATTCTTACTTAAAGATGCAAAAAAAACTGCTCCCAAGAATTATTGTATAAGGGGTCACATAAAATATAATTGATAAAGTATTCTGGTTCAGCAGTAAATTAGAATGATTTCAGTACATAGTTAAGACAGGAGGTTTTTTTTAAGTGCTTATGAACAGTTCTGTCATACACCATGTGAGTAGGACAAAATGACAGGCAGTGCAATCCTGCATAAAGATCTATCCTGTGCTCTTCCCGGGCTGCTCCGGTGCAGCCCGGGGTCTCCTTGAAGGAAGGGGACATTTGTCCCCTTCCCCTGGTGTAGAGCTGGAAGGCCCCAATGGGCCTCCTCGGATTTCTGCTGGCTCTCGGATGTCCCGGATCTCGGATCCGTCTCTCGGATGTCCCGGGCCGGCTCGGCCAACAACCGCCCTCCCCCACCACCCGGCCTGCCCCTGCTCCCACTGGAGCAACCCTTACCGTATTCTGGTGGCTGCAGCAGGTTTCCACAGTGGAGAGAGGCTTGATGATGGCGTGTGCACCAGCGGGTCTTACTCTCCGGGTGACTAAACACGCTTTACATTGCATTTACGACACCCTCTGCCTGCGGAGCGCGCGCTCTGCAGGCGGATGTTTACATAGGATTTGTGCCATAATAGCCCGATCCTATAGTTTTCCCTATCATAGCACCAAAATGGTCTGTGCTGCATGCTATGGTGGTGGTGGTGGTGGTGATGGCAATCAGGAAACTTGGAAGGGGAAGGGAAAATATTTTCCCTTACCTCTCCATAAGCCTCCTGATTGGCAATGGGTCCCCTCAGAACCTGTACCAGCTCTTTAGCATCAGAGGGGACAGAATCCAGTGCAAGTCACCCGCACTGACGCTTCTTTTCTGCTTCCAGAAGCCCTTTTCTTCCACAAACATATATACAGTATTTGAACTGAATTGCAGGACAGTCACAAATAACATTTCTTCTGCAAGGAAAAAAACTCACAAGAGTAAAGAACTGTGGGACAAGATCTATCGATCGGTTTTCTTCATATTGCGGATAGTGCTCTGGAAGAATGAGCAATGTGCAAAAAGTATGAACGGGTGATTGGAACTGTCAGTGGGGTTGAGATTGAGACCATTTCCATATTGCAGGTGCCACTCTAGATATTATGAATGTGCGACAAAGCTCCCATTGCTTCAGGTGGAGCCAAGGTTTTGATCCCTGGGGTTAATTTAACATTTGGCTTGAAGGGATTATTATCTCTTTGTCAGTCTGGCCTTACCTAACGTTTAACAACATCACTTTGTACCGTGACCATCTTTTTAAAAAATTGCCCCGACTTATTGCCCTGCTAAGGGGTTTTCTCCAGGCAGCAGCGAATGAAAATGAAGCTTTCCCATCACGTCCATTTATCATCCTCATTGCCACAATTAAGATTAATTAGGGTTGTCAGCACACAAGTGAACTCACAAATGTCAATTTCCCCTTTTCACTTTTTCCCTGTCAAAATAAATTGTGTAACCATCACTTAATACTAAGCTCTTGTTTCCCTAATAATAGGCTGAATGCTGGAGCTAAAGGGCTACTAAATGGAACTCAGGGAAAACATGTGCAATTTGAGAGGATAAACATTACTTGAAGAACACTTTCCCTACAAGGCTGTTTCTATGAACTGGAAATGCCCCCAGAGGGATTTGGGGGTTTGGTTAATACATAGCTGGATAGCAAAGCAATAGTGAAGCAGTATTACCCAGGAATAATAAGAATTACATTTGTGCAATGGTGACCTGCAAATATGCTTCCTCCTTTCTTTATTTCAAAAATATATCATATCTCAATGAGGATTCAGGGCAGCTTATTTTTTATTTTTTTATTTTTCATTTTTGTGAGAAGAAAAAATACATTTAAGAACACAATATGAATACAAACAGAACAAACAATTGCAAACAGAAATTGATATACATTGTTTTCTATACCTTTACAAGGAGCAACTAAGAGATGTTGCTTTTTTTAAAAGGAGGGGATATAAAGATATTTAAGCAATCTAGAGTATTACGTATTTCACATACTATTTCATACATATCTAGGAAAGGCTTCCAAATATCCACAAATATATCTGTTTGTAGTTGTCGTCTGCAAGCCATAAAGTTAAAAAGGTCTTCAATCCATTGGCAAATAGTAGGAGGGCGGTATTTATCCTTCCAATTTTTCAATATCAGAGCCCAATCTTATCCTTCCTGCCCCACCTTGTTGGTGGTGCTGTGCCAAAACAGGCATGCTGTATCCTGCAAAGGCTGGACGGATCAGGAGGCTTAAGGAGGGAATTGGGATCTAAATTCCCTTACCCCTGAATAAGCCTCCCAACCTGTGTCTCCTCGGAGCTGAGCTAGCAATTTCATTAGCACAAGTCCAAGGAGAGAAAGGGGGGAGGCAACAAAAATGAAGGGTAGGATCTGGCATGCACCATCACCACCGGATCCACCCCCTTCCGCAGCCTCCCCGCCCCGTCACACCCCTCTCACTGTCCCCGTTCTGGCGTCCCTGTCCCTCCCGCCTCCTGCGGTGGCATACCTGCTTCTGCAGGCGACTGGAACTCTGGCAATGTGGGTGGGAAGGCTCTGCTGGAAAGTCTTTTCTGGCACTTATTCAGCAGTTGCTGGCAGCGGAACACACATTCCGCTAGAGCCATAGGATTGGGCTGTCAGCCTTTTAGCTATTGTAAGGGCACAGAGAGTCCCGTGCCGGTGAGAGAGTCCATTTCCGCTGTCCAACTGTTAATTTCCATGATATCAGCAAATAGTTCAAAAGGACATAGGTATCAGCGAATGTGAGTGGTTGTTATAGAAATACAACATTAATACTGCTAATAACTTCTTACCCCAAAAAATTATTTCTGAACATGACCAAAGCATATGAATAAGAAGGGCATCCAAGACATTACAACACCAGCATTTTGATTCTTATTTAATCCTTTATTATAAAGATGCTGCAGTAAAGCCCTAAAAAACCCTAAAAATTTTTTTTGCTGAATTAAACGTAGTCTAAGACCCATAGCTAATGGGTCATACAGGGCCCCCCCTGTATCAGTGAGGGATCTGTTCCCCACCCCGCCCCCCATGGATGTAGAAACCATGAATAAAAGGAAACCCTAGAAAAAGATTCAAAAATTCCCCCATCACGCCCCCCCCCATCGCACAAATGACTCACCTGCTTGTGATTGCAGCCTTCCTGTCACTGTTCCTGGATCTTGCTGGCTCGGGTCCCGGAACGGTCCCGGAACAATTCCGGGCCGGTTGGCAAGCCTCCGCCGCCGCCACTTTTAAAATGAAGAAACTTACCCAGGCATCAGCATCTTGGACTGGATCCAAGATGTCGGTTCCCAAATCTTGTAAGGGCATCATGCGAGATCTCGCTATAGTTTCGCGATCCAAGATGTCGGTGCCCGGGTAAGTTTCTTCATTTTAAAAATGGCGACGGCGGCCCAGCAAGTGAGTTGGCTGGGCTGGCGAGAGCGGCCGAGCCGGCTGGGCTGGCGAGAGCGGCCACCGAGTCGGCACGGCCGCTCTCACCGACACGGCCGACTCAACCGCTCTCGCTGGCTCAACCGCTCTCATCGGCTCGGCCGAACCGCTTCACGCCCTAAAATATTTTTTTTGAAATTTTATTTTATTAATTATTTAATTGTGGGGGGGGCAGTTTACTACTGGGGAAATCTGGTAAGCCTAGATATATACCAGATCTGCGGGTGGGGCAGGCCAGCGAGGCAGGGGGGCCATTGGCCAGCCTGGGCTGGGAGGGGGCGGGGATATCGACAGTGCGCTCCACCGATATCCTATGCCCCTCTCCGGATATATGCCAGCTTCAGAGCTGGTGTACATCCGAGGTGGCCCATTGGCGACATCCAAGGAAGGGGATGAATGTCCCCTTTTCCTGAGGTGCTCCCGAGCTGCCCTGGGGCAGCCTGGGAATGGCATAGGATGCAGTGGCTGGCCCTTTAGGTCGGCCGCATAACCTTACACAGGATTGCGCCATAAAGCTGAAATCCTATACACAGTTACCCAGGATTAAATCCTATGGAAATAGTAGGGTATACTTCTGAATAGACAGGCATCGGATTGTGCTGTAAGACTGCTAATGCCTAGCACATTTGTTCAACACAGCAGTAAAAATGCTAACCGGGCAAAAGGCACTTTTTCAATTGGTGCTCCTCTTATATTTAGCAGGGGGAGAGTAACTGCCCCCCTTTCACCCCAGCACAGTGTCTTTTCTGGTGGCTATTTGCTGGTGTTCTTCTGCATCTTTTTTAGATTGTGAGGTGAGCCCTTTTGAGAGAAGGAGCCATTTAATCATTTGATTTTGTCTGTAAACCGCTTTGTGAACTTTTTGTTGAAAAGAGGTATATAAATAATAATAATAATAATAATAATAATAATAATAATAATAATAATAATAATAATAATAATAATAATAATAAATGCCATATTTCTTCGGCTGGTGCGCCAGCTGCGACCGTACTTGGATCATGTAGACCTGACCACGGTGATCCATGCCACGGTGACATCGCGACTAGATTATTGTAACGCGTTCTACGTGGGGCTGCCTTTGAAGACGGTTCGGAAACTGCAATTAGTGCAGAATGCGGCGGCCTGTGTGGTCACTGGAGGTAGGCGGTTCGACTCCGTCGGGCCGCTCCTCTGACGGCTGCACTGGCTGACGATTCGTTTCCGGGCCCAATTCAAAGTGCTGGTTTTGACCTTTAAAGCCCTATACGGCTTGGGGCCAGGATATTTGAGAGACCGCCTACTTCTATATAGTCCGGCTCGTCTCCTTAGATCATCAGAGAAGGCCCTTTTGCGGGTGCCGTCGCCCAGGGAGGTGCGAGGGGCGGTGGCCAGAAACAGGGTCTTCTCAGTAGTGGCACCAACCTTATGGAATTCCCTCCCCTTTGATTTACGAACTGTTCCCTCCTTGGACACTTTCCGGCGAGGCCTAAAAACCTTCTTGTTCCAAGAAGCCTTCTGAGCCCCTGCCTTTTTTAACATCTCGCTGGTACAGGTGGGGATGCTGCTGTTTTTATGCTCCTGTTTTGACTGTCGCCATGATCTTTTTAATCGATTTTTAGATATTGTTTTTATTAATTTTCATCAATTGTTTTTTACTGTTTTAAAATGTGATATTTTTATATTGTATTTTTTGTATGTATTTTTTTTCTGTTGTAAGCCACCTTGGGTCCCTTCAGGGAGAAAGGCGGGATAAAAATACTGTAAATAAATAAATAAATAAATAAATAAATAAATATATTTCTTCCTTGCCTGTGCACACGTACAGAGAGAGATCCATGTGGAGTCACGAGTCAAGGCAAGACACTTATATTTCTTGAGCCACAGCCACATAAACATAATATCTTGCACTGAGCCTCCTCCTACTCTGGAGACTGTTACTTTCCCTTTGAACGTTTATTAACAGGGAGCTGATATAGTATTGTGAGTGACTCTGAGACTGAACTCTGTGTCAGAAAATCCCTAGTCTAAATCTCAGCTTGAACTCACTAGGTGGCCTTAGAAAAGTCACTCCCTCTCCATCTGCGATATGGGGGTCATAATGACTTACCTGACAGGGCTGTGGTAAGGGTTGCAATAAGATAACGCATGTGACGTGATCTGAATGTTCAAAAGGACTGAATAAATACAAAGTATTAGTAAATTTTCTTTGCTTTGATGAGAAGCGGAGGCTCTCTGTCTCCTTGCTTTCAATGACGAACTGAAAGACTTGAGCCTGCCAGCCTTACCACTCCTGGTGCCAGGGCTACACCACAGACTGGAGGATTGACTGGAGGATTATGAAACTGGGTGTGTGAGCATCTTGGGGTTTGAGTTGGAACATGGACTGTGGGAAAGCAAAGAGCTGACAGTCAAAACTAAGACTTCTGACACATATACTGTGAAATGCGTTTTTCTGTCCAAAAACACTGTGTAAAAGGGATGGGCCAAAACACGCACATTCTTCTTGGAGGAAGGAGAAGAGGTGGATGAGAGAAGTTTGCAACCATCTTTTCCTTTTTCAAAAAACGGGCAAGTGATAATCTGGACACACTAGATAAGAGAACTAGGTCATAATGGTCATAAGGAGAAGTAACAGGAGCTCCCCCCAAAGACTCCCCATTTGGCTTTAAGAGACTTTACAGTGCAATCTTATGCAGGTTTACTCAGAGGTACGTTCCACTGTGTTCAATGGGTAAGAATATTTATACTCTCAGGTAAGAGTGCAATTAATTGTGCTGTTATGGCCCAATCCTATTCGGATGCCATGCCAACCATGCATGGATCCTGACATGGCATCTATCATATCCTAAGCCCACCCTGGCAGTGACCTGTGCTGGACTTTTTCTCCATAAATCTGTCCAATCCCTTTTTAAAGGCATCTAGGCCAGGTGCCATCACCACATCCTGTGGCAAGGAGTTTCACAGCTTAATTACTCGCTGGGTAAAGAAATATTTTCTTTTGTCTGCTCTAATTCTCCCACCACTCAATTTTAGTGGATGTCCCCGGTTCCCCTGGTTATGGTGTTGTGCGAAAGGGAAAAGAACTTCCCTGTATCCACTCTATCCATCCCATGCATAATTTTATGTCTCAATCAAGTCCCCCCTGCCTTCTTTCTAGACCGAAGAACCCCAAATGGTGCAGCCTTTCCTCATAAGGGAGATGCCCCAGCCCACTAATAATTTTGGTCACTCTCTTCTGCACCTTTTCCAGTTCCACTATATCCTTTTTGAGACATGTTGACTACTCCCCTCTGCAGACCCATACTGAGTGTGAGTAGACCATGCTGCATGGGTGGGCATTGTTAAGAGGCATAATCTTGCTGTCCCACCATGTGTTTATTGTCCCAGGAAACGTAATGTTGCATATCACTTTGGGGATAATAAAAGCAGGGTTGTGTGTATCTTGCATTGCAAAAAATAACTTCTGTGCTCAGAAATCCAAATTTCTGCACTGACAAAAAGCTAATTTCTTCAACCTACATCAATCATGACAACAGAGCAAATTTGTTTGTCTGTTATTTCTGCATAAATTATTCTGTGATTAATGTTTTGCTTAGCTTATTTTGATTTTGCTAGACACAAGGAGTGGGCAAGACACTATGCAGGGCACTAATGTCCTACTCCCAATCACTGGAAATCTTACTTGTTGACAGATTTTGAACCCACACATTTTCAAGCATATCTGAAATAGGGGCTAGAAACTTGCTTTTGACTTTTAAAAAAAATGAAAGCTCACATTCTCAGGAAGCCATATTTTGTGCCCATGCCATATTCTACGCTTTGCTACTGCAGAATCACAACCTCCCCACAACCCTAATAAAAGCTTCTTACATCTCATTGTATCTGCTTTATGACACAATCCTAACACGACTGATGCTGGCGCTGTGGCCTTAGTCACCCAGTGAGTTGGTGCTGAGGTGCTGAGGCCTGCACCGCCCACCCACTGAAGAGAAAGGAGGCCAGCTCCATGGGTAAACCCTGCTCCGAGCAGCACTGGGGCCGGGGAAGTGCAGGGAGGGGTGGATCAGGCCTAGAAGGGGGGTGGAATCGGCATCCTCATTGGATGCCGTATCCTATCCTCCCTGCCAGGCCTCCAGTGCTGACACGGGACTTCTTGGGCCAGTGCACCAAAATAGGTGGCGCTGACCCAAGTAGCCCCATAGCGGAAGCTGGGACATTACTCCTGGTAAGGAGACAAATTTTCCCTTAGTCCGAGGAAACTTTCAGCCGGCTTCTCTCCAGCACTGGATATGGCGTGGGCATGGCATCCATGCTGCACCGGTGCTGGATAGGTTTGTACTGTTAGCTAAGTAATGGCTCTCTAGTCAGTTGTTTTAATTACATGTGTTCATGATTCTAAATAAAACCTTTGGATCCTCTTTCCTTAACAAATCTTTTGCTATGTTAGAAAACCCTTTCATGTATGAAAACCATTACCTTGTTCATGTGCGTGTTCTAAAAATGATCCATTTTTCCTTCACATACAAGGTAGAGATAATAAGAAGACAAATCCACAAGTCAGATCAGACGTTCAGGAACCAAACCTCTGTATCTTTCTGATACCTGACAACTCTGTGGTTAGACAGCATGTGGTTTTACACCGACATCGTCTCTCAAAACTCTTTTGGAGGATGGAGGGACATCAGAGGGACACCACAGCCTGATGCTAGCAGTGTTTCCTTGACTTAAATCAATCCCAGACCCCATTAATTTGAACAACTGCCCTTGAATCTTTTGCATGGCCATCGAGAGCTATTATATAACAACTAATTGGTCAATGTGTCCTCTTTAATAAGGGGAGCTTGTGCAGACACAGGATTTAGAAAATGACTAAGCAAAGTTCCAGCACAAAGGTGAATGGAATTACGTGAAGTTCTCACTTGTTGTCTTAACCTCTGCTGTCCATTTGGGGTAGAGACATGAAGTAGAGAATGTCCCTGAAGTTTACACATGCTTTAAGAGGTGAGGGAGTGGAAAGCAAGCAAGTGGGTGAACAGTTCAGAAAGATTATGAACTAAAAATAAGCCGGGCCCTACAAGTAAACCAGTCAGGAAGAAATCTCCAAGGACCCAAATCTTACCATACCTCACTTTTTAAATTCATTTTATTTTTAAATTCTGGGATAAACAACATAGTGATCATCCAAATGACATTGTACAATATTTGCAATCTGGCAGAGCTTTGCCAGACTAACAGCCCAATACTATCCCATGCCACGCCACAGCATGCAGCAGTGCCAACAGAGGCACTGCATGCTATGGGGGGAGGGACAACCAAAAGGCAACCCGGAGGTAAATAAAAATCGTTTTTACTTACCTCCATATGATAGGACTTCTGGCTACCTATGGGTCTCCTTGGACCCACACTAGCATAAGTCTGAGGAGAGCCTGGGGCGTTCCAGGGCAGGGCTAGGGGGATAGGATCTCGTGTGCGCAACTGCCATGGGATCAACCACTCCCTCCCAGTTCCTCCTCCCAAATGCCCCGATCCTCCCCCTTCCCACCTATGGCCCACCCCCACTGCCAACGTACTGGCACTGGCGGAGCTGAGTCTGAGTCAGTCCAGCTGAGTTTGGCATGCACACAGAGCTGCTGGCTGTTTCCACCAGCGGCTCCATCATGCACGACAGCATAACATTTCCGCCATCATTGGGACTTTTATGTCAATAGATCGCAAGATCCACTGGTGCAGAAGGCCCTTAGTGGGCCGTAAGTCAAATGCTCGTCTTGTCATTTAATAACGTACTTGCTTGCCCTTATGTAATATGCCCTGGGCTTCTAGGAAGTTTTACAAATGGGTAATAAATTCACACACCCTGATGAGAATTTCAACAATTATTGGGAGCCTGGGGGGTGTACAGACATGGAATATTGCATGAATATGCGCAACTACAACTGGAGTGTCAAGTTGCAACTTGCAACTTCAAGGAGGAAATTTGAGTCAGTGGAAGCTAGTCACCAAAATTAGAACTTAATAAGGAGGATTAATGCTGATGGAAAAATGTCTCAGGCTCTTCAATCCTTGTGCTGAACCAAAGTCTGACATAAAAAGTGCACAAAGCATCACTTTATGAAGGATTGACCTAACTTTAACATTGTAATATTAAAGCTCTGCTCCTCAGGGCTGATTGCTTTGAGGACAGGATCAATAGTGCCTCCCAAATCAGGTGGGGTGAACTTTGATTGGTTCCACTATACTTTTCTGTGCACTTCTACTTAAGGCCAGCCCAACTGAAGTGGTGCCGCCCTCAGGCCACAAATTGCTGCAGGCAGGGTACCCATCTCTGCCAGCCTATTTGCCCCTTCTTCTCCTTCCACTTCCTGGATTGGAAAAGGAAGAGAGGGAGAGGGCGTGTGAAGGGAAGGAGACTGCCGACCTACAACATTGAAGAGTGGGAGAAGCAGAGGCTGGCACATCATCGGGGGGGGGGGCAGCATTTGGCATGTCGCCGCCTCAGGTGTCAGGAGGGTTTGGGCCAGCCCTGCTTGCTTCTACTCACTGTGGCCTCACACTTCTCCAGACACAATTCTAACTCCCTGACATGGCAGCCCCAAACATTACTGAGTTAGCTATGCTATAGATAGACTATGCTGTAAGAAACTACTGCCTTGATTTTCCTATACTCTGCTGCAGATTTGGCAAACAATCTGTTTTGATGCAGAGGTGTTCTAGGACTGTGAAAATATACTCACAGAATTGCTGGTCATCTGAAAATAACATAATATCAATCACCTACTATACCCACAAGTGTAGTGTAGGCCTACGGGTATGATTCATGAAATGCTAAGGTGTACATCAAGTCAAAAGGCATTACAAGCTGCATTGCATTGTGGGATAGGGCGGGCTGGTGTCAAACATTGGTCAGGAGGCCGGCAAGTACTGAAGGGGCAACCTGGCCAGGTAGGCTCATGCCCAACAGAGGTCCTTCTGACCAGGGCACCCTTCCGTACTGGTGGCAGTGGTAGCACCCTATGTGCCATTAGGGAGCAGGCAGATGGGGTCATGCAGGGCCAGCACATTACTTTGCCCCAGGAACCTGAGCACCTTGGCTGTAGTGCTGATGGCAAGAATACGTTTTCTGACGGTCAAACCAGATGAGACACTTAATACTCTGTTATCTAAATTCTAAGCCCCTTGGGAAAGGAAAGTCTGTTTACTCTTTGTAAAGCACCAGGTGTACTGATAATAATATTATAGCATCTGCTTTTTTTTTCCCCTCTAAGGTTAAACAGTAGTCAAGAGGGCCCCAATCAGGACTAGAACTGTAGCATACAGGGAAGAATTTAACTCCTTCCCTTCACACCACACTCTTGACAAAAATAGCCGCCGCCCCCCCCCCCCGCCCCGCTCGCT
Source organism: Plestiodon gilberti rubricaudatus (assembly GCA_026170595.1). Lineage (NCBI taxonomy): Eukaryota > Metazoa > Chordata > Lepidosauria > Squamata > Scincidae > Plestiodon > Plestiodon gilberti. The sequence goes on along the minus strand of JANXHW010000001.1, from coordinate 251,603,781 downwards.
GCTATTAGCTCTAGGAAGGAAGTTCTCATAGCCAATAAATGTGTACAGGATCACCAATGGAACCCAGACTAGGAGCTAATCAGAGCCTAACTGTGTTAAGGTACTGTGAATTATTTATTTATTTCCTATATTTATATACTATTTCTCATTAAAATATTTCAAAGCAGCTTACAAAATGTAAAAAAAGTATAAAACCATAAGAGCAATAATAAAGTATGTTTTTTTAAAAAAATGCATAGCAAAAGCAGAATGTGTAACCGCCAATACAAAAATCAACATTGCTCAGAGTTTAAAGTTTTCAGGAGTAAAAATGTCTCCAAACTCTGCTGTAAAGTATAGAAGGGAGCCAGGCTAACCTCCTGGGGGTAGGAGATGCACAGATATGGTGCCATCACCAAAAACACTCTGCCACAGTGGCTGCCACCAACTTCACCTTTTCCAGTGATGAACCAGAGATCAGGATCTTGTTAAGGGCTGGGTGGGCAGGTTATATGGGAGCACATGGTGGTTCTTACGGGAACTGGGTCTCAAGCTGTTTAAGGTTTTAAAGACTCTGAATTGGACCCAGAAGCAAACCGGTAATCAGTGGAGAGACTGCAATGCGCTCATGCAGCTTGTTCTGACCAATGTTCTTGCAGTTGTGTTCTGTAAGTATTTAAGCATTCAGACTGTATTCACCAGCAGCTTCAGATATAGCATGTTGCATTAGTTTAGTCTTATTTTATTTATTTATTTATTTATTTTCTGTATTTATATACCGCCTTTCTCATCATCAGATTTTCTCATCAGATTTATTCAGACGATTTACATAGGCAGGCTATCTTTAGACCTGATAAGGGTCTTTACAATATTGTTCTATTCCTATAGAACCTTCCATGCTCGAGATGTTTTCCCTTCCAAGTGCAGCCCTCCTTCTGGCTTGTGCTTTGCACTTCCAAGCTTCACAGTTCACCGCAGTTCACCCTCGGATGGTTGTCTTAGATGTTCTCTCTCTAGCTGACTCCTCCACATTCCACCCTCTCCCGATGCCTTCTCAGTGTCTTTGCGAGGTTCGTCAGCAGCTTCCGTCTCCCATCCAAGTGGGAACCGAGGTTGACCCTGCTTAGCTTCTTCAGGCAGGGCACCGGCTCAAACCTCCAGGCCTCCAGGGATGTATACATGGATACCTGAATTCTGGAGTCCTTGCACAGCTTCACAGACCATTTAAGATGGCTGAGTGACTCTTGCTCCTGGCCCTGAAGGCCACCTTCTGATTACAAAGCATGTGTTCCATCACTGAGCTATGGTCCCTCTCCAGTGCAGGCAACCCCAACCTTGCTGTAGAACCTGACTCACACCCACACCTTGAAATCTCTTTGTTTCCCTTCCTTCCCCCACTGAAAAATGCAATAGAACCTTTGTGTTATTTCTATAATAGGTTACACAAAAGTAACAGGCACGGACTGCCAACTGTCTCAAGCAACTGGAATACATGTTTCACTTTTAGCACACTGGTGATCATATGTCAGCAAATGCCTCCTTAGGAGAGCTGCTTTTCTGTGAGTACTCAGATGAACGTGTGTAATTAATAAATGTCAGGCAGAGGAACGAAGATGTCATTTATTGGATTCAGGTTCAGCCCATCGCTGCTGGGAGGATGCATTTGTGGTTGAAGGGGAGGGAGGGGGACAATTTGGAACAGTGTAACTGGTGAAAGAAAAAAAATGAAGGAAAGAGAAAGTTGGGCAAGGAAAATTCAACTGAACTAGGGATCTGACTGAGGCACAGGAAAAGTGGAACATGGCTGGAAACAAACAATGCTGGGGACAATTTTCAGAAGGTTAAAACTGGTACGAGAGAGTCATCATTGCCCTTGGTGTACATATGTACTTGTTGCCTTTGGTGAAATGGGTTTTGTGGGCTTTGGACACCCGATGAAACCTGTTCCCCAGAAGCGATCGCAGGATGAGTGTGGACACCAGAGGCACTGATCCCTGTTTTGTACCACCTTCCACACTTCGAAAAGCATTCAGCCTAGGTCAATTTCTAGCAAACATACAGTATTTACAGGTGAAGCAAAAGACAGAACAGCCCAATCCAGCAATGCTTTTACTCACCCCATTGAAATCAACGAAATAAATGAGCTGCTTTCATTGAGTCCCATTGCTTTCAATGAGACGGGAGTCTCCACTAACTTTTGCTGGATTGGGTCTTTTCAAAGGGTGACAGGAGGAATTCAGCTCAAGAGGAGGGGGGATAAGGGGGAGCAGGGAAGAATGAGAAGAATGCGTTTTCAACATGGGGATTTAATTTTAAATCCAAGAAACTACTGTGACCTTCAAGCAAGACAGGGAGAGAGGGAGGACAAGAGGAACCCCCCCCCCTCCACTCAGAGTAGCGATGCCATTGGTATTCCTTTAGCAAGAGTCTGGGGAGAGAATGGCAACTTTGTGCCATCCCTTCTTCTCCTTGCAGTTGCCATCTCTCTTTTGTACTGAAAAATAAGAAATAAAAAGAAGGAAGCAAAACAAGGGGGAGGGCAATTCCGCCCCTTGTTTTAATTGAATTATCCAGCTGCCCTCTGGGGTTGACACTAGGATACATGAGGCTTTTGTGTAATATCAGCAGGAATTCTGCTGCCCTTCTCTCCCCTCCCAGTCCCAGGGAATGGAGGGAGGATTTCAAAGGAGAAGGAAAGGGAAAGGGGGAGGAGAAGAGTAAGCTAATAGGGATGGGAATTATTTTGCGATGGTTGGAGGGATAAGAGGGGGAAAAGGGAAAAGAAATTCACTGCCGAAATTGAAAGCTGATTCCCTTTAGTAGCCCAAGGCAGTGCTCTGACCTGGGGTAACTGCCCTTTTAGCCAAAGATACAGGCAAAGTTCAGGGCACAGGGAAAGCTGGATAAATAAGAAACACTTATTTGGGGACTGGTCTTACAGCAGCAGGACACGCCTGTCTATTAAAAGTGGAACGGTGGAGACCTCTCTGGAGACCTGCTCTGGCAAGATTGTTGACTCACACAAACTGTGATGGACATGCTGTGTCTCATGTCCTCAAGCGAGCAGAACAGCTTGGCCTCCTGCCCACCTTGTGGAACCAGGCACAGGCCGACGGGAGTCAGGACTTCGAAGGCAAGTTCCGCCAAGGAAATAGTAGCATGTACCTCCATCTTCTTCTTTGTTTCAATCTGCATCTATACACACAGAGCCCCCCTACAGTCTGTGCCTGGAATTCTTAAAACGAACAGTCTTTTCTATTCAACAGAAGGCTGAGCAAAAAGCCAAAAAGGCAATATTTTGAGAAAAAGGGAAAGGTTCATAAATCTTTTTCACAATCCCTGAGAATAAAAGCCCCCAAAAGTCCTTAAAGTTAACAATTCATTGGGAAGAAATGGGTTTGCTTCGCAGCTCTTCAGAATATGGGTCATCTATTTAGAAGAGGATAGGTGTGCACAAAAAAAGTCACAGAGCTACAACATTATTACCCAGATGCCCTTTGCGACCTCCAAAGGCCTTTCTAGTGCATCAATCATGCAGCTATTACTTAATCATTGTGGCTGATGGGACACTCCTCAAATGTTCTAGGAATACACAGATGTTCAGAGCTGGGCTTGCCACAGACACCATCCCCACAAGGCATGTCCGTTACCCCCGTCATAGAATGCCTTATGTGTTGTAGGTGCACAATGCCATTAGGTTAGGTCACCCTTTTGAGACAGCTGGTGGTGTGACCTGGCCAAGTATGTGAGCGACGTGCTGGGAAGTCCTTGGTTCCAGTCTCGCTTCAGCTGTCTGAACTCACCAAGTGTCCCCAGGCAAGTGATGACTCTGTCCTGGTTTCATTCAGCTGTGTGCTAAAGGTTTCATCGGCAATGTTTGGAAAATCATACTGCCCACCCACAGCAAAGCAGGGTTATTGTAAGAGTTCCTGAGATAATGTGTGTGAAGCACTCTGAGCACTTCAAAGTGCTCTGTAAATGCTAGGCTAAGCATTAGTATTGTCATTGGGGAGGGACTGTAGCTCAGTGGAAGAGTGCTGGCTTTGCATGCAAAAGGTCCCCAGTTCAATCGCTGGTATCGCCAGTAGGACTGGGACAGGCCCCTGTCTGAGGATTCTAGAGAACTCCTGCAGGTCAATGTAAATGATACTGAGCTAGATGGCAGCTTCATATGTTACAGAAAAGGGTATTCCTCAACCATACAAGTTGGACAGCATAAATAAATATTGAGATATATCTCACAGGCATAGGCACGCCACTTTTTCTAAGTCATGGGACAGCAGAGATGTACTGTGCCTTTTATAGGATATAAATCATAAGTACACTAAAAGGGATAAAAAGAGATATATTTGCAAAAGCCCCCCCCCCCACAGATGCCGACAGCCAGCTGAGACTGAATATCCTTGGGAACAAATTGTATTTGGACTGCAGGCCTAGGGCAGGGCTTCATATACATCGTACAGGCCCATCTGGAGACCAGTTCCACTGAGGTCTGTGTGGGAAAGAGAGACTGCTTCAGCTATAAATTCATTCCTCTGAACGTGACAAGTGTGCGCTTTATATTTCAAGCACAGGAGGAAAGGCAGTGTGTGGGAACATTTCTATGCTGAACAAATAGAGGAAGATATAGCATGCAGCATGCATGCGCAAGAGGTTGAGAAGCACTAGATAGCCACAGGACAATGATGATCAGAGAAGCTGCCTAGCATAAGTAAGAGGAACGGCCTGTGAATTCAGTACAAAGAGGTTTGAAGGCTGTGTCTGCACTGGGACACTTTCCAGTGAAATTCTTCATATTTTATATTCTTTCTGTTTCAATGTAACATAATTCATGAGTGTTATGTGTAACATAATGTGTTGCATTCCTCTTTATATAGTAAACCCAGGTTTCTGTCTCCCCTAACATCTTGTGCTACTCTATCCTTTTGGAGAAGAAGACTGAGAAAGTTCATGATTTGTATCTTGGGCCATGTGCAATCTGTCTTCTTGTGCATGGGTTTGCAGGGGGAAGCCTCTTTGTAAACAGGCTTTATGCAGATATAATCTGCAGTGGCCAGCAGCAACATTTTCATAGTTGAGGCAGCTGAGAAAAGTGCTGCTGTGATTGCAGGAATGGCTATGGGCCATTGTGAGTTGGGTTCGTGTACAGTCTGGTTCATGCAAAGGTTTCCCCATATGATCAAGTACATGTAGAAAAAAAAACACATATTCACCAGTCCTTTACATTTCTTTTCTTTTTTCCTTAAAACAATTTCACGTGCCTGCTGTGTAATGTGTGAATAGCCCTTGTGTCTGCTGCTGAACCTACAAGGGAAAAGAATTCCGAAGAACTGGGGTTACCACAAAAGAAGCCTTGCTCCTGGTTGGGGACAGTCTAGCATCCGCAACTGATGGTACCCTGAACGTCCACCACCAGTATCTCTAATTTGTCTGGATTGACTTTCAATTTATACACCTTCATTCAATCCATCACTGGCTTCAAGTACTACTAGTTCAGGAACAATTCAGAACCAGAAGACATGACCGGCTTTATTGACTGTAGCAAGACTAATTATAACATAGCTAATTTGTACGGAAAGCTATGTATGGTATAAAAAGGTAAAGGTGACCCCTGACAATTAAGTCCAGTCGTGTCCGACTTTAGGGTGTGGTGCTCATCCCCATTTCAAAGCCGAAGAGCCAGCGTTGTCCGAAGACGCCTCCGTGGTCATGTGGCCAGCATGACTCTCCTTGCCGCAGCGCGTAGCATGCAGCTGGAACACGGAGCGCTGTTTACCTTCCCGCAAGCGGTACCTATTTATCTACTCGCATTAACGTGCTTTGGAACTGCTAGGTTGGCAGGAGCTGGCCAAGCAACGAGAGCTCACCCCGTCACGGATTTGAACTGCCGACCTTTTGATCGACAGCTCATGGTTCAGCGGTTTAACCCACTGTGCCACCCGCTGGCCTATGTATGGTATAGTAGTATGTAAAAGGAGCAAAGGTGTAACTTAGGTCCTTGTCTCAGCTTGCTCACATTTCTTTGTAGGCTTTCCTGGTGTCTTCTACATTTGGCTCTTACCTCAAGACTGCAAGCATTGCCAGCTTAATTTTTTTTTCAGAGACTGCCTGCCATGCAGATCAGTTGCTAGACCTTTTCATACAGCGTCATACAGACATTAAATGGAATACCATTCAGATATGCAATAAAAATTTACTGCCAAGTTGCTATTTTAAAACCCACATAATCATTTCAAGTCCCACTGGTTAAGGATTTACAAGCATGTTTTTTTGTTAAGTCTTTGACAATTTAGGCATCACCACAGAGTCTCTACCTAATAGCAGCTTGATTAACATTAGAGACTGGCAGCAGGAGTGTCTTGGTTAAGATTTATTTATGTTTCCATTTACTTTGTGCTGTCGTGCTGGATTAATTTTCACTTTGTAAACTGAATTCTTGACAAACTCTGTATATCTGAAAGAATGCTCTCAGCAGCTGTACTGTCGTGCTGACTGTATTTGCATGCATATAACCACATATAGTTTCTCGAACCTGTAACGTTGTCACACTTTAGTACAATATGTCTTTTTGTCTTCCTTCCCTTTTCAGTCTTACACCTTCTTCTGCGGACATTTCATTTTGAGTCTGTTCTGAGTTTCTCATTCTGTTTTTCTCTCTTTGGTCTGAGTAGGCATGAACTGGGTTGCAGCAGGTACTTACCTTTATAAACAGTCACTGGATGTCCCATCCCATGGAAATGTACCAAATCTTGAAAGAATGTTCTTTCCAGAAGTGATGCCGTGGTTTGCAAGAATGTGTTTGTCTGTTTGTTTCACTGCTATATACCATTTTTTGTTCATTTACATCCATTCAGTTTTGCTTCTTCAGGATTTAATGGCACCAGTGAGATAATGGTGCCATGTGGTTTGTGATTAATGGCACCTGCTTTTGGTTTCCGAAGCATTTTCAGGGGCAGGGGTTTTACCTTGTAGTGAGGCAGAGTAGTGAGCTTTTTCTTCTTCTTTTAATAAAATGTTTAGCAGTGAAAAAGAGCCAGAGAGCTTGCCCACCCCAAACATTATTATTATTATTATTTTTCACATTTTTATACCGCCCTTTCTCCAAGGAGCTCAGAGTGGTGTACATATTTCCTCCCCTCCTTTTTGTCCTCACAACAACCCTGTGAGGTAGGTGGGGCTAAGAGATCGTGACTGGCCCAAGGTCACCCAGGAAGCTTCATGGCTGAGTGGGGATTTGAACCTGGATCTTCCAGGTCTAAGTCCGACTCCCAAACCACTACACCATCCTGGTGTACATGGATGGTTTCAGTCTAGACTAGAGAATTTTGGGGGACAACATATTGCCAACAAAACCACAAAAACATGGCAGCCCTGACTGGCCTTGTCCATGTTTTCTTCCCTATAATACCCTGAATTGACAAAAGATCTGGGGCTTTGTGTGGGTGGGGAAACATAGCTATTGCCGCAGGCAGTTGCCAAAAGAACCTCTGCCACGCTTTTGTCAATACTAAATGGCGAAAATGAGAAAGAAAGAGCACATGGCTCTGACATGCTAGAAAGTTAGCCACCCCCATCCTTATAATGAACAAGGTCCTAAGTGGAACTAATGGAATGAATGATACGTGCCATTCAGTCCCTTTGGGGTTGCTCTACATTCATCTTGGAACAAATGAAAACATTATTTATTCATGATTTACATGTATACCCTGCCTTTCATCTTAATTGATCCCAAGGCAGCTAACAAAAATGTATTTAAAATAATTCAGTAAAATAAACTGGTCCAAACTAACATCAGCAGAAACCAAGAAAACAAATCATAGCACAATCACAGCAAGCAGCACTGACCATTCTTCTCTTAGATGCCAAACGCCTGGAGAAGCAGATGGGTTTTCAATAACTGCTTAAAGATTGGGGGGGGGGGGCTCCTGTACCACCTGTAGCTGGGAGTTCTGTTGTGTATATTGAATGTTCCTGAGTGAATCTGTGGTTAGGTCTCACTTATTTATGTATTTTTTATTTAAAGAATGTATATCCTGCCTTTTTCCTGGTAAGGGCAATCAAGGTGGCTTACAGAATTAAAACAACAATAATAAAACAATTAAAACGATAAAAACAAGGCAAACCCAAATGGATCACATAAAAGGGTTAAAAAATACATTTAATCAAAATGCCAGTTCATCATGTCAGCTATCGAATGCCATCCTGAAAGGTCTTAAAGCCCCTCTGAAAGGTATCTAAGGAGGGAGCCGTTTTTAATTTCAAGGCGAGGGAATTCCACAATTGGAGTGCCACCACCAAGAAGGCCCTGTTCCTCACTGCCACCCCCCTAATCTCCATCAATGGTGGCACGTTTAAAAGGGCCCCCTCTGATGACCTCAGAGGACAGATTGTATTATATGGAAGGAGGCAATCCCTCAAATACCCTGGTTGTGAGCCATAAAGGGCTTTAAAAGTCAAAACTAGCACCTTGAAATTTGCCTGGAAACAAACCAGCAGCCACTGTACCTGCCAAAGCAGTGGTCCAACTGAGTCGAACTAACATACCCCCACAACCACACAGGTGGCCGCATTCTGCACTAATTGTAGTTTCCAGACAGTCTTCAAAGGCAGCCCCACATAGAGTGTGTTGCAGTAATTTAATCTAGATGTCACTAGGGCATGGGTCACTTTCGCCAAATCTGAACGATTAAGGTATGGTAGCAGCTATTGGATCAGCCAAAGATGAGCAAAGGCTCCCCTTGCCACAGCCACCACCTGGGAATTCAGGAGCAGCTGCGCATCCAGGAGAACCCCTAAGCTGTGGACCTGCTCCTTCAGAGGAAGTGCAATTCCATTCAGAGCAGGGTGATAGTCAAATACCTGCATCATGGACTTCTGGACCAGGAGAACCTCTTGTCTAATTTAATTTCAGCTTGTTCACCCACATTCAGCTCCCAAGTGCCTCCAGGCAATGATCCACGACCTCGACCACCCCCTTGGAATCAGGTGGAAAGGAGAGAAAGAGCTGGATGTCATCAGTATATTGATGGCTCCCTACCCCAAATCTCCGGATGACCTCTCCTAGTGGCTTCATATAGATGTTAAACAGCATGGGGGATAGAATCGAACCTTGCGGCGCCCCACACCTCAAAGGCCAGAATGCTGAGCAAACTTCTCCCAGCTCCACCTTCTGGGAACTGTCAGCCAGGAAGGAGCAGAACCACTCCAAGATGGTGCCTCCAAGCCCCAACCCAACAAACCAACCCAGAAGGACACCATGGTCAATGGTGTCAAAAGCCACTGAGAGTTCCAGCAGAACTAACAGGGATGCACTTCCCCTGCCCAGTCCCTGGCACAGGTCATCAACCAAGGATTCAAATAATCAGCTTTCTCCAAGACCCTCTTGTTGCTAGGAGGCCACTACCCATTTCATCACCTTGCCCAAAAATGGGATATTTTAGACTGGTCAGAAGTCATCCAAAATAGTGGGATCCAGAAAGAGTTTCTTCAGAAGAGGGTAAACCACCATCTGCTTCAATATTGGTGGCACCCTTAGAAATGAATTCACCACCCTCCCTGTCCACTCAACCAACCCTTCCCAGGCAGATCTAATCGACCATGCTGGACAAGGGTCGAGCAGGCAAGCAGACAGTCTCACACTCCAAAGAATCCTGTCCATATCCTCAGGTTCTACAAGTTGAGAAAAATCCCAGCTGGAAGAATAGACAGGTGCCAAAGGGGCATCATTAGATACTCCTAATGTGGTGTCCAAGTCATGCCGAATCTCATCGACTTTATTTGTGAAGTGCTTTGCAAACTCATCACAGTGAGCCACTGTGTGTTCCATCTACCGGGGGGGGGGGGGGGGGAGGCAGATTGAGCTACAGACTACATGAAAAAGCTCAGCTGGATGATTCTCTGCAGATGAAACGGTGGCAGAGAGGAAAGCACCAACACCACCATAGAATAGGCTCTAAAATGAGCTCTAATCCATGTATGGTCAGTCCACCATTGTCATTCTAGGTGTCTGCACCGCCGCTTCAACATCCGTAGCTCCTCAATAAACCAAGGAGCAGCTCTGAAGCTGGAGCTACACTGTCGGCGTTCGCGCTCCGTCTGCGTCTCACGCTGCCAAGACGCAGCCGTAGCGAGCTGGAACCAATGCACAGTATTCCGGAGCACATGTTGAAAATCACTGCCCAACAAATGCTCATGGCACCTTCCCCTGCCACCCCTCCTCCAGTTCACTTCAGTTCACTTTATTAATAAGTCTCTAATTATTTAATAAGTCTTTTATTTAGTTTCTTATTATTTAGAGATTTTCTGTCATCTGCCCTGTGATTGGCTACGGCAAAAAACGTATCCCGCCCCCCACAGTACAAAGGCCTGCCCCTGATTGGCTGGACGTTCAAGAAACAGGCAAAAGTCGAGCCAAGGTCTACTTTGCCCGTGCGGGGACGTAGGTAGCCAACAGGCCAATGCCGGCAGCCGACAGAAGGTTCCATGTGACATACGTGCCTGTGCCGTGCTGTACGCTGGCCTGTGGCTGGCTGGGCAGAGGATGCTCAGGGGTGATATGATCCAAAGTCCTGGTCATCTCCCCATTCCAGAGGTCAACCAGGGCACTGAATGAGTCGCCGACTCTGGCAACGGGAAAGTCTCCCAGAGCCCTCAGAAATCCATCCAGATCCATTAGCCTCCGAGGTGCAGAGTCCCCCACCCCTGCGTAGGTGAAAAGCCATGATAAGCCTAAATCCCACCAGGAAGTGATCTGTCCATGACAAAGGAGTGATCTTGATCTCCTCCACACCAGGATCACCATCGACCTGCCCAGCAGGTCCAGCATGTGTCCTGCATCATGCTTTGGGGCAGATATCCTCTGAGACAGACCCATGGTTGCCATGGCGGCCATGAAATCCTGAGCTGCAGCTGTCCCCGGGGCCTTGGCGTGGACATGAAAGTCCCCCAGCACTAATAGGCAAGGGCACTCCAACACTACGCTCAAGATCACCCCGGTCAGCTCAAGCAGGGAGACTGTTGGACAGCATGGTGGGCGGTATACCAACAGAATCCCTATTCTGTCTCTCCCCTCCAGTATGACATGAAGGCTCTCAAACCCAGTGGACTGCTGGACAGGGTACCAAGTAAGATGGATAGACCATCACAACCCCACTTCCCTGCCCCTGTGGCTGCTGCAATACCTGGAAATCTGGCAGGCAAATGTGGGAGAGACTTGCACCTTCCTACTCATCTAGCCAGGTTTCTGTGACTAAATCATGGACTAGGCAGATTTTATTATTTACTGACCTGGAATTCAAAAGCAGCAGCTTCAGACTCAGAGAATTGTTGTCAAGAGCGCCAAGAGTCAGAGCGATGGGGGAAGGACCAGAAGGAAGGACAGTCTGTCTGTGACTGACAATCGTTCTCCTGAAACGGACTGCCTGACCGTTTCACTGGCATATCTTCCATGACCCATCACTCTACTAATGGTGGCCAGTTATGTTGAATCTGATGTTCTATTATGTGAACTGGTCTTACGTACTGTGTTTGTTAGTTAATAGTATGCCAAGTTATTTATTTAAGAAATTTAAATCCCGCCTTTGCCAAGGCAAATGCCCAAAACAGCTTACAAGTTTCACATAAAATAGCAATGAGGCTTATAATAAATAAAACAATAAATACAGTAGGTAAAACAATTAGTAAAAACAGTTTGGGGGGGGTATTTTAAAAAAGTTATAAATCCAGCTGTGTGTGTATGCATGAACTTTGAGTTGCTTGTAAGATTTCCCGTAAATATATTACACGTTGCACATCTGGCGGGGCCCCTGCAGATGTGTCCTATGTGCACACCAATTTAACCTCACCTAGTGATGGCATACTGAGCAAACCCCCCCCCCCATTAGATCTTAATAGGCAGGTAATCTGACACAGCAGAACATAATTCTTAAGATGAACCTAACAAGTTTTAAAGGTAAGCCAACACCTTGAATTGGATCAGTGTGAATCCAGTGTAACTACTGCAGTATAGGAGTGAAATGTCCCCATCCTTCCCCCATCTGGCTCCTATCACCAATCTGGCAACAGTCTGGTCACAGTTGAGTGTAGTCCTTGGTCCAACCAGGAGGTATTAGTGCCAGAAAAAGACACCAAGACATGGATAATTGTGATGAAATTGAGATGTGCAAAAGCACTCCTGGCCACGGTAGCCACATGCACCTCTAGAAGCAGCTCCAGATCCAGGACCACCTGTTCTTTCCGAAGGACTGCTGTCCTATCAAGAATAGACCAAACAGGAAAAGACTGAATTGGTCCAATTTGATTCATTTTTCATTTATACAGTACCGAATCCCACCACATGTCCACCCTAGTGTTTTTGGGATTGTATAAGGTTGAAGTCAAGACTACCTTGCTGCTATACTCAAGTGGCCCAATCCTATGTGTTCCGGCTGCACAGTTTGTTTTACAGCTGACATAAACGGCCTTATGGAAGCCCTTCTGTCCTGTCTCCGGGGAGGCTGTGGAGGTGTCGTGCGTGATGGCAGGATCTGGAGCAGCTACCGCCACCTGAAGGTAAGAGGTGGTGGGGTGAGCAAGGAAGGGGCGAAACTAGGCAAGAAGGGGGGAGGAATGGGTGTGTGGAGGCGATAGATCTGGCGGCAATGGCACATATTGGATCCTATCTTGTTGTCTAGTATCTTGTTGTCTGTGTGCTCCCTGAGGCATCTGGTGGGGCCACTGTGTGATACAGGAAGCTGGACTAGATGGGCCTTTGGCCTGATCCAGCAGGGCTCTTCTTATGTTCTTATGTTCTATCTCCTCCTTTCTGAGGCTGCCTGTCCCTTTCTTCTTCTTGGATCTGTGCCAGCTAATGAGTTGGCACAGGTCTAAGGAGACCCATTGCAGAGTGAGAGGATTATGGAGAGGTAAGGGGAAATAATTCCCCTCCCAAGCCTCCCAATCCGTCCCCCTGCTGGATACAGCACACATCTTTTTGGTGTGGCTGCATTGGTGGAAAGGGGAGGATAGGATTGGGCCCTAATTGAATTAAACCAAAATGAATACTAAAATATTCATTCCAATAAATTCATACTGGAAGCAACCTGGGTGACGATTAGGAAAGGATGTTTTTTCTGTAGAAGAATATCTGTAGAAGAATATTGAGTAGAAAGAAAGAAAAAGCTTGTAACAGCTTTTTTAGATTTTATTTCCTCACTTGTTTTTTCCTGATCTTCCTTTAGTTGTGGGAGGTTTGGGTCAGTCTACTGTAAAAAAAAAAGAGAGAGAGCCCTGGAGTCTTATGAGGTCGTCAGTAAAATTCTGTTTATTTACACATGTAGAAGATGAGACAGAATGGATGGGAAACACAAGTTAGCAAGGACACTGCTCAGCCCAAGGCAGGATTAGCTCAGACCTCATTGTGCTCGTTGTGGGCGGCGGAGACTGTAGATCAGCAATTGAGCTCATGCTTTGCAAGTATAAGATCCGCGGCATCTCCAGTTAAAGAGCAGCAGAGATAAGAAAGAGGTCTGCCTGAAATGCTGAATATCTGCTGCCAAAGTAGAGAGACAGTGACACTAGTAAAGCATCTGGTTAATAGCCTCAGGGCCCTATCCTATCTAACTTTCCAGCACTGATGCAGCTGTGTCAATGGGGCATGTGCTGCATCCTGGGGGGGGGGCAGTCACGGAGGCCTCCTCAAGGAGGTAAGGGAATGTTTGTCTCCCGGCAGGAGACAGATGTACATTGCAAGTCTTACTGCTGCCGACACAGGTGACAACAAAAACCCCAGTTAAGGAAAAACATACATCTTCCTTAAAAAAGAAGAAGAAGAAGCATTGTCCAAAATGAAGCATCTCCAAAAATGAAGCAAAATGAACCAAAAATGAAGCATCTCCAAAAATGAAGCATTGTCCCATGCACCTAAAATGTATCATCCTTAGGTGGGGTCATGTATATCTAGCTGTGGACTGAATTTGTGCAACGTCATAATGAATCTTGTTTAGCAAAACACTATAGAACAATAGATAAATGTTCTTCCTAAAAGACCTTCTTTATCAGGAGTGAATTGTGTTCTAAATCACGATGTATAGAGCTAGAGAAGGATTTGCCCTAGCCCTAAGCACCATTGCTGTACAATCCCCATTCATTCCAACAGAACCTTTGAGGGGCTCGTCTAGATGCCCCACGTAAATGAATAGTTGTTGCACAGCATTTATGTTTGGAGAATTGCCTCCACTGTTTCTGTGACATTCCTTCTATGTAGAATGATGCCACAGAGAGATCGTAGTGAGTATCCCAGTATCTGGATTAATGGGTGTCGATCAGCAAATAACTGCTGTCTCAAGGCCTGCCTTCTTCCTAGGGTTTGTTTGGTTTAATTAAATACTGTTTTCAAAAGTATATTTTAAGTCAATATTCAGTAAATATCCTTCTCCATTTTTCTTTATTCCTTTTTGCAGTTTGACACTTCTTTTCGGAAGGGTGCATTGATTCATGGATTCGACTTGGTTACCTTGGCAAGTAATTCGGACAAGAGTGCCAAAGTAACTAGGCCACTGGGCCAAGTGCACAAATATTAAGAAAAAGAAAAAGTTTGACTGACAAAAGCAATTGCAGAAGGGAGAAGGGATGCCTGGTTTATAGAAAAATGCCTGCTATACAATTTAAACATTAAAAACGCTGGTTTTCGTTTACCACCCACTGTTCTGCCTAGATAGAATAGCTTGGAGCAGGTATTAATATTTGTAGGTATTGGAGAGCTCTGGAATTAATGATGCCGGGGGGGCAAATATCTGTCTAGCCTGATATGAGTCACCAGAATAGTCTACTTTTAGCCCACGTGATCCTTGGAAATGTTGATCCTGCCACAAGTACTGTACAGTGCAAAGTAACAGCAGCCCTTCATTTCCACACTTGTCTCCTTATACATTAGTTCAGATGTAGTAATAGACATGTCATTAGCTGGAAACATCAGAGTTCAAGGAGACGTTTCAGTTCTGCTTAGAGTGGTTCCATTTAGGGAAGTGGAGAGAATATGACTTGGGGGGCAGGGGCCACCTGAAATGATGTCCAGATTCTTGACCTCACAAGAGATAATAAACCTGTCAACTCTCTTAAAATGACATATCTCCCAGAATATGGAAGTGTTTAACTCAGTAATCTACACTAGTCGCGAAAACCTCAAAATGTATATCACAAGAGATAGTTTTGGAGAATCCTGTGAATTGCAGGTGACAACTGCATGTCATCTAAGCTGTTCAGTGTTTTCAGCAACAATATAGAACTGGAAGAGGATGAGGAATGAAGTGACCTTTTCTATACCTTTCTATAGTTATGCCCTATCCCACATGTTTACAGAGCTCTAATGCACAAACAGGGCTTCTACATGTATAGAAGTTTGCATATTCTCCTTTATGAGCTAGAGAATTCCCCCACTATGTATGTGAAGCACACTTGTGGGCATTGAAGCTTCATGAGCGCACTGAGCTGCTAGAACATTATTAGAATGTTTCATATTATTATATGTTTCTTAGAATCAGAGTTAGACGGGACTTGTAAGATCATCAAGTCCAACCTCCTGCCAATTCAGGCAATCCACATGTGTACAACATTCCTGATAGATGGCTATCCAGTCTCTACTTTAATTACACACACACACACACACACACACACACACACACACACACACACAGTCGTGTCCCAAATGTTGCACCCCAAACTTTACTCCTGGGGGAGCAAACTAGTATTCCCTTTAATTAGCTCCAATGTCCACTTTAGGCAAAGTTAGCTCCTTTCCCCTTTAAATTGCAACTGTGTGCCAAAAGAAAACACTGAACTCCAAGGCAACTATTTACAAGATTTATTACTTTTCCAGCAATAAATGTCCATTAGCCCTTCCCGGGCAGATAAGATTCTACTTAGCTAACGAGGGTCCGTTTCCATAGAGAAGTCCAGCTCGTTGCTTCACGGCAGTAGAATCTCCTTGTTGCCTTTATCCCATCCAGCAAAGAGTCTTGTAGCACAAAGTCCAATCAATCCTGGTCTTTCCACTTTCCAGTCAGGCAGAGCGTCTCCCAATACCAGTCAATCCAGGTGGGTAGTCCATCCAGGTGAGCAGTCAGTCCGGCAGAGTATCCCCATCTGGAGCAGAGTCGTCGTTGTTGCTCGGCAGTCTGGCAGCATGTCCCCGTGGCGAGCTGGCGAGGCTCTTTCCTGCTCCAACTGCTGCTGCTTTTATACTGTTAGTCCCTATCAACTCTTTACTGGCTACAGCTGTGGGCTTCCAATCACTGCCCTCATTATTGCCCACAGCTGTGAGAGTTCCAATCAGTGCTGATTGAGTGCAGCTGCGAGCCACACCCACTGCATTCAAAGTCCCAGCTTCATCTCAATTAACAGCAACACCTGTGGGCCACACCCAAT
Source organism: Plestiodon gilberti rubricaudatus (assembly GCA_026170595.1). Taxonomy (NCBI): domain Eukaryota; kingdom Metazoa; phylum Chordata; class Lepidosauria; order Squamata; family Scincidae; genus Plestiodon; species Plestiodon gilberti. The sequence continues at coordinate 251,587,401 of JANXHW010000001.1, read as the reverse complement.
TACTTGCAGGTGTGCTTCCACCCACGCAGTCCTGGGTGGTAACCCTTTGTGTCCCAGTCCTGTCAAACAGGCAATCCTTTAACCCCTTCCTTCCCGGACCTGTCAAAACAGGGGACCACTGCTAACACCACTAACTCCTCGCCAATCTTCTGCAATTTCCACTACACACACACACACACACACACACACACACACACACACACACTTTCTTGGTCATTGGATTTCTCCTCCGACTTTAATTCAAGGCAGTGTACATGGGCAGGTTTTCTAAACTCCAAGGGTTTTTTACAATACAATAATGTTCTAATCTTTCATAGAACCCTTCATTCTAGATGTTGCTTTCACAGTCCAGCACACTCTCTCTCTCTGGCGTTCGCCTCACCACGCTTCAGCTGACAGGCAACCTTGACTGCCACTCAAGTGCTGCAGCTGCAGTTCCACTCCCCCACAGAGGCTCTGCAACTTATCAGCTCAGAGTGCCGGCAGCTCTTCAACAGATACAGACACTTTCAGCCATCTTGAACTGCCATCCTTCAGATCTTCAGGCATTTATGAGACGATCGCTCTACCAACTGAGCCAGACGTCCTGCCTTTAAGGCCTTCAACAATGGAAGGTCTAACACTTTCCAAGGCAGACCCTTCCACTGCCAAACAGTTCTTACCATCAGGAAGTTCTTCCTAACACACTTAATCTTGAATGACCACAGGATTCTTCCAGGTGGAAATTTCTAAACCAATGGAATTCTATTATTTTTATTAAGAAAATCCATCAAAGAACTTCCTCAGGCATGAGGTATTTTTGGCAGGGCTTTAAGAGATGACCATGTGGTGACTAACACATACACTGAGCTGATCAAAAACAAGTTTGTCTCCCTATTCATGGATACCGCTTGAATATTTTGAAACATTATTCTGTAGACAGCAAACACTGATGGAAATATGAAAGGTTCAGGTATATCCAGATTTCTGAAATCTTTACATTTCTGTTTAAATTGTACCGAAGAACAGGAGCTAGAAAGTACAGTGGTCCCTCCTCATCCATGAGTTGGTCATCCACGGATTTAGAGTCTCACTGGGTGGGGGGGGGGTGTCACAGTACCTTCTTCTTCAGCTGTGCTGGGCCCACCACGCACTTCTTGATTCCTGCGCACCTTAGAAGTACTCCAAACTGCAGCAAAAGTTTTTAAAAAATCAAAAGCGACTTCCGAGGGCCCACTGTAAACTGTAAGCTTCAAGCTACTTACTGACAAGCCTCATTGGTCCAAATGTATGGAATTCATTGTGTATATGCTTTTTTTAAAAAAAAAAAAAGTGGAAAGACAAGTACTTCCTAGATGTGACACCATCTAATTGTTTTAATTGTTTTAATTATTTGTTTTTAATTATTTTAATGTACATGTTTATTTTAATGTTGTAAGCCGCCTTGAATGCCCTTGCTGGAGAAAGGCGGGATACAAATTCTTTAAATAAAATAAATAAAAATAAATAAGTGCTTTCTAGATACGTGAAATTGTGTGGCACAGTGGAATCTAACTACGTACTTATACATTTTGGCCTTATCAAGTTATTAAACGCTTACTAGATTTTGTAGAAAATAGACATCAGATTCTTAGACAAACGCTACTGGTGACATGTTAGCTTTCAGATACAATTTCCACCTCCACCTTGACCCAGATTGCAAGTGAGTTTTAACGCATACTTTATTGAAAATTGAAAAAGAAAACTTTCTAGAAACACAGTTGATTTTTGTTGGGCAAAGGTCACTGCTAACAATCCATGTTCCTCCCTTATTGGGAGACAGGGGCAACAAACAGAGCCAAAACATTTCAACCCCCTTCGCTGCCTGTAGTCTACCTGCTCTGGGTATTTGTAAAAGTTGACTAGATGGATAAAAAGAGACTCACTCTCTCTCTCTCTCTCTCTCTCTCTCTCTCTCTCTCTCTCTCTCTCTCTCACACACACACACACACACACACACACACACACACACACACACACACACACACACACACAGAGAGAGAGGGGGGGGGGAATGGTCTCCAGGCTGGAATAAGAAACAACACTGGAAAGGTCAATGCTCAGATGATGGTATCACATCCTCTTCCTTTCATCCCTGCAGTTCATGCGAAGGCCGGGATCCTTGCTCAGCTTTAGGGAAAACTCTTGCTTTATTTGTTCACGTTGAACTGCTATCAGAGCTCAATGCTTCAGTGTTGTGTTTTAATAACATCAGTTTCCCCAGACCAGATACATATGAAGTCAGTTAGACGAATCTATAAACAATGGATAGTCATGCAATGGATTTTTGATTCCAAGATAACCTTTTAGGGGGCACATCTAGTGAAGCTAGGGCAGGGTCCGTCAGGCAGCCTCAAAGGGAAACTGTTAATTTCAAGGGGCCGCTGAATGTAAAATATTTGGGGTGGAGTTTTGCTTTCTCCCTTCCCAGTCTGCATGAATTCTAGTGAAAGGTATTGATGTCCTCCTCCTGTGACTCAGATCTTCACAAAAGAATTTCCATTTCTTAGTGCATGCCTGTAGCTGCTGCTGCTTCTTCTTCTTGGTGATCTGCTGGAGTGCTTTGTAGAGATTGAGTTCACCTTTTATTATAGACCCATCTTAACCATGTTTAATTGAAAGTAAGACCCACCAATTTAAATAGGGGTTATTATTTGTTTGTTTATATGGATTTATATTTTGCCTTTACCAACAATGTAAAAATATGCAACTTGTCCAACTCTGCACTGCACCAAAGATCTGAAAGGTGGCCAATGTAAAGCTAATCTTTAAAAGAGCTTTGGGGGGGATCCAGGAAATTACAGACCGATCAGCTTAACCTGTTCCAGGTAAACTGGTGGAAAGCATACAGTACAGTACTTAAAGATAAAATTATTAAGCATAGAAGAAAGAGACTTGCTGAAAGAATCAGCATGATTTCAGCAAAGGTAAGTCCTGCCTCACTGGCCTGCTAGCGTTTATTGGCTTGTGGATACAGGCGATCAAGTTGACTTTGTATGCTTGGATTTTTTATCTCTTTTACTCACTTCAGAGCCCTGTTTTCCTAAACAAACAAACAAACAAACAAAAAACACTTGCCCACTGGGGTAAACCACCTAATATAACATGCTAGCGTTTTCCCACTCAGCGTGATCTCTGACCTCCCTCTCTTCCTTTCCCCACTCTCCTCTCCACTCCTCCACATTTCCTCTTCTCCTATTTCCCCCTCTTCCTTTTTCTATCCAGGAACTGGAAAGAGGAGGAGGAATAGTGGAGACAACTGGGCAGACCGAGCTGGGGGCCACACCCATCAATCTGCTGCCTGAGGGTTGTCTCAGTCAGCCCCATGATGAACCTGCCCTGAGGAAGGGCCATTTTGTATATTAGAATAATACGTTGATATATAATGCTATTACTAGAACCAAGGCCAAGTTCCCTTGATGGAGCAAATAGCAATTGCAGGGGACCCATGATCTGGATCAGGACAATGGGGGCAATGCCCAGTCTAGATCAGGGAACCACATGGCCACTATTTACCAAAACACAAACTGTTTACCAAAACACAAACATACAGGGCCAAATGTGCGGTCACGTCTAATTTAGCCCAAAACTAGTTCTACTAAATAAATGTTTGGTAACCAACTCTATTCTTATGAGTCATTCAGTTTTTCTGAAAAGTAAAAGAAGACAAATCTACAATGTCACTACAAGAAATATTAGAAAATTTGAAACTACTGGGAAAAACATTGTGTGACCATATTTGAAAATATTATTCAAATAATGCTGTTGCTATTTGTTATTCTACCCAGCATTGAATGGGAAGGGACCCACTTTTTTTTACAAGTCTGAATTGGGACCTGATCCTGGGAATGTAGCGCAGAAATGCTAATGTTGGCCATGGGGAGAACATATTTGAATGTCAGTGTAACTTGTTATTTGGCTAATGGTTACAGAAAGCTTGACCTTAATCTAAGTCAAAACCCCAGACTTGAATTATGAAGTTATGGGTTGGAGTGGGATGTGTTCAGAAGTTTGGGGGTGTTGTTAGGAGCTGAGATTCCTTCACACTCATCAGCAGTAGCTACGAATGCTTATATCCATTCCCTCTTCACATCCCTAAATGTAAGCCCTCTCAGACAGTGACATTGGCTTACCCTATATGCACTTCTACATTATTAGGAGGTTTATGGCAGGACCTCTGAGAGGAATTTTATCAGGGGGTACAAAGTTTCTTTAGGGTCCCATCCCATCGCCAAATGAGCTGGGGAGGGTGGTGACGGGGGTGGGCAGAATGGGGGTGAGGTAGGGGCAAAAAAAAATAAAAACCGGGGCAGGGGGAAAGCAGCAATAGGCAGAAAAATCTTCAGAGCTCAGGTGTACTGGGCTTCCTGATGCAGAGCCCAGATCTATCTGCCTGGTAGACCTGGCCTACCAATCAGAGTCTTGTCTTCCTTTTAATCCTCAGGTCCAGGTCGAATCCGGGTTATATTGGAAAATGTTGTGGGGACCCTCCTTTGGCTCCTGAGCCCCCTTTGTGACCCTGGGCCTGGGTACAATTTACCCCCCCTGTACCCCTGGTTTACAGTATTCATCTGTGGAACTCCTTGCCACAGGATGTGGTGATGGCACCTGGCCTAGATGACTTTAAAAGTGGTTTGGACAGATTCATGGAGGAAAAGACCATCACAGGTTACAAGCCATAAGCAACCTCCTGGTTTTAGAAGTAGGTTTTCTCTGTGCCAGGTGCAGGGGAGTGGCAGCAGGAAACAGGTTATCTTGTTGGCTGTGTGCTCCCTGAGGCATCTGGTGGGGCCACTGTGTGATACAGGAAGCTAGACTAGATGGGCCTTTGGCCTGATCCAGCAGGGCTCTTCTTATGTTCTTATACGGTCTTGTTAATAATTTGCTTAAACATTCAGAGGCTGTTCTCTAGTTTCACAACCTGAAGACTAGGCCCCAAGAGTTAGAAAGGACACAATAGAGAAGCAAGAACAGCAGTAATGATGTCCTATGACAATCTGCCAGTCCTATGCACACAGCAACATAGGCTCTGTTTATTATTTGTTAGTATGTTTTGTAAATAGCTTGGGGTTGTTGTTTTTTCTGTTGGCAAAGTTACCTAATTTTCTCCTGGTTGTCTATGTGCAAATATTTCAGAGAGGAAGATTCCTTGCTTTCTGCCCTGACCTATGTATGGTTATTTGAATTGGTAGCTTTATTTTAACAGGACGAAGAATGATTTTTCTCACTTCCTTCTCAGTTTTTTTCACTGATGAGCACTGACTATAATGGCCAAATCAGACATTATTCATGCAAATGCGCAACATGGCCCTTTCTGGTTTTTTCCCCTAAATAAAGAGCACACCAGAGGGGTGGGGAAAAATGGCATGAAAGTGTGGCAGTGGGTAGTGAGGCTTTTGCTGTTTGCCACCAGTGGCGTTCCTGTGGTAGGGGCTCGACAGTAAGTCGCGCCCCAACCTTCTACCGCGTTCACGAACCGGAGCGAGGAGGCCCCGCCCCTTCGCCGTCGGAGCCATTCCAGGCAGCGAAGCAGAATGGGCAGGAGACCCTGCCTGTTCGGCTTCGCTGCGCAGAATGGCTCCAACGGCGAGGGGGCAGGGCCTCCTCGCTCCGGTTCGTGAACACGGTAGAAGGTCGAGGCGCGACTTACTGTCGAGCCCCTACCACAGGAACGCCACTGTTTGCCACTGCTGCAGTTCACACCCCAACTGCTTTCTAATGGCCTCCGGAAATGGATGGGAAGTTTTTCCAATAAAAATACAGCAAGTCCTCACTTAAAGTTGTCGATAGATTCTTGGAAACGGCAACTTTAAGTGAAACGACTTATAATGAAACAAATTTTATCATAGGCTACTTGATACATGTAAACATTCCTATGGCATTTTCCCATCAACTTTAAAACGAAATGACTTTAAGTGAGGACTTGCTGTAGTGCACAGGGGGTCAGGGAGGAAATGCAGCAGGAGCAAAGAGCTGCTAAGACCCACCTAACCCTGCCATGGTTTCATGCCGTTTCAGGCCCCCTCCAGTGTGCTATTTAGAGAAAAGAAACAAAAAACCAAATGCCCTGTTGTGTTATATGTTTTGTGAAATGTCTGATTTGGCCCTAAGGGAACTATTCTCTCTTAGGATATTTTTGTTACTTCTCAGCTTCTCCTTCCATCTCCAGCAAGTGCCATGTAACGTCGTACTGTGAGTTTACAGCATTATTGTTGAAATCCAGCACCTTCAATTTCCATTATCCATTCATAATTGCATCTTTATTGTTGCTGTGGTGGTGGTGGTGGTGGCTGGATTTGCCCTGTTGAATATCGGTTCCTTCCCAAGGACCTGGGATATTCACAAATATTTCCATAAAATGTGTGCTGTTACTATTGTTAGCATTGTTATTTATTATATGGATGTGATTTAAAATATTTAAATTATGTAGTACTGTATTTAAATTAATATATTTAAATTATGTAATATAGCTATTATGTACATCAAGTCTTCACAGATCACAGACTGTCCTCGTTTTCCAAAGACATGGACCAGGATCCAAAGAATGGATTTGAGTTTCTTGAATGCCCCCATGCCACACAGGAAATCACCTTTGAAAATGAGGGGAGTTTTTTAAAAACATGTCTGGTTTGGCATGGAGACGGGAGTCTATTGTTCAAAGAAAAATGATCACACAATTCTTGACAAGCAGAGAGACCCTCCCTTGCCTCACCTAGGAGGATCAGGCAACTTGTCCTTCCTCAGGTCCTGACACATAGGCTAATCTAGGAGAAGCTACAGCACAGTCATACGTGAAGGCCTGGAGGAGAATGAGCTTCCAGATCTTCCTAGATGACCCAAGGGACTCTGTCTGATGTGAATGACCTGGCACTGTTCAAGTGTGACAATGGCAGCCCAGCATAACAGGGAAGGGTGATACATAATGGACTCCTGTGGGAGCTGCTACACACCTTACTCTCCACACAGACGGGAAGCGGTCTCGTGGCCAAGGCATTTGGTTTTAATTGTGCTGGTACTGTTGATCATGAGAGCTTTCCTGTAGTAGTAGGTAGTGTGATTTTGGTTCAATCTGGCCCCCAAAAGGTTAGATCTCTCTCTCTCTCTCTCTCTCTCTCTCTCTCTCTCTCTCTCTCTCTCTCTCTCTCTCTCTCTCTCTCACACACACACACACACACACACACACACACACGCACGCACTCACGCACGCACGCACACCACAGAGTAAGCTGAGGAGGTTTCTCACAAGCTGTTTGGGAAAAACCACAGTGAGATGTTCGCCAAGTGTTTGAAAGATGTGTATATATCTCTGCGCTAAGTGGCAGAAGGCATCAGTAGCTCTTTATATTCTCTCACTGTGAAGTTCTGATGAACAGAGATGCCAAATGAATGGCTTCCAGAAACAATGGCAAAGCCATCACTCTTGTTTCTCTTTGGCACAAGTTTTTCTTTAAAGGAGGGGGAAGGGGGAGAAACCAAGAAAGAATTAATTTCAAAGGAAGAAAGCATGTTCAACATATTTTTAAATAACTCACTTGATTTACAAAATAGAGTAATGGGGCCCATGCTCATAAATATACATATATGTATATTGCCCAGGATGCAAAACAATTCCATCTGGAGAAGTGGGTATTGTTTTGAACAAAGGGCTTCCACTCCAGTCATTAAAAGTGTATTTTATTAAAGGAAAATTGGCTTCAAAAGCGGTTGGGATTTGTGGGAATAAAAATAAAACTGGGATGAAAGTAATTATCCTCTACCCCGTTTCTTCCCTCATGCTCATTTGTCTGTCCTAGACAGAGACGGCGGCGGCAGCAGCAGCAACTCCAGTGTCTTCTTCCGTTCCTTCCATGTTTGATCTTTTCCTGCTTTCTTCTGCTGGACGCTGGTGCCAAAGGGCAGGCAGAGTATTGTGTCCACACTGTCAGTGCAATCCTGTGTAACCCTGCACCGGTGTAACAGCAGATGCACCGGTGTAAGTGCAATTACACTGGCATAAGTGCACTTACACTGGTGCATCTAATGTTACACTGTTGCAAGGTTACACAGGATTGCACTGTGTATGTGATATCAATACTTCCAACATACCGCAGGGACATGTGGAGGGGAAAACAAGATCCCCTCCATTGTGTACCAGTAAATAACTTATCTATTTTTAAAATCAGCAATGACATGCAGATCAAGACTATCTCTATGGATTTGGAGATGGGCTGTCCATTGTCTGTGGCTCCTTGCTAGTATAAAGGACTTGACATTCAGCTCAAATTTTGCAAATGCCCCAAATTCACAGTTAATTGTCAAGGGGGGGGGAGGCATGGATGGGAACCAGTTCAGTTTAAATTGGCTTCACAAAATGGGAGTGATGTGAACCCATATTAATCTAACATGGAAGTGCCAATGTGCAAAATGCCACCTTGTTCTCAATGTCTAGCGCATGATGCAGATGTATCAAAATTGGAAATCCTTGGACTATACTGGGCCAGTGCACCGTCCAGCGCCGTAACTACGGTGGAGCAGATGGAGCAGTCGCTCCAGGCGCTCCACCGCGGGGGGGGGCGGGCAGAACGCGGTCGGGAGAACTCACCGGCTCCCGAAGCAGCATCGCGTTTTGGCCCTCCCGCCCGCCCTGCAGCTCGTTTGGCTCCGAAATAGGAGCAAAATGGGCGGGGGGCACGTCTACGTGACGCGAGGGCACATCACGACGCTGGCCCCGCCCCTTGCTCCGGGCGCCCTCCCGGCGCGTTGCGCCTCTGACCGTATCCTTTGTGTTATCCTCTTAAGCATGTGATGAACCTGTGGAGGGGGGGCAGAAACTGTGGAGGGGGGGCATAAACAGAGGGGGGCATTAAGAGAAAGACAGTTCATAGTGAACTTGTCAAAGCACCATTCTGATGCTGAGCCAAGATTTTTATTTTTAATGCACAGCTCTCTGTGCTAACTGTTCATCATCTGTTAGGACCACATTTGCCACTATTATATATTTCAGAGTGTAGATAATTATCACTATTGTTTCAATGGCCAAGTAATAGTAACACTTATTCTGAAAGGATAACCTGAAATACAAGGCCCAAATAGTAATGTAGTAGTGGGGACATGCTATCACCCTCCTCACCAAAAGGTGAGGTGATCTTGACATGGAGAAAGAAATCAGGGAGGCAGCAGGTAGATGAGAAAACGTTGTAATAATAGGGAACTTCAATGACCCTCACATAGACTGGGTAAATTCATGTCCAGGCCATGACAAATGGAAAAAATTTCAAGACAGACATATAGCCCAAGGTAGACATATAGACATACAACCCAATCACCACCAACTTCCACCATGTAGTCACGATGACAGCGTGTGTGCTCCATGCTATGGTGGTGGTGACCAGACAGCCAGCTAAAGGTAAGCAAACATCTTTTTTACTTACCTCCCAGTAGGCCGCCTGATTGCCTATGGGTCCTCTTAGATCCATGCAAGCTATTTTGCTGGCATATGTCCAAGGAGAGGAAGGGGGCAGGGCAGGTTAAAAAATTGGGGATTTTGCCACTAGGACCCATCCCCTCTAGCAGAGTCTGGTACACGCACGGTGCCACTGGCCATTTCCACCAGCAGCTCCATCATGTGCAATGGTGGCGTAGCTTTCACACTACCACAATAGCACCAAAGGCAGTGGATCACCAGATCCAGTGCTGTAGGCCCTTGATAAGATTAGACCAGAGGTTCCCAATCTCAGGCATCGTGATGCCCCAGTCAGGAAGAATCAGTTGCTACCCCCTTAAGTGGGGGTGGGGGTCGCGACATACAGTGATCTGTGACAGCATTTCCAGGATTACGTCGGTGCTGTGGGAAAAAGGGGTGTTTTTTAGACTTACCAAGGGTTGCGCCGGCCCTCCGGAAGGTGCAGCAGGTGAAGACCCCTCTGCGGGCTTCTCCGCACCCAGATTAGCTTCCAAAGGCAATTTGAAGCCACTTCCAGTTAACTTCATGGTTTCGGCACCCCCCACACACAATTACTTACAGCGACCCAAACTCTACACGAGAGTTTGCAGTTTGGGAACCGCTGGATTAGGCCATAAATGATTGTGTCCTAGATCAGTGGGTCTTGGAACCAATCAGAGCAGAGGAAACTCTAGACTTAATCTTATGTGGCACCCAAGACCTAGTATGAGCTGTAAGTGTTGTTCAACCCATAGGAAACAGTAACTATAGTACTATCCAGTTCAACGAATATGTACAGTACTCGGGAAGTTTCCAGAGATGTCCAACGCATACACATTTCTGTGCACCAAGGAGGGTTGGACAAGGCTTCTTCCAAGATCTCTTCCAACTATAACAGCCTATGATTCTATGACTTCAAAAGAGGAGACTTCTAAAAAATGGACTAATAAAAAGACTGTTGAAAGTGAAAGTCAAGAAGACCAAATAAATTAAGAGTGCATGGAGGCTATTTAAGCCCACAGTAACAGAGGCTCTGTTAGAATGTATGCCGCTAAGTAGGAAGTCACCACTAGATCCAGGAGGGTGCCAGCATGGCTCACGAGTGGAGTCAAGGAAGCTATAAATGGCAAGAAGGCTTCCTTTAGAAAATGGAAGTCTTGCCCAAAGGAACACAAATTCTGGCAAAATAAAAGAAAATTGGCAATAAAGGATGCAAAGAGGGAATATGGGAAGTGCATGGCTAAAAACATCAAGGCAAACAATAAAATCTCTAAATACCTCAAAAGCAGGAAACCTGCCAGGTTAGATAATGTGGGGATAAAAATGATGTGTATATTATATCAGATAATGGGGGGATAAAACGTTTAAAGAGAATTTGGAGATTACAGAGAAGCTGCCTGAATTATTTGCATCTGTCTTTGTTACAGAAAACATCGGGAAGATACCAGTGCCTGAACTAACCTTCCCAGGGAGGGAGCCTGAGTCAAATAGACTCAGGAATGAGGTTCTAAAGTGTATTGACAAATTAAACATTCAGAAATCACTGGGTCCAATGGCATCCTTCCAAGAATTATTAAGGATCTCAGATGTGAAATTGCTGATTTTCTAACAAAAATATGTAACTTGTCCTTTAACTCAATTGCCACACCGAATGTAGCCAATGTAACATCATTATTTTAAAAGAGATCCGGGGATGTGGGGATCAGCAGAGCCGCAGCGTCCCACCCAGGCAAGGAATGCCAGTAAGCGGCAGGCATCCTGTCCTCAGCTGCTCAGAGATGACATCATCACCAAAGATGATGGAGGCCTTTGGGTGAGGCAGGGGGCCCATGCTAGCCTTCACAGAGAGGGGACAGATCCAGGCTGGAGTTGGCGGGAGTTAAGAGAGGCAATGGGAGGAGATAGGGAGATGGAGAAGAAAGAAAAGCGAGGCAGAGAGAGGAGGAGGAAGCAGGGCCCATGAGAGGGGGGTAAAGGGGGTAAATTGTACCCAGGGCCATGGTCAAAGAGGGGGCCCAAGAGCCAAGGGAGGGGCCCAGATATTTCCTGGGATCTCAGCTGGCCTCATGGAGAGTGAAAGACAGTGACATGGCCAGGTCTACCGGGTGGGTAGATCTGGGCGCCACATCGGAAAGCCTGGTAGACCTGGGCTCCAAAGACTATTGCTATTGCTACGCTCCCACAATCCTGTTTTACCCCTTCCCCTGTTGAGACGGGGCCCAAAAGAAAGTTTTTACCCCCTGATAAAATTCTTCTCAGAGGCCCTGGGAGGAAGGGTGAGTTTGTTACCACATGATGTGATGGCCACTAGCTTGGACAGCTCTAAAAATGGATTGAATAAATTCCTAGCAGACAGGTCTATCAATTCACACTAGTCATGATGATATGCGCTACAGTACCTCTGGGTTCAGCAGCAGTAGTCCTCCGAATACTAATTGCAGGGGAGCAATGGCAGAAGAAAAACAGACCTTTCTCTCCTGCTTGTGCACTTCCCAGAGGCAGCTAGTGGGTCACTGTGGGAAACAGGATGCTGAACTAGATGAACCTTTGGCCTGATCTAGCAGGGTTTTTCTTATGAGGTCACTTGCATATTGAGATCACCCTCAGTCCACATTTCCATGCTATATCTCATCTCTGTTTGGCTTCCATACTACAAAGTAATTGAGCCTAAATGCTGCTGGCTTGTGGTCAACCTTTTCAGGCCCGGAACAGAGCTGCAAGAGGTGGTTTTTGTGGCGGGGCACTGCGCCGGGACCATCCACCACACTTGATTTCAGATGGCATTATGAGATTATGAGGGTCTACAGAAAATAGGAAAAACATTGTAAATACTCATTTTCCAAAAATCTGTCCCTCAGACAGTAAGGTTATAGAAAGAAGTTTTGCATCCTGCTAAGGAGCTGCGGTGGCTTCGTGGTTAAGACGCTGAACTGCAGTCCAGAAGGTAGGCAGGACAGCAATTCGAGACCCGAGTGCCGCGTGACAGTGTGAGCTACCGTCCTTGGCCCTAGCTCCTGCCAACCTAGCAGTTCGAAAACAAGAAATTGCAAGTAGATTAATATGTACTGCCTTGGCGGCAAGGTAACAGCATTCCGTGCACCTCAGTGTTGAGTCATGCCGGCCACATGACCACAGAAGTGTCTTCGGGAAGCACTGGCTCTTTGGCTTTGAAATGGAGATGAGCACCACCCCTAGAGTCAGTAACAACTGGCTTTCGAACGAGGGGAACCTTTACCTTTTTTTTTTTTTTAAGGCAACCAAGCTGGAAATCAGGAGTGGGACTCTACCCTACTACAGTATTTGGATTCCATGTTAAGGTCATACCAAATCAAGATTACGGCTTGGGACTGTCAGCTGTCCTACAAATTGTCCCACTGTCAGCAAGTTGTGTTTCCCACTGGGACCGTGTTAGGTAGTCTTCAGTAGCAGAAGTGAGCGACTATCAAATACATCAACCCTAGTTTGTTCTGTGGGGCCCTGAAATAGATGGAATAAAAACTACCAAAGGAGCTTCCACTCACTCTAATTAGTCAGCGAGTACCAAGCTATGAGAGTGAAAGAGGAGAGTGAAAAAGTTGGCTTGAAACTCAACATTAATAAAACTAAGATCATGGCATCTGGTCCCATCAATTCCTGGCAAATAGAAGGGACAGAAATGGAAGCAGTAACAGATTTTACTTTTTTGGGCTCCAAGATCACTGCAGACGGAGACAGCAGCCATGAAATTAAAAGACGCTTACTCCTTGGAAGGAAAGCTATGGCAAACTTAGACAGCATAATAAAAAGCAGAGATATCACCATGCCAACAAAAGTTCGTATAGTCAGGGCGATGGTGTTCCCAGTAGCAATGTATGGTTGCGAGAGTTGGACCATAAGGAAGGCTGAGCGTTGAAGAATAGATGCTTTCGAACTGTGGTGATGGAGAAGACTCCTGAGAGTCCCTTGGACTGCTAGGAGATCAAATCAGTCAATCCTAAATGAAATCAACCCTGACTGTTCCCTGGAAGGACAGGTACTGAGGCTGAAGCTGAAATATTTTGGCCACCTAATGCGAAGAGAGGACTCTCTGGAGAAGACTCTGATGCTGGGAAAGATTGGAGGCAAAAGGAGAAGGGGAAGGCAAAGGATGAGATGGTTAGACAGCATCACCGATGCAATGAACATGAAAATGAGCGAACTCAGGAAGATAGTGGAGGACAGGAAGGCCTGGTGGGATGTGGTTCATGGGATCACGAAGGGTCGGACACGACTTAACGACTGAACAACAACAACTAGCTTAGATGGCTTTTTAAATGAATTAGAAAAATATGTCTATCAACAACTATTTGCCATGAGAGCAAAACAGAACCACCATAGACTAGCCTACCACTCTGCCCTCTTCCTTGCCACACTTCCTCTTCCATTCCATTCCCCTTTTCCTTTTTGAAGTGGAAGGGAGGATGCAAAGCAGTGGCTGGTGTGCTGCTGTGTAAGGGGGAGGGTGGCATTTGGTATGCTCTCTCAGCACTGAGAGATCTGGGTAGACGTCTGTGTAAATTGGGACTGTTCTGAAATAATTCAAAATATTGCAGTACACACAGACTTTCTGTGTGCTCACACATGCGCGCGCACACACACACTTAATTCACTTGGATTTCCTTTTCTAAAAAGACAGAAGGTAAATGAGGATTGTTTAATCTTCAGGCTGGTTCTAATTCCAACCTTTAACATTTCCATTTGTTCACACTTCTTTGCTTACTTAAGCTGAAACTGAGATAATAAAAGTCCTCTTTTGCTCGGACATGCTGTTTTGTTTTTGGATTTTGTTTTGAGGACTTCTTTGTTTGTTCATTTTGTTGTTTTTGTTGTGATGATGATGATGATGATGATGATGATGATGATGATGATGATGATGATGATGATGATGATCACCCTGTAAACCACCTTGAGCTTCCCATTGGGACTGGAAAGGCAGGATGGATAGAAATATTTTAAAAATTAAATAAATAGCAATGGGTAGCCCTCAAAGTATGGAGGGAAACATATGGATTGGATAGTTCTTCCTATGTAGATGCATTTAAATATGGGAGAGATTGAACTTTGTTATGCACATCTCAAAGTCTGGGAGGATTATACACGTTGGTTTGGACAAAACAGCTATGTTCCTGGTAGTGCTTAGGTGGGTTTGATACTGTAAATAAAGTTTAGTCATATTCAAACTGTGTTGGATCACACACATCATACATATACATAAGCTTCCCTTGCTTTCTCCTCCCATCCTTCATTAGGAGGCCCTGAACTTATAACAAATACATTTCACATTGCAAAGAAAACACTGTCATTAGTTGTGCTTTTTTTGGCCTGCATGTGTGTGGTAAAATGTCTAGTAACAATTGGCAAGACTTCTGCTGGGAGTGAGGTTCCCATGGTTAGATCTAAAGCCCAAATACTTGGAACAAATTAACACCAGCCAAGAAAGTGAGGCTAATTACTGGAACACTTGAAGAGGAGGTCTCCTTAGCTTGAAAAAAAATGCAGTTTGCTCTCCAACATCTTTCTCTTTCTTCCCATTGTCTCTGTGCTGCAAACATAGGTGATCTCAGGGCTCTGGAAAGCACAGCCTCCGGGGCTCAGACCTGTCAAATTCCTCAGATCACTGCCACCAAAGGCTCTGGATGGTATTTCAAAGCTGAGAAGTGGGGCCATAGGGAGCTGACTATCCTTTTGTCTATGTTTTCTCATTAGTGGTTTTGCGTCGTTGAAAGGCATCTTCATTGGAGGCCTGATATTCCAGCAACATGCTGCTTTAATCTGGGGTGGGCACTGAGGATTTTGAAAAAGCAAAGAGCACACAACTCTACAGGAGAACAGCCATCTCTACTTATGTGTTCCTTGGAGAATAACAGCACAATACTATCCAACTTACACCACCAGTGTAACCAGCGGTGCAGCAAGAATGGGAGGCCTCAGAATGGAATAGAGATTCAAATCCCCTCCAAAGATTCAAAGGAGATTCAAAAGGGATTTGAATTCCCTTTCCATTCTGGGGCCTCCCGTTCTTGCTGCACCACTGGTTACATCGGTGGTGTAAGTTGGATAGGATTGCGCTGTGAATCTATAAATCCTGCAGGCCCTATCTGCCTTTGGTAACACTCAGTTACCAAAATTACCCAGTAAATATATTGATATATTGACCATGACCTTTAAGATAGATAGATGTAATATTTATTTATTACATTTATTACATGCTCACATTCACAGCTCCGAAGTGTATACTGCCTGATTTCAAAGCAAATTAGCATGGTTATGTGGAAATTGACACAAATTCAAAGCAGGATTAGGTTAATCCTGGTACACACACCTCTGTCCAAGACAAGTTTATCACCAGACACAGAACCAACAGGAGGTTTGCATCTCTGACAAGTAAAAGAGTCTTTCATCCACTTGTTACATAACTTTGAAGAGAGGGGTGGTGGTTCCAATAAATGCAAACCATGCATTTGAGTTGTATTAGCTTGAGCTTCAAGTCAAGAGCAGGTAGTTTAATTGCAGAAACTTAAGTAATATCTTCCACAATCCAACTCTCTTCATTTCATTCCCCCCCCCCTAGGAATTGAGGCTTGGGTCTGTTCATAAGCTACCTATACAGAAAAAATTTGGATTTAAGCATTTATGGCCACTCACTGAATGAGGTCTAAGACTGGTGGTACGTCAGATGCTCTGCCAGCAGCCAGGCGGATTCAGGAAGTGGGGTCATCGCACTTTTGTTGCAGGTGTTGCCACTCTGCTCTATTGGGGAAGCTGAGCATAGTTTGCCATTCAGGAAGTTCAGTAGTTCAGGTTTAGGATCTAGGGGTTGATCTCCAGTCAAGATTTCCTTATTGATTTTTACCACCACTGCCCCAAGGTGACATAGCAACTTGGGGTGCATGTCAATAACCATTTACAACATAGCACAGAGAATTTCTTACTGCTGAAAGAAAATAAGTCAAAGATTCTGTTTCCAAGTCATTGGGTAGCTGCCCAAGATATTAAGATACAAGTTGAGTATCCCTTATCCAGACTGGGACTGGAAGTTGTCTGGATTTCGGATTTGTCTAGATTTTGGAATAGTTGCATAAATATAATGAGATATCTTGGAGATGGGACCCAGGTCTAAACACGAAATTCTTTTATGTCTCATATACACCTTATACACATAGCCTGAAGGTAATTTTATACAATATTTTAAAATAATTTTTTTGCCTCAGCATGCCTTATGCTATGCCAGCCAGGTGCTGGAAAAAGTTTTTTTTTTTAAGTCATAGCCCCCAAAATGTCTGGATTTCCAAATAGTCTGGATTTTTCAGATGTTCTGATAAGGGGAAATCAACCTGTACCAGTTTTTAAGGAAAACCTAGTTGGGGCTGGAACAGAGACATTCTTCTCCATGATCTAAGCACTCAAAGGGAGACGACAGTCTGTTGCATATGTAGGCACAAATGTCATTGAGCTCTGTAAGACAAAACCAACACCATGAAAATGAGTTCAGGTAACGTGCTACTAACGACAATTATTGCTAGATGGGCATCTGAAACAAATGGATTCAGTTTGAATATAAAATAGGACTGTCATGAGGACGAAATGGAACCCTAACTGTTAAGCCATCATTGATCATTGCCATGTTCAGGAATGAAGAACTATTCAAGAGCATCCCTGTAAAATGCACACAATCCCGCAATTAGGTCACTAAGAGTATCCAAATACATCACAATACTGAAAGCTGTTTTAAAAAAACCATACCAAAACAGGCTCAAAAGACACTGCTGATCTTCAAGAACAAGCCATGCAAGCCACAGTCTTGGCAAGCAGGCAACTGTTCAGTATAGGGAGTTATCAGCCTCTCTGTTCTGCTCTTTCGTCACCTTTGGTAATGAGCTGCTAGCGAAAATGTCGATGACAAGCAATGGACTAAAATCAATAGGTTACCCAGCACAGCTTATTTTATCAGCTACTTTTTATTAGTTTTGGGTGAACCAGAAACGAAGATGATAATATGTCTGGGTTTGGCCTGCAGCCACTAGGAACGCATGCTAGTCAGAGATCTGGCTCTCACTGCACCAAAGATTAATCATAGCATCAGGGCCAGTGTATACATTCCGTGGAATCAACTAGTACTGTACAGTCATTATTCCACTTCAGGCAGCAGGTGGGCAATCATGAGTTTGAATGCTAAAAAGGAACTCTCCCCCCCCCCCCCGGTACATTAAAAATAGCATGTTGGAGAAAAGGCTTGGCTGAGCCTTTCCCCCTGATATGCAGTTTTTATGTGCAAGATGTTTCTTAGGCTGTATTCCTATACACACTTTCTTGGGAGTAAGTCCCATTGAATTTAATGAGCCTTACTTATGAGTAGACATGCCTAGAATTGTGCTGTTAGAGGAGAAAGCACTAAAACACAGAGCTGTGTGTGAAGGCAAAGGGACACCAGTTCAAACTTATTTAGTGCAATAAAATGACAACCAGCACTTTAGCATGAGCTCATCAGGCAAAATTGTCTCCTAATTTCTCATGTCTCACAACTAACTCATTGCCAACTTGTTGCCTCTGAACAATTTGTCTCTGGTGGCCTGTTGCCTGTAAATGCCTCGCATCTCTACTGCGATGACAATAACAACTACCACCACTACCACTAAAGAGCTAGACTATGATTCAAGATTCAGACTTGGGAGTTTGACCTCTCTAATTTGTACTGCATCCTCCCAGAAATGATCCTCAAAACTATCAGCCCAATCCTGTGTAGAAATGCGCCGGGGCAGGGCAGCACATCAGTTGCTTAGGGAAACATGTTTTACCACAATCATTCATATCTTAGCTGCAGATTATTATAATTCATTGAGAGAAAGACTGTGATAGGTATTTTGTATCCTGCAAGGTATTTTGAGGAATGGAGAAGAACATGGTATGGACTAGATTCAAAGTGAGATTATTCTCCTACCATACACTGCTTTGGGGGCCATACGGACATCCAATCTGCTTACTGAAAGTGTCCCCTGGCAACTTCAATGACTGTATGTTTCTCAGTGGAAGGGTGTTCACCTGAGATATAGGGTTCTGACCAGTCAGACTGTGAATTGGGCACCTCCTTGTGATCTCCCCAATCCCCATTTTCCACAATGATAAATTGCTGTACAAGAACAGCTCACCAGGTGAAATTGCCACCAGACTCTCTGGAGAAGACTCTGATGCTGGGAAAGATTGAAGGCAAAAGGGGAAGGCAAAGGATGAGATGGTTAGACAGCATCACCGATGCAACGAACATGAAAATGAGCGAACTCAGGAAGATAGTGGAGGACAGGAAGGCCTGGCGGGATATGGTTCATGGGATCACGAAGGGTCGGACACGACTTAACGACTGAACAACAACAACAAAGTGTGATAACGTGCCGTGTGCACCAACCTAAATGCCAAACACTTTTTAGTTCATTGCGCCCCTGTTTAGTACACTTTGGAGCATTTCTAGCTGTGCTACTGCCATTCCGTTTCCAAAGAAAGCTAGCCAGATGCTATTAATTACAGGGTGGTTTCTGCTCTGCTGCTTCTAGAGAATTTCCAGAAGCTGCACAATGTTATATAGTTAGTTACAGTCATGGCAACTACAAGGGAACTTGTGATAGTGCTGAATGCTTTGTAGATTTGTTGGCGCTACTACTACTAACTATTACAATTTGCTGTATTTGATTTCCCATAGGTGGAAGTATGGATGTGGGTCCCATAGGTGTGGGTATATATGGATTTGAACTGCACATATGGTACTGAGGCCACATATTCAGGAGGCCACATAGATGGTTAGTGCCTGTTTAGCCAACTAAAGCATTCAATAATTGGAAATCTAAATTGGCCACCTGGTATGCATCAGCCGCTCTTTCTACATTCACACATCTCTGCTTGAAACCTCTAGGTCCAAATCACTGTATTTTCATTGTTAGGATGGGGGTGGGGAAACTGTTAACCATCAGGAAATGAGCTGTGTCCTCAGTACAGTCACTTAGACCCTCTTACAGCCCCTGTTCTAAGTCCTCTTATTATTGAACATAGTTTACAAGTAATTCACCATAATCCCTTTAAAATTACTTTTGAAACTGGGGGGGGGGGGGAGGGCTGATATTTAAAGGTAGCCAGGTTGTTGCACAAACAAAACCTTGTTTGTAGAAAGAAAGAGCATGGTTGCCAGGAACATGGCAAAATTAGCCTAAAATGCAGGTAAGAACAGTTATTCAAGGAGCTATTTTGCAAAACAGCCAAGGCAGAAGCGTCAGGCGGTGGGGGGCGGGGGGGGCGGTGGGGGTCGGGGGGCCCTGGGTGACAAGCGGGGGGGTGTGTGTCAAAGCCATCTCATAGGCGGTGGCGGAAAGGTTTTCATGCTGCTTTGAAAACTTCTGGAGAGGTCCAAAGCGGCACTGAAGCATTCTTGCAGGTGGGCGGTGACAGGAAAGGTTGCGCCCTCTCTCCCCCCCCCAGATACCTTTTTGTACCACTGGCACCATTCCCGGGGGGGTGGGATGGTGATGTCACTTCCGGTTTGTAATGTCATGGGGGTGTCATTTTGCGCTGCGCCCCCTCCCCCAGCTACGCCACTGAGCCCAGGAGATAGGCAGCAACTGATACTTCATGCATCTGATGACATGGGCTCTGTAGTCCATAAAAGCTTGTGCTGCAAAACATCTAGTAGTCTTCGAGGTGCCACAGGACACTTTGTTGTTTTTGCTCCCACAGACTGACACAACTACCCTTCGGGAAGACAATGTTGATGGTTGTCATTATTATTAATCTTATAAATTCATTAGCACTGAAAACAAGACTGGCCCATCCATGAGGCCAACTGAGGTAGTCACCTTAGGCAGGGGATTGGCAGGGGGGACCCATCTCCATCTGCGCACTCATCTCCACTGCATTTCCAGCATGGGAAGCAAGAGGAGCAGAAGCTGGCACAGGACCAGATAAGATGACTAGGGGGAGTAGTATTTAGCATGCAACCTCAGGCACCAGGAGGTCTTGGGTCAGCACTGGGAGTGGAGGTGCAATCTGCCAGGTATTTCTGGGAGGGGCTGTAGTGCTATCGTAGGGCCCATACTTAGCATGCCAAAGAAGGGTCCAGGTTCATTTCAATCCTGGGCAATTCCAGTTAATGGTAATGGAAACGTCCTCTACACAGGTCCCTGGAGTGCCTCTGTCAGACAATACCAAACTGGATAGCTCAGTAGTTTGACTCTGTATAAAGCAGTTTTGTATGTATGTATGCAGCTGCTCTGATAAAGGGAGGGCCTCCCCTTTGTCCGCACAAAGTAAAAAGTGATTTTAGTGAAACTTGCCAAGCTGGGCCTCAATTCACGTTGAATCCAAAAAAATTCTTCATGGGAAATTGCTCGGCAACTAGACAGATACAGTACACTCCAATGTGGTATCTAGTCCTGAAAAACTTTCTGTCTAGGCTTACGTAAGTTACTTACTTCTGTCTACAGTTGCTTAAAAACTGCTGCTGGACCCATTAGCATCTTGCTTTTCCTAGCACTGGTACTGCCTGAATTCCGTTCCATTTACAGAGCCTGCACCCAACTCCTGACTCCAAGCAAGCAGGTAGCAATGAGATGAATGGATGAGTTGATGAAAATGAATTCATAGCCATGGCTAAAAGGCTTGTGCCGGATGTTTGCAGAATGTATCCCTGTCCTGATCTCGGGCAGCTTGCACATTACCAGGAAGTGCTGCCAGGAGAACTGTGAGACGTGCATCCTCTTTTGCTTTGCTTCTAGGCTAACTTGGGGTGATGTGTGAGCTGTTTGTGTATCAGAAACATTCCTGTGCCTAGGAACAAATACAGCTCTGGCCACCTTGCTGTCAGCATGCTTCTCTTCCCTCTCCGTGTCTCCATACCCGTTCTCCATCTCCATCCCAGACCACAGATAACAGTTACACAATGAGCCCTTTTCTATGCCAGGATGTCCTGCATGCTCGCATTTATTTATTTGATACTTCTTAAGCAAATGTGATCAGGAGCTTGCTTTCTTCTCTAATGAACATCATGTGAATTGAGTTTCCAGTTGAACAACAGCTTTTCTCGTGAGATGGAGCTAATGGGAGAAAGAAGAGATTCATTGAGTTCAGTTCATTTATATGGTCTCCAAAATTGTACAACAGCAACCTGGGTGAACACAGACTTTGATAAGAGCCATGAGTACTACAGCAAAAAAACCCAGGCATGTCTACTCAGAAGTAAGCCCCAATGAGTTCAATGAGACCTACTCCCAGGTAAATTTCTATAGGATTGTAGCATTAGGCTCTTTGTGGATCTTGGGGTTGTTTTTTTCTCATAACTTTAATTCATTGTAATTTGAATAGTGGGTTTTGCTGACAAGATTTACTGGGCCCAATTTTTGGGACATGAGGGAAGGGGGTGGAGCTAAAGGCAAAGCAAGACAAGCAAGGGTGCAGTCTGTGGTGTACGTTACATTATGTGAGGCATGAGGAAGACCAGGACAGAATCCACTTTTGGAGCAATTCTGCTGCAGACTTTCAGTTTGAGCAGAGAGCAGCTCTGTAGTTCTGGGTAGAAAAAGTTTAAGACAGTGGTTGGTTCCCTAACATTTTTAACCGGCAGGTCCCTTGACCTACTGGACCACTGGCCACAGCTCCCCATTAGGGCTACAATCCTATACATTGGATAGGGTGGCAGCTTTTTCATGAGGATTCCGTGGCTCCCCTGGCTGGTTTCCTAGGGAGCCATGGCTCACAGTTTGGGAACCACTGGTAAGACATTTTAGTGCCTTAGGCAAAAAAATCGAGATGGTGAGCTTACCTCATTTGCTTAGTGACTAGCTTAATACTAAGTTAAATAATTAACAATTTGCTGTTCTTCAGTGGTACTTCAAGAGCTGGCATCTGATGCAGGCTACCTCAACCTAGCTACTAAGACCACCCAGCCCTGGTTCTGGGCCTGTCTCAAGCTCTGGGCCCATTGTAGCAAATTCAGCTCTATATTCTCCATTAATCGCTGCCCAATCCTATCCCCTGCCACATTATGGCATGCAACCACACCAACAAAGGCTGCACTGCATGCTGGGGGGTGGACGATCGGACAGCCTGCAGGAGGTAAGTAAAAATATTTTTCACTTACCTCCCGGTAGGCTGCCCAATCATCTATGGGTCTCCTCAGACCTATGCCAGCCATTTTGCTGGTGTAGATCTGAGGAGAGCCAGAGTATTCCGGGGACGGGTTTCAGGGATAGGATCCAGGAGCAAGTGGCTGCTGGCAGATGACTCCCCTCCCTTCCTGACATGCCCCCCCAGTTCCTCCCCAACACACTCTGTTACTCCTCCTCCCTGCCCATGGCCCACCCCTGCCATCAACTTACTGGAACTTACGGAGCCTCCCAGAGTCACTACTGTGTGTGCCACAAGCCAAAAGAGAGAGGACTACTGTCACTATAAATAAAGAGACCACAACAGAAGAAAAAGTTTGGACTGTCTTGCCATTTATCAAAGGGGTGACGGACAGAATCGCTCGGATCCTACAACAGAGCAACATCAAAACAATATTCCAACCCACCATCAAGCTGCAACAACTACTAAGAAACCCAAAGGACAGTAGACCACCTCTGTCCAATGCGGGGATTTATTCTGTGGAATGTGATTGTGGGTCTTGCTACATTGGAATGACTAAAAGAGCGATAAGGACTAGGATCGCTGAGCATGAGAGATCGGTACGTCTCCAACATCCCGAATTGTCAGCAATTGCTGAGCATGTTCTCAGCACAGGGCACACAGTCCATTTTGAAAATACCATCTGTTTAAAAAATGAAAACAATGTTAGACTTCTGCGAAATTTGGAAGCTCTCGAAATAGGAAAAAGACCTATGGGAAAACTTCTCAATAGACAGCAAGAGATGGTATTTGTGAATAAAATTTGGCTGCCTACTATCCATAAGTCTTTTCAGAA
The DNA here is from genome assembly GCA_026170595.1 of Plestiodon gilberti rubricaudatus. Classification (NCBI taxonomy): domain Eukaryota; kingdom Metazoa; phylum Chordata; class Lepidosauria; order Squamata; family Scincidae; genus Plestiodon; species Plestiodon gilberti. Next base: position 251,564,008 of record JANXHW010000001.1, on the reverse strand, counting down.
TGAAGTAACAAGGGAAAGCAGCAAATGAAGCCCTGCTGAGTGATTGACAGATGGTTTCAGGTTTGAGCACTTGCAGCTGATTGAGAGGATCTGTTTGGGCGGGTCCTGCTCTTCTACTTATTTAAACTAGCAAGTGATGGGTGCATACAGTTTCATCCTCAATCCCTCCAGGATTGTTTCCTTTGAAAAAGTTCCAGGCTTATGGAACGAAACGTAAGGACTTGCAAACCTTGGATTTTAAGTATATTTTTTCCTGTTCGTGGCTGCCAGCATCTGGAGACCTGCGATCGGCGTAAGAAATCTATTTTTATCCTGGCTTCTCTTTTCTACATGGCATCATTACCCGTACTACCTGGTACATGCAAGATTCTTAAGAATCCTGCAGACAAGACTGAACTTGGCACACAGTTTCCAGCTGGGATTCAACTGCTACTCTAAAGCCACCACCTTGTTGCTGGCTGGACTCCCTATTTTATTTTTAAATTGTGGTAGTGATGCTTATTTTCTGACTCTGTAGTTTTCTTCCCTTGATTTCTTCATTGCTGATTCATCTTTGGACCCTCATTCATATTCCAAACCTGCTGGGTTGTCTGTACAGCTGTGATCTGACGTGAATTCTCTCACGGATGCTCCTGATATTGACCCTCCTATTCAACTGACATAGCTGCCTCTTCCCTCAGACATTTTACTTCTACGCATTGTTGTCGCCCTAACTCTGCTCTGATCCAGCTTTAGCCTTGATTTGTTGCTGTTCACGGCCACTCATAGGCAGAGATTAGGACAATCTGCATTAAGACCCATCTATTATATTCAGTGGGGATCTGATTAGTATTGTTCTGTGCACCTGCATCCAGATGCAAGAGTCCTTATCAGCTTCATGTGCTGATAACTTTGCTAAATTAGGGCACTTACCCTTTCAATTTGTTTAATACAATGGTACATTTAACATAGTATACAGAGAGTACAAACAATTTACAATTCCAGAACACATTCATTCATGATTACTTATATCATCCCAAGTTGTAAAGTCTGATCACCAATTCAACTGTAAATGCACTTTGAATTTATTTATTTATTTTATTTTCTGTATTTATATACCGCCTTTCTCATCATCAGATTTATTCAAGGCGGTTTACATAGGCAGGCTATCTTTAGACCTGATAAGGGTCTTTACAATATTGTTCTATTCCTATATAGAACCTTCCATGCTCGAGATGTTTTCCCTTCCGAGTGCAGCCCTCCTTGCCTGCCAAGCTTCACAGTTCACCTGTAGCTGTATATACATACATACATACATACATACAGTCACTTTCCTGCTTGTACTGTACATTCAATCTTCTTCTTTTTAGTCATAAAACAAGTGATTTTGAAAAAAATTATTGCTGTGGCCCAGTTTTTTTTAACCCATTTATTGATACTAGGAGTATGGTCTGCATACAAAATACTAGGGTCTCAATTCAGAGGCACATCAGCCATGTTGTTGTTGTTGTTCAGTTGTTAAGTCGTGTCCGACCCTTCGTGATCCCATGAACCATATCCTGCCAGGCCTTCCTGTCCACCACTATCTTCCTGAGTTCGCTCATTACATCAGCCATACACATGGCTTATTGGATTATGCATGTGAATGGGGTAGCATGTTTTTTTACCTACTTCTCTCTTTCTGAAGGTTATTGGATCTAATGTGTTCTGGCCGGCTCAGCAGCGGCTCCACTTGCGTGTTTAGAGCCCAGTCCTTGATTCAAGCATACATTTCACATTCTGCTAGACATGCTTTGCTTCTGAGCGCACAGCACGGAGGTTAAGGGAGGTCAGCACAGGGTGGCACCATATTTTATCAGGCTCTAAACTATGCTTTCCTTTGCGTGTTCTGTTTCATATTCACACGCCTATAAAAACTGCCACATCCGGGTAGAAGCATTTCTCCAGTGAACCAGATTGTGTTTATGAACTGGAAAAGACATTCTTTCTCCCTCACTGTAGGGGGAAGAACATTAACAAGTTGCTTGTGGTTTACTCCTTCCAGGTTGGCTGATCAAGTCACTCTCTTAACGCTGCAGGGGTCGGGCAGCAATTTAGGGAGATTTCATACCTCAGAAAAATCACAATCGGTAAACATCAGGAGTTCTGCTCACCCCACACCTCCACACCATACCACCATGAAGTCTGTCGCTATGCATGTCTTGTTAGCAGTCTTCTGGTCCTTTTCCTTTGCCAGGGAAACCAAATGAGTTTCTTGTAATGTTGCCTGTTAGCTTGGCTCTCTTGACTCTGCATTCTTTAATACTTCAGAAACAAAGAGAGGAGAAAGCAAACCAATAAACAGAACATAAAAGCTGTTTTAAAGGGTGCATAATAAAGCTAGGAGGGAAACAGACTTTCATTGATATTTTTTTCTTGACATTTCACCAATTAAATTAGGAACTTCTTAAAGAAGAGCCTGATTTTTTTTCAGCCAATTAAAGCCCTCTAATGAGTATAACAAAGCAACTCTTGTCTACAGCTAGCTGAGTTTGCATGGCAGGCAAATCCCAAGAAAGAATGAGTCCTATGTGTGGACACTCCAAGGAAAATCATCTTCCTCTTCAAAGGAAGGTTGAATTGATGTATTTTGGAGGATTGGCCAAGCCAGAGCAAAGAGAAAATGAAATGTGTTGAACAATATGATGAGCAATGCTGACAGAACTAAGGCATGCTTGTAGATCAATGGTATGATGTCGGCCTCCAACACCAGGCTAACTTTGTCACATTGGCAATCATGTCTGAGGAACATACACAAGCAAGAGTACCTGAAGAACTGCCTTACCATATGAATCTGCCTGCTCACTAAGGTCATCTGGAGACGGCCTGCTCCAGGCTCCTACCCTAGCTTAGGCGAGGCAGGTGGTGACCCTGGACAGAGCCTTTTCTGTAACCGCACCAGGCCAGGGAACTCCCCATGAGACCCATGTAACCTAAACCATCCTCCATCAATGCTTTCAGAAACTGTAAAACAAAAAACAAAAACAAAAAAACACCCCTTTCTGCAGTCCATTTGTTTTGATACAAGGTTCTGTTGAATCTGCTGTATTTAATTTTGGCTGCTGTATGCTAACATTATCTGTATGCCAAACAGATCTGTATTGTCTGTTTAATTATTTTGTATTTTTAAATTTTATTTAAATACTGAAGTTCCCCTTCTTATAAACATGTTAGGTTCCAGGGGTCTGTTTTTAAGTTGTCTTCTCTGTAAATACAGTAATGCCCTTTACACATGAGGTTCAGCTCAGTGGAAAAGTCTCAATTAAATGGTGGTATTGTAACAATGGGTTTAGATTTTTTTACCCACCTACTCCAATGAAAAGGCCTGTAGCTGAGTGTTCCAATCGGCTTATGGGGGAAAGCCAAGAAGTGCTGAAAAAAGATCAGAGATCACATATGTCTGAGGTACATATCAGAGATCACAAGCTGGACTAGATGGAAGTATATATCCAGTAAGGTCACTTTTGCCCCATGTCTCTTTTTGGTCATCACTGTGGGAATAATAAAAGGTATTTTTGAGACAACTGTTTAGAATTCATGTGTCAGCCTAAATATCCACAGCAAACTGTCCAATATTCATAGTTCAGCCACACAATAATCTGGCAATTTTATTCTCTAACCAGGAAATGGGGCGGCAGCAACACCAATACTGAAAGTGAACCAAAACACTTCTAAAGATGCAGGAGTGCTTTACTAAAAATAGCTAATGGTCCCAGTGCACCCCAAGTAAGAGCCTGTTAAATACATGTAAAAACAGAATCATTCTAATACATCCACAGAGCATAAAAGTATTTTTGGAATGCACAATAAAAAAAACCCCTAACTGATCACATTTTAAGGCAGGGGTGGCCAACCTTCCACCATTAGGGCCTCTACATTCTTAACAGTTGAGTAGAAGACAGACTCTTGGCAGCTGCAATTGCTGATGGTGCTGCTAAAGCAGCTGCTGAAATGCCCACACCACACCTATACAACCATTAAAGGTACAGAACCATTCATGTTGAAAGGTTGACCACCCCTGTTCTAAGGTAAGAGAAGTAAAACTGCCATAGAGACTAACATGTAAAACTCAGTAAAAATTTGTAAAAAAAAATTTTACAACTTTGTAAAAGTTTTTTACAAAAGTTTGTAAAAACTTACAACTTTTGTAAAAGTTTTTACAAAAAACTTTGTAAAAATTTTACAAAAATTTTGTAAAAAAAATCAAATATAAGTACCTTTACCCCGAGTAACGGGGGATAATGCAGATTTTCCCGGTTCTAAACCGGGATACCCCCCAACAATTTATTTATTTATTTATTTAAATTTAAAAAAATCTTTTTATTTTTTGGGTGTGAAGTGTGCTTTTGCCGCCCAAAGGGCGGTCAAAATTTTATTTATTTATTTTAGTTAGCCAAATTAATTAATTTGGCTAATTAATCAGTGTCATTGTTTCTCCTGGTGCCTTTTTTTTTTTTTTTGCCTTGGATGCTGCTTCTTTTTCCTTCCTGGATTACATCATCTTTGCCAATCAGGGATCAGACAGAGAACAGGTTCACATCACACAGGGCTACATCATCATCACATCATCATCTCAGTCACGTTTTACTACTGATGACATAACTGAAGGCAGGTTAAGGCAACGGAGAGTGACAGCATGTGAGGACAATGGCAATCAACAGATGAACACATTCACAAGGAGTGTCAAAGAAAGCATAGAAAAAAAAAGGACATGAAGAAATCAACACTGGAACTGCTGAAACAGCCCAGCAGGCCCCTCCAGCAGCCCCCTACCCCTGGCAGCAGCAAGAAGCAGCTGCAAATTTTAAAACTTACCTTTTTTTTGCTGGTGGTGGCCATCTTGGATCTCATGAAATCTCACAAGATCCAAGATGGCGGCACCCAAATCTCATAAGGGCACATGAAGCAATACAGTACTGCCTCATGCCCACACGACATTTTGGCGCCGCCATCTTGGATCTCATGAGATTTCGTGAGATCCAAGATGGCCACCGCCAGCAAAAAAGGTAAGTTTTAAAATTTTAAAAGCCCCCAAAGCAGCTTCGGGGGCTTGCACCAGACCGGAAACATTCTGGGACAAATCCGGGACCCGAGCTCGGGTTCTCGGACTGTCCTGGAATTTCCGGTACAAATGGTAAGCGTACCCAATGGGTCTCCTTGGATGTGCGGCAGCAAAATGGCAGGTGCAAATCTGGGAGGCCTGTGTAAGGCCCAACAGGACCGGGAAAGGGGATAGGATTTGGCAGAGTTCACAACCGATAATCCCTCCCCCTTCCTGTCCCGCCCCTTCTGTCCTTCCCATGACCCCACACTGCCTGTTAGAAGTCAGCCTGTGCAGTCCTTACCTGTGTCCAGCGGCGGCCTGGGTCCAGGGCAGAGTGAGTGGCTCCAGCCTCAGCGCTTGCATCAGTTACTCTCTGGGTGTCGAAAACGTGCTTTATGGCATGTGTGTCCTGGAACAAATCATTGCCTGTGTCTACCAAGGATGCCATGAGTATGGTTCATAAAGTATAAAAGCAAGCAGCCTTTGCCCTGTTGTGTGATCTAGCTGAAATCTTAATACCAGTTGGAGGATGTGGGATAATGTTTTTTTAAAGCACCATAGTAAAGCAAAAAGTTTATTTCTTTGTTATTATACTGTCAACTACATGGAAGCAGAAAACGGCAAAGCAAATGAAGAGGTTTCTCTATATGCAAGATTGATATGCTTTGTCTTCAATTACTGTGTTAACTTGAATTAGAGTTAGAGTCTTGAATTAGAGTCCAAGATGCTTAGAATATCAATGGACAGAGCACTGAGGGATATTACTTTGAGGATTTTTGGGATCTGGTCTCATTAAACGTTGTGTTCAGAATCCCACTATTTCTGCACAATAGGCTTCCACAGTGTGCAGGTGAGAAAACAGAAGGGAAAGTATCTCTGCCCTGAGTAAATGTCTTACACCTGTTGTAACTTCTTAGTGCATGCAGGTCTCCTTGTTCTAACTAAGAATTTCAATAGTAACAGTACACAAAAAAGGAGTTGGATTGCTTAGTTTGTGGATATCTGTGAGACCTTTGTGATTAGGGTGACTGACCACATGGTTGAATGAAGGTGGCATACCAGTCTACAATTAATTTAGAAAAGGTAGAAATATCATCATCACATAGTCAATTTAGAAGGATACAATGGAGTTTTTAAAAAAGTGTCTTCTAGGAGCTTCTTGCCCTGACATAGGATTGAACCTTGAACCACTAAATTGGGTGACTTGGCCCTGGGCAAAAGGTGAAGCTAAGTCACTTGGGGCCCACATTGTTTGGGAAATTAACTAATTAGGAACTTACAGCTGTGATGTTAATGTCGTTTTTAGTTCCACAGCTGGTTTGACACTAGCTAGGCTAGTGGAGGATCAGGGGGCCTAAAAGGTCAGCCATTCTATGAAAGCTATTCTGTTCTTTTCTCATTCGTCTTTTCCCCTTCCAGGATCCTCAGGATGCCCACAGAATTCAAGCAGACCACTAAAATAGCCTATTTGTTGTTCTTTTTTCCCCTTTGTAATTCATGGCTAGGAAGGGACACTTCCACTCTGCATAATTATCAATTATGTGAAAGGAAGTTCAATAATAATCAAAACCATTGGCATACTCCTCAACTCTCTGAACCATGGCAGTCTTCCCATATTGAATTAATGGGGTCATTAATTGGCTACATGTGACCACCAAAGGAAGCCGAGCTAAACTCAGATTTTGCTGGTGACTTGATGGAAAGTAATTAATTGTGTTATCAGACTAACCTCAGTGAATATCAGAGATGCACTTTTTACAATCCGAGCTCACATTGGTTTGCAAGAATGACCTTGAGGAATATGAAGTGAGGGAATCTTTAAGTGGATATTGCTAGGTCCTTTGGACTCATGAATTCCAGTAGAGCTTCTTGTCATTAATTGACATCCGTTTAGGTGACTCGTAGTAGAAACACATGGCTTTTCTACAGCAATATCGGTCAAGTCAAGCATTGCACTCTACATAACATAGGGAGCACTTTGTGCATTTTATTCAGCACAAAAGATAAGCTGAAACACTGTGTGATTTCATTGTTTATACTGTATTGTTTTTACATTTATTGTGTACTGCCCTGGTAGATTTTCTAGGGGCCAGCCTGAAAATCTTTCAATACTGTATAAATACATACATAAAAGAAATAAATTTACCAAGGGAAGCAAGGGAAGGAAACAAGGGAAGGGTGTAGTGGTTTGGGAGTCGGACTTAGACCTGGAAGATCCAGGTTCAAATCCCCGCTCAGCCACGAAGCTTCCTGGGTGACCTTGGGCCAATCACTATCTCTCAGCCCCACCTACCTCACAGTGTTGTTGTGAGGACAAAAAGGAGGGGAGGAAATATGTACACCACTCTGAGCTCCTTGGAGGAAGGGCGGTATAAAAATGTGATAAATAAATAAAAGTAGAGCAAGACATAAACATTAATTTCAGTCCATGTTCAGTTCTCTGCTGTTAGCATTCGAAAGAATTCCTGGGTTGGCAAAGCCCCCCAATTTGAGAAGTCCACCTATTCGTTGCTTGCTTTGAACTCCGTTTCAAGTTAGTGAAGCTGGAGTTGGTTGCAGAGAGAGTTGATTTCTAAGGCGCAGCTGAAGAAACTCCGTACAGTACACAGTTCAGAATGGATCACACACTTCATATCAGAACACATATCCCTGTCCTGTCTCTCCTCAGCCCTCCCAAGCTCTAATCAAAATAGATGACTTGTTGAAAGGCAGGGGCTTCAGCTATGTTTAAAGGCAGACTTATTCTTGCAGAGCTCAAGTATTCAATTTCTCTTACAGCTGAGTAACCCCAAGCTTCACGACCATTACCTCTTGTACCTCCCATCTGGAGGACTTGGCATTAAAAAGATAGACAAGCGATGATGCAAATTTCTTGGTAGCCCTAACATGCTCAAGCTCCACCTACTGAGAAGGAATGGAGTTTACAGGGAAGCAAACAGTCTTGCCTCTCCCTTCCAGCCCTCTCTCCCCGCTGAGCTGAAACAAGGTAGCATGGTGCAGAGGGTGACTGAGACTCCATCCAAACAAACCCTTTTATATCCATTTCTGTTTCTGCTGGGCATTCTTCGGACAGATTTCAAAAGGCTGCATTGCTAATGAAAAACACACAGGCTCTTGAAATTAAGTTAGCTCCTTTTATAAAAATAAAAAAGAAGACGAAGAAAAGAAAAAGGAAAATCCCCCTTTGATTTCATTGGGGCAGATATTAGAACCATATTGTTCATCAAGATACTTTTTGCCTTACGAGCAAATCTACAGTAGTTATTGCACAAAAGGAGGTTTTCAGATTCTGTACCTTATTATTGGCAATCTACAGTAAAATGATGGAGAATGTACTGGAAAGATAGCAGCCCAGCAAAAATATTTCTTTTTTCACCATAAAATGACACTTATAGGTAGGCTTACCATATGTCCCAGAATGGCAGGGACACTCCCGGATTTCAGGGTCCTGTCCCAGCATCCCGGGGCGCATGGTAGCCATCCCGGGAAATCCGGGGGTGCCGCTGCCGCTATTTTTCATCCAGCCACTCTTGCACAACGTGACCTGGAAAATGGACAACGCGGCCAATTTTCGTGAGCCGCACGCATGCGCACAAGCGGCCTGAAAGCACTTCGTTCAGAAGGGTGCTGTATCACAAAAATCTGTGGCAGCTGGTGTGGCAGCAGCTGTGGCCTCCTATCCATGTTGACTCATAAACAAGTCCCACTGTATCCAGCTCTTAGGAAGTGTGAATAGGACTGCAGCTTTAGGGTGTAATCTATGGATACTTTTGCGTGCAGCTCACAAAAAATGGCCGCGTTGTCCACGTTCCAGGCCGTGTTATGCAAGAGCGGCTGGAGGCAAAATTGCTGCGGCTGGACGAAAAATGGCAGTGACCACAGCCACAGTAAGGGGGCGGCAGTTTTTTTTAAAATCATTAACAAAAAGGGGGGAAATAAATAATTAAAAATTTTCAGACGGCCTTACGGCTGGCAAAAACAAATTATAAATAAAAATAAAATAAAGCTTCACAGCTGGGCCCAAAAACAAAAACAAAAAATCAAAAAAATCTTGGTGGCAAAAAAAAATGGGGGGCTCCCAGATTTGGTCATCAAAAATATGGTAACTCTACTTATAGGGCATTGGAGTAGTTAGGGTAGGAGGAAGGCTAGGCCACAGTCCTTTCCAGGCCCATTGTATAACATTCATTTTCATTATTATTGTTATTATTATTATCATCATCATCATCATCATCATCATCATCATCATCCTGACCTTCCTCTAAGTAGCTCAGGGCAGCATGCATGATTCTGCCCACCCATATTTTATCCTCACAACAACCCTATGAAGTGGATCAGACAGAGCAATGGTGACTGGCTCAAAGTCAGCCAATGAGCTACCAAAAAACCTAGAAAAATCATTTACCATACTTATTTCTCTGTTTCTACAGAAAGTAGGGAATGGGACATGTGGAAATCACCTCAAAGGGGAGGGTCCACAGGTCCCATTTCTCATATTACAGCAGAAGCCCAAAAGGAAGGTGTAGAAATCTCTCGTGCACCATGTACCTATGCAGGGCTTCTTCAATACATGAAGAACATTTTCACACATGCAGCTTAGAATAGTTTCTTCCTCAGTCAGTTTGCCTTGTAATATGAATGCAACGCTTATAATGGCCAGAATATGATTTGTTCACATTTCACAGACCTTTCGCCTGCATTAATAAAGGTCAGAGGTTCACATAATTTAAATTGTACTAAAAAGTGGTTTAAAAAAACATAACATAACCATGAAAAAAGAAAATAGAGAAGTTACCAGAATAAAATGCACGCTCAAAATATTTCAACTAACTTTAAAGTCTAGAAAAACAGAGAGAAAACACTATTAAAACACCCTTCAAAGATCCTATAGCTCTCTCCTGGGCCAAATCCAAATTCCTGACTTCTCCTCTCACAAGACGGATCACTCCATACCTATTACACACTTCACATCCCATGCCAAAAACCAGGCGTTGCACCCTTGGTTCCCCCCCCCCCAACAGGGAGACCCCTCTCTTTGGGAGTAACTGTCTGATGGTGACTGTAACTTTGTAGCCCAGCCCAGAAGTCATGCACAAAGCACCAACAACATTCTTCCTGGTTGGGGGTAGGCATGTCAGTTGCTCACTAGACTGGCTGTCCAAATCACCAGGTCTCCTCAGGTGGAGGCAGAAAGTAGCAGGGCAGGAGGGCCAGATAACAGCTTTCCTCAGCTCCAATGCTGTTGCTATTACTGGAGCCTAATAAATGATGCAAGAGAGGCTCAGAAGCAATTTAAAGCACATGTTCAAATGTGCGCTAAGCTTGCCCCTGCCTTCAAAAAGTTCTTCCCATTCCATTCAAGTTCGCATTTAGGTGCCTAACAGCCCAATCCTGTCTAACAGGATGCAGCGGTGCAAATAAGGCACCCGCCGTATACTGTGCAGGATGGCACTTGTGCTGGCAGAGTCAGAGGCCTCCTTGAGGCCTCCTCGACATTCGTCCCTTTACCCTGAATAGAGCCCCAGCCACCCCAATGGGTCTACTCGAATGTGCACTAGCTATTTTGCTGGCACACATTCAAGAGGCCCGTGTAAGACCCAACAGGCCTGGGAAGGGGGGTAGGATATGGTGGAGGAGGCTGCCACCGATCCCTCCCCCTTCCCTGGCCCAGTCACCCAATCCCCCCCCCAAAAAATGCCCCATTCTGCCTGCCCCTCTGCTGCGCCACGGGCACCAACCTCTCCACCACTGCGTCTATCTGTCCCGCGGTGCCGGCAGAGTGGCACAGGCCTCTCTGCTGGCGCCGCTTACTCTCTTGGTACTGCAAACGTACTTTCCGACATGTTTGCGACAACTTAGACCAGCGGAGCAATCTATCTGCTGGTCTAAAAGTAGACAGGATTGCACTGTAACAGAACAATCCTGTGCATATCTTCTCAAAAGTAAGTCATACTGAATTCAGTGGGAAAGTATGAATGTTCTCCCAGGTAAGTATGTATAAGATTGCACCCTGAATTAGATAACTCATTAGTTAAACCTTTAACTTTCATCATTAATTTTTAATGTAAAACATTCATCTCCAGACACTTCAGGGCAAATGACTCTTAAAAAATAACAGTATTATTAAAGTTATATAATTTATAAAAACATATTTAAAATGGCATACTACTTAGTGGCAGTGATCAACGCTTGTCTTATTCTGGTTCTGCTTTGCATGGTTTCTTTTTATGTTTTGCTTTCAAAATACACTACTAGGTTATTTTGGCCCAAGCTGAACACAAGACTGCAAACCATAGCAAGTACATCAGAGATGTTCTACTCGCCTCAGAGATGGTCCAAATCTCAAACAAGAGATGAATACCTATTAATCTTGTATTGTACTTGTGATTAAAGTCTTGCTACAATCTGCTCATGCTTCAGGGAACTGGTGGAGGAGAGAGCCAGAGATAGGTGGGCGAGAAAGAGGGTGTCAAGAAGAGGGCACACCAGAAAGGGAGGCAGGGAAGCATCGGGCTGGGGGTGGGAGAGAGATTCTCTCCAGGTTGCTGATTGGGTAGCTAGATGTATATTGGAATTTACTAGCCAAAAGATGGTCTCCAGTGTGTGATCGTCCCGTGCGATCATCCAGTGTGAGATTATAGCTACCTGTGGTTAAAAATACAGTTTAAAAATTTGAAACATTATCTGAAGATCTTTTTGCTGTTAAGCTTCTGAAATTGGCCCTGAAAACCTTCTGAAATTGGCCCTGGAACCCTGAAATTGGCCCTGAAATTGGCCCTGAAAGCAGACTTCGAGATGCCTGCTGTTTTTACCCTCAACCATCTCTGCAAATGATCATGGTAAGAGTTTATGGCCATCTCCACACCGTCTCTGTCAATTGTTAAGAGTGCAATTTTATTCATGCTTAATAGTAAATCCTGCTCAGTAGGACTAACTGCTAGGTAAGCAGAGGCGTCGCTATGGTGGGGGCGGTACTGTAGGTTCTGCACAGTTCTACTTTGCATTACGAAGTGGCCCCGCCCCCTCGTTGTCGGAGCCATTCAGTGCGGCGAAGGCAATGGGCAGGGTACTCCCTGCCCGTTGCCTTCACCACACTGAATGGCTCCGATGGCGAGGGGGCGGGGCCACCTCATACTGGGGAGTAAACAGGGACTAGGACGGCACAATTTACAGTACCGCTCCCACCGTAGCGACACCTCTGCAGGTAAGTATCCATAGATTACACCATAAAGCTGCAGTCCTATTCACACTTCCTAAGAGCTGGATACAGTGGGTCTTGTTTATGAGTCAACATGGATAGGAGGCCACAGCTGCTGCCACACCAGCTGCCACAGATTTTTGTGGGTGTTTTTTTTTTAAACTACAGTTGTCCCTGTTCTTATAACAAGTTATGGATCTTGAAATGGAGACTGTCACGCCACAAATTAAAAAGTTAGATTTACCGCAAAAAATTCTAGGTAGGGAAGATAATACACAAGGTTATTCTCCTCCCATTTTATTCTCACAATAAAATTGTTAAGTAGCTTAAGGCTGAGTGATAGTGACTAGTCCACAGTCAGTCAGTGAGCTTCGTGGTTGAGGAGACGCTGGAGGAGATGTGCCCACAAGCCGTGCCCACAAGACGTGCCTAGCATTTGAGGAGACTTGCCCACAAGCCACTTCATACTTCGTAGCTGGCCCAGATTTGAACTGGGGTCTTCCTTGGTTCTACCCACTACACCAAACTGGTCCTCAGCAAGCATGATGTGACAATGGAGTTTTTCCCTATGAAACAAGACGTCAAAACCTGATCGTCGATGCATTCATGGACTTTTGTCAATTCACTTTTGTCAGTGTTTTGTCAGTGAAGCACACACACCTCTTTGTAGATTTGTCACAAATCCTAAACACAGTAACTGGAAGTAAATTCAAGTGATTTCAGTGAAGCATAGTCCCAACTAAAAGTGCTTAAGATGGCAGCCTTCTCAGTCACCCTGGTTTCTGCCACTCACATGCTATGTGTAATACACCTCACTGATTGTACTGGATTCTAATTGGGTCCAGCAACCTCATGAACATTGCCACTCAAATACTTCCAGTTCCTTTTTAGATTTGAAGGGGATCAGTGAACAATACAACAAAACAAACATAAGTGAAAGAGGCATTAGTAGTTCAGGCTGTTGCAGCTAAACCCCATTGTTGATGATGCTGAAGCTTGTAATTAGATGCTATTGTTGTTGTTGTTGCATGAGACTCATTATATATCCACTTACTTCTTTTACAGTCTCCATCACCAGGTCAGAAGCCAAAAGACACAGGAAAACCAACGTCATAAAAGAAGACTGGAAAAAACACACTCTGGGCCTCGCATTGGAGGAGATGTGCCCACAAGCCGCTTCATACTTCGTAGCTGGCCCAGAGTCCTGAATTACTTCACTGTTTGGGAAAAACTTGTTTTCCACAACCAAAACCAAATAAAGGAAAGGAAAAACTCCTCACCTTGAGGACAGAGAGTTTATAATGGTGGCTTTTATTCTCTCTCTCACTGATATCCGCAGGCAGCTTGGAAGGAGCAGCTGAGTTATCTCAATGGTAAACAACATTAGACATGTTTCTTCCCTACTTTTGGTAATGAGTTGTTTTCATCAAAGCTTGGCTTGTTTGATGAGACTAATGGTGAGTCCAAGCCCAGGAGGCTTCTCTCCTTCAAAATGTGTTTCAAGAGTTTCCAGGAGTATAACTGCATAAGAAACCGACCCAACATGTGTTCAGCTTGCTGTCATCTATAACACACTGTTTCTCTTTGCCCTGCTCAGCTACTGGAAGGTGAGCTGAGAACCTTGTCACTGACTTGTAACCATTCCGTAGAGCTGTTAAGACACCATAAATTCACGAGCTGGTTTTTATTAAAGATGAAGAACGGAGTGGAGGAGAGCCGAGGACAGATTTTCATATTTCATCCTGTCTAAAGAAATTGGCCTCCATAGATAGTCACTGTTTACAATGGAGGTGCACTGTAGCACAAAGCTGTCAGCTTGTTGCTGCACTTACTCAGACTGCTGCTGTGGAAATGCTCACATCAAAATCCCTTGAGATCATTTCCTCCAAACCCAAGTGAAGAACATCTATAATGGATGGCCCATAGTAACTCATATCCTGATTATCCTTTTTATGTTAACAATTTATTAAACAAGTATTAGATATTTCACAAAAACCATATCTTTTCATGATAAACTATGGAATAACTGTGGAATAACCCCTTCCCTCATGGCTTTTTGGCAAGGGCTCAAAAAAAATTGTTTTGTCAGGCGTTTGGGTAATGGATTGGTGGTTGTCTCCTGTGCACCTGTACAGGTTGTCTCCTGTACACCTATATGGTATAGCACAGGGGTTTTCAACCCCTTTGGTGCAGCATACAACCTCTATGGCCACCGCTGTGCTGATTACCACCGGAAGTAAGTGGTGATGATGTCATTGCCACATCCTTCTGGGCTTTCGGCCGTGAAAGCAACGGTAAGGGGACAAGGGAGGGAGGACCTTTTCCAGCCCTGGAAACCCACATGCTCGGGATCTGCTGGCTGTGTAGACCTCATGCCGTCATTTCCAGGGCTCTGGCGTGGCACCGCATGGCCGCCATGGCAGTTGTCATCTTGGTGACCAGGGGCCCGCATACCACCTCCCTGCATCCTGTGTACCACTATTGGTACGCGTACCAACATTTGGGAAACCCTGGTGTAGCGTTTTGCTGCTTTTCTCTTCTAGATGCTGTTTTACTTTTACTATAGTTTTTGAGTCTAAATAGCTGACCCCCAACTCTTTTTATTAATTGTTTTATTATTTGTTTTTATTGTAAGTTTTATTGTCTTTTTATGGAACTCTGAAAGCTGCCTTGGGCATTTGCCTTGGCAAGGGAAAAGCAGGAGATATGGGAAGAAAGTTGGGGGATGGGTGAAGGAATGACAATTTAATACTAACGCTTAAATATATATTAAATTAAATGCTATATAGTAATGTTGAATCATATAATCTATATAGGCCATTTTGATAAATCATATGTATTCATTTTATGCTGCCATGATACATGTCAACTTCACAAGCTGCTTCTTTTTAAAATGTTCAGTTGACTACCAGTTTATTCTTTTTTGTATGTTACATGCTGGGTTCATTGTACCTCTTCCCATGTTAGAGGCAATTCCTGAGGAAATATGACTGTGGCAGAGCCAGTAATCCCCATTGTCAAGGGATCCTTGGGAATTGTACTTTTGTGAGAAAGGTCTCTAACGGAATTCGGAGCATATCACCAAGCTATAGTTCCCAATGTCCTTTGGAGGAAGTTGCAACTCTTACAATAGTAGAAACAGAAGTAGATTTGTAGAGTAGAGATACAGTTATGGAGAACCAGTTTGCTGCTGCTCAATCACCCCAGATTGCTTGCTGCTTTATTTTGATTCTGATGCTAACCTTCCCATTGCTCTTACCTCGTTCTTTACTCTTCCGTTTATTGGCTTCATTCTTACTCTGCTTCCTTTGTCTCTCTATTTCTTTATGCATTGTCCTCTGGCTTTCAACTACCTTGATCTATCTTTGTTTCTGACTTACCTTTTTCATCTGACACACGGTTTAGTTCGATTTTCTGGTTCATAACCCATTTCATGCCTTGCTTTCCTGGTTCCACTGTATATTGGGTCACTTCCTTTGAGCACGCATTGCCAACCTTTGAGTCTCCAAAGGCTGTACATACCCCCATTTTCTCAGAAAGGTTTCTGTCTGTAGGCTTTTTGAAGCCCCCACATAGTCCTGTCCTATACCAATATAGGACCGAGGTCACATGAAAGCATTCCAATGTTAAAATAATCACTTTTTGTGTCTGTGAAATGGAACTAATATGGTCGTGTCTCCAGATTAATCTGCTGTTGTGTCTACATGGTTATAAATGAAACTTCCATGGGTGTACAGGATTGCAAATCATCATATAAAAGCTCACATGTTCAATGTTACTTTAGGACTGCGCTCAAGAGATTATTCTCATATGAGCGAAAGAATCCATATGAATGGAATGCAAAATACTCATGTATAGTTCAGGAAAGAACTATGAGCTCATTCATGCTGAGAAAATTCACATGGATTTTGCATTCCAACCAATTTTTTTTTCACGCGAATACCCCTGGAAAACGTTCCACCAGTATTGCCACTTGGTCAGCGTACATTCCAAAATAGAGCAACAACTGGCTCGTACAGATACGACTGAAGTGTTTCATATCACAAAGAGAAGGATCTTCATCTACAAGTCAGCTAGCACCCTCCAGAACTTCATCTACAAGTCAGCTAGCACCCTCCAGTTCACTTTAGGGACTGTTACAGAATAAGTGCTTGATAATTTGAAGTTGGGCCATCTTACAGAGCGATCTTCACTTTAGTAGGTGAATCAATGATTCCCATTGCATCCAGTACTTCCTCAAGACTGCTAACCACAGTATTTCTAGACACTGAATAAGCTGTAGGATGATTATAAGGTAAGACCACCACTGCTATCTGGTTGAGAGCCCAATCCTATCCAACTTTCTAGCGCCAATGCAGCCCTTATCCCTGAGATAAGGGAACAAACGGTCCCTTACTTTGAGGAGGCCTCTGTGACTTCCCGCCCCCACGCAGGATGCAGCACACACCCCATTGGCAAGGCTGCATCAGTGCTAGAAAGTTAGATAGGATTGGGCCCAAAATGTGATGATTATATGAACAGTGGGCAGAATTTCAAACAAATTCCAGTTAACTGTGAAAAACTGCTAAAACCCTTCTCCTTTTGTCAGTTCTACTTCCTCTTAATGATTCCCCCCAGATTTTATTTGCTTCTCAAAAGATCACAGCCTCTGAATTCTCACCATGGCTACCTACCTGCAATTTGTGCCCAGTCCAAGCACCAGGAGGACCCACTGGATTCTTTATCCAGCCCTTCTTGTTGCCACTTAGATCCCTTCCTTGCCTCTTTATAGCAGCAAAGCCAGGAATTCCAGCAGGTAACAGTTTATTGTTTTAAAATGTTTTCAATGGGTCTTCTGGCCATGGTCCACTAACAAGATAAAAACAAAATCTTACGTTTCGCCCCAATCACATAGAGCTTCCTCAGAGTAACAGAATGCCCATGCTAGGGCCAAAGATGAAACAAAAAGCTCTGGAGAAAAGCTAGCAGAAAGCAAAAAAGAAAGTTCTTTTTCTCCATAGCTTTTTGTTTCATCTTTGGCCCTAGCATGGGCATTCTGTTACTCTGAGGAAGCTCTATGTGATTGGGGCAAAATGTAAGATTTTGTTTTTATCTTGTTAGTGACCATGGTCAGAAGACCCATTGAAAACCTTTTTTAATAATAAAGTATTGGCCGGCTATGACTATGAAAACCTAAATTCTCAGATGGCAGTTGTTTGGCATGCCTATGTGAATCCTGGTGTCATGGAAAGCCTTCTGGAGCTCAGGAATTAACGGAGCTAGGGATTCCTTTATCTTATGGGGTACACAGTTGTCACTCTAATATTTGGTGTCGGGCACCAAAATCTTCTTTTGGGCCCAAGCAACTGTGCCAAGGTGATGCTGGGAACTGCTGGTCTCTGCCACATGCTCCTTGAGCAAAAGTCCTTCCAAAGGTTGCTTCCCAATAAGGCTGTTTGTATGTGAAGGAAATCTGGGGGATGGGGCCATAGTTCAGTGATAAGAGTGCATACCTTCCATGCCGAGGGTCCCAGTTTCAATCCCCAACAAATCTCCACTTAGGGCTACATGAGACCACCGTGTGAACTCCTGAAGAGCCAGCACCAGTCAGAAAGCATAGGCAACACTGACCTAACTTGACCAGTGCTCTGACTCAATATAAACCAGCTTCATATGAACATGAAGCAAATTAGAATTTTGCAGGCTAGGAATGTTAAGATCTATAACAGTAGAACTTCAGTGTCTCATTCCACATAGTATTTCATTTTGGTGTTTTGCGGTGAGATAAAGACAAGTCTATTCGTTTGCTAGTCTCCTCCTTCCTGTTTCCCCTTCTGTTCTGTGCATCTGCCTATCCTTAACCTTATTTGTCTCCTTCTCACTTTGGGATGTTGGATTCTAGTAAGGCAGCCGAGTACTGCTGCACGACATCAGGGTGGTATTTATAAACCCCATCAACAATGGGAAGAAGGGGGAACTCACTGTCAGAGTCGCCACGCCTCTCAGGGAGGAAGCTCCTGTGGCTCTTTCTCTTTTTCTTGGGTTTCACAATAGCCTAAGAGGCAGAGCCTTGGACCTCATTTGTTAGGTCTCTAGCAGTGTGCTGCTCTGCTCTGGCCTGGCCCATGCTCTCAGAATCCAAATACTGATGGGTCTCCTACTACCTCACTGGAGTTGGGGTGGTGCAGTGGTTCGAGGAGGACCAGAGAGACACAGATTCAAATCCCTGCTCAGCTATGAAGCTCACTGGGTGACCAGTCATTGTTTCTCAATTCAGCCTACAACAGGATTGTTCAGAGAGCAAAAGATGGGGCAGAAGAACCATGTACATATAAACATAATAAATACGTACAATTTCCGTCTTCCAAAATTTAGAAAGACCTTATTTCCATATTAAGAAAATAGAAATAAATCGGCAGAGAGAGAGAGAGAGAGAGAGAGAGAGAGAGAGAGAGAGAGAGAGAGAGAGAGAGAGAGAGAGAATGAGAGAGAGAGATTGTTTCAGCAATAAGGAAGGCTGGAGGGTAGGGATTGAGTTGACTTGTGCAATTATTTAAGAACGTGATGGTCAGGATGCACAGTTAGATTTAACCACATTGTTTAACTTAATCCTGAATGCTAGAAAGAACATAATGGAGAAGCAACTGAAAGAAAAACAGATAGAGCTAGGAAGGAAGGAAGCCAAAGAGGAAGGGACACAGGAAAACCTTAGTGAAACTAATCCCAATGTACAAAAAGGGGAGAAATTGCCATAAAGGGGTCAGTGTCCTTAAGAAAATGTTCCCTCTGTGATTAATTGGTATATCACTCAGCTATAGTTTTCTCATTTTAGGATGTTAGGCTCATCCCCCTAGGGGGCTCTATATGATCCTTGTTTTTTTCATTACCCCCAAATTATATATACTTTGTAGATCCTTGTTCAGAACTTAATTTCTAGAAAAAGAGACAAGACTGACCCACCCATGAAGCTTAGAAGAGGTGTAGGATGTGCATGTCACAGGGCTGGTAAGACAGGGTAATTATTGACCCACTGTTAAATTGCAACAGATCAAACAAAGTTACGAGCAGTCATAATAAACAATTATAGGAAGAGAGAAGATAAAGAGAAATCTAAATAGTGGGGAGGAAACTATACCGGCAAGCAAAGCCTTGATGAACGTTGAGGTTAGCATCCAAAGATGGCAAGGAAGGCTCCAAGGAAGGCTTCATGTGGGAGGGAGTTCCGCATCCAAAGGCATGTTGACCATGAGAACTAGTTCGCAGAAGGGCATATAACCTTGTGTTCACCATGTCTCCTAGTGTGATGGACTCAAGGACTTCAGTAAGGAACCCACATGGACCAGCAACTTTCAGCCAAGCCACATACTAATGAATAATCCACCACAGATATGCAGCTAGATAGGTTGTTCTGCAGAATTCTGTTAGGTAGAACAGATGCTCTCACATTGGCACTGAAACTCATTTCCAGCACCTAACCTTCACTTCTGCTTGCCCCAGTGTGGTGCATATGACATACATATATGTGGTAATAGTAGGGATTGAGAAAGGCCAGTGGCAAGCCAGATGCATATTGAATGGCCCAAGATTGTGTTCCTTTGTTTTTTTTTACTTGTCATAATGGATTTTCACTAGCAAGTGGGATAGAACTGGGAATGACCCATAAGGCCTTTGCCTTCCATGGTTCAAATTTCTATTTCTGTTTCGAAATACTGTAACTAAAGAGGATACATAGGGTTGGATTGTTGGATATTGGACCCTGCCAGCTTGAGGGCCAACTGAAAAGTGGAGTATTGTGTTTATGCCCATTTTACAAAAACAGGAAATGAATTATAGGCTTTGAAAAAAAGTCATCCTAGAAGCAAATCAACTCTGTGCAGGTTGTTGCTTCAGTGGAGCTGAAAAGAATGCAGAAAAAATCTACTGTGAGTTGAATTAAATCTCAAAAATGTGAACATTGACACAAATAATGTTGTCTGCAATTTTTTTCACACTGTTCAATGCTTGTTCTGAAATCTAAACCCTGCTTTGAAAACTGAGACTGCAATCCTATGCACACTTACTTGGGAGTAAGTCTCATTGAACTCAATGGGGCTTACTTCTGAGTAGACATGCGTAAGATTGCACTGTGAGTTTCTTTGACAGATTTGGCGGGGGGGGGGGAATTCAAGTTTCTAAGTGTCAAGAAGATGGTCTGGTTTCTTGGCCCCAAACTTAGATCTATCAGGATTCTTAATCATTTGTATGTGTTTTTGAAATCAATCGCTTTTTAGAATTCAATAATTCTGTGTAGAAGGAAAAAAGTTGCCAAAGTTCTATTTCACACTGGGTTGTTGTTGTTTTTCTTGCTTTAAGTAATATTTATCCCCATCTGTGACCTCACTTCATAGCAAAAAAATTGAAACTTGACCTTGTGCGCTCACTCTCTGTATGGAATGAATTTGACTGATGCTCAGAGCCAGAAGCAAGTTGCAAAACAAACCATTGTTATCTCATTATTTTCTCACAGCAACCCTCAGTGGTATGTTAGACTGAAAGTGTGGCTTGCCAAAGGCCACTTGGTTAGCTTCTTGACTGAGCAAAGACTTGAACTTGTGTCTTTTTGTTGTTGTTAAATATTTATATTCCACTGTTCTGTTCCATGAGCACCCAGAGAGCATCTTACAAGAGAAATACAATACTATAAACACAATAAAACACAGGACTCAAGAGAGAAATAATTAAAAACAAAGAATTCCCCCAAAATGGCAATTGTTAAAAACAGCAGCAGCAGAACTAAATATCCAAATCCTGCTGGAATAAAAATTAAGCCCAATGAACCTCATTGGGGAGGGCATTCTAGAGTTTTAGCACCACTATCAAAAAGGCCCTGATTTTCATGTCAACTCATCTGATAACCTGAGAAGATAACACAGAAAGTAGGGCCTCTGACTGAGGCAGATCTTAAAATCCAGGCAGATTGATATGGGAAAAGAAGAAGATGCATACTAAACCCATGCATACTAAACCCAGGTCTACCTAAGGGTAGACCGCTCCCGTCCCGGCGATGATCTGGTAAGCCTGACTAAACCCTACCCACTGAACTATGACATTGAAACCCTACCCACTGAACTATGACATTGAAAAATGAGAGGGAGGGAGGGAGAACATAAGAACATAAGAAGAGCCCTGCTGGATCAGGCCAAAAGCCCATCTAGTCCAGCTTCCTGTATCACACAGTGGCCCCACCAGATGCCTCAGGGAGCACAAGACAACAAGATAACCTGAGGGATGCAAATACCTTCTTAGAAAACAAAATAAGCTTAACATGTAATATAAAATAACTTCAATAAACAGAAGAACTGGACAGATAGGCCAAGCAATCATGGGTATAAGCACAGCTGGGGGGAGGCTATTTTAGCATATTTACATATAATACACATTTTACACATTTACAGTAAAATAAAGAGTTCAGATTATTAAAGGTTGGATATTTTAGGATGCCATGAGACCGAAGAAAATTAATGATGCAGAGATAAGGTGTAACTGGTACACCATTCTGTGAACACAACATTCACAACAACCAGCATCCAAGAGATGGGGACAGCTGTTTGTGAATTTAACTGTGTAGTCACATAATTCCTCTTTTGTTGAACAAAGAAAAATAATAAGTATACCCATTTATGGATAGTTGATGAACTTCTGAATAACAATCTAGGTAGTCAGGAGATCAGATTTAGGGACATATTCTTGCTGCAGCAGCTGTACTACACAATCAGGAGTGCCAGAAGCATCCCTTAAAAAGGCAGGTCCTCTTTGGTCTGGGTCATCATTGTACGCAAAATTGCAAAGCCAGTTTGGATCATTGCAAGCAGTAGTGTAACAAGGGTGGTGAGAAGGCAAGTAGTTGTGCAAGACTCTGTTACACTGGAGTCAGCGGCCCCTCCCCCTTGCTGTTGGAGCCATTCCAGCAGCAACAGTGAGTGAGTGAGGGAGTGTCCTGGGTGTTGCCTTTGCTGCCAGAATGGCTCCAACAGCAAGGGGGAGGGGCTGCTCACCCCAGTGTAACAGAGTCTTGCACAACTACTTGCCTTCGCACCACCCTTGTTACACCACTGATTGCAAGTGATCCAGTAGAGCCTGAAACTACCTGCACAAGCAGGATTCTTCCAGATGTTGTTTGTGCAAGTGAGCAACCCGTTACTTTTCAGGTACATCAGTTCAGACAGTTGGCTGCTATTCATAAAGTACTGTTTAATCAAGGGCTGAGAAATCAGGTAGTATGCTTGTGTGTATGAAACAGTCTGCAAAAACACAGGATTCTATCCCTGGATGAAACCAATCCAGTATACCTTTGTATCACAGATATGTCCAGTAATTGCAGCCCAACTAAGGGTTTTCCCTTTGCCTGTAGATAGAGGTGTTTGTTTTTGTTCATAAGCAATAAAAACAAAAAAGCAATTTATTTTTTGCAAAATATTAACAATTTCAAAATTGCATCAGGCAAATTATGTCACTTAATACATTTAAAATTACATCAGCCGCAGTCCCCAGACTTTCACTCCTGGCTGGGGAGGAGCGCAGGCCGGACCGGAGCATTCTGGGTCACTCTCAGGCAGCTTGCGACCATGGCAACGGAGAACTGAGACGGAGGCATCTCTTTCCACGTTCTCTAGCCATTTCCTCCGGCAGTTGCCCAGGGACTTCAGCAGGATGGGAAGGCTCGGCCCAGTGGCACAGAGACAGGAGAACCAGGCGAGGGTGGCGGGGCAACCTCAGGGATTCCTTTAGGTATGGCCAGCAGGCCGGGAGGGCCTTACAATTATTGAAATTGAATAATTTGTTGTTTTTGCATTGAAGACTGCAGTGTAATGATATTAAACCTGATATTGATGCTTAAGAATTCGCATCTGTGAATAAAAACACAAAACAACACATTTTGCATTTTAATTCAACAAATTTTCGAAAGAATAACACCATTTTCAAACACCTCCACCTATAGAATTAGGATAGGTTACTTATGTCTGCCATAAACAACCAATGTGTTGCTCATTTAGAACATGATTGGAATGAACTAATGCCTATGTGAATTGCAGGGATCAGATCCATACAACCCCCCCCCACACACACACACACACAAAGCAATATTCTGTAACCAGGCAGTCAAGCCAGTTTGTCCTGAGTAACAGGGTTCCTATACCTGTAACACGTGGGGGCTACACCCTTTGAATTTCTGCCTGTTATGTTTTCATTTAAAAGTACAGGAGTCCAGCCAAAATAAAGGATGGCAATTATAAAGATTTGGTTCATTTCTAATTTACAATACCACCCAGTTAAGACTAGACATGTATAGAATTTATCTGATTAAAACATTAATTGCATACAGTCTTTATCACTTTGATGAATGAATTCATTTGCTCCCTAATTAATCAATTCATGTTTTAAATCAACGTTTGAAATTCTATATACATTTTCAATACTTCTTTTTTAAATAACTTAAGAATGGTGGAGCGCCGCGGTGGAGAGGTGAGTCCTTGCTGGGTGACAGAGAGGTGTGGGGAGGGCGGAATGTGGCGTTTTGGGGGTTGGGGTGGGATTGGTCGGCCAGGCCCAGGAATGGGGATGGGGAGGGATCGGCAGCGGCCTCCTCTGCCGAACCCTATCCACCTTCCCGGACCTGGCCGCAACATTCAAGTAGACCCATTGGGACGGCTGGGGCTCTACTCGGGGTAAGGGGATGAACCTGCACCGGTGTTGGGCCCACGCTGCAACCTAGCTAGACAGGATTGGGCTGTTAGACAAGTATTTTAGCCTAGAGAGAAATCTGTACATGAGTCTTTTCCCCCACCATTGCACAGTTCATAATGATGCATTCAATTAATGTTAAATGCACATAGAATTCTTCTGGCCAACCAACCATATGATAACCACATTAACACCAGATGAGATCAGCATGTTTATTGTCACTGTAATGAACACCAAAGACAATAAGAAACATTGACAACAAATCATTGTTGTCGCAACAATAAAATTGCAAAATAATATTCAAATATATACAGTATATTTTAAGTGGAGAATCATAACAACCCAAACAGGGGAGAAAATCTGTTTGCATCTTTCTCATCCATGGCCATGAAAATGCAGAGGTTTTTAAGTCCAAACAATTTCAATGGGAGAATGAAACAACCCACTAAAATGCACACATCCCAGTGAAATCAATGGGACTTAAAAAGTGCTTGACTTTGGCTAGATTGTGTCCAGTTTTGTTTGTGTTTTTGACAAAATTCCTCTGATGAAAAGGAAAAGTATAGCAGTTAACAACATCCACATTATCCATTACTTTGACCCAAGGAAATGCCTAAGCAAATAACTGGGAAGCCTCACACGACAATCCATCCATTTTGTGCAGTCAAAGACTCTTAGGAACAAACTATATTATACCAAACATATTAATAAAACTAAAAAGGCATTCAAAATAGTGCTGAAAGACAGAGTCACATTAAGTCAGAACAGAAGTACTGCCTATGCCCAGTTGTTCTTTGCATTGCCTGAAGCAAACTTTTCCAGGAGTCAAATGCTTGCATTTTCCTTGTTAAGGAATGCCCCTGAACTAAGCTTTTCCTGGGGGCGGGGGGGGGGGGGAGAGTAAGAACCCTTATTGAAAAGATTGTCTTTGCCATTAATAACCCCCTTGTAACAGTTCCTTATTAGTAAACCCCATGGCAAAACCTGACATATTTACTGCTTGTAGTAAACTTTATGTATCTGCAGCAATATTCCTAATCAAGAGCCGGTGACCACAGCAAATCGTTCAAGCCTTGCAAATGATCAAGTGAAAGCTTAATTGTACTGAAAAGACCAGCACCCTGACAAGTCTGAAACCTTTTCCACACACACTTGACTCCAGAAAAAGAGACCTTTTCCTAAGATGAAAAAAGTGTGTTGGAAGGATTGGAAACATAAGAATATATATATTTTTTTAAAAAAAACAACCACCCTGATATCACAGGCTGAGCTGAGACAGAAACCTGATCTTGTACATGGAATGGGCAACATTTGGGTCTGTTTTATGTGAATTGCTCCAAGCTGTTTTGGTTAGAAATGTATAGATTTTAAGGTAAGGCATACTATATAGGCAGTCCCCGTCATATACACTTTTGGAACCCGGTTCTCCATTACTTTCCATCTGCCAAAGGTAGAGTCCAATCTTTTCTTTCTTCACAGGGTAAGTTCATTGCCTTTTAACATGGAACTGCAACAGACACTTGGCATATATATTGCTCATTCTGTAAACTTTTCGTCGCTGTAGCCTGTATGGAACTTTTTCTCTTTCTTTTTCTCTTGTGATTTCTTTCATTAAAAATAAACATGGAAGTGGTAGTGATTTTATTTTGTTTCTTCCTCTTCTTTTCTTTTAAACATAAGTTAGAAAATTCATTTGTCTTTCTTTTCCCTGACTGGGGAATAAACATGAAAACATTCACTGCTCCAAATAATATTCGCATGGGAAAGTTGGGAGTCAACACCCCATCTGTTTGGCTGGACTTTCCATTTAAACTGATCAGAAATCGGTGCCACTGAATATATAATACAATGTTGTTCAAAGTAAATCCTGTCCCATTCTGAATTTTAACTTCAGAGACAGAATGCTGTTCTAAAATGCTGGAATACTATTCCTGTTTTTAACCATGGTCAGTTGGTTGGTTGGTTGAATCTTCACTTCTATTGATTAAAAATGTGCATTTAAAATTATATTTAGGAAATAAAAATTCAAGAAATGATGAAATAATATAAGATATATTAAAATGGGTAGGGAGGCATCCAACATTATCACTGATAGGATTAAAATAGTTACAATTTAATAACAAGAAAGATATTTGGCATTCTTTCATCAAGTCCATTTGCTGATTCCGAATTGTCTCACACACACACACACACACACACACACACACACACACACACACACACAAACACACACACTATTCTTGGCCTAATCATAAAGGACAACTTTTAAGATATGTTTGCACTTTTAATTACAGTACTATCATTTTACCCAACGTTTGTATTAGCTGGCACTTGTATGACAATAATTATCACTTTTCAGCCATTGATTTCTATTTGCAAATTCTGTCTGACATATTTGAATTGTGTGGCTGAATAGAGGTTCAGATATAGATACATACAGTACCTATTTATTTATATATGTTGTATGCGCCAAAGGCTATATAAATGTTTGTGACAATTCATAGTGAAAAAGGAAAACACTCGAGTACTTTTCATAGATGTTTAATCAGATTTTACCAAACCATACTATTTTATATTTTGTTTCATACATTTTGCGTGTGTGTGTGTGCGCGCACACGTGCCATTCCATTATCTGTGTCTGTGTTTCTCTACTCTGCAATTTTTTACATATTGTACATTTTCAGCATTGAAAGAGGGTTTTTTTCTGTCTATTGAAAAGTAATCTGAGGTGCCAAAACTTTTGTAGGGAAAATTATCAAAACTACAGATTGTGCACAGTGTTTTTCTTAATTCCTTAACAAACAGCACATGCAAAAAAAATGTTTTAATTACTTCCTTGTTCAAATAAGGAGAATAATGTACAATATTTTCCCACTTAACTGTGAATTTAAAATAGGGGGAAGTTGTTGCTCCTTTACTGAAGATATTTATGGGGTTTAGTACAAGCATCATTAGTCCACAGAATGCAAAGGTTTCTAATTCTTTATTTCATTTTTGGATTATAAATGTGTTGTCATTGTCAAAAGTTGTTTACACATCCTTAAGATAGGTTATTAAACTGCTTAATATTGCCTACACTGGGAAGGGGGGAAAAGCTTTTATATCTTAGTCTAATGACCAGGGGGTTCTTAATAAAAAGCAAAGGGAATTTTTAAAAAATGTTTTCTTTAAATTAAAATCAAACAGAATTGTTTTAATGAATATCCAACGTTAGGAGAGTAACTCGCGGGCTTCAGCTTTGCTGTGACTCTAAGAAAATTTACTTTGTGGTTTTTCCTGTGAGATCAAAAGAATCTAATTAACTTTTCTATAAGGTAAACAAACTTGTAACTTGAAATATCCTCCTGAATTATCTAGGTAGTGGAGTCAGGGCCTCTGCGTGTTGTGTCTTTTGCTTTTTATATTGCAGACATTTTCCATATTGCAAGAGAAGAGAGACCTATTTTGGGGGGCAGGAGAGGAAGGCCGCTCTCTAAGTAGTGGCTGTTTTATAGCCAGTAAAATATTTAAATGAAATAGCTGCAAAACCGCCAAGCTGAAACCATTTGGAAGATTAATAGAGTATTGTTCTGTTAATATAGATTCATTCCTCTAAATCCACTTTAAGTGGAGTCTCTTTAGGACAAAAGCATGCAACAGGGTGTGTGGGAAAGTTGGATATTCAGATGTGTGTGTGTGGGGGGGGGGAGAAATGAGATAAGGGACTTCTCAATGAAGCCCAGGTGCTGAACAGCCAGGGTTTTTTTAAAAAAATAAAGAGGAGGGAGTTGAGCAGCAGCTTTATTATGTACCCTGTCTAGCCAACCAAAAATGGTTGAAGAAATGGAGACTGAGGGATGGACTGAGTCTGAATATAATTTTTCCCAATTTCATATCAACTACACATATCTTTCCTGGTCTTGTGAATGATTCAGTATGTGTTCAGATTGTGTGGGCCAACCTTGGATTGATAAAGAATAAAGTCGATATTCTTTAACTTGGCTTCCAAACGGGATAATACAGCTCACAATCAGGACTCACAGTCTGAACCATTCATGCACAAAAATGGTAGGCCTGTGCCCATGAAACTCAAGTTGACTGAAAATTATGCTGGAAAGAGTGGTTATGTGAAGCAACTCCAGTTCTCCATCCCATTTTGAAAGCTGAAGTACGTGTTTCACACGTATGCATGTGACAAAAACCTGACAACTGCTTTTTCTAGCAAAAAATAGCCTTGGAAAGGGGGGTTGAGGGGAGAAATGAAGGGGTTCCCTCCTCCAGTCCAAATCAGAACACACACACACACACACACACACACACACACACACACACACACACAGACTTTTGTTGGAGAGACCAGGACACATTTGGTACCTCGGGGGAAGGCTGGAGTGGCTCAAGTGGCTCAGGGGAAGGCTGGAGTTGCTTCAATGATGCAGTGGAAGGCAAGGAAATGGTTAAGCATTCCCTTCCCTACACTGTTTGGTTGGTTTCCCTTAGGAAAAGCAGCCTTTGGTTTTCTTGTGACATGCATTTGAGTCTAACATGTAGTTGGGCCCCGACTTGTCTGGGGAAGTTAAGCAATAATTTTCCTGTAAGTACTACACAAGGTTCTGCACACTCAAGGAGACTTTGGGCTGGCTATTTGTTTTTAAAGATCAGCAATAATTCCTCATGGCAAACCGCTTTTGAAACTGAAGGGACTTACAAAAGCAGTTTGCGAAATGGAATGGGAGCAGGCAGGGGTCTGCAGTGGAAATGCTACTAGGCATGCTCAAACCCTTGGGCCATCTGAAGTAATTCTTTGGAACCTGGCCTCGAGTGGCTGGCCAAAATTACTGACTCCTCAGGCATGGATCTGATATGCCTCCACACTGTATATATACACATCGAACCAAAACAGAATTCCCAGTTACCAGTGGGTTTTAACGATTTCCTTGAGCCTCAAGAATCTTGAATACTGTACAAATAGTTGTGTTCAACATAGGCACTGTATTGGTTTGAGTAAGAGTAATGTGAGTAGATAAATAGGTACCGCTTGCGGGAAGGTAAACAGCGCTCCGTGTTCCAGCCGCATGCTACGCGCTGCGGCAAGGAGAGTCATGCCAGCCACATGATCACAGAGGCGTCTTCAGACAACGCTGGCTCTTCGGCTTTGAAATGGGGATGAGCACCACACCCTAGGGTCGGACACGACTGGACTTGTCAGGGGTCACCTTTACCTTTTTTTTACCTTAATATCTGAAGTAGTACAGATGGAGTTTATATAGAGCAGAGCTGAGACTGGACTGGAAACCATATCTCTTGAGACCCAACATCATCCTGCTTTAATGACAAGACTAGCAAATTTTATTGAAAAGTATTTCGTGTTTAATCTGGGACTCCAGGAATTACAGGTGAAAATAGATTTACAACTCCATGGATAAACCAGTCAAGCTGAAGTAGAGCTGAAATGCAGACTGTGAACCCTGGAAGTTTGCAAAAACTGATCCACTGGCTTCATAAATGCAATCTGCGGTGTCCTGGTGCCCAGTCCAAGTTTCGTGCCTGAAACTTGAGTTGTACAGGATATGTAGCCGTTCTCCTACACTGAAAATCAAATTTGACAAGAGTAATTGAACTTGTGCAGTCTAGGCACGGCACTGAAATGCTGAAACTTAGAAAAGAAATAGCGTTAAATGCCAAGCACTTCCCTAAAATCATGCTCAGGACTTGGTAGCACATGTTCTTCAGAGATTCTTAAGCCATCTCTTTTATTTTATTTTTATGGCTGTGGTACGCTCTTCACCTTTATCTCTTTTTTTTTAATTAGGAACTCAAATCTTGCTCACACAAGATTTGAGTTCCTCTAGAGGACAGCTGGAGAGACCTGATTAATTGGGATGGAACATAATTTTGTGCAGACTGTTAAAATAGCCTGGGCGTGGGCAGCTTGCGTTTCTTCAATTAACATATTTTGAGATCCAGAAAGTGTTTTCTCAGTGATGAGAATGCTGATTCTCATCATCATAATATGTTGGATCGCCGCCCAACCCATACTTGGACTGCCCTTATTTCATGAGACATCCCTTTTTTCTAAGTGTGGTTCCTCATGTCAGAAACCCACACAGATATGTTGAAGACAAACAAGGTCCCTCCCCAACATGTCACAGAACATTCACCATCACATCACTTTGCCACCATCATTTGTTGACCTTGCAAACCATAGTCAGGTTCAAGAGAGCTCTAGACATACATAGAGATCTCTGTGTTATATTTTTAGCATTGCAATAATCAACTAAGCTGGTGGCTCCTTAAGGGTCAAAGATCTGCACTGAATGTGCTCCAGTATATCTTTGACTTTATATCTTTAACAATATATCTTTAACCCCTTCATTAGCCTGTACTCCTCCTGGGGTAGTCACAATGCCGAGTCTTCTTCATTTTGACATGAGTGATGTCAGAATAAGGCTTTGCCTTATCTTATTGGGTTTTTTTTTCAGAGGGTACTATTTCTTGTGCTTCCATTTCCACAAAATGCATTTCTGTTTCTGTTCAAACCCCCCTCCCTCTGAATGCACCCTAAAATTCCATGAAAGGTTGGTGGTCAAATGATATTGCTTTGCTACCACGGTGATGGGAACAGGAACAGGGAGTTCTACCATTGTCTAAGTCCTTCAGTAATCAATCATTTTTATACAACAACATGATTTCCAAACACAGGACGACTGTCTCACAGCTAATATAAGTCCCTATAACTCTGTGAGCTACAATATAGATTCCACAAGGTTGCTGTTTCCTAGATCTGGGGCCACGCCACACACAACACTGGGTGAATACTACAGATACAGATTCAAGTGTTATTCACAAGAATTGAAGAATTGTGCTCTCTGTGAATATCATTGTGCACAAATAGGTGCCAAACCTTCAGTGACCTCCAAACTGGTTGGTACTGTTTGTACTACTACTACTACTACTACTACTACTACTACTACTACTACTACTAATTAATAATAATAATAATAATAATAATAATAATAATAATAATAATAAATTGAATGGATGAATGATTGAATGAATGAAACAGAAATGTCAGAAATTCAGTTAGTCTTCATTACGCATTCTAAATCCCAAACGAAGTGATACACGAACAAAGGTATTTCCTAAATCCCAATTTTCCTTCCTTTGCAAATGTCATGAATCCTCACATTTTTCTGGGTATCTGCTTTCAAATGCTGTTTCAGTGCCCTTTGCCATCACATGCATGAAACAGCTGCACTGTGGTCTTAATCAGGAGAACAAAGATCCCATGCAAGCTTCTTACTGGGAAGAGCCTTTCACAGCCTTGCTAAGCATCATGCAAGTCAGGCATAGCCGCTTGTGTGCACAGAAGGATCATGGGAAGAAAGTCTGTGTGCCTTCTATGGAGTACAGAGCATTTGTTCAACTGGGCTTTATGAAGGTTTTTTTTTTTAAGTTTCTCCCACTTCAGCTTTAATAACAAAGTCTCTGTGTCTTGAATCAACTGGCTTTGCTATATAACTGAAGGTGAAAGCACAAGATCTCTGGGACTGAGCTGTCATTTTAGCTAAATAGTTATTTCATTTCTGCAAATACAGCAATGATTAAGGTTGCAATCCAATGAACAGATTGGATTCACAAGTGAGTAAGGTCTACTGAACACAGCAGGACTTACTTCTGTGTAAATGCAGCATATAGGATCGGACTGATTCTACTTTAGGTAGAACACAAATCTACTGTTTTTCTCATCACACACTAGCTATTGACCATGTCAAGTAGCAACAAATTAAAGGTACTGTCACTCATTCACTTTGGGGGTTCTTCCATCTTTGCATTGTGATCCCCATCATTCAGAGAGAGACAAACCTGCAAAATGAGATATCATTGGTTTTTAACCAACAGGGTGTTTTCTTAGCCAGGAAGACGCTTTGCGCTGGTACTAGAGATGTAAACAAAACATGCACCTGGAGGGGTAGGCGGTGGAAAGCTGTCTTTTTTGCATGACTCAGTGTTCAAATTATTGGGGGAAAGTCTAAAGGTATGAGCAGTCTTACCGGATCGTCTCCGGGACGGGAGCGGTCTACCCTTAAGGGGGCGAGGCGTGGGGGGGCCAGAACGCGACGCGTTCTGGCCCTCCCACGCCCGCCCCCTTAAGGGTAGACCGCTCCCGTCCCGGCGACGATCTGGTAAGCCTGGGTATGAGGCCCTCTAATGAAATCGACAGGTCCCACCCTTTTAAACTGCCAATTGCAGTGGCGTAGCTAGACTGGAGCGGAGGCAAGTAGTTCTGCAAGACTCCGTTACACCGGAGTCAACGGCCCCTCCCCCTTGCTGTTGGAGCCATTCTGGCAGCAATGGCAACACGCAGGACACTCCCCTGTCGCTGCCGGAATGGCTCCAACAGCAAAGGGGAGGGGCCTCTGACTTCGGTGTTACGAAGTCTTGCAGAACTACTTGCCTCCGCTCCAGTCTAGTTTCACTTCTGGCCAATTGTACCAAAGCATGCCCCTCCCTACAGCCTCATAAAAATAGTAGGAAAGGGGTTTGTAGGAAAAGGTAAGGGGGTGGACCTCCCTATGTTGGACCCCTGCAATTTGAGCACTGGCATGACTCCCGCCATGCACACAGCATGGCTTAGGCGGAGACGAGGCATGGAGCAGCATGAAATGGATATGCGCATATGTTGGTGGGGAGGGCATAATCTGCAGGTATTGGATTACCCTGGGTATACCCTGGGTATAATCCAATACCCAATCCAATATGTATCCAAAATCCAATATAATCCAAAATCCAATATCATATGTATTCCCTTTAAACATCCCTGTCCGTTAGGTTATAATCCTATACATGCTTACCTGGGAGTAAGTCCCACTGGACTCAATGGGGCTAACTTCTGAGTAGACACACACAGGATTGTGGTGTTAATCTATTTCTTTGTTTTTATTCACAGGATTTATAGCCCACCTTATACCCAAGGTTCAAGGCTGCTGGTAATGTGTTAAAACCAGTGGTCATAATAGATATTATGCCTCAACCACCAAATACTACCTCAGTGGTGTAGTGATGCTGCCCCCCAATGATGTCACCGCTGAAAGTGATGTCGCTGGCACCGCCGCTCAACATGTGTTCATAGGCGCAGGGTGTGCCAAAACAATCGCCCTCTCCGCCGCTGCCATCCACTCCTCCCGCCGATGAAACAGTGCGATTGGAGCCCTTGCTGCCCACTTTGTCACCCCCTTGCATGCCACCCGAAGCCCTCCACATGCCGTCTGGGGGCCACCGCCCCCCCTCCAGCCACCGCCTCTGTACTTCCTAGCTAACAAAAACCACATAAAATTTAAAAGCTAGGGGGGGAAATAGTGTGTTAACAATCTAAGCTAGTGCTTATTCATGATCTGTCATGAGATCATATGTGTTGGTTATGCAGTGGTGCAAACAGTGTGGATTGGTTTCATGCTCAGTATCAGAGGCATCGCTACACCCCCCGTGGGGGGGCTATTGACGCAACACCCCCCCACATGACGCCGCAAGCCCTGGTGTGTGTGACCTCACTTTTGCTGTGTCACGGCCAAAATTCGGCTGCGGCGTGAAAGCACACACACACACTGCCGTTTTTCAGCCGTTTTTTCAGCTGTTTTTAGACCATATGGAGCCCGGGAGGGCAAGAGGGCCAATCCTCCCAACCTCCCGGACTCCATATGTCCTAAAAATGGACCAAAAAAATGTGGGGATACTTTTGTGCTGCGCCACGCTTAATTTCAGCGGTGCAGCGAAAGTGCAACCCCCCCACCGCTTGACACTCCCGCGGCCCGGGGGTCCACCCCCTGCCCTCTAAACGACGCCTCTGCTCAGTATAGAATTGACCCACAAATTTGCACCAGTGCAAACACAACCTCTTTTCCTTACTCTCCCCAGTTAATTCACCATTGTTACCAACACTCATGTAGTTATCACATTCACAACCCAATCCTGTCCATTCCCCCTGCCATCAATGCAGTAGCACCAAAATAGCAACCTCTGCATCTTATGGTGGGGAAGGTCTCCTCTGACTCTGGAAGGCTCCTCTGGGGAAGGAAATATTTATTCCCTTACCTGAGGGTAAGCCACCATGGCACGGACGGGTCTACTCAGACCTGCAACAGC
This sequence comes from Plestiodon gilberti rubricaudatus, assembly GCA_026170595.1. Lineage (NCBI taxonomy): Eukaryota > Metazoa > Chordata > Lepidosauria > Squamata > Scincidae > Plestiodon > Plestiodon gilberti. The sequence goes on along the minus strand of JANXHW010000001.1, from coordinate 251,529,926 downwards.
TAAATTGCTAGTGCAGATCCACGTGGACTTGTGTCGCAGGATTGAATCTGGGAAGGGGCATAGGATATTAACGATGGTGGCGCTGCTGATCCTGCCCCCGCCCAGGCCCGCCCATCCCCGCCTTCATCACCACCTTCCCCCACCCCATTCCACCACCTCTACGCCCTGTTCCTCCCTCCCGCCACCCTTCCTGCCTCTCCCACCGACTTACGATCATCAGCAATTGGTGGGAGAAGCACTGGAGCGGGCGGGGACGTGCAGGCCTTCCTGCTGGTGCTGCCGGCAGTATGCTCAGAGCGCGCTGTCACAGCTCCTTTTGCAAGAGGGGAAGAATCATCATGATCAGAATATCAAGAATTAAAATGGCCATCCTACAATTTTAAGATGTAGTATTTATTTGGCTATTTCTTATGAATGGAAGAGACTTGAAAGTCAATACTGTACACCCTTATCTATGAGTAAGTTTCATTGACTTCAATAGGATTTGCTTCTGAGTAGACATGCATAAGTTTGCACTGTTAATGAATAACTATGTTACATTATAAAATGAATAGCACCAAGGAAGAAATAATCCCTACCATCAAGAAAAATATATTAAAATTTAGTGCCCAATCCTATCCTTTCCTCCGCCCTCTGCCAATGCAACCACGCCAAAAAGGCACACGCTGTATCCAGCAGGGGGACGGGGACCGGGAGGTTTGGGAGGGGAAAAGGAAATTATCCCCTTACTCCTCCATAAGCCTCCCGCTTGCCAGTGGGTCTCCTCGGACCTGTGCCAGCTCTTTAAGCTGCAGTGCTGCTGCTGTATCTTGTAGCACTGTGCGCTCTGTCAGCAGCCATTTTACAACAGCAGGAGTCACTTCCGCTGTCGTCATGGGCTCTGCGTGACAGAGAATGTCGTTACTCTTGGAGTTGTAGACAACCGTCTGACTCCTCTGATTGCCCAGTTTTTTAATCTCTCCTGTTAAACTATGTTTGCACTGCAGATAAACTCAGACGATGATGATTTTGGAATAAAAATTATTCCAGGCAAATCACTACTTTATACGTCACTATCTGAAATACTGTAATAGGCTCCCTGATGTAGTTCCTGGCCCAAACGTGCAGAGTACCAAATGCCAGACTCCAATAGCTTCAGTGGGAACCAAAAGCATTCATCACCTCAGAGAATCGGTTCCAGATTTATGAGATGCTAGGCCCACAGGCTTCAAATATCCAGTTCATTGTTGCAATTTAACTACTTCATATAGTAGTTGCCCAATGCCCTTCACAAACTGTAGCTGCCATTCAAACAAGGGGAGGTGATATTGTGTTCAACAGACGTTGGGGCCAGTGCCTTTTCATACGAAATGTGTCCCCTGGAGCCTCTTAGGACCAGAGAAACATCAGATTCAAAGATCCCATCAAAAGGTGAATACCATGGCTATGGTTCCATTATTCTGTCAAGGCTTGTAAATGGTATCACACTTGTCTCACTGCTCTGGTTAACGATATCGTGAAGCAGGTGTCCTGTTGTGGGGTGGTGCTAAGTGCCAATGCTGCTTCAATGAAATTAAATTCTTATGTTGGAGTTTTGCTCAACAAATGTAGACCAGGTTTTGGTTACTTGTTGAGCAGTTTTAAGAGTCCTTTGATGCTCTGTGAAAGCTGTTCTTCAACATTCTGTAAATGTTTATAAGCTTTCCCAGCATTAGCCAACATGGGCAGTCAGTCCCATAGTTATCAATAGAATCACTGACATACTTGCGCTCATGGCTCAGGACCAATTTACACAACCATCGGGTGTATGGTGGTTAGTACAAATCTCCTTCAAATGACTGTGCGCATTAGTTTCACATTCAAGAGAGCTACTGCAGTGTAGCAGTTAGAGACTGAGGTGAGGATCAGGACATCCCCAATTTGAATTTTGCCTCTACCACAAACTCCCACCAACTGGGCAAAGAGGAACCTTTTAAAGTGGTATCCTCCTCTTATATTTAACAGGGACTGTGTCCCTTTTCACCCCAGCATGGCATCTTTTCCAGTGGCTGTTGCTGCTGTTTCTTCTGCATCTTTTTAAAACTGTGAGCATTTTGGGGACAGGGAACCAGTTATTTATTTATTATGCTTTGTAAACTGCTTTGTGAACTTTTTGTATATATAAACGTTTGTGAACTTTTTGCTATATAAATATTCTTAATAATAATAATAATAATGACAACAATAATAAAAACTTACTAGGTGACCTTAGGCAAGCTGCTCCCCTTTAGCAGCTGCAATATGAGGGATAATATCTTACAGGGTTGTTGTAAGAAGTGAACTACATTAAGGGCCTGATCCTCCCCAACTTTAGACTGGCAGAGCTCTTGCTCCACGTGTTATAAACGTGCCGTAAGGTACATTTTCGATACCCTAGAGTAAGCGGCACCGGCGCGAAGGCTGGCACTGCTTACTCCGCCGCCCTCCAGTCGCCGTGCCGGCCGATGCAGGTAAGGTCTGCACCGGGCAGCAGGAAGGCGTGCATGGGTGATGAGGGAGGGGGCAGGTCTGGCCTGGGAGCTGGGCCGGCCTGGGAGGCAGAGGGCTGCGCCAATATCCAACGGCGCTGGGTTGTGCCAATATCCAACACCCCTTCCCAGGCCAGGCCGGCCTTATATCATGGCCTCCCCAGACACATGCCAGCTAAAGAGCTGGCACACATCTAAGGAGGCCCATTGGGGCCTCTGGCACTTACACCAGGGGAAGGGGACGAATGTCCCTTCCCCCGAGGTGAACCCGGGCTGCACTGACACAGCCCGCATTTTGCACAGGATGCAGTGGCTGGCCATTTAGGCAGGCCGGCACAACTTGCACAGAATTGTACTGTTTGGTAGTACAAGTGAAAAGCTGTGAACACTCACAAAGTGCTATTCAAATGCTAAATATTATTATCCAAACAAAAAAGGAGTTAAGGAGTACCCTACAAAACATGAGACAGAAATATCACAATTGTATTGTAATACTCTCAGAGGCAGCATCAAGAATAAAAGAGTGCATTCATAGGTTGAATTGGCACTGGTTTTTGAATTAAATGTAGATATACTGTATATTTTGGGGCTTGCATTGACTCCCCATTTGTAGTGAGTTATATCTGGACACTACTATGCAGAGCATTCTTTGAGGGGGGGAGTGTTGCATAACAAACCACCCCATACCTTTGTTCATGTGAATGAGCCCTTAGCATTTATAAGCTGAGGGTGTGAAAGACCAGGAGGCTCTGCAACAAAGGCCATTTCTTGCTGCTTTGTGAAATATCTCTGTTTAAATGTTGTTGTTGTTGTTCAGTCGTTAAGTCGTGTCCGACCCTTCGTGATCCCATGAACCATATCCCGCCAGGCCTTCCTGTCCTCCACTATCTTCCTGAGTTCGCTCATTTTCATGTTCGTTGCATCGGTGATGCTGTCTAACCATCTCATCCTTTGCCTTCCCCTTCTCCTTTTGCCTTCAATCTTTCCCAGCATCAGAGTCTTCTCCAGAGAGTCCTCTCTTCGCATTAGGTGGCCAAAATATTTGAGTTTCAGCCTTAGTACCTGTCCTTCCAGGGAACAGTCAGGCTTGATTTCATTTAGAATTGACTGATTTGATCTCCTAGCAGTCCAAGGGACTCTCAGGAGTCTTCTCCAGCACCACAGTTCAAAAGCATCTATTCTTCGGCGCTCAGCCTTCCTTATGGTCCAACTCTCGCAACCATACATTGCTACTGGGAACACCATCGCCCTGACTATACGAACTTTTGTTGGCATGGTGATATCTCTGCTTTTTATTATGCTGTCTAAGTTTGCCATAGCTTTCCTTCCAAGGAGTAAGCGTCTTTTAATTTCATGGCTGCTGTCTCCGTCTGCAGTGATCTTGGAACCCAGAAAAGTAAAATCTGTTACTGCTTCCATTTCTGCCCCTTCTATTTGCCAAGAATTGATGGGACCCGATGCCATGATCTTAGTTTTATTAATGTTGAGTTTCAAGCCAACTTTTGCACTCTCCTCTTTCACTCTCATCAAGAGGCTCTTTAGTTCTTCTTCACTTTCTGCCATTAGGGTGGTATCGTCTGCATATCTGAGGTTGTTGATATTTCTCCCGGCAATCTTGATTCCGGCTTGTGATTCATTCAGCCCTGCATTTCTCATAATGTACTCTGCATATAAGTTAAATAAGCAGGGTGACAATATACAGCCTTGCCGTACTCCCTTCCCAATTTTGAACCAATCAGTTGTTCCATGGCCGGTTCGAACTGTTGCTTCTTGACCCGCATACAGGTTTCTCAGGAGACAGGTAAGGTGGTCTGGTACCCCCATCTCTTTAAGAATTTGCCACAGTTTGTTGTGATCCACACAATCAAAGGCTTTTGCGTAGTCAATGAAGCAGAAGTAGGTGTTTTTTTGGAACTCTCGTGCTTTCTCCATGATCCAGCGCATGTTGGCAATTTGATCTCTAGTTCCTCTGCCTCTTCGAAACCCAGCTTGTACGTCCGGTAGTTCTCGGTCCACGTACTGCTGAAGCCTGTCTGTTTAAATACCCATCACCATTATTAATGTACGCCTGATCTTCAGGATCAATAAGCGTCTATGTCCATCCCAGAAGCAAGTTGATCCCCGTGACACCACTCTCTAGAAAATTTGAATCTCTAGGAAAAGGATTTGAATGCCTGACCAGCTCAACTTAAAATATATATAACACTTCTTAGCCTCATGGCTATGGAAGCTTGTAGATTGTATCTGAAAAACTCTCCATTGCTCACTTTTGCCTTGGTGTTATGTGTTAACTTTGTGCCAAATGGAATTATTTCATAACTTTGATATTTTTCAACTTATTCTTCCTCATGAGTTGGCTATCTTGCTATCTATACTGAAATCTAATTAAGCAGAAGCATTTGTTTTTCAGCCTGTTTAACCCCTTCAATGTTAATAGAATCAACTACAAAACATGGAATTTGTGGAACTCCTTGCCACAGGATGTGGTGATGGCACCTGGCCTAGATGCCTTTAAAAGGGGTTTGGACAGTTTCATGGAGGAAAAGTCCATCACAGGTTACAAGCCATAAGCAACCTCCTGGTATTAGAAGTGGGTTTTCTCTGTGGCAGGTGCAAGGGAGTGTCAACGGGAAACAGGTTATCTTGTTGTCTTGTGCTCCCTGAGGCATCTGGTGGGGCCACTGTGTGATGCAGGAAGCTGGACTAGATGGGCCTTTGGCCTGATCCAGCAGGGCTCTTCTTGTGTTCTTATGTAACATATATCCTTTTTACATGGACTCTGCCACCTCTGTGATGTTTACACCCATGCAGATTGGGATCTGTGGAAAAGCATCAGCCCACATGATTCCTTTGAAGCTTGTTTTAACATAACCACTAAAGCTACAACCAGCCCAGTGAGAGGAAACCTCTACTACATAAACCCCAAATGAGCTGGGAGCAACTGTACAGAAGGCAGCAACCATATCATTTCATAAAGAAGGTCTTAAATCATATTCTTTTGACTTAACTTGGTCGTGGATCAAGATGCTCTTCTAAAAATTTTAATTCCTCCCCCCCAAAAAATGTAAATTACTTATAGAATACTTCACGGCTTTCTTTACAGCTGTCTTGTAGTATGCTTGTAGGGTTGGTCGAAATGTACAATATACCAAGGGTTTTTCTAAGAACTTTCATTTTAACCTTTAATCATTGGTTTCCCAGCTGAGCATCACAGTTGAATTTGTATCTTGAAAGGGGGATAGAAACATAGATGCCACTTGTAGCTAAGTACCAAAGCGGACATATTTGCTTCAGCTAATTCTTCCATCACCCGTCTCATTCATGCTATGCGCTGAAGCAATCATACGAGGTGGGTTTAGATTTTACAAAGACATGCTATTAGTTGAATGGGAACGTATTGTGCAATTAGCCACTAAATTTTAGCTGGCGCCATTTCTCTACAAAGTCCAAAACCACCTCCAATCAAAATGTGAAGCCTTCATCAGCCTCAGGTGAAAGGAGGGAGGTGGGGCGGAGCCTTCTCACAGGGAGTGAAGCTGATTGACTTGCCTCCTCTATGTGAGACAGAATGGTGAAGTAGTTATTAAGGCACAAGCTAAGAATTGCTCCACAGCAGCTGGAATGTGGTCCCAATATTTTTCAGCCCTATTTGTGTTGCTGTGCAGGTTCAGCTTTGAAGCCATTTCTCGAATGTGTTGTTCAGCTGTTAAATTTATATTGTCAGCATTTGCAAGATGCTTGTGGCTGCCGTTCAGATGATCACCAACATCAAAAGTTCTAATCTGGTTCTGATGTCTTTCTTCAAATGCCAAGTTAAACAGGAGTAGGGAGTGTGAATCACCTTGTCTTGACCCCCGTATCTATTTAAGTATTCCCTTGGCAATCCCTAGGGTAGAGAACAGGACAAACACAACAGTGTCTCTAAGCACTTAAGGACAAATTACTATGGTTGCTTAGGAAGTGAGGGGGAATCAGCCATTCAAATTACTCCTAGGGGCCTGGAGGTACGATCCATCTCTCATTCCCTTCTGACACTAGCATAACTTCCTTAGCCAGTAGGATTACTGCAGTGTAAGCGCGATTACACTACCATTCACACCACCTGGTTAAACAGAAGAAAAGAGCAAGGTTTCCACTAGGCCAACTAGTCCCCTCCTTAAAACAACAACAAGGAAAAAGTGGTTGTCAGAGCATTGGTGGTGATGACTACATATGCATGTGGGTTGTTATTTTAAACCCTCAAATGGATTTAACTCCTCGCTCCATTTTCTTTACCAGGAAAGACCTAATGATGAGTTGAGGTCCTTAAGTTTTCCTTTACATGTAGTGTTAACTGAACTCCACCCTGCACTTCCTATCTGGTCTGATCCCTTTGAAGAGTAGGCGAGTGGGTTAAATTGTCATAGATCCCAATCATTCAATTTCTCCTGCATGTTTGTTTCTGAGCAGCACCAAGAGAAAGGGTTGCCATAAAGAGGGCACACTTCATTGTGCAGAAGCTGGTAAATGTATTGCAGGATGATTTATAGAAGCAAAGCATAGCACCTCACACAAGTCAATGCAAGAGGTTAATATGAAAGGTTAAGGAACTGGAGTCTGGCTGATTTATGGCCTCTTTCTTTTTTTCTAATGCTAACCACAGCTTTGCAACTGTAGCCAGGGGTGATGGAGGGAAAAATGAGTATTTAAAGACATTATCCCTGAGTGTATATCAAAGACTCCAAAATGATCAAGGCACCTTAGTTGCATGGCATATATAACAAGGCAATGCCTTTTTTATTGGCCCATTATAACCAAAAAATCATATTATGTTTAAAAATAATATTTGAGTATCTATATATTAAGGACATAAGAGCCCTGCTGGATCAGGCCAAAGGCCCATCTAGTCCAGCTTCCTGTATCTCACAGTGGCCCCACCAGATGCCTCCGAGAGCACGCAAGACAACAAGATACCTGTATCCTGTTGCCACTCCCTTGCACCTGGCATTAAGAGATAGCCTATTACCAAGACCAGGAGGTTGCTTATCCCCATCATGGCTTGTAACCTGTGATGGACTTTTCCTCCTTAAAACTGTCCAATCCCCTTTTAAAGGCATCTAGTCCAGGTGCCATCACCACATCCTGTGGAAAGGAGTTCCACAAACTAATTACACATTTATAATTAACTAATTCTTCCGCAGGTTTTTCAAAGAGCTGAACAACAGCCTCTTGTACACATGGTTGTTTCTAAAGAATTAAGTCAGAGGTTCCAAAATTTTCTGTATTCATGGCACCCTTAGTGTCTGTACTTTTTTCACGGCACCCCTACAGTTCCAGCACTGTGTTTCCCTTGGAAATTTAAAATATCCCACAGCACCTCGGGGCACCGCAGCACACAATTTGAGAGCTGTGGGGTTAAGTAGATATCTAATTGCACAAAGACATCTACTGTGACATTTTTCCATCCAGAAGAAGTAGTAGGACATGGTCTCTTTTACTGGCCCACCATACTGTCAAATTATATTAAAAGTACATAAAAAGTGTTAAGTACATAGTATGAGGCAAAGCCCTTCATTGGCAGTTACACCAGTGCTTAGATTTGGTTAAAAAAATCACCATATTAAATATGAATACTAAATGAACTGAATAACCTTTTGTTCATACCACAAGGAACCTATATTGATTGAACACTCCACAGCTAACCGACGGCTAGCAAAAAAACTCTAACCATGCTACATAAGAACGTAAGCCCTGCTGGAACAAGCCAAAGGCGCATCTAGTCCAGCTTTCTGTATCTCACAGTGACCCACCAGATGCCTCAGGGAGCACACAAGACAAGACACCTATATCCTGTTGCCACTCCCTTGAATCTGGCATTCAGAGATAGGCTACCACTAAAACCCAGAGTTGCATATACCCATCATGGTTTGTAACCTGTGATGGACATTTCCTCCATTAATCGGTCCAATCTCCTTTTAAAGGCATCCAGGCCAGGTGCCATCATCATATCCTGTGCCAAGGAGTCCCACAGAATAATTACACTTGTTAATAGATTAATGCCACAGATTAATGGTACTTGTTAATAGAAAGAACAAAGGATTCCCTGAGTGATAGAAACCTGCAATACATCAACTCTGGACCACAATGAAGTGACAACAGCAAACCATGCAACAGTTGTGCTTCCCTGTATTGAATGTGTAGCCGAGTTTGGCAGGATCCTCTCAATTATTATAGTTTTCTGTTTTCAACTGAATATTCATTGCTCAGCTCATGGTGTGCCGTCCCAGGATATTTTCTCAGTTGCTGGTGTGTGCATTCAATATAAACTTTCTGTAGGATTCTTTGCTGTCATGTTGCTTAGGTAATGGTTACTAAAAGTGAACGGACATGGTAGAATTCCAATGAACCACACTTTTTCTGTTCATAAACCAAAACCCACTTTTTCATATTCTTTTATGAATATCCAGGTATATATCTGTCCACTATTCAAATACTGTATGCATAGCCACTCCACCAGGCGAAACCCTATTATGTACAGCAGGGTGCAAGGCAAAGAAAAGAAACTGAGAACAAATGGGAATTTTTAGAAATCCTGTTCTTCCAAAATTGGATTCTAAAAATATTTTTAAAATAACTTCTGATTATTCTAGCACTGCATCTGTGCAAAATACAAATGTTACACATAGGTAAAATTCAGAATCCAGCCCAGTCTGATGAAATGCCCTGAAATGTCAGGATGCTAAGGAAAAGCATGCCATAAGCAAATATATTTCCTTGTCAATATTCATGATTCCTCAGCAATCATGCATCCCACAAGAAATCAAACCAGTTCATAAATCTGTTCTGGAGAGTGGATCCCCATGGGCCTTTTTGTACACCTTCCGCTCAAGGGAGGAAGATCTGTTTCGGGTCCCGCCTGCTACTGTACATGATGGTTCTCCGCTTTTTTTTCTTTTGTTTGTTTGTTTGTTTGTTTAATGCAACTTAATTGCTTCTATAAGTAATACCCCATACCAGAGGTTCCCTAACTCCTGGGAAGGCCTTACGCTGCTCTAAGTAGCAGCGGGGCCTTCCCAGGAGTGGCGATGACATGCCTGGGATCGCGCCGCCGCCGCCACCGCTGCGCCCGGGATCGCCGTTTTTACCTTCATTGGTGGGCAGTGGGTGTCCCTCGGGGGTTGCGGGGAGCCTGCGGACCCCTCCGCAGGCCTCCCCAAGCGTCGGAGCAGTGCTCCAACGCGATCGCAACTGACTTCCGGTTTCGCGTAAAACCGGAAGTCAGTTGCGATCGCGTTGGAGCGCTGCTCCGACGCTTGGGGAGGCCTGCGGAGGGGTCCGCAGGCTCCCCGCAACCCCCGAGGGACACCCACTGCCCACCAATGAAGGTAAAAATGGCGATCCCGGGCGCAGCGGTGGCGGCGGCGGCGCGATCCCAGGCGCGCCGTTGTCGTCACCGCGGGTTGCCATGCCCCTTAAGGGCATAGCAACCCTTTCTTCCCGGCTGGGGCGTCGCGACGCCCCAGTTAGGGAACCACTGCCCCATACCTTTCTGCACATGCCTGCCTGCCTGCCTGTATTCCTTTCCTTCCTGAACTGCTTTGCCCGCATGAGCAGGAGATGAGAAGGAAGGAAAGGTGACACATCACAGTGACGTCACTAGCAGGGGGGGGTGAGGGCCGCACCAGGTTACACGATGAGATGGGGTGATGCATGGTCCAGAGCACCCAAGTCACAGCCGCAGCAATGCTTCCGACTTCGGCAGGTGTGTATTCTTCGCCTTACATAAACATGAGAGATCAAGCCTCCGCACTCGGGAACCTCTGGGCTGAATCAAAGGTTCCCAAGTGGAGGCTCGACCTCACACATGTGCACAACCAGAAAAACACACACAGGCCTGGAGCCTGTGTTTTCTTCTGCTCGCACAGGCGCACAAAGCCAAGCTTCCACTTGGGAGTCTTCGGTTCGGCCTGGAAGTTCCCGAGCATGGAGGCTCAGCCTCTCATGCGCATAGGTGAGCAGAAGAAAACACACACTTGCTGCTTTTGCCCCACTCCAATCTGGCTCACTTGGCTCCAAGCCAAACAAGCTGAGCCCAGAGTGGAGGGAGGTGTGTTGCCCTTGCTTGGCTGCTTTCGCCCCGCTCCAAATCAGAACCAAGTTAGAGCCCTGCAGCCAAAAGTAATTGGTGGTGACATGATGACATCTCACATCACCACCAATTGCTTCTGCCTCTGCGCCGAGGGGGGGGGGGAGTTGACACGACAGGCACAACACAAGCGCTGCAAGAGTAAGTGCTGCCACTGATACATCATGCTTGAGAGCCTTTCTTTTGGGAAAGAGCCCCCAACCAGGAGTATATTACAGCTTTTCTTGGCTTTAGGGAGCAATCAACATCTTTGCAACACTAGCAACTATTACTCATGTCAACCTCCTCTCATGTCTATTTCCATGCCAGACAACCAATACACTTCATATTAAGAAAAGGAACAAAAGCTGCCACACTACATGGGCCTGGAAGCAGAAAGTGACCTTCAAAAATGAATGTGGACATATGAAGCTGCCTTTTATTGAGTCATACTATTGATAAGCTTAACAGATTTTCCTGGTTCTAAAACGGGACACCCCCCCCAACAATCAATTAAATAATTAAATAAATAAATAATTGAAATCAATTTTAAAAACCTTGGGGAGGGCCGCGAAGTGCCATTTTGCTGCCCGAAGGGCGGCCCAAAATTGTTAATTATGTATTTATTTTTAGCCAAGAATTAATTAAATTGACTTGCCTGGTCCATTGATTTTGCCCATTGTCGCCATGCCCGTCGCCATACCCGGTGCCGCCGTGCCGCCATGCCTGTCGCTGCCACCATGCCTGTCGCTGCCGCCATGCCCATTGCTGCCGCAGTGCCACCATCACCATGCCCGGTGCCTCCGTGCTGCCACGCCTGTCGCTGCCACAGTGCCCATCACTGCTGCTGTGCTGCTGTGCTGCCAGACCTGCTGCCTGTCACCATGCCGCTGAGCCTGCTGCCCATTACCACCGAGCCCCTGCAGCCGCCTCCACCACAGCCTTTTAAAAAAGTGAATAAATGTACCATTTTTCCTTCTTGGATCTCGCGAAATCTCACGAGATCCAAGATGGCGGTGCCCAGAAAAAAGGTAAGTTGATTCACTTTTTAAAAGGTGGTGGCGGAGGCTTGTACCGGGCCCAGAACGGTTCAGGACCTGAGCCCGGGTTCCAGGATGGTCCCGGAAATTTCGAGACAGATGGCAAGCCTAACTATTGATAAATTCAGCCCAATGCTATCTACTCTGACTGGCAGTAACTCCCCAACGACTCAGACAGAAGCTTTTTAGCTCTATTAGCATTTATCCGTCTAACTAGAAATGCCAGGGACTGAACCTGGGACCTTCTACATGTAAATTATATGTTCTGCTACTGAATTATGGCATAGAGAGGTGAGAGAATAGCTATCATATAGGAAGCTGCTTCATACTGAATCACACCACTGGTCCATTTAGGTTAGTATTGTCGTTCTCTGACTGGCAGCAGCTCTCTGGAGTTCCAGATGGGAGTTTTCTTAGTCCTACCTGAAGAAGATGAGGATTGAACCTCAGACCTTCTGCCTGCAAAGCATGAGCATTAGCCCTGAAGTTACTACAGCTCTGTCTCCTATAGTCTACCCACAGTGTGTATTCCATACACGGTCCCTCTATTTGGTGACTATTTCATTAGTCTTTCCAAATAATCTTAGCATTGTGCTATTACATGAAGAGTAGTATGTTTATTATTGGTATTGTATATTATTACTTTGAAGAGTCCATGAGTCTTTATCATTAAACTCATCTTAGTGCTGGTCTTTCGTCTTTACCCACATGCAACACCGATAATGCCCTTCACATTAGATCCATTAAAAAACACTCTCTCCAAACAGTTAAATGCAGTAACATTTACCATCTACTAGCTAGCCAATGCAACAAAAGAGACCACATAACTCTGTTTACAGATGCCTTCCTTTTGTGCACTAAGAATACTCTGTGGGTCAAAAATAGCCCTTGGGTTAGATGGATTGGTTAAACAAATCATAAAGCTTTTAACCTCATTTGAAACTTGAGTCTCCTGGAGATTTCTAATCACAGAGCTGTTGTGAGTTGGGAAGTGTATTGTTTGTTTCTATGCCGTGAGACTAAGCTTTGTGTTTTTGATTTATTTTTAGCCAATTACTATAGAATTACTAAGGAGGCATTTTAAGAGAGAGAGAGAGAGAGAGAGAGAGAGAGAGAGAGAGAGAGAGAGAGAGAGAGAGTTCATTGCCGTAGTTTCCATTGCTTATTTCAACCTGGAGACCTGTGTTATGTTCTACTTCACTCAGATTGATCAAGCTACAGACAGGCTTTACAGTACGCTGGTTTTATTCAAAGTACAATGTAACAATCTTCTATAAAGCATCTTTGCCTTTTCCTAACTCTCCTAGCTATGACTAGCTGAGAGCAGTTCTATGATATAAAATGAACGTAGGCTGTCTTAAAGGAACAGCCTACTTTCCCAGCATCTCTCCTTAAAGTTTAAAACAACAACAAGTTGCCTATGCTAGTATTCTTCACTGGGGAATATATTTTAATATAATTTGTTCCACCCCCCTGGACCTAGGCATAGTTTCAGAAGAATCCCACCTTTGCTTTCTATTATTAAGAATCTAAACCAGGGGTTCTCAACCTTTGGAGGCCCAAGTACCCCCTATCATGGTCCAATTTTCTGAAGTACCCCCTGCTAATTAATTGGATTAATCAATTAATTAATTAGGTAATTAATTGTTAAATAAAAAAGTACTAAAACAATTTTAAATGTGAAAAATGTCTTATTTAACTCTGTGTGTGTGAGACAGACAGACAGACATGCAAGGAACTCTTTTTTTTTCCTCCAAGTCACAGTTCCCAAAATCAGCTCCTCCCTCCCCCACCCCTCCAGAGTACAAAAATAAGCCCAAAACCAGCAGTGTCACTGCAGGGGGGCGGAGCTCCAAGTTCCACCAGGCTCTGAGCCTCCGTTACATGACGGGAGAAAGCGACCCCGCCCCCTCGCCTTTGGAGCCATTCCAGCAGATGAAAGCACTTGCTTTCGTTGGCCGGAATGGCTCCAAAGGCGAGGGGGCGGGGCCGCTTTCTCCCGTCATGTAACGGAGGCTCAGAGCCTGGTGGAACTTGGAGCTCTGCCCCCCTGCAGTGACGCTGCTGCCCAAAACCAAAATCAGAGAGACAGAAGGGCTCCGAAAATAATTAAAATTTAAAATCCATGTTAATTAACAATTAGCTGCTGATAGGGCAGATAAGGGGCAGGGCTTGGCGTACCCCCCAGCAAAAGGTCTGCGCACCCCTAGGGGTACCTGTACCACAGGTTGAGAACCCCTGATCTAAACAGTCTGTACATTCCTCTAGTATGTTAATCATTTTGAAAGACATCAAATGGTCAATTTTCTCCTTTAATCTTTCTATTAAGGCTAATGGAGGCTGCAATCCTATCCACACTTACCTGTGAGTAAGTCCCATTGACTCTAATGGGATTTACTTCAGAGTAGATACTCATAGGATTGGGCTCGAAGTCTTAGGGCATGTATGATATAGGCTGATTAGGTTCTATTATGCCCTCAAATACATCTTGGTGCTGTTCTTCAGTATAAGTGCCCTGTGAACCATCTAACACACACTCATTTGATAAAAACTGAGACGGATGTGTTTTCAACACTAAGGTGAAACTTTGTTTCCAGTGACCACTACAAGTTCTATCAATTCAACTTGTTCTTTCATTTTTTACTACCAGCTCGCATACCTGGAGAATCTCTCTGTACCTGGGGTCCCCAATTTGCTTTGATGGGACCTCCAGGTTCAAAGATAGTATGCTACTGAATATCTGTTGCTGGGGAAGAGACATGGGGGGGGGAGCTATTGCTTTCATGCTCTGCTAGCGGTCTTCCACTGGCCACTGTGGGAGGAGTAGGTTGATCTTAGGTCTGATCCAGCAGGACTCTTTTCATGTTCATATGTTTTTCCACTTTTACCTGTTTAGGTAAACATCAGAAATAGTATGTTCCTGCCCTGTGTCCAACTGATAAGTATTGCATTGGTTTCTAATGCAATTACGGGTCATTCTTTCTAGTTTCTACAGACATAGGACTCACTCAGAACTCAGTGCTATCTCCACTGTTATCCTGATGCACATTATTAGTTTGCTCATTCTCTGGCACTTGTTGCTTCCAATTGTGGCTTCTAGCAAATGATTGTACCCTCACACAAATTGCAACATTAGTTTGCCATTATCAAGTTCTGTGTATGTACTCACGCCTTATACATCTTCGTGCACTGTTTTTATTCATTTTGCCATTGTTTGCCTATACACTTCCCGTTGCTCTTGACCTTTCCTTTCTGCTTCCTGTTTGTTGTTTTGCATTATGGTCACTCTGTTTAATGTCACTGCTTCTGTGTCTTCCTGTATTATTTTTTTGCCTTGTGCAGATAACTTCAGCTAGCTGGTTTGCAAATTTATTTATTTATTTCTGTATTTATATACCGCCTTTCTTATCCTCAAGGCCCATTCACACTAGCCCTTTCCGTGCGCGTTTTGGCTTCTTTAACGTCTGTACGTGCGTCTAGCAGTTCTCTGAACGTTTGCCCGCCTTCTTGAAGAAAGCGCAGCTGTGATTGGGTGAAGAGAAATGCGCTTCTCTGATTGGTGAGCTGCCTAGTACCGGGAGCATAAACGCTAGCTTAAACGCGAGCGCTTCAAAAAGATAAACCGAAACCATCTCTCCTGGACTCGTCGTGAGCTCAGACGCAAGCATGAAAAACGCACGAAAAGAAGCCAAAACGCGCACGGAAAGGGCTAGTGTGAATGGGCCTTTAGATTGCTCTTCAGGTGTTATTCAAGGCGGTTTACATAGGCAGGCTTATCTAGATCCGATAAGGATCTTTACAATATTGTTCTGTATAGAACCCTACAATTCCAGCTGGTTTCCTCCATGAGGTAGTCATCTTTACTAGCTGCTGAACACAAGCCTCGAGCTCTCCGCAGGACGCCACAGATCATGCTGAACAGGGAAACATTTTTCCAGTTGTCATCGCTCTGCACTGACATTCTTAGCATTCCAGTCTGTTCTCTCACCGCACCACGCAACAGCGACTCCTCTCTGCCACAGAGGGTCATGACAGCTTATCAGTGACTTCCTGGTCTCCCTTTCAGCATGAAAATAGACTGTTCCTGCTTATCTTCCAGCAGTCTTCAGGCAGTTCAACCTCAGGACCACACCTCAAACACTGCCCCAGGTGCTCCAAAACTTCTCAAAAAGGTGCAAACCACCTGTAATAAGTGGATGGCAATGCACCATAAAGACCGATATTTCAGCATATACGACAAATATAATTGGACATCTTCTTTGTTCTCAGATGTTCCTACCCTTCAAACTAATCTGGCACAGTTGTGATGATAGCATATCTCAACAATATCTGTACTCTGATACTGCTTTGGGATGGTTAACAATGCCAAAGTTCTTATGCTATTTTATAGAAAGAGGCATAGATTAATTTAGAACCAAATATATGACGTTGGGTATGGAACATGATATCAGCTACAAGTGAATTTTCCAGTGCTTGGCTGTAATTATTAGGGATTCTTATCGCTTATATAGCAAGACCCCTGGCACCACGTACCAACACTATGATCTATATATTGTTAATAAAAAGGCCAATCTGACATATTATACATTTGACCAATGAAACACTCTTGCATAGTGTTTAAAGGTCTTCCCAACTGCAATACATGGACTCTACCCTGACACAGAGATGCAGAAAGGGAGATGATATGAAATGTCAGAGAAGATTGAAAAGAAAAAATAAACCCAAAGGTCTGACCTTCCTGCAACATCACAAACTTGGCTGGAAGTCTTTGGATGTGGCAGACAGTGACAACGTACACACTGAACAAAGAAGGCCCAAAGAGATTGTTGCTTCTGGCTGTAGACATGGGGGAACCACGGGGAAACAGAGCTTCTAGAGAGGATCTGCCAAAAAAAGTCTGAGAACTTCTGACCTAGGCACTTTTCCTATACAGTACTTATTCAATGGCTCAGTGTCTGTATAATGTTCTCCACCACAATACCAGTTAAAATGTGAACTATACAAATACAATGCAGAACTATACAATACAGAACTATAGGGAGTGAAACCCAGCTGAGTCCCCGATTCTATTGCAATCCGTTTGAACCGGAGCCCTGAAAACCCAGGATGATGATGGATACCAAATTTACCTTGCATCAAATGTCAAATAAATCATCAATGATATAAAAAAGACTTTTCAAAAATGGTTTTTATTTATCCAGATCAAAGGTTGAAACATCATTATATATTCCTAGCAAAGGAAGATAAACATTTATGAGCACACAGCTGACTTTAACATAGGAAGGACCCTCAGAATGAGGCCCTAAATAAGAAGAGAGAGAGAGAGAGAGAGAGAGAGAGAGAGAGAGAGAGAGATGTGCAATTATTTTGGAATGAATGCAACATGGATCCTAATTGGGCCCATTCAGACAGAGCTCCATTCATTACAAAAGAACTAAATTGGAGACTGTGAGGGACAATCAGAGATCAGAGGGTGCCCGGAGATCTTGCAAGCTTGACAGAGACTCATTGGTTTTTAGGATGGGTGAGGCAGACCTGTAACATGGCAGCACTGGTAGGCTATTTACATAAAAGGTCAAAAGGACCAGCAGAGCTTCTTCTGGCAGCTGTCTCTGGTGACAACCATTTTCCCCACAATACTAAAAACATTACATCATTTGAGAGTATTGCAGGTAAATGGCTGCAAAAGCCACAAAAGCATGTTAAAGAGAAAACTACAAATGACATGTTTGTGTGTGTGTGTGTGTGTGTGTGTGTGTGTGTGTGTGTGTGTGTGTGTGTGAAATTGTTTTGAATAAGTACTGACTCTTCCCTATCTGTATCTACTTCTAGAAAGAACCATCAGGACGAGAGCAGTCAGGGGTTGGACAAAGGCCCCTGCTAAGCAGAGGGTCCACCGAGCTGGGCTGAACTCTGAAGCCTCAAATAGCAGCAGTATCCAATGCACCATAGTGGAGGGAGCAGGTGGTGATGGGGCCATGGGAAGCCCAGGGAAGAGCTTTGCCCCTGAGCTCCCAGCACCCTGTCACTGACAAAATCAACTTGAGCTTGGAAAGAAAATGATAATCAAGGGTAATAGTCCTCATTGTGTACAGTCTATAACCCTATATCAATTTCACCCAGAGCAAATTAGTTAGCATGCCATACTTTCTCTACAGGTAAAAATGAGGGGCATATTTACACTACAAACTTAACTTGGTTTCAAACTCAGTATAACTGCTAGTACAACTTTGGCCTCCCAAAAAGAGCCCTTGGAATTTTTGATTGACAGAGTTCCTTGGAATTCAGGGTTAGTAGTCTTTAGCTTTCCTTAGTTTCAGAACTATAGTTCCCAGAGTTTCTTGGGAACAGCACCAGCCCACCCACAAGGCAAAATGAAGTAGCTGTTTTGAGCAGTGGGATGGGGGTGGTGGTGAACTGGCAGGGGTGCCCACACCCCAAGGCTACCTGGTTGCTCTGCCCTGCAGCTGCTCCACTGTCTTCTCCCTCACGCTTCATAGAAAGCAGACAGGAAGAGGGGCCCACTTACCTTCTCTCTTCAAAGCACACACTGCAGAGAAGACCCTGGGCAATCTCAGGATCTTCCCTAACCAATCCATTTTGAAGCAATGGGCCGTAGAAGAAAGGTGGTGCAAGATGACACAGTGATTGGGGGGGAGGGGGAATACAAAAAAAAGCCGTGGTGGAAATAAGGGTGCCGCTTTCAGCTTCAACCAAAGAGGAAATGACTATTAAACCAGTCCCCGTTCCTCTGCATACGTACCTAGAAGTCCCATTGAACACCATGGTGCTTATGTCTGAGTAAACATGGACCAACTTGCATTACATGGCTATAATCCTGTGCACACTTAATAGGGAATAAATCTACTGAACTTTTGGAAACATACTTCCAAGAAAACAACCATAGGATTGCATGCAGATCTACCCCAAATTAATCTTCAACCTTTAGTAGACAGTTTTTGTTTTCATGTGCTGCTAGTACTTTTCTGTCTTATCAGTCAATATTTTATCTATCTAGGTATTTGTACGCTGCCTTGCACCTCCTAAGACAGTGGTTGTCAACCTATGGCTTGTGGACCAGATCCAGCCCACCAGCCAAAGTCATCCAGCCTGCACAGAGCTCAGCTGGGAGCCTCCTGCCTAATTTGCCATGCAGCACACAGGGAATGGCAGAGCCACCTGCCCAGACTTGCGGAGTTACGGAAGCAGCTGCGCGGAGTCCCTGTGCAGCCTGGGCATGCAACACTACCAAGCATGGCAAATTGGGCGAGAGGCTTTGCCTCCTGAGCCGAGCTCCACATAGCTGCTTCCGGGAGCTCAGCAACCCAGACACTCACCGAACATCTGGCCCCTTTGCCCAAATGGGTTGCCCATCCCTGTCCTAAGAGGTCCTCAAAGGGAGTCACTTTCAGTCAAAACCACAGTTCAGCTTTAAAAGGCACTAGCAGGTGGAGGTGGCAATGATGATTCATGCCTTGCCGGCTTTCCTTTTCCTCCTCTTCCTCACACCATATCATAGTTGTAGTTTTTCTGTGAGGGAGAGGGCACAATTCAGTTTTAAAAAGCAGCAGCAAGTAGAGATAGTGATGGTGATAGATACATATATAAAGAGCACTGATATGGATAAAGAGCAATTCTCCATGGGGTCACTTCAACTTGAGTTTTGGATGGAAATGTTAATGTAAAATGTGCCATTAGTTCTTTCAGAAAAATATACCACGTGGCACAAACTCACACACCCCAAAATGCACTTTGCCCACTTCTGTGTTCCCCCAGGTGTTGTTTTTTTCTGTGATGAATTCGAAGAAATTCAAAATATTGATGACCTATAGAACATGAAAATGAGCAAACTCAGGAAGATAGTGGAGGACAGGAAGGCCTGGCGGGATATGGTTCATTCATGGGATCACGAAGGGTCGGACACGACTTAACGACTGAACAACAATAGACTATTAATAATACTTAACCAGGTGCTAACCTAGGCATACAACTATACATTTGTAATACTGTAGTACAGTATATGTCAGTGAGACAACTTGTTGCCAGTACAGGTAACGTCACCATTTGTGCCAACTCCAGTGATCCTCACAGATATTATGTACTCATGGCACTGACTTCTAGCCCTTGAGCCAGCATAAAGAATTCAATGCAAGGGTTACAAAAAGTACTGGAGCCAGTGCACAGGAAAAGCACAGGCTGTGTGAGCTATGTGGGGACTAGAGAATCTGTGCATGGACAACTCCAGTCTTAGGCACTACAATCTACGTTAGGCAACCAATGCTACAATACTGTACTGAGGCTGCAATCCTATCCACCAGAGGTGTCACTAGGATGCGCGTCACCCCAAGGCAGGGGGGCGCGCGTCACCCTAGTGACGCCCCCGACTATGCCCCCCTGTATACTTATCGGCACGGCCATAGGCCGCACCACAATTTTTTGGGGGGGCGACCCGGCTGCACCCTGCCCCGGGTGCCCCCCCTGCCCCTTCGCGTCCCCCTCCGGACGCTCCGAGGCCGGCCCGGGAGCCGGCCTCGGAGCGTCCGGCCCAGCCAATGCGTCAATACGGGTAGTTTTACTTGTTTTGCGCATGCACAGACCGGTTTGGTCTCTGTGCATGCGCGAAACAAATAAACTACCCGTATTGACGCATTGGGCCTTCTTTCAGAAGGCCCTGGAGCGCCGGCCGGGCCAGACGCTCCGAGGCCGGCTCCCGCTTGACGGGAGTGACGCCACTGCTATCCACCCTTACCTGGGAGTAAGACCCATTGACTATAATGGGATTTACTTCTAAGTAGATACTCATATAGGATTGGGCTCACAGTTAGGTAGTTTGAATCTTATTGTGCCAGGCTGCAGCTCCAGAGTCCTCCTGAGTTGCCACAGGTCAGAGCTGTGTTAAGAGGATTCTTGACTGATGCTGTGTCTGTAGATTCTCGGCTCTCACCTTCTCCTAAGTGAGTTGTGTGGCTCTTGTCTGTGTGTGTGATCTGACTGGGTCGCCCAATCCGTCGATCGATTACTTCAACTGAAATTTTACCTCAGCTAACGTCAATCGTTTCTCCACCCAGATATCTCACTGGTGGACCTTTTTGGTTTCCCTCCTCCTTCTACCAAGTGTTTGTTTCTCAGATTGTGCTAGCTTTTATTGAAAACATGAGGCTAATAGCATGGGGGGGAGGGGTGTCCCCTTTCCCTTTTCTTTCTGGAATGCAGCCATCAAAATAAACATTAATCCAAAATACTGAAGTTTGAGTTATTACTTGCAAGGGTGCTGGAAAGGAAATTTATAGCAACATTACTGTGTCTTGCTAGAAATCTCTTAATGCACCAAAGTGGGAAAGAGTGTGTGTTTTTTATTAAAATGTGGCACTCTATAAATCTGAGTGGCAGAGAGGACACAGGTGGCCTTGCAACTCCGCTCTCTGGACTGTCATTTCAAACTTCAGAGCAGCCTGTCTGGATCTTCCACTCCACACTCTACCAAATACATTTAACCCATCATCTGTCTCAAATCCCAGATTTCTCTACTGTGATCCCTTCCAATGGTCTTTGTTAAAGAACTTCCCTTAGCATCTCCATTTGAACTCATCAAGGGGAGGATAGCTCTGTCTGATTAATCATGGTTCAAATCCTGAACATCAGTTTCCTAATCATTGTTGGTCCTCTTTTCTGTTTGTTGGAAGTAATTGTTCAAACATTTCAAGCCATTTATCTCAAAGGAAATTGTTGAGGTCCCAGGGCTGTGAATGTTTGAGGGAAGTGTTTGAGGGAATTGTTTGAGGGAAGTATGCCTCTAACAAAGTTAGATGTGCCTAAATCCCATTGGGATTGAAACACATACTGTAGCTAAACCTTAAGGCCCATTGATTCATAGCGCAATCCTACCTAACTATCCGGCCGCCCACCGGATCCTATTCCCGTTCTGGGCTGCTCTGCAGCCAATGGCCCAGAGGTCTATTTGGGGCAAGGGGAGATTCATCCCCGTCCCCCCAGTGTAAACCGGGGAAGGCCCAATGAGCCTCCTCAGATTTCTGCCAGCTATTTAGCTGGCGGAAGTTGGAGGAGGCCGTGTAACAGCTGCCCGGCCGGGGATGGAGATATGGTGAACACCATCCCTGCCCCCTCCCAGGCCAGCATGACCAATGGCCCCCCTCCCTCACCGCCTGGACCACCCATGCGACCGCCGGGGGATCCCTTGCCTTCCTCTGGCGGCTGCATGGAGATCCAGCGACACAGTAAGGTCTGCCAGTCTAGCGCCGGCAGGCTGCAGCCCTTACTCTAGAGTGGTTGCAAACGTGCCTCACGGCACATTTGCGACAGCTTAGGGCAGAGGAGTATTCTCTCTGCTGCCCTATAGTTGGGCAGGGTTCCGCTGCCCTTTTCTCTGAACTGTTCTCAAAGACTCTATATATTATAACGATTTCTTCCACAGTAGTCTGATCAATAAGGGCTGTTTCAAACATGGCAAAAGTTCCTTCACAGAAACAGAGTTGGCCCAAAGAGCAAAGCAGCCAGGAGTCCCTCAGGACAGTGATACTAACAGAGTGCCCATGAGATAGGATAGGGCATGATCTGAGCGGTGTACACCCTTGAAGATGCATGGGCACAGTTCTCAATTCATGTGTGCTGCACCGCAGGAACTTCTGTAACGTTTCAGAGGATTCTGGGATGCTTCTCTCAGATCTCATGATGCAGCTGTTTGAGGCAGAAAAGTGTTTTGGTTCACCCCACGTAGAAAGCACTTTGGGAAATGGTGTGCAGTTCACATGTAGATTGTTGTCTGATGTTCATGCACTTGTCAGTTTCATTGCATGTCAACACACACGTTGTGCTGTGTGTGGCCAACACTGACTTCCTAGAATACATACCTGTAGTGAAATGCATGCACATGTACTCATCATTATATACGAATCTACTCAGGACTTGCATATACTATTTCCTACCTGACAGTGTTTTGCATATAAGAATTTGATCCCATCTGAAGTGAACTTTAAATGACTACAGAGCATGTCAATCATAGCTTGCACTCACAATGTGTTTTTTAATGTCCTCCAAGTCTGTTGACATTACTCCTGCAAGTTACTATAATAGCTATACTTCTGCTGTGTAACACGTCTCAATATTCGTACATATTGATTTCTTTTCTTCCCAGTCTAAAAGGCTCAAGGCAGGTTACAATAGTTTTATCCTCTAATTTTATCCTCACAGTCCCATTGCATAAAACATTGACTGAAACTTTGCATTTGGTGGTGGTGGCAGTGGTGGCTTTTTCCAACCTCACCCATAAGCTTAAGGACTTGCACCCACATCTTCAACGTCTCCAAACCCAACACTATCACACCAGAAGATGCACATTAGTATTATGATCAATAGCTTATTATTTAATCATTTGATTTTGTCTCTAAACCGCTTTGTGAACTTTTGTTGAAAAGCGGTATATAAATACTGTTGTTGTTGTTGTTGTTGTTGTTGTAGTAGTAGTAGTAGTAGTAGTAGTAGTAGTAATAATAATAATAATAATAATAATAATAATAATAATAATAATGGTGTAGGTTCCATGACTTGAATGACACGGTCTGAGTTTTAGAGGTACTAATTAGGTGCTCCAGTACACCTAATGATTTCTATGCTCCAAATCAGTAGCAGCGCTCGTAAAATCAATACCATTGCACTACTTATGGCAGGGGTGCACAACATGCGGCCCCAGGGCCGCTTGCGGCCCTCCGAAGGATTTCTGGAGGCCCCCGAAGAAATCGGGGATCCCTTGGTGCGCTTTGCTTACGAAGAGAGCGCCAAGGGATCTCCGATGTCTTCGCTCCAGCCGCATAGCTGTGCAGCCTTCTTGCACGGGTCGCCGAGCGAGAAGGACGAAGTCACTGAGCCTTGCGAGCCCATTGGCCCGGAGGCTTTGAGGCCGTTGCTGAAGGCAGCCAGGAGCTGGAAGAGCCGCGTCTCCTCTTGTGTGCCAATGGGCGCGGAGGTTTTGGGGCTTGTCCCGTTGGCGCTGTCGCTGCTCTGTGTGAGGAGGAGGCTCAGATTCGCGGCAGGAGGGCAAATCCGAATTTTTAATTCTGTAAATCTTTATTTATTTATTAATATGTTGTTTTTCCGGCTCATAGACACACACCCTGTCCTCAGGAAGTGACATCACGGTTCCTTGACACGCCCCCCTGTGCGGCCCCGAAGAAGTTTAGTCTATTCATTTTGGCCCCTACCTACTTCCAAGTTGTGCACCCCTGACTTATGGCATATGCTCTCTCTCTCTCTCTCTCTCTCTCTCTCTCTCTCTCTCTCTCTCTCTCTCTCTCTCTCTCTCTCTCTGTGTGTGTGTGTGTGTGAAAGCACCAACAGTAAATGAACTTCTGGCTTGTTTGACATGAGCAGAACCTGCCATTTTGTTCTTGCCAGATGACTGATTTTGGCCCATTTGTCACAAGCAAAGATCAGTCACCAAGGCATAGAAACATGGTAGCCACTATAAGCAAAGCAGTTGTGTTTTTGCAAGCATATACTGTACATCTCTGTTAGCTGTACAGGTCCTTGACTTGGAACAGGAAATCCTAGAGCTATTTTGCATGAGTGTGTGAGATGAGTGTATCAGTGGATTCCATGCTTAAATTAAGCAGGTCAGAGCTCATGGAGAGGGGTTTTACATGTTGGGAGATCAGGAGGGAAGAGAGGAAAGGTAGGGACACACCCCCACAGGTCAGACAGGTAGCTTCTGAGTCATCTACCTCCAGACAATACACTGCCCCCTAGTGTCCTGCAGGCAGCATTGTACCTACTTTCCATCAGAATCAACAGAAAAGAACAAAATCTTCCACTATTTCCAGGTGACTGTGTTTAGGAATAGGATGCCTACAATTTTTGTTTGGTTCAGGCAGTGTTCCCAATCTGACAAGTGTTAATGCCAATAACTTGATGGTAAATGTTTCCAACTGGGTATTAGGATCTGGTCTTAGGGGCACTTGTGCATGAATAAATTCAATTGAAAGCAATGAGGTTTTCTTCCTGGTTGAATCCTTCTTTCCTAATGTATAACATGGATTTCAATGGAATTCAGGAGTGGGCGTGAACATGTTATGACTGAAGCATTATTTGGAAGTAATCGACACTGAAACCAATGGGAATCCTAACTTTCAAATGAACATACACAGAATTGGCATGTCAATTTCATGTCAAGTCAACCAATAAAAGTGGCTACAACCCACTTGGAAATCGGTTCCACTGACTGATGTGATATCCATTATTTCCAAGTAGAATTCAAGCCTTTCTAGCTAAACTATAAATCGTATCGTAATTTACGACAGAGGAGTCAACCAAGATCTAACTGGTTATCCTCTTATATTGGTACATCTGCTTTTAAAGGTCAAGTTAACATACTTTCGATTTGTGCCTGGTTTATTGTAGAGTTGTTCAGTTGCCTGTATTGTACAGTTCAATGTGTGTGTTTTTTTAAGTCAGTTGTTTGGGAGAAGCAAAGGAAGTAATTACAAAAATAAAAATCACGCCACCCACGGAAAAAAGGCATTTGTAAAGAGCGCTTTACTAGCAAAAAAAAAAAAAATCGTATTCAACCTGCTGGGGAAAGATCTCTTAAATAAATGCCTGATCCAAAAATCTCAGTATCAGAGGGAGGATGCATAGCTACGGGGAGCCTGAAGGTCCAGTTTCCTGCGCGCAGCCAGGGAAGGAAGACTTTTAAAGTGTACCGTTCCTTTAATTTTCCTTTTCTTTTCTGGGAAGGAGGGCCTTGATTTCATCTAATAAGGGCTTTGGGGAAGTCAGGCAGGGGGTTTCCAAACAGTAGAGCGACCTGAGCTTAAACTCCGCCGCCGCGTAAGCCACGGCTGCCTGGTTTCTCCAAAACTCGAGAGGAGAGACAGAACTGGTCGCCTCAAATGCAGATATAAAGAAGTGGGTTTCTTTTCGGGGTAAATTAAAAACAAACAAACATTTAACCCCCTCGCCCGATTTCATTCTCTCACTGCACTGGGGCAGACTTGCCTTGCTTTGCTCTCTCCATCACGTTTCCCTTTCACGTTTGTCCTCTTGCGTAACGAGAGAGGGAGAGAGAAACTTTCCTCGCAGGTTGCCGGGTCGAGTCGCAACCTGACAACGACCCCCTTGAAGAGGGAGGGGAGAAAGGTGCTTTCTAGAGTAGGGTGGATTGATGCCAGGCCCGTGTTACTGTCCCTCCCACCACCGTGGAAATCGGGCATATGCTCCAGATTATCTCCCACGGCTTGATAGTTAAGATGTCTTTGGCTTGCACATTTATTGCTTACCTGGTTATAATTATGAACGCGATTTCCCATTACACAAACGGGAAGCCAGCTTGATCTTGCCGCTGGGCGAGAGCCTCGTAATACCATCGAGGGCGCAGGGAATCGAAAATAGCCGGAGCATTAATATTGACCAGGCAACTGCAAATAATATTGAGCTCTCTATTTCTGGCTTTACTATTCAGAGAGGGTTAATTAAGTAGCCAGATCTGTCAGTCGGTCAATGAAAGTTGACGATGATGATAGAATACATAGCCAGAATAGTAACGTTTTGTTGTATAAATAGGGTAGATGCCGAGAAATTAACTTTATTATAATAATAATATGACCTTGTAGCAATTGTATCCTTTGTGATAAACCTAACAGAACAAGACGACCTGTTGTAGATTGTCTTTATTCGTTACAATAACTAACATCCCATCGCCCTCATCCCATCACTCCTCCTCGCATCCCGATTGAAGCCACACTTTCCTGGCAGTAAACCCCATTGAACACAATGGGGCTTACTTCTGAGTAGGCTGTCATACACAGGATCGCACTGTTAATCAGTCTGCGTGCATATTATTTTTCTTACAAAACCAGGGAACTAAAATCGGTTCTGATTTGCAATTACCTTATTATTAAATGCCCAGTTCGATAAATGGGGTGTTTTGCCCGGCAGCATGATAATGAGTACTGCCTTTCTAGATAACTTAACAGACTGTAATATGAATAATAAAAGGACTTTCGTGAACAGAGTTCTACTGTAATGTTTGCTTTATCTTTCCTTCCTTTGTATGTAAAAGGAGGAGGGAGATTATTGCGATCTACTTGGATCTAAAAGAAATTATTCGTTCGCTCCCGATACCGGAATGATCTGGAAGTGGAAGGAGAACAGAAAAAAGGCTACTGTCTCTGTAGGAGCATTTTTCTTTTACACGGAGTTGCACTAACTTTGAGTGTCACTGGTGGCTCCAGGCTTCCATCCCGTGGTAGGAAAGCCACCTCTGAGGAGCGAGCGTATCTTGCCGACGAGATTCATAATGGTTACGTTTGGTCCTTGCAGGACCCTTGGCTGGGCAGCGCTGCGCTGCCTCCAGTCCCAGGGTGAAAATTCCGCTTCTAATGCGATCTTTTCGCACTTACCGATTTAGCACCATCATCTCTTATTCGCGTAATTATGCGTAGAAGAAAAGATATTCTATCGTTTCAAAGATTACACGCAGATTACATGCAAAGATTTATTCGAAAGTAAGTCCCACTGATTTCCTTGCGACTTACTTCCCAATAAACGTGCATGAGACGATTGCAGCGATGAAGCAACACTTCCACCCTATGAGGAAAATTAAAACGAAATGGTCTGTTCTTTTCCCTGCCCGTTCCTCCTTTCCCCCCCGTTTCTCCTTCCCCCTTCCCCTCGCTGGCTTTGCTCGCAGGATTTTGGTTTCAACTGGCGGTGTGTGATCCCCGCCCACTGACAGGTGTCCCCAAATGCGGTGGATGCCGCTGGAAATGAATTCCCTTCCTTTCTCTCAGGCCATGCGCTCCCCTCCCGTCCATTGCTCCCTCTCATGCCCTCTGCGTATTGTGTTCCCTGGCAAGGGGCAAAGAAGAAATTCCCAGGGTAGGATCCGCCCCCAGAGGGTCGCACATGCCACAAGAGCGAAGGCAGCTGGGTGCTGCCAGCGACCTTCACGAAGGTCAAGCTCCAGGCCTGGCTTTGGCAACAAGCCTTGCCATCCGCACGTTGGCTCTTTCCATGGGCCAATCAGCATGACTGGGCTTGGCACTGACCCCGCCCTTTCTCTGCTTGCCTAACCAATGAGGAGGCTGTAGCAATAACATCCCCTTATACTGCTCTTGCTCTCCTCCAGGGGACTCTTCTTCCACGTGCTGAGTTTAGATCCAGCTCACTTACATGGTTGACTTTTAGGGCATGATCCCGACCACCCATCTCCCAGCCAGACCGATTCTGCCTGTAGCTGCTCATCCAGTCCAGATGTAGGAAGCGTATATAAAAGCACCGATCTCTACAAAGCAATTGTTTTGTCGCTGACCGTTTATTTACTGTGGGCGAAAAATTGTGAATCCAATTTTTAAAAAGCCAAGGATATTTTTAGGATATTCTTTTTAGGATATTCCTTGTGAGCGTCAATTGTTGCAGAATATTGGTGACAGGGCGATGATTAGCGCGGGAGGGAGAGCAAAAAGAAGCAGGCGCTCAAACTGGGGCTCCTGATGCTGGAGATAAAGGATGCAGTTGTCAAAGGAAGGCCCCATCACCAGTGACTTCCGGTGTTGAAAGACGTGCCCCTTTGTGAGCAGGCAGCTTTCCAATTTGCCCTGTTAGCTAACTCGTAATCTAGTACTCTAGGATCTAGTACCCATAATCTAGGATCTAGTACCCGTAATTTCGTATTTAAAATTAATTGTCACGTTTCTTTTTTAACTGGGAGGGCTTTTTGGTCTAGCAGCTCTTTGCATGGTACTCAGAGATTCAACGGGCGAAGCTTTCTCTAGCATAGGCGGGCAGTGATGACGAGAAAAGCTTTGCCCCTTGATAATGTCCATCCATGCTGCCTATTTGCCATATTTCTGTTTGGTATACAATTGGCTTCCTTTAAGAAAAGAGGGAGCCGTGCTACCCAGGAATTGCTTGTCTCTTATCCAGATCAAAGGCGATGGCTGGCTGTGTGCCAGCCTAAATACATATTGTCTCCTTGTTTTAACTTTTTATGCTCCTCCTGGAGGTCATAATAACTTAATAAGCCAATAAGAGACACGTTCAGGAAGTTCCATAACATCTTTCCAGTTTTCTGGGAGAGATGGACCAGGGAATGGGAGGGAAAGGAGAAGGATGGAAGTTTGTTTTGTCTTTTTAATGTTTATTTATTTGTATAAACGTTCTATAGTGCCTTTCTCTGAACGGTTTCCGAGGCAGCCTAATTGTTCCAAAGGCGGTGAGATCAATTAGGATAGGAAGAAGGAAAATAAAGATGGCGTCGACGCTTGTTTTCGCTATGGAACCGAAGCTGCAGCATGCGGCCACTCCCAGCGAAGCTAGAATATCAGAGTTTAAGGAGATTGGCGGCACCCTAGTGCTGGAGCACACTTCTTGGAAATGAGCTCCAATGAAAATGTATAAAGAGTCCGATGTACAGTTTCATTGCCGGTGGCAGAGCACATCTAGAAGAAGGTCTTTCCGATGTGGCGTTCACATTGTTAGACGACAGAGATCCCTGAAGAGTAGACCTCCACCTTACTCAGCGCTCCCGTCAGATTCATTGGTGAGGTGACAAATGAGGCAGGACAGAGCAGGGCCGTCACCTTCCCGGCCCCTAAAGTGACGAGTGGGGATGATAGAGAGCGCATGCGTCCCACACAAAAGTCCCAGTTCATCCCCGCCATCGCCAGGCAAGGCTGGAAGAGCAGCCCCTCTCTGAAAGCCAGTGAGCTAAGCTGCAGCTTCCTATAGTGAACAAATGAGATCCGCCATTCCGCCTCCATTGCCCATACCAGGAAACTCCCCCCCCCCCTCTCTCTCTCTCTCTCTCTCTCTCTCTCTCTCTCTCATATTTTCTGGGGGAAATTCTGAGGATGGTGGTGTTTCTGAGTGGTCGGTTTTGATTGTTGTTCCACCCGGTCCCCTGTGTTGTTAACAGTTTTAAAATAATTGGTGTGTGTGTGTTTTGTCTTGTCTTGTCTTGTCTTGTCTTGTTTTGTTTATCTCATCATTTTTAAACTGCCTTCAGGGCAGGGGTAAAAAGTTAAAAATGAGGGTACAATCCACCTGGAAATTGGCCTATAGACTCTGTGCAACGAATGAGAGCTGCTGTGCTGCCCAAACCATGACTGCCGTCCTGCTGTCATCCAACAGTCCCCATTCCTTTGAATGAGCCTGCGAAGGATAACTTTAATAAACTAACACACATGACATGTATGCCATAACTACATAGCAAGCTAACATCCTGAACTTGGAACTTATTAGTACATTGAACTGTTACACCTGATTCGCTTAGGATCAGGATGTTCAGGTTTAAACCCAAATACTATACCCCCCCTTCTCATCGCACTTTGAAGCTCGCATCTGAATAAGGTTGCGCATCTTTCTGCACATCAGATGTCTCCGCACCTCCAAATTCCCTTGGACTCCTCCCAGGGCATCTACATCAGCTGGCCAGAAAAATCCACACTGCTGGATCAGGGGTATACTGTATCTTGAGCTGTGGCTCATGCTTGAAAAAGTATTGTACTTTTTCTTACTCTACTTAGGGCGCAATCCTGTGTAACTCTTGCACCGGTGTAACAGTAGATCCCCAAGTGTAAGAGCACGTATACCACTGTAACTTGCCATATGCCGACGGACACAGGGTACTGGCGTAACCCCCCTCAGATGCCGCGCAGGTGCAGTTCAGATACAGGACGGACACTGGTGCAACTCCGCTGGCGCAGGAGGCATTCTGGGGCATTTGCCCTTGGAATGCCCCCTGCAGTAGCGGAGTTGCGCCGGCATCTGTCCTGCGTCTGAACTGCGCCTGCATGGCATCCAAGGGGGGTTAAGTCGGTGTCCTTCCTGCGTCCGTCGGCGTACAGTAAGTTACACTGGCATAAGTGCTCTTACACCAGGATCTACTGTTACACCGGTGCAATAGTTACACAGGATTGGGCTGTTAGTCTAAGCACACAGCCTTATAAAGCCCCCCTCTCTGTAATGCAACTTAGCTTATGCAGTACGCGGCTAAGCGTGCGACCGCCACGGTACTGCATTTATGAATGAGAAGTTCCCAGTTCAAATTTTGCCCCAACTCACTAACTCAACTCAACTCGCCTCATTAAGCAAGTTGCAAGCTCTCAGTCATAGTGTCCCAGCTATAAGGGGATAATAATACTGGTCTACCTTATAGGACTGTTGCAAGAATTACTTAATTTGCTGACACTCAGAAGAAGAAGAGATCAATTCAAAGTAGTGTAGTACCACTAATAATTCTCCGTTATTTTTCATCTGAGCAGAAGTGTAGGTGAAGATGCCAAAACTTAAATGGAGGGTTTTGTCTTACATTATTCAAGATGGATCCTGTTCATAGGAGGAATTAATCAATCAGTCTGGCATCCAATGAGACATTTACCTCTGGTGGAAAGTTACTATTAAATAATGGGGGGGCGCGACTGTATCGATGGCAATACAACACGATTTCCACGTCCTTCCCACCTCCTCCTCCCTCACAGCTCAGATATGTATTGGAGAATGTAGGGTTTTAGTAGCAGAGCAATAGCGGAAGACCCTTCTCCTATGGTAAAAAAGAATTATCCCAAACACCCAGGCTAGATTGCTATCAGTAAAAAGAACACATGAAGGCAGAGGCTGGTAAAGGTTATAAAAAGAAAGTTTACTCACAGTTCAGTTCATATATACAGCATCTGGTTCAGACCAGAAGTTATTCTAATTTAGGATGGTGTGCCCCTTCAGCTGGCACACCCTGCATGTGCATCTCCAATAATATGATGGTGCCGAAGTTCCGGAATTTAAAACCTTGCCCAGTTTGATTGTATGCTGCTTTAGAATGTCGTTAGCGAAAGCGGTATACAAGTCAAGCAATCCAGACATTGATCCCATCTCCAGTCAGTGGCTCTGGCGCAGTCTACAGTGCTGCCGCTTCAGAGGCTATGCATGTGGACAGGTCTCAGGAATCTGCCAAAGCAGAAAAAGCGAGTTTGCAAAACAACAACAAAGCTTACCCACAGTTGGAGTCAATGTCCTGGCCATAGGGGAGGTGAGGAAAGACGGAGGAATGAAAAGTGATTCCAGTTCCCCAACTATTACCGGTAATTCACTCCAATTTGCTGTGGCTTCAGGATCCAATTTTTCTCCTGCAACAAATATTTGTACCTGACCGTGTCAAGTTCAAACTACCGGTAAGATTGCGCCAAGAGTACACGGTGTGTGAAGATATCTGGCCTTACACTTGGTTTATCTTGCCTGGACTGCTAATCTGTAGCTGGGATCTTTCTCAAACTCAATGTATGTGACTTGATCTGGACTCTTAACTGAAGGGGGGGTTGGCAGGCAGGCGGCACCATACTGGGCCGCCCACCCATTTTTTTCCTAGCGTAATTCTGTTGAGGCAAGATGTGGACTGTTGAGGCAAGATGTTGTGGCAAGATGTGCAAGGTTCTGGAATTGTGGACTAGTTGGCGATAACATGGGTACGGTTTTTGCGTCCATATCTCACAGAGAGCGTCAAACCCAAGAAGATAGTTCCTTTCGTTGCGCCACAAACCAATGGAATGAAACACAGCCCTACAAAACCTGGTTCAAGCAACCTGTTTACGCTGTGAGAAATCAAGGGGACACAATCTGTAATATGAAACGGTTGCGAAGTATCTGCTCTGGGGCGCTGACCTTACACCACAATCCTGTGCATGTCTACTCAGACATGCATAGGATCGTGCCCGTTGAGTTCTGCCCATTGAGTTCAATGGACCTTTCTCCCGCGTGAGTGTATATAGGATTGCAGCCTTGCTCACATTGAGTTGGAAGCCAAGGCTGGAGGCTGCACTCCTTCGACCACCTGCGTGGAGAATCCCATTGAACACAGTGGGATGATTCACTTCCAGGTAAGCATAGGCTTGTGCGGTGATCCTATTCATATTTCCTTGGAAGTAATTCCTAGTGAAATTAGTGGTGGTGTTTGCCTCCAATAGGCATGCATAGGCTCGCGCCTGATGTCCCATTCTTTGGCAATAGCGGGATTTATTTTGAAACTGCGTACTTAAGATTATTGCACCAGAAATGTGTAAGTGCTCTAACTCTGAAGCTTCATCTGAACCAATGCGCACTCCGCTCTGGAACAAGCGAGGCACTTACAGAGCAGAGACCCTATAAACATGTAAACTGCCCCCAGTGTCCAGCAGCCTAACGCTGCCCATCTCCAACAGTTTCATCGTTATTGCCAAGGATACTGAAAACGTGTCCAGCTAAAGTAAAGCTGCAAGTCCCATTGTTTTTCATTGGATGTAGTGAAACTGTGACTGACAGGTCCCCCCCTTCTCCCCCCTCCTCCCTGCTGGATAGAGGACCTGCTGGATAGAGGACCTGGGGTCACTAATTAGCCATCCAGCCTGCCAATGGGGAAAAAAATTAATTCTCTGATCCTAAATCATAAATACTGTAGATTCCAATAGGACTTTCTTCCATCATGTGTAAGACGATTAGAATCGGGAACGTACAAGAGGCTGTCCCGCGTTTGGACTTCAAAAAAAAAAAAAAAGAACGAACCGACAAATGAACGGATGA
The DNA here is from genome assembly GCA_026170595.1 of Plestiodon gilberti rubricaudatus. Lineage (NCBI taxonomy): Eukaryota > Metazoa > Chordata > Lepidosauria > Squamata > Scincidae > Plestiodon > Plestiodon gilberti. The sequence continues at coordinate 251,496,738 of JANXHW010000001.1, read as the reverse complement.
ATCACCAAAAGAACAAATGAACTGCAGACTCCAAACCCAGGAGCTCTTACATGATGGAGATGAAGCAGTGGATACATTATGGACAGCCTGCATTGGCTGAACTCAATGATCTTGTAGGTTCCTTGCTTCTACCTCTGTGATTCTCCCTGTCAGGACCCACCTTCTCATTCCCTCCCCCAAAGAGCTCAAGTTCCACCCAGACCCTAAGTTAGACGCGTGGAAAAATAAATGGGCTGCGAGGGAATCACACCCCAAAACTGGCAAGCGAAAAAAGAGCATTTGCTTTGGGGAGAGGGGCGAGAAAGAGGCAAGACGTCTATGTGGCTATGCGTATGTTTGGGTATACAGTATGCAAAGAGGATGTGGGGGCAAGTAGCACTGACGGGAAGCATAGATACTGCTCTACCTATCCTCCCACTCAGCCGTGAAGCTTCCTGGGTGACCTTGGTGGGCCAGTCACTATCTCTCAGCCTCACCTACCTCACTGTTGGAAATAAGCAGCTTTCGTCTGCGGGACACTGGGGGCAGTGTGCATTATCTGGTCACCTGAAAGACCTTTCACCTGGTCCTCTCCTTGACCCCTGGAAGGGGCGTGGCCCCTTGACTCCATTTCCTATTTCCTCTTTGCAGCCTTGTGTTCTCTCTCTCTTTCTTCTCCTGACTTCAAGGTGGAAGGTTGTGTCACCCTGGGCTCAAAAGCGAATGCACACCATTCAAAGCTGGCAGAGACCAGCCTGGCTCAATTTACAAGTCAATAGACAGAAGCCAGGAGGACAAAAGAAGTCCCCAGAAATGCTTCCAATGTGGGGAGAAGAACCATTATGCAAAACAATGTCCCAGCCCAGCCAGGAAGTCACACCTTCCAGAGAGCCTCCTGTGGCAAGAGCTAAACAAAGGAGTGATAAGAAGGGGGGGGGAATCCACCCCAAGCAGCATTCAGACAGGAGGAATACACACAAAACTTATAATATGTAGCCTTACCTGATTTTCTGGCACCCCGAGGGGGGCGGAACTGACATCATGGGAGGCGGGTCAATGAACCGTGATGTCACTTCCGCCAGAAGTGGGCGTGTCTGCCGGAAGTGGGCGTGGGCGTGTCCACCGGAAGTGTCCACGGGAGCGTGTCCAGACAGCTCAACATTAAATAATTAATAATTTCAACATTAAATAAATAATAAAATCAATTTAAATAATTATTTTACCTTTTTCCCCCATGCCTCTGAGCATGTGCAGAGTTATCCACTGCACCTGTTACCAAAACGGGGGTAAAAACTAAGAAAAGCAACCAGGCAGAGATCTGACATTTTTGCAATGCTCCCTTCTTTGCAATTACTGCTCCCCTGCCCTTCCTTGAAGTGAATCTAGGCATGCAGGCAGGCAGTGAGTCCAAATCTTGAATGCATTGAGGATCTAATTAATTATGTCACGTAGGGCAAAAGCACCTGCTCCCTGCTAATGCCCTGCACTGACTCCATGTCCGCCCCTTAATGTTCCTTGCCTTTGTTCCACTTGTCTTGCCTCTCCATCCCAGTCTCTGTCTTCTCCATCTCCTCGCGTCTCCTCTTCGTCCCGGCCGGCTGGGACTGCCCCCCTGCAGCGCTAATACACTGCCGCTGCCACTTCTTCGTCCGGACCAATCCTGGACTCTTTGCGCGCTTCCGCGAGGCTAGGAGCACTCCGGAAACGTCCGACTTCAATCGGACGTTTCCGAAGTGCTTCTACCTCGTCGCGCGCCTGCGCAAGGCTAGGAGCACTCCGGAAACGTCGGACTTCAATCGGACGTTTCCGAAGTGCTTCTACCTCGTCGCGCGCCTGCGCGAGGCTAGGAGCACTCCAGAAACGTCCGACTTCAATCGGATGTTTCCGGAGTGCTCCTAGCCTCACGTAGGTGCGCGACGAGGTAGAAGCACTTCAGAAACGTCTGATTGAAGTCCGACGTTTCCGGAGTGCTCCTAGCCTCGCGGAAGCGCTCAAAGAGTCCAGGATTAGTCCGGACGAAGAAGTGGCAGCGGCAGCATATTAGCGCTGCAGGGGGGCAGTCCCAGCCAGCCGGGACGAAGAGGGGGCTGGCCGGGTGCCCGGGATCTGGGCTCCCCACCGTGACTGTCCCGGTGAATACCGGGACTATGGTAAGGTTAATAATATGGAAGCAAAAGAGGAGAAGTCATACAGCTTTACTGGATCATATCCAGAACAAAAATGGCTTGTTGATTTGGGTTGTTCTTCTCACAGCTGTGCAGATTTGATTTTTTTTTCAGAATTTAGACTCCAGCACAAGAGGAAAAATGACTGTTGTGAGTGGAGAAAATTTGGAAATCCAAGGGAAAGGCCAAGGAAAGTTAAGTTGTCTTGTTAACAATGATAAACAATGTCTTTTATGTCCCAGGCCTGGATTCCAACATGCTCAGTGTATCTACACTGATGGACACACAATTACATTCTGTGAAGGAAAATGCACCATTACTAAAAATGATGAACTAATTGCTCAGGGATCTGAGCGTGGAGGTGTTTATTATCTAGATTTAACAGGTGAACAAACCATGTCTGCAAAACAAAGCTGCACGCGGGAGTGTCTCTATCTATGGCACAGAAGACTTGGACACAGAGATGGGAGTGCAGTCCTGGACCTGCAGAGGAGGAGTCTTGCAAAAGATCTGAAGGTAACACCCTGTAGTAATCACCAAGACAGATGTATAAACTGTATCAAGGCCAAGGGTGTAAGACCCAGTTTTCCAAAGAGAACTGAAAACCGAACTACTGAAGTTCTGGAGCTGATACACAGTGATCTGTGTGGGCCGATTCAAGTGCCTTCTACAGGCAATAATAAATATGTACTGACTTTTATAGGTGATTTCTCTAGATATTCAATGATTTTCTTGCTGAAAGACAAGAGTGAAACTCATGATATGCTCAGGAGATACGTGGCTGCTGTGACCAACAAATTTGGGAAGAAGCCCAAGATGCTGCAGACTGATAATGGCGGTGAGTACATTTCACAACTCACACAAACATTCTTGCAAGAGGAGGGCATAGAACACAGATGCACTGTCCCCTATACTCCAAAGCAGAATGGAATTGCTGAGAGAAAGAACCGCTCACTTTTAGAAATGGTCAGAAGCATGCTGAATGATGCAAAGTTGCCCAACCAGTTTTGGGGTGAAGCAGCAGTGACTGCTAACTACCTACAGAATAGGCTCCCCACTAAAGGTGCAACAAGAACTCCATTTGAACTGTGGCACGGGAGAATACCCAGCATGGACCATCTGAGAGTCTTTGGCAGCAAAGTTTACACTTTTGTTCCCAAAGAAAAGAGATCAAAATTAGATCTCAAAGCTGAAGAAGGTATTTTCCTAGGTTATTCACCAGGGTCCAAAGGCTACAGAGTGATGGACATGAATACTAGGAAAGTGACTACACGCCACGCACTGTATTTTGATGAACATGTAAAACCTGATGAATGCCAGATCTCTATTGAGAACTTGCCAGAGGCAGATGAGGAAATTGTGTATGTACCAGTCTATCACTACAGTGCACCCACAGCTTCAACATCAGAGCAAGATACCACAAGTACGCCAACAGAAGGGGAGACAGACGGGGAAGCTGAGTCACCGGAGCCAGACGTCGCTGAGCAAGCAGACCAGGTTCCAGTGCCAGAACCCAGACGCTCATCCCGTGAGAACAAAGGTGTACCACCTGCACATTTTGGAGTGTCCTGCCTCGCAAGGTCATCGCCACAACGCGAGCCGGAGTCGTGGGAAGAACTTGAACAGATGCCCACAGACCAAGCACGTAAGTGGAGAGATGCGCAAGACGAAATTCAAGCACTACACAGAAATAAAACATGGACCCTAACCGAATTGCCTCCTGGCAAGAAGGCAATAGGGTGCAAGTGGGTGTTTAAATTAAAATGGGATGCAGACAGGGGACTAGAACGCTATAAAGCAAGACTGGTTGCCAAAGGTTTCTCACAAAAATATGGTGAAGATTATGATGAGACTTTTGCTCCGTTTGTAAAACACACCACAGTGAGACTGCTTCTAAGCATTGTTGTTGTTGTTGTTCAGTCGTTAAGTCATGTCCGACCCTTCGTGATCCCATGAACCATATCCCGCCAGGCCTTCCTGTCCTCCACTATCTTCCTGAGTTCGCTCATTTTCATGTTCGTTGCATCGGTGATGCTGTCTAACCATCTCATCCTTTGCCTTCCCCTTCTCCTTTTGCCTTCAATCTTTCCCAGCATCAGAATCTTCTCCAGAGAGTCCTCTCTTCGCATTAGGTGGCCAAAATATTTGAGCTTCAGCCTCAGTACCTGTCCTTCCAGGGAACAGTCAGGCTTGATTTCATTTAGGATTGACTGATTTGATCTCCTAGCAGTCCAAGGGACTCTCAGGAGTCTTCTCCAGCACCACAGTTCGAAAGCATCTTCGGCGCTCAGTCTTCCTTATGGTCCAACTCTCGCAACCATACATTGCTACTGGGAACACCATCGCCCTGACTATACGAACTTTTGTTGGCATGGTGATATCTCTGCTTTTTATTATGCTATCTAAGTTTGCCATAGCTTTCCTTCCAAGGAGTAAGCGTCTTTTAATTTCATGGCTGCTGTCTCCATCTGCAGTGATCTTGGAACCCAAAAAAGTAAAATCTGTTACTGCTTCCATTTCTGCCCCTTCTATTTGCCAGGAATTGATGGGACCAGATGCAGATGAAAGTTAAACATCTAGATGTAAAGACTGCTTTCCTGTAGGGTCAGATATCAGAACAGCTGTACATGAAGCAACCAAAAGGCTTCACAGACAGCAAGAACGCGCATCTCGTTTGCAAGCTTCAGAAGGGGCTTTACGGCTTGAAGCAAGCTGCAAGAGCCTGGAACGAGAAATTGCACCAAATGTTAACACAACAAGGTTTTAACCACGGTAAAGCTGACCAGTGTCTATATACAAAACACAATTATGGTAAATGGATTTATCTTTTGGTCTATGTTGATGATTTGGTTTTATGTTATAATGATGAAAAGGACTATAAAAATGTAGTACAGCACCTCAGCAAAGAAGTGGAATTAAAGGAGCTGGGAGATGCCAAATACTACTTGGGCATACAAATTGAGAAGGATGAAGATGGAAGCTACCTTCTCAGCCAAAGAACAAAGACTTTAAACATAGTAGAGTCACTTGGGTTAAAAGATGCGCACCCAGTGGCAACACCAATGGAGACAGATTACTTCAAGCAAGGTGGAGGAGGTGAAGCAAGGTTGAGGCCTCCTGATAACAGGTATAGAGAAGTAATAGGAAAACTCCTATATCTTTCCACCACAACCAGGCCTGACATTACCACTGCTGTTGGTATCCTGAGTAGAAAAACCAGCTCTCCCACACAAGGAGACTGGGTTGCAGTCCTAAGATTAGTCAAATACCTAAAAAGCACTGCAGACTACAAATTAAAACTGCCAGCTTGTGATAACCCAAAGCTGGTATGTTACACAGACTCAGATTGGGGGGAAGATCCCTCAAATCGCAAATCAACAAGTGGACATTTGTTTATGTATGGTAATGGGGCAATTGGTTGGGCAAGCAGAAAACAAACCACTGTTGCTTTATCAACCACAGAGGCTGAATACGTGTCAGCATCTGAGGCATGTAGAGAGATAGAATGGCTCTGCTACTTATTACAGGATATGGGAATAGTGGTACCAAGGCCCATACAGGTTATGGAAGATAACCAAGGCTGTATAAAAATGATACAGTCAGAGGGCCACAATGCACGCACAAAGCACATAGACATAAAGTATCATTTTGTGCGCGGCATGCATAAGCAAGGTCTTATTAGACTGGGATACTGTCCAACACAGTACATGTTGGCAGACCTTTTAACCAAGCCTTTAGCAAGAGACCAGTTCCAGAATCTGCGACAACAGATGGGCATCTGGATTCCAGCAGTCGGCGCTGAGAAGGGGTGTCGGAAATAAGCAGCTTCCGTCTGCGGGACACTGGGGGACAGTGTGTGTTATCTGGTCACCTGAAAGACCTTTCACCTGGTCCTCTCCTTGATCCCTGGAAGGGGCGTGGCCCCTTGACCCCATTTCCTATTTCCTCTTTGCAGCCTCGTGTTCTCTCTCTCTTTCTTCTTCTGACTTCAAGGTGGAAGGTTGTGTCACCCTGGGCTCTGCCCAGTGGCCATCTTCCAAGCATACCACATGCAATGGGGCTCCAGCTGTAGGGGGGCCTCAGTCTTAAGTTAGAGTGGTCATAACCAGAAGCTGTACATATGAACTGAACCGTGAGTAAACTTTCTTTTTATAACCTTACCAGCCTCTGCCTCCGTGTGTCTGTTACTGATAGCAATCTAGCCTGGGTGTTTGGGATCATTCTTTTTTACCATAGGACTAAAATCCTCCATGCTCCAAGACTCACAGGGTTGTTGTGAGGACAAAAGGAGGGGAGGAATGATGTACACTACCCTGAACTGAGCTCCTTGGAGGAAGGGTGGTATGAAATGTGAATAAAATAAATAAATAAATCTTAAGAACTCTGAAAGAATATAAAAGTTATGCTTTGGAATCAGCCCCAAAGTCCATGTTATTGGAGAATATAGGGGTTTGTAGCAGAGTAATAGCGGAAGACCCCTCTCCTGTGGTAAAAAGGAAGTGGAAATAAAAGAACTGGGAGGTGCTAAATATGACTTGGGCATCTAGATTGAGAAAGAAGAGGATGGAAGTTATCTGTCTGCACTTCCGCTATTACTCTGCTACAAAACCCCTATATTCTCGAACAATTCATGTCATTCAGTATTCTATTCTTCTTAGGTTTCTAAGCGGCTACATTTATATGGAACCTCCATGCTCAGGAATAGTATACCTCTGAATATCAGTTGCTGGACACAAACCACAGGAGAGAGAGAGAGTCTGTTCACTTTCACTTCAGAGCCGGCTTGTCATCAGCATCCTTGGATAGGAATGTTGGACTGGGTGGCCCCACCGTCCCCGTCCCCCCCCCCCCCACATCACTGGATCCAGGAAGGCCATTTTTGTATTCCACACCAGCAGCGGTCAGCCAGAGATGCCTCTGGGTGCTCATCATCACAAGCCTGAAATGGAGGTGGTGATCGCTACTCTCTCTCTACCCAGCTTTTCAGGTTTCCGCCCTTAAGGTTGCAGTTCTGTGTAACCCACTTCGAAGGAAGTCCCATTGAACTCAGACAGTTTCACTTGCTTCCTAATTAAACGTGCTTAGGACGAGGAGGCTGCCTAGCTTACAGGCTTGGAGAGACCAGTTGTTCACAACTTGGGAGAAACCCTATTGCGAAACCGCTTTCACTGAGGTACAGCCATTGACACCAATGGAGCAATGTTTAGCCATAAAGAGCGATAAACAGGCTTCAAGTGCGGGCGGACGCCAACGAGAACAAAACTAGATATTTAGTGGAACTATACCATCTAAGCGAGAACCATGAGGATAATTGCAACCAATGAGATGCCGTCCATCATTTCCGAGTTAAAATAATTATCTGAACCTTGACCCAATGCATTCTCCCGCAAGTAAAAAATTCGCTGGCTCCAGTGGAACAGCCCGAAGGAACAGGTCAACCGTCTAAGTATTTTGACTCGGAAAGAAGTCCCATCGAATTCAATGGAACTTCAATATTCACACCTTGTGGACATGTTTAGGATTGGGATGAAATGAATTGATATGAAAGAGAATAAAATCAGACGTGTGGGTGCGTGTTAAGATTCTAGGTGCTACCGAAAACTTTTGGCACAATTTGACTTTTGTGGATTGATTTTCGTAGCAACGAGGTACTTTCTCTGACCGGATTTTCTCCTGCGTATGTGGAGGGGGGGGGGGGCGCTGGCAGGGAAATTGAAGTTCCGATCCTAAGATCCATCTTACACTGAAGTCAGTCTTCTTGAAGTGAGTGGATAGTGTTTCCACCAGAAACGTATGTGGGATCGGCGCATAAGAAAAGCACCTCTCCCTCCACATCTCCGGGCCTTAAATATTTATGTACGATTGGAAGGACAGTCGAAAAGCACCATTGGCTGTCAAGGAAAGAGCCGGCAGGCAGCCAAAGCTCTGCGCTGCGTTGCTAGGCGAGCCTGGGCACCTCGGCCTCGCCTTTGGCGCAGAATGTCCCGCTATGTTCTCAAAAGCCGCGTTGTAAAACTAGGTGGCCTCGGGTCTACTCTTGCCTATCAAATAGGTATATCGGCAGGGGTTGGACAAGAAGATGTGAATAGGACCCTTTCCTCTGGGATTGCAAAGCGCCGTGTCTTTCTCCCAAGAAGGGACATCAGACTCTACAGATGGTCTGATCCGAAGAGAGCTGAACAATCAGACGGTTCGGTTCAGCAGTTTTCGTGGAACTTAGAACATGAGTAAAATCACGTCGATGGGATGGTTTGCCTCCGAGGGAATTGCTCCTCCCCCCCCCCTTTCAGACAGTAAACTAAAAGGGCCAGCACAAGGTTGTGTGTGTGAATAAGGAGTTCAAGGCAAAGAAAGGTTCGTTCAAAGGGCTCTTTTTGGAAATCAAATCCATTTCATGGGAACTCCCTTTCACACCCCGATCCTAGGTACTTACATTCTGAATTTACCTAGAAGCAAAGACAGAGCGAATACGTGTTCATCAGCATGTTCTGTGGCGTCCTGCGGAGAGCTGGAGGCTTGTGTTCAGCAGCTAGTGAAGATGACTACACCATGGAGGAAACCAGCTGGAATTGTAGGGTTCTATACAGAACAATATTGTAAAGATCCTTATCGGATCTAGATAAGCCTGCCTATGTAAACCGCCTTGAATAATATCTGAAGAGCAATCTGAGGATAAGAAAGATGGTATATAAATACAGAAATAAATAAATAGCTGCTCCTATCCTCACCTCGAAGTAAAATTACACTCACACCTGGCCTTCGAAGGAAAGACACACCTGATCCTATATTTATTTCTCAGTAAAATCCCATTAGAAAAGAATGGGAATTATTAGGTCTATGTTTTGGGTTTTTTTCTGTTTCCATTCCTTCGAAATAAATACTGTCGCATTGATGATTAAGAAGAAAGTGGACTTTGCTCTGTTTGTTTGCTTGCTTGCTTGCTCTTGCTTGCTTGCTTGTTTGGCATCATTTGTAATTATCAGCGTTATTCACCTTCTTCACACGGAGCTTCTACATATCTCTGTGAGCTCTTTATTCCAAAATGTCCTTCCTCCCACTTCCCCGCATTTCCTCTGGCCTCCCCTCCTCACATCAGACCAAGACCTTGATAGATCTTCACCTCATCGGACAGAGCAGAATGAGACGCCAAAGCCAATTATTGTTCCCACAGCAGGAGGAGCTCAGGACCCCATCTGGAAAGACAAGAAGAGGAAGAAACGGTCAAGATGAACTGGCCACAGTACGTGTACGCACCGACGCAACCAGCGAGTCTAGCGACTAGCGAGAGAGGGGCGGGGGCGGCGAAAGCCACAAACCGCGTCTCTGCGGGCAGAGTTTGCTGAAGAAGTCTTCTGAAGGCCACTGTGGACTCTGCGGTCTGTGGGGCCGGCCAACCCGCAAACCAGAAACGCCGAAGCGCTCAGACTGAGATGTTGCAGAAGTCTAAAGACTCCCAGGACTCTTGCGCCTCCCCTTTCGAGTAAAACAGTTTGAAAATTGTGGTCCAACAACAGCTCCATCCTACCATCCTCCAAGACTGCGCGCAGGATTGCAGCCGCGCTTCCCATTACCTCGTATGCTTACTTGGAGGATATCTAGAAAATGCATGGAGAGGGTTCATAGCTCCTCCTCCCTTTATATCTTCTTGCGCACATGTTCTGAGACCGAGCTGGTTCAGTAGTTAACTCTGGCTTAGTCTTTGGGTAGGAGCTGAAAGGATACCAGGGAGTCGGGCTGGGAAACACCTCTGACTGAAAGTTGAAACCTGGGGGGGTGGACACCCACTCGGGGTGGAACGGACAGTACCACGGAGTTTCAATGGGTTTTGTGTATGTCTACTCAGACGTAAGTCCCATTGTATTCAATGGGACTTACTCCCAGGTAAATGTGGATAGGGTTGCAGCCTTTGTGAGGATAGGATTGCAAGTGCATATAAACCAAATCATTCAGGACACAATTTCGACTGAAATCCTTGGCACATTTGCATGAGTGTGTCGTTGACCTTGGCAGAATGTAATGGGGAGTAACCGACATTCGAACCTGACTTGAAAGCCGTTTCGACGAAGTGCCCACAGACATTACAAAATAATTCCATTTCGTTTCACTGGTGCGTTTTCAAATAAGCCGTTTGTGACAAGCGCACAAGAATAGTGTAAGCAATGAATCCCACATGCCATTTGCACGCCTCCTAACGTCCCTCCAATCTCCAACGCATTGAGTTGGACGTTTACAATCTCCTTGAAGCTCGTGGGAATTATGTCCTTGTCAATGTGTGTGGAGTCATTTGTTCGGTTTCTTTTCTTCAGCCGCTGGAAATTCTTCCGCAGCGTTTTCCGAATCGTCCAACGCAATTTCAAACGCATCAGGCTAAACGGAAGTACCTTGAGTTCTTCCAAACTCGTCTTTTTTTAATTGTTTTCAATTGGTAAGCTCCTTGGGGTCAGGGACTCGTCTAGATCCATTCATTTTGCTTTATGGAATTCTGTCAACCTCCCTCTGCAGCGATGATGCTGTGTAAATAAAGATTAATAAGGAAGCCCTCAGAGAGGTTGGCACCTCAAACCGCAACGACGTGTCCGTGTCGCCACAGAAATCGGTCCCACTGTTGCCAAAAGAGTCGACCTCTAACTGAGTGTGCTTTGGATAGCAGTCTTAAACCAGCTTGTGACCCACACAGTACAGGGTGCCCCTATGCAGGGACGCACGGTAGGACGCTTCCGGCTTGGTAGGAAGGCCCACTGATTTCAGCAGGACTTGTGTCCCTGATTGGAGCGGGCTTGGGACGGTGTGCGCAGGGACAAGCTGTCCGTCGTGTATCCCCGCAGCAGCGCCAGCAGCGCCTGTGCTGTGCTCTTACCACAATATTTAACTAGACATTCCGTCTGTTTGCAATTACACTATAAGCTATAGGCGTCCACCTGGGGGTTAAACCGCGTGGATAATCCTGTGTGAAATATTGGATGCCTTTACCAATGCTGGCCTCGCAGTCTATCAGCTGCACGCAGTGGAATATCGTGAGCGCAGGCTGTAAATAGATTGGACTTTGTTGTGGGAGAAATCTACAGCGATGGCGAGAGGATTTCGTTAGACTCTGCGAACCAACCAGACCAATTTTAAACAGACGTCTTCTTAAGGCCTAGGTGTAGAGCACAATTGACAACAACGAAATCCTGAGTATTCCTACAGGATACGTCTCATTAAGGTGAATGGGACTTAATTTCCGAGGAAACAGGATCAGCTGCCAAATAAAAATATATACGATGGTTGGCTATCTAATTGTTGGGGGGGGGGGGATTCTTGTAATTTTTCTACTATTAGCATTACTAGTGATAGAAGTAATGCTACTACCACTAGTAATACTTTATATGTGACTGCCACTGGGCTGCTGGTGCTGGTAGAGTGGGGCTTCGTAATAAGTAGCCTGGTTTGTTCGCTTGCAAAAACCTCAAGTCTGTGTTCAGGTACTTGGGGATAGACCCTTAAAATCAATGGGACATGACATAAGCTGAAATCCTATGCACACTTTCCTGGGAATTGAATGTACCCTATTGAATGTAATGGGACTTACTTCTGAGTAGACATGCATAGAATTGTGCTACCACAGTAACAATCCACCGGAAATTGTCCTGCACAAGTACAACTCCCATTGAAATGAGTGGGATTGGGTTCGAACACTGCAAAATGCGCGGTTTCCATTCATTCAAGGCTCGGAGAAACTTCAGAGCGGACTGTGCCCTGAGAAAATGAACTGTCGCGCTTTTCTTCCCCCTTTCTTTATATATTTAATAGCTATAATAAAAGAGGAACATCCTGATATCTTTATTTTGTTATGGCAAAAGTTTTTTCTAGTTTCTTTGTGATTTATTTAGTCTTTTCCTAGTTTGCATAAAAGACTGTGGAAATCGTTTTGAATGTGATTGTGAAAACAGAAGCTCTGATTTCTGGTGTTTTTTTTTAATTTAAAAACTTTTATTTCTTTTTCTTATTTCGGGTTCCTGACCATCCTACTCAACAGATGCGTCCCTTGGTCTCAGTTGTGTTGATTGTTTTTCCTTAGATTCCAAGTACTACCTGCGAATAAACCCCAAGTTAAATTCAGGCACCCCACACTTTGCTTTCACAATAACAGCAGGATTATTATTATTATTATTATTATTATTATTATTATTATTATTTTCAATTTAATGACCTCCTACTGAACCTATTCAGTTATGTGCGACTAATGGTTTGGACCAAAGATCGCGCATTTTTAGACCCAGTTTGAAGACATTATTTCTAACTTGACAGGCTATTTTTTTTTTCTTGACGGTAGCGGAACCTTCGTGCCAACACTGGCAAATTTCCAATGAAGTTATAAGGATTTGTCTCTTTCTGCCAACAATTTCAGCTGCCCGTTAGAAACGCAGCAAAAACAGCCAGGAGCTCTTCTGTAGTGGGATTTTTAAAACAAAACAAAACAAAACAGGAAGCACATAACTGTACATTGCTTTGCTCCGGAGAAACAACATCCATGTGAAAGGTTCTGGGGACAGAAAATCAGGGTGGGCACTGGGCAGGGAACAAGATTATTGCAGAGATCCCAGTCCTCTTTGCATCCGGTTTCTTTTTGGACTCCTCTCAAGTCAGGCACTGAATTCAGTCTTGCATCGCAATGATCTACAACGCGCCTGAAAAGACGTCGAGTTGTTGTTCCACTCCTGATATAAACCGATTTCTGGCCCGTCTTGCGTTGCTTACATTCAAGGCAAGGGCTGGACCCTTGACGCCTCAACTCCCTTTGCCCCTCAACCTCCGACTTCGGAGTCTCCTTGATTTCATAGGAATTTCCCTTTCCCCCAAGATGGGATTTTGTCTTACCGATGTTCCCATTTGTTTGGCACTCCGTTCCATTCAGCTTGGGCACCGTCCACTTCAGAAAGCGGGTTAAATTCAAGTCGTCTTGCTTAACTCAATAAAGGCATCGATTTCAGGCACAACGATTTTGAGTGTACTATATATTTACCTGGTAGTCAGAAGGATTAATTTTAATGGGGTTTTCTGTCAAGCACATGCGTTTGGGGTCAGACTTTTAATCATAAAGTCCCTATTTTTGTCCGGATTAAAATAAACGGCAGGTCTAATGAAGGGAAATCCTGACATCATATCGCTGCTCCCCTACAATTCAATCAATCAATAATCGCGCATTTTGAAAGAATCCGATTTTTCCTTGCAAGCATGCCTGGGTAGGTTGTTGTTGCATTTTGCCCGATAGCTTTCTCCAGAGCCTCCCCCCCCCTTTTTTTTTTGTTTCTTTCTTAGGCCTAGATCCGGCGAAAGTTCGTTGTGACCAACGTTCCACTGAAGGGGCAGCGCAATCCCATCATGCGTTGTTTACTCGGAAGTCAGTCCTACTGTGTTCAACGGGATTTTCTCCTGGGTAGGAGGACATCAGCTTGCAAGCCTTCCTCGCGCCTAACCGAAGTCCCGTGGCTTTCTATGGGGCTCATTCACTGCTCGCTGAACTGGGTTGGAGCCAAAAGCTTGAATTTGCTCCCACGACAAAGCATCGCCCAAATCAACTAGTTTTCTCTGCGTAAGGAAGAGCTCTTCCAAATAGGCTGCGCAGCTGTGGTAGTAGTACTAGTTAGGCTGCCCCGAAAGAGAAGTGACACCTCCTCTTGCCCCCTGCCCACCCCACGCACCCCAAGGTCCCCCCAACTTGCCTTTTCTCTGAGGGTTTCCCACCGCCCGTCAGACGTGGTTTTTAGAAAGACTCGGGCGCATGGCGTTGTGATTTGGTTTTTATTAAGTCATAAGAGAGGGAGCGAGGGTGAGCGAGAGGGGAATCAAAGGAGGGGGCAGGGGGAGGCCCCGAAAAATCAGGAAAGAATTAAGCAGGTAATAAAGAGAATAAGGAAGGAAAAGCCGCTGAAAGCTTTCTTGGATCAGAAACCTGCCCAAACTTTACCCGAGAAGGACTTTGAGGAGTGTTTGGAAATCAAGGCAATACAACCGTTTGGAGCGCGTTCCCTCAACTTGAGAACCCGGTGTGTTCGTAGCAGCATCAAAGAACACGCTCAGCTCCTGTTGCTGGGCTCATACCAATAACAATAATAATAAAATTATAGATACTCCTTAGGAAGGGTCTTGCCAAAATGTTCCTGCCCACTGAGACGGGTTACATAGATGACGTTTATATCTCCTAAAACAGTTACTTGCATCTCCCCCCCCACACACACACACACACTGTGACACACACACACACACACACACACACACACACACACACACACACACACACACACACACACACACACACACACACACACACTGGCAATAAAGGCTGCTCAGGCCCCAGGCTTGGCGATCCACCAACATGTTAAGCCCTAGGGACTTCGAAAGTATCCTGAGGCTGGATGAGAGCAAACATTCACTTGCCAAAGCGGCTGGGAGACCAAGCTTGATTCGCTTGCTGCAAGGAACGCCTTCCGCCACCCGCTTAAGCAGGTGCTCAAAGTGCCGCTGAGGCTGAGTCAAGGGTCCGTAGACTTCAGTGGGCCTCGAATATATTCAAATTCAAGCCTGTGTCGCCTTGGCTGAATTGCCGAACAGACTGTAAATGGGTCTGGGTACAGGAGGTTCGCGTTTGGAATGTGCATAGTGCATGTCAGCCCTCGTTGTGTTGCGTTGTGTTACAGCGGTATTATCATGTCTTGCCACAATTCGCTTAAAACCAAAGTCCTTGGACTTAAATAGCTTACAGCCAGGGCCTCTGAGGGGTAATTTGTACCCTGGCCCAGGGTGAAAAATGGGTCAAAAAGGGGGCCCTGGAGCAAAAAAGGGGGTCCAGGAGCCAAATTCATATGTAGGGAAGGGGCCCAATAGAAACTTTGTACCCCCTGATAAAATTCCTCTGAATGGCCCTGCTTACAGCACAATCCTATACATGTCTACTAGAAGCAAGCCCCATTCAATGGGACTTACATGTAAGTATGTATAGGGATTGCAGACTTATTAGGTCCCTAAACTGAAATGCACTTGCACTCGGCCTTAACTTTACTTGTGTGTATCCCGTCCATTCATCGGTCTGTCTGCTGTTCTCCTTGCTTTCTGGAAGAGCAGCCAGGAACTTTTTTCTCGACTGCACAAGTTCACCCAGGATATCATACTCCAGCTCGCTCAGGTATCCAGACCTACTCATCATCCCTAATCCTGGGTGGGTTAAATCTTTGCAGCAAGGATGGCCCTGCGAGCGAGGAAAGGGTTAAGAAGCCTTCTGAGTGAGGAGCCGCGGATGCCGTTTGCGTAATATCTTTATTACTGAAAACTTCAAGGTAAAGAGAGAACGAAAGAGAGCGCGCGCAATGGAAACCAGATGTGGGGATGGAAAATGAGGGATTACAAAGAAAGACGGAGAAAATGGAGCGTAAAGGAGCAGCAGGACAGGAGTTAAAATGGGGAAGGAGGAGCGTAGGGAAGCGGACCTGACTTTTGCAGGATCCGTTTCAGAGATCTGGAGCTGTGGCTAGCCAATCGACCAAGCCAAAACGCCTTTGGAGGCGTTTTGGAGGATTGATCAGCAGCATCCACAAAGGCCGTTTCTGTCCTCCCGTCCCAAAGCAGACTCCCAAGGACGACGGCGGGCAAATCGAGAGTCCTCTCTAGTGCTACCTGGAGGAGGCGGAGGAAGCGTTAATTAAAAGAAAACCATGAACAGCAATCAAATGTAGAGCTCTGGTCGTTTTTATTATTCCTATTGGCTGCTGGAGAAAAGCGAAACAGCATCTCATTGACCATCATTGTCTAGTCGTTTTTTGCCTCCTCCCCCCCCCCCCACGCCCGTCCCGGGCAGAGTTTGTGTAATTTTGGCAGCGATTGGAGAGGCAGAAATTCTAACAAGTACAGCTTGTCCTATCACAACCATGAGATGCTGGGGGAGGGGGAGCTGAACCTGTTCCACTTCTGCCTGTCACCAAATGTTTTTCAGGCACAAACGTCTAGCAGAGAAACCAACAAACCGGCACACCAATTCGGACCGGATGAAAACGGTCCCAGTCGGGGAGATCGTTTTCTCCGGTCCAGCAAAGCAGAATTGTCATCTGGAACCCAAAGATCCTTGTGAAAGGAATCAGGGGAGGAGGGGGGGTAAGGGGGAGATTCCCTCCCTCCCTGGTGCGGAAGAGGGCCTACTACAAGAGGCTAAAGAGCCCGGAGCCCTGGAGCTGCCGGGACAAGCCAAGAGGGAAGAGGACCAGAGCGAATCGAGTCTGTCATAACCATCACATTTCTCCTGGCTTGCACAGATCATCATATCCATCCCCCTAATTGCATTACTATCATGTGGCTGGTTTCTTCCCCCCCCCCCCCGCCTATTTTTTTTATTATTTTGAATGTTTTTAAACAATCCTTAATAACGTTTTTTTTTCCTTTTAGTGCAAAAAGAAAGAAAAAACATTCATCTGACCCCCTCCCCCCCTTCCTCTCCCTTTCCGCTCTCATTCTGTACTTATTAATTGGACTAGAGGACGGAGAGAGAGCTTCTTTGGTTCTTGTGGCTGTGGATGTGTGGAGGAAAAAACTGGGGGAGGAGGAGGAGGTAGACGAGGAGGAGGAGGAGGAGGAGGAAGAGAGTGGGAGGCTGAAAAGTTCCTCGAGGAGGCATTTTCTCTTCCCCCCCCCCTTTCCTCCACTCTTGGAGTTGAGAGCCAGAGAGCGAGGCGAGAGAGACCCTTTCCCCTCTTGCTAGATCTTCAGGGGGTTTGGGGATCTGCTTCGCTTTCAAGAACATCTGACTTCTCTTAGTGCTCTCTCGCCCAGCTGTGAGTGTGTGCGACAGTGCGAGGGAGGGGGGGAGAGGGGGGAAGAGAGCTAGAGAGGGAGAGCGCAAGAGAGGCTTCCTGGCGGTGCATGAGGACACTGCCGGGGCCTTTTAATTTTAGGCATGAATGCCGAGAGTTGCGTCTCGTTTTGCGACCCAGCTGCTGCTGCTGCCATGGATTCCTTCTACAACGCCGCCTCGCAGGGCAGCGCCGACGGTTCCTCGCCTTTTAGGGCATTTCCAGGCAGCAGCGACAAGTTCAGCTCAGCTTTCCTGGCCAGCAAAGGGCAAAGCTTTGGCGACAGCAGCAGCGGCGGCAGCAGCAGCAGTAGCAGCCCCAAGTGCCGGGGCCGCTACAGCCAGCCGGATTGTCAGTCCCTGGACAGCAGCGGCGGGCAACAGGCGACGTCGGCCGCCCCCTTCCACAAGTATCACCCGCAGTCGCAGCAGCAGCCGCAGCCGCCGCCGCTCTACGTGCAGCGGGGTTCTTGCAAGAGCCCTCCGGGCGGCAGCCTCAAGCTGCAGGACACCAGCGGCCACAACGGAGCCCTGCAGCTCTCCTGCTACGGTGAGTCCCCGAATCGGCCAGGGCAGGGTTGGGATCGTCTAGGGCTGAGGAGCAAACCCGGCGGGAGCCTTTAGGAACAGCCTTGACTGGCCTTTTTCACCGCCACCTCCTTTGGCCCGGATTTGGGTTTCTCTGCACAGATCTGGAGTCACGCCTGTGTCGCTGCCCACCGTTTACACTGTAATTCGGATTTAGGGTTTCTTCTTTTTCTCCTCCTCCCTTAACTAGAGTGTTAGAAGAGTGTTAGAAGTCCAGCGCCTCTTTGTTTCCAAAGGCAGAAGAGCATGGACTAGAGATGGGAAGCAATGGAGGCTCCCCTAGGAAGGCAAACTCCCAAAGATTGAAGTTCTAACGGTCCTAGAGAGACACACCTAGAATATGTTGATAGAATCCACAAACTAGATAAACCAAACATTTAAAACCCACTGACGTTCATAGGACTGGAAGTTCCCTTTTGGAAGTCCTATACATTTCAGCGTGTTGTTGTTTTTTTAAATGTATACATCTACTCTAGAATCTGATAGGTCAGCTTAACTGCCTTGAGAATCAGGTTGACTATCTCTCCCTCCTCAATCCTAAAGGTATTTCTTAGACAAATTACACTAACTTCATAGGAATGAGCTCTGGATAGAGGTATTTAGTAAGAGAAAGAAATGCACATTTGGAGTCGAAAAAGATCTCGGTTTGAAAGAGGATTTGATTTTAGTGGTTCATTTATAATGTCTTTCTCAAGCGTTGCTTCTAATTTGGTTTCATTCCCCCATTTCTGGTCAAGTGTGCCTTTCCTATTTCTCCTGGTTTTCATAACTGCTACCAAGTCAGCATCCCAAATCCTATCTTCCCTGCTCTCCATCTTCCTTTGTCCCAAGACCAGGGTCTTGCTCAAAGCAGACAGCAGTGACCGTCTGTTCTCATGGAGACCGTGTGCTTCGGAGCCGTCTAATGGCATTGCGGGGACCGGGTGCTTGAGAAAAGCACCGGGCAATGTGCAGCTCCCCGAGCAAGTCTCCTCCTCCATCGAATTCTGCCCTGCGCTGGCTACTGCAACCCGCAGTGTTTCATTAGTGGCAATTAGGGCATCTCCTCCTCGCATTGGCGCGTTTAATTAATGAATAGCCTGACCTGGGATCCATTCTCCTCACAAGTGTAACGACGCGGTTCAAACTTCAAACTGCAGGCGCAGGCCAATGTTTGTTTAGGCGGTTATTCTGGGAGGCGGAATTAACAATAAGGGAAAGTGAAAATAGAATGATCTCTCGATGGCTTTCCCCAGGGTCTCGCTCGCCCCCCTTCTCGCGAAATCGCAGTCCGCATCCTGAGATCTCCTTCTCAATCCTAAGAGATTTCTAGTTTCTTGGAAGAGAGAAAACGGATTCAGCAGGATTGGAGCTTTACAGGAAGCAATCCTGAGCGTATTTTTCATTTTCGGAGAAAGTGCGGTTAGAATCTGGCTTGGCTAGACATCTTGGCTGACCACAATTTCAGTGTTTCAGTGTTTCCCCTTCCCCACAATTACATTCGACAAGCTTTGCCCCAGCTAGAGACCCCGGAAGCAAATCCGGGGCCGCAAACGGAGAAAGAACCAGCGATGTCCATCCAGATGAACAGTGGCAGCCATGGCGAGGAGGAGGATCCAACCAGCGTCTGTCGTTTTTAAGTTCCATTGGTGCCATGTATGCATCTCTTCCAGGGAGTGGGACTTAACAGCGCGCCACTTTGGCTGGATCGTGCCCACACAACAACCCGGATGACTTCCTTCTTATTGAGGCTGTTGGGACATTCAGCGCCCCCCTGACCAGCAGGATTTGCTTGCTGAGGGCTTTCGAGTGACTGTTCTGAGTATTTTATTCTGACCTTTCTCCCAGGAAGCTCAAGGCAGCTTGCTAGACTGCCCCTCCCCCTTTTTGTTTTCAGTCCTCATAAGAAGCCTATGAAGTAAATTGGTGAGAGAGAGAGAGAGAGAGAGAGAGAGAGAGAGAGAGAGAGAGAGAGAGAGAGAGAGAGAGAGAGAGAGAGAGAGAGTCGAGGTCTTCTATTGAGTTTCGCGCCCAAGCGCCGGTTTGAATACGGATCTTCTCAGTCGAAGAAATCCACCAGTCTTTTACGACCACATTGCCTAGCTCCAGTCCATCGCCTTGTTTTGCACTCTAGTTTGTTCTTTCCCAATTGCTTTTCATGTCCTGGTTACCTTTGGAGACTCATCCTTCTCTCCCCCCCCCCCCACGTTTCAGTCATTTTCTCATCACCAGATTTGGTGAACGTCGAAGACACCCTCTTCTTTCCACCCACCCCAAAAGGCTTCTGAAGGCTGGGAGTGTTTTCGAACTAGAGGGAAAGCGATAGGGCCCGGGGTTATGTTCACAAGCCATCCATCACCCGAGCAGCAAAAAGATCCCGATTTCTTCCTGCGCTTTCTGGCTTCACTCACTTCCTTAGACAACCGACCGATTTGGGGAGTCGAGCGAGGTTCCCCTGGGGCTGGAACTCTTCGTGCTTGTTTCGTCCGTGTTTTTTGCGGGCGTCTTTTACCAGTCTGTTTAGCTCCGCTCTGGACTACAGTTGAAAGGCGATGCAAATCACGTTGCGCAATTGCGCATCCAGTAGACTGACGAGGGAATGCAAGAGCCGAGGGGAGCTTGCTGAAGTTAGGGAAAGGCTTTAGCTCTCTGCTGTTAAACCCTGTCAATAATGCGAGAGACAGAAAGTCCAGCGCCAAGCCGCCGCCCCCCCCCCCCCCCCCACACATGAACAGTGTCGCTGCTTTTTCTTTCAAAGTGCAGGTCTGGTCTGGGAGATTCCCCGTTTGGAAATCATTTTTGGAGGGGGAGAATTTCATTTTAAAGAAATTCGCTTTTGTAGAAGGAATCCAGAAAGTTTCCTCTCCACTCCCCTAAGAACAGCTTCAAGTCCACACAACAGGCAGAGTCCGCAACCGAGGACTCTCTCTCTCTAGTACAGCCCCGTCCCTCACACTCTTAAGCCTTGTTGATTTCAGGGGGAATCGGAATGGAGCTGAGCTAAATTCTGGATCAAGTAATAGAAAATGCAGAACCAAGAGACCACCCCCAGTCCGCAAAGTCTCGATACATCATTTTATAGCAGCAGGATATCGGCTTCGCGTGACTACAGAGGGCAAATTTAGCGGTAAGCTGCTTTCCTCTACAAGGGAACGCTTCAATCCCCTAGACACAGAAAAGGCAGCTGTCGAAACATCTTGCTGGAGAGGAGATCGGAAGAAGGAAAGCCGCAGTACAGGTCCCTCGTGCCTGAGGGAGGGCAGAACAGGCCCCGATTCCTTTCTGCTTTTGAAGTTCCGGAAAGCGGAGTCACTCCGAATTCGGTGCTGAAGAAAAGCAACTCCAGGCAGAGGACAGGAGGAGTGAGAATAGATTTACTGTAGAAATTCAAGGGCGCCTGAGGCGGCCCCTAAGAGCTCCAGCATTCTGCTATCGTAGCAGCAGGACGATTTCTTCAAAGGCTGGCTGGAATTCCAGGGCCCACCGGCGCACTGGCCTGGAACTCCGGCAAGGCTTTGAGCGGAATCCCCACGGACTGCGCAGCGCCAGAATCCGCCGCAGCCGCAAGGGCAGGACAAGGAGGGGAACTCTCCCCGCTCTCGTCCGTCGCCCAGTGCCAATAACCGCACGCTCACCTGAGTCGTGGGATGTCATTAGCAGAGCCTCAACCGCTCAGTCAGTCCCCTACTTTCCCAGTCGGCTTCTCTGCGAGGTTCAAGATGATAAATCAGGAGGACGCGGAGCGGGTGGGGAGCACTTCTCTTAAAAAACAGCCCCCGACACCTGCCGGAGAATCTGTTTTAAATAAGCGTTTGCGCACTGCTGGACTCCACTAACAGCTCTGTGACTGGTTTTTGGAAGTGAGTCGATTATAGCCCCACAGACTCCAGTGGCCCTTTAACAGCCCACTTCCTCAAACCCACAAACTTCCAACTTTGGAATCTCAGAGTAAACCGGCTTCGCTTCAAAGTGTTTCGGCCTAACAATATGCTGGATGGCACGCTAAGATATCATTGTGCAACTCTGACCTTGTCAGTACTAATTTTTTTATTTTAAAAAATCATTCTGTTTGACTAAAGCTATTCTAAATACGCTTTCTTGGAAATAAGGTTTACTAAAATCTGCTGGACGTTCTTCAAAGTAAATATACAAAGGGTCAATGGGTTTGCGTCATTATTTGTTTGTTTGTTTATTTAGTATGATTATTTTTGAAAACCTCCAGAGCACCTTCGCAGCAAATCATAATACCTTGGAACGTGTGCAAAACAGTGCAGTCTAGCCAATAAATTAAAAACAATCATGGCAGAACTTCTAACCACCTTTCAACCGGATTTGTGCTTTAAAAGGAGATCTCCTTAACGGCCTAGTAGTTTATGTGAGTGATGTGGCTTGGGGAACAAGGAAGTGTAATGAGAGCCACCTGGATTTGTGGGGCTTAATGAATCAAAATAATGAGTACTGATTAAAGAATAGTTTTGGGTTAACATGTAAAAGAAGATGGGGGGGGAGTATTCGCCAATAGAATTACTGGGGCACATGACAT
Organism: Plestiodon gilberti rubricaudatus; assembly: GCA_026170595.1. Lineage (NCBI taxonomy): Eukaryota > Metazoa > Chordata > Lepidosauria > Squamata > Scincidae > Plestiodon > Plestiodon gilberti. The sequence goes on along the minus strand of JANXHW010000001.1, from coordinate 251,474,669 downwards.
AGACTTCCAATAGATAGGTGTGCATGGATTAGCCACAAGGAAGATTTTTTTTTCCACATTTTTTATACCACCCTTCCTCCAAGGAGCTCAGAGTGGTGTACATATTTCCTCCCCTCCTTTTTGTCCTCACAACAACCCTGTGAGGTAGGTGGGGCTGAGAGATGGTGACTGGCCCAAGGTCACCCAGGAAGCTTCGTGGCTGAGCGGGGATTTGAACCTGGATCTTCCAGGTCTAAGTCCGACTCCCAAACCACTACACCATCCTGGCTCCTGGATTAGCGTCCGTCTTCTAGTAGATTCTAAAAGTCATTGATGGAATTAAGTGCCCTTAATTTCAGGGTGTAGCAAAGCCTTTCTTTGTGGAGTGGCCAGGGTGGAGCGAGGGGGAAGGAAGAAGGCCTGTCTGTGGTTTTGCGCCTACAGAAGCGAAACACATACACACAGGGCCCGTTTCATCCCGAGCACGGCTCAAGCCACCGGCATTCGCATAGCACGGCAGCTGGAAAGCAAACAGCAGCCCGTTTGAAAAGGTCTCGCGTCAAAGGAGCTTTCTCCGACGGGAATGGATCCTCACGCTCTTAGCCAGGCCAGGCGGGCTTCTTCTCCCACCGCCAGGCAATTGCAGACACGACTCCAGGTTAGGTTAGCCACACTTCTGCTGCAACTGGATCCTTTAACGATTTGTAGGCATTGGAAATGGCCGTAAACTGCAATAAGCACTAATGGCTTTGAGTGTCGGTTTGGTTAACCAGCGCGAGCAGCAGCAGTTTTGCCAAACCCCAGCTCGTGTTTTCCTCTCCGGGCTTGGGGCTTCCTCAGGCTCCCGGGGGAGGCCGAGCGCATCCCGTTCAGACTTGGGAGGAGAGCAAGCAGGGAGGGCATCATCATCCCAGGGGAGCTGGCGAGGATGAGTGGACCTGAGCGCTTCACAATGCACTTATTATAGACCCTGGAAAACATTGATTTGCTTGACAGTGAAGTCGCACCCTGTTACCTGGAAGCAAGTTCCATTGAAATCAATGGGACTTCTCAGCAAAACTGTTAAAAATCCGGATGCCAGGGAGGAGAGAAATATCCCCCTTGGGAAAAAAACACACAACCAAACGAGGGAACCAAAATGATTGGGAAGGGGGAAAAATAATCTTAGTATTACTATTAAGTGAAGTTCATGCAAGTGACCCTCGGAAAATAGCACTCCAGCCTTTCATGCACCAGGGAGTCCTCCCGATGTCCACAGAGTTTGGTTCCAAACAATGCAGAATTCCGGTTTCGGGCTGCTCGTTTCATGAGTCCAGTGAATGCCATTAAAAGTCATTCCCATGCCAGGAATTGACTTTCAAGGTGCTTCAGAAATAGCCTTATGGCTTCTTCCAAACACTTTGGTAGGCGGGCCCAGATCCCTGTCTGGTTGTCTTGGGAATGGGAATCAGGATTCGCAAGAGGCCTATGTGTATGGACCCGTGTGTGAGAGGGGGGGGGGGCAGACAGACGGACAGACAGGGACGCTATATTAAAGAACCACAGGACGGAGTCTGTTCTGATCGGCTTTTGCACTGCAGGGCAAATGGACATTACATGGAGGTAACTGACCTCTTGGTTTCTTGGCCCCCGCGCTTCAGACCTTTCCTTCTTTTCCGAAACTAACCAGCCCAAGGTCACTGGTTCTGATCTGCTGGTCTCCCATTCGCCTGTTCAAGGCCCTCCAAAGACCTTGAGGATTTTGCCTCTCTTTCTTAAATCTTAAACTACCGTTTCTAAATTTGAGGGGGAAAAAATGTGTACTTGTTCCTCATTATTACACTTCTCAGTGGTTTAACTCCCTCCTGAATCCATTCACATGGAAATGACTCTCTCCCCGTTGTGGTACCTAACTCGTGGTAGCCCAGTCAAGCAGCCCTGGTCATCAGTGGGACATTTGCCAGCGACCTGGCTCAGTTGTGGTGTGCACCCCCGAAAGAGAGGTCGATGGGGCTGTGAGAATGCAAGCCCAATGCCAGAAGAGTTTGGGAGCAGGGGATCGTTGCCCGCCCCCCGCCCCCAATCTAGGTCTATGGGCTTTATACAGCCCTAGCTAGAACCTGTATTCTGAGTGATCCCTCAATTGCCTGAATAGAAGGCCAGCTCATCCATCAATTTTTCCACGTTCACCCACCACCTCGTTAGAAGACCCAATTCCCAAAGGACCCTGTTGCCCAGGGCTCGTGACTTCCCCTGTTTTGTTTTGTTTTCTCCTTCCACTATTGGAACTGATTTCACAGCTGTTAAAAAGGAGGCTGCATGCATCTGATTTCAGCCCGATCGGAAAATCAGTGTCAACAGAAAAATGCGTTGATCTCAGGATCGGGGCCTTTAAAAACCGGTGTGTGTTGGGGGGGGCAGTACTCACAGTGTACCTGACTGTGAAACAAGAAGCACACAACACTACAGCCAAATATCTCTGGAGATACGCATTCTCGTTGGACGTTGACGCAGCAGCGTTCCTAATTAGGATCAAGGTGTGTGTGTGTGTGTGTGTGTGTGTGTGTGTGTGTGTGTGTGTGTGTGTGTCCCCTTATAAGCGCCGTCTACCTAACTGTTCCAATGGCTAGAAAGCAGAACTCTAGAGGACACAACTCTGATTTATTCAAATAGATACGGGTAGGAATAGACATGCAGCCTGAACATGAACATGTTTACTCAGATGCAAGTTCCCCTGCGCTCAATTGTGTTTACTCCTGAGTAAGTGTGCGTAGCAGCTTTAAATGACGTGCACATAAAATATAAAGAAAGAAGGGCGGGAAATCGGAAGTCTTCGTTTCTAGATTCAGTTTAAATGGCACTTAGATTCTAATTAAGTGTAGTCTTGGATTATTCTTTTAAATAAAGCTGGAAGGAAGGTTGTTCGTTGTTTTTATTTTTGTTTGCTTTTTGCACCGATTGTAAACTGAAGAAACTTGCTTCCAATAGCCCGTGGAAACGTCACCTCGCTTGGTGTCTACTTCTCTGTGGTTTCTGATTGCTAATCAGTCTTGCGGGTATATATATACCACTGAATGCGCCTCTCTTTTCTGAATACGACCTTCTTTGCTTTTTTACTTCGAAACGACTGGTTGTGGATAATTTCTCCGCAAACTGGAACAGCAATTAAAATATACAAAAAATAATAATAATAAAGCGTAAAACTAAAAGTAGGCTATAGATCTGGGTTAGAGGTGGGGAAAAAAAAGAACCTCTCAAATGATTTATGGCTGAAAGTAATCTGAATTACTATTTCTCCGGCTTGGAGCTGAGATAAATTATATTTCTCTATAAGGCAATATATTGCCATCTTGAAATATGGGTTGGGGAGGGGATTGGGCGAGTGCGGGGGGGGAGGCTTCTTGCGAAGCGTGCGAGAGAATGTGCCCTGGGATGTTTGCTCACCGGATTAAGAGAAAGAAAAACTGCTTTTCCTGGCACAGGCAAATTCTAAAGCGCCAGGCCTGGCAGCTCATAACGACCTGTTTTATTTTAGAACGAATAACCGAAGCAGTCTATAAAGAGGCATTGTTGGGAGTGTGAAGAGAATGTGTCCCTCGGAATCAGGCGAGAGGTACAGCTTTTCCAAATGGCGTTTCGACGCCCCATCCATCCCCATTTTCTTGCTCAGTCTACTGCTCTGGAAAACACCCTACACTTGAATGTAGCCATTGCGGTAAAGAAAGGCCTTGCGCGAGAATGATCCCTGAGTTCATGTCAAACTCTTCTTGACCTATGGAAACTCATCGAAAGAGGCTAGGAAAGATTCCTCGTGGGCCGTGGCGGCATTAGCCACGCTGCAAGGCAGACAGAGGAGGCTCATTAGACCCCAAGAGCGCCATGATCGGGCAGACCTGCGATGAGAGTGAAACCACTGACAGGGAAGGTCACACAGGGGCCGTCTGGTCCATGCTGTTCACAAGCCCCATCTCAGAGGCGGAGCGGAGGAGACCTCCTTGCTCAGAACCCTGGTGGTGGCTTTTCTTCATATGGCTGGTTTGGCGCAACTTGTCCAAAGATGGCTGAGGAATTCAAGTCTGACCTCTTCATACGACCTAGTTTCACCGACTTTTCGTCATTTTCAGATAAGAACAGTCATTTCTTTCCCGGGGAAAGCAAAACTGCCTGGAAACAGAAAACCCATCCTGAATAGCAGTCTGACCGTCCACACGCCCAATACACCTCCCCCCTCCGCCGAGGAGATGAGCAAACGGTCGCTTAGGTGACTAGTGTTGTCTTCCCTTGTGATAAGCGGTGTGGCAAGGTCAGGATCCAATCTCTGGGCGCGCAGCTGAGGCGCAGATAGAGTAGAGACCAGAAAACACCTTGCGCGCCTGGAAGGTGCCCTCTCCTGCAAAAGGACGGAGAGACACAAATAAGGCTCTGTGTGTGTAGAACAGGAGCCACTGGAAAGTTCGTGTGTTCCTGCGCAGATCCTATTCATTCAATTGTGCTGCGCAAGATAACTTCCCCATTGGGTTTTGTCCAAAGCTTTTAATACTGAATATCTGGTGAGTGCAGCATATTTCCCTGCAAGGAATAGCATAACACTGGAGACTTGCAATCTTATACACACTTGCCTGGGAGGAGTAAGTTCCATTAGACTCAGTGGGTCTTACTCCTGAGTAGACATTGGCGGGGCTTGCGCTGTACGTTTCCCCTATAGCCCTAGGCCCGAGCTACATTGTCCGCGTCCCGTGCCCGTCTGTTGCCCCGCCCCCAGGTCAAACAACAGGCTCTGATTGGCCAGAGGTACCGCCGGACGCAGCAAAAGTCGAAGCCACCTCGACTTTTTCTGCGTCCGCGCTATGTCCAGCCAATCAGAGCCTGTTGTTTGACCTGGGGGGCGGGACACCAGACGCGGACGCGACGCGGACAATGTACGTTTAGTCGGAGTCAATTTTTCTCCATTTGCCATTCTGTGCTTTCCTTTGGATGATGGGGGCAGGTATTCTAATCTAGCCACAAACCAATCTGTCAGTGCAATCCTATGCATGTCTACTCAGAAGTAAGTCCAATTGTTCTCAATGGAGCTTACTCTCAGGAAAATGTTATAGGATTGCAGCCTGTATCTTGGTTTGTGAGTAAACTGGAAGGGGACAGACACAGACCGGAATTGGGGGGGGGCGGGGTTAGAAAGCATATATCCTTATTCAGGATTTCTTATTCAGGATCATCTCTCCACAAGGGTGGCGAGAAGAATGCGATCAGGTGATCTGACAACGGGGAAGGGGGGGCATAAGAACGGTAGAAACCTTCGTTTGGGAAGAGACGACAAGAGAGGGAACCCCCCAGGGCACTAATCCAATCGGTGCGGACTTCGTAGATTCACACCGATTGGTTTCCCTTGAATTTAATGAAACTTAGCCAGGAAGTCAGAACAGGTGTGGGGACTAAGGTGGGTGGGGGAAAGAAAAGGCAGTTGAAAGTTCTTTCTTTGTTCTTCACCGACAACCTCAGCACGAAATCGTCATTGATCTGAATGGAGTGTAAATGACTAGGAAAGGCTGACTGCATAGTACTCGATTAAAAGCGGATGAACACAACCACCGTCCGTCCGTCCACCTATATCCACCCTCTGCCCATCTTTCTTCATGATTTCCCTTACCGACATGTTCTTTTTATGACACGAAAAGCAGATGTGAAACTCCACCCCCCCCCCTTAGATAGAACCGAGGGAGGGGATTTAGGATCGGAGCGACGAGCGAATGATTCTTCGTGCTGCTCGATCAGAGCTTGTCTAAGGAGCCAATAGGTTGCTACTCCCCCATAGGGCTGCAGTGCGTGACAGACACAAGTTCAGCAAGAGGCGTTCTCATGATGCTACAAGCTGTGCTTAATGCATTGGAGTTTCCGTCTGTTGTTAAAAGTGTAGGGATATATTATTATTATTATTATTATTATTATTTATTACATCACTCTGAGAGGCTTAGGGAATTTAAATGTCATCCATCCATGGTAGGAAATAAATCTAGCCCTGACTGCATACCAATCCAGATCAGCCCATGTCTGAATTGGAGGGAGGAATTTACAGCAACTCCATGAAATGACTAGCCACAGAACTGTTGGCTAGCTAGGAGGATAAATACCAGCTGGAGTCTGATCTTTCTGGAGTCTGATCAGCTGATCAGCTGAATCAATACAACTGATTTTGTTGGGGGGTTCCTTATTGTGGAGTCTGTAACCGAAAGGTGCCCGATTTGAAGGGCGCTGCTGTCGAAGACCTTCCTGCTACCCATTGCATTTCAAGTTCACCCGTCTTCCAAGGAACTCAGGGTGGCTTACACGATTCAATATACCCCATCCTCACAACAACAACCCCCCCGTGAGGTAACTTGTCTGTGGCTGGTCTAAGGCGCGCTTCTATGACGAAGGCAGGATTTGAACTCAAGTCTTCCGCAGTTCTAGTTCAGCACAACAACCGCGGCTAAACCACATTTTCTCTACTTAAGCTCTTAAATTTACTTACAGGGAGTTTTTAATGTGACTTAGCTTTCCAAAATGGTATCACTCACCCGCAGTCTGAAGTGGTACAATCCGCTGTACCACCTCAGGAGTCTGTCGCCTCATTCCACGGAACTTGTACCTGATCTGGATCAGTGAACGGACTCGCAGAAAAACGTTGTGTTGTCAGTGATACACAGGGCTCCGACTGTGTGCTCTTAGATGCCTGATGGCGCATTCACACATTGCAATAATCAATGTACATCATTGATGACACATGCACATCAATGTGCATCAATGTGCAATGTGCACGAGGCGGGGGGGGCAGGATGAACAATTTACATTGTCTGTAAGAGGATCGCCCCTCATTGGTGAATGTATGGGTGGGGCCGTTGATCTAAAAATCTGAGGTGTCAAAACTAAAACATAAGTAAAACAAAAACATAAGCAAGGATCGTAGCAAGAACGTTATCAAAAACAAAGTTCCCCAGCTGCAGAAGAGCCACTTGGACACCTCAGGTCTCTATCATCTCTACCGCATTGTGTTGCTTGCGTGCATAGACAAGGCCCCTGCTGGGACCACTGAGGAGAAAAGAGTACTTAGGAGAACAGGCCCAAAAAGAGGGTGCCGGTTGGATTCGAACTCGCTTCAGGAGCGCCTGCGCTGATTTTCATCCGGCGCGCTCCTTTTAGCTCTGCCACCTTTGTGATTCGGGATGGCATGGAGACTTCTTCTGGCAGTGCTCTGCGTCTTCTTCGCCTTCCCTCTTGCACAATAGGGGTCGCCAGATCGGTCATTCTAACTGCTCTAGCGTCCTCCCAGCGAAAGAGGAGGGGAAGAAAACGAGCTGGCTTGAAAAGTTGGCCTGAGTCTTCGCCTGGAGCTTGGAGTCAGTCCTTCTCTGCCTGGAGGCACCGGAGCCCCTTCCGCCTGTACACGCAGCGAGCCTGTGGGAGCCTTGCGCCAGCAACAAGTACGCGCCCCAAAGGTAGGACTTTCCCAGGAAAGCATTCTTTTGTAGCTCTTTCCTTTTAGAGCAGCTTTTGTTGCTCTTGACTTGGCAGTCTTCAAAGCTGGGACGGAATCCTGTTTGGAGCAGTGATGTGTCAAAAGAGCTCCACTTCCAGACCTCCCTCCCCCTTGCCTTGCCTCTCTACGCATTCTTTCTTTCCTAGGCAGGGACAAGAAAAAAAGGACAACTGAAAAAAAGAGTTTCCTTTCCCCACTTGGCGGCCTGTTTATTTTCCAGTTGCCCTGCTCTGGAATTAACGCTGCTTTCTCTGCGACTTTTCTCACTGGGGCTCAGCAAAGGCTCTGCCAAGGCGACAGCAACAAGAAGGGGAGAAGGAGAAGCGAAACTTTGTCTGCCTTTGATAGCAAGCCACCCACTGCAGAGCAGATGGAGGAGGAACCAACTGGGTGAAAAGTGCGGCGGGGGATGGTTCCCAAATGTGTCTTCTTGGATGCGAAGGCCCCGTCCTCCTTGGCAAGATGTATGGAGGCCAGACAGCACAGATGAACTGTCTCGCTGTGTGCGCGCGTTATCTGGCCCTGCTGCAGGCTGTTTATTCTGCTGTGCTCCCTTTGAGTGTGCATTTATTTCAGTGTGGTTGCATGACTAAAACTGGCTAGAGTGATTCACTGGCTGCCTTTCTGGGTGACGACTCAAAACACGTTGTGAGTCAATAGAGAGTAGAGATGTTTTGACTCAGTCTCTGCCTCCCAGCCTCCCAAGTTAAGGCACTCAGGATTTAAGGAGAGTTAATTTACAGGCCTCAGTCTCTCTGAGCCAGCAGATTTATTCCTTTTCCATACAGATCCATGATACGTTTTGCTTGCAGGACCCAGGTAAGCCTTGGGGGTTCTGCTTGCCAACACTTGATGCTAAGCGGTCTTGGCAGTTACATCCTCTTCTCCACTCTGTTTGCCTCCATGTCTGATTCTATGGCGTTTCCAACAGAAAATCATTAAGACAGGAATGTCAACAGGTAGTTTCTAAGAACCTAATCCAAGTTGTATACTTAGCACTCTTTCATACCATTCTTAACTGCCATGGCTTCCTCCAAAGAATTCTGGGAATTGTAGTTTGGTTATAGTGCTGAGAAATCTCTGGGAGCCCCTCACAAAATGACTCTGCCTGGGCTCCATATAAGGAGGAAGGCTGTAGCACTTGCAGAAGGTGTTTGGAAGGTGTTCGGATGGTGTTGCGGAAGGTGCAGAAACATTGCGAAAGGTGTTGTGGAAGGTGCGGAAGCCTTGATAGGGCTGGAAAAGACTCCTGAACCGCTGTCATGCTACTGTCAGTCAATATGTTCATTAATTTGTTCATTTTCTAGATTTGTACCCTACTTTTCAACTCAAAGTGACTCACAAAAAAAGAGAGTTCAAAAACAATACATCAAACAATAACAAAAGCAATAGTGGTAAATGTAGTTGCAATAAACACCAAGATGCTGACTCAGACCGTTGGTCAGACAGCAGCTCTCGAGGGTTCCAAGAGGTATTTTTCTGGGTTCCAAGAGATATTTTTCTGGGTATCTCCAGCACTGAACGTGAGATCATGCACAGGAAATCTCTGCCCCTGAGCCACAGCCCTTCCTGTATGAAAGCGGGTTCCTCTGTTTATTTTATTTGTTTATTTTTTATTTTTTACATTTTTATACCGCTCTTCCTCCAAGGAGCTCAGAGTGGTGTACATATTTCCTCCCCTCCTTTTTGTCCTCACAACAACCCTGTGAGGTAGTTGGGGCTGAAAGATAGTGACTGGCCCAAGGTCACCCAGGAAGCTTCGTGGCTGAGCGGGGATTTGAACCTGGATCTTCCAGGTTTAAATCCGACTCCCAAACCACTACACCATCATATGAGGGGAATAACGTTATGTTTAATAGTGCAATGCTATGCAATATGCATGTTTACACAGAAGTAAGTCTCATTGTATTCAGTGACATTTACTCCCAGGAAAGTGTGCATAGGATTGTAGCACGAGTCCTGTTGGTTGCCATAGAAGAGGGAAAGGAACTGTCCAAAGTTGCATGGTGAGTTGGAGGAAGAACATAAAATCTTGTGCTTTAGGGCTTTGTTAGGGTCATTCATTCAGTTGTTGGTGAAAATGTATACAAACCTCACTCCACAGGTGTAGTTAACATGAACAAAGTAGCTAAGAGGTTTGGGTATCCAATGGAGACATCTGAAACTTTAAGATGATTGCTAGCTGGGATGCCTTATTAAAAGGGGAGCGGTCAAATTAATGGACAGATCTATCAACGGCTACTAGTCATGATCAACGTTACCTTTAAGGGGTCTGTGCCACTGCGTAGACCGCTCCGCTGGCTGCACAGCAGCTTGGCAGTGTTTCCAGATGCACGGTGATGACATCGTACATCATCGCCAGACTTCTGGGAAAGTCTGAGCTGCATGGAGCTTGGCTTGGCTAGGTTTTGTGCTGTGCTGTGCGGCTGTATGGCCACACAGCTGAAAGGGATCGATGGTCATGGTGGCTATGCACTACCTCCAGGTTTAGCCACAGTGTGCCTCTGAGCTCCAGGGAACCAAAGGTGGAGATAAGTATGTTTCTCTTCTGCTTGTGGACTTTCCAGAGGCAATTGGTGGGCCACCATGGGAAACGAGATGCTGAACTAGACGAGTTTTTGGCCTGATTCAGCAGGGCTTTTCTTATGTTAAGATGCTGAGCTTACATGTCTTCTGAAAGTGTAAGTGGGTGTCCTTAAACAAGAAGCTACAGTTAAGTTCAAGTTAGTTTTATTGGTCAACTGAAAAGGTTTAAGCCACTTACAACAATAAACATTAAAAACAACATGATTCAAAGACATATAAAACAATAAACAACATGATTCAAAGACAATATAAAACAACAATAAAATCTAGACCTTCAGCTTGATATCAATCATTTGAACCTCTATTAAATGCCCAGATTTCTGGGCCTGGGCAGAAAAATCTGGACAGTCTTAAATGTATTATAGAAAGTAACATCTTATTATTGTAAACATACTTGTGTAGATCAAAGATAAGGAGGACAATCCTCCCCCGTTTATAATTCAGGCAGGCCATTCTCTGGAAGCGATCGGACTTTGCCAGCATCTCCTATCAGTGTCGTTAACTCCCCTGATCTCTTTTCATTCTGAAAGGATCTGAGAAGAAAAGCAATTTTTTTCCTTGACAAATTATTATTAAGAATATGTATACAGTATATGCTTTTCACAAAAAAGTTTACAAAGTGGTTTACAGAGAAACTCAAATAACTAAATGGCTCCCTGTCCTAAAAGGGTTCATAATCTAAAATTTACATGGCCTTGGTTGCCCTGTCGAGTTGCCTTGGTTGCCCAGTTGGGAGAAAGGCGGGATATAAATAAATAAATAAATAAATGATGCAGAAGAAACACCAGCGAAAAGACACTGTGCTGGGGTGAAGAGGGACAGTTATTCTCCCCCTGCTAAATATAAGAGGAGCATTACTTGAAAAAGCGCCTCTTTGCCCAGTTAGCAGGAGCAAATTATAAATGGGACAATGCTGTAGACCACATTAGGGTAAAGTGGGATGTACCACTGTGGAATCCTACAGCATATAAAAAATACCTTGCAAGTAGAAAATGAGCACATCAGGGAGAAATGCTCTAACCCAGTCTTCACCTTCTTTGTGGTTTGCTTTTTACCCAGAGGTTAACAGTAATGCAAGAGAGCATTTAAAAAAATGTGCTGAGGAGGGACCATGGGTCAGTGGTCGAGCACCTATTTTGCATGCAGAAGGTTCCAGGTTCAACAACCCCTGCCGTTTGCAGGTAGAGCTGGGAAAGACCCTTCTCTGATGAAACCTGTAAAGCTCCTGTGAGTTGCTTGAGGACTGAACATCCATTCTCTCCTACACTGCAGTCTAGTTTCTTTGCATTAGCTTGCAGCTAAAGAAGGGTGCTTGAATTTCAAGCCTTGAAACTATCCCATGCAATATGTTAACAGCCTACATACAAAGCTGCTGGATCTGAGCACCCAGTTTTAAGATGATTTACAGCCCGGTCAAGTTCAGTGGCTTAAATCAAATTATCTTGGCTTAACTGCTTTTTGGATCAGGATGGTGAATTCAAAAATGTATTATTTAGGTCGGAATGTTAAATATTCCCAAAATAAATGGTAGGTTTGTTTCCAGTGCCAACAGAACCTTAAGTTTAGTCTCTTGTTTCAGAGTTGAGGGGAAATAGAGGCAGATGAGGACAAAAGTCCTACTCTGAAGCATAATTTGGGTTTCATGGTGGGAAGTTTCCATATTTCCCTGAAAGTATGGATACATGGGTTGGAAGCAAGTCTGGTACCATGAAATGACCCTGTCTCACCTCTTCCATTAATCAGTTGTGTGGCCTTGGGAAGGTTTCTTATCTTTCAGGCTCCCTGTCCAGTCTGTACAATGGGGGGGGGGGAACACAGGGACATAGCATTGACCTGCATCACAGCATTGTTGTGAGAGCAAACTCGAAAATGATTATGAGTAATTTGCAAAACCCAGCTTGATACATTTGTTTTAGTAATCCTTATAACAAGCCTGTAGAGTAGGTCAGTGTTATCTATCTATCTATCTATCTATCTATCTATCTATCTATCTATCTATCTATCTATCTATCTATCTATCTATCTATCTATCTATCTATCTATCTATCTATATATATATATATATATATATATATATATATATATATATATATATATATATATATATATATATATATATATATATATATATTATTTTTCACATTTTCATACCGCCCTTCCTCCAAGGAGTTCAAGGTGGTGAACATAGTTCCCTCCTTTCATCCTCACAACAACCCTGTGAGGTGGGTTAGGATGAGAGTGACTGGCCCAAGGTTACCCAGGAAGCTTTATGACTGAGCGAGGATTTGAACCTGGATCCTCCAGGTCTAAGTCCAGCTCCAGAACCACTACACCATCCTTTGTTATCCTCATATTACCAATGGAGTGCAGACAGATAGGAGCTGGCATAAGATCACATCAGCTGAACTGCAATCCAGTGCATACTTACCTGGGAGTAAACTCCACTAAATGCAATAGGACTTACTTCTGAGTAAACATACATAGGATTGTATTGTGACTGATTTTGTCTGAGCTGAGATTTGAACTGGATGGAAAAAATTGAAATGGAAATAAATAAATAAAGGAGTTTTGATCCAACTACTCACCATGTTCAGACTAGGAGCATCCCTCTTGTAAGATCAGATTGATGGTTCAGACAGAAATGCTTCTTTTTTTTTTTTAACCTTGCATGGCATATTATGCTGGTGTGGCTTGCTCTTCCTTTTTTCTGTATATGGCTTGCTATAATATCTGGATAATCTAGAACAGCGGTTCTCAAACTGGTGGGTTGCAACCCACCAGGAAAACCGGATGCTTCCCCTGCCCCCTTAAGGGGCAGGGAAAGCATGGCAGCGGCGATCCTGGGAATCACTGTCTGCAGGGGGAAAATGTCCAAAAAGGGGGGTTTCGTACTTACCGGGGCCTCCAGGGGTTGCGGGGAGGCCTGCGGAGGCTCTGCGGTGATTTACGACCACTTCCGGTTTTCGCTTCATTTATTTCCATCTAAAGTACCAGATGGTTCTTCTTAAATACTTCTAGTATTGAGGGTTTTCCTTTATCACATACATGGTAAGCCTTTGTCATGGGTTTCACAAGTAACACAGATGGTAGGAGTTTATGGCACTCCTGGTCCAGACCTGGGGAACCCATGGGCCTGTTTTTATAATAATAATAATAATAATAATAATAATAATAATAATAATAATAATAATAATAATAATAATAATAATAATACTGCTTTTCAACAAAAAGTTCACAAAGTGGTTTACAGAGAAAATCAAATGATTAAATGGCTCCCTGCCCCCAAAGGGCTCACAATCTAAAAAAGATGCAGAACACCACCAGCAAACAGCCACAAGAAAGAGACTGTGCTGGGGTGAAAGGGGGGCAGTTACTCTCCCCCTGCTAAATATAAGAGGAGCACCAATTGGGAAAAGTGCCTCTTGCCCAGTTTTTAGCAAGCTCCTGCCTGCCTCGAATCTTCTGTGAGGAATGCAGCATGAACCCTCCAGCAATTGGGGTTCCTGATACATGTATATGAAGCCAGCGGTGTCACGAGCCGGCATGTCACCCCGTGCAGGGTCAGCGCATCACCCCCACCCCTACTGTCGCATCACCCCCCCACTACCGCGTCACCCCCCGTACTCACCCCAGCCCGCCGCATCACCCCCGGGAGCCAGCAGGCCGAGCTGCGTCTTCCTCGATGGCTCAGGCACTTCTAAGTAGGCCGGGCAAGGCTTCGAGCGGCGCATGCGCACAATGCCACTCGAAGCCTTGCCCTCAGAAGAGCTGCTCAAAGTTTTGCCCGGCCTATTTAGAAACGGTCGAGCTGCCAAGGAAGATGCGGCTCAGCCTGCCGGCTCCCGGGATGATGCAGTGGGTCTGGGGTGAGTACCGGCGGGGTGACATGTTGGGGACGGCGATACACAGTGGCTGCAATACTATCCACACTTACATGGGAGTAAATCCCATTGACTATAATATAATTTACTTCTGAGTAGATATGCATAGGATTGGGCTCTGTGTTTTGGAGACGCAGACGGGTTGGATAAAGGAGAGCCAGTATAGTAGTTAATAGAACTGTACTTGTGTTCCTGTCCAACTAATACAAATTCAAGTTGTAACTTGTAAAATGTAAAATGCAAGTTGTAAAATGCTACTAATACAAATGCAGCCTCCCCATCTGAGCTGCTTGAAGGCCCATTTTATACATTACACAACAACAAAAGCAGGGTTACTACTCACTAATTACACTCACATTTTAAATATAATAATTTGTTTATCGAAATAAATATTTCTATACTTTTTTCAATCACTATAGGAAGTTGTTAACAATTTTGTTGACGTTGTGTAAATTAATACATGGTGTTTCAACTTAAATACATTTCAACTTAGGTAGAGACCTTCAGAACCTAACCTGTACTTAAGTAGAGGGCCACCCTTTCAGAGGAAAACTGCAAGCAAACTGTTTACTGCTGGTTTACAAACTCTCCCCCTCCCCCCGGTACCCATGTATATAATATTCATATATCAACTGAGGATAACTCTTTGTGCATCTGCTGCATCTGTCTTGTTACTCTATGTAACGTGTCATGTTCTTTGATGGGGCTCTACAAATAATAGTACTAACATTGTTTGGCTCTCTGGGCACTGGGCAAATCAGCGAAGCCATTCATGAAACCACTACAAAGATAACATGAACATCCCATGCAGAGTCCGCCAGATGTGTGAGCTTGCTGCCTGAACTTAACTCAGTCTAAGGGTCCATGGTTTTTGAGCACTGCTGGGCTATGCTTTACAAACACATCAGCCAAGCTTCATTGTTAGACAGATGTTTTTATTCACTGAGGGCACGATCCAGCCCAGAATGAAAGTGCTGGTAGAGAGGTTGCCCATAACTTACACATCCTACCTGCATGTGCATTCAGAGGCATTGTGCAGACCCCCCACTGGAGAAAGAATGCAGAACTAAATGGACCTGCGTCTCATCCAGAGCGTTTCTTATGCATAAATCCCATTTATTTTAATGAGAGAAGAATCAAGCATGTGCTCAATTGTGTCATTAGTAGAAATCAACAACACCGTTCAAACAGTGCTAGGCTGTGCCTTTATATAGCTCTTGGAAGAATACTTATGCCACAAGCCTCTGCTGTTTTTGCTGCAGTGGACTGACAGTGCAATCCTATCCAATTTACACCACCGGCGTTACTCAGCTATATCCTATCCAACTTACACCGCTGGCGTAACCAGCGGTGCAGTGAGAACGGGAGATCCCAGAACGGAAAGGAGATTCAAATCCCCTTTGAATCTCCCTTTGGAGGGGATTTTAATCCCCTTTCCGTTCTGGGGCCTCCAGTTCTCGCTGCACCGCTGGGTTACACTGGTGGTGTAAATTGGATAGGATTGCACTGTAAGGCTATAGTCCTGAGCACAGTTGCTTGGAATTCAGTGTAATTTCTTTCTATGGACACATGCACAAAATCATATTGCAGCACAGCTATTCCTGTGGAATCTTTGTTGATGTTCTCACAAACACCTACAGAAATAAACCTTCATATTTGCATAGCTCTAAATGACAAATTAGCAGATGCCTAATCCAAGAGAAAGGACAACTTGTTTCTTAGTGTCTGCAGTGCAGAGGCTTGGTTACCTAAATCCTAACTGTATATTTCCAAATGTTTCACAGCCTGGAATGGCATTATTTGAATCTGATGCCATCGAGCCTTCTGAGAAAATAACACCTCAAGGTTAATCTACCTCACAAAAAATGTCACAGAGGAAAAATTGCCTTTTTGCTCTTTTGGAGATCCTGCATAATTCCAACCTAATTGTAAGCAAAGCTGAGAGGGAATGTAGTTGGTTTAGCAAATGAAGACAGAGACAAAACGGACAGCTTCCCCTTTCAAACATTCCTCAGTCCGGCTTTGGATTCTGGGGACAGCTTGAGAGTCAGTCTCTGCCAACACTGGCAAACTCCCCCCTCTTCCGATTTCCTGCTGTGCATTCCAGTATCTTTCATCTATTGGAATCTAAAATGTTTATCTCTTCTTCTTCTTCTTCTTCTTCCTTAATTTCATTCTTTCCAGACCCCTGGAGATCGGCATATCTCAAAACAGTTGGGAAAACGGAAACGGGCAGGGAGGGGGCCCACCATGTGCCTTTAAAAATCTTCAAAGCAATTCCATCTATGTTCGTGCATCCCAGCCCTTCACTTGCTTATGCGCATGTTTATTATTTCTGGGTACCCCTATCCATGACACATTCCCTTGGAAATCAGGGATGTTTCACATAATACTAATTTGTGTGTGTGTGTGTGTGTGTGTGTGTGTGTGTGTGTGTGTGTGTGTGTGTGTGTGTGTGTGTGTGTGTGTATGCAAGCATCCCCAACCATTCTCATGTACTGATGATGTAGAAAAGTGAAATGTGTGCACCAGGCTTAAGTACGCATGCCTGCATACTGAAATGTGACTACTTGTCTTACAGGTGACAGGTGGTGGTTGTATTGGGCTACATAGATGCTATTTCCTGTTCATTAATGGCACAGCAATCTCATTTGTACATTTACAGTCCATAGGTCTTGGTTGTGCATATACTCTTGACATGACAGAATTATGGAATACTACCAGTGCAATAATGGCTATGAACAGCATTTTTCTCCGCTGGCTGATGTGCACAACCTCGTTGCCATACTGGCCCATGTCTTGGCTTAACTACAGTGTGCCTCTGAGCTCCAGGGAACCAAAGCATCCCTTTAAATGCTTTCTAGCATATTTGTTCCATTAAATTTGTCCAGTGTTTATTTTTCATGCCTAGAGAGGCATTATTTATTTATTTAGAAGATTTATATACCACCTTTCCCCAGGCCAAGAGCCTGGTGCTCAAGGTGGTTTACAAGAAGGTTAACAACATAATAAAAACATAATAAAACATCTATAAAAATACTTAAAATCGGAGTGGCCAAAAACAGCTGATTAAAATATCAAACAGCAGGTAACAGGTCAAATAAAAAGTCCAGCAGGTCCCCCACTATCCTCAACTATCAGAAACATCCCCCCATCCTACCCACCACCACAAGCTATTTGAAATTAAAAAAAAAAGTTTTCAAGCCCTGTTGGAAAGTGTCCAGGAAGGGAGCTTATGGTAATTCACCTGGGAGGGAATTCCACATTTGGGGAGCCACCAGCAAGAAGGCTCCTCCTCTCAGTGCTGCCCTCTAGCTTCAGTCAAGAGGGGCACATAAAAAGGGCCCCCTCTGAGGCTCTTAGAGGAGGAGCTGGGCTATAAGGGAAAAGGCGGTCCTTCAGATACTGTTAAGCCCTAAACCGTTAAAGGCTTTAAAGGTTAAAACCAGCACCCTGAATTGGGCCCAGAAACAAACTGGCACCCAATGTAGCCATTGGAGCAATGATCCAACAGAGTAAAGCCATTGAGCTACTGCAACCACATGGGCGACCACATTTCGTACCAGTTGCAGTTTCCAGAGCATCTTCAAGGGCAGCCCCACATGGACTGTGGTGCAGTAGTCTAACCGTGACATCACCAGGGCATGGACCACTGTGGCCAGGTCAGAACATCACAGTCATTGGTGCAGCTGGCACACCAGGCAAAGCTTGGCAAAGGCCCCCCTGGCAACAGCTGACACTGGCCGACCCAAGAGCAGCTGCTCATCCAAGAGGACACCCAAACTGTGAATCTGTTCTTGCAGAGGGAGTGCAACCCCATTCAGAGCAAGTTGATGATCCAGCCCCTGCATCAAAGCTTTCCAAACCAAGAGGACCTCTGTTTTATCCAGATTTAGTTTCAACTTGTTAGCCAACTCCCAACTGCCTCCAGGCAATGCGCCAGGACCTCAACTGCTACTGACCCTCGAAGATGGTGGAAAGGAGAGATGGAGCTGGGTGTCATCCACATATTGGTGACAGTCAACTCCAAATCCCTGGATGACATCTCCCAGCAGTTTCATGTAGATATTAAACAGCATGGGGGTTAAGATAGAACCCTGAGGTTCCCCAGGGGTCTAAGACCAGGGTGTCAAACAGGTATCCCCCAGCATCACCATCTGGGACCTGTCGGCCAAGAAGGAGCAGAACTACTACCACAAAACGGTGCCTCCAATCCCCAAATCAGCCAACTGTCCCAGAAGGACACCATGGTTGATGGTGTCAAATGCTGCTGAGAGGTCCAGCAGGACCAACAGGAATGCACTCCTGTCCAGTCTCCGGCTCAGGTCATCAAGGCTGTCTCCATCCCAAAGCCCAGACTGAAGCCAGTTTGATAGGGATCCAGATAATCAATTTCATCCAGAACTCTCTGGAGTTGGGCTGCCACCACCTGCTCAACCACCTTGCCCAGAAAGGTGAGCATTGACACAGGCCGAAAGTTATCAAACATCATGGGGTCCAGGGACAGGTTTCTTTTTTAGGAGGGGGCTCACCACTGCTGTTTTCAGTGGCTCAGGCAAAATTATAATCACTCATTCCTCACCCAGCTCCACAATGAATTTCATGTATGCGAATCATGTGCTCTGAGGGTCAAACTCGATGATTTTAAGCATATAATAATTTCTGGTGCTTGTTTATAAATGTCTTCAGTGGGGACCCGGTGCAGATTGGAACCACAGCACAGCAGGAAGTCTGTTTTACGTTTTCCTTCCTTCCATTTTACTGAACAAAATTCCCCCAAGTTTCTATTTCTGTTCATACATCATTCTCTTTCTTTGTCCATGTTCAAATTGCCAGCTTCCTACCTCTCTATATCTCCAACTTAGAGTAGGTCTTTGGATCTTAGTCAATCTTTCCCCCATACATGTTTTAAAATACCAAATGGTGCCCCAATGAGCTGCAGTCCTAGCTGATGTTGGTTTCCAATGAATTAGCATACTGCATCGGTTCCCAAACTTTTGCCTGCTGCGACCCACCTTGTCCTTCCACGGCAGTCACAACTTGATGCTCAATGTTGCGCCATAAAGCACATCTGGGTACCTCCGGAGGCCACTTCTGGGTCGCGCTGGGCCTGGGACGCACTCCATTGGCCTTTGCGGGCCTCAGAATGCCTCCCAGAAGCGACTGGAAGTCACAGATGCAAACCAGAAGTTGTGTTCGCAAAACCCAGTCACTTCTGGTTGCTTCTGGGAGGTGTTCTGAGGCACACGGAGGCCAATGGAGTGCATCCTGGGCCCGGTGCGACCCAGAAGCGGCCTCCAGAGGCACCCTGATGTGCTTTGTGGTGCAACGTGGAACATTGGGCTGCAACCCACCGCACATCAGGCTGCAACTCACTAGTGGGCCGTGACCCACAATTTGGGAAATGCTGGCATACTTTATTAGTGACAAAGTTATTGCTAGTGGTCATGACTGATGATATCACTGAGGTAGCAAGGTAGGGGATGGCCAGCAACACAAATCAAGAGCGCAAGAATGCAACTGAAAGTTGTAAGTGGGAAATGAGAGGAAACTGACCAGTCAGAAAGGCATAGGGGTAAGATAGTAAACTTTATTCCAGAAGCTCTCTCTGAGGTCCTAAATGAGGATGTTTCCATGTTGTTGTTACTATAGGGTGCATGTATTGGAAATAGCCTCTTCTTTATAATATGTGTGTGAAAGGCAGTACTGTATGCATGTGTGTATTTTGGAGGTTTTTTGCCCAGAGAGATGTATCAGGAAACTAATATACATGGAATCATCTTGCGGGTTGATGTCAGTTCTTGATTTTAAATGTGGAAGATGTTGTGGTTCATGCTTGTTTGGAAGCTATACCTGAAAATCTGACCCTCTAATCCTAGATATACTAGGTTGGCCAACCATGCCTTCTTAGCAAAAGGACAAAATAGCCCTTTTGCACATGCTCAGAACCACTGTTTTCCCTGTGTGTGTGTGTGTGTGTGTGTGTGCGTACGTGCGTGCGTGCATGCGCGCGTGCACATTTTCAGCAGTGGAAGTTCAAAAATTCAAAAAAAACCATGTTCAGCGATAGGACCATTGAATTGATTAATAATAGACTTATAGAATAACTAAGTTAAAAGGGACCAATGCCATTAATTTAACCTACGACTGCAAAGCTGGACCACCCACCACCCCTAGTGCAATTCAGACCATAGGACACCATAAGCAGAGAGCAGATGAACTCTGGAAAGGTGCTTACTTATGAAGCAAACAGCTTGAGACAATGCATGTGAACCAAGGCAACAACCTCCCCACAATCACAACCGCCAGTGATGCAGGCTAGTTTGACGTAGGACAACATTTCTTCCCTACCCAAATATAGCAGTCAGACTGTCAGTGTGAACAAAACTCAACCACCAAGTCCTACCAAGATAAATTTAATTGCCTGAATCTCCATGCTACTGGATAGATTATTCCTGACTGTGGTAGTCTGAGTCTGCGGTCTGGTAATGATCTCTATGGAGTTGAAGAAACTGAGCCAGGAATGTCACAGTCAACAAATAGAAAAGGCAGAATAGGCCAAATAAAGTTTCATTGTCCATGGAACTGGAATCCTAAACTGTCTCTTCGACTCGGGATAACACAATCCAGACAACCAGGTTTCGTAGGAATCCAGTTTGAGTAGATACCTGCCTTTCCTAGTTCTTTCCATGTGCAGTTGGCTCCATGACAATTATTGTTTAGCAAGACAAGTCTTCAGAGATGTTCTGCCCAAAGCGGACATTATGTTATTTGTTATGTTGCTCCCTAACCTCTGCATTTAGAACTGCCTTAATTTTCCCATTATAAATATGTTAGCCACTGATTAAGGCTTGCTTTTAGGCTGTGATGGATTGCCCCTAGCTAGAATTACCCTTGCTTAGGTTAGGTTTTGTTAGTATAGTAGTTAAAAAAAAACAACACAAACCAACCTTTAAGGCCTGACTTTGCATTGTCTTTTCACCTTATCCAGTCTGACCCAATCGCCTTCTTTCTCAGCCAATCTCAGTCCTTCTCATCCAGCTTGTTCAACCTTGAATTTGCCATCCTGTACCACTAAATTAGTTTAGTAAATTAAATTAGGTTTGAAAGCAAGAAATTGCAAGTAGATGAATAGATACCGCCTCAGCGGGAAGGTAACAGCGTTCCGTGCACCTCAGCATTGAGTCATGCCGGCCACGTGACAGTGCTGGCTCTTCGGCTTTGAAACGGAGATGAGCACTACCCCTAGAGTCGGTAACGACTGGCTTTTGAGCAAGGGGAACCTGTACCTTTATCTACCACTAAGTCCTTCATTTGCTGCATTTAGGAGTTGTTCACTGTTCCAGTTGCAATTTCGCTACAGTTGAAGAATAGTTAGCCAGACTTGTGGGACTGGATACAAGTTTAGCTCACTGGATAGACATACAACCTAATATGCATTGAGGACAGAATGTGAGGCGCTCGACTGACGTTATCCATCCCTATTAATCATCTTCCTGCAGGCTGGTTCCTGTCTGCTCTCATGATTTCATCAGACATCCTGGGATTGTGTAATATCTAAACGTCTAAAACCATGACATTCACAAAACTTTCTGAGAAGCTTTTCTTTTTACCTTGTTTCTAGCTCCTGTGGAAAAGTGTCCCCTTTTATCAACAGTAAGAAAGGCAGGCCTTTTATGTCCTAGGTGGGAGTGGTGAGTGAGGACACCCACCCCCACAACACTACAGAGGATTCTGGGACAGGCTCGATTCATATAAAGAGCCAGCCTTCCGGAAGAGTCTGTGTGCTACTTTCGGTATGGAGCTTTTGAGCTGGTTTGCCCCAGATGGCTGCTTAGGCTGTTGATTTTCTCTAATCGAGAAAACAGAATAGATTGGTTCTATAATTACACTTTATTATACTTTATGATCTTGTGCAAGAAATAAAACAGCACCTTTGATTTATTTGGGTGCAGGTGGTTCTTTGACTCGATCCCTAAACCTTTTGAGAAAGTGCTCCATGTTTCAGCTCCAGTAGACCCATCCAACCACTGTCCACCTCTACAAGTGAAACTCGAGGAAAATAATGGCAGAGACACGGCAGAACTCTTCAAAGAGTGGGCTCCTCTCCCCAATGGAAGAAATAAGAGGTGTGACATTGTAGCAGCCATTTAGAGTTGTGATTGATGGAACACTCTCAGGTGCCGTGCTATTCAGATCAGAAGCCAGAGCGGTGCTAATGAGTCCCCCATATTGGCAGCTGCTGTTCAGACAGAATGCCAATGCAGTAAGTCACGCTGGAAAGACAGAAGGAGGGGGAGGGAGGGACGGAGGAAAGGAGGAGGGAGCTGACAGAGGCCAAGAGTTTATTAAACTTCAATTTAACTGCTGTTGAAATATGCTCCTCTAACTCAGGGCAGCAAAGGTTAATGGAATCCTGTTTGTAGATGTTTTATGGCACTCTTCTGGGATACATATAAAAAGACTGGGGCATTTTGAGTAATTTAAATAAATATTTGTTTAGACTGTGTAAGGGGCACTGGGAGTCATCAAGCATCTCTCTCTCTCTCTCTCTCTCTCTCTCTCTCTCTCTCTCTCTCTCTCTCTCTCACACACACACACACACACACACACACACACACACACACACACACACACACACATTTTGGAGGGTTTTTTTTAAAGATAGAATCAATAATGCATCTCATGATGTATCTAATAATGCAATCACCATTTTTTTAAAAAAAGAGATCATTCCATGTCAAGTCTAGTTGCATCCTTATAAACTTCTGCTTAAGAAAAGGTGACCACAATCCAGCACAGGGTTAGGCATGCACATGTCTACTGAAATAGTGAGCTCAGGAGGACCTAGCTCTGTTCAGGATTGTGACGGCAATCATTTAGGCCTAACGAGCTGCATAATTCCTCCTACACTCCACTTTAAGTTGGTTCAACTGCAAGCAGTTGGGCTCCTCCAACATGCCCAGTTTCCTCCCTGCCCACTTTCTTTTGGCTTTGTTTAGCTTCCAGCCTAATGAGGAGTTCTGGAGAACTTGAAAGCTTGCTGCTCACAATTGTATGTCATTTTGGTTGATCCTAATAAAGATATTACCAGATTATGGTTTTTGAGGTTTTTGTAACCGACCAACACAGCTACCTATGATTTTTAGGCACAAGTAGCAGTTGAGAAGGTCAATAACATGCCAACTCAAATGCAGAAGTGACTGTTAATTATCAGTGTCTTGGTACTTTTCCCTCATTAATGCAAGAAATTAAGAATACAATGCAGCAAAAATTAAATACTTTTCAGTGTCATCTCAATGAGAAAGATTTAAGCATGTGCTTAATTCTGTTGTTGAAATCAGTGGGATATAAAAGTACTTGTTTTTAGTTGGATCATAAATGATTAAAATGAGTACAATGAATTGTTTGGAAATATTAATGCGAAGAAATGGCAACCTTAGGTGTAACTAGATTTCTTTGGATTGCAACTTATACATCTCTTGATTCCGGCAACGCATCTGAAATCATTTTCCAAACAAAATGTTGTTCTGTGTTGTTTATGAAAAGAAAACACAAAAATGTTTTTGTTTGGAAAAAAATGATTTCACGTACCTTGCTTGAATCAAGAGTTGAATGCAAGGCGCAAGCCAAGCATTGCAAGGCTGTTCATTCTTACTGGGAAGGAAGTCCCATTGAACACACGCTCCAAGAAACAGGGGTAGGATCAGGCCTGGCAATCAAAATTTAGAAGGCTTGCACAACTTTCTGAGGATTCTGCTCATGTTGATTACACCAGTTCCACTGACAATAAGCATGCTTCTCTAAGAGGGTAGGGTAGCATCAATTAACACTCACAAGTCTGTGATTAACAATCAATTATTTGTTCATTAATTAGGAAATGTATAATACCCTATTCACAGGAGTTATGTACTGTAGTAATCAATCAATCAATCAATCTTTATTGTAGTCACAGACCAGCGCAAAATGTGCTGTAGTAAGAAAAGGTTATGTGGCAACTTGAGTGTCTTTCCTCTTAAGGAGAAGGGAACGAACGCCCATTGGTTTTGGCAACGTTTCCAACCCAATCCCTCCTGTAATCAATTGCTGCTAGGATTCAGAACAGCACATTCAAGCAGAATGGGTATCATGGGGTGAATTGTTGTTATGGTGCTTTATGGCTGCTTTTATTTGGCAAAGTGCAGGGTCCCAGAAAACAACCTATAGCTGGAGCATGTCTGCTGGAGTCAGGTGACTGGCAGGTCAAGGCTCAAAATGATGCTTTTAAAGAAGGAAATATACTGCAATGGACTGTAGATCCATGCTCAGATTGACAGCGCAGTCCTATCCAACTTACATCACCGGTGTAACCAGCGCTGCAGCGAGAACAGGAGGTCCCAGAACGGAAAGGAGTTTCAAATCCCCTTTGAATCCCCCTTTGGAGAGGATTTGAATCCCCTTTCCATTCTGGGGCCTCCTCTTCTCGCTGCACTGCTGGGTTATACTGGTGGTGTAAGTTGGATAGGATTGCACTGTTAGAGGTTTTCAGTCTCCTTTTTGAAGTACGCAATGGGTATAATTTTCAATGGCTATAATGGGTTGCCTTTTTCTGAAACCAATCAACAACAACACAGGATTTCCATTGAAACAGATATCTCCTTTAGTGTAGCAGTTTCCATCATAACTTGATTTTAACCCTTTTTGTTCATCACATGTTATTAGTATTCTTTGTAAAAATGCTGTCAGAACTCAGGCTGCCCCTTCCCTGGGTGGTCTCTGTAGATAAGAAGATTTCCACGGCCAGTCAGATACAATTTACCAAACAGAATATGACATTTTGTAGCAACGACAAAAACGACATGGATCTCACCATGTCTCCAGGAAAGAAGATGCCATTGATCAGTACAGCCAATAAGATATCACGCAGAACATAAAAAGATATTGATTATTAGTCGACACATGGCATCACTGACTGACCATGTAAGTCAAGCAATTGTGGAAAATAAGCATTTTTTAATAGGGGTACTGAACATAAGGCAAGAAGGCCAGGCTTTTTAAGGGAGGAAAAATGGGAGAAAAAAACTATTGAAAAAGCAAGAGCAGAAGCAGCCCAATAGTTCGGTAGATTATAGATATCCTGAAAGTGTGGTATTTGTCCTAATTTAGGCACCAAATCCCTTTGCACTCATCATGCAGATAGCTGATAGTGGTATGGAGTCATCATTGCCCTTCTATATACATATCTCACTGTGATCTCTGTTCACAGATTTTGTAGTGGTTTTGCAGGGCTTCAAAAACCGCAAAGCCTATCTGACCAGAGAGTAGACAATATGGCAAAAGAAAAAATGGGTGTGCAGACCACGGGGAACAATGCAGCAGACCACATTCAACTTCCTTTAAAAAGATTGTTCATCTCCAGCTGAAGCTTTAAGATTGGACAGTATTATTAGTCTTTTTCGGACACAGTCTGGGAAAAGGCAGTGTGGAAAAGAATGGTGCTGATGTAGCCCTAAAGTAGAAATAGCAATCACAGGCTACAATAAAGTTGGTCATGTTTTTATGATTTTAGATTATGTTGTACAGCTGTTGTATGCAAACCAGGTTCTGTTCAAAGCATATTAGCTGATCAAAGGATATCTCGAACAGGGACACTTAGTGAAATAGCTCTTAAATATAGCAATAGGTCTGGTAATGCTTCTGTACAGTGGCCTTCAGCATTTACCCAGCCTATTTGATTCGAGGTCCATCTGTGTGGGAGATTCCCATGTTTCTGGCTTGATATTTCAGTGCCAAAGCAGTAATAATGCAAGAAAAGCAAGAAGCTAAGTAGAACAAAGTGACCTGCCTTCGCCCACACAATGAAGTACCACAACAGACTTTCCAATATTTCTAAGAAGAATAAAGGGACACGCTTGTGTATTTGTAGTGTCGGCTTGTCGGTTCGACTCAGTCGGACCGTTGCTTCGGCGGCTACACTGGCTGCCGGTTCGTTTCCGGGCACAATTCAAAGTGCTAGTTTTGACTTTTAAAGCCCTTAACGGCTCGGGTCCAGGGTATTTGAGGGACCGCCTCCTTCCTTATAATCCGACCCGTACTCTGAGGTCATCAGGGGGGGCCCTGTTGACCGTGCCGCCACTGACGGAGGTGAGGGGGATGGCGGCACAGAATAGGGCCTTCTCAGCAGTGGCGCCCCAATTATGGAATTCCCTCCCCCTGGAATTAAGAACGGCTCCCTCCTTAGAGACCTTTCGGCGGGGCCTCAAGACGTTTTTATTTAGGTTGGCATTCGATGACTGACATGGCGGGCTGGCTTTTTTAACAAATGGCTTTTTAACAAATGGCTTTTATAGGTGACCCACTGGGACTGTCTGTTTTATTTGTTTTAATTACTTGTTTTTAATTATGTTTTATTGTGTATTATGTATTTTAACATGTTCTTAACTGTAAGCCGCCTTGATTGCCCTTATTGGGAGAAAGGCGGGGTAGAAATCTATTAAATAAAAAAAATAAATAAATAATAAATAGTGCCTTTATCCTCCTATCAAGGATCAGTGCCCTGTCACCCCCTTCACAGATTATTGACCTTCCTGCTATAGGCCCGATCACGTAATACACAATAGTCCATCGTCCTGCACTGATTTAAAAGCAAAAAGTGTATTTTGGGCAGCAATCCTATACTACACACTTCCCTGTGAGTACGTCCTATTGAACATACTGGGACTTACTTCTGAGTACACATACATAGTCTTGTGCTGTTGGTTACTACTATATAAGGAAACTCCATAATTTTCTTATAATAATATGTTGTTTCTCAACAAGTGAACCTTGATTTTTGTTCGGTCGTAGTCAGGCAAAAAGAATGAAAAATTTCCTGTCCCCACTGCAACTATATCTTTAAAAAAAAAAAAAAAAAGCAGTGATGTAATTTGACCTTAAAAACGCATTGAAATAAATGTATCCAACCTCCTAAAAAGGTCCTATATTTAAATATATACCCTGCCCTCACACTTAGATATGTATTTAACTTCAGATTTCCATCAGTCAAGACAATAAAGTGGTTGTGTGCTATGTATAGTGGTAAAAAGTTACATTCTCAGTTATTCATAGCAACAAGAGTGCACAGATTTATGGAGGAAAAGTCCATCACAGCTTACAAGCCATGATGGGGATAAGCAACCTCCTGGTTTTAGAAGTGGGTTTTCTCTGTGCCAGGTGCAAGGGAGTGTCAATGGGAAACAGGTTATCTTGTTGTCTTGTGTGCTCCCTGAGGCATCTGGTGGGGCCACTGTGTGACACAGGAAGCTGGACTAGATGGGCTTTTGGCCTGATCCAGCAGGGCTCATCTTATGTTCTTATGTAGGGATGTGATCATCAGGATCAAAACTGTGGCAGGAACAAAGTGCTATCTCACATACCCTATCTCACATGCCATTTTACACACACCCAGCAAGACTTTTTTTTGTTATTTAAAAAAACCCCAGAAAGAAAAGCAGCAGGGCACACTGTCTATTTCATGTAATGTCTTCTAGTTTGACCCTTCATTTTCTGAGATGATAAATCAATATTTGGTTTTAGAATAGGCTTCTTCTAGGGTGTTTTTTCTTTTCTTTTCATGTGTTTTCTTTTAGATGCTAAGAATGCACTCTGGTTGAAATATGTCACTTGAATGTTAGTAATGTGCGGTAAAATGGCAACGATTGCCGTGGTAATGTTAATTTTATATTATAATGTGCAGATGCAGAAAATATGAAAGCAGATTGGAAAAAGGATGTACAGTACAGTCCTAAATCAGATTCTCTTAAACTATCCCTATGTACCAAGAATAGTCCTGTTTTCTGGTTCTGTTCTTTGTAAATAACTACCTCTCTGTTTTATACTTATTTTCACCTTTTGGGAATGCCTTGTTAACATTTTGTCAGTGTAAGTTGCTAAAAGCTCAGGGTTCAGCTCCCTCCTCAGGTTCTCTAGAAGTTATATCTCTGAATAGAGGCTGAAAGCATCTTGCATCTAATGTGTTCATGCATGCAAATTGATGTGCATGAATACTGAAGATCCCAAGGAATATCATTGTGACTGCTCCCCACTGCCCCATGGGGTGAGATGTTGCAGGGCAGCATTGACCTGGTTTCTTTTAAAGAAGAGATAGTTGGAGACTTACAGTGTCATTATAATAATTGCTTTATACAAGATGAGCAATAGATGGAGGTAAGCAGTAGAGCCCTTCTACAGGCAACTACTGGTTGCATCCATTTCCAGCCAGAGATGCACTCTGAAAGGTGCTGCTAGCTCCCATCTGTCTGTCTGTCTCATTTAACTTCCATTCCAGGATCTGTCTGTCTGCAGGAGCTGTAGGCTCTTTTTACACTCCCACATGGATCACTTTGAATTGCTCCCATGCTTACCCACATTTCAAAGGAGGTTTTGTATTAAGAAAGTGTCCTGGCCCAATAAGAAGCATTAGCTGTTTTGTCCAATATCAGGCATAGTGACCAGGCCTTAGGCTTACCATATCCAAAGGGGGACAGGGTGCCTACACCTTTAACCATTGTAAAAAGAGGGAATTTGGGCAGGTGCAGCTCATAATGGAAGGGTGCAACAAGCTGCACCTGCCCAAATTCCCTCTTTTTACAATGGTTAAAGGTGTAGGCACCCTGTCCCCCTTTGGATATGGTAAGCCTACCAGGCCTTACCTCTTTAGAGCCAAGGCCCAGCATCAGTTCATAACGTCAAAATCCAAGTTTGGAATAATATTTTGAACTGTTGACAGAACCCTCTAAGACAATTATGTGTTGGTTTTTAGTGCAACTTTACCAAAAGATATAGCTTTTAAATCAGGGGAGGATTGTGGCAGGACAAATACATACCGCCTCCATCAGCGAATGGATGAGAACCATCAACAATGCATGATAGTCCCTGAGATGCTTGGACACTAATCCATGATAGGAACATAACAGGATGTTACTTACACGCAGAGGTGAAATGTTTATCTCTGAAATGTTGGTGGGTGTGCTTAAGAATGTTTACTCAGAAGTAAGTTCACTGGGTTTAATGAGGTGTAGTCAGAAATAAGTGTTCATTACATTGTTGCCATATGTGATTGTTTTTCCTTTCATTTGTATTGATTGCACTTTCATGTAAAATGCCACCTGGTGGTTGTATTTGGTAATAGTTACAGTAGAACTTTCAGATGGGAGTTGATTATTATTTCTTGTGTCTTATGAATGTCACACTTAGCACAGGTACAGCCTCCTGGAAATCTCTGATGCCAAATAGTGTTAGAAGTCAGAGTATAAAAGCAAAAAGCCCTAGATTTTCTGGGAGTCCAAAGACCCAGGTAGCAAAAAGGTGGTCCATTCATTTTCAGTATAAGAGAATTGCTTGCTACTGGTTGACACACAGTTTTTCCATCAGAAATATTTCCTTTCTGCTCTTAAAGGTCCTCATTTTTTTAAACCAAAGTATTTAAAAACAATGCTTTTAAAAGTGTAGCTCTGTGTTTAAAATTCATCACTTTTGTGAATATGGTAGTAGTTTAGTAGACAATAATTCAGACTACTGTAGGATTTCTAAATCATTTCAGCCACCCCTAACACGCGACGCGTTCTGACTCCCCCCCCCGCCCCTCTCCCTTAAGGATAGACTGCTCCCGTCCTGGCGAGGATCTGGTAAGCCTGGGAAATACCAAATGTTTGTAAGATGTATGGATTCCACTGGCAGCCTCACTTTCCATAGAGCTCATTGTCTGTATTGCAATTTTTGTTTCCCTATCTTCCCATTTTGCCTGATTCAGGCTTCAATCCTATCCACACTTATCTGAGAGTAAGTCCCATTGACAATCATTTATGGTTTGGGACTTCTGAGTAGATATGCATAGAATTGCACTGTCAGATTGCAGGCCTCCTTAATACACTTACTTATGGCACAATCCTATACAAGTTTACTCAGAAATAAGCCCCATTGACTTTAGTGGGACTTACTCCTAGGTAAGGACATATAGCATTGCAACCTTACTAGTGCTTTGTCATTGAACACAGTGATATTTACTTCTGAGCAAAACACACATTGCACTTCCAAAGAATTAAGGAAAGTTGCTTATTTCTACACTCGCCTGAGTTGGTCCAATAAGAAATCTCATTGTCTTATCCTAGCATCCACCTAATATCTACGCAGCAGCTGCCATCTGTAGAAGCACAAGAGCCCAGACACACACACACACACACACACACACACACACACACAGAGCTGAACAGTTTTAATGGTGTTTGGCTGAGGGGGTTGACTGCACAGAGGCAGGACATGTGCTCTCACACATGGACACATGCATCATTTCAGCTCAATTCTTTGCATTCCACTGTCTAGGAAACAAAGCTATATGTTGAAACGCAGTAAAAACTTAGCTCCTCCTGGCTACCATTTCCTCTGTCTTTTTCTTTCTTTTTTACTATCCTGCTGCCATTTGATTCCATGGTATTATTATTTGTTTGTTTGCTTATTCATTCAGGGATATTTTTTAACCTACCTTTCAGTCCCCAGGGTGGCTTATGATAAACCTAAAATCCAACATAAGAAAATTACAAAATCAAACCATTTTAAAGACAAAGAGAACAGCAGAAACCAAAACTCTGCAATGGGGGAAGCGCAACACAATAAAACATCTAAATTAGGCATTGTTTTTTAAATGCCAAGCTTCATGTAAAAGACACAGACTAGTTATCACCCACCCAGAGGCGTCACTAAGGTTTGTGTCACCTGGTGTGAGAGCTCAGTGCGTCACCCCCATAATGGAGATGAATAGGGAGAAACAAGGTTGGGCTGAGCTGGGTTCTACAAAAGATGCTCATCAGGCAGGACTATGCATTTCTACAGATTACTCCTGGTCAGTGGTGTCACTTGGGTTGGTGTCACCCTGTCTAGTAACTCATGGTGTCACCCCCATTAACTTTATGTATATTAATATACAGTATAACAACATAGGTCACCCAACAAATCAGTAACCAACTTGGCTCTCAGAACAATCAGTCTCATTGGTCTGTTTGGAGTTAAGGAAATCCACTTTTGTTGCATAAGGCAGTTGTGTTTTATTTTTCTGGTTATTTGGTCATACCTTTTGATAGAATACAGATAATTAAAAACAGTTTGTTTCATTGCATTCTGCATGAAATTATGCATCGAATGATATCACATGATGGTATTATTCATAAATACAAAGTTTTCACAATTTTGGCCACTAGTGGTATCACCCCATCTGAGGGTGTCACCCAGTGCAGTCCACCCCCCACACCCTCCCCTAGTGACGTCACTGCACCCACCTCCTCTGGGGCCAATTTGCTTACAAAGGGAGGGTTATTACACCACTTGCATTTCAACAGTGCAACGAAAAAGCCATGGTGCATGCCAAAGGTCCCAGGCTGCAATGACAATACTGACCTAGGTGAACTAATGGCCTGATTCAGTACAGTATATGACAGCTTCCTATGAACAGGTACCCTTGGTCTTTACTAGCCATCATAAAAGCATCAAACTCTCCATCCAATCATCTTCCAATTTGGCATGGAGAAACTAGCTAGTGGCCTGTAGTGCAAATCCGTTGAAAAATGAGGGAGTTACAGCAGTTTAAAGTATTGCCTGAAGTATTGCCTCACCATCTACATACCTTAGTTTGCAGCCAGAATTTAGCCAAGGCTGCAGCTTTTCCCCTGAGGTTTATGTCCCTGAACTGATTTTCAAAAATTCTGTTTTCTTAATCAATGATGGGTCTGGGCAAAAGGCAAATCCAGCTGAATTCACATGATTTTGACGCAGAATTCAGTGTGCAGTACTAGTATTTAGAATGTTGGACTAGGTTGGGGGAGTCCTGGGTTCAAATTCCTATTCATCCATGACAACTCACTGGATGACTGGGCGAGTCGCTATCTCTCAGCCTAATCTACTTGCACGGTAGTTATGAGGATAAAATGGAAACGTGGTACAATGGTTACAGTGTTGGACTTAGGCTAGGGAGACTTGGGGTCATATCCAAACTCTGCCACAAACCTTTCTGGGTAAGCTTGGCCTAGCCACAAACTCTCAGCATAATCTACCTCGGAGCGTCTTTGTGAGGATAAAGGCCTGATGGATGAGGCATGTATGCCACCCTCTACTCCTTAGAGAAAGGGTGGAACAAAAATTAAACTGGCTCTATCCCGGATCTCTTTAGACGCTAGGAATGCCTCTGATTTCCGTTCAAATGAAGAGCCCCTTAGGGAAGGAGATTCAAATTAATTGAGACAGTGTGGTGTGGTGGTGGGCAAGGAGGATCAAGACAACTTAGGTTTAGTTCAAATCCTCACTTGGTCACGATTTTCACATAGATTGAGGGAGGAAACACCAATGGGAGAGCCAAAGGAAACTGAGGGGAGGCTAGGACAAGATGGGCTGTGTGGATCTGATCCAGTGGTGGTCTTTGAAATAGTGACTTTACTTTACTTAAGAATGGAACCTCCATGTTCAGAGGGAGTCATAAGAACATAAGATGAGCCCTGCTGGATCAGACCAAAGGCCCATCTAGTCCAGCTTCCTGTATCACACAGTGGCCCCACCAGATGCCTCAGGGAGCACACAGCCAACAAGACCTGTTTCCTGCTGCCACTCCCCTGCACCTGGCACAGAGAAAACCTACTTCCAAAGCCAGGAGGTTGCTTATGGCTTGTAACCTGTGATGGTCTTTTCCTCCATGAATCTGTCCAAACCCCTTTTAAAGGCATCTAGGCCAGGTGCCATCACCACATCCTGTGGCAAGGAGTTCCACATATGAATTACACGCTGGGTAAAGAAATATTTTCTTTTGTCCGTTCTAACTCTCCCTCCACTCACTCTACCTCTGAATCCACTCACTAAGCATCCACTCTAACTCTGAGCATCCACGATCACTTGCCACTAATGCACTGGCAACATAATGTATGCAGGTGGATTCTTACAGCATCCAGCTGCAATGTTCAAATCGCCCTCATTTGTTTGCACAGGCAGTTTCAGCCCTAGAAAGTTGTTTTGGTTGGTTGACACTGACTTCTTGTACCTCTGCCAAAAATAGTGTCAGGAGGTAGAGGACCTGCAGAGAGCTAGATCAACTATTTCATTCCTCCAAAGTATTTTTAAGGTCAACTTTTTAGAAACTTGAAAAAATCATATATCATAAACGTATATGAAAATGGAACAGATTTCATAACCATTGCCATTTATTTCGTCAGTTGATATGATGAGGAACTCAGTTAACTGGATGCAATAATTATGTGTCTTTGAATTGTGTTGAAGAAGAAAGCAAATTGAGGTGGCATCTCTCTAAGGTTGATGTTTAACAATGGACCACCAAGCAGCAAGGACTGCAGCAGGCACCTTCCCTACTTAGAGCTAAGCTAAATAATGTGGGAGAGGGATAGAACATGATTCGCAAACAAGTCCATTCCAAAAGCATCCTGTTTTTTGTTTGGTTGAAGAAGGAACATATCGGTATCTGCTGAGAAAACCAGGCGTCGGCGTCATCATTATTATTAAGATTTCTATCCCGCTTCCCTCCCCCCATAGGGGGGGACTCAATCTTCTTATTGTTCTGTACTTGTATGGAAGGATAGGCAACGAAATAGGGGGGATTTTTCAAAGTTGATTTTCAAACTAGCACTCACTCCTTCCGCCAGGCTGAGAGCCAGGAAAGCTCTTGTATCACCATCAGTCTAAATGGGGAGGAAAGACAGCTTTTCTTGACAAGTAATAGCACCAGAAGCGGCATCTTCTGTGCAATGCCTGCCCGCTCACTATAGTAGTGGGTGGCCTTTTGAGGGAGTACTGTGCCTTGTAAGGATACATTAGGCAGATATTCATGAATTGTATCTCTTGCAAGCGATTGGGGAAGCTTCACCAGTTGAATTTCTGCCTGGACAATCCCGCCACAGCTTGATGCCAAGCTGAATGACT
Source organism: Plestiodon gilberti rubricaudatus (assembly GCA_026170595.1). NCBI lineage: Eukaryota > Metazoa > Chordata > Lepidosauria > Squamata > Scincidae > Plestiodon > Plestiodon gilberti. Next base: position 251,440,805 of record JANXHW010000001.1, on the reverse strand, counting down.
GAGGCAAAATGTAGGGGCCTGGAGCCTAGTTCATAAAGTGAGCATAGTACTATAGTAGGTGACTGCATAAAGACTTTACTGCTTACATGGCATTGGAAGTAAGCCAACTACCTTAACTTCCAGTTTCCCATGCTTTTTGAAGCAGGAAGGAATGTTGTAAGTGGCTTAGTTCCCATCACAATCCAAAAGGTTTTTTTTTAATTGTAATATCTCTCTCCTATGCTCACATACAGCCATATTTTCAAAAGAACTTTGCTTCTTTTCAGACAACAAAATAAGGTTCAGATTTTTTTCTCAAATCCAACAGCTTCAAATTAAGTTCCCCTACATGGCGAGATTTTCAAAAGCGTTTAGGAGTTGGGAAATTACATTGTGTATATGTATGGCTCCCCCCCCCCCCTTGTTTTGAAGTAATTTGCACACAGACTTTCAAAAATGCTCAAGGTCCAGAACTGAAGCAAGATTGTCAAAAGATTTCCTAAATAAATTCCTAGAACCAGATGCGATTCAGTGCCGAAGGGGCTGTTCATCTAGGGTTGCAATCCTGTTCACACTTATGGAGGAGTAAGTCCTGTTGGATTGAGTGGAACTGTAAATAAACTATTTCTTCTCCTTTAGATTTACCAGCGATGTAGACTTGAATCTATTGACTCGGACTCAAGTCTCATCAATGACTTGACTCAGATTTGACTCGGTGATTGTAAACGACTCGAAAGACTCGACTCGAGACTTGGAGCCTTTAACGACAAGTTGAATTTTATTCAGGTTTAAACCCGTTTTCCCCATTAAATAGATAGGGACTTGCAACTTGCAACCAAAGACTGAAGACTTGGGGGCAAAGACTTGGGACTTCACTTGAGACTTGGAGTCAGAGACTTGATCCACATCCCTGAGATTTACAGGATTGCATTGCATTTTTTCCCACTCTTCTTCCACCAAGAAACACAGGGCAGTATCTCCTGTGTCCCCCCCCCCCTTATCCTCATGACTCTGTGATGTAAGCTGCAAAAGAGGAACTGGCCCAAGGTCACTGAGCTTTGTGGCTGACTGGGGAATTGGACCTGGTTGTCGTTGACAACATCCTGACGACGGCACACACAGAAGCAGAGCTTCTAGTGCCCCATAATTGGGGCTCCATTACAACTCCTTCTTCATAGCTCAGAGCAGTTTTCAGTAGTACATTTCCTTACCCATGCTCTGAACACTCATGAGAAAAAAATGGTATAGGTGCATCATGTTTTGTAATGTTTGAACCTGGGACGAGAGCCTGTAAAAGCTGCCAGGACCTCTTCTGTTCGTGTGTCAGTCTTGGTTCTAACCAGAGGTCTGTAGGGTGTCGTGCTGAGTTTGTGTATGGGTTGGGATGCCCTGGTTAGAACCACTGCTCAGTGACAGAGTCCATTCTTGTCACCAAAAGCCACTTTCAGGGCAAATAGTAGTCATGGAGACAGGCTGATCCAGATTGGGTGGGAGCAAAGAACCCCCCTGTCTTTTGCCATGTTCTTGACTCCTACAGCTTCTGTTTAGGTGGGGAAAAACTGGAACAAGCACATAAGGACCAATAATTTCCTTAGTGCAATGTCAAGTTTGGTCCTTAGCCTAATCTATTCGCAGGTTTGTTGCATGGATAAAATAAAGATATGCCACCGTGACTTCTGTAAAGGTAGGGTAGGGTACTAATGGGACACGTATGGTGGCGCAGTGGGTTAAATCACTGAACCATGAGCTGTCGATCGAAAGGTCGGCAGTTCGAATCCGTGCGACGGCTCCTGCCAACCTAGCAGTTCAAAAGCAAGAAATTGCAAGTAGATTAATAGGTACCGCGTGAGCGGGACGGTAACAGCGTTCCATGCGCCTCGGTGTTGAGTCATGCCGGCCACATGACCATGGAAACGTCTTCGGACAGCGCTGGCTCTTTGGCTTTGAAACGGAGATGAGCACCGCTCCCTAGAGTCGGACACAACTGGACTTAAGTGTCAAGGGATACCTTTACCTTTTATTCCTACATTACAGTGCCCACCATCTCACAGGCAGGTGTGTATATGATTGCAAATTAAGTCCCATTCCACTGTTTTCAGTGGAACATGGTCATAATGTTCGCAGGATTGTGAGCACCACATTGTATCTTTAAAAACTAAGTAAAAGTGACATCTTCAACTAAGATTGGAATAAGGAAATCTAGCAGCTGTATCATCTTTGTGTCTTATGATCCTAGCAGCTAAAATAGACCGTGTTATCTTGGACATTATTACTGTATTTACACTTCTCTCTAGCCTGGTTGCCTCACCTGGGAAACAGGGAGAGCAATACAGGTTGGTTACCCCTTATCTGGACATCCGAAATCCAGACTATTCCAAAATCCAGACATTTGGGGGGCTATGGCTTTTTGTAAAAAAATAAAATAATAATAATCTTTTTCCAGCACCTGGCTAGCATAGTGCAAGGCATGCTGGAGCACAAAATTATTTAAAATATTGTATAAAATTACCTTCAGGCTATGTGTATAAGATGTATGTGAGAAATAAATGATTTTTTTTGTTTAGACTTGGGTTCCATCCCTAAGATATCTCATTATATTTATACAAATATTCCAAAATCCAGACAAATCCGAAATCCAGACAACTTCCCTTCCCAAGTAGTCCAGATAAGTGATACTCAACCTGTATAAAATAAACCAACTTTTGTAAACCACATTAGCATGGGGGGGGGGGGAGTGGGTACAATCCAGCGGGGGGGGAGTGGATACAATCCAGCCAAGAGCCAAAGATAAGTACTTTCAAAGGCAGATCATTGCAAACATGCTTGCTGAGTGTACACCCGCGTTACAACAGCAGTTCCCAAAGCAAGCACATGAAAGTGTGGGTGACATACGCACATGTAGATGTATCTTTAAACATTTGGGGTCACCCCATCTGGGGACATTGTCCTGATCAGAGTTCCTAGATGTGTGTACATGGGTGTTGAAAGATCTCTGTACCCACATCATCCACAACCTTACATGCTTGCCGCATGAAACACCAGCAAGCACGCTTGCAGCGTGAAGAGTGCACTTGCCCTAAGTTCCAGTGGAAGCAAAATGAGCATGCAGGCTTCTTCTTCCCTTTGAAACCAGAGCATTTGATTTTAACATTGGCTGGATTGTGTCCTGTGTAAGGGGGTAGCATTCTTTCTTTACAGCTCACTATTTTACAGGTGTTGCTCACTTCTCTGGTTTTTGGGGAATGAAAGACAGTGTGTGTGGGGGGGGGAGAGGACTATTTTTAGATGGCAGGAGAAGGGCTGCATTCCTGTGAGAGGGCCGCATTTCTTCTCCAACCACAGGAAAAATGGAAGATCTTGTGCATTCTCTTCTAAAAAGCTCCATCCCCATATCAGATAGATGTACATTTCTGCCTCAGCTGCTGTGGGGTAAGAAAAATTGGTCCAATCTTCAAAAGACGAACATTTTGTTAGCTAACAGATGTCAAACAGCATTAAGCCAGCAGCGTATGCTTTAGCATAATAAAAGTCTCATGTTGCCTTTGTTAAGTCTGATGTTGTGAACTGTTATTTGAATTGCTGCGATGAAAACTAATTAGCTGACTTTACCTCTTTCCCACTGAAAAACCTGGAATATATGTCTTCCTTTGTTTTGCCTTTTCATTTCTGTTATGGCCTAGTGCTGATATGGAAAGAAAACTGATTTATTTATTTTTTAGAAAAGGCACTTTTTTTTTACTTGAATTACCTTGTTTAAGTCCCTCTCAGCCTAATTTACCTCTCAGGTTGTTGTGAGGATAAAATAGAATAGGGAGGGTGGAATAGAGAAAATTATGCAGGAATAAACTATAGTTCACTAGATATCAGCACATTAGTCATCATCATGACTATGTTGAGGACAAGTTAATTCCTGTGATAAACCAGTGGAGGTGTGAAATGGGAGGATTAGATGATCCAGAAGTGAGTAGTAAATAGTGTGCAAAGCATCCCTCTTCACTTGTTCCTTGGTTGGTCATACTTTGGGCTCAATCCTATCCTTCCCTGCTGCTGATGCAGCTACGCCAAAAACGAACATGCTATATTAAACCAGGGTGGTGGTAGTGGTGAGAGAGATTGGGAGGCTTCAGAGGGGAAAGGGGAATTATTTCCCCTTACCCTCTGTAAGCCTCCCACCTCACAATGGGTCTCATCAGCTCTGCAGCTGGCGCAAGTCTGAAGAGAAAGGATGAGGAGGCTGCTAAAAGAGGGGATAGGATCCGGCGCACACTATCGCCACTGGATCAACACACCCCTCCTGCAACCTCCCCACCCAATTCCTCCCCCCTCCCCACCCAGTTTTGACCCCTCCCTACCCACCCCCCTGGCCTCTCTACCTTACCTTCTCCAGCAAGCGCAGCAGGAACAGCCACAGAGCACTGCCACCTCTTGCGGTAGCATTCCCGAAATGGCTGCCAACGGAGCACTTCACACGCTCTCTGCAGCCATTTTGTGACAATGGAAGTGTTTTCCGCTGTCACAATGCACTCCGGCCGGCAGCCCAATCCTGCATAGGATTGGGCTGTAGGTGTGTGAAGTCCCAAATGACACGAATCAGAACAATTTTATTTATCTAGCACCCCAGTTGACATTCAGGACATTTTGATAAAATAATTCACAAAAGTGCAACTAGCTCTGAAGGCACCATGGGAGCCCAAGCAATGCGGTTTCCAGCCCCCGACCACTGTCACATAAGTGTGTAGTCTATTATCTGGAATGTTTTGCTTGTGGCAATGGAAATATATCTTTGCTGAAGACTCTTGGCTCATCTTCTCTCTGTAGTTTGTTCCACAGCCAATAAAGTGAGATCAGGCCAAGACTTTTTCCCCCTCCTTGGGTTGTGCACGCCTGTATTTGCTTCCCTCCTGTAACGATTCTTTCATACCCATCCATGATGAGCTCCCTTCTCTACTGGCAACAAGAAGTGAGCAGAGCAAATAGCTCTGTGGGACGAAAGTTGGCAAATGGCAGCCAACCTCCTCCCCAGCCATTGTTCTCTGTGTGCTTTGCTGCCAGCTCTGTGGAGGGAATGCATGTGGCTTAAAGTTCAGATGAAGTCTTCCTGTAAATACTGTTGTACAATTAATGGCCTACAGGCATGACAAATTAAGAAGGGCCATAAACAGGGATATGAATTTGGAAAATGTTGGTGTAATGGATGCCAGACGAGGACTTTACCAGAGTCATTGAGAAATAAATCAGTCTTTTTTCATAGCTCAAGATTAAGTAGAGGAGTGTGCATTAGAGATGCGTAATGTGCTCACGCATTCGCATAATGTGGCAATAATTACATAAGCAGTCTTCAGCTGGTGGTTCATGCTCCATAACTGGGTCATGCCTTGACCTATGGTGAGTTGCATTAGTAACACTATGGTATGGTGTATGGTTGGAATGTTGGACATGGACCAGGAAGAACCTGGTTCAAATGGCTGCTCAGCCATGAAGTTTACTGGATGCTCTTGGGTGTGTCATTATCCCTCAGCTTAACCTGGAGGGGGCAGGAGCCACGTACCTTGCCCAGAGTTCTTTTGAGGAAAGGTGGGGGATAAATAAATAAGAAATCATAAATTTAAGAAGTGAAATAGAATGTGAACTTTTTCTCTCCGAGCTTTTCTCCAAGTAGCACAGAAGATTCAGGTTAGAGGTGAATCCCAGGTCTGAAAACCTTGAAGGCTATAGAGCTACATATGATGCCCATAAGCCCATTAGTCGGTGGCTCATGAACAACAGAGGATGTGGCAGTCACAACAGAGGTTGGCCAGATGGAGCACTGGCTGATAGCCCACCTGCCCAACTTCTGAAGCCCCAGTACACAGTGTCAGTGGCAATCGTGGAGGTAGGTTGGCATAGGCCAGACTTTGCCCCAGGGCCCACATCAGCCTGTTGCTGGTGCTGATCCACTGCAGATAATAATGCAGACACCACACTGGGCACACTGGACTGGTACAAGATCCTAAGCAGTAATACAACTGTGGACTAAATATGTCCCTATGGGGGACGGACATTGTTCCCTATGGGAGGAAAAAGGGAGATAAAAATCCAATAAATAAATAAATAAATAAATAAATAATGATGGGAGTGGAGACCCTTGAAGCACTCCTTGCTGCATAGAAAACCTGCTTCCACAAGTAACAGACCACCATGCCTTCTTGAGAAAAAATGTCCAACACAAACAGGAGCTTACCTAGTCCACAGAATCCCTCAGAAGCACTGATGCTTTGTGAACAATAAAATGGACAGATGAATACAGATTTAATCTGTAAGCATAACTGGGGAGCTTTTTTAAAAAAATTGGCATGTTGACCTGCAGAGAACATCTGGCTTGCAGGATAATTTTGTTCAGACCCTAAGAGCATGACTAATTATTAGGCAAAGAGGGCCAAAGGAAGAAAGCAGCTGGATTTCCAGAGGGAGGACACCTGTTGATCTTTATAACAACTACTAGCGTGATGCCCGTGCTTCGCTACGGGATGTAAGTACTTTAAATCCATTTTGTCTCCAATAAACTTTCCTTTGATTGCAATGAACCAATTAAATGTAGCACAACTACCCCATGTCAGACAACACCCTGCATTTACTAAAAGTCATGGTTCCATCGAATGAGAGTTGTCCCCCTCGCTGTCGTGCAGTGACGTCGCTGGAGCACGGCAGGGGGGGGCGGACTGCCCGAAGGGTGACACACGCAGAAGGGTGATGCGCGCACCCGCTCGCGTTGCCTATGCTGCACGCGTCGCCCTCTGGAGGCTCCGAGGCTGGGAGAAGGCCTCGGAGCGTCCTCTCGGGCCGGCGCTCGTGGGCCTTCTGACGAGGCCCACTGCGTCACAACGTTATTTATAATGTTTTTCGTGCATGCGCAGACCGTTCCTGAGGGAAAAGGACGCTCCTTTTCCCTCAGGAACGGTCTGCGCATTCGCGAAAAACATTATAAATAACGTTGTGACGCAGTGGGCCTCGTCAGAAGGCCCAGGTCAGCCGGCCGGGGAAGATGTCCCCGGAGCCGGCTGCAACGGAGGCGCGCACACACGGGAAATGTGCGCGGGGGGCAGAGTCGGGGGGCACCCGAGGCAGCGCCCCATCGGGTCACCCCCCCAAAATTGTGGCACGACCTAGCGGCTGTGCCGAAAATACATATAGGGGTTAGGTGTGGGAGGGGGGTTATTAGGGTGACGCGCGCACCCCGCCCTGGGGCCGTGCACCCTAGTGACGCTGCTGCTGCTGTCGTGGGACATGACAGAGAACCCCTCCCAGTTGTCCACCACATGCCTCACGATTAGCTCACTCACCTCTCTAGCCATGAGGTGAGTGTCATACATGAGATAGGGGAGGGACCGAAACAGGCAGACTCCATCTCCTGTGATGGGGACAATTGTGTGAGGCACCATCTCCCCATTAACATTTAGAAACTCAATGGCCATACCAACTTAAAAAGCAAAAGAGTGACAGCGCAATTCACACTAACTTTAGACCGGTGGAGCGTGTGCTCCACCAGTCTAACCTGTCGTAAACATGCCATAAAGCACATTTGCGACAACTCTAGAGTAAGGGCTGCTGGCATGGAGGCCGGCAGCCCTCACTCCACTGCTGAAGCGACCCAGCCACCGCTGGAGAACGTGTCTCCCACCGGCAGGTGCAAGGGCGGGCTGGGCGGCGAGGGAGGGTGGCGGTTGGCCGAGCTGGCCCTGGAGGGGGAGGGGATGTTGGCCGCTACATCCCTGTCCCATTTCCTGACTCAGTGGCCATTACACAACCACCTCGGACTTATGCCAGCTCTCGCTCACCCTGGTATTGTTTATACTTCACCAGCCATGTTTAGGGGCGATGGCATCCACCTCTCTATGACTGGTGCCAACATTTTCCTCAGGGACCTGCAGCAGGGACTTTTGAGCCTTCTGGCTGGTTGTGGGGTGGTTGGGATCTAGCGCTAGGCTAACCCCACCATGTGGCAGGTTGCGTGCAGGATGGGTAGGTAGAGATCTTCATTGGCATGCATTCTGAGGTAGCAAGGTCAAGAGCCAGGACTACTCAGATGATACTCAGATGATGCTCAGATGAGACTGGCTGGCAAGCCCCTTTGGCAGGGTAAGCAAAGACCACCACATGGCTTGCCTAAGGGGAGTCTGTGCTGCCCAACTGCCTCAGACCCTTCAGGGTTGGCTGTGACCACCAGCTTTCCCAATCTATGAATGGGCAGAGCTTGCAGTCAGAGCATCATGCCCAAGGGTAGCAGGGGGAACATACGGGCAGCACCATTTCCCCCTCACTTAGTGCCCGCACGCTAGGGGATGTTATATTTCCCCGCTGCAGATTTTATATGTTTATTAGACTTTAATAGTGACCCTTTATCCAAGCCTCTGTCTAGCGTGTTTATTTAGGGAGTTTCACAGGTAATATAATAATATAATATACAGTATTTATATACCGCCTTTCTTGGTCATTGGATTTCTCCTCTGACTTTAATCCAAGGCGGTGTACATGGGCAGGCTGTCCTAACCCCCCTTGGGGTTTTTTACAATATATATAAATGTCCAATCTTTCGTGAACAGCTACTTTCCAGGTGGTATCCTTTTTACAGTCTGACAAATTCTGCTGGCTGGCGCCTCCCACACTCGACCACGCAGCTGGAAGCTCTTATCTCTCCTTCTGGAGGCTTTCACAGCTCTTTGCCGGCGGCCTGTCTCGAACTTATCAAGTTCACCGGTCTTCGGGCTTTGAAGGCAGCTATCATCCTCCGTATGCCAAAAAAGAATGCTAGAGATCAATTAGGGCAAAATCCGGAAATATGTTTTTAAGCATTTGTTTGGGTAACCTTTGTGTGCAAAACCCAAGTCGATCTCTCGTCGGGCCTAAGAGATCTTGAGGAATCTGTGAAAATGCATGGCTAGCCCAAGCCTAGGCATGTCTACTCAGAAGTAAGTCCTGTCCTAGTCAATGGGGCTTACTCCCAGGTAATGGCAAACAGGATCGCTGCACCCCTTTTCACCGCCTTAAGGGTGGAATTTCTAAAAATCCCTTCTTAGCGGGTGCTTATGTCACGGAAGGAACGTACTCCCCGAATTTCACGTTTCTAGGCCTAGGGGTTGGGGCTGAGCGGTGATGTCACCCCTTTTTTCTTTTACCCCCTTTTTACCCATTTAGGGGTGAAATTTTAAAAAACCATGAAAATCGTTTCTAAAGATTATCCAAAGATACACCCGCCTGCCAAAAAGGAATGTTATAGCTCCACAAACACAGGAGATATGAAGGGTTCTATAATTGACCCCCAAATCGAGTTTTGCCCCTTTCCGGGTCGATTAGGACAAAATCCCAAAATATGTTTTTCAGCATTTGGACGGGTAACTTTTGTAAGCCAAAACCAAGCGGATATCTCATTGGACGGAGTCGGACTTAGACCTTGGAAGATCCAGGTTCAAATCCCCGCTCAGCCACGAAGCTTCCTAGGTGACCTTGGGCTAGTCACTATCTCTCAGCCCCACCTACCTCACAGGGTTGTTGTGAGGACAAAAGGAGGGGAGGAAATATGTACACCACTCTGAGCTCCTTGGAGGAAGGGCAGTATAAAAATGTGAAAAATAATAAATAAATAAATAAATTTACACCCCCTTAGGGGTGGAATTTCTAAAAATCCCTTCTTGATGGGTGCTTGCATCATGGAAGAAACGAGCTCCCTGAATTTCACGTGCCTAGGCCCGGGGGTTTGGGCAGGGCGGTGATGAGTCAGTCAGTCAGTCAGTCAGGACTTGTTCTTTTATATATAGGGGGCTGTATTGCACACTCTGGGCCAATTGGCAGAGCTCTGGGTATGCTATCTGAACTAGCCTGTGATCACTGAGAAAACAGGTTTCAGAAACAAAAATAGGTCGGTCTAATTCTCACCAGTGCCAGTAGAGATGCTAAACCTATGTCTCAGATTGGAGATCATGTTATTGAATCCCCTTCTATCCAAAAACATTCTCTGCACATTAAAAAAACAAAACACCTAGGTATTGGGGGACATGGCTGCTGTAGCTAGCTTCCTCTCAGTACTAAGGACATAGGACTCCCCTGTGTTGTAGGTATGTTGATTATTCTTCAGCAAGACATTCTTAATGTTTTCTACCTATTTACCCAGGCCAGACGTTAAGATAACTAGCTTGTAATCTAAGCTTGCCTAAGACCACTTTCATGGTTCATGGCTAACATGAGATTTGAACTCAGGATTTCCTAGCAGCAGAGACGTCACTAGGGCGCGTGCTACCCCAGGGCCGGGCACGCGTGTCACCCTAGTGAACCCTCCCCCTGGAAACCCCTCTTTAATAACCTTTGGCGCGGCTTTTGGGGGGGTTGCGGGGTGCCCGACAGGCTGCCACTCAGAGCGTCCGACGGGCTGCCGCTCAGGGCGCCCTCCATACGCCTGGTCCGGGAGCCCCCTCAATCGTTGCAGCCAGCTCGGGGACGTCTTCCCCGGCCGGCTGCCCGGGGCCTTCTGAGGAAGGCCCACTGCGTGAACGTTATTTGCACATGCACAGACTGTTCCTGAGGGAAAAGGCGGGCGGGAGGCCCCGAGGCAACGCGCGCATGTGCGCGCAGGAGAGGCGACGTGCGCATGTGCACGCGTCACCTTTCTACGCGCACGTGCATGCATCACCTGGGGCCCCCCGCACTCCTCGCCAGGCTACAACGACACCTCTGCCTAGCAGATAACTTATAGTCTTAGGCACTGCTCTACTCTGGCACTCCATTAGACATTGCGTGATAAAAGAAATTGTAGTTCCATGGACCTGACAGAGGTACTAATGTTGAGGGCTCATGAGAGGGGGGTAAAAAGGGGTAATTTGTACCTGGGCCTGGGGTCCAAAAGGGGGCCTGGGAGACAAAGGAGGGGGCACAGAAATTTTCCTATCTGTGGAGAGGTGCGAGCTGCGCACACACTCACTCTTTAGCAAAAAAAAATAAAAATAAAATGGATCCCTGCTGCAGGCAGCCCTCGATGGCTCCCAGGCTCGACAAAGATACGATGACCTGGTCTGGCCTCCAAGTACCACAAGGCAAAGCGGTGCACAGTGCTACTACATGGCCTCCGCGCTGTGAGTGAGGGGCATGATGAGCTCTGTCCCTGTGGCTGTTTGGGTTTCTGGCACCGGCAGCATTAGTGGCCTGACCCAGTACACAAGGTGGGCCTGTGCATGCGCTGCTGCCGAAGGCGAGCTGTGTGAGGGAGGGGCACATGAGCTCTGTCCCTGGCCTGCTGAGGGTTCTGGCATTCTGGTGGCAAGACGGACCCTAAAAAAACAATTTGTGTGGCAAGTTGCAATGCAAGGCTGGGCTAACAAAGGTATGTCTGAAACGAGATGATCAGATCGTGTTGACTGTGTAAAGCCTTTGGCAGCTCACTTGCCTGGCATTAAATTAGCACTGGAAGACCTCCTAGGAATCATCTTGACGGCCAAAACAAGAAATGGAGTCCATGGAGCTTTTGCCTATGTGTTAATGTCAGCTTTGAGGTACAAAATATTAGCTGGCATAGATATTTGCAATGTTGCGATTCAAAAATTTCCACAAAAAAGGCCAGGAAAGCTGTTTTTGTGAAGTAAATAGTTATGTTATCAGTACTGTGGATTCTTAGCATAAACAAAGATATTTAAAAAAAAAAGACCAGGAAAGCTCTTTTTGTAAAGTAAATAGTAAGTTTGTCAGTATTGTGAATTCTTAGCCTAAACAAAGATGTTCAATCAAATGTGCTTTCTTATCTCTGATCCTCTTTAATTAATTAATTAATTAATTAATTAATTAATTAATTTAAAGGCTGCCAATCCCACCCCCTTCCATGCCTGCCCCCTGCCCCCATCGCCTCCCCTCCCCACCCACTGTCGCCGCTGCCCCATTCCAAAATAAATTTTGTACCCCCTGATAAAATTCCTCTCAGAGGCGCTGCTAGTGTTGACACTGGAAAGTCTGTATTCAGGCTGCCCCACCACTTTCTATTTCTTTGTAGGGCCTCTTATACTTATCATTAACGTCAATAAATTTGCTTTGAGTTTGTATAATCCTGGAGTGCAGTCAGGGAGGAAATAGATGATTAAATTTGTTCTGTAGAAATCTGGACCAGCAACGAATCGCACCTTTGCTGCCTTTCCCATTGCTTATTCAATTTACATATCACAATGCAGGCAATGAGTACTTCAGTTCAGGGATTCGTTTCATGACTTGTGAAAAGACCTGTTTCCATTTCTACCATCAATTTATTATTTGGGCTTGGACAAATCACAGTTAGCCTCGGGTCCCCTATCTGGAAAATGGGAGTAATACCTGCTAACGAAGTTGGTGCAAAGAATGCATGATACATCCGCTAGAAGTAGCACAGGCTAGGCTCCAAAGAGCTGCTTGGACCCACACAAGGAAGGGACCGTCCCACTGTATGTGTTCTTTGATCCACTGATCCGCATGGCTTGTTGCAAAATGTTTTTCTCAAATGCCCTTCAGTTTCCAAAACAGCTTGTTATGCCGCATGGATGGCTGAATGAAACAAATCTAAAGCTCCCTCGAGAACTAGTTTCATAGTTCTTTGGAAGGAACTAGCATTGTAGCTCGTTGGACTTTGGCCATAGGACTTTATGGGCTCTTTTAAAATCAGTAGATTCTGAGAATAACATGAGTGAAGTTGCCACTTTTCCAATGGTTTTATCTTTCTATTCAAGGCTCTTCTTCATTTTCTCTTTCCTGACACTCTGTGTCCTGTCTCATGGGCAGCTGACTGCAAACTCAACCAATGCATCCAGCATAACTCAACAAATGTGAGACATTCCCCAACTACATGGATTCCACTAAGTTGCACTTTATCAATTCTGGGTTATTCTCAGTTTTGTGTTTGAAATTTTGTAACAAAAGAGAAAATTCAATGAAGAATGATTCATTGTTGACTATGAATATCTGACAAATGTTTTGATGAGTGATATTTGGGAAACAAATTTCCAGATCACAGGTTTAATATGAAAATGAACGCACTACACTTTGGGCTAGTTTATCATCAGAATTGTAGAAAGTTCAAGACTTGTTCAAGCAATAGTTAGAGACGGCAACAACACACACTGCCTTTCAGTGATTTGAGTCTTATAAATATTGCAACATAGTTGAACCTGCAAACTCTTTACACTGGAGCTCAAACTATACATATGTAAGGTTTTCCTTGGAGCTTTCTCCAGCTCCACTCCCACCAAAAACCAGTTGCTCATGCTGCAGTATCTAATACAAGACTGGTAAAGTTGACTCTTCTTTCTGTTGGAATTCCACCTCCAAAATCAGCTGGGTGGTGGCATTTGGAAGTCTAAAAAAATGGCAGAGAGGGAAAGGTTATGATGCCTTCTACCGAGCATGATCTTCCATTGAAGACTATAGCCTGGGCAGCTGCTTTATATAAAAGAAGGAAACATTGAAGAGGGAGGAGGTAAATGTGGTTAATATCATTTGCACCTTCACCTAGGTTAAGGCTCTAATCTTATCTAGGTGAAGCAAGAACACAGGGACACTATTTATTATCACATTTTATATCTGGCCCTCCCTCCAAGGAGCTCAGGAACATGCCCTTTCTCCTTTTATCCTCACAATTATGCTGTGAGGTAGGTTAGGCTGAGAGATAATGAATAGCCCGAGATCACCCAGTAAGGTTCAAAGCTGAGTCAGTATTTGAACCTGAGGTCGTCGTGGTCCACATCCAGCACTCTAAAACCTCTACACCAGGGGTTCTCAGCCTCTTCCCAGCTGAGTACCACCTCCGGCACCACTCTCCTGATGAGTACTGGAAGTGACTGACGCCGACATCATCACCAGTTACGTCCGAGTGGTCAGGTTTTTGGAGGCCAAAAAACATAGGTAGGAGGCTCTCGGTGGGTGGGAGGGCCATTCTCAGTGTTCCCGAGAGGCTCGGCCAAAGGCAGGAGCCTTTCAGGAGCGAAAACACAGTGCTGAAAGTGCCACATTGGGACAGGGTTCCAGCAGTCGGCCGAAGTACCACTGGTTGAGAACCCCTGCTCTACACCTTGTTGTTTCTGTCAATGAATCCACAAGAGGAGGATTCCTGAGTAGGATATAAACAAGCAAATAGATGATGAGTGGCAGCTGCAATGGAGACTCCCAACTAGTGGGAGATGGTGGACTAGTGCATCCTGGAACCTGAAGAGCTACTGTAGTGGCCATTATTATTATTATTATTATTATTATTATTATTATTATTATTATTATTATTATTATTATTATTATTAATAATAATAATAATAATAATAATAATAATAATAATAATAATTAATAAACCGGTATTTATATACCGCTTTTTCTTTGGTCATCAGATTTCTCCTCTAACTTTAATTCAGAGGTGGTTTACATGGGACTTTGAATTAAAGTCAGTTTACATGGGCTCTTTAAATATAAAGAGGCCTTGAATGTAATATTGGAGAGTTCTTTGTGCCTCCTGTATATTTTAAAAAGAATCACTTCATAAAAATCCACTTAGATTCCAAATAAGCAGCATATAGATCAAGCTCATGTGTATGGTAAAGGGTTGTGAAGACCTCATCATCTTTACTGAAAAGAAATTTTAGCCTTAAATATATATTACTTATATATCAGAGGTTCTCAACCTGTGGTACGGGTACCCCTAGGGGTACGCGGACCTCTTGCTGGGGGTACGCCAAGCCTTGCCCCTTATCTGCCCCATCAGCAGCTAATTAAGTGTTAATTAACATGGATTTTAAGTTGTAATTATTTTTGGAGCCCTTCTGTCTCTCTGATTTTGGTTTTGGGCTTATTTTTGTACTTTGGAAAATGTCCTTTGGTGGGGTGGGGGAGGGAGGAGCTGATTTTGGGAACTGTTACTTGGAGAAAAAAAAGAGATCCTTGCATGTCTGTCTCTCTCTCACACTCACACTCCCAGAGTTAAATAAGACATTTTTTCACATATAAAATTGTTTTAGTACTTTTAAATTTAATGATTAATTACCTAATTAATTGATTGATTAATCCAATTAATAAGCAGTTAATTAGCAGGGGGTACTTCAGAAAATTGGACTGTGATAGGGGGTACCCGTGCCTCCAAAGGTTAAGAACCCCTGACTTATATACTTATGACCAAGATTATCACCAATTCTGTTGCCTTCTCATGTACAGTATATGCACTTTAAAGAAACAAAAAACTGTATAGTGGCAGGATGGCTACTGTGCAGGGATGCTACAGCAGTTGCCTGCACTAAGCGGGGGGGTTGAACTAGACCACTTCCAAGGTCTCTTCCAACTAACATGCTTTGATCAATTGAATACAGCATCCATTCCTCCCCACTAACAAACGCTGTGTATTTCAACACAGTGCTAGTGAAAAATTCATTAATTCATTCATGAGGGAAGGAAGGAAGAAAGGAAGCCAAAGGAATATGCTTTAACTTCTTACCTACTTAGAGTTCAATCCCATCTATTCCCCTCCTCTGCCCATGCAGTGGCGCAAATCATTGCATCTTGTGGGGGGGGGCAGTTGCAGAGGTCTCCTCTGGGTAAGGGAACATTCATTCCCTTAGGTTTGGCTCACTGCAAGATCGCTGCATGCAGCCTGCCCACTCTTCTGTTTGTAATGAGCAATGCACCTGTTTCTATCAAACAGGAGCAGATCAAGAAGGCTGCATGCAGCAATCTTTGTAAAGATGGAAGTGCACCTGCTCATTTGCCTACCCACCCATCCTCCATAGGAGGGTGGCACGCAGGCGCACGCAAGCAGAGATGGCAGAGGTGGTGGCTTATGGTGGTGCAGAGTCATCCCTGGCTTCACACGTTACATTTTTAGAAGTACATCTTAGGATGCACCTCCAAATATAATGCACAGCATGAGTTTATGCATTGGAGAGTAAGGATTAGCTGCAGCTGCCTGTTTCTCTTGCAAGGAAGGTGAGGGCAGGATATACTTTCTTTTAGAAGAGCTGCTAGGTTTCAGTCCTGCACTAAAGTCCTGCCATCTGCTTGTAAGGGCTATGATATAAGATATATAAAGTTACATTATCTGATCAGGTACTCCAGTTGCTATATGATACATCTTCAGGTACATTATCTTGTTGTTTCTTAAAGAAAGTGCACAACCAACTATGGGCAGGAGTAGGGCTGAATTAGCATGGTTAAGGGAGAAAAGATGGGGGTGGGGAACATGACCAACTGTACTTGCATGGGATTTATGTTTCTATACCACTGGGACCAGTTCTCTCAGTGCTTTACTGGGAGGTTGGTGTGTAGGTTAATTTGACATGTGCTGCACCATGTGTGTGGGGAGGAGGAAAGAGAATTTCTTTGATTATTATGTTTTTAAAAAAACATTATGTGAGTGTTTGGATGTCTGTCTGCCTACTCTCCCCCTCCCCATTTATGCCATGTGATTAAGGGCGCAATCCAATCCTACTTACGCTGCCGTTGTAACCAGTGGCGCAGCAAAAACGGGAGGCCCCAGAACAGAAAGTGGATTCAAATCCCCTTTGAATTCCCCTTTAGGAGGGTATTTGAATCCCCTTTCCATTCTGGGGCCTCCCATTTTCACTGTGCCACTGGTTACAACGGCGGCGTAAGTAGGATTGGATTGCGCCCTAAGAAAGATAGCACTGTGCAATGGGATTGCATTTACAGCATTCAAAGTAGCATGTATATTCTGTAGCAAAGCAATAGAACACTCTGGGGAAGCCTATATAAGGCACACACAATATCCTGTTTCCCTGAAAATAAGACCTCCCCCGAAAGTAAGACCTACCATCATTTTTGTGTGATTTTTGCTGGCACTCATAAATATAAGACCTCCCCTGAAAATAAGACCTAGCTAGGATCCACCATGGAGATGACGTGCTAGAGAGACTCTGCAAGGTTGCAGCCTCCTTGCAGGCCTCTCTAGTACGTCGTCTCTATAGTGCAGGACTCAAGTGCAGGCCTTCCAGGCCTTGCAGAGCCTTGCACCCTTGGGAAAGAATGAAGCTTTAATCGGTCAAAATAAGTGCTGGGGGCAGGGGGGGGTGTCGTGCCACAGGTTGGGAAAATAAGACCTCCCTGAAAATAAGACCTGCTGCATTTTTTGGAGCCAAAATTAATATAAGACACTGTCTTATTTTTGGGGAAACACGGTATCTCCCATATCATCTGTTATGCACCCTGAAGTAATCTGTTTCAGTACAGGAAATCACAGCAGAACTAGCAACACAAATTCAAATCCTAGCCAGCATGGAATCTAAAGCTAATCTTCCTTAAGTCATTAAAACAGAATCCTTTTATTTATTTTATTAGGTCTCCAGCTGTTTCCTTCACCTTCCATACAGGGCCTAAGCCAAATGGCCTTGTCTTTCTCTTTTCCGAAAGTTTCATCTACCCTGACTTCCTCCTGACACACCTCCTTCTCCCTTATCTGTCCATCTCATCCCCCCGTCTTCTTTCTTTCCCCATTTACAGTGTAAATTCTCATACCAACTGATTTATCCACAACTTTATGTTTTCTTTCTCTCCCTCCTTGCTCCTGTTTCCCCCCCCAGCTAAAGAGAGTTCTCTGGGAGAGGCTGAACTACAGCCAGGCTCAGATCCTGCTGGAATGGATGGCAGTTACCTCAGCGTGAAAGAGACTGGAGTGAAGGTTTCTCAAGAAAGGCCAAGCAACGACCTTCCCAGCCCAATGGACAAGACTGACTCAGAGAGTAACAAGGGGAAGAAGAGACGGAACCGCACCACCTTCACCAGCTACCAGTTGGAAGAGCTGGAAAAGGTCTTTCAGAAGACCCACTACCCAGATGTCTATGCCAGAGAGCAGTTAGCCATGAGGACAGATCTTACTGAAGCCCGAGTACAGGTAAGAAGAGAGGATTTGCAAAATGGGTTTGGGAGAACCAGAAAACCGGCAAGGCTTCATGTTTGTAATATCCCAGATGTGTCCCTTAATGAGAACGTAACGTCTGCTCTCTTGTGACTGCTGAGCCATACCCCACTGCACCGGTACAATGAAATGACCAGGGTGACTTCATGGCCATCTCCCACCCACCTCTAAGCAGTCCAATAAAATTAGATGGCCCAGAGTATCAAAAGTTGCTGAACAGTTTAGCAAGATCAGCAAGGTAATGTTTCCCCTGTTTATCTCCTGGTGAATATCACCCACCAGGGTGAGGGCAACAGTTGCTGTCCTCAGAGGCACTAGCGTCGCTCCGGTAGGGGCGGGGCTGTAAGTATCGCTGCGGTCATAGTCTCTTTACCGAGCGAGCAGGAGGCAGCCCCGCCCCCTCACTGTCCGAGCCAGTCCCCTACGGAGAAAGCAGCAGGCAGGGTCTCTTCCCTGCCGGTTTCTCCGCAGGGGACTGGCTCGGACAGTGAGGGGGCGGGGCTGCCTCCTCCTCGCTCGGTAAAGAGACTATGACCGCAGCGATACTTACAGCCCCGCCCCTACCGGAGAGACGCCTCTGCTCAGAGGCGTCGCTGTTGCGAGGCGAGGCGAGCGGGTCGCCCCCAGGTGACGCGCGCAGAAAGGTGATGCGCGTACCCACGCACGTCACCTCCCCTGCGCGCGTTGCCTCCCTGCTCGCGTCGCCTCCGAGGCCAGTAGCCGGCTCCGGGGACGTCTTCTCCAGCCGCCGCGCCAGGGCCTTCTGACGAAGGCCCACTGCGTCACAACGTTATTTATAACGTTTTTCGTGCATGCGCAGACCGTTCCTGAGGGAAAAGGGCTGCCCTTTTCCCTCAGGAACGGTCTGCGCATGCACGAAAAACGTTATAAATAACGTTGTGACGCAGTGGGCCTTTGTCAGAAGGCCCTGGCGCGGCGGCCGGGGAGGTTGGTCCAAGGACTTCTTGTAACGAGGGTCTGTCTAAAATCCTTGGTCTGTCTCCATTTTGTGTTTCCTGTCTTGGTTTTTCTGCCTGCCTGCTTTCTGTAGCCCAGTGATTGGCACATGGCCAGAGACCTTGGGAGCTGTGCTTTGAGCTACCCTGTTTATTCCTTGTCTGCATGGGAACACTGATACCACAACTTCTCCCAATTAACCACCTGCACCTGCGCTGGACATCACGAGCTTCTTAGAGCTGGGAGGGGGAGCGAGGAGTGAGCTCATCTTCGGGAACTTTCCCAGGCGTGTTGCCCTTTCATTGGTCTGCTCCCCCCTGTCAATCATCTTACCCCAGAAAGTCTACTTAAGCTACTAATTGGCATCCATCTTTTTCCCTTCTCTTCATTCTCTAACTGGTCTTTGTTGGAGCCTCCGAGGCCGGGAGAAGCCCTTGGAGCGGAGCCAGCAGCAACGGGGGGTGGGCAGAGTCAGGGGCACCCGGGGCAGCGTCCCGTCGGGTCGCCCCCTCAAAAAAATCACGCCACGGCCTAACGGCCGCGCCAAGATTACACTTAGGGGCTGGGTGTGGGGGGGGTCATTAGGGTGACTCGCGTGCCCCCGCCTTGGAGCCGCACGCGCCTTAGTGTCTGTCCTGACTCAAAGCACAAAGGCAGATTGACTGAACTTAAGAAAAGATACCTCATCCAAGAATGTGTGGTTGTCTCTCTGAGTTCACACTCCACTAGTAACGTACCTGAGTGGAAGCCAGGCACCTGGAAAAGAGCTCGCCCAGAGAGCAATAGTTGTAAGTAACTTTGTGAGCTCTGTCTGTCTGCAGTCAGATCTGTGGGGCTGTTGGTTGTGAGGGAATTTTTCTTATAGCTTGGCTTCTTTCCAAGTGCTGAAGGGGCCACTTTTCTGACTGCTTTGGATTTTAATCTCCACAGCTGGTGTCTAAAGACAATAAAGAAGAGTTTCTCCTGAAACGGAGTCTTTTAGCCCCCACTCCATGCACACAGACACTTTCTATAAAAGAGGCCTCTCACAAAGTCATAAGGTTCCCTGTTATTAAAGAGGAGGAATTATCACAGCTGCCAATATATCTGGATATTGTTCCCACAGTTGCACGACCATTATAAAATCCTGGCTAGCTGTCTGTCAGTATGACAGTTAGGTAGTTAATGGCTGCAGCAGTGGCAGAGATCGCAGGGAGCTTTCAGGGGATGAATCTGTGTGGGGATGGCAACCCCCTAGCTTCCACTGCCTGTCATTCATGAATGGGAGCAGAGCCTGGGTGATGATTCTAGAAAATTAGGCCCATTCTATCCCGCTGCACCCTTTCCCCTTCATATGTATGAGAATGAATTGTACTGTATTTGCTTTTAGAGAAGTCCTTCATATAAACAAACCCAGAAATCCTTGTTTATGTAAACCCTACATTATAGGCAGTTTCCCCCTTACTCAGTTATTCAAAATGTCCCAGTTTTCTTTGGGGAACCCATGGCAGAAACCCATTTAAGCTTGTAGCACAGGCATGACTGATAATGCTAGAAGAAAACAGTGGAGCGCCTTAGGAAAGCTGTTGCTGAGTGATGCATTTCTTAGAGGAGAGAAAGGAGACAGAATAGAGCAAGATAAAGGGTTGGTAAAGAATGCAGCAGTACTCATTTTTTCCCATGAATATGGAGAGGGACATACTACGAAAGTGGCTTTCAGGGCCCATTCCCGAATGACCAAGCCGATGCCCTGGTGTGAAACCAAATGCATTGTCCTTCCAGATGCCCATTAAAATGGATGTGTTTAGATACTGCCCAACTGTGTTAATTAATGAAACAACAGGAACCTGTCAAAAGGCAAGTGGGACAAGCATGAAGAAGTGTGTCCATGAAAACCCATGGACAAAAGCTTGAAAGCAAACCGGCTGATCCGTCCACATTCTTAACATAAAGCAATGTAAAAAAGAAAAGAAAAAGGAAAAGTGGAAGAACCGAAGAAATATTTATTTGGGAGCTTAATGAATCAAAGCACTTAGTTTGCCACACTGCCAAGATTTCCTGCAAGCGCAGCTCTTTCCCCACACCCAGCCAGCTAACCGATCATTTTTGTTTGGTTATAGGTGTAAAAGCCATTCAGCCACACAATGCCAGGTAACCATGGACAAAATGCAGTATATAGCAATGGCAATACACAAACATTTCTAGGATGGCAAAGGATACAAATGAAATGAAACAAAATATGACAAGAGTTTTGAAGTGGAGACTCTCCTTATGTTAGATGAATTACCAGGACCACTCAGCCCATGGTGTCCCCAAGATGCCACCAGCTCATGCTCATAGCAAGTCTGTTGTGTGAAGCCTCATGCCATATGCTGAAGTCCACACAGATGTGCCTCTGTATTAATTTGTCCTGCCCAACAGAGCCCTTAGAGGGCAGCTTGGGTTTGATACTCCTTCACAACTGCAGATTTTTGTGGGGAGTCTGATTGACCACCAGACCCCTCTTTCCAGGCCTGATCGACTTGCACGGATCAATTTGAACGTACCAGTGATATCACTGTCACAAGTCTTGGTTGACCAATAGCGGCTGCTGGGGCTTACCACAGGGCAAAGGGACAAATGTCCCTTTACCCCAAGGAGACCTCCAGCAGCCAAAAATCCCCCACGGGATGTAGCATAGCCCACGCTGGTGCCGCTGCATCGCTGCATAGGGATTTAGTTAGGATTGGGCTGTTCGTTCCTCCCTCTGGATTTGGATACTTGTGCCCCATGTTGCACACAATGAAATAAATAGACATATGCACTGCAGATAGGACGGCATGCATCACACAAGCAGAGGCTGAGAGGGACAGGCACTGCTTTGGGCCCAAAGTATTTGAGGTAAGTTCCTACCTGAGAGCTCTGGGGCCCACTTGGTGACTTCCCAAGCACAATGCATGCACCAGAGGTTGTATGAATGTGTGAGCTGCTTCACACAGGGGCATCCCAACCCTAAGGCCACCTGAAATGTACATGCAGAGTTACACCCTTGGAGGGATGATGAACAGATGAGCCTCCTGCTCATAGGTCTGCTGCCCTCTCCAGCTCACCACTCCACTGGGTGCTCTGATCCGCTTTGATTTGCTGGGAGCAAGTTGGAAGAGGATCACGGCAGTGGCAGCAGCCTCCTTCTCCCTTGAGTGCTGCTGGAGAAAGAACTGGGGGGCGGGGAGCAGCCATGGCTCCAGATCATATCTCCTCACCGACTTGGTGCTTACGAAGCACTGAGTAGTCATGGAAAGTCGATTTGGAGCCCACCCACCCCTTTCCTGTACTTAGGACGATCGCTGCATACGGCTCGCCCACTCTTCTGCTGGTAATGAGCAATGCACCTGTTTCTTTCAAACAGAAGAGGAGCAGAACAAGAAGACTGCATGCAGCAATCTTTGTAAAGATGGAAGTACACCTGCTCATTTGCCTACCCACCCATCCTCCATAGGAGGGTGGTGCAGGTGCACGCAAGCAGAGATGGCAGTGGGTGGTGGATTATGGTGGCGCAGAGTCATCCTTGGCTTCACACGTTACATTTTTAGAAGTACATCTAAGGATGCACCCTCCAAATATAATGCACAGCATGAGTTTGTGCATTGGAGAGTAAGGATTAGCTGCAGCTGCCTGTCAAGTATACAACCAGGAGCAAATGCAAGTTTGCAGCCCTGTGATGAGTGGTATGGTTGTGCGTGCCCCAACCTGAATGATGCTGCTTTTTCCCAATTGGTTGATCCTTTGGCAGCTTGTTGCTTAGCTTGTTGACTTGCCTTTTTCCACTGTGTTGAGTGCCAAGGAACCTTTGTCCATCCCCAGAGCACCCACTTGTTAATGAACCTCTTTGCCAGCGATGGCTCTGTGGTGTGGCAGGATCTTGAAAGCAAGGTGGAAATGTCAAGCTCTGCTGTAGCAAAAATCACCGCCTGGGTGAAAAAAAAATAAAAAATAAAAAAGCAAAGCAAGAAGTAATATGTCTTGATCCCTTTTCTCCCATAAAATCCTAGGAGGCTGCTGGAAGAAGCGGAAAGGCTGAGCTAAGCCTGCAGGAAATTAAACATGAAATGAAAACAAGCTCAAGTTATTCAGCTCTCTCATCCCAGGCTCCAATTTCCCATTCCAGGCCACTGATAAAATGGTGTCCAGTTTCAGTGCTTAAAGATGAATTCTGGCTCTGTTCCTATATGAGCCAGAGCAACAGCATGAAGGGCTCATGATCTTCTGTAAGAAATGTGGAAGAAGGGGGGGGAGGCAAACAGACTAGAAAGATGGGGATATGTGGAAGCTGTGTGAGAGAAAGGCAGAGCAAGAGACAGAGATTGTGGCAAAGAGACAGACTTGTCAGGCTGGTATGCATGCAAGAACCAACTGATCATATATTAAGGATGGAACAGGGAAAGAGCACTTTGAGGAGGCTCAGACCAAGGACTGGACAGACACAGAGCCCAAAGCAAGAACCTGGATGTGACTCTTTCGAGAATATGTTGTGACTACAGAGTTCTGTAATCTAATGTGAGGGCCCATTCATTAGCATTATTACCTGTTGGCCAGGGATGATTCTGTTTCTCCAGTTACTCTCACAGTACAATCCTATGCATGCCTGCTCAGAAGTAAGTCTCATTGTGTTCAGTGGGGTTTGCTCCCCTCCCAGGAACGTGTGTATAGAGTTGCCGTCTCAGCCTACTTAGGAAGCCACTGTTGGGCTCTGCTTCTTTACTGCTCCTTTACTCTGGGGTCAGATTCCCACCTCCATTTTGTATTGCCAACCCATGCCTTGTTACAACACCAGACATTGCCTCTGAAATTTTAAGTTTGGGGAGACATCTAACCTGGAAACTGTACCATTCATTCACACAGTGCCAGCGCACCCACTGGGAAGGAAGAGGCTGCCTATCTCATGTGGTAGATTTAGAAGCATCTTTAAAGGATCAGAACATGCCAATTATTTTGTTTACTATAGTTTTACTTTGGGAGGGGGGGACCCAGAGGCATTCCTACACCCCCCGCGGGGGGGGATGTTGATGCGACACCCCCCCCACGTGACAGCAGATGCCCCGTTCCCTGGGGGCATGATGACATTTTCGCGTGCCACCGCCTAATTTCGGGCGCGGCGCTAAACACACACACCCCGCTGTTTTTCGGCCCTTTTGGAGGCGGGAGGGCCAAACTCGCAGCCAAAGTTACAGCAAAGAAGACGGAAAGAGCGGCGGAGGGGGGTGACCTGGCGTCGAGGCTGGAGGCAGGTACCCCCCCACTGCCCTGGGGCCCCCCAATGACGCCTTTGGGGGGACCCTTCACATGACCTTCTTGCAGAGACGTCACTAGGGTTTGTATCACCCGGTGTGAGAACTCATAGCGTCACCCCCATTAACTTTATTTATTTTAACCAGTACAGGTCACCTAACAAATCATTAACCAACAAAAAAACAGTGGCAAACTTGTTGACACTCACACAACTGAATAAGAGTTCTAGTATTAGCTCTGATACATAGAAATGAGAGCTGACTCATACCAAGCCCTTATTGGTTCCATGCTGTGTCATCATAACAATCAGTCTTATTGGTCAGTTTTGAGTTAAGGAAATCCACTTTTTGTTACATAAGGCAGTTGTGTTTTCTTTTTCCAGTTACCGTATTTGACCATAACTGTTGATAGAATACAGTTGGACCTCTCTATCTGTGGGGGATCCATTCCCCCCTCCCCGTGGGATACTGAGGAACCATGGATACCAGAGTCCACACAAAAATGCTGTTAAAAGGGGGGGGGGGAAAGGTTTAAAAACAGATTTTTAAAAAACCTTTTAGAAGCAAACCGCTGTGTATTCTTGTTTATACAGGCAGAAATCACACTCTGGAAGCCTCTGCAATGCATTCTGGGGTGACCTTATGAGAGGGGAGGGGGTCGCACGACCCGGAAGAGGCTTCCAGAGCACGATTTCAGCCTGTATAAGCAAGAACACGCAGCAGTCTGCTTCTAAAAGGTTTTAAAAACCATGTTTTAAAACATTTTTTTCCCTTTTTACAGAGTTTTTAAGGTGGATCTTGCGTGTCCGGGATCCACGGTGAGTCAAATCTGTGGATCCTGAACCCACAGATAGAGAGGGTCTGCTGTACAGATAATTCAACATGGTTTGTTTCATTACATTCTGCATTAAATTATCTTTCCAATGATATATAACTTTATGGGATTATTACTATGGGATTATCAGGTTATCTTGTTGACTGTGTCCTCTCAGAAGCATCTGGTGGGGCCACTGTGAGATACAGGAAGCTGGACTAGATGGGCCTTTGGCCTGATCCAGCAGGGCTCTTCTTATGTTCTTATGTTCTTATTCATAAATACAAATTTTCCGAAAGGTTTCCACAATTTTGGCCACTAATGGTGTCACACACCCCACACATTCCATGCCCCCCCCTCTAGTGACACCACTGCTTTCTCGTGCTGTGGCCTAATAATAATAACCCTAGAACCAGATAAAGGTAATTATTCTGGATTAATTGAGTGTAGAACTGTGATTTTCTGAAAGTGGTCACTGCTGATGGAAGTAGCATTTTTCTTGTTCTAAATTATTTTCAGGCTCTTCAACTCAGCACAAAATGTGCATGTGAGGTGAAGGCGGGGGAGGAAAGTAGATCTCTCAAAATATGGTGTTTGGTTATTTGAACTCCCTAGCAGTCTGATTTCATCTCCTACCACCATAGAGCATATTGAACCTTTTATAAGTAGTTTCTCTAAATGCATAATGGAAGAAATACACGTTACAGGTGGCACATGTAAGTTTTCTCTGGGGGCATTTTTTTACGGGGAAAATTGTATAGGGGGAGGGAAAGCCTCCTCTTCTAACTCTGTGGTCCCATTCCAAATTGATAGCCCCCTTCCTTTTCCTTTTTACAAAATTTTAAGGAGACAGGGGAGGTGATCACAGATCTTGATTGTCTCATCAGGCATTCTTGGTTCTTGCCACTCTCCTACATTTTTTTTCTATTTCTCTGCTTCTAGTCCACATCTTTAGCTGCTGTTGGAAGGGAAAAAGATTATGTCACACAGTGTGATGATGTACATGTACAGGGTGTGTGTGTGTGTGTGTGTGTGTGTGTGTGTGTGTGTGTGTGTGAGAGAGAGAGAGAGAGAGAGAGAGAGAGAGAGAGAGAGAGAGAGAGAGAGAGAGACTTAACACAGGGCTGCCATTTTCAGTGACAGCCCCATATTACCTGCAATGTGTATTCTATTCTAAGTACTCAGAATGTGTTGAATGATAATCTCACTTTAGTCATGTTAATTACCTAGCCTTGCATATGGAATATTAAGAAATGATAGCTATGTTGTTGGTACAACTACAGTAATTTCATCTAGGATTGGAATAGGTTAGCAGACACAGGGCCCAATCCTAACTAAATGCTGCTCACAAGGTGCAGTGGGACCAGCAAAGGCCCCACTGCATCCTGGGCAGTTGGAGACCATGCAGGGATGGAGAGGTAAGTAGATTTTTTTAACCCACTCCGCACCCACTTATTTACCCCACTCCACATGGCCTCCAATGAATCTACTTGGATCTGTGCCACCTTTATTTTCTGGCGCAAATCCAAGCAGACCCGAGGGGGCATGTCAATGGCAAAATGATGGTCAGCATACCAGCGAAGACTCCACCGATCCCCGCCCACCACCTGCCCATGACATCCCCCAGGTCCCGATCCCCACCCCCAATTCTGTTCTGCCTCCCACCCTGTTCTGCCCCCCACCAGCCGCTTACTGGGTCCGACGGCGAAGCTGCGGCAGCGGCACTACTGCCTTTTGCGGCAGCATGCACGAAATGGCCGCTGATAGAGAGCTGTGCACGCTATCGGCAGTCATCTTGCAACAATCAAACACTGTTCCGCTGACGTAAATGCCTCCCCCTGAAGCCCAATCCTAAATCACTTGTGCCACTTCTTCTTATGGCAAGTCAATGGTTATTTGTAATATAGTATAACTTCTCTATAGTCAAAGTTGTGTCTATTCCACAATTCCACTAAAGTGCTAAAAAACACACCACAGTATTCTGGTCCCAGAATGCAGTGCCTTAAGAATTTACAGAAATAATAAAGCTTTCATTAATTTAAAAACAAAAACAATCCTTGAATCCTGACTTCCATTTTGGAAATGGAATGGGGTTTTCCCACCTCCCCTATCCATTTTTAGCCTCCTGCACCTCCTAAAAACCCACTTGTGCTGATTTGGAGACCCTTCTGAATAGCTGCATGGGATATGGGAGTTGGGGGTTACAGCAGGAGTGAGGACATTCTGGAAATCAGCAAGCAAGCTCCCTTCTTACATAAGCAGAAATGCCTTCGGTTTATGCTACGGTGCCTTTGGATTGAAATCCAGCTATTTTATATTTAAAGGTGCAAGATTGTCCCTACATATTAAGAACATAAGAAGAGCCCTGCTGGATCAGGCCAAAAGCCCATCTAGTCCAGCTTCCTGTGTCACACAGTGGCCCCACCAGATGCCTCAGGGAGCACACAAGACAACAAGATACCTGTGTCCAGTCGCCACTCCCTTGCAAGCCTATGTCTGTTGAAATCTTCAGGAGGAGTACTTAGGATTTTCCAGTGGTCAGAAGTGTCCCACAGAGCAGAAGCAAAATAATGTTGTAAGCTAAGCAAATATATGCAACTTTGTTTGAATTGGGTAATTTGTACAGGTCATGGAATCCAGTTTATTGGTGCAGAATTTTGATTTCTTTAGGCACACTCATGCCTGTTCATATTATGATAAATATACAATTGAAGATCCTATTCAAACAACTCTTTGGGTGTGTGGTAATCATGGAAAAAGTGGGTGCATATTGGCTGTTACCCTGTGGCAAGCTGGTTGTGTTCTTCTGCTGCCACTTATAAGACTCAGCTGCCGCAAACATCATTTTTCAAGGATTTGTGGTGGCGTGCCAAATCCTGAATCTGGCATGTGGCAATTAATTACCATCACAACTGACTTGCCACATGTAAGAACCAATAGCACACTCTTACTCCATTTCCTGTGAATGCCACATGCCTGATGCCCATCTGAAGATGCCCTAAAACCCCTCCATACAAAATATTGTCAAAATAGAGGTTAAATATCTGCTCTTGACTACCTTGGTCATAATTAATATAAATGTAAGAGCTAGTAACATGGCATATTCCAACATGACTCATAGAACTATAGAGTTGAAAGAGACCTACAGCAGGAGGAGTGGCCAACCTTCCACCATTAGAGCCTCTGTGTTCTTACGTGTTGTGTGGAAGACAGGATCTTGGCAGCTGCAATTGCTGATGGTGGTGCTAAAGCAGCTGCACCTGCTGAAATGCCCTCACCTATATTTTATTTATTTATTTATTTATTTACAGTATTTTTACCCGCCTTTCTCCCCGAAGGGACCCAAGGCGGCTTACAACATGGGAAAGGAATACAATACAATACAAAAAATAATCACATTTAAAACAATAAAAACAATTCACAAAACTAGTAAAAAAAATCATCTAAAAATTAATAAAAACAGATCAAATTACAATTAAAACAAGAGCATTAAAAAAAACAGCAGCACTCCACCTGTACCAGCAGGATGTTTAAAAAAAAGGCAAGGACTCAGAAGGCTTCCTTAAACAGGAACGTTTTCAGGCCTCGCCAGAAGGTCTCCAGGGAGGGAGCAGTACGTAAGTCAAGAGGGAGAGAATTCCATAGGGTTGGTGCCACTACTGAGAAGGCCCTATTTCTGGCCACCGCCTCTCGCACCTCCCTGGGTGACGGTACCCGCAAAAGGGCCTTCTCTGATGACCTAAGGAGACGAGCCGGAATATATGGAAGTAGGCGATCTCTCAGGCCATATAGGGCTTTAAAGGTCAAAATCAGCACTTTGAATTGGGCCCGGAAACGAATCGGCAGCCAGTGCAGCCGTTGAAGAAGCGGCCCGACAGAGTCAAACCGCCTACCCCCAGTAACTGCACGGGCCACCGCATTCTGCACTAATTGCAGTTTCCGAACCATCTTAAAGGGCGGCCCCACGTAGAGTGCATTACAATAATCTAATCGCGACGTCACCGTGGCATGGATCACCGTGGTCAGGTCTGCAAGATCCAAGTACAGTATCCAAGTATACAACCATTAAATGTCCAGGAGTATTCATGTTGAAAGGTTGGGCAACCCTGACCTACAGGATTGAGACCAACTCCTTGCCAATGCAAGCTGTCCACAGCTACAACATCCCTGATAGGTGGCTTTCCAGCCTCTGCTTAAAGACCTCCAACGATAGAGTCTACCACCTTCAGAGACAGGCTGTTCCACTGCCGAGCAGTTCATACCATCAGGGAATTCTTCTTAATGTTTAATCAAAATCTCTCTTCTTTTAATTTAAACTCATTTGTTCTGGTCCTGCCCTCTGGAGCAACCAAGAACAAATCTGCTCCATCCTCCACACGATAGCCCCTCAAATATTTATAGTTATCATGTCATCTCTTAATCAACTCTTCTAAACACACCCAACTCTTTCAACCTGTCCTCCTAGGACATGGTCTCCAGCCTCCTCACCATCCTAGTCACCCTCCTCTGGACACATTGTTTCTGATGGGATGGAATGAAATGGTCTTTATATATTTTTATAAAGCTTTTAATGATCGACTGACAGCCCAATCCAGTCCCCACTGCCAATGCAGCCACACCACTGGAGTGCATGCTGCTGGGGGGGGGCAGTCCAGGAGGTGTCCTCCATGTAAGGGAACATTTGTTTCATTGCCTGGGGGTAAGCCTTCACTGCCCGAATGGGACTACTCAGACCCATTTTACTGGCGCACGCCCAAGTGGACCTGGGAAGGCAGATCGAGGCCAGGAAAGGGAATGGGATATCGGTGGTGCCGCTGCTACCGATACCATCCCCTTCCCGGCCTTGATCCACTCCCTCCTCACCCCAGTCTCCACCCCCTTCCTGTCCCATTCTGCTCACTCCTGCCTCCTGCCTGCTCCTGTGCTGACTTACTGATGTTGGGGCTCCTGGGTGGGCCACTGGTGCATGGTCGTGCATCACTTGCAGTGGCAGGTCGTTATTTGCAACAGCCATAAAGCACGCTGTGCGGCCTGAACACAAATTCTAGTGGTGCAGTGGTTGGGCCTTAAATCTCTCTACTTTATATATATAAGAACATAAGAACATAAGAACATAAGAACATAAGAAGAGCCCTGCTGGATCAGGCCAAAGGCCCATCTAGTCCAGTTTCCTGTATCACACAGTGGCCCCACCAGATGCCTCAGGGACTACACAAGACAACAAGATACCTGTATCCTGTCGCCACTCCCTTGCACCTGGCACAGAGAAAACCTACTCCTACAACCAGGAGGTTGCTTTTCCCCATCATGGCTTGTAAGCTGTGATGGACTTTTCCTCCATAAATCTGTCCAATCCCCTTTTAAAGGCATCCAGGCCAGGTGCCATCACCACCTCCTGTGGCAAGGAGTTCCACAGATGAATTAAACGCTGAGTAAAGAAATATTTTCTTTTGTCTGTTTTAATACTCCCTCCACTCAATTATAGTGGATGTCCCCTAGTTCTAGTGTTGTGTGAGAGGGAAAAGAACTTCTCTCTATCCACTCCGTTTTTCACTCCACCCCATAAATGCAGAGTAGTGTTTTCTCTCTTTTTTTTTCCTGGAAAAATCTCATAAAGTGAAGAATATCTTTATTTGAAAGGAACACGGCAATAGAATAGAGCCTCAGCACAGGCTGGCCAAAATGTTATATAGTACTATAAATTGTAGCGATGGAAGATTTTTCAATGGAGTACATGTTGTGTAATCTATTCATCTGAACATTTGTACCTAATTGGTGAACATTTGCATCTCTGGAGTTAAGAGGTAGTAGCGTTACAGTCATGCCGATCTCAAACAGGCCCAGTTTGGTTTCTTTTCCTCTGCCCAGATGTTGTGGATGTTTTTAGCTTAGTCTCAATGCTTGGCTATGGGCAATTTTATTAGGCTCATATTTGCGTATCAGCTATGGCTTGGCTTTTATATCTGGCAAAGGAAGCACGTTGTAGGAGTAGAAAGAAATCTGCTATTTTATTGTAGTGCACTGTATACTGCAAGCTGATATTCTCATACATAGCAACTAAGGCTTTAAACCCCCATTAAAAAATTAGTCGCATGATGCAAATTTCAGGACCTGGCAAGATATAACAAAATATGATTTAGCAAAAGGGGAAGTAATTGCTAGCAGCATTTAGGATTTGGCACTGGGAAAGAGCAAGGGCACTATTCTGACCCTTGTGCTGGAATTCATAATTCTCATTCCAGTGATGGCAAAGCAGCAGTGACTGGCAAAAGGGATGGGTGGAGTTTCTCCAGTATGATCCATAACTGATCTGGTAAAGCCAACATAAAAATTGCCCTGCTGGATCAGGTCAAAAGCCAGTTTAGCCCAGCATCCTGTTTCCCACAGCGAGCTGTTGCCTTAGGGCAGATTTCAAGCAAGAAATGAAGGCATATCCCTCTCCCTGCTGTGGTTCCTTCCAGCTGTTTGCAGTTTAATTATAGACCAGGATTCTAGCTTGACGGGCTCTAGGTCCCAGGATGCAGGAAGCAATGATGTCATCAGGGGTAGACCAAGGCTCCGTTGCAGATCAGACCCAAGCTGTGTCCACCATCATTCAATACGTGGAGTGTAGGAAGGGTGTTGCCCAGTCTATGCCAAATAAGAGTGGGGGGTGTGTGCGCGCGTGCATGCACGTGCGCACGTGCAGTGGGGCTTAGAGACAACTGGGGAGGCCTGCCTTCTTTGGGCCCTTTTTGGGATCTCTGGATTTTACTCATCACCCCACATGGGTCCCAATAGTCCAACCTCCCAAATATAGCAACAAGTCTGGTTTTACTCTAGTTCTCTAGTAACACTAATTGGCACTGCAGCTGGTGGCTCACTAGCTTGCTTGGCACTGAAATGGTGGTGGCTCCCTCTGTCTTCTGCAGGACTTCCATTCTACCGAAGCCAAGCAGGGCTAGGTCTGGTCAGTGCCTGAACGCATGTCCGTCTGAGAACCCCGGCTGGGCTGCCTTGAGTTTCTCTGATGGAGGAAAAAAGGGAGATGTTGTAAAATGTAATAAGTCAAAGTAAATAAATACTTGTGCGTGCCGAGGCAAACAGAGGGCAGTTCTTTCAAGCCCTCTGGGGTGCCCGGTGTTGGACCAACTGATCTGAATGCTGGTCTTTACAGAAAGCAATGTGCTAGCTAGGAGATGAAGGATTTACCAAGCGGGGGTGGGGGGGGTGGAGGCTCTGAACTGAACAGCTCTTCCACATTCCCAGGCTTAGGAGTCAGGGAATCACAGTGATGGCTCCTGGGTGCCTGCTCATTTGAAAATATAAAGCAAGATTTGGATTCCCTTTCAAATTAACTAATTCAAAGGCTCAGGGTCAGCTTTGTTCCTCTGAAGTTTTAACCTGTGATTATGAAAGCTGCTTTGATATCTGGGCTTTTACACACATTACCCACCCAATCCTCCCCTTGGAAGTCATCTGTCGAGGTTTTTGCTAGCCTGAGGGCACTCCTGAATGTCCTAGAATTGTTGTACAGCACACGTCATGCATATTCAACAGTACCCTCGTGAATGTTTAACACTGACAGACAAAAAAAAAATGTGTTTGCCATGTATGGGAATGAACACATGTGCACAACATATGTTCTGCTTGCAGCTTATGGCACCCTCTCTACCTGTTATGCGCTCCTCTATGCACAGCAGGGTCACCATTGTGGACTCTGCATCTGCAGATCAAAGATTTGTGGGACTGGCCAAGCCCACAACTGGCTGCCAGCTGGACTGCTTATGGGAGGGGGCAATATCAACATGTGGTGAAGGCAAAGTAGACTGATGAGGGTGACAGATGCATTCAGTTCCATTACAAAGACTGTTCTCTCTCATTCTCTACATAAATGCATGTCTCTGTGTCAACACGGATGTAGCCCAGTCTGTCCGTCTCCCACTCTGCTTGGTGCTGCAGCCCCTCATGGGCTCCCTTTAAGTGAAGCCCTGTTAGTAGAAGTTGTCATCTCTTGCAGAGTGCGTCAGGCAGGCCGCGAAAATAACTGTCTTCCTAATTCAAAAGGCTGCAGCTGGCTGACACCCATATAGATGCTGTTCCAGCCATTTCACATGAATGAGTGATTGCCTTGCTGTTGCTGCTGCTGCTTCTGCTTGGATGAGATACAAACCATCCCCAAGCCACATGGGGAGGAAATCTCCAGGTCACCAAGATGCTCCTTGCCAGCCCCAAGCAGACAGAGAGAAATATCCTCTCTGAGATCAAAGTGAGATGCTGGCAAGAGTGACTCCAGCAGTTTATACAAGGGAAGTCAGACTCCGTCTGAGGAGAGGGGGAGGGAGGGATTGTCAGCACAGAGGAGAGGTAGACAAGGGGGAAGGGAAATCTCCTTCACGCTCACTGTACTAGCTCTGGAGAGGCGTAGTGTGGATTTGTTTATTTAAGTGTCTAGTCTGATCCATACCATGCACTCAGAGTGTGTGACAACAAGAATATATAAAAATGACAAAATGTCAAGTGTATTAAACTTGTAGCAAAATATTAAAACATCCAGATGAATAGAAGCAGGTGACAAGTCAAGACTCCGTTTTAAAGAATTATATACCTACTAGCTAGAAATATGTGATGTTACATCTTCCCTCGTTTCAATCAGGGCATGAGTGGATGGAACACAGTTAAAGTAAACAGAAATAGGTTTACCTGTAGAAAGTTTCATTTGGCATCTACAGCATTTCAGTTCCCAAGCTACTTTTAATTTTTTGATGAACACAAATTATTTCAAGATTTACTTAAAAGCCAAAGGCCATAGCAAAAAACAGAAGCACATAATACATAGCACATGAATAAACCATAAAAACATGACAAAACACAAGCAAAATTTAAACAAGCAATGCAGCTGGAGTTCAAAGGGCAGAAATGATGGCAATTGTTTGTATTTCTGTTTTAGGGATCTTTTTGACAATTTAGTTCCACATTTTTCTGGTGTACTGTGGTGACATCACTGTTTTCTTGAGACAGAATCTTGATCTTTAAGATTCCGCAAGTAAAGATATATTCGAAGGGAAGATAGTGAGGCTGCTGAACTGGAATTGGCAGAAAGATATGAGCCTTTCCCCGTCAGGACTTAAGGCATTTTTACTCAAGGGTGCATATACGCAACAGGAGTTAAATGTGTACACCTCTGGGCTGGGAGGAAATTTATTAGTGGCAACTCTAGTTGTCTCACTGATCAGTAGTGACCCCTGCTAACTGGGCAAAGAGGCACCTTTTAAAGTGGTGTCCTCTTACATTTAGCACGGGGAGAGAAGCTATCCCTCTTCACCCCAGCATGGCGTTTTTTTTCCAGTAACTGTTGCTGGTGTCTCTTCTGCTTCTCTTTATAGACTGTGAGTCCTTTGGGGACAGGGAACCATTTATGGATTTAGTAGCTAAGTAAACAACTTTGGGAACTACTTTTTGTTGAAAAGCAGTATATAACTACTACTGCTGCTGCTGCTGCTGCTGCTGCTGCTGCTGCTGCTGCAGCAGCAGCAGCAGCAGCAGCAGCAACAACAACAACAACAACAAGTCTAGGTCTAGACCAGGGGTTCCCAACCCCTTCCCAGCTGAGTACCACTTCCAGTGCCACTCTCCTTCAGAGTACTGCCGGAAGTGACTGGCGATGACATCATCACCAGTTACTGCCAGGTTTTCAGTTTTTCAGAGGCCAGAAAACGCAGGGAGGAGGCTCTGGGCAGGTGGAAGGGCCCTTCTCAGCGTTCCCGATCTTTGCTTCTATGGTACTTTTTTACTCTAGAAACCCCTGATTATGTCCTGTAATACTCAACTGTGTCCTTTTGCAAAGGCTTATCTTTAAGTACACTGGAACTCCTGGCATCCATGTCTAGTCCTCCTACCAATGTATTCCACCCCCTTTCCTTTTAGATCTCATAGCCTCTTAGACCAGGGGGAAGCAGAAGGTAGACTCCAGCCTACCAGTGAACAACTGGCCGGTTTTCAGGGGACAACCACACAGCTCCTAGTTGCTGTGATTCTTGCTCAACTGGATGGGCGTTAATCTGATCCCAGAAGGCAATACTGTACTTATCATCTGAAAGACAATATATACTCAGGACCACTTGCCCCAGATTATTTCTGTCTTAACTGTAAAGAATGCCTTTCATTCATGCATTATACATTTAACACGCACACTGGTCAACCATGGAGATTCTCGTTTAAATGTAGACCATGCAAGATGGAAAGTAGCGCAGCCCAGACTGCAAAGCCTGAATGACCGGCTGGTGTCTTTTACTTAATGGATAGGTGTAGTGTCCAGTGACTGTCTTTAAACTAAACTCTCTCTTATTTTTGCTGCAACAGACTAACATGGCTACTCTTCTAGGTCAGAGGTACTCAACCTTTTTGGCCCATGTACCACCTATGCAGGCCTCCGACTGGCCGCGTGCCACCAGAAGAAAGTGCCGATGACAACATTGGCACTTTCTTCCAGGTTCGCCGCCGTGCTGGAGCTTAGAAAAAGAAGTTAAGATGCAGGGGAGGGTCATCCCCAGCGCTTAGAGCCTATGCGCTCGAGCTCTGCGGGCTTGGCAGAGCCTCGAGTCGAGGCACTGCTTTTCGGACTCCGATGCGGCGCTGCACGGCCGAGATGGCGCCCACCATCTTAGCTACCAGCAAACCGCGTACCACCAGCCTGTGGTCCATGTACCACCAGTGGTACACATACCACAGGTTGGGAATCTGTGTTCTAGGTTTTTTATGTTTCCATGTTGTGTTGTTGCATATGTTGTATAAGGCTGCTGTCTGGTGCTAGGGGGATGTTGTGTTAACTCATTATCAATTTGTTCAGATCTTCAAATGTCTCACAAACAGTATGAATTCACATACTGTTCACAATTTCTTCACAATTACAGTGAGCAATCTGGAATCAGGAAATAGAAGATAGTAAAGTAACAGGCGCACAGTGAGTCAGCCTAATCCCTATATATTTCCTTCAGATAGCCCCATATCTTACTGTAGATTTAAATTAAAGTACACCCTGGTATAAGATAAATTATTAATATTAATAATAATCCTTTTACAGTTCGTCCACATCTTGTGCAAGGGTAACATTCTAGAGCCAGCGTGTAAACCTAAAATAACTCAAAATTACCTTGAAAATCCCTTACATCCGAAAAATCTGTACTGTCTCTTTAACAACTACAAGAGCCAGACGGGAACTGAGCCTAACTGAGGGAACAGTAGATTCACTCTCCAGTCTCAGGCCCACTCCGGGGCATGTATTGAGTGAGTGGAATGGCGGACAGAATTGCCAGCAATACATAAATAGTTTTTCTCTCTTTTTTGTTCTTTTGTTGTTGTTTACTGAGCATGTGTAGTTGAATTTGTGCAAATAAAGTGCATGTAAGATGTGGGCCAATTGTATTCCTCTTTTTAACAAAAAGTTCACAAAGCAGTGTACATAGCCTCATAAATAAATGAATGGTTTCCATTCAATTAGCATTCTTGGACACTTCCACAAACTGGCAAGATTGCGCTTGGTGATAACGGTAGGGCTTTTTGTAGTCTGGATCAGTACTAGTTTATGGCTAAATATTTCATGTGTGTCATTAGCATAAAGAGCCTAGTTTGATAAAACATCCTTTACCACAAGTTAACATGAACTTCTGGGATATAGATTGTAATCTGTGAGGTAGAAATGGCACTCAGATTTAGCTTTCTCAAGGTAATTCTAAAGAATGGTTTCATAGGAATGAGTTCCATTCATTCTTACATCTGTTCAGCACAATCTTATACATGTCTGCTCAGAAGGAAGCCCCAATTACAGCACATTTCCACCCACAGAGGGTGCTTCCAGTAGCAACAATAAAATCACAATAGCTAAAACAATTCAAATTAAAAATAAACATTTTCGTGGGTAGCCCAATCTTGTGTAGGATATGGCGGCAGCCGCCGTATCCTATCGAGTTCCCGGGCTGCCCCGGGGAAGCCTAGAAACAACTTGGGAGGAGGGGATGATCGTCCCCTTCCCCCCGTGTAAGCGGCGGGAGGCCTATGGGCCTCTTCGAATGTGCGCGAGCTCTAGAGCTCGTGCCTATTAACGCAGGCTGTGTTGGTGTATCTGGGGCCTGAAGGGAACTCGGGATACCGGGGAGCTCGGCCCCCAGTATCCCCGCCCCCTCCAGGCCCCGGGCTGTCCTCCCTTGCCACCCAGTCCGCCCTCCCCCCGCCCCTGCCCTGACCGGCGTAGGTCTTACCTTCTCCGGCCGGCGAAGGGCCAGGGAGATGGCAGAGCAAGCAGCGCCAGCCGTTGCACTGGCGCTGCTTGCTCTCCAGGTGTCACGCAAACGCTTTACGGCACTTGCACAACACCCAGCACTGGGGCAGCACATGCTACCCTGGCACTGTTCCTACATAGGATTGCGTGGTAAAGCACATACAATAGAGAAGCACAGCCAGAAAAGAGGAAGTTAATTGCTGTTATCCTACAAATTCCTCAGGAACAGGAGATTCTTGAGGCCTCCAAAAGACGATCAGTGAAAATGCCTGCAGGCATCACAGGGGAGATGATCCTTCTACAAACAAGATGCCACTACTGGGGAAAAAAAAACCCTGTTCCAAATAAGTCAACTTCTCTGCAAGCAGGGAAGTCACCTGGAGTGGAGCACCATCTTAATGCTGCTCAGGGAGGTTCATTTAGGAGATGATACTATAGGACCAGATCTTTTCAAGGTCAAAACCAGTATCTTAAACTTAGCCAAGAAACAAACTGGAAGCCAATAAAGCTCTCTTAGAATTGACAACCAATGATCAAAAATAAGAGAATGACGTACTTGGTTTATATACAATGGTCAATATTTATTTGGTTGGTTATATATTTAATTCTGAAATTTCTTTTGACCACTTTTCTGTCAAGAAGGTACATGATGTATTATAAAAAATTAAAACATGTAAAATAGCAAATACAAAATAAAAGCATCAGCAGATATAAAGAGCACTAAAACGGTAGATAAAACAGCATTAAGAACAATTATCTCTAAAGGCCTAGGAGAATAAAAATAATAAAAACCTACAACCTTAAGGACAGCAATACTGGCACCAAGCAGTCTCTCCATGGAGAGACCTCCATAAGAGGGGTCCATAACTGAAATATCTCTGACCCAGTCACCACCCACTTCTCCTTTAAAGGTGGGACCACCTAGAGAAGGGTCTCCAAAGATGATGACCTGAGTTACCCCATTTTTTTTAGGTCTGTGTTTATGTATCTGTATTGAAAATCATGGTAAGAGATGAGGGGGCATTGATGGCAGATGGAGAAGGGGAATGGGAGATATGGAACAATGGTGGGTGAAGTGGGAGATTAGCTTTCAAAATTGGTGTTCCTTATTCAACGTAGAGTTGACCAGTGTCAAAATAAAAGCAAGTAGGCTACCATCTTACTGCTATAGGTTAGACCAGTGGTTCCCAATATTTAGAGCCCCACAACCAACTTTAATATATTCATGCTGTGAATATTATTGTGAAAAATAATATATTCATCTCTCAAGAGAGATCCCGCCCCCATCACCACCCCCTCTGTCTTCCCTGTGTTCCCACCACCTGTGCGGCCCAAAGTTGGCCCCTGTGTCTCTCCCCCGTCTCTGCCGTGTTGCTGTTGGCTTGACCGTACTTGCGAGGGCAAGCAGACACCAACTCCTGAGCATCCTTTGGGATCCCTACCCCCTTGGTGGGGGTCAAGACATACCCCAGAATGCCCTGCACTCGGTCAGAAAGCTGGTTTGCATACCACTGGACAACACCTCACATATCACTGGTGGTTTGCATACCACCGGTTGAAAAACACTGTTTTATTGAGTGGAAACTAGATCAGAATTGCACCATCCATGGAGGGCTGGAGCAAGGTGGCAGCAGACTTTGTGACAAAGGCACACCAAGTCTGTTTGCTGCTCCCCATAACCCTGCTACCCGTAACCCACCACAATCCATATCATTCACGTCTTCAATGGGCCGGCCCTGGGATACACACATTTATTTTGTTCCAGTATCACCACGGCTCAAACTTAAACAAGCTTTGCAAGTTTTAGAGACTAATAAAAAACCTGGAAAACCAGTTTTCCAGAGGATAAAGTGGGATTAGTGCCTGGACCACAAGCAATTATCCCTCTTTCAGGCTGCTTGCAGTTCTCCAGAGAAACTACTGTTTGTCTCCAGCTGTAGAAGCTGTTACTTTTTCTCGACAAATTTCCCTGATGTGGATACTCTTGTACTTGTCTCCTCAGGTTTGGTTTCAAAATCGACGGGCAAAATGGAGGAAACGAGAGCGGTTTGGTCAAATGCAGCAGGTTCGCACGCACTTCTCCACAGCCTACGAGCTGCCCTTGCTAACTCGAGCAGAAAACTACGCCCAGGT
Organism: Plestiodon gilberti rubricaudatus; assembly: GCA_026170595.1. Lineage (NCBI taxonomy): Eukaryota > Metazoa > Chordata > Lepidosauria > Squamata > Scincidae > Plestiodon > Plestiodon gilberti. Next base: position 251,401,539 of record JANXHW010000001.1, on the reverse strand, counting down.
GAGCATTTGTGACCAATATGCTTGACACGTCAACTTCTTACAGCAGCTGTCTGTCCCTTAAACGTATTGGGACATAGTTAGGTCATGTGACAAGTCAAAGTTCAAGGGACCCATTTGAATTTGGTGATAGTTGTGAGATTCAGACCTGAGATTCAGAAACAACGAGAAATAAATGTTTAGTACTGTATGTACTTTTGCTTTCCAGAGCAACCTGGGAGTTCAAGCAGTTTGGAGAATCCTCCACTGAGGCTTTGTAACATTGCACTCGATCAGGCTGTGTGGATTTGTCAGTGTTGCTAAACCAGCATTAGCCTAACTTGATGAAGGTTTGTTCAAAGAAACAAAAGCGTGTCAGGGCAAAAAAATAAAATAAAATAATCTACAAAAATCTGGTGTCAGGCCTATCCCCAGATTCTACCTTCTCCACCCATTCGCTGGCTGCCCACACTAATGTATCCTGAAGAACTCTGGACTTAGAAGCTTATCAGGAAGAGTTCCTTTGGGAGAGGATCAGTAAAGTGCAACTTGTGTTTCAGAGAAGCTTCACCATCACTGTTGATCATTCTCCGAAATGTGTCGCCACAGGGGATTATTGGGTATGTTCTACATATGAAGACGCCTTATATACTGAGTTGGATCATGGCTTTTTTCAGTCTGATCCTATGTCTACCTTGCACAGTATTGTCTACACACTGACTGGCTGTAGCTCTTCAGGGTTTCAGAGAGGGGTCTTTCCCAGCTGTATCCAGAGAGGCCAGGGACTGAACCTGAACTACAGCCCCTACCCTTCTAGCACATTTGGTTCATGTGAGGCAAGAACTGACCAACGTGCTTGTGTAGCCGCCTGCATGAACCTAGTGTGCATCCCGGAATGTACCCAAGAATCCTTAGCAGTGAATGCCCTAGTTTGCAGGCTTTGCGTGTACAAGGTCCCAGTTCCTGGTATTTCAAGGATCCTTGGAAGAAAGGCTGGGATATGAAACCTTGGAGAACAGCTGTCAATCAATGACTGAATGGATGAATATCTAGGTATAGAGCAGCTTCATATATGTTCAAAAGTCATGCTTTGTTGCTTGCTCTCAGAGCCCAACCATCAGAGGTGCACGGTGTCTTATCATAAAGGTTGCATTTGGCTTGATATGGCTAATAGTCCTTGAGAGGTCTATCTGCTATGAATTTGTCTAATCTTGTTTTAAACCATCTAAGTTAGTGGCCATCTCCATATCTTTTGGTAATGAAGTCCACGTTGGTTATACACTGTGTGAGACACTTCCTTAGTTTATCCCTAGTCAACTTCACTGGATGAGCCAGAGTTCAAATATTGTATGGGAGAGTAGAAAAACCCCAAGGGTTGGGACAACGCCTGAGCTCTTAGCACTGGTACAAGTGGTAGTGCCCAAAGCACCACCAGGATATGGGCTGGAGTAGCCATGAAGGGTCCAATGCAGTGCTCTGTCCCAGAGGACATGAGCTGGTGAGCTGGTGCCAGTACTGCTGTCCATTATCTTTCCCCCTTAGTCATCTGTTCTCTAAACAGAAGAAAATAGTTTACACTCTCTCACCTTCCTTAGCTTTTCCTCATAGGGGAGATGTTCCAATTCCTTGTTCATTTGAGTTGCACTGCACTGCTTTGTACTTTATGATAACCTTTTTGAGAAGGGGGAAACCAGAACGGTAGACGATATTCTAAACGTAGCAGAAACATGCATTTGGATAACGGCATTCTGATTCTATTTTATTGCCCGCCTGCCCATCCTTTCATCACCTCTGAAGTTACTGTCACACCTCCCCCCCCCCGCTACCTGCCATGAATATGTAATTTGCTAGAGGTAAAAGGTCAGAAGTGGAGCCAGAGCGAATAGTGCTGGAAGGCTGTGGAATGCAGGCCTTGTAGAGATGTGCGTTTTCCTACTCTCCATCTGGATCCTCTCCTGTTGCATTCTTTCATCTCATATTCCCCCTCTCAACACGCCTCCCTACCATCACCACCACAACCCCCACCCCGCCGCCTCCTGCTGGTAAAGGCCATTCCTCACTTTCTTCTTCTGTCAAATCACTTTGATTTTAGCATCTTAGATAATGGCCTTGTTGAGTGGGGACTTGCAAAGTCCTTTGTTATTGCAAAGGCTTTGTGCACTAAACAAAATGGGCAGCTCAGAGCTTGAGCATGTGCTTCGCTGCAGAAAACCCCAGATTCCAAGTCCCCGCCATTTCCAGTTGAAGCGGTTCCTGAGCAGCAGAATTGGAAACACCTATGAGACTCTGCAGACTTGACTGCCAGTCTGGGCAGACAATCCTGCACTAGACAGGTTACACTGGACAACAATTTTTGACTTTTTGTGTGTATCTGAGATTAAACCAAGTTACCTTTATGTTGTTTGGGCTGCTGAATATGAAAATGGTCATTAAAACACCAGATTAGCTCTAGTTTTGGGGGTACGGTATCATCACTTCATAACGCGAGTCAAACAGCTTCCTCGTGAGGAAGCTGATGCCATGGCTTCTCTGAGTTCTTCACAAGGAAGCTGTTTGACTCTCATTATGAGGTGGCGATGTCGTAAACCCCCCCCATTAGAGCTAATAGGGCAAAAACGATGCCATTTTTTGAATCAGCACCCCAAATATACCCAAGAATAGGTCTCGCTTTTAAGAATGCAAAATGTGCGTTGGCCTGTGTTATGGCCCTGATTCATTAGGAGGTGATCTTTCTTTAGGGTTGCCACCTTTTCTTTCCCGACAAAGGGTCTGTGAAATGGCTGAATGAAAGACATTCAACAGGTTGTACTTTCTGCCTCATTGCATCTATATGCTGGGAGGAGCTGCACCAGTGGAAATGTTGCCTGCCATGCACGTGCTAAAGGCACAAAATCTCTGCCAGAAAAAAAAATGTGGCAAAGGAACAAATATTCAAGCTGCTCATGTTCCAAACAGGAGATTATATACCTTTATATATCCTATATACCTCCAAACAGGAGAGTATACCTTTGCTTTCAGTTAAGAGCAGAACTGGTCCAGGGAACAGCACATACATCTTGATGAGATGAGAGAGTTAGCATGGGGTTGTCAGTTTCAAATCCAGAAGGGCCTTCTTAGCCCTTTGCCAATGCGAAAGAGAGACATACCACTATTGCCCTTGCACACTTGCACTGTGCAAACATTTATTTTGTTTCAGGAACTGGGATCCCTGCAATGCCAAGTCCACGACTACACCCTTCTCTCTCAGCCCTATTATCTAGTGGCCATAAATGTACGCATTCACTTAACTGACACTGAAGGCTGTTGGGACAGATTGAGCTCATTGTTGTTAAATGTCAGCCAACTTCAGCATCATTCTGTGCCCAGTGGCTCTTGTTCCACCGCAATAGAATGCACACTGTACCCAGGGAACTTTCTCCCTGATTGGAAACACTGATTGCCCAGTGTGCTGGCAGGACTTACTGGTGCACTCCCAGCACTTCCCATTGCAAGGACAATATCTATGTAATTAGGACACCTAAACAGGACTAACATCAGAAGCGTCACTAGGAGTCCTAGGCAGGGTGCGCGCGTCGCCCTAGTGACGCTCCCACGTCGCCCTCCGGACGCTCCGAGGCCGGCCCGGGAGCCGGCCTCGGAGCGTCCGACCCCGCTGGCGCTCCAGGGCCTTCTAAAAGAAGGCCCGTGCAGCGCGTTAATACGGGTATTTTTAGAATTTTCGCGCATGCGCGAAAATTCTAAAAATACCCGTATTAACGCGCTGCATGGAAAGAAGGCCCTGGAGCGCTGGCGGGGTCGGACGCTCCAAGGCCAGCTCCCGGGCCGGCCTCGGAGCGTCCAGAGGGTGTCACGCGTCACGGAGGTGACGCGTGCGGGTGTGCACGCGTCACCCCGTGGTGCGCATCACCCCCTGGCGGCCCGCCCCCCCGCCACGCTCCAGCGACGCCAGTGACTAACATGTCTCTTCCTTCTGAAATGTTCGATTAGTGGTCCTAGTGACAGCCATTCCTTTCCCCTATAAATTTGCACTTTGAACAGCATTGATAATTTTCCTACATTGCACTTGAGAAAGCCTTGTCGAACCTCTCACACAGTCTAATGGTGTGCATTGTCATAATGCAGGATACACAGTCTAGAACTAATTGTAAGACAAGTGCACATTTTAGCCAACAGCTGAGCGTTCTCATTACAGACGCAAGCAATGCAAACGTAAGTTTAAGCTCCATTTGCACAACCCCCTTTAAGTCACGGTAAATGTCAGCTCATGTGATGCAGCTCATGCTGGTCTCTGGAACTGGTTTAGATTATAAGGAAAGGGAAAAATCAGGGCATGCGGCATGTTTTAAGATGGCCACAGAAATGACCTCAAGGAAGGTCGAGGAAAAAATAAGAACACTGGTGGCCGTCCACACTGTCACTCAGCATAATGGGTGGCACATACTCTTCACAGATGTCCATTGTACGTTGGGAATGGGTTGGCTCAACTCATAAAGAACATTTAATACTCGTCTGGAAGGAGAAACAGACAAACTTGCCCTTTCTGTGCCTGCACCCCTTTAGTGATGCCCTGCCTACACTTTGAGAATCACGGGACAAGCCTCTATGGCAGTGGTTCCCAAACTGGGAGGCGCGGCTCCCAGGAGAGCTGCGGATACCAGCCAGGGGAGCCGCGGAGTGCCATGGAATCTTCTTGGAAAACAGTGCAACGTCAATTGGCAGGCATCAACATAATGTAATGGGAGCCACGGCCAATGGTCACCAATGGTCAAGGGAGCTGCAGATCGAAAAAGTTTGGGAAACACTGCTCTATGGGATAACTGATCTTTCCCTTCTCTCCCCCTCTCAGATCCAGAATCCATCCTGGATTGGCAACAACGGTGCTGCCTCCCCTGTGCCTGCCTGCGTTGTGCCCTGTGACTCGGTGCCTTCCTGCATGTCTCCCCATGCTCATCCCCACGCAACTGGAGGAGTCTCTGAATTCTTGAGCGTCTCAGGTCCTGGCAGCCACGTGGGACAGACTCACATGGGCAGCCTCTTTGGTGGCGCTGGCATCAGCCCTGGCATCAATGGGTACGAGCTGAACGGTGAGCCTGACCGCAAGTCCTCCAGTATCGCAGCCCTGAGGATGAAAGCAAAGGAGCACAGTGCTGCCATCTCGTGGGCAACATGACAGGGCTGTAGCCAATGCCCTCAAGACACTGACAGAACAAACAGGGACAACCAAACCAAGCCATCCACTTTTGGACTTCAGACAGCCATGCCCTCCTTGGAGATCTGAAGGCAGCACTTTTAGCTACCCTAGGTATAATAGCCTTACATATACCGCCATGTTTTGGAGTGTTTTGAGCATGTCGGGGCTTGCAGGCCCCTGAGAACCAAGCGTACGAGAGGAAATAGAGGGGTGTTTTGATTGCACCAGACAACTATGCATTTTCCATTTACATGTTGCGTTTCCCTGCCACTATCATTCTCCTGATGGTCAATGAAAAAGGACACTTTAGACTCTTCTGCCTTTTCTGGCACTCAGTTTGTCTCTTTAAAAAATTCAAACCAGTAATATCGGTTGTTTGTTCACCACATGACTCACCTTCAGTCCCATTTATCTTGATTTTACAGAGTTACAATGCCTAACACTAGATGAGGAATGTGATTGCTGTCGCACTTGTCGGCCATTTCCAGACCAGTGTGTGTGGTTCCGTTGAGCGTCAGGCATGCAGATTCAGCATACAGGACAGGGCGGCACGACCCGGAATACTACCTGATACCGTCTCAGGTCCGCCACCTCTGCATTACAGAAAAAATCCCAAACCCTTGCTGTGTTCCTTGCCTGCTGTTGTCAAACCCAGAAGTGGGGGACTTCAGGTTTGACAGCAGTGTGCGAGGGACAGAGTAAGGATGGAAATGATCTGCTTCTTGTTTGAGCAAGCAGGAAGCAGATCATTTTGGTTTGCATTGGTGGTGGGTTGGACGAAAGTGGCAGCAGCAGACCCGGGGTGAAAGCCACCCGTGGACCCCTTGCAATCTGCCGCTGATGCAACCTGCAAACGGTGGCTTCATGGATGTGCCAGCAGTGACACAAAGCCACTTAGTGGAATTGCCAGGCTGCTACCAAGGGATTTTTCCTACACCTGAATCCCCCCTGGATTGAGGCAAGACAGATCTGCTTCTTCTGCCCATTCCCCCCCTGCTTCTTTCATCTGTCCCCTTTCCCATCTGCTGTAGTAAACAAAACTTCAAGAACACCACAGAGTAGGGAAAAAGGAGAAGCCAGAGCTGCATTATATCTTGATAGAACAAGGATATAATAGTATAGAGGGAATCTCCAGGTTGCCACGTGGCAACCCTGCCACGCAAGGATGCCAAGCGAGGACCAGCACAGCAGACCACCAAGAACTAGCAGTATGGCACAATTCAAAGCAGCAATTGCACTGCAAGCAGTGTACTAGTTAGTACCTCTTCCGTGCAGCATTTCCTGCCACCACCACTCCCTCACCAACACCTTGGTTTAGTGCTACAGCAGCACTAAGGTTGCAATCCTATGCACAGTTTCCTGGGAGTAAGCCCCATTGAACACTATGGGACTTACTTCTGAGAAAACATGCACATATGATTGTGCTGTAAATCAGCTGCCATCCAATGCATGCAGTCTAACAAAAATCCTGGGTTTTGACTTGGATGAAAAATAAAACTTTAACTGTGTGTGTAGGTTTTCATGGCCAGGAATTATTTTATTTAAAAATAAAACTGGGAGCAGACTGTGGGCAATAGATTAAATGCTTTTCATCACTTCTTGCTCAGATCTGCATTTGTGTTACGCCTCAGTCTAAAGAGGGCCAAGTTATGCAGTTTTCCCCTTCCTATAAATATTGCTATTTCAATTTCATGCACAGGCTTCAGGCCCATAACAGAAGATCTCCATGGTTACTAGAACAGAAGCCTTCTTTAGTTAAGGAACTATGTAAACTCTGCTATTACCAGCAGCCCAGTTCAAAATACTTCCTGGTGGTGTACCCTTCAAACAGTTCCCTCCTAGAACATCCGTTTCTCACATCCGACAGGAGAATGCCAGAAATTAAGATAGAGGTTGTTTCTTTAGTTGAAAATGCTCATTCTTCCGGTTATGTCAGTCCAAAGCGTTTAGCAAGCACAGAACACGCCTCTTGTCACTCCTGTTCATCAAAAAGAGGGCAACTTCTCTGTTCCACTGTGTCTGTCTACTACATTAGGCGGATCAAAGAGGGTTTTTGTATGAAGTCAGCTGAGATGCTGTCCAACTCGGTTATGCGAAAAGCTGCCGTTAATAGTAGTGGGTTTTGTGGTTTCTTAAGCACAGATTCACAAGAGAAGAGGGGGAGGGGGCTTTAAACTGTCCGTCTGGTTTTTTTAAGAGGTGTTTACTGGGTTAGTAGCTACTAGTCCTGTTTCTTTCAGTGAGCAGCTGCTCTGCAGGCTCTGTAATTCATACACATTGATTTGGGCTTCAGAGCAAGAAAATAAGACTGCCCTTAGTCATCATCATGCCTGAGGCACAAGCCCACACCTGCCTTCTGGCTTGCATGTAGCTGTGGAATCATTCACATTTGCACACACTCCAAAGCCACAAACTCACAGACACAATGCACACTGACCCTGAATGGGAAACTTGATGGAAATCTGAATGGGGAAATTTTTTTGAAAGCATCTTATTTCTAAGGAGGAGGTAGAAGGGACACCGTTTAGAGATGGGGAGGGCACATGTGATGTGTCCTCAGGAGTCCTTATACCTCTGGCCAACTAGCTAGTTCTATACACTGAGTACAGTCATTATTGCAATAATAAAGTCTGCCTTTGACAGTCTAGACAGCATCAAAAGGCCCAAATCCCATCCTTGAAGTGACTTCTCTTTTGACTTCTCTTTTGTTGAAGTGATGCTTGCACAACCCATGCACAACCCATGCCTGTGATGCTTGCACAACCCATGCAACAACACTACTTACCACAACTGGAAAAACCTCAGAGAAAAATGGACATTTCCATTTTTTTGGCAGTATGTTTCTGAATACCAGTTGTAAGGGAGAAATATTCCCTTCTCTCCTGCTTATGAACTTCCTAGAGGTAGCTGGTGGGCAAGATATTAGACTAGATGGGCCTTTGGCCTTATCCAGCAGGGCTTGTCTTATGTTTATCTTCCTGATGACAAATGTTGAACAACTTTAAGCAGGGTTAGCCGAAGACCTCCTGACACACAGGCAGCATACCAAATGCTGCCCCCTTTACCTGATGATGTGCCAGCTTTTGCTCCTCCCACTCTCCAATGTTCTAACTCAGCACTCTCCTCCCCTCCACATTTCCTCTTCTTAGTCTCCTTTTTCTAATCCAGGGTGGGAGGAGGAACAATGCAGGCAAGTAGGCAGACAGCGATGGGCACTCCACCACCAATCTGCTGCCTGATGTGACCACTTCAGTTGGCCTCATGGATGGACCGGCCCTGACTTTAAGCCTCATTGATTAAAGTGGTAGCATTAAAAGCATATCACTGGGACTTAATAATGCATCAGCTTTCCACGGATTGGGTCCTGTGGTTCAAGTGCTGGGAAAATGCAATACCTCTGCAGCAAACGTTTCACATTCTAAGTCTCCCTACCCCCACTACAAAATGAGTAACCAATTGTCAGGAAAGAGCACTTCTCTCATCCCCCTTCTAAGCTATGAAACCAAGGTCCCAGAATCGCTTCCATGGTAGTGGGACTGCCATGTCCCCTGAATGGGGAGCGTCCAGCTTTAAGTCTGACCCACACCGCACGAATTCCGTCAAATTCCAGCACGGAGGCCAGCGAGCGAGCGAGGCTGGCCGCTCTCCTCCGTGCTCTGTAGGAGTGTCTTCCCGCAAATAGTCCCCCTCCTTTTGTCCCGCCTTCTTAAGAAAGCGTACGGTGATTGGAAGTAGTTCAGAATGGCAGGCAACCCATCTCCTCCCCCTCTCATTTGATTGGTGGCTGCAGTAGCTCCGCAAAGCAACCCCCTGACAACATGGGCAAAGGACTTTATGTACGCGACAGAACTCAGGAGATCGCTTCAGCTCAGCTGGCCTCCGCAATGGTAAACCAGACACCTCTGCACAGCTAGGCAAAGGTCAGCAAAGCGCCTCGACGCGCCGCAATTCATGCGGTGTGGGTCAGGCTTTAGAGTCAAAGTGGAAGGATAGCCTTGTGAGTCATAGCTAGAACTCTCATGCAAGACATAAGGTGTGTGTGTGTGTGTGCGCGCGCGCATAAGTAATATTATCCATGCCTAAACATGTTTTTGTGTTCCTAAGTGTGCATACCTATGAGAATGCATTGATTGTGCATGTGTGTTGACTGAGCAAGTATGTTTATTGTATAAATGCTGCCTACAGCTAAGATTGCCATCTCTTGGGGCAGGGGTAGAGATTTCTCATGTCAGCCAGATAACAGCACTGTCCATATGTTCTGTCTTTTGTGCTTCCAGTTTTCAGGAAGAGGGGAGGGTAGTGTAACTTCTTGGTAGAAAGGCTCTCATCATGATTTGCTCATGCTGCTGGCTGAGAACCCCAATGCAAAAGCAGTAACCCATAATACATCGCTCTGTGATTAGCACAGACAAGATGATTTTGCCTGTTCAGAACAGGCTGACTGGCTAACCCTAGGCATGTGAACTGGTTACACAGAACACACATTTGTATGCAGCTATGTGCAAAGGGTATTGTACACAAGACATGTGCAGAAATGTATTTGATGTATACTTTGAAGTAAGAGCAGGCTCTCTCGAGTATTTGTCACACATTGAAGTCAATAAGTGGCTTTGCATGTAAATGGGTCAACATATTGCCTATAATATCAGCAAGGTGTGCTTCAGAAGTTACTTCAGGATGTTTGACGAGTTTTATTATGCACCATGTGTGGAACTAGTCATAAGAGCAGTACAAATTGTGCAAATCCACTAATAGAGTCTGTTAGTGCTAAGGGTGAAACTAGACATGCTCAAAAAGAAGGCAGCTACCAAAAATGGCAGCCCCACCCCCATGTCAAGCCCTCTTCTTTCCCTCTAAGCCAGGGGTGTCAAACCTGTTTCATATACCAGGGCAAATAGCATTCATGGCACGTGCTGAGGGCTGGAAGCAACATCGTTAAGCAGGAAGTGATGTCATAAAGCAGATAATGGTCAGAAATAAGCACTTTGTTCTCATGTAGGAACTCATTAGCTGCAAAAGCCAGGAGAAAATATGCAAATCTTGATCATATTTTCAAGATATTCGAAAACTCAGTTATCAAGCTGAGAGAGCCCAATTATCACGCGGGCCACCCTTTCAGTCGCACTGCTTCTGCAGAGGCATCACTTCGCAGCTCAGCAGCTGAGAGGTGCTCTGCAAATGATCCTTTGGCAGAAGTGGCACTGCTGAAAGAGCAGCACTGGGAGAGCCCAATTGTCACGTGGGCCGGATAAAGAGCTTCCGGGAGCCGTATCCAGCCCAAGGCCTTATGTTTGACACCCCTGCTCTAAGCCATAGGCAGATTGACCTGTGCTATGACATCATCACATCCTGCATTTCCCCACTTTTCCTCTACTTCATTGGCTATTACTAAAGGTGGGTTTGTTTGTTTGAGGAAATGACATGTGTAAGTGTGCCTAAACATTACAGGGAAGGAGTGGGAAAGTTACCAAAGGGCTGTCATTTGGTGGTAGTTTGCGTCAAAAGTAATGTCTAGTTCTATCCTAACTTCAAAATATAAACCCCCCCCCACACACACACACACATTGAATGCATCCTAAGCAAGAGCATGTCGCAAGAGTATGTGATTAATGGTCTGCACAGGAGTGTGTCTGTAGCATTCCTGGGTGACACTGGATATGCAGGAATCAGTCCTGCAAAGCAACCATGTTACACGGGGTGTTGCATGCTCTTCCACTGTTTGGCAGGTATTGTACTACCTCTCCTAGAATCCATCATCACCCCCAAAGATCTACAATGCAGACAAACAGAAAATCAATGCAGTCTGTAGCACAAGTGTGGTGTGAATTACAAAGACTGAATGAGTGCAATCACCACAGCCAAATATGTAACCATGCCTCACATGTGTTGCACAGAGTCCAGAAAATGTCTGAAATCAGCACCTGGTGACTCCAGGGCCAATTCTAGCCTCCGAGTCCCACAAGGTGCCCTTGGGAGCAGCTGCTCTGGCAAAGGGACCTTGCTGTCAATTTATCTGGGGGGGGGCACCAATTGCCCCCACATTGCCTCCCCTCCACAAAATGACTTGCTGTCCAGGCCATACAACGTGTGCTGCATGCCCATTTCATATGACTTTATGAAGGATGCTTCTACAGCTTTTTGGGTGGCTGTTTCTCTTATCTGAGCGCACCCAGATTTCACAGTATGTTGTAAAACACTTTGAAAACAAACAATGGCAAGAAAAGGTAGTTTCCTGGAAATGGTTTGAAAAATAATCAGGCAGACACAGCAGCTGAGAACTCTTGTTTATTTTGCTGCTTTGAGTGACATAGCAAAAAAGCAAACAGTCAGAATTAAAAGAATTAAACTCAACTGGAACTAGGGCAGAGTTAGGCTGAACAGATGAAAGTCTTTCACGGTGCTTTCAACTTTACGCATGGTATTGCAGGGAAACCAAAGTGTGGCCCTTCCCCCCCCCCTCACCCTGGTAATAATGTATTACTCAACAACAACCCCCCCTCCCTCCACATACACAGATAGTGCTAGGACTTTTATACTACTGATGTTGAAGGACAGTTTTCAATGTATAATAATAATATATCAGGTTTGGGGTGTGCAGTGTTTGAAAGTGAGAATGGGAGAAAGATCGCAAGAAAACAAACCTCAGTCAATATTATAGTTGTAAAATATTGTAACCTTGTATAAATGCAACTCTTTTTTCTTTAGCTTAATGGTCTGGGGCAGAATATATTAAAAAGTATATATATATATATGCAGTCAAAAAAGGTCAAGAATAAAAGAATGGAGAACCCACCCACAAAAATGGCAGTGTGAGGTTGTGCCATACAGTTTTACTGCCTATACAGATATGTATTGCAAATTCATGACATTGTAATATTAAAAAAGAACAAACTGCTTTGCATCTTGTTTTCCTTTAAAAAAATTGTTGGAAGTAAGTTATTGCACTTACAGTCCCCCCCCCCCCAATTGAGGGTGGCAGTGAAGTCAGATGTTATAGTGCCACGGTCAAAGAAAAAAAAACTAACACAGAGGAAAAGTTACTGGAAAACTGATAAACATCCAGAGCTCTGGCAGAGGAGACCCAAATAAATATTATATAATAATAATTATTGTTGTTGTTGTTGTTGTTGTTGTTGGTGTTAGTTGCAATAAACTGTCTCTTCTCTACTCCCAACTGAAATCTGTCTGTTTTGTTCCTGACTCATGACAGATGAAATGCGATCGGAGGGGGCCTCCAAAATCTCACGTTAATTGAAGCTGGCAAAAAATACTAACAGTGCCCTTTTGAACTGCTGACACAGAGCAGAATGGATTAAACAAGGCTAGATTAACAACAGGTGGCAGCTTTGGCCCCACGGCCCCCCTAGAGAGTCTCAGCAGTGCCGGGAACATCCTGCAGGCTAACTCTGAGCCAGCCAATGGGCTGGTAAGAGCAAGGCTGCTGTGGATGAAGTGAAGACCTGATCGCAAGAAAAAGGAGCAGAGGATGATTTTGACATGGTGTGGATGCTCACAGGTTGACATTTTGACGTGATTCCATAAGTGCACACATATGAAACTGGTGAGTTTCACAAGAGTAATCTTGGTTCTGCTCACAGGATTGTCTCCAGAAAAGCAACACAAAAGACCACCGTTAGTTTTCCTTCAAAGACATATCGTAGTCCCAATCCAGACTATGTTCTAACTGTGGGCAATCAGTTGTGCCTTGCAATTCATGGCCTTGGACAGGGATGTGCATCAATGAATATAACCTGCACCTAGTTCAGTAGGGCCCAGATAATCATGGCAGGAGCGCTGCATGTTCAGACGTACTCCTGTATCTGCAATTTCCACATATGCAGGAATCTGCTTCGGTACACAGATCTCCCTTTCAGGATTGAGGGACATATGCATGCCAATCTTTGACTCAGAGAGTATAACATTTATTACATTTACATCTTCTTCCATGATGGAACTGAAGATGGCATACATTCCCAGGTAGTCTCCCATCCAGGCACTGGCCATCCCTGAACCTATTTAGCATTTACATCCCTCCAGAAGCTATTGATCTTCAAGCTATCCAAGAACAAAACATGTAACAACATAGGATTTGTATGCCAGTAGGTGCCCATTTGTTACCAAATGAAGGAATTATTGACTGAATTTTGTCTGTAGTCAGTGCCCACCTCTCTGTGATGGCATGTGGTTGAGAAGCATGACATCCACTTCTTTTCTTCCATTCCCCTGTACAAGATTTGTCCCAATCCCCGCTTGGAGAACCCTGGACACTTAACTAGTATGGCCTACATGGGTCCTTTAACTCAGTGGCGAGTCTTGATCAATCACAGGAGAATTACCACCAGTGCTATTTGGCTAATCACTGAAGCTCTATCCATCCCAGAAACACAAGCACCCAGGCTACTGAGACTGCAATATTTAAAGTCACCTATGAAATGTTTGCTAACTAAGATTGGATATAAAATCCAGCATATCCAATGTCATAGTTTGAACATGAAACTGGTGGGGGAGAAGCTAGAATCATTTTACTTCAAATATATTGATTTCACTGATTGGAACTTACTCTTAGAAACTGTCCCATTCTGAAGCTAAGGGATGGAGAATAAACTCCCTGACTGACAAGGGGTTGGGCCTTCTCTTTAGTTGTGCCTCAGCTTAGGAACTCCCTCTCTTCTGAGCTAAGATCAGCACACTCCCTGTAAACCTTGGGCAGAGGTTAAGATATTCCTTTTCAGTTTAGCATGTTCCCCCCCCCCCCATAGGCTTTTTTCCTGCTGCTCTTCAATATTGTAAACTGGGTTGCTAGGTTTTTATTCTTTTATCATTGGCTGCTGTTTTTTATTACTGTTTATCGTCTGCTGCTTTTTCTAACGGTTCTGCTGTTTTTATTGCTTTTACTATTACCTATTTTATTACAAATTGTTTTTTAGCTACTCTGACTCTCTTTTATTGTATTTTATGTATATATTTTTAATTTTTAATCTTTGTTAGCTGTCCTGGATGTCCCACTTTTATGGGAGGAAAGGTGGGGTATAAATATTTCAAATAAATAAATGAACATGTAAAAAAAAAAGACATAGCTGTCTCAGTTTGCATAAGTACAATAACCACACATTCTTCCCCCATTTATCCCCACCTCTCTTTCTGTGTCAAATTTTTGAATGTAAGCTCCTGGGAGCAGTGACCAGTCTTCTCATATTCTGTAAGGCACCCTGCACATTGATGGCACCATAAAAATAAAGAAAACACATCTTATAAAATAGTTATCTAACCCCTCCCCCCCGTTTTAAATGGCTTTAACTAAGGCCAGTTCAAGACCTCCTGGCACTTGAGATGGCGTGTAAAATACTGCCCCCCCCCCTTGGCTCACCCTCCTCTCCACATTTCCTCTTTTACTCTGTCCCCCTCTTTCCTTTATAACTCAGGGCATGGAAGGGGAGAAAAAATGGTGGAGGCAAATGGACAGACAGAGGTTCTTGCTTTAACCTAGCCCCTCTTCCACCAATCAAACAGGAAGTGTTTACAGTGCTTCTGATCGACTACCAGTGTTTCCCAAACTTTTTCGACCTGCGGCTCCCTTGACCATTGGCAGCAGCTCCCCATTACATTGTGTTGATGGCTGCCAATTGGCATTGCACTGCTTTCTGAGAGGATGGGGAGCTGCACCTCCCAGTTTGGGTACCACTGGGCTGTACGTTTGACAGGCCTCCACAGGGCCTCTGAGAGGGGGGTTAAGGGGGTAATTTGTACCCGGGCCCAGGGTGAAAAATGGGTCAAAAAGGGGGACCTGGAGCAAAAAAGGGGGTCCCATGAGCCAAATTCATATGTAGGGAAGGGGCCCAAAAGAAACTTTGTACCCCCTGATAAAATTCCTCTGAATGGTCCTGGGCCTCCACTATATGAAGCTGCCTGAGACCTTTAAGTGTATCTCAGCCAGACCTGCCTGCTCCAGTGGGCAGAGACTCTCCAGGGTCTCAAGATCTTTCCTAGTTCAAAGTGCTAGTTCAATTCAAAGTGCTAGTTTTGACTTTTAAAGCCCTTAACAGCTCAGGTCCAGGGTATTTGAGGGACCGCCTCCTTCCTTATAATCTGACCCGTACTCTGAGGTCATCAGGGGGGCCCTGTTAACTGTGCCGCCATTGAGTGAGGTGAGGGGGATAATGGCGCACCAATTATGGAATTCCCTCCCCCTGGAATTAAGAATGGCTCCCTCTTTAGAGACCTTTCGGCGGGGCCTTAAAACATTTTTATTTAGGGAAGCATTCGATGTCTGACATGGTGGGCTGGCTTTTTGACAAATGTTTTTTTAACAAAGTAAATATGGGTTTACCCACTGGGGTTGTTTGTTTTTAGTTGTTTGTTTTAATTGTTTTTAATTACTTGTTTTTAATTTATTTTTAATGTATATGTATTTTAATGTTTTGTAAGCCGTCTTGAGTGTCCTCGCTGGGAGAAAGGCGGGATATAAATTCTTTAAATAAATAAATAAATAAATAAATAAATGGCCCTGCTACTGAGCTCCTTTAGCTGGAGACACAGGGAATTGAACCTACATGCAAAGTTGAGGGAATTCTATGTTTGTGGAGTACCCAATAGGAATGCATCGCTTGTCCCTACACGGCTTCAGGGTGAGTCATAATGGTCTCTGGAATTTCGGCAAGCCATAACAGCATAACGGTAAGGGATACAGAAACACAGCGCATAGTGATAGAAAGAGAAAATCTCCAAGTTTTGTATGCGCGCAGCGACACATCCTTGGCCAGTAGGGGGAGTTCCCATCAGTCAGGATGGCGTCAGGCGCAGAGAAGGCTTACTGAGTTTTAGAGTATGATAATTGACCACATCTTGCCTGGCTACCTTGATCACCAGACGCCATGTGATTTCGTCTTCTAGGGCTACGTTAAGGACCAGGTGTTTATGCCACCCCTGCCCCAAGATTTAATGGAATTGAAACAACACATTACTACGGCTATCACTCAGGTGGACCAGGCTACACTAGTGTGAGTGTGGGCTGAATCGGATTACAGGACAGACATTTGCCATGTCACGAAGGGTGGACACATCCAGCATTTGTAAGGTCTGTAAAAAGCTTTGAACATTTCTCTTTCCATTACCATTAACTATGTTACCCTCTCCTTTCCCGTTACGATGTAGTGGTACTGTACACTAAAATCCTGGAGACCATTATGACTCACCCTGTATTAGGAACATGGTGCATGAGAGGGATCATCCTGAAAATCCCAATGAAGCAGAAGAAGAGAGAAGGTGTCTTAGGTATTTCCTTGAATAGCTCTAGCTCAGCTTCAAAGGAAGTTTAAAAGGAAGAAAACATCTGGTATTGGGGGCAGGTAGCCCCTGAACTTACTCAGGATCATGTAACCGGTTATCAAAATACACTTTCTCACCCTCTGTCCCATATGATAGCTGGCTGAGATTTCACTAAAACTGCTTGAGTTTTCTCCCCGGCATAGATGCCACACCATCGCCCCCAACTACTTACTGCTCAGCCCAGTGATGCCACTGGGACAGGAGTCAACTTCAGATTTCAGACTGGGCTGCTGGATATGCTGTTGCTTCTCCCATTCCTGTAAAACCCTGCAGATGTTAGGAATAAGACATGAGCTGTGTTCGTGAAGAGTGTTATTTTGGAGAGTCCTTTTTTACTGAACGCCTTCTCAAGCAGTTATATTGCTCTGCATTCCACCTAAGAAAGGCCCTTCCAGCTTAGCGGGAGAGTACAATGAGTGGGGGATCAAATGAATCCCACCACTGCTCTGACATGATGGCAGGAGGAGGGAGGGCCCGCAAGGGTGTGCAGGATATGCAGAGCAAGAAGAAACCCCTTCTGGGTTAAGTCTCTCACTTCACATAGGGAGTGAACTGGCCAGCACCTGGGACACTGACTACAGAACAAAACAATCCATGCACAGATGCAGAATTTTTATACAGAGAAGAATGAGGGTACGTTAATGCACTGAACCCATTTAGGTGTGAGATTTCATTAAACAGAAAAGTAATTTTTAATATGCTACCAGCTCAGCTGCTGCTTCTCTTTCTTTTTTACATCTTCCTTTTCAAAGACAAGTGACTAATATTTTAATAATGCAGACCAATCAGAGCCTCTACACATGTGAGAACGTGGCAAAGGCATCTCTTTATGGCCATATGGAGGCCATGTGTCAAGGTGTTGCATTTAATCCAAGACAAATAACAGTTTGTTTCTTGTATCTTTCACTGTCCCTGCTATAGCTGGGCATATATCTTTAGATTGAAAGTTAACGATGAGACAGACGGAGGCACTCAGCTGGCCTTATGGGCCTTCCTAGGCTTCACATTTCCAAAGATTTTTTTCTGGCACGAGCTCATGTGCATTTTAAAGGGAAAGGTGGCAATTTCTACACACCTGTGGCCTTCAATGCAGACATATGACATCAGAGTACAACATGTGGTGTAAGAAGTCACCTTGAGTGCAGATAACTAAGATTGTTTGGAAGGTTCTATGTATGCCATCTCTCCCTCAAATATAATTTAATTTTATACACACACAGAGTGAGTGAGTGAGTGAGTGAGTGAGTGGGGTATGATACTGTCCTGCTTATTATATAGTCATTAGAAAATGCTAATTCATAAATTCTATCCTAATGACAGGAAACATCCCTGACTACACAGGAGAACTGTATTTCCAGTTCAAACTCCTGTTTTTCACAGATCCCCATAAAAGCCACCATACTCTCATTCCACACAGACTTAACATTTTAGTTGTCAGTCTGAGCACTGAAAGATCTAGCAGTAAGTCCAAGTAGTCTTGCAAAACTAACACGAGAGAGAGACAATGCAGGTGATTCCAAAAACTTGACAGCCCTTAGCCACCTACCTACCTACCTACCTTCACTGATACGCTTCATACCTAGATCTGAATAAGTCTTTTATGAGATCTTCTTGATGATGTCGCACTGAGCATGTTCAGCATTTTGGCTCCTTTGAAATACCACCCCATCATGCTGTCTTGCAAAGGTGTGTCGCTCTCCCAAGAATTGGTTCAGGTTGCTATGTTTTGGGGAGACCAGCACTCGGTAATGCCTATTTTGTAAGCCCATGTCTATTTGCAGGAGCAGAAGAAAATATTTAAAATAGCCCATCACTCAACTAAAAGAGACTTTTTTCTGCAATACATGCTGCATTAATCATATTCACAAGGATTTAAAAAAGAAAACAGAGACAAAAGGGATTCTGAAGCTATTTTTACAAGAGATGTTAAGACCATGCGTGCGTCCAAAGTTCAACTAAAAGTAGAGTCCATTTGTCCATCATTCAAGGTCAAGTAACAGCAGCAGCCTATAGACAGAGTCCCGGCACAAACCCTACAATGACTCCCTCTGCCTGCTTACCCAAAAGTGTCAAAAGCTTCTCACTGGAGTTTGGCACCGATTGAGTTAAGCAGTTCCTTCTTTCTCCGAGTAAACAGACAATCAAGGCAAATGAGGATAAAGTCAAGGACATTTGGAGAGGAATTATTGGAACTAACTCCGGAAAAATGAAGCTTGCAAACGGGGGGCCTCCCTCTCTTCTGTGCAGTATCCCTTCTCAGAAATCCTGCTGGAATTTCAGCTGGGAATACCTATCAGGACTGTGCTGTGTTTCCTCCAGTGGATTACGTCTCAGCCACCGCCATCACTGCTCCATTTCAACTAATTGTCTCAGATGTTGCCATTCATTATCCCCTTAATGAGAAACACAACTTTCCTTCACAGTCACCGCCGCAAGAACCTGGCAGGCAGTGGACTCCTGAAAATCAGCAGATGCAGGCCTGTAAAACAGAGGTTTGTTCTGAACTGAAATTACACAGAAAAGGCAAGTGATTCCAAACAGACTCGAGGTAGGGCGAGCAATGCTCACATATGAATGCTTATACATGCCTACAGCTTGGCACTGGGCTACCTAGTGCTCTGGGCAAATGTTGCTTGCTAAGACAGGCAGCCATCTTGGTTCAGATGTTTCTTGTGTGATTTTGGGATGGAAGACTGAGTCTCTCAAGGCTTCAATTTCACCCTTGAAGAGCTTACCTCCTATTGTGTGTGCTCTAAAGTTACAGTACATACCCACACATGCACAAACATACTTTGCCGGAAACTAAATTCCCCATAATGCTCCAGTTTACTGCCTTGGCTTGATATGGTGCAGTGAAGAGATTTTTCGTGTTGTGATGAAGTGCTACCGTATATGAACAAACCGCAGCATGGCAATTTGTTTTCCTTCTCAACATTTTTCTTGGGACAGCAATAAATGTGTATGTCTCTCCTGTATATGAGTTTTGGCTGTTATTTAATTTTTGACTCTACTCAGCTCCTCAGAAAACCGCTGAAACTTAGTTGCCGTTTTAACGAGGTTAACCAGGTTAACGAGGTTGAGCCAGTGCCCTGCCTGAAGCTAAGCAGGGTCGACCTCGGTTCTCGCTTGGATGGGAGACAGAAGCTGCTGACGGACCTCGCGGAGACACTGAGAAGACATCATGAGAGGGTGGAATGCGGAGGAGTCAGCTAGAGAGAGAACATATAGACAACCGTCTGAATGCAAACTGCGGTGAACTGTGAAGCTTGAAAGTGCAGAGCACAAACCAGGAGGGCTACACTCAGAAGGGAAATATCTGGGGTATGGAAAGGTTCTATATATGAACAGAACAATATTGTAAAGACCCTTCGGGTCTAGAATAGCCTGCCTGTGTAAACCGCCTTGAATAAATCTGATGAGAAATCTGATTATGAGAAAGGCGGTATATAAATACAGAAAATAAATAAAAATAAATATACAGTATTTGCATGGCCCTGGATGGTATTTTTTTCTGAAAAGTCTTAATGAAAATGGAAGTCATTGTTTGAAATAGTGTATTTGGCCACCTAATGTGAAGAGAGGACTCTCTGGAGAAGAGTCTGATGCTGGGAAAGATTGAAGGCAAAAGGAGACGGGGAAGGCCAAGGATGAGATGGTTAGACAGCATCACCGATGCAACGAACATGAAAATGAGCGAACTCAGGAAGATAGTGGAGGACAGGAAGGCCTGGCGGGATATGGTTCATGGGATCACGAAGGGTCGGACACGACTGAACAACAACAATGGCTGAGGATGTACACACTCCGGCTCTGGTATTTTCACCACAGACAAAACTTGGATCCCTGAGTCCAGTTCAGGTAAACTGATGTTCTGGGATTTAAATTGCTTATGCCCCCAACTTCAATAGCTGTACATACTGGATATTGTTGGCTTCAAAAGAAGCTAAATGGGCTTAAATGCAAGTAGTTTATATCCATTCTCAGGTTTTCATGACGTGCCCAAATGTCAGAATTAAAAACAAGCATCATACCAGGAAAACGCCGTCATATATACACTTTTATTTCAAAATATAAAGATGTTAAAAAACTTTACTTTTCGCCTCAAACACTTGAGGCATCCTCAGAAGTAACAGAAATATCCGTTTAAACATTTTGTTCATGTATTTATTATATTTTTGGGTATTATGTGAACTGTTTTGGAGCAGGGTAGGGGTAGAATAGGGATGAGAAACTACCATCTTTAATATTACAGATAGCATTTCCCAGTACAGAAACCCAGAAATGCATATTCCCTGCCTGTATAGTTAAGAGCATGAGATATGAGCAGAAACCTCAGATTCAAACCTCAGCGCAGTCCTGTGAAATTGTAAGAGTGACCTTTGGCAAACCACAACTGCTTAGCCCCCTACCAGTGCAAAGTAACACTGTACTAGCCTTTCTTGCAGGTTTGAGAGATTAATTACTGAGGGGTCATGAGCAGTGCTGTGAGGACTCTGGCAAAGTGCTACATAAATGCTTAATATACATATTAAGCTCCATATAATATACTCCTTCCTTATAATCCGACCCGTACTCTGAGGTCATCAGGGGGGGCCTTGTTAACTGTGCCGCCATTGACGGAGGTGAGGGGGATGGCGGCGCGGAATAGGGCCTACTCGGTAGTGGCACCCCAATTATGAAATTCCCTCCCCCTGGAATTAAGAACGGCTCCCTCCTTAGAGACCTTTCGGCAGGGCCTTAAGACATTTTTATTTAGATTAGCATTCGATGTCTGACATGGTGGGCTGGCTTTTAACAAATGTAAATATAGGTGACCCACTGGGGTTGTTTGTTTTAATTGTTTTAATTACTTGTTTTTAATCATTTTCAATGTATATAAGTATTTTAATGTTTTATTGTAAGCCGCCTTGAGTGCCCTTGCTGGGAGAAAGGCGGGGTATAAATCCTTTAAACAAACAAACAAACAAATATTACAGAACTGATAAATAGCACAATTTGCATAACACTTGGATAGACAGCAGAATGGGGGATGCAATATCTGTTATTTGCTTCTCCTAGAATGTTAATAATCAAGAGAGTATATTGACTCAGACGCACTGTGTTTTTACCAGTTTTTTATTTTAAAAAAATACATACATTGGGAAATGTGGTCCCTGGACAATGTCTACACTACAGAATGTTAACAGCTTAAAAAAGGAAAAAAAAGAATTTGCAGTATAAAGAGGCTGTGAAATGCTTTAGGACAATTCATGTGAAGACACTCTGTAATGTTGCAGACTTTCATTAAAAAGAGAAACCTTCTCTCCGACCTCTTGCTATTAGGAAAGTCCATAAAGAGCATATGCACATGTTATGCTTCTGGAACCTTACGGACGTTCAGGTGAATTTCAGACTGTTTCTCATCATTTTCACATTACATAAAGACAAACCCGGTTTTGCAAGCTGAGCGTATCAAGGCTCCCTGACAAGTGTACAAACATATGTTTATTGCATTCACATGTTAACATTTCTAGAAGTACATTTAAAACCTTGTGGGTGCACTCTTAAAAACAAAGTGTCATGTGTGAAGTGATGCTACACCAGATTCCATTTACCAACCAGAATTCTACTTCTCTTGCCAATGTCCGTGCTAAAAAGCAGGTGCACTTTCCACATCCTGAAATTTTGGTAGTTCATCCACGAGTTCAGAAATCAGCAGCTGTGAGCACAACAATATGCACAGCTGTATATGTATTATTTTCAGGAAAGTATACACCTACGTACGTGGTAAGGCTTAGGAAGAGGGCCAAGGCGGTAATACTATACTGGCAAATAATTACCCTTTGGGAAACAAAAGGCAGTTCACACACGAGATTTCTTTAGTTTGATGGACACTGACTGAACACACTGAATACCTCAAAAGGTGGAGAGGACTGTGCCAGTTACCATGTGATCACCATCAGTCGCTGCTACCACCATGATAGGAAGCAAGATTATTTATTTTTTAACTAGGATGCTCCAGATACGAATCAGGTATTTCTTGTTTTTGGCCTGAAGTCTATATGATTTTATCAATTTCTCACCGTCCAGCTCAAATGAGTAGGATGAAGAGGGATCCTGGCAACTGCCTGCCATTTGGTAAATCACATGAGCAGAAAAGGTAGACTGAGAGCGCAATTCTGTGTAAGTTTAGAGTGGCGGAGCACGTGCTCCGTCATTCTAAATTGTCGCAAATGTGCCGTAAAGCACATTTGCAACTACTTTTGAGTAAGGGCCACCAGCAGCCCTCATTCTGCTGCCGAAGCAACCCAGCCTCCAGGGAAGGTAAGTCTGCCGCTGGCGGGTGCAAGGGCTGGCTGGGCAGCGAGGGAGGGCTGCAGTTGGCAAAGCCGGCCTGGGAGGGGGCGGGGATGTTGGCCAACGCATCACTGTCCCATTCCCGGCGGCCATTACACAGCTGCCTCGGAGTTACACCAGCTCTTGAGCTGGTGGAAATCCGAGGAAGCCCATTGGGGCCTCCCAGCTCTACACCGGAGGAAGGAGACAAACATCCCCTTCCCCTGAGAAGACCTCCAGGCTGCTCTGAAGCAGCCCGGAACGAGCATAGGATCCTGTGGGCGGCCCTAGGGCCGCTCGGAGATCTTTAGGAAGGATTGCGCTGTGAGTAATTTCTGAGACGAGCAGTTAAGCAGGCCTCAGACAAATCTTCTACACTGTCTCTATCTGGGCCATCATACTGTTAGGTTCAAAGAGAAAAACTCCATTCTACTCCAGATGGCTTATTTTTATCCAGACCAACTGAAGCTGTGAAGAAATTACCTCCCCCTCTGTAACAAACATTTATAGCTTCTCGTTTTCATGTTGGATAATTGCTACTGCTGCACTGGCTCAAGAGATGAAAATGTAAAATACATGTTTTACTAGAACCAACTTCTGATAAAAGGTTCTGTGTAACTCAAAGGTTTGTACGTTCATACCTCAGACCAATTTATATCAGTATCACCTTAACTATATGTGCTGTTTTCAACTAAGGATAAACTATTTTCCTCATTGATGGCAGTGAATTCTCCAATTCAAGAGCATTACTCTCCCTTTCATCATCCCCAATACATGTCCTTCAAAACTATTTGAGACAGCGAGTTCTATAGACTAGCCTTTGGTAGCTGTTCAGAATATGGCAGGTTAGAGGGGTTTGATTTCTAATAGTATTAATGTATTGCAGAAATATACAACTCACTTGTATACAGACTCCCTCTAGGAAGATGTTGAAGAATCTGAACACCATACACTGTTTTCTAAACAGTAGTCCAAATTGTATCTTTGAGATGCTGTCTCATTAACGTATTGATTATATGCATATGAGATGAACACAGTTTCAGCATAGTAAGGAAAAGGAGACAGACACATCAGAACATCCCATCACACATGCTTAAAATGTGTGTATGGGTAAAGCTCGTGAACTCTCTTCTATTAATATTTTGGAAAACATAAAACTTGTACATTCACAAATAAGTGTATCTGAAATGAAGATTAATCCATCCCCATGCCAAGTTTTTTTTTCTTCTAATCTTGCTGAGCAAGAAGACTGGCATATCTGTGGAAGAGTTAGTACCACTGGTGAATCTCAAGGGATGTAGGTAAGCCAATCTTGCACAGATGAAAGGGAGGCTGGGATCACGCAGAAAAACGCGTTTTTCTCTTTTTCTTTTGCAGAGAGGCTAACAATGCAGATTTAAACACAGCGATGTTAAATGATGGCCAGCAACAGTCCTTGGAGAATAAGCATTTTTGCCTGCCTGTGAACAAGAACTCTGCTTTTCATGTGCGTCTGTTTGCCTGTGCATAGTCTCTATGGGACAAATAAATATTTGTATCGCATTTCAATAGACCCATGTAGAGAGATCAAAGTGTTTGTTTTGATACAGTACAGTAATAGGTGCTTTGCCCTCCATCAAGAGTCTTGTGCCCTGTGAAATAAACTTGCATTATAACCAGGAGTAGGGTGCATCCATCTCTGCGCCCTCTCTCCGTAATACTCCGTAGCATGTTTCTTCAAGGCCTTATGCTTTCCTTAGCACTAGTCAGTGTTTGCCTATTGGATTCCAATATCTAATTTGCCTTGTGGCAAAGCTTTACAAGCTTCCAATGTTGGGGAAGCTCTTCAGTTTTTCAGGAAAGTCATCTTTGTACAAAACTGGATCTGCCCGGTGCTCCACCACTTTCAGAGGCATGGTCCCAAAGACAGAGGCAAACTTGTTAATGCATTCAGACCTGGGGAAATAAATAATTGCATAACTTAGGAACTGTTTCACTGTACATTGTTTAGCTATGTACTACATACTGCATTTTTTTTTTATCGTAAAACGTTTGTATCCTGCCTTTCACACAGAGGAAAACCAAAGTAGCTTACACAATAGAGAATAAGACAGAAATAAATATAACCAAGTATGTACTATGTATCTCACAATAACTTGACTTCTCTAGAATTTTTGAAAATATTTTATCCACACGAACCACCAAGAAAAAAAAAAGACAAATTCCAGAGGGCTAGCCATGTTATTGTGGTGTAACTGAGCAACATAATAAAAAGTCCAGTGGCACCTTCAAGACTAATAAATGTACCATGACATAAGTTTTCATCTGGTAGAGCCTACTTTGTCTGATGCACGAAACGGGGGAGAGTGCCTCACGGTATACAAGATTTGGAAACGATGTGAAGCTCTTTGATTGAAGTGTTTAATCACGGCAAAGAGAACGGAGAGGCTGTCAGCTACACATGTGTACAGGGAGGTCAAAGTTTCCATATTCCCTCTCCGCCGGAATTCCAGGCATACTTAGAGCAATGTATATGCTGTAAACCAGGGTAGATTAGCTGCCAACATATCTCTTAAAGGGCCACTGTCAGGTCAAATTTGGCTCTGTACAGGGCTTTCAAAAATAAGCATTTAGGAAACCAAAAAGGTACACAGAAATATATCTTGGGTTTCCTGAAAAAAAATTCACTGAAGACAGTTTTTTTGCTCCATAAAATAAACAAGCATTCTCTTTATGGTGTCTACAGCATTAATTGTACTTGAAAGCTCAAAGTACAACATTTCTCTAAAACCAAACCCTGAAAGGGACTTGTTTATTTTCATTGTCCAAGCTGACTGAAATACAGTATCCACACTTTGGCAAAGCAGATTGGATTCCTACTCTGCCTCACCCGTACCTCTTGTGACACACAATGCTGTTAGTAACAGGTAAAAGGGTAATTTTAGAGTGACATGCAGGTTTTAGAATGTTACAATTCTAGTGTCTTGTAATCTTTCTCAACCCTTCATTGCAAGATGAGAAACTAGGAGAAGGGATGGGGGTAGAGGAAGCACAGAAATAATTAACCTTTTGGGAAGGTGCTTGGGCAAATCTAGCTGGATCTTTAGTGTAACTGTTCCAATGAGAATCTAAGATGGAGTGTGTCGATAGCCAAATGTAACTTACTGAAGAAAGGCTATGCAATTTCCCTCACCACACACTCAGTTTAAAAAACATTGGCCACTAAATGAACACTTGTTAAAAATAGCAAATATTTGTCCTAGAAACAAGTTGGCATCCTCAGCTCAGAGTGATGCTCAATGTACATCTTTTACTTCATCCTTCATCTTTTACTTCAGAGCGGTGAAGGAGATTGATCGATCAATTGTGCCGAGGCCAATCACAGATACTTGAGATAATTCTGCAATGAAATACTTTTAAAACAAAGAATAGGGAGATGAAACAAAAAGGAAGGAGATGATGATTACCATGAAATGCTGAAGAAGACAAATACTGGTAGCCATGGAGGCTGTCTACAGACCTAATGTCTCATCTCTAAGAATATAGAAAGCTTTTTTTAGCCTCTAAATTAGGAGCCACCAATGATATGAATTTGAAGATGTTTTCATCAGGCATAACAACTAGTAAGTTTATTTTTCTCATACCATACATACACAATACTCAATTTCATATCTCCAAAATGAGGACACAAGTATGCAGCATGCACATACTCTAACATTAACACAGAATCTCTAATAATCGGAGAAAATGAATTTACACACTTGTCTATGGGCAGAAATTTCCACAATAAAAGCTACTGATATAAATGACAATTACTTAGATGATCTTGGAACAGTCACTAATCTCTCACTCTAACCTATCTCTCAGGGTTGTTTTGAAGATGAAAGGAAGGGGAGGAGCCATTTAAACTGCTCTGAGTTCATTGAAGGAAGTGTGATATACAAATATGAAAAATAAAATAGGGCATCCTGTAAACAGATTCCGGAGCTGAATGTGCTCTTACCCTTGAGGTATGGCATATCTAGATAAAAGATGAGGCATAACAGCATGAGCGGATGGTGAGAAATGTTGCTAGTATCACCAAGTTCAGAAGGGGCACATTTACACCTACTCCCTGTGCCCTCCCCCCCCCCCCCGAGCCAATTCTCATACAGATGTATTGTGGAAATGATGCTGACAAAAAAAAATTCAACCCAGTGTTTCTGGGAACTCTACTGTATTCTCAGAATTTCAAAATCGGGAGAATCTGAAAAGCCAGATACAAGATCTAATTTAAAACTATGTGAACATTCAACACAATGACATTCTAACCACTAGGTAATGGCATCCAATTGAAAAAGAAGAACTGGCAATCGCTCTTAACATCAAAATCCTCCAACCCTGGCTGCCAGACAAGAGAAATGTCTGCCATGTCCTGCCTCTCAAAATTAAAACTAGCTGGAGACTATGTTGCCACATTGGGGAAGGGATCGGATTTCCCTTTGACAGGCTCAAGAGCGTCCATGACCCATTTTTGTTGTAGGAATAGGATAGGTATCATTTCATGTTTAGATTTCCCATGGAATCCACCACTTCCCTTTGGAAACTATTCTATAGCATAAGATGTCATGATTAAGCAGTACTTCCTGATAGCTTTTCTTGAATGTAATCTCCTTATATCACATCATACACTCTCTTGCAACCCTAAATAACTCATCACCATGCTTGGTGTTTACACTCTTAAATACCTGAAGACTTATACCTACTTAGTAATTTCTTATCCAGGCTATAAATATTTTGCTTAAATCACATCTCATCAATCAATCTATCCTTCCTACAACCAAGAACAGTATCTCTTTCAGCAGTGACCTCTTCTCATTCAAACCTGTTGGCCACAAAGTGAATACAAAACTATGACATTACTAATGCATTATAAGAAGTAGTTATGATGAGCAGATCAGACCTTCTCTTTTGATCGGATACTCCTTGAATCCAAAATCTTTGTTTTTAATCACCTGCAGTACAAGTCTTCTACCTCTTACCTGCCCACTTGTTTTTCATTCACATATAAAGCAAGTGTTCCAAATTATTTTTCATACTTTTTTATGACTACCTGGGCTTGACACTGATGGCCTACCAAAAATGTCTGAATTGCAAGGCCTGAGCACTGCTAAATCCATTTTGGAAAGAAGTAAAATTTGCTCTCAGCACCTGTACAGTATGAACTCATCCATACAAGTGATATATGTTTGGGTATACAAGAAATATCCAAAAAAAGTATATGCATTGTACTTGAATAACTGCTGGTATAATTTCTCATAGATACGGCTTTTATATTAAAATGTCTACCTTTTAAGATGAGCACAAAAGCCTTGCATATATATTCTTAATATGCTCAGAGGCAAGTACTACGCATTTCTATTGAATGAATTCCTATAAGCCAAGGTTTTCTCAACTAGTGGTATGCATACCACTAGTGGTATGTGGACCAAGTGTCGGTGGTACACCGACACTCACCCGGCAAGATGGTGGCCGCCATTGTGGCCATGCCACAACGGAGTCCTGAAAATGACGGTAAGTGGTCCCGGGTGGCCGGCAGACCTTGAGCACACGGGTTTCTTGTGCTACGAAATGCCCTTCCGCCTGCCCTGACTGTCATTTTCTGTCTGTAAAAACATTTTCTGTGTAAAAACAAAGAATTAAAGCCCTCCCACCTGCCCTGACTTGTCATTTTTTTCATTTACTGTCATATTCAGGGCTCCGTCATGGCCGAAAACTAGGAAGTGGTGATGACATCATCGCCACTTCCAGTGGTATGTGGGGGGACAGTGGCCCCAGAGGTGCTACGTGGTCCTGACGGGGTTGAGAACCCCTGCTATAAAGGTATGCTGAAGAATGCAGCTCTAGGCAACGGAAAGATTGTGTTCCTTAAGCTGATAGCAGCAAAATGGGAGAGAAAGTGTGCATACCAACTTCTAGAACCTAGCTGCAGCCTTTTAACAATACTGTCAGTCTAAATAATAACTACAAATTGAAATCTGGAGGAACGTTTCAGCATGATTTCTGAATTGGCTAGACCTCTGAACTTTAAGCATGTGGGTTCAGATAATACTCTCTATACCTACATCTTACTCCTGGTTCTTTGTCACTTCTATAAGCTCAACCACCAAATGTACTTATTCAAAACAATGATGCTTGCATATTTTGTGACAACATGTTTTCAATTAAACATAAAGATACCCCAATATTCATTCTGTCTCTCACACATCCTCACCCACACCCACACACCTATCTTGCCGCAATTGACTAACTTTTCAATAGAATCACAGGCAACTGCTGCCTTAGCAGATTACATTTGTATAAAAACAAAGAATTAATTTGGGTCTATTTTCAAAAGAAACAAAGAATTAAGGTTTGGAAATGACAAGGGGGCAGCAAGGGCCACTCACCTTTCCACCATGTGTGTCTGGTCTAACGATAGCCCATCAATGGCTGTGCATTCTGGACACTTGAATTTCTTTCTGGGGGTCACCTGTACAAAGTCAGGATGATAACATTGTCAACAGTACAGGCATTACTCCCCTTCGTCAAAAAGCAGCACAATGCCTTTGCAAATATATCTGCAGTGTAAGAGAAACCCTTGAAGGAAAGGGGAGGGGGAAAAAAACTTATGCCATTTAGTTCCATCTGGCCCAGCTGACTGCAAAACTCACAGTGGTCCAATAAAAAAGGCTTGGAGGGGTTTCGCCTTCTGTAAGTGGAAAGTAGTGGCGATGACAAGCTCCTTAATTCCTGTTTAATGACTGTTTTCTCACTGCCAAGGTCCCTGTATAAACACCATTTGTTCTTGCAGCCATAAGAGCGATGAAATATAGCTTCCCATACTTCACCGTAACCTTAATCCAACAGACACACTTTGCTCACTTGAGTTAATAGCTCACTGGCAAACTCTGCAAGGCTCTCCCAACTGCACTGAGGTGCCAGATTACTTTGCAGTGCCCTTGCACAGTTCAGAAACTCTCACAGCAAACACACACACTTTATCTTCTTAAGGCTTTACTAGGAAACACAGCACTGGTCTGGGTAAATGATGATGGACAGGCAGGAAAGCAGACCTTGCTAATTGAAGTAATGCCTGGAGGCCTCTAAATCTCATTCCGAGTTGACACACTTTGAAATGAGTAGACAAAGTGAACATCCAGGCCAAAAGAAAATGTGTTGAAACATGTCAGGAAATTAATTCAGGGATAAAAGTTCATTAAAAAACTGATCTTGCAATTAACATTTTTGCAATTAGCATTTTCACAAATCAGCAGTTGTCAGTTGTGACAGAGATGGACTGTTTGGATTCCTCCTCCTTCCTCTCCCCCCCCCCCCCGGCAATTTGATCAGATTTTTGTTTTTTAAAATATTTAACTTGTGCCCACATTAGTTTGGTAATAATGATAATAGAAATAGTAACACACATGGGCTCTTGCAGGGGATATGTGCCCACAGAGGTGTCATCTAGAGATGTACAATGATTCAAGATTTTCTTAACTCTATGTGCAAATCACAGAGTTTTAAAAAATCTAGAGTCACAGCATAACTCTAAAGCAGCAGTACTCACATACCAGCGGCAGAGCTCGAGGCGCTGCTTTTTAGGCTCCACTGGGGCGCTACCATCTTGGCCGCCGGCATACCACCGGCCTGTGGGCTGCATACCATCAGTGGTACGAGTACCACAGGTTGGGAACCTCTGCTGTAGAGTTTCTTATCCCTTTATAGGCTGCAGCAATGCATTTGGCCATGAATGATATCCTTAGGGGTCCTCTGAGACAGTGGAGGGTCCCTGAAACCAAACCTTATTGGCTGGGGGCAAGGAGAAAGTGCCCAAGCAGACTTGCAAGGGAGTCTCCTGGGAGCTCTCTCCCAGTGGCTCTCTACGTTATCACTGAGAGCCCCTAGGAGTAAGCCAGGGTGGCAGCAGCTCCTTCTCTTCCACTGCTGGCGTCCACCAGCCAGGCAGCCTACCCATCCACTAACTAAGTGGGGGTGGGGGGTGGGAAAGCCACACTAGGGGGGAAAGGGAGAAAGAAAAACAGAAATGTGAGAACAGTGAGAAGAGGAAGGGACAGGAGAAGAGTCATGCCTGAAGGAGAGGCAGGACACCGGGGCGGGGCCCATAACTCTGCCTTGCCCCAGGGCTGAGTGCAACCTGGCACCTTCCCAGATCATAGACAATGAAACAAAGAGCCCTTTGCTACCAAAATGGCATGTTGATTTCAGGGGCCTGGTTTCTTTATTGTTAAAGTAGGAGAGAATCTCTAGTACATGAGAAAGAGGCACCCAAAGATACAAACAGCCCAATCCTATTCCCTGCCACTTCACAGCATGTGGCTGCGTCAATGGAGCATGTGCTGCATGCTGGGGGGGGGAGGGGAGAGACCAGAAGGCCAACGAGAGTTAAGTAAAAAAAATTTTTTTAAGTGAAGTAAAAACCTTTTCTTGCAGTGAAGTAAAGCAATTTTTTAAAAAAGTAAAACTTTGTTACTTATCTCTTGGTAGGCTGACTGGTCAGCAATGGGTCTTGTTGGATCCACGCCAGCTATGTAGCTGGCTATGTCCGAGGAGAGGAAAGAGGTGTCAGGCAGCAAGAGGGGATAGCATCCCACGCAAGTTGCTGCCACCAGGTCCATCAACTCCATCCCCTGAACCACCCCAATTCCTCCCTCTCCCTACCCCAAACTGCTGACCGTGCTCCATAATGGCGCCTGGGCGGTTCTGGCATGTGCAGGGAGTCGTTAGCTGTTTCCGCCAGCGGCTCAGTTGTGCGCAACAGTGGCGCAGCATTTGCGCTGTCATTGGCCTTTTACAATAGCGAATCAAACAATCTGCTGTCGCACAAGGCCCACAGGATTGGGCCATAAGTTGCATATGCAGCTAACAATGCATGGCACTCCCACATTACACAGTCAAAGACAACAGCTGAAGAAAACCTCACCTTAATGACTGCTTTCCCTGTAACATTGGCCACTAGAAAATTCATGGCAATGTCTTCACAGTTCATGTGAGCATCCACCCAGTTCTTGATGTCTCCAGGCATTTTATATGTGTACAAGTAGTTAAAATACTGCAGAATGGGGAAAAAAGATTGTAGGGAAAAAAAATGTAGGATTTATGTTCATCTGAAGGGGTTACCACCAAACCACCAGGAAGAACAATTTAGTTAGAGCTAGAATAGGAGCAAGTGACAAGCATGATCTGCTGTGAATTTCTCCAGTGAAAATCTCACTGAAATTAATGGAGGTTTGCACAAAAAGCAATTGCATTGCTGGGCTCTTATGCAACCTTATTCAATCACTGTGTTTTGCAGCATGCTAAACATTTACTCCCATTACCTCTATCATCCGATGTTTTCAGTACCTTTTAAAAAGACATGCCATCTTAAAATGAGAGGAATAATTCTTCCCCTCAGCAAGCCACAACCTGAATTTTCTGGACCAACCTTACAAAACAAACAAAACAAAACACTTTGGACAACCATAACTGAGAAGTGTAATTGCACCAAAGGCCTGGATCCCAAGACCCACACAACTGGTTCTAGATACCCAAAAGAGCTTTGGACTCATGCTACTCAAAACACAGACTCTGATATGCCACAATGCAAATTTCTTTTTGAAACCGAGGATAATTTCAAAAGCAAAGTTTTGTTTTAAATATGGAACGAGGGTTTTCCATTAAGAGGCAAAACATACCATTGTGCATCGAGATAGCTCTTCTTCGGTACAACCACATCAATTACATTATCGTTTCTGAGCGTAGTCTTCTGCACCACAATTTCCTCCTCAAACAGACTGAACACTCAGAAACACTATATAAAATGCCTAATATCATTTTATTATTTATTTTATTTATTTATAGAATTTGTACCCCGCCTTTCTCCCACAAAGGCAACCAAGGCAGCTTACAATAAAAACATTAAAATACATATGTACATTTAAAAACAGGAAATTAAAACAGTTAAAACAATGTTTATAACTAATATTATAGTTATTCATTATGAGGATAGAAGTCACATCCACATATTCCCAACAAACCAGTCTAAAATTAATCAAAGTTATACTATGCAACGACAAAGAGTACAATGAGAGCCATGCAAGTAAAGCGCACCATGCCTGAGATGCTGTAGACTCAATCAATGGAACTCTCTCATTGGACTCTTCCCAGCACAAATGAGGTAGGTTATTGCCACCCCTGTTGCGCTCTAAATCACATCACATCTTTGCTTGCTATTTATCTTTGACGTGTCTTACCTTGTGGTAAAAAGCTGCCCCTGTGAGCACCATTGAAACTTCATTGGTCCACTCCGATTCATACTTCCACTTGTTTGTCTCATGGTCCCACAAATGTAGGCGACCAGGGTATCCAACTAGTCTGTCAGGGAACTCTCTCCACACCTGAAGAGGACAACAGAGGTGTTATGCCAGTGATATTCCACTGAAAAATTGTACAATTTGGCTTAAATGGACAGCAAGTGTAAACTTGTTCCCACTGTTGGACATAAGCATGTGAAGGAAAGAGGAGAAAAGGCAAACGTACGCACCCTACCTGCTGCAGGCCACAGTGGTACAAATAAATAAACGTTCCCCAGGCTTGCCTTCTCTCATTGCCTCCCCTCTCCCCCCATGAGGAGTCCTCCTCAGCCGGCTGCTCTCTCCACTATGAAGGCAGCTTTGCCAGCCAGGTACACTCTCCTGACTCACTCGAAGTTCCATAAGATCTCTTGCGGTTGTGGGAGTAGCGAGTCTGTCCTCACTGCAGTATCTGGCCTACAGTAAACTTAGGGGTCACCCTCTGGCACCCTGGCAAGGATGTTGGCCTTGCCTACTATGCCACTCTACTACAGTGTCAAGGGACTCTCGTTCCCCAGTTGCAATGACTGGCTTCCTTACTCCAGTGTTGTGAGACCTGCTTTTAATATAGTAATATCATTTTTAAATGCAGTGCAAGCAGGCACATTTATGCACATACATGTACGTAATTACAGTACTATAATTATCTTCCATCTTCCACCTCACACTGCATAATCCAGATGCTAAGTAATAAGTGTCAGCACTCATTAACAGAGACCAATTCAGCATGTATGGGGGACTTAAGCCACATGGCAATTTTACTGCTGAATCCAAGGATGAATAGTGGGTTGTTAATAGGGGCACGATAACAAAACATTTCCAAATGGAAAACTGGATTGCATGCAATGCCAAGACCTCCTTGTAAATATTTCTGTGTCATAATAACCTTGGCACTGGTGTCCACCTAATTCAACAAAGACATTGAATTGGAGGCTCTTCCTTTGGGATCATTCCATCTATGTTTACAGGAAAAGAAAAACATTCTATTCCAGTGTGAAAGTCAATATGGTGCTTAGCTCTTATCAGAACATACTAGTATAGAGGTTATCTTGCTTCAAAATGTCCAAGAGTTTGTAAAATGGATTATTGTGGGTTCTGCCCTTGGCTTGTTTGCGAGTCTCAGGGGCGGATCATGTAGGACTCCAAGTGTGCAAGACCTAGCACAACAACCCATCACAACCTCTAGGAATGCCTGTCCTACCTGAGATCCTTATTATTTATCTACACAGAGCTATCTATGCAGTAGGTTTGACCCATGCAGTTGCTAATCTTAAGAATCGGGTGTTAAACATACAAAGCCTACCTCCATGGTTATAGGCTCTGTTGCAACATTTTGTCCAACACTTGGATCTCAGGCAGGCACACCTTATTGACAGGGTGGTCGGTGCAATCCTGATCCCTACTGCATGCAAACTGTCCCTTGGATGCAATATTTCCTAGGGAGGTTTGAGGTGATATTTTTCTCTCCACTGTGAGTTTATCACTACCACTGGCTGGGATCCTTTCGGAACTCTGACACTGTAAGGCAGTGGTTCCCAAACTGGGAGGCACGGCTCACACGGGAGCCATGGAAACCAGCCAGGGGAGCTGCAGAGTACTACGGAATCCTCTCGGAAAATGGTGCAATGCCAATTGGCAGGCATCAACATAATGTAATGGGGAGCCGCGGCCAATCGTCGCCAATGGTCAAGGGAGCCGCAGGTCAAAAAAGTTTGGGAAACAGTGTAAGGGATCACGTGCATGACTATCCTGATGCATCAAACTATCCCGCTTGCTCTGAGTCCCATCCCACTGTGATTCCAAAGAAAACCTGCAATGTAAGAAACCAAAAACCTACTACCAAACAAACCCTGGTTCTCTCTTTTTATATACCATGTGGTTCCTTTCAATAACAGCACTTTATTTAAGGAAAAGAGACGGACATCACAAAAAAGTATAACAACTTAAGTATGCTATTCTCATACAATATTTTCCCTGCATAGGTGTAGGAACATATGCGTTCTATACTGCCACATCTAGATGACTGTCCAGACATATTTTAACATACGCACATGTGCGTGAAGCTTTTGAAACTAGTAGCAGGTTGTTAGTATGTGTACATATGTCAGAATATACAGTACAACTACATTTGCAGTTTTAACATAAGAACATAAGAAGAGCCCTGCTGGATCAGGCCAAAAGCCCATCTAGTCCAGCTTCCTGTGTCACACAGTGGCCCCACCAGATGCCTCAGGGAGCACACAAGACAACAAGATACCTGTGTCCAGTCGCCACTCCCTTGCACCTGGCACAGAGAAAACCCACTTCTAAAACCAGGAGGTTTGCTTATGGCTTGTAACCTGTGATGGTCTTTTCCTCCATGAATCTGTCCAAACCCCTTTTAAAGGCATCTAGGCCAGATGCCATCACCACATCCTGTGGCAAGGAGTTCCACAGATGAATTACACGCTGGGTAAAGAAATATTTTCTTTTGTCTGTTCTAACTCTCCCTCCACTCAATTTTAGTGCACGTCCCCTGGTTCTGGTGTTGTGCGAGAGGGAGAATACACACTATGGTAAAAACTGGTGAATACGTTTCCTATGCCTGAGTTGGAACACAAATCTGCGCAGAGCTTCCCTCGGGGCATCTTTAAAAAAAGTGACATATGACGTATAGACCTAAAAATGTTATGTGACACACAAGTGTACCATACAAGTATGTTCAGAGAGCTGGGAATTATTGTGACTTCCTATTAAGTTTGTACTTGGGTCAAAGAAAGCTGCTGTATACAGTCAGACCATTGGACTATCTAGGTCAGTACTGTCAACACTGATTTGCAGAATCTTCCTAGGGTTTCAGACAAAGGGTCTCTCCCAGCCCTACAATGTCAGGGATTGAAACTTGGACCTTTTGCATGCAAAGCAGGTTGTCTACTACAGTGCTGCTGTCCACTCAAACCCAAGGACACTGACAGCCCAATCCTGTGTAAGATATGGTGGCCGGCCTAAAGGGATGGCAGCCGTATCCTGTGCAGGATCCAGGCTGCCCCAGGGCAGCCCGGGTGCACCTTGAGGGAAGGGGACAATTGTCCCCTCCCTGGGTGTAAGCCGCTGGAAGTCCAACTGGCCTACTCGAATGTACACGAGCTCGCGTACATTCTAGCCCATATAAGGCCACACCGGGTCTGGAGAGGGGTTTGGATATCCCTGTCCTCTCCAGGCCTGCCGCAGCCTATGGCCGCCCTCCCTCACCACCCGGTCAGCCCTCCCCCCGCCCCTGTGCCGGCCGGAGTAAGGCTTTACAGCACTTTCACAACACCCTGCGCCAGGGGAGCACGTGCTCCCCCGGTGCAGGACTACATAGGATTGCACCGTAAGGCTGGTTGTTTTGTGGGAACACAACCATATATGAATCATGTACAAAACAGTGAAGATTATATGATTGTGTGCTCACTTCAACGCACTGTAATAGTCAAGAAAGTTCCGGCAAACTCAAAGAAAGCTCCGGGGACCTCTAAACAACTGTTTTCTAAATATTTCCATTGTATTCTTGAGTCATTCTGCTTAACAGAAGCCAACCAAATTGCTCTCATTTCCCTTGCCCAATAACTACTCATAACAAAAGGCCTCTTCGTACAACAGGCATTCCTAACAGTCTATTTTGCTTTTTCCACTTCCTTTCAGCAACCCTCAACCATGCTCCCCTGAACAGCTTCAGATTTAAAGTAACTGTTTTTCATTTCATTCTGTGACTCCACAGTGACAGTTCGTAATACTATATTTGCAATGAGTGAAAAATATTCTAGAGGCGCAGCAATGTGAACCAATCCGTCTTCATGAAGGATGAGTAGACACGAATTCCTTCATGTGACATTCACGCTCAAAAAAGGAAAAAATGTGCAGACACGGCTCTACAAAGATACATGGGAAATTATTCAATGTTTAGATGCTGGGGGGCATGACAAATGCTTTGATCATAAGGCTAACACTTTTTAAATGGAGAAGTATAATCAAAATACAGTTGGTTTGATATGAAACATGTTATGAGAAGGTGTGGTGTATGCTACTTCTGGGGGTAAATGAGGGTGTACACAGATTTCTGTCCGCCTCCCTCAAATTAAACAAGGACATGTTGAGAAACCAAAGATTTATGGTTTCTATTTTTTAACGTTCTTTAGAGAACATTTTCAGCTTTGGTAGCATTATCGTTCCACGGACAGCTTCTTTAGCCTTGCCTTGTTCTTGGCAGCTGGATACAATCAGGATGCTATTCCTATCACTTCATTACTCTACCAGGGACTACCAGATCAAAACGCAAGTTGACAGGAACAGGGACAAGTCATCATTAATACAACCCTAGGTTCTATATACTGCCAGCTGCATTACTCAATGGACACATTTCCCAAGAGGCTCAGCATGAGCAGAAAAGATACAAGTGTCCAAGAACCCAGTGGTAAAGGCAGCTCTCAGGCTATTAATAATAATAATAATAATAATAATAATAATAATAATAATAATAATAATAATAATAATAATAATAATAATAATAATTTTTATTATTTTTATTGTTTTAAAACATTACAAATATACATACAAATATACATCTCCTGATGTAGGAGATGATGCCCCAAGCACTGATTTGTCTTATTTCAACTTATGGACTCTGAGGATAGAGACAAGATCCATAGGAGTGCAAGTTTGTTCTCCTGTGCTCTTGACCATCTTGACTGATAATAAAGTCTTTCTGGGGGTGGATGGACAGGTGAGTAGAGGAGATTGTAAATGCACTAATCCCCAAGTGCCTGGAGATGCCCCCTTTCATGTATTCACCACAGCAAACAGCAGTGGATCCATGGCAAACACAATTGCTTCAGGGAGGGTAAGATGCCTTCTGTTTTAAAGGAGGTGATGGTGAGGCTGCTCAACAAAAAGCCTGCCCTAGAGGCGGCGGCGGCAGCAGTAGCAACTTTCCATATCTAGCTGACAAGCTTTACTCTGCACCATGCCTGACTTATTTCTGATTTATTTTTCTATAAATACACAGCAAGCATGCCAAGTTAAAACATATATAGCAAGAATAGAGACATTTTCTAGTGAAGCCTCAACTGGCACTTCACATCTACTATCACTGTGCAACACAGTAAACAAAATAAATAAATAATAATAATAAAAAACAAAACAAAAACCCCAGTCTTTATAAATGAGCCCTATTTTTCAGCAGCATAAGAGGTACACAGTGGCTAAGCAAATTACACCTCACATAGCAGACAAACACATTGCAAGGTAACGTGAACTGAGACTTTCTTGGCTGGAACTATTAGAATAAAACTTTTTCAGGTTTATTAAGCCAAAGGTAAAGACGTTTTCCAAATTCCTATTATTTAATTTATACTTTGCAAGATAAAACAGGTAAAGACATTTAGAAGAACTAAAACACAATTTTTGGAACCCAAAGAAATAGCATAAATTGTAATGATACTTTCAGAGACTATAGTATTATTTTTCACATTTTTATACCACCCTTCCTCCAAGGAGCTCACGGTGGTGTACATGGTTCTTTACCTCCTTTTGTCCTCACAACAACCCTGTGAGGTAGGTTAAGGTGACTGGCCCAAGGTCAGCCATGAAGCTTCATGACTGAGCGGGGATTTGAACTGGGATCTTTCAGGTCCAAATC
Organism: Plestiodon gilberti rubricaudatus; assembly: GCA_026170595.1. Lineage (NCBI taxonomy): Eukaryota > Metazoa > Chordata > Lepidosauria > Squamata > Scincidae > Plestiodon > Plestiodon gilberti. Next base: position 251,362,724 of record JANXHW010000001.1, on the reverse strand, counting down.
CAACTCCCGAACCACTACACCATCTTGGCTCTCATTATCACTCGTCATCCTCAGTTTTTAAAACTGAGGCGCTGTCTAGGTTCATGATAGGCAACTTCTAACCTCTTAAGGGCTCAAAATGTAAAACTTGGTTTAGAGCAAGCCTGCTCTGATTTGCCTTCATTTTTCAAAAATTATGATCAGCTGAATACATGATACACTTCTCTGCTCTTTTGCTTTTATGTTTCTTGTACGAGAAACAGCTGATGAATGAATAGAAATGTTGGACAGTCCTAACTGTTTAAGAGCACGGTACAATATCTGTCAGTACTTCTGTCAACACGATGCTGAAAAGCTGTCCTCTTACATCTCACAAACCTTCCACTTCAAGTCACAGATCCATAAGGTATTCCTATGCCTTCTTAAATTAGGCAGCACGTAGGGCCTATGCTGCTTGTGCTTCAGTAGTTTTGCACCATGCAATAAATCACTAGGGACCCTAATAGTTCACTTTTAACAAGTAAAAAATGTCTGACACTTTGAGTGTTACTTTAATTTTTATGGTTGAAAGTGTACAGAGATCAAAGTAACACCCCCCCTCTTTTCTTCTTTTTATAAAGACCCTAATCGATATAGCCAGACAAGGCTGCACTGCTACAAAGTTCAGCCACATGTTTAGAAACAAGGTCTGGAAAGAAGGGAAGTGAGGAAGAACGTTACCAACAGCACGTTTCCAAATGTTTCTCTTGACTGAAGCAAGACACTTAAAAAGAAACCCCCCTGGTAACACTATATATGCTGCTACTGTTCCCTCCAAATTCCCTTGCAAACGACTCAGAAACGCAACATATACTTTCCTGGTGAAATACATAAACAGATAAATAAATTACCAGAGGCTGAGGACAAGTTAAACATCTGGTAGCCAGCTCAGGCTTGTCAAGCAAGTCAAAGACACTCTGGCCCAGAGAAGATTGATCTACAGTCACTGATTTGGGGGTTGAAGGTAGGAACTGCATTTTTACACACTTCCCTTTATGCTCTCTTACTGAGGAAACTGTACCCCCCCCCAAAAAAAGCTGTCACACCGCTGCTTGATTAAGTTGGTTTTCTTTCTTTTTAAACTACTGCTAATACTACTTTCAAATCAGTATGGGGACTGCATCAGTCTAGATCTATTCAATAAGGCTCTTTAAGATATCGCATGGCATTGCATTATATTACAGAATTATTTTATAATTTGGGAAAAATAAAATAAAAAAACTCAATGTTGTAACACTCAGATGTGTCTGCCAGACCAGAGGAAGCTCTATCCAAATGGCACCGAGTTCACACAAAGACCATCCAGGCTGCTATTCAGGCAGTTCTACAATCCAAGCATCTGGACAACATCAGTCAGTTGGAATAGGCAAAATGGACCCAGAAGTTCAAATGTGGGGACTGCAAGTTAAAGGTTCTGGATTCAACGGCATATACAAGTCCTAAGCTACCTCCTACCACATAAACGAATGCTTCACTCTTAGTCTGCAAGCCTAAACACACATTTGTTGAGAGGAAGGGCCATTGAACTGAATGGAGCTTACTTCTGAGTAGACGTGCATAGGCATGTGCTACTATACCCTTAATACACGTTTAGCCTTTGTATCATTCTCACTGAGATGAGAACAAGAGCACAGATCCCTCTTTTAAGGGAACACCTTTACTCATATCTACCTGTGCCTTGTGGTGATCCTTCAAACTTCATCAACCGCCCAAAATTAAGTCAACTAAGGCATTTTTAGGCCAGCGGGTGGCACAGTGGGTTAAACCGCTGAACCATGAGCTGTCGATCGAAAGGTTGGCAGTTCGAATCCGCGACGGGGTGAGCTTTCGTTGCTTGGCCAGCTCCTGCCAACCTAGCAGTTCCAAAGCATGTTAATGTGAGTAGATAAATAGGTACAGCTTGCGGGAAGGTAAACAGCGCTCCGTGTTCCAGCCACATGCTACGCGCTGTGGCAAGGAGAGTCATGCCGGCCACATGACCACGGAGGCGTCTTCGGACAACCCTTTTAAGGCATTTTTAGTAGTGAGTGTACAACTGTAGAACTCTCCCCACAGGGAGATCCACCACAGATCATCCCTTTCTATTTTAATATGGGGGTGAAGACATATTTACAAAACCTTTCTAGATTGTCTGGATCATTATTACTGTACTAGTAAAAAGTTTTGATCTGAAATTGTCATTTAAGGTCAATAGCATTGCCTTGTTTTCTTGCATATGTGTTTTTCTTTTAAACATCTAATCTGATTTAAGTTCCATACCTGGGAAAAGGAGAACATAAAATGCTCACACTGGCCTGTTGCTGTTACGTCTGTGAGTGGTACATGAGCAAGGCCCAACCCATTTCCTCCATAAGGAGGGTGGACAAGAAGGCAGAACAGAGGAAAAGTCACATCGTTGCTCTTGACCTTACTTGTGAGCAACAACTAAAGGATGTGAGCAGGACAGAATAAGATGCACTTTATTGGTAGGCTTACCAGATTTCTTCCCGGGACAGAGTGTAGCCCTTTAGGAGAAGGAATGTGGGCAGGTGTAGCTTGTTAAACCTTAGAGCACAATCCTAGGAATGTCTACTCAGAAGAAATCCCCAGGGATTGTGCTCTAAAGTTTAACAAGCTACACCTGCCCACATTCCTTCTCCTAAAGGGCTATACTCTGTCCCGGGAAGAAATCTGGTAAGCCTATTTATTGGATATCTCCTATATTTATCTTTATGTGAGAGCCAACACAAAACAGAAGCAAAACTGTTAATATAATACAGGAGGGGAATCGGCATGCTTATTTTTTAAGGAGTCAAGCATTACTATTTTCAATGCATTTCCAAAACTGACGATCTGTCAGTGTAAACAGCCATGTTTGTTTCAAAGAACAAGAAACTTTATCCAGATTGCTGTAATCAGACTGATGCGGCATATCATATATTGGCAGTCGAGACATGTGCGATCATGCCGCTCAACTTGGTCCTCTCAGAAACTGGCACCATAGGGGACTACTTACTTGAAAGCGCTTCCAAGTGAAGAAAGTGTCACTGAAAGCTTCCATGTCAAAGCGTATAAGCTGTTGTGTTTGAATTTAAACAAGCAATTCCTCACATGACACAAACTCATAGGGGATATGTACCATGTCAGATTGTATGTGTGCATGTCTCGTTTTCCATGGGGAATGCAGAGATGTCCTACATACTCCCACCTGAGTGTCCAATGCCTGACCAACAGCACTGGAACCTGCCATCTGGATGTTTCCCCAGAACAAGAAAATACAAACTTGGCTACCTATATAACTATTAATGCTCATGGGAGATTTTCCTCATCTGGAGGCACATATGGTATTATTAATCTCTTTTCTCCACATCTTTTTTATTGTTGCTTAAGTCAATATGTCAATTGTCAAAGCTGCCCTATATAACTTTGAGTGTCTCATAAGCTAACTTTGTCTCACAAACTAACTTCTAATAGTCTCACAAACTAACTTCTTTGTAATTATGGAGCAAAGTCTGCAGACAAGAGCAGTTTTCAACCAAACCGCTCACTAAATTCACTTATTTCTCCCTTCCATACGAACTACACACTGATTTCCAAGTTTGGAATCCTATATACATCTCACTTTTCCCACTGGCCTGTAAGAATGAATGATCATTTTCACTAGACCCTATATCTATATTTTCTAATACTGTACGTTACTTCCACAGCGCTGTAAATCCCACCCTTCCTGATTTCTAAGGTTTCTATGATGCTGTAGTCTCCTCATTCCCTGTTCATTTCTCCTATACTCCTGTTTACTCCTATTTGTTCTTATTCCTCTCTAACCATCACCAGACCTCCAAGTCCCAATTCATTAACGCTCTATTTTTTGTGCTCTTTTTCATTTTCATGAATTCAGCCACCATCTTTATGCTGATGATTTCAAAACATACTGGGGCCTCAAACCTTCTGTCAACCCTATAGCTACAACTGCTCATCTTGGATCTTCTGTTGAAATGCCCCGCTGAATAAGTTGAAGACTGAATTTCTATTTACCGTGGAAGACTTAATGGATACCACAGAAAGAAGGGACTATGGAAAATCAAAAAGTCCCCCCCCCCAAGACCCAATGACATACACCCCCATGCATTAGTTTTGCATGAGGGCTATGGAGGGACTAAATCCAATCTTCCATCCATTTGCAGGGGGGAGGGCAAAGATCAGTACAAGAAAAGTGTAGAGGGGAAGCAGGCAAGGATTATAGCCCATCACTATAGTAAGTACCAGTTTCACAAGCCTCTTGTGTTATTCTTGTCAAGTTATTTTAAAGGGTTTATTTTAAACCACCTAATGGTGGTTCCTACTCTGCTCTAATCCTCTCTTGTTTCTTCCTTTGCCACTGTAGCAGCAGTGGAAAAACATGTGTGAATGTGATGTGATGCACACTGGGGTAAAAAATTCCTAACTTCATATACATTGATGGAGTCTGAGCTGTTGGTGATGAATCAGGAAAGACATTTTGAGTTGTGGTGAATAGCTCAATGAAAATGGTGAACAAAAGTACAGCAGTGACTAAGATGACAAATTCCCTGTTGAGGTCATTAGGAGAGGGATTGAGAATAAAAATGCTAATATTACAGCGCTCCTATATAAATCTATGATGCAGCCACACTTAGAATACCGGATGCAGTTCTGGTCGCCACACGTCAAGGGGGATATTATACAGCTAGAAAAGATGCAAAACAGGGCACCCAAAATGATCAGAGGACTGGCACACCTTCCTTACAATGAAAGGCTACAACTTTGGGGGCTTTTTAGCTGAGGAAAAATGACTGAATCTGATTAATGGGAGATTCAGGATGGGCAAAAATGACCTTCACACATGGCACATAATTTGTGGAATTTGTTGCCACAAGATGTGGCAAGGGCCACTAGCTTAGAAGGCCTTACAAAGGGATTAGAGACAAATGCATGGAAGACAAGTCTACCGATAGCTACTAGTCATAATGGCTGTGTGCTACCTCTAGATTCAGCAGCAGAATGCCGCCGAATACCAGTTACAGGGAAGCAATGGCAGGAGATACATATGCCTTGCCCTTGTGTTTGTGGGCTTTCCAAAGGCAACTGGTGAGCCACTGTGGGAAAGATGATGTTGAAGTAGATGGGCCTTTGGTCTGGTTCAGCAGAGCTTTTCTTATAACAGATTGTCTCAGACCTGCACTGGTTTTCTTATGCATCCACCTGATGATCTTAATAGCTGGCATTGCTTGAGGGGCAAGAACATCTTATCTGAGGATTTTTCCCAAGAAGCATTCAACTCCATGAGCTCAAATCATGAGAGAAGTAGTAACCAACTTACCTCGTAACCAAATTGCAGTTCATCTGAGGTCAGCATGATTATGTCATCATCAATGGCCAACACTGCTTCTGTTTCAATCTCATCATAAGGGAAGAAACGGTTACTCAGTTTGTTTTCTGTGGTCCGTACAACCTTTAGTGGAACTCGAACTTTGGGCCAAACAGTTTCTGTGGAAAAGCACATTGCCATAAAGTTTTCATTTGCATTCTTGCTGTACCCCACCTGGAGCTTTCATTCTCTCCCTTCTCGGAAATCAAATCATATATTAAGCAAACCGAAATGAAAGCATTAAACCTAATGCATTTTGACACCATAGTGAATTCAAAAAGCTTTTTTCCTGTTATAGCTTTGATTACTACCAACATTTAGACACAAAAAGTGAAACATGATAATTTAATAGGATACGTAAGAACTCCAGAAGTATTAACAAAGGAAAGTAAGGATTCTATACGCAACTCATATTGCCTTATTAATTTAGGGAGGAAAGGAACTGATAACACTACAATTTTTCTGGGCAAATAAATTATGAATGTAAAGCTATTGAATTACAAATCAAAGTTAAAATGATTAGATAAACTACATTGGATTGATCCAAAGTTGCGTGAAGAAAAGTACACTCACACAATAAAGCTTTCCTGCCTCCTCCATCTTCATATGCACCCTGAAAACTATCCCTTGAGGGCCAGGGGTCCTCCAGAAAGAAACGGGGGTGGGCATGGGGATTTGCATGGAAAAATCACTCACAACTGTGTGGAACATCTTATTCTCTCCCCCACTATAGCCCCCTGCTACACCTTTTCTATACCATCCTATACCTTCTAGAGCACCCTCCAACCATTATTCAAGGTTTTTCGGGGGTGCAAGGGGTAGAAAAGTGCCATTTCATGAGCAGACTTCAACTTGGGTAACTCTGGATTTCCCCCCCCCTCTCCAAAAATGCAATATAGTTGCATAAATGTGAGATGAGGAGGAACATTCATGTGGAAAAAAGTGTTTTCTAAGATACTCCAGACTCAGACTTTTTAGAGCTGTACAGGTCAAAACTAGAACCTTGAACTAGGCCTGAAAACACACTGGAAGTATCGAAAGGTCGGCAGTTCGAATCCGCGACGGGGTGAGCTCTCATTGCTTGGCCAGCTCCTGCCAACCTAGTAGTTTCAAAGCATGTTAATGCGAGTAGATAAATACGTACTGCTTGCGGGAAGGTAAACAGCACTCCGTGTTCCAGCCGCATGCTACGCGCTGCGGCAAGGAGAGTCATGCCGGCCACATGACCACGGAGGCGTCTTCGGACAACGCTGGCTCTTCGGCTTTGAAATGGGGATGAGTACCACACCCTAGAGTCAGACACGACTGGACTTAATTGTCAGGGGTCACTTTTACCTTAACTTGGAGAACAGATGCAATATATTCTCGTTGACTTATCCCAGCCAAAATATTAGCAGGAGTATCTTAAACCAATTGAAGTTTCCTGACAGTCGTTAAGGGCAGCCCCATATAGCTTGTCTTTACATTATAACAGACCAATAAGGAAGTTACCAAAGTATGAATGGCAGTGGCTAAGTGCACACTCCTAAGCACTCTTATTAGAAAGTAAGTCCTATTGAACTCAATGGGATTTACTTCTGAGGGGTATAGGACTGTGCTATACACCTCTCTGTATTAACTGTGTTGTATCAAGAAGCTGGAAAAAAAGGCAGTTGGAACCACACCCCACTATCTGAGGTTCCAGAAGCATCCATAAATTATGAACCTGATCCTTCAAGGACAGTGCAGTCAGAAATGATAGTTCCCTATCAGGTCCACAGAGACTCAATTTTCATATTCTTTACTTCTTACTTGCACATTTAACAAATCGGTTTCAAAGGATAAAGGTAGTGTATGTCTACCAAATTTGTCTCATTTAATTGTCCGGATGAAGCTAATTTCTTGTAAGTGCTTGAATGAACAAAACAGGGTAGCCTGTATTATAATTTCCATACATGCTTCAAACGTCTATTTCTGATAACATGCTTAAATGAACATATTTCTGAAATGCCATCCTTTCTCTAGTGATCAGTGATTTAAGAGTTTCTGGTAGACATCTGAGAAGCATTTATCCTGACATTTCAAGTGTTCAGGGTGGTTCACAAACATTTAAAAGCTAAACATAAAAATCAAACCTCATATTTAAAATCCAAACTAAACCTCAATATTACATGCCCGCATTACCACCAACTCTAGCCCTATTACTCGTCCATCCATTAGCTGATACTCCAAACTATTGCTTGTTTAATTTTACTTTACATTTTTCTTCACTGCTATCCCTTTTACATGTTTTATCCTAACTTATTTCTGTTCTATCGCTAAAGTCTTTCTTCACCATCTTCAGACCCTTAATAATTCTCACTAACAGTTACCTGCATCTGTACCATTTAAATTTAGACAGCACAACAGGGCCTAATCTGAATAATGTGTAGAAGACCTCAACTAGAGGAAAAGAACTGGCCAACCTTGATTCCATGCCAGACTTGCAATACTATGACATGCAAGTCTTTTTTTTTTTAAAGTAGAACGTGGTGATCTTTGAAGACAAGGCTCATACTGTTAAATTTTATGTAGCAGAAAATGTGATGATCAGAGGCAGCTGAATATCAACAGGAATATTCTGAACTGAGCAATGGCAGACAACGATATGGACATCTAGAAGGCTAGACTGGATCATGATGGATCTTCCAAATATGGAAGATGCTGAGAATCACAGTAGTAAAGTTTTTGTGTAAAAAAAAAGATATTTCAAAAGGAAGATTTCCATCATGCTCAATGGAAGCAGCAGCTGAAAAATGTTGACACATCCTAAAAAGTACTGGGTGTCAATGAACAGTGGGGGGAGTCATGCAAGCCAAAATAACCTGTGTTTTGAACTAGGAAGGACTACAGTATCCTCTGCATACAACATTTGTCTATATCAATGTAAGAATACCTCCAAGATCAATTCCAGAAAGTGGGGCCGGGGATTGCTGCTCACTTCATGGCCATTGGCCTGTGTGTGGCGGTGGGGTGTGTGTGTGTGTGTGTGTTTTTGCAGGGGTTGCATCTTGTTCCCCATGCTTTAACATGGCCCTCTTAACAGCACGGGAAAGGGTTACTTTAAGTACTGCCTGTTTAAGGGAGATTAGACTGGCAGTTTTTCTGCTTTCAGGCACAGATTTAAGACCCTTATATTTGAAACAGCTTTTATCACACACTTATTTTGATTTTTTGTTTTGTTTTGCCTTTCAATTTTTGGTTTACTGCAGTTTGTATAAACCAGTCTGGTAATCTCATGAAAAGCACGGTATACATCTTGTAAATAAAGAAAAACATGAATACATGAATTCATGTATGAAAACATGAATATATGGAAACTACACACATGGTCTGTCTGTGAGTCTGCTGCTAGTCACACATCAGTGCATGAAAACCTAAGATGTCAGAGCACACAAGGTGGCCAGAGGGTGGATGTCCATGTTCATTGCTTGGGAGCATCTAACTTTATAGTTTTCAGAGGACTCTCAAAGAGCATATAAAGTTTTGCTCACTTCAGACACTGGCATCCAAACATAATACCTGAGACAGCTTCCTTAGGAAAACTGTAACCTTTTCCAAACCACACTAAACAACTATGAAAAGAAAGTTTACCTTGGAAAGATTTTTAGAAAGAAGGAATTGGCCTGCGTGACCAAGAGAAATAAGAAATACAGAGTGAGATTTTTTGGAAATATAATAATTTCAGCTTCCTATTCCAAGGTGGCCCCTGCAAAACTACAAAAAGGGATTACAAAATTAAATCTTACTAATGCTATTAGTGGGGCCTTATAGTGGGTAGACAACATATCGTGCATATACAACATAATAAATAAAACTATAACTTCAGTTCATACGACAGTGGTTCCCACAGCCAGTCACAGAAACGGGCAATTATCTACATATGTGCCAAGTAAACATTTGGGTTCTTATTCATGGTATAGAGCCACAAATTATGACAACTTCATAATCTAAAAATCTTCATTCTCTAAACAATGCCTAGTCACCTGTAGAGACGGGCAATTGTATTTTTGTACCACTGCTTTAGTATAGTCTCTGAAGCCAAAACACCTCAAAGTAGCTCCTAATAAAAAAACTAGGGCCCAATCCTAACCACCTTTCCACCAACGATGCAGCCGCAATGCAGCCCCAAAGTAATGGAACAAACGTTACCTTACCTTGAGGAGGCCTTCAAGACTGTGCCCCCCCCCCGAATGCTGGAAAGGTGGCTAGGATTGGGCCCTAGGTAATCTTGTGTAAATCACTTTCTTAGCCTAACTCACCTCATATGAGATAACCCCATGTACACCACCCTGAACTCCCCTTTAGGGCAGACAACAAAGAAACAGGAATAATGTTAAATGTTAAAGCATTACATAAACCTCACTACAGTGCAATTACCACGAAACATGCTACTGCAGCAGTAGCAATCCATGAATGTAAAGATGGCACCACTTAGCAGTAGCAAAGTAGTAGCGAAGATCCACTCTTAATTTTTATCCACTCTGCATAATTTTCTTGGGCTTTAAAACTATCCATTTTAATGCTAATGAAGAGTATTGGATATGATGGGAATGTTATAACAACATTTCTGCCTACACAAGTATTTCTAGCAGCAGACATTTAGACCACAGTATTTATTTTAGTAAATGCAGACTAAGTGAAAAACATGTTTCTCCTATAACACTTCAGAGCTTCCAACCAGACTATTTAAAAATAAATAAATTAATATCTTAAATGTAAAGTCATATGCATTGGTTGGCTCAGCAGCTGAGTTGACAATCCCCTTCCTCTTGATAATATTTCCTAAATATTGCAAATATGCTGGGTATATGTAAACAGCTAACTGCCCCCATAGATTTGTTTGGCAAGCATTTTAAAAGATTGTTAGATCTTTGAAAAGACTAGCTTAAAAAATGTTTATAATATTACTTTCTCATGAGGTGAGCAAGTGAACATACCCGTACGTTGTTGAAGAAAATATGGGCAATATATATGTAATGCTGGCTTCTTGCAAACAGTTTGCAAAATTGGGAGCCAATCTCACAGCAATGTGCTGCCGTCCTACTCTCTGGAATAATTTCCCCTTACCCTCAGTGTTAACCATGATATTGTGCTAGATGTGTGCCAATACAAGCCATGGTTAACACAAACCAGGTTACCTCATAATCATAGTTAGTAAATTTACTTCGGCTGCAATCTGGTTTACAAGGAATCTGTGTTTGGTGTTGAGGTACCCTAGGTTATGGTTATGATTTTGCAATACTACTAGGTAACACTACCCTAATCACAAGTAAAGCCCCTCTCTGATTCTGAGGAAGAGGCCTGTAACTGTGAGAACTATTACTCCAATTCTTGCATTCCAGCACTAATCACGTAGAAGCAAGTGTCCTTGCACGTGCTGATCATGTACGCACATATGTAACTCTAATCAGAAAGTACAACCCCTCCTATGCAGACTCAGCCATGAACAAGCCATGCTTTGTGAAACTGGACATTACTGGACACTATTTCATAGATAAGCATATATGGAGGTGAGAAGGTGATAGGCTAGAAAACACCGCAAACAGGAGGAGAAATTGTGGACATTTAGTTTGCTATAAAAGCTTTGAATGCCTCGTGTTCGGGGCCTCAGTCTTTTGGAACTGATTCCACTGGGGTCATTTGTTCCATGGAATAAAATCTATCCTGAATTCTATTATCTGTTTGCTGTGCTGTTATTGGACAACGCAGAGCCGGAATCCAGTACTACTTTATGGTGTACTACAGTGTCAATGCAAATATAACATGAAATTATGGTTAACATCTGGAAGGGGGAGGAGGAGAGAAATCTCCAGAAGGGGGAAGGGAAGGGGCACATGTTCACCAAGCGGATGTGCAAGCCATGGTCAGCTGGGAGCCAGCCAGTGTTAGGTATGCAACAGACCTATATCTCAAGGTAAAAAGCACATTGCATACTGTTTAATACTTACCCTCTTCCCAGACAAGTAGCCTGGGACAAGGTCAATTTCCTTGCAAGGAGCTTTTGAAATTTCTCTATTTACAATATACAAGCTTAGTAGGGATAGCAGGCAGGCAATGTTAGTCTTTAAAGTAGAATCAGTTCCTCGTATACAAAATAGCACACTCTTGGAGAGCCCATCAGCTCATCTTGGCCAGCTGCAACTTTTGTTGGCTACATCACAATGGGACACTTCAGTGCTGCACACAACTCACAGCCTTTCCGTGCAACTGATAAAATGTAAAAAAAAAAAGCAGAATAAAGGAGATTATGCAAATAATCTCAATTTGCATAATCAAACAGTACAAACAATCGCAAACAATTCTGGTTTTCTTGCTACAGAATTTGGTTTGTTTGGATGTAAAACTGGAAATGTTTAGCTCCATGTACATATTGGAGATATCCCTGGCTCTCTCATTCTAGAGCAGTGTTTCCCAAACTTTTTCAATCTGCAGTTCCCTTGACCATTGGCAACCATTACAATCCCCATTACATTATGTTGATGCCTGCCAATTGGCATTGTGCTGTTTTCCGAGAGGACTCTGTGGCACTCCGTGGCTCCCCTGGCTGATTTCTGCGGCTCCCCTGGGAGCTGCGCCTCTCAGTTTGGGAACCAACTGTTCTAGAGCATCACAGTTGTATAGTGTAAGGGGCTTTAATGGTATAGCTACACAGAATATAACGCTGCTCAACAGTCTCTTCTTTCTGATATTTTTGTCCAGCAACCCAGTTAGATTTCTAAGCTGGGTGTTGATAGATGAAAATTCTCTGAGGATAATCAGCAACCTGACTGACATTGCTACCTTCCCCAATAGCATTTGTTAATTTGCAGATTTTATCACAAAAACATGTATATTTTGCTCCTTGGTATTTAATAACAAAGCAAGAATTCTCATGTTCTTGCACTGAACAGTTTGGACCTGGCTATGTCAAGTGAGATTTTGTATGACTTTATTTTAAATTATAACATGTAATTTTAACATGTAATTATAACATGTTTCATGGCATTGTTTTGCTTTAAAATAATCCAGAGGAGGCAACATCAGAAATGTCAAGTGGTCATTAAGCGAAAGGGGCTTTAAACTTGCCTTTACCCTCTATCATCTTCCAACAAGCTTCACTTCTAGAATACCAGCAGCATGAACTCATTTTGCTTCCCTTTAATTTTTTATTATGAGTCTTCAGTGAATTCACACAATTTTTTATCATACAACCAAGTTACAAACAACAATACATAAAGATAATTTTATTTATAAAGTTACTATGGGGCCAGCAACAGGGCAGTGGGACTAGGGTTAGCTACATCTCTATTCTCTACAGTGGCAATAGCCAAATAGCAAGAGTCAAGTTCAGATCTGAATTTACTGCAGGACATTATGAGGGAAAATTACTTTGATGTTCTCCTTCCATCTCCAATTCATGAATATCAAAAATACAACTGGTTCAAACAACAGAATCCCTACCTGACATTTTGTTCAAAGTCAGAAATGTGTTCCTTATACAGCAATGGCCAGGATATCCTGCATTTGATACTCAACCAGGTTAACAGTCCCAGCTTTACTATAACCAATTAAAACAGAATAGCCATAAAAGTGCAGATACTACCGTAGGGTAATAAACTAGACCTTATCGTTGACAGCGGTGTGCATTACTAACTTCAAACTCATTCCTTGTCCTAATCCATCAGAAACTTCCTGGCTTTAATAGGCTATAAATGGCAGAAGCTTTGAAGTCCAAGGATTAGGAGCCGTAATAGACAGACTGAATGAAAGACTTAGTGAAGCCAAGTTCTGCTGTCCCACCAAAGAGCTAGGTGGAACGAACTGTATGCATTTGAATTAAAACAAATTAAATTAAACCCCTCGACAGCAGACCAGGAGATTCCACAGGCTATCCAAGTGTTAAAAATACATAGATGAAGGGGGTAGCTGGCGGTCACATAAGAAAGTTATTAAAATACATACCTATTAGAAAGTAAGGCTAGATAACTAAAACTCAGCAAGGAAACAAACCTATGACTTCTGGGGCCAATTATTTTTCACGTCAATGACTTAAGATGTTTTCAACAGTATATAAACCAAGGAAAGGCGGTATTATGAACTAGTATAATAAACAGAGTTTAAATGTTAAAACAGTTAAATATTACTTGACAACAACAACTTTGCTATCAATTAGTCTGACTTCACTGAAATCTCAGGATTAAATAAAAGAACATACAACAGTGGGACAGCAAGGAGCCAGGAGAGCCAAAGAAGCCCACTGGATTGCTGTGTACAGTTGACACTCTCAAGTGACCCGTCATTCACTTGCTTTTTTTTTTTTGGCAATAAAGCAATATCTAACTAACAGAGCAATCCTAACCAACTTACACCACCGGTGTAATCAGCGGTGCAGCGAGAACGGGAAGTCTCAGAACGGAAAGGGGATTGAAATCCCCTCCAAAGGGGGATTCAAAGGGGATTTGAATTCTCTTTCCGTTCTGGAGCCTCCCGTTCTCGCTGCACCGTTGGTTACAATGGTGGTGTAAGTTGGATAGGATTGCGCTGTAAATCCTTTTTTTAATTTAAAGATGTGAAAATATTTAATCTGAAAATATGCAAAACCAAGTCCTATCAGGGAAAACTGACAGGTTATCTATCAATCAATCAATCAATCAATCAATCAATCAATCAATCAATCAATCAATCAATCAATCAATCAAATTGTGCTCTTGATACACTATCATTCCTCTTTCCTAAAACCATGTCCTAGTATTCAGAACAGTCAAAGTATCACAAAGAGAAAGCATGTTGGGGACTGGCTATTTATATGGTAATTTCTATGGAAACCCACAAAAATTACACTGAGGAAAAGAGGGCAGGATAACATTCCTTCTTCTGGGCAATCAGTAAGTCCTCCTCCTCAGTGGCACAACATACCTATAGGCTATAGGGCACAAGAAGCCAGAAGCTGCTGCAACCAGGTTGCCTGCTCCAGGAAACCGGTTGCCTGCTCCAGGAAACTCCAGTCATATGTGCCTCTTTCTCCATGGAAACAAAGGGCACAGGGGAAAGAGGGATATGGGGGGGGAGGGCTGAGCAACAGGTCACTCAACTTCCCCCCAACATACTTAATCCCCTGCCTCTCGAACCTGTTATGGTTTGTGCATGCACATTAGCTTTGGTTGTCTGACATTCCTGGAGATCTGTAGTTAGCACAAATGCTCTATAAGGCAAAGATTTTGGAGAGTACTCAAGGAGAAAGTTTGGTTTGATACCTCCCCCTCCTAAACATACACACACATTGTTTTTGGCAAGCTTAGGCAGTTTTACTAGCCATCCCTGCCCTGTCTGACCCCACTAAGTTGCCTCCTCCTATATGCAAAGAGGCTAAGGTAGCAAGTGGATACTTTACAGGTCAGGTTCTGGAGGTCTGTCCTTATGTTGAAACATTATTTACAGTATTTCTTTATGCAACACAATCAAAATTGTGGACAACTTTCTGTAGTGGCTGAAAAACAGTATAGGAATATTTATTTCTATAAATACATTATATTTCCCTATAGTGAATGTACACTCTCTGTGGTAACTCTGCTATTTTTTGTTATGTAATGTACAAAATGGGCCTTAGAGCAGCTTAGATGGGGGGGGGCTGCATTTGTATTAGCTGCATTTTACAACAAGTACAATTTGCATTTGCACTCGTTGGAGAGGAACACGAATACAGTTGTATTAAGTACTGTACTGGCTCTCCTTTATCCACCACTTTTGTGTCTCCAAAATGCAGTATCTCTCTCCCTCTCAAAAACACAACGCTATCACACCTGTGCAAAAACGTCAGCGTGGATGGACTGCACCTGTGCAAAAGCACAACACTTAAGTCTTTAAGCTGTGACTTAAGTCAGTCTAAGTCAGGGACTACCTGTATTACACACAAGAAAGATATTTTAAAATGTATATGTTGTTACTTTCTAAATCATATATTTTGAATGACCTTCCTTTATTGTCCCATGCTAATTTTTAGAAGGTTAGACTTTAGGAGGACTGAAATCCATGTTTTCTATTTAATGCAGTATCCTGCCACAGACAGACAGACAGACAGGAAATCTCAACTATTCAGAAGAAGAATGTAAAATCCACTTAGTTTATACAATAAGGTTGGCACTTCATTCATTAGTAAATAAGCATGCAATTTCTTGAGGAGATTTCATATAACATTCCGGGGTCTAAGCAGTAATTTTATGACACCTCTGAAATTGTGTCGACATGTAATTTCATGAAAAGTTTAGTTTCTAACTATTTTAAGTACAATTTGCACTTTTTGTTTTTAAAGTATCCATGTCACTCGTCAGTTAAAAACTCCTGGAGCAGGTAACAAAATTAGGTATAATAAAATAAGTGAATAAAAAACTTCCAATATTAAAACTACAGAAGCAACAACATACTAGCCTGATAAAAAAAATCTGGAATAAAAACAACAATTAAAACAGCATCAGAAAATGGATGCCTTTGCCTGGCACTGGAAAGATCAAATTTGGCACCAAGAGACCCTCTCTGGGAAGGGAATTCTACATACAAGTGTCACAACTGAGAAGACCCTCCTTCTAGTTACCACCTGTCTAGCTTCAAAAGGCTGGGAACTTGGAAGAGGACCTCAAACAGTCTCTGTAAGGTTCAGGCAGGGTTACGTGGGAGGAGGCAGTCCTGAGGTACTAGGGATGAAAGCCATTTAGGGCTTCAAAGGTTATGACTAGCACTCGGAATTGTGCCCAAACACAGGCTGGAAGTTGTTGAACAGATACGTTCCGCAGATCCTCCTTTTGTACGAGGATCTAGATCACATATCGTTTGAACTACAAGTGTTCACATGAAGTTTTCAGGAAGCAGCCCCATGTACAACACACTGACATGATCTCATACGGAGATTACCATTGCATGGTTCAGGCTGCCTCTGTACTGGAAAGATAGCAGCTGGCCTTACCTCTATTTCCAAGAAGAACAGTATCCCTAAGTGAGTATTTCATGTAATGAATATTGCTTGAAAAAGAAATGGGCACTGACACACCAGAGCTGCTCATGAAATGAACCTAACTGTTAAACAAATGGTCAGTATTTCATAACTATGGTCTGGCAGGGATGAAAAACTTCCACTGGCAAAAATGTCTGTGGTTGTTTTTGAAAAAAAAAATGGTTGAAAAGAGCAGCACCCAAATATTTTATTTTAAGTGCATATTTTCCTTTTGTAGTAATATTTCATGGTTTGCCAAGTAAATGATCTAGTCTGTGCCGCTGACAAGCTGATCATGGCAGATTGGCAGTTGCATAGCTCATTAAAGAAGACTAGAAAAGAAAGTTTCAGGAGGCATAGAATCAGCATTCTGGTGCCAGTATCATGAACCACTCTTCATTGCATTTATGTGAATTTCTGTACCGCCTTTTCCCAATCTGGCTAACAACAATTTAAGAAGAATATAATGGCATATTAATATACTGTATACAGTACAGAAATTTAAAAAAAAATTACTCCACACCTACTTAAGTCCAAGCATTAAAAACCACCCCAAACAAAAAAGTCATATATGCTTTCTGGAAGGCAAAGAGGCTTGGACTTTGAAAGATCTCTGAAGGAAACAGAGCTCCATACCTAATGGACAGTCACCCAAAATGCATCTCTCTAAGACAGGGGTTGTCAAACTGGTAGGTCATGACCCACCACTCTGAGAAGGGGCAGGTCGCTACCCCCTTAAGGGGGTGGCGACATGCAGTGACGTTGGTGACCTCCCATTGCTGATCTGACTGCGGGCCCCCTGCACACTCCAGAGGGCGGCACGACCCTGAGAAGTAAAAAAAGACATCCTTTGTCCTGGCAGCAGCGGGATCCCAGGAGCACTGCCGCCATCGGCCGACCCCCACAAACACTCAAAGTTCTCCCATACTCTTGGGGAGAACTTTGAGAAATGCTGCTCTAAGGATTCAATCCTATACACACTTACATGGGAGTAGGATTTATTGAAGTCAATGGAACTTATGTCTGAATAGACATGCATAGGATTGGGCTGCAAGCACCCTTGCTGTCAAAATTGGTGTGCAATGGTACAGTCAAAAAGGCACCCTTGAGTGGACTTTAACAATGTCATGAAACACAGGAGAGAATACAGTCTACAAAGTACACAGGATCCAGGTTGTTAAAGGCTTCATATGACATACCTTCTGGTGGAACTTTATTCTGGTTATTCCAAACTACCAGCAACTTGGAAAGGCTGGGCACCTTTGACACTTCAGTGATGACTCTGAAGAGGCTCTCAACTCGATCGTAGGTCAGGACAATAGCAGTGAAGCCTTGTGACTGTGGTGGTATCAGTGGAAGAAAAAGTGGATTGCTTACACTGCTCCATTTCTGTAAAAGGCAAAATGGAAGATCAAGCAAAGTTCATTTTAAGCTGTAAAAGGGAACTACACAGACCAAATGCAACTTCCATCGTCCTAACCCAATCAGCTCACTTTATTAAAAAGACTTCAACACCTGTGTGTGTGGGGGAAACACACACCCCAGCCCAGTGGTTCCCAAACTCCTGGGAAGGCCCTACGCTGCTCTAAGTGGCAGCGGGGCCTTCCCAGGGGTCGCGCCGCCGCGCCCGGGATCGCGCCGCCGCGCCCGGGATCGCGCCGCCGCGCCCGGGATCGCGCCGCCGCGCCCGGGATCGCCCTTTTTACCTGCATTGGTGGCCAGTGGGTGTCCAGCGGGGGGTGTGGGGAGCCTGCGGACCCCTCCGCAGGCCTCCCCAAGCGTCGGAGCAGTGCTCCAACGTGATCGCAACTCACTTCCGGTTTCGCGTAAAACCGGAAGTGAGTTGCAATCGCATCAGTGCGCTGCTCCGACGCTTGGGGAGCCTGCGGAGGGGTCCGCAGGCTCCCCACACACCCCGCCGGACACCCACTGCCCACCAATGCAGGTAAAAAGGGCGATCCCAGGTGCGCCGTCGTCGTCACCGCGGGTTGCCATGCCCCTTAAGGGCATAGCAACCCTTTGTTCCCGGCTGGGGCGTCGCGACGCCCCAGTTAGGGAACCACTGCCCCAGCCTTTAAAAACTTGTTATTGTGTCAAAACAACAATCTCTCATAAGTATGTTCTATATAACTGTTGTGCTGATTAGCAAGCCACCATATACATTCAGAGATGTTGGAAATATACAAGCAGATTAGTGGGAGTTAAACCAGAGGGTTTTAAGAACTAGCTATCCTCCCTGCTCCTTTCCACACCTATCTTCTCAAATGGCAGCTTTTAACTCATTAATATTATGAGTATTAATTCAAACTAGGCCAACAAATGGAAAACCAGCCCAGAGTTACAATTTCTGAGGGGAAGCGAAGGAGACACAAATTCATAAACCTGACACAAAATGGGCACCCAAATAAAAAGGAACACCCCCTTGGTTAAATACAGAAGGATAAAATGTTAACTTCAACAAAAATAGGTTTGTTCTATGGTTTTTAAAAGCCCACTATGGAAGTATTCTCTCTCTCTCTCTCTCTCTCTCTCTCAAAGAGTGGCAACGCAAAACCAACTGAAAAGTTCTTTAGTCCATCTCAGTTTAAGAAGTACTTCAGGAGCAGTCCAGTTCAAAGACTTATTTAGTACTGCAAATATAGAAAGCCAAAGTGGATGATTCTGCTACAGATAGGGGAGCAGCAGGGATCATGAGATGAAAACACAACAGAAACCATTTCCAAGTACACTTTTACCATTCCCAATGACTGATAAAAATGACAGAACATAGAAAGGGAAGGAAAATATTAATTTATCAAGGTTTCCAGGGAACATTTTGAGCTTGAGCCTATGAAAAATTAACGATAGCACCCTTGTACAGGGCATAAAAACAAATTTGTTCAGATCTAAAAAGTCCCACATGCACCTAAATCACTTTGCTGCACATATGGGGCTTAAATTTTCACTGCCAACCATGGTCCCTCACACTGCATTGGGCTCAGAGGTTGAACCCTTAACGTTCAAGCATAGTCTTTTGTATGTTTTTTGGGGGAGGGGCAAGATGCAATATCATCCATTGCATGGAATATTGCAGCAATTTGAGAAATACTATAGGAAAGCAATAGTTTTTGATGTAAAGCATTTCACTTAAATTCACAAGAGTATAAATTGACCTTAAAGGGCCTTTGGGTTTCCTTATTCACATGCTTCTCATGTTAGATCCTCTATCTTCAGTATGGTAATTTTCACTGGACAGCACGGTGTGATTTTGTTTTCTTAAGACGTGGGGGAGCTTTCAATCATATTATCCCTACTTTGAATTGTAAAGTAGTCTAGCCCCAAGATAACTATTGACACAATCCTGTGTAGAAAAGCGCCAGGGGTGCTCCCCCGGTGCTGGGTGTCGTAAATGTGCCGTAAAGCGTGTTTACGTCACCTGGAGAGTAAGGGCCGTCGACATGGAGGCCGTCGGCCCTCCCTCTCCCGGCGGACCGTCCCTGTACCCGCCGGGCAAGGTAAGTCCTGCACCGGCACCGGTGCAGGGGCGGGGGAAGGGCGGACCGCGCAGTGAGGGAGGCCAGCCATTGACTGAACTGGGCGGGGATATCAGCGGTGAGCTCTCTCAGCCTGGTGTGACCTTACACCCTGAGTTCGAATGTACGCCAGCTTCAGAGCTGGCATATATTCGAGTAGGCCCATAGGGCCTCAGGAAAGGGGATGGTCATCCCCTTCCTTCAAGGTGGGACAGCCCAGGAATGGGATAGGATGCAGTGGCCAGCCCTTTAGGCCGGCCGCCGCATCTTACACAGGATTGGGCTGCCCGTCATGTAGCTTTGCTAAGCAAGCAGGTTCACCCTTAAAAGAAGCATGGGAGATGACTGGCCATAGTAAACAGCCAATTTTAGAACAAATTTAATGTTTTATATATTGTGTGTATGCTTATGTGTAGACAGATAAGCTGTTACTTCAGTGCAATTTAATGATTCTTCAGACAATGAGATTCACAAAAGACTCTTGTTGCTCAATATTTTATAGCTGAAAAAAGGATCCTCTACAAAGAAGTTAAATGACATAGATGACATTTCCCGCGGCACTGGAAAAAAGCCGCCTTTTTCAATGCACCCCCCCATTTGCCGCTGGGGCAGGAGCCTCCGGCACACTGCCCGGGGTGCACTGCCCCCACCCCTTCCTACACCACTGTGCATCAACGCTAGAAAGTTGGTTAGGATTGGGCTGTAAGTTTCCCACAATATACCTATTACTGCCCGTACATTACCACTATCACCTTTAAGTTTGCAATGGCAAATGGAATGCCTACCAACCAGTAAATTTATTTGGAAGTAAATATGCCATCTAAGCACAAGACGGGTGTCTATTTAAAAGCAACTTGTTCTTATTTAGGTCATCTTTCTTGTCCTTCATTGTAGCTCTGATGATGGTTGCATGTATGTACTTCAAATGCAGGGGTGTGTGTGGACAAAAATGGATAAGGCGACCAGTAAGTATCACTGGTAAGTGACAATTCAAATGAACCAACAGAAAGGTCTTAAGATTTTGTAGCAAACAGAAAAACTCTGATCCACTGCAGGTTGCTTTTTCATGGTCCCAGTAGCACAGCTTAGCTTCAGTTATTACAAATGCAAAAATACCCCAGTCCCATTACCACTGATCCCAATTAAGGTGCCTCTGAAATGAACTATATCACAGGTGGCCAGTGGGTTTTTAATTCCTAATATTCTAGCAAATAACAACTGTGCATTTTTTATTATATTAAGTAGATGTTATTTCTTATGGTGCTGATAAATAATGGCTAAGCTAGGAGAAAGTATATGTTCTGCTGCTCAGGTATCCAACAGTGATCCCAAAAACATCAAGTTCCCTCATTTGAGAGTAACATTTCATAAGGGCATTTAGGCATCGCTGAAGCACCATTAAGAGCCAACCCCCTGCTGCCTGCCTGAAAAGTGTGTCTACAGTCTGAGACCTCTTGACCTCACTTTCGGCAGGAAATTGGGCAAATTCAAACCTCCATGATTTACTTGAGTCTATCAGACTTCTGTTAGCGAAAGGCAAACAATGCAGGTAATTAACTCAACAGAAGCCTAATTAAATCCCTATTATGGAAGCAGGGCATGAAATTGATTGTGGCATAAGGAAAGTTCCTCCCAACAATAGGGACTGAGCCAGCAGTTTGCTTTGGGTGCATCCAGTCCTCGCACCAGAGGCCCATCTGAGTGTGTTCTCCTTCATTCTCTCTGACTCACACACGCGCATACACACGGCAACTGTTACTGGTGCTGTAATCATCCATCACTTTCTTTGACAAAGTGCTGACATTCAGCTATGGCTAGGACAATCCGATCCCAACACCCCACCCTCAACCGGCAAATATTCATTACAGGAGCCACAGTAATTAACCCAAGACTGATAGGCCATTTATAGTGAACCAGTTTCATGCACAAGACATATCAAGTTGCAAGTGCCAACTTTGCAGTAGTGATCTCACATTGCTTGGTCTGGCATTCCTGGCTGCATGACAGAGGGCTCCTTTCCGCAGACAGCAAAAGCAGCCAACGCACTGGAATTCAGAACCCGAGTGGGAGGTTGGGAAACTAGCCTAAATTTGAAAGGTTTTTTTTTTTTTAAAAAAGAGCATCTCTACAAGAAGCAACTTATTTGAGTCAGACTGCCATTAGTAAAAAAAAAAACATTTTAAAAAGTTTCCATTTGCTACTGGATAATTTATTTCCGTTGCTTTTAGACTAAGTGAAAATTCTTTTACGTGCAGCATGAGTCTATTTAAATAGTAAATAAAGGAACGGGAAAGGTACCAAAGGAACTTGTGAGATTTCCTTCTACAGATATACTTAGGATGGCTGGATCAGACCCAGAGGAAGAAAGAAAAAACAATCTTGTGACAAATCCAGTGATTTCCTACCAGTTAATCTAGAAAGAAGCTCATCTTTAGTATTTATCTATTTCTAAATATTTCTGTACTACAGTTGAAGGCAATATTTCTGTACTACAGTTGAAAGCAACAGTTGAAAGTTACAGCACTAATTAAAAATACTGTAATACATGTTGTAATTATCCTCTGCCAACAGTATGTCACCCAGGATTAATGCCACCACTGATATCTTCAGAGGAATAAGCCCTTATCAGACCACAAGCAAACTGAAATATTGTTATAAGGACATAGTTCTAAAAGAGAAATATTTCCATGAGTATGCATGGCCTCTGCATATGCCTACCTGCCTGCTTCTTGAGTCATTTTGCTGGGGCAGGTGAGTCGAAGCCCTGGTGAGTAGAAAACCCCCGTTTTCTGGTGCTTTTTTCCCGCTGCTGATGGCAATCCCTGGGATCGCTGCCACTGCTGGCCCCGCAAGCACACCTAAGTTCTCCCCACCTTGCAGGGAGAACTTTGAGAAACGTTGCTCTAAGAAATAGGGTATTTCTGGTTTAAAATACCAGTTGCAACCTCAATGTGGTTTCAGTTATGAATTATCTGATGAAAAGTGCCTTAATTTATTCTATTTTGATCCATTATGCATGATGCATTTCCACTGAATGCTTTGAGACAGCATTTCATCATGCTTTCCATTCATAACTGGTCAAAGGGCAAAACCAGAAGAATTCACTCACTCCATTTCTCCAGGATCAGCTTCTCCTACTAATATGCACGCCTATAGTTCACCACAGGAATTTTTTTGACAAATTCTACCAGATAGCTGGTTCAACACATATGCAAATTATCCCTAATGTTAAAATTATTGGACTGCAGTTTCAATCTATCCATATTAAACAGATTTATTTAAAATGCAATTAAAATCATTAACATGGACTATTACCTAGATCAAATTCATCTTGCAAATATTGTAACTTCTACTCCTTTGGTTACATACAGAATAGCTGGACAACACTGCTTCTGAAATATTTTGCTTGTTTTAAAGGAGTGTGTGTGTTTTTGCTGGCTATTTCTGTAAACATTTATTAATTTATTCTGAGTGCAGAACTTGGGATAACTTTACACACAATTTTTTGTACTTTGTGTGCCACTTCCATGAATCTTGCAAAATTAGTACCTATGCAATATCCCCATTAACAATCCTGATGCCATATTGACTATCAATTTTAAAACTACTGTATTTATAAATACTCCTAACTCTGGCTATTTTTAACCCCCTGAGTTACTGCCCAGCCTAACTAATTTAGAGGTTGAGTCCTTTCTTATAAGAGCTTTTTATTGCTGTTTTTGTACCTCGCTCTGTGTTTTTTAGATTGTATTAATGTTTAAGAGTTTTTATATATTTACCGTCTTTATAATTTATATGTATCAATCTTGTATTTTTATTATTTGTATTTATTGTTGTAAGCCGCTTTGGGTCCCCCCTATGGGGGGAAAAGTGGAATATAAATCATCATCATCATCATGCAATGTCAAGGTGTACACCACTTTGCAAAAAAGATACCAAAACAATGTAGTATTAACATGATTAGAACATAATTTTCACCAAGAATTCAAGTTTTGTATCTTGAAAAATTATTAGCTACTTCTATAATACATTCTCCACAGCTTTTACATGCTTTGAGTGCTATCCCAAACCTTCTGTACTGGCACACATTATTGCAAGAAGCTCTTTTTGTGAACCAGAGAACTGCATTCATACAGAACTCTTCAGCAAGAGGAAAAGGTCTTTACATGAACATAAATTGAACTCTCCTTCCATGAATGAGAGGAGCTTCTGGCCATGGAATGCTGCAGCATGGAAGGTTAGGATATAATCCCTCTAAGCCAGTGTTCTTCAACCTTGGGGTCGTGAAGCCTCGTTTGTGGGGTTGCGGCAACTTACAGGAACCAAAATGGTCGGCAGGCTCCCATGGCTGCCGAAGCGTATCCAAAACCTGCTGATCAAAAAGTCTCCCCATCCCTAACCCTCTCGTTGGTAGGTGTGGGTTGTGGAGGTGGGGCTTGGCCTTACAAAGTTGGCCCAGTCTTACACAGTGGACATTGTGTGCAGTATTTCTTTTTTATCAGCAGGACCTTTTTCCGATCACCCTACGGGGGCAGGGAGTGGGTGGATCAGGTCCCTGGAGGGGGGCAGGGTCAATGGTGGGTCCCCAGTCTACTTATTTTTGGGGTTGCAACACAAAAAAAGGTTGAAGACTACTGCTCTATGCAACAAAAAATCATCAGATTTCTCACAAAGGAATGTCATGCCAGCCTGCCCTTAAGTCCTTAATTTCATTTCTAGCCAGAATTCTTCATCAAGTTATGCAATCTACCTACTTCATCAAGTTATGCAATCTACCTCCATGCCTGTGCCCCTAGTTGAATGGAGACCCACATCCACATCTAGATGCAGTAAATGGGGTTCCCCTTTCTGAACTAGTAACTGTGGTGGACACATGAAGTCCTTTTGGTTATCAGCTATTTGGAAGACTGAACAGAGGCTAGATTCAATTGTGTGTCTCACTCCCCCAGTCAAACCGCTAATCAGTGAGATTTTAGTGCTTTTTGTTTTTATAAAAAAGAACTCTACATGTGCTCCACTAAATCAGAATGAGCCAGTTTTTCCCCAGGATGAGTCTCTCACTCTCACTCTCACTCTCACACTCACACTCACTCTCTCACACACACACAGAATGACTGACAAACATAATGCACACAAAGACTATATCCATTTCCATTAGGTTCTATAGGTATCAGTGATGCAGCATAGCCCCCCACCCCACCCCACCCTCTTTGCTACTTGATACCTGTTTCTCGAGGCCCCTGATAATGCTGTGATAGTTCTATATGCAGTTCTTTTCAGATTAAAGACAGATGGATCTTTCTTGCCAAATAAAGGAGATGGGGTGGGAGAAGAGTCACTAATTCCATTCTACAAAGATATACTATATATATCAAATGCATGAATGAATACGCAGTACTGGTTTTGCTTGGCTGTGTTTTATTTATTTATTCATTCATTTGTACTCCGTTCTCCCTTTGAGAGGCTCAAAGCAATTAACATATTGCTCCCAGGCTGCTTAGAGAAGCAGACGTGCTTAGCTTCTGCAGCAGAACTGCATCATATGCCTACAAGACCTGCCTCTGTATTAGTGACTGTCCTACCCTAACATGCACGTGAGCCATTCTTTGCACTATTTATCTGTTATTTCATTTAGCAGGGGCTCCTTTTCCTGTCTCACAGCAAGGCTGCTGTCTGGCAATCATTCACAGAGAAAATGGAGGTCTGCTGAGAAAGTACATTTATTGCTCTGCATACAGTGATTCTCCTGGTGATTATTAAAATAGTGGTGGTTAAACTATAATTTATGGCATCCAAAATTCAAAACTCTAAAGCAGCCATGACAAAACAGAGCCAGCCATCTTGTAGTTTAGCGCTTAAAAGCAAGCCCAGGAGAACTCTCCTATGAGCATTCTCTCGACTCTGCACATGTTGAAGAAGTATTCTAATAGCATGTTCAAAACCCACACCCTCAGATATAAAAAATAAAAATAAAAAATATTTTTTATATATATAAATAGCATAGCAATATAAACTTCCACTTTGTTATCATTTTGGATATACTCCATCTCTCTGAATACAATTGTTTTATCATTCTTCTCTGCCAGTGTTGAACAGAAATACTACTTAATAGTATCATACAAGAGGTTTGTGTTTCAACTAGCATTGCAGTCTTTCGGAGAAGCAGAGATTCTCTGAGGCACTCTCAGTGCTAAACAGAGCACATCTTTTTAAAACTCTGGATTTATTAGCCTGTGATAACGTTCATCCCACAATGTGTCCAAAGTTATGACCTAGAAGAATACTGAAAGTAGCAGCTTTTCTATCAAGCTGCAATGCGAGTCAATTCAAAAGAGAAAAGGAAATTCCAAGGCAATTTTTTTTACTCAAAATATAAACAAAAGGTTTTAAAAATCTGCTGCTGGTGTTTTGTTTATTAAATGCTAAGGTTCAAGAGCATTAAGGATCTAGTGTGCTATCACAAGTGATGCTAAGAACACCTTATACTCTGGGATTTCTCAATTCTAAATGGTAATACTACAGGAAGTGGGACAGAGACATTTTCAAATCAAATGAACCTAAGAACTATGTTGTTGTGAGAACATGCTTTAATAGATGCAAGAAATACACTATATGTTTTAGAATTACTTGAAATGCCAGAGTTGAATCCAAAGGAAGTTAGTCACAACTAAGTCCCAATGAAATTAATGGTATTTGAGTAAGTCACAACTAACTTCTCACTTATTTCAATGGTGCTTAGTCATGACTACATAACTTTCTTGAATACAGCCCCCCTAAGTTTTTAAACTGTCATATGACTTGCCCAATTACTTTTTGCCACTTCTATCTGAGAATGTAGATGCACTTATCAAAGCACTGGTTACAGTTGCTTCAATGTGTTAAGGTGTACAGGAACAGTTAAAGGCAATTTCTGCATGAACTGAGGCATTCAGTGCTTCTGCCTTGATATGATAATTCTGATATGAGCCACTTAAGTGACAAATAGCTACCAAGGATCTACAAATATTCAGCAGAGCTGCATAATATGTTCATTGGGTTGAGAATTTATGCTTTTTATCTTTTTTTAAGCAAAAATATATATTTATACTGTATATGTATTCCAGAAATTGACATAACAAAAGGTATTTCAGCTGGGGCTAAAACTCACCAAGGAAGGGCAACAGGGAACAAAGCCTGGGAACACAGGGAACATACCACCTCTTGGCACCTGAGGTGGTATGCCAAAGCAGTTGGACAGACGTGGGCCAGTTGCCTGATTGCTGTGGCACCCTTTGTGACCCATCCTAGTCCTTCCACTAACAAAATAGTCTCTTCTAGGGACTGGATCCCCCCCCCCCCGGAGACTTGAACCCTTGCCATGGAGAGGCTTATGTGTCTCACACATGGCTACCCTCTTCCAAGGGAGCTATCTTTCGACCCTTGCTCTGCTCGAAAAGGTATTCTTTGGATGTCTGCGTTTGTGTGTGTGAGATAACAGACTAGAACCCTGCGTGTGGAGATATCTAGCAGTTATTTGCTTTCACCCCTTTGCTGATGATACCACAGTGGCTCATAAGAACATAAGAAGAGCCCTGCTGGATCAGGCCAAAGGCCCATCTAGTCCAGCTTCCTGTATCTCACAGTGGCCCCACCAGATGCCTCAGAGAGTACACAGCCAACAAGATAACCTGTTTCCTGTTGTCACTCCCCTGCAATGGCGCCGCTCCCGTCAAGTGACGGGAGCGGGCCGCTACGGGGTGACGCGCGCACCCCCACACGCATCGGCCTCTGAAGGCCCAATGCGTCAATACGGGAACTTTTACTGTTTTTGCGCATGCGCAGACCATTTTGAGCGCAAGAGGGCAGGCCCTTGCCCTCAGAAACGGTCTCTGCGCATGCGCGAAAACAGTAAAAGTTCGCGCATTATATTGACGCATTGGGCCTTCTTTCAAAAGGCCCTGGAGCGCCGGCTGGGCCGGACGCTCCAAGGCCGGCTCCCGGGCCGGCCTCGGAGCGTCCAGAGGGCGACGCGAATGGGCGGGGGGGCACCCGGGGCAGGGTGCAGCCGGGTGGCCCCCAAAAGCGACACGGCCTATGGCCGCGCCGATAGTTCTATTGGGGGGCACAGTCGGGGGGGGTTACTAGGGTGACACGCACCCCCCCCGCCTTGGGGTGACGTGCGTCCTAGTGACGCCTCTGCCCCCCTGCACAGAGAAAACCTATTTCTAAAGCCAGGAGGTTGCTTATGGCTTGTAACCTGTGATGGTCTTTTCCTCCAAGAATCTATCCCACCCCCTTTTAAAGGCATCTAGGTCAGGTGCCATCACCACATCCTGTGGCAAGGAGTTCCACAGATGAATTACAAGCTGGGTGAAGAAATATTTTCTTTTGTCCATTCTAACTCTCCCTCCACTCAATTTTAATGCATGTCCTCTGGTTCTGGTGTTGTTCGAGAGGGAGAAGAACTTCTCTCTATCCACGCTCTCCATCCCATGCATAATTTTATACGTCTCAATCATGTCCCCCCTCAACTGCCTTTTTTCTAGACTGAAGAGCCCCAAACGCTGTAGCCTTTCCTCATAAGGTAGATGCCCCAGCCCACGAATCATTTTGGTCGCTCTCTTTTGCACCATTTCCAGTTCCATTATATCCTTTTTGAGATGCCGCGACCAGAACTGGACGCAATATTCCAGATGCGGCCTTACCATAGATTTGTACAACGGCATAATGATATTGGCCATTTTATTCTCAATCCCTTTTTTAATGATCCCAAGCATGGAATTGGCCTTCTTCACAGCCGCCGCACACTGGGTCGACACTTTCATCAACCTGTCCACCAGCACCCCAAGAACTCTCTCCTGATCCGTCACAGACAGCTCAGAATCCATGAGCGTGTATGTGAAGTTTTGATTTCTTGCCCCAATGTGCATCACTTTACACTTACTTACATTGAAGCGCATCTGCCATTTTGCTGCCCATTCTCCCAGTTTGGAGAGATCCTTCTGGAGCTCTTCACAATCCCTGCTGGTCTGCAGAGGGGTAGGTGGTGTGGATGTGTGGGGTATCTTTGGGGCATCTCCTCATGGTTGGCGGTAGTGTTTGTTGCTGCGCTGCTCATTCCCCTGTTGACTGATCCTGCCCCCTTCTCGGTTCACCTTAGCGGCAATTATCTGGGGGTATATGGGGTATATGCAGTGATTGGCTCCTGGATAACACACCGATTGTGCGCAGACGCCAGGGCACTGCTTTGTGTAAAGGTTTCCATGGACGTTGTTGGCATTACTGGGAGTGTTGCACTGGCATTGCCTGTAAAGGCTTGGGATATGATGGATGTCACACTGGCATCAGCACACTGTTGGTGTGACAATCAAATAAGATAGGGCCATAAGAATTGTCCTAAACAACATTTTATTAATCTTGTCACAGAAGATTTGTATTTGTTTTTGTTTTTAAATCTTACTTTTACAATCTAACTGTGGAAAAGCACTACACTCACCTGTACAATAATAATGGACTTTTGTTGTCAGGCAGATCAACAGCTTGCTCTATATTCTGAAGGCAATCACACATCTGTCAATGAAATCTCAAAATTATACTGATCTAAGATGTTTAAGGTCAAAAAGCTTTCCTGACCATTTCTGGAAACTCTTTCAGCCCAATCCTATGGGCTGCGCCGACAGAACACAATTTCTGCCGGCATGTGCTGTCGCAAAAGTGCCATAAAGCACTTTGCAACAGCACAAGGCCTGGCCATGCTAGCGGGACACCTGCCAGACCAGGTATGGGCAGGGGGAGGGCGGAACAGGGCATGGGCAGTAGATCGGGTCCAGGAGGGGGGCAGGACTGGCCACGCTGCCAATCCTGCCCCCTTCCCAGGTCTGATCCACTTGCACAGATCAACCTGGACTTGCGCCAGTGATATAGCTGGCGCAGGTCTAAGATGACCCGTTGCTGCTGCTGGGGCTTACCCCCGAGGCAAGGGGACAAATGGCCCCTTAACTCGAGGAGACCTCCAGCATGCAAAACTCCCCCTGTGGGATGCAGTGCAACCCATGCTGGCACTGCTGCATTGCCACAGGAGTTTAGTTAGGATTGGGCTGTTAGGCTACCAAGTAGCTCATTTTTTTGAAAACAAAAATGTAGTGTATTCCTTTTAACACCTGTTTGTAATGGAGCAAAGTGAATTTTCCACATATGGCAATAACATGGTATAATATAAATACTGTGTTTGGACAAAATTAGTATGCCCCAAAGTGGGTAATCTTTTATATTACTAGGTACAATTAAAACAAGCACACATTTTAGAGTTCAATTTTAAGAGAAAAATGGAGATGCTTAAATGGTGTAACAAGTTAAACTAATATTTCCTCTTAGGAAAGTAGACTATATCATGCTTCAAGTAAAACCAGTCTGCTCAAGTGATATAGCAAAATATAAAAGTTTTAAAAGAGGCCCATTATATTTACACTTAATAAAACATAACTCGACTTACAATTGCTGGGGGATCATTCCATTCTTCATACGAAGTGGCAGCATATGGGTAGATCCTGTCATTGATAATCTTTAGGGTTGCTAGAGCAATAGCTTTCATTGACTGAAAATAGGCTTCCCAGAACCACCTTGCCTGCAAAAATAATGAATATAAATGAACAAACGAACACACACTTCTAAGTTTCAGTCATGCTAAAAAGCTAAACCCAAAACGCAGCTATGAAGACCAACACAGACTGATTCACAGTGGCCCTACTGAGTTAGTAAGTGTTCCAAGAATATAGACTACAATCTAGAACCTGGTTGAGAGGAACCTGAACCTGTTTATTGCCCTGGACACTTGAGTCACTAACCACCACAGCAATTGGGTTCCCACCCAAACGTCATCTCTGAGCACGGCCTTTCATAAGGGAATGGCTTCTATTCACTCTCTATTGGAAAATTAAAGGCTCTACAATCACCATCTGACATTGGGGACACTGCTGAAGTGAAAGCAAAACCTTCTCTCCAGTTCTGACTGGCTTCCACTAAGTCCAAAGAACACAAATCTGTATGCAGACACAGTACATTCTCAAAAGCCCTTACAATACAGAGGCCATCCCTACCAGCAATAATTGCTGGCATTTCTCTGGTTACGAAAGCAAGCCAGGAACATCTATTATGCTTGCTTGCTGGTTGTGTGCTTTCCTGTTATTTTTACAGAGTGCACAGATATTGGCTGCTAAGCATGACCAAAGAGCAGCAGATGAAATACCATATTGCCCCGAGTATAGGACACTCCTGATTATAAGCTGCACCCTTAAAGTTTGGTACTGTTTTTTAAAAAATACCTTTTTTAACTTAAAGAAAATATACACATTAGTAGAACAGTAAAACAGTACAGCTTTAGTACAGTTAAAGGCGTAGGTACCCTGTCCCTTATTGAATCTGAGCACCCTAGTATAAGTAGCCTTCCCAGATCTAAAGGGGGATAGAGTGCCTACATTTAACCTTTGGAATTTGGGCAGGTGCAGCTTGTTGCACCCTTCCATGATGATGAGCTGCACCTGCCCAAATTTCAATGGTTAACAGCACAATCCTATGCATGTCTACTCAGAAGTAAGTTCCATTGCATTCAATGGGGCTTACTCCCAGGAAAGTGTGCATAGGATTGCAGCCTAAAGGTTGGCACTCTGTCCCCCTTTGGATATGGTAAGCCTATGCAGGAGCTCTTGCTCTCAACTTTCAAACTGCAGGATCAATAAATATCTTAGTTTCCATAGAGTCCTGGGGTTGGAACTTAAGGGTTAATTTTTTCAAATGCCTCTCTAAGGCTAGAGGTTGCTAGAGAAATCATGGCCATTTAGCAAGTGATTAGGAGCTGAAAACAGAGCTTTGCAGTTTAAAAAAGAAACTTTTTACCTTTGAAAGAGACTTGGAGAGGCTTGAAAAAGAGACGCTTTGCAGAAAACTCTAGGCAGAAAATGCTAGACTTTGATTGTAGGCCGCACCCCTACTTTAAAGACTTGCCTTAGGGGACAAAAGTGAGTCTTATACTCAGGTCAATACGGTAAGTATGTGTACAACAGTAGAATAGTATATTATTTCCCAATAATGAACTCTATAGCAATTCCTACGCTAGTCCAACAATACATAAATACAAAGAGAAATGTCTAGTCAAGCTTGTTAAATCTAAACTAATCTGCAAGTTTATCAAATGCAAGTTACATAATTCTTACTGTATTTCAAAATATGAAGATGTCAACTGATCACTCATTCTCTTTAAATTCCCTGCCAACTGTCATTCAAGATGAGCAATGGGTACTAAAATACATTTGGTAATGAATTTGTTGTTTGTATTCTAATACAAGACTGCAACTAGCAGAACCAAATGGCTTGGAACCAAATGTACTCTGAAATCAACTCCAAGGGAAACAATGCTTTGCCAATAATCATAGCTCAAGTTCTTTGGTTTTACAGAAGTTATTTTCCCAGCTTAATTGTTTCTGCAGAGTTCTCCAACACAGTTAAGTGACCAGAAGGCACTAAGATTTAAGA
Organism: Plestiodon gilberti rubricaudatus; assembly: GCA_026170595.1. Lineage (NCBI taxonomy): Eukaryota > Metazoa > Chordata > Lepidosauria > Squamata > Scincidae > Plestiodon > Plestiodon gilberti. The sequence goes on along the minus strand of JANXHW010000001.1, from coordinate 251,330,338 downwards.
CCCCCCAAGGCTCTGTATCAGCCAGGAATATGGAAGTGTGTCTGTGTAGGTTAGCCTGCATTTTTCCCCCATATTGCACTGGCTGCACACAAATTGCCTGCAGAGCCAAAAGACAAAAAAATCAAAGCATAACATGCACAGCTGGTCAAGTGATACTAATGCCTCTCAGGTTGACTTTTCTAACTGTGAAGAAAGACTAGCACCACAAATATAATCATGCTGAAATAACAGGATTAAATACAATTGGGGAACACCATCCCCTTGCAGTTACAAACCTCTGGATGACATAAAATTAAGCAACTGCAGGCCACATTCAGACATATCACTAGAAAATGTAGTTTGCGAGCCAATGACCTAATTCCCATGGCCAGGTGGAGAGTAAAATTCATCAGGAGCTCAAACTCAGTTGATATATACATCTCAGGTAAAAAGTGCCTCCAACTTAAATCCCTGCACAAGATTAGATGCCTAACAGGAAAATTTTAATGCATTACCAGACACTGCATCCTGGGGATCATGGCCGTATTAACTATTTGGGCACACTGGGCAGTTGCCCGGGGACCCCATGAGCATAGGGGGCCCCATAATTTTCGGCGCATCCAAAATCGCACTTGCGCCACCACCACCGTGGGGAAAAAAATGCTTTTTAAAACTTCCGAGGGATGTGCTAGTCCTCTAGGGGGTGCGGGGAGCCTGCGGACCCCTCTGCAGGCCTACCCATGCCTCAGAACGGCCTTCCAACACGATCGTGACCCACTTCCAGTTTTGTCGGAAAACCGGAAGTGGGTCACGATTGCGTTGGTGCCCGGGGGGCAATAATGCAATTAAGACTGTACTGCTGGGGACACTTGAGTAAATGATGTTACATACTATCAAAAGGAACTATCAGCTTAAGGGTTGATCCTTCAACATAAACAGTTTGAAGTTGCAGGAACAGACTGAACACATTCGCACTCTGGCAATGGCAAATATTCAAACAAGAAATGCAAAGAAAAGGAGACCTACATGGTAATCCACAACATGAAAGCATGTTGCCACTAAGTTAGAAAATGAATTGATTTTTCCTCTAAAAACAAGATGAACCTTAAATACTATTCTTGCCTACTTGTTATAGATAGGATTCCTTCATATACAGAAAAATCAAACATTTTAACAAGATTGAATCGTGACTGCAATCCAATGATTACAGGGATGACAGGTCAGCGGTTTCTGCTCTCGTAGACTAGGCAAGCTCTTCCCTGGATAGCACTACTACTAAACTGTGCAGACGCTCCTCTTCAGGCATGTATTTGATCTCTGGGGATTGTAGATTACTGATGGGTATAGAGGAGACCCAAAAGCTAGAGAGGTCTAAGCAGCAAAGCCACAATAACATCATCTGCTCATTCCATCCTCTATCAAACCAAAAGGCACATTAAGAGGATTTTGTAGTCTGTCACTGAAGTGTTCCAAGTTCCACCTATACCTGTAGGGAGGCTGGAGCACTCCAATGACAGGTGGAAAACTGTTGCATCTTTATGAGCATGCTCATCTACAATAGGCCACATCTTTAGTTAACTTCTGTAATGCTCCTGAGTGACTACTATGGTAAATTAGTTTGAAGAATTAAGTTTGTAAGAAAGTGTGGTTAATATTATTATTATTATTAACAGTATTTATATACCGCTTTTCAACAAAGACTGTTCACAAAGCAGTTTACAGACAAAAATCAAATGATTAAATGGCTCCCTATCCCAAAGGGGCTCACAATCTAAAAAAGATGCAGAAACACTACCAGCAAACAGCCACCAGAAAGACACTGTGCTGGGGTGAAAAGGGGGGCAGTTACTCTCCCCCTGCTAAATATAAGAGGAGCACCCATTGAAAAAGTGCCTCTTGCTCAGTTAAGCAGGGGTTGCAGGTAATAAGCCCTGAAGTTGCTAGAAGTTGCTACTTAAGTCATCCTCAATCCAACCAACTCACTCCCTCTCTTCTTAATTTGGCAGTGTGTAGTGTGCAACAAGTTACTACGCTATTAGACATGACCTGACAACAGTGTCTATAAAACCCTTCTCTCAACTCCTATTACTATCAGGGCCTTTCATCATTTTCAGCTTTCCTGTGTAAACACTTTAATACAAGTGTCAGAAAGAATAGTATTTTCACACCATGAAAGACAGGGGAGGTGGGGAATACAGAAAGGCGAGAATTTATCTTTTATGGCCTAAATGTTTATGTAATTATTCATTTTAGGAAGAGAGCTACACAAGAGTTTTATCAACTGGCAATAATTTTTCCAAGTTGTTTTTCTTTAAGGCAAAATCCAAAATTTTCCAAAGGGATTACAAGTCTCCCAACAGATGTTTTCAGGGCTCAGTGCTTCCTTCCCACCTTGTTTGCTTTTCCAGAAAATAAACTGATCAACGTGGCTAGTCAGCCATTCAGTACTATCCAGCACAGAACATTACTGAGCACAGCAGGAAATTCTTCCACTAAGAAGAGATGCGCTCTCCTCATTTCATCAAAGGGAGCTTTGATTTTCCTGTTCTGCACCATATGTAATTGAAAAACCTAAGACTAAAAGGAAACAAGAGTTCTGGACATTTTTGGATGACATGATTCTATCTAGCACTCATGTGATAAAAAGATGGACTTACAATGTACTGATTTGAGATTTCAAACCGATCGCTTGATAGCCATGAAATCAGCTTCTTTGTGATATTGAAAAACTCTAGCATCTTAAAATCTAAAAAGATACCTACAGCAACTGGATAGATTTTAAGAAAAAAACATAGTATGAGTTACTAATAAAAAGTGTTGAGTGCTTTTCTGTGTTTTTCAAATTTCTGTCACATCCTCGGTCAAGCCATTTCAACACACTGCTTCTACTTTTTAAAACTTTTCCTTCCTTCTAAGCAGCTGTGAGAGACAAACTGATAGGCTTGGATCTAAACATGCAAGGGAGACTCTGCTCATACAGCAAGGTTTTCCTGTTCCTTTCCACTACATCCCCTTCTGCTCCCCAAAATGCATTTCCTGAAGAGGACCCTCCAGAATTGTGTTGAATGTAACATGGAGAGGCTGCGGGGAGGGGGGTGAAATTAGAAGAAACTGGGGACCACCTTCTGTGAGCAGAAATGTTTTCCATTCAAGCTTTTGAACCAAGCAATAATCTTCAGCAACTGTAGGAATATTCCTTAGCAGTACTCAGAAGCTTCAGCTGTTGCAAAATACAGTCGGCCCGCATCTTATGCAAGGCTTATGTACCAGAGTTAAATAAAGCTAAAATCATGTATGCTCAAAATTATCTTGAAAACCCCTTACACCCAAAACCCTTTACATCCAAAAAATATGTACTGTCTCCTTAAAAATTACAAAAAGTAGGTGGGAACTGAGACCGACTGAGGGAACAGCAGCTTCATTCTCTGATCTCACGTCTCCGGCAGTATTTAGTAAGTGGAATGGTGGGCAGATACGCCTGCACTATACTGTTTTTCTGTTTTGTTTGCCGAGCATGTGTAGTTACATTTGCAAAAGTAAAGTGAGCATAAGATACAGGCCAACTGTACAGCAAACCACCTCATACTGGAGGGCAGAAAAACAAGAACGTGTATAACTGTATTAATATATTTACAGTACAGTGATAAGCTGTTACGCGATTAAGGACGTTGCAGTTTATTGATACTAGCATTTTTGGATTGGGACCAGAACTAGTATAAGGGAGCACTTCTCTTTATATGATTCCACTAAGTGCATGAAGAAGGTCTTGTTCACAATTACATCCACTGGCAATGGCTGAGAAATGGGCAAGATCATCCAGTTGTGGCTCTTATTCTATGAAGAGTAGCCCCACCTAATACTTAACAACAAGTCACAGTGCAATTGGCTATTGGGGTTATTTAACAGGCCTTCTGGGAAATCCATGTAAACTTCGCATGAAGGACCAAAGGTCTGTGAAGAGACTCTATTGGTTGAGGGTTCCAGTCTAATCCATTTGTCTTGCTATCTAACCTGGCTTGCCCCCTGAAACCCTGTCTGTCTGACCTACATATCATAGGTTTAATGTCCTAGACAGCCAGAACTGTCTTTACTAGACTTCCTGGAATCCCAGGCTTCATTTGTTTTGCATCGAGTTCCTGGGACATCATTCTGCAAGGACTAATAGACATGGTAGGGGACTCCAGTTTGCGATTTGCCTTGATTCTGGGACCAAAGCTCGACAGCTTGCCCTCACTTCAGATACCACCCAAAACCTAACTCTTCAAGTATTTAATAGATGTTTCAAAACAGTTTTGCTTAAATATAGTTTTAGTTTGTTTCAACAGTTGCTGATAATTATACAGTTTTGGAGTGGGTATGCTTGCAATTATTTTATTGCAAATCAGTTTATGACCTAAAGCAGGCTTATGACCTAAGCCCGCACCACCTGCAACCCAGAAAAATGTCCCCGAGATGTCCCCAGTAGCTCCTCCTACCGTTTTTCCGGGTTGCGGCATGGGCGGGTGGGTCCTCCCACTTGCGTTGCAACCTGGAAGGAAAGGCTACAGCCAAGCCAAATCGGCAGGGCTGTAGCCTTTTTCTCTGGGTTGCGGCACGGGCGGGGTACACAAGCCTCTGAAGGTCTGGGGGTGCACGGGTCAGTCAGAGGCCCACGTAGGAGGTATGCGGGCCTCCAAAGATTGGGAACTCCTGACCTAAAGGATTACAGACGATAAAAGGTAAGATTAAATAAAGTTCAAAGAACAAACCAGATAAGGACTGAGGGTCACAACAGAAATATAAAATAAGTACAAAGGGCAAAGCTTACTTATTGTAATCTACAGGTATATTCCTCTTGTTAATGAATAATGGAAGCTCATTAAAATACCTTGGTTCAGCCCTCTTAATAATCCACTCACTGAAATGAACATTCAGTTAGGCAAGATGTTATTTTCCTTGAAAATAAACACTCAAGTAACTAGAATTCAATCACAAGTCTGAGAAGCATCAGGTTACATGATACTCTATTCCTATAGCTTTTGTAAGACTTGGTATTAATGTGACTAGAAGTCCACGATTGCACTGCATCAATTACAAATGTTCAGTGTAGTGTGAAGAAATTAATATGAGGCAAGATGCACAAAAAGGGCATAAATGAACAGAAATGGATTAATCATATGTAGGCTATGTTGGGGGGGGACGACTACGATGACCCTTTGGCTTTCATCATTCACCAAGGCCAAAGTATTAGCTGGAAAAAAGAAAACGTTAGTAAGAGAAAGGGAGAGGTACTTGGAAGAAAGCAATAAAAGTTAACTGCCTAGCCTAACAGTCAGGCGCCATGGCGTTGTAAGATTTTGCCCCACTGCAAGAGGCAAGCGTTCCCAGAGAGCCACACTTCACACAGTTTATGAGGTCCTGAAGTGCTACCATTTTCATGTTGGCAAAGGTTACTTTACTTTAATGGCTTTCCTTTTGGAGACGAGTTATAGAAAACCTATATATCTTTTACTAGCATCAAATCAGTTGGTGACAGAAGTGACTGTTCCAACAGCACTGCAGTTCTACCTTCTATTACACTGGTCTCTGTCCTTTAGTTAAACTGTAGCCCTTACAACCCAACTTCTTCCACCATGACTCCCTATTTTAACTTCTGGCCATGAATTTCCACGGGCTTCCACTTGTTATCAACAACCCAGTCATAAACAGCACCATGTTCCTGATGTTAAAAACAGTGCAAAGTCTAGGACCAATATCCTATAAAACTGACTGCAATCTTGCACCAAATCCTATGAACACATCCCACTGACTTCAGAAGATTTTGCATGTGCATTAGTAGGGGGTAGAAATTTAATTTACAAGCAGAGCTTAAATTTACAACTACATATACTCGCAAATTCAATTCACTGAATTAAATATGGAATTAAAGTTAAGCATCTATATAAATTTCTACAAAAAACAATGGGCCAATCCTATTCTATGCTCTGCTCAGCGATCCAGCTATGCTGGTGTCAGCAATGCTGGGTCCTAAGCAGAGGAGGCGGGGTTGGACGCCTCTTCATGGTAACTTTTGTTCACTTACCCTGGGTAAAGCCCCAGTCCCCACAATGGACTTCCTCAGACCTGCACCTGCTATTTCGGCGGTGCAAATCAAGGCAGCCCGTGTCAGGTGAAACAGGCCTGAAAGGGGGATAGGATACAGTGTGCGCCGTTGTTGCTGATCCTGCCCCCTCCCAGCCCAATCCACCCTCCCCTGCCCAAAACGCATGGCTCAACCTGCACTGCACGCCGTCGGGATCTGACCCGCAGAGGCTGGTGCAGGCCTTTGCACTGGCCTCAGGCCAGTGCAACTGCCTTACAGCAGCTTTTGTAACAGTCCTGGGCTGGCACAAAGGTCCTATGCCGGCCTAGTGGCTGGATAATGGCTGAATTGTGCATTGCTTTACAAAAAGTAGAACAGTTTTTGATTATTTGTGTAGTGCCATTAATGTGCACGGCACTTTATAGGGTAACAAAGAACAAGGCAAGCCCCTCTCCCGAGGTACATACAATGTAAAATTTGACACTGCACAAGCATCAGGGTGGGGAAGAAGATGCACATCATAACGGCATCTCCTGAAACTAAGTCTAAAACTTTGTGGAAAAGGGTTTGAACCTTCAAACCCTTGAGAAAGGGTTTGAACTGAGGAGTGAAGGAAAGAGAGAGGTAGCATCACGTAGGTGGCGGATGATAGTGGAGCTGAAGGAGTGAAAGAGGAATAGGGATTTTAGGGTATGAAGGAGAAGAAATAAGGTGAGGTAATTGCAAAAGGATCAGGATCCCCCGCTCACGTGTCTTTTTATCAGGAAAACCAAATTTATACACATGGACACTTAATAGCCAAGGCTATTAACAAGGTACAATTCATCTTGTACTCAGCAGCTGAACTGTGTGAAGTATCCCAAGGCTATCCACCGCAGCATGGGCAAGCTAAAGGAAGCCCTTTTCATACAATGCAAAGTTAATTTATGAAGCTTATGACACAACTTATTTCTTTCCAGGAAGAAATCTCAGTGGTAAAAGTCCTGAGAGCTCCTACTACACTTCAGAATAAAGTAACATAAGTACAGTATGCCCTCGCTATCTGCGGGAGATCCGTTCTGGACACCCCCACCCCCACGCCCGCGTGCAGACAGCGAGGATCCGCAGATACTGGGGTCCCTTTGGTATCTTGGCTTGCCAGAATAAGAGAATGCTACGCTAGGCTGATAATCAATAAGACCTGGCATAGCAGTGTTTATATTCTCACAACCCCAACAAACGTAAGAAATCTTTCTTTCTGTGAGTCTCTGTGTGCGTGCAAAGAGTTTGTTAAAAACTTCCACCAGCATTTGCCACCTTTAGGTATCAACCTATGATACTCTAATCCGGATTTTATAAATCTTCACTATTTATTTGTCATTTCAGATTCACAAGGAGCACCAAGGTCACAGTTCAAAATACTTGCTTGACCCTCCAGATACTGGTCACTTGGGAGCTGCTTTGTATGAGTTCTCAATGTTATCGCTGTAAAGTCCTGACATCGTAGATATGGCTCCCAGTGGTGAGGTTAAAAGGGGGGGGAAGATACGTTGAGTTATAACTCAACTGCACATCACTAAGATTTCTGACCTGTTAACTTGATCCCTTTTCTGCATTTGAGCTTTAGTACCTTTCAAGACTTCATTCCAGGTAATCCATTTATTCAAAGTTGCAAGAGCAAGTAGGAGCTTTACAAATGCTTATTAGTAGAGGCTTTTTTCCCCACAGATTTCCGTGTTTAACCAAAATGAAATAGCAGAAAGTGTTGGTTTTTTATTCCAAATTTTTCCCATTTTTATCTACTGTAACCACTTTAAAAGTGTGCTAGATATGTGGTATTGGTTGTACAGTGTCAGCAGATGCAGAATGATGCAAAATTACATGGTTTTATTTTATTGCAGATTTTTAGCAGAAAGCAGTGTTGTGTTTTTATTTCATTATCACCATTTTCTCCTCCTGCCCCTACTTATTAGCGTCACAGACTCTCACACACTTGCATGTGTTCTACTTAGATTTTTATTTTCCGTTCTAATGCTCATAAATGTTAACGTACACGCACATTCAAGTTCTTGCATAGTTAGAAAATAAACTAGAAAGCTATTTCCTCTTGCCTCTGTACTCAAACATTAAAGCAAACAATTTTGCTTGAAAAACTAAGGCATCCCTGCCCACTCAAAACAAATGTGTATGCCATTGTGCTTTCATATCCCATCCATGATAACCCCACCCTCTGCATGCTGGGAAGAGATTGGCCAGATAAAGCCAAAACCAAATCTACTAGCTCTGCTGGGGAGCGGGGACTGACTTCATAACACCTGTCATGGAAACTTGCCTCAAGCAGCCAGGCCAGTAGCCAAAGTTTGCACACCTGAGGAAAAGCTGAGAGAGGGTGTGAGGACAGGGTGGAAGGGACTGGTTGAACTGTTGACTTACACACACCCAAATCCCCTAAACACATTGGCAACATTCAGAAGCAATACTTCTGTCCAGGAGAAAGCAGTCCAGGCTGCTCGACTAGGTGGAACGGCAGCTGGTCCTTGAACCATCAAGCATTTGCTTGCTTTTGGACACCATTCAAGCCCACCACACCCAGGGATAACAGATTCCTGCCCACTGGAACAGATAGTAGCAACTACTGGCTCCCTCTGATAAACATCCCCATGAGGCGGCTTGCAGATGGACTTGGTGGAGGAACATACAGAAAAGGAAGAAATCACTTTTGATCTCTGCCTCACCCTCTCTACCTGCTGCAGTTCTTCATGAATCTGCTCTTGCAAACATGCTATTAAGTATGCTCTCTTAGCGTCTGCATTGCTTCTTTGGGGTTACCTTCCCACATTACAGTTGTACATATTCATAAAACAAAATGACATCACTATATCAGAGGAAGACAAAAAGAACAGAGGTTTCTCAGATAAAAATCATACTCAACACCACTGAAGGCAATGATATCAGGGTAAGCACAGACAGAGATCAGGTTTACAACACTGATCTTTCAGAGAAGAGAATTAATTTGCAACAACAAAAACTCTAAAAGAGCTTTTATAATCCTTTTGGCCAAAAGTTCTACATGCCCAGAATTCTCTTTCGTATGGTCCCTCTATTATTACCTCACAAACTCTAAGGTACAGAGATATCCGTATCTGCTACAATTATTTGGACTCAAGAGGGGTTCAGTAAAGAAGGGGAGAACAGAAATCAGTGTTGCATATAACACTATATGGTTCATCCTAATACAATACGACTACCAACTGGAAAAGGTTGGAAAAGGTTCAGCTACATTTTTTGACAAGTGACAGACAGCTCCTGAAACAGAAAGCAATAGGTTTCAAGTCTCGAGGGTATCGCTTTCAAATATGTCAACGTTCCAAGGGTGGATCAGTTTTCCCTGCTGCAGGCATCCTGCTGAGAGGTGAAGTCCCAAGAAAAACAGAAGAATCTGACAGCAAGCCTTTGAGGTGGCAGGAACCAAGAGAGGTTCAAAGACGAGGCTGGTCAGTGGGTAGCACCTCCGAGCACCACGGAGGTTAGAGGTTAGTAAAGCAGGAGCCACTGTCCAATAAAACAGTGTTTAGAGAGCCCATTCGTCAGATAAATTGAGGATCTGTTTACACCTTTCCCAGCTTTCAGAGCTACACAGTGATGCTTCCCACTGCGATTTGGTACAATGTCCCTTAGCTTCGCCCTTGGTCAGCAGCTGCTCTGGCTCTAGACTTCTTCGGCTTAAATACATGGCTGGAAACTTTTAATCAGTATCCACAGCATCATAAGTAAATAAATAAAAAGTGCCCACTGCCACAACATCGATCTGGCCTGAGATTTCTCATGATTGTCATACTAATACCAAGAGAATGTAATTCCTGTTGAATAGGGAGGTAACAAGGCCAGCGCCAATCACACAAAAGAAGATTGCCAGATTTCTCTTGTTTAAAGAGCCGGCTTGTATCATAGTTGACACAGTGGATGCCTCCTATTTCACAGGATCCTCAGCTTGACAGTATTCCATAAAGTGTACCCAAAACCAGCTATTTTGAGAATTCTGCTCTAGTAACAGAAGGCATAAGGAGCCAGGTTGGCTACACTGGCAGTATTTACTAAGCAACAACCACCTCTCCCCATAACTCAGAAACATGCAGGGAAATATAAGTTTTTACAACCACACATTAGTGAGAAAGGAGAAGGAACTGTGTTAAGTAGCATACAATTCTACCTGCAGACACGACACTGAATTAGTTAAACACCACTATTTCACTCAAACCAACCCTGGTCTCCCAATGCTAAATGTGACAAATATTCTACAAGGATAGCCATTCGTTTGTTTCTATTCCCTCTGCCCAGGAAATCAGCAAGGTAGCTTACATAAAAAACAAGAAACAAGGGGACCTCTGGCAAAAGTGTGGAATGCGGCACAAGGAGCTGCAATGGGAGCGGAAAATTTCCCGCAAACTGCACAGAGGCAACAGAATGTTACTGCGTTAGTGCTACTTAAGATACAACCCTTTAATGTAGAAAAAATGAGTAGGTATTAAACAGTGATAATTTCATGTTCCTTTTCCTGTATGTGCTGGCTATATCATACAGCTGCAGGTTATGCCTCCAATCTCTTCCCTATCCATGGGAAAAAGGACATAACTGTGCACTGTGCTAAAAAGCAAAATGGGATATACAATCCCCACTGTTCCCTTCAGGAGGAAAAAGACCACCTTCTCATAAAATCAAGGAAGACACACACACACACACACACCCTCAGCTTCCATATTCTTGAGTACTTTTTATTTTAATAAGAAATTTATATCCTGTTCAACATGGCTCACAAAGATTTAACATGGCAAACACAATGTGGATCAATCAATAAAACACGATAAAATAAATTTTAAAATCCATTACCAATACAATTCCATAATGCTTTCTCCATAAAAATCATTAATGCCCAATGCACAGCCTATCAGAAATACATAACACACCCATGAACCTACAGCAGTATAAAACTTCATAATTGTAAGCAGCAGTGCAAAACACTGCCTATCAAATAGTGCAGACAAGAGCAGCCAGACAGCAGCAGTAAAAACATCACATAAACACAGTAAGCAGTGAGAGTTAAAAAAAAAAAAAAAGGCAACCCAGCTACACTTAAAACACCTGTCTAAATAAAGTCTTCAAACCTCACTGAAATGTTTCTAAGGAGGGGGCAGTTCTTAAATCATAAAATAAAAATCCAGTGCTACAGTGCCACCACAGAAAAGTCCCTGCTTCTCACCACAACCCCCAACGTATGGATACATGGTCCCTCAAGTACCCTGGTCCCAAGCCATAAAGTACTTTGAAGGTTTACAGCAGCACCTTGAATTGAGCCCCAAAACAACTGGCAAGTGCAGTCACTGGAGTCAGGGACCAACAGAGTCGACCCACCAACCCCAGCAACTACATGAGCTACCACATTCTGCACTAATTGCAGGCTCTGAAGCATCCAAGAGCAGACCCACATAGAGTGCTTACAGTAATCTAATTGAGATGTTACCAGAGCATGGACCACAATAGCTAGGTCCAACTGACTCAGATACAACCACAGCTAGTGCACCAGCTGAAGCTGGGCCAAAGTCCCCTGGCCACAGCTGCCACCTAGCAATCCAGGAGCAGCTGTGGATCCAGAATGACTTCCAAACACTTGCTCCCACAGAGAGAATGCAACCCCATTTAGAACAGGTTGATAGCTTAGCACCTACATTGTGATTTTCCGAACCAGGAGGACCTCTGTTTTGTTCAGACTTGATTTCAGCTTATTACCCTTATCCAGTTCCCAACCACTTCCAGGCAGCACTTCATGACCTCGTCAACCGCCTTCATTTTTGGGTGGAAATGAGAGACAGAGTGCATTGCTAACAAGCAGAGTTAGAGAGGCTATAAAGGACAAGAAAGCCAGCTGAGACCGCATCCGAGTCAACTCAATCTAGCAATGGTTAGGAGATGGCTATTCAAAGAAAAATAGGCTTTGTTTAAAGCTAATGAGTGTAGATGAAAATAATCATGAATTTGTTGTAGGAAACTTTTCAATGAAAGGAAAAGATGTAAATACTGTACACACAACCTCCAATAACGCTGTGAATGTGTTCCTGGAAAACAGAGTGCTGTGTGAAACAGCACTATAGCAGGTATAGGAGTGTAATTATAACTCTGTTCTAATATGTAGATGTGCTTACAGCATTGCACTCAGCAGTAAATGAGGGAGGAACTACCATATTTCCCTGAAAATAAGACCGGATCTTATTTTTTCATGTTCAACCCATCAGGAGCATCCCCTTTACCTTCTCCATGGTGCTTGGCCACCTGGCCTCCATTGTTGCCACCTCCTATCCCGCGGGCCGGTTGCACCGCGGCCCACTGGGACCGCCCCCACACTCAGCATCGCCCTTGTCACCGGACACAGCTGTGCTCAGCTCCTGGGCGCCGAACATGGCCACAAGCCCTTTTGTTCGGCATCCAGGCACTTGCTAAGCATGGCTATGGGCTTTCCGGAAACATCCGACCCGGACGTTCTGGGGAGCCTACCGCCGTGCTCAAAAGCCTTACAGGCACTGAACACGGCTGCTGAGTGGGGGGGCCGATCCCGGTGGGCCACGGTGCAGCCAGCCCGCAGGACAGGAGGTGGCAACAATGAGCAGCAGCAACAACGGAGGCCAGGACGCCAAGCGCTGCGGAAAAGGTAAAGAAAACTGACAATCTTAACTGGGGCTTATTTTCGGGCTAGGTCTTATTTTTGGGAAAACATGGTAGCTAGGAGCACTGTTTGTTACCTTCCCACTAGCCAACAAAATGTGTGGGAAGTAAGATGAATGCGGGGGGGGGGGGGAGCAGTTAAGAATATGTTTTACAAATTAAAAACAAAAAAGAATCGGCAAACACCAAGGATTCAACAGCTCCCCTTACTCTTCTTGATAACTAGCCACGTAATAGTTCTTCTCCCCCTCCCACTGCAGTGGCTTCCCTTTGCTATATCTGTTTGAAAGATCTTTCTCAAGGGGAAAAGGAGAGCTGCTGCTTTCTTCGCGCATCTGATAAGATGGAAAAGTGTCCAGGCCTGACATTTATGAAGGTAGAATTTTGAGAGGCACTCTGGGAGGATTAAAGTGGGGTTAGGCTCTCTAGTCACTCAACCTAAAATGCTACAAATGGCAGATGGATAAAAGTTCTTTCAATGTGGCAATGATGCTAAAAGGCCCAGAGACCAAAGCTGTTTCCCCTCAAAGGGGGGGGGGGGGAGATGGATCGCTGAAAGTCAAATATACTAATTAAAATCCTTTTAAGTTCCAAGAATTCATCCATATATACTCTTATTTTGGAATAGTATACAGATGAGAAAATAAAAGTCCATCTTTTCAAATCCTGCATGTATTCCCATTTTGTCACAAGCATCCAAATACAGGCCGTCAGATAAGTATGTTTAAACATCATAAAAAGCACCTCTCCTTTATAGATTTCTCCTCAGCTCCCATCTCTGTATTCTTCACAATCCATTTGGTACGGAACTTTTTCCTCCAGTTCAGAATGAGAGATTTCACATGCCTGCATGCATTGCCTGGAGCCAGCAATACTCATATAGCTGTCAGCAAACTGATAAGAGCTGAAATTACTCCACAGAGTCCTCTTTAAAGACTAGCCAAAAGCATCACATTAAATGAAAGGGGGGGGGGGGAAGGGTCACAGAAACCAGTCACTCACGCTGTTTTAATGTGGCATTAACATAAATAAATTATTCACTCTTGCAAATGTCTTCTCTAACCCAGAGACTGAAGCCCAGTTGGAGGTCAAAGTTGAGGCACTTGGAACAAACAAAAAGACACTGGCACTGCAGTGCCAATGTGCCTCTTCTGTATGAAGAGGTCAACCAGACACCAATCTCATCCTTTTGACAAGATAGAGAGAGGCTGGCATATCAGAAAAAGCTGGGGCTTGCTACCTGAGAACTTGAAATAAAAATAACCTGAAACTATTAACAAGAAATTCTTGATCCAACATTAGCTACACAATAATAAGCTCAGGGCCACTTTGTTTTCCAATAAGGTGCAGAGGGTGTTGTCAGAAAGTGCAGAGGGTATAAAGGTGTTTTCAGAAAGTGCAGAGGGTAAAACCAGCATTGGGCACAATCTACCAGGGTGCATTTCCTGCACATGGGTCATTCCATATGAAATCAACCAATGCATGAAACCTTGATGTCATAGATTGTGTTCATTTTGGTACATTTGTACCTTACCATGAGATGTTTAAAAATTATTTTTTCAGATTTTTTTGTCCACCTGTTTTTGAGAGATTGAATTTTCAAAATTGCCTAAAAACGCCAAAATTCACTTGTCACTGTACCTTCAAATGCCATTTACACGAAACCTATGTAGGCTACAGACATGGGACAGGTGTCGTTTTAAAGCTAATGCATAGGGCTTTCGTTTGATGTACAACATGACACAATTGTAAATTTTCAAGAAAATAAAAAATATTCAAATAATATTTATTTTGAATTTTTGGAAAAACGGGATTTTAAAAAAAATTCAAAAAAATCACACTTAAAGGTATATGTCTTGTAGCCAATCAGTCAAGGTGGTATCTCAATGGTATCATGCAAAAATTAATTTTTCTTGTTGGCAGTGACAAGGAATTAAACCCCTCAAGTCCATTTTTCTACAATGTACATTGATAAAATTATGTGGTAAACTGAAATGAATCCAAACATTTATAAACAGGATTTTTATAGAGAATGAATTCACTTTCTATTTGGTAAAACTATCAAAATCATGAGCTTTTTACTTCTGTTCGTAGTTTTAAAATTTTCCTTTAGTTGCTGAATAATTCCTGAATCAGGCAGCACAGTGACATTCTTCCTCATCTAAATCATCGTCAGAAGTAAAAAAAATAACTCTTTGTAGGTCCTTTTAATCTTCCCTGTCTTTTCTTTGTAATATGTCTTAGACCTAATTAATACTTTCTTCTTACACACCGGAGACTCACCAACGGTCAAAGAGGCATTTAAGTGGCACACAGCGCAATCCTATCCAACTTACACCACCGGTGTAACCAGTGGTGCAGTGAGAACGGGAGGCCCCAAAACAGAAAGGGGATTCAAATCCCCTTTAAATCCCCTTTGGAGGGGATTTGAATCCCCTTTACGTTCTGGGGCCTCCCGTTCTCACTGCACTGCTGGTTATACCGGTGGTGTAAGTTGGATAGGATTGCGCTGTTAAAGCTGTATCAGGGTCCAAATACTCAGACTCCTTAATATGACTAGGACCAGGAATTTCATAATTCTCAGGAGGAATTTCCTTTTCAAGTATATTGTTTTCCATCTGACAAGGCTTCTCTTTTCCTAACTGCAATCTGCATGAAGTGCGTACTTTCATGTGTGGTTTGATTTCACTATTTAGTGAAACCATCCAATCAGTTATTTTCCTCAAGTCTTTACTAACCCAGTGCCCCCTTTTTTAAAAAGGGTTGCAACAGTTTTTTGACCATTAATTCTCCTCCATATTTCAAATCATGTAATTATCAAACAGTTAATGAATTAAACTTAATAAAGACAAATAAAGCAGCTTAACAACAACATAATTATATATGGTTTTGATTTTTAAAGCCCTATACGGCTCGGGTCCAGGGTATTTGAGGGACCGCCACCTTCCCTATAATCCGACCCGTACTCTGAGGTCATCAGGGGGGGCCTTGTTAACTGTACCGCCATTGACGGAGGTGAGGGGGATGGCGGCATGGAATAGGGCCTTCTCGGAAGTGGCGCCCCAATTATGGAATTCCCTCTCCCTGGAATTAAGAACGGCTCCCTCTTTAAAGACCTTTCAGTGGGGCCTTAAGACGTTTTTATTTAGGTTAGCATTCGATGCCCGACATGGTGGGCTGGCTTTTTAACAAATGTAAATATAGGTGACCCACTGGGGTTGTTTGTTTTAATTGTTTGTTTTTAATTTTAATGTGTATATGTAATTTAATGTTTTATTGTAAGCCGGCTTGAGTGCCCTTGCTGGGAGAAAGGCGGGGTATAAATTCTTTAAATAAATAAATAAATAAATAAATAAATAAATAAATAAATTTTGATTCATTTCAGTTTACCACATAATTTTATCAATGTACATTGTAGAAAAATGTCACTGCCAACAAGAAAAAATAATTTTTGCATGATACCATTGAGATACCACCTTGAAATTTTGACTGATTGCCTACAAGACATATACCTTTAAGTGTGATTTTTTTGAATTTTTTTAAATCCCGTTTTTCCAAAAATTCAAAAAAAATATTACTTGAATATTTTTGAATTTCTTGAAATTTTACAATGGTGTCATGTTGTATATCAAATGAAAGCCCTATTCAGTAGCTTTCATGTAAATGGCATTAGAAGGTATGGTGACAAGTGATTTTTGGCGTTTTTAGGCAATTTTGAAAATTCGATCTCTCAAAAACGGATGGACAAAAAAATCTGATTTTTTTTTAAAACATCTCATGGTAAGGTACAAATGTACCAAAAATGAACAAAATCCATGACATCAAAATCATTGGTTGATTTTACATGGAATGACCCACATATTCTATTTGAATGAATGGAAGTTGCTTTTCAACATCTACATGAAACCGTTGGGAGATCATCCAGGGATTTCGAGTTGGGTGTCACCAATATGCTGATGACACCCAACTCTACCTCTCCTTGCCATCTCGCTCCAGGGAGGCTGTGGAAGTCCTAGAGCGCTGCCTGGAGGCGGTTGGGGTCTGGATGAGGGCTAATAGGTTGAGATTGAATCCAGAAAAGACAGAGATCCTACTGGTCAGGAAAGCTTCGATGCAGGTACTGAGTCACCTGCCCGTTCTGAATGGGGTTGCACTCCCCCTGCAGGAACAGGTGCGCAGCTTGGGAGTACTTCTGGATTCACAGCTCTCCCTGGAAAGCCAGGTGGCGGCTGTGGCCAGGGGTGCGTTTGCCCAGCTTCGGCTGGTGCGCCAGCTGCGGCCGTACTTGAGTCGATCGGACCTGACCACGGTGGTCCACGCCTTAGTGACTTCAAGACTGGATTACTGCAACGCGCTCTACGTGGGGCTGCCCTTGAAGACGGTTCGGAAGCTGCAATTAGTGCAGAATGTGGCGGCCCGGGTGGTCACTGGAGCTAGGCGGTTTGACTCTGTTGAGCCGCTGCTTCAGCGGCTGCACTGGCTGCCCATTCGTTTCCGAGCCCAATTCAAGGTGCTGGTAATGACCTTTAAAGCCCTTCACGGTTTGGGTCCAGGATATCTGAGGGACCGCCTTCTCCCATACATTCCGACCTGCTCTCTTAGGTCATCCGAGGGGGCTCTCCTGCGTGTACCACCTCTATCGCAAGTTAGGGGAGTGGCAACACGTGGGCGAGCCTTCTCTGCTGTGGCGCCACAACTGTGGAACTCCCTGCCAGGGGATCTGAGAACCACCCCCTCCCTCATGACTTTTCGGCGAGGGCTCAAAACGTTTTTGTTTCGTCTAGCGTTTGGGTGATGGGTTGTGGCCTGCCTCCTGTGTCTCAAGATGCTTTGCCATGCTGCTTTTGTGCTCCCTACTGTTGCCCCCCCCAGTGGATTTTATTGATTTTATTGTTCTTATTGTTTTTAAATTAAGTATGTATTGTTTAAACTTACTTTCTGTATTTTAAACTGTTCTTAATTTTTGTTGTAAGCCGCCTTGGGCATTTGCCTCGGCATAGGATAAGGCGGGATATAATTTTTTTAAATAAATAAATAAGTTGAGCAAAAAGGCCAGCTCTTACAGAATTTTAGCATTTTCAGAATTTTAGCATTTTCAACAGGCCTTGCACATGGCTTCCTAGGGGGTTATGTAAATTCTCATGAGAGTTTCCCACCACTGAAGATTTAAACACTTTTTGGGCATCACAAAGCATTAAAAGCAATCTCTGAAATATAAGAATCTTGATTTCTATTGTTAACAAAAACCACCATCAAGTCTTTGGTCTGAAGGCAATGCCTTTCTAGTAACCCTGATTTTAGACTGTCTGTTTAGTTCTTCTAAAAGCAACACTGGTTTTTATGGGATATTTCCACTTTACACCCAGACTTTGAACAACTTCGGGCTATATTAGCAAAAGTCGAGGAACTATTTCTCTTTCCCTCAGTCTCCAAAATGTATACAGCATCCAACAGATTACGGTAATCCGGAATATTAGAACAAAACAAGACGGTTGGGTGCACATTCACTACCAATAGTACAGTACAGTACTGCCCTCATATCCGCTGGGGATATGTTCCAGGCCGCTCTGTGGATACTTGAAACAGAGGATAGGGGGCGAACACCCCCTCCATGGTTTCTTGAGGGATCCCCGCCCTGCCTCCCCTGTGCGCGCCCCCAGCTCTTATTTTTTTTCAGCAAGCTTCGTTTCTTCCTTAAAACAAACAGAGAAGCAGCCTCCATTGCAGGCAAGTAGAATTAGACTACGTCCTAGAGAGGCTCTGCAAGGTTTCTGTTAACCTTGCAGAGCCTCTCTAGGACTTAGTCTCGTTCTACTTGCCTGCAATAAGTAGCCGGAGGCTGCTTCTCCTGTTTAAGGAAGAAACGAAGCTTGCTGGAAAAAAAGCAAAAGCCTGGAGGGGTCCCCGCGATCCATGGATAACTGAAACCATGGATAGCTGATCAGTGGATATAGGGGCCCCACCTGTATATGGAACACATGGTGGGGAATGAGATTGAGCCGGCTGATCTCGTGCCTCCTTGAAAACCACACATTCACCAAAAAATTCTAAACCCTTTCCCTGCCCGCTACTTCTCTGCTCCAGATTTTTCTTCCTGAAATGGTTCTCCCAGCAGGGCACAAATTCCAAATACAGGTTTGTAAGAATAAACATGCATTTGGAAACCTGCAAAGGGAAAAGTGGCATGTGTGTGTGTGTCTCAATTTGTAGTGAAAGAGTGTCAGGCAAGCAATGGGTTGTCAGTCATTGCTTATGAACTCCAAATTTACCCTTTCATTAGTGGCTTTGGGGGGGGGGAAGGGGAGAGGTTCTATTACACATCTTTACATGGAAACTGAAGATAGCCTTTTGGACATGGAAGTGAACAATAACTGCCTGCAACTGAGGAAATGTGCAAGGCACCTTGGAATTCCTTGAGCATTTACAGCCCAATCCTATGGTCCGTGTCCCTTCTCCCCCCCCCCCAGCCTATGCAGCAACGCCAAAATGGCTACTGATGCATCCTGCAGTCACGGAGCGGGGGGGGGGGTAAGCCTCCACAGCATGGAGGGTTCTACTCGGACCCTCTACTCGGGGTGTTTTTTTTGCACCGAACAAACCGGAAACAGCCCGATCGAACTGAAGGGGCGGGGCTTGGGTGGTCACGTGGGGGTGTCACATGACCACCCCTGGGGGCGGTCTGGCTATGCCACTGCTTGAGAAAGTGGTACTTGCAAACAAAACAAAAAGAACAAAAGAAGTTGAAAGGCCCTGGTCAATGTGGTTCTTTCATTTGTGAGAGAGGGGAAGGCTGGGGTGGAATGCAGGATTATGACTACAACTGTACACTCTTCTCTCGTTTCATTCCTGAAAACGGCCCTTATAGTAAAAATCTGGATAATGAGTACAATTATTACATTAATTTCAATAGGGAAAATTCTAACTCATTCGAAAGCCATTCCAAGTTCACTCAAAAATCATCCTAAGTGCCTAATACCATAAGGAAAAACTTGTGTGGCATGATAAAATAGAATATTATACAGCATCAATAAAGTGTTAAAGTCAATTATGAAAATGTTTCAGAAGTTCTAGCATCACACAATGAGGTTTAGCACCTCAAACTTGGGTTGCAAACTATGAGCCCTCTTGCATTTCATCCACTTTTTCCATTAGTTTTTTCATCTTTTTCTGTTCTTTAGGACCCATATCCACAGTAATTTGTAGAAACACAGCATAAAAACAAATACACTGTAAAAGTATGTAATGCACGTGCCTGATAGCATAGTGGTACAGTACCCATCAGGCAGTGTCACACATGCCTCTTCCTGAACCGTCCTCCAAAGGTCCTGAAGAGCGCTTTCCCTAAAGCCCACAGGAGCACACCCAAGAAAGGGGGCCCTTCTGGACCTCTGTCCTACCAGGGGGAGAAATCCAAAATTCGATCCACCTCCTGCAAATCCTTCCTGGGCATGCAAGGCAAATTCATCCCTTCTCTGTCACTAGAGCTCAAGGCTGAGGGAGGGTCTATCCATTGGGTAACATGTGAGATAAACCTTGCTTCCACAAGGGACTACCCCCCCCCATTCCTGGACCTTATAGCAAAAATCTTGGTATAGATAAAGAGGGGTGGTCTTAATATGCGCACTATGGATACCGGTAAGTGAAAATCCTTATAGTGAACATACTGATAGAGAGAAGAGTGTAATTCAAAACTACCCCCCCCCCCAAAAAAACCCAGATCCAGCAATATACAAATAGCAGCAGCGGCTGAGGTTTTATTCCATGTTCTTCCCTCTTGACTTTAGTTTTTGCTTTCCATATTGTCTCCGCTACTTGCATATACAGTACATTCAGTGATACTTTCAATATCTCGTCAAAACCCTCTGTTCACTTGTGCATGACAAACAGAACAAGGATAGAGATCTACAGCAAATTAGGCAGAGCTGTCTGGAGACTTGCCACTCATAGTAGTGCCTAAATTTCAGGCTCCATGTGGATCTAATGTGAGGGAGGACTGGTTTGAGAAGAATGCTTACTAGGTGGCTTTTCTGAAATCAGGCTGGCAACGGAGCTGTTCAGACGTGGGGTGGTCTCAGAAATCCATCTGTTCAGCCAACTTGCTATCAGTTTCATAAGTTCAATTGGCTCATGTCTCTTCCAAGTGGCAAGTCTACTGGGGTTAGATAAAGCCAGAAGAACACTCTGGTTTCTGTAAAACCAAAAGGAGGGGCTCTGAAAAAAAATGGGGACATTCACACTCTTCAAGCACACATGGCCACCATATTTTTGTTCTTGAAGGCATGGGATTTAAAAGCATGAACACAAATCAGCTTGCAGGATTAGGAGTCAGAGATGTGTCAAAATTCAGGTGGACTGGGGGCCTTGCATAGCAAAATGTTTAGCCTGCTTGATTATAAGAAGTCTAGATCACTGGACTTCCCCAAGGTCTCACAGCAAGTCAAAGACAGCAAAGAAGAGGGACGAAGAAAACGCAAGCCTCTCAATCCTTAGGTTTTGATCAAACCACAAAATAACATAACTCCTCATCTCTGGTTTGCATATAATGTTTTCCTGGCAGCTCTGCAAAGCAAGGTCATATTGAATGAAGTTTGCCTCCACAATATCTAAAGTTATTTTCCTGGGGGCTAAAGTAACACATGAACACATATTGCAAACTCATCTTAATAGCGGTGATTTAATTCATATAGACTATGGAATGCATTTTGTTCATAACAGCAGAAACTGAAAAAGTAACTTTCCAACTTGTGTATGTTGCAAGTTTATCCAATTTCATTTTTTATACCAAGATATAGTACTTTCAGAACTATACTAAAAACAAAATTGTTTCAATAAAAACACTGGGTGCCTAGAAAACCATTTCAGTTTTATAGCAAATGGTCTGCTTTGATTTGTACACAACAGAAATCTGAACACCACAAGTCACTGAAGTACCCAGAAATTATTCCAAATGTGACATTTCAGAACGCTAATAACTGTCATTTCTAATTTCAGAGCTTTCTCAAGCCAAAATAATATTAACATATGAACAGTCATTTAAACACTTCTGTGCATTATTCAATAACACTGTATGTGCACAAATATTACTCAAAAAGACTATGTGCACAAATAATATAAAGATGTATGCATGAAGATAATTCACACCACTGGGGAAAAGAACAGAGGGCACTTGCTCACTGAATACCAGCTTACTCTTAGAAGCATCAATGACATTTTTGAACACAAAATATGAACATAAGAAGAGCCTTGCTGGATCAGGCCAAGGGCCCATCTAGTTTAGCTTCTTGTATCTCACAGCAGCCCACCAGATGCCTCTGGGAGCACTCAAGACAACAAGATCCCTATATCCTGTTGCCATTCCCTTGCACCTGGCATTCAGACATAGGTTACCTCTAAAACCCAGAGGGTTCATACAGTCATCACGACTTGACCAACAAGACTTAGGTGATAGCTAGAGTCTCGAGACTCTAGCTATCACCTAAGTCTTGTTGGTCAGGCCTGCAAAGCAGCTACAGCCTCGTAACTTTTGAAGAAAAACACGGAGGCTTCTCCGTTAAAAGTAAGTGCTTGGGGGGGTTGTGGAGGGTGCGGGGGGGTCACGCAGGCCCGCGAGGGGTCGGAGCCTCCCCTGAAAACCACGGAAATGGGTGTTCGCCCATTTCTGCGGTTTCAGCTATCCATGGTGGGGGCTGGAACGTATCCCCCGCGGATACGGCGGCCCCCCTGTACTGTATATTATATTAGACTCAGTGGTGTCACTATGGGGTGCAGGGAGTCCAGACCGCACCAGGTGACACCCTGGGGGGGGGCGCGATACCACTAGTGGCCAAAATTGTGAAAACTCTATTTATGAATACAGTAATACCATCATGTTATATATCAGTGTTTCTCAAACTGTGGGTTGGAATCCACTTGGTGGTTCGCAAACCAATTTCTGATGGGTCCCGCAGAGCCTCCAAATGAAAACATGGGTGATGGAAAGATCAGATAAGTAACTGCCTCAAGCCCTGAGGCTATTAAAAAAATCAGATAGCTGCTAATTGCCCTGCAAAGAGCTCCTGCAGTTTACAAGGAGCCAAACTCCTGCAGCTTGCAAGATAAATGTTTGAGTGTCTTTTTCTGGTGTATTTTTTCCCAAGTCCATCAATGACAGGTAGTGGGGGCAGGTGAAGGCTGGGTAACATAACTAAGCCCCTCAAGCCTTGAGGCTATTCATTAGGGCTGCCTCATTACGAGAAATGGGTCGTTTTCCCCCTAAATAAATACCTTATTTATCGGCGTATAAGACGCACCTTCCTTTTGGCCCTGGGTTTCAAGAAAAAAAGATTTAAAGCATTTTTGGGCCACTTACCACTTGGCTGCTTAATTAGCTAATTTACATAAATTGCACAAAAATACCAGGATCTCTTTTAAAACACACAGCAATAAGACACATGAACAAAATGCAACAGAACATAAATCCCAAGTACAAAAAAAAAACCCAGACTCAACTCTTTTTTTTTGCAGTTTCCAAAGTAAAAAACATTCCCCAACCCTAACCCATGCACAGTTTCCAAAGTAAAAAACATTTACCCCAAGTACAAAACCCCCCAGACTCAACTCTTTTCCCCCCCAACCCACCCACGCACAGTTTCCAAAGTAAACATAAATTCCAAGTACAAAAAAACCCCAGACTCAACTCTTTTCCCCCACCCCACCCCACCCATGCAGTTTCCAAAGTAAACGACATAAAAGTACAAAAAACCCAGACTCAACTCTTACCCCACCCCAACTATGCACAGTTTCCAAAGACTCCCCAACTAGGCCCAGTTCAGAACCTTACCCAAGCTGCATTCATTCACCATCCGAGAAGAGCTGGAAAGACCACGCCCTCTGCAGCTCAGCTGAACTGAACTGAAGAGCACAGCGCCCTCTGCTGGCTGCTGAGAAGCTCAACTCATGCACGTGCATAAATTAAACCCAACAAACAGCTGTAGATCGGATAGATGAGTTAGGGAAGAAAGCACAAGGGAGCTCTCCGGCTCCGGAAAAACGCGGTAAGCCCGAAAATGCTTTAAAACGGGGGGGGGGGGATTTTTTCGTATTGGCGTATAAGACGCACCCTACTATTTTGGGTCACAAATTTAGACAAAAAAGTGTGTCTTATACGCCAATAAATACGGTACATTGCTTGTAAATAAATATATTACTTCTTTCTAGATCACTTTTTTAAGCCTCATAAAGCTAGGTGGGTCTCAATAAAGTGTCATTTAAAAAGTGGGTCCCGGTGCTAAAACATTTGCCGACCATTGTTATATATCATTCAATGCATAATTTCATGCAGAATGCAATGAAATTATCTGTATTATATCAAAACAAATGGCCAAGTAACCAGAAAAATAAAACACAACTGCCTTATGCAACAAAAACTCAAATAGACCAATGACCAACAGACCAATAGACCTTAACTCAAAACAGACCAATGAGACTGATTGTTCTGAGAGCCGAGTTGGTTACTGATTTGTTGGGTGAACTGTACTGTTACATATAAAGTTAATGGGGGTGACACCATGAGTTACTGGACCGGGTGACACCAACCCAAGTGACACCACTGTCCAGGAGTAATCTGTAGAAATACATAGTCCTGCCCAATGGGCATATTTTGTAGAACACAGCTCAGTCCAACCTTGTTTCTCCCTGTTCACCTCTGGAAACCATCATGGGGGTGATGCGCTGAGCTCTCGCACCAGGTGCCGCAAACCCTAGTGATGCCTCCGATTTGACCCAATGACGACTGAAATGTTCCTACCCCACTCTGCACCCCATATTCCTATACAATGCAAAACTGTCAGCCAATCATGTTGCCTGCATGTAACAGAAGGCATAAGAAGCAGAAACAACCCCTTTGAAACTTCTGCTATTAAGGACATGGCTGGGGACCAACGTATGGGAGGTGCATACCAATAGCAAGTAGCAGTGACCACACAAAGGTGCTAAAGAAACAGAGAAAAAGGATCCACTCCTTCAAAATCATAAGAATTGATAAAAAAGGTAGCAGACAAAAGCTAGAAATGTTGATCTAACTGAAAAAATAAGATTTTTCATGACTAGAACTTTGTATCTGGTGTAGCCACCACCAGATCCAGTAACTTTTTCTATCTTTTTCTATCTTTTTCTATCACAATCATTTAATCTTCTTGCCCTCACTGAAACCTGGCTTCCGCCCCACGACACGGCTACCTCTGCCTCCCTCTCTCTTGGCGGTCTTTCTTTTACCCATACTGGCCGCCCTGAGGGTCGCGGAGGAGGGGTTGGCATTTTATTATCAAAGTCTTGCCAGTTTCAGGTTCTTCCTTCTCCCCCTAGCTATTCCTTTTCTTCATTTGAATTACACTCTATTAGACTCTTTTTTCCTCTGCAATTGCGGGTTGCTGTCATCTACCGTCCTCCTGGTTCAGCCTCTCAGTTCTTTATAGATTTTGAATCTTGGTTAACATTTTTTCTTTCAGATACAATCCCTTCCCTGATCCTGGGTGATTTTAACATTCACTTTGACGATCCTAAGAACTCTTTAACTTCCCGTTTCAGTTCTCTTTTATCTTCCTTCGGTCTCCAACCTCATATCAACTCTTCAACCCATTCCCTTGGTCACTGTCTTGACCTAATTCTCCCTTCCAAGTGTGTTGTGTCCAATTATCTTGCTTCTGATTTTCCATTATCTGACCATTACCTACTTTCTTTTACCCTTACCTATATCCCCCCTCCCCGTCATACTGTTTTCCGTCAGTTCCGTGATCTTCATTCTCTTAACCTTAATCTTTTCACTCAGTCCTTAGACTCATCTCTTGCTTCTTTTAATCCTGGGGATTCCGCTGACTCAGCTATGTCTTTATTGAATTCTACTCTTTCCTCAACTCTTGACAGCTTTGCCCCAGTTTCTATGCGCGTGTCCTCCTCTTCCTCTACAACTAAGCCTCAGCCCTGGATTACTCCCATTGTTAGATTTCTCCGGTCCTGCTCTCGAGCAGCCGAACGTCTTTGGAGAAAGTCCAGGGAGTGGGCCGATTTTATTCATTTTAAGTTTGTTCTTTTATCCTTCTCACGCGCTTTGTCGATGGCAAAACAAGACTACTTTCAATCTTTGATTTCCGCCAATGAGAGGCGCCCGCAGCGCTTGTTTTCCTGTTTTAACACATTGTTAAAACCTTCTTCTCCCTCTGTTTCTCCATTATTTTCTCCTTCTGACTTTGCTAATTATTTTATTACTAAGATCACTACCATCCGCTCTGAGTTGACTTCTCATGACCTGGTTCACACCACTAACTTTCCTACCCCTGCTACCAATAAATTTCATGTGTTTTCTCCTGTTTCTTTGGATGAACTTACTTCGTTGCTGAACTCATCCAAACCTACTACCTGTTCTCTTGACCCACTTCCCTCTCATCTCCTAATTTCTATTGCCCCATCTTTGCTACCCTCCCTTCTCTATATCTTTAATCTCTCTCTTTCTTCGGGCTCCTTCCCCTCAGTTTTTAAACATGCTTTAGTTTCTCCTATCTTGAAAAAATCCTCTCTCGACCCTTCTTCTTTGGCTAGTTACCGCCCAATCTCTCTGCTTCCTTTTCTCTCTAAGGTGCTGGAACGAGTTGTCTATTCACGCTGTCTTGAGTTTCTTGAAACTAACTCCATCTTGGATTCCTTCCAGTCTGGCTTTCGCCCACGGCATTCCTCAGAGACCGCCCTTACTAAGATCTCGAACGATCTTTTGCGGGCCAAGGCGAATGGCCTTTATTCTATTCTTGTCCTCCTTGACTTATCTGCGGCCTTTGACACCGTAGATCACCGTCTTTTATCAGACATACTCTCTGACCTTGGTTTCTCAGGCCTTGTTCTCGATTGGTTTTCATCTTACTTGTCAGATAGATCTTTCTCAGTAGTCTCGGGTGGGCAGACCTCGCCTTCTGTTCCTTTATCTGTTGGAGTTCCTCAGGGCTCCGTTTTGGGTCCCCTTCTGTTTTCTCTATACACACTTTCCCTGGGTAAACTCATTAGTTCTTTTGGTTTTTCCTATCATTTGTACGCCGACGATACCCAGCTCTACCTTTCCACCCCTAATCTTTCGCCAGAGCTAGAGCTGCAAGTGTCATCCTGTTTAACAGCTGTTTCTCACTGGATGCACCATCGGCGTTTGAAGCTCAATATGTCTAAAACTGAGCTTCTCATTTTCCCTCCTAAGCCTACCCTTCATTGCTCCTTTTCTATCTCTGTTAATAATGTTTCTATCCAGCCGGTTCAGGAAGCCCGCAGTCTTGGTTTTATCTTTGACTCCTCTCTATCATTCATTCCTCAGATTCAGACTACAGCTAAAGCCTGTAGATTTTTTCTCTATAACATCGCTAAAATCCGTCCATATCTCTCCCCTTCTACTGCAAAAACACTGGTTCATGCTCTAGTAATCTCACGGCTAGATTACTGCAACCTTCTCTTGGCAGGGCTTCCTCTTTCTCATCTCCATCCATTAATTTCTGTTCAGCATTCAGCTGCACGTATCATCTCACTTGCTCGTCGTTATGATCATGTCTCCCCTTTATTGTCCTCCCTTCACTGGCTCCCTTTCCCTTTCCGTATCAGGTATAAACTTTTGTTACTCACTTTTAAAGCCCTGCATGGGCTAGCCCCTCTTTATCTAACTGATCTCCTTTCTCTCTATACTCCTACTCGCACTCTTCGTTCTGGTAGTCAAAGTCTCCTTTTTCAACCCAGGATTCTCTCTGCCCCGTCCCGCATCCGTCCTTTCTTTCTTGCTGCCCCACATGCCTGGAATCTTCTTCCTCTGCATGTACGGCTTATTACTTCCCTAACCAGCTTTAAAGCTGAGCTGAAAACCATATTGTTCAGGGAAGCGTTCTCAGGGAGCTCGTGATTGTCCCTCTGTTGTCTGATAGTATCTGTTATGATGTAATTTGTTTCAATGAGGTGATATGACTTGTTCTATATTTGATGTTTTAACTTGTTTCTTTCTTTGATATGGTACTTTTTATTTTTTTTTCTTTTACCTCTTACTATCTTAGAGTGTACGCCTTGGGCAGGCTTTTATATGCTTCTATATGTGTTTGAATTCTTCAACCTTGTACAGCGCTGTGTATAGTGACAGCGCTTTAGAAATAAACTTTAATAATAATAATAATAATAATAACTTGCATGCAGTATTTAATACAGAGATTCTCACAAGTTGAAAGCCAGAAATACAGCAAATATTTGTGCTGCTGATTCTCTCAAAGCAATCCTCACTGGACAGAATTCCTTGAGAGTCGATTTGTATTGTAAAGAGTTTCATTCACTCACCATCCAAACAGCCAGTTAGGTAGGAGAAAGGATCCATGTGCATCTTCCTGCCCCACCCAACAGTTAATTAAAATTGTTAAGGGCTTTACCTAGAAGTTTCCTGCATATGGGTGTGTCCCCCACCCACATAAGCAAGTCTGCAGTGTCCCAGCTACTGTACTACAAAGGCAAGTACATAAGGTTGATTCTGCATGTGGATCACCATCAATGACTGTTCAATAACAAAACACTATGTTTAGATTTTTAAAATGTCCTAGAGTAATCTTGAAAGTAGTAAAGTATTGTGGGAAGTCAAAACACAACACGGATAGAAAATGAAAAGGATGGGCTGAGGACAAAAGACAACAGAATCAGTGAGCTGGCAAATCTGAGCACTCTCTTATTCCCACCTCCTTTCATAAGAGAGAAAACAAGTATGTTTTAACCTGTGTGTCAAGGACCATCTTTAACCCATCACTTCATAGTGAAATAGTTTCATGGCCAAAGCAAAAGAAGGGGGAGAGGGACAGCTGCCGAGCAGGTGGTGGTTTGCTTCACACAAACTAAGAATGTGAATCCATGGACTATTTCGTTATTCAGCATCTACAGCATCTACACTGGATACCATTTTCAAATATATATATTTTCAACAAATATCACACAACCATGACTCCCTGGGGAAATATCACAGATGCTTCAACTTAGGAATCTGCTCATAAATAAGGCTGACATCTGATGAAATATGAGTATCCTGTTCATGGCACACAGCACAACCTGGTTGAAAAACCAGTGGCAAAGTATGCCAGGGACCATATTCTGGTTTTTACACATGAGCATTAATACTACTGTTAGAAAACGATTCCTAGGCACCCCCTTGCCAGGCACCTAAAAATCTGATAACAGGCTCAGTCAAACATTTTGCCAAGTAAGCAAATATAATTTACCCTGATCAACCCTCCTATATATCTGAAGTCAACTCCTACAATAAGAGTCAACTGGTTTGTGATGCTTCAACTTCCTCTCTTATTGTGCTTTTTAAAAAACAAAATGTGAAGTCTTTGCTAAATTACTTACAGCACAATCTGAGGCATGTCTACTCAGAAGTAAGTCCCATTGTGTCCAGTGGAGCTTACTCCCAGGAAAGTGTTACAGGACTGCATCCTTAGTAAAGCTACCGTATTTTTCGCACCATAAGACGCACTTCCCCCCCCAAAAAATAGGGGGGAAGCCTGCGTCTTATGGAGCAAATAAAAAAAAGTAAAAATACTTACCGGGGCTTTCTTGAAAACCAGAAATGGCCGGAAATGGCCGGGTTTTGACGAAATGAAGATCGGGGAGGCCTGCGCGAGCCTCTGCAGGCCTCCCCGAAGCCCCGGTAAGTATTTTTTTCTTTACATTTTTTTATTATTTTTATTTTTATTTAAAAAAACATGTTATCCCTATTTTTTGCTCCATAGGATGCATGCGTCCTATGGTCCGATGCGTCCTATGGAGCGAAAAATACGGTAGACCCCAATTAAAGTGACAGGAAGAAAAAGGACACATAGCTTTTCCCACTACACTACATCTCCAAGGTATCCATCGATATGGGTAAAGAAGTTCAATTAATTAAAAATTATAGGTGTTTTTTTCATGTTGATGCTGTAGTTAAAATCAGGGGTTCAGTATTAATTCGTATTCACACCTTCAGGAGATTTGAGTTGTGAGCACAGAGAAATTAACATTGGAGGTTATTAGATAACCCAAGTAGCATCTCTGTTCAGCTGTTTTCCTCTACTATAAACATCTATCCTTAATCCAATTTTATATTTTTCATACTAAATTAGAATCATTGTCAAAGTTATAATTAAAGAAAAAAGACTTAATTAAGGCCATGTGCAGCCCACCCTATTGCACTACCCATTGCTTCAGTCCCCTGATTCATTCATAGCTTTTCAAAAGAAACATACTGGCAACATCCACAAACATCAATGCACAAGCAGTAAGTGGAACTGCTCACACAAGTAAAATGATTACAGAGTTACCTGAAAGTAAGCTCCACTGAAATCAGTAGAACTTACTTTTGAGTACTGTAGTGTTCGTAACATTGTACAGGAGGCAGCAACTAAAACCATCCCAAAGAAAAAGAAATGCAAGAAAGCAAAGTGGCTGTCAGATGAGGCTTTACAAATAGCTGTGGAAAGAAGGAATGCAAAAAGCAAAGGTGAAAGGGAAAGATATAAACAACTGAATGCAGATTTAGAAGAACTAAAGAGCCTCTTGATGAGAGTGAAAGAGGAGAGTGCAAAAGTTGGCTTGAAACTCAACATTAATAAAACTAAGATCATGGCATCTGGCCCCATCAATTCCTGGCAAATAGAAGGGGCAGAAATGGAAGCAGTAACAGATTTTACTTTTCTGGGATCCAAGATCACTGCAGACGGAGACAGCAGCCATGAAATTAAAAAACGCTTACTCCTTGGAAGGAAAGCTATGGCAAACTTAGACAGCATAATAAAAAGCAGAGATATCACCATGCCAACAAAAGTTCGCATAGTCAGGGCGATGGTGTTCCCAGTAGCAATGTATGGTTGCGAGAGTTGGACCATAAGGAAGGCTGAGCGCCGAAGAATAGATGCTTTTGAACCGTGGTGCTGGAGAAGACTCCTGAGAGTCCCTTGGACTGCTAGGAGATCAAATCAGTCAATCCTAAATGAAATCAACCCTGACTGTTCCCTGGAAGGACAGATACTAAGGCTGAAACTCAAATATTTTGGCCACCTAATGCGAAGAGAGGACTCTCTGGAGAAGACTCTGATGCCGGGAAAAATTGAAGGCAAAAGGAGAAGGGGAAGGCAAAGGATGAGATGGTTAGACAGCATCACCGATGCAACGAACATGAAAATGAGCGAACTCAGGAAGATAGTGGAGGAGAGGAAGGCCTGGCGGGATATGGTTCATGGGATCACGAAGGGTCGGACACGACTTAACGACTGAACAACCACAAAAGTGTATATACACATCGGATTGTGCTACCCAGGCCCTAACCCAGCTGTTAACTAATTACAGAGTTGATTAATCACCTCCTTTTTAACCAACTGATATAGCATATTTAATTTTTATATTACCAAAATCTCAACAGAAGTGCCTTATGAGGATGCTGAAAAAATGCAAAGTAACTGAGAAACTATTAAACACAACCACACATTTTTAGAATGAAAGCACATTTAATACTTGCTTTCATTCTTTTATATACCACAGTCAAAACAGCCTTTAAAAAAAGTACACTCTCAGCTCACAGCCATACTTATTAAATGCTCTTACCAATTAAAAAATTACCCCATTAATCCAATAAAATGTAATTGATTAATCTAGGAATTAATGCAATAGCAGCTATATCAAAGGGGCTGGTGTAGATGAAGTTGAACACTTTCAAATACGAAGCCCTCAGACGACAGGACATACAGTCATTTATTGTATCACTTGAGTACATACCCTGTTTCTCCGAAAATAAGACAGGGTCTTATATTAATTTTGGCTCCCCAAAACCATGCTAGGCTTTACTTTCAGGGAAGGTCTTATATTTATGAGTGCCAGCAAAAATCATGCAAAAATGATGGTAGGTCTTACTTTCGGGGAAGGTCTTATTTTTTGGGAAACACGGTAGGTTAAGCAGGGCTGGGCTAAATATTATAATCAAACGAGCTATCAGAGATACCGTATTTTTCGCACTATAAGACGCACTTTTCCCCCCCAAAAAAATAGCGGGGAAAAAGCGTGCGTCCTATGGTGCGAAGTAAACATCGGGGGGGGGGAGGCCTGCAGAGGCTCGCGCAGGCCTGTGCGAGCCTCTGCAGGGCTCCCATCGGCCCCAAACAGCGATTTTAGGCCATTTCCGGAATGGCCGAAAATCGCTGTTTGGGGCCGATGGGAGGCCTGCAGAGGCTCGCGCAGGCCTGCGCGAGCCTCTGCAGGCCTCCCCCGATGTTTACTTCGGCCCCAAAGAGCGATTTTCGGCCATTCCGGAAATGGCCGAAAATCGCTCTTTGGGACCGATGGGAGGCCTGCGCGAGCCTCTGCAGGCCTCCCCCGATGTTTACTTCGGCCCCAAAGAGCGATTTTCGGCCATTTCCGGAATGGCCGAAAATCGCTCTTTGGGGCCGATGGGAGGTCTGCAGAGCCTCTGCAGGCCTCCCCCGATGTTTACTTCGGCCCCAAAGAGCGATTTTCGGCCATTTCCGGAATGGATGAAAATCGCTGTTTGGAGCCGAAGTAAACATCGGGGAGGTCTGCAGAGGCTCGCGCAGGCCTCCCCGAAGCCCCCACAGGCCTCCCCGAAGCACCCCCAAGCCCAGGTAAGTACAAACCTTTTTTTCTCTATTTTATGCTCCATAGGATGCATGCGTCCTATGGATCGATGCGTCCTATGGAGCGTAAAATACGGTAGTTTATTCTACATATGTAGGGTGTGGGGAAGCTCACTTCTTGGAGGGTTCACCAAAAAGCCAGATAGGGATTTGTTGAGGGTGCTTTAGGTGTGAACTTGAAGTTGGCGGGGGGGGGGGTTGATTAGATGAACCACTGGAGCCCTTCCAACTCTACAATTCTGTGATTCCAGAACACTGACAGATGTGGCTCTAATTTTATACTTACAACTTTGCCAGATGTTACATCCTCCATAGACTAAAAGGAAAGGAAAGATGCTCATTTCTACCACAAGTACAGGACTAAAGTTTGTAGGTCTACTGAAACAGACACTTTTGCACTTGCAGGGTCAAAAACCTGAACAGTTAATATAGATATAGAAACAGTCACATCAATAAAATGTCTCAAGTCAAAGTTGCACTCTCTTTTTCACCTTTAGAAGTTGATTGAAAGGTAATAGCTTCTAGCTTAATCATACTGGCTAATTGACCCATTTGGTCTCCGTGTAGAATGTCTAGCAAAAAGGTTAAAAAACATCAGTATGAACCTAGAGAACAGAGACCTCTTCTGGTTGTTTGTCATACTAACAAAGCATCTCAGCATAGGGAAAAACTCAGTAAAATCACAGAAACTGAATACAGAAGTAGTAACCTAATTACCTCACATTTGAATATCAGACAGGCCTGGCACAAGCCTTTCATCTGGGGCCAAGTCCACTTTTTTCCCCCTTTGGCACACAGACACGCCACACTAGTTTCTCACCCTGCCCCAGTTCCCTACCATCATTGTTGCCTTCGACGGTGACAACAGTCACCATTGCTATGCTGACTGTGCAGGGGCACCCACATTGCTGCCTCCACCACCCTCTCAACCATATCTGTGTTAAATATATAGAGAGATGAATAGGATTTTCAGGAAATGGCATTAATTTAAGGAAATTTAAGCATGCCTGACAATAGCAGTTCAATACTGAAGCAAAGCTACAGAGAGCATTATTGTTTTTACTGTATAGTATTTGTCATTTTACTGAACAGCATGATATAAATTATTAAAACAAACAAAACACTAAACAAAGTGAAAGTAAAGAAGATGATGCAGTGTCTCCAACCTCCACAATAGTAAGACTTGCGAACATGGGCTTTGGCTCTCAGGACAATCAATATTCATGGTCCATGATCAAGTTTATTTTACCTGTCTCTGCATCTCTTCAATCTGCTTCTGGGGTATGCTTCGAAGGATGTTATATGTCTCAGACATCTTTTCTTCAGGTATCACCACAGAAGCTCTAAAAGAAGGAGTGTGCAAAGGAAAACAAGAAGAATTTTAGAAAATGCCAGACAACATAATTCTATTATCCTATCTTTATTGCCAACTCTCCTTTGAAAACACATTTTTTTTTGCAAAAGGCAAGTCTTTTAATTTGCTAATTCATCAATTTATTTAAATTAGAAAACTTATTTCCAGAGAGCCAAGCTGATAAAACCAAAGTTCGAAAACATATGAACCTAAAGGAAATGGATAGTCAGGCATTATATACTTTCCTGTTCAAACAGCAAAACAGGCCCAAAGCACTGTTGGCTTCCCCTTCCTTCCTCTCCTCGCACCATATCCCCTACTCGTCACAAGCGGGGGGGGGGGGGCAGTGGCTGCCCTTTGAAGCCAAACATAAGGAGTTGTAGAGAAGAAGGGGCTCTGTGAACAGTCAGTCTCTAGGACATAATCTCACCTACCAAACTCATGGATATTGAAAGCAACCACATGTTCAAAAAAAAAACCCAATGTGGAAGAATCCAAACTCATGGATTAGGAGGGTGACAAATTAGGAGAGCAAGGAGATACAGTACCTGGATATTCTGTAGGCATGAAGCACATTACTATGTGGATTTCTGCACATGTGATTTGGGCTTTAGGCTATGCCTTTCATGAATACCAATCGAGTTGAGTCTTAAGGGTACAATTCTAGATACACTTATATGGGACTAAGGCCCACTTAATTTTGTGTATGTCTACTTAGAAGCAAGCCCCTTTGTGGGCCACAAAGGGGCTTACGTCTAAGTAGACATACACAAAATTGCACTGTAAGTAGCTTATTTTCAACATGTTGCTAGTGCCAAGCCCTGCACACCCATGCAGTTTGCAAATACTGTAAATCTCAATCATCAAGCACATAAGATCATAAAGAATATACCTCTTCCAGTCCAGAACCTCAGAGAAAGGCAGAATGTAAGAATCAGCTATGACAACAGGGATGCAGCCAGCCTGAAGTACATCACTCAGTACAGCTTGTCCCAAGCGGGCTCCCCGCAAAACCACACAGAATGTGGCTTCCTGTGATCAAATGGCAACACACACGAATTTGGTTAGACAGTGAATTTCTGTAACTCACATACACACAACTCTTCTCCTTGCTCTGATAACACAAGCAAAAGTAGCAGCATCCATTTTGCGTTCCCTCACCTGTTAGCTTATCTATCATATAACATTTTTTATTGTTTTCCTTAAAACCGTTACATGAACTATTCACTGCCTTGGCCTGCTCTTCTGTGGGCTGAGTTTAGAACTTACTAATAAAGGTAACATGGCTTTTCCATTTTTTTCATTTTAGGTGCTATAGATCAGAATCATGTCATAGGGAGCTTTCCAAAGTTATTCTTCAAAGCCCTTCAAGGGGTGTTACCTTGCTTACACAGGCCCTCCCGTTCAACAAGGAGGTGGGTGGAAGCCACCCCATACTTTAAACCGTGAGTTGCTTCAGCAATTACAGTGATGACATGTCCAAGAGGAGAAGGGAAGGCTGAAAGGGGTACAAGCATCCCCTGTTAACGTTTCAGACTGCCACCTAAACTGTGCAGCCACTAGCACTGGATCAAGAAAGCCAGCATGCTACAGTGGTTCGTGTCGGTTATTACCGTCAAGTCAGAAATTCAAATCTCCACTCCAACATGAAGATGGAGTGTGGCTGTGTGGCTTTTGGCAAGTAATTAGTACATTTCAAGCTATCCTATCCAACATGGACCTGGCATTGTGCAACAGACCACCCTGGAACTGACAGCAGCAAACACTATATCAAATTATACTGCATGTAATCAGTTAAAGGTTATAGGGCATCTTGTCCTGCAAATGGAGATCTGCACACAAGACCATTTATTTTTAAGAGCCCATTTTCTAAATTCATACTCTTCTGGGATCAAGTAAAACAAATGATAAGGAGTATGCTCCACTAGACAGGAAACGTTACCTGAAGCACCTGAGGGTAATCGAAGACCTGATTCTTGTGGCAACGTTTACGAATAAAAGGGGTTCCCTCTGAGAGATTGGTACATTTGTCCAGGATCAGCACGGATTTTGCATTCTCAGTTTGAAGAGCCTCCAAATCAGACCGGTACTCAGGATGAAGAGCCATTTGAGAAGACAGGAGGAAGTACCTGCGGGGACTGAAGAGCACCACAAAGATAACCTGACACATCTAGCAATATCCTTGCTAGATAATCTAGAGCAGTGTTTCTCGAACTGTGGGTCGCGACCCAATTTCTGGTGGGTCCTGCAGATCCTCCAACGAAAACAGTGGTAATGGAAAGATCAGCTAACTAATGCCTCAAGCCCTGAGGCTATTCAAAAATCAGAGTTTTTTGCAAATAAATAAATAAAATATTACTTATAAATAAAAATATTTATTTCTTGATCACTTTTTTTTTAAGTCTCATAATGCTAGGTGGGTCCCAATAAGAGTGTCATTTAAAAAAGTGGGTCCCGGTGCTAAAAGGTTTGGGAACCACTGATCTAGAGAGTGTTATTCTTTATATTGAAATGAGGTTTGTGGTTGTTAGTTTTACAGACCTGCTGCTAAACAGGTTTTCCCCCTGCTGGATTTTGGAGAGTTAGCAGCCAGATAACAGTTAAAAGCAATCACGTTTCAGCCATGTACTGCTAAATGTTGGAAAGATGCAAAAGCTGTATGAGCAATAAGCAGAAATTATTAGCATGTAGATGAGATACAGAGTTGTGAATTACAAGTACATCCTATGCAAGGAGTCCTACCTAGATAAATATGCCGGCAATCCACCAACCGGCAACAGTATTTGGTTAGAAAATGCCATTTCTACTGCTGAAAATCAACCTCAGTCTGCTCTAGCTGGTGTATAACACCTAGCAGTACAAGGAAACATAAGGGCTGGGATCTAAAGCACTCACGGCTGTGCTTTATGCTTCTCCATGGGCAGAATTGTGGCAATGATGAATCCCTCTTGGTCAAAGTCTGTACCCTTCTATTTTCCTTTGCTTGGAGTTTTTCTTTGCTTGGTGGAGTTATGCATTTAAATTACAACTTTGCCGTACACATAAAGACAAACATTCCTACCATCATTCCCTTGAATCTCTCCAATTGAGAAGCAACACATGCACAGAGACTTGTCTGTTAAAAAGCTACTTGCACAAGTCTTATTCATATACAGTACTTACTATTGGCACTTCTGGCTTTACAACTGTAAAGCTACAGATTAAAAAAAAAAACCTAAAGTCTCATCTCAGGTTTCCAAAATGAATAAACGTTACACCATGCACCAGCACACCTGCAGGTAAGTGCTAGAAATGCCAAAGGTCTGAGCTAAGTGGCACATGATTGAAGCCATTGCTTTTTAAAAAAAAAAAATCCTGAAATTCAAGTCTAGCTATTAAAGTAAGGAAGATCGATTTCTGATACAAATCTGAACACCTGGAATACATATCTGCAAGAAGAATAGAATGTTAATGTTTCTTCTCTCACTGACAACTCAGCCTTCGGGAGAGGAATTCCTAATTAAAAATATTGTAACCTACCCTGAGACTTTGCATAAAGTGACTTAATAAAAGCATTGTCTTATGGTGCGTTTCTTAAAGTAACAAGAACAGGCCAGAAGATGGCACTCTGCACCTATGGCAACTCACCTATAGCTTGCTATTGATTAGGCCCGTTCAATGGAACCTCACCCGTATAGCTGACTGTTGAGCTGCTATTAAGTATTCACTGAATTAGCCTCAAGCAGTACAAACTGATACATGGCAACTGAAAAGCAAAATATTAAAAGGAACGTCCCAACAGACTTAAGAAACTAGAGAGAACTAAAAAATGCAGCAGAATTGCTGTTTTTTCCCCTTGAGTTATACAAGAGATCATCTTTTCCTGTGACCCATAGTACTGATGAGGTAGATGTGCTCAGGTGCCCCTCACTTGAAGAAACCCTCTCAACTGAAGGAGTTTAGTCATTAGCCCCTATTAGGAAAAGGCTGAGCTCTTCTATACAACCACACACTGAAGCTGCAATCCTACAACTTATAGGGATACATTTACATTTACTAATAATCACTGAAGTGCCCACTAGTATATATCAGGGTCTATTTATTTCTTCCATCAAATTATTGGCTTCCATTCACCTCTCTGGGAGAAGGTACAGAAGCCAAAATCAGATACACATTGCTGAGGTTGTGTCATTTACTGCTATGGGAGAAGGCACAGGCGTTCCTACGCACCCACGAGGTTGGAGCGGGGGGGGGGGCCGATGCCCCCCAATAAAACTGTCAAAAATTTAGGTTTTGGTTTCGTTTTTTTCCGCATTTTGTTTACTGTCTGCTGGTGTTTTTAGTGTTAGCAGGGCATCTGTGTGTGTGTGTGTGTGTGTGTGTGTGTGTGTGTGTGTGTGTGTGTGTGCGCGCTTTTTCCCCACTTAGCTTGTATTGGAAGCTTCCAGCGACGTTCTTCCGCCTGCTCCGGGCGCGAACTCCGTAAAGCATCCAGAAGCGCTTTCCACAGTTCGCGCAGGCGCAGAACGTCGATTGGAAACTTCATTGTTTTGCACCTGCGCGAACTGTGGAAGACTTGCGCAGGCGCAGAACGACGAAGTTTCCAATCGACGTTCTGCGCCTGCGCGAACTGTGGAAAGTGCTGCTGGGCGCTTTACAGAGTTCGCGCCCGGAGCAGGCAGAAGAACGTCGCTGGAAGCTTCCGATACAAGCTAAGTGGGGAAAAAGCACGCGCACGCACGCATGCACGCACACACACACACACGATGCCCCGTTAACACTAAAAAACACCGGAAAACAGTAAAAAAACCCCAAAAAACGGGGTAAACAAAAACGAAGCCTAGGGAGCCCCACCCCGCCCCGGGGCCCATCACCCCATATCAGCCGACGCCTCTGAAGGATAGTCAGCACTAGAGGTGCATGCACCCTAGAACAGAGAAGAAGCACCACACCAAAAGCTCAACGTGACCAAAAGGAAGCTGCAAACAGGCATACAACACATACAAAGTGGAGAACCACAACAAATGTGACAATGTACCCCCCCCCCCAGTCCATCACAAGAGTGCTTCTGTTCAGGGCTCCAAGCCAACCTAGAACACAGAAAAGAAACACAGGTGCAGAAAAGAGCGACCAGAATGATTCGTGGGCTGGAGCACCTCCCTTATGAGGAAAGGGTACAGTGTCTGGGGCTTTTCAGCCGAGAAAAAAGGTGCCTGAGGGGGGACATGATTGAGACTTATAAAATTATGCATGGGATGGAGAGAGTGGATAGAGGGAAATTCTTCTCCCTCTCGCACAACACCAGAACCAGGGGACATGCACTAAAATTGAGTGGAGGGAGAGTTAGAACAGACAAAAGAAAATATTTCTTCACCCTGTGTGTAATTCATCTGTGGAACTCCTTGCCACAGGATGTGGTGATGGCACCTGGCCTAGATGCCTTTAAAAGGGGTTTGGACAGATTCATGGAGGAAAAGACCATCACAGGTTACAAGCCATAAGCAACCTCCAGGTTTTGGAAGTGGGTTTTCTCTGTGCCAGGTGCAGGGGAGTGTCAACGGGAAACAGGTTATCTTGTTGTCTTGTGCTCCCTGAGGCATCTGGTGGGGCCACTGTGTGATACAGGAAGCTGGACTAGATGGGCTTTTGGCCTGATCCAGCAGGGCTCTTCTTATGTTCTTATGTTAACACAAGTCTTCTAGTGCTGCTCTGGGTTTGCATGGGGAACGTTTTGGGAAGGTAAAAGGAAAAAATAATAATAATAACCAGTATTTATATACCGCCTTTTCTTTGGTCATCAGATTTCTCCTCTGACTTTAATTCAAAGGCGGTTTACATGGGAAGGCTTTCTAAACCCCAACGGGTTTTTACAATACAATACACGTGTCAATATACAATACAATAGATATGTTCTGAAATCCCCGTCCTAAAGTGAAGCCATCATTAAGCAGGTCTTGCTGTGCTTTGAAGTTTAGCACTGTGCTTAAAGCTCCAGCAATCTTGCCTATTAGCTGTTTGGCTTTAGATAAGGGCTTTGAAGTTCAGCGCTGTGCATAAAGCCTCAAACAGCTGATGAGCTAGGACATTAAAAAGACGCATGTTTTTAAATCCTTTCCTCTTTTTTACTGGGGACCTCCGTCATATATCCGGATCATCGTTAAGCGATCCGTCATTAAGCGAGGGACACTTGTAATATGTTCTAATCTTTCATAGAACCCTTCATTCTAGATGGTTTCTTTCACAGTCCAGCTCTCTCTGTGGCAATCGCCTCACCACGCTTCAACTGACAGGCAACCCTGACTCCCACTCAAGTGCAGCTGCAGCTTCTCCCCCTCACAGAGACTCTGCAGCTCGTCAGCTCGGTGTGCCGACAGCTCTTCCATGGACACTTCCGGCCGTCCCGAACTGCCGTCCTTGAGATCTTCAGGCATATGAGAAAGTCACTCTACCAACTGAGCCAGACCTCCTGAAAAAGGATGTTTTGCTTTCTTCTCACCTTCCTGAAACCTACGTGCAATACAACTGTAAAGGACTAGCTTCTAGCCCCAAGACTGAGCAATTTAGCGCTATAAAGCAGGGAGAAGAAAGATTTCTGGAGAATGGAAAAGAAAAAAGGTATCCTTTTTCATTCTCCACCCCAACACACTCCATATATTTTATTTTCACATTTTTCGTACCGCCCTTCCTCCAAGGAGCTCAGAGTGGTGTACATAATTCCCTCCTTTTTGTCCTCAGAACAACCCTGTGAGATAGGTTAGGCTGAGAGGTAGTGATTGGCCCAAGGGATTTGAACCTGGATCTTCTAGGCCTAAGTCCAATTCCAGAACAATTTTATTGTATTTTAATTATGGCTATAATTACCTTCGACTACTGGAGAAAGGAAGGATATAAAGCTTTTAAAATATAGTGTGGGAAGGGTTCTTTAACCTCATAGGGAGCACTTCTTGACCCTACCCCCTCCAGGATACTATAAGCTGTTAGGGCCTTGAGCAGGCCAATTCCCTCCTCCTATTCCCCCCCCCCCATTGCCCTCAACATTTTAGGACTTCTGGAGGCTACTCAGCATGTTTAGTACTCATTAGGGCTTTTTTAAAAATGTCTTTTTAATTTACAAATGTACGTTTTTCTACATACCTCATGAGTCCCTCAACTAAGCAGAAACCACTACCTTGTCTGGGATGAACAAAGGCAAAATCATGCAATATTTTGCCATATAAAGCATTATCTGCAAAGTAAAGAAACATCTTACCCCAATGAGTTGCCTCTGTCTGAAGGCATCTCCGATATGGTACAACATTGCTAAGTTTACTTTACCTTGGAAAATGCAAAACACCACCACATTTCAGAGAAGTAAATAGGAATATGTTCTTAAAGTCAACGTGGTGGCAGTGAAATTCAAGTTACGGTCTGTAAGAGTATGTACTGGGTCACACTCCTTGCAAGTTTTTGAAACTGACTTCTTCCCCCCTAGAAATGCAATTGGCAAGGTTGTCAAAAAAGTGTAAGATGGAGAGAAAATGATACCTGTGATTAAGAATTCTCCATGTATCCTTGAATTTCTCCCTTTCTACTTTAGCAAAACATTGCAGAATACAAGAGGATAAATACAAAAACCTGGATTGCATAAGCTGTTAAAACATCTGACAAGCCAGTCATTTCATGAAAGCTGAAAAGCGTGAACACGATTACCCAGTAAGTCAAGCTTCCATTACATTTGTGAAGTTATTTTAAGTTTCTATCCGACATGGTTCCGACGAATAAAGCATGGTTTCCCTGCAGTTCTACTCGCCCTCCCTTTGGCATTTTGGGAGGGCTGTTTTAGAAGAATTCCAATATCTGAAAGGGTTTGCCCGTGTGAATTGGGAGAAGTGGACTGGAGACAGTAGAACATGTCCTGTTTCGCTGTTCATTTTATCAGGGGCTGCGTGCTAGGTTTATTTTCCCCTTTATTAAAAAATATTCCAGTTTGACTGACGAGGAGTTGGCCAAGATGCTCCTTGTGGGAAATAGCTCCTGGTCTACTATCCAGTGTGCAAGCTTTTTGGCAGCTGCTTGCAAAACTCGAAAGAGTATTGTCAGTATCGAGGGATAATTGTAATGCTTATTTAAGCTCTGTTTGTTTGCCCCTCTTTTGTGTAGTGTCTCCTACCTGTTTTAACTTAGGTTTGTTATGTGATGCTCTGTTGATGTTGTGTTTTGTTGTGCTATGCTGCTGGACATTGACTGTTAATAAACTATTGATTGATTGCAGTTCTACTCTAGGTAGTCAGGAATCCAGCAAGGAAAGAAATTTGTGAATATTAGGCAAACAAAGAATTCATGTAATTTCCCTCGTTACAAAAATATGGAGGTTTGAAATTGCCAGAGACTAGGGTGATGAAGGCAGAGAAACCAAGGGATATATGAGGAATAAAAACTTTTCAAGCACAAATGATCAGAAAGTCAGGAAGGGTGTATGAGCCCTGTTCATTCTGGTGGCTGGGGCTGGTGTTAGCAGAGGCAACTTTCACATTGATCAGCTTTTTTCTACAACTCGTTTCTACAAGGGTTAACGTGTAACAAAACAAACTGAGCAGAGGTACCCAGGGAAAGCAGGCTCTATTGCACAGGATCCATAGCAGACAGAAAATGAAAACTATCTTATCAATTTAATGGAAAAGATTGGATTCCCTAAAGCTACTTCTACAACAATCTCTTAAAATTAACATTTTAGGGAGGTACTTCTCATTTCTACTGTTTTCAACAACAACAGGAGCACCGATACCAGCAGAAACATGACCAGTAATGGAAAGTTTCTGGTCTTAAGGTTTGAATCTCTTAGCAGCTCAGATTCATCTTTGTGACATTGCTAGAAAACACACAGTTATATGACATCACTCATCCTCAACTTACCCCAATCCATTGTTAGGCAGCTGCACCTCTGCAGACAGTGGACTGTAAACAGGAATACTGACATCATAGCCTTGCCTGTAAGTCCACGTAGAAAAGCCTCCTCCAGCCAACAGAGCTCTGAGTAAAAAGAAAAAAATCAGTTACAATGACATTTTCCCCAACAATCTCTGGATTGTACAAAGCTACATTTTTGATTAGTTTTTGTTTGTTTTTTAATTCAGGATATTAAACTCCTAGCTCAGAGTTCCAGACACCTGTTCAAATGAACATTTTTCTACCAGTATGAGGGGAGCAAGCCTTGGCCTGTGTGGCGATAATTGAGTCGGTGGCTGGCAAACCACGCCGACGAACCAAGGATTCGTCAGGGGTATTAGAGGACAGTGGCTGGCAAACCACGCTGCCCTTGCGTTCCTGATTATCAGCATACTTCCTCTGGAACATGTAAGACTGTCACAAAAAGTACAGCGTGTTTACAGCTAGCAGTACATGCCTACATGAGTACATGATAAGAATGTAACGGTCTATAATATGCCTGTGTGAACTAAATCCTGCTTGAAGCAGCTCTTTGCAGCTTTGTATTGTATCACGTCATCCTGCTTTTGTGGAATGCTGTATCTCAATAAATGGAGCTCGCAGCCATGAATCGGTGTGCTTTCCCCCACGGGAGCTCCCGAAAGTGAGCTGTCTGTCTTCCACGAACATGGACTTTTGCCTTCGTGTCCTTCCTCCGTCTTAAGCTAGTGCAGCTCAACGCTACATCTGGTGACCCGCGACGTGATTCCTCTCATACCCACAGGGCTGGACATGCCCGCAGCGCGCCACGAAGAACTTCACTCCCTCGCCTAGGTGAAGTTTGACCTCATTGGTGAGTATGGGGGGGGGGGGAAACTTTCAGCTCCGCAGATGATTCATGCACAAGAGCTGCAGTACTTCATAGTAATTGTATCACGAAAGGAAGGCCCACGACATTAGTCAGGGGGTATTAGAGGGTCTCAGAGGCGAGATGGGATATCAACATCCTTGATATCCAGAGGCAGGAACTCTGGATCGAGAGGATTGGATCCAAGATAGGGGTGAAATTTGTCCCTCAGGGGAACAATGAAACACATGACACTAACAAGCACGCTATCATGCATCACCGCATACAGATAAAGCACAGGAAACAAACCAACAACAACAAAAAAACCATCTAAGCACAGATCATCACCACGACACACAACCAAGTGTTAGCAGACAAGATTACACCTTAGACGAAGTATTCAGAACATGCATAGAAGTAGGTATAAGTATTCAACACAGAGATGCTTTGGCAACGGCATTGCAAAAAATACATTTGGGGAAATCCGACTTAAAATGTTTTAACTGCAAAAAGTATGGTCATCAAAAATAGTACTGCCACGCACCGGGTGGGGGAGCCTATAAAGGCCCAGGAAGGACAGATAGACCACAAACAGTCTGTCCCAGGTGCAAAAGGGGACTACATTGGGCAAAGGAATGTCGAAGTCAAAGCAGTAATCAGAAACATACTAGTTCAAAGTCTACACACGCATCTCAGACATAGCAGTTCACTACACCTATACAACCAGAAGCTTTCTCACAACTTTAGAGTCATTAATGCAAAGAACAAAGGATCACTACAATGTGACACTCTAGAATTTGAACATAATCCAGGGAATACATATTTTGGGAACAGGAAGAATACTTACTCCAGGCCCACACTGCAAACACGGCTCTTTTGGACAGGAGTTAAAGTAACATTCTTTGTTTCCTTAAGCAGCAAGGAAACTGTTTTACCCTATGTCTTTTATCCAACTCAGGAAAAGTTACACTTTGCACAAGGTCATGGACACCATCCTACTATGGATCAACTTTTAGCTTCATGACGTAACAGAAATAACATCATGTATGACTTAACGCCATTTTCTCTACAGCTTCATATGTCTTGAAACAAAATGCAAACACACAAGGGTGATAGATAAGAAATATCTTGGATTGT
This sequence comes from Plestiodon gilberti rubricaudatus, assembly GCA_026170595.1. Lineage (NCBI taxonomy): Eukaryota > Metazoa > Chordata > Lepidosauria > Squamata > Scincidae > Plestiodon > Plestiodon gilberti. The sequence goes on along the minus strand of JANXHW010000001.1, from coordinate 251,285,738 downwards.
AAATCAATCTAACCTATCTAGTCATCTTATAAGGGTAAGAACAAGAGTATCAACCTAAATCTGTGACAGTTACAACTGCCAGATCAAAGCTTAACAATTTTCAGTATCATAAACTTAAAGTTTTATTTTCTATTATTACTTTTCTCACTTTCAATGTTTTCCTCATACTTTCCCTTAGCTGGGAACCTTTGAGTCCACTAAGGATAACTCCAAACTGAGTATTTCTCCTTTATGCATGAAAAGTTACTTCTATTAGACTTTTAACAGTCTTATAGCATTTGAAATCTGCAATTTAACTATGATTTGCCTTTTAGTAATCAAATCAAAGTTTACTTCCATGGGAACCACTGGAAATTAATAAGCACCATTTTCAGGTGACAAACAACTTCAGTCTATCTAACACATATATTGTTTTCCTCACAAATGTCAATTGTACACGTTAATAATTTTCTTTGGAACTCATTGCCACTAGCAAACATTCTGAATGTCAGTCATAACAAGTTTTTTCCTACTTAACTTTTGAGATTCCACAGGAACAATGGAATAAGCCTGTACATCTCTCCTCTACACCGACGTAAAGAACACTTCTAACTTTTGTATCCCTGGAAACAGAGCATGCACAGAGTTCAAACAAATACAAACCTCACAGAACTTAAGTCTAGGTTATGCTTAGAAAGTAACTATGATATTGGTTTTGCTTTAATCTTTTTATTCCAGCTACAACTAGCGATGGAAAAGTAGTCAAGAAAATACTTAATTTTGTTCCTTTTATCATTATCTCAACAATGAAACAACATCTTTGTAAAGAATATGTTATGTGTTGTCTGTTCTATCTGTGTATGAATGACAAGCGCTTGTCCATGTCTGTCCAGTCAAATTTTATAGGGTACAAACCCCACATGATGCTATCACAGGCCTGATATCTTTATTTTTGAATTATGAGCTCATTCAAATTTTTTGGTACCATGATCAATGAAACTTATTATGAAACAAGAGTACTCTATGAGAATTTTGCTTACAAAATATTGTTTTTTGAATACCTATCAGGTTACATTATTCCATGATGCATCTCTCTCTCTCTCTCTGGAACCTGTTAACATAATCTCAGACACAAATGCATCTGCATTTGCATCTTATGAACAAGGTCTATTTTCATTCTCATACCTTGGGAATTTACTGTCCTTAACTCCTTTCAAATCCAACCCATGCATCCTCAAATGCATAGATATTTTTGTGATTTTGGACACAGTTCCAACTTTGGACACAGGACAACACCTGGTGTCCACATTTTTACGTAAATAAATGAATTTATTTTTCTTAATATAGGTTTGAATCTATCAATGTTTCACATATCTTAACCAATCTCTATTGATATTAATATGCAAAGGTAACATTTTCTTCCTTACAGGTAACACCTGGAAACTTTGAGAACTCCTATTGTGCACATAAGCATACCTTATGTTTATACCCGAGTCTTTTTTCCACAAACAACCTTAAGCTCTATATCATTTTTACGCAGTTTACTTTTTGAAAGTATCCTCATATCACTATTAACCTCTCTTCTTCATTACTTGGGTTAAATTCTCAAACAAAGGAGAAACCTTTTATTTTGTTGTCTATATCTCTACAACAGACAGCTTTCAGCTATATACCACCCTTATAGTGATATATACACATGGCAACCATCAACCATGTTATTAACTATTACATTCGTATCTTCATTGCTATGAATCTACCAGCTACAGTTAACACATGTTGTTGTTGTTGTTCAGTCGTTAAGTCGTGTCCGACCCTTCGTGATCCCATGAACCATATCCCGCCAGGCCTTCCTGTCCTCCACTATCTTCCTGAGTTCGCTCATTTTCATGTTTGTTGCATCGGTGATGCTGTCTAACCATCTCATCCTTGGCCTTCCCCTTCTCCTTTTGCCTTCAATTTTTCCCAGCATCAGAGTCTTCTCCAGAGAGTCCTCTCTTCGCAATAGGTGGCCAAAATATTTGAGCTTCAGCTTCAGTACCTGTCCTTCCAGGGAACAGTCAGGCTTGATTTCATTTAGAATTGAATGATTTGATCTCCTAGCAGTCCAAGGGACTCTCAGGAGTCTTCTCCAGCACCACAGTTCAAAAGCATCTATTCTTCGGCGCTCAGCCTTCCTTATGGTCCAACTCTCGCAACCATACATTGCTACTGGGAACACCATCGCCCTGACTATACGAACTTTTGTTGGCATGGTGATATCTCTGCTTTTTATTATGCTGTCTAAGTTTGCCATAGCTTTCCTTCCAAGGAGTAAGCGTCTTTTAATTTCATGGCTGCTGTCTCCGTCTGCAGTGATCTTGGATCCCAGAAAAGTAAAATCTGTTACTGCTTCCATTTCTGACCCTTCTATTTGCCAGGAATTGATGGGCCCAGATGCCATGATCTTAGTTTTATTAATGTTGAGTTTCAAGCCAACTTTTGCACTCTCCTCTTTCACTCTCATCAAGAGGCTCTTTAGTTCTTCTTCACTTTCTGCCATTAGGGTGGTATCGTCTGCATATCTGAGGTTGTTGATATTTCTCCCGGCAATCTTGATTCCGGCTTGTGATTCATTCAGCCCTGCATTTCTCATAATGTACTCTGCATATAAGTTAAATAAGCAGGGTGACAATATACAGCCTTGCCGTACTCCCTTCCCAATTTTGAACCAATCAGTTGTTCCATGGCCGGTTCGAACTGTTGCTTCTTGACCCGCATACAGGTTTCTCAGGAGACAGGTAAGGTGGTCTGGTACCCCCATCTCTTTAAGAATTTGCCACAGTTTGTTGTGATCCACACAATCAAAGGCTTTTGCGTAGTCAATGAAGCAGAAGTAGGTGTTTTTTTGGAACTCTCGTGCTTTCTCCATGATCCACCGCATGTTGGCAATTTGATCTCTAGTTCCTCTGCCTCTTCGAAACCCAGCTTGTACGTCCGGTAGTTCTCGGTCCACGTACTGCTGAAGCCTAGCTTGTAGGATTTTGAGCATAACCTTGCTAGCATGTGAAATGAGTGCAATTGTGCGGTAGTTTGAGCACTCTTTGGCACTGCCCTTCTTTGGAATTGGAACGTAAACTGACCTTTTCCAATCCTTTGGCCACTGCTGAGTTTTCCAAATTTGTTGGCATATTGAGTGCAGCACTTTCACAGCATCATCATTTAGGATTTTAAGTAGCTCAGCTGGGATATTATCATCTCCACTAGCTTTGTTGTTAGTAATGCTACCTAAGGCCCACTTGACTTCACTCTCTAGGATGTCCGGCTCTGGGTCAGTGACCACACCAGCGTGGTCATCAGGAACATTCAGATCTTTCTTGTATAGTTCTTCTGTGTATTCTTGCCATCTCTTCTTAATCTCTTCTGCTTCTGTTAGGTCCTTGCCTTTTTTGTCCTTTATCATGCCCATCTTTGCACAAAACGTTCCCTTGATATCTCCAATTTTCTTGAAGAGATCTCTAGTCCTCCCCATTCTGTTGTTTTCCTCGATTTCCTTGCATTGTTCATTTAAGAAGGCCTTCTTATCTCTCCTTGCTATTCTCTGGAACTCTGCATTCAGTTGTTTATATCTTTCCCTTTCACCCTTGCTTTTTGCATTCCTTCTTTCCACAGATATTTGTAAAGCCTCATCTGACAGCCACTTTGCTTTCTTGCATTTCTTTTTCTTTGGGATGGTTTTAGTTGCTGCCTCCTGTACAATGTTACGAACTTCCGTCCATAGTTCTTCAGGCACTCTGTCTACCAGGTCTAATGCCCTAAATCTATTCTTCACCTCCACTGTATACTCATAAGGGATATGGTTTAGGTCATATCTGACTGGTCTAGTGGTGTTCCCTACATTCTTCAGTTTAAGTCTGAATTTTGCAATAAGAAGCTCATGATCTGAGCCACAGTCAGCTCCAGGTCTTGTTTTTACTGATTGTATAGTTACAATCAATACAATACAATAGTTACAGTTAACACATACAAACTAAAAATAAACAGGGGGAATTCCTAGGCTTCCCTAGGCCTCCCCGCAACACTTTACACCTTCTTAAGTTAACTTCACACTTTGAACCTCTGAATTTCAAATCAGGTTCACCTTTTATTTCACATTATCAATTAAATTCTCAGCCGCATGTAATGTATAAACTGTTTGTTGCCTAACCCACCTGTTCCAATAGGGAGCAAGGTTATGTTTACTCCCACTACAGGTTCGATGTGAATCCATATTTGGTTTATAAATCGTGGGACGAAAAATACAGCACCAAGGCCTAATATTCCGGTGCCTAAATAATCCAACAATACAAACTTATTGGGATCGAATACTCCATCAAAACTATTAAATACTCCGAGGACAAATTAAATACCGGTACTCTTCCTTGCGCAATCCACTCAGCTGCTCATTGAGCAAAAAACTATCGAAAACAAACAGGAACTTTCTATTGACTATTTTGGTCAGAGACTTTCTCTTATCAGTATTTCTCTTGGACACTTTTGCTTGCCAATTTCTGAACCACAAGAAGAAGCCTATTGTTTGATAACAACAATAAGAATTGTATGCTTTTATGATTGTTCAAATCATTATCCTGTAACACTGTATCTTACACCTGTTCATGCTTGCATTAATTGTTAATGCTTTCTCTTATAATTGTTTGTGACTTCTGATGATTCAAAACATAGTTTGCATTAAGAAGCTTTCTTGAAACTAGAATATTTGCAACAATACAGTAACTTGGCAGAACGTCAAAAAAAGATACAATGCCAGCTCAAAAGCTGGGAAGTCTGCCAATGTCCAAGTAAAGGCCCTCGGTGTTCCCGAGAGATAGATAACATTGAAATCTTCATAAATAACCATAGCAACTGTCTTCTCATACAGTATTAAGAAAAACTTGCTTGAAATGAAATAATAACACATTTTGCTTTTGTACTTTAGCTTTTGCACTTCATACCAAAGACTGCATTTCTCTTTGCTGCTGTATTCTCAAATCCACATTGAACAGATGCTAACAGCTATAGACAAGCCATTGGGCTATGTCACTCCTCTTTCAACTTTACTCTTTGCTATTTGAGTGATCATTGCACAAAATTGTTACTACAGCTGTATACAATATTTGGCCTGGCTTGGTGACATAATTTCGGCTTTAACCAAACCATAAGAGCAATTATTTGGCTTACAAATTAAAAGAATAAAAGAAAGGAGGAGATGTGGCGATAATTGAGTCGGTGGCTGGCAAACCACGCCGACGAACCAAGGATCAATGGGACAGTGGCTGGCAAACCACGCTGCCCTTGCGTTCCTGATTATCAGCATACTTCCTCTGGAACATGTAAGACTGTCACAAAAAGTACAGCGTGTTTACAGCTAGCAGTACATGCCTACATGAGTACATGATAAGAATGTAACGGTCTATAATATGCCTGTGTGAACTAAATCCTGCTTGAAGCAGCTCTTTGCAGCTTTGTATTGTATCACGTCATCCTGCTTTTGTGGAATGCTGTATCTCAATAAATGGAGCTCGCAGCCATGAATCGGTGTGCTTTCCCCCACGGGAGCTCCCGAAAGTGAGCTGTCTGTCTTCCACGAACATGGACTTTTGCCTTCGTGTCCTTCCTCCGTCTTAAGCTAGTGCAGCTCAACGCTACAGGCCTGCACATGCCTTTGCTTTGCTCTTCCAAGCTAAAAAATAACGGACAACGGTGCAATATTGGATTCATCTTTAACTGGGATTGCTCTGAGCCCAGTATATGCAGCAGAACTGAAAGAGGGATGTGGGTAATATGTCCAGAAGGATGCGAGTTAAGAGATGAGTCTGATATTACACTGGGTCACGTTTTATTTTCTCTCAGGTGGAGACAACAAAGCTTACTCCCTTGGGAACATTTGTACAAAAAGGGCTTTCGAGTCAAACCTCAGGGGGAAAGTTTCACATTATTACCCTTAAGTTATAAGATCTTTGAGATGAAAAAAAAACCTATACAAATAGATGTATGCAAAGTTGAATAAACTGTTTGTTTTATTTTACAGTAAAGGCAAAAGACAAGCACACACACTGAGAACAGGTCTTGCCCAAGGGGTCCTTCTCTGAATACTATTCTCCTTCCACAAGTGGAAGGAGCTCTGTTCACAGAACAGGAAGTTAGGATCCAATCTACAGTCACCAAGTCACTTAAATATCTTATACACATTGAATACCCCTTATCCGGACATCTAAAATCCAGACTATTCCAAAATCCAGACATTTGGGGAAGCTCACTTAAAACAAAAAAAAAAATTCCAGCTCCTGGCTGGCATAGTGCAAGGCATGCCGGGGCACAAAATTATTAAAAATATTGTATAAAATTACCATCAAGCTATGTGTATAAGGTGTATATGAGACATAAATGAGTTTTGTGCTTGGACTTGGGTATCATCCCCAAGGTATCTCATTATATTTATGCAAATATTCTGAAATCCAGACAATTTCCCATCCCAAGTAATCCGGATAAGGGATACTCAACCTGTACTAGGAATTTGAAATATTTTTCCAGCCTAGGGCTGTTCACAAGCAGCAGAATTTTTCACAATCACAGAATACTGGACAAAATCCAATACCTGAACCAGATTCCAGAAAACACAGTATTAAAAAATGATCAAGGAAACACAGTAGGATAATACGCCTGCAAAAGGTTCCAGTGCTCATGAGGATGGAGGTTCAGTGCCTTTTCCTTCCTTGTAATCACCAGTCAAGTCCCCATACCCAAGTTCTCTTCCCTCATTCATACATTGTCTCCTCATTGCCTGACTACCGCCTGGTCAAAAAAGATCCAAGCTCTAAAAAAAAAAAAACACCCCAAAAATGAACATTTGGTTCCTATCAAGATAGGCAAGTTTACAAAAGTGTTACTTGCATGATTTATTCTGAGCACACACATTTAGGAACAGCTGCTAAATGCTGGAATGGAGAAACAATTAATACTAACTGAAAGCGCTTAAACTGGAATTCTTGAAAAGTACCGGTATTGCAGCAATTTAACATTTCAAACTTCTCATTTCCAAAAAGGCAAGTAACGTCAAACACACCAGTACAGGCTAGCTGTGCTTAAGCAGCCAGAGAAGCTGCTTAGGTATTGGGTGATGGAAGTGCTGAACAAGTTTGGAGTCCTAAAACCAGAAGTGATTAGCTTGCATTCTTTTGCATGCATTTTCAGTGACATGTGCCTGCAGACTGCTGCTGTAACCATTCAAGCCTCCTGTTTCAAATTTCATTCACTTGAATTCAAAGGTGTGGAATAAGAAAGAAAAGACTGGATCTGGCTCGTGTGTTACTTCTGCATTTTCGCACCTTGTTTTTCCTCCCTCATTAGAACAGATTGCTTTAACTAGACCTGGTAAGCAACATAACACCACTTCATCAGCCTAGAGAAAACAGGTGTGCATCTACCTAAGTGAAGCCACGGGGAACCAACTCCCAATTACATACCTCAGCTTGGACTTTCACTCTGCAACAAAACCACCAAGAAATTAACTAGTGCTGGACAGATACATTTTCTCTGCCAATTTATTTAAAAGGTGGGGCTGCTGCAGCAATTTTCAGTGAAAAATGGCAGAAAGTGAGGTAGAACATTTTTCCTCCATACAACTTGAATTTTTCTTGGGGGACGTTCGGTTTTTTTCTTCTCATTCCTAGGTCCTAACTGCAATGTAACTTTCAGCCACATGGTGGCGAAATACACAGTACAAGCAACCCACTCTTTATACAGTACATTTTCTATGAAGCCAAGGCAAAAGTACCAGGAAAGCTGCATGCTGCAGTTTTGCTAAAAAAAGAATCGGACAGGATGAGTTTTTTAAAAAGACATTTTTGAATGCATAACTGCTGTTTTTTAGCTGGATTTTTCAATCAATGCAAATCAGTGGGTGTTTTCATGGTAGTATTATTTTTATGCTTTACTTCTGATATTAGTCTTTTATTTCCCACCAATTGTTGAATGAAATTAAATTTGACTTTTTCCAGTTAGCTAAATTAATAAGTTTTAATTAACTTATTACACAGTCTCTGTAATAAGTAACTTATTACTTATTACACAATAACACAGTCTCAACTAGCTGGTTCTTTTCTGCCTCTTTGCCTTGATCTCCCATTTTAAATGTGCAACTCTTCCCCTTCCCGCTCCATTACTCTCTGGAGTTCCATACCAGGCAATGAGAACCTTTCTTTATGAACATGTGCAGAATATCTTTCCCTCAGTCAGAGAGCCTACCATGGATGGCTATTCTCTCTCTTAATATCTGAACACTGGAGTGGTACAGTGGACTCCCACTATCCGCAGATCTGGCATCCGCGGATTTGTCTCAATGCGGATACAGGGGTCACTGTAAAAACCTAGAAAAAAAGTTAAAAATAAGAGTTCCTTACCGCTGTTTGCAGGGCTGTAGAGAGTGAAACCGCATTCCTACAGCCTCTTCCGGGTCACTTGACTTCCCCCTTCCCTTCCCCAAGGTTGCCTCAGAATGCACTGGGGCAAGCCTGGGGAAGAGGTGAGGGAAATCGAGCAACCCGGAAGAGGCTGTAGGAATGCGGTTTCACTCTCTACAGCCCTGCAAACAGAGCTGTTTGCCACCGAAATGGTAAGGAACGCTATTTTTAACTTTTTTTTCAGGTTTTTACAGTGACCCCCATATCTGCGCTGAAGTGATTTCACTTTACACAGATTTTAGTATCCACGAGGGGCTCCGGAACGGAACCCCCATGGATAAAAATGTCCAACTATACTTTTATTTGGTGAGTGGTGGCTTGTTGCACTTTGTTTTCTATGTGCCAACGATAGTTTCATTTGGTCAGTGCCAGTATCTACCTCTGAATGCATGTAATAATAATCTCTAATTTTCAATATGTGTGTTAACTTCTCCAGTATGTGTTAAACTGAATGGGAATTTGTTTTGCAATCAAAACAAATTTTAAAAAGACTTTAAAAAGGACTTCAATCTAAAATGCACAGCATATGAGGGGGAAGTTAAGAAAAAACTGATAAGGAAGACAGTCCATCCCACAATGAGGCATGAATATGCACACTGTTGTTATTATTATTAACAACAGTATTTATATACCGCTTTTCAACAAAAAGTTCACAAAGCGGTTTACAGACAAAATCAAATGATTAACTGGCTCCCTGTCCCAAAAGGGCTCACAATCTAAAAAAGATGCAGAACACCACCAGCAAACAGCCACCGGAAAAGACACTGTGCTGGGGTGGAAAGGGGGGCAGTTACTCTCCCCCTGCTAAATATAAGAGGAGCACCAATTGAAAAAGTGCCTCTTTCCCAGTTAGCAGGGAGTTGCCTGGCCCCATTGCCACACTCACATGGGGAAGCAAAGGAGCTGAATGGAACCTACTGTGCAGTTTAAATACCACAGGGTAATGCAGGGGGTGACGACGACAGGCAAGCATTATCTCCTAATTGCGCAATAGGCTGAAGGGGCCGCATTTGTCCAAACCAGCCGAACGTCAATCTAATCTTATTACGAGTGGTGACTAGAGAGAAATTATTCACTGTGTCAAAACATAAACTCAGTCTCATTCGATGAAATTGACTGGCAGTAGCCTCAGGACAAACAAAAGGAAGCACTTCTTCACAGAACACAAGATTTACTCACATAATTCCTTTCCACACAATGCAATGACGACTACTAGCTTTAAATAAGAACTAGACAAATTCAGAAAATATGTCAATAAGTGACTAAGCATCATAACTAAAAATGGAACTTCCTTATTCAGAGATAGTGTGTCTCAGATGAAAAGGGGGAGATAAAACAAGGGACAGCAATCTTCATCATGCTCTACTTTTGTCTGACAGTTCTTATGTTCTTCCTTTTAACCAAGTTGATTGGGATTAACATAATTAATGCTCAATTGCCCTCTACAGGCCAACCACGCACCGTATACATGCTGAATCAGAGCCTTTCCATGACATAAGAGACACTAAAAGTCTTTATGGACTTCATACTTATAGTCAAGGTCTGAGTTTCTTCCATGAGAGGAAGTTCATCTGGATCCTAACTCATAATAGTCCATCACAATTTTTTGTGCTGAAAGAAATCCCGCTACCCTCTAGTTCTTGCTCAATTACCCCTGCTAAAACTAATGCAATTCTTTTTAAGCAGACAATACCACAGATAAAACAAATATACTGCATGACTGTTCTAATATTACAAAGTCTTCTGGAGCATAACATTTCATATGTCTATTAGAATTTGAATACAATCCACAGCCCACTGAAATCAATGACAAAATCCACAAATTTCAACTGACAAGAACTGCACCCTACACGCCTTCTGTACATACACACACCAAACATTGAAGGGAACTGGACACAACCTCAAAATTGTTTATAAGCGGTATTATGTTGAAAACTTCTGTTTTCATCTTCAGTAGAAAGATATCCCTTGTGGAGCTATACATCAAGGTCAATGAGTTAAAGGCTCCTTAATTTTTGGAATGCATATAAACTCAAGTAATTGATCTGACACATTTGCCTCTATTTTCAGAAGCAGCAGAGTCCAGAAAATGTCGTCTAGACAGCAAGTATACTCTTACCGTGTTGAGTGCCCCAGAATATTTGCAGGCTTCCAACAGCTCTGAATCTGTCTAGCTTAGAAACCCATTATGAAATACCTCAAAGTACCAGCAACACGTTGCTTACCTGTCCCTTGGGACATCTAAAGCTGTGTTGTAGTCAGGTGGTCCTCCAGGCAACATGTTAAATAAAAGGTGATTTGTCCCTCGATCCCAACTAATGCAAAAAAAAGAAAAAGAAAAAGAAACTTTAGCACCACACATATCAGGAACCAAAGTCTCAGAGGTAAGCACACATCTAAAGCCACTCTAAAAGAATCAGCTCAGATAAAAATAAAGTAATGCAATAGTCTCAAATTGTCAGCATTTGATGACCAGCGGCATCATCCCCAAGATGCCAGATTTCTATTCCAGGTAAAAAGCCTGATTGCTGTCAGAAGAGTTGAAGGTGACCTGCTTGACCATTTCCCCAGCCCAGTAAGTAATCACCACCAAACTATGGAAGAACAGAGTGATGTAATTAAGAAGATGGGAAGCCCAATCCTACCTAATTGTCCCCACACTGATGCAGGCAGGCACAGGCTACGCTGCATCCTGCAGGGGAATTTAGGAGGTGGAAGGACTCCTCGAGGTAAGGTGACATTTGTCCCCTTTCCTAGGGGAAAGCCCCAGACTGCAGAATGGGTCTACTCAAACCTGTACCTGCCATATGGCTGGCAGTGTACCAGCACTGACGATCCCGCCCCCCCAGACCCGATCAGCCCGCCCGCACCTCCACCCCATCTTCCTCCTGCCCTCCCTTAGTCTCGTTCCACCCCCTAAGATGGCTTACCTGCTCCGGTGCATGACCCTGTAAGTGCCAACAGGAAGGCACAGACCTTCCCGCCAGTGCTGCAATCTGGTGCGCTGTCGCAACGTGCTTTACAGCATGTTTGCAACAATCTGTACAAACCATAGGATTGTACCATAAGAGAATCACTGCTCTACAACAACAATCATATCAGCAGTAATAAGCATTCATCCCTTAACTATCCAACTTCTCCCTCTTACAGCCCAATTCTATGGACTCCCCCCCCCTGCAGCCACACCAACGGAGTGCACACTGCATCTTAAGGTGGGGGAAGGCAGTCACAGTGGACTCCTCAGGGTAAGGGAACTTTTGTTCCTTTACCCTGGGGAAATCTTCCACTTCCCCAATGTGTCTTCTCAGTTCTGAGCCAGACATTTTGCTGGTGCAGAAGCAAAGAAAGGGAAAAGGAATGTGTATAGGATACTGGCACATGCAAGTGCCGCCAGTAACTGTCCCGTTTGGTCTGCCTCCCATACCCCTTCCCCGGTCTGCCCACCCCCGCCCCCGCCGACAGTGGCCTCTCCACCAGCCAGCACAACTACCCGCCACTGCGTTGGTGGCCTTGTTAGGCTCACCAGCGGAACATCACTTCTGCCAGCATACTTTCACTTCTGCTGGCAGAATGTGCGTTCCGCCAGCAGAAAAAGAGGATAGAATTGGGCCGTTACTCTATCCTTTGTTTCCTATTCTAGCTCCAGTATTAATAGTAAGGTTTCTGTAGGTACCGAGATAACTGTGCCAAAGCCTGAGCTGTTTCCTTAATACGGAGTGTGTTCTGGTTCAGCACATCAATAGATGGCACAAAGAGACAGGCACGGTTGACATCATCTGTGTAGAAGTCACTGTCGGAGATAGCAGTCAAAAGTTCATTATATTCTCTTGAGATGGTATGACTGACCGGCATGCCATATTCATCCACATACTTCTTGAGAGAGTAAATATAGACCTTAATCTTATTTTTGGGGTTGATACCACAGCGGTAGACATCAAAGCACGTGTGCATCCTGCAGCTGAGATCCCCTCGCTCTGGGATGGCACTGTCTGCAGGAATCTTGACGACAGGTACATCATGAATGCTACGCTTTTCAACCGTCCATTCATTTGAGGATTCTATGGAGTGTGGCCAGAATTGGAACATGCCTGTGGCAATGAGGCCCAGCAGCACAATGGAAAAGAGGGCAATGTAGTAGATGCGGTGCTTGGTCTTCATTCTTGGGATGAGGGCTGGACCCCGGGTGTTATATTTGACTGACGCACACATAATGAAACAAGCCACCTTGCTCACGGGTTTCTGAAGGACAGAAGGTAAATAAAATGAAAAAAAAAAAAAGAAATAATTTTTAAACCAATGCAAGATGGTCAGGAAAACCATGCAATTATGGCTGGAGCGGTTTTCCTGACACAGCAGAATGTCCATTACATAAACATGCTGCTTCTCTGATGTACCAAACAAGATTTAGCATTTGTGCACACCAATTCAGAAGGGTTAGAATGAATCATCCCCCCCCCCAAAGTTCAGATATACCTCTGGCAACCCAATCCTATCCCCCGCCATCCCATAGCACACAGCACTGCTGCCAAGATCCAAAGGGTCATATGCGGTGTTAGGGACATGCAGTGGGTGCACCTTTCGTGCCCCTCCCCAAGAAGCAGCTGCTGAGAGTTTGGTGGCCCCTCCACAGTAGCATGTGGTAAAGGAGAGGGTGAAGTCAGGTGGAAAAATCAGTGAACCTCTTGTGCATTCACACTCTCTCTCTCTCTCTCTCTCTCTCCTGGCAAATGCGGTTCTTTAGATCCCAATCACTGAATGCAAGTCAAAACGTTTCATTTTCAGACAATTAAAGCTGGAAGACCACTTGACTCAACTCATGGGTATTTTGGCAGAGTTCATTTATTTGACAGAGAGATTATGAAGGCTGATTTTTACATGATTGTGTGCCACAATCTCCAAGTACTGGATATGTATTAGATATGAAGGGAACACAAGCAATAAATTCCTGCCTCTCTGTTTAATGTACATACTGGCAAGGATCTGATCGTTTCTCACTTGCTTCTTGTATATATTACTATATATAGGGAAGGGACTATTATATATATATATATATATATATATATATATATATATATATATATATATATATATATATATATATATATATATATATATATATATATATATACACACACACACTTCACATGTGATGCGATATATGATAATTTTGTACTTCAATACTGGCATCAACCCAAAATGTCACATACAAAGTTGTCTTCAAATGCAGAAATTATAAAACAGAAGGGAAAGGCAAACCACATGAGAAAATATTTTAACAAGCACTCTAAAAACCAAGAGGCCAGACAACACTAAATATAATATCTCTCATACTGTCACTTTCTTTAGTGCTGCTTCGCTATACAGTAGTGCTCTTCATCCTGGGTGTGACTGACAGCTATTGTGGCCAATGGGAGCAGTGCATTCTGCATTGCATGGGGCCAATCAGTGCCAGTTTCCTGCCTCATAGTTCAATTAGGTCTCCTATGGCACTGCTTCATGCAGTGCTCAACTTTTGGGGAACATATCCCCTCACTATTGGAGACAGTGTACATGTATGCAAATACTAGCATTCACTTTGAAGACAGCACAGAGAACACTGCGTTGTCCACAAGTTTGAATGTTATTTATATCATAACTAAGCTTGAAAAGCTTTACAGTTTCAAGAATTACATTCAAGGTGTATATTTGTCAAGTATTTATTAACAAACTAAACCACCATTTACTGACATCTCTTTCAGAATGTTACTCTTACTTGCTTAAGTTTAAAAAGTTTACAGCGCAATTCTAACCAACTTTCCAGCGCCGGTATAGCCGTGCCAACAGGGCACACACCGCATTTTGCAGTGCAGGGGCAGTCATGGAGGCCTCTTCAAGGTGAGGGAACATTTATTCCCTTACCTTGGGACTGCATTGCGGCTGCACCGGAGCTGGAAAGTTGGTTAGGATTGCGCTGTCAATCTCTGAATCCACCGTACTTTATGTACCCCGTATTTATCGGCGTATAAAACGCACCGGCGTATAAGACGCACCTTCCTTTTGGCCCTGGGTTTCAAGAAAAAAAGATTTAAAGCATTTTGGGGCCACTTGGCCACTTACTGCTTGGCTGCTTAATTAGCTAATTTACATAAATTGCACAAAAATACCAGGATCTCTTTTCAAACACACAGCAATAAGACACATGAACAAAATGCACCAGAACATAAATCCCAAGTACAAAAAAAAACCCAGACTCAACTCTTTTTCCCCCAACCCACCCATGCAGTTTCCAAAGTAAAAAAACATTTACCCCAAGTAAAAAAAAACCCAGACTCAACTCTTTTCCCCCACCCCACCCATGCAAAGTTTCCAAAGTAAACAACATAAAAGTACAAAAAAAAACCACCCCAGACTCAACTCTTACCCCACCCAACCTATGCAGTTTCCAAAGCCTCCCCAACTAGGCCCAGTTCAGAAGCTTACCCTTCCGAGGAGAGCTGGGAAGACCACGCCCTCTGCAGCTCAACTGAACTTAACTGAGGAGCACAGCGCCCTCTGCTGGCTGCTGAGAAGCTCAACTCATGCATGTGCATAAATTAAATCCGACAAACAGCTGTAGATGGGATAGATTAGTTATGGAAGAAAGCACAAGGGAGCTCTCTGGCTCCGGAAAAACGCGGTAAGCCCGAAAATGCTTTAAAAACGGGAAGGGGGGAAAAGGGATTTTTTCGTATTGGCGTATAAAACGCACCCTACTATTTTGGGTCACAAATGTAGACAAAAAAGTGCGTCTTATACGCCAATAAATACGGTAATTGTGGTTTGCAGTGGCTTCAAGTTCAGCTTTATTTAGACGTTGAATATTTCATGATAAAAGCATTTCACTTCTGGGGAGCATAATCCTTTCAACTGAAACTGACGAATTCCTAGGCCGGTAATAAAGACAACCAATGATCTCATACTGTGGCCAACCCCATTCCCAATTTACCAAGGTAGCAGAAAGATGACAAATACTGTAGCAGCTACATGGGTAATTTGGCAAAGAAGTCTAAAGAAACAACTGGTTACTTTCAATCCTCCAAGTCACAGTGAAAGATCATGAACAAGCCACATGTGCACTCTCTCGCTTTTCTTTGCACACAGGGCATACGGTAATTCCTTACTCGTCTTTTGCTCAAACCACAGCTGCTGTGACACTAAACTATGATTTGAGCAATCTCCTTAAAGCTAGAACTGAAACCGCAACTTGGAGGGATCACTATCACAGTTTTCCAGTTCAGAAATCATGGCAAACTAGTAGTGAGACAGACAGTACTGTATTAAGCCCTGCATGAGAGTGGATGGAGCAAGGAGGAAGCATATGTACACGTGGCTCATTCACAACCGTACAAACTTTTGTTTTGGAAAGCAGGCTCTGAAACTGCAATGGCAAAGCAGAAAGAAGGGGCTGTTTAATCCTTTCCCTTTCTGCTGTTTCTCAGGTCAAGTCCACTCCCACAAAAAAAGCTGCTTCCCACCCACAGGAGAAATGCAGGCTGGGGAGGGCAAGGAAACAAAAGGTAAGCAGCCTCTTCCCTGCCTTGTTTCCACTCCCAACTACAGACTTCAAGGTTGCTTTTTCAGTTTTAAAAAAGCCACCAAAGGAAAAAATGCCCAATTAACAACAACAGAGTCCTTAGAAAACTAGTAAATACATTTCACGTCTTTATGAAGGTCATCAGGGGGGGCCCTGTTAACCGTGCCGCCACTGACAGAGGTGAGGGGGATGGCGGCGCGGAACAGGGCCTTCTCGACTGTGGCGCCCCAATTGTGGAATTCCCTCCCCCTGGAATTGAGAACGGCTCCCTCCTTAGAGACTTTTAGGCGGGGCCTTAAGACATTTTTATTTAGATCAGCTTTTGATGTCTGACATGGCGGGCGGGCTTTTTAACAGATGGCTTTTAACAAATGTAAATGTGGATGACCCACTGGGGCTGTCTGTTTTAATTGTTTTAACTGTTTTAATTCTTTTTAAATGTATATATGTATTTTAATGTTTTTATTGTAAGCCGCCTTGGTTGCCCTCGTGGGAGAAAGGCGGGGTAGAAATTCAATAAATAAATAAATAAATATGTGATGGAACACAGAGACTGCCAAAAAGAAACGTTAGTCTCTTTTTGTGTCCCTTACTGTCTACTATGAGGAGCCCATGGCTAAAAACAGCAAGAGATGCAATACAAACTTCTTTAAATACACCAAAAGCGGCTTAGACGATTAGATAATGAGCGAATAAAAGAAAGCTTAAAGAGGGTATGAGAATTGCAGAGAAGCTGAGTGAATTACTTGAATCTGTTTTCGCTAGGGAAGATACCCATAATAATTGAACTGACCCTCTCCGGGAAAGAGTCTGATGAACTGCATCAGACAGAAGTAACAAGGGTCACGGTTCTAGAGTGTATGGACAAATTAAACATTAACAAATCACTGGAGCCAGATGGCATCCACCCAAAAGTTCTTAAATGCAAACATGAAATTGCGGTTCTTCTCACAAAAATATATCGTCTGTCCTTTAAATCAGTCTCCATGTCAAAAGGTATGCTAATGTAATACCAATATTTAAAAAGAATCCGGGGAAATTACAGGCTAATCACCTTAACATCTGTTCCAGGTAAACTGGTGGAAAATCTATTTAAAAGATAAAATTATGAAGCATTGGGAAGAACGAACCTTGATAAAGAAAAATCAGCATGGTTTCTGCAAAGGTAAGTCCTGCCTCACTAACCTTCTTAAGCTCTTTGAGAGCACATATGGACAGAGGCGATCCAGTTGACATTGTCTACTTGAATTTCCAAAAAGCTTTTGACAACGTCCCTCCTCAAAGGCTCTTAAGTAACAGGAAGGAGAAATAAGGAATAAATGCGCAATTCTCACAGTGAAGGGAAGCGGGGTCCCTCAAGAATCGGTGCTTTGTGACCCATTCATAACTGATCTGGAGTTGGGAGTAAACACTGAGGTGGCCAAGTCTGCAGATGACACCAAACCATTCAGGGTAGTTAAAACCAAAGCAGATTGTGAAGTTCGCCAAAATAATCCCTTCAGGCTGAGTGAACGGGCAACCAAATGCTAAATGTCGTTCAGTGTCAATAAGTCTAAGGTGATGCATGTTGGAGCAAAAAATCCCAACTTCACATATACAATGATGAGATGAGCTGTCTGTGACAAACCAGGAAAGAGATCTCAGGGTATGGTGGACAGCTCAATGAAAATGTTAACCCAATGGGTAGTAGCAGCAAAGAAAGCAAGTTCCAGGTCCTGTTTCCCACCCATTTTCCCCTATTTTTCTGTATTTTTGGACAGTTTTAACTCCCCAGAAGGTCCTGAGCAAGTTCAGTAAAAGCTGCTGGGACATCCCTCTGCATGCAGGCTTTGTCCTTTGTTTGTTTGAAAACAGCCATTCCTACACAGCCATGTACTGGATGTGGATTCACCTGTCTGCAGAAGCTATTCTGCCCAGAGACAGCCTGCATCTGCCAACTGCATAGCAAACCTGTTTAGGTTTGGGGTGATATGGAAGGGGTGATATGGAAGAGCCATGTAGGTGCCACTCCTCCAATCAGGTAACTTGATGACATAATCCAGGCAAGGCAATATACACTGCTCAAAAAAATAAAGGGAACACTGAAATAAGACATCCTAGATCTGAATGAAGTAAATATTTGTATTAATTACTTTGTTCATTACATAGTTGAATGTGCTGACAACAAAAATCACACAAAAATTAGCAATGGAAATCAAATGTAGCAACCCCTGAAGGTCTGGATTTGGAGTTACACTCAAAATTAAAGTGGAAAAAACACTACAGGTTGATTCCAACGTTGATGTAATGTCCTTAAAACAAGTCAAAATGAGGCTCAGTAGTGTGTGTGGCCTCCACGTGCCTGTATGACCTCCCTACAACGCCTGGGCATGCTCCTGATGAGGTGGCGGATGGTCTCCTGAGGGATCTCCTCCCACACCTGGACTGAAGCATCCCCCAACTCCTGGACAGTCTGTGGTGCAACGTGGCGTTGGTGGATGGAGCGAGACATGATGTCCCAGATGTGCTCAATTGGATTCAGGTCTGGGGAACGGGCGGGCCAGTCCATAGCATCAATGCCTTCGTCTTGCAGGAACTGCTGACACACTCCAGCCACATGAGGTCTAGCATTGTCTTGCATTAGGAGGAACCCAGGGCCAACCGCACCAGCATATGGTCTCACAAGGGGTCTGAGGATCTCATCTTGGTACCTAATGGCAGTCAGGCTACCTCTGGTGAGCACATGGAGGGCTGTGCGGCCCCCTAAAGAAATGCCACCCCACTGCCAAACCGGTCATGCTGGAGAACGTTGCAGGCAGCAGAACGTTCTCCACGGCATCTCCAGACCCTGTCACGTCTGTCACATTTGCTCAGTGTGAACCTGCTTTCATCTGTGAAGAGCACAGGGCACCAGTGGCGAAGTTGCCAATTTTGGTGTTCTCTGGCAAATGCCAAACGTCCTGCACGGTGTTGGGCTGTAAGCACAACCCCCACCTGTGGATGTCGGGCCCTCATACCATCTTCATGGAGTCTGTTTCTGACCGTTTGAGCAGACAGATGCACATTTGTGACCCGCTGGAGGTCATTTTGCAGGGCTCTGGCAGTGCTCCTCCTGTCCCTCCTTGCACAAAGGCGGAGGTAGTGGTCCTGATGCTGGGTTGTTGCCCTCCTACGGCCTCCTCCACGTCTCCTGATGTACTGACCTGTCTCCTGGTAGCGCCTCCATGCTCTGGACACTACGCTGACAGACACAGCAAACATTCTTGCCACAGCTCGCATTGATGTGCCATCCTGGATGAGCTGCACTACCTGAGCCACTTGTGTGGGTTGTAGACTCCGTCTCATGCTACCACTAGAGTGGAAGCACCACCAGCATTCAAAAGTGACCAAACCATCAGCCAGAAAGCATAGGAACTGAGAAGTGGTCTGTGGTCACCACCTGCAGATCCACTCCTTTATTGGGGATGTCTTGCTAACTGCCTATGCTTTCCGCCTGTTGTCTATTCCATGTGCACAACAGCTTGTGAA
This sequence comes from Plestiodon gilberti rubricaudatus, assembly GCA_026170595.1. Taxonomy (NCBI): domain Eukaryota; kingdom Metazoa; phylum Chordata; class Lepidosauria; order Squamata; family Scincidae; genus Plestiodon; species Plestiodon gilberti. Next base: position 251,266,226 of record JANXHW010000001.1, on the reverse strand, counting down.
ATTGATTGTCAATCAGTGTTGCTACCTAAGTGGACAGTTTGATTTCACAGAAGTGTGATTGACTTGGACTGCCATTGTGTTGTTTCAGTGTTCCCTTTATTTTTTTGAGCAGTGTATTTCCTAGCTCACATGAAGTCTAGGGGGTCATTCTCTGCCAGTAGCTGTATGACCCATTTGTTCGGAGTTCAGAGAAGAGCACCCAGAAGCGCTCACTAGCCCACTACCCACAAGTGAAAAGACTGGGATAGCAAATGCAAGTCACTAGGGCTAAGGCCTTTTTCTAACTAGATTGTGGTCAGGGAATGTTTTTTTCTTCATCTGCTCTCTCCATCCAACCAGTTTGTAACTTGCCCAATGTAGGCAGGTTTCGGGGAACTTCAGGTGCAGGGGAGTAATGGCAGGAGAGAAGGATGTCTTGTGGTTTTTCTAGAAGCAGCTGCTTGTAGAAACCAGGATACTGGACTAGAAAGGCCTTTGGCCTGATCCAGCAGGACTTTTCTTACCAGTATGTTCTATATTACACAGATATAAAAACTGCATAATGAACATGTCTAAACAAGGCTCCAAGCCTCAAATATCTCATCAACAACATTTTGAATGGTATCACAACCAGAACCTTTCCTGTTTCTGGACACATCTTATATCTAGCTCCCATATATTTTGTGACGTTTTACAACAGTGTTCTTAGCCTACTACAAAACCAATACTCAGCAAACAGAGCAGCAACTAGCCCTTCCCAACTCCAGCTGATCAACATGCTACTGGTCTTCTCTATAGTCAACTATATAGGAAGACAAAGTTCCTTGGCCTCATTAATATTTCCCTCATGGAGCCTGAATCATGAAATCTGAGCAGCCAAACTAACACCACCCTTAGTATAATAAAGATCTTAACCTTTTAATGAAACTAAACCTCACCACTCAAACAATGGAACATATTGGTACATCACTGAGATCAGACATTTGTGACAAACTGTTGAGTTACTAAGGGAAATAATGTTCTCCTTTAGTGCATACTGTCATGCCATGGAACTACTTATTAATCTTTATTCACCTGATCATTATTCACCTGTGAACCCAATGATACAAAGAAAGGATATTTTAAAAAACCAAAACATCATTGTCAACTGTATTCAAACTGACTTGGAATCAGAGATATAGCCCACTGAGTATAAATGCATCTTCCATGAGACACACTAAAAATAACTTGAGGGTAAGACTTTAACAAAATTTGAATTGCAGACCTCTTTATAGCAGACTACATGGCTCTGAAGGAAGGTATCTTTCTTCAACATCTTAGCCAATTTTCCAGAAATCCACAAATATCAAAAACTGACTGACTAACACAGAATCGAAACTGAGGAAGCAAACAAAGAAGCTTTGCAGCAGTTCTAGTGGACAGGAAAAATAGAACATGTTGCTTGAAAAGGAGTTAAAGAATTAAGGGTGAAATCCACCCTAAACTTCCAGCGCCGGAGCGAGTGTTCCAGCAGCCATCACAAACGGCACGTTTTCACCGACTCAGGTGTAAGGGAGGCCGGCACAAGGCTAGCCTCCCTCACTCCGGCGCCGGAACGTCCATACGGCCGGCGGCAGAAGGTGAGTCTCTGGCACCGGCCGCACGGTCGATCCGGCCAGCGAGGGAGGGGGGGCCATTGGGCGATCTGGCCTGGGAGGGGGAGGGGATGGCATCGGCTATATCCCCATCCCCGCCGGGCCTGCTCGGCCATTACGTTACACTCCTACTTCTACCAGCTATTTAGCTGGCGGAAATCCGAGAAGTCCCCTTCCCCGAGTAGACCTCCGGCCCGCCACATGGCGGGCTGCCCTGGGGATTTGGCTGCCCATTAGTACTAGAAGCATTAAGAGAAATTATTGTCTTTAAATATTTAAACTGCACTAGAAGTTTCTGACAGACCATTTAAAATGTCTTTTGTAATAATCCGATGAAGGTGATGCACCCAGAAAATCCATCTTCCTGATGTGCCTCACTATCTGGATTGAAAAAAGCATCTGCAATTCCCAGGACTGGATAGCTGCATCTAGAGATGTGCACACTGGTTTCAACCCCAGATCTGGAATCAGAGCATACAGCAGATGTTAGCATTGTCTGTTTGGACCACACCAATTACCTCTTGGGGAGGGAGAAAGAGAAGAGACTGAATTCTGCAAGGGTAAAGCAGAGCCTGGATTCAAGATGCTTACACCACCAAATTTATAACTGGCATGTTAAATGCTGAATTCACTGAAACAGAAGAACAGACTGAAAGAGACCCACAACAGCGCAACATTATGCATGTTTACACAGGACCAAGTCCCATAAAGTTCAATAGAGCTTATTCTCAGGAGATTTGACATAGGATTTTAGCCTAGGTCACTGAAAGAAACCCACTGAATCTAAACATATGTGTGAGACAGAGGCCCTGTCAAAAAAAAAATACCACACTGTCTCACAGTCAGTTGGTGAGTGAACCTACCAATATATTCGTAAGGCAGCTGAATGTAACAGCTGAAGAGAAACACAAGGATTTCAGAATCGTGGTGCCAGCGCTGACTGTGCTGGCATCACAAGTGAAGAGGCAAAATAGTACAAAATACCCACTTGATGAAAAGGACTGATCCACACCGGGTCAGTCCAAGGCTTCCAGACACTTGAAGTGGCATGCCAACTGCCGCCACCCCCAGTACCTGGCAATATGCCAGTACCTCTCCTCATCCCACCTTTCCTCCCCCTGGAAAATGGGACAGAGCAGAAGAGGAAGTGTGGAGGTGAATGTTGCATCTCGATGCTCCAGCCCATCACTCTCCTCCACCCTTCCCTCCGCTTACTTTTCCACTTCCAGAAGTGAGAGGTGCAGTGGAGGCGAGTCGGGGGACAGAGATGGGCTTCCCTCATCAACTGACTGCCTGAGGCGACCTCCTCAGCCAGCCTCGCGGGTGGGCCAGCTCTACACACACCCCGGCCAAAGGGTGACTTCGGGCGCCCACTTAAGGGGCCGGCCTTCCTCTGTCCCCGCTTGTCCGAACACCTGGAGCCGGCCTGTCACGCGCTGCCGTGCTGTCACTTCTCCCTTGGGAGGCTTCGCCCCACAGGTCACTCACCCGGTCGCCCGAGGTCCAGGAGGGACGGAAGAGGGGCCGCAGCGGAGCCGGCTTCGGGACACTCGGGGGAGAGCTCAGCTCGCCATGGATCCCCGTCTCGCATGCGGGCCTCCCGCCCAGCGTTGGGGAGGGACGGGACGGGGGAAAGAGCACAACGAGCGCGCACCTCCCACGCCCCTCCGTCCCGGCCAGCGGCGGCCGACGCTTCCGGCTTCCGGCTGGGTCTGTCGCAACTTCCTGCGCGCCCAGCCGCTGGAAAGCGGTAGGTGTTTGGTCTCGTCGCGAAGCAGCGGAAGGCGAGTTTCGCATTGAGGAGGCGGGCTGTAGCTTTTCTGATGGAGAGGAGCCGTCGCTCTCTCGCCGAAAACCTGTTTCCTCCTGCCAAGGCAACACCCGGCAATCCGCGAGGCTGCAGTTTCTTGCCTCTTCTGCAAACGCTGTCCTGTCCGTCCACCCTGTGCAGCATGCTGAGCTGTGTGCGTGGGTAACCCACCCAGAGGCATCCTTGGCAACAACCTTCCTTCCTTGATCTCTGCGTGCTTTATGTACACGCAGATGATCCATGACGTTCACTTGTGCATTCTTCCTGATGTGTAGGTCAGGAAGAAGAGTAAACAATCTGGCACTCGCTCAATACGTAGGTTCAAGTGCTGTGCTATGGCTGACGTTTAAAGAGTGACCCTGGGCATCATTAATATCAATCCAGCATAGCATACACCAGTGCTAATGTATTTGTATATAAACTACAGTATATTATAGGAAGAATTGTGATTTTAAAATTGTGATACAGATAAGACATTTTTGCCTTATCCTCAACACCATAGAGTTACAGGATATTAGTATAACATCAGTGGTAAGAAAGGATGTGCTCATCTTGTGATTTCTCAGACAATTGCAGCCATCTCCCCTCTTTCCCACCTGCCCCATACAATGTTCTGTCTCTCACCCATCCACCCACTCATCCTTTCCCCCACCCCACCTCACAATATATGATTTCCAGGCACTCTGGACTGCTCACATTTTCATATCCTGACTTCACACTTTGAAGTCAGTGGAAGTGAGAAGAAGCAGCTCAAAATCAGCTCATAAATGAAGTCGGACAGCTACTTGGAATACATATACCACATGGCTTTCACTACTGGCATACATGTGTGTATGGCAGGCAAGCAATAGCCAGTGTCCCTTCTGGATCCCAGAAGACCTCAAAGCAAAGGTTCTTGTGTGATGACTAGAAGGCAGTGCGTTCGTATCCCTCCAACTGGAAATATTTTAGGGTTGCTAAAGCTAGCAGGAAGCATTTCTGCTGCTCATACACATCAGCTTTAGGGATAGTTATTCCCCACCATCTGGTTTCTGACTAGGAAATAATAGGCTGTGCCCAAGGAAAAGTACTGTGAGTGTGTGAAATGTACCTTTCCATCAAAAAATCACAGGGGTAGGGTGAGTAGGGACAAACTACTTGTCCAAAGGTAGCTACTCTGCCTGGCACTGCCTTTTGTTTTCCACTTGGAAACAACATGAAACAGAGGCAAAAAGTAATAGCTCACTTTCTCTTGTCCACCTCCCTGCCCCTGCATAAGTGCGCTTTCTTATACCCTCCTATGGAGATTTTTTGAGACTGCTGTAGCCTAGTCTGTCCTGTCCAGTCACATTGATCTTTCAGGTATGGTATTGATTTTTGTGCTTGTACTAGTTAAATTCATATTTAATAAGCATCATGACTTTTGGCTGCCAGTTTAGAGCTTCACAACAACGTGCAAAGTACCCCTGTATTCCCTGAGTTGTTGGTGAGGATGCTAGGGTGTAACTCTTCATTTGCAGGAGTGGCATTGGTGGTGCCAGAAGCCATATGCCAGCAAGCCCAAATCTCTATTTGGCTTTTGTCTGAATTGCTTCGTCTAGGAGGCCTCAGCAGAACCTGGATACACAGCATCTTCAACCATCTGCACAATTTCTACTCTGTTTTCGTGGCCAAAAGGGCTGCTATTCTACTCAGCCTTAGCATAGGAAGGTAGCTTCTGGGGACCATCTGCACCCACCACATAGTCTTTCCAAGTCCCTGAGCCCTGCTGGCACTAAGGGCATACTTATTCATGGATGCAAATTACTGCCCTTTGGCTCTGCGCTCCTAGTTCCAGAAAGGGTGAGCTGCCAGCTGAGATCCTCATTTGAGTTGCCCATTGTTGCCTTCTCTGTTTCCAGGTGGCTCTTCTATTTCAACTTTTATTTCTCACATCTCACCCATCCCAGATATACACTAATATGTGTCTGCAGATTCCCCCCAATGATGTAGATGTGAGTTCAGACCTATACCTACTACCAGTTCTAACCTGCTTGGCAGATGACATTCCAAGAGCTTTTCTCCACATATTTGGACAAATCTATGGCTGTAACCTGGAATGCAGCACCAGAGGGCAGTGCTGCTCCATTCAGGTCCAGAGATGTATACATGGCAGAGAGAGAGAGAGAGAGAGAGAGAGAGAGAGAGAGAGAGAGAGAGGAGAAATTTGGGGCTAAGGAAGATGAGTATCAGAGAAGGCTGCAGCAGTTAGTCTATTAATTGGTCCGATTATACAGTTCACTTTGTGAATTGGTTTAAAAGGTTCTCTGATTAATGCGGCAACTATTTTTAATACAAGTTCCTTCCAAAAATGTAGGTAATAAGTGTCATTTATTCTGTCTCGGGGGGGGGGGGGGAATGCCTTTTCTAAGATGGTGCCTATTACAAGAAGTACAGTATGTGCATAATCTAAAAATGAGTGCTTTTTTCTTCCAAACTGTTTTATCCATATGCAAAGGTATGTAGATTTTATTAATTTGATTAATCAATAAAAACATATGCAATCTATCAATTAAAATTTCTTCAATCCAGTGACAGTTGTGACATCATGGAAGAAAACATGAAAGAGATGGGCTAAAACATCTTTGTTTTTTCCCCCCCTTCAAATGAAAAAGCTTAAACTGGAGGAAAAAGTGATGGAACTTGCTTTTGCCAGTCACTGGTCAACTGCAGAGGTTGTAGGCAGAGCTCTGTGGATTCTCTGTGTAAAAAAAAAATCCACCCAAAACAAAGCAGAATGAGATTTTCCATCCAGAACAAATTTTGTGCTCATTAATTATGCATTTGTCTGTTTTCTTGGCTACTTACTATGCATCTAAAAATTTTCCCAAAAAAAATGAACTTTTTGCAGGGACTTGGACAACAACAGACATGTGAAGCAGGTTGGTGGAAACTGGTAGGGGCAAGTGTAGAGTGATAATTACCATGGAAGAGCAGTTTATAGTGCAGAACGTTACAATCTTATCACCAGTTGCTGTTCTTTTCCATTTATAGGACAGCTTTAAAATCTAAGGCTTAGCAGGGTTGTGTTTTTGTTTTATTTTTTGGATTCAACGGAAATCACCATTATTCCCATTTTTACAGATGGTGGGAACTAAGGTTTGAATCTCAACATGTCTCTATTCAGCCCCATTCTAATTCCTTCTTTCTCCAAATGCTAATCACACATGTTTAAGGGACTTTTCCCCATACAACTATGAGAGCTAGAAACTTGCTGAAAATACATTAAGAGTTCCAGAAAGGGTGGATCATCTTGCCCATTGTGTTGCCTTCTCTGTTTCCAGGTGGCTCTTCTATTTCAACTTTATTTCTCACGTCTCACCCATCCCAGCTATGGTCCTCTTATGGATTAGGAACTGGTTGAAGAGTAAGAAACAGAGAATGAGTGTAAATGAGCAGTTTTCACAACAGCTGAAAAGCGATTGAGGAGTCTCGGGGCTGATTCAAGCCAGGAAAGTTATTTTCCCTCTTGCACAATACCAGAACCAGGGATCTTCCACTAAAATTGACTGGTGGAAGGGTTAGAACAGACAAAAGGAAATATTTCTTTACCAAGCATGTAATTAATCTGTGGAACACTTTATATGCAACCTCCGGGTTTTAGAGGTAGCTATCTCTGAATGCCAGATGCAGGGGAGTGGCAACAGGATACAGCTATCTTGTTCTTAGAGGCATTTGGTGGACCATTGTGAGATACAGGAAGCTGGACTAGATGGGCCCTTGGTCTGATTCAGCAAGGCTCTTCTGATGTTCTTACATAACACATAAAGATTCTCGGGATGCTAAAATCTGTGCCAGCAATCAGATTCCGGATGGTAGAATGATAATTTATGGCATACACAAAGCACTTGCTACAGGAATACTCCTAGATGAACTGTTGCCTCCAAGGTCCACAACTGGCTTGCACAGTTTATGATTTGGCTTCCTTGCTTAGGGTGCAATCCTGTGTAATTCTTGCACCAGTGTAGCAGTAGATCCTCCGGTGTAAGAGCACTTATGCCAGTGTAACTTGCCATATGCCGACGGACGCAGGACAGACACCGGCGTAACCCCTCTCAGAAGCCTCACATACACAGTTCGGACGCGGAATGGACGCTGGTGTAACTCTGCCAGCGCAGGGATATTCCAGGGGCATCTGAATGTAACGGAGTAACAGAACTTGCAGAACAGAACACCGGACTCAGGTGTAATGGAGTCTTGCAGAACTACTTGCCTCTGCCCCAGTCTAGCTACGCCACTCAGCTCTGAACTGATACCAGTGGCTGATCCTCTATTGCAGGGCAGTGAAAGACTTGTTTCCAAAAGGGCTATTACTTGCCTGTGCTTGTACAGTATATTGATTGCCCATTTTGTGGATGGCATTCATTTAATTCAAAATTGCTTTGCTTGAGTTGTCAGTTGCACTCTCCAAGCAGGTTCAAGAAAGCTCAAGTACAGCATGGGAATGTGCACGTTCCCACAGCCATTATTATTGGCAGTGCTCATCTTAACCTTACATCTTGCTATTTTAGGGAGCATGTTTTCACTGGCTGCCTAGATGTGGATGATGAGATCACTCATTGCATAGCTAAGGCTGGCTCTGCATTTAGTATGTTGTCACATCACGTCTGGAATGAGAGGGGTGTGCAGCTAAGAAGACTAGGTTAAATGTCTACGGGATATAGGTCACACTCACAGAACTTGCATATGACTGCAAAATGTGGACAATGTTGAATCTTGCCACCACACTAGTAAGTTGATCCGTTCTGTGTGTTGGGTCCCCAGGCTACGTGATGAAGAAGTGAGAGAAGGGTCCCAGTGCTCATATCCCAAATATCATGTGGCTGGTGCTTAAGTTATTCTAATAACCTTGTCCATATCTAAGTCAGGAAAGGAAGTGAAGTACAGACAACCCCATTCCCCCACTGCAGAAATAAGGTGTGTTCCCAGCTCAGTTGAGACCAACTGCGGCCCTCTGATCTGTGTTTAGATATATTTTTTATTTTTAAACAAATGGGAATTTTATATGAATTTTTAAAAGTTTTGAATGGTTGCATATTTGTTATGTTTTATGTAAGAAAAGTTTGGAAAGAATGAGAGTTTGAGAGGAGCAAAAAACCATCAACTCTAGCTCCCCCCCCCCCGCTGCAACTACCTATTATCCAATGGGCAGCCCAATCCTACGTAACTCCCCATGCGGCGATAAACCATGCCAACAGGACATGTTGCATCCTGTGGGAGAGTTTCAGGCTGCAAAAGCCTCCTCAAGGTAAGGGAACATTTGTTCTCTTACCCTGGGGTAAGCCCTCACCACCCTGCTGGGTCTACTCAGAACTGTGCCAGCTATATAGCTGGCACAAATCTGAGTGGACCTCAGAAGGCAGATTGAGGCCAGGAATGGGGATAGGATATCAGCTGTACCTCTGCCACCGATACAGCCCCCCTTCCTGGCCTCAATCTTCCCTCCTCCCTGCCCTGATCTCCGTCCCATTCTTCCCCATCCCTGCCCCATTCCTCCCCCTCCTCACCTCCCTCTGCACTGACTTACCGGTACTGGGGCTCCTTCCCTGTCCGCTGGCACATGGACATGGCCACTCACCGCTTGTGGCGGCAGCCAGGCCATGCTGAATGATGTGTCATTCTTTGCAACAACCATAAAGCAAACAACCTTATGCTGCTGAAACACTCAGCCCTCATCACAGTCTGGCTCATAGCCATCCCCTCGTTCCAATACCTTGCTTACTATGGGCCTCCTAATCTGTTTCCCTTGCGATTGTTTGGAGCGAGGATGGCCAACTTCTTGAGCCTTGGGGATGAATCTCTGTCCCTCCCAGTAAAGCTACACTATGGCCAGGTGCCCCATGGCAATGGTGTCATCACACATTCTCAGCAGCTTGGCAGAGGAGAATCTGGCCCCTTTGATGAATTGGCCCCTTTTCCTTCCCTCTATCCCCCCCAAGGCAATGGAGGTATGCCCGCCACTTTCTCTGACTGCTCCTCCATGAGAGAAGCAATGCATGCTTATCTGCTCCTTGTTGCTTGTGGAGTGACCGGCAGACTCAAAAGTACAGACTCATGGGGCACTACTTCTCTCTGCCGCTGCCCCCATTCATGAATGGCAGGCTGCCTATGGCTCCCACATCTCCTAAATGTTAGAGAACCTTGTAAATGAGAGTGTAGTTGGACCAGCTGTTTTACATAGGCCCTATGTCCTATAGAATGGGCAGCAAAATGGCAGATGCGCTTCAATGTAAGTAAGTGCAAAGTGATGCACATGGGGGCAAGAAACCAAAATTTCACATATACGCTAATGAGTTCTGAGTTGTCTGTGACGGATCAAGAGAGAGATCTTGGGGTGCTGGTGGACAGGTCGATGAAAGTGTCGACCCAGTGTGCGGCAGCTGTGAAGAAGGCCAATTCCATCCTCGGGATCATTAAAAAAGGGATTGAGAATAAAACGGCCAATATCATTATGCCTTTGTACAAATCAATGGTAAGGCCACATCTGGAGTATTGTGTCCAGTTCTGGTCACCACACCTCAAAAAGGATATAGTTGAATTGGAAAAGGTGCAGAAAAGAGCGACCAGATTGATTTGTGGGCTGGAGCACCTCCCTTATGAGGAAAGGCTACAGTGTCTGGGGCTTTTCAGCCTAGAAAAAAGGCGCCTGAGGGGGGACATGATTGAGACGTATAAAATTATGCATGGGATGGAGAGAGTGGATAGAGGGAAATTCTTCTCCCTCTCGCACAACACCAGAACCAGGGGACATGCACTAAAATTGAGTGGAGGGAGAGTTAGAACAGACAAAAGAAAATATTTCTTTACCCAGCATGTAATTCATCTGTGGAACTCCTTGCCACAGGATGTGGTGATGCCACAGGATGTGGTAAAGGCCTGGATGCCTTTAAAAGGGGTTTGGACAGATTCATGGAGGAAAAGACCATCACAGGTTACAAGCCATAAGCAACCTCCTGGTTTTAGAGGTTTTAGAAGTAGGTTTTCTATGTGCCAGGTGCAAGGGAGTGACAACGGGAAACAGGTTATCTTGTTGTCTTGTGCTCCCTGAGGCATCTGGTGGGGCCACTGTGTGATACAGGAAGCTGGACTAGATGGGCTTTTGGCCTGATCCAGCAGGGCTCTTCTTGTGTTCTTATGTTCTTATGTCATAGGGTACTTATATCCCTGAACATGTTCCCACTTAGGGTTCCACTTCTGCATGTTGCCATAGGAAGTTAGTACATCAAAGGGCACTAACATGTATGTAATAACATCCTTCAAATCGAGTGCTTCCACCACTCCTCTTCAATTTCGAGCAACTGGATTGTTACCATACATATTTTCAAAGGTGAGGCTGGAGAGGGAATAGTAGCATTGTGTCACTTGAACATTAAAGTGATGATTACCTACCCTAAGATTTCAAGTTAGAGTTTATTAAAAGTGTAGTGCTATAAATAGGTAGTGTAGTATTCTGTGGATCTTTTTTATTCCTGTTGCTGATTTCATATGATGCGAAACTTCATTAGGCTCATTAAATTCTTTTTTAGAATTTTTTTTAGAATTCTCTTGAAGATTTTCGCCCCATTCAGAGATCCATGAATGTTCACCTCCTCTCATCAGCCAAACTGACATTCAGCAGGAGTAGAGCTGCCAACTTTTAAACCAGCTCCTGTTCCTATGCCTTTACTGTTAAAGGCATAGGAACAGGAGCTGGTTTAAAAGTTGGCAGCTCTACTCCTGCTGACAATTAGCAGTGACTGTATTTATCGCCATATGAAAAGTTTCGTCTGCTGGTTTCTGGAGGTCAAGTTGCTGCTAAAAGGCATAAGCACAGAACAAGCAGGGGATTTTTTTCTGAACAGTTTGCAACCTTTTGCAAGAGTGGAAAGGGTTGCCAGCTTGAAATAGCCCTCAGTTGGGAGAAAGCCATGGGTTGGTTGGCTCCACAGCTGCATCAGTAGCAGATGTGCAAGTGTGCAGCTGCTACTGCATGTATGAGTCTCTAAACTGGGCCTGCCTGCCTGCCACCTCATGAGTGGCCAGGATTGCCAGAGGCAAGGAACAGCTCACCTCTTGCAGTAGTTTCACATATGTACATGGAAAGATCAATGTGCAGAAACCTGCTTTCATGAGTTGTTCTCTTGGTAATGTGACATTTGTAGGATGCCATGTTGCCGTGGGTATGTTGCATTGATGTGCTTTCCCCTCACACTGTTTTATGAATGGAGAGGCATTCATCAATGTCAATGGTGACTGGATGTCATGGAACCCTAAAGGGAAGAGTCATGTGACAAGAACATTGATTGGTCCAGATGATGCTGATAGAGAAAGGGAGAAGTTAGGGGACTGAGGACTGTTGAGCATGCTATATTGATGCTCCAGTGTCCATGGACACTTCTTCCTATGTTTGCATTTTTCCAGAAAAAAAACGACTGTAACTGCATCAGCTCAGTTGCAGAAGTAACATTTGAGGACTGAGGGTGGTTTCACTTCTACCAAGTAAAATAGGAAAATTCCACCAGAAATGTAAAACGTGTAAGCTAACCAGTAGAGAATGTAAATTATGTAAAGTTTCCTTCCTAAGTGTTCTTAGATTTTAAGACATCTTCTGAAAAAGGACATGTATCTTTTAATGGATATTTTCTGGGCTCTGCAGAAAAAACAGTGAGAGAGCTTGTTTGTATTCCAGTGATATAGCTAAAGCAGACAGGTCTGCAGTGAACCAGTCTATTTTTAGACTCCGACTTGCCATTTATATCCTGCAAAATTATTCATCAGCCTCAGGGTGACAAGCTATTAATGTGCATAAATACGTCAGAGCAGGGCTCTTTTCGCCCTTTTTGCCTTCATATGCGGCACGGAGGGCAGGCAAAGAAGGGAGGGAATCGGTTTCAGATCACAAGTCACAGTATTCAGCTCACAGCCAGTTACTCTTCTGCTGTTCATTCATATTCTGCATGCAACAGCTTGCTCATTCCATTTGTTCCTTATTTTAACACAGAGCTGAAACTGCAGAGGAGAGCAAAATAGCAACAGGGCTTAGATGGGGTTCCTTAGCTGGTTATTCTCTCTGATGCTGTTCAGTGATGACAGGATATTGTACAGTAGGAAAGATATATGAGATGAGTTATCATCTCACAGCCTGTTCCATTGAAGTGCTGTGCATTTAGAGATGTTAATAAGGATAAGATTACAGTCCCTTCTCTCAACCGGTTTTTCTGGTAAAGAACGTCTGTCTAGGTAGCTGTATGCGCATATTTTTTGCCCCATAGCAACTAAATCGTCTGACCTAATACAGCTTTTCTATAAGTTACACTTGCAGGTTCCTAGCAGTGCTGCTAAACGTCATTACATAACAAAGATTATTTAAGAAGATAGGAGGAGGGGGGGCTCCTCACCCGGTCGCAGAAGCACCAGACGAATACAAGTTCTTCCTCTTGCCTTCAGGAATGGGATAAACAATGTGGTTACTATCAATGACTGGTGTCAAGGTCAACTAGAAGCCAATTCAAATGTGTCCTTTCTGATGTGCTATAGCCTTTGTGCAGGAAAAATACTAGGGTTGGCCTCACCACTATGGGGCAGTGCTGGCCCTTTAACTTAAACCACAGGGCTGGACCAGGTAAAGCTGGGGGTGGGAATGGGGGAGAGACAACCGAGGAAGGGAGGGGGGGCCCAAGGCTTCATAAGGCACTCGACTCATGGCTGGTGATGAGAGGTCTCTGGACAGGCTACCTGAGGGCTGCTCAGTAGCTGCTCCCCTGGGCTGGGGCAAGCCTGGGGAGGGAGCCAGGTTGAAGAGGAAGAAGGATGAAGCAACCTCCTTCCCCCTGCTGAACTCTGAAGCCTGGTTGGAGGTCCCGGTTGCTGGGTCAGCAATCCTCCCTTATTTCTGGGCAGAAGAGTCTGGCTCAGTTGGGAGAGCTGCTGTCTTGTAAGCCCGAAGACTGGTGAACTTGATAAGTTCGAGGTACGCGGCCGACAAAAAGCTGTGAAAGCCTCTAGGAGGAGAAATAAGAGCTCCCAGCTGCGTCGGTCGAGTCTACTGACTCAGTAGAAAGTTGACTCAGTAGAAAGCAGCTTCCTAAGTACTAGAGACCAGTGTTTCCCAAACTGTGGGTTGGGACCCACTGCTGGGTCATGAGCCATGCGTGTCGCTAGACTGTGGCGGGGGTGGCGGGCCACCGCAGGGTGGCGCGTGCATCAAGGGTGACCCCACTCCGCGCGTCACCTCCGAGGCCTGGAGAAGGCCTTGGAGAGCGTCCACCCCGGCCAGCGGTCCGGGGCCTTCTGACAGGCCCCAATGCGCCAAAGCATCATTTATTAGCTTTTTCGCACATGCACACAATGTTTCTGAGGGCAAGACGGTCGTCTTGCCCTCAGAAATGTTGTGCGCATGCGCAAAAAAGCTAAAAAAATCACGTATTGATGCATTGGGGGCTGTCAGAAGGCCCCGGACTGCTGGCCAGGGTGGACGCTCTCCGAGGCCTTCTCCAGGGCTCGGAGGGTGATGGGGGGGATGTACGGGGGGGCAGGGGGCGACGCGCGCGCACCTGCACATGGGTGACGCATATGTCGTGACGCTTCCACGACCTGATTTCTGGTGGGTCACGAGCAGAGCCTCCAATGAAAACACAGGTGATGAAAAGATCAGATATCTAACTGCCTCAAGCCCTGAGGTTATTCAAAGATCAGATAGCTGCTAATTGCCCTGCAAAGAGCCGAGCTCCTACAGTTTGCAAGCTCGTGTAAACATAGGGAGATAAATGTTTGAGCATCTTTTTTCTGGTGTGTTTTTTCCAAGTCCATCAATGACAGGTAGTGGGAGCAGGTGAAGGCTGAGTCACATAACTAAACCCCTCAAGCCTTGAAGCTATTCATTAGGGCTGCCTCATTATGAGAAATGGAACAAGTTTTTTTTTTTTGTGTGTGTGTGTGTGTTTTGAAATGGAACAAGCAATAGTATTACTTGTAAATAAAATAATTTCTTTCTAGGTCTCACTTTTTTTTTAAAGCCTCATAAAGCTAGGTGGGTCCCAGCAGGGTGCCGTTTTTAAAAAAGTGGGCCCCAGTGCTAAAATGTTTGGGAACCACTGTACTAGACCATTTAATGGCGGACATTTAAAAGTACCCTATTCTACCCTGCCCAGCTTTTCCCATCACTGAGACAGCCTATAACGTAACATTGATTCATGAAAGGCACTTGTCCTGGTTTGCAGTGGCATTCATCTTGAGCCCATCACATTTTCTGCATTTGGGTGCTCAGCAAAGAGGAAAGGGTCATGAGGAGGACTTGCCTAGAATAGCTAAGCCCTTGTGCATGTATTTGTGCACATTCAGAATCTGGTGGAGAACAGCAGGGAATACACAGAGCATCTAAAAATAGCAGTTGCTTCCAGTGTTTATCCAGTATGGGTTTATGCTTGGTTTTGCTTGTGTCCTCTACTATGAATAAATGTTCTTAGCAAGCTGAGGACAAAAAGTAAACTATTCTGAACAAACTGCTGGAAAACGTAGACTTCACAAAATACCAGTGTGTTGTTATTTTTAAATAAAACTCTAGGTTAGCCAGCTCTCAATGTTCTCTCTCTTTGTCACGTTCTTTAAAGACCAAGTTTTTACCACTCTCGGTACAACTTGTGACCTGTCAGACCAAATGCAACCATCGGCCAAGACTCCCTGAGTACGATAGCAATAACAGGGGGATTGCCAATTCCCTGGCAGGTCACACTATATGTGGGTGGGCGGGGGGGGGGAGAGGGCTGTGTTTGGCTGCACATGTTGTGCAGTCCTGCTCTAGTGTCACGTTCTCAACCCACCTGGTGGTACTGTACATGCTCTTTATGCTTTGCTCAGATAAGGCTTGGGCTGAGTGTGCCCAGGAACAGAAGGTGTTGGGGATCATTCAGAGAGAAAACAGGTTGGCCAAGGGGAGCAGCACCTAGTGGTTAGCACTCATGCACACCTTCCTGCTCCCCTTTCCCTTTTTACTGGGTCGGTAGCTGAATGGGGGGAATCTGATCGTTTATATCTGCTGACACCATCCAGGGCTGCAGAGACCAGGCAGAGAGGGGTTGTCTGGGGGGAAAAGAACCTGCCCAGGAAAGCACTGAACCCCAGGAGTTCTTATTAAAAATCAAACCCACAGCATGTCTTCAAGAGTGATCTGATGTGACAACCCACTGAATTACAGTACTTGAAAACATGGACTAGGCAGGCAGGAGTCAAAAGATAACTAGTTAATTAAAAATCCAAAAGTAAAGGAAGTAAAGCAAATGAGAATAAAAAGGGGGGGGGAGATACAAACATGTGGATGAAAAATGCCTGAACTCGGCTGGATGGATAAAGAAAAACATTATTAAATGGATACAATGACTAGTAATGCCCAGCAGGAGTTGAGATACTACTCAAGAACAAAGCACACTAACCCCCAATGCCTTGCGTTGATAAACCAGCGACATTTGCAGCCTGACTTCGAGTGAAAGCAAACAAAACAATTCTGGTGCATCTAGCTAGGATTACAGTCCTATCGCTAGCTATTTCCATTGTCAAAGGAATCCTTGCCCCTGCACCTACTGGAGAGTGAGCAAGTGTGGCTTCTGTCAACCAAAATTAGGTATTGCACCAGACCTAGCCCCCCCCAGTCACGTCACTGTAGCGTGGCGCGCAGGGCAGGCTGCCCGGGGCTGACGTGCAGAAAGGGTGACGCGCACACGCGCGCATCGCCCCCATCCGCACAGAGGCTCCGAGGCCGGAAGGCTCGGAGCGTCCGCCCCGTCCGGCGGTACGGGGCCTTATGAGAAGGCCCGATACGTCGACGCATCATTTATTAGCTTTTTTGTGCATGTGCAGACCGTTTCTGAGGGCAAAAGTGCATCCCTTGCCCTCAGAAACGGTCTGCGCATGCGCGAAAAAGCTAATAAATGATGCATCGACGCATCAGGCCTTCTCAGAAGGCCCCGGACAGGGTGGTCGCTCTTAGAGCCGGGGGTAAGCGTCACCCTAGGGCAGGGGTGACACGCGTGCGCGCCCCGCTCCGGGGTGACGCGCCCCCTAGTGACGATACTTGGCCCCCCAAATACATACAATATCCCTGTGCTTGTGTTTAAATCTTAGGTCTGATGATGTAATCAAATTACCTGATTGAAAAGTGGAGCCCACCTTGCCTCTCCATCCCACACCCAGACAGACAGATTTGACTGCCTAATAGTAGATGCATGCTAATCTTAGTCAGAGGGTTAGCTATTCCAGACAGGGAAGAATGACTTGAGTCTACAAATGCACATGGCTGGGTTATCATGGCATTTCAACCAAAAGACTAGTGGTTGCTGCAGAATGTTCCAGCAGAGCTCAGAGATTATTGAAGCGGCACAGGAGCTTCTAGGGCAGAGGTTCCCAAACTGGGGCGTCACGACGCCCCAGCCGGGAACAAAGGGTTGCTACACCTTTAAGGGGCGTGGCAACCCGCGGCGACGTTGACAGTGCATCCAGGATTGCGCAGTCGCGCCACCACTGCGGACGAAAAGTGTCCGTTTTACCTTCATTGGTGGCTGTGGATGTCCGGTGGGGTGTGTGGGGAGCCTGTGGACCCCTCTGCAGGCCTCCCCAAGCATCGGAGCGGCCCTCCAACGTGATCACGACCCACTTCCGGTTTTACGTCGCCACTCCTACGCTTGGAGGCCTGCAGAGGAGTCCGCAGGCTCCCCACACACCCCGCTGGACATCCACAGCCACCAATGAAGTTAAAATCGACACTTTTCATCCACAGCGGTGGCGGCGTGATCCTGGACGCGCCATTGCTACCCCTGGGAAGGCCCTGCTGCCTCTTAGGGCAGCAAAGAGTCTTCCCAGGAGTTTGGGAACCATTGTTCTAGGGGGTTAAGGTAAAGGTATCCCCTGACAATTAAGTCCAGTCGTGTCCGACTCTAGGGTGTGGTGTTCATCTCCATTTCAAAGCCGAAGAGCCAACGTTGTCCGAAGATGCCTCCGTGGTCATGTGGCCGGCATGACTCTCCTTGCCGCAGTGCGTAGCATACAGCTGGAACACGGAGCGCTGTTAACCTTCCCCGCAAGCTGTACCTATTTACCTACTCGCATTGACATGCTTTGGAACTGCTAGGTTGACAGGAGCTGGCCAAGCAACGAGCGCTCACCCCGTCGCGGGAATCAAACTGCCAACCTTTCGATCGACAGCTTATGGTTCAGCGGTTTAACCCGCTGCGCCACCCACTGGCCTTCTAGGGGGTTAGAAGTGTCCAAAAATAAGGAAAAATAGACCCCAAAAGTGGGGGAACGGGCATTAATCACAGAAAGTTTGTTGCCTTCTTGTAAAAACGTAGAGCCAGAAATCTAATAATAATAATAATAATAATAATAATAGTATTTATATACCGCTTTTCAACAAAAAGTTCACAAAATGGTTTACAGACAAAATCAAATGATTAAATGGCTCCCTGTCCCAAAAGGGCTCACAATCTAAAATAGATGCAGAAGAACACCAGCAAACAGCCACAAGAAAAGAGACTGTGCCAGGGTAAAAGGGGGGCAGTTACTCTCCCCCTGCTAAATATAAGAGGAGCACGAATTGAAAAAGTGCCTCTTGCCCAGTTAGCATTTCTCTGCTGCAGTGGTGGACAGCAGACAATTGTAAGGGGATGGGGAGGGCAGCATACTGACAGCCATGCCAGCAGATGCAGCAATGAAGCAAAGGGCATGGAGTGTGTGTGTGTGCAGTAAGCACCACTTCACACACCAGCCCAATGATTGGCCTACGCAATGCTCCCTCTAATACGTTCATGTGCTATAGCCTCTGAGCCAGGTATCCCTGTGTGTGGTGATGCAAGGTTTTAAATGAGGTGCTCTTAGCCTGCTGTGGCTGGGTGGTTCGAGAGCAGCTTTGTGGAGTAGCTGCTGTGGCTTCTAGTCCTGCCTCCTCTTCTGCTTTTGTCTGTGCCATCCATGGGTGTTTCTGTCCAGTCATGGAAAAGACGAATGTCTTACTGGTTAGGACAAGCCCCTTGACTGGGCTCATACCTGCCTTGCCTGTCTCCTAGTCTGTGTCTTTGTGCAGTGAGCTACCGGAAACCTGTTTTGCCTGAGTGCTGTTCAGGCTCCCCTTGTGACTCGCCCTACTCTCTCCACTGGCAAAAGGGGTCCTTCCAGCTAGTGACCACCCCCACTGGAACTTGCACCCATGCGTGGTGAGACCTGTGTGTTTGTTTCACATGGCTGCCTTCTTCCAAGGGAGCTACAGTATCTTCCTACCCTTGCTCTGATCAAAAAGGCATTCCTTGGATGTGCGTCTTTGTGTGAGTGGGATAAGGGGACTTAAGCCCTGGGTGCAGGGATTCCTAGCAGTTCTTTGCTTTTGCCTCTTTGCTGCTGATGCCACAGTAGCTTATGTAGGGGGCAGGGTGCTGTGAAATCCTTGTATTGTGTGTGTGTGTCCTCTGGGCATCTCCCATAGTGGCTGGCAGGAGGCCTCCCTCAGCCAGGGCCGCTCATTGGCTTTGCACCTGCCCCCACCCCCTGCTCGGTTCACTCTGGCAACACTTCTCGGGCCACCAGCGTTGCAGCTGGGTGGATGCGGTGATTGGCTGCTTGGCCATTTTGCTGATGACGCACGGATGTCTGGATGCTGCTGCATGAATGACGGGCTGTGTTGGGGTTTCCATTGATACTGTTGGTATTACTGGGAAGGGCTGTGCTGCTGTGGCGCTGCCTGGAAGGGCTTAGGATACAGCGGTTGTTGCGCTAGCCTGCCGTCCAAATAGGATTAGTCCGCAAGTTTACTTATGCAAAGCAGGCACATGAGGCTGCAATTTGCCTCAGGACCACAGCATGAAGTCAGACGGTATTTAACTCTTTACCTCTATGCTGTTAAAATAGTCCCGCCAAAGAGGCTACTTAACTTTAAAAATGAATTGGCTACAATGTCACTTTGAGAGTTAAAAAAAACTCTTTGTAGATGTGATTTCTAGCAGGAAAGCAGCAGAGAGGTAAAGTGTTAAATACCGTCTTAAGTCTGCACTCTTAATCCAAATTGTGGCCCTGTGCAGCAGCTACACGTAAGTAAACATAAGCCTGCAACTACACACATAGACATTTAGGATCCTGTGCAGTTTGGCCCTCAGCTCCTCTTGTTTTCATTCCAAGTGAAAAGTGACTTCAGGTGGTCTTTCCCCCCCCATCTCTAACAGTCGTGTGCATCAGGCCTACATGAGGCCCTTGCCTTGTCCATTAAACATGACGGATTCCTGGAATCATCGCAGATCTCAAAGGGCCGTCATGAGGAAGGCACATTTGCCTTCAAACTCAACATTTGTCTTTGAACCAGGAAAGGGTGACTTCCGGTTCCATGGGAGGCCATATGAGGCAGGACAAACTAGCCATTGCTTTAGGGCTCATATGGCCTCCCATATGAGCCCTAAAGCTGCATGGAACATCTTGACTGGGCATTTTTGTCAGCTCCAAGGGTTTAAATACCTGAGGGATTTTAATAACCAGAAACTTAAATAGCCACTGAAATTTTAATCATTTTGGATTTCCAGGCTAGTGCAGACATAAAAGCGTCCATCCTTAGGCCATGCTTAAGAGGGACCAGGAACAGCTGCAGGATTCGTTTGCTCCCTGATCTCATGTGTGAATTCTCCTAGCTTTAAGCATGGTTGGCCATTATGGTTAGCTATCAATATTATCCATGAGTAACACCACGCAGGGTATATTTCAAATCCTGATTAGGAGCTAACTATGGCTGGTGTCAGTACAGGTATAACAAACTAAACTGCTATTCACAATTCCATTCTTCACCAATCACCCTCACTATGGAGAGTGTGTCCCACTGGCCTCTGGCAAGTACGACGAGAAAAGCCTCAACCTTCCCATGCCGCCTGGAGTTGGACTTAGAAGTGCAGCTCAGTGATAGGGAAGATCCTCACCTTTCCTCTCTAGCTCCAACCTGGAGAGGAAGGATTGGGGATGCTGTTTGGCACTGGGCTTGCAAGCAGTTTTAACTATCACCTCCTCTGCAGGACTGACTCCCTCCCTACGCACACAGCTTTAATCTTAGAGCTGGGGGGGGGGGGGGAAGGTTGCTTTGAAGCTGAACTACCAAGGCACTCAAAATGCCTCAGTAGCCCAGTTCCAACACACTTATCCCCAGCCTAACAGTCCACTCTGTGCAAAGACAGGCCCAGAGACAATTCTCTGCTCCCCTCCCCACCTCTAAGTCCCTAAAGTTGTGGAAAACCAGCTTAATTTCAGGGGTGACATCTGCCCCCCTACCCCGCCAAGCTCTAAACTTGCAGCTGGGGAGGGGAGCAGGGGATTGTCCCTGACTTTGTGCAAAACAAGCTCAGGGGGTATAAGGGGAGGGGCAGGGTCCTGGCATTTTGACTTGCCTACCAAGGCCAGTCAAAATTTGTAAGCTCCCAAACTAACCACAGTTAAAGCCTGCTGGAGCAGTTCAAGCGTGAGAGGGAAATGGCTCCAAGAGGGAGGGTGTGAGCCTGTGGCCTGTTCCTAACCATAGTTAGGAATTGGGCAACATTATATCTATCCTAGTCCCTGCAATAGTAAATTTGGTAACAAATTAGTGCTGTTAGTAACAAGCACTCTGTAGTACATGAGATATGTACAAATACATATTATTTACCCACTGTAGAGTATCTGTACATTTGAAACTTGCCTCTAAATTCTGTATTAAAGTGATTTGTTGGAAAAAAAAATACTCAACTTGAGTTAAAATTATATCTGAATGTTGTTCTAGATGGGGAAGGATATTTTTTTAAAAATATTTCCCAGAAAAAGCAAGATGAAACCAGAAGCAGCACAAATGAAGACACCATTTCTCTCCCTACATGAGAACATAACCCTCTTCATTAAAAACAAAAATATAAAATACAATATGGGGCGGGGACATAGAGGCAGAATAAAAGCCACCCCTCCGTACATGGCCCTAATCCAACCCCATGAATGAAGAGAGGTTGGTCAAGAAAAAAGGTTTACAAAAATGGTTTCCTGCTATATAGAAAATATATACTTGGCTATAAATGCCCAGCAATGAGAACCTTCAGTGAGAGTCTCAGCATATATGCACCAAAGCTTTCTACTGCTTCCCCACCAACTTGCTGAAAACATCGTAGACTTCTGGCCTCTCCTGTGCAAACTGTTCCACTGTATTCTTCTGCAGCCAGTCAGATGAGCGCATCTGCTGCTGCAAGAGGCCGATAAGATCGCCAAGGTTGGAGCCACCAGTTGAGGTTGGCTCCTGGTGGTGAGACACAAAGATAACTTCATCAGTGCTATCCGCTTTGCCCTCCGAGTCAGACTGGTCTTTGTCTTCATTCAGGATTTCATGCTCATGTTCTTCTAGGACCTCCCGGACCCTCTGCATGCCTGGACAAAAGCAAGGGGGAAAAGAAGCTTTATTCACATGAGGAGCTGGTGCTGAAGCTGCCAAGTGGGAACGATTCATGTGAACCTGCTAACACATCACAGTCAAGTTTGGAACTTGCTGCTCGCCACTTCCTGACTCGCTCCATTTAGAACATAAGAAGAGCCTTGCTGGATCAGGCCAAAGGCCCATCTAGTCCAGCTTCCTGTATCTCACAGTGGCCCCACCAGATGCCTCAGGGAGCACACAGCCAACAAGATAACCTGTTTCCTGCTGCCACTCCCCTGCACCTGGCACAGAGAAAACCTACTTCTAAAACCAAGGAGCTTGCCTATATGGTTGGAAGAGTCATGTGACAGAGCTTTCCTGGGACCACCATGGCTGGATCAGGCCCCCAAAGAATTCCATGAGCTGATGAGCTGTGAGCTCACCACTCTGCACGCAAGATGACGACAGGTTTGTATGAAGGATCACCACTCAACAGCTTCACTGCCTCACTCATCAACACAGCTGTTTGTGTGAATCTACCAAAAGGAGACTATTGGACAAGAACTGGGCAAGGAATAGGGATAGTGATGAAAGAGAGGATGAGTGGAATAAAGAGCTGCAGTGCAATTCTGACAACAGAACCGGAAGAGAAGATGCTCATGTATCAGGCCTGTCCCAAGCCCACCTGCTTTCCCCTGTGACATGCTTTGGGTTCCACACAAATTTCAACCCCCCCATCTCCCCTGCAACTCCCCTGCTGCATATCCACCCCCATGCCTCCTCCACAACACCCCCACTGCATTCTCTCTCCATAAGCTTATTCCTTCGTCCTCTTCTTTTTCCCTGCTCTCTGCCATTGTAAAGGACAGGAAGCCAGGAAGAGGAGGAGAGCAGTGGTGAGAAAGAGGGAGGTGGTGGCCAACCCAGACTCAGCATGACACTGGATCCAATTAGTGGGTCTGCCCTGCTCACATGTCGCTTAGAGTAACTCACTGCACTTATGCAGAACTGAAACCTATCCATATCCAAACAGATGTTTAAACCATCCTTCTAAGTCTCTAAGAACATACAAACAGCCCTACCAGATGAGACCAAAAGGCCCATCTAGTCCAGTGTCCTGTTTCCCAGAGGGGCCAGTCACAGAGCTCCAGGGAGGCCAGAAGCAGAGAATGAAGGCGACAGTAATGGTCACTCAGTAATGGTCACTCAGTAATGGTCACTCAGTAATGCTGCCTCTGAGCTTGGGTTGAATACTGCCTCAGTTTAACAGCCATTGATAAACGTGTCCCCCATGTTTTTGTCTAACTTCCTTTTCAAGCAAACTAAGCCAGTGGCCATCACCACATACTGTGGTGGCAAATGCCAAATAAATTCATTTTGTGTTTTGGGAAGTACTTTGTCAATTTCCATGGGTAACCCAGTGATCCAGTGTTACAAGACAGTGAGGAATAAAAAAAATCTCTGTTCAACACCAGCATAACATTTTATAAAGCTATGTCCCTGTTTTGTCATATTTCTTTCTCAACAAAAAATGAATTCAATTTTCCTCATAGAATAGTTTTGTTTGCCCTCTTCTGCATCGTGTGTGTGTCTATGATATCCTTTTTGAGATGGAGGGATGAGAACTGTACATAGGTTTTCAGATGCAGCTGCACCATAGGACCACTCAAAGCTTTTATAGTACTCTTAAACCCTCAACCCTAACAGCTTTCATGGTGTCCTGAGATACCATTGTCTGATGGCTCTTAGGTGTTTTTTTTTTTCCTAAAATGCAACTCTGAGGTGCCACAGTACAAAGAATGCTGCAGAATCATCCCACTCCTACCAGCTCCCCTTTGTATAAACAAGGGTGCATTGGAAGTACCAGGTCAGGGGACGCCTATGCCAGAAGAGGACCGTCCTCACATGTAGCCCTGGCCCTAATAGAAGGAACAGAGCTAACACGAAGGGAGCATGAGACAAGGGAGCTTGTTCCATACACACTCCAAACTCCAACCCTGTCCAAGACAGGAGAAGACACAACAGGACAGAGTGAGCATCTGCCTGCTGAGCTCCTCCCTGGCCCACAGGAACTCCTATGCTAAATGCATCTTGCAAAATATGCCGCACAGCCTGGAACAGAAGATAAGATGAAGAGAGCACACTGACCTAGCTGCAGCCGGTGTATCTTGTCAGAAAAGATGATGCGAAACCAGCCAGGCTCGCCACATTCAAAGGCTTTACCGCAGGAGAGCAGGACCTTGTTATCCAGGAAGCGCCTCCAGAGTGCCATTTCCTCCTCAAACGTTCCTCTCCTCAAGTACTGGAGGCAGTTAACAGGAAAGCAGAGAGTCAACAAACTGAATAGGCTCATATTCTTGAGAAAGAGCTACAGCCAAATCTCCTCAGACAGGAGGTCCTCTACAGCGTGAGGAAAAAGTGAGAATCAAGCAAAAACAACCACCAAACTTAAGGAGCAGGTTTAATGGGGTTGGAGGAAATCTGGAAGAATCTTCCCATTCCTGGGAAAGGGACAACAGCCATGGTGCCAGCAGAGTTGGAGAAACAGAGACTCCTACACTGCGCTCCCACCCCCGTCCCACCAATAGAGTAAGAAATGAAGTTGTGGCCTTTACAGGACACGTTCCTTGGTTGGAATGAAGGAAAAGCACCTGGAAGATCAGAGAATACTTAGTTCAGTTTCGCTAATTTATATGCCACTTTATCACTGGGATGGTCCAAGGCGACTTGTGAGCACAATGTCCAGATCAAACCACTGAACCCACCTATTAACAGTTTTACAACTTTAAAAGTCACGTACCAAAATAATTTAGAATCTCAGGTTATAAAAACTATCCCAGAAAAAAACAGCAACAAGGCAGACAGCTCTCAATAAAATTGTTTCACTAACTCATAAAAGGTCTCCAAATAGGCTTCTGAATAAAAACTTTTAGGCTACTTGTGATTTGGTTGAGAAGCAGAAAAGAGCTATTTTGATGGAGAAGCACAGTTTTGGAGGCCAGGTACTCAACGAGAGAAGTCTGTTTTTGCAGGCAAAAGGAATGGCAGCAGTGCTTATTCTAAAAAGCTTCTCTTCGCTGAGACAACGGGTTGATTCCAAAGACAGATAGTAAGGACTACACACCATTAAAATCAATAAGGCAAGTTAGCCAAGACGAACCAATTGGTATAAATACATTGGGTTGTACCTGAAGCAAGTCAGTCATGGCTAAACACCACTGAAATTAATGGCATTTAGTCATGACTTTCTTTGAAAATTTGCCGTGTACCACCTCCAGCGCCACTTTCCTGCCATGTACCACTAGAAGTAAGTGCCGATGATGTCATTGGCACTTACTTCCAGGTTTTCGGCACGCCACAGCCCTGTAAAGGTAAGCAAAGGGGCGTGGGCAGGCGGGCCGTTTCTGAGCCTGGAAAACCGTGCGCTTGAGCTCTGCAGACTCTTGTTCCGGCGCTTCAGTGCAGGGTGAAGTGGGCTCCCTGGAGGCTGCCATCTTGGTGTCTGGAGAGCTGTGTACTATCAGCAGGTGGTACGCCTACCACCGGTTGAGAACCCCTGATCTATACCAACTACATCAAACGCTTTCCAGAATCTATGGCATTAGATGCTTGCTTGAGTGCTGTTACACTCCTCCTAAAATCAGACAACTTTTAAAAAAAAGATTAGACAAATTCATGGATGAGAGACTGACCTGCATTAGAAATCCCCTTATTCACAGCCTCCTTCTGAATAGCAGCTGAGGCAGATAAAGCACAGAGGACAGCTGCTGCCTTCTGTTCTGCTCATAACTCTCCCAGAAGCATCTTGCTTGCTACTGTTGGAAACAAAATGCTTGGCTAAACAGATTCTTGGTTTGATCCAGCAGGGTTCTTCTTATAAACACTGACCTTTCGGAAGTCAATCCACACAAAGAATCCTGCGCTGCGGTTGAGGAAGGGAACCCCAAGGGTCTTGAGCTCATCTGTCACAAATGTATGGGCAGCTTTCAGCCTCTCGTGGTTGGCCCGTAAGTACACCTGGTTGATCCAGTCTAGCCAAGAGGAGAAGACACTTAGGGTCGGTAGAAACATGCACACGTACCAAAGCTGAATGCATAAACTGACTCCATGGAAGAACACTGTGTTTAAGGTAATGCAAGAACATTTGCAAGTTCTGCCTGTGATCTTTGACTAGCATTTACACAAGCTGCAGTAATCAAGTGCAGAACATGCACATATGAACCAGCCCGTTGAAACTAGTCAAGACTTTTTAAGTAACCACCCATGGTACCGGTATGTGTATAGGGCATTATATTGCCTGCCTCACTCCACTCCCTTCTTTTATTACCGTATCAAACTTTCTCCTTCTCCACCATTAGAAAGCTAATTCTGCTGTACTGCACAAGAAGCCCTACAACGATTCTGCTCCTTTCCATGGCATATTACAGAGGACAAGCATTGCACTGGCAAACCATAATTCCAGATCCTGGTGGCCTTAACCTTTGATATGATACCCGCGTTTTCAAATAACTGTTTGGCACAGTCACATGTGACATTTTTAGGTGTATACTTCAGAAAGACAGATATACACCTAAAAAAAATGTAATGTGTGACAAGGCCCCAAGGAAGTTCTTACATGCAGGGTCCACATTTCCCTGTCCAAATGTTACATCTGAATGCATCACAAGGTTTATTTATTACTTTTAAACCTGACAGTTCTGACACCTCCGAAATGCATCCTAAGAATTCTAAAAGGTTACCAGCAGCAGCTTCAGCAGAGGTCTCAAGGGGAGAACAGAATATGGGGGTCCTTTACCACTCTTTGCCTCATTCACCTCTGTCTCTGAGCAGCTGGGCAATTTTATACTGGACAGGCCCACAGACCCCATGGAAGTAGCACAAAGAAGCAACAGCATTCGAAACATCTTGGTTCTCTGTGTACAGGGTTCCAAACCGAATCCCAGAGACAGCAAAATCCTGCAGGGGAAAATAATCATCATCGTAACCATGTCATCATGACACAAACAAGTCTTTTGATCCAATCCATGTGGTGTCAGTTCTCTCTCATGCTTAACCCAGGCTTCTAGCTTAATACCGCCTCAGCATTAGACAACAGCACTCACCTTGCTAATTCCCCACATTACATGGGTCCGCTGTGGGTCAGGTAATCTGTATGACAGGAAGATGCAAAAGGGGATGTTAGCAGAAAATCACGGATGCTTCTGGGTCATCAGCTCAGCAGTCTAGAAATCACACTATATATGCAGATGGTACAATTTTATTCTATTGTTTCCAAAAACAAGAACAGACCACCCAAAAGTGCCTGGAGTCTCCCTTCTGCTCCTAGGAGTGATGCATTCCCACACCTGTTTAGGAAGAACTCAAAGCAGAGAATGCCACACCAATGCAAAATAATTTCACTGACAACTGGGTATTACTATGCCTCTCCCATAAGTGTCTAGAAAACCATTCTCTCTGTGTTGCATTTTAAGTAACCAGGAGTGACGTTGCAAAACAATCTTTGAAAGCTCCAGAATATGCTGGTTTAGCAGCATTAGAAGCACCTTTCCCAGTTACATGTCTTCAAAAAAAATCAAAGATATTGCATTACTTCCAACAGAAAATCTGCCAGTTCATGTCTTGGTAGAACCTTCTACATCTTTAACAGCTGCTTGCACCCGGATGGTGTTTGTTCAGTGCTGCTTCTCCTTTCACACTGCTTTATAGGACTGACCACCATTATCATCAGGTGACTGAAACACTCAAGCTGGCTTTACCTGTCCATTTCCAGCACGCTGTGGAACGTGGCAGAATCGTCAAAAACGGACAGCATGTAGATCTCATCAACAATCACGTGTAACTCATGCCTGGAAAAGAGGGAAATGGAAACATAAGAGTCAATGTTCTGCAATGGGTAAGGAAGATGACTTGCTGCAAGGAAAAGGGTACAGTGTTTTTTTGGTCACCTTAAGAAGCTGCCACTAGGTATATTTGAAGAAAGACTGAATAGAAAGCTATACCAACAACAAGAGGATCTAGACTTACAAAGGAAAATGCTGTCAAAATCAGACAGCAAGAACGTAGCTATAAGGCAGCATACTCAGTGCCTACAGTCACGTTCTCATTATTAAAGAGGATGGTAAGACTTTCATGGGCATCCGAGTTTCCCCCTCAATTCAGATTGTAACCTTTCTTTGGCACATAAAGCAGCTCACTGACAAGGTAGGATGTTTGACTGGTCTTAGCCTTCCTCTGCGATTCCCAGCTCTTCCTACAGAGTAAGCAGTGTCACCATCCATTGGAATGAAAACCAACAATTCATCCCTACTTATGAACTTTGTTCCTCCAACTCTACCATTCAGAGACATTTGAATGCCTCTGCTCCTTCTCCCTTGCCGCCCCTTACGCCTATAACACCTATGTGGTATCACCTCTCTCTTTTTTCAAATACTCCCCCAAACTCATATTTTCTGTGAAACCTTTAGCTTAACTCTTCTCTCTTCACTCTCTACAGAAATTAAGCCTAAGCACATGCATTTGTACTGAATACGCTTGTTCATATTCTTCCCAATGCCCCTGTTCTCCCGTCCCTCTGATATCTCATCCTCTGTCAAAATTCAGATTGTAATCTTCTTGGGGCAGGGACCTGTCTTTTTTGCTTATGGTACTCTGGAAAGTGTTACCATGTACATCAATGGTGATTTTAAAAAAATCCTAGTTTGTATCCTCGTCTATCTCGTCGATAGACGATCTTACAGAAAAGAAAAAAAAGAATGGTGATAAATAATAAGTATGCAGAGGTATCACATCTATATTTTTGCTAGAATGTTTTGTTATATGAAAGTTGCTAAAACAACACCACGCGCTACCCTCTCTAGGAAAAAGAACAAATCTGGAAGAAACGTGCAGAACAAATCTAGAAGAAACACACTTGCTTGGCTCACCAGAAAGCATTAGCAAGACGCTTATGTATTTTCTCATTCCAGAAATGCATGTTTGCTGCATTCATCATAATAAATTATTTATATTGCACAAAAATTATTCAAAGCCAGTCAGCCAACCTAGGACATTTGGAGTATTGGATCATCCAACTCCAAACACCACCTCTATCCATCTTGCAATGTTGGCATACCTTTTTGCAAACTCCAAGAAGTCATGTAACTCCGAGAGAGAATAGATGTCTCCCAAGGGATTTTGTGGGTTTAGGAGAATTAAAGCCTTTACTCTGACACCCTATAAGACAAACCACATCAGAGCATTAAACACACACACACACATACACATGCTCTGGATTTAAAACACTGCTTGTCATGAAACAAGCTGAGAGAGTTTGGCTGCCTTCTATACAGGGTCTTTGTGGAATCTGATTTTTTTCCTCTGGACTGATCCTAAGAGATGACCAAGAGACACCACTGTCTCCCTTCAGCTACAGTGGACCCTTTCTATCCGCGGATCTGGGATCCCCCTCTCTAATCGCCCAAGAATAAATTGCAATGCATTCTGGAACTATTAAAAGTTCTATTAAAAGGAAAATAAAAGTACAAATCCTTCTAACTTTTCTGTGTGATTGTACTTTTTCTTTAAGTCCCTTGAGTCATCAGGCTTGGGGGATGGCAGGCTGCTTGCAGTTGTGTGACTGGTCAGTGGACACATGTGGGCAGCAATGAGTCAGTGGACACATGTGAAGTTTGCCTTCCAAGTGCGTGTGTGTCAATTCCCGAAGTCAGGTCAGATCAAGAAAGGAATTCAACACCTACCTTTCCAGAGAGGATAGTGCTTAACTATGTCCACTTACTGATCATTTATTTAGCTACTTTCTCCACTTGGGGAAGAAATATACAGGAGCTGAAGCTTGAGGCAGCATCCCTGGGACATCTTTTGTTGTTCCCCGGAATGTGATCTCATCAGCCTGCTCTCGGAGCTGCCAGAGATCAGTGCAATACATAGCTAATGTATCAAAATTGATCTCAAAAGGATTTCTCCATCACACACTCACCAAGTACAAAAAGAAAGTGATATTTCCGGGTCAAAACAATTCCAGAAGGCAAGCAAAGCCACTGCCCTCCAAGAGAAGCTTTGTAAGTGTTCACTATTTATGTATCTCATGCAAGCAGGATACAAAATACAAGGCACAAAATGGAAAAACAAATCTATTGCAACCCATCACAGAAATGGGCAAACTAATGAATCATTTGCTTGTTAATGACCCAGAACCTCTGCTGCTGAGAAGGCTTAGGAAGCTCTTTGCTTGTATCTTGATACATGTAGGAGGGTTGGGAAGGGATAAGTTTGTTCAGAACTTCTTGTAGTCCTCATTCAGTTCAAAACACAGTCCCTGTTTAGACACCTACCAGGGTGCTGGAGCCACATAAAAGCAACATCATAATATAACATAGCACCAATCAGATCCATGCCCACTTAGGCTTAACAATGTTATCATTTCACCTATAAATCAGTGTGAACGGAGAAGCAACACTGAACAAACACCACCTGGGTGCTCCTGTAATAACTGTACCTAAAGCTTTTATATTGCTCTCAGTAATAGCCATTGGATCAAGCATCCCCACCCCATCCTTTGCCAGTACCTCTTGCAAGTATGACAATGACCAAGCTCACCTCTGCCTGAGCATCTTGCAGGGCTTTCTTTAGCTTGTCCACGGTGAGCTGGAATGGACGGGTGCAGGTGCCAGTGACCTGAAACACATCAAAAGAACACGATGGTCCTTCAGAACTGAAAAGTTAATTCTGCTGCATAGCACAAGAAGCCCTACAATGACTCTGCTCGTTTCCATTGCAAATTACAGAGGACAAGAAGAATTACTAAAACAATTTCAGGAAACGATATGGACAAGGTTGGTGGTTCACGTTTTGCTGAGAGTTAGATAGTCCTAGGCTCACAGACATGCAACTGAAAATACATAAGGGATTCCAGAGCGCTAATCCAGCACAAACAATGGTTCTCTGTTGTCCAATTACTCCAGCCGGCCTCAATGGGCCAAAGTTTGATGATGACGATGATGTGAATTCTTAATGTTTGTATAGCACTTTCTGAGTGTGCAAAGTGCTTCCCAGGTATCTCCTTACAGCAACCAGATAAGGTAAGTATTATCACCACATATTGCAGCTGGGGTGCTGAGACTGAGGGAGGGACTTGCCTAAGGCCATCAAGTGAGGATTCATGGCAGGGAAGTCCTGATTTGCCGCTCAATCTCATAGCCACTACGCTACACCAGTTCATCTGAAATTCTGCAAACAGCTTCCCGGAAAGTGGTTCTAAAACTTCTTACCAAAGGGATACACCAATGTAAATTTCTATCCAGGGCTTTGTCTTACCCCAGAAACCACCAAACATATCTCATGCACAACACTACTAGCAGACAGTGTTAGAGACCATTCACTAGACTCCCAGGAGTTGAATCACTGTTGGATCCCAGTGACTATTTAAGAAAATTACTGTTTTAAGATACGATCCAAGTGATTGGTCAAAAGGGTTTGTCAAGTGCTCTGCAGGCACGGGATTTTTCACCAATATTATCCATTTCTAACTACAGCATGCGATGATTTTCCACTCTCCTCCTTACCTGACTGTCCAAATAGGCATATACCAGCTTGACATTCCCATAGAGAAACACGCTTTGAGTGATGCCCCCATAGAAAGGGGTAGCGATCAGGAAGGCTTCTGAAACAAACAAAAAGGATAGAACCAGTTATCCCACAGCTGCAGTCTGTCCTCCCAACTTTCATTACTGACCATGTAGTTGAGACCAGGGTCGTTTATCTAAATTTCCTTTCTACAAATCTAAGGAGACCACTTCAGAATGAACGTTTAGACCGAGCTCATGGCATTCTGGTGCATTTTTAACCCAATCTCAGACCCTGAAGAGCAAATACACACGCTTAAGAATCCGATTTAACTCAAGACTATGGTCCATTTTGAAGATCTTCTAGATTCATCCAAATTAGCAAGAGCAAGCAAGGCAAAACAGAAGTAGGATGAACCTGGAAACCCCCAGAGTCAACTCAATGAACATACATGCTAGTGCAATCGAGCCAACAGCTACACACAAGACAAAAATTATAATGGAACTGCCCCCTCTAAGGGCCACTTTGGACATTTTCCAGAGGTGACAAAAGAAGAAGTGCCTTGGTAGCTCATTCATCTTCCACTGCTGATTCCTTGTAACGTTCAGAGGAGTGGAAATGTGCATATCCCCTCCCCAGGAGACTGAGCATTCTGGCCTCACATCAAGGGAATGCATATCACTGGACATGATGCAGAAGCATGAGGACAAAAATATACTTCTCTCACTTCTGAATACCACTCTATCAGCCCAATCCAACGGAAATTCCCATGCAGAGATGCTGTGGTGCCAGCATGGGTTGTGTTGCATCCCGCAAGAGATTTTTGCCTGATGGAGGTCTCCTTGGGGTAAAGGGACATTTGTCCCCTTGACCCGGGGCAAGTCCTAGCCGCCGCTGGTGCAAGTCCGTGTTGATCCATGCAGGTGGATCAGGCCCAGGAAGGGAGTTTGGATATGGCATGCGTCAGTCCTTACCTCCTGGATCACAGATCACTGTAGCTAAAGTAGAAAATAGAGAGCCACAGCCGTTCATCACAATCACCTGCAGAAGAGAGTTGGACAGATGTTATTCCTGTTCAAGAAAATATTCACCATACAAAACTTCTGGCACCCAGGATGAAAAATCTGTTGTTGTCCATCTGTTCCAGCTACATACATAAACAACAGAGCATCTCCACCTAGGGCCAAACTACACAAGATGCAAAAATGTGCCATTGTGCAGTTACATGAGTAACAGCACAAGCCTATGCATATCTACTCAGAAGAAAGTCTGATTATGTTCAATGGGGCTTACTCCTAGGAAGGTGTGCATAGGATTGTAGCCTAAGTCAGGGGAACACACAGAACAAGCCTACTAGGGCTAGATTTGCTAGGGTCTTGTTTTCTCTCTTTGCAGTGACACTCTGCCTCCTTGCATGATCAGAAATTTAGATATCTTTTTGCAAGGCTAGCTATTTGCAAGGCTAGCTAAAACATGGATCTGAGCCTTCAAAAGTTGTAAGAGCACTGATTAGGTATTTGCA
This sequence comes from Plestiodon gilberti rubricaudatus, assembly GCA_026170595.1. Taxonomy (NCBI): domain Eukaryota; kingdom Metazoa; phylum Chordata; class Lepidosauria; order Squamata; family Scincidae; genus Plestiodon; species Plestiodon gilberti. The sequence goes on along the minus strand of JANXHW010000001.1, from coordinate 251,233,341 downwards.
AAGAGCTTTTGAGGCTTAGAAACACAGATTACTGGCTTAGAAATGCTGACCATCTCTTGTCTAAATATTTGCTGCCAGGACAATTAACAGCTCTCTGAACCACTTTGGTACAAAAATAAAAATCTCAATTGAAAACTGAAAGCCACCGTAGAATTTTCACCCCATGGGAAACTGACATTTATACTGGGATGAAAATTCTACTCCGGGTATATTTTCATTCACAGAGCATAACTGGAATATGACATCTGGCTACATTTTGGATATGTTATGGACTAAAATGTTGGTGGCAATGGTCACCAATGGCAAACACCACTAGCTTTGCATATTTTACAAAATATATGCCTCTGGGGTAGTAAAAACACTACAAGTGGTGAGTATTAACACAATGCAATCCAGTTAGTTTGCTTATTAACAGAACACTCTTTGGTTGTGGCCTGTTTTTATATGATGCCAGTCTGTGAGCAGGAGTCAGCTTAGGTGTGCATATAATCATAGTACCTTCCTGGTGCTCACAACCAGTCGTGTCACAAGGACGCGCGTCACCCCAGAGTGGGGCGCGTGCGTCACCTTTAATGACACGGCCCCGCACCCGTGCGTGACATCACGCGCAGGCGCGGAGCACCCCCCCCCCCGCGCCGTTTTCGGCTCATTTTGGAGCCAAACGGTCACTCGGGCGGGCCCAGCTCCAGCGCCAAAAATGTAAGTGCCGGGGGGACGCACGTCACCCTTGTGCGCGCGTCACCCCCGGGCGGCCCGCCCCGTGCACTTCTCTTTGTCGCCACCCCTGCTCACAACACATTCCCAATAATATAGATTTCCTGACAGTGACTGCTGATGCATTATAGAAAAACAAACCAGAAGGTAAGTCGACTCACATTTTCTGCTTTGAGAGGTGCTGGTGTCTTGCAGTAATAGGTCAAAAATTGAGCCACTTCCTCTCGCAAGCTGAAGAAGATACAAAGGCAACCATGAAATTAGGTTTTCAACATATCTCTGAGCTTATGTATGCATGATGATTAAGAGACATGTCGCTGCTTCCCACATTGCAGAGAAGAGCAGATATACACTCCGTTTTCAAACATGAAGCTGTCCTAAACAAAACACACAAAACAGAGAACAATGATAATGTCATATTCTGTTTGCATCACATGGATGCAACTAGAAGGAATTATGCCAGAGCTGACCCAAGGTGAGGAATGAAGGAAGCTCCAAGGGCTTAAGAGGTGCTGGAGGCAGTAAAGAAGTGGATTGTGTAGTGGTTTGGGAGTCGGACTTAGACCTGGAAGATCCAGGTTCAAATCCCCGCTCAGCCACGAAGCTTCCTGGGTAACCTTGGGCCAGTCACTATCTCTCAGCCCCACCTACCTCACAGGGTTGTTGTGAGGACAAAAAGGAGGGGAGGAAATATGTACACCACTCTGAGCTCCTTGGAGGAAGGGCGGCATAAAAATGTGAATAAATAAATAAATAAATAAATTTGTAAGCAGGCATTTTGAAAAGCCCAAACTCTTTTTCTTGTAACTGGTGAAATGGAGCAAACATAAACACAAAGAGAAGAGGTGCAAGAGACAAATGCTGCAATCCTACGCACACCTTCCTGGGAGGAAGCCTCATTGAACACAGTGAGTCTTACTTCTGAGTAAACATGTAACGGATTGGGCTGAAAAACTACTTACAACATATGGCCCTTCCAGTCAGGATATTGTAGCAGTGGAGGCTCAATGAGGTTCATATCACTTTGCGCCAACTATCAGCAATGAGAAGGAGACAGCATTAAGCCAGACACCACAGACAGTAACTTAGCTAGCCAGGTCCCAAGGGAGGGGGCTGATGATGCATTTCGTGTCATTGCCCTGCCCCCTGCACTCTCAGAAGTCTTCATTTGAAGGCTTCCAGGATGCAGGGCGGGTGGGAAGGGGCCAAAAACGCGCCGATATCAGTACATTTATGCTTTGCGAAAATCCCATCGTGGCTCTTCATCGTGACGAGACTGCAGCTGTCACCCAGGGGCACACCACCACCCCGCCCCCCCCCCCCATAGCGACGTCTCTGACCACAGATTGGTCTGGAAATGTAAGAACGAGAACTTAAAATTTTGGTAGAACTCAGTGTTCCTGTTACAGGTCTGCGCTCACCCTTTCTAGCTGGACTGTATTCTTCTTACACATGACAAATACCCTAAACAGACCTATCTCCATCCACCGCTCCCTTCCCTGTTTCAGGAAAAGGGATATCACTGCAGCGGTGCCATACTGAGGAACTAACAGGCACTACTCAGGGTAGTTGGGGTAGCAGAGTGGCTAACAGGCTACACCAGGGCTTCTCAAACTGTGGGTTGCGGGCCGATACGGATGTGGGTCGTGAGTTGGGCCCACCCGTCCATCCTTGCTGTGCCGAGCTGTGTGGTCACCATTTCGAGAGAGAGAGAACAGCTTGTTGCCCCATGACCTTTCAAAATGAGAATGTTGCCAAGAGACTGTGATGCCCAAGACTTGTGAGCTAGAATGGAACATGTGCATGACCAGGACTGTATAACAACGCGATGGCCATGCCGCGTCTCTGTCTCAAACCTGGATGTGTAAGCCATGCTGCAAAAGATTTTCCCCAGCCAGGCCATGAGGGAAGGATCTGATCAGCATTCAGCATTTCTGGTGCCATGAACCAAAAGGCTCCCAAGCACGTAGGCACATTTTATTACCTTCCCCCTCTCCAAAGACTTGCTAAGTGACTAGTCTGCCAGGAAGAAGGGAATCCACAAAACATAAGGAGATACCAAAGACTTGCTCTGAGAAGGCCAATCTACATCTCACGCACCAATGGAAGCCAACACCTCTTCCCCCTTCCCCATTGTGTGAGTCTCCACCCCCAGAGGTGTGTGTTCAGCCCAAATTGTCATATTTCCTTTTTCAGCGGAAGAGCCACCAGTTCCTCCTCTTAGCGATGCATAAAAAGGCAGGCGGCCAGTTTTGCTCTCTCTCTGGACCCTTGCCTCCTGAACTTTTCTTTTTCTCTGTGTGCCCTCTGGCACCAACCCCCTCCCTCTTCCCCCCTTCCCCCACTCTTAACTGTACCTCTCAGTTAGTCTCTACAGACTGCTGAGCTTGACCAGTTCAGAGCCAATTTGTTTCTTCCTCCTTTTCATTCACTGCTGTGCCATCACTCCTATACAGCATTGCAGCCAATGTCTCCTCTCCAGGATAGGTAAATATCACCCATGTACAAAATCAAGAAACCCGCTAAACCCCTGTAAATTCTACCTAAGTTCCTAGATCTGTATGCTGTGAGTGTGATTGAATTGTTGTATATTGAATTGTTGCATATGTATGAATCTGACTAACTATCTAGTAAATATTGGAAAGCAACCCATGTGTGTCTTCAATATTATTTAAACAGAATTCTGGGCTGGACTCTGGTATACACAAGTAAAGATCCCTGAACATATACCAAATTGCTATATTTAAAGCTATTCCCCTAATAACAAAGGCAATTTTGGTAACAAGCTGTACGCGGGAGAGCTGTGCTCTCCAGAGTTCTGGCGCGAGCAGAATAGTTTGTTGCCCATGATTTTGAGGGGGCGGGGATGCGGAACTACTGTAGCCACCAATCGGATGAGAGGGCGGGATAAAAGGGGTTGTCAGTCAATCAGAACTCACTTGAGTCTCCGATTTCTCTTGGATCCATTTCTCCTTCTCACAAAAGTTAGCAAGATGAATTCTATTCCCGGCACAAACTGTTTTAGTAAAGAGGTACGCTTAATGGGTTATCTTCATACTTTTCACAAACTGTTTTGTTAGTTTTCTCTCCTTCCTGCCCCTCTCTCTTTTCTCTCGTGTATTGGACCACACTTGTGCTTAGCCAATCATCGCTGCACTTTCTAAGAAGGCGGGACAACAGGAGGGACTATTTGCAAGAAGACATGTGTGGAGACGAGGTCAGCGCTGGGAGGCGGGCGTCCAGGCACCTACACTCGCTCGCCTCCACGCCAGATCTCGTGCGGTGTGGGTCGGGCTTAAGATCCTAGAGAGGCAAACCGCTCTGTGGAAACATGAAGGAAAGAGCAACAACCCCAGTGCTAGACACCACTGCTTAAGAATGAAGCAACCTATTCTGTATGTAACTCTATTCTGTATGACTGTTCCCTGGAAGGACAGGTACTAAGGCTGAAACTCAAATATTTTGGCCACCTAATGCGAAGAGAGGACTCTCTGGAGAAGACTCTGATGCTGGGAAAGATTGAAGGCAAAAGGAGAAGGGGAAGGCCAAGGATGAGATGGTTAGACAGCATCACCGATGCAACAAACATGAAAATGAGCGAACTCAGGAAGATAGTGGAGGACAGGAAGGCCTGGCGGGATATGGTTCATGGGATCACGAAGGGTCGGACACGACTTAACGACTGAACAACAACAACATTCTGTATGTATGATACTGCTTACCCGTTTGGACATCAGATCAAAGCAGAGTTTGTTCTCACTGGTGCCAAAATTAATGATGCCCTGGAGACGGAGACAAAACACACACACACGTTTTGTTAAGAAGCAAATATCAATCTCTGTACAAACATGCATTTAACATTTGGTGGTATCTAACAAAGCCATCTCAAAAGTCACATTCTATTAAAAAAATGAGTGCTACACAACACTCACTGTGTGAACCAGAGTTTATGTTCATATGTTAGAAGCTTCGTTTTTCATACAGTGTAAAAAAAAAAACACAATTGCAGATTAGTAAGAAGTCTTCCATCTTTGAAGAGGTATCTCTTTGCCTTCCCTCTCTAAAGTCAATACCTAAGCTATCAATCAATCACTATCAATCACTATCAATAGCTAAGCTATTGGCTTTATCCAGATTATTTATTTATTACATTTGTTTCCTGCCTTTTCTACAGGTAGTTTAAGGTGGCATATATGAGTTTATTCCATTTTATCCTCCCAACAACCCTGCCAGGTAGGACAGCCTGAGAAATTTCAACTCAAATCTTCCCAGTCCAAATCCAACATTCTGTGAACTATACTAAAGTGTGATGCGCATGGGTGCTGCTATATAAATAATAATGAGCATGATGATGACATTAAATACACTGAATCTCATGGTATAATAAATGTCAGAGAACAAACATATTGGCATAAAATTAATATGTAAGTAAGTAACAGCGCAATCCAAATTAACTTTTGTGCCGGTGTAACCAGCGGCCCAGCGAGAACGGGAAGCCCCAGAATGGAAAAGGGATTCAAATCTCCTCCAAAAGAGGAATTCAAAGGGGATTTGAATCCCTTTTCTATTCTGGGGCCTCCTGTTCTCGCTGCGCCGCTGGTTACACCGGCACAAAAGTTAAGTCGGTTTGCACTGTTAGGGTATTACCAGTCAAGAAAATGGGGATGGACAAGTTACATTTATGACATTCTTTAAGTTTTAATCCAGTCCTAGATGCTGATTTAAAACTGAAATATACAAAATGTATCTAGTTAAATTGAAGTGTGGGTGGGTGTGTGTTTGTGTGTTTAGCCACAGAAAATGTTATTACCGTAATATTTTCTTGAATAGAAAATATGGACTATTTAAAAATCATAATAGTAAACAAAATGTACACAGATAAATGGTTTCTAGCTCATCATCACATCAAGCAAAATAAATAAATAATGCAATCAAAATTCAACAAACAATATTGGCAATGAAGGATGAACTAAAACAGGAGCTCTAAATACTGTTCCATAATTATAGGCTCTGCTGTGCTGGTTGGTACAAGTTCGAGACAAGATTTTTTAAAAAAATCAAAATTTTAAAAAATCAAAAACCCAGAAAATAAAATGTGGCACAAACTCAGGAGTAATACATGCAATAGCCAGTTAAGGCCTTAAACAATATGGAGAATTGCCTGTGATGGTCCATACGTTGTTGTCTACCAAGGAGCTCAGAAACAGTGACTTTGATAAGATTTTGCTCTTTTTTTTCTTCCCCCCAACCCACATTTTCCACAAAGCACCCTGTGCAGTTCAATACAATGCATATTTTTCCTCAAAAAGCAAATACCACTGAGTTCAATGAGGCTTACTCCCAAGTAACTGTACATAGAATTGCAAGCTTCATTTTTATCACCAAATGAAATGAAGTCTACGGACATGCAATTGCATTTGCCCACTTTCATCCCTCGTCAACCTTGCCTTTCCCATCCCACTGCTCTCCATCCATGTCCAACACTGACGTGTAAGCTCCTGGGGACTAGGAAGCTGTCTTTTTCTGCTTATTCTGAGAAGTGCCATGTATCTTGGCATTTCTGGCTAAACAATACCGGTAAATCATAATATGAAACAATTATAAAAGTCTTTTAAAAAATGCAGCAGAAACGATTTCACTCACATTTGGATTTTTGTCTTCGTCATACTTGTCAGCATGATAGGCCCTGTATCCTTCTTCCGTGGAGCCACGGAATATGGTAGCAATATTGCCTCGGACAGAGAGATATGGGCTGCTTTGGAAATTACTATGGTTACAGAAACTGTACACATTGGTTGTCCTGTCCAAGGCAGGTCGCCCTACCTGCGTGGTTCTCATTTCCGATTGGCCCCCTTCTCCTGTCCCTGCAGTATGAGAAAATGCCTGACTAAGGTCCACACCCTGGGGCAGCCCACTTGCCAGGGAGGCATTACTATTGCTCTGTTTGAGGATGCTAAGCATTTGGGCAAAGACATTGAACATGCGGAACTCATGGTCTCGTTCCAGTTCAAAACGTTGCTGTTCCAGCTGTATTCGCCGCTCCTCCACCTCCAGATCTCGTTGCAGTCGTCGTTCTTCCATTTGCAGAAAACGTTCCTCCATTTCCCGCTGGGCCGTCAGGGTCTTCAGCAAGACCTCATCCAAGGGGTCCTTCAGCCGTTGGACTTTCCGCTTCCTCCGCAGGCGGTGCAAGGTGGAAAAACCTGGCCGTGGCCCCATACTTTGGATCCGGGATGAAGCCATATTGGGCTCACTAAAACCTAGGAAACGGATAAAAGGAAATCATCCATCACAATTCCTTTGCATAGTCTTTTATTAAACTTGCAGGAGTGAATGAGCTGCCCCCCTTTAACCAGCATCAGATCTATCCTTTGGAGAAAATCAAGGCCAAATTAAACAATTAGACCACTAATGAATGTTGAAAAATATGCCCTTTTTAACTTTATGTATCAGACATGTAGCTAGCGTTTAGTAGATTTTATTCAATATGTAGTATGTATCCTGTAAAATGGTGCTGGCGCTGAAGCCTGGTGACTGCCATGCCAGGGCTGGCTGTGGTGGATCACCAATGACAGAAAGGTCACCCGCAAATGCTCAGAGATATCCCTGCTGCAGCAAGCCTTCCGTCACAATTATAAACAGTCCCAGAGAGTAGATTACAGGAAGGCTCAGGTTCCAAGACCCTATAACTTGCTTCTGAAGGCTACCAATGAAGCCTGACAAAAATCAGACATCTAATTTGGTCTTTCTGTTAAGCTGTAGAACTGACACATCACCATGTAAACATATGTGGAGTCTAGGTTATGTTCTACTAGGTGGACGGTGGACCCTCCCACCCTGTTACCTCTAGACATGCTGTTGAAATGAAAGATGATTCTATTGATGCCCATTTTCCCTGATGATGCTTTTCTGCATACCCCTCACCTGCCATAAGAGGCAGGTGAGTTGCAGGAAGCGAGTCAAACAATAGAACTGGGGTGAAGTGAAATGGAATGGTCAGGAGAAGCTTTGCTGCCTTGTATTCCATTTCAGCTATGCATTTAAAGTTACATAGGAAGCAGATGGAATGCAGTCCACCAAGTCAACCAGTATGAAAGGTTGATTATGTATTTGCAAATGTACCTGTAGAACAGAAGCAGCAGCATCAGAAAAAGATGCTAACAGAAGTTGGAAGATTTTCGTCCTGTAGGATGCAATGTGCATACAAATTCCTGGGACTTACACTGTAAACAGAACCAGGATCCAATCCTGATGAATCCTGGCTCATATTATCCTGGCTGATGAATCCTGGCTCATTGCATCCTAAGGACAAAAATCTTCCAGCTTCTGTCAGCATCTTTTTCTGAGGTAGGAGGTCTAGCTCAGTTGGGTAGAGGTGCCGCCTCGTAAGCCTGAAGAGCAGTGAACAGCAGTTCGAGACACACCACTGACAAAAAGCTGTGAAGAGATAAGAGCTTCAGCTGCACCTGCAAGCAGAGTGCCGTCAGCCGAGCATGGGAGGCAAAGGCCAGTGAAGAGGCCAGACTGCAAAAGGATACCATCTGGAATGAAGTTGTTCATGAAAGACTGAACATTTATATAATTGAAAAAAAAAACACATTAGGGTGGTTGGGAAAGCCTGCTCATGTTAGGCTTACCAGATCGTCGACCGGGATGGAGCGATCTACCCTTAAGGGGCGGGTTCTGGCCCCCCACGCGCCCCGCCCCTTAAGGGTAGATCGCTCCGTCCCGGTCGACGATCTGGTAAGCCTAGCTCATGTAAACTGCCTTTGATTAAAGTCAAAGGAGAAATCCAATTACCAAGAAAGGTGGTATATAAATATATTATCATCATCATCATTATTATTATTAAATTCATAGATTAGCACTACAAGGTATACTCTGTAAACTTTTCTTTATTCTTATGGCGTTAATGCCTAAGCTCCATTTACAATTGCCCTGTCCATCAATCTTAACTAGCCTTAACGTTCTAGTGGTTTCCCAGGCTGTACACGTCATCGATGTGAAAACTACTACACATTTGCCAAGGAACTTTGTATAAGGTCTATCTGTGCTCTGCCTGCCACCTAAAACAATTCCTTGTCAGCACCAACCAATTAGTGTGTTGTGATTATTGTCCATAAAAATCAGGCACAAGGAGAGCGATGACCAAGATAGTTTTACCTCTTGGTTTAAAAATAATTTTAAAAAGCCCATTCACAATATAGCAAACAACCTTGTAACCCTTTTACCCAGGCCGAAAATGTTAATATCTTCTTGTGGATTTAGGCTGAACAAACAGCATTCTGCAGGAAGTTGAATCAATGACTAGCTGTGTGCAGACTTTGCTTCAAGTAACCTCAGCATAATACAGTATATACAAAAGGCATGTCTATAGCAGATGGGGGGGGGGGAGCAAAGTAGCTTGAAGAAAAATACTGCTGCAGACAAGGCAACTAGAGTTTAAAGTGAAAGTTATTTACTTGCTCTGTGAGTTATAAAAATTGAATCTCAGCAGGCTATCCTGAACTTTAATCAGAGCTAATTTGTCTAATGGTTTTTGCCTTCTGTTCACTTCGTCTTGTTTTATATGCAAGGGATAATTCCAACAACATTGAAATCCTGCGAATAAAAGGCCAGTATAGACTTTTTTTTAACCAATCTTCACTATACATACTACATAAATCATGTGCATGCATGTCTCGCCCCTTCTGTCATGCCAGAGCACAACTGCTAATTGTAGTCAATTGCTAACCCTGTAATTAGGCAGCAGCACCCCAGCACAATAGAGGGGACAGGTTGTGTGTGCTTACATCCTTAATCGCATGGAGCAGGAGCTGGTCAGAAGAGGGTTGGCCAATCAGTCTCTTTAAAATCTTTGCAGTATTCTCTCAAGGTACTTGCAACAAGAAACAGTGATGAACTTATAATGTACACATGGTTCCCCCCCCCCCCACACACACACATTTCTTTAGGTAAAATGCTGTGTGTGGTGTGTGGCCCTTAGGGTGCAGTGCCAAAACCACAAATGGTTCTGGGATATTTTGACAATATAAGTTTTTTGGTTTCTGGGATACCTTAAACTTTCTTGAAAGTAAGATCACTGGAACTGGGGGAGGGGGGTGTTTGAATAATTTCTGAGTAAATATGAACAAGACCTGGCTATACATCTAGCTAACAACCAACCTAATCTCACCAGCTTTTTGCTGCTTGAGTTGTCACAGGCAACAGCCTTTTATTACCCTATGATGTAACCCTATGATGTAACTAGATGTAATTGCTCTTTCTGGGCTCTAGCAAAGAAGGTTGCAAGAAGCTGGGAGCCAATTATGACAAATGGATCCCTTCAAAACCGTTTGACAAAACGGCAGGCACCTTGTTGCAGGTGACGACTTCTGGAGCCAAGATACCATCCAGGAAAACTGGTCCCTTCAACCCCCCCCCCCACAAAAAAAAAAATCCCAGTGTAAGAAACCAGTACACAACAGAGAAAGCCAAAGTAGCTTTGGCTGATGCTCAGGTGGACAAGAGGCTCCTGGTCAGCATAAAGAGATTAGACAGCCCTACCTGAAGGTGAGACACTGGTCTCAATGGGAATCTCCACTCTGGAAATGGGAGAGTCATTTTGAGACCTATCCAGAAAGGCCCTTTCTATTTCATGCTCCTCAGCAGAGCCCCCCTGCTGGTAAGTGAGAGATGGGGGAGGCTCAGGAGTCAAACATTGGTCGTCTGAATCCACTTCCTCGCATTTGATCTCCATCAGTTCCAGGGGCTGAGGGTGCGCAAAGGGCAGAGCCGAGGGGCCTAAGTGGGGATGGTAGTTGTCCACCATACTTCCTTGGAGTACTTGTTGAGCCATCAGGACGTTGTTGTTGTTGGCGGCGGCGTTGTAGGAGAGGGAAGGCCGGCTGGCCAGCACCCGATCCATCACTTCGTAAAACTTCCAAGTCCTACCCCCGCGGGGGGCCTTATTGTTGTCCTTGATCCGACGATACTCTAGCTTCATCTTCTTGATCTTCTCGCGGCATTGATCGCCGGTGCGATGGATGCCCTTGTCTCGCAGCACCTCGGCGATTCTGTTGAAGACATGCTGGTTCCTCAGGCAGCTCTCCAGCTCCGCCTGCACCGATTCGTCCGCCCACAAATGCAAGAGTTCCACCACTTCGGGGTCTGACCAGTTACTGCCCCGTTCGTACTTTTTCCCCCGAAAATCCATGCTTCCCTGACCTCACAGCTCCCTACTAAAAGAAAATCAAAATATCTCCCAGGCCAAAGGGCGCATCTGAAAGAAAGTGAATGAAGCAGCAAGCAAGGCAAAGACTGAATGTTAAAAAAAAAACTCAGCGAAAAGCCCGTTTGCAGCTGGAACGGATTTGACCCGGTTCACTTTATTGGCGCTACTACTGACACATAAAGCTTTACTCGGTGCGGTGGGAACCGTGTTGGTGAAACGAAGGGAGTCAAACTCCCCTTTATCTTCTCTCTTTTCTCTGTTTGTTTTCTCCTGCTGCGTAGATCGCAGCGAGGACTGGACCAGTTTGGCACGGCTCGGCACGGGTTGCTACCTTTGCAAAGCGAACTCCTGGGCTATGGAGATGAGGCCAGAGGAGCAAAGTCGGCATGTTCACATCCGGTGTGATTGCACATGCGTGCTGTGTTTATTCCGGGATAACTTTGGTCCGTGTCAATCATCACACGTTCCGCTCACCCGGCCGAGCTAGGCTGGGATGAGCTAGGCTAAACAAAGCAGAGCTTCAACAAAGCCTCGGGGGCGGGGCCTGGGGAGACCCCGCCCCTCCCGCCCTTTCGAATCGGAACGCGCCGAAGATCTGAAGCGCAAAGGCGGGGGTCACACTGGTGCAGATATAGGGGGGCGGACGTCGACGTTGTATTTTTAATTAGAGAGGCATTAAATTCAGTGGCTTTCGGGGGCGACCGGCCACCCAGCCGGGGGGAGGGCGACAAATTAGCCACGGCGGCAGAGGGAATTTTTTTTATTTCGTTTGCCTCGATCGCCTCCTTGGCTGCGGCGGCTTCCTGCAACCCCCCCCCCACGCGGCTTTTGTCATCCCCCTCTGGATTTGTTGGATGTGCCGCCAGAGAGGGGGGGGGGACAGAAGCGCCGCAGCAGGGGGGTGCGTGCGTGCCGGAAGCCACCGCAACCAAGGAGCCGCCGCTGCGAAAGGTGGGGGCGACGGGGAGGCGGCAGAGCAAGAGGGCGGCGAGAGCCCTCCACTCTCTACAGCGAAAAAAAAGCGGTAGAAAGAAAGGTATGTTTGTGGCCGCTCTCCTTGCTCTTCAGCTGGGGGCGACCAGAAGGAGGCGAGCCGTCTGCCTTTTTCCTTTGGTCCCATTCCGCACCTAAGGGAACGAGGGGGCGCAAGCCGAGTCCGATGCTGTTTATCTACAGAGAGCTCCAACTCCGAGCCGCCGAGAGTAGGGCCGATAGACAGCGGCAGAGCCGCTCTCGTTTACCGTCGCCGATTACTGTGAACGGGGGAGGAACGCTCCGAGCTTGAGCTGCCAAAAGCAAGGACAGGGTGCGACTAGGGAAAGTTCTGTCCCTCCTCCTGTTCACCTCTTCCATCTGCCTGCCGCCGCCGCCTCGAATCCGACAGGCTTTTGCGTTGCTGCTTTTGCAGTGTCATGGAAGGGAGGGTTGCAGTGCAGGGTCTTTCACCTCAGATGCAGCAACAACTTATTGCTGAAGCCCACTGGAGAGGTACGGTGGGAGGAAGCTTGGGGAAGGGAAAGAACTGGGGAGGCTTTTCTGACTGTGATGTTGGAACACAGTCAGGTAAAGGAGTGGAAAGTCCAGCCTCATTCCAAAAAGTCCAAAGGTGGGGGCCAGTGTCGGACTGGGTCTAAAATTATTGGTTGCCAGGAGTCAAAGGGGGCCCACCCACAACTATAATAATTATTATTTTTATATACTGTAGCCCTATGCCCTTTTAATTTAATACATACCTCTAAAAGGTCATTAACATTTTTAACATATTGTCTAATGTTTAAAGGGGCCCACAGGGCCCGCTTGCCATCGGGCAAGCTGACACCAGTCTGCCACTAGTGGGGGCTGGGGGGTGACGGGGAGGCCCCTTTTTGCCACCGCCTCCACTCTACAGCGAAAAAAGCTGCAAGAAGGTATATGGCTGCTCTTGCCACTGTCCCCTTGCTCCTCTGCTGGGGGTGACCAGGAGGCGGCGAGCAGCCTACCTTTTTCCTTTTTGCCCCATTAAAAAAAACTCTCCTTTTTTAAAACAACAACAACAACAAAAAACTTTCGGGAGTGATATAACTTCTGGGGTGTTGTGAGGGTGAGGGCCCCGGGTACCACAGTGGCTAGGTACGCTTCTGATTAAACCCACTTCAATTGATATGAAAACGTAACTGTTGAAGAACTGCATTCAGACGATGCTTTTCAACATGTGAATGGATCTCTTGACATGCCTTGAAATGATTGTCGGAATTTGTTTATGTGTCATGTCTACGCATGTTTAGCTACCGAAAATATTGTAGGTTCACAAACGTGGCTAGTCAACTTAGCTTGGCTAGAAACTGTGGAGGATGGTCTTGTACTTGGGATGTTTGTGTCATGCCTTCAGTCTTCCTAACCACTGAGTTTGAATGGTAGACATAACAGGAGACCTAAGGGTATCTGTTTCCTGTAGGTGGGATTTCCTGTTTCTTCTTGGCCCCCATTCTTTTCTCCATCTACATGAGGTCCACTGTGTGCTCTTGCTTGCTCTCTTTCTATCCGGCCCCTCTCTTGTCACCCATATTTCTCAATGCTTGGTGGTGGGCTATTTAAGCATTACCTATATTCAAAGCTAGGGGAAAATGGGTCTGCTGATCCAGTGAGTTGATTTGTCTCCCCACCCCACCCAATATCCAAGCTGAAATCTGCCTGCAATAAAGAGAGAGCATTGATAATAAGTGTCATGATCTATTAAAAAATTAAAGAAAGAGGAAAATACTGCCTTTCTGTCAGGATGGTGGACAGTTCTTTTAGTTGTAATGCTGTTCTCCAGATGGCACACACATTCTCTCTAGCTCAAGGGGCAACAAAAGCTTCAGTTGACTGCTCCCCTTTTTTTAAAGGGTTCTCTCTCTTTAAAATTAGAAGTGATTTTCTCTGCAACCCATCTTACTTACTTGATTGCCCTCCTGTCTTATTCAAAAATGAAAAGAGAGTGATTTGCCTTTCCTTGTTGAGACTCTCTTGAGACTCAACTTGAGAGTCCCTAAGGAATCCTCAATCACTGAAGTACCGTAAGTGCAGAAAACTATGAGCAATAATCATTGTAGGTTATGACTGACTAGAGTAATCATAAGCCATAGCTAGATGCAAAGTTTTAGAAGAGAGTGATGGAAAGAAATGGGGGGGGGGGGATTGATACCTTTAAACATAAAGGAATGACATTTTTCATTATGTCTTTTCTTTTTGTGTTTTGGAATTTTCTGGTTGCTAAGGTATGGGGAGCAGAAAGGCAGCTATAAATATTTATTGCATTAGTGTCCACTTGAGTATGCTACAAATGCTTACAATTAAGCTACTGCAGTTCCCTTGAGAGAGATTTTTTACAGATTTTTCCAACTCTGACCATAAGTCAGGAATGGACAAGCAAAAGGGCATCACCTATGTTGACAATGGTGAATGTCCTTGTGAGAGATGGAATCAGTAGCATACCTGGTGGGAGGCGTGGCATGCGGTAAGCACTGCAAGGCGGCCCCTCTCTCTCGCAGTCGGAGCCATTCCCAGCAGCAAAGGCAATGCGCAGGAAACTCTGTTTGGTTCAGTGAGCGCCTGCTACACTACTGGATAGAATGGAAGAGTCCGAGTGTATTGGAGGATTTTCACTCCTGTTCATCAAACAAGGATTCACTAAAAGACTTAAATGAGAATGTGACACAGATGTTGTGGCAGTTGTGCCTAAGTGCTGATGAAAGCAAGAGCTAAATGCACACTTGTGGCATTTGCTCAGTCTCCTCTGCCCTTATTCCTCCTTGGCATGATATAGTAGCTGGAAGATCTTGTGTGAGGTATGTTGTTTGGAAATGTGAGCATGGATAAGTAACTGCTGCCAAATGTTTCCAGCATGCCATGAGTTTTCCTAATTAGCGGAAGGGTACACTTGGTGAAGCAAACAAGCAGAGCCCATGGTGGCAAGCATCATCTATACAGTATTTCATTTTCTGATCACTTGTCTGAAAAGAGATGGGATTTTTATCATTAATAGATGCCAATTATTGGCATGGTTGCCATTTTTCCCTCTCGCATCCAGGGCTCCTTGTGATGGAGTCAGTTACTGCAATAAGCTTTCCCAGGGCACTTTGAACACTTCCTGGACTGTAGGAGCTGCTATGCAACATATACCTTTGCCCTCTGGCCACAAGTCTGTAGTTGTATTCCCACTCCATTATGTGGAGATAGAATTGCCAAGTCCTTCTGACCTAGAAATAGGTTGTATTTCTTTAAGAGATACCACCATGGAATGTAAATACTGCTTGATGATGGAGAAGAGTGGGGGGGGGGGGGATGTAAAGAATGGAGTTAGAAGCTCCTGTCTTGGCATACACTGTATAGGTATTGAGGCTACATAACCTTCCATGCCTGAGTGGACTGCTAGAGGCCTCCTCTATAGTACTCTGATGTTGTTTCTTTGTAGAGGGAATGTGGCACTCTTGTTCACCTCCATCACAGCTAGACAAAAGCAGTTGGCAAAGCAAACTGTTCCATGACAGTGACTTATTGCAGCCTTATCCTATGCATGTCTACCCAGAAGTAAGCCCTAGTGAGTTCAGTCCTGGGAGTTTACTCCCAGGAAAGTGTGTATAAGAGTGCAACCTTAAAAGTAACAGGAAAGTGGGTCAGAAAGTGGCAACAGGCAACCCTATCTGGGACACACTTTGTTGTAGTAAGTCCTCAGTTAGGAAATGGAAATGAAAAAGTTTCAAATGTACCTAATTTGTGCAGAAAGAAAGAAAGTCTTTTCTCATACTTTCCCTGCCTCCCCTTATCGGTAATTTTTTGGGGAAATTATTTTTGATTGACCCAATCATTATCTGAAGTGTATAAAATTGTATAGAATATATTTTTATGTATGTAAGCAGATTCTCTCTCTTGATGATTTACCATGCAGTCCTAGACATGTCTACTCAGAAATAAGTCCCATTGTGTCCAGAGGAGCTTATTCCCAGGAAACTGTATATAGGATTGCAGCCTTAGTGCTCTTTTCATTCAACCTGATAAAGAGTCTTGCACGTTAATGAAAAAGAAGCTGTTCTCTTTTATCGCCTATCCCTCACTCTGTTTTAAAGCAGTAGCTGTTGTGTCAAGAATTTGCCAACAGATGGTGCTCAATTCCCACATTTTGAAAGATGACCTAAAAGCACATTGAACTTGCAACAACCTAATTTGGAGTTTCAGTGGAACCTCACTGAATGGAACATACCAGGCTGTTGAGCTGGGAGCATGAAGAACATGTTCAAGCCAAGAGTTTTTGGCAGAGCAAGGACTTCAGTCAAGAATTAAGAAGTGCTTGGATGGTGTCAGTGGGGTTTTTCCCCCCTCTTCCCCAAAGTGGATATATTTTCCATAAAGATGATTTAAATAAAAACAAATTATTCATTTTTCAGCAGTTCCACTTAGGAACAGGGAACAAATGGAAATATCAGGCGAACTTGCTTCAAAATGTACCTAGAAAGCTAGCCTTTGAAAGCTTTCTGGGTGTTTCTTTGGTCCACTCGTGTTTTAAATTAACAAAGGTCTCATGCATCTTTTCCACAGTGGGGGCAACAGCAGCTGTGGGTGGGATTTTCAGCAGAAGGAGCTGAGGAGAAAGGGTTAAGAAGCCCCTCTTTCCTTATGCCAGTGGTTCCCAAACTGGGAGATGTGGCTCCCTTGGGAGCCGCGGAAACCAGCCAGGGGAGCTGCGGAGTGCCACGGAATCATCTCGGAAAACAGTGCAATGCCAATTGGCAGGCATCAACATAAAGTAATGAGGGGCCGCGGCCAGTGGTCAAGGGAGCCGCAGGTCGGAAAAGTTTGGGAAACACTGCCTCATGCTGATGTTTTTCAAATTACAGTCTCAGTGCTTTGTGCTGTATAAAAAACAAAAGTCCAAACAACGAGTCACAGAGCTAGATGTAACATGCAGTTTCACCCTCAGTGACAAAAGTAGGTTTGTTGCCATGTCATGTGTGAAATGACCCTGAAATGTACAAACTCTTTAATTTAGAAAACAGACCGTGTCCCTCCAAAGGTCTGTTTTATTGGCACTTAGGTACCGCTGCTTTTAATACAGTGAAGCTAACACATACATTCCTGTGGTTATCTCAAAAAGGACATAGTGGAACTGGAAAGAGGAGAGCGACCAAAATGATTAGTGGGGTGGGGCATCTCCCTTATGAGGAAAGGCTACAGCGCTTGGGGCTCTTCAGTCTAGAAAAAAGGTGGCTGAGGGGGGACATGATTGAGACGTATAAAATTATGCATGGGATGGAGAGAGTGGATAGAGAGAAGTTCTTTTCCCTGTCACACAACACTAGAACTAGGGGACATCCACTAAAATTGAGTGGAGGGAGAATTAAAACAGACAAAAGAAAATATTTCTTTACCCAGCGTGTAATTCATCTGTGGAACTCCTTGCCACAGGATGTGGTGATGGCACCTGGCCTGGATGCCTTTAAAAGGGGATTGGACAGATTTATGGAGGAAAAGTCCATCACAGCTTACAAGCCATGATGGGGAAAAGCAACCTCCTGGTTGTAGGAGTAGGTTTTCTCTGTGCCAGGTGCAAGGGAGTGGCGACTGGACACAGGTATCTTGTTGTCTTGTGTGCTCCCTGAGGCATCTGGTGGGGCCACTGTGTGATACAGGAAGCTGGACTAGATGGGCCTTTGGCCTGATCCAGCAGGGCTCTTCTTATGTTCTTGTTTCATGTATCTTCAAGCTTTCTGCCATCTCTCTCTCTGCCATAAGGCTCTTCCACTCCAGACTCAACAAGCTTATGTAGGAATACTAAGTCGGACCATGGGTATGTGGAGCTACATATTGTCAAACAGTGACTAACATGGATCTCCAGGATTTCAGATGGATATTTCCCACTCCTAAGTGGAGACACCAGAGAAGGAACCTGGCAACATCGACATGCAAAGGAAGGGCTCTACCATTGAGCTTCAGCCCCTGCCTTCTACTTGACTAAAGACACACATGAGGGTTAAAGATGTTTTTGCCCCAAATCAGCAGGTAATACAAATACATCACATTAAACCCATTTGAATGACAAATGCCCCTGTTCTGCTTGCTTCAAGTAGCAGGTGAGACAGCCAAAGGCAATTTCGGCCTGTGAAAAACTGTCATCTGAGTTTGACTAAAACCCAGCCTAGCAACCTCATTCTGGGCCTCCCAGTCAAAGACTCCCATCTTGGAGACTGAGGAGCTAGGCTACTTTGTTTGAGAACAGAGCTATCTTTGTTAAAATTCAGGTCGTTACTTTAATAAATCACCTGAAGGGGGTCTAAAGAAGCAGAATTGCACTAAGGGACTATTTATTAAGCATTTACAAAAGTTTTTTTTTAGAGCACTTCAAATAAAGCTCACAGTTAAGTTTGGGGAGGAGGAATTATTTCATGCCCCCAGTTATTGAAGGTGGTTGATTTTTTTCAACAAACAGCAGCAAATCTTGCTTTCCCCCCAGTATGTTTCCTACAGCCGAATCCTAACTAACTTTCCAGCACTGATGCAGTAGTGCCAATGGGGCTCACACTGTATCCTGTGGGGTGTGTGTGTGTGTGTGGGGGGAGTCATGGAGGCCTCTTCAAGGTAAGGGAATATTTGTTCCCTTACCTTGGGGCTGTATTGACACTGGAAAGTTGGTTAGGGTTGGGCTGCTCTGTTTTCCTTTGAGATATGGAACAATACTGAGGGTAGGAATTGCCTTCATTCTTTGTCAAATCAAGTGTTCCATTTTAATGAGTTGCTACCATTTTAACTCCAGTTGCTATACTTATCAACAGTCTTTAAATCTAATCTATAAATATACTGTCTGTGTACTAATGGATCTTTGTAATTTTATAGTCTTTCATATCTATAAAACACTTTTGTTCAAAAGGTATCCTTATACACAATCCAAAACCAATACTGCATTCCTATTTTTGAATGTATAAGGAGTGTATAAGGATATATATATAATTACACACACACACACACACAGTAGGTATATATTTGCTGATTCTGCTCCTGTGCATATAACAGCAATCTGCTATCCAGCAACTTGGCAAGTAAAGCTTTTCATGGCGATAAAGTGATAGAGAATGCATTCCCTGTTCAATTTCTACATGGTAGCCTGTTATTAAAATCACAGGAACAGGGCCAGTTAAAAAGAAAGTTGACAACCTAAACAGCAGGAAGATTACAGTATTTGCAGAGGCAGTGATATGCTCCAGGATTCACAGTCCTGCCCTGGGACAATGACACCAGGCATTAGTGGGTCTTGAAAAGCAATACATTACTTTTCTCATTTTAGCTTGATTTAAACTAAAAGTTTTTGGGTATGTACTTCAGATACCATTTGGAATAGCTGCCTATAGAGGACTCCTTGTTTGGGCTTGTGGTTCAAAATCCCTGAGTGTAGAGCCTACCTCAGTGTGCTACTAGGAGATACATTTGTTTGTTGGCTGTGTTTATATTAGCATTATGCTGCTCTAGCAGAGTTTACACTTCCTTTGGGGTAATTCAGTGTTACATGTGATTGACTTACTGCTGGAAGGTCCAACTGTACTTTGCAGCACTAGCATTAAATGGTTCTCCAGCAGCTTCCTCCCTGATGGGAACTGTTGGCCAGAGCTCAGCTTCCCAGATCCAAAGAAATGTTAGTCATGCTTTGAAATCAATAGACATGTTAGTTGCAACTGTCTCTGGATTGAGGTCAGAACTGACCACATGTCCTTATTGATTGATCCTCTGGCTGAACTGGCTGACTAAAAAAAAAAAAAAGTGTGGCCTTCTCCGTTCCGTTAACAGATGTTTGATATGCAGAAATCAGCAAATGAAGCTTTTCATGGCATGGAGCGAAACATTGTGAACCTGCTTATTACTGCAGATGAAACTGTTTAATAGGACAGCCACCGAAGGACTGGTTCAAAAAGTTGGCAAGCTTATGGCTTGTACAAGGATCCCCTTTCAGCAGCTGTGCGTAGGCAGCAAGGAGAGTATGCTTCACCAGTTGTGTTGACAGTCCAATAAGCACAAAGAGACTGAAAGAGGAAATGTTTCTATGGCTGCAATCCTATCAACACTTTCCTGGGAGTAAGCCCCATTGACTATAATGGGACTCACTTCTGAGTAGACATGCATAGGATTGGGCTCCATGAGCCCTCAGCAACTTGTGCTGCCCTTTCTGACCTGTAAGAGTATGGACCACCCATTCCCCGCTGCAGATTGTAATTTCCAGTATAAAACAACAAAGGGAGAAATAAGTGGGGTTTTTGTGTAAAGCATTTCAGTTTCCTACATAAAGCTGAAATATTGCACATCCACACAACTGTCTTGAAAGTTCTTTTCTTACAAGCTAATTAGGACTTTATTTTAAGTTTATTTTTTCCTACCTCTCAACATTGCTTTTTCTCATACACCATCTTGGCAATCTTACAAGAAGCCTTGAGAACAATGAACAGCACTAAAGGCAACAAAATTCCCATGTGTTGCAGTTCTTTCCCTTCAATCATGGAGGAGCCTATAGAAGAGCTCAGAGCAAATGGGCAGGTGAACCCACTACACATGACGTGTCTGGTTTAAAGGCCTTTGCTTTAATTGCATTGCAACATTTATGGCTGCTGGTTTCTGAACTTTTGTTCCTTTCCTTTTGAGGAACAGTGCCATTATGTTCAAAAGGCACAAGTAGTTCAACCGCTGTAGGGGGCTACAGAACGGATGCCCCAGCAACGTGCTATAAGGATGGTTATTTTTTTAGAATGGATATTAGCCCCAAACATAAAATGACATTGGACTTTAAATTCTAGTAACAGCAGAATCACTGCTGGAAATGTCCTAGTGGGTTTATGTTCATCCTAGTGGGACTGTCATACTTTCAATAAACATGGTCTTTCAGTGACGAATACAGTATTACAAATAACCTTGAAGTATTTGCAAGAATATTGTCATTGTGACTGTATATAATGCGGGAATGTACTGCAATCCATAATGCATGCTCAAGGTCTGATATCTCTCTCAAGGAATAAAAGGTGGCAACAGCACACAATGCAAGACTTCATCCTGTGTTCCACCAGTCACGAAACTGATGTTTTCTGTCCATGTCAAAGTTTTATTTTTTCTGTATCTCTCATACTGTACTTCCTGTCATTTTCACGGGAGACTATTTCTAAAGTAAACTGAGCTTCTCTTACTTACGGTAAATGTATTTTCATGCTTTGGATGCCCAGCAACAAGGGCAAGAAATGAGCTGAAAAACTGGCCTCCACCATAGAGACTGTGTGCTAGAGAGGCAGTCTCTCTAGCAGGTATGGGTAGTCTCTATGATGGAAGACTCGACTCTTCCACCATAGAGAATACCCGTACATGCTAGAGAGACTCTGCAAGGTTGCAGCCTCTTTGCAGGTCTGTCTAACATGTAGTCTCTATGGTGGAGGACTCAAGTGCAGATTTTGCAGAGCCTTGCACCCTCGGGAAAGAATGAAGCTTTAATCGGTCAAAGTAAGTGCCGGGGGGGGGGGGTTGCGCCGTCTGGCTGATGATCTTAACTAGGTCTTATTTTCGGGGTAGGCCTTATTTTTGGGAAAACGTGTGTGTGTGGGTGAGAGAGAGAGAGAGAGAGAGAGAGAAATAAATAAAAGCTACAGTAACACAAGAGTAATTACACCTTCAGTGCTTACTAAATGGAAGCCAGGTCAAGTAGCGATATAACCTGTCCCTGTAACATGTCTGCCTGCATATAACATTGAAAACATGTTCTTTCATGATGTTTCAAAAGCAAAGTCATTCATTTTGTCCTCCAGTGATAAGTTATAGAGAAAATGGTGCTATCTGCACTCTTACATTACCACCAGGACTCAAAATATGATATGGATAATTCTAACCTTAATGCTGTACAAATATTGTGTATCTTAATTATGACATGGGCAGCCCAATACTGCGTAACACCCGCAAAACATGCTGTGCCAGATCCTGCATGGGATCAGGGCCGCACCAGCGGAACTGGGGTACACCTCTGTGAAAAGAGATGGCGCCAGCCTCGGTGCTGGCGGCATTTACTCCGCAAGTGGTGAAAACATGCCTTATGGCACATCTGCAACATCCTGCGCCGATGGATCACTCGCTCTGATGGCGCAGCATTAGGCAGGATTGTGCTGTTAATCCAGATAAGAGAGAGACTGATGGTGGGCAGCCCAGCAGACCTGGAAAAAGGTGTTCTGTCTGGATGCCGTCATATTCTTTCCTGGATTTGCAGCTGGAGAGTCCTTTCTTTGTTGCAGCACTGGTGAGAGCTGTTTTACTGGTACACTCTTGTAAGAAATAAGGATCGTGTCGCCATAGTTCCTGCCATGGAGAGCGTTTGCTTGTGGAGTGCTCTACATTGGGCTGCTTTTAAAGATACTGTAGAAACTTCAGCTGGTGCAGAATATGGCAGCTGCTGTCCAGGATTTGCCAAAGCAATAATCTAATCCTTAAGAAATTGCACTGGTTGCCAGTTTGTTTCTGGACTTTGTCCAAAGTTTTGGTGTTGGCTTTTAAAGTCCGAAAGAACCTGAGGCCAGGATATCTTATGAAGTGCCTCCTCAGTGTTCCCCCCTCACGCTTTAAGATATGCTGAGAAGGCTTTGTAGTCTGTTTCTTGGGTTTTCTCAGCTGCCTTAGCCTGTTCTCTAAATTGCCATCCCAGGAAAGCCTATCTTTTTGACTCCTTGTTGAATTTTTAAAAGCTGGTAGCGTGCCTTTCAATTCTATGTACACCTGGAGAGGGATTGGATTGGGAGAGGGAATGGATACAACTGGATTAGCCCAGTTGACTGGAGACTTAAAACCTTTGTTGATTTATCTCTAAACAATTAAACTAATTAAAACTTGCAGTCAACTTACCAGTCTTTGGCTGATTTCAGTCTCCGTATTAACCACTCATATCCACCACTACCGAACATCATGGCGTTCATTTTCAATTGGTTACTCAAGATTGGTTGTTCAAGATTTACTTAAGACCTGCAGACAAAGAGGTCTTCTCAATGTCTTGGATTTAACAAGGAAAACAGAATAGTTCCATCACTTACTTGACCACTTATGGAAGTTCTGAAGCTGACAGCACCAGTTGCCTTGTTGTCCTTTTGCTTTGTTGTCACGCCATTCATCATCTGGAAAATGCAACTCTGATGGAAATGAGAAAGAAATCCAGGACTCCAGTACGTGATGTCTCTTCCTAAGCACTAGCAAAACCTCAAATATTGACAATACCTGGAGAACATTGCCAGGTGCGTCCAAGGGAAAGACTCAGGTGTTTGGGTGATTACATTATCAAGGCCAAATTGCTTGATTAAATAACCAGAAAGTATATAAAGGAAAGTATATGGGAGGTGAGAAATTAAGATCTTGTTTCCATGAACTGCAGATTTATAGAGCCAGTTATATTGTCGATGCATACATAGCTTTGTGAAAAGTCATGCGTCATCTGTCCATTTGTGGTTGTCAATGACTTTTAATTAAAAGACTCCAGAACCACTCACCTGATTTGTATCAACATAGTACCATTCAAGGGTTTATTGTACAGTATATTTATTTATTTTTCACATTTTTATACCGCCCTTCCTCCAAGGAGCTCAGAGTGGTGTACATATTTCCTCCCCTCCTTTTTGTCCTCACAACAACCCTGTGAGGTAGGTGGGGCCAAGAGATAGTGACTGGCCCAAGGTCACCCAGGAAGCTTCGTGGCTGAGTGGGGATTTGAACCTGGATCTTCCAGGTCAAGGTCCAAATCCCAAACCACTGCACCATCCTGGCTCTGCACAATACATATATTGCTTACAGCGCAATTCTCTGCATGTTTCCTCAGAAGCCCACATTCAACACAACTTACTCCCAATAAGCGTGCATAGCTCTATTTTGAGTGCCGTCGCCTTCAGAGGTGAGAGGGGCGGCAGCAAGAAATTGGGCCTTCTCTGTAGTGGCACCGACCTTGTGGAATTCCCCCCCCCCCCTCTAAATTTACGAACTGCTCCCTCAGAGGTCTTCCGGCGGGGCCTGAAAACATTTCTTTTTACACAAGCCCTCTGAAGTTACCGCCCAGCCTAACATTTTTGAGGGCCAGCCCTCTCTTATAAGAGCCCTTTACTGTTGCTTTTATTCCTGTTTTATTCCTCTCTGTTTTTTAGATTGTATTAATGTCTTTTTAAAAGTATTTTTATATTATGGTATATATTCACGGTTTTATGGTTTTTATGTATTAATCTTGTATTTTATGGTTTGTTTTATTGCAAGCCGCTTTGGGTCCCCCCTATGGGGGGTAAAAGCGGGGTATAATTTAAATAACTAAATAAATATTTTGACACAAGTTATTTATTGAATTGTATCTTAACCTTCCACGTGACAGTGCTTTGTGGCAAAAATCTCCTTCTGTTAATGGAAGGAAAGCTGTGCCTATTGTTGCAGGATGTGCTTTTCAGACACATTCTAACATGCACATACAAGGGAAATCTATTTCGTGTGCTTGGACACTGTGCAGCAGCCAATGGCATAGCTCCATGGTTTGGTGGGAAAAGACAAGGGAGGCAAGGGTGAAGGTGCAATAACAAACCTTTATTGGGGCAATAATTTTACAATAATAGGGAAGGGGAATAAAAAGCAATTTAATGTCTCTTAGACTGCAATCCTATGCACACTCTCCTGAGAGTAAGCCATACTGAACATGTGGCTAGGCCCTAAATGTAATCAGTTGCTATATAAGAGAGAAGGAAAAAGCGGAAATCCTAACTGAGGAAAAGAATGTGTGACGGCGCAAGAACAGAAATGACAAGAAAGGGAGAGAGAAGAACTTGGGGAAATTAAGAGGGTTATGTGGGCCGATTGGGGTTGAAATACCAGGGTTTTTTGTGGTACTGGGAAGGAAGGGGGAGAAGAGAAGACCTGGAAGAGAGAAAGAAAAGAGGTGAGGAGGGTTCCCAGGCAAAAGGCCATGGCTTACAATTCTCTGTAGCCTGAATCAAGGGCTACAGACAAGAAGTGAGCTCTTCAGCAGGCTGTGAACTCTGTGAACAGCTTGCTTCTTTTCTCACTAAAAGGACATTTTTTTAAAAAAAAAATCCCTGTGATGTGAGATGAGCAGCCCAATCCTGTCTAACCAGACACAGTGGCACACATAAGGCACCTGCTGCATTCTCAGCAGGATTGGGCCTACCCAGTACGGCGGCGCAGCTGGCGGCCTTCTTGGGGTAAAGGGAAAAGTTTGTCTCTTTACTCTAAGTAACGCACCAGCTGCCCAGATGGGTTTTCTCGAATACATGCCAGCAATTTTGCTGGCGTACATTTGAGAGGCCCGTGTAAGGCCCAGGAAGGGGGGGGGGATAGGATATCATCGGAGGCCTCATCTGCCAGTCCCTCCCCCTTCCTGGGGCCCCAGTTGCCCAATCCCCCTCCCAGAATGCCCCCGTTCCAGCCTCCCTTTGCCCCACTGCAGCCTGGTGGGGCCTTACCCTCCTGCTGTGGCGCTGCTCTGTTCTGCGCCACCGGAGGAGCAGCGCAAGCCTCTCCGCCAGCACTGCTTACTCACCAAGTGCCGCAAACATGCCTTGCAGCATGTTTGCAATACTCTAAGTTGGTCCAAAGTTGGAGAGGATTGCTATTTGAGCAGTTGCGGTGATGATGTGTGTACATAAGGCTGACCTTGGGCCTCCCCTAAAATTGAAGTTTAAAAATAGTTTCCCAAATGCACAACACACATGCCAAAAGAAAGGATAGAGACATGTTGTGTCATCAATTTGATTGCACGTGAGACAAAGAAAGTGGGGGGAGCTTTGTGGGTTAATGGTGAGGTTGAACCAAGGAACAGGTTTACCTGTCCTTCTCTGTTGATTTGTGTTGGAGGTGTTGCAGAAGTCATGGGACTAGGTTGCCAAGACCAAGCAATCTCCTGGGTTGAAAGCAGGGTGCAAAGAGCTGGAAATGGCTTTGAAGCAAACCCAGAAGCTGCTAGGCTGTAGCTGTAGGTGGTTTCAAGGAGTGAAGCAGGGCAAGGGAAGCAGACAGACAAGAGAGCGTTGAAAGACATGTGGGGTTTTATGGCCCAGCTTTTAATACTTTTTTCCCTCATAAAATCCTATGGGGACCTTTGTAGGGCGAGTTCATTTTCTTTTGTGTCTTGCTAGCCCATGATTGTTCATTCCCAGCCCTGAATGGATGCCACTATTTTGCCCCTTACCAAGGGTGCAACAAAGAACATGTGATAAGATTTGGAGGCCAGTTGCTGCATCAGCAAGGACTCCTTGACTGAATTTGGCCATGGAATTGGTGAGGACAGCTATGATTGGGTACCCTTCTTTTGTGTTGCTAACAATTTTGTTTTCTCGAAGTCAAGAAGCTCCCAGAATGTGGCTTTTGTTCACAGGGTCAAACACGCTTTACAAGCAGGGTGCAGCCTGGCAAGGCCTCCTCCAAGCAAACCTGATTTGTGTGTCTGTGTGTCTGTGTCTGAGTCTGTGTCTGAGGTCTCTTGCTATCAGTCCTGCTTTACTGGCCTGTGTCATACTCTCCTGACAGGCACCCAGCGCCACGTACTCATGGATATACACTTGTCATGCTTCATGCATTCAAATAAAACAAATAAAAGGGTTGTTAGGCAACAATGTGCAAAAGATCCATTTCACTCACAGAAAGACCCCTCTTGCATGAGTACAACTCTCCTGAATGGAAGGAGATTGCAGTCATGATGAAGCATTGTTGCAAGAAAGGTTCGGGACAACTCATAGCTTTAAGAATTCTAATCTCATACTGTTGGCTGATCTGTCTTGGGGTCGCAGTAATTCTGAGTAAGCAGAGGTCTCACAGTCCCTCTGTTACATTACAGCAGATAAGCAAAAGAGGTGGAGTAAGCAGAAACCTCAAGAGACTTTTGAGAAGAACAAAAATGCTGTCCACCAGTATTGTCATGAACGAGCATACCCCTCCAGAGGAAACCTTTTCCCCCCTAAAGGACAGTGTTTTGTGTACACAGAGGCTGATGTAGGAATCAGTCTGTCACATTTTCCATCCTGTCCAGAGCTCTAGGTCATGTACCACAGACAGCATCCCCTCTGAAATGTACATTGGAGTCCAATGACTGTTTTCCCCAGAGAATAGCTGACCGAAACCTTCCTGGATCCCCACTGACTTTAGCTGTCATCTAGTCATTGGTCTAATCTGCTCACCTGTCTTGGGAGTGGGAAATTTGAATGTGCACTAGTTTCAAATGAGCCTAGCTGAGCCGGGTGGGTGGGTGGGTAGTGTCCCTTAAATGGGATAAAACATGCATTGTGCTGGAAGATGCAAGTTGCCAGCCAAACCATGATGAAAGCTGTGATGCTGTTCTAGGACAGGGTTAATCCCTAAGAGCCCCATCCTATCCCCTACCATCTTCCACCTTGCAGCCATGCTGAGCACGCGCTGCATGCAATAGTGGCAGGAGCAACCAGACAGCCCGGGAGAGGTAAGTAAAATGTTTTCTTACCTCTCCATAGGCCGCCTGACCATCAATGGGTCTCCTCAGACATTCACCAGCTCTTTTGCTTCTCTTGGCGTACAGAGAAGTCAGGGAGAAGAAGCAATACTTATGGGATTTCCAGCCATGTATATTCTAAAATCGAAGAAATAAAGTTCGTTCTTACAGCTTGACTGGAGAAATTCCTCTTCTTTAATCCTACCGCAATATAGAAGCAGGCATCCAGAAACGGATTATCCAGGTCAGCCAAGCAGAAAAAAGCCTTAGATCTTCTCCCTGCCATCCTAGTTTTCTACATGTGGCCTTTTTTAATTTGCACAAAACAGCATTCAATAATATTAGTCCCACCTGCAGGTTGAAGTAGTATAACCCGGACACAGCTACCATATATGCTGTTTGTAAGAATTGGACCTCAGGCTTTTATGGCCCACCTGCCTATAGGGTCCTCCCTGTCTATTGCTTAATGGCCGGGGCCTGATCCTCTACCTCTATTTTGGTTTGAGACACAAATTACTAGGTTAGAGAGGCTATAGAACAATTTGCCTTTCTTCTAGCAACTTCTTATATCTCCTTATAGCCACGATGCCTGCCTCCTCATTTGAAAGCCTTAGCACAATCCTATGCAGGTCTATTCAGAAGTAAGTCCCATTGTGGTCAATGGGTGTCACTCCCAGGTATGTGTGTAAAGGATTGCAGGCTTAGGCTATAATCCTTCACACACTTTCCTGGGACTAAGCCCCATTGACTACAATGGGACTTATTTCTGCATAGGCATGCATTGGATTGTGCTGTTAGATATGGATCTTACTTGGTAGGTGGGAAATTATCCCAGTCTGGAAACCAGAATTAAGGAGAATTAAAGAGAATTGTGGAACTGTTCACAAATTGCAACCAGAGAGGAACAGAAGCAAAAACCTTCCCGTGCATGCTTTTGCGCAGCTCTGGTGAGTATCTATCTGACAAGAACATCTAGTGAATTACAAAATGAACTTTTGCCAGGAATGTGATGCTATTGCGAAACAATCAAAGAGCAGCTGAGGCTATAATTGAAGAAGCTGCAACATCATAGCCACAAAACAAGAAGTAACAGTACTGCTTAATTTTGCATAGGTTTGACCACAGCAGGAGACCTTTGTCATTTTTATGTCAGGCCCTACATTTGATGAAGTTTTGGAGAATTTGAAAAAAGATTCTGAGCCAACCAATGAAGAGGCTAAGAGGACTGGAATGGAATAGATGTGATGGAAGGTTCAAGGACTTGTCAATGTTTAGCCAGCCTAGTATGAGCAAGACACCACCAAATATCAGAGGAACCATTCTGCAGCTGTCCAATAGGGATGGATGTAATCTCTTGTTTCCCAAGAAAAAAATACATTTAAATATAAACAAAAGAAATGCTTACTAAATAAGAGAGAAAGATGTACTCCTCATTTGTGACAGGAATGACCAATATTGGTGGGGCTTTTAAAGTTTGGCCAACTTCCAGATCAGCTCCACCTCTTCTACCCCCCCCCCAACTCCCTCCTTCATTGTAAGCCTATCTGATGGTACATGTGTATGAATGATCAATATGATATGGAGGACTCCTATCCCAAACAAAGAGTCAGGTGTAGCATCGCCGTCTGTCACATAGAAAAGCAGAAGCCACTTCCTCTTCATCTCCATGAGATGTGAAAACCCTGTTTGACTAGTTTTCTATCATTGGCTGATTGACAGTTCTCTTCCTCATTGGGTTAGGAGTTTTTCCTTTCAAACTAGATGAGATAACCTTTCAAATAACAAGTTTTGGACCTGGGGTGGAGGGGAATGAATGGAGAAGCTGAAAAAAATCGTAGCTATATGAAACATTGTATACGGTGCTTTGGATCCTGGCCAAAATATTTATATGACGTTTTGGTTCCCCAAACAATACCGTACTGTAAACTACCTAATGTTAATATTTCTGTTATGGGTTTTTTATTATGGATGTTAAGCAGCTATGGATTCAGATACCACACAGTATTGTAAGCAGACCTTCTCTCCTCTTTTTGTGGACATCTACATCATGCCATGGGGCAGAGCTAGGCATTAAGCTGTGCCTAGGTACAGAATACAGCATATTTGGATACAGCAATTTGTACCGATACATTTGTAATTACACATATTAATTACACTGCAAGTACATTTGTAATTTGTACCCATACATCATTCTGTTTGGATGACTACTGCTGGGTTCATTTGTACAAATCAATAATCCATGTACCTGCATTGAATAAAACATGTGAATCTCTTTGTTAAGACTGATGTAAATAATTGCTCAGTTTCACATTTCTCATCTTTTTGAAGTCATAATCATAATTTACACTGCAAGTTTCTCCATCCTCTGCCTCCAGAAGGGTTGCTGCGAGAGGAGTGCGCTCCACTTAGTGTCTGAGTCCTTCTTGGCCCCAGGGAAAGAGAGGTAGAAACAAGGGGGGGGGGTGTTCCTGGCCCAACAACCAGGAACCCCCATCCAGACTTCAGAGTTCAGCAGTGGGGAGGGGGTTGCATTACCCTTCCTCTGGCCCTCCTTCCCTGGGTAGTCTGTCCAGAGACCTCTCGTTACCAGCCCTGAGTGCCTTATGAAGCCCTGGGCCCTCCCCTTCCTGGACTGTCTCTCTCATCCCCACCCTCAGTTCCCCCTGGTCCAGCCCTGGGGTTAAAGGGCCAGCATCGCCCCAGATTAGGAAGGCCCACATCCTGCAAGGAGCAGCCCGGGGGTGTGTGTGGAACGGACGACGACACAGTGGGAGGACTGGACATACAGCCATGCATACATCAGGGACTCCAGCTGCTCTGTCGCCAGGGTTGTGATAGGACAGCTGGAGTCCCTGAGACGGTGGGGCAAGTCTGGAAGCGGACGTGAACAAAGAATGACAATTCCAGTGAAAAGGGCTATTGTGGAGGCAATAATACTCTACCGCCCAGCCTCAGATAGCCATGCATGGGCATATTCTTGTCAGACAGCACGATGCCTCACAGTTGGGTACTTTGGACTTGCAGTCACCAAACCAGGTTTCATTGGTCAGTTCTGAAGCTGATAGGATTTGTGGGTAAAAATCTGAAACATTGCCTCTGGAACTACGTAAATTGTTCTTAACTGGATGTTTACTCATTAGAAAAGGTGGAACCATTGCTTAGAAAAGATTTTTACAAAAGCAATCTCTAGCCTGAAGCAAAAAGAACAGGATTCCCTTATCTCATCCCCCCCCCCCGTGACCCTGCAAACCTGCAGGTGAAATGACTCCATTTAATTAAAAACATATTTTGTGTGTCTCTACAGCACAACTCTACTGCTTTCTCCTAAATATTTATCTGTAAGAGTTTGTGCTGTCAAACCCAAGAATGTCTTGAGATGGAAGAGAGAAATGGAGCTGTCTGGAGCTGGTCCCAGCATTTTTCTGGCAAATTCGTTCCGAATGAAACATTTACAGGCATAAATAAGATATTAAGAGTATTTGTGTGGGGGGGGGAGAACTCCATCTGTCATCTGCTATGTCTAGCTTATTTTAAAACTTGAAAATTAAGGAGAGCAAATAAAAAAAATACAGATGAAAGGATGCAGAAAGTTGGAAGTGCCAACTCAAGCTCAAACCCGCCAGCAAGATGACTGTGAAACCATAGAATAGAAGCACACTACCATTTATGGAAACATTTTCTGCTGTATTTGGCCCTGTTGAAAGGATTTTAAAAAATTCTTCTAGGCCCCCAAACCCATTGTTATCTCCAGTTGCGCCTCTCCAGCTGCGCATGACCACAGCACTGAGTTTCCCTCTTCAGCTCAAACCACAACGTGGGGAGAGCCTCCGAATAATAACGGGGAGATTTTATGTTTTTAATACGTAAGTATATGTACCTCAAAACCAAAAGTTTACAGTTTGCACAGACCCCACCTTACCTTCTTGGTGCTCAGTTTCCATGCTGATATGATTCACAAAGTTGGCAGCACTGAAGATAGTCATTCTTGAAAATATTTTTTTTAAAGAATTCAGTTTTAACTCGTCTGAATGCCTCTGATTAATCATTTTAAATACTGGAAACTGGAAATGAACATGCTGTCATCACTGCTTCAAACAGTATTCCAGCCAGCATTTATTTATTTAGTATTTATTTATAGATGTAATAGCCCACCGTTTCAATCCCAGAAAAGGAAGCTCAAGGCAGCTTACAAATAATATTAAACAATTAATAACAAAAAACAAAATTAAACTTTTTTTTTTAAAAAAACCTCCATACAATATTAAAACAGTGCAACAGGAAGGAAATGAATTAACCAAGGGCCAGACTAAGCAAAACAAGTCTTCCACCCTTCCAAAACTCCAGCAAAGTAGGCACTGTTGTTCTGGGAGGGCATTCCAGAGACCAGGCTCCACTACCAAGAAGGCTCTCCCATTAGTAACTGCCAACCACACCTCCACTGGAAGCAGAACACACAACAGAGTCCCCCAAAGATGTTCTCACAGGACAGGCAGATTCATGCAGAGAGGGGGGGAACAGTCCTTCAGGTTAGGTATCTAACAGCGCAATCCTGTGTAACCAGCGCAATTGTGTGTAACAGTAGATGCACTGGTCTAAGTGCACTTATGCCAGTGTAATTGCACTTACACCGGTACCTGCTGTCACACCGGTGCATCTACTGTTACACCGGTGCAAAGTTACACAGGACTGCGCTGTAAGTCCAGCGCAGCTAAAAATGGCTTTATAGATCAACACCAGCACTTTCACAGTGCAATCCTAACCAACTTTCCAGCACCGGTGCAGCCACAATGCAGCCCCGAGGTAAGAAAACAAATGTTCCCTCACCTTGAAGAAGCCTCGATGACTGTCCCTGCAGTGCTTTCAATGGTCCAATTCCAATGTCACCAATGCATGGGTAACCACAGCCAGGTCTGATCAATCCAAGAAAGGATGCAGCTAGCTGGCATGCCACCAACCAAAGCAAGTTAAAACCAGCCTTGTCCTGGTTTAATTTCAGTTTGTTCGCCTTCATCCAGTCCAATAGTGAATCCCAGACACCAACTTTGGACCTCTACAGCCTGCTCAGCTAAAGATGAAAACAAGAGACAGAGTTGTGTGTCCGCATATTGATGACACCCAATCCCAAATCTTTGGATGAACTACACCCAGCAGCTTCATATAGATTTTAAAAAGTCAGGATAGAAAGGTCTATGGTTCTCATGGCAGCCATGAAGTCCTCAGCCACCCCTGGGACCCTTGGAATGCACTTGCTATTGCAGCTTGGCCCCAAGGATATGGCCCTCCCTCCACCCATATGAACCTGGAAGGACCTCTTAGGGTGAGCCTCTCCTCTGCTGCTGCTGCTGCTGCCACCTCTTGGTGCTGCAATGTTCTCTCCTCCTCCTCACAGCTGCACTCTGAGAGGGTTGGTGGCAAGTCCATTCTGGGAGAAATGTCAAATGTACTATGGGGCTGTTGCTGCCATGCTTCCACTATGTTCCCTCTCCCAGTGCTGCTTGTGTTCCTCCCTTCACTGAATGGCAGAGGCTCCAGGTGTGCATCTCTTACTCAGACTTTGTTTACTCTCCTTCTCAGGCGAACGGCATGTTGTCTGGCGAGGACTTCAGAGCAAAGAGCCCTTTGGCCCATGCCCTGCAGCTCGTACCTCAAGCCAGGGTGAAGTATCTCCAAGAGGAGGCGGGCTCAGAACTCAGGTGTTTCCACTTCCCTTCTCAGTCTTCTCCCACCAGTAAGTCTGAAAATGATTCCAATTTTCTATGTGATTTTTTTTTTTTGGCTTCCTCACTGCCTTCACTGATCTTAAAAGCATATGTAGCACTCATATGGTATTGTGTTATCTCCCCCCCCCCCTTTAGTTCTGCTTATACAAAACTGAACAGCTTTGGGGCAGGACATCTGGCTCAGTTGGTAGAGCGATCATCTCATAAATGCCTGAAGATCTGAAGGATAGCGGTCCAAGACGGCCAGAAGTGTCTGTGTCTGTCGGAGAGCTGCCAGCACGCCGAACTGATAAGTTGCAGAGCCTCTGTGGGGGAGAGAAACTGCAGCTGCACTTGAGTGAGAGTCAAGGTTGCCTGTCAGCTGAAGCGTGGTGAGGCGAATGCCAGAGAGAGAGAACTGGACTGTGAAAGAAACCATCTAGAATGAAGGGTTCTACGAAAGATTAGAATGTTATTATATTGTAAAAAACCCTTGGGGTTTAGAAAGCCTGCCCATGTACACCGCCTTGAATTAAAGTCAGAGGAGAATTCCAATGACCAAGAAAGGTGGCATATAAATACTGTAAAAAACAAACAAACAGCTTGTCTTTATTTTATCATATTTTTCTTTTGATTGAGGCAGTTCTTAAGTGAAAAAAGACATGCCAAAAGAAGATGCGTGAGGACTATCCAGTGACATATCAAGGGTGGGACAGGGATGCTGGTCCACCCCAGCTGCCAGCAATAAGGGGGTGCCCGCATTGTGTATCTGTCATTTTGAATATCAAGTAGCCCTGGTCTCACCCAGGAGGGTATCTCGATGCGGGGTCCAGGTCTACCTGTGGTGTCGAGTAGCCAGGGATGGTGGGAGCAGTCTGCCCTGGGTATCAAACGCCACTGGGACTATCTTGGGAATACCTGCAACTTTGAGCCCCTCATCTCATTACACTGGAATCAGCAAAGATCAGAAGCCTGAATAAGCTTCTTCAGCTGCTACTTTGCATGTATATACCAGTGCTTACAGGATACTCACCTAGGTAACACTTGCACATCGTTTGTATGTTGTTGTTGTAGTTGTTGTTGTTGTATTTATTACACTTAGACCCCACTGTTCCTTCACAGAGCTCAGGGCAGCTTGCATATGGTTGCCATGTAACCTGATATTCAGTGGACAGAGCCAAACCTAGAATTGCATCATGTATATTGGGGCATGTGGCAATTAGGCATTGCCAGACAGGTCACTAGGTATAGCTCTGGGCTGGTCTCTACAGCATTGCAGGAGGTGTGGCCTGGAGGTTTGAGCTGGTGCCCTGCCTGAAGAAGCTAAGCAGGGTCGACCTCGTTTCCTGCTTGGATGAGAGACGGAAGCTGCTGACGAACCTTGCAAAGACACTGAGAAGGCATCATGAGAGGGTGGAATGCGGAGGAGTCAGCTAGAGAGAGAACATCTAAGACAACCGTCCGAGGGGAGCTGTGAAGCTTGGAAGTGCAAAGCACAAGCCAGAAGGAGGGCTGCACTCGGAAGGGAAAACATCTCGAGCATGGAAGGTTCTATATAGGAATAGAACAATATTGTAAAGACCCTTATCAGGTCTAAAGATAGCCTGCCTATGTAAGCCGCCTTGAATCAATCTGATGAGAAATCTGATTATGAGAACGGCGGGATATAAATACAGAAAATAAAAATAAATAAAATAAATTGTCAGAGAACAGGAAGCTAGCTCTCTCTCTCTCTCTCTCTCTCTCTCTCTCTCTCTCTCTCTCTCTCTCTCTCTCTCTCTCTCTCGTGGCAGAATGCAGAGCTGCAGCAGAGAGGCTCGGGCTACATGCAGCAGCTATTGAGGTACTTGCTCCTCATGGCTCCTCTTCCCTGGCCAACCCTTGCCCTGAGCAAATGGTTAGCTCTTGCTGAATTCAAGCATGTAGGAAAGAGAAGGGGATTTTGTGTGTCTAGTGGCTGTTGACAGAGCATTTTTCTGTGTACTCTGCCTCTTGACCCACTGGGCTCCACCCCCAGCTGGACTGCTCTCACGTATTGCCCAGGTCTCTACAAATCCACCTATCCACACATGATCCTGGTGTTTTCAGGCCATCCTGTTGTTATAAACTCTAGAAAGTTATGTTTTGACAGAGTTATCCACAGCCATCTAGAGCAGACGTGGACAGTACCTCAGTCACATCACACAAGAATCAGGACCATACGATAGGCAAGTTACTAAATGGCAATATGTACTTGCCAAAAAGCTCTGAAAGAATTTTTCACTCCTTTTCCAGGCAACAAGCTGAGAAAACATGCCAATGAGTCACTCAGTAACAGGAAACATGTTCAGTTGGACCCAGACGGTCTCAACGCCTTGCGCTGGTCAGGCAGCAGCATGCTTTCAAGTTGCACGGAGAGTGACCAGAGAAATTTCATGTTTCAAGGATTTCGCTGCTGAGATCAAGCTAAAATTCCAGGTTTCAGAATTAAAAACATGCATCCTGCCGGGAATCTCCATCATTTAATAAAATATGTAAAAATGTTAATACATTAAAATGTCCACAGTTCTTTACGTTTCACCACCAATATCAGTGGCATCCTCAGAAGAAAGCTTAAAAATCTAAAAATCAATCCATGTTTTTTAGATTTTTAACCTTTCTTCTGAGGATGCCACTGATATTGGTGGTGAAACGTAAAGAATTGTGGACATTTTAATGTATTAAACATTTTTACATATTTTATTAAACGACGGAGATTCCCGGCAGGATGCAACATGTTTTTAACTCTGAAATCTGGACAAGTCGTGAAAACTTGAGAATGTATCTAAAATTTCAGGCATTATATGCTGGTTTTGAGACTTCCATCCTGGAGTGGCAACAAGATACAGGGAGTGGCAAAAGGATACAGGCATTGTGTTGTCTTGTGTGCTCCCAGAGGCATCATCTGGTGGTCCACTGTGAGATACAGGAAGCTGGACTAGATGGGCCCTCCTGGCCTGATCCAGCAGGGCTCTTCTTATGCTTTTATGTTCTTATGGTAGAGGTTCTCTTGAGCTGCTATAATTAAGGTTCAATACTGTTGCCCTAAAGAAGATCAAACTGTAGAGTTCTTGTTGGAACTCTGAAGCAGAATAGATCACGATGCTGTGGGCCTATACCTGCACTGAATGCCAAGATTAGTCAGATAAATTAACAAGTTGAAGATTATGCACTAATGCAAACCATCAGCCTGCGTGTGCCTCAAGAGAACAGATTAAAGAAGGTGTTGTTGATGGAGGGGTGAGTTATGATGGAGATGGCGAAATCACTGAAACTGCCAGCCCAGCTGCAGCAACAAAAGTAGGAGCCAAATGTAAAGCCCTGGAAGGAAAAAGAAAATGGGAGCTGAAAGAGATTCTGAATAAGGCACCAGGGAACTGACATCAATGGAATCATTCTGCCAGGGATAGGTTTGCATTTATGCATTTCAGCCAGTTTGTAAAATCGCTTTATAAAGTTATTTTTTCAGTTCAGACTGGGGGTGGTGTCTTAGTGCTCTTAAGTAACATTAAAAAAAAAAGGTTGGATGAGCACACCAACATTGCATTGCACAGCTATTTTTAAAACATCACTAATGATGTCACAGATAATATCCAATAGGTGCTCATGACTTAAAAACACACACCATTCAATACAGCAATTACTGAAGATGTACTGTTTTAGAGGATGTATTGCAACCAGGGTAAAATATAGCACGTATAGTCAAATCAAGCGCACAGTCTTAAGGAAAGATGTGTGGACTCTTCCAACAAACCACTAGCAAGTGTACATTTGTTGCATTATAAAGTGGTTGCGTGAAAAGGTCC
The DNA here is from genome assembly GCA_026170595.1 of Plestiodon gilberti rubricaudatus. NCBI lineage: Eukaryota > Metazoa > Chordata > Lepidosauria > Squamata > Scincidae > Plestiodon > Plestiodon gilberti. The sequence continues at coordinate 251,196,435 of JANXHW010000001.1, read as the reverse complement.
TCATTAGTCTTCTTAATTTCAACCTGCTTTGGGCAAAAATTAAAAAAAACAACACCTCAGGCTATTCCAAATATTTTAAAGGAGAACAAGTATTAGAAGAGATTTGATGATCAGAGGTCTTGGTGAAGACAAACCTGCTGGGCTGTTCATTTTTATTTCCCGAGTTTTCTGATCAGGTGGAGAAACTCTACAGAGGATGTTTAAAGACCGGTAATCAAAAAAAAATTTTTTTACCCACATTGCAATTTAGTTCATAATATAAGCTCAGTGGAAGACCAGCCATGGGTTAGGTTAAATATCTCACAGCTTTAAAAGAGAACGGGTCAAACTGGGATGTGAGATTTTTCCAGCTGCATGTCCACAAATAGCCAAACAGGAAGTCCAAGACAACAGCTGGTCTCGTAGTTGCCTGGGATTCTTGCCAATGGGTCAGAAGACTACAAACATTGTAGTCAGAAGGCTACTAACAAAAAGGGACATGGCCATCCTGACTGGATCGCTGGTTGCTCTTGTTTCTTCACTATTAAATCAAATAGAGAGCCAGTTGTTAAGTGATACATTTTGAAGTACAGGAACTTGTTATGCTACCCATTAATAGAGGTGGGAGAAAATGGTTTCCCCCCCCCCACACACACACACAGATTTTTTAGCAGAAAGCAGTGTTACGTGTTTTTATTTCATTATCACCATTTTCTCCTGCCCCTACCCATAATTAAACAATGCCCCATTAAGTCTATGCAACAACAAAAAAATCAACTTTCCATTTCTTTGACAGTAGATGCACCAGTGTAACAGCAGATGCACTGGTGTAAGTGCAATTACACTGGCATAAGTGCACTTACACCGGTGCATCTACTGTTACACTAGTGCAAGGTTACACAGGATTGCGCTGTTAGGCTGCAATCTTATACACACTTTCCTTGGAGTAGCCCCATTGAAGCCGGAGCATTTTCACGCTGTTTTCTGCACTTTTTTCTGTCCCTCCCGCTTGCCCCGGGAAGCTTCAAATTAAGCCTTCCAGGAGTGCACAGGGTGGGGTGATGATGCGAAGGGCAGGCTAGCCTTGAGACCTTGAAAAAAGTTTCAAAGGCAGAACTTGTGCACTCCTGCTGCTTATGACATCACCACGTCTGCGGTAGCAGAAGCCTCGGGGTTCTGCTGCCTTTCCTAGCTTCTCCTCAACTCAGAGACGTTTCTATGGTAGGGGCGGTACTGTAAGTTGCACCCCGTCCTGGTTCCCATTTACAAGCCGGAATGAGGAGGCCCCACTCCTTCGCCGTCGGAGCCATTCCGTGATGCGAAGGCAACTCCCTGCCCGTTGCCTTCTCCACACGGAATGGCTCCGATGGCGAGGGGGCGGGGCCACCTCGTTCCGGCTTGTAAACGGGGACTAGGACAGGGCGCAACTTACAGTACCGCCCCTACCATAGAAATGCCTCTGCCTCAACTACAGTTCTGGAGCTGTAAAAGTATTTCCCTTTCTAGACCTTATATGGGATATAAAATTTGTTCTTTTTCTGATCCAGGTGGTTCTATGGTATATAACATGCGTATAATTTACTATTAAAAGGACTTTTTAAACCACCACTTCTTGCTTGAAACCACCACTTCTAGCAGGACAAACTTCCAAACTGCTATAGAATGAACTTCAAAATGAAGATGCTAAGGAGGACAAACACGGGGGGGGGGGGTATGAGAAAGATCATTTTCTGAGAGCATCTGAAAGCCCTCCTTACACAGTTTACACAAAAACCCTTCAGCTCTTCCATTGGAGGCTGCGTGGGCTTTGCCCACTGGGACTGCGAGTCAAAACACCTGGAGCATCCTTGGCTTGTTACTTAAAACACAAACATCCTCATCAGGATGAGAGGCAAGATATGTCACATCAGGGCATGTCTTAGTCAGGTCAGAGGGAGTTGTGATGCCAAGTTTGATAAATATTTGTGTTATCTTACGATGAAAAATGACATGAAAGAAGGGTAAATCATTATTACCACCTTGTTTACAATTCCAAGAAAGGGCTCTTTTACCTTGTTTCAACTCCATTAACAGTTTGTGTATTCAAAGGGTAAATCAAAGGATGAAGCAAACTAGGAATAAATAAAGAGTTCTTTTTGGCCTCTATTGGTATGTCTATGTAAAAAACCCAAAACCATCTTATAGCCTCAGATGGGCTGGCGTATACATTCCCAGAGCCATGTCTAAAAAGGCCAGAGTTCCATAACCAAAGCCTTGGCCTCAAGGCTCTTTTGAATCCTTTTGCTTTTGGCCGCACCCTGAAGTAGTGTCACGAAAAGGGGTGGAGGGGCAGGCGTTTTTGCACTGCCTATAGTGCCAGTGACCAGAGTGATGGCACAATCCTATGGTCTAGGGGTGCACCGGCCCTGGGCCGCAGCGCCGGCGCTAAGAGTCACAAAACGTGCCATAAAGCACCTTTCCAACTACTTGAGAGGAGGCAGCATGCCAAGCAGCAGAAGACCCTGTGCCACGGAGCAGATAAGTGCCGCTCCAAATGGCGCAAGGCCTGGGGGAGAGGGCATAACGGGGAGGAGGAGGGGGAGAGGTGGGAGGATTGGGCCTGGGAGGGGGGTGGGACTGGCGTCTGTGTCGGACACCATATCCTAACCTCCCTCCAGACCACAAGCCCCAAAACAGGGCTGCTTGATTCGCCAGCTAAAGAGCTGGCGGAGAACTGAGTAGCCGCATTGCGGCGACTAGGGGTTTACCCAGGGTAAGCAGACAAATGCCCACTTACTCCTCCAGCCTGTCCCTTCCCCAGATAGGATTCACCATGGGCTCAATCCTCCCAGGGTGCTGAGGCCCTGGCATCTGCCCGTGGATGTCTGATGTTGGCCCTGGCTAAAATGTTTGTCGAAACAAGCCATTTCCATAGATGCTAGTTAAACATCCATGTATTTACGACACTCCCTTTTCTGTACAGCTCCTCCCAGTTAGCATATATCTCCACCTGGTTAGCATCTGCCTGAAGTGAGGAGTAAAACTTACCCACTTGTCCTTTCTCTTCCTAAGTGCCAAGAGACGCACATATCTATCTAATGTTAGGGCCAAGCACAACAATGCCTTTGGCTGGAAAATCCATAGCAGGAAATAGACCTGCGTCATCCAGAACAAGGCAACCGGTCACTCTGGAGCATACAGGGTTAGGGAGGAGCCAAATCAATCTTGCTGCATGCTAGAGGAGGGACAGAAAAGAAAACAGAGGATGGGGAAACTGAAGACACATTGCTGAGGCTGAATACATTGGCAAGAACAGAACAACACTGAGAAAAGAGAGCTGTAATTGCAGAGCAAAGAGAATTCTCTCGCCGCTGCACTCCTTAGTGTGTGCTGCAGAGATGTCTCCAGTTGGGCCTCTTGCTAGCCCAGTTTAATTATTGAGGTAATGTCCTTGGTTGAGAGATAATAACTGGAAAGGAAGAGCTCTTATGCGTTTCATTATCTTCATGTTGGGGCACGCAGGGCGGTAGGGACATGAGAGAACTCTGATTGGGGTTTCTCCCCAGAGATATAATACAATAATTTCAGATATTACATGAAAGTAAAAGCTGCAGGGAAAGCTAGAGGCTTAACCTTCAAGAGGCATTGTGGTGAATATAATAATAATATTCATAATAATAATATACCACTTTTCAGCAAAAAAAAATAAAAATAAAAAATTCCACAAAGTGGTTTACATCATAAAATACATTTTAAAATGATTCCCTGTTCCAGAGGACTTGCAATTTATTTATTTTTTTAAAGATACAAATAGACACCAGCAAACAGCCAATGGAAAAGTCACTGTGCTGAAGTGAACAAAACCAGTTGTTTTCCCCTTGCCAGATATAAGAGAACCACTACTTAAAAGGATCCTCCTAGCCTAGTTATTATCTTGGTAGGACTAGATTTCTTGGAATAGAGTTCTTGGAGCTAAAACCAATCCAGTTGGCACAGAAGGGGAAAAAGATATATTGAAAATAGGTAGTTTCAAAAATTCGGTTTCCTTGACGTGTTTTTGAGGAGTCATTATTCCAAAGTCTGGGCTGAAAATTCAGTTCTCTGATCTCAAACTGAAAATTCAGTTCATCTCAGAATGCCATCACCAAGGTGAGATGGTCCGTCAGAGACACCCAAGATATGAACAAGGAAGTACAATGTCCACAATGTGTGATTATTTATTTATTTATTTATTTATTTATTTATTTATTTATTGAATTTATACCCCGCCTTTCCCCCACAAGGGCAACCAAGGTGGCTTACAATAAAAACATTAAAATACATATATACATTTAAAATCAAGAATTAAAACAATTAAAATAATTAAAACAAACAGCCCCAGTGGGTCATCCACATTTACATCTGTCAAAAGCCATCTATCAAAAAGCCCGCCCCGCCATGTCAGACATCAAATGCTGATCTAAATAAAAATGTCTTAAGGCCCCGCTGAAAGGTCTCTAAGGAAGAAGCTGTTCTCAATTCCAGGGGGAGGGAATTCCACAATTGGGGCGCTACTGCCGAGAAGGCCCTATTCCGCGCCGCCATCCCCCTCACCTCCGTCAATGGCGGCATGGTTAACAGGGCCCCCCCTGATGACCTCAGAGTACGGGTCGGATTATAAGGAAGGAGGTATTATAAGGAAGGAGGATTATAAGGAAGGAGGGATTATAAGGAAGGAGGCGTATTATTTGCATGGAAGGTGTCCCAAAAAGTGACAGTACCTTTTAACTGGTGATGTGTTTCAATTTAATCGATAGCCTAATTTACCAACGCATGGTAGCAGTTTGGGTTCACTTTGTGAGGATTCTTGACTAGGCCTTAACGCTGGCTAATCAACTGACGTGACAAAGGATTGCCATCTTACCTATTTACCAACCTAACAGTTTCAGGGGTTGGGTGGGTTGTTTTCTGCCACCTGTCTACTTAATAAAAGTGCAACTGCAATTCCATTCAATCAATGGGCAATTTTAAAGCTGTAAATATTTAAATACAAGCGAGCAGGGTAGCCTGTCATACCTTCTCCTCTCTCTGAGGCAACTGGCAGACATATGATATGAAAATATAGTAAAATTGCCAAACCACCTGACCTCACCATTCTGTGTGTCGCATTTTGGAAGACTGGCAACTCCTTAACACTGTTCATGAGGAATTTCAAGAGCCATTTGAAAAAGAGTTCAAGAAAAAAGTGGGAGGAGCACTAGGCTCCTGGCATTTTGTCTTAAGGACTCTCATACTGCAAAGCTGGGTAGAAAAATCCCTCTGCTGAGACTTTGAAAAGCTGCTGGCAATCAGTGTAGAACCTCTTGGCCTTGATGGACCACTGGTCTATCTTAGTATAAGGCAGGGGAAGTCGAGAGGGAGTGAGGGGTGCGTAGTTTTTCCTACAGCAAGAACAGTGATGTCAGCAAGAGAACTCACGTGCTGCTTTTGAAACTTTTTTCAATGACCTTAGCCAAAAAGAAGTATCCGGCTCAGCAGGAAGAAAACTGAGAAATTTGTCTAGGGGCATATGTCTAGGCCAGGGGTCGGCTACCTTTTTCTGCATAGGGGTCAGAATTCCAGTCCCAAGAGGCCCCTCCCCCTCGATGGTTACTCAGTGTCAGCAGTGGAGGCAAGGAAGGCAGCCAGCGCCATCCCAGCAGTTACTCACCACTCCAGAACTTCCCCCGACTGAAATGTTCCCCTCGCGCGCTCCAACTCCCTCTCTTCAGCGGCACTTGCGTGCTTCTAACATGTCATCTGAGCTACCTGCTACTCCACTTTTCAGACCCCTGGGCCAGATGATTTTGAGTGGCGGGCTGGATCTAGCCCTTGGGCCGTTGGTTGCTGACCCCGTTGGTCTAGGTAGGCCATGGACCGTTGGACTTTCCAAGGGCTGCCTGTTGTTAAAGCTACAATCTGATGTAAATTTACCTTGCAGTAAGTCCTACTGAACACTGTAGGACCTACTTCTGAGTAAACATGCATAGTCTGGCACACTAATGTACCTTTTATATTTATCTATGATATTTTGTAACTCCATTTTTCAAATTGTATACGTTTGATTGAAACTGCTGCAGCCCACTCCAAGAGTTTGGGATGAAATGAGCTAGATCTTTAAGTGAAACATAATAAGACTCAAAAGAGAAATAAGTATGCTTACCGTACGTCCCGGAATGCCTGGGACCCTCCTGGATTTCGGGCTCAGGTCCCGGCATCCCGGGAGGTATGTCATGATCCCGGAATCTCGCTGCCACCATTTTGAAAATTAGATAACTTACCCAGGTGCCGGCATGTTGGCTCGCAAAATCTTGCGATATCCAAGATATTGGCACCCAAATCTCGTGAGGGCATGATGCTCCAAGCTCGGAGCAGCGAGAGCGGGCGAGCCGGAGAGCGGGCGAGCCCGGCGAGAGCCCCTTGCCGGGATCACCTGCTCTCCGGCTCGCCCGCTCTCACTGCTCCAAGCTCGGAGCAACGAGAGTGGGCGAGCCGGAGAGCGGGCGATCCCTGCGAGAGCCCCTCGCCGGATCACCCACTCAGCCTCTCACTGCTCCGAGTTCGGAGTGGCGAGAGCAGGCTCGCGCGGACCCGGCCGGCCATCGGCCCATCGGGACAGAGCAGCAGCAGCACGGCGGCGGCGGGCAATGCGGGCGGCGAGGTAAGTCAAATAAATAAATAAAAAAAAATCCGGGCGTGCAAAGTGCAGCAAAGGGCGCAAACCCTTGTATTTTTCTATGTATTTTATGTCTTTAATTAAGTTTTTGATTAATTTTTAAATTATTTAATTATTTAATTGGGGGGGGGGTGTCCCGGTTGAAAGTCGGGAAAATATGGTAAGCCTAGAAATGTGAAAGGAGAAGAAAATACTCAAATGAAGACATTTAAAGTTGATTTTTTTTCTATAGTATTAGTGAGACATGGCTGGGGGTGCTGTACTACACCATTGATAGAACTAGAAGCTAGATTGACATGTTCACACCAGACTTCACCACCATCCCTTACACGTTCTGACAAAATACAGCTAAATGAGTAGGCACGATCTTGTGTTTCTACATCTTACCCTTTCTGAGACAAGTTCTCTATTTTTATTAGTAGTATTCCGCTCTGCTTGCTGGCCAGATACAATTTCCTTTGCCAGGAATCTCTTCAAGGGTTACTGGAACAAGCAGGCGAAAAGCAAACAAACATACAGAAAAAATCATGTGCAGCTTCCCTGGAAACTGGACAGAGACAGAGTGACCCAAGTATCCCTATAACTAGGGAACACGGAGGCAAAAAGGAACCAATATATTGGCAGGAGGAAGGATTCTACAAATATCATATGAAAAGGCAAAGGGCAGAACAACGAGAAACTGCATGGACAATCTTTGTGATTATGCCCAAATTTCCACAAATCACCACAAACCAATGTACTCTCAATGCAGAGATCGCTAGAACAAGCTTCTGGTAGCTATCCAGCTGCTTGATGCAAAGGCTTGCAACACAGGAATTGAAAGGTCCTTGCTCCAAGGCCAGTCTATGGTGTTTTTGTTTTGTTTTTTCCATTCTTTCCCAAATATGTAGTCGGGGGGTCATGGGAAGCCTTGCTCAGTCATCCCAGCATGCTGTCTGCGTATGAAAGGAAGTACAGAATACTGTTGAAGAGTACTAGACTAAAATTGTCCAATTGAGTTATTTGAGGGACTACAGCTAAACAAAACTAAAAGCCAGATATTTCATCATTCTGCTATCATGCTTTTCTAATTAACCAGTTCAGTTCCCTGGCACTTCGTTGGGACCTGGCTTGAAGAAGGCATTGTTATCACCTGCCTGAGGGGTTGGCCTGAGGGGTTGGCCATGTGGTGATGGTGAAAACACTCTGTCAGGAGGACCCAGGCAGGTAGGAGGGGATCTACGGAGGCAATTTGCTGAGGACACCCGGATGCGTGGAGCCAAAATCTCTGACCTTTTGGGTGGTGCCTTTACAATGATGTCAGCTAAAAACATACTCATCCATGCACAGACAGTCATATGCATTCTCTTAATGAAGTAGTGACCAAACTAGATGTTTGGCCCACTGCCCATTGCATGATTGGGGCTACCTGCATGTTGATTTTTCTCATGTAAATTGCATGCATAGGAGGAAGGCAATTCAGATTGCGACTGTGTAGTTGGGGTGATGGTTAGCCTTTTGCTTTCACCACAGCCTTGATTCAGGTTGACCTCCACACACATGCTAGCAAACAGCGCAATCCTGTGTAACCTTGCACTGGTGTAACAGTAGATGCACCGGTGTAAGTGCACTTATGCCAAATGCCAGTGTAATTGCACTTACACCGGTGCATCTGCGGTTATACCGGTGCATCTACTGTTACACCAGTGCAAGGTTACACAGGATTGTGCTGAAAATCAAGCAACAAGGCCTCAGTTGTTACGCAATAGGCATATTGTCTAGTTTGGCCCTAATACCCATAAACGAATCTGGCCATGCCCCCAGAAGGCAAGACTGAAGGATACCAGGTGTACCTCCTCTAGTGTAAAGATGACAGCCTGTGAAAGGTAATAGTAATCTTGAAGACTATGTTTATTCACAGGAACAAGTTAATGCATCAAATCATTCTGATGAAAGAACCACATTTCAAGAGGGTGCCATTTGAATAAAAAAAAAATGTTTGCACAAGATTTGGATGCTCATTTCATTATGTCAGTATGCACCCATTAGCTCCTCTTGAAACATTTCTGCATCACACCAGATTGAGACACTACGCAAATGGATAGCCTTCTGGCGCTACCAGAAACGGAAGTCTGCAAGTATGCCACTGTCTCAAGTTTTCAGTTATTCGCTTATTATATAAGCGCAGGTCAGCAAATTTTACTTCAGCAAGCACAAGCAATAACATTTCTAGAAACTGTAAAAAGAGATTAATTCATGAGCATTACCTGCATAACTATAGCCCGTTCATTTTACTGTGAAAAGAATTTTCACAAAATGTTCCTCTTTTTTGCAACATTAAACAGAAATATACAGTACATCTCTAGATCATCACAAAAAAGTCAGATTTATTTCCTTCTGAGGCTCACAGATGTTAGATGAAGAAATACAGTACAATGGACAAGACTGGAACCAGTGCTTATAATTTGCAACTCACTCCAAGAAATGTGGCATGTTTTTAACTGAAGATTGATGTTTCCTGAACATTAAGGAGGTCTAGACTTGATTGCAAACATGCACGTCAGCATGACGGCAAAAAAGAGGCTCCATGGCATTTTATAATTATTTGTATTTTATTCACCTTGCAAAGATGCTATATATTAATTCTAGTAATTCTTTTGACTTGCATAGCAATTAATCATTTTGAAATGTATAGGAGATGCCCTTGACTTGAAGACAGAGAGATGCTGCAGATCACATCTGATTTGAAGTCATGCTCACTGACTCCCAAACCTTGTTTCCTATCCATAAGAGTGGAAGATCTATCGCGACCCCTGGGAAGGCCTCGCTGCCACTTAGGGTAGCAAAGGGTCTTCCCAGGAGTTAGAGAACCACTGTCCTATGGTCAACTAGCCCCTTATCTGTCATTTCTCCTTGAGCCAAAAGAACGTCGAGCGATATCTTAGGCTAGGTTCAATGTAACCCCCCCCTCAGGTTTTGGTGAGTAGATACTCTAATATTCCGCTCGTGGATCGCTGTTGCCCATGTAATATGAGCACAGTTGAATCCTTAAGTTACATCTTATTGTATTGCACATTACATGCTCCCTTACGGGCTGTTTATTTAGAGCCTACTCTTGTAAACATCTCAGGCCTCCCAGATGTCGAAAAATTGGTTTTTCTTTTAAACAATGGTCCCCTGGATGTGATTGGTCAAGTTGCAAAGTTCCTTTGTGTGGTGGAGCAAATATTTTATGCTAGGCGAGGTTGATTGAAAAAAAAATATTTAGAAAAAATATTTAGGAAAAAAAATTTTTTCTTTAGAAAAAATTTTTTTCTTTAGAATTTTTTTTAATGCCTTATCTTTTAGGAATGACTTATATATGTTTTTAGGAATGTGTATCTGTTTTTTAACGTCCTTAATCTGTACTTGGTTTATTACTCTCATGCCAATAAAGATATCTGAATTGAACTGAATTGAATTGAATTGAATTGAACGTCAGATTCCAGAACTCATTACTGGTTCCTGAAGTTCTCTCAACAGTTTAAACTAGAACTCAAGTTCTGGAAGTTTCGCCACACTTTGCTAGATGTGGACTAATCTGGAATGGACAAAAGAAGGTTAGTCATTAATAGACCAAGAAGTTCCTCCATAAATGGGCACCTCTGTTGAGGGTCTTAGGACTGTGTATGTTTACCTGGAGAGGCCAAGATGTAAGAATGTATGAGGACCGTTCTCTGAGTTAGCAAGTGAAACAAAGACAGTATGTGTTGGCAGTTTCTGGGAAGTCAGAGAGAGCAGCAGCGTAGGAAGGGATGGTGTGGGAGGGCAGTGGGCCCCCGGGCGGGCGGGGGGGGACTCACTGGAACCGAGGGACGTTTGGCTCCAGCTGACATCACTCAGGGGTGGACGGGGGCATCATTGCGCGCTGCAGTCCCACCTCCTGGGGGTGTGACTATGCCACTGAGAGAAAGGGAGAGACAGAATTTGATCTGGCAGAGGCTGGAATGGGTAGCTAAAGGTAAAAAGCAGCCATGACCCAAGGCCCTTTTGGAGTGCCTAGCAGCCAGCTAGGGATGTGACTTGATGCCACTTGCAAGATTATGTGCTCTGACTCCATTCCAAATGCTTGACATTTATACTGTAAATAAAGCAAATATTACAAAGACACCATACGTTTCCAGTGAATTCTCCTTCCAAGAAAGCTTGAGCCCACATGGTGCTGCACCCCTGGAACTTATCTCACTGTTCAGGGAAACGGGGCATGAACATGAAACAGTGTAAACTGGAGCTGACACCATGCTCTTAATAGGATTCAGGGATAAGCCCTCATGACCTTCATATCACAAGAAGTCTATGTGTCTATGTCCTATGCTCGCTTACTTGGGAATCCCGGTGTTCCTAGGACCAGCCTGCTGGTCCGTTGAAGTAGCAATAGACAGAAGTCAAACTGATCATCCTTCTCAAAGCCCTGAGATTTTTACACTTGAGCTAAAGCAAAATCTCCTCTAGCTTTGAAACATATCACACACAGAGACAATTCTGCTACATATTTCTTCTTTTCTTACTGTGCGCAGCGATATACACGCAGGCCAGTTCATTACGCTTTATTGTCTCATATGTCTTTTCAACAGACACAATCGCGCTAACTATTTTAAGCAATGCTTGTTGCAGGTCAGAACTCAATCGAACATCTGGAAAAAGACACACAGCAATCAGGTCACTTCTCAGGCAGTAGAGCAGTTGGCCTCTTGATCAGAATGGATATGCAATGCTGGGATTGTTATGGAAACACCACCTGTACATTCTGTAATGGCATCAAAGAGATAACGAAAGAACATTTTTTAATGAATTGCTTTCAACCTATTTCCGATAGCTACTGCTGTACACACTGTGCTGAACAGCATAGCAAGGCTGATACTTAAAATGAGACACAACATGTCAGAAGGTTGAACAAGACATTAACAGTGGAGAGGCATCCTTTCCACTCAAGCCCATCAAGTGCCACACAAGGCAGGACCTCCGTGGCAGAGCCAAATGCTTGTCCTTAGCAGTGGCGGAAGAAGGTGTGGTGCTGATTTCACATGGGCTGGTGCAAATCAGGAGTAGTTCCATGCAATCCAGTGCAAATTTCCCAAATAGTTGGGAAATTGTTTTTAAAAAGCCATTCTCTGCAGAAGCGTCACTAGGACGCGTGTCACCCCGAGGCAGGGGCGCGCGCGTCACCTTAACGACGCTCCGAGGCCGGCCCGGGAGCCGGCCTCGGAACGTCCGACCCCGCCGGCGCTCCAGGGCCTTCTGAAAGAAGGCCCATGCAGCGTGTTAATACGGGTATTTTTAGAATTTTCACGCATGCGCAGAGACCGTTTTGAGGGCTTCTTGCTTTTTGAGGGTCGGACGCTCTGAGGCCGGCTTCCAGGCCGGCCTCGGAGCGTCCGGAGGGTGACGCGCGTCACGGAGGTGACACACGCGGGTGTGCGCGCGTCACCCCATGGTGCGCGTCACCCTCTGGCAGCCCGCCCCCCCGCTACGCTCCAGCGATGCCACGCTCCAGCGATGCCACGCTCCAGCGACGATCCACCGGATACAACTGCTCCCAGACAATAAGTATGGACATAGTGCTTGTGATCAATGTGAAGATGTGCCCTGTGATGCTTATGACCCTACAAAGTATTCTAGATCAGATGGGTAATTGAAGATGGGTAGTTATCCAACACTGGCACTTTTGGGGCAGGTATAGCCTCTGGTACCACAAGATCCACCACTGCCACAGATGTTGGCATGGCTAGTTGCTTCCATTACTAGTCTGAGGCTCCAAAGCACAGGTATTTAGGTAGGTGGAGAGATTCCCTCCACCCATTCCTTTTTCTTTTTCCTGTGGGTTTTTCTCACTGGCAGAACTCTTCTGAAGAATTCAAGGCTTCAACCACACAGGGGTAATGACTGAGTCATGTGAGTGTGGAGACCCTGTGGAAGGGGGGGTGTACACCCTGGAACCCCCACACTAATCTATCCTATATTTTATACTGTGGTAAAGAGACAAGAGGCACTGTGAAGAGAAATTGGGGAGTGGTTTGGATGTAGAACCACCCAAATGGGAGGCATCACCTGAATACTTGTATCAAAGAAAATGAAACAAACTATCCTAAAGCATTGGATAGTAAACCGGAAAAATTCAAACAGTACTGTATGTGAAAACCAAACCCAACTGAGGTTAAAAACCAGCCCAGAGCACAGAAGACATCAAACAATATGGGGGACATCAACTTAACTGAAATGCCTGCCTAAACAACAAAGTTTTGGCTAGGTAGCAAAAGCCTGACAAGAAGGGGACACAATCATACACAATACAAAAGAACTCTCCAGTCCTTTGTGGCCCTTTAAATGTCAAGCCTCAGGAAGACTTTGCTAGTTATCAGATGTGCCAACAAGCTGAAGCCTCGAAAGCTCAACTGCCCAAAACATCCCAAAAGAGAGAATGTGTGAGATCAATCTACCCCCAGATCCTACCCATCTTCCCGTAATGCGGGCTTCCCTTACGGACATTATGAGATGTAGCAGAAAGTGGAAGATTGTTTGTTGCTGCTTCTTATAATGTGTACAGTTGCTCTCAGTACTGTATGTTATTTTCCTACGGCTTTTAGGACACAGGGACACAACAGGACATGTGGATGGGTGGCTAGCCCTTGTTGGCATGGCAGCAGAAAAGGCAGCTCACAACTATGACTACATTATCCCCTCCTTAAGGACCATCAACCACAGCTGTTTGTAGCCCAGATCAATACCATGATACTGTGGATGATACCATCCATGAGCCCCTTTCACCCTGCCAGGATACCACACACGATGCGTTTTCAGTTCAAGCAAGGTGCCAGCCATGTCATCAGCAGCATCTGCTGCCTCTACTCTAACTAGGCTAATGAACCGAGAACATAGATGCAAAGATGACAGCGCAGGGTGGACCTCCAAACTGGTCCAAATCTCAGCAAGTATCTGATGTTGCCAATCACTAGTGCAAGCCTTGCTGTTCCGAAACTCCCTCTTGAATGTATTTGGAGGATTGGAACATCCCATTCCTCACGGACATCATCACAGAATATGACTCTATTATACTGGAGAGCTGCAGTATCAGTGAGCACAATTTGTTCTTCTCCAACGGAGGCGGCAGTTCCTGAATGAGGTGGCTCCTCGAGCTTGGTACTTCTGTGCTATGCCCACTTTTAAAATCACTTTGAACAGGCTTATATGACCTGTGGGCCTTGCTAACAAACAGAAGCAGAGATGTCCTGCTGTATATTTCACACCACCAGAAGTTGGGTTTTCCCCACACAGACATCTTGGCCTTTTGCATTTCATTGAGATGGGGCTGATCAATGACTATGATGGGAGGGATGATGATTCAGATGCAGTGTCGTGTCGCAGGCCACACAATTCTCATGTTCCGAAGGAGCAGAGTGTTTGTTGTTGCTTCCCATTATTTCACTCCCACCCTCAATTTCGTCTCCTCCCTACCTGCTTGCCTTTGTCTGCCTAAGAGCTGTTGAGTCATTTCCCAGCTGAGCTCGCATTCACTGATGTGCCTTCTATGATACAATGCTTTGGATGATCAAGGTATGAAGAAAGCATCCAGAACGTTCCCTTGTCCTGTTGCCCATAACAGCTGAAATTGAGCAATTATACACTTGATGTTTTCTACACATTCGAAGAAACCCTGCAGGCATCACAGCTGCCGCCTGCCTCAGGGGTGGGTGTTGAGAGGGAACAATCACACAAGTGCACATGTTGTGGGCAGCATTCTTACAACAGCATGGTTATGAAAACAAAAGATTTCAATGGAATATGAAGTCTGTTATTTCTTCTTGCAAACATACCTGGGAAAGCTGGAGTGGAATTCTTAATAGGCAAGCAGAAGAACATACTGTAATAGAAAAGGACATTTATATGCCTCTCTCTGCAGTTCTGCCCTAGGCCATGGGGCATTTAAAAAGTGTTCCCACCACAGAAGCCTGATGAATTTGATCAGAAATTTCTTCGTTGAGCCACCATTATTCACAGTTGACAAAGTGTTCACCCGCAAGGAATCTTTTTATTAACCTCTAGTTACCCCCTTGAAGGCAATCTCAATAATAAAATCAGGAATTAAAAGCAGCTGGGATAGAGGGTTCAATTTTTTTTAAGAGACATCTTAGAGTTATGTGCACACAGTTATGAAACACCTTATACTGTTCTATAGAGTTATATGATAATGACACTTTAACTTAAATAAACAAGTTCAATTCAGGTTTCATCGTATATACAATGAACTCATAAACCAAGCTTCAGAACATATTTCATTTCAAACCAGTCGTTTGAAACTGGACAATCCCCTGGAATGGAAACAGGTGGCAGACCTACATAGTCAGGGAATAAGAGGGCAGGTCCTCTTGTGGATTAGGAACTGGTTGAAGACCAGGAAACAGCGAGTGGGAGTCAATGGGCAATTTTCACAGTGGCGAGAGGTGAAAAATGGTGTGCCCCAAGGATCGGTCTTGGGACCGGTGCTTTTCAACATTCATAAATGACCTGGAGTTGGGGATAGGCAGTGAGGTGGCCAAGTTTGCAGATGACACTAAACTTTTCCAGGTGGTGAAGACCAGCAGGGATTGTGAAGAGCTCCAGAAGGATCTCTCCAAACTGGGAGAATGGGCAGCAAAATGGCAGATGCGCTTCAATGTAAGTAAGTGCAAAGTGATGCACATTGGGGCAAGAAACCGAAATTTCACATATACGCTAATGAGTTCTGAGTTGTCTGTGACGGATCAAGAGAGAGATCTTGGGGTGCTGGTGGACCGGTCGATGAAAGTGTCGACCCAGTGTGCGGCAGCTGTGAAGAAGGCCAATTCCATGCTCGGGATCATTAAAAAAGGGATTGAGAATAAAACGGCCAATATCATTATGCCTTTGTACAAATCGATGGTAAGGCCACATCTGGAATATTGTGTCCAGTTCTGGTCACCACACCTCAAAAAGGATATAGTTGAATTGGAAAAGGTGCAGAAAAGAGCGACCAGATTGATTCGTGGGGCTGGAGCACCTTGCTTATGAGGAAAGGCTACAGCGTCTGGGGCTTTTCAGTCTAGAAAAAAGGCGCCTGAGGGGGGACATGATTAAGACTTATAAAATTATGCATGGGATGGAGAGAGTGGATAGAGGGAAATTCTTCTCCCTCTCGCACAACACCAGAACCAGGGGACACGCACTAAAATTGAGTGGAGGGAGAGTTAGAACAGACAAAAGAAAATATTTCTTTACCCAGTGTGTAATTCATCTGTGGAACTCCTTGCCACAGGATGTGGTGATGGCATCTGGCCTAGATGCTTTTAAAAGGGGTTTGGACAGATAGCAACCTCCTGGTTTTAGAAGTGGGTTTTCTCTGTGCCAGGTGCAAGGGAGTGACAACGGGAAACAGGTTATCTTGTTGTCTTGTGCTCCCTGAGGCATCTGGTGGGGCCACTGTGTGATACAGGAAGCTGGACTAGATGGGCTTTTGGCCTGATCCAGCAGGGATCTTCTTATGTTCTTATGTTCTTACAGTCTTGAAACCCTTTCCTCAACCATTCCTGTTGTGAGATGGCCCTTCCAGGGTAAGACAGAGGAGTCCTGGTACATGGACAGAATATTGCCAGAATTGCAATTAAACGTCGGCGGTGGCACTCCAGGATCGCTCCTGCCCCCAACCCAAAAACACTTTTTTAAGCATACCTGGTTGTCCTGCCAGCTCCCTAAAGGGTCCGGGGGAGGGGCCTGCTGCCACCTCTGCAGGCCTCCCCAAGACTCCAAACAACAGTGATCATGTTGAAAAGCCCACTTCTGGGTTTTGGCCAAAAAAAGCGTATGTTTAAAAAAGTGTTTTGGGGTTGGGGCAGGCATGATCCTAGAGCGCTGCCTCCGACATCGCACTGCCCCCACAAAGACTTACAGGGGAGTAAACTCTCCTGTAGGGCTTTGAGAAATGCTGGCCTAAAGCATTTCAACAGACTTATCTGCCATTCAGAATGTATCACCTGATGGAGAACGTCATTGGAATGGGATGAAATCTCTAGCTTTTACACTAAAGATTGTAACAGAAGAAATGTCAGAAAATAGAGATGGAAAACTTCTGGTTAATTAGGGCCCATTCACTTGGCCAATGGAAACCTCCGTGCTTAGTTAGCCCATGTGGACTTTTAAACACGTCACCTCCGTCGAAGCCAAACATGTGGCCTTGCCAATTGCCTTGTGCAAAAATGTGTGCAGATGAGAGCTTGGATCCTAGGACGTGCCTGTGGAACTCTGCTTGTACAATAGGGATTTCCCATCTCTTCTTCTGCACTGCAGCCTCCTGCCCCCCCCCCCAGCCACTGTTGGGGTCAGGGGAACCTCTGGAACAACATGGGACAGAGCACAGGGGGCTGTAGTGAGAGAGAAAATTGGCAGAAATTAGGGAGCACCCTCTGCTCATGCAACAGCACCTGCAGATCCAAACAAAGATCTTAGTTGTAAGTGTCCTTTTTTTAGAAGCTGCCACTGGTAATGCCTCGTATGTATGCACAGAGCTCAACCCTAACCCTTATCCTCACCCTGCAGTGGCATGTGCAAAAGTCAGCGCAATCTGATTCAGATCGCAGCTGCCACACAAAGTATATGTGAATGGTCTCTCAACAGAGCTGAAAAGTACAACACTGACAGCCTGACAGGCCTCTACACCAAGGAATTGTCAATCATGTGAAGTTTGACAATGGCCTGGGGGACTCAAAATTGGAAGAACACAACAAGGAACAAGAAGAGGAGTAGGATGAAAGCGGAAGGATGACAACGATGTGTGAATGCAAGGCTATGCAAGTGCACATACTATATGTATCAACTGGGGGTTATTACAAAGTGGTTAATCCAAAAAACTCACAGAAAAGGTGGATTTTGAAGAGAAATCTGAAGGCAGAGGAAAAGGTGGTGCCACTGGAAAAAGATTCCAAAAGGGTCAACTTGCCAACTATTTTACTAGCTCCTACTCCTGGGGTTTCAACAACAGCTTACGTGCAGCCATTAGCAGATGATTTTGCAGGTATTGTTTGAGAGTCTTCTTTGCCAACTGACCAGAAAACAAAGGACCTGGCTTTCAGCCAATGAAGCTCACCTGATTCCCAAGTGCAGATAAGTCAAAAGGCTCAGGTGACCCCTCTCCCAGTACCCAAATACACAGGTAAAACAGTATCAACACCCACAAGTTATAAAAAGCAGAGTCACACACCCCATTTTGCACATGTCATTTGCCAAGGCCAAACATGGGGAGCTTCTGATGCTCCACAGTGGCTCATCTGCCCATCCTGCTAAAGAGAGGGTGCTAGGACCCAGAACAGAGTGAGCTCAATGCGACTTGCATCTACAGTGGGCTGGAGGGAGTTGGCAGCAGACTTGGAGTGAAGGGCACCTTGAATCCGCCAGTCCTCCCGCCACTAGACCTGATGCAAGTTGCATCACATTGCTTCATGGCTGAGTCAGCCATGCTCTTTCCCTCCATTGTTCTGATATTTTTCCAGACTTATACTACACTTTTTGTAGTTCTACTCTTTTACCTACCTGCTCTCTGTTCATTCATGGTTGCCACATCTCTCAGACCACCACATTCCACTATTGTCTGACTTTAAGGGAACCCCTTGGATTTTGGGACTCCCTCTTAATCTGAGAGGGATGTTTTCCTGAGATGGCCTCCTTACGCTTGGACTATCTAACTTTGGGTGGTGGCCACAAAACTACCTTTCCAAGTTCTTTCTCAGTTTACCCAGTTAGAAGTTTGAAGAGGGGAGCAAGGAGATGGGTGCCAGTCACTAACCAGTAGGTGCTGTGCCCACCTTGCCCTCTACCAACCCTTACCATGTTCCACAATGCATGCAACATACAAGATCTCCACGCATTAAAGCAGCATTTGAGGGTGCATGTGTTCTCCCTGGCTTTAACATTAGTTAATCCTCCTTCATTCCTTTCTTCCGCCGCAATCCTGTGTAACTCTTGCACCAGTGTAACAGTAGATCCCCCGGTGTCAGAGCACTTATGCCACTGTACGCCGATGGACGCAGGATGGACACCGGCGTAACCCCTCTCGGACGCCTCACATGCTCAGTTAGGACGTGGAACGGACACCGACTCAACTCCACCGGCACAGGGGGAATTCTGGGGGTATTCAGATGCCCCTGGAATGCCCCCTGTGCTGGCAGAGTTGTGCCGGTGTCTGTTCCACGTCCTAACTGTGCATGTGAGGCGTCCAAGAGGGGTTACGCCGGTGTCCGTCCTGCGTCCGTTGGCGTACAACAGATTACACTGGCATTAGTGCTTTTACACCAGGGGATCTAATGTTACACCGGTGCAAGAGTTACACAGGATTGCGCCCAGAGTCTGTCCTTCCCCATCTCTTTCCATCTTGGTTTGCTAGATTGTCAACCTGAGAACAACAGGGCCTGTGTGTCATTTTATTGATTGCACAATACTTGATCGTGAAAGTGCTTTAGGGGAAAAATACATTCTTTCAGTTGTCTAACTGTGACCTTCCTTGTATCCCAAACCATTACAAATATTATAGACACAATTTGGCTGTAGGAGAGAGAGAGAGAGAGAGAGAGAGAGAGAGAGAGAGAGAGAGAGAGTTCACTTTACCCTTCCACGGTGTCTTGTTTCCAAGGAATCTGTGTGGCATATTAATGCATCAGCACCAGGCTTGCCAGGTGAGCTCTAACTCTGACATTAACAGGAGGAGGAATTGTTAATAGAAGAAGTAGATTACATTCTAAGAACAAATAATACTGCTCTACACACCAAGCAACCAAAAAAGAGGCATTCTAAGAAGTGGTGCCACTTTTGTTCTTTTCACTGAATCAGCAAAGGCCCCCTGTGTACCAAGCCCTTGCACACCAACTCAATTGGCGTGCAATTTATTTCTTTGGAAACTCAGTGCTTTCCCTTTGCCATTAAAGAAAAAGTGATGGGGAAAGTGATGGGGAAGGGGGAGAAGTGCATGGTGTGTGTGTGTGTGTGTGTGTGTGTGTGTGTGTGTGTGTGTGCATGGATGTGTTTATGTATATATAAGTGCAAACCCCAAACAGAAGGGGACTTCCTACACATGTAAACTGTAAGCTGAACATTTACACACATTTTCAAAGCTGAAAGCTAAGGTATATATCTTTTTAAAACAAAACAAAACAAAACAAAACAAAACAGAACAACAGATGCATGGCAGAAAGGAGTAGCTTTCTTAGGGGGATAGGCTCTCCGCCCGAGCTTCCCAGGGTTCAAACTTCATGGGAACAGACATACCAAGATATAGAGCTTGCAAGTAGGTGAATGGTTCATGAGTATTAGAGAAGTTATTAGAGAGTTTGATATCCTCAGGAGGAGGAGAAGAGAAGTGCAAATTATAAAGGCATTCTGAACGAACCGAGGCATAACCAGTTCCAAACTATCCATATTTATGCTCTTGCAGAAAGCTACTCCTCCATACAGCCTGCATCAAAGCACGCCTCTCATGAAGATCTCTTGCTGCTTCAAAAGATAACTCTGCTTTATCCAAGGAGTAGCCTGCATGCATGTTCCAAGGAACCACCCTGCCAAGGGGCCCAGCTATGTCACGTAGAGTTGTGTGTGCAAATCATGATTAACAGAAGCTTCTGCAAGTCCAGCATTGACGTTAGCTGAAAGTCCCATCTCTGAAAACAGCCGTTTTTTCTCAGCCACCTTTGCTGAATCATTCATTGGGTCCCAGTGGCCTGGACCTTTAGCTTTCAAGTTACGCTATCCTTTTCAGTTTTTCCCACTTATCTAGCAAAATGATATCCATCTTGATTCAGATACTACAGGTCCTGTGATGCAAACTGGGGTTAAACGTTGGTCCCCGGACCGGAAAGGTTGAAGACTTCTAGGTTAGACTGCTCAATATAACGGAATATATTACAGTACTGTATTCCTTGCTTTTTTTTCCCCCAGGCTTTTCCTCATGGATATTCATCTGCAACCCGTACAACTTCCATGGAGCCTGAAATAGCATCTGCACTAACTACAAAAACATATGAAAGCCCAATGGGCAGAGATGGGTCATTGCCTGAAGTAAACGATCTGGTATGCAAAACAACTGAGAATGTTGACTGCTACTGTTCTGGTCCTCTTGGCACTTCCAGCTGGGGCTAGAAGAAGAGCCAGAGAAGAGCATGCTGGGAAAATGCTTTTGGAGTTCCCCAGATCTGATCACAGACTGCAGAGACAGGATAAATTCTCAAGAAACTTGGATTTTCCCATTACGGGATAGCTAGAGAATTGGAAACAAGCCTACAACAGAATATTCCCAGAGCCCATAATCTCAAAAGGCTCATTATAAGAAAATAAGGCAGTCCTCTAGCAGTCCTTCTAGCCAGGCGTTCCATCATCACCAGCAGTGAATGCTTGAGGAAATTTATCACCAGCATAGAGACCTGGATACTACCACCCTGTTTTCCCGAAAATAAGACAGGGTCTTATATTAATTTTGGCTCCCCAAAAACATGGTAGGTCTTATTTTCAGGGGAGGTCTTATTTTCAGGGAAACAGGGCAGCAGTTTGTTCCTTGTCATTCACTCCCAATCACTGGTCATCTACAGCAGTAAACATATACTATGCATTTAGGCTGTGTATCCTTAAAGGTACTCTACATAGTTACTATTGATATCCTATCTCCCATGAACTAAATTGGAGTAATGGTCAGTCATTTCTGCAAGTATTGTATTGATAGAAGCCAGTTAGGCATTACAGGTATGAGCAGTGACAGTGGCGTTTCTTTATTGGAGGACCCTGTGGCATTGGAAAAGGACCACTGTAGCTTCCAAGTTATTAGTGTGAAAGCACTAGCTGTTCTAAAGACAGACAACTATAACTTTTATGTTATTTGCAAGTAGTGGCAGTGGCGTCGCTAGCCCCCCCCCCCACTGCCCAGGGCCGGGTGATGTCACGACGCCTCATGCAGCCCCCCACCACGTTGCGGCGTCACCCCTCCTTGCTTCCGGAAAGTCTCCATTTGGAGCCTAAAATAAGTGAGTGAGAGCAGGCGGGAGGGCACAACTCATGCCAGGAAATGCCGCCATGGCCGCTCCTCATGAGGAGATTGCACCTGGCACCCAGGGCCATGGCTCCCCCCCCCATTATTCCCACTGAGTAGTGGAATACTTTGTGCTTTCCTCACCTCAGGCTATTGTGAATAAGCCAGCAGTCGTTTCCTTGCACTTGTCAATACTCTGACTTCAAGAATGCACTAAGGCTGCAATCCTATATTTTCCTGGGAGTAAGTCCCATTGAACTCAATGAGACTTACTTCTGAGTAGCCATACAAAGGCTCACACTGTAACTTTCATTTGGACTAGTGCCTTTCTGCCACACTCATTGAATTGGATGACCATGTGAAGAAAAGAAAATCAACCAACCACCCTTAACTCCCATTACTTTTGTGTATCATATGCCTTGTTTTGTTATGTTGCTCAACATTATAGTTTTCTAAGCAATGTTATACAGCAAGTCCTCACTTAAATTTCATTATAACTTGTTTTGTTTTAAAGTTGTGGAGAAGAAAAAAAACGATTCCTGGCCGGGACCACTGTCTGTGGAGTTTGAATGTTCTCCCCATGTCCGTGGGTTTTCTCTGGCCCAGAAAGCTCACATTTATTTCAATGTTTTATATTAGAAGTGCTTTGGGTCTTAATTTAGAAGCTTGGTGATGTTTTTGTGACCAGAAATATGCTATAAACTCTTGTTTATGTAGATCAATTAGCCTACAGTAAAATTGGTTTCGTTATGTTGTTTCACTTAAAGTTGCAGTTTCCAAGAAACTATTGACACCTTTAAGTGAGGACTTGCTGTATATTTTTCTTACCACCTACAGCCTGTTTAAAATGTTTAACTATTGTGAGCCACCCCAAACTTGCGGAGAGAGTCATACAGACATTCAGGGCCTCTGAGAGGGGGGTTAAGGGGTAATTTGTACCCAGGCCCAGGGCGAAAAATGGGTCAAAAAGGGGGCCCAGGAACCAAATTCATATGTAGGGAAGGGGCCCAAAAGAAACTTTGTACCCCCTGATAAAACTCCTCTGAATGGCCCTGCAGACATCTTAAATGAGATAATGAAGCAACAGACTCTTTCTTCTGGAACAAGTATGAGACAATCAATGCACGTCGCCCACCTCCATCTTCCCGCTGCTGCTGCTCCTCCTCCTCCTCCTCCCATGCCTGGATTGGAAAAGGAAGAGGGAGGTGGAATGATGGAGGAAGTGTGGAGGAGAGTGGTAAACTAGAAGGATGGAGATGCTCCAGTCTAGCCCACCACTCTCCTCTCATTCAAGTTTCCTCTTTGTCCCCCTTTTCCAATCCAGGGAGTGAGTAGTGGCTAGCACATCACCAGGTAAAGGGGGGCAGCATTTGGCATGCCGCCCCTGGTGCTAGGAAACCTTGGTACCTAAAATCCACTGCCTGACTAAAGGAACACTGAAAGGGGACACAAGTCGGTGATAATAATAATAATAATAATAATAATATACAGTATTTATATACCACCTTCTTAGGCTTACCAGATCTCCAACCGAGACAGAGTGCTAGACCTTTAGGAGAAGGAATGTGGGCAGGTTACCTTGTTAAACCCTTAGAGCACAATCCTAGGCATGTCTACTCGGAAGCAAGCCCCACTGAACACAATGGGGCTTGCTTTTGAGTAGACATGCCTAGGATTGTACTCTTAAGGTTTAACAAGCTAAACCTGCCCACATTCCTTCTCCTAAAGGTCTAGCACTCTGTCCCGGTTGGAGATCTGGTAAGCCTACACCTTCCTTGGTCATTAGATTTCTCCTCTGACTCTAATCCAAGGCAGTGTAAATGGGCAGGCTTTCCTAAACCCCCTAATGGGTTTTTTAACAATATATAAATGTCCAATCTTTCGTGAATGGCTACATTCCAGGTGGTATCCTTTTGCAGTCTGCCTTTTTTTTCCCCGCTGACCGTCGCCTCCCACACTCAACCGACGCAGCTGGGAGCTCTTATCTCTCCTCACGGAGACTTTCACAGCTTTTTGTTGACGGTGTGTCTCGAACTTGCTATTCACCGATCTTCCGGCTTGCAAGACGGCGGCTCTACCGATTGAGCCAGACCCCTCTGCCCTCTGCTAATAAAGCATGGTGTTCTTCACAAGTTCATTTCTTGGTATTTCTAGGTACATTACCTAGCAACTTTTGTTTTAAAGGGGGCGGGGCATGGTTTCTTTTCCCCAAATGACAAGACAGCTAGCAAACAACTGTCACCCTGCTAGGGTTTAAAAAGCCAGTTTGGCAGTAATTGCAATCTGGCTTCAAAATAAGCCCTTTCTGAATACTGAGATGAAGAAATCATTTTGTCCTTTGAAATTCTGTGTCTTCCTTCAGACCAACTTTCTTCTGCTTCTTTCTCCAACTTCCTTCATTCCAAGCTTCACTTTGTCTCTATAAATCCTCTCATTTATCTCCCTTTCTTTGGGGAACCCACGTGCCTCTCCCCTTTATTATGGGTTCAAATATCAGCTGGTGACGCACAGACTCTGCTATAAAATTGCTCAAACGTGCCTTGACTTTTGGAATCTGCAAAGTGAAGACGGAGATCAGCCCTCCTGATGTTCTCGTGTTTCTTGCCCAGAACTAGGATATGAGTTTTACTATAGATGTGACTACAAAACAAATGATTTGTGGCAGGAAAATTTGATTGTCTACCCTGCAAGTAAGACACGGGAAACAGGCTCAGTGTTTCACTTGGCTCTGGCTGCCCTTATTGTCATTGGCAGTGGAAAAACAAGCAGTAATCACTAGAAAACCACAACAGAGTTGGATCCAGTTTGTCAGGGACAGGGTGGAAATCCTGGCCCATTAAAAAGGAGAAGACTGCTGAAAGTTAGCAAGCCATTTAATCAAGCCAACTGATATGAGATTTGGCCTGGGATGATTTAAGAGTGACTCAATGCTAAAGAAGTCAAGGCTCTTGTAACTTTCAAAGCTGGTGCAGCTTTTCTCCTCCCTCCATGCATGAAAAGCCACAGCAAACCTACCTTCCTTGCTCATGCAAACTTGAAAATGGGCTGAAATGTGGATTGCATCAAGGTGAGCAGCATCTGGTGGATTGCATCAAGGTGAGCATGCCCACGTCCTGATGTTTTGTTTCAAATGCACAGTGACAGTTGACTGTACAGTATTTGCTGTATTCTTTATTTCCATATTATCCAGGCTGCCACATGGATAATATAGCATTATATACTGTATCAAAGTGTTATGGGGAACCTATGATTTAATTCCACTTTCAGAAAATTGCAGAAAAGTAATGACACCACCAGTACTAAAGGACTAGTACTAGAAGCGGAAGCTTCTGGAGTTTTATTTTATTTATTTTAAAATATTTTAACCCCACTTTTTCCACAAATAGCTCTACAAAGTGCATTAAAAGCAAAACAATTCATGGCATCTAGAGTTGTGCTTGCAAAACTTGTTCATGCACAAGCTGCCTTCTCCCACCCTTCCTCCCTACCAAAGCCCCCAAGCTGCTACTCAGGATCAAATACTGGGGATGCAGTGTAGTGGGCTGCAGAGGGAGAATAACTCGAAGCTGTGACGAGAATTGCTAACAGAGGCATACTCTGATCGTGGTTCCCCTCGCAGCTCCCACTTATTTCCTCTCTCTCTCTCTCTCTCTCTCTCTCTCTCTCTCTCTCTCTCTCTCTCTCTCTGCAGCCCCTCCACATCACATTGCCAGGCACTGCTGTGGGTCATCCAACCCCTGGCAGAAGCTTTTCAGTGGGCTCAGGATTTTGCTATGGAGAAGATGTTGGGAAAGTTGGCTTGTGCTCATGGACCACTCTGGATGCCACCCAAGATATCATAAAAAACAACAACTAAACATCAAATAAACACAACATAGCAGCAGTTAAATCCATGATTATACAGAGCAACAAAACCAAATGTACAGCAATCAACAGTCAGTCTCATCCCTGACCAAATGCTTTATGAAATAATGAGATTGTCACCAAATGCTGGAAGGAGAGTAAGGTGGAGGCCAAATGGGAGGGAACTCCCGTCTTGGTCTTGGAGCATGGCTTCAGATGTAGAATGGACTGGAGTCTACAAGGAGGAGGAACAAAGGAAAATGCCTTGAGGCAGTTCTTAAGGTCTCCTTCCGTTTTAATCAAATACAGATGTTTGCTATGAAATACCCATGGGTTGCCCTTCTTAAATGGTATTTGTACACATTTTTTCGGGGGGGGGGGGGTTGGAACTATTTCTGGCCTTGTGAATGTGCATCTAGATTGCCTATTCTTCAGCGCATATCCAGATTGCAACAAAATATATCTTGGCTTAAGCTTTTGAAGATGTTTCAGCTTGTGGCAGGAACATTGCAATCAAAATATGCATCAAAGCCCTCACCAGATGTGGCCTTGTACACAGACACGGGAAAGTGACTGAAATAACTTAAAATAACAAGCTCTGAGTGCTATATGTATTGACTTCATTTTCCAGAGAATTTGAATCAGGCCTCAGTCACAACATGGTGACTCATTAGATAAATGGCCTCTCACCACTTCAAGCGAATATCTTTACATTGAGTGCATAGACTTTAACTGTTCACCACATCAGTTACCATGCGATGATGATGAGTCACCACATGAGTGCATATTAGTGCTGCTAGTGCTGCCTTGGCTCCCATTTTGAGAAATTTGCCTCAGGTGGTCAGCGCTGACTCACCATGACTAATGCCAGCAACTTGAATGTAGATGACTTTGCACCATCAGTGTTTGCAGGGAAACATCACTCTTATACATGTGCCCCCACATGGTGAATATGGTATAACCATATAAACCATAGAAAACAGTAGTTTTCAGTGGCCAAATTGAACATGATTATGCAGTATCTCCATTTCACAACAATAAGAATAAAAAGGGAGAATTGCAACGAGAGGTGAATTCATGGTGGCACTGATTCCCTTGTCAAAATTGCTCATATAAGCTTACCCTAGATACAGTAAATCATGCATCAGAAACTTGTAGATTGATACTGATTCCTGGAGACTCCAGGCCAGTCCTAGAAGACTGGCAACCCTAGGTGTGGGCAAGCTGTTGGTGTTGGGAATGGGGTTCATTCATTATGTTCCTGCTAGAAGATTGTGCTTGGTTTATGCTCAGCATGCATCTTACATGTAAGCTACGCCCAGTTTATATTATTTGTTGATGAAGGTAAAAGAGTCTCCTGTCTTTCCAAGGCATGGCTCCACAGGGCTAATACTGAACTGTGGGTGGAGGCAACCCAAAAGGAAGCAGCCATTGTTGGATTACAATTTACAGCGGAGTTGCTTGAAACTCTTATTTACTCCTCCTGCTTTGGTGTAACTTAGATATAGGACTACACTGTTAGTTTTGTATTGGATTGTTTTCACACTCTCCATTTTACTGAACAAATGTACAGGGAGTACCTTGAGTAGACAGTACGAGTACAGTATTGTAGTTCTGGTATTTATATAAGCATATGTGGATCAGAGGAGATCAAGCAGATAGTATCTAACAGATTCTGTAGTTCTAATCTTTAAAGGAGCATCAGTTTTGCAAAAGTAACAACATACTCTTAGAGCCCTCAAGGCTCTGCCTTGCTAGTCAGCTCCCAAAACACAGGGTACTATCTGTTTCCCTAGCTACAGTCAAAACTGTTAAACCATTTTTCATCAGACATACATACTTACACATATATGCAGAACACTGATTTCAGCACCCACCCTGCAGTCAGCTGTGACTTGCATTCTTCTGTCGACTCGCCATCAATGCCCATGATGGAAGCAACATAATACAGTATCATTCCCATAAAAGATTCTTAACTCATCTAAGAGTTGGTGTCGTGTGGGGGCTAAAACAGAGGCGTTGTATAATAGGGGGCCCTGGGGCCCTGGGCCTTGGGCGCCAGCTTCTGGGAGGCGCCAAAGGGGCGCCAAAAAGGTCCGGGATTTTTTTTAACATTGTTTTTGCCCCCTTTTCGCCCTTTCAATGGTCACACAGCAGCGCCTCCCGGGCGGCAGCTGCTTCGTGCGCCATTGAAAGGGTGAAAAGGGGGCAAATCAGCTGCCGGGGGGGTATCGGCCGGGTGCGGGGCCGGCCGGCAAAACTAAAGCAAGCAAGCAGCACGATGACTCCGATGAGGGCGACTCACTTGGGCAACTCGGAAGAGGAAGTCAGTGCCTCTCTAGGAGGCGCCTCCCCACTCTCGCTGGTGACTCACCAGCGAGAGTGGGGAGGCGCCTAGAGAGGCACTTCCTCCACTCGCACTGGCATGTTGTGAGTGGGGCCATTGATTGCCATTGGACATAATGATTCACTTTTGAGTTTCTTTAAGTTTCGTCAGCAAGTGGTCTGCTAGTTCTTTTATCTATGTTAGCATGCTGGAAATGTATCTTCTTTTCTGTAGGGTATATGAGTAATTATCTTACTCAGCTGGAGAAAAGAAAACTGGTCTTAACACAGAGAAACTAAAGCTACATGAAACAGTCAGTTTCTTTCTCTTCCAAATCTTTGTGTCCATCGTGGAGCATTCTTCTGCTATAACCCAGCAGTGAGCTTTTAAATGAAGTAAACCCCACTGAAAGCAAGAACTTTTCCTAATGATAGTGCCAATGGCCCTGCTTCCTTCTGCACGCTGCATGTTCTCTGATTTATAGTTTAGAAACAAAATAATCCTTGCTTTCATAATCCCAGCAGACTCACATTTTCCATTTGCCTATTGCTCTTTTTGTTTGACACACTCGGGAGCAAGATGCAAACTCCCAGGCAGAGATTTTGTAAGTACGGTATTTCATATTTGAAAACAGATTGCTATCTCACCCTGCTCTGCGTTGAAACAGATTTAAAATAGCTCACTTTGGTAGGTATTTAAGCTCCTGTGATAATACCTGCATTCAGCAGGAGGTCATATTTAATCTTGTAACCACAGACTGCTTAGGTCAAAATGCGGTGGGTTTGGGGTGGGCAACAGAACTGGGAAATACTTCTTCTACTCCTGTCTGGATCCCTCACTGCCTAATCTCGATTACATTCAATTAACAGAGGCCATTCTGTACTTTTCACCTTGTACATTATTAGAAGATTGTTTATTTCTACTCCAAGAATGTGACACTTCCTAGAACTAATGGGAAAAGCATGGGCACTTAATGTACACTGGGCCTATGCTACATGTAAGATGCTAAGCACAAACCAAGCAGTCTTCTAGCAGGAAAATACTTGAATAATGAATACTGTACATTCCTTCCTCAACACTGTACCCACATTTCCTGCAAGGCAGGAGTTTAACTGTTAAGTTACAATATTCCTCCCCCAAAGTTCATGAATCAACTAACCAGCACAACAGAAACAAGCCACCAGAAGACTAGCTAGAGAGAGATATGGGGTAGACTGTTTATGTCCAAGGTATACCACTTCAGAGACTTGGAAAATGCATTTATTCTTTTTTAAATGCAGGCAGCTTTCTCAAAGCATTAGAAAACCTTCTCCAGATTGTTTAGGGGGTCACTTTCCATTTATCCCATAATTCAGTATTTCCTAAACTTTTTTGACCTACGGCTCCCTTGACCATTGGCAACCACTGACTGTGGTCCCCATTACATTATATTGATGCCGGCCAATTGGCATTGCACTGTTTTCCAAGAGGATTCTGTGGCACTCCGCGGCTCCCCTGGCTGGTTTCTGCAGCTCCCCTGGGAGCCACACCTCCCAGTTTGGGAACCATTGCCATAATTAGTGCATCATCTTCTAGCCAGTATGCAGCAACATGGCTTAGTAGTCGAGTCAAAAGGCTTTTCTTGTTGGAAAATGGCACTGACAGATGAATTTCAAAAGGTAGGCAAGTGTACCTTTGTGAATGTTGTGACCACAGATTGAGATTCCTCTGCCGGCATTAGTTGCTGTTATGCATGGAACACGTTCAGTTTTGTAAAGCTGACACCTCCTGCCAGTTTTGTATACAGCTCTCCCAATCTGCATAGTGAACAACATTCCAAGCTTATAATGGTTTGCTGTTACTTGTAGCCTCTGCAGATTCAGTCTTGTTTAAGACTGTGACCATTGGAGCTGCACATTCTGATTAGCCTGGTGACTGAGTGAATGACACCTGCTGCTTCCAGTCACATCAGCTCAGCCTCAACTTTGGCGCACAGTGTGAGGGAACCAGTCTGGCCTTGCAAAGCTTGGGTCATACTGCTGGATCAACTTGGATATAGACCTTCCAGTCATTCAACCTCCCTAACTATTTGCAGAATATTATGCCACATCATTTCAAGACCGGGGGGGGGGGGAGAGAAGAGAGAGAGCTCTGATATCTTAACTATCTGGCTGCTGAATACCTTTCCAGTCTAATCTCAAGACCTGTAGCCAGTGTCTGCACAATAGGCATAGTACTTGGCCTGGAGCTACTAAGACTATACAGACTATTTTGAGTGTCATCATGGGAGATATCTATTTCTGCAGAGCCCCCAAATGGGATCTTCTCACCTGTATACGCTCTAAAGAAAATAATGATTCACTATCTCAATAATTTCAGGATATGAAGCCTCCTTGAAGTCTTCTGGGGCTATCAAGTCCCTAAAGAGCCCATAGGTGGAGCAGCTACAGACACTCAGTAAAAAGAACACTTTTGTTCCTCCTCAGTCACACAGTAGTTGGCTTTTAAGAAGACATTCAGCCTGTCATTGTATGGGCTCCAAGGTTCTTGGCTTGGATCAGAAGTATCCACCTTTCCAAAATGTGCCATTGCATGCAATTTATGCTTGGCTCTGCCCTTTATGAAGCAGTGAGTTCCCTTGATTGCTCTGTAGGTGGAGTATACTCTTTCTCTCCTGCCTGCTGCTTGGCAGGTTTGGAGGGAGGCAAGCACTGGGTGCCCCAGCAAAAACCAAACAACACTGGGCCCCTTTTTACCTCTCCCTTCCCTCCTGGATAGCAACACTTGCAGCAATCACCTCAAATAGGCAGGGCAGTGGGTGCCATATATACCAAGAGCAGAATTTTCACAGGGCCTCTAGGCTATACGGGGCCTACAGCACAATGACATGGTACAGGGCCAGCCCAAGATGTCCCTGGCACATGCAGCAGTGTGCAAATGCTGCCCCCCTTACCTGGTGAATGATGTGCCAGCCAGCCTCTACTTCCACCTCCTGGGTTGGAAAAGGAAGAGGGGACAGAGCTGAAGAGGATGGGGGAAGGCAAGGAGAGTGGTAGCGTGTGTGTGTTTCACCGTTATGGCTGCACGTTTTAGACTAGGTAAGCTATATGTGAGATAGAAGCTATGTGATCAACCACTTCAATCATGTCTTAGGGCAATCCTAAGCATATTTACTTAGCCCTCTGGGTCAGCTTCTTTGTACACAGCAAAAGGGACGCTTGCTAGATGAAGGTAATTTGTAGCTGAGTTCAAGGGACAAACGCTCTGGAGCCCCAGACACATCAATGCTTTATGAAAGGCTAGTCTGGGAAACTGGTATTGTGTGGGCACTTGACTCTGCTCAGTCTGACTTCTTGTTATGTTTAAAATCAACTCTGAAGAACAGCAGCTGGGGAAGAGGCTTGACCCAGCTTCTCGTGTCTCCAGCGTCGTGATGTAAATTCAAGGCAAAAGACTCCTTTCTCTAAAACTGATAACCTTTCCAATTGTATTTTACACTTCACCATCTCCTTCTAGAACAGGCACATCAGATATATACAGTATAGAATAGGAATGATTTGTGCTGAGAAGAGCATATTGGGCGTTGTTTGTGAACTCCTTCCACATCTTATATGCCTGTTTTATAACAACCGGCATTCAGAGTCCTGCTCTTAAGAGCCTCGCATCGAGCTGCTGCTGCTGTTTTGTTGCCTTCCCACTGCAGAAGCACCACAGGGGCCTGGAATTGGCTGCAGAGTTTCATTTTCCTCCTGTATTCCATCATCATGGGTAGGCTTACCATATTTTTCAAACTTCAAACCGGGACACACACCCCCATAACCCCCCCCCCGGCAAGGTAAATAATTAATTAATGTAAAAGCAACGCAAAACCAAGCACAAACAACCAAAACCAACCCCAAACTACAATCCACAACGAAAAACGCACCACAAAGTACAAAGTACAAGCCAAAAAGAGAAACGCACCACAAAGTAGAAGCAATAAAGAAAAACGCACCACAAAGTAGAAGCAATAAAGAAAAACGAACGCCAAACTACAAGCAATAAAGAAAAAACAACCATAAATGCAAACACAAACCAGAAACCCCAATAAAAAATCTTTTCTATGAATTAATTATAGCAGAAAGGGTGCGCGAAGCGCCCCCTTTTGCCACGCGCAGCTTGGCCGTTTTTTTAAAATAAATAAATAAATAAGTAAAGGGGGTGCGAAGCGCCCCCTTTTGCCGTGCGAAGCTTGCCCGAAATTTTTAAATAAATAAATAAATGAAGGGGGCGTGAAGTGCCCCCTTTTGCCGCGCGAAGCTTGGCCGAAATTTTTAAATAAATAATTAATCTTTATATTTAAAAATATATTAAAAAAAATGCTTACCTGGTCGCTGGTCGTCGCTGGTCGCTGCTGCTGCTGCTGCTGGCAAGCAGGCTGGGGCCACAGCAAGCAGGCACTGGGAGAAGCACAGCCTGCTTGCCCGCGTTGCGCGAGCCTGCCGAGGAGGCTCGCGCCGCACGGGCAAGCAAGCAGGCTGGCCCGGTCTCCCAGCGGCACCGCATGGAGCCGCTGGGAGACCGGGAGAAGCACAGCCTGCTTGCCCGGGCAGCGCGAGCCTCTGGCAGGCTCGCACAACACGGGCAAGCAGGCTGTCCTTCTCCCGGTGCCGCTGTGAGACCAGGCTGGTCTCGCAGCGGCACCGGGAGAAGCACAGCCTGCTTGCCCGCGTTGTGCGAGCCTGCCGGAGGCTCGCGCCGCACGGGCAAGCAAACAGGCTGGCCCGGTCTCCCAGCGGCACCTCAGCGGCCGCGCCGCACCGCGCCGCCATTTTTTTTAAATTTTAAACTTACCGGGCAGCATCTTGGATCACGAAATCTCACGTGATCCAAGATGTCGGCGCCCAAATCTCGTGAGGGCATCATGCCCTCACGAGATTTGGGCGCCGACATCTTGGATCACGCGAGATTTCGTGATCCAAGATGCTGCCCGGTAAGTAAGTTTAAAATTTAAAAAAAGATGGCGGCGCCCATTCGTCCCCCGGGACCGGACCCGGTGGACCGGGAATCGAGCCCGATTTCCGGGACTGTCCCGCCGAAACTGGGATGAATGGTAAGCCTAATCATGGGGTAAGGGAAATCAGGAGATGTTCTGTTCTTCTGTCAATTGTTTGCTACAAGTTCATTTAGAGCAGGGGTTCTCAACCCCTTCCCGGCCTAGTACCACCTCTGGCATCACTCTCCTGCTGCGATGACATCATTGCCAGTTACTTCCTGGTTTTCAGAGGCCAGAAAACGCAGGTAGGAGGCTCTGGGCAGGTGGGAAGGCTTGGCCCTTCTCAGTGTTCCCAAGAGGCTCAGTCAAAGGCAGGAGCAAAAACACGCCGCCGAAAGCACCGCGTTGGAGCAGGGTTCCGGTGGTCTGAGTACCACCAGCAGTCGCCACTGGTGGTACTAGATAGATTGATACCTTTATTGGCATAAATACATTAAAAAACAGACAGACATACACAAACAACCAGAAATCCCCTGGCACATCTAATGATAACAACATCTACAATCTTGTAGAAGGTTCTCCTTAAACTGTCCTACTATGAATCTATACTTTAAAGCTCGTTTCCCGAGTAGCCACCACCGAAGAAGCAAAGGTTGCAATGTTTATCAAGTCTCCCATCATCTTCTGTTGACAGAAGGGCTCGGAGAATATCTGCCTCCATCCAGCCCTGAAAACTCGCCAGCATCAAGATAAGATGGTTCTGACAGAAGGACTCGTGCAGGGAACATGATAAAATGATATGTTCAGATGTCTCCACACACTTCATGCCGCATGAACAGAGTCTTGCTGAAACAGGTATTTTCTTGTACTAACCCCATAAAAGGGCAGAAGGGAGAGCATTGCACCTTGCCAGCATGAAGGCCCTTCTTAGCTGTGGGTTATGCAATTGATATAAATAAGTTGACAGCTTCCCAAACTTGATAGGCAGATGAAGATGTAATGGAGAGCACGTTGTATTAGCTGCACTGATTAGCTCTTGGCGCTCAATGTCAAGAGTTTTCTCCCTAATACAGGTGTTCCCCCCTTAATGACGGAATGCTTAATGACAATCCGCATATATGACGGAGGTTCCCAAAGTGTAAACACAAAGAATTAAAGCTACAGTTGTTGTTGTTGTTCAGTCGTTAAGTCATGTCCGACCCTTCGTGATCCCATGAACCATATCCCGCCAGGCCTTCCTGTCCTCCACTATCTTCCTGAGTTCGCTCATTTTCATGTTCGTTGCATCGGTGACGCTATCTAACCATCTCATCCTTTGCCTTCCCCTTCTCCTTTTGCCTTCAATCTTTCCCAGCATCAGAGTCTTCTCCAGAGAGTCCTCTCTTCGCATTAGGTGGCCAAAATATTTGAGCTGTCCTTCCTGTCCTTCCAGGGAACAGTCAGGGTTGATTTCATTTAGGATTGACTGATTTGATCTCCTAGCAGTCCAAGGGACTCTCAGGAGTCTTCTCCAGCACCACAGTTTGAAAGCAACTATTCTTCGGCGCTCAGCCTTCCTTATGGTCCAACTCTTGCAACCATACATTGTTACTGGGAACACCATCGCCCTGACTATGCGAACTTTTGTTGGCATGGTGATATATCTGCTTTTTATTATGCTATCTAAATTTGCCATAGCTTTCTTTCCAAGGAGTAAGCGTCTTTTAATTTCATGGCTGCTGTCTCCATCTGCAGTGATCTTGGAACCCAAAAAAGTAAAATCTGTTACTGCTTCCATTTCTGCCCCTTCTATTTGCCAGGAATTGATGGGACCAGATGCCATGATCTTAATTTTATTAATGTTGAGTTTCAAGCCAACTTTTGCACTCTCCTCTTTCACTCTCATCAAGAGACTCTTTAGTTCTTCTTCACTTTCTGCCATTAGGGTGGTATCGTCTGCATATCTGAGGTTGTTGATGTTTCTCCCGGCAATCTTGATTCCGGCTTGCGATTCATTCAGCCCTGCATTTCTCATAATGTACTCTGCATATAAGTTAAATAGGCAGGGTGACAATATACAGCCTTGGCGTACTCCCTTCCCAATTTTGAACCAATTGGTTGTTCCATGGCCAGTTCGAACTGTTGCTTCTTGACCCACATACAGGTTTCTCAGGAGACAGGTAAGGTGGTCTGGTACCCCCATCTCTTTAAGAATTTGCCACAGTTTGTTGTGATCCACACAATCAAAGGCTTTTGCTTAGTCAATGAAGCAGAAGTAGGTGTTTTTTTGGAACTCTTGTGCTTTCTCCATGATCCAGCGCATGTTGGCTGTGTTTGTGTGCGTGTTTCCACCTCCATTGACAGGTAGAAATCTTGTTGTGCTTTGTGTTACAGTCATAATGTACACTTTGTTTGCCATTCATTCCCTATTACAACGCCACTGTGTTACATTGCATTACACTGTACTGTATTGGTTTTACATGTTATACCACAAATGGCCACTAGATGGTGCTGAGGACTCGCTTAATGACGGTTTCACTATATGACGGTTTTTCCAGAACCTATCCCTGTGGGGGGCGGGGACACCTGTAGTTCTAAAAGCTGCAGCTAGCCCCATCATGCCTAACGTCTCACTGTAAAGGCCCAACATTTTTAGCTTTGTAAGCAGACTGGAAACCCCACAAGGCAAAGATGTGTCTGATAGTAGGTGGTAAACCAAACTATCACTTGTTGCTTTAAAAAGAATACCCAGCCAAAATTTTGCAGATCTTAGCCACGCCAACGTATTCAGCCTTATAAGACCGGTTTCAAGGCACAGAGCTGAGTAAGGAATATAGTGCGGCATACCCAACATTTTCCTGAGGAAATTAGATTGGATATGCTCCATGGCTAGGTCTGAAGCCTTGAACCAGATCGAAACACCATATAGAGCTTGCAAGACAATTTTGGCCTTATAGGCCTCCAGAGCAGCCTGGACATATCTGTTGCCCAAAGTGAAATAAAATCTCGCAATTGCTGAAGATGAAAATTTAGCCAAATTAGATATGGAACGGCGGTGAAGAGCCCAAGAGTGCCTATAATAAAATGTGATGCCCAAGTATTTAAACTGGCGGACTTGCTCAATGCTGTTACCCTTGCAGGTCTAGTTATAGATTTTGTATCTGTTTGCAAAAATCATAATTTTAGATTTAGCATAGTTGATGTTCAATTTGTTGGCTGTTAGGTATTCACCCACATTTTGGGGTGGGACAGAGACAGGACATAAGTGGGGAGAACCTGGCTCTTTTCAATGGCAACATCCATGAGCCAGCTGTTGGAGCACAGAACATTGGTACAACTTTGTGGTACTACTCCTTAATAAGAAGTGGTTTCAAGGAAAGTGATGCAGAACTTTTTTTTTTCTTTCCATCCATATGCTCCACAAGAGCTAGGGTGAAACTTTAGTTTTTGCAGCCTAACCACCATTTGTGTTGCAACACTCAAAACTAATTCATTGATTGCGCCACGCAATGGCGGCCTAAGCACGCCACCCACGCTGGTGCAGACTGCCATAAAGCAGTCTGTGCCAGTCACAAAAGCCTCTCACTGGCAATGTCTGCACATCAAGCAGGAAGGGCACAGCTATGGAGGCTGGTTGAAATGTTTTTTTCTCCCTTATTAAAAACAAAAATCAGTAACAACAAAGGCACAGAAAGAAGAGAAAGAAGAGAAAAAAGTAAACTAGCATGAATTAAGTACAAAAAAGGATTTCAAAAAGTGTTAATATAATATTAAATATAATGAACAAACAATAAGCAATTGTTTAGATCCTTTCTCAATAAGCAATCTATACTCTCTGAGCCTTGAGCAACATTCTATGTATAAATATATTTAAAAGGTTTCCAAATGTCCCAAAATATGTCCATATGTAGTTGTCATGATCTGTAAGCAGTTTGTTCAAATGTTGATGAGGTTAAAAGGTCTGCAGTCCATTGAGTAATAGGGCCGCACTGGTTGAAATAGGCCGGGACAATTGTATCCAATAAAAATTCGGCCTGACTGGGCTGGGGTTTGATCATGGTTTCTGAGTGGCAAAAAACCTTGGGTCTTTCAGTAAATAAACAAGCACATAAATCAACAGAGGCCAGATAATAATGCTATTTTAAAACCCCAGAAATCCACGGGACCAAAGCATGGAGCTATAAATTGGCCTGTGTTAAGTAAAGCTTCTGGGACTGAGAGTTCCTTGGACATGGTATCTGGATCAGAATAAAAGAAAATCGAGAAGAAAAGACCAGAAGAAAAACAGAGGTTTTAAAGGAAGACTCTGAATAAAGCTGCAAAATGCTTAGCTGCTGCGTGGAATGATTCTAGTGAAAACACAAACAACACACATTTTTAAAAATGTTATCTAGGTTAATTATTTTACCTTACAGAGAGCTAGTTAATGCTCAGTGGTGTCTCCCTTTGTAAACGAAGGTTAAATGGACCAAGTTATGATTAGGTACACAGCATTGCACTGGGAGATATTTCTGACCAAGCAGCAGCCATTCTCAATCTCAGTTTCACAATCCTTGCTTTCAGGCAGAAACATACACACATGATGAAACATTTTACCAAGTTCCCTCTTGCCCCCATCCTAGTCTGGTTTCTCTTTATGCCCAAGTTGCACATGCAGCTATTCCATATGTACATGGTTGTCAGTTATATAGTGCTTTTCCATAAAATGCTCACACAGCAGTATACAAGACAAAGAAAAAAATCCACAATAAACAAGCAATAAAAATAAATCTAAAAGATCAGACAGTTCATTAGAAAGCTACAAATAGCACAGCAGCTGGAGACAGGGGCAACCTATCCATGATGGCAGGCGATGCAGGTTGCACTAGAGGCATATTGCTGGGAGCAAGAGGGCAGTGGATTTGTGGAGCCCTTCACCCCACGTCTGTCACCACTTCTCTCCAGCCCTCTGAGGATGCGAGCCTCATTGATCTACTTTCTACACACTAAAAGCAGATCATCCACTTCTTTGCTTTGCTCCTGGTGCAGTTTCTCAAACGTGAGACTTCCACGTTTGATTTGATTCAAATCAAAATCATTTGATTTGAATGAAGGACCTTCTTCTTCTTTTGAATGAAGGAGCTCCTTCATTCACCCAGTCCCTTTAAATCAAACCGGAAGTCCCACACATCCACGTTTGAAGAAACTGCACCAAGTTCAAGGCCTTTCTTTGGTGCAGAGGTGACGGTGGTGGACCCAAGTGGACTACTGGGCTGTGTTCTAGTTTGTGCTGCTGCGCCTGGCTGAAGAACAACAAATCCAATAGTCTGCAGGGAAATAAACATCTTAACAGAAAAGTCTTGTCCGATGATAAAAGACAGTCAATGAGGAGTGATACAAATCTCCTCTGTTTGTGTGTGTGTGCGCACACACACACACACAAACATTCAATCAAGCCTTGAAGGAGGAAGAAGGCAGAGCTGAAGCCCCTGCTGAAGTGTTTAACATTTGGGCAGGTTCCTATGGGAGAAGACAGTCCTTAAGCTATGGTACCAGCTATTTTCATGCACTTCTTATTAAGGGGCATATCTTCTCATGGCAGCATTCATTCAGCACTCGCAGCCACAGCATGGGATTACAGTGACACCTCTTTACCATTCAACATTGCACAAGCGTTAACTCTTTTAGAAGTCTGCAAGATTATTCACATGATGCTTTTTAAACCTTTTCTTTTGTTGAAAAGCAGTGTATAAATATGTATTGTTATTATTATTAATAATACACATTAAATGCCTACATTTTCCCACAGTACATATGGAGGCATCCATTTGGGAAGGATCAGTCCCTCTGCTTCCATGTTTATTGCAGGGAAATGTGTATATTTACAATCGAAAGTGCTTCACGTATATTTTGCCATTGAAACTCGGGTACTTTCTGAAAATTCAAAAAGCAAGGTGTGAGTTGGCCCTGAGGATAGATTTGTCCATACTCCCTGACTACATGCCTGGCAATCTACTAAGAAGGAGTAAAGGACTTTGTGTACTGTGTGGAAGCAGTTGTACAACCTTAACCAGCATTAAGGGGTCTGGCTCAGTTGGTAGAGTGGCTGCCTCATACACCTGAAAATCTGAGGACAGCAGTTCGAGACCGGTCAACATGCCGCTGACAAGCTGCGGAAGTCTTGGTGCGAGAGAGAATTCTGCAACAGGCACACTGAGCAGTGGCGTCACAGCACCGTGGTGGGGGAGCGGGGCACCTGGGGTGATGCGCTGAGAGGTGCCTGGAGGGGGTGATGCACCAGGGGGGTAATGCGTCAGGAGTCCCCATGCGTCAACCCCCAGTACACTCACCCCATCCCAGCACGTCACCCCCGGAGCTGGCAGGCTGAGCTGTGTCTTCCTCAGCGGCTTGGCCGCTTCTGAATAGGCCGGGCAAGGCTTCAAGCAGCATGTGCACAACGCCGCTCGAAGCCTTGCCCTCATCAGGCCCTTCTGAGGGCAAGGCTTCGAGCGGTGTTGTGCGCATGCTGCTTGAAGCCTTGCCCAGCCTACTCATATACGGCCGAGGAAGACGCAGCTGGGAGCCTGAATGAGTAAGCCCAAGACCTCCTGAGGCAGCATGCCAAATGCTCTCCCCCTTACCCAATGACGTGCCAGTCTCTGCTTGTCCCACTCTCAGTGTCCCAGCTCAGCATTCTCCTCCCCTCCACACTTCATTTTTCTCTTTGTCCCTCTTTTTCTTTTTCAATCCAGGGAGTGGAATGAGGTGGAGCAGTGAAGGCAAGTAGGCAGGCAGAGATGGGCACCCCCCTCCCACCAATCTGCTGCCTGAGACGACCTCTTCAGTTGGCTTCATGGATGGGCCAACCCTGATCCCCACCCTTTTAACCCACTGACAAAGAGAAAACATTATAGCTGTACTGGTATATGTGGAGTGCATAAGTTACTGCATTTACTGTGTTAAGTGAAGGAAATGTTGCTGAAGAGAGACACTTTGAAAAAGCTGCACTGCAATCTGATCTCAGAGTTTACATAATAGGTACACTGGAAAACCACCTGCTGCCCTGAATAGTAAATTGCATGGGGATCTGGGGACAGACTATCTTTATGATGCTCAAGTTCACTCATACAGTTTGGAACTGGAGAGGCCAAGGCCAAGAGGAGGATGTTCCAGCAGAGTCAGGTCCCAAGATATATACTTCTGCTGCTTACATGGCAGGCAGCTGTGATCTTAAGTGTCTATAGAAAGCCTGATTCAGAGCCCAATCCTATTCACACACACCCCGCCCGACATCGCCAAAATGGCAGCCACTGCATCCCGAGCAGGGAGGTGAGACTAGGAGGCTACTGCAAGGAAACGGGGATGTTAAGTCTCCTTACCCATGCGTAAGCCTCATAGCCCACAATGGGTCTCCTCGGACCTACATTAGTAAATTTGCAAGCATATGTCCAAGGAGAGAAAAGGGGTGGGGAGGCTGCAGAGATGGGGGATAGGATCCGATGTGGGCATTCCACGATGGATCCTCCCACAACCTTCCCGGCCCCCATTCCACCCCTTTCTCACCCAGTTTTGCCCCCTCCCCGCCTCGTTCCATCCTCCCGCCGGCTTACCTTTCCCGGTGTGCATCCAGATGTCTTCTGGCATGGCTGGGAAGGGTAGGCCTTCCCGCCGGCATTCCCGGCAGCGCACTGATTTGGGCAAAATCTCGTGAGGGCACATGAGACAGTACAGCCCCATATGCCCTCACAAGATTTGGGTGCCGCCATCTTGGATCTCACGAGATTTTGCGAGATCCAAGATGGCCAACAGGAAAAAAGGTAGGCTTTAAAAACCTTTTAAAAGCGGCAGCAGGGGCAGCAACGGCTTCACCAGGACCGGAAAGCCCAGGACAGATCCAGGACTGGATCCTGGATCCTGGGACCGTCCCCGGGTTTCCAGGATGGATGGCAAGCCGAGCTAGAGCTCATTGTAGAGCATATTCCGTGGCAGTGAAAGCAGCAAAGTAAACGTTCTTCTCTGCCACCGTTACGTCTGCAGAGAGCCATCCAGTGGAACTGTTCCGTATTGAGCGAGGCCTACTCCATCAGATCCCTCTGATCGATGGGAAGGAACACGTATGTTTGGAGGCACTTTGCAGATAAAATTGTGCGCATTTGTTACGACTTGAATGCCACAGTGGCAATGTCTGGCGATATGTTCTAGAAAAGTGGCGTTCTAGGTAGCAAGCCTCTCAGCATTCCATCTGCACAATGAAAATGATAATACTATGGTATAAGAGAAGATGGAAGGCAAGTCAGGTACAGCATCTAGCAGCGGTTAATGAATGGCGCTCTTTATTGCAGAAAGAACCAAGAAGACGCAGTTCACTGCCTAGAGAGCCAGACAGAAGAAGTCAACCTTGGGAAAACCTTCCTCCTATGTTAACAGGCAGCCCTAAAATGGGGTGGGGGCCTTAAATCATCAGTAGTTGAACATACGTGGCCTGGGAGACGTGGCAACACGTTCCCACCCAAATGAACCGAGACAGATAAAAAAGGAAAAGAACATGTTTGCTAAAAGACATTAAAATATCAAAATAATGGGGGGAAAGAGGCAAAGATTAAAAAAAATTAACAACATCAAGGCACTGATAAGCTATCAAAAGGAAGAAAAGAGGGGGGCAGGCGGCAAAACCTGTCAAGGATGTTAAAATGAAAGAGGCAAGTAAAACGAACACCTGATGCGACTCCTCTGGGCATTTTCCCTACCATACTTAGGGCTCAATCCTGAGTAACTTTAGAACGGTGGAGCGCACGTTCATGTCATGAACATGCCATAAAGCACGTTCATGACTACTTTAGAGTAGTTGGTGGTAGCTGGTAGCCTCCCTCACTCCGTCGCCAGAGTAGTCAGTAGCTGGTCTGGCCTCCCTCACTCCGTTGCTGAACCAGCAAGTGGCCGCCGGAGGAAGGTAAGCTCTCCTGCTGGCGGCCATGTAGGCAGTCCAGCGGGCGAGGGAGGAGGGCCATTGGCCTAGCCGGCCTGGAAGGGAGCGGGGGATGGCTCCTGACATATCTCCGTCGCTGCCGGGCTGGCTACGCCATTACACAGCCATCACACGATTACATGGCCTTTACACGGCCATTACACAATAGGGCTGGCCCCAGTTTACACCCGGGGAAGGGGACGAGCATCCCCTTCCCCGAGTAGACCTCCAGCCCACCGACCGCCAGGCACCCTGGGCTAAGAATCCAGCGGGCGGCCCTGGGTCACCGGCCGGATCCTTAGTCAGGATTGCGTTGTTACTCATGGTATTCTAGGTTCCCAATTCTTACATCTAAATCTAGCAAGGTAGTGGGGCATCAGGTGCTTCCAAAGTTGAACCTGGGCAAATGCACAATAATACAGGCTGCTGCCTGGCTCCACTTTTTATAACCTCTTGCTTTACATGCAGGATTGGGTGCTGGGAGGGGCCATGTGCTCCTTGAAATCACGTGGGCTTCAGGGTCCAATGATCTGGCTCAAAGCCAGGACCTTTGCTTACTCATCTGTCGGGGAAGAAGGAGATGCTCAAGTGATAAACACCAACACAATAGGGCAAACATATGTCTACTTTCTCTGGATGACTCAGCAGCTCCTTCAAGATGCTGAGGAGGCACCACAGAACCCTCTGAGTCATAGAGAAGTCCAAAGCAAGTGAAAAGCAGGAGAAAAATAAGGGGAAATCAGGGGATTATCATCACACATACAAACTATTATGAGGATGAATGAGGTAAAGATTGCAGCTGACTTGGCACAGCAGCATAATTGCGATATGGCTGTTTAGCAAATAACAACCACTGCTGCATAGGAGTGCAGATGCTCCTTAAAATGAAACACTAAACCACCCAGTAATGTTTTGTTCTTAAGGATGAAGAAATTGTGCTTTCTTATCACTTGAATGTCTTGAGAACTGAGCTGAGAAACATATAATCGTGTTGAGAAGCTTCTTGTTCCTGTGCAGCACCTAGGAGGATTACAAGAGTTTAGGTTAGGACCTCATAAACCCTGCAGAGGCACAACTGCCAGAACCCAAGACCAGCAACAGTAATAATAAGCAAATAAATAACATCCCCTGAGCTGTTTTCAATAACCCAAGAGTCATTTTGCAAACATGCTGTGCTCTCTCTCTCTCTCTCTCTCTCTCTCTCTCTCTCTCTCTCTCTCTCTCTCTCTCTCTCTCTCTCTCTCGTTTCTTTTTCACTTCCCTCCCAAGAAAGGTAGTTTTCTTCACAGGGATTAAATATGAACAGGATCTTGAATCAGACCGAGAGAAAACATCCCCTTCAGCCAAATCCCAATGAATAATCTCAGCCTCCTCCATGCAAATATTTGGAAAAGAGAGACCGTCACCATTCAAGGGAGAATCATAAATTACCAAAGAAGATCTTGTTTTCTTTGAATTCAGCTTGAGCTTGAGGCTCTATCTGTCTGGCTTTGGAAAAAATAAAAGAAAAAGAAATCGAGAAGAACTCACTGTGTAGTCAAATGAATATAAAATACCCACGCAAGCACCAGATAGGTCCTTTTTGTTTTTTGCCCCAGAAAGGCTTTTCCAGACGATTGCTTGAAAAAATGTAAATGCTGCATCCCTCTTGCATTTTAGCCTTTGAAAACCAGTCCAAAACGTTTTCGTTCAAAGAGCACAATATTTAGTCCACATGCGAATGGATAAGGTGAGATGGCTTACTTGAGGAGGTGGATAGCCAAGCTGTTGCCCTCCTCCTCTAAAACTAGCTTGATGTTGTACAAAGCAGTGTAAGGGAGGATAAATACTCTGCTTGTAAAAGGGGGGGCACATGAGAAAGAGGTCAGTGTCTTATCAAAGTCTGGAAAAGCTCATTATCAATTTTATCTCAGCGGTGAAACCAGCTTACTGGGCATGTGGAAGAATGGAATTGAGTAACTCGGCATCAGTGATGTCACAAGCATTAATCAATAGATACCTACATAAGAACATAAGAAGAGCTTTGCTGGATCAGGCCAAAGGCCCATCTAGTCCAGCTTCCTGTATCTCACAGTGGCCCCACCAGATGCCTCCGAAAGCACACAGCCAACAAGATAATCTGTTTCCTGTTGTCACTCCCTATTCACACAATCACATTTGAGAGGAATTATTTTTGTCCTCAACAACGATGTATTGCATAGCTTGAGTACTGAGACACTGCAATGGTCTCAGGTGGGCATCTGGTGGGGCCACTGTGAGATACAGGAAGCTGGATTAGATGGACCTTTGGCCTGATCCAGCAAGGCTCTCCTTATGTTCTTATGTCTTGGAACAGAAGATCATCCTTGAGACATAAAATCGAAATTCTACACAACAAATGAGTAACAGCAATATCCTAGAATAAACTAATTGTCTGAAAGTGTTCTAAATGTCAATGACATTTCAGGAACAGATTAACACTTTAAAGTGTTGAAATATCTTCATTGGCACATATACCTATTTACTTCAATGAAGTTTTTTCATGTGAATCACATCATGGGAGCTATAGAGCTTTCAGTTTATTAATGTGTAATGCCTCTGCCAATCTAGTAGTTCGAAAGCAAGAAATTGCAAGTCGATAAATAGGTACCGTTGCGGCGGGAAGGTAACAGCATTCCATTAGTCATGCTGGCCACATGATCACGGAATCATCTTTGGACAGAGCTGGCTCTTCAGCCTTAGAAACAGAGATGAGCACCGCACACTAGAGTCGGACACAAGTCACGACTGGCTTTTGAGCAGGGGATAACTTTACCTTTTAATGCCTCAGAATTGTGAGTGGAAAAATGGCTTGTGAGTGACCATAGGGTCGAACCAACCTGTGTACTTTATTAGTATTGCAATTGTATGTCATCATGAAAGTAGGTGGTGTTTTAAATTATAACATAAACCAGATCCCGTCTAAAAGCTTATAGTTGAATTGTTGTATGGAAGATAAACAACGAAGGAGAGTGTAGAAAACATAAAGGCACATGGATAAAATCACACGTGTATTACTGTGCTTTATTTTCGTAGACATTGAGTATGAAAGTATATCAAAATTATATAAGGCCTGTACTTTTTCATCCATATTTAGTATTTCGGAACAACTAAAAACTTGTAGCAATTTATAACAATAGAGTTTTTAAGCCTCTGGTCATTGTTTCTGATCT
Organism: Plestiodon gilberti rubricaudatus; assembly: GCA_026170595.1. Taxonomy (NCBI): domain Eukaryota; kingdom Metazoa; phylum Chordata; class Lepidosauria; order Squamata; family Scincidae; genus Plestiodon; species Plestiodon gilberti. Next base: position 251,151,518 of record JANXHW010000001.1, on the reverse strand, counting down.
CTGAGATTAGGGCTGAATTGTAAGTAAAAACCTTCAGGATACTACTGATACATTTCCTTTCATAGGAAGGGTTTGTATAGGGAAAGGATTTACACAGCTGGAACTTGACAACTGTCAATACTGTGTTGCTTCCATGCAGTTTTCCAAACAAGACACAATACATTTCAAAAATACATTAACATGATTTCCCCACGCAAATGTACGATCGTCCCTATTCAGATAAGTACAGCCAATTAGCATATCAAGGTGTATCTCCTAAACCTTTAAGTGTGCATTGGTGCGAGGGAGGGAGAATGTCTCCTTCCATTCTTCAGTTGTAAAGGTCATAATAACACAGTAACAAGGAGCATGCTTTGCTTGTCTCAGGGCCCATGTCCATCACTTTGAGTTTCTTGGAGGAAGGGTGAGAAACAGACGATTGACAAATTGATATTGAGCAATGGACGCCAAGTTCTTGCTTATTCATTGCACAGAATTCAGATGCCTTTCCAAAGGAAGCATTTCTATTTGGAAGATGTCTTATATATTCTCACAGGGAAAATGCAATAAATTTATAGACAGCAGGACCATTGTCATTTAAGTGCAGTGTATACCTACTGGATAATGGCCATTTTATTTATTTTTATTTTTCACATTTTTGTACCGCCCTTCTTCCAAGGAGCTCAGAGTGGTGTACATATTTCCTCCCCTCCTTTTTGTCCTCACAACAACTCTGTGAGGTAGGTGGGGCTGAGAGATAGTGACTGGCCCAAGGTCACCCAGGAAGCTTCGTGGCTGAGCGGGGATTTGAACCTGGATCTTCCAGGTCTAAGTCCGACTCCCAAACCACTACACCATCCTGGCTCCATGAGGACTAGCCCTATCACTTTACCTCATCCCATGGTCACTGTTTGAAAGGCTTTTTAAAAAAACTTCTTTACAAACTGAGTGCTGCTTTCCTGTTCCACTTACGTACATGAGTGCTTAAGTAGCCATTATAGATAAACTGGCAGACACCAGCAAGGTGATCTCATTATTTGGAGCAATAGCACTAAAAGGAGAAGTTTCAGGAGGTTGTTTGGAGAAGCTGTTCAATGCAATAACTTTGATAAGTCTCTGTCTGGGTCATAGACAAAACCATCATATTAAACACTACCAACATAATCCACACTGTCATGTTAGAGATTAAGAACACGTCTTAACTGGATCAGAAAAAATACAAATGTTCTCCTGAGATGGCTCTCTTCAGAAAGGGACACAACTTGAGATTTGGTTGACGTGGGTAGTTGTGGTATGATAAAGTGAAAGCAAATTTAGAATTTAAAAATCACTATGTTAGACATGCATTATGGAGAATTTGGAACCGATATAAAATCAGGTTTTATGAGAAAATACCATTATGGGTTGCACCATATGAAGCGCACTTTGGTGGAAGTAGCATGCCAAAAGAGAAAGGACTGGTGCTGTTGTCAATTCCTTGGTGCTCCCTCTGTGTTTCTCCTTGATCCCCACAGGTAGCTGCTCTACAGGTGAAGACACTGTGCAGACCCCAAGGGAAGCCTACAGCCTGCCTGCCCTCAGTGACCAGTGGGAGCCCAGCTGCTGCTCAGTGAGGTTGCTAACCTACTCCTTCCAGTCACACCCCTGTGGCTTTGCCACCTCCATTGCAGGCAGTGAACCAACTGGTGCATCCAGATCTCACTGGTACCTGTTACTTCACTGTCCGTTGGATAACATGCAAAGGCACAACAGCCCTGCTGCGAGGAGATGGTTGGCAACCCCATTTGTGTGTTTCTCTGTCAGTGTCTATTACCAACACAGTTCAATAAAAACTTTGGCTGGATCACCCTTGCTGTCTCCTTGTTAGCAGATCAGGACTCTTCTTCCCACCCTAGTTGCTGCTTACCTCAGGTACCTTCAGGGTGGGATTCCACAGAGGAAGGGACCCCTCTGCTTCCAGGGTCTGCAGCATTCTCACCCTGTGACTCCTTGGGCTCAGGGATGGGCGCTCCTCGGTGATCACGGACCCCCTCTTCCCTGCTACCATAGTGGGCAGTGGCAGGGGGACAGGAAAGGCAGCTTACAGATAGCCACGCCAACAATGAAGCAAAAGACATGGAATGTGTGTGGGTGCAGCGGGCTAGCTGGTAAGGCCACTGCAGTAGGTGGTGCCCTGTGTCACATGCCAGCTATGCAGTGCTCCCTCTGATAAGGCCATAGAGGCTATGGCCTCCCAGCCAGGTGTGCATGCTTATGAGGATGCAAGGTGTTAAATGCTGAATGAGGTGCATGTTACTTGTCTCCTACTGTGGCTGGGTGATTAGAGTAGCTGGTGTGGCTTCTAGACCTGCCTCCCTCTCCTCTTTAGCCCCTGCCAAGGGTGTTTCTGGCCGATCGTGCAGATGTGAGTACCTTGCTAGTTAGGGCATGTCTAACTTAGCTGGGCTTAAAACCATCTCACCTGGTTCTTGTCCTGCATCTTTGTGCAGTGAATTACTAGGACCCTGCTTTGCCTGGTGCTGTAGAGGCTCCCCTTGTGACTTGTCCCAGTCCCTTCCTGGCAAAAAGCTTCATTCCAGGCAGTGAGTGCCACCACAAGGACTTGAACCCTTGCCATGATGAAAAGACTTGCATGTTTGTTGCACATGGTTCTTATAAGGGAGCTATCTTTCTGCACATCCTGTGTTGTGGTCAAAAAGGTATTCCTTGGATGTGTGTGTTCGTGTGGGTGGGATAAAGGGACTTGAACCCTGGGTGTAGGGGGTTCTGGCAATCCTTTGCTTTTGCCCCTTTGCTATTGATGCCACTATAGCTCCTGTAGGATGTGGGGGTAGTATGGCATCCTTGTATGGGGGTGTCCTTGTGGCACCTTCCCATGGTTAGTGGAGGTGCGTGTTGCTGTGCTGCTCGCTCCCAGTGGCTGGCAGGGGGGGCTCCCCCCAGCACCGGCTGCTCATTGGCCCTGCACCTGCCCCCATCCCCTGTTCCATTCACCCGGCAGTGCTTCTCTGGCTGCTGGCGTTGGGCCTGGGTGGATGTGGTGATTGGCTCCTTGGACATCACATCGATGAAGCATGGACATCGCGCCAAAGTGATGCTGATGACGTGCTAATGTCAAGGCACTAGCCTCAGGAGGCTGGGCTGTCGGCTGTGTGTTTCCATGGATGCTGTTGGTGTTTCTGGGGCCACACCAGCAGTACTGGGAGGGGATTGGCATTGCTTAGGATATGATGGGACGTGGTGCGGCATCCGAGGAGGACTGGGCTGTTCAAAAATGTCATTTGCTTTGTGCCTGAAACATGGAGATTTTAAGAAGTACTCCCTCTCTTTCTCTCGCTCTGTGAGATCTGTCCCTGAGCAGATCCCAATCTGAATTCTTGGAAGTATTAAGCGAACGTAACTACTGTCATTTTCCTGCAGGAGATGTCAGTGTCTGCCACTGTGTTCCTTTCCTGGCTGCAGCTTTTCCTACCCAGTGGCTAATAGTATCCCAGCTGCACACAAAAACAGCAGTGGATGGTGGGAGGGTAAACAGCCTCCTTTAATGCCAGCTGGCTAAGCAGGATGGAAAGTGGCAGGAGCATGTGTGGTCATCCTGCAAACATCCTTCCTGATTTGACTTTGATTATAATAAAACAATGGATTTTTAACCTGGACTTTAACATAGACAAACCTGCACATCTGCATTACCAGAGGCTGCAAGAAGGAGTCATCTGCATGTTACAAAAAGTTGTACAGTAACTTGATCACCCTCCTGCTGCAGAGTTATAATACTGTATTTAGAGGTGTGGTGGCTAAAGAAAGGGACAGTCCTGAACCTTCAAACAACTTCACTACAAATGGGTTTCCTAGAGCACAAGTAGTGCTGGAGATTTGCTGAGAAAAACACACTTAGGTGCCTGGGAACTGATGACTGATTTTAAAGGTGAGACTGGCTGCAGGGAGGATGGAAAACTAGCCTCCAAGTTAGCGTATCTTTGCTTTCTGGCAGTATAAATGGGGAATGTGCACAGGAAGGACCCAATGAAGCATATTGCTGTGGTGAGAGGAAAACCTGGCTCTCGTAAGATGCCTTTGCTGGACATAATACACAAAAGTGCTGGTCTCTCGCAGCAGCGCAATCCTATGCATGCCTACTCAGGAGTGAGACCCATTGAATTCAATGAGACTTTACTCCCAGGAAAATGTGCATAGGATTACAGCTTCAGGTTCATTCCCTTTCCTGTCAGATCATCAACAGGATTTGTTTCTGGATGGTGAATTCTAACTTAAATAAAAGAAAAGTTATATTTGAGACAGCTGCAATCCTGATTCCACCTTCCAAGTACAGTAAGTCCTCACTTAAAGTCATTTCATTTTAAAGTTGATGGGAAAATGCCATAGGAACATTTATGCTGATCAATCGGCCTAAGGAAAAATTGGTTTCATTATAAGTCGTTTCGCTTAAAGTTGCAGTTTCCAAGAAGAACCTATTGACATCTTTAAGTGAGGACTTGCTGTACTGCTCTGCTGCTGATGGTCTCCCATCATGACCAGCAGCATTGTTTCCACTGTGCATAGGGATTCCTGTCTACTATGCTTCTATCCTGATCTGCAGCATGTAGTAATATTTCATTTAAGGGCATCCCATTCTACAGCATCACCTCTTAACTGGTCCCATGGTCTTCAACTTTTCTCTTATCAGAAACCAAAGCTCAACTCTCTACAAGCAGAATTCAATCTTCCACTTTTTGAGGACCAATCCCATTCTTAACAGCAAGTTTCTAGGGACATAAATACTTTTCTACACATTACCCCCTCGCCAAACATCCTGCTTACTAAAGCAAACTATAGTACTAGGCCTCTAAGCAGAAAACTGGATAGTATGGTAAGTAGAAAGTGGATATAGCCCTGTGCTTTGGTGGTAGACATTAAAAATGGGGGGAAGGGAAGACGAAGCTCATTATTCCAATTCTGATGCTTAAGGAACTGGGTTCTTCAAAAAGTTCCAATGCTTTACATTTGAACTTCCTTCTACAGAAAGTGTTTTCTGCACAAATGCAGTATCTTGAAAGGGAAAAAACAGGGGGGGGGGAGAGATACCTTCTTAGTTTTTCTATGGATAGAAGAAAATGCCTTTTCTTACACTGCAGAAATGCATGCTGGCTTCTCACCCCCACCCCAGCCTCATGCTATAATCTGCATCACTAATCCCATCTCAAGATTTTACAACCCATTGGCACTTTTTTTCTCCCTGCAAGGCAAAACTTAGAGAATTGTCTACAGAACTAGACAATCAGAAAATTCCATTCTCACTTTCACTACACTGAAGAGAAAAAGTTTAATGGATATTAGTTTCAAGGAGAGTTTTAGCATATGTTTAATGACATAGACTTTGTCTTTGATCCATTTCAATGAAGCTGAAGTGGACTTTTAATGCCTGCTGCAATTACTGCTTTATTTGAAAACACTACAGCAACCCCCTCCCCTCCCCAATTCCTCATCTCCCACGAAGTCTACTGTTTCTGTGCAATATCTCCATAGAATGTTGCAGTCAAGATCTCTTCTGGTGTAATATCAACCAATCCAAGCGCACTGTGTGCAAATATATCAGTTTTATTTCTCTGTTGTGGAAATTACAGACATTCAGGTAGAAATGTATTAAATTAATGCAGTCAAGAGCTTAAATGCAAAAATAAATATAGAGTCCAGCAGCTGATTGCATTCATAAAACATCTCAATATTTTTCTTAATAGTTAGAAAAGAGATGTGCAATTTTAATTTGTTTCCTTAGAGAGACAGGGGGGAGGGGGAGAAAGACAGGCCAAGAAGGTAGAAATATACATACATATGATACAAGCACTTAAAGAAAAAACAACCAAAACAAAACCCGACTTCACTTGAAAGCTGTTCTTGGAATCTAACAGATTCACACTAGATCTTATCAGGGTTTTAAAAAAAAGGGGGGGAGGGAGGAAAAAAACTCCAATCTTCCAAGAACAGCCTTCCAAATCAGTCATACTGTCTGTTAGGATTCGGATCCAGGACACCAAATAAGTGTCTACTCGACGTTTATTGGAAGGGCAAAGGCAACCGGCAATCAAGAACAACAACACAGTCGGCGAACCGTCTCTGAAATAGTCCCTTTCGGATTCAAATATATTCTCTGCGAAGCTTTCCTCAGTTTAATGTCCGCCAACTTCATTATGAAGCAAAGCGCCGGGGCTGCGGGGGGGGGGGGTCCAGTCCGCCCCCTCCTCCCCCGGGGGTCTACAAGTCGCGTCCAGCCCCCACCGAGGCGCCCCTTCAGAGGGCCGAGTCGGAGTCGCTGGAGTCCAGGCTATTCCGGAGCCTGCTGCAGCTGCTGAGCTTCTCCCTCTGCTGCAGACTGAGGTTCTGGGTGCTCCTCCGCAGGCACTCGAGGGACTGCAGGAAGGACTTCTTGGCTTTCTCCTCCTCCATGGGGGAGACCCCTTCCTCCTCCACCTCCTGGATCTCGTCAAAGGTCACCGGCTGCGTCTTGAAGCGAGACTGGCGGGGTCTGCGCAGCTTGCCCTTGGGAAGCTTGACGGGCCGGACGGGCTGAGGGAACTCCTCGGCGATGCACACGAAGTGCGGCATGACCGCCTGGTAGTTCGAGCAGATGCCCATCAGTTCGGCCGGCTTGGCTGCTGCGGCCGCCGCTGCCATCCTATCTATCGGCTTCTTTAGGCAAGGAAAAAAGACGACACCAGACGGCTCCTGCTGCCTGCTGGGGGCTCCGGCTCGGCGCCTTGTTGCTTGAGTTTCCTCAGTTTCCCACCCCCACGGGGAGATCCCAGGCAGAAGGAGTTCAGAAGGGAAGGGGCGGCCGCCTCTTCAGCAGTCTTGGCGCCGTCCCAGCCAAAGGAGCCCGAGGACTAACCCAGCGACTGGGGGCAGCAGCCTGCTTAGAAGCGCGCGGCGTGCACTGCCTTTGGCTCGCGCTCTGCTGCAGCAACGCTGCTTCTCTTGCTCGCTCGCTTGTGTTCTCCGCGCCGCGTCCAGCCATTTTATACCCCTTCGCCTGCCCACACAGGAGCATGCTCAGATGACAAGCAATACCATTTAAAGAAGATGAGGCCGTTTCCCTTCCGCCTGACGTCTAGGGCTTTTTCCCTCTCTCCCCGCCTTCTCCGTCGCCTCTTCCCAATATTATTATACAGCGATGAGGACACCCCCGCGATCAGCCTCCGCGCACACAAGGGGAGAGAGAGACGAGATTCCGATAACGAGGAGGAGGGACAGGCAAATACATCGCTCCCGCACGAGGGTTTCCTGGAGGACACGCGAGAGAATAAACCGAGCGATAATCTGCACGGGGGGGGGCGGGGGGAGGAGAACTCCACGTGCTTCAAGAGACAGCTGGAGGCGCCTCTGTGCTAGGAAAACATGAACCCGGAGGCCTTCGCGCTTCAACCTGGAGATGCGTGCAGTGCCGGGATCTCCCGCCCGCCGTTCCGTTTGATGATGACAGTAAGCCGCCTCAAGGGCTTTATGTTGCTTTGAGGTGTAGCAACATAATGAGATGTTGCTACTTTGAGGAGTAGGTGCCCGGCCGTGCCGGGGATGGGGTGTGAACTGCTGGGGGAGGACAGTAGATCTCTCCTCCCTCCCCCTGCACTGTTGTTCACCCCCATCCAGTTGTTATTAGTCAAAAGTGGAAGCAAATAACAGAACACAGACACACTGGACCACAAATTACATTGATCACCTGGAGGAATCCAGCCCTGATTAACACGGAGGCGGAAGCAGCATGCTGAAGTTGTTCAACCGAGTCGGTCGACTTGGGAGGGCGAGCTCGGGCTTCGTCTCCTCATCCTGCCTGCCTCACTTTGATTATTCATCTGGAATTCTCAAGTCGGGGGCGGGAAGGGGAACGTGTGGATGGTGGGCACATCCTCGCGTCCACCACTGTAGTAGAATGGGCTACGGCTTCGGAGGGACCAACAGATGCACCCCAGATTAAGAGACAGTATAAAGCACTCCCCCAATTTAATAAAAGCAAAAAAAATGCTATCGAGAGAAAACGTTTGGAGCAATGCTCGGCTTGCTGGAGTGGAGAGGGAGCAGGGAGGGGGCCTGAGTGAATTCCACGTCCCACTCCTTCTTTACTTCAAAGAAGGTTTTCTTTGAGTCCAATCTTCTCCGCCTTCTCCCGTAGCGTTTGGGAAATACTGTACTGTAGTGGCTGTAAGGGGGGGGGGGGCATCAGAAAAGACTGCTGCTCTTGCAAGTTGCCAGGCAGGCACCAGTTCGATCACTTGCAGAAGAACAGCCTGGTGGTATGTATCATCAGTCACTACAGCGATTTGTTTGGGGAGAAGAATAGGCGTTCGGCTTCAGAGAGTAGTGGGGCCCTTGCTGCCTGCAATAATACAAAGGGGTGAGGAGGAGGGAGGGGCACTTCATCGTGGAGCCGGATAAAGGAAAGTTCGGAGCATTCTGGATAACCGGAATTCTCCAGCATTATCCCAGCCCGTTTACTGTTCGTTGTAAACGACAGTATTTTCAATCAGCATCATGTACAGTGACTGTAATGGATTGATTCACTGCTTAGTAAACCACTCTCGCCCAGTGAGGATTCACTCAAGCCACTCCTTACCAAGCACATAATTCATCGACCTAAATAGTCTATTTTGCCTTCCACAAAAGTGACCACTATATATTCTGGAAAATGTTTAGCTCCACCTGAATTCACGTTCATGCCATTATTACCCACCTGCACACACTTCATGAATACAATTGTAGACTTTCACGACGTGACCATATTCTCGAGTTAGAAACCCACATACTTCCATTTACAGGCATATTGTTTTCATTTCCCGTATTTTGAAATTCAAATAAAAGCCAATCGAGGCTAGGGTGTGGAGTCGCTAGCGCACAGGTAGAACGCACCTGGCATGCAGCATCCCTGACTTCTGTAGACAGGATGGCTGGGAAAGACTTATATTCAGAGACCGTGGATAGCCACTGCCAGTTAGTGTAGCTTGTACTGGGAAGATGGACCAACGGTTTGATAACATAGGACAGACAGCTTCATAGGTCATTGTAGGATACACTTCTTTTCCTCCTTTTACCCAGTTAACAAACAGTGTGAGAGAAGCTCAAAGGCACAGTGCCATGTGAAAATGCTCTCAAACCCATCGACATCTTTATCTTCTGACTGAGCTAATCTCACATCCCTATCTTTAGTATCTCATCCTCACTATGCATTCATTTCCTAAACAATCAAACAGGAAAGTCTTATCAGAATCATGGCCACAGCAAGGGATGGGAGACCCCCACAAAGCGGACACTGACAAAATCAATTTAATTATACCATATTACTGTAACACAATATATGTTCAAGTAATTCAGTGTTCCAGTTACTAATATTCCTTGAGCAAGCTGAGTAGGATGGGGATATGGGGTATGCATGGCCAGATATACCAGGTGCCTGCACTCTGCACACTCGAAGGCACACGGTCTAGACTCTGTAAAGGGAAGGCAAAACAGGCCTTAGTTATGCTCTGTATGATTCCTTCGCAAGAGGATACTGTACCACAGTGGACTGGATTCAGCCTATTATGTGCATTTAGTGCTCTTGTTTTTAGCAGTTTATTCTTGTAAAGGTATTTTATAAATTAGAATCTAGTAAATTTATTATTATTATTTAAATTCTGCAAGCGACAATTAATAGGGAGTTATTTGAGAACAAGCGTATCGCAATAAATAATTTCTGGCTAGGCAAGAAAAATGACTAATAATCTCACCACACACTGTACATACTATTGAGGAAAAGATCTTACCTTTTGCAATATTGCTTGGATATATATATATATATATATATATATATATATATATATATATATATATATATATATATATATATATATATATATATATATATATATATATATATATTGCAATATTGCTTGGATATATATTGACCAGAGCTGACAAAAATGGTGCTACATACAGCCATGTTCTGCTCCAGACACTGCTCCCCTGTGATGCTTTCCCACAACCCAAAGAATCTGCATTAGGCTGCAACCAGTTGTTAATGCATCCTCTGATTCCTTTGTGAACAGAGTGTAATCATACTGGAGAAAAAGGAGGATGTTAACTTGGCAATGAATCTTTCTGTGAAAGCTGCTTAGCATTTGGAGAGGAAGGGGAATTATATACAGTAGGTCATGTCATGGAGCATATGAGAGCTGTAAGAACACCTTCTTACTGGTACAGTATATTTCTAGAAGTTTGCTTGTTATATTTGCTCTGCAGCCCTTCCAACTTCTTGGCTTTGAAAAGCATTTCCAGGGCCAGGATCAATGCAAAGCTATCTTTGTTGGATGATGCAGTTAATGAGAGAATGATTCCACATTCTTTCCAAAATGAATTATTCTGTTTGCCACAACAGCATGTATATAAATTCTAAGCATTCCCATGGGATTTAGAAGTATAGGTGCATCTACAAATGGGGCCAGAAATGTAATTTCTCAAAACAGGGTAAAGTTCATGAGACAAACGTGTTCAGCTCTATGGCAAGGCTGATTTAATACATATGATGACACGTGCACCGACAGACAACAAACTGGGACATTCATGTTTCTTAGATTTATGGAAATAATTATTCCACAATGGTGGTATTTCAGATTTTGAAGAAAAGCCCGTGTTTCTTTTAGGAATTGAAGAGAGAAGCTAGGATCCAAGCTATTTCATATGCTCAAGGACTTGGACATGCACAATAGGACTTGTTATGCAGCAAGCAGGACTGTTGCAGTAGCACAGCCAGGCTGTGTGTGTGTGTTTGTGCTGGGTGATAGCCACGGTCTCCTCGTGAGGAGGAGCTGCAGTAGCAGCTTTCTGCTCCGTGGCTGCTTTTTTGCAGCCAGAGTGGCTGTGTCTGCAGCTGTGGAGTGGTTTTGTGCTGTTTGACAAATTGGATGAGCCCACCTGTTTACCCTGGGTGTTAGAAGACTTCAAATGAAGCCTTCCAGGAGTGTATGGGATGGGGCGATTATATAAAATTATATATAAGTAAAAATGGCCTCCACCTGGCCTCCAGTGGGTCAGCTTGGACCTACACCAACTGTTTTGCTGGCATAAGTCCAAGGAAACTCCCAAGGGTAGGTCTGGGCTGGGAAGGGGGGATAGTAACTCAGAGTGAAAGGCTGCCACCGAGAACCTCCCTCTCCCACCCCGCTCCCCACCCCAACCCACCCCATGATCTCCCACCCCAGGATCCTCCCCTGCCGTTGACTTACCAGCAACGATGGAGGAGGTTCAGCAGGCTGCTGTTGCCTGTGCGCAGCCTCCAGAGAGATTGTGAGATCTGCCACCATACATACATACATACATACATACATACATACATACATACATACATACATACATACAGGGTTTTTTTCTCCTTAATACACACTAATTTCAATTATAGGTTTGTTTCAATTTTTTCTTATTTGTTATTTACCAAATGTATATTCTATTCAAAATATTTACTTGCCGTACTTATATATTCACATTTATGCACATATATTTTTCTTGTTCCTTTGTTTTTTCTTTTTATTAAAAAAATAAATAAAAATACATACATCTGGAGTTCATGCACGTTACACTCCTTTGTGAAGACAAGAATTAAGCATTGTTCAGCCAACTCACAAGTCTGCTTTGAAAGAGTAAACCCTATTATTTACACTACTGAGCGTTTGTACCATGTTGATTGAACATGGGCTTCTAACAGAGGAGAGCAAGCGAGAGCTGGAGGAGATCAATTTTCCTCGTATATAAACAGATATTTGACCTACCTTTTGAAACTGACCTATCAGGAAAGAACCAAAGGCTCTGTATAAAGCATATTTGATTGCTAACCTATAATTAAGAACTTTTCAAATTTGCATGCCCATTCCTCTCCTCCCCTCCTTCCGTAATTTTAGGAACAAAAGACTCCACTGCAGAGCAACTCTTTTCCCGTCATCTAGAAAGAAAGAGCACTCCCGCCTGGCCATTCTGATCATAAATGGCTTTAATAATTTTCTGCTGAGTCACTTCCAATCCCAACTCCCCTCCCCCCATGAAATAATCAGGGATGCAATCCAATGGTGCTGCACAACCTCTGTTTATTGCAAATTGGCCTATGTGGGAATCCCCTCTAAGCCACAATGAAATAGAATAGAAGTCGCAGCACAGCTGTGAGCCCAGTGGGTTTTGCCCAAGGAAGCCTAAAGATTTGATGAGGCAATTCAGTGAAAATATGCAATGATGTAACCCCCCCAAAGTGGGTTTACAAAGTGCACTAAAGTCTATATTTGTTCCAGTGGCTTAAGTCATTGCTTTAATCTAGGTTACTCACGGTATCTGAAATGCGATGCCTGACATATAGATGACTGATATTTCATGCCATGTGGCTGCTCTAAGTAAGTATATGCCTTGCATAGAGCAAATTCAATATCGCCTGTATGTACAGGCAATGGCTGGCCAGGATTGGAAGAAACAAGCACTCACTCACATCTTGTCTATATCTGGTAGCATCTGAGGTGCTGTATGTAAAATAAAATTGATCACTGTGTAAGGATTTCTAGCTACTTTGTAGTCCAAATCTTGACAAACATTAAGCAAAACAAAACAAAAAAACCTTCTTTTATTTCTAACACCAGCCTGTATACATAAGAGCAGAAAGGCATGTGCAAGCAACCAGCCAAGTATCATTTGAGTGACATTCATGTGAATTATCCACTGCTGAAATTTTGTCACAGTGATGCTAACTTGGAGATTTAAAAGCACAACCTGAACTATAAGCCATGGTACCTTGCTCCTTGCAAGAATCTTTAAGATTCTTAATACGGAATCCACTTGATAGTTCTGTGAGTGGCGTGGTTAAATCAACGTTTTAATGAAATAGTACTGCAGCACACATCAGTAAAGCTATTTGTAGACAGATCTTTCTTTGAGACTATGGAAAACTGTTGTTTAATGGAAGGGGACTAGGGCTGCACTGAATGTTCTCCCATTTTGATTTTTAAGTTGAAAGTAGTATTTTCAGTGGGACAGAACTCTAATTTTTCTTTTTAAAAATTTGTGCCCCATTTTCCCCGTTACATTACAGCACAAAGTGGCCTACAATAATCTGAACACATAACACTAGAACAACACAATTACCTCCTAAAATGTGCAGATGTTTGTCTTTTGCCCCCACAATTGTGGTTTCTTCAATCTGCTGCAGTTTCAAAAAGTATTTTGTTCTTACGATTAAGTGAGGACAGTGCTTCCTGAATATGAGTAAAAATGGGGTCTCACAAAAAAAAAAAATCAGGGTGCGTGGATGAGAAGTTGCTTTTTGATGCTGCCAAAACTGTGCATAATAATGGCCCTTTTTGCTCAGCCCTATATGACCATATTTACCAAGAGAAAAAGCAGGATGAGGCTATGGTGGCGCAGTTTGCGACACAATACAAGATAGAATTAGACACGCTGATTTCAATGGGTTGAAGTTTGCAATTCTATGCATACTTACTTGAGAGTAAGTACTATTGAACTCAGTGGAACTTACTTCCAAGTAAACATACATCAGGTTGGATATGGACCTAACTAGACCAGGTGTAACAAGGGTGGTGGCACAGCAAAGGCAACACGCAGGACACTCCCTCACTCACTCACTGTTGCTGCTGGAATGGCTCCAACAGCAAGGGGGAGGGGCCGCTGACTCCAGTGTAACAGAGTCTTGCACAACTACTTGCCTTCGCACCACCCTTGTTACACCACTGAGACCAGGGGTTCTCAACCTGTGGTACGTGTACCCCTAGGGCAAGCTTTTTTTCTTAGGATTTAATTTTCTATGCATGTAGACTTCTATCATAGGAAGCAATGAGTTCAAGTACAGAAAGGCAGCTTTGGCTTAAACCTGAGGGAACAGTCTAATTACAAGGCTAGTTCTTGGATGCACAAATTGCCATGGGAAGTTGTGAAGAACCCCATCCTCAGAGGCATGTAAGAAAAGCTGTACAGTACAGGTACGGAGATGTTTAAGCTGAGGCCGGATGATTTGTCTCAGAATATAGGGTTGAACTGGAGTTCACGATGTTTGGGGAGGTTATTTCCCATATTTTAAGTTCTTTGGTCATGATTATGTTATCCGCTTTTACCTTAGTTATCATTTCATGGATTATTGTAGAATAAATCACTGTTTTGATTTTTTTTTAAATCTTCCAAAACACGGAGGCAATTACATTCACATATCTAAGTGGTGCATCAAAGCAGTTTCAAGTTCCCAACAACACTGGTGGCCTGTAGGCAAAGATTTGGCTGGCTATTTGGACTTAGTATGTGAACTCAAGTCTTCCTCACCTTTGCAGTTCCTTCTTTCTGGTTCTGTGTTTTCTCTCTTTTCTGCTTCTACTTTCCTTCCTTGTCTTAGGTTGCCCGGGTGGTCACTGGAGCTAGGCAGTTTGAGTCTGTTGAACCGCTGCTTCAGCGGCCGCACTGGCTGCCCATTCGTTTCCAGGCCCAATTCAAGGTGCTGGTAATGACCTTTAAAGCCGTTCACAGTTTGGGTCCAGGATATTTGAGGGACCGCCTTCTCCCATACATTTCAGCCCACTCTTTTAGGTCATCTGTGTGGGCTCTCCTGCGGGTACCACCTCTATCGCAAGTTAGGGGAGTGGCAAAACACGTGGGCAAGCCTTCTCTGCTGAGGCACCACAATTGTGGAACTCCCTGCCAGGGGATCTGAGAACCATCCTCTCCCTCATGACTTTTCGGCGAGGGCTCAAAACGTTTTTGTTTCGTCTAGCGTTTGGGTGATGGGTTGTGGTCTGCCTCCTGTGTCTCAAGATGCTCTGCCGTGCTGCTTCTCTGCTCCATACTGTTGCCCCCCCCCAGTGGATTTTATTGTTTTTAAATTTAGTTATGTATTGTTTAAACTTATGTATTTTAAATTATGTATTAATTTTTGTTGTAAGCCACCTTGGGCGTTTGCTTTCGGCATAGGATAAGGCGAGGTATAATTTTTTAAAATAAATAAATGTATGTGATTGTTCAGGTTCTGCATTGCACAAGGGTGCCATATCTAAGGGGGAACCAGTCACATAGGAAGGAGGAAGAATGCTGGCGGAACATCACTTCTGGTGAGGAAGAAGAAGAAGAGGAACCTATTTCTAATACGTACAAAGGCGCCATATGGGCTAGCAGGGGCGGGGAACCTTTTCCCTGGCGAGGGCCATTTTAAATATTAGAAATTTGCTTGAGGGCCGTCCGTTAGGCCGTCCGCCATTTTTATTTATTTAATTAATTTTTGCCCCCACCCCCCATTGGCCTTCGGAGGCTCCGCGCTCACTGTCCGAAGCCGCCGCCAGGTCCGTGCGTCACCTCCGGCGTACCATGCCAATGAGGGCAAGAGGGCAGGAGCTTGCCCTCATCGGCATGGTACGCATGTGCGAAATGGCCAACGGCTTGGTGAGAAGGGGTCGAGGCGGCGGCCGGGGAGGGCATGCAAAGGCCCTCTCCCGGCCTCCGTAGGTGACGCGCGGACCCGGTGGAGCCTCCAGGGGCCAGTTGGGCAGCCTCCTGGCAATCTCTCCGGGGGCCGGACCGGATGGCCTCGGGGGTCTGATCCGGCCCTGGGGCCTGAGGTTCCCCACCGCTGGGCTAGGGGCAGTCCTGTATATATACTTACCTCAGCGTAAGTCCCAGGGAACTCAGGGACTTACTTCTGAGTAGATGTACATAGGATTGCACTTTTAATTCCCTTCCTCTGGTTTTCTCCTCTTTCTCTCATTCTCCTAGAGCAGCAATTTTCAACCAGTGTGCCGCAAATGGTCTGCAGGTGTGCTGCAGGAGTTTGAGGGAGGGTCATATATTAGTAGGGTCATTGGGGGAGGTGATCATGGTGTGCCTTGTCAATTGTAAAAAAAGTGATGGTGTTTTAGCATCTTGTCAGTGTGCCGTGAGATGAAAAAGGTTGAAAATAGCTGCCCTACAGCACTTTCCTTCTCCCATTGCATATTCTTAACCAATATTCTCATACCCCTGCCTCTTCCTTTCCTAGGCCCCTACTGTTTCTTCTACCTCCTTTCTTAGATCCTTCTGCTTGCCCTACCCCTCTCTAAGATCTGATTAGCGCAGCCAGACATGTTCAGGTGCCCTCTTAGGGTAGTTCAGCCATCATTGTCAGAGGCTTTATCATAACCAAATCTCTTTATGTATCAGTGAATGGTTTTCTTCTTCAAAACTGTTCTTTATACATTTGCATGGGGGGGGGGAGAGGCAATCTGGTTTTCTACAAATACAAACCCATTTCAGCTTGCTTGCCAACACCTCCAAACAACCTCCTTTAGATATTTGCATTTTTCATATGCAAGTATATAATTTTCTCAAATGCAGCATAATTAGTGACAGCTCTGTTTTAAAAAAACTCAGCATGCCAATTCAATCCCTTTTATGTGATTCTGCTCAAATGAGTGCATTTATGCCAAGGGAGAATTTGTCCTGCTTATTTCAATTGCTTTCTGTTTGTAATAAAATATTTTCCAGGTTAATCTGCCCCAAGGTAATGTGGTTTTGTATACCCTTCCGTCATTTTTAGTTACTCCTTCACCAGTGCTTGCAACTCTCCATAAAAAAGTAATCAGTACCAAGAATCAATTGTGATAGACAAGGTGACATTAAAATGCCCTCAGCCCAGAAAGCTTCCCATAAAATTAGATGTTAACATGGCAGTAGCGCTATTCCAAACTGTTACAGCAGATAGAAATATTTTGTTCTTAGGCTATAAAATTCTTTGCTGTATTAAAATGTATTCCCCCCCCCCCCAAAAAACCAAAACCTTGAAGGATTGTTATCAATCCTTCAAATCTAAGCACCATCATGTTTCAACCGCAGCAGAAGCAGCAGTAGACAGGCTCTGGGCAGGTAGTATTAATAGCAGAGTCTCAAACCATCTCCATTACTAATCTGCACTAAAGAGAATTGATCCAGTCTGGTTTTAAAGTGACAAATTCAGATTTCAACTGTGGAATGATTATTAAGAATATTTATATACCACTGTTGATGGAGAGAGTGGATAGAGGGAAATTCTTCTCCCTCTCGCACAACACCAGAACCAGGGGACATGCACTAAAATTGAGTGGAGGGAGAGTTAGAACGGACAAAAGAAAATATTTCTTTACCCAGCGTGTAATTCATTTGTGGAACTCCTTGCCACAGGATGTGGTGATGGCACCTGGCCTAGATGCCTTTAAAAGGGGTTTGCACAGATTCATGGAGGAAAAGACCATCACAGGGTACAAGCCATAAGCAACCTCCTGGTTTTAGAAGTAGGTTCTCTCTGTGCCAGGTGCAGGGGAGTGTCAGCAGGAAACAAGTTGCCCTATCTTGTTGGCTGTGTGCTCCCTGAGGCATCTGGTGGGGCCACTGTTTGATACAGGAAGCTGGACTAGATGGGCCTTTGGGCTTTGGCCTGATCCAGCAGCGCTCTTCTTATGTTCTTATTATGTTCTTATGTTAAAACACAAAGTTCACAAAACAATTGACATAATACAGAATGGGTCTCCTCGGTCCTCATGATGGCCTCCTCTCACCCCATTACATTATAGGTAGGGGGGGGGCAGAATAGCTTATTAATAATGGTAGCGTGATTTTGAGTCCAGATTTTTCTGCTCAGTCATTCTTTCCCAGCGGGACTGAAAGCATAGTTCAACTTTTGCAAAAACAAAACCCCTACTCTTATGAGTAGTCTGCGTATGCATGTACTATAATGTCACAGACATGAATACCTACAAGATCATGGTTATTCCTGATTTTTCAGTCCATAGAAGACATGGGGCAACGTTGCATGAGTTACAGCCCAATCCAATCTAAATCCCCACCCCCTCACTGGCGGAACATCACTTCTGGTACACCAAGGAGGTGTGCACTTTATCCTATGGTGGGGGGGCAGTTGGAGAGGTCTCCTCAGGGTAAGTAAACTTTTGTTCAAATAAAATTTTAGATTTTCATAGGTAAAGGTGACCCCTGACAATTAAGTCCAGTCGTGTCCGAATCTAGGGTGTGGTGCTCATCCCCATTTCAAAGCCGAAGAGCCAGCGTTGTCCGAAGACGCCTCCGTGGTCATGTGGCCGGCGTGACTCTCCTTGCCGCAGCGCGTAGCATGCAGTTGGAACACGGAGCGCTGTTTACCTTCCCGCAAGCGGTACCTATTTATCTACTCACATTAACATGCTTTGGAACTGCTAGGTTGGCAGGAGCTGGCCAAGCAACGAGAGCTCACCCCGTCACGGATTCGAACTGCCGACCTTTCGATCGACAGCTCATGGTTCAGCGGTTTAACCCACTGCGCCACGCGCTGGCTTAGTAATAATAAGATTTTCATGGCCAGCTATTATAAGAGAAGAGTCAATTACGGGAATGAAAGCCATGATGAGTCAAACACCTTTTATTGACTAAAACATGGTTTAAACGGTTTAAACATGGCCAGAGGGTGGCGCAGTGGGTTATACCGCTGAACCATGAGCTGTCGATCAAAAGGTCGGCAGTTCGAATGTGTGACGGGGTGAGCTCTCGTTGCTTGGCCAGCTCCTGCCAACCTAGCAGTTCCAAAGCATGTTAATGCGAGTAGATAAATAGGTACCGCTTGCGGGAAGGTAAACAGCGCTCTGTGTTCCAGCTGCATGCTACACGCTGCGGCAAGGAGAGTCACGCCGGCCACATGACCACGGAGGCCTCTTCGGCTTTGAAATGGGGATGAGCACCACACCCTAGAGTCAGACGCGACTGGACTGGGGTCACCTTTACCTTAATAGTGTTAGGATTGAAACAACATTACTACGTTTCGTTTGATATCTTCCAAACTTCTTCAGGCAATGCAGGTAGGTTGTTATGTGCCCCACAGATCTTCAAAGTTGATCTTCAAAAGATCTTTGAAGATCTGCGGGGCACATAACAACCTACCTGCATTGCCTGAAGAAGTTTGGAAGATACCAAACGAAAGATCATGGCTTTAAATCCCATAATTGACTCTTCACTTATAAGCATTTGTTCATTTGCCAAGGTGTGTAAAGTTGGCTGAGAGAGGGAGAGGATTCAGCCACACACTTGCACTACCAAACCTGTCCTCTCCTTCCCTTGTTTCACTTCCCTCCTACCCACCTCTCCATCCAGAAACCCCATCATTCCTCCCCCTCCCACACCTGTTCCTCCCACTGCCTGCCCCCACTACTACTACCACCACCTTACTTTTTGGCCTTGCTGCATTGGCCAGCGGCGCCAGAGCACGTGACAGTATTGCATGACTTCTGGCAGGATCCAGACACTTCCACCTGGATCTTGCCAGCTCTGTTGGCAGAACGTGCACTCTGCCAGTGGGGAATTTAAGTAGGATTGGGCTGTTAGTTGGTCTGACATTGCACTGCTCACATTGAACAGACAAAAGAAAATATTTCTTTACCCAGCATGTAATTCATCTGTGGAACTCCTTGCCACAGGATGTGGTGATGGCACCTGGCCTAGATGCCTTTAAAAGGGGTTTGGACAGATTCATGGAGGAAAAGACCATCACAGGTTACAAGCCATAAGCAACCTCCTGGTTTTAGAAGTGGGTTTTCTCTGTGCCAGGTGCAAGGGAGTGTCAACGGGAAACAGGTTATCTTGTTGTCTTGTGCTCCCTGAGGCATCTGGTGGGGCCACTGTGTGATACAGGAAGCTGGACTAGATGGGCTTTTGGCCTGATCCAGCAGGGCTCTTCTTATGTTCTTATGTTGGTAGACCACTCAAATGAGTGGGTTTCGCCCACAAAGACCATAATCAACATTGACATACTTTATGCAAAGCAATGACCATGCAGTGCACATACCTATTCAATTCTGGATCAGGAACCAACCGCCTTGGTTGCCCCTGTGGGAGAAAGGCGGGGTATAAATTCTATAAATAAATAAATTCTACCATAGCAGCTGGTTTACCAATCATAGGGTGTGTTTACTTCTACTGTAGTTCAGTGTTGCTCACTTTCCTCAGCTATCTGGATTCTTTATCCAAGGAGTTGAGATATGGTACGGCATATAAGGTGTTGAGATATGGTGGGGAGCTGGATTTGGTGAGAGAAAAGCCTGAGTTCAAATTCTCACTTGGCCATAAAAAACTGAGAGAATGACACTGGGACAATAATAAGAGGTGTGTATTCATTTTGGAATGAATGGGAAATTGAACCAAATTGGAAGAATTTTGTTACAAAATGAAATCCTATATGGGCTTTTCTCCCTTAAAAATACTGTTAAAAAGCAAGTCAGAACTCATTTCAGAGGCCATCTCCTGGTGGGCTGCCATGGTTTCCCCCCCTCAACCCCCCCAGGGCTTCCTCCCTCCCTCTGCTTCTATAATTGACAAGTACTCCCCCCCCCCGGGCCCCACCCCAGCCACCCACAGTGTCCAGTTTGCTACGCAACCATATTTATGTACTTAATAAATGACAGTGAAGTCTCAATCTATACCCTTTAACCACACACCCACAACTGATGCATAGGTATACAAAACGGCAGTAGTACCATAGTACCATGGGGACAGATAAGTGCAGAGACAAAACTGAGATGTTTTGTTTCCAAAGCGAGAGATGAAGCAAATGACATGTTCCAATACAGAGTCTACCCACGATGATTGATGCATTTTAGTTAATTTTGCTGATGGATGACAGAGTAGAAGCCTGTTACTAAGCCATAAATGCCATGCTGCATTCACATTAATTCAGGGAATATAGAATGTTTCTCTATCAGATCGGAAACAACCAGAATGCTTTAAAGACAATCACTCTATTTGCACATGCATATTTTTGAACAAAAATTGAAATATACATTAAACAAAATGGCATCTTTAATTTGCAGTCACTTGTTTGCCTTGTTTATGTGGGACAAAAACAGGACTTTGAATTTCATCAGCATCATTCATTCAGCCCACTTATAGCCTGACCTCCTCTGAAGAGACCGGAGCAACTTACATATGGCTCCCAGGTGGTTTCCAATTCAGGCAATTTATGGGGCCAAAATGACTTGGCTTCAGCAGAACCACATCATGTACTGTCAAGCCATTCGGCATTGCTGGAGTGAAGTTCACATAGTTTTATACTTTGGAATCAATTTCAAGACTATTCTAGAGCAGCCAAAAGCACATATTTCTTTTCCCCTGAAGCGTATCAAGAATAAAGGCGCAAAGGAGCATCAAAAGGAACACGAGAGATGTTCCCAATGAACAATGCAAAAGTGCAGAAGTTCCCAATGAACAATGCAAAAGTGCAGCAATGTGCTCTGATAGATATGGAATGCAAGCAAAACATAGCATTATAGGAAATGTTTCACCTCAATTTGCCATTGTATTTAGAATCCCAGCTTAATATAATGAGGATCCTAAAAAAACCTCTTGAGAGGTTGTCAGTGAATTGCATTAAACACACACAAATCAATCCAAAAGGTTGGCTTTAGAGTTTTCTAGGCAATAACATGGACCTGAATGGGACTGGAATGGGTTCGACCATTCATAAGGCTCTTCTTGAGGCAGAAAAGCAAAGCAAGCATAGTCAACTGATGTTTTGTATTTTAGCACAAAAGAAGCGTTGCAAAACTAAAAATTAAACTATTTCTTTCCCTTCTTTTGCATGTGGTCTCCTGTAGGACACTAGGAGTAGCCCAGGATCCATTTTGTATACATAATTTTTTTTAAAACTATTTTAATACCACATGTGCCCTGACAACATTTTTAGGGCTATATTTCACAAGAGCCTATATTACCTGGCTTGAAGGAGGAAAATAAAAGTCAACATTCCTTGTAGCTAGAATTGAAATATAAGCAGGTATAGGCAGGTAGAGGCCTTTCTGGCCAAGGGTGAATTCAGACTTGGATAACCTAGTATAACATGTTTTGCAAAACACAATGCTTGATGTTTTGTTGTCTGCAGTTATGAATACTCTTGTTTCACACTTGCTGATGCTCCTATTTTGTCCTGCATGCACTGATTTTCATCACTATGAATGCCTGAATGCTGTGATGCCTTGTTTCTGAATGTATTACCTTTGATTTCTGGATAGGGAGGTATTAGAGCACTATCTTTTATCCACCTGTTAGTTGTTATGAGGGGTCAGTCAAAGGTTGCCATGTCTCTCCAGATGGCCTCCTCACCTAGTTAACATCTGGAATGTCTTCTCAGCAAACTTGGCAGGACAACACACAGTGGAAACACCAGTGTTCCATGACAAAACATATCAAACACAGACGTGAAAAGAGCAAGGGTGCGCAAACCATATTCAAAAACATGCACAAGGAAACGAGGTGTTACTGTTCTTATTAAAATTTCCAATTGTAAAACAATCTGCAATTACAGTTAAAAGTAAATAACATTAATAGAAGGAACAATATTTTCAATTACTGTATTCTGAAATATGCTTAGTCCTAAATCTTCTAGTACCATATCTGTATGCTTCTAATTTCAAGTCAGTTCCAATGCAATGAGTTTTAACTTTGAATTTTGATTTGAAAAATATGGAGAACCAAAAGAAACCTAGGGGCACACAGTTGTAGAATAGTGTTTGTACTGTTCTGAGATGTCCGGTACTACGGGAATCCTCTGGCAAGGGCTACAGCTGAGCTTTAACCTTCCACATGTGGGGAAACAAAGTCCCCTGTCAGGAAGGGCAATTGGCGGAGTTGGGCTGGGCACCGTCTGAGAGAATTGAGTGCACAGCTCATGCTAGCACACAGAGAAGAGGAAAAACAAACAAATGCCAAACTCAGAAAGTCAATTGTGCTCCCAGCACCAAAAGTGATCTTTGCAACAAGAGCAGGAGACAGATATTCTGATCAAACAGACACTCTTATCTCTGTGCTAGCAAACCCAGGAGCTGGCTAGAGATGTGACGGTAGAGGCAGAGAGCAACTTGTGCTCAGCTTAACCAGGTAAATCATTGGGGGGAAACATTGACCAAGACAGAATCAACCTTCAGTGCTTTCAACCTGCTGCAAAACACAACTACCCTGACAGTAGGAGCAGCCTGTCTCCCCCTGCCTGCAGCAGACACGGGAAGCTTTGCCTTGTTGTGCCATTTACTGCGCTATTATCTGGGACAATTTTCTCCCTGCTGTTTTGTCAGCCGGTCTCAGAAAAGCAAGTTGCTCAAGCTTTCGAGTGCAGGCAGGCTGGACTTGACAATGCTGGGTAAATGCAGTCCTTGGTGAAGCCATTCATGTGCACAGCTTGTCAAACGCCTCTCTATTTGCATGTGCTGCCTCCCCTCTTCTGCTCCCATAAGTAGGCAGTACATAGCGTGCCAGATTATGCAATGCTGGCAGCCTGGCTCTGCCCACCACTTCCCCTCCAGAAAACACCAGTACGTCACACAAGGGAGGCTGATCCTCTACACACTGTTGATATTCTATGCTGGAGCATGCTAAAACACCACTATAACAGCAAGGTTAGTGAAATGAAGAGGCTTATCTTGTGTCAGGATAGGGTTTCATCATCAGCATGTCATAGAAAATAGCATTAGCCATGACTTACCTTAATACGTTCATTATCACAACACCTCTACAGGACAGGCAATGAATGTTCCATTGTATAGACAGGGAAGCTGAGGCTCGGCCTAAACATGTAGTACAGCCGTGGGAAATCAAACCTGTGAATGGCAACCCATGTGGGGTTTACAACCATGCATTCACTCCAATCTGGTGTGTGTGTGTGTGTGGGGGGTATCTGTGTGCGAGTCCCTCCTTCGATGCTGTCAATCATCCTTCGACCATCTTCCTGTGTGTGCACATATCCCAGCAGCACCAGCCCGCTGAAAGGGGTGTGAGTGTAAAAGCTTTTAAAGGACTAAGTAAACAAGGACAGAACCATCTCTGGTGACGAAGGGCCCCTTTGTGAGACAGTTTAGGATACCACCCCACCTCCTCTTAGGACTCAAGACCGACAGATATCAGAGGACCACATGAGTTTTCAAATCTTAAATTCAAAACCCATGTGGTCAATCCTGAACTCACGGATTAAGAAGAGAAAAAGGTACTTGGCTTATTTTGTGGGGGAAGAAAACTTTCAGATAAGGAAACCCACATGGGGTTTGCATCCTAACGTATGCTGATGCCGATTTCCATGTGGGTTTGGTCTGGGTCAGGGAATGTGCCATGCCAAAGGCCACTCAGCCTAGATTTCCGACATTCAGCTCTACCCATACTGTCTCCTTCATATTCGTTCTCAGAGGATAATTGACTTCTCTCAAAGAACTCAGGCAAGTAGCTTAACAAGGGGATACAGCGCCACTCTTGGACGTTGTGCTCCGAGATGTGCGTTATGGGGCTACTTCTTTCCTACCCCCCCCCCCCATGTCTTTAAACAGGTATATAACAGGCAGATGCCATCAAGTAGTGCATTCCTAGCAGGGGGGATATAGTAATGGGGAAAAGCTTCACGTGTTCTACACACTAAAACAAACAATCAGCAAAATGCCCACCCTTAGGAGGGGTGAGGGGTTTGTGGAAGGAGGGTGCTGTATACAGTAAAGACCTAAGGGGGGGAAGAGTGTAGTTCCCATCTTTTGTGAATCAAAAGACCTAAGAGGGTGGGGGAGAGTGTAGTGCACCTGTGTCTTCTGCACCCCCTGGGGAACTGGGCCAGCCAGGATCAAGGATGGAAAGATGCATTCAGCTAAGTGGAAAAAAGTAAAAGGGTACATTAGGGGTGCTATTGGGTCAGAAGAAGAACATCATGTCTGTATTTCCCCCCCCCCGGAGTGGGGCAAGCGAGCTGGGTGTGTTTGTGCGTGCACAATTAAAGCAAGAGAAGTGGGACAGGGAGGAAGATGCCTCTCCAAATGTTGCTGCTCTGCTCCCATTTGCAGGCTCCTTTCAAATGAAAACAGATACGCCACAGATCTCCCATGTAACATACAGTTTGGTGCAAAGGCTGTCAAGCAGACAAACAGTTTTATACTTCCCAGAGGGAGCAGCAGGAAGGTGAAGCCCAAGTGGCCAAGTCTTTGCTGAAGGGGCAACAACTATAGCAAGGTAGCCCAGTGCAGCTCAAGAAAAATGGGGATGTGCTCAATTTTGCTCACAGAAGAGGTTTGGTCTTGAGCGGCTGTGCCAACTGCTTCCAATTCAAGCAAATAAAATGTGTTGCTATAGGAACAGGGCATTTAGGAGTAGAACAACAACAACAACAAAAAGTACACCGATAAGCCAGCTTCTATTTCCAAGTTGAAAATGTTTATGACCAGAAAAGGCAAAATGGATGATAAATCTGCTTGGATAAGCGAGCGATGCCAGCACTCGATGAGGAGATATTTCGGATTGCACAGGCACCCATCATCATTTGTCATTTGCCGCTCCTTGGGGAATAATATGCTGCCTCGACCTGCCAGTCTGCACTTCAGTGAGCCTCTTAACCTCTTTTCTGCCATTAGGCATCTTTGGCAATCAGGTGGCTTGGCGGCCAAATGGATCACTCGGGCTGTCGTCTGAATTGACGATAACAGAAAGGGATGGAATGGTGCCGGCCAGGCAGTTGGAGGGAAATGCGTGAGCAATTCCATCAAAGTGGAGACAGCTCAAGACAGAGCGGCATAAAAAGCAAAGGATGGGAGGAGGGCAGTAGAGTACTGGACTTGGACACGGCGTGCCCAGGTTCAAATCCCTGCTCAGCCACAACGTTTACTCTTGAGACTTTGGGTCAGTCAATATCTCTCAGCCTAACCTACCTCACAGGGTTGTTGCGAGGACAAAAGGATGGGGAGGAGGAGCCACATAAACTGCCCTGAGCTCCTTGGAGGTATGCAAATATGAAGAATCAATTAGGTCAATGCTGGAACTACAGTACTAAACTACCATAATGGCACTGGTGGTTTTCATGGGCTATTGGCAGCCAACAGCCACTTCTGTTACCTGTTCTTGACAGTATAGTTTGGGAAATTGGGAAATATGCATACCGTGCTTTTATTGGTGGGCCAAAGGCTCCACTTCATAGAATCAGAGTTGGAAGGGGTCTCCAAGACCATCTAGTCCAACCTGCTGCCAGAAGCAGAAAAATCCTCTCTCAAGCATGAACCAGTCTCTCCAAGTTACACAATTACACTGATCCACATTAGATCACACAGCAGATCTGGGGGCCCTATGCCTAGAATGCCTCTTCACATGATCCAGCTCTGGAGTTGGACAGAACTCCAGGCAACCAGGTATCTCTGCTTTCCTGTCTGAAGGCCTAAATCATTAACAGCCCCATCCTAATCAACTTTCCAGCACTGATGCAGCTGCAATGCAGCCCCGAGGTAAGAGAACAAACATTCCCTTACCATGAAGAGGCCTCCATGACTGCTCCACCACCACAGAATGCAGCGTGTGCCCTTTCGGCATGGCTGCATCAACGCTGGAAAGTTGGTTGGGATGGGGCTGTAAGTGCTGTGTAGGCTTCAAGCAGACAGCACTACAGCCTCATATCAAGGCAGCATGACGAGACATTTAGGGTTAAGAACAATGACAAGCACATGTAGAGAGAAAGAGGTAGGGTGTTAGAGCTTGAAGGAAATTTCATTGTCTTTCATCATTTTCTGGGTTTTCAGATCTGCTTTGTGGCAACTGTTTTGTTATAAACTACAATTGCAACACCAGCTAATCCACTCTGGATTAGGCAAACTGCTATGGAGGCTTTTCAGGGCTACAGTACCTTGAATCAAAAGCATCCTGTTCACAAATCCAGTCCATTTTATTGCTTCCCATGCGCAAAGCTAAGGAACAGTGATGAACTTTTCCAGGATAGGGGATATATATGGGTAAAAAAGCCATGTATAAAAACTTATAAAAGCCAGAAAAAGTACGATTAAAAACAAGTTTAAAAAACCATTTAAAATCAACAAAGGCAAATTATAAAACTGACATTTCGTCCCAGTCCAAGGACATTTTCTAGGTACAACCAGCGTGGCTGTGTAGATGGCATTAAGCAACGAGGGAACACGGAGGTATAAAAACTACCGAAAGCACGCAAAACTCAAAAAGCAATTAACACCGGAACTAAGCAGGATGCGCTGAAATCATCTGCTGTGCTGACCACAAGTAACCTCCAGGGGCAGATGTCTGTAGCGAGACTCTTAAAGGACCTTAAGCCAGAAACTTATGTAAAATCAGAAACCAAATCTTGTCAAAGAAAGATAAATCTTGTTGCCTGTTAATAAGAACCTGTGATCTTCTTTTGCTTATTATTCCACAGCTTCTAAATTAAAGCGTGTTCTATTGTTGGTGTCATTAATTATACATTTGGTATTCTCAAAAAGAATCTTGTGACCTGTGACCATAACATGTTCAGCAAGCGAAGACTGATCTGGGTGTTTAAGCCGGACTGCTCTTTCATGTTCAGATATTCAGATAACTTTATTGCATGGCCTGCACTGCCATATTGTGCATTGTCTGTGCTTCTACAATGCATTTCATGCTGCTGCTTTTACGCATAGGTTGGTCTTTCTGTATAACGTGTGCTTAGGTTTTTTGTTTTTTTCCAAATGGATAACGTTATGTGTTGTGTGTAATTTTAATGATGTTACAGTTTTTTAAAATGTTGTTAGTCGCTTTGCATGTTCACAAATGTGGGCGGGGTATACATTAAATAAATAAACAGCCCTTTCATCAACATCCAGGAAGAGGGAGAGCAATTACAGGTTTCCTTCCACTGTTTTCCTCTCACCTTTCTTTCACAGCATATTGTTATTTCAATATACAAGGGGGAAATAAAGGAAATCAGTAATGGAGCCTTCCTCGTCACCCTGCAGACTAATTAAAGGGGCAATTCATCATGAATCCACTAGCCACACTGAATAGGAAGCAATAAAACAGACAGAACCAACAAACAGTAAACCTTAAATATGTTACTGAGAACCTTTGCTGCATGGGATTTACCCTAGGGGTAAATATTATAGAAGAATGTTGGTCATAGACAAGGGCACTGCTGCTGAACATAGTGCTACAGCATGTTCTGTGGAATATTGGCCAAGCTATAAGTGGGATCTAGAATGAAAGCAACCTCAATCACACAGTCCTCAACAGGTATAATATTCTCATCAAGTTCCTTTTGGAAACATCTACGTTTTGCAGTTAGAACATTTTCTTAGCACAAGCTGAACCAGCTTATCATGTGCAATTTGTTTAGCAGTTCCACATTTTTTGATTTATGGAAGGAAGCTGCATGCTTTCCACTTTCACTAACATTCTTGCTTAGGAAACCTGTTATGGAAACTGCTGCAAATACTGGGCGACATCTAGAGAAATGCTTCTGTCCATGGAAGCGCACTCCCATGAACCTAAGCTGCATCCAAGAATGAAAGAAATGCTCTCGCTCAAAGGGTCCTTACGCAAGCAGAACACTCCTTCTGTCCTCAGGGGGAGCTTGCATTCACAGAAGCATTACTCTGGATGTCACCCACTGTTTGAAGCAAAGTGACTGGAGCCTGCAGATTGGTAGTTTCAGTTTAGGTTAGATTTATATAACCAACAAAAGGTCATAGTTGTCACAATTATATCTCCATCCATGTACAGTACCTGGGAGTGCTTTGGGCCAAAGCTAGCATGTGAATGAAAAATTCTGAGATAGTGAGTCACTGACACAGAAAGCAATAATGACAGCCCAGCTTCTTGCCTGGCTGCCCAACTTACAACACAGTGCAATCCTATCCAACTTACACCACCGGTTTAACCACTGGGGGAGGGCAGGGCGGGAAGCTTTGGAGGGGAGGGGAGATTTAAATCCCCTTTGAAGGGGATTTGAATTCCCTTTCCGTTCTGGGGTCTCCTGTTCTTGCTGCACCGCTGGTTACACCAGTGGTGTAAGTTAGATAGGATTGCGCTGTCAGAAAGGGTGATTTAAGATGCTGGCTGAAGAACTGGGTTGCATTGAGGTTGAGGGCAGCACAATTTGCAGCAGAGGAGCAGCAGGACGCTTGAAGGGAATGTTTATCCTATTCCATTCTCCCCCCCCCCCCCCCGCAACCTCTTCTCCAGTTGCTGCTTTCTGTAATCTAGAACACCCAGCTGGAAGAAGAGTGACGGGGAAAGGGCCATGTAGGAAAGGTGGTGGGCAAGGGAAGAGATACTCTTCTCTTTCCCCCATCACCTTGCAGCTATTCAGTCCACAATGATAAAGAACAAATGCCATCACTAACTGCCAGGTGTTTTATCACAGATCTGCTAATGTAAAAGAAACACAGATCTTTTGAAGAAAAAAGGAACATAAGATGAGCCCTGCTGGATCAGGCCAAAGGCCCAACTAGTCCACCTTCCTGTATCTCACAGTGGCCCCACCAGATACCTCAGGGAGCACACAAGACAACAAGATACCTGTATCCTGTTGCCACTCTCTTGCATCTGGCATTTAGATATTCTACCTCTAAAACCTGGAAGTTACATATACCCATCATGGCTTGTAACCTGTGATGGATTTTTCCTCCATAAATCTGTCCAATCCTCTTTAAAAGGCACATCCTGTGGAGTTCCACAAATTACACACCGAGTAAAGAAATATTTTCTTTTGTATATTCTAACTCTCCCACCAGTCAATTTTAGTGGATGCCCCCTGGTTCTTGTGTTGTGTGAGAGAGAAAAGAACATCCTTCTATTCACTCCATCCCATGCATAATTTTATATGTCATGTCCCCCCTCAGGTGCTTTTTTTCCAGACTGAAGAGCCCCAAACACTGTAGCCTTTCCTTGTAAAGGGAGGTGCTCCTTTTGGTCTCTCTCTTCTGCACCTTTTCCAGTTCCACTATATCCTTTTAGAGATGTGGTGACGAGAACTGTACACGATATTCCATGTGTGCCCTTACCATTGATTTGTACAATGGTAGGATAATATTGGCCGTTTTATTCTCAATTCCTTTTTTTAACGATCCCGAGCATGGAATTGGCCTTTTTCACAGCCGCCAACACTTTCATTGAGCTGTCCACTAGCACACCACGATCTCTCTCCTCATTCATCACAGACAGCTCAGAACCCATTAGTGCATATGTGAAGCTTTGATTTCTTGCCCCAATGTGCATCACTTTACACTTACTTACATTGAAGTGCATCTGCCATTTTGCTGCCCATTCTCCCAGTTTGAAGAGATTCTTCTGGAGCTCTTTACCATCCCTTCTGGTCTTTACCACCCACAAAAGTTTAGTGTCATTCGCAAACCTGGCCACCTCGCTGCTAGTCCCCAACTCCAGGTCATTTATGAACAAGTTGAAAAGCATTGGTCCCAAAACTGATCCTTGGGGAACACGGCTTCTCACCTCCCTCCATTTTGTAAATTGCCCATTGACACTCCATTTCCTGGTCTTCAACCAGTTCCTAATTCATAAGAGGACCTGCCCTCTTATTCATTGACTGTGGAGTTTTCTCAGGAGACTTTGGTGAGGGACCATGTCAAACATCTTCTGAAAATCCAGATATATAATATCAACAGGTTCACCCGCATCTACATGCCTGTTGACCTTTTCAAAGAAAAACTGAAAGTACTTAACAAAAAAGAAAAAGAAAAAGAAAAGGAGGTACATAAGAACTTTTTCAAACTTTTCAGACCCAGGAACTACCTTTACCTTCTAAAGTGAAATCCATTTAACTTTTTTTGTGTCCCTCTTCCTTCTTCCCTCACCTCCCATTTTGAAAACAAATTTATAAAGAGAATAACTGCAGAATCCTGCTCAAGTTACGGACGGCGGACCTAGCGTTCCGCTGCCCGGAATAGTCGCGGACTACTTTAGAGCCAGGAAGCCCGGTGCAAGGCCGGCCTTCCCAGCTCCGCCGCCGGAGCCCTCGGACCGCCACCGGACCCAGGTGTGGATCCAGCGGACGGGTGGGAGGGTTGACGGACGGGGGGGGGAGGAACGGCGGAGCCAGGAGGGCGGCCATAGGCCCAGCTGCCCCAGGTGGGGGCGGGGTGTCTGCCATATCCTGGTTTCTGCTGGGCTCTGCAGGGCGGCTGGGCCATTACATGGCCTCCTCCAACTTCCGCCAGCAAAATAGATGGTGGAAATCTGAGGAGGCCTACCAGCCCCAGCCGCCGTTACTCAGGGAAGGGGATGAGTGTCCCCTTCCTCGAGTAGACTTTCCGCCGCGGGCTGCCTGCTGCAGGCAGCCCATGGCGGAGCACTGGATCGGGCGGACGGCCTCAGCCACTCGCCCGATCTTTACATAGGATTGGGCTGGTAGTGTTGTTACTTGGTCAATTCGCTGGAGGTTGATGTGCAATCCAGTTGTGAATCAAAACACATCAGTTGAAGACCCAGTTTCTATAGAATCTTTCCAATTTTTAGAACCAGTTCTGTCCCATCAGTACATAGTTCTAAACTCTAGTTTTGAAAACTTAAGTCCCTCTGAACAGAAATTAAGCAAGCACTTTTTTTTAACTTTTGTGATGCATACAGAGAAATCAATTCTGTCCAGTTGTGCTGAGCGTTTAGGATCCACACATTTATTCTTTACAGTCAATTGGTAAAAGTGAAAACTTGCACATAGCTGAGGATTAGTCACTTCAATCTGTTCTCAGCAGGAAGAAGCTTCCATCAACTATGCTGAAAAAATGGCCAAAAGAGCTACCAACAAGTATTTTCTGAAAACCAATTTGCATTGACTGGGTACATGCTGACGGTCTTGCTTGCTTTCAGTGCACGAGAAGCATTTTTAACCCTGGAGAGATTATATGTATTCCATTTTAAAAGTATGCTAAGATTTTTTTAACTGAACATTCCCTTCCCACAGTTGATACAGTCCTACAACAGGATCAATTAGCTCTACCCCAAATTCAGGATTAATGAGCTTCTCGTCAGACCTTCGTTGTCTGTAGTCCTAGAATCACCTTGGGGAGAACACAATACACCAGGTACTGTGGCAGTGTTTCGTGACTGCTTACTCTACCTTCTGGCTCTCTGTTGACCCAGGCCAGTCACCTGCTGAATGTCCTTGCACAGCTAAGGATGACAAATATCCACAACTCCATAAAATTGTGCTACAAGTTGGTATGATTAACTCCAGGTTCTAATGGGCTAGAGCGATGGGAGGCAGGGTGCAGCGTTAAAGCTGCTCAAAGGCTGCTCAAATTCTCATTTAAGAATAAATTTGGGAGTCTTGTGTTACAGAAACTCTCCAAGGTGTAAGTAAATAACAGGGAGAGAGGCGGATGCTTTAGCATGGGGCTCTGACTCTTTACCTCCACATCTGGGTCTGCCTCACGTTTTTGGTTTGAAAAACTGAGCTAGTCCAGGGCATACTGCTGCAAACTGTGCTCCGATAAACCCAAGGGGAATAATTGAGAAGATTCTTATTCATAGATTTTTTAAAAAATGGTAGCATAGTATAAACAACAAGGGAATGCAGACACTCTTCTCTGCAGGGAAAATCTTTGCTGGGTGAAAGCTAGTTAAAGGTGATGTGCAGAGATTAGCAAATCCTCAGATATTTAATTCAAAACAGTTGTACTGAAATTAATACTCTACAGAGAAAGGATTTTGCTTCTTTTCAATAAAACAACATGGTTCAGTGCCAAATATCACATATTAGCAGGCATCACTCAGCATTACCGAGGACTTGCAACAGTTGCAGATAGTCAAAATAGCAGGCTCTTCCTTCTGTCTGTCAGATTTTAGGCAGCAGCACTCAAGAGTCCAACAGGGCTACTTTTCCTGAAGCAAAATTAACTTCTGGGTCTAGTAGCCAGAGTACAGCACCGCGGATGTCTTCGCTCATGCGTCCATTGCCTTGGGGTCTGGATACATTGTCCTAAACGTCAGATTTATCCGCGCTTCCCTGGAGTGATAGTCCTTTGGCACACGATGCTAAAACATTCAAAGAATCACACACACACAAAAAGTAGATAGTCTATGAATAGAAGCTTGTTGGATACAAGAACACAGAAATAAAGTTTTTTTTTTTTTTAATGAGCACCTTACAACATTCATAATCCAGGCATCAGATACAGCCAAAAGGCAGAGATTCATTAAACCTCCATGGCTTTGAAAAAAAAAATCAGTAGTGTTGATATTAATGGTGACAGAAGGCCAAATCCCACCTTTGTGCTGCTGTGTTTTCTGAAAACTGTATCTCTGGTTTTCATTCAGAGTATTTTCCATTGCTTGTTCGAGACCACCATGCAAAGCTTGTTCAGTGATAGTTTCTACCTCACCCTTATTGGTTTATCAAAAAGGTCACTTTAAATGAGGTATCATGTGCTTCAAGAGCCATGCATGGAAAACAATTTGGCCTTGGAAGTTTAATTCTACAGCAAACAATTCTCCACCCCTCCCTACTAAGGTGCTAATTACTAATTAACTTTGACATTAGTAATCTCAGGGTGAAATAGTATACAATTGTAGGGAGTTTTGGGTGCTGCTGCTGCTACACCATGTATATCATCAAAATGCCTCATCTCACCTGCCAGTCTTCCTGAGTAGCTCCTTCCATCATTAACAAAGTTCCATGATCTAACGGTATACGCACTCTTTGCACGTAAGTATAATCCTCATTCTCTTCCTGAAAAGAAACATTATAGCCAAGTGATCATAAATGCATAATCTGTGGCTATTTTATACAAAAGGCCTTTCTAAACGAATCATTTAAGAATTGTAAGAGCTGTTCGGCACTGGAACAGACTGCCTTGTGCAATAATGGGCTCTCCCTTTTTCAAGCAGAGGCTGGATGGCTGCCTGTCAGGAATATAATAGCAGTTGCCTGCATAGAGGAGGGGATTAGACTAGACGGTCTCAAAGATTCCCTCCAACTCTTAACATTCTAGGATTTTGCAGCAGCACAATAAACTAGCAACCCTTGCTGCAGGGGAGGGGACAGCTCATCTTTTCAAGCAGCTCTTCTGATGCAGGGGCAAGGCATTTTCTTAATACTCAAGAGTAAATACAGGGGGGCACCGGTATCCACGGATTCCTCAACAGCGGTTTCAATTATCCACGGTTGAGGAATCCCCCCCGCACCCTCCACAGCCCCCTCCGCACTTACTTTGAGCAGAAACCTCTGTTCAAAAGTTCCGAGTTTCCATCTGTTTTAGGCCTGAGCAACTAGACTTAGGTGATAGCTAGAGTCTCAGCAAGGTTGCAGAGACTCTAGCTATTAACTAAGTCTAGTTGCTCAGGCCTAAAACAGATGGAAACTCGGAACTTTTGAAGAAAAGAACGGAGGTTTCTGCTCAAAGTAAGTGCCTGGGGGGGTCGCACCCGCCCCCTGCACTTTTAACGGAGAAAGCTCCGTTTTTTTCTTCAAAAGCCTTTGCTGTAGGCCTTACCAACAAGTCTTCAGTGCTAGAAAGTCTCAGCAACCTCTCAGCAAGGTTGCTGAGACACTCTAGCACCGATGACTTGTTGGTAAGAAGGCCTACAGCAAAGGCTTTTGAAGAAAAAAAACACAGAGCTTTCTCCGTTAAAAGTACTTGGGGGGTTGTGGAGGGTGCGGGGGGTCGCGCAGGCCTGTGGGGGGGTCTCCCCCTGAAAACCACGGAAATGGGCGTTTGCCCATTTCCTTTTCCCCCCCCCCCCGCGTTTTCAGGTATCCACGGTGGGGGCTGGAACGTATCCGCCTTGGATACCGGGGTCCCCCTGTACTTTGTTTCTGGGAGAAGGTGATTCTTCCCCAAACTTTTGCAGTTACTGTGTGGAATGACACTGGAGAGTGGTGCGCCACCACAAGATGTGCAACCAATTACCTGGAAGATGCTGGGAAAAAGGTAATGTGGCACCGCTCTCCATCCCCCACCCCAGTTTTCCTATCACTATTTTTTTTTAATGCACTGGGGTTCCTGGAACAGAACCCCAGTGGATAAAAAGGTCAGACTGTATTCCAACAATCCTCCCCTCCCAATCACTGGAGTCTATCTACTTCCACCAGCTTCACGTCTTTCCTAAGCAAATTATGGTACAGTAGATTTAGTGCAGCGCCTGCATTAAAACTGAAGCCTCAGTTAGTCTCTCATCTATTGCTTATCTGTCAAACTGAAAGTCGAAGAAGCCATGAAAATGAGCTGCAAACTCACAGGCTTTAAGGTTGGTTATTTGAAGCAGAGGCTGTGTACCTTACAAATTATTGTAGTCTTTTCCAAAATTTAGATTGCTACTGAATTAGGGTCCGGTTCAGAAATAAAGGATTTAGCAGGAAAGAAGAGTGAAGGAGGTGAATGTGTGCAAGTGAATCACATTTGTTTATAAGACACAAATACACAATGAATGCAATGCAAACAGACCAAGGAAAAACAAACATTTGGAAACAACCCTCTGCAGAGAGCATGCACAAGTCACGAAAAGACAGCACCGATATTTCAACTTTTATTTGGTCACAGTAAAGTCTGCAACTCATTTCTTATAATGGCTGGTACACATTTATGACGACTGTGGAATATTTGTGCAGTATAATTTTGATAAGAGGCAATTTGAAAACATTTAAGTTCTGGTTCAAAATGGTAACACAAGGAGTGGATTCAAGAAAGAGAAAATAAAACGTGGCTGCATCCGGGGAGAGAAACAAGAGGTTAATGCCCCTTTCAAGGTAAGTGGAAGCCATGGAGGCTGGCTACATAAGAACATAAGAAGAGCGCTGCTGGATCAGGCCAAAGGCCCATCTAGTCCAGGTTTCTGTATCTCACAGTGGCCCCACCAGATGCCTCTGAGAGCACACAGCCAACAAGATAACCTGTTTCCCGTTGACACTCCTTTGCACCTGGCACAGAGAAAACCTACCGTATTTATCGGCGTATAAGACGCACCTGCGTATAAGACGCACCTTCCTTTTGGCCCTGGGTTTCAAGAAAATAGATTTAAAGCATTTTTGGGCCACTTGGCCACTTACTGCTTGGCTGCTTAATTAGCTAATTTACATAAATTGCACAAAAATACCAGGATCTCTTTTAAAACACACAGCAATAAGACACATGAACAAAATGCACCAGAACATAAATGCACAAGTACATAAAAAACCCCAGACTCAACTCTTTTTCCCCCCCAACCCACCCATGCAGTTTCCAAAGTAAAAAACATTTACTCCAAGTACAAAAAAACCCCAGACTAAACTCTTTCACCCACCCCATCCATGCACAGTTTCCAAAGTAAAAAACATAAAAGTACAAAAAAAAAACCCCAGACTCAACCCTTACCCCACCCCACCTATGCAAAGTTTCCAAAGCATCCCAACTAGGCCCAGTTCAGAAGCTCACCCAAGCTGCATCCAGGAAAGCTGGGAAGACTAGGCCTCTGCAGCTCAGCTGAACCGAACTGAGCACAGCGCCCTCTGCTGGCTGCTGAGAAGCTCAACTCAAGCTGGTGCATAAATTAAACCCAGACAAACAGCTGAAGATCGGATAGATTAGACAGGGAAGAAAGCACAACGGAGCTCTCCAGCTCCAGAAAAACCCGGTAAGCCCAAAAATGCTTTAAAACGGGCGGGGGAAGGGAGGGATTTTTTTTAGTATTGGTGTATAAGACGCACCCTACTATTTTGGGTCACAAATTTAGACAAAAAAGTGTGTCTTATACGCCAATAAATACGGTACTTCTAAAGTCAGGAGGTTGCTTATGGCTTGTACCCTGTGATGGTCTTTTCCCTCATGAATCTATCCAAACCCCTTTTAAAGGCATCTAGGCCAAGTGCCATCACCACATCCTGTGGCAAGGAGTTCCATAGATGAATTACACGCTGGGTAAAGAAATATTTTCTTTTGTCTGTTCTAACTCTCCCTCCACTCAATTTTAATGCGTGTCCCCTGGTTCTGGTGTTGTGCGGGAGGGAGAAGAATTTCCCTCTATCCACTCTCTCCATCCCATGCATAGTTTTATATGTCTCAATCATGTCCCCCCTCAGGCGCCTTTTTTCAGGTGGCTACGATTCAGATTCAGGTGGCAGTACTTAGGATAAAATTCCGTATGGCTTAAAGCCCAAGAGATTGCCATTTATCAGTAAGTGATTTGCATTTCTAGAACTATTTGTGAAGGAAGCTGGTTTACAAAATTTCTTGCCGTAAGAAAACCATCTGGAATGTAAAGCTGCAACCCTTCATATAGGCCTCTCACAAGGAAGTTTTGGAAGGGATGGTGGAACTCTGGGAAAGATTTCAAAAAACTTCTTGTCTCCTCCAAACAAAGTGTTGTTACACTTTTGCTTATGTAATGAACACAATCCGCAGCCATTTCAAAGACACATGGGAGGATTTAAGTTTTTTTGATAGGAAATTAAAAAATTGAAAACGTGTAGCAGTCAATAAAGGCAACAAGGTCAGGGCAACTGAGTTTACTGTAAAGTGCAGCTACTATTTTAGAAACAAGTCCTTCCTATAGTTTCTAATGTTTCTAATAGTTAAAACTTATTTTTAAATGGCAATCCTTCAGATTCTCTCTCCAGCCATACGTTCTGAAAGCCTTCTAAGAAAGCAGTTTGCAAACGGTCTATGAGGGGTGGGTGTCAAATAACATGCATTCGATTGCACAAGTGGTTTCATCCCTAGCAAGTTGTTTTGGTTGGCTAATACCAACTTCTTGTACCTCTGCCAAAAGTAGTATCAGGAGATAGAGGACCTGCAAAGAGATGGATCAACTCTTTCATTCCTCCAAAGCATTTAAGAACTTCTGGGTAACATGAAAAATCATATATCAAACGTGTATATGAAAAGGGAAGAAATGTCATAGCCCTTGCTATTTATTTGGTCAATATGCGGACCTAGATTAACTGGATGCAGTTTATGTATCTTGATTATGTTGAAGAAAGCATGAAATTGAGGGAAACAATGGAACGCTTAAGCAACAGGCAGCTATTAGAGCTAAGCCAAACAGGGTGGTGGTGGGGAAGTAGAATATGATTCGCAAACACTTCCAAGTCCATTCCAAAAGCATCCTGTTTTTTGGTTTGAGGAAGGAAAGTATCAGGATTTGCTGAGACAACCAGGCAGCATTTCCGGTCTTCTTGTTCTGTACCAGTATGCAAGAATGTGCCACAAAACAGAGGAATTTTTTCAAAGATGATTTGCAAACTAGCACTCCTTCCACCTGGTTGAGGACCACGAAAGCTCCTGCACTGCCATCAATCTCTAAATAGAGAGGGAAAGACCCGTTTTCTTGAGAAGAGAGGGCACTAGAAACGGCACCTCCTGTGGAATGCCTGCCTGGACATTTCCTATTGCAGTAGGTTGTGATTTGGGGGAGCACTGAGCTTGTATAGATGCATCAGGCAGACATGCAACAGATACATCTGTTGCAAGTGACTGAGGAAGCTCACCAGTTGAATTTCAGCCTGGATGCAGCCCTCTCCAGCCCAATGCTGAGCTGAAAAACGATGGCAAAATGTGGGTGCATGGAGCCTAATTTGTAAAGCAGGCATAATATTTATTTATTTAATTTATTATTATTTAAAGGATTTATACCCCGCCTTTCTCCCAGGGCACTCAAGGCGGCTATAAGAGCGTGTGCAAAGTATTAACTACTTACTGTACATGGCACGGAAGGTAAGCCAGCCACCTTAACTTCCAATGCTTTTTGGAGTAGGAGGGAAAATTGTAAGCGGCTTAATTCTCATCATAAAACAAAAGGTTTTTTTTTTTTTAAAATGCAATATATTCTAAGGCATACCATAGGCTATTTGCGAGATCTCTTGGGCTCTCCATCACCCTGTGTGAATCAGCTGAGCCCTAGAACACACCTAGCACTCTCATAACTGCAAATTTCAAAAGGGAACATCAGTAATGGTCTAGTGAGACATCGCAAGATACACATACCACTCCACAGCTCCCCTCATCATACTGATTAAGAGTTAGATGTTGCCCAG
Organism: Plestiodon gilberti rubricaudatus; assembly: GCA_026170595.1. Taxonomy (NCBI): domain Eukaryota; kingdom Metazoa; phylum Chordata; class Lepidosauria; order Squamata; family Scincidae; genus Plestiodon; species Plestiodon gilberti. The sequence continues at coordinate 251,112,778 of JANXHW010000001.1, read as the reverse complement.
AAAAGGAAGAGAGAGAAGCAATCGCAGTGGCTCAATGTCTTACAATGTCTAGTGTGACTCTCTGGGGAAGTTTGCCAGCCATTACAGATCTTCTCACTGAGAAACCCAGACAAGCTTCCAAGAAGACCCAGGGTTCCTTGGGCCAGAACACAGCTTGAAAACCACTGCTCTAGGAAATGAAGAGGGAGCATCAGATTACATGCAGGAGGTAAACAGAAAGAGAAGCTGGCATTAGCGCTGAGAATTTAGACACAGTGGCTACAGGCAACCAGGACCTGCACCAGACCTCAAGGCACAGCAGGTACAAAAACCAACATTTGTTTTAGAAAAGTATATTTGGGTCAGGATTCATGCCAAAAACCTTCAGCTGTATGAAAGCAAATGGACACACGATTCAGAATCTCAATAGGAGAACAGGAAGCTGGAAATAGTTGTCAATCACCTTGGAAAGTCTAAACTGCCTTTCAGAACTGTACTTGGGACACAAGCAAAGGCTTTACGCACAAAATGGGACTACTGCCTTACGGGACAAAATCCAGCAACTGAGAAGGCCAAGAAAACTGGAGCCACTCTCTATATTAATCACAAGTTGTACTAAGGGATCCATGCACACAATGCAAGTTCTTTAGAAGGCATCAAACCTGGGTTTATTCCACTCACTAACTATATTCCTGGGGTGCCTCAGATCCAACTCCGGAGTATACACCATCAGCAGTAGCTGTCAGAAAGTCAGTGGAAGTGTGGAGACAACTGGGCTCACAATGGTGGTGACTGGAGTAAGGAGAGCAATGGAAACTGTAGGAATACAAACGCAAGGAGAGAAGGGAAGCGTGGCTGGGATACAGGAGGAGATTAGAGATGCGTATGCTATTGTCTCCATTGCTTCAGTTCTTGGGATACTTTTATACCTGAAGTCACTGGAGCCCATCATCTGGGCCAATGGCGATCAATACAAAAGACAACAGCAAGCAAGTCATCAGTAAAACATGATCATGCCCTGGAGGAGGTTTTCAACAAGAGTCATAGCAACACGCCCCCCCCCGTGACGGCTGACGTCACTTGCCCCGCCCCGAGTGACGTCAGCTGGAGCCTAACATCCCTCAGGGGCTGGGAGGGAGGGTGGGCCCACAACAAGCCGCAGCGCAGAGGCAGCAGGAGCCTTCTCCTGGCTCCTCCAAGCTGTTCCGCCGCCACTTCGATAGCCTCAGTCGTCATTGCCACCGCCATTTTGACACCCCCACCTGCCCGTAAATTCCCCCCCCCCCGTGCTGCCCAGGGGGTCCACCGCTGTTCTTATGGCATTGTTTTCAACTTTGTGTGCTATGCAGAGACTTGGCTAGATTATGTACCTGGGCAAACAATTTGGGCTGGACATTCTGTCAGGCAATAGCCAATGGTCAGAGGCTGGGAGGAAAGAGACAATGATCTGTAAAAGCACATTACCTAAGACAGAATTATCCACTGCAGGTTAATTCAACACGAATGCGTTTCTGGCACAGTTCTGCAATTCAGTTAGCGTACCAATCATCCTCCCCATATTTACACTGTAGTTAAAAGCATTCACTCTGCTCTCTTTATTGAGTTACATCCTAAGATACAGTATTCCCCCCATATCCGCTGGGGATATGTTCCAGGCCCCTCCGTGGATACTTGAAACGGTGGATAAGAGCGAACACCCCCTCTATGGTTTCCTGAGGGCTCCCCGCCCTGCCTCCCCTGCGGGCAGGCATGCTCGCCCCCCCCCCCAGCTCTTATTTTTCTTTCAGCAAGCTTTGTTTCTTCCTTAAAACAAACAGAGAAGCAGCCTCCATTGCAAGGTTGCTGTTAACCTTGCAGAGCCTCTCTAGGACTTAGTCTCGTTCTACTTGCCTGCAATAAGCAGCCAGAGGCTGCTTCTCCAGTTTAAGGAAGAAACGAAGCTTACTAGGGAAAAAGTAAAAGCCTGGGGGGGGGGGGTTTCCCCGCGATCCGTGGATAATTGAAACCGTGGATAACGAATCCGTGGATATGGCGGCCCACCTGTATTTCTTCTGCTTATGGAAGAAGCTCTGTTTGCAAACTGCGAGAAAGGACAACCTTTGCTGATCTCCCCTTTTTTCTGCAGCCCCCTACATCCTCTGAAAATCTGCTTGGAGGGTCCACCCCCATAACCCTCAAGAACAGTTGTTCAGGGCACAGGGAGCTTCTTCCACAGGTGGATAAAACTCCTAGGGTGCAGCCATAAGTACTGCTTATCACCATCATTCCTTTCAATACCCTGCTCTTCCTCAATGGAACTCCAAATGAGGAAGAAGTGTATTAGGTTCTCTTTATCCTCAATGAAACAAACCGTTGCAAAAGTATCCAACTGAAACACATATTTCAAGAAAAAGCCTATTGACTTGGAGCAACACGTTTTAAATCCCTGAAGCAGCCAGAGTTCTTTGCAGAATTCAAGCCTCCTGGTCTGGGAAGATGGGCACTACAATATATCTACAAGACAATTGCAATTCGTAAAGATTCAGTCTCAGAGCCAAAAGCCTCAACTCCCAGATCTCTACTCCAACCACTGTCTCCATGGCACAATGGTATAGCTTCAAATACCAAAAAATGACCTGTGCGTAGACTACTTTTGTAACTTACATCACAGACTTTGCTCACAGACCAAGCAGCTTTAAAAGCAAAATACTTTTCTCTTCTCAGTGTGGCTCGCCTACTGTTTCTGCAGTGTTGCCAGCATAAGCTCTTGTATCTGCTGAAATTACCACATTGACTACTGCAGCTTTTCTTCATGGATCTCCTGACTCATAAATACTGCTGACTGCAGTATTAACACACATCCAAAAACCTAAACCCACTGGCACTCCTTGCATTTTGATACTGTATTTTTAAAGACCCAGACTCTGCTTTTGGCTGGATAGCAGCAAGCAGTTTCTTCCACAGACCGTGACCAGCGACTTAGCCACGTCAAAAGCTCTCATCAGCCCTACTAACTGGGCCAAGAGACATCAATTGAAGTGGTGGCTCCTGTAGGTTTCTTCTGCTATGTAAAACACTTTGAGAAACTTTGTGTTGAACAGCAATGTTAAAATGTTCTTAACAGCAGCACCTCCTCCTCCCTGCAGATTGCTCTCTTGCCCCCACCCTATTTCATTTCTTCATTTATTGGGAGCCCATAATCTCCATCGCAAAAATGCAAGAAAAGCACTGCAGGATCAGGACCAAAACCTACCTAGTCCAGCATCCTGTTTCCCTCAGTGACCAACTTTTTCCCCACCGTTGCTTCTCTGCAACTTACATTGTCTCTGTTAGCATCTCACCGTCAGTGAAGCAATATACCTTCTCTGCAGCTTCTGCTTCCTGACATTACTATGGTGGATCTGGTGGCTCATAGACATGAACATTTTTTTAAAAAAGTTATATCAATTGGTGAATAACTCTGAAGGAAGCCATGGGATATCACTGCCTTGGTTTATGACTATGCTGCTATGGAGTTTGAGTGCTGCTAGGTGGCTCTGTGCCCTACTTGTTTTTATCTTTCTGTTTTATTGTTATAATTTTATTGTCACTGTATTTTACATTTGCATTTTGTGTGATCTTATTGCTGTATTTAATTTGAATGTTGTGAGCCGCCTTGAGCAGCTTGGAAAGGTGGGATATAAATACTGTGAATGAATAAATGTTTACTATTAATTTTTTACCTCCCCCTTCTGCCAAGTACAACACACTGAACATGTTCCACCCACTTCCCCATCCCATCTTATCCCTGCAAAAATCCTATGAGGTAGGTCTAGCTAATGGGACCATGTGCTAACCTTAGCAGACATGGCAGGAAGTTCTCACACAGGAAGGAACACCCTGCCCCCCCCCTTAAAAATCCATTTGGAGGGTCAGGGAATCCTCCAGAGCAAGCTTGGGTGCAGCATGAGGAGCTGTGTGGGGTAGGGGAATTGGCAAAAACCACCCCCTTACACAAACCAAAGTGCCTTGCCTTGCAGTACAACACAGTGACTGACCCAGGTCTTCTCCTCCTTCCTACCTGGATACTCCAAGCACTGCAATAAGCTCATCAAGAACTGAAGTACTCCTTGCATTTGCCAAAAACAGGACATAGGACTTCACTCCGTGACTTATTGGAAGGTCAAAATTATCCGGAGGCTGTTTACCGGTATCTCCAGATCATCATTAACATCAACATCCCAAACCTTCCCTTGTGTCCCCAGCCCCTAAGCTTTCAATTTCCTTTGTTACAAGCTAAGGAACAAAGCTGCTGCCTGCCAACTAGCTATTATAACTCAGTTTCATCACTTGCACTGCAGTGTAGAAGCTAGTAGGTTAACTGCTTTGAACTAATTCCACAAGCGAATGCAGGGCTCTGCAGCAAGGCACATTTGATAGAGCATTTCTTGCATTACACAATTAGCCATGGCGCATATCAATGATGTGCAAGTTAGACCTACAACAGTTCTGAATTGAATGCAGTGTGCATTTGTGTATGTATACAAGCCGGAGGAGTTGTACATGCAGTTTGAAGTTTCTCTTGTATTTAAAAGATACAAATGTTGTGCCTTATAATGCCACAAACCGTCCATAGTGGATAATGCAAAGTGCATGAATAAACCTATGTACCTGTACTAGGAACATCAGCTTAAAAGCTAAGGAGGAACAAGAATTTATTGCAACCAATAGGAATGGCCAGAGAGCTCCAGAGCAGACCCATCCAAGATGAATATCCTCAAGGTAAGATTAGAAGCTGGCCTCTGGCTCAGTGGCGTCGCTCTAGGTGGGGCTGAACGCTAAGTTCCGCACCACGCTGATCTCCGTTACTCACCAGCATGAGGTGACCCCGCCCCCTTGCCTTCGGAGCCATTAAGTGGGGCGAAGGCAACGCAAATGCAACGCACCCCACTGAATGGCTCCGAAGGCGAGTGGGCGGGGCTGCCCTGTGCAGGAGAGTAACAGAGGTAAGTGTGGTGCGGAATTTAGTGTTCCACCCCACCTAGAGTGATGCTACTGCTCTGGCTCATACTTCCTTCATGCCCCTCTGTGCTTATGCTGATTCACTTCTTCTGGCACAAAGTAGAATGAGCACACGGACCTGAAGGGGGTCCTGGGGGACGGGGCTCTGAGTGGGCACTCAGACAGACAAAATAGCCCTTTGGGAAAAGCAAAATGATCATCAACTGGCACACACTCAGACTACTGCCACTGGATATGGGGCACAGTAGACCTTTCTGCCAAATCACACCATTTTACAAATTCCCTTTAAAAACAGCATTGCACCTCTTTAAAAAAAGAAATTTTTTTGAAGAGGAATATGAAAAGCAGTGGAGGCTTCCCTTGTGAAAAAAAAAAATCAGAAAAAATTCCAGGGCACTTACCCTCATTTTTTCAGTGTACTGAGGCTACAACATTTAACCAAACCATACACTCTTATTCATTAGGACAAACAGATCTTCAAGCTCAGCCTGAAGGAGGAGAAAAGTAAATCTAGCCAGCTCCTAACGCTGAGCTCTGAACCTGCACCGTTCACTGCACCCGTACACCCATGAAGGCAGGAAGGTGGCTGGCCTCGACTGGAAGACGGAGGCAGCTTCTGCTGGGATCCGCCAGGGCGGAGCCTTTTCGTTGCGAAAGGAACTTGTCTCCTTGTGGCTGGACTGGAAAGCATGCCAGAGTCTGGAACCACTGGAAGTCAACAAGCAGGAAGAATGGCAGTATCCAGTATGTCACTTACTCAATATTTACAGACAAGTCCTACATACTGCTAGTTCTGCTTCCCTGGATGGTAGAGAGACAGGCAATGCCTCACCCATGCGTCTAAAACGGCTAATACTGCTGAGCCCAACTTTAGTTTGGGATACTACGAGGGTCACTCTACCAGAACCAGGAATTGCACCAGTTGGATCTTCAGCAGGACCCAACTGCTGCTCAGCACTGGTGAATAAAAACCGTTGTAGTGCCCCTTAGTAAGTCAGAAATCACATAGGTGTTAAATAGGTCTTTGGGATGTAAACATAATATCTTTTCAGGACATGAGCCACCAAAGGGCTATTCACCATACTAATGGGACAGAGAAGCTTGCAGTGAGCCACTTACACGCATGGCCCAGAGACAGCCCAAGCAGATCCTCTGCACGGCCAACATGCATCTCACCTACCACCACAACAATTTAAGCAACACCTGAGGCACTGACCTAATTTCTGGTCCTCTACTCCCCCCGCCCCACATGCACATTAACGTGTGGATGCCATTACCACTACTGCCACCACCACCTGCTCTCTCATCACCAGGTTGTTTAGAGCAACCATTAGACCAGGGGTGGCCAACCTTCCACCATTAGGGCTACTGTGTTCTTAAGAGATGTGTAGAAGACAGAATCTTGGCAGCTGCAAGTGCTAATGGTGCTGCTAAAGCAGCTGCACCTGCTGAAATGCCTTCCCCTATGCAACCATTTAAAGTGCCAGCATTCATGTTGAAAGGTTGGCCACCACTGCACTAGACAGAAGACCTCTTTTTTATGCATTCCTATCATATGACCTTACAGCCTTTGTAACAGTGTAAGTGGCAGTTTAGAGGGCGAGCGTAGAAATGTGCACATGCTTAAAGACGGTTCAAACTGCTCATGTTGTCCCCACAGACTAAGCAATTGACTCTTTGGGATATATGGAAGCTGGCATTAGTTAGCATTTGACGTCCATCACACTGTGATATTCCACCTTACACCCACAAGGGAATCTTTAAGCAGCGTTCCCCTAACGTGCACAGCCCTCAGACCTCCATGCAGCTCGGAGCTCAAGTTGACCCAGAACCTGGAAGCTGACCCCCAGGAAGACAGCACCAAATCACTTAGCAGCATGGAAGGGCTCTGCGCTGTACACTGCTCTGAAGACATGCATTCTCCCTTACCCAATTGCTGAAAGCAAGTAAGGCGACGACTAAGTGGCTCAGTAGGTTGGGGGAAGCAGCAGACAGTCATAGGGTGTGGAGTCCCTCGGTCAGTTCACTGCCTTCTGCAGCCTGGCACTTAAAGCGCCTGCTTCAGTCTGCATGTGGCTGTCACCTCACTATGGAAAATCTGTTTGCTAATCGCTGCGGAAACGATTCTATCCCATGCAAAAAAAAGGGGGTGGGGAAGAAACTTATTTACTCCTTGGATAGTGAGGTGGAGAAACCAAAGAACATTAGGTATCTAATCAGGTCAGAGAAATGCAAGGACTAAAGTTTAGTATTTAAAAAGCTTTAGTTCTGAATCAGAGACCTCCAAACTTCAGTGGAAGATGTTCAACTTGAGCAATCATCCAGATGCAACTGTATACCCACCTTTTGGCTACATAGAAGCAATATCTATGCAAGAAAACCGTCATGTGTGAAGCTGCCTTCCAATATGAAACAAACTCTATTGGCAGGTAGGCCCAATGACTCCTTGGAACATCTCTATCGACTTGAATTAGTTTCCCTTTCCTTCAGCCGGCATTTCCAACATCTGACTCCCCCACCCCAGATTTACAACAAAAAAAGGTCATGAGACCCCAAATGGCTTCTTGCCATAGCATCTCCTGAAGGAAAGGATGAACATTATCACATGAAAAGCACATCTCTGAAGGCTCATTTTACAAGGGTATAATTTCCATCAGAAGCTCTTGCAAAATCCCACTTGGCTAAGCTCCTAGCATAAGGGGTGGCTCTTGGGAAATTGCAGGGTAGTCAGAATATCAAAGTTTTCAGAATCTGTGGGAGATATGCATGGTGTGGTGCACCTAATGCAGTCGAGTACAGTGCCAGGACGCAATTAGAAGAGTGAGTGCGAGCGTGTGTGTTTTAGAAGATCATCTCAGTTAGAAGGTCACCTTGGATCCGCAGACAGACGGACCTACGCACACACACACACATTTTGCATTTCTTTCCCCCACATGGCAAATGGAAATGATAGTTGGTGGAAGTTTTCCCAAGGTCTCCCCCTAGCTTAGTAAAACATGACTCTGTGCATTCTGAACACAGGGGCAAAATTTACTCTGCTTGGTATGAAGGGCAAGTGGCATAAGCCGAGAAGTGGATATTTTCATTTGTCTGCTGGAGTAACCCCAGATTCTGTGGCATCCCACAGACAGAGGAAATGAACTGAAGATGGATTATTCAGGCCAGAGATGCTCTCCCATCAAGGGCATCACATGCATCAAGAAAATATTACCACTGAACAAGTGAAAGAGTCTCTTGTGCACACACCAGTCTATTCTGCTGCTGTTTTTATGCTCTTGTTTTAATTGTAGCAATGATCTTTTTAATCGATTTTTAGATACTGTTTTTATTAATTTTCATTAATTGTTTTTAATGTTTTAAAATGTGGTTATTTTCGTATTGTATTTTTTGTATTGTATTTTCTTTTTGTTGTAAGCCGCCTTGGGTCCCTTCGGGGAGAAAGGTGGGATAAAAATACTGTAAATAAAATAAATAAAATAATTCTAAGAGGTGGGGGGGGTAGACATTAAGACAACATTTGGGTAGGCAAAGAAGTGTAGAGGTATAGAAAGGATCGAAAACTGTTATGACCAGCTGCAATATACCAGGATCGGATCATCTTCGGGATCGTGGTCATAAAAGTAAGGATAAAATGCTTAAAAATGTTTAAAACATGTATTAAAATGCTTTATAAGTCTCCTAAAACACACATGTGAATATAACACTTTAAAAGTCTACTTTAAAATACAATAAAAACTTTCAAACATAACCAGCATGACATTTCATTCACTAATCCATGAATTTCATCAGATGCAAAAACATAAGCCTATGTATGTTGAAGTATGTTTTACTACGCACGCGCGCACACACACACACACACACACACACACACACACACACACACACACACTTACTTTCCTAATGAAGAGTGTCATCTTTGGCCTGAAATATGCTGAACTGTGCGCTTATTTGCCTATTCTTTTGAACACTGAAAAAATTCTGTTTCTAAACCTCCTCATGGAGTGTCCTTTTGCTTCATTCATTCTGGTCCTCTTTGTGGGCCCCACACAGATTCAGGCTAGATTAATCAGCCAGAAACACACAAGGCAACTTTTGTGCTGATCATTTTCCATCTGTTTATGGATATACAGCAGCATCTCTCTACATTTCTCTTATTATAATTAGTTCTGGACTTTTGTATGGGGTGGGAGGGAAGACTGGAAAGAGAGCAGGACACTAGCAGCTGCATGCGGTCTCCTCCCTTATGCCCCTCAAATCCCACCTTTTCTGTGACGTTCCTGGCATGACCCCCCAGTCCCCATACTACTGTAAACCCAGGTATGTGTAACTGAAACAAATGTTCTTTTCCATTTTCTTCTACCTCCCTTCCTCTCCATGGCTACTATGGCAAACTGAGGCTGTAAACTACTCAGGACAAAGACTGTCCTCATACTCTGAAAAAACGCCATGCATCTTGAGGTCAATAATAAGTAGCAGCAGCAGCATGCCAAGCCGTTTGAAGTCTCCAGTGACTTCCCTAGTTTGCTCAAAGCAAGCAAGCAGCAACTCTGCCTAGCACAAGGCAGTTTTATTGAATTCTGAGTAAACCTGCACAGGGCTGAAATATAAAACTACAGCTTATGTCAGAGCTTTGCCAATACAAGATCAATAAGAGGTAGAATTAAGCCATGGTACCCGGTAAGCTATTTTGGAATATTTTACTTGCACTCCTTCCAAATGAAATCTGATCGTTGTGTGTCCTTTAGGCACAGAATATAGCTGTCATTCCCTTCATCCTCTTTTCCCAGTCTGAAGGAAACCAAAATGTTTACATTTACAATTGAAAGAGTGCCTGTTTCAAGCTCAAAAGGCAGCTGAATACATTTTCCATTAGACATACCAAAACACTGGAAAGCAGAGACCAAGCATGGAAAGTTTTGAAGCCAGTTAGGCCAAAACGAATTTAAAAGAATAAACTGGAGACCTCTTTTGCAAACTTAATTGCAGCTTTCACTCTCGCAAGCACTTAAACAGAGAGCACTATGCGTCCATTACAGCTCCAGGTTCAGGGAACAAACGTCACCGACTCCATGCAATCCACTCCAACCGGAAACTTCTCAGGCAGCAGTCCTCATGATGCAGCAATTGGGAGGACCAGCTTCTAAGGCTTACGCAGTTCTACTACTTTCCCAGACAAGGACGCTGTCAAAAAACAGACTCGCAAGCAAAACAAGAACTTTGCATACACCAGACACTGCTGGGCAGAAGCCTGGCATATTGAAGAAATGAAGCATGCCAGAACACGAGGTCACTTTGGTAACCCTAGTTCTTCCTCAGTGGAAAAATACTGAGAAAATGGGCACTAGGGAACATAGAGAAGACATTGTGGGACTAAAAAAATGGCAAGATTTACACATTAAGGTAGGGACTGAACCTTCTAAAAACCACAGGCATGTGAATAGGAAGAGACAACATGGGACAAAAAGGAGAGATTTGGAAAGGAACAAACACTTTTCTTCTCCTCTGTATCATTACCAAAAACAGGTATAAAATATACAATACGAACAGCTCAATCCTGTCTATCAGGATGTAGTGGTACACAAGGCGCCCGCCGCATCCTGAGCAGGACTGGGTCTGCCCTGACGCAGCTGGAGGCATCCTCAGAGTAAAGGGACATTTGTACCTTTACCCTGAGTAACGCGCCAGCCGTCCCAATGGGTCTTTTCGAATGCATGCCAGCAATTTTGCTGGCATGTATTCGGGATGCTCGTGTAAGGCCTAACAGGCCCAGGAACAGGGATAGGATACGGCGAAGGCTTCCTCCTCCAATCCCTCCTCTTTTCCGTGCCATGATCCTACAACCCCCCCTCCCGGAACGCCCCCATTCCACCCTCCCCCTTGCCCCTCCGCCACCTGTTCTGCAGCGTCAGAGGAGCGGTGCAAGCCTCTCCACTGGCGCTGCTTATTCTCCGGATGCTGAAAACGTGCCTTATAGCATGTTCGCGACACCCTATGATTGCGCCGTAAGAGTGGAATCCTAAACACACTGCCTAGGAAGGAATGCCCAAGAACTGGATTTACTTCTGAACAGATATGCTTCCAATTATGCTGCACATCTAAACAAGGTGGGAAAAGATATGGGAAGATGTAGGTTGGTCAATTTGGGAAAGGAATTCCACAGGATGGGCGCTATTACTAAAAAAAAAGCCCTGCTCCAGGGTCTCATCATCAGCTCCATCCAGGATCAAAGTACTGTGGGAAACCGATGACCTCCTGGGATCAGTTCACCTTCTGAAAAGGAAGAAACTCAGACCAGAGCCATTTCCATTACCCATTCCATGGACCTGGAGAAATATATAAGAGAAGGTACTGTACTCTTTTATGACATGCAAGACTCAGGTTGTTTTGGGCTCCGAGTTACATCAGAAGGTCCAAAAGGATCAATAGGGATACCTATACCTGTCATTACAGATAAGCAGGGAACAAGAGCAACCAGGGTGGCTTCAGCCCAAAGCCAGGCTAAAACCCAACTGATATGGTTCCAGATAATCCACCTCAGGCAGGAGAAACTCGAGGTCCTCTATCACCTCCTACTACTTTGCTCAAAAATGGAAGACTGGTCTATTGTTTCCACAAAGGCTGGGGGCCACTGCTATAGAACGTTACTAGCACTGAGCGAGTTTCAGGGCTAACAACCAACCTAGCGACTTGATGCAAAGAAGCAAAGGTTGTAAAGAGAGAGTGTGCAAAGCGTGTGGATGCTTGCAGACAAAGCATGGCTAAAGAGAGATAAACCAGATGTATTTTGTCACGGCCAAAAAGACACCAAAGGCAAGGAACAGTAGCAGGAGGGGAATGAGGTCCACTGACCCAAAGAATAAAAATTTAAGGCTGTGTGAAGGGAGTAGGAGGAACTGGAAAGTATAGTGGGGCTTCTCAAAACCAGGACAGAGTCCTGTGTACCTACCCCAAAAGAAACAAGCTTGATCAGGAAGGCTAAGAGATAAGGAGACAGGGGCTGGTTCCACAGGAGCAACAGTGAGCCCCCTCAATGCCTGTGCATCTCTCCCGAGGGCGTGCCAGTTCAAACAAGCTGAAATGGAACTTTTCAGCCCAAGAGACAGTGACATGGATGGAAGAACCAACCTAGAAGACACCCCCCTTCAGAAGGAACAGCCCCTAGGGGGTTAAAAGGAAGAGACCTGTAGGGATCTAGAAAAGGATGGCTCCATCATGTTTCTCCCAACCTAGATTATGTCATCAACGCTGCAATGTACAATGCTCTGGCCAGGGCAAAGAAAGGCATGGGATTGTGTGTGTGGGAATGTGATGCAACAGGGAACTTCGCTACCTCTTTGCTGCGAATCAACAAAATAGCTTATCTATTATCACCGATTGGCTCTTAGTAGCGATTCTAGTCTGTTGCCTTTTAATGAATTTCTTTGCTTAGCTCTGTATTCAATAACACTTATTTAGAGTTGGTAATGCTATCTTAGAGTAGCTCCATCCAGGATCAAAGTACACACTGATGTGGGAAATTTACGACCTCCTGGGATTTGATCAATTCCTTCTGGTCTCTTTCCCTAAGAACAGACTCAATTGCATCCGATGACGTTTTCCCTGTAACAACATCACTTGTTAGAAATGCTACTTGCCAATCCAGAAACTCACAACAGGAGACCCCAGCAGACGTACTTGCATCAAACAGATGTCTATTCTCAATGCATGTCTACCACACCTGAGAATGGCTGCAAGAATCCTCAAAACACTTACCCTTAACTCCTGACCAACACTAGGAAGCAATTAAGAGCTGCTGTAGTGCAATCATGATTTATTACCTGTATTTTTTTTTCAGGTATAGAACCACAGCATTACACAGTTTAGAATCACCCAGTACACGGTAAGGTTCATACGAGGCCTACTATAGTTGCAACAGGATCCCGCATGGCTCTGTACGACACAGAAAAGGCACAACACTCACAGGCAAAGGTTTCTTCCTCATCTCGAACACCCTACTGGCACCAAAGCTAAGCGACGCAATAACGGGGTTTCTGCCCAGGGGAGCTTCATCATCACTGTGCCAATCAACGCTGTCCTTCTCATTCCGATATAGGTTGCAAAGCAAGGAGTTGAAGGTTTCCTTTGTGAAGTCTTCAACACGATCCTTCAGCATGGCCAGTAGCGGGTGCCACTAAAAGCAGAAAAATGAGCAGGTTAACATAGAGAGAATAAAACCCAATACAGCCCCCCATATCCACAGGGGTTTGGTTCTAGACCCCACCCGCAGATATGTAAAAAACCACTGATAGGGACAAATATCCCCTCTGTTTTTGCGCCCCCCCCCGGCACTTTTAGCGCAGACAGCTTCGTTTCTTCTTTACAGGCAAGCTAAGAGCAGCCTTGTGCTGATTCTTTCAGGCCCCTCCAGTGAGACTAGGGGCTAGAGAGACTCTGCAGGGTTAACAGAAGCACTTCCTGTTAACCTTACAGAGCCTCTCTAGCCCCTAGTCTCGCTGGAGGGGCCTGCAAGAAGCAGCATGAGGCTGCTCTTAGCTTGCCTGTAAAGAAAAACGAAGCTGCCTGCGCTAAAAGTAAGTGCCGGGGGGGGGGGTGTTGTACCTACCATGGTGGGCCACCCGCAATAAGTGGATCCGCGGATAGCAGATACGGGGGGGGGGGCTGTATACAGAAGGAGGCATGATGGGGAAAATGCAGAGCATTAGACTAGTGGTCTTCAATCTTTTTTTGTGCCAAGACCCCAATAAATAAATAGAGACTGGCGACCCACCATTGATCCCGTCCCCCCTCCTGAGATCTGATCAACCCACCCCAGCACCAACAACCTTGTCCTGCCAAGCTCGTCAGGTCCGCACCACCTGTGGTGGTGTCATTCTAGAACAGGGGATCCAAGTCGTGGTTCTCCACAGTCCCCTCCCCAGCAAGTCAAAAGAGGGACTATGAAATCCCTGTGGAAGCCCCCCCCCCAGCAGGTTCTCCACCACCATGCAGCATCCCCCCCCCCCAGCAGCTGTTTTGGTTTCGGTAAGTTTCCACGACCCCACAAATGAGGCTTCATGACCCCAAGGTGGGGTCCTGACCCCAAGGTGGAAGATCAGTGCACTAGACCATTTTAGGGAATCTGAGACATGGGTCAGCAGACAAGTGATTACTAGTAGCCACTGCTGAAAGAACAGTCTAGAAATCGTCCTATATTTTTCCTATTAGCTTATGTCACATTTTTAAGCATAATCTTTCAGTTCATACCCATTGCACTGATGTTAAGGGAACCTTGATATTTTATTCTTCAATGCCATGCAATCATTGTACTCGTAATTCCCAGCGCAACTAATGTGGTTAAATAGGCAACAGAGTCAGACATAGCTATAAACAGCTATAAAAAGAGCTTAAGAGATTCTCACCACAGAAATCAAGTGCATATTTAGACTGGCACTAGGTGCGTGGAAATAGAGAATAGGTATGAAGCTGCAATTGTGCAAATCCCACATTAAGAAAAACAACACACAAATAATAGAAGTGGACTCCAACAACACAGGGGAGGACAGTGGCTGAGAAGGTGGTCAAAGTAACATTTTATTCCAGATGAATAGCAAAAAGGTTCAGGTGTCTCATGTTTTTCACTTAAAAGCTTGGAACTCAAAACACATAAATGGGCTTTACAGGAACGACAGAGTTGACAGAACACAATTCTGATAGATGTGAATGGCTTAACCCTGTACTGTATGTTTTACATTAATGTATATGAAGCATCATGATAATGTGACAACAACTGTTTGTAGTCACCGATTGGGGAAAAATGATCACACTGTGAATGATTTTGTATTAACTCTGAATCTTGACTCTAAACCCTATGTATATGAAAGATTTATTGCACATAAAAAAAACATGTGGTGTGCTGAAGTCTTAGTTTTCCAGACACTGGAGAAGTGCTGATCTTAACTTATAAAACCCTTCATCGCTTGGGTTCCTCATACCTCAGAGACAGGCACAAGTTTCATGTTCCGTTGAGAATTGACTGACAGTTGACTGGCCCATGCAAAAGAAGCGCAATCAGGGGGGAGTCCTCTTGGTTAGCAAAAGCCAATATTATTAAATTCAAGTTTTATAGCTGGTGTTATGCCAATAGCATGCTTGAGCCACAGGACATATGTTATTTTGCTTACTATCTACCTGTAGTTCTTGAGACAGGGCAATCTGAAAGTCTACATGTTTTAGAATTCTAGCACACACTGAACATTTTTGTCTAAACTATAACATTTACACTAGTTTCAAACTTGTTTAACTGTCATGGTTTCTGACCAATAATCTCAGGGAATCACAGTTCCTGAAATCCCTAGATTTTTCTCCATAAAAAGCTGTCAGTGTTGATCTAAAACAATTCCCTTTCTTATCTGAGGCATCTGGTGGGGCCACTGTGTGACACAGGAAGCTGGACTAGATGGGCTTTTGGCCTGATCCAGCAGGGCTCTTCTTATGTTCTTATCTGGGTGAAACCATGACAGGGAACTGGTTTTGAACTTATTTAGATACATTGTAGACATGCTTCAACGATTAGGGAGGCTAGTTTTTAAACCTCCTGGCCCTGTCCTCTCGCTGAAATAAAAAACAAGGAGATGGTACCCAGAAATGAAAGCAATTTGCTTGTCAAGAAAACAAACCTTCTTTCTCATCCAGTACTTCTCTCCAATGTTTGACCATTACTCGAGTTTCTCCGATTTCCGCCACTCACTACAGCATTCCCTCTTGGTGAGCTCAGCTAACTAGAGAATCTCACAAGACATTCTTTCTGTAACTGAAGAGTAATTGTAGCCCAATTGTTATGGAAAAGGTTACCAGGCTACCATTTTTAATGGCTTAGAAATATTATTTCAAGAGGTACTTAGGCTATGCCTACAAATCAAGTATTGAGGGCCAGAACCTTGCAGAGCAGATGGACAAGGAACAGGGTAGGCTGAAAATGCAACGTGGGAGAACCACACAAGGTCAAATGTGTGAGATGAACCCTTGAGCTCAGTGTAGCGCCATCGCTACCCAACAAATGCAGGCACAATTTAAGATCGACACTTAAGTTAAGCGATAGCACTGATAGTAGTGTTTGGCTATAGCATCCCTAAATAAAACTTGGTAGTTATTTATGGAGCCAGGATGGCAGAAAGGTTAGAGTGTAAGACTAGGGCAACTTGGGTTCAAATACATACTCGCCATGAAGCTCTCTAGGGCAGGGGTGGCCAACCTTCCACCATTAGGGTCTCTGCGTTCTTAAGAGTTGTGTAGAAGACAAAATCTTGGCAGCTGTAATTGCTGAAACAATAAAGCAGCTGCACCTTCTGAAATGTCCTCACCTATACAACCATTAAAGGGCCAGAAGCATTCATGTTGAAAGGTTGGCCACCCCTGCTCTAGGGTGACCTTGGACTACTTCTCAGTCTAACCCAAGGGTTCTCAAAATGGTGGGTCGCGACCCAACACTTTTTTCGAATGAGGGAGGGGGTGGTCAGCCAAAACGTTGGCAGCGGCACTCCAGGATCGTGCCAGCAGCTGACAAAGAAAACGCTGCATTCAAGGTACCTGGTTGCCCTGCCAGGTACCCAAAGGGTCCGGGGCCCCCACTGCCTCCCCAAGGCTCCAAACGGCTCCGATTGCAGGGGCCACGGACTCTTCGGGAACCTGGCAGGACAACCAGGTATGTTGAAAACAGTGGTTCTTTGTCGACAGTGGGCATGATCCTGGAGCGCTGCCTCCGACATCACCCTGTACCCACAAAGACTCACAGGGAGTAAACTCCCCTGTAGGACTTTGAGAATGCTGGTCTAACCTATTCAACAAGGTTGTTGTGAAGATAAAATGGGAGGGAGGGTGAAGGGAAAAAGAAACGTATTACCAGCTTTGCTCCATGAAGGAAAGCAGGATTTTTAAAAAGAAAAGGTAATTCCAATAATGCCAATACATCAACCACTCATGACTTTTGGTAGTCAAATTCAGGTTATTGTTGAACCTTTCTACTTCAGCCCCTATAAGAGCAGTGGCTTATAGATACACATACATCTGGGTTTGCCTGCATTGTTAGTCTGGAGTACGTGTATGGAAGTTCACCATACCACGATGTAAGTCTGGGCTCCTCAAAGGAGATATCTAAAGGAAAACAAAACAAAACACAGAATACAATATTTTGACTCCCATTTAAAAAAAGGTGAGTAATTATAGACCTAGACCAAGTATATTGTGGCATAAATCCTTGATGTGTGGCTTGATAATTGAAGCTTTCTATAGCTTTCCCCACACCCACTGCAATCACTAGCCATTTTTTTTGTATTTCCACATCAAAGTCCACCATATCGGACTCCAGACCTGCGTGATAAGGCTGAGGAGGTGGTTTATCTAATCTAGACTGTTAATATACCTGCTATGTAATCTTGCTTTCAATTCTAAATAAAAGTGACAAATAACACAACTGCCCCCAAGTGGACAAAACTAGCACAGCATGCTCACGCCTGATAACTACGTAACCTATGAACTGCTGTGGTTGACCAATATTTAAAAGGGGGGGGGGGAGGCTATCAAGTTCTATTCACTTGATGAGTCTGAACTGCCATTGTAGTTGTATCTGCAGGACGGTCAACACAAGACATTTTGCTAACCCAAGCAAGTTTGGTTTTTTCAGCTCCTGTAATGTGACAGTCTTGATCTGTCAGGGGTTGGGAAGGGATGCCCAAGTTGAATCTTGCTGCCCCCTCCCTCCCTCCCCCAAACATATCCATCAGCAATGCAGTGCACATGCTACTACAGCAGCACCAGCTCCACACAACAGAGGGTCAGTGCTGCAAGCGCATGAGCAGAGTGCCCAAGTGAAAATAGGGAGAGGTTAGAGAGAACCTACTTGTCATAGCAAATGAAGCAGCACTTAAATGAGAACAGCAGCACAGTTACCCTGCCTGACGTGCGTTCTTTGCCTCCAGGGAACCTCTTGGAGAAGCAGTTCAAACATCCAGTCTGCTTCCTTTGAGTCAATGAAGTTTGGAATCAAATGAATCCTAGTATGGGGGAGGAAATGGATTATACAGGGGTATCATAAGATCCTCCATTTTCCAAAGATAAAAACAAGTGCCACCATATTCATGCATAACTACACTTCATTTTAAATGCAAATGCAGTTTTACCTTCCTTGAGAATGCTTTTCATTAAAAACCAATTAGCTATTTTGTGAAACTTTTGATCATTTTGCCAGAAGATACCACAGATGGAGATCAAACTTGCTGAAAGGTTTGGTTTTGTACTGAAAGGTGTAGACATGCAACAGCATCACATACAGGCACTCCCTGATTTACGTAAGGGTTCCATTCTGGACATCCTTAAGTCGATTTTTACGCAAGATGAGCCACCCACACTTGCTGCTCCGTAAACAAAGCTCGTAGCCTGCTCTGCGTTTCTTCTTTTGTTTAAAGAGCCCGCATGGAGGAAGGGGTGAAATCACTGTACTCCTTCCTCCATTTGGGTTCTTTAAACCAATGAACTTCAACTTTGGGGTCACGGCCTTAAGGTCAGTAGGGAGACAGTGTGTTCCCCTTAAGGGGAGTGGACTTGGCGGCGACAGTACTTCCAGGTTCGTGCCACCGCTGGGGGAAAAATTGGATTTTTAGCCCTACCTGGGTATCTTGCCGATCCTCTTTGGAGAAATATTTAGCAAACATAAGCAAAACCCTCCAGCTGCGTAAAACTGTCTGGAGCATCTTTGTAATTAGTACCACTGCAACAGTGAAGTACCGATGCGTTATGAGCTACTCTGGGTTTTCAACTTAAACTGACAACAGAGCAGAAGGCAAAGGATTTAAGAATCAGGAGGACATGAGAAATATTCAGAATCATGCATTTAATCTCAGGATAGTTGAGCAGCCTAAGGTTGCTGCACATATTACAAGCTTTTAAGGAAGGGATTGGCTAAACAACAGATAGGAATTGTTGACATTCTGTGAAACTTTCGATTTGTAGCGAGTTGGGGCCACAGAAGATGTTCAAGACCCTTCTAGATAGATGCAAAGAGTTAAAATATTCCACTATTTCCTGCTGCATGTTAATGTCAATAAAAGTTTTAAAAATATTTAATTGCAATATGTTTGGGACATGCTGAGGAATTCCACTCAGTGAAATTGAGCTAACTGCTTAGATTTGTCAGAACTGAACAATTAGCAAAATCAGAACCGAAACACATATCTAGTAGCATCTCTTTAACTATGCAGTTGAGTCACAACAGATGTATAAATAAGTCATCCTAAGATGCATGTGTACAATGTCATTAGAATCAGCAATTTTCCCTCATTACAGTTAAAAACTGGACGGATAAAGGAAAATTAAAGCTACACTGCCTATCTTCATGATATGAAACAGCACAGAAGCTTCCCAGATGTTTTCTGCTACTAGCCCAGCTAATATTCAGGAGCTGCAGTTCTCCAAGGTTTCAGACAGGAATTTTTCTCTGCCCTACCTTGGGATTGAACTTGGAACCTTTTGCATTCAAAATAAATGTTTTCTCAATGAGCTATATCATGACCCACCCACCCACCCCAAACATACAAGTTCAGCATATTGAAAACCCTCACTTCAGCTAATAGCCCAGTTGTTTCAAATACTGCGACAGAATCCTACCGCATCATTCTGTAACATGTGTCTTATCTGCTTACCGAGAAACTCCTGAAGGCAACGTGCTGATCTCATACACACCTTGTTTCCTGTGGACAAGAAAGGAAGAAGTGGCCATATATGGCTAGGCATAGTCAAGATGCAAATACAGATCATGGCTAGGAAAAGAACATTCACCAAATATATCTAGCTCTGGAGATATGGGAACAAAAGTAATAAGGAAATGGCCAGGAGGCACCATAGCTCTTAGCAGGGGGAATGTTAAAAACAGGGAAAGGCTGATGTGGTCCACCTTGCCACATGCTGGAGTACAATCTGATCTCACAGTAGGGGTAATTAAGTCATACTCACTCTAGTATTATGGGCTCTGGGGCTTTGCGCACCACCTAAAAGGGGAAGAAAATACCAGACCAACATTTTGTACAGCAGACACAGTCAGGCATGTCAGCTTACAAGGACTGATTGGATGACCCAGTAACCATTGCGAGAGTATCTAATATCCATAATTTGTCTCGATTGGTCACTTTAGAAACGCTTCAGGAAATACAAACAGCGTGAAACACACTTCTGCAAAAGTAGGAGCCAGATGAGACTTCTCAGGGAGATGGAGCACGATCACCAAAAAGACCCTGTCTGAGATTTGTTTGGCCAACAGAAAGAACTGTAAGCCAGAAAGCAGGTCTTCCGATGACAACGCAGCCAATACAGAAGAAGTGCGATATGGGCTGTAGGTCTGGCCTCATTAGCTGCACAGCTTGCTCCAACTGCAGCATCTGAACTGTTTTCAAAGCAGCTCCATTTAGAATGAGTCTAGTCTGACTTGGATAGTACAAGAGCATTGATCATGAAGACCAGATTCTCTATATTCAAATAAGGCCACAACCCCATGTATTCACAGATGGAGAGATGCCCAGACCAGAAGAAGCTTACAACATCATCACCTATGGACACTAGCATTGACCTAAAGGGCTATTATTTATTACATTGTATTGTACTTTTAAAATATTTTAAGTCACCTTAGGGCAGGGGTTCTCAACCTGTGGTACGGGTACCCCTAGGGGTACGCTGACCTCTTGCTGGGGGTACGCCAAGCCCTGCCCCTTATCTGCCCCATCAGCAGGTAATTGAGTGTTAATTAACATGGATTTTAAATTGTAATTATTTTTGAGCCCTTCTGTCTCTCTAGTTTTGGGCTTATTTTTGTATTTTGGAAAATGTACTTTGGTGCGGTGGGGGAGGGAGGAGCTGATTTTTGGAAGTGTGACTTGGAGGAAAAAAAGAGATCCTTGCATGTCTCACTCTCACACACACAGTTAAAGAAGACATTTTTTCACATTTAAAATTGTTTTAGTACTTTAACAATTACCTAATTAATCCAATTAATTAGCAGTTAATTAGCAGGGAGTACTTCACAAAATTGGACCATGATAGGGGGTACCCGGGCCTCCAAAGGTTGAGAAGCCTTAGAGACTTCTTTTGAGGCAGAACAGGATGGACTGACAGACAACTGAAGGTCTAAGAGCACCCACAAAACGACACATTTGATCCTGTAGGGAAAGATCTCTGACCCACAGAAAACTAATCTTACCTAGATTTAAGTTTCAAATTCAGAAAATGTGTTTGCTGGATAGCAGTGATGCATTACCGCAACATTATCCACTTTTACAACTGCTGCAGCAAAGTGTTATCAAATTTATTCTGCCCATAATATAATTAGCTGCTACAATGAACAGCGACACTGATTTTATAATGTATTATTTCTTATTTTGCAGCATGTTTACAGCCTATATTATAGTATTTGGTATAGCTAATCGTGTTGACTATGGACTTGATGGATTGCTTTAAAATATTTATGCAGGAAAGCATAAATATACACTCCAAATGAAAAGGCTAAAAATGAAGCAACCTATTTAGTGTTTACCTCCTCTGGTGCTTTAAACACAAACTGTCTTTCCGATGGAAGTTGCATCTCTCTTCTCACCCGGGACTGTGATGTGCTTGCAAAGACTTGGTTACTGGCACTGGAAGCCCGAGAAGCTAAGGTGCAAAGAATCAAGCAGATTACAATACATGCTTGGAAAAATTAAAACATGGACATGTATTTTAGGGTTATTCAGTATGGGTATTTCTGGCATTCTACACACACCAAAATGTTTTCTGTGTCATGGCTTTCTTCCAGAGAACATCAGAAACTGGAGGTTTGCAAAGGTGCCCTATGTTCTCCAGCAGACACACCTAATCCCTTCAAACAGAACTTTTCATGTTTACGAGCTGCGACTATTATACCAATTTAAAACTCATTTAACATTTCTAACGCAGAAATGCCCTGAGAAACTCATCTGCAAAGAGCGTCTGAACAGGAAAGTGACAGATGCAGTTTCCTTTCAATCATAGTTAGATGTATGCAATGTAGAAACTGGACCTTGAGTTTTCACTGCAATAGATGAGAGTACTTCTAGTGATGCCATTCCAGGTATCTTAATTAGAAAGAGTCCAAAAATGTTGCCAATGAAAATTAAGATTTCCTTTCAGGGATTTTTTCCAGAAAAATCAGACAGCTATTATCAAAAAACTCCAGATATCAGCTTAGCTGATGGAAACCTAGGGCTCCCTGAATATGCACAGTAAGATCCCACCACCACTTCCAGCAAATATGGACTGTGCCAAATTTCTACCTTTTGGGGACTAGGTCTAGCACATCTGCCACCACTTCATGTGGTGCAGTAGAGCTTGCAGCACTCTCAGAAGCGGGAAGAGATTCCTCAGACCACAGCAAACATTCTGTGTGGGTCCACCCTGAAAGAGGAAAGGCAGGCCCCTCCTCCAGCAGTGTGGTATGATGTCTCACACCAGGCAAGGTTAGATAATGACAGTATGACATCTCATAAAAAATCTACCAAGTTATGATTATTATCCTCTCCTTATCAGAGGCTCAAGAGCAAGGATGATCAGTCAAGCTTGCAGCAGCTACAAGAAGTCAGAATCCAGGACAGATCCTTGGAATTTAGTACATTTATACAAATAAAAACAATGACAGATGAAACAGGGTCTTGCCTGCATGAGAGGCTGCTCTATTATTCATGGGTCCAGCCCAGCCACCCTGCACTCTGGCTCTTTTTCTTTTGTCTTCCATTACTCTTCACAAGTTATCTTCCAGCTCCTTGAGAAAAGATGGTGTGTGTTTTTCTTTCCTGTCTCAGAAGAACAATTAAGCAAGTGAGACCCACATATGAAGTTGCTTGCTACTCCTAGGGAGCTGCTGTAACATATAAACAGTTACACCCACAAGCTATACATCCACATTTCAAAACCTTGCCATGAACTCACAGCATAGCTTCATATAGGAGCTACCCTTAGTTACAGTGCAATCCTATGCATGCTTACTCAGAAGTCCCACTGGGTTTAATGGGAGTTACTCCCAGGTAAGCATGTATAGGATTGCAGCCAGCATCAGCCTCCACGCACAAGCAATGTTTGGAAAAGCCTGGGTCACATAACGGTCCAGGGGATCGGCGAGCACTGATCTGCAAGATCCCCATTCAAATCTTGAACCAGACGCACTTGAACGCCTAGGAAAGACTCATAGTAAGCAGTTAGGGGGGCTGCGAATGGGCGGGGAGAGAGAAGAAACAACAGAATTCCCTTCCTTCTCAAGCAAGGATAGGAAGGTGCGCGGAGGGGAACAGGCTATGCCTCCCCTCCCTGAAAGGCTGAAGGAGGCCCAGAACTGCAGCTCCGCAACGAGACACTGACAACTGGAGCTTGCTGGCCGGACGAGCTGACGCGTAACCCTCCGTCACTCCCCAGCGGCCCTGCTCAGACCTGCTCCCTCCCACGTCCCTTTCATCCCCGACGCAGCAACAGACCACAAACTCGCCCAACAACAACAGCCGCAACTCACCAACACAGGCGAGACCCCGTCATGGAAAGCCCCGAGTCTGCGCGCGCAACTTCGCTCCCCGCCTCTTTTCTGCACGAACCCGAGAGCCAACGGGGCGCCGCCCACCAGTGAGAAAAATGCCACAGCAAAGCGCCGCCCCGGCTGCGCTTGAAGTTGGTGCAAAAGCGTTGCCAGAGTGGGTGCGGCCGGCAGGAGTCTTGCCGTTGGGCTGCAATCTTAAACTCGCTTACTGGCGGAGTAGGGACTGTGCGGGGGAACTTCTGAGTAAGCAGCCAAGTCCTGGGCCAGCTTCACTGAGTTCACTGTGACTTATTCTCCCAGATAACCGTTAAGGCTGCAAGCTTACATTCTTTCCTGGAAGCAAGTGGCAGCCCCGCATAGGTCTCCGTGATACCATGAGCTATCGATCGAAAGGTCGGCAGTTCGAATCCGCAACGGGGTGAGCTCTCGTTGCCTGGCCAGCTCCTGCCAACCTAACAGTTCCAAAGCATGTTAATGCGAGTAGATAAATAGGTACCGCTTGCGGGAAGGTAAACAGCGCTCCGTGTTCCAGCCGAATGCTACGCGCTGCGGCAAGGAGAGTCTAGAGTCAGACATGACTGGACTTAATTGTCAGATTGCTCAGTATTTTTTTAAAAAAGATTTCTATACCACTGTTCTGGTGCCCAAAGCACTTCACAACATAAAATATAATAATACATTTAAGTAAAAACATTAAAAGTAAATAAAACGTTACAGATGCAATTAATGTAAAAACAGCAGCAACAAAAAAATAGCAACAAAGACCTACAGGTATTAGTTAAAAAAGGGGTCCATAAGACTGAAGTCCCTCAAACACCAAGCAGAATAGGTATGTTTTTGCATCCTGCTGCAAACTATGCAAAGTAGAGGTCGTCATCAGACTTTCTGGCAGGTGGTTCCAGAGGCATGGTGCCACAACCGAAAAGACCCTGCATCTTACCGCCACCCCCTTGGCTTCCAATGGTGGCGGTAACCTAAGCAGGGCTCTGTCTGAAGATCGTAGGGGATGTTCAGGATTATGTGGGGGAAGGCGATCCTTGAGGTATCCTGGTCCTATGCCATATAGGGCTTTGAAGGTCATCACCACCACCTTGGATTGGGCTTGGAATAGAATGGGTAGCCTGTGAAACTGCTGGAGCAACAACATGCAGAACATGCAACCACATCCAAACTTACACTACAGTACATCCCATTAATTTCCCAGAACTGCTGCATGGATCCTGAAATGGAAGTTACAATAGAAAGCATTCTGTGAAGCTACTCACCACCACCCCTGGATATTTTGGACATTATCCAAAACCCCCTACTACAGCTTTAAACTAAGTGTGTCAGGGAGGGGAGAAAAGATTTAGGATTGGAAGAAAATGGCATTCTGATCCTAATTAATTCTGAGCAGTGTAGCACAGGGGTGCAATTGTGCCACACCACCACTCAGTTCCAGGCTGGTGGTTCAGTTTACCAGTCCTAACCCTTAGCAGTGTAACTATTATGCAGTATTCTGGGGTGGGGTGTAGACAGAGAATACATTGTGTAACTAGGTGGCATGAAACAGTTACAAAATCCACATGTGTGCATGTGCAAGAGAGAGAACATTGGCTTCCTAATCTTGCAGGAAAACACTGGGGTCAAAATGATGCTCTGCCTGTCCTTCCCCCCCCCCATCCTCCAGCTCTGGTCATGGGTGGTGCATGCCCTTTATCCCTGGCAGCGTCTCCTCAGGGCCACAGGCAGAGAAATGAGTCATGTGGTGTGCTATCCTTGAGTTCAATTCTCTCCCCTCAATCCTCACCTTGAGCCCAAGGAGGCAGAACCTTCCCTGTGTAATGCAACATGGCAAACTAATGAAACACTAAAACTGTTAACTGTACATATGGGGGCAAAAGTTATTTTTAATTGAACTTCATGCTTTCCATGTTCATGTATTGGGCAGAAAGTTTAGAGTTCTTGGATCTTTGCACTTACAGAACATAGGAAATTAAGACATTGAGTAATTAGTTCCTGGTTGTAAGCATTGTCCTAAGCACCACAATATTTTATTTTAACAAAAAGTTTAAAAAAAAGCTATAGAAATTGCTTTAAGTTTAAACTTGTGGAATTGCAGGTGTGAAGTGTCAAGATTGAAAGAAGTGATCAAAAAAGGTTCTCTCTAAAGAAATTGACAAAATGTTGCCTTATAATTATCTAATATACCTACTACACCAAAAAAATGTGAATATGTGAACTATCAATACTGACCACTTCCCACATGGAAGTGAAACCACAGAAGACAATTCATGTAGCAGTTCGTGAGTTCACCCTTTCAGAAATGGACACAGCGATAGCACAGGCATGGATTTTGATACTGACAGATGTGCAAAAACCCAACATGGAATTTCTTCAAGTGTTTAAATATTTTGTAGTCAGCCCGCATCTTATGCAAGGGGTTGTATTCCGAGATCATCGTGTAAAGCCAAAATTGCATAGTTGAAACTCTTAAAGCTAACAAATGGGTACTGTGTCAACTAAACGTACAGTACAAGACACATGTGGGAACTGACATAACAGCAGCTCCATTCTCCAGTTTCTAGCTCTCTCTCTCTGGGCATAAACAGAGTATGTGGACAGAGTTGCCTGCACTAAAACTGTTTTTCTCTGGGTGGTTTTTTTTTTTGGGGGGGGAGCGCGCATATACTTGAATTCGTGTGAGTTTATCGTGTGTAAGATGCAGGCTGATTGTATTTAATGTCTATTTAATAGACATTCAATTTTAAGTGAAAGTTTTTGGCAATCTGTTAATAACTTTATTTGGACAAACCAAAAATGACACAAAGCCTTGAGAAGCAACATTTCACATTTTCTAGAGCAGTGGTTCCCAACCTTTTTAACACTGGGACCCCCTTTTGTAGAATGACAATCGGTCAGACAATCTGTCATAAGATCTAGGGCCAGAAGTGATGTCATTAAGCAGGAAATTGTCATTTTTTAATTAATTACATTGTTTAATAAATCACACTTTTTAAAGTTGTACAGGTGGGCCCCCATATCCACTGATTCGCTATCCACTGTTTCAGTTATTCACGGATCGTGGGGACACCCCCCCCCCAGGCTTTTACTTTTTTCCCAGTAAGCTTCGTTTCTTCCTTAAAGAAACAGGAGAAGCAGCCTCTAGCTGCTTATTACAGGCAAGTAGAACGAGACTAAGTACTAGAGAGGCTCTGCAAGGTTAACAGATACCTTGCAGAGCCTCTCTAGGACTTAGTCTCGTTCTACTTGCCTGCAATGGAGGCTGCTTCACTGTTTTGAGGAAGAAACAAAGCTTGCTGAAAGAAAAATAAGAGCTGGGGGGGCAAGCATGCCTGTCTGTAGGGGAGGCAGGGTGGGGGGGCCTTCAGGAAGCCATGGAGGGGGTGTTCACTCTTATCCACGGTTTCAAGTATCCACGGAGGGGCCTGGAACATATCCCCAGCGGATATGGGGGCCCACCTGTACTCATAAGCAGTCCCATTTGGGTGGGTGGGGGGAGGAGTGACCTAATACTTTCTGCTTGCCTTTTTGCATCTGTAACACAAGGTGAATAAAAAAGCCTCAAGAGAGCATCAGACACTTTTTCTCTGCAGAGTGTGTGTGTGGGTAGTTTTGTCCCTAGTGGCCTGGGAACAGGTGCTGGATCCTTGGTTCTGCCAAGACGGGCGAAGGCCCGAGCCCTTCGGTTTCATTCTTGCCTTCAGCTACACCAGACCTCACCCTGAGGCCCTAGGCCCCACGGTCTCAATGGAACGAGCCACCGGCCGAGGGGGTGCCTTATTTTCCATTCCCCTCCAAGACGTGGCATGATGACTCTCTAGGGGCCAGCAAGAGCGCTTTTAAAGTGGAGTGCTCACTTTAAAAAAAAGAGCGGGGGGGGGTCGCACAGGGTGGCCCTCTTAAATCAACTTCAACTTTCTTCCAACTTTCTTCCCTCATCATTCTCCACAACTCCTTGTTACAAGGGAGTTCACAGAGGAGGCCAGGCACGCTGGCCAGCACGGGAGATCAGCGCTCCCATTGCTGGAGCAGAGCTAGCGTGCCCTGGAGTCTGAAGGCTCCTCAGATAGCGGCGGAACGCAACATGGCCAGCGGAGATGGGAGAAGTGAGGCCAGCGTCATGGAGGTTGAACCAGGTAACCACAGGATGACCTCGGGGGAATGGGAAACACCTGGCGCAGGGGTTACAGGGGTGGGGCCAAGGACGATGGCAGGAAGGGCTGGGTCTCTCGGACTTGAGTGCTATATAAACACTGACTTGGCTGATGATGAGGGGAGTGGTCGCGTCTATCTGAGAACCAGAGCCGAGATTCCAGTGATGCCACAGCAGGAGGTGGACTAGGGTGCCATTAACTCCCTCCCCCTGCTGATGTCCGAGGCCCCAAAGCGAGCCCTCTGGGGGAAGACCTGGTAAGATCCCTCCTTTCACAGCGGCCTGGCGAGCAATCCACAAATCCCGTTGGCCCTGGATATTGGGCTACCTTGGACATCCTACTCCTGGGGTCCCCCTGAACATGAACCCCGACACTATGTCTGAGGTTGTTATTAATTAATTACTTAATTACATAATCCAGTTAATTAGCTAAGTTAAGATACTTACCTAATTAATAATTAGTTAATTAAATATTTCCCTGCAGGGGTAATTAAGAAAATTTGACCGTGCCAGGGGGTACACCTGGCAACAAAGGTTGGGAACCTCTGCCTTATCACATTCCTTAAACGATTAGGGCTAGTTTCTTAGAAATCTAGGATACTTGTTGAATGTTTCACTTTGAACTCAATGGGACTTCTGAGTAGATATACACAGGCAGATTCAAAACGGAATCTTTGATTTGTGTTTGGAAGCTGAGCTCCAACAGTACAGTATTTTGTTCTGTAATTGTAACCATATGAAATGTTTGCTAAATAAAGCAACAGCTGCTAAACATTCAGTGAAATCTTGTTTAATTTTTACAGTATGGTTAGAAAAAGAACCATGACATAGGCACACCAGCTATCTCAAAATACCCTTCCCCTCCCCTCCCAGATAAGTCAGCAATACGAGAACTTCTTATAAGAGAAGTTTTATATAGTCAAAATCCTCCCTCTTTCAAATTAATCTCTACTTAAGAAATATGAACACCATACTCTGGGACACTCTTGCACTCCAGGACAAAACTCTTACTCCTGGTCAGCACCATTGCATCGGTTTTAGTTTCATTTCTATGTAAAATAATATTTAAATATACATTTACTTTGAATTAGAGCCTTAAAAGTTACTCCTGCAAGGGCAGTATAAGGAATGGAGATGCTGACTTTCTAGCATCAGTAACTGCTCCAACTGGAACCCATAGGAGTGGTTCTTCAGTACGTATGCTGCTGACAAAGGCAACTTTTCTCAAGAAAGCAACACACAGTGCAATGGTACGGGGGCAGCTTTTGCTTTCCCCACTGAACCCAGGGTTAGCGTTCTCCAGCTACAAGCCTCAATTGGCACCTAGGATTCTTCGCCCT
Source organism: Plestiodon gilberti rubricaudatus (assembly GCA_026170595.1). Lineage (NCBI taxonomy): Eukaryota > Metazoa > Chordata > Lepidosauria > Squamata > Scincidae > Plestiodon > Plestiodon gilberti. The sequence goes on along the minus strand of JANXHW010000001.1, from coordinate 251,083,770 downwards.
TAATACTGAGCACATTTACAACTCATTGTGTCACAGCATTTATTTTACTTGATCCCCCAAACCACATTTAGCTAATGTTTGAGAAGAAAGAATATTGTGTGATTTCTTGCAGTGTTTTAATGTTTTTTAACTCGTTTTTTTAAACAAGTAATGGATTTTTATTTACAGCCAAATCCTGCCTAAGGAGTGTAACCAGCGCTGGGGTCAATCGGCCTCTTTGGAATTACACCAGCGAAATCGCTGGCGGAAGTCGAAGGAGGCCATGTAATGCGGGCAGGCTGGCCTATGACCTGCCTATGTTCCCACCCAAACCGCCCCCCGTCAGCTAGATCTTGCGCCGGCCTTCTCTGCTCACGAGTAGTCGAAAAAGTGCTATGACGGATTTGGGCAGCAAACACTCGTTCTGCTGCCCATCACAGCGCTAGGATTGCGCTGCTAATAAAATATGTAGACCAGTTTGATATCTATAATGGGTACTAAAGACTATTAAACTTCTATCAAATGTCTCCCCGACATGAATTCCCAAACGCTGCTAGTGTTAAGTAATTTGAAGTAAAACTAGTAATTTCAGTTATTGTCACATCTAACAAAGTACCTTCTAAAACAAAGTTGAAAAACCAAACAATCTACAGGTTGCTCATGGCCTTCTCTCTGTCATCTCTTGGCTCATGCTGGTCTTTGGTCCCCGTCCCCCCCAAATCCCACTCTTCAAATAATGAAAGAACGTATTTGATGCTTGAATGTGGATACTAAGCCACGGAAGATCCTTTCAAAATGATGCAGTTCAGTTTTCTTTTAGTTTCTTCAAATAACGAGCTCTTCCTTTTAAGGATCCGTCCATTATTCTCTTAACGCGATACCACTCAGGCATAAGCAAGCCAAACCAGCCCTAAGAAATGGAAGGAGAAAACACCAGTGATGCTGTCACTGAAGACAAAGATTTCAACATCTTCATTAAGTTAAATCAAGATACAATAAATAAATGTTTAAAAAGCCACTGTTTTCAGAGATAGTACACGTAATGAAAAATCAACAAATAAGTAAGAGCGAAAGCTTTCATGGCTAGGTTGCAGGATATAGGGTATATGGGTATAGATGCCATGTACATATTCTATCAAAGCCAGAGTAAGATTAAAAACAATTTTCAAACACAAACGCAGATTTTAAAAAACAAGTACAAAAAACTGCGACCAGGAAAAATATATTTAAAATCCAAGGCTGAAGATGGTACAAAAAAAAAAAAAAAAACCCCGACGTTTCATTCCAAACTAGGAACTTTTTCCAGATGCAATCACAAGGATTGTAAGATGGTAAGTCAGCAGCGCAAAAAGCCTCAAGTTTAAAAGCTGAAAAAAGCGCAGGAAAACCAAGAACTGATTAGAAATGGAACCGGGAGCTAATTGGAAGTGGAACTCAAACCGAAAGCGGCCGACGAGTTGACCGAGGATGACATCGGTTGTTGATTGTTTTCTTTTATTTCTGTATCTGTCAAACGGACCTTATGAATAATGGGAAACCATATTTCATTAATAAATGAAAGATCTTGCTGTCTGTTAATCAGGTCTCCTGCGTGTCTTTTGCTTATTTCTACCGCTTACAAATTCTGGAGTATTTTGGTGTTGCTGTCATTTATCAGACATTTCGTGCTTTCAAACAAGATCGTATGTCCTGTGCCATACGAATTTACAGTGTGCCATGCTCCTGTGGTCATTGTTACATTGGTATGACCAAAAGATCTATAAATACGAGGATATCGGCGCATGAGGGATCTGTCCGTTTGAAACATTCTGAGCAATCTTTGATTGCTGAACATGCTTTAAAAGCACAGGACATACGATCTTGTTTGAAAGCAAAATGACAGCAACGCCAAAATACTCCGGAATTTGGAAGCAGTAGAAATAAGCAAAGTCATGCAGGAGATCTGATTGACAGCAAGATTTCATTTATTAATGAAATATGGTTTCCCATTATTCATAAGGTCCGTTTGACAGATACAGAAATAGAAGAAAACAATCAACAACCGATGTCATCCTCGGTCAACTCGTCGGCCGCTTTCGGTTTGAGTTCCACTTCTAATTAGCTCCCGGTTCCATTTCTAATCAGTTCTTGGTTTTCCCACGCTTTTTTCAGCTTTTAAACTTGAGGTTTTTGCGCTGCTGACATACCATCTTACAATCCTTGTGATTGCATCTGGAAAAAGTTCCTAGTTTGGAATGAAACGTCGGGGTTTCTTTTTGTACCATCTTCAGCCTTGGATTTTAAATATATTTTTCCTGGTCGCAGTTTTTTATACTTGTTTTTTAAAATCTGCGTTTGTGTTTGAAAATTGTTTTTAATCTTATTCTGGCTTTGATAGAATATGTACATGGCATCTACACCCATATAACCTATATCCTGCAAAATAAATAAATGATTTTAAAAAGTCACCGTTTTCAGAGATAGTACACGTAATGAAAAATCAACTCTGAACACTACATACCAAGAAGGAATGCGACGGACACCCAAAAGTCTTAGTCTCTACGCCAATTGTGTTGATGGCATGTTTTACGTATTCTTCAGGTGTAGGTCTAAACATGGATGGACGGACCCTAGACATTTTTGTAACCACTAGATATGGTTCAACAGTCTGAAAAGAGATAGCATTATTTCTCTTAAAAGGAGGTCTTTATGGATATTTAATATATCAAGAAGCAAATAAAGCACATCCCATGTATTCCATTATTAAAAATATGCAAGCAGCTTTCACTCTTAACAAACAGGCTTTATTATTTAAAAAGTAAAAACATGATCATTTGGCTAGTTTAAACCCCTTTTGCCCTGAGGCCATATTTCCCCAGAACTTCCAAATGCCAGTTTGTCACATGTTTAAGGTACCCCCAAACAGAAAACCACCTGCAAAAAAATTTCCCAGGTGTGCCATATACCTGTAGCATGGGTGTTGCGAACGCCACTCATTGGGGTTTAAGGCATAACAAATTTGTCCATTCATTCCTATGTAAAGCATAGACCTGACAACACAAGATCTCAAACACACACATAGTTGTGTTATGCACACAGCTTCTGTGCTTTAGGATTGTGTAGGGGGATGTCCCAGCACAGTGTACCCCAAGTTACAAGTCACTACCTGCCAGGGTTTTTTTTTTAATGGCAATTTGAACCCTTTAATTGCTGCAGCTGAAGTTGTGAGTTCACCACTACAACGCTCAAAAAAACATAGTTGTGTTCTGCACACAACTTCTGCGCTTCAGGGTTCTTTAGGGGTATGTCTCAGGACAGTGTACCCCAAGTTACAAGTCTCTGCCTTCCAGGGTTTTTTTTATGACCCTTCAAACCCTGTAAGTGCTGCAGCTTTAGTTGTGAGTTCAGCACAAAAAAACGCTCAAACACATCTACATTGAGCTGCCTGCAAAAAACCTGCTGAACATCAGTATAACACAGCAACCTGGCAGATCCCTGCAAACAGTCAGTTTGAGGCTGGAGACAGAATTCTTAGTACCCCAACCTTCACCCCCTCCTAGGCTCAGCCTGAGGGGAGAATAGAAAAAAAACAAAACCCAGAAACAAACAGCCAACTTACAGGAATAGCATTAGATTACCCTCTAAGGCCCAATGAGTTGTTTGCACAACGCCTTGTGTTTCTCCTTCTTACAGCTCTGTAAAACTGATCACCTGCACCTGAGGTGTTGGAAACAAAGTGGATTCAAAAGCCAGGGCCTTGGTCACGAGAAAAAAAGCCAGAAATCCACTCACAAAGTATAGGAAATGGTGCAATATGATGAAAATGGCTGCATAGGTCTATTTTGTTACCCATATAACCCCAATGAAGGCTTTGAGCAACGCCTAGTTCTGCTCCTGCTTACAGCTGTGTACAGCTGCTCACCTGCACCTGAGGTGCTCAAAACAAAGTGGATTCAAAAGCCAGGGCCCTGGCCATGAAAAAAAAGCCAAACTTTCATTTCTAATTTCAATGGGGAGGGGGTACCCTTCAACCAATTCCTGCACCTCGTTTTCCCTAAAAACAGTGATCTTTGCTGTTCTGGGGGGGTCAGTGGGGTGCAGGGATGTATCTAAGTAACTAGGTCACGAGTGTGAGTGCGAGTACGAGTCATTTTTGCAAGAGTGCGAGTCTGAGTGCGAGTCAGTGTCAAAATTTTTGGGCAAGTACAAGTCAAGTGCGAGTCATTTTTGCACGAGTGCGAGTTGAGTACGAGTAAGGCCAGAAACCACGAGTCACAAGTCGAGTCACTTTGGGGAAAATGGCTTTTCCCCTGAAAATGGGGTGGGTGTGTGTCTGTGTGGGGTGTGTGTGGGGACCTCTGAGACTTTTAAAGCACCCACTTGACTCCCCCTATGCCCTTTCCCTCACCTCTCAGTCTTGTCACCACCCATCTGGTTTGGGAAAAACAAGCGTGTCTACATTCAAACCATTTATTATTCCCTCCCTGCACCTTCCCCTTGCTGAGCCAAGCATCCCTTGGGCTCGGAGTTTTGGTCAATGAGGAGGAACTGCTGCGGCAGCTTCGCCTTCCCTCACTCCTCCCCACCCCTCGCGCTCGGAGTTGTGGCCAATGCCAAACAGACAGCAACAAAAGGGGGGGGGACTCAGAGCCAGGCTTGCTTTCCCACCCCCTTGAAAACCCTTCCTCCCTGCTGCCCTCCTCCTCCGAGGTCTCTACTGCACCTGCTTGCCTGCCTGCCTGTGTTGATGCTGGCCATTAAAGGAAAATGACTTGGAAATGGCAAGTCGTTACCCCCACAAGTGCAAGTCAAGTACGAGTCCCGTGGGTCGCGAGTACGAGTGCAAGTCAGTGGGCCACGAGTACAAGTACGAGTACGAGTCAGGGAAAAAGTGGCTAAGTCACACTTGCGAGTCGAGTCATTTGACTCGAGTCCCCATCACTGGTGGGGTGACCCTAGAACTCTGAAAATTGTTTTAAAAAATAGTTTCACCTGTCTAATTTCCACAAAAAAGTCCAGAAAAATTGGGGGAAGCCCTTTTTTAAGAAACTATTTTCTTTCAGGCGTTGCTCAAAGCACTCATTGGGGCAAAATGGGTTTTAAGATCTACAGATCTACCCTTTTTCTGTATTTACAGATTAAAAAACATGGTCTTGAATATCACTTCCTTTTTGTGAAAGGAATTGAGTTCTGTTAAGGAAATGGGGGTTTTCCACACACCCCTTCCTCTGTAACTTCCTGCAACCTCAGGAAGTTTTTTTACCAAGGGCTGAGGGACCCTCTAGAAAAGGATTGCATGTGGCATGGGGAGAGGGGCTGCACCACTAAATATTTCTAAATATATTGCAAAAAATATTTCTTTACTCAGCGTGTAATTCATCTGTGGAACTCCTTGCCACAGGATGTGGTGATGGCACCTGGCCTAGATGCCTTTAAAAGGGGTTTGGACAGATTCATGGAGGAAAAGACCATCACAGGTTACAAGCCATAAGCAACCTCCTGGTTTTAGAAGTGGGTTTTCTCTGTGCCAGGTACAAGGGAGTGACAACGGGAAACAGGTTACCTTGTTGTCTTGTGCTCCCTGAGGCATCTGGTGGGGCCACTGTGTGATACAGGAAGCTGGACTAGATGGGCTTTTGGCCTGATCCAGCAGGGCTCTTCTTATGTTCTTACCACAGTGCAGATACTGTCTACAACAGCTAACTCCATGTAACTTTAAACGCAGTTTGAGTCTGTGTTCGTTTAACAAAAATAGCATGTATTAAAAGCATGAGAAGCCTCAACATCTAGAGGGGCTGCTGAGTTGTCCAGTCGTTGTTTGAGCATCATCGTCTCCCTCAACTGACTGGTAAACAGAGGACCCAACTCTGAGCCAGGTGACTCTCAGTATCTAATCCCACAAGGAAAGCAGGGTTAATGCTCATAAGCCAGTGGTTCCCAAACTTTTTTGACTCGCGGCTCCCTTGACCTCCCTCGCCGTTAGCCGTGACTCCCCATTACAGTGCATGGAAGAAACAGGCACTCTTTACATGCTCAGAGGCACCCTTTCTTATATGTATGTGTATATTCCCAAAACGAGCCCTAAAGTGGATTTTCCATGCTTATGCTGAGCAGCAGCTAAGCCAGGAGTGCGCAGGGTGGGGTTGGGATGCTGCCCTCCCTCCATTGGCAGGCCTGGGTAGAGGGCACTGATGTCGTCTGTGTTAGTCCTATTCATGGCAAGAGAAACATCAAAGCATGGGAGGGAAGCCCCAGTTGCACAAGAGAGAAAGAGAGGGAAAGCTAGCTCCTTTTGGTAGCATCTTTGCAAGATGAAAAACAGATTCTTATACTGCCTGGCAGTTTCCGGGGGGGGGGGGTTGTCCCAGCAAATAGAGTGGGGAACTAACTTAAGATGGGTCAGAAAGGAAGGAGAGAAATCCTAATAATTAATCAACCAAACTAAACATAGAAATCAAAGACTGTATGTAAAGCAGAACCTGCTCTGCACCATTTTCAATTGCAGTTCTTGCATTTGTTTTGTGTTTGCTTTATTAAAAACATTCAACAGAAAGAAAATACTTTACCTGCAATGTCTCAGGATTTGGAGAGAAAGGAGATGCTGTCTTTGCAGCTCCAGCTCCAAAGTACCGGTACTCAGCTTATCAATAGAGTTGTTAATCGTTCTTTAGCTTCGCTCACGCTGTGGTTAAAAACAAGACGTGGAAACTACCTACAAACCTGAAGTGTTTTGAAATTAACTTTGAGTGACCCGATGTGAAGAGGGAGCTTTTCCCGATCTTTGTTTTTGCGCTCTCTCTCTCTCTCTTGCAAGCAAGAATATGTGTTAATTAAAAGATTAACGCGAGGCGCCTAGCTACTTTTGATGACGCACTTGGGAGTCGCGCCTCACACTTAGAGAACCTCTGCTCATAAGCGATTAAAAAAATGGGTGTCTCTCTCTCTCTCTCACACACACACACACACACACACACACACACACACACCTTTGTGCATTTGCCCAGGTCCAATGGTGGAAGGGTCCAATGGTGCCAGGTCCAATGGTCTCCTTCATGGATCATTGCCTTGTCGTGGCGAAGGGGCTTGCGTAACTCAATGAAGCCATGAGCTATGCCGTGCAGGGACACCCAAGACGGACAGGTCGTAGCAGAGAGTTCTGACTAACAACCCACTCCAGTAACCTTGCCAAGAAAATCCCATGAACAGTACCAAAAGGCTAAAAGATATGACGCCGGAAGATGAGCCCCTCAGGTCGGAAGGTGTCCAATATGCTACTGAGGAAGAGCGGAGGACTATTCCAAGTAGACCCAGAAAGAGTGAAGCGGCTGGGCCAAAGCCAATAGGACGTCCAGCTGTGGATGTGTCTGAGGTTGAAAGGAAAATCCAATGCTGCAAGGAGCAATACTGCTTAGGAATATGGAATGTGAGGTCTATGAATCAAGGCAAGCTGGATGTGGTCAAAAATGAGATGATAAGATTGAACATTGACATCTTGGGAATCAGCGAACTAAAATGGACGGGCATGGGCGAATTTAAGTCAGGTGACCATCATATCTACTACTGTGGGCATGAATCCCTTAGAAGAAATGGAGTAGCCCTCATAGTCAATAAAAGAGTGGGAAAGGCAGTACTGGGGTGCAACCTCAAAAACGACAGAATGATTTCAGTTCGAATCCAAGGCAAACCATTCAACATTACAGTAATCCAAGTGTATGCCCCAACCACTGATGCCGAAGAAGATGAAGTTGACCGGTTCTATGAAGACCTACAACACCTTCTAGAACTAGCACCCAAAAAAGATGTCCTTTACATCATAGGAGAATGGAATGCTAAAGTAGGAAATCAAGAAATAAACGGAACAACAGGCAAGTTTGGCCTTGGAGCGCAAAATGAAGCAGGGCAAAGGCTAACGGAGTTCTGTCAAGAGAACACGCTGGTCATAGCAAACACTCTTTTCCAACAACACAAGAGGCGACTCTACACATGGACATCACCAGATGGTCAATACCGAAACCAGATAGATTATGTGCTTTGCAACCAAAGATGGAGAAGCTCTATACAATCAGTAAAAACAAGACCTGGAGCTGACTGTGGCTCAGATCATGAGCTTCTTATTGCAAAATTCAGACTTAAACTGAAGAATGTAGGGAAGACCACTAGACCAGTCAGATATGACCTAAACCATATCCCTTATGAGTATACAGTGGAGGTGAAGAATAGATTTAGGGCATTAGACCTGGTAGACAGAGTGCCTGAAGAACTATGGACGGAAGTTTGTAACACTGTACAGGAGGCAGCAACTAAAACCATCCCAAAGAAAAAGAAATGCAAGAAAGCAAAGTGGCTGTCAGATGAGGCTTTACAAATAGCTGTGGAAAGAAGGAATGCAAAAAGCAAAGGTGAAAGGGAAAGATATAAACAACTGAATGCAGAGTTCCAGAGAATAGCAAGGAGAGATAAGAAGGCCTTCTTAAATGAACAATGCAAGGAAATCGAGGAAAACAACAGAATGGGGAGGACTAGAGATCTCTTCAAGAAAATTGGAGATATCAAGGGAACGTTTTGTGCAAAGATGGGCATGATAAAGGACAAAAAAGGCAAGGACCTAACAGAAGCAGAAGAGATTAAGAAGAGATGGCAAGAATACACAGAAGAACTATACAAGAAAGATCTTAATGTTCTTGATGACCACGCTGGTGTGGTCACTGACCCAGAGCCGGACATCCTAGAGAGTGAAATCAAGTGGGCCTTAGGTAGCATTACTAACAACAAAGCTAGCGGAGATGATAATATCCCAGCTGAGCTACTTAAAATCCTAAATGATGATGCTGTGAAAGTGCTGCACTCAATATGCGAACAAATTTGGAAAACTCAGCAGTGGCCAAAGGATTGGAAAAGGTCAGTTTACGTTCCAATTCCAAAGAAGGGCAGTGTCAAAGAGTGTTCAAACTACCGTACAATTGCACTCATTTCACATGCTAGCAAGGTTATGCTCAAAATCCTACAAGCTAGGCTTCAGCAGTACGTGGACCGAGAACTACCGGACGTACAAGCTGGGTTTCGAAGAGGCAGAGGAACTAGAGATCAAATTGCCAACATGCGCTGGATCATGGAGAAAGCACGAGAGTTCCAAAAAAACACCTACTTCTGCTTCATTGACTACGCAAAAGCCTTTGATTGTGTAGATCACAACAAACTGTGGCAAATTCTTAAAGAGATGGGGGTACCAGACCACCTTACCTGTCTCCTGAGAAACCTGTATGCGGGTCAAGAAGCAACAGTTCGAACCGGCCATGGAACAACCGATTGGTTCAAAATTGGGAAGGGAGTACGGCAAGGCTGTATATTGTCACCCTGCTTATTTAACTTATATGCAGAGTACATTATGAGAAATGCAGGGCTGAATGAATCACAAGCCGGAATCAAGATTGCCGGGAGAAATATCAACAACCTCAGATATGCAGACGATACTACCCTAATGGCAGAAAGTGAAGAAGAACTAAAGAGCCTCTTGATGAGGGTGAAAGAGGAGAGTGCAAAAGTTGGCTTGAAACTCAACATTAATAAAACTAAGATCATGGCATCGGGTCCCATCAATTCCTGGCAAATAGAAGGGGCAGAAATGGAAGCAGTAACAGATTTTACTTTTCTGGGCTCCAAGATCACTGCAGACAGAGACAGCAGCCATGAAATTAAAAGACGCTTACTCCTTGGAAGGAAAGCTATGGCAAACTTAGACAGCATAATAAAAAGCAGAGATATCACCATGCCAACAAAAGTTCGTATAGTCAGGGCAATGGTGTTCCCAGTAGCAATGTATGGCTGCGAGAGTTGGACCATAAGGAAGGCTGAGCGCCGAAGAATAGATACTTTTGAACTGTGGTGCTGGAGAAGACTCCTGAGAGTCCCTTGGACTGCTAGGAGATCAAATCAGTCAATTCTAAATGAAATCAAGCCTGACTGTTCCCTGGAAGGACAGGTACTAAGGCTGAAACTCAAATATTTTGGCCACCTAATGCGAAGAGAGGACTCTCTGGAGAAGACTCTGATGCTGGGAAAGATTGAAGGCAAAAGGAGAAGGGGAAGGCCAAGGATGAGATGGTTAGACAGCATCACCGATGCAACGAACATGACAATGAGCGAACTCAGGAAGATAGTGGAGGACAGGAAGGCCTGGCGGGATATGGTTCATGGGATCACGAAGGGTCGGACACGACTTAACGACTGAACAACAACAACAACGGTGGAAGCATCTGATGCTTCGTGGGAAGGCTTGCATGCTCCCCTTGCTGCAAGTGTGTGTCAGGACCAAGAGTTGCATGAGTAAGTAGGGTAGGAAAAGTAACAATAGGGTTTTATTTTATCTGCTACTTGTATTTTACTTTGCCACCCACCCTTTTTTCTCCTTTTATTAGTTTATCAATGCCTTTTCTCTTTTTACTTTGCCTCTTTCCCCAAGTTGTTTATTTTACAGACTTTTAGTAAAGAAGTTTATCACCGTTTTACCTGACTGGTCTCAATTTACTCGGGAGGAAGCAGGCCCACATTTTGCCGTTTGATTTCAAGGGGACCCCCCCCCATTTAGGGGATGCTTGTTAACCTAGAAGGGAGGTTCTTCAAAGGCGGCCTCCTTTTCTCCACACTTAAGTTTTGAGTAGTGACAGGAAACTATTTTTCCCCGTTTACCCAATTACATGGGTCAAGCAACGAGGTGGGTACTAATCACCAATTGCTAGGCGCTGTGCCCATCTTGCTCTCTGTCTTCCCTTGCAGTGATGTTTTAGCTCTTTTGGGATCTGGATTAGAATACAAGCATATGGTTTTTACCACAGAAGAAATGTCCCGTTTGAGGCAAATGGGATCTTCCTCTGGAGGGAAATTGCACAAGAGATTTGAGAGGAGTTAAAGCCCCCATTCCTCCACATTGCAATACTAACCCAGAAGGCCTTCCCCCATATGTGCATGCCATTTTCGTTTAACAAACAAACCAAAAACCTCACACTCACGAGTGAAAAGTCAAGCTAAACTTGAAAGGGATGTGCAGTTTGATGCTTACAATTGCATTACTCAGCTACAGCACTAGATGGCACCAAAGGATGTTTAAAAAGCCCAATTTAGTTAGAAAGTGCAGCTTTTGGTCTCTGACAAGCTCCATTAAAAGTCTTATTTAATATTAGGGGATCCTTTGATTTAACATTTTATTATGTTCATAATAAAGTTCATTCTTTTTCAAGGTCTGGTTCATTATTTTTCAAGGGCACCCTACCTTCACAAGTCAGCACAATAATAGATTGCTTTTACCTACTACAAGCTGGGATCAAAATGGGGTAAGGAAATTTTAGGCTCTGATCTGGCTGATAAAGGAACCACACTGCTCCCTGTAAAGAAGGTGAAAGAGAAGAGCCAATGCCCAAGTGAGATGGTGGATCTTCCGGAACAGAGATGAGCCACTCCTTTAGTTACCTAAGTATCCGATTCTGAATATATTACATTAGTGTCTCAAATACTGCTTGCAGATATGAACCCATGGTGAGGTACACGGCCTGTCTCAGATCTTTATGGAGATTCATCCTGCCTAGATGACCCAAGAATCTCTATGGTTAGGCAATGGCATTTTTCTGTAATATACTTAAGTTTGTTGCGTTAAAAATACATAAAATGGCCCTCCTGAAGTTGCTATTAACCCAGGGACAGAGGTTCCCACCAACGCTAATGGGAGCTTCCTCCTTGGGTCAACAGAGAAAAGAGGAGGGGGAATTTGTCAGGGACATATGCAAGGGGAAAAACCCAATCCTGACTTCCCCTTGGCTGCTATTTAATGTACATGTACACAGCCAGAACTATGCATTTAACTAATACTATAGTTTGGCTTTTAAGCCAACAGTGAGACCAGAGGTACAGAAACCATAATAAGCCAATAAATCACATTCAATTTCACATTACAGTATATATCTTGAGGCACTGAACTCATGTTAACTACACAGTGCAGTCCTCCTTAAGCCAGCTCTCAGCAACTCCTGACAGTTGTGGGTGAACTGTACAACTTCACTATAAGGTTTTGCATGTAGCAAAATTACACAATTTCTCTCTCCAACATGGCATGTTTAAAATTCACCATTAAAAAAAAAGAAAAGCTGTACTAAGAGTTACAGAACCGCTATCCTCAGAGGAAACTTGGATCTAAGCACTATCTCCCATTTATGCAAGAAGGAGCAGGGCAGGATTTTTCAATTTGCTCCTGAAGGTTTGGGGACCCTCAGGAACAAAATGATATGTGACACAGGGACTGGAAAGGGAAGAGGCAACAGCTGAAGAATCACACCCCTATCCTTTCTTCTATGAGCAGAAGACAGGGTTTGGATCCAATACATTATATTTTAATGACCCTTTTCCACACTCCAAAGAGACTTTATAGCAATGATCACCTTTTGTTGCCATATTATTTGGAATGAAACAATTTCACTCACCTGCACAAAGATACCCTTGCTTCGGTACTCTCCGCTGAGACCTTGAGAGAAGAAAGCCACAAAAGCCTAGAGGCAGGCAACAGAGCAGTCTGGTGTTAATATACTATATGCAAACGCACACACCTTACAGCATGCTTTTCATGTGTGTTAAGTCACTTACAAACGTAAGAAGCGGTCTTCTACTGCAGCAGTTCATTGGTCCATCTAGTTCAGTCTTATCTACGCTGACTGGCAGTGGCTCTCTACGTTTCAGACAGCAGTCCTTCCCCGTCCCACTGGGTAACGCCTGGTACTGAACATAGGCTTTTCTGCATGCAAATCAGGTGCTGTACCACAGAGCTACAACCCCATTCCCTTAAAAAGGCTAAACTCCTCATCCTGATGATATGGTCTTGTGCATTCCAGCCATGGCCTGCAGGTATTACTTTCTCAGGAAAAGCAATCTATTCTCAGTCACTGGAGTGGACATTGACTAGTGCCAAGTTGAACCCCAACAGCACTTCCGCTAAAACAAAAGAGAGCAGAACTTCCAGAGACTCTCCCTGCCATACTTGACACTACAATATTCTTCAATCCTGAGGGTAGAGAAGTCCCATTCTATAAGGAGTGCACAGTTTATGGTTCTCTGAATTCAAACCACTGGCACTGTGAAACTGATGCGCTGCCTTTAGCAGTTTCACTGTTGGGGATTCTAGGAGAGGACTGTTTATTTTGCTAACAATTAAAACACTACATTTTATGCCATCTTGGACATCATCTTTAGGCACAAGTTAAGTATCTTAAAAGATAGACAAATAAAATATCCAATTTTTTCCTACCTTCCCTTCCCACTATTATATTACAGTGATCTCTGAAGGAGAGAGCACTTACTTCCTAAGAGTTGAGCATCAGCAAATAGTTAAATTACACTACATAAAGGATGACACACTCATGACTGACCAGGATGATCAACCTTGCTCCAGCTTCAAGTATTAAATGCTTTGCTAGTATTTTTTTTCTTGACCAGCTTACATACCCATAACTAATAGGCTTTCAAATTACATCGTCTCCATCTGCTTTAAACTGAAGCGACAGAGATGCCTGATTCAAGTATCATAGCTCAAGGCTGCACATATGCTACAATTCCTTAGAAGCGTAGAATTCAACTTTCTGAGAATATCTGCTTTTTCGTAAAGTTTCTAGCCTGAATTACTTCAAATACATGCTTCGAAGCGTGTGTGCAATGTCTACCAGAGTCTCCTAAAAGTGAAGAGGCTAAATGAGATTTCTAGTGGCCATGTGTGTGCGTTTGATGCCTATGTAGCTATGACTAGTGGAACCAAAATAAACAATTTAAATCAGCAAGCAAATGCAGAGGTATTAAAAAAATGCAACTTTATTCAATTTGCAGAATTCATACAAACCACACTGCACTGCCTAAAAAAAATCGTATTTAGCCCTGTCTATAAAGCATGCAAAGCATAATGGGACTCCATGATTTTGCACCCTGTATTTGAACAAGAGGAAAAAAAGTAAAACTTTGAGTTGTGCACTACATATTCTGGTTACCACATCTCAAAAAGGATATAGTGAAACTGGAAAAGGTGCAGAAGAGAACGACCAAAATTAGTGGGCTGGAACACCTCCCTTACAAGGAAAGGCTACAGCATTTGAGGCTCTTCAGTCTAGAAAAAGGGAGTCTGAGGGGAAACATGATTAAGAGCGGAATCCTCTTCACCGTCACCGGAAGTAGACGACTACTCTGGAGCACCCCTGCAGAGGCCAGACCAGGTAAGCAGGGATCCAGCAGGGGCGGTTCACCGGGTGAGAGAGGAGGGGCCTTTGGCCCAGCCGGCCCAGGAGGGGGCAGGGGATGGCCTCGGCCATATCCTAACCCCTGCCAGGCAGCTGGGCTGTTACACGGCCTCCTCTGATTTCCGCCAGCGATTTCGCTGGCGGAAATCCAAGGAGGTTGGTCGGGTCGGCATTTACACCCAGTAGATATCCAGCCTGGTGGCAGCCTGGCCACCAGTGTACAGGACCCGGCGGGAAGCCCTGGGCCGTCAGCCAGATCCTTATACAGGATTGCGCTGCCCGACACATAAAATTATGCATGGGATGGATAGAGTTGAATAGAAAGATATTTTCCGTCTCACATAACACCAGAACCAGGGGACATTCACTAAAATTGACTGGTGGGAGAGTTAGAACAGACAAAAGAAAGTCTTTCTTTACCCAGAGAATAATTAATCTGTGGAACTCCTTGCCATAGGATGTGGGGGTGACACCTGGCCTGGATGCCTTTTAAACCTTACGCAGCTACTGCCAGTCCCAGAGAACTGCACAGTACCATATTTGTGCTGTACAAGCTCCCATTCCTTAACTGAATATCACTTTGCAAGGAAAAAGCAGCCACTTACACATACAATCTCAGGAACATTCACTTTTACAGGTCTACTTCAAGGGAACACAATGGCTACATCCAGATGATCCTCCAAAGCATAATTCACATACTACATCTTTCCCTCCTCCATGTGTGGGACAGGTGACCAGAGGCTTCTGTTTTATTTAAGAGTCTGCATCCAAATGCACAACAGCTCAAACCACAGTGTGCTCACAAGCCAGGATCAAACACCACAGAAGTTTCTAATCTGCTGTCCTCAAGCGTGGGGGAAGAAGCATGAGAACCCTAAGATCATCTGAATGCAGCCCCTCTTTCTGAGCAAATGTGTTCTGCATGTTACAGGAGAGCCTGGTTATCAAAATAAGGAATGATAAGCGGTTGCTTTTTTTAAAATTAGCCTTTAAGAACATTGCTTCAGTAGTGATTTCAAAATAATTAAAAATACTAGTCCTGTATGGAGCAATGTATTTAACAGCGCAATCCTAACCAACTTTCCAGCACCAGTGCAGTTGCAATATAGCCCTGAGGTTGAAGAGGACTCCATGACTGCCCCTACACTGCAAAATGCAGTGTGCACCCTGTTGGCACGGCTACACTGGTGCTGAAAAGTTGGTTAGGATTGCGCTGTTAGTCACAAAATAGGGTCCAATAGACAAAGTATACATAACAGTAATAAGAGGATAACAGAGCACTCCAACACTCACATGCCGTTAATATTATATAAAGCGTTTACTATTTACAGCATTGAAATCTTTCCTTCAGTTAAGTGGGACAGAAACGTATGCCAGATACTTTTTCAGATCATTTCTTAACTAGAATTACATAAAAAATTCTAGAACATGAAGCATCTGAAACTATTGGTTTACCTTTGTTGCCGAGTAAAGGGTTACAAGCGGAAAAGGGATATGACCCGCAACAGACGAAATATTCACTATTACTCCCTTGGACCTAAAAGGTAAGAAACACATAGTATATGACGAAAACAAGACCACCAGGAACAGGAGAAATGGGGTGAAAAAATCCTTCCAAAGTTATTTATTGTTACAGGACCCAGTGGCATACTAAGGGCGGTGGGCGGTGGTACGGGCTGCTCCAAGGCGACGGGCCACCCAACCGGGGGGGGGGAGGGCTTTGCATCGACAAAATGTCAATATTGTTTAAGCCTAAAAAGTTCAATACTGTTGATGCAGTTGCTGCGTTCCACGGCTGTCTCAGCTGCTTGCTGCCTCGTTTACTAAAAGTCTTAATTTCCGGGCTAGTTCCCCCACATGACCCCCACCAACCCAATTGGAGTGCATTTAGCGCTCGGCCCTGCTCGTCATCTCTTGGAAGCCAATCAGAATGCAGCCTCATTCTAAGCACTGTATGGCCGGTAGCCCTGCTCAATACTTTTGAAAAATCATTTCACTGTGTGAGTGAATTCCCTGGTGTTTTCTAGTTACTATAAAAACGTGCAGATGCTTTATAATAGGTTAATAATAGTTTACAACATAATGAGTACTTCACTGTGGCAATGGCATTATTTTTAAGGAGGGTTGATCAGGTCTGCCGGGCTTTACTTTTCCTCCTCTCCCCCTCCTTCCATATGTGAATGTGGCTTTCCCCCACCCCTTTTTTATTACAAAGTGTATTGTAAGGGCCTGGTGCTCAGGTGACATACTGTCCTCCTCATTTGGTTATTTTGTTCTACTTCAGAGGTGTCCTTTGGTGGCTTTTCCCCAGTCTGGGTTTTCTTCTCTCTCTCCCCCCCCCCCAATGTTTTCTGCAACTTCAATTTCCCAGTCTCACAACTATGTGGGCATTAATAAATTCATTAATTATTAATTTAATCATTGCAAATTTTGCCGTATGGGGGTGTGGCAAAGGTTCATGGGCCCCGGGTGCCACTGGGCCAATGATAGCACCCAATGAGATTTACAAATGCCAACTATAACTAGTTTCTTAATCCAATTTCGAATATACATGCATAATAAGTGACTAGCTAAAACATACCCTAATACCTTATCAGCATTCTACCTTAAGCAATATAGGAGAAAACATGCTATATTTAGCTCTCCTATTGTTGTTATGGCAACCCTTGCCCGCCCCAGCTGCATGCAAAGTGGTAAAAGCAAGCTGCCTCTGGAATGCAATTATTAACTTGTATGGCAAAACATCAATAATTTACTGTTTGTCTACAGCAGGAGTGTCGAAATCAAACCATGCCAAGGGCTGTGTCATTGTACTGGAGAGGGCACCACCTGGATTGTTGTAGGATGATCATGGATCCACAAATGCTGAATTTGGCTTTATGAAGAAGGGTCACCTTATCACAGGATCTTTTTTGAGTAAATATTTAGAATTCCTTAGTAATAGCTGCACACTGACACCAACTGAAAAGTAGATAATCTGCTCCAATTCTGAAAGTCAGTTCCACTTGCGCAAAGTACTGCAAGGTCCCTGAGACCCCTGAAAACCCACCCTGATTGTTGGACGAAAATTGGGAATGATGAGGGATATGGCATGGGGAGCTAGCCGTGGGAGGGGAAAATGGCTGAAAACCATGCAGAAGAAGCTTTTATGAGCAGAGTGTAGTTTTGGGTCATTCTTCCCTCCCACAGCACTCTCCTGCACTGTATTTCCCCAAGGACCCCCTGAACCTCGGGTTGATGGGAGGCCCCTCAGGACCTTGCCATAGGGATGGGACAGAAATAATAGTTTGTGTGATCACTTTTGCACTTATACACCTTGGGATATAACCCCAAATCAGCAGATAAATACTGTATTTCTCTATCAATATTTATGTACTTGAGTCAATTGGACCCGACAGTGGTCCATGCCTTAATGACATCATGATTGGATTACTGTAACATAATCTACATGGGGTTGCCCTAGAAGAAGGTCTGGATGTTGCAACTGGTGCAGAATGCAGCAGCCCATGTAGTTACCAGAGCTTGACAGTTTGATTATATTAGACCACTGCTCTGGTGGCTGCACTGGCTGCCCATTCGACTCCAGGCCCAATTCAAGGTGCTGGTAGTGACTTTTAAAGCCCTTCATAGTTTGGGACCAGATTATCTGAGGGACATTCCGGCCCAACCTCTTAGATCGTCTGAGGGGACTCTCCTGCGAGCACCACCTCTGAATCAAGTTGGGGGGGGGCAGTGCGAGCCTTCTCTGTAGTGGTGCCACAGTTATGGAACTCCCTTCCAGGGGGGTTGAGAACTATCCCTCCCCTTACAGCTTTTCAATAAGGGCTAAGAACATTTTTATATTCTCAGACATTTGGGTGATGATTTTGGTAGTTAGCCTTCTGTGCCTGTATACTGTTTGGTGCATTTTTGCCTTTCTGTGGATGCTGTTTTTACTCCTAATTATATTGCTTAATTTCTGACCCCAACTCTCTTTATTCATTACATGCTTTGTGTTTGTTTTTCAAAGGCAGAATATATATAATATTTGCATTTGCAATATCTGCCACTAAGGCTTTCCATCTAGCAGTTAAGAACCAAAGGCAACAATCATAGCATGCTTTACCACTTGTCCAGGCATTCCAAAACAGAGAAATTGAGACAGAATTGCAAAAATGCTCCCATAAAGTATTTCTGAAGATAGTCCTATCATAAATTAACTCTCATTTTGAACAACTCTTGGCTGTATATGGGCAAAATGGGCAGTGAATTGGCAATGGTGGAGCTTACCGCAAGGGCACTTTGGGTATTACTTATGAGAATCATGAATACTTATGAGAACATGTGCATCCTGAATCTTTAGTATAAACTATTTTTTGAAAAATAGAGAAAACAGGATTGAGGTAAGTCATACAAGCTTTTCAGATTCAATTCAGAAATATATGCAACAAAATAAGCACACAAAGGTCACCCTTCTCCCCGGTAGTATAGTACAGAAAACTAGGGACACTAGATGGATACAGAAAATTTGAAACCCTTAAGAAATAAGAATCTCTGCTGATGATAATCTCTGAATATCTGCTTTTCCAAAGAGCAGCAAAGCCAATTGCTCTCAAACAGATTTTACTGTGTTCAGCAGAGCATCAATGACCATAAAATACAAAGCTCTCCATACATGTTGACTGCTGAATGTAAAAGAGATGGACCTCATCCTCATCTAAAACAAGTTGGATAATGTAAGCATTATTGGAAGGTTCTGTGATCATCTTGAGCATCTAGAAGGATGGTGTGACATTCTCTTCTACAAAAGAAAAGTGTATCCAATGTATATGTTCTGCTCTGGAAGTAGAACATGCAGTCTGGCAGGGTCTAAGTGGGTACTAAGAACTCATTGCAAACTCAGAAAAAGAATCAGCCAAGTATTAACATATAAAGAGAAGAACATGGGCAAGGCACTGAACCGTTTGCAACAACACTGTTACTATTAAGTCCACACATTCAAAATTTGTGCAACTTTAGCAACCCATTTTACAGCTAAATCCAATTTAGCAGTCAGTATACAATGGTAAAATGAATTCAGCTAGTAGAAGAGCATGGGAACTGCACTGTGAAGAGACCAGAAAAGAGAAGCTCAGTGAAAAAGTATGATCATCTCCTGTTGGTCTTCCAATTACCTCAATGTGTTTAAGACAGAGAAAAGTGGGTATTCTAATCCCTATAGAACAGCGATTTTCAACAGTTTTTCTTCTCATGGCACATTGACCTCTATGGTCTTCACCTCTTGTCACTTCCAGCTTCCGAGATTCTGCGGCTCTGTTTCTAGGGCAACTGACTGTAGTAGCGAACTGTCTGTCCCTCTTCCTCCGCCGGCGTAGGAAGAAGAGGGACAGACAATTTGTTACTACAGACAGTTGCCCTAGAAACAGAGCCGCAGAACCCGGAAGAATTTTTCAGCGATTTTCATCCACTGTGCTTCAAACTCTCATGACACACCTTTCATGGCACCCAATGTGCCACGATGCACTGGTTCAAAATCGCTGCTATAGAAACAGTCTCCTTCAATACCAATGGAAGGAGGAAATTGAAGTCAGCATTGAAGTTAAGTGTTGGGCTGAAAATACAACTGTGTGAGCACTGAAGAAGAGGAAGATACGGTGGCAAAGTGTTTTCCCATCTGCAGTGAGCCTTCGCTATCCGCGGGGATCCATTTTGGAACCCGTCGCGCGGATAGCGAGGATCTGGAGTCCAGTACCTTGGCATGCAATGTGTGTAGGCAGTTTACATGCCGAACCTTGTCATGCTTGTGTTTTCGTCTTTGACTGTATTAATAAAGATAAAATGGAGTCTAGTACCCAATCGCCCATTTACTCACTGCGGAGGCCTCTGGAGGCCCATTCCACATTGGTGCAGACCTGGAAAGGCCTGCAGAGGCAGCAGGGGCGTAGGCTGATGTGGTGCGGTGGGCCCCAGGGCGGAGGGGCTCTGGGGGGGGGCGCGAGCCTCCTGAAACTCTTATATTTTTTTCGCCGTTTTTTCAGCGATTTAAAGTCTCAAATGTTTTTAAATGTGTAAATGTATGCTTTGCCGGCACTTAACTGAACGAGGCGCTTCCTTCCGATCGGTGATCTCCTTCCTGCGCCCGGGCGACAGCTTCTCCCTGCCCGGGCGCGGACTCCCAACGCCCCTAGCTGCGCTTTCCAGGGTTTGCGCATGCGCAAACCGTCACTGGAAACTCCGTGGGTTTGCGCATGCGCAAACTCCGGAAAGCGATGATAGGGGCGTTACGGAGTCCGCCCCACCATTGCTTTCCGGAGTTTGCGCATGTGCAAACCCACGGAGTTTCCAGTGACGGTTTGCGCATGCGCAAACCCTGGAAAGCGCAGCTAGGGTCGTTGGGAGTCCGCGCCCGGGCAGGGAGAAGCTGTCGCCCAAAGGAAGAAGATCGGAAGGAAGCGCCCCGTTCAGTTAAGTGCCGGCAAAGCATACATTTACACTTTTAAAAACATTTGACACTTTAAATCGCCGAAAAAACGGCAAAAACAAAAAAGGCAATAAAACTGTCAAAAATAGGTTTCGGTTTCTGACAGTTTTATTGGGGGGGCCGCCCCAGATGCGGGGGCGCCTGGCGAGGCCACTGAGAGGCAGCAGTTTGACCGGAAGTCACTTTAAATTGCATCGGAGATACCTTTGCAGGATTTTAGAGGCCAGCGCCAATGTGGAACAGGCCTCTGAAGCCTCCACAGTGAGTAAATGGGCCATTGGGTGCTGGACTCCAGCACCTAGTTATTCACGGGCTTCTTCTGCGGATATTGGAATCTGCGGAAGCTGAACCTGTGAATAATGAGGTCCCACAGTATTTTTTCATCTGGGAAGAACTGAGGAAGTAGTATCACATACTCACAAAGAACCGCCAACCTCAGGTAGTAGTCAAATGACTGGGAAATGCCACCAGCAGCTCTATACATTTAGCTGCACCAGCATTAGAGGCAAATATATTAGAGGTTACTAGCAGTAAAGGCAACATGTTAATGTTACTAGCAACATTAGCTCCATGTTGTTCCAAATAGGCCTCTGCTTTTGAGCATACATTCTTCTCAATATACTACCTGCCACATAACTGGAACTTATTCTCTGTATCCATTTTGCTTCCAATGAATCTCAGAAATGGCTTTAAGAAGGTTATTCCTAGGAACATCCCAGGAACCACAGCCACCCCCGCAGAATAGCAGGTTGTTGAATTCGCACCGATGAGTCAGACAGGCTTTTTAATTCCATTTTAAAAGAAATCACCACAACAGTTGAGAAGGGGAGAGGGAAAATAAAAAGGGAATCAAGTGGAAAAAGGCTTCCACCGTCTGATGATTCATGCACCCAAAACCGTGACTCACATGGCATTACTCTGCCACTAAAACATGGAGGCCAGGCTGATTAGTCATAGTAATGAATTTTTCAAATAAAGGATTCTCCCCTATAAATAATGATGACTGTCTGGATAGTGTTTGTGTGACTCACCTTTCCAGCATGCCGGGCAGCACCAATCGTGTCATCTGGAAAAAAAGAAAAGAAATAAACCCTTGTGGAATGAGTAGGATGCAGACACCAGATTGAGGGAAGCCTCTCTGCCCCCTCAAAAAAGCTGACCCCTCTTCACCTCAATGTAGTCTGGGAGAATTGAAGGCCTTAGTTTGTGGAGGCTGCATATTTTTATTCTACCTATGTAACTTGCCTCTTCCACAAAGCATCTGCAGTAAGTCAGATGAACTCATCTGCACTTGCGAGAGCTCACAGAAGGAGAGTCTGCCCTTCTCTGCCATTTTGCTCTTCTATAGCATGGTTTACCAGGGGCATCTTTGCACTTTTTCAAGTGTCATCTTGGTGTCATAAACAATGCCACTAGCAGTTACAGCCAGATGCATAAGGTCCTGGTTCTTGAACTCAACTACGTAGATCTAGTACTCCAGCTGGTTCGAGACACGGATTATTTTCTGAATTAGGGCAGGAGTGCAAGAAGCCTAGTTTGAACCACCATCGGTGTACAACGTTAAGTGATGGCAGCAAGATAGTGAAACATTTTGTGAAGAGCGCCTGGAACTGTTCAGAGTGGGTTTTTAAAGCATTGGGTTAGACTAGATGATCCACTGGTTCCTTTCCATCTTTGATTCTAGCACTCTTCCGAACAAACTAGCAATTTCAAGCAGTCACACCTACTACCGGTAGAAGATCATATATTTTGGGTTGGGGCTGAGGAGAAAGAAGTGTAAAAAAAAGCATGTCTGTGTGCTCCCTGAGGCACCTGTTGGGGCCACTGTGAGATACAGGAAGCTGGACTAGATGGGCCTTTGGCCTGAGCCAGCAGGGCTCTTATGTTCATAGTACATATATAATACACACATGCCCTCCCACCAGGATCCCCCCCCCTATTTTTTGCCATTAACAGTTACCAAAATATTTGGTTGAAAATAATCAAGAACTGAAATATCTTTCAGTATAATCAAGAACTGAAATATCGCTATCAGTTCTATACTCATAAATGGAGGTATCTTTTTCTGTGTCATTCAACACATTCACTGTGCCATTCAGCACAGCGGTACATACTTGCAAGTAAATATGGACTGCAAGATACATAGGAAGCAGGCACAATCTAGCAAACTTTAGCCACAACCAGCACTCATTCAGTTCAATTTCTCCTTTTAAAAAATGCAGGAATAAATGTGGGTTAAAGGAATGGCGGAAAAACAACAATCTCCTCTTCGGAGTAGACATCAACATTTAGATGAGGAAACCTAATTGAGGATCATTTTTTCTCATTCTCACTAAGTCAATACATAGGGCTGAATCACACACAAGATGCCAATGTAACTGTTTAGCGGAGTGAACTGCGAGCTATAGAGTGAACCACCAACATGAATTTGTTCTTGTCAAAGCAGCAGTACGTAACACACTACAAATTACTAACTGTTCGTGAACTGTAAGTTGAGCATTTCTGGCTTTAAAGATACCTTCTCATTGCAAGAGAGAACAATGTATAGAGAGGACCTAAGCTGTGCTAGATACAGATCAGCAAGGCAAACATCAATTTTTACCCTCAAGTTCACAAGAAACTGCTCTATACATTTTAATAGCAATGCATGCGTCTAGTAGAATTTGGCCTTCATATTTGCGAAATAGAAAGTCAAAATACTGTTCTAACCTAGGTACCTAGAGCAAGGTCTTCAGAATTATTTTGAGGCATTTTTTTCTATTTTAGTACAATAGGTCTACGGAGTTCATATTATTGAACTGCTCAGGGCATTCAGTTATCATTAGAACAAACAATCTGTTTATTAAGAGACACAGTTCCTGCTATCTTAACACAGCATGAAGGTCAACATTTGGCATGTTATGTCATGCTGCTAATAATACTGTTAAGCCAGGTAGAGAAGCTATTTGTAACTATTTGAGTTATACAAGTGACAATTATGCCATTATTTTATGGGTACAAGAACATGAATACAAGTGGGGAAAACAAGTAAGTATTTTGCCGACAGTACAATACTCAGAATTTTAAGAATTAATAAAAGAGGAACTCAAAGAGAAGGTCCTAATCTGGGGATGGAAAAGAGGTACCTAAACCATGACAGTCAAAAGCAGAATTAGTATCCTTGCAGAGGCTCAACTGTGGGTGAGTGCTACAATGCAATACAACTTAATGCAATACAAGAGTACTTTCTATTGAAAGTATTGTGAACTGCATATTTTACTTTACTGTTCGTCGTGTCATATTTTTGATTAAATCAAAGCTGGTGGCATCTCAGCTCCAGACGGCCCTGGATGAAACGGATTATCTGGATCCCTTTCAGTCTGGCTTCAGGCTGGGCTTTGGGACAGAGACGGCCTTGGCGGATGAACTGCACCAAGGACTCGACAGTGGCCTTCAACATCAACTATGGAGTCCTTCTGGGTCGGCTGGCTGAGTTGGGGCTTCGAGGCACTGTTTTGCAGTGGTTCTGCTCCTTCTTGGCTGCCAAGCAGGGCTGTGGAGTCATTACCGCCTTCACCCAAAACTGCTTATGACTCCAGCTCCATGACTGACTCCGACTGAGCAGGGCTGTGGAGTTCATTTATTTATTTTTCACATTTTCATACCGCCCTTCCTTCAAGGAGCTCAGAGTGGTGTACATATTTCCTCCCCTCCTTTTGTCCTCACAACAACCCTGTGAGGTAGGTGGGGCTGAGAGATAGTGACTGGCCCAAGGTCACCCAGGAAGCTTTGTGGCTGAGCGGGGATTTGAACTTGGATCTTCCAGGTCTAAGTCCGACTCCCAAACCACTACACCATCCTGCAATTTTGGGGTGAAGTCTGAGTCGGTACCAACTCCACAGCCCTGCTACCAAGAACCAGCAGAAGGTGGTGCTGGGAGGTGCCTGTTGAGTACTCTGGCTATTGGTTTGCAGTGTGCCACAGAAATTTATTTTGTCCCCCGTGCTGTTTAACATCTACATGAAACCACTGGGAGAGGTCATCCAGTTATCTGGAGTTGGGTGTCATCAATATGCTGACGACGACACACAGCTTTATCCATCTTTACCATCAAATGCCAAGGGGGCAATTGAGATCCTAGAACACTGCCTGAGGGCTGTTGGGAACTGGATGGAGGTCAAGAAGTTGAAATTAAATCTGGACAGAACAGAGATCCTTCTGGTTCAGAAAATCACGACGCAGGTGCTAGACTATTGACCTATTCTGAATGGGGTTGCACTCCCTCTGCAGGAACAGGGGTGCACTTCTTTGGAGTTCTTCTGGACCCACAGATGCTCCTGGAACACAAGTTGGGGGCTGTGGCCAGAGGGCTTTCACCCAGCTCCAGCTGTTCCTCAGCTAGTTGGACCTGGCCACAGTGGCCCATGCTTTAGTGGCATCTTTGTTACACTACTGTAACACCCTCTACATGAGGCTGCCTCTGAAGATGGTCCGGAAATTGCAACTACTGCAGAATGCAGCGGCTTGGCGGATTGACTCAATCGGGCTGCTGTTCCAGCAGCTGTAATGGCTGCCAATTAGTTTCTGGGCCCAATTCAAGGTGCTGATGTTAACCCTTAGTCCTTTACGGCCTGGGACCAGGACATCTGAGGGACGACCATCTACTTCCATATAGTCTGGCCTGTCTCCTAAGATCATCTGATAGGGTTCTGCAATGGGTACAACTGCTATTAGAAGTTAGTGAGAAGCAGGGCCTTTTCAGTAGCAGCAATGCAGGTGTGGAACTACCTCTCCTATGGTCTAAGAACTACTCCCCTCCTTAGAGATATTCCAGCAAGGGTTAAAGACTTATATTTAGATTAGTGTTTTAGTGTGGGTAGGTTGTTCTTACTCTCTACATACTGTGAGTTGAGGTTTTCATGACCAGCGGTGATTCTTAAAGACGTGATGACGGGATTAAAAGCTGTGACAAATAAAATCTACTATTAAAAACAAGAAAAGGCTCTGTTTTTAAAACTTTATAGATTAAAATCTAGATCTGCAACGTTTCGATCATG
Source organism: Plestiodon gilberti rubricaudatus (assembly GCA_026170595.1). Taxonomy (NCBI): domain Eukaryota; kingdom Metazoa; phylum Chordata; class Lepidosauria; order Squamata; family Scincidae; genus Plestiodon; species Plestiodon gilberti. The sequence continues at coordinate 251,058,055 of JANXHW010000001.1, read as the reverse complement.
TGTATAATGATCTTCCTCAGGCAAAAAGCAAAACAAAATGCTAGATGGTCTTGGTTTCTCTCTCTCAGTTGCAGGTTAAAAAGACGTGCATACACTGATCAGATGGAGCTCATCAGCGCGGAAGTAATCAGTTCCGGTTTAGTGCTGGATGAAAAGATCCGCAGTCCCAGAGTACTTTGCTGTCCTTATTTACCTCAATGAGATGAAGGGGGGGGGACTCGAAAGATAAGAAATGGAACCTCAGACGAGCGGAAGGGAACCTCAAATGAGAAGGGTTTTAGCCTCAGATGAGTGGAAAGTCGCAACCTGATATAATTTAGCTGTTCAGCCTCTGGTTAACGGAGTAAGAGACGGAGTTTTCAGCTTTCTTCTTTAGAGCTGGAGCCCAAATCTTGTTCATAAAAGATGTTTCCTCCCTTCTATTCAATAAAGTATATTGATTCTTGAAGATCTCATAAGAACATAAGAAGAGCCCTGCTGGATCAGGCCAAAAGCCCATCTCAATCGGCTCCCTGCGATATCTGTCGATAAGATGTTTCATGGACTAGTATTTTGGTGTTCTCAAAGTAAATTTTATGTCCAGTATCAAGGCAATGTTCAGCAAGCGCCGATTGTTGAGGGCGTTTCAATCTGCATGCACGCTCATGCACCCTTAATCTGGTAGATATCATGCACTTAGTAGTCCTGACTAACCAGAGGCTGAACAGCCTTACTTCATTAACCAGAGGCTGAACAGCTAAATTATATCAGGCTGCGACTTTCCTCTCATCTGAGGCTAAACCGTTCTCATTTGAGGTTCCCTTCCACTCGTCTGAGGTTCCATTTCTTATCTTCCGAGTCCCTCCCCCTTTTCTCCTCATTGAGGTAAATAAGGACAGCAAAGTACTCTGGGACTGCGATCTTTTCATCCAGCGCTAAACCGGAACCGATTACTTCCATGCTGATGAGCTCCAGCTGATCAGCGTATGCACGTCTTTTTAACCTGCAACAGAGAGAGAAACCAAGACCATCTAGCATTTTGTTATGCTTTTTCCCTGAGGAAGATCATTATACACATGATCGAAACATTGCAGATCTAGATTTTAATCTATAAAGTTTTAAAAACGGAGCTTTTTCTTGTTTTTAATGGTAGATTTTATTTGTCATGGCTTTTAATCCCGTCATCACGTCTTTAAGAATCTCTAAATACTGCTTCTTTTATGTGATATTTTTACATGATACTTTTTATTGTATTTTTTACACAGTATTGTAGTTATTGGGTTTCGTAGGTCTATTTTATTGTACTGTATTATTAGCCTCCTTGTGCAGTTTTGGAAAGGCAGGATAAAAACCTTTTAATAAATAATAAATTATTATGGCAGACTACTTAGGCAACAATGTTAGAAACAAATGTTTTAACTTTTTCTCTGTAGAGTTACATTTTATAAATCTGCAACACAACAAGTGAAAATATAATAAAAATATGAACTCAATAGCTGGGTTCCGCTAAGGATGCGACTATTTTTTCCTTCTAAACAGCTGTTGCTTCACCCTAGATGCTCAAAGTTCAACCATATTTTGCACGAAATGCTAAAATGTAGGAGAACGGGGAAGGGTGCAGTTCTCTACTACTGCATGCTGCTTCTGCTCATTTCCATAGGCATGAAACCTGGGAAGGCATCCTTAAATGAACCAAGATGGGCTGGCTATAGTGCTTTATTGGATTACGTTAGGTCTAAACAACTGCTAACTGGGCAAGAGGCACTTTTTCAATTGGTGCTCCTCTTATATTTAGCAGAGGGAGAGTAACTGCTCTCCTTTCACCCCAGCACAGTGTCTTTCTGGTGGCTGTTTGCTGGTGGTGTTCTGCATCTTTTTTAGATTGTGAGCCCTTTGGGGACAGGGAGCCATTTAATCATTTGATTTTTGTCTGTAAACCGCTTTGTGAATTTTGTTGTTAATGGTAATGTTAACAAACAACAACAACAGTTAGTAGTGTCCAGGCATGCTAGGGACAGATTTTTGTACATATTCTATCCCACACAATTATCTTGCCAGTTTTAGAATGGTAAAGGAACTTTATGGTTTATGGTAAAGGAATACGTATTAATCTTAATATTTTGCTACAGGCCAGATATATACCAGCCATCTCTTGGGATCACTTCTGTGGTTCAAGAGCTGGATTTTGACCCAGGAGATCTAGCTTCTCCACTGTGTTTTAACCTGATGGCCTTTGACAAGTCACATGCAGTACCACATGCATAATGGGAATTAATCATCCACATCCCAGAGAAGCTGCAGCAATGAACAAGTTTGTACAGCAATTTACATATTAGAAGTGCTATATTCACCACCTTTTATTACCACCACATTCAACTTTTAAAAAACTATAATTTCCATTCTGAGGAACTGGTACATTCTTTCTTCAACTACTTAGGGGAAAAATTAGAACTATAGAAACACTGAATGGGGGGAGGGGGCTCCAAGTTAAACCAAGCTAAATATGGCAAGAGTAAAAATATTTCCGGCTGTTATTATCCACCACTTACAGCCTTTCAGCTCAACATTTTCATGCGGTAATGGGCTGAGCCATGCAATCACAGTTTCTCTGAGAGGGCAATCAAGGATTCCTGACTACTTCACATGCATGTCCACCTGAAAAATTGCAGGAAGACCACGTTACATCTAAGTGATGACTGTGAGAATCTATGGACAAAGATAGATTCACTAGTCCAAGCCACTTGCACTGAAAAAAAAAATGGCCATGTGAATCAGTGTGACTCTCCTGCCCCGTCAAGTTACTAGCTTCTCTGGTAGAAAAAGAAAAAATCCAAGGAAGATTTTTAGAGGAATTATAATCTAGCTGCAAAACTTTGGAATATATGGATTAGACCCTCAAAATTATAAACTTGAAAATTGAACTTTGATATCCAATAGCTTTAAAAATCAGTGATGTGGGATGGAAAACTTTCAGGAGAAAATGTTTCCTAAAAGGAAACTGTTTTGCTGCTATGTTTTCCTGTGGAAATTTTCCTATTTCTAGAAATGCATTTCTTCATAAAATTAACATACCGTATTTTCCGGCGTTTAAGACGACTTTTTAACCCAGGAAAATCTTCTCAAAGGTCGGGGGTCGTCTTAAACGCCGGGTGGTGGTTACGAGCCGACTTTTTGGTGGGGTGAGCTCAAAAATGCCGCTCCTCCCAGCTACAGGGCGGACTAGGAGACTCTCCCCCGCCCGCCCTGTAGCTGGAACGAGGGAGCGCAGCTTCGTGCGCACGCTGAAACAGGCACGCGCCGCCCCCTCCTTTCAGCTACAGGGCGGACTAGGAGACTCTCCCCTGCCCGCCTTGTAGTTGGAACGAGGGAGCGCGGCTTCGTGCGCACGCTGAAACAGGCACGCGCGGCCCCCTCCTTTCAGCTACAGGGCGGACTAGGAGACTCCCCTGCCCGCCTTGTAGCTGGAACGAGGGAGCGCGGCTTCGTGCGCACGCTGAAACAGCGTGCGCAAGAAGCCGTTCCCCTTCCAGCTACAGTGCGGGTGGGGGAGAGTCTCCTAGTCCGTCCTGTAGCCGAAAGGTCCCAATGCAAATAAGAAAAATAGCTGGTGGTTTCCAGAAAGTCAGTAAACAGCCAGCTACAGAAAGATCCATCAGCAGAGAGTTTTTCCTTCATGGTGTGTTCAGACCACATATGGCTTATTATGATGACTGTTTTCTCCCTTCTAAAGAGTAGGAGGAGATCCGTTATTCTGTGCATTGCACGCTTTTAGCTGTGGTCAGGAAGGGCTCCCCTGTTCTTTCCCAACAACCTTGGGGATATCGGTATCTTCAAGTGCTTATGGTATGGCTTGTTAGAATTTCTCTTTATTGTTGGCAGGGAGACGTGAGCCTTCACTGTCAGGTGTTCAGGGGACAAACTGCTTGTCGTGTTTGGAAGGATTTCTAATATTTTGCTGTCAGTGGGTGCATATTCTTTTTTTTCTCTCCACCCCACTTTCTGTGCCTTTGATAGTTTCTGCTGCAAGCTTGGATGCAGCTTGGATTTGCACCCAAGAACGAAATTCTCATTCTCTCTCTCTCTCTCCCCCTCTGTCTCTCTCACACACACACACACACACACACACACACACACAGAATTAAAGATCACTCTGCTCACGCGTCAGACTCTAACTCTATATTTTAACTTGAAAAGTCGGGGGTCGTCTTATACGCCCAGTCGTCTTATACGCCGGAAAATACGGTAATGAATACAATTCGAGTTAAACTGAGGAGCATAAAGTTGTAATTAACTTTTTTCAGGTGACTATCCCTAGGAAGTGGGCACTTATCCATTTATGCACCTCCCTTTAGCCATGCTAAAATTAGCACATTAATAGCGGCTTCGTTTTTCCCCTTAAATTTTAAAAATATAAGTTACGTGTATGGCTTTGGATTCTGTCTTACAGTTCCCCAAAATAATCTTCAACTAAAATGTTTACAGTTTTGAATACAGTGGACCCTTTCTATCTGCAAATTCGGGACCTGCGGATTTGTCTCACTTCGGGTCCCGGACCCGCAGGGGTCCGCTGTAAAAAGAAAAAACCACACACTTTTTTTTAACCTTTTAGCTGCAAACGGCGCCATTCTGAAGCCTCTGCAGGGGTTCTGGAAGCTTAACGACCCGAGTCACGCAAAGGCTCTTCCCCCTCCCAGCCTTGTCCCAGAATGCATCCTGAGGCAAGGTGGGGGGGGGAGAGCCTTTGCGCGACCTGGAAATGAGTCGTTAAGCTTCCAGAAGCCCTGCAGAGGCTTCAGAATGGCGCCGTTTGCTGCTAAAAAGGTAAAAAAAAAACTGCCTTTTTTCCTTTTACAGTGTTTTAAAGCAGAACCCAGATAGCGAGGAAATTGACCTTTCATATAAAGAATGACCTTTCATATAAAGAATGTGTCACTTTGGGGGGGGGGGTTGTTAGTGTGTGTTAAACTGAAGAGTTGCATGTAATGCAAAGCCGAAATATATTTGTTATGACAAGTTTCAGCTTAAACATAATTTCAAGGAATTGATACCAAATACAAAATTTTAAAGAGTGTAAAATGCCTGAAAATGTATTGGGTCTTGCCCCATATCAAAACTTCTATTCAAGTACTACTGAAAAAGCTTTAGAAATATTTATAAACACTTATAAAATCAAACGACCTTTTCTCTTTTGTATAATAAATAATGTAAGTGCAGTACTGTAACTCAGTTGATAACCGTTTATTTGGGGCATCACATTTTTCCAGAACATCATCTAGAAAACTCACATAGCTGTTTTAATGTATGCAATGTTGAGGGTTTCTAAAGATTGTCCTGAGTTCAGGAAGCTTGCTGAAAAGTACCTAATCTATATAATGTATGACCATGCCTAATATAGACTATAGTTTTTTTTAAGATGCCAATAAAGGTTGTTGTACTACTACCACCACCACCACTGTAAATAGAACCATATTTTTAAGACAAAAAGCTGTTATATACAAAAGAAACAAAGCTTACAAAATCCTCCCCAAAATGGTACTTACCTGGCACACAGAAAATATATTAACGTTTATCATTCTGTCAATCGCCTGCAAGAGAAAAAAATCAAGTAAATGTAAATAGGATACACAACCTCTTGAAACAAAACAAATTGATACACTTATGGCGCAAGCCTACCTATCTTTGCGCTGGCGGAGTGAGAGCTCCGCCGGTGTTGGGTGTCACGAAAGTGCACTTTCGTGGCACCCAGAAAATAAGCAGCGCTGGCATGCACGCCAGCACTACTCACTCCGCACTACTCCAGACTCCGTACTGCCGGATGCAGGCAAGTGCTACGCCGGGCGGCGGAGGGCGGGCTGGGGTGGCAAGGGAGGGGGCCATTGGCCGGTCTGGCCTGGGAGGGGGCGGGGATATCGCCATTGAGCTGCGACGATATCCAATGCCGGCCTTACACAGCCTCCCCGGACGCACACCAGCTAAAGAGCTGGCATGCAACCGAGAAGGCCCATTGGGGCCTCTGACACTTACACTGGGGGAAGGGGACATTCTCCAACTATCACATCAGCCATCCACTGATCAGTCATCCATTCAAACATTCCAGGAAAAAAAGAGTTAAAGAACTCCTCCAAAGGGTAAAGCAGGATACAGGCATATAGATGAGATCACCTTACTTCTGATAATTTATGCAATAGCTAACAGTTTTTCCATATAGCAATATAGACAATTCAATAAGTGAAAGTTTTAATTTCAGAACTGTTGCCTTCAAATATGCAACTGAATGCTGAATAGTTATTCAATATTCAACAAATGCATGCCAGTAAATGGAATTAAAGTAAAACTAAGGCTAATGTGTCACCATTGTTCTACATGTTGCAGAAGGAATCACAGTCTATTCAAAAAAAAGCTGAAGTGTTTCATTAAGTGTTGGACCTGATCAGTTTTCAAGTTTCCTTAAAGAAAACAGAAATTGCCACAGCAACAATATTGCCTCTTAATACTTTTAGAAATACTATGCAGTTTATATGCAGATACACAAGATCTGACATAATTTCAGGCATTTTACACTCTTTAAAATTTTGTGTTTGATATCAATTCCTTGAAATTATGTTTAAGCTGAAATTTAACTCATAACTTCAATATATTTCAGCTTTGCATTACAAACAACTCTTCAGTTTAACACACTAAGGTCAATTTCTTCCCCACAGACGGTTGCCCTTGTGGGAGAAAGGCGGGGTAGAAATTCAATAAATAAAATTAATGATTCTGCTGATCAGCAAGGAAAGAGTTGTATAAGTAAAGCAGGTTTAAATCCACCTGAGAACTCAAATCCTTTGAACAAAGATTGTATAGTCATTATGAATTTTAGCTTTGGTACTCTATTATTTGTTTCTGGGGCCATCTAGAAATGTCTCCTTATCCTACCTGTAATTATTGCTACCAAATGAGAACTTTAAAGAAACATTGTTAACACATCAAAACCTCTTAATTTTTTTAGTCTATCTAAAGACACTGAAAATATGGTTAAGGGAACACAATAATACTTACTTTATCTAGGTCTGGGATGTCAAGGAAGTATTCAGGATAAGCATATGAAGTACCCACGTTGTTTACTGAAACAAACATGTTTTATTTACCACCATGTTCATCTATTAAGCAAATGCACTTGATACCTGTACTCTGACAGCAACTAGGGTGTGATAACTATTGATACTTGAGATGCCTTCTGAGTTACATTTATAAAAATGTGGGCACAGAAGGACGGTGGACAACTGGAAAGAAAAAGCAACTCAACTGATTCAATTAAATGCAACTCTATACAACAACAGATAAAATTAAGACTAACTGAAAAAGCACCACTTTTTTTAAAAACAGGAAACTTTAAAAGTTATCCCCCTTTTCAGTGCTGGCACCAGGGCTCTTAACACACGTTGCACATCGCATATATAGAGCATGCATATGTGTGGAGGTCATTCGGCCCCATCCAGTGCAACTTGATGTGTTCCACCAGCCCAAGGAGTTGCAAATGTGCCGTAAAGCACTTTGTGGCTCCTTGCGAGTAAGCGATGCCGGTGCGGAGACTGGTGTTGCCCACTCAGCAGCAGAACCAGACACACGCTGGTCGCCGCAGGTAGATTCCATGCTGGTCGGCGCAGGGGTGGGAGGAGGGCAGGCAGGGGCAGCAAGGGAGGGAGCCGGAAAAATCTCATTGCAGGGGAGCTGTTCTCTTGCTCAACTCCAGATCCAAGCCGTGATTTTAGTTCCAACTAGCCAAATGAACAGTCAGGAACTGTATGGACACAGGGTTCATCTGGAAATTTCCCTTTGTTTGCTTAAGGACTTTGGACTACAATTCTAAATGTAGAAGTTTATAGTCAAGAAAAACCCCACACATATTCTGGTAGAGACCTTTTGTTGTGTTTGATAGCATAGAACATATCCCTCCAAAGCTATTTCCAAATTGTAAAATGTGGATAAGTAGCTTTCATTAACTTAATAGTTCAGTTTTTCCAATTTTCCTGATAAAAGGAAGGTAGTAAGATCTAGATGCTTTGAGTTGCCTTGTTCAGTTTCTTATTGACAACTTCCAACACTTTCAAATGCAGAAGCCTCTGCTACATACAGACTTTCCACTTCCAACCAGTATTCTTAGAGACAAATAAAGGGATTGTATTAAAGTGACTCCATTTATTTAAACCATCAAAAAAATGCAAAATTACTAGTAAACAGTAGTGATAGTCAACAACGAATTTGAGAAGTTCACACACTACTTTATGAACTTTCATTATTAGAAACAAAAGATTTCAAGTTGATGGTCATAGGCTGCACCATAACATCCACTGCAGTTCTTTATTTGCAGTATTTGTGGAAGAATAGGTATCTATGGCAAGGTGTGCAATTTGGAAGATGAACATCTAGGAAGGTACATTAATTTAAAATACATTCTTCCTTGCATCACTTCCAAGTCAAAACTTCATCAGAACATTAGATGGCAGCATAAGCTATCATACAGGGTATTAGCTGCTTGAAGGCTGCCTGAAAAAAAGGGGGGCAGAGAAGAGATTTTTATTTTAAGAAAAAAAAACTCAGTCCTAAAGTAGAACCCACTGCCCACAGCCATATAGAACAACATGGATGAACAGTGTCATATATTAGCCAAAACTTCAGCAATCATATATGTGTTGTGGGAAGGGGAAGAAAGAATATAGATTATGGAAGATGTACAGAGTTAGCCCTTAAGGGCATCTCTAACCTCTGTATTTTGAGCTTTCTATTAGCCTGAAGATACAGAAGAGCTACTTTAAAGATATATAGAAAGATATCTGAATGACACAAACTAGGAGGCAATGTCTTACAGAATAAGCTACGCTGAGTAGGCCTACAAACGTTTCCACTTCTGATAAAAAGTGTGCAAAGCCCCAAGGCTTCAAACTTTATTCCAACGAGAACTAGTGCTATGAAACGTGTAATTTTATTTGCTTTCTTTGAGCTTAGTTTCCCAAAATATATTATGAATCTGAAACAGATGATACAAACCTAGGACGCCAACCTCAAGGCCTTCCAGTCCTGCTTTGATTTTACTGTAAATAGTTACTCGGTCCTCAAAGTTAGCAACAATTGTTTTTGTTTCCACCTTGAACTTTTCTCCTAAAATAAAGAAGAGAATAAGCATGGACTATTTTATCACATAACATTGAAGACTGAGGCTATTATGATGAAACAGCAAAAGCAACAAGTTACTGAAATATACCACTATGAACCTTTTTATTTAAAATTAGGGAATGTTTTTCTACTTTACACTGAACAGAACAGTATTAACCAAGGACCTGATGGACCAGCAATGAAAGGGAAGTGTTTTCTACAAAGTTACTACCCACACAGTACACACCATTTAAAGCCATTCTTACCAGAGCAAACTGCTAGTCAGCTGTTACTATGCAAGATCAGTTACCTCTTATCACGGGACCAAATAATTTCCAACATTTTAATATAAAAACAAAAGGTGGCTTATAAATATTAGTTATAAAATAAGCATACCACCCTGAGAGATCAAAGCACTACAGGGTTGGTTTGTTTTAAATTACAGTATATTCATCTATTCCCTCCCATCCCTTCAAGACTGGTACAAAACATTGCAGCCTAGCTATCAGCACAAACTGTCAACTGGAAGAACATCATCCTCAACTTTATATGATCTACATTTGTTGCTTATTTGTGTTCATGTTCAATTCAAGGTACTGGTCATTACCTCTAATGCTCTAAATGGTTTGGGACCTAGATACTTTAATGACAACCTACACCAGTATGTGCCTTTCCACATGCTCCAGTCATCCTCTAAGGTCCTGCAACAGGCGACTTTGCCACCTGAAGCATGGCGAGCATCTACTGAAAGGCTTATTGTTGAATGGTCATCCAACTCTGGCTTTAACCACTAGGTTAAAACTTAGCTTTTCTGTTGTGAAGGCAGAGGGATGATTTTATGGAGGAGTGGTTTGGCTGCTAGCAGTATTATCTGACTTTATCTGGTGTACTGGTAAATTGGATTTTTTGGGTTTGCTTTCCTTTTGTTTATGCCTTATTTTATTCTTTTGATATTGCTGTGCGTGCGTGAATACATTATATTTTATGACTATATTTTATTATGTTTCTATTGTTAGCTACTTTGAATTGCTCTTGAAAGCAAAGCAGGTTATAAGTACTTTAAAATACACACATTTATACAGTACTTTGAAAGCAAAGAAACACTGACCAATGGTATCCTGTTTCAGCAACTTGAAGAAATTCCTTGGTGTTTGTTGGGTGATATGGACAGGTATAAGAGTGAATGCCATTCTCATATTCATATATAATACAAAGCTCTTCCATGAGATATAACTTGATTGGGTCACATGATACATGCTCCACACAACCACAGGCATACATACTGTGAAGGTGCATCACATGCAGAAGGCCTTCCAGAAGAGTCTACAGCGTATTATAGTTCAACCACCATGGATGAACAAACAATTGTTCTCATTCTTTAGGCTGAAATGGGCCAAGAGCAAGACACTTATCCATGGTCATGCAAGTTAAAGTTACATACAATACTCAGGTCCATTTGAACAGCTATCCATGGAGGTAGGGGAACAGAATTGTACTATAAAGTTGAAGGGACTCAACATCAGATTTCCCTTCATGCTCCAGGCCACAATGAAACTGTTCCAAGTTGATTCCCCTCTTATCTGTGTTTTTCAAGTTTTTGCAAGCATCTCCTCCCTGACCTTCCACTGTCGCACCTGTTTGTTCATTGTTTCTGCAGGAGAATGTTCTTCCTCTATATTCTTCCTCTTATAGCTGGGTCCCTCAGGAATCTGTTCTTAGAACAGCATTTGCCTGTCTCTATACACTGTCCCTGAAAGACCGAATTAAATCCCACGGAGTTCAATATAACCTATATGCCAATGACACTCAGCTCTCCTCCACCCAAGCTTGCATCTGTCTGATATTTCTACTTGAATGTCTCATTGCCATCTCAAACTCAATACATCAAAGGCTAAACTTTCCATCTTTCCTCTCCTCGTATTCACTGACATCATACACCCTGCAGAGTAGACATGAAACTGTGGCTTTATCTTGAACTTCTCTCTTTTATTCCCTGTATTCAGTCCATCACTGTCATATTACACCTCCCTATACTGCAGTAAAAAGATTGCAGTCTTTATCATCTTGGTAAAAACCAAGCTCTTCCTTTATCCTCTTGGCAAAAACCTCCAATGCATACTCTAGAAGGGGTAGCCATGCTAGCCTGCTGTAAGAAAATCAGCACACAGTATCATAGCATAAGTTTTCACGGGCTGGAACCAAGTGGTTTATGCTCAGATCATCTTCTGTCTTTACAACTGCAACCATCTCCTCTTTGGAGTTCCATTGTCACACAATCCACTACCAAACTCTTCTCTTAAGGCTGCGACACTGCCCGCGATGTGAAGCGCTGGGAAGCAGCGCTGCATGGGCAGTGCGTCATGCATTCTCTTGCATTCTCTCCTCTCGCACGGCAGTGTGCATCAGCTAACAGAGCCCTGCAAGGAGATAGAAAAATTGAACTTTGCCCAATCAGCAGCCGGGTTCAGTGCAGTGGGGCAGGATGCGTAGGGAAGCGAACAGCCAATCAGAATAGAGTCTGAAAAGACTATTCTGATTGGCTGAAAGGCCAATGACAGATAACCATCCAAGGCAACCCCAGGGGTTAGTCTAGACAGGAAGTGGTGTGAAGTAAAGGCCGGCTTCGCCTCGCTTTGCGCCGCACTGCCTGTGGTGTGTCACAGCCTTTATGGTACAGACCATGAAAGAGGGTTAAGTCTACATACAGTTTTCCTGTCTGCTTCTGTACCCAGGAGAACCTTCTTGCTTTAAAGACTTCCATGGCTTTGCTCTCTGCCACAATCTTTCTTCCCATATCTCAATTTGCGTATTTCTGCCCATAACCTTCACTCTTTTAGCTCCACTGTCCTCAGCCACCTGAGGTTCTCCTCCTCAAACAGTTCCACCCATTTTCCCTTGCTGGTTAGTGGTGAAATCACCTCTTTCTTTCCTTTCTCAAAATATTTCCATGAAATATTTGGCCTAACTGCCAAGTCTTTCTACTCTGTTGAAACTAATCCTAAATCAATGTATGAACTTGCACTTACTGTTCCTTTATTAGCTTCACCTCCCTCTCTTTAAAACTGATCTCTCTGAGAGCTACTCACTTTGGGAAGCCATTCGCATTCAGCAGCTCATCATGTCTTCTGCCACACACAGTACTGTACATAAACCATGGCAAACTATAGATAGGGATGTTTTGCCATTGTGTAAGGACAAACTGTATTGCAGTACACAATACATTCCACTGGATGTGGAATGGTTCATCACAGGCAGCAGCTTCCACCACATGGATACTATGTCCAATAATATCTATTAGCCATTTTGTGTGAAGCAGGGTATACAAATTGCTTGCTGGATGGAGGCAACCACTACAAAAAGCCTCCAATGTGATGACCCTTTTGTACACATAGGCTTTTGATGCAAGTCCTTTACGAATTTGACACTGAACAACGACATGCACTATGCGCCCCATAGTTAAAAACTGCCAGTTTGTGTGTGCTTGGACAAATCTATAATAGAACTCATAGCATTTCAAGATGCGAAAGATTGCTTCTTTGTGAAAAGAAAATCTTCACACTAGATTGCTCAAAGCATTTCTGCTTGTTTTAATAGAAGTTGGGAGGAAAAATGACCAATGTAAAGGAAAAGAAGCCATTCATAAAATATGTGAAGTAGCTATTTTCCTGTGTCCTCCTACTGAAGGAGAAAAAACCTGGTCCCACAGCTGTCCATTCATGCAGAATCATGAATCTAATTGTATTCAATCGGTTGTCGCTTCTTTCTCAAACCCCACTAATACCCCAATAACAAATGCAAGTGTTTGCTTCCTACTTCATTTTTCAAAAAACAGCTGCATTGTTTAAAAATCCCCTGGGATACGCTGCTATGCAAAATAACGACGTAAATAGCATTAAGTCCTACTGCAGCGGTGGTCTTGTGATCACGTCAGAAGAAAATCAAGTTCAACATCTCTGTGGAGGGAGGTAGAGACATGCTATTTTTAGCTACATCTGCTCTATCGCTACACATTCATGCTTGAAATCTTGCGGTCAGTGCATTAGCAGAGAAATGTATCAATGGGCATTACCACAAACCCTCTCATTTCTTTATTCTAAAAGATTTGCAATATTTACTGTTAGTCAAAGTAATTCAACATGCTGAAAGAATGATCAACTACCACAGTTTTTTTTAATATGCAAATCAACTGCTTCATTTGAAAGAGAACTATAATTACTGTTACAAGGACTGGAACATTAGTTTACTAAGTCAAAACACAGAATTCTGCAATCCAGAGAGCAACTAATTCTTCAAATTTATCAAAAGGAGAATCATGCAATGTGCTCCAGTTGCAAAAAATAGTGCAATTAAGGAAGATTAGGCCAGGGGGTCTCAACCAGTGGTACTAGTACCACCAGTGGTACTTTGGCCGACTGCTGGTGGTACTTGGACTGCTGGAACCCCGCTTCGACACAGCGCTTTCAGCAGTGCCTTTTTGCTCCTGAGAGGCTCCCGCCTTTGGCCGAGTTTCTCAGGAATGCTGAAAAGGGTCCTCCCTCCCACCCAGAGCTTACTACCTGCGTATTTTGGCCTCCAAAAACTTGAAACTGGCGATTGATGTCATCACCAATCACTCCTGGTGGTACACAGCAGAGGAGTGGCACCGGAGGCGGTACTTGCCGGGGAAGGTGTTGAGAACCCCTGAATTAGGCTATTGGCCGATAACAGACAGGGATAGAGGAAACAAGATTGGAGAAGATTGTTCACTCTTCTCATTGGTAGACCAAGTTCCTCTAAAATATATATTCTCAATTAGTGATGGCTCAACATATGGCCTCTTCTCATTAGTTCGGCTGCCAATTTGGCCCAACTAATTAGAATGCAACAGTTTCTGAATGGAATGTGTCAGTTTTCCAGGAAAACAGGAAATGTTGGAAGGGAAAAAAAAGATGTACTATGAATGCAAGCTTAATAGTATTATAACTTAGCAGTTTGATTGAAAAAATATCTATTCCACCCTTCAGCAAATGTTCTCAGAGCAGCTACTAATTAAAAATATCTAAGATAAAACATTAAAAACAGCGTAGTCAGAACAGCCAAAGCAACAAAACAGCTATCATAGCACGCCAAATAAAACCATTCAGCTGACATTTTAAAAAGGCTGGGCATATATGTGGCTGTGGTGTACCCCACTTTTGGGAGACTTGTCTGGTGCTTACTCTGTCTTTATCTTGTTTTTAAAATCGTACAACACACCTTTCCTTTTTATACAAAATGTAGCCAAAACAGCTAATACAAATCATCAAAATTAAACAGAAGCGGCATCTAAAAGTAATAAGAGAACGAGGCATAATACATTAGCCACACAGTGGGGTGAGTAGTAGGGCCTCTCCAGTAAACAGACAGGATCTTAACCTTCAGTATCCTGGTCCAGAGTTTTTCAGGACTTGTATAGTATAGTCCTATGTATGTCTCCTCAAAACCAAGTCCCATATATTTAATAAGGTTTATTCGCTAGTAAGTGCGTGTAGGATTGCAGCTTTAAAAGACCATACTCAGTACTGAGCTCTGGGATCAGTGAAATTGATATAAAGAGGAATCACATGCTCAAAGGATTAGATCACCACTCTCCCACACTGCCTCTTAGCCCATTGTGCACTCCACCCCCAACCAACCCCATGCCTTCAGGATTTTGTTGAGGGAAAAAGCTGCTTGTGGAAGCTAGTTAGAACTGGGAAATTACCAAGTACCAATCCCCAGTCCTGATGGTCTACGCTGGAAATGACCTTTTTGGTTCAAAATGACCAGCAGCACATGCATGTAGTTTGGGTTTAAGATGCAAGGTGGCAAATAGGAAAACACCAATGGAGACCTGCAAATGTTTCTAGTAGACTGCACTGTTGGTCTATGACAGAGAGTATTCCAGCATTTCTACCAAGACATACAGTATTTATTTATATGGATTCCCAGGCAGTCACTGACCAAACATGCTTAGCTTCAACAAGGTGGCTGCAATAGGTATCCAGTGAAAGTGTTTGCTTTCAGGTTGAACAGAAACACAGATCCATGCTACATATCTCAGGCAACTGTGGCTTAGTTCAAAACCAAAGTTAGACAGAATAAATCAGGATCAAACCATGGTTTAGAGTTAAACGGGGAGATTGGTACTTACCGTGAATTCCCCTTCTCTGTGGTTCCGGTCTGGGTCAGTGTTAGTGCTGGGTACCTCCTCCCTCCTGGTTAGGCAGGGTCATGTGATCCAGTATAGGAGGGGAGGGGCTCCTGGCTTCCCCAGTCGTTCAAGCCTAGGATTGGTACCTCCTCCTTGCGGAGCATTTCCAGATCCCCCATAGGAATCATCAGTCTCCGTTTCTTTGTTTCCTCACAGTCCTCCGCTGTTCTCCAGTCACCTGTCGGGTACCCGTGGACTAAGGAGCAGGAGGGAAGGGGTCCTCCCCCTACCACCACAGCCTCAGTCAATCCCACAGGCGGGTACACTGACCCAGACCGGAATCAAAGAGAAGGTGAATTCACGGTAAGTACCAATCTCCCCGTTCTCCAGTGGTTCCAGGTCTGGCCCAGTGTTAGTGCTGGGATATACCCAAGCTATACCCTTCAAGGGTGGGGAGTAACTGAGATTGCTGGCAACACAGTCTGCAGAACGCACCTACCAAAGGCCGTGTCCCCAGATGCGTATGCGTCAATGCGGTAGTGCTTCATGAAAGTGTGCGGTGAGCTCCAGGTCACTGCTCTACATACTATCTCTGAGGGTAAGCGCCGCTAAGCTGCAGACATGGCTGCCCCCCTTAAGGAGTGTGCGACAAGGTCGTCTGGAGGAGAGAGCCCTCTGAGACGGTAGGCCCTGGCGATGACCCCACGCATCCGCCTGGAGAGGGTAGAGGGACTGACTTTGCACCCTTTACATCTGGGGCCATAGAACCCCAACATGGATTCTGTTTCCGAAACTCCACTGTTCTGGTGACAGAGAAGCTGAGGGCTCTTTGACGTCTAGTGAATGCCACTCCTGTTCCGGGGGGGGGGGGGGGGAGGTCTGGGGCAGAAAGATAGGAGAATAACCTCGTGGTCCCTATGAAAAGGAGAGAACTTTTGGAACAAAAGTGGAAATCAATCTAAGGACCACTCTGTCTTCCTGGAAGGAACAGAGGTCCTTATTAACAGACCAAGGCCGAGAGTTCTGAGACTCGCCTAGGTGAGGTAATGCCCACAAGAAAATACGGTCTTAAATGACAGTTCCCGGAGGGCACACGTGGCCATGGGCTCAAAGGGCGTCTTGGTGAGAGCCTTTAGGACTATCTACCATTCCCACGTGGGGGAGCGTTTAACCGGAGGGGGGTTAATAAGTGTCACCGCCCTCAGGAAATCTGCACACGTGAGGGTGAGCAGAAAGGGCCGGCCTGTGGGGGTGCCCTATGATGGAAGCGATGGTTGAGACATGGCACTTGAGTGTGGATGTGCAAAGTCCTTTATCCAGGCCGTCCTGCAAGAACTGCAATCAATGTCACACATTAGGTGCTCTGGGCCTGATGTCCCTCTGTGTGCACCAGTACGCAATTATGCGCCCTGTAGAGTTATAGATGCGGTTGGTGGAAGCCCTTCGGTCAAAGAGCAGGGTAGAGAGGAAGACTTCGGAGTACCCCAGGCCCTCTAAACCCTGCCGCTCAGCCACTAGGCAGGCCCCTGCAGCCGGCCAGGCTGTGGGTGTAGCCCCAGACCTTAGGATCAGAGGTCCAGGCCTATTGGCAGCTGAGGGAACAGGGTCACTGGAAGGTCCAGGAGGTCCCTCACCCAGGGCCCTGTGGGCCAGAACAGGACCACTAGTATCGCCCAGGTCCCCATTGCCCAGATTCCGTGTGGAACCCTGTGGAGCAGGAGAACAGGGAGGAATGGGTAGAGGAGGGCCCGAGGCCAGGGCTGGTGGGTGCGTCTGTGCCTTCTGCGTCTGCGTGCAGGCACCTGGAGCAGAAGCGAGGGAGCTGTTTGGTCCCCCTGGTGGCAACAAGCTCTATTCTCATCCTCCTGTACTTGGCTTCAATCCAGTGAAGCCTGTACGGGCGAAGATGCCACTCTGCATCCTCCAGGGCCCTCCAACCAGCTAATCTGCTACTGTGCCCTTTATTCCCTGCATGTGCTCTGCCCTGGCTGAGGCTAAGTGGGATCTTGTCCGGGTGAACTGGCATCTGAGCCCCTGGTGGAGAGGGCGAGGCCACCTGCTGCCCTGTCTGCACAGGTGCCTGTGGGCAATCAGGTCCTGATGAGGGACAGGTTCTACGATTCCATCGTCCACTAGCTGAGCCATGGCCTGGAGTGTCTGGGCATGGCCGGGGTCGCAGGGCGGTCTGCGTAGTTCTGTGAACCCGTCTCTTACTCACTCAAAATATTTATGGTATTTTACTCACCGCCCGAGATGAGCCTGCACTGTCAGCGCACCCAGCAGGAGTGGTGGTCAGGGCACCCTGCCCCCAGCCGCTCCTAAACCCCGTAGGGAGAAGGGTAACACTGGGGGCTCCAGTTACTCATCTGAAGGCTTGCTCCATTTCCTACCCCAAGGGGGGGGTGAGGTCGGAGGACAACAGGCAGGCACCATGTCTCATCCCCTTTCTCAGTAGTGAAATCGCCCGCTTATGCTGCGAGGGGAAGCCTGTAAAGGGGAGGCCCTTGGCAGAGGGGAGAGAGAAAACGCCAGGAGGCGCCCAGCTTCCTTGCCGAAGAGGATAGACATTGCCATCAGCGGACTACCCCCGACGCTCCCAAGCCCCGTAGGGAGAAGGGTGATGCTGGGGAGGGAGGCAGCCCGCCCCAGCAGCCTTGCTCCCATTCCCAAGGAGGGGGGTCGAATCGGACCGGTTGGACCAGCGTCGCTCACCCCTGTCCTCGCAGCTGATGCAGCCTGTCTGCGCTGCCTGTGGGAGCGGTAGGAACGGAGGCCACGGGGATAGCGAGAGAGGAAATCCCACGTGGGGAGTGAGGAGCCCCCTGGGATAGCGGGGCTGAGGAGGTGGTCTCCTCAGGGGGAGGGGGGAATCTGGCTCATGCCCGGTGTGACTCGGCCCTGTCTCTTCCTTGGAAAGTTGGGTTCCCCCATCAGAAGCGCTCTCATCCAGCTCCCCCTCTACCCTGGGACTCTTCCGTCCAGTTATGGTGGCAGGAGTGATTCCCGAGTCCCCTGAAGGGAGGGGGGAGTCACCCCGACTAGCCTGGGCTGCGAAAGCCGCTGTTACACTACTAGCCACCATCTGGTGGATGTGCGCCTCCCCTGCGCTCTAATCTCGGCCCGGGGTTGCTGCTGGAGGAGGGGTCTCCGTGGAGGCCACAATCCTGGGGGGGAGCCATACTGGGGGAGACAGAAGAGGAAGAGCGGGGCTCATCGTACTCACCGACTAGGATGGTCCATACCCTGTCAGCGGGTCCCAAGGGAGCGGTGGTCAGGGCGCTTTGTCCCCCAGCCGCTACTAAATCCCATAGGGAGTAGGGTAACGCTGGGGGCTGATGCCAGTCCCGCAAGTTGGCTCCGTCTCCAGCCCCGAAGGGGGGAGGTCGGAGGAGGGCACGCATCTCCATTCCCTTCTCCGCAGCTGAAATCATCAATGCTGCTTGTGGGAGCCAACAAGGATGGTCACTGCCCTGTCAGCAGCCCCAAGGGAGCGGTGGTCAGGGCCCCGTGCCCCCAGCCACTCCTAAACCCTGTAGGGAGAAGGGTAACGCTGGAGGTTCCAGATACACGTCCCGCAGACTCGCTCCATCTCCAGCCCGAGGGGGGGGGGTCGGAGGAGGACATAAGAACATAAGAAGAGCCCTGCTGGATCAGGCCAAAGGCCCATCTAGTCCAGCTTCCTGTATCAAAGAGTGGCCCCACCAGATGCCTCAGGGAGCACACAGCGAACAAGATAACCTCTGCTGCCACTCCCCTGCACCTGGCACAGAGAAAACCTACTTCTAAAACCAGGAGGTTGCTTATGGCTTGTAACCTGTGATGGTCTTTTCCTCCATGAATCTGTCCAAACCCCTTTTAAAGGCATCTAGGCCAGGTGCCATCACCACATCCTGTGGCAAGGAGTTCCACAGATGAATTACACGCTGGGTAAAGAAATATTTTCTTTTGTCTGTTCTAACTCTCCTGTAGTGGAATCTGGGGGGGGGGGGGGGGTTATTCTCAGTTTTGATTTAATGGCTTTAGTTTTGGGTTTTTTGTTCTGTCTAAAATGGCGTCTGAGAGTTGGCTAAATTCCAACAGCAATGATTTGCAGTTTTGGGTGTCTCCTGACTGCTCTTATCAGCACGAGAGCTGGAGCTGACCTTGTGATGCCAATTATTCTAGCCAGCTGTGGGCCATCACAGGATCATCTTCCGAAGGGGGGGAAGGAGCATTTACTTTCAAATTTCATCCCCTGGGACATCTGATTGGCCACAGTCGTAGGTCACTCCCCTGACCCCCTAAAATCTACTTAAGGTATGCGAGGACCAGTATTCCCCCCGCCCTGCCCGCTCCTGCTCGCTCTTTGTCTTTGTTCTGCTGGCTGTCTGCTGTGGACATCACTATGGCTCTGGTGGAGCTTACCTGCTGGTTCGAGTAACCTAGATGCCTCCCAGCCTGAGCTTGGGCTGGGGAAGGCCTTACAACATCCCTATAGGGATGGTTGGAACTTTGTCATATTTCTGGTGAGTTCTTCAGGAAATGTATCTAGCTGTAGGAGATAGCTTTTTGTTGTTTTCCATCCTGCTATTTAGTGTTCTGTATGTTATGCCTTTTATGTTGCAGTTAATGTATTTTGTAACCTGCAAGTCTATCTATGCTTTGCATAGTTTGAACCAAATAAACTTTCTCTATTTCATTTAGTGTGCTTTCTGTTGAGCCAAGTCATCGAAATCCAAAAGCCTAAGCTGGCCATACGCTACCTCTCAGTTGTTCTTCTCTGTGGCTCCCTAGGTTGTGAGACCCCTGGGGAAGTCAAGAGGTTGGTCTCACTGTTCTTATTTGTCCTGTACTCTGTGGCCCTTTAGCAGGGGGAGCTAAAGGAGTCAAGAGGTTTTACCCCCTGGTGGCAGTACTACCGATACTTTGTTCTCTCCTTGTTTAGGAGTGTGCAGGGAACTGCAGCTTGTCTGGTGGTGGGGCCGTGTATTGTGCCTCTCCAGAGGGTTACAACTTCCCTGCAGAGTAGACAGTTTGGCCCGCCAGTGTATGTCTAGGGGCCAGCTGTTCACTACATCTCCCTCCACTCAATTTTAGTGCATGTCCCCTGGTTCTGGTGTTGTGCGAGAGGGAACGTTTCTCACGTTCCATGTTCCTACCAGGATTCTATGCCGGGCTTAAGTCAGCTTGTAGGCCTCCCTTGTGAAACATCGCAGGGAAATAAGCATGATAAGTCTGAAAAAAAGCATGCTAGGCCTGTCAACTTGTAAGCCACCGGCCTCCCTCATGCACAGTAGCACAGGGACAAAAGCCTGCCAGGTCTAGGTTGGCAGGTAGACCGCAGTCTTCCCTTATGCAGTAGCACAGGGAAGAGCATGCTAGGCCTGTCACTCAGCTTGTAGGCCAAAGGCCTCCCTCATGCAGCAGCACTGGGGAAAAACATGCAAGGCCTAATTCAGCATGTAGGCCACAGGCTTCCGTTATGCAGTAGCAGGAAAAAGGCATGCTAGGCCTGCCACTCAGCTTGTAGGCCTGAGCATAGGGAGGAAACACAGGGCATGTTAGGCCTGAACCTGTAGGCCAAAGGTCTTCCTCATGTAGTAGCACAGGAAGAAAACATGCCAGGCCTAAGTCAGCATGTGGGCCCCAGGCCTCCCTCATGTCATAGCACAAGGAGGAAGAAAGGCATGTTACACCTGAAAACCTGTAGGCCAGAGGCCTTCCCCATGCAGTAGCACAGTGAAAAAAACCACATGCCAGGCCTGAGTCAGTATGTAGGCCTGAGGCCTCCCTCATGCAGTAGCACTGGAAAAAGGACATGCTAGGCCTAATTCAGCCCGTAGCCTCCAGGCCTCCCTCATGCAGTAGCACAGGGAGGAAAAAGGCATGATAGGCCTAAAAACCCTGTAGCCCAGAGGCCTCTCCCATGCAGTAGCACCGGGAAGAAATCTGCCAGGCCTGAGTCAGCATGTAGGCCAGAGGCCTTCCTCATGCAGTAGCACAGGGGAAAAAACATGCCCAGGTCTAAGTCAGACTGTAGGTTGCAGGCCTCCCTCATGCAGTAGCATGGGGAAAAGGTTCTTACAGTGCTGAGAAAAACCAACAAACAAAACAAACTCTCCTTTGCCTGTGTAAGGGCCAGGCCCTGACTAGGGAGGCAGAGGGAGAAAAAAAAACTTATCTTGTTGTCTTACTGTGTCTTTGAACTGGAGGCTACTGCTTGCAGAACAGTAGCCAGATCCTGTTTGCCTGTGGAAGGCAAGGACAGACTGGGGAAGCCAGGAGCCCCTCCCCTCCTATAAAGACTGGATCACATGACCCTGCCTAACCAGGAGGGAGGAGCTACCCAGCACTAACACTGGGAGAGACCTGGAACCACTGGAGAACAGAACATACCTACTTTCTTTGTTCTATGCCATGCAACTGTTGTAATTCAGTACAAAGATCAGGGCTGCTGCTTAAAGAACACAAGAAGAGCCTTGCTGGCTCAAGTCAAAGACCCATCTAGTCCAGCTTCCTGTATCTCACAGTGGCCTACCAGATGCTTTTGGGAGCACACAAAGACAATAAGATATCTATATCCTGTTGCCACTCCCTTGCATCTTTTATTCAAAGATAGGCTACCTAAAACCCTTTCCACAGAGGTTAAATACAGTCATCATGTCTTGCAACCTGTGATGGACTTTTCCTCCATAAATCTGTCCAAACCCCTTTTAAAAGGCATCTAGGCCAAGTACCATTACAACACCCTGTGGCAAAGAGTTCCTCAGATTAATAAACAGTAAATAAAGGCTCATGATTATCCTACATTGGACCACGAGCGCATGGCAGACATGACTACCTAATGGACATGGAGCTGCACAGGTTAGAATTCTATGTTTGCAGTCTTCAACACCATCTAGTGGTCGATTTTGGTATAGTGCGTATAGCCTACATCAGTGATGGCGAACCTATGACACGCGTGTCAGTGCTGACACGCGTAGCCATTTGGGGTGACACGCGCAGGATTTCATGCGAGAGGCTGGACGGGGGGCGTTGAAGTTGAATTTCTTGCCGGCGGGGGAAAAAACAAACAAACCCTGACCGTTGCGGTTTGCCGCCGAATTTCCGGCTTGCCGGCAAACCGAGGCTCTCATCAAAGGCTCTTAAGGGGGAAAGATGCTGTGCGCCTGCGTGAAGTATAAAGCAATGCTTGCTGGGCGCTTTAAGAGGAACGAGGCTCTTAAAGCGCTGGGCGCTTTAAGAGGAGCACGAGTTCGCTGGGCTCGTTGTCGTCCTGGAGTCGTCCTGCGTCGTCCTGGAGGCACGAGTTCGCTGGAGTTCGCTGGAGAGATCGTGCAGATCGCTGCAGCAGGAGACTGAAGCCCGTGAATTACCAACACAAAGGAGGAGAGGGAGAGAGGTATGCAAGAGAATAGCGACATGATCTCACAAGCTTTTAATAGCAAGATCCTTCAGCATAGCACTGCATTAAAAGCTAAAGTGCCTGTTGTCTGAGAAATAGTGGGAAGGATGAATATTTAATGGCCTTTTCAAATGGGGAGGGGTGAGAAGAGAGACACCTGTAGTGTGAACACTTACTTGGGAGTCAGTGGAGCAAATCTTTGCAATATCAGCATCCAGTGACTAAGTGGGGATTTAAAATGATGGCACACTGCTTGTCAGCCCAATCCTATCCTACCTGTGTGTGTGTGTGTGTGTGTGTGTGTGTGTGTGTGTGTGTGTGTGCGCGCAGTACAGTACAGTAAGCAGGGGAAGGAAAGTGGGGAAAGATTATCATTATTAGCAATAATGCTACTTAGGTTTGGGGTCTGCTGCACCCCAAACAAGTTCAATAATATCAAGGGCAACATACGAAATCGACTGATGAACAAAGAAGTTACTAAGCAGGTATGTTAAATAATTTGTTTTTGGTTTACTTTATTAAATACAATTATATATTGCAATTATACATTTTTGTAGTTTAAACTATAAATTGCGCAAAATTATGTTTTTTTGTCGAAGTGACACACCACGCGAGTTATGCTCGATTTTTTGCCGATTTTTGACACACCACGCCAAAAAGGTTGCCCATCACTGGCCTACATAATGCATTACAGTGCAGTTGTAATAGAGAATGAATGGCAAGTACACCAGATATGTCTTTTTAAATCTCCAGCCCATCAGCTGTTCAGCGCTGGATAAGCGCTTTGATGTTTAGTGCCAAACAGCTGATGGGCTGGGGATTTAAAAAGACATATCTGGAGTACTTGCCATTCATTCTCTATTACAACTGCACTGTACTACATTGACTTAATTGTGCTTTTAAAGTGGCAGTGACTTTTTGTAAGGTCTTTTGTACTGGGGGACTGCCGTCGTATATGCAGATTGTCATTAAACGAACCATCGTTAACCGGGGACACCTGTATTGTCTTTCCTCAGAGTTCTCTCCTTGTGCCCTTTAACAGGAGAACATGGTTGTACAGATCCGAGTTGGCTCATAGGCTTCTGCTAAAACAGAAATTTAGCTGGGAAGGAGCTGGAACATGCCTGCTTCAATTCAAAACTAGGTTCCAGGCTATATTAATGCGTAGCATAGGGTATGTTTCTCTTGTAACGTCAGACACTCGTACCCTCCTGCAAGTTGCAAAGTGGGGAGCCCTGTGCTATCACTGTTAATAAAATGCCCATGGTATCTCACCTTACTGGTATTGCAGCATTGTAAATTCCATTGTAGTTGCTACAGAATCTCTCCACCCTCCCAATCACAGGTAAGCCAAAGAGATAGGTGGTGTTCTGCTGCTCAGGTAATGCAGAGTAGTTTCAGTAACACCAAAGATAACCTTCAGCTGTATAAAGTAGTAGAACGCTACTAGACAAGCAGCCCTCTTTAAAATAAATAGTGCCACATGTGTATTTTATGTCCTGTTATGGATGATAGATCAAAGGCAGTTATGATTTTTATAAATGGAAGGTGAAAAAAAAACAGCTACATGGGAAATTCTTATTGAACTTGATTTTGACAGGTGAGAAAATTAATGTCATTAAAATAGCTTGTATCAGGTTTGAAGGATTTTGCACTGGGAAGAAAAATACTCTGTTCATTTCCAAGCTCTCCCACAAGATTGTCGTGATGCTGCTCATGTCTGCGTGTGTTCCTCATGCTTATGATAATGAATGCTATTTTTAGCCTTGTTGAAAGGCAGACACCTGCCCAGAGGTTGCTGCATGGATTGCACCAGACACACGCACTAGTGGATTTCCAAGCTCATTTAAAGGTGGATTCATCTGGTGATGTGACCATGATATTTTAAAGTTTTCAACAATTGCTACTACAATTTACTAGTAACTAGACAAGAAAATCTTTAAAAGAAAAAAAACCAAACAAAGTAAGTCACAAAATGATATCCATTTACTAATATCTACTCAGACTATTGAAGTGGGACATCAGGAGTATACCTGCCACAGTGCGACCCAAGACATTTTGCTGCCTGAAGCGGAGCCCCAAAAGGCAACCCTTTCCATTAGCAGTAGGGTCAGGGATGGAAGAAAGGAAGCAGCTTTTCATACAATGTATTACCACAAGATATGGACACTAGATGGAGTTTTACAGTGCAATCCTATATATCTGAGCTGAAATAAGTCCCATCAAGTTTATTGGGGCTTACCTCCCAAGTGTGAGTAGGATTATAGCCTTAGAGCAGATCATGATTACTCACTCACGCACTTTTTCCATCCCATCACCGAGCTTGGCTCACCTTCCTATGGCTGTTCTATTATTGCTGGGTTGGGCCACATCAGTTTGACCACACTGGCCTACCAGGTTTGGGCCAAAGTGTGGGCAGGCAAGCGAGTGAGCGAGAGAGAGCTTATAGCCACTGCTGCACAGCTCGCTTTGCCTAGTCCAGCCCAGAGCAGTTTGCAATGCACACTGGGAAGTGCAGTTAGGTAGTGTGCATGTACGAAAGTAAAGTGCTCCATTCTGTATATTTAACTTCCTGGATAATGACAGACAAGTCTCCTGGAATTGCAGCTATGGGAGACAGTCCCTTTTGTTAATCACCAACACAAGGACTGCCTTATAAAAACCTGGATAGGGAGGGTCACATCCGTCACACAATGACAGGGAAATTATGCAATGCAAGGAACCCAAAATGTTTAATACAGTACAAAACAAAAACAATTCAGTCAAGTCGGTCAGAAATGGGATTTTGATTGAACCCCTCTATCAATTTTTTATCAGCTAATCAGAAACACTAAATACCTAGAGTAGCACTTTAAAAAAAAACACCTTTTCAGGTACCACACATATCATTACTGCCATCAGAGATAGCAGGTATACATAAAAGTACGCAGCTTGTCCACAGTTGAAGCTTCATTCTGCGCCCTCCTTCCTCAAAATATGCCTCTCTGAAGGGCTAAGTAGCTGTATAGTCACATCTTGCCCAGATATGGACTACTGCCCCAACCACCTCCACTTCCTGCAGAGTCAAGCCAGGTGGGGCAGTGCCATGTGGCCACCACGGCAGTTGGGTAAAGTACCACTTGCCATACTAGGACACATAACTAGTAAAGTTGGTGTCACTAGTTGAAAAGCACTGATCTAGAGGTCATACTAGAAGATCTGTTTACTGAATGTAAGTTTTATATCCAAAGCAAGAACCTGAAAGCCACTTTCAACACACACAAAGCCAACAAAATGCAGATTTCAAGCATCGTTATTTCTAATATTGTCTTAGGCACTATTTTTTTTTAAAAAAAAGCAGAGTAAAATGTTTTAAAATAAAATAGTTCTAGGAAGCTTCTCACAGAAATGCTGATCCTATTTGTCATGAGCAAGCACCCCTCTCCTGAGAAAAACTCTTCCCCCCCCCCCCCCGCAAAACAGCTCTCTGTGTACACCAAGGCTGACCTAGGAAGCAGCCTGCCACATTCTCCATTCTGACCAAAGAGCTAGGTCATATGTCAACACACAGCCACCCTCTAGCAAATGTAAATTTGAATTCCATGACCGTTATCACCAGAGAAAAACAGCCTTGACTGAAACCTAGCTCACACCCGTTTGCCCAATCTGCCTTGAGAACGGGAAATTTGAATGTGTGTTACCTTCAAATCAGTCCATAGCTTTGGGGGCTACATTGCCAAAAATGGGCTAAAAGAGAGTTACCCAGTTGGGTTGAAAAAGTAAGATGGGTGAGAGATGCAAGATATAAGCTGGGTTTTGCAAGATGCCAGCCATGCCAAAATGCAGGCCATGATGCTATCCAGCTAGGAACCTACCTCTGGTGTCCAGAGGATGCTGCATTGCAAGTGGACTCATTAAGTCAGGGAAGTTTTAGCCAGACTCTGTTTTTACTGTAGTTTCATTTTTGCTTTTTTGTTTGATAGAGGGAGAGAACGAAAACAAGGTAGGTTGAGACACTCCTTGTCCTTCTCCTTCCTCAATAACTTAGTATGAGGGCTGTTGGTGGACAAACAGACCCCCAGCTGAGTGAAGGGGCAGAAAAGTGACCCTGATCCTGGCATTTCTGGTGGCTGCTGCTATCTACCCCATACATACAGCCAAGACAGGATTGTAGATGTGGTTTTTGACGTGATCTTGAGATGGGGAAAACACCAAATGTCCCAGAGTGGAGCATGGCCCTTCTCTGTGCTGCTACCCTGGAGATCTCCACTGTGTTATACATAAAACAGTCTTCTTTTCATTTCTGTGCAGTCACATATATGGGATCTGCACTTGCATAGAACATTTCATAAGCCTCACGAGTATAGGAAAGCATTTTAGCCCTCATCTTCAAGCAGGGAAACCACATGCCTCAGAGGAAAACACCTCTTTCCTCAGTTTCTTTTTGATTCCTACCACCACAGCACAACAAACTCCAGCACTTTGGAAATCTTTCCTCGGAAACATATTTGCTTTCAATTTTTGACAATTTTCAATCATTCTTAGCTTCAATTCTTAGCTCATTTTTAAAAAGAACCTCTGTGTACGATATATCACAGGCTATTCACAGCCCTTTTAAAAGAAGGATAGAGTTGTGGAATTAAATTTCTTTACTTGCTTTGCAAGCTTCAAGCAGTATGTTCTTTCACAGCTGGTGACTCTTTTGCTTTGGTGAGGCATATAGGGTTGACTTTCGCCCACACAGCTTGAAGCAAGTGTGCTGCAATTGAGCTTTCCAGTTAAGAGCATCTTGGTGGGACACAGCTTTCAAACTTCATCATAAGAAATGTCAGCCACTGCCCAATCCAACCCAGATGCTACTGAATAAGCTTCTGCCACTATCAGCCCAGTGTATTCAGTAATTTGCACTGGTCTCATCTGTCTTAGTTTCTACTCCCAGTTCAACATTAATTCCCAATTACCTTGTCCTTCAAAGATGGTAGGAAAATTTTAATGCTTTGAAAATGACCAGCAGCTCTAAAAGCGTGCGTACCTTCTCTTGTGGTGATGACCAAGCTCCACTGACTTTGAGGAGCCACAGTGTGCTTTCCATTTACATTCAGAATGCACCCAAGGCCTGAATGTTGACAGAAACCATCTCTGTAAGGGTCTGTGTGTAGATGTGCCAATGCAACAACTGCTGCAGAGGATGCCATGTGGTCCAGGAGCTTTTGGATCTTATGTAGAGGTTAAGATGATAAGAACATAAACATAAGAAGAGCCCTGCTGGATCAGGCCAAAAGCCCATCTAGTCCAGCTTCCTGTGTCACACAGTGGCCCCCACCAGATGCCTCAGGGAGCACAAGACAACAAGATAACCTGTTTCCCGTTGACACTCCCTTGCACCTGGCACAGAGAAAACCCACTTCTAAAAACCAGGAGGTTGCTTATGGCTTGTAACCTGTGATGGTCTTTTCCTCCATGAATCGGTCCAAACCCCTTTTAAAGGCATCTAGGCCAGATGCCATCACCACATCCTGTGGCAAGGAGTTCCACAGATGAATTACACACTGGGTAAAGAAATATTTTCTTTTGTCTGTTCTAACTCTCCCTCCACTCAATTTTAGTACATGTCCCCTGGTTCTGGTGTTGTGCGAGAAGGAGAAGAATTTCCCTCTATCCACTCTCTCCATCCCATGCATAATTTTATAAGTCTCAATCATGTCCCCCCTCAGGCGCCTTTTTTCTAGGCTGAAAAGCCCCAGACGCTGTAGCCTTTCCTCATAAGGGAGGTGCTCCAGCCCACGAATCATTCTGGTCGCTCTTTTCTGCACCTTTTCCAATTCAACTATATCCTTTTTGAGGTGTGGTGACCAGAACTGGACACAATACTCCAGATGTGGCCTTACCATCGATTTGTACGAAGGCAGAATGATATTGGCCTGGTTCTGGTGTTGTGCGAGAGGGAGAAGAATTTTCCTCTATCCACTCTCTCCATCCCATGCATAATTTTATAAGTCTCAATCATGTCCCCCCTCAGGCGCCTTTTTTCTAGGCTGAAAAGCCCCAGACGCTGTAGCCTTTCCTCATAAGGGAGGTGCTCCAGCCCACGAATCATTCTGGTCGCTCTTTTCTGCACCTTTTCCAATTCAACTATATCCTTTTTGAGGTGTGGTGACCAGAACTGGACACAATACTCCAGATGTGGCCTTACCATCGATTTGTACGAAGGCAGAATGATATTGGCCTTTTTTTTCTCAATCCCTTTTTTAATGATCCCGAGCATGGAATTGGCCTTCTTCACAGCCGCCGCACACTGGGTCGACACTTTCATCGACCTGTCCACCAGCACCCCAAGATCTCTCTCTTGATCCGTCACAGACAACTCAGAACCCATTAGCTTATATGTGAAATTTTGGTTTCTTGCCCCAATGTGCATCACTTTGCACTTACTTACATTGAAGCGCATCTGCCATTTTGCTGCCCATTCTCCCAGTTTGTAGAGATCCTTCTGGAGCTCTTCACAATCCCTGCTGGTCTTCACCACCCGGAAAAGTTTAGTGTCATCTGCAAACTTGGCCACCTCACTGCCTATCCCCGACTCCAGGTCATTTATGAATAAGTTGAAAAGCACCGGTCCCAAGACCGATCCTTGGGGCACACCGCTTTTCACCTCTCGCCATTGTGAAAATTGCCCATTGACTCCCACTCGCTGTTTCCTGGTCTTCAACCAGTTCCTAATCCACAAGAGGACCTGCCCTCTTATTCCCTGACTGTGGAGTTTTCGCAGGAGCCTTTCATGAGGGACCGTGTCAAACGCCTTCTGAAAATCCAGATATATAATATCCACGGGTTCGCTCGCATCCACATGCCTGTTGACCTTTTCAAAAAATTCTAACAGGTTTGTGAGGCAAGACTTCCCCTTGCAGAAGCCATGCTGACTCTCCCTCAGCAGAGCTTGTTCTTCTATGTATTTTAAGATTTTATCCTTAATGAGACTTTCCACCATCTTCCCTGGAACAGATGTTAGGCTGACCGGCCTGTAGTTTCCCGGGTCCCCCCTCCTTCCTTTTTTAAAGATTGGCGTGACATTAGCTATCCTCCAATCCTCTGGCACAGTGGCCGTTTTAAGGGACAAGTTGCATATTTGGGTCAAGAGGTCAGCAACTTCATTCTTGAGTTCCTTCAGAACTCTTGGGTGGATGGCATCCGGGCCTGGTGATTTATTGATCTTTATTTTGTCAATTAAGTCTGAGACGTCTTCTCTTTTAACCTCTATTTGACTTAATTCTTTAGTCAGGGGAGACCATTCCGGCAGCGGTATTTGCCCGAGGTCTTCCGCCGTGAAGACAGATGCAAAGAACTCATTTAATTTCTCTGCAGTCTCCAAGTCCCCTTTGATGATGATGTTTGGAATTCTGTGATGAGGGATATTATTGTCTTCGCTTTGGTCTTCCTTCAGATGTTTCAGGGAGTCATTTGTGGATGTGCTGAAGAGTCCTTCTCCATCCAAAGGCAAGTCTTTGATGATGTCTGAGGAATGCCTCAGAAAAAGTTGCCAAGTCTGACAATGCTTAAAGGCACTGTATCATTTTTAAGTCTTATAGTTGAATAGGATAGGGACCCCAATACACTAAACTTGCCTGTTTTTATGTATTCAGGAAATATTTTCACCTGGGGTGGTATTCACTATTATGTTTTTGCTCAAGTAAAACTACTGCTGCTGACCTGTTTTCACGATAGTATTCCCTGAATATTAGTTATATGTGATACGTTCAATACAACGTAGACAGAGTTGTTTTCAAGAACTACAATCTGAATTAAAATCCTTTAATAAAGTTATCAAGTTAATGTTTTAAGATGCTGACTTCAGCTTGCTTTGGTTCGTCACATACTAGTTAAGAAACAAATGAAAGCTACTCACTTATTTCACTGGCAACCTGATCCAGCTTGTCCTGAGATCTGCTAATAAGAACCACTTTCATTCCAAGGCTTGCTAACTGAGAAACAATAAAAAAATAAAGAAGGCTGAGTTACAACTCTGTAGTACTATTTCATTGAGCAATGGCATTTAAACATGCAACGCAATCAAATACTTGGCTCAAATTGGGTCAACATCCAACAGAGGAAATTAGTTACAAATATGGATTTCACAAAAGACTAAGGAATTAATTTTGCGATAACTATACATATTTCCATATAGCAAGAAAGATTACATTCCTGCATTGGATTTTTTCAAGGAACTGTCATCCATAATCATCATACTCGGGTTGGACATTCAACTGTTTTTGTTAGCATCATACTGCCATTATATTTTTGTTAGCATTATAACAGGGGTCTGACCAAGTCAACATAATTAGGAATATAGGAAGTTGCCTTAGACCCTGGGTCCAGTAGAGTGTACTGTTAACACTGACTGGCAGCAGTACTTCATGGTTTTAAACAGAACTCTTCCCCAGCTGGTTGTGCCAGGAATTGAACTTGGGGCATTCTACATGCAAAACATTTGCTCAACCACTGAGCTACGGACCCTCTTCTAAAAGTAATAACGTATAATGGCAGCAGCCCATGCCAACAGACCAGTGAAGTTTCATTTAAGTCAGGGAATATTTCAGAACTTCTGTCACATTAAAATGCAAATAGAAACCCAAGCAATAATTATGATGGTATTCTATAAGCAGTCTGGCAATTTGACTGCATTATCACAATTGTCAGCTATGAGTAACGGTACCTTCGCAGCACATCTAAACCTTTTCTTCCTCCCCTATGATATGCTCTTGATGTCAACAACTATTATTATTATTATTATTATACTTATATATTGCTATTCAACAAAGTTAAAAGTGGTTTACAGAATCAAATAAATAAATGGTTCCTTATCCTCTCCCAAAGATTCACAATCTCAAAATATGCAGAAGAAACATCAGCAAACAGCCACTAGAAGAGACACTGTATGCACTGGTATTCTTTGGAACAAGTATCTGCCCACAAAGCAACAGGGGGGAAAAAAAGTAGGGTACTGATTTACCTTTGGTTAAAAAAATGGAGGGCACTAGAACGTGTCTCGGAAACAAGATTGGCTGCCCAATCCTGTGTAATTCTTGCACCGGTGTAACAGTAGATCCACCAGTGTAAGTGTACTTATGCCAGCGTAACTTGCCATATGCACAGGACGGAGACGGACGTAACCCCCCTCGGATGCCACACACGTGCAGTTCAGACATGGGACTGATGCCAGCGCAACTCCGCCTGCGCAGGGGGTATTCCAGGGGTGTCCCAATGGCCCCAGCGCCGGCGGAGTTGTAGCGGCGTCTGTTCCGTGTCTGAACTGTGCATGCACGGCGTCCAGAGGAGTTACGCCGGTCTCCTTCCTGCGTCTATTGGCATATGGCAAGTTACACTGGCATAGGTGCACTTACACCAGTGGATCTACTGTTACACCAATGCAAGAGTTACACAGGATTAGACTGTCAGTTCAAGGTTGCCTCTTTATAGAGAAAACCGGGAGATGTAATGCACATCTAATTTTAATGTACTGTGTTCCATGCACCTGCCCCTCGCCACAATTCAACTGGGGTGTTAGCATGATAGACAGAGGCCGCATTGCTGCAGGAATAGTACTAGCATTAGGTTATCCTATGGCACACAGTCCATGTTGACAAATCCATTTGCTATACTGCCACTGTGGCAAAGCATAACAAATTGAGGCAGCTCAACAGTGTAAACATAGATTGCAATTTTGTTGTTTTCTTCTTGTGTTTGTGATAGAATTCCCAAGAACACATGTTATCCATCATGCCAACTCACAAGAAACACAGAAGGATTTAAAAAATCCAGTTCAATAGCATGACTTTGAGGTAATAGATTTACTGCCAAAGTACTAAACCTGATTTTGAGTACATTTTATCAATGCCTAGTGCCATGTTAAGGAAAATGGATAACTTCCAGTTCCAAAACAGACCAAACGAAGCATGATCCAGTCACCCTTTCTGAACTGGTGACTTAAGAAAACTATTGTAAGTCGCCTTTCTTCAGCATAGTGACCAATTGTTATAAGTTTTAACTCATTTTTCTCATTCTAGTTCCTAAAGCTTCCATTTTTGGTTCATCAAAACACATTGCTGTATTTCCAGCTGAGCTGGGCAGGGCTACCACATAAACTACCACAAACTACACATGATGGTAGCTGAGCTACCACATAAACATTTTATTTGCATCAAGTACATGATGAATCTATTTCAACTTTGCGATCACCACAGTAGTAGACATATGCTTGTTCTAGAGCAGATGTCCTTAACTTTTTGCACCTCACGCATTCCCAGGAGAATTTCAAATTGTTCACGCAACCCTCTCCCTAATGTATACTGGCTCATTTATTCACTATTTTCCAGCAATTACACTGAACATACTGCAAAAAATGGAATTTCAAAAAATATTACATTTCATCATAGGATAAAAAATGTTCACTTCATAGAATTTGATGACATCCAAAAAAATTCGCAAGTCAATGGGAAGGCCAAAAACAAATATTGTGGCCAATAAGAAAATATACTATTGACTTTTGTTGGCCCAACCATAAGGTAAAGGTGACCCCTCAAAGAGCCAGCGTTGTCCGAAGACGCCTCCGTGGTCATGTGGCCGGCATGACTCTCCTTGCCACAGCGCATAGTATGCGGCTGAACACGGAGCGCTGTTTACCTTCCCGCAAGCGGTACCTATTTATCTACTCACATTAACATGCTTTGGAACTGCTAGGTTGGCAGGAGGGCCCAACCATAGTCATGGTCAAATTCAAACCAAAATTCAAGAAAATTGCCCTTGTCACACACCTCACACATCCGTTGGGCATCTTTTGAGGCACAGGTCCCATAGGTTAAGAACCCCTGATCTAGGTATACAAAAGCAAAACAACAAAAGCCTTACCTCTTCTGCATAGGCCTTTCCAATTCCATCAGAAGCTCCCGTGATAACTATAAAATGAGTGATGGGGGGGGGAAAAAAACAGATTACATTAATGTGTATTAAGGTATCAAAAACTTAAGCCACAAGGTAACTAAGGAGGAGAGTTTCCAGAACATTTTGAATTAGGATGTTTTCTGATGTCTTAAATAGATTTGAATCTGATTTAGCATGTCTGGCGTTATCTAGCAAACAAAACTTTTGAAAGTACACCTTATTTATGTGCTGCATGTGCCCCCTCCCCCCGAATTGTCACCTATAAATGTCCATTGCAACTCTGAAACAGCAGAGACATTTCCACCATATTGCAGCCTTTTAGAACATCCTTTTTGTGATGTCATAATTCACACTGACATAACTAGAAAATAACTTCTTAAGTCCATGAAAGTATTGAGTCCAGTTTTTGGTATTCATGGAGGTTAGGTTCCTGGAAACCCCGCAGGTAGCAACTTCGCACATAACGAACCACTGTTCCTATGGGATCAATGGAGTTAGGTGCAAGAGGTTGGGGGAGTACCTTACCTTCAGCTTTCCACCCTTCGTGCTGGTTGTGGGCACCATTTTGAAGGTCCCTGCTGCACTCAGGAAGCCAGCAGACCTTCCAGAGGCAGCAGGGACTTTCAAAATGGCACCCGAGGCTAGCACTGAGCTCTTTGAAATGTTTGTGGGAAGCTTCTGAAGCTTTCCACAGGCATTTCAAAGGGCTCCGCGCTAGTTGCGGGTGCCATTTTGAAGGTCCCTGCTGCCTAAGGAGAAAGCCAGCAGAGACTTTCCAGAGGCAGCAGGGATCGTGGAAGGTGAGACACCCATTACCCACGTGCATTCAACTACTTGGAATGAGAACTTGCAGCTCAGTGGAAGAACAACTTCTTTACGTGCAGACAGTCCCAGGTTCAATCCCCAGCATTTCCAGGTAGGGCAGAGAAAATTTCCGGGCTGAGAAATTGGAGAGGTGCTGCCAATCAGTGTTGACAACACTGAGCTAGACTGACCAATAGTCAGTTTCATAATACAGTTTCCTATGTTCCTCCGTTCATACTTCCATAACCCAGTACATATTGGTTCTCTTCCTGCCAGCAGTCCATCCTTGCTCAAATTACTCAACGGGCATACACAGTTGTTGCCCAAGTGGTGTACGGCACATGCATTCTTATTGCCACCATTCCAGTTATAAGATGTAGCTGTGGTTTTTTCAAACTGCATAAAATCAAGACCTGCAGTTTTCTTTTACATATTTACTCTTCAGCTCAAGGTCTGCATGTGTGAAAAATGCAAAATAAGAACTACCATCTTCAAAATGAAGCTAGGAATAGTCGAATTATGGTGGCTGGTTTGCTGGAAGATGAAGAATCAATTTTTTTTTTCAGCTAGGAGTAGGTGCAAATCATTTCCCATTTGTTAGTCTACAAGGGTCAGCATCAAATGCAGCTTCAATCTAGCAGAAGTAACAAATCAACAGTTTTCCCAACACAAGGCATGTTAACAGAAAGCAGTATCATCAAATTGCTGTGAGTATAAAGCCTGAAAATATCCGACGTTTCTACTACAGAACATTTATGTTATACTACTTCTTTGAGTAAGCAAGAACTGGCAAGAACACAGACTAGCCCAGCTTGGCATCAAGGAGTGCCTCATGTAATAGAGATTATATAAAACACTGGCATTTGACCAACACTTTCCTCCAAGATCATCTGCAACAGACAAAAGTATTTTAGCTTGTTCTGATTAAAAATATTCTATTTTGTGTTTTTTGCTTGCTAGAAACTAATTTTTAGTGGCAGCCTAATTTTTAGTAGCAGCCCAATCAACCTTATCAAAATCTGGGATCAAAAATAGACTGGAGAACACTCGAAGCAAACACTATTTTTAGCTGTTCTGTCTATTCCCTGCCATTACCCACCAAACTGAGTGCTTAGTTATTCTAGGCAGGTTCTCCTCATGACCCGTTTTTCCCCTGAACACCTGAATGCAGAAAACACTCGATTGATTAAAGATTAATATTGTCGCAAACCGTGATAGCTACCTTTTGTCTGAGTGCCTTTGGGGAGGGGGGAATATATAGAATGACAGAGAGCTTGCATCAGTATTCCTCTTGGGATCTATAACATGGAAAGAAAATTGCTATTTCAATTCTCTTTTGTTGCTAAAAATAGCATCGCCCATTGATTCAAGCAAACAGGGCACCAGCTTAGCAATGCCAAATTTAGAAGCCACTGAAGTCCCTAGGAGTGAACACTAATGCAGTCTAACATATGCCAGCTCATATTTTAACAAGAACGAAGAAGATAAGTATGCAGACTCTGCAAGTTAATAAGATAGCAGCAACGTATTTACACCGAACAGAAAATCTGGTGCAGGAAATATGACAAATATGTGCTTCTAAACCTTTTTTCCCCCAGACAAATCACTAATGTACGTCTTCAAATTTTACATATTCCCACTTCTCTCCTCAGCCCCAAATCATGAAAGAGTACTGACACACTCTGGGTGTTATATACCGATATATTTTTCCATATACAGTAGTATAATATGGAAATGCTAAAGAAGGCAAAGAAAGTTCAGTTCCCAAAAGGTAGCCAACTACTTAAAAGATCAGCAATATATTAAGCATCAGCAAGGAGGAAAGAATGCTGTAGGACATTTCACTCTCACCCTCGTCAACAGCAGGGGCTCCCAACCCCTTCCCAGCCAAGTACCACCTCCGGCGCCACTCTCCTTCTGAGTACCACCGGAAGTGAATGGCAATGACATCACCAGTTACTTCTGGGTTTTCAGATGCCAGAAAACACAGGGAGGAGGCTCTGGACAGGTGGGAGGGCCCTTCTCAGCGTTCCTAGCTTGGCCAAAGGAGCTTCTTAGGAGCAAAAACGTGCCAATAAAAGCACAGCGTCGGAGTGGGGTTCCAGTGGTCCGAGTACCACCAGCAGTCGGCCGACGTACCACTGGTGGAACTAGTACCACAGATTGCGAACCTCTGGTCTACAGTATACCTTGGACACTCTGATGGAAACATTTAAATTTGGAGATTTCAAGTCAAGGAAATGGGAAAAGAACAGTTAAGTGGACAAACGTTAAAAACTAGTGAAAAGGAACAGATTTTTAGAATCTTATCCCACATATATAGTTTGAGAGTGGCATGTGCCAAAAACTTCAGGACAGACAACTATGCAAGCGTTGTTTGACTCTATGTTCTAAACATAAAAGCTAGACTCAGGCCCATCTAGTCCAATGGTCTGTTTTCTACAATGGCTAGCCAGGTACTTCCAAGAAGCCCACCTGAAGAACATGCAGGGACCTACCTCAGCATACCTCCTCTGAGTTTGTCTACCCCTCCTTTTCAAAGCTATCTATCCTAGCTGGCATCATTACAACGTGACAATGAATTATGCAAGTTATGCATTATACAAAGTAATACCTTTGTTAATGGTGGTGATCTGTTCCTGGAAAGACGAGCGCTGTCCAAAACTGTGTGACAGAAGACACCACAAGAGGAAGCAGAAGCTGACTGACACTCCCATACCCAGAATGCACTGCTCCCATTGGCAAAAATGACTGTTAATCAACTCAGGATGAAGAGCATTGTAGCAAATGCATTGCAAACTTCAGGAGTCAGCGTTATGGGAGGTATTACTGTACTTCACTCTATCTACTATCAATCAGTATCAAATTTGTTTCACATAGCAGGCCAAAGTTAGCAATCATGACGCCTGCTAGGGGCCAGAAGTGACGTCATTAAGCAGGAAGTGACATCATTAAGCAAGTGATCACCAGAAATAAGCACCAGTCATTTGCAGTGTACGAGTTCCTAGTTGAGAACAGAAGGACAATATGCAAATCTTCATCAGTCATAGTGATTACAAGTCAGCAACTTGATGCTTTAAAAGAGGAAAATGCTACTCTGATGTATGACACAACGACTTCCAGTATGGTTAAGGAAAATTACTTCCCAGTGAGTTAACAGCACAGCACCACTTGAGGTCCAAATTTCTCAAATCACCTCTGTCCTCCCCCTAGGGAAGATCCCTCCCCAATCTTTTTGCAGGGATACCCTTCTTCTGGGGCTTGACAGTGTTCACTTGTCTTCCTCCTCTCATTCTTTCCCTTCTCCCTGGTCTGGACCACCAGCTACCTCTGCACCCATCTCCTTGGTTCCAGGCACCTTCCTTTGCTGGAGATGGTCAGCCAAGGTTCCCAGATTTCAGCTTCCAAGTTCTGGGACCACACTCCTCCCATCTCCTTCTGGCCTTTTCCCTTCCGTCTGCCACTCCTTAGGTTTTCCTCTCCTCCCCACCCCACCCCC
Organism: Plestiodon gilberti rubricaudatus; assembly: GCA_026170595.1. Classification (NCBI taxonomy): domain Eukaryota; kingdom Metazoa; phylum Chordata; class Lepidosauria; order Squamata; family Scincidae; genus Plestiodon; species Plestiodon gilberti. The sequence goes on along the minus strand of JANXHW010000001.1, from coordinate 251,020,189 downwards.
CAGTTGACTACTTATAATCTTTCCATCTGCTCTTCCTCTTCCAACCTCTGGCACTTTCTGTTCTGTCCATTCTGGAGCTCCTCCCCTCCCAGTTCCAGTCTCCACTTATTCCTTCCAGCTTTCTCTAGCCTTGGCCTATACGAGAATTAGCAGATGAGAGATGAAGATGGTAGTGCTAGGAGAGCCAAATGAACACACAGGCCGGATAAAGTGGTTCCATGGGATATATTTGGCCGATGGGCTGTATGTTTTGACACCTCTGATCTAGAACCTAGTAGTGAAGCTCTCCTACTTAAGAGCAGGCTAGGTTCCACTATTATTGGTAGCAAACATGTTGTGAAGTACCGTGTTAGTGTCTTATATTAATTTTGGCTCCAAAAAATGCAGTAGGTCTTATTTTTAGGGAGGTCTTATTTTCCCAACCTGTGGCGTGACACACACACACACACACACACACACACACCCGGCACTTACTTTGACCAATTAAAGCTTCATTCTTTCCTGAGGGTGCAAGGCTCTGCAAGGCCTGTACTCAAGTTCTCCACCATGGAGACGACATGCTAGAGACACTGCAAGGCTGCAGCCTCCTTGCAGGCCTTGCTGGCCTCTCTAGCACATCATCTCTATGGTGGAGGACTCAAGTGCACCTCAGGAAAGAACGAAGCTTAAACCGGTTAAAGTAAGTGCCGGGGGGGGGGGGGTCGCGTCTGGCTGATGATCCTAGCTAGGTCTTACTTTCGGGGAGGACTTATATTGACGAGTGCCAGCAAAAATCATACAAAAATGATAGTAGGTCTTATTTTCAGGGTAGGTCTTATTTTACGGAAAACGGTATGAACAAAGAAGTATTTACAGTCCACCTACAGTACAGTACTCAGTCTATATTGTATATCTCATCTTGAAAGACAGGCTAAACACAGCTTGCTGGAGCTGTCTGGAATAAGATGGGAAAAGTTAAGGAATGGGCACTAAAGTCAACTATGAACATATAGCAGGCAATTTTATATCCTGAAAGTTCTTAAGTAGGGGAGCTTTTGTATAATGAGAGAAGTAAAGAAGACTCCCTATACACTTTCTCTACTCCAGCATAACAAACCTCTACCATATCCCCCTCCCCTTAAGGTTTCCTCAGTGCAATCTTGTGCATATGTACTCAGAAGTCCCATTTTGTTCAATGGGGCTTACTCTCAGGAAAGTGCATATAGGATTGCAAGCAAAGACGCCTTCAAATGCTTTTGCCTTTCCCACAGAGAAGGTACTCCAAGCTCATGACAATTTTCGTTGTCCGTTTCTAGTTTTACAATCTTTCTTGAGGTACGTTGACCAGAACTACATATACTGTTTCAACTATGGTCGCATCATAGATTTAAATGCATTATATCAGCTATTTTATTTAAAATCAGTTTCCTACCGTAGTATTTCCTAGAATGACATCTGCATGCCAATTTGACATTTTTATTGAGCTATCTGCCACAACCCAAGATCCCTTTCCTGGCTAGTCACAGTCAGTTCTGACCCTACCTGTTTATATATGAATATACGAGTTTGGAATCATATCCTATCCTTAATGTCAACAAACACACACAGTTCCACTCTTGATAAATGCAAGACTGAAGTTCGGATGCAACTAATAATTTACTACATTAAAATCCAATTACTGACCACAACAGGTTATCTTTGCAACGTTACCACTTCTTTCTTGAACCCAACCACCAATACACAGTTATATGAATTTCATAGCTCAGATGGTTTTAATACATACAGGCTGGGATCCAAAAGGTTAGATCAAGCCCCACATGTCCAAAGGAGACTTTTCCATGCCTCCTTTCCCACTGCAATGTCTCCCCTTCTTCCAAAGCTGTTACAGAAGGTCCGAGGACCCTCTACAGCAGGATTCAATGAATCACAAATGGGTGTAATTGAAAAAGGAAAACTGGCACCACCTCACAAACTAAGCTTGACTATTTGGCCTTTGTTGCTGCAGATCTCCATTAAGCAATGCCTAAGAATTATATCGTTCGTATAGCATGTTCAACATCCAAAATGTACATTGAACTGCACAATCACCCTGAGGTAGTTCATTACTTTAATTTTATTTTTAAAAAAAGATTGATACCCTGTCCTCCCCACCCATTATGTGACTATTTCAATGCGGCTGCCCGTGTAGTTACCAGGGCTCATTGGTTCAACTCAGTCGGGCCGTTACTTCGATGGGCACAATTCCAAGTGCTAGTTTTGACTTTTTAAAGCCCTTTATGGCTCAGGACCAGGGTATTTGAGGGACCGCCTCCTTCCTTATAATTCAACTCGCCCTTTGAGGTCATTGGGGGGGGGCTGTTAACTGTGTCGCCACTGACGGAGGTGAGGGGGGATGGTGGTAGGACAGGGCCTTCTTGGTGGTGGCACACCAATTGTGGAATTCCCTCCCCCTGGAATTAAGAACGGCTCCCTCTTTAGAGACCTTTCAGTGGCGCCTTAAGACGTTTTTATTTAGGTTGCCATTCGATTGCTGACATGGCAGGCTGGTTTTTTAATCTAATGTATATTTAAGATGACTGACTGGTGTGTTTTAAATTTCTAATTGCTTGTTTTTATCTTTTTATTGTACGTTGTAATATTTTAACCATGTTTTAAATTGTAAGCCGCCTTGGTTCCCCTGTTGGGAGAAAGGCGGGATATACATTCTTTAAATAAAATAAAATAAATAAAGGTTACCCAGAAAGTTCACCCCTGAAATTTAGTCTCCCTAATTGAAGCGCAATTAAATCCATTAACACGTGTGCTCCAAGTAAACAAAAAACTCAAGTATCTTATCCATGGACTAATGCATCTTTAAGTTCAATATGCTTTACAGAGGGGTTGGAGCATGTGGGGATGTATAAGTCTGAATCTAGTCCAAGGCATATATATTTTTCCTTCCCCTACCTCCAATTCTTTGTACAGTAGAACAGTTCACACATAATAGACAATAAGCAGAGATGCGTAAGCAGCTACGTATAGAAAAAGATGAATGAAGTGTGTGACGCCAGAGATCTGTGAATTGGGGAATTTAATACATGAATTGAAATCCGAAGTCAGCCCTCCCACCCCCACCTTGAGTGATTGCTGTAAGGCATAAAATAGAGGTAAGAAGAAAAAAATGTGGTCTCCGACACATTTACAAAAACTGATAGCCTGTCACCCAGTCACTGATGAATATTTTCACAGGATAAAAATGGCAACCTCCAGTCTAAAAATAGAACAGTGTACTGCAGACCTGTCTGGTTTGCCTATGCTACTAGAATACAAACGCAATTTCTTGCTGCTGTGCTGCCACCATCATTTCACAATGGGAAAAAATTTATTCTACACAATCCATTTGCAGGAGAACATACACACTGATTTTAGAGTAGTGGTATATTAATATGTGCTTTTTAATTTTGAAGATGAAAGAAGTTAGTATTAAATCAGAAATATCTAATACTGTACTACAAGAGAATTTCTCTGAACCCCCCCCCCCAAGCGCACACACACAAGAACAGATCTCAGTGCTTTGCCTAAAACTCAACAACATTTTTCCCTTAAAAATTGTTTCAAGAATTAAGAACCAGAGTAACGTAGCCATTGCTAAAACTACTTTTGTCTCTTGTTCATTCATACTGCTAGTAAGCCATTTTATACAGTGAAGGCTTTATGCTCGTCTACAATTATGTAACAGCTATCATGTCTCTCTCTAAAGCATTTGGTATACAGTGCATAAATATGAACAAACTATCTGGTCACTTTCCTACTTAAGTCTTACAGTGTGGCTACATGTCAGGTATAGGAAGCATAGAAACAGATTAAAGTTCATTGTACAAAGAAAAGCTACTCTCGTTAAAAGCACTTTCTGTTCTTTTTTCTTAACTAAATGTGACCATATTCAACAGAATAAAACTCATTTCAGAAGTCAATTCCTCTCTCTCACTCATTCATTCATTCATACATCCCTCCAAGTCTCAGAGTAGGCATTTAGGGTAACACCCATTGCAATGCTAGTGCAAGCCATTTTCCTTACTCCTCCTTGCTGCAGTCCCTGAAAAGCCATTCGAGGGACACTACACTACATTATGGGATTTGGCATAGAGGGCTGCAGTGGGAAGGAGAAACCCTAGCAACCAGGGAGAGGCATCTTATGCAAGTGGAACTTGCTTCCAGGGATTCCCCTGCTTCCTGGAGCCTCCTGCACCACACCCCACACTACTGACAAGGGCTGCTTGACCCTCAGGAGTAGTTTTTCATGGGGCTGCAGAGAGGAGGATGGTTGGCGGGGGTGGGATGTGGATGCTAAAAAATTGACAGCTGCACTCCACAGCCAGAGGCTATGTTTTTATGGTAGACTGAAACCCAAGCACTTAATAAAGCAGTGGTGGGAGATCCAAATGCAACAACAAAACAAGATCTTTTCACATACTGGTACACTCGGGTCTCCTAACTACCCTCCTAAGATACAGGAAGAAAAAAAGCATCTCAACAGGTTTAAAAGCCATGTATTCCATAAAAAGTTATTAATTAAAAACAATACAAAAATAATTAAAACTTGTGTGGTCATTACATTTCGTTCAATATGTAATGAGAACATTCATTCGGAGAACATTCAGTGCAGCCCTCGTCCCCTTCCATTAAACAACAGTTTTCCATAGTCTCAAAGAAAGAGGGATTGGACAGATTTATGAAGGAAAAGTCCATCACAGCTTACAAGCCATGATGGGGATAAGCAACCTCCTGATTGTAGTAGGTTCTCTTTGTGCCAGGTGCAAGAGAGTGGCGACAGGATACAGGTTATCTTGTTGGCTGTGTGCTCCCTGAGGCATCTGGTGGGGCCACTGTGTGATACAGGAAGCTGGACTAGATGGGCCTTTGGCCTGATCCAGCAGGGCTCTTATGTTCTTAATATCTATGAACTTCCTCAGATGACAAATACTTGTCTTTGACATTACTTAATTTGACATAGGTTGTTTGCAGGCAGCCGACACAGGTTTGGACTGCCAGAGCCAATTACTTGTTAACTTGTCATTTTGTCAGCTTTGGGCGTGTCTGTTTTAGTATATAAGTGGCTGCTGTATGCTTGGTAACTTCTGTTTGCAGCCGGTTTTGGCTCTGTATTTGTCAGCTGAGGAAGTTCATAGATACTGAACAAAATGTAATGACCACGCAAGTTTTAATTAAATGTTTTATTGTTTTTAATTAATTTTAACTTTTTATGGAATACATGGCTTTTAAACCCGTTCAGATGCTTCTTTCTTCCTGTATCATTGCTGGCCATGAAAGTTTCAGATCTTGTTTACCCTCCTAGGTTTTGAGCAAACAATGAACAATATAATACACACACACTGCATGTGTGTGCGCATGTGTGTCTCTCTCTCTAAATATATTCAAATCCTTCTTGGATTCCCCCTAAATATATATTCTCCAGTAGTTCCAACGTGGCTCAGTTTCTGGCATCTGGTAAGCTCCTCCCTCCCAGGCAGACAGGATCAGATGATCCTAAACTGTCCTAGCCTTGCGAGCAGGCAACAGGGTCTTCGATAGTCTCTACTCGTGGCCTGACTGCACATGTCCGGCAGGACACTGCTCTCTCAGCAGAGAGCAGATGCCACACTCAGCAGGCGTAGCAAGTCAAAGACCCACTTGTCTACAGGAGCAGGCATAATCGAGACTTGGAAAATTATGCATAGTGTGAAGAGAAAGAAACTTTTCTCCTTCTCTCACACTAACCAAGGGCCATCCAATGAAACTGACTGGTAGGAGTTTTAGGACAGACAAAAGAAGGTACTTCTTCACACATAATTAGTCAGCGAAACCCACTGTCACAACAAATTGTGATAGCCACTAGTTTGAATGGCTTTCAAAAGGGGGGGATTGGAAAAGTTCAAAGGACAACTTATCAATGGCTACTAGTCATGATGCCTATAGGATACAATCTACCTTTGATTACCAGGGAAGGAATGCCGGAACAGAAATACACCTTCTCTCCTGCTTGTGGGGTCCTGAAGCCGGAGCTACACTGTTCGCGTTTCGTATGCGTCTGATGTCCTGCCCCCCCAGGTCAAACAAAGGCTCTGATTGGCCAGACGTAGCGCGGACGTAGCGCGGTCACAGCAAAAGTCGAGACCAGCTTGACTTCTGCTGCGTCTGCGCTACATCCAGCCAATCAGAGCCATTGTTTGACTTGGGGCGATACACCAGATGCACACAGAACGCAAACGCGAAGCGAACAGTGTAGCTCCGGCTTTAGAAGCAGCTGAAGGGTTACTGAGGGAAACAGAAGGCTGGCTTAAATGGGTCTTTAACATGATCCAGCAAGGCTTTTCTTATATACAAAAGTCTACCCAGTTAACAGTTCAACACTGGTCAAATAAAAGTTCTTAAAATGCTTGCAAAAATATTGGACTTTGATCAGTTTTCTGCATGAGAAATTGTATAGTTCTGGGACAGCCAGGGAGAACGCTTCTCTGCATAATTCTTTGCTACGTAGGAGGCAGTGCTAAGTGCACTGTGTTCATATTTAAAATGAGAAAAAAGGAATTCCTTACCTGGGAATGTCCTGTTCTGGGAAGAGGAAAGGGTCATTCGGACTCTTGGGTGATACCCCTCCAAAAGTCAGAATGACCCTTTCCTCCTTCCAGAGAACCTATATTCTAAAATCAGAAAGCCACCTCTCACTACTCCCAATTTAAAATCCAGTTCCAGTACAACTTCAACACGTAGTATTAATAACGGTCCTATAATAATGCTCCGAATGGAGTCCTATTGTGACTCCAATGATCACAATGCTAATTAAAAATGGCATGAAGCAATTTTTTTCTGGTCCCTGGCAAACGTAGGTAAAGGTAACCCCTGACAATTAAGTCCAGTCGTGTCCGACTCTAGGGTGTGGTGCTCATCCCCATTTCAAAGCCGAAGAGCCAGCGTTGTCAAAGACGCCTCCGTGGTCATGAGGCCGGCATGACTCTCCTTGCCGCATCGCGTAGCATGCAGCTGGAACACGGAGCGCTGTTTACCTTCCCGCAAGCGGTACCTATTTATCTACTCACATTAACATGCTTTGGAACTACTGGGTTGGCAAGAGCTGGCCAAGAAACGAGAGCTCACCCCGTCGCGGATTCGAACTGCCAACCTTTCGATCGACAGCTTATGGTTCAGTGGTTTATAACCCACTGCGCAAGGTAAAGGTGTGGTTAAAGTTTCCACAGAGTTTCACTAATAACTAGAAAAAACAGTTGTCTTAGCAAGAGTAATTACACATTTAAATGTTATATCCTTTGGATTGTGTATACAGTCTAACTAACTATACCCAAAGCCTATGCTCCATAACTGTGAAGATCTTACACAGCCAGCCATAACAGCTTTGTTATGAACCGACAACTCACAAGTTTATAAGACAATATACAGGGTGAGCACAAGGACACTCCTTGATTTCAAGGAATGATAAAATCAAAACTTATTGGAATATGTTAATAAATATGGTGACCACAGATATGTTAACTCCAAACATTTCTTTTCTCTTCCGCAACTGTAGCCACCAATCTGTAAGAATATTTCAATAAAGTTACATTCTATAACCGTTGGAAATCAAGGAGTGTTTTTGTGCTCGCCCTGTATACTGAAGTCCCTAGATCAGCAGTTCCTAAACTTACTGGCATCACAGAATCCCATCACACTTACCCTTCTTTCACAGAATCCTCATCTTCCCGGGCGCCAGCATCTCGGATCGCATGATATCCTATTCTCACGAGATCTCGCGCTATTCTCATGAGATCCACAATGGCAGTGCCCAGGAAAAGGACGCTAGGGACATCCTGCGACTCCCCTGTGAGTACACTGCTGCTCCCTTTGGAGCTGCACCTCACAGTTTGGGAACCACAGCAGGCCTAGGTGACTGCCTGAAGAACAGAGAGGGCCTTGATAATATCGTAACTGAGCATACTTGGTCCAGATACTTGTGTTATGGATCACAGAGAAATGAACGTCGCATAGTGATAAAAGCTAAAAATCAAGCAATTTAGAAGGAGATTGGGGGAAAAGGAATAAAATTTTCCACTGGACAGCGAGGCATTATCCATCTAGACACTTAAAGACATAGTCCTGTACCAACACAAAATCTGGTGGTACCTAAAAGGACTAATAAATTTATTGTGGCATAAGCCTTTGTAACATGCACACTTTGTAATGAACAGAACTTTATTCTCAACATTCATCAAATATCTACTGATGTTTGGTTATTCCTAGAGAACTGAAATCTTTGAACATTTTGAAGCTGTGGAAAAAACACGCATGCATGCAAAACTAAGGCTCATTCACCATGGCTTGGCAGTAGACATGAAGGGAGCCACTGTGGAGGCAGGAGCTGTGAGAAATAAGCACTCATTTGATGTGCTCTGCAGCATTTCTGAAGAAAGCTCCACAATTGTTTAGCTGTGATGGACTTAATTTGAAGCGGTAACTAAAAATAAGGACCAATAACAAATGACAAAGCTGGTTTCTAAGTGAAAAAGTGAAGCTACAATCAAGCTTTCTTTAGCTATAATTTATTTGATGAACCTTATTTTCCAAAGAAGAATTGCCTACACATACTGTATCAGCAGCATGCCAAGTTTAGCATCTTTCAGTTCCTCTCCTCAGATAGGAGCATGTGGATTATTATTAGACAGTGTACCTGTCACATGATGCTCTTCTCTTTGGCTCAGTCACATCTAGGCACTATGAATGCAACTGAGCCCTGTTGCTGACTGGGAGAATACAACATTCATGCCAGCAGCCTCAACGCATGAATAGTTCTCCTTTGAATTCAAAAAAGAATGGTCAATTCATGATGCCTGCTTCACATTCCAAAAAAAGTCAAGCAGAAGGGGGAGGGGAGAAACTTCATTGTGAATAAGCCTGACAAATAAAAGCTGACTTCTTCACAAATTAGTTAAGACAGAACCCAATGTCAAAGTTCAGGATGTTTTACAAGTTTTAGCAAACAGATGAACAAGTCATCAGAACCTATACTGCAACATCTAAAGTACAGTCATGTGTCTGAGAACACACTATAAACCTCCAATTAGGAATCCTAGACAAACCTGGTTCCCAGGAAAGTGTTTACTGTATGTTGTTGGATACATACAACAGAAAAGACGCAGCTGAATCATGGTAGAAGTGTGGGGTGCTTTTTTATGATGTGTGAAACAACTCTTCAATGAGCTTCAGCCTAGTTACTCCAAGCTTAATGGATGTATGGAACAGACTAACAAGGCAATCCTATCCAACTTACAGCACTGGTGTAACCAATGGTGCAGTGAGAACGGAAGGCCTCAGAACGGAAAATGGATTCTAATCCCCTCCAAAGGGGGATTCAAAAGGGATTTAAAAGCACCACTAAAGGATATACTGTGCCTGTGCAAAAGCGCTGACGCAGCAACCCATAACTCAGGGAGCCAGTGTACTATTTTAAAATATTGCTTCTGCACTGTTCAGTACAAATTACTACACACACTTTATACTGTATTTCTTCAATTCTAAGACGCATGTTTTTTCCCAATTAAGCATTTCAAAAAATGGGGTGCGTCTTAGAATCGAAGGTCTCCAAAAAGCACCCCAAAATGCTATCTTCTTACTTACTGGGGCTTGCGGAAGCTTCAGGGAGGCCTGCGCAACCCTCTGCAGGCCTCCCTGATCTTCAGTTCGGCAAAAAACGGTGATTTTCAGCCATTTCTGGTTTTCACAAAAACCAGAAATGGCCAAAAAATGCTGTTTTTTGCCAAACTGAAGATCAGGGAGGCCTGTAGAGGGTTGCGCAGGCCTCCCTGAAGCTTCCGCAAGCCCAGGAAATGGCACTTTCTGACTGGGCCAGAAATGCTATGCAAAGGCAGTGCACTCAGACATCCTCAGCTGCAGGAGACATGCTGGGGAGAGTTGGTGCTGAGCAGGTAGATTTAATGAAGGGAGGCGAGTCTTACAATTGATGGATTTTTTTTCCCCTGCTGGTGGTCCTGAAAGTAAAGGTGCGCCTTAGAATCGATGGCGCCTTAGACTCGAAGAAATACGGGTATATACTCTCTGTGTATGTAAAAATGCAAAATGTACAGAAGCGTTGAACTGTTAGAGATGATTATGTAACTGCCGTGAAAATATTTTGAAAGAAACACTAGTTATATTACATAAAAAGTGAGGTAATTTCACAAGGTAGCCAACAGAGGATGCTATGTAGCAATACAATTGCGAGTTTCCTTCTAAAGCTAAGATGCATCATCTGGAAGAGGACAATCAATTTCAGATCAAAATGGTTTGCCAACAGCTTTATTACACTGGTCACTGTTCAAGATTTCCTTAGAAAGACTTCCCAAGGGGCTTAGAAGAACTGCTGGGAAACAATCAAATGCATGTAACTACTTAATTTAAATGTCCTAAATTACTCTTGACCTCTATTAATACTATGGCATTTATCAAACTACTTATAGTTACTTGACAGTTAAAAACCTGCAGATGCTCAAGATTGCTTCTGCTTAGGTTTTCTTAAGGATTTATGTAGCAAACAGTCAGAAAATGGTAAAAAAATGCATGGATTTGTAACGAAACTCTGCAGATGATTATGGCACATGTCTTGCGCAGACTATCCCCAGTTTGGATTTCAAGGGGAAAAAGACAAAACCACAAAACTTTTAGTACCTAGTTCTTTTTCAATCACACTTTACAATCTACTAACAAGGAGCTAAAGATGGAATATATGGACCTTTCTCATTTAAGAAGAACCCAGTACAGAAAGGGGCTTGACTTTATGTCTGTCACATACACCACTGTGAATGAAGCCTGCACTTGTACAGGGGTCCCTGAATAAGTTTTCCTGCATTTATATTCTTTACTCCTATAGCCTCACCTTCATATATTCTTCCTCATTCAAACCCTTAAAGGGACATCCCCGATATTTAGATTTCACAGTTGCTGGGCCTGCATGCTCCTCTTTCTCTTCCCCATACCCTCCAAGCTCTTTTAAGAGACATTTATTACAGTACTAATTTTGGCATTATTTTTCTCATTACCTGAACGGAGAAAGCACACACACACCCCAACACCTGTCCATTTCACTTACCTCTCTCAGCAGCCATTGCTACCTTTTGGTGCTTTGTGTAATGGCCACTAGCGTCGCTGCAGGGGGGATGGAGCTCTATGTTCCGCCAAAGTCCAATCCTCCATTACACGGGTGCACGAAGCGGCCCCACCCCCTCACATTCTGAACCATTCAAGTCGGTGAAAGCAACGTGCAGGGAGCCTCCTGCGCGTTGCTTTCACCGACTTGAATGGTTCAGAACGCGAGGGGGCGGGGCCGCTTCGTGCACCCGTGTAACGGAGGGTCGGACCACGGCGGAACATAGAGCTCTGCCCCCCTGCAGCGACGCCGCTGGTAATGGCCACAGAGGGAATGCTGGGCTGTCAGCATTCTCTCCACCAACCATGAGGTGGCGGCGGCCACCAAGAGGAGGATGGGGAGGGCTTACGTCTCTCACTCAGCATCCATCCTGCTGCCACTGCTGCCTCCACGGAGCCCAGCATTCCGTCTGCAGCCAACAGAGGAATCAGCAGTGCTGGATGCCAACAGAGAGAGGTAAGCCCCCAGTTTACATTGTACCCTAAGTGTACAGTGATGCATCCACCATTTCCTCTAATGGACATGGAATGCAGCAGCGTTGGATGCCGAGGGGGGGGGTAAGCCCTCCCTGTCCTTCTCTCACACACTACACTGAGAGAAAAGGATGGAGTCAGTCTGGACTCCATGGAGGCATCAGATCGGGGGAGGTGATGGGTGGGTATGGTGTACTGCCACCAATTTGCCTCCTCCTCCAATTCACAATTCAATACTAGTAATGGATAGGCTGCCGGGTTGGCGGGAGGGAAGAGTGATTTACATGTGTTCAGGACTGCATGCTATTTATTATAATCTCTTATTGTGGGACTGTAAAATTCCCCTCTTCAGGTTCAATGCATGGCACGGATGTACAGAAGTCCACATTGACCTCTATTTACATTATTTCTTATAAGTAGAAGTCCAAGCTTTCTGGTCTCTAACCTCAACTTATAAAGGGAACCCTCAACATAGCCCGAGTACAACACTAGTATCAGGATTTAGGCCTGTGCTTGTGCCTGTACAAATTCAACCTGTTACATAAACAGAAAGGTTTGACTTTCTCCTTGACTCTTTTCTATCCTTTATCCCTGATGTTCAGTCTGTTGCCAAATCATGCCAATTCCCCCTGTACAGGAGAGAAATCAGTCTCTCTGCCCCCTCAGCTAAAACTGTAGTGCACACCCTGGTCATCTCTCATCTTGACTACTGCAGCCTTCTCCCTGCTGGTCTTCCTCTAGCTCATCTTTACTCCTTTCAACCCAACTGAGTACTCTGCTTTCAAAATCATTCACAATACAAATCTCCCCTCCAGTAACTTAGGACAGAACCAGAGGTGCACCTGATCACATGCTGTAACTGGGTGGAGAGGGCTTAAAAACAGGGGGGGGGGTTAATGACAGTGCTTTGCCTCAGCCATGGCTATGCCAATTGCTTCTCCTGTGATATTTTTAGGTTAAAGAAAACTCATCAATGGACATTTTCTGTGAAGTAAACATCACTTTAGTCTAAAAATAGCACGCATTAGGGGATTGTGACTGGGATCAAAACCAAGGTGGGGGCAAAGTACTAATATGCATCTCTAGTTTGTCCCTTAAACTTGTTCAATCCAGTGCCAACCCAGAGGGCAGGACAAGTCTTTGCCCTCTTATGTGAGTCACATAACGTATGTGACAGCCCTTCAAACTTTCCTCATAGAACTTTCATTTTCCAGACCCCTGGCTCTCTCCAAGGGACTTATGCCCTGTGGTGCATAGAAGTCAATTACTTCCTACAAAAGGAGGAGAAACTCCCTTTTAATGGATAAAACGATCTCCACAGTTCCACAGATGAATTACACGCTGGGTAAAGAAATATTTTCTTTTCTCCGTTCTAACTCTCCCTCCACTCAGTTTTAGTGCATGTCCCCTGGTTCTGGTGTTGTGCGAGAGGGAGAAGAATTTCCCTCTATCCACTCTCTCCATCCCATGCATAATTTTATACGTCTCAATCATGTCCCCCCTCAGGCGCCTTTTTTCTAGACTGAAAAGCCCCAAACGCTGTAGCCTTTCCACATAAGGGAGGTGCTCCAGCCCACGAATCAATCTGGTCGCTCTTTTCTGCACCTTTTCCAATTGGGTTCCAGTCGTATCCGACTCTAGGGTGTGGCGCTCATCCCCATTTCAAAGCCAAAGAGCCAGCGTTGTCCGAAGACGCCGCCGTGGTCATGTGGCTGGCGTGACTCTCCTTGCCGCAGCGCGTAGCATGCAGCTGGAACATGGAGTGCCGTTTACCTTGCCGCAAGCGGTACCTATTTATCTACTCACATTAACATGCTTTGGAACTGCTAGGTTGGCAGGAGCTGGCCAAGCAACGAGAGCTCACCCTGTCGCGGATTCGAACTGCTGACCTTTCGATCGACAGCTCACGGTTCAGCGGTTGCGCCACCCGCTGGCCTATAGTTGCAGGTCATAACAATTTCCGCTCTTTTTTAAAACAAGTCAAGTCAAAACCTTTAATGGCATAGAAGAACTACACAGAAAAGATAGAGGCTCCACCAACCCAGTAAATACAATTTCCAAACAGATACTTTAAAAACAATGGATAAAATGCACACATAAAAATACTAATAAAATGTCTTAACACCCTTGTCACACAAAGGAAAAGTTACAGTCAGAGGTGCATCTGGTCCAAATTAGATGAAGATATTTGGCTACTAACTCAGTACGATTCTCATTTTTCCCATCCAATAGAAAACAGATAGTATCAATATCTGACCCAAAAGAGAATGTCAAAATTGGCAACAGAAACTGTTGGCATAGATCAGTATAATGGGGGCAATGAAGAACCATATGGGGTAACCATATGTACCAAATGACTCTGGTGTAAGCGAATCACATGAACAAGCCTGGGAACACTCCGCTGATCTACCAAATCTGGCTCGTAGAACATTAGAAGTTAATACATTAAACCTTGCCAAGGTAAAAACTCCACGCACCGTAAGGGTAAATAAAATACCAAGGTAACTAGGGGGTCGAGCTCAAGAGCCAATGCAAGACCGAAGTGTAAGTGTGAGCAAGATTTACGGGCCGCCGCATGCAAATCCTGATCTTCAATGTCAAATAGGCGGGTACGAATAATTTTAAGAGCAGCTGAAAAAAGTTACACACACACCCCCAGTGTCAGAGGATGAGCCAATAGAAAGCAGTTTTTTGTAAAACAATGCAAGGCCCAGGGAGAGGGAAGAGTCAGGTAAGATATTTCTGAACAAAATATTCTGCTCCGCAGCATAACAAGCCCCTAACCAGAATTTCAAAAATCTGAGCCAGGCCAGGGTTTCTATGTTGTGCAGGCCTGCTTCAAGGCACAACACCACGTAAGGTATGCAGTGCAGAATCGCAAAGATCTTATATAAGAAACAGGATTGAACATACTCAATAATGGAAAGGGCAGAAATCCAGATAGGAATGCCAAACAAAAGTCACGCTAGGACTTTAGACCTAAAGATCTGGACAGTCATGGGGATGTAGGAATTACCCCAAGTGTAAAAGAAGCGCAAAATGGCCTGTGCCAAAATCTTGGTTGAAGAAATGGCAGCCTGCCGATGAGTGGTCCAATGGTGCCTATGATGGAATAATATGCCAAGATACCTAAATTATTTGAATTGTTGCATTTCTCTCCCCCAAAAAATCCAGGGAGTTGATTTCCACTGGTTACCAAATACCAAGATTTTAGATTTATCATAATTCAAAACCAATTTGTTAGTGGATAAATAATCTATACAGGAGGCAATTAAACACTTCAACCCAAGCCTTGTACCTGACATAAGCAACATATCGTCAGTGTATAACAAAAGGGGAAGCGACAAATTGCCTAATTTGGGAGGATGGGCAAAGACAAACAAGGCGCTAAATCATTAATAAATGAATTGAACAAGGTGGGAGCCAGAACACAACCCTGCTTGACCCCTCGATTTGTTGGAATGGGCACCGAGAAATCCCCTGTGATGACAATTTGACATGGCAGCTGGTTCCCGAATGAAGCGTCCAGATCTGAAGAAACAGGCACTTGTGTACTCCAAGACTGACTAATTTCCTTCCCCCTCTCTCCTGCACACACATTTGGGATAATTACCTACAGTTAATTGCAACTCTGAAACTGACTGATTTGCCTGATAACCAATACAAGTACCCTTTATTGAACTGTTTCATATCCAGGGATGGCAACAGAAGAAGGCATTAGAGCAGTGGTTCCCAAACTTTACAAGAAAGTTGGGACTACTGTAAGTAGATGGGGTGTGTGTGTGTGACTGCGGTGATGGAACTTCTGGGATTGGACCACCGCTCTGAGGGGAAAAGGTAGGGTTTCCACTTAGCTGGGGGTTGCACCGGCCCTCTGTTTTTGGTTGAAACCGGAAGTGGGTCATGATCACATCAGGGAGCTGTTCTGGGGCGTGGAGAGGCCCTGTATAATCCTAACCCGCACCCTTCAGAGGGCCAGTGCAATCCCCAGGTAAGTGGAAACCCCTCTTTTCTCCTTGGCAGTGGCACTGCGATCCCAGAAGTGTCATCACCATGATATCATCATCCCCCCCTTAAGGTGGTAGCGACTGGTTCCCACTGGGCTGGGACGTCACAACGTCCAGTTTGGGAACCTCTGCATTAGGGGTTATCAATAAGCAGAGCAGACAAAAAAGGAACAGCAGACCCGACAAATCTGCTAGGGAGTAGAAGAGTACACATGCCCCTTCTGAAAGATTATTTGCTAAGTTAATAGAAAGATTTGGATTAGTAATGACAGTGTGAAGAACATTTTTGGTACTGTGCGACATACAGTACTTTCCTAAAAGCTGAAACACCTTGAGTTACCCAACACACTATACCTTCTAATTATTATCCTTGCACTCAGGCATTAAGTTGTACATTTCGTATCCAGCAACAGGTCTCTAAATTAAAACAGCGTACCTACTGTAATAGATGTAAAGAGACTCAATATAATCAAGATGCTGCAAGTATGGTATGGGTTTTGTTAATTCTGTACCAGAATATGTAAAAACAAAAACTATAACATTAAGTATTCCTAAGAAGCACAGTGTTTTTAAATTTTCTTTATTTATGGAACAATATACAAGATAAAAACGAACTGAAGAGAAAATCCAAAAGATCAAGCCCAAGGCACCAAATTAAAAACAAAAAATTGATATCAATCGACTTCAACCAATATTGAACTATTCAGAGTTAGTGGATAAATGACAAGACCTCACTTCTGTAATCCCAGACTGGGTGGCTGGATCTCCTGAAGGAAACTGGTTTCTTAAGCAATGTCTCCTGGGAAGCATGGTCTGTGTTGTTAGAAACACAACTTCCTCTGTATTTCAGAAGACAAGGAATTTGGGCATCCCTGTGAAACCAGGTACTGTACTATGAGAATTTGGCTCCTTGAAACTGTGAGTCTATCAAAGACAGTTTTAAGTGTCAATTATAATGAGGTACATCACTTCAACCTTTAAAAAAAAAACTGGGCAAGCTGGAGGGCGACATGAAAAAAGCCCACATGAAAACTGCACACAGAAAAAAGTCCGTCTGCGTTAACATCCTACAGCTTGGAGGCTGCTCACCTGAGGAGGTCCACAGACAGTGGACGAAACTTTGTGTTTGTGTTTTAACCGTCTTACTTGTTTAAGCTAATACCTTTTTTTAAAAAAGATTTTTACATGGCTGATAAACCCGTATTTCCAGTATCTTTGTACACCGTAGCGGGCTGTTGAGGTCTGAAGGACTGGAAATCCTCAGGTTTTGTCCATAAGATAAAAGTGCTGAGTCACTGCTCTCTCGCTCAAAATGCATGTTGTTCCTAATTGACAAATATCTACAGCTGATTTTGGGTGTGCACCTAAGTGCAAGCAGTCCTCTCTGATTGGTGTAGAAAAGATCCCCGACTATAAAATCAGGCATACAGCTTCATCTTAGAGAGAGGAAGGGGAACATAGGGGGAAATAGAAGAGTCTGGTGTTAGACTATGTTGGAGACCTCTGCATTCTGGATATGTGCTATGTCACTGTAAATATCTGTGCACAAATACAATTGCATGGTGAAGGAATATTGCTCTGTGTTTTGGAGTGTTTGTTCTTTTTGTGGCAAGCCGTTACCTCCAGAGGAAAACAGCCTTGAGCATCGGTCGCTTTGGATTTTTTGCTGCGCAGGCTACGAGTGGAATCAAGTAAGGGAAGTCTCCTGCTCACCACTCGTTAACACGGGCCATGATAACTTTCGATTTTTAATCATCGTTCTGGTTCTCATGTATAGTTGATACTGTACAATCGTTCCAAATACTCACTTTTTACACTGTAGCTTTATTTACACTATAGCTTGTACCAAGGCTTTTTTAGTAATTTTATACATGAACATTCTATGCCATATTTTCCTTCTCCATTTGTCTACTGTCTACTTTGTCTATTTGTCTACTCAACTACTTTGCCTAAACTTACTGGCAAATGGCTTTCTAGAGTTTCAGAGAGGGGCCTTCCCCAGGCCTACCTGGAGATTCTACAGACTGAATCTAGTTCTTCGGAGCTTTCCAATCCCCTTACAAGCTGCTTGCAATCCTCCTGGGGGCTGCAACCCACACTTTGAGATCACCTTGCCTACTGTATTGCAATGTTTCCTTGTTACATGTGGAAATGTTTTTCCTTGTCCCTGCAGAAAAGAGCACTGGATACAATAGTGTGGTCATGTTCATCACTTCTTTTACACAGGCCACAATTTGTCTCCAATATTTAAACTACGTCTAGAAAAAACCACCATATATATTTATTTATTTATTTACAGTATTTCTATCCCGCCTTTCTCCCCGAGGGGACAATATATGCTTTAAGTCTGCTTCAGAATTACAATGCCAATAAACCATATTAATCTGGAATCATGGACATGCAGCAATGCAACCAAGTTTGTGGAACACTTCATAGTGTTCAGAATGACAACATTCCAAATAGACTGAAGATCACCAGAAAGAATCTTTCCAAACTGGGCAAACGGCCAACGAAATAAGCAAATGAGAGGAAATGTGAAATGCATACTGTTTCAAAATATACTTCACAAACACAGCAACAAGACCAGAACTGGCACAACTGTTCAAAGATCTTGAGATTATGTTCGATAACCTAAAAACATCAGAGTGCATGGCAGTGAAAATGCAAATTTGAGAATGTATAACTTACTACAGTCATACAAAACACAAATCGTACAAAACACAAGTTACACAATACAGTACAACCCAAATACACAATACAATAGGTTGTGAATGACTCCAAGGTATATTTCTTTTTTCTACACAAGTGGGAAAAGCTATAAGTGGTAAATGCTGCAGCATGTTGTATCTGAACTAGTCACATCCTCTTGCAAAATTCCTAAACTGTTGTACTGTGCTTTTTACTTGTTAGGACACCTAAAGAGTGATCTCCCAGTCAGAGGCAATTCTAAAAGAAAATGTAGTGCTACTGAAGATATCATACAGAAGATAAGATGGTGGGAAAAATGCTTCACAATGGTGGGAAAAAATGGGGGGGGGGGAAGGACCATGGAGATCCTTTCAGTTCCACTGTGTTGCTACTTTATTAGGACTAGTTTATCTAGCACTAGTTTATACTGGAAGCACAAACCAAGGTTTTTTTTAAGTTTGTGACATAATACACAAGCTATACATTATGATGAAACTTAGCTGGCAAGTATTCTGCAATAAGAAGGAAAAGTTCATGTGGTTGAGAAACTATTGCATTAGTGCCTGAACCTTTATTGCACAAGAGTATAGATCTGGGATCTAAGTCCTCAGGCTAGGAAACGTCACATACTTTATCAGAGCTGAAGCCACACCAATCCTCTTCACTAAAGCACTAGTTAGATCAGTTGACAATATTGAAGAAGGATGCAAACATTGTGAAGAAGGGCCTCACAAGACAGAGCTATAAAAGGACGTGGGGGCTAAGCTAGCAGTATATCCTAAAAGAGATCAGACGCAAGCATCTAGCAAGGGCGTATTTCTGTATCAAATAAAAGCTGGCTCAATAAAACCTATTTTACTTTTTATTTAATCTTTTAATATAGAGATGTAAATTAATTATTCAGAAGTTTAAAATGAATACCTTACAAAATATTAGCAGTTTATAAGAATTTTAAGACTATCAATAACAAAATCCATTACAGAAATGATGAAACTGATTCATCTGAAGGTTCAAAGTTTTAAAGATCACGGCAGAGCAGTGGAGAGGAGTACAGTGCTGCTTTTTTAATTAGCTTGTCTCATTACTGTAGGGTACTTAACGGTACATAGAAATGTTTGATGAATAATTATACTTGCAATTTTAAAAATGCCCCTTTGCCATAAAAACTAAATGCCAGACTGGTCAGTGACAAGACTTAAAACATTTCAAAAACGTATGCTAGCCCAACTTGATTTTGTTCAAGTAGTACTATTCTGTGCTCAGTTTTACTAGGCCACTGTGACAGTACATCTTGTTCCTTGTTCATTTTCCTCAGTACAGTACAATCTTCTTATACTCTACAGTTTGAAACCTTAAGAGTGCGCCAATACAAGGTAAGATTAATGTAAAGCACTATTTTATCACAAAGGCTGCAGTGCCAAGCAAATTTACTAGGAACTAATCCACATTGAATACAGTGGGCCTTACCTTTGCGTAAACATCCATGAGACTGCACTGCACTTCCTACATTGATTTAAAAAATATTCCACACTGATCTTACCTGAAGCAGCAAGAGGCGCGCGCGCGCACACGCGCACGCGCACACACACACACACACACCTTTTCCCCAGATTATTTAATCCCAAATAACTACTCTTTATTGTTTCTAAACTCTTAATCAGAGTAAGATGTGAAGGAATCACGTCACTACATACCACATTATTGCACTTGAGATCCTACCCTTTTCATTAAATGTGTCTAGAGCAGATATCACCCCAACGATCAGTGCGATTCAGAACAGAATTGCAATGAAAGGCAAGCTTTGTAAGCGTGGGAAGCCCTTTCTTTTTTTCTTCCGATAAAGATGCCGATTTCAAGTAGGAAAGAGGGTTGAAAAGTTTCCTAAGTACGTGAAAGAACAACTAACGTTATTAAGTAATCCAGAATGTGCATTCAAAGGAGAATGTTGCTCTCTTATCTGCACTCTGCCATAGGAAGGACTACCGAGGGAAGCGAGTTCAGCGAACAACTAATCCGTGGTGGGTGACCTTGACCGTATGAGCCGCTGTAGATTCTTGTACAAAGCTCTAATAAGGGAGGAGGGCCGGCAAGGTTTGGTTTCAAAATAGAGAAGAATACAAGGCAGTGGCCGGGAAATGGAGAAATACGGCAGATTAACGGAGGCGGCCTGGCTTAGAAGCGGACGAGACCGGCGGGTACGTCTTTTCGGCCACAGAAGCATAACGGAGACTGAAGGCAGCCAATAGGTGCAAGTAGGGACAGTGGTCTAGGAAAAGAAAGGACTGGCCGGAGAAGAGACGGGGAGACCTCGACGAATCAAAGGAGCGAGGAGGTGACCGAGGCCCATCTGAGGAAGCCGGGCGTAGGAGGAACACACTTGAGCGAACTCACCTGCCCAGGCGCCCAAATGTGGGCCCACCATCTTCCGGTTATCCAGAACCCATAGACGGACATATCGCACTGCGCGGGAAACGTTCAGGTAAGTGTAGTAAGCGACGGCCAGCACTCCGGCCCAATAAAAAATGCCGGCACCCGGGAACGAAAACAAGCCAGAGGCCTCCATGACACTTCCAGCGTTGCGAATGCTAAAGCAAGACTGAACCCTCCCGGCTTCCACCCGCCCTGTCCCAGAGGAAAGCCCCGCCCTCGAAGCACAATCATTGGTCAACATCTGCCTCGCTCAACCCTACGCGCGCTTTCCATTGGATGTCCAATGGCGCACAGGCTATTCCCGCTTGTAGAGCCCAACGGGAAAAAGGCTCATTCACCCCCGCCCCTCTCGGACAACGTAGGCCCGCCCTTCCTAAGGCATATCCGCGTGCACGTGGTTTCTACACCCCTCGTGGTCTAGGCCAGTGTCTATGCTCCTATTGGCTGTTGTTGTTAAGTCGTGTCCGACCCTTCGTGATCCCATGAACCATATCCCGCCAGGCCTTCCTGTCCTCCACTATCTTCCTGAGTTCACTCATTTTCATGTTCGTTGCATCGGTGATGCTGTCTAACCATCTCATCCTTTGCCTTCCCCTTCTCCTTTTGCCTTCAATTTTTCCCAGCATCAGAGTCTTCTCCAGAGAGTCCTCTCTTCGCATTAGGTGGCCAAAATATTTGAGTTTCAGCCTCAGTACCTGTCCTTCCAGGGAACAGTCAGGGTTGATTTCATTTAGGATTGACCTATTGGCTGAGGCTTTCGTTATTTATGTCAAGGCCGCATTGTGGCTTGGTGGAAAAGTTTCGAGCGGGTACATTGAAGGCGTGGGAGAATTTAGGCTGATTCACACCAGCCCTTTCCGTGCGCGTTTTGGCTTCTTTTCGTGCGTTTTTCATGCTTGCATCTGACGCAGCATGAGCTTACGACGCAGCCAGGAGAGATGGTTTCGGTTTATCTTTTTGATGCGCTCGCGTTTAAGCTAGCGTTTATGCTCACAGTGCTAGGCAGCCCACCAATCAGAGGAGCGCATTTCTCTTCACCAAATCACAGCTGCGCTTTCTTCAAGAAGGCGGGCAAACGTTCAGAGAACTGCTAGACGCACGTACAGACGCTAGAGCAGGGCATGCGTGCCGGAAAAGGCTAGTGTGAATCAGCCTTTAGGCGACTCAGAACACGGAGCCCTGCCCAATCATCTAGATAACGCTCAGGGAGATGTATGTGCGGAATGTGCCGGTCTGAACTTCATGCTTGTAGGCATAGGAAGGAACAACTAGAACTTTTTGCATCTCGTAAACCTACCTGTAGTATCTTTTTTTCTTTTCGCTCGGATATTTGTAATACTGTACAATACTAGAATTATGGGGAGAGAAGGTGGAGCAATGAAATCCACATGTCTCAATCCCTACCTTCCCTCAGTTTGAGCCACGTCATCCCACACCCCCATAGTCTTCAAAAAATAATAGCTAAGGCAAGGGGCCATCCCAAATTAAGATCAGGGGTTTGGGACTCTTGTAATTTGACAAACTGCTCCAAAATGTTGCATCTCCCCAACAACATGCTCACCTGCAGCTGTTAAAGGTTTAAGCAGACCAATTCCTCCCCCACCTTTTTTCTGTTGCATTTTTTCCAACTGCCCCCATTTCTGGAGGCCACTGAGCATGCTCAATTGTTGGGTGCATGATTGACTGTTACAATTAATTTGCACAGTTACAGCCCAGTCCAGCCCAAGGCCTCAGCGGCACAATTCAGGCACAATTGCAGCCTAAGTGCTTTAGGCCCGAGTTGTGCCTGAATTGTGCCGCAGAGGCCGAATTTGTGCTGCAATTGTGACTGAATTGGGTTCCGGCACAATTCAGGCACAACTGCACAATTCAGGCACAATTGCAGCCTAAAAGTGGGTGTGTTGGGGGCGTGTTGGGGGAGTGACGGGGCGGTTACAAATTTGTTCCGTTCCAGACGCTGGAGAGCCCCTGACACGCCCCCTCGAGCACAACTCAGGCACAAAATTTGGGTCAACAAAAAGGGTGGACTCAAATGTGAGGAGACCCATAGGAGCCATTTTACCTTACCCACACCAGCCCACTCCTGAAAAGTTCTAACACCCTGGTCCCGAGTTGTGCCTGAGTTAGGACGGAACAGTTGTGGCCTAACTCTGGAACCGGACCAAATAGTTACCCTATCAGCATCCAGCCCCACCCAGCCTCTTTCCCACAAAAGCCCAGCCCCAGCCCTCCACTCTCTCTCTCTCTCTCTCTGAGCACGTGGCGTGGGGTCCTGTCCCCCAGCAGCCACAAAGTGGGACTTTGAAAAATTTCAATCACCCCACTTCTCTCTTCCCTTCTCCTTTCTCCTCTCTGCCCCCCTCTAGGGCAGAGAGGGCTGTTCTGCCTGTGGCCAAACTGTTTACTGCTGTGCCTGGGCAGCTGTCTCCATGCAAGTGTTTGCTAACCCATGTCTTTCTCCCAGCCCCTCTCCCCCCCCCCACAGGCAACAACACCAGCAGGTAAGTGCAGGTAAGAGCAGGGTTCGTGCTGACATGTGGTCTGACTTCTGCCTCTTTGCATATAGAAATATAGGTAGGATACATGCCTCTTTACCAATGTCTTGTCTCATAGCTGCCTGCAATGCCTGCCATGATATGCCTCTTTACCAATGTCTTATCTCATAGCTGCCTGCAATGCCTGCCATGATATGCCTCTTTACCAATGTCGTGTCTCATAGCTGCCTGCAATGCCTGCCATGATATGCCTCTTTACCAATGTTGTGTCTGATTGCTGCCTGTAGTAATGTGAGCACACAATGCCACAAGTGTGGAACTGTTAGCCTTATGTAGACACCAGCTGTTCCCCCCCCCCTTTTCTCCACAGGGTCTACTCACAGGTCAGTATTGGTAGGTTTGCCATGGTTGTGACCCACATGTTGTTGTGTTGTCTTCTCTCTCTTTGACCCTTTTCCCTTACAGGATCATGTTCTCCTGACACCCAGGGAAGGAGCGCAGACCATGCTATGTGTCACACCTCTCAGCTGTGTTTAATTTCTCTCCCTGCAGGCCTTTGCAACCGGCACACTGGCATTTCTTCAATGGCGATTGCTACCACACAGCAGCTGCCATGGAACACCCCTGTGTTTTTTGCCTCCCCAGGAACGTCCACTACCACCTACCTTCCTGGGAGCACCCCTGGGCCTGCAGTCTGGTTGTCCTATGGTCGTCTGCCTCGATGCTGCCAGAGGTCCTGGAGCCTGCCCTGCAACCCTTCTCTGCTGCCGGTGCTGCTGCTGCTTCACCTCCCTGGCTGCCTCCTTGCTGTCCCTCCCCTTTCCATGGTGCAGGCTGTGGTTCCACAGGGGAAGGGCCTGCATCCCCTGGTCCATGGGGCATGCCTGCTGCTGCTGATGTGGTCTGAGTGGCCGCTGTGACTACCCCAGGCAGCCTTGCCTGGCCATCTCTGCCACTGTTCCAAAACAATAAAGATGCCCGTGGAAACACATGTCCCCAATGTTACACAAGCACTGACCCCCACACACACAGAGACAGTCCCCAGCACACAAGCCCCTGCATGAATCCCAGGCAGGGCCTGCCACAGTCAGCCCAGGGAGACCACAGCAGGGGTGCTGCCGGACCCTCAGGGCTCAGAGGGGAGTGGGGAGTTGGGGGGCCTCTCAGGCAGGCAAACACTGACAGGCGACATGGCGCACATCCGCCATGTCCGTGAAGAGCCCTTTCGGCAACCGGGGCTCTCACCTGCCCTCGGTCCGCCCGTCAACGGCGTCCGTTTCCGCCCGTCAACGGCGTCCGTTCTGCCCAAGGTCCGTCTGCATAAGAGGCGCCCGTTCCTGCATTGCCTCCATCTGCGAAGTGACCCCAGTGTCCCTATTGGTCTCTGCTGACCCCTCTCCCTGTATCCCTCTCCCACCAGCCTTGTTGTCTGTCTGTTTCTGACCCACCCGTGCCCCTCCCCAGCACCCACTGTCTGCCTGTCTGCCTCCCCTCCCACTCCCTGATGATGGAAGCTGACCACCCCCCACCCTGCCAGAGCGCCTGCCGCGATGTGCTGACGTTGCCCCATCTGGGGGCGTGATGAGCTGCGTGAGCCCTTCCCGCTCGCAGCAGACAAGCCCAAGGCATCTCTCGGTCTTGGCTGGGGCACGGAGCAGAAGGCATGCCGGGATACCTTCTTTGTGGGCATTGCCACGGCCCTGGAGGCCCAGGGCTTCAGGCAGCGCACGGGCATGTCATGGCAGAGGCGGTTCCAGACTTCATGAGACCCCCCTTGTGCGTGCCGTTCCCACCCCCTCCTTCCCTTCTCTCCCCCGCTCACCCCCCCATGACTCCCACGTGCAGCCTCACCGTGGCTTGGGGGTGGCATCGCCTTCTGCAGGAGGGAGGGCAGTGGCACTCCCCCCTGCAGCAGGTGGCTAATGCCCAGGGTGCCCTGGGGCAGCTGGCACTGGCACAACCTCTGCCCTTCAGCTGACTGTCGCACGCCCAGTGCCTGCAGGCCCACATGTGGCTGCCCATCTGCTGCTAATGCTGCAGCAGCTGTGGTAGGTACACACAGACGAGCTCAGGAGGGGGCTCTTGTCTTCCACAAGACTGACACCTCCCCACAGGGGCCTGCCTGCCTCTGTGGTAAGTGTTGCCTCGATCCTGGCCCACTGCTCTTGCCTCCTGCCTAACTCAGGCACAGTTGCAGCCTAACTCAGCCCTATTTTGGGCCTCAATTGTGCCTCAACTGTGCCTCAATTGTTCCTGTGTTGGGCTGGACTGAGGCCTTAGATCTTTTTCACACATGCCACTGTCAAGACATTTTTCTCTGATCCTGTACTTGTGCCTCTGATTATTTGTTCCTACAGGACTTTATGTTTGTGTCAGTTGAACTTCATCTTGTTGGTATGAGCCCACTGGTCAAGGCTATCAAGATTATTTTGAATCTTGACTTGATCTTCCAGGGTGTTAGCTGTCATTGTCCCCTGCTTTGTGTCAACCTAAAGCCCTATCGCTTTCTGTTCCAACAGGGAGACTTAGTAATTCATATCCTGTGCAGGCAGGAAAGCACACATGGCACACATTTTTCACGTCACCACCATGGTTCTCTCATTCGTCATTATATCCATGTTGCTTGGAACTGCAGACACCCTGGCAGCAATCTCTGGATTCCTCTGCACACTCACCCACTAAACTCCCTCACCAAATTGACTTGTTTTCTGTTAGCTTGTCCTGTTTGTGAGCTCCATTCGTGAGTTCACAGCTGTTCACAGAGATGGCCCAGAGCGCAATTTCGGGCAATTCTTATTCTTATTGTAGTATTGTACAATTCTTATTGTACTAGATTGCAAGCAGCTTAGTTTTAGGCCCATTAGACTTGATCTGTTTGAAAAACCTTTTGTTTTTTGGTTTCAGCCATCATTTTTGCATTCAAATCATAGCGGATGTACTGGTGCATGTTCATTTTATCCAATGTGATGGTTTGGTCATTATCATCTAAGAATGCACATTAAAGAATGTTTTGAAGTACCTTGTGGACCAGTGGTTCTCAAACTGGTGGGTCGTGACTCACCACGCCAGCCAGAAGCAGTCAATACCCCCTTAAGGGGTGTGGCAACGTTGGCAGTGGCATTTTCGGGGTCCTGCTGTGGAAAAAGGGTATTTTCACTTACCAGGGGTCACGCTGGCCCTCCAGAGCCCTCCATGCCCCACCACGCCTCATAAGAGCTTCCAAGTATGTTTGGGAGCTCTTCTGAGGTGCAGGGGGGTGTAGAGGGAGCTATTGGCGTAGAGGGAGCCCCCCCCCCAAGGACTGGCCCGACCCCTGGTAAGTGGGAAAAAAAACCTTTTTGGTGGCGGCGGGACCCTGGAAGTGTGGGCACCGCCGGGTCCGCAACGACTTATAGATTCCCTTACTCCCCTGTAAAAGTTTGAGAACTCCAAAAAACACACACAGGCTTATATATTGCTGTTTTTTTTCCAATAAGAACAATGATGCATGCCGTATGTTTCTGCACTGAGCATGCTTAATACTCACTTGTTTGAATGCTGCTCAAATTTAGCAGTGATGTGACACAAAAGGATTACCTTGACACACAATGCTAGCTGCTGACTAGTTTTTTTTTGTGCAAATTAATTGCAATTTGCTGTATTATTATTCATCTTGTTGCCTTTCTAATTATCTACACCCTTTTAGAAAACTCCCATCTTAATCTGCATGTTTCTATAGTGATATGTAAAGATTGGTAAGGTTTTTTTAATATAAAGAATCATTTGACTCTATTTGATTACACCCATCTGTACATCTCTAATAATGAACATCAGAATATGATGTTGCTATTGGGTGGCCCAGTTTGCCTCTCCAGAGCTTGTATCAGGTGTAGTAAGTTTCCCTCCCACACTCAGGGGTTTCTGTTCCCTCCCACACTCAGGGGTTTCAAGGCCCACTCAGATGTAGTTTCCTAATTAGTAAGCCTACTGATGAAGAGGACCAGATTTGACAACTCCCCA
Organism: Plestiodon gilberti rubricaudatus; assembly: GCA_026170595.1. NCBI lineage: Eukaryota > Metazoa > Chordata > Lepidosauria > Squamata > Scincidae > Plestiodon > Plestiodon gilberti. Next base: position 250,992,948 of record JANXHW010000001.1, on the reverse strand, counting down.
CCTCAACTCCTTTTACTTAGCAGTCTTAAATAGAGGAGTTGCTACAAGAGCAACATGCAGGACAGAGATAATCAGATATCCTATAAGCTCTGGCAGCCAGGAAACCAGAACCAAAGGTCAAGATAAGTAAGGCATTTCAAAGGAAACGCAGATGCAATTATTGTAGTGTTTGGGTGGATGAAATGTTTTCCCAGCTCCACCAGGTTACCTTGTGTTACCCCGTCAGCTGAGCATGGGAGGTGAATGCCAGAGAGAAGCCAGACTGTAAAGGAAACCCTCTGGAATGAAGCCATTCTATGCAAGATTAGAACATGTATTGTAAAAAAATCAGATTGCCTGCCTATGTGAACCGCCTTGAATTAAAGTCTGAGGAGAAAACTGATGACCTAGAAAAGCGGTATATAAGTACTGGTATTATTATTATTATTATTATTATTATTATTATTATTATTATTACCCTTAGCATTGCAGATGGATCATGGAACCTGTTGTCAATTTATTCACAAGGATCCTGCCCTTCCTTATACAAACTGGCTCTAACTGCTGGAGCAATGAAGCTAATTGTTATGAGAGATTAGGGACTGGGATGCCACAGTTATGTCCAGTTACTACCTTGCCACAAGCTTATGCGGGCAGTTGTTGTTGTTGTTCAGTCGTTAAGTCGTGTTCGACCCTTCGTGATCCCATGAACCATATCCCGCCAGGCCTTCCTATCCTCCACTATCTTCCTGAGTTCGCTCATTTTCATGTTGGTTGCATCGGTGATGCTGTCTAACCATCTCATCCTTTGCCTTCCCCTTCTCCTTTTGCCTTCAATCTTTCCCAGCATCAGAGTCTTCTCCAGAGAGTCCTCTCTTCGCATTAGGTGGCCAAAATATTTGAGTTTCAGCCTCAGTACCTGTCCTTCCAGGGAACAGTCAGGGTTGATTTCATTTAGGATTGACTGATTTGATCTTCTAGCAGTCCAAGGGACTCTCAGGAGTCTTCTCCAGCACCACAGTTCAAAAGCATCTATTCTTCGGCGCTCAGCCTTCCTTATGGTCCAACTCTCGCAGCCATACATTGCTACTGGGAACACCATCGCCCTGACTATACGAACTTTTGTTGGCATGGTGATATCTCTGCTTTTTATTATGCTATCTAAATTTGCCATAGCTTTCCTTCCAAGGAGTAAGCGTCTTTTAATTTCATGGCTGCTGTCTCCGTCTGCAGTGATCTTGGAACCCAAAAAAGTAAAATCTGTTCCTGCTTCCATTTCTGCCCCTTCTATTTGCCAGGAATTGATGGACCCAGATGCCATGTTCTTAGTTTTATTAATGTTGAGTTTCAAACCAACTTTTGCACTCTCCTCTTTCACCCTCATCAAGAGGCTCTTTAGTTCTTCTTCACTTTCTGCCATTAGGGTGGTATCGTCTGCATATCTGAGGTTGTTGCTGTTTCTCCTGGCAATCTTGATTCCGGCTTGAGATTCATTCAGCCCTGCATTTCTCATAATGTACTCTGCATATAAGTTAAATAAGCAGGGTGACAATATACAGCCTTGCCGTACTCCCTTCCCAATTTTGAACCAATCAGTTGTTCCATGGCCGGTTCGAACTGTTGCTTCTTGACCCGCATACAGGTTTCTCAGGAGACAGGTAAGGTGGTCTGGTACCCCCATCTCTTTAAGAATTTGCCACAGTTTGTTGTGATCCACACAATCAAAGGCCTTTGCGTAGTCAATGAAGCAGAAGTAGGTGTTTTTTTGGAACTCTCGTGCTTTCTCCATGATCCAGTGCATGTTGGCAATTTGATCTCTAGTTCCTCTGCCTCTTCGAAACCCAGCTTGTACTTCCGGTAGTTCTCGGTCCACGTACTGCTGAAGCCTAGCTTGTAGGATTTTGAGCATAACCTTGCTAGCATGTGAAATGAGTGCAATTGTGCGATAGTTTGAACACTCTTTGGCACTGCCCTTCTTTGGAATTGGAACGTAAACTGATCTTTTTCAATCCTTTGGCCACTGCTGAGTTTTCCAAATTTGTTCGCATATTGAGTGCAGCACTTTCACAGCATCATCATTTAGGATTTTAAGTAGCTCAGCTGGGATATTATCATCTCCGCTAGCTTTGTTGTTAGTAATGCTACCTAAGGCCCACTTGACTTCACTCTCTAGGATGTCCGGCTCTGGGTCAGTGACCACACCAGCATGGTCCACACCAGCATGGTCATCAGGGACATTCAGATCTTTCTTCTATAGTTCTTCTGTGTATTCTTGCCATCTCTTCTTAATCTCTTCTGCTTCTGTCAGGTCCCTGCCTTTTTTGTCCTTTATCATGCCCATCTTTGCACAAAACGTTCCCTTGATATCTCCAATTTTCTTGAAGAGATCTCTAGTCTTCCCCATTCTGTTGTTTTCCTCAATTTCTTTGCACTGTTTATTTAAGAAGGTTTTCTTATCTCTCCTTTCTATTCTCTGGAAATCTGCATTCAGTTGGTTATATCTTTCCCTTTCACCCTTGCTTTTCACATTCCTTCTTTCCACAGCTATTTGTAAAGCTTCATCTGACAGCCACTTTGCCTTCTTGCATTTCTTTTTCTTTGGGATGGTTTTAGTTGCTGCCTCCTGTACAATGTTACGAACCTCCGTCCATAGTTCTTCAGGCACTCTGTCTACCAGGTCTAATGCCCTAAATCTATTCTTCACCTCCACTGTATACTCATAAGGGATATGATTTAGGTCATATCTGACTGGTCTACTGGTGTTCCCTACATTCTTCAATTTAAGTCTGAATTTTGCAATAAGAAGCTCATGATCTGAGCCACGGTCAGCTCCAGGTCTTGTTTTTACTGACTGTATAGAGCTTCTCCATCTTTGGCTGCAAAGCACATAATCTATCTGGTTTCGGTATTGACCATCTGGTGATGTCCATGTGTAGAGTCGCCTCTTGTATTGTTGGAAAAGAGTGTTTGCTATAAACCAGCGTGTTCTCTTGACAGAACTCTGTCAGCCTTTGCTGATTCATTTTGCGCTCCAAGGCCAAACTTGCCTGTTGTTCCGTTTATTTCTTGATTTCCTACTTTCGCATTCCAGTCTCCTATGATGTAAAGGACATCTTTTTTGGGTGCTAGTTCTAGAAGGTGTTGTAGGTCTTCATAGAACCGGTCAACTTCATCTTCTTCGGCATCAGTGGTTGGGGCATACACTTGGATTACTGTAATGTTGAATGGTTTGTGGCACAATTGGGGCCCAAAATAGGACCGAGTTAGGCTGCAACTGTGCCTGAGTTAGGCAGGAGGCAAGAGCAGTGGGCCAGGATCGAGGCAAAACTTACCGCAGAGGCAGGCAGGCCCCTGTGGGGAGCTGTCAGTCTTGTGGAAGCAAAGAGCCCCCTCCTCAGCCCGTCTGCATGCACCTACCACAGCTGCTGCAGCGGTCGCAGCAGATGGGCAGCCACAGGTGGGCCTGCAGGCACTGGGCGTGCGACAGTCAGCTGAAGGGCAGAGGTTGTGCCAGTGCCAGCTGCCCCAGGGCACCCTGGGCATTAGCCACATGCCGCAGGGGGGAGTGCCACTGCCCTCCCTCCTGCAGACTGCGATGCCACCCCCAAGCCATGGTGAGGCTGCACGTGGGAGTCATGGGGGGGGTGAGCGGGGGAGAGAAGGGAAGGAGGGGGTGGGAACGGTACGCACAAGGGGGGTCTCATGAGGTCTGGAACTGCCTCCGCCATGACATGCCCGTGCGCTGCCTGAAGCCCTGGGCCACCAGGGCCGTGGCTATGCCCACAAAGAAGGCATCCCGGTATGCCTTCTGCTCCGTGCCCCGGCCAAGACCGAGAGATGCCTTGGGTTTGTCTGCTGTGAGCGGGAAGGGCTCACGCAGCTCATCACTCCCCAGATGAGGCAACGTAGGCGCCTCGCGGCAGGCGCTCTGGCGGGGTGGGGGGTGCCAGCGTCCATCATCAGGGAGTGGGAGGGGAGGCAGGCACACAGGCAGGCGGACAGGGGGTGCTGGGGAGGGACACGGGTGGGTCAGAAACAGACAGACAACAAGGCTGGTGGGAGAGGAATACAGGGAGAGGGGTCTGCAGAGACCAATAGGGACACAGGGGTCACTTCGCAGATGGAGGCAATGCAGGAACGGGCGCCTCTCATGCAGACAGACCGAGGGCGGAAACGGACGCTGTTGACGGGCGGACTGAGGACGGAAATGGATGCCGTTGACGGGCGGACTGAGGGCGGACACGGACGCCGTTGACGGGCGGACACGGACGCCGTTGACGGGCGGACCGAGGGTGGGTGAGAGTCCCGGTTGCTGAAAGGGCTCTTCACGGACGTGGGGGACGTGCGCCATGTCACCTGTCACTGTTTGCCTGCCTGAGAGGCCCCCCAACTCCCCCCTCCCCTCTGAGCCCTGAGGGTCTGGCAGCCCCCCTGCTGTGTTCTCCCTGGGCTGGCTGTGGCCGGCCCTGGCTGGGATTCATGTAGGGCCTTGTGTGGTGGGCGCTGTCTCTCTGTGTGTGGGGCAGTGCTTGTGTAACATTGGGGTCATGGTGTTCAAGGGGCCTTTGCCCAAGGGGCATCTTTATTGTTCTGGAACATTGGCAGGGATGGCCAGGCGAGGCTGCCAGGGGTAGGCACAGCAGCCACTCAGAATGTAGCAGCAGCAGCTGAGGAGGGTTGCAGGGCAGGCTCCCAGACCTCTGGCAGCATCGAGGCAGACGACCATGGGGCAACCAGACTGCGGGCCCAGGGGTGCTCCCCAGAAGGTAGGTGGTGGTGGACATTCCTGGGGAGACATAAATCACAGGGGTGTTCCATGACAGCTGCTGTGTGGTAGCAATCCCCATTGAAGAAATGCCAGTGTGCCGGTTGCAAAGGCCTGCAGGGAGAGAAATCAAACACAGCTGAGTGGTGTGACACACATAGCCTGGTCTGCGCTCCTTCCCTGGGTGTAAGGTGAGCATGATCCTGTAAGGGAAAGGGGTCAAAGAGAGAGACAACAACACAACTTGGGGGTCACAACCATGGCAATCCTAGCAATACTGACCTGTCAGTAGACCCTGTGGAGAAAAGAGGGGGGGGGGGAACAGCTGGTGTCTACATATGGGTTACAGTTCCACACTCATGGCATTGTGTGCTCACATTCATACAGGCAGCTATGAGACAAGACATTGGTATAGAGGCATATCATGGCAGGCTATGCAGGCAGCTATGAGACAAGACATTGGTATAGAGGCATATCATGGCAGGCATTGCAGGCAGCTATGAGACAAGACATTGGTATAGAGGCATATCATGGCAGGCATTGCAGGCAGCTATGAGACAAGACATTGGTATACAGGCATATCATGGCAGGCATTGCAGGCAGCAATGAGACAAGACATTGGTAAAGAGGCATATCATGGCAGGCATTGCAGGCAGCTATGAGACAAGACATTGGTATAGAGGCATATCATGGTAGGCATTGCAGGCAGCAATGAGACAAGACATTGGTAAAGAGGCATATCATGGCAGGCATTGCAGGCAGCTATGAGACAAGACACTGGTATAGAGGCATATCATGGCAGGCATTGCAGGCAGCAATGAGACAAGACATTGGTAAAGAGGCATATCATGGCAGGCATTGCAGGCAGCTATGAGACAAGACATTGGTATAGAGGCATGTATCCTACCTATATTTCTCTATGCAAAGAGGCAGATGTCAGACCACATGTCAGCATGAACCCTGCACTTACCTGCACTTACCTGCTGGTGTTGTTGCCTGTGGGGGGGGGAGAGGGGCTGGGAGAAAGACATGGGTTAGCAAACACTTGCATGGAGACAGCTGCCCAGGCACAGGAGTACACAGTTTGGCCACAGGCAGAACAGCCCTCTCTGCCGTAGAGGGGGGCAGAGAGGAGAAGAGAGAAGTGGGGTGTTAGAAAAGTTTTCAAAGTCCCACTTTGTGGCTGCTGGGGGACAGAACCCCACGCCACGTGCTCAGAGAGAGAGAGAGAGAGTGAGTGGAGGGCTGGGGCTGGGCTTTTGTGGGAAAGAGGCTGGGTGGGGCTGGGTGCTGATAGGGTAACTATTTGGGTCCGTGTCCAGAGTTAGGCCACAACTGTTCGGTCCTAACTCAGGCCCAACTCGGGCCCAGGGTGTTAGAACTTTTCAGGAGAGGGCTGGTGTGGGTATGGTAAAATGGCTCCTATGGGTCTCCTCACATTTGGGTCCACCCTTTTTGCTGGCCCAAATTTTGGGCCTGAGTTGGGCTCGAGGGGGCGTGTCAGGGGCTCTCCAGCGGCTGGAACCGGACCAAATTTCGTAACCGCCCCCGTCACACCCCCGACACGCCCCCGACACGCCCACTTTTAGGCTGCATTTGTGCCTGAATTGTGCAGTTGTGCCTGAATTGTGCCTGAACCCAATTCAGTCACAATTGCAGCCCAACTCAGGCACAACTCGGGCCTAAAGCACTTGGGCTGCAATTGTGCCTGAATTGTACCGCAGTTGCCTTGGGCTGGACCGGGCTGTCAATCTCTTTGCTATTTGTGTAAAAAAAATAATTATGGTGGAGAGGTAGGGGGGGCAAATGCAATTCTGATCACAACAGGAGGGAAGTTAACTCTTCCCCTGTGCTATTTCCCTTTTTAAAATAGATTTATTTACACAAAGTTTTTGACAAATACAATAAAAAGTAGAATACAAAGAAATGGTGGGAGAAAAGGAGAAGCATATCTTAACCATTTAACCCAAATACAGTATGTGTATATAACCTGGGTACCACTCCAATCTATTCCTCACTTTTTCACCAAACATCTTTCCTTCTCATTCTTTAGTTCACTTTGAATCATCCTTATTCTTCAAATCCACAGATCGTTAACTCATTTTTTCTTTTGCATGCAGAGAGTCAATAAAAGGCTTCTAGTTGTCCATAAATGTAGATAACATCTTACTTTAATTAGAGAAGTGTATCAATTTCTGCTAATTCCAATATCTTTAACCACCATTCTTCTATTGTAGGTATTTTTAAGGATTTCCAATTCTGCGCATAAAGTATCCTCGCTGCTGTCATATATAAAAACAAAACTCCGTAACTATTTTCCACTCTTCTATCCACCAATCCCAGCAAGAATGCCTCTGGGTTCATTTGTAAATTAATTTTTAAAATCTTCTGAATCTGTAAATGTATCTGAATCCTCCCTGTGCCATTTTCCTGATGACCAGGTTTCTTTCCACCCTCACCGTATCAAGGATGGTGAGCGCAGCATTGGCTGCTCTTGGCAGAGGTGCCCTGAATGCCTCTGCTGAACACAACCAAGCATTGCATGTTCCTCTTCTGTGCCTTAGCCATGCTTGGAACAGATGCCCGGCCTATATCAATGCGACTCACAGCGGTGGTCTGCAGACCAGTGCCAGTCCATGAGCCATCAGCTGCCATTCCACGGCGAATTACCACGAAAGAAGCAATAGTAATAACAGTGGCGTCCCTACACTGGTGCGGGGGTATCTATCGATAGATAGATCGATATCATTCGATGTGTAATCTCATGTAGAATGAAATGAAACAAACCATTTTGAAATATCTGTATCCTATCAAATGTTATGACCAAATAAAAGGAAACAGAAAACACAACTTCCTTGTGTAACAAAAAGTGGATTTCCTTAACTCAAAACAGACCGATGAGACTGATTATTCTGAGAGCCGAGTTGGTTACTGTTACTGTTACCTGTACTGTTATATATTTTTAAAAAATAAAGTTAATGCTCTCATACTGGGTGACGCAAACCCTTGTGATCCCTCTGTTTAGGTTGCAAACATACATTAGGCTGTTCGTATAATATTGTAAATTTACAGGTGTAATTTTGATTAAGCAGGAGGTGGGGCAATGGCATGGGGGCGGGGCGATGATGTGTTTCCCCACCCATTGCATGGGAGAAGGTTCATCATGGGGGCGACACACTGACCTTCCGCACCGGGTGATACAAGCCCTAGGAACGCCCCTTAGTAATAATATGGCACAGATATGGTACCAGCAGTGTTCCCTCTAAGCCTAAGGCATTCACGCCGATGTGTAGATCCCTTCCTTGACTGCGCAGTGGCATCTCCGGACACTTGGCAATGTCATACATCAGCGTTTCCCAACCTTTTCAGTCCGTGTACTGTACCACATACGCAGGCCTCCAGCCGGCCGCATACCACCTGAAGAAAGTGACAATGACATCATCAGCACTTACTTCCGGGTTCACCGCTGCACCAGAGCTTGGAATGGCAGGGAAAAGCAAGGTAAGATGCAGGGGAGGGCGGGAGGGCCATTCCCTGTGCCTAGAGCCCGCGCGCTCAAGGTCTGCCGAAATGGCAGAGCTTGAGGCACTGCTTTTTGGGCTCTGACGCGGCACCATGCAGACGAGATGGTGACCGCCACCTTGGCTGCCAGCAGCCTGCATACCACCAGCCTGTGGTCCATGTACCACTAGTGGTACACAAACCACAGGTTGGGAACCTCTCTCATACATCATCACCAGACTTCCAGGTTTGCTCTGAGCAGCACAGGGGCCGGGAGAGGGCAGGGAGGGGTGTAACGAGGCAGGGGGGAGAGCGAAGACAGGGTGGATTGGGCCTGGGAGGGGGGAAGAATCAGCGGCACTGGCACATACTGAATCCTATGCCCCCTCCCAGGCCTTTTCTGCCTGTTCGGGGCTTCTCGGATCTGTACCAGGCATGAGGCTTGCACAGATCTGAGTAGCTGCTCCATTGCAGAGCCTGAGTCTTTACTCGGGGTAAGGGGACAAATGTCCCCTTATCCCAAGGAGACATCCAGCCTGCTCCTCTCCAGTGCTGGAAACAGCGTGAGCCACACAGCCCCACAGATCAGGTGATGGTTAGGATTGGGCTGTTTGTCTTGTTAGCATGATCCTGATCTGGATTCCCTCCCCCATGCTTGTTCTTTGTAAAAATAAATAAATAAAGAGACAGAAATGTAGGTCTCATTTGGTCCTATGAAGGGATATGATAGACATTTTTAAAATTATGCATGGGGTAGAGAATGTGGATAGATTTTAATTTTTTTGTGCAACTTAAATTTAGGATCACCTTGTGAAACTGATTGACAGTAAGTTCAGGACAGTAGAATATAGGACTGGTAGGATACAACTTGTTTAAAAGGAACAGACATGATAGAAAGCAAGGGAGGAGATGCAGTATACTGTATGTAAAGAATATATTCACCTGCACAGAAATCTGAGCATGGAAGTCAATGTGTCTGGGTAAAAAAAAAGGAGAGAAGAATAAAGATTACCATTGTATAGACCACAGGATATGCTTGCCTAAAACAGAAAAACAAGTTTTCCAAGCCCAGATGCAAGCCATATTGGTAATGGAGGCCTTCAGATCCTGACATCTGCTGGAAATCTCACTTGGCTAAGAATGGGAGATCCACTCAATTCTTTATTCTGAGACAGTTCATGAGTTGAAAGCTACGTACCTAGGCCCCAAGGGTTGAACTAGCCATACCAAAGGAGCTCGGTATGAGACTAGTTTGGTGTCAAAGCTTGCATTGCTCGTAATATTAGATGTAGGCGCTGTAATGTGAGTTAAGTACCAAGGTTTTGAGCTGTGCATGTGAAAGGGAGTTCAGCGTGGATACTGTTGCTCAGTATTGAGATTGATAACTCCCCTGAGCTGAAAGCTAGCTGCTGAAGCTAGAGCTAGTTACCAAGGTGTCAAACTGTCCATACCAAAAAACCTAGGTACAAAAATAATATCTCGATATCAGAGCTTGGGTGCTTACAAAATCAGGTTTTTTTGTTTTGGTTTTCAAGCAGCCAGTCAATTCAGTCTTACTGGTGAGAGATGACTGTCAGCTTGCCTGAGTGTGAGAGCCCAAATCCCTTCCAGGATGGAAGCCCTTTTAAATAGCCCTACATGAAAAGCTTTTGCCCAGGCTTCAACAATATGCTTCTCACTAGAATGTCATAGCCAGAATTCTTCATGGGACAGAACCTGTTTAGGCAGCTTCAGTGTCAACGGCTTATACCCAGGCATTGAGTTTATGGTTCCTACATGAATCTTTGGAATGGAGCCTTAGTTGGTCTTGATATAGAAGGCTTATATATCCAGGTGCCAACTTCAAGCTTTTTGCATGAGGCTGAATGCTGGAATCCCTGTCGGGGTCAAGGCTGTTTAGGCAGATTTGACTCAGAAGACTTAGACACAGATTTTGGATTCATCCTTATTGCATGAGTCACTATCTGGGCTGAGTCTAGGATGATGACTGAGGACTGGATGAGCTCAGGTTCATCTTCTTCCCAGGGACCTTTTTTTGGATCAGGCCTGTTCAGGCAGCTCCAGTTCAGAAGACTTGTGTTCTGGCTTTGGCATCATGCTGGAGTCCCTCTCAAAATCAAGCTACCTGTGTAGGTAGCTTCAGTTCCAATGACTTAGGCCTGGGCCTTGGGGATTTCAGCCAGGCCGCGGTGGCTTATTGGTTAAGATGCTGAACTGCAGACCCGAAGGTTGGTAGGACAGCAAGTCGAGTGCTGCGTAATGGAGTGAGCTCCTGTCTCCTGTCCCAGCTCCTGCCAACCTAGCAGTTCGAAAGCAAGAAATTGCAAGTAGATAAATAGGTACTGCTGTGGCGGAAAGGTGTTCCACATGACCACGGAAGCGTCTTCCGACAGCGCTAGCTCTTTGGCCTCTTTCACAGACAACATCTGGCTTCCCATCCTGAATAAAATAAACTGCTCAGACGAACAAAGACCAGCTTCCCCCCTGAGTCGGACGGACTGGGGTCAACCGTCTTTCTCCAACTGACACTTCGCTCTGCTACATAAGCCAGCTTAGTACATCAAGACGCTAACATCTTTGCAACTCTGTTTGACACCTGAGGAGATCCTCAGCATGTGGATGAAACGTTGTATCCTATAGATTAGTGTTTTTAAACTGTTTCATACCTATTAACGTTTCAGTGTTTCCCAAACTTTTTCGATCTTCGGCTGCCTTGACCATTGGCGACGGCTCCCCATTACATTATGTTGATGCCTGCCAATTGGCATTGCACTGTTTTCCGAGAGGATTCTGTGGCACTCCGTGGCTTCCCTGCCTGGTTTCTGCTGCTCTCCTGGGAGCCACGCCTCCCAGTTTGAGAACCACTGTTATAGACGTTTGTAAACATAAATATTTCTAGATGGCTGTTAATCCTGTGAAGTTGGAATCAATTTGTATACAACAGCATATATTGTTGGGGATAGGAAGGGGCAGGAACACAAGCTAACAGATAGTGAGGAGGTGGATATTGCTAGTCAGACTACACGTTACATTCTTTGTTTCTTGGAAGACATTCCAGAACTTTTGGTATAACACCCAGTGGCATAGCTAGAGAGGGGCAGAGGCAAGTAGTTCTGCACTGGAGGCAGCGGCGCCTCCCCCTCACAGAGCCATTCTGGCAGCGATGGCAATGCGTGGGACACTCCTGTCGATGCCGGAATGGTTCCAACAATAACGGGGAGGGCCAGCTGACTCCGGTGTAACAGAGTCTTGCAGAACTACTTGCTTCCGCCCTGGTCTAGCTATGCCATTGATAACACCTCCTGAAGCAATAGGCAGAGTTCTTAATTTTGTCCTTGCCCTGTCTCGGAGGAAATACCCCACCACCCCAGACTAGCCCTGCTTACTTGTCTGGAGCTTCTACGAACTCTTGAATTGCTTTCACTTTTGTTTCTAGGTCTGTTTGCCTCTTCTCTTGCACACCCACCCACCCAATCTGTCCAAGTAGGGATGGCTAATTTTGTTTGGGGGGCAGGACAGAGGTGGAGAGATCCTCAGGAAGGACTGGAGAGTTCTGGCCCCTTCTCATGGTGAGCTGATATCATTTAGATGAGGTCTTTCTCTGCGTGTAAATGGGGAGCTGTCAGAATTCTCAACAAGCAGAGCTGGCAGACATTACGTGTAGCCTAGTTCTTAGGTGAGCAGGCAATCGCTGCAGTGATTGTAGGGGTGGTTGTTGTTGTTGTTCAGTCGTTAAGTCGAGTCATCAGTGTAAGGGTTATGCAACTGCAAATAACATCATTATTAACAAGGGAGGTATCATTGTGACAGCTACTTGAAAAGATAAAAAGATTTTACAACTCTTGTGATGTAAACTTTCAGCCTGTCTGGCATGTTCCATCTTGTACGAGAGGACTTGTTACTGCCACCAAGCTCATTTGCCATATATGGCTATTACAGTTCTAACCACAGCTTTCCTGGGCAGATTTAAATATTCCAAATTTTGTTAATTAGAGGAGTACTCATATATTACCATATGTATCTTTGGGTTTATGCCAAATTTTAACTCGGTTAGTTTAACACTTTTAGTACAGTTTATGTCCACGTTTATCCAGACACAGGGAGGCACGCCTTTTCTTCCAAATGGTTTAGTCTGACTCAATAAAATAGAAGTGACCACAAAACCTGTGGCTATGGATACAAAAGGGCTAGAGACTTCCCCTACACTTACCATCCTTTTTCTATTCCATATTTTGAAGGCAATGGGGGGAATGTATAGTATTGTATTTGGGCATAGTGAAATAACTGGGCATTTTTCTCAGTCTCCAAACTCCACACTCTCTGTTGTCTCCCTTAAATTAGGAGAAACTCTGCTCAGCCTGAGTTAGAAACCCCTCAGGAAGCTGTTTATAATCTTGTAAATAAATCTGTTACGATCCTGCTTGGAGTCTAAATTCAACAGTGAAGGTAAGAGTCTATACAAGACAACAGTATCCCAGGATCCATATTCTCCATAGCAACATGTAGAGGGAAGCCAGGGCCTCTCCAGAATGCAGACTGGCCATATAAGACATTGTAACATTTTGGACTGGCTCAGGGTGAATTTTGAATGAATTTTGAACTTATTTCACTGGCAGTTAATCTTGGAGCGCATCTATTTACGGTACATCTTGGAGGAGTCTTCAAAGTTTCCCAATACATTTTGCAAGACCTGGGCTTTGTTACAACATTAAAAGTTACTTTGCCTGCTCAGAGTACTTAACCAGCTAGGCTGACAGATCTAGGTGGAGATCTGTTGAATACATGTACACCAGAAGAAACACCCACGTTGGAAACACCTTTCTCTTCCTCAGGCATCATTCCTGTCTGTACAAGATTTACATACACCATTCCCAGTATTCTGACAGTAATAGAGGAGCAGGAAAGTTGTAAATGGTCCACTTAATACTAGTTTCACCATCCTACCCTCATAAATCAACGTCTCTCACAGGTACACACAGAACCTGGTTTAGAAGGGTTAGGCAGGCAAATCAGAGTTATGAGTGTGCATATTTCAAAGCTTCACATTACAAAGGAATGAGGAGATGTGCCTAGTCAGGAATGGTTTGTGACCAGGGACAGGATGTCCAAATATGACTGGTGAAATCCTTGGACGCTTCTGACTATATGAGGCTCTCCTGTCCTACTTTGGCAGCGTTTAGGCTATAATCCTACACAAAGATCACATGGGTGGGGGAGAAATAAAGGTGTTTTGAAAGCTTTTACATCATCTGATCACCCAGCTAAACAGGCAAACTGGTTTTAAACAAGGAATCAACTTGCCCAATTTGCCAGGAGATTGACTGCAGTCATGAAAACTAAAGAGAAGTGACCTCGTTTTTCTCACTTCATGTTCACGCAGAAATGAAACTATTTTTTTTTCCTGAAAAATTGACAAGGTTTCCAAGCCAATACAAAGGTTGGAAAAGTTCAACCACCCACCCTCATAAGTATTTTCCTTGTTCACTCCTCCACCAGCGGCTGTGGACAGCAAGCAAGCTGTGAGGGTGAAAGTTCACCCTTCCTGGAGAATGCATCTTGTGTCACTTTTAACCTTGCCTCCCTCTTCATTTCATGCCATTCTGTTGCACTTGATCCCTGCATGCACAATAGATTTCCCCCATGTACATGTTGCACATGTCTTAGAGTACGCCTGGTAATAAAAGGAAGGGTGCAGAGTAGGTGGTGAACTGAGAAAGGGGAAACTGAAGAAAGAGGAGTAAGGAGTTGGAGTAGTGAGGAGGAGAGTTGAAGGAAAAGGCTGAGGAGACAGTGAAACAAGAAAAGAAGTACCGGTAACCTGGCTTTTCCTGTTGATGCATATGGCATGTGCAGACAGTAGGCTGAATACATGTAGCCTGAGAGTGGGGCCTACTATTGTGATCCCCACACACATACATGTGTGCGTGTGCACGCACGCACACACACGCGCACGCACACACACACACGCGCACGCACACACACACACACGCGCGCACACACACGCACCAAGTGTGCAGAAACCCACATAGCAATGGTAGGCATAGAAAAGTGCTTTTTCCATGGAAAAAGTGCACATTAGGAAGCAATGCTCTCATGGATTTCATGCCATGGAATATCCAAATATCTTTTTCTCACTCGTCCCCCTCTTAATCCATGAGTTCACAGCCTTCCATGTGGGTTTATAAAAGTATGGTTGCAAAACCCATGTGGATCTCGAATCCATGAGTTTGGTAGGTGACATGGTGTCCTAGTCTATCCTCCTGGGGATCCCTTCCATGCCACAGCTCCATTCTTTGTTTTTAGCTTTAAAGGGCATTCATCTCCTTCCCTTGCTGGTGGTAGGAGAAACAGCAGTGAAAGCAACGTGTGCTTGGTCTTTTGCCCTATCTGCTTAGGATATGGAGGAGAGAGGGGGAGAGGTAAGCTGACAGCACTTTGATCCCTTTCCTGCTGGGGAGGGGGATCTCTTTATATTACCCTATGTATGCCTACTCAGAAGTAAGTCCCATTGTGTTCAATGGGGCTTACTCCCAGGAAAGTGTGTATAGGATTGCAGCCCAAGTTGCGTAACAGCAGGGTGCAAACAAGAGTGAGGCAGGGAGGATGAAATTGAAATATCTTTGTCTGCTTGTCTGAGTGCGAGTATAAATGGGGGGATGGGAGGGTGCTTACGCCTACTTGCTCAGAACCCCAATGAATGGCTGGCAGCTTGCTCCTGTCAAACCGAGTGGGTCAAACCTTTGCATGCTGCTGGCACAGAAAAATATCATGTGACTCCTGCTGATACTGGCAAGAGCAGGACATTTACTGCCTTCAGAGGAGCAAACCCTCAGGGGGAAGCTCCCACCTGTTTTAGCTGGCAAGTGCTGCTGGGACAGCCACAGTAAGTCTGCCGAATGAAGATTTGGCAGTAATGGAGTAACAACTAGTGCAGCTTTTGCCTCAAAGAAGGCCATGGATTGCAACGAACATGTGGTCGCAAATCCCACAGGAGTTGAAACTCACAGATCCATTTTCCCATGGAATAGCTGCATGTTTGGCTTGGGTCTCAGTCTACCCAGATCGAACATCTGCAAAAGACTGTGTTAGCTACAGGAACTGGGGAATAGTAGGCATGGCCCGAAAAGTGGGGACCTGAGGGAACATTGGGCGATGAAGCTGTAGAGTTGGACATGAGGAGCCAAGGAGAAAGTAGCACCGAGGCTCAATTACATATATGGCCTAGAGGCAGGAAAGCCTGTCTATTCACAGGAAGAAAGTGATCAGGTAAGAGAAATGGCCAAGGGGGTATAGAGTTGCTCAGACAAGAGGATCTCCTTAATCTTGTGGAGAGTTTTGCCAGATGTAGCTCCTACTGCTATTGCAGCATTATAACCTGGAAAACCCTGAGGTGATAATCAATGTCAAGAAGGCAGTAATGGGGCTGAATTTCATACAGGGGCAATTCAGATGTAACATAAAATCATAGTTTAGCATTGCACAAACAAGCCTCAGGCTCACATAGTGCATCTTTCCCCACTGCTCCTAAGCTATCTTATACTTGCTCTTTTGTGAGACATCATAGGGCAGTGTTTCTCAAACTGGGTCAGGACCCATTTGGTGGGTCGCGACCTGATTTATTGTGGGTCCCAGGTGATAGAAAGATCAGATAAGTAGTTGCCACACATCCCAGGCTATTCAGATAGCTGCTAATTGCCCTTCAAAGAGCTGAGCTCTTGCAATTTACAAGCTTGTGTAAATATAGAGAGATTTGAGCATCCTTCTTTGGGTGTGTCCCCCCCCCAAGTATATCAATGACAGGTAGTGGGGTCAGGTGAAGGTTGGGTCACATAACTAAGCCCCTCAAGCCTTCAGACTATTCATTAGGGCTGCCTCATTATGATAAATGAATTGAGGTTTTTTGCAAATAAATAAATTACTTGTAAATAAATAATATTTCTTTCTTTCTAGATCGCCTTTTTTAAAGTCTCGTAAAGCTAGGTGGGTCCTGATAGAGTGTCATTTTAAAAAGTGGGTCCTGGTGCTAAAAGGTTTGAGAACCACTGTTATAGTGGAAAAGCAGAACAAACTTGAATAGCACAAAAGCTATCATGGCCAGCTACTATGTTACCGGAAGAAGGTTGTATGGGTAAATTAGCCATGTATTAGAAGTACAAAATACAGAGAACTCCAAAAACCACGTAAATTTTTTTTTTCAAAAGAAGCCACTAGTAAAAGCAGGCAACGAAAAAATTAAAAATGACAGTCCAGGAAGTCCGGTATTTATATACAGACCAACGTTTCAACCTCTAAACCGAGGTCATTCTCAAGGGAGAAAACAGCAGGGCTGCCAAGATGACACTAACAGCTGCAACGGAAACCTGAGTTTAAAAGTTTAAAAAAAAAAAAAAACACGCACAGTTCAACCGGGAGTCAAAAGGACGGTTGAGATCTAATTAAGACATGACCAAGGTCATCATAATCCTGCAAGGAAAACAAGGTTACTCAGTATTTTTAGCTGCCAATTTACAGTACGTAGGCTTGAATAGTTTTTTATATAACTGGTACATAATTTCTCCGGAGAAAGAATGGAAGTATTTGAATGCACTGGGAATGCTGGAACATTTATTGGCCTTGCCCTTTTATCATTTTTCTGGAAAAGCAGAATATAAATAAAAAATAGCAATATACGACACAGACACTATCCAATAAGTGCCTGAAATGTTTAATTCAAATGTATTCCACATTTTGTTGTTGTTGTTCAGTCGTTAAGTCGTGTCCAACCCTTCGTGATCCCATGAACCATATCCCGCCATGGCCTTCCTGTCCTCCACTATCTTCCTGAGTTCGCTCATTTTCATGTTCGTTGCATCGGTGATGCTGTCTAACCATCTCATCCTTTGCCTTCCCCTTCTCCTTTTGCCTTCAATCTTTCCCAGCATCAGAGTCTTCTCCAGAGAGTCCTCTCTTCGCATTAGGTGGCCAAAATATTTTAGCTTTAGCGTCAGTACCACAATTTCATCCGATGCACTGGCAGCAATATATCCTATTGCATGTTCCTAGCTACAAAATATTGAAATGGAATTTCAAGAAAAATATGACTTGTCTCACATTTCCACCTGGAGGAAAAGTGTTTGGATCCCCTGCAAGTGACTATTAATAGTACACTTACTGCACAAACTAACAGGATCTATTGCATAATCTAACAAACTAACAGTTTTGTGGTGAACAGAGTATTGAATTTAGATGAGAGACCTGGTTTTGAATTCTTACCCAGTCATAAGTTACCCCTTTGCTTAATAGTTACCATGTTTTTCATCATAAATTTTGTAGAGGCCATATTGCCTTTCCAATAAATGGCTTCAAAAAGTGCAGGATCCTCCAAATATTGGACAGAGGTGTTAAGAATGAGAGCTAAACATATTACATGAGAGACCTGTGACTGAATTTGATTGAGTGTGATTGATAAACTTTCTTTTCTTCTTTTACTTTTCTGCAGCTGCTGGGGGCACTGAATTTGATTTGAGCTGTGATATTGTAGGGGAGTGAGTGGGGGGTGGCATGGAGGGAAATACCACTACTTTCCCTTGTTGTTTAATTGAGCCAATAAAGAGATTAGCCCCAATCCAAACATTCTCTTTGATCTGAGTGCCTGTAGCCATCAGACATGGTCAGCTTTGCTGGCACCAATCCTTGGGGGGGGGGGGGAGTCTAAATGTATTGTTCTCATTTTTAAAAAAATGACCAAGAGATTGGTGCTGTCAAATGTGACTACACTACCATCAGAGGTGGAAGGCACAGCCCTAGGTGCTAAATGTAAGTTTTATTTGTTCTTCATGGTCTCTGTGCAGGCACATAAAATGAGGTTCTGTGCCTCCGACCTTGGAAGCTTCTAGAACTTTGTCAAGTGTTCTGCCTCTGCGTTAATGTGGGGAAACCCTGTGCACCACTGTGTGTGTCTCAAGTGCTGGTAGAAAACAGACTTTACCTCAGTTTCAACATTTATTGAAAATAATATTGTCAGTAATTATTAAATAAATAAATAAAATATATTAAAAATACATTCTTAATTAGTAGGTTAGTTAACCCTGTCTTGTCGTATGGTGAAAATAATATTGTCAGTAATTATTAAATAAATAAATAATATATTAAAAATACATTCTTAATTAGTAGGTTAGTTAACCCTGTCTTGTCGTATGGTGAACAGAGTCACTTTTAAGAAGTATAGCGGCTGTGGGACAAAACTCTTCTCCACTGACAGGCACGACCCATGTCTTTTCTGCCCAGGGGAGAGACATGTTGTGGCCATTCGCATCCATTGTAAATACTGTAGTTCTCCAGGTGGATAAGGAAGAACTGGGAACGTTGCCTGAACTCCACACTTTGAAAGTCCTCCCACAACGGCTATGTTGGCACTGCCTGCCATCATGCTTACTTCACCACCACCAACATCTTCCTTGAAGCAGACAGGACAGATGGTACATAAATCCTCTCAGAAGAGCCGTCTAAGACTGAGGCAATGCCCACAAAAGGCATTGTGCTATAACTCCCAAACTCAGCAGGTGTCAGTACCGGGGATCTCCCTAAAAAGAGAAAAGAAAAAACATCCGCCACTTTGGTGGGACAACTGTCAATGTTGGGGGGGGGGGATCTTTGGGATCAGACACCTCACATATTGAAGAACAGGCATTGGCTCAATCTCATTTACCACTGAGATTGGTTCCTAAAATGCCATTGTTGGGCTCATCCCTTGGATCAGAAACAAAATGTCTGATCGCACAGTGGCCTGTGCGTATCATAGGGAGAAACTGTGGCAACATTAAACATTCATTCTTTCTGTCAGGCCGCAGATTTCAATCATCAAAACCAAGAACACACAGACAGCCCAATCCTACTTAACTCCACACACAGCGATGCAGCTGCGCCAGTGTGGCGTGAGCTGTATCCTGCAAGGGAGTTTTAGTCTCTAGAGGCGTCCTCGGGAAGGGAACATTTGTTCTCTTGTCCTGGGGTAAGCCCACACCGACCCACTGGGTCTACATGGACCTGCACCAGATACAGCGTTGGCACAGGTCCGCATGGACCCAGGTTGGGGGACTGAGGCAGGGAAGGGGATAGGATACCAGTGTGTGCCGCTGCCACCAATACTTCCCAGCCCAGAACCACTCTCCTCCCTGCCCCTATCTCCCCCCCTCCTATTCTACCCACTTCCTGCCTCCCTCCCACCCTCTGCCCTGACTTCCCTGTACGGCTAGGCATCCTCTATCTGCTGGTGCACGTATGCGGCCACTCACCGCTTATGGCAGTGGCCAGGCCACGCCAAATGGCATGTTGCATTTTGTGACAGCCATAAAGAGCCTCATGCCACCAGAACACTTGTTCCAGAGGCATAAAGCTCAAATAGGATTGGGCCACAATATATATATTGTCGTGCTGATGGATATCTAGGAGTCCAAGAACCATTCACCATACCCATACCATCACTGTACAGTCTCACAATGGGCCAGCCCAAATTATATGGAACAAAGATCATCCCTGTTGCTGAACCTCCAGTCACCCTCACCTAGCACTGTAGGAAGCCATGGGAACCAGCATCAGCTACAGTATCTGTGCTGCTTGTGGAGACAACAGTGATAGAGTCACATATGAGTCCTATCTCAACACTGATTCATATCTCTATTCCATCAGCAGCACATTACAATTCCATCACATACAACTGTGACATCAACATCATCATCAGTGGTCTGGTCAATACCGATGATCTTGTCAACATCATTAGCATCAGCAATTTCCTTGATTGATCCCTTGATGGGAAAACCAGACTCAGAGTGCAATCCTGCACAGAGTAACGCTGGCGGAGCTCCCGCTCTGTTGGCGTTGGGTGCCGTAAACTTAAAGCACTTTCGCAGCACCCAGCGAGTAAGCGGCACTGGCATGGAAGCCAGCACTGCTTACTTGGCTGCCTCCAGACTCCAAGCTGCCAGGCAGAGGTGAGTCCTGCGCCGGGCGGCGGGAGGGTGTGAGGAGGGAGGGCCGGGGTGGCGGGGGAGGGGGTCATTGGCCATGCCGGCCTGGGAGGGGGCAGAGATATTGGCGCTGGGTTGTGCTGATATTCCAAGCTCTTCCCGGGCCGGCCTTACACGGCCTCCACAGTTGTGCGCCAGCTCCAGAATTGACACGCATCTGAGGAGGCCCACTGGGGGAAGGGGATGACCCCCGAGGTGAGCCCTGGCCGCACTAGCGTGGGCTGCATCCTGACTAGGCAGGATCAGGCTGCCAGAGTCGTGGATGTCCATCTACATCATACCCGCTGAACCTTCACCACACCATCAGGTGGGTACTGGGAATTGGGTTTTTTGCACAAAGGACCTAAAGTTGTATAACAAGAACATCAGGATGGCATCCACAACTGGCATAAAATACCAAAGCCAGGAGGAACACATCATTGACCCAGTATACAATTTTGTTCAGATGGACATCTACATTTTGGTCACCTTATCAATGCTACCTGTCCCCCTAAAAGCAGCAAAAGAAGAAAAATGGGAGAAACCATAATCAGAGACATCAACATCACAGAAATCAGACAGGTATATAGGGTTCAGGGAGAGGGATAGTCTTTGTTATTCAACTACCCAAAACCAAACTCAGATAGTGGAATAAGCCTCAGCCAGCAAAAAGAAAACACACTTGACTTCCACATTTCGAAGGGCAGGAAGTTGGACAATATGACAAGGAAGTTTTCTACCACTGCTATCATGAATACGAAAATAGCCAACTTCACGTCTTGTATGGCTAGGTATCAATACGTGCTTTGGGAAAAGGCTTTCTAGGACAAGCTTTTAGAAGATGTGTAAACAAATAAATGCTTCCCAGTGTGAATCCCCCAAGTGGCCAAGCAAAAGATGAATTCTGTTAAGCAGCTAATACAGCGTTCATAAAAAACCATGGCACACTCTGTAGCGCATAGATGTGTGACCAAGCTTGGCAATTCTTCTCCCTGACACCAAGTCCTTTATCATATCAAAGACCTACCTTTCTCTTTTGTGGGCTCTTCCATGCCACCACAGACAACTCTCTGGAGGCTCTAAAGACCACCAAGGTAATGGTGAAAACATTCGAACTGATGTCATTCTCATCTGCAAAACCAAAATCAGGACAGAATCAATACGAGAGAGAGGGAGGGAGAGAGAGAGATCTCAATATCTACTAGAAGAAATAGATGCGGTTCTTTGAAAAATTGGCATCAAGCCAGTAATTGAGGCTTTAAGTTGAGCTCCTTTACAGTACTGAAGATGGAATTATGCTCTATATTAGATCTAAGAGATGTCAACACCTTTTATACCAACAAAGAAATTGCATATTATGTCCATTTCTGAATATTATAATGCTTCTGTATGTAGGGGCCTGGTTCACAACCATAGACCCCCCATCAGAAGTATCTATATATCAAGGTGATTGCCCACAAATGGCACTGAGCACTTCATTAAACATATATAATATATATTAAATGCTCCCCATTGGCATCTCCTTAGCACAGAGGTTCTTTACAAAGTGTATGGTTGTTACCACGTTCCCTTTGGTGTCAAGGGATAATGGTTTTCCTTTACCTGGATGACTAGCATTTAGGAAATGCTGCTTGGATTCTCCACTATAAAACACCCGAACCACTCTGGCCCTACTAGCACCTCAGCCTATATAACATGTCAACCACAATAAATCTCAGCTAGAACCAACTCAGTGGATCCACTTTATAGGAGTCTTGCTGGACTCTTCGTTGCACTTACCTCACAGCCCAAGAGGTTGTGTGTCTGATTGGGAAATGTCAACCGTCACCCACTCAACCAGCACATCATAACCAGCAAATTTTGGGCCATGTGGCATCAAATACAGCAGTAGTTTCATTGGAGAGTCTACAATGAGAGGCCTTTAAAGAAATTGTTCCTCTGGGTATTCAGGATTCACATGCATTCTCAACACACACAAAAAAGCCCCACTCATTCCAGACCAAGTCCTACATTTTCTATGGTAGTGGACTCTTCCAAACAATACCTTAGAAGGTGTGCCATCCTGACACTCCATCCAGAACAATAACAACTGATGCATCAGTGTGGGGATGGGGAGGTCATTGTGGCTCCCTCAAAGTCAATGGACCTTGTTTCAGCACAAGAAAGGAAGGGCAACATCAACTTTCTAGAGCTATTGGCCATCTTCAAAGTACTAAAATCCTCCCTATCATCATTGAAGGACAAGATAGTTCAGATGTGAATGGGCAATACAGAGACCATAAACTACATACACAGAATGGCAAACATTGAAAACCTTTGCACCTTGGACTGCATGATTTGGGATTGGTGTGTAGAACATCATATCGGCCCAACTGCTCTCCATCTAGCTGGGGTATCTAACTTGGCAGATGCCCTCAGCAGAGCAGGAGACAAGATGATTGCCCACAAATGAAGCCTCGACATCAACGTTTCCCACTATACAACTAATCACTGAGGTTACACTGTGGCTTGTGGCAAACAGGTCCACAACAGCTGAACTGGACACAATCCTGCTCCATTGGGGATCCTTTGGGGAAGGGGCCTATTCTATGCATTTCTCCCCTTCCCACTGATCTCCAAGCTCATCAACAGGATATACAAGCAACACCAACTGCATTCCAATAACACTCTGGTGGCTGAGGCAGATCAGGATGGCAAAGGGCCAGTACCTTCACCTCCCCTTCTGCCTGAACTTCCTATCTCAGAACTTGATACTGAATATTGTGACACCAGCACTTCCTGGAAACTGATGGCATGGAAGGTCCAACCTTAGTCAATATCAATGAGTATCTAAAGAACATCCACTAAAGAACATCTTAGCATCAAGACATCAAGACAACCCTTGACAAAACCTATTTGGAGATGTGAAAATACTTGCGTGTCTATGTGGCAGCCAACAGGGGGATTTCTGTATCCAGGACATCCTACAACATATCTTTGTTTTATTTTTATTTTAAAAAATATATGATTATTATTAACAGTATTTATATACTGCTTTTTCAACAAAAAGTTCACAAAGCGGTTTACAGACAAAATCAAATCACTAAATGGCTCCCTGTCCCAAAAGGGCTCACAATCTAAAAAAAGGATGCAGAACACCACCAGCAAACAGCCACCAGAAAGGCACTGTGCTGGGGTGAAAGGGGAGCAGTTGCTCTCCCCCTGCTAAATATAAGAGGAGCACCAATTGAAGAAGTGCCTCTTGCCCAGTTAGCAAGAATGGTTTGCTAAAGAATGATTATCCTTTCTTCCTCTACTTGTGCTTGTAAAATTGGGGCTTGTGTTTCAATAGGTGGGCTATTTTGTTCATAGGCACTGCAATTGGATTTTAAAAAAAAGATGCAAGTTTGTAATACCCAGAGTACTGAAACCCTGGCTTTTGATCTGATTAACCAGATAGGCAACAAAGAAAGATACAGTTTCATCCATTTCCTTGGTGACAACTCATACTTACTGGCTAACGCACATTGCTTCTTTCATGAATTTTAAAACTGATGCACATAAAATAGAAAGGTACTGAGAAAGTAAAATCGGTTATTTATCAATCTCATCTTATGCCGTGCTGAATACCTGCCATTGTTTCTAGGAAATAATTGTGTGCACTGCAGGATCAGGCCTTTTTTGAACAAAAGTTATGCCCCAGAGCATAACTCCCATTGAGTCCAACAGAAATTCTGTTCTAAGAATAATGTTTTTTACTGGAGTGTTGTTTGAAAGTGGCCTCAGCTATCCAAAGACATTCAAGACTGCATTATTATCCACCAACCCAATCACTAAGAAAACTGTAGCTAAACAAAACTTTAATCTGTCCTGTGTAGCTTAGGTCCACTGTTAGCATATATTTTATGGATATTGTTGGGTTGTGTTTTTTTTTTTTTTAGCAAACCAAATTCAACTAAGGTAAAAGGGAATCTACTACTGTAAGAGTTGAGTGGCAGCAAGAGACTATTAGGCACACCTAGGGGTCAATGGATTGAAACGACTCCCTGTTAGTGGGCCCTGTTGTACGGCACTTCTGGGAGGGGTTGTACTACAGAGACGTTAAATAAAGTATCTGCTATCAGTTCAATCCCTGGCATCCCCAGGTAGAGTGGGGAAAAGACCCCTAAATGAAACGCTGGAGAGCTTCTCCCAGTCAGTATTGTACTGAGCTAGATGGAGCAATGGTCTAACTAACAGATTCACGTTCACGCATTTAGCATATGGCTGTCAAATTTTATTTTTCATAAGAAAAATTTAATGAATCTTCCAGTAATCTGCTTCATCTTATTAAAACTGTTTTTCTATTCTAAATTACAGATTATTGTCTTATTAAAGATCAATGAAGGACTGACACAAACAGCAAAAGCTAATGTACAAGAATGGAAGAGAAATCTGAATATGAGTTGAAGAGGGACATAACTCTCATCAAACAAGAATGGTGAGGAAAAGAAATACATATTTATACTTATATTTTTTATGGCACCTCAAATGTTAATATATTCTTAACCCCTGTGGTGAAGTATCCTATTAATTCCTCTATAATGCCATTAATATGCAAAATTCCATATATGGCTACCTGTAATTAGCACTAACAGCCAGAACCTGGCTACAGGTCCGGCGATGGAACGAGTGTTCCATCGCAAACGTGCCGTAAGACACGTTTGCAACGACTCGCGAGTAAGGGAGGCCTGTCGCACTCACTCCGTCGTCAGGTCGTCCATGCGGCCGCTGGAGGAAGGCTCCGGCGGCCGCCACATGGGTGGTCCGGGCGGCGAGGGAGGTGGGCCATTGGCCAAACCGGCCCGGGAGGGGGCAGGGATGGCATCTGCCATTTCCCCATCGCCGCTGGGCCGGCTTGAGTGTTACATGAAATCCGAGAAGGCAGATTTGGCCTGCCCCAGTTTACACCCAGGGAAGGGGACAAACGTCTCCTTCCCCGAGTAGACCTCTGGGTCACATCAGCACGGCCCGGAATGGGGATAGTATCCAGCAGGCGGCCCTGGGCCACCTGCTGGATCCTTATGGTGGATTTCGCCCTAAATTTTGAACAACCTTAAGTTGAACAAGTTACTGTTCAGGCCAAACACTGAGCAGACTGCTAACTGGCATTCCTGATAATTATTCTTCCAAACCACATTTCCTATACTAAATAAAAATGCCATAATCCTCTAAAGTGGTTACTTTCTTTCTTAGGCTAGTTTTCAGTATTTTTCTCTTATCTCAGGCAGCTCCCTTCTCCTACAGATGTCATATCTGAACAGTTTTTGTGACATAGAAATATTCTGAGCAGATTCTCTCTCTCTCTCTCTCTCTCTCTCTCTCTCTCTCTCTCTCTCTCTCTCTCTCTCTCACACACACACACACACACACACACACACACACACACACACACCCCTATTCAATTGCTTACTAACTCACTCTTTTACTAAAACAGGTAAATAGTAAAGAGACGAAAGGAACACGTAGTTAAGAAAATCAGAAGCATACTATCACTTTTGGCAAAAGGTACAGAACACAGAGCAAATAATTCCACTCAGCCAGGAAGCCAATTAGATGGTGTACCGTAATCCTAGCAAGAGCACAGAAAGAAAAAAGGGAAACACACAACTGATTTGTGTATTTTTAAGCAAGGTATAAATACGTGAAAAATTCTGTTACAGCAATGCAGCATATCCCCCCAGATAATAAAAATAAAACAGGGAACCTCAGCAAAAATGGAAACAGCAGTAGGACAGCCAGCAAAGCAACCAACGGAATCACGACATTTGCATCAATACCGGAGACAACAATCAAAGAGACTTAAAGCAATTTTCTCCTTCTTCAGACAATCTTTTGCCACTTAATCAATAGCAACATATTCCAAGCCACGAATAACTTCCTGCAGCCCCACACTTTTGCTGTTTACTGCATTTACAGATCGAGGAAAATCGGGCTTTGCCGGAGAAAAAGCACCGTTATGTCCTTGCAGGCGGCCATTACAGGAAGATGCTGGAGAGAATTTTTACGACAGCTCCCAGCATCCTTCCGCCTACAACTCCCATAGTGCACATGTCCAATTCCATTGTTAACTCTTTTATTGCCCACAGACAACTTTGTGCTCCAGTGTGTTTTCTACAGCACTTTCCCCCCTCATCTCAGCTCACACAAAACAACCGACCCCACTATACGTTAAAAACTCTCACTATGTCAGAATCAGCCACGCACAGAGAGAGAGAGAGAGAGAGAGAGAGAGAGAGAGAGAGAGAGAGAGAGAATACACACAACTTCTAAGACTAAAGGAATCCTTTGGCATAAGAAAAATATTTTTAAAATTATTTGGAACAGTAACAAATCTGTAGCTGCAGGCATGAAGTGTTTACTAGAATAATATCTTCAGTTTTTAACCTTCTATTTCTGTTTTCTACAACATTTCTAGAAATATTATTTCCTATACTGTATACCAAATCAGCTATGATTTTTATTTGTGCTTCTGACAAAGCAGGTGAAATTTCTTCTGCCTGAGTGTATACAGTATATACTTTATTTTCAAAGACAAATTCTGAACAACCCACTAACATGTTCAGTTTACCACCAACTTTGGTTCTGATAGCCCAGAACATTATTTTCCCCCTCAAAGATGAACAAGGTTTAGAAAAAACAGACATGCTATTCTGTCCCTTTTTTTTCTCTGTCAAGATATTCAATCAAGATTATCAATATATTATGCTACTGCTTTTCAGTTCCGTTAATTTTTTAAGAGCCAACAAACTTCCTCAATAAACAATGGCAAACTGATAGGAAGCCACATTTTTAAAACAAATTAATTTTTAATTTGAGGATGAAAAAAAATGTTCACTCATCAAACAAAACCTTACAGCAAACCTTCCTAGATCATAATGACATAAGTCCTTATGTAGAAATTCAGAACTATATACTTCATATAGTCTCCTATTAAATACAGTATATTTGAAATAGCAGCCAAAACAAAAATTGTCCAAGAAAAGTACATCTTATTATTCTCATTTGTACTGCCATATTGACTGTAACATGGCCAAGACTTTACAACTGCCTGACACACACTGCAGAAATATCTTGTTTGAGCTACACCTCCTGCTCTGAGCAAAATCAAACCTCTCAAAACAATCTGTTCTTTGTACAGAATAAACAGTTCTGTAGACAAATAAATAACTAGACAAAACACGATAGCTTACTGTCATGTTGTAAATATAATTTTCCCTATTTATTTTTTTTACATCATAAAAGCAAATCAGGCCAAAAGGAAAGTGTGAATTTTCTGTAAAATAAACCCACTTATATTGCACTCTCATAGTTCCGTTTGCAATATTATTTTCTGAACCTTAGAGCAGTTTTCCAAACTGATAACTAGCTAAGAAAAACACAACAGGAAAATCCTCCCTTCATGACACACAACTCCAGATACCTATCGTACATCTCCAAATCCAATACAAAACCAGGCCATTCCCCATAATATCTCTACAGTTATTTACAGTTTGTTGCTCATTGTGGTACATTTTTATCTGTTTAGGCTTTTTTCAGATTGTTTTTCATGGAAAAACCAAACCCCTCAACAATTGGTGTTGTATAATTGTACTTCAGAATAACCCAATCCTTGAACAGCCAGAATTGTAAAGCTGCGCTTCTTTTCTTTTACAAAGAAGTCACAAACATTTTACAACAGCTTTTTAATATATAGATCAAGCCATGAAAAGCACCACACAACATATGGAAAATGTGAAAACATACAGAGGTCATATCTGGTCTGCCTGTACAGTACAATCCATACGTACCTAAAAATAACTGTTAACTCATATATCATTTTTCGGTCCAATTACAAGGATAGCCCTGTTATGTATTTCATACTATTTGAATTTGAAAGTTCTTTAACCTATTAAAAGATCTTGATGTTGGGGTTTCAATTAATTTTAACTTTTATCTAATCAATGTAACCTTTCTTTTTAAACAGCTTAAGAATTTCAGTATAGCATATAATTAGGTAACTTAAGTGGATTTGAACTCAAATACAGTATATATAACTAACAGAAAAATATACTCAGTAAATAAGGGAACATGGTCTCCTACAACAATGTTTAGATATTAAGAAAAGAACTGGGGAAAATAAAATACTTTAAAATACTGACAAGTTTACAGACAATAGGGTAAAATAATTTTCTGAAAGTACAAGAATTTTCAGGATACAACCATGTATGTCATAACAATAGCACTTATTTACTTTTGCTTCAAGCAGAACTTTTTTGTCTCTGCACGAGAGCAAAATAAAAAAATACTGAGTACTTTTTCTCGTGTAATTCTTTGGTCTTGGGACACGTCTGAAAATTGTTGTACTGCTTTCAGTTACCGTATACCAGAGGTGGCCAAACTTGCTTAATAATGTAAGAGCCACATCCGATAAACTTTAGATGTTTGAGATCCGTAAGAGAGATGTTTGAGAGCCGCAATATTTAAGAAGCATTTAAATTCTTAAATATATTTACTCACCATGAACATTAAACTTATGTTTTGATCCAGTGGACTCTCAGTTTATACCTAGTAAATAATTATAAAGCTTGAAAATTTCTTATTTATGTTTTATATTAAATTGTGATGCAAAAAGGAGCTCAGCCAACATATTTCCGAGAGCTGCACATTATACGCATGTGGCTCAGGAGCCGTAGTTTGGCCACCACCTGGTGTATACTGTAATTATTTTACTAAGGATATGAATGCCTTGATTTTGCTTGTTTCAGAAAAAACATGGGAAATTTATGGACTCAACACTTTTGAACCCTTCTTCTTAAAACAATACCATGAACATTAGATTTTAGTAAACAGAATTTCATATTTGGTGTTTTTAAATAATCAGAGTGAAATAGACAGCTGATATAGAGCAGGTGAGTTATGGAAGTACCATAGCACATTCACTACCTTAACACATGCCTTACCCATATGTTTTGGTATTAGTATATTATCTTAAGTATAAACTCACTATAAATATTCTCAATACCACACCCCACAACCTTTCTGTATCCTTTAAATCAAGAACCTTCTTTATTGACAAATCTGGCCTTGAGGAACAGCATTGCATTTGCAACCAAATCAAAGTAGTCGAAACTATTATTACATCAGACTCTGTTTTTAATGAACTACCTTATTTAAAAAAAAAAAAAACCACACCAATCTTGGATTCAATCCACTGGGAGCATCCCATGAACCGTGCCCCATAACGATGAGTAAGAGTTGCAGAAGAGGTTCATGCACAACCTCTGTTAATTGCAACTGGGTTTATACAAGGAATGAATCTAGTGGCTTGTGCTCCTTATCTAAACAGACTGTTTAAATGCTTAACATAACAGTATGGGTTAAGAAATACTGTTTAGACTTTATTTCTCACATAACTAAAATAAAACTACCTTCCACCTGGCAGTTGTTTTTGTGTTCATGCATAGATTCAGTTTACATACATGTAAGATGACGATACTGAGCCACCTTTATATCATGTTACATTATGCACATAATTGCAGTAGGATCATTAAATGCAATAATATCTGTTTATCCTACTATATTTTCAAGATTTGATAAATGCTACAAGAAATTTGAGTACGTGTTTTCTTGCCTACAATATCTTACATAAAAGTAACTCTTAGGGTTTACAGAGCTCATCATTGCCCTAAAGACCAAATATTTCAATATTATTGAATTTTGTGCAAAAAATTTTCGCTCCATTAAAATTCTTAGTTAATAAACAGTGCCTTACCTGTAAAAAAAGTGCTTGCATCTGTGATCTTTCAACACACTTCCTAAAACAAGGATTTCCAACACTCTCTGTAAAACTAAAGGAATAAAAAAAAATAATTGACTGCAGAATTGGCTGAAATTATGAAAGTGATTGAAACACATCTTGACTTTTGGACTTCAAGAGGTCCAGCATTAGTACACTTGAAACGTTTTTGAAACCACCACAAGCCTATAGGAAAGGCTTTAAGAAGTTGCTTTTAAATAGACATTAAGGTATGCTTGATGCAAATTTTGAATATTAACTGTACATGCCAGGATATGACAATAATTAGAGTCCCATGTACTAAATACAAATTAGGGACCTGTGCTCTTCAACAATACAACATGTTTTGTTTAAACTGTAGATACCACGTTTTCTTCCTTTTCCTAGCAAAAGAAGTTTATTTTATTATCTTGGTACATCTTGAAAATAAATACTATATAGTATGTTTTTCAAAAGGTTGTAAAACCTTTAAGTAGGAATTTATTTTAATTGAGAGGAGAAATGGAAGATACTCCTTCTGAACTGCCTGTCTTCCATGCCCTACAATAAATGTTCAATCATTTCTAAAACAGGTCAGTTTTATTCTTTATTTTTCCATGTTTTGTAGTAGTGTACATATGGCTGATACTGATAAACTTAAAGAATAATTTGTATGGAGCTCAGAAAACTTTGAACGCTTCTTCTTACTACAAACCATTTTTGAAATAAAAATCACTGCAGATACCTGTACACTATTTTCATGCTGTTTCGCATTTAACTTTTGAAACACACATATTATTTAAGCAATTAATGCATAGTATCCAGAATATCAGGGTAATCAAAAGGACCCTTTAAAAACTAAAGGCTTTCATGTTGCAAGAATTACTGGCTTCTCTTGTTCTTTTGAAGGGAAAACGCAGGATATAAGGGCAGTAGCTAAGCCAATTATTTGAAATCATTTTTCCCTAAGATTTTAATCTCCCATCTTAATATTGATGTATATGTTATTTTACATCTACCCTTTCAATTGTGCTTGAGCTGTATTGCATTGTTGCAAAGCACATGCTCCTCCTTTGATTTGAAAGGTGATGGTTAATGAGAATGAAGGCAACATTTGCACAACATATTGACTTGAAAACATTCTCTCAACTCTTTCTTTTTTCGTATATACTTTTGAACTTGTCAGCTTCCCCCCCCCAGTAAAAATCTATTCCCTGTCTTCATTCTGTTTTAGTTTTAAATTAGCTATGTCTTTACCTGATCCTATTAAGAAAATACAGAAGAATGGGCTGAGTGAGTGGCACCCTCCATTTTGTAAAATATCTCTAATATTTTGTTTTGATTGATGAAATCCCCCCCCCCCAAAAATCTATTTCATGCGTACTGTATTTCTTGGCTAAAACAAAACAAAAAACCACATACCTTCTCTTGGGAACTGTTGATTGTAAAAATCCACCCATGCGGCACAAAGCAAATCCTAATTCTGACAATATATTCCTTCCTATTTGTTCTGATATATCCAGCTGTTGTTTGGGGTACAACCATTCAAGAGAAGAAGTGGACAAAGAATGATATCTGGAAATGCCCTTTCAAGACCACAGCAACATGGTGCTCACAGAGCCTGAAATTTTGAAGAGGTACAACTAGGGAAGCCCCTTAACATAGAAGTCTGAAGCATACTTTTTAGATTTCTAAAAATGGAAGATTTTAAAAATGCGTTTTACTTTTTTAATACTGCTGCCTACTAAAGTATTTTGATTTTCACGTTCTTATTAAGCGAGAGGGGTAAGATTAGCCCTCTCTTGGTTTCACTTTTGCTCCTGTCACTTTTGCGTATATTTTGTCAGACATTATTAAGGAAACATCCTGGGGAGGGGAATCATCTTAAAGAAGCTGAGATAATCTTGCCATGTGACTCTAAAGCTCTTGCATGCATACTTACATGGTAAATCATATTAATTGCTTATGAGTACAATTATGCCCCCCCCCATCAATTTGAGTATAACATACCATGGATTTATGTGGAACCCAGATTTCACCCAGTAGTACGCAATTTGATGTTGCCTTTAAAAACAATGTGCCTGAGCCTGTGGCTTCATTGAGCTATAACAAAATACCTATTCTGTTTTGTGCTTGTATCAAGATTAATAATTCCAATTTATTTTTTTCTATAAGTTTTTCTATAAACCTTATAAATCCTAATTATCCTTAGTCTCACTAAACCAGCATGAATTTAGGGATAGCTGATGCTACCTTTCATCAACCTGAAGTTGTCCCTAATCTCTCTTTTTCTACACAGGTAAAACTTTTCTCTCAAAAGATCAACCACAATCATTCTCTTGGGTTATCCAAAACAGGGGTAGAACAGAGATTTAGGGCCTAATCCTATCCATCTTTCCAGTGCCAATGCAGCCGCAATGCAACCCTGAGATAAGGGAACAAATGTTCTCTTACGTTGAGGAGGCCTCCGTGTCTACACCACCACCACAGTATGCAGCACATGCTCCATTGGCATGGCTGTATCAATGCTGGAAAGATAGGATTGGGCTCTTAATTTACTTCCTCTTTCCTTCCTTACCCCCACCCCCAGCCCCTGGTTTGTTTTATTACAAGCTCCTTGGCCACATAAATTCTGGGCCTCAAAATATAAATTACATACATACTAGACACAAAGGTAAGGTAAAGGTATCCCCTGACAAAAGGAACGTGTTAAAGCACATGTATATAGGGTGGGGAATGCACACTCTCACAATGTCCAAACTGCTTTAGCTAATTAAATAGGGCCATTTATATAGATACAGACATTGCTGCATCACATGGAGAAAGCTATAAGGTCTGGCAGGTAACGTATAGCATATACCTATTCTTGTAAAGAATAAGTTATTATTTGTCTGTTAAACTAATTGTCGTGCTATCTCCATGCATAATGCTAGGTCATAAGAGCTGAACTGTATGCCCCTCTGTTTCTATGTGAATCTTAGTTTATGAATCATATGGTGTAATTCCTGTCTAATTTTAAGATCAGCGGAGCACTCCTCCGCCGGTCTAGTGTGTCACAAACGTGCCTGAAGGTACGTTTGTGTCACCCAGCAAGGAGGCCGCACCAACAAAGAGGCTGGCCCCACTCTCCCTGCCCCAGATCCTGTAGAGCACCTGGTGGGGAAGGTAGGTTCCCTACCAGATAGCGGAGGAGCAGGGGGAGGGTGGAACAGAGCATTCAGGGGGGTGGGATTGGTTAGCTGGGCCCAAGAAGGGGGAGGGATCGGCGGCGTTGGCTCCACCAGAATCCTATCCCTTTCCCTGGCCGCCGCTACACGGGCCTCTTGGACTTGTGCCAGCAAAATAGCTGGCACATATCCGAGTAGCCCCATCACTAGCGTCGCTGTATCGTGGTGGGCGGGGCGGGCCGCAGCAGGGTGCCGCGCGCAGAAGGGTGACGTGCGCACCCCCGCGGCCTCCTCTTCGGCCAGCGGTTTCTTCTGCGCATGCATGGATTTTCCACGCACGCGCACTCCGTCGCTGAGGGCAAGAACCTGCCCGGTTGCCCTCAGCTGCGGGTCCGGCATGTTTGCATATGCGCAGACCGCAACTGAGGTCAACCTGGCATCCTTGTACCCTCAGCGGCGGCCTGTGCATGCGCCAAAATGGTGGATCCACAGCTGAGGGCAACCGGGCAGGCTCTTGTCCTCAGCGACGGAGTGCGCGTGCGCGGAAAATCCACACCTGCGCACAACGAGCCGAGGGCAAGGCCGAAGACGCCCGGTTCAAGGTAGGTGACGCGCGGGGAGGTTGGGGTGGCAGGAGGTGACGCGCACACAGTGATGTTCCTGAGCCCCATCACAAAATGTTCCCTTCCCCTGAGGTGACCTCCCGGCTGCCTGCTTTGCGCCCTGGATGCAGAAGAGGCTGCACCGGCCTTGCTGCATCACAGGGCGCAAAGTTAAACAGGATTAGGCTGTCGGTTTTATCTTTACATTTCACGGCAATAACAGTATCAATAAAGAGAGAGCTATCTACTTATCCACTCAGTTCATACCTATTTTTTTTCTCTGTCTAGGTGTCAGGCCAGAGACTGTCCTATATATTCTCATAATGTCTTTATTGGCAACAGGCTTTGAATAATTTTCTTTGGAAAGTGTCATATTTGCAGCTTTGTATCTTTTGACTCTTTTCCTAGAATCCTAGTAACGATTGTGGTTTAAGGAAGTTTTTTTTTTCCAGGGGGGGGGATTAATGGAATTACTATGTACAGTTATTTCATCTTTTGCAGCCCCCTCCTTTCTCTCATCATATATCTTATTTTATATAGCCTCAATCTGAATAAACCCATAAAAGAAACAACTGATGAGACTGTTTTAAATGAAGGCATCGATCTGTATTGGAATTTTACCATGAAACAACGTTTCAAAAAATGGGACCAAGTCAAACTCTGGATATAGACCAGAAAGCAAATCAGAGTTGAAAGACGGAATTGTGTCCTCCTGACTTCCTGTTCTGTGGCCATTTAACAATAATATACAGCACCGATTAAAAATATGATATCTTGGACACGATGGCCAAAGTTTGAAGGTGAGGGTTACAATTCCAATTGTTATTCAGAAACCAAAAGCTATAGAAAAGGTAGCAAAATAATGAGAATTTGAAATATGAGGCACACAGCGCAATCCTATCCTGATCCTCCACTGGTGCAGCCAGTGGTGCAGTGAGAACTGGAGACCCTGGAAAGGAAAGGGGATCCAAATACCCTCTAAAGGGGATTCAAAGGAGATTTAAATCCTCTTTCTCCTCCAAAGACTCCCGTTCTGCCCTCCTCCGTTAGTTGCACTGGTGGAGGAGCTGGGTAGGATTGCGCTGACAGACACAGGAAAATTAAGGGCAACCTTTTGGCATTACATGGCCATTACATAGCAGTAGTAACTTTTTTTACTTCCCATTTTTTACTTCCTGAAAAAAGTTCCCATTTTTACTTCTTTGAAAAGTAGTAACTTTGTTTTTTATTTTTTTCATATTGTTTTTATTCATTTCACCCACCCATGTCCAGAGAGCTCAGAAAATGTACAACTACGTTAATGAGAGTTGACAGTAATAAGTTAAAATTCCACAGTTAAAAAATTTAGTAACATGATACCCTCTCTGTCTGTGAAATGACTGTCTTGCTAGAGATCTTACATGGGAGTTGGGGTTGTGTAGGGACATAAGTATTAGGGATGGAGGTGGGAAGCCT
The DNA here is from genome assembly GCA_026170595.1 of Plestiodon gilberti rubricaudatus. Lineage (NCBI taxonomy): Eukaryota > Metazoa > Chordata > Lepidosauria > Squamata > Scincidae > Plestiodon > Plestiodon gilberti. The sequence goes on along the minus strand of JANXHW010000001.1, from coordinate 250,957,720 downwards.
AGGATGAAATATCAGTTATATATAAAGTTCACTGCATGATCTTGGGCAATGTACTAATAATTCTCAGCCTAATTTACCTCCTGGGTTGATGAAGAGGCAAAAGCTACTTTGAACACTTTAGAGCAGTGCTACTCAAACTGTGGTCCGCAGACCAGTGTCAGTCCATGAGGCATTGGCTGCCAGTCCCTGGAGAATTCCCAGGAAAGGGGGAAAAAACCAATAGTAATAATATGGCACAGATATGGTACTGGTCCCTGACACATTGGGGGAAAAAATTGCCTGTCCTTGGTGTATCGGAAACAAAAATTGCCAGTCCGCCACATGAGACAATTTGAGAAGTACTGCTTTAGAAGAAGGGGACTTGTTCCCATACAAAAGTAACCAGTAAATAACGGGAGGAAGGTTCAGGTTCAACCACAAGGGAATTCCATATTTAAGAACAAATTGTAGCACTTAGGCCCATAGAAATCAATGCAACTCCATTAAGCGCTTGAGGCAGCAATCCTATGCACAGTTAGTAATTAGTATTGAGGACAGTCCATTGAACACAGTGTAACATTTGAATAAACAGGCTCAGGATCATACTGTGTACATCACCAAATTCTAACAGGGCCAAAAAGCTCATAACTTTCTCTGGATAGAAACAACACAGACCCTGAGGCACAAAGGCTGACGCACCTATTATGCCAGGCGTGGCCAAACTTGCTTAAGGTAAGAGCCACATATGATAAACTTTCAGATGTTTGAGAGCCGCAATATTTAAGAAGTATTTACAGCACAATCCTATCCAACTTACCCCATCGATGTAACCAGTGGGGGAGGGCAGGGCGGGAGGCTTTGGAGGGGAGGGGGGATTCAAATCCCCTCCAAAGGGGGATTCAAAGGGAATTTAAATCCCCACTCCCCTCCAAACCTCCCGCCTTGCCCTCCCCTGCTGGTTACATCAGTGGGGTAAGTTGGATAGGATTGCGCTGTTAAATTCTTAAATATATTTACTCACCATGAACATTAAACTTATGTTTTAATCCAGTTGGCTCTCAGTTTATACCTGGTAAATAATTATAAAGCTTTAAAATGTCTTATTTCCCTGTATTTTATATTAAATTGTGACGCAAAAAAGAGTTCAGCCAACATATTTCCAAGAACCGTACATTATACGTCAAAGAGCCACATGTGGCTCAGGAGCCACAGTTTGGCCACCCCTGTATTATGCCAAGAACCTTTGTAGGTATTTGATGAAGTATATTTGTACCTGCGAAAGCTGATCTATAGTTTTGGTCTATAAGTTTTGGTCTGTAAGGTGCCACAAGTCACTCTGTTGTTTCTGCTACAAAAGCTTAACATAGCTGCTCTTTGAAATACAGTGGGCCATCCGTGGAGAAGAGATCCCACTGGGGGCGAGGGGTGGCGCCACAGTACCTTATTTAACAGCTGCACAGGCCCGGCACCTGCTTCTTGCCTCTTGCACCGCTTTCTAAGCTTGTAAAATGCCTATAAAAAGAAAAACCATGATCACAAGCAACTTCCGGTTACGCACGCAACTGAAAGTCACTTCTGGTCACGTTTTTTTTCTTTTTATAGGCATTTTACAAGCTTAGAAAATGGCGCGAGAGGTAAGAAGCAGGCAGCAGGCCTGCGTAGCTGTTAAATAAGGCACTGTGGCGCCCCACCCCCACCCCAGTGGGATCCCTCCTCCACGGATGGCCCAACCAAAATCCACAACCAATCACAGACTTGTGCATCTGTGGATTTTCGCATCTGAGGGGTTCTGGGAACGGAACCCCTGCGGGGATACGAAGGGCCAACTGTATAACTTTTTCTGAATTATGTTCATGGTCCCAGTTGGATAATGACAATAAACAAAATACAACACCTTCTACAGTAGAAATGTATTGGTTTTGAGTGTCTGCTCTTGGTTAGTCTCTATAGCATGATAAATAGTTCAATGTTTAATAACCAGGCCCAAGCAGAGGACACTTTGCTGAACAGTTGAACTGGTGGTTAAGACAATGTTCACAAGAAATTGAAGTCAGATTTTTAGGTTCTTCTGTAATAGATTCCACCAAGTATAAAAATCATTTGTGTCTGGCCAGCTTTATATAGCTATATCATCCATTATAGCTATTTATATAGATAGCTTTATTTAACCAGCTTCATATAGATATCCATGTAACCTATAAACATGACATATTCAAGAAGAGGATCTACCATTTCTTTAAGAGTTCAATTAAAATGTTCAGGGAAAAACATTTCAGGAACTTTTCTGAAACCTAAATCCTTATATTCACGCAGATTGTTCACTTCCCCTTCTTCCCTGTTCCGCATACCAATATATAGTTTGGTTATGACGGCATTTTTTTAATCTAAAAAAATGTCTAGTGAAAACGGAAAACTCTCTGCTTAAATTCACAAAAATACAATTCTGTATCAGAGAGTGAATGTAAATATATCAAAAGCAAGTCCAATTTTTATCTGCCCATTATAATAGAAGTGACATAAATAAAATAATAGCAACCAGAGGAAAACCTTTTTAACTGGCACAAACTATATACAAGTTTCAGCTGAAGATACAATTTTAACTAACAGGTACCAAAAAATTTCATAATTCCTACATTGTCTTATCTTCCTCTGCTCCAACGCTTCACCCTAACACAATAACTTAGAGCCCAATCCTTCCTAACTTCCAGAGAACCGATACAGCCTCACCAATGGAGCACACCCTGCATCCTGTGGTGGGGGAGCAGTCACGGAGGCCTCCTCAAGATAAGAGAACTTTCATTCCCTTACTTCAGGGTAAGCCCCCACATAGGTCTCCTTAGACCTATGCCAGCCACAATGTAAATCCAAGGAAAAGGAGATGGAACGGGCAAAGGGACATGGACAGGATCCTGGCGCATGCTGGTGCTGCCAGGATCCACCCCTCCTTCCTCAAACCACCTCCTTCCCTCCCTCCACCCCACCCAGAAACTCCCCCATTCCCTCGCCGTCCACTGCCCACCCCCCTGCGCCAACCTACTGGCACCAGGGGATCTGGGATGGCCAATGCTGCTTGGCCACAGCCACGCACCATTTCTGGCAATGGCTGCAAAATGGCCGGCGGTGGCATACTGCACACACTACCATGAAGGCATTTACAACAGCGGGACTGTGTTCCACTGTTGTAGGACAGCCCACAAGCTTGGGCTGTTAATCAAGCATTTTAATAATCATTTTTGTCCTAGATTAGAAAACACAAAGTATAATTCTTAAAATACTTCACAAACACAGTACCTCCAATGTGGAATGAAGTTAAAGTATACAAGGCCAAACAGAGTTCTCCACACAACTGTAACTGTAAATAGGGTTCATACAGTACGTGCAACATTAAAGAATGACCTTGGCCTTTTTCAGTGCTGTGATTTAAGATGCAAATCACATACTACTTTTGCCATCTTGAGCTACTATCATTTAACACTATTTCTTAGAAAATAGTGTCGTTGGTCTGATGTAGTTAATGTATTCTTAAAAACTGCAGCACTAGTTCCATTGTCTTTAATAAACTTAAGCCAGCCTAAGGCTTCAATCCTATACAAATTTACTTGGGAGTACATTCCATTGAACTCAATGAAACCGAGTTCTGAGTGGATGTGCATAGAATTGTGCTGTAAGTCATTTTTGATTAAACTGTTAGGACATAATGTCCCATTGAAATTTCTTCCTGTTCAGACCCTTTGTGTCCTTAAGATCTGCTCTAGCCCATGGAAGTGCTTTGAGGGAGGGAATGGGACAGAGTGTTGCCCACTGGCTCCTATTTGAGCCTTGTAAATATCATAGTTTACTTTTTGTCAAGTATTGTTTCCAAACCATATTATTTCTAAGCTCATCTAACGATTGTAAAGGTAGAGGTTATCGGTTGGATCCGAAGTTACTGTGGCACTCATGGAAGCACTTTCCATTCACAGGAGACCTATGTCCATGGAAGAGGTTCTTGCATAATCACAAGCCTCTTTGATTCATGGAAAGCATTCCCACAAGAGCAGTGGTAAACTGGGTTCGAACTCAGTGATTTGTGATGACTATCCCCAGCCAACACTAATTTACAGCGCAATCCTGTGTAAAGATACGCAGCCGGCCTAAAGGACCGGCCTTCGCATCCTGAGCCTATTTCAGTGTAGGCAAGCCCGTCCCCTTCCCGCGGTGTATGCCTATGGGCTTCCTCAGATGTATGCCAGCTCCAGAGTTGATGTACATCCAGAGAGACGGTGTAAGGCTGGCACGGGCTCAGGCTGGGAAGGGGCTTAGGATATCGCTGCTGATATCCCTGCCCCTCCCAGTCCGGACCGACCAATGGCCCTCACCACCCCTGCCTGTCCTCCCGTCGACCGGAGCAGGACTTACCTGTGGCGGCCGGCGTTGGGTGAATTCCTCAGCCTAGTAAGCGATGCTGGCCTCCGTGCCGGTGCCACTTACTCCTGAGTCATCGCAAACGTGCTTTACAGCACGTTTGCTACACTTTAGGTTGGTGGAGCATGAGCTCCACCAGTCTAAAGTTACGCAGGATCGCGCTGTTAGCTAATAAAATGGAAGTTGCCCACCACGTTCATGAAAATAATATCCAACTGCAAAATGAATACTGTACAGTGACAGTATTCATTTTGCAGTTGGACATTATTTCTCCACACAGTGTTACCTTGCAGTCACAAATATCCAAAATGAAAATGTTCAAGACTCATTTTGCCAGCTAAAACTGTTGGTTGTAGCCATGGTATGGTTTCATTGTGGCCCAGGTATTAAGATACTTGCTTATATGTTGTCAGTTTCTGTCACCGTGATTTCAAATTTGTGACTTGGAAATAAATCATATTGATTCCAATGAAAATGGAACTTATTTCTGAGTAATATGTTTGAGATTCGAGTATGTTTTGAAATATTTCATTAAAGAAATAGATTTGAATGCCATTCATGAAACAGCTCTATTAAGGATTAATTCCCTTTGATCTCTACAGTTATCCCTAAATGAATATATATCAGTATTGCTTCATAATGAAGCAATATTGATATATATTCATTTAGCCTTCATACAAAATAAGCAAAGTAAGATGGTTCTTTTTTCAGTTTTACATCTATGCCTACCTACCTACATACCACATATTTGTATATAATATTTTTAACGGAAAATGTAAGTTCACGTCTTCATAACCTTCTTATAGCTGGGGGGGTCCCCTTTATCAAATGATAAATGCAGATCAATATGGTATATACCACCATTGTTCATATGGAATCCATAGGAAAAAGAAAAAATATGCCAAATCCTCCAGGAACTTCACCGTTACAACCAAATATCACTGAAATATGCAAGAGCATGGCTATGGTAAGACTAGTTCCCAGGGAATGCTGACAACGCCTCCTTAAAGCTATATAATAGTACTGTAGTCTTGAGTTTGCAGTAGAAAATCTAATACAATTGGACTGCCAATCATTGATAAAAAGAGAGCTTTATACTTCCTCCGAGATTCCAGTTAAATCGACATTGACCATAGCATTGACCATTGTAGAGGAGTTGTAGTGCAGTGGTAGAGCTTTGCATGCAGAAAGCCCCAGGTTCAATTCCTGGTATCTCTAGAGAGGGTGAGAAACGACCCCTGTCTAAAACCCTGGAGTGTCACTGCCTGCCAATGTTGGCAATGGCAAGCTAGTTGGACTAATGGTCTGACTTGGTACAAGGAAGTGTCATATATGCATACTGCTGTGGCTAGGATCCAAACCAAATACATGCCCAGGGGAGTGTGTCAGCCCAATCCTAACCAACTTTCCAGCAGTGATGCAGCCGTGCCAACAGGGTGCATGCTACATTCTGTGGCTGGGGGGCAGTCATAGAGGCCTCCTTGAGGTATGGAAACATTTGTTCCCTTACCTTGGGGCTGCATTGCGGTTGCATCAGTGCTGGAATGTTGGTTAGGATTGGGCTCTGTGTGTGCACGTGCGTGCATTTTAATGAGGAATTTTCAAAATTCCTCATGCCTGATTTAAATGCTCAATCACATTACAATCTAAGCATGTAGTACAATCCCATCTTACAATGTTTGACACTTACGGACAATGTTTGACACTTACGGACAATGTTTGAAAGCTTCCGAACAATCCCATCTATACAGTATGTCTGCAATTCCTAGTTCATTTGGAACCAGATCTCAAGGATTTAACCATGGTCTTTTAATGAAATTATAGTTTCATGGAGGCCTGAGGATTATTGAAATTATTTGGGTTGGTTTAGATTGATCAGATTCTATTAAAAGTTTGATTTTTCCAAAGGTATTGTATACAGAGTGAATTTTAAGCAACTGGTTAATAATGTGTTATGTTCCATATGCCAAAAGACTTTTGACTCTTCCTAGATACAGTATCACTGAAAGCACTGCCTTACTCTTTCCTTCTCTGTAATATGATATCATGGTAGCATAACAAAGAATTTGCAAGTGCCCTCTTTAAATTGGGAAAAAAATAAGGCCCAGATATGTAGACAACCTTTTTTAAGATACATTAACAGATGCTTTCTACTCAAGAAAACTTACAGGATCACCAACACATCTTTTAATAATGTATATTGTAGAATGTCTTTATATAAGTAGTAATGCCCCTTAAGCTGAAAGTCTTGTTTCTAATATGAATTTAATGATAATTTCAGATATAGTAAGTAGAATGAGCTTGTGACAACCAAATATTTCATGAAAATAGGACAAAAAAGTATGTCATTATTTTTCTGTTGCTTTAGTTGATACACAGAGTTGCATTTTTTCAGTCTACTATAAACCCTGGGTAAAATATATATTTTTAAAAAATACAGTTTTCAGAAATTAGATGACAAAATTAGATGAGGATTTTGTACGTTTTCTTGTATGTATGTGTGTGGAGAGAGTCCTTGAATTTAATATATTATGTAGCATAATCCAAGATTTCTGTATGAATCAACAGAGATAAAATGACCATGTCTGAAGACTATTGTTGTTTACTTTATGTACTAAAGAGAGACACCTGTAGAATCTTATGAAGCAGTTTTACTTGGAAATATGATTCCTTGTGCTCAGGATCATGGAACTGTATCCAGATAATAATATTTTAACAGAACTGTATTTAAATTAGAATTAAAAGCAAATCAAAAGCATTTCCAATTAATTATTTGAATACTCTCTGTCATTTGATGCATGACGTTTTCTTGATATTTTAAAATAATGTCATGGCCACACACAAAAACAGTTTAGCTTAAGAGAAAAAAAAAGATTCAAGGCCCCAGGGAATACCTGAAAAAGAACATTTATTACAGAAAAATACTTTAATGGACGCAAGTATAGAAATATAATTATTTTTGGTAGCTGAATAATAAACTGCATTACTTGCATACTCATTCTGATTTTCATAGTAGCCTTAGAAAGTAACTTAATTAGCAGGTTAGTTTGAGATAAATATAAAAGCTATGGACACTGCTGTTCAAGTTATAAACGGGATAATAGCCAAAGTTCAAAGATTTTTTTCTTTAAAATCTTTACTATATAATTTAATGCACTAATGATATTTAATTATTAGATGTAAAACTGTAGAAATTGTAAACTTTAACCCTCATGTATTTCACATTGCTACTGAGATCTCCATAGTATTATTTAGTTCAAACTATAATTATTCTTTCATTAAATATAAGCCTAACACTATCGGTTAAGGCAGAAACTGAGAAAATGATATAAAAGTTATTTGTATTGTAAAAGTTATTTGGGGTGGGGTGTGTGAATAGTTTTTTCCCTGCATGTAATGTTCTGCCCATGCTTCCTTTTGTGGGGGGAGGGAGAAATGTTTTAGATTTATTTTGTTAAGGATATATATTTACATGAATATTTACCAAAGCCTCACAGTAATCAGTTTCTCAATATGTTTTTGGTTATTGTACCCAGTGTTCATAGTCATACATTCAAAATAAGACCTCAGGGGGCTTTTATTAATATATACTGTATGTATGTTCAAACTTTTTTTTTAAAACCCTGATAGTTAGTTTCACAAACTATCTTCTCAGTTAAAACAGTGAAGATAACAACAATTCTACGAAATTATCCAGGCATATAATTCTCTCTTACCTGTTGCCAGTAATGTCTGCCTATATCAAAACAAAGTATTTGTTATATATTACAAAAACATTAATAATCTGGTATGGAAGTGCCAGAGCAGAAAGCTCTTTAAGGCTGCAAACCTAAGTGCAGATATGGCATTTACTTCTGAGTAAATATGTTTAAGATTGACCAGCATATGTATTCAAGGCAATGGGCTTCAGGTCATCATGTGATCAGAATATTTGTCAGTGTCTCACTGTCATTTGTTTGTCCCAAATAATGCAATTCAACTATAATGGCTTTTTTTTTTAAGTAAACATGAAATAAGAAAAAGGGGGCCTTGCATTTTCATTATGTTTACTGTGACATGAATTAATTGCAGGTAGTTTCTTTGAAACTAAGTTTTCTTTCTGGTATTATAAGTAGAATTTACAGTATTTAACTTATTGTTTTACATTTTAACAGTATCAAAGTAACAAATACTGTATTTAACTATTTATATTTATTAAGGTTCATATTGGTAGCAAAGGTTTTACAATGAAAGGTATAACTCAGTGTATCTTTTTATGATGTTAGGGAACTTGTTTGTGAGAGGATTCTGTACTTCAGTTTTCAATACTACTAAAATTACTATGGGACTTCATTATGCTTGAAAAATATTTTTGCTGCTGTCCTCAAGACATTGGTTGCAAAATTATTCTGTTTAACTAAATGGTATTACTTTAAGCAAATCATCTGAAGATACTTGCATATTTTTTTTAATCAGAGCAGAATTCTGTTTTTCAAAAAAAGACATATTGCTATAGCCGAGTTCTCTAATCTTTATAATTTCAGTAAATGAACTTTACAGACTTTTTATATGAATGCTAAGTAGAAAATCGAACTACCAGACCCTGTGCCTGTTACTACAGATTATAGAAATCTATTGCATGAGGCTCACAGGTATGTTGATTTACTTATATTTGCCCTTATCCAATTAATTTTCTTTTTAAACTAATTCTGCTTACTCTTTCAAATTATCATTCCATGCTGATTGTATCATCTGTTTAAAATGTTGTACCTAGTAGTTTCAAACTAAAACTCAGATAGAACAGTAAGAGAAATCTGTATTATTTCTAAAAGGAAGTTTCAGAACCTATTCTTTAAAAATAATTCAGGTAATTACAAGGTGTGTCTTGTAGAAAAGACCAATAATTCCCTCATTTAGTCTTCAGGCTGAAGAGAAGCTCTCAAACCTTCAACCCCCAACCTCACCTGACTGAAGGTTTACGGCTGTGCTTGCCCTCTGCTCCAGGGATATTCTGAGGCAGCATGTAGGTGCAATTCTCAGCCAGTTTGGGAGATATGGTTGAACAGAGGACCTGTTCAAAGCCCCCAATATTTTCTCATCAAAATAGAGAATATGTACTTTCAGTAGAGACGACCTTTCCCCTCTCCTGTCCCTACCCAACCCCAGTTAGGCACATTGGCAATTCTATGAGACATACCACTTTCAAAAAATAGGGAATAGTTTTGCATTTTTTAATTTGATCTCATATTCTATCTGCTTTATTTTCTTCCTCTTAATTAGTACAAACTATTAGTTTAATTTGTAGCTACCAGTGTTCTGTACCCCTGCATAAGTGAACATTCTGCAGAATTGTTTTCAGAATTTAGAACTGCAGAGATATGTTTTTGATAGCATGTTCCTTTTCTCACTTAAACCAACATACTTGCAATTAGAATAATATTGTCCCATTGACTTCTAAAGGACTCAACTAAACTTAAATCCAAGTGCTTTAGCTTTAGGATTGTGAATAAACTTAGAAGCGAATGATCACCACAGAGTTCCACAAGAGCTGGCTTGTGTTCTGGATCTTTTACATTCACGCAGCAGTGCCTGGTGAGGTAGGATGGAGGGCAATAAGAAGCACTGCTGAATAATGATCGAGGGTGTGTGTGAGTGGTGTGAACCCTATGCCTTTACTAGCAGGGAGCATGTTTGAAAGCACCACATACATATACCGCTGGTAAATGGCCAGTGTAGCATGATGTTTAAATGTTTTAATTATGTTATACTTTGTTAAGCACCTTGGTATAATGTTAAGAGTGGGGTATAAATATATTTAATAAATAATAAATGGTGAGCAGATGCAGTGACGTTACCAGCACATGCTCATGCACAGTGCTGTTGTACTGCAACATGTCTGCCTAGTGCTTCACGGTGCTTCCCACTGTAAGGATAAGGGAGCCCTCTCTCCTTTGGTTGGCACTCAGTGGCTATCACTTCTTACCTTCTGCCCACTTCATCAACTGCTACTGCAGGGGTGGCTAACCTTTCGCCATTGGGGCCTCTGCATTCTTAAGAGTTGTGTGGAAGACAGAATCTTGGCAGCTGCAATTGCTGATGGTGCTGCTAAAGCAGCTGCACCTGCTGAAATGCCCTCACCTATACAACCCTGAAAGGGCCAGGAGCATTCATGTCGAAAGGTTGGCCACCCCTGTGCTACTGTGTTTGCTTGTCACAATCCAACAAAGAGTTAAGTGTGCTTACAGTGCAATCCTATACATATCTACTCAGAAGTAAATGGTATTCAGTTCAATGGAACTTACTCCTATGTAACTGTTTAGGATTGTAGCCAGTTCTATTAAAATATTTAACTCTGTGTTGGATTGTGACATCATGCTTTGATTCCTTTTATTAATGACTGAACATTTTTATCTTCCAGACATAGTCAACAATTTTACATATATAATTTTATATGAACAGTAAAATAAACGTTTGACTCGCACACAACCTAAAATTTCCTCCATGTAACACTCATTTAAAAAAAGGAAACTGAAGAAACAAATACTTTTCTTGAATATGTTGCTGCTTCTGGTACTTACAGATTGCAGTTTTCCAGTAAGTCTGAGCAAAACGCCTTTTACTGAGGTTTTTCTATGAGTGTAAAATTTTACTTATACATGCAAGGGCCAGAATTTCTGTTGCTTTTATGAGAGCCTGAAACTAATATTTCCTGTGTGTTGTCTAAACAGCAGGCATGTAGCCAGTTACCCATGCCACATGGGTAATGTGTGTGGATGGCTCATGCCTCTGTGCCTCCTGAATCCGATCCCTACTGCCTCTCCTGTTTGCACGTGCCTGCTTGCGCTCATTGTACTCAAAAGAGAGGCAGAGGGCAGCAATCTTTGATAGTACAGGGAATGGGCAGGCAGGCTTCAAATCACCTGGCCCTGCTTACTTGGTGCTTTGTAAGCACCAAGTTGGCAGGTAAAAGCGATTTGGAGCCACAGCAGCTCCCCACCCCCTTCTTCCTCCAGCAGTGCTAGAGGGAGGCTGCTGCTGCAGCACACCTGACTTTCAGCAAGTTGGAAGAGGATCGAAACACCCAATAGAGCAGGTGGCCTCATAGATGAGCCGGCCCTGCAGTTACCTTTCCTTCATCTTAAGTCTAGTTCGGGTTATCTCTCATTTGAAAAACGAAAAAACAAAAAGCCTGCTTCTGGGGTTAGATAAGTACCCTTTCCATTTACAAATCAATTTCTTAGGTTGCCATCCCATACACACTTACTTGGGAGTAAGCCCCATTAGACTTAGTAGATGTCCATAGGCTTGCACTTAGGGCCCAATCAACTTTCCAGCGCCGATGCAGCCGCAATGCAGCCCCGAGGTAAGGGAACAAGAACAAGGCATCTGTGACTGCCTCCCCACTACAGGATAAAGTGCACACCCCGTTGGCACAGCTGTATCAGTGCTAGAAAGTTGGATAGGATTGGGCCTGTAGTGCCCTTTTTAAAGAAATGATTTTGTCCAATTGTAACTGGCCTCTTTCCCCTTTATTGTGATTCTTTATTCAACTGAGTATTCAGGTTTCAAACTTGCAAGAAATAGAGACAGAGAAGGTAACATTTCTAAATTAAATTCAGATTTCAAGCATTGTTTGGTTTGTATTTCATGCCATTTCAAAATTGCGTTTTCATTACAACTTGTATTTTTGATGAACATTATGAAAACCTAAAACATGGGTAGAAGAAATGCTGTCTGATTCCACAGAGTATTTTTTCAGGCTGAGCTTTGTAAGGCTTTGCACCTGGAACTCGCTCATACTTGTCACAGATCATCCTACTAACATTCATATAGAGCTATTCATATATAATAGGTTAGATGAGCATTGGACTCCAGGATTGGGCCCGAGAATCACAATAGTACAAATACTTCTTGCAGTATACCACAGATCTGTAGCATGCTTTTAAATGGTCAATGGGTGGATAATAATATTAAAATATTCCTCCCTCCCAAATTTGAAATGTAATGCAGTACTGGGAATTTTAAAATCTAATATAGTGTACATAAAATCCAGCTAGAGTTTCATAAAAATTAAAATGAAAATTAGGCTTTGATTTAACAATGAAGTCAAGACAAAGACCCCCTAAAGGGGTAGGTTGAGAATGATGGTTTTAACCCAACAAGCTCCTAGAGCATTTTTTTTCCTAAATAGAAGCTTGGTAGAATCTGAAATAATCCCATGCAAAATTTCTAGTACACAGCTCTTCAAGACTAGAAGATAGGCAGTCATATATTGTTTCCGATATCCCCTTTTTTGTTTCTCCTTTTTTCCTCTTTTTAGAGTGTGAATACCTCTTAGCCAACAATTTCCCAATGTTTTTTCCTAGGTAGCATGAAGCATTCGAAGAAAAATATGTCCCCCTATAAAAAGATGAAAAGGATCAGTGAAACTTTCTCCCTTAGTTTTCTGGGGAACTGATGAATAAAATTTATAGTCGGTTCCCACTTGCAATAGTTTCAGTCATTTAGGCAAGGTCTTTAGTGATGCACTGGCTGGGGAAGGGTTAACCCGTTTTACTACTCACTGGTTATGTTCCAAGTCATATGTTTTGTAAGGCATGTCCACGCAACTGTTTATGAGATCTGATGCACAGAGTATCCAGTCCCAACTGCACATGTGCACAGTGTTTCAATTTGTGCTCATCTGCGACTTCCAGCACAATCCTATGCATGTCTACTCAGAAGTAAGTCCCATTATGTTCAATGGAGCTTACTCCCAGGAATGTGTGTATACTAGGATTGCAGCCTTCACCACATACTGACAGGGAACAGGACAGGCACTGGTGACAGCATAGCTGCTACCCAGACAGAACACACACAAAGCTCTTGCCTTTTCCAAGTTCAGTTCCTCCACTTCTAGTTATGTGCATCAGCATCTATCTAAGAACATGGGAAGTTGCCGTCATGTTGTGTTGCTGTTGAGCACTGTGCCTTTGTGTGTTGAGCACTGTAAAACCCTGTTAATTAGAACTAGTTTTCAAACCTCCAGAATCACTAGTGGTATTTAGACAAACTAATCCTATCCAAGGGTTGAGCCACTGTGCTGGGCAGATGTGAAGTTGATTTGGCCCCAAAGATTGTGAGGTGACCCTAGTTTGCCTTGGAGGTAGCAGCAAGTTACCGAATGGTGGCCCCGATTCTTTGTGTGCAAGCTCCTGTCTAAAATTCCATGTACCCCCCCTCGCCCCACTGGCAATGAGGCACTGGCTGTTGCTACTCCATTGTAGCAAAAGGGTATGGTCAGCTCCCCAACATCTAGGAATCTGACCATGTGTGCCGCATATCAGCAGAGCAAAGAAGCAGCCACTTTATTTGGCTGATAAGGATTTTGTTTTTTCCCCATTGACTTTTACTTTTTAGTGAGGAAAGAGACTTGAAGTCAGCCAAAATTGGGAATTATTGAATAATAGAAAATGGTATTACTTTACATATGCAGCTGTTTTATATGGACCATTGATTCATGTAAGTCAGTATTGTCAATACAAACTGGTAACAGCTCTTGAAGATTTCAGATAGGAATTTTTCTCTGCCCTGCCTGCGCAGTGGGTTAAACCACTGAACCATGAGCTGCTGATCGAAAGGTTGACAGTTCGAATCTGCGCGACAGGGTGAGCTCTCACTGCTCAGCCCAGCTCCTGCCAACCTAGCAGTTAGAAAGCATGTTAATGCGAGTAGATAAATAGGTACCGCTTGCGGGAAGGTAAACAGCGCTCCGTGTTCCAGCTGCATGCTACGCGCTGCGGCAAGGAGAGTCATGCTGGCCACATGACCACAGAGGCGTCTTCGGACAACACTGGCTCTTCGGCTTTGAAATGGGGATCAGCACTGCTCCCTAGAGTCGGACACGACTGGACCTAAATGTCAAGGGATACCTTAACCTTTACTTGAAGATGCCAGGGATTGAACCTGAGGTCTTCTGTATGCAAAGTATCTGTTCTGCCACTGAGCTATATGCCTTCCCTTTCTAACAGTCCAATCCTGCCTAGGGCTGCTGCAGTGTGCAAAAGCACACCGCGCCGAATCCTAGGCAGGATCGGGCCAGCACCAGCAGGGCTTGGGCATACCTTGGGAGAAAGAGATATTCGTCGCTTCCCCCCCCCCCGAGGGAGAGACCCAGAAGCCCCTATGGGCCTCCTTGGATGCGCGCCGGCAAAATGCGCACAGGATGGGGGCCCAGGAGGGGGGTAGGAATCGGCGGAGTGCATCACCAAAAATCCCACCCCCATCCCTGGTCAACCAGTCACTCCTTCCCTTTCTACCCCAGTCTGCCCTCTCCACGTCCTCCCATCACCTGGTGCAGGACTTACCTTCGTCCACCAGCGGTGGTTGTAGCGAGTGAGCGGCACCGGCCTCACTGCCGACGCTGCTTACCAGTACCACAAACGTGCCTTATGGCACGTTTGTGGCACCTTCCCCTGCGGGACTATAGTCCTGCCAGGGGAAACTTGCGCAGCATTGCGCTGTTAGTTGTAATTATCCCAGTACTGCAAACAAAGCAACTCTCATGTATTAGTATACATTGCAAGCTGATAATAGAGATTTTGGGTGTGTGGAAAAGAGCTGTCCTTAAATCCAATATGTTTTTTTCTTTTTAGTGACCCCACTGTGGGGTGTGCACCTGGGGTTATTGGGCTCCTCTTGCACTCTTCTTTTTCCCCAAATGTTTCTCTAAGGAAAGCCTCAGCAATCAGCATAAGCTTCAATAGGAAAGAGGCTTAAAGTTAGCACCATTGCAGAAAGACTGCAAGGACTGGCACACAGGTTGTTTTGTGAATTCAGTTTTTTCTGCTGCTGCTGCTGCTGCTGCTGATTACTATAACTATTACTATTACTCCACTGATTTCCCTAAGAATTATAGGTCCTAGCCAGCCCCCTACTGAGACTGGCTTTCCCCTGCTGAGATCCAAATCCAAGTCCATCTGACCAGGTCACAGGCCAGGTAGCTGATGCCCCATCCAATTAGAGTGACCAATGACATCATCAAACCTAAGTTACTTAAAAAGTCAAGCCCGATAAGGCTTGAGTGTGTGTGTTTCTTCATGGTCTCTGTGCAGTCGCATGTAATGGAGTTCTCCACATGCAGAGAACCAGCCTCAGAAGCTCCCAGAGCTTTGTCAAACATTCTGTCTCTGCATTCAAGAAGGGAAATGCTGGGCATGATTGTGTGCCTCAAGTGCAAGAAGAACACTCAATCCCTCAGTTCCTTTGCCTTTCAATAGCCACTGAAGCAGCATAGTTCAGGAACGCTTCCCTTTGTCCATCACAAATGAAACACAGTCCCCCCCCTCTCTCTCTCTCTCTCTCTCTGTGTGTGTGTGTGTTAGTTTTACAAAAATATGTTAAAAACTACTAACAATAGCTAGGAGGTTAGTTAATCCTGCCTCATCATCAGATGGCCCTCATTTCTGTGAAGGCTATTTTGGCACTGCCTACTCCACTGCCACCAGCAGCAGCGGCTTCATTGAAGCAGATGAGACAGATGGTACATAAATCATCGTTGGACAGCTGGTGGGACTGAGGTGATGGCCACAAGGTGCATGCCAAGCACCATAAGTCCCACTCCAGGCGGGAACTGGGGATCCACCTAAGAAGAAAACAAAGCACCAGGTATCAGAGAAGTCTTCTAAGGTCACAAAGTTGGCACAAGCTACTTGAACTGTAAGGCCATCAATACTGATACTTCCTTCAGGTTCAAAGGATGTCAGCATGGGTGACCAGGTCAATGAGTGATGTCCTTCACCAATATCAGTCCCCCTAGTTACTCTGGGGGGGTCATCCCCAAGCTCGGACACTACCATTTTAAAGTGAGAGATCATAGAAACTTCAAGATGATCACCACAGACCACTGGGCCACAGACCTTGACTTTTGACACTGAGGTGAGAGATGGAAAGATCTTGTAGCCAAAGCCCTGTATACCACTAGAGAAGGTATACATCACCATGCTGGTGGTTGTACAGGCGTCCAAGAGCATCACACTGACCTGATTGGGAGATGAATTCAAAGTTATCAGAGTGTATGTGCTCCCCATACCCATATCACCACCACAGGTACTCATTGCGAGCCAGCCCTGCTCAATATGGGCAAAGAGACCCTCCCTGTTGCTGGGCAACCTAGAGATAAAGGGAACTGTAATTGGTCATGGTGTCAGTTCATCTTGTAGAAACAACAATCATAAAGCCACATGTTGTTGCCACCTTGACATCAACTCAAGCCTCTCCATCACTGCTAGTCCCACAATCTACAGTGTGGCATGACAGTACAGTAATTACATTGACGTTGACATCAGCCAACCATCAACATTGGGGTTTTTCATCAATATTGACAATTATGTCAACTCTTCCTCTGGTCTCGTTGACACTGGCAGCTCCCCTGGCTCTCCCCTTTTTGGAACTGGCAACAGAAACAGATGTACAGTCGGACCTTTTTATCCGCTGGGGTTCTGTTCCTGGAACCACAGTGGATAAGAAAATCAGTGTTATATGAAATCCCGGGGTGGGGGTGGGGGGTTCCGGGAGCGGTGCCACATTACCTTTTTTCCAGCATCTTCGTCGCTTCCCTCCTCCTGAGTTTGTTTAAACTGACTGGAAAAACAAAAGCCACTACTGGAAGCAACCTGTAAATGGCGCCAGAGACTCCTGGCTGCATTTTTCAGTGGTTTGGACACTTTTCAGCGGTGCAGGAGGCTAGAAGTGGCTGACAGGCCTCTGACTGAAATGCTGAAAAAAGAGGTGATGTAGTGCGGTTACACCCTCTTCCACAGTTTTGCCATCCATGTTGAGTCAAATCCATGGATAAAAAAATCGTGGCTAAAAAGGTCCGACTGTACAGCGCAATCTTGTGTAACCTTGCACCGGTGTAACAGTAGACGCACCGGTGTAGCAAGTGCAATTACACTGGCATAAGTGCACTTACACTACGTTACAAGTGCATCTACTGTTACACCAGTACAAGGTTACACAGGATTGAGCTGTCAGAGACATTTACCTTCATCCTGTCCTCCAAGCCTACCCCAGACCATCAGGTGAAGACTAGGAAGACAGTTTCTCCCCCAGAGGACCTGAAATTGGATGATGAGACATAATGAGAGGATAGCAAATTCTCTATATGACATACCAATTCTGAGTAGAATGTATAGATGATCCCGTGTACAATTTCATTCAGGCAGATGCCTATACAGCAGTGGCCTTATTGATGCTGCTGGTCCTCTTGAAAGCTGGAAAGGAACCTTGAAAGAAACCATTGTTGGTGCCATCTACATTTTGCAAATTGGATCAGGAAACAGGAAATTTTATAGGAAACTGATGAAAGGTATTCATTCTTGTTTAATCACCCAAGGCCAAAATTCCTGACTGTGGAATACCCATTGGTAACTAAAAACAAAAGTCACTTCTCCCCGACAGAGTTGAAGGATAGAAAGCTAGACAATGTGGTGAGGAAATCTTATGCCAGCCACCTTCATCATGAATGTCAAGATAGCAACTTTCTATTGGGCATGGCTAGCTACCGTTGTTTGATAGTAGGGAGGGTCTCTTTGGTGCCGACACAATTGGAGCACCTGTAAAGGAAACCAAAGTGATGGTGAAGATGTTTAGGCTTGCCTCATCTGTAAAGTCAAAAACAAAATATGGGTAATCCAGATTCAGACAATATAAGCCACGTTCCGAAAGGGCCTACCACACCTATTTCTCCATATTGTTTGGGAAAGGGAAGCAAACTCCCTTCTCAAAGGGAAAGCAGATCCGAAAGAGGGCAGAAAAAGGAAAGCCTTTACCTCTTCACTAGCCATTTCCAATGATTACTAGTCCACAACACTCACACTCACATACTAGTCCACAACACTCACACCCTAGAATGCCACCAACATTGGCACTTTCTCTCGTTGGTTCAGAGAGGATTTTCATAGCTGCCTGGAATTCCATCACATCCGATCAATAGGTGATCACCACAGCCAAAATGGGCTATGCTATGCCATCACGTTTACAGACCTTCCAACATCAGGTGTGCTTCGTATCACTCATTAATTTCAGCCTCTAATAGATGCTCTTTTCTGGAAGGATGCCATCAAGCTAGTGTCCTTCAGCCAACGTCATTAGGGATTCTACTCCAGGTACTTCAGAGTACTGAAAAGAGACAGGGACGTGTGCTCCATACTAAAGAGTGCTTACTTCCATATCACTGTAGGTCCCCAAACATCAGAAGTATCTGTGCTTTGTAGTCAGCAGAATACTTTCAATACCGAATGCTCGCTTTCAGCATCTCCGTGACACAGAGGGCCTTCATAGAGTATATGGCATGTTCCTTTGGTATCAGGTGATAATGGTTATACCTTACCTGGATGATTGGCTTACGGTGGCAGAATTCAAACAAAACTCCTAAAACACCTAGGTTTCACTCTGTCACTTTTAGCATTTCTGTTAATAGCCCTATTAGCCTATATGTCAATCATAAGCTTAGCTAGAACCAAGTCAGTGGATCCACCTTATTGATGCCCAGGGAGGCAGGTGAGAACTTGACCACACAGATGTTCTATCTGAGGGAGCTAAATTGGAAGAACAGGTTGCTTACCTCTAGCTATAGTGGTCAAGTTCTCACCCGCCACCCTGGGGAGTAGGGATGAGTAATGACATCCAAAAAGCTAAGGCCCTGAGTAAGTACAGATAGGGACCAGTGAACTAAGATGTGTTGTGGAATTATTTTGCTGGTAATTGCCTGCTTGTATTTTTACTAAGATTCATACCTGGGCACTGGCAATAACTGTCAAGTTATTTTTCAAGGCTGCTTGCTTTATTTGTTCCTCCTTGTATTACCCAACTGCCACCACCTCTTGTATTTTTAATACTCTTTGTTTTTTTAACTCTTTGCTTGTCCCTACTAGTTTTTTATTTATTTATCACATTTTTATACCGCCCTTCCTCCAAGGAGCTCAGAGTGGGGTACATATTTCCTCCCCTCCTTTTTGTCCTCATAACAACCCTGTGAGGTAGGTGGGGCTGAGAGATAGTGACTGGCTCAAGGTCACCCAGGAAGCTTCGTGGCTGAGCAGGGATTTGAACCTGGATCTTCCAGGTCTGACTCCCAAACCACTACACCATCCTGGTTGATCCTAGTTGGTCAAACTCAGTCAGAATCTTGTCCCCGTTCTCCTTGACCACTGTCTACATGCCATTGTTTAGGATGGGGAGAAATTGTCTCCCAACTGAGAAGGAGGCTTTCAAGGATGGTTTCTCTCTGCTTGGCTTTTTCCTCATGGTGGCAGTCTGCAGATTTTGGGCCTGGCATAGGGACATATTAGGGAAATGATGGGAGGCACCAGCTTCAAGGCTATCCCCTCTGTCATCACATGGTGAGCAGTGATGGGGCTCAAAGCTTTTGCCCCCAGCAAAAGCTTTGAGTTTGAATCGTGGCAGGCTGATTTATTTCTTTTGGAGGAAGATGTGGTTTGACGTGCAAAGGGCAGGAACTAAAGGTGAACAGGGTTTTTTTTTCCTATCAAAATCAGTGTGAATAATGAGGTTGGCACGTAACATTAAAAATAATGGCGCGTAACATTAAGAAGGTGGCAGAGCAGCTTTTAAACTGACTCCTGGGGGAAAGCCGACAGGAGCCGAGGGGCATCCGGTTCGGGACTCCTCATCCCTAGGGAATGAGGGTGCAGAGGATGGGGAACAGTCAAGTAATAGCAGAGTAAAAATTGGGAGTGGTAGCGTGATGGGATATGACACGCAGTCTAGCAGGACAGAAGGCTGCAGGAATAAAGGTGCAAACATGCAGTCCTTCTTGGGGGACCAGGTATATAAGTGCTTTTATGCAAATGCCCGAGGTCTACGGGCAAAGATGGGAGAACTGGAATGTTTGGTGGCTAGGGAAAACATTGACATAGTAGGTATAACAGAAACCTGGTGGAATGCGGAGAACCAGTGGGATACTGCAATTCCAGGATATAAACTCTATAGGAGGGACAGAGAGGGGCGTGTTGGAGGTGGGGTGGCCATCTATGTCAAAGAGGGGGTAGAATCCACCAGAGTAGAGCTGGAGGGGGGCTCTGACTCCTCCGTAGAATCACCGTGGGTTAGATTACCAGGCTCAAAGAGTGATGTAATAGTAGGGGCATGCTACCGTCCTCCAGATCAAAAACCTGAAGGGGATCTTGAAATGAGGAAGCAAATCAGGGAGGTGTCAATGAGAGACAGGGTTGTAGTCATGGGGGACTTCAAATATCCTCACATCGACTGTGTCAATTCATGCTCAGGTCATGAAAGAGAGACTGGATTTCTGGATATGTTAAATGACTGTGCCTTAGAGCAGCTTGTCACGGAACCGACCAGAGGACAGGTGACTCTGGACTTGATATTGTGTGGCACTCAAGACCTGGTCAGGGAGGTAAATGTTACCGAACTGTTGGGGAATAGTGACCATGCTGCGATCTGTTTCGCCATGCATGTCAGAGGGAGAGTGCCGAGCAAATCTGACACGAAAACCCTTGACTTCCGAAGGGCTGACTTCCCCAAAATGAGGAGACTAGTTAAAAAAAAGCTGAAAGGGAAGGTAAAAAGAGTCCAATTGCTCCAGAGTGCATGGAGGCTGTTTAAAACAACAGTCATAGAGGCCCAGCGGGAGTGTATCCCACAAAGGAGGAAGGGCTCGACCAAGTCCAGGAGGGTGCCGGCATGGCTAACAAGCACAGTTAAGGAGGCTATAAAAGGCAAGGAAGCTTCCTTCCGTAAATGGAAGTCTTGCCCTAGTGAGGAAAATAAAAAGGAGCACAAACTGTGGCAAAAGAAATGTAAAAAGATGATACGGGAGGCCAAGAAAGACTTTGAGGAACGTATGGCAGGCAACATAAAAGGGAATAATAAAAGCTTCTTCAAATATGTTAGAAGCAGGAAACCTGCCAGAGAAACGGTTGGTCCGCTGGATGGTGAGGGAGAGAAAGGGGTGATAAAAGGGGACTTGGAGACTGCAGAGAAATTAAATGAGTTCTTTGCATCTGTCTTCACGGCAGAAGACCTCGGGCAAATACCGCTGCCGGAACGTTCTCCCCTGACTAAAGAATTAAGTCAAATAGAGGTTAAAAGAGAAGACGTCTCAGACTTAATTGACAAAATAAAGATCAATAAATCACCAGGCCCGGATGGCATCCACCCAAGAGTTCTGAAGGAACTCAAGAATGAAGTTGCTGACCTCTTGACCAAAATATGCAACTTGTCCCTTAAAACGGCCACTGTGCCAGAGGATTGGAGGATAGCTAATGTCACGCCAATCTTTAAAAAAGGAAGGAGGGGGGACCCGGGAAACTACAGGCCGGTCAGCCTAACATCTGTTCCAGGGAAGATGGTGGAAAGTCTCATTAAGGATAAAATCTTAAAATACATAGAAGAACAAGCTCTGCTGAGGGAGAGTCAGCATGGCTTCTGCAAGGGGAAGTCTTGCCTCACAAACCTGTTAGAATTTTTTGAAAAGGTCAACAGGCATGTGGATGCGAGTGAACCCGTGGATATTATATATCTGGATTTTCAGAAGGCGTTTGACACAGTCCCTCATGAAAGGCTCCTGAGAAAACTCCACAGTCAGGGAATAAGAGGGCAGGTCCTCTTGTGGATTAGGAACTGGTTGAAGACCAGGAAACAGCGAGTGGGAGTCAATGGGCAATTTTCACAATGGCGAGAGGTGAAAAGCGGTGTGCCCCAAGGATCGGTCTTGGGACCGGTGCTTTTCAACTTATTCATAAATGACCTGGAGTCGGGGATAGGCAGTGAGGTGGCCAAGTTTGCAGATTACACTAAACTTTTCCGGGTGGTCAAGACCAGCAGGGATTGTGAAGAGCTCCAGAAGGACCTCTCCAAACTGGGACAATGGGCAGCAAAATGGCAGATGCGCTTCAGTGTAAGTAAGTGCAAAGTGATGCACATTGGGGCAAGAAACCAAAATTTCACATATACGCTAATGGGTTCTGAGTTGTCTGTGACAGATCAAGAGAGAGATCTTGGGGTGCTGGTGGACAGGTCGATGAAAGTGTCGACCCAGTGTGCGGCGGCTGTGAAGAAGGCCAATTCCATGCTCGGGATCATTAATAAAGGGATTGAGAATAAAACGGCCAATATCATTCTGCCCTTGTACAAATCGATGGTAAGGCCACATCTGGAGTATTGTGTCCAGTTCTGGTCACCACACCTCAAAAAGGATATAGTTGAATTGGAAAAGGTGCAGAAAACAGCGACCAGAATGATTCGTGGGCTGGAGCACCTCCCTTATGAGGAAAGGCTACAGCGTTTGGGGCTTTTCAGCCTAGAAAAAAGGCGCCTGAGGGGGGACATGATTGAGACTTATAAAATTATGCATGGGATGGAGAGAGTGGATAGAGGGAAATTCTTCTCCCTCTCGCACAACACCAGAACCAGGGGACATGCACTAAAATTGAGTGGAGGGAGAGTTAGAACAGACAAAAGAAAATATTTCTTTACCCAGCGTGTAATTCATCTGTGGAACTCCTTGCCACAGGATGTGGTGATGGCATCTGGCCTAGATACCTTTAAAAGGGGTTTGGACAGATTCATGGAGGAAAAGACCATCACAGGTTACAAGCCATAAGCAACCTCCTGGTTTTAGAAATGGGTTTTCTCTGTGCCAGGTGCAAGGGAGTGGCGACTGGACACAGGTATCTATAATCTTGTTGTCTTGTGTGCTCCCTGAGGCATCTGGTGGGGCTACTGTGTGACACAGGAAGCTGGACTAGATGGGCTTTTGGCCTGATCCAGCAGGGCTCTTCTTATGTTCTTATGTTAGGATGGATAGAGAGATAAGGATATCACTCTGCATGCCCTTGAGATCTGGGAAATCCACTCTACGAACTAGTGCCACCCAGAGTCTGAACAGAAAGCTTTGCGGGATTGCTCAAGCAGCAATGGAGCAGCCCAACAATTCAGACTGATAGAGGTGAGAAATTTCTCAGAACACTTCTCTCTAGGATCAGGAGTCAGTGGTGGCCAAAGTCTAATGATTGCTGTGTAGCTCAGTTACCAGCTAAAGCAGAGATTCTTGCAGCTAGAATTTGAATGGGAAGGGGCAGGGGAGGAAGTAAAATCTTGAGGTGGAATGGGAAGGATGGCCTCACCCATGAGCAGAGAGGATTAAGTAAGTTGCTCCATCTACTTCAGCCTCCTCCACAATAGATGCAAAAAATACTCCCTAGTTTCCATCCCAGGGATGATGCTAAGACTTCCTGGCCAAATTTCGGCAGAACTGTGCTGATTATAGGATTGGACTTCATGAAGCATCCGAGACCACCAGTCTCCACCAGTGGAGCCGTGGCAGAGGTTGCCGTGGAGATGGGGCCAGGGACATAAATAACAATGCCCGACTCCTGAAATGGGAGCATTTCTATGACATCATACCGGAAAACTTCGGAGTGCAGTGCAAGATAAAGAACCACAGGTCATAGCACCAGCCATAATCCAATCAGGCATTCACATAAACGTGCACAAGACAGGCTCATAGGTCATTTAAGTCTTGCTGGGGAAATCACCCTCAGAACACTGCTTTTCATTTTTTCAGCTATGCCATTGAATTACTTGGTGACATGGGGCAAGTTGTTTCTCTAGCCCATGCTTCGGTGCTCACAAATGCAGTCACTATCTGCCTGCGCCACCGCATCTGTAGCAGAATTTGTCATTTATTGCTTGCAAAGAAGCCTGAAGAATGAAATTCTCTGTGCCATCATTATCATTGTCAGATGCACTCATCATACTAAAGTCAATATTTAAAGAATAGGATCAGAAAAATAGGACATGGGGTTGACAATGTTGCCATTGGTCCAGAAGGGCATGGAGTTGCGTGTGGAATTAGACTTAATTTGATTAAAATAATAAATATTTTGTAAAGCTCATGTAAGTTGTCTTTATCATGGCCTTTTCTTATTCGTATGTCTAACATGTCAATGTGACGCATCTCTGGGGATCAATTTCATTGCAAAGCTCCTGTTAGCAGATTGATAAGCCATTTAATCATTTGTTTTTATCTGTAAACCGCTTTGTGAACTTTTTGTTGAAAAGCGGTATATAAATACTGTTGTTAATTATTATTATTGTTATTATTAATATTAATATTATTATTTAATCATTTGTTTTTGTCTGTAAACTGCTTTGTGAACTTTTTGTTGAAAAGTGGTATATAAATACTGTTAATAATAATAATAATAATAATAATAATAATAATAATAATAATAAAGAAGAAGAAGAAGAAGTCACCCAGTCATGCTCACCCAGCTCGTCTGCTCTCACTCCCAGAGCGGCGAGAGCGGGCGATCTGTGGGAGAGCCGCCGCTCTCACCGGCTGCCGTTGCTCTGAGCAACAACAGCCGGTGAGAGCGGCGGCTCACCTCTCGCCACTCTCGCTCCGAGAGGTGAGAGCGGGAGATCCAGCTTGGAGGGTGAGCCGCCGCTCTCACCGGCTGTCGTTGCTCAGAGCAACGGCAGCCGGTGAGAGCGGCGGCTCTCCCTCAAATCGCCCGCTCTCGCCGCTCTGGGAGTGAGAGCGGACGAGCTGGGTGAGCATGGCCCGGCCCGGCCGGAGGAGCAGCAGCAGTAGCGCAGCGGCGATGATGGCGGCGACTGGAGAAGGTAAGTCAATTTAATTAATTTGTTTAAAATTGGCTTTTTAAAGTGCTTATTTATTTACCGTATTGTCCCGAGTATAAGACGCACCTGATTATAAGACGCACCCCTAAAGTTTAGTGCTATTAAAAAAAATTAATTAAATCACTGGCATTAAATTGCAACAGCCTGATTATAAGACGCACCCCTAGTTTAAAAACTTAAATTAGGAGAAAAAAGTGAGTCTTATACTCAGACCAATACGGTATTTATTGAGCTCGTGGCTTAAATAAAAAAATAAATAAATTTGCGGGCGCGCTTTTTAATATTGCATTGGTTTTTAATTTTTACTGTTTAATTAATTTTAAATTAATTAATTATTTTTTAAAAAAAATAAATTAATTAATTGTGGGGGGGGGTCCCGGTTTAAGGGCTCAAAAATCTGGTAAGCCTAACTAGGTCAGAGAGCAGGTAGGGATGCCCAGGTGATCATAAACTACATGATTGGCTGGACCAGTGATGTAATTGAACCTAGGTTTCTTAAGATCATGTCCAATGACACTCAGATTTTTCTGACTTGGCTCCCGCGGAGAACACTTCTGTGTGTGGTCAAACGTTCACCCACCTCTCTGGCATTCAGAGAGGTGCAATAATAGCATCCCATAGACTGTGACTATGAGTAAATACTGCTAGGGATCAGTGAGAAAGCCATGTTAGGGAATTTAATGCTGCTTTATAGTTTGCCTGTAATTGTATTTTTGTTAAAACCTGCACCTGGACAATGCAAATGGCCAGGCCTTTCCAAAGTCTGTTTATTTTGTTTCTTTCCTCTTTGACTTCTTCTGCAGTCTCCACCCCTTCCATTTTAATACAATCCTTTTTTTGTGTTTCAATCCTTCTTCTGTCTCTTGTGCGGTTGAACTGGATCAGAGCTTTGCCTCCGTCTTCTCAGACCCTTGATTATCTGCTACAGGAGAGGATTGTGGGAATTCTCCACATAACTGGGAGAGAGTTTTCTGAAGATGATCTCTCTTTGTGGCTTTGTTCTTGTGATGGCAATGGAGTCTACCACATTTGGGGCTCTGGCATGGGGGGCAGTTCATGGAAAAGGAGGGAGGCACCAGCATCAGGGCTCTTCCCCCCCCCACACACACACACTTGGGCAACACGTATTTGTATATCAGTCACCTATTTTTTTAAAAAAATACAGTGACAGTGCAGTCCTATGCATGTTTATTCAGAAGTAAGTTTGATTACTCCCAAGAATGTGTGCAAATATTTTGGCCACCTAATGCGAAGAGAGGACTCTCTGGAGAAGACTCTGATGCTGGGAAAGATTGAAGGCAAAAGGAGAAGGGGAAGGCCAAGGATGAGATGGTTAGACAGCATCACCGATGCAACAAACATGACAATGAGCGAACTCAGGAAGATAGTGGAGGACAGGAAGGCCTGGTGGGATATGGTTCATGGGATCACGAAGGGTCGGACACAACTTAACGACTGAACAACAAGAACAACAAGTTTGATTACTCCCAAGAATGTGTGCATAGGTTTCCAGCCTTAATCTGTGAACAAAATATCTAAATGGAATACTAGACGAAAAATTAACATTAAAAAATTGGAAAATAAATCCATTCCTCACTGAATTCAGCTGGGACTAGAGCATTATCAGAGCATCGTGCATGGTGTTGTAGATGTTGTACTGCTGTAATTTTAATTGGTATTGAAAGTAATTGTCACTTCTCTTAGGAAATGGGTCTCTTCAGATGATTGAAAACAGGGGCTCCCCCCCCCCGCAGCATTATACTCATGTTAGCCACAACTTATGCCCTGTCTTGGCATGGGGGGTGGGGTGGGAGGGTAACAAGAGAGGTAACCTTTTTACTAGCGTATCATAACCATGTTTTTGTTTGCAGCTATTTTAAAAAATTGGAGTTGGATGAGCATTCTAGCACTAGCTTTGCACAGTGTGGGAGTGCACAACCCAGAAGGATTTTTTAAAAAGTTAGCAAAGGTTCCTGAAATAGCAGGAGAGTACAGGGATGGCAGGGTGGGGGTGGCTTGCTGCCATTTGACTCTTAAAAAAAAAAAACCTAGCTTCTGCACGAACATTATGGCACTGCAATAGCAGAGCAAGAAGGGCACAGATTGGAAAGACAACAAACTTTCTTTAAAGCAAAAAAATAAAAATAACATCCCACAAAATAATGTGGATAAGGAGGGTGTGTGTGTGTGTGTCACTCATCACTCCGGATATCACACAGTATAATTATCCAATAGGTGACCAAGACACTCACAACAGGGAGAAAGAGCAATATCCCCTCAACAGGAGCACTAGTTTGAGAAATGATGTTTGGAGTGAACATTAACAGCTGAGTTAACAACTGTGCATTTATCTGGACTCTGGAGTATCTATTTTACACACACATGCAAATCTGCTCCCCCCTTTCCATAACTTGAAAGAGTGATTATCAATTACTTATTTAAAAAACATACACACTTTGGGAAATCAAAAGAGGGCCATTTGAGATTGGCCTGAAGGCACATGACGCAGTTCTACAGCTGAAGCTTAGCACGTTTTGCTCTCTAAGCATCCTAGATGGAAGACCACTTGAAAACCTGGCAAAATACTTGGTATCAACCTGAGAATTATTAGAAATGTGTCTCTTTAATTTTTAAGTAATCTTTCTCATTCTGACCTGGTTCCCCCCACCATACAATATAGCATTTTTATGCCACTACATAGTGAGAGATTAACCACATGATGAAGCAGAGCGTGGCTTAGTTTTAAGGAGCTAGGAGCAGGAGAGAAAGAACCTGATACTACCATGAACTTTAAAACTGGCACTGTAAATGTGAGATCGGCCACAAACGACGTAGTCTAGAAAATATAGGGTGGAATAAGACAGACAGGCTCATTTGAACTATGGTTCAAATGGATAGACACTTTTCTAGACACATTTATGACTCACATAAACACAGTCATACACAATACAAAAAGAAAAATAGTGTTGAGTGAATACCATGCAGACTGGTCACTTCTTTGAACATATTCTATCATTTTCTACGTAAAGCTGCAATGACACTGTCTCACACACACCAGCATACTTTGGCTTCAACCCAGGGGAACCTTGTCCTATTTAAGTTCCATTGAATCAGGATTAATCATGACTTAATTTATCCCGATGATTGCAATGGGTCTTAAGCATAACTAACTTTCTTTGGCTTGGAGAAAAGGCAAACAAAGGAAAGTTCAGGGTGAGCCCAGACCAGTGGTTTGTCAAACAATAGACTGAGTCTAATTCCTTGAGAAGGTGGTTCAGAGCCACACAGCCCGCTTCTTGGGAGATCCATGATGGGATCTTCCAAGATTTTTCTTTTCCTAAAAGCAGCATTTGAGGCCTGATTTGGACAAGCCAGTGCCATGACATGTGGAGGAGGAGAATTAACTCTTTCTTCTTACACTGAATTCAGTTCACCTCCTGGAAGCAGGTTTAGCTGCAGAGGGGGAAAACATATAGCTCCTTTGAAGGCAATTTAGATAGTGGCCATGGTACTAGGGGACAAGGAATTCAACACATTCCACCATGTCAGTTTTTTCATGTCGTAAATGTCTTTGGGCCCAAGCCTATCCAACTTTCCAGCGCTGATGCAGCTGTGCCAATGGGGTGTGCGTTGCATCCTGCAGTGGGGAGGCAGTCATGGAGGCCTCCTCAAAGTAAGGGAACATTATTTGTTCCCTTACCTCGGGGCTGCATTGTGGCTGCATCGGCGCTGGAATGTTGGATAGGATTGGGCCCTTAATGTCATAAATTTTCCAAATGTATACCATCCCATTGCCTTGAAGGTGCTATTTGCTGCAAATAAGGAAACGAGACAAGTGCCTGTCTTTTCCCGCCTCTGTAGCTAATAGCAGCTTGGGGATGTATGGATTTAAATCAAGAAAATGTCATGGAGGGAAAGGTCAACACCTCTCCCCCAGCATTACAGCCCACACCAAATGCTTCCCACACTCACACACTGTAGCAGTTTTCAAATAAAGAAAAAAAAAGTCAGGAGATCCAATCAGGTGGCAGGAACACTCCCATAACGCACTGCAAACAATATTTTTTTCAATCTCTTTTATGTGTCAAGAATCAAATACCATTCTTGTTGGCTGCACTTCATTATTATTATTATTATTATTTAAGTCCAGTCATGTCCGACTCTAGGGTGTAGTGCTCATCCCCATTTCAAAGCCGAAGAGCCAGCGTTGTCCGAAGACACCTCCGTGGTCATGTGGCCGGCATGACTCTCCTTGCCGCAGCGCGTAGCATGCAGCTGGAACACGGAGCGCTGTTTACCTTCCTGCAAGCGGTACCTATTTATCTACTCGCATTAACATGCTTTCTAACTGCTAGGTTGGCAGGAGAGACACAAGGTTAGACTCATACAAAACTTAGATAAATGAAGACTTGAATTTACTGTACACAGATGTTCCTGTGTCCCCGTTTGATTTTTCTCCACTACGAGATTCTAGAAACAGGAATCCAATTCAATGAATGTTCTATAAGAGACGGGTGTACGGCCATGGCAAAAACACACACACACACACACACACACACACACACACACACACACACACACACACACATTAGTACAATTGTCTCTTATAGAACATTAATTGATTATTGCAGGCCATGAAAACTTGAAATCGTTTTTAGGAATCCAATTATTTATTTCTAGGGTCAGTGTACAGTAACAATAATTACAGTACATATAAATACTGATGCATGCATACAATACTTACCTACAAACCAAAAATAGGTCTCTGCTTTCCAAAAACTGACTTCATTGTTTTCTCTGCCACAATATGCCTCCATCATTTTGTTGAAGGAACCAGGTGTGATGATTGAGCTCCCTTTGCTTCTGTTTATCCTAAGGAAAGCCTCAGCATAAGGTTTAGTAAGAAAGTGGTTTCCCAGAGACACTTTAGATTAGCACCACTGCAGAAAGACCACATGGCCAAAGAGACAGGTCATCCTTTTTATACTGTATCTAGTTTCCCCAAGACCAATAGATCTTAGCTAGTCCACCTGCTGGGATTGGCTTGCACCAGTCCGCTGACCAAGCCCATCTAACCAGATCAGAGAGCAGGCAGAGATGCACTGGTGGTTGTAAACCATCCAATTAGGATTGACTAATGACATCATCAATATGCTGATGACACCAGCTCTATCTCTTCTTTCCATATGGTACTAGGGAGGCTGTGGATGTTCTGAATTGGTGCCTGGCTATGATGAAGGACTGAATGTGGACTAATAAACTGAAACTTAATCCAGGCAAGACAGGAGTGCTCCTGGTCAACAGGAAAGCCGATTCGGATCTGGAGTTACAGCCTGCTCTGCACGGGGTTCAAACTGAAGAATCAGGTTCTAAGCTTGGCAGTGTTCCTGGACCCAGCTCTGAGCCTAGAGAATGAGTTGTAAACTATGACCAAGAGCACATTTACACCCATTTGCACCAGCTACTCCCATTTTTGAAAAAGGCAGATCTGGCTGCAGTGTTCCATGCTCTGTCACATCACGTTTGAATTATTTCAATGCACTGTACTTGGGACTGCTCTTGAAAATGGTTCGGATACTTCAGCAGGTTCAAAATGCAGCACCTTGTTGGTCTAACCACGCAATGGTTCTCAAAAATCTTTTAGCACCGGGGCCCACTTTTTAAAATGACACTCTATCGGGACCCACCTAGCTTTACGTGACTTTAAAAAGTGATCTAGGAATAAATAAATAAATAAATAAATTTACAAGTAAAGTGCTCAGCTGCTTGCAGGGTAATTAGCAGCTACCTTGCAAACTGCAGGAGCTCAGCTCTTTGAAGGGCAATTAGTAGCTATCTGATTTTTGAATAGCCTCAGGGCTTGTGGGCAATTACTTCTCTGATCTTTCCATCACCTGGGACCCACCAGAAATCAGGTCGCGACCCACCAAGTGGGTCCCGACCCACAGTTTGAGAAACACTGGTCTAACTCCTGTGCTTTTCCATTTGCATTGGTAGCCAGCATGCTTCCGGGCTGCTGTAAAATCCTACACAGCTTGGGACCTGGATTCTTGAGAGGCCACCTTCTCCCACATGGATTTGTCCATGCACTATGTTCATCCTTAGAAGCCCTGCTTTGGGTCCTGACGCCTGGTGAGATACAGTTGGTGGGAACAAGAGCAAGGCCTTTTCAATAGTGGCACCAACTTTGTGGAATTCCCTTCCCTGGGAGGTCTGAATGGCCCAGTCTCTAGATGATTTTAAGCATCTGGTCAGGATGTCTTTCTTCTGACTACCCTTCTGTTGATTGTGTCTTTGTTTCTCTTATCATTGTCTCTCGTTATTCATCACAGTTGATATTTTTTATATGTGGTTGTTTTAAAATTGTTTTTTTAAAAAATAAATTTGTATTCATTTTCACATAATAATTGTTGTAAGCCAGCCTGGTAGCCCCTACAGGAGTGAAAGGGCAGGGTATGAAACTGTTATTAGCTTTATCAAACCTAGGTTTCTTAAGGTCAAACCCAAGGATGCGTGTGTATATCCCAGCTTGGCTCCTTCAGAGAACTGGGTGTGGTCAAGTTCTCACTCGCCTCCCGGAGGATCAGATGCCCGTAATAACTTCCTGTTTTTTTCTCGTAATTCTAACTTTCTTCTGAGGATGCCACCAATATCAGTGGAGAAACATAAAGAGCATTTGGATATTTTAATGGTTTGAACATTTTAATATTTTATTCAACGACGGAGATTCCCGGCAAGATGACTGTTTTTAATTCTGTCACCTCTTGTATGTTTGCTACGAATCGTAGCCTACGATCCGCACCTGGGCACAGCCCACACCCAAGCTATTGTCCATGGCTGCTTGTTTTATTTTTTCTGCCTTGTATTAAGACCACCACACCTTGTATTTTTAATAAACCTGTTTCATTCTAACTCTTTACCTGCCTGGGGTTGGTTAAATCTGGTCAGAGCCTTGCCCCAACCTTCCTCAACTCTTGTTTACACACTATTGATTCGTTTTTTGGGGAATTCTCCAGCTAACTGGGAAGGACACTTTGGAGAAATGTCTTTCTCTGCCTTGCTTTGTTTTTGTGATGGCAGCAGAGTCTACTGATTTTGGCCCTGGTGTCATGATTGAAAAACATACCTGTGATGATAAGCATTTATAATTGTTATTATGTATGCCAGTGTATGCCATTTCATAATTACTGTGGTCTTTGAGTAAATGGAGAGTGATTTTTTTTGCTTATATTTTATTTAGCTTCACAAGATAAGGCTGGAAAGAGAGAAACATGTGGTTTGGAGACAAAGAGGAGTGAATAGGAGTTATAGAACCAAGAACCAAAATTTTTGCAGAAGAGTTTGTACTGAACTTGTACTAAAGCAGACATGACCCAAAGAGCAATGTTTGAACAGCATTGTTTAAGTAGACCATCAAGATACAGTTGGGGTCCTTGATCAAGAACTCTGCCCAAGCAGGGAGGATAACGAATAGTCACACCACATTTGGTGGGGGTGGATAGCAAAGTGCCATTGTCAGTCTGACCCAGACAGGACTTTCCAGAATTGTAAATGTCTATGCCATCACTCCATAACATCCTTCCTATGCTATCATCAGGCAGAAGCTGAAATCACTGGCTTTAGGGTTGTGATATTAATAGACTACATAAGTTAGAGGCAAACTTCATTAAGAACATAAGAAGAGCCCTGCTGGATCAGGCCAAAAGCCCATCTACTCCAGCTTCCTGTATCACACAGTGGCTCCACCAGATGCCTCAGGGAGCACAAGACAACAAGATAGCCTGTTTCCCGTTGACACTCCCTTGCACCTGGCACAGAGAAAACCCTCTGTGGTTTTAAACCACAGGGCTGTTTCACTATTACTTATGCCTGGGGCTTGTCTGTCAACATCACACCAGTAAGGTCACACTGTTGTAATAGTGACAGTATAACTTGTGTGGAGCTGGCTGGCTGGCTATGTGGCTACAGGCTGGCTATGTGCACAGGAACAGCCAGACATAGCCCCGAGCTCACTGTTGTGATGTGCAGCAGTGACATCACCACTGGGTGGTGGCCAGCCATGGGGGGGGGGAGGCAGGGTTGGAGAAACCAGCAAAGCACCAGCTGCTGGTTATCTCACTAACGGGGGGGGGGGGGCTGGGCAGCCAGTACCTACCCACAAGGAGGTCCCAAAGGGGATGGGGGAGGAGAAGGAGACGAGGCAGAAATGAGCATGAAGCAGGTAGAAAGGAGGAGCCTAGGACAAAGGAGAGCCAAGAGGAGACGGAGAGAGAAAAAGAGAGGAGAGGGGAGAGGAGTGAAGGAGGAGAAGGAAATTAGTGGAGTACTGGGAGGAGAGCAGCAGTGCTGGAGGACAGGGCAGGAGGGGTGACAGGAGATGGGGGGAGAAGAGCCGGCAGGAGAGCCCTCTGGGTGAGCTGGCCCCCCCTACTGGCAGCAGGAAGAGGGAGGCCTCTGAAGGACTCTTCTCCTCCTGGCTATAGCCATCCTGGAGGGTAGCAGCCAGCGTTCCCTATAAGGATCTCACCTATATGAGTGCAGGTGAGGAGGGTGATGGACTGGAAGTCATGGAGCTGAGAAGCAAGGCTTCAACCTGCACTGTGAAGAAGTCCCTCCCAACTCCTGCACACAAAACCTTGTTTGAAAACGTTTTAACAGAAATTGCCAACATGTGTGCAAGGTTTTTACCTTCAATAAACATGTAGCTGGATACTTTAAATCAAGGGGGAAATTAACATGAGGCTTTTTGCAATATTGCTTCAGCTGAAATATTCTATGACAGTGAAATAATAGCCAGGCAGAATTCTAGGTACACATATATAGACACAGACATTTATTTACGGGGTAGTCTTCTATCAGACGTCTTGATATGAACATATGTTGTCTAGTCGAATGCTAGGTGGCTGCTGCAAGCAATAGCCTTAGTCATCACCATCACTGTCAGATTGTTACTCAGTTTTGCTTAGTACAAGCAGCAGGTTGTAGTAATCATGTGCAATGCAAATGGAGGTCACTGCAGTCATGCTATAAACATACAGAATATTTGCTTTACAGGCAAATATGAAGGGCCACAATTTGAGAATCCTATAGTCTTAATTTGAGCAACCTCCTACAAAAATCACAGCAAAATGAAAAAAAATGTGGCACAAGTCAAATGCACAAAGTACAGTAGTCAGTTCATTTCCTGGTGAACGTTGGGCTAAGGAGGGCCTAGATGGAACTCTAAGCATGTGAGTGGGTTCTTTCCTTTTTAATAAGAAGTCTTAAGTAGGAGCCCATAAAACAGAGCAGTGAGGGGGGTGGGTGGGCTTCAGGCGTTTGTCCCTACCACAGTTTCAGTCCTGATCATGCCCCTTCCCATGTGCTATTTTAAATATGAAAAAAAAAACAATTGAAAGCCCATTGATTGTTTTATTTCTGTTTAAAATTGTGCAAGGTGGGGACATGATGATCAGGAGTGAAACTCCTACCACCCTAACCTATGGCTCCATACTATCTCATGGGCCCCTTTTAAAAAATAAACAACCCACCCACCAGCCACATTACATGCTTAGAGGCATGTCTGACTAGTCCTAGGTGAACACATTAAGGAGATGCCAGTTGTACCTTGCAGCAGGGCGTTGGCCTGTATGGCTTTGTGGACCTTTCCTGCTATAGGGACCTTCTTTGTATTTATTTACTGGTAGCACCATCTATGCACACGGTGCTTTACTGAGAAGGAGAGGTCAGGTCCCTTCCACAGAGGGCTTGCAGTCTAGAACTAAACACAAGCAAGAAGGAAGAGGAGGTAAAGGGAGGCAAGGAGAAACTGGAAGAATATGCATTTATTTCGGTTACACATACAGTACTTATAGTAGGATATCGGGACTAGTGATTGTGCCAGAGCTTGAGGACTAGTTATACTCCCTGCTATCCAAAACCACATAATAAACTCCAAGTTGCTCTTATTTGGGTGTCCTTCCAGACACCAATCTCTGACAATCATGTTTTCACACAAGAAGATTAAAGCAGATTTTGCTTTAAATCTTACTTAAATCAATTTTCCTTTGAGCATCATTTTAGCCTTCCCCCCCCCCTTTTTTTTTTTTGGCTCTCAGCAAGAATGCTTCCAGTCTCGGCTCTTGCCCTTTCTTCTTTTCTTTCAGATGCAACTCTTGACTGATCCCCAGGAGATTGATCCCCTGCATACATTTCCTACTTATACCTATCGCAGATGAATTGCCTAACACTGATTTCACTGCAAAGACAAGAAGGTCACTACAGACACACACAGATGCATGCAGACTACAGCTTCTACACACCATTTGTTCTTATAAGAAGGATTTCTTACAAAGGCAAAGCCATAATTCAAATTCCTCTATTCCTGTTTCAGATTGTGACCCACAGTGTCCATTTCAGGGAGCCACATCATTAGTCAGCTGATCCCTGAGACCATGTCTGTACCCATCACCTTGATGTGATGATGGAGGCAGGGGTGGTCCATCCATTAGACGAGGTGATGCAGGTTGCACCAGCAGCAGATGGGGGGGGCAAGAGGGCAGTGGACTCAGGGTGCCCTTCACCCTGAGACTGCCACTACCTCTCTCCAGCTGCTGTGGATACAACCTGCACTGATCTGTTTTCTGCCTACTAAAAGCAAGCGGAAAATGGATCACCCACCTCCTTACCTTGCTCCTGGTGCAATAGTTTCTTAAAAAATGCAGATGCAGGACTTCCGGTTTCATTTACAGGGACTGTGAGAACAAAAGTACACCTTCATTTGTACAGTTCCTTTAAATCAAACCAGAAGGGCTGCATTTCTGCAACTGAAGAAACCACATGAGGAGCACAGTAGCAGCTTTTGTGTGTGTGTCGTTGTGCAGAGGCAGCAGACCTGAGGCAGCACGGGGCAGAGTTACGGGCCGCCAGTGATGTCGTTATATGGGGGGCCCTGTGGCTCAGGGCCCCCGGCGCTAGCTTCTGGGGGGGCGCCGAGTCCGGACTCGGAGTCGCCTGACTCGGACTTGGCCAACTCGGACTCGGGTCCCTGCCCGAGTCGGCCGACTGGAGGCTCCAGCGGCCGTGGCGCTCACCTCGTCGGTGCGACTCCAACCCGCCGGCTGTTTCTGCACTGCACATGCGCAGAAACAGCCGTCGGGTTCAAGGAATCGCGCACGAGGTGAGTGCGCGCGGGGCCGGCGGGGCCACCACTGCCGCCACCATCACCGCCGCCGCCGCCCGGAGACTAAAAAAGCCAGGTAAGTGTGGTGCGGGAAGGGCAGGGGGGGAAGCTGCGCACGGGGGGGGAAGCGGCGCACGGGGGGGAAATAAAAAAATAGGTGAATTGGTGCCCCCCGAAATCGCGGCGCCGCCTTTGGCAGCACCAGGGGGTACGGAAGGGGCGTCAATTCGTGGATGTGCCCCCTATAGGTTCAGGGCTAGGGGCGCCACTGGCCGCCACTGGATGAAGGAACTCTCAGGACCAACATAGGTAGTGGTATGCAAATGATTGAAATAAATAAACAAACACATAAATAGTTGGTAAGAACTTTTGTATGTAAAAGGTATCCACCTGTTGATGGTAGAAGTAGAACCAGAAATTAATCAAGCAGATTTCCCTGGGTAGGGAGTAACAGTTTACAAAGTGTAAATGCAAGAAAAAAAAAAGGCACTACTGTTAGGTCTGAACTAATCTCACTTTCAAGGGTGGGAAACAAGGAACAAAGCCTCACAGTTTGGCCTGAGAACATGGGGAGGAACGCACATCGTTCACCTAAATACAACATGAAAAAACCTCATGCATGAACAAACTCCATAGTGGAGATCCAGGTAAGTTTGTGTTGCATGCACAATGCACCTCATACACACATGTGAGGGTGCCTGATTTTACCTTCTGAAAGATGCCTCTTGCACTGAGCAGGGGATCGGAGCAGACGGCCTCCCAAGTCTCTTCCGACTCTCACATTCTATCGTCCCAGATGACTTCCCCAATTTTCAGGGAAGCCAGGGAATTTCCACCCAAACAAGGAGCTGAATACTCCCCACGTGCCTGTGCAACACAGCACATGAAGAAGCTTTGGCTCCTGCTGGCCTCTGGGTCTAATGGGGGCTTGCTGGCTGCCGTGCCCTGAGCAGAGATCACTGTCTGAAGAAGGCCTCCATCTTGTCTTGCCCATTTCACTAGCCCACAGTAACTTACAGCAGAGTAAGTATAGAAAACAAATACAAACTGGCTACACTGATCCCATTTCACCGCTGCATTTGTACTTCATGCTTCTTTTCACAACAGTCTCTTCAGCTCAGTGGTGGTCAACCTTTCCACATGAATGCCGGCCCTTTAAAGGGTTGCATAGGTGAGGGCATTTCAGCAGGTGCAGCTGCTTTAGCAGCACCATCATCACTTGCAGCTGCCAAGATTCTGTCTTCTATACAACTCTTAAGAACACAGTAGCCCTAATGGTGGAAGGTTGGCCACCCCTGCTTCAGCTGAAAAATCAGGTTCCACAAGCTTGTATAAATCCTAAAGTGTCTTCCATCATCAGCATCCACCCTAAACTTTGCAGTGTTGGTCAAGAGAATAACATGACAACATGATATGTTTTTAACAATATTATTTGAACAACTGCTTTTTTTAAAAAAAAAATCTCAAAATAAAGGGAGTTGATTTTGGCTGCAATCCTAGTATACATCCTTACCTGGGAGTAAGTTTCATTTAACTCCATTCAACTTACTTCTGAGCAAACATGCATAGGCTTGTGCTGTAAGTTCGATCTAATTTGTTCAGAACTGAACATGAATTAAAAAAAATGATCTTTACTTTGATGGCATTTTTCAGTGTATTGCAGTGGAATGCCATATCAAATAATTTTTGTTCAGAATATGTTTCTCTGGTTCATACCATGCAGGTTATATGTATACTGTATTCCCTCCCCCCCCCCTCTCAGCCACCTGTGCAATAAAACACAGGCTAGTTTCTTTCTTGTGGCAGAAATCCTCGAACATGTGAATCCTGCAAAGAATACAATACTGACACCCTGCATTGATGAAGAATGTCATTGATCCATATGCCCATATTAATTTTTAAAAATACCTTCTGCAAAGAACATGTTAATCAACTGTACCTCTGTATGCTAGAAAGTAGAAACACAGAAGCACACTCACTATTTTATAGAGCACCAACAACGAAAGTGGCAATCCAGAGTCTTGTGTTCTTAAATGCACACCCCTCAAGGGTGTACGCTTGTGTGTGTTTGTGGGAACATTCACTGAAATGAATGGCTAAGCCGTTCCACTCAGTGGAGCTCCTGGGTTCCTACCCCCCAGAACAGATCACTGGATCAGGACAATTGTCTCTTGATTTTTTCCCCACGTCCTTTGTGAGTCGTTTGGCATGGCTGCCCACAGCATAACAAAACTCCAATGTTGTATGCTTTGGACAGTTTCAAGACAGCCTTTTGGGAAAATAGGAAGAAAATATGCTTTGGTCCCAAGAAGAGGCTGTAAGGGGGATTACACCCCAGTCATCCGTAGATTTTATTGGATGTCCTGATAATTTAAATGGAAGTTTTATGTTAGTACATTTGGTTAGGATTGATAGAAATCCTTCATACTGTTCAAATTGCAAAACAATAAGCTTCTCAGGCAGTGGCGTCTTCAGCCCTCCTGCCGCCTGGGGCTAGGAGGGCGGGGGCTGGCCGAGCGCCCCCCCGGACGTCACGTGATGTATGACGTCATGTGACATCAGACGCTGTCGCTCGAAAGCTGGAGCGCGGCGCCCGCCCGCAGCCATAATGGGTGGGCGGCGCTCCAGCTTTGAGTCCGAGGAGAGCGTCCGTCCAAGGAGAGCGTCCGAGCAACAGCGTCGTCCTCGTCGTCTAGGCAACGCGTACAGCGCGCGCCCACAGCCACAGGGTCTGGGCGTGCGCTGCGTGTTGCCTAGACAACGAGGATGACGCTGTTGCTCACCTCGGACTCGAAAGCTGGAGCGCCGCCCGCCCACTATGGCTGCGGGCGTGTGCCGCGCTCCAGCTTCGAGTCCGAGGTGAGCGCCCCTCGGAAGCTCAGCGCCTGGGGCCCTGTACATCAGGGCCCCATGCGTTACTACGCTTCTGTTCTCAGGGTCTCTTTGAGGTATTCTAGAGAAAAGGCATTGCTCCCAAGGGCCAGGCGTGGTATGTATCACAGCCATAGACTAGAAGTCCTTGCTGTTCATGTACAGAGCAGGAGTTGGGGGGGGGGGTTCTCCTTTTCCCTAACATCAGCCTTGCATGCCACTTGACAAGTGTCTTGAAGTGGAGGGGCAATGTCAAAGGCGCCTCCAATGAAGTGAAAGGCACCGCTGTGCTGTTAACGAGAAAACGAGGATTCCCAGCATGAATGCACCTAAAGAGATCGTCTGAACTGCAGGCCGTGTAAAACACCAAATAGCCGCACTTCTTACATATCTAGATTCTTTCTTCTGGAAAATGTTTCCATCACTCATCAACTGGAGTCAGCCTGTTGGTCTAGACCAGGGTATGATGTTCACTTTGGGTAGGAGAGGTTCTAGAGACAATTCCCAGTTCATTTACTAATATATGAGCAGAGCAAACAGGCACTCCTATATCAGGCATAACATCTTCTAAGGCCCAAACCACACATGCAGAAATCTACGTGGTAATGGGCATGTTGAATGTTCCACAGAATAAGTGCAGGTTATGATGCAAATCTCATGTGGGTTTTCTAGCCTGTGTGTTTTGTGCCACAGAATATACAAGTATCTTTTTACCACTCATCACCTTCCTAATCTGCGAGTCCATATTTTTCCACTTGGATTTTTGAACATGTAGTTGCAGCCAAAG
This sequence comes from Plestiodon gilberti rubricaudatus, assembly GCA_026170595.1. Taxonomy (NCBI): domain Eukaryota; kingdom Metazoa; phylum Chordata; class Lepidosauria; order Squamata; family Scincidae; genus Plestiodon; species Plestiodon gilberti. The sequence goes on along the minus strand of JANXHW010000001.1, from coordinate 250,917,866 downwards.
TGTGGTTACAACCCATGTTTTTGAACGTGTGGTTGCAAAAACCTCAATTTGGTAGATGAGATGGCATCCTAGACTGACTTCTGGCAGAGCTCTTTGCAACAGCTCCTCCTCTCACTGGTCTTCTTGGTGTTAAAAGGCAAACTTCTCATTTCCTTGCTTCTGGCGAGTAGGAGAGAAAGGCACGAAAGTCATGTGTGTTGGAAGTATGGTCTGAGAAATCTTAGACTGCATTGGCTCATGACGGAGGGAAAGGATATTTTCATGAATATTTGAGGGGCTGCACAACCCCCCTGTCCTTCTGCATGCATATCTGTTAATAACTTGTGTGCATGTATCAATAGCTCTTGCTAGTGTGGACCACATTAATCACACCACTGAAGACCATTTTTGGACTCTTCATGAACTGTTATTTTGGACTCTGTTAAAACATTGCTAATCAGAATAGTTTTCTCAAAAATAAAGCCTTCTCTTCTCCCCCCCCCCCACTCCTTGTCTTTGTTTGCACCAGTGGTTACTCCAGCCCCTGACTACCAGAATAGGAGCAGAGCATGTGTCTGAATCTTTTGGCTGCCTCCTCATGTGGTCTGTCTCTTGAGCGCAGTCTGGATAAGTGGCAGAAGATGTTGTCGTCTTTTCTAGCATGGACAATTCCTATTTCCAGCAGAATCTCACCTTGGGAGAGGCAGAGATTGTGTAAGATGATGCCAGCAGCGTCACTGCAGGGGGGGTGGGGTCGGAGCTCCAAGTTCCGTCAGGCTCTGACCCTCCGTTACACGACGGGAGAAAGCGGCCCCGCCCCCTCGCCTTTGGAGCCATTCCGGCCGAAGTAAGCACTTGCTTTCGTCGGCCGGAATGGCTCCAAAGGCGAGGGGGCGGGCCGCTTTCTCCCGTTGTGTAATGGAGGGTCAGAGCCTGACGGAACTTGGAGCTCCGACCCCCCCCCCCCCCCGCAGTGACGCTGCTGCAGGATGCAACATGTCATCACCACCACTGGAACCAGTCACTCGTTGCAGTCTGGTCTTTTCAGCAGAATCTTCCACTGCCTCTTCAACTGTTCTGAAGGCTCTCTCCACTGACATCCTGCACTGGCTCAGGATGTAGTTGAAGTGCTTGTGCTCCAGGATGGGGAGGAGGGATAGGGATTCATCAGCCAGGGGCTCAGCAGGTACATGGCATCCCCAATGACTGGAAGTAGGATGGGGAGCCCACTGATGTCCTCTGGCACATTGGGGCCCCAATCCTATCTGAGCCTTGAGCTGCTGGAACTCATATTCCAGTAGTGCAAGGCCCTTTGTGGCAGTGCAAAAGCTGGGTTGCCGTCGCATGCTTCTGGGTTGTTGCCACAAATGCATGGCTTCCTCCCAAGGAAGCTGCTTGAATCAGCAGATAAGGTAGGGATGCTGTATCTCCAAAACTAGAGGTGATAGGGCAAAACAGATGCCATTTTTGGAATCAGCGCTCCAAATATACCCAAGAATAGGTCTAACTTCAGAAACACCAGAAAAAAAACAAACCTTTTTTTTTGGGTTGGGCTGTGTTATAGAACTACTACCACCACTCTGTACGAAATGCTAAGCAACATTTATTTATTTAAAATATTTATATCTTGCATTTCTAGCAATTAACAACAAAAGTTAAAAACACAATTCAAAAAAAATTAAACAAAAAAGCAGCATAACAATCAAAATACAATGAGAAGACAAGAAAAAAAAATACAAGAATCACGACCAGAGGGGATCAAAGAAACCCTGCTGGAGCAAAAGGCTCTTTGGCCTGCTCCAATAAACTGGCAGAGAGAAAGCAAGCCATTCCTCATGAGGGAGGGAATTCCATAGATAGGAAGAGGGGCAAGCTACTATAAAGGCCCTCTTGTGCATCCTCACAACTCAGACAGCAACAGGACCTGCAAGAAAGCTTCCCTGGAAGATATTAGGGCTGCTTTAACAGCACCATCAGCACTTGCAGCTGCCAAGATTCTGTCTTCACTCTTAAGAATGCAGAGGCCCTAATGGTAGAAGGTTGGCCAGCGGCCACCCCTGTTCTAGCACATGTGGAATTTCTACATCACATAGATACGTATCTTCACAATGTTTCACCTAACAATGTATTGCGCCTATCACAAAAAGACAAACTGATGAAAAATAAGCATGGACTCAACCATCCAAACTGTGATCTCTCTACTTGACAGAAAGCTTACTAATACCTCTGGAACCATTTCCCTATATCTATTCAACATCCACTGTTCAAATGATTTCAGGTTTACACAGAAACATGCATCTGCTCAACTACTCCTCATTAAAATAGTTCCATTAACTGCAGGACAAGCTAATTCATAATCATTTCTTTATGAAAGTACCATGTTGGCAGCAAAACTAGGCTTCAAATATATGCTTCCTCCAAGTACAAGGGCAGTCTACCTCTGAATGGCTAGTACAGCGGTTCTCAAAGTGGTGGGTCGTGACCCACCACTGGAACCGGATGCTGTCCCCTGCCATCTTAAGGGGTGGGGACAGCATGGTGGTGGCGGCGGCGATCCCAGGGATTGCCACCGTGGCTGCAAAAAAATGTTAAAAAATACAGTTTGCACACTTACCAGGAGTCCTGGAGAGTTCTGGAGGGGAGGCCTGCGGACCCCTCTGCAGGCCTCCCCGAGATTTGCATTTCCAGAGAGCAGTGATCTGAAGCTCGGGGAGGCCTATGGAGGGGTCCGCAGGCCTCCCTGCACCCCCCGGAAGCCGTCAGGACCCCCAGTGAGGTAAGGACAACCACTGTTCCCCCAGTGGTGCAATCCCCGGGATTGCTGCAGCCGCTGTCCCTACCCCCACAAAGACTCAGAGTTCTTCCCGCCTCCTGGGGAGAACTTTGAGAACCAATGGGTGAGCAGATACAAGGAAGCAATAGTGGGAGAGTACTGTGATTGCCATTGTTTCCCGCATGTAGGCTCCCCAGAGGCATCTGGTTGGCCACTGTGGGAAACAGGATGCTGGACTAGACGGTCCTTTGGCCTGACCCTGCAGGGCACTTCTTATGTTAAACATAGTATTTCAAAAGGAGTTACTTTTTCATTTGTTTAAGAAAACAAACAAAAACAAAAATATGTTTTTTACCTGCTGTCAGATTATGAAATTTGATAAAGAAAATCAACTACTATCACTGGAAAATTCAACATAATCAAAATTAAAGATAATTTTAACAGTGTTTTAAACACACATCAACCATATAGGTGTTACCGGAACTGCTAAATTGTCTTTGAGAATCAGTTCTTACTTTTTATTTCTGTGTATCTTGATTTCAAACTATGACATACTGTATTTGGAATGATGAACAGCATATAAATTATACAGACAAATTCAATGAGCCTTGCATCTGTTCAGAATTCTACTGACATCAATGCAATCTAACCTGGCTAGAATAGATAGGGTTGGGCCATGTTATCATTTCAGCAAATGTTAATCTAATGGAATATCTCATGCAGGCAAAATATATTGTTAATGTGATCGACACATTTTTTGTTCATCTGAGTTGACACACCAAAATAAGAGTTAAAAGGTTCTTATAAAGGGTCCTTACCATTCATAGTTTGGGCTCACCTTACAATTTCCCCAAATTATTTCAATATTTTACTTTGTCTCACTGCCTATAATTCATTAAAATGAAAGAAGATATGCGTTACTTCCTAAAGAAGTCACCTTGGGTTTTCTAAAGTATTAAATAAAAATTATAGCCAGGATCCAAGGAGCTACTTTAAACATGCTCAAGGGCTTGAGAATGCTCAGTGGATTTTTTGACTCTTTGAACAGCAGATTCCCATGATGTATCACAAAACTGCTTTGGAAAGTCCCCTTAGTTTCCAAAGGGGGTTGCCATGTGGTATTGAGAACTGCTGTTTGAGAGGCCCCCTTGGGCACATAGAAGACGTTGCACAGTTCTCTGGTTCTGGGCAATGACTATGGAAATTATAACTGTAATTGTTGCTCATGTACTACAAAACTGACTGCATTTTCAGCCATTTAGTGCCACTACTAAAGTCAATAAAGTTTTGCAACTATTTACATCAAAGTCTTTAGACTTAACTGGGTTGCTGACGGAGTTATTGATCGGTGCCATGAACTAACAGGGAAATGAGACAAACCTCAAACTATTCTACGTATGAAACTTCAATTTAATTTTAAGTTACAGTTTAGTATACAGTTAATGCTACCAGAAAATGCACATTAAACCGAAGCAATACCCAGAATAGTAAAGACTAGTTACATGCAGGGGTGTTCCTAGGGCTTGCATCACCCGGTGCGGAAGGTCAGTGCGTCGCCCCCATGATGAACCTTCTCCCATGCAGTGGGTGGGGAAACTCATCATAGCCCCGCCCCCATGCCATTGCCCCACCTCCTGCTTAATCAAAATTACACCTGTAAATTTACAATATTATACGCACAGCCTAATGTATGTTTTCAGCCTAAACAAAGGCATCACAAGGGTTTGCGTCACCCAGTATGAGAGCATTAACTTTATTTTTTTAAATATATAATAGTACAGGTAACAGTAACAGTAACCAACTCAGCTCTCAGAACAATCTCAGAACAATCAGTCTGTTTTGAGTTAAGGAAATCCACTTTTTGTTACAATCCCTAGCATCTCCAGGTAGGGCTGAGAACCTTGGAGAGCTGCTGCTACTACTAGTCTGTTTTGACAACACTGACCAGATGTAGGCTTACCAGATCTCCAACCAGGACAGAGTGCTAGACCTTTAGGAGCAAAAATGTGGGCATGTGTAGCTTGTTAAACCTTAGAGCACAATCCTAGGCATATCTATTCAGAAGCAAGCCCCATGGATGCCTAGGATTGTGCTCTAAGGTTTAACAAGCTACACCTGCCCACGTTCCTTCTCCCTAAAGGTCTAGCACTCTGTCCCGGTTGGAGATCTGGTAAGCCTAACCAGATGGACCAATGGTCTGATTCAGTGTAATGCAGCTTCCTATGCCAGAGGAGGTGTGTCTGCTCAGTAGATAATGGAGCCTTTGCTGTGGGCTGCCTCCTCTGGGCTGAATTCTTAAATAGCCATCAGTCTTACTCCCCCCCTCCCCCTAAAACATAACACATGAAGACCTTTTATTCTCCAAGTTCTTCTCCCTTGGTGCACATTTCTGTCTATTTTTATCTGTTTAAAATTGGGTTAAAATGGCTGATGATCAATCTGAATTTCTCATTTTTACTGGAAGTGTCCTGAACGCCAACTGGCAGGTGCAAACACTGCTACAAACTACAACTGTTGCCACTGCTATTATTATAAAGAATTTGTAGCAACTACTTTATTTCAAAATCCCCAAAGGGCAGATTTGGGGTAGGTCTACCAAGAAGTGGTGGTATGAGGGACTGAAAATAAACGGATGAGCACTATGCTAACAGAGCACTTGGAACAAGAATAGAAACAAGAACTTGGAAGAGTAGAGAAGAAGTGAGGCAACTACATCGTCATGTTAGCAGCACTGTCCAGGGTTATAGTCATGTATACAATATCCTAAAGCCAGCAGATCGGCTCAGAGTAAATATGTCAGAAAAATCAACCCATGCATTTTGCAGCAGAACTATTAAATTATTATAAAATATGTATCTATGACAAACAACAACAAAGCATTTTTAAAGCATAACCAGAGCATCTGTAGAGAAAGAAAACATCAAGCTACTTAATTAGAAGGAACCAAAGGCCTAGTCAAGAAGTCGTACTTTTTACTGTATATAAAAGAAGCCCAAAGAAGCCCAGCTGGTTTCACTGGGGAGTGTGGTCCTTAAACGTAATGTAGGTTATTATTATTATTATTATTATTATTATTATTATTATTATTATTATACCCCTATCCCACTCATTTCAAGAAGCTCAGAGAGACTTCTGTGGGCTTCTGAGCGATTCCCCATTGTTGAACCACTGATTATAAACAGACCCATAGATAACTCTTCCTCCAAAGAGGAAAATCTTACATTTGCTGTAAATCTTACATTCTGAGGTTTTGGTGCTATCCTTCCCCCCCCCCCCTTAAATTCACCCATATATAGGGGCAATATGTGCCCCTGCTTTAAAAATAACCCATTCTCCTAGTAAGAAGATATACAGGTGGGCCCTCATTATTTGCGGATTTGGCATCCATGGATCTCAATATCCCCAGAAGCAGCCCGCAAATACAATAGGGTACTGGAGTCCAGCACCTGGTGTCTCCATTATTCACTGGGGGGGGGGGGGCGGGGGGCTCCCAAGGAACCATTCTGCTTTTTTGCTGGGCTCTGCAGTTATTGAGAAAACTGAATTCTGCCTCCAGACCTGCCGAAAATAGAGCTCTGCCCAGGCCCCCATGGCATTGCGCCAACCTGCAAACTAGAACAGTGCAGAACAGATCCCCTGCAGATAACAAGGTGAAGAGCCCACTGTATTCCAGATTCCCCCTCTCCATACCACTCTGGTTTCAAATGTGAAATATTATACTGGTCGTGTAATCCTATGCATGTTTACTCTGAAATAAATCCCACTGTGTTCAAGGGGAACTAGTCCCTAGTGCAGGGATTCTCAACCTGTGGTACGGGTACCCCTAGGGGTACGCGGACTTCTTGCTGGGGGTACGCCAAGCTCTGCCCCTTATCTGCCCCATCAGCAGCAAATTAAGTGTTAATTAACATGGATTTTAAATTGTAATTATTTTTGGAGCCCTTCTGTCTCTCTGATTTTGGTTTTGGGCTTATTTTTGTACTTTGAAAAATGTACTTTGGTGGGGTGGGGGAGGGAGGAGCTGATTTTGGGAAGTGTGACTTGGAGAAAAAAAAGAGATCCTTGCATGTCTGTCTCTCTCTCACACTCACAGAGTTAAATAATACATTTTTTTCACATTTAAAATTGTTTTAGTACTTTTTATTTAACAATTAATTACCTAATTAATTAATTTATTAATCCAATTAATACGCAGTTAATTAGCAGGGGGTACTTCAGAAAATTGGACCGTGATGGGGGTACCCGGGTCTCCAAAGGTTGAGAACCCCTGCCCTACTAAGTGCATTCAGGACTGAAGCCTTCATTTCATACATAGAGGCTACAATCCTAGACACACTTATTTAAGGAGCAAGCCCCACCAAACACAATAAGGCTTATTTCTGGGTAAACATGTTTAGGATTGTTCTGTTTACATGCATGTTTTCTAAGTGGCTGAAAACAGTTGCTGTTTTGAACACCCACTCATATTACTGCTGCTGCTACTCCTGACATCAGGCAGGAGAACATGCTGCTAGCCCCTCTTCCCTTTGCGGTCACTTCCTTTCCTTCACTGACGTCGCTGTAGCGTGGCGGACCGCCGGAGGGTGACGTACGCAGAAGGGTGACGCGCGCATTAGAAGGCCCTGGACCGCCGTCTGGGATGGACGCTCCGAGGCCTTCTCCCGGCCTCGGAGCCTCCGGAAGCAGCGGGGGTAAGACTTCCGCGCTGTCAAAAAAATTTGGGGTTTGTGCAGGGAGTCATTAGGGTGACATGCGTGCCCTAGTGACACCACTGCTTTCCTTCCAGACCAATTGGTAGGAGAAGAGGAGGGCAATAGCTGCCGGCACAGGAAGGGAAAAGGCAGCACAAGAGGTGGCAGGAGCAATAGCAGAGAATGCAGAACATTCCGCTCAGCAATCCCAGGACTTGCTTAAGCGAGACAGTGGGGCAGCTGGATAGGTGCTTGTGGGCAGCTGGCAAACTGATTTCAAAGGTGGCGAATGGACATGGGGCGCTGGCTGCAGCTGCCCCAATCCACCAACTGAGGCGACCACCTCAACTCACCACATTGGTGGGCCGGCCGTGAAAAAAGGGCCAGAACTGGGTATCATTTCTAGAATTCAATGTCAAAGTGACCTCTGTGCCCTTGTATTGCGGCGGTGACTCTGCTGCAGCTCAGAGGATCAGGCTACAGAAGTCTCCTAGACAACTTTGAAAGTCTTCACCAATATTTTGTTTTCTCACACCCTTGCTTAAAATGCCACAATCAACAAAGACATCAGCATCACTGCTCCAAGAATGCAGATCTACTTGGTTAGACAGCAATGGCAAAGCTAAGGTTGCAGTCCACAACCCATTTGAAGTGCGGAGCATGAATTTAAGCCATCACAGCTTTGTTCAGGGCTCTTCATTTTTATGCAAGATTTCATGACTGCCAGAAAAACCATGAGCCTGTCTCAGGTTATATCTTCTCCCATGCTTATGTTTGGACTTGGTTTTCACCTCTAGGCAGGTGATCGGTGATCTGTTCGGGAGTGGAAATTATTATCACTCTACTGTCATGGACAGTTCACTACCTGTTAGGCTTACCATGGCTGTCACTCTGCATGGGGGTGGGAGCAGTAGCATCACTGGGTGTGTGTGCAGACCACACCGGGTGACACCCTTGGTGGGGTGTGACACCACTACTGGCCAAAATTGTGGAATCCTTGTATTTATGAATAATACCATAATGTTATATATCATTGGAAAGGTAATTTAATGCAGAATGTAATGAAATGTATACTATCAAAGGTTATGGCCAAATAACCAGAAAAAGAAAACACAACTGCCTTATGTAACAAAAAGTAGATTTCCTGAACTCAAAACTAACTAATGACTGATTGTTCCAAGAGCCAATGAGGTGTTTATGACACAGCATGGAACCAATAAGGTGTTAGTATAAGTCGGCTCTCATTTCTATGTATCAGAGTCAATGCTAGAACTCTTATTCAGTTGTGTGTGAGTGTCATCAAGTTGGCCGTGTGTGTGTGTGTGTGTGTGTGTGTGTGTGTGTGTGTGTGTGTGTGTGTGTGTGTGTGTGTGTGTGTGTGTGTGTGTGTGTGTGTGTGTTTTGGTTACTGATTTGTTGTACTGTTATATTTAAACAAAATAAAGTTAATGGGGGGTGACACCAGGAGTTCCCGCACCAGGTGTTCTAGTGGGTAGTGGCAGCCCGGCTCCTGAAACTGATTGGGCCATGCTGGTGCAGGCCGTAATGGGCTTAGGATTAGGCCCTTTAGGCTGGCCGCATATACTTGTGCAGGATTGGGCTGCTAGTTTGCGTTCCCTGCTTTGATTAAAGGACCATGTGGAGGAAGGGACTGGTAAGGAGGAGGCTGGCTCCATCCACAGTGGTGGGGGGAGGAGGTAGGCATCTGTTCACTGTCCCTCCTCGTGGGCCCCAATCTGCCACTCAATGCAAATGGACTCATCCACATCATGGATGGGCTGGCCTGGCCATGATCTAGTTGATCTTAATTAGAGAGTTGCTGCTTTGCTTTTGTTCCTTTTTATTGGAGTCATGCTCCTTTGTTATGCTGTATTTGTTTGTTTTGCTGATGAGGTAGTCTGCCTCGAACTTTCCGTTTTTGGTTTGGAGAGGCAGCATAAAAATGCTTATACAATACTTTGATCATGTATTCACTTATAACTTATAATTGAATAAATGACCAAAATATTGCAGTGCATCCCCACCCTCTGACTGGAGTACTGTTGTTCACAGCTCCAACCAGGTTGGAACAGAAACATTATAGCTCTGTTTGAGGTTGCCGAAGACAACCTTTTTCTTTCTCACTGAAACTTTCCCATAGTGCTATGTAATGCAGAATTACATGTCCTTTTGTGTGCCGTTTTATGGGCTTTTGTTGCTATCTTATTTGGCGTTTATATAGCTTTAATTGCTGCGAGCTGCCTTAGGCATTTTTTTTAATGGAAAGGTTATTTATTTATTTATAAATAAACAAACAATATAAATATCTAAAGAATAAATAAGTAAATGCACACATACCTACATAGATAAGTGCTCTATGGGATAGATAAGAGCTCAGGTATGGGATTGGTGTGTACTATTGCTATATGGATGGAGGACATAGGAGCATTTTGAATCTCATGGTATACAACCCCCCCCCCCCTTTCACACACACACTTTCATGCTCATCTCCTGGATACTATGAGCTGTTAGAAGCTTAAGCAGCTTATTCCTTCTCTGTTCCTCCATCTTCCTCCATGTTTTCCCCCAACTGACACTGGCTCAACTGTTCTCATCTCAACCATATACTGTACTTAACAACTAGACCAGGGGGTGTCAAACTCGTTACATACAGTGGGCCGAACAGCATTCATGGCACCTACTGAGGACCGGAAGTGATAACTTTAAACAGGAAGTGATATCATTAAGCAGATGATGGCCAGAAATAAGCTCTTTGTTCTCGTGTAGGAACTCATTAGTTGTAAATGACAGAAGAGAAAATATGAAAACCTTTCAAGATATGAGAGACCCCAACAATTATTACACTGGGAGAGCCCAATCATCACGTGGACCACCCTTTCAGCCACACTGCTTCTGCTGAGGCATTACTTTGCAGCTCAGGTGCTCTGTGAAGTGATGCCTCGGCAGAAGTGGTGCTGCTGAAAGGGCGGCCCATGTGATAATTGGGCTCTAGCCTCTACCAGCAGCTTGGCAGCATCTCATCCCTCTTGGTCTGCCCCTTCTCCTGTAGCATTCTTTGACTTCTGATGCCTCCTTCCATCTCTCTCTCCCAGAGCCTTGGCAGAAGCGGTGCTGCTGAAAGGGCAGCAGTGGGAGAGCCCAATTATCACATGGGTCAGATAAAGAGCTTCTGCGGCCGCATCTAGTGTTATGTTAGACACCCATGGACTACTAGACTCATGCAGTCTTCTTGACTTTCCATTCCTTTAGTTCCTTTTCCCCCAAGGCAGAAATGAGAGCTGCCCATAGATATATATTGAGCAGCAGCATGGGCACCACTCCAACAAAAGGAAGCAGCAAAACAGGAGTTCCTGCCTTTGGTGTTCAATGTAGTTGTAGGTGGAAGTTCTGCTCCAGTTTATCTAGATCTGCTACAGATCTAGATAAAATACTAGGCCCTGAAAGTTTATATGGTTTGGGGTTTGTTTGTTTTAATTCCTTAATTTACAAACACGAATACTTCTGAGTACCAAGGAGTCCTCCAAATATATAGAAAGCACTTAATTTTTGATGGGACTATTTGGCTTCCAAACTCAACCACCATAGTTCACTGTTCTAATGACTTTATATGTGTCACACATACATACGCACACACGCACGCACGCATGCATGCATACACACACACACACACACACACACACACACACACACACACACACACACACACACTATCAAAAAGCTCTACATTATGAGAGGTGGAAGATCTTGTACATTCTAAGGACCCTTGGGGGATGCAAACACGTCTCAACTAGAACCCAGCAACATAGGGGTGGAAGATAGGTTTTCCCCTCACTGAAGCAGTTTCCCATCTATAGCACCTCACCTTTTCTGTTAGCAGTCAATGACAACCAGCCAGTAAAAATCAATCCTATGCCTATCTGCATAGCCCAGACCTGAGTTCTGTTTCTTACACCTATGCACTTCTACTCAAAAGTAAGTCCCACTGAGTCTAATGCAGCTTACACCCAGCTGTGTTTAGGATTGCACCCTCAGTTATGCTAGAATGTGACAGTGTTGGGAACTAGATAGATACCTTCCTACATGCATTTGTATATTACACATTACACACAGACATACACCCTTCATCATTTAGTATCTCTCTTTAAATATGTAATATTTTTAGGACACACACTTCAACAGTCACAACAGGTTATAAAATTATCTTCAGAGATCACACATGGCTGAAAGAACATACAGCTATACAAGCAGATCCGCATATTCAGAATAATCATGTTCTGCAATTTCACTTCGGACTACAGATGACGGATAGTGCGCAAATGCTCCACTGTGTCACGCACAAAAAAGTAGCACCTTGCAGAGATGAGTTCTTTTGCTGATATGTATGCTAGGTTTCTATGGATATTATTATTATTATTTAAATGGGGAACACTCTATGCAGTACCCCACCAGCTGTACAAAGTGATATAGTCCCAACAGGGCTGCATTGTGCAATTATTTACAATGCACAGATTAGCTGATAAGCCTCCTAGGTATTCATATGATGATTAAACAAGTCAAATTGTAGTTTCATAAGAAGTGCCCTAAGTTTAAAGCCATCACAAACAAAAAAGTATGAACCCACCTCTGAGTAAAAGAATTGCCACAAAGGATGCTTTGAGGAGCTCCAGCTTCATATTACTGTTCCTCTTGTGGCATATGCGTTCCACGTCACCTGAGAGAAATTTGTGGTCCATGGTGTGAGATATGGTCCATGATGAAATTTGTGGTCCATGATGAGAAAAAGATGATCTTTCAAGAAGAAGCATTTGGATGAAAATCTGGTGACTTGGTACTGGAGGATCTTTTACTGCCATCAAGGCATCATTTTGGGGCTGATTGATCATCGCATGGCCATGGGATCAATTTGTCTCCTCTCTAGAAAGGTAACAGGTACAAAATAGGTGTCTTGAAGCATCACTGTCCTGTTAATTTTGTCCACAATGTACTCCACTAGTGGTATGAAAATCATTATCTCCACCTACTGCTATCACAAAGATGTTGCTTTGGGTTTTTAATGTATTTCAGGAATGGTCAGTTCCATTCTTGAGGGCCACAGATTCCAGGCAGTAGAACATATGTAACCTAATGCACAGAAAGTCAGCCTAATGCAGGATATGAGCCACCAAGAAAACAACACATTATACTTTTCTTGGTTACATGAAAGAAATGTGGTCATAAAACTAATTCAAGCAATTATTGGAGGACATCTATTAGAAGATGTCTATGCAAACCCAATCCAGCAAGAATCACAATATGCATAAGCCTGGGATTTTTTTTTTTTTTTTGCTCTCTGCAAATCTCTCTTGCATGCACAGATACCATCCAGCAAGACAACAGGCAGTCACATGGACACCTGCTTCCATGCACAATTAGACTTGTTGGATCAGGGCAAATCTCTGTGGGTGATTAGAGAGTAATTAGATCAGAGCACTAAAGTGTGTAACAAAGGAGTGAAAAAGGACATGCATTTACTTATGGAATTATCTACTGGAACAAAGTACTCAACATGCAATAAAAGAAAAAATGCAATTGTTCAGGAAACCTCAACAAAAGTTTCAGGCCAGCTTTAAAAAAATGTTTTTTGAGCCCTGACATTATACCCTCCCATATATCACAGAAAGAATTAGGGACATGCTTGTAACACTCATGGGCGTTGACAGGGGGAAGCATGGGGGGCGGGCCATCGGGGGGTGTCACGCGCATAGGGGTGACGCGCGACCCCCCCACTTACAGCTTGGCAGCAGAGCTGGGCCCGCCCACCCTCCCCTGTGTCCGTTTGGCTCCAAAATGAGCCGAAAATGGTGCGGGGAGGGTGCTCTGCTCCTGCGCGTGATGTCACGCGTGGCGGCGGAGCCTCTCCCTTAAAGGCGACGCACGCCCCCGCTCTGGGGTGTCGCGCGTCGTAGCGATGCGACTGGTAACACTCCATTTCCCACACCATGAAGCACTGTCTGCCCATCCATTCTTCTTACGCTATTCTATATCACTAAAGGTTCACCTCTTCCTGCTATATTGGTCATTGGGCAGATGACCAGACGTCACGTCAGCGAAACCAGAAGTGACCTCCGGGTCACTTCCAGAGGTCTTCCAAGGCCCGCAGAGGCTGTCCTGCGCTGGAGTGACACAGGAGCAGCTGGCTAAGGTGAGTCAGGCCCCAGAAGTGGCTTCTGTTGCTTCTGTTTAGCTCCAATTTGGAGCCAAATTAAGGTGTGGGCGGGCGGGTCCAACTGGCAACCCACCTCCGCCTCGGACCGCAACCCCAACAAATGGTTTATGACCCACACTTTGAGAAGCCCTGCACTAGAGACAAGATGCATCCATTACCAACCAAACCATTAACTTCTAGAGCAGGGGAGTGTTCTCAACCTGTGGTTCACGTACCCCCAGGGGTACATGGACCACCCGCTGGGGGTACGCCACAGGCTCACCCTTATCAGCTGCTGCGATCAGCAGCTTGATATTTGGGTGTCAGGCTTTTTTTTAAAAAAAACTGCTGTAACACGGCTCCTTCCGGCTTCCAGCTCCGCTCCCAGGCTTCCAGTTCTGCTGCGCTCCGGAAGGGGGCTTGCCTCAATCAGCTGGCTCCGCTCCGCCCCTCAGGAGGCTCCAGGAAGGGGAATCTGCGGACAGTGCGCTCCGCTCCTGCCTTGCCTTGCCCAGCATAAGCGGCAACGTCACCACCTGACTGATCAACTCACTGACTGAGTGTCACTGCTTTGTCCTGCCTAAGCGGCGACCTCGCCACCTGCCTTGTTTCGGTGTGTGTGTAGATGTAGAATCTAGAGACCTTGTGGAAGGAACTAAACCCTCAAGAACAACTCTTGCCATCAATGCCAGCAGGAGGGTCTAAGTTGTGGTAAAGCCTTGTCCCCTCACGGTGGATTGGGCACTACTACTACCAGCAGTACTGAGAGTTCAGGAGTCAGCCTTGGCCACTGCCCAACCTGGCTGGCCTCTGATGCCACCTCTCCTAGAAATTCACACTATTTTAACGCACCATTCCCCAAAGGCAAAATAGGGATTGTCATTTACCAGGAATGGGTGCTGGAACTCAGGAACTGTCCCAGGCAAATAGGGATTATCAGGAGGATGTATACTATTTGGCCTAATTCTCATGAACAGCAGAGAGGTACTATATCTGTTTCTGGACTGTTCCACTTCAGACTACAATTGGGGAGTCACATTACTGAATGGTCCACCATTAAAAGAAAATAATCCCTGCAGATAGAAAATGGGCAGCCCAATCCTGTGTAAGATATGGAGGCCAGCCCTTTAGGAGGCGGGAGACCCAATGGCCCTCCTCGAATGTATGCGAGCTCCAGAGCTCACGTACATTTGAGCCAGTCATGTAAGGCTGGGCCAGGCCTGGACAGGGCTTTGGATATCGGTGTATCTCGCGACCGATATCCCCGCCCTCTCCAGGTCCGGAGCGGCCAATGGCCACCCCCCCACTGCCCAGTCTGCCCTCCCCCTGCCCCTGTCCTGGCCAGTGTAGGCCTTGCCTGCTCCAGTGGGCACAGGGCCAGGTAGGAGCCCAGGTAAGGGCCGCTGGCCGCTGCACCGGCAGTCCTTACTCGCTGGGTTCCGTAAACGTGCTTATGACACCCTGGAAACGCGCGCTCCCCCGGCACAGGCCTACCCAGGATTGCACCATAATTGGGAGAAGGGCTCCAATAACACTGCCAGCGCAATCCGACTTAACTTTTATGCCTGTTTAACCCGTGGCCTAGCGAGAACGGGAGGCCCCAGAACGGAAAAGGGATTCGCTTGTTAAACAGGCACAAACGTTGAGACGGATTGCGCTGTGCCTTAGCTTAGCAGCTATGCTATGCCCCCATAGAGTTCTAGTCATGTGTTTACAAGTGTAAACAGATGAGTGTAATGCGTAGTTAGCTCCTAAGAAAATGCTATTTATATTCTTTACTAATTTTTTTCTTTACTTTTCTTTAATCTTTACTAATCTAAGTAGCCTTTTGCATTCATCAAGGCATCCAGATATTTAGGGTTGCAAATATTACATATTAAGTCAAGGTTCCATTCCACAACTCACCTTCTTCAGCAAAAGTCCATTAATTGTGAGCTTTACAGTGCAATCCTATGCCTGTCTACTCAGAAGTCCCATTTAGTTCAATGAGGCTTACTCCCAAGAAAGCATTATGGAATTGCATCCTGAATTTTATAAAAATTGTCCTTCTAGACTCACAGGTAAAAGGCAAGCCAGATTTAAATCACACTAACAAATACTTTTTCAAGTTTGATGCACACCTGTTCTTACTATAAAAAACCCCATTAAAACAAAGGAAGTCTAAAATGTATATTGTCTATGCAAAGCAAACAATTTCACAAGATACATAGTTTTAAAACTTGTCAATTCTGCTACAAATCGGAAAGTAAAAGATCAAATACTGTATAAAGATCTGCAGTCCTTCTCTTCCCCAAATGGTTGCTCTCACTCTTGCATAAACTATTTATACATATCTCCTGTAACCCCAAATCACAGTTGTGCACTTAGAGGCATGACAAGCTCATTGAGGAGATTCATCAAGTTAAATGAAATTTTGTTATCAGGGAATGACAATGTTAACTAACGCAAAGGTTGGGGTGGGAGCATTTTTACAGAAAATGTTTTTGGGGCTAGTTCTCAGCCATGCTAAGATGAATAGGGCCATACAGTGTAGGGCCATACATGCAGACGTGAATACTGCAGAGAGAGAAATTCTTAACATAAAAGGATCAAATGAAAGAATATGAATGGAAAATGAAAGCTAATATAAATTGTTAATTGGTAGTTTATATAACAGAAACAAATCTTCTGTCACCAGCATGGTATCTTCACGATGAAATGAAAAGAACATATGCTTTGCTGTTAAAAGTAAAAAAGAGAATTAAGAATTTTATGTAGCTGCCCTAACTTTTAACAACCAGCATAGTGATTTTAAAAAAAATATGACATGACATGAATGATGAAAGTTGGGTTACATATCACTGTCACTCAAACCATAAATACATGTACTTGGAACTATGTCTTGTTGATTTAAATGGAATTTGGTTCAAAGGAAATGTTGTTTTTTCTCCTTTGTATCTCATCCCATCCAAAGAGTTCAGAGCAATTTAGAGCATGTTAGCCCTAATCCTCGGAAAGAGATGTTTAGATGGCCTACCGTGCAATCCTATCCAACTTACACCAAATTCAAAGGGGATTCAAATCCCCTCCAGAGGGGGATTCAAAGGGGATTTGAATCCCCTTTCCATTCTGGGGCCTCCCGTTCTCGCTGCACCGCTGGTTACACCGGTGGTGTAAGTTGGATAGGATTGCGCTGCTACTAAGAAGTCGCTACAACAAGGCACAAATGCCCCACATGGAGGCATAACTTCTGTCTTTGGCAGGGTTGCATTAGTCCTGTTGTGCTCCTGGATGTATAGATCTGAGTCACAGTCAATATATTTTTACCTAGATTTGTAAGAGGGGTTGCTTCCATTAGTGGCAGATTTGTTGATTCATTTTCAGACCTTAACCTGCTAGATACCTTTTGATTGGAGGAAAAAGGAAGCTGCAACTAATTTTTGTTTTCAGTTACATAAGTGAGTTTGTCGCTAAAATGAGCCAATGACCCTGATTTTGAAATAAGTGGTGCTACACGCACATTATAAATATGTTGTTGTGTCTGACTTTTCTGGGGGGAAAGCATTTGGGATTGTATTAATGATTTCTTTGGTTGCTATAGTGTTGTAATTTCTCTCAGGAAACTGCTATCTCCTGAGTTGTTGCACAACAACACATGTACAGTAGAGAGGTTCTCACATACTGAAGAGAATTTCAATTTCTTTTGTTTTGATTTCCAAACTATCCCCTTCGTGACACCATGGGCCTCTGAATGAATGTCTTTCTGTCTAAAAGTCGCCTGTCTACTTACACATCAAAACTGGAACTGGAAATAATTTTTTACGGCGCAATCGTTTCTAGATTTGAGACGTGGAGTGGTGCTCCGCCAGTCCAGGGTGTCGCAAACGTGCTGTAAAGCACTTTGTAGCACCCTGAGAGTAAGCAACACCAAGGCCAGCGCCACTACTCCCACACCGGAGACAACACTGCGCCTGCTGGGGAAGGCAAGTTCTCCATTGGGCAGAGGAGGAGCATGGGGAGGGTGGAATGGGGCAGCCTGGGAGGGGGGTGATTGGTCAGTCAGCCCAGAAAGGGGGAGGGATCAGTGACCACAGTTCAGCCAAAATTCTATCCCCCTTCCCAGGCCTGGCTGCTGTTATAAAACCCTCTTGGATGTGCGCCAGCAAAATAGCTGGTGCACATTCAAGTAGACCCATTGGGGCGGCTGGGGCTCTACTCGGGGTAAGCAGACGAACATCCCCTTCCCTTGAGGAGTGCTCCAGCCACATCAGTGCAGGGTTCTCTCTAGATAGAATGCAGCGCGGACTCTACACTCATGCTGCGACCTAGCTAGACAGGATTGGGCTGTTAATATTGAATTTTAATTTTAATTTCACAGAATATATAGTTTGTGCCTCCCAAACTGACAACCGCCCCCCGCCGGATGCATCCCTGCCCCCGCTGCGTTGCGGTGAAAAATGCCCCCATCTGTGGCTTTTTTGGCTATTTTTTACCTCCTAGAAGCCTTGGCGGGTGGGCCAATCCTCCGCACAGCGCGGCCATTTTTCGGCCGCCTCCGTGGTGCAATTAACGCCCCCGGCCGCTTTGTTTTTATTGATCTGTGTCTCCTTTATGTATCTCCTTGGAAATAGCTAAATAAAATAAATGTGTGGTGTGACATCCTCATCATGCTTAGTGTCTCCCCCTCGTGCTCCAGTTCATTGGTTGCTTCTTCTAGGGAGCATCATGTTGTCATGGCATGAATGTTTTAATATTGGATGCTACATGGGTTTGGGGCTGCCACCTGTCTCTCATAATGTCTAATTAAAGCCAAAGGGTTGGCCCTGACACATGGTAAGTTTTGTATTGCTTTGTGATGGAATTAAAAGCTGGGCTACATACTGCACTTGCCAGGTGAGAGCAGAGCAGCCCCATCACAGGAGAGCTCTGTTGGTTGAGAATTCTGAAGTCTCTTCTTCAGTCTCCTGAAGACAGTGGAAGCTGGAGAGCTCAGAACTCACACACATGTGAAGCTGTCTGCTGTTTTTATTCCTCAGTCCCTTGTTTATCAAGGAGACATAATCCATCATTTATTTTCTCTTATGTCTCTCCTTAGCAGTTAATTTTCCCTAGGGGTTGGAAGGGGGAGGAGCAGGGAAAATTAGCTTCTAATCTTCCTGCTCTTCCCCCTAAAAAAAATTAGCTGCTAAGGAGAGACATAAGAGGAGATAAACAATTGACAGAGAAAAACAGCTGATGATTCCTCCTCTGCTGTGTCTGTGTGATTTCTATCCCCTCCATCTTTCTCCTCCTATTGGTGGTGGTGGTGGGATTACAGAAGTGGTAAATGTAATGTGTAGTCAGGTTCTAACGGTGCAATCCTGTGTAAACAAGCGCCGAGGGAGTGCATACTCCCCTGGTGCTGGGTGTCGCAAAAGTGCCGGAAAGCATTTGCACGACACCTGGCGAGTGGCACACCGGCGGCCCTTTCCCCGGCTCCTGCCAGAGCAGGTAACAGCAGGTAAGTCCTACACTGGTTGGGAAGGGCCGACCGGGTGTTTGGGGAGGGCGGCCATTGGCCACCCCAGGCCTGTGGAGGGCGGGGATATCGGCAGCGAGATACACCGATATCCAAAGCCCTCTCCAGGCCCACGTTGCGCCAACATGGAGGGCTCGAATGTACGCGAGCTCTGGAGCTTGCATACATTCGAGAAGGCCCATTGGGCCTCCAGCTGCTTGCACCCGGGGAAGGGGACAATCGTCCCCTTCCCTCAAGGTATGCCTGGGCTGCCTCGGAGCAGCCCGGATCCTGCATAGGATACGGCAGCCGTATTATACACAGGATTGGGCTGCCCGTCTTGTGAAGGGTCCAATATTAATTCCACCAGTTTGTCTATCTTCACCTTGCTCCTGTGACAAACACAGAGATGTCACCCCTAAGCCAAGCTACTACTTGTTTTAACAAGGCACGAGACTGACATTCACCGTTTTGTGCGTGTGGGTCTTCTTCTTCTTCCTGTGAACTGAATGAACCAGTCAGTACATGCACTCAAGAGATCTGTGGGAGCATTGGAGTATATGCAAAGATTGGGACGTGTATTCATTTACTGTATATCCTTCCTGGGCTATGTATGTTTGACAAGCATAAGAATCAGTTTTTGTGATGGAGCTATATTATATATTTTGGGTCTTTTTCATCAGTGCCAGATTTGTATGAATCCTACCAGAGGGTCAATGAAATGAGTGGGTTTTTTGAAGAAGGAATACATTCTAATCAGGTATTCCACGTACTGTATGGAAAAATAAAATGATACACTGTCCGCCTAATCCTATTGGGGTTGTATACCACCAGAATAACAGCCCAATCCTGACTAACTATCCGGCGGGCGACTCAGGGTTGCTCGCCAGATCCTAATCATGTTCCAGGCCGATTGAGAGCAGCCCGGAAGTCTATTCAGGGGAAAGGGACACTTGCCCCCTTCCCCTGGTGTAGCATGGCCTGGCCCCAATGGGCCTCCTCAGATTTCTGCTAGCTATTTAGCTGGCAGAAGTAAGAGAAGGCTGTATAACGGAACAGGGAGGCCGGAACGGAAACAGAGATATGGTGGCTGCCATCCCCGCCCCCTCCCAGGCTGGCTTGGCCAATGGCCCCCCTCCCTCACCGCCCAGACTGCCCCCGTGTCCACCGGGGGATCTCTTACCTGACTCCGGCGGCCGCAGGGGTGATCCTGCGGCGAAATAAGGGCTGCTGGCCTCGCGCCAGTGGCCCTTACTCCCGAGTCATCGCGAACATGCTTTATGGCACATTCACGACGGTTTCTGGTGGCAGAGCACTTGCTCCGTTGCCGGAATTTTCCGCAGGATTGTGCCGTAAGTGTTCCAGCATCATAAGGTACTTTCCGGCTGTCGCAAAATACACACTGGAGTGCACGGCCTGCTGCATGTGCCAGGTGCCTGCCGGCACAGGTAAGTGTCCGCAGGGGGTGGGAGGGAGGTGGATTTGGCAGAACAGGGCAGCGATAAGGGCGGGATTGAGGGCAGACCAGGACAGGAAGGGGGAGGTTTTGACAGAATCGGCATCTGCTGAATCCAAACCCCCTTCAAAGCCTCAATCCCCTGACCTGGGTCCACACAGATGTCTGCTATAGAGCTTGAACAGGTCTGAGTAGACCTGGCTGCCCGTCATGGGCTTACCCTAGCAGAACAAATGTTCCCATACCCCAAGGAGGCAGAAACTCCCCTGCTGGTGCCTGTCACAATACTAAAACTAGGGGCTATCCATTGACACCGATTGGGGGACAGATTAAGACTGAAAAAGACAGTATTTTTTAAAAACATTGCATAATTAGCCTGTCAAACTAACAAACATACAGCCCAATCCTATTCAAAGCCCCACACTCTTTCTGTGTTTTACCTTGATTCCCACAGGCAAAGACACCATGCCGATCCCAAGGGCCTGCCTGAAGTGACCAGTGTGAGCCCAGCTGCTCAGTGAGGTGGCAGACCTACTCCTTCCAGTCAGGCCCCTGTGGCTTTGCAAATTCCATGGCAGACAGTGAACCAACTGGTGCAGCCAGAGCTCACAGTCACCTGTTACTTGGATGCCTGTTGGATAATTTGCAATGACCCAGCATCCCTGCTGCGAGGAGGTGGTTGGCAACCTGATCTGTGTGTTTCCCTTCAAGATGCTGCTCTGTCACTGATACATTTCAATAAAATCTTTGGCTGGATCCAACAACTTTTGGCTGGCCAATCAGAATTGACTCCAGGACGCGATGCAGTGAGATATGTGCAGTGTGTTGGCACCTTTAGTAATTATGGCCCCTGTCCTCTGCTGCCATGGCATATGGTGGGTAGTGGCACGGGGACGGGGGACAGAATACAGACAGCCACGCAGGGAGCTGCCAGTGATGTGTGTGTGTGTGTGTGTGTGTGTGTGTGTGTGTGTGTGTGTGTGTGGCTAGCTGGGCAGACTGCTGCAGTAGGTGCTGTTTGTCACAAGCCAGCCCAGTGCTTGACCTATGCAATGCTCCCTCTGTTAGGTCCCTATGCTACGGCCTCCCAGCCAGATGTGTCTGCTTGTGGTGTTAAATGCCAGCTGGAATGCTCTTTGCCTGTCTCTTGCTGTGACTAGGTGGTTAGCAAGCAGCTCTGCGGAGTGCTAATGTGGATTTGAATCCTGCTTCCCTCTCTTCTTTTGTCCTTGCCATGGATGTTTCTGGCCAGTCATGCAAAAGGTGAGTGCCTTGCTGGTTAGGGCAAACCCTTGGGTGGGGTTGAACACATCTCGCCTGGCTCCAAGCCTATATCTTTGTGCACTGAACAACCGGCACCCGCCATGTTGCCTGAGTGCTGTTGAGGCTTCCCTTGTGACCTGTACCCATCCCTCCCCTGGCAAATGGGCTCCTGCCAGATGCCCCCATGGGGACTCAAACCCTTGCCATGAAGGGGTTTGTGTGTGTGTGTGTGTGTGTGTGTGTGTGTGTTTCACATGGCTGCCCTCTTCCAGGTAAGCTCTCTTCTACCTTTGCTCTGCTCTGAAGAAAAGATATTCCTTGGATATATGTGTTTATGTGGGTGGGATGAGAGGACTTGAACCTTGAGAGCAGGGGGCTTCTGGCAGTTCTTTGCTTTTGCCCCTTTGCTGCTGATGCCACTGTGACACCTGTGGGATGGAAGGGGTGCTGTGGCATCCTTGTATCATGGTGTGTGTGTGTGTGTGTGTGTGTGTGTGTGTGTGTGTGTGTGTTTGTGTAGTATGCTCAGTGCATAATTAAACTGTGGAACTCCTTGCCACAGGATATTGAGAAGGCGCCCGCCTGGCCTAGATGCCTTTAAAAGGGGATTGGACAGATTTATGGAGGAAACGTCCATCACAGAACACAAGCCATGATGACTATATGCAACCTCCAGGTTTCAGAGGTAGTTATCTGTGAATGCCAGATGCAAGGGAGTGGGCC
Organism: Plestiodon gilberti rubricaudatus; assembly: GCA_026170595.1. NCBI lineage: Eukaryota > Metazoa > Chordata > Lepidosauria > Squamata > Scincidae > Plestiodon > Plestiodon gilberti. Next base: position 250,895,321 of record JANXHW010000001.1, on the reverse strand, counting down.
ACTATAAGATACAGGAAGCTGGCCTAGATGGGCCCTTGGCCTGATCCAGCAGGGCTCTTCTTATATTCTTATCTTCCCATGGTTGAGGTGGTGCCTGCGGCTGTGTTAGTCATTCCTAGAGGCTTTTGAGAGGGGGGGGGTTGACCACTCATGGTCCCCTGCTCAGTTCACCCACCCTGGAGGCACTTCTCTGGCTGCCAGCGTTGGGGCTGATTGGATGCAGTGACTGGCTCCTTGGACATCACATCGGTGACACATGGATAACGTGGTGATGATGCGCTGCCATCAGGACACTGCCATGGATAACTGGCTGTATCGGTGTTTCCATGGGGGTGTTACTGGGAAGGGCAGAGCCAGCACTGCTTTGCCAGGACTTGGCCCTTGTACTGGCATTGGTTTGGTGTTACCAGGACAGGCTTAGGATATAGAGGACATCACACTGGCGTCTGTGTGATGTCGGCACAGCATTCAAATATGATTGGGCTGTAAGTTAGCTGCAGCATCAGATGGAGTTGTCTGAAGGTAGACTTACCCTCATTGTGAAATAAAGGTCATTGTCTTTAGCATGGGTTGCAGTTATTTCAGGACAGCAATAATAATCCCACAATTGAGGTCCTGAAGCAAAATACATATGCACTGGTGAAAATAAACTGCTTACTTTCAGAAGCTTTGCACAGGAATAAGAAGGTGTTAATTTCTTTATATGCTTGTTGTGATATATCAATGCACACAGCCTGATGGTCGGAATGGGTCTGTTCTAACCTCTCCCACTGCATTGGCATAGTCCTGTAATCTGTAAAGTTGCACAGCAGTTATCCTACAACTACTGTTTATACCACTGACCTTTCTCCTGTGCAGAGTTAGCCATCAATGGCAATCTAGGGTCTTTCCAAGGTAGAAAGCAGAAGACTCCAGCAGCGTCGTTGCAGGGGGCGATGGAGCTCTAAGTTCCGCCGCAGTCCAACCCTCCATTACATGGGTGCACGAAGCGGCCCCGCCCCCTCACCTTCGGAACCATTCAAGTCGGTGAAAGCAACGCGCAGGAGACTCCCTGCGCGTTGTTTTCACCGATCTGAATGGTTCCGAAGGCGAGGGGGCGGGGCCGCTTCGTGCACCCATGTAACGGAGGGTCAGACCGCAGCGGAACTTAGAGCTCCATCCCCCTGCAGCAACACTAGTGGAAGACTCAAACCACAGAAAGACTTACATTCGCACAAGGGATTTTAGGATAAGAAATACTCCAGTGGCTTCATATATAAAGGATTTGTACCTCTGACATGCAGACTTTATAGATGAAGCCACTTAATTGTTCATAACAATAGTCATTTTGGGAGCAGAATTAGTGCTTTGTCCAGAGCTATCCAAGGAATAGCTCTGGTCAGCCTGACTACAGGCTGGTCAGCTTAACATCTGTTCCAGGGAAGATGGTGGAAAGCCTCATCAAGGATAAAATAGTAAAACATAGAAGAACAAGATTTGCTGAGGGAGACTCAGCATGGCTTCTGCAAGGGGAAGTCTTGCCTCACAAACCTTTTAGAATTCTTTGAAAAAGTCAACAGGCATGTGGATGCGGGAGAACCCATGGATATTATATATCTGGATTTTCAGAAGGCGTTTGACATGGTCCCTCATCAAAGGCTCCTGAAAAAACTCCATAGTCAGGGAATAAGGGGGCAGGTCCTCCTATGGATTAGGAACTGGTTGAAGACTAGGAAACAGCGAGTGGGAGTCAATGGGAATTTTTCACAATGGCGAGAGGTGAAAAGCGGTGTGCCCCAAGGATCGGTCTTGGGACCGGTGCTTTTCAACTTATTCATAAATGACCTGGAGTTGGGGATAAGCAGCGAGGTGGCCATGTTTGCGGATGACACTAAACTTTTCCGGGTGGTGAAGACCAGCAGGGATTGTGAAGAGCTCCAGAAGGATCACTCCAAACTGGGAGAATGGGCAGCAAAATGGCAGATGCACTTCAGTGTAAGTAAGTGCAAGGTGATGCACATTGGGGCAAGAAACCAAAACTTCACATACACGCTAATGGGTTCTGAGCTGTTTGTGACGGATCAGCAGAGAGATCTTGGGGTATTGGTGGACAGGTCGATGAAACGATTCTGTGGAGCCCTACTGTGGCTGCGTGGGGGCGGCTGTGGAGCACTCGGCGATGACATCATCATCATTGCTGGAGCTCCAAGAGGGAAGCTTCACAGGGCTTCCATTACAGCTGCGCAGCTTACAGGGAAGGCCAGTGATGGCTTCTGGTCTGAGAAGGGCTGCTGGACCCCCACACTGATTTCTTTCAAATGTTCCCTCAAACTCAAACTATATATATGTTTTGTATGTCTTTTAACTGATTTTAGTTTAATGCAGAATGCTGGCTTTTGGTTTGGTTTTACCTGGTTTGGTTTTTAGGCTGCTGCTTTATGATTGTTGAGTTAATCATACATTTGTTTTCTGTTTTTAATGGTAACCTGCAGAATTTTATTTCCAAAAAGTCATATATAAATATATTAAATAAATACTATTAAAACCACACCAATACTTAATTAAACTTTACTAACAGCGCAATCCTATCCAACTTACACCACTGGTGGAACCAGCTGGGGAGGGCAGGGCGGGAGACTTTGATGGGGAGGGGAGATTTAAATCCCCTTTGAATCCCCCTTGGGAGGGGATTTGAATTCCCTTTCCATTCTGGGGCCTCCCGTTCTCGCTGCACCGCTGGTTACACTGGTGGTGTAAGTTGGATAGGATTGCACTGTCTATAAGGATGTTGGATGCAATTTTATTTTTTAATTTGGATGCTGCTGTTTCATTCATGCAGATTGCTCTTAAATGCCTTAGAAACAGAAAAGAGAAATACGACTTTTGTTTATGTTTTCTAGCATCCTCGCCTATTCCAATTGAAGAAAAAGAAAGCTCCTAGCCCAGTTCTCTGGATACCCAAGAAGGGGGGAAAATTCTGATATTTCTGTTACGCAGTAAGGGAAAGCTCTTTGTAGCTAGATATCAAATAAATTAATTTCCATGCAAGAAGTGATCATAATAGAGCCCATTCTGCTCTGATACAGCTCTAGTGAAGCCCTCTTAATGGTTTCAAGAAGTACAGAGTAGGACCCATAGGTCCTAGACAATATGTGAAGTTAAATGAATGTATTATGCACACAGAGATAGCGTAGCATGTTGCAGGGGCTTTAGTGTGTACATCTGTTAGGGTATCCATGACAGACCTGGTCTGCAAAGGATTATTACAGCTCAGCCATATTAATTTTCCTGAGTGCTGAAACGTAATGTCTCAGTTTGGGAGTTGCTTTTTAATAAACACACACACACACACACACACACACACACACACACACACACACACACACCAAATCAACTCCCCCCCCCAATGTCTAGCCATTTATGATAAAAACAATAGAAAAAAAGGTGCCACCTGATTTAGGATTCTTTTTTACTGGTTTATTAATCAAATAACCAGTAAAAAGTTATTACAATATCTCAGTACAGGTTGTAGACAGTTAATGAAGTTCTGAATTTCTGTTGACAAAGTAACAAGAGTCAGATAATATATTCTTTGAAACTTTATTCTTAAATATATGAATGTTCCCATGGGTTGTCATTATTTGGCATCATTTCACCGACGGGGATTACACTTCTGCGGATGACACCAACCATTAACAGCCCAATCCAAACTGGGCTTTCTGCTGGTGGAAGTGCCACCGTGGCGGCATGTGCCACAAAGCCGCCAGTGCACATGTGCAGACTGGTGGAAAGGCCTCCCACCGGCAGCGCCAGTAAGTTGGTAGTGGGGTGGGCGGTGGGAGGAGCGAGAGGGAGGGGGAGGAACGTGGGAGTGTCTGGGCAGGGAGGATTGTGGGAGTTGGAATGGGAGAGGGAGCGAGAGAGGTCACTGGTGGCACTTGTGTACGCTGGTATCCTAACTCCGTTCCATCCCCCATTCTCTCACTCTTACTCTCCTTGATTCTGTACCAGCAAAATAGCTGATGCAAATCCAAGGAGACCCACTGGGATAGAGGAGGCTCACCCCAAGGTAAGGGAACAAAATTTCCCTTACCATGAGGAGACCTCTGGAGTGCCCCCTCCCACTGGATTCAGCACACATTCCGCTAGTGGGACTACATCAGTGGAGGGATTTAGTTAGGATTGGGCTGTAAAACTAAGGTCAGCCCAAGACCTCCTAGTGCCAGAGGTTAGTGAGGGAAATGATAGCTGCCAGCTCCACCACTGTGCCTCATCCTCTCAGAAGAGGGAACTGGATCAGAAGGAGAAGTGTGAAGGAGAGAAGAGGGGTGGCCTAGAGCACCCTTTTCAAATCCAGGCAGCAGGAGGGGGGTGCAGGCAGGGGCGGGCAAGGCAGGGATGCTGGCAGATTGAGGCAGGCACCACCTTGCTAATCCACTTCCTGACTGCCCAAGTCAACCTCATGGTCAGGTCAGCCTTGATTAAAAGCCCATATCTGGATTGTGTGATTACTGGCTACATAAACATCACCCCTTAACGGGCATTTTCATGTTGCCAATAAGTCAGAGATTTGTGTGGGTACATCTGCAGCCCTAGCCTGAGTGACTTGAAGGTGAAGCCTTGTCACATTAAACAATAGAGGCCAGGTACAGTATGCTCATAAGGAAGGGCAAACCAGTGGCTACACGGGGTTCAATTTTTGTCAAGCCCTTTTCAGAGGTTAGAAACCCACAGAATAATTGCACTTGTGTGAAGAGGGCAGAGGGCTTTGGTCCAACCTCTGCATGTTCATTAGAGCATTGGCACAGAGCCCCACCCCCCCATATATAGGTTTGGAAGCACTTGCCAACAGAGATGAAGCTGTGCCCCCATGTGGGGGGGGCGCTGACACTACGCCCCCACGTGACACCAGGCGTGACGTCACGCGGCTCCGACCACGCCCCCCGCGCCGTTTTCCTGACCATTTCGGAGCCGTACGGCTCCAGGGTGGGCGGGAGGGCCCGATCAGCGAAAGCGGCGGAGGCAGCAACGGTCGAACAGAACAAGAACATCCGGGCAAGTCCAACGCCTTGGGGACCATGGCCCCACCGCCCCTACCCCCGCGACGCTTCTGCCTGCCAACCCCTACATGTGTACTTGGTCCCCTTGCATATAACATCTGAAAGGGTTTTCAAATAAGGGATTTTGTTGTAATCTAAATATATTTTTAAAAGTTATTTAGTAGTTTATTTTTGAGACTTCTACCACACTATATTTTCTTTAAAAATTAATTTATTACACATATATCTTACGCTGCACATGAGGAACAGCTTACAATGGAATGAAAAGAGGTTTCCTATCTAGGCTTGCAAACTTCTTATTTCAAAAATGCAAGTTTCCTGAACAAGCAGGGGGCAGAGCCAGGGGATGAAGAAGGGCAGAACCAGGTGGATTATGGGTACAATGGAGGAATCAGGGTCAAATTGGACTGATCAGTGGCAACAGCTTGGACTGAATCTGGCAGTGTGGAACCTGATGGATCATGGGTGAAGCCAGGTTGAATCTCAATTTTATTGGCTTTTCAGGTCTCAAAACTGTACCTGGCACCAGATAAAACACAATTTACTGGCCAGACTAGTAAAGTACTAATAAGTTGGCAACTCTACTCCCATTGAACAATGTACAGGGCTGGCTATACCACCTTCAGGAGTAGAACAGAGGATTCTCTGTCATCAGCACATTCATTGGACTGACTTTGTTGCAGCAGCGTTCCTGGAGGAGGTGCGACACCATAAATGGTGCAATGCGCTGGCTACACCATGCCGTGCAAACTGGTGTAACACGGCCCCACCCACTCACCCCCAGAATGCACCTTCACAGCCGGAATGGCTCCAGGGGAAAGTGGGAAGCCGCGTTACACCGGTTTGCAAGGCACGGTGTAGCACCTTGCACCACGTATGGTGCCACACTCCTCCAAGAATGCCACTGCTTTGTTGTGAGCATAAGTAGGATAAGTAGCGTGAGTATAGAATCAGAATGGGAAAAGATTTACAAGATCGCTGAGTCCAACCCCCTGCCAATACAGGCAATCTACAACTACAAGAACCCTGATAGATGGCTTGGTAGGCTACAACAAACCAGACAGACAGACAGACAGACAGACAGACAGACAGACAGACAGACAGATGATAGGCTTGGCTTCCAAGGAAGACTGTTCCACTGTCTACTACTGCCAAACAACTCTTACCATCTGGAAGTTCTTCCTAATGTTTTATCAACCAGTGCATAATTAATCTGTGGAACTCCTTGCCACAGGATGTTGTGATGCACCTGGCCTAGATGTCTAGGGAATTGGGAATTGGACTGGGAATTGGAATGATTTATGGAGGAAAATGTATATGACAGGTTACAAGCTGGCCTGATCCAGCAGGGATCTTCTTATGTTCTTAATATCTCCTTTGTTGTAACTGAAAATCACTGTGGTCCTACCCTCCGGAGCAACTGGGAACAAATCTACTCCACCTTCCACATGAAGCCCTTCAGATAATTATGTCACCATTTAACTCTCTCTTCACCAAGCTAAACGTGCCCAACTCCTTAGACCTTTCCTCATAAGTATATAGTCTCAAGTCCATGTAGGAAACAAAATGAAAGCTATCTAGAAACTAACAAAAATGTCTTGTGTTGCCCCTCCCTTTTTGCGTACCATCTAGCCAGATGAAGAATCCTATAGAATTTAAAACCTTGCTCTTTGATACCTTGTTACCTTGTTGTCCATGTATATATGGACAATATCTACAGGACAGATCGCGTCATATCTAGTGGATCTTCTCTTATTAAAAATTATGGTTATTTTTAAACTATGAGAATACTGATAAAGTAATGGCTTGGTCTGCATTCCATACAGACCTCAAAAAGCCCTTCTTGGATATCTTATAGGTATTCAAAACAATGACAATAAATTAATATTGAATCTCCTGGCTTGTGCAAGAAAATGGGAAGAACTTCTGGTGCTCCACCAAGTAGTGTATACAGTATATGGCACATGGTAAGAGTGGTAAAACTGACAAACTGTAGCACAGTTAGAGAAAATTAATAAGTGATATATATGGGCTTGAACAGCAATGGATTACTTTTGTAGTGAATGGAATGCAGAGTTTAGTATCAATGTAATGGTTTTCTTTATATTTTGTCTTTGAAACCGATACTATATTTTTATTTATCTACCTATGATACAATTATGAAATCTGAGTTAGTACCATGAACTTGTCTATTAATTGTTGGCACACTTAATTTTCTTTCTTTATGTTAGTCTCTTTTAAAATATCAGAATTAAAAAATAAGGTTTATTTTAACTGAGTGGGGCCGTGAGATCAATCAAAATTAACTGGTCCAATCCTGGCTTATCTAGACAATTGTCTTTTCTCTGGATACATAGGGAGGGTTTTATAAAAACTATTTGCCCGTGGGGCAAGAATGGATATTTTGGAGACAGGCCAATGGGAATCATTACGTTCATTTAGCCCTGAGAAACTCTGCCCTCTCACTTGAAAAAGCAGGCCCCTTTCGTGCCACCAGAATTCAGACACAGTGGCAAGGAATACCCAGGCAGGCACATATAAGCAAAGGTCGTTCCTGCCGCTAATTAGCTAAACATTTCTCTGGTTTGGATGTCTAAGTCTGGTGCTTCTTACTAGCCCTAAGAAATCCCAAAACATGTACAAAGAACAGTAGGTCGATAAAGTTGCACACACAAAGTTAATTTCATCTGGTTTGTTTTGGGTTTTGTTTTTTTACAGAAAGCTGATGGCATTCAAGACAACTGATATACAGTCCTTGAATCTGAGCAGAAGAAACCTGGGCCTAAATATCAGTTCAGCATTAGAATAATCAGCTGGTTCTAAGCATGGAACTGTCTCCCACTCTGTAAAATACCGGTATATATCTCTGACTGAACAAACTGCCTTTTCTATAAGGATTGAGGACAGGAAAGCATATACTGTATATACTAATAGCAAACTGAGGTGGTGGAATGCCAACTGAGATTGGAAGGGAAACAAAACTATCCAAAAACAGGTTGTGGTTTCTGTATACTCACATACCAAAGGGACTCCCCAAGCATACAGAAGCATATACATTTGTAAATTAAAAGAAAAAAAATCCAATAACATTTAAACCCTCCAGAAATAGCCCTGAGAACTTCCAGGGTTTGCATGTGCCATATTAGTAATATAACTAGAATTTGGTTTAAAAACAAAAACAAAAAAGAGGAGAGTTCCAAATCAAAACTAATTGTTATAGAGAACAACCAATTTAATACTAAAAACAGTGAGGTAACTGACTGAAAAAGTCTTAAATTGTTTAAATGTATATAGTCAACTAAAGATTGACTCACAGATTATTATTTACCCTCTGATTGCCCCGTGGTGCTAAGACTGAAGGAGGGCACATGTGAAATGGTGATAGTAAGCCACACAGACGTACTAGCTCACTGGTCCCTGTGCCAAATTTTATGAAAACTGACCATATTGAAAACTAGTTGATTTTTTTCTTTTCACAGTGAAACCACCATAATGTTTCTTCTATCAACAATAAGGCACAAGCAACAAAGGCTGACACTACTCAGTTGAAATCAAACTGAAACAATAAAAGTGGATCTTTGAACATACTGATGGAATTTGAACTTGTTCATGTTAAAGCCATTTCGGCTGTTTTCTGTTACTGTAATATATACTATATTCCAAATTTGCACATTGAAGAAAAAGACTGTGTTTTTCCTTCTAATAACGACTGCTTTATTAAAGAGTATGCCAAATTGTAAGTTATATTCACAGAAACGATGCCCTACCTTTAGTATACCCAAACTAGGAAATTTAAGTACTGTAATGCGCAGATATGTTTAATATAAATTGATTGATCAATTAAAAAACTAAATTGATCAATCTGCTAAAACGCTTAGTTGGTTAACAGCCCTACTTAAATGTATGTCTAGTTTTTTTCCCATGAAGACATACTGAATGGGTTACAAAATTTAGCCACCCATTTAGGAAAACAACTAATATTTTTATGTGCACTTCAGGGAGCCTAATAAATCAGTGATGCATATTTTAATTTTTCCTGAGTTTTTAACCTGCCAGGGAGAATTTTATTGTTTATTATCACGGTAATGATGTATTACACATATACATATACGAGTACCTGAATTCAATTCTTTTTTTCTTTACTCCCTTGCTTCTTCTCTTGTTTGTGTTGCATCTATTAGATTGCAAACTATTCTGAAATGGGCCTGTCTTTTTTATTCTTCATATAGTGCTTGCACTGCTTGGCAGAAAGTTAAGCACTGCATAAATAATAACAAATAAGTATACATGTATTATATTTAATTTTAAAAAATGACAACAATCTCATGACTACAATCCAACAGAGAGTTAGCCATATTTAACTCTTTGTTTGAATGACTGTAAGATACAGATGCGTTCAGCATTTTCTAACAGGTGCTGGTTGACGCAGTCAGTCACCTTTTTTAGGAGGGGTGTTGCATCGATCCTGCCCCACCCTTCATCCATATAATTGTCATTGTCAGACCATGATTAGGGAGCATGCAATGGATCCAATCCAACAAAGCTTACCATGTGCGTAGCCCTGGTTACTGCGTGCAAGGTTGTTGTTTTTTAAACCACAGCACCTGTCTGCACATGCAGAGCACATCTCGAAAAGAACAGTGCAATCTGCATGCAGGGCCCTACTTCCATGTTTGGAGAACTTTTGCTGGCTTAGAGAAACTATCAGTATAAAACGTATAGGATTAAAATGTTGTCATACAATGCCCTTTATAGCTATACAAAAACTCTTAAACATGATAGATCTTCTGTTTTAGAACGTTTCCTGGTCTAATATTTGTATCTGTGACCTGTTAACCGTCGTTCTCTCTGACTGCCCAAATTAGAATATTGTAACGTACATTTATGAATTATAGATGTGTTGTAATTGCTGATATAGAAGCGGGGAGGGGTAGTTTTTTATCTTTTAATAGTTCTACCACCTTATCCTTCAGGAGTACTGAAATATAATTTGTAAACATTATCTTTTTTTGTTTACAAATGGAAATATAATGAAGTAAAATAGGAAAAAAGAGGACGTTTCCTGATGAATTATGGCCACCATTATCCTCATTTATAAAATGGTAGGGAACTCTTATAGAGTTTCTCAACACTTAGATTCTCTACTTTTTTTTGGGGGGGTCAACTTTTTATATATAAACTTTGTTATTAATTTTTTCAATAACAAAAATCAATGGCATCAGATTATTGGGCAAATTGTTGTTGAGAAGAAAATTGTTTTGTCTTTCAGTATTTAAAGAGACAAAGGCATTTTTTCTGGATAGAATAGGCTTCTGGATTTCTGGATAGCACTCTCTCTTTTTCAAGACAATGACAATAAAACAAAGAGAAGTCAATGGCAGACCTTTCAGAATCACATGGGCTAGGGCAGCTACTGCAAAGCATTAAATTTGCATGGAATGGATTCTGCAACTCTCTAAACTCAAAATCAGGATGACCTGCTGTCAAATCTGTACAATGAGATGGGATTTCTGCCCTTCATATCTAAATGTTGCCACTGGGAAGAGAAACCTAATATGAGGGGACTCAGGAATATTTTTGTAAGAAAAAGGTAGAGTTCAAATGTATATTTTTTTACCCATTTTTACCCATGGGTAAAAATGAATAACCTAATTTTTGATTAGTGCAACTTTGATAATCTCTAAAAAATATATCAATATGTGTCTCTGTGAGTGATTGATTGACATTGACATAGCACCTGTGTATAGCCTCTACTGAATTTAGAGAAATTTAAATGTGCATAACTAGGAACTAGACTGCAGTCAAATGCATCAATCCAGAGCCTCATGTCATGTGTATTCCCAGAGCTCTGGCAAACGCAGGTGACTTTATTGCCTTCAACAGGGGGAACTCCCTTTGCACGTGTGAAACATCTCGTTGTGTCAAAGTAAATGGGAAAGCTTGGGCTCATAGACCCCCATGTGTTTCTAATAATGTAACTGCATTTCCTACACATACAGCACATTGCTGGATTGGCTCTACAAAAATGAAGATTGCTTCACAATCCTTATGACGTTTATCATCCTCCTAAAAGTCCTGTGAAGGTATATCCTTCATATTCCTAGATTAGAGACGTGAAATGGAGATTGGTCAAAGATGACGCAACAAATGTATGGCTGAACATGCATCTGAAATATTGATCTCCCAGTGCAGTGCTCTATCTCTTGGACCACAGAGATTTTCATGGTTTGTATATATTTCATAGACAAATTTGTATCATATGTCATCTAATAACACTTTTTGTGACTGTACAATGTTGGAAATGTATCATTAGTGTTTGTGTGGTTCAAATCCTATGGAAAAAATAAATGGGTTGGAGAGGAGGAAAAAGACAAAAATGTTCCTGTCCAGCATTAAGTATTTTTGGTGTCATCAGCAATCAGCTAGATAGCATGAAGGTCATGAAGCACACATACATGACTATTCAATCGATCAGAAAACAGTCAAGAGCTTATGTGACAACTTCACATACTAGTAAAAGGAAAAGAACTACTGCCATACTGGGTCCTATCAATGATCTGCCTACCCTGTATCCTGCCTCTGATGTTGGTCAACACTTGGAAAACTAATAAGTTATCCATCTTGATGAACAACCGCTCCCTAACCTCTTTGTCCACAAGTCCTTCTGACTTCATTTGTTTTGGTCTCTACTGAACTCAATTAGAACAAGACGGCACGTGTACCAGAGACGGCCTCCTGTTGTTTCTGGGCAGAATCGACCAGACGTATAAGCTTGTACTCTGCTTCTTAGCTCTTCTACTTTTTCATTTCACATGAATCCTTCTACTCATAGAAAGGAACAGAGGCAAAAAAAAAAAAAGCTGGGTAGTGAAGGAACTGACTGACAAGCCTTTCCTTTGATAGCATTCCAAAGAAGACAGAGCAAGAAATTAAATGGGTTAAGTTGTGGACAGGAAGGAAGGGGAAAGAAACAGAATTGGGCTGGATAACGAAAAGAGGAATAATCAAAGTGATCCAATCCTCAGGATCACAATTGTTAACTGTGAGTCAATGGGTGTCCATTGTTTTTAATTTCTTAGGCCTACATTATACAGGTCCATGAATTTGTGGGATGGTTGGCATGAATGCTCCAATAGTAATAGCAGCATGGCTTGATTTTTTAAAAAAATACATGCCAAAAAGCAGGCAGGATTCCCCCCCCCCCATGTATTTATTTATTCCCTGTTTTGATGCAAACTATATTTCCAGAGACAATAGCTTCTCCAGGAGCAAGATTCTTTTCCAATTTGTTTTTCCTGCACAACAATGTAAACAAACCTGACAGGTATATGTTTCTGGCAGTACACTGGCCCAACACATTTTGCTGGCCTGTGCAGGACTCATTGAAATGAACAAAAGAATGCAAGAATGTTATCTTTGTGCGACTCCTGTTTATTTCTAGGAGGCTGGCACAGGAGGACTTCCTAGTGGACTGTACCCCATGTGTCAGATCTGCTTCTTTCTCACGCTGTTGCTGTTAATGGTATCCAAACTGTCCCCTGAGATGGCTGCTTAATTTTGCGTCATCGTAAGGTCACTGCCAACAATGCCTGGTCCGTTACAGTTGCTACCCGCCATTATCTATCTATCTATGCCAGTTTCCAGACCATCACACTTTACTGTATATGTTACATATTGAAATTATGGTGCAATCCTATCCGGGTCTTCGGCCGGTGCAGCACTGCTGAGGCCAGCCTAGGGTGTCTCAAACGTGCCATAAGGCGGTACTGGCGCTGAGGCCTCCACTGTCTGCCCGCTGAGGAATGCAGGACACAGTTCCGTGGAGCAGGTAAGTCCCGCTCCAAGTGGCGCAGGGGCTGGGGGAGGGCAGGGAGGGATTGTAACAGGGCAGGGGGTGAGCGGACCAGGCCCAGGAAGGGGAGAGTTCAGTGATGCCGTGGCATACCATATCCTATGCCCCTCTCCCGGGCCCTTTCTGCCAACATGGGGCTGCTTGTTTTTCCGCTGGCTAAAGAGCCAGTGGAGACGAAGTAGCCCCATTACAGCTGCTGGGGGTTTATCCGCCTCCCCCAAGTACACCCCCAGCCGGGCCCTTCCCCGGATAAGATGCAGCCTATGCCGCAGCACCCAAAGCAGGGGAGGATAGGATGGGGCTGTTAGTCACATGAGGCACCTAATAACATCTTTTGTAAATGTACAATATTTGGGATAATTCATTAGTGTCTGTGGGTTTCAAAACTTATGGAAAATATAAATGGATAAAAGAGAAAGACTAAACATTTTATTTGAGGGAATGGGCCATAACTCAGTGGTAGAAAAACATGCTTTGCATGTGCATACAGAAGGTCCCAGGTTGAATCCCTAGCATCTCCTGGCAGAGACGTAACCACAGTGGAGCGCGTGGTTCACTCGAACGAGGCGCTCAAGGCGGGCGGGCGGGCGGGGCAGTCACTGATGTTGTGTCGGCCCGCCCACCCTCCCTGGAGCCCGTTACGCTCCGAAATGAGCGGAAAACGGGTGGGGGGCGCGTCATGACGCGAGGGGTGCGTTGATGTCACGCGACGCAGGCCCCGCCCCCACGCGCCAGGAGAGCACCCAACATTTCTGTCTCACGGTAGAGCCGAGAAAGGCGTCCCTGGAGAACTGCAACCAGACCTTGGAGAACTGATGCCAGTCAGTGTAAACAATACTGACTGTCCTAGACAGTCTAGTGGTCTCAATATAAGGCAGCTACATATATTCAAAGTACTCTGAGAAAAATGCAACACAGGATGAGGCAATGCAGGCAGGAATTTATCCACCTTGGTTATGTTATCAAAGGAATGGCCTTTGCAGGGAAGTGGGATTCTTTCCCCGTTTATGTTGTGTTTATGTGCAAGTCCTCACCTTCTTATACCACAATGCAATCCAACCTGCATGGAGGAGGGTTTGCCCTATGCAACAGTTGCCCCAGGAGTGACACTTTTATTTTGCCACTTTTATATTAATGAAGAGCTGCCATTCATTCCTATGGAGAAAAGGAAAATGCTGCTCTTGAGACATGAGATGCCAGCAAAACGTACCCTCCACCCTGGCACTGGGTTGCTTCACCAACAGGGGTCCCACAGAGAGTGCTATGTATGTATGCATGTATGTAGAGCATCTGAACTGTGTTGCACTCATAGGGGTCTCTACAGTACATATGCCCCCACCCTTCATACACACACACACCACTCAGCCTAATGGCAGGCATTTTGCTAGTATATTATAAGTGAATATAAGTACTATGGCATATGCATGGTTCTACCAAAGGAAACCACCTGAAGACTGTATGTTCAGTCAGCATAGTTCAGTCAAGGAATACTTTGTCTATAATGTTGCATGTACTCTGATGATGTCAATACATTGTATTTGCAAATACAGCAGCAATGCTCTGAAGAGGACTTAAAGGCACAGGCCAAAAATAACATAGGTGATTGACATCAGCAGCATGAAAGAATTTTAGCACATCTATATAAGCCAGGTCTTTCCACCTTAAAAGGGCATGGGCAAAACATCATTTTCTTTGCTGGGATTTGCATCTTTCTTTGGATGCTGTAGATTACCAGTTCTCTGAAATTAAGAATGCTGATGACATTGTGTTCAGTGTCATACAGTGAAATAACTGGATGGCTGCTAGATCACCTCACCCTTTATTCACTGGACTTCTCTAACTCCATGTCTTACCCAGAAAATGCAGCAACTTCATGATGGTCTCTCAGTACTGTTTGGTGCTGAGACACCCACACACCCACACCCACACACAGAGAGTTCAAATAACACTTCCTTTCTGTATAAAAGCAAACTGGAGAATCATGTAGTTTTGATCCTAGTGCTATGGATCTAAAGCAACCTGTGCTGTCAAGTATGATGATGACAGCTCCCTTTTCTCCATTAGAAAGCGCTCATACTAAGAGAACTGTTAGCAATATAAAATTATTATATATAGTGGGCCCAAGCTCATATACCAGGACATAGTATGGATATGGATAGAGTGACAAACTGGAAACACTTGTGGTGTGCAATTGTTGGTCAGCTATGATGAAGCTCACATGCAACTCATGAAGCCACTTGGACCAGTAACTACCCCTCATCCTAATCTATCTCACAGGGTTACTGGGAAGAAAAAAAATGGAGGGGGATGTGGAAGGTCTAAACTCCTTGAAGAAAGGATGAGAGAAAAATATATAATGCCGATAATATACTAGCATTCTGCCTGTGAGCAGATTAACTAGAACAATTCATATGAGCTTAGGTTTTTATATGGGAGATGGGGAAAGGATGACATATTTTAAAAGATGCAACTAATTTATGTTAAGAAAATACATTTCTTAGTTGTTCAGTTGTGCAAAGCAAACATTAATGGTTATATTGTATTATTTAAGAAAAATACACAAGGGAACTTTCCCTAATTTCCTCTGTTACGTATAATTTACAGAAGAAAGAAGTCTATACACTCTGCGGACTAAATGTGAGCATTTTTTTTTCTCAAATGTAATATTTTTCCAAGTTTTTTACATACCTAAGATTAAAAAAAGGGACATTTTGCATTGTCTATCTATATGACTATACTTGCCACTAGTAAACTGCTGTCTGCTCAGAGATGGAACTTGTGATGTGGGCCGCCGAATTGCTGAGCATTCTCAGCAATTGTTCCTAGGTCCTGAGAGAGGCCTTTGCCATTCATCACCAGGCCTCAAGTAGTAGTACGCAAATAGCAGAGACAAACAGTTATGCCTGTCATAGGGGAACGTTTCTCTCGGCGTGGTGGGTGAAATAGAACTTACTAAGACAACAAGGAGTTCTTCAAAACTGCAGAAGTGCCAAGGAGCTCAGAATAAAGGGAGAAAGCTGGAATTTAGGTGGAAGGACAAAACATCTCCTTACAAGAGATTTGGGAAGTAAGGATTGCCTGCATGCAACTGCTTATAATACAACATCCTGTGATGATATTATATAGTTAGCAGCACTGTGTGTGGAGATTACATACAGTATTTGTCATCACATAAGAACATAAGAAGAGCCCTGCTGAATCAGGCCAAAGGCCCTAGTCCAGTCCCCACCAGATGCCTCAGGTAGCACACAAGACGTCTGACACACAGATCTTGTGAAGGAACCAATGCCATGTTAGCGGCCATTTTGGAATGTTATTGTGGTTTCAGCAAACCTAATTTCATTCTACTATCTTATGAAAGGGGCAAGTTTCACCCTGCTAATGTATCCTTTTCTGCATTAATATTAATATCACATTAAATAAATAAAGTCTTCCCTTTTAAGGAATTGAGGGAGCAGATTGATAACCTAAAATATACAACTGCTATTTCTGTATGGTGACTAGATGTCTGAAGTAATTAGGTTAGCCAGCTTTAATAATCTGGTTAAAACAAGTTACTAAAATAATTCAAAAATATTTATTTAATCAACATGGCCTGCTGCGTGTATTACTTCTTTCCGAACAAGACTCTCATTATTGATACGTAAAAGTGTGGTAATTAAAATGTTGTGCAATTTCCTCACACATGCTACAAGCTATATCCACACAAGAGGCCCCAGCTCCCAGAATGCATCGCCTTCCTAGGACTGGGCTGTAGTTGCCAAAGAAAATCATTACGGAAAATAAAAGGCCATCGTAAGATTTCTCTGCAAACTTGACTTCCCCCATCCAAGATCCAATCAGCCCATTTTTCAGTTCTCAATACCCAAACAATAAACTACCTGCAATGACATCTGTATGTTAAAATGTCGTCTCTTTGCTACCATTTGTTGGACCTAAACAGTGGCACCAGTGATGCTGGCCCTGACGGGAGCCATCTGGCATACTAAACACAATACTTTACAATAACAACAGAAATAGATTCTACAGTATAAATACTGGGAACCACTAGTGGATTTTGGGATTGTCGTTTCCTCTTATTTTGCAAAACGTGAGTCAGCAGAAACAGCGTGACATTCCATATGATGGGAATTGCTGAGTAGGAAATGTAGATACAGTTCGTACAGTGAAAACTGGGCATCCCAAAGAAGGCAGTACTAAGTGCTGGAGGAAGCATGAGCTCCTCCTTTATCCCTCCCAGCTTATCTTTCTGTCAGGAAATGGTGTTGTTCCTGAGAGAAGGGAAAGGGGATAGAACTCCCTACCTGTACAGTGACTTGTACAGTGACTTATACGGAGAAGGCATCAGGAACACGTTTTTTCCAGTTTTGTTCTTAATATAGGGCAGATCACTACGTAAAATTTGAGAACCCTGAAATAACATACCAGACATTTATATAGATTGCTACATGTGTGTGTGTGTGTGCACTTTTAGTTGTTGTTTTTTGAAGAAGTTATAAGGACAGGTATCTTCTGGTTTATCAGTCACCAAATTTATTCATTGCATTTTTGTAAAACGGCTGTACAAAATTCTTAAAAGCTTAGTTTTGTTCTTTTTAAATGTATTGTTTAGTTATCAACTATTTAATGTAAATGTAATGGAAAGCTGCTATGAACTACAAAACAGCAAAATGACATCCCATCAATTCCAGGAATTTTTAAACTAGAACAGTTAATTTATGAATGTACTGTATATAATCAATCAGTTCAATTTTATTCCTGTATTAGCCATCAGCTGATACAGAATAAGGAACACAGTATACAGTAATATAAAATAGAATATAAATGACATATGAATGGACAGACTCTTTCGCAGACAATTTATGTCAGAGGGATATGGCAAGATTAGCCTATTGATGAAGGTTTTTTAAGGCAATTGCCAGTGAACTTCTATTCCTAAAAGACTATGAAGTGGGACTGGTGTACAGCAAAGATCTGAATAAATAAAAGGAGAATGAGATCATGGGTTGAGGTAGGACTCTGAAGGACTCTGATTGACCAAGCATAAAGTGTATTATTTAAAATGCTGCTTCCTGAACCTTTGATCCAAAAAGATACAAGGGGTCATGAGCATTGTGGAAAAATCTATCTATTCCTCAACTAAAGATGCTACAGAAGATGTACATGATTTTAGTGGTGATCCCAATTTGGAGCACATTCACTGCATTTGGACAGACATACTGTACAATCTTCTGCCCTAGATCCTAGAGATCGAAGGAAACCAGACTGCACAACACTGATTGGTTGCCCCTTGAGTCACTTATGAAACAAGCTTCACCCCCTTTGTTTTGGAGCCAGTTTTGGGAATGTAAATAAACTGACGGTTTTTAAAAGTAAAGAAATTTATTATTATTATTATTATTATTATTATTATTATTATTATTATTATTATTATTATTATTATTAAACAGTATTTATAAATAAAGCTTTGAAACAAGTGCTTGATCAGGTAAAGAGGAAAAGCACTTGGAAAAGAAAAACCACAGTGGACAAACCATGCAGGCAATCAGCATTTGATCTGGATGCTGCAGGTATGTCATTTGAGGTATAGAGGAGGTGGAAAGGAAGAAAAACTCACACCGCAGCAGAAAAACCTGCACTCACACCTGTTTTCAGGTACATCTGTATGCAGCCTACAGCATATTGAATGCAAAAGCAAACAATACTTGACATGCACTAATTTACACACACACACACACACACACACACACACACACACACACACACACACACACACACACACACACACACACCTTCACTAAACTCGAATATAATACCAGTTTAAAACTGTATGCCTATTCCAGGCAGAGGGAGATACTACATGCATTGACTTCCGCAACCTATATGCCATGCCTATCCTGAAGGCTCTGCATGACCGTAGCGTTCATACAGATTTTGCCTGTTGGCCTCAAACTAAAGTTGCTATTCTGTGCACAGTCACTTGGGAGTAAGTCTCTTTGAAATCAGTGGGACTTATTTCCAAGTACAGATGTACAAGATTGTGCCACATGGTGTTGAGCCCCACTACCTTATCTGTACACAAATAAGGAAAAAATAGTTCTATTACAGTAATGAGGGAAGCGGCAAAACAATACCTAAGCCCAGTGCAGCATATGGAATGATGTGGCCCAACCGATAACCACTGGCTTCTGGCTACAGAAAGGTCAGCAGACAAAGGAATGAATGAAGCCTCTCGTACAGCAGCCGGTCATGGCCGTCATTGTCCATAAGTACATCTCTCATTTACTTCATTGAGATCTATCAATAGAACTGTGGGGAGGAGGTCAGTCTGTACACACAAGCTGTGTGTTAATTTGTTGTTGTTCAGGTTAAAAAGAAAGCAAGGAAAAAGAAGGGCAGGATTTGGACCAAACCACCCCCTTTCTCAGCAGTGACAAATGCTTTCATTCATTATGCTTTGTAAGGACTGGAAACCTTTTTTAGGACTGACCAGGATTTTCTGTCGCGTCTTGCTCATGCGTAGGCCTTTGCCTTCCGAAAACAATTGACCAATGCGAGGGATGGCAGTTGCTGACTCCATCATGGTCTATCTATGCTGATGGTTAAGATTACTCATCCCCTTGTTTTCACTGCTTTGCCTTTACCTAAGGTTTACCCATTGTCCATATGTCTGTTAACCCTTGTCAGCCCAGGAAAATATGTCCCATTCTAAAGGCTTCACATCCACCAGATGCAAATAGCATTGCTGAAACCGGAAAACTAGGCCCTTTGTCAGATGATGCAGCAACATCATTTCAAGGGAATGGGAGGGGTGGCCTTTTCTCTCCACCCAGTTAAACTGCAGTTCTAGGACTGCAGTGAGCCTCAATTGCCTTATCTGAGTTGTGGGTTGGACTTTTTAATTGCGCTCCAGTCTTTTTAAACAAAGAAAGGACGTTTGGTTTAACTTAGGCATGTATAAAGAGAGTGTAACAGGTTGTTGGAGCTTAAGACGATGCTTGCCTGAAAAACTGAGGAGGGGCAAAGCATTTTGACTGGTATATTCTGTTTTAAACAGAATGGCTTTAATAGCCACTGAAACGCTAGAGGTTTTCTGTTTCTGTTTCCACAAGGGAAAAACGGACGATACATGTAAATACCGTATTGTCCGGAGTATAAGACGCACCTGATTATAAGACGCACCCTTAAAGTTTGGCGCTATTAAAAAAATTAATTAAATCACTGGCATTAAATTGCAACAGCCTGATTATAAGACGCACCCCTAGTTTAAAAACTTAAATCAGGAGAAAAAAAAGTGAGTCTTATACTCAGACCAATATGGTACATTTCTATTTCTGCTTGATTTTTATGTGGTCATGTCCTTCGGTGGGGATGTGAAGTCTGACATCACTTTGGCCTAACACCCTAAGAACCTTAGCAGGAGGCCTTTAGAAAGGGCCTGGTCTAGAAGAAATTGCTTTACGCAAGAAATGGGGGTGGGGGAGAGGAAATGTGTTGAGGGCTCTAGTTTGAAAACTGAATTATAGTTCTAGAGAACAAGGAATGCTGATGATGATTCTCACATCTTTGTCGAACTTTAAAGACGGATTTGATCTTTGCAGGGCAAGGGGAACGTGTGACTTGTCCTGTGTCTGGCTTACTGCTGAGGTCATCTTTCTCATTAAGATCTCCTTTTCTTAAAGGGGCGAGCGTGAAAGTACGTCATGGCATTTTCTTCCCTTTTCAGAAAGGGCCGGGAGAGTTCACAAGTCATCCGGAACAGCAAGTGATCTCTCTCTCTCTCTCTCTCTCTCTCTCTCTCTCTCTCAGAAGCACGCACCTTCCCCGCTTTGGAAGGAATTCTGATGCTACCTTCTTAAATTATAGGCCCTGAACTCTAATGAAGATTGTTTTAAGGGGGAGGGGAGAGGACGATGGCACAGATTGTACCGACCAAGCGACCCCTCTGTGTTTCAGAGGCGGGCGGGAGTCAACTCACGGGCAGGACGGACGTGCAGTCGCTTTGGACTCTCGTGTGGTCTCTCCAAGCGACTCGTCGCTGCTGCCGCCGTGACCTTTGGTGCTGCCAGACGGCTTGTGCGGGCAGCTTGCGCGCGGGAGTGTCTGTGCTTGGTGTGTGGGCGTGTTTCTCACCTGCATCTCCCAACTAGGTGAGTTCTCTTCTCCCTCCTTGTCCCTGGGAATCCGATCTCTGCCAGAGGCCTCTCTCAGACCACCGTCTGCCCAAATGCACGGGCCACCTGCAAGAAGCAACAGCGTCCTCGACGTTAGTGCTGCCCAGGGCCAAGGGAACTGTCGTCAAGTAAGGGAACAGAGAGAGACTGGTGGGAGGTGGGAGAAGCGAGGAAATCAACCTCCGAAGGAAGAAGGAGCAGCAGACTGGACGGCCTTGAAGCGAAGCTGCAGCTCGCAACTCCTTTCGAGGTCCACGGCGAGAGAATTGGGGGAAGAAACCAGAGGTGAAGTGGGCGCGAGAAGCGCGCGTTTCAAAAGAGGAGGGGGCTGTATATCAAGTCCCCCTTTCCTCCCAAACAATCATTTCATCCCAGGTCTTGGATTTTCCGAGGGGCGCCTGGCTCTTCCACCTCACTCAGGTTGGCTCGTCCTTCAGCCAGTTAGTCTCGGCTTTGGGTCTTTAGAAATTTCAAGGTGGTGGTGGTGGTGGTGGTGGTGGTGGTGGTGGTGGTGGTGGTGTGTGTGTGTGTGTGTGTGTGTGTGTGTGTGTGTGTGTGTGTGAGAACTATTTAGAGGAAGGGGCCCCTCTCTGGGGACAGGGAGGACTATTCTCTACGATCCCTTCCTTGGGAAAACGAGCTCTAGGCACAAATGGCAAAGGTAACATAAAAGGAAGACATGCGGAACTGCTCAAGGCTAGCCATTCCTCCTCCTCCTCTTCTAAAAAAAAGAAGAAGAAAGAATCAACATCCCATATGACGCACCCCCAGTTTTCCCGCAGCCTGTGCGTGCAAGGACGTGAGCATTTTGGGAGACAAGGAAAGGGAGGATGAGGCCTTGCTGGCGTCCTCGATGTGTTCTCTAGGAGAGAGATCCTTACGGCAATCCAAACGCCTTCATTAGGGAAGAACCCATTGATCCCCCTCCCCCAGGAGAAAACCATTCCGACTGAATGGGTCACATCCAGATCAGCAAGATTGGAAAGAACAAGGGCAGCTTCTTCGCATGCCCTCCACGTCGAGCAAGCAAGGCTGCCGCTCTGTTGTGCAGAGCTGGTGGAGCTTCTCACTGGTGAAAGGCAACCCCCAGATGCTACAGGCAAAAAAAAAAACCAAAAAAAAAAACCAGCCACAAAAAAAACGGGGTGGGGAAAAGCTGTGGTTTGCTTTTGGCCTTTTAACCTGCATTGGAGAGAATAACTTGGCGCGGAGACGACTAAGATTCCCGCAACTACAGCAGTTTTCCCCAGACTGGTAGCAACAGTTGGCTGCCAACTGCAAAAAGCCGAGGCAAGGACTAACCCAGGGTGGCTTGACTTTCCCAACCAATGCTTCTCCTCAGACACTCCCTCCCCTACCCGATGACTGAGGTTGGGATTCTCCTCCGCAGGGCTGGGCAAGACAAAAAGAGAGTCTTTTTCCATTGCTGCTTCGTCTGTACACTTTCCTCCCCTTTCCTCTTTCTTTCAGCACCCCCCCCCCGCACTGTGTGCCTTTCCCTTAAGAGGGGTTCCCAGGACTCAAAGCCTGCGAAGAGGTGTGCTCACGACTGGCAGGGTGGCTCAGAAGAAGGGCCGGGGCGGTGGTAATCGTGCAGGAGAGCGACAGGGGAATCTGGGGCGACTGCTGCACGTTGGGCTCAAGGTGGAATTACCCTTCCCAGGCTGCCTCCCTCCAACTGGTTCGCACTCCGAGAGTTGGAGTCGTGAATCTTGACCAAGGTTGGAAAAGGATGGGCTGGCTCAGAAACCTGAAGGGCTCTTTTGCTTTTGCCTGGCTTCCCCACTCACCCCTTGGACATCCTTTTACTCTTTGCAGAGACACCGTCAGGTTGTCAAAATCTCTTTTATCTCTGGAGAAACAGCAGCCCCCTTTGCCTCGCCTGTGCCACTCGCCCTCAGTGTTTCCACTGCAGCCTTCCCTCCTAGGCAAGCAAGCTCACTCCCTTCCCGAGCACTCTTCTGTATTGGCGGGAGGACTCCAGGAAGGGGGATCCTGAGAGTTGTCAATAGTTAAAGAAGCAGCCTTTTGGAATATCCTTAGTTTCCCCCCCTCCCAAGAAGGCTTTTGCAACCAACAGGCCCTTCGATTGCGACAACCGGGCAATTCCACTGGCAACTTGCTGTTCACCTCTTGTCTGTTTCACCACTCTGGTCTGTACGGGGAGAGGTTCCCGAGAAATTTGCCGTCTTGGGGGGAGGGGGCAGCAATTAAGGGAACCTTTCCTCCTCATCCACCCCCCCCCCCTTTTGTTGCCCACGAAATCCGACTTGCTAATGACAGCAAAGCAATGCAGGCTGCCTCTAACTCCTCTCAGCGCTGTGTGTATGGCAAAGCAAGGACGAGGCAGTTTCCACCGCGCTAGACAGCTGGGGCTGAGGCGGCTTCTCTAGCCACCAATCACCTCGTCCAAAAGCAACGCCTCGGCCAGGTTTCCCCCTGGATTTGGCCTTTTTTACTCCGATCGGGGCCACTTTGAGTTGGGAAAGGGGAGACATGGAGAATAGGAGGATTGGAAGTTGCCTAAAAGGAGGTTGGAAGTGAGGGGGGGAGGCATCGCCTGATACGGCAGTCTCCCCTAAACTGCGGCTGATTCGTGCATTTCCCCCTCCTATTCCTTGTGGGGTGATTCCCGAATATCCCACCCCCATCTTATAAGCAACCTGAATATCTCCCCCTCTTAAAGAAGAGGCTTGATGACCCTTGTTACAGTTTTTTTTTGGGGGGAGAGAGGGCAAACCAACTCCAACCCTGACGGAGTGGAGGGGGATGCAACACATCACACCTTCTCGGGGAGGGGGTCCCCTCCGAACTTTGAGAAAGTTTTATTGCATTTTATTCTGTGTGGGTTTTCTCCCCTAAAGGAAGGTGCCTCAAATCATCCACGGAAAAGAGCGAGCACAAGTCGATTAAGAAAGTTAGGCTCTAGGGAGGGCTGGTGGGAGCGGGGACGGGAGAAGGGCGTTTAATTCTCGGGAGACACACACGGCGGGATGGAGGGGTCCTGGGGTTACAGTGGGAAAGGGAAAGGAAAAGCCCAGAGAGCGAGAGAGTCTAGATAAAATCCAAGGTTGGCGGTCGCGCAGCTGCTCCTTCGGCGAAAGCGCCCTCCGCGAATGCTTTTTGGGGTAAGGGCTTCCCGGCTAGGTAGTTATATACAGCAAGCCCAGACCGCAAAAAGATTCGCGAAGGACAAAGTCTCCCGTGGCTTCCTATATCCATCCATCCGGCTGCCACCAAAAGAAGAAAAAAAAAATCCAAGGCACCCAAAAACGGCTGACGGCTGCTTTCCCAGACACTACACGGTGCTGCCCATCCGCCCCATCGTCCATTCACTCACACACGCTCCATCCCCACCGAGTCCCTTTGCAAGCTCAAGCCGAGATATCCAACTCAGCAGAGTAAGAGGTAGGGGAGGAAGGAAGGGAGGAAGGAAGGAAGGAGGGGTGGGGGGGTTCCCTTGGCCCAGCCCTTCACATCCAGTCCCCCCACCTCCTTCCCCCTCCCCGTGAAGGGGCTGGGAGCACTGCCTTGCAGGTTCGGGGGGGCTCGGTGAGCAGACAGAGTTCGGGATGCGCTCCCCCCACACCCCTCCATGGCTCTGCTCCCGAGCAGAGGGTCTAGCGCTGTGCACAGACGCTGCGTAAAGAGAAAACTCTCCCCCTGAGCACTAAATAAATAGAGACGAGGCCGGCCGTTCATTGGTGCGGGCTAAAATCGTCACTTACCAATCAGGAGGCGCCTCACATTTCTCTCTCTCTTCCTCTTTTTTCCCCCCAAAGGGGCGGGGGAAGAGCAAGAGAAAGAAACATTTCCATTTCTAATTATTCAACAAACCCTAGACAAGACCACGTTCCATAGTGTTGCTATGCCTGCAAGACTTCTTCCAGCTGCCTGCCCCGGGGGTTGATGGAGTGGGGTTCAAAAGGGCCACCGAGACACAAGTCCTTTATAGCTAGCCCGTAGCGCCCCCCTTTCAACACGAATCCAAAGGACCAGCTCCTGGTAACCTGTACGCGCGAGCCAAGTGCACCAAAACCACAAGCCAAAAGTTCAGAGCCCCGGAGGGTCTCCAGTTCCCT
Organism: Plestiodon gilberti rubricaudatus; assembly: GCA_026170595.1. Classification (NCBI taxonomy): domain Eukaryota; kingdom Metazoa; phylum Chordata; class Lepidosauria; order Squamata; family Scincidae; genus Plestiodon; species Plestiodon gilberti. The sequence goes on along the minus strand of JANXHW010000001.1, from coordinate 250,870,174 downwards.
AGTCACCAAGTCTTGCCGCCACCCGAGCAAAGTCTATTGCTGGAGGTCAACCAATGGCCTTTACTGATCCATAAGTGCGAGACACAAAGTGAGACCCAGCAGCAGCCTTGCTTGGGACGGTGGGGATGTTGAAAGGGGGAAGGCTATAGTTGAGTTTGCCCGTCAGTCCTAAGCAGCGACTCCTGAGCCTCTTACTCAGGCTTACCCCAACCAAGACACTGGGGAGGGGAGAGAAGAAGCAGCATCTTTCCAGCTAAAAGTTGCCAGAGCATGTCACTGAACTAACTCCATATGTCGGCTGGAAGCCTCGGGAAGGCGAAGGTGCCTTCTCTGCAGTCGCTCTCTCGCGAAAGAGTCACCACCACTTCAACGGAATTCCTAGGCAAAGTTCAAGAAGAAATCCTCGACCCGAGAGCCCCCAGACAAGCACTTGGAAGTTCCCCTCTTGGCTGCCTCCGCCCCACAACTGCTGTCACGCCTCAAGAGCGCAAGAGTCCCTGCCAGGAGAGCCAAAAGTTCCTACCTTCTCCGCTGCCTTCGCCCACCAAATGCAACAGAAGCAACAGCCCCAGCAACGGCGGCGGCAGCAGCATCAGCACCGCAGCCGCGTCGAGATCCAGGCTCCTACTGAGCCCTACCTGCTTCCTCTTCCCCTTCAAGTACTGCTGCTGCTGCTGCTGCTGCTGCTGCTGCGGATTCGTTCCCAACTTGCTCGTTTTGGAGCCCTTCGGAACTGGCACTTGGCAGCGATGGGGAGGGATGCTCCGAGGAAGGACCACAAAGTTGTAAGCCCCCTCCCCTTCACCCCCTTCACTTACCTTTTAGCAGGCGCTCAAGCAGGCACTGTTGTGAGAGTAGGATCCTGGCTTGGAGGGGCAGGCACCATCACCTCCCCCAAGTGTGTGTGTGTGTGTGTGTGTGTGTGTGTGTGTGTGTGTGTGTGTGTGTGTGTGTGTGCGCGCGCGCGCTATGTTTTTTTTAAGGAAACTCGTGGCAAAGCATCCCTTCCTCCAGGTATGTATATAAACTACTGTAGTGTGTGGGAGGGTCACGATCTTGCTAAGTGCAGAAGATTTCCCCAAGATTAACCCCTTCCTCGCGGACTCCCTTTTTCTTCTGCAACTTGTTGCAGACAAGTGTGCGTGCGTGTGTTTGTATATATTTATATAATATATATGAGAGAGAGACACACACATGTGGATGGGGAAGCAAAAGAAAGCAAGCTCGGAGGAGTCCAGTTGCCCCCCTGACGCCGTTTTGATTGGATGGTCTTTTCATGTAGAGGGGACGTCTCAAGTCGAAGTCACGATTCCTCCTCAGTTTGGAACCATCTGTGACTGGAGCCATGACGCAGCCAGCACACATTACTCACTTTTACAGTCACGACTTGGAAATCCGTGCAGTTTGCAACCAAAATTACACCGCCACCATTGAATTATTTAATAGGATCCAGTTAAGGGTAATCTTATGCATTGTGCCAGAAGATGTGCGAGGATGATCTGGCAAAAGTGAGGGTAGGGTAGGGTGTGGAGAGATATGAAGGAAGGAGACGGGAGGGTGAGGAGTCGGACAGAATGGAGGGGGGTTGCTTTGGCTTCTAATGATTTTTGATGGAATATATAGGCATATTCATATATTCCTATATGGCACGTCATGTGTTGGGAGTCGTTTGCTTTTTCTCAGACTAAAGCGACACGCTTGTAAATACAACCACGCAAGACTAAGAAAGGAATGGTTTCCTCTCTATATTATAAGGACATCGGTGGGTGGTGGTGTGTGCTGAGCAATTGATTCATTGGCTTGCGTTGTCTCGGTGGCAAGCAATGCCCAAGCTATTGCAGGCAATCTGAGCAAAGGCTGCTGTGACCAAACCTATTTATCTATATCTATCCTATCTTTGCTTTCTTGATAATCATGTCTGCATCTCTCTCATTGTCTGCAGGAACCGCAGGTGTTGCTGGGCTTTGTGTGTGGTAGGTGCACCGTTTTTCTGAGCTTGAGATATGTATTTATTGTTTACTCTCGTAGGTGTGCTGCTTTCTTGAACCCTCCTTTCTCTGTTACCTGCTTTACATTCTTTTGCTTCTTGCAGATGTAAGACTGCAACTAAAAGAGCCTCTCCCCACTCCCCCTCAGGTTTCGAATGCAATCCCCCCCCCCTTTCTGGTGTTGAGACAAATGAGTTCGTGAATGTGACTGCTGTGCTCTGTCTCTGTGTTTCAGAGCAATCTGATGACAGGGCTTTTGCTAGCTAGAATGTCTCTGAACCTGCATGATAGCTGGCTAACAAGAACATCCCCGGCTTCAAGAAGGTACCGGGGATGATTGATGTTTGCATCCTCAAGGTAATGGTGCATCTGTTCGGCACACACCACAACAAACCCTCAGCATCGCTTCGCCTCCACTTTCAGTCCTTCCACCAACTCATCTGGTGAGGAGATGTCTAAGGACGCGAAGGAAGGGTAACACACACACACACACACACACACACACACACACACACACACACACACACACACACACACACACACACACACACACACCCCGGCAGAAGGTGTGGACATTTCGGAAGGGAGAAACGAGGTGGGAGGAGAAGGGGTGAGTCCAAATAAAACAACCTATAGACTCTTCTTTTGCGAAGCACCATCATCAGGTGCAAGCTCTTTCAAACTCACAGGCGGGAAAAGGGCAGACAAGTCCAAGCATTAAGCATAGCGTCCCTTTTAGGCACGCGAGGGAAAAATTAGAAAGGAAGCTGCTGTCCTGTATTTCACTAAAATAGGTAAACGTGTCCGCAAATTTTGCCCCCTCCCTCCACCCACATACAGACAATAAGGATGACCTAGTAGTGAGAACAAGAAGGCAATGAGGTCGAGCTTCCGAGGAGGAAAAAGAGCCGCGATTCCGCAGCTTATGAAAGTAAGCAGGATAGGCTATTTCAGCACTCATTTCCGTGGACAGCTCCCAGCCAGCCTGCGCGCTTGGGTGGCTTCTCTCTAGCAGAGCGCGAGGAAGAGCAAGCTGATAGTGTCAGCACATTTCACGATCCCTTTACGCAATCTAGTGTCTCTCTCTCTCTCTCTCTCTCTCTAGCTATACGGGAGCCTTGCCATTAGATTGCGTCTAGCCACCCTTCTGAAAACGAAGAGAGAGAGAGAGAGAGAGAGAGAGAGAGAGAGAGAGAGAGAGAGAGAGAGAGAGAGAGAGAGAGAGAGAGAGAGAGAGAGAGAGGACTCAATAGCGCCGACAGAGAGGGAAAGAGAGAGTTGCAGCTTGCTATTGATTCAGAGATTTACCGACAGGGTGATTCCCCTTTCTGCAAGAATTCCCTGTGTCTGAGTTCCGTGCATGCACCAAATTCGTTAAGCAGACGAGTATGTTCCCCGCTCCCCTCCCTCTTCCCCCTCCCTTTAATATAAAAATAGCAAGAGAGATATAATAAACCCAAGCATGCATAAAATAAAGACAAGATTCACCGTCACTCTTTCTGCCGCATGCACAAGAAATATTACTACTTACCCAAACGGGAACTCCTTTGATAGGGATGGGAGGGGACGAGAGTTGGGGGTGGGGAGTGGAGGGAAAGTGGTGATGGTGGGGGAGAACATATAGACACAGAGAGGGGGAAAATCCAAGAATTAATTTCCAGACAGTAGTTGAGAAAAATATACTGCGGTGATGTCCAGGTTTTCTTCCACCCGCTCTGGCGTTTATATACAAGTGCAACCCTCTGTCTATTTCTGGAACGCGATCAAAACCCTGGTGCTATTTTTAGCAAGTGCTGGGGAGAAAAAAAAAATCCACACAAAGGCATTTCGCTGGAACCTTACGTCCAAAATATTAAATGTGCATTAAATCTCCCACCTGTCCCCCTTAATAACTCCCCCCCCCAGCTTTTTCTCATCACTATTCAGAGTTATTTTAGGTGCAACATTGCAGAGAATTGGGGAGGGGAATATTGATCGCTTTCCATTATGTCCTATTGCTCAACCTTCCCCCCCCCTCCACAGTTGTATTGAGTTTGCCTCTCTGCCTGTTGCCGTGCAAGTATTGCTGTGTCTGCCTTCTTGCAGCGTCTTTGTAAAGTAGATTAAAAAACTGTAATAAAAACGCACACAACAGCCATGCACTACTTTACCAACATGCACAAACGTGGCTTTCAAGCAAGCTTGCTTGCTTCACTGAGAAAAAGGACCCTTGCAGAGTGAAATACACTCAGCACAAAGAAAGGTTGTTTTTAACGTTCTCCTTTCCCCACCCCGTTTTTTTTAACTCCTTTGTCTGGAGAATAAAGATTCTATAAATACACACACACACACACACACACACACACACACACACACACACACACACACACACACACACACACACACACACACACACACACACTTTCAAAACCGTGAATGTGTGTGTGTATGCGATTGCGTTCTAGTAATTCACTACGAAGGGAGATGGGAAAAAATAGAACCATTAGGGTTTGCAGGCTGCAAGAAGCCAGCCTGAGACTCCTTTGCAAGGCTGCGTCAGTTATCAGCTATTGACGTCACGTTCAGATTCTCCTCTTCAGAGGCTCCAGTTCATCATAAAAGATGTCTGTGCTTGGAGCTTTGTGCTTGCAGAAAAGCACTTCAAATCGAGGCAAAAGAGTTAATTAGCAAGCCCCACATTTGGGGGAGTGCATCTTTTTGTGCACTTGCAGTACCCCCCCCTCCAGTTATGTTGTTGTTTTCTTAAACAGTACATGGGGGGGGGGAGGCAAGGAAGAGACAAAGGTGATGTTGGAGGGCTGTGTAGGGAGTTGACTGTATTTTAAAACCCACACATCTCCCCAGCACCAACTGCATAGCAAGCCAGAACAACTATATAGATACACCATGCAGAGACATCTCCCATGCTTCCTCATCTCTTGTATTTTGATGTAGGAAAGAGATTGGGGGGGGGGGGGGGAAGAGTGCAGGGATATAAAATCTGAGCTTTTGTATATTTGTCAAGCAAACAGAAGGGGAGTGGTGGATGCATTTTAACAGCCCCTCCCTGGTACTCACACCCACACACTGAGAAATCTGAAGAAAAATAATGTTCATCATCCACCCCCTATACACACAAGAGACACATATACAACACACACACACACACACACACACACACACACACACACACACACACACACACACACACACACACACACACACACACACACACACTTTTATTTGGCTACAATACAAAAGTCATATATTGATAAAACTGGGATTAATTCTGTATATTTGTCAGGCAAACAGCCCCGTCTCCTAGAGTGACGCAAATAACAGATTCTATGGCTCTGGCTTTCTATATTCTGCACCCACGCACTCTGCTTGGTCTCCCACGGAATCAGCTACAGAGAGCAATGATCCAGATTAGAAGGGGGGGGAGGAGAGGGAGAGGCAAAAGAACAAATGCAATTGCAATTAAAAATGATAATACTGCTATATGTCTCTACTACGCACAAGGCTAAATCTGATGTTGCAGTGGCAGCCCCCTCCCCCTCCACAGACCCAATGCCCATTTATCAAGCAGCAATCAAGCCAAAGGAAACTGTCTTATTGACAAATATAGAGTTTATTTGACATAGAGAGGCTTTTCCTATCCCTCCAGTCCACCATGTCCATTAAAAATACAGTATGTGCCTGCAAAGACCCGGATTACAAGCACTGGCAGGAAAAATAAACACTTGGGTTGAAAGATAGGTGTGAGTGGTGAGGGGAAACCACTGTACACACCATCTTGTGGACCTTTACAGTTGGGTGGACCTTTCTTTTTCTTCTTTTTAAATAAACACCTCCAAAGAGGAGCTCAATGGGCTGTTGCTATTTTTAAAGATCTCGTGTTTGGGGGCGGATGACATGAGGCATCTGAGTAAAAATGAAAAATGTGGGGTATGGTGTATACACATCTAGAGGAAAAAGAAAGAACTGTGGATTAGAATGGAAAGCAAAGATTTTGAAAGGTACATTGTGAAACACATGATCAAATGGATAGTCCACACTTTATCTGAATGAATGGAGAAGACCAAATGTAAGGACAATCAGACACAGTGAGCTATTTATTGTCCAGACTCCTCTCTCTCTCTCTCTCTCTCTCTCTCTCTCTCTCTCTCTCTCTCTCTCCATTCTCAGCCAATTATGATCAACTTTTGTGGTAGACAGGGCATTTCATACTATCCATACATCGTGACTGATGAAGCAACAAGAGACAGCAGCATTGCTACCTGCTGCCACTGAGACACCAGTTCATGTGGGCAGTTCATGCACCTGGATGAAGAGATTACCAGCGCGATCCTGTGTAACCTTGCACCGGTGTAACAGCAGATGCACCGGTGTCAGTGGACTTACACTGGCTTAAGTGCACTTACACCGGTGCAAGGTTTCACAAGATTGCGCTGTACATCTGAAATGCTGCTAACATGACGGAGACCTTTTAAAACAGCTCAAAGCTGTACTTTTTGTCCTTAGACAGCTGTGATAAGATGCAATGAAACAGCAGATCCCTACATACTTCAGCTAGGATCTCCCCCCTCTCGTATTTATGAGTCACTTCTCTGCCAGAAGGCACCTGAGGTGACATACAACAATTAAATCAATAAAGAATCCCCATAAAAGAGTAAAATCCATGAATCCATAATGTCAACAAAAGTATAAGCATACAATCCACTTTATCAGCCACCAGGCTTCCTTATCTTTCCCCTTTTCTTTTTCAAGAGCACATACACAAGACTTTAGTGTAATAACAGGACTTATGGTGAGGAAAGCTTGCAAAATAGCAAACGACTGCATGGGGTTTACTGGTGCATGGATACAGCCTTGGAGGGTCCACTTTCAAATACCATATTCAAATATCTTAGATTAGAGGTACTATCAGGGTTAGCACATACATACAATATACAGTACACATATATTTCCCTGCAAGGCCTTCTTCCTCCACCAAAGAGTTTCACAGATTCTTCAGGGTGTTTTATCTGGTTACCATTTTATTAACTTAATGATCCAAGCAGTATCATTGTATAGGTTGAGGAAGGATAGTTTATTGGGTGGCTCTTATTTTACCTTCTTTTCTTGGGAAGAGAAAACATGGAAGCAGCAATGCAGATGGGATTGACTTTGAAGGCAAAACGTATTATTAAAAATTAATTCTATTTCCTCAATAGGTCAGACTGTACAGTCTGGAGTATTTTTGCAGTTTTGATAATTAGAGTGTAATCTGGCCTGAACCTGATAGCACTTCTCCTTGCGAATTAAAAATAGATCTGCCATGGGAATACAATGATCTAACATTGTTTCTCTTTCTTATTCCAGGTTTACAAGATTTCTGAAAGATGGACTATGATTGTTTTTTTTTCTAACAAGAACCACTGTGACCTAATAGACACTGTTGAAGGCGTATTATTGTCTCAGTCTTGTTGTCTTCCCTGCATATTACCTGAAAAAGTACCAGGCCTCAGGAATCACTTATTTTAAGAAGATGGTAAAGAATATTTTAGCCAAACAGCTCTGCTGTCCTTACTTTTCTAGATTGGAAGGAGACGGGCCGAATCCTATCTAAGCTTTGCACTGCCAGAACAACAGAGCAGTGTAAGCCCCTTTATGGAAGGGTGAAAACCAGGCTACCATTGAGCCAGGATCCTATCCTCTCTTTTTGAACCCATCTTGCCCCTTTTCACTCCTCAGACATATGGCAGCTATATAGCTGGTGTAGGTCTGAGGAGATCCATAGGCCACCAGGAGGCCTATGCAGAGGTAAGTAGAAAATAATTTTATTTACCTTCAGCAGGCGTCCTGGTTGCCCCCCATGCCCCCATTGAATGCAGTGCACACTCTGTCAGCCCGGCTGCTTTGGAGCCAATGGTGGGAGACAGAATTGGGTACTTGATCTTGCAACTTGATACCTTATGGTTATCAGCAGTCTTTTGCTTTCCAAAGAACTGAGACTTCAGATTAACAGGAGCATAAAATATCAACAGACCTACTGCTGTTCCTCCATCTTGACAAGTGTTGTTACCCATAGTCAGGTGGAATAGTGGTACAGGTTGAATATCCCTTATTCAGACAGCTTGGGATGGGAAGTTGTCTGGATTTTGGGTTAGTCTGGATTTCAGAATATTTGTATAAATATAATGAGATATCTTGGGGATGAGACCCAAGTCTAAACATGAAATTCATTTATGTCTCATATACACCTTATACACATAGCCAGAAGGTAATTTTATACAATATTTTAAAATAATTTTGTGCCCCGGCATGCCTTGCGCTATGCCAGCCAGGTGCTGGAAAAAGCTTTTTAAAAAGTCATAGCCCCCCCCCCCCAATGTCTGGATTTTGGAATACTCTGGATTTTGGATATCCGGATAAGGGGTAATCACCCTGTACCCGTGCCAAATAATGGAACATAGAACTATATTGTGAGAGCTAGCCAAGGTACTGAAATGTAGCTCAATTTTTCTGATGGGTATGTTATACTGTACAAACCAAAAAAAAAAAAAATCCTCAACCACTTCATATCCCTCCCTCTTGACTTATGAGTATGAAGAATATTTTAAAGAACAATCAAAGCCATCACCCATTAAAAATGCCCTTCGTCTTTGAACCATAGAACTGTTCCAACCAATGCCAAACATTTTGGCTGATTGATAGAGTGATGAGGCGTATCATAGGGAGAAAAAAGTCTATTTCAGGGTATGTAGGTGGTTTTTTTTTTTTTTTAACCAAACCTACGTCAAAGGCTCATCTCATGCCAAGGACACTTGTGGCTTTCTGTTGGTTTTCACCTGTGGTGTATATGCCCTAAAGATGCTGGAAAGTACTTTACCATTCCGTAGTATTTTAGTTGGTTTTATTACATATTTCTTGTTCAAAATGTACTAGCAAGGCCCATGAGAGGGGGGTAAAGGGGGTGAATTGTATCCGGGCCCAGGGTCAAAAGGGGGCCCCAGGAGCCAAAGGAGGGGGCCCAGAAATTTCCTGGGATCTCAGCTGGCCTCATGGAGAGTGAAAGACAGGGGCTGGGTCAACTGGGAGACCAGGTGTACCAGGCAGGTAGGCCTGGGTGCCATACTAGGAAGACTGGTAGACCTGGGCTCCAGGGACTTTGCTGCCCTCCCCCGGTTTCAATTTTCCCCTCCCCCTTTAAGAATGGGCCCAAAAGAAACTTTGTACCCCCTGATAAAATTCCTCTCAGAGGCCCTGGATACTAGTTCATATACTATATCTTGTATACATCTTAATCATTGCATATTGCATATGCACATATACCTCGTAATCATTTTGGGGGGAAAAACCATATTTATATTTAGCAATGTGTCGAAAGCCCAGACATTCTGATAAGCAAGATATATGAAAGCACGCAACTGATTTGCTCCTTGTAATTACAGAAAGAAAAAGCACACAAAGAGTCTGTGCTAGCACCTTGCTTTACTCTTCTGACTTACCTCGCACAAGATAACTCGCCACCGACAACTTCAGCTGAGAATTGAACTCCTTGAATCTAAATAGGTTTAATTTTATCATGAACTGCCTCTCATAAGACGACTGTAATTAAATAAAGCATAAACACATTCAATCCCATTCTCCCAAACATGGATTTGAAAGGACATATATTACATGGGTAATGGAAATATGCACATGACAGAAGGCCAAAAGCTGGTACAGTCATTAATAGATATAGCTTCCGTTAATAGAATTTGCAGAGAAAGAGAAAACTCAGGCCTTCTACCTAAGAAAGGGGATCAGTCAGTGCACATCAATGTCATCATTACACATGTGCAAAAATAGCAGTTGTGTATTTCACAAAAAGTCTACAGTCAGTTTTAACATTTAAGACTCACCTACCACATCACATTGTCTATTATAGTTACAGCGCAATCCTGTGTAACCCTTGCACCGGTGTTAACAGTAGATCCGCCAGTGTAAGTGCACTTATGCCAGTGTAACTTGCCGTACGCTGACAGATGCAGGACGGACACCAGTGTAGCCCCCCTCGGACACCGCGCATACACAGTTCGGATGCAGGATGGATGCCAGCGCAACTCTGCCGGTGCAGGGGGCATTCCGGGTCTGCACTGGTGGAGTTGCACTGACGTCTGTCCTGCATCCGAACTGCGCATGCGCAGTGTCCAAGGGGGGGTTACGCTGGTGTCCGTCCTGCGTCCGGCAAGTTACACTGGCATAAGTGCACTTACACCGGTGGATCTACTGATACACCGGTGCAAGAGTTGATGGACAGTTGAAACACTAGAACTCTGAGACAGTAGGGTCTTTAGTTCAGTGGTACAGCACATGGTTTGCATGAATTACAAGGTTCAATCCCTGCCTTATCTAATCAGAAGAATATTATGTGGTAGCAAAGGTGTCGCTCCGGTAGGGGCGGGGCCCTAAGTTTCGCTTACAGGATAGCTATATGGTTGTTAAATGTCGAAAGACATGCCCTTTGGTCAGTATTACAGCAAGACTCTTTTTTCATCACTTCGCGTGTTCACATACTCGAGTCCAGGTATTCAAAATAGGTTCCAGTTGGGTTGAGCCATGGTAAGCTCTGGCTACAATTGAGCCCTGTCTTCTAGATCCAGGGAAAAAATTGAAAGTAATTAGAATTAAGAAAAACAAACCATCAGCATAATGAAATCAAGAAGAGTGTATGCAATTTAAAGGAATCACATCACTTAAATTTCTTATCAAGAAAACAATAACCAAAATGTTATATTTCAAATATAGAACACCTTACCGTAAGTGAACCCATCATAGACTTAATTTGGACTCACGAGAACTGTTACTGACATTAGATTTGCAAGAGCTTCCAAAAATAAGATCCATGGCCCTTAAAACCCATAGATCTGTGATTCTAGGCAGGCACAATCCTGCCTAAGTTTAGGCCAGTGGAGCAAGTGCTCCACTGGCCTAAGATGTCACAAAAGTGCCGTAAGGCACTTTTCCAACACCTCTAGTGTAAGTGGTGCCGGCGCGGAGGCCAGCACCACTTGCACCGCTGCCCAACAGACTACATGCCGCCAGACGCAGGTCAGTGCTGCGCCGGGCAACGGGAGGGTATGGGGAGGGCGGGACGGTCGGAAAGGGGGGGCCACTGGCCAGCCTAGCCTGGGAGGGGGCAGGGATATCGGCGCTGGGTTGCGTTGATATCTCGATCTCCTTCCCAGGCCGGGCTGGCCTTACACAGCCTCGCAGGACTAAAGAGTTGGCGTGCATCCAAGGAGGCCCATTGGGGCCTCCAGGGCTTACACTGGGGGAAGGGGACAAATGTGAGGACCATGTCACGGTCCTGCACCCCAAACTGACCACTAACCACAGGCTTTCCTCCTCTTCCTCTTGAGTAGCTCAACTCAAGCCAAATTAAAAAGATAACTAAAATTAGGGTAAGGACTGTAATCAGTTCCTTCATCAGAAAAACCCTCACACAGGGCTAATAACATAAGTTACTTTTATTAAAACAATTTATTAAAATACTTTTATCCTTCAAGGATAGAAACAGAACAAAAAAACATCAGCAGAGAGAACTATACAAATCCACTACAATCTTCTAACAGAAAGAGCAAAAGGAGACTACTTCCTCAAACTTACTCACTCCTCCAGATGTCCTAGCTCACTTCTAAATGGCCGGCCACCATATCTTAGGCAAGATCAGGCTTGCCAGTCTTTGGAATGACGATGAAAGCACATGAGGTGCTAACTAATAGAAGGCAACATTGTCTGAAGCCTCTAACTAAGGCAAATCAGAATATCATTGAAAGGAGCAAAGAATATACACAGGCCATGGGCAATATTTAAAATATTCAGAAATAACATACTCAGTAATAGAAGTCAATTTACCTTCAGGCAAGATATAGTTGTTATGCAATATACTGTACTGAGAAAATGAATGAGGAGCGAAGGTATATAACTCTAGTACAATAAAGGTGAAGCTGAAAGGAAGAGTGTAGCATTACAAGAGCATAACTCACTATAACAGTGATCTTCAACCCTGGGGTCATGACCCCAAGGTCTGGAGGGAGACAATGTCTTTCCCTTTAAAGGGAGTGGTGACTCGGCGGTGACATCAGGACGGTGGTGATGATAGCACTGCTGGGTTCTTGCTGCCGCCAACTAAGTGAAAAGGGTTTCTTTGGACTCATCTGTTGGCGGTGGCCGCAGACTGGTAAGTCCACCCCCCTTTTTTTTTACTTAGGCGGCAGCATGAACCAGGAAATGCTGTCGCTGCCGAATAGCAAAGACTTACAGCAACCTTTCCCTTCAGGTAAAAGTTGAAAATCACTGCACTATATAACATTGTCATTGATGGTCCTCCAGCAAAGTTCCTTTTCTGATAGGATCTCTCACAGTATACTTCACTACAATTTCATCAGGTTATGCGGGCTGGAGTTCACTGCAAAATGGCCGCTAACAGTGTGTCAGAGCACTCTGTCAGCAGCCATTTTGCATGCACTGCTGCAATAGGCAGCAGCGCTGCAATGCCGCCACCAGTTCTGGCCACACCTGCTGGAACAGGAAAGGCAGCAGTGGGGGCCGGGAGGGGGTGAAACTGGGCAGGGAGGCAGCAGGAGGGGTGGATCTGGCAGCAGTGGCATGCACCAGATCCTATACCAAGACTTTTCCAAGACTCCCTGCCCCTTTCTTTTCCTCCTTGGACTTGCGCCAGCTACAGAGCTGCCACAGGTCCAAGGAGATCAATTGTGAATGGGAGGCTTATGGAAGGGTAAAGGGAAATAAATACCCGAAGCATCCTGATCTGCCACCCTGCTGGATACAGCACGTGCCTTTTTGGCATGGCTGCATCACTGGGGAGGGAGGATAGGATTGGGCTCTATGTCAGTGATGTACCTAACGCCCAGTAGGAGGGGGAGTCGCGAACGAAAGTGCTGCCCCCTCTCCCGCCGGAGGTGACGTCGTCGTGGCCACGGCTGCTCAAAGCCTTCCAAGGCTCCAGGCGGGTGGGCCAAACAACATGCATCTTTTTTTGCCGCAGCTTGCCCGTGTCCTTTTTGCCGTCGCCGCGTAGTTGTCGCCCCCTATGCTTCTGCCCTACATGATACAAACTCATTGCTACATATAAGATCCCAGGCACGATCCCTGGCATCTGCAGTTTTAAAAGCTCAGGTAGCAGGACTGAAAATGATCTCTACCTGATACATCACAGAGCTGCTGCATGACAAAGGATGAGCTGCACCAATCGTATCACAAGTGATATGCAGATATTCACAGTTTTGGAGGGGTATTAGTACTGGAATGGTTTTTTGTTTTTGCTAAATGTATAGCAACTTATTTAGTGCACTGATAACCAAGTAGGTCAATATTTGGGGCAATATCACTTCGCTAAAAGATCCACATTTCAAAATACAGATCCCTATGAATTGATATGCAACGTCAAAAATAATGGGTCCATTCAGTACAACAAAGATTGTGACACTTTTTGTTAAGAGAGAGAAAACACTTTTTAAAAGGTATAGTTTATCAGATTCTGAGTGTTATTTACAATCTGTTAAGAACTGATATCATTTTCAGCATATATAAAGTACAATATTAAGACCAATCTTCGCCCAATAAAGCTTACAGGCTAAATGAATAATTTTATTAAAAGTAGATTACAATTCTTTTATGATTTTGTTAAATAAAATTTATGATTTTATTAAAAGTAGAAGTACAAACCACTAATGCTCGCAGAAAATTCCTTTGTGGCATACAGATCTACCTGGTTATTTAACATAAGAACATAAGAAGAGCCCTGCTGGATCAGGCCAAAGGCCCATTTAGTCCAGCTTCCTGTATCACACAGTGGCCCCACCAGATGCCTCAGGGAGCACACAGCCAACAAGATAACCTCTTTCCTGCTGCCACTCCCCTGCACCTGGCACAGAGAAAACCTACTTCCAAAGCCAGGAGGTTGCTTATGGCTTGCAACCTGTGATGGTCTTTTCCTCCATTTTCCTGTCCAAACCCCTTTTAAAGGCATCTAGGCCAGGTGCCATCACCACATCTTGTGGCAAGGAGTTCCACAGATGAATTACATGCTGGGTAAAGAAATATTTTCTTTTGTCCATTCTAACTCTCCCTCCACTCAGTTTTAGTGCATGTCCCCTGGTTCTGGTGTTGTGCGAGAGGGATGCAAGGATTTATTTAGTGCAAGGATTATTTTTTTGTTCACCTAGCATAGTGATCCACCAAAGCACACTCACTTGGCAGTAAATTTATTGGAATACATGAATCTTTCTTCCAAGAAAATAGGCTTAGAATGGGGTCATGGGATATACAGGGCACCCAATGTCCGCTGATTCACTTATCCGTGGATGGCCCCCCCACGGTTGCGCGCAACCCTCCCCAGGCACTTTTAGTGCAGACAGCTTCGTTTCTTCTTTACAGGCAAGCAAAGAGCAGCCTCGTGCTACTTCTTGCAGGCCCCTCCAGCGAGATTAGGTGCTAGAGAGGCTCTGCAAGGTTAACAGGAAGTGCTTCTGTTAACCTTGCAGAGCCTCTCTAGCACCTAGTATCGTTGGAGGGGCCTGCAAGAAGCAGCATGAGGCTGCTCTTTGCTTGCCTGTAAAGAAGAAACGAAGCTGTCTGCACTAAAAGTGCCTGTGTGTGTGTGTGTGGGGGGGTCGCGCACAACCGTGGGGTTTTTTTTGCATGTGCCCGCAGGGGATCTTTAGAAAACAATGGAGGGGTGTTCATCTCTATCTGTAGTTTTCACATATCCGCGGGGAGGAGGGTCTGGAACCAATCCCCCGCGGATACAAGGGTGGGGCCCTGTATTATTTTTTCCATTGCAAAATTCCTCCTATTACTTTCAGTGTCAAGAGCATAGTTTTGTTCTTCAATGGAGGAAGGTGATAGGCGGGCCTGATACACAAACAAAAGAGGGAGCATTTATAAAGCAGTGTTTCTTTGGGATTCCATCCATACTATTAAATTATTTGAAAATAAAGGACAAACACTGGACAAATGAGATAAGACTGTGTGAGATTCACAAAAAGGAATGATTCACCTGCAGTGGCCTGTGGAATACGTTCTCAGTTGCAAGCATACTTCAGATTCAACCTTTCTCTTTATTTTCTTGCACTCTCAACTGCCTTTCAACATTTCTGTTGAAGTTTGTTATGTCTGACACTGACGAAAGATGCAAGCAATTAGCATGGCATCTATTTTTCTTGTGCTTGTGGATGAGCACTTTGTTCGGCTGTAATACCAAGCACACTTACTGGGAAGCAAGTCACATTGAACTCAGTGGAATCCCAAATCCTGAAACTGATGGAAAATGACCGCGTTTCGTTACCTCAAAAGTTGGTGGCAGAGCTTTATTGATTAACGTGTTCTCTTTGGTCCATGAACACAGGTTATGAAATCTTATACTAGACTAGAAATGATCTGTATAGCGGTGGTTTTGAAACCGTTTCAGGGATTCCTCAGAAGCTTGCCAAGGGTTCCTCCATGTGAAGATCAACGGTAGTGAACAAGCTTCTCCTAAAGACAGCTTGCCCTCCATCTGCTTCCCCTGTTTTAGGATATTGGGTGTGATTTAGGACAGGGCTTCTCAACCCCTTCCTGGCCGAGTGCCACTCTCCTGCTGCGTACCACTGGATGTGACTGGTGATGACATCATTGCCAGTTACTTCCAGGTTTTCAAGTTTTTGGAGGCCAGAAAACACAGGTAGGAAGCTCTGGGCAGGTGGGAGGGCCCTTCTCAGCATTCCTGAAAGGCTTGGCCAAAGGTAGGAGCCTCTTGGGAGCAAAAAATGTACCATTGAATGCGTCACGTCAGAGCAGGGTTCCGGCGGTCCGAGTACCACCAGCAGTCAGCTGAAGTACCACTGATGGTACTAGTATCACTGGTTCAGAACCCCTGATTTGCGATATAGATTAACACCACAATCCTATGCCATCTACTCAGAAGTAAGTTCCATGGTGCTAGGTGGGGTTTACTTCCAGGAAAGTGTGTAGAAAGAAAGAAGGTAGAATACCACTACTGTAGAAACATTGAAGAGAGCATTATTGCAATGTATTTAGTACACATAAATATGAATGTTGATTAGTCATAAGGCCTTTTAGGGCGCAATCCAAACCTACTTAGGCTGCGGTTGTAACCAGTGGCCCAGCGAGAACGGGAGGCCCCAGAACGGAAAAGGGATTCAAATCCCCTCCAAAAGGGGAATTCAAAGGGGATTTGAATCTCCTTTCCGTTCTGGGGCCTCCCGTTCTCGCTGGGCCGCTGGTTACAACCGCAGCCTAAGTAGGTTTGGATTGCGCCCTTAGAAGTATGCCATATACTGAACATAGCCAGCCACCACCACCACCCCTTTCAACATGGCTATGGCAGTGGACAACGACTTCCAAATCCAGAAACATAGAATGGCAGGATGTGATAGGAAAAGAACAAACTTTACTATTTCTTCTTCATAGACTTAAAGATTTTGTGGAGGCATTTCATCTGGAGAGTCTTGAATGAAAATCGGGAATGGTGCTTTTAAAGCAAAAGTAGGCAAGCACCCACACACTTTTCATGTAGAGGTGGAAGGAAGATCAGTTACATACACTATCTTACAGTCCAATGGGGCATATACGGTGGAAGATCTCTTGATCCACTGCCGTAAGTGCTGCTGTCGCGTTGCAAACACTGTTCCACTGCCATGTTCTATGGAGCCACTGGTGCAAACAGCTGGAGGCTCTGTGCACATGCCAGAGGCTCCTGGATGCCCCACCAAAGCAGGTAAGGTGGTGGAGGGGGCGGTTCGGGGGAGGATCAGGGCAGGGAGCAGGCCAAACCAGGGGAGCTTGGGGTGGAACTTGGTGGCAGCAGTGCACACTAACATCCTAGCCCCCTTTCCTGGCCTGAACTTGCCCCCTGAGGCTCCTCAGACTTATGCCAGCTAAATAGCTGGCATAGGTCTAAGGAGACCCACTGGCGGCCAAGCAGCTACCAGGACATAAGTAAAAGAGATTTTTACTTACCTCTCCCGGGCCGTCTGGTTGCTCCCCCCACCATAGGATGCAGCTTGCGCTCCATTGGCGCAGCTGTATCACGTAACCTGGTGGGGTATAGGATTGGGCCACTAGTAGCAATAATATGCTTGATAAAGTATGGAAGAGGACACAATCCTTGATATTCAAGTATCATCTGATACTTCAGTGCTGGAATCACTCATAGTTCCACTGAAACCAATGGAGCTATGTGTTTGCTTGCAAATACTAACAGGTTTGCTTGTAAGTATTTGCAGATACAGCACAGCAAATTGAGCCAGACATCTAATTCTGAATTGCATGAATCAAAGTCTTCAGCTGTAGTGGTGGAAATTGTATGTTTTTAGGAGAATAATGACATGGCAATGAGATTAATTATGGTGCAGAAGTCCTAAGAACTTGAGAAAGGTCCTGCTGGATCAGACCAAAGGTCCATCTAGTCCAGCATCTTGTTTTCCACAGTGGCCAACCAGATACTCCTGAGAAGCCCATAAGCAGAACAAGGAGGCAAATAGCCCTTTTTTACTGTTGCTTCCTAATGACAGGTATTCAGAAGCATACTGCCTCTCTCTGAACCTGGAGATAGCATATAACCATCATGATCATTAATAGCCATTAACAGATTTTTCCTCCATGGATTTGAAATCCATGTATTATTTCCATCAGCAGTGTAGTTGTAATTTTGAAGTGCAGGAGCTCATCGTGACTTTCTCCCACAGCCACACCTCCTTTGCCATGCTGCACTACAACACACACAAACACACACACACTCAACTTACAATAACTTCATTAGAGTGTTTTTCTTCTCTGCCATGTATTTCTACTTTGAAAATTATTACACTTTATTTAAAGATCTCATCCCATTATGTAAAGATTTCATCAGTGGTATAGCTGGCGTTTTTCCAAGGGGGCCGTGGGCGGGACGGCACGTCTTTGTCCCGCCCCCACCAGCGGAATGGAACCTTTTGGCCCGCCCACAGCCCCCTTGGAAAAACGCCAGCTACACCACTGGATTTCATCCCAAATTTTCATCCCTAACCTCCCCCTCCAAGATAAGTCAGGTATGTTAGAGTGCTAGCCTCTGCACATTTACTCACATGTGTTCAGTAGGAATTTCTAAATTTGCTTTAAGAATGTAGCCTTAATGCAAGATGCGCTACATACTGTACTGTCTCTCAGGCAGCCCTTGGGAAAGGCAATGGTTTGGACATTAACAGATGTCCCTAGACAAATTTCTCAGTCTGACTCCTGCTGTTTCTCCTTTTTGAAAAAAGGTTTCAAAGGCAGCACCTGAGCACTCCTGCTGATGATGTCACTGATGATGTCACTGCTCCTGCTGCAGGAGGTTCTGGAGCTCCGCTTCCCCTCGACTGCACCCGATTCCCATATTTCCATGTACATGGACAATAATATCCATACTCCATTTTCATTACCTGATATCCACAATTTATCTTCATGATGATTGGCATCTTAATAGTTGCTCTGGACACACTTCCATTGGCTAGGCCTAGCAACTATTTAGAACGCTTGAAGTGAGCTTTTGAGAGATACAGAACTCTACCAAGTATAAATAATTATAAGCATTCAAAGCCAAAAATATATGTTAAACATGTTCCGAACACTTGAATTGTGCTATATAAATGCTGCTGCTGCACTTTTGTTTCGAAAATCTATGTCTGAAAGCATGCTCTAAATCAAATACTCGTATCCTGCATTTTGAATATTAGTAGGTCCAATAAAAGGTACCACGTAAGTCCCCCTGTTTGTGGATTCAGCTGGATCGCACAATCTTTCCTAGTCTATACATGATCTGAGAGGTCATTTGAGAGAGAGTGACTTTTTCAAGGCAATCAAGGGGAGAGCAGGACATCAACCCACATCTACTAAGCCTATTGGCTTAGAGACAGTGCCATGGTGATCCTACAAGAACCCAATGACAAAGCCCCAATGAAGTTGCATGGCTGCCATCTTGATGGCAGTCAGCACAGTGACAAGGCGTGGGGTTCCTGTGACACACCATTCCTTTTCAGCAGGGTAATTAGTACCTTTATGTGCCTTCTCCATCTTCCTGCTATGATGAGGTCAGTGGTAGTACCAGTAGGTGCTAATGCCAAGAAGTGCCGGTAGCGATGAGCAGAAGTCATCAGCTGATGAAAGAATGACAAGGCATAAAAGGGAATATGGCAGTAGCATTATGAGGCAGTCTGACTTTGCAAGATGTGATGGGCAGAGTAGTCAGAAGAGGTGGTTGCGCCTGGCAGATATCACATAGGTTGCAAACAGAATTGTGTTTGGGCTTAGTTATGGCTCCGTTGGATCCTAAGTAAGTACAACGTGCCTTTTCCTCTTCATTTCTTCTCCCTTGAAATGGGCTAGGTACCAGAGGCCACAATCTCAGCTATACCTCTGCAGCCTATTTTATTGTGTGGTACATCAAACACTAATGTTCATTTTGCACTTCTGTCCTATCTTCTCTTATTGGCTTTGACAGAGTCTTACCTGCCTCCCTCAGGTTCTAAATAGACAGGGTTGCCAAATGAAGCTTGTGCCTTCCAGTGTCAGACGGTAAAAGGACATGTTGCAAGTATGGTTCCTCATAGATCCATCATATGTCATGACTTATTATTGATTCTGGAAATCAAAAAACAGACTCAAACAGAAAAAGTAGTACAGCCATGTACTGTATATGTACAAAGACTGTTTTCCTGGTCTGGGCTTCTAATAATTGCCCTGTGAATTTTAGAACCTTGTTTCTAAATTCATAATGGTTTGACAACCATAAAGATAAGTTACTTGGAGAACAGATAGAAGATTCCTGTAATACTCTGGCAATTGTCACTGTGGTGTGAGAAACGTTCCAAGAGAAAGAATATGTGGATAGGATACCTGCCTTTGGTGGGTAGGCTTAAAAGTTATGCTCTGCTTTGGGGAATTTGAAGGAAAATAATTACGGCTCTGTTTGGGAAAGCACATCCCCTGCTGTGAAATGGGAGCACAACTATTCCATTCTAACAGAGAAGGGTTGTATGCAAAAAGTCATAATGGTCAGGTCTTATAGGAGAGAATATGCAAAGCACACCAAAATATTATTTGGCTAGCTAGTGGATCTTTCCATTAGATGCCATTCTGTAGGCTGTTTTCCACAAATGCACATGAAATACCACAGTATCTTACATCAATGTTGCCCATTGTACAGTATTTTGTTCCTCTTTTATAACGCAGCAGGTACCCCCAGCATCCTATACTAATCCACATATTTAATTCCTTTATTTTTTCGGATTGAATACTGTTCTCCATTTGTGTTTGCCTTAGCTACAGTGAAGTAGGTCTCCATCCTTAGAATGGTCATTTTTAAAACCATACATACTTGAATCTGTGCTTTTCCATGACTATACAGTACATCAATCCGTTCATGATAAATATCATGGACCACATTCACCGGCCACCTTTTCAAGGCTGCAACTGTTCAGCTGCATGTACGTAAGCTTAACTGAGGTCAATGGGAGTTACACAGGCGTAAGTGCCTAGGTTTGAAACCTAAATGTGCCATTGAAAAGAGTCTACACCTTGTTTATAATAAATCCCAGTTTAAAGAGGTCATTCCTCAGCTCTGGATTGGCCTAAAATGTCAGGACACTAACCCTTTAGGTTTCCATTCAAGTTGATTCCCAAGAAGCATGACTACCAATCACTTAAGGGACAGAACTGTCTAATTGTCTAACCATAGATGAGGCAAAGATGGATTGCCCAGAGCAGAAGTCACTGACATTCAGGGAAGCCTGTCTTTGACTTTGCAGTCAAGCCAGATTTGGAAAGAAATTGAGAGTTCAGAAATGGCAAACATTTTAACAGGAGCAACAGATTGTAATCTAGCAGCATCAAGTCTTAGGAAGCCTTATAGTCAGAAATGACTGAACCCACCTGGTGCAACAATTTAGAGTGGGAATAGCAGGGGGAAAAGTAACCATTATTCTGCCCCTTGCCATTGTTCAGTAAGCCATTCAAAGCAGTCAGAGATTAACGTTGGCTTTGGCAAGATGTAGTTATGCTCTACAGTGAATTCAACTTTTAATGTGTGGGATACTGAGGATCAGCCCTTGCAGTTTTATTTTAGGAGACAGAGGTTGTATTGGATAAGGTATACATAACGAAGGACACCTTAACTGACAATGGTATATTACCACTACAGCTCCAAGTAGTGTTCAGTAGTTTTATGATCTAAGAACAGTTCATATGTCAAGGCAATTTAAGAAGAAGACGTGATTGGCTCTGTCATAGTAAGATCCCAAAGAGGATCCAAGATCTTGGGTAAAGCTGGGCACACTATGGTTTCTGACCTCACCACACAACTGGGATATCAGCCTTTCATTGCAATGTTAGGTTCACTGCCAGAGCTACTGATGCTCTTCCAACCAGCACTGTCGTATTCCAAACCCTCAGCTCTTTTGGTTGTTTTTCAGTCATATGTTGTAATATTGCACCTATTCGGGTTTAGGGCATCAGCACTACTGTACTACGCTAGTCCCCAAGCCCCCTACTATGCTTGCAGATACTACTGTCCATCAGTTTGCAGTTGATGCCTTATGGGGCTCCAATGATGAAGCAGCAGTTATTGCAGACAAAATTGAAAGAATCACGGTCACTGTAAGTAAAGAGTTGGAAAACACTGTAGCATGAAAAACCCACAGATAAAAGTAAAATTGTACTTTTCCCCCAGTAGGTTCACTATAAACCTGGAGCTGAACCATAATTCTTCACAGGCAAAAGGCTGGCCGATCTGTTTCTCTCCAGTCCTCTGGATATGTGCAGTTCACTTCTAGGCACATTTACTCAGAAGTAGGTACCACAGAGTTCTGTGGGACTTCATCCCTAATAAGTATGCTTAGGCATGCAGCGTGAATCGCCTATATGTTAGGGTTGACTTCTCAGATACTTCCTTAGATTTGCCCCCCTAATGAAAGCACCTTGAAATGATCCATTAATCAAAACTTCTGAAAACATCTGTTGACACTAGTCACTTCTTCAAGAGAAGTGCCACAACAGGCAACCAGAACGTATGCCAAAAGACCAGTATGCTGCTTCCCCAGTTGCCATTGGTCGCATCCAAAAGCAGAAGGCGAAATGCTGAGGAAAGAGAATGGACAATTTGCAGGCACTCAAGAATAAACCTGGCCCTTGCATTCCATTCTTGCTTCCCAGCAAAGTTTTTGGAATTGGAAATTTGCTTTCATTTTCTTATAAACAGAGCTATAAGGGAAGGAGAATGATTGTGTATGAAGATTTCCCTCTACAGGTGGTTGGAGACTGTGGCAGCTTTTCACTCTTGCATCAGAGAGGAGGTCTATTTTCTCTCACCATGGACTTCCTTATCATTTTGCTTGTTCCCCTTCCTAATGTTTGCCACCTAATCTTAGGGGTGGAGAGTCGCCTATGGCAGAAATTCCCATTCGTTTCTTTCTTTACTTTTGCCCTGATAGAGCAGCATGTTATTTTATAACTGCATGTCATTGTATGCAATTAGCTTTTCATATGCATGATCATTAGTAAAGTGAGTTCTCCCTTTGCCCCAACATGGCAAAGTAAAAATAGAAAGGTCTGCCAAAAATGGGTAGAAACGCCATTCGTATATGCATTTCTCCTCCCCAGTTTTTTTTTTGGGGGGGGGGGGTATGGTCCACAGACTTTATCTTCTCCAGGTGGTAGGCTCCCTCCCCCCCTCCGCTTATACAATATTGTCTGCAAAAATTATCAAACACACTGACAACACAACCCGTGACAGCCTGGAGAACTTTTTTTCTCAAAGGGAGGGTTTGCTGGCCAATGCATCGTGCAGCTTTCCAAAAGGCAGGCAGCAACAGCAAATCAGCAAAGTCTGCTCTTTGCAAAAGCATCCAGCAACTGAAATAAGAAAACTTTGCAAAAAGCAAAAGCACAACACACACACACACACACACACACACAACAGAGATAGACAGGGAGAGACAGAGTGCAGAGAAACCTACCTTGCAAAATCTTCTTCACTTATGTGTGCAAATAAAAAAATAAACAAAACAAAGCATTTTTTTCAAAGCAAAAGAAAGGAACGAAAGGGGGGGGCGCCTTCCACCCCACTCGCCTTAGCTGGATTTCTAGGGAATTTTGGCGAGGGCTGCGAAAGGAGGGAAAGGATGTGGGGGCTTACATTAAAAAAACAAAACTCCAGCGTTTGGAGCTGTGCACCTTAGCAAAAGGCAGTGTGGATTTCGCGTACTGTGTGTCTGTACAGTACTCTTCCAGGAGAAAGGCAAAAAAAAAAATTCAGTTCGTGTTCTCCGCCTGACTTGGAGACAGAGAGAAGCAAACCCCCTCCCACTCACCCTCCCACCCACGCATCCACCCCCACACCACCAATCCAGGCACCTCCTGAGTAACTGATCAGAGCAGAATAACTCATCACCCACGTTTGCAAGCCTCCCTCCACCATCCCCTCCCCCCTCCGTTTGGGGAGCAAATTGCCAATGCACGCACCTTCGCTAGCTCTATTTATAGGCTCCTAATGCTGTGTGTGCGTTGCATTCACAACCTGACTGTGTGTGTGTGTATCAATAACGTTGCTTTGACAGGTAAAAAGGGATTTTTTTTTTTGCACTGCAGTGCGTCTGATCACAGTTGTAAAATATTTTTAATGTGTGTTCATGCAAACTGCATATATCATTCTTTTTAATTGGGGAGGGGGAGAAATTCGGGAGAACTGTTGGAAGGCAGGCAGACGCCGTTGAACGCACACTCGGGGTTTCATTTTTTGCAAGGACTCTGTGTGTGTGTGTGTGTTGTGTGTGTGTGAGTGTGTGAGTGAGTGTCTGTGCAAGAGCCGGGGTTTTGTTGGAAAAGGCTTCCAGCCCTTGGCTCTCGGTAGCACAGTCAGTTCCTCCAGTGTGTGCTATTGACCTGCATTGACGTCATTGCGTCATTAGGTCTCCCTTAGAAACACTGACTTTCAAAAATAGTATCAAATTAATTCAACTGGCAGAGAGAGGCCACTAGCTGGAATGAGCTATAAAACTCCAGAATCTTCAGCTCAGCTTTGCTGCGTTCTCTCCCCCCACCCCCCAAAATTCCCCCCTCCCAGAGGAAAAGAAAAAGAAAGATGAACATTGTATGGAAAATACCATTGATAGAAATAAGGGGGAAAGGGGAATAAAATTAGATTGCAAGCCCCAGACCAGCCTCTCCCCCCTTTCCCCCTTCTCTCTCTCTCCCCCGTCCTCCTCCCTTTTCTGATCTAAAAATAACCCCCTTGCTTGAGCTGACTGCGGTATCTTTTGTATTGCATCTTTCTGTTTTTAGCCTTTGCTTTGCATGAGGCACTGAAGGGTACCCACAGGAGATCAGAGAGGCACAAGATATTGATCTATGGAGACCCCCCCCCCAGTGTGCCCAAAATTGGCAACAAAAGGGCGCTGCACCTTGTTTTTGGCCAATGGAGCCTAGATTGGTGTAGATGACACGGGAGCTGGGGGGGGGGATTTTAGGATACAGTTCAGATTCCCCCTTCAAAGCATAGCAGCTTGTTTCCACCACCCCTCCTCTCCATTCAATTCCTTTGTAGGAAACACACACACTTCATTCCTCTCCCCCTCTCCCAAGCCTCACGTGGACGTGTGGGCAAGCACATGTAACCCCCATTCATACAAACACAATGCATTGGAGCGTAGGTAATAATGTGCAGAGACGGTACATTCACAAACAGCATCACAGACTCTTTCATGCAAGTTGATTTCATTGAAAGGACATCCTAGCCCAGAGGAATTTGAGTAGCCTAGTGGATTTTTAAGTTTACAAGTTGCTTATTAAATCTTCTTTTGAGTTCATCCTAACCTGGGAAAACGGAGGAAGGGGAAAGAACCCGTTCTCTCTCCCCCCCCTCTCTCCCCCCCCATCCCTGCATTTTCCTTTTGGAAACTGATGCAAGAGTAAAGCAGATTTTTTAAAAATCGTTGATACAAATGCTCTTTCAATCAATGAGGGAGTCGTCGTCGTTCCCGATGGAACAGTAGGAGCCACAGAGGGGGGGATGGGAGACCGAAGGAATAGGTTTGTTGCCAAGATACTAGTGGTAGGAGGAGTTGGGATACTGTGGCTAAGAGAGGAGTGGCTGAAATATGTGCAAGGAGCAAAAGCAACAGTCTTGGGGGTGTACCCTAAATTGATGTTAGGGTATATACGTTTGAGTAAAGGCACCATTTTGAGATGCACTCACCACATTTTATTCAGACATTCAATTTTCTCTTTGGGATCAAGGTCAAGGAAAACAGGTTTTGCCAATTTGTTATTGAAACTAGCTGTGCTCAGTGCTGATTGGCTGATACCTGTACCATCACAAATCCATCTCTCCCATCCCTGTTCTTCTTGGAGCACTTGTTCTACTTTAATAACATTACTTTTTTTCCCCAAACTGGACTCATCCCACTGGAGAAAAAACATATATTCTTGTTTGTATGCAGTGTTAGTCATAGCCCAATCCTATCCACCCCACTCCCGATGCAGCAGTGCCAAAATGGCGACTGCTGCATCCTATGGTGGGGGTAGAGTCGTAGCAATAGATAGTGCGGGAGGCGGCAGACCCCTGGTAGGGGGTGGTACCCCTGCACTGGGCAACAAGTGGGAGGTGCGTGCGGCAAAAATGGTGGTGGCGGTCTTTTTTCCTCTGCCCTGGCCATGAAATGTAGCCCGCCCGCCCATGTAGGCTTATCCCGGCCGAAAAATGCCTGGGGATGGGTGTTTTCCGTCCAAAAACGACGCTGGCGGGGGCGTGATTCAGTGACGCTGCCTGGATGTGTGTCACTGAATCCCATCCCCGGTAGTACGTGACACCGCCCCAGGCCTTCTAGTGGCTAACTATGCCACTAGATGGGTAGGGAGTTGT
The DNA here is from genome assembly GCA_026170595.1 of Plestiodon gilberti rubricaudatus. Lineage (NCBI taxonomy): Eukaryota > Metazoa > Chordata > Lepidosauria > Squamata > Scincidae > Plestiodon > Plestiodon gilberti. The sequence goes on along the minus strand of JANXHW010000001.1, from coordinate 250,844,281 downwards.
GGTGCGGGGGTCTACTTGGACACGCGATAGCTAAATAACTGATGCAGGTCCGCATGGACCCGGGTGTGCCACGGGATCGGGTCCAGGAAAGGGGGTTCCCCGATCCCATCCCCTTTCGAGCCTGATCTGCCCCTCTCTTGCCCCATCACCTCCCTCCCCTGCTCCGTTCCACCCTTCCCAACCCCCATTCCACCCTCTTGCCGGTGGCTCCCCCCTCCTGCCTCCCCAACCATCTTACCTCCTCCTTCTTACCTCTTTCTTTAAAGAAACTATCAGCCCAATCCTTTCAACCCCCCTCCACCGCCAATGCAGCCACACCACCAGAGAGCATGCTGCGTCCTGCAGGGAGGCAGGGAGATGTCCTTCAGCTAAGGGAACATTTGTTCCCTTGCCCTGGGGTAAGCCTCCACTGCCTGAATGGGTCTACTTCGACTTGTGCCAGCAATTGCTGGTGGAAGTCCAAGTAGACCTGGGAAGGCGGGTCAAGGCCAAAAAGGGAGATAGGATATCCAAGGCACCACTGCCGCTGATACCACCCCCTTCCTGGCAGCAATCTGCCCCTCTCCCTGCCAAAGTCTCCACCCCGTTCCACCCCTCCCCATCTCCTGCCTGCTGATATACGTGCTGATATATCGGCACCAGGGCTTATTGGAAGGCCGCTGACATGTGGCTGCAGCCACTCGCTGCTTGTGGTGATGGCCTGGCTGCGTGAAATGGCGCATTGCCATTTGTGACAGCTGTAAAGCACACTGCACCGCTGGAATGTGAGTTCCAACAGCGCAACATGCCCATAAGATTGGGCCGAATGTCGTATGTGGAGATTATACATACGTAACACATGACACTATACAGTATTTACTCCAAACCAGACAAAAATGGTCAAATGCCATTTGTGTCTGGTTTGGAGCAAATATAGTGTAGCTACAGAGAAACTAGTGCCCATTATGCCATTTGGGAATTTGTCGGAGGAGTTACTAGGCAAGGCCAATGAAGGAATGACAGCAATTAAGGGCAGCTCCTGAAGTGGTTTCATAGTGGTTTCCTGTGTCATGAAGGTACCATCAGAAAGCCAGGATCACATGGGTGCAGTGCCAGCACCACGGTGCTCAAGACTCTGGGGCAAAACCCTGCGCTGCCCCTCAAGCTTAACGGTAGCAGGCAACAGGCGGCAGTCGTGGCATCAGCTGGCTCCTCTCACCCTCCCCATTGGAATCTGTGGTGGTTGACTGGTACGCAGGGGTTCAGGAAGTTGATCAAGTCAGGTGAATCTTTGATAGACATGGCCCTTGGCCCTGGTTTCAGCATAGGATACATTTCAAACTCCTTGCAGTGGGTCACATGATGGACCCATACCCAAAAGTAGGCCTCTGTATCAATATGTCTAAACATTAAGGAATCATGGACATATAATTTGCATGCACTTAACCTATACCATATGTTCCCTAGGCCAAGTTTTCACTGGGGTGGCAAATCCGTGTCTGGGCTATATGACCAGTTCAGATTGGACGCTATTCCACATGAAGAAGAAAAAAAAATCCTGCACATAGAAAACTAGCATGTCAAAGAGAAGAGTAGGCTCTTCTTAGCATCTGGTTTTCTACGTAGTGGGCATTTTTCATATGGAGGAACTCTTCTAACCCAGTCAAAAGTTTACTACTTGTGCTGAAAACCCCAACTTTCTCCATGTTTTGGGCCTATATCTTTCACCTGTTTTAGACCTTTCTATCACCTCAAAGTATTCTGTGATGCCTCAGCACCCTGAAGAACGCTGCTGAGTCATTTGAACACAGTAGCCATGTTTGCCCAAATGTGGTGTTTTGATTGTTTGAGCTTCTTATTCCTACCCAATTAAACAAAGGACCTAGGTTTTTTTTGAACTAGTTCATTAGACTATAAAGTACACCTCACTTCCAGGGGAAATTCAGGGACTCAGGTGACCAATTCAACAGGTGAAACCTGGTTCATGTCATGCCCTTTGTACATTTGCCTCCGATGCTTCATGGAGGGTTTGCCTGCTCGCCTTGCTGCAAGTGTGGGTGTCTGGAGCAGGACCTTGGAACAGCATCAGTAGGGTAGGAATCATAACCAGTACGATGCGTCAGGGTTTGTTTTATTTTCCACTTGCCTTTTAGCAGCCTTGCCAACCTTTGCTGCTGCCCTCTTTTGTAAGATCACCCGTATCATGTTTTACGCTTGCAATTTACCTTCCATTGTCCTGATATAGTGCACTGTCTTTAAATAAACTTCTTGCCGGTTTACAGTTTCACCTGGACCATCATGCTCCACTACTTCTTGGTTTTCAGGGTATCCCTGGCTTTTGGAGTTTTCAGCCCTACTGAGAGGGAGGTTCCCCCCCCCCCAGGATCTCTTTCTCTGGCTTCCCAGTCTGGGGTTGTGGTAGCAATCTATCTTTCCCAGCTATTCCCAGTTTGTTTCCATCTAAAGGCTGAAACAAGAGCAGGGAGGCAGGTGCTCACTAGACAGTCACTGGCCACTAGGTGCTGTGCCTAGTCTGCCCACTGTCTTCTGTTACACCAGTCCAGCAAGAACTAGAATTGCTGCTAGTTGGCACCAAGGAAAGCTTTGCCCAAGCTAACTAGAAGTGGCAGTGGGAGGGGGGTTCACAGGTGAGACCTTGTTGGGCACATGTCATTGGTCCATGTCCACACCCATCTTCCACCAACCCACTGCCATGCGGTAAGCCAGGGCTCAGGGGGATGCTTATCAGGTGGCTGCTGGGCAGCAGAGCCACCAGGAGACCATCTTCTTCCCCAGTGTCATTTCACAATTATCAGAGGTTAGAGTGGTTGCTGCTGAAAATGGCAGCCTCATCTCAAATTCACCCCTCCCGCCTAATCTGTAGTACAACTTATTCCAGGTCCTGATGTCGTTATACTGAGCAATTTCCCATTCACAGCATTGGCAGCCGATGATGTGGAGCAGAGGACAAGGACATGCACAGTGCAGCAGCTTCAGGACAAAGGACTGTATCAGATGATCTGTTTTAACATATTAGAAATGTATTAGAACATATTAGAGGTTGCAGAGGGAGAGGTGGAGAATTCAAAAGAGGCTGTCTAACATGCAGGCAGTGGACAACATTGTTCTGTGCCTTGAATGGCTGCCTGCCCACCTATCGTTTTATCCAGTAATGTTCCCCTGTGACATCCCTCAAACATGTGAAATGTTTGGATTCCTTGCTCTTTTTTTTTTTTTAAGAAAATGTATAGCCCCCACTTTCCCTCTTGTTAAGGAGAGCTCAAGGTGGCTGACAGCAAAAAGTAAAGAAACAACAATAAAATCACCAACAGTACTGTGGGGCTCTTGTGGTTCCTGATCTGAGATGCGGACCTTTCTGGTTGTTCTTCCACTGCCACCAGTCCTTGGCTTACCAGAGCTCCACCCGCTGTGTGGCCGTGAGGGAGTAGGGACCTTTCCCTTCCGGGTTCTCAACCTCTGAGACCGACTCACCCTCGGTAATTTGACTTGGTAATCTGCCAGAATTGGAAGCAGGAACACAAGCAGAATCAACACAGCTCTTCAAACAAAACTGGGGACCCAATCCTAATGGCCAGATGCACCACTGGAACTCAAGATCTGGTGGCGCAGCAAGCTTTATGGTAGTCGCCAAAGGCGACACACCATACTGCACAGTCTGGCAGCCGCTGCAAGTAGCAAGTAACCTGGGCTGCATGCCAGTGGCCCACCAAGGAGCCCTGGCACTGGTAAGTCAGCGCAGTAGGCAGACAGAACGGGGCAGGGAAATAATGGGGAGGACACTGGGGCAGGGAAGGGGGCAGATCGAGGCTGGGAAGGAGGTGGTATCAGTGGCAGCGGCACTGCTGATATCCTATCCCCCTTCCTGGCTTTGATCCACTGACCCGGGTCCACTTGGATTTGCACCAGCAAAATAGCTGGTGCAGGTCCGAGTGGCTCCTTCGGGGTAGCGGAGGCTTACCCTGGGGCAAGGGAACAAATATTCTTTTAGCTGGAGGAATAAATCCAAGACCCGAAACTCCCCCACAAGAGAGACATTCCGGGAATTAGTCTTGCATCGATGCCGGGGGAGTTAGGTAGGATTGGGCTGTGGGTTTATTTACAAGAGCAGCTTTGGTAGTGATACTGTTCTGAATTAGTTCAACTATGGAATCCAGCAGTGATACAGCTCAGTGATTTTAGCTCTTCTCTGCTGACTCCAACTTCCAACACAGAATGTCTCCGAGCCGGCTCTTACCGTATTGTCCCGAGTATAAGACGCACCTGATTATAAGACGCACCCTTAAAGTTTGGTGCTATTAAAAAAAATTAATTAAATCACTGGCATTAAATTGCAACAGCCTGATTATAAGACGCACCCCTAGTTAAAAAACTTAAGTTAGGAGAAAAAAGTGAGTCTTATACTCAGACCAATACGGTATATCCCCTTTAGGGCTGCTTACCTGCTGCCCCTCTCAGTTGCTGTTTTTGGAGGGAATTTTAAACAAAACTGCCCTTCCCATTCTTTTTTAACTTAAGGGATTTGGAGGGAAACATCATGTATTTCAAAATACTAAAAGGCTTCTCTTAGAAAAAACTATTTATGCAACTTTTGCTCATGACAAGCACAAAAACAAACAAACAAATAATACCAACAGCAGATATGAAGCGGCAGACAGAAACACCAAACCAGCACCACAATACCTCTCTCACCCCCCCCCCAAATACTCCTAATTCTGTAAAGCTTTAAAATATGAAGTTCAAAAGAAAGCATGAATAATTTGTTTGCAGTACAGAAGTTCAACTTTTGTTGAACTGAATTAGCATTTCGTCGATCAGGAAGTAGCACTTGTGAGTTATGGCATCAGCAAATGCAGAAGGCAGTGTCCTTCCTGCAAGAAGGGTGCGATCTAAGTTATTTGTAAGGAAGAATGACATCAGACAAGCCAGAAAACCACAGTGCAAGTTCCTACGCTTATTTCAGTACGTGACTATCCTAGGGTAGAAGTTGATATAGATGGGTTGAGATACTGTACTTCTCAGGCTCACACCTAGCCCAGCAGGTGACTTTCACATATGAAAACAAGTGTAACCAGACTCGTTTTCATGTTGGGGCCTAAGCTCAGAGTTTGATGTCATTATTTTACTATATATTTTGGTGGGAAAGTCTGCTGGTTACTTAAGCAACAGCCTTTGGGACTAAGATAAATCTTATGTGCCCTTTTTATTTAAGGCTTTTTCCATTTCACTGTTTACTGCATTATGCATATTACTGAACAAAGGCACGATTTATGCAGGAAGGGCTGCCCCAAGCATGAGACATGGTAGTCTCAGGTAGGTGAACACAGTTACATTAAAAAGCACAGCAATGGTTCGTGGAGTCTCTGCCGCTCCCGGTAAGTTAGTGGCTGGGCATGAATGGGCGGGGAGAGGGAGGGCAGGGGGAGTTTCAGGAGGGAGGGGGGAGGGCAGGGCAGTTTGGGGGGAGGGATGGGGTGGATCCTGCACTAAAATCCTATACCCTCTTTTTGAACCATCCTGCCCCTTTTTGTCCTCAAACTTATGCTAGCTATATAGTTGCTCCAGAGCCTTGCTCCGTCGCTGGAGTACCCGTGTGGCCGCTGGACAAGGTAAGTTGGGATCCGGCAGACACGGGGACGTTTCGGAGGTCGAGGGAGGGAGGCCATTGGCCTAGCCGGCCCAGGAGGGGACGGGGGATGGCCTCGGCCATATCCCCGTCCCCACTGGGCTGGCTAGGTCGTTATATGGCCTCCTCTACTTCCGCCCCCTATTTAGCTGGCGGAAATCCGAAGAGGCCGATCAGGCCGGCCTGGCTTTACACCTGGGGAAGGGGACAAGGGTCCCTTTCCCTAAGTAGACCTCCGGCCCGGTGGCAGAACGGCTGTCGAGGCTCAGGATCCAGCGGGCTGCTGTGGTCCGCTGGCCGGATCCTTGTGCTGGATTGCGCTGATACTGTCTTAGTTGAGATGGTAAAGGATCCAGATATTTAAGCAAGATATTAGATATTTACCAATTAAGTTGTCAAGGCATTAATAGGTACATATAATTTCTATCAGCTAAAGATAAACCACCCCATTTCATTATAGTACAAATATTTCAGATGAGCTTGACCTATAATCAGGTAGTTAAAAAATTCAAGCTTTTGGTCATATCCTAACTGGGCTGCCCACCTGAGGAATGTGAGTTCTGCTGACCTAAGTGTCAACCTGCCAGCTGAAGTGACATTCCACCAAAGGGATGGAATTTCCACTGGTGAGTGTAGGGAGGCCGCCAGCACAATCGCTAGCAGTCCCACGCATTTGCTGGTGGTGAGGACCCCGTCTGTTGAAGCTGTATGGCAGCGGAGGGGGTGGGCGGAAAAGGCTGAGGAGTGGGCAGATTGGGGCAGAGTTCAGGGCATCAGGGGTGCGGTGGGGGTGGGCGGAGGGCTGGTACTGGTGGTGATGGCTTTGCTGATATCCTCCATTCCGTTTTGGCCCCTATATGCCCCCTTTCCTCTACTTGAACTTTACTCTGAGTAGACCCATGTGGGAGCGGAGTCAGGTAAGTAAAAGAAATATTTACTTACCTCTCTACCCCGCATGGTCTCTGGCCACCTGCAGGATGCAGCAGAGCCTGTGCCAGTACCACTGCACCCTACAGGAAGCCTTTAGTTAGGATTGGGCCCCAAGGGACACAATTCAAAATGCAGATCTGATCCCTGTGCAGACCTAGGAATTTCCTAGTAGGAAAAGGTAAAGAAGCAGATAAGAACCCTCCCTTATGAGGAAAGGCTACAGCGTCTGGGGCTTTTCAGCCTAGAAAAAAGGCGCCTGGGGGGGGGACGACATGATTGAGACGTATAAAATTATGCATGGGATGGAGAGAGTGGGTAGAGGGAAATTCTTCTTCCTCTCGCACAACACCAGAACCAGGGGACATGCACTAAAATTGAGTGGAGGGAGAGTTAGAACAGACAAAAGAAAATATTTCTTTACCCAGCGTGTAATTCATCTGTGGAACTCCTTGCCACAGTATGTGGTGATGGCACCTGGCCTAGATGCCTTTAAAAGGGGGTTGGACAGATTCATGGAGGAAAAGACCATCACAGGTTACAAGCCATAAGCAACCTTCTGGTTTTAGAAGTGGGTCTTCTCTGTGCCAGGTGCAAGGGAGTGTCAACGGGAAACAGGTTATCTTGTTGTCTTGTGCTCCCTGAGGCATCTGGTGGGGCCACTGTGTGATACAGGAAGCTGGACTAGATGGGCTTTTGGCCTGATCCAGCAGGGCTCTTCTTATGTTCTTATGTTCAGATGAGCATCAAACTGGAATGATCAAACTATACCCAACCAAACTCTTCCTTCCTTCCTTCCTTCCTTCCTTCCTTCCTTCCTTCCTTCCTTCCTTCCTTCCTTCCTTTTGAAAATGTGGCCGGGTGTGGCCAGGAGGTTGAGCCGATGCCCTGCCAGAAGAAGCTAAGCAGGGTCAACCTTGGTTCTCGCTTGGATGGGAGATAGCAGCTGCTGACGGACCTCGTGAAGACACTGAGAAGGCACCGTGAGAGGGTGGAATGTGGAGGAGTCAGCTAGAGAGAGAACATCTTGACAACCGTTCGAGGGTGAACTGCGGTGAGCTGAGAAGCTCGGAAGTGCAGAGCACAAGCCAGAAGGAGGGGCTGCACTTGGAAGGGAAACATCTGGAGTATGGAGTTCTATATATGAATAGAACAATATCGTAAAGACCCTTATCGGGTCTAGGATCACCTGCCTATGTAAACCGCCTTGAATAAATCTGATGAGAAATCTGATGATGAGAAAGGCGGTATATAAATACAGAAAATAAAATAAATAAGAATAAATAATACCCTAGCTCGCTGTTTAAACACAAGCTTAAAGAAACTTTCATAAAAAATATAAATTCATAACAAATCAGTTAAAGCATCAAACCACCACTCACATATACTTGAAAAGATGATGCATCTTTACAAGCTAGCAAAGGCCTTGATTAAAGAAAACGTTTTGCCCTGGGGCTGGAAAAGGTGGCTGGTGGACATCCCTGGGAAGAGCATTCCACAAGCATCTCTGGGGAGAGCATTCCTTATTTAGTTATTTAGTTATTCCAGTATTTATATACCGCCTTTCTCATAGACTCAAGGTGGTTTACATAGGCAGGCCGACCATAACCCCTATTTTCAAATTGGGTTTTTTACAATGTTATTACTCTCTTCCAAAGTGAGACCAGGGCTGACTCTGCTTAGCTTCTTCAGGCAAGGCAGCAGCTCAACCTCCAGACCACACCTACTGCAGCCCATAACTGGACTATGGTATGGAATGACTTGATCAAAAGGAACAGCACATATAATGGATATTACTAACCAGTCTGATATGTATCTTATCTGATATGTATCTGATATGTACCTGACGTTTCATAAACTCTTAACCTAAAGCAAACCTAGCAGATAATATGGGCTTGTACACCCTTGTCAAAGCTTGGGAGCTGCCTCAGGCAGCCCTATTCCACTGTCACTCTGCGTGCTGCTGCCTCCTCACCCTCCTCCTCACCCACCCAGTGTGTGTGGCCAAGGAGGGCGAGGTGTGAATAGCTTACCTGAAGCTCTGGCGCTGCCTCCTTCCTTCACATCTGTCCTGTTTCAAATAAACAGGAAGCGTGGAGTATGCTGGGAGCCCAGCATGCTCCATCTTCCTGTTTATTTGAAGCAGGATGGGCACAGAGCTGAAGGTAAGAGGGCAAGCGGGGCTCTGGAACGCCACTGCTTTCCCTAAGCAGCCTGGTGTGGGCACGGAGAGCAAGGTGGCAGGGGCAGAGGTGGCAGCATTGTTTTTCTCCTCCCATCACCACTTGAGGGAAGGTGGGCTGCCACTGCCCTGATCCTATTCCCGTTTGCTTTCAGCAAGTGAGAAGAGGACCGTTGAGCCAAATGATGTAGCTTGGTGAATGGCAAGCCAGAAGGAGGCAGTGGGCAAAGGCAGGGCAAGGGGCACCCCTTGTTAGTTCACCGACCTCCCCCCCCCCCAACTCACTGCTTGACATGAGCATTTTTATTAGCATCATGGATGGACCAGCCTTGAGTGGGCTGTCATTGTATTCTGAGCAGCAGCTGATTGTAAAAAGAGTCCAGGGCAGAGGCCAAGATTGGAAGCTCACGGATAATGGTACCAAAGCAGGACTCCAACTTGGCAGGGGCATTCCCCTTGAGAGTATCCAACGTAATGGTACTGAAATCAATTATCTTTACCCACCTGTACTCCATCTGGTATATTGGGATGGATTGGTCACAAATGCTAAAAGCAGTGAGGAACTCTCTCATGTGGGAATGATTTTGCATTCTGAATGTAATATCTGGGCTTATCTCTATTAAAATTCAAAAACAGCTGTTTTGACGTTGAAACTACACATGAAGTTTGGATTACTACCTCTTAGTAGTCTCATCAGCCATCCAACCAAAATGCTATTCCTTCTCTCTGGGCTTTTTCAAATTTAGTGTAAAAAAACCTAGTTTTTATTTAATGTATGACAATGACCTTTGCATTTTGAAATAGCTTTCTTGTTTGAATCTAAGCCCTAAGATCTTCTGGAGAGACCCTCCTGCAGGCTGCACATCCCCCAACTGTTGGAAGTGAGGTTGGAGGGGATGTGCTGGTAGGCCTTCTCAGTGGTGGCCCCCCCACTCTCTTTGAATTAGGCCTGTTTTCCCTAATTTGCAAGAACAGAAACAGGAGCAGTAACTTAACTCCACAAGTTTTTAAGATAAAATAAAAATTGCTAAAATAGAAATGAACCTTAAAGAGAAAATCAAATATGGGACTGGAAAGCCAAGAAGGACGTGAATGACAATCTGTCTGCTGGGTGGGCAGAACTTGTAGGTGTATGAGCTCCTGGCTCTTAGGGAACAAATTTGTTCCCTGGGCCTTGAGGCTAAGGTGGCTGACTGGACACATGTAAATGAGACCTCCAGAAATGTAATGGAGGTCTACTCCCATGCTGAGAGTTCCTCTGCTGTTGTGAAGAACCAGTGTCCAAAAGTTGGAGGGTGTCATACTAACCAAGCAGGAAACGACCCCTTTGAAAGGACCTGTCTCAGATGATGAACTGATATTCTCTTGTGCCAAGGATGTGACTTCAGGGGTCTTGGTGGTGGGAGATTTTCTAATTAGGAGCATAGTGAGATCATAGTTTTCAGTTTCACTGAGAGATGAATTTGTGATGGGCCTACTTATTGCATGATGGATTGCCTGCCTGGTGTGAAGATTACAGACACTAGATAGGATTTTAGTTACAGTCTACTGAGAGAAAGGGGTCGGTCCATTGTATATGGTGCTAATGACTATGAGATAGGTACCCATGGGCCCTGGAAGAAAATTTTAGGTTGTTAGATAGGATAAGTCCTGAAATGCTACCAGTTCCAGACAGACAACTGGGACCTCCTGCTGCCTGAATCCCTCCCAATTTTGCTGCGATAGGAGAGCAGACATCAACTCAGTACCATGATTTCAAATACATCAGGTTAGGTATGACACTTTGCAACAAACATGATAACATGATAACGAAAGAGCAAGCAACAAGGTTACCAACAAAGTTTGAAAGTTTGAAACGTACTGGCAACATCTTAGGGTTTAGCATCAATAATCTATAAAATATTGGAAGAATCGCTCAGTAACAACGATGCAGTATGTTTGGTGTGAGGGAAAAAGACCTGGATAGAGAAATATCTGAGGCCACGTGGAGGACGCCATGGAGTAATAAGTCTGTCTCATCATCAATATTATACAATAAAAGTGGTATCCTAATGGTTGATTACTCCTTTAAAATGGCATCATATCTCACCTTATGCGAACACAGAAGTTAATCCAAAATGCTGGTAAAGATGAATGTTTTAGGCACACTTAAGCACATGTGGTGGGGTTGTAAGAAGCACATGTTTTAGGCACATGTGGTGGGGTTGTAATACCTAATTTTTTGGACGAATGTATTGAGATCCAGTCCCTACTCTCGCATTATCATCACTGCTTGATGCATCAAACAAGGATATATTAAATACAGATTTAATAAAGTATTTATTTACAGCAGCAAGATAACAATTGCTGAAAGTTGGAAATCCTTGGATAATATATCGCTGAACATCTGGTATCAGAGAGCATGAACTATGGCACTAATGGAAAAATGTATGGCAAAGTTTAACAGGGATTCAGCTCATAATGTTTTCAGTTCAATATGGTATACTGTAGTTTTATTTGTAAATAGTGGAGATTGTTCAAAATAATTTCCAATCAGTCTTTTTGGAAAGATCTATTAATTAGGCTAATATACCTAGAGCAATGTGGCCACGCCTGTGAATTCTAAAGCATGTTAATTTCTCCTTTTATAAAGATGCATTTTTGGGACTATGTTTCCTTCAACATGCATACTTTGTTATTTATGGGTTTTTTATTTTTTAAAAAACATTTTAAAATCATTATTGTAGTTTTGATAGTAATATACTGTATATTACTGGAGTATTTGGTGCTAAACAGGTCGATGAATGTGTCGACCCAGTGTGCGTCGGCTGTGAAGAAGGCCAATTCCATGCTCGGGATCATTAAAAAAGGGATTGAGAATAAAACGACCAATATCATTATGCCCAGTAGCGTCACTAGGACGCGCGTCACCCTGGGGCAGGGGGCGCGCGTCACCCTAGTGACGCTACAATATCGGCGCGGGGGGGGGACCCGGCTCCCCCTCCCCGCGTCGCCCTCCGGACGCTCCGAGGCCGGCCCAGGAGCCAGCCTCGGAGTGTCCGACCCTGTCGGCGCTCCAGGGCCTTCTGAAAGAAGGCCCAGACAGCGCGTCCATCCGGGTATTTCCTGGAATTTTCGTGCATGCGCAGACCCGTTTTGAGGGCTTTTTGCCCTCAAAACGGGTCTGCGCATGCGCGAAAATCCGGGAAATACCCGGATGGACGCGCTGCCTGGGCCTTATTTCAGAAGGCCCTGGAGCGCCGACGGGGTCGGACGCTCCGAGGCCGGCTCCCGGGCCGGCCTCGGAGCGTCCGAAGGGTGTCGCGCGTCACGGAGGTGGCGTGCGCAGGGTGCGCGCGTCACCCCGTGGCGCACGTCACCCGGGGGCGCTCCGCCCCCCCGCCACGCTCCAGCGATGCCCCTGATTATGCCCTTGTACAAATCGATGGTAAGGCCACATCTGGAGTATTGTGTCCAGTTCTGGTCACCACACCTCAAAAAGAATATAGTTGAATTGGAAAAGGTGCAGAAAAGAGTGACCAGAATGATTCGTGGGCTAGCCTTATGAGGAAAGTCTACAGCGTTTGGGACTTTTCAGTCTAGAAAAAAGGCACCTGAGGGGGGACGTGATTGAGACGTATAAAATTATGCATGTGATGGAGAGAGTGGATAGAGAGAAATTCTTCTCTCTCTCGCACAACACCAGAACCAGGAGACATGCACTAAAATTGAGTGGAGGGAGAGTTGGAACGGACAAAAGAAAATTATTTCTTTACCCAGCGTGTAATTCATCTGTGGAACTCCTTGCCACAGGAGGTGGTGATGGCACCTGGCCTAGATGCCTTTAAAAAGGGTTTGGATAGTTTCATGGAGAAAAGTCCATCACAGCTTACAAGCCATGATGGGGAAAAGCAACCTCCTGGTTGTAGGAGTAGGTTTTCTCTGTGCCAGGTGCAATGGAGTGACAACAGGAAACAGGTTATCTTGTTGTCTGTGTGCTTTTGGAGGTATCTGGTGGGGCCACTGTGTGATACAGGAAGCTGGACTACATGGGCCTTTGGCCTGATCCAGCAAAGCTCTTCTTATGTTCTTATGTGAATGAGAATACTGTATAGATATAGCTGGTATATCAGAAAGCTGGTAGACCAGAGAGAAGCACTGGGATATGGTTATCCAAGGTTTAAAAAAATATATTGAAAGGAAAGGGAAAAGCAGATTTGGATTGGGTGACGAGGTGCCCGTGGGAGGTGGGGCCGCTACTGCCCTTCCTACCCTTGTCCCCCTCCTGGCGGCCTGTTCCCCCCCAGAGTGGTGCACACCAGGGGTGACCCAAGGTCTCCAAGGGCTCAGAAGTTTATTTTTTTTCACATTTTTTTATACCGCCCTCCCTCCAAGGAGCTCAGAGGGGTGTACATATTTCCTCCCCTCCTTTTTGTCCTCACAACAACCCTGTGAGGTAGGTGGGGCTGAGAGATAGTGACTGGCCCAAGGTCACCCAGGAAGCTTCGTGGCTGAGCGGGGATTTGAACCTGGATCTTCCAGGTCTAAGTCCGACTCCCAAACCACTACACCATCCTGGGGAGGGAGTTACCCCACTTTGAATCCCCCTCCACTGGCCCTTGGGCCTCCATCAGCAGGTACAACTGCGGAGGCTCCTGTGGAGGTGTCCTCCCCGCACTGCCCTCAGAACAGAGGCAACTGTTCAGGGCCCTTACCTGCCCTTACCAGGTGGCCTTATGTCTGGTTCTCCCTGCTGCCCCACCCCTTCCTAGCTGGGTTCTTCTGGTCCCACCCCTGGGCAGCTACAAAGGTTCCCAAGTATGTGTCCGCTGCAGCAGCTTGGCCGGTCTCCTCCCTGGCATTCCCGCCCCACCCCCCGCTTCCTCATCCTCCTCAGTGACGCTGGCCGTGCTGCTGGCTGGCCGTGCTGCCTCAGGCCAGAAAGTGCACTTGCAAGAGCAGGAAGCACTTCCGCATTCCTGCAGGGGCCAGTTGTCATGCCGTGCTGCCTTGGTGGGGTGTGATTGGCTGCCTGCTAGCTGGTTTGGCAGCCAGAGCCCCTGCGACGTGAGGTGAGTGCACCTGAGGATGGACACTGGGATTACTCTATCTGTGAAAGAAGTCATAGAGTCCAATAAACTAGAAACGTTCTGTCCCCCAACAGTCCAATCCTGGGTAGGATTGGGCTGTGAATGTTGACTCAGTGCACAGCAGTAGGGAAAAAGTCAAATGCCATGCTAGGGATGACTAGGAAAAAGGATTGAAAATCACAGCCATTACCATAATGCAGCTCCTCCATATGCGGCAGCCAGGCTACTCTAGTCTAGCTAGTACCTGTTGGTCAGAGAATGCATTATGCTAGTAATTGTTCATCTGCACTTGCAGTTAGTATGTTTCCAGCCTCAGTTCAAGGTGTTGGTCATGACCTTTATGGTAAGTGGCTTATTTGAAAGACCACTTTCTCCTGCATGATCCTGCCCATACATTGTGGTCATCATCTGGGGCCCTGTGTGCTGCATCCCATCAGCTATGGAGGCCTGGATTCTGGAACCGGGGCTATGCAGTGGTTCTGGTGTTGGGCTTAGACCTGGAAGATCCAGGTACAAATCCCTGCTCAGTCATGAAGCTTCCTGGGTGACCCTGGGCCAGTCACTATCTCTCAGTCTAACCGACTTCACAGGGTTGTTGTGAGGACAAAATGAGGGAAAGAACCATATATGCCACCCTGAGCTCCTTGGAGGAAGGGTGGTATAAAACTAAATAAACTTTTATTCCCAGTCCCTCCCAGCTTATCAACAAGCAGTGAGGACCTATATCAGCTGGCTTTTATTGATTTTATTATGCAAATTTTCTCTAAGTTCAGTTGCAGCTTGTTTTTCCTCTTGTCTTTTCATTATTGTAAGCTGTTTTGATACTCAGGGATGGAAAGGCAGGGTATAAATATTTTATATAAATAAATAATGTCTTTACAAAAACATTGCAGCCACACTTGGACACACTGCATGCAATTCTGGTCACTTCATCTCAAAGAGGAGATTACAGAAGAGGAATAGGTGCACAAAGAGGCAATGAAAATGATCAAGAAGTTGGAACACCTTCTCTACAGTATAAGCAAAATAAGCAAATAACAGCATAATCCGATCCCCTGCCAGCCCAGAGTGTGCAGTGCTGCTGACAGAGCGTGCACCTAATGCTATGGGCCAGTCAGGGACCAGACAGCCCAGGAGAGGTAAGTAAAGACATTTTTTATTTACTTCCCCGTAGGCCACCTGGTCTCCAATGGGTCTCCTCAGACCTATGCCAGCTCATTTGCTGGCATAACTGGAATGCTGGCATGCTGGAAACTCTGGGGGCGAGTCTGGACTGGGAAGAGGGGATAAGATCTGGTGTGCACAGCTCCCACTGAGATCCATCCCCTTCTGCCCCAAACCACCCCACCCCAATCTGCCTCCAGTCCTCCCCCAAGCAACCTCCACTGCCAACTTACTGGCAATGGCAGAGGCTCAGCAGGCTGGTGTTGCCCATGCACAGCCTCTGGGGCTTTGTGTTGGCAGAAGTGGCCCGCAAAATGGTGAAGCGGCTGCTGTGCCAGCAGCCTGGGCCTTACGCTAGAGCAGGGGTCTCCAAACTGCAGCCCGTGGGCCGAATCCAGACCGCTGGCTGATTTTATCCGGCCTGTGGCAGGTCGGTCAGTGCAGCCTGTGGTGGCCTCCAGCTCCCGCCGCTGGCTCCCTATGCCCACCTGTAAAGGCTGCAGGAGGCTACGACGGCCAGAAAGCGGTTGCAGGAGGCTGCAGTGACGGCCGGCGAGCAGCTCCCCACCAGCTGCTGTAGCCGGCAATCAACTCCCCAAAGGCCACTCGTGTCTGATTGTGGCCGGAAGGGGTGAAGCTGCTGGAAGGGACGGGGCCTTGGACTGGATAGGCCTGTCAATCATGCCCATACGGTCTGCAGCCGGAGAACTTTGGAGAGCCCTGTGCTAGAGGATTGTATAAGGGTTGGATAGGATTGGGCCATTTGTGAACAACATTTGTCCCACATGAATGAGGCAGAGGACTCCTTGTCTCAAGTGGTGTCTGCATGATATAACCTCCCAGGTTTGTTCCTTCTCTATCATTCTGGGATACCAGTCTTGCGCATTTTCATTCCCAACCAAAGGTGTCATAGGCTGAGCCACTGCTGAGTTTATCCTCCTCTCAGAGTGATTATTGGTACTTCTCAAGCCTGGAGAGGGCAGTGAGTTTGGCTTCAGTGGGTGGTGACTCTTTTTGGTGGCCTTTGGCCATTTTCCTTCTGGCTTGCCAAGGTGAACAAACTCTTGGGCCCTGCCAATCCTGGCACTCTGGCATGAGGTTTTATTGACATGAGGAGGATTGGAGTGTGTCACCTGCTGGTACTTAGTAGGTGGGCTTGGCTCAAAACAGAAATAACTTTCTGAACCAGGAGACTTAGGAAGCTTCTCAGAGCGTTGTCGTCGTCGTCGTCGTCGGTGGTGGTGGTGGTGAAAACACATCTGTAGGATGTGAGGGAGTTGTTGAGGAGGGGGTTGAACACTGACCACCCACTTTATTTCACCAGTTTGTTGCGATGCAGAAAACAGACAATTTTGTTCAGGAGAAGCAGAGCCAGCTGGGAGGAAAGTATGAACAGATTGCCTGGTCTGATGGGAGCACCAGGCTGTTTCCAAGCAGAGAGCTAAGCATTGGAGTAAAATTCCAGCTCAAATGCCAGGGTGAAGCAATTCTGGAGCCTCATTCACCCCACACTTTGCACTTCAGATTCCAATCAGGCGGCCTCACATCATCAACCCTCCTTTTTCAAGTCCTGAAGGCATTCAGGAGGGAAGAAGAGAAGTCATTCTCAGCCCGAGCTTCCCTGCAGTGTAGTGTGGAAACTCTCTTGAGGGTCAATACAAGGATAGGGGCCACAGACACTCGGCGGTGGCTCAAAATGAATGACAGGGGCAAGAAATACACAGCCAAGCTTGGCAAGAGATGCACTCTGTTGAATCTAATTACTAGTTTGGTTCTCTGTCATAAAAGGAACTTCTGCACCTGAAGCAGATTCTAGTACTGTATAACCACTGCTTGCTTGCTTGTTTTTGGAAGCCTGCAAGGAACGGGGCTTTACAGCCTCCCTGTTTAGCTGGTTCCATTGCTCACTATTTGTCCGTCCGTCTCTCTCTCTCTCTCTCTCTCTCTCTCTCTCTCTCTCTCTCACACACACACACACACACACACAGAGAGAGAGAGAGAGAGAGAGAGGTGCAATTTCAGTGGATCCTAGAGATAGTCTATATACAACAGCTTATCAGTTTGAGTACACCACCTATACCACAAGGAAAATTTATAACAATATAAATTGTTATATATGGCAATTATAACACTATAGCATACAACAATACCTTGCACTTTTGTTTGGTTAGGGACCAGAGCATGGACAAAATTCAAAAATGGATGAATGTCAAAGCATAGCCTTATTTAGCTTGAAAATTTATTAGGGCCAGCAAAAAACATAACCTACTAACATAACCTACTATATAACACATGTGAATGCATGCAAAACCTACATAAACAGAAATAAAAGAAAAAATAAACAGAAGATAGAAGAACGTTGATGAACATCATGGAAGGTTGGATGAAACTGAATGAAAGAGGAAAGCAGTTTAAAATGTGGTTATAATTGAAAATGGCTGAAAGAGCAAAGCAATAAAAGTCAAGTGGATGAAAGTCAAGGTATTGCTGTAGGGAAAGGATTGTAACGAATATCTTGTTTCCACTCACCAACTTTCCAAAGTCCTGTCTTCCTCATGCAACTCAAGCCTTGGAACGTTTGGAGACTTTGCCAAAGTCTATGGGCTGCTTCACACATCCATGCTCATCATAATGACTCCAACATCATAAGACCATAATATAAGAAGAGACTTCCTGGATCAGAACAGGTTGGTCCAGTAACCCGTTCCCCCACAGTGGCCAGCCAAATGCTTCGTGGGAGCCCACAAGTAGGAACCAGAAACCTATCACGGCTATTAGCTGAAGATCCATCCTCCAGAAATCCATAAAACTGTGTTAAAGCCATCTGGCATCTGGTCCCATCAATTCCTGGCAAATAGAAGGGGCAGAAATGGAAGCAGTAACAGATTTTACTTTTTTGGGTTCCAAGATCACTGCAGACGGAGACAGCAGCCATGAAATTAAAAGACGCTTACTCCTTGGAAGGAAAGCTATGGCAAATTTAGATAGCATAATAAAAAGCAGAGATATCACCATGCCAACAAAAGTTCGCATAGTCAGGGCGATGGTGTTCCCAGTAGCAATGTATGGTTGCGAGAGTTGGACCATAAGGAAGGCTGAGCGCCGAAGAATAGATGCTTTTGAACTGTGGTGCTGGAGAAGATTCCTGAGAGTCCCTTGGACTGCTAGGAGATCAAATCAGTCAATCCCAAATGAAATCAACCCTGACTGTTCCCTAGAAAGACAGGTACTGAGGCTGAAGCTCAAATATTTTGGCCACCTAATGCGAAGAGAGGAGTCTCTGGAGAAGACTCTGATGCTGGGAAAGATTGAAGGCAAAAGGAGAAGGGGAAGGCAAAGGATGAGATGGTTAGGCAGCATCACCGATGCAACGAACATGAAAATGAGCGAACTCAGGAAGATAGTGGAGGACAGGAAGGCCTGGCAGGATATGGTTCATGGGATCACGAAGGGTCGGACACGACTTAACGACTGAACAACAACAAAATGTTGTCTACATACCAGCAGAAAGAAGTGATAGAATCTTGAAGTACTAGACTAGACTGTACCATTTTAGCTGCAAATGGGGTTTGTGTGTGTGTGTGTGTGTGTGTGTGTGTGTGTGTGTGTGTGTGTGTGTGTGTGTGTGTGTGTTATTTTTAATGGCTCACTCACCATGTAAAAAAATTCCCTAGACTGACCAAAAAAAAAGAACCAACCCTAGCACAACAGGAAAATGGTTCTGTCCAAGCCCACTTCTTGCTATGCATTTTTAAAAAAACTTTCTTGAAATGTTTTTAGGGATAAAATAAAAAAATGTGACAACTGCAATCTGACATTAAGTCTATTGTTCCACCTCATTCTCACCTTATTTTATTTATTTGAAACATTTATACCCCGCCTTTCCACCACCACCCCAACATTGGGCACTCCAGGCAGCTCATCATAACATTAAAATAACATGAAATATGCACCACAAAATACAATATAAAATATTCTGCAGCAAGCATAGGCTAGGCCTAGATAGAGATCTTCATCACATCTCACGACAGCAAATTCCATAAATGAACGAGGTCCATGTGTGAATACATTTTTATTTTTGTGTGTTCTACTACTACCAGTCAGTTTCATTGAATGATTGCAAATTCTAGGATTATCAGAGGCGAGGAACAACAACAACAATTCCCTCTATTCCTTTTCTTCACACCGTCCATAATCGTTTAAACCTCTAGTATATCTTCATTGAGGTGTTTTTTTCTCTGCTCAAAAGCCTCAAATAGGCTTTTTAAAGCAGTGGTTTTCTTATACAGTATTTTAGCAGGGGGCCAACTGTCCCTATTCAGCTCAGCACGGTGTCTTCCCTAGTGACTGTCTGCTGGCGTTTCTTTGGCATCTCTTGTGAGATTGGGAGGCCTTGGGGGGCAGAGAAACCATTTTATTACTTAATTCCGCGCTCTTGTTGCAAAGTAGTATGTAGTAAGTAACAACAACAACAACAACTTTAGAAAGCAATTCCAGTCTGGGCAAGCGTGCCCCGAGCAGAAGCGCTAGCAACTAGCACCACTGTCTGGCAGCAACAGCAGCCCAAAAGCTCCCTCGAAGACCAAGGCTTGTGCAAATCCGCCTCCATGGACCCATCCCACAGCTCTTCTTTCTTTACCCTTCGGAAGCTCCACGGGCCTCAAAAATGTTCCCAGCCCCTCCCCTCCCGCTCCTCTTACTCGGCAACCAGCCCCCAATTGTCTAGACTCCCACGCCATTAACTTATGCACACACCATTCACCAAGTGTTCAGCAGTTTTTTTGTCAATGAATGCACATTTTATGAATTAGAACAGCACATGCCCCCTTGTGGCTTGTCTTGGCTCCCTTCACAGTAACGCGAGCCCCTTCCATACCCGAGCGGGTGACACAGAAAGGAGGCGTTTGCTGGATTTCCCCGGGCGTTGCCTGAGATTTAAAGGAGGGTGGCGTGTGTGCCGGCACTACCTGTTGATCCTGGGCGAATGGCCCGCTAAAATCCAAGGGCGCAGAGGAACGAAAGGGTTTCTCTCTCTCGCCCACCGAGAGCGGAAGCTGCTGGCAACAGCTGTTAACACCGGGAGGCAAGCAAGCAAGGGAATCATCATTTGCCCGCACGCTGTCACACCAAAGCACTCACACTTGCCTTCCCTGTTAATTAACCCAGGCCAGGTTAGTTACCACCCCGATTCTAGAGTCATCGTCGCTAAAGCAGATTAGGGTCTCCAATCGCGCACCAAAAGAGTGAGAAGATCACCAGGAGCTGCTAAGTGCCCAGGAAGACTCACTGACCTGCAGCCAGACTTAGGCAGGCAGCCTCTTAGGCTGGCAAAGGTGTTTCTAGTCATCTGCTATATCTGCCCAGGGTTGAATTTGGGACCTTCCTCTATACAAAGTGTGGGCATAGCTTTACCATGAGCTATGCACAAACCTACCCACCATTTAGCCAACTTCATTGTGTTTACAACAGCATGGTTAAAATATGTGAAGGAGCAAACAATTCTTGTTTAAGTTATCCTGATTTGTTGCCTATCCTTTATTTAAAAGCATGTGTGATTCATTTGATTTTTCCACTCCCTAAGAAGAGCATTTCCATTTGAAATTTATGATTAGAATTTTTAATCCAGCTATCTTGTACTTTCTCCCCTTCCTCTTTTTGACTCAGAGCTCCTCAGGCCTTCATTTCAGCTAAAGCTTTCTCTTCAGGGCTTAGCCCCAGGATTTATTTTGAATTACGGGCTTATTTTGAGTTGCAGCCCATGCAGTAATCAGAAAAGAATGTGTCTGAGCGTATGCAGACTACACCTCTTTCACCACTGATGGTGGAAAGTGAACCAGAACTGATAGGTATGGAGTATCGGCAAGATATGTATTTCTAGCTGAACATTTGATCCACATGAATTAGTAAAACTACTAGATCATTTTCATAAGTCATGCTTAGATTGCTCTTTTTGCATTTCCCTTGTCTATAATCCAAATGTAATAGCTGTGTTAGCTAAAATGTACATTCATAAAAATTGTCCTCGTCTGCCTTCTATCCCACATTAACATTCACAATTAAGCAGAAAATAACATGACAGGTCCAATGGTGCATTTTTGTGTTATACAGGTGGGCCCCCATATCCACTGATTCGCTATCCACGGTTTCAGTTATCCACGGATCGTGGGGACCCCTCCCCCCAGGCTTTTACTTTTTTCCCAGTAAGCTTCGTTTCTTCCTTAAAGAAACAGGAGAAGCAGCCTCTGGCTGCTTATTACAGGCAAGTAGAACGAGACTAAGTACTAGAGAGGCTCTGCAAGGTTAACAGAAACCTTGCAGAGCTTCTCTAGGACTTAGTCTCGTTCTACTTGCCTGCAATGGAGGCTCCTTCTCTGTTTGTTTTAAGGAAGAAACAAAGCTTGCTGAAAGAAAAATAAGAGCTGGGGGGGCAAGCATGCCTGCCTGCAGGGGAGGCAGGGTGGGGGGCCCTCAGGAAACCATGGAGGGGGCATTCGCTCTTATCCATGGTTTCAAGTATCCACGGAGGGGCCTGGAACATATCCCCAGCGGATATGGGGGCCCACCTGTATATGAAAACACCTTTGTAGTTGTATCATAGTATTTTTTTTTAATGTAACCCTCTTTCCTCTGTTCACCAGTGAGTGACCCCAGCCAGTATTCACACACTGAAGACTAGGTGGATCCTTAAATGCCACTGGATGGGGAAAGGTGGGTAATACATATTTTAAATAAATGAAAAGAAACAAAGTAAATTAAAACTGCAGCAGCACCTCTCACTTTAGAAATTAAGCGCAGTGTGCAGTCGCGTCGCGACGACGCGGGTCACCCCAGAGCGGGGGCGCGCGTCGCCCTTAAGGGGGAGGCTCCGCCCCCGCGTGTGACATCACGCGCAGGAGCAGAGCGCCCTCCCCGCTCCGTTTTCGGCTCATTTTGGAGCCAAACGGACACAGGGAAGGGCGGGCGGGCGGGCCCACCTCCAGCTCAAAACTGTAAGTGGGGGGAATTGCGCGTCACCCCTATACGCGCGACGCCCCCCGGCGGCCCGCCCCCCCACTTCCCCCCGTCGATGCCAGTGGCAGTGTGCACTAAGCTGTATAAGGAGCTCGTTTGCTGTTCTTCGTCAAAGGTACAGCATCAACTGATGACTTGTACCTGTGAATGCACAGATCAAACACTACAGATAGTTTCACATCAGCTTATGCCATCTTAGACACTACGCTTTTCCATGGAATCAGTCTCCATACTCCACTGCTAATGCTAGTCACATCAAATGATGAGTAATCAAGTGATGTACAGGCATGGATGATGAACCAGCCCTAAGCTGTATAGAAGGCTGGATATGGAATAAGATGAATTGTAATAGTAGCTAAACAAACAAACAAACAAACAAATATACAATGCCCTCCTTCTTCTAGTTCCCCATCTGTAAAATGGGAACCAGAAATCCACTTTCACAGGACTAGTATAAATAAGCAAGTCACACATTCTTGAGCTTGGAGACAGGGGTGGCACAGCTGCTTGCTCACTCGCTCACGTACTTACGCTCACACACACAAAGCAAGCATACCTCCAGTGCAGGGAGACTTTGCACACTGAATGAACTGAAATTACCTTCTTTCTGTGCCTGGGAAGAATATAGAAGCAAGAAAGCAATCAGTTGTCCTGATATGCCCTCTCCTTGAACTAATGAAAGATGCTACTTCGGTTTCTATCATGGACAAGACGTAAAGAACTAAGCATTTTGTAGAAGTAGTAGTACGGTAGTAGTAATAATAATAAAAGTCTGTAACTAGTTCTAGCCTATAGAGTGTGTTTTGTGTGCTGCATCAATCCAAATACCACATTGCATAAATGAGACAAGCCTAGGTATTTTTACTCTAGGCTTGCAAATAATGCTGGATGTTGAGCCTTTTTTTTTTTTTTTGCAAGGACAAAAGTGATAGGGAGTAGGAAAGTATAATGTATAAGGAAGGAGAGTAGCTTGAGGGAGATAATTTTTCATACATGTGTATTTTTGACATGTGTGAAAGCTTTTAGTGCAGGAAGAGAAAATGAATGTATATTGTGCATTATAGACCAGTTTGAGGAAAAGCTGGTTTTAGCCTGGTGTGCAGAACCACCCTCTAAAGTTCTACCTGGCGACCACTGTAAAGTATTTAAGAATCTCGTTCTTTCTAAGTCACTGGGATGCTACAAAGGTTCTTTCTCACAACTACTAGGACCAGACGCTTGTTTTAAAATATGGAAGCAGATTTTTAGGATTCACTCATCACTATGCTGTTAGCATTGTATATATAGAGATGCATTGATCATGGACAACAACTCATCTATAAATTATTATTATTATTAACAGTATTTATATACCACTTTTCAACAAAAAGTTCACAAAGCGGTTTACGTTTCCCTTAAGGTTAAAAAAAAAGAGTATGTCTATGTAGAGTATGTCTTTGCTCATTCAACAACATCCTTCAAAATACTGTAATGTGCTTTTTAAAATCTAAATGTTGTTGTTTCATAGTGCCTGACCTTCCTATGCCATCCAAGAATTGACCTAAGATACAGACATTTCTAAGGATTGCCTCTATGTATCCACAATTTGGTACCAGCAGGATATTTTTTTTCTGATGCAAATAGCAGCTAACTGCTATTGACTAAAGAAAACTAAGCCCATCAGGGCTATAAAACACTTAAAATGTCATATATACGTATATAACACACTTCTGTTGCTGGTTCGGCCTCTTGACTCGCCCTGTTCTCAGAATTTTGGGGACATAGTGCAGGGCTTATTCCCCTTGAGCTGGGTGAGCCTGTTATTATGATATCACAGTACTATGATAACACAGTAACTGTCATATCTACAAACTGGGCAGCGCAATCCTGTGTAAGGATCTGGCTGGCAGCCCAGGGACGCCCACCGCATCTTGCACCCAGGCTGCCCATCCGATGGCGGGCCAGAGGTCTACTCGGGGAAGGGGACACTCCTCGGATTTCCATAGCTGGCAGATGTAGAGGAGGCCGTGTAACGGTGTAGCCAGACCGGCGGGAACGGGAATATGGTGGGAGCCATCCCCCTCCCCCTCCCAGGCCTCCTAGGCCAATGGCCCCCCCT
This sequence comes from Plestiodon gilberti rubricaudatus, assembly GCA_026170595.1. NCBI lineage: Eukaryota > Metazoa > Chordata > Lepidosauria > Squamata > Scincidae > Plestiodon > Plestiodon gilberti. The sequence continues at coordinate 250,820,207 of JANXHW010000001.1, read as the reverse complement.
CCCTTACCGCCAAACCGCCCCCGCTGGATCCAGACCAACCTCCTCCAGCGCCTGCCCAAGTGTTCCGGCGATAGAGTGAGGGAGGCTGGTCTCTGGGCTGGCCTCCCTTATTCCTGAGGCATCGTGAACGTGCTTTACGGCATGTTCGCAACATCTTGGAACGGCGGAGCACTCGCTCCGCTGTTCCAAAGATCCGGAGGATTGTGCCGTGAGTCACATTATTATCATAGTATTACTTGCTTATAGTATTACCTCTGAGGTGGAGGTATATAAAATCTAGCCACCACCAAACACATGTTGGTCTCCCTGTATCTAGCTTTCACTGCAAAACACCTGGAAGCTGGATTGTCTATCAGGTACTGGTGAGAAGGTGTCTCCTGAAGTGTAGCTAATTTGGACAGAATCACAATATTCACTTCCACATTGTTTTTTCATAGTGAAGGCAGGGAAAAACTGTAATTTCTTACCTCGAGTATTCCTATTCTGTGAAGAGGAAGGGAGGCATTCCTAACCCATGGGATTTCACATTTTTTTTAATACCGCCCTTCCTCCAAGGAGCTCAGAGTGGTGTACATATTTCCTCCCCTCCTTTTTGTCCTCACAACAACCCTGTGAGGTAGGTGGGGCTGAGAGATAGTGACTGGCCCAAGGTCACTCAGGAAGCTTCATGGCTGAGCGGGGATTTGAACCTGGATCTTCCAGGTCTAAGTCCGACTCCCAAACCACTACACCATGCCCCTCCCACTCTGAGAAGGCAGGATCAGTTTCAACACAAAGTCTCCTCCTACTTCAGAGGGCATCTAGCCCCCAGTCTGCACTGACAAGCTGGAAAAATTCCTCCTGTTTCCGCACCAGTTGATCTTGGAGAGATTGGCAACTCTGTGCAGAATGGCAGTCATCCTTGGACAAACTGACAAACTGTCTGAACACTAACATATGACATGTGGACCATGTGGAAAAAACATTAACAGAGAAAAAAGATCCATGAGGTGGACCTCAGAGAAAATGTCCTCCATCAAGGTGGAGCACCTGGTGGGACAGAGAACACCTCTGCAGATTGGCTCAGCAGACGCACCTTGTGGGTGTGTCTATAGAGATAGAGGAAAATACCATATCTAATATCCCCCAACTGTCCTATCGTCCAAGAGAGTGAGGCACCGAGACTGTGGAGAGGAGGGTGGAATGCCCTCTTCCTCTTCCCAGAATAGGAATTCTCAATGTAGGAAATTCCAGTTTCTCTGGAAGGAGGAAGGGGGGCATTCCTAACCCATGGAATATAACAGAGTAGTACTAATTGGGTAGGCAGAGGAGGTGCATCGCCAGTGTGGTAGCACTTTCTGTAACACCTTCCTGTTAAAGGAGGCATCTGTGGAGGCAGCCAGGTCCACCCTATAATGCTTCATGAAGGTGTGAATATAAGACCAAGTGGGCCGCCTTGCAGATGTCTTCCAATGAACTGTAGTCCTCATAAGCTGTGGATGTAGCTGCCCCCCTTATAGGATGAGTCGTGATTCTAGGCTCCTTCCCTGAGGATTTGTAGGCTAGTTCAATTGTTGCCCTAAGCTACCTGGAGAGGGAGGTGACTGAGGCCTTCTCTCTCCCTCTCTCCTTAAAGGTTAGGAACATTGCATCTGTTTTCTGAAACTCCCTTTTCTGCTCCGTGTAGAAACAAAGCACCCAGCAAATGTCCAATGTGTGCCACACTTTCACCTTAGGATGGACCAGCTTGGGACAAAAAGAGGGCAGGACTAAATCCTGCACCCTGTGAAACATGGTGTTGACCTTGGGCACAAATTCTGGGTCTGGTCATAGGATGACCTTGTCCCTATGGAAAACACACAAATTGGGATTAACGGAGACAGAACCCAATTCCAAGACCCGCCTAGCAGAGGTGACAGCCACTAAGAAGAGGGTCTTGAATGTCAGCTCTCTGAGGGGAACCTTTGCCATGGGCTCAAAAAGATGTGTCGAAGGGCAGAGAGGACCTGATTTTGATCCTATGTGGGATACCTGTGTACTGGTGGAGGATTTATCAATGACATTCCACACAAAAACCTCCTAATGTGGGGATGAGGTGAGATACCCTCACGTAGCTCCACCCCCAAAATGCTATTGATGGCCGCCACCTGCCTATGCAGGGTGTTAATACTGAGGCCTTTCTTCAGACCCTCCTGGAGAAATTCCAAGACATGCCTAATTTTAGGTCTAGTAGCCAGGACCCCTTTGTCTCGGCACCAATAGGAGAATTTCTTCCAAGTAGCCCCGTACAAAGACAGACATTGTGGATAGTCTTCTGGATGTCATAAGAGTGTTTAGAACCCTATCTGAATAGTATGTATATTTTCATGGTTTGTTACAATAGAAAGTGAGACAATTCTTATGGGATTTCCAGCCATGTATCGATCACGATACATGGCTGGAAATCCCATAAGAATTGTCTCACTTCCTATCTGAATAGTTGCAGTGGTGGAGTGCCTCCCTTTCAACCTCCACGTTACCAGATGGAAGAGATGTGGCTGAGGAAGTTTCAGGGGGACTTGAGTGAGGTCTTCGCGGATTGGAAGAGGCCAGTTGTCCTGCACTGACAACGTAAGTAGCTCTAGATACCAGCGCCTTCTGGGCCACTTGGGGGCAATCAATATCATGTCCGCTGCCTGCAACTGAATTCTGCGTGGAACTTGTGGTAGTAGCGCTACTGGCGGGAATGTATACAGCAGCCCTGATAGCCACCTGTATTGCAAGGTGTACGGGGGGCGCTGCCCCACCCGTACTCGCCCCCTTACCTCTCTCCGCCGTGACCAGAGACACGCCGGAGCAGCCTCACGGCCATCCGAAACCCCGGAGGATAGCCCCTCCGGACTCCCTGCAATTCCCCCAGCCGTGCAACCAGCAGACCGGATGGACGGCGGCAACCAAGGAGCCACCCGCCGACCCCGACGGCAGACTCCCTCCCGGGCCAGCTGGGGCCGCCCCGACTGACATCGCAGGCCCCGCGGCCAACCAACTGTGAGGCCAGAAACAGGCCACGCTAGTAGGACGGGCCAGAACACTGGCCAGGCGACGGGCAGCCAGGTTTCCCGGGAACAACGAAACCATGGGCCCTGTCGCCTGTCCATCATCGGGGGAGGCGGGACTACCGGGACAGGGGCTATATAAACTAGGTTCTGGCCGATGATGAGGGCAGTCGGCCGAGAGGCGGGGGAAGACGCTGCTTCCCTCCAGCCAAGGACCGGACAACTCCCTGGAGAGGTGGCTTGCGCGGTGCTAAAAACCCCACCCTCCAGACTCCCTGAGGCCCTTAATAACACTGTCTTCTACTCCAACCTAGGCATGCTCCGGGTCCGTCAGAAGTTCTTCCTTAGGACTGGGGAATCAGGCAACCCTGGAGGTCGACGAAGAAGAGGCCCTTCCTTCTTCACACCCCTCCCGGACCCCGCTCCGGAGGATACCTTACACAAGGCATCCACTTCCTCTGCCCCTTCTTCCGGCAGCCTTGAGAAGAATCTTCCTAGCTACTTGTTGTCCTGTGAGGCAAAGAGATCTACCTCGGGTTCGCCGAACCATCTTGTCATCTTGTTTTGAATACTTCTGGATGCAACTGCCAGTCCGCTTTCCGCAAGGTGCGTCTGCTGAGCCAATCTGCAGAGGTGTTCCCTGTCCCCTCCAGGTGCTCCGCCCTGACATCTGGTGGGCCCAGGAAGCTGGACTAGATGGGCCTTTTGCCTGATCTAGCAAGGCTCTTATGTTTTTAGGTTGAGCTCTGCCCATGACAATAGTCTCATTGCTTCCAGGTGGAGCCTGAAGGATTCCCCCCACCCCATTGATTCACATAGGCTTTTGCCATGATGTTGTCCATGTGAACTAGCATGTGAAAATCTGATAGCGGCAGTCTGATCGCCCTCAGCTCCAGAAGACCGATGCTGCATCTGGCTTCCTTGGACGACCAGGTCCTCTGTGCAAGGGAATCTGCAATGTGCACTCCCCACCCTAAGGGGCTTGCATTGGTGGTCACAATGGTGTACTCATGCTGTGCAAGGCTTACTCCCTGAGTCACCCCTCCTCCAGCCACCACCGTAGGCTCACCTTGAGATCAGGTGGAATCATGACAGGGATGTGTCTTTCTATTTGGCGTTGAAATGGTATTAGGAAACGCTGTAGGGGCTGCATGTGGAAATGTGCCCAGGCTATGATGTCCTGATATGAGACCATCTGGCCCTGCAGGGGGGGCCAGAAACATCAGGTCCACCCTGTCTGCAGTCATGACCTGGTCCAGCATGTCCTTGAGAGTGCTCTTCCTGTCTCTGGAGATAGCAATTCGGAAAGCCACTGTGTCTATTAGTAGACCCAAATGCTCTATTTCCTGTGTGGGCACCAGGGAGTTCTTCTCCTTGTTGATCACAAACTTCAGCTGTTGTAAGGTAGTCGATGTCTGCTGAAGATCCAGTAGTGCCTGCTGTCTGGATGAGGATTTTATGAGGATGTTTTCCAGATAGGGGAAGAGGTATATCCCTCTCTGGTGTAGGTGTGCTACTGGTGTGACAAGGAATTTTGTGAAGACTCATGGAGCTGCTGTTAACCCAAATGGAAGAGCCCTGTATTGATGGTGCCTCATCCCATAACAGAAATGCAAGAACCAATGATGGTGAGGTAGGATGGGAATGTGGAGGTAACCCTCTGAGATATTTATGGATGTGAGGAGGGTGCTCTCCTCCAGGGCCACGGTGATTGACCTCTATCTCCATCCTAAATTTGCGCGCTTGCGTAGGAACCAATTGAGCCATTTGAGATTGAGGATCACCCTCGTTCTTCTTGGGCACAAGGAAAAGGACAGAGTATATTCCTTTTCCCCTCTGTCTCAGGGGAACTGGTTTGATTGCACAGATGTCAAGGAGATGGTTTATGGCCTGCATCTTTTTCTGGTGTTTGACCAGATCCTTTGAAAATGGAACCCTTCAAAACCTGTTTCTGGGCATTTTGAGGAATTCCAAGTCATACCCTTTGGTAACTGTCTCCAGAATTGCTGGAAATCTCTTGCCAGCAATCCGCAAAGTCCAGGAGATGGCCACCTATAGCGTTTGATGATCAGTGTAGACTGACATCATGCATTCCACTAATCCTTGTCGGATTTGCCACTGCTGGATGACGCACCTCCCTGGGTCTATTTCTGGAAAAAAACATCTTGATTTGTTCCACTTGTTCTGCAATTTGTGGACCTCGCGGGACCACTGCTTACCGCAGAAGGAACTAAAGGATTGTATCTTACTCTTGGGATTCTCTTTCTTTCCCTAGGGCAGCACCTTTCTTTTATCCCTGTTCTCAATCAGGATCAGCTCAAGGGCTTGTCCAAAATGCTTTGTTCCCTGGAAGGAAACCGTCAATCAGGGCTGAGATTCAGGGTCAACTTCCCACTGGCACAGCCAGATGTTGCGGTGTGCCACTATATGGCTCTTGAGCTGCATAGAGTCAAAGAGCATCCGCGGAAAAGGCTGATGCGAAGGAAATTTGTAAAGGCTGTCATCTTCGAGAGATCTGCTTAGGAGACCTCTAGGTACTCTGCCCACAGGTAGGCAGCCTGAGCCATGACTGAATTGGTAGCAGAGGCCTCAAAGTGAGCAAAGCAGACTTGAAGTTTTTTCTTAGAGATGATTACACGTTCTTGTCGCGTGGGTCATTTGGACCCCTTTGCCCTCGTATGGAATGATGGTTGATGATGACAAAGTGGCTACCAGTGCACCCACTACTGGGACCTTGAGGGTGGCCATCACCTGCTCTGAGAAAGAATACAGTTCGTTAACAATGCGTGATGGGTGTTTGGCCATGGTAGGGTTTGCCCATTCTGCGTCCAGGGCACATTGGAAAAGGGACTACCTCTGGTTTTACAGAGCCCTGTGGAAACAAGGACGGGCAGCCTGATCCAGTTCAAGTTGCATCAGCTGGTCTAAAGGGGCCAGCCACCTCATCCTAGACCCATTGCGGCTTGCACCGGCGCAGCCGGGAGCACCTTGGGGGAAGGAGACATTCATCCCCTTCCCCCGGTGTAGGCAGGCTGGGGCCCAATGGACCTTCACGGATGCATGCCAGCTCCAGAGCTGGCGTGCAGCCAGGGAGACCATGTATGGCCGGCCCAGGCTGCAACAGGGTGCTGGATATCACCACCGATATACATGCCCCCTCCCAGCATGGGCCAGCCAATGACCCCTCCCTCTCTGCCCTACCCACCTCCCGCTCTGACTGGTGCTGAACATATCTGCAGTGGCCGGTGCTGGGTCAGTCCTGTGGCGCAGTAAGTGGTGCCGGCCTTCGCGACAGCACCACCTGCCACCCCTGTGGTAGAGAATGAAGAACTCTGTGTGTGGCTGGAATCTATTACTCTATGTCACTGATTTTTGGAGGACGATTTCTTACCTCAAGACTTTGCCTTAGGTTTTTTCTTTTTGAATTTCGTGGGGGGGCGGGGGCTTCTGCCTCTGAGGAGGACCAGGAACCCATGGTGGATGAAAGGGATATGGCTGGGACCTCAGGCGTTTATTATGAGTGGACTTGCACCTGTGCTGAGCCTTTTGCTTAGGGGTCTGGTTGACTGCCCCCTCCACTGTCACTTCCAGCAGTGACAGAAGATCTGGGCCTGAATGCCCACATCCAGAGGACCCCCTTGGGTGGAGGAATCCTCCCCCAGTTGCTCCTAGCTTGATTCAGCCTCCTCGCTGCTTGCTGGATCCGCCATACCCTGTACTTGCGGCTCCAGTGGCGAGGATATTTTTTGGGTGGGAAGTAGCTGGTGCACTTTTTGGTCCATGTGCTACCCGCAAAGGCCTACACATCCATAGGTGAATGGCTAGGGAGATCAGTTCAATCCCTGAGAAGTCCCCTGCCGCCCTGATTTGACTGCAGTCGGAACAAGTTGCTCTGGACCTCAGGCTGCTTGGAGCACTGTTGACGGCCTGGTGGATGGTTGCGGCGTGCTCCTGAAGAACACACTCCCTAAACTGAGGGAATGGTGGGAGGGAAAAGGCAGGGACAAAGGAAGGAAGAAAAAAGAAAAAAAGGGAGAAAACGAAGAGAACGTTGAGCCTGAAGAGCTCAAGTGAAGCGTGACCTTGTCCTGAGAAGGCAGAGCCGGACTTGGTTCGAATGCCCCCTTCCTCATTCCAGAGAACTCACTAGCTTACCTATGCTTAGATTTACCAAATATCTCTAGACCCAAAGTTCTGAAAGTGCAGATATGCTTCCCTACAGAACTGAAAGCAATTGCTCTGGGAAGCATGAGATTATTCCTGAGTCCCTTCTTTCTTCTGGTAGGTATATTTTTTTAATATATGTTGATTGGACCAATATTGAACAGTACCTGTCCTACCCAAATACCAATCAGTTTAATCCAGGCACCATGTACATTCACCAAGTGATAATGTTAGAAACCAATAGGATATCCCTTTCTTTTTGTAGAGTGTTTTTGCCTTCCTGGGTTTCAATTAATTGAATGCTCAAAGCATGACATGTGCATATGTGGCCCTATTTGCCTTTCTATCGCTTGGCTTCATGTTCAAGATAAGAGTGAGCTCTGATTGTAAAATCGTATTTTCTCTTGTCCATGACTACCTGGTTTGTGGCAGTTGCTGTTTTCCTGTAACCTGTGGCAGCTTTGAGGTGACCATGTCATCTGAATTGTTCACTACGAGCTGCAACTTTAGATACCATATGCAAGATGCATTGCAAGGATGCCCAGTGTGAACATAATGGCAGGTTCTGATCCTAGCAAACTAATAAGATGATGTGATCAGTATAACCAAGGAGTTGCCATGGGCTGAGGAAAAGAGCAGTTGCTACAATTAGGATCGTCATGTACACTGGCCTTAAGTTAGGGACATTTCAGATGTGCGGAAGCGGAGCATGCAAGGACTATACCACTTTAGACTGTAGGAGACGGATCATATATTCGAATACTTCTCAACAGCAAAAAACTATTTCCAGTGAAGTGCTGACAACATGCTAGGGATGACAGTACAAGTCTATCTACTTACTAGCATACTAAATTTCCACTACAGGGAGGACATTTTACAACAAAAATTAATGTGGGAGAGGGTAAACATTCAAACATGCAGTTCTCACGTGGTCAACAGTCTAAAATAGCATCTTTCATGGCTGTATCATATGCTTCTTTGAATGTTTGAATTGGCACTAGTGAAGCTCAGAGCAGACATTTTTTGACTTGGGGAAGCTTTTGATAACCAAGTCTGAGATTCTCTATGGTAGAAATAAACCCTACTTCAAGGTCTGTAGAAACTTATATACAATATATTTTTAAAATGTCATAAGCATGAACTTTTGTGTCAAAGGCTCACATCTGGCAAATATACCCAAGGTCCATTCTGTCTTCACTAACAGCTCAGTCCTAAATGCCCCTCCCCTGCTGATGCAGCTGTGCCACGAAAGTATGTGCTGCATCCTGCGGGGGAGGCAGTCCTGAAGGCATTTTGAAGGCAATTGAAGTCTTTTCCATTGGGCATGCTGGGCAGTTGCCCGGGGGCCCTCAAGCGCAGAAGGGCCCCATCGCGCCACTGCCACGGGAAAAAGTGTTTTAAAAGTCACTTTTTTTCCACCGCCGCACTTTTTTAAACCTCCCTGAGAGGTAAGCTGGTCCCCAGGGAGGGTGGTGTGGGGAGCCTGCAGACCCCTCTGCAGGCCTCCCCGCGACTCAGAAAGGTCCTCTGACGCGATCGCAACCCATTTCCGTTTCATCAGAAAAGCGGAAGTGGGTTGCGATCGCGTTGGTGCCCAGGGGCCCACGATGCAGTTAAGACTGCTCTGCCTGGAGGTTTCTTCCAGGTAAGGGAACATTTGTTCCCTTGCCAGGGGGTAAACCTCTGCTGCCTGAATGGGTCTACTTGGACCTGTGCCAGCAATTTTGCTGGTGCAAGTGCCAGTGGACCCGGGAAGGTAGATCAAGGCCAGGAAAGGGGATAGGATATCGGCAGCATCATTGCCACTGATACCTCCCCCTTCCCGGCCTCAACACACACCCCTCCCCACTCCGCTCTTTGCTCCATTCCTCCACCTCTTTGCCATGTTCTGCTCACCCACTGTCCCCGTGCTGACTTACCAATGCCAGAGCTTTTCCTGGGGTCGCTGGCGCATGGCCACTTGCTGCTTGGAGAATGGTGCATTGCTCTTTGCAACTGCTGTAAAGCATACTGTGCTGCTGGAATGTGAGTTCTGGTGGTGCAGCATGCTCATATGATTGGGCCCTAAAGCATTTCCTAGTACAGCAAAGGTCATGGAGTTTAGTATACATAGAAACTAAATTTCACAGATATTGGCTAGGGTGGTACAGTTGGTAGATCTAGTTGCACTGACTTATGAATACTTTTTATTTATCATCCATTGAGGATGACCATCCTTCCCCCATTTCCTGAGTTATGCTATTAAGACACAGGGAGTACCATAGGATTTCCAAATAAATCAAAAGCAGACCACCGCAAAAGTGAGATGCCTGTATCATAAAATGTGATGGAGACCCAGCGTTAGCCTCATGGACCATATCTCACTGTTTCTGCATGTATGATAGCTGCCATACCTTAAAAATAAGGGACATGTGACAATACTGGACAATGATGAGAACAGAGGGAGAAAAAGGATCATTGTCTCTACAAATCACTGTATATGCCCCTCTCGCACATTGGATTCTGGAGCTCTTGGGATCGGTAACTGTCTTCATCCTTCCTGCATAGCCAGCCATGCTACTTGTTGAGCCACCACCAGAGCTCCAATAGCACCAGAAGCTGTTGTCACAGGTGGAGCAGCCTTCCACAAGTCTTGGGTTCATTGCTCCCCACCCCCTGCTTTCTTGTAAATATGAATTTTGGTTCCTGGATCCTAGCATTCTGCTTCTGCTTACATTTCACATTTGCTGACACAATGGACTGACATTTTAATTGAATGTAATTTTAATTGTTTATGCGGTCCACTGGATGTTTTTGTCTTGCCTTTATTGTTTTAATTGTTCTTTAATATTGTTTTTTTCTGAATATATATTTATTAAATTTGTATAATACAGATATCTAAATTATAAAAAAACATTTCAGAAAATACAGCAAATAGCGAAGCAGTAAACCATTTTATTATTGTTGCATGTTTTTAATTTTGTAAGCTGCCTTGAGTGTCCCCGGGAGAAAGGCAGGGTATAAATATAATGGTTGCATTAGGCCCCATACTGAAAAACTTGGAAAAACACCTGTATACATAGATGTAAATGAAATTACTACGTATGAGCTGTAGTATATCAGCTACATATGAGTTATTTTACGTAAATACCTCTAAATATCCTAGGGCCTTGGGAAGGACTCAATATTTAGAAAACACCAGCCACCACCAGGTGGGCTGAGATTATTATTATTAATTATTAACAACAACAACAATTTGAACCCAGCCTCACTGGAATCTTTTCCCACTGCCTATTGCCTCTTACAGCATCTGCCCCCCCCCCCCCATCTTTCTTGAGCTGCAGAAGAAGATGCTACTTGGAAAGGAACGCCTCTTTCACCTGTTGCTTCAAACTCTGCAGTTAACATGCCCGGAACTCACACAGTTGCCCAGTATGGAGGCAGGCAGGTCTTGGTAGAAAGGACGATCTTACTGAACCACATATTAGATATTTTCTGCATAGAAAGCAGAAAGCTCTGTGCATGGTCGTGTTCCAAGATCACGAGTGCATTTCAACTCAACACTGTCTACACATGCTGAAAAGCTGCCATGCACTTGCAGGGGCCTAATTCACATGCTCTGACATCCCAATATACATGAATACTCCTCCACGTACAACACACGGGCTGTTGTTTTCCCGTGCCCATCACTTGATTACGGCAGCTGGATGGAATTACCATTCCATTGAAATCCTGCCTGCCTGTGTGTGATGTGATCATTCGTTCCATCCGTGGTGTTACATCTGCCAGGGCCGCTCTACAAATGCAAGTCATCACTTGACTTTGCAGCCATCGACTGGTGAAAATGCGCTGTAAAACCATCCCTGACTCTCCGCATAAAGCGCTTCTACCCCTTGTTCTGTGGCACAATCCGAGGGGAGCAAAGGGATTCCTGAGGCGCGCGTCTTCATCTGCTTTAACATCGCTAAAGACGATTATTGCGCCATTGAGGAACTTCCCCCGGCAGATATCCCCCCCCCGCTTAAAATTATATTCAGCCTCCTCGCCAGGCTTATTCGCCATTTGCGGATTTACTCGGGAGTAAGCCCTAGCCTGCTCTACGGCGCATACTCCCCAGCAAGCGTGCAGAGGCTGGCAGCCTTAGCCAAGCGAGTGGTGGGAGGGGCTTAGCCCGCTTGCGTATTTACCCTTCCCCCTCTCTCCCCAGCGACTAAGATCGTGCGTTTGTTTGTGTTTAAATATAGCCTCAACCCTTCTAAGGCTCCCAGCTTTGGAGAAGGACAGAGGCAGGCAGGAGCTGGCCCCGCCTCCCCCAGCCCCCTCGTGCTGCTGCTTGGAAGCGCAGGCGAAGGGCGCTCGGTCTGCCGTCACCCTGTGTCCCCACGAAGGGTGAGAGGGGCGGGCTGCCGCCGACTGGCATCACATTCACATGGAGACAGTCTGACGAGTTGGAAGGCAGGGTGGGGCAGCCCTGAGACTGCCGGGGTGTTGTCTGGAGAGCTGGGGGGCTCTTAAGTGTACCCCTCTCCTCTCCCCATCCAAATGAAGCCCTCCCCGCGTGAGCCTGCAACGCGCGTGCACCCGCGCTCTCGTTGCAGTTTTGAGTCTCTCATCGCTGCTGCCACGGTAGCGTTGCGTGTCTCTCCTCCCGCCGCCCTGGAATTGTGTAGTAGCCCTGAATTAGCATGTCACGTGTACGGCATGTGGAAATGATTCAGGGGCATGTGAGCATCAGGAAGGGGAGGGGGAGCGAAGAGGAGAACGCCTGTGTTTGCATCCAAGGATCTCCTCTCGCTCGCTAGTTGCGTAGGTGTCTCGCTCCCTCGTCCCTCCTCCCTGCCGCGGCTGCCTCCAGCGCTCCCCTCCCCCCAGTCCTCCATCTGGCTGCCCCTCCCTCTGCCAGCTCGGGCGAGCCAGCAGCGCCGTGCCTGCTCATTCAGCCAGGCAGAATCCCTCGGCTTCCAGCAGTGGCGGGGGGGGGGGGTCCTGCTCCTGACCCCCCACTTCCCTTTGCGGAGCGGGAGCCGTTATATTATACATACACAACCCCCCCCCCCCCGCTCACAGGGTCGAATTTAAGCACACACGCATATATACCCTCCCTGGGCCAGGCGCAGATGCTGGGGGTGCCATTTCACGTTTCAGTGTGGGGGAGCAAAGGTCAAATTGCCTTCTCTGGGCGATATATTCCAAGTTCGAACTGCTAGTACAGCACATAAGTAGTGTATTTTTAAGAGCATTTGCTGGGAATGCTGTTTTTTTTTAATAATCATAGTGTGGCACACCATCAGCTCTATATAAATGCTCCTGGGGAGTAATCGGGTGTGGTCTCAGACTGGGGTGTGTCCATGTGTAACTCCTCCCAAAATTGGAACATCCTTGAGAGCCACATGTACCCCTGTAGGCAGATATGCACATAAATGCTACCTGTATCACTGGAGCTGGGGAAGTCAGGTTCAAATCTTTGCACAGTGGGTGATATGTGGTGGCCTGTAGGAAATCTTCAGGTTTTTGCCTAGCCTACTTTATAGGGCTGCTGTGAGGCTGAAACATGGTGCTGAATTTTTCAGGGGAAGGGCAGTAGGCTAAAATAAATAAACCATATCCATGTTCCATTTCCAACCTCTCCCCAGTGCAGAAATGTGGTGTAGCCTTGCATGTGATGGTGGACCGACCACCTTTGCTTCTGCTGCCCAAAGGATCTCTAGTGAACACAGATTTGTAGCTTCAGGTTAGTCGTGTCCTTTCCTGGCAGCTTAGGCTTGCCTTAAGGGTGCTTTAGAGGGGGGAGGGCAATGTTGGACTCAAGTTGCTGGGGGCCCTGTGGCAAAGCCCTGCACTGAGCTCCATGGCACCCTCTGGCTACCCCCTGATGGCACAATAATGGGTGCTACCACTGCCATTCATACTGAAGGTTCAGGGTCATCCCAGCCAGGTGGACCCTCTGATGGATGTAGCCCTGTGACCAGTGCTCAGCCTGGCTGACCCCAGATGCCATCCCTGGAGAGGGGTTAGGTTGGGTGGCCTGCTGCAAGCTGCCTGCCCCCTTCCCCTGCCTGATGGGTCTCTCTGTGTCTGCCAGATCAGTGGAGTGGACCCAGGTGGCAAAAGGACCCTTTGCCTAGTGTTCCTTGGAGCCTGTGATAGCCGCTACACCACCACCACCACTACCACCACCACCACTCAAGGCTGCATAACCCCAGCGATCGTGGGCTACAGCCATCTTTTAACAGGGGAAGCAAGCAGCAACTCATGTATGGAGCTGTCTAGAAGATATCAGGGTGGAGTAGCCATGTAACAATGGCACAATCATTTCCTGAACCTTTCTTTTTTATGTAGATTAGATTGGTACAGGGATCCAGGCGGATTATAGTTTTATATAAATATAATCAGAAGGGAACTTATTACCTCACATTATGCTAAGATGGAGGGAACAAGAAGCCAGCCAAAGTCCTCATATTCTTGTTTGTGGGTTCCCACACAGCTAACCACAGCTCCAAACAGACCAGTTCGGTTAGAACGTGACAGTGCTTGGTAAGAGTTGATATCTTAGGAAAACAGGTTTTACATGTGCTGCATACAAAAGTCTTAGGTTCAAAACCCAGCATTTCAAAAATAAAATTATCTCAGGTAGAAGGGTTGAAAAAGTTATATGCCTCAGACACTGAAGAGCTGCTACCAGTCAGAGTGGACAACAAGGAGCCAGATAGACCAATGGTCTGACTCCGTCTCAGGCCACTCATATGTTCATAGGAAAGCGTTACTCAGAGCACCTCAACTCATTCCCTTGGATAGTGCGCGCACGCACGCACGCACACACACACAAATCCACTTCATAAATGCATGTATAAGCTCACATAGCCATATCATCGACCCAGACTCTTTATGCAGATATATGTGTATAAGCTCACTCACCAAGCACTTTTACATAGAGTGGAAGGGGAGGCAGAAATCCACTTTTCCTGTACCCACACGTTATAGTAAACCCCACAGATTATAGTACTGTACAGATTTTTTCTCTGACATATCCAGAGGCTGATGTCCCACTGCCTTGTGCTTGACTCTGGTTTTAAAACCTGGCACAAGCAAGTCAATGAATCAGGTCTCCATCTCCCACCTTCACTGCACCCATCCATACAATTATGCAAGAAGGTCCAGCAAGCTAGGAAAACACACAACAGTTGCTAGCTAGGAGAAAAGTAGGATGGAAATGTCAGAACCTGACATTGAATCTGAAAAGGGGTGGAATACTTCTTGGAAATCTCTCTCTCTCTCTCTCTCCCTCCCTCGTGTGTGTGTGTGTGTGTGTGTGTGTGTGTGTGTGTGTGTGTGTGTGTGTGTGTGTGTGTGTGTGTGTGTGTGTGTGTGTGTGTGTGTGTGTGAGAGAGAGAGAGAGAGAGAGAGAGAGAGAGAGAGAGAGGGGGGGGGGCAGGCAGGCAGGCAGGCAGGCAGGCAGGCAGGCAGGGATGGTCATTCAGAAGCAGGGAGGAAAGAGAGTGGGAAGCTGGAAGTGAATGAGATACAGAATCATTCATGACAATGTGTGAATGAACATGGAGCTTGCTTGTCCCTTGCTTCCACATCCTCCCTTTTCATACCAGGTCATCATGCCTTGCCCTGCTCCCCCCCCCCCTCCACTCTCCATTTATTCTTCTTCCCTGGTTTTTGTATCTTTCTTGTCATCGGGTATCTACCATTCTCCCCAATATCTTTTGCATGAGTTATGTTCCCCCTCCTCCTTTCATATTGCACACCACACAAAAACTGTGTCCCCAAAAGCCCTCCCTCCACCTCAGGCTAATGGTGCCATCTTTCTGCAATGTTGATGAAAAGGTGCAGCCACTTGCAGGGGAGAAAGGGAAGGAAGGGAGGAGAAAGAAGTGAGATTATAAATAGCTCAGTAAACGCTTTTCTCATTGAACATAGCTTGGACAGAGCATGGAAAAACAAACAGAGGAAACTCTGTTTAACAAACCCACATCTAAACAACGCCTTGCACATTCCTCCTGCCAAAAAATAACAGATTTTCTGTGAAAGTGTAGATAATACCCAGGAAGAGAGCAGGAACCAAAACAAATTATACACACCCAGTGGATGTCAATATTTTGGTCCCTTCACTCCTCTCCTTGTAGTAGTTAGGCACAAACAGATTGCCTATATTTAGAGGGAGGTGTATTTTTAATGCGGGGAATAGAGCTTGCTTCCATTAATAACACATTCAAAGAGGCAATCCTGGCTAGGAGTCATGGATGTTGCTTTAGTGACGTATGGAGGCCTAAGAGATAAAAGACAAGGCAGGAGAGAGAACAAATATTTTGAAACTGAGATAGCAGCTACCTTCAACTTTGCAATTGTGGGAACTATTTTTTTTTTTTCTGATGCAGGCTTCTTGCATTTGGAAGGGAACACCTTCATACACTGGGAGCAAGTTCCATTTATTTCAGTGGAATTTATGGAGCTTTAAAGTGTCATGCTACTTAAGTATGTTATTGGAAATAAGTGCTTTAGACGTGCTTTTAGAATATTTAACTTTATGTGGCAAGGGTGAAGGTATCCCCTGCTCAAAAGCCAGTCGTGTCCAACTCTAGGGTGTGGCAAGGGTTTCTAAGGCCGAAGAGCCAGCGCTGTCCGAAGACGCTTCCGTGGTCATGTGGCCAGCATGACTGATGGAACGTTGTTACCTTCCCGCTGCAGCGGTACCTATTTATCTACTTGCAATGTCTTGTTTTTGAACTGCTAGGTTGGCAGTAGATGGTAAGGATACCATATCTTTTAAAACAACAACAACAACAACAACAACAACATGCAAAGTTATAAAAATTGTGCGTAAGATGGAGAACTGAGAAAGAAGATTATTTTGGTGGGAAGAGATTTTTTTAAATGCATACGAACTCTGAAAAGAGAAAACATTCTCAGAATGAGGCAGGGGGTCAGCAGAGGACACGTGACTTTTCAAGGTCATAGGGCGCTAAATGTTAGTGGGAACTAAATGTGCAGTTGTTTCTCATTTATTGCAAATGAGTCTTCCCTCATCATGATACTTTTGCTGAAGGTAGCAGATCCACACCCCAACTGCTATACTGTACATGTATCTTCCTCCAGCCACCTTGCCTATTACAACTGCTACATGACTGCACAAATCTTACAGACCCTACTATTGGATAGTGCCTGTGATATCATTAGTGACCATTTTGTGTTAAAGTTATTTTTTGTTTCCCTGTACTGTTTGTGTGTGGGAGTGCTTATGTAGACCTTGAAAAAAAAAAGATGGCTAACACTCACAAGCCTACTTTCCCGCTACAGCAATGCCCTGTCATTTCATTAGCTGTTAAAATATCAGGTTCTGAAGCCTGTGCACTCCCCTCCCTAGTGCCAGAGTACACATCTCTCCCAAGTTCCTTTAAAGTGGCAAACATACGTCTGTCTTCTGCAGCAAAGTTACTCCGCACCCACGATGTCAGGATGGGTCATCATGCTACTGGAACTAGATTGGGGCCATTGTGAATATAAGGGGGAAATCCAGTGTTGATGTTTTTCTAATTGCCTACCAGCGCAATCCTGTGTAACCTTGCAGTGGTGTAACAGTAGATCAGAGGTGCACAACTTGGAAGTAGGCGGGGGCCAAAATGAATAGGCCAAACTTCTTCGGGGCCGCACGGGGGGCGTGTCCAGGAACCGTGATGTCACTTCCTCAGGAAGTGACATCACAGGGGGTGTGTCCATGGGCCGGAAAATATCCCGAAAAGCAACATATTAATAAATAAATTGCAAATTTATAAATATTTAATTATTAATAAATTGCTCCCTGGGGCTGGGACTGGGAGTAAAACTACTCTCTATACTTGTAAGTCCCAACTATAGAGAGTAGTTTTACTCCCAGTCCCAGGTAAATCAGTGTAGGATTGCAGCCTTAACTCAGTGCACGCTCCACCCCTTTTTTTACTTAAGTTATTGAATCGCTGCTTTAAAATATGAATGGCAATGGCAATGTAGTCTGGCAATGGCAACCCGCTGCAGCCCTTCCTTAATTGCACTAGCCCTTAATTGCACTAACATTTCAATCCTGTTCTTTAATAAACATTACGGGGGGGGGGCGGAAACACACACGGAGACATACACACACACTGACACAGGCACACACAGAGAAATATACGTTTACCTCCTCGCCATGGTCACTGTTTCTGCCTTGGGGAGTATCTTTTGGTAGAAAATAAAGTTTGGAGCTGGATAAAAGTTGCCTGTGCTACTGCTTTGGTTGACGACTCGTCAACGCCGCCGGGGCCGGGTGCCCGGCAGCGTGCGAGAGCGCGACCCGCCCGCCCGGCCTAATCTCAACCGTTGCCCCGCGGGGAGGGCAGAGCAGAGTGCGAACGGAGTTGCCTCCACCCCGCTTGGAGAGTGCGCGCCAGGAAACTCCCGCCAGGAAAAGGAAGTTGCTGTTGGAGAGGGAATCCGCGCGGCTCTGCCTTTGCGACGTCGCTCGGGCTTCCCCGGCAGAGACATTTTGTTTGCTAGCAAGACCGCGACGGGTATCCAGAGATTTGTGGGGCTTTCTTCGGCTCCCGGCCCTCTGCGCAAACAGGTGGCCGCGTTAAACCGGAGGCACTGAGGCCAGACGCCCAGCGAGGATCATGATCGCCCGCAGCCCAAGAAGAGGCAGGTCGCTGCGCGCCGCGCTCTCGCTCACCTCCCGCTTGCAGATCTTGGCGCATCACCTGAAGACACCAGAAAGCGGGAGGAAGAAGCACGCTTCGGAGAAAGGCCCCCACCGCGATGGGAGGGGGAGAACGGGAGGGGGAGAGGGGAGCCACTCACAGCTGCTGCCTGCCGCTGAAGAGCCCGTTCCCCCAGGCAACCCCACTCACAGTTTGCCGTGCTTTCTCCAAAGCAGGCATGAAGAGCTCCTGGCCGAACACGGACGCAGCTCATTCGGCTCTTGGCTGAACGCCAGGAGACTCTGCTGATTGGCGGCGATCAAAGCGCCGCCTGGAGTCTCCTGGTGTTAGCCAGGAGCTGAATGAGCAGCGTGCACAGCGGAATGAGCCGTGTCTGGGGCACGGAGGATTTCCCGTGGCCTGCAAAGAACTTGGGAATCCCAGAGAGTGCCCGCTCTTTGGGATCCCCGATTTCTCTGCGGGCCACGGGAAATGGTCAGGCGGTCCGCATGCGGCCCGCGGGCCGTATGTTGTGCACCCCTGCAGTAGATGCACCGGTGTAAGTGCACTTATGCCAGTGTAAGTGCACTTACACCGGTGTATATGCTGTTACACCGGTGCATCTACTGTCCCCTTCCCCCGAGTAGGCCTCCGGGCTGCTTCTGGAATGGGGATAGAATCCGGCGGGCGGCCTGGGCCACCCGCCGGATACTTAGGGAGAATTGCGCTATGAGAAAGGGAACTCAGAGTTAGAAGTGCTGTCCTTATGGGATGCAAGGTCTCTCTCTGTGGATCTGTATGAGAAATGGATCTGTTGCCTTGCTGGAGTACACATGTGTTTGCCTCCACCTGATGCTGTGTTGAATAGTTGTAAATAAACCAAATATTACTATAAACCTTTGGTAATCTTTCCTCCAAAGGAAATGGAATCAATAAAACCTTGCTCCTGGACTGACCTGGTGCGTGGAATAGCGGGAAGTACATAGCACTCCATTGGTCCTCATGGAACCAACCATGTTGCTTCATAAGGGATTGACTCTGTTCAGATATTTTCTTAATCATAAATACACCTTCACCGGAATCTACCTTAGTGAACTCTACCCCTGCTTTTGAAGGTCAACCAATGGTTAAAGGTTTTCCAATGAAATGGATTGGCAGTAGATTCATGACCAAGAATATTTCTTTACACCATGCACAATTCATTTATGGGATCCTCTGCCACATGTCTTTCAAAGAGGATTAGACAAAATCATGCAAGAATGGTCTATCAATGGCTGTTAGCCATGATGGCTTTTTGGAACCAAAGTGTTCTATGCAAGTCACCATTTATAAAAGGAATGAAGCATTCGGAGAAGGTTGCTGTTTGTGTATTCATTAGAAAACAAGCTCCTTCTTCAAAATACAATAATATAAAGTCAGGGTAAGCTGGCACAGTTCTGCAGCAGTTTATCTTCAGTATGAAGGTGCAGGAGAGCCAGAAGATCCTGTTGTGAACCCTCACTATCAAACTGATGTGCAGAAATTGTGCCTTTTGAAAACTGAAGCATTGAAAGATGAAGTGAGAAGAATGTCATGAAAACGGGGTGAGTGTTAAAAGAAATGTCGCAGTATGGGACAGAATGAATCCACGGAAGGACAATGTCATTTTAAAACATGTACACCCCACCTTTCCTCTTCCAGTGAGAAAGCCCAAGGCAGCTCACCACATTAAATAAATGTTCAATAATATAACAAAAGAACCAAAAGCAAGATTAATAAACAAACAGAGCAGCAACTAATTAGAGCCAGCAACACACCCACAGAACAAAAGAAATCAGTCAAAGGCCTGATGGAATAAAAAAGTCTTAATAGCCCCTCCCCCAGAAGGCCATCACAGGAGAAGCAATTCTAACCTCCAGCTCCATAGGAAGAGAGTTCTACAGGCGAATCAGTCACCACAATAGAGAAGGCCTTGTTGCCAATTACTGCCAATTGTGTTTCCAAAGAAAACAGTATCCAAAACAGAACCTCAGCTGATGACCTCATGGGGCAGGCATTTTCATACAAAAAGAGATGGTCCTTCAAGTATTTAGATTCCAAACCATGAAGGTTTGGTCATCACCAGCACTTTGAATTGTGCCTAGAAACATACAGGCAGTCAATGCAGGTGGCACAACAGTGGTGTGACATCTTCACTACCCTTGGCTCCACTCAGTAACCTGGCGACTGCAATCTGTACGAAGTATTGTTTCCAAGCAGTTTTCATAGCTTTCCCCACATACATTGTATTACAATAGTCCAATCTCAATGTCGCTAATGTATTGGGTAACACCATAGCCAGGCCTGATAGAACCAAGAAAGGATGCATGTTGTTGCACTAGCCTAAAATATCTAAAGGCTCTTTGGGCCATATTAGTCACCTAAGTATGGGTTCAAGAGTACCCCCAAGCTTTGAGCCAGATCCTTAACAAGGGCAGAAGTGTCATAATGCCTGGTGCCCTGGGCACCAGGTGCCGCTTCGGGGGGGGGGGGGCGGCGGAATTTCGCAGGCCACTTACCTTTTTTTTGGTTGCTTCTTCGCAGCTGAGACGGCTGCGGTTTGGCCCTCCCGCCTGCCCATGCTCCGTTTGGCTCCAAAAATGGAAGCCAAATGGCAGGGGTGTGTGTGATTGCAGCCGCGCACTGACGTCACGCTCCCGCGTCACGTGGGTGCTGTCGCGTCGGTGGCCCCCACCATGTGGGGGCGCTAGCACACCTCTGAACAAGGGAAGTGCAACCTTTCCTGAACAAGTTGACAATTGAATTCCTGGGTCACAGATTGTTTCACTAATAGCACCTCTGTCTTGTCCAGATTTACAGCGCAATCCTGTGTAAGATGTGGTGGCTGGTCCTATGGGCCTCCTCGGATGTATGCCAGGTCTAGGCCTGGCGTACATTCGAGGAGGCCGTGGAAGGCCAGCCAGGTCCGGGAACAGGCATAGGATATCGAGGGAGCGCGCCACAAATATCCCCGCCCCCCCTCCCGGGCCAGGTTGGCCAATGGGCCCCCTCCCTCCATGACCCCCTGTCCACCTTTCCCCCATCCCTGCACCAATCAGTGCACCTGATTGGTCAGTGCCAGGTCCAGAGGCTGGCAGAATAAGGGCTGCCGGCCTCCGTGTCGGCAGCCCTTACTCTACAGTCATTGCAAATGTGCTTTATGTCACGTTTGCGATGGCTTAGAGTGGCGAAGCACACACTCCGCCACTCTAAACTTACACAGGATTGGGCTGCCCATTTCAGTTTGTTAGCCCTCATCCAGCCTATCATTGAGTCCAAGCATCGATTCAGGACTTTCAGAGCTTCTGTGACTAAGGATGGAAATGAGAGTTTAGAATTAGGTTTCATCTGAATATTGGTGACATCCAGCCCTGAAACCCTGAATGACCTCCCCCAACAGCTTCATGTAAATGTTTAAAAGCATGAGGAACAGAATCGAAACATGAGATACATCAGAGTTCAACAGCCAAGGTAAACAAGAGCTGTACAGGAGTCCCCCAACACCTCATTCTGAAATCTACAATCCAGGAAGAACTGGAGCTACCACAGTATTACACCCCTGAGCCCCTACCCAACAAGATGCAGAGGCGTCGCTACACCCCCAGTGGGGGGGCTGTCGACGTGACACCCCCACGTGACGGCACAAGTGGGAGGATGACGTCACTTTCACCGTGCCACCGCCAAAATTCGGTGGTGACGCGAAAGCACCCCTGGCAGTTTTGGGGCCATTTTTTTTAGGCCGTACAGAGCCCGGGAGGGCCAATCCTCCTGCCCTCCTGGGCTCCGTATGGCCTAAAATCGACCCAAAAATGCTGGGGGTGGTGGTGTGATTTTGCGCCGCGCCGCGCCACTGCTGAATTTCAGTGGCAGTGCGGCAAAAGTGCACCCCCTGGTGCTTGACACCCTTGCCGTCCGGGGCCCCCCACCCCCCCTAACGACGCCTCTGATTCCAGAAGGATACCATGGGTGATGGCACTGAAGGCCATTGAGAGGTCCAGCAGAACCAACAGGGATGAATCCCCCCTCTCCAGTTTCTCGCATTGGTCATCTACCAAGGCAATGAACTGTCTCCATCCTGAGTCCTAGCCTGAAGCCAACTAAAAAGGGTCTAGATAATTGTCTTCCTTCAGGTTTTGCTTGAGTTAGGTTGCCACTACACACTGGAGCACCTTGCTCAAGAACTGTATATTGGAGACTGGCTGGTAGTTGCCCAAAATACAGGGGTCAATTCCAGATAATGGAGGTATTGTATTGTCCCTTGAGCATTGTACCTAGGCATTTAGGATTTCTACAGATGTTCAAGAAAGTGAAACTCTGACGCAAACACAAGTTGCCATTGTGGTCTGGTACAGCTATTGTAACACTGACACCATGCCAACAGGGTATTGTATGCATCCCTAAAATACTATTTTGATAAAGATAGATACAAATTAGTCATATGTTACTGGACACACACCATGTATTTAAACCCATTTTAAAGGATTAGATTGCAGGTGGAAGGTTTGGTAAACTTCATCTCCCACAATTTAATTATGTTGCTGGCTATAATATGGGCTCTTTGTAAATTAGAGAGCTGTGAGGTTTTAGCATTAGGTTACCAGGTATCAGGTTTTTATATTCACAATTAACAAATGGAGACAGCAAGATGAATAGTGTCAGAAGATACCACTGAAAGTGAATCTTTGATATTGTGGTTGTGGTAGCAGCTCAAAGATTAGGACTCAGGAAACTGGAGTTTCAAGCTTTTTGACTGAGATAGTGTATAGTCTCCTGGGAATGGTAACTTGTAGAGTGCTGTGCAGAGGACACTATGGCATCGAATAATTTGTTGCGTTGTGAGGATCTTCTAAACCTTTCATTTTGAGCCATCTTGTGAACATCAAGACTCTACAGTTGGGCTCAGCTGAAAAGCTATGTTACTGTAAGTCAGTTAAATACCATAATACCATATTCATGTCTGAAATAATTAGTGATCCGATTGCCAAATTTTATTTCAACTAAAATGATCCATCAACCATCAATGATAGTAGACTTTTCTGGACGGCAACCACCCTGAAGGCAGCCATCTGATAACGCTTTGTCAATGCTGATCATGAAGTCCTTAGCACAAATCAAATGTTGTGTATATACAACAGGCATGTAAAAAGTGGTGTAAAGGTGGCATTTCCCCCTTCCCATGTATTTTGGCGGATGTTTCTGTGAAATTTGTGTGGTAATAACTAGGAATATATATGCTGCTGTCTGCCAGCACCAACCAGACCATTTTGTCAAAGTTAGACAAGGTTTATGGTTGATATGTTTTGCTTATTGTTGTTGATGCTGCTTTGCTAGCCTCTAGATTTACTCCTCATGATGAATGGCAACCCAGTAGATGGCAACCCTATAGCACTCTATAGTCCATTTGGGTCAGGCACTGTACTGCTTGACTTCCTCTCTGTGCCAGTCCTATTGTATCAACCACAAGCCTAGGTCTTTGATGTTACCTCAGTTATAATCAAGCTTATTGTACTTCCTATATACACACACAGAGCCATAAATAGTTTAGAAAAGCAAGATTCAACATGACACTCTGGTAGAAAAGTCCCTATAGATTTGTGTGCTCCCTTTTATATGAGGCACATAACTTGGCTTCATTGCTATGGCTTCCTTGCTTGGCATCCTTGCTATGGTGGTTCCAAATTGCCTGACACAAAGAAATAGCACTGTGTGTGTAAAAAGAAAATAGGGGATGC
This sequence comes from Plestiodon gilberti rubricaudatus, assembly GCA_026170595.1. Taxonomy (NCBI): domain Eukaryota; kingdom Metazoa; phylum Chordata; class Lepidosauria; order Squamata; family Scincidae; genus Plestiodon; species Plestiodon gilberti. The sequence goes on along the minus strand of JANXHW010000001.1, from coordinate 250,796,645 downwards.
ACTGCAAATTGATTAGGAAGACGGGCAGCCCGGTCCAGCCTAAGGCCTCAGCGGCACAATTCAGTCACAAAAGCAGCCTAAATGCCTTAGGCTGAAGTTAGGACAGAATTGTGACGTTGACGCCAAATTTGTGCTGCAATTGTGACGGACATAGGACGGGTTGAGGAAAGTTGACCAATTCTGTCCTAAGTTCGGCCTAAGAGCTATTCCGTCCTAAGTTTGGCCTAAAAGTGGGCGTGTCGGGGGCGTGACGGGGGCGGTTACGAATTTGGGTCCAGGTCCAGACACTGGCAAGCTCCGACACGCCCCCTCAAGCACAGCTACGGAACAAAATTTAGGTCGACAAAAAAGGTGGACTCAAATTTGAGGAGACCCATAGGAGCCATTTTACCTTACACACTCCAGCCCTCTCCTGAAAAGTTCTAACACCCTCCTCCTGAGTTATGCCTGAGTTAGGACGGAATAGCTGCGGCACAACTCTGGACATGGACACAGATAGTTACCCTATCCGCAGCCAGCCGCACCCAGCCTCTTTCCCACAAAAGCCCAGCCCCAGGCCTCCATTCTCTCTCTTTCTCTGAGCACGTGGCGTGGGGTTCTGTCCCCCAGCAGCCACAAAGTGGGACTTTGTTGGTGGAGGGCAAAATTCACAAACACCCCACTTCTCTCTTCTCTTCTCTTCTTCTCTCCTCTCTGCCCCCCTCTAGGGCAGAGAGGGCTGTTCTGGCCATGTGAGCAGACAAATATGTGTTTGTGTAAATGTGACTTGCCTGTTAACAAAGGTGTGTTTACTAACCCGCAGCCTTGCCCCCACAGGGTCTACAACAGGTCAGTTATGATGTGCTAGCCATGTATGTAGTTGTGCTGTGTTTTCTCTCCTTCACTGTTGTCCTTTGCAGGATCATGCCCTTCTGACGGCCAGGTAAGCTCCTCACACTGTGACAAGCTCATTATACCTAGCAGCTGTGTAATCTGATCTCTCCCTTCAGGCTTTTGCAACCAACACACTGGCTTGTCTTCAATGGAGACTGCTACCACACACCAGCTGACATGTAAACCCCCCCCCCTTGTTTTTTGTCTCCCCAGGAACGTCCACTACCACTAGGCTTACTAGATCTCCAACCGGGACAGAGTGCTAGACCTTTAGGAGAAGGAATGTGGGCAGGTGCAGCTTGTTAAACCCTGAGAGCACAATCCTAAGCATGTCTACTCAGAAGCAAGCCCCACTGAACACAATGGGGCTTGCTTCTGAGTAGACATGCCTAGGATTGTGCTCTAAGGGTTTAACAAGCTACACCTGTCCACATTCCTTCTCCTAAAGGTCTAGCACTCTGTCCCGGTTGGAGATCTGGTAAGCCTAACTACCACCTACCTTCCTGGGAGCACCCCTGGGGCTGCAGTCTGGTTGCCCCACTGTCGTCTGCCTCGATGCTGCCAGAGGTCAGGGAGCCAGCCCTGCAACCCTCCTTAGCTGCCGCCGCTGCTGCTACTCCACCTCCCTGTCCCTCCCCTTTCTATGGAGCAGGCTGTGGTTCCACAGGGGCAGAGCCTGCGTCTCCAGGTCCATGGGGCATGTGTGCTGCTGCTGCTGCTGCTTTCAGAATGGCTGCTGTGACTACCCCTGGCAGCCTCGCCTGGCCATCTCTGCTACTGTTCCAGAACAATAAAGATGCCCCTCGGGCAGAGCCCCCTTGTGCCCAGTGTTACACAAGCATTGCCCCACACACACAGAGACAGCGCCCAGAACACAAGCCCCTGCATGAATCCCATCCAGGGACTGCCACTTCCTTCCCAGGGAGACCACAGCAGGGGGGCTGCCAGACCCTCAGGGCTCAGAGGGGAGTGGGGAGTTGGGGGGCCTCTCAGGCAGGCAAACACTGACAGGCGACATGGCACCCATACTGGATCCGCTCGCGTCCGCCACGTCCGTGAAGAGCCCTTTCGGCAACCGGGGCTCTCACCCGCCCATGGTCCGCCCATCAACGGCGTCTGTTTCTGCCCCCGGTCTGCCCGTCAACGGCGCCAGTTCCGCCCACGGTCAGCCCGTCAATGGCGTCCGTTCCGCCCAAGGTCCGTCTGCATAAAAGGCGCCCGTTCCTGTATTGCCTTCATCTGCGAAGTGACCCCTGTGTCCCTATTGGTCTCTGCAGACCCCTCTCCCTGTATCCCTCTCCCACCAGCCTTGTTGTCTGTCTGTTTCTGACCCACCCGTGCCCCTCCCCAGCACCCCCTGTCTGCCTGCCTGTGTGTCTGCCTCCCCTCCCACTCCCTGATGATGGAAGCTAGCCACCCCCCACCCCGCCAGAGCGCCTGCCGCGAGGCGCCGACGTCGCCCCATCTGGGGGTGTGATGAGCTGCGTGAGCCCTTCTCGCTCGCAGCAGACAAGCCCAAGGCATCTCTCAGTCTTGGCCGGGGCACAGAGCAGAAGGCATGCCGGGATGCCTTCTTTGTGGGCATTGCCACGGCCCTGGAGGCCCAGGGCTTCAGGCAGCGCATGGACGAGTCATATCAGCGGCGGTTCCAGACATCATGAGACCCCCTTGTGTGTGCCGTTCCCACCCCCCTCCTTCCCTTCCCTCCCCTGCTCACCCCCCCATGACTCCCACGTGCAGCCTCAACATGGCTGGGGGTGGCATCGCCTTCTGCAGGAGGGGGGGACGGCTACTCTCCCCTGCAGCAGGTGGCTGATGCACAGGGTGCCCTGTGGCGGCTGGCTCAGGCACCTCGCTTACCTGTCACCTGCCCTGCGCCCACCACATGACTGGCGCAACCCCCATGCCTGCGGCCGGCCCCTTTGCGAGCGGGCTGCGACAGACACTCCGGCAGCTGCCATGGATGGACACTGGCACATGCAGACAGAGGCCTGCACATGCACAAGCCAGACGCCTAGCCTGGAGAGCCTGCCTGCCTGGGAGGTAAGTGTTGCCTGGATCCTGGGGTGGTGTTGGCCTAACTCAGTCATAACTCAGGCCTAACTCAGGCACAAATTACGCCAAACTTAGGCCACTCTTAACCCTGATTTGCGAAGGAGTTGGGCTGGACCGGGCCCTTAGTGGGACTTCCAGTTGTTCAGGAGGCGGGGCTTCTGTGCCTTCTGCAACTCAAATCTTTGTCTCCTTGCCCATCATGGTAACCTGTCTTTCTTACCTTTACCGATACTTTTCGGCTATGATCCAAAGTTTCGAAACTGAAACAATGCAATCAGAATCTGTATTGTATTGTGCTTGCGGTGGTGAAGCCTTTGATGTTGATTGGCTGAGCTGGTGTTGTAGTATGGGATGTTTCCACTCCAGAACTGGAAACAAATTCATAAGCAAGAACGGGTTCGCAGTTCAGATTCTGTGAGAAGAGAGAGTTGTTTGGTTGTCTGGGATTAAACATTATTGAAGGCCCTATGAAAGGAGGAGCTGTGTGGGGCAGGAAATGGAATGCTCAGTGGTATGCTGAGGCAAAAAGTTATTTTGACCACGTTCACTGAGTTTAGGTCTTCCTAACGTTTCACCCTCCATTGTGTGTAAGGCATCATCAAAGGACTAAAAACAGGACACCTAAAATACTGGAACAGCGCAATCCTAACCAACTTTCCAGCGCCGGTGCAACCGCAATGCAGCCCCGAGGTAAGGGAACAAATGTTCCCTCACCTTGAAGAGGCCTCCATGACTGCCCCTGCACTGCAAAATGCAGTGTGCACCCTGTTGGCATGGCTACACAGGCGCTGGAAAGTTGGTTAGGATTGCACTGTTAGAAGCTTAAAATCCGAGTATAAAATGCTACACTTAAAAGCTAAGATAAAAAATACTGGTAAAAGATGGGCAGCGCAATTCTATCCAACTTATGCCACCGGTGTAACCAGCGGTGCAGCGAGAACGGGAGACCCCAGAACGGAAAAGGCATTCAAATCCCCTTTGAATTCCTCTTTTGGAGTGGATTTGAATCCCCTTTCCTTTCTGGGTCCTCCCGTTCTCGCTGTGCCGCTGGTTACAACGGTGGCGTATGTTGGATAGGATTGCGCCCTAAAACTTAAAACAAACTGCAGCTAAAAGTCTGCTAAAACCCTACGCCTAGGCAGTTCAAAGTTAAAAAGTTAAAAGTCTTGGCTTTCACCCTGGCAATGCTTCTCTGGCTGCCAGCACTAGAGCTGATTTGATGCAGTGATTGGCTTCTAGTCCTTGGATATCACACTGATGTCACACCGATGACCCACCAACTTCACGGCAATAACATTCAGATGTTACATGGATGATGCGCTGATTTCATGGCAATGATACATGGACACTAGCACACAGATGACATGCCAATGTCAAGGTGATGACACGCTGATGTCATGGCGATGATGTACTGTGGATAACAGGTTGCGTTGTTGTTTCCATGGACTCTGAGGGGTGTTACTGGAAAGGGCTGTGCCAGCATTGCTTTGCCAGGACAGGCTTGGCATATGGCCTTTGTTGCACTGGTCTCAGTGCGCTGCTGGTGTAGTGTTGCCAGGATGGCCTAGGATATGATGGATATTATGCTGGCATCCTGGCAACATTGGCATGGTGTCCAAATAGAAACCTAAGAGGGAACTCAGAGAAAAGGAGGCAAAAGAACAAGGGCAGAGCTAGCAGTGAAGTGACGTACATAAAACCACCGGGAGAGACAGAGCTCTAAGGAAAGATGACTCTGAGGAGCCAAAGGGACAAAGAGCCTATTCCTTGATCTCAAGCTTGTAGTGAGAGGGGTAAGCTAAACGAATTCATGCATATTTTAAGGTCAACCCAGAGAACTAGTGTTCAGCATGGAAAAAGACAATCTATGACACACACCCCTATTCCTTCCCTGAAACGCCCCATTACCCTACTCCCTGCCCATGGCTCACCACAGCCAACAACTTACCAGCACAGGTGGGCCATCTATCCGAGTCTGGTATGCACACAGTGCCACTGGCCTTTTCCGCCAGTGACTCTGTCATGCGTGACAGTGGCATGACATTTCCACTGGTGCAGGGCCTTTTGTGACAGCAGAATGCTCATTCCGCTTTCGTAAAAGGCCCATAGAATTGGGCCATTACATTTAAGGAAATGGAAGCTTTGTTCTTGCACTCATGATTGTCACTGGGCAGACTTGTTAGCAGAGATTTCATCCATGATAACTGTTACACTGATATTTATTACATGCTAGGCTACCATGTCTACTAATCTGCCACATCACATCACAAGTTGCCCAATCCTATGCCCCACCACATGCCACACCAATGGAGGCTTTACTGCACACTATGGGGTGTGTGTGATCAGATGGCCTGCAGGAGGTAAGCAAAAATGTTTTTTTTTTTTTAACTTTTGATTGCTCCCCGATCACCTATGAATCTCCTCAGATGTATGCCAACCATTTTGCTGGCGTATGTCCAAGGACTCAAGGAGTGAAAAAGGGTGGGAGCCTCTTATCCCCTCTTTCTCAAGCGGGGCAGCTTGTGAAAGGGGATAAGATCTGGAGCGTGCTGGTACTGCCAAAATCCACCCCTCCCTCCCCTCCCCACCCTTTGCCCTCCCCAAAACTCCCCCTGCCATCCCCCTCCCCATCTATGACATGCCTCCACTACCAACTTATTGGCACTGGCAAAGGCCTCTGGAACCGCTGCTGCGCGTGCCGCACTGCTGCCTGTTTGCGGCAGCAGCCCAGATTTCGCGCCGCTGTTAAGCACCTAGTGCTGCTGGAATGCTAGCTCTGGCAGTGCAAAGACTCAATAGGATTGGAGCCAATACAAGGGCAGACCGTCACTAGTGTGGGGAGTGCAGCCCATACTGATGCGTGCTGGGTAGGGGTGCTGTGTGGTCCACCTGCGCCCTCTCGAGCTGAAGGCACCTGCAAGCCAAAGGCTTCGTCTTGCAGGCCCCTTGGCGACTTTCGGCTCTGTTCAGTGTCTCCGCCTGTGAGCCGAAGCCATGCAAGTTGCTTCCGACTCTTGCTTTTGGCTCACAGGCGGAGCCGACAAACAGAGCCGAAGGCAGCCAAGGGGGTGTCACCCCTTCCAGCCCACCTCCTGCTTCGCTCAGCTCCGAGCAGACTCACTTGGAGCAGAGTGAATACTTATGGGTCACAGAGCTCTGAGACACAGAAGTCATTGATGAGATCACTTACTTCTGGCTTCGGGCTGCCGCACCGCCTGAGGCGCAGCAAAGGTAAGGGACGCTGCTGGGCCAAGATTTATTTTATTTATTTTATTTAAAGAATTTATATGCCGCCTTTCTCCCGGCAAGGGCACTCAAGGCGGCTTACAACATTAAAATAACATATACATTAAAATAATTAACAATTTAAAACAATTAAAAAATTAAAAAATTAAAACAATTAAAACAAACAACCCCAGTGGGTCACCTCTATTTACAGTTGTTAAAAGCCATTTGTTCAAAGTTAAAAGTCAGCCCACCATGTCAGACATCGAATGCTAGTCTAAATAAAAAATGTCTTAAGGCCCCGCCGAAAGGTCTCTAAAGAGGGAGTCGTTCTTAATTCCAGGGGGAGGGAATTCCATAATTGGGGCGCCACAGCCGAGAAGGCTCTATTCTGCGCCGCCATCCCCTTCACCTCCGTCAATGGCGGCACGGTTAACAGGGCCCCCCCCCTGATAACCTCAGAGTACGGGTCGGATTATAAGGAAGGAGGCGGTCCCTCAAATACCCTGGACCCGAGCCGTTAAGGGCTTTAAAAGTCAAAACTAGCACTTTGAATTGTGCCCGGAAACGAACCGGCAGCCAGTGTAGCCGCCGAAGCAGCGGTCCGACTGAGTCGAACCGACAAACCCCGGCAACCACCCGGGCCGCCGCATTCTGCACTAGTTGCAGTTTCCGAACAGTCTTCAAAGGCAGCCCCACGTAGAGCGCATTGCAGTAATCTAGTCTAGATGTCACTAGGGCATGGGTCACTGTGGCCAGGTCTGCACGATCCAAGTACGGTCGCAGCTGGCGCACCAACCGAAGCTGGGCGAAAGCCCCCTTGGCCACAGCCGCCACCTGGGAATCCAGGAGCAGCTGCGCATCCAGGAGAACCCCCAAGCTGCGGACCTGCTCCTTCAGAGGGAGTACAACCCCATTCATAGCAGGACGATGATCCAGTACCTGAGTCGTAGACTTCTGGACCAAAAGAACCTCTGTCTTATTAGGATTTAATTTCAGCTTGTTTGCCCCCATCCAGCTCCCAACTGCCTCCAGACAACGATTCAGGACATCGACCGCCCCCTTGGAGTCGGGTGGAAAGGAGAGAAAGAGCTGGGTGTCATCAGCATACTGATGACTCCCTACCCCAAACCCCCGGATGACCTCTCCCAGTGACTTCATATAGATGTTAAACAGCATGGGGGATAGAATTGACCCTTGTGGCACCCCACACCTCAAGGGCAAGGGTGCCGAACAAGCATCCCCCAGCACCACCTTCTGGGATCTATCAGCCAGGAAGGAGCGGAACCACCTCAGAACGGTGCCTCCAAGCCCCAGCCCAGCCAACCGACCCAGAAGGACACCGTGGTCAATGGTGTCAAATGCCGCCGAGAGGTCCAGCAGGACCAACAGGGACACACTCCCCCCTGTCCAGTCCCCGGCGCAGGTCATCCACCAAGGCGACCAAGGCCGTCTCTGTCCCGAACCCCGGCCTGAAGCCAGACTGGAATGGATCCAGATAATCAGCTTCCTCCAAGACCCTCTGGAGCTGAAACGCCACTACCCGCTCGATCACCTTGCCCAGAAACGGGATATTTGAGACTGGCTGGAAGTTGTCCAATATAGTGGGGTCCAAGGAGAGTTTCTTCAGGAGGGGGCGCACCACCGCCTGCTTCAAAGACGGCAGCACCACCCCCTCCCTTAGAGATGAATTTACCACCCTCCCTGTCCACTCGGCCAGCCCCGCCCAGGAAGCTCTAATCAGCCATGCTGGACAAGGGTCAAGCGGGCAAGCGGACGGTCTCACACTCCAAAGAATCCTGTCCACATCCTCAGGTTCTACAAGCTGAAAAGAATCCCAGGAAGAGGAACAGACAGGTGCCTCAGGGACATCATTAGATACTGCTAACGTGGCGTCCAAGTCATGCCGAATCTGATCGACTTTGTCCACGAAGTGCTTTGCAAACTCATCACAGCGAGCCACCGTGTGTTCCGCCCCATCTACTGGGGGGGGGGCAGATGGAGCAGGCCCCGGACCACGCGGAAAAGCTCAGCTGGACGGTTCTCCGCAGACGCGATGCCGGCAGAAAAGAAAGCCTTCTTAGCTGCCGCCACCACCACGGAATAGGCTCTGAAGTGAGCTCTAGCCTGTGCCTGGTCGGAGTCAGCACAAGTTTTCCGCCACTGTCGCTCTAGACATCTACCTTGCCGCTTCATCGTCCGCAGCTCCTCAGTAAACCAAGGAGCTGCTCTGACTCTGCGGCTTGGTCGAGGACGCTCAGGAGCGATCAGATCCAGGGCCCTGGTCATTTCCCTATTCCAGAGATCAACCAGGGCGCTGGGTGAGTCGCCGACTCTGGCAACAGGAAAGTCCCCCAGAGCCCTCAGGAATCCATCCGGATCCATCATCCTCCGGGAGCGGACCATAGAATGAGGTCCCCCACCACTGCCGAGGCGACAAGCCGCGATAAGCCTAAATCCCACCAGGAAGTGATCTGTCCATGACAAAGGAGTGATGTTAATTTCCTCCACATCCAGATCACCATCCACCTGTCCAGCAGTAAACACCAGGTCCAACATGTGTCCCGCATCGTGCGTCGGGGCAGATATTCTCTGAGACAGACCCATGGTTGCCATGGCGGCCATGAAGTCCTGAGCCGCGGCTGTCCTCGGGGCCTCAGCGTGGACATTAAAGTCCCCCAATACCAGTAGGCGAGGGCACTCCAACGCCATCGCCGAGACCACCCCAGTCAGCTCAGGCAGGGAGACTGTTGGGCAGCATGGTGGGCGGTACACCAACAGAATCCCTATTCTGTCTCGCCCTTCCAGCACGACATGGAGGCACTCAAACCCAGTGGACCGCGGGACAGGGTACCCAGTGAGATGGATGGTATCTCGATAGACTATCGCCACTCCACCTCCCCGCCCCTGTAGTTGTGGCTGCTGCAATACCCAGAAACCTGGCGGGGCACATCTGGGAGAGACTTACCCCTCCCGACCCATCCAGCCAGGTCTCCGTAATACACACCAGGTCAGCGCCTTCATCCAGGATTAAATCCTGGACTAGGCAGATTTTATTGTTGACTGACCTGGCGTTCAAGAGCAGCAGTTTCAGACTCAGGGGACTGTTGCCCAGACCACCGAGGGTCAGAGGGATGGGAGAAGGGCCAGAAAGAGGGACATTCTGCCTGTGACTGACCCGCATTCTTCTGAAATGGCCTGCCCAGTCCCCACTGCAATATCTTCCGTGACCCATCACTCTGCTAATGGTGGCCACCTGGCCCTCCCCCAGACTCCCTCGAGGTGACAAACACATAGCCCTTCAGCGGAGCCTACTTCCTGACCACACTAAAAACCTCAAACACTTCCACACCACTCTCAAACACCACCTCACTCCCCAGTCAATCCACTATCTAAAAGCGTTCCCTCCAAATCCCAACCACTCCTGTCCAGCAACCCCCGTGTCCCTCTCACAGAGGCGCGGGTCACTGCTCCCCACACCCCTTGCCCCCCTCTCACTGGGGCAGAGGTCCCACTCGTCCCCCCGAGGCCTCCCTCTCACCGAGACCAAGGTTAAGCACTCCCCTAACCCATTCTCAGAAGTCCCATACACAACACAACAACCACAGACGCAACCTACACACTCAACCCTCACCACATACAAAAATCAATCACTCAACCTTTCTCTCGATGCTGACATGGCTCCTCCAATCTCCTTAAGATGTCCTGTGCACAGATAAGCAATGCGCAAGAAGAAGGGAGGGGGGCTGACAAGTTATGGCAGTAGTGACCCACTGGGCAAAAGCAGCTTAGGGGGGCTCAGCCGTGGAATACAGTCTTCTGGCCTGCTGGTCTTCAATCCACTGGGCGAAGAGCCACGGGCAAAGAGCCCTTAGGCTCTTGCCCTTCGGCTCGCGCCTCTGGCAAGCCATCCTAGAAGGCCACAAGTTGACCTCCTCCTTCTCCTTTGTTGTTATTGCTAAGAAGATTCTAGAGCTCTCTTGATACAGCTGCAACTTCTGTATTGCAGAATGATGGGAGGGAGTGGCAATTAGTAGTAGATTTGGCTTTATGGGAATTCCATCTGTTGCAAACTTTAGTCATTAGTTGTACCATTCTGGATGAGCTATCTACATCTTTCTACATCTTATTTAGCAGATATATCTTTGGGATGATGCAAGCCTTCATTAATTAGATCTCTGCCAAATGCCTTGGTGTTCTCTGATGAATGCTGCTGATAAAACATTGTGTGATATTAAAACACACACAGAAACTACTTGGAAACACTTTATGCAACAATCTGTTTGGGGAAGATTTCTGTTTATTTAACATTCATATTCTTTCATAAAGGAAATTCCTTTCCCACACTTTAAAAATAACCCATCATTAAAAAATACCATATGGTATTACTATTTTAAAAAGAAGTAATGGATGGATTCTGATTTTCTAACACATGCATCAATGTTGTGTATGTACAGGTTTGTCCAAGATCTAAATCTAATGCAGTGAGCTGGGAGGATCAGATATATTTGTTGCATGGCAGAAAGAACACAAAACACACAGCAAAGCAGCTACGGTGAAGCTGGCTTTTCTGGGTAAGAGAGAGTTAATCCCTGTGGGGTTCTCATGTACGTCAGAGCAGGTTCCTGTCTGTGCAGCGCTCAGCTTGGATTGAGAGCTTTTGTTCCTTGTTATTTTTCATGATTTCTTAGCATTTAATAGTTTTTTTCCCTTCTTTTTATAAGAACCAGACTTTAAAGCACAGAAACAAAGGTTAGATTTTACTGTGCTTCCAATGAGCAGGTACTTTGTATGCACTGGGAAGACAAGCCATTACAGTCACCACTACCCTTGGTCCCCCAGTGCTTACGCATTACAGTGTTGTTTTTATCACAGCCTGCAAAGGACCACACCTTTTTTGCTTTACATTTTTTTTTAATTAGAAGAAGAAAAATGCACATTAACCCCCCCACACACAAATATATTTCACATCCAATATACAATCTCCAGTGACCCAATCATAACATTTGTAATTGTCAAAGAGATTGCCAAAGAAAAACAAACCAATTAATGCTGCAAAATTAACAGAGAAAACTTTGCTAACAGCAACAATGGTTGCATAGCTCTCTGTTCTGGTACACAACAAAGAGTGACTCGAAAGATCATTTATTTCCGTTTTCAGGCTCCTTCAACAGTTTTCTCATTCTCACTCATGACTCTGCTGTCAAAGTGGCCTTTAAACTGTGGCATGAGTGAAATGCAGCTCGGTTCTAAAGGATGCAGCTGTGATATGGATTCAGTGCCATTTGCCACATTATTATTTTTAAAGCATACCTCCACAGATGATATACACAAATCGGTAAAGTATGTGAGTGTGTGCACACACGCATATGACAAATGTATGTATTCAAGTGCATAAAAATGCAACAGGCAGCTGGAAATGGCTGCAATCCCACGTCCCATGAAGACACAATGGAAGACACACATTGCCACTACGTAATGTGTAAAATGGTCCATGTTCATCATAACACATGCAGAAAAAAGGCGCAGAGTAGCTAGCTTTATCTCCATTAACATCTAGTCACTTGGGTACAAAAGTTAAAACAGAGTTTGTTCAGATGGGAGAAACCAATGCAAAGGATGCTTGTTAGGGAGAATTGGAGATGGTTATATTATATATAGACTTGCTAAAACCATCTAAGAAACATTCATGATTTAATACAAGCGAAGGGCAGGAATAGTTGAAGATGGTCTTAAGAGGGATGAAACCGAAAGAAAAAGGCTGAATACTGGGAGAAAAATGTGAATGTGGATGAGGTTAAATCCTTTCTGCATCATTGACCGAGGAATGTATTATGTGGAATAGCCTTTTCTGAACTAGATCACATCGGCCAATATTTCCATTGGTAAATTGTATGATTCACCTTGCAATCTTATGCACACTTACATTAGATTACATGCAGTGGGACTTACTTCCAAGGAAACATACGTCGGACTTCACTGCCAGTAGAATGGTCCTTTCTACAGGAACCAAATAATGATGAATGCTTGACCGTCTGGAAGGACTATGTTTTGTAACCCTTTTTCTGTCCCCAACTTGCTTGTATGACTCTTTGTCATCCTAAGTACATGGAAATAATGAGCTTCTCAATATTGCAGTGGACTATTGTCTTCATTGGATTTATCTGAGTATCTTCTATTCAAATAGGGCCAAACCAGTCCTTTTAGAATGGTGCCCTCTTGTGCCAAAGAAGCAACCGAGTGTTTGTGCAGGTATGATTATAAGTTTCTTAACAGGCGATTTAAAATTCCATATTTTTCTCTTAGTCTGTTGTTATGACCGTATTGTTATGGTTCTCTGTAATATAGTCACATCATGTGCATGGCACTTTGCAAAATACAAGAGGACAGTTTCTTGCCCAATCTAAAATTTAGCACAGGGAAACCAACAAAGGCTGGAGAAGAAGACACAGAAGTGAATGATCCACCTTCCTGGGTCTCCTCAGACTTGTGTCGGCTACATAGCTGGCGCAGGTCTGAGTAGACCCAGTGGGGTGGTGAGGGCTTACCCTGGGACAAGGGAACAAATGTTCTCTTACCTCGAGGAGGCCTTTGCAGCTCAAAACTCCTCCATGGGATGCAGCACATGCCCCATTGGTGTGGCTACATTGGTGTGCAGGGAGTTAGGTAGGATTGGGCTGTACGATGGTAAGGAGACTGTAAACCAGGTCATATGAGGAATGGCTAAAAGAGCTTGGTATGTTTAGCCTGGAGAAGAGAAGACTAAGGGGAGATATGATAGCCATATTCAACTACCTGAAGGGCTGTCACACAGAAGAAGGGGAGCACTGTGGTTCTTGGGGGCAGGACTCAGTGGTGTTCCCAGCCCTCCCGGCGCCTGGGGGGGGCGGGGGTTGGAGCGCCCCCGCAAACAGCCGGGCTCGGGGCTGAGCGCCCACTCGGCGCGTCCCTGGCCTCCGGAGGCTCCGCTCCGAAGGCAGGGGACAAGCCCTCCTCAAAACGACTGCCCAGTTCGGCGGTCGAGGGCTTTGTGAGAAAGCCGAATGCGTCCCCGGCTTCGTTTGCCCTCAGAAAGGTTTTGCGCATGCGCAAAACATATAAAAGCCGGGGACGCATTCGGCTTTCTCATAAAGCCCTCGACCGCCGAACTGGGCGGTCGCTCTAAGGAGGGATTATCCCCGGCCTTCGGAGCGGAGCCTCCGGAGGCCGGGGACGCGCCGAGTGGGCGCGCTGCTCCGGCGGTCGCGCCAGCCGGGCTCCGGTGCCGTGCCGCTCTGCGCAGCCCCGAGCCCGGCTGCCGCGCCCCCGCACCCACTTGGCGCCTGGGGTGGAGCACACCAGCTCCCCCCATTAAAGAACGCCTCTGGCAGGACTAAAACCAATGGGTTAAAACTACAGGGAAGTAGATTTAGGTTAGATATTAGGAAGAGTTTTGTCACTGTAAGAGCTGACCAGCACTGGAATTATTTGCCTCATACATTTGTGGGCTCTCCGTCATTGGAGGTGTTAAAACAGAGGCTGGATGGCCATGTCAGGGATAATGTACTCACCTGCCTTGAGCAGGGGGTTGAACTAGATGACCTCCAAGGTTCCTTTCAACTCTAACATTCTATGATTCTATGAACATTCTATGATTCTAAACACCCTTATGTTTGATCTTGTTTAACCTTAAGAAGCCTAGGGTGATGATATCATAGGTCTATGCAATTGGAAAAGTCAGGTGGGCTTGGATACTCAGTCAACTGTCACACACCAGTGACAGTCACAATCCCAGCAGATGAACTGGCTAGGACCTATTATTCTTGGGAAAATCAGATGAGAAGACTGAGAATCCACAAAACAAGCTGTCTGCTTGGCCATCTGGGCTTTCTGCCATGGTGTTGATTCAAATGGTTTCAGGTGAGCATTCCAGGACAATGGCTACTACAGCAGGATGTATCAGCAGCCTTTTTAAGATGCTGAGGCACCACAGAAGCTCCTGGCAAGATGATTAAGATGCCTTTTGTTTTTCATGGGGTTGTGTTTGTCCTGAAAGGACTCAGCAAAAAAAGAAGACGAAAAAAGAAGCAAGCCTCGCAATTTATATTTGAAATAAGACACCCCAGTTACACTGAGCCAATTGAAGCACAGCTTTTTGAAGGTCTTGACCAAAGACCCAAAGTAAGGTCATGATGGGAAGTCCAATCCAAGGGTGTATTTGTTTGCACTAGCCTGCCTCCTTTCTCTCTGAGTAATGATCCCATGATAACCTGTGTCACAATAACGTTGCTTTCGTATACTGTTCACACTTTAAATCTTCCTGCTGTAATTATCCTGTTTAGAGGTAGCTCTTTTGATCCCATACTTGATGGCCAATGCATGCACCTTCGATATGAGCAAGGGCAGATATGGAGGAGAATGCTGTGTCTAATAAGTTTGCTGTAGTCTAGTCAACTACTCTGTTCATGTCAGAAGCAAACGTGGCCTATAAATGCTGTCAAAGAAGGTGGAAGAATCCTAAGGAGGTAGAGTGGGCTGTACTATGGCAGGCTTACCAGTATTTGGAACACTCCCTGGGCCCTGCATAACAAATTGCAAGGCACGTCAAACCCCAGCATGTCTGAGAAAAAAAGTTCTCACCCCCTGCTGCTCTCCTAGTTTTGTACTTATAGCAAATTGTTCATGTAGGAGGATCGCTACTAAATGAAGTGGGACATTCTACCACCTCAAAACTCTACTATCTCATTCCCATTTCATTCTACTCTGTGTGTAGAGCAAGTTGTAGTCACTCTGGAATTGTTAATGCTGGTTACACAGGGGCCGGGGCGTGTGGTGTGTGTGTGTGTGAGCTTGAAGTCGCTGCTGAATCTTCACCAGAGTAATTTTTTTTTTTAAATGGAAAGGCTGTTTTTCTATTCTAAGCGCCCCCCCCCCCCCCGGTAGCTCACCACAAAACAGTCAGGACAGCTTCAAATGGCAAAGGGGTCTGCTGTTACTGTTTCTCTGCTTCCCTGGGCTCAAACAGAAAGAGGGGAACAGAGCAGAAGATGACATGTCGAGGAGAGGAGAGTAGTTGGCTAGAATAGCGTTGGGAGTGTGAGGAGTAGTAGTAGTAGCAGCCTGTACACTGTAACAGGGGTGTGGCATTCAGTGCGCTGACGAGGTGTCAAGAGAGCTTTGATTGGCCCCAAATCCATGAAAATATAGACAACATGATAAAAAAAAAACATACATTAAAACTATCATACGATCAAGAGTCAAAAAACCATTTACTAACTACTGCAACAACTGGGAACCCAACACATTCAATGCTGAGAAAGCCTGATGGAGCAGAGAAGTTTTTACCAGCCTCCTGAATATTTCCTAGGAGGTGACCTACATGCAGTTGCTCTAGGTAGCAGGTGGGAAAGTGCCTGCCCATCCTCATTACAAGGTGGATGGGAAAGCTGAGTGCACCCTCATCCACACCATGCAATCGATGCTGATGTGGATCACAGATGCACATCCACATCTGATCCCAGTTCCCACTCACTCAGCAACCTGATGTGTAAATCTCTGTGTTGTTGCCTTGCCAGCTCCTTCCAATCCCTGTCATCTTATAGCTCTGCATGTGTTTCTTCTTTCCTTTGTGTGACACTTGATCTTTGTGCTTTTTGAAATGGAAGCATTGCATTTGCCATCTGATGATCGCTCTCCCCCGCTTTCCTGTGGATTGAAATAAGGCCTGGTGTCGTCTGACATCTGCAGGGTCCACACCATGGCAGGGGTCCCACCACTGACTGAAGGCCTCAGATTTGGGGCTGGCTGCTGTGTCACCATGTTGTTTAGGAACAGAGTGAGCAACAGGAGGCCAGACAGGAAACAGCAGAGACAGAAGCAACCCAAAAATTTCTCTCAATAATAAGTGGAGGGAGAAGAAGCAGAACGGCTGGGACGGAAGTGAGACTAAGGCTCAGCACCAGGCTAAGATTCAGGTGCTACGACTAAGACAAGCTCAGACTAAGACTAAGGCTCAGCACCAGAAAATGGGACAGAGAGGAGAAGCTACAGAAGGAGGGAAAACCCATCAATCTTGGCTTGCTTGGCACACATGGTAAAATGCCTTTCACCATAGATTTTCTTGGCACATTTCTCTCTGTGTCTTAATGTTTTTGGTTTGGCAGTATTTGGTTTTTCATGTAGTGTCCTCAGAGGCCAGGATAAACCAGTCTTTCAGCATCATCTCAGCCAGAGCAGGAATAGATTCCCTGCTTTCGGAATGCCAGAAGGTCTACTTGAGAGACAGTTGGGATTGGGAATCATCACGTGTGCTATGAATGACCCTAGAATCCTCTAGACCAGAACCTCCTGGTATCATATTTTTCTATAATATGAGACTTTCAGGGTGAGCAAAATAGGTGGGTTCAATAGAGACAAGTTAGAGGGAGGAAATCCTAGAGGGAGCAAAATAGGTGGGTTCAATAGAGACAAGTTAGAGAGAGAGAGAGAGAGAGAGAGAGAGAGAGAGAGAGAGAGAGAGAGAGAGAGAGAGAGTTTCAGTAACCTTGTCTCTTAGAAAGACCAACTATGGACAAGTTTACAAGTCAGGGAAATAAGTCCGCCAGAGTTATGCCACATATTAATTCCCTTTGTTTAGCTGTTGTGCATCTAGATCTTCTCAACCTGTATTTTGGTTGTTAGTGATACAAAAGGAAGAGGGGAGGAGAGAAGATGAGGAAGTGTGAAGGAAATAGTCTAGCCCACCACACTTCTCTCATCCACACGTCCTCCTTTGTTCTCTTTATGAATTCAGAGAGAGGGGTGAGGAGGAGCAATAGAGACAGGTGGTCAAATGGATGGAGGTGAGGATCCTCCATCAATCTGTCTGAGGCCACTATTGGTAGCCTCATGGATAGGGTGGTCCTGCAATGATTCTGTAAACACCCAGCTACCCCACTCCAGCTGCTTTCATTCCATGGTGAATTTACAACCAGCCATCACATAGTAAATGGCTGTGTGTGTCCATATCTTGTGTTGACTTGAAAGTTTAAGTGGACTGTGTTTTGGGGAGGAGGTCCTGGTCTATAGGTAAAGCTGTCAGATGTGAAAACAAAGAATCGCCTTTGCTCAGATGGGAGTTGAGGCTGGAGATATGCAATACTGTAGTTTTTAAAGGGTGCTGAAAGCTGTTTGAGAGAGGCATTGTTTTCTGCCATCACCACTGCTGGTCAAATAGCTTTTGCAAATTTTTGAAACAATCTGAAAACCTGCAAAGCCCATTTACCAGCTGTGAGGATGGGATGAATATACATGCCACAAACAACAATCTAGTTTTCAAGATGCTTTCAGCTCTCTTACAAAAACAACCACCTTATCATCTATCTCTAAGTTTAATGTTTCTACAGAAAGCAAAGGGCAAGCAAGAGATATAAGAAAAGGGACAATGCCACCAATGGCCTTTTCCCTGGCTTTTTGTTGTTGTTGTCGTCGTTGTTCTTTCCACACTTACCTCTTGTGGGTGAGGGGATGGTTCATGGTTGTGTGAGGCTACCTAGATTTACAATTTACAATAGTGCTTATATCAGCACCACTTAAACTGGGATCTAGCTGCCACCTGGAGGATTCAAGAAGTGTAGGCCACATTTTTTTTTACGATATCTTTCTATATGGCAACCTGAGAGTTGAGACTACCTGGAGAGAGAGAGTGTGTGTGTGTTCCTCACATTTCTAGAAGAATGAGCATGTTGGTTCCCTCCTCAAGGGGAAAAAGATTTTACAAAGAAGATTTGGGAAGATTCATGCAGTACCATGTGCTCCTGCTTTATGCTCCAAGTGGGAAGCACAGGGAAGCATACCCAAGATAAAAGAAGGTAAATGTTTGGGTCAACTTAATGCCACACATTCCTATACGATGACTGTGGCAAGCAGGGCCACTCAGAGGAATGTTATCAGGGGGTACAAAGTTTCTTTTGGGCCACTTCCCTTCATGTGAATTTGGCTCGTGGGGCCCCCTTTTTTGGTCCTGGGCCCCCTTTTTGACACATTTTTGACCCTGGGCCCAGGTACAATTGTACCCCCTTAACCCCCCTCTCAGAGGCCCTGGTGGCAAGCACACATGCAGAGGTTGTGATTTCTCATATTTGGGCAGGAGGGGGAGCAAAGCAGACTGTGCATAGACACTGTGGGAATTACAGGTTTAGGCTGTGCCAAATGAGTTGCCCATAAGCTCCCTTTTTGGAAACTCATGTAAATCCCATTATTACTCATGGAAAATTAAGCAACACGCGTCTCACTCATTTCCAGAGAATCAAGATTAGGGGCAAATCTGTAGAATAATTTCCTAAGTGGTAACTTACTGCAGTCTGTACTGGGAGTTGATTGATATCTTATTGTATATTGTTTTTTATTTGTATTTATTGTTTTTGCAAGCCACCTTGGGCTCCCCTTTTTGGAGGAGAAAGGCGGAGTAAAAATTGACTGACTGGCTAAATAAATAAAACTGTAGATACAGTATATCTAACAAACCCAGCCCCCAAAATAAAACAAGGTATGAAAAATGTTCTGGTGAACAACCCCCCCCCCCCATATCACCCACAAGTCTATGTATAAAGGGCTCATAACAATGTTTGCCTTCATCGGTTTCTTCACAGGAGCTGCAGTGTCAAAGAAGAGTAGCAATCAAGAACTTAAAGGCTCTCACATTGCTTATATGTAGCCAGGAACAACCTGAGGGGTTGAATTTGGCCATGTTAGGCATCAGCCAAGGGTACATGCACGTGTCCACCTAGATTGACCATTGCCCCCCCCCAGTGGCAACGGTGGAGTGGATTGGCCAAGAGAGTTATGCCACTGCTGTGTCTGTCTGGCATCCTTATCTACAAATTGAAGCCTCCACAAAGGCCCCTTATTACTGAGCATTAGGTGATGCTTCCACTGCCCAGTGGAGAGGAGAAGCTATTGCAGGTGGTAAGCCTTGGAAAACCCAGTACAGGACCTCTAGCTGGTACTGGTACTGTAAATACTGTTGTCAAGTCTCAGGGTATGACCTAAAGTTCCAGGTTTTTAGCCTCTGTCTGAGGAGTTCCAAGGGACAGAGTGAGCAACCAGACTTTGTGACCATTGCAACAACTTCCTATTCCTGGGAAAGAAGGCAGAGTTTTCACGAGGAATTCCCTTTCCTAAGTCCCTAAGACAAAGATAGGCCATTGCAAGACTGTTTTAGCAACCATGGTTGCTGTGGTCCACGAAGCCCCATGATACACAATGAAGAAGAAGTCACGTCTTCCTCTTTGAACCTGCTACTGCTGAGCAACTGCATGGAAAAAAGGATGCTTGGCAGCACAGAAAGGGTCACACACTCAGGCAGTAGTGCAGTGCCGAGAAGTGTAGCACAGGTTTCCTTACCAGGTAATCACAGCGTCTTACAGGGTCAGCCTAGTTGCTCCTGCTATTAACATTTTCTCAGTTCTTGCATGCCCAAGAAGGTGACTTTGCATTGGACCATGTTAGGAAAGTCAGCAAGGGCACAACTTTTGTACATGTATTTCAGCAGAGCAGTCTACCATTCTGGAGCTGTTCTTCACATTATGAGATTTTAGCACAATTTGGTGAGCACCTAGAAGGATTCTCTCCTGAGGTTGCCCAATATCTATCCCTCCATTAGTTATTTAGTAGTTGTGGAAATCTTGTTGAAAAGCTGTCCTGTCCTTGGCAAACAGCCAGTTTCCACTTCTTTTATATCCATCAAGTGTCTTTTATGATGTCAAACTTTGAGAAGACCATGCCAATGTTCATGTTGTTCAAGAACGTAGAGTTGACATATTTCATTTTCGATGCCTGGAGAGAGGCACTGTGTAAAAAATTAGTTTTCAGTTGGAAAAAAAAATCTTCAGTGGGAAGATCAAGGAGTTCGTCTTATGGCACACTCATATTCACTCCATTTTCTGGAAGAAGTACGTCATTTTGTCAATAGATGTTCAACATCTGTATGCTCTGTAGCTTCTGTTTAACCTTAAGAAGGTTAGATAGATAGATAACCTTAAGTAAGAAGGTTAGAAACCTTAAGTAAGAAGGTTAGGTAGAAGTAAGAATTAGATAGCAGCCTTGTAGCAGTTTCCTTGTAGCCTTCTCAGCACTCACTTTTACTTGTGCAACACACTTGGTGGACACTGGGACTACTGCCAAAGCCTGCATGCTCATCTGCGTACAAGTCAGAGGACAAAAGGTCACCCACCTTGTGCAGAGCGAGACCCTCAATTCTTCTTGTAAGTGGATGAGAATTTGCATGTGCTATTCTAACAGCAGCAGCCCATTGGTGCGTGAGAAGCTTCTTTTCCCTCTTGCCCCACGTCCGATTTGGGGGAACTTCAGAAATGTGCTCCAGTGAAGGGTGAGGACTTTGCTGAAGGGAATAGGGAGTGAAAAGCCCTGTTATGTGCATGCAAGGCTTAGGGCAAACTACTAGATGTTGCATGCAAATGCATGTAACTAAGCCCAAATGATTCTAAAAGAAAATGCAAAACAGCTTTTCAGGTCTTAAATTTTGAGCAGGTCGGTGTGGTGGTGGGGCTGCTGAACTCTTTCCCTGCCAAATGCATTTCTATCTTTACAATTAAAATTGTCCGGGTTTTGTGACCATGGTCCATTACATGATTGAATTCCTGACAGTATATTAAATGCATTTCTGTTCAAAATATCCTCTAGCTGCTTTCCCCATTTACTCATGTAAATACACATCTAGAAACACATAGAACACTCTGGAGGAGCAATTTTTAATGGAAAAATGACTGGCCCCTGCCAGGGCATAGTATCTTCCTCTGCTGCTCCTCTACTCTTAAGTTGCAGCCTCCAGAGGCTGCTTTTCATTTATACAAACCAGGGGAAGGACTGTAGCAATGTGGTAGAGTCCATACTTAGCGTGGAGGAGACCTGAGTTTCAGACCTTGGCACTTTCAGGTGGAGAGCGGAAAGGCTGTCTCCTCTCCTGCCTGCGATTCTGGGGAGCTGCTACCTGTCAATGATGAACTAAGATGGACCAATGGATTGACTCAGTAGAAGGAGCTTTCCATGTTCAGTCCACTGATTTATTCATGTGGCATTACATGGCAGAACTGGGCTTGACAGTCAAGGAGGATCTTGGCAATTACCAGCTTAGCAATTACCAGTGCCTTCCTTCCTTTCATATGAATCCATCAGCACTTCACATTTTGAGAACTGCTAGTTTTTCAATGAATCCTGCATATGCCGTTACCAGTCTTTTCACGTGAGCTATAGCCAACGACAAACCAGTCAGAAAGCAAAGGATGGACCGCACATTTGACAAGCCTTGCACACGTACAAGGTGTGTCAAATCAGGAGACACCCCCATATTTCATTATCTGTGTATGAAACAGCTTCAATTGTTGTATAATACCTGCTAAACTGGTCTAAGAGGCACCTTTTAAAGTGGTGTCCTCTTACATTTAGCAGCTATCCCTCTTGACCCCAGCATGGTGTCTTTTCCAGTGGCTGTTGCTGGTGTCTCATCTGCATCTCTTTATAGACTGTGAACCCTTTGGAGACAGGGAACCATTTATGGATTTATTTTGCTATGTAAACTGTTTTGTGAACTTTTTTTGTTGTTGAAAAGCAGTATATAAATATCCTTAATATTACAACAAATGTTTTTCAGGAAGTGTTATCATGCACTTGCTGTAATTCCAAATAGCAAAAGTGACTTGGGAGGCTTTCTTTGATAAATCGTCTCTGGAAGTAAATGCTCCAGTTCTGCAATTCTTGGGGAACTGAACACATTCTCCCTGAGCTACATCTAGGCACTAAGGGAAGACTGTTTTATTTTTCTGGGCTTTAAAGTGGTTTAAGCCGCCTTAGGGTTTTTACAGCCCATTCCAACCCAAGGGCCAAGCAGCCCAAGTCAGACCTAAAGTCAGCCTAAGTAGTTTAGGGCGACTTTAGGTCTGGAACGCAACCATTTAGGGCGAAGTTAGGTCAAAGTTAGGTTGAAGTTACGACCGACGGACTAAGAACAGCCCATTCCAACCCAAGGGCTAAGCAGCACAAGTCAGACCTAAAGTTGACCTAAAAGTGGGCGGACCATGGGCGGACCGTGGGTGTAACGGGGGCGGCAACCAATTAACATTGGATTCCAGACCCTGGCAAGCACAGACATGCCCCCTCCAACACAAATGCTGACACAAATTTTAGGTCGACCAAAAAGGTGGACCCAAATTCGAGGAGACCCATAGGAGCCATTTTACCTTACCCAAGCCAGCCCTCTCCTGAAAATTTCTAACACCCTACTCCTGAGTTAGGTCAGAGTTAGGACGGAGTTGGGCCTGCTAGGTCTGGAAACCGACAGAGTTATGCCTAAGATAGGGAGCCTATCAGCACCCAGCCCCACCCAGCCTCTTTCCCACAAAAGCCCAGCCCCAGGCCCCCAGTCTCTCTCTCTCTCTCTCTGAGCACGTGGCGTGGGATTCTGTCCCCCACAGCCACAAAGTGGGACTTTGTCAGTGGAGGGCAAAATTCACAAACACCCCACTTCTCTCTTCTCTTCTCCTCTCTCCCCCCCCCCCTCAAGGGCAGAGAGGGCTGTTCTGGCTTTGGCCAAACTGTTTACAGCTGTGCCTGGGCAGCTGTCTCCATGCTACCATTTGCTAACCCATGTCTTTCTCCCAGCCTCTCCCCCCCCACACACAGGCAACAACACCAGCAGGTGAGTGCAGGTAAGAGCAGGGGTTGTGCTGACATGTGTTCTGACATCTGCCTATTTGCATATAGAAATATAGGTAGGATACATGCCTCTATACCAATGTCATGTCTCATAGCTGCCTGCATAGCCTGCCATGATATGCCTCTTTACCAATGTGCCCTCTCATGTCTGCCTGCATAGCCTGCCATGATATGCCTCTTTACCAATGTCTTGTCTCATAGCTGCCTGCATAGCCTGCCATGATATGCCTCGTTACCAATGTGCCCTCTCATGTCTGCCTGCATAGCCTGCCATGATATGCCTTTTTACCAATGTGCCCTCTCATGTCTGCCTGCAATGCCTTCTCTGAAATGCCTCTTTACCAATGAGTAGTCTCATAGCTGCCTGCAATGCCTTCTCTGAAATGTCTCTTTACCAATGTGCCCTCTCATGTCTGCCTGCAATGCCTTCTCTGAAATGCCTCTTTACCAATGAGTAGTCAGATGCCTGCCTGCAATGCCTGCTATGATATATAGGATACATGCCGCTTTACCACTATTGTGTTGGATTGCCGCCTGTTGTCATGTGAGCATACAACACCACGAGTGTGGTGGTGCTGTTAACCAGCTGTAGACACCAGCTGTCCCCCCCCCCCTTTTTCTCCACAGGGTCAACTGACAGGTCAGTATTGCTAGGATTGCCATGGTTGTGACCCAATATATGTGTTGTCTTCTCTCTCTTTGACCCTTTTCCCTTACAGGATCATGCTTGCCTTACACCCGGGTAAGCAGCTCAGACCATGCTATGTGTGTCACACCTAGCCTGCAGGCTTTTGCAACCTACACACTGGCTTGTCTTCACTGACGATTGCTACCACGCACCAGCTGCCATGTAACACCCCCTTGTTTTTTGTCTCCCCAGGAACGTCCACTACCACCTACCTTCCTGGGAGCACCCCTGGGCCCACAGTCTGGTTGCCCCACGGTCCTCTACCTCGCTGCTGCCAGAGGTCAGAGAGCCAGCCCTGCAACCCTCCTCAGCTGCCGGCGCTGCTGCTGCTCCACCTCCCTGGCTGTCCTACTTGCTGTCCCTCCCCTTTCTATGGAGCAGGCTGTGGTTCCACAGGGGGAGAGCCTGTGTCTCCAGGTCCATGGGGCATGTGTGCTGCTGCTGCTTTCACATTGGCTGCTGTGCCTACCCCTGGCAGCCTCGCCTGGCCATCTCTGCTAACGTTCCAGAACAATAAAGATGCCCCTCGGGCAGAGCCTCCTTGAAACATATGTGCCCAGTGTAACACAAGCATTGCCCTCCACACACAGACAGCCCCCAGCACTGAAGCCCCTGCATGAATCCCTTCCAGCGACTGCCACTTCCTTCCCAGGGAGAACACAGCAGGGAGGCTGCCAGACCCCCATCGGACAGAGGGGAGGGGGAGTTGGGGGGGGCCTCTCAGGCAGGCAAACAGTTACAGGCGCCACGGAGCCCATAGCGGGGCCGCTTGTGGCCGCTGCATCTGGGTAGTGGCCGCTCAGCAACCGGGGATCTCGCCAGCCAGGGCGTCTGCCCGTAATGCAGCCACTTCCATCGAAGGTCCGCCCATAATGCAGCCGCTTCCGTTGAAGGTCCGCCCGTAATGCAGCCGCTTCCGCCCACAGTCCGTCTGCATAACAGGCGCCTGTTTCTGCATTGCCTTCATCTGCGGAGCAACCCCTGTGTCCCTATTGGTCTCTGCAGACCCCTCTCTCGGAATCTCTCTCCCACCAGCCTTGTTGTCTGTCTGTCTGTCTCTGACCCACCCGTGCCCCTCCCCAGCACCCACTGTCTGCCTGCCTGTGTGTCTGCCTCCCACTCCCTGATGATGGCTGCTGGCCACCCCCCACCCTGCCAGAGCGCCTGCCGAGAGGCGCTGTCGTCGCCCCATCTGGGGGCGTGATGAGCTGCGTGAGCCCTTCACGCTCGCAGCAGACAAGCCCAAGGCATCTCTCGGTCTTGGCCGGGGCACAGAGCAGAAGGCATGCTGGGATGCCTTCTTTGTGGGCATTGCCCCGGCCCTGGAGGTCCAGGGCTTCAGGCAGCGCACGGGCAAGTCATGTCAGAGGCAGTTCCAGACAGCATGAGCCCCCCCTTGTGTGTGACGTTCCCACCCCCTCCTTCCCTTCCCTCCCCCGCTCCCCCCCATGACTCCCACGTGCAGCCTCAACGTGGCATGGGGGTGGCATCGCCTTCTGTAGGAGGGGGGACGGCCACTCTCCCCTGCAGCAGGTGGCTGATGCACAGGGTGCCCTGTGGCAGCTGGCTCGGGCACCTCACTCACCTGTCACCTGCCCTGCGTCCACCACATGACTGGCGCAACCCCCCTGCCTGCGGTCAGCCCCTTTGCGACCGGGCTGTGACAGACACTGCAGCAGCTGCCATGGATGGACGCTGACACGTGCAGACACATGCCCGAGCCAGACACCGAGCCTGGAGAGCCTGCCTGCCTGGGAGGTAAATGTTGCCTGGATCCTGGGGTGGTGCTGGGCCACAGAAACTGCAGCCTGCCTAACTCAGGCATACCTCTGACCTAACTCAGACATAACTTCTGCCTAACTTAGGCTGCACTTAGGCCACACTTATGCCTGACTTGGAGAGGAGTTGGGTTGGAATGGGCTGTTAGTGACTCTTGAAGACCCAGCTGTAGGTTGAAATGCAGCTGTTTGTTGTTGCTTTGTCATTGTTTCATTGTAGGTACTTTAAAAAATGTGTTGTAAGCCACCTTGAATGTTCTTTTCAAATTGAAAAATGGGATAAATATATTTTAAATAATGGTTATTCCAATATTGCACATGCAACAAAATGGGCAGCACTTAATTTTCCCTTTTGTTATCTTTTAAGAAGAAAGGAATTCAAAGCCAAATTAGGAGACGTTGTTGCAAAAATCAGTCTTCCAGTTCTCTAATCATTTGTTGTTGTTGTTCAGTCGTTAAGTCGTGTCCGACCCTTCGTGATCCCATGAACCATATCCCGCCAGGCCTTCCTATCCTCCACAATCTTCCTGAGTTCGCTCATTTTCATGTTCGTTGCATCGGTGATGCTGTCTAACCATCTCATCCTTTGCCTTCCCCTTCTCCTTTTGCCTTCAATTTTTCCCAGCATCAGAGTCTTCTCCAGAGAGTCCTCTCTTCGCATTAGGTGGCCAAAATATTTGAGTTTCAGCCTCAGTACCTGTCCTTCCAGGGAACAGTCAGGGTTGATTTCATTTAGGATTGACTGATTTGATCTCCTAGCAGTCCAAGGGACTCTCAGGAGTCTTCTCCAGCACCACAGTTCAAAAGCATCTATTCTTCGGCACTCAGCCTTCCTTATGGTCCAACTCTCGCAACCATACATTGCTACTGGGATCACCATCGCCCTGACTATACAAACTTTTGTTGGCATGGTGATATCTCTACTTTTTATTATGCTATCTAAATTTGCCATAGCTTTCCTTCCAAGGAGTAAGCGTCTTTTAATTTCATGGCTGCTGTCTCTGTCTGCAGTGATCTTGGAACCCAAAAAAGTAAAATCTGTTCCTGCTTCCATTTCTGCCCCTTCTATTTGCCAGGAATTAATGGGACCAGATGCCATGATCTTGGTTTTATTAATGTTGAGTTTCAAGCCAACTTTTGCACTCTCCTCTTTTGCCCTCATCAAGAGGCTCTTTAGTTCGTCTGCATATCTGAGGTTGTTGATGTTTCTCCCGGCAATCTTGATTCCGGCTTGCGATTCATTCAGCCCTGCATTTCTCATAATGTACTCTGCATATAAGTTAAATAGGCAGGGTAACAATATACAGCCTTGCCGTACTCCCTTCCCAATTTTGAACCAGTCGGTTGTTCCATGGCCGGTCCGAACTGTTGCTTCTTGACCCGCATACAGGTTTCTCAGGAGACAGGTAAGGTGGTCTGGTACCCCCATCTCTTTAAGAATTTGCCACAGTTTGTTGTGATCCACACAATCAAAGGCTTTTGCGTAGTCAATGAAGCAGAAGTAGGTGTTTCTTCATGATCCAGCGCATGTTGGCAATTTGATCTCTAGTTCCTCTGCCTCTTCGAAACCCAGCTTGTACTTCCGGTAGTTCTCGGTCCACGTACTGCTGAAGCCTAGCTTGTAGGATTTTGAGCATAACCTTGCTAGCGTGTGAAATGAGTGCAATTGTACGATAGTTTGAACACTCTTTGGCACTGCCCTTCTTTGGAATTGGAACGTAAACTGACCTTTTCCAATCCTTTGGCCACTGCTGAGTTTTCCAAATTTGTTGGCATATTGAGTGCAGCACTTTCACAGCATCATCATTTAGGATTTTAAGTAGCTCAGCTGGGATATTATCATCTCCACTAGCTTTGTTGTTAGTAATGCTACCTAAGGCCCACTTGACTTCACTCTCTAGGATGTCCGGCTCTGGGTCAGTGACCACACCAGCATGGTCATCAGGAACATTAAGATCTTTCTTGTATAGTTCTTCTGTGTATTCTTGCCATCTCTTCTTAATCTCTTCTGCTTTTGTTAGGTCTCTGCCTTTTTTGTCCTTTATCATGCCCATCTTTGCACAAAACGTTCCCTTGATATCTCCAATTTTCTTAAAGAGATCTCTAGTCCTCCCCATTCTGTTGTTTTCCTCAATTTCCTTGCATTGTTCATTTAAAAAGGCCTTCTTATCTCTCCTTGCTATTCTCTGGAAATCTGCATTCAGTTGTTTATATCTTTCCCTTTCACCCCTGCTTTTTGCATTCCTTCTTTCCACAGCTATTTGTAAAGCCTCATCTGGCAGCCACTTTGCTTTCTTGCATTTCTTTTTCTTTGGGATGACTGGTCTAGTGGTGTTCCCTACATTCTTCAGTTTAAGCCTGAATTTTGCAATAAGAAGCTCATGATCTGAGCCACAGTCAGCTCCAGGTCTTGTTTTTACTGACTGTATAGAGCCTCTCCATCTTTGGCTGCAAAGCACATAATCTATCTGGTTTCGGTATTGACCATCTGGTGATGTCCATGTGTAGAGTCGCCTCTTGTGTTGTTGGAAAAGAGTGTTTGCTATGACCAGCGTGTTCTCTTGACAGAACTCCGTTAGCCTTTGCCCTGCTTCATTTTGCGCTCCAAGGCCAAACTTGCCTGTTGTTCCGTTTATTTCTTGATTTCCTACTTTAGCATTCCAGTCTCCTATGATGTAAAGGACATCTTTTTTGGGTGCTAGTTCTAGAAGGTGTTGTAGGTCTTCATAGAACCGGTCAACTTCATCTTCTTCGGCATCAGTGGTTGGGGCATACACTTGGATTACTGTAATGTTGAATGGTTTGCCTTGGATTCGAACTGAAATCATTCTGTCGTTTTTGAGGTTGCACCCCAGTACTGCCTTTCCCACTCTTGTATTGACTATGAGGGCTACTCCATTTCTTCTAAGGGATTCATGCCCACAGTAGTAGATATGATGGTCACCTGACTTAAATTCGCCCATGCCCGTCCATTTTAGTTCGCTGATTCCCAAGATGTCAATGTTCAATCTTATCATCTCATTTTTGACCACATCCAGCTTGCCTTGATTCATAGACCTCACATTCCATGTTCCTAAGCAGTATTGCTCCTTGCAGCATTGGATTTTCCTTTCAACCTCAGACACATCCACAGCTAGACGTCCTATTGGCTTTGGCCCAACCGCTTCATCCTTTCTGGGTCTACTTGGAATAGTCCTCCGCTCTTCCTCAGTAGCATATTGGACACCTTCCGACCTGAGGGTCTCATCTTCCGGCATCATATCTTTTTGCCTTTTGGTACTGTTCATGGGATTTTCTTGGCAAGGTTACTGGAGTGGGTTGCCATTTCCTTCTCCAGTGGATCACTTTTAGTCAGAACTCTCTGCTACGACCTGTCCGTCTTGGGTGTCCCTGCACGGCATAGCTAGCTCATGGCTTCATTGAGTTACGCAAGCCCCTTCGCCACGGCAAGGCAATGATCCATGAAGGAGTCTCTAATCATGCTATTTGGTAAATAAAGCTCTAGTTCAAGTAGTACTGTCTGATCTATACATCTCCCATTTGCAAACAGAGGAATGCTTTCTTTATAATAGAAGGATGCAGGCGTAGTAATGCTGGCTTTTGCCAAGCTCAAAGCAATGTTGGCTACTTAGTCCAGAGACAACAGTGTACATAACTAGCTGCAAATACAATTTCTCAGGCCTTGTTTTTATGGTATGCTTTTCGATTCAGTGAGAGAACATTGTATGTGAAAGCCGGCTTCCATACACTAGTTTCTAGAACAAATTGGATATGGATATGTAATTGTGAAAAGTGGAGAAGGCAACACACCTTCCTACCCGTTTTGCAAGGAGGGTGGAAATGTGCACCCCTCTGCTTTCCTTGGGCCATCAGTTGTGTACAACGTTAGTAGTAGTTTGGCTGTATTTTCACATCTAGGCTGATGTCCTTCAGTTGCATTTTCAAGCCCATGGCAATACTGTGATGGAGCACTGCCACAGTACGTCGGAGCAGTGCAAGATGACTAAGAAGAAGCTGGGTGGCCTTGGCTGGTGAGTGAGGCTGGTCACGTGTTGTCCAAGAAAGCTCTTTAAATATAAAAATGCTGCAGAGCCAGAGTATAGCAACTGTGAAGGCGGCTAATTCCATGCTGGATATTATTAGAAAACTGATTGAAAATAACTGTTAAATTATAACATCCTTATACAAATCTGTGGTGGTACAGTCATATCTGGAATATTGTGTACAGTTCTGGATGCCACATCTCAGAAAGGATATTGTTGAACTGGAAAAGGTGCAGAAGAGGGCAAAGAGAGCATTTTTCCTATGATGGAAGGCTACAATATGTGGAGCATTTTCTTTTAGAAAAAATGCAACTAAGGGAATACAGTTTGCATGGTGAAATCATGCATGGTGTGGAGAAAGTAGATTGAGAGAAGTTTCCCTTCCTCTTACAATAGTAGAACCGGGGTCATCCACTGTATCCAATTGGTGGGAGACACACAAAAGGTTCTGCTTCACGCAGTGCAAAATTAGGTACCCTACTAACTGGGCCAAGAGACACTTTTTCAAGAGGTGCTCCCCTTATATTTAGTAGGGGGAGAGTAATTGTCCCTCTTCACCCAAGCACAGTGTCTTTTCTAGTGGCTGTTTGCTGGTGGTGTTCTGCATTTTTTAAGTTTGTGAGCCTTTTTATTTTATTTTCACTGTAAACTGCTTTGTGAACATTTTTTTTGTTGAAAAGTGGTATATAAACTAATAAATAATAAGAACAATCTGAAACTATCATGGCCGGCACAAATAAATAATATTACACCTTATTGGACACATTCATGGAGAACAAGTTTTTTGATGGTTACTAGTCGTGATGGCTATGGTCTACCCTCCAGGTTCAGCAGCAGTATGTTTCTGAATATCAGTTGCAGGGACACAATGGGCGGAAGGAAGTATGCCTTTCTCTCCTGTTTGTGAGCCTCCCAGAGGCAGCTGGTGGGCCACTGTGGAAGACGGAATGGACTAGATGGTTTTTGGACTGATCCAGCAGGGCTTTTCTTACATTCTTTCCACCCACTTGGCTAACATTCAAACTTTTCTCTCTTCTAAAGACCTTAACATGTGGAAGGGACATTTTTTTTAAACTATCACACTTTTCAGCCATTTCTCACTATGTACCATTTCCAAATTTTTGAACCTGAGCTTAAGAGTTGTTGTATGCTCAGAGAGAATTAACAGTAGGGCCAGACTAACCAGAATAGTTCTTGTTGGTCATAGTTCTGCCTCTAAAATCAAAATAGGGAGTGATGATGGAGTTACATTCCAACCTCTTTGCATTTATTAGATGGAGCTTCCAAACATCAAGTTATTGCTCGTAAAAAGTAACATTGAAAGAAGAGGTCAACATTCTGTTCATTAACATAATTATTTATTTTTAATCCAAATGATGTGCCCTTGTTGATTCAAGAACGGGATCTGGAGCTTCAGGTCTTTCACTGACCAAGGTTGATGCTGATTTGGAAACAGACCATTTATTTGCTAAAATGCTCTCATTTTCTCTGACTTTGAGAGAGCATGCGTGCACATGCTTTAATGCTTGCACCATACTCTCAGGTGGGTAAACACATCCCGTTAACAAATAATTAGTAACAACGGACCAAGGGATGATGAAGAGGGCTTCATATATATACGAATATAA
Organism: Plestiodon gilberti rubricaudatus; assembly: GCA_026170595.1. Lineage (NCBI taxonomy): Eukaryota > Metazoa > Chordata > Lepidosauria > Squamata > Scincidae > Plestiodon > Plestiodon gilberti. The sequence continues at coordinate 250,765,666 of JANXHW010000001.1, read as the reverse complement.
AAAACCTCTTAAATAGCATTTTGCCTTATTCATTTCCCTTTTCTTCTTGTAACCAAAACACAAATGATTTTACACTAGATGCTGTTCTCACCCTTGTTCTTCCTTCCCTCCCCCCAACAAAAAACAGTAGATAAAAAGGCTGCTATGTTCTTAAAACACGTTACAAATGGCCTGCAACCACCTGCACACTCTTATCTCTCTATCTACCTTTGAGCTGGTAATGCTGCAATATGGACTGAGTGAGGCAGGAAAAACATGAGTTGCTCATAGATGAAGAGCTAATTATGGCTTCTTGCTACATACAGTGTCTGATGCAATGATGTGCTTTGCATTTTCATAGATATGTTAAGACAAGAAGCAAATTACATTCTATGTTGGCACCAATTTGAGTATTATGGAAAATCTAGTGGTGTCTGGGTGACAGACATGTGGAAAGTTTCTTGGTTCAGTATTTAATTATACAGATGTTCAGTAAAATATTTTTTTATCGTAGTTCCCCTCAAAAGATGCTTCTTTTTCTGAATAAAAAACACAATTCTTGGTAGAAATATTGGGCTTCCCAATTAGCATACCTTATTACAAGCAAATAGTGAACAATGATTTTGTTGGCTTAAAAAAATAAAAGAAAAAAGGAAGAAGATTGTGATTTTTATGGAGAACGTCTTTCTTTCTTCATGAGTAAATGACATTGAATGGCATGAATTCGATTCTTTGCTGGTGCAAATTCAGGCTGGAGTTTCAGTGTTGATTCGTACCATCTCATGGCCTTCTCAAACTCTTCCTGCAGGAAAACATAGAGACAAAACAATCACTGGTCAAAGTAACACAGATCCCTATGCTGCCTACTAAATAGGAATTATGCTAAGCTACTGAACTACGGTGTTGCAACTCAGGCGTACAAAATTAACATATATTTCACTGTCATGGCAAAAGCCTATGCGGACTGCACAGCTACATGACGATCTGGAATCAGTTATCATCACTGATGATCTGCAAGCTTCTGAGGACAGCTCTACACATGTGGTGAATTCCACAACATGTGACTGTAGAGACCACAAAGAAGAATCAGTTTATACAGTATACAACAATGGATTTTTATAGGAAGAGATGAGTCATGTGGAGTTTTGCATGATGACAAGATGCACCAGGTTAGCATCTTGTCAGAAAAGTATAAGCAAAGAGAGAGAAATTACATCATCACTGAAAAGATCTCAAATTTCATGGCGACATCAACTGAAATCTGCCCCCACCTTTGCTGCTTTCTACTGTTCTTATACCAAAAGAGAGCACTTCTAACCTGCTAACACTCTCATGTCAAGATGTTCCTCCCATCTAGCGAACTAATTCACGAGGTTTGTGCACTCCCTAATGATCCAAGAGCTCCAGACTTTTATCAAGCATTAGACTAGCAGAACGATATGCTGGGTCACTGACTAATCCCTCCCTTATCCTCCTATCCTCCTCTTTTGAATGATGGTTATTTGTTGTTGGCTAATGCAAAGACAAAGAACACCTCATGAGTATTATTTGCAGGGAAGCGGAAGGCAGATTTACCAGTAGCTGGTAGATACGGTAAATAATGTACCAGTATCTACAACCAAGACAATTTGGTGTCTAAAAGTCCCTTTACATACAATTGGTGGAGGTACAAATTCACGTAAAGGGAGTCCAAGATATAAAACAATAGCCAATTTATGGGGGTAGGCACTCCTTTACTTGTCAAGTATCCAAACAAGAATACTCTCTGAACTAACAGGGGCCAGATGGGCTGGCTGAATGAGAAGGGTCCATCTGACTGGCTTGAGTGAACTAGAGAACCCTTGCCTGGGCTGGGGGGCTGGTGGCACCTCCATAGTCACTTTAGAACTAGCTAGCTGATATACCGTATTGGTCTGAGTATAAGACTCACTTTTTTCTCCTAATTTAAGTTTTTAAACTAGGGGTGCATCTTATAATCAGGCTGTTGCAATTTAATGCCAGTGATTTAATTAAATTTTTTAATAGCACCAAACTTTAAGGGTGCGTCTTATAATCAGGTACATCTTATACTCGGGACAATACGGTAACTAAGCATGGGCTGCTTACATCTCCAGCTGTAGAATTTGATCTTGTTCCTAAACTCTGCATATCTGTGACAATGGCACTTAATAAAGGACACTCACCATTGCTACATAGACATTAGCCAATGTGAAATGATTGACAACAAAGTGTGGGGCAATTTCTACTGCCATTGTAGCCACAATGATGGCATCATTCCAAAGCTTTGCATTGTGTAAGATGTTTGCTAGGCTTATGAGTGGCACATCCTGAAAGAGAAGAAAAATGGAATAAGTCTAGTGGGAAAATTGTGCCCCTTTGGCCATATATAGTATATATATATTGGCCATGTATAATAACAACAAAGAAATGCCAACTGTTAGGATTAGATTTTAATTTGTATGCCACTTTCCCCCAAAGAAATTGTGCTCAAAGTGGCTCAAAATATACAATAGCGGCAACACATCAAACATCCAAAACATCAGTGAGGATTTAAAACACAACATTTTAACAACATTTCAACAATTCATTTCAAAACATACTACTAACATTTCAATAATTATAATAATTCAACAATCCATTAAAAAAATCAAACCCAAAAACACCACTGCTGTAATAATGAACTGTCTAATCAATCAAGCAAGATATATTGAAACACATTCAAATAGCAGATCCCCTAGTGCGGGGGTTCTCAATCTGTGGTACACGTACCCCTAGGTGTACGCGGACCAACAGCTGGGGGTACGCCAAAGCCTCTCCCTTATCAGCTGCAATCAGCAGCTGATTTCCTGAATTTTAAAAGTTACTTGTTTCTGCGCCGAAGCTCTGCCCCCAGCATGCGTCAGCAGCAATCCCAGCGCGAAAGAGTTTAAGACTTAAGAGCCTTATCTCCCTGGATCAGCTGAGTGTTGGCGAGATAAGCATTTTCAAATTCAAACTGCTCTGCAGTTTCACTTTCATTTTCAGTTCAGAGCAGTAGAACGAGAGGCGAGGGTTCTTTGCAACATGATGAGGTTTGCCTGCTTATTATTTTTGTACTTTGGAAAATGTACTGGGTTGGGTTGGGGGAAAAAAGAGATCCTGGCATGTGTCTTTTTGCACTAATCTGAGATCAAGCTCTCTGTTTGGTTTTTTTTCCTTCTCTCCCATCTGTGCAGTGTATTTTTTGTAGTTGAGAAAATGCGCACCCCCCCCCCCCCCCGTCTCTCTGATTTTTCTGTTGGGCTTATTTTTGTATTTTGGAAAATGTACTTTAGTGGGGTGGGGGAGGAGCTGATTTTGGGAAGTATGACTTGGAGAAAAAAAAAGAGAGGTCCTGGCATGTGTCTTTTTGCACTAACATGAGATCAAGCTCTCTGTGGTGTTTTTTTTCCTTCTCTCCCATCAGTGCAGTGTATTTTTTGTAGTTGAGAAAATGCAATCCCCCCTCTGTCTCTCTGATTTTTGTGTTGGGCCTTCCCACCCACCCACCCACCCACCTGAGTTACATAAGACATTTTTTCACATTTAAAATGTTTTAAAAATTGTGTTAATACTTTATTTAATGATTAATTAGCGAATTAATTAATTAATTAATTAATTGATTAAGCCAATTAATTAGCAATTAATTAGCAGGGGATACTTCAGAAAAATGGACTGTGATAGGGGATACCCAGGTCTCCAAAGGTTGAGAACCCCTGTCCTAGTCAAAAATGTCAGTAGTGTATAGTCAGCAGTGGGGCACATTTTGAGCACTTGGTCTAATTCTCATTAATTAATTAATCAATTAATTAAACTGGGTCAAACAACTGCTTCTGTGTATACCATATGCAGTATGTACGTGAATTATGATATAGTATATATGTGAATTATAATAAATTTGACACTATAAAATGTGTGCACATTTTCTTTAGATGCCCTGCACGCAGACAAACTTTATGAAACTTTATAAAAACTTGTGTACGGGGGGGGTCCCCATACCCACTGATTCATGGATTCACTTATCCGCGGCTAGCCCCCGGCTCCCCCCAGGCACTTTTAGTGCAGGAAGCTTTGTTTCTTCTTTACAGGCAAGCAACGAGCAGCCTCGTGCTGCTTCCTGCAGGCCCCTCCAGCAAGACTAGGTGCTAGAGAGGCTCTGCAAAGTTAACAGGAAGTACTTCTGTTAACCTTGCAGAGCCATTATAGCACCTAGTCTCGCTGGAGGGGTCTGCAAGAAGCAGCATGAGGCTGCTCTTTGCTTGCCTGTAAAGAAGAAAATAAGCTTCTGGTGGTAAAAGTAAGTGCCTGGGGGGGGTCGCCCTCACCCGTGGGGGGGGGGCTTCGAAAACTGCGGAGGGGACTTTAGCCCCTATCCATGGTTTTCACGTATCCGTGCAGGGGATCCCCCGCGGATACCCCCCCCCCCGTATTTAGTAATATATTTTAAATATACATTAGAGGTATTTTAGAAGGATGGGAATTGGGCTGGTCTTTGACCGTAATAAAGATATTGATTGATTGATTGATTGATTGATTGATTGATAGATGGGAACCAGTGATGGTACAGAATCTGCTACACACATTGAAAACTGGAAATCATCACAAACACATACATTATGTCCAAGGTGGGCAATATTACACATACCTTCATGTGATAGGGTGTATGATGCAAGGCTTGGCGGAGACAGTCAATTGCTTTCTTTCCTTGACCTTTCACCCTCCAGTAGAGGGCTGCCATGCTGGAGAGGACCCAAGAGGTTTGATTCTAGTGTGGCATAAAAAACCCAAGAACAATCTTACTCTATATCACAAGCCTTTATTGTTTTCCTCCTCCGTCATACGCTTATTCAAAAACTACGGAACTTAGCATTTCTCCTTGAATGAGTAAGGATTTTATCCATAGAATATCACATCGGAAGATGCACATGGTTGCTTACTATGGTATACAACAGTTAAGTGGATTCTTACCAGATAGGGAAGCTGCACTTTGCTCAGCACAGCAATGCTGCCACTCTGTGGTGATTTACAGCAACTATTTAACTATCTGTTATGAGATCCATTCCCCCTGAGATAAGGAGTAGAGTGGTTGGAGGCACAGGGAACAAATGAGGCTGGGGTGACAACAACCTACAGTATATTACTCCTGTTAGCCAAAACAAAGAGACACCTTTTAAAGTGGTGCTCTTTTATATGTAGCAGGGGAGAGCAACTGTCCCTCTTTATCCCAGCATGGCGTCTTTTCCAGTGGTGGCTGTTGGTGTCTCTTCTAGACTATGAATGCTTTTTGGGACAGGGAACCATTTATTGATTCATTTTGTTATATAAACCACCTTGTGAATTATTTTTTGTTGAAAAGCGGTACATAAATATTCTTAACTCCTCCTCCTCTACCTTAAAACCACCAACAAGGCCCTATTGGCCTCTGGAAAGGGGCATGGCTGCTTGTGGGAGCAATTCAACCTTTCAAAATCAACTTAAACCTTAATTGAGTGTTCTGCTTCATATGCCATCATTGTAGGAGGGAAGAAAAGCAAGGCGTTCTCAAGTCAGTGCCTAGGCTTGTGGTATAGCCATCACGAACAAGTTTTCTAGAGCAAGCAATGCCTGGAATTCAGGAGGGCTGGAAGACCCACCTTTTCAGAAAGGCAGTTGTTGAATAGTGTTTCTACTGATAGCTTTTAATCTCCACCAATATTTGAGATGTGATAGGAATAGTTCAAAGAAATGAAGGGAGAGATGCAAAGCATAGTTTAGCTCATGGGATTCTTCATGATAACAAGTCTGCACAGGCTTTGGAATAACATCTGAATCAAAAGATAGCACTGAAGCAACTTGTATGGTATGGAATTGGTCCAGTGCTGAGATATAGGATTGGGAACCATCTAGAAAACACCCTACTGAAATCTGCTCAGTGCAAAACTAATAGCCAATCTATTTAAGCACAGCATCATCATCTGTGTTTTTTCCTAAGTAGCGGCAACAAATCTGTTAAGAAAGTTGAAAAATCACTTCCCCAAGTGGCTTTTTTTGCCCTCAAAAGGTACCACTTTTGGTACCACTGCAGCAAATGGTACCTTCAGGGACAAACTGAAGTTTTGGGTGAAGATTTTTTAGTGGGAAAGCAGTGGAGGCACAAAAGGTTACAGGCCCACTCCACCTATGTCACAGTCATGATATGGATTCCCTCCCTCTTGCTCCAGCTTCCACTTTAAAGGGAAAGAAATATACATGCAGGAGTCAACGATGTATTTACTATCATTAAAACCCTAAGCCAGAGGTTCCCTAACTCCTGGGAAGGTCCTACGCTGCTCTAAGTGGCAGTGGGGCCTTCCCCAGGATCGCGACGCCGCCGCTACCCGCCGCGGACGATAAGGTCCGATTTACCTGCATTAGTAGGCAGTGGGTGTCCGGCGGGGTGTGTGTGGGGAGCCTGCGGAGAGGTTTCGCGTAAAACCGGAAGTGAGTTGTGAACCGGAAGTGAGGTGTCCGCAGGCTCCCCACACCCCCCGCCGGACTCCCACTGCCCACCAATGTAGGTAAATCGGACCTTAGCGTCCGCGGCGGTGGCGGTGCAATCCTGGCTTTTTAGTCCTTTTTAGTAATTTATTAAGCCTAAAAGATTCCAGCAACAAACAGAGAAAGGAGAAAGCAACGGAGAGTTAATTGGTAATTGACAGACAGCACTTTCACTTCTTCCAGTTTTACCAGAGTTCCGCTTTTGATTGATTGTGCGTTTCCCGCTCTTTTTCCTTTAAACCAAGAAGCGTTGTAGACAGAGACAATTTCACCTTCAATCCTTTGGGATTGTTCCTTTGAGAAAGTTCCAAGGTCGGAACGAAACGTCAGGACTGCTCTACGGAGCCTCGGATTTTAATTGTATTTTTTCCTGCTCATGGCTGCCAAGAACTGGAAACCTACGTTCGGCGTTGGATACGATTTTATGCAGGGTTGTACTGTGAACATGGCATCTTTACCCAGATATCCTAAATCTTGTAAGATTATTGCGGGCCATGAAAGCTTCCGTTCTAAATTGAAGGTACTGTTTATTTTAATTTTTAAGAACTTTTTAAATGTTTTTTTTTTAAATCATGAGGGGCAGGCAGGAACCGAGACTGACTCAGGGAAGAGCAGCTTCATTCTCCTATCTGAGGCTCACTCTCAGGCATGTATTTAGTAAGTGAAATCTCCTTCACTATTTAAACTGTTTTTCTCCAGTGTGTATAGTCGAATTCATGCAAGTCAACTGTTCCTAAGACGAGTGGGCGCCTGTATTAACAACTCTGTGTACTCAAGAGATCTGCTGGAGTGTCCTCTCATAGTGAGACTTTGTCTACATATTACATTTGAAATATGGGAACTGCAAACATCCCCCATGAGATGACTTACCCCCATTATGCAGCAATTGTATTATCAGTTTCTACTACCTAATCATATGGAGATGATCCACAACACTGTAACTGTATCCGTGCTGGAGTCAAGATGCCCCATGAACAATGAGTACTACATTTTTGTGGATGTGGTGGGACTGGGATACAGCAATCGTGCACAGGCTGTTTCCAGTGGCCTACTTATGACAAATGTCTCACAGAGTATGTTCCAGAAGACACCCTGCTCATTTTTCTAGATAGCAAATAGAGATGAGATCTTTCTCAACATTAAGCTGCTCTCTGTAGCAGATTTTGAAACAGAACTGCATATCAAAGGGCTAGCTATTATCCAATTAAACCAAGACAACATATTCTTATGTTCTGCCAGTTGAGTGTACCTACTTTTTCTAAAACTTTGGCTATCCGAGTGCCAACTTGTTCCAATGACTGTGGTGGATAACGGTCTTTTCCAAGATTCTGCAACACCTGAGACAAAAGATAAAAGGCAACTGCTCACAGGAAATCACAACCAAATCAATCCAATAGTTACTTAAATCTAGATCCTGTCTTTTGATAATATGATCATGCCCCTTCTGATAGACTAGCAGTGTTCTGATAGAACACTGTGCTCGGCCTATCAACTGGCTTTCCTGTATCCTAGAAATGCATTTCTATGACAGTCAAACAGAGAAAGAAAATGGTAGTAATTATTCAATTGAATAATACTGTGCTATCACCATCAGTCTAGCTCAAACTCTGCTGGTGTGTTCAGCTGCCTAAGAAATTTGAATGTCAATTTATTGAGAACAGCAACTTCATAGTCCTCACGGACACAGCTTGCTAAGAAGCCAAAATGCTTCAGGGTGGGCATTCCAGGGTCCTGAGATCTCTGACTTCTGAGATCTCCGATACCTGACTTCTAGTGATACACATGCATTTCCTTCCCTCCTGCCCAATGCAGTCTTATTTGTCACTTCATTCCCTGAAAATTACAGAATTGACATCGCTTCCAACCAGTTTCTTTGAGGCCACAGCAGAAGCCTACCTCTTTCAGCTGACTCTCTCCCACGTAATGAAGACTAGCCCGATTTGCCACACCCAGGAGGTGATCTAAGGTGTGCATGCTGGCAGGAAGGTTGGCATTGCAGAGGGGTTCCATGGCTGGCTCTTGCAGCTGAGTGGCAAAATCTATGTGTTCTGTAATACTAGAAAGGAAAGGAAGACCACGTCTAAATCATACATGGAGTCTTCAGACAAGGAGACTGAAGGAGAGAAATTCAAATATCACAACAGCTGACCTACTAGGCATTATATGTCTGCACCCTGAAGCTGGTTTCAAGTTATTTATTTATTTTGAACATTTCAACCCCACCTTGTTTTAAAAGAGGCAGAAAGCATTCAAAAATCAAGGCGCCACTACCAACAAGGCCTTTTCCCCTGTTGCCATCTATCTCACCTCAGATGGCATCTGGAGAAGGACTTTTGAAGATTAGCTTAACAAATAGGCAGGTTCATGTGAAGGCTTGCAGTCCTTTAGATACCCATCTCCCAAGTCATGTACAGTACTGCTTTAAAGGTTAAATTACCAGCTGCGACCGTACTTGGATCGTGCAGACCTGGCCACAGTGACCCATGCCCTAGTGACATCTAGACTAGATTACTGCAATGCGCTCTACGTGGGGCTGCCTTTGAAGACTGTTCGGAAACTGCAATTAGTGCAGAATGCGGCGGCCCGGGTGGTTGCCGGGGCTTGTCGGTTCGACTCAGTCGGACCGTTGCTTCGGCGGCTACACTGGCTGCCGGTTCGTTTCCGGGCACAATTCAAAGTGCTAGTTTTGACTTTTAAAGCCCTTAATGGCTCGGGTCCAGGGTATTTGAGGGACCGCCTCCTTCCTTATAATCCGACCCGTACTCTGAGGTCATCGGGGGGCCCCTGTTAACCGTGCCGCCATTGTCAGAAGTGAGGGGGATGGTGGCGCGGAATAGGGCCTTCTCGGCGGTGGCGCCCCAATTGTGGAATTCCCTCCCCTTGGAATTAAGAACGACTCCCTCTTTAGAGGCCTTTCGGCGGGGCCTTAAGACGTTTTTATTCAGGACTGCTTTTAATGTCTGACATGGTGGGCTGACCCCTTTTAACAATTGGTTTTAATATATGTAAATGCTGGTGACCCACTGGGGTTGTTTATTTTTAACTTAAGTGTTTTAATTATTTTAATGTGTTTTTAAATTGTTTTAATGTGTTTATGTATTTTAATATGCTGTAAGCCGCCTTGAGTGCCCTCGGGAGAAAGGCGGGCTACAAATTCCTAAAATAAATAAATAAATAAATAAATAAATAAATAAAACCAACACTTAAATTGTCCAGAAGGCATCTGCTAGCATTCATACACTGCTTGGAGTTCCTGAAAAGTGGGCACATAAATCTTTTAAATACAGCCCCCCCCATATCTGCAGGGGATATGGTCCTTCTGCTGCCATGGTTACATGAAACCGCGGATAATAGTGAACCCTACTCAAATTCCTGGCTCTCCTCTCCTCATTTGTAAACGCTTTGCAAACAGAAGCTTTTTAGAAAGACAGGCAGCTGAACAGACAGAAAGCAGACAGCTTAACATTGGACTTGTTGCTGTTAGAGGAACGCTAGAGGAGGCAACAGTGAGAACGTTAACAGGAAACAGACAGCAGAGGAAGTAGACAGTGAGAACACTAGACTTCCTGTTAGCGTTCTCACTGTTGCCTCCTCTAGCGTTCCTCTAGCAGCTACGTCTAGCATTCAGCTGCCTGTTTCCTGTCTGTTCAGTTGCCTGCTTTTTGAAAAAAAATCTGTTTGCAAAGCATTTGCAAACTAAGAGAGATGAGTCAGGAGCACAACGGGAGGGGGACGACGACGACGACACACATGATGTTCTGAACAGTGGAAAACTGAAACTGTGGATACAGTATCTGTGGATATAGGTGGGTGGGTTGCCTGTAAATAAATAAATTCAACTGGCTGGTCCCAGTCAGTAATACAGCTGCTGTCTTCTGAGCAGTTTCAAAGGCAGCCCCATGTAGAATGTACTGCAATACTCTAACCTATATGCTACTTCTTACCAATGTGCATAAGGTAAAGGTAAAGGTATCCCCTGACAATTAAGTCCAGTCGTGTCCGACTCTAGGGTGTGGTGCTCATCTCCATTTCAAAGCCGAAGAGCCAGCGTTGTCTGAAGACGCCTCCGTGGTCATGTGGCCGGCATGACTCTCCTTGCCGCAGCGTGTAGCATGCAGCTGGAACACGGAGAGAAGCAAATCCCTAGGACTTACTAGCATAGGTAGGGTTGGGCTCTTTGATGTCAGAGACTGTTCCGATGTCTCTAGCAAATTTAGAAGCTCATCAGCTGAACAAATCTTAGCAGGCATACACCGTACTTGCACACCTATTCTCAACTGACATCAATGCTCATCTTAAGATATATGTCTTTACATCAAGTGTTGGTTAAGATTTACTGTATTGATACAATATTGGGGTCAAATGCATGCCAAGAAAACCGTACAAATAAAACACCCGAAACGCTGTGTTAAGCATGGGACCATTTGTGAGTAAAAAAATTAACTCTTTATTGAGAACTCTCCTTTTTCAGTGAAACCATATAGTTGCACATAAGTTATCATGGTTTATGTACATAAGAACATAAGAAGAGCCCTGCTGGATCAGGCCAAAGGCCCATCTAGTCCAGCTTCCTGTATCACACAGTGGCCTCACCAGATGCCTCAGGGAGCACACAGCCAACAAGATAACCTTTTTCCTGCTGCCACTCCCCTGCACCTGGCACAAAGAAAACCTACTTCTAAAACCAGGAGGTTGCTTATAGCTTGTAACCTGTGATGGTCTTTTCCTCCATGAATCTGTCCAAACCCCTTTTAAAGGCATCTAGGCCAGGTGCCATCACCACATCCTGTGGCAAGGAGTTCCACAGATGAATTACATGCTGGGTAAAGAAATATTTTCTTTTGTCCGTTCTAACTCTCCCTCCACTCAATTTTAGTGCATGTCCCCTGGTTCTGGTGTTGTGCGAGAGGGAGAAGAATTTCCCTCTATCCACTCTCTCCATCCCATGCATAATTTTATATGTCTCAATCATGTCCCCCTTCAGGTGCCTTTTTTCTAGACTGAAAAGCCCCAACATTACACAGTGTCATTAACCTGAGAAATTCAGATTCAGGTGACTCTTCTTATCATGCCGTGACAGTGTCTTCCATGGGATACTATTTAGCTAGGTTTCTTCCTTCTTTTGCTAGTCAAAAGCTGAAGAAAATAACCTGGCTTTCTTTCCTGGTCAGAAGCAACAGGCAACTACAGTCTGCCAACCAACCAGCCTTGACCATGTGACTTGCAAAGACATCTCTTAGCTCTACAAAAATGTATGGGACATAAAGTGTTAAGATGAATTATTTCCCACCACTTAGCTAAAACTCTATTTGTTGTGGCTGTCTGGTTACAAAGATGCCCGACGATCATCTTCAAAGTCATACTTTGCAGAGATCTTTCTGTAAACATAGAAAAGGCTGTCTGTTTCTCCATACACTATGGCTCCTTGATTGACAGGTGCCATTATCTGGCCATTTGCAAAGGTGTAAGATTCTTCTAAAATCTACAGATGCAAAAGGGCCCCCAGAAGTTCAATTAGGAAGTACTTCTTGACATCAACTTTGAAGGTAGCCATGATGAAAAAAAATAGGTTTAGTTGGGTCACAAGCAAGGGTCTAACCAAAAAAAGTTTAAAAGATCAGGCTTATAAAGAGTTGAATAGACCAGAGACATACTATTGACCCTTAGAACATTTTGTGGTATTCATAAAAGTGAAAAAATATGTCTATTTTGAAAAAAGACAAAACGTATCTTCACTATGTTCTATTCTCACAAGAAATGGAAACAAAAGGTTCTGGTCTAAGCATCTATGGACACAAACATTACAACATTAAACAGCATTTTGTGGGGTCACTTTGATCCCTAAAACTTCATATGCATGGTTTTTCAGTTTTCTCAGGCATTCAAATCATGGTAGAAGTGACAACCCCCCCCCCCCAACGGATAGGAATAAACAAATCAATTTTTCACTAGATGTAGCAGGGGAGGCCCTGAAACATGTAATTCAAACCTAGTCACAGTTGAGGAAAACCTGCAGCATGAAGTTGCAGAAGACTTACATAAATATTTTATGATTTTTTACAGCACAAAGGTCTTCATTTTCCACACAGTGTTAAGCAAGTTAAAGAAGAAAAAGGAAGCAACCCTAATAAATCCTCATTTTAGAAATGGCACAGATTTGATCTTCATCTTTCATAAGGTGCTTTCAGTGCAAGATACTTATCTACTAGCTGGTGCAACATCCTCTTATGGGATTGCTCAAGGGAACAGCAAGCAATTAATACCAAACACTTTTCAACATCCAGAAATTAGTCAGTGAGCAAGAAAGCTACTGGCAGCTTTCCAATGTGTGGAGTTTCCAAATCTAAGGCAACACCTTTGATTAGCATCAGGTTTCAATTTCCCACCTTAAGGTAAAGGTATCCCCTGACAATTAAGTCCAGTCGTGTCCGACTCTAGGGTGTGGTGCTCATCTCCATTTCAAAGCCGAAGAGCCAGCGTTGTCCAAAGACGCCTCCGTGGTCATGTGGCCGGCATGACTCTCCTTGCCGCAGCGCGTAGCATGCAGCTGGAACACGGAGCGCTGTTTACCTTCCCGCAAGCGGTACCTATTTATCTACTCGCATTGACATGCTTTGGAACTGCTAGGTTGGCAGGAGCTGGCCAAGCAACGAGCGCTCACCCCGTCGCGGGAATAGAACTGCCGACCTTTTGATCGCCAGCTTATGGTTCAGCGGTTTAACCCGCTGCGCCACCCGCTGGCCTGACGTTTTCTAAATCCTGACGTTTCCCGTCAAATTAAACAAAGGGGTAGACACAGTTCCACAGCCCACAGATGCTGATGGGGATAGTCATGTTTGCTACTCATTCAGAGTTGTATTATAGCAAACAGGCTATAGGTGCCTACTCTTAAGTTTAGCTACAACAGCAATCTCAAACAGCCTCAGGCCATGTAGAAATGTATGATTTAAAAGTGGCATTTCTCACAGAGCACCAGCTCACATCACCTTTTAGCTTATGCGCTCCCGCATGAAGGTTCCAAAGATGACTTCACAGGCAGAAGGCTTCAGTCCTGTCATCTTGAGCAAAAAAGAACCCAAGGAGCAGGGCTGGGAAATGTCTCTCTGCCCAAGGCCTTGGTAACATGCTGCCAGTCACAGTATACAGTACTGAGGTAGGTGAACCAATCGTATGCGTCAGAATAAGGCAGTTCCATACGCTCATAACTGCCCATCTAGCCCAGCATTCTTGTGTTATGTCACCACATCTTGCAGCAATTAATTCCATAAGCTAATTATGCATTGTGTGGCAATGTATTTCATTTTGACTGTTCTGAACCTATTTGTGAATCAGTTTAATCAATTTCATTGAGTGACTCTGAGTTTCAGTGCTCCAATTTTGATGAGAATTTTGGTTGCTCTTTGAGGACGACCAGAACTGTACATTGTATTCCAAATGTGGCAACACCATCAATTTATATAGAAAGATTTACGATACTGGTGTTTAACTGTCTTTGTCTTTCCTGATAATTCCCAAGACTGAGCTTACTGTTTTCGCTGTGGTGGGACACTGAATGGGCATTCTAATTGAGATATTCAATATAACCCTAAGGCTGCAATCCTAAATGCACTTATATGCATTTAGCCCCATTGGCATAACTAGGATTTACTTCTGAGTAAATATGCATAGGATTGGACAAATTTGTGATCCCTTTTCCAAGGTAGTCACAATCAGTCCAGCCTACATCAGTGCAGAACTGAAATTAGGATTTTCTGCCCTAATACGCATCACTTTGCACTTATTCACATGGAATAGCATTTGCCATTTTCTTGCAGAAATCTTTCTGAGACTCTTTGCAGCCTGTTCTAGGTTTCAACACCCTGAGAAATGTGAAGTCATCTGCAAACTTGATCATTTTACCATTCCTTCCTAACTTCCAGTGATGTAGACTTGAGTCTATCGACTCGGACTTGAGTCTGACTCAAGTCGCATCAATGACTTGACTCAGACTTGACTCGGCGATTGTAAAAGACTCGAAAGACTCGACTCGAGACTTCGAGTATTTTACGACAAGTCAAATTTTATTCAGGTTTAAACCCGTTTTCCCCATTAAATAGATAGGGACTTGCAACTTGCAACCAACGACTCGGGACTTGGGGGCAAAGACTTGGGACTTGACTCGAGACTTGGAGTTAGAGACTTGATCCACATCCCTGCTAACTTCGTATCACTCATGAATCCGCGAAATAATAAGATAATTCAATCTGCAGGAGCTGTTCTTTTTGGGCAGGATAAACTGACAACAGGTGATGACATATCTGATATTAGAGCACATGTAGGTGTATAAGCCCTGGATATTATGGATGACACTATTCAGTAACAGTAGGCAAAAGGCTACAGTTTACCTACATTATAGTCATAGTTCACTGTACCAGCCCTCCAGGATGAATATTTGAGGCCGACGCAACTATCATAGTCTGTGTACACCTGATCTAGCTTTATTCATAGCAAAAATACTTACTCAATATTTTTAGCAGAAACAGCTAGCCATGTGCTGGCTACTGTTGTAAGCTCAACTCTGCGGAGTTTTACGCACTCATCTGGACTTGGCCAGCCCAGACTGCGATAGTCTCGCCTTTGTCCTAGAAAGAAGCAAATAAATGAATAAAAACAGGCCTCTTTTTCAAATTGATTTATTAAATGTATTAGCTGTCTTGGGGGCAGCATTGAGAAGCTGAATAGTGGGCTATAAGTATTTTAATACATAAACGTCTTGTGGCTGTGCTGATAGTGGGTATGCCCATTATGAAAATGAGAACGTACTGGGATCTTTGCTGTTCTGGTCAACCTGCAGTGGCGTGGCTTGCTAGGTGGTAACTATAAAAGGTGCTCTTCAGGACAGTACGAGAATGCCTCAGATTAAGGGTCCCAGAGGTTGTAGCTGATGACTAGAGCAAAAAGGTAACCAGTGGATAACGCAGCTGGAGCAGCCTGATGAGCAACACGTGAGCAACAACCCCCCCATCCCTATTTGGCCACAGCGCATTACACTTCACTCCCTTTTCTTCTCTGGCACTTTTGGTTCCCACTTTCCAGTTCCCCTTTGACAATGCTACATTTGATACTTGGGTGGCACTTTGTTCCCAGCCACATCTGTTTTTTACGTTGCTGGTAAGCTACATCACACAAAACAGGTACGGTATGTCTCAGCCTCTTCTGCCTCCAGTGTGATCTAGCGAGTGTTTGTTCCTCAAAGTCAGACTACCAAGGGAAAAAAGGGATAGCGACGGCATGTCATACATTTCATCATTACTTCCTTAGAGCCACATCTTTTCCCAAACTCAACTACTGCTGTCTGGCACACCACTTTACCTAAGCATCTCTGATAGGATGTTCTCCAAGGAAGAATGGAACAAACACATACAAAAATAGCGGTGAGATGATGGTAAACTACAAGTATTCTAAATTTTCTCACCAGCAGGGAATATAGTTTCTGCTCCTTTTCATGTGATAAAGGAGTAGCCATTACGATTTAGACTGTGGGAAATTTAAAAACAGACAAAGCGGTATTTCTTTACACAGAGATACTTCCATAAAATAATTACATTACAGCAGGAGTCCCAAATTTGGCTGCAGGGTTTACAGTAAAGCATAGTTAGCATAATGGTTAATCCAGCCCTGATTATATTTCCTCCTTTCACCTTTGAACCCACAGAAACCGATAATTAACTTGTTTGTCTATCTGGCTCCAACACATATTCCAACTATCTTTGTTATGCTGATTATCATCGTAGAATCCTCAAACCTGAATTACAGGTTCTTTTCATGCTCATTCTATTTACATTATAATTTTGGCACTAACGAATCAACTTCACTGACAATAATAAAAAGACATTATTTTCTCTCAAGACAGAGCTTTGCGTCTCAAACAGGCTAAGGTTGCAACCCTGTGCACTTCCCTGGGTGCAAGTCCCAATGAGCACAGTGCGACACACTTCTGAGTAAACACGTATAGGATCAGATTGCACAATATATTCCCATATTATTCACTGTATGTATGGATGAAATGCAACTTGAAGTTCTAAATAGTTTCAGATTTGCTATTTAAAAAAAAAATTACCTGGTGGCCCAGGGGAGGGTATTTTTGGCCCACTGATCTCTAGTGCCATTTGGTAAAATTTCTCATTTTCTCCACTGACTCCTTCCTCTCCATTTCTTTCTACAGGCTCTTGCAGATCCAGACTCTCTGTCCTGGGTTTCTTTACACGCTTTACTTGGAATGTGATCTATCAAAGAAATACACTATGAGGGTAAGAGAACCAAATGTTTCAGGCATACATTTAAGAATGAAGAACTAGCTGACTTTCTGCAGTCTGAGTTGATTTCAAGAGCGATTTCCAGACAGTTGTCCTTTTTCTCTGTATCTCTAGTCATTCCCCATCCTGTTTTCAACTCAACGCATCCAATTGTGTTGGGAGGCACAACAGAAGAAGGTTGTCCTTCAAACACCCTGGTCCCAAGCTATGATGAACTTTAAAAGGTAAGAATCAGCACCTTGAATGGAGTGCCCAGAAGCATACTGGAAGCCAGTGCAACCCCAACAGCACAGGTGTTGCTGCCCCCAGAGAGCTGTCCCAGTAAACAACCAGGTAGTTGCATTACGCACTAGTGGAAGCTTCTGAGCTGCCTTTAATGGTGGCCTCATGTAAACTTGTGAAAATACACTGGTAGCCCTCCAAGTGTTTTGAAGTGGGCATCCCTGCTGCAGATACTTTGCATTTAATGGACTGAAAGCACAAGCCTGGGCAACTTGCGGATCAGGCAAGATGATGCTATAGAAAAAAAATCCTCTGAATGTCACATTAGGTGTCTAATATCACAGAGGACCTGGATAGAATGTATCCAGTTCTACTCCCTTGGATCTTGCGGATAAGAATTCTTACCCATTCAGTTTCATCATCATCACCATCATCTCCACAGTCTCCAAAACAGGAGCTGGCAAGTCCATCTTGAGAACCTTTCTTCAGGACACGAATCCCTTGCAAGTCCATCCGATGACCTTTCACTTCGAGTGCTCCCTCAAAAGCTTCAAGGGGCCAAGAGTTTTCAAACTCATCCACTAATGCCAACATCTCTTCAGACATCTGGGCATCTCCTAAGCTCTCCATTCCTTCTGAGCCATTGCTTTCTGCAATAACAGTGCCTGCAGAAGAGAATCACAAAAAACAAAAATCAGCACAAAAGCTGCATTATAATCATTCTTAGATGCCATGCAAGAAAGCATATATGCCATCTGAAGACCAGTTTCATTCAATCTTGGCATCCTTTCATTGTTTTTGAGATGCAAACCTCATAATTTGAGCAGATCCTATCAGCAGCTTTGCCTGGAAAGACTACATCGTAAGGACAGATCTAAAATTTTGACGTGCCAATAGTCCCAATCCCCATGGGTGCAAGCACAGTTTATTTCTGTGAGGGTGTGATGTGTTGCAGGAACAAGTACTTTAACATATGAAATGGTTTTTCAAAAAATAAGTATTCAAATATGACTGAAAAATATTGGGCAAGATTCTAATGTCTTTTCCTGTTTGATGATGCCCTGAACTCCTTGGTGAAAAGAGTGGGATATAAATATGACAGTTCATGACAGAAATGGAAGATTGTCAGGTTCACCACCTGAAGAACTCAGAATCTAAATGTTTCCTATTAAAAATGAATTCACCTGGTATCCAAGCTCTGGGGTCACCATTTTCAGTGAAACTATCGTTTAGGAGGCAAAATACATCAAAAGCAGCTGCATGCTTCTCTTTTGAAGCTTAATTAAATCTGCAAAAGGTTTCCAATTCTTGGAAGCAGTAGTTCTGGAAACCAGAACATTTCACTACTAACAGCGCAATCCTATGTAAGGATACACAGCTGGCCTAAAGGGCCGTATCCTAAGCCAATTCCGGGTGACCCGGAGCTGCTAGGGCACACCTCGGGAGAAGGGGACATTCGTCACCTTCCCCGGGTGAAAGCAAGCCTGGCGCCTATGGGCTTCCTCGGATGCATGCCACCTCCGGAGCTGGCGTACATTCAGAGAGGCGGTGTAATGCCAGTGCGGCCTGGGAAGGGGCTTAGGATATCGCCGGCGATATCCCTGCCCCCTCCCAGCCCAGGCCAGCCAATGGTCCCATGTGGCCCTGGGCCAGCCAATGGTCAGATGTGGCTTTGTTCCCATCCACATCTGACATATTTTTTTACGTTGCTGGTAAGCTACATCATACGAAACAGGGATGTCTCAGCCTCTTCTGCCTCCAGTGTGATCTAGTGAGTGCTTGTTCCTCAAAGTCAGGCTACCAAAGGAAAAAAGGGATAGCGACGGCATATCATACATTCCATCATCACTTCCTTAGAGCCACCCCTGCCCGTCTTCCCACTGACCGACACGGGACCTACCTGCGATGACCGGTGTTGGGTAAATTACACCGGCCCCAGTAAGTGGTGCTGGTCTCCGCTGCTTACTCTCCCATCATCGCAAACGTGCTTTACGGCACGTTTGCGACAGCCTATGCCGGCGCCGGGCCGGTGTAGGTTACGCTGGACTGGGCTGTAAGTCATGTAAGTAAAGGGAATTACACATAGGGATTGTTCATAGTTGAACTCGGGCTGGCGTATACTATATAAACTTTCCCTCCTCAGTGAGACAGGAAGACTATTGACAGGAATTGTTGCAATGTGAGCTGGCAGCAGCAGGAATTGCAAGTTGCTCATTCTTTCTCTGAGTGAAAAAGGCAGCTGTTTGTGGTTCATGCTCCTATGACTGTGAAGTAACGTAAGACCAACTTTTCATGCCTTGATCCCTTTAGCTCTCCTTAGTTTTGTTTTGAAATGCTGACTCTGGCATTATTAGTATGTGCTGATTTCATATTGCAAAGCCTTGTGTTAAGTAAATGAATTGGGAGAAAAATTCAGACTTTTTTTGAGAACTTCTGAAGACACATGCAACATAGGTTGAATTCCAGTATTTTTCTATGACCAACTCCCCCTGCTGTGACCTCAACCAAGTTTGAAAAAGTAGTTTGGAGGTTTGTCACAAGAGCATCTTATCAGGAAATTGACGCTGCCATTTTAAGTGATTTACCCTGGTCTACTTCATGTTAAACTACTTGGAAGTAAGTCCCACTCAACTCAGTGGAATTTACTTCTGAGGAAATATGCATAAGGTTGTGATGTATGGATCCTACAACCTTAATAAATGCATAAAAGTGGGGATCTTGGCAAGTGAAACTTCTCAAGCAGCTACATACCCAGGTCATATCACAAAATTTCATATACAACAATAAAAGGTCAGGAATCCTAGCAGTGAAACGGTTGACCATTGAGGATGTACATGCGTGCAGAATAACAACTGCTCTTAAAAAAAAAAAAAAAAGAAATCTCCTTTACAGTGCTCAGTTGTCCAGGATTCACTTACTTCCTAAAGTCAAAGAGGATGAATCCCTGGCAGAACTATGAATGAGATCTGTTGAATCATCTTTGGGAACTGCATCAAGATTTTCTTCTACAGATACAATCTCGGCGTCCTGTGCATTGAAGTACTTCTGCTTGTAATGGTTTTCATCTTGGTTCTTCTCATGACAGTGGCCTGCAAGAAAGACAGACACAGATGCAGTCATGGCTCCCTCAGGACAAACAGTTACTAGTACATAGCTTGAATTATTGATGCGTACAAGCAAAGGGCCTAAAGGTAAAGAAAATCGAGCTCATCGCTATTGAGATGACTGGAAGTCAAACAACAGCACTGCTTGATGAACAGATGCCCGAGAGGCATAGGGCCCTCATCTCAATTAGTGCATGTCCAGAAAAGAGCTTTCCGTGTCCCTAACATTGTATTGCAGCACACAACTAAAAGCCTGGGGAAAGGGCAGGGATTTACTTCTTCAACTCAGCAAAGGAATCCAGGTATGTGGAACACCCACTCCAGGTTAGTCCCTCATGTTAGCCATTATGATGTTATGCAAAACAATCCAGTTGTGTTCACAGAGACCACTTCATGCACACTGAAATTCAGAGTGGCCACCATGTGCCAGGGCATATGTGCATCAACCAAGAGACAAAGAACAAGTTTCAAGGTCTCGTTAGAAGGTTTTGTTACACGCATGCCACCAGAACCAAACACTGAGAATAATCCAATCATGGATACTAACTCCGAAATGTTGTTAATATTGCTTTTTCCATTTTGGATTTAATTTATTGAACTTGGTGTTGTAGAGGAATATCAAGTCCACTAAATTAATTCCCAATAAAATCTTCTTAAATTTACAGCATAGTTTTCTAATTTCTTTTGGGGATTAGAGACTTGCACCACTAGGAAAAGGATACTGGTCACTAGGAATAGGATACTCGCTGAAGTAACTTGCACTCTCCCCACAACTTTCCATTAGAAAGACTGCAGAAAGTCACTCCTCAGCATGAGCAAAATATAATTGGTATATTTGGGTGGGTGGGTGGGAATGACATTCACCAGTCTGATTGAACTGCCAAGTATGACCCTTTTCCTGCCCTTTACTTTCCCCCTTGTAGTATGAAGCGTGGCTCTCATGTTTGAGTTGTCTGGAGCGCTCTGATCTTCAGATGTACTTTGGTGGGGTGTACTTATTGAAATGAACAGAGAACAAAGAAGAGGTTTCTGTTTTGTAGGGATACTTTTGGTTGTAGCCTATGGTACACATGCAGACGTCTCCTCTATACAGTAATTCTCTGAGCCCTCCAAAATCTATGCTGGGGGTGGGTGGGTGGGTGGGTTTGCAGAGCTAGAAAATGACTATATAGACTAGAGTGTAGAGTAGGCTGCATAAAAGTGGGAATTTTGGCAAGTAGAATAGGCTGACGGTATCCAAAAAGGGACAGGGTGCCTATACCTTTGTAAGAAGAGGGAATTTGGGCAAGTGTAGCTTGTTGCACCCTTCCATGATGAGCTGCACCTGCCCAAATTCCAATGGTTAAAGGGCTGGCAGGGTTAAGGGGAGTCCAGGAAAAATCACCCATCCTCCTTGCTTGAACAGAAGTACCTTCTGTTTCTGGAAAAGGAACTTAGGATACAGCTTTCTGTAGTCAGGACTATTGGGTTCTTAACTGGTTATTACTTGTTTTTGCAACAATTGTACTATTCGCTTTCAGTAAGATACTTAAAACCAGTTAGAGGTTGAAAAGAGGTCTAGAAATGAAATTAATTAAATAAGTGATTTAGTGTGGAGGTGACTCATAAGTTCATGGCATATTGGGCTGGACTGGATAAACTTGCGGTTCTTGTCTGGATACACATCTAGTAGATTTGGATGTTCATTGCACCTTATAAGATCTGTAGAAGCATGAGGGTTTACAATCTCAGATAAATTTGGCTATAAGCACATGAGTCCATATTGTTACTGAATGTCTTTTAGATCGGTCTCTCCCCAGATTTGGTTATATGACAAATTGGGGAGGGACCAACACAATACAAAGATGTAAAATTCAGTAACAATGTGGATTCATGTGCTTATAGCATTCTGTTGCACAACAGAATCAAGATGCTAGCTCAAAGTATTTTACAAAATTCATTGGCAAAGGGATATAAGCAGCAAATTGTTATACACCTAACACCACCACTACCACTTGTCATACAATTAAGTTTGTCTTGGTTATCTCTTTCAACTCCCATCATTGTGTCTCAAGTCTCTTCTTCATTTTTTTAAAAAAAAATCCTTCCCCCTCCCATTAAAATTTAATTAGTTTCATCTTTTTAAATCTCTGCAATACGCACAGAGCTTCATGTGTAATTTATAAGCGATGGTGAGCACAGGACCCCAACGCTAAAATTAGTCCTTCTGGCTGACATCAGATCCAGACTGACTTTAATAGAGGTCTGATGCATTCTAAGAACGTGATGCCCTTCAGCAGAGGAAACCTTGGTCGTCTTTGCACTCTGCGATAGTGGGCAGGGCACAGGGAGAGAAAGGAGTTTTAAATTATAGGGTATAGATGTCATGGAAAAAAACTAGAGTATTAAAAAACAACAACATAAAGATGGTGGATGAAGTGCAAAAAGAGCGACAAAATTCTAAAAGAAAATACGTGAAGTGAGCACCATCTTTAAGATTAATTTAAAACTGCCTGGATGATAGCACTGGCCATTTTGGGACCTGCAATTCTACTAAGAAAACCAAGCAGCCTACACTGCTTTAAGTTTGCCAAGTCTCATAGACAAAAGGGCTAACTGAAAACCAGAGGCAGCATTCAAAGAGCTGCTTTTCACTCTGATGCATCTTAGGCAGCAACACAACACCATCTCAAAACTGCAATTCTGAGGCCTGTAACTGTTGTGCACCAAACAGGCAGCCTGATCCCACCTAACTATAGGCCGGCAGAATGAGCGCTCCGCCGGCCTAGGGTGTTGTAAACATGCTATAAGGCATGTTTTCAACATCCTGGGAGTAAGAGGTGCCGGCGTGGAGGCTGGCACCGCTCACTCCGTCATTGCCCAGGACCTGTGCCAGCCGATGCAGGTGAGTACTGTGATGGGTGGCAGGAGGGCAGGCAGGGGTGGCAAGGGAGGGGGCAGGGATATTGGTGCTGGGTTGCGCTGATATCCAACGCCCCTTCCCAGACCGGCCTTACATGGCCTTCCTGGACATGTGCCAGCTAAAGAGCTGGTACGCATCTGAGGAGGCCCATTGGGGATGAACGTCCCCTTCCTCCAAGGTGAGCCCGGGCAGCACCAGTGTGGCCCACACCCTACTTAGGATGCAGCGGCCAGCCATCTTGGCCGCCCACCACATCTTAGGCAGGATTGCGCCATAAATATACCAAGCTGGGAAATAAAAGTAGAAAGTAATACTGCTATGGAGAACATCTATTAAAAAGATCATAAATGGAACACTAGCCAACACTACATACTGTTGCAATCAAGGCAAATGTAATTTTTGTTAGCAATAATAAACATATATGCAAAATATGGGAGATAACAGAACTATTCAACTCAGCTCTGGGTTAGCTTTAATTTACGTATTTCATTTCAACATCATCAACAAATTAAAGAAGGTGTAGAGGAAGCAACAATGTAAATGTCAAAGGCATTAGGATGATAGCCACACTCTTCTGTTAACAAACCCTTTGAAGGACCTGAGTACGTTTAGCCTAAATAAAATAATACTGGATTGGGGATTAATAAGTTGTCACAAAGATTTTAAAAAAACCTGTTCTTTGTTGCGAGCAAGATTAGGACAAGAGATGGCTGATTAGAATTAAATACAGGACGGTTCATACATGCATGTATATTATTTGGTTATTTTGCCCTTGACTCACAAATGAATGTGTGAACTGACTTTTGAACAGCATTACATTTGAGGCAACATTGGAATGATGCATTTGTGGCATTAGAGCTCTGATGGGTTATTCATACACACAAGCCATCACTTTATGTTCACTCATCAAATGATCAACATGCATGTGCAAACCAGCCTACATTGCTAAGAAAAATGTCTATGACACAACAACCTACCTAGGAAAGAAGCAGAGAATTTTCATTGGTAGTTTTAAAGGAGAAGCTGGAGAAACATCAGTTCATTATTATTGCTTTATGCTAAAAAGTCTTCCTTGGCATTCCTTCAGGCCCTTTCCTGCTTTATGATTTAGTTCTTCTAAATGGGTTAGAACTGGATCTACAATATTGGACAGTGTTACATATACATCTACAAGAAACTGCTTGACAGCCAAGGGTGGTATATCTCCATTCATACTGTACCAAGAGCTATCCTTGTGCCAGAAGAGCCCAAGAGGTTTACTAAAGGTGTCTTTTAGCATTTTTTCTAAGCATGGATACCAACACCCCCCCCCAAAAAAAAACTAAACCAAACCAAAAAAAAACCACCCCCCACCCTTTCCTGCATTTCATTTCACTTTCCAGGAGAATTATTCATTTCTTTTCCTAATGTGTGGTTTCAATAGCAAAAATAGCTCATGGGAAAAAGTTAAGAACCTCCTCCTCCACAATCTCACTCTAGATTATAGCTCTCCAACTATTTTAAGTTTTTTTTTTTAAAATGAAGGAAAACCACTTTAATCAGCATCTTAATACTACTTCAGGAAAATGTAGATTGTGTAGACTCAAATAGACATCCATGTCAACAGGATTAAAGCCACTGAGTAGAACTTGAGTGTGCTTTCCAATGTCATGTCCATTTCACACACTTACAGTCTGTACCAATCCCTCCTACTGTCCTGCTGTCTCTAATCACCCTATGCTTCTCTTATTCTATTCTTCTCTTGTAGTCCCTATAAAGATGTCAATAACTTAAATCTTAGCAGCAGAATTGTGAGAAACAAGTTTAGGAAAATACATTCCCTGGTTTATTTGACAGTGAATGTCTATAACACTGCACACAAGAATGGAAAGTTGGGCGATGCTGCACACTTTCATCCATGTAACCAGGCTGCTCTGAATGGATCCTAATGTAAAGTGAACAAAATTTTAGTTTAATTTTCCAGTCTGTAGTTCGTTTTTTAAAAAATTATCTGTATGATTCTCAACTAGAGGATAACCTCAGAGTGATACTGAGAGAAAACAGGTTTATAGAGTTTGGGGTGGCTAAAAGCTGCATAAACTGGTGGATTTATTTGATAAGAAAAAAAACTATAACAAAATGTCTGTTGTGAGATACCTTCTTTCGTGCAAAAAACCAAACAAAAAGCAAAAGACGCCAACCAGTGCCTGACTATTACATAATGGGTTCTGCTCCCCATGAATGTAGCGCTAAAAACTGCCCTTATGAAATATTAATAACCACCAAAGAAGCCATGGAAAGAAAAATCAGAAAGAACGCCCGTCTGCTAGATTTGAACATTATGTGACACAAAAGGGACAAATACACAAAGCCCAACTCCTTAGAGAATGCATTGGGAAGGCTGACGATACCACAAACCCTTAAGAATATACAATAGATCCATTAATAATACGGTAGGGTGGTGGCCTGGCTGGCTGCATTAAAAACCACCACACCCTGTCCCTTGTCCTCTGTCTCTCGTTACTAGATACAACAGGGTTTTTCTCTTTGTGACGTGGATAGAGAAACCACAGTGTGTTCTGAGCACTGTCTGGAATGAGGCCCAACATGGAAGATGATTTCTAAATTTAACTCTCCAACATCGTCAGCAGATAAGAAAGACTAGAAAATGCTATTTGCAATGCCTCTCTCAGGGTACTCTGATGCTACATATAGAGCAGCAGGCTAAGCGGAGCTGTGGCCTGAATTTCAATTAGTGCCTCAAAAACTCTTGACGTCCTTTGGAGACAAGGGATGGAGAAAGGGGCAGATATTCACAGCAGCAATGGCTTGTTCTCTGCAAACGTCCATGGGGTGTATTGTGGCTTCTAATTTGTATTTCAACGATCCATTTTATTTCTTCCCATAGTAAGTTAAATAATTTTCTTAAACCTGCGAACCATCTTGTTTGATGAACCACTGTTGCAGGCATTAACTTCCTTAAAGAATGTCCTGATCTTGGTCTCTTCACATGAATCGATTGTGTCTTCTGGCCAAAGCAACTGTGGCATAGTTCACATTAAAATGGTAGCTCTGCCAATGTGAACAGATGCTGCTTTATATCATGGATTGGATCCTAACCTTGTGCTTCGTGAGTGGAAGTTCCTTCTGTTTACAGAACAGTTGCACTCAGAAAGGAATTCCTTTCAGGAGCATAATTCTTCTTCTATGAACAAAAGGAACTTCCTTTCACAAAGCACAAGGTTAGGATCCAATCTAATATTTCTTAATTCCCCTAAACACACAAGTATGAAAGAAGATCTTTGATTCAGCTATGGAGTGAGAACCAGAAAACGTTATGTGGCTGCTACATGATCCCAGAGAGATGGTCAATAAAGGCAACATTTTGTTGTGTCAATTTCTTTGGTAGCTGCATTAATACACAACAGAGATCCAAGGTCTAGAATTTGTTCAGCAGTAAGTGCCCCATGAAGAGCATTTGGACTTCTTTTAACTTTTCTTTTCTTCTCTCTTGTGGTTGTATCTTCAAATTCATCTAAACAGCTACAGGGGCCAAACACTATTGTGGTGCTCCCCCACATCCCAGAAACCAAGACCCAATCCTATGCACATTTACTCAGAAATAAGTTACGGAATCCAATTTAGCGTACTCCTTGGTAAATGTCGATAGGGTTGCAACCATAGATGCTGTGTCAGTATTTAGGCTTACTAGATACATTCCATTCATATTTAGATGCCATCTTGATTTATCTTGGAATTCCACAAACACACTTTCAAGCTGTTGGGTGATCAGGTCTTTGCTGTTGCAGACCTTCTATATTAAAAGAGGTTCTTTTCAGGTTGATATTATATAGGCATAATTGTATGGTACTGCATTCTTGTGGAATAGTGTGTTTTTCTAATATCTGGAACATTTTGTCAGGTACTCTGAGCACCTAACTAGAAAGTACATGCTATATAAATTTAATTTTTTATAGCACTAACATAACTGTAAACACTTCAGAAATATTTACCTTCACCACCATATGTTAACAAAGTAACATCATTTCTTCACCTTACTTGGCTGTTAAATATAGTTCCCCATCACTAAAATCGACCCAAACGACTGCTCTTTTGTGCCATTCTCATTCAGTAAATATACAAAGGGATGGTAGAAAAGAATATAAAGTATATGGACACTTGCACAATCCTACTGGCACAATTCTATTAGTTGGTAAGATAATTCAGCAGATATATGCAACATATACAGTATGAGCCTCAGATAATCAGTGCAAAGATGTGTAACCATGCTGAATGAAGAGTTATCCAAACAGATGATCATAAGTATATTTGGCTGTATATACGGTAGCTTGGAATATCATGTAAAAACGTTGCATAATCTTGCATTTCTGCATGTTGCTTTGTCTAGATAATTCTTATAGGGTCAGTTCCCATAGGTCTTTTCTCCTACGTGTGAACTACCTAAGCTACCCCAGGGTCACACCCTCATTGAGAAAAACAAGTGTGAATTAAACTATATGAAGACACAGCTGGCAGCACTTCCAATGACTATGAAGGTGGGAAATATTACTGCCATCATTGTAGCTACTGTTGTCTACTATTGCTGACTGTATCTGTGTACAGTCCAGTATCCATGCAGTGGTGAGTTTGTGTGTGACCAAAGGCATGTGTCCTATATGAATCAATCTTTGGGATACATTTTTAATATGCATGTAGGAAACATATACAGTAGTGTGTTCAGCAGTCTTAAATATTGGAGGAATATATTTAGGGATGTTGTCATGTTGTTATTGTTTTGAATACTTGTTTTAATTGTTTGTATTGTATTGTATTTATACATGCAAGTTTTCATGGCTTGTTATTATACTCAAAGACACAATATTTATGGGATTTCCAGCCATGTAATTTCAGCTCTTAGAATGAAGAAGTAAATCTTTACTTCTTCATTCTAAGAGCTGAAATTACATGGCTGGAAATCCCATAAATATTGTGTCTTTGAGTGTATTGTATTTTATTATGTATTCTTAACATTTTTTAATTGTAAGCCACCTTGATTGCCCTTATCGGGAGAAAGGCAGGGTAAAAATTCTTTAAATAAATAATAAATGTACACCTAGAAATTATACACAAAAAAGGTGACCACAAGCAGAACATCCCCCAAAGCTCTTCACTACTGTTCAAAGGTTTATGAAAACAGGCAATAGTCAAATTTATTTTGCTGCATTTCAAAACTAACAAGAAGCACAACACAGCTGTCTGGATTTTATGTTTCATAATAGGTAAAATTATTTTGTGTAAATATTCTTCCAACTACTGACATGGCTCCATATGCTTACAGAAGGCACAAGGCACTTGTGCAAAAGTGAATCAGCATCTGAGAGCACAGGTTCTAATGGGCTAATATACTTTAAGTAGCATTTATATGCGAAATATGCTCAGATATGTTTGAAGGCTTGACTTTTAATTCCTATAAAGTTTTCTTTTGAGCCCACTTAAAAGATCAAACAGAATGACATTCATTAAACATGTTGGCTCTAGTTGGTGTTCTCCCTTTCCCTTGAAGAGTGATTTAATTTTTAGACCCCACAAGAAAATCATCGATATCAGAAGTTGGATTTACTAGTATGTTTATTTTGCATTCTAAAAGAAAACAACAAAGAAAGTGGCCACACCATTTCTCATCTTCAAAGTTCTAATGTTCTCACATTAGCAGTGCTGCCACTTTTGCGGTCTATAAAAGAAAGCAACACAAGCAACACAGAGGGAACAATGTAAAATATGGAAACTTCCAATACTGAATCTAGGTTTTGTCCATTTTCCCTCTGATCGCTCTTGAATATTTTTGAAAGGAAATGTACTGTATAATCAATATCAACCAGCAAATGGCAAAGCCCTCATGAGGAGTATCATTCCTATGAAGACTTTGGGGTAGGCTTTAGACCTCCGTCCCATGAAGAGTCATGCAAGTCAAAAGAGGTAACAGTCCTGAAGAATGATGTGGCCTTCAAAATCCGTATGTGATTAATTTTCTTGTTTTCAACACTTGCTGAAAGTATCTAACTGAAGGCTAGAGTGATTAAGCTAAAGGTGGAAGAAATGCAACATAAAAAAGATTCACTCATCCAGTCCTGCAGTCATGAGAACCTCAGTTGCAAAAAGCAAGATTCTTTACCTTGCATTCTGATCCCTATGCTTTCTAAGCAGAAAGCTCTGCATTTAGGACTCTCAGGTTATCCAGAGGTAGACAAATGTGAAGATTTAATGCCACGTGTAACCCCCATTCCCCACAAGGAAGAGAAGTACGGTAGTTCAAGAACAGTGAATGGTGAATATTTGTACACAGCTATCACCAAAAGATTTGTCACTAATTAAGGAAGCTCACACACATTTCCTGTGTCACTGGGTCTGCTTGCAGGGGTCAGGCTAAGAATTTGGAAGTGTTTTGACAAACAAGGGGCAATACAAAGCAAAAAAGGAGAAAAATGCAGGTTGGGATTCAGAGCTGGCTGGAGTGGAGGCATAGAGCAGTAACAGCCATAGGAGAGGAACAAACAACTGTGCATGACAAACTGCACTAATCCTGTCCACAGACTGCTGGATGTTTTTGCCCAGTTCCACTGTGGTTTCAGCCTTTGACCCAAACTCTCCTTCATAGCTGCAAGGTTCTCTCTGCAATGAAACTTGATGAACTGAGATTCTCAGGAAGCCAGACTCTAGGTTCTGCACATATGCTATGAACCTGAATGTGCAGCATACACGCAGCCTTATTTTTAATCCCTTGAAAAATATTGCTGTTATGAAGCATGGGAGAAAATGATCTAGAATGGACACCCAAGTAGGGAGAATGCCTTGTAGTCAGGTAGGTTTTCGATCCCCAAATGCTCCTCACATATTAGTTCACATGGGTTATATCTAGGTCCAGATAACACTAATTCAGTGGTTCTCAATGTGAGTGCTTGAGGGGGTGGGGCCAGCGGCGATCCCAGGGATTGCTGTCGGCGCCAGGAAACAAAGGTGATTTGTGCACTTACCGGGGGTCCTGGAGCTACCCTCCACAGGCCCCCCGAGTTTCAGATCGCTGATCTGAAGCTCGGGGGGGGGGCTGCGGGAACCCTCCTGAGGGATTCAGGACCCCCAGTAAGTGCACAAATCACCTCCCCCCCCCAGTGCCGGCAGAGATCCCTGGGACACCGCCACCATGTTGTCCCTGCCTCTTAAGGGGGCAGGGGACAGCTTTTGGTTCCAATGGTGGGTTGCTTTGAGAACCACTGCACTAATTCAATCCAAGAATTTCAGGGCCTCTCATAACCTATATATCTAAGAAACTATGAGTGTTATGAAGTAATAAGAATGCATCACAGCATGGAAAAGTTAATTCTGAAGACATTTGTGTTCAAGCTTTTCACTGCTCTAGTTAAAAAGAGATACATACTTTTATTGCAGGTTCTGAAGAAACAGAGAATTGTGAAATTAATCCATAAACCGTTCTAAAAACAAGCACAGATGTACATCTTAAATTTTTCACAAAAAGAGCTGGGTTTAAAGTGACATGATCTCTGAAACAGGTTTTTTGATCCTCAATCTTGGGTTTCAGTCTTGAGATATTTTCTGAATAAATAGTTGGGATACTAGCATGAGAACATTTAAACAGCCCTATAGGCAATGCTCCAGATAAAAGGTCTAAAAACAAGTATTTTATTCTCTAGTTAGGAGTATTAACAAGAGTATTCTCTAGTTAGAAAAGACAGTACACAGAGATTGTAGCGAAAATTAGTTAAGGAATAAGGAGGAGAGAGTTTTGCTTCGGATTCTTGAAAATTGTTCTAATTTAAACAGAAAACACTGTTTCCTTTTCCAGGTGAACAAATATAGCATAGAAAGAAATCAGATCATCAATGGGTGGGGTGGGGGTGGGGGAAGCACGCACAGTCCAATTTCTGCAGGTAGCCTCACAGAGATAGGTTATTATTTTTGGGACTTGTTCAGCAGCTGCTTACCACTGCAGGTCAAAGATGTGATGTTGTACAGAAATGGATAAAACTGCAAACAGCGGATCAGCTTCAGGCTCCTCTCACACTCCAGACACTTTGTAGTAATATCCAGGGCAAGCCTGAAAGCCTGCAATGCCCCGCTGACATTTTTCAGAGCCAAGTAGGCATTTCCTAAGCTCAAGGAAGTCAGAGGCTAAAGGGAGAAAAGCAAACTTGTGTGAGCACAGGGCAACATTTCACCTGTGCAACTTGCCACATTTTTCAGCCATTCATTTGCTCAACACAGATGGACAATACCTCAAATGGACAATATTAGGAATAGGCATAGAAAATCTGTCGTGCACTTCCCTGGTCAAAGGAAAAGGGGCTTTTGCAACAAGCACTTCCATGTTCTTGGAAAGTGTTTTTTTAAAAAAAATTGTATAAAGTTAAACTTCCTACACAACTGCAGCAATACAATTCTTCCTTTAAATTATGGTATAAATTATTTCTAACAGAGACCTTGCTACAGTATGATATTTCTATTCAGGTGGCTAATTTGTCCCCTTTGAACGTATGGATCACATTTTTTATCCAGTGATAATCATCTTGGCCTTAACACATATGTGTTTTACCGAGTTCACTAATTTCACAGAAACTCAGATTGATGATTTCAACCCTTTCTTCATTTTGTTAAACCATCATCAACTGACTGCTACCCAGTGCTATTGGCTAATCAAAAATCTTTGTACAGGATATTCAATATACCGCAATTATGCTTGCTGACATACTGAACTTCAGTACTTCCTCCCCTTTACATATGTATTGTTCTGGTTCAATTACAAGAACTATAAAGCGTTGTAACCCAAGGACCACATGTGAAACTATGCCCACAGAAGCAAACGTCCCACCTCCTCTCAGCACAGCAATGCCCTGTGCTTGTTAAAATTCCACTCTGAAGAGTTGTTCCTCCACCTCTGGGAAAAGAAGTGTATGGGGCAGAAGTGTATGGGGCATAAGTGCAGCAAAATTCAAGGGATATCCATAAAAATTCTCTCCCCACCAACCTAAAGAAAGTGTCCCGTTTGTGAAAGAAGCATATAAGCCAGACGCTACTAACAACAAAATGGTTTTGGTTCCAAGCATGTTTCCACGCATAGCGCTTCCCAAATCAGGGGCTCTCTATTCAGTAATGTAAGTTAAGATGCAGTTTTGATTATCACATTATCACAAGGATAAATCCAATTCAGTATGAATCTGATGACCAAATCCTGCATTTGTTCAAGTAAGAGGGTGAGGGAAACTTGAAAGGCTGGGAAGATATTCAAGAGCTGGTGTAGAGATGGCCACAGAACTAAGCAAAAAAATTACCCGTCACCAGCCACGAACTCACTATGTGGCCTTAGGCGAGCCACTATTCTTTCAGTATCAGAACTGCAATACATGGGTAATAATATAGACAAGATGATTGTGAGAATTACTGAGAAAATATGATTCACTGCAAACACTCAAAAGAACTGTATAAGTGATTATTCTAAACCAACTGTAATTAGTTTTCCAGAAGTGAAAGTTAACAAACAAGAATCAGTTCATTCAAAGACAATCTGGAGCGAGGGTGGATTTTTCTCTCAGACTGTGCCGTCAATGGAAAATTGAGTGATTCTTATATTGTTTCAAAAATTAGAACTACACAGTTTCAAGGTTTTCTGCATTGTATAACATTCTCACTAAGAATGAGTTGATTAAAATAAAGAGCCATGAAGTGGTATGGCAAATTGAATAAAATAAAGTTGATCCAATACTAGCCGAGAAAAATAAATTGGGGAAAAAATTATGCTTCAGAAAACAAACTGTATGACATGAAATCGTCTAAATAGCATCAAAACTAATGTTTTGTGCTACTGTTCTGAGAACTCCTTTTAATGCTAAGTTTTGCATTTTTGCTCTGGAAACTAGCATTCACTTCCACCTTACTTGTAAGGAAAGAGCAAGAAATATAGGACCGTGTTTTTGAGTTAAAAACCCACATATTTCCGGGTAAGACTACGTCGTTTCCAAGCTCTTTATTACAAAAACAAGATGTTACAAGTAACTTTACGTTTCACCCCTGACATTCGGGGCATCATTAGAAGAACTCTTTCCAACAGTGTTAATCTTCTGATGATGCCCCGAATGTCAGGGGTGAAACGTAACATCTTGTTTTTGTAATAAAGAGCTTGGAAACGATGTAGTCTTACCCGGAAATATGTGCGTTTTTAACTCAAAAATATGGTCACGTCGTGAGAGTCTACAATTGTATCTATAGGACAGTGTGTTTTTGTTTAGCGCTTCTCAAACTGCAAACACCTCACCTCAGAGCCATTGATGGCTAAAGCTTTTCGGAGAAGCTTGCTGGCATCTAGATGAAGGCCATAATGAATCAGAAGGTTTGCTAGATTGACTAAAGGGATATCCTGGAATTCACGTGGGGTCAAGTTCAATGCTTTTCGCAAGCAAGTGAAAGCAAAGGTGCCATTTCCAAATGCACACCAGTAAAGGCCAGCTTCATTGAGGACCAGCCATAAGGGATCCCTTGCCTGAAATTAAACACACAAAGAAAGGTTACCCACAATAAGGCCACTAGTTCCTCATTGCTTATCTAGATGCTATTGCTCTACAGGTCTGGAATGTTTTCAGAAGTCACCAGCAGAGGGCCATATACGCATAAAGCAACTGTGCACACCAAAGAAACCGACTTTGTAAAAGCCAGTTCCCAATATTCTGTTACGTCCTAGTGTGACCAATACACAGAACACACTATATGGTGCTGCAGATAGAAGCAAGTCTAAGTGTTAATGGCTAGAGCTAACAAAATACTGATCAATATCCTGTGCTACTTTTGTACACAATTTGTCTCCTCCAGTGACCATTCTACCTGGCCATTATAATAATTACATAACAGAATTGGCACCCAAATTCTTCTTCCCTTCTCATTCCTTTTGTATCATGTCTATTAGATGTATACCATTATTTTAAACTGTAAACTGCTTAGAACGCATTGGCAGAAAGACAGCATATAAATGTGGAAAATGAATGAATTTTATTGTAAAATTTCTGTCTTCTTGCATAACTCTAGTGCCAAATACAGAAAATCAGTACCTTCAGTATTACAGTTTCAATTTTTACCTGAGAGCTATATACTTCCTTAAATTGTGGCATGTCTGTAATACTAATGAAACAAATTATTATAGAAGCTTTCCCTTGATTGATGCATTTGTTGAAATTGCAGGCCCAGTCAGACAAATATTAGGTCTACTGTACAACAGGAATATTAGTCAGAAAAATATCTTTCCTGTCGCCTTCAGCATGTGTCATCCCAAGGATACACAGCCATCAATATATTACAAAATGTTGATAAAAGGGCCCTGCACATTTTCAATCATATCATGATTAGCCTGAAATTTGAAATTTAAATTTCAAACAGCACTAATCCCTTTGCACTCTTTATGTGCCCATACCGGGACCAGATAGAAGAGAGTTCTTGCATCTTATTTTACTGTATGTCAATCACTGTCAAATACATTGGACATAACATCTGACCAAGTTAGTAGTTTTCCACACTAGCAAATGGTCCACTCTAAAACCACTTAAAAAAACATTTAAGTAGAACACTTTGAATTATTAAAGATACTTGCTTCTGTCAATGATGGTACCGTTGGATTCTAACAAAAATGTCATATACTCTTAATAGGTAGGCAAAAAAACTGCAACCACTGGAGTTGGACTCACCTTTACAATGGCAAGTTGGATGAATGAGCCTATTTGCTCCTGTGTAACTGATTCATTATTGACACGGGAGTATAAGACCTGGACAAAATAGAAAGGCATTTAAAAACAGACATCAGGAAGAATAAACAGAAGGGCTAGTTCAATTATTCAAATTTAACAGCTCTAAGGGTTCACTAAGTATTTAAGAACAAAACAAGAAGCCAATTTATTTATTTTATTTACAGTATTATTACCCCGCCTTTCTCCCCGAAGGGACCCAAGGCGGCTTACAACATAAAACTACAATACAATACAGAAAGTAATCACTTTTTAAAACAGTAAAAAATAATTAACAAAAATAAAAACATCTAAAAATTGATTTAAAAAGATTACATTTAAAACAAGTTCATAAAAACAGCAGCACCCCATCCGTACCAGCAAGATGTTAAAAAAGGCAAAGGCTCAGAAGGCTTCTTTGAATAAGAAAGTTTTTAGGCTTCGCCGGAAAGTGTCCAAGGAGGGAGCAGTTCGTAAGTCAAAGGGGAGGAAATTCCATAGGGTTGGTGCCACTACTGAGGAGGCCCTATTTCTGGCCGCCGCCCCTCGCACCTCCCTGGGCGACGGTACCCGCAAAAGGGCCTTCTCTAATGATCTAAGGAGACGAGCTGGACTATATAGAAGTAGGCGGTCTCTCAAATATCCTGGCCCCAAGCCATATAGGGCTTTTAAGGTCAAAACCAGCACTTTGAATTGGGCCCAGAAACGAATCGGCAGCCAGTGCAGCTGTCGGAGGAGCGGCCCGACGGAGTCGAACTGCCTACCTCCAGTGACTACACGGGCCACCGCATTCTGTACTAATTGCAGTTTCCGAACAGTCTTCAAGGGCACCCCCACGTAGAGCGCATTACAATAATCTAGTCACGACGTCACCATGGCATGGATCACCGTGGGCAGGTCTGCACGATCCAAGTACGGTCGCAGCTGGGCAAAGGCTCCCCTGGCCACAGCCGCCACCTGGGAATCCAGGAGCAGCTGCGGATCCAGGCGGATCCCCAAGCTGCGGACCTGTTCCTTCAGAGGGAGTGCAACCCCCTTCAGAGCAGAACGATACTCTAGCACCTGCATCGTGGATTTCTGGATGAGGAGAACCTCTGTCTTGTCCGGGTTTAGTTTCAGCTTATTAGCCCTCATCCAGGTCCCAACCGCTTCCAGGCAGCGCTCCAGAATCTCCCTTCCAGCCACCCTGGAATTAGGTGGAAAGGAGAGATAGAGCTGGGTGTCATCAGCATATTGATAGCACCCAACTCCAAATCCCCGGATGACCTCTCCCAGCGGTTTCATGTAGATGTTAAATAGCATGGGGACAAGATGGAACCCTGTGGCACCCCACAACTCAAGGGCCAGGATGCCGAACAGGCATCCCCCAGCACCACCATCTGGGAACTATCTGCCAAGTAGGAGTGGAACCACTGCAGAACGGCGCCCCCGATCCCCAGCTCGGCCAGTCGGCCCAGAAGGACACCATGGTCGATGGTGTCGAAAGCCGCTGAGAGGTCCAGGAGAACCAACAGGGATGCACTCCCTCTGTCCAGTCGTCGGCTTAGATCATCCACCAAGGTGACCATGGCTGTTTCCATCCCAAAGCCCGGCCTGAAGCCAGATTGAAAGGGATCTAGATAATCCGCTTCATCCAGAACCCTCTGGAGTTGAGACGCCACCACCCGCTCAATTACCTTGCCCAAAAACGGGAGGTTTGAAACTGGCCGGTAGTTGTCCATTACTGTGGAGTCAAGGGAGGGCTTCTTCAGAGGGGTCGAACCACCGCCCGCCTCAAAGCAAACGGCAGCACCCCCTCCACCAACGAAGAGTTGACCACCCTCCCCGTCCACTCGGCCAGCCCCTCCCGGGCAGATCTAATTAGCCAAGCCGGGCAAGGGTCAAGCATGCAGGCAGTCGGCCTCACACTCCAAAGGAGCCTGTCCACATCCTCAGGCTGTACAAGCTGAAAAGAGTCCCACAACACTGAACAAGCAGATGCCAAGGGGACATCCTCAGATATTGTCAATGAGGCATCTAAGTCATGGCGAATCAGATTGATTTTATCTGCGAAATGTTTCGCAAACATGTCACACGGGCCACCGTGTGTTCCTCCTGATCTATTGGAGGGGCCTGGTGGAGTAGGCCTCGCACCACATGGTACAGCTCCGCTGGACGATTGCCTGCAGACGCAATGGTAGCAGAGAAGAAATTTCTGTTCGCTGCTATCACCGCCATAGAGTAGGTTCTATAGTGGGCCCTACTCCGTGTCCGGTCGGACTCGGCACGAGTTTTCCGCCACCTTCGCTCAAGACATCTACCCCGTCGCTTCATCATTTGCAGCTCCTCAGTAAACCAAGGAGCCGCTCTGAGTCTGCAGCGTGGCAAAGGTCGCTCAGGAGCGATCTCATCCACCGCCCTGGCCATTTCCCCATTCCAGAGGTCAACCAGGGTCTCAGACGAGTCACCAGTCTTGGCAGTGGGAAAGCCCCCCAGAGTCTTCAGGAAACCTTCTGGATCCATTAGCCTCCGGGGGCGGACCATAGAATGCGGTCCCCTGCCTTTGCGGAGGAAGGAAGCTGCAACAAGCCTAAACCTTACCAGAAAATGATCTGTCCATGACAGAAAATGATCTGTCCATGACAACGGAGTGATGTCAATCTCCTCCACTTCCAGATCACCGCCCCCTTGTTCAGCTGTAAACACCAGGTCCAATGGAGCCTATTTTCATATTATGACGAGTCATAGTAAATTGGCAGGGCTAAAGCCAATTGTACAAACTAAGACTGTCATGTTAATTTCATAAGCTTACTGAAAGTTCAGTTTGGCCCAAAGAATTAAGGAATACAAAATAGACGATGCGTTATGCTGGCAGACCTGGGACTTGATGCTTCCTTGACAGCCTTAGAACTGAAAATTGGGTCAAAATCAGATTTGTTTTAGTTTAGTTGCACCAAGGCCTACACAGCAGAGATGGTAGAAAAATGTCAAGTCAACATCCAAAAAATTACTCAAAGCAGAAAAAATATATACCCTAAAATGACTTGCTTCCACAATAGCTATGACTGCTTACTTATAGAGGGGAAGTTGGTGGTAAGCATTTACACAGCACTTTAGAGAGTTTGAAGTGCTTCATGTACAACATTATCTTGTTGCAATCTTGACAATAATGCCATTATTATTTCTATATTACAGTCGTACAATCTGTAAAGCAAGAAGGCTGAGAGATAATGGCTTGCCTAAGGTCATCCAGCATGCTCATGGCAGGGTTAAAATTCAGATCCAGGACTTCCCACTTCATACACAGTCTGACGATGCAATCCTGTGCAAGTATGCGTGACTGGCCTAAATGGCTGGCTGCTGCATCCTGTGCACATTACGACTTGAACCTGCGTGGCCCGGGCTCACCCCTGGTGTAAGCGGTGCGGGCCACAATGGAACTCCTCGGATTCACGCCAGCTCTGAAGTTGGTGCACAACCGGGGAGGAGGTGTAAGGCCGGCCTGGGCTGCAATGGGGCATAGGATATCGGCGCAACTCAGTGCCAATATTTCCGCCCCCTCCCAGTCCGGGCTGGACAATGGCCCCCTCCCTAACCACCCCTGCCTGTCCGCCCTTCCCAATGCCCCCGCCCGCCCCCTGCATCAACCAGCGCAGCACTCAACTGCGGCAGATGGCAGCGGAGTGAGAGGCGCAGGCCTCCACGCCAGCGTCATTTACTTTCCAGGTGCCAAAAATGTGCTTTCTGGCACGTTTATGTCACCCTAGGTTGGTGAAGTGCTCGCTTCGCTGGCCTATAGTTTGTCAGGATTGGGCTGCCCGACACTACTCTACTGTTCTGTAAAGTCGTGACAACTTATTTTATACACTTGCAGAAGGAGTTAAACTTAATGTTCTCTTTTCTACATATTGTGTAAACTGACCAAACTAAGTGTGGAAAAGAGGGTGCTGCTTTGAGTGCTTTGCAGGTAAATGGCCTACAGATTGGGAAAAAATGGAATAGCTTTATTCTCTTAAAGACTCAACCATCTCCACAATTTGATTTTCAGTGGAAGAATTTGTCTGAAAGCAACTACTTACAGGATGGGAAAGGCAACAAGAAAATTAACAATCCAGTAATGTGCACACAATCGCTTACTTGTTTTGCATGATCATCTGGCATCTTTTCTTTCAGATCCAGATGACTATCTAGTTCTTCAATCCACAAGTACAAGGGATCATCGTTAGGGGCATCCGTAATGGAAGAACAATCTGGTTCATAGACATCTGTCTGTGCATGGTCCTCCACTGGCCTGCTGAGTATTGATTCAATTCTACAACCCCCCAAAAATCAAGTATAAACACGTGATTTAGACTACAGTAATACAAACTTGAAGTAGCCAGACCAGGCAGAGCTAAATAACTCCCTGCAGAACAAACATTGTTTACTATCTATGGAACAGCACAACACTGACAATCCTGGTTTGGAGACCTTGCTCAAATGGTTTGCTAGTTTGTACATAATGGCAAACTATGGCTCAATTAGACTCTGAAGCAATATAGTAAGGATTATGCACAGAGGGAGAAGGAAGCACTTGAGCCTCTAAACATAGTTCTCAAAGGTCGCAACCC
Source organism: Plestiodon gilberti rubricaudatus (assembly GCA_026170595.1). Lineage (NCBI taxonomy): Eukaryota > Metazoa > Chordata > Lepidosauria > Squamata > Scincidae > Plestiodon > Plestiodon gilberti. The sequence goes on along the minus strand of JANXHW010000001.1, from coordinate 250,726,288 downwards.
ACTTGGTGGGTTGTGGCTTGATGCGGAGGTGAGTCGTGAGCTGGGCCCTCCCACCCACCCTTTCCTCTGTTTGGCTCCAAAACTGGAGCCAAACAGAAGCAACTGGAGGCCACATCCAGGTCGCAAGTCACCTCCTGCAGCTGCCCCTGGATGGCCTCTGGAAGTAACTTCCGGGTCACATCCAGTTTTGCCGATGTGACTTCTGGTTGCGTTGGGAGGCCTCTCTGAGGCCTGTGGAGGCCATCCAGGGCTGGGAGCAGCTGCAGGATGTTGGTTGCGATGCCACCACCAGAACACAAGGTGGGTTGTGGCTGTGCCAGGATTGAGAACCCCGGTTTAGAAGATTGCTTGAATGCAGTCATTATTTTTGATATGACATTCTCCACCATGCCACATCACTACAGATACACTGAAAAAGAAATCTTAAGCAGCGCAATAATCTGCATGTTACTATGAAGTACGTTTCAGTGAACTTCTGAGTTTTCCTAAGGAAGATTGTACAGGATTGCAGTCTAAATTTTACTTTTCAAGTTGATCAACACTTACCGTTGCCCCCTGTTTTCTGGATGTAGGAAATAGGTTGGTAGTTCCTCTGGGGAAGGGATAGTTGGATAGGATTTTACACAATCTAATCTTTTAGGCCACAGAATATTCTCCTTGCCCTGATTAAAGAGAGAATATACCTTAAGTTATCAAGAAGTGGGTTTGTTAATTGAATTATGTGCTGATTGGCTAGGTAACCTAACACACAATTTAGAGAGCACAGGAAACCAGACATCGTAAAATTTGCCTGATTTTAATTTTACAATTATTTTCAATTTATCATGCTAAATATGCTTTCTCATAGCAGTCAATATGTGACAAATGTCAAGTGACTTATGCAGTTCTGAACTTTGCATGAGTTTTGCATGTTCTGATCTGCACGGTATACTAAGTTATGAAAGTGAAATACTCAAAAAGGTTCAGCTGAGAGGGAGAGAAAGCCAGTCCCTGCCTAGTAATGTAGGCAACAAGTACAGTATGTAGTATGTAGGCAACAAGATGTATTATGTCTACAATGTATATATTGCTATCATACTTCTGCTTTAAGAGAGATCATCACTACAGAAAAATTATATCATGATGTTCTTTCAAGAAGAATGGAAAATCCACAGCTATCCCATTCACCTTACCCTATAAGCATCAGACTCCAGGCCCCATAACGAGAAGACAGAATGGGCCAAGGGGGAAGACTTTAAGGAGTAGCTGAGGTTACTGTGGTTGGCATGAAGTTCAGAATTCATGGATATCATACTTGAAATTGAAGAATCACCACCAAACTAGGGGGAAAAAAGAAAAAAAATACATATGGAACTGACATCTCAAGATTTATTTAAGAAGTAAAATTATTTAGCTGCAACCATCGGTATCACCATTGCACTAAAATACAGCATTTTATGAGGCCCAATCGTAATACTGTACTTATCTACCTTGGGTCATGACATAGAAAATTACTCTAGTACAAATCAGCAGTGATTTCCTACAGCTTCGTATTTTGGTATGTTTATATACTGGTGCTTGAGTTCAAGTATAGTCACACACCTCTTAGTTCTGAGGCATTTCATTTCTAGGGAGCAACTTCTAGCATGCTGGGCAGTATGACAAGTCCTTTCACCAGATGAGTCTCCTGGCCTGCTGAGGGAACCAACAACCTGATAATTTTAAAATGTTCACTGTTTGTTCTGAGTTAGCTTATCAAAATACAAAGGGTGATGGGGCAGTCTTTTCTTCAGTGCCCTGTCATCTTCAATTATCAGTATTTACTAACTGATTCACTGAATATAGGTGTTATGAGAAGGCCTTGAATCTCAAAAGGGATACTGAGGCAGTGCATAATTCAGTTCCAGGAGTTGAGAAAGTTTTAATGCAAGGGTTCTTAACATTGGAGTATGCACCTCTAAAGGAGTACATAAGATGTCCCCAAATTTAAAAAAAATGTTTATCCCGATACACATTTTTTGGACTAGACAAATTAAACAGATTTTTGAATTTGGTGCTGAATACTGATGGATCAACAAAATTGTATAGTTTCTTACTGGCCATACAGTATTTCTTGTTTTCAGCTTTTTGTCCATATTTACAAATACCTATTGAAAATATCTCTAAATAGTTAGCAACATTGGATATACATATGTGAATCTGGATTTTCAACATTGCTTTATTCAAGACAATATGGCTACAAATTAAGTTTCTGATCAAAGGGAACAGCAGCAACCTTTTCATTGGGCTTTCTTAGGAGTTTTTTTTTAAGTTTTCAAATTCTATGAAGCAAACCATTTTTTTCTACAACTGGAATTTAATATATTTAGAAGTTCTTAGTCATTTTTTACTATACATGTTCAGTGCAATTTCAGGAAAACAGCAAATAAAACAATAAATATGCTGGGGAGGGAAGTGTGTGAGTAGTTCAAAATTCTCCTGGGTGGGGGGTGAATGGGTCACAAAAGACTAAGAATCTCTGTTTTAATGGTTTCTTCCCAAGAGTAAATGGCACTTCTGAGTAAGCTAAAGAAATTGGAGAGGATGCCCCATAGTTGCAACCTTTAAGTTGCGAAAGATGCTTTCCAACATGAAGTCTAATAACACTGGAAACAAATTTTAACAAAGGTCATGCCCCCAAGATTTAATTAGCCATTTCTTATAGATTTTGAGGTGGTGAACACCAATATGACAATGAAAATGCAAAATTGGCTACGGTTTGTGATTTGAGATAGTTCCACAGACATGTACTGGTAAATGCTTGATGGCATTTACAACACCTACATATGCAATGTGGACTGCTTCTCCTAAACCCGAGCCAATCGACAGATTTTATTGTCATCTTCGTTTTCAGCACATTGGAATTAGTAAAGATTAGCTCTTTCCATTTCAGGACCAGTTTCGTGTTGTCAAGTGTAATCAACATGGAACCCGAGAGATGTGTGCCTAGTGGCTAAACCAGCACCATACACACGTATATATTGTTTTAAAATAATATGTTAAGGGTATATCTGCTAGAAACTGATATTTTAAACCAAATGTCTTATCAAGATAATTTGTGTAATTATAGGATAATGGTGCAGAGACTAGCAAACTGCAGACAAACCTCAACATATTCAACATTTTCAAACATGTCACCACGGTGATACCGAACAGGTCGGTCCCACTGACAATGCAAACTGTGCTGCTGGTTGCCCAGGCGACAAATCTGATGGTTCCCTGCAGGATATAACCACAAAACAAATATCAAAACCTAATAAAATGTTGCTTGACAGTATTTAATAAAGATAATATATAAAAAGATCTTCAAGCTCAGAAACCCCAAACAGAAAAGATCTTTAATCTCTCTAAAATGATCCTTCTGCATTACTTCTTGGGAAATTTGCACTCTACATGAAGAACATCATTTTAGGTACCGATTATTAATGCTCCACTTGTGTTAATGCAGAGATTCAGCTGCTTTGGTTGAGGCAGATCCAGCACTCAGCAATAAGATTTCTCTGAAGCGATGACTAGAGATTCTGTTCTTAAACGCAACTGGTTGATTAGCAAACTGAACTAAACAATGTACATTTCTCTGCCATTATAACTGAACTGAAAAAGCAGGTTTCAAACTCCCCCAATCTTCTGTTAGACTAAAAACCACTCCTACTCAGAGTGCCCCCCTGGGTGGCGAGGGTGTTGAGCGGCAGGGGGCGTTTGCTGCACCATCGCCAAATTTTGGCGGCAGCGCAGCACAAAAGCACCCCCCACGTTTTTGTGGCCTTTTTTAGGAAACACGGAGCCTAGGAGGGCGGTAGGATCGGCCCTCCCACCCTCCCTGGCTCCGTACATCCCAGAAAAAAGCCGTAGAAACATGAGGGTTTTTTTTTTGGCTTTTGTGCCACCACCGAAATTCAGCGGCGGTGCAGCGAAACAGACATCACACACCCTGGGGGTGGGTCTTGTGGCGTCATGTGGGGGGTGCCGTGTCGGCGTCCCCAGGGGGTGTAGAAACGCCACCGCACCTACTACAACTGTTAACCCATTTCTCCCTTGCCTCTGTTCTACGTACAACGGTATTTCACCTGCATAAGCAAATTAACGCTTTAAAGATTCAACATAGCCAGTATGTAAGGATTTCCCAGGAGATGCATTTGTCAACCTGAAAAATCTAGTTGACACCATTACTACCATTACTAAATATTAGCAATATTTATTTTATATACTGTATAAAATTTTATATCACTTTTCAAGAAAAAAGTTCACACAGCAATTTACATAGCAAGATAAACGGTTCTCTGTTCCAAACAGCCTCACATTCTAAAAAGAAGCAAAAGAAACACTATCAAACAGACACTACAAAAGATGCTGTGCCGAAGTGAAGTGGGACACTTGCTCTCCCCACTGCTAAACATAAGAGGAGCGTCACATTAAAAAGTGCCTCTCTGCCCAGTGAGCTTGCAACTCAAGACAAAAGCAACACTTCAAATTTCTATGAATCAAATTTAGTTCATGCATTTTTAGTATTTTAGAGGATGTCATGTCCTGGATTTTAGGTCAGAATCCAGGGAAGTCAATGTGTGCTCACAAAACACTTCCATGCATACAGATGAAGAGTTGCTGATTTTTTCTTGAGGTGACAATTCCTTGTGTCTAACAAAATGTTGCTCTGGATGGTCCCATGATCTTCTGTAGTTAAAATCCCTGATTTCCCCCTTTAAAAAAACCTTTCTAACCCCTCTCCCCGAGGCCTCTGTGATGCTTAAGCCTCCTAAACCAGGCTGCTGAGACATCTTTGAACTTTGAATTCAGCACCATTACAGGAGAGGGACATGGCAAGGCAGACAGGTCATTTTGTGGATTGCCTATCTTGCCATCTAGGAAAACAATAGATTTTGGCCAGCCCTCCTGCTGGAATTGGCATGCAACACCTGACTGGGCATTCAAGCTTCACCTGACCAAGTCACTGGGGCAGTTAAAGGCTCAGGCAGTGGTAAGCCATCCAACTGAATGAATCTATGATGTAAAACCTATAAATAGGTATTATAAGTTGTGTACATGGATGTCAAGAAGGTTGTCCAGTCCATCACTGGAAAACAGCTGCTGTTTTAAGGAAAGGGGCACACTCATCCATTTTGCAGCATCCTGGATGTATGAACCTGGATCAGCATGAGCAAACAGGGACAGTGTTCAGTTCAACAAATCAAGGGAATTTGTTTTATTTTGCCACTTACATTTTAATCTCTTTACTAACCATCACACCTTTTGTCATATTTCATTTTTTTAAAATAAATGCCTTGCTTTGATCCCTTTACAGCCCCTCCTTTGCTTTGTTCAGCCCTTTAATAAACCCCTTTTCTATTTCTGACTGTTTTACTGCCTAGTCCAAGTTCATTCAGGAGGGGGCAGATTGTCATGCTATCCAGATTGTTCCAGTTCTGCCTCACTTTAATTTCTAGAAACTCAAATCTGGGGGCTCCTTGTTCACCAGGGAGGAGGGTCCCCAAGATGACCTCCTTCTGTCTGGATTCCTCGCCTTGGTGATGACAATGAATGGTACTGTTTTCCCCAGTAAATCCAGTCTAAGCAGTCAGAAGTTAAAGATGATTTTTGCTCTGCCAGGCACTGTGCCCATTTTGCTCTTCTTTCCGTTCGCACCTTCTGAAGCAGCTTTTTGGGGCAGAAATAGAGGACTGCTATTGGAAGGAAGTGGCACATGACCTTTTAGATCCCAATCATAAAAAGCTGCCTTTGTTTAGATAAACAGGAAGTGGAGAATGCTTCATGATTTATTAAAAAGCCTTGGGTATTTCTACAACTGAACATAATTCCTTGAAAAAATCTCATGAATACATTTTGCTTTTCACATTTGTTAATAAATAGCCATTATGTGATAAGTACCCAGTTGCGCCTCTTTTGCCATCTGCGTCTCATGGATGATGTTCCTCAAGATCTGCTCTTCCTGAATCAACTTGTGCTTTTCTAAGATCTCCTGTTGCCTCAAATAATGATCATGCTGCTTCTGATATTCCTTCAGTTCATTTAATGTCCGCTGAAGTGATCTTGAAACATTTAAACACCAAGAAAGAGTAAGTTTAAGTTGCTTTAAATGTCCTTTCCTGTAGACTTTAGCACTATTTTCAAGTGTTTTTCCCCAATAAACTTAACACAGTTGCGCAACAGCATGCCACCATGCCAATAAGCCCACTGGTGAAATGTTGCTTGATTGTCAAGATACTATCCTAATCACCTGTGTTGAGCCTCCAACTTCTGTTCCAGCTTTTGCTGACATAGGACAGCATGTTTCCTTTTTATTGCTTGCTCATACCCTGGTTTGGCCTGTAAAGCATGATCATAACACAGTACTGAGTGGTTGTATTCCCCAAGCATCTGAAAAGGGATTGAGAAGGAGGCATGTTAGCATTCAAATGAAATCATCACTTTTGAGCTTTACAGTGACTATTAATTTTGTCAAGAGAATGCTCTAAAAATAAAATTACGTTTAATATACTACCTACTTAGGCTTTCAAAAAAGAAAAAAAAACAAGAACAAAACACCTCAGATAAACATTTTTAACTGCCAGCTTAGAGATCAATTCCTCTGCAAAGGCCAGTGAATCCAATCATTCTTGTTGTGAAGACGCATCTGTCTTACTGCTCCATTTGTAACACAGTTAAATCAGTATACAATAACCACTCTAGATGACTGAGAAGTAAGATCTTATTTACTGCATATATGTTTCCTAAAGTATAGTAGCTGGTGAAGACATCACTGTAATCCAGAGCTGCGTGGACCACGATGGCTGCATCAGCAGAGAAGTGAGCCCTGTGTAACACATTTGCCAGGTTTATCAGTGCAATATCTTTGTTATGCCTGAAAGAGAACAGAAACAGTCAGTAAGATGTTGCCGTGGTGTTTTTCTAAACCACTGGTAAACTTGGCATCTCTGGTTAAGGAATTAAAGGTGGTAGTGGTGGAAAGCCACTGGCCTGAGAACATGGAAAGATGCATTCCAGGCAAGCTGACAGTCATGACAACAGTACTGAGGATGGTGAGGTACTGGTCTGGCTCCATACTACGTAGTTCTTTGTATCCACACATCATACATTTGCACCGTTGCCTTATGCTTTACTGAAAACATCTATCCAATATGTAACCTACAAGCACAAGGCCTGGAACACAAAAACTATGGATAAGGTCGTTGGCTTAATTTTTTTAATGGTAGCTAGATTAGACAATTTTTAAAATACTCAACAGTTCTGCTAAAACCTTCATTAGTTGGGAAAACGTATATAGATAGTGCTATATAAATATAAATACAGTGGGCCCTTGCTATCCAATAAGCCTGTATATACATGTATTCTTTTCCATTAGAATGTTTAAAATTTACAAGACAAGAGTGTATATTCAGGATCTCTTAATAGTTAATGCATAACTAATCTGTGTGAAGTAATCCTGAGAGTGAACCCTTAACATTAAGAACATACGAAAAGCCTTGTAGCAGTGGATCAAGATTCATCTTGCCCAGAGTTCTTTACTATAATCCCAGCAATAAACAGGCAAAAGGTAGTCCAGCAGAAATTAGCCAGATGTCCACTAGTGGACCATGAACTATCTACTGTCCACTCCTACTTTACAGCACAGGAATACAATTAGGTTCCAATGAATCCACATGAATCAAATCCAATCAGTCCCATTTTTAAAGTTCTGAAGGGTTTGGGGCCAAGTCATCTTAAGGACCATCATCACTCATGCTTTTTGTCACATGCTTCAATTCTACACTGGACACCCTGCTCAAGGGGCATCTGTCAAATGAGATATGGCAGAAGTATGCTAGAAAATGGGCATTTTTAGTGGTGGTACTACCTGCTTAATAAAGCTGACCATGTTTTTTCCTTATTTTCCATGCATCAAATCAAAATGTGACTTTTTCATAAAATATTTGGGCCTAGCTGAATTGATTTATGGATCCCAGATTTGTTGCTGGATTTTGGCTGCTGTTCTTCATAACTGACAACTGTTTTTGTAGCTAATATTTTATTTTTATTGTTCTACTGCTGACTAGCTATTTTCGTGTACTGTATTATGATATACCGTACATATTTTTAATCATTCCTGTTGGCCACTTTGAGTCATTTTCAGATTGAGATAAAACAAGATTTTTTAAAAATTACTGCTACTTCTGATGCCCTCTTTTTCAATACAGGATGGTTCTTTGATTGATACTCCTATTCATACTCCCACAACCACCAAATTGGTGTTTTTTTCCACCAATTTGCAAATAAAAACATAAGTTTACAAAATTATTTGGTGAAATATAGACTTATATACTCTGCAAACTGGTAATTTACCACATCAGATATGAGCAAATATCTCTATGAAAGAGTACACTGGCACTTCTAAGCTATAGTGTTGCAAGCAGTCAATCAATTAACCAGCATTTTTAATAGTCCTGAAAGCAAACTCTCTCTCTCTCTCAATTGTTCTGAAGGAGGTTTGGTTTTTCATGCAAGAATTTGACTTTTAGTCCTCACTGTGTAATTTCTGAGCAGTTTTAACTACTCGTAATGGATCTTTAACGAACAAATAGTTGAGCTAGGAGGAAGAGGTAAGTCACATTCAAAGTGCCATTATGAGAAAGTGAGTTACAACTAACCCGCTTTTGTTCTGAAATAGAGCAAATTCCAAGGCTAGCATAAAGGGATGCCTTTGTAAAACATTCTAGCTAACATATGTTTATACGCAGCTTAGGAATCACTCCGATTTATTTAGGTTAGCTGACAGCACATGCCAAGCAGCATGTGCCAGAAGTGGCTAATGCACATCCAAGACAAGAAATGGCTGGACTACAGACAACGATATGGAATATGGGAGCAACTTCAATGCAGAACCATAATTGTCTAGAACTGCCACTCCTGTTCAACTTCATTTCTAAAGGTACAATGCATTGTGCCAGGCTGCTATTAAAAGCTATTTATCTGCTTCATAGAGAAGACCTCACCTTGCAGAAAAATGGAGGGCCCGCATAGCACACTCCACCACCTGAAACGGTTCATTCTTTATTCGCCAATAGAAGGAAGCCATATTATACAATACCCAAGAAGAAGAATTCTGTAAAGATAAAAAACATACAATCAATGTTTATAAAGCAAACACTAATTGAACTTTTAGCTAAAGAAAGCTAAAACCAGATTATGAACAGACTCTGTTTTTTGTCTAACCTTCATAATAAATGGCAGTAATAAGGGCTAGAAATGTGAACACAGAACTCTTGACTCCAAAAAACGAATTGGCAACATGCATCCCTCTAACGTACCTCTAATTGCTGGAATGATTTTTCTAACTAGTACCCAGACAGCATCTAAAGATAAAAGTGCTCTTCAAAATATCAAACTATATTCATGTTGTATCAATGTACTTTTTGGGAGTACAATCAAAGTGCTATTTATAGTCATACCTTCATGAGACCTTCATAAATGCGATGGCCTATCTCCTCTATGCTTTTTCCTAACCGTCTGGATAAGTAAGTAAATATAGGATCTTCTTTAGGTAATAAAGGTGCAGAAAGATTAACTCTTTCTTGAATACCCTAGATTTGGAGAAAAAAAGTCAGTGATTGCACACACACAATGGCATCCTGTAGCAGCAAAGTGGACTGACTTCAGTCTTGTGCAGTCTGCTCTCACTTCCATGGTCCACTAATGTGTTTTTGGAAAGCGTGTATATTCAGCACCTTGTAAGCATTAAGCCATAATTAATCTACGTGATAATATATATGCACTTTTGCTTAAGAACTTTAATATTTCTCCCCCCACCCTAAAAGCTAACAGCAGCTTTTTGCAAGGCTCAGAGGCTTTAAAAGGGAGGAGGTGGTAGAAGGTGCTTCGGTGAGCATAGCTTCTGTCAGGACCATACTATGGATACTACCCAAAGTACCTTGGCTGCACAGATTCACAGCGCAATCCTATCCGACTTACACCACCGGTGTAACCAGAGGGGGAGTGCAGGGTGGGAAGCTTTGGAGGGGAGGGGGGATTTAAACCCCCTCTGGAGGGAATTTGAATCCCCTTTCCGTTCTGGGGCCTTCTGTTCTCGCTGCACTGCTGGTTACACTGGTGATGTAAGTTGGATAGGATTGCGCTGTAAAGCTCCACCTAGTTTTGCATTCTTTATAAGAATCCCAGAAGACACTAGGTGTACCAAAAATTGGCCTGTAGTTCACCTCCTCTCTTTTTCCTCCCCAATATCATACACTACTCAAAGATCAAGACGCATGAACAACATTAGGCCTGATTGCTGAAACAAAGATATTATGTATTGTGCTGTAAGGACTAGCCATATAATGGCATGCATCTGCAAAAATATCTATGGTTCTCTTTTAAGCTGTTTTTAATTTAATTTTATTAAAAGTCCTCATGGTGGTACACAAAAGGGGAAAATATAAAAAATTAAAAGCATACAGCAGAAGCACAGACATGACAGCTAAGTACTGCATGCATGAGCAGAGCAGAAAGTGGAAACACTTAGCTAGAAGGTGCTCTGCTCTAGTACAGGTTGATTTCCCCTTATCTGGACACCCGAAAATCCAGACTATTCCAAAATCCAGACATTTGGGGGGCTATGGATTTTTTTTTTTAACTTTCCCTAGCACCTGGTTGGCATAGCACAAGGCATGCTGGGGCACAAAATTATTGAAAATATTGTATAAAATTACCTTCAGGTGTATAAGTTGTATACGAGACAAATGAATCTTGTGTTTAGATTTGGGTCCCATCCCCAAGATATCTCATTACATTTAAGTAAATATCCTGAAATCCAGTTAACTTCCCATCCCAAGCAGACTGGATAAGGGATACTCAACCTGTATTCCACATAAACGCACTAGTTCTATGGAAACGCACTAGTTCTGAAAGTGGTGTTCCATCCACACCTTAAGATATTTTACCCTGCAAAGCTCAAAAGGAATTAAAGAACTACCTGAGACCATCAGAAGCTCTGCCTATTTTCTGAGCTTTTCTTTAATATCACACAGTTTGTGGCGCAACAAAGTTCATAAGCACCCGTTAGGAATAAATAAAAGCAGGAGTCTTAAGATGCCAAATTTGCTTCAAATAACAGATTTCCACATGAGGTGAATATAAAGAAAATAACCCTGACTTCCAGAATGCACTTAGCCATCTCAGCATGAGAGACAGATCAGAGGTAAGCAGTAGAAACCAACACAATTGATTACTTACCCGTAAGTGCTGGAATGCATGAATGCTATATGGAAGATCTAGAATTTTTGTACAGTCTGGCTGTTCTAGGTCTGGAGGTAAAGGGGATTTTGTGTCTACATGGTCTTCGGGACTAAATCCAAAAAGCAATGTAAGTATTAGAATATTTATCTGCAGTGAAAAATATCACAATAAGTACGAACAACAACTGGAGCTAACAATCATTGAGATGGTGCTAAACCTTCACTGCTTTCTTTAAATTTAGTAACACTGAGCATTCTTTTTAAAACATCAAGATCTCTCTCAACAGATCAGTCTGCATTAATAGCATCTCTGCTGAGTTACAATACTAGGCTGGAAACCAGTATTAATCTCTCTTCCAGAAAACAAACAATTAGATTCATGTTTAGAGTTCTCTAGTGGTGTCCTCTGAAGGACATGTTCTTCCTCAATGCGAAATTAACAGGAACAATATTCTGAATCAAGGAAATCACCATCTGACATACTGACAATAAATAAAGCCCTCCAAACAGGTCCATAACTATGTTTGAGGGAAGTCTCTTTCACTAATAATACATTTTACAAAGCTTAGGAATGCCTAGAAAGAACAGACAAGCAACTATTGTTGTGGCAGACCATACAAAATTTGAGACTATGAAGGACAGCTGCCCAATACCATTAACATTTGCTATTCACTTTTATTGAAGCCAAAATGTATTGATAGCACAATCCTAACCCCACAGGCTTTTTAGCACTATTAGTAGCTTTTGGTCAAAGGAAGCTATAAGTAGACCCATAAAACTCTAGGAACATTACGTTAGTGCTAGTAAGTACAACCACCACTTGCTTCCATGAGAGATGAGAATGTATGCTACAGCAGCAGATTACTTATTCAGCACCAAGGCATCCTTTGGAAACACCATTTGAGTTGACCAGCAACACATAACCAGCATACAATCTGCATGATTGGAGTGCATACCAGGCCCTTGGTGGACAAATTCAGTTTTACCCATTATTGCTTTTGAGCAGTTGCTCTTTTTCACTGCTGATATAATTTCTTTACTGTAGGCTGTGTTTTCAATCATTATTGTCCACAAACCTGTTAGCTAGATAACTGCTATTCCTGTGATACTGATGGAGAAACAGAGCTCCAAATATTCAACTTAGCCAAGGCCACCAAGTGAACCCAATGAACTAGCTAGCATATTCCCCCCCCCCCCCCCCGTTTCCTGGTCACTACTGTGATCAGACCGCAAGGAAGGTTAGAAGCACTTATTCTTTAAGGCCAGGTATTAAAAACTGTAAAAACTTTGACAGTTTTATTCCGTTTACCAATCTTTCAACAATACTGCCCACACCTCTTCAAGTTTCTTTTTTCAATCAAAAGACTATATGTTGGATTGGATCCAGACCTTGGTTTGGATCCAGATATGTATTCTTGGGAGGTAACTTTGAAAAGCAGTTTGTGGTACGGCATGGGAATCAGTCACTCAAGAGGAAGAATTTAAAATTTAAAGGAAGAATTTAAAGTTTATGCTGGGGGTACCCAATACATGAATAAGCACATATTTGGATCCAAGCATATAAATGTAACTTATTTTTATCATTCAAGCTTGAGTTCTCAGGATTCTAATAAAAGTCCAAAGACCTTAGGGGCCAGGGTATGTGTGTAAAGGATTTTACTATATTAATACCTGAGATACATAGTCAATGGCAAAAATTTCCCAAGAGAAACCATCAGTTGTCCACTGGTAACAAGACAAAATCTTTCTTCGCCTTCACCAAAACCAGTTGCAATTTAAACGCTATCCAACAATCCCTAAAACTTCATTATTACTAAAAACTGCAATGTGCCCCCCTCCATCCCAACGCCTGAACTTACAGCTATTGCAAATTCTTGTACAATTAGTCATCCCACACCTGATATCTTTGCTCTCTAAGGTGATGTATGTGCCATCATAGAGATCCAAGTCCCCCAAGGGCACCTTTGCTTTAATACAATCTGGATCTTCTTTATTATGCCTTTGTTCCAGTCCTGTGTCTCGGTCTTCATTCTCCTCTATATGGATCTTTTGAGCAACTAATTGTTTCTACAAGAGACAAAAAGTACTGTAAGTCAAATCATTCAACATATTAAAAAATTACTAAACAAATATCAGCTTGCTTATAAAAACTCGCAAACCATTGGGCAATAGGGATGTTGAAGATGTCTAGAGATCCTTATCCAACATGAAATAGTAGATCAATTCATAGCATGTAGTTGGATCATAACCATAACCATGTGGGAATTGCTTCCACTTGTGCCAAGTGCTTCCCTCCCATTTCCACTTAACCCTTTTCCTGCTGAAGCTCCCTGCTCGACATCCACATGCATTTTAGAGCAGGGGTGGCCAACCTTCCGCCATTAGGGCCTCTGCATTCTTAAGCATTGTGTAGAAGGCAGAAACCTGGCAGCTGCAATTGCTGATGGTGCTGCTAAAGCAGCTGCACCTGCTGAAATGACCTATACAACCATTAAAAGTCCAGGAGCATCCATTTCGAAAGGTTGGCCAGTGCTGTTTTAGAGAGTTATTTGAAGCCTTTGAAAGCAGATTTTGGGATGGGCACAAAGAGCTGCAGACCAAGTGATGAGGTAGGAAAGCACTGATATGTGAGCAGAGTTCCAGTTGTGCCTCTCTAGATCCAATACTATGGTTTTCCATTTTACTTAGGACAGATTCAGATGGTCATTTAAGCTATGGTTAAGAAGGCTTCAAGTGAGCTATAAAGAGTTGCAGGCTTGCACAGTTGCACTTTCCCTCTCCTCCTGTGTGCTACGTCTGCTTTTGATTTTAAGTTAATCATACCTCTGAACATAATCTAAACTCTGTGGTTAGTTTTTACAGCAGTTTCTTCACATACCAGGGTCTGACACCACAGTTTGTTCTATTCTGTTTGAAGAAACCATAGCTGAAACTAATCATAGTTTTGAGTTTGGATGACACAAGAGATGTGTTCACTTTAAAATCAAAACCAAAAGATTTTTATCTCCTCCACTGGCAGACAGAGAAGAAAAGGGAGGGGGCTCTTGCAGTTTTATAACAGAAATATTTTATATTGAGATTAACAGCACAGAATAGGTGGTTTACAAAGACTACAATCCTATAATACTTACCTGAGAGTAAGCCCCATTGAATTAAGTGGAACTTACTTCTGAGTAGACATGACTAATATTGTGCTGTAAGACTTTTCACAACATCCAGTGAAAAGACTGGACACTATAGTTCTACCCATTATCACACAGTTGTGAGGAGAACAAGTCTTTGTAAAGGACCAGGGCTCCTAAACGTCCCTTTAGTAAGGCAGGCCCAAGGAATGGTCTCTAAGGTGAGATTTATGCAGATTTATAAATTATGCAGATTTATAAATTAATTTACAGAAAACAGACAACTACTTTGGATATTCAGGTGTACAATTTGGAGCAGTATCTTCTTCTGTCTGCAAAGTCCTGGGCTGGTATCAAAGATTTACTTTAGGTGCACTGAAAGGTTTGAGCATGATCGATATGTTTTTGGATCTTCTATGAACAGGAGACAATCCCCCCCCCCTCCCCAACACAAGTTGCCTTTAAGCAGGCTTACCAGATCGTCGCCGGGACGGGAGCGGCGACGATCTGGTAAGCCTGCCTTTAAGGGAAAAACAAAACAAAACCATGTCAAATTTGCCAACTGGGCATGAGAGAGGTACCTTCTTGAGAACTCAGAGCTACAGATAAGAAACTGATCAGGAGAGCTTGGTATTTCGAGCTCCCTGACTGGTTTCTTATGAGTAGGACTGTGAGCTCTGACTGTGAGCAAAAGAGCACAGTCAATCTGGACTGTATTTGCTCTGATCCTCTAAGCACCTCTGCTGCTACCTTCCCTGTCCCAAGGCACCCAGTATCTTAGCTTGGGGCAAGGGAACACACTAGAACTGGTATGAGTCCAGACTCCAGTGAGACCATGGCTACTCTAGCAGGTAGTTAACTTACATGGGCCCATGTCTGGATACAGTGTTCTGGGAGGCAAAATTAAAACTGCTTTCCCCCAAGAAATATGAATGATGCTTTGTTGAACACCTTTAGCAAAAATATACCATTTCAAGTGGTCACTAAATATGCTTAGTAAAACCACACAACAATTCTTATTCCGATATCGGCTTGGATTAAAAAAAGCTGCTTATGCTCATGCTAAAGACTTGCATGAGCCCAGTGGAATTCTTTTTCTTTGAACAACTGCTTCCCGAGCTAGATCACAAATTTCTTAACTCTCCCCAGTTTCAAAAGACCTTTGCCATGAGACCATGGGGGCTGCTGTTTTAAGAACAAATCTAAAGTCCATAGAAGGAAGAAATCTTCCATAGAAGAACAAATCTAAAGTCCTTTTGGGCTCATGGAATTCAATTGTTCCTTAGACCCTGGCCAAGATTTACAGCACAAAAGAGCCAAAAATAGATCCATGTAGACAATAAATAAAGCTACTAGAACATGTTATTGGCATCTAAGCTTCCAGCATAAATATGTTCAATTCCCCCAATGCAGATACTTGAGCAGGCAACAAGCACTGCATACTTCACATAACTTACAATGCAGGTTTTTCAGACTAAAAATCATTACCCCAGCCTCACCTCCAGCTCTTTGAGGTAGTTAACAGTTGTTTCCTGTCTCATTAGCATTACTAAATCATGAGGATGTTTCAAGTTCATCGGTGAATCGACCTGGAAGAGAGTTCAAAATAGCTACAATTATAAGTTCTCTTTAAAACTTGTTTTAACTTGATCAAATTTACTATTACAGTATTCAGACCAGTTTCATACGACTGATAAATCAGAAATTGAGGTTATCATCTACATTGATTGGATCAAGTATTGCTCATGGTGTCATTTATTTTAAAAGCACATAAAGAGTCCCAACAAAGAAAGACTGTGTCATTGTGATATCAGATAAAACTCTGTGAGATTTATGTTAATTAAATTAACTTGGTATTTATAATACACCGGAATTCTAAACTATTCCCACCTCAAAGGCCTCGTTGCAAACTACAGTAAATGCTGTCTAAATGATCTAGCTCAGGGGTTCTCAACTTGGGGCCATATGACCCCCCAGGGGCCCCAGGATATTCCAAGGGCTGCCCTTTTCCCTCAGGAACAGTCTGCGCATGCGCAAAAGAACTTTATAAATAATGTTTGCGCAGTGGGCCTTCCTCAGAAGGCCCCGGGCAGCCGGCCGGGGAAGACGTCCCCAAGCCGGCTGCGATTGAGGGGGTGCCCGGAGCGGCTGCCCGTCGGGCGCCCCCCCAAATCGCGCCAAAGATTACTAAAGGGGGTGTGTCCGGGGGGAAGGGGTCACTAGGGTGACGCGCGTGCCCAGCCCTGGGGCAGCGCGTGCCCTTGTGACGTCTCTGGGTTGCACGGAGCCTTGGAAGGTGGGAGGGCCGATCCTCTTGCCCTCCCAGGCACCACGCGGACTAAAAAAGGGGGTGCACTGAACCTTCCAGCCAAAATTTGGCGGCGCCGCAGAGGCAGTGCACCCCCTCCGGAGCTTGACACCCCGATACCCGCCCCCCCCATGACACCTTTGCTTATTGATCTTTAATTTGTCAATTAGGTCTGAAATGTCTTCTCTTTTAACCTCTATTTGACTTACCGTAGATACTTGTTTGCAAGACGAGAAATTTAGGCAAAAAAAAGACCTGGAAAAGCTGCCTCGTCTTGACATCGGGTCACTCACTTTCACTTCAAAAGACTGCAGGCTTGCAGTCAGCTTACTGAGCTCAGGCATGTCCCTGCTTCCCCTCCCCCTTCTCTCACTCTCTCCATCACTCCCTTCTCCAGCCCTGCCCCGTGCCACTGAGGAGCAGGGGAAAATCAGTGTCTAAGGCTATAAAGTTTTATAAACCATTATGCAGTACTGCTAAAACTTCACGAACTCCCCCCCCCCCAGATGAGCAGCAGAGCCTGGTTTATCTTAGTCAAAGAATGAATGTCAGACAATTAACAAATGAATGGTTAAGATAAGCACTTTGCAGAAGAAGAACTCCAGCTGCAGAGCTGAAGCAGTGAGGGTTATTTCCCTGCATTTAAAAAATCACAATAGCCCAGTACACAACCTTTTGCATTACAGATATTGTTGGTAGGAAGTGCTGCCCTGAGGGAAAAGCTGTGCACTTTGCAAGATCAGCAATTGAAAATGGTGAAAGCTGAGCAGGTCCTGCTCATAGCAGTTAATAAGTTATTGGTATTTGATGGTAGACTACATCTGTCTTCTGTCCTTAGCAGCCTGATTTCTTCTGATCATTGTCTTAAACCGCTGAACCATGAGCTGTCGATCAAAAGGTCAGCAGTTCGAATCCGCGACAGGGTGAGCTCTCGTTGCTTGGCCAGCTCCTGCCAACCTAGCAGTTCCAAAGCATGTTAATGTGAGTAGATAAATAGGTACCGCTTGCGGGAAGGTAAACAGCGCTCTGTGTTCCAGCTGCATGCTACACGCTGTGGCATAAGAACATAAGAAGAGCCCTGCTGAATCAGGCCAAAGGCACATCCAGTCCAGCTTCCTGTATCACACAGTGGCCCCACCAGATGCCTCAGGGAGCACACAGCCAACAAGATAACCTGTTTCCTGCTGCCACTCCCTTGCATCTGGCACAGAGAAAACCCACTTCTAAAACCAGGAGGTTGCTTCTGGCTTGTAACCTGTGATGGTCTTTTCCTCCATGAATCTGTCCAAAACCCTTTTAAAGGCATCTAGGCCAGATGCCATCACCACATCCTGTGGCAAGGAATTCCACAGATGAATTACACGCTGGGTAAAGAAATATTTTCTTTTGTCTGTTCTAACTCTCCCTCCACTCAATTTTAGTGCATGTCCCCTGGTTCTGGTGTTGTGCGAGAGGGAGAAGAATTTCCCTCTATCCACTCTCTCCATCCCATGCATAATTTTATACGTCTCAATCATGTCCCCCCTCAGGCGCCTTTTTTCTAGGCTGAAAAGCCCCAGACGCTGTAGCCTTTCCTCATAAGGGAGGTGCTCCAGCCCACAAATCATTCTGGTCGCTCTTTTCTGCACCTTCTGCCGGCCACATGACCACAGAGGCGTCTTCGGACAACGCTGGCTCTTCGGCTTTGAAATGGGGATGAGCACCATACCCTAGAGTCAGACACGACTGGACTTAATTGTCAGGGGTCACCTTTACCTTACAATGTGTGCATTGACCCCCCCCCCCGGGTTCTCTGCCTGTTTTTTTTAAAGTGGTGACTTTTTTTCAATGGTTCTCAGTCATTTTTTTTTGTTAATGGTGCTCTGTCATATTAACATGCTCTCTTCATATGGTCTGCAGTTGCAATGTTCAATCCACCTCAATGCATATCTCTTAATATGGTATGTTGGGGCTTGTTTGCTTTTATGGCTACAGTGCCTCATCCCAGATATGAGTTGCAATGTTAGCATCACCTCCCCTTATTTATTTATGATTCCTGATTTAATAAAACCTGTGATTTCCTAAAAAGAGTAATTTATTTACAGTAGTAAAATGACATCACCCAACTTCTACCAAACATTTTCCACTCTTTTACTATTCAATACATTTGAATGTAGATTTCTTAGGTCATGATTACTGGTAAAGTCATTTGAGCTTTTTCAGGATCTGACCCCACAAGTCCTTAAGTTTTACCCTCGTCTTATCAAAGGGTCATGGCAAATTCCAGGATTTTTGGCTCAAAACGTGCCCTCGTCTTATTAGTGAGATCGTCTTATATATGAGTATATATGGTAATTCTTTAGTCATGAGGGGCTGTTCAGGCAGCGGCATCTGCCCAAGGTCTTCTGTCATAAAGACAAATACAAAAAACTCATTTAATTTCTCTGCACTCTCCATGTCCCCTCTTTTATCACCCCTTTCCCTCACCGTCCAGCGAACCAACTGTTTCCCTGCCAGATAGGAAGACAAGAGAGAGAGAGCGAGAGGGGTAAACAGGGGAAGCACATTGATAATTTCAGTTACATGCATTTTAGTTACAGTAGAGGAAAAAAGGCCAAGTTGTGGTGCCAAAGTCTTCATAGAACAGGTGAGTTTTAAGAAGGGATTTAGAGAAACATACTACTGTATTTCTTCAATACTAAGACGCATGTTTTTTCCCAATTAAGCATTTCAAAAAATGGGGTGCGTCTTAGAATCGAAGGTCTCCAAAAAGCACCCCAAAATGCTATCCTTACTTACTGGGGCTTGGGGGAGCTTCAGGGAGACCTGCGTGACCCTCTGTAGGCCTCCCCGATCTTCAGTTCAGCAAAAAATGGTGATTTTCATCCATTTCCAGTTTTCGCGAAAACCAGAAATGGCCAAAAATCGCTTTTTTTCGCCAAACTGAAGATCAGGGAGGACTGCAGAGGGTTGCGCGGGCCTCCCTGAAGCTCCCCCAAGCCCAGGTAACGAAGGAAATGGCACTTTCTGGCAGTGCACTCAGTCATCCTCAGCTGCAGGAGACATGCTGGGGAGAGTTGGTGCTGAGCAGGTAGATTCAATGAAGGGAGGTGAATCTTACAATCGATGGATTCCCCCCCCCCCCGCTGGTGGTACTGAAAGTAAAGGTGCGCCTTAGAATCGATGGCGCCTTAGACTCGAAGAAATACGGTATGTTATAAAATCAAGGGTGTTACTAGCCATAGCACAGAATGGTACAGTAATACCAACAAGTCTGTATTTAAGAAAAAGCATTTTGACAGCTTCTTGCTAAAGACAGATAGAAAGAGGGTGACCTTCATGATTCTTCTGAAATGCTCAGCAGCTAATATCATCAAATCTGCTGGTAAGTTCTAAGATTACAATTTTATACTTCATGAAGGGAATACACTCTTAACATTATAATTTTACAGGTAGGTTAAGCATTAATACAGTTAATATTTTACAGATTAGTTACATTTTCTTAAATGCCAGCAAATTGCTTTTCCTAATAAGCATGGGAAGTTGGATGGTAACGCTAGTCTGTAGAAAGGTATTAGTTCAAGAGTCATCTTCTGGGTTGCATAACGAGGATTAATTTTTTTGCTGACACTTGAAGGAAAGCAATCCCTTTGGAACCAGCCATTGGAAGAGACTTTGTATTTTAAAGCAATACCTGAATTCTTAATTGCTTTTCTATTATAAGTAGCGGTGCTCTGGGATTTTTATACTTTGCCCATACTTCCTGTTTAAAATGACACATGTGAGGATGGACACAGAAGGGATGTTTATATATATTTTTATTGATCCATAAAGTCACAGAAGATATGGTGCCTTCCTTGGGTAAGAGGAAGTTTATTTACTTAAAATAATTTATATCCCATAAGAACATAAGAAGAGCCCTGCTGGATCAGGCCAAAAGCCCATCTAGTCCAGCTTCCTGTGTCACACAGTGGCCCCACCAGATGCCTCAGGGAGCACAAGACAACAAGATAACCTGTTTCCCGTTGACACTCCCTTGCACCTGGCACAGAGAAAACCCACTTCTAAAAACCAGGAGGTTGCTTATGGCTTGTAACCTGTGATGGTCTTTTCCTCCATGAATCTGTCCAAACCCCTTTTAAAGGCATCTAGGCCAGATGCCATCACCACATCCTGTGGCAAGGAGTTCCACAGATGAATTACACGCTGGGTAAAGAAATATTTTCTTTTGTCTGTTCTAACTCTCCCTCCACTCAATTTTAGTACATGTCCCCTGGTTCTGGTGTTGTGCGAGAGGGAGAAGAATTTTCCTCTATCCACTCTCTCCATCCCATGCATAATTTTATAAGTCTCAATCATGTCCCCCCTCAGGCGCCTTTTTTCTAGGCTGAAAAGCCCCAGACGCTGTAGCCTTTCCTCATAAGGGAGGTGCTCCAGCCCACGAATCATTCTGGTTGCTCTTTTCTGCACCCTTTCCAATTCAACTATATCCTTTTTGAGGTGTGGTGACCAGAACTGGACACAATACTCCAGATCTGGCCTTACCATCGATTTGTACAAATTAGCCGTTTTATTCTCAATCCCCTTTTTAATGATCCCGAGCATGGAATTGGCCTTCTTCACAGCCGCCGCACACTGGGTCGACACTTTCATCGACCTGTCCACCAGCACCCCAAGATCTCTCTCTTGATCCGTCACAAACAGCTCAGAACCCATTAGCTTATATGTGAAATTTTGGTTTCTTGCCCCAATGTGCATCACTTTGCACTTACTTACATTGAAGCGCATCTGCCATTTTGCTGCCCATTCTCCCAGTTTGGAGAGATCCTTCTGGAGCTCTTCACAATCCCTGCTGGTCTTCACCACCCGGAAAAGTTTAGTGTCATCTGCAAACTTGGCCACCTCACTGCCTATCCCCGACTCCAGGTCATTTATGAATAAGTTGAAAAGCACCGGTCCCAAGACCGATCCTTGGGGCACACCGCTTTTCACCTCTCGCCATTGTGAAAATTGCCCATTGACTCCCACTCGCTGTTTCCTGGTCTTCAACCAGTTCCTAATCCACAAGAGGACCTGCCCTCTTATTCCCTGACTGTGGAGTTTTCTCAGGAGCCTTTCATGAGGGACCGTGTCAAACGCCTTCTGAAAATCCAGATATATAATATCCACGGGTTCGCTCGCATCCACATGCCTGTTGACCTTCTCAAAAAATTCTAACAGGTTTGTGAGGCAAGACGTCCCCTTGCAGAAGCCATGCTGACTCTCCCTCAGCAGAGCTTGTTCTTCTATGTATTTTAAGATTTTATCCTTAATGAGACTTTCCACCATCTTCCCTGGAACAGATGTTAGGCTGACCGGCCTGTAGTTTCCCGGGTCCCCCCTCCTTCCTTTTTTAAAGATTGGCGTGACATTAGCTATCCTCCAATCCTCTGGCACAGTGGCCGTTTTAAGGGACAAGTTGCATATTTGGGTCAAGAGGTCAGCAACTTCATTCTTGAGTTCCTTCAGAACTCTTGGGTGGATGCCATCCGGGCCTGGTGATTTATTGATCTTTATTTTGTCAATTAAGTCTGAGACGTCTTCTCTTTTAACCTCTATTTGACTTAATTCTTTAGTCAGGGGAGACCATTCCGGCAGCGGTATTTGCCCGAGGTCTTCTGCCGTGAAGACAGATGCAAAGAACTCATTTAATTTCTCTGCAGTCTCCAAGTCCCCTTTATCACCCCTTTCTCTCCCTCACCATCCAGCGGACCAACCGTTTCCCTGGCAGGTTTCCTGCTTCTAACATATTTGAAGAAGCTTTTATTATTCCCTTTTATATTGCCTGCCATACGTTCCTCAAAGTCTTGCTTGGCCTCCCGTATCATCTTTTTACATTTCTTTTGCCAGTTTGTGCTCCTGTTTATTTTCCTCACTAGGGCAAGACTTCCATTTACGGAAGGAAGCTTCCTTGCCTTTTATAGCCTCCTTAACTGTGCTTGTTAGCCATGCCGGCACCCTCCTGGACTTGGTCGAGCCCTTCCTCCTTTGTGGGATACACTCCCGCTGGGCCTCTATGACTGTTGTTTTAAACAGCCTCCATGCACTCTGGAGCGATTGGACTCTTTTTACCTTCCCTTTCAGCTTTTTTTTAACTAGTCTCCTCATTTTGGGGAAGTCTGCCCTTCGGAAGTCAAGGGTTTTCGTGTCAGATTTGCTCGGCACTCTCCCTCCGACATGCATGGCGAAACAGATCGCAGCATGGTCACTGTTCCCCAACAGTTCGGTAACATTTACCTCCCTGACCAGATCTTGAGTGCCACACAATATTAAGTCCAGAGTCACCTGTCCTCTGGTCGGTTCCGTGACAAGCTGCTCTAAGGCACAGTCATTTAACATATCCAGAAATCCAGTCTCTCTTTCATGACCTGAGCATGAATTGACCCAGTCGATGTGAGGATAATTGAAGTCCCCCATGACTACAACCCTGTCTCTCATTGACACCTCCCTGATTTGCTTCCTCATTTCAAGATCCCCTTCAGGTTTTTGATCTGGAGGACGGTAGCATGCCCCTACTACTACATCACTCTTTGAGCCTAGTAATCTAACCCACAGTGAATCTACGGAGGAGTCAGAGCCCCCCTCCAGCTCTACTCTGGTGGATTCTACCCCCTCTTTGACATAGATGGCCACCCCACCTCCAACACGCCCCTCTCTGTCCCTCCTATAGAGTTTATATCCTGGAATTGCAGTATCCCACTGGTTCTCCGCATTCCACCAGGTTTCTGTTATACCTACTATGTTAATGTTTTCCCTAGCCACCAAACATTCCAGTTCTCCCATCTTTGCCCGTAGACTTCGGGCATTTGCATAAAAGCACTTATATACCTGGTCCACCAAGAAGGGCTGCATGTTTTCACCTTTATTCCTGCAGCCTTCTGTCCTGCTAGACTGGCTGTCATGTCCCATCATGCTACCACTCCTAATTTTTACTCTGCTATTACTTGACTGTTCCCCATCCTCTGCACCCTCATTCCTGAGGGATGAGGAGTCCCGAACCGGATGCCCCTCGGCTCCTGTCGGCTTTCCCCCAGGAGTCAGTTTAAAAGCTGCTCTGCCACCTTCTTAATGTTACGCGCCAGCAGTCTGGTTCCGTTTTGGTTCAAGTGAAGCCCGTCCCTCTTGTACAGGCCCGGCTTGTCCCAAAACATTCCCCAGTGCCTAACAAACTTAAACCCCTCCTCCTGACACCAGTGTCTCATCCACGCATTGAGACCCCTGAGCTCCTCCTGCTTAGCTGTCCCTGCGCGTGGAACAGGTAGCACTTCTGAGAACGCTACCTTTGGGGTCCTGGATTTGAGTTTCCTACCTAGCAACCTAAATTTGGCCTCCAGGATCGCCCGGCTACATTTCCCCACGTCGTTGGTGCCAACATGCACCACAACCGCTACCTCCTCCCCAGCACTCTCTACCAGCCTATCTAGACGAGAGGTGATGTCCGCAACCTTCGCACCAGGTAGGCAAGTCACCGTGCGGTCCTCACATCCGTCACAGACCCCCCTCTCTATGTTCCTGACTATAGAGTCACCCACGACAAGAAGCCCCCTTCGCCCCCTCCCCAGAGGAGTATCCATAGTGCGACTGGATACGGGCCCATCACCTGAAGAAGGGGTCCCCACTGTGGGATTGTTTCCCTCTTTTCCAGAGCGACGTCCTCCAGCCCTGAGACTCCCTTTCCTGACAGCTGAGGAGCTGGCCAAGTGAGGGTGGGACGATGCTCCCACTTTTTCAAACTGATGAGAACACTCAAGGGAGCAAACAAAACAAATAAAAACAACCAACCAACCAACAAGACAGCAAGTCAGCAATTTAGAACCAAAGAAGAAGAACAAACAAGGTCAATCAAGAGGTTAGCAGAGCAATAATCTTTTAACTTCCCTACAAAAGGCCAGCAAACAGGGGGCAGACCTCATCTCAACTGGGAATGAATTTCACAGGCAGAAAAGGCCCTATTAGGAGTCACCAGCAACCTTTAATGGTAGTGATAGTGCATGCAATAGGTCATCAGTGATTGTCTCGCAGAACAGGTAGACTCACGGGGGGTGGGGGATGGTCCTTAGGGTATCCAGGTCCCAAATAACTATCACCAGCACTTTTGAATTGTGCTTAGAAACGTACAGCCAACACGTGTGACGAGGTCACAACCCTTGGTTCAAGTCAACAGCTTGGTGGCTGCATTCTGTACTGCTT
Source organism: Plestiodon gilberti rubricaudatus (assembly GCA_026170595.1). Classification (NCBI taxonomy): domain Eukaryota; kingdom Metazoa; phylum Chordata; class Lepidosauria; order Squamata; family Scincidae; genus Plestiodon; species Plestiodon gilberti. Next base: position 250,701,410 of record JANXHW010000001.1, on the reverse strand, counting down.
GTAGTCAATACATGGTTTAAAGGCAACCCCAAGCACACTGTGTTACAGTACTTCAACCTAGACATTACTAATACATGGGTAATCATAGCCTGATTCAAGGTCATAGTTGGTGCACCAGCTTAAGTTCACTAAGGGTACTCCAGGTCACAACTGTCACCTGGATATCCAAGTTCAGGACTGGGTCCTGGAGCAACCCAAACTGTGCCCTTGATCCTTCAAAGGAAGTACAACCCCCATTCAGAACACGTTGACAATATAGTTCCTCGGACACAAATCTCTTCACTACATAGCACTCTGTCTTGTCCAGATTTAATGTCAGCTTCTTAACCCTCATCCATCCCATCTCTGACTCCAAACAGCAATTCAGCACCTCCACAGTTTTCTTGACTTATGAAAATGAGAGATAGAGCTGGGTATCTGCATATTGACAACACCCAATGCTAAATTACCAGATGATCTCCCACAGTGGTCTCACGTAGATGTTACAAAACAGGCTGGGACAGAATAGAACTCTGAGGAACACCATTGACCAAAAGAGGAGTCCTCCAGCACCATCTTCTGGAGTTTATGCTCCAGAAAGGACATGAGCTACTGTCAAACAGTATGCTCAAGCTCCATCCTGACAAGGCAGTTCAGAAGGATGCCATGATTGATGGTATTAAAAGCTACAGACAGGTTCAGGAGAACCTATAAGGATGAACTCCCCCTGTCCAACTCCCAGCGCAGGGCATCTACCAAGGTGTTCAAGGCTGTTTGTGTCCCAAATACAGGCCTGAAACCAGATTGAAAAGGAGATCATCAGTTTCTTCCAGAAATCCATGGAAGCTGCTCGTTCTTGAGTTGCTCCACTCAAGAATGGCAAGTTGGAGACTGGCTGGTAGTGGTCTCACAAAGAAGGGTGTAGGAAAGGTTTCTTCAAGACAAGTCAGCTACTGACAATTTAAGGCAAACCTTAATCAAAGAAGAATCACCCTCCCTGCTCATTCAGCCCCTTCCCCCCAGCAGCTTTTACAAGCCAAGTTGCAGAAGGGTCGAGGGAGCACACTTCTAAGAATCCTGTCTATATTCTCAGAGTGAAAAAACTGAAAAGGACCGCAAAATGTAGTACAAGCAGTTGCATTAGCAACCAAACTGGCAGCTAAGCTTCAATGGATGTGATTTTTTTCTCCTGTAAGTTGCTCCCTTGCTATCCTGGGAGATGAACCAATAGAATAAAAATTATGGGGTAAATAAAAGCATCAAATGGTCTCAGTATATTGATATCTGGATTGAGTGGGGGGGGGGAGAACTTTAAAATCCTATTTACAGTATATTGCTTGCATCAAAGGTACCCGAGGATGGTCTTCTCCAAAAATACACTTCCCTGCGTCTAGGAACTTTTTTGGTGGCAGCTCTCCCAACTTTCAAATTTCCTTTAGATAGGGATTTGCCAGATCTGCATGATTCCTGATGAGCTGTAAAAATGTTTGCATTCAACCGTGCTACAGCTTAATTGTTTTCATTCTGTAATGTTCCACTGATTGTTTTATACTGAATGCTTGTGTTTTATCTTGAAACTAGTTTTTTGTTGTGAACAGCTTCGAGGTTATTTTTCAAAAGCCAGCTATAAATGTTTATACCATTTTAGTTTTGAATGGATGACTAAACATAGGAGACCATCTATATAATAGGCGTAAATCTTTTTGGAACAGGAACAGGGAGAGCAGGCTACAGAATTCAAAATAGAATCACACACATCGAAGAGGGTCATACAGGCTCCGCTTGTGCACTTAACAGATCAGCTTTTTGTAATGATTCACACATTGACAACGCAATCCTATCCAACTTACAGATCAGCTTTTTGTAATGATTCACACATTGACAACGCAATCCTATCCAACTTTGTTGTTGTTGTTGAGTGGTTAAGTCGTTGTTCAGTCTTTAAGTCATGTCCGATCCTTCGTGATCCCATGAACCATATCCCGCCAGGCCTTCCTGTCCTCCACTATCTTCCTGAGTTCGCTCATTTTCATGTTCGTTGCATCGGTGATGCTGTCTAACCATCTCATCCTTTGCCTTCCCCTTCTCCTTTTGCCTTCAATCTTTCCCAGCACCAGCGTCTTCTCCAGAGAGTCCTCTCTTCGCATTAGGTGGCCAAAATATTTCAGCTTCAGCCTCAGTACCTGTCCTTCCAGGGAACAGTCAGGGTTGATTTCATTTAGGATTGACTGATTTGATCTCCTAGCAGTCCAAGGGACTCTCAGGAGTCTTCTCCAGCACCACAGTTCGAAAGCATCTATTCTTCGGCGCTCAGCCTTCCTTATGGTCCAACTCTCGCAACCATACATTACTACTGGGAACACTTACAACCAACTTACACCACCGGTATAACCAGCTGTGCAGCGAGAACGGGAGACCCCCAGAACAGAGGATTCAAATCCCCTCCAAAGGAGGATTCAAAGGGGATTTAAATCTCCCCTCCCCTCCAAAGCCTCCTGCCCAGCCCTCCCCCGCTGGTTACACCGGTGGTATAAGTTGGATAGGATTGCGCTGTCAAACACATCTTTAATATTTCTAGCCTAACTTATTTGTATTTTGAACACCGTCCTCTCACTGATGTCCTGTTGCTCTTTACAAAATGCAAGGAAGAGAGGTGGACAATTCTGGTGCATGTAGTGGTGGAAAAAAATATATAATTGAGTCACAAACCGAGTCATTCACTGCATGGCAAAGTTAGGTTTTTTTGGGTGGCACATGATCTATTGTAATCACTGAGTAGGCTAGCTGCTCTTAACTGTAGTTAAGATGAGTTAATACTTGGGATGAGGCTGCAAAAAAGCATTTTTTCAAGCTATGTTCAGGTCACATACTTCTGTGAGAATACTGTATTCCAAGTTAAGTCCCATTAGGTGAAATGAGTTAAGAGGAGAGAGCAAGTACCTAAATGACTTGGGATGAGCTACGAAGCATGTAGAATGCAAATCACAGAAGTGAACAGCAAAATGAAATTACATAAATAAAAACAAATGAAAGTTAACACTGTTCACTGAACAAGATGGATGCCCTTACAGTAAGACAGTTTTGGGTAACAGTTCAAGCAGTAGCACACAGGAATTACATATATTAAGCATGTCACGGAAGCTAATCAACTATGTCAAGGAAGATAATCAACTTACTGAAATGCGTGGAAAAAAGGGCACATTAAGCAAAGGAAGATGAATTTTTCTCTAAAGTAGAAATCTTAACAGGGAAAAGTAGCATTTCCCAATTCCAGAAAGTATCTAAAATATGGTCATGTACGCAGGTGAGAGGTAGACATGCAGTCAGGGCTTTGCTTTCTATATTTACAGCAGTTCCCTGTATTTACAGCAGTTCCCATTGCTGAAGAGGCAAATATCTGGATTTTCAGAAGGCGTTTAACACAGTCCCTCATCAAAGGCTCCTAAAAAAACTCCATAGTCAGGGAAAAGGGGGGCAGGTCCTCTTGTGGATTAGGAACTGGTTGAAGACCAGGAAACAGCGAGTGGGAGTCAATGGGCAATTTTCACAATGGCGAGAGGTGAAAAGCGGTGTGCCCCAAGGATCGGTCTTGGGATCGGTGCTTTTCAACTTATTCATAAATGACCTGGAGTTGGGGATAAGCAGCGAGGTGGCCAAGTTTGCGGATGACACTAAACTTTTCCGGGTGGTGAAGACCAGCAGGGATTGTGAAGAGCTCCAGAAGGATCTCTCCAAACTGGGAGAATGGGCAGCAAAATGGCAGATGCGCTTCAATGTAAGTAAGTGCAAAGTGATGCACATTAGGGCAAGAAACCAAAATTTCACATATACGCTAATGGGGACATGCACTAAAATTGAGTGGAGGGAGAGTTAGAACGGACAAAAGAAAATATTTCTTTACCCAGTGTGTGATTCATCTGTGGAACTTCTTGCCACAGGATGTGGTGATGGCACATGGCCTAGATGCCTTTAAAAGGAGTTTGGACAGATTCATGGAGGAAAAGACCATCACAGGTTACAAGCCATAAGCAACCTCCTGGTTTTAGAAGTAGGTTTTCTCTGTGCCAGGTGCAGGGGAGTGGCAGCAGGAAACAGGTTATCTTGTTGGCTGTGTGCTCCCTGAGGCATCTGGTGGGGCCACTGTGTGATACAGGAAGCTGGACTAGATGGGCCTTTGGCCTGATCCAGCGGGGCTCTTCTTATGTAGGAAGAAAGGTGAAAGAGCTTATGAGAGTTGTAGACTTTGTGAAGAGTACAGTACTGTACTTCCATAGCAGCAGCCCTCACAAAGATTACAACTCTCATAAGCTCCTTCATGTTTCTTTCTTCCTGTTTGGAGAATAGAGCTCCATGTCTGTGCTGCTTCAAAACAAGGTAAAATAGCTTTTTTTTAACCAACTCCCATGTGTCGTGCTTCTCAGCCCAGTGCCCCAGCAGCTGTTCTTAGAAGCCCCATGTATAAGTCAACCCAGATTTTCAGTGTCAATTTTAAGGCATAATTTTAGACTTATACAGGAGTATATAGGGTAAGCTACAGTTCACACTTAGTATGTGTCAGTTCTTTGCCAATAATTGCAAACTGTTCACTTAGGCCTCTCTGTGCCCTCAGGTAATGATTTGGTCAGTTCTCATCTCAAATACTGCAACTTTCTTCTCTTGCAACAGTCTGTGTTAAAATGTATGTGAGATTTGCAACCACGCATTCACTCCAATCTAGGTATTTCTTCATGGTAAAAGGTGTGGTAGTCCTTTCTCTGGCACTGTCAATCATCTGTTGGCAAACTCCTTGTGTCTGCATATATCTTAGCAGCACTTGCCCACCAAAAATGGTGGATGTCCCCCCACCCCAGGGCTTGCTCTTCTGAGGGCAGAATACTTCCTGGTACAGGCATACCATGTAATACAACGCTCCCAACTTTCATAGGGAAGTTGTTTTCCCTTGCTGTTCAGTTCTGTTCTTTAACCAAAAAAAGCAAGATTCCCTTAAGGGTGAACACCTGTTAAAAATGATTTATCAATAATTACTGTACCAATAACCTGACTGGCAGTGCCCTCCAGTTGATTGCAAGTCACCCAGGGAGACCTACCCTGGTAGGAACCAGGGAAGGGAGACACTGGGCAAGCAGACAAGGCAATCACTGGGCGTGTGTGGCAAATGCACAACTCATTTCAGCTGAACAGCGGCCAGCCAAGGACACCCCTGTATTTTTCCTTACACTTAAAGCAATAAGACAGCAATAAGACCGACACTTTTTCAATGGGGAACAGAGCAGTGGGGAAAACAAACACACATTCCACATGTTTGCGATTTTTTTTAAAACAAAAACATTTTGAAGGAAAAGCTGTGCTGCAAGATACTCTAGTCCATTGTTTCTCAAACTGTGGGTCGGGACACACTTGGTGGGTCGCGACCTGATTTCTGGTGGGTCCCAGGTGATTTGAGAGATCAGATAAGTAACTGCCACAAGCCCTGAGGCTATTCAAAAATCAAATAGCTGCTACTTGCCCTTCAAAGAGCTGAGCTATAGCTGCTAATTACCCTGCAAGCAGCTGAGCTCTTTACTTGTAAATAAATATACCGGTATGTATGTACAACACGATTTAAAAACGGGTAAAGATGCCATGTTACTTTATTACTCACTCCTTCAGTAAATTAAAGCAGTGAAGCCAACATTTCGGTCCAATCCTGGATTGGACCGAAACGTTGGCTTCACTGCTTTAATTTACTGAAGGAGTGAGTAATAAAGTAACATGGCATCTTTACCCGTTTTTAAATCGTGTTGTATCGCTGCAGGCCATGAAAGTGTCCGTTTGGTATGTATGTATGTATGTATTTATTTCTAAATCACCTTTTTAAAAAAAAAAAGTCTCGTAAAGCTAGGTGGGTCCCGATAGAGTGTCATTTTAAAAAGTGGGTCCTGGTGCTAAAAGGTTTGAGAACCACTGTTCTAGTCCAAACATTTACATAAATAAAATAGCTTAAAATATCTAATTGGGCAAATAATTAACACCCAGATGTATTACGTTCTCCCCAGGAACCAGTGTTTCAGTGGGTGGAAAATTACTACTATTGCCTGGCTTCACTTTAGCGAATCCGCTTAACAGACATGGCAGCCACAGGCATAACTGGACTGCAATTGGTCAGTCCAACTAATAGGGACTTTCCCCCCTTACATTCTGTTCTTTGACACAGAGGGAAGGGTTGGGTTCTCCCCAAGCCAACGGACTGCGGCTCACCCAGGATGACCTATCCAAACGGAACCAGGGAAGGGAGCTGGTGGGCTGGGTGGCAGTGCCAGAGCTGTGCAATTTCTGCCAAAACGATCAGAGATATTCTCTGCAGCTACTTCAGCAGGGAGGGGCTGGGTTAATCAGTGGCTCAAATAAAGAGCCACTGTTCTTTGGAACAAGCAAAGGTTTATTTCTAAAACATTTTACTGCCATGTTACTTGTTAATAGACATTCTGAAATAAATCATAAACAGTGTGTTTACCATGTTTCCAATGCAAGAACAGCTATTTACAAATGTGTACAAAACAAGTGCTGGTAAATGGGTTCGAAGTGGGAGGATCACGCAGCCCCTCAATGACTTCCTAGTGGTTCATCCCCTGCTCAGCTTATAGAGGTTGATGCCTGAACAGGTAAGCCTCCATCACAGTGGTCTGCCTCTCCATGAAGGCACTCATCATGCACCGAGTGCCCTCAACAGCCCCAACCAGCATCCATATGTCCTGGGACATTTGCTCCACCAGTGCCTCAAGCCTGGTGATCATACTGTCCAAGGCTTGCTCCTGGCTTGCTGCTGACCAATCCATGCATGTGCCCCATGCTGCAACATCTCTGTCCTGGAGGCAGCCGAGGGTCTCCAGGAGCTTTGTGCTCATCTTCCTATTTGCCTGTAAAAGCTCCCTGGAGAACTTGAGACACCACTGCTTCTGCTTGTGCCTCAGATGCCACATCCTCTCCACCCTGGTCCTCTGAATTCTCCGTTGCTCAATTTCTGCAAAGGAGAGCATAGCTTTCAACTAGTACAGTACTTGTCCAATTCTTACTGAGATGAGTGCCAAAGGTGTGAAAGACACCCTCCCTTCCAGCTCTTACTGCTCCCGCTGACTGGCCTCACCCACCCCACTTCCAAAGCATGGTTTTTAAATACTTCAGAACTTGCCTGATCCTTACTGCAGTCAGTGAGTGCCAAAAGGTGTGGAAGACATCCTCCCCTTCCAGCTTTCCATGCTCCCGCTGACTGCCCCCCCCCCACTTTCCAAAGTATTCTCCACAAGGGATAGGGAGTAATTACCTAGTTCTGAAGATGTCTGTTGCCACAATTCAAATACCAGAGGGCTGCTGGCATCACCCAAGGTTTGGGACAATCCATCCTATGCAGAAGGTCTGGGGAGGAACTTCTCAGGGTTGACGGAAACCAGGCTCAAGATCACTTCTTCGTCGCCTTCTATTTCTTTTCCCAAGTCCCTCTGCATGGCAGCACCCCCCCTCTGCTGCACCACCCCAGAGCCACTCACACAGGACACGACCACACCCCAATGGGGGTCCACACAGAATAAGAAGGGCACACTTGTCCTGGAGTGTCCAGACTGGCTATTGCCCCCCTTTACCAGTTTCTTGGCTTTGCTCCAGCAAACCTCAAGGTCCCTGCGGTAGCCCATGTCCTTGTTCCACATTTCAGTAATTCTTGGTGACAGCCACCAAGATAGCCTCTTCCTGCCAAACGTCCATGAAGGCTCTCAGTCCAGGAAGTATTTCTCAGATGGCAAGGAAGCCCCTCGCTGCTGACAAGTGTAGGTGGAACAGTTGGAACACCGGTTTCCTCCATCATTACTGGATGGAAAATTCTAGTTAGGTTCACTTTTGTGCCCCCCCCCCTCTCCTACTCACCATGAGTGGTGAGTTGGCTGCCTTTTAAAGCTGAAAACAAGGAGAGGACGAGCTGTGGCAATGGAGGGCTCTGCCAGGAGACAGTTAAATGTCTCCTCTAAAGACTCCAAACTCATGAATATCAACAACCGCATGAGTTCTGCAACCATATGTTCAAAACTCTTGCAGAAGATTTACTAGTCACGCTATTAAAAAGTGAAAAAGGTACTGTACTTGGCTTATACTGGGAAAATGCTCACAGATAAGGAAACCCACATGGGTTTTGCATCTGAATATGTAGTTACTCAGTGGAAAATGCTAATTTCCATGTGAGTTTCTGCATGTCTGCACCTGTGGCATCAGTAAGGACTACAGCTCCCAGGCTCCCTCGGTGGGTGGGCCCTTGTGCTTGTGCGTCGAGCTGGGCTTAGGCCGGGTGGGAGGGAGAGAAGAGACAGGCACCGAGGAGAAGGCTTCCCACTTATCTTGTTTCTAGGAGCCTCCAGCGACGATCGTTCCTCTGCTCCGCTGCCCCTGGCGCGAACTCTGTAAAGCGCCCAGCAGCGCTTTACAGAGTTCACGCATGCGCAGAACTGCGCACCCGGAAGAGATCGTCGCTGGAGGAGATCGTCGCTGGAGGCTCCTAGAAACAAGATAAGTGGGCGCAAAGCATACACATACACATAGAAGCCCCATTAGCGCTACAAAACCTTTAAAAAACCCGGAAAAAACCTAAAAAAAGCAAAAAGCAAAACCGAAACTTAAAATGTCTCCCGCCCCCCCAGAGGCCCTCCGCCCCGAGGCCCGCCGCACCACCGCCCCATATCAGCCTACGCCTCTGGTCTGCACCTCAGTCTTCAGTTGAGAACTCCGCTGTCAAAATCATCTCCATTTCTTGATCAATTACCTTCTCTGTTATCTATAAAGTGCTGCATGGATGTGCCACATCTACTGCTCTGCTCTTTATTTCCTGAAATATCCCAGCCTTTGAACTTCGCACTTCCAACTCCGCCATTCAACAGCCATTTGAAGTTCTCTTGACTTAAAAACAATACTGTCCACTGTCCTGGAACTTCCTTTTACTTGAAAACTCTCTCTTCTACAAAGCCTTTGGCTTAGCTCCTTAGTCCACATCTTATACTGTAATGAAATGCAAGTATGTTGGACTACATTTCCCTCATGTTACAGCCCAATCCTGTGTATGCGCAGCCGGACTAAAGGGCCGGCACTGTATCCTATGCCCATTGCGGCCTGCACCGGATTCAAAGGATTGCTAACAGCAAAACAAGTGGCTTTCTTTCAATTACACTCAGCCCACTTCCAGTCTCTTAAGTACCTGTACTGACTGCTAATGTTAATGAGGTGCAAACGAGCTGGTATCTATGTTCTTAAGCTGTGTTCCTTCCATAAATAGTAAAATTTCTGATAATCCAGCACCACTGAGACCAATTATTGGATATGCCAGACTATTGGGAGGTACTATTCTTTTGGCCACCTAATGTGAAGAGAGGACTCTCTGGAGAAGACTCTGATGCTGGGAAAGATTGAAGGCAAAAGGAGAAGAAGAAGGCAAAGGATGAGATAGTTAGAAAGCATCACTGATGCAACAAACATGAAAATGAGCAAACTCAGGAAGATAGTGGAGGACAGGAAGGCCTGGCGGGATATGGTTCATGGGATCACGAAGGGTCGGGCACGACTTAACGACTGAACAACAACAACATTCTTCCCCCACATATCTTCAATCTAGTGTCCTTGTCGTTATAGCAACAAGAACGCTACAGTGCTCATTGTATTTTACATTCAAGCTGCTCAGGTTGTCCCCAAGTGCCTTCTGTAGCCTGGCAGGTGCAACTGTACCTGCGCAGGGCTGACATATTTTGGTGCCGGACTAGCGGGAGTGAATGACCATTGGATGCTGGAGTACAGTATTTTACTACACTAGAGATGAATATGAATCTTAATAAGTATATTTCTGCCTTAAATCTGCAGTTCTATGTACACTTAACTGGAACCAACATCCAAGTAAAGAGTCAACTTCCTGTATGCAAACATCAGGTTTTCTTGAATCCTACGGTATTCTAAAGACAGACATGCATAGTACCTGACTTTATTGCACTTGCAAGCTTCTGTTTCAAAATATTGCAGAAAGATCCAGTTCAACCACATTTGTTTCTAGGTGTTTCTCAAACTGTGGTTCGGGACCCACTTGGTGGGTCACGACCCAATTTCTGGTGGGTTCTGCAGAGCTTCCAATGAAAACACGGGTGATGGAAAGATCAGATACGTAATTGCCTCAAGTCCTGAGGCTATTCAAAAATAAGATAGCTGCTAATTGCCCTGCAAAGAGCTGAGTTCCTGCAGTTTGCAAGCTTGTGTAAACATAGGGAGATAAATGTTTGGGTGTCTTTTTTCTGGAGTGTTTTTTTCCAAGTCTGTCAATGACAGGTAGTGGGGGCAGGTGAAGGCTGGGTCACATAACTAAGCCCTCAAGCCTTGAGGCTGTTTCTTAGGGCTGCCTCATTATGAGAAATGGATTGAGTTTTTTTAATACTGTATTACTTATAAACAAATAAACAAACAAATAATACTATTTCTTTCTAGATCACATTTTTTTAAGCCTCATAAAGCTAGCTGGGTCCCGATAGACTAGAGTGTCATTTTAAAAAGTTGGTCCCAGTGCTAAAACGTTTGGGAAACACTGTTCTAGGTTACTATTTTATGGCACGCAACAATACCAAATAACAGATGAAAAGTGTGGCGATAACAAAGCAACTGCAATCCCCACATCCTGCTTCCAACCTGAACGTTTTGGACTGTGACTAATTTCCATATCTACGTTGTTTCACTCATGTCCCATTTCGCCATCCATATCCTCTTAACTTTCTGATTAATGATAAACAAGTAAAACTCCATTATCTCTTCTCCTCTGTAAAGATATTTACTTGGATTTCAAACTGAAGGTAGGTGAGAACATGCTTTGTGCGCATAGTACCAGTACTTTTTAAGTGCTTGGCCCTTTATAAGCAGAGAAGAAGAAAATTCTGTGGTGCTCTCCCCTTCGGTAGTTGAGTGGGAAAGAGTTCTGTGTCAAAAGAAGGAGAAGAAACATGGAAGCGGTGCAACAGCAGCTCCTTGCATTAAAAGTTTATTTTTCATTACCTCTGATTAATCGGAAGACAGCTCACGGGAACAAATACAGTTATGAATTTGTTCAATTATTAGACTTTGTACCCAACAAAGGAGATACTGTATCTTGCTCTTCCAAGGCAACACTAAAGTCACTTTCAATATCTCTTCTGGTAAATGGCACAGATATTACTACAGGATAGTTAACAAGTATGCAGAACAACACTCTGTGAGAAATCTTTTAAGAAACATTGATTCATAAAAAGTTACAACTACAGAGATTAAATTCTGCTTCTGCTCTCAACCTTCAACCACAGATTCCAAACATAACTAATGTCCCAATCCTGCGTAACGTCCTGCCTGTGGAGCGCGCACTCTGCAGGCAGAGGGTGCTGTAAACGCATTGTAAAGTGCGTTTTCGGCACCCTTGGAATAAGGGCTGCTGGCGCCCAGGCCAGCAGCCCTTACTCCGCCTCCGGACTGACCCTGCAGCTGTTGGAGCAGGTTGGATTTGCACTGGCCAGTGTAGGGGCGGGGGGACGGGGGGGGGGGGCTGGGCAGCGAGGGAGGGCAGCTGTTGGGCTAGCTGGGCCGGGAGAGAGTGGGGATACTGGTGGCGAGCTATGTTGATATTCCCAGCCCTCTCCCGGGCTCGGCAGCCCTTTGTACACAGACAAATGTACGTCAGCTCGAGAGCCCATCGGGGCCAGGCAGCCCTACAAAGGGGGAAGGGGACAAATGTACCCTTCCCCTGAGGAGACCCCGGGCCATGCTGAAGTGGCCCGGGAAGGGCTGAGGATCCTGCGGCCGGCCCTATGGGCCAGCCACAGATCCTTACACAGGATTGGGCTGCCTGGCAGCAATCCTATACACACTTACCAAAGAGTAAGTCCCATTGAAATTAATGCTGTTAACTTCGGAGTACACACACATACATAGGATGTGTACTTTTCAGCCTCTGCCGAGACTCAAGACATGCTTTACAGACAGGAGGAAAAGCAGCATGCTGAATGAAGGCAAAGATGAAGATGCCTACCCAAATGAAATAAACTGAAAAGGAACCCGGAGGAATTCTATGAAGTTACAGGCCTGACAGTTCTACTGACTGGTACAAAATACAGTATTACCGAAAAACTAGAATTGTTAAACTTACAAAAGAACTAACCTTGCTGACTGTGAATTAATATAGCTTTTGACCAAGGGACATTCTGCCTCAAATTCTTTGAGTACTTCAACATGTCATTATTTTATTATTATTTTTCACATTTTTATACCACCCTTCCTCCAAGGAGCTCAGAGTGGTGTACATATTTCCTCCCCTCCTTTTTGTCCTCACAACAACCCTGTGAGGTAGGTGGGGCTGAGAGATAGTGACTGGCCCAAGGTCACCCAGGAAGCTTCGTGGCTGAGCAGGGACTTGAACCTGGATCTTCCATGCATGTAAGATGGGAGATTTGATAGATGTTATATAAGTACAGTACTTGAAATCCAAAAAATACTTTGCCAAAGATTTTAAGTAAACAGGAAGAGCAGGTCTAGTTGAAGAAGAAACAACAGAGGGGAGGAAACAACTGAACATTTTCAGGAAAGTAGCCAGTACCATTCCCCCCCCCCCCCAATCTGTATGTTGTATTAAGGCCAATAATATTAAAAATTCATACATTATATTAATTCAGGGGTAAGCAGTGAGGAAGAATAATTCCAAATTATTCAAGATGGTGAAATGCAAAACAGACTGTGAAGAACTCCAATAGGATCTCCTTACAATGGGCAACAAAATGACAAATTTAAGTGTAGTGACGCACCCTAGGGCAAAAAATCCTATCTACATACAACCCAAAATACTGTACAGTTATTAGGGTTCTAGGGGGACAGCTCACTAAAAGTGTAAACTCCTCATATCAGGGCAGACATCATCTTGAGAATTACTAAAAATAAGTAAGAAATAAGAAAAAAAATACTGCAAGTATCATAACGTTTTTAGAACTCAATGGCACAGTCACATTTGAAAGGTTCACAATTTTACCATGTACAATACTGGTCACCCACTCCCCCAAAGCATATCACAGAGCTTGAAAAGCTAGAGATAAGAGCAACTAAAATATTTGGTAAGTTGCAACAACCCCCGTCCCTGTCAGGAAAAGTAAAAGCATTTGGGCCTTTTTAGTTGGGAAACACCCACTAGGCAAGGGCTGGACGTGAATTTTGTACCGTTATCCATAGTGTGGAGAAAACGGATAGTTTTATTTGAGCTGGCTAGAACTAACACTAGAACTGGTCACCCAAAGAAGCTATTTGGCACGAAATTCTACACAAACAAGAAAGGAAGCTTGTGTGTAATTTCACACAATGTGTACCGGTAATTAATTTACAAAATTCTCTACCATAGGTCATGGTGCCTTAAATGGCTTTAAAAAAAGAGCTAGCAGCAGCTGTTAGCTGCAATTGGCAAACTGAACTTCCATGTTCACAGTATACCGTACCCTCAGAATTACTGAGGGCAAATTGCCTTTCCTGGTTGTGGGGCTCCTGGAGGCAGCTGGCTGGTCACTGTGGAAAGGCAACTGATCCAGATGGACCCTTGTTCATCTAAGGTTTTTATCCTCACCAATAAGGAATACAGCTCCGTTGAGAGAAGTTCACAATTCATACGCACTTCAAGAATCAGAATAAAAAGGGGACCCCGTTTCTGCCTAGAGCTCTCTCGGCTGGCTGGCTTGAACCACAAGGCGGGAGAGCAGAGGGCAGCACCACGGGCAGCTTCAGGGACAGATCCAAGTGTCTTACGGGAAGTGCCGGGACTAAACTGCAGACAGCGGGAACGGGCCAGGACAGGAGCGCACTTTGGCTCTTTCTCTCTCCAGGGCGAGGGCCGGGGCTCCTCTTGCAAGGAAAGAACACTGGAGGAGGGTGGTGGGAGGGAATGTTCCTATGGTGGTGACGGCTCCCCCCCCCCCGAGAAAAGGAACCCCTCCCTCACCTGCTGCTGGATCTTGCCGTCCTCGGTGACCACCCAGTGGGTGGTGGCGGCGCCAGGGTGCGCTGCCAAACCCAGCAGCCACAGGAGACCTAGCGCCCAGCCCAGGGAGGTGCACACCAGCCCTCGACCACCCCACCCAGACACTGCTGCTGCTGCTGCTGCTACCGCCATCTTCCTCAAGCCCGGCCTGCCTGCCCGCTCCACCCGGAAGCGGAACTGCCGAAGTCGCCATTTTGGAGGAGGACGTTGTGCTCATGAGGCGGAAGCAGGCATAGAGATACAAAACTCTAGGCTCAGAGTTCTCTGAGAATTCTCTAGGCTCAGAGTTGTACCTCTAGAAAAACTCTATACTTTGCACTGGGAGTTAGAGGATGGAAAAGCAGTTCTGTTTTAGGCAGGAAATTCCAAAATCTGAAAACTGCGATAGCACGCGCTCTAGATCCTTTTTATTATCTCTCTGAGTTCAGGCAAAGAAGGTAGTGGGTCAACGAAATAAGACACCACATGACATGTATATATAAAGGCCAGAGTGACGCACACCATTTACTAGATAGGCGCTTGACGGGTTTTCTTTGGATAAGTCATTTTCAAATCTCTCTACAGCGGAAGTCAGAGCTGCCCATAGAAATTAATGATACCTGTGATTGAGCAGCCGCTCGTCTCCCTCTACCCCAAGAAAAAGGACAAATACACGGATGGTTTCCTGCTGCTCCAGCTCAGTCCTTATGTGCGGAATTTTTAATGAGTTTTTAAACATCTAAAAATCAGCCCTGCAAATGCAAATTGCAAAATCAGTTCAGTCCGTACCCCTATATTGTAGTTTGGAGGAACTAAGGAAGTACGCCGTACAACAACCCTGCAATATAGTCGTTAATATTACAGAATCAGGTTGCGGCTGGCTTTGATTTCCAGCCCAACCCCCATTCAAAACATCTCTCATCAGCAAAGATTCATCGCCTTAATACTCTTCAGATCCGCTTGAGTCGAAATCTAGCGCTCAGCTGCATTCAAAAGTGTTGCACTCTTTACTTGTATGCAGACACGTTGCAGGTAACGTTTAAATGTTTTTAACCAAACATACAAAACATGCTTCACATCCTATAAAATCCAAGTTAAAAAAGCAGGAATCATCTTCTGTTTGTTGATGGGAGAATATCTGCTGCTTAGCTCATAAACCCCTCTAGTGAAGTCTATGGTTCTCTGAGCCGAAGGGGGGGACGTGATTAAATCCTGAAATACGAACTTCTGTACCACTCTACCCCTTCATGGATCATTGCCTTGTCGTGGCGAAGGGGCTTGCGTAACTCAATGAAGCCATGAGCTATGCCGTGCAGGGACACCCAAGACGGACAGGTCGTAGCAGAGAGTTCTGACTAAAAGTGATCCACTGGAGAAGGAAATGGCAACCCACTCCAGTAACCTTGCCAAGAAAATCCCATGAACAGTTCCAAAAGGCTACAAGATATGACGCCGGAAGATGAGCCCCTCAGGTCGGAAGGTGTCCAATATGCTACTGAGGAAGAGCGGAGGACTATTCCAAGTAGACCCAGAAAGAGTGAAGCGGTTGGGCCAAAGCCAATAGGACGTCCAGCTGTGGATGTGTCTGAGGTTGAAAGGAAAATCCAATGCTGCAAGGAGCAATATTGCTTAGGAACATGGAATGTGAGGTCTATGAATCAAGGCAAGCTGGATGTGGTCAAAGATGAGATGATAAGATTGAACATTGACATCTTGGGAATCAGCGAACTAAAATGGACGGGCATGGGCGAATTTAATTCAGGTGACCATCATATCTACTACTGTGGGCATGAATCCCTTAGAAGAAATGGAGTAGCCCTCATAGTCAATAAAAGAGTGGGAAAGGCAGTACTGGGGTGCAACCTCAAAAACGACAGAATGATTTCAGTTCGAATCCAAGGCAAACCATTCAACATTACAGTAATCCAAGTGTATGCCCCAACCACTGATGCCGAAAAAGATGAAGTTGACCGGTTCTATGAAGACCTACAACACCTTCTAGAACTAGCACCCAAAAAAGATGTCCTTTACATCATAGGAGACTGGAATGCTAAAGTAGGAAATCAAGAAATAAACGGAACAACAGGCAAGTTTGGCCTTGGAGCGCAAAATGAAGCAGGGCAAAGGCTAACGGAGTTCTGTCAAGAGAACACGCTGGTCATAGCAAACACTCTTTTCCAACAACACAAGAGGCGACTCTACACCTGGACATCACCAGATGGTCAATACCGAAACCAGATAGATTATGTGCTTTGCAGCCAAAGATGGAGAAGCTCTATACAATCAGTAAAAACAAGACCTGGAGCTGACTGTGGCTCAGATCATGAGCTTCTTATTGCAAAATTCAGGCTTAAATTGAAGAATGTAGGGAACACCACTAGACCAGTCAGATATGACCTAAGCCATATCCCTTATGAGTATACAGTGGAGGTGAAGAATAGGTTTAGGGCACTAGACCTGGTAGACAGAGTGCCTGAAGAACTATGGACGGAAGTTCGTAACATTGTACAGGAGGCAGCAACTAAAACCATCCCAAAGAAAAAGAAATGCAAGAAAGCAAAGTGGCTGTCAGATGAGGCTTTACAAATAGCTGTGGAAAGAAGGAATGCGAAAAGCAAAGGTGAAAGGGAAAGATATAAACATCTGAATGCAGAGTTCCAGAGAATAGCAAGGAGAGATAAGAAGGCCTTCTTAAATGAACAATGCAAGGAAATCGAGGAAAACAACAGAATGGGGAGGACTAGAGATCTCTTCAAGAAAATTGGAGATATCAAGGGAACATTTTGTGCAAAGATGGGCATGATAAAGGATAAAAAAGGCAGAGACCTGACAGAAGCAGAAGAGATTAAGAAGAGATGGCAAGAATACACAGAAGAACTATACAAGAAAGAGCTTAATGTTCCTGATGACCACGCTGGTGTGGTCACTGACCCAGAGCCAGACATCCTAGAGAGCGAAGTCAAGTGGGCCTTAGATAGCATTACTAACAACAAAGCTAGCGGAGATGATAATATCCCAGCTGAGCTACTTAAAATCCTAAATGATGATGCTGTGAAAGTGCTGCACTCAATATGCCAACAAATTTGGAAAACTCAGCAGTGGCCAAAGGATTGGAAAAGGTCAGTTTACGTTCCAATTCCAAAGAAGGGCAGTGCCAAAGAGTGTTCAAACTATCGCACAATTGCACTCATTTCACATGCTAGCAAGGTTATGCTCAAAATTCTACAAGCTAGACTTCAGCAGTACGTGGACCGAGAACTACCGGATGTACAAGCTGGGTTTCGAAGAGGCAGAGGAACTAGAGATCAAATTGCCAACATGCGCTGGATCATGGAGAAAGCACGAGAGTTCCAAAAAAACACCTACTTCTGCTTCATTGACTACGCAAAAGCCTTTGATTGTGTGGATCACAACAAGCTGTGGCAAGTTCTTAAAGAGATGGGGATACCAGACCACCTTACCTGTCTCCTGAGAAACCTGTATGCGGGTCAAGAAGCAACAGTTCGAACCGGCCATGGAACAACTGATTGGTTCAAAATTGGGAAGGGAGTACGGCAAGGCTGTATATTGTCACCCTGCCTATTTAACTTATATGCAGAGTACATTATGAGAAATGCAGGGCTGAATGAATCGCAAGCCGGAATCAAGATTGCCGGGAGAAACATCAACAACCTCAGATATGCAGACGATACCACTCTAATGGCAGAAAGTGAAGAAGAACTAAAGAGCCTCTTGATGAGAGTGAAAGAGGAGAGTGCAAAAGTTGGCTTGAAACTCAACATTAATAAAACTAAGATCATGGCATCTGGTCCCATCAATTCCTGGCAAATAGAAGGGGCAGAAATGGAAGCAGTAACAGATTTTACTTTTTTGGGTTCCAAGATCACTGCAGACGGAGACAGCAGCCATGAAATTAAAAGACGCTTACTCCTTGGAAGGAAAGCTATGGCAAATTTAGATAGCATAATAAAAAGCAGAGATATCACCATACCAACAAAAGTTCGTATAGTCAGGGCGATGGTGTTCCCAGTAGCAATGTATGGTTGCGAGAGCTGGACCATAAGGAAGGCTGAGCGCCGAAGAATAGATGCTTTTGAACTGTGGTGCTGGAGAAGACTCCTGAGAGTCCCTTGGACTGCTAGGAGATCAAATCAGTCAATCCTAAATGAAATCAACCCTGACTGTTCCCTGGAAGGACAGGTACTAAGGCTGAAACTCAAATATTTTGGCCACCTAATGCGAAGAGAGGACTCTCTGGAGAAGACTCTGATGCTGGGAAAGACTGAAGGCAAAAGGAGAAGGGGAAGGCCAAGGATGAGATGGTTAGACAGCATCACCGATGCAACGAACATGAAAATGAGCGAACTCAGGAAGATAGTGGAGGATAGGAAGGCCTGGCGGGATATGGTTCATGGGATCACGAAGGGTCGGACACGACTTAACGACTGAACAACAACAACAACAGTACCACTCTAGTCTCTTCATACCTCTTTTGAGCCGCCTACGGTAGCTGCTCTCAACGTGGGGGCGGAGGAAACGTGAAAAGGGGGCGTTGGTGTAAAGCGAGAGAGGGAATAGAGAAGGCGTGGCATTGTTCTTGCTTACTCACCTCTTCCCCAATCAGGAAGAGGTAACTGCCAATCCCAGGTTTTCTACTGCAGTCCGAGGAAAGACAGAACACTGCTGCTGACGAGTCCGTAGAGTATGCACAATCACGGTTTTTAAAAATTCGATTAGCGGACATTTGCGTGCCTGTTCCGAAATCAATTGTAAAAACCTGCCTTTTAAACTAAGGCTAAGCTAAAGCTTTAGCAGATAATGCTGTAGAAACATAAGTGTTTTGTCCTGTCTCCCAAAGTCAAACACAACTAATTACACAGATATACTGGGTTTAAAAAAAAAAACCCAGGAAGGGTTTTTAAATCCTACAGAAAATAAATGCATTTTTGAAGTGATAACAGTAGTATGTTTCTATTTTCTGCAGTGTATGCTCAGGCATAAGTGTACTATCTCTGAGCCTCCCCAACCTCACAGGGTTGTTGTGAGGACAAAAGGAGGGGAGGAACTATGTACACCACCCTGAGCTCCTTGGAGGGTGGTATAAGAATGTGAAAAATAAATAAAAAATAGTGCCATCAGTGCACAGGACATTTTATGCAGGCAAAGTTAAACCAATTCCTATGGCGTTTACAATTTGAAGCACACAAAGACAAAGGGGAAAAGGGGGGGGAGGATAAATATGAGCAAATGCATTTACATCCGTTTTAAAACTTGGATACAGTTGGAAATTTGAAAATGTAACATGAACACACACTTATAACAAACACATCTTTATCAATAAAAACAGAATATAGAAACATTAACATTCCCAACCATTCACATGGGTTTAACATCACTGAGGTTAACTCATGAATCAATATGTTCATTGACAACCCCATATTGCCAAAGAACCAACATAGGCGAGTGACAGGTCACATATTTGGTAAATGTTTGTTCCCTGTGTGCCACAAGAGCCCAGAACGAACCAGAAAACATACAGAATGAACTATGCTCCATATGTGGTGGGGAGGAAATAACAGGCTGCAGCTGCTGCTTAAGAGTCCAGAGAAGGAATGTTGGTGGTGCCACATTACACTGCATCTTCTTTTATTAAATACTGCTTTCTTGCTTAGTGCAAAAAACACCATACTGAAAGGGCAGTATCCTTAGCTTCCTGACCACTGAGTATACCCCCTCCAGCTCTTGCAGCCAAATATCTATTACTAATGCTTTCATACAACATCACCTTATGATCACATCCTAAAACTGTTGATATGAAGACTATTCCTAATCTAGACACAAATTTATTCAAGTTTAGTATGCCTTTACCAAAGTATCGTTAAAAAAAGTAAAAACAACAAGTCACTAACAAAATTACAAAATGGATTTATTGCAAAGGCATAAAGTAAATTTTACAAATAAAATGAAGTGGTTAGTGGGTGTTTCCAAAAGAATTCACTGCATCTGCAACACAAATAGAAAGCTAACTATTTCTAGGACAATCTAAACATTATTTCTGGGTGGAAAAATCTTAAGTCAGCTTGTTATTCAAGCTTGAGGGACCAAAAACAAAGCAAGACCCAAAACAAAACTACCTGTGTGCAGTGATTAAACATCCTAAAAATAATTAGGCTTTGAAATTCTTAGAAAAACTTCAAAATGCCATAATTTCTAAAATATGCAACATACTGAATTAAACATTCAAAATGCATTTCTACTATCAATTTCTTTTCTTTTTTTAAACTGGTCAGTTTCTAGGAAAATAGCTTAATGGGACATGTTGGGATGCCAAAGGTTTCCTTTAATTGCAAATGCATGTCTTTTCCCCTTCACATTTGAACTCTGGTAACTTGAAAATCACCCTCTCTTTAAATGTAAGTATGAGGAAATATAGAGTCAGCCTCTTCTTTAACTTGGACCATTTTGTACTGGAGGAACACCTCTTACTGGAAAAGGTTGAGCTGGCTATAGAGAACAAACCAAGATTGTAGTGATGAAGATCCAAGAATGCTTACAAAGTCATTTTTGTCCCATTTATAAACTAATTCTCACAAATACACACGAATCCTGCTGGGAATACATTATGTACAGATACAGTATTTGGTTTGCAGTATGGACACTGAAATGCTGATGGAAAATAGCAGGTAGGCAGGAGGGTTTATGCAAATCTCTACATACAATCCTGAACGAGTACTTAAGTGCCTCTGCAGTTTTAGCACTTTTTCTATCCTGTCGCTGTATGTACACTTTACGATGTTCACTCTTCCCAAAAAAACCCTCAAACAATAAAACATGCCTTTAACCCGTAAAAACTGAAAAACAAAAATGAAGTTTGACAGGGATGCCTATTGTTAAAATAAGATCTTCTAATATAGGATTATTAAGAGATTTGAAGTGCAACGGAATAGCTGGATCTTACTGCTGTGCTTAATATTAACTGGACATTTCACTGATTTTTAACCCACCCACCCACCCCCCACACACACACACCACACTCAACTGCTGATAAGGCCAATCAATTCAAATTCTTGGTTAACAGTAAAGAGTCTGAACTCTAAAAAAATGTCCATAGCATCACAGAGTTGCCATTCTTGGGGTAATTTCACTAGCACTTTTATTCTTTTTCTCTAGAATTTTACGTCATATATATGCACACACACATTTATAGAGAACATTAAAAAAGCCATTTGCAAAACACACTTTATGTTACAATATATGGAGAAGAGCAAGATGTGTTGTAGTTAACACCACATTCTCCACACAAGTAAATGGACTGGCTTATACGAGCACAGAGTCTTCTGCATCCACGTTGCACACTTTAAAAAAATCAAGGATTTCTATCAACAGTCAATGATACCATTGGCAGCCTACTACCTTGCAATATCGCTCGTGCCCACTTATTGCAAAAAAAAAAAAAAGATTTTGTCTGAAGGTTTATGACTGATTTTAACTTTAGTTTTGACATTTCCGTTCATTATCTAGTATGTGAATGTTATACACTACAGAGTCCACTGTGTATTAGCCATGTTTATAGATGAATGTATATCTGTACTGAAGTAACTTCAGTCGGAACACCCATGCTTATTCCTGAATAAATCCAGTTGCTTCCAACCCCCCCCCCCAAAAAAAACCTCAGAATGCCAGATGTTAAGCATCCAAAAATACAGTTGTAGCTTCACTGTGGATGAGTTTGTAGTCCGTTAGAAAAGTAGATCATACATACAAAGGTATAAGAACATGTAAGTCTCTCGCAGAAGGCAGTCCTTTAAGCAATGCAGCCATCCAGGCAATCCTTCAAACCTTAAAGATGTTTAAACCGGCATTGCTTTGGAAAGTGCCACTGATTTCAGTAGATTCTTCCACGACTGCGGTTACCACGTCCACCCCATCCTCTCCCTCGTCCACCACGGAAACCACCTCTTTGCTCTGGAAAGAAAGATCCAATATTTAAAGGTCTGATGAACAGCAACCACAACTCGTGATGTTTCTTCCTTTTACCTGGAATTATCTGATTAGTGAATCAGAGAGAGTTGAGAAAAAAGGAGTATTTTAATTGTGCAGTGCCACTGGACAAGAGTTGGGGACAAGCAGGACTAAATTTTATTGTGCAGGGCTTGTGGACGACCATTGCTATCCATTTCTTGATGCAACTTTTTTTCTGGATAGAAGCCTTTAACTATTTTTGTTGTTCCACTGACATTAGCCACGTTTTCCTACACCCACAGGGTTTGAAATTGTGCTTTTAAACACTTGTGTCTAAAATCTAATTTATACCATCCACTGGTGGCACACAAGATTTTTGGGGGGCTGGTGTAAAACAGAAAACCCTGCAAGCTGAAAAAACTGCCTGCCTCCAAAATTTTGGGGCTTGCTCCTAGAGCCAAAGCAAATTTGTTGAGCTCCGTCTCAGTGACCTGACCAGTTCTTATTTCTCTTCATCCAGCTTTACTTCATTAAGGAGTAACTGAGGATTTTTTTCAATACACCCAAGGCGGCATAGATGATAACAGGGATATCAGTAAAAAACACCCCCAAATACAAAGACTCCGTTAAATCTTGCAGCTGTAAACAAAATTATATTTAAGATTTGTCCCTCCATATAGTAGAACCATAAACACCACATACCATAAGAAAAGTTTCCGAGGTTACTACTGTATTTTCCACTGGGTGGGTTATATATCTGTCTGGCATCTCTTTTTGGTCCTGCTGGAACTTTCTTTGCCGGTAAGTCTGAAGGTGTATCTTCATTGGCTCTTTTTTGCCTTCAAAAGACAACACAGACCAAATCAAGATTCAGAAATTGCTACAGAACATGTTGCATTACAAGTTAATAAAAATGTTCCACAGAAGGTTTTTTTAAACAAATTCCATTAAAAATGCCTACTTAATCAAAGACACTCTTACAACATCTTAACAACCAAAGCTGCTATACTGCTTACAGTTCAGAAATGCTTAAAATAGACACAGGTAAGCTTTCACTGAGACACTACTAGTTTTTCACAGCAGAATGTAAACACTGTTTGAATTTTTTTAAACAACTCTAATGCTACTTGCTTGTTTTCAAGAAGCTTCTACTCAGATAAACAGAGATTTTGCCTAGAAAATGACTCCTCGATTGAACATCTTTTCGGATCAAATAACAAAGAAATCATAACCAGGATCCCAAGCATCCACATGGTGTTGTGTGCACATGAGCGCACGTTCACAAGATAGCTTTTTAACTCTGGCAGTAGCCCCCTGTATTCCCTGTAGGTTATACATCCTCTGAGGCATGAATAACTGCTGCTGCTGGAGGAAAAAAAAGTCACTCACTTTACCATGAATTCATGGGAAAACTTTGGATGTCGGGTAGCCCAATCCTGTTCTGCCAAGGCTGCCTGCCAGATCCTGAGCTCTACTCGGGGAAGAGGATGCTTGTCCCCTTTCTTGGGTGTAACTGAGGCTGGGGCCGATCGGCCTCCTCGGAATTCCATTAGCTATTTTGCTGGCGGAAGATGGAGGAGGTCGTGTAACAGCTCAGCCAATCGGCAGGGGTCAGGATACGGCCGAAGCCGTCCCTTGCCCCCTCCCCGATCGGCTGGGCCTATGGCCGGCCTCCGTTTGCTGCCGAACCCCCCCCCCCCTCTGCTGGATCCTTACCTGGGTCTGGTGGCGGGCGGGACACGGTCCAGGTAGCGGAGCAGGGCAGGCCGGCCTTGTGCTGACCTTCCCTGCTCTCGAATCGTCACAAAAGTGCTTTACGGCACTTTTGCGACGGCTTAGGGAGGCAGAACGTTTGTTCCGTGGCCCTAATTTAGGACAGGATTGCGCTGTGAGCCTCTTAGGAGGATCCAAGTCTATACATAGAAACTACTCTTTGTTTGCTAAAAGATTTTCTTTGTTTTCTCTCTTATTCTCTTGCACCAATGCTCTGGCAATGCCGCCTTAGATTCCTTTTACCATAATGCTTTTGGCATGTACTTATTTATATACATCTAAAGCAAAATTACAACATTACACTAAGAGAGACCTTCTGGCGTGTGGGTAAAGGGAAGAGTTTAAAAATAGCTCAAAACTCATTCACTGATAACTTACCCAACATCAGACTTCTGCACAGGTTTCCAAGACAGCGTAACTGTGCTCTTGTATGAAGGGGGAATGTGAAAGAGATCCTAAAAGCAAACGTGGAAAAAAGGGAGGACTTTTTTTTTTAGATTAAATGTACACTAGTTAAACACTATATAATCCTCATTATACTTCTAACAAAATAACATTTAGACTGCAATCCTATGCACACTTAGCAGGGAGTAAGTTCCACTGAACTCAATGGAATTTACTTCTGAATAGGCATACATAGGATTGCACTGTTTGATTTCAGGAAACTTGAGAAAAAACTACTGTATTTTATTTGATCATGAAAAAGATTTCCTGGAAAATCTCATTTTTAAAAAGTTATTCTACACACACTAACTTGCTGTAACACAGCGGTTCTCAAATAGTGGGGCGCGCCCCCCAGGGGGGGCGTGAGGCCCCACAAAGGGGGGCTCGACCACCACAGTCGCCCTCCGCACACTCCGAGGCCGGCCCAGGAGCCGGCCTCGGAGCGTCCGGAACGGCCGGCGCTCCAGGGCCTTCTGAAGGCCCAAGCGTCAATCCGGGTATTTTTGATGTTTTCGCTCATGCGCAGAGACGAAAACGGGTCTGCGCATGAGCGAAAACATCAAAAATACCCGGATTGACGCTTGTGTCTTCAGAAGGCCCTGGAGCGCCAGCCGTTCCGGACGCTCCGAGGCCGGCTCCCGGGCCGGCCTCGGAGCGTGCGGAGGGCGACGCGAAGGGGGGGCGCCATCCCCCAAAATCGGGTGACGGGGGGGCGCGGGGAAATTTTTTTGAGAACCACTGCTGTAACAGCAACAACAATGTAGTTTCTTAGGTTTTTGCGACCGGTGCATATCTTAGAATTAAAAATGTTTACCAGGTTATCTGGTCGTTTATTTGGTTCACAGATTAAAAACTGTCCCAACATTTCGCTAGGATGTATCCCTATCATCTTCATCATCATATATCCTAGCAAAATGTTGGAACAGTTTTAATCTGTGAACCAAATAAGCGACCAGATAACCTGGTAAATATTTTTAATTCTAAGCTACAAAAATGTTTCATAGTTGCTATCATGCTCTAGTACAGTGGTTCTCAAACTGTGGGTCATGACCCACCATTGAGAGAACTTTCGCTGTCCCCTGCCTCCTTAAGGGGCGGGGACAGCATGGGGGATCGCCACCACCGCTGCCGCAAAAGTGCCCAAAACGCCCCCCCCCCCACGCACTTACTGGGGCTTGGTGGAGCTTCAGGGAGGCCTGTACGACCCTCTGCAGGCCTCTCCGATCTTCGGATCGTCATTTTGCAGCGATCTTCGGGCACTTCTGGTTTTCGAGAAAACCGGAAGCACCCGAAGATCACCACAAAACGGCAATCCAAAGATCGGGGAGGTCTGCAGAGGGTTGCACAGGCCTCCCCGAAGCTCCCCCAAGCCCCGGTAAGTGCAGGGGGCATTTGGGGGGCAGTTTCGGCAGCAGCGATGGTGGAGATCCCCTGGATCGCTGCCGCTGCTGGCTCTGCCCCTGCAAACACTCAATGTTGAGAAACGCTGCTCTAGTAATTTGTTACAATGGCTTCTTGGAGGGTTTTACTTACTCTCTGTAGTTTTACAGTAAGACGTATCACTGAAGCAACAAAAGGGAAAAAACCCACAATATCCACTTTGCCATTGTATAGGCTGAAGCAATAGTAATCCTGATTTCAGGGACAAAGTTTTGCTTCAAAAACCAAAAGTAATTGAAGCAGGTAACTATCATGCCGTTCTCCTATCTACAGCTTGTAAAGAATCTGATGAACTCTTATACATTAAGACATACACATACTACATTTTTCATAGACTTGGTGCAATGCTCAAGTACAACAGAGCAAAGAGAGATTCTAAATTCCAGATATTCTTGGTAAATTTGTCCTTGTCATATCTACGCAAACAAGAACAGACTGGCCATCAATTGTTTCAGGACTAGTGTTTTCTCCAAACGATCTTTTTAATACAAATATTGTACTAACAAAAATAGAGTTGCTTACCTTGATTAAAACATTGATGTTATTTGTAATTTTCAATGCAACCACTTTAATTTTGTTCTGCAAAAAGGAGAATAGAAAGGCTGTTTCAACTGCCATATTTAAACCATTTTAATGCCTACAATTAAGACTTAAAGGCCTATAGGTAGGCTTACCATATCCAAAGGGGGACAGGGTGCCTACACCTTTAACCATTGTAAAAAGAGGGAATTTGGGCAGGTGCAGCTTGTTGCACCCTTCCATTATGAGCTGCACCTGCCCAAATGCCCTCTTTTTACAATGGTTAAAGGTGTAGGCACCCTGTCCCCCTTTGGATATGGTAAGCCTACCTATAGGGATAAATAGTTAACACGCTGAAGATAATTATTTACAGAGGGTCCCTGTAATATGTTTCCCACATTTAAATCTTAAAATTGTAAGCCCTTTTGGAACAGGGAGCCATTTAGTTATTTGATATTTCTCTGTAAACTGCTTTGTGAATTTACAGTTCATAGTTATACTTTTTGGTTGAAAAGTGGTATATAAATATTCTTGTTATTATTATTACTATTAATAAGAATAAGAATAATATCTCTCAACAGAAATTGTGCCCTCTGCTCAAGTTTGAAAGTCTTCATGCTTATAAAAGCCAGACAAATTAAATTACTCATATGCAACTAATATGCAGTTTAGTTGTAGCCCTCTGGCTACATCTAGTTGTCCTTTTCCAATTTCTGGAAACAATGATGTTAAATTGATTAACTGCACAATCCTGTGTAAGATGGCCGGCCGCCGCATCCTACCTTGTTCGTTCCCTTCCCCAGGTGCAAGCTGGCCGGAGTCCTATGGGCCTCCTCAGATGTACGCCAGCTATGAAGCTGACGTACATCCAAGGTGTGGGAGTAAGGCTGGCTAGGCCCGGGAATGCCGCCGATATCCCCACCCTCTCCCAGCCCTGGCTGGCCAATGGCCAACCCCCCCCAGGCTACCCTTTCCCACCCTCCCCCCGCCCCTGCACCAACTGGTGCAGGACTTGCCTCCACCGGTGGGTGCTGGGTCTGGAGGGCAGAGGAGCGAGGGCTGCCGGACTCCGCGCCAGAAGCCCTTATTCTAGTTCAGTGTTTCTCAAAGTTGATCTGGGGGATCACAGCTGCCGCAACCTCCCTCCCCGCACTTACCGGGGCTTGAGGGAGCATTGGGGAGGCCTGCACAACCTTCTGCAGGCCTCCCCGATCTTCGGATCGCCATTTTGCGGTGATCTTCGGGTGCTTCAATTTTTCGCGAAAACAGGAAGTGCCCAAAGATCGCTGCAAAACGGCGATCCGAAGATCGGGGACGCCTGCAGAGGGTCGCGCAGGCCTCCCCGATGTTCCTCCAAGCCCCAGTAAGTGCGGGGGAGGGCCCTGTTTCGGGCACTTGTGGTGGCAGTGATCCCCTGGATCGTCGCCGCCATGCTGCCCCCACCCCTTCAGGGGGCAGGGGGTAGCTTCGGTTCTCAATGGTGGGTCGCGACCCACCACTTTGAGAACCACTGCTCTAGTCATTTACGTGCTTTTTAATGGCTTAGAACAGTTAAGAGGTTAGTTAAAGAGGATCACATCGTAAATAATGCACCAACATTTCTGTTACTTAAGACCCATAACAAGTATCAGAGATGAGCCTATACCACTCAAGTCAGCTGCCTAAAGATGCTCTTGGTCAATGTGTATGTATGTGTTGTTACCCCAAAGCGATGGCAGCAATGCCAAATGCAGCGTTAAGCCTAAAGCCTAATTCAGTTTCCTGAGGCTGTGGACACACCAGGCAATCACCTCCCACTAGGCCCCTTTCTATGTTACTCCCTTTGCTTGGACTTTTCCACAAAGTGGAGTACACCTTTATGAATGCATACAAATGTACATGTGAGAATACCTTCTTTGATTTTATTGCTGCTCTGCTTACTTGTTTCTGAATTTTTTAATGCTCTTTGTTCTTGGATTTATCATTTTGGTGCTGTTTTGTTTCTCAACCTTTGTGTTTTGACAACTGTAATTCTTTTAAATTGAGTCTGACTAGTGAAAGGTAGAAGACTTACACACGGAAATTATACTGATGCAATAGACACTTTGATAAATATAGCCAAAGCTGCGCTATTACAGGGGGCTACATACCTCTTCTGTCTTTAGTGCTTCTCCTGTTTTGCCTTGGAGTGCCAAACGAAGTTGTCGGATGTAGACCTGCAGACCTCTAGCAAAATACTGTAGTCTAATAAAACAGAATATTTTCAAGGTAAGTACTACAGTAGCACACACACACACAAAAGCCAAGGTTAAGCTTTTCAGAGCAGAATAAAACAGGTGATTGGTGCTACTCCCCTCCCTCCCCCCAAACCAGGCCCCACTAGAAGTGTTGCATAGTAAGCCTTGGATTCATGTTGTTTGCTGCTAATCAAAGTGACATTTGGTTTGCATTCGCAAAGTGACATTTGGTTTCAAAACCCTCAAACCCTTTATGCATTTTAGCCAGTATCTCCAACAGCATACCAAATGGCAAGTCAATTTGAACTAGGATACGTGCAGATGAATCACTGATGTTAGCTGATTTGCTTTTTTTATACCTTATAAAGTATTAAATTAATATTAGTAGTTAGCAGTAGTTGATTGGCACATTTGTTTCACAAATGAGAAAAATACTCCTTTTATGCCAAGAGGTCCATACCAGTTAATGCTAACAGCTGCATGTTTTGGGGGATCTCAACTCATGAAACTTTTCGTAAGAAAAAAATAAAGGCTTAAATTTTCTATTTCACCAGCTTTTGACAGGGAAGGGTAGGGGCTTAATGTTGTATTACATATGTATTTTATATTTATATGTATTTTATAATGCAGATGTTTTTTGATGTTGTGAGCCACCTTGGAATATAAATTAATCGATAAAGAAACCAACTAGATGATTCACACTAATTTTTTTAAAGGGATAAGAAAAAAATTAAGTAGTGAAAAAAAGCAAGATTAAGGAATTTAAACTCAAAGGGTTATATCGTCAGCAGTGATTAAAATACAGCAGTGTGCCTTGGGCAGTCAGAATGGTGTAGTGGTTTGGGAGTTGGACTCAGACCTGGAAGATCCAGGTTCAAATCCCTGCTCAGCCATGAAGCTTCCTGGGTGACCTTGGGCCAGTCACTATCTCTCAGCCCCACCTACCTCACAGGGTTGTTGTGAGGACAAAAGGAGGGGAGGAACTATGTACACCACCACCCTGAGCTCCTTGGAGGAAGGGTGATATAAAAATGTGAAAAAATCAATCAATCAATCAATCAATCAATCAATCAATAAACTAGGGTCTCCAGAAATTCCAGTTTGGGGCTCTCCATTTATTTTGAGATGCACCACATTCATGCCCCATGAAGTAGGAGCAATACCTTCAATATTTTCAACCTCAAGTTCTAGTTTCCCCATTTTTGTTTTTGGGTCGTGAGGTTCAGGGTCTACCTATTAATCTTAAACATAAAGATCTTAGAATCAAGTCTCTGGAGGAGACAGTAGTTTCTACACAGACATTTCCAGCACATCCATTTCTGTAATTCTGGTGAAGCTGTACTAAAGTAAATATTTTACATTTTCTGAAATGCTACCTGATCTTAAAGTCTTTCAGTTTCTCGGTGTTCAGCTTAGCAGTCAGAAAGTCTGGAAGTTTTCGGCCCAGTTGATGAAAACTATACAACAAACACTCCACGTAGCTAAACTGCAACTTGGGCTCTTCGTTGCCAGCATTCTCCCCATTCTCTGCTTCTTCTGGAGGGAGTGGCATGTACTCCTGAAGGAGAGAAACCAGAAAGTCACAGAAAACTCTTTACTCTATCTGTGTGCCGTTCATCATGCCACTGCCCCAATAACATACTGCTTACATTCAATTGATTCCACCTGCCACTGTATTAATCTCCCTTTACTATAAAAGCTTAAGAAGCCTATACTTCTGTCGCCTCCCAGCTGCCAGTATCGGGTGATTACACTGGTCAACACACTTTTTCTGGCATAAGGTTCCAATGGTTTTAAGGTAATTTTGGGGTGCTGATTTGAAAAACAGCAAATTTACACTGGTCTACAAAATTATTATGGCCAGCGGGTGGCGCAGTGGGTTAAACCACTGAACCATAAGCTGTCGATCGAAAGGTCGGCAGTTCGATTCCCGTGACGGGGTGAGTGCTCGTTGCTTGGCCAGCTCCTGCCAACCTAGCAGTTCCAAAGCATGTCAATGCGAGTAGATAAATAGGTACCGCTTGCGGGAAGGTAAACAGCGCTCCGTGTTCCAGCTGCATGCTATGCGCTGCGGCAAGGAGAGTCATGCTGGCCACATGACCACGGAGGCGTCTTCGGACAACGCTGGCTCTTCGGCTTTGAAATGGAGATGAGCACCACACCCTAGAGTCGGACACGACTGGACTTAACTGTCAGGGGATACCTTTACCTTTACCAAATTATTATTTTTTCTGGCCTGGACTTTTGCTGCTGTTTTAGACTAATTTCAGGGTGCTGATTCCAAATCAGATTTGCTCTATCACATCTTGTTTTTATGCTATCGGCATACCCCATTTTCATGATGCCAAACCTGATGCCAGATTTGGAATCAGCGCCCCAAAATTACCTTAAAACTATTGGAATACCTTATGCCAGAAAAAGTGTGTTGACCAGGTACCCCCTTATCACGGTCCAATTTTCTGAAGTACCCCCTGCTAATTAACTGCTAATTAATTGGATTAATCAATTAAGTAATTAATCATTAAGTAAGAAAGTACTAACACAAATTTGAAAAGTCTTATTTAACTCTGTGTGTGTGTGTGTGTGTGTGTGTGTGTGTGTGTGTGTGTGTGTGTGTGAGAGAGAGACAGACAGACAGACAGACAGACAGACAGAGACAGACAGACATATGCAAAGATCTCTTTTTTTCTCCAAGTTACACTTCCCAAAATCAGCTCCTCCCTCCCCACCGAAGTACATTTTCCAAAGTACAAAAATAAGCCCAAAACCAAAATCAGAGAGACAGAAGGGCTCCGAAAATAATTAAAATTTAAAATCCATGTTAATTAACACTTAATTAGCTGCTGATGGGGCAGATAAGGGGCAGGGCTTGGCATACCCCCAGCAAGAGGTCCGCATACCCCTAGGGGTACCCGTACCACAGGTTGAGAACCCCTGTTGTAGCCATTGTTAGATCACGCCCTGCAGAAGGAAAATATTAAATAAATGTGGATATCTACATAAAATGATATTATAAACACACTATCCTAAAAATACAGCACCATATTTTAACACTAAAGCAGCCACTGACTCGCAACAACTTGCAATCATAAGTGACAAAGAGTTAAATTTGGGTAAAATCAATGAAAATGGGGTATGCCAATAGCATAAAAACGAGGTGTGATAGAGCAAATCTAAGATCAGATTTGGAATCAGCACCCTGAAATTATTCTAAAACAGCTGCAAATGTCCAGGCCAGAAAAAATAATAATTTTGTAGACCAGTCTAAATTTGCTGTTTTTCACTGATTTTATCAAATGCAATATTTGATATCTCAAAAACCTGATGTGATAGACAAAAACTGATGCCAGATTTAGAATCAGCACCCTGAAATTAGTCTAAAACAGCTGCAAAAGCCCAGGCCAGAAAAACAAAAAAAATTTTTTGTAGACCCTTTATTTGATCCCTTTCCAGCAGTGTTTCCCAAACTGGGAAGCGCGGCTCTCAGGGGAGCCACAGAAACCAACCAGGGGAGCCGCAGAGTGCCATGGAATCCTCTCAGAAAACGGTGCAATGCCAATTGGCAGACATCAACATAATGTAATGGGGACCCACGACCAATGGTCGCCAATGGTCAAGGGAGTCGCAGGTTGAAAAGGTTTGGGAAACACTGCTTTACAATGATAATCAAGGTGGCTCACACAATAATATTAAACACTAAAATATACAATTACAATAAAATATACAATAAATATACAAATATACAGCTAATACAGAGAACAGCCCCTGAAATAACCTTAAAGTAACCTTTAAGAACTAACAATTCTAATACAGGCTTAGCGAACATAAACTTAGTGAACATTTGCTACATAATTCTACTCGTTATTAAAACGTGACTCATATACATGAGTAGTTTTAAAATGGAGTTTTCCATCATTACCAGGCAATTCCAGAGGGACTTGCTATAGCATAATTGGAAACCTAATAAACACCAATTACAAACTTTTACTAGATCGCTAAATCTGGATCATCCTCTTACCAATAATTTATCAAAAAGTTTCTTTAAGTTTGATTCTAGCTTTTCCATGTCTCCACAGAAGGAACTCATCTCAGCCAGCAGTTTCAGTACCTGAAAACACACACAATTCTTGGAAAATTAAGACTTGCAACTTGACAGCATTACCACTTTAAAAAAAGAACATTTTTTTTAAAGAAGGAAAGAGACAGGAGGGGGGGGGGGTTCTGCCTGCACATTCCAAAAGGTTCTCATGCTCCTACTTCCCACTTATCCTCCTCTGCATACCCAAGGAAATGGAAATATCCCACTTTATTATTATTATTATTTAGTGTCATTAATGTGAGCTTTACAACTAACCACAGCTCCTTCTTAGATTTTAACTAAGGTAAACTGTGGTTTGTTAACAAATCAGGAAATCAATCTACGGTTTGATCCTGGTTTATTTTTTTAACCAAGAGTACCTTAAGTTTGGACATAACAGGAAACTGTGGTTAGTTCAGAAAGTTTCTGCTTTCACTTTAATCTCTTCCTGGGCACACAGAATAGAGCAGAGTGCACAAGCTTGCAGGGAAGGGAAGCATATTTATATCACTGAATATATGGTCTAAATCAGGGGTTCTTAAAGTGCTGGGTTTCAACCTACCACTTTTTCCGGAAGTGGGCAATATGCCCTTAACAGGGGTGGCCAGCCCGAATGTTGTCGTCTGTGCTCCAGGATTGTGTCCACCACTGACACAGAAACGCTGTTTGCAATGTACCTGGTTGCCCTGCCAGTTCCCCAAAGGGTCCGGGGCTCCAAACGGCTCCAGCAAAACCCAGAAATGGGCTTTGTGATGCAATCAGAGTCGTTTGGAGCCTTGGGGAGGCCTGCAGAGGTGGCAGTGGGCCGGACCGTTTGAGGAGCTGGCAGGGCAACCAGGTACATTGCAAACAGCGTTTCTGTGTTGTCGTCGGCCGCTATCCTGGAACACTGCCTTCGACATCACCCTGCCCCCGCAAAGACTTACAGGGGAGTAAACGTTCCTGTAGGACTTTGCGAAACGCTGGCCTAGATGACCATTTGAACCACCCCAATGTCAAGGACATGTTAAGTGACTGAAGATGCTGATTTTGGAAAGATTGTGCCTACTGTGGGAAAACTTGGCAATAGCTGGAAAGTGCAGTTTAAGATGAGAATAGGGAGGAAGTAGGGAGGTCTAGGATGAGAAGTGGGGATATTAGCATTTGGTGTTTCTGATCGTGTTTTAAAAATGCTTTAATAGAAATTTAAAGCTAAAAGGTTAATGTTCAACAATAGCAACAAATTTCTTTCTGCCTCCATTAGACATACCATGGACAACTGCAATTCATGCTGAAATATTAGATATTATTGGATTAGTTTACCTCTAATTGTATATCAAGGCCTTCAACTGGGGTGGTCAGAGAGCTCAAATTTGGTAGCACATGCTCACAGAAGTAAGTTACAAATCGTGTGGAGTGAACGTTTTTCTGTGGAAAATCAAAACAGCACATGTTACTGCAACGTTTCTCCCCCACAGTTCCTTGCGTAACTTCAACCTTTCAATCAACCAGCACTAAAATAAGAAATCTTGGTATTAGGCATTGTTAAATTATCATATCATCAGGTAAACACGACCTTAATTTTCCATATGACTGAAACTTTCAAAGCTTATGTAAAGCAAGATGTTCAGCTAAATGGGAGTGCTGCTTACATGGAATTACAGAACTAGCTACTTGCCCAGGTCAAGTGATAATCTCAATCAATACTCAAATGCAGACTGGTAATTTTGGAGGTGGGCTGTCTTTTTTTTCTTCTACAAAACTGAATTACAACAACATTCCTAGTATAGTCCTAAAGAATTCAGTCGTGATTCAAAAAAGGGGAATACAACAGAATGTCTATTAGGTCTGGTTAAAAAGAAATGTTAGCATAAGCTTGAACAAGAAGAACAAAGCAAAAAATCCCCAACTGGCAGTTCCAAATTGCATATGCCATACAAGCATCTATTACTAATCCATTTTATTGAAGCTTTTCCTTAATTCGGCTCCTGTAGGCTATATAATATTTTATTTCAGGCACAGACAAAAAGATAACTGCTTGTCCCTTGACTGTGGTGGGGAAGGAGCAAGGTGTGAAGCACCTACAAGCACTCCTCCCCAACATCCAGGTTTCCTATAGAGTTGCACAACATTGTTCAAAGGATAAAGCACCATCTTTATTTTACAGATAGACAACCTTCATGAAGCTTTCCAATGAACAAACCAGTGCCAGGAATAGATATGACAGTTTTTTAAACCCAGGCCTCCAGTCTTACAGTAGAAAAACCCTTCCTCTCTCATTACTACTCTCAAAAAATATGATTTGACTTTCTAGTATTCCTAACATAGTTGAATCAGAAACTAGGGCTGTTCATTTGGCAGGACTAATACCATAAAGCAGACAAGAGTCTAGTATTAAAAAATTATATAGTCATAAAAGGGGAAAAAAATCAAGTTTTTAAGGTTATATTATTGACTTCTTACTGGTGACATTTTTCTCACAAGCCATTCGTGACTAACTGATGTACCAATATATGCTGAAGATCACAACCAGAAGAGAAATGTCAGAGTTTATGAAAAATACACAAATTCTTCATTTCATAAGCTTGTGTGCAAGGGCAATGAGAAGAGATCTATACAAACAAATAACTAACAGCAGCCTTGTCGTTTTACACAGCCATAACTGCCATTCTGGGATATTCATTCTAACAGCCAATACACTGTGCTGACGAGATGCGACTATCAAAGATTTCCATAAACCTTTTTTTAACATACTTACTGAGAAAAGTGGGACAGCTTGACGAGTGCACTGCAAGAGTCTATCCACACAATCGGGGTCTGATGGGTTGAAGGTCTGTTCTAGATCAGCTTGTTCAGCCACCAGTTCAACTAGCTGCTGCCTCCCACTCACTGTCTGCAGGCTTTTTAAGCCAGATAGTATCTTCATGAATAAGACAAACTCTTCACCTGTCACATCCTCAAGTACCTTAAGCGGAACAAAGAATACAGAGGTAGAAAATATACAGCCATAATGCAACGAGGGGGAACGACGACCCCTCCATGTTAGTTTTAGCTGCACGTGACATTTGTTTTTTGTTGTTTTTCCTCAACAAAATGGCAATTTTGGAATACAAGTTACATAGGAAGCTGCCTTATTCCAAGTCAGACTATTTGTCATCTAGCTCAGTACTGCTGACATTGACCCTCTAGGCTTTCAGACAAGAATCTCCCCCTCTAGTCTTCCTGTAGATGCTGGGGATTGAACCTGGGACCTTCTGCATGCAACGGCCCCTTCTCAAAATTGCTTTATAATGCTCTTCCTATTTAGTCTCGGAGCTTCTATGAAGTGAGGGTTAAGCTCCAGTGGAGTGATCTGTCCAAGGCCAGGCAATGTCCAAGTAGCAACTGAATCCAAGCAATCACTTAAGTTTCATCATTCTGAGAACATGACGTCCCTCTTTAAATCCCTGCAATGGCTTCCTGTCCAGTCCTGGATCAAGCACAAGCTTCTGATCCTTACCTTCAGAGTCCCTCATGGCCTCACTACTCCTTACCTTTCTGCTACATTCTGCCCATGACCTTTGCTCCTCCAACACCACCACCACCCTCAGTTGGCCAAACGTTTTCTGCTCCCTCAAACAGCTCTTGACCCTTTTTCCTGGCTACCCCATATGCATGAACCTCCCTCCCTGGTCACCTGAGGGATGATGCTTCCCTCTTTCTTCCTTCAAATCCCTTCTCAAAACCCACCTTTATTAATCTATTCTCTAGTAGTAAATCTATCTTACTGCAACCAACCTTAAAATACATATACATTAAATATATATGTACTACGTATCATTAAGTACTATGTATCCCAGTCCATCTATCTTACTGCAACCAACCTTAAAATACATATACATTAAATAATCACATATTCTTTCCCATCTTCCCTGATAACAATTCTCTCCCCTTCCTCTGTGGTCTCCCTTGTGTCCATTGTAGATGGCAAGTCCTTGGGGTAGGAACTGACTTTCTTCTCCTATTATATTATTTTCTATTGTACCGTCGGCACTATACAAATAAATATTTACTAAATCACACCAAGTCTTTGACAGCTGTGAATAACTTCACTTGTTTAAGATAATGTTAAGTTATAATATGAAAGAACACAGTAGAATTGATTTTGAAAAAAAAAAGGAAAAAAAAGGTCCCAGGCTGCTTACATTTATATCATGGATTCATATCATATTTCATATCATGGATTCATATCATATATTACCCAATGCGACACCTGGATATAGTACAGTGAAACCTTGGATTGCGAGTAACTTGGTTTGCGAGTGCTTTGCAAGACGAGCAAAATTGTTTTCTAAATTTTGACTTGATAAACGAGCAATGTCTTGCAAAACGAGTACATTGTGTTCTCCAAGGTATCTCTCTGTGTGTTTGCAGAGTAACAATAGTGTCTCCTGGGCAACAAACTGCCCTCATTAACTGCTCATTAACACTCTGTTATCCCTCTGCTAGAGGCTCCATTTGTGCAGAATAGCAGCTCAGACTTTGCTTTGCAACTTCTGTCTTGCAGACCTCATTAACAAGCTGTTTCCCCTACCCCATCTGCCTCTAGCAAAGACTCTGCAGAACAAGGCTCAGGTTTTGCATATCAGACAGTTGCAAAGTGAGCTACAGTTTGGAAGAGCAAAGAAGTACTCTGCAGGGCAGCTTCTTAATTAGCTGAGCCCAGGAGATAATGCAGACACACACAAAGATCTCTTGCAGAATAACGAATCATCTGAGTTTCCATTATTTTTTATGGGAAAATTTGCTTTGATATAAGAGTGCTTTGGATTACAAGCACGTTTCTGGAACCAATTATGCTCACAATCCAAGGTTCCACTGTACTTGTTAAAAATGGCTGACTCAAATTATCTGTGTCATGACACATGGTTTATCTAAATTAATGTACTCATATACACACCTTCTTGGACTCTGTTAGTATGAGTTCTTCTACCTCTTTTGTTAACACCTCTTCAGGCAAGGTTTTAAGTTTTGTAGAAAGGAATTTGATGGCTCGCTCACGCACAATATCCTCCCCTTG
The DNA here is from genome assembly GCA_026170595.1 of Plestiodon gilberti rubricaudatus. Lineage (NCBI taxonomy): Eukaryota > Metazoa > Chordata > Lepidosauria > Squamata > Scincidae > Plestiodon > Plestiodon gilberti. The sequence goes on along the minus strand of JANXHW010000001.1, from coordinate 250,663,959 downwards.
AAGAATCTGACTGAATAAACCACCCAGTGTTCCTAAAATACAAAGATCAAATAATACACATTCTTTTATAATGGAAAAAAGCTAAGCATTGTTGTGCCAACTGCAACATCTTAGAAATGGAAATTAAAGCACAGATCACAGCTGCACAGAAACAGGGACAATAGCTTTCCAAATGCTTATAAAACATCTATAACCACACGAGCAGAAGAAGTGCAGTTGATTTCAAAAGGATGCATTAAGCACTTCTGAACGATTATTGAAATACCTAACTCTGTGTACTTGGTATCTTTAAAAATGCTTCCACTATTTATTTATTTTTGGTCAAAAACAGCACAGGTATTCAGCACAGTCGTCTGGCTCAGGACGTAGAGCGCTCGTCTCATAAATCTGCCTGAAGATCTGCAGGACAGCAGTTCAATACGTCCAGAAGTCTGTCGGAGAGCTGCTGGCACGCCGAACTGATAAGCTGGAGAGTCTTTGTGGGGGAGTGAAACTGCTGCTGCAACACTTGAGTGACAATCAAGGTTGCCTGTGTTATCTGAAGCTGAAGCGTGCTGAGGCGAATGCCAGAGAGAGAGAGAGAGAGAGCTGGACTGTGAAAGCAACATCTCAAATGAAGGGTTATATGAAAGACTAGAACGTTATTATATTGTAAAAACCCCTTGGGGTTTAGAACAGCCTGCCCATGTACACCGCCTTGAATAAAGTCAGAGGAAAAATCTCTCTCTCACTCTGTGTCTGTGTCTGTGTCTGTGTGTGTGTGTGTGTGTGTGTGCGCTTACTATTCCACCGTATTCTTCAAAAGATACTCAAGCCCTTGAGTCACTCCACAAGATTCAACAGGGCTTATGCTGAAATAAATTGGTTAATTAGGGTGCTACAAGACTCTTTGTTGATTTTGCTACAGCAGACTAACAGGGCTATCCGTCTAGAAACAGAAAACATTTAAAAATTATACAGTGTGTCAGGATAAAAATGTGTCCTTTACCTTTAGCATCCATTTTAAATATGCTCAGCAAAGCATTGTTAACCAAGTTGAATTCTGCAGAATCGTCTGGGAAAGAGGAAAACTAAAGATCAGTAGTCTTTTTAAGCAACTAAATAAAGTTATACAGCAGAAATCAGGAAGAAGTAGAATATCATGTGTAACAAATTATTTCAAGACAAATTAAGATGACAAAATATTTGACAGCCACCATGGCAATACAAATATAAAATTGAAGTGAAAACAACTTCTATCCCAACGTTTTAGTTGCTATGGTGCAATCAGTGCGTTTCACTTCGAACAGCACTATATCTAACAAACCTATGCAGCCCTTAGGATACAGGCCTAGAGCTTGGGAATAGTATCTCCTTTCCCAGAAGTCATGTGCATGCAGTAACGCTGCACAACACAAAAGTGCAAGTGACAGCTGCTGCTCCTATGCACAGGGCAGTGCACATCTTCAAGTGACCAGACAAGAGGAAGAAAAACTGCACTGCCTTGGAAGTATCTGCTTCTAAAGTACGCTTGGGCTTGTCTGCCTTTGTTGGTGCATTAGCACAGTACAGCATTTCTTGGGCACTATGTACTTATACACAAACATCAAGGGGCATGCGCTGTTTAAAACAGATTACCAACTCCACATACACGGTGGATTTTCAACCAGAAGAGATTCAGAACAGACAGGAATCTGACGCACACAGCTAGGGAGCAAAGGTTTCTTAAAAACCCAATTGTTTAAATATTATAAGGAAAAAGCAAGATGTCAATGGCTACAAGGCAGTTCTAGCAATGAATATCTATTCATGCTTTGTTTAGAACTTGTGAGCGTGATACAAAGTTAAACACCAATGTCTCCTACCTGACTGCAGAAGTTGGGTGAGTATGTCTGCCACTCTAGGAAGGTTGTCACCAGTAGCAAACTGAGGTAGTTCCTTGATTGCTTGGCGGCGGATCTATAAACAATACACACACAACACAGACACCCATCAAATGAAGAAGAACTCTGAATGCCCCTCACATAAAGATGATTCCACCCATACCAACTTCTCAACAGAAAGTTGGGGAAACTTTCTGTTTGGGGAAAATGGCCACAACTTTAGAATGTGATGTCAATATTCTATAATGTTCACCAATATGTTACAAGAGGTCTACAGGCAATCATGAAGTCCATCAATGGGCTGTGACCAATAATTGACACAGGCAGACAGAATTACCACTGCCTTGGAAAAAGGAGAAGTGAATCCCAGTGCCACCGCTGCTGTCCACCATACTGATCTCTCACCACTGCTAATATTAAGCAAATAAAATACAGTAATGAGACCTTGCTGCAGGTACCGACTCATAACGATACCAAGCTGATTTCCGTAAGAGGCAAACCTTCTCTGTAGTGACCCTGAAAGTGTCAAATATTCTTGCTCATGAATGCTTTCTTTCTGTCATACTATTATAAAAGAGGCAATGATGTACTGTATTTCTTCAATTCTAAGACGCATGTTTTTTCCCAATTAAGCATTTCAAAAAATGGGGTGCGTCTTAGAATCGAAGGTCTCCAAAAAGCACCCCAAAATGCTATCTTCTTACTTACTGGGGCTTGGGGGAGCTTCAGGGAGACCTGTGCAACCCTCTGCAGGCCTCCACGATCTTCAGTTCAGCAAAAAACGGTGATTTTCAGCCATTTCCAGTTTTCGCGAAAACCAGAAATGGCCAAAAATCGCTGTTTTTCACTGAACTGAAGATCAGGGAGGCCTGCAGAAGGTTGCACAGGCCTCCCTGAAGCTCCCCCAAGCCCAGGTAATGAAGGAAATGGCACTTTCTGGCGGGGCCAGAAATGCTATACAAAGGCAGTGCACTCAGTCATCCTCAGCTGCAGGAGACATGCTGGGGAGAGTTGGTGCTGAGCGGGTAGATTCAATGAAGGGAGGTGAGTCTTACAATCGATGGATTATTTTTTCCCCTGCTGGTGGTACTGAATGTAAAGGTGCGCCTTAGAATCGATGGCGCCTTAGACTCGAAGAAATACGGTATTTGTTTTGTTGAGCCTTTGGGTGGAACCTCCTTTCTGCTTTGATTCTTTTTTGGTTGTTTTTCAATTGTTTTGCAGACTTTAAAATGTATAATGTTCATGTTGTGAAAAGATGCTGAAAAGAGCTCTATAAATTTGTAAACAAAAACTTTTAAGAATCAAAAGCCTATTTTTAAATGTTTTTATAGTTATAGTGCAAAAAAAAAGAAATGCCTAGTCCTAAATAAAGCAAGTATGTGCGAGTCCTGATCCTTTCTGCACAGGGAACAGTGGAGCCCTTACTTCTATGGTTGCTACCAGATGATATCATGCTGCAGTTAAAAAACAACAACAGAGTTTGCCAGTAACTTCATATATGCAATTTGACTTCATGGAATATTTGACCAGTCAACTGACAGGCATCCCAACCTTTCTTAAAGAACTGGTTTTTGAGAAAAGATTGGCTTAAAGGGACTAAAATGGCTCATAGCACAATCCATGGCCGCCCGCCGGATCCTGGGCACTGGCGGTCAGCGTGGCCGCCGGGCAGGAGGTCTACTCGGAGAAGAAGACGCTCGTCTCCTTCCCCAGGTGTAACCGGGGCCAGGCCCTATTGGCCTCCTCAGATTTCTGCCAGCTATTTTGCTGGCAGAAGTAGAGGAGGCAGTGTAAAGGCCCCGGCGCCTGGCGGGGGTCAGGATACGGCCAAAGGCCACCCCCTGCCCCCTCCTGGGCCAATGGCCACCCTCTGGCCCGGTGAACTGCCTGCCCGCCCGCTGGATCCTTACCTGCCGCGTCTGGCGGCGGCCGGGGAGCTCCGTCGTCGGAGCAGGGGAGGCCAGCCACTCCGCCGGCCTTCCCTGCTTGAAAGTATTCACAAATGTGCTTTACGGCACGTTTGCGACTACTCCTGGCGCTGGAACGCTTGTTCTGGCGCCGAAGTTTTCAGCAGGATTGGGCTGCCCGTGTAGAAAAGGGAGAGGGCATTTGTTTAAATCAAGAGTATTCACTGTGAGATATGCTAGTCCTCTGGGAACAACCCACAAAACGGCACAGCTTATACTTCTGGTTTAAGCTCCAAAGTATGAAAAATTCTCTCTCATCCCAGATTTGACAATGTTACCCTTGGGTGAAAATGAACACAAGATAATGAGAAAATATCTGTGACGTAACCTGTTATGAAGAAAGAATACTTACAGAAACATCTTCATCTTCGCAAAGATCCAACTGAGCATTGATAGCTGAATCAGCCAGCTCGGGGAAATGTTTGAAGAATTTAGGAATAAACTGTGCTGCTAGTCTCTTCTCCTTGGTACCTCCTTTGACACCATCCAAGATTACTTGATAAGCATCTTTGTGCTGGAAAAGAAAATAGACTGAATAAAGTAAAGAGTACCTGGGGCAGCTCCTAAAACATAAAAGATTTTCAATTCTCTATTGAAAAACTAGAGCATCCTAGTTGGAAGAAAATATTCACTTCAGGTAATGAAATATTTAGAGAATGTAACAGAACAGATATTTTATTTATTTATTAACAAATAATTATTACATTAATATTATTGTATTAATATTTAATTTATTTATATTTATTTATTTAATATATTTATAAATAATAAATATTTAATTATAATATTAAATAATATTATATTAATTAATATTATAATATTAATAACAGATATTAACAAAGAACTTCTGACTTACAACATCCAACATACCTTACAACATACCACACACTTGGATGAATGCGACACAACTCCAGCTCTAGAGAAGGCCTCTGAACATTAGAAACTAAAATGAAGATCTTGCACATACTCACTTGGAATTACACCAACTCAGTGTGGCTTATCTGACTAAACATGCATAGAATACATCTGCAAATTGTACTAAAATAGCAGGAGACATTAGAATGATGCCTTACTACACACATGAGCATGGTGAAGAACGTTTTCTAAGAAGCAGAATTACACTAGGAACAATTGTATAACACTGCCACAAACTACATAATTAAAAACAAAATTATCCTGGTAAACTGGCCAGTTAACTTGGAGAATTTTGTTTTTAATTCTGCAATTTGTACTGGACAAGAAAACTTGAGAATTTATACTGTCACAAACTTCTACATCAGACCTATGTCTAGTTTATCAAGAGCCAGGATGAACTGCTGACAAGGTGTTTGGAAAAAGATACGATTAATGTAATGTGGTCTGTGTGGAAACGGAAGTGATAGTCAGAAAGTCCAAGAGTAGACCACAACAGCTTTCTGTGGGACAGACATGGTACTGTATTCCAAGAACTGAATATACCAGTGTTCTAAGATTTGCTCAGTGCAAGTCAACATGTTAGTCTATAAAGGCCCACTTAATAGCTGGTCTACTACCTACAAGCCTCCTGATGTAACTTCCAAAATAATCACTTACCCCCCCTCACATGGCAGCCATGTGGGGGACAGAAAGACGTTTTTAATGCTTGTTCCACAGCCATGGAATTGCTTTCCCTTAGAAGCTCAAACATTAAACATCTTTTGTAAGTACTTGCAAGATCATCTAGCTTCTGAGGATCAGAACTGAAAACTCTTAGCAGCAGCATCTATGTTTGTAGTTTTTTTTTTAAACAGGGCTTAATTTAAGGTCCACATTTGCTTTCTAATTATTGCTAGTTGCTCCAAAACTTCAGAATAGGGCAGATTATGAAATCAAACTTTTTCTTTGCAAAGGGTTTTGCTGCTTTTTTTTTTTACAAGATGGGGAAATATTCAAGAGATCAGAGTTTCCCATCCTGCGCCTGAAATGGGCCCAGAATTCTACCACCTCAACCCGCACTCATCGAAATCCAGGTGCCTAACGAAGGGCAAAAAAGGGCTCCTCCACCGTCGTAAGCAATGTTTACGGGCGAGATGACGGCGAGGCGGCGGAATTTCATCCTCGTCGACGGTTATGAGCACAGAACAAGGCAAGAATCATTATTTCCAATTCACTGAGAAGGAAACACGACGAGTCCCTTCATCGTATGAACGCTACATAATATAGCCGGGGGCGGGAGAAGGAAGGGGGCAGTTAAATCCTTCCCCCGCCCCAAAGAAGCTGAAGAGCATCAAGCTCAAGCAAGACTCGACGGCGGAAACGAGTCAAGTCTGCCGCAGGAGACCGGCGGCTCCGCCACAACAGAAGGTCAGCGCCGCGGAGGGCTTCCGTTTTGTGCCTGACTTTGCCCGTGCCATCCCCCCAAAGGCAATGCGAGCGAGCGCTACAGAAAGAGGGTTGGTTGCTTGTTTCTCCGCTCTGGTAGGCCCTGGAGCCCGGCCACGCGCAGGCGTCGTGCCTCACCTGGGCCGCGGTCTCCTTGGCGTCGGCTAAGATGCCGTAGTTACGGTATAACTCCTCCACGGTGGGCATCGTGCAAGCGGCTGCTCCTCAGGCCTGCAACGCCACTGCACAGCCCGGCCGCTCGACTTCGCTGACCCCGCCCCGCAGCCGACTGAGGCCACCGGAACCGCCTCGTCAGGCCGGGCACCGATCCCGTAACATCCGGCCTCCGCCGCCCCAGCCTACAGCGACCTCGTCCGCCCCGGCGGTCTCATTGCGGCGAGGGTGGGTGACGCTTTCTTCCTTCCCGAACCAGGCTCGCTCCTCGCCGCCGCACAAGCGCGAGTTTGTCTCCTCGTCGTGGCTCGGAGGTGGGAAGAGGCGGCCGAGGGAGAACCGCAAAAGCAGGACCGGGGCCAGGGGCCGCTTTGTCATAAGCTGTGACTGTAGGTTTCAAGCTACGTCAAACGCAGAGGTAGAAATGTATACAATACTGCTGTACAGTATCTTCAGAGTGTAAAATAATATACAGGTACTTCTCAGTTTTAATACGAAATTGCTGCTTGCTTTTCGGGCAGAGGCGGTACTATCACTAGCGGCGCTAGTGAGTACCGCTACTTCAGTGAGGCACAGTGCGGTGAAGGAGGGTGCAGACTAGTGAGAGAAGAAGTCCCAATCGTGGAGGAAGCCACCCACCCACTCCAGTGTGCAGCTGGTGTCTCTGGTGGCAGTGATGACACTTAAGAAAATAGACTTTGGAAAAGTGCCATGCAAACAAATAAACAAAGGGATGAAAAGCCCTGCTACACATAGCTGTTTATTTACCTGAAGCATTTTTCCTGCCAAGTCTGCTCAAGGTGGCTGATAATCAATAGATAACACTTGTAAAATAAATCAGTGTTAAACTCAGGACCACATGCGGTGAAGAAAATCAACAACAATGATGAACGTTTCTGGAGTGTTCCATCATTGGGTGCTACCACAGAAAAGGTCCTGTTGCTGGTAGGCACCTTCCTCATCTCAGAGATGAAACGGGAGCACCTTGGGAAGGGAGGTTGCTTCGGAAGGAAGCAATGCTGGCATTTTGTGTCTAATTATGGTTGGATGTGAAGGAGAGTTTGCACAAGTGGAAGAGCACTTCCACTTGTGCATGAGAGGGATGCAATTTCCACCACCTCATCTTAGACTACCAGCCCCCATTCATATTATACAGTATTCCAACATGGCCCACCCCTTGGGTAGGGCAACTGGGGAGGACGCCCTGGGCACCGCACATTACTATTAACATCATTACAATTCAATTTTCCCCTTCTTCATTCCCTTCGAGGATAATGCGGCCATCTTTGTTGAGGGAACGTGTTTGCCATCTATTCAGTTTTAGCTGTAGAGACAGATAGGGCAGGTTTGCTGTGGCCGCCATCTTGGATTGGAAACAAGGCGGCAGAGAGAGGGATGGAGATCAACAGCTCTGCCTTCCAGGTATGAGCAACACAGTTCAGGTGGCAAGGGGAGGGGGCAGGGAGGGAATAATAAATGGTTTGAATGTAGACATGAGTGTGTGTGTGTTTTTCCCAAGCCAGATGGCTGGTGACAAGACTGAAACGTGAGGGGAAGGGCATAGGGGATGCCAAGTAGGTGCTTTAGAAGCCTCAGAGGTCCCCACACACCCCATTTTCAGGGAAAAAGCCATTTCCCCCAAATTGACTCAACTCGTGACTCGGGGGTTTTAGCCATACTTGCACTCGACTTGCACTCATGCAAAAATGACTTGCACTTGACTCATACTCATGCACAAAAGGACTCGCACTTGACTTGTACTCGCCCAAAACGTTTTGGCACTGACTCGCACTCAGACTCAAAAATACTTACACTCATGACCTAGTGAATTAGATATATCCCTGGCAGATACTAATTACATATTTGAAAGGCACCCCAACATCTCTCCAAAAGGCAAAATAGGCACAATGTTTTAGGATGTACATGTACCAGAAAATAGTCACCATCCCTGGTAGTGTTATCTTGAGAAGGAAGTCTGGATCATGCATAAAACTGACAAATTGATTGTGTTTTAAAATCTGAAAGGACATAGGATCAATAATTTTAATAACATTAGAACTATGGTCTCTCTCACTATTTTAAGGCTGCAGTATAGTGCATTTGGTACTGGGGGATTTGGGAGTAAAGACACACACACACACACACACACACACACACACACACACACACACACACACACACACACACCCTCTGGTTATTAGAAAAGAAGGTGATTTTATTCACCTCATCTAACTCAGAAACAAAAACTAAAAAAAATAGGCAAAGCATTTTATTACACTTGTGAAAAATATAGCATGACTAATCATGGCAGGATCTCAGACTGTTTTCTGCTATGGCTCTGGCATGACTACTCTGTTTGGTAGTACAGGTAGATTACCCCTTATCCGGACATCCAAAAATCCAGACTATTCCAAATTTCGGACATTTTTGTCCAATACTTTTGTCCAATTCCCCCCCCCCCCCGCCCCGGCACCTGGTCAGTGCTACTCACAGCAGTAGGCAGTTTTCAGCAGTCACCAAGGAAGCCAGCAGGAAGGTAATCGAAGAAACCAACAGTGATTTTTTTCGGCCGCTTTTTTAGCAGTATGCATTACAGGGTGCAATTCAGCCGGCTTTTGAAAATTTCATGGGCTCAGCGCAGCAAAGCCTGTAAGGATTTTTCGTGTGTCTAGCAATACTGTAGAGTAGCGGTTCTCAGAGTTCTCCCCATGAGTTGGGGAGAACCATGAGTCAGTGTGGGGGTGGGGGCGATGGCAGCATTCCCGAGATCACGCCACTGCCAGGGAAAAAAGGGTTGTTTTTTAGCTTACTGGGGGTTGCATCGACCCTCGGGTGTGTTCAGGGAGACCCACGGCCCCCTCCGTGGGCCTCCCTGCACTTCAGATCGGCTCTCCACGGTGATTGCGACCCACTTTCGATTTTCGTTACATTGTGGAGCAAGCCTGCAAGGATTTTTTGCGCATCTGGAGTGAGAGAGAGAGAGAGAGAGAGAGGCGCTGGCTGCACTGCAACTCCTGGGAGCAGGCAGCAGCACATTGCTGTTTTAAATTTTGTGCGGGCTCAGTGAGTGCAGGAAGCCTTCAGGGATTTTGTGGATTGCAGAAGGAGCACTACAGGGTGAACTGTGAACAGAGGTGTGAACGCAGTGTGAAAACAAGGAGCACGTGGGAAGTATTTTTTAACGTGTAAACACTGTCATGTACAGAAATAACATTAAAAATAATGTTTCATGCACAAAATCTCAGGCTATGTGCATACATACGGTGTATACAAGACATAAATGAAATGTTGTGTTTAGACTTCGATCCCATCCCCAAGGTACCTCATTATATTTATGCAATTATTCCAATATTCAGACAAATCCAAAATCCAGACACCTTCCCGTCCCGAGCAGTCCAAATAAGGGATACTCAACCTGTATCTTTTTAATCTGTCGTTTAATTCATTATAACATGATTAAACAAGAGCAGGTGAAATAATGCTTATCCTTGCCACTAGGTGGCAGTAAACATCCATGACAGTCTGCATCCAGCCAAGTACTAGGATTGTATGGGAGGTAAGGCTCTGGTGGAGAACAAAACATTGAGATTTTTTGACTGGTGAAAAGCTTACAAAGTTTGGTTTTTGAGGTGTTTGATTGGAAGCCTTAACAGAAGAAATTTCAAAGTTGCACAGAGGCATATACTGTACTACCTTTCTCTGACACCTCTTAAGTATGGTTTAAAGTTTGATAGGATTTTCTATTTCACACTGGTTTTTGTGTTAAACTAATAAATCTTGCCTCAGTTTCTTTGGGCTGGTGCAAACTAAAATGCTAAGTAAATGAATAAATGTATTTATTTAGTTCCTTCTACAGTAACATTTTTGTTACGCTCTGATCAACATTTGGGTCATAGCAGCATTACTTTTAATGGTTTATGTCCAGCTGTCTGCTCCTGAACTATTGTGGTTGTGTAAATTTACCATTGAACAGGAACTGTGCAAAGCAGTAGAATAAATCAGAGGTATGTGGAATTACATGGGATTTTGTGCAATCCTCTTCTCCCCCCCCCCCCCGCCATTTACAGCCCAATCCAAACTACCAGTAGTGCCGGTGGAACGTGTGTTTCGCTGGTGCTGGCTGCTGCAAAAGCGCTATAAAGTGCTTTGGGGCAGTGTAGGGAGCAGGCGCACCAGTGGGAAGACCAGAACCTTATTGCATGTGTCAGCAAAGTGATGGAGGCTTGCCGGAGTATGTAAGCCTGTTGGGGGGGGGCAGAACGGGGCGGGGGAAGGGTGGGGAGGGGGTTGAATGGGGTGGAGGAGGGCGGAATGAGGAGACGGGAGGGGTGGGTGGATCGGGTCTAGGAAGAGGATGAGATCGGTGGCAGCGCATGCCGAATCCTGGGCCCCTTCCAGGACCTGATCTGCCTGCACTGATCAACACGGACTTGCGTCAGCAATATTGCTGACACAGGTTTGAGTTGACCTGTTGCGGCTGCTGGGGCTTACCGCAGGGCAAGGGGACAATTGTTCCCTTACCCCAGGAGACCTCCAGCAGTCAAAAATCCCCTGCAGGATGCAGCGTAGCCCATGCCGGCGCCACTGCATCATCATGTGGGGATTTAGGTTGGATTGAGCTTTTAGTCTGTGCCATCCACGCTAACCTGGCTAGTCCCGGAACCAGTGGTGGTTGGTATAGGGCAGTGGTTCCCAAAGGTTTTAACACCGGGACATACTTTTTAAAATGACACTCTGTCGGGACTCACCTAGCTTTACGAGACTTTGAAAAAAGGTGATCTAGTCTAGACAGAAATATTTTATCTATTTGGAAAAAACTTGATCTATTTCTCATAATGAGGCAGCCCTAATAGCCTTAAGGCTTGATGGGCTTACTTATGTGACGCAGCCCTCACCTGCTCCCACTACCTGTCATTGAGGGACTTGAGGGAAAAACACACACACCAGAAAAAGACATTTATCTCACTGTATTTACACAAGCCTGCAAACTGCAGAAGCTCAGCTCCTTGCAGGGCAATTAGCAGCTATGTGATTTTTGAATAGCCTCAGGGCTTTAGGCAGTTAGTTATCTGATCTTTCCATCACCCATGTTTTCATTAGAGGCTCTGCAGGACCCACAAAAATCAGGTCGCGACCCACCAAGTTGGTCCCAACCCACAGTTTGAGAAACAATGGTATAGGGGTTCACCAAATCTACATGTGGTTTATGTTTGTCAAATATACAGAATCAATAGAACTGCCATTCAGGAAACCATTCAGAAAGCAGTTTTTCTGCAGTGTTTATAGTGGCCTCAGTGCTATAATTCATTCTATTTTTAGTTATGTTTTAAGGGTCAATCCCATATGCTCTCTGATTGGTATGTCCCAGGCCTCTTTTGATGCTGGTACACCAATTGTACACTAAGGGCTGCGGTGGCTTATTGGTTAAGACACTGAACTGCAGACCGGAAGGTTGGTAGGACAGCAAGTCGAGTGTTGCGTAATGGAGTGAACTCCTGTCTCCTGTCCCAGCTCCTGCCAACCTAGCAGTTCGAAAGCAAGAAATTATAAGTAGATAAATAGGTACCACTGCGGCGGGAAGGTAACAGCGTTCCGTCAGTCATGCTGGCCACATGACCATGGAAGCGTCTTTGGATAGCGCTGGCTCTTTGGCCTTAGAAACCCTTGCCACACCCTAGAGTTGGACACAAATGGCTTTTGAGCAGGGGATACCTTTACCTTTACTTTTTACACCAATGGCTAGTGCTAAGATGTCACTAGTTTCGGGGTAAGTCCCAACATCAGTATGACTGCCACAATTGTAGTGTTGTGCTGTTGTCAGTCCTCCAAGGAATCTCATCAGCTTTGTTGCACACCTAAGGTTTTTGTTGCATAGGATATAACCATTAGATTCTTAAGGCCTGGATGAAGTCATGAAACTTGTTTTCTGAAAAGTTACTTTACTACAATTTTTGGATAACTTTAAACCAGGCACCAGCTTCTCAGCTCATTTGTACTTGTGCCAGCTATGAATGCACATCTGCGCACATGAATGCACATATATATGGGCAGATTGGAGTGCAAGGCACTGGCTATGGAGATATTAGGTTTTTACAAGAAACGGCTTATGCAATCATATGTCCAATAATTGTTTTTGTTAGCGCCCTTCAGTGATCAGATTCACAAAGTGAGAGGGAGATATTAAGAGATGCCCTAGGAGTGCCAACCCACCTCAGTTGTAACCAGCAGTTTTGTTCCTCTCTCTCCGAGTGCTTCTAATAATTGCCATTACCCTTCTCCGGAAATTTTCTATTCATATTATGTCTTTTGAATATGAAATGCTCCAGACTACATGAATTATTCAAAGTGAGGGCCTAACATATGCTCACAGTAGAATGTTTTGATATTTTGCTTATTATTCCCTCTCTTTCTGTTTAATACAAACAATTATTGTGTTGCTTGTTCACTCAACGAATCCCTTCACTGACTTCTCTCTAAGGATATCCAAATGATAATCTTTATCCCTAAAAGGCATCTACTATTTATTTATGAATCTATTTCATGTGCCTGTAAGCTTGGCATGGTTGATGCTATGCATACTTACTTGGCAGTTAGCCCCACCGATTTCAGTAGGATTTCCTTCCCAGGAAGTGTGTAAAGAATTGCAGCCTTGCAGTCAAATATAATAATATTTATACTTAATTTTGATGTAGTGCTTTCTGAGTTATCTTGATGTGATTCGTACAACAACTTTGCATTATTATGTCATTTTTGCAGCTGGGGAGCTGAGGCTAAATGGGACCAGCTTGCCTAAGGCCACATAGGTGAGAGCAGCAATTCAAGAGTTGATGGGCATTAATTTGCTTAAATCCAAGTGCTTCAGCCTAACTGGTGGTGTGGATCAGGCTATAAAATTTCACAGGGTTAAAACTGGCCCCTTACTGATCTAGGTTGTTGCTTCATTGCCCAGCAGGTGGCGCTCAATACCCAGATGGTCATACTTTTTCCATAGTTGCCTTGCATGTCCCAACAAGGATGGCACAAACCTAAAGTATTATGAGAAGAGATTGTTTAAATTTGGAATGAATAAATATTTTTTTTTTCTGGTTTCAGATTCTCAATCTGATGGTATGGTAGCAATAAGCAATATTTATTTTAATATATTAATTTTTGCTTGTGTCCTATTCCAAGTGATCACCAAGGTTTTAAAAGTCTCATTCCAGTCCTATAAGGGCTCTCTATCCAAATTAGACAAGGACATCTGGAAATTTTAAAAAAATACAGAACATGAAGGCAGTGAAAAAGCCTATGTACCCCCCTCATTTTACCCTGCCCCACCCCTGCCAATCCTGCTGCAGTTTCTGGTTAAAAGGTATCCCTCATATAGTTACAGGCATATCTGTTCCCTTTATCTTGATTTCTTGCTTGAACTTATTTTTTTCCTGTCTGTCACCACTCTGATTGAATTTCCTCTGTGACAATTAACCTCCTAGGTAGTGGCTGCCTCTAGCAATTCTAATTAAGAGCCCAATCAAGGCACCAATAGATCTTTATTCACAGAGATGAATAAAGGTGGGGAGAAGTTGTTTGTGCTGTTAATAATCTGTAGTTGAATTCCTAGGGACCTATAGCCCAATCCTAGGCATGTCTACTCAGAAGTAAGTCCCATTGTGTTTAGTGGGGCTTACTTCCAGGAAAATGTATATAGGGTTACAGTCCTAGTGAGAAGCAAAGGTCTCACATGAGTTTTTTTTAAAATGCCATTGACATTCCCAGAAGGTGACCCTATAAACATCTGGTTACAATAGGGTGTCCTTTGCATGGAAGACAGGCTCACATAACTGAACAAGACAGTGAAAGCAGTCAATTTATTCAGAAAAATATCTTCTCTACACTGATTAACTTTCGAACAACTTTGCAGCTGTGTGAATTGCAGACCTTGATATATCTAGCAGTGTGCCACATGTACTATATTTTATAGTTTTTGTAATTTTGTTCTTTTGTCCTTTATAGTTTTATATTAATACCAATGTAGATTGTTTTTCCAACTCTATTAGAATAATGCAATACTACCATTTTTGCTATTACCATTAACAACTCCCTAGTACATTTCCAGCGCAATCCAGCGTAAGGTTCCGGCCGGCGGCCCAGGGCTGCCCGCCGGATCCTATTTCCATTCTGGGCTGCCCTGCAGCGGCTCGGAGGTCTACTCGGGGAAGGGGACGTTCATCCCCTGCCCCGATGGGCCTCCTTGGATTTCCACCAGCTAGATAGCTAGCAGAAGTAAGAGGAGGCCATGTAACTACCGAGCTGGCCTGGCGCGGGCTGGGGATATGGCGGAAGCCATCCCCACCCCCTCCCGGGCCAGCTTGCCCAATGCCCCCCCTCCCTTGCTGCCCGGACCGCCCATGCGGCCGCCGATGGGAGCCTCACCTTCCTCCGACGGCCACATGGACGTCCCGGCGATGGAGTGAGGGCAACTGGCCTTGCACCGGCCTCCCTTACTACCGAGTCATCGCTATCATGCCTTACGGCACGTTTGTGACAGCTTCTAGCGACGGAACGCTCGTTTCATCATCGTTTAGTTGTGCAGGATTGCGATCTTCCTTTGTGGGGGGGGGAGTTGTAGGTTTCATGTACCTCTAATTTTGTTCTTGGGCAGTGTCACAAAGGTGAGTCCCCCCCTTTACAGCCTCTCTGTGAGGTGAGTGGGAAACATTTGAAGTAGAATGCTGGGGATGCTGTGCTTTGAAGTATAGATGCCCTTCCTGTAAGATCGAGTTACAGAGAAGTGTGAAACTATTCTCCTGTTTGAAGTTAAGTATTAAATTAAGGGTGATTTGATTGGGCGGGACAAAAAGGGGATTAGCTATAGCTATATAATTGGGACAGGTGAGCCGTGTGTGTGTGTGTGTGTGTGTGTGTGTGTGTGTGTGTGTGTGTGTGTGTGTGTGTGTGTGTGTGTGTGTGTGTGTGGTTCGTGATCGGTACAGCAGGGATACTCTGCCCGTTAGAACTCCAATCCTGCATGGCGGGACTTTGAGACTCACAGCCCCAAAAGCCAATGGGGCATGCACTGCATTCTGTGGTGAGGGAGAAGTCACAGAGGCCTCCTCAAAGTCATGGAGTCACGGAGGCCTCTTCAGCCTACCTCAGGGCTATCAGTCATGTATAAGCTTACCAGATTTTCCAGGACCCGAAGAGGAGAGGAAGTGACATCACGGAGGGGGGGTCAAGGAACCGTGACGCCACTTCTGCCAGAAGTGATGTCACAGGAGCATGTCCACCAGCTCAACCGGAAGTGACATCACAGGGGCCGTGTCCAGCCGGCTCAACCGGAAGGGATGTCACAGGGTGTGTGTCATGAGCCAGAAAATCAACATATAAATAAATAAATAATTTACTCACATTTTCAGTAGTTATTGGTTTTTCTATACCGGGACTCTGGATACCGGGTCTCTGGTCAGCCTAGTCATGTAGTACGTAGATAGTTTGTTGTTTTCTGCTACCTTAAAATGTATGTAATCTCACTCACTGTTGGAACCCTCCTTTGAGAGCCCCAACATGTGGGGTGGAGAGATTTCCTGCCCCTGAACTACTAATTATTGTTTGGTGCTGGACCCGAACAATGTGCAGATACTGGGGTCCAGCACAGATCGTATTTTGAGGGGTGTGCAGGGGGTTCTAGAAGAGGCTTCTGGCATCCCCCTGGAGCCCCCCAGATGCTTATCTAGTGCCAAACAGCTGAATTGATATGCAACAGCATAGCACTGATCAACTATTCAGTGCTAGGTAAGACCAGGGGGTGCCAAAAGCCTCTTCTAGCACCCCCCAGCACCTCCTACCTTTTTACCCGCTGCAACTTTTAAATTTTTTACTTTTTTAAAAACAGCCCCTGGAGTGACATCACTTCTAGGGGTGATGTCACTCCCGGGGTGTGTGATGATGTCACTAGGGCCCCGGATGCACCGGACCGTAGCTACGCCACTGCCACTCTAGGCATTCTGTTCCTCCACATGATTATGCAGCTGTGGGAGAACACACCAGTGGGGGGGGGGGGTGAGGGACATGCACACATCCTTCCCCATTTGATTCAACAGGCCAGTAACATATTGAATGAATTGGCCCATTTATATTTATTTAAACCAGCTGCATGGGGCTTCATCAGAGCAGCAGCTGCCCCCACATTGTTTTCTTGATCGAAACTCTCTTGTGCAAATACAGGTATGGTACACCCCCCCCCTCTCAAGTTAAGGTCAGTGAATGCTCACCACTTAGTCCATGTGTGCAGAATCTTGTTTAACATTCTGAGCTGAAAAGGCACTCATAAAGCCGAGCATGATGAGCTGGACAAAATGTATACCAAACCAGGTAATTATGAATTTGTCACCATCACTCTTTGCCTGTGATGTTATCAGGAAACAGAAGAGCCACGTGGGGTCCTGCGTGCCAAACCACTCAATTAGTACCCCCTCCTGAAGCTGTCCCTTAATCCAGTGGTTCCCAAACTGGGAGGCCCGGCTCCCAGAGGAGCTGTGGAAACCAGCCAGGGGAGTCGCGGAGTGCCACGGAATCCTCTCGGAAAACAGTATAATGCCAATTGGCAGGCATCAACATAACGTAATGAGGAGCCGCGGCCAATGGCCACCAATGGTCAAGAGAGCCGCAGGTCGAAAAAGTTTAGGAAACACTGCCTTAATCCATTAACTTCCATGTTTCTTCTCTCAGCCAGGATGACAGACATTTTTCTCTGTGCTGTGGAGGACTTGTAAGGATTACGTGGGGAAATTTCCATGTGCAGCACTAATTTCTCAGTCTGTTTCAGTTGTGCACTTGATAACATGTTCGTCTTGACCTTCTTACCATTTACAGCCAAGCCAGCCTATCCCTTGTTGTTTGATGGGAACTCACAAAGCAGCAACGCTGGAGAAAAGAATTCAATTAGTAAGAAAATGTGATTGAAAAACCACAGAAACTGACAGGGGAATTTAAGGATCTGGAACTAGTTTGAACTTAATGGCTTTGCTTGGAAGTGGTTGACAGAAGCAGCCTCAGAGAGTCATTTCTGGCACTCATCCTTTGCCACTCAACCCTGGTGGTGTGAACTAGAGCAGCAAGGATGCTGCTGCTCATTCATCTATTTTCTGCTTTTGGCCTAAATTCCAATGGCATCTTCCAAATAGTATTTTTATTTGACTTTCCTTTAAAAAAGAAAGAAAAAAAAGATGAGCTAATCGCACAACACTTGCATACCTATATGTCACTCATCCTTTCCACACCTGTTTTGCCATCGAAGAAGAGAAAGCCCTTTCTCTGCCCTTCAATTGATGTTAGTTAGCTGAATAGACCAGCTATTGCGTCAGGGAACACTGCTCTTTGGAGGAAGAACCCTCCCCCCCCCAATCCCTGAACAGCTAACTAATTGTGTTAGGAGAATGCTCTTATATGGATAGTGATCATGCAATGTGCTTTCTTGTTGGGGGGAGGGGGAAAATAAACAAGGCACAATGTAAAATAAGTTCTATATGCTAGTAGAGATCGAGTTTTGCACAAAATAGATCTGCAATGGTGTATATCAGAGAGGTGTATATCAAAGCTTACCTTTTACTCCAGTAGGTGCCAAACCACACATTCCAGAAAATGCAAAACATAGCACTGGGGAGGGGCAGCCTAAACAGGGCAAAATTGTAGCATAGATAAGGGAATTGTAAGGTGTTACTCCTGCTGCAGAGATCTGATCCCAATTATGCCCTCTGTGTGCTATTTGAATTAGGAAAAAAAAGCTTTCATTGAAAGCTGCTTTCTAATGAAAGTAGTGCAGGGGAGTGCACAGAAGGGATCTGAACCATGGTGGGGGTAAAGTGCTAAAGCCCCCTGCTGCAATTTCACCCTGTTTGGATTGCCCTTCCAGCACTATTAAAAAAAAAAATAAGGAAAACCGGCCAGCACATGTATTTTCTGTAATGTGTCATTTAGCCCAAAACATAGGTACCCATAGTGGTGTCGCTCTAGGTGGGGCGGAACACCAAGTTCCGCAGCACCCTGACTCTTCGTTACTCACCGGCACGAGGCGGCCCTGCCCCCTCGCCCTCAGAGCCATTCAGTGCGGCGAAGGCAACACGCAGGGAGTCTCCTGCGCATTGCCTTTGCCGCACTAAATGGCTCCGAGGAAAAGGAAGAGCCATTGGCTAGTCCGGGCGTCGATATCTCCATCTCCTTCCTGGGCCGTGACTGGTCAATGGCCCCCTCCCCCGCCACCCCGGCCCGCCCTCCCCACGACCAGCACAGGGCTTACCTGGGTTGGCTAGTGCGGGAAGAGGAGGGCAGCGGAGTGAGCAGCACCGGCCTTTGCGCCAGCGCCACTTACCCCAAAGGTGGCGCAAAAAAGCCTTACAACACTATTGCGACACCTTAGGCCAGTGGAGCGAATGGTCCGCTGGCCTAGATTTGCGCAGAATTGCCAGTTGGCTTTTGGATTCTAATACTATGTTGTTGAGAGCATATAAGGATGCCTTGTATTGGTTGAATCATGCCACTGGTCCATCTAGCTCAGTACCAGCAGCAGCTCTTCAGAGGGAGTCTTTTCCTGTCATTCCTGGAGATGTCAGGGCTTGAGCCTGGGACCTTCTATCTGCAAGGTAGGTGTGCTGCTTCCAAGCTATAGCCCCACCATCCATCTCCTAAGGGCTTTAGTACTAAGCACTTAAGGCTGATTCACACTACAGTACTCCAGGCGCGTTACGGAGATGCGCGGAGCTCTTTGACAGCATTTCGGATGCAAGTGGAGCAGCTGCGAAATCCGCAATGCGGAGGCTGGAAAAATGGCTTCCCCTCATTTTTTGAGGGGGCGGGCTTCGTGGAGCTGGGTGGGTTCGCAGAGCTACTGCAGCCTACCAATCGGATGGGGGGGGGGAGTGGCTGCATGCCAATCAGAACTACCTCCAATCACCTTCATAAGAAGGCGGGACAGCAGGAGGGCTTCTGGCCAGCTCTGTGTGCTGGGGCAGGGGCATCCGCGCCTGGAAAAGTGTAGTGTGAATCAGCCCTGAGAGACAAGCTGCACATTAAGAAGAATCATATGGTACAGCTCTCCTAGGAATGTACCACTTCAGAATGCAGGTGAAAGGATCTCATGATTGAACGTCTCTCTAGTTTTCTTTAATAACAGTACAAAAAACACCTTCTGCATGCAAAGGGCCAGCACAATAGGGAGAAGACTATGATAGAATCGTCTTTGGCAGGATATTTTTCTCCAAACGGATTTTTTAAGGCTGCAATCCTATACACACTTATCTGAGAGTAAGCCCCACTGAATTACTTTTGAGTAACCCTATAGGATTGCACTGAAGATATATTTAAACGTGCTTTGCTGTCTCTACATTCTAAAGTGGCAGCACCCCTGGAGTGTTATACCAAATGATTCTTCAGTACATGGATCAGCCCTTTCACGTTTTCTGCCAAGTGTAGGTGAAAGCCCTGCCAGTATAATGTTGACAAGGCCATCTCTTGACTTCCTTAAGAATGGATACAAAGCACTTTGGAAATTCAATAAGCAACAGGATCCCTAAGTGCTTTTAAACAATACTGAATTTGAAAGTGGCTTTGAATTAAAAAACATAATTTTCAATTAGCTGCCAGTTCAGTGGAAAGTGGGAGGGAACGAGCCAGCATGGGAATGAACTGGGCTAGTCTAGCAGTCTTTGTAGCTGCTTGTCAACTAACAGGCTTTTTCCCTTGTTAGAAATCACCTTGCTGTAATTTGGCAGTGATCCCATAGCCACAATATGCTTTGCTTCTGAATTACTGCTAAGCAAGAGCTCAGTGCAGAAGGAGGTAGATCTGAGCCCCAATCACCAGCAGAATTCCTTTGTACAAGTCATGGGATGAGTATTTGCATTACTCAGGCCAGGCTTGAGTTTTAGCCCCATTTTAGTTTTCCATTGGCTAATTATTAGGGCACTAATGAAGTTGTCAGTTGTTCATTATGCAACAGCAACATGGCTGGTTTTTTAAATTATTATGTTATGTATTTGTATCGCATCTTTCCAGTCATCAGATACCCAATGGGATATGCAGGGCCTTTAGACTGTGATTGTTGCCATACTGGTCCCACAAAACGAGAGCTATGCAGTAGATAGAGATGGTATTCTCTATTGTACTGACTTGTTGCTGGAAAATAAGAGTTTTCAAGCCTTCCTGCCTGTCCCAGTAAGATCCCTTGCCAAAAGCGCTAGGATGAACTTTAAGGTGATTAGTTCCCCAATCGTCTTAGCCCTGTAGCACACCCCACAGGACCCCAGCAGGTGGGTAGCTTGCCTATTTGGGCTACAGAGGTCTGTTCTTCTGCTCTTTGGTCTGTTGCTTCCTTGAGCGTTGCAGCCACACTGTGGTTTTTCAGGGGTTCCTTCCTAGGCAAGGCAGTCATGCACCAGTTTCCAGCAGACCTTGCTTAGTTTATTCAGTCCGTTAGTCAAACAACCAGTCTTACAGTGCAATCCTGCACAAATAACTCGCGGCGGAGTGAGTACTCTGCTGCCGGAAGCTGTCGCAAACGTGTCGCAAGGTCGGCCGCCCTCACTCCGCCGCCGGGACGTCTATGCGGCTGCCGGAGGAAGGTAAGAGATCCCCCGGCAGCCGCATGGGCGGTCCAGGCAGCGAGGGAGGGGGCCATTGGCCGAGCCGGCCCGGGGGGGGGAAGGGAGGGCGTCCGCCATATCCCCGTCTCCTGCATGGCCGGCTCAGCCATAACATGGCTTCCTCTGACTTCCGCCAGCTATTTAGCTGGGGGAAATCCAAGAAGTCCATTGCGGCCTCCCAGCTCTACACCGGGGGAAGGGGATGAACATCCTCTTTCCACGAGTAGACCTCCGGGCCGCTGAAGAGTGGCCCGGAGTGAGCACAGGATACGGCGGGTGGCCCTAGGCCGCCTGTCGGATACTTACGTTGGATTGGGCTATAAGTCAGGTAGCCAGTCCGTCAATCCAATAGCCAGTCTGTTAATCGGATAATCAGTCCATTGGCCAGTCTGTTTAGTCGGCCAGTTTGTTAAGCTTTCCTTCCTCTTCAAACACTCTCCTTCTACCCGCACCACGTGGTGCTGATTCCCTCATCTTTATCTACAGGACCATCATTATCCTCCCCAGCTACAGCTGTGTGCCCTTTGGGCCTCCTCGGATGTACACCAGCTCCAAACCTGATGTACATCCAGGCTGACTAGGCCCGGGAAAGAGCTTAGGATATCAGTTGAGTGCGCCGCCGATATCCTCGCCCCCTCCCAGCCCGAGCCAGCCAATGGCTCCCTCACTCCACACCCCTGCCCGCCCTCCCCCCACCCCTGCACTGACTGGCGGGCACAGGGTCGCGAGGGCTGCTGGACTCCGCACCGGCGGTCCTTACTCCAGAGTTGTTGCAAACGTACTTTATGGCACATTTGTGATGGCTTAGAGTGGCGAAGTGCATGCTCTGCCGCTCTATAGAGAGGATCATGCTGTCAGTTAAAAATATACAGTCCGTCATTTCAATCCCAAATATTATTATTAACAGTATTTATATACTGTTAATAATAAATAAACCTCAATACATTTGAGGTTAATAAATAACATTATGTAATAAATAATTAACATTGTTAATAAATACATTTATTATTTTATTATTAATATTGTTAATAAATAATACATTTGCTTGGAAGTGGCTTCCATTAATTTTAATAGAAGTCATTTCTACGCTTAAGGTGGTAAGCTTAGGGATTGTTTTCTCAGAAGAGACGAACACATGCAACAGAGTTTGGGAATGAATTCTGATCTGAATGGAGCATCTGACGTTTCTGTCAGGAATCTTGTTTCATATTGAAATAAGTATATAGTCATTGAACCAGCTGCTTTTTAAAGTGTCACAGGCTCTGCAATGATCATGATATTGAGACCTTCAGTTTCATCTCGGACTTAGACCTGGAAGATCCAGGTTCAAATCCCCGCTCAGCCACAAAGCTTCCTGGGTGACCTTGGGCCAGTCACTATCTCTCAGCCCCACCTACCTCACAGGGTTGTTGTGAGGACAAAAAGGAAGGGAGGAAATATGTACACCACTCTGAGCTCCTTGGAGGAAGGGCGGTATAAAATGTGAAAAATAAATAAAACATTCACTCTCCCTTTGTCTCTGGAAATGCTAATCTGTGGAGGAGGGAAAAACCGTTAGGTGGTTATACTGTGCTTTTGGAAAAGGGATGTGTTTCCCCTGCTCTGAGAAGCCTTCCAGTCTTTCCTTGCCAACTTTGAAGCTTCTGTTTTGTTGTGCTTCGTGTTCCATGGTTCAGTTTTCTCTTACTCCTTTTCAAGTTCTGTGTATCATTAATCCGTCCGTGACCATTGGAAATGGCTGCTGCAAAGTCCAGGTTGTGCAGCAGGAGGTGGGGATTAGCTGGAGTGCTTCACCAGGGCTGATAAGACTAATGAGAAAAACACTTTGTATTGTGTATTTCTGTCGCGAAAACACCTCAAGCAGTTTAGCCTTGGGCTGTTTCATTGCCAGTCGCTGGATCTATGCACTCACAAGGCACACTCAAAACGCACAAGTCTCTTTGCTGGAGATGCATTTATCAGTAGGGACTCAACAAGAACATAATAATAAAGGCTTTCAGGCAAAGTCAATCCACAAGCAGCTGAGTTTTCTTCCAGATATGAAAGTTGGGTTACATTCTCTCTAATTGGAAACATCGGGTGCTATAAGGACAGAGTTGAGATGCCACATGGAGGGCTGTGCTGTAGATGTGAGAAACAAATGACACACTTTCACGCCCCTAAGAGGTTTCCTCTAAGAATTCAAAGTTGTTAATTTTTTTAAAAAAAAATCCTGCTAAAATGGGTTTAGAGACTATAGTGGGAATTGCTAGACTGGCAACACCAATGGATAGCAACTTGGTATTTATCCTACGTCCCATCATTGCTGAAGTACATACTCTTTCTTGTACCTAGTCCTAGGGCATTTGTGGCATACACATCAAACGTATTAAGTTGCTTTATACTGATCCATCTAGTATTGTCTATTCTGACTAGCAGCAATTCTCCAAAACAAGTTCTTCCCGTAATCTGCGACCTGATATTCTTAACTAAAGATACAAAGGATTGAACGTGTCCCCTTTGGATGCAAACATATGTTTTATTGCTGAGCTATGGTCCCTCTCTATCTCTGACCCATACACATCTACTAAAAATATAATTGACTTAAATTAAACCTCTTAGATAGCATTTGAATTGTCAGATGCAGTAGATGCATCTGACAATTCAGGGCTTCTGTATCATTCTGCTTGGGGAAAAGCAGTGATGTAGACTAGAGTCTATTGACTTGGACTCAAGTCGTGTCAATGACTTGACTCGGTGCTCGTAAAAGACTTGAAAGACTCGACTCGAGACTTGGACGGAGCCTTTTACGACAAGTCAATTTTTATTCAGTTTTAAGCCCATTTTCTCCATTAAATAGATAGGGACTCGCAACTCACAACCAAAGACTCAGGACTTGGGGGCAAAGACTTGGGACTTGACTCGAGACTTGGAGTCAGAGACTTGATCCACATCCCTGGGTAAAAGTAGAAATGTTGACATGTGCAACTTGTCATGTTATGTAGCACTGTAGGGGTGGGAAACCTTGTCTGCCAAAATTCCCCCCTCTGTACAAATTTACATGGTTCAGAAAGTGCTGCTCTCTACTGTAATCCAGGTACCATAAACCATGGGAGTGTGAAAAGTTAGAAATGCCATGAAACTGGGGGATCACGAAGGATTCCATATTTTGGAAATCCTTCCATTAAGGCTCACAGAATGTTTTTACGCTGCACAATTTTTGCCAAGGAACTAGCTCTCTCTGCATCTGAACTGGGCCTTCTGTTCCTTCTCCACAGTGGGGACTGGAGGTGGAGAAGACTAGGCAGTACAACATAGGCAAAACAGTACATATTTCTGCTGCACCATCTTCTCCATATCTGCACTTCTTTACAGACCAGGCTTGCTACCGTCCCAAGTCAGTTTGTTGGTACTGAATCCATCCTTACTTTCATGAATGTGGTCTTCTTGTATTGGCCAATTTTTCCAGTAATTTGGAGGCAGGGAGAAGAGCTATTAGCAGCACACATGTGAAAGTGTATGTACACAGAATATTTTCTTTTTCTGCTTTGGCCTTTGATTGTTAGCTAATAAAACTTTATTCTAAGGGACAGGGAGTGCTCTTAAAAAGAATTTGCTCAAGCATAGTAGGTGAATAGTTTTCTTTTCCCAACACAGGCATAGAGAAGCTGCACCAATATCATCTGGATGAGCAAATAAAGAGACCTGTTAAGTATTTTCTGTGTATAAATGGATTTTGAGATACGACTGAAAGTTTTTCCTACAGCAACAAAATGTCTGAAACACAACTGTAATTCCACCAGTGTTTCTAAATACACAGAGTATTTTGTCTTGCTTTCAAGCCCTTCTGTCACTGTCATTCATTCATTAGCTGCTTGTTTAATAAAGGGTGTCTCATGTAGAAAGGTTTCTCAGTAGCAGAAGGGAGCAGAGTAATGATGACACAGCCTCTTGCATCATGGTGACTGAACTCTTCTCACTATGGGTGGGTTCTTTTATGTCTTTATTTCTCTAGGATGCATGGATTATGAAGTGTCATACAAAATGCATGTGCCTCATATCATATGCCCTGGGATTTTTTTTTTATCATATCTGGTGGGACGGGTATGCTCCTGTCCAGCCAGAAATGCACTTGGATTCACTGATCAGCTATGAGGTGGCCCCTTAGTTAACTGGATGTGTTATGAGACCCTCTCTTTCCTAACACGTGTGCAGTCCAGACTACCTCCATCTTGGTTCCTCTTTGGCATTATTAAGGGCCATTAAGAGGGATGCTTTGGCTGTGATGCTGAAGACATCTGTATGCCTCCTTACTCTAAAGTCTTGCAGATTTGGGGTGCTCCATTCTGACAAGATTGCTGCAAACACAAGTTCTGCTGCATAATAAGTTTTAAATGGCCCAGTGGCTAGGCCACCTGGACAAGTGTTTCACATTCCTATGCCAAGGAGCCTTTCCTATCAATGACATGAGTCTGAGAGCAGCACACACCCTGCCATGTCTTTTGTCCCTCAGGAACATCTCTGGTGGGGGAACCATTAAGCTTTTGTGTCCACTTGAAGGGACACAGTAAAACTCAATTAAATCCAGGAATCCAGGTCGATCCTCTGCAGGGTTCCACTGGTCCCCCCCCCCGATAGGAAAAGGTAATGTTACAATTACAGTTGCCCCCAACAATGCACAACTGAATCTACACTCTGGTGGCACCACTCTCCTTCACAATCACAGAATATTCTTTGTTACTCTCTCTGTGATGCTCCTTGCTCCCCATACCATAGGCAGCTGTCCCACAGGTGAGGACGTCACACAGACCCTAAAGACCTATAGCCCGTCTGCCTGCCTGCAGTGACCAGTGTGAGCCCAGCTGCTGCTTAGTGAGGTTGCTGATCTACTCATTCCAGACAGGCCACTGTGGCTTTTCAAACTCCATAGCAGGCATTGAACCAACTGGTGCAACCAGACCTCACTGGGACCTGTTACTTGGCTGTCTGGTGGTAACTTGCTGGGGCATAAAAGCCCTGCTTAGGAGGAGATGGGAAGACACCCCACTTGTGTGTTCCTCTCTCAGATGCTGCTCTATCACCGATTCTGTTCAATAAAAACCTTGATTGGATCACACTTGTTGTTACTTTGTTCACAGATAGGGATCCCTTCTTCCCTCAGCTGGTCTCAGGGTGGGATTCTGTGAGTTTGCAGCATCTTCACTCTGTGACTTCTTGGGCTCCGTGGGAGGGGGGAATGTTTCTCAGTGGTCATGAGCCCCCTGTTCTCTGCTGGTGGGCAGTGGCAGGAGGGGCAGCATACCAGTAGCCATGGCCACATGTGCTAGCTGGGTGGGCCACTGCAGTGTCAAATGCCAGCCCAATGATTGGTCCATGCAGTGCTCTCTCTGATAGGCCCATGTGCTACAGCCTCCCAGCCAGATGTGCCTGTTTGCAGTGATGTAAGATGTTAAATGCCAGATGATGTGCTCCTTGTCTGTATCCTGCTATGGCTGAGTAGTTAAAGAGTCATTTTGTGGTGTAGCTAGTGTGGGTTCTAGACCCGCCTCCTTTTGCCTCTGCCATGGGTGTTTTTGACCAGTCAAAAGGAGGGTGCATCCTTTGGTGGGCACAGTGGCTACACCACCTTGCAATCCCAGTCTGCATCTTTGTGCAGTGAGCTACCAGGATCCTGCTTTGCTGACTCTGGAATGCAAGCCTCATGTAAGATGAGGTGTGACTCATCTTACCATATAAAGAAACCATATAATTATATAAATGTAACTATTCTCATCCCAATTCTGCCCTATTTGCTCATTGCTCATATATATATAGGCCACTAGTCTTCCATATAGCAGATTGAAGACACTTTGAGATTTTTCTGAAGTCAATTAAGCAACAGTTTGCAGTGAATGGACAGCCTCGTAAAATGATACCATTAATCTGTCTCATCAACTTCGTTGAGAGATTGGAAAAATCCTGAGCACAAGATGTGAGATGCCCCGTGCATTCAGTTGGCAGCTTTGAGGGCTGCAGCCTTGAGGGCTGTATGTATGCATACTGCATACATATATACTTACCTGGGAGTAAATCCCACTGAACTCAGTAGGACTTAATAATTCTGAGTAGACATGCACAGGATTGATTGTGCTGTAAGTGTTTTCAGGGCTTTGCAGGACTGAGATGATAATTTGATGTAACATGTCGTCTTTGTGTTCCCTTCTAAAAGCCTTCCTATGCACAGGCAGGCTGGCACTGCTGTTGCCTTTCAGCCTCCCAGATGCTCTTCTAGAATCCAACCTGACCTGCCTTATCACTGTACTTCTTATGCTCCTTCCTTTTCTACACAAGAGTGGCATTCTGGGCAAGTAATCGCTGCCTTGTCAAAATAATTTAGTGATGCCTCCTTGCTGCATGCCTGGAGTTTTATCTTGTCTAACATAAAGAGAAACCAAAGTTAGGCATGGGCATGTATGTTATAAACCCAAGTCAATCCTGACAGCAAAGAGGAAAAGGCCAGGCTTATCAGTCTACAGCACACTCCATGGCCACAAGACTCCATTTGGAGACACCATCCATCACTCCGAGAGGACAGGAACTGCAGCTGGAGAAACATACAACACTGAAGCATATGTTTCAAGATAACCTTTGCTGGGAAAAACACCTCTCTGCCCCAAATACCAACCAGTCATCAATGGAATAATTTTCTCACATCCAGTGAGGGCTAACTTTGTTTTAACTTTATTTTGATTTCAGACAATCTCTTTTCATTCCACAACACACCATTTGCAGGTGCCGGGCGGTGAGTGTGACTACTTTTCATAACACTCTCATGTTACTTCCTGTTAGATTTTCATCTTGGCCCATCTTGAATAAGAATATGGAACTGCATTAAACCTTTAGCCGAGTATATATTTGTCAGAAATGTTAGCAAGAGCAATGCACAGACTTGGGTATGCAGAACAATGAGTATTCTTTTATGTTTAGCTTTAAATTCTGATGAATTGCTCCTGCCAGTGAATTTGTTCCTTAACTCTGAGTTGTTGGGACCTTTACAAGATGTGTCTATCTGTGCAAAATGTAAGTTATTTGAGGTGAAAATCAGATAGGGCTCAATTTGCATGGTGTCCCAGCTGTCAAGCTGGATATATGGACGACAGCTCGATGCCCAATTTAGTGCCAGTAAATCAGAAGGGTTTGAACTGCTAGGCTTTAGGGTCATGGAGCAATAAGAAAAAAGATATGAACATGGGACAAGAGTTGCTCACTCATTCAAGGAGTGGGGAGCCTGCCACACACTATGCTGCCTGGGAAAAAATAAAACACACCAGGGGAACATAGAGATTGGATTGAATTGAAAATTTACTTAGCCAACCTTTGGGGACCCATTCTTGCCTCTATGAGCTGATTTCACTGCACTATTTGTCTTGGTAATGCAACCAGAATTGCTTTTGCCCTTCTGGGGATTCAAGTACCTGTTGCTCTAACCTCTTCTGAGCGAAAGCCGCAGCTGCATCGCTTAGGAGACAAACCTTCTACCATGAAAACCCAAAACTGTCCTAGATCCAACTCCAAAATATCATGGTTAATGATGACATTCTGATCTAGCACCTAGGCGCCTGTGTAAAGGCTGTCATTGCTTCTCATCTGTTGGTACGTCTGCATGTCATGGAGTGGTGGGGGATAGGATTGGGCTGTTGGTTGACCAAGGTGAAGACTTCTCCTGAGTTCAAGAAGGTGAGGGTCGGTCAGACTTCTAACCTAGTTTAATTGTAACAGTCAGTATGACACGGTCATTCTTGAGAACTTGGAAGGACTTCCTAAACTCATTAACCAGGAGTGTCCTATTGCTGCAGCTTAGAAGAGCCATCAGGGCAGACGCCACTGATACTGTTATACGAATGGTGGCATGACATGCTGCTTCTGGCTTTGCAATTCAGGGAGCCTGACAAGTACTAGGGTAAAGTTGCCAATTTTAACTCTTGGCCTGCACAGAAGACACACAACTTTGGGGTAACTTCCAATGTGATTGGAAGGCTGATGTTATTAATTACTATCTTCAGGTAAGAAAGACAGTACATTCACATCAGTTGGTTACAGTAGATCCTCACTTAAAGTTGTTTCGTTTAAAGTTGTTTCATTTTAAAGTTGATGGGAAGGTGTCATAGGAACGTTTACGTTTATCAATTAGCCTATGGTAAAATTGGTTTTATTATAAGTCATTTCACTTAAAGTCACAGTTTCCAAGAAGAACCTATCCACAAGTGAGGACTTGCTGTACTTTGTTTTTGCCAAAGAACTATGGAAGTGAAAGGTAGTGTTTGTATGCAAGCTTTTCAGTAGCAAAGAAAAAGGAGACTCAGATTTGGGGAGGGCCAGCTGAATTCATCAGAACAAAAGGTAGAACACGATGTGCATAAAAAGGCCATAGCTCTGTGGCAGAAACATGGTTCTTTACCTAAGGTTCCAGGTACAATCCATGGTATCAGTTAAAGGATCTTCTAGGCCGCAGGGATGAATGACTCCTGAAACCTTGGAGAAGTCAGCTAAAGGTACGCAGTTGTGGACTGGATGAACCAATGGTCTTTGACTCAGTATAAGGCCGAGTTTCCTAAGTTCTTAAATTTTCACCTCAGTGCACAAGTGCAGGGCCTCTGAGAGGGGGGTTAAGGGGAGTTCAGGGGGTAACCATCGTACCTGGGCCCAATGCCAAAAGTGGGTCAAAAGGGGGCCCAGGAGCAAAAAGGAGCAAAAAGGGGGCCCAGGAGCCAAATTCACATGAAGGGAAGGGGTCCCAAAGAAACTTTGTACCCCCTGAAAAAATTCCTCTGAGTTTTAATTCCTCTGCACAAGTGGAAGAACAGGAAGCACCACTGAAGCGCCGAAATTAAAATAAATCCCAAGGAAAAAATACCACATTTTTCAAGGGCACCATTGCTCTGTGAAGACACCATAACCCAGGTGATGTTGACCCTGTGAATAGTGAAAGGTCAGCATGTAGTGTGACTTGTGTGGTCCCAAAACACTAAATCAGGTCTATCTGAGAGACTGGAAAGGTCCCACGTGGGCTTATTCCAAGACGGAAGATGAGGTGAGCCAATTATGTTACAGTGGCAATGGGGATTACAAGATAGTTCTCTTGGATTGTATCTGAAGCCTTCTCTCCCCCCCCCCCCAATAGAAACTTTCCTATTTATTCCAGCATTTGTCTTCTGAGCCCAGCTCGAAGCATCCTTGAAAGATCATGCCATGCCTTGTCGTGCTCTTTCTTAGAGCTCTGTCCTGTGAGATTGATGCCATCACTCTATGACTGGGAAATGCTCCCATGTCCACTCTGCACAGGTCTCTAGTTTGGGCAATTCCTCACCCACTACTGCTTTGATCTATTCTATGGGAACGGTATATATTGATTAGTGACTGGACATGAAACTGTGTAAGGCTGAAGGACGCTTCTTTTATTGAGAGCTGATTCCCCGCTTGCTCTATTTTCTTGTTATGAGCATCACAAGCAAAGATTAATGACAGCCGTTCCACTTGTTTAAGCAGCTGATGTCTCAGCCCTGGATCCCACCTGGGGCTCCCTGCTGGACAATAACAATAGACCATTACTGAGCTGAACAAAAAAGTCATAAAGACAAGCAAAGCTCGAGCTTCTAGACAGGCAAAGAAAAACTAGATTTTCTCAGACTCACAAAAAGGCATTGGAGAGATTATAAAGGCATTCCTGCTTATAGACACTGACAAATATCTCATTAATTTCAATATCTAAAAAGTATAGATGAATACCTGGTTTTGGGGGACCAAGAATATATTTTATGCAGGGAGGACTGAATATTCGTACCACTATAAGGTGGGATGTGCAACACCACTATCATTTAATATGCCATTGTATTTTATATTATTTTATTTTGGAGATATATAATATGTACATATGTAAGGGCTAACTGACATAACCCGTTTGACATGCCGAATTAACTTTTTAAAATCAGATTTTGCTGTGTGCTGTATTTCGATACATGTTCAAAATGGATTTGCCACAGCAAAGTGGTTCAGACAGGGAGTTGAACCATGAAAGATGTGGTTTCAGTTTCTGGTTCAGGTCCTTTAGTATTTTTAAACTCTCCGGTTCAGTTCTGGTTCAGGCACAAACTTTAAAAAGGGGCTCAGGAAGTACTTTGACCTGGTTTAGACAATTTGAACTGGTTTAGATACATTTCATACAAAATAACATCAAACTGATAACGAATTTAAAGCTGTAAGAAA
Organism: Plestiodon gilberti rubricaudatus; assembly: GCA_026170595.1. Lineage (NCBI taxonomy): Eukaryota > Metazoa > Chordata > Lepidosauria > Squamata > Scincidae > Plestiodon > Plestiodon gilberti. Next base: position 250,632,777 of record JANXHW010000001.1, on the reverse strand, counting down.
AGGGCAGTGCAATCCTCCATATCTTTAGAACGGCTGAGCGCGCGCTCTGCCATTCTAAAGTGTCACAAATGTGCCGTAATGCAGGCACGTCGCTAGGGGGCGCGTCACCCTGGATTGGGGGCGCGTGCATCACCCCTGCCCTAGGGTGACACTTACCCCCAGGCCCCGGCTCTAAGAGCGACCGACCGCCCTGTCCGGCGGTCCGGGACCTTCTGAGAAGGGCCAATGCGTCAACGCGTTATTTATTAGCTTTTTCGCGCATACGCTGCCCTTTTGCCTTCAGAAACGGTCTGCACATGCGCGAAAAAGCTAATAAATAACGCGTCGATGCATCGGGCCTTCTCAGAAGGCCCCGGACCGCTGGACGGGGTGGACGCTACGAGGCCTTCTTCCGGCCTCGGAGCATCCGCGCGGATGGGGGCGACGTGCACGGGTGCGCGCGTGTCACCCTTTGTGCGTGTCACCCCCGGGTGGCCCGCCCCTCCTGCCACGCTACAGCGACGCGCCTGCTGTAATGCACGTTTGCGACTTCTTTAGAGTAAGGGCCACCAGCGCGAGGCCAGCAGCCCTCACTCCAGTGCCAGATCATCTCTGCAGCCACCGGAGAAAGGTCAGGGATGCACCGGCAGGTGCAGGTGTGGTCCAGGCTGCGAGGGAGGGTGGCCGTTGGATGAGCCGGCCCTGGGGTGGAGATGGCAGCTTCCATATCCCTGTCCCATTACATGGCTTCCTTGGACTTACGCCAGCTCCATAACTGGCAAAAATTCCCACGCTACACTGGGGGAAGGGGAGATCCCCGAGGAGATCTCCGGGTCGATCACGATCGACCCAGAACAGGGATAGGATCCAGCAGGTGACCCTAGGGCTGCCCGTGGATCTTTAGTCAGGATTGCGCTCTAACTCTCATAAATAACTCTCACAAATGTTGCTGGGTTTTTTGAACCCCTTCCCCTATGCTCAGGGCCGGGCCAGCATGAAGCTGTCAAATGCTGGGGTCTTATTTTCTCACTCCTTTCCCTGTGCAAACTGCTTTTTGAGGTTTTTTGTTGAAAAGCAGTATACAAATAATCATAATAATATACAATGATTCTATTCTGGGATGAGAGACTCCTCAGCTACTGGAAAATCTTTAGTCACCCAAGGAGGCCTCAGGCAAAGTAACAAAGTCATTCTTTAATGAATCAGTTTAAAACTGCTAGACAGAATAAATTCTTTTCCCTTTCGCACAATACCAGAACCAGGGGATATCCACTAAAAAAATTGACTGGTGGTAGACAGACAAAAATAAATATTAGTTTCTCAGGTTTTCATGGCCAGAAAATGTAGAAGTTCCAGAGGAGTAAAAACTTTTAGGTATTGAAGTCATGTAAAATATTTTATTAGAATTAAACGATTACAGAAGATCCAATGTTTCACTCATTCTGTGATGAGCTTCTTCAGGGAAAATGGTGTGCAGAAAGCACACTCTGAGATCTTGATGCAGGGAAAAGGCAGAGCTTAACTGAAAAGTGGCAAATGGCAGTTTAGAGTTCTTAAAGTGGCAGTTACCACAGCAGTAGGAAAACATGTTACTTCATTTTAATTAAGACACCTTTCATTTTCATTTCCCAATTTTCATCGTGCCCCCGCAGCCTCCGCTGCCGCCAATTTCAAAGTGAGTAAATGTACCTTTTTTCCAGGCACCACCATTTTGGATCTCGCGAAATCACGCGAGATCCAAGATGGCGGCACCCAAATCTCGTGAGGGCACATGAGGCTGTACTGTACTGCCTCATGACCTCATGAGATTTGGGCACCATTATCCTGGATCTCGCGAGATTTTGCGAGATCCAAAATGGCGGCACCCCCCAAAAGGTAAGTTTACTCACTTTGAAATCGGCGGTGGCGGCGGAGGCTTCCACCGAGCCTGGAAAGCCCAGGAATGATCCGGGACCGGAGCCCAGAACCCGGGACAGTCCCGGGCGTTCTGGGATGGATGGTAAGCCTAAAATTACATAGACGTGCAATTAGCTTTCATACAAGATCCCTGCACATGCTTGATTCCCCCCTCATGTGAGAATATTACCTGTGCTTTGAAAAGCATTGCCAGTAACAATGGTCATGTGAACCAGCCCTCAATGTAAAACGTCAAGGGCCTCTAGCAACAGTAGTATATACTGTATATGACCGACCACTGATGCTAGCATCAGTCTTGCATGCTGTCCTCATTCCTCCAGGGAGCAACAGAGGGTTGTGCACAGACCTGAGTCCAAAGAAGAAATCACCAGAAGTTATTGCTCTTCATCCTACTAGGCTATGGATTCCCTAAGCACAACAGATGAAGAAAAAAGTCTGAACTGGAATAACTGTAAAAAAACTTTCCCAATTAACACAACACCTTTCACCAGCACAAAATAATTATAAAGCTAGAGTGGCATTGAGCCAAACTACATACCATTCCCTGCCAAACCAATGTTGCACTCTATTGTAGCTTAGCAATATATACTATTTTCTGTGATGCTTCAGGTTTTAGCTCTAGGCCTCCTTCTTGAGAAACAGCTACAGAATCATTCTACAGAGTACAGTATCCTTGAGTGTCATCAGTTCAGTCATAAACCAAAAGAGCCGATGAAAAGAGAAAGCCTTTCTTCACCCTGAAAGCCTTTTCCAATTCTGTTTTCACCTGGTTCCACAACAGAAAATGTGCAGCAATATTTTGGACACATTGGAAATATTTTGAATGTATTTTGCAGGGTGTCAAACATATATTTGATGAAACAACTGAGAACAGGAAGAAAAAGATCTTTCTTTCAAGACTATATCCTGCCTTTTTATGGTTAGGAGGTTATGTCCATTGGCGTCACTACGGGGGGGGGGGGGCGGAGCTGTAAGTTCTTCCGTGATTGGAGGCTCCGTTACACGGAAGAACGAAGCGCCCCGCCCCCGTGCCTTCAGACCCAGTCAAAGCGGTGAAAACAACGTGCATTCACCGCTTTGACTGGGCCTGAAGGCGCGGGGGCGGGGCGCTTCGTTCTTCCGTGTAACGGAGCCTCCGATCACGGAAGAACTTACAGCTCCGCCCCCCCTGTAGTGACGCTAGAGGTTATGTCATTCCTGTTTCATTGGCAAATCTTTTCACAATGCATTGCCTAGACAATGATGGACACATAATATATGTGCATAAAATTTTCCCCAAAAGTTATTGTCTCCATCTCTTCTCTGCTTCCAAATTCTAATATATTGGCATATACTTTAGCATGTCTTTCTGGTCTTTGGAGTACAGGATGCCATGATGGTGGTTATCAAACCTGGAGATGTGAAGCTGAATCTGCACTGAGTAGTGGTAGCTGGATCTTTTCCAGCAATGATCAGAATGAGTTGCAAATGATCCTGGTGACTGACAGAACTACAGACCACAAAAACTGGCTTAGATGACAGTTGACATGTCTCTAACGGCATAATCCTGGGTAAGTTTCTGCTGATGGAGTGATGGCTCCACTGGTGCCAGGTGTCGTAAACATGCCATAAGGCATGTTTTTGGCACCCAGTGAGTAAGTGGTGCCAGTGGAGAGGCCGGCGCCACTCACTCCGCCTGGAGCTGCAGCCACTGCCAGCGGACGCAGGTAGTTCCTGCACCGGTTAGGGCAGGGGCATGGGGAGGGCTGACTGGGGTGGAAAGGGAGGTGCGATTGGCCAGCCAGGCCAGGGACAGGGGAGGGATCATTGCAGTGCACTCTACTGAATCCTATCCCCTGTCCCAGGCCTGGCCGGCCTTACACTGGCTCCTCAAATTTGCGCCGGCCATTTTGCAAGTGCACATCCAAGGAGGCCCATTGGGCCTGCTGGGGCTCTACCAGGGGGAAGGGGATGAATGCCCCTTTCTCCCGAGGAATGCTCTGGCATGGGCCCAATCTTGGCCAGGATGCAGCGGCTGCCAGTGCAGAGGCCGATACTACTCACTCCATAACCTACCTGGACCCACGCCGGATCATTGGGATGGATCATTGGCAGTGCACTCCACTGAATCCTATCCCTTGTCCCAGGCCTGGCCAGCCTTCCCCTGGCTCCTCAGATTTGCATACGCCATTTTGCTGAGGAGCGCTCCAGCTCCACCGGCGTGGGTCCAATCCTGGCTAGAATGCAGCGGCTGCCTTAGATGCACCGCTGTTGCATTCGAAACAAGATTGCGCTGTTTTGTTGCTTCCATACTAGATGTTTAATCTGGAATTGCTATAATTCTTCATCCACTTTTTATGGATAATCCAAATAAATTTGTTGGTAGTCTGTTGCATTTCACTGTTTTATGGGCTGTCCGACTAAATTTTTTCCAGTCCTGGTTTGTAGTCGTGTCCCCCCCCCCCCACTTAAAACTGAACTGCAGTGTCTATCCAATTTGGAAAGCACTACTGAAGCTTCTTAGGGATACCATGCTTTTAATTAGCAGCTTCCTTCTCTGAAGGGAATAGTTTCCTCTAAAACAGTGGTTCTCAAACCTTTTAGCACCGGGACTCACTTTTTAAACTGACACTCTATCGGGACCCACCTAGCTTTATGAGACTTTTCAAAAAAAGGTGCTCTAGAAATAAATAAATAAATTTATTTACAAGGAGCTCAGCTGCTTGCAGGGTAATTAGCAGCTGTCTTGCAAATTGCAGGAGCTCAGCTCTTTGAAGGGCAATTAGTAGCTATCTGATTTTTGAATACTCAGGGCTTGTGGCAATTAGTTATCTGATCTTTCCATCACCTGGGACCCACCAGAAATCAGGTCGCGACCCACCAAGTGGGTCCCGACCCACAGTTTGAGAAACACTGCTCTAAAAAATAAAGAAAAGGAAAAAAAATGACACGAAATCAGAATTCATAACCTAACGTGCCTCCTCCCCTGGTAATGCTGGGCCAAAAACATCACAGAGAAGGAAGTTTGAGGGTGTACCAGAAAAGTACCAGGAGAAGATTTTGATCATTTTTTTTAAGGAAACAATGTTATGGCCATTATATTCACAACAAGCACACTGCAGAGACCCAGCCTGAAAACAATTTTATGTGAAGCAGTTCGACACCTGAAGTTGAGATTCTCTGAAATAAAGCTCCGTTGATCCCCCCCTGGACCATTCAGCACAATCTAGTCTGCCTTTTAAAACAGATTCCGAGAAAGCTGTAATTCAGCTTTGGGGACGAGTCTCTTTAAAGCAGTGCACCCTTTGCACACCGTGTCAATGCCTGGGCACATGTGTTGCCCTCTGCAAATACTTGCTATGCTGGTGGGATATGCGGATGGGAGACTACTGCTTGCAATCCAATAGATTTCAGCCAATTACCTTTTTGTAGGCCTGTCCAGGGAAGCAGACTGACCCAGAGGAGAGCTCACAAACTAAACAGGATAGTAACTGACCTTGTCAAGGTTTGTAGTCGCAAGCACAGATGGAATGAGAACTAGAAGTCTACATTTTTAGTATGTGGTCTGTGCAAGCAAAATTAGAAGGAGAAACTAGCAGAACATAAAGGGATGGGGCACTCTGCCAGTCGGTCAGGTACTTTTGTATGGATTTGTTTTAGGTAGCAGATAAATATTGACAGTACAATTCTTTGAGTGCAATCCTACCGGAAGTTTGTGTGACGGAACACTCGTTCCGTTGTCCGAAGCCGTCACGAACGTGCCGAAAAGCATGTTCGCGATGACTCGAGAGTAGGGAACACCGGTGCAGAGGCTGGCCTCCCCTGCTCCGGCGCCGACGAACCCAGATAAGGATCCAGTAGTCACGGGGTGGTTTGGCGGGCAGGGGAGGGGGGCCATTGGCCCAGCCAGCCCGGGAACGGGCGGGGGATGGCTTTGGTCATGTCCTGGACCCCGCCGGGTGGCTGGGCCATTACACGGCCTCCTCCTCCTTCTGCCAGCAATTTTGCTGGCGGAAATCTGAGGAGGCTGGTCGGGTTGGCCGGTATTTACACTCAGGGAAGGGGACGAGGATCCGGGACGAAGATTTACACTCAGGATCCGGCGGGTGGCCCTGGGCTGCTGGCCGGATCATTTTGTAGGATTGCGCTGTTTGTGGTGATATGTAAGTAAACACAAATACAATTAGAATATAGATGAAAGGTAGTTTTGAGTGTGATGGTCCCATGGAGAAATGCATGGCAGGTGTTGATTTCATGTTTACATATAACATGTGTGAGCAGCGTGGCATCAGGGGTCAGTCAAGTCAGGCTCTTGTCGAGAACTAATGCCCATCGGAAGGGCCACCTTGCCAAGGGAATCCCTGAACCCTCATTACTGGTGGCAGTGATCGCATCTAGTGCACCACCGGGGGATAGGTGAGGGATGCCAGTAAGCAGGGGAAACAAGAGCAAGGCTTTGCCCTTGTGCCCACAGGAACCTGGCCCGGGTACATCTTCTGCACAATTTGGGGTTTCAGAGTGATGTGCAACATATAACTAAGATCACTCAATGCAGATCAACACTATCGGGGCCCTCTCCCAAAAGTGCTGTAAAAAAAAATAATCCCTGGATTTGCATGGTGAGCAGTTGCACATGCCAGAATTATATATTTTGTACCACACCCTAGAGTCGGACACGACTGGACTTAATTGTCAGGGGTCACCTTTACCTTTACCTACCTTTCTCTGGGGGTTGAATAATTTGTTTGAAAAAGGCAAATACAAGTGGGCATAAATCTTTCTTAACCACATTACCAGGCATTCAGATGTTCCACAGCCAATATAATTTCCTCCTCATTTTCTATCAGTACCTAATATTTTCTGTTTACTTTTAATTTCCTGTCTTCCTCAAAGCAGTTCTATAAGAAGAAATTGAGAGGACAGAAAATTCAGTCACTGTATGTCCTGTGCTTCCCCCCCCCCCTGCCTTTTTTTTAAATATATAAATAAGCAATAGAAGAACGTCTGTCTTCTGTGGTGGTGGTGGTGGTTGTTTCCTTCACTTGCTGGTATTTAGCATTAGCCTGCTGCTGCAGAGAGAGCCAGTGTGCAGCTCATGGCATATCAAGAGCCTGTCAAGAGAAGAATTTTCTCCCCATTTGCAGACACAAGATAGGGACCTCGTGATGAGTTAGCTTGAGAGATGCAGGCAGGACGCAAGGCTCGGATGTCGAAATGAGGTATGAGGTTGCTACAAAGTTTTGCTGTAGAACAGTCAGATTCCTGTGGAATCCTGTCTATAGTTCCAGCAGCCAAATTGCCATAGTGTCAGTTGAGTTACTTCCAGTTTATAATGATGAAACTGACCTCATTACCTCGCCCTCATTCTCGCTCTCTTTTTTCTCCTCTGCCTCCAAGGACCTTTGATTGCCTTTTATTTCTTTTTCAATCAAGTTCTTTTTATCATCTAAAATATTAACTTAAAAGTAATAAGTCATTCTCGAATGCAGGGACCAAGATTCTAATGGCTCCTCCGAGAGACATACCTAAGGGTTGGTTTTATCTGTTTGGGCTCTAGCATTCAAATGTTACCATCTTTAGTGAAACAGGGACTATAGAATATTAATTCAAGTGATATTTCAAAAGCTACCAATAATCACTGGGGACCTATGGTTCTCTTTTGACTTTTATTATGGTTACCTCTCTTGAACTGTGAGCAGGAAAGTCACTCATCCTCTCTCCTTGAATTTGCTGTTTCTGTTTCTGTTAAAAAAAACCTTCTACGAGCCTTTAGGAAAAAAAAAAGTCTCTCGGAGCCATGGGCCTTTATCAGCATCATCTATGGATCCAAAATTTGCATGCAGATCAGAGGTGAAGTAGAACACAAGCACTTTACAGTAATGATCAGTTTGGGGAAGCAATGGAAGCAAATTTTCCCATAGCACACTGTACATGTTACTCCTAGTTCTGGAGCAATGGTGTGAATACTGTACTTGAAAACTGGACAAATGTAATGTAGGGAGAACACTTGTGTACTCCAGTGCTTGAAAAAGTGCACTTTCTTTAAAGGAAAACAAAACTAAACTAAACTAAACTGTCAGGGCATTCACAAATGTGCAAAGGCTTTTGCGGCTGGAAGAATCCAGAGAATTAAAAGCATTACTCGGGTTGTTGAGTCCATTAAAAAGCACTGGAAAAAAATATCTCCCAATGTTTCGCTTCCATCTTTGGGAAGCATTGTCAAGGGTACAAGAAGTTCGTATCCTCTCAGGATACAATGTCAGGGCATTGCTGAAAGGGATAGGGATAACCTTAGATATCGATCGGTCTATGGGCCCAATCCTGTCTAGCAGGATGCAGCCATGTAAATAAGGCGCCCGCTGCATCCTGAGCAGAATGGGGCCTATCCAGGAGTAGCCGGAGCCATCCTTGGGGTAAAGGGACAGTCGTCCCCTTACTCCTAGTAGAGCTCCAGATGCCTCAATGGGTCTACTCGAATGTACGCAAGCTATTTTGCTGGCGCACAGTCGAGCCAGTCATGTAATGGTGGCCAGACCCGGGAACGGGGATAGGATTTGGCAGAGGAGGCCTCCGAAATCCCTTCCTCTTCCCCTTCCTGGGCTTGGCTGACCAATCCCGCCCCCCCCGGAACACCCCGTTCCACCCTCCCCATGCCCCTCCACCACCCAGTGGAGAACTCACCTTCCCCGGTGGGCGCAGTCAGTGGCATAACTAGACTGGGGCGGCAGCAAGTAGTTCTGCAAGACTCCGTTACCCCTCGTTGTCAGCGCCATGTGGGAAGCAAATCAGAACTTCCCAGATATCATTCTGAACTTATATTACTGATGGGCTGAATCTTTGCCCTCTCTGGAAATTATCTGGAGTGACTCTATTATTCTTCAGCTGTTCCCTGAACTTGAGGTTGGGTTTATATTGGACCTTTATATCCTGGGGAGGGGACAAATAATATGAAGGGGGACTCATAAGACCTCCAGTCTGAATTTGTACTGAACCTCCAGTCTAAACCTTGGGGTCCTGTCCAAAATGGATCCGTGAGGGGTGGATACCTAGAATTAATGTTTGGATTTCAAACAAAGCAGAGAAACTTCCACCATAGTAAGTGTGTATGTAACATTACCCAGTCCATGCTTTGTGTTTGCCCATTGCTAATCAAAGCTCTTCCACTTTCTTGTTCTGTGTCGTTTGCCTCAAAATTGGTGTTTGGAACACCTTCAGCAGCAGCAGCAGCAGCAGCAGCAGCAGCAGCAGCAGCATGTGGATGCTATGACATTTCAAGGACATTCTTGGGTTTTGTTTTTGGGACTATCATTATTGCTTTGTTCACCTCAGTCCTATGGCTCTAATGAGACCATCAGAGGACATCTCCAACAGAATTGCCTGAATAGCACTACACAGCTGTGGCACAGCCCCCCCCCCCCATTTCAGAGTTTCTAGGCAACAATCCCAAGAGAGCTGCAGACAGCAAAATAAATAAAGTTTCTACCTGGGGGATTGTAAATGGAGGGAGGCTCGTGCCTAAGTGCCTTTTGGGAAATGTTAATGGGACTTGGGGATCTAATTAAAGTGTAATTAATACAGTTACCCTACCTTCTCCTCTGGGATGGAGGGCAGAAGAAAGGCATTTTAATGAGCTCCCTTAGGTTTTGGCAGGTATGTTATAATATGCAGAGCCAGAATTAAACAAATTAAGAGACACCACTCGAGAGACTGAAAGGGACTCCATTGTTCAGCTGAGCTAGTCTTGTAATAATGCTTGAGCAGAAATGTACTTTGCACTGTGGGGATGAAGAATGTCAGATGTGTGAACTTCAAAATGTCAGGAAGATGTAGGACATAAGCCATTTGGAAAGCTGTAAAAACATCGCAAATAGCAAAGCATGGTGGATTATGGCAGATGCCATGGAATACTGAGGATCTGATTTTCATTTAATAAAAACAATATTCTAGTTCTTAGGACTATTACGATTAGCCTAAACAGATGTGAAATATTTTCATCTACTTTGGCTAATGTGGCATACAAACTGAATGAATCACTCAAGTCAGAAGACATAGAGAAGCTCTCTTTCATTGGCCAAAACATGGGAGTTTTACCCTCAGCTCAGGTAAGCTCCTTTTTTGGGTGGTTAAAAGCATGAACTATGAGCTGGGTGTTTCTGACTCAAGTCTCAGCTCATCCACTAACTTACTTAGGGGTCATAGGCAAGCCATTCTCTCTCAGCCTTCTTTCAGTCACTTGGGGGTAATAATGGCCTCTTGCAAGGGCACAGTCCAGCCAATGTTAAGCACTCTGAAGTCCCACTGGCTTTGATGTGAGACACAGTTAAGTACAAATGTAAGCCTCCAATGGAAGCCAATGGATCTTCAATCTATATTCAAGATCCTGTTGCAAAAAAATAGTCTAGTAATAGTCTCTTCCTGCTTCATTTCCAATGAGCCACTGAGATGATAGGTTCAATGAAGTGAGGGTAACCAAACCATTCATTCTAAGTTGTTTCATTCCAAGTTATAATGGCAAAGTTGATATCTGTCTTCTTCCCCATTTAGAAAGGATTCTGTATGCTTTTGTAGGGTGTGCCACCCTGCTGAGACTTTGCAGAGTGAGGTGAATGGGGCCATGGAGATTGTCTCGCTCCAATGGCAACTAGTAATGATGTCATTCCCCCAGTCACTGTCAGTCAGGGGAATGCAGTAGAGCTGGTGCCAAGGAATGGAGGTGGGGGGAAGAAGAAGAAGAAGAAGAAGAAGAAGAAGAAGAAGAAGAAGAAGAAGAAGAAGAAGAAGAAGAAGAAGAAGAAGAAGAAGAAGAAGAAGGAGGAGGAGGAGAAGAAGAAGGGGAGAGACAGAGATGGAAGACAGAGGGAAGGATGGAAGATGTGGAGGAGAAGGATGGAATCACAGGAGGCAGGAAGGAAAGAGAGGGGGGATGAGGAAAGGAAGGAGAAACCAGGTTGAGATCTGAGACAAGCTGGCAGAAGTGTCTGGGACAGAAAGGAGGCTCAGCCCAAGGCTCAGCCCAAGACGTGCCAAATGGGTGGATGAGTGCCAGTGGGGACCTGGAGGAAAAGACTCAGTGGACACTTCCATGACAGGACTCTGTCCCAGGACCCATTTGCCACAGACATAGCAGCCTGGGGGAGCCAACAAGTGAGTTGGGCATGTTGCTGCCCCCTGCCAGTTTCTATGGAAGGGTGGATGAAGAGCATCCACCTAAAGACTGGAAGGACCCACAGTGGCACAAGGACCAGGTTGGCTGCAGAGACTGTAGAAATGTGTGCTGGAACTTTTTTTTTTTTTTTTGTAACTTCCCCTCCTCTGGTTTGTATTGACCCCAATAAGTAGAACTTTGTGGATGGTCATTGTCCTGACTTCTCTCTTCTCCCCAGAATGTCCTTCACTTGCATCCTCAACTCAACATAGAACTGCCCTCTTGGAAGGAGGGGAAAATGTCCCAGTGCTTACGGTATAGCTTTGCAATTATGAAACCATTTCACATGCTGCTGACAGCATTGTGAAATCCTCTCAGTTCCATAATTTTTGACAGCCATCAGGAACCATTCGGAGTTTTTTGGGGACTGGGTCCACAGTACTATATACAAACTAGGACATTCATGCATACAGTAGTATGCTATTAGAGCGTTTCGGAGGTTCTCAGCAAATCCTGTTGATTGTTAAATATTTCGGCTTGTAAAATAATCAGGACATGATTGCATGAGAAGAGTGTATCACGGCTCTGCTTTCTGAATGTTCATTTCCTTTCCACCCTTCTGCCCATCCTTCTCTAATGCCAAATGCTATTGTGCTTGGTTTGATAAACTGCCTCTTCCTAGCTGCTGCATTTCTGAGCCAAGTGTGTTTGGAGCTGATGTGGCACCTAAACCCTTCCCTAGACTTTGATGATATTAACAAATCGAGTTGCTTCAGTGGATTGACTTTTCCCCTCACTTATTTCAAAGAGCTTTTTGGAATGAAATCACCAAAGCCATCACAGCTGCCATTGTAAATCAAGCTGACAGTCAATTACAAGACCGACAATGTATTCGAACAAGCCTAGCATTGAAAACCCAGCCATCTCTAACATGCTTATGGAACTGTAAATAGCTCTTGTTTTGAGGGCACACCTCTCCCCCCCCTCCAGCAAAAGCTTTTCCTTCCTTCCTTCCTTATGTACAGCTGACACTGGAATATGGGCTAAGGAGTCAGCAGAATTTTCAATGCCCAAGTATGCTCACAGCAAAGTGATTAGGTCTATTTGCCTTCTGGAGTGAGGAAGTGGGTCATCATGTTGGCTTTTTAATCTTCTGAATTTTGCATATTAACAATTTAATTGCTGCTTCAGCTCCACTTGAAGCAACGTGACTGGAAGTTTGTCATGTTTGCTTGGCAGTATGTTAATTACCACAATGTGTTGCCCAGAGGTTACCAGGTTTCCAAAGTCTATGAGCGGTGTGTACAAGTCTCCATGTGGTGTCCACCAGCTGCCCTGATCATCCTTCGTCACCACTTTCTCTACTTTCCCTCTTCAGAAACCCCTTACCCCACCTGGGTAGGGTGCCCAGATTCAATAGGGGACAGGGTGCCTATACATTTAACCATTGGAATTTGGGCAGGTGCAGCTCATCATGGAAGGGTGCAACAAGCTACACTTGCCCAAATTCCCTCTTCTTACAATGGTTAAAGGCATAGGCAACCTGTCCCTTATTGAATCTGGGCACCCTACACCTGGGGGAAGGACTGAGCTGGGATGTGTTTGGCAGACTAATGAAATGAAAGAAGTTCTATTCATCAGGCTCATTTTGCTTGCAGTGGTAGCATCTAGTGGGCCTTGCCTCATGAAAGGCCCAGTAAGTAAAAGTGTCAAAAATCATTGTTTCTGAGCACAATCCTATGCATGTGTACTCAGACGTAAGTCCCATTAAGTTTAATGAGACTAACTTCCTAGTTAGTGTGTATACAATCACAGACCTAGAATTGCATGTGGCTCTGGGCAGCTGGCCAGTGGGTGGCGCAGTGAGTTAAACCGCTGAACCATGAGCTGTCGATCGAAAGGTCGGCAGTTCGAATCCGCGACGGGGTGAGCTCTCGTTGCTTGGCCAGCTCCTGCCAACCTAGAAGTTCCAAAGCATGTTAATGCGAGTAGATAAATAGGTACCGCTTGCGGGAAGGTAAACAGTGCTCCGTGTTCCGGCTGCATGCTACGCGCTGCGGCAAGGAGAGTCATGCTGGCCACATGACCACGGAGGCGTCTTCGGACAACGCTGGCTCTTCGGCTTTGAAATGGAGATGAGCACCACACCCTAGAGTCGGACACGACTGGACTTAATTGTCAGGAGTCACCTTTACCTTTACCTGGGCAGCTAAAGTGAAGTCTCAAACACTTCAAATCAGAGGCAACTCAACTGACCAGCTTGCACAGATCCATTTCTGCTCAGTTTTGTCTGTATGGAAAAGTCTTTCCGTATTCTCCCTTCCCTCTATAACAGCTGTGTGTTCGCACATGTGTGTACACACACACACACACACACACACACACACACACACACACACACACACACACACACACAGAGGATTTCCAGTGATAAGTGCATCCATCCAAATCCACTTGAATTATTAAGCTAACGTACCTGGTTTAATTTCTCACGTGTCTGAAAATCTGATCTACTAAATTTCACAAAGGCATGCCTTACTTTCCCCCACTGCATGGTGCCCTTTATGTTCAGATGTAGAATAGAATACTGCTCTCCTCTCTCTCTCTCTCTCTCTCTCTCTCTCTCTCTCTCTCTCTCTCTCTCTCTCTCTCTCTCTCTCTGAGAAATGCACACACTCACTTCAAATTATGTGATACATGGACTGGTTGGATGGTGTTGTTCAAACTGACCCAAAGTGTTGCATGGGATGCTAAGGAGGGATTAAGTGAATGCTGAGGCAGGGGTTGGAGAAAAAGATTATTCCATTTTGTAGAGTCCTTGATCTGACCACTATTCACTACAGAAAAACTTGAGCCCTTCAGGTCTAATGACTCTTCAAACATCATCTGTAGTTTGGCATCTCAGATGCAGATCAGATCTCAGGCACAGAGGGCTGGTAGAAAGCAGAAGAGAATTCTGTTTCATGTGATCAAACCTGAGGGCTCTGTGGAGCCGTTGGGAAATAAATTCCAAACATAAATATAAATAAATAACTATCTTGTTTCTGATAAATTAGAACTCAGCCTAGCTCCATTGGGTTTTTCTTCTTGCTTACAGTCCTGAGAAATTTGCAGAACTCTTGGAACAGCTTCTGTTGGTTAATACATTGATGTCAAAGGAGCCCAGGAAATACAGTATTGACCTCTTTTTTTCCCCCTTTCCACAGTGACTGTTACAGCAAAGAGCCACATACATTTTCTGTGCACCTGAGGAGCTTGGCAGAAGGAAGGAATATAAGTCTTTATGCTTCTGGAAGCTCAACCTCGAGGCTCTGCTGGCAGAACACACAGGCAATCAATGTGGCAAATGGGTATTGGAACAAATGTGTGTGGCAGTAATGCTCCTTGGGATTCTTTTTCTGTGATAAACTTGGTCCTTGGCTAGGAACAGTAACAATGATACCAGAAAAATAACAAAGGACATGGAGGGATTGTGGGGGCAAAGAGTTATGAGAAGATAGATTTATTTATGTCAAGTGGGAGCACTAGGGTGGACAAAGGAAATATTTCATCTTGACAGTAAACACACATAATCCGCTATTTTCTCCCCTGGGGCATGGGACTAAGGACAAAGGGGCCAGTGTTTTTCTGCCACTATAGAACTTGTCTCACCACTAAAACCTGCAGTTTAAATGCCACTCGGTAGATAGTGAGGTCACTGTGAGGGAAATAATCCTGTGATATGTGAAAGAACACAATTCAACCCCCAAACAAGTTTTAGCCACCTGTTGATTCCTCAGGAACATCCAATCCCTGCTTTTATCCAATTGGGAAGAAATAAAGTGAGACACAAAATAAAAATGCCAGGAGACTTAGCCTAGACTGACAGCGCAATCCTGAGAGGAGGGCGGCACCAGAACGAACGTTCCGGCGCTGGGAGACATCGCAAACGTGCCGTAAAGCATGTTCACGATGACTCTCGAGCAAGGGAGGCTGGCGCAGAGGCCGGCCTCCCTTGCTCCGGCGCTGGGACGACCCCATGGCCGCCAGACCAGGTAAGTCAGGATCCGGCGGGTGGGGGGGCATTTTGCCGGTCCGGGGAGGGGGTCCATTGGCCCTGCCGGTCCAGGAGGGGGCGGGGGATGACATCAGCCATATCCTGGACCCTGCCGGGTGGCTGGGCTATTACATGGCCTCCTCCGACCTCTGCCAGCAATTTTGCTGGCGGAAATCCGAGGAGGCCGATCGGCCCGGGTGGCATTTACACTTGGGGAAGGGGACAGGCGTCCCCTTCCCTGAGTAGACCTCTGGCCCTGCACGTGGTGGGCAAACTTGGGCACAGAATCCGGTGGGCGGCCCTGAGCTTCCGGCCGGATCCTACACAGGATTGCGCTGCCGGACTCCAATGCCTACTTCTCAAGTTCCCATGAAAATGGTTCCTGCTGTTCATTAACATGATGGCATTTGGTTAAATTGAACAGGTACAGAAATAAGATGTTCTGTTTACAGGCTGCTGAGTGAACGGAATAAATTCATGTTTCTATTCTGTTCTCTCTCTCCCATTCCCCCCTGCTTTATTCTCTCTTCTATTCTCTGGCTCTTTGTGACCCAGGATGCCAGGAAGTGACTGCATCTGTGACCCAGAATACTGTGAGGCTTAGTGATGAAGGCCGTTCCTTTCCTCTTTGCTTCATGAAGCAGTGAAATCCACTCTGTTTCCAAGCAAGCTTAAAAAACAAAACAAGCCTACAGATGTCTTCTATTGTCTGCTTGTCTTTTACATGTCTGCCCACCAGCCTGTTACTCTTGTCAACCAAGCCTCTGCAATCTTCTTCCTTCCGACAAGGGGAGAGAAGCAAGCAAGAAGAGGACCAGAGTAATGGCACCCTACCTTCTCCTCCTCTAGTGATGCTACCATGTTCTCTATCTCACCAGTGGTATTGCTGGAGGGGGGTAGCGGGCGGGGCGATGACGTGTTTCGATTCATCGTTCTGCCCCCGCGCCATGACATCGCTCCTGGAAAGGCTCTATTTGGAGAGCAAGGGAGGGCGGAAGGGCCATTCTCCCACCCTGAAATCAGCCCGAATGGCCTCCACAGCCACCGGGGCTGCAAAAGATGCCGCCACGGCTGCTTGTCATGAGGAGAATGTGTTCGGCACGTGGGGCACAGCACCCCCCTGGCTTTGGTCTGGTGATGCTATTGTATCTCACTTGCCTTATTCTTCTTCCCAGAATCTATTCAGAATTCAGAATTTTAGAATCAGCCAGAGAAGGATTGTGCCAGCAGCGCCGGAGGAGAGGATCTAGAGAGCATTGCTGCCACTGAATCTTTCTCTGGTTCTCTTCCCTTTCCTTGTGGGAAAGAGAGGGATGAGAGCAAGAGAGGATATCATGGCAGCAGTGCCTCACCTTCTCCTCTGTCTACGGAGCATCTTCCTGGCTCTCTTTGCTTTTAAATAGGCTGGATGGTCAAAGTCTGGTTAAACTACAGAAGAAGGCATCTTCCTCTTCTTCCTTCTCCCCAGGCTCTGCCATTCAGCCAATTTGGAAGCAAAGAGAGCCTGGAAGATGCTCAGTGGGGCTGAAGGACAAGGCAGCAGTGAAGGAGGTAGTGGCATAGGAGAGGAGCTGTGGGGTATGTGCAAACCCCCCTCCCCAAAGGTGGATGGAAACTTAGGGGTTGTTTTAGGTACCAGTTCAGCTTGGGCTGGGCCTGCAGGAATGGGAAAGGAACAGGCTCTGAATTGCACTGTGTTGCACACATACATACTTGTTCTTAGAAATGTTGGTTAATCTGCCCTGTCAGTGTGAGGCTGGGATTTTTCCACACTAGGGTCTTATAGCATTTATAGTTAAAGGCCTACCACTTTAACTGGAAACCTCTGCATTGTGAGTACTTTCATTTTATTAAAATTGTGAAATACAAATGGAAGAAAACAGTAATTAAAGCAGCTTCGTTCCCTGCCTAAGAACAAAAACTGGTTCTAAGGAGCAATTAAGGCCCCAATCCGATCCCCTGCCACCAGTGCTGATGCAGCCAGTGGCATCACTGTGGGGAGGGGGGACAGACCGCACCTGGTGTTACCTCAGGGAGGGCTGGCACCACTAGTGGCTAAAATTGTTAAAACTTTGTATTCATGAATATCATCGTGTTATATATTTACTTTCATGCAGAATGCAATGAAGCAATGAAGCAAACAGTCTTGAATTATCTGTATTCTATTACATGTTATGGCTAAATAAATAGAAAAATAAAACAAAACTGCTTTATGTAACAAAAAGTGTATTTCTTTAACTCAAAACAGACCAATGAGACTGATTGTTCTGAGAGCGAAGTTGGTTACTGATTTGTTGGGTGATCTATACTGGTATATATTAAAATAATTAAAGTTAATGGGGTTTTTTTTACACCATGAGTTACCGGAGCGGGTGACACCAACCCTAGTGACACCACTGACCAGGAGTAATCTGTAGAAATACATAGTCCTGCCTGATGGGCATCTTTTGTAGAACACAGCTCAGCCCAACCTTGTTTCTCCCCATTCACCTCTGGGGTCTATCATGGGGGTGACGCGGTGAGCTCTCACACCAGGTGACACAAACCCTAGTGATGCCTCTGGATGCAACCATGCCAAAAAGATGCATGCTACATCCATCTGTGTGTGTGTGTGTGTGTGTGTGTGTGTGCGCGCGCGCGCGCGTGCGTGTGTGACCCAAGGGCAAACAGGAGGTAAGTAAAAATCATTTCTACTTACCTCCACATAAGCCCTCAGACCTCCCATGGGTTTCCTCCAAGATCCACCATCCTGCCTCCTCCCTGCCGCTAGTTCCCTCTCCTCCCAGTTACACCCCCAGTGCGCCCACTTCCTCTACCTCTCACTCTCACCTCCTGTCCCCACCATTGACTTACCAGGTCTGGTGGGTGCAGCGGGGTCCGGTGACAAAGCTGCAGCGTTGCTGCCTCTTATGGCAGAACTCACAGAATGGCCACTGATGGAACACCGCGTATGCCATCAGCAGCCATTTTACAACAGCTGAAACAAGTCATTTGACACTTGTCTTTTTTCGTCAATGCTTAGAGCAGCCATGGGTGGCCAGCGGGTGGCACAGCGGGTTAAACCACTGAACCATAAGCTGTCGATCAAAAGGTCGGCAGTTCGATTCCCACGACGGGGTGAGCGCTCATTGCTTGGCCAGCTCCTGCCAACCTAGCAGTTCCAAAGCATGTCAATGCGAGTAGATAAATAGGTACCACTTGCGGGAAGGTAAACAGCGCTCCGTGTTCCAGCCGCATGCTATGTGCTGCAGCAAGGAGAGTCATGCTGGCCACATGACCACGGAGGCGTCTTCGGACAACGCTGGCCATGGGCGTCGACAGGGGGAAGCGCGGGGGGAGGGCCGCTGGGGGGCGTCGCGCGCATAGGGGTGACGCGCGACCCCCCCACTTACAGTTTGGTGGCGGAGCTGGGCCCGCCCGCCCTCCCCTGCGTCCGTTTGGCTCCAAAATGAGCCGAAAATGGAGCGGGGAGGGTGCTCTGCTCCTGCACGTGACGTCACGCGCGGGGGTGGAGCCTATCCCTTAAAGGCGACGCGCGCCCCTGCTCTGTGGTGTCGCGCGTCGTAGCGACGCGACTGACGCTGGCTCTTCGGCTTTGAAATGGAGATGAGCACCACACCCTAGAGTCGGACACGACTGGACTTAATTGTCAGGGGATACCTTTACCTTAGAGCAGCCATGCAGGCTTCTTTCACTCTTTCCCCCTTCTTTCAGCCCAACAGAACCTGCCCACTTGCCTGGATAGGAGACAATCTAGTATTTGTCCCAAATTGTGAGTGGGATTGAAATTGAGCAAGAATATAAAGGCACAAAGAAACAATGGGAGCACTCCTGTTAAAATTATCTTTAATACAGTTTATGCTGATTAAAAAATTATTGCACAAGGTCTCTGCATTTTGTACACCTAAATGATGGCTGGTGATACTACCCAATTGCTCTGTGTGTGTGTGTGTGTGTGTGTGTGTGTGTGTGTGTGTGTGTGTGTGTGTGTGCGCGCGCGCGCGCGCGCGCGCAAACCAGAGCTGCATGGAAACTCCTTTTTCATACCAAAATTGAAGTCTATTCTGTACAAGCAAAGGCTTAATAATACGAATAACACAAATGGTGTTGGAACTGTCTGTGGTACTGAAATTTGAAATGTGTGCACAGTGTATCCCTATTCTGGGGATTTCTGAGCCTCTCTTCAAGGTACAATCAGAAAGATGTGTTGATTAATGAATGCATCTGTGTTAACAGCAGGGTGACTGTTTAAAAATGAAGCTGTCAGAGGCCACTTTATGGCACACAGCTGTCCACAAGGCTTGGAACTGGCAGCAGGGTGTAGTTAAAATAATCAATATTAGGAGGACTACTGCATCAATAATTATGAATTACTTTTTATAGTATTATCATTGTACTTTTAATTGTAGAATGAGTTATCAGCTCCAGAGAGAACAATGCATAGCACATTGCACAAGAATGGAAATCTTGGACAAATGGCAACCCCTCTCCCCCACTTCATCGGTCACTTCTGCTGACAAAATATCAGGACCAAGATTATTTAAAAGATCATTCTAATGAAGATTGCACGACATGTGCTAGTGACCCAAATGTATAACTCCAAAACAATGAACAATGGAAGAGCTAAGTTGAAGAAAAACTTCAAAAGAGAGAAAACCAACACAATAATGCTTGAAATGTCAGTTATCCCTCCATTTCCTTATTGTTAAAGCTTCACAGATAACCCGTCTGTGGAAGACCAACCTTCATTGTCTTTCATAAGGCTCAGTTTGATCACATACTCAGTTTCTCTTTCTTTCTCTCCCCCCTCCCCCCCAAGCACTTAGTGGCTCAATATGCATGCAATCCCTAGTAATAGTCATGAATATTTACTCACATGAATGGTCCCATTGACTACAGGGTACTCTTTTTTTGTGATTTAGTGTTGCTAACATAACAGTTGCACACAATGAATACCTTCAATTTCTGTAGGAAGTGGAATGCCTAATCTTCTTCTCCACAGTTTTTCACAAAACAGCAATTTAAATATGAAAGTAAGATCCATCACCAGTCATTCTGAGCTGGTTTTGGCTTTCCCAATGGCATGTGGTTTCGACCAGTGGTTCCCAACCTTTTTGGCCGGCATACCACCTTCATGGGCCTCCGGCCCCCCATGTACCACCCAGAGGCGAAGCCAGACCATTTTTCACCAGGGGCAAAACCCTTGATGCCCCCCATAAAACGTGCAGCCGTAACCCTTTACGCCCCCACAAAAATCAGTTTGGAAGCCCACCAAAGTCCCACCAAAGTCCTCACCCACAGTCCTCATCCACCCTGCAACAATGTCCTCCCCCCCCCCCCCCGGTACTCTGGAGCCTGCTTTCCCACCCTCTCAAACTCAGTATCTCCAGAGACTAAGCTGTTCATTTTCTAAACTGCTCAAAACTACCTTCAACAGCAGGCTCCAGAGTACAGAGTGGGAAAGCAGGCTCCAGAGTACAGAGTGGCAGCAAAAACTACAGTTCCCATCATGCAACACAGAGCTTTTGAGCAAAATGGCCCATTCCCAATGCATTCTGGGACTTGTAGTTTGCCACTGCTGCCTGGAACCTGCAGGCAAGATGGACGCCGGAATGAAAAACACCCTGAAAATCCTGGCCCTGCGCCCCGAAAATGCAAGTTAAGTGCAGGCAAAGCACACACAAACGCCCTGGGGGGAGGCACACGCCCTGGGGGGGCCCTGGGAAGCAGGGGGGAAACGGAAAACCCGAACCCCCCCCCAAAACCAGAAAAACCATAAAAACCCTAAAAATTCTCGGAGCACCCCCAGCCTCCGCGCCCCCTGGGGCCCTGCACCCTGGGCCCCCCACCCCCTATCTGACGATGCCTGTGCCAGAAGTAAGTGTCAATGACATCATTGGCACTTACTTCCAGGTTCGCGGTTGTGCCAGAGCCTAGAAGATGACAGTAAGGAGAGAGGGAGGGCAGGAGGGCCCTTCCCTGTGCGGGGAATCTCATGCACTTAAGCTCTACCAGATCAGTAGAACTTGAGACACTCACTTTTGGGCAGAGGGGTAGCCAGGCGCCCGTGGTACTGGGGCCGAAAAGCCCGCCGCCCCATTATGCAAATTAAATAATTAATTTGCATAATGAGTTTCGGGTTTTTTAAAAGTTTTTTAAAAGGTTTTTAACGCTAACAGGGCTTCTGAAAGGGCTTCTAAAAGGGTATGTGTGCTTTGCCAAACTTATCTGTAGTTCTAGGAACCTCCAGCGATGATCAGGGGCGCAGATCGTCCCTCTGCAGCTCTGCTCCCGGTCGCGAACTCTGCAAATCGCCCAGGAGTGCGCTGCAGAGTTAACGCATGCGCAGAGCGACGATGTTTCCAATCGTCGCTCTGCGCATGTGTTAACTCTGCAGCTCTGCTCCTGGGCGATTTGCAAAGCGCCCGGGAGCAGAGCTGCAGAGTTAACGCATGCGCAGAGCGACGATTGGAAACATCGTCGCTCTGCGCATGCGTTAACTCTGCAGCGCGCTCCTGGACGCTTTGAAGATCCACCCTTCTTTGCCAAACTTGCTAAGTTGCAAATGTGGATGGGAAGGGGAAAGGGCAGCTAAGAGCATTTGCAAAAGCACAAGTCTTCATTAATACAGAGAGTCAAGAATTTAGAGAGAGACCATGGTTCTTGCAATAGGTTACTCCTATTTAACCTGATAAGATTGGAAAGTACATGCAAGGGAGAGAATGAGAGAAACTTGAAGATGAGAGAGCTATTGAGGGTGGAGAGTTTCCTTGAGCAAGATCTTTCTGAATTCTGGAAACGTTAGGAAAAAACAAAAGTTTTCCAAAAAGGCTCAGAAAGATCCAGTATATTTTGAATGGAGATGGGTGGATTTCAGCTCTCATTAATTTTGACTCATGATGGCCCAAGGTGAAACCTTCTGGACTATATCAAAAGCCCATTGTCTCATGCTGAGTCCCTAGTCTGTTATGGTCCTGCCCAGGTAGACTTGCAGGTGTGTGGCAGGATAATGTAGATCAGGGCTTCTCAACCAGTGGTAGTAGTCCTGCTGGATGATCTTCGCCGAGGACTGGACAGGGGGAGTGCATCCCTGCTGGTCCTTTTGGACCTCTCAGCGGCTTTCGATACCATCGACCATGGTATCCTTCTGGGCCGATTGGCCGAGTTGGGACTAGGGGGCACTGCTTTGCAGTGGTTCCATTCCTACTTGGCTGACAGGTCCCAGATGGTGATGCTGGGAGATGCCTGTTCGGCGCCCTGCCCTTTACAGTGTGGGGTGCCACAGGGTTCTATTCTGTCTCCCATGCTTTTCAACATCTACATGAAACCATTGGGAGAGATCATCCGGGGATTTGGAGTTGGGTGTCACCAATATGCTGATGACACCCAACTCTACCTCTCCTTGCCATCTCGCTCCAGGGAGGCTGTGGAAGTCCTAGAGCGCTGCCTGGAGGCGGTTGGGGTCTGGATGAGGGCTAATGGGTTGAGATTGAATCCAGAAAAGACAGAGGTCCTACTGGTCAGGAAAGCTTCGATGCAGGTACTGAGTCATCTGCCTGTTCTGAATGGGGTTGCACTCCCCCTGCAGGAACAGGTGCGCAGCTTGGGAGTACTTCTGGATTCACAGCTCTCCCTGGAAAGCCAGGTGGCGGCTGTGGCCAGGGGTGCGTTTGCCCAGCTTCGGCTGGTGCGCCAGCTGCGGCCGTACTTGAGTCGATCGGACCTGACCACGGTGGTCCACGCCTTAGTGACTTCAAGACTGGATTACTGCAACGCGCTCTACGTGGGGCTGCCCTTGAAGACGGTTCGGAAGCTGCAATTAGTGCAGAATGCGGCGGCCCGGGTGGTAGCTGGAGCTAGGCGGTTTGACTCTGTTGAGCCGCTGCTTCAGCGGCTGCACTGGCTGCCCATTCGTTTCCGAGCCCAATTCAAGGTGCTGGTAATGACCTTTAAAGCCCTTCACGGTTTGGGTCCAGGATATCTGAGGGACCGCCTTCTCCCATACATTCCGGCCCGCTCTCTTAGGTCATCTGAGGGGGCTCTCCTGCGTGTACCACCTCTATCGCAAGTTAGGGGAGTGGCAACACGTGGGCGGGCTTTCTCCGCTGTGGCGCCACAACTGTGGAACTCCCTTCCAGGGGATCTGAGAACCACCCCCTCCCTCATGACTTTTCGGCGAGGGCTCAAAACATTTTTGTTTCGTCTCGCGTTTTGGTGATGGGTTGTAGCCTGCCTCCTGTGTCTCAAGATGCTCTGCCATGCTGCTTTTGTGCTCCCTACTGTTGCCCCCCCCAGTGGTTTTTATTGATATTATTGTTTTTATTGTTTTTAAATTATGTATTTAAACTTTCTGTATTTTAAACTGTTTTTAATTTTTGTTGTAAGCCGCCTTGGGCATTTGCCTCGGCATGGGATAAGGCGGGATATAAATTTTTTAAATAAATAAATAAATAAATAAATACTACCAGTGGTACTTCGGCCCCTGATGTACACACATTTTGAGTAAACTAATAGAGCCTTTATTAGAAATTTAAAAGGAATGTGTATGAGGTTCAAAGATTCAAAATGAGATATATCAATAAATCCATGGGGGATACTACCAATGAGAGCTGGCATAGTAGGTGTTAGGAGAGTGAGTTGCAAATCAAGACTTCCCTGGTTTGAATCTCACCTCTGCTGCGAACTCACTCAAACTCCCAGCTGCAATATTGGGGGTAATATACTTATAAAGCTGCTGTAAAGGCAACATCAAGATAATAAATACAAAGTGATTCATACTCAGAAAGTTCTATACAAATACAAGGCATTATTTATTTATTTATTTATCTATCTATCTATTTATAAAAAAAAATTATACCACACCTTTCTCCCACAATCGGCACTCAAGGCGGCTTACAACATTAAAAACAATACAAATATACATTTTAAAACATTAAAAACATTAAAACAGTAAAACAAATAGAGCCCAATGGACCATTTAAACTGACCAAAATTGTGATTCATTAAAAACGCCAGCCCATTATGTCAGCGATTGAAGGCCATGATGAATAAAAAGGTCTTGAGGCCCCACCAAAAGATCTCCAGGGAGGGAGCCGTTTTTAATTCCTGGAGGAGTGAATTCCATTATTGGGGTGCCACCACTGAGAAGGCCCTATTCCTCGCCATCCCCCTCCGTCAGTAGTGGAACAGTTAAAAGGGCCCCCTATGATAGAGAATGAGTGGGATTATATGGAAGGAGGCGGTCCCTCAAATACCCTGGTCCTGAGCCGTAAAGGGCTTTAAAATTCAAAACTAGCACTTTGAATTGTGCCTGGAAATGAACTGGCAACCAGTGTAGCTGCTGAAGCAGTGGCCCGACCGAGTCGAACCAACATGCCCCACACGGGCGGCTGCATTTTGCACTAGTTGCAGTTTCCGGACAGTCTTCAAAGGCTGTCTTCTTCCACATAGAGCGTGTTACAGTAATCTAATCTAGATGTCACTAGGGGCCAGGTCTGAGCGACTCAGGTATGGTTGCAGCTGTCGAATCAGCCGAAGCTGAGCAAAGGCTCCCCTGGCCACAGTCGCCATCTGGGACTCCAAGAGTAGCCGCATATCCAGGAGAACCCCTAAGCTGCGAGCCTGCTCCTTCAGAGGGAGTGCAACCCCGTTCAGAGCAGGACAATAGTCCAATAATATTATTCACCAATAATATTATTCAGTTTAAGAATATTATTCTCCGAGTCTTTCCGTACTGTATCTCCCTTTAACTAAAATCAGATCTGTCTTAGCTGACCAAGCTGGCCATTCCACAGGATAGTGAGAAAAGCAAGTGTTTTCCAATAGCACAGAAGGGATAACAGTTGACTACGCAGAAAGCCAGTTAGGTTTTAACTGAATCCCTCAAGCTCTTTAGGACAGACTGGGATTCAGTAAAGAAGCATTTGAACCCTAGGGCTCAAATAGAGTTGGTCTTATGCTGTCCCCTGGCATCTGTTGGCTTTTCGGGATTCCTAAGCTTGGTCTTCAACAGCATCACCTATATACAGTAGACACCGATGGCGAAGGCTTAGTATGGAAAAGAGGCTTCCCAGACAGGCAACAGACAAATGGCTTCTGAGCCTGCTGTGTGCAATTACACTGTCAGGAAAGAGACAAAGATGGGTCTTCCCCTCCCTGACTCCAGCTGCTGAGCTATGTGGCTTTTTATCCTGACACAGATTCATCTAAGTGCATCAAAAATTCCCATTAGTGCAATTGGCTCCATTCTTAACAGGCATTTTTAAGCACAGTCCTGGAGAGAGAAGCTTTTAGAAACCATCAGGTTGTTTCAAAACATCGTTTTAAACCCATGGCCAAAATATCGGTCCACTTGCAAGCACATTACCTGCTTCTTCTACCACTCAAGGCATCTGGGTGCGCATGCACAATCATACATGTGCACATGCAGTACTGGAGTAAACTTGCAAGAAGGTTTCTGTTGCCAGTATCAATTCCCCAATACCAAGCCAAGTATTTCCACAATAAACAATCTAAGTTTGTGCCCCGTGCCCCGTGGTGATGTGCTCCGTGGTGATGTGCCCCATGGTGATGTGCCCCGTGCCATGCACTTTTTAATCAATGACTATTTCTCAGAAAAGAAAGAAAACTGATATGACCGGCAACTATCAAACAAGAACGGACCATCTCACTGGGATTAAAGGTCATACCAAAATTATAGTTTACTGTTTAAAACAACAATTAAAACAATAAAGATCTTACAACAAAGCAGACGTTTCATTCATTTGCCATGAATATTTTCGCTATACGGCTGCTTAGCATTGAAAATATTCATGGCAAATGAATGAAACATCTGCTTTGTTGTAAGATCGTTATTGTTTTAATTGTTGTTTTAAACAGTAAACTATATTTTTGATATCACCTTTAATCCAGGTGAGATGGTCCTTTCTTGTTTGACTATTTCTCAGTTTTTATTTATTTACAGTTGCTCTGTATCATGGATTTGTACTGTGAAACCTGCCTAAATGCTAACAGTGCAATCCTATGCATGTCTACTCAGAAATAAGTTCCATTATGGTCAATAGGGCTTACTCCCAGGCAAATGTGACTAATTTCTAGCTATTAGGATTGAAAGAATTCTCCACTTGTTCAGGCCAATCCCCATGGGGGAAAAAAGCACACAAGCATTATGACCCCATGTGGAATTGCAGCCATATTGAACCAGCAGGTTCCCATCTATATGCTATAACATGAGAAGCAGTCAGAAAACACTAAATTGATTCTAGCCAGTTACACGATTGCCATCCCACCAATGAATTCTGCTCTAATCACAAGATTTTAATGTACAGCCAGTAAGTGGAGCTAAAGCTCCATGAGAGGTTATTTGGATAAGAAAATATATTGTTTTAAAATGCTACTGGTACATTTCCCCCCCTTCTTGTATCCATTTAGCTTTTCTGTTGCACACAAACAATTGCGCTGTGGGTGCTCATAGCATGATGTGTTAACTTTTCTGTTTCATTCCATGAGTCACAGACAGAAATCAAGATAGTCGCTGTATCAATGTGACCTTTAGCAATATCCATGCTATTTATTTCTGATTAAAGCTTTTTCTGGTTAACCTTATATTTCATTTTCACATTAAAGCATTGCATTTCCAAGAAGCTCTTGCATTTTTCTTTTCCTGCAAAGGGTGACAACTATTTTATTTATCTAACTAATTTTCATTATTTTCAGGCTTCTGAACATTATCCTGTCCTATTTTATTGTATTCATTTACTTATATAGTATCACTAATGTTCATAATGTGTATTGTATGGCAATACAACAGGCCTTAAATCTTCCCCCAAAGAGTTTGGAATCGGGACAAGGTAATGTACTTGCAAAACTAAAACTCAGGGGAAGCAGCCCCACCAGATATGGTTGCTTGGTTAGGTGATTGGCAGTCACCTATCCTTGGTGGATGTAATACCGTATTGTCCCGAGTATAAGACGCACCTGATTATAAGACGCACCCTTAAAGTTTGGTGCTATTAAAATTTTAATTAAATCACTGGCATTATTGCAACAGCCTGATTATAAGACGCACCCCTAGTTTAAAAACTTAAATTAGGAGAAAAAAGTGAGTCTTATACTCAGACCAATACGGTACTTGCTTAATAGGAGAAATCGCATTGAAGGATTCTTGGCCACATGAACTGTAGTCCGCTGAACCCAACTGCAGAACATGGTAGTCTATGGGCCCAACACTGTATATGGATCAGTGGCAGAGTGCATGCTTCGCATGAAGGCCAGGGGTGGCCCATACCTCTGCACCACCTGAATCCTTCCCACAATTTTGTTGCCCTGCGTGTGCCTGCCTGGCCCCCCTCTGGAAGAGGAGGGGCAAGCAAGCGAGCAAATGGGGGAGGATAGCTGACCTAGCAAGTGAGCATCTCCAATGGATAAGGGGGAGAGGGGCACCCTTGCTCCCTTCCCCCCTTCCCTTCTCTTACCAAGAGCACAGCATGCAGCCTTTCTCCTCTGTGCCACTTCTGTCTCAAATGAACACTAGAAGAGTTCATGCCGAAGGGAAGGGGGTAAAGGAAGGGAAGGGAGGCAGGTTCCAAATTGCCTCTCCCTGCCCGTTTGGTGCCTCGTAAGCACTGCGTGAGCAGAGAGAAGTGCTTTAGAGCTGCTGCTGGTGAGATAAGGGGGCTGCTGTCGTCACCATCCTCTTCCAACTTGCTTTCAGCAGGTTGACAGAGGATCAGAGTACCCAGCAGAGCAGGAGGCTGGAGAGGATGGTCGACAGGTGGGCTGGGGGCTCATCTGTTCACTGCCACTCTAACTTTGCCTCTCCACATGACTATTTCAGGTTGCTTCATGATAAGGCCAGCCCTGCAGAAGGCCCTACGTTTATTCCCTAGCATCATGTGATAGGGTTGGGAAAGACTTTCCTGAAATCCCTATCAGTCAATGTAGACAACACTGAGGCTCAATTGAACAATGGCCAAGCTCAATATAAAGGCAGCTTCTTATGACCTGAGTTTTTTGAACAAGCAACAGTGCACGAATGATTATTTAATCACATGACAAGGGTAGAACACAGTATTTTTTTAAATTACATGTCCATTTCTTATACACACATTGACTTTCAATGAGAGTAACTGGCTACAAAAATAATGCTTTGTGTGCATACATCTACTAAAAGCATATGGCTTCTAGTGTGCTGAACACAGATCAGTCATGCACAGCATTGGAGTTAGCATTGCCAAGCATTTGGAGACTTCCAGGGGAAATGGTGCCCAGTTTGTAAATTGCCCATGCATTGCGAGTGGCACAAATCTGTATTTTTGACAAGGTGCAGGGTTTGGCACCATCCTTTGTATGAACTGCTCTCATATATTGTTTTAAAGGTCAAAGCCATACATGGCATAATAAGCAAGTGTTTACAAAACAAAACACTGAGGTGATTGTATAGCTGTGTGGGTTTTAGCATTGTTAAATTTCAGAGCTTTTTGACAGGTTCTCTTCAAAAAAAAATATCATTTTGCAGACATAATTGACTTCTAATTCTTGGTTTTCTGACCAGGAAATATTACACTGGAGATAAAGCTTTACAGTGTAATTCCTTTAACCCAAGGTCGGTGGAGCAACTGCAGAACAGGGACATTCTGGGAGGGGGGGTGTTGGTGGATTGGGGCCAGGAAGGGGGAGGGATTAGCAGAGGCCTCCTCTGCCGTATCTTATCCATGGTTGTCTTGAATGTACACCAGCAAAATTGCTGGCGTAGCGTTCATTCGAGTAGACCCATCACAGCGGCCTGTGTGTTACTTAGGGTAAAGGGACAAATGCCCCTTTACCCCAAGGAGGCTGCCAGCTGCGCCGGGGCAGGCCCAATCCTGCTCAGGATGCAGCAGGCACCTTTTGTGCGTCGCCACACCCTGCTAGACAGGATTGGGCTGTTAGTATATTTAAAGGACCGAGCCTTTGATTTTGTGGCTGTCTGATGTTAAACCATATTCTGGACTCTGTGTGTGTGTGTGTGTGTGTGTGTGTGTGTGTGTGTGTGTGTGTGTGTGTGTGTGTATGTGCGCGCGTGCGCATGTGCTGCACTTCTAGCACATATCTACTGCATGCATTTACATAGACTCAAAAGAAGCAGATGTCTTTCCACGATCACACAAGATGTTCAAAATTAATAACTAGTTTGTGTTCAAATGTCCCCAGTGCTGATCTACACATTATTACATTGCAGCTGCAACTTGTTGGCTCCAAGTTGCCCCTTACCTCCTTCAAAGCTGGTCAGCATAGAAGAAGCAGAGAGAACGGATTGCTTTCCATCTGCTAGCTTTCATCCAGAAACGTCTCCCCTAGCGTCTTTTAACTTTTCTCCACAAGGGTCTGACCCATCTTTTCAAGGTACACAGCGATCCAGAATACTGGTAGGGTTAAAAAAAAAACTGGGGGAGGGGGAGGAAGGGAAACAGTGACTGGGAGAAAAGGGTTAAGCACTTCTTTCTCCTGCCTCTTCTCCACTGCAAACTAACTCCTCTCAAGGGCATGGCAGTGCAGAAGGTGGTGGTGTTGTTGTTCAGTCGTTAAGTCGTGTCCGACCCTTCGTGATCCCATGAACCATATCCCGCCAGGCCTTCCTATCCTCCACAATCTTCCTGAGTTCGCTCATTTTCATGTTCGTTGCATCGGTGATGCTGTCTAACCATCTCATCCTTGGCCGCCCCCTTCTCCTTTTGCCTTCAATCTTTCCCAGCATCAGAGTCTTCTCCAGAGAGTCCTCTCTTCGCATTAGGTGGCCAAAATATTTGAGTTTCAGCCTTAGTACCTGTCCTTCCAGGGAACAGTCAGGGTTGATTTCATTTAGGATTGACTGATTTGATCTCCTAGCAGTCCAAGGGACTCTCAGGAGTCTTCTCCAGCACCACAGTTCAAAAGCATCTATTCTTCGGCGCTCAGCCTTCCTTATGGTCCAACTCTCGCAACCATACATTGCTACTGGGAACACCATCGCCCTGACTATACGAACTTTTGTTGGCATGGTGATATCTCTGCTTTTTATTATGCTGTCTAAGTTTGCCATAGCTTTCCTTCCAAGGAGTAAGCGTCTTTTAATTTCATGGCTGCTGTCTCCGTCTGCAGTGATCTTGGAACCCAGAAAAGTAAAATCTGTTACTGCTTCCATTTCTGCCCCTTCTATTTGCCAGGAATTGATGGGACCAGATGCCATGATCTTAGTTTTATTAATGTTGAGTTTCAAGCCAACTTTTGCACTCTCCTCTTTCACTCTCATCAAGAGGCTCTTTAGTTCTTCTTCACTTTCTGCCATTAGGGTGGTATCATCTGCATATCTGAGGTTGTTGATATTTCTCCCGGCAATCTTGATTCCGGCTTGTGATTCATTCAGCCCTGCATTTCTCATAATGTACTCTGCATATAAGTTAAATAAGCAGGGTGACAATATACAGCCTTGCCGTACTCCCTTCCCAATTTTGAACCAATCAGTTGTTCCATGGCTGGTTCGAACTGTTGCTTCTTGAACCGCATACAGGTTTCTCAGGAGACAGGTAAGGTGGTCTGGTACCCCCATCTCTTTAAGAATTTGCCACAGTTTGTTGTGATCCACACAATCAAAGGCTTTTGCGTAGTCAATGAAGCAGAAGTAGGTGTTTTTTTGGAACTCTCGGGCTTTCTCCATGATCCAGCGCATGTTGGCAATTTGATCTCTAGTTCCTCTGCCTCTTCGAAACCCAGCTTGTACGTCCGGTAGTTCTCGGTCCACGTACTGCTGAAGCCTAGCTTGTAGGATTTTGAGCATAACCTTGCTAGCATGTGAAATGAGTGCAATTGTACGGTAGTTTGAACACTCTTTGGCACTGCCCTTCTTTGGAATTGGAACGTAAACTGATCTTTTCCAATCCTTTGGCCACTGCTGAGTTTTCCAAATTTGTTGGCATATTGAGTGCAGCACTTTCACAGCATCATCATTTAGGATTTTAAGTAGCTCAGCTGGGATATTATCATCTCCACTAGCTTTGTTGTTAGTAATGCTACCTAAGGCCCACTTGACTTCACTCTCTAGGATGTCCGGCTCTGGGTCAGTGACCACACCAGCGTGGTCATCAGGAACATTCAGATCTTTCTTGTATAGTTCTTCTGTGTATTCTTGCCATCTCTTCTTAATCTCTTCTGCTTCTGTTAGGTCCTTGCCTTTTTTGTCCTTTATCATACCCATCTTTGCACAAAACGTTCCCTTGCTATCTCCAATTTTCTTGAAGAGATCTCTAGTCCTCCCCATTCTGTTGTTTTCCTCGATTTCCTTGCATTGTTCATTTAAGAAGGCCTTCTTATCTCTCCTTGCTATTCTCTGGAACTCTGCATTCAGTTGTTTATACCTTTCCCTTTCACCCTTGCTTTTTGCATTCCTTCTTTCCACAGCTATTTGTAAAGCCTCATCTGACAGCCACTTTGCTTTCTTGCATTTCTTTTTCTTTGGGATGGTTTTAGTTGCTGCCTCCTGTACAATGTTATGAACTTCCGTCCATAGTTCTTCAGGCACTCTGTCTACCAGGTCTAATGCCCTAAATCTATTCTTCACCTCCACTGTATACTCATAAGGGATATGGTTTAGGTCATATCTGACTGGTCTAGTGGTGTTCCCTACATTCTTCAGTTTAAGTCTGAATTTTGCAATAAGAAGCTCATGATCTGAGCCACAGTCAGCTCCAGGTCTTGTTTTTACTGATTGTATAAGAAGGTGACTTTGGGTTAATATTAACCCAATTGCATAGCTGCAGCGTAAAGCACAGTTTGGCCTGAGAATATGGCTACTGCCAACTTGTCACCTAACAAGGTCATGACCTAAGCTCGGAGTCCAAGAGCAAGAAGAGGATCGTCTGTCTTTCTCTACACAGAAGTGCTTTCACTTGTACAGTACTTGCAAGAGGGCCTCAACTCTACAGCACATGTAGTACAATAGTTCAGCCCTGGAGCTGAGCAAGCAACATTTTTCTGAGTTTTTAAAGAAATATGAGTAGAGGTGGGAATGGGTGGTAACTGTTGTTGATGAGCTGCATTGGAAGACAGCCATGTAGAACGTTTTGCTGATGTTATTAAATTAAAACTAATATATAAAAGTTATATGATCAATCACTCACTGTGCTAACTTAGTAACACTATTCAGATGTTTTTCCAGCAGCCCAATCCAATGCTGATTTACACTGATGGATCCTGCCATCTGTCAGTGTAAGCCGCATTCTGGCAGCAGGAGAGCTGCACTGCCATCATGCATTTCAGAGCTGCTGGTGCAAAGAGACGGAGGTCCTACACTTATGCCAGGGGCTTGTGGATGCCCCACTGGAGCAGGTACGGTGGTGGTGGGGGCTCTCCCCAGGGGAAAGGGACGAATTTCCCTTTCCCCCGAGGCAATCTGGGCTAGGATCCGGCGCAGCGCACTTAGCGTGCTGCGGTGGATCTTAGGCAGGATTGGGCTGCCTGTCTTTGAAGGTAACCTTGGAAAAATTTGAATGATGAGCTCGACTTTGGCTCAGTTTGTGTTACGTTTGGCCAATCAGAGCCCGTTGTTTGCCCTGACACCAGACGCATACGGAACGCAAATGCGTGCAATGTAGCTCTGGCTTAATTGCTTCTCTCAGATGATCAGAATCAAACATGCAGGCTGTGAGACATCCCTGTGCTGGAGGAGCATCTGGAAAAGGAAAGCAACATCTCTTTGACACTCAGCAAGTCCACCTTCCTCTGCCAGATACATTAGGGCAGTTTTGGATCCGACTGCACCACTAGGGTTTGTACATGACTTGAGCTGAGGCTAGCATATTTGTCTTCCTGCCATGGTTCAGGGAATATTAGGCAGCACATAGAGCAGAGCATGTTTCGGAGAGGGACATTACATTGGGGCCAAAGAAAATTCAGGTTTAGTGTTAATGAGGCTATTTATTCAGGCAGTTTGCCAAACCATGAATGTGGTCACAGCACTAGGCTGTGACTGGGAAATGATCAATGTAGAAAGCTTGCTTGCATTGTACAGACAGAGACTCAGTCTATGGTCTCAGCATTTGGGGCAGGCATCCTTGCTCTGCCTTAGAGTTATTCAGGGAGACTGTACCCTGAATGATCCATAACAGCTTTCCTACACCTTTGCTCGTATTTGTGATGTCTTCCCTGTGATAAATGCTCCTTTCCCCTTGACGTTTGCATTTTTCTTAATTGTGGTCATTTCTAACACCCCAGAGTGTGTCTTTGGGATGCTGTAGCCTCCCAGTAAATGAAGCAGAGAGCAGGTAGGGATGTGCCTAGCATTAACCACCAGGATCTATACCCACTTCATCAGCCTCTGGATTTCCTAACACCCCTTTCAGGGGTGACATTGTTAGGCAACTGCCAAAGACGCAGGCCCCTCAATGCACTGTCCATCCCCAAGGCCACCTATGTGTCCATAGCTTTTGTGCCATGGTGGTCACTCCGATGCTATCGCCTCTCTTCCATCTCATCCATGAAAGGAAGCCACACCACAAACCTTTGTGGAGCCCAAGTAAGAAGGGGCAAAGGAGCAGAGGTGTTCCTATGGTAGGGGCGGTACTGTAAGTTGAGCCCCATCCTAGTCCCTGTTTACAACCTGAAATGAGGAGGCCCCGCCCCCTCGCTGTCGGAGCCATTCTGTGCTGCGAAGGCAACGGGCAGGAGACTCCCTGCCTGTTGCCTTCATGGCATGGAATGGCTCTGACGACGAGGGGGCGGGGCCTCCTAATTTTGGGTTGTAAACGGGGACTAGGATGGGGCACAACTTACAGTACTGCCCCTACCGTAGGAACGCCTCTGCAAAGGAGTGTAGTTGCTGAGTCTTCTGTGAAACCTGGAGCCGACTCCTAGTTTGGCGCTAGGTTGCTGAGGCCCTAGGAAAAAGTGCTGCACTGAGCTCTTCATGGCACCCCTGTCCAGTCCTGATGGCACACTGAATGCTAACATTGCCAGCAGTGTTTGAGTGTTCATACTGAGCGGGCCAATGCCCTATGTGGCTGACTCCAATGCCACCCTTACTGGCCCTGTTCTCCAGATTACAAGCTTGCCAAAAGATGGTTGAGTGAACTGGGCAGTACAGAACGCCATGCCAAAATACTCACACATACTTAAAAAAAAAACACCAGTAACTTATGGATATATTTTTCTTTCCTACCATTTTCATCCATCTTTGCATGCAGGGCGTGGAATGCATGATACTTGATCTTTCTGGCAAGAAAGCAGATTTTTTTTTTTAAAAAAACATAAATTTGCTCAGGGCCTGACAGGAAAATAGGAAATCAAGGACCCATGGTTATACCTTCTCAAAAATGACCCCTTGCATTAGCATAGCTGGGCCAAACCTGCCCACGTACACTATGGTTACACATTCGGTCACTTAATGAACACATGAATAAGTGATAAATTGCTGCAATTACTATACCTATCACACATGCATGGCTAATGAATGCTGCACAATGTATATATGTTGACAAGGTTAATCTCCATAAATGTTATCATAACTTTTTGTTCTCAGAATAGGATGATGGGAGAAGATATGTGGACAAGGAGTCTTATGCTATTGATGGTTCGGTCCGACAGCATGGCTGGCTGCAATTCAGGCACACGAAGCGCACAAAGTGAAATCACGTACCTGTTTCAATAGAAATTCCCAACCCTCATGGGGTCTCTAACCAATCCCCTTGAGATGGAAGAAACTTCACTTGACCAATCCAGAGGACTGCAGGTAGACCTTTTTTTTAATGGTATCTTGCCAATTAATTTCACCTGGGCTTGGTTTCTCTTTTGCCCCTCTTATCACTCTTTAGGCCAGCTGCGGATCTGCTGACTCACAATCCCAAGGTCTTCTGGAGCCGGACTGGAGGATTTACTCAATCACACCTTTAACCCTGTGATTACTTCCTCTATCTGTCTTACAGCAAGCTGAACATTTCAAAGCACTTTTCAGATCACCAGGATGTTACTTTTCACAGCAGCTTTGGTCAGCATATCAGAGACCTCCAAACTTCAAAGCATTAAACCAATATTCTCCCATAACTTTGATCACCCACACCCCCAAAATGCAAAGTATTCCCTCCTCTACAGATCTTTTCCCTCCATCTTGTGTCATCTAAAACTTTTAGATGACACAAGACGGAAGGAGACAAGCCTACCCTCTTCACATAACCATTGCTTTTTACCAAAGATAGATAATTCATAGGATGAACTTCTTATGGGCAAGTCATTGACTCCAGATAATTTTCATGACTATTGGCTATGCATTGCTCTCCTTCCTGCATGTTAGGCTGCTGAGATGCCAAATCAGTATAAACGCTAGACTCTCTCCCTCTCCATTCCACGTAAGAATGAACTGAAGCATTCCTTAACCTTTTCCTGCTAATGAAAAGTAATTTGTGTTACAGGGTTTTGATCACTGTATCAGCAAAGGCAGCTGGAACACAGTGTGCCATGCTTAATAATCAGGAGGTTGGAGCTGACATTAAGTGAAATATGTTTACAATCAGGGATCACCTGCAAGGCAGAGATGTGTTTCTATTTCACTTTCCAGGATTTTGTTACTAGTGAATTGCACCACCTCCCCTTACACTGTTATCAGGTATCCTTTTTAAGACATGGATATAACCAGTGCACATGGGGGAAATTTCGTATGCAAGGATTCTAGTGCAATCACCAATGGTACAACTCTGTGGACTGGCATACAAGAAAGAGGAAAGTGAGTCTAAAGGTGCAGCAATAGATATTGTAGGGAAAATAATACAATGTAAGGGTAATTGCTCACTCCCAGAAGTAGGTCTTAAATGCAGTTGGTTTCTCTAGGTAGAAGAGGAGCAAATCCTTACAAGGGGAAGGGTAATGGCCAGAGCCCATGAAAGGAGGGTAAAGGGGGTGAATTGTACCCAGGCCCAGGGTCAAAAAGGGGGCCCAGGACCCAAAGGAGGGGGCCCAGAAATTTCCTGGGATCTCAGCTGACCTAATGGAGAGTGAAAGATGGAGGCCGGGCCAACCAGGAGGGCAGGTCTACCGGGCAGGTAGACCTGGACGCTGTATCAGGAAGCCTGGTAGACCTGGACTGCAGAGACTTTTCTGGCCGTTGCTGCCCTCCCTCCACCCCATCCCCCCCTTTGAGAAGGGGCCCAAAAGAAACTTTGTACCCCCTGATAAAATTCCTCTCAGAGGCCCTGGTAATGGCACAAGTAAGGAGGAGAGAAAGGAAGGAAACGATGTAGGAAAATCAGGAGGGAAACTGGGGCTGGAGAACTGCAATAAAAGAAAGCAGTGTTCTGAATGGTTAATGGGACTGAGGCAGTGTGGGGGCATATGCTGTTTCAGACACTGAGAGGTCTTGGACTGGCCCTACTATCTCAGTGTTATTGCTGCTTTTCTCATCGACTTTCACCCATTTTATGGATATTCAGGAGGTCCAAGCAGCATCCTCTCTGCTTGCCCCTCCTTCTCCCCCAGGTTCTGCACAACCATTGCATATGGCAGGGGTTCTCAACCTTTGGAGGCCCGAGTACCCCTATCACGGTCCAATTTTCTGAAGTACCCCCTGCTAATAATCACGGTCCAATTTTCTTAAGTACCCCCTGCTAATTAACGGCTAATTATTGTGCAACTGCTAATTAACTGCTAATTAATTGTATTAATCAATTAATTAATTAGGTAATTAATCGTTAAAAAGTACTAAAACAATTTTAAATGTGAAAAATGTCTTATTTAACTCTCTCTCTCTCGTGTGTGTGTGTGTGTGTGTGTGTGAGAGAGAGAGAGAGAGAGAGAGATATGAAGGATCTCTTTTTTTCTCCAAGTCATAGTTCCCAAAATCAGCTCCTCCCTCCCTCTCCCCACCAAAGTACATTTTCCAAAGTACAAAAATAAGCCCAAAACCAAAATCAGAGAGACAGAAGGGCTCCGAAAATAATTAAAATTTAAAATCCATGTTAATTAACACTTAATTAGCTGCTGATGGGGCAGATAAGGGGCAGGGCTTGGAGTACCCCCAGCAAGAGGTCCGCATACCCCTAGGGGTACCCGTACCACAGGTTAAGAACCTCTGGCATATGGTATACCCCCCTTTGGAAACCATGTGCTGGAATGCAGAGGCACTGGGCTAAATGCCTTTCAGGTGCTTTTCTCATTCTGTGAACAGAAGGTGCACTGCATGCCACAATTCCCATCTGAATGGATAAAGATAATACTATTTCATATAGATTAGTGAAAATGTGTGGTCATCTAGCAAAAAGACTCCTGTGTGCACATCATATCTTTGAGACAGGTTGAAAACGAGGAAAAAAATAGCATCTGATTCTGAATAGAAATGATTTGGGCCTGTAGAGGACATGAAGTCTAAGTCAGTTTACCATTGTTGGAATTATTGGCAAATACCTTTTTCGCTACTCTGTCATGCAAATAGTCTGAAGATTCATCACAAGCGGGAAATAAAAGAGCACTAAATATTTAATGCCAAAAAGTTAAATATTATCATAAAAGTAGTTTAATAGAAATGGCTTTCAGCAAATCCTTATCCATATTTTATGACTGAAATGGTTGGCTGGCTTCTAATGTTTGCATGCAATTACTTTTAATGGGTGTATCATATTCATTCTCCCCCCCCCCCCATACCTAAGAGACCTTGGCCCCATAAAAAAAAAAAAAGCAAATAGCAGGACATCAAATGACACCAGCAGAGAGAAGGTGAAGCTGTGCTCTGTGTAGAGACCTGGAAATGACAAGTTAATAGGCTATTGATAGTTTCTCTAGTACATAGACAGCAATTTACTGTGCTTATGTGGGGGTGGTTGAGGACTGGCAAAGGTCTTGGTCTTGGAAGGCAAGGAAAGATTATCTTAATGTCATTTAAATCAATCTGAATGTCTTGGTAGGCTTAGCTGGACCTTCCTGGATTTTCAGCGAACGCTGCAAGAGTTTTGATATGAGAAGTAGAAGTCGTGGCCTTGTCTTGTAGCTCATGGCCCTGTGGAAGTCCGAGTGGTAGAGAGAGAAGCTAGAATCCAATCTGGGACACAATGGAATGTATGTGTGTGACAGTAGCCTTGACCTTTGTTTATCTTCTGTCTTGTGCAGCATAAAACCTATGCAGCCCTTTCAAGGCATCTGCCCCTTTGGGTAAATAGAAACAATATTGTTTATCTGCATGGCTTTGACGGAGCCAGCATGGTTATGTCAATGGAGCCTCTTTTAAAGTAAAACTTCAGGTCAGTTTCTCTCTCTCTCTCTCTCTCTCTCTCTCACACACACACACACACACACACACGTGTGATAAGTAAATAACTTTCGGGGCTTCCACACTAGGCCTTTTCTCTAGAACTGCCATTATTTGATCATTCACTTCTTATGGAGCTTTCACAAGATATTGTTTCCAAATTGTTGTTTTCTGTGCCTTGAGATCCACAATGGAAGAAAGGTGGGATTAGTTACCAGGTGTGCTTTTGAACACATGTTAGTGTGTAGCATTTCTGCTACTGCTCTTAGATTAAAACCAAAGAACTGTAAAAGATGCAGGTGTTATAGTTTTCTCACCTCACTGTTTTCTGTATAACATTTTTCAAGTAACTTGACCTTGTTTGTTTCACTTCTCCCAGATTTAACATGGGAATAAGAAAATGAGAGTGCCTCTTCTCAAATTTTCTTTCACATCGAGTTCTATACACTTTGAAATCAGTTTCTGCTTTCTCTCTCACTGCAGGTTTGCCTCTAAGTGCTGGAGTACATTGAAAAAGCTCCTCTGTGTTTGATACCTGTTCCCAGCAACCCTCTTGAAGATGCACAATGCAATTTCCCTGCATGGCTACTTCAGGCAATGTTGCAGTTTAAAGAGCTCATCACATTTTAGCTTTAATTTGCCAGAAGTGATTAAAGCAGACTAAGAACTCATTATCAAAGGTAATTCTGCAGCTTTAGGGGAAAAAAAATCAAAATGTGTTTAGACCTAGACAAGTTCGAAAGACCATTTTAAGACAATAAACTTTATTACCATTTTATACCGAAAAGGTAGACAAAATAAATAATTATAATCTCTTGGTTGAAAGTAAAATGGTTTTTTTTTTTAAGAAAGAAATTAGGGAAAATTGTACTTCGCTGCTATGGTGACTCACACATTCAAGAAAAAGAGGAAAATAAGGTTTGGCAACTTTTTAATTGCATCCTACTCAGGGATGTGCCAGAGGTCAGCCACATTGGGCACTGGCTGATCCAACTGTTCCAACCCCAAAAGGGCCCAGCTGGCTGGGTTGACCCCTGAAAACCTCCGTACTGGTCAGCCACTGCAAATTCCTCCCATATTCTACACAGTGGCGTCACTAGGGCACGTGCGGCCCCAAGGCGGGGGCACGCGCGTCACCCTAAGGATCCCCCACACCCAGCCCCTAAGTGTAAATGTGGCGTGGCCGTTAGGACGCGCCACGATTTTTTCGAGGGGGAAACCCGCCAGGACGCTGCCCCGGGTGCCCCCCGACTCTGCCCCCCCCATTGCTGCCGGCTCCGCTCCAAGGCCTTCTCCCAGCCTCGGAGGCTCCAAGGCCGGGAGAAGGCCTTGGAGCGACCTACCCGTCCGCCGCGCCAGGACCTTCTGACGAAAGCCCACTGCGTCACCAACGTTATTTATAACGTTTTTCGCGCATGCGCAGACCGTTCCTGAGGGAAAAATGTTATAAATAACGTTGTGACGCAGTGGGCCTTCGTTAGAAGGCCCTGGCGCAGCGGCCGGGGAAGGCGTCCCCAGTGCCGGCTCCTGGCCTCGGAGGTGACGCGAGCGGGGAGGTGACGCGCGCAGGGGAGGTGACGCGCGTGGGTACACGCATCACCTTTCTGCGCGTGTCACCTGGGTGCGACCGGCTCGTGTCACCTCGCAACAGCGACGCCTCTGATTCTACACCTTCCAACTTCCAGGGCAGGACGTCTGGCTCAGGACGTAGAGCGTTCGTCTCATAAATCTGCCTGAAGATCTGCAGGACAGCAGTTCAAGACGGCCGGAAGTCTGTCGGAGAGCTGCTCGCATGCCGAGCTGATAAGCTGCAGAGTCTTTGTGGGGGAGTGAAGCTGCAGCTGCAACGCTTGAGTGATAATCAAAGTTGCCTGTGTTATCTGAAGCTGAAGCGTGCGGAGGCGAACCCCAGAGAGAGAGAGAGAGAGAGAGCTGGACTGTGAAAGCAACATCTCGAATGAAGGGTTCTATGAAAGACTAGAACGTTATTATATTGTAAAAACCCTTTGGGGTTTAGAACAGCCTTGCCCATGTACACCGCCTTGAATAAAATCAGAGGAGAAATCCAATGACCAGAAAGGCAGTATATAAATACTGTATATTAATTAATTATTATAATTATTATTATTATTCAGCAGCTGCTGTCATCATCCATCAGTTTGGGGGAATCCAAAGCAGAGCTTTGCCCCACAGCATCCATCAGCTTGGCACCAGCAATGGTCCCACTCCTTGTAACACATTAGCAGGTTATAATATATATCACCATGCCATGACAAACTTCACCTGCTGACTTCTGTGCATCAAGCAAGTCTCAGAAGTGCCATTAGTTATCTGGGGAAGTGCAGTCCCATCCTCCCTTGGTGCTCAAAGCATGGCTGAGACAGTGCAACCCTATCCAACTTACACCACCCGTGTAACCAGCAGTGCAGCGAGAATGGGAGGTCACAGAATGGAAAGGGGATTCAAAGGGGATTTAAATTTTAAATCTCCCCTCCAAAGCCTCCCGCCCTCCCCTCCCCCGCTGGTGTAAGTTGGATAGGATTGCGCTGAAAGTCTTCGCCCTGCTGTCAGCAGACAAAGCATACCTGAGTTGGACTCCCCTCTCCAGCTTTACCAACCCAAACCCCCTTTGGCAGCTCACCCCCACATCTCACCCACCTTCCCTACTTCTTCTTCCTCCTCCTCTTCTTCTTGTCCTCATCTTCTTGTCCCAGCCATCCAGCTCTGCCACTGTCTTGAAATAGGAGAGTCGCAGAGCAGGGACCAAAACAATGAAGCTGGGAGAAGTACCACTGCACTTCGCCCCCATGTTTTCCCTTCCGTGTTTGGA
This sequence comes from Plestiodon gilberti rubricaudatus, assembly GCA_026170595.1. Classification (NCBI taxonomy): domain Eukaryota; kingdom Metazoa; phylum Chordata; class Lepidosauria; order Squamata; family Scincidae; genus Plestiodon; species Plestiodon gilberti. The sequence goes on along the minus strand of JANXHW010000001.1, from coordinate 250,591,655 downwards.
AGTTGGAAGGAGTAGATTGGTGGTTACCCTGACCAGAACTTACTAGCTGCACTGTATTGAACTCAGTGGATTTACTTCTGAATGTAAATCCATGGGATTGTGCTGCATGTGAAAGCAGAACATACGTGAAACTACTTATGCAATATAATCAGTGTAATGTATGGCTGCCCATAACCCATGGCATCAGCCCTTAAAAGGGGCTGGTCCCAAAGAAAAGGGGGTGGTAGAGTGAGAGTTCATTCTGGCTAATGTAAACATTAAAAATTCACTCAGACTCCCTGCTCTGTCCTTATTCTGGAGATAGAAGATGCAGGTATGTTGAGCCACAACCCTCTTGATATCCCTCTGCCCCCTTGGGCTGCCAATGGCGCCCAAGCAGACGCTACAGAAAGAAAAGAGAATAAAAGGTGAGAAGACTGGAGGGTGAAGAGAGAGAGAAGAGAGACATGGGGGGGGGGGAGAGAACCAGACAGACGAGAAAGGAGGAGAGAGAGAGAGAAAGGATGGTGGAGAGAAAGGAGGCAAGTGAGGGAATCAATTGGTCCCACATACAACGGTGTTGAGTTTTGGCAATTCTTTACTGCTACAACAAGAAAAGTGTAGGCACTGTTACACAGGCAGAGCAACAGAGCAGGAAACCAAAGATGCTAAAGAGCGAGGAAGTTAATCAGAAATGGAACGATAAGCAACCAACAAGTTCTCACCAACTAACAAGAGAGGTTACAGCTCCCCTACCACTGGAAGCAACCACGGGCAACCCAATCCTGCTTAAGATGCACCAGCCGGCCTAAATGGCCAGCCACTGCATCCTATGCAGGATACGGCCCGTGCTCACCTTGAGGGAAGGGGATGTTTGTCCCCTTCCCCTGGTGTAAGCCCCAGAGGCCCCAATGGGTCTCCTCGGATGCATGCCAGCTATTTAGCTGCTGTACAACCGGAGGCTGTGTAAGGCCAGCCAGGCCCGGGAAAGGGGTTAGGGTATCAGTGGAGTGCACCGCCGATATCCCCAACCCCTCCCAGGCCTGGCCAGCCAATGACCCCCTCCCCCACCACCCTGGCCCACCCTCCCCAAGCTCTCCCGCCGCTGGACTTACCTGTGTTTGACGTCCGGGTCAGTGTCCGGAGACTAAGTGAGCGGCGCTGTTGGCGCCAGCACTGCTTACTCTCTGGGTGCCGCAAAAGTGCTTTGCAGCACTTTTGTGACACCCAACGCTGGTGGAGAGGGAGCTAAGCCAGCGTCGACTTAGGTAGGATTGCACTCTTACTCCCTTTGTGGCTAGGCACTGGTATATCTCAGTTCACATGCTGTTGCCTCTCTAACAGAGAGGAGGACAGGGAAAGGGGAACAGAGTGGTGGAAAGAGAGAACCCAGGACCTGAACAGGCAAGGTGGGGAAACTAGAGGGGACAGCAGAACTGTGACAGGTCTGACAGGGAAGAAAGACCAGAGGGTAATGGGAGGAGAAAGGAAGAAAAGAGGAGAGAGGAAGAACTGCCATTCCTGGCCCCCAGCCTTGGATGGGCACATGAAGAAAAGGCTGCTTGGAAGTGCACCGAGAGGAGAGAGTAAGAAAAGACCTCTTGCCACGAGGCTGGACCAGAAGCCAGCCCCTTCCCCTTTGGTGGAAGGATGCTGCCCTACAGATCCCAGAGCCCTAGTAAGCCACCAGGTAGACTGGGCTATCTGCTACCTCTGCTGCTCTTTTCCTGAAATAGGATGGTGACCTAGGAGGAGAGACATCTGAAGTGATGACAATGAGAGCTGTCCGAAGTGAAATAACTCCTGGGTCAATCCTGAAAGACTGTTCTTCCATAAGGGTGCCAGAACTCCAGGAGGGCTAAGAGTGTGTTCTGAAAAACACCACTATCCCCCTTTTGTGTTGGTCCTGAATAAAATCAAACTGATACAACAAACTGACCTTGTTGACCCAGACTCCTGCTGCAAAAGGGCTAAGAGCCAATTATGATGAACCCCTTTGACATTGAACTGCCACCCTGGTGGGAAGGAGACCATACTGCCTAAATAGGTGCCAGACTGTGGCCTAGAACGAAAGCTAAAAATTTTGTTTGCCACCTCTTTAGAGTTGAAGACAGTGTCTGAAATTATTTCAGCATCAGCAACTTGTCATCACAATTTCTTGAGTATCCTTCCATCTAGGGTATCTTCAGGTTTAACATGGAAGGAAAATTCCACAATAAATATTCCTTTACATCTGCGACTGCTGCCCTTTGACCCATGTATAAAATTATCTTTGACACTGTAAAAAGTTCAGCTATTTTTGACCCTGTCAACTCATTGGCAGGAAGCCATCTTCCAAAAGAACAAACATTTTCCTGCTTTTTTTTCTTTATTCAGAACAGATTTGCAGCCCAATACCATGTATATTTACTCAGAAGCAAGTCCCATGGTATTTGGTGTGGTTCACTCCAAATATATCTGTATAGGATTTGAAGCGCATTGTTATACTTCAGAAAAGATTAAGTTTAGGGTTGTCAGGTCCTGATCTTTGATAATTGCATTGATGGGAACATTCATCCTATCCTCTTTTTTTTGTCCTCTTCTATTGGACCCCCCCAAGAAAAAAAAGTAATGGGTAACTGTGCCAGCCCAGGAGAGAGAGAGAGAGAGAGAGAGAGAGAGAGAGGAGTAAAATACAGGGTGTCTCAAAAAAATATACACACATTCTAATGAGCTCTAATTCAGAGAATTACAATTCAACAGAATTCAATTGAATTCTAATTCAGTTGTAGAAAGCCTGCCACACTCGAACATCTCAGGGAAGCAACTGAAGAGATGTCTGGAACCACCCAAGCACAATCAATCAATCAATCAATCAATCAATATACATGTAGATTTTCATGGCTTTTTACTATGTACACAGAAGCAATGTTTATGGGATTTCCAGCCATGTGATATCAGCTCTTAAATTGAAGAAATAAAGAATATTCTTACAACTTTGTCTGTTGAGATTCCTGTCCTCTGATCCTACCGGTATGCAGAAGCGGACGACCAGAGCGGATTATCCAGATCAGACGCAGCAATAAAAAAGTATTGAGTCTTCCCATGAAGAACATGGGAAGAACATGGGAACATGTTCTTCATGTTTGGAAGAACATGGGACTTCTGTATTCAATTATCTAATCAAGGGGCCTCCTGTGCTTCAGATGCCTGCTCACTATATCAGTCTAGTGCTCCAGGACAAGGTTAACAACATCTTTCAGCCTGTGGCTGAGTTCTCCAATTTTTCTGCTTTTGAAAAAATCCCAAGTGTTTGGGGATGAAACATTAAGCAAGGAAGACTCAATACTTTTTTATTGCTGTGTCTGATCTGGATAATCCGCTCTGGTCGCCTGCTTCTGCATACCGGTAGGATCAGAGGACAGGAATCTCAACAGACAAAGTTGTAAGAATATTCTTTATTTCTTCAATTTAAGAGCTGATATCACATGGCTGGAAATCCCATAAACATTGCTTCTGTGTACAATCAATCAATCAATTAACTGGGTCAAGCAACTGTTTCAGTGTACCACATACGTAGTATATTTGTGAATTATAATATTAGTGTATGTGCAAATTATAGCATAATGAATTTGACGCTATAAAGTGTGCGTACATTTCCTTGAGACACCCTCTGTGTGTGTGTGTGTGTGTGTGCGTGTGCGCGTGCAATAACATTGCCGCTGCATGGGCTCCAGTTTTAATTTCCCCTTGCTTTCTCACTGTGATGGGGGCACCAGATTAAATCTCCCCTTTTCATGCAACAGAGGTCTGGACCTGGCATAGATATTATTGTGCATCGATTCTCAGCAGCATCTATCAATATGCAAAAGAGTAGCAGTTAAAAAGGAAACCATGGTGCTTCCTGTTAGAAGAACAAAGTGAGAAAAGCCAAATGCTTCCGTTGTTCCAGCCACCAGTTTCACAAACCCATTAGGGAGAGCGCAAGGAAGCTGGCTGGCTGTTTTCTGTATTATCTCCTAACAGGTGAACAATTAGTTAATTGGTGCTGCTAATTACAGCATCCATTAAGCAATCCCAAGAGGCAAGTTTACCCTTCCCATCCATATCATTGAGACATTCCAGCTAGAACTGACACGCACAACTGGAGACAATAGCTTGTATGTACATATTAAACACAGCCTGGCGCAGTATCATGAATGAGAGTGAGCTTCCCTTGCCACAGGATTTGATTATGTGTGGGATTCACCAGAGCAGTTTCCGACCTCGGGTCAAAAGGACGAAAAGGTATTATAGCAATGTCCAGTTATTATAGAAATCTCAGCACGTCTGTCACTGAAGGTTTATTTGTACTCTTACTTGCATTCATCTCAAACATGCTTTTGTTTGTGTTTTGTTTATTTATTTATTTATTTATGACTGGTATTTGTATTCTCCCTCATTCTAGGCCTCCAAAGTGCCTTACAGTGAAAGATGAAAATACAAATTAAACAATAAAAACAACTAAAATCAACCAAACAAGCAAAAATCAGTAAAATGAACAAGAGGTGCAGCAGCAATACGATTATGCAGCTCAGGATGCTCAGACCAAAATGCCTGGCACAATAGAAAAGGTCTTTACAACCTATTTTTGAGCGGAAACTGTTATAACCGGCAATGATCTTTGAAGACGAAGCTAGCACGGGTAGTGCATAGGGTGGTTCTATGGTTCAAATCACCACCCTATGCAGAACGGTGCAGTCATCAATACCTTAGCCTATAGGGCAATAAAGATTTGTGACAAAGATGCAATTAATAAGGAAAAGGAAATTGTTTTTGATACCTTAAGAGCCAATGGTTATCCTGAGACTCAAATAAACAGAGGGTGGAATGCACCGAAGAATAAAATTCAGAAAGAAAGAGAAGGGGGAAATAGAGTCACAAACAGGATTGAGGATATTAACAAAACAACAGAAGATAAAGGAGAAAAAATTTGGACATTTTTGCCCTTTACCAAAGGAGTAACCGATAAAATAGCCAGAGTGCTGAAACAGGGAAACATCAAAACGATCTTTAGACCAACTAGAAAAATTAAGCAATTGCTCAACAACCCAAAGGATAAGAGACCTCCGCTCTCAAATCCGGGAATTTACAGGATCCCATGTGGCACATGTGAAAAGGAATATATCGGGCTAACTCAACGATCAATTGGGACTAGATTAAAAGAACACGAAAGATCGTTGAGGTTGGAACATCCACATCTGTCTGCGGTAGCCGAGCATGCGTTGTCTACAGGACATACAATTCACTTTAAGGACACTTGTGCCATTAGAACAGAGAGCAAATTAAATGTTTTGAAGAATTTGGAGGCTTTAGAAATAAGTAGAAAAATGCCCCATGCCCTGATGAACAGACAGCAAGAATTAAGCCTGGCAAATCGTATATGGCTCCCGATAATTCACAAACAACATGGAAAGGGCATGACAACAACATAATTAAGACAGAATATAGCCAGCTTGCAGGCTACAACCTTCCTGAGATGGTTTCTTTTCCCTCCACCCCAAATGTCATTTTAAATGCACGTTGCTTTAAGGCTCTGCAGGATCATCAGCTGTTACAACAGAGTTGATACAGAAACCGCTTCCGCTTGACAGTGGGTTTCCTGCGCTTTTTTGAAAATAAAAAAGAACGGAGTAGGACGCTGACCATCGTAACATCCTCCAATTTATTTTTGGAAGTCCCCAGAAGATGTGTTTGGATCAAAACACAAAACGTCGGGTTCCTCAGGTTCCAGTTTAGATTTTAAAGAATTTCTGTTTGTCCGTGGTGTACTGTTACAGTCTATCCAGATAAAGCTGTTATTGTTTTCGATCGGCTGGTTCGCTATCCTCACTTGAACTATGACCGCACTACCCGTGCTAGCTTCGTCTTCTTTACAACCTGTTGGAAAAAGGAAAGTGTGGCGGCCAAGCAAGTCTCTGTGCCGTGGTGCGGAGATGCCAGGGGTGCTGCTCTTTCTATTACGCTATGCATGCCTACTCAGAAGTAAGTCCCACTGCATTCAATTGGGCTGACTCCAAGGAAAGCGGGCATAGGACTAAAGCCATGATCACCCAGTTTCTCCTTCCAACAGAGCCACCCAGAACTCTTTGAAATGCCATGAATTTGGGGGTTTCAGTCGGACCAGCAACCTGTGGATGGGGGGGGGGGTGAGTGTTGGGTTTATTAAAATATTTCGTGAACCTTAGTGGGTTCAAATATGCAGAGTTTGCAAACGGTAAGAAGACCTTATTGTTATTTAACCAGTAGAATTAATCCCAGCACCCAGGCTAGCTAGCTATCATTAGCATTGAAATAAGGCACGGAGTCTTAGGCTTGTATAGTAGAAAAGAAAATAGTTTTACTTACATCAGCATTCATAGTTACATTCATCTAGTTTTGACTAGAGGTACTCTAAACATAAAGCGGACGGTATGCCCCTAAAGCTGGCACACCCATGTGGAGAAGATGGCTTCCAGGCAGGAGCCTGGAGAGACACGTCCTCCTCCTTGAAGGTAGATGCGAAGAAGAGAGCGAGCAACGTGGTCAGAGACAGGATGTTGAGAAAGGTCAGGGTCACACCCCTTTCAGACAGGAGGAGTCAGGTGAAGGTCCTTGCAAGTGACCAAAAACACACCCACTTCCCCTCAGGTCCTAGCAGCCAAATACTGTATATGTTCAACAGTGAGGGCTTGTTCAAAAGCCACAAATTCATTGATGTTATCAGATGAATCTCAGCCGTTGTTGCTTGTGCAGAAAGTGTTAAAAGCATCATTGAACAAAATGGCTCCATCTGACCCCTAGCCAGACAAAAGACAAGTTCCAGCTCCTTCCCCCAACATAAAAAGAGGGAGGCAGAAAGAGAGAGGCAGGAGGAAGATGCAGTGGGAGAGAAAGCCATGGATGGGGCTGCCCCATCTCTTCTTGCCTCAAGGACACCCTCAGGATGTGCGGGGGGGGGGGGAGAGAAGTGAGTTGCAAGCAAAGTCAGCCCAGGGAGACATTGCCTCTCTCTGTGCTGCCATGGGTGCTGCTGTCATTGTGTTCAAGGGTGCCTTGGGTGCCAATCATATGCTGCTTGGGTGACCGTCCCCACATATCTGCTTTAGGCATTGTCCTATGTCCAGTTGCTTGGAAGTGAGCCCCAAAGAATGGCCAGGGGTTTGCTCCCGGTCAGCCCTCCGTGCGCACTGGCACAGTAAACAAACATGGTGAACAAAACCCAAGGCAAATATTGCTGTCACCGGCAGCAGGGCAGGACCAGGAAGTTGACTGCCCTCAGAAGGGCAAACCCTCAGGGGAAGCTCCCACCCCTTTCTCCTGGGATAAATGCAGACACAAGAAATCTGCCAAAGTGTAATGTACTGGTCCCTTTAAGCCTAGGCCTTAGTTTGATTCTGTCCTTGTAATATGTACCGGTAAATATCTGTACCAACTTTGGGGGGGGGGGAACTCAAATTGATTAGTGAGAAGGAAAGACTGGTTAGTTGATTTGTTTGGAGGGTGATGATATAAAGACGTTTTAGAGCTGGGGGAGATGCATCCCCTTTTTCTCTGACTATTGGGATGAGTAAACTAGCTTGAGAAGTTAGTCCCCCTTTGTATTAAAAATTGTACAGTAGTTTATTTATTTATTTAAAGAATTTGTATCCCGCCTTTCTCCCGGCAAGGGCACTCAAGGCGGCTTACAACATTAAAATAACATACATTAAAATAATTAACAGATAATTAAATCTAACATGATTTGTATGTTCTCCCTGCTGATGGGTTTTAGTATTCCCTTGAGGAATACATTTGGTTTTAAAACTGTCTTAATAAATTGTCTTAATAAACTGTCTTAATAAACTGTCTTAATAAACTGTCTTAATAAACTGTCTTAATAAACTGTCTTAATAAACTGTCTTAATAAACTGTCTTAATAAACTGTCTTAATAAACTGTCTTAATAAACTGTCTTAATAAACTGTCTTAATAAACAACAGTCGTAGAGGCCCAGCGGGAGTGTATCCCACAAAGGAGGAAGGGCTCGACCAAGTCCAGGAGGATGCCGGCATGGCTAACAAGCACAGTTAAGGAGGCTATAAAAGGCAAGGAAGCTTCCTTCCGTAAATGGAAGTCTTGCCCTAATGAGGAAAATAAACAGGAGCACAAACTGTGGCAAAAGAAATGTAAAAAGATGATACGGGAGGCCAAGAAAGACTTTGAGGAACGTATGGCAGGCAACATAAAAGGGAATAATAAAAGCTTCTTCAAATATGTTAGAAGCAGGAAACCTGCCAGGGAAACGGTGGGTCCGCTGGATGGTGAGGGAGAGAAAGGGGTGATAAAAGGGGACTTGGAGACTGCAGAGAAATTAAATGAGTTCTTTGCATCTGTCTTCACGGCAGAAGACCTCGGGCAAATACCGCTGCCGGAACGGTCTCCCCTGACTAAAGAATTAAGTCAAATAGAGGTTAAAAGAGAAGACGTCTCAGACTTAATTGACAAAATAAAGATCAATAAATCACCAGGCCCGGATGGCATCCACCCAAGAGTTCTGAAGGAACTCAAGAATGAAGTTGCTGACCTCTTGACCAAAATATGCAACTTGTCCCTTAAAACGGCCACTGTGCCAGAGGATTGGAGGATAGCTAATGTCACGCCAATCTTTAAAAAAGGAAGGAGGGGGGACCCGGGGAACTACAGGCCGGTCAGCCTAACATCTGTTCCAGGGAAGATGGTGGAAAGTCTCATTAAGGATAAAATCTTAAAATACATAGAAGAACAAGCTCTGCTGAGGGAGAGTCAGCATGGCTTCTGCAAGGGGAAGTCTTGCCTCACAAACCTGTTAGAATTTTTTGAAAAGGTCAACAGGCATGTGGATGCGAGCGAACCCGTGGATATTATATATCTGGATTTTCAGAAGGCGTTTGACACGGTCCCTCATGAAAGGCTCCTGAGAAAACTCCACAGTCAGGGAATAAGAGGGCAGGTCCTCTTGTGGATTAGGAACTGGTTGAAGACCAGGAAACAGCGAGTGGGAGTCAATGGGCAATTTTCACAATGGCGAGAGGTGAAAAGCGGTGTGCCCCAAGGATCGGTCTTGGGACCGGTGCTTTTCAACTTATTCATAAATGACCTGGACTTGGGGATAGGCAGTGAGGTGGCCAAGTTTGCGGATGACACTAAACTTTTCCGGGTGGTAAAGACCAGCAGGGATTGTGAAGAGCTCCAGAAGGATCTCTCCAAACTGGGAGAATGGGCAGCAAAATGGCAGATGCGCTTCAATGTAAGTAAGTGCAAAGTGATGCACATTGGGGCAAGAAACCAAAATTTCACATATACGCTAATGGGTTCTGAGTTGTCTGTGACGGATCAAGAGAGAGATCTTGGGGTCCTGGTGGACAGGTCGATGAAAGTGTCGACCCAGTGTGCGGCGGCTGTGAAGAAGGCCAATTCCATGCTCGGGATCATTAAAAAGGGGATTGAGAATAAAACGGCCAATATCATTATGCCTTTGTACAAATCGATGGTAAGGCCACATCTGGAGTATTGTGTCCAGTTCTGGTCACCATACCTCAAAAAGGATATAGCTGAATTGGAAAAGGTGCAGAAAAGAGCGACCAGAATGATTAGTGGGCTGGAGCACCTCCCTTACGAGGAAAGGCTACAGCGTCTGGGGCTTTTCAGCCTAGAAAAAAGGCGCCTGAGGGGGGACATGATTGAGACTTATAAAATTATGCATGGGATGGAGAGAGTGGATAGAGGGAAATTCTTCTCCCTCTCGCACAACACCAGAACCAGGGGACACGCACTAAAATTGAGTGGAGGGAGAGTTAGAACAGACAAAAGAAAATATTTCTTTACCCAGCGTGTGATTCATCTGTGGAACTCCTTGCCACAGGATGTGGTGATGGCACCTGGCCTAGATGCCTTTAAAAGGGGTTTGGACAAATTCATGGAGGAAAAGACCATCACAGGTTACAAGCCATAAGCAACCTCCTGGTTTTAGAAGTGGGTTTTCTCTGTGCCAGGTGCAAGGGAGTGGCGACTGGACACAGGTATCTTGTTGTCTCGTGTGCTCCCTGAGGCATCTGGTGGGGCCACTGTGTGACACAGGAAGCTGGACTAGATGGGCTTTTGGCCTGATCCAGCAGGGCTCTTCTTATGTTCTTATGTTCTTAAATTGACTTATGTTACTAGCCCTGTGTAAGGATTTTTCTTGTGAAGGAGCTGATTACTCCTTACCCTAATTTAGCTATATTTTGAGCTGAGATACCTGAAAGGGGAGAAAGCCTATAGTGTCAGTGAACCCTTGTTTGGGGTACAGGACTGTGACACAAAGAATGATTGGCAGCACCAGAGGAGGGACTAGCATGTCTTTTGCCATGAATAACCCCCCACATTGGAGTGAATAAGTGGTCACAAGTCCCATGTGGGTTGACATGGATGTGACATGGATGTGCATTTTCCCATGGCATAACTGCACACCTGATAGGGACCTAAATTTTAATACACAACTGACTAGGGGAATTGTTTTTGGAACTACAAAGGTATAGATAAGCTGCATCCTAGATGACAGTACGAACTGCACCACCTGCAAGGGGGAGTCTCTCTAAGGAGTTGGGCTATGACACTTTTGGATTTGGGGTTTTACATCACCAGAATGAGTGTTCTGGCGGCATGAGGCTTTTTACAGCTATCGTAAAACACGACACGCCATTGATCATGGCCTGGCTGCCGCTGCAAGTGGTATGTGGGCGGGTCCATGTGCCGGTGGCTGGAGGATGCCAGCCAGATTACCATTGCACCGGTAAGTCAGTGCAGGGGGTGGGAGGTAGGTGGGGCGAGGTGGAATGGGGTGGGGAGGCAGAGGAATGGAGATGAGATGGGGTGAGGAGGAGGGTGGATCAAGGCCGGGAAGGGGGTGGTAACAGTGGCAGCGCTACTGCCAATATCCTAACCTCCTTCCTAGCCTTGATATTCCCACTTGCATCCATGTCGACAAGCACCAGCAAAATCGCCGGCTAAGGTCAATGTAGACCCAGGGGGCTGTTGTGGGACTTGTTTTGGGGCAAGGGACCAAACGTTCCCTTATCCCAAGGTGGCCTCCAGGGCCCAAAACTCCCCTGCAGGATACAGCATGCGCCCTGTTGGTGCAACTGCATCACTGTATGGGATATTACGTAGGATTAGTCTGTTAGCCCCATTGAAAAGTGGTCTTTCTTTCTGAGCATTTTCAAAGTCTTTCCCTTACCCCCTCCTCTTTCTCTTTAGCTGCCATTTTTTTCTTTTAGTTTCACATCGACTTTCCCTTCTCTTTTAACAGATTTTTAATTATCCTGGTACCACACTGAGATGAGACTGAGATGCCCACCCCAGCCGCTTTTGAGTCACATCTGCAAATCACATAGGTATAATCTCTATGGCAACTGACCCATGTTGAGAGGAAGAAAATAAGCTCAGAACTAAAGGTTAATTGCTGTTTCATTTATGCATTTTTGTGCAGTTCCAGCATTGTGAATTGAACTTCTAATTAGAATCAAATTATCAGCAGATTGAACATCTTCTTTGTTATTTGGGTAGCTATAAAACTAGTCAGGCTGGTTTGGAAAGTAGCTGAGAGAAAGATACTCATCCTTCTACCTTCTGCCACGGATTTGTATTAGGAACCCTAGCTAGTCTTGCTTAATGAGGAAACAAGACTTTCCCATTTTTTCTGTCTGTCATTTCTCTTCCATTGACCAGAACAGTGTGAAGGCGGATAGATGTGTGTCTGCCATTCTGGTGTATATACCTGGGCATCTCCTCTTGGTTCCATCAAACCAGTAACAACCTGCTACATTTTCAATAACAAATACATACTCATTTTGAAGAATTAAAATGCTGCAGCGCCAATAGTGTATACAGAAATATAGGCTCATTAGCCAATCATCCAAGGATATTCAGGGATTTATAGGTATCTACTAGCAGCAAGTCCTGCCTATGAAACAAAGCCATTTCTCAAATTGTAATGTGAGTAACAGGATTTATTTTTTCCTCTTAAAAAAAAAAGTCAACTGGAATTGCTGGAACTGGCTTGCTGGCCAAAGAGCCATCTAGTTCCATATTCTTTCCAATGGTGGCTAATCGTTTCCCCTTTGTAAATTTGTCTAGCCCTTTCTAAAATTTAACAAAGTGAATATTGCCTTTTCTTGTGGTAGTGAATTCACTAAGCTACAGCCCAATCCTAACTAAATCCTTCCCCCCCCCCGCTGATGCAGCTGCTCCAGCGAAGCGCACTGCATCCAGAGTTTCTGTTGTTCCCTTATCTTGGGGTAGGCCTCCCCTACCTCAGTGGGTAGGCGTACCAGATCTCCAACCGGGACAGAGTGCTAGACCTTTAGGAGAAGGAATGTGGGCAAGTGCAGCTTCTTAAACCTTAGAGCACAATCCTAGGCTTCTTAAACCTTAGAGCACAATCCCATTGAACACAATGGGGCTTGCTTCTGAGTAGACATGCCTAGGATTGCGCTCTAAGGGTTTAACAAGCTACACCTGGCCTAGATGCCTTTAAAAGGGGTTTGGACAGATTCATGGAGGAAAAGACCATCACAGGTTACAAGCCATAAGCAACCTCCTGGTTTTAGAAGTGGGTTTTCTCTGTGCCAGGTGCAAGGGAGTGTCAAAGGGAAACAGGTTATCTTCTTGTCTTGTGCTCCCTGAGGCATCTGGTGGGGCCACTGTGTGATACAGGAAGCTGGACTAGATGGGCTTTTGGCCTGATCCAGCAGGGCTCTTCTTATGTTCTTACCTGCCCACATTCCTTCTACTAAAGGTCTAGCACTCTGTCCCGGTTGGAGATCTAATAAGCCTACCAATGGGTCTCCTAGGATCTGTGCCAGCTATTTTGCTGGTGAAGAATCAAGGAGGGTAAGGGAGAGGCTACTTAAACTATTTCCTTCTCTAACAGCGCAATCCTAACCAACTTTCCAGCACCGGTGCAGCCACAATGCAGCCTTGAGGTATGGTAAAATGTTCACTCACCTTGAAGAGACCTCCATGACTGCCCCCACATCGCAAAATGCAGTGTGCGCCCTGTTGGCATGGCTGCATCGATGCTGGAAAGTTGGTTAGGGTTGTGCTGTAAAAGTTATTTAAAAGGTGTAAAAGTGATTTAAAACACAAATTTAAAACGCTGTAAAAGTGATTTAAAACACAGTATACTTGTGTTTCCCTTGAAAATGTCCAGAGTCTGGATGAAACGTTGGGACTGATATTGACATTTTATGTGGATACTTTGTGTTTTTATATATTTTTATATATTTTAAACTGGAATTCCTCGTAATTGTTTGATGTTAAAAATTTTTTTACATGATCTTTTAACCCATAAAAATCTCTACCTTTTTTACAATGATTTAAAAGGTGCCTACTGTGCTCTTTAAGGACCATGGTTATCAGTTTACACAATGTGTTGTAATTATAAAACACAAATTACAAGGCTGTATCCTTCTTTCAATACACACAGCCACAATGTTAAAATGCTGCTACTGGCTGAGATGTTACCTAGAAGGCGTGCGTTTGCACCAACATTCGCGTTGGGTAGGCTTACCATATCCAAAGGGGGACAGGGTGCCTACACCTTTAACCATTGTAAAAAGAGGGAATTTGGGCAGGTGCAGCTCATAATGGAAGGGTGCAACAAGCTGCACCTGCCCAAATTCCCTCTTTTTACAATGGTTAAAGGTGTAGGCACCCTGTCCCCCTTTGGATAGGGTAAGCCTAGCGTTGGGTATATCCTTCCCTCCATGCACATAGCCACAATGCTACCAAATGCTTGCATTCGCCTCACTGATTAGCTTATCTATTGCTCACAAGGCCCCATTGATGGCAGTTGTGAGCCCATTGTAAAGTGAATAATTTATTGCAGCGGTTCTCAAAGTTCTCCTCATGAGTAGGGGAAGCTGTAAGTCCTTGCGGGGCAGGCCGATGGCTACGACACCAACCTGAGCAAAACTTAGCCTGATGTCATGAAATTGCTTTCAGTGATGCAAGTTCAAGTATCTCATTAATACCGTATTTCTTCGAGTCTAAGGCGCCATCAATTCTAAGGCACACCTTAATTTCAGGAATACCAGCAGGAAAAAAAACAAAAACCATCGATTGCAAGACGCACCTCCTTCCTTCAATTTGTCTGCTCAGCACCAACTCTCCCCAGCTTGCCTGCCGCTCCATTTCGCCGATCCGATTATTACCGTGCCATTTTGCCCCCTCTGCTCAGCAGCGAGCTCTCTCTTCCTGAACCTGAGAGCTCACCCCAGCATGCTCCGCACGCTGCAGCTGATGATCACCTCACTGCCTTTGAGCAGTGTCCTTGCGGTCCGCCAGAAAATTCAATTTCTTTACTTATCTGGGCTTTGGGGAGGCCTGCGCGACCCTCTGCAGGCCTCCCTGATCTTCATTTCGGTGAAAAATGGTGATTTTCACCGTTTTTCACCAAACTGCAGATCAGGGAGGCCTGCAGAGGGCCGTGCAGGCCTCCCTGAAGCTCCCCCAAGCCCCGGTAAGTAAGAAGATGGCATTTTGGGGTGCTTTTTGGAGACCTTCGATTCTAAGACGCACCCCATTTTTTGAAATGCTTAATTGGGAAAAAAACATGCGTCTTAGAATAGAAGAAATACGGTAATATTTTTGTCACTTCTATTCTATTCACATTTTAAAAATACAATACAGTAGGACCTCGCTATCTGCGGGGGTTCGTTCTGCAAAGAAAACATGCAAAGAACGCGGGTTTTTTAACCTTTAGCAGCAAACCACGCCTTTTCCAAGCCTCTGGAGGGCTTCTCTAAGCTTACCGACCCACTTCCAGTTTGCGTGAAGGCTCTTCCCCTTCCCAGTCTTATCCCAGAATGCATTCTGGGATAAGGCTGGGAAGAGGGAAGAGCCTTCACGCAACCTGGAAGTGGGTCGGTAAGCTTAGAGAAACTCTCCAGAGACTTGGAAATGGCGCAGTTTGCTGCTAAAGGTACCCCTTGTGTTTTTTTGCCTTTTTCCTTTTTTTAAACTGATTTTAACGTGGACCCCACGGTTGACAAATCCGCGGTTCCTAAATCCATGGATGGAAAGGGTTTAACTGTATGTATAACTTAGTAATTAAGCGTAAATATGTTTCTCACAATACGACTGTCTTAAAAAAATTATTTACCCCTGCTAGCCTTTGGAATTTTAGGTATTGGTGGTACTTAAGATAATTAAAACATGAGAAGTGGTACATCAGGAGAAAAAGGTTGAAAAATACTGGAATATAACATTGGACAACAAGACTGGTTGACTTTGAGACCAGTGTTCCATCTACCACAATTACTGGGTAATCTGCAGGGATGTGGATCAAGTCTCTGCTCCAAGTCTCAAGTCAAGTCTCAAGTCTCTGGGTCCAAGTCTCCAGTCAAGTTCCAAGTCTTTGCCCCTAAGTCCCGAGTCTTTGGTTGTGAGTTATGAGTCCCTATCTATTTAATGGGGAAAAGGGGTTTAAACCTGAATAAAATTATACTTGTCGTAAAAGGCTCCAAGTCTTTCGAGTCTTTTAAAATCACCAAGTCAAGTCCAAGTCAAGTCATTGACACGACTTGAGTCCGACTCAAGTCCGATTCAATAGACTCAAGTCTATATCACTGTAATCTGAAGATTGGGAAGATCAGTTGAACCTCATTTGCAGTTTGATTCTGTACATGCCTACGTAGAAGTACAGGCCCCGCCCCCATATCCACGGATTCCTCTTCCGCAGTTTCAGTTATCCATGGTTGAGAATTCCCCCCTGCACGACCCCCCCAGGCACTTACTTTTACAGAAGAAACCTCCGTTTTTTTGTCCAAAGGTCTGGAGTGAGCGACCTCTTTGCAGGCCTCACCAACAAAACTTAGGTGATAGCTAGAGTCTCTGCAAACTTGCTCAGACTCTAGCTAGCACCTAAGTCTTGTTGGTGAGGCTTGCAAGGAGGCTGCTCACTCTGGTCCTTTTGAAGAAAAAACAGAGGTTTCTCCTGTAAAAGTAAGTGCCTGGGGGTGTGTGGAGGGTGTGGGGGGGTGTTGTGCGCACCTGCGGGGGTAGCACCCGCCCGTAGGGGGTGCGGGGGGTTCAGAAAACCACGGAGGGGGCGTTTGCCCCTTTCCGCGGTTTCAAGTATCCATGGTGGGGGCTGGAACGTATCCCCCGCGAATATGGTGGTCCTCCTGTAAATCATACTGAGTTCCATGGGACTTACTCCCAAGTAAATACATAACATAGGATTGCAACACCAGAAACTGCTTCTGCTTTCAAATCCAGCAAAGCTAATTAACATCTCTATTTACACATATTCAGTCCATTCTGATAAAGCATTCCCACTGGGAAGATTTTGAAATCACATATCTAAACAAATGTGAAAATAGTTAATAACCCTTATATAAAATTATTCAGTTGGAAGAAATATTTCCACATGAGCATTTGCAATTAAAATTGTAGCAGCAGTTTCAACCAACCTCTGGAGAATCTTTTTCTTTCCCCTAGGGATCTCAACAAAGACAACTAATTTATAGCCAGACAAAATTAGAGATAACCCTTCAAGAACATAACAAGGTTTTAAAAACAAAAAGAATACTTCCACAACTTAGCCATGAATGGATTTCTTATGGCTGAGATTTCATAGGGAATGTAATTCATCTGTTAGATGCTTGAAGGGGCTGAAAACGTGGAAGTGTATATGCCTGTAAACAGAGTATTGTTGAAGTGGGATGGGGGGTAGAGCTCTCTGAGGCTTATTCTACAGCAGAAGGAGTGATGCAATCAGCAGCAGTAAGTACTGCTTTTGAACCATATCTCAAGAGGTCCTTAGCCAAGAAGCAGCACCTGTGGTGTAAATTGGATAGGATTGCACTGTAAGGTTATAATCCTACATGCTTACTTAGGAATAAGTGCCATTAAATTTAATGAGACTTACTTCTGAGTAGACATGCAAAGGATTGTGCTGTTAGACCAGCATTTCTCAAAGTCTTACAGGGGAGTTTACTCCCCTGTAAGTCTTTGTGGGGACGGGGCAATATCAGAGGCAGCGCTCCAGGATCGCGCCCACCCCGACCCCAAAACGCTTTTTAAAACATACCTGGTTGTTCTGCCAGCTCCCCAAAGAGTCTGGGTGGGGGCTGCTGTCGCCTCTGCAGGCCTCCCCAAAGCTCTAAACAGCGGCAATCGCGACAAAAAGCCCACTTCCGGTTTTCATCCCGAAATGAATACATCTGCATGAATACAACCCAGGACACAATCTGTCTCTCCTTTCATTCAAGATTCACTGGGGCTGCAGTAGTGAAAGAGCTTGGAATGATTACTGCTATGAAAAGCTCACGTATATAAATCTTTCAGAGTGATGAACTTTAAAGCATTCATGCTCACTGTAGATCTTCATAAATTTTCAGGTAGCTAAAGCTACCCAGAGGTGTCAACTTACCTGCAGTCTGGTAAGGGATGCAGCCATTGAGAAATAAATCCTCCAATGGGTGTAATTATGAAGGGGTCTTCTCATGTCATCCAGTGGGAACGTAAATCATCAGCATCTGTTCCACCCCTTGCTTGCATTATAACACAGAGAAAGGTGAGCACCAAAGAATGCAACTCCCAGTTTAGCAAATGATAGCATCCTAATGGGGGTGAGGTTAGAGGCCATTCACCACCTTGCAAGCAAGAGCAGAGCGGATTAAGTCAGCAGTGGGTCCTCCGGTAAAGAGTAAACTCAGTAATGAACGAAGATGTATTTCCTGCTTGGGAATATGTTGCAGCCAGAAGGCAACCTGCTGTAAAGTTCAATGGAAAAAATCAAGGTATAAGCATAACCCATCAAGAACCTGCACCAAAGAGTGGGTCACAATGCAACGCACAAGGCTGAGTTGCACTGATATCCCAAGCCCCTTCCCAGCCTAACACAGCCTCCCTGGACGCGCACCAGCTAAAGAGCTGGTGCGCATCTGAGGATGCCCATTTGGGCCTCTGGGGCTTACACCAGGGAAAGGGGACAAATGTCCTCTTCCCCTGAGGTAAGTCCGGGCTGTGCCAGCGCAGCCCACAATCTGCTCAGGATGCAGCAACATCCACTTAGGATGCAGCATTCCACAATCCTCTCAGGATGCAGCAGCTGGCCATTTAGGCCGGCCGCTGCAACTTGCGCAGGATTATGGCATAAGTGAAATGAAGGGCCTCAACTTTGTTAATGTAATTAATTAATATGCAATGGAAGAATGACTACCTTCACCCACATGAGCCTGCCCAGGCATTAAGATCAGCCTCACAGGCCCTGCTCTCTGGCCCACCATTAACACAAATTTGGTTGGTGGAGACAAGGAACAGGGCCTTTTCTATAGTGGCATCACAGCTCTGGAACTCTCTCCCCATGAATGTTTGTTGCACAACCTTCCTAATGGCTCTTAAACTAGTGGTAAAACTGCTTCTGTTTCACCAGATTGTGATGTATGATTTTTAATTCTTGTTTTTCAACTTCGTGTTATGCTTTCATTGTTCTACAGTGATGACGTAGACTTAAGTCTATTGACTCAGACTCGAGTCAGAATCAAGTCGCATCAATGACTTGACACAGACTTGACTTGGTGATTGTAAAAGACTCGACTCAAGACATGGAGCCTTTTACGACATCAAATTTTATTCAGGTTTAAACCCATTTTCCCCATTAAATAGACAGGGACTCACAACTCACAACCAAATACTTGGGACTTGGGGGCAAAGACTTGGGACTTGGACTTGGAGTCAGAGACGTGATCCACATCCATCCCTGCTGTTTTATAATACTGTACTGTTGTTTACAAGCTTGAGGTATTTCTTCACTAGAAACACAGGGTAAAAAAATGGTAAACAAAGGTTAAGTAATCTCCTCCCCTTTCTCAATTTAGGTTACCTATTACCAAAGTGAGAGCTAGAAAACTGTGTCTCCCTTTACCTACTTTTGTTGGGTGACCCCCTAACCCCCCACTGGCTCAAGTGTCAAACCTGACTTAAATGGACTTGCTCTTCACTACCATTAATGGTGGGCTGAAGAGGCCCCTTTTTCAGCACCAACTGAGCTTTGCAATCATGTTGGCACTTGCCCAAAAGTGCTATCCATCCAAGATCCTCTCAAGTTGGTAAGTTGTGACATGTTTGATTGGTAAAACCTTACAATGGTATTTTACCAGTGTACAATATGTTCTTCCTCTCATTTGACCGGCCCCACTGTGACTTTCTTAAATGTGATATATATTTGGCCAGAACAATCAAATCAGTAAATGACTTCCCTACTCTCTGGAAGTTCAGAGTAGGTGAAAAAAGGACCCTGTTATGGAGGAGGTTCCCACCAAATGTCTATTCAATCTGTCAAGCAATCTGCTAATACTGTATCTCACAAACATTGAGTGAGATGGATGGGTTGAGGCTGGAAGAGGCGCATGACTTCCTTAAATTGGTGCAGTAATACTGTTTCACCATTGACCACTATTGCCAGCCTTGTTCTTTTCTGCACTCTCACACTTCACTCCCTCAGGAAGACTTTGAGAAATGCTGGTCTAACAGCACAATCCTTTGCATGTCTACTCAGAAGTAAGTCTCATTAAATTTAATGGCACTTATTCCTAAGTAAGCATGTAGGATTATAACCTTACAGTGCAATCCTATCCAATTTACTCCCTCAGGAGATAGAGGCAAAGCCCCACATCTTCTGTGCAGTGGGAACATAATAGTTTCAGTCTGTGAATGGGATACCGGGGGGGTGTCTGACCCAAAATGCTCACTCTCGCTGGCAAGGCTTTGGACAGCCAACCCCCGATAACTGGCTAAGTGCCACCCTAGTCACATTCAGCCCACCAGAGCACCAAGGCTGCCTCAGCCTTTGGGTTTACTCACAAGTCCAGCCTGTTAAGATGTCTTTAACAAGCAGGCCTGTAATTCTTAGATGTTTTACTCAGGGAAGCTTCTTCCAGACTAGCTTCTGCTCAAGAGTGGAAAAAGACCCACTGTTACTGTCCGGCGTTCTGATTCTCAGGGTACAATAACATCAGAGAAAAGGAACCCTGGGTTCTTTACCAAATCAAACCTAATCAATAAGTACGAGTTTACCTATTCAGTTCCACCTGACTTAGTTCCAACAGGTTAATCAGAGGAATAGAATATTCTTGGCTTGGGCAACAACCCAAGGGTAGAAAAAGCTGCCACCACCCTGGTACGCCAGTCCCACAGCTCCAGGGAAAGCTAGGGTCTCTAGGCCAAGTCTCAGTGCCTGCAAGGCTGGCCCCTCCGTCCAACAGGAGAACCAGACTCAAGCCTCAGAGTCTTCAATCTGGTAACACTGGTAGCACTGGTAGTAGTGAACCAAGCAGCTAGGCAGGCAGGGTAGAATTCCGTTCCCTTGTACTTAACCACAGACACACAAGCCTGTAAAATATATTTTGTTTATTAAAGTAAATTAAAGGTTTACATATAAGAAGGCATAAGATTCTTTGTAAGGCTTTGTAGGCATGGTATGCAAAACAAACAGACATAAAACAAGAAAGCTTTTCTCCTAAAACTTACTGGTCCTAACACTCACCCAATTAACTCTCATAGCACGGACAAGGTGTAGAGATATTAAGCTATCCGTCCCAATAAGCGTGAAAGGGACATGGCTCCATACTGAAGGTCCACACGGTCTGAAGTCCCCCAAGGGATCTGGGAAAACTGGAACCTATCTCTAGGCAAACTTTGGTCCCCTTATACCTGGTGACTGAGGAATAGCCAATCAGAGGCTCTCGCTAGCCAAAGCTTCTAGGCCCTTACATAATGGTCACTCCTGACTTATTCCCCCTCCCAACTGGAAACCACAGGTGCAAATAGTTTGCAATTAGGATGTCCTTGATGAGTACCAGGATCCACCAGCATGGAATGAGAAACTGGCCAGACTTATCAGTCCGAGATAATGGGTCCTGCTCTCAGGCTTGCACTAATTAGCTAGCTTCCCAGCAGCTGAACTAACTGTTCAAGTTGTTTTCGAGACATCAAAGATCGGACTTTCTACTCAGGCTTTCAAAATGGAGTCAGACAACTAAAATGGAGTCAGGCAAAAGGCCTTGTTCTTCACACAGTCACATTAAGATCAGATGGCCAGTGAAACAGGCTTCTGGTTTGTTGTTGTTCAGTCGTTATGTCGTGCCCAACCCTTCGTGACCCCATGAACCATATCACGCCAGGCCTTTCTGTCCTCCACTGCCTCCCAGAGTTTGCTCAAATCCATGTTCATTGCACCATGATACTATCTAACCATCTCATCCTCCGCCTTCCCCTTCTCCTTTTGCCTTCAATCTTTCCCAGCATCAGGCTTCTGGAAAAGGTTGTAAAATCACATTCTTATGTGATTTTAAAGGAACAACTGGATTTGACAGACATGGACCGAACAGTAAGTCTCTCGCAGTCTACAGAACTGAACTAAATGAGGCCTCAGATCTGATTCTGTGACACATATCCACTTCACAGCCCAGCAAAGCTTGGTCAATTGGACGTTGAAGAGAGATTTTTGTCGATTACTTTCATTTCTTTGGTTTCCAAGGTACTGGTGAAGTGTACTTTAAAACATTGCTGGGTTAGATAATAATCTATGCTGGCAAGGCAAGAAGCTGATTGCATTGCGGAATAAAGACAGAGCATGAGGGGACAGTCTGCAACAACATTGTGTTGTTCCATTGTTATGGAACTCAGAAGAAAACAGGTACATTAATCTGCCATGCTGAGATTCCTGCCATCTTCCTGAAGGCATTGCAGGCATGTAGTTGACTCCACTCTGTAGGCTGCACACCACCAACAAAAAGTTGTTTCCTTATTAAATGACTGAGAATTTACCTTTCTGTTGGATAACAGAATCTATCTGCTCAAAAATTATATGACCAAAATGCCCGAAACAGTTTTCTTTCATCGTTTATAATAACTTTTAAATCAATGCCCTATCCAGACATGTAGCAAATGGAAGAAAAGTGGCTTTTCCAGAAGATTTCATGGTTTTTGGTAGAGGCTTTGGAAATCTATGGATTACTGCTAGAAGAGAATTTGACCCATTCTTATGATTTTAAACACCCAGCAAGAAAATAGTCATATATCTTTTTTATTTTTATTTTAATTGCCCGTGAGTTTCCTTTTTCTACTTCTCTACAGCAGAGTATGCAGGCAGTTGTCAGGAATTATTGTGGCAATGGCTAGCTTGCTGGCTGCTGCTCTCCCCCTCTAGCTTCTTTCCTAGCAGCTTTTCTTCGTTGTTCACGTTCCAGGCTTTGATCATGGCTCCTAAGAACACCAGAAGCTGCCTTCTGCTCAGTCAGATCTTTCTTCCATCTAGTATTGTCAACAGTGACTGGCGGTGGCCCTCCAGTATGACAGTGTTTCCTCCCTTCCGAGTCTTTCCGGAACTCAAACTGGGGAAAATCAGCAGGGTGCAGGTGAGTCATAGGAAAAAAATGGCAGGAAAGGGAAGCGTTAAAGACCCCCATTTCTTCCCTACTAATCACCACATTCCAATACCACCTTATAGCGGAAAGGCAGCAAAAAACCACATTGTGAATGAGAGACATAGTTCTATTCTTAACAGAATTGGAGGGGTGGGTACCCCCAACCTTAGATCATTCAAGTTAGATGTTGCCAAATTTATATTGGGAGTGTTCTATGATCCGAAGATGTATCAGGTTTTCATCTGAGTGGACCAGTTCGAAGGTGCGAACTGGCCCCATGCAATTAAGGACGAGCACACCCACACCCTGACCTCTTTCCTTGGGCCTGGGTGAGTTTGCTTAATTATGCACTGCAGCTAGTACTTTAACAGTGCAATTCTATGCATGTTTACTCAGAAGTAATCGCCACTATATTCTGCGGCACTTATTCCCAGATAAGTGAGCACAGCATTGCAACCTTTAGGTAGTATTTGCAGCACATGTACAGGGCACTTCATACAATTAAGCAAACTTGCCCTGAAGTGAGGAGAGGGGCTAGAATGTGTGCATACCTTGAGTGCATACGTCCTCAATCATATGGGGCTGCTTGGAACATTAAAGTATTGGCCAAATGGGCCCACTGTCTTTTTTTTAAAGAAAGTCTTCTCATGTGTACAAAAATTTATTATTTTTATTGCTAAAATATTTATGTACTGTTCTTCAATAAAAAGTTCATGAAGCAGTTTACATAGCAAAATGAATGAAAAGTTGGGTTCTAAAAAAAGTTGGGTTCTCCATGAGTTGTCTAAAAAAAGACATAACACATAAAAGAGACACTGACAAACAACCACTGGAAAGATGCTATGCCTGGGTGAATAGAGACAGTTGCTCTCCCCTTGCTAAATATAAGAGGGCTGGGCTACCACTTTAAGGGTGCCTCTTAGCCTGGTTAGCAGGGGTAATGGCAATCTTTATCCAGTGAAGATGCCATGTTAAAGCACTTGCCAAGCATGGTCATGATGTGGTTTCAGTATTGTTTGAGAGCACATAGTTCAAAAACACGAACTAAATGTTTAGTACGTATTCCGATATTTCCACTCCACAGAGTGAAGGTTATATGGCTGTAATCACAGCTGGGATGTGATGGGGGATAAATATCTCTTCCTCAGGTTAGTGGAGTGAATGTTGCAGATCCAAGTCTCCACAGTTTTTCTGTCCTTGCAGCTTCAGATTTGAAGAATTTCTCTCCGTCATGCATGTGTATTCCCTCCCTAGAAATATACTGTACTACGTTCTAATTCAGTTTAGGCTCGCAAACAGAGGCTGTATGCTACTTGTCAGTCCGCAGCTATCACATTCCCCACCCAGCCGTTGATGTCACAAAAGCCCAAGGGAGACCTGGGAAGGCAAGGATGTGAAAAGAAAAGCACAGTGAGGGAAGGGACCAGAGTAAGCAGCAGATAGAGATAGATAGACCTAGACCTGTTTTGAGACCTAGAAAGGAGTGGAAGAAAAAATGTAAGGGAAGGTGAGGTGGATAAGACAATGCTGAGGGAAGCAAGTGTATCTGGAAATCACACTGGGCGGCTCACATGAGTTGTCTTGTCCCCACACTCAGTGATTCTATTGAACACTGTGGTGCCTGGATACAGATATTTTTGCTCTGATGTAACATGAAGAAGTGGGTTTTTTTATGGCAATTCCACCACCTCAGTAATATAAAAACTGAGCAACACAGCATGGAAAGAGTTAGGTAAATAAAGGATAAACATGTGGATGTTCAAACAACGTGTTATCTGTAGTGTATGGATTCTTCTTTGGAGACACAAAGGGGATGGCAAAGCAGTGGCGACAGGGAGCGGTCAGGTCAGACACTGGCCTGGAGACTCCCATATCAATCTCCAGGTGATTACTGAAAGCAATTCAGGAAGTGTGAACAGGGCCTCCAGGAATTTTCCACATTACATCATGTTGGGAAAAAGTATCTCCAGAAATAGCTTCAGTCAGAGTGTTGGCGACCCTAGCACATACCCATTAGAGGCAGGGCCTCTGAGAGGAATTTTATCAGGGGGCACGAAGTTTCTCTTGGGTCCCTTCCCAAAGGGGAAGGGGACAAAATGGGGCAGGGGAAGAAGAGCAGCAACGGCTGGAAAAGTCTCTGGAGCCCAGGCCTACCAGGCTTCCCAATGTGGCGGCCAGGTCTACCCGCCTGGTAGACCTGGCCTTCTGGTTGGCCCGGCCACCGTCTTTCACTCTCCATGAGGCCAGCTGAGATCCCAGGAAATTTCTGAGGCCCCTCCTTTGGCTCCTAGGCCCCCTTTTTGACCCTGGGTCTGGGTACAATTTACCCCCTTTACCCTCCTCTCATGGGCCCAGATTGGAGGGTCCACATGGTTGGGTCAACCCCTTAACCCTCAGTACTGGTAGTACAAGTGCACTATAAAGGGGCGGGAATGGGTACCATGGGAGGCCAGTACAGGGCTGTGCTTCAGGACCTTCAGCAACCTGACCCTAGCCCTGTTTGGAGGAAATCATGGAGTCAAAAGAGCTCAGCTCCCCATGACCCATTTCCATGTATTGTTTTATTCTCCTTCATTCCTCCTATGTCGATGTCTCTGTGTAATCAAAAATCAAATGAATAGAATGTGAAACTTAAAAAAAGAAAAGAAAAATCTGAGCATCACTGACTTGAATACTTCTTCCCTGAATCATTCCAAGGAGAGTTCAGCTTGAGCCTGCTGCAAGAAGTGTGTGAAGGATGCCTCTGTCAGCAGCCCCTCAAAGCGGGTACGCTCATGAATAATTCAGCAGCGGAGAGCGCTCCGCTTCCCCCCAGAATCTCCACAATAGGTCACAAGTGAGTAAGCTCAGAGGAGGATGCATCCTCCTCAGTATAATTAGTCTTCTTCTAACACTACTGAATTAGCACTTCTCTTTTATTGTACCTTGGGGCTAAAATGGTTATTAGGTTATAGAACAAGCAAATTATTGCTAAATGCCTTGGGCAAATTACTCAGTACCTCCTGACTGCCACTTTATTAACCATTTTGTACGTCATCAGGAAATCTCAAGCTACTTGGTACAAAGACCATGTGTTGTGATACACTGAATGCTGTTCTGCCACATTGTCAACCCAATGCAGGATTGGGCGGTCACACGGAAGCGTTTACGACAGTTCCGCTGTTGCAAAATGGCTGCTGACAGTGAGTGGAGCGCTCCGTCAGGGGCCATTTTGGTAGCACTACCACAAGCACTGCCACTGATGCGGGGACTTTGACATACACACACCCTGCTGTGCACCCGGGGGCGGTCCGCCCACACTGGTGGGAGGGGGTGGACCCAGCAGCAATGGTTTATGTCAGAACCCATCCCTTATTTTTTCAGCCTTTCTTCTCCTCTGATTTGTGCCAGCTACACAGGTGGTGCAACTCCAAGGAGACCCATTGCTGAGCAGGAGGCTTAAGGAGGAGTAAGGGGAAATAATTCCTTTTTCCCCTCCAAAGCCTCATGATCCCTCACCACTGGATACAGCATGCTCCTTTTTGGCATGGCTGCACTAGCAGTGGGGGAAAGGATAGGATTAGGTTATCTGTGTGACAAATTAGTGATCATCTAAGGCACATATAGGGGCAACTTCTTCAGCCACTTCAAATTATTTGTGTGGCACAAGAACATTAGAGCAGAGCTTCTCAAACTGTGGGTTGTGACCCACTTGGTGCCCGGTGGGTCGTCAGTTTGGCCCACCCACCCTTGCCTCCGTTTTGCTCCAAATTGGAGTCAAACAGAAGCAACCAGAAGCCACTTCTGCGTCTGACTCACCTTGTCCTGCAGCTCCCATATCGCGGTGGACCTCCGCAGGCCTCAAGAGGTCTCCAAAAGCAATCAGAAAGTGACTCTGGGTTTACTCCTGTTTACCTCTGGGTATGCAAAAGTTACTTCCGGTTGCTTCAGGAGACCTGCGGAGGCCCACAGGAGGCCCACTGCCAGAGAACGAGGTTGGTCGTGGGGCCTCCGCAGGAGGGACAGGTGGGTTGTGTTGGGGTTTTGAGAAGCACTTCATTAGAGTATAAGAATATAGGAAGAATGTTGGTGGATCTAGCTCATGGGCCAACTAGTCCAGCATCCTGTTTCCCACAGTGGCCCACCAGCTGCCTCTGGGAGCTCCCAAGGAGGAGATGAAGGCAACAGCCCTGTCCCACCACTGCTCCCCTACAGCTATTATCTAGAGGTGTACTGTGGGCATAGCCAAAGAGTTAGAAAGCTCTCATTGTTAGCAGAAGGTAGGCAAGTATCTGTGAGCCTTCACTTGGAAAGGTGTAGATGCTGAAAGTGGTACCATTTCTCTGTTTCAATATTATTGGCTGTCCACCTAGAAAATACTGTACATTGAAGCCCAGTTTGCACATTACCGTAAAACGTATGGTTATGGTTTTGGATTGTATTACCATATTGGCAACAAAACCCACCCCCTTAGGGTGTGTGTCACCTATGTGGTCACCACGTGATCCATTACCACATTACTCAATTTATCATGCCTCCTCGCAACGCAGAGCCAGCCCACCCATGATGTAGACTGAAAGTCTTGCATTGAAGGATGAGTTGGGGCGAAGCTGCAAACTGATGAAGGCCACCCTGCACCCCCCATCTGCCTGCCACCTCCCTCTGGCCTGCTACTCACCAATCTCTGATCCTCTTTCTGCTCCGAAAGTGAGCAGGAAGAGGAACAGAGCAGTGATAGCTCACTTCTAGTGCTGGAGGAGGGGGAGAGGAAAAAACACTGCCTCTGCTGCTGCCACTGCACCGTCTCCTCATACACCCGGCTGCTTAAGCAGCTGAGTGAGCAAGGAAAGGTGGAGTGCGGTGACCTGGAGCCCAGCTCTGGACCCAGAGCCCAGCTCTGGACTTCCTTTCTCTGTGTGGTTCCTGTTTAAAATAAACAGGACAAAGCAGAGCATGCTGAGGGACCAGTATGCTTCACTTCATGCTGTTTCTTTTAAATGGTCCCCAGCATGAAGGGAGGCTGTGATGAGGCTGCAGGTAAGGGGGCAGAGGGGTGGGATCTGACAGCACCAGGCTCGTGGGGATAGGGGTGACGTGTAGTATGTCTACTACCTTGGGAAGTATGAAAGCTTTGAATGGCCCTGCCTCAACGTTTTCAGATAAAAATATAGTGACTGCAGAGATCTGTATTATTCCTTGCTTTGAGAATTACAAGGAATGTTTGATAGTTCTTAATTTAAGATTTGTATTAATTTTTGATGGCAAAATATGCAAAAGCAAAATATTTGAGATGTGAATCCCTTATTATCAGAATTTACTGCGATGCTCATCATGCAGCAACTCTGGGTATCATCATTACTGTATTAAACTGCATTTCTCTTTATTCAAATCCTTGGTAATCCAAAGATTCTGAATGCCCCTTAGGTTACATCCAAAAATGCAGCTGTAGTGTTTTCTCACCCTTTCATATCCAACGTTACAGAGCATTGCCTTACTTTCAAGAAAAAAATGTACAATGTTGACCTTCAGGGGTTTACATTCTAACATAGCTTTTAAGGGGGAAGACAGGGTTATATTAATTTGTGCTTATAACTGTTATCCTTTCATTTAGGAGTCATGGTCCCTCGTTGGTTGGCTTCACACTAGCATATTAAATAAATAATGGCCATTTAGATTGGTCCCCTTAGAAGCCCAAACCACTGATCAGCCAAAATTTCAATATTCAATTAGCATCCCTAGCAGCAACAGAGCTCGGAGTGAGAGAGGAGGCGAGTGAGAGAGCATTGCAACTGATGACAAAGCTGCTTATTCCTAGCTGTGACTGTCGAGCGGACTCCTGTTTTCATGCTACGGGACCATAGGAAGGGCATTGGCCCTGTCGTTGTAGGTCAGCTTGTGATTAAAAAAAAAAGATATTAAGAAAAAATAATTGGATGCAACTTGGGTGACATTAAGCAATGTAATTCCCACTATTAATTGAGTTTCCATACTGTGCCTGATAAAGTTTTAGCAGACTGAAGCATGGCAAATTTGTGGACACAGCAGGTTGCTTATTGGAGTAGCACAGTTGTATGCATTTTATCTGGCAGTAATTATGGTATTCCAGTGCCATGGTTATGTTCCAGTTTATCCCTTTAGGACTTCCATGTAATACTGTAGTGGGTAATAACTAAGAGCTGATGACATAAGAGCCCCAAATAGGATAACACCACGCAGAATACACATAATACAGTACAAGGATCATTTTCTATGGCTGCAATCCTATAAACACTTCCCTGAGAGTAAATCCCATTGAATTGAATAGGACTTACTTCTGAGTAGACATGCCTAGGATTATGCTGTTAAACATGGTCCTGGATGTGTCACTTATGCAAACTCACAAATGTTACAGGTGCCCACAGTTTACCGTAATTTTATTTCTCTTTTCCATTAAAATCAGCAGCCAAGCTTAGGTTCATTCATTTATGTGTTGTTTTCTTAGAGAAAATTTGTCAGATTCTGTTATAGGAGACAATCATAGACAAGAAATGTAAGAGTTGTTACCACTATAAAACAAAACGCACAAAGCTCAGAATCTAAAATGCACCATGTGGGTGCACAGCAATCTGTGGGCACATTGTCCTAAGACTGGACACAGGTATCTTGTTGTCTTGTGTGCTCCCTGAGGCATCTGGTGGGGCCACTGTGTGATACAGGAAGCTGGACTAGATGGGCCTTTGGCCTGATCCAGCAGGGCTCTTCCTATGTTCTTATGTTCTTAATAGGGGATTGGAAGGGGCTAGATCTAGTGCCTGATTTCTCCTCCTGAACAACTGATTGGAGCAACTGCAGCTTCTTTTACAGGGGAAGGTATATCCAGTTCTGGTTGATCACTGGGGAATGGCATGTGTAGTATCTGTTTAGGAGTGTGAATACAGAAATTTGCTTCCAGGGATGTACAGTTCCTAGCTGGATCAGGACTGCACATTCTTATTTTGATAAGGCAGGTGCTACTTTTAACATGCAATAAACAAGAATCTCACGTCTTAGGGAATGTCCATACTTCAAAGTGGTGAAGTATACTGTGGATACTGTAGATGGCGTGCTATCAACTGATGTAAGGATTTTTCTTATTTATAAAGACCCTAACAGCCCAATCCTATTGGGCAATTCCGCTGGTGGAACAAGTGTTCTGCCAGTGGAGACTGTTGGAAGAGTGTGTGTGTGTGTGGGGGGGGGGAGGGGAGCAGAGTAATCAGCAAAATAACCCCTTCCTATGGTAAAATATCCCACCCGGGTTAGTTGCTATCAATAAAATATACACAGGAGCGGAAGCTTGGTTAAGGTTTCACAAGAAATACTTTACTCACAGTTCATAGTTGTATACATGCATCTTGTGATTGTGATCAGAGGCCCTACTACTTTGGAACAGAGAACCCTAGAGCTGTTTCCTTTGTGAGGAAGTCTGGTGAGGATGGGCCTGGCGGGCATGCAGGGAGCCCTGACAGAGCACATCCTTCTCCTCACTGGTGTCGCTGGAGGTGGGGCGGAAAGCTAAGTTCTGCAGCTTTCTGCCCCACCGTTACTCTCCTGCATGAGGCACCCCGCCCCCTCATCGTAGGAGCCCGTCCGCGGAGAGAAAGCAACGTGCAGGAGAGTCGCTGCGCGTTTCTTGCTCTCCGCTGATGGGCTCCTATGACGAGAGGGCGGGGCGCCTCGTACCAGAGAGTAACAGTGGGGTGGAAAGCTGCAGAACTTAGCTTTCCGCCCCACCTCCAGCAACGCCAGTGCTTCTCCTTCAATGGTCTGGAAGGAAGAGAGAGTGTGAGAAGGAGGGGAGGAAGGAAATAGTGTTAAGGACCATGCCTCCTGCTGCAAGAACCATAGAGAGGCAGGTAACAGGGTCTCAGGTGACTGACATTACACTGCTCTCCAGAGTCCTGCAGGTGGTGTTGCATCCAAATTCCAAAAGAGACAGCCTTACAGCAGCCATAAACATATCTCCAGCAGTGTACAAAACCACATGCTGCCAGAGATTCGAAGGGGAGGCTGGAGCAGCCCCGTGCGTGGCAGTTGCTCCGTCAAGGCCTCCTGATCCAGGTAAGTTGGTGAGGGGAGGGTCGAATGGGGCGGGGGATGGCGGGACTGGGAGAAGAGTGGATTTGGTCTGGGAAGGGGGTAGGTTTGGTGGCAGTGGCGGCTGCCGAATCCAAAACACCTTCTCAGACCCGATCCCGCGGCCTGGGTCCACATGGACCTGTGCCAGCGATTTCGTCTGAGAGACTCAGAGGCTTAGCTCCGGGTATGGGAACAAATGTAAGGGAACAAATAAGGAGACCTCCGGGACTGTCCTCTTCTCTCTCTCCCCCCCCCCCGCAGGATGCAGTGCAAGCTGTTTTGGCACAGCTGCATCGGTGGGTGGATTGGGCTGTAAAGGTGGTCAAGCAAGATACTGAGCAGCAAGGTGCTCTTTCATTGGTACAGCATCCAAACAAGAGAAAAGAAAGCAAAGTTGTGAGCGACACGAGGAACCGTTTTAAAATAGTGAAACCTGAAATAAGTAAGGAAAGGTCTATCTGTGATAAAGACTGTACTTGGCTACAATTTCTCAATGGGTGGTCCCATTCTTGATATCCTAGTGTTACAAACATGTTTTGCTGCTCCTATTGATACAGCCATTCAATCTGAACTCACTTTTAATTCCTGAACACTGTCTCTCTTCATAAACATTCAGTTTTCGAGCAATTATTCGCTCCTTAGATTCAATTGTGTTGACGTTTGAAAACGGAAGTGTCTGTTGCCCTGCGAGGATCAATACAGCAGACTTCAAGGCATCTCTTTTACAGTCCCTGATCAATGTTGCGATAAACACCAACTGAAAGTTTAATAGGCAACTTATTCTCACTGAGCACCATTATTAAGAATGCTTCACATTGACTGAAGACAACAATAACAGGTAAAAAGATGAAATTCACTTCTAAACCGGATAGAAATAGCTGCCAATCCAATGAAAGAGGAATGGAAAGAGGATGATGGATGAAAGGCTGTGAGCATATCCAAAGTTCTGAGGTAAAAGCTGTAAAATGGTGAGACTTTTTGAGCCAGTTACTTTTCACGTGATATAATGTAAACCACTGCTGTATTCAGCACTCATTCCAGACTGTGGCACTGATTAGAATTCGTTTTTGGGAATTTGTTGTAAACTTCCGTGTAGTTTCCCTTTTAGTAACTGAACAGATATTGCAAGGGATAGTAGCCCTGTTCTAGAAGCCATCTCCCCATGGTCCAATTTGTGCGGTAGCACCACCCCCTCGGGTGACACTGTTGAGTGCTCCAGTTGTCCAGCCACATGAGGTGATAAGCTGATAAGCTGCCATAGTAGAATTCTGGACAGTTCCACTTCAGACTGCAGGTGTGGGGGTCATCTTGTAGAA
The DNA here is from genome assembly GCA_026170595.1 of Plestiodon gilberti rubricaudatus. Lineage (NCBI taxonomy): Eukaryota > Metazoa > Chordata > Lepidosauria > Squamata > Scincidae > Plestiodon > Plestiodon gilberti. Next base: position 250,559,852 of record JANXHW010000001.1, on the reverse strand, counting down.
TGTGTCCTCATGCAAAAAAGAAAGAAAAAAATGCTGTTTTGTCACCAGGCCGGAGGTCTACTCGGGGAAGGGGATGCTCGTCCCCTTCCCCGGGTGCAAATGCCGGCTGGCCCAACCGGCCTCCTCGGATTTCCGCCAGCTATTTAGCTGGCGGAAGTAGAGGAGGCTGTGTAGCGGCCTAACCAGCCTGGTGGGGACCGAAATATGGCCGTGGCCATCCTCCGCCCTCTCCTGGGCCGGATAGGCCAATGGCCCCCCTCCCTCACCCGGTGAACCGCCCCGCGCCCGCCGGATCCCTGTTTACCTGATCCGGTGGCTGCAGGGACGATCCATCGACGGAGCAAGGGAGGCCGGCCTTTGCGGCCTTGCTCCAGAGTCGTCGTGAACGTGCTTTATAGCGTCTCCCGGCGATGGAACGCTCATTCTGTCACCATTTACTTCCGGAGGATTGCGCTCTCAGTCTGCCACCTCACTCTGTGCAAGGAGTAGATTGGGTTTCATAAGCAACCACCTGAAGAGCAAGTTCTTAGGATCCCTAGATGTCTCCCATTTGCAGCTCTTCCTAGGGCTCTCATCACAGCTGAAGGCTCAGCATACCTTCATATATGTGAACACCTGTTTAGGCAGGAGCACATCTATTTTTGCTGGTGTGAAAGTGCAAGGCTTGTTTACAGAACAGGCAGATTTACTAGAAAATATATTAGCCATGCTTTTCACTCTCAATCAACAGCATGACAGCTACCTAAAGAGAGCCTTCCTCACCTAACTGCCTCTGTGTTTGCAGAAACTTGCCAATCACCATTACGATATCTTAATGAGTTTAACTTGTGTGTGTGTGTGTGTGTGTGTGTGTGTGTGTGTGTCTGAAACAAATAGCTACTCTTGCTACAGATGCCCACTCATCAATATGCACCTTCACTTCCTCTATCAGGAACTTTTAATTCCAGGGTTATACAGTATTTATTCACAGCCATAGTAAAACCTTGCTTTGCCATATATCCAGGTGGGCTTTTAGGAGCACACCATTTGGATTTATAGAGATATAAAGCCAACTTTGATTCCTCAATAAACAATCCCTAACTTGATAGTCTATATTCTTTCTGGATTTTGGAATGCTTGACATGAGTGGGTTCTGCAGGATTCACAATCCAGGACTGAATTTTATTTTATTTTACTTGTTTTAAATTAATGAATTTATTAAGAATTTACAGTACTTTACAGTATCATATACAGCTGGAGTTTTAAGTCTTACATTTGCATAGGATCCCATCCTATCCAACCCTCTATTTGTTATATACCCTATATTAGGTAGTATGTATGAGCCCCTTTTCAACATCATTTTCACAACAACCCTATAAGGTAGGTTAAACTGATGGTCAAATCAAACTGTCACCAGCAGAGGGTGGCAGCTACCCTCCCTTCCTCCTGCCATTGAAGGAGAAGCCCAAAGCAGTGCTGGTTAGAGTGAAGGACTTCCTCATTGGCTCTCAGCATGCCCCTGCACAGTCTGGTCTGAAGAGGCCAGGTAGGCACTGGAGAGCCAGTGGTGGCAAGCAGTTTGGGTGCTGCTTTGGCTGAGCCTGATGGAGAAAAGAGGTGGAGGTTTGATAAAGAGGGGATAGGATCCAGCGTGCGCCACTGCCACGAGATCCATCCCCCCTCCCCCCTCCCTGCCCCCGGTTCCCCCCTCCCCACCTAGGAACACCCTCGATCCTTCCTCTCCCTCCTACTGCCCACCCCCACTGTCAACTCACCTCTTGCCTCACCTCCCACCAGCAGATGAGGCCTTGCCACTGGCCTGAGCTCATGCAATTGTCCTCATCCTGCTCGCCAAGGGCACCGGAGCGCATGACACTGTTGCGCCAGGCACTGTTGGATCCAGGCACTTCCGCGTTCTGCCAGCAGAGCCCAATGGATAGGACTGTGCTGTAAGAGCTGTGAATAGGGAAGATAGAGCTCTCCCCTAATTTGAATTTTATTTCTGTAATGAGCTCACTAGGTGGCCTAAGGCCAGGCTTACCATATCGCCGACCGGGACGCTCCGCATCGCTCTGGCTCCCTTCCCCCCGCCCCGCCCCTTAAGGGCAAAACGGAGCGTCCCGGTCGGCGATATGGTAAGCCTGCCTAAGGCAAGCCACCATCTTCGGAGCCTCAGTTGCCTTGTGGGTGTCACAATACCTGTCAGAGTTGTTGTAAGGGTTACAACATTACAAACATGAAATGCTTTGTATGCTCAGAAAGCGCTATATAAATACTAGGTGTGATTAGCATAGGATATTATTCAGCTTTATGCGACAGATGAGATAACTACACTATTAAGAAACTAATGGGAAAGCAGCTCAGGAGAATCCATGGACTGACCTGAAAGAGAGTTAGCCGGTCAATTAGTTCTCCGGAAGACCCAAGAGGCTGTAGCTTGAGGACCAGAGGCTGTTCCTTTGTTGCCTAGCAATGGGAAGATGAAGCTCGTGGTAGATATTTTGAGGCACGCTGCATTTATTGGGCTTGATGAGATCCAATTAAACTGCTATAGAGATGAGTAAACAGAATGTTTATTTGGAATAATTTCCCAATCCACCGAATAGTGCAATTAATAAAAAATATAGCTTCCACTCTGTTTTGACAATAATTTAAAACTTATTGAGCACAGCACCACACAACTGTTTAGCTCCATGAAGAGAAAACCACACGTACCATAATGGAAAAGGGAGTGTTTTTAAAATATGCACATTTTTAAGATTTAGTTTCAGCCTCTTTCTTTTTTTTTCCTTGTGTTATCAAGTAATTAAAGTTCTCCACTAGTTTGAAAATGGCTCAGATTTAATTTCATTTTGCTAAGCACCTCAATTTTTCAGCCAGGAAAAAAAGACCATTAGGAATTTGCATTATCCATTACAGCCTCCTTCATGATTTGAAATTTATATGGGAAATGCTAATTGGACGTTCATCATCATAAAGATAATGATTTCTGTACTCTTCGCCATGATAATTAAGATGAAAGATGAAAATGATACAGATAGAACATTGTATTCTTTATTTGCTGTGAATGGAGACTGGGAAATGAATTCCATCCTTGTCTATCAGGCTGGGGGAGTTAGGGAGATGTGGAAAGGGACGACATATGAAGGTTTGTTTTGCTTAATTTGGAGGTATCTTTTCTGATGCTATTTTGGTTGTAGACAGAAGAGATTTGCACTGTGGGGAATTAGCCTGAAGAAGGATTCATTTGTGTTCTTTAATTATATTTAACTATTTGTGGCTCAGACTTTTTAATGCAAAAAATGCACAAAAAAGGAATACATTTTCTCATCCAAAACACACAAACAGTAGGTGAGGGGATCACAGCAGGCAAGAATCATGAACTTGAACTGAAGATACCAGGTTACACGTTTGAATGCATAAAAAAAGAGAGAGAGAAAGAGAGAGAGAGAGAGAGAGAGAGAGAGAGAGAGAGAGAGAGAGAGAGAGAGAGAGAGAACTAGCTCCTCGGGGTGAAGGTAAGACTAGAACTTGTCTTTTTGGCACCTGCTTTTCTATGTGCCAGGAAGTTTGTTTGTTTGTTTATTTATTGTGGAGGACCATTATAGTATAGAATTACCTGGTATAGCCTAGAAACTATTGTTGTGAATCTCAGGTCTTTCTGTGTGTACTGGAGAAACTACACAACTTTGGAGTGTGTGTGTGTGTGTGTGTGTGTGTGTGTGGGGGGGGGGGAAACATGAATATCATCCTCATTTTCCATGTATTTTCCATTTGCTGAAACTGGACCGAAGTTTCACATGAACAAGCTCCTCATTTGTTTCAGTGTGGAGTGACCTCTGTATACACAATGGGGTTATACATGTGAAGCTGCCCTGGAGCTGAAGTGAATAGGGAAGATGCTATGCAGACAGGAGTTTCATGCACACATGGGCATCCCGATCCTGCCTAAGATGCGGCAGCCAGCTGAAATGGCAGGCCGCTGCATCTTAGGCAGGATGTGGCCCGCACTGGGGCGGTCCGGGCTCACCTCAGGGTAAGGGGATGTTTGTCCCTTTCCCCTGGTGTAAGTTCTGGAGGCCCCAATGGGCATCCTCAGATGCGTGCCAGCTATGGAGCTGGTGCACAACTGGGGAGACCATGTAAGGCCGACTCGGCCCGGGAAATGGATTGGGATATTGGTGCAACCCAGCACCAATATTCCCACCCCATCCTAGGCCGGGCTGGCCAATGGCCCCCTCCCCCACCACCCTGGCCCTCCCTCCCCACAGCCACCCACTGCCCGGTGCAGGACTCACGTCTGCATGGTAGCATGGAGTCTGGAGGGCGGCTGAATAAGCAATGCTGGCCTCCGTGCCGGCGCCGCTTACTCGCTGGGTGCCGCAAAAGTGCTTTTCGGCACTTTCGCGACACCCAACGGTGGTGGAGCAGGAGCTCCGCTGGCATTAATCTGATTAATCTGTGCAGGATTGCACTCTGACACATCTACATGTGCTAACTGGCCTAGGTAGGCACTGTATAGATGCCTCATTTCTTAAAATGGTAAAATATATAAGGGTCTGGAAGACTTTCCCCCTGAATTATAGAATCCTCTTTTTTTTTGGCACTAGCCTTGATTCAGTTTGACATGTTCAACATGACTATATATCTTGACAGCTGCTGTAGAGCTTCACTATAGGAAAGGAAATTTATTTGCTGCATTTTCTGATTGCTTCATTGAGGGTCCAATATTATGGTCACCTTGCACTGCTGGAAGTCACATTCTGGCAGCGCAGGGCACTTTCCAGTGGTGCAATAGTCAGGCCACTGTCGTGTGTTGCTTGGCTGCTGCCACAAACAGGGAGAGGCATGATGTGCATGGCATCAGCTCCTAGAGGCTGGGAGGGGGAGGGCAGGGAGAAGGCTGGGAGGATCTTGACGGCAAACACTGCACATGCCAGATCCTTTCCCCCATTTTTCAGCCTGGCCTTCCCCTTTCTCTCCTTGGACTCATGCCAGCTATATCGCTGGTGTGGGTCCGAGAAAACCCATAGGTCACCAGCAGGATTACTCAGAGATAAGTAAAAAAAAATATTACCTCTGGCAGGCCTCCTGATTGCTCACTTGAAGTAGCATGCGCTCCACCAGCACGGCTGTGTCAGCACCAATGGTGGGGATAGGATTGGACAGTTAGTCTCAAACAAGTCAATGGAGTGGATCCTAGATGTATTTCCTGAAAGCAGCACTTACGTTGTGAGCAGTGTGCATTTTCCCAGCCTCAGCCACGTAGATGCTCCATTCATTCCTACCAGCTAATTACCGTATTTCTTCGAGTCTAAGGCACCATCTATTCTAAGGCGCACCTTTACTTTCAGTACCACCAGCAGGGGAAAAAATAATCCATCGATTGTAAGACTCACCTCCCTTCATTGAATCTACCCGCTCAGTACCAACTCTCCCCAGCATGTCTCCTGCAGCTGAGGATGACTGAGTGCACTGCCTTTGCATAGCATTTCTGGCCCCGCCAGAAAGTGCCATTTCCTTCATTACCTGGGCTTGGGGGAGCTTCAGGGAGGCCTGCGCAACCCTCTGCAGGCCTCCCTGATCTTCAGTTAGGCGAAAAACAGCGATTTTTGGCCATTTCTAGTTTTCGCGAAAACCGGAAATGGCTGAAAATCACCGTTTTTTGTTGAACTGAAGATCGGGGAGGCCTGCAGAGGGTTGCACAGGTCTCCCTGAAGCTCCCCCAAGCCCCAGTAAGTAAGAAGATAGCATTTTGGGGTGCTTTTTGGAGACCTTCGATTCTAAGACGCACCCCATTTTTTGAAATGCTTAATTGGGAAAAAACATGCGTCTTAGAATTGAAGAAATACAGTACCCCACACCTCTCTGGCACACAAGAACTATTCAATGCTTACAGGCCTTTGTCTGGTCTCCCTGTTTATTTCAGTAATTGCCAGGGATGTGGATCAAGTCTCAAGTCAAGTCCCAAGTCTTTGCCCTCAAGTCCCGAGTCTTTGGTTGCGAGTTGCAAGTCCCAAACTATTTAATGGGGAAAGTGGGTATAAACCTGAATAAACTCCGACTTGTCATAAAAGGCTCTAAGTCTTGAGTCGAGTCTTTTGAGTCTTTTACAATCACTGAGTCAAGTCCAAGTCAAGTCATTGACGCGACTTGAGTCTGACTTGAGTCCGAGTCAATAGACTCAAGTCTACATCACTGGTAATTGCAGCATCTTCTGGAAGTATTTACTGGTGGTGTCAAGGGGTCAACTAGGTCAGACACTGGCCACGGTCTCACATTCATCTGAGGACACACAATAAGGCCAACCCCTGATAGCACCCAGTGTACCATCAGGGAGTGTCATATTTGTGAGCCAAGTGCAGGGCTTTCCCCCAGGGCTACTGGCGACCTGATGCTGGCTCTGAGTGGAAACCTTCAGTGCCACCTTGTCCATGCTTAGTAGAATTACAGCTCTTCCTTGGAGGTTCTTATGACTGGAAGTGGAAAACAAAGGATGGGACAATTATATGATGATATGGCTGGAAAATGTGACACTTTTGTGGAAATGACCATTCCTAGCATCAGGGGACATCACAATAGTTACCGTGCTAACTGGGCAACAGGGCACATTTTCAAGTGTTGCTCCTCTTATATTTAGCAGGGGGGAGAGAGCAACTCCCCCCCCCCCAGCACACTATCTTTTCTGGTGGCTGTTTGCTGGTTTTCCACATCTTTTTAGATTGTGAGGACTTTTGGAACAGGGAGTCATTTAGTTATCTGATTTTGTCTGTAAGCCGCTTTGTGAGCTTTTATTTTATTGAAAAGCAGTATATAAATATTGTTAAAATAATAATAATAATAATAGTAGTAGTAGTAGTAGTAGTAGTAGTAGTAGTAGTAGTAGTAGTAGTATCATTTGAATAAAATTACTAATGTTAACACAAAAATTTGGAAGCAAAGCCCTAATAAGGACATGACACAAGGGACTGCAAAAGCTATCTGTAATATTTCTCAGTACAAATCACATGAAGATTTTTTTATATAAAAAAATAAAGTTTTCTGGTCTTGCAGTATTTTAAAAAAAGAATGGCATTTTTATTTCTTTTATATGGCAAAATCTGTTACAATATACCAATTCAATTAGTACCTCACTTCTTAGGTTTAATAGTTACTGTATTTAAGCAATTTCAGAAGTGCCCCTGCTGTTTTATGAGGCCATAAGACTGTTCCCAAAAGGACGAGCTTTGAGGCCAAGTAATATAATGAAATAAAAGTGCTATTCCTGGTGTGATACTGCTGCACATATGAGATAGGTGGAAAGATAGGAAAAGCACAAAAGCTGCATCTCCTGAATTTGAACTGTTAGAGATTTGTCATTTCAAGGGGAAGTGCTATTCAGGTGGTTTCGTCAGCATACAAAGGAAGATTTGAAGCTTGTCTCCAGCCCTGACCCAGAAGGAGAATAAACGAGAATCTCTCTTGTAATTTACAGCTCCTTCCAACACTGATGAAATATAGGCTGTTAAGGTTTGAAGTTTCTTCCTAGATATCACCCTCACGTTCTTCTGAGCATGTGTACTTAACTGCAGACGCCTGATTTGTGCATAACGTTTATAGTCATGCACTTGAATGAAATGACATTTTTCTCAGGACGTAGCTTACCACAGAATTAAACTGGTTTAAAAGTCATTTCATTGCCCCAGGGAAGCCTGGGATGTATAGTCCTGGGAAGGGAACGAGGAATCACCAATAGAAAATTTACGGCACCTCACCAAACTACAATTCACAGGATTCTTTCAAGAAGGCATGGCAATTAAACTGACATAACATTGATATACTGTACGTTTGTACTATAAATGTACATAGACAAGGAACGCCGGCCTGTCCATGAAGTGACTTGAAATGATGATGATGATGATGATGATGATGATGATGATAATAATTAACAACCAGTTTTTATATACTGTCTTTTCTTTGGTCATCGGATTTCTCCTCTGACTTTAATTCAAAGGCGGTTTACACAGGCAGGCTTTCTAAATCCCGAAGGGTTTTCTACATTACAATAATATGTTCTAATCTCTCATAGAACCCTTCATTCTAGATCAGAGGTTCTCAAACTGTGGGTCACGATCCACCATAAGAACTGAAAGCTGCCCCTTGCCCCCTTAAGAGGCAGGGACAGCATGGGAGCAGCGGTGGGGATCCTGGGGATCACCACCATCGCCGCCAAAAAAGCCCCCAAAACAGCTGTCTTTGTACTTACCGGGGCTTGGGGGGGGCTTCAGGGAGGCCTGCGCAACCCTCTGCAGGCTTCCCCGATCTTCGGATCACAGCAAAATGACGATTTTGGGGTGCTTCTGGTTTTCACGAAAACCGAAGGGTGGCCGAAATTTTAAATTATTTATTTATTTTGTCAGCCAACTAATTAATTAAATTGACTTGCCTGTCCCACCGCAGCCATTCTGCCACCGCCACCATCATCTTCGTCATGCCCTTCCTCCTCCACCACCCGTCATTGCCGCCATTGCCTATCTCATACGCTCCATTGTCTCCCATCACCGTCGCCCACTATCGCCGCCTTCTGTCATGCTGCCATTGCCTATTGCCACCCGTCATCGCCCGTCATTGCCCGTCATTGCTGCCTGTCATTGCTCATCGTTGCCGCCCGTCGTCACCTGTCGTTGCCGCCTGTCGTGTCCCCACGTATCCTGGTTTTAAACCTAAGACTTTGTATATTTGTGCTGGCCATGATAGTTTTAGACAATTTTTAAAACTTACCTTTTTTCCGGGCGCCGCCATTTTAGATCTCGTGGAAGAAAAGGTAAGTTTTGACACTTTAAAATTGGCATAGGCTTCCACTAGGTCCGGAAAGCCTGGGACCTATCTGGAACCAGAGCCTGGAACCCGGGATGATCCCGGGCATTCCGGGACGGATGGTAAGCCTATGCTCTGCTCCCAGCATACTCTGCTCCTGTTCATTCAAAAAAAGGAGTGGTGTGGATGAAGGATGACTGAAATACCCAGGATTTAAGCACATAGCTATGCATTTAGTTCAATTTATTTCAGTGGAACAGGGCCCATTGTGCACTTTACAGTGGTGCTGTGGGAGTTGCTTTCTCAGAACATCTTTCCAAGGTGCCCCAATAATGTATCTCAGAACTATCAGGGCAACTAATGTTCCATTTCACTGTTGCCCACCTGAGGCAGCAATCAGGTGACTAGGAATGTTGTCTTTACCCATGCCCACATTGTTCTGAGATTACCACAGCAGTGTAGGAAGAAGTCACCGAGAGGCTGCTAAGGTACAGTGTGAACTGATCCCAAATTTGTGACCACTTGTCCTTGCAATGTGTCTGCATCAGGCCTGTACAATTCATAAACTACCAGGCTGGATGCAGTCCAGTTCCAGGTATGTATGATGTCCTACCAGGAGCTTGATCAACCTTCTGGTTTTGCTACCTACCGGTACCTGTAATACAGGGGGAGAATGTTTTTGCCTTTAGTTGGTTGAAATTGGCATATACATGGTCTTGATGCAAATTGCTTTTAAAACTGAAATCAGGTTTAATGAGAACTGTTTTCAATCTTCATCCATTTCTTATTATATCCTATTGTCCACCACTAATATCCTGAGCACCCACTGATTGAGACTACTGGCATAATGGTTTTCACTACTTTTTGTAGTGAAACACATTTTCACTACTTTTTCACTACTTCCTGATGGGCGGCAATAACACACTTCAGTAGTGTATTATTGGAAACTAAGTGCCGTGCCTGAATTGGTTGCAGTACAAATAGCCTCAAGGGACAGTTAAGAGCATTTATGTAACTAGCGTTCACCTTGATCAAATTGGAGGTTGGGTCACAAAAGACCTTTTTATTTCTGATTGCCAAGTTCAGCTTACGTGACCTCCCTGAATAATAAAACCAGTCCCTTTGATCATTTGCAGCAATAATGCCCCTTTTTATGTGTAGAAAAGATTTGGCAAAGCACCCTGTGCTCAGATTTCTGTGTAATCTGCACAACTGCAATTTTTGTGTTATGCATTGTTCAATTCCTATTGATAAACTAATTTTCCACTATTATGAAGCAATGTCTATTGATCTTGAAATAACTAACGGATCAAGTACTATTTGTTTGAGGCTCCAACTGCGAGGAGTCGGGTGTGAGGACAACAATGACTCATTCATCCTGCTAAGTGTCTTCTTAAAGGTAATCAATAATGTCACCCAAATGAAGAATTGCACCATTTTGTAAGGATCCTTCTGCTGTGGCATGATTCATTGGCACAGCTTTTTGGGGGGAGATGCCACAGAGCTTAACAAACCTCTTCTAGCCTGATTCCAAGGCTTACAATGGATTTGTTCCCAGTCTGCTTTTGATGTATAACATGCCACTTTATCAAACATTGCCTTTTTGGAATAATAATTAGCAAACAAAACCGAGCAGATTGAATTAGCATGTTGTGTGCAGAGACACTGGCATGGATCTTAAGGTCAGCAAATGCCAGGGAGGAATCTTGTGCATTAAGAGGATTACATTTACAAAGCTATGAAGAGGAGCAGGTCTGGTTGAGAGTGTTTGCTGCCTGTCTCATAAAACAGGAAGGTGACAATGCATGCTTAATTTTAATTGAGCATGCTAGGGAAGAAGTGGATTCAAGAAGCATCTTGTGCTACTAGTACATGAAAGCATGAGAAAGAGGGAGAGAGAATGAAAAATGCTCTCAAGATCCTGGCATAAGAACATACAAAATGCCTTGTGAAATCAGTGCACAGTCCATCTGATCCCACACACTGTTCTAGATGCAGCCAGCCTGAGCCAGATGCCCCTTGAAACTCACAAGCATGAAATGAACGGGAGAGTCTTGTCCTATCATTTGTCTGCAGTACCTGGTTTTCAGAAGAACTTTGTCTGCCTCTGAACATGGCGCTCCTTTTCAGCTGTCATGGCTGTATTGCTAGACCTGTCCCCAATAAGGCTACCTGATCCTTGTCAAAAGCGATCTAAGCTGGCCCCTTTAACCATGTTTTTTTTCTTCATTTGTTCACTTTGTGAACTTTGTCGAAACATTTTCCATAATCATGATCATATCTTGTGTTCACAAATTTCATACATTAACTACATTTTGGGTGAAGTACTTTCTTTTGTCAGTGTTCAGATGCCCATGGATCAAATTCCTATTGCCAATTATGAAGATTTGTGTGTGTGTGTGTGTGTGTGTGTGTGTGTGTGTGTGTGTGTGTGTGTGTGTGTGTGTGAGAGAGAGAGAGAGAGAGAGAGAGAGAGAGATTCTTCCATGCTGTTCATAGTTGTACAGATGTTTTCTTACTCATCTTTCTTTGTAAATTAAGCTGCTTCTAATAGCATAGCTTTTCCTTGTAGGAAGGTGCTCCACCCACTTCCCCAACAGTTTTGTTCCCTTTCCTGTAACTTTTTCAGCTTTGTGATATTGTCAGGATCCTGACAAGATGTCAGTTGAAAAAGCAGATGCAACTCCAGGTTTTGGGGTGTCCTGGGGCAAAAGCCTTGTGGGAGTACCCCAAGAGCAATCCTGCATGCTTTGGAAAGGACATGCCAACCAAACCCCCCAGCGCCTGGGAACAGGGCAGCAGATGACCACAAGTCATCTATCATGTTGCCACCCACATTTGCTGTGGCAACAGTGAAGGACTTTCACAACTGCAGCAGCAGGCCATTCCCCCCCCCCCCCGGCACCATTTTACAATTCCCAGCTGCCCCAATCCCTGAGGCTGCATCAGAGGACAGGTCATTTGGGAATTACAAAATGGCACTGTGGGAGAAGAAGATGGTCTGCTGCTGCTTCCCAACAATTGCCCAGTAAGCACCCCCATGGCCCCTGGCAGTGGAGTGGTGGTGGAGAGCAGTGGAAGTGGCATATCCTTACTGCCTTAGATAATGGCTGGGCATGAGTGAGGGCTATGAGTGGTATGAGCCCCTGGCTTATGCCCCACCAGACCTCACCGGTGGAACCATTCCTATGGAAGAGCCAGAGAGGCACATATATAGTCCAGATCAAGCACATACACATACAGACACATTCGTAGTCCAGATGTGGGATAGGTTAAGGTCCAGAACCTTAACCTAGTGGGGGGGCAGACATTGAGTCAGGTCAGGTAGTGGTCACGTTCTGGAGCAGTGAGCAGAGATCAGAAGGACCCTGAGCAGGTATGCAGCCATGTTCAGGTTCCAAAGGTAAATGAAGATCCCAGGGGTCAGAGGCAGGTTTGGCTCTTGCTCAGGTTTAAATCCACTGTGGTCTTACAGAATAGCCTGTTTGAAATGATATGACCAGAACTATACAGTACACAGTATTCCCGATGTGCTTGCACCAAGGATGCATATCATGGCATGGTGATATTTTCTAGATAACATTTCATTCTTTTCCTAATAATTTCCAACATGGGATTTGCCAGTTTTACTGCTCTAGCACACCAGATGGACATTTTCAGTGAACTACTCACCTTGACCCCAAATCAGGGCCCCTTTATAATTTCCCTATTTTGCCCCAACTTCCAATGTGCACTGCTTTCTTGCTACTTATACCGAATTTCTCATTTCATAGCTCTTCCCAGGCTGCTTGCTATTTCAGCACCCCTGAATCCTCAATCTTGGCTGCCTCACTGCTCACTCTTGGCTCTTGTTTTTGCTGCTTTTGCTGCTTGTGTGGGATGAAACATACACACACACACACACACACACACACACACACACACACACACACACACACACACACACACAGAGAGAGAGAGAGAGAGAGAGAGAGAGAGAGAGAGAGAGAGAGAGAGAGAGAGAGGAGAACCTGTTAACAACACACTACGTGGCTAATAGTTGTGGTTGGCTTGGTGGGTCACAAACTGTGGAGCCCTCTGCAACAACTCTTATCCTTACTATTCAGCTTCTTTTGCAAAATAGTGGCAATTTTCCCCCAGTGGCAACAGTCTCAAGCATTTCAAAACATGGAGTTAATTTCTTTTGTTTGGTTAATCCAAAAGTTGCCCTTTTATCACTGACTCACTTTTCTATTTACAAATAAATAAGACTGTCAACTGCACTGCATAGGAAGTATTCCTGAGGCAACAGCTGCTGGCTTTGGGGATGGATTCAGGAGGGTTGGATATTGATTAGTCCACAATGATTAAAAACACTCTGTAAGGAACCTTCTAGGCTTGTTCACCTGTGTTCTGCTGATTGGGAAAGGACATAACCATTTTTAATTGAATGGCTAAGATTATCATTCTTTGCCTGCTGTGAGGATCCAGCGGAAGGAAGCACTAGCGTTGACAGGGGGAAGCGGGGGGGCGGGCCGCCGGGGGGCGTCGCGCGTATGGGGGTGACGCGCGGCGCCCCTCACTTACATTTTTGTGGTGGAGGTGGGCCCGCCCGCCCTCCCCTGGGTCTGTTTGGCTCCAAAATGAGCCAAAAACGGAGCGGGGAGGGCGCTCCGCTCCTGCGCGTGATGTCACGCGCGGGGGCGGAGCCTCCCCCTTAAGGGTGACGCGCGCCCCCGCTCAGGGGTGTCGCGCGTCGTCGCGACGCCCCTGGAAGGAAGCTTGTCTCCTTGGTACAGGGCTGGAGATTTTAAACCATGCTGGAACTGGTTTCATGAAATGCATGAGCACAATGCTAAGACGTGTCCATTGCTGCTGTACTTGAAGCGCTCAAGTCTTCAACTCATTGATTGGATTCAGCATCAGATGATAGAAAAAAAAAAAAAACCCTGGCCTTTTGCTGGGGCACCTTCATGGAGCCTATTTCCTGTGCTCTCTGTATTTGTAACTCTAGTCTTCAGGGCTGGCTTCCCAGTGCCTGAGGTGGTGTGCCAGATGCTGTCCTTCTTACCTGGTGATGTGCCAGTCTTTGTTCTTCCATTTGTCTAGACCAGTGGTTTCAACATGAATGCCGGCCCTTTAAATGGTTGTATAGGTGAGGGCATTTCAGCAGGTGCAGCTGCTTTAGCAGCACCATCAGCACTTGCAGCTGCCAAGATTCTGTCTTCTACACAACTCTTTAAGAACACAGTAGCCCTAATGGGAAGGTTGGCCGCCCCTGGTCTAGACTGACAAAAGAAGAGAGGGAGCCTTTCCAGCAGCCCACCACTCTCCTGTCTTCCACTCTTCTCTCTTCCTCTTCTGTTCCATTCTGCTCTTCGTTTTTCAATTCAGGGGGTGGGGAGAGGAGGAGCTGCCTTGGAAGTGGGTGGATGTAGGTGGGCACCCCCTGCCAATTCACTTTCTACATTGACTCATGGAACGGCTGGCCTTGCTGGTCTTTCGCTCTCTCCTTGTTATTTTGGTTATTTTCTAGTTTATCATTCGCACAGTCCTATCTTCCACATCCATTTCATTAAACCAGCTGTTGCTGATGAAAGCTCATACCACAGAAACCAGTTGTTCTCAAAAACTATGGCTATTTTTATATTTTTAAGCTATAAATGTTCCTAATCTTTTTCTTTTTTGCCTCTTTTTACTTTAAAGACAACAATTCATTTTCGTATTCTTTCTCATGTTGGCTACTGTATTTCTGTAGCCCATTCACTTCTTTGTTTTGGTTTTTTTCTTTTCCTCTCAATCTTCCAGGTTCCCAAGAATTAATGACAACTATTTTGTACTCAAACTGTGGAGAATGCTATGTCTTGGCGGACCATAGTGACATCAAGGAGTAGGAGGCAGTACCCATGGCCGTATTACAGAGGCATTTCTATGGTAGGGGCGGTACTGTAAGTTGCGCCTTGTCCTAGTCCCCGTTTGCAACCTGGAATGAGGAGACCCCGCCCCCCTCGCCGTCAGAGCGATTCCGTGCAGCGAAGGCGATGGGCAGGAGACTCCCTGCCCGTCGCCTTCACTGCACAGAATGGCTCCGATGGCGAGGGGGCAGGGCCTCCTCGTTCTGGGTTGTAAACGGGGACTAGAACAAGGCGCAACTTACAGTACCGCCCCTACCATAGAAATGCCTCTGTATTCCCATGATCCTGCAAAGTACACTTCAATCACAGTGTTTCATGAGCATAGTAGCGAAGAGATTAACAGCACAATCTTATCCTTCTCGCAGAACGAGAAGCTTTGGAAGGGAAAGGGGATTTAAGTCCCCATTTAAATCCTCCTTTAAAGGGGATTTGAATCCCCTTTCCCTTCCAACGCCTCCCATTTCGCCCTCCCCCACTGACTGCACCAGTGGAGGAGAAGGATAGGATTGCACTTCCAGATGCACTTTCCTGGTTCAAGTGAACTCACTAGGTTCAGACTGAATTCAAACAAACTTACAGTGCTATCCAAACGAAGAGTAGCGCCAGTGGAACGTGTATTCTACTGGCACAGGCTGCCTCAAAGCAGCTGTAAAGCGCTTTGTGGCAGCACAAGCAGCCGGCATGCTGGCAGGAAGGCCAGAGGCTTCTTGTGCATGCCAGTGGACATCAGGAAGCCTGGTGGAGCAGGTAAACTCAGCACAGGGGGTGGAACTGCACAGAGGGTGCACAGGGGGTGAAACTGGGTTGGGGGAGGGCAGGAAGGGGGTAGAACAGGGCAGGGGGAGGAGATGGGGCAGGGGGGTGGGTGGATTGGGTCTGGGAGGGGGGCAGGATCGGTGGCAGTGCACACTGAATCCCAAGTCCCTTCCCAGGCCTGATCCGCTTGCATGGGATAATGCGGACTTGCGCCAGCGATATCAGCTTACCCCGGGGTAAGGGGACAAATGTCCTTGAGAAGACCTCAAGCAGCTAAAAATCCCCTGCGGGATGCACAAGAAGCCATGTCGGCGCCACTGCATTGCCGCACAGGGATTTAGGTAGGATTGGACTGTGACTTCCAGGAAACTGTGCATAGGATTGTAGCCTTATCCTCTATAATAAGTGTGCAGAGGATTGCTGCCTAAAATGATAAAATACTGCTATTTGCTTTGAACAGTCAGATTTTTTTAAAAAAAGAAATGATCTGAACTTAGTAGTTTTGTAAACGGAGAAAAAACAAGACAAAGGGACAGTGTAAGGAGGAATGAGATTTTAATTGATGAAGACAATATTATCTATATAGGCATATACTATTCACTGTGTCTTGTCTGATGAAAGAAAGACTAAAACATTGTGGAACTATGGAGGTGCCGCCGCTGCTAACACTTTGCTGAGTTAATAAAACAGTATTTTCCACTTGCGTGGCTCTCTCCAGCCTAAGGGATTCAAAGCAGTTTATAAATACTAATGAAGTAAGCCTCTAAGGGAGGGAATGCTGTGTTCACCTACTAGCATAGAGGGGTACAAATGACAATAAAACTAATATTTCCTGTTCTTTATCCACAAAGCCATCCGTGCACTGCATGAGATTCATTAAAGAAAGTAAAGGAGATGATTGCCTCCTAATAAGCCTCAATATTTGTACCCAGTCCATGCTCATTAATGTACAACACCATCATTTATTAAAGGAACATCAGCAGTCTTTTGGCTGCAGTGCTGGTGATATTATTTTATTTTTTTATTTAAAGAATTTATACCCCGCCTTTCTCCCGGTAAGGCCAATCAAGGCGGCTTGATGTAATGTGGGTTCCACCAGGCAAGCACACAGAAGTCTTTGCAAGGGCACAGTGACTCCATCACAACTTGTTCTCTCACTGTGTTTTTGGTTGGTTTCAAAGGATTAGGGCAGGAAGCGAGGTAGGCAGGAGGTAGTTGAAGGGCAGGAGGGGGTGAATCTTGGTGGCAGTTGCATATACTGGGATCCTATCTGCCGTTTCCTGGCCTGACCCCCCCCCCCCATTCTCTTCAGATTTACACTTGCTAAATAGCTGGTGTAGGTCCAAGGAGATACATTGGTAGCCAAGCAGCTTACAGGGAGGTAAGTAAAAAATTTTTTTTTTTACTTATCTCTCCTGGCTTATCTGGTTCCCTCCCCCCTTTCCATAGGATGCAGTACGTGGTCTTTTGGTGCCGCTGCATTGAATAGACTGGTGGGGGATAGGATTAAGGCATTAGGCAAGCCATTATCTCTCATCTACCTTAGAGGATTACCAAGTCTAAAAGAATTATTGCAATAATGTCTGTTGAGAGTTTGGAAAAATACTATTAAGTATTATGATACAATCAGAATGGGACCAATAGGAGACCACCTTGTTTGGCATCCACTTAAAGCACATGGATGACAGCCCAGTGTGTGTGTGTGTGTGTGTGTGTGTGTGTGTGTGTGTGTGTGTGTGTGTGTTGTGTTTCAGGGCACTAGTGCATCTAAACACATCGTTACAGGCTTCTCTGAGTGGGGCTTGTGCCAAATGTGAATGGGACCTAAGCCCTGATGCTTCAGTGCTATTGGCATAAACATTAGATTACAACAATGTAAGATTAAGACTGACCTCTTTTATCTGTTTACTGCTTCAGGTCTGTAGTTAGAAGAAAATGATTCTGAGTCATTATTCTTTCCTATGGGGTTTGGCACTCAGATTTCTGTTATTAATAAGGGCCTAAAGCTATCTTTGAGCAATCAAAGTTAAAAATGTGACAAAGGATCTTAAAAGGATGGTCTGATGGGCTATGCCAACAGGGAAATAACTTGCCACATTAGTTTTGTGGCAACTGGCAACATCTTTTGAAATCTCACAGCAACAGCACAGATGGCACATGTTAGCTTTTGCTGTAAACTTGAGAAATTGGGTGTAAGAAAGAGCTATTTCCTCATCACAACATTCTGCAACTTTGATTTTTTTTTTAAAGCTGTGTCATCTTTCATCCAAAGTGCAGTTTAGGCCCTGAAATGAGAGAGAGAGAGAGAGAGAGAGAGAGAGAGAGAGAGAGAGAGAGAGAGAGAGAGAGAGAGAGAGAGAGAGAGAACTAGCTCCTCGGGAGTTGAAGAAACTGTTCTGGAAATTGCTTCTGATTTGCAGGAGAGGATTGCTTTGGGAGAGGCAGTTATAGGGAGTGGACTGTTCCTTGTCTCTGGAGCCAAAAACTAAAAGGAAAAACTAAAGAACTAGCTATACAAAACAATAATATGAATATTTGAAGTACATTCACAAGCACCCATGAGGGCCATCTTGGCTAAAAACATTTGAACATTAAGAAATAGAGCTCAAAGTAATCAGGGAAAAAAATCAGTCTTGAATGCCATTCTACGAATTGTGCAGAATCTCAAGAAAATGATTCATGGGTTTTACAGTTCATCCACGCATCATGAAGCCCACACCTCACATTTCCAAAGCTTATTTTGCTTCTTTATTTGTAACTTCTTTATTCGTTGGAGACATCAAAATGGTTGGCAACTGAACCACAATTTGAATCTTTGCAATGTCTTGTTTCAACATTGTGAAAAAGAAGCAGTAAGTTACAGGGTTGCTTGATGGGAGGGGCTGGCCTGACCACAAAAGCCTCATGTAGCAACCTTAAAGACTGGAGGAAACAACTGGACGTTTAGGGCTGGAAGGTCTTCCTCCTGTAGACCGAAAGTAGTTAAAAGAATGTGCAGGTGAATCAGTAATAGGTGTGCTGGCTGAATCTAGTCCTGCTTGGAACAAATTTCTTAGGATGTTTGCTAGGGGTCTCTTGACTTGAGGCTAATGTGTAATCCACGGAAGGGTATAAGAACCTGTGAAATTCTGTTGTTTGCTGCTGCTCACTGCTGTCCTGTTATCACGGTCAGGGGTGCATGCAGCCCGCTTGCGCAAGTGAATAAAGGCCAACTCTCTATATGTCTCTGCTGGTTTGCCGTCTCTAATTCTTCACAGCCCAATCTATAGGGATCTAAATCTTGCCTGGCAACACTCCTAGGTGTGACATCAGGCATTGGCCTGATTCGGCACTGGCCAATAGCCTGTGCTGGCTCCAGGTTACTGTTGCCCCTGGGATAAAGCCTTACCACAACCCCCCCATGCTGTCCCCTCACAAACTCCATGATGATGGAATGGGGATTATCATTGCCACCAATACTAAGTGTGCAGGACTCAGCCTGGTCAGGTGGGTTCTCAGCCAAAATCCCACTTGGTTGACCTAAGTCATCAGCTCTGGCACATGCCCATAAGAGGATCCACCTAGATGGACCAACCCTGAACATTCAGTACCAGTAGCACTGGTAGCACACAGTGAGCCATCAGGGGCAAAATGGGGGGGGGGGCTCAGTGTGCAGTTTTGTGAACTGGTGACAGTACTATCTGCTCCTCACACCAGTTCTCAAATGTTTGGCATCCACCTATCCATCTAGCCATCTACCCACCTGAAAAACAGGTGATCCTAGCTGGGTGGCATTTAGTTGTGACTAAATAGACATTTTTCCCTTGTAGACCTCTGGTGGTGTTTGTTCCCACATTGCCCTTGATTGGTGCTGTATTCTGTGCCGGGGTGTCAGTAATAAGAATTACAGTTGTTAGGTGGCAGGTGGAGAAGATGAAGGATGTTTGGTGAACACCTTGAGGCATCACTAGAGGGTGAAGTGTGAGCTTTCTGAGATAAAAAAAAAGATTAGAAAGTGGGTCAGGGCTGTTAAAACAAACTACATTGTGCAGCCACCCTGGTGGAGTGTGCACTGCATCCAATGGTGGTGGGGGTGATCAGGAGGCCTGCCAGAGGTAAGCAAAATATTTTTTACTTACCTCTGCATAGGCCTCCTGGTGACCTATGGATCTCCTTGGAACCACATCAGCTACATAGCTGGTATAATAAGTCCAAAGAGAAAAAGGGGACAGGGCAGACTGAAAAATGCGGGACAGGATCTGGCGTGTTTGTCTGCTGCCATGATCCTCCCCCTCTGGCCTGCTTTCCACACCCTCCCCTCCCTGCCATGGAATGCCTCAAACCTCCCCCTCCCCACTTCCTCTGCCAACTTACCGGTACCTGTGGAGCCTCTTGGGACCAGTGCCAGTGCACCGTGACTCCTGCCATTTGCGGTAGTGGCCTGACTTTCAGATTGCCGTAAAGGGCCTTGCACTGCCAGAAGGCTAGTTCCAGCAGTGCAAGGCCACAATAGGATCAGGGCCTTATTCCATGACTGTTAAATTTAGTCAAGAGACTTTGACAAGGGACTTTGTCAAAAGCATTTTAAAAGTCCAAGTGTACAAAAGGAGGGGAGGAAATATGTACACCATTCTGAGCTCCTTGGAGGAAGGGCGGTATAAAAATGTGAAAAATAAATAAATAAATAAATAAATAAATGTCAATTGGATCACCTTTATGCACATGTCTGTTGACACTCTAAAAAAAAGCTCAGAAGGTTAGTGAAGCAGGACTTACCTTTGCAGAAACCATGCTTAATAATTTTATCTTTAATTATGCTTTCCACCAGTTTACCTGGAACAGACATTAAGGAGACTGGCCTGTAATTTCCCAGATCCTGCCGGGATATCAGTGCATGTGCATTTAAATATCAGTGTTACATTGTCCTCTGACTTTAAGGTCAAGTTACATACTTTTGTAAGATCAGCAATTCCACAATTCAATGGATCCAGTGATTTGTTAATGTTTACTCGTCAATATACTCTAGAACCTCGTAACTTGTTACTTGTGCTCCACTTAGTTCTTCAGAAAAGGTCAATTCAGGCCTGGGTATCTGCCCTATCTGAGAACATAAGAACATAAGAAGAGCCCTGCTGGATCAGGCCAAAGGCCCATCCAGTCCAGCTTCCTGTATCACACAGTGGCCCCACCAGATGCCTCAGGGAGCACACAGCCAACAAGATAACCTGTTTCCTGCTGCCACTCCCCTGCACCTGGCACAGAGAAAACCTACTTCTAAAACCAGGAGGTTGCTTATGGCTTGTAACCTGTGATGGTCTTTTCCTCCATGAATCTGTCCAAACCCCTTTTAAAGGCATTTAGGCCAGGTGCCATCACCACATCCTGTGGCAAGGAGTTCCACAGATGAATTACACGCTGGGTAAAGAAATATTTTCTTTTATCCGTTCTAACTCTCCCTCCACTCAATTTTAGTGTATGTCCCCTGGTTCTGGTGTTGTGCGAGAGGGAGAAGAATTTCCCTCTATCCTCTCTCTCCATCCCATGCATAATTTTATACGTCTCAATCATGTCCCCCCTCAGGCGCCTTTTTTCTAGACTGAAAAGCCCCAAACGCTGTAGCCTTTCCTCATAAGGGAGGTGCTCCAGCCCACAAATCATTCTGATCGCTCTTTTCTGCACCTTTTCCAATTCAACTATATCGTTTTTGAGTCACCACCATATGTGGTGACCAGAACTGGACACAATACTCCAGATGTGGCCTTACCATCGATTTGTACAAAGGCATAATAATTTGTACAAAGGCATAATAATTTGTACAATGGCATAACAGCGCTCCGTGTTCCAGCCGCATGCTACGCACTGCGGCAAGGAGAGTCATGCCGGCCACATGACTACGGAGGCGTCTTCGGACAACGCTGGCTCTTCGGCTTTGAAATGGGGATGAGCACCACTCCCTAGAGTCGGACACGACTGGACTTAATTGTCAGGGGTCACCTTTACCTTTACCTTTTTAATGATATTGGCCGTTTTATTCTCAATCCCTTTTTTAATTATCCCGAGCATGGAATTGGCCTTCTTCACAGCCGCCGCACACTGGGTCCACATGCCTGTTGACCTTTTCAAAAACTTCTAACAGGTTTGTGAGGCAAGACTTCCCCTTGCAGAAGCCATGCTGAGTCTCAAAATGGTCTTTGCGCATGCGCGAAAATCCGAAAAATACCTGGGTCACCCCCCCGCGCCGCGATATTATAGGGATATGACGCGCGTTCTTGTGATGCTACTGCGATGGATACATCTATGGGGGCATTATAAAACCAAGGCTGCCACAAGATCTACACAAGCCCTGCTTCCATCACCCATTTCTCCATAGAGTGAGCAACCAGTAAACAGTCGTGTTGGGCATGACAGGTTTATTGTCCAGGGGGAAGTTGCATGTGTAGGGTGGGAGTTTGTATTTGTAGTTTATTGCCTGATTGAGTGCCTAATAAAAATAGCTCAAGCCCAAGTCAGGTCATTAGCATCTGTTAATATGGGAGATTTCAAATCTTGACATACCCTGACCAAAAGATCTGATAGAGAATCACCATGCTACAGCTTGAGCTTGGGGGGAAAACAGATAAATTAAAAATGACATCCACCCTAACCTTCATCACATTATTAAAACTCTTTCCATCTGATCCCAAATGCCATGTGGATGGGTCAATTTGCAGATTGCCGTGGACAGTCTAATGTTCATGTAGGCACTTCAAGACAAGCTGTCATAAATAGTTAAGTTGCCCTGGGAGCAGCGCCAAAAAGCATTTCAGTGATGGTTGCAGAGATGCCGGCTGAAGGGGGGGGGGAAACACCAAAAGCAAGCACCACATTAGTGGTCCTCTGAGTTATTGTGCAAATGGAGTGTGAAATTCTGCTCCATTGCTCTGCGCTATAACTTTTTGTCTTGCTGATAATGATGAAGAGAAGTGCTGCTTCAAGTGGTGGTGGGTGGAGGGGAAGGGTGTGAAAAACAGAAAGCCCTCCTTTTGACCTTCAGGGGACATCTTTATGGGAGCGGCATGTGACCAGAACATTGCTCAGCAGTTGGTCCTCTCTTTGGTTCAGACAGAGTCAGATTTAGGTAGACTTACCATAGTCCCGGTTCTGGCTGGGACAATCAAGGTTCGGGAGCCCAATCCCGGGCTCCCGGGCAGTCTCCGTCATTGTCCTGGCCAGCTGGGATTCTGGGACTTGCCCCCGGCTGCGCGAGGCTGCAAGCACTTTGAAAATGTCCAGTTCACTCGGACGTTTTCAAAGTGCTTCCAGCCTCATCGCATACTTGTGCGAAGCTAGAAGCTCTCCGAAATGACCCGAGTTCACTCGAGTCATTTCGGAGAGCTTACAGCTTCGCGCAACGAGGCTGTAAGCTCTCTAAAACAGCCCCAGTGAACTCGGGTCGTTTCGAGCCTTGTCACGTAGTCACGCGAGGCTGGAAGCTCTCAGAAACGACCCGAGTTCACTCGAGTCGTTTCGGAGAGCTTCCAGCTTCACGCGACTACGCGACGTGACTGGAAGCTCACCGAAACAGCCCGAGTGAACTCGGGCTGTTACAGAGAGCTTAGCCTCGCTGGGACGAAGGCCACGCCCTGGGCACGCCCCCAATCCCGGCTGTGTCCCGGCCATTATCGCTTCCACCCCCCCTGTGTGTGGGGGGATCTGGTAAGGCTAGATTTAGGAGACATCAAATGCATATTACAGGAGTGCAGTAAGAGAAAGCATGCCAAGCATTTCTTGAATAGTTCAAGAGCAATCTGAATCTAACCACTATTCGCAAAGAGATTTGGATCTATCTACTGGGCAGAACAAGAGAAGTATCTCTGTGTATAATTTATTTATTTATTTATTTACAGTATTTTACCCCGCCTTTCTCCCCGAAGGGACCCAAGGCAGCTTACAACAGAAAAGTTTGTGCCGTGGATCTGCCACACTCTAGCAAGGATCAAGGAATGGGACTTGGCTTGCGGTTATGCAAATCAAGAGGGAGGACTACAAAGAAAAATGCAGGTTTCACTGTCAGTGGGCTTCACTGAAAGCCAGTTTATTTACAGCGCAATCCTGTGTAACTCTTGCACTGGTGTAACAGTAGATCCACCGGTGTAAGTGCACTTATGCCAGTGTAACTTGCTGTATGTCGATGAACACAGGACAGACACCAGCGTAACTCCTCTCAGACGCTACGCATGCACAGTTCAGATGCAGGACAGATGCCAGCGCAACTCCACCAGTGCAAGGAGCATTCTGGAGGCATTCGGACACCCCCGGAATGCCCCCTGCGCTGTTGCACTGGCGTCCATGATTAAGTTATACACCTTCACTTTCTCCCAGGTAAGTACTGTAAAAAGCTGCCATTGATTCTTATGAGAAAATGTCAGGTCCCACACTTGGGCTACAGCATCATAGTGAGTCAAAGGTTGCTGCTCTACCCCGAACAGCCTACTTTCCGTCAAAGGTTCCTGCAATATACCGTATTGTCCCGAATATAAGACGCACCTGATTATAAGACGCACCCTTAAAGTTTGGTGCTATTAAAAAAATTTAATTAAATCACAGGCATTAAATTGCAACAGCCTGATTATAAGACGCACCCCTAGTTTAAAAACTTAAATTAGGAGAAAAAAGTGAGTCTTATACTCAGACCAATACGGTATATGGACCCTTGTTTCTCAATGCATTCTTTATAACAATGAGAATTTAGCTAATAATATAAATGAATAAGTACTCCCCACCTGTAGTTCTGCTTTAATGAAATTATGGTTGTTGATTTGATTACATTTCTGCAATTAGCTTTATCACTATTTGCTATCAGATACTTCAAATGCCTGTTGTTTTGGCTTAAGCCCTTGATACTAGTAAGATGTTCACAGAGTTCTGTCAATTCCACACATAAAAGACACAATTTATTGACTGGATATACACCCAATGTTCATATGCATCTGTACATACATGCCTTTGGTCACAGGTGCAGTCTTTATAAATAATAATTCTTCCTATTTAACACTTCTGTTCAAGTCAACAGAGCCAGGGTGATTGCTTTAACTATCACTGTTGTGAATGCCATTGTAAGTTACATAATAATGGTCACCGATGTTACCTCTTCCATCCCATTAGTCCTTGACTCCAGCTATTACAACTGTTTTTCTGTTCTGGACTGTAGTCCACATAGCTTGAGCTGTAATAAAGTAGTCGTATGGTGCTACAAGTCTCTGTCGTTATTTTTGCTGCAACAGACCAACATGGCTACTTCTCTGGAAGTTGTATAGATGCATTCAATGTACTGTCATGATCATTTTCATGATAACTAGCAGCCCAATCCAAACTGGGCTGTGCGCTGGTGGAACGTTTGTTCCGCCGGTAGAAGTGCCACTGTAGCAGTGCGCATGACGAGGCTGCTAGCACACATTGCTGGTGGCTGCATCTGCAGGCTGGTGGAGAGGCCTGCCAGCACTGGTAAGTTGGCGGTGGGGGCAGGAGGAACAAGGTGGGGAGGGGGAGGAATGGGTGGGGAGGGGGGCAGGTGGGAAACAGAAAGGGGGTGGGAAGGGTGGATCCTGGTGGCACTGGCGTGCACCAGGATCCTAACGCCATTCCTTCCCCCTTACTCTCCTTGTTCTGCACCAGCAAAATGGCTGGTGCAGATCTGAGAAGACCCATTGGGTTAGTAGGCTTGTGTCCCGAAATATGTGTGTGTTGAATATAACATACATGTAACTGTACCCTAATAACAGATATAACAATGGGTACACTACGCATAGATTGTAAGCAGCACATACAACATAATGTGTGACTAGATCAGGCAGAATCTGGATTGGTGGAGAATTCTGCACATATCGAGGACTAAAATCTTGACTAACCAATATTATTCACTATCTTTGACATCTCTCACTTTCATCCATTGTTATTAGCATTTGAATATTTCTTGTTCCTGTGACCTTGAAAAGGCACTTAAATATAGTCTCTAAAATGACTGTATTTATGCTGTGGATTCATCTGCCATCTCATCTCCTCGTGTTAAATGATTTAGAACAATTGCAAGAATATGAAAAGGAATATAAATGCCCAGGGGACATGCAAGCAACATGTGTCATTTTGGGTACTTGTACGTTGTGGTAGTTGAGCATTCTTTTTTTCCAATTAGCATTTTGTAAGCACTCTTAATTAGAAAGCAAATCAGGTGTGAATTGCAAATGATGTTTTCAAATACATCCACAGGAATATTTAATAAGAACATAAGAATATATGAAAAGCCCTGCTGGATCAAGTCAAAGTAACCTTTCCTCATAAGGAAGGCGCTTCAGCCCTCTGATAATTTTGTTTACCCTCTTTTGCACCTTTTCCAGCTCTACAATATCATTCTTGAGATGTGGTGACCAGAAGTGTCTGTAGTATTCCAAATTTGCCCACACCATAGATTTACATAGGCATGCTATAATATTAGTACTGTATTATAATACTCACAATGCCTTTCCTAATGACTTGGAATTTGCCTTCTTCACATTCACCCCTGATTTGGCCCAAACTAACGTTGCCCAGTTACTGTTGGCTCTCCCCCCCCCCAGGGTGAGTTTAAAAGCTGTTCCCTACAATTTTTCTTGTTATTATTATTATTTTGGTGTTATATCACCAGGCTGGTTTCATTTGGGTTAGTAGAGCCCTTCTTTTTGTACAGGGCTTGTCCCAAAACTTCGTACTTAACAAATCCAAACTCTTCCTCTTGACACCATCATCTCATTCACACATTCTGACCCTTCAGTGCTACCTGTTGAGCTGGTTCTGTGCATTGAACAGGTAGCATTTCTGAAAATGCTACCCTGGAGGTTCTGGCCTTCAAAATGCTATCTTTGGCTTCCAGGACCACATTTCCCATATTACAGAACCACATTACATTTCCCAACATCACTGGTGCTGACATACACCATGACCTCCACCTCCTTTCCAGCACTGTCTATCAGTCCATCTAGATGACACACAACACCCACAACCATTGCACCAGGCAAGCAAGTTGCCAAGCTATCTACACATCTATCACAAATTCATCTCTCTGTGACCCTAATGATCGAATCACCCCTTACTAGACACTCCCCCATCCCTGGTGGATTGTTGTTAACATGAGAGGATATGGGTTCATCATCCAAGGAATGGGTTCCTTCTAAACTGGATCATTTTCCTCTTTCTCAGAACATCATCCTCTTTCCCTGAAGCTCTCCTGTCCTCAACAGCAGCAGAGCTGTTTCCCTGAAGCTCTCCTGTCCTCAACAGCAGCAGAGCTGTGATAGAGGCATTCCTCAGAAGAGGAATGCCTCTATCACATCCCTAAAGGTTTCATCCATGTATCTCTCAGCTTCTCTCTCAGCTTCTCCAGGTACTGTGCCTTCCCGCCGGCTCCAGTGCAAGGAGGAATGCATGCTGGTAAGTGCTCTGCTGAGCAGTGCAGGGGCAGGAGAAGGGTGGGGTGAGGGCAGGGATGTGGTGGTGGAGGGTGGCAACACGGACAGGGGTGGACAGATCCGGCCCGGGAGGGGGGGCAGGATTGGCGGCGCTAGTGTGCGCCATATCCTAACCCCCTTCTAGGACTCAATCCACCAACATGGGTGCGCACCAGCCATATGACAGGCGTGGGTTTCAGGCTGGGGCTTTCCCTGAGGCAAGAGGACAAATGTTTCCTTACTTTGGGGAGACCTCCTAAATTCCACTGCAGGATGCAGCGTAGCCCGCACTGACATCACTGCATTGGTGCGGGGAAAGTTAGGTAGGATTGGGCTGTTTATTTTTTATTTCTGTACTTGATTTTAGGAAGCTGGCTAGTTCCCCCCAATTCCCTCTTCTGATCAATTAGAGTAGGAACCCTAAGAGTTATTTTTGAAGAGCAAATTATTCTAAGAATACTGTAATGCTGAAGAAGAACTTTTAGCCCGGATGTTTCATGTCAGAATAACTAAAATGTATACAAATAAAATGGATAAGCAAAGTTTGGATAGAAGTCAATGTTTTAAAATTTTCATTCTACAGATTCCCATATGAAGCATTTTGGCCATCAACTACAAATGAAACGTAAGATGCTTCTGTCTGCCTTGTACTGAATTTGACCACTGGTTCAGCTACCTCGGTATTGTCTACACTAACAGGTTACAGGTATTTCAGGGCTTCAGACGGGGGTCTTTCCTGCTCCCTAGCTGCAGATGCCAAGGGGAACCTGGGATGTTTTCAGTGCAGAACATGTGCTCATGTCACTGAATGATCCAGCCTTGCAGCTTGTTCACACATTTCTCAAAGAAATAACATAGATGATTGTTGCCTTAGGCCAGGCCAACTTACAAATTGGAGAAACATCTAATTTGGCCCAAAGTTCTTAGACTTCATTGTTTAAATAGCATGAGAGGGTAGGTGCAAAAAGGGGGGGGACTATGGGGGGGAAAGTAGGGTGGGCTTCTGAACTTTGCCCCAAATGTGGTTCTAACACAGATTGCAAATATTTCCCTCCCCTGCGCTATTTATAGGGAGAAATAAAGCTTCCGCTGGCAGAAAATGGAAGCTTGTTTTCTCTCATAAATAGAATTTGACCATGCTGGGTCAAAGTGATAAAATCTCCCCCCTCCCTGCCATGGTTCCCCCCCCCCCCCATTTCGTACACCCTCCTCAGTCATAATAAAAACCTCACCCAAAAGCGTCAGGTCAAATTACACATTTCTTATGATGTGTAGTTTTGCTTAGTTTCTGAGTCATATGAATTCAAAGGAATTACCTTCCACTTCTACCTTTTATAACTAAAATGCCTCCCTACTATTTTGTATTAGATCAATAATTCCAATAGCCTTGATCATGATTACAATGACATAAAGCAGAGGTTTCCAACCTGTGGTACGCATACCACTGGTGGTACATGGACCACAGGCTGGTGGTACGCAGGTCGCTGCCATCTCGGCTGTGCAATGCCACATTGCAGCCTGAAAATGCCGCCTCGAGCTCTGCCGAGGCGGCAGAACTCGAGTGTGCAGGCTCTAAACATTGGGGATGGCCCTCCTGCCCTCCCCTGTGTCTTACCTGCATTTTCCAAGCTCCGGTGCAGCCGCGAACCCGGAAGAAAGTGCCGATGATGTCATTGGCACCCTCTTTTGGTGGTACGCAGCTGGCCAGAGGCCCACTGTAGGTGGTACGCAGGTCAAAAAGATTGAGTATCGCTGACATAAAGTGTTATCTAGTTCCCATGATATATATGCAAAGTATTCCTAACTCACTTGCAGAAGTTAAAAGGGTCACTTGACGAAAGTCATGAACTCCTTCCTTCTGCATGAAAGAAACTGTGCAAGTAAGGTGAAACGACCGTTTTTCTTATCATGAAGGTGCTATTTTTTACACAGTTAATTTTATTTGGATTCATGTCCTTTTAAAATGATGCCTGGGGAAATTCTTTAATCATAAAATCAGTTGCAAAACAACAAAAACACATTAGAAAAGGTTGACAGGTTTGCTTATTATTAATGTTGGCTCGAAATGGCTTTGGAATAGAGGTCTTTCACTACGTCATTAACCATTGTCTTTTCCACACAATAATTTTTAACTCTACCTTCAGGCGAAACTTACAAGGCCCTAGGCTATCCGGGGCTGCTTCACAGATTATATAGTGGTAAAAGCATATTTGTAACCAGGTGGAGATGAGGCAGAGAGCTGTGTGCCTGTAGGATATATGTGACAGAAAACATGCGTTCACCATAAGTACACATTACATATGTTTTGGTAAGCAAGTACAACATTTTATGGGTACATCTTAAAAATATAATGTGTGAATAAGCCATTATGATTCATGCCTTCAGCAGTGAATAGTCTATATTCCAAGATGTGGAAACGTTGGTTTGCATAGAATCTCCATACTAAGGAATCTGCCTTTCTTTTTGTCTTGACTGGTAGATTTCAAACCTTGGATAATTGGTTAGGTCCAGATAAGATTCAGATCCCAGGTCTGAGTCATCCAGATTTAGCTAGAATCTAGATCAGTGGTTCCCAACAGTTGGGAGACATCGAACCACTGTGGCAACATGCTGAAATGCCATGGACCACCCTGGCAACCCGGAAGTAGTTCGGCGGTGATGTGATGACATCACATGTTATTGTGTCATTGCCGATTGCTTCCAGATTGTTGGAATTTCACAGCCAAACTGTCCATGGGCGGATGGGTGGGCCCTTCCTGGCTCCACACTCCAAGCCTCATCAGTGTGCCCACAGCAAGGACCAAAGACTTGGGCAGCACTTGTGTCAACCCCCCCCCATGACCGGAGGCCTTGTGGACCACCTGGTAGGGTCCTGTGGTTCTCCTGTGGTCCATGGACCACGGGTTGGGAACCACTGATCTAGATTGAGCCTGCACAGCTTGAGACACTTGATACCGTACACAGCCTGCCTGCCTTGGATTGCGTGACAACCTCTCTTTTGTCCCCATCTCAAACATACGGTAGCATTAAAATTGGGCAGCATTAAAATTGGTGGGTCAAACTTTTGAAGAAAACATGCATTTCTAGTTGAACCTGCATGATTCAGAGTCCAATCTTAAAAATTGGGAAACATTATTTTCAACTAATTGAAGTTTCTGGACATTTTTCAAGGACTCCACACATAGTTCATTAAAATAATCTAATCTGGACATCACCAATGCATACATGACAGTAGTACCAAGTAGTAGTAGTCCAAAAGTAGTACTTTTTGTACCAGGAGTGGGAGTAGCTGGTACCAGCTGAATCTGGCAAAAGGCACTCCAGCCACAGTTATTTGAGATTTGAAGAGCAAGGCTGGGTCTGGGTGCACTCCTAAGGCGCACAAGTGGTTCTATGGTTGATATTCCATTCAAAACATGCATTTCCCCAGGTAACCAACTAGTCCACCCTTTCCAGCCTGAGCAGAAAATACTAAGGGCGCAATCCTATCCTACTTACGCCACCATTGTAACCAGCGGCGCAGGGAGAACGGGAAGTCCCAGAATGGAAAGGGGATTCAAATCCCCTCCAAAAGGGGAATTCAAAGGGGATTTGAATCCCCTTTCCGTTCTGGGGCCTCCCGTTTTCGCTGCGCCGCTAGTTACAACGATGGCGTAAGTAGGATAGGATTGCATCCTATGTTAGTCTAATGATCTGACTCAGTATAACAGTTTTATGTGTTCACAAATTCCTGAGCTTCTAGAATCCCTATCATACAAATGCAGTAGTTCAACAAGACTCTCTTTCCTCCGAACATGAGATCATATACTTTGTCTTTATTTTGAAGTAACAATCTATTTCTCTGGGGTTCTTCATATTTACTTTCCCTATGGGTTTTCCATAAGACACGTAGTTGAATCCTGTCAAATACAGTTATACTGACACTCTCACAAAAGTGTAATGATATTCTCTTCTTTATCTTTCCTGCTTGCTCTCCCCTCACCCTCTTCTGTTTCCACAAAGCAGCTGCTTATAAGGAATTCATTTACCAGATTGTGGTGTGGTTTACATTTCTATGACATGTTAGTATTCCTAAAGAAAAAGGAAAGCTTCACTTTACATAAATCTATGGTTTCTGTACACATTGGTAAATACATTTAAAAATGATATCGTCCATTTGCACTGAGCAGAGTGAATTCCAGGCTGTATAGGGAATCCTGAATTAGTCCTTGAGCATCATCAGCATTTTGCTGTGAATTTGATATTAAGGTAATTAAAGAAAAAAGATTTTTTTTTTTTGCCTTCAGGCTGGAAGTCAGTGAAGGTTTATTTGAAAAACTAAGGACATTGTAATGCCTAGGGAGAATGAGAGATGTAAATGACTGAAGGAATCTACATCCCAAAGGGAAACAAATAAAATACACATTACATTACATTGCACTCCATTGCTTTCCTTATCCAAGCTCATTCCTTATTTTTCTCATCAATGAAACAAGCCTGCTTTCCAGTTCAATAGATCAATTTGCGGTAACTGTTAGTGTGATTTACAACCACTTTGTATACCTCATGCCTAAAGCCATGATTAAGAATAATGGGATCTGAGGTCTCATGATTAACCCCATGATCAAGGACCAGAGGGCAAGCAGTGTTCTAGAGAGCCACCTTTGGTCAAGAAGGGCATTCGGTTGGGCAAGTGATGGCTTTAGACAACTGTTTCCGAAGTCTGCTTATGATTTTTGGTGCTTCCATTTTTCTACCTCAACGCTTCGCATTGCTGTTTGTCAGCTGTGATTTTTAATTGTTTATTTATTAAACAGCATGCGTAGGCTACCTTTCCTGAGCTCAAGGCAGAACACAGCAATATAAAACGAAATAAAATCAATGCAATAAATAAAAACAAACAACATACACACAAACCATTACGTCTCGTAAAGCCGCACTGAGGATGGAAAACCAAAGGGCTCCTTTATTTAATGCAAGAGTCTGCAGAGAAACCCCTGCAGGAGGAATAAACTGCAGGCAACTGTGACTGAAACTGGAAACTAAAAGTAAAGTGCCCAATAACTGAACTTAGAGCCCAATCTGATCCTTCCCCCACCCTGCTGGTGAGGAGAGAAAGGGGGTAGGGAGGCAGCGAAAATGGAGGATCCATCCGGTGCTAACAGATCCAGAGTGTGCCATCGCTGCCAGACCCACCCCTCCTGCAAACGTCCTGCCCCGTCATGCCCCCTCCCTACCCAGTTCCACCTCCTCCCCACCCCTGTTCCACCCTCTCCCCTCCCGCGATGGTTCACCTGCTCCTGCAGGCAGATGAAGTTCCAGTGATGCAGGTGGGAAGACTCTGGCCTTCCAGGCTCTGAGTGTCTATAGGAAAGCAAATGTTATGGGGCTGACCTCCTTGGACAAGGGAATCAGGCCACAAGGTTGCAGGGTTACTTACAGTAAGGTAGCACAGTTTACAGTGGAACAGTGGAGGAACAGTGGAGCAGTGGCATTGCTAGGAATGGGGCCGACCCCCCGACGCCCCCAAACTAATTTGCATAAATTAAGTTTCGTTTTTGTTTTAACTTTTTTTTTCATTTTTTTCGCACCCGGAGCAGAGGAACGCAGATCGCCCCTGGAAGAGATCGTCGCCCTGGAGATCGTCGCGGGAGGCTCCTAGACACAAGATAAGTGGGCGCAAAGCATACACACACGTTTAGAAGCCCCGATAGTGCTAAAAAAACCATAAAAACCTTAAAAAACCCAAAAAAAGTTAAAACAAAAACAAAACTAAAGGAGGCCCGCGCCCCCCCGAGCCTCAGTGCCCCTACGCCCTGGGGCCCACCGCACCACCGTCCCATATCAGGCGACGTTTCTGCAGTGGAGGCAAGTAGGCAGACTGAGATGCTCCCCCACCAATCTGCTGTTTGAAGCGACTGCTTCAGTGGCATCATAGGTGGGCTGGCCCTGCTTAAGAGTAAGGTATATTTGCCTGACAGTTGAGATGAAGGAGCCAGACTATGCTTTCCTGTACAGGCAAAACGCAGCCATGCGGATAGAATTTGTGTTGGGACTGCAGCAAGGGATTAACCCCCCCAATAAACCCACTGTGGTTCAGTTGTGACCCTGCCCCTGTAGTTGATACTTCCATTTAATCAAGTTTGAAGGATGATGAAGGGAAGGAACACAGACAAGGTGGGGGGAAGACAGACAGCAGGGCACAGGGGCATGGTAGCAGGATATGAAATGGATGAGCTCTCCTCTTCTGGATACTTTTAGATTTGACAGGCAGACTGCAAGTTTTTTTGGGGGGTGGTGTGTTGGCTTGGTACAAACTCCATAATGCGTGTGAAAATCCATTCACCATATCCAGAGTTGGACAGGCCAATCCAGCGTAACGTCCCTGGTGCCAATGCAGCTGTGCTAACAGGGTGTGCGCTGCATCCCGCAGGGGAGTTTCAAGTCCTGGAGGCCTCTTTGAGTAAGAGAACCTTTGTTCCCTTGCCCCAGGGAAAGCCTCTGCTGCCTCAATGGGTTTACTCAAACCTGTGCCAGCGCTGGTGCAAGTCTGAGTGAACCCGGGTAGGTGGATCGAAGCTGGGAATTGGATAAGATATTGGCAGAGCTGATGCTGCTACTAAGCACTGCCCCTTCCCATCCTCTACAAACCCAATCCCCACACCAGTCACTATCCCATTCTTCCCTCTCATTGCCCTCTTTTACCCAGCAGCCACCTCCAGTCTGCCCCCCCCATGCCAATTTACTGGCACCGGTGCTCTTGTATTAGCCCCTGTTGTCTGGCTGCTGCTGCTAACTGCAGCAGCGGCCAGGCTGCACTCTATCATGCATCCCATTTTGCGACGGCCATAAAGCATGCTGTGCCACCAGAACACATGTTCTGGCAATGCAACAGCCCAATAGGATGAGGCTGTGTTTGTCTTTCCTGTTAATATTTATTGAATACTCCTGCAAGCAGCCATCACACGGTCTCTGGAGATGCCCTTTGCAAAGGAATAAGAAAAAAAAAATCCTTTAATATTTAAAAAAGTATACATCAAGTAAGAAGCCTTGAAAGAAAAGCAATGTTCAAAGAGATCTTTCTTTTCACAATTGACTGGTAAGCCTGACGTTATTCTCGCAAGGTTCTGCTCTCCAGGATTACAGGCAATTTAGCAGCATAGCCACATTGTAGCAGAAGCTCTAATAATGATCCTCCTTTTAAGCTTTTGACATTGGTGGCCTGCATATTCTTGAATGCCGAAAAAACATCCAGGTTCAGGTGCCAACCAATGACTTGCAAGTGTTATTTTTCCATGTGTATTATCCATCTGTCAGAATATATATATATATATATATATATATATATATATATATATATATATATATATATATATATATATATTTTTTTTTTTTCTTACCCCTATCGGTGCACTGAAAAAGCTTTTCTTCAAGTGAAAACATTCACAGAAAACCCACAACGAATGGGTTGTTTTAAAATGTGTTAACATGACATCTGTGCAGACGCCAGAAATGACAAGGAAATATAAGAACCTAAAGCAAGGAAGTCTAAAAAAAAAATAATCGACCCACTTCATGCTGTCATGACAGGGGGTGGAGAATTGGAACAGATAGACAAGCCCCCAAAACGACCCACCAGCACTGAGACAGAAACGGGCCTGCTTGGTGCCGCTTGTGACCTTTCTCGTTTATTTCAACTTCACACTGATATGTGAGAATTTATTTTGCAAGTGTGCCCATGTCAATGACAAAGGTCGTGAGTGTTTTCAAACTGTGGTTCATGCTGCAAATATTTTGTAGCAACTTTGAAAGCTTGAGGGCAATGAACTGATTGAATGAGTACAGTAGGAAAATCTGCACTTGCACGATCACTGGAAGCAACATCCGTAGTATGTTTGTGTAGTGGGAAAGGAAAAACAAGGAGCAGGGCACAAAATAGATGGAATTAAGAAGGCGACAGCTTTATTGAAATCACTAGCAAGGGGATAATCGTGCCCTTGTTTAAAGTTGTAATTGTGCTTGGAAAATCCAGTCGTTTCCTTCCAGACCTGCAAGCTAGCTTGATTTATTCTGAGCTCCATTCTGAGCTGATTTGGACCCCAGCTAAAAGGAGGAGAGCAGCCCTGCAACCTGGAAACCCAGAGAGCTGCTTCCAGTAAGAATAGACTGGATTGCTCTAGGACCTACAGTAGGTGGATCAAAGTCTGACTCAGCAGCAGGCAGCTTCATATGTTCACCCTCAACTGTGCTCATCAGGGTGGTCCGCCTCTGCAGGCTTCTACTTGGTCCCTGCTCACCTTTCCGTCTGCCACTTCTGCCAGTCACCTCCATCCCTCTCCATCCCTCTCACCATCTTACGGCCAACTATGTCGCACCAGTTGCAGATAGAACTGCTTGTCCTCATCTTCAACCTGCTACCGCAATTTAAATAGGCAGAGGGGAGAGGAAGAGGAGGTGATTCAAGCCATCCCTCTCCTGTTCTCCACACACTCCTTGCTGCCTTTTAAAATCATGGGACTGAGAGGAAGCAGCAGCACTAACCAGTCTGCCTCTCTGAGCAAGGGAAGAAAGGAGCATTTGCACACCCACAGCCAGGTGTCACTGGGGTAGCAGGATAGGATACCATGCAAGGGGTGTGTGACAATTTGCGGGGTTGCCTCTAGTGCAGGAGGGGGCTTGGCCTGGCTCTGATTATCTTATTACCTTTGACAATTATTCTGTGTTTAGAAATAGGGTCCAATTAAGGATACTATGCAGAAGATCCTAATGGTCACACTTTCGAGAGCCCCCTGCAGTACGACATAAGTTGCCAACTTTTTTCTGGCAGCACCTTTAGCACCTGCATGACATGAAATAGGTCAGCAGATAAACTGTTCCCCAGCACGAGATCAACCGGCTGGGAACAGCTTAACCCACTTAATTTCTACTCGTCACACAACTGTTAAAAGCACAGGAACATTGTTGGAAAAGTTGGCAATATGTCTCTGCATAAACGAGCTACTGGTCACATTTACTGAGCTGTGTCTGGTGAGGATTGTGTTCAAGTGCCATGATTGCTTTTATTTGTCTGGCTTGGAGTTTATGAAGCCCCTGGACTGCTTCTTGCAACTGTCTAGCCGTCCTTCTATCTTCCTTTGTATGCTTTACAGTTACTTTCATGTTCTGGCTACTCCACTTGCAGAGCCTTCTGTTCAGACAGAACCTCTAATATTGTTCCTTGGAACACAGATTCCACTTAGCTGACACCTCCCCCCCTACTTTTAAATTACTGTTTGCTATCTGCAGCTTGCCTTCTGTTTACTACACTTTCCTTTTTCCCCCACCCTTTCTCCTCTTCCTTCCCCTCTTTGGCTCTCCTGGTCCATCTGCTCCTACAATCTGCTCTTGTCATCTTCCACTATTCTTATTGGTCCACGAATCTCCCACTCTTCATTGTATCTGCTATTGTGTTGGAAGAACTGCAGAACACCCAGAGAGGTCCTCCTGCGCTGAATCTGGAGTATATAATTAATGTATGGAATCTGGTGCCATATGAAGTAGTGATGGCCACTCGTTGAGAAGCCTTCAAAAGGGGATTAGATAGATTCA
Source organism: Plestiodon gilberti rubricaudatus (assembly GCA_026170595.1). Classification (NCBI taxonomy): domain Eukaryota; kingdom Metazoa; phylum Chordata; class Lepidosauria; order Squamata; family Scincidae; genus Plestiodon; species Plestiodon gilberti. The sequence goes on along the minus strand of JANXHW010000001.1, from coordinate 250,523,422 downwards.
TGGAGAATAAGTCTCTCAGTAGCTACCTGTGGTGATGGTATATGTTACCCCCAGGTTTAGAGGCAGTATGACTTGTTACCCGTCCCACACAGGTGCTTTTAAGCCACACTGGTTTCAGTTTGAAGGTGTGCAATGAAACAGCCCAAAGGCCACAGTTCATACCCAGAGACCCCTGCCTCACTGTGCAATCCACTGTAGATATAGGCCAGTAGAATGAGTGCTCTGCCGGCCTAGGGTGTTGTAAACATGCCCTAAGGCATGTTTTTGACACCCTTGGAGTAAGCAGCACCAGTGCGGAGGGGTGCTGCACTGGCCGACGCAGATAAGGTCTGCGCCGGGAGGCAGGAGGATGGGCTGGGGTGGCAGGGGAGGGAGCCATTGGTCAGCCGGGCCTGGGAGGGGGCGGGGAAATTGGCAGCATGCTCCACCATATCCCTGTCCCCTTCCTGGGCTGGACCAGCCTTACACAGCCAGAGCTGGCGTGCATCTGAGGAGGCCCATCGGGGCCTGTGGCACTTACACCGGAGGAAGGGGATGAATGTCTGGCATGGCCCGCATCCTGACTAGGATGCAGCACAGAGACGTCTTAGGGTGGGGGGAGGGGGGCCCCAGGGCCCCCGGGCGGCGGGCGCTGAGGCTCCTGGGGGGGGGCGCGGGCCTCCTAAGGTTTCTGTTTCTTTTTCGGTTTTTCCGGGGTTTTTTACTGTTTACGGGGGTTCTTCAGTGGAATCTGCCTGTGTGTATGCTTTCGCCCACTTAGCTTGTGTATCGCGGAGCCGATTCAGAACTTCCCTTAGCCTTTCAGCCTTCCGTTCTGCCTGTGACCGGCAGAACTCCGGAAAAGCGCCCAGCAGGGCGCTCCGTCGTTCTGCGCTTGCGCAAGTCTTCACAGTTCGCGCAGGCGCAGAACGATTGGAAATTTCGTCGTTCTGCGCCTGCGCGAACTGTGAAGACATGCGCAAGCGCAGAACGACGGAGCGCCCTACTGGGCACTTTTTCGGAGTTCTGTTGGTCGCTGGCAGAACGGAAGGCTGAAAGGCTAAGGGAAGTTCCGAATCGGCTCCGCGATACACAAGCTAAGTGGGCGAAAGCATACACACAGGCAGATTCCACTAAAAAAAACCCGTAACCCCCCCGAAAAACCCCGGGGGCCGATTTTTTTATTTTTTTTCATTTTTTTTTCGGGGGTGCCAAAATCTGCCCCTCCCGTGGGGGCGCAGGTTTGTCCCTGATGCAGCAGCCAGCCCTTTAGGCTCAGGTCTGAAGAGGACCATTGTGGATTGGGAGGCTTACAGAGAGGTAAGGATGTTTAAATCTCCTTTCCCCTCTAACCTCCTGCTCTATTCCTTCCCCCACAGGATACAGCACATGCCTTTTCAGTGCAGCTGTACCAGTGGGGGGGGGGAAGGGCAGTGGCAATCCTCGGGGGGGCTGCTGACGCCACGTCCCTACGTGACCCGGGCGTGATGTCAGCTTGACGCGCGTGCCCAACGCGGCTCCAATCACGCCCCACCCTGCCCCCGCCATTTTACTATCTATTTTGGAGCCAGCCGAGCTCCAGGGCAGGCGGGCAGGCCAAACACCACAGTGGAGGAGACGCATCGCGGAGGCAAGTACGCCCCTCCGCCGCCACGTGCGCCCTCCCCCTTGGGTAGGCTTACCAGATCTCCAACCGGGACAGAGTGCTAGACCTTTAGGAAAAGGAATGTGGGCAGGTGTAGCTTGTTAAACCCTTAGAACACAATCCTAGGGCATGTCTACTCAGAAGCAAGCCCCACTGTGTTCAATCAGGCTTGCTTCTGAGTAGACATGCCTAGGATTGTGCTGCAAGGTTTAACAAGCTACACCTGCCCACATTCCTTCTCCTAAAGGTCTAGCACTTTGTCCCGGTCGGAGATCTGGTAAGCCTACCCTTGGGGCCCACGCCCCCACGCCCCCATGCCCTGTGGCCCGCACCCCCCCATCCCTAACCCGACGATGCTTCTGGGGAAGGATAGGATTGGACCCTAACAGCCCGGTCCAGCCCAAGGCAACTGCGGTACAATTCAGGCACAATTGCAGCCCAAGTGCTTTAGGCCCGAGTTGTGCCTGAATTGTGCCTGAGTTGGGCTGCAATTGTGACTGAACTGGGTTCAGGCACAATTCAGGCACAACTGCACAATTCAGGCACAATTGCAGCCTAAAAGTGGGCGTGTCGGGGGTGTGACGGGGGCGGTTACGAAATTTGGTCCGGTTCCAGACGCTGGAGAGCCCCTGACACGCCCCCTCGAGCCCAACTCAGGCCCAAAATTTGGGCCAGCAAAAAGGGTGGACCCAAATGTGAGGAGACCCATAGGAGCCATTTTACCTTACCCACACCAGCCCTCTCCTGAAAAGTTCTAACACCATGGGCCCGAGTTGGGCCTGAGTTAGGACCGAACAGTTGTGGCCTAACTCTGGACACGGACCCAAATAGTTACCCTATCAGCACCCAGCCCCACCCAGCCTCTTTCCCACAAAAGCCCAGCCCCAGCCCTCCACTCACTCTCTCTCTTTCTCTCTCTGAGCACGTGGCGTGGGGTTCTGTCCCCCAGCAGCCACAAAGTGGGACTTTGAAAACTTTTCTAACACCCCTCTTCTCTCTTCTCTTCACCTCTCTCCTCTCTGCCCCCTCTAGGGCAGAGAGGGCTGTTCTGCCTGTGGCCAAACTGTTTACTGCTGTGTCTGGGCAGCTCTCTCCATGCAAGTGTTTGCTAACCCATGTCTTTCTCCCAGCCCCTCTCCCCCCCCCACAGGCAACAACACCAGCAGGTAAGTGCAGGTAAGAGCAGGGTTTGTGCTGACATGTGGTCTGACTTCTGCCTCTTAGCATAGAGAAATATAGGTAGGATACATGCCTCTATACCAATGTCATGTCTCATAGCTGCCTGCATAGCCTGCCATGATATGCCTCTTTACCAATGTCTTGTCTCATGTCTGCCTGCAATGCCTGCCATGATATGCCTCTTTACCAATGTCTGCCTGCAATGCCTGCCATGATATGCCTCTTTACCAATGTCTGCCTGCAATGCCTGCCCTGATATGCCTCTTTACCAATGTCATGTCTCATAGCTGCCTGCAATGCCTGCCATGATATGCCTCTTTACCAATGTCTTGTCTCATAGCTGCCTGCATAGCCTGCCATGATATGCCTCTTTACCAATGTCATGTCTCATAGCTGCCTGCAATGCCTGTCATGAAATGTCTCTGTACCAATGTCTTGTCTCATAGGTGCCTGTATTAATGTGAGCACACAATGCCATGGGTGTGGAACTGTAACCCATATGTAGACACCAGCTGTTCCCCCCCCTCTTTTCTCCACAGGGTCTACTGCCAGGTCAGTATTGCTAGGATTGCCATGGTTGTGACCCCCAAGTTGTGTTGTTGTCTCTCTTTTTGACCCCTTTCCCTTACAGGATCATGCTCACCTTACACCCAGGGAAGCAGCGCAGACCAGGCTCTGTGTCTCACACCACTCGGCTGTGTGTGATTACTCTCCCTGCAGGCCTTTGCAACCGGCACACTGGCATTCCTTCAATGGTGATTGCCACCACACAGCAGCTGCCATGGAACACCCCCAAGTTATTCGTCCCCCCAGGAATGCCCACTACCACCAACCGTCCGGGGAGCACCCCTGGGCCCGCAGTCTGGTTTCCCCATGGCCGTCTGCCTCGCTGCTGCCAGAGGTCTGGGAGCCTGCCCTGCAACCCTCCTCAGCTGCTGCTGCTGCTGCTACATTCTGAGTGGCTGCTGTGCCTACCCCTGGCAGCCTCGCCTGGCCCATCCCTGCCAATGTTCCAGAACAATAAAGATGCCCCTTGGGCAAAGGCCCCTTGAACACCATGACCCCAATGTTACACAAGCACTGCCCCACACACAGAGAGACAGCGCCCACCACACAAGCCCCTGCATGAATCCCAGCCAGGGCCTGCCACAGCCAGCCCAGGGAGAACACAGCAGGGGCGCTGCCAGACCCTCAGGGCTCAGAGGGGAGGGGGGAGTTGGGGGGCCTCTCAGGCAGGCAAACAGTGACAGGCGACATGGCGCACGTCCGTGAAGAGCCCTTTCAGCAACCGGGGCTCTCACCCACCCTCGGTCCGCCCGTCAACGGCGTCCGTGTCCGCCCGTCAACGGTGTCCGTTTCCGCCCTCAGTCCGCCCGTCAACGGCGTCCGTTTCCGCCCTCAGTCCGCCCGTCCACAGCGTCCGTTTCCGCCCTCGGTCCGTCTGCATGAGAGGCGCCCGTTCCTGCATTGCCTCCATCTGCGAAGTGACCCCTGTGTCCCTATTGGTCTCTGCAGACCCCTCTCCCTGTATCCCTCTCCCACCAGCCTTGTTGTCTGTCTGTTTCTGACCCACCCGTGTCCCTCCCCAGCACCCCCTGTCCGCCTGCCTGTGTGCCTGCCTCCCCTCCCACTCCCTGATGATGGACGCTGGCACCCCCCACCCCGCCAGAGCGCCTGCCGCAAGGCGCCTACGTTGCCCCATCTGGGGAGTGATGAGCTGCATGAGCCCTTCCCGCTCACAGCAGACAAGCCCAAGGCATCTCTCGGTCTTGGCCGGGGCACGGATCAGAAGGCATACCGGGATGCCTTCTTTGTGGGCATAGCCACGGCCCTGGTGGCCCAGGGCTTCAGGCAGCGCACGGGCATGTCATGGCGGAGGCGGTTCCAGACCTCATGAGACCCCCCTTGTGCGTGCCGTTCCCACCCCCTCCTTCCCTTCTCTCCCCCGCTCACCCCCCCCATGACTCCCACGTGCAGCCTCACCGTGGCTTGGGGGTGGCATCGCAGTCTGCAGGAGGGAGGGCAGTGGCACTCCCCCCTGCGGCAGGTGGCTAATGCCCAGGGTGCCCTGGGGCAGCTGGCACTGGCACAACCTCTGCCCTTCAGCTGACTGTTGCACGCCCAGTGCCTGCAGGCCCACCTGTGGCTGCCCATCTGTTGCGAACGCTGCAGCAGCTGTGGTAGGTACACACAGACGAGCTCAGTAGGGGGCTCTTCGCTTCCACAAGACTGACACCTCCCCACAGGGGCCTGCCTGCCTCTGCGGTAAGTTTTGCCTCGATCCTGGCCCACTGCTCTTGCCTCCTGCCTAACTCAGGCACAGTTGCAGCCTAACTCGGACCTATTTTGGGCCCCAATTGTGCCACAATTGGGCCTCAACTGTGCCTGAGTTGGGCTGGACTGAGCCCTAAGATTACCAAATGAGTTTGCGGCACAGCTGAAACTTGAATCAGGGAACTTCCACTTTGCAGCTTAGTCTCACCCACAATACCAGCTCTATAAATATTCGCCCTTCTCTTTAAAGTGACCGTTGACTGAGCAAGTCCCCACCATGTGAATTTTAAAGAGGACAGTGGTGGCATAACATCCATCCATCCACCACAGCTAATGCAATATGTATATGCATGTATTTTGTACTCAGGTATCTGTGCCCAATACAAACAATAACCTGAGAAGCTGCCTATCGAACGGCTTATGAAGACACGTGGAAAAGCAAATCCTCCTAATCCTTCCTGGTAGGATATTTATTTGGGGGATAGGCAGCAGTGTCAGAATGTCAGTCTTTCCAGGAGCATTTGGGACAAGAACGGGGGGGGGGGGGGAGAGAATGAAATTTGTGGAAGGATTACTTGTTAAATTATTTCAAAGACATAATGTCTTCAAAGAGCTCCCTACACCTCTTGGTAAAGCTAGTAAGACAGACAAGACTCTATAGATACTTGAGATGGGTCTGAACTAAAACCCCTGGATCCATATAGTATGGAAAGCGTGGAAAGCGAGATCCGCCTGATAATCTCCTCTATATGTCAGCATGTATGCGGTTCCCCCCCCCCCATCTTCTAGAAGATTTGATGGACCAGTCTCCAGTTCTGAGTTGTGTGTCTCAGAATGAGCATTAATCAACCTGATGAAGTTATCGGTGTCTCACACCACCTCATATACTGCTGCTAGTGCCTAGACGTTTGCAGCAGTAATGCCTTTTTAACTCTGAAAATTAATGGTCTAACCTTTTCCATTTCAAATTTCAATCACTGCCAGACAGTGGAGCTCAAGAGCCATGTAAACAGGCCTTGCAAGAAAGCTTGGGCATCTTTTCCCTTTACTAGAGCAAAGTGCCTGGGTATGAGCAAAGAGGCATCATTGTTTTTTTTTTTTTGTAAATGAAAGTGTTAATTCCTCGTGCATTTCATTCAGTGCAAATGAGTAGACGAGTATGCTTCATGGGACAAAGTTGGCAGGCAGCTCTGAACCAGAATTGGGTGGGCTGAATAAAATTTGGCCACTATATTTGCAAATTCACACTACTTATTCATTTTGGGTCTTCTCTGAGAACCTTAAGAAAATGTGTTTCAAGCTATACACAAAATCTAAGTTCTGCCACAGCGGTCATTGTTGCCATTGCGCCATTTAGGTGAGTGAACATAAGAACATAAGAAGAGCCCTGCTGGATCAGGCCAAAAGCCCATCTAGTCCAGCTTCCTGTATCACACAGTGGCCCCACAAGATGCCTCCAAGAGCACACAGACAACAAGATAACCTGTTTCCTGTTGTCACTCCCTTGCACCTGGCACAGAGAAAACCCACTTCTAAAACCAGGAGGTTGCTTATGGCTTGTAACCTGTGATGGTCTTTTCCTCCATGAATCTGTCCAAACCCCTTTTAAAGGCATCTAGGCCAGGTGCCATCACCACATCCTGTGGCAAGGAGTTCCACAGATGAATTACACGCTGGGTAAAGAAATATTTTCTTTTGTCCGTTCTAACTCTCCCTCCACTCAATTTTAGTGCATGTCCCCTGGTTCTGGTGTTGTGCGAGAGGGAGAAGAATTTCCCTCTATCCACTCTCTCCATCTCATGCATAATTTTATACGTCTCAATCATGTCCCCCCTCAGGCGCCTTTTTTCTAGGCTGAAAAGATGCTGTAGCCTTTCCTCATAAGGGAGGTGCTCCAGCCCACGAATCATTCTGGTCACTCTTTTCTGCACCTTGTATAGTATGAGTGTGTATAGATAACATCACCAATGAGTGTGTCAGTGCAATCCTTGGCTTTCTGAAAGGTTGTGGCTTCATCAAAGAGTAACTGTGTGAAATGACACTGTGTCACAGAGGAGAAATATTACATGTGGACACTGGATGGTATGTCACGTGCCGCTAAAAAGCTATAATTCAAGAAATGCTTAGCGTTGGGAAGCCTTTGCCTAGAACAGTGACTTTCAAACTGGCTCCGTTTAGGGAAACTGTTTATTAGCTCATTTCCTGAGGAACCCATCCTCCTTTGCAGTGGAAACTTGAAGCGTTCCAAAAGATGCTGGGGGTATGTTCTAATCTAGGGTGCAATGCACACTCAGGCGGCCTCAGGATGAAACAGGGCATGTGAAGACATTGGAAGAAACCATTCCACTTTTGTAGCAGAGATCTGTTAAGTATGTGATCTCCTAAGGGGTCCTAAGTCCTAGGCCCAGATGGGCCATAACCAGGGATGTCAGGAGCTGAAAGGAGGAGGAGATTGTTCCTCAGGGATCCAGGGATCCAGAAAAGCTACACTTTTTATTTCATCAAGCTATGTTTTCCTGCCCTGGGCCTTCCCAGTGACCTGTAAGCAATACATACTTGAGTTCTTAGAAGAAATCTAGCATGTGCTGCTATTTTCACATATCCAGTACACACATTCAGATGGGGCAACTCATCCATGAGGCTGACTGCATAATTCTGTGTATAACCAACAACATGTCAAGGAGGATGACAAATGTGGCCATGCCTACTAGCCCTCACCTTCAGACTTGCACATAGCCTTGTACACACTGTGTACTAGTTGTGTACAAATAGGCTCTGTGCAGAAGAAGCACCGAGGTCGAGGGATGGTCCACAGCCAATCTTCTAATGACCTCTGGTGAGACTGTGGTCCCAGTGGCTGCCCACCTGCCTATTATCTGGCAGCAGGGTAATGAAGGAACCACTGCTGTTGCCCTCCTCCTCCTCCTCTCCTCCTTTCAGCTCCTGTCATTGCAAGAGGCAGAGAGAGGGGAAGGGAGAGCGGCAGTAGGAAGGAGAGCCTCTCTACCCTGCTGCTCTCCACTCCTCTCTCCACTGTCCCTTCCCTACTATCTCAGCCTTTGGAAACTGTGGGGAAGTTTCAAAGAGGAAACAAAGATGAAGAGAACAATGGCAGGAGGAGGATGGCAGAAGCGTTGTCGGGGGGGGGGGCTTGGTGCCCTGGGCCCCAGGCGCCACTTCAGGGGAGGGGCGCAATTTTGCATGCCGCTTACCTTTTCTCTGTCGTTTCTTCGCAGCCATTCCGGCTGCATTTCGGCCCTCCCGCCCGCCCTGGTGCTGTTTGGCTCCTAAACGGAAGCCAAACGGCGGGGGGACGATTGCAGCCGTGCACTGACGTCATGGCCCCACGTCACGTGGGTGCCGTCACGTCATTGGCCCCCACCACATGGGGGCGCAAACACACCTCTGGAGGATGGAGGTATGTGGGTTGCAGGGATAACTGGTGCTGTTAACGTGTAGGGGAGTGATTGGGGCTGGTATGTGCAGGTGGGCAGGAGCTGAAAAAAATGCAGCTTGTATATAACACTGCAGGGGAGGCAGCAGCACCTGATCTTGGTTTCAGGTGCTAGGAAGGCTTCAGCTGGACCGGAGAGGGGTAGGGAGGTGCAATTGTGCTCCCTTCTCCATGCATTGATCATACACACAATCAACAGCTGCATCTTCTGGCTGTTTTGGTTAAGGCTATGCATCCTACACTGATAAATGTATTGCTGTATGAAGTATCAGAGCTGGGAAGAGACCAGATTAGTAATGGCATTCTTTCTTTCTGACAAACAGTGGATGCCTGAAATTTCATGCTAGCTATAGCATCTCTCATATGAAAGTTAATAGGTCTTCACTTCAGGAGTGGGGCAAGACTTGGCTTGGATGACAGGTTGCCTCAGTGCAGATCACACCAACAATTTATGGAGATTAGGAGGCTGTTGTGAAGACATGTGGGGGCGTGCCAGGGGCGTAACTGTAATTGAATATCCTGTTCAATTACCCTGTAATTGAATATCGCCGCGGCCTTTGGCCGCGGCGCGCTCCGGAGGGGGGGCAGCACACTCTGGGAGGAGGCGGCGACCCCCCCTCAATCGGGAGAGCCGGCTCGGGGAGGTCTTCCCCAGCCGGCTGCCCGGGGCCTTCTAAGGAAGGCCCGCTGCGAGAACGGTATTTACTGTTTTTGCGCATGCTCAGGCGCATGCTCAGACTGTTACTGAGGGAAAAAGGGCAGCCTTTTTTCCCTCAGTAACAGTCTGAGCATGCGCAAAAAGAACGGTATAAATACCGTTCTCGCGCGGGCCTTCCAGAAGGCCCCGAGCAGCCGGCCGGGGAAGACGTCCCCGAGCCGGCTCTCCCGATTGAGGGGGCGGTCAGACTCGAGTCTCCGAGTCCGACTCGGACTCGAGTCCGACTCGGACTCGCGGGCGGGGCGCCGGGCGGGGCGCCCTTCGGGCGATGACGCCCGGAGCCAGTGCTCCGCTTGCTCCGCCCTAGTTTCGCCTCTGCTGCGTGCTGACAGCTTCTGTGAAGCTCCCTCTGATAGCTCTTTTATACTGTAATCTAGCAGCTTCATTCATTCATTCATTCATTCATTTGAAGGAGTGTGCTGTTGTTGGGCTCTCTTTTTCCTTTCTTTTCTTATCAGCTGATACTTTTTTGAGTGGGGACATTTAGATAACAGAAATTTTGCAGGTTGTATTTTTTTCCTTCTTCAACACCTCATCTCACTTTCCAGTTCACAATATTTTCTCATTTACACATTTATTATTCTAGTTTTTCATACTGCAGAAGCTCAGAATGATTATACTAAATAGGGAGAGTTCACTCACTGAAATGATCCTATTGCAACAATGACTTCCAACTTACTCTGCAGTTCTGAGTAACTAAGGAAGCTACTGATGTCAATCTGGGCTGCTTTCCAAGACCAAGCTGATGAACCATTCAGTATTAGGAGATGTTGGAAATGTCCCTTTGAACAAGAGAGCCTTTCCAATACAAGATTCGGGGGACAAACAATAGTGAATGATTGCCCCCATAATTCCCAGCTTGTGAGCTTTCAGAAGCATCTTGCTGGCCACTGCTGCAAACAAGTTGATGGAATTTGAAGTTGATTCAGGAAGGAAATACTTCTTGTGTGATTGAAGGATTCAAGTGGAAACATTTCTCACATCTTTGCTAAGTGTTTGGGTGTTTACCCAAACACTTCAGTTTTTTTTAACTGTTAGGGGGCTACATTAGGCATTCTCCACCATTTCATGGATAGCCCAAAAAGACACAAGAAAAGGGCTTTAAATTATATTAATAGGATAAAACTTTATTGACAATAAACATGAAGTGCAAATTATCCTGCCAACTCCTTTCCCCTTTTCCTTCAGAGCCTTGGAGGAAATGGCTCTGCTTATTAATCTATATGTAATTATTGTAACGCGCTCTACGTGGGGCTGCCCTTGAAGACGGTTCGGAAACTGCAATTAGTGCAGAATGCGGCGGCCCGTGTGGTCACTGGAGGTAGGCGGTTCGACTCCGTCGGGCTGCTCCTCCGACAGCTGCACTGGCAGCCGATTTGTTTCCGGGCCCAATTCAAAGTGCTGGTTTTGACCTTTAAAGCCCTATACGGCTTGGGGCCAGGATATTTGAGAGACCGCCTACTTCTATATAGTCTGGCTCATCTCCTTAGATAATCAGAGAAGGCCCTTTTGCGGGTGCCGTCGCCCAGGGAGGTGCAAGGGGCGGCGGTCAGAAATAGGGCCTTCTCAGTAGTGGCACCAACCTTATGGAATTCCCTCCCGTTTGACTTACGAACTGCTCCCTCCTTGGACACTTTCCGGCAAGGCCTAAAAATCTTCTTGATCAAAGAAGCCTTCTGAGCCCTTGCCTTTTTTAACATCTCGCTGGTACAGGTGGGGGTGCTGCTGTTTTTATGCTCTTGTTTTAATTGTAGCAATGATCTTTTTAATCGATTTTTAGATACTGTTTTTATTAATTTTCATTAATTGTTTTTTACTGTTTTAAAATGTGATTATTTTTGTATTGTATTTTTTGTATTGTATTTTCTTTTTGTTGTCTGATTTCTTGGGTGGCCAGGTGAGGATGCTTGTGATAACAACACCAATTGAGGAACCAAATGGGAGTAATCCTAAAGCAGGATTGACTCAATCAAAGGATCCTATATTGCTAGCTGAGGACCCCTGCCCAGTTCTGCCTTTGTTCTGAGAGTGCAGTAGCTACCTGGAGGTCTGTTGGCTTATTCCTAGATTGAACTTAATCATGGGGTTGGTGGGGTCTGTTAAAGGAGTGAAACCTTTTCTTTGTTTTACAACAGGTTTTTTCCCTCAAATTCAGGAGTTCTTAGGAGGTGGTTATGGTCACATGAAATCTGCTGTTACAGCAAGATTTGGATCTGGAAGGCTTTATTTTAATTTTAGAAGCATAAAAACTCCATTTGAATTTAAGGAGTAAAACATACCAGTCACTATTCAAATTTAGAGCATAGATCAATGAAGGATTGGGGGTGATTACATGGTTCAGTAAAGAGCGTGGCCTTCCTGGTCTTGGATCTGTGGCCTCAGTCTTGCCATCAGTCCTACAAATAGCCACATTACTGACCTGGCCCTTTGCTTTCCAGGCAGGTGTAGTGGAAATCACGGAAGATCGGCGAGGAGTTAGTGGTGTTAGCAATGGTTCCCTGTTTTGACAGGTCCGGGCACTAGCGTCGACAGGAGGTGGCGGGGGGGGCGGGCCGCCGGGGGGCGTCGCGCGTATAGGGGTGACGCGCGACGCCCCTCACTTACATTTTCGCGGCGGAGGTGGGCCCGCCCGCCCTCCCCTGGGTCCGTTTGGCTCTAAAATGAGCCAAAAACGGAGCGGGGAGGGCGCTCCGCTCCTGCGCGTGATGTCACGCGCGGGGGCGGAGCCTCCCCCTTAAGGGTGACGCGCGCCCCCGCTCAGGGGTGTCGCGCGTCGTCGCGACGCCCCTGGGTCCGGGGAGGAAGGGGTTAAAGGATTGCCTGTTTGACAGGACTGGGACACAAAGGGTTACCACCCAGGACTGGGTGGGTGGAAGCACACCTGCAAGCAATTGTGTGTTGCCCACACGTGTTGCTACTAATTGGGATGAAGCTGGGACTTTGAGTGCAGTGGGTGTGGCTCGCAGCTGCACTCAATCAGCACTGATTGGAACTTTCAGAGCTGTGGGCAATAATGAGAGCATTGATTATAAGCCCACAGCTGCAACCAGTAGAGAGTTGAAGGGAACTAACAGTATAAAAGCTTCCTGCTCCTACTGCTGCTCGCCAGCTTGCCATGGGGACATGCTGCCAGATTGCCGAGCAACAATGAAGATTCTGCTCCAGCCAGGGATACTCTGCCGGACTGACTGCTCACCTGGATGGACTACTCACCTGTATTGACCAGTATTGGGGGACGCTCTGCCTGACTGGAAGGTTGGAGAGACATGGATTGATTGGACTTTTTGCTACAAGACTCTTTGCTGGACAGGAGAAAGGCAACAAGGAGATTCTACCGTCGTGAAGTAACGAGCTGGACTTCTCTACAGAGATGGACTCTCGTTAGCTAAGTAGAATCTTATCTGCCTGGGAAGGGCTAGTTTATTGCTGGGAAAGTAAAAATGATTAGTGGGCTGGGGCATCTCCCTTATGAGGAAAGGCTATAGCATTTGGGGCTCTTCAGTCTAGAAAATAGGTGGTTGAGGGGGGACATGATTGAGATGTATAAAATTATGCATGGGATGGAGAGAGTGGATAGAGAAAAGTTCTTTTCCCTCTCATACAACACTAGAACTAGGGGACATCCATTCAAATTGAGTGGAGGGATTAATAAAACAGACAAAAGAAAACATTTCTTTAAAGAGCGTGTAATTGGTTTGTGGAACTCCTTGCCACAGGAGGTGGTAATGGCATCTGGCCTGGATGCCTTTAAAAGGGGATTCGACAGATTTATGGAGGAAAAGTCCATCACAGCTTACAAGCCATGATGGGGATAAGCAACCTCCTAGTTGTAGGAATAGGTTTTCTTTGTGCCAGGTGCAAGAGAGTGGCGACAGGTTACAGGTATCTTGTTGTCTTGTGCTCCCTGAGGCATCTGGTGGGGCCACTGTGTGATATAGGAAGCTGGACTAGATGGGCCTTTGGCCTGAATCAGCAGGGCTCTTCTTATGTTCTTATGTTCTTAATAAATCTTGTAAATAGTTGCCTTGAAGTTCAGTGTTTTCTTTTGCTACACAATTGCAAGTTAACGGGGAAAGGATTGCTAACTTTGCCTAAAGTGGACTATTGGAGTTAATGAAAGGGAATACTAGTTTGCTCCTCCAGGAGTAAAGTTTGTGGTGCAACAGTTGAGTCAAAACATTTGGTACCCGGAGTGGGGTATTGGCTCAATTTGGGACACAACAGCAGGCACCTAGCACTCATGTGTGTTTCTTGCAAGATCTGAATTACAAGGCTTTAAACAGGAATACAGTATTGAGGATGGAACAGAGGAGAGGAGATGCAGAAATAAACACTAAATGAAAAATTTATTTATTTCCATGCATTTTACCATGTTTTGTGCGTTTTGACAGGTGCTTCGTTGTACCTGAGTTGACAGACATTTTTAATCTTTAAAGTAAAACTGATTGGATATCTGAAGTTACTTTTATAAACACCTGCAGACAGGCAGAACAACTGGCTCACATCCAAGATGTCAGGAGGATTTGAATGGGAGCAGAGTGGCTACTAGTAAGATCATGGCATAATCATTGTCATTGAAAATGTGCCCATCAGATACTATAAAGACCCATAAAATGGCTATGCCTGATCTTAAGGTGAGTTGTGAATACTTGCAGTGAAATAAATTACACAGCCTCTCACTTAGGGATTATTATTGCTGCATTTCAAGGGGAACAACAAAGAAATAAGTTAGATGTGCAAATTTATGCAAGCCACCAGTGGCAGAGTCCTCACTTACAGTTCTGCTGGAATATGCTTCCAGTGGAAGAAAAAACGCCAACGGTTCGGGGGTTTTGTTGAAGGTGTTTCAGAAACAGAAACGGCAGGAGGCATTGCAGTGGTACTGATTTGATTGGGGCTGTTATCAGAAAGAAGGAGATACGGAATCATTTTTGACCCGGTTCTCACTGTTACAACATTTTTAGCCACCTGTCTGTAAATTACACAGCTTTGGTTTCCATTGCACAATTTAATGCATGTTTTGACCTTTTCATATGCCATATGAAGCTTTGATCCTTAACAGCCGACTGTCAGGGTGAACTTTGCATAAGCTCAAAACAATACACTTCAGACTTTAAAATAATAATAATAATAATCACCCAAATACTCCTGGAATGATTAAAAAAACATTTTACCTTTAAAAGATATCAGACTAAGGGCTCAGTCCAGCCAAACTCAGGCACAGTTGAGGCCCAATTGTGGCACAATTGGGGCCCAAAATAGGACCGAGTTAGGCTGCAACTGTGCCTGAGTTAGGCAGGAGGCAAGAGCAGTGGGCCAGGATCGAGGCAAAACTTACCGCAGAGGCAGGCAGGCCCCTGTGGGGAGCTGTCAGTCTTGTGGAAGCGAAGAGCCCCCTCCTCATCCCGTCTGCGTGCACCTACCACAGCTGCTGCAGCGGTCGCAGCAGATGGGCAGCCACAGGTGGGCCTGCAGGCACTGGGCGTGCGACAGTCAGCTGAAGGGCAGAGGTTGTGCCAGTGCCAGTGCCAGCTGCCCCAGGGCACCCTCGGCATTAGCCACCTGCCGCAGGGGGGAGTGCCACTGCCCTCCCTCCTGCAGAAGGCGATGCCACCCCCAAGCCACGGTGAGGCTGCACGTGGGAGTCATGGGGGGGTGAGCGGGGGAGAGAAGGGAAGGAGGGGGTGGGAACGGCACGCACAAGGGGGGTCTCATGAGGTCTGGAACCGCCTCCGCCATGACATGCCCGTGCGCTGCCTGAAGCCCTGGGCCACCAGGGCTGTGGCTATGCCCACAAAGAAGGCATCCCGGTATGCCTTCTGATCCGTGCCCCGGTCAAGACCGAGAGATGCCTTGGGCTTGTCTGCTGTGAGCGGGAAGGGCTCACGCAGCTCATCACTCCCCAGATGGGGCAACGTAGGCGCCTTGCGGCAGGCGCTCTGGCGGGGTGGGGGGTGCCAGCGTCCATCATCAGGGAGTGGGAGGGGAGGCAGGCACACAGGCAGGCGGACAGGGGGTGCTGGGGAGGGACACGGGTGGGTCAGAAACAGACAGACAACAAGGCTGGTGGGAGAGGGATACAGGGAGAGGGGTCTGCAGAGACCAATAGGGACACAGGAGTCACTTCGCAGATGGAGGCAATGCAGGAACGGGCGCCTCTCATGCAGACGGACCGAGGGCGGAAACGGACGCTGTTGACGGGCGGACTGAGGGCGGACACGGACGCCGTTGACGGGCGGACCGAGGGTGGGTGAGAGCCCCGGTTGCTGAAAGGGCTCTTCACAGACGTGGCGGACGTGCGCCATGTCGCCTGTCACTGTTTGCCTGCCTGAGAGGCCCCCCAACTCCCCACTCCCCTCTGAGCCCTGAGGGTCTGGCAGCCCCCCTGCTGTGTTCTCCCTGGGCTGGCTGTGGCAGGCCCTGGCTGGGATTCATGCAGGGCCTTGTGTGCTGGGCGCTGTCTCTGTGTGTGTGGGGCAGTGCTTGTGTAACATTGGGGTCATGGTGTTCAAGGGGCCTTTGCCCAAGGGGCATCTTTATTGTTCTGGAACATTGGCAGGGATGGCCAGGCGAGGCTGGCAGGGGTAGGCACAGCAGCCACTCAGAATGTAGCAGCAGCAGCAGCAGCTGAGGAGGGTTGCAGGGCAGGCTCCCAGACCTCTGGCAGCATCGAGGCAGACGACCATGGGGCAACCAGACTGCGGGCCCAGGGGTGCTCCCCGGACGGTTGGTGGTAGTGGGCATTCCTGGGGGGACAAACAACTTGGGGGTGTTCCATGGCAGCTGCTGTGTGGTGGCAATCACCATTGAAGGAATGCCAGTGTGCCGGTTGCAAAGGCCTGTAGGGAGAGTAATCACACACAGCCGAGTGGTGTGAGACACAGAGCCTGGTCTGCGCTGCTTCCCTGGGTGTAAGGTGAGCATGATCCTGTAAGGGAAAGGGGTCAAAAAGAGAGACAACAACACAACTTGGGGGTCACAACCATGGCAATCCTAGCAATACTGACCTGTCAGTAGACCCTGTGGAGAAAAGAGGGGGGGGGGGACAGCTGGTGTCTACATATGGGTTACAGTTCCACACCCATGGCATTGTGTGCTCACATTAATACAGGCAGCTATGAGACAAGACATTGGTACAGAGACATTTCATGACAGGCATTGCAGGCAGCTATGAGACATGACATTGGTAAAGAGGCATATCATGGCAGGCATTGCAGGCAGCTATGAGACATGACATTGGTATAGAGGCATGTATCCTACCTATATTTCTCTATGCTAAGAGGCAGAAGTCAGACCACATGTCAGCACAAACCCTGCTCTTACCTGCACTTACCTGCTGGTGTTGTTGCCTGTGGGGGGGGGAGAGGGGCTGGGAGAAAGACATGGGTTAGCAAACACTTGCATGGAGAGAGCTGCCCAGGCACAGGAGTAAACAGTTTGGCCACAGGCAGAACAGCCCTCTCTGCCCTAGAGGGGGCAGAGAGGAGAGAGGTGAAGAGAAGAGAGAAGAGGGGTGTTAGAAAAGTTTTCAAAGTCCCACTTTGTGGCTGCTGGGGGACAGAACCCCACGCCACGTGCTCAGAGAGAGAAAGAGAGAGAGTGAGTGGAGGGCTGGGGCTGGGCTTTTGTGGGAAAGAGGCTGGGTGGGGCTGGGTGCTGATAGGGTAACTATTTGGGTCCGTGTCCAGAGTTAGGCCACAACTGTTCGGTCCTAACTCAGGCCCAACTCGGGCCCAGGGTGTTAGAACTTTTCAGGAGAGGGCTGGTGTGGGTAAGGTAAAATGGCTCCTATGGGTCTCCTCACATTTGGGTCCACCCTTTTTGCTGGCCCAAATTTTGGGCCTGAGTTGGGCTCGAGGGGGCGTGTCAGGGGCTCTCCAGCGTCTGGAACCGGACCAAATTTCGTAACCGCCCCCGTCACACCCCGACACGCCCCCGACACGCCCACTTTTAGGCTGCAATTGTGCCTGAATTGTGCAGTTGTGCCTGAATTGTGCCTGAACCCAATTCAGTCACAATTGCAGCCCAACTCAGGCACAATTCAGGCACAACTTGGGCCTAAAGCACTTGGGCTGCAATTGTGCCTGAATTGTACCGCAGTTGCCTTGGGCTGGACCGGGCTGTAATGCCATCAAAAACCAGTTTCTAGGCATTTAGGTCAGTATTAATCAGAGTTTGTTACAGCACGATCCTAGGCATATCTACTCAGAAGTAGGCCCTGTTGTGTAGTTGGGCTTACTCCCAGGAAATTGTATATAGGATTGCAGCCCTAGTGAGGACTGATTAACTTCTTGGGTTCTAGAGAAAGAAATAGAACCCTAAAACTGTCAGATTGAGAGATGAGATTGCTTGTTGTAGCTTGAGCAAAGAAAAAGGACAACAGGAAATATATGACACAGCCTATTGCTCTTCCTTTAAAATGTAGCTCAGCTCAAAACCCACCTCTTCAAGTCTTTAGTCCTCATCCCCAATAAAAATGAAGCCAAATGTATGTGAAAATGCATTTGCTTGCATTCATCTTTTGTTTACCCTTGTCTCTTCATCCCACCTTTCATTCTCTTATCTGCTTCGATTTAGATTGTAAGTGCCCCCAGGCAGCAGGGAATAATCTTTAATACATTGGTGGTGCAAAAACAAGCATAATAAATAACTGGGTTTTGAAAAAGGAGGCCTATTTCTGTTCTCTAGTACTGATCAGGAAATCTCTAAAGACCCTGGTTCAGGAGAGTTTTGGATGGGAAAACTCTGAAGCGCTGATACGTTTTGTACACTATCAACTGGATTAAAGATCTGGTTCAGATTATGATCATTCACTCTTTGGACATCAGTTTGAAAGAACCATTTTATAGTGGTTGCAATCCAGAGACATCAATAAATTAGCGCGCGCGCGCGCGCACACACACACACACACATCAGGAAGATGTACATTTTATTTTGATTGTTCTGAAGAGATTAGCTGATGAAAATAGGTTTGGCAGAAAAGCTCAGATGCATATGCAGATGGAAGATGTTGCGTATATGTTTCTGAGTTATGGCCTTTCCTTATTCATTCACAACAGCTACAGCTAGGCTGTATTATAGTTTCCATTTTATAGGTGGGCGGGTGGGATTGGAAGATGATGAATATAGATGCTGAGAACTGAAGGTGAGATACGGTGACCAGAGAAATCCATACAGAAGTTACTGCTCTTCTGGACTGTGGAGCAAATGCTAGGTCCCCAAGTGTCAAAAGTACAAATGTCGTGATGACTCAGGTATAGAAGCCAGGAATCTCAAGACACATCTGCACTATAGACTAACAGCCCAATTCTACACTTGATTACTCAGAAGTTTGGTGTTCAATTAATCCTACTCTCAGGTAAGTGTGTAGGATTGCAGGCTTACAGCCAAATCCAACTAAAAGGCAGCGCTGGCGGAATGTGTATTCCGCCAGTGCTGGCTGCCGCAAAAGTGCCGTAAAGTGCTTTGCAGCAGTGCAGGTACCGTAGCCGGCGGGCCAGTGGAAAGCCTGGAGAGTGTGTGTGTGTGTGTGTGTGTGTGTGTGTGTGTGTGTGTGTGTGTGTGTGCAGAACAGGGAGGAGAGGGGGTGGGGGAAGATCAGGCAGCAATTATATTCGGTGCACATTGAATCTCAGTTCCCTTGCCTGGCCAGATCCTCCTGCACAAATCAACGTGGACCTGCACCAGCCTGTGCCGCTGCATCACTGCGCGTGGGTTTATGTTGGATTGGGTTACCTGTTATTCACTTTCCTCAAGGAATGCTGGAAAATGTAGTTCTGTAAAGAGGGACCACTAGGTGAGGTGGGTTGTGTCAATGGCAGATTGTGGAGGGGGAGAGGGCAGTGGATTTGGGGGGCCCTTCACACGAGTCTGCCACCACCACCTCCTGGCCATATACGCAAGCTGCATTTATCTGCTTTCCGCTTGCTAAAAGTGAGCAGAAAGTGGATCATTCACCTACTTACTTTGCTCATGGTATGGTTTGGAAGTGCTGGATTTCTGGTTTGATTGACAGGGAAAGCGCAGAGGAAGGAGCTCCTTCATTTGCACAGTCTCCTTAAATCAAAGCAGAAGTCTTGTACCTCCACATTTGAAAAAACTGCGCCAGGAGCAAGGGAAGGGGCTGTGTGTGTGTGTGTGTGTGTGCGCGCGCATGCATGCATGCAGAGGTAGCAGCAGTGGACCTGAGATGACATCAGATAGCTTTCCAGGTTGCGCCGCCCCTGGATGGTGAGGTAGGAATCTAAAGGCTAATTCGTAGCACCTCATCAAAGTACAATTCCTTGGATTCTTGGTGAAAGATGAGAAGTGGTATTATAAACTGGTATTAGTTTGCAGTGTAGATATGCTCTGAGGGGATACTTCAATGTTACATATTATCATTTAGTTCCCAACCTACAAGGAAACTAATGAGTGACTAACAGCCCAGTCCAGCCTAAGGCCTCAGCGGCACAATTCAGGCACAACTGCAGCCTAAGCGCCTTAGGCTCGAGTTGTGCCTGAATTGTGCCGCAGAGGCCGAATTTGTGCTGCAATTGTGACTGACATAGGACGGGTTAAGGAAAGTTGACCAATTCAGTCCTAAGTTCGGCATAAGAGCTATTCCGTCCTAAGTTTGGCCTAAAAGTGGGTGTGTTGGGGGCGTGTCGGGGGAGTGACGGGGGCGGTTACGAAATTTGTTCCGGTTCCAGACACTGGCGACCCCCTGACACGCCCCCTCGAGCACAACTCAGGCACAAAATTTGGGTCAACAAAAAGTGTCTTGTTTACCAGTGTCTTGTCTCATAGCTGCCTGCATAGCCTGCCATGATATGCCTCTTTACCAATGTTGTATCTCATAGCTGCCTGCAATGCCTGCCATGATATGCCTCTTTACCAATGTCTTGTCTCATAGCTGCCTGCAATGCCTGCCATGATATGCCTGTTTACCAACGTTGTGTCTCATAGCTGCCTGCAATGCCTGCCATGATATGCCTCTTTACCAATGTCTTGTCTCATAGCTGCCTGCAATGCCTGCCATGATATGCCTCTTTACCAATGTTGTGTCTCATAGCTGCCTGCAATGCCTGCCATGATATGCCTCTTTACCAATGTCTCATAGCTGCCTGCAATGCCTGCCATGATATGCCTCTTTACCAATGTTGTGTCTGATTGCTGCCTGTAGTAATGTGAGCACACAATGCCACAAGTGTGGAACTGTCAGCCTTATGTAGACACCAGCTGTTTACCCCCCCCCCCCTTTTCGCCACAGGGTCTACTCACAGGTCAGTATTGGTAGGTTTGCCATGGTTGTGACCCACACGTTGTGTTGTTGTCTTCTCTCTCTTTGACCCTTTTCCCTTACAGGATCATGTTCTCCTGACACCCAGGGAAGTAGCGCAGACCATGCTATGTGTCTCACACCTCTCAGCTGTGTTTAATTTCTCTCCCTGCAGGCCTTTGCAACCGGCACACTGGCATTTCTTCAATGGCGATTGCTACCACACAGCAGCTGCCATGGAACACCCCTGTGTTTTTTGCCTCCCCAGGAACGTCCACTACCACCTACCTTCCTGGGAGCACCCCTGGGCCTGCAGTCTGGTTGCCCCATGGTCGTCTGCCTTGATGCTGCCAGAGGTCCTGGAGCCTGCCCTGCAACCCTCCTCAGCTGCTGGTGCTGCTGCTGCTCCACCTCCCTGGCTGCCTACTTGCTGTCCCTCCCCTTTCCATGGTGCAGGCTGTGGTTCCACAGGGGAAGGGCCTGCATCCCATGGTCCATGGGGCATGCCTGCTGCTGCTGCTGCTGCTGATGTGGTCCGAGTGGCTGCTGTGACTACCCCAGGCAGCCTCGCCTGGCCATCTCTGCCACTGTTCCAGAACAATAAAGATGCCCCTGGAAACACATGTCCCCAATGTTATACAAGCACTGCCCCCCACACACAGAGACAGTCCCCAGCACACAAGCCCCTGCATGAATCCCAGCCAGGGCCTGCCACAGCCAGCCCAGGGAGACCACAGCAGGGGGGCTGCCAGACCCTCAGGGCTCAGAGGGGAGTGGGGAGTTGGGGGGCCTCTCAGGCAGGCAAACACTGACAGGCGACATGGCGCACGTCCGCCACGTCCGTGAAGAGCCCTTTCGGCAACCGGGGCTCTCACCCGCCCTCAGTCCGCCCGTCAACGGCGTCCGTTTCCGCCCTCAGTCCGCCCGGCAACGGCGTCCGTTTCCGCCCGTCACCGGTGTCCGTTCTGCCCAAGGTCCGTCTGCATAAGAGGCGCCCGTTCCTGCATTGCCTCCATCTGCGAAGTGACCCCTGTGTCCCTATTGTCTCTGCATACCCCTCTCCCTGTATCCCTCTCTCACCAGCCTTGTTGTCTGTCTGTTTCTGACCCACCCGTGCCCCTCCCCAGCACCCACTGTCTGCCTGTCTGTCTGCCTCCCCTCCCACTCCCTGATGATGGAAGCTGGCCACCCCCCACCCCGCCAGAGCGCCTACCGCAACGTGCTGACGTTGCCCCATCTGGGGGCGTGATGAGCTGCGTGAGCCCTTCCCGCTCGCAGCAGACAAGCCCAAGGCATCTCTCGGTCTTGGCCGGGGCACGGAGCAGAAGGCATGCCGGGATACCTTCTTTGTGAGCATTGCCTCGGTCCTGGAGGCCCAGGGCTTCAGGCAGCGCACGGGCATGTCATGGCAGAGGCGGTTCCAGACTTCATGAGACCCCCCTTGTGCGTGCCGTTCCCACCCCCTCCTTCCCTTCTCTCCCCCGCTCACCCCCCCATGACTCCCACGTGCAGCCTCACCGTGGTTTGGGGGTGGCATCGCCTTCTGCAGGAGGGAGGGCAGTGGCACTCCCCCCTGCGGCAGGTGGCTAATGCCCAGGGTGCCCTGGGGCAGCTGGCACTGGCACAACCTCTGCCCTTCAGCTGACTGTTGCACGCCCAGTGCCTGCAGGCCCACCTGTGGCTGCCCATCTGCTGCTAATGCTGCAGCAGCTGTGGTAGGTGCACACAGACGAGCTCAGGAGGGGGCTCTTCGCTTCCACAAGACTGACACCTCCCCACAGGGGCCTGCCTGCCTCTGTGGTAAGTGTTGCCTCGATCCTGGCCCACTGCTCTTGCCTCCTGCCTAACTCAGGCACAGTTGCAGCCTAACTCAGCCCTATTTTGGGCCTCAACTGTGCCTCAACTGTGCCTCAATTGTTCCTGTGTTGGGCTGGACTGAGGCCTAAGTCTCATTGACTACAGTGGGACTAACTAGAGTAAACATAGGATTGTCCTGTTACTTACTAATATCTTTTTGCATTACATGAGAGGTAGCACTGAAATGCTGTTTCTCATAAGCTAGAAGGGAATGGTGTTGGTGTCCCCTGAATTACCAACATGTAGTTTGTGAACTTATCCTCAGTTTATCCAGTTGGTTAAAAATGTCCCAAGTTCCCATGTCATGTCAATACAGCTGAGAATGCTTCCAACCATAAAATAGAACATAAATAAGAACTGACAGCGAACAAAGGAGGGTTTTAGCCCCACAAATTTAGCAGAAGATCCAGGTTTTTTTTTTTTTCATTGTGCTTTACTTTCCCCCCTTCCTGCTCTGGGTGAGACTTGAAGACATTATTATTTGAAATGCATTTTGACCCCTTGCCTGTGAAATTGGAATGGGGTCACACAGCAAAAAAATCACTGAACATCTCACCTGTGCCTTGAATTACTCAATGGTCTTCAGGAGTCAGCAGAGTTCAGCCTAAATCATTTTCAGTGTGCTGCTTGGAATTATGCATGAGTTGCTCTGATTCCGTTTGGGAAAAATATATGTAATAGAATGGAGAGGTAGAGAAGAACCCATTGAAGCCCATTTCACCACCACCACCACCCGACACACAACTCCTGTGTCTCTGGAACTGTGAAAGGCAGTGCATTATCTATTCATATAATTGCTATCATTAGTATCTGAGTTCAGCTAACAACCAGTGGCTATGATTTATAACCCCATTTTAGAAGAGGAAATCTGTTTTACTGATCAAATGTCTCTGGTGGTGCTAGAAGAAATGATATCAGTTCTGACTTCTGAACAGCAAATCAGGCGATCCCTCTGAATGGGTAAAAGACGTCTCCCTCAGATATTCACTAAAAGGCTTGCGGGATTCAATCACAGTTTCATTCAAATGGGAACTTTTGCTATTACTGGCAGTTCTAATGGAGATCTTCAAGTGCCAATAGATTAGGAAACCACAGCTGTTCGCATGACAGGCCACTGCACCCGCTCTCTCTGGCAAGGGATGCATAATTTGTTCAAAGAGAAATGAAGGCTCAACTCTGCCAGGAAGCCTCTCTTTAGAACCAGGAATCACCTGATCCATGATGCATGATGGGAGTGAGCCTGCTCTTTAGTTACTGAAGTGGCAGCTGTATATTTTTGTTTGCTCTGCACACGACAGTTTTCATTTGCTGTGCTGCTACTGTGTCATTCGATTATTGTCTATTTGGTTTGCTATTATATATTGCTTTAAGATCTTAAGGTTGTAAGTCACTTTGACCTGCAATATGTGGGAAAACTGGGATAAAAGGTGAGGAAAATGCACTCTGGGCTGGTTCCAACGATACCATCCACATCAGCTCCCCCAGTGATAAGGTATGGGCGGGGGCGGGATCAGCAGTAGCAGTGCATGCCGAATCCTGACCCCCTTCCCAGGCCTGATCTGCTGGCATGAATCTACTCGTACCAGCAATATTGCTGGTGTAGGTCTGAGTTGACCCATAGCAGCTACTGGGGCTTACCCTGGGGCAAAGGGACAAATGTCTCCTTATCCCAAGGAGATCTCCAGTAGCCAAAAGTCCCCCATGGGATGTAGCAGAAGCCATGCCTACAACGCTGCATCACCACACGGGGATTTAGGTAGGATTGGGCTGCAAGGCTACAATCCTATATTCCAGGCGTTCCCAACCTGTGGTATGCATACCCCTTAGGGTACGTGGACCGCAGGTCGGGGTACACGAGAGGCTGTCTGTTATCAGCTGCTGCAATCAGCAGCTGATAGTTGGCAAAGAAGAAAAGAAGCTTCCGGCGAGCCGCAGATTCGGCGGCAGAACAAAGAAGTTTTCTTCACTAAAAGTAAGTGCCAGGGAGTCGTGCGACCCTCCCGGCACTTACTTTTAGTGAAGAAAGCTTCTTTGTTCTGCCGCTGAATCCATGGCTTGCCGGAAGCTTTTTTTCTTCTTCTTTTCCATGCAATCTCAGCCACCTTGCAGGCCAGCTAGGTGCTAGAGAGGCTGTTCAACCTTGCAGAACCTCTCTAGTACCTAGTCACGTTGGCTAGAGGACTAGCATTCACTAGATGGAGGATATTTTTAGTCAGTTTGTATCATTCACTCCCTCATTGACACAGGTGTAGATTAAAAAATATAAGTAGTGGAGCCAAATGGTCATGAAATGTTGTATGCCATGTGTGACAATTCTATGTAAAGGTTAAATGTACATAAGTATAGTACCAAGTCACAACAGCAATAATTGCTGGTAACAAAATCCTTCTAGAGATGCTAAATTATATTAACCTGTAATGTGACACAGTTAGGGGTATGACATGAAAAGGATTTTCTTGTAAAAATCTATTGCATGGCATGCTTGAAGTACTAGGCTACTACAGTATCTGAATTCCTCCAAACATGAGTTCATCAGGCTGGCTGTAATAATGTCCTGTTGTTTCATAAGCATCTGCACATTGCAGGCATTATTAGAAATAATTAATAATTACTTCTAGTCCAGAGGTTCTCAACCTGTGGTATGGGTACCCCTAGGGGTACACGGACCTCTTGCTGGGGGTACGCCAAGCCCTGTCCCTTATCTGCCCCATTAGCAGCTAATTAAGTATTAATTAACATAGATTTTAAATTGTAATTATTTTCGGAGCTGATTTTGGGAAGTGTGACTTGGAGAAAAAAAGAGATCCTTGCATGTGTGTGTCTCTCCTCTTCCCCCCCCCCACAGTTAAATAAGACATTTTTCACATTTAAAAATTACTTTTTTATTTAATGATTAATTACCTAATTAATTAATTGATTATTCCAATTAATTAGCAGGGGCTACTTCAGAAAATTGGACCATGATAGGGGGTACCCGGGCCTCCAAAGGTTGAGAACCCCTGTTCTAGTCAACACATTCTTCACATATGGCTGATCATGGCATATATTGCAGTGCAAAAAGAGTAGAGGCTATTCAGGAAATTTTATTAAAAAGTCAACTACACACTGATTACATAGTTCCTACATGCCACCTGCTCGCCTTACTTGTGATGCATGAGCAGTACGTCACATATTGCCTAGTGGTCAGTCTGGCCATTGCCCATTTTAAGATTACAGTGGTTACGGTATATACTGCTCAGGTCGTTAACTGTTTTGAACAGTAGGGAAAAAAATTAGAGGGAACATTGGTGTGTATCCATGTCAATTGCTATTTTTGAATCCAAGGAGCAGGATGAGTGGTAGAGGTGCATCGGTGGCTGATAGATGAAGATGGACCCCCCCCCCCCCCACACACCCATGTGCTGCCTGAGCTGAATCCTGAATTCAGCTAAAGTTAAGGACTTCTCACTGATTTCTATGGGAGAAAATTAAGCTGATCTCGTCCACGTGCTTAGCTCTCCCACTGAAATAAATGGGATCCAGAAGTGCTTGACTTTGACTGGATCATGCCCAGAAATTCCACATGAAGTATATGGAAGATCTGAAATGACAATTTGTTTTTTTTAGAGAAGATCTTAACAAGGGTTCAAATACGCCAGCGGTTCCCAAACTCTTGGGAAGAGCTTGCACTGCTGTAAGTTGTTGCGGGGGGGGGGGAGCAGCAATAGCACTTCTGGGATCGGCAACGGTGCTTCCAGGATCACACCACCGGCACTGCCAGGGGAAAAAAAGTGTTTTTTCAGCCCTACCTGGGGGTTGTGCCAGCCCTCCAGGGGGTGAGGGAAGCCTGTGGACCCCGCCGCAGGCCTCCCTGTGCCTCAAAATGGCTCCAGATTGCGATCGCAGCCCACTTTTTGACCAAAACCGGAAGTGAGTTGCGATCATGATCTGGAGCAATTTTGAGGCATGGGGAGGCCTGTGGAGGGGTCCACAGGCTCCCCGCACTGCCCGGAGGGCCAGCAAGACCCCCAGGTAGGGCGGAAAAACATTTTTTTTCCCTGTCGGCGGCAGTGGTGTGATCTTGGAAGCGCCATTGCCGTCACCGCAGGTTGACACTCCCCTTAAGAGAATAGTGACCCTTTGTTCCCTGCTGGTGCACTGCAACACCCCAATTTAGGAACCTCTGAAATACGCCATTGTTCCATAATTGTGTAATCAAGTATCAAAATATTTTCTTAATATCATGCTGGTGCACTTAGCCAATTTAGGGGAAGTGCTCTGTGTAACTAAATTAAAATTCTGAGCCTGGAATGTTAATTCGCGGGAACAAAAATGCCCATTTTTATATTAGACAGTTCAGGTGGTAAACGGAGCCTCTGGAAAAAAAAAGTCATCTAATCAGTGTTTCAGTCATCAGATTTAAATTGTAAATCAAATTGTTGTCTGTGCATTAGAAAAGCACATGCCATGTTTTGTTAACATAATCAGAAAAATGGAGCTGCCACATCCCCTTTTCCTATCTGCCAGTCACTGCATTAAATGTTTCTGCAATTTTATTAGAATTCTCTCTCTACAGTTCCCACTCAGCTGTGAAATTGGAACTGCAAACAGAAATATTACATTTCCATTTACAGTAGTGGTAGAAAGTATCAATTTCTGAGCAAAGGAAAAAGCAAACCAGCTGTCCTTGTTAAGGCAGAAAGACAGTAGGTAGAAATTCTCACAACATGTCCACATACCATCCAAATAGTGTTTGTTCTTCAACGGTATTTCTTTCTTTCTTTTTTACTTTTTGGTATTGAGCCAAATTTTTGGTATTCTTACTCCAGTAAAATTCTTGTGCTGAATGATCATTGAGGGCAGGAAAGGGAGAGCCAGAAGATGCCATTCCAAACATGAGTAATCAAGGGTTCAGTCCTTTCAGAATTGGGATTATAAATCCAAACAGTGCAGAAAGAGAGAAATGGTTGAAATGTATCTTCATGTCAACAATTTAATTTGAATATCAAAACGCACGTTCTGATGGAATCTTCTCATTTGGGACTGCAGTCAAAACGTCATGGAAAAGCTATTCACTCTCTTATGATTAGAGGTGTTTGAAAATGGTGGATTTTAGAAAATGTGTTGAATTAAAATGCAAAATGTGGTGTTTTGTGTTTTTATTCACAAGTGCAAATTCTTAAGCATCATTCAGATTCAATATCATTACACTGCTTTCAAATTCAATGCTTAAAAAAAAATACCGTATTATGGTGTGCTTGCCCTATTATGGTGTTTTATGTTATTATTTGGTTATCAACAAAAACAAACACTTTGAGCAGCCTAGATTTCAGGAAGTGGCTGGGAGACCTATTTTCCACATTGAAAATGTTTTCTAACAAGGACTCTGCTACAAGGAATTCACCATTCTTCATTTGAGCTTCCAAATTTGTCTTACAGCACAATCCAACTTACACCACCGGTGTAACTAGCGGTGCAGTGAGAACGGGAGGCCCCAGAATGGAGAGGGGATTCAAATCCCCTCCAAAGGCGGATTCAAAGGGGATTTAAATCCTCACTCCCCTCCAAAGCCTCCTGGCCTTCTCTCCCCCGCTGGTTACACCGGTGGTGTAAGCATAAGAGCATAAGAAGAGCCCTGCTGGATCAGGCCAAAAGCCCATCTAGTCCAGCTTCCTGTATCACACAGTGGCCCCACAAGATGCCTCCAAGAGCACACAGACAACAAGATAACCTGTTTCCTGTTGTCACTCCCTTGCACCTGGCACAGAGAAAACCCACTTCTAAAACCAGGAGGTTGCTTATGGCTTGTAACCTGTGATGGTCTTTTCCTCCATGAATCTGTCCAAACCCCTTTTAAAGGCATCTAGGCCAGGTGCCATCACCACATCCTGTGGCAAGAAGTTCCACAGATGAATTACACGCTGGGTAAAGAAATATTTCCTTTTGTCCGTTCTAACTCTCCCTCCACTCAATTTTAGTGCATGTCCCCTGGTTCTGGTGTTGTGCGAGAGGGAGAAGAATTTAACATCTATCCACTCTCTCCATCTCATGCATAATTTTATAAGTCTCAATCATGTCCCCCCTCAGGCGCCATTTTTCTAGGCTGAAAAGCCCCAGACGCTGTAGCCTTTCCTCATAAGGGAGGTGCTCCAGCCCACGAATCATTCTGGTCGCTCTTTTCTGCACCTTTTCCAATTCAACTATATCCTTTTTGAGGTGTGGTGACCAGAACTGGACGCAATACTCCAGATGTGGCCTTACCATCGATTTGTACAAAGGCATAATGATATTGGCCATTTTATTCTCAATCCCTTTTTTAATGATCCCGAGCATGGAATTGGCCTTCTTCACAGCCGCTGCACACTGGGTTGACACTTTCATCGACCTGTCCACTAGCACCCCAAGATCTCTCTCTTGATCCGTCACAGACAACTCAGAACCCATTAGCGTATATGTGAAATTTTGGTTTCTTGCCCCAATGTGCATCACTTTGCACTTACTTACATTGAAGAGCATCTGCCATTTTGCTGCCCATTCTCCCAGTTTGGAGAGATCCTTCTGGAGCTCTGTCTAAGCAGTATCGTCGCTAGGGGGCGCGTCACCCTGGAGCGGGGGCCCGCGCGTCACCCCTGCCCTAGGGTGACACTTACCCCCGGCTCTAACAGCGACTGCCCTGTCCGGCTGTCCAGAGCCTTCTAAGAAGGCCCAATGCATCGACGTGGCATTAATTAGCTTTTTCGCGCATGCGCAGACCGTTTCTGAGGGCAAATGGTCTGCGCATGCGCAAAAAAGCTAATAAATGCCGCGTCGATGCATTGGGCCTTCTCAGAAGGCCCTGGACCGCTGGACAGGGCGGACGCTCCGAGGCCTTCTTCCGGCCTTGGAGCCTCCGCACGGAACGGGGGTGACGCGTGCGAGTGCGCGTGCATCACCCTTGCACGCATCACACACACACACCCGGTGGTCTGCCCCGCCCGCCACGCTACAGTGACGTGACTGGGTGTAAGTTGGATAGGATTGTGCTGTAATCAATCCCCGCCCCCTCCTGGGCTGGCTTGGCCAATGGTCCCCCTTCCTCGCTGCCTGGACCGCTCCCGCGCCTGCTGGGGGATCTCTTACCTTCCTCCGGCAGCCGTGAGGACATCCCGGCGGCGGAGTGAGGGCAGCTGTCCTTGTGCCGGCCTCACTTACTCCCGAGTCATTGCGAACATGCTTTATGGCATGTTCGCGACGGCTTCCAGTGGCGAAGTGCTCGCTCCACTGCCTGAAGTTTAGTTAGGACTGGGCTGTCAATAAAATACATTATTTTCACCGTATGAGCTCTCATCCACATTTGGTTTTCTGCCTGAATAGTTTGTGTGCTATTTCCCTCGCTCTTTTCCTTTCTCAGTTCTATCCTGTCTTGTCCTCAGCCCAGTTTCTCCCTGTTTCCATGTAAAAGTTTCTGCTTTCATCCTTTTAATCTACTTTTTCTTTCACGCTTGTGTTCTATAATTTCTTTGATAACTTGGGTTTGGCACAGTGCAAGGGGATCTTTTTATTCAATTACTTGGAGCAGAAGCTGGCAGCAAGTATAGTCTCTGTTGCGATATATTCCAGGGTCAAAGTGTCTCTTCAGATTCAATACAAACCGGGCTGCCAATGCTCCTGAATAGGCCTGGATTTCCAGGAGGACTGAAAGCAATTGTGGGCCACCTTGGCGCGATGACATAGCATCATGGTGGAGGGAAAAAAAAATCTCTAGGAATTGCTTCAGTGTGAATTGACCTCTAAATACAGAAGAACAGAATACTGTGCTTGAATTGTAGCAGAAGTGCAAACTGCAGAACTCTCCCATCATCCCTTTTCAGGCAGGAAACCTTGCAGACACCAGGAACACTACAATTCTCCACTAAAGTCTCAGCAGTTATTTCTCACTACTATTATTAAAGGAATAAGAAATGCACCTCATATTCAGACTGGAAACCCGGCGGAATAATCCAGTGACAGGCTTCTTTTAACCCACCAGAGTTGAGATGAGCCAGCAATCCCCAGGATTTGATTGGTAATCAGACTGGTACAGACTGGTACAGATTGGTCTGAGACTGGTACAGTATGTGATGTTGCGTATGTCCTCCAATCTCTGCCTGCTGCAGTTTATCCTGCTTGTTCAGGCAGCCAGGACAGAATTATCAAGGGATGAGCAGGGTGAGAGAAGCCACAGTTAACTTCACAGCTGCAAATGAAAGAGTGAAATAACACCCCCAGCAGCACCAACGGATGAAATGGGCTAAACAGAACAGCAGCAAGAGGGCGATAGCAGGCATTCTCTGGCGCCAATATGAAGAGAGTCAACCAAGATATTTCCAGTGTGGTTTTTGTGAGAAATCTATTCCCTGATCCGGGTCAGTACTTTACAATGCCAAATTAATAGGGCCAAATTACACAGGGGTGGCATGTGACTCTGCGCCACCTGAATCTGCCACCCATTGCTTCCTCTGCTCATGCATGCCTGTGCGCATCCCTCCTATGGATGGCGGTTGGGCGAATAGGCAGGAGCGCTTGCATTCCCCCTTCCCTTTACTTACAAAGATCGCTGCATGCAGCATACTTCGTTCACACAGCTTCTGTTGGAAATGAACAAGTGCTCGTGCTGATTACAGTTCATGCTGATCACAAACCAAAGAGGGGCGGAGCAGGGAGGCTGCATGAGGCGATCTTTGTAAGTACAAGGAAGGGGCTGGTCGGCTCCAAATTGCCTTTTGCTGCCTACTTGGTGCTTTGTAAACACCAAGTAGGCAAGGAGATGTGATTTGGAGCCATGGCAGCTCCCCCCCCCCCCACTTCTTCCTCCATCAGTGAGGGAGACGGAGGCTGCTGCTGCTGCGATCCTCTTCCAACTTCCTCCCAGCAAGTCAGAAGAGGATCGGAGTCCCCAGTGGAGCAGCAGCCTGGAGAGGGAGGTGGACAGACGTGCTGGGGGCCCATTCATCCCCTCTAAAGGTGTCCAAGGATGCTGCTCCACGCGAACACTTCAGGTGGCCTCATGCTTAAGCCACCCCTGGTGCACAGAGTCACACAACTGGGTGGGCTGCAAATGTTACAAATAACAAAAGTGGGCTACAAAGGTGGTGAAGCCTCTGTGGGTGTGGGTGGGGAGATTTTAGTACTTTGCACCTGATGTAGTTTTGATCTTGATCAAGGCCTCCTCTATGCTGTTTTTAGATATTTTTTTTTTAAAAAAAATACGTTGGCTTTCAGTGGAGAATAGAAAGATAGCAGATATGTCTTCATCTGTGAGATGTCTCCATCTGTGAGGATTTCTCTTGAGAAAGACATATTATTTGTGCTTTTGTGGAAAGCACATGTCAAAATGCATTGGAATTATTAAAACATCCAATAAATAAATCTTTTCTTACTTCACCTAGTTTTCTCTTCCACTCTTTGCCAGGTGAGTGCTACACACCTCCCCTTTGCCATCCAACGAAGAGGACAACAGTCCATGAAAGCTTATGCTGAAATAGTCTGGCCAGCCTTCAAGGTGCTACAGTACTCTTCAGTGGCGTCGCTCTAGGTGGGGCAGAGCTGTAAGTTCCGCTGCGCTCTGACCCTCCGTTACACACCGGCACGAGCCGGCCCCGCCCCCTCGCCTTTGGAGCCATTCAGGGCGAAGGCAACATGCAGGGAGTCTCCTGCACGTTGCCTTCACCGCCCTGAATGGCTCCGAAGGAGAAGGGGCGGGGCCAGCTCGTGCCAGTGTGTAACGGAGGGTCAGAGCGCAGCGGAACTTAGAGCTCCGCCCCACCTAGAGCGACGCCACTGGTACTCTTGTTTTTACTTTAAAACAGTGAAATTGTATGTGGGGTCAGTTCAGACATTCCTCCCTGGCAATTATACAGAAGGACAATACCAGGCTCCTGGCGCTGAGGTGGTGAAGTGTTTGCTCATCTCCTCAGTCACGTTTGGTTTTCGAGCTCCTCCCACCCTTCCCTTAGCATAGTCTGAGATTAGCTGGTGGCCCGTTCAGGGGCTGGTAGGAATTTTTTGCTGCCAGCCTGATTGGTTTTGGCTGGCAATTTTTTTACCTACCCTAGATTGGCTGTGGGGCAGTTTTTGGTTCCCTCCTTATGTATGTGTGTCTTCTCCTAGGTCACTTCAGCAGGTGGTGTGTGGGCCACATAGGAATTCTTTCTTTGGCATACAACCTGAGGTCAGCAGGGTCAGGGGGTAAGTCAGGACCACTCACGAGATGCTTGTCCGGATTGGTGAGGCTGGCTGGCAAGCCGGTTGGCTGGAATAAGCAAGGATCACCACAAGGCTTGGCCATGGGAGCCTGTGCTGTCCAGCTGCCTCGACCCCCTTTGCGGGTTGGCCATGATAAGCTCCCTCAGTCCACGACCTGGAGTAGCTTGGAGTCAGGTTGTCATGCCCAGTCTTGATCTGGGGGAGGAGGTAGATGGTTCCTTCCATTTCTCCCACCTAGATGTCCACATGCTGGAGGGTTTGAGTTCAGGTTTCCTCCCTGCTGCAGATGTTCATTAATGATTAATAAAGTAATCGTCAACCCAAACCTCTGACTGACGCCTTTATTTGGGGGTGCGCATGTAATGACATGGTGCATCAGGAAGGGGGTGGAAGTAGGACATGCGTGCTCATACTTCTCACTGCATGGTTGGCAGAGGTAACTGATAGTACAGTATAATCCAAATTGACTCCCTTCTTCAGACTAACCTATCTTATAGAGCTATTGTGAGTTCAAGGCTGAGATAAATCTTGAATGGGCTTCCAGCTCACACGTGAAACCACAATGCTAGTTATCACGATATAAGACAAAAAAGAGAACATCAAAATTAAATTCAGAGGAGGTTGTATGCATTACAGCTGAGCGTTCAAGTTTAATTCCACATTTCATGTTTCTGGGTGATTTCTGAGGTGTAATCTTGCATGAAAACTGAATTTCTGCTTGAAATCTCTCTGCATTTAATTAATGTTTTTGGTGTCACAGGTGCTATGAACAATACATTATTATCTCTATTATAAGCGTATGAATTCTATAAACAATTATTAGATCATGCAAAATTATTCCGTAGGCTATTTTCTGGTAGAAATTTGAGAACAAAAAGAAAAGCAAATCACACCCAAGTCCCAGGCCAGTTTTCTCTATGCATGCAATCATCTCCCATCATATGGTAAGTTTTTCAAGTTAAAGTTTATAGTTTCTATGTGCATTTGTCACATGCATATTTTGGCACTGCTCAGGAGGAAACCATAAAATATATAATTTGAGCATATTTATGTTTGGACTGGCCTAGAGTTTTAGAGGAGAAAGCCCTGGGAAATTGGGAAAAGTATGACCTTACAAAGGGTTGTCCATTATCATAACAGATATGGAATTGTAATGGTAACATTTCCTTCTAGTTTAGTTGATTGCCATTATAGATTTGTGGACCCTCACTTGAGCATTTCCAAACCTGCACATGGCACTGACACACAGATGCCATCATTCTCTTTAAACTATCCTAACCTAGTTTTCTTAAACTATCATTTCCTTAAAACTAAAAACCCTTACTGTATATTGTGGCTGATCCACCTAGGAACTCCACAAAATGACAGTATGCAGTCCATAGGATGTGAACTTGCAGCGCGATCCTGTGCAACTATCCGCCGGCAGAGTGATGGCTCTGCCAGGTGTTGTAAATGTGCTGTAAGGCACATTTTCAACACCCGGCAAGGCAAGTAAGCGGTGCCAGTGGAGAGGCCGGCACCGCTCACTCAGCCCAGGGCCGCAGCCACCGCTGGCAGATGCAGGTAAGTCTTGTGCTCGAGTCAAGGCAGGGGCGTGAGGAGGGCAGACTGGGGTGGGAAGGGAGGGGGTGCTTGGCCAGCAAGGCCAGAGACAGGGGCGGGATCATCGGCAGTGCGCTTTGCCAAACCCTATCCCCCGTCCTGGACCTGGCCGGCCTTACCTGTGCCAGCCATTTTGCAGGCGCACATCTGAGGAGGCCCATTGTGCCTGCTGGGGCTCTACCCAGGGGAAAGGGATGAATGTCCCTTTCTCCCAAGGAGAGCTGCAGCTCCGCCAGCGTGGGCCCAATTCTGTCTAGGATACAGGGGCTTCCCTAGGTGTGCTGCCGTTACATTCTAGACAGGATTGTGCTGTTGGTGTCAATCCAGTATCGACTGGCTAGTTAAGGTCGACTGGCTGAATAAACCTTCATAGGACTGCATTGTTAGTTCTGCATAACACCTTCTATGCCAGGGGTGACCAAAGAGTCCCCCCTATGGGGGAAAAAGCAGGATAGAAATCTAATAAATAAATAAATAAACTGCGGCCCCTCAGCCACATGCGGCTCTTTGACATATAATGTGCGGCTCTCGGAAATACGTTGGCAGAGCTCCTTTTTTGCATTACAATTAACATAAAAGGTAAATAAGAAATTTTCAAGCTTTATAATTATTTAACAGGTATAAACTGAGAGTCCACTGTTCATGGTGAGTAAATATATTTTAAGAATTTAAATGCTTCTTAAATAATGCGGCTCTCTAGCGTCTGAAGTTTATCGTATGTGGCTCTTACATCAAGCAAGTTTGGCCACCCCTGTTCTATGCGGACAGATCCTCAACATGCTTTGAAACTAATTAAGCAAGTTTTCATTAAGCAAGGCTTAAAGCCTGATTGAACTATACACTTCAAGTGCTACTGAAATTCATATGATCAGAGAGGAGCAACACCTGTGCAATCCCTGTTAGCACATACAGTTTTCCATCCAGTTGGGAACACATGCACTGAAGGCTGCTTCTGGTCTCCCGCTGCCCATAACTGGATCAAGGCAATTGCTCTCAATGAGTTTAAGTCTGCTGGATTGTGGAAGGTATATTTATCTGTAGTTAAGGTAATATAGGACTACATCAAGACCGTATCATCCATTTCACTTACCCCATAGCAAAAACAGTGGCCTTCCAAGAAAACATTAGCTTTGCCTCATTGGACAATTGCTTCTCATCACAGCAGTGCTTACCTTTCTATGAGAAATAGCCCAAGGAAATATAAAGTAATTCATGTCAGGTGATAATATCACAACTCACTAGACAGTTTAGGTGCAATAATAGTTCATGACAAAGGAAATTCTCTTAATGCACTAAATGGTAGGCTAATATGAGGATATTCTGGAATATGAAATATTTGACAATATCTGAGTGTAGTCAAACAAAAAGCAGTCAATTCACCTTTCAGCTGACAATATTTGACCTGTCGGGTAATTGGCATCCCGATCCTAATTACAAATTATCCTTAGAATCTATCTATTGAACACTATTTAGGCTGAAATAAATGTGTTCATCTTCAAGGTGCCACAAGACTCTTGGTTTGGCAAGATTCTGTAGCACTTAAAATAGTACTTTGGAAAAACCCAAAGAAACCCAGAAGTATTCCAACTCTCCTGATGTTTGGGGGTGGTGGTGGTTAAAGGGAGTAGTAATTAGGACTCAGGATAAAAGAGGATTCTTTCTACAGCAGTCTTGCTAATAGTCATCATTCCTGTTATTAACCTCCTAATACTTTATTGGAACTTGTGCTATAGTAGCATTAAAGGGACAAGTTTATTCAGTTGTTCTTCTGGAATTATCTGTATATAGTTTGGAAATCAAAAGAGCTTGAATCATAGTTGAGTTTGGTCGGAGGACCTTTCCAAAAACATACAGGCCATGTAGTGTCTAGTTTCATTTCCAGATAATTATTATGCACATTATTTAGACCAGGTAATCCACAAGCAAGATTTGTGATTACAAAGGTGGAATTGCCTTTAGGCAAGTGCCAACTGGGAATAGGGTCTTTTCTGTGGGCTCTATTTCCAGAACAGCCTCCCCAGAGATGTCTGCTTGTGCAGTGCTCCCAACCTCCATCCTGAATGGGCAGTCCAAAAGGATAGAATGGCCATGGAGATGTTCCTACAGTGCTATCCCCCTGGTCTTGCAGGGGCACTGCCATTGTGCCACACTGTGATTGGTGGGCATCAGTGGTATTGCCACGGATGCTGCAGGAGTACCTGTCAATGTTGCTCTGTTAGTTTAAAGTGATATCACGTTGCTGGTGCCTGTTCTGCTGGGAGCGCATAGGATTTCAATTACAATGTATGGGTGTTACACCAGTGTTCGCAGGTGCTGGAGTAGTGTGCCTTTCGATTGCTCTGTGAATCATTTGACCTTCATGCCTCCAACTATTTTAGTTGCCCCATTGACTTCTGTTATACTCCTTCAGAGTAGAATATGACTTAAGCTTTCAAGTGCTGTGCTGTTTAAAGCTTCCACTACCCATCTGTCTGTGTGCTTTTTAAAAATGAAATTAGGAATGCTCTTTTTGGGGAGAGGAACGCTCTTTTTATGCTCTTTTTGGACTGCAAGTTGTATGGGGCAAGATCTGACACTGTGATTGTTCTCCCCCAAGCACACAGAGGGCGGTCTTGATCATGGTGGACACTTCCAGCTGCTAGTATAATACACACTGTAATAATGTTAGAGAGACTCAGCTGGACTGCGCGGTGGAGTGTGCCTTGAATTTCTTATCTGGCATGCTTAGTGGCTGGAATGGCTGCCTGTCGTCAGTTTGCTCTGGCTCCTGCTTGCCTCTGGGACCCATCGAAGCAGCTTTCCTCTTGATTATGGCCATTCCATTTGTTTTTCAAAAATCAATTTTAAGGCTATTACTTTCCCTATCTCTGCAACGCATTCCTTTTTCAGCCTCAAAAATGTCATTAATGGCTTGCTGAAGCTTGCACCATTTATGCAACGATGAGAGGCCGCCAAGATGGACCTACTGGATGCCCAGGCCACAGCTGGCAGAGTTAAAGATTTAAAAAGCAACTGTGATAAGTCACAAGTGCAGCATGAGGAGAGGGGGAAGTTAATTGAGCTTGAACAGTGACAAAACAGATACTGTGTTAACAGAGGACATTCAGTATGCAGAGCAAGTTGTCCAATTCACTGCTAATTAAACCTTCCAAGGAGTCTCATCCAGCCCAAGTAAGCCCACATAATGATCTGTCGGCTTCAGCAGTCACACAATGCATAATTGCGCTACATTTTCCATTCAGGGCATCTTCAGAAACTTTTGCTAAGAGATTATACTCCAAGGGGAGTGGTGCTGAATTATAAATGTTAGGGTCCTGTGTGCTACCACTTTTGCCTTCTCTGCCTGCAGAGATATAGAAATACAGTGGCAGAGCTTTAAAACACAATAACAAAGCTTGTGCCAAGGTGTTGGGGACCCTGGGACAAAGTTTTTTGTCCTCACTATGTCCCCTGCACCTCACCTGATGCCACCAGTACTGAGGGGTAAAGGGTTGCCTGACCAAAAGAGGCCCTGGCGGGCACCATGTAAAGATGTCCCAGGTAATGAATCAATGACTCTCTCTGGGACACCTCTAAACTCCTTATCTTCCTCTCCCCAAAATGGCCAAATTGGTCCAAGCACTTAATTTATTAGCTCAGCGGGTGGCGCAGTGGGTTAAACCGCTGAACCATGAGCTGTTGATCGAAAGGTCGGCAGTTTGAATCCGCGACGGGGTGAGCTCTCGTTGCTTGGCCAGCTCCTGCCAACCTAGCAGTTCCAAAGCATGTTAATGCGAGTAGATAAATACGTACCACTTGTTGAAAAGTAAACATCGCTCCATGTTCCAGCCGCATGCTATGCGCTGCAGCAAGGAGAGTCATGCCGGCCACATGACCACGGAGGCGTCTTCGGACAACGCTGGCTCTTCGGCTTTGAAATGGGGATGAGCACCACACTCTAGAGTCGGACACGACTGGACTTAATTGTCAGGGGTCACCTTTACCTATGAAAGTTCAGTCCTCCCCTAGGAAAATACACATAGCACCAAAATTTCTTTACAAAAAATATTAATTCAAAACAAGGAAATCCCATAAAGAGGGTAATCATCCCTTAAACAAGACAAAATTAAGAAAGCATAGGAATAACACACAATAAAACCAAAACAACAAAGTGTAACTGAACCTTTTTAGTGAGTACCAAACTGAGGCCCCTCTACAGCACTTCAGGTCTCACAGCAACAGTCAGGAAGGAGAAGGCACCATAACTTCCTTTCTGGTCCCCTTTTTATATCCTCCCCAAGGTCAGAGGGAATGTAAAGCACGTTCGCGATGACTTTAGAGTAAGGGCTGCCGGCACGAGGATGGCAGCCCTTACTCCACCGCCGGATCACCCCTGCAGCCAACGGAGGAGGTAAGAGATTCCCTGGTGGGCGCATGGGCGGTCCTGGCTATCAGGGAGGCCAGGGGTTGGTGGATCCGGTCTGGGAGGGGGCGGTGATGGCGGCTGCCATATCCTCGTCCCTTCCTGGGCTGGTGTGGCCCTTACACGGTCTCCTCTTATTTCTGCCAGCTAAATAGCTGGTGGAAATCTAAGGAGGCCCATTGGGGCCGGTTCGCGCTACACAGGGAGAAGGGGACAAATGTCCCCTTCCCCCAAGTAGACCTCCGGGCCGGAACAAGGACAGGATCCGGCGGGAGGCCTGGGCAGGATTGCTCTGTTAAATGGATATGATGTTTCAGGAGCCATGGTCCATTTAGCCCAGAACTGCCTATTTTGGCTAGCAATAGCTTCACAGAATCCCAGGCAGAGCTCTTTCCCAATCATACTACTGAAGAAGATCCTTTGACTGAAGATAGATTGATAGGACTGAACCTGAGAGCTTCAGTGTACAAAGCTATGGTCATTATTGCCACTGAACATGAAAATGAGCGAACTCAGGAAGATAGTGGAGGACAGGAAGGCCTGGTGGGATATGGTTCATGGGATCACGAAGGGTCGGACACAACTTAACGACTGAACAACAACAACAACAACAATATTAACTTGAGGGTGTTTTGTCTGCTTGTGGGGACCATAAACTAGTTTTTAAAGAGGCTAGGCATTTACACTCCTTCATGGATCATTGCCTTGTCGTGGCGAAGGGGCTTGCGTAACTCAATGAAGCCATGAGCTATGCCGTGCAGGGACACCCAAGACGGACAGGTTGTAGCAGAGAGTTCTGACTAAAAGTGATCCACTGGAGAAGGAAATGGCAACCCACTCCAGTAACCTTGCCAAGAAAATCCCATGAACAGTACCAAAAGGCTAAAAGATATGACGCCGGAAGATGAGCCCCTCAGGTCGGAAGGTGTCCAATATGCTACTGAGGAAGAGCGGAGGACTATTCCAAGTAGACCCAGAAAGAGTGAAGCGGCTGGGCCAAAGCCAATAGGACGTCCAGCTGTGGATGTGTCTGAGGTTGAAAGGAAAATCCAATGCTGCAAGGAGCAATACTGCTTAGGAACATGGAATGTGAGGTCTATGAATCAAGGCAAGCTGGATGTGGTCAAAAATGAGATGATAAGATTGAACATTGACATCTTGGGAATCAGCGAACTAAAATGGACGGGCATGGGCGAATTTAAGTCAGGTGACCATCATATCTACTACTGTGGGCATGAATCCCTTAGAAGAAATGGAGTAGCCCTCATAGTCAATAAAAGAGTGGGAAAGGCAGTACTGGGGTGCAACCTCAAAAACGACAGAATGATTTCAGTTCGAATCCAAGGCAAACCATTCAACATTACAGTAATCCAAGTGTATGCCCCAACCACTGATGCCAAAGAAGATGAAGTTGACCGGTTCTATGAAGACCTACAACACCTTCTAGAACTAGCACCC
This sequence comes from Plestiodon gilberti rubricaudatus, assembly GCA_026170595.1. Classification (NCBI taxonomy): domain Eukaryota; kingdom Metazoa; phylum Chordata; class Lepidosauria; order Squamata; family Scincidae; genus Plestiodon; species Plestiodon gilberti. The sequence continues at coordinate 250,483,391 of JANXHW010000001.1, read as the reverse complement.
AAAAAAGATGTCCTTTACATTATAGGAGACTGGAATGCTAAAGTAGGAAATCAAGAAATAAACGGAACAACAGGCAAGTTTGGCCTTGGAGCGCAAAATGAAGCAGGGCAAAGGCTAACGGAGTTCTGTCAAGAGAACACGCTGGTCATAGCAAACACTCTTTTCCAACAACACAAGAGGCGACTCTACACATGGACATCACCAGATGGTCAATACCGAAACCAGATAGATTATGTGCTTTGCAACCAAAGATGGAGAAGCTCTATACAATCAGTAAAAACAAGACCTGGAGCTGACTGTGGCTCAGATCATGAGCTTCTTATTGCAAAATTCAGGCTTAAACTGAAGAATGTAGGGAACACCACTAGACCAGTCAGATATGACCTAAACCATATCCCTTATGAGTATACAGTGGAGGTGAAGAATAGATTTAGGGCATTAGACCTGGTAGACAGAGTGCCTGAAGAACTATGGACGGAAGTTCGTAACATTGTACAGGAGGCAGCAACTAAAACCATCCCAAAGAAAAAGAAATGCAGGAAAGCAAAGTGGCTGTCAGATGAGGCTTTACAAATAGCTGTGGAAAGAAGGGATGCAAAAAGCAAGGGTGAAAGGGAAAGATATAAACAACTGAATGCAGAGTTCCAGAGAATAGCAAGGAGAGATAGGAAGGCCTTCTTAAATGAACAATGCAAGGAAATCGAGGAAAACAACAGAATGGGGAGGACTAGAGATCTCTTCAAGAAAATTGGAGATATCAAGGGAATGTTTTGTGCAAAGATGGGCATGATAAAGGACAAAAAAGGCAAGGACCTAACAGAAGCAGAAGAGATTAAGAAGAGATGGCAAGAATACACAGAAGAACTATACAAGAAAGATCTGAATGTTCCTGATGACCACGCTGGTGTGGTCACTGACCCAGAGCCGGACATCCTAGAGAGTGAAGTGGGCCTTAGGTAGCATTACTAACAACAAAGCTAGCGGAGATGATAATATCCCAGCTGAGCTACTTAAAATCCTAAATGATGATGCTGTGAAAGTGCTGCATTCAATATGCCAACAAATTTGGAAAACTCAGCAGTGGCCAAAGGATTGGAAAAGGTCAGTTTACGTTCCAATTCCAAAGAAGGGCAGTGCCAAAGAGTGTTCAAACTACCGTACAATTGCACTCATTTCACATGCTAGCAAGGTTATGCTCAAAATCCTACAAGCTAGGCTTCAGCAGTACGTGGACCGAGAACTACCGGATGTACAAGCTGGGTTTCGAAGAGGCAGAGGAACTAGAGATCAAATTGCCAACATGCGGTGGATCATGGAGAAAGCACGAGAGTTCCAAAAAAACACCTACTTCTGCTTCATTGACTACGCAAAAGCCTTTGATTGTGTGGATCACAACAAACTGTGGCAAATTCTTAAAGAGATGGGGGTACCAGACCACCTTACCTGTCTCCTGAGAAACCTGTATGCGGGTCAAGAAGCAACAGTTCGAACCGGTCATGGAACAACTGATTGGTTCAAAATTGGGAAGGGAGTACGGCAAGGCTGTATATTGTCACCCTGCTTATTTAACTTATATGCAGAGTACATTATGAGAAATGCAGGGCTGAATGAATCACAAGCCGGAATCAAGATTGCCGGGAGAAATATCAACAACCTCAGATATGCAGACGATACCACCCTAATGGCAGAAAGTGAAGAAGAACTAAAGAGCCTCTTGATGAGAGTGAAAGAGGAGAGTGCAAAAGTTGGCTTGAAACTCAACATTAATAAAACTAAGATCATGGCATCTGGTCCCATCAATTCCTGGCAAATAGAAGGGGCAGAAATGGAAGCAGTAACAGATTTTACTTTTCTGGGTTCCAAGATCACTGCAGACGGAGACAGCAGCCATGAAATTAAAAGACGCTTACTCCTTGGAAGGAAAGCTATGGCAAACTTAGACAGCATAATAAAAAGCAGAGATATCACCATGCCAACAAAAGTTCGTATAGTCAGGGCGATGGTGTTCCCAGTAGCAATGTATGGTTGCGAGAGTTGGACCATAAGGAAGGCTGAGCGCCGAAGAATAGATGCTTTTGAACTGTGGTGCTGGAGAAGACTCCTGAGAGTCCCTTGGACTGCTAGGAGATCAAATCAGTCAATTCTAAATGAAATCAAGCCTGACTGTTCCCTGGAAGGACAGGTATTAAGGCTGAAACTCAAATATTTTGGCCACCTAATGCGAAGAGAGGACTCTCTGGAGAAGACTCTGATGCTGGGAAAAATTGAAGGCAAAAGGAGAAGGGGAAGGCCAAGGATGAGATGGTTAGACAGCATCACCGATGCAACAAACATGAAAATGAGCGAACTCAGGAAGATAGTGGAGGACAGGAAGGCCTGGCGGGATATGGTTCATGGGATCACGAAGGGTCGGACACGACTTAACGACTGAACAACAACAAGGCATTTACAATGGAGAATATAGTTCCAGCAGCCACAGAGAGCACATTAAAACATGTTCTGCACTTAGGACAAGCACGGCTTCTGTGCCTGCATGAGACAGCGGTGTTGGGAGATATTCGCCCGCTGCAGGCTGGGTTTGGTGTGTGTCCCCCCCCCCCCCATTCATTTAGCTGCTATCCACATCCACAGCATAGGATAAAGTAATTTAAAGGCCATCCTTGCCTTCCTCATTCTGCTGGTCTATTGCTCCCAAACAAATGATGTTTTAATTTACTGTAGCTAAATTCTCAGTATAATAATAACTATGCCCAGAATAGGAAGAAGCAGATATTTCATACATGCAGAGGAAGTGAAATTAAGAGAAAGAAAAGTCACGTATTAAAAGTGCTAGTGACATTTTTTGCCAGCTATTCCTGGACTACTGTTATTGTTCATTCTCTGCCATCTTTCATTTACCTGCCCTAACTTGTAATTTTGCTGGGCAGGCGTACAATGTATTTGCCATGTCAAATTTTTCATCACAGGCTCCAGGACATTATTAGGATGATCACTGTACATAAAGAAACCTATCCGTTTATCTCTTATGTGCTTCATAATAATCCAGACACTGACCCTGGCTTTCCACTATGCTGGCAAAAATAAAATGCAGTCAATGTGCTGTTAGAAATTGCTTGCATCTTTCCTTTTTAAACCAGGCAGGCATTCCAATCAGTTCCAATTTACCAACCTGCCCTTCAAAACAATGCCAATGTGACAAGTATCCTTTTTAGATGCCTTTCTCTACATGGTCTTCAGTGGTGCTTTACACAGTGCCTTGATCCCTTTGCGTGGGCTGCCTCAACTGTCCTTGAAGGAACATGCACGCACATGGACAAATGGAACATGAGAAGTGACCAATCACTGATACGGCTGCTACGAATTCCTGTAATCACTGCAATGCAGCACTTTTTTTTCAGCTACTGCACTCATGAGAATTGCTGCTGGTCATATCCATGATGGCCTCCTTGACATATGACCTGGGTCCAGACAGTCAGGACCCAGAGACTGTATGTACAGTCCCTTAGGTATGTGTGGATAGACTGTATCCAGAACTTCTGCTCTGGTGATGGTGCTTTGCGTAAGGCTGCAATCCTAAATGCGTGTAGGAGGAATTAATAGGCAAACACCAAGGCTGGAGAGAAAATTGTTTCTGAGTTTGAAGCAGTGCTGGGACAGACCAAGGAGATCTGACCCCCTCTATCCGTGGTGAACTTCTTTTTATACCATGACAGAAATAAAGAGATGCAAGAGAGAAAACATGCTTGCAAACCCAGGAAACCAAAATTTCACATATACGCTAATGGGTTCTGAGTTGTCTGTGACGGATCAAGAGAAAGATCTTGGGGTGCTGGTGGACAGGTCGATGAAAGTGTCAACCCAGTGTGCGGCGGCTGTGAAGAAGGCCAATTTCATGCTCAGGATCATTAAAAAAGGGATTGAGAATAAAACGGCCAATATCAGTGTGTACAAAGGAGACCCATAGGCGATTGGGCAGCCTACTGGGGATAAGTAAAAGTACTGTATGTACCTCTTGCAGGCTGCCCGACTAACCCCCTCCATACCATGCAGCACAGCCTCCCTTGGCGTGGCTGCATATTATAACGTGGCAGGGGATAGGATTGGGGCCATAATGCATCATAAACTCACCCTGACAATTGTAATTTACAGTCGTAAAAAGGGCCCAAGTGAGGGTCATCAGTATATTCCCAGCCCTTGAGTGTATCTTCATACAACTGGACCAATACTGGTCCCCTCTTAGTTTTCCATTCAATCTTACTACATTGACAGTCCAATCCTATGCATGTCTACTCAGAAGTAAGTCCCTATAGTCAGTGGGGCTTACTCCCCAGTAAGTGTGGATAGGATTGCAGCCGCAGACCTTGAAACATGATCCTAAACATGATCTGTGTGAGGTGGAAGAGTGTCGATTCAATTCTTATCAATCCCTCTTCCCACTGCAGTGCTCCCCCCCCCGCCCCGCATAAAGGTTCCCCAACTCTCAGGAACAGCTTTTTAGAGGGTACAAAGAAAGAAAGGCAGGATCAGCAAAAATTGGCCCTCCTCTCTTGCCTGACAGAACGTCCACTCACACAAGTCATTGTTAGGGCCCTAAAGAAATAGCTGTAATAATAACAGATTCTACCTGATTATGCACAGTCGGAGTACCTTTTTCACACCATCAATGACTACTTCATACATTAGCATTTTCTTTTTTTGGAACAGAAACACCAGAAAGGGTATGCAATCATCAGCTGTTGTCTTATCATATCAGTGCTGGAAGCTTTTGTGTATGCACGGGAATGCCTATATGGTAAATGAAGCTGCTGGAGTCACCTGAAGTTAAATCCACCAGATTCTAGTCAATTGAGTTTACCTGTGGAATTGAAAGTGGATTAAAGTCCATGCCCTAGAAGTCTGACGTTATGGATGAAAAAATATCTGCTTCCGAGAAGCTATTTCTGGATCAAAAAACCATGTAGCCTCTCTCACAGTAAAAAATAGTGGTACAGTACTAGAGGCCATGAAGGGTGAATAAGCAACTGAGCAGATCAAACAAATAATCCAATAGATCAGGCCAGCAGATAATTATTCCAGGATAACTCTTTAGTAATTCAGATCTGAAATTATTGAAATTAATTTTTTTTAAAAATCAAATGTTTTGGCAGTTCCAAAAACTCCAGTCACCATCTCAAGCTGGATATCTAGTCACACATAACTGCTTTGAAAGAGATGAAATGAATGGTTTTAAATTCAAGGCAGGAAGGTCTATCTAGGGGGAATATTTCTTCCATTTCTGCCACCCCCACTGTATTAGGGCCGAGGATGAGAGGGAAAAGAGTTTGGATGTGGGACAATAGTTCAGAAGAAATAATTCAGAGGCAGGTATGAGCTGCAAAGAAGAATAGTGCTATTACTCCAAACCTGGAGAAATAACAGGCCTTGATCAATGATGAGTTGTGTAGAAGGAGATGTGAAATGATGAAGAACCAGCAGAGGGATCTTGTGGGGAGTAATGATATCTTGTCCCGTGGTCCACATCTCTTTTCCCTGCAGGTGTGTTTGGGATGATTGATGAGCCCTCAGGCTTAAGCAGTCGGCAGTAATTTAGAGTGGTTGGCCATGCACAAGTGACTCTCATTGCTGCAGACAGCTTCATTACAGCCAGCCCATCCTTCACTTACTGTAGCAGACCTTCTTCCATCAAACAGATGATAAATGGGAAACATCACTAGACCCTATATGTTTGTAATATTACCCTCTCTATTGTTTCCTGACTTGCTTTTGTTTACAGATCCTGCAGCTTTCCTTTTAAGTGGTAGGCGAAACTCTCAGACGTTTCATTCCTCCTTTCATTTGTATGCAACCTACCTAAGTTTAGTTATCTTGGGATAACCAGCCTCTTCTAACATCTGATTTGCCTACACATTCTCAGGATTAGTCAAGGTCTAAAGTAAGTTGAAAGATAACTGGCAAGATCAGGTACTCTTGAGTCACATTTGTAAGCAACAACATCGTCGTTACCTCTGATGGAGGGAGCAGATAGATTCCTTCAGAAACACAGTAGCCTGTGAGTGACAAAAGATACCGTAGTTCGCAATGAGGCGTGACTGAGAGCCCTTTCATATATTTTGTGTGTTCCTTATATGGGAAGCAATTTGATATAGGAATATGAACAAAACGTATGTGGATTGCATTGTGGGAAGACTATGCATACCTGTATCCTGCTATCCTGGGGCAGTGTCAGGGGACAGCCAACAACGGCGCTGGCCAGGGGCCCAAGTCCATCAAAGAGAGCAGAACCAACCTGTGAGTTTCTGGTGAAAAAAGATGTCAGCAGCTGGAGAACTGCTCTGAGCTGTTATCGCTATTGCCATTGCCAAGGAGAGCCTCTCCCAAATCCACCTAGAGGCTTACCAGGCAGCCATGCTGCCATTCACCCTCCTTGGCACTAAACCAAAGATCCCCGTGAACCTTGAGTGTACACCTGGTGAACATGTACTAGGAAAATTGGTGCATCATTAGCTCCCCAGAACATGTACATGTAATGCAACATACATACTTGTGTGTGATTATAATTGAGAATCTCCACATAGGGTTGATTATTTTTCCTGCTTTCTTATAGATAAATCAAATATAGGAAAGGCTTAGAAACACCTTGGAATTGCCTGTTCTGGTAGATAACACCTCTGAGGACAGCCTTTTGGTTTGTACTTATGTACAGGTATCCAAAAATACAATACACATGCACCACATCAATGATGGAGTGCACATGCTTATACTGTATTTTTGCTCACCCAACTTTACAGAAGATGGGATTATGCCCTAGGGAACGTGAATACTCATTAATGAGATGTGTCAAATATGAAACATGCTTCCCGTGGGAAGAAAAATGACTCTGCAGCATCCAAGCATAAGTTCCATATCAGAGCTTAAATGTTGTAAATGTGATCTATTAGGCAGTCAGTCTAAATTGAATCTGTTTATACTTTATTTGATTATAAAATGTTGACCTTCATAACTCATTTTCTGTAGAGAAGAGAGCACAGGGATTGCATGAATGAGCTGTAGAAGGGTTCAAAAGTTATGAGATTTTGATAAAATGATACGTTGGTAAGTGTATATTATGAAACGCGTAGACTGGTTTGTTGCCCTTATATCCACTCTATATTGGATTTTGATAATCTGGACTTGAAACACCTCTGGGTGAACATATTTTTACCTGTGTTTGGTGCAGTGTTTGGTGCCAACACCCCCTAGCTCTGGGCAGCATAACCGCCTGCGATTGGGGGGGGCGACCCGGAGGGACCATGCTCCGGGTGCCCACCTGCTCGCCAGTCGCCTCCCTGCCGGCTTCTCCCTCCAGGTCCACGCGACTCCGGAGGCCGGGAGAGAGCGTCCTCCCGTCATGCCGGCTCGGCCTATACTGCCCAGGCCTGGGCAGTATAGGCTGAGCCGGCATGACGGGAGGATGCTCTCTCCCGGCCTCCGGAGCTGCGCAGACCCGGCGGAGCCTCCGGGGACCGGTTGGGCGGCCTCCCGCTGCCCTGTCTCGCCCGCTGTGTAGGTACATGGTGGGCGAGACAGGGCGGGCGGGCAGAGGGCGGGCGGCAACTCAGGACGGTGCGGCATTTCGCCGCCCCAGCCTGAGTTGCTGCCTGGAGCCATTGCTCCCTCCGCTCCACCGTAAATACGTCTCTGGCTGGGGCGGCAAAAAATTGTAATTATTTCCAGAGCCCTTTTGTCTCTCTGATTTTCGTTTTGGGCTTATTTTGTACTTTGGAAAATGTACTTTGGTGGGGTGGGGGAGGGAGGAGCTGATTTTGGGAAGTGTGACTTGGAGAAAAAAAAAGAGATCCTTGCATGTCTCACCTACTCACTCTCACTCACACACACAGAGTTAAATAAGACATTTTTTCACATTTAAAATTGTTTTAGTACTTTTTATTTAACGATTAATTACCTAATTAATTAATTGATTAATCCAATTAATTAGCAGGGGGTACTTCAAAAAATTGGACCATGATAGGGGGTACCCGGGCCTCCAAAGGTTGAGAACCCCTGGTCTAAACAAAGTCTGAGAGGAGAGACAGAGAGACTATGGAGATGAGGAGAGACCTTTGATCTGTGCTCTGATATTTTGCATTGCTGTTTACTATCCGTGTCTTTTGCCCACAAGGACTGCCTCAGTTATTATGATCAACAAGGAATAAATTTCCTATCCGCATACATCTATCAACTGAAAGTGTGTAGCTGTAAACACAATCCACAGATGCTTTCTAACTAACCAATCCTAGAAAGTTAACTGCACGTGCTGGGTAAATGCGTCCTTGTTGACTTATTGAAAAAGTTTGCTGGATGATCTGGAGTTATGAAATCCAGACCTTGGTATTAGAAATATCATAGAAAAGTCATATGAAGCACACATAACACCAAGCAGAATTCTACATGGGAGTAGCAGCAAATATTCATAATGAGACATTGGAAATGATGTCAATGTCAGAAAAGATTAAAGCTGGAGCTACGTGATGCTAATTAGAATTTTATTTCTAATCAATGTGGAGGTCATCCATGCTTGTTTCATAAAATACAAACTCCACTTTGTCGTTATATATGCACACACACACACACACACACACACACACACACACACACACACACACACACACACACACCTGTGCAACAGAGCTTCCCCCTCCCCCTTTAAAAGCTGATAACACCCTGCTGAGAAAAAATAATAATCTCAGAGGTCTTCCCCCTCAAGGGATTCCACTCACAAGGAAACTCCACTAACTGAACATGAACAAAAAGAAAAGGAACATTATCAAGCTGGGAGTCATTCTGGCCTTCTGTGACAGACCCTGAAACATATTTTGTACTCTCCTCCTCCCTACGCAACCCACTTATACTTTGACTGTGGAGTATAAGTGGAAGTTGACCTTAGTTTAGCCCTTCTTCATCAAAAATCAGAAACATTATGAATATATTTTCGTAAATTGATGTGGTCAAATGTTTCATGAAATCCCTGACATTTTATTTAAAATGTCTGACATTTTATTTAAAATGTCTGTGCTGATTTTAATAGGGAAAAAAGCCCTTGTGCAAGATTAGAAATAGAAATTAGTTAAATAAAAAAAAATACTCATGCCTACTTTTCCTCCACCATTGTGTGAAGGAAATAGGCTTTCAAGATGGCAAGGATTCTAAGAACAGGCCAGCCCAAAATTTGACTGGACTCTCAGCTGGGTGCTCTTCCATGGGTCCCTCTTACTTAGGTGGGCCTCCCTCCCCCTACTTCAATGGCAGATGTTGGTTGTGGGTGACACTTTTTTGGGTGGGGATGGGGCAACAAGCCATCAGAAGAAACACCATTGTTATAGCTGGCAGCCACCTACCAGGTTTGTTCCCCATAATGCCCCATGTTCTGTCGCACATGACATTGTGGGGAAACAAAGCTTGCGGCGCAATCCTGCCTAAGATATGGTGGCCGGCTAAAATGGCTGGCCACTACATCTTAAGCAGGATGCGAGCTGTGCCAGCGCAGCTGGGGCTAACCTTGAGGGAAGGGGAAGTTTGTCCCCTTCCCCCGGTGTAAGCGCCAAAGGCCCCAATGGGCCGGATGCGCACCAGCTATTTAGCTGGCACATGTCCTGGGAGACCATGCTGCTTACTCCTAGGTTTTTGAAAACGTGCCTTACGGCATGTTTACAACACCCTAGGCTGATGGAGCACTCACGCTGCCAGCCTATGTTTGGGCAGGATTGGACTGCTAGTGGTCACATATTGGCTAGAATACTCTTCTTTCTACTAATCAGTAGGAGAAACAAGAGCATTCTAGCTGGCAGGTCCCACCTTGTTTTTCCTCCTCCCCAAATGCACCATGTAGTGTTGCATGTGATGTAATTGGGGCATTGTGAAGAACAAACATGGCTGGCACCTGCCAGCACCTACTGACTTGCAGCGCAATCCTGTCTAGAATGCAGCGACGGTGCACCTAAGGCGGCCGCTGCATCCTAAGCAGGATTGGGCCCATGCCGGCGGAGCTGGAGCACTCCTCGGGAGAAAGGGACATTTGTCCTTTTCCCCTGAGTAGAGCCCCAGCAGGGCCAATGGGCTTCCTCAGATGTGCGCTGTCAAAATGGCTGGTGCAAATCCGAGGAGCTGGTGTAAGGCCGGCCAGGCCAGGGACAAGGGATAGGATTTGGCGGAGTGTGCTAGTGATGATCCCTTCCCCCTCCTGGTCCCATCGAGCCAATCTGCCCTCCCCCCCGAACACCCCGTTCCACCCTCCCCTGCACCTGCCCCAGAAAACTTAAGCAGAAAACTTAACTTCCCCAGCGGGTGCAGCTCTGCGTCTGGCGGAGAGTGAGCAGCACTGGCGTCGTTTACTCTTCGGGTGTTGAAAATGTATGTGCCTTATGGCACGTTTATGACACCCAGCCCTGGCGGAAAAGGCAGGATATATTTCAAATAAATAATACATCTTCGGTTCTGTTAATGCTGTCTTTAACTCATTCTTTCTATTTGATTTGATCTTTTACTCGGGTTTATTTTATTGTAAACTGCCTTAGGTTGCCTTAGAGGCAAGAACGATAGGATGGAAATGTTCAAAAGTAAGCTAAAATAAATTGGAATGAATGAATGAAATAGTCAGAGTGTAAACATTACTGAGTTTCAACATCAGCTTTTTTTCCCCATATGGCAGTGTTTCCCAAACCTTTTCGACCTGCGGCTCCCTTGACCATTGGCACCCATTGGCCGTGGCTCCCCATTACATTATGTTGATGCCAACCAATTGGCATTTCACTGTTTTCTGAGAGGATTCCGTGGCACTTCGCGGTTCCCCTGGCTGGTTTCCATGGCTCCCCTGGGAGTCGCGCCTCCCAGTTTGGGAACCACTGCCATATAGGATCTTCCAGTTTCCTTTCTTTGTCATAATATGGAGCTCATCTATTTTGTACCCTTGTGGTAGAAATTCTGCACCAGGTTCCCAAAAGAAATCTGCAAAGCTTGTTGCATCCCAGGTTTAGCCAACAGACTAAAACTCTGATTCTCTCTTTGCAAATTCAAACTGCTTCCTGCTGTGTCAATTCCCCAAACTTTGATGAGTGTACAATTCCAAAAGCTGGAGAAAGATTCCTAGCCATTAAACCCCTTATGTCTATCCTCAGCTGCCAGGTTGAGAAATAAAAGCATTATGGTAGGTCAGTCACAAGACAGTCACAATCATAACAATATATATGCAATGGACAGAAGGAGAAAACTATTACTTACTATTTCCAAGAGGGGCTATCCCTTAGTATTTTTGAAGCACTGTTATACTCAAGGCTTTTTAAATGATATATTTACTTGATATATTTTACGCAAGACAATAGCTTGTAGTAAACAGTATAACAAACCACCTCCATGGGATGGAACCTAACTTCAAAATAAACAAATTTTTATTAACTTGAAATCACCATTATCTGCATTAAGATATTGTCTATTTTTCAACAAGCCACATAAATCTTGCACTTGCATATTATATTTTTGTTTCCAGAATTTAAGAACAGAATATACTGACAAAATTACTAGCTCAGAGATCAGCACAAGACAGCTGGTATTTTACTAGCTGAAGAGGACACTTGTAGGTTCACCAGGTGGTATGTGCAATGAAAAAATAGCATGGTTGGAGGGTGTACTGGGATAAGGACCCTCAAGCCTGCATGCTCATTCTCTTCAGTCGTACAGGAGAGAGGTTGGCAGCACCTCACCTGTAGAATGCCTTAGTTAGCTTGGTAAAGTCCATCGTTAAGTTTGGTAAACTCCAAGGTAAGCAGCTATACAAAAGCATGTGCAGCCTGCAGAGAACATGTATTAATTCAAAAAGAGAAAGCTGAAAGGGAAAGCAAATTGTAGGTGACAGGTCTGTTCCTTTCCAACGCACATGCTGTTTCATTACTCCACAGGCGCAATGATGGCAGAAAGAAGCGTAGACTGCAGGAGTCACAGTAGTGATGAACGCTTGACAACTAATCTGATCCAAATGTCAACACAGCATGTGAATTATATTGTATGACTAAAGATTGCAGGTTGGCAATTGAATATCTGAATGTTTCCCTATGTATAAAACTCCTTGCATGTGAAAAGCTAGCACATCAGGGAAAGTACTAGATGGAAACCCTTCTTCCTGATACGCTTGCTTTCTGTGTGAAGGGAGACTTTTGTACGCAGGAAATTATTCAAAAATGTGATCCTTTTTCTTCCTGCCCTTCCCACCTCCCTTTCATTGGTTCATTTTTCATTTGTTCAAAGAATGTTGGGCCCCAATCCTATATGGGCCTTGCCCTGCCAGAACTAGTGTTCCAGCAGCCCAAGGTCCTTTATGGCGCTCTGAAAGCCGGGCTGCTACTGCAAACAAAAAGAGGTGCAGCTCACTCAGGAGTGGCTCTGGGAGGCTCCGCAGGGGCCATTAAGTTGGAGGTGGGAGTGGGCCATGGGTGGGGAGGGGAAGTAATGGGCATTTTGAGGGAGGAACTGGGGTGTGCTCTGGGGCACGGAGGGTGGATCTGGCAGCAGTAGTACATGCCAGATCTTATCCCCTATTTTTTCTGCCTGTCCTGCCCCCTGGCTATCTTCAGACTTGCACCAGCTATATCGCAGGCGCAGGTTCGTGAAGACACGTAGGTGATCAGGCCACCTACTGGGGGGGGGGGAGATGTCCAATCACTACCTCCTGCAGGTACGATCACCCCCCCCCCAAAAAAAAACAATAGCATGCATAGCAGCCTCTGTTGGCACGGCTGCTATAACATGGCAGGGGATAGGATTGGGCAGTCAGTGCTTTGTCTGTTTTTGTAAATTTAAAATCTAAAACACTCAAAAAAGTATTTTAAAAAATGTGATCCCCACTTGCAGGCTCCAGTCTCTGATTTTAGCTCACTACTCTCCCTTCCTCCACATTTCATCTTCCACTCTGTTCCCCTTTTCTTTTTTGAAGGGGGGAGGAGGAGGAATGGGGGCTGCTGGGTCAGCGGGACAGCATTTGGGGCTTTGTCACAGGCAGCAGAATCTCTTCGGCTGGCCCTGCTGCAAGTATTAAGGTCAAGGAGTTCTGCCCTCTCTAGCATTTGGCACTCTAGCTCTCCCCAGTAGGATATAAGCCTGAAAGTACTGCTCACACACCAAGGCACTGCTTGCAGCCCTGTTTGAGTATCTATATAAGCTGCCATTTATCATTATCCTTTGTTTACAAGCCTCCAGCCAGATCTCTATTCCTGCGATGGGGCTCAGATCCAAACCTATTTGCAGTAATTGTTCTAAGATTTTGTGAGGCGTTGAATCAATAAAGTGTTTACTGTTTAACTTACTTATCTAATAATATTTTACATTTATATAGAGCCTTTCATCCTGAAAGATTTCGAAGCGCTTCACAAACTATGCTAATACGATTGCGGCAGCAGCAGAAATGCAGCCCTGGCAGAACAAACAGGTTAGTGCTGAGCAGAAATGTTCTGGACAAGGACATCGGGCAAAGTGATTCTTCTGAAAACCCTCTTGGAAAAGGCCTTCTCTGGGCCTCGTTTCTTTAAAAGGCATTTGCCTCAGAACATTTCTGGCTGTTCCCCCCCCCCCCAAATAGTGCATGAGAAAGGGTATGGGAGAGGTATGAGGACTCAAGATGATATGTATCAGAGGTGTGGTGTGCATGTGAGCATGGGGAATTTACAGCTATCAAATGTGGTGATTATGATGGCTATTAGCCTAACAGCGCAATCCTAACCAACTTTCCAGCACTGGCGCAGCCGCAATGCAGCTCCAAGGTAAGGGAACAAATGTTCCCTCACCTTGAAGAAGCCTCCATGACTGCCCCTGCATTGCAAAATACAGTGTGTGCCCTGTTGGAATGGCTATATCAGCGCTAGAAAGTTGGTTAGGATTGTGCTGTAAATGACTTAAAAAGAGGACTAGCCAAATTCATGAGGACAAGTCTATTATTTGTGGCTCTCAAGTGTAATGGTTACAGGCTACCTCCAAGTAGCTGGGAAGCAACAGATGGATATATGCTTTCATCTTCTGCTTGAAGGTGACCTAGAGGCATCTGACTGGTCACTATAAAAAACAGTTTGGTGCTGGACCAAACCAAAGATCCATCTAGTCCGGCATCTGTTTTGTCAATTACTTATTAACAACATATACATTTTGTCATACATTTTCGTGAATGACTGCATCTTGCTAGAATCCAGAGCCTACTTGAATGCAGAAATGTTTGGTTCTTTTTTCAAATATATACAAGTAACATGGAGGAGGGGGTGGGGGGAAATCAAACAGTGGTAGAATATTCCACCAGAAAACTCTGTAAGATTCTCAGCATTAACTTCACCCTGGGAACACTTAAAACTAGCCCCTTCCAGACATTCCAGTAGTGCATCTAATGGCCTCCTTTAAGGTGGGTGGGATGTTAACAGTGGCAAACTCTGGCCCTAGTGCCTTTGGTCACACATCTGCAACATGGTGGTGAGACACTCCAGTCAGCTGTCTATGATGGAGGTATTCTCCAGAAAGGATCACATGTTGCCTGAAATACAAGGGTGGCAGATGCTGAGAATCTTACTGCTGAGAGTTTTCTGGTGGAATGTTCTACCACTGTTTGATTTCCCCCCACCCCCTCCTCCATGTTACTTGTATATACCGTATTGGTCTGAGTATAAGACTCACTTTTTTCTCCTAATTTAAGTTTTTAAACTAGGGGTGCGTCTTATAATCAGGCTGTTGCAATTTAATGCCAGTGATTTAATTAAATTTTTTTAATAGCACCAAAGTTTAAGGGTGCGTCTTATAATCAGGTGCGTCTTATACTTGGGACAATACGGTATTTGAAAAAAGAACCAAACATTTTTGCATTCAAGTAGGCTCTGGATTCTAGCAAGATGCAGTCATTCACGAAAACGTATATGTTAATAAGTAACTGACAAAACAGAGATAAGCTTAAAATTATTTAGTTCAGCGTTTCGGATTTTGCCTTTGTCAGTAACACAGTTTGACTTGAATCCAGGAGCCAAGGTGACAGTTCTGAGGATACTGAGGATGGAGCAAATTCTCAGGGAACTGACATCTTCTATGGGCTAAAAAAAAGAAAGAAAAGAAAATCAGAATCGATAAAATTGTAATTATTTTCTTCCAAGCTAAGGTCATAAGTTGTTAGGGTTTGTTGTTGTTTTTGTAATGGCCAACTTTTGATTTCTGAAATGGGGATGAAGGTCTGTACAGTTAGTCCTCACTTACCGTCATTTACCGGTATCTGTCGTTTCGCTTTAATGTCGTCACTGAAGCTGAAGCTGCTTCTGGGTCGGTCGTGACCCACTTCCTGGTCTTAATCTCGCCGGTGAGAAGAAAGCCTAGAAAGTGAGTCACGCTTCCAGAAGTGGCTTCTGCAGCCCACCAGAGCCCCCTGGAGTGTCAATGAGCCACTGGTAAGCATTTGTTGTATTATACGCTTTCACTTAACATTGTAGTTTCAAGGAACCTATCTGTGACATTAAGTGATGACTTCCTGTACTTGTTTTTCCAACATGCCGTCTGTGCTTTGAGGACATGTGGGTCATTCCAGGTCAAATCAACCAATGATTGATTCATTCATCACTTTCCATTCATAAATGGGGGAGAATCTGTGGTGGTTGACTCAATGTGGTGGTTGATTCAATGTGCGGGGTGGTGGTGGTGCTCTGGGGGCTTAGCCTTGTCAGGTAGGCCCACTTATGTGTGTGGCCTGTGCCCAATCTGGTCTATCTCCTCTCCTGCACCTGAAGGAAGTTTTCTGGGTGGCATTCATTGTCTTGGCTTATTGTTTTGGAATGTTTTATTTGAAGAAGTGCAACACTTTAACTGCTCCAAAGACTTTGGCTCCTACAGTCTGTTTTGCTGCTAAAATAATTATCTTACAGGGATGGAAAAAATTATTAATTCCACACATAAATGAACCCAAATAATAAATCCATGGGCCCAAATCAATCCTAAGTAATCGATCAGATTTTTTTTACCGTTAACAGTTCAAGGATGGACCTCATCAAAACTATAGTTTTTTATGATTGTATTGCCATGGCATCATATAAAAAGGGGGGCAAACGTTAGGGCGCTATCCTGTGTAACTCTTGCACTGGTGTAACAGTAGATCCCCTGGTGTAAGAGCACTTAAGCCAGTGTAACTTGCCGTACGCCGACGGACACCAGCATATCCCCCCTCGGATGCTGCATAGGCGCAGTTCGGACATAGGACGGATGGTGGCGCAACTCTGCCAGTGCAGGGGACATTCCAGGGGCATTCAGATGCCCCCAGAATGCCCCCTGCACTGGCAGAGTTGCGTCGGTGTCCAGCCTGCATCCAAACTGCGCCTGCGTGGCGTCTGCGTCCATCGGTGTACGCCAAGTTACGCTGGCATAAGTGCTCTTACACCGGGGGATCTACTGTTACACCGGTGCAAGAGTTACACAGGATTGGGCTGTTAGTGTATTACAGGGCCTCTGCCACTGTAATTTAGCCCATTCATAAACCCACCCAATGAAATAACATTTAGAACGTGGGCATTATTTTAGGCCAGGGTATTTTAGGCCATTGCAAGTCAGTGTAATTGAAACCTTTCAGTGAAATGTCAACACATCCTCCCATTATGGGTGATTCAAAGGGCAATTACCCAGTCCAGCAGAGCTCAGCCAACTCTCTGCAAGGTCCCTGCAAAGTCTTGCAAAGAGCCTGCAATCTAGATCTCAAAACACAGGTGTTATAGCTCTGTGGAACAACAAATCTGTAATTTTACTGACATTTTCTTTAGATTCTGGGGGTGTTTCTGCTGGCTGGCAGTGCTATGCAGGCGTACTGTGATTATTCCATGCCTGGCTGTGCAAGCTTATGGTATGATGAAACTGACCCACATGTCAGAAAGCTGATCAATTAATCTCTGAAATTTTTTTTAGTGCTGAAGGCAACTCTCTGACGGGTATTGATGCTGTGGGGTGGCAGAGAAACTGGGGGGGGGGGTTATGCTACAGTTATTTCATGCCTGGTTGTGCCATGCTGAGGGATGCTGAAGTATTGTGATTTTTCCATGCCTGGTTGTGCCATGCTTATGATGAAACTGACCTACATGTCAGATTGCTGGTCAAGTTAGTCTGTTGATGGTGTAAATATGCCATGGCAAAAAGAGTCTGTGAAAACTAGTAAGCCCCTCCCCCCAGCAATTGCTTGGTGTACCAAGAGCTGCAAGATCTTTTTTATTTTTCAAGCTCCCCTACCCAAAGAACTCTGTCTTACAGATTTGCCTTTCAGCTGAGGGAAGAAGCCCCTGTCTCAACAGCACCCCACCCCAATACCCCTGGGGGAGGCCAGGTCTACCAGCCGCTCAGTGGACACCCTGAGTGGATTTTGACAGCCAGGGCAGACCACCTCACCCTTGGTACACTACTGCACTGGGGAGTTGAGTTTTGAGGTTTTTTCCTGCTGCAAGTTCATCATTTTGTTATTTCAATACAGTGCCCATGCCCAGTGCGTTTTCAGATCAGTTTTGAAACAAATATTTTCAGAGTAATAAATGTTGCACTGTGTGACAAACCAAGATTAATTTTTCAGCTGTAAAGGCACTGTGGAAGTTAAACACAAACATAAAATGCTAGGAGCTAAAATAAGACAGCTTTCTACAACACACAAAGGAACACACACACACACACACACACACACACACACACACACACACACACACACACACACACACACACACACACCCTGAACTGAATAACTAGGAATATTTAATATTAGCTAGTCTTGAAAACTGGAATGTGAAGATGGAAGTCTGATCCCGTTACAGCTGCAACCTCAGGCTTTTATATTCCTTTTCTACCAAATTAAAAATTTAACACCTTTTGTACCATTTGGGTAACAATATTAAATGTTTTACACACTTCTCCTATTTCCTCTTGAGAATACAAGATTACTAGTTCAGGAAAACATGAATCATTGAGGCCCCAAAATTACACTGGTCAGAAATGACTGCATTTGTGATAACCAGGAAAGTATTTAGTATCCATGGCTCAGCCCTGATCTACTCCACTTGTTTTCAAAC
Source organism: Plestiodon gilberti rubricaudatus (assembly GCA_026170595.1). Lineage (NCBI taxonomy): Eukaryota > Metazoa > Chordata > Lepidosauria > Squamata > Scincidae > Plestiodon > Plestiodon gilberti. The sequence goes on along the minus strand of JANXHW010000001.1, from coordinate 250,465,320 downwards.
TATGTTTTAGCCCTACAGAACACTAGAGATATGGTTCTGGTAAGAGAAGACCATCGATGATAGACAGGCTTTCTTAATGCAGCTTGCCCACATTATTGATCTTCTCCTACATTTTATAGGTATAACTGTAGTGGAGTATTGAGTGTTTCCTAATGTGCACTCTCAGGTTATATGACATGATAATATGGACAAATAGGCTTGATAAATGCTATATGAACTGACCACGAGCCCTAAGACTTGTCCGGGAATACCCTTCAATACCGCCAGGAGTGCCAAGGTAGCTGCATAAAGATTCCTCAGCAAACAGGCTAATTCTTAGTTCCCATGAGGATCCCTGCTGGCTTCTGCTTTTGTTTTCTCACCTAGCTAAGGGTGGAATGGCTATTTGGAGGTCTGTTGACATGTTCCTAGATTTAATTTAATCATGGGGTTGGTGAGGACCACTGGAGGTGTCAAACCTTTCCTTTGTTTTACAAAAGTTGTTTTTCCCAAACTCAGGAGTCAAGGGAGGTGGCTATGCTCATAAGACACAAAATATACTGTTCCAGTGAGATAAAGAGTTAGAAAGCTTCATCTACCTTTTGAAGGCAAGAAAACTCCAATTGAATTTAAGGAGTAAACAAGTCTCTGTTCAAATTTGGACTATTGAACTCCATGCATCAATTGGGGGGGGGCTTATTACATGTTTCTATGAAATATGGGACTTTCTTGGCCTGTGGATCTGTGGCCTCTTGCCATCACAGCGCAATTCTGTAAAAAAAGTCCAGCAACGGAACGACCTCCGGCCTGGTGCACCCCAGGCAGCCCGTGCACAGGATACGGCGGGATACAGTTCGCTTTGATACAGGATACGGCCCTTAGTCCAACATCACTTGCCTGGCCCTTTGTGCTCTTGGCAGGCACCTAGCACCAGTACTCGAGTTTAGATATGCGTACCTCCTGCGTGTCTTGAATTAAAAGGGAATAAACAGAAATAAAATATTGACAGAAATTAAAAATATTTAAAAAACAGAAATTAAAAATATTAAAATATTAACATTGGTTTAGAATTGTGTTGTAAGTGTACAAGTTTTAGACAGCTATGGCACTAAGATATTTTATGCTTTTGAACTACGGCTGTACTGTATAAATGCCACAATGAACGAATGCATCTTTTTAAGGCCTGAACATTCTGTAGTGGGCTATGCATTTTATTTCAAGAGTCCATGTGAGTGTCCTGATTTCCTTTAAGTTCCTCATTGCTGCTTCCATAGGTGTTGCTAATTCTACAGTTTTCACCCATGTCAAGTTTCGTTCTGCCAACAACACTCTTTGAATTTTCTCTTCATTTACTCCACAAACAAACCTCTTTGTCAATGTATCATCCAGGACATTACCGAATGAGCAGTGCTCAGTTAGCTTTTGGAGTTCAGTTACATATTCAGAGATAGACACTCTTTCTCTTCTCATCCAATTAAGGAATTTCCATTCCTCTCTTGTTATTTATTTATTGCATTGAAATAATTTATTAGCCACCTTTGATGCACTCAAGGCAAAACTCAACAAAATGAAATGAAATAAAGAAAACCCAAACACCCCCCCCCCCAAATACAACAGTGCAACAGCTACAAATCATTAAAAAAAAGTTGAAATAAGAATACATAAATTACTGGATTACATGCATATGCACATGCTATTGTTCTGTTTTCATATTTAGCCACATAGAAACAATTCCTTCTAAAACCAGAAACCATATGAAACCAAACTGAAACCAAACACAGTTCTCTTAAAAAAGGGAGTGGACTTAATTGAATAGAGACAGCTCTATTTTACAAAAACAATGCAGCCAAAGGTAATTGTTTTTGAAAAAAAAATCAGTAGCCCATTTCAATTTCAATGAGATTACTTACTAGAAAATTAAATACATTTTCTGTTAAATGTAATAACGAATTCCATTGTCTGTGTTACTCAGGCAGAACTACAATATAATTGTGTTTAATACAATTAAACACAGCCTCTATTAAAAGTAATAATGCAGTCTATTGTCTACATTACTCAGGCAGAACTACAATACAATTAAGGCCTTGTATCTGAGAAGGACATGAGGGTGCTTATTGCATCCTCATTCTGAACATTACATTCTCAGACTCTTCTATCCAGTTCGCTTTGTATTTCCACAGTGTAGCAAAACCCCACTATTACTAACTATCTGGGTGAAATGCCATTGATGGTCTTCGTGCTTTTAGTATTACTCAAACCACTTAAACCTTCAAGCAGCTACATTTGGATTGCCTTAGAAGAAAATCCCATACATAATGAGGCTACGAAGAGTTGTAGAAATGGTGTATAAACACTGCTTGATATTATGATATTCTCTATTACTATCACTAATAGATACCGTAAATTATTCTTGGGGATTTACCTGTTGGGATTGTGAAAGTTTATACCCAGGAGGACCAATTGGGGCTGGTTTCGAGTTCCCCAACATTGATGATCAGTTCATTGGTGATTCTGTACAACCATGTGGTGATGGCTGGACACTGGGAAAGAGCTCTAAGTTATCTATGTTTGTAGTATGTTCCACTTACCAAGGAATGGGCCTATTCGGACTGACATGGAGCTATAGAACAAATTCCACACTCCTGATTGGTATGAGGCTTTGGTATCTAGAGTTGGTACTGAAATTGGGGTGGTGGTGGAATACAAAAACAGAAATTCAAAGCAAATTTCAGGGTTCTATCCAAGGAGAAATATGTAATAATGTTTAAAGGAAGCAAATGTGTTTTCATAGGACAAGTAAACATTCTCAGGTGGTTTCTGCATATCTCCAGGGATGACCATTGGTTTTCCAAGAGGGTCTTCATTGACCTAAGAACATGAGGTTTTGTTTTTCCTGACCAGGATATACCTCTGTTGCCTGAATCCATATTGGGTCTGATTCATCTGAATTGCTAAGGCCATGATGTACATTGAAACAAAAGGCCCAATCCTATGGGCCTGCTGTGCTCTGGTGGCGCAGCGTGTTTTATTACGACTGTCGCAAAAGGTGACATATCATTCTGCGCAACTGGGTCGCTGCCACATAAAGGAGCCCTGATGCCAGTAAGTCAGTCTGGGGGGGGAGGGGAGAGGAAGAGGAATTGGGAGGGTGGAAAGGGAAGGGGGGAACAGGGCAAGACCAGAGTGGGGAGGGGCTGTGTGTCGAGGCAGTGAAGGGGTGGTATTGGCGGCAGCAGTGCTGCTGATATCCCCCTTCCTGGCCTTGTTCTGCCATTCTGGGTCCACTCAGACTCGTGTCAGCAAAAATGCTTGTATAGGTCCGCGTAGACCCAGCAGGTCAGTGAGGTATTACCCCTGGGCAAGGGAAGAAATGTTCCCTTATCAGGAGGGGATCGCAGGGACTCCCCCCCCCCTTGCAGGCCGCAGCACATGCTCTGGTAGCATGGCTGCATTGGAGGGGGAGTTAGGTAGGATTGGGCTGAAAACTAGTATTAATTAGTCAACAATATTCCCACTAGTGTAAGTAATTGAATATATGCATCTGTGAAATTCAATAGGATTGTTTGGAGCAGGTGGTGATACTATTTTCGTTTTTTACATTGCTATTGTTTGTTTGAGTTCTTATTAATTTTACTCTGTCTAGGGATGGACTTCCCCATCCCCACAGAGGTCAACCACTGTGTCATCGAAGCAAGGTGTGGCCCATCTGCCCTGCCAATGCCGTTGAGCAGAGCAGTTGGAGTTCTGTCACCCTAACTTGGATGCAAATGTTAGAAAGGGGTTTATATAGAGATTTGGTAGAGGGTATTTTTTTTGGTATGGGAGCCCTGCAAGTCAGTTAGCTGAGTTAGCCAGGCTGTGCCTTGTCAGCTGTGAGTCAGCTGTGAGTCAGAGGCCGTGTAATGGCCCAGTCTATTGGCGGGGGACGGGATATGGCCGAAGCCATCCCCTGCCCCCTCCCTGACTGGCTGGGCCTATGGCTGGCCTCCCTTCCCACCCGAACCGCCACCCCCGTCGGCTGGATCCCTACCTGGCTCCTCTGGCGGGTGGGCGGCCTTGCGCCGGCCTTCCCTGCTCATGAGTTGTGGCTTTGGGCAGCGGAACCCTTGTTCTGCTGCCCGCCACAGCGCTAGGATTGCGCTGTCAATAAGTAAGCCCCTTGTGTGAAAACATTAGGAATGGGGCTACAGCTCAGTGGTACAGCGCATGCTTGGCATGCAGAAGCTCCCAGGTTCAGCCTCTGGCACCTTCAGGTAGGACTGCTGAAACCACGGAGAGCCACTTAATGCAGACAATACTGTGCTGAAATAGACCACTGATCTGACTTGGCAGAAGGCAGCTCCTATGTAGCATTCTGGGAATGACAAAGAAAGCTGCCACTCTAAGAAGAAACCATTCAAGATGTGAAAAGCGGCAGCAGCAATATTTTTTGTCTATTTTTAGGAGCAAATGGGACGGTCCTATAGCTTCCAAAATGAAATGTCCCTTGTAATTGTAAAAAGGGCATGTCCAACAGCTCTAATTGCACAGCACATTTGCCACTTGAGGAGTTTGGCTTATGTGGCTCTGCTTGGTTTTAATAGCTGTCTGTTTCAAATTGTTTTAAAAGGAGATGTAGGGCTGGAGATGTACAACAGGAAATAAATATTTAAGACCAGACACCACTTGCAATTGGCTCAAGTGCTCCAAGGTGGTAATTTCATATTCGTAGAAAAGAAATAAAAATCAATAAAATATTCAAAGCACTTTCTACTAGACCTTAAAGCGCCCTTTACCGCATCATAAAAGCAGCATGATACTATTACTGATTACTCACTGGGAGACAGAGACCAAAGCTGTGAACGTTCTCTGCTTTTCCTGTTCATAACCCTTTCAAGCTTGAACTTCACAATGTAGCTTATTTTTTTTGAAGCAGCTTTTGGCCTTTGATCTCTGAAGACATCAAAAAAACCCACAAGCCTGCCTCGCACTTGGCTTTAGGTGTTGGGTTATAAACAAGCACTGCCAGGGGAAATGAATCTAACAATCTTTTTCACCGGGGACTGGTTCTTTCTTGTTAGGATGACCTTGAAAGGCTGAAGTAAATCTGAGATGTTCAAAGGGACACAGTTATGAAAAGTTTAAGGAGGAAAAAAATGGTTCATCTTCTTTATTGCTCATAACATTTATGGGTACTACTTGCACATTTCACCTTCCTAAGTATTAGGAGCCTCAATAGCCAACCTGGATGGCCATCGAACAAGGAGAGGAAGTGAGTGGAAGTTGGTAGGCAGATGTGTCTTAGCACATAGTGCTTTTTTCTATTGCCAGGATATGCAGTTTGAGGGATGCTGGAAAACAGGAGACCAGCTAGTATCTGCCCTGGGATTTGAGCAAACATGGATTTCCCATGGATTAAATGGGACTTTGTTGTTCAGGATCAAATTACTTAGTAAATAGTCTTATATAACTATGCCAGGCATCAGTGTCACCGGGATTCCATCTGACATCTCACTGAAAATCAAAGGGTGCCCCCAAACTCACCAATTTCATGGCCCCTAGAGCTGTTTGCAGGCTATCCAACAACTGACAAAACCCTGTAAAAAGTAACGGACATGATTCCCCCCCCCCCATTTTAGAAGCCAATTTAAACATCAAAAAATGGAGTGGAAAAGCTTTTGCAATGTAGAGCCTGCACAAGCTCTTGCTGGTCCAGATGACTGAACTTGTTATGGGAACTTCCGAGATAATTATGGTCACAGAATCTCAATCATCAGTGAGGGTCAAGTTATGCAATAATGTAGCACAATGGCTGCTTGTTTTCTGTGGCTTGATCCAAAGGTGCTTCAGTCAAATGGTGTACTGTAGTGGACAGAAAAGTGTAGGATTTAGACAGGGAGACTCAGGAAGAAATGCATGCTCAGCTATGAAGCTCACTGGGCGACTTTGGGCCAGTCACCCTTTCTGTTCAACCTATTCTGTAGAGTAGCTTAGAGAATAAAAAGGGAGTGGAGACGGGAAAGCATGTTTACTGTGCTGCATTCCATGGAGGATGACCAGGACAAAAATGTAATAAACATTGACAAGCGATAACAACAGAGCTCTATGAAAAGGTACATCTTCCGTAATGTTCCCATGTCAGTGTCTCCAGCCCCCAGGGAAATGCATCACTGGAGTGCTATTGGACAATACGTTTCTGTTACTCAGACATTACTACATCAGTAGCATGCCATGATACAGTCACAGGGAAGTGCAAAGCATTCCCATGACACTGAAATTGTGCCAAGCCAGAGGATCATTCGGAGCAAGGCCTTTACTGTGCAGCAAGGTGTACAGGTCTGAAAACAGATATCATTTCACAATAATATTTAGTTCATTCCAAACGTAGAACAAAACTTAAATTCAAAATTAGAGAGAGAGAGAGAGAGAGAGAGAGAGAGAGAGAGAGAGAGAGAGAGAGTAAAATGCATGGAGTTTGTTGGGTTGTCAGATTTCCCGGGAGCTTTTTTTGGGGGGGGGGTATGGGCATTTGGTTTGTTAGTACTTTGCTATTCTGAGGGTATAGATGGAACCAGAAGCCAGCATAAGTCTGCCAGATGTCCAAAAGCTCCACAAGGGAAGCTGTGATATTTGCCTAATGCATAAACGTGATGGGCTTTAATTAAAGAGAGATTCTGTATTTACTTTTGCTACCTTGGGGCCAAATGTGCAGCAGAGTAGAACAGGCTGTGCAGTGTATGGAGAAAACAGCACATGGGAGATTAACCTCAGAAGAGCAAACAGAGCATTCAGTTTAAAAATGGAACGGAGTAAAGTGGCTGCCAGGTTACAACCTCGAGATATGCAATTCGCCTTTCAAACTACATAGGAAGCATTCCTTCCGATCCACCCTTAGAATACTTCCCCTGCCCTGCTCTGCGGTACATGAGACCTGCCTGATAGAGGAGATGATGAAGGGAGGTAGATGAAAGGTCTTGCAGAAGGGAGGAGAGGGACACAACAACAGTTTCACCTTCTGCTTTGCCCTCACCCGTGGCTTCAAGGGTACAAACAGAAGCTCTGTAACCTTAGGACTGAAAGAGGAAGGATGTGAATGACTACACCCCTTGGAATCCAGCACTTGCTATACTAGAGGCTCCATACACAATATATCAGTTCAGTTGGAAGATCTTTAGCCATGTTACTGAGGACTCTTTTGTTGTTGCTGCAAAATTGAAGGGCATTTTGCACCAGCTGAACCAAGGAAAACATCAGAACATCTTTAGAGTTTTGTTTGGGAGAAACATAAAGGTTTGCCAGCTTACCTCCCAAAACTGACCTGATCTGCTCTTGTGTCTTTAATAACAATGGGCCGCAGAACCCAGTAGTTCAGAAGGTGGAGAAAGCATAATCACCAGTTAAATATCTGCCTATCAAGCTGCTATTAAAGGCATTGTTATGTGGGTAGTGTTGAAAAATTGTCACTGTGGCTTCTCTGAAAATGGGGAGGCTCCTAATGATTGTCACCCCCCATCCTCTGAAGTAGTATTTCATCATTGCCAGTAACAATTAATTCAAGGTAACCTTCTAGCCAAATCTATCCAATGAAAAAACAGCATTCTAGCAATTACTCCTGCAGACTGCAATTCCCCAGTACTTGCGTCATGTGATGGGCCTCGCACCCATACACAGTTTGAAATCTACTTTCAAAGAGACAGTGCCAATATCATAGGGTGACAGTAAATGAAAGTCTCTATGGCAGGAGTTGAGAAAAGAGTATAGTCGGGTGAAGTAGGATGTCTGGAGGCAAAGGATGACAGGGCTCCTGTACCTTTAACAATTGTGCTGAAGCTGAAATGTTGGCAGGTGCAGTTACACATGTAAGAGTGATGTAAGTGTTAGAAAAGCTGCATCTGCTGAAATTCCTTTTCTGTACCACCACTAAAGGTTCCGGAGCCCTATTCTCCTTTGTGTCTGGTCAGCCTAGCTGGAGGGAGTGTAGATTTAAAGTCTCTTTGCTTCCTTTTCTCACCAACAGAAATAAATTACATGAACAGAGATCTGCACTAGTAACCTATTGTTTTATACTAGTTTAACAGCCCGATCCTATTCCCTGTCACCAGCGCCAATACAGCTGTGCCATGGTTGGGTGCGCTGCATGCTCTGGTGGTGGTAAATGTTCAGGAGGTCTCCTCAAGGTAAGGGAACTTTTGTTGTCTTACCTCCAGGTAAGCCCCCTGAAGGCCTATGGGTCTCCTCAGACCTACATCTTAGACCTCAGACCTTATACCAGAGCTGGTATAAGTCCGAGGAGAGTAAGGAGGCAGCATGAGCCTAATTTGGGGGGACAGGAACTGGCACTTGCATTTGCCATCAAGATCTGCCCCCTCTGGCCTGCTCACCGCCTCCTACCCTCCCCCTGAACTGCCCAGTTACTCCCCATGCTCCCTGCGACTCTCCCTGCTCACAAAATGCCCCCCCCCCCGTGCTGGCCTACCTGCTCAGGTGCAGTTTACCAGTTATGGCAGCACTCCTCTGATGCTGTCGCTGCTTTGTGGTGGTGGCTCGGAATGGTCTGCCAATGATGTGCTGCGCATGCAAAACCACATATGATGTTAAAATGATTTTAAATGATTTTAAGACTGGGTCTTTCTATTGCTTAACAGAAAGCATCCATAGCGATTCCAATTTGGATTGAGGCTGTGGTGTAAAAGGAGTGTGGGGGGGAACCTTTTCCTCAGTGCAATTTTTCTGCCAAAAGTCAGCTCCAAGTGCCAGTTCCCCCTGAAGCTATTTCCTGCAAAGAAAAATGGCCAGTCTTAAGCATGCTAGCTAAAAAGAATTCTTACATCACACATTGCTTGGCACCCAATCTTTGGCAAACTCTTCCAAAGTTCCACGTATAACACTGGGCCAAACAGACCAAGAAAGTAGCCCTGCAACAATTAACAGTAAAAGTATGATGACATGTGACAGCACAAACAGGCAAAATTATTAGAGCACCCTTCCTAATCTTTATTTTGCATGAGCCAAGTGTCAATGCTAAGCTATTCCCTGTCCATCAGGATTTAAAATTATTCTCCCACAATAGACTATCCCTCTTTCTGGTTGTCTCTCAGGAAAAGGCCTAGAACCAGGGTGACCAGATACATTGAAGGACAAAGTGCCTATACCTTTAACCATTGTAGGGAAGAGGGAACGTTGGCAAGTGCAGCTTTTTGCACTCTTCCATGATGAGCTGCACTTGCCAAAATTCCCTCTTCCTTCCATACAATTGTTTAAAGGTATAGGCACTTTGTCCTCCAGTGTAACTGGTCACCCTGCCTAAAACTCCACCAGGAACAGATGCAAGATGTCAAAACCTTGCTGAGCACAGCATCTCAGGTTCTTCTTCCCCCTCCCTTTTCTAAACTTAAAGGGCCATACACAAGGCTGATACATGCACACACATGCACAAACATATGCACACCGCACATTGCAAAGGTTTTGCCTTTTGCTCTTTCCAGTTGATTAATGGCGAGGATACATTATCAAAGCTAATAGGAGTCAAATGAAGAAAGCTAGCCAAGTGAAACCCTGTAAATTGGTTCCTGCACTGTTGCCATTTCTCCTAATACTTAGTGCCAAGGATTTTCATTCTTGTCCAGCCAGGGCTAAAAGGAAAAGGATTAGAAAGTAAATAACTCCCACGCTTGCAATAGGGGAGCAGTCAGCTGTTTCACTGGCCCATTTATTAGCAGGGCTGAAATGTAAATCTATAGCAGAGAAGTGTTTTCCTCCTTACTTTACAAGTGGTGTTGCTGCCCTGAAGTAGAAGGGGGGAAACAGGCCCTGCATTTCCATCTTGGTCTTCTTCTACCTGCCTGCTTATTTATCTTTTGTTGCTACTGATAAGTATTCAGTGTTCACAGAGAGAAAGTTATCATTCATTTCATGTGGGACTTTGCTAGGATAGTCTTTCTCCCAGCACAGGGCAGGTCTCCCTAAAGAGACTCAAGCAGTCATTTGCTGTAGTGCTAGCTCCAGCTTGATCTTTATCATACTTGACTGCGCGAAGAATATCAATGCCAAGTTATTCCCTGTCCATCCTATGCCATACAGAAGCCCATTCGTATATTAATTGTTCTTTATTTTCTCTTCCCCCCCCCCCTGTAGTGGAAGAAGATCCAGAAGACTGGCAGGAGCCAAATGTGGTGTCAACAGTGGACCCTTGTTGACAGATCCGGGCAGCAAGGAGTTAACAGATGAAGACTTGGACTTTGACAGGACTGGGCAGCAAAGGGTCAACACCCAGGACTGTGTGGGTGGAAGCACACCTGAAAGCAATTGGGCGTGGCCCACAGGTGTTGCTACTAAGTAGGAAGAAGCTGGGACTTTGAATGCAATGGGTGTGGCTCACAGCTGCACCCAATTAGCACTAATTGGAACTTAAGAGTATAAAAGCAGCAAGATTGCAGCAGGACTCTTCATCTTGCTGAGGGCTTGCTGTTTGAGGATCTTGCTGAGGACTAGCTTGCTGCTCTCTCATCCTAGCTTGCTGAAGGACTTTGCGAGAGGACGGGATGCTGCTGCCACACCGGAAGGAGCTGGAGGAGCTACGGGACGCTCTGCGAAGCCGAAGGACTGCTGAGCTGGTGACCTTGGACCAGAGACTGGAGGAAGCCAACGGGGGAAAGGAAGAGACCAGCCTGCTGCCTGCTTGGACGCCAGCTGAAAGAGCCTGGTTTGGGGGAGATAGACTGTTGTTTCTGTTTAGCAGAAGGCTTTCTGCTTTGGGATAATTTACGGTAGTAGAGATAAGGGATGCTGTAGAGCAATAAATTTGGGTTAATTGTCCATCTGAGTTCGTGTGTGTGTGTGTTTTTTTTTTTACGTACAGCATTAACTATTTGAGGTGTTGGTCAGTCGAAGCGGGCATTTAAGGGAATATTTCAGATTGAACTTATTTAAAGGGAACAAACTTGCTCCTAGGAGGAGAAGTTGGGTTTGGGCAAGACAATTGGTCCCAGGAGTGGGGTGATTCCCAAGCAAGACACCCCCCTTTTCCAGGAGGCTCTCTCCTCCATTATAATTTTAAGGCTTGCAAGAGCCTGGCCTTTCCCTTTGTCCCTTGATCTGCTTGTATCAGGCTGACAAGAAAGATAAAGGCAAGTGCCACCAAGCTAGCCATCCTGGATTTTTTTTATAGCCCTGTGTTTTGAAGTGCTGTGTGGACAGGAATGGGCAAGGAGGGGGAGGGAGGACGAAGATGGGGGCATTTCTGGGCAGGGAGGGGGGATGAACTAGGGCAGGGAGGAGGCAGGAGGGGGTGGATCTGGCAATGGCAAATGCTTATCCCCTCTTTTAAAAAAACCCTTACTGATTTTCTCTTCTCAGACATACGCCACCAAAAGAGACATATGTCTGAGGAGACCCACTGGCGATCAGGCAGCCTACCAGAAGGTAAGTGCAAAATGTTTTCACTTACCTTCAGCAGGATGTTCAATTTTCCCCCACCATAGGATGCAGTGTGCGCTTTATTGGTGTGGCTGCATCGGCACTGGTGGCGGGGGATAGGACTGGGCTGTTAAAATATTAAATATTCACTTGTTGCTTTTGGCTTCATTTTCACAGAGGAATGAGACAAGATTGGGGACTAAAAGGTTAGGAGCCCTAATAAGCAATTCACTAGGAAATTTTCCTGCACAAGCTCCATTGAGATATGCAGCTGTTACCTTCAGCTCGTAGGATACATTTCCTAAATTTAGGATCCTCTAAGGGTGCAATCCTGCCGGCACCTCAGGTGTAAGCGGTGCCGGCACACTCACATCGCCACCCTCTGAACCCTGCACCGACAGACACAAGTAAGTCCTGTGCTGGGCGGCGAGAGGGTGTGGGGAGGGCAGGCTGACGTGGCGGGGGAGGGCGCGATTGGCTGGCCAGGCCAGGGAGTGGGGCAGGGATATTGGCGCTGCACTGCACTATCCTAACCCCCTTCCCAGGCCTGGTTGGCCTTACACGGCCTCCCCGGTTGTGCATCGGCTAAATAGCTGGTGCGCATCCAAGAAGGCACATTGGGGTTGCCTGGGCTTACACCAGGGGAAGGGGACAAAGGTGCCTTATCCCCGAGGCCATTTAGGCCGGCCAGTGCATCTTAGGCAGGATTGGGTTGTAAATCTGTTTCATTTGGAATTTTGCGACTTGGTTCCTATTCCTTACTTTTCATCATAATTAAGATTATCTATGTTCAGTGACTGGCTGTTGTGCTGTGTCATCGAGAAACAATGGAATAGTGTGCTCCTGTTGTCTCACCTGCAGGTTAACTTATCACATTCTAAAATAGATTGGTTGGAAGGACTTCAGACAGACATGGATGGGGAGACAAGGCAGCGCTGATTGCTCATCAAGATGCTAGTTTGACAGGTTTCTTTTCTACCCAGTCATGTACTCAGTTCAGTCTCTGAAAGAATTCATTTATTTTTAGAAGAAACCCAACTTAAGAATGGCTTTCGAGTGATGCCCACATCATTACAAATACAGTTCTCAAAGACTAAATTCTGGCCCTTAGCATAGGTATGTTGTTTGGGCTGAGTAGTGAGAGCAACTTGTTTCACAGAGCCAAGAAAAGTCAAGCACACACTAAAGAATTAGGTATGACCTCCTGATGTGTGGGAACTGAAAATGTTACATGATCATCAGCACAATTCCGACTAGGATCCGGCCGGCGGCCCATGGAATTAGGAATCAACTCAGTGTATTCATCAGTTTCTAATAACATTATAGTTATAATAACGTAGTCTGTATGGCTTGCCTCCCTGTAGGAGTTTCATGACTAACACATCATACTTTCAATACAACTGTGCAGTATTTCTTCTGGGACCTGCTGTGGTTCCTTCCACACTAGCACCATTCTCTGGAATTGTTCACTCACTTTCTACAGAGTGTCCAGTGTCATTGTTGTCAAAGTGTTGCAAATCCGTAGCTTTCTGGATTGTCCTCCTGTGTTTTCAAACATGACGTGTAACTATTTTTTCCCCCTTTTCCATAATATAATGCAGTTGCAGAACCAGCCTGTCTGGTGTGAACCGTGACGATGCTGTTTATGCTTTTCAGGGCTCACGTGCATTTAATTTCAATATCGGCAGAGGTGGAGATACTGTAGCCAACACCATGCAAGCACTTGCTGAGGTCAGCAGCCTGTGCCCAAGCTGGGGTGATTCCATAGTTAGAAGCCTCGTGACTGCATGTGCTCTCCCAGGGCTGAAAGATAACAGTGAAAATCCCTATGCTTCTCGATCACTACACTGTAGCCAGTGTTTGTTTTGCTTGGCAAACTGCCTCACCATCCACCACTGCTCTGTATGAATATTGTATTTTGAGAAGCCTTTCAACAGGTGTTTTAACCCAAAGACATAGCAAACTATGCAAGCGGTTTGTCAATAAAGTGTTAATGATATATAGTCAGGCTTACCAGATCGTCGCCGGGACGGGAGCGGTCTACCCTTAAGGGGGCGGGGCATGGGGGGGCCAGAACGCAATGCGTTCTGGCCCCCCCACGCACCGCCCCATTAAGGGTAGACTGCTCCCGTCCCGGCGACGATCTGGTAAGCCTGTATAGTGCATGAAGTTGTCTGAGTTGAGTATAACTGTCTGAGCTTGCCTGGGCTTACCTCCATCACTAATGAGCTAGATGGCACTTCTTTCTACTTCTAAATCTTGTTTCCTGTGACATACTAAGTTATGCATGTGTGAGTCATGTTAAATGTGACTCTGTCTGCTAGGACATGTCTGGGCATGTCTTGCTCGGTATTGTATATGAGGTATACCGGATACCCTTGTTCACTTTGAAACACTTTGTATTTTTGGGAAAAAAAACACAACTTTATGACATTTCTATTGTTTGCATTGTTTATGGATTTTCTATACTTAAGACCATGGTTAAAAATCTGAGTGCATGCTCTTTGATTTGACCGGTTTAATGGAACAATAAAAAATAGTAATGTTAACTATCAAATCACAATCTGAATCTTTGAATTTCACTGTTCAATGTGTGGCATTTAAATTTCAGATGTTTAAATTCTAGTGTTACTATGTTCTGTAGACTGAACTCAAGGTACGTTTCAATGCCTTAAGAACATGTTGTTTTTCTGAGTGTCAATTGAAATCTGATTGTTTTGCTTCCCAATAGTTGTTGTGATATTATGTGATGACTGTCACACCCAATCATGTCTGAAAGATGAGCAAAACTCACTGTGCAATGAGTTGAGCACATCCAAAGTGATTAGGAGAAGTGGGACTGATTTCTTATTCGTGTGGTGTGAGAAACAGGAGATTGCCTTGTACGTGAGATTTTGGATTTATTTACTTTTTACAAGAGTGGGTTGTTATAAATTCAAAAGTGCTCTATCCAAGTCTTGGGAAACACATTCATCATGCTCCATAGTACGGTTAATGTCACTCCATAAGAGCAATTCTCATTGTGTGCTCTTCCAATCATCTTGGAAAGAAACTACCAGCTGAGATTTATGAATGTTTTCTTTACTCATTGACTGATCCAGATTTTAGGAACAGGATGTCAAAGGTATCGCAAAGGGGAGATCCTAATGTTGGGCACCCCATAGTGCTCTTTTGCTGAAAAAGAATGAAAGGAAACAAAGTACAGGTGGGCTCCCATATCCACTGATTCACTATCCACGGTTTCAGTTATCCACGGATCGTGGGGACCCCCCAGGCTTTTACTTTTTCCCCCAGTAAGCTTGGTTTCTTCCTTAAAGAAACAGGAGAAGTAGCCTCTGGCTGCTTATTACAGGCAAGTAGAACGAGACTAAGTCCTAGAGAGGCTCTGCAAGGTTAACAAAAATCTTGCAGAGCCTCTCTAGGACTTAGTCTCGTTCTACTTGCCTGCAATGGAGGCTGCTTGTTTTAAGGAAGAAACAAATCTTGCTGAAAGAAAAATAAGAGCTGGGGGGGGGGCAAGCATGCCTGCCTGCAGGGGAGGCAGGGTGGGGGGCCCCTCAGGAAACCATGGAGGGGGTGTTCGCTCTTATCCATGGTTTCAAGTATCCACGGAGGGGCCTGGAACATATCCCCAGCGGATATGGGGGCCCACCTGTACCTTGATTTACACAATGCATCAGAACAGAAGTTGACTAACGGCCCAATCAGCCACTGCGTCTCTGGAACTCATGTTCTGGCAGTGCGGTGTGCTTTATGGCTGTCACAAAAGGTGACATGTCATACAGTGTGGCCTGGCTGTCACCTCAAGCAGTGGGCAGCTGGGTCCACGCTCCAGCAGCCTCCCAATGAGCCCCGGTACAGGTAGGTCAGTGTAGGGACAGGTAAGAGGTGGGGTGGGAAGAATGGAAAGGGAAGAACCAGAGAGGACAGTGGGGCAAGAAGGGGGCAGATTGAGGTTGAAAAGGGGGCTGTATCGGTGGTGGTGGTAGTGGCACCACCAATATCCTATCCCCCTTCCCAGCCTTGTTCCACCTTTCTGGGTCCACTCAGACTTGTGCCAGCTATATAGCTGGGTAATTACGTAGGATTGGGCTGTAACTAATAAGCAATTAATAACTAAGCTGCTGCAATGAGTAGGAAACAGTAAACAGGACAGAATCTGCAAAAAAAAAAACCCAAACGTTTTTAATTAACACTACAAGGAGTTTTACAGGACATAACTGAGTAAATATTATAGACGACCCATGGCCAGAGGGATGACCAGTGCCAGACCAAATACCATTGTGCTATGTGGCACCACCATTTTAGTTCTGTTGGATGTGGAAAAGCAATGTCTCAGCAATGGTTAAAGGCTCTAAGGCAGAAACAAGACTTCAAAGAAGTTCCCTTAGCTTTCCCTCTGATGTAAACAGGAAAATCTCTTGCCTCAGTTTGCACGCAACAGTTTCTAATTCTCTCCTTTCCTTCACCTATGAAAAGAGGAAGGTGAACCATGCGCCAAGGAGATAATTTCATAGAAGTGAAATTGGTAGGAGAATCAAAATAGTAATTGGGCTATCAAGTACACTGCAGTCGTTCGGAATGACTTTTCCCTTTCCATTTTCTTTCGCCCTCCCTATTCTACCAACTCTGAAATGACATTAAATCTGGACTATCTTCATCAGGATGTGCGATTGCTTTGCTCAAAGATTTTATGCTGCTATATAAATCTGGTATAATGTGCCAGATTAGCCGAGTTACTTAAAAGAGCAGACTGTTCTACTGGCACATTTATGAATACCGTATATAATGGGGATGTAACTGTACAGTGAGTTTCTATTTAGCAAAAACCCAACTATGAAAGTTTATGGGTCTGGCCTGTTGCCTTCAGAGGTGAGAGATGCACCCAAATGGATTTTTATGCACCGCGAACTAGAAGCATATAAACCACAAGCTAACTGCACCCTAGCTCTCGGTTTGGAGAAAGCACATTCCATAATTTGCAGCAGATGCAAATAAATAATAAACAATAATCTTTTGTAGCTTCTACCACATAGATGGCATACATGGTCTCTGCAAAAGCATCAGGCTATACTGTGTGACCGTATAAAATATTAGATAAATAAATATTCAACCAACGGGTTACTGCAAAACGATTGGGCATTGTAGATATTGAAGTGTATTTGGTGGGAAGAATATATTGTCACCCAACGATTGGGTTATGAAAAGCTTCCTGGAACATATGGAAGGGTAATCACAGTACAGTCAAGTATGAGAGAGGTGGTATTGCTTATGCAAATATTACCTCACCCAGCATACTTGCACTGCTGTGCCATAGAACCATTTGCTACATAAAGCATAGATTTTTTTAACCAGTCTCAAACAATAAGATCTTTGTAATCTTTATCTGCATCCCACTGATCTTCAGAGTGTGTTTGTACTATCAACTCTTTGTTCCAAATTTAAATTATTCATGGCCCTTTTATCCAATATAGCTGATATATCCAACAGTGCAATCTTATGCATGTCTATTCAGACGTAAGCCCCATTGAGTTGAATGGCACTGACCTCCAGGTAAATGTGTAGGATTGTAAACAAAATCCACTTGCAATCTATTCTCAGAATGCGTTACTAACAGCACAATCCTATCCCATTTAGACCACCGGTGTAACCAGCAGTGCAGCGAGAACGGGAGGCCCCAGAACAGAAAGGGGATTCAAATCCCCTTTGAATCCCCCTTTGGAGAGGATTTGAATCCCCTTTCTATTCTGGGGCCTCCCGTTCTCACTGCACCGCTGGTTACACTGGTGGTGTAAGTTGGATAGGATTGCCCAGTGACAGCACAATCCTGTGCAACTTACCACGGTCGCAGTATCCTGAGCCTGTTCCCAGGCTGCAGTGGTGCAGCCCGGGAACACCTCAGGAGAAAGCGACTTTTTTCCCTTCCCTGAGTGTAGGGCTGTCCGGGCCTATGGGCCTCCTCAGATGTACACCAGTTCTGAAACTGATGTACATCCGAGGCGGCAGGGTAAAGCCGAACTGGGCTGGGAAAGGGCCGAGGATATCGGTGGAGCACGCCGCAATATCTCTGCCCTCTTCCAGCCTGGTTTGGCCAATGGCCCCCTCCCTCCACGCATCTGCCCATCCTCCCCCACCCATGCACCAACTGGCAAGAGGCCCTTTTTCAATTGGTGCTCCTCTTATATTTAGCAGGAGGAGAGTAACTGCTCCCCTTTCACCCCAGCGCAGTGTCTTTTCTGGTGGCTGTTTGCTGGAGGTGTTCTGCATCTTTTTTTAGATTGTGAACCCTTTTGGGACAGGGAGCCATTTAATCATTTGATTTTGTCTGTAAACCGCTTTGAACTTTTTGTTGAAAAGCGGTATATAAATGATGATGATGATAATAATAACTGGTGCAGAGCTTACCTCCACCGGTGGGTGCTGGGTCCTGAGAGTGGCGGAGTAAGGGCTGCCTGCCTCCAGACCCAGCCCTTTCTCCAGAATTGTCGCAAATGTGCTTTATGGAATGTTTGCGATGGCCTAGAGCGATGGAGCACGTGCTCCGCCGCTTTACGTATATGCTGGATCGGGCTGCCTGCTAGTATTGATATGATGGAGTGTTTCAGCTTCCAAAGTGCTATAAAGACTTTGCATTAATTTGTATTCCCTTGTCAATCCACTGGTTTTTTAGAATCCACTGGTTTTTTGATCATTTACGAGAAGAACCATACACTCGCCTCGAAGTGCTGATGAATTCAGTGTATCCATGAAGAAATCAATTGAATACTATATCCATATATTTCAGTTTCTACCAGTCTATCTTTGCCTTGAGCTCTTCCCTAGTCCTATACATTTTAGGAAAGTGATTTGCCACAGTTTCTAATTCTTTCCCCTTTGCTGGGAAATAATTTATGCTATGCCTGATGTCACAATTATAGCAGATCTTTGCAAATTTTGAGGCACTTCTTTCTACCCACGGATTTTTTTTTAGTGCTAGGGTTTCCTTTGCTTAGAAATAATGTCCTTAGCTTTTAAAAAATAATTGTGCGCTCTAGCATCCGTGTGTTTTTCTGCTGGCTTTTGTCTCTTTCTCTCTACTGCTTTGTAATCACTTCCTTAGGGAGTTAAATTAGACTCTGTAAGTAATCTGACTTTCAGACTGACTTTATGCCACACAGTGTGATCATTAATACATTGGTCACATAGATGCCCAGATGCATAAGTTTGCAACCAAAATCTACTTCAACAAAATCAACAGGGCTGGTGCTTGTGGTCAGACCTACCAGGACTGTCCCCCCCCCCCACTTGGGAGAAATGTGCTCACCCCACTGATCATTGGGAAAGAGGAAGAAAGAACTGGGCACTTGCATGAAATTCAGGCTGGCCCTTCCTCCTTCATCACGCTGCTGGCCAGTGATGTTCTCACTTTTCCACCTGCCCAGCTGGTAAATTGGTAGAAAAATAAGTAAGTTTGGCAGCATAGGGGAAAGAAAGCAGGGAGGCGCTTCAACCTTTAGTTGTCCAGGGCTTGCTGCAACTTGGTACTACCCTAACAGTCCAATCCTACCCAAATCTCCGCCTCCTTTCTCACCATCCACTCATCCAAAGATGATCCCCACATTCCTCCCCTCCCTGCCCTGTTCTGCCCCCACCACCATCGCACTTACCTGTGCTAGTTTGGAGGTGCCACGCTGCTCCTGGTTACAGCAGGGCGCTCAAATGGTTGCTGACGGCACACTGTGCATGCTGCCAAAAACCATTTTAAGAACTCTGTTCCTCTGTCGTAAAACTCTGCATGTGCTGGTCCAATCCTGGATTGGGCCGTAACAGATTTAAATCAGTAAATTGAGGACAGATTATCAGTGGCTACTGGTTATGGTGGCTGTATGCTATCTCCAGGTTCATAGAATTTGTGTCTCTGAATATTGGTTGCAGGTGAGGAACGATGGGAGAGAGGTGTGTCTGTCTCCTGCTTGTAGGCTCCCAGAGATAACTGGTGGCTACTGTAGGGTGCTAGATTAAATGGGCCTCAGGTCTGATCCACCAGGGTTCATATAGTCATATACGGGTTTGTACTTCTTACTTCACTCTGAATTCTACCTTCCCTGTGAAATATTTCTTTGGACTACACAATCTCATTCAAATTTATCCAAGTTGATTTGTTTTTCTTACCTGCATTATCATAAAACTGAAATGTGTTAATAAATGTCCTTTTTATTTCTTCACTTTCTACATGAAGAATCAGTACTGACTAAAATCTCTCAGCTCCTTACCTGCTCCACTTGCAATGCAGCATCATTCAGTGGATAGAGAGAAGTTCTTTTCCCTCTCACACAACACTAGAACTAGGGGACATCCACTCAAATTAAGTGGAGGGAGTATTAAAACAGACAAAAGAAAATATTTCTTTACCCAGCGTGTAATTCATCTGTGGAACTCCTTGCCACAGGATGTGGTGATGGCACCTGGCCTGGATGCCTTTAAAAGGGGATTGGACAGATTTATGGAGGAAAAGTCCATCACAGCTTACAAACCATGATGGGGATAAGCAACCTCCTGGTTGTAGGAGTAGGTTTTCTTTGTGCCAGGTGCAAGGGAGTGGCGACAGGATACAAGTATCTTGTTGTCGTGTGCTCCCTGAGGCATCTGGTTGGACTCGATGGGCCTTTAGCCTGATCCAGCAGGGCTCTTCTTATGTTCTTATATTCTTAAAACCTTGTTTCCGCTTTCTTCAGTCTGCCAGCCTTTCCTTCAAGCACCAGTTTTTTCTAGAAACATCTGCTGATCCAGTGTTTGCTTTGCTGTTTCACTTTCAGTTTGCTTTCTGACACCATGTAATAATGCTCCTGCAAGCTTTATAAAGTGATGCCACATGACACTGGAGTTGACAACAAAACAACTGAGCAGCCCATACATCAATTGATCAAAATGGTTTATAGTGTGTGGGTATTGCTCTTGTCCCCCTGTCATTTCATTCTGCTTCACTTTCCTTGCCTTCTTCTACACCAGGCTTTCCAAAATCTTAGGGGAAATCCAAGTAATGCGATCAGAAGAAGTAACGAAATACGTGAACACGGCTATCGCTAATTGAATACGGACTGTGTACTGCTCCCCTGTCCCACATCGCTGGGTCCCTGTGGTTACTCGCAGGAAAGACATTTTCCATATACTCAGAATGCTCTCTCTGGAAGTTCCCCCCACATGCTCATTTCTGTCTTCTGAACCTATAGCTCCATCAAAGTTAATAGGATTTAGTTCAGAGAAGATATGTTTGAATGGAAATGTGAATGTAAAATATGCCATTATACTTAAGGAGCACAGATGGCAGCATTTTGCACCATTCTGCATAGGGCTGCACAAGCAC
Source organism: Plestiodon gilberti rubricaudatus (assembly GCA_026170595.1). Classification (NCBI taxonomy): domain Eukaryota; kingdom Metazoa; phylum Chordata; class Lepidosauria; order Squamata; family Scincidae; genus Plestiodon; species Plestiodon gilberti. The sequence goes on along the minus strand of JANXHW010000001.1, from coordinate 250,444,604 downwards.
ATGCGTAAGATACTGCACAAGAATGAATTTAAAATGATATATCGATCAATGATTCCATGCAGGTTTCTGTGCACAGCTGTCACCAACCTTGCACTAGCACTTCCATGTATGCAAGCAAAAGGAGAGCTTAGGATACAACCTTCTATTGGAGATCTAACATGAAAAGGAAGTATTTATTTACACCATGCATGATTTATAGAATGCTCTGTCTGACAAAACTCCCTCTCCCACAATGCACTTTGACCCTTCTGTCCCGCCCAATATTTTTGTGGTGCACCACTGATATAATGGAGGTTCTCCTGGAATAAACGTGGTCATCATCCCTCTCTGGTGCCTGATGCTTCAGAGTCTTTGATCGGCCCAGCACAGAACCGGAAGCTGTTATCAGTGGTCATATTCAATTTCATAGTCAATCATCAAGAGAAAGATGATTAGAAGGAACTCTCTCTCTCCCACTGGCATCACAGTCCTGAAATTGTGTGTGCTCTCTTTAGTATTTTCTGCACATCTCATTTTGATACCATCAAGAACAACAATAGCAATAAACAAGCTGCCAGGTGATTTATGTGACACTCACAAATGGCTTTATCACTTCTTAGAAAACCTGAAAGGTAGATGACAAAGCACTATCGTCATGATCGGGGCTGTCAACCACTAGAAAAATTTAGTGACTGCCAGTAACAACAGTTGTAAAAACTTCCCTGCCAGCAAAAATTCCCTGTCAGTAAATTTCTTCCTCTCTCTGTCTGTTGATATTTCCAATTCTGTTCAAAGAAAACCAAATGTCACTGCTGTATTTCTAAATTACGGCATTCACCATGATTTGCATGATTTTATGAACAGCAAGGGAGAAATCTCAGGGCTTCCTAGCTGACCTTGAGAAGACGTTTCATTATATCACGTTACAATACTAGTCTTAGGGTGCTGATTGTTATAGTCTTCACTGGCTTAATATGTAGGAACAAGAAATAATTCTTCATGGTTATATTGCTTTGGGCACACTGGCATTTGGGATATCCAAAGCAGTTTGGTTTACTGAGTGGCTCAGAAAGAGGCACAATAGGAGCTGTTTGAATAACTTCAGTGAATGTATGGAGAAGGGAATCCTGATTACACCAACTGTGTCCTCACTCCCCACTTCCATGTGTTCATCAAATGAATATTTCTGACTTTATTATTATTATTATTATTATTTTATTTTATTTTACAGTATTTATATACCACTTTTCAACAAAAAGATCACAAAGCGGTTTACAGACAAAAGCAAATGATTAAATGGCTCCCTGTCCCAACAGGGCTCACAATGTAAAATAAAAATAAAAATGATAGAGTACAAATGATAGTCTCACGCTACATATCAACGCAATAGGCAAGAGAAGACATTCATTTTCAGCCCAATCCTATCCCCCAGTTTATGTCAGCGAGGCAGTGTCCTGCTGTCATAAAAGGTCCTGCAACAGCATGTGGACCACAGCGCCACTGGGCCAGGCTGAGCCACCGCCAGAAAGTGGCAGCAGCATTGGAGCTGCACTACTGTAGACTTTGCCAGGGCAGGTAAGTTGGTGGGGAGAAGTTTCACTGGTGGGGACAGGGAGTTTCTGGGCAGATGGGAAGTGGGGGTGGTGAGTGGGCTGAAGTGGGTGGATCTCTGCTACAAATGGGCATGCCGAATCCAATTCCCCTTTTTCCAACCTGCCTGCCCCCTTTCTGTCCTTGGACTTATGCCAGCTATATAGCTGACTTAGGTCTGAGGAGATCCATAGGCCATCAGGGGTCCTATGCAGAGGTGAGGTAAAATATTTCTCCTTAACTCTTGCAAGTCTTCTGATTTCCCCCCCCCCCCCCATGGTGCATCGGCGCTAATGGTGGTGAATAGGATGAAGTAGTTTGTGTCTCTACTTATTTCCATGTCTTAAGACCTTGGTAACTATGTGCATTCATGGAAATCACATTCATATTTTGAAGAATTTTGTCCCGTTTCATATGCTGATTCATACATTTGTTGTCCACTGGTTTCAGTTGGTGCTGCTAGGGAATTCAGAGGGTGGACCAAAGGAAGTAGGCCCTAGATGTTAGTTAGGCTTACCAGACATCCCGGAAAATCCAGGACTGTCCTGGGTTCTGGACTCCGGTCCTGGCTTTCGGGGATCACTGAAGCCACTGCCACCACTTTTAAAAAGTCACCTTTTTTCTTGTCGGCCATCTTGGATTTCACAAAATCTCATGAGATCCAAGATGGCGGCACCCAAATCTCATGAAAGCACATGGGCGCTTCTATCTTGGATCTTGTGAGATCTAAGATGGCAGACAGGAAAAAGGTGCCTTTTTATAAGCAGCGGCGGCTTCAGAGGGGGCAGGAGTCTTGGCTGGCCCAGATGTAGCTGGCCAGGCTCCAGGTGGAGGTGGCGAGGAGGATGGCGGCGGCAAGGAGGACAATGACGACGACAATATGGTTATGAGGACAATGGCAACGGCAGTGGCAAGGACGATGGCGGTGATGATGGTGGCAATGGCAATGTCAAGCGGGACAGGTAATTGGCAGTGGCGGCAAAATGGCCATTTTCATGGCCACAAATAAATAAATAAATAATGTCGGCTGCCCTTTGTGCAGCGAGTGGGCGCTTTGTGCCCACAAAAATATTTATTTATTTGATTGATTGATTGATTAATTAATAATTTGGGGGGTCCCTGTTTGGAACTGGGAAAAATATGGTAATCCTAATGTTAGTGCTCCTTTCTGCTTCATTGATTCACTGGGTGAACAACAGAATGGGGAGAGACTGGTACAGATCTGTTGCCAGACTGGGGAGACCAAGCAAAGGGGGGAGGGGTGAAAGCAAAAGACTTCCCCTCTCAGATGAGTGCGGAAAATAGCAAGAATTTGTAAAACCAAATTGCAGTAAACACAAACTATTCTAAAGATGGGATAACCCACTGGATTGCCAGTGAACATGGACTAGGCAGGCAAGGGATCAAAATAGAACTAGTGTATTAAAACCCCAAAGAAAGGGGAAGTAAAAAAAAATGGGAGGAGTTAAGCTAATTGCAAGGAGGAAAGAATAAAGCCAGCAGGGTTGGAAAACGGCTTGGGCATTGGCAGTGCCTTGGGTGGACCCTAATAAAACTCACCAGTGGGCAATTACAGACAAGCTTAAAATAATTCCTTCATGCATTTAAATGTCGCTATTCCCTATCTGGTACCAACTCCAAGGTCAGCTTGGTGAGTTCATCACCCTGATCCCCAGATGATGGGTGGGGGGCTTGGCCACACACTGGTGCTTTGTCTGAGGAAATCAAGCTGGAACACAATGTGTGTGGATTTCAGAAACCTACGCTTGATTATGTCGTAGGAACATCCAATTAGATGAGGGAAAACCACCTGGCCACTCCATCCCATCCCTTTACATAGACAGATGGGATTGGCTGCCCAATCAGTGGGCACATGCCAAATTCAGCAGGAGGGTTGGCTAGGAGCTATTCTCTTCAGCTGATCCCAGACATGAAGACCAGGCAATCCATATCTTGCACATGTGGCTTTTGAGGAATAGTATTTCAAAGAAAGAATCTCAGAAGGTCATCCCAGCCCAGGGTAATGACTCCTGAACCTAGAATGCCAGGCAGTCTATTTGGGGGGGGGGGTTTACAGCATCCCAAGATCCTCTGGGGGGGGGCTTGCTGCATCCGAGCATGGGGCTTTTAATAGGATTGGGCTGTAGTGGGTCCTGTTTGTCCGTTTTCATATTCAAATTTCATATTGAAATAAGTTGCACATGCAACCTAAATGTATACAGTGGTATACTAATTGACTCTATTCATAGCAGAGGCGTCATGCAGGGGGGTGCCTTGGTGCCCAGGGCCCCCGGGCGCGGACCCCTGAAGGGGCGGAATCGCAGACTGGAGGGCGGAAACTTACCTTCATCACAGCCGGGAGGGCTGCGTTTCAGCCCTCCCGTCCGCCCACGTGTCTGAACAGCCCCAAAAGGAAGTGAAAATTGCGGGGAGGGGGTGTCCGGAGGCGGGGCGTGACGTCACGCGCCTGCCCACGTGGGGGCGGCGACGCGGGGGCGGGGCGACGGCCCCTAGCCCGTGGGGGCATAGCGACACTGCTGATTCATAGATGAATGCACAGAGATCCAGAGCAGGGACAGCAGGTTCAGCCCCATTGCTCCTCTTCACGTGTTCACTGAACATGTGGAAATGCCTATGCTCATAAAGTTTGCGATGAAACTGAAATCCCATGAGCCTGGCTGGATACACCCTGCAGATCCTGAGTTTTTGGTTGTGTTAAGTACAATTAATGGTGAGATCCTGTCTGGTATTCCGGCGCCGGAGCGAGTGCTCCGTTGCCGTAAGCTGTTGCAAATGTGCTGTAAGGCATGTTTGCGCTGACTAAAAAGTAAGGGAGGCCGGCACAAGGCCGGGCTCCTTCACTCTGCCGCTGGGATGACCATGCGGGCGCTGGAGGCAGGTAAGGCTCCCACCAACGACCGCATGGGCAATCTGGGTGGCTCGGGAGGGGGACCATTGGGCGAGCCGACTCGGGAGGGGGCAGGGATGGCGTTGGCCATATCCCTGTCCCTGCCAGGCTGGCTCGGCCGTTACACGGCTGCCTCCTATTTCCACCAGCTATTCAGCTGGCGGAAATCCGAGGAGGCCGATAGGGCCTGCCCCGGTTTACACCCGGGGAAGGGAACGAACGTCTCCTTCTCCGAGTAGATGTCCGGGCCACCGCATGGCAGTCCCTGGCAAGAATGGGGCCAGATCCTTACACAGGATTTCACCGTAAATCTGTGACTGTGTAAATGACCAAGATGCATATACATCTACGAATCAAACATCCCCACAAATAGACTACTGTTTGGCAAGGAGAATGCTAAAGGTTTTTAGTACAAGGATCTCTGTGGTTGACACTTTCTAAACAAATTTGCTTGGAAGTAAATCTCATAGGTTTCAATATATTTCCATGTTTAGGATTACAGCTTTAGAATACCCCCCCCCCCAGACTTTAGCCTTGAGTCTTCCCTTAATGAATAATTACTGTCAAATTCCATATTTTATAAATGAACTCATTCTCCTGCCTGCTCTTTAATTCTCCACAAAGGAATGGTTTTCTTGGATTTATATCATTTTTAAGCAGAAACCTGACCGTAACTTATTCAACAACTTTATGATTGTCATTTAGAATAATTAAGAAAAGCATATGCCAAATAGTGAGCAGTGAGTTGGGACTGGAGATAATGTCTTCTTTCCAAGAACGTTACATTGAGCAATGTTGATTGAACATACAAGGTCTATCTTATTTCTCATCTCTCAGATGAGATGAAGAGATTTCTGATTATATGAATCATAATTATGTTTAGTTGTAGGAAGGAGTACTTCCTTCCAGACCGAACACGAGAGGAATGCGTAATTGAGCAAGGCTCTCTACCCTCTATTTTTGTGTAGCCTCTGTTAGAGAGAGAGTAAGACATAACTTGAATAAATGACAGCGCAATCCTTTGTAAGGATCCAGCCGACGGCCCGAGGCCGCCCGCCGGATCCTGAGCACCAGTAGCCATGCTGCCGCCGAGCCGGAGATCTACTTGGGGAAGGGGACACTTGTCCCCTTCCCCGGGTGTAAATTCCGGCAGGCCCGATCGGCCTCTTCAGATCGGCCTCTTCAGCTAAATATCTGGTGGAAGTAGAGGAGGCCGTGTAGAGGAGGCCATCCCCCACCCCTCCCGGGCTGGCTAAACGAATGCCCCCCCTTGCCCACTGACCTTTATATATATATATAAAGGTAAAGGTATCCCCTGACAATTAAGTCCAGTCGTGTCCGACTCTAGGGTGTGGTGCTCATCTCCATTTCAAAGCCGAAGAGCCAGCGTTGTCCGAAGACGCCTCCGTGGTCATGTGGCCGGCATGACTTTCCTTGCCGCAGCGCGTAGCATGCGGCTGGAACATGGAGCGCTGTTTACCTTCCCGCAAGCGGTACCTATTTATCTACTCGCATTGACATGCTTTGGAACTGCTAGGTTGGCAGGAGCTGGCCAAGCAACGAGAGCTCACCCCGTCGCGGGAATCGAACTGCCGAGCTTTCGATCAACAGCTTATGGTTCAGCGGTTTAACCTGCTGCGCCATCCGCTGGCCTATATATATATATATATATATATATATATATATATATATATATATATATATATATATATATATATATATATATATATATATATATATATATATATATATATACACCTTTACCTTTACCTTTTTACTGAGGATTGCACTTCATGTATATCTGATAAAGTGAACTGTAGTCCATGAAATCTTATGCTACAATAAATGTGTTCATCATTCAGGGTGTCATAAGACTTTCTGTTGTTTTAGCTATTGCTTCTCTGGAAATGATCACTTTATGGAGAAATGAGGAAGGCATTTTTGTCTGCTAGGGGAATACCAGAGTTTTCTAGCTTGCCCTGACAAGGAGGAAAGTACAGTATCACCTAATTACATTCAATTTTACATCCTGGGAATATGATGGACCCTGATTTACAATGGTTATCTGTTCCAGAGTTACTATTGTATTATGAAAATATTGTAATGTGAACCCCATAATGCATTGTTTTGGGATAATTCATTCCAAGACCTCGGAAGTTGAAATTTCTGACACAGAACTAATCTATTTCCCTCTCTAAAAGGTGATTTTAAAAATGCCTACTGGGGCCATGGTACTGGCTGGTTCAATGTATATGCTGGGTTTTAGAACACATTGTTTCTTCTGTTTAAAGAAGGCAGCCCTTATGGCAGATTGAGCTGGTTCTATGGCTTGTTAAGAAAGCTAAGAAGGAAATGCTTTGGTTTGTTTTTGGATGGGAGACTGTAGGATAAAAGTCATGGAAAGTTTTGAGGCACAGGCTGGAGAGTGGAAAGTTCTAGGTGAAAAGTTTTAAACATGCTGAGTCTCCGCTTTTGTAATCACGCTTGCGCAGTAGAGTTTTCTTTGTTCGAGAATGGAATGTAGAAAAGTGGGCATGTGCCCAAATAAGGGCATGAGGGCATAAGGGTAGCTGAGCCAATTAGAAGAACTAAAAGCTTTTCGAGTGTATGCCATGTGTACTGAAGGTATAAAGGTTAAGACCATGCTTGCATCTTGGCTCTCGGCCTCCTTTGTTTGTGCTGAGAGACGCGAGCTCGCAAATAAAGCTGTTAGTAAAAAAACTTTTCCTCCTCCGGCCATCCTTGGGTCTTCAGTGTTTGGTCTCCAGCCAACATTTCTTGGTGCCGTGACTCGGATGGTTACAGTGGTACTTTACCTGTCCTTCGGCGAAGCCCCGACAGGGACTCTCCGGCGGCGGAGACCCCTCCCTGTGGCGCCACTCCGCTTTTCCGGAGACAGGTTAGGAGTTTCGGTCGCAGGAGATGCCCTGGGAGCCCGCTGATACCGGACCTGACGGACGAGGTTTACAGCAAAGGGAACATCCTGCCGGCAGGTACAGTATAGGTGTGTGCACAAGGTGGGAGACGTCTCAAGGTATAGCACAGACTTGCCATCTGTCGCTGAGACCAGAGGTGGGACGCGGCTACGTCCCGTGTACCTCGTGGTCCAGGTTGGGTTGGTGTATGAAAGAGTGTGCTTGAGCATTGGGTGGATGTGAATGGGGCGCTGATTAGCAGCAAACCTAAAGTGAGTGCGGAGCTCCCATAGTGCGGTTCTTCTCCCGGGCGACTGGGGAAGCCATGAACGGAGCAAGTGTTTGATTTGTTTGTCCATACCCTGCTGTCCTCAGCCTAAGCCAGACCCCATCACTGGCCGGCACGTACCTTACCCTCTGTTGTCTTGTCTGTTTGGAACGTGTGACGTCTGTGGTGGATAATGGGCGGACAAACTTCCAAAACGTTACTCCAGTGTATGGTGGATAATTTTAGTAAGGGCTTTAGTAGGGACTATGGGGAGGAACTAGACCCCGCAACTTTAGTTCGGTATTGTGAGCTAGATTGGCCCGCCCAGAGCCCTACTTGGCCCTCGACAGGCACATGTGACTTAGAGGAAATTCGTAAGGTCCACGTATCCGTGACGACTGTTCCGCACCCGGATCAATGGCCCTTCATAGACCAGTGGTACCTTAATTGCCAGGACCCCCCCCCCCATGGTTGCGGGACTGCTGTAAGCAAGAGTGTATGAGGAAGAAGGGCACGTTGCAATTGCCTGTTAAAGTGTTGGGGAAAAAGACTAAGAAAGGGATGCAGGCGAAACTGGCAGACCAGGCGGAGAAGCGAAAAGCCAAGATGGCCGAGATGCGGAACCGCCAATCTACTACGGCTAGTGCCCCGATAGCTAACACAGCCACGGCCCCACCTCAGCCACATGTAGAGGAGGAGCTACCACTGCCGCCACCTTATTACAGGCCGATCTATCCGGCTCTTCAGGCCCCACCAGCCGACGAAGGGGGGGATGAGGAAGCAGGAGGGGGACCACAAGGCCCAGACACCGGGGAAAAGGAGGAACCGGAAACTGGGACAACGCCTCCACCCCCAGATTTGTCCCCACAGCTGCCTCCAAAGCCCAGCCGCCCCCCCCCCTCCACTAAACCAAAAATATACAACTTACGGAAGCAGGAAGGACAAGTCAATCTCGAAGCTCCTCTCAGGGTACAGCAATGGTCCGAGACTAGCCCTACCAACCCCAATGAACGAATTAACCATCAATCCATTACTTATGTGCCCTTCACTACTACCGATTTGATAAATTGGAAACAGCAAGGCAAGTCCCTTACAGAGGACCCTAAGTCTATGGAAAGCCTGATTGAGACCATAATAAAGACCCACAACCCTACCTGGCAGGACTTAAAAACCTTAGAAGTGTCCCTGCTGACGGCAGAGGAGCGGTCTAAACTGCGACAAGGCATGGAAGAGGAGATCAGGGTCCAAGGGGATCATGACAATAGAACGGCAGCTCAGTGGAGGGATGCCCTGATAAGAGACGTGGACCCGCAGTGGAATCCGGAGGTCCGAGAGGATGAGGAGAACCGTCGTGCATTGGGTGAACTCATGATAAGGGGGGTGCGGAGAGCGGGACGGAAAGCCATGAATATGGCTAAGGTAGCAGAAGTAACACAAGGCCCCACCGAAGCCCCAGGGGCGTACTTGGAGCGCCTGAAAGAGGCATATCGGCTCTATACCCCCCTTGACCCAGATGACGTAGCCAATAGGAGGATAGTGAATGCAGCCTTCGTGGGACAGGCCGCAAAGGATATTAGGAAGAAATTACAGAAAAGGGAGGGCTTCCTAGAGGAGAACATGGATGTACTAATGGAAGTCGCGAGGACAGTGTACGTGAATAGGGATGACGATGAAGGAAAAGCCCAGAAGGCAGCCCAGATGATGGCAGCAGCCATTAGAGGGGAAGATGCCAGAGGAAGAGGACGGGGAAGAGGACGAGGCTCTGGAAGAGGCAGGGGGAGAGGAGGATACAGGCAGCCACTGGGGCGCAACCAATGTGCCCGGTGTAAAAAAGAAGGACATTGGAAAAACGAGTGCCCCCTAGTGGGGGGAAGTGGTACTGCAGGAGTGCATGCCATGTCAGAAAACCAATGAAGGGGACCAGGCTCTCGGCACCTTGAAATGACCCCGGAGCCTATGGTCAAGATGGAAATAGGGGGTGAAGAGGTGCCATTCTTGGTAGATAGTGGAGCTACTGTATCCGCCATAACCGAAAAGAAGGGAAAACAGACAAACGAGATAAAGCCTATTATGGGAGTAGGAGGGCAACTTCAAGTGAGGCCAGTCTTTAAAATAGATGACTGTACCCTGGATGGACATACCTTTTCTCACAAATTCACCTGGATCCCGAATTGCCCGGCTAATTTACTAGGCCGCGACCTTTTGTGTAAACTCCAAGCGAGATTGACGTTTAACAAGGAGGGAGGCTTCAAGTTTGAGGTGCCCCAGGAAGGAGAGGAATGTACCATTTCGATGCCCAGGAAAAAGAGCTGGAGGTACAAAGTACTGTGGGACACCATTGAAAAAGGGCCCCAATTAACCATGGTGGTAACTACGCCTTCCCTAGATGTGCCCCAAGAGGTCTGGAGTGAGAATGGAGGCCTAGGCTTGGCAAAGAGACAGCCCCCTGTGTACATACAGTTAAAACCAGGGGTACAGCCCATATCCCTCTGCCAGTACCCTATCCCAGACTATAAGCGGGAGGGAATAAAAGAAGTTATACATGAACTCTTAGACAAGAAAGCCTTGGTACCCTGCCGCTCACCGTGGTCAACCCCACTCTATCCTGTAGAGAAAAAGGAGCCGGGAAAGTACAGGCCAGTGCATGATCTTAGGGCAGTAAACGCCAGAGTGGAACCCATGACCCCGCTGGTAGAAGATCCCTACACTATCCTGAGCCGGCTTACTCCAAACGTTGTGTGGTATTCCGTACTCGACTTAAAAGATGCTTTCTTCTGCCTGCGAGTAGCACCCCAGTCAATCCCCATTTTCGCCTTCCAATGGCAGGAGCCAGGAGAGACTAAGCGAGTACAATTGTCATGGGCCCGGCTACCCCAGGGTTTCATCCATAGCCCCACACTGTTTGCAGAGGCCCTGGCCAAAGACCTGGAAGATTTGCAGGTGCCTACCGGAAGTCGGCTACTCCAATATGTGGATGATATTCTTCTGGCCTCCCCCACCCAGTCCGAATGTGTGACGTTTACACGACAAGTCCTGATACATCTAGCGGAATGTGGGTACAAAGTATCAAAGAAAAAGGCCCAGTTGGTCCAACAGCAGGTCACATACTTGGGTTTTCAGCTAAAGGAGGGAAAAAGGGTGGTGATGCCAGAGAGAGTACAGGCCATATGCAGCATCGCACCCCCCACCACCCGACAAGGGGTCCGCGCCTTTTTAGGAATGGTAGGATACTGCCGACTCTGGTTAATGGATTATGCCCAGCATGCCCAGCCCCTCTATGAGGCAACGAAAGGGAAAGACACAGACCCCTTCTTGTGGGGGGCAGACCAACAAGCAGGGTTTGAGGCCCTAAAAGAGCAGCTCGCGCATGGTCCAGCATTAGGACTCCCTGATCTGCAAAAGCCGTTTCAGTTGTATGTGGCCGAAGCCAAAGGCATAGCCAAGGGGGTCCTGACGCAAGAGTCGAGCAGGATAAAGCGGCCGTGTGCCTACCAATCAAAAAAACTGGACCATGTAAGCGCTGGTTGGCCAAAGTGTTTAAGAATAATTGCGGCTGCAGCACTCATGTTAAAAGATGCAAAGAAACTGGTGTTTGGAGGAACAATAACCTTGTGTACAGAACATACCATACGGCAGGTCCTAAGGGAGGGGAACATGTCCTGGATGACAAATGCCAGGACCATGAAATACCAGATGATGTTATTAGAAGACCCTGAAGTAACCCTCAGTGTATGTACCACCATAAATCCAGCTACGTACCTACCGGACCCCGGGCTGGATGGAGAGGATATTCAGCCCCAGCATGATTGTATCACCTTGATAGGGCAAACCTGGGCAGCTAGACCTGATCTTAAGGATCAACCACTTAAGAACGCGGATGAGGAATGGTTCACTGATGGGAGTTCGTTTGTGGAGGAAGGACAGCGAAAGGCAGGCTATGCTGTAGTATCGCAACATGAGGAAGTAGAAGTAGGACAACTGCCCATAGGGACATCAGCACAGTTGGCTGAGATTGTGGCGCTGACCAGAGCTTTGGATCTGGCGGCAGGCAAGACAGTAAATATATATGTGGATTCGAAATACGCATACGCCATGATCCAATCCCATGCAGCGTTGTACAGAGAGAAAGGGATGGTTGATGCAAAAGGAAATCCCATAAAATACCAGAAGCATATCCAAGCCTTGTTAGAGGCAGTACAGAAGCCTCGAGCGGTGGCAGTTATGCATTGCAAAGGACATCAGAAAGGGGACTCCAAAGTGGCTGTGGGCAACCGTAGAGCGGATGCGGCAGCAAGACATGCAGCAAGGGAAGGAGAAGCGAGGATACTGTTCAACATACAAGGTATATCCCCCGACCAGAGGCAGTGGCAGTACACACCCCAGGATGTTGAATGCGCCCGATGACTAGAAGCAACGATGCAGAAGGGATGGTGGAGGCTACCGGACGGTAGACCCTTGGTCCCACAAGCTGAAGTCAGAGGATTAGTCCAGGAATTGCATGACGCTATGCATTTAGGAGCTGAAGCAATGTATGACTCCATCCGACCATACCTATACGCCCCCAGGTTATCAAGTGTCACTCGGGAGGTGGCTAGGCGATGTACCACATGCGCGAAAACCAACCCAAGAAGCTTGCCAAGGGGCCCAATGGGACAAGTGGCAGTGGGGGTGGGCCCCATGGAAATATTACAGGTGGACTTTTCAGAAATGCCCAGATGCGGATTTTACCGTTATATGCTTGTGGTTGTATGTACCTTAACCGGATGGGTGGAGCTTAAGCCCACTAAAACTGAGGAAGCGAGAGAAGTAGTTAAGTACCTGGTTGAACAGCATCTGCCTAATCATGGTTTGCCCCAGCAAATAAATTCTGACAACGGGTCAGCTTTCATTGCAGAGGTGGTCCAGGAGACGGCACGGTACCTCGGATTTGACTGGAAACTTCATGTAGCCTGGAACCCTCAAAGTAGTGCGAAAGTCGAAAGAATGAACAAAACGATCAAAGAGACCCTGACCAAGTACATAGAAGAAACCGGAATGACATGGGTTCAACTTATTCCGCAGGTATTGTTCAGGGTGCGGAACACTCCTACGGGTAAGGCAAAATTGACTCCTTTTGAGTCCATGTATGGTAGGCCCTCCCCTTTGTGGAGAGAATTGGGATCAGGGAATAACGTGCCAAGGGAGGTGGTACCGTGGGCCCAAAGACTGAGGGAGCTGAGAAGCTTTTTGAATTGGGAGGTGCCCCTGCCTATTGCAGACTCTGTCCATAATATTGAACCAGGGGATTGGGTATACGTAAAGAAATGGAAGACAGATCCACTCAAGCCTCAGTGGAGTGGGCCGCACCAGGTCATGTTAACCACATCCTCTTCTATTAAATGTTTTGGTTTTAAGTCTTGGACCCATTACAGCAGGACCAAAAGGGCAGATCCACCACCCGATCGATGGACCAGCACCCAGGTTGGGCCAACGAAACTGACTCTGAGAAAAAACAGCATATCCTAGGCAACTGTCCCACCGGGAGTGGACAGGCAACGCCAGGCGAACATAGAAGTCAACCCCCTGCTGTGTCACACCGGAAGCTGACACTCGACGCACGGGAGAAGATTGAGGATCATCTGCAGAGACCGCAGGTTCATAATGACACGCACACACATGATGTCCCACTGGACTCTGTTACTGGGAGGTTTCTTTCTGACTGGGGCATTGATGGGCCACCGGGCGATTGGGTTACCCATTAAAGGAACCGGAGTAAACACAGAAGAACTTTTACGGGAGTGGGGAGGACACACATTCAATAATCAATGGGCTCTCATGGCCGAGACAGTAGCCAATATAACCAACAGTACGGGCAAACAGGGCTGTTGGATTTGTACTCTGGGCCCAGAGAGTTCCGAATCCGGAATGCCCCTAATACCTCTCCCACTAAATGCGATAGAACATGCACAGGATAACTTTCACGACCCGCTAAGCCAAGACCAGTGGAAAGATACCCTAGCAGTTTGGGGTAGAAAAGGGGGGGGTCTGTTATGAACGAAACACAGGTCGGGGAACATGGGTGGGACGCTCCCGGTGCTCCTATCATGTAAGGTATAACGGGTCACATTACTTATATGGAAACCTCACCTTCATCAACCCCCTAAAAATTCCCTGCCTTCCTTGTTTCTGGGCCATATGGAAACAGTTGTGGAATTATACCCTTACGGAAGTAAACGTCACCACTAGCCATTGTGGTGTGTTTTCCACCACGCTATACTTGTTTCTAAGCAGTACCAGCCCACAATCCACTATGTTAAAGCCAATTTGGTGGGTCTGTGGGAGAACCGCATATAGAAAACTGCCTCCAGTTTGGGAAGGTGCGTGCTACTTGGCGTACCTGTTACCACCCATGTGGGTTCAACCCCAGGATCAACACATAAGGGGAAAAAGAGGAACGGAACTCCTAAATGGGATAGACATTGGAGGGACTACCAACTGGGGGGAAGATGTGTGGACAGCTAAGAGGATAATCAACCATTACACCCCTGCGTCCTGGGACCAACATGAGCTTGTAGCAGGAGCACGAGGCCCTATATATCAGTTAAACCGCATAATTCGGCTACAGGCGGTGGTGCAAATAATAGCCAATCGCACGGCCACAGCCTTGGAGTTAATTGCGGATCAGTTGGACCAGCAAAGAACCGCTATATTGCAGCTCAAACTGGGGATGGATTATGTTTTAGCCCGGCAGGGTGGGTTGTGTCAGGCACTGAACATATCCTCTGAAGCCTGTTGTTTTAATATCTCTAATCATGGGGAGGCCATCCGAAATTTGGCTGTGGAGATCAATAAGGTGGCCTATGTTCCAGATCAGAAGTGGAATGGGTGGGATATGTCATGGCTAACGTCATGGCTACCTAATTTCGGGTGGCTCAAGGGACTAGTGATATTCGCTTTCTTAATGCTGTTATTGCTTGCCATCCTGCCTTGTATGATTCCTTGCATTCTGAAATTTGTAACTGGCTGTGTAACTAGAATTGTACAGCAGCAGACTAACCTAGCAATGTTAGCACTATATGAGAAAATAGAGGAGGAAAATAACGAGGTCACCTCTTACGGGACGGCTATGGATAAGGAAGAATCACAATATAAGAAATCTTATGATTCTTGAGGGGGGAAATGTAGGATAAAAGTCATGGAAAATTTTGAGGCACAGGCTGGAGAGTGGAAAGTTCTAGGTGAAAAGTTTTAAACATGCTGAGTCTCCGCTTTTGTAATCACGCTTGCGCAGTAGAGTTTTCTTTGTTCGAGAATGGAATGTAGAAAAGTGGGCATGTGCCCAAATAAGGGCATGAGGGCATAAGGGTAGCTGAGCCAATTAGAAGAACTAAAAGCTTTTCGAGTGTATGCCATGTGTACTGAAGGTATAAAGGTTAAGACCATGCTTGCATCTTGGCTCTCGGCCTCCTTTGTTTGTGCTGAGAGACGCGAGCTCGCAAATAAAGCTGTTAGTAAAAAAACTTTTCCTCCTCCGGCCATCCTTGGGTCTTCAGTGTTTGGTCTCCAGCCAACAAGACCTGTGGTGATATTCTCTTTAAAAATAAAAAGGGGTGGCAAAAATATGGAAAAAAGGGTGGCTAACAGTGTAAGCTGAGTAATTGTAATCATTAAATTTTACATTTTAAGAATTTAATTAATTAATTAATGCTAATTAATTAATTAATTAATGCTAATTAATCAATTGGCACAGGGGGTACTTCAAAAAAAATTGACCATGGCAGGGGGTACACTTGGTGAAAAAGGTTGAGAACCCCTGGTTTACACAATGTTGGGATTATAAAACACAAATTACAAGGCGGTGTCCTTCCCTCAATACACACAGCCACAATGTTAAAAATGCTGCTACTAGCTGAGATGCTTCCTAGAAGGCTTGCATTTGCATCAGCATTCATATCAGCTATATCCTTCCCTCCATACAAATAGCCATGATAGAAAAACACTGCTATTGGCTGTGATGCTACCAAACACTTTCATCTGCATCGCTAATGGGCTTATCTATCACCCACGGAGTCCTGTTGGCGGCAATTTTGAGCCCATTGTAAAATGAATAACTTATCATATAGTTCACCTTGTTATACCATGGAGAGTCTCTAAAACTAAGGTTTTCATGGCCATTGAAATCATAGAGAAACAAGTTTTTGGGTTTAAAAGCCATGGTTTTTTAAAAAAAGTTCCAACAAGTCTTTCAAAAGAAAGAAAGAGCTCTAAAAACAAGTTTAGAAGAACAGTAAGATGTTAAAATACCAACATTTCATTTTGCGTAAACCAGAAGTGGTCTAAAATCTCCATTTTTCTGAAGATCAGAGGATCACACAGGCCTCCCCACATACCCCCAAAGCCCTGGTGAGTAGAAAAACCCAGTTTGGGGGCACTTTTTCCTTGCTGATGGCAGCGATCCCCAGGATCGCCGCCGCTGGCCCCACCCCCACAAGCACTAGAGGGCCCCGCCCCCACAAGCACAACGCTGCACTAGAGGACTGCTACTTGGTCCCTTGGTCAGTGGCCTGTGCAGAAGGGCAAGAAAACATCCAGTTGGTCAGTAAGAGTGCTGGTCTTGGAGGAGAAATTGTAAACATATTCTTGACAGGGTAGCACTTATTGGGCAGTCCCAGGGAGGAGACCTTGCTCTTCATGCTGATGTCAAAGGAAATACAAAAGGCAGGCATGCAGGAAAAGGCATTCTTATATGCTTGTTCAGTCGTTAAGTCGTGTCCAACCCTTCGTGATCCCATGAACCATATCCCGCCAGGCCTTCCTGTCCTCCACTATCTTCCTGAGTTCGCTCATTTTCATGTTCGTTGCATCGGTGATGCTGTCTAACCATCTCATCCTTTGCCTTCCCCTTCTCATTTTGCCTTCAATCTTTCCCAGCATCAGAGTCTTCTCCAGAGAGTCCTCTCTTCGCATTAGGTGGCCAAAATATTTTGAGCTTCAGCCTCAGTACCTGTCCTTCCAGGGAACAGCCAGGGTTGATTTCATTTAGGACTGACTGATTTGATCTCCTAGCAGTCCAAGGGACTCTCAGGAGTCTTCTCCAGCACCACAGTTCGAAAGCATATATATATAAAAAAAGCTAAAATCTCACTTGTTTCACCAGGACTTGGGACATTGAAGACTGCTGCCTCTTGCAAATAGATTTATTCGCTGTCCATCTTTCCGTGATTGTTTTTTTACAATATTGTGAGCCACCCTGTGACTAGAAGGTGACAGATGGGGTATAAATGCAAATAATAAACAAATGCATTCCTACAGCTAATCCTGTTTATTAGTGACTGACATTTGCTCTTATGCAATGGAATATCAGCCACAATCTAGAGACAGGCGTGGGTGGTATTATACATTACTGGCAGTCAATCCAGCACAAACTCAAGACATTTCCCCTGACACCTGTCAACAGCTGGGCACTGAATATTGTTTTTCAGTGTTGAATTTCAGAAAAGCATTAGAGTGACACAGGTGAAAGTGTCAAGATCAAGGACAGAATGGGAAAATGCTTACCAGAAATGTCTCGAGAGACCTGGGTCCTATTGGCAAACACCATTCAGGAGATAGAACTGGTCTTTGCTTTTTACAGCGTGGGAGTTTCAAAGCAATAGAAAACTAATTGGGATTCTTTCTCTGGTATTTGCAGGAAGACAATTTACATGTGGAACTGGTTCAGACATGTTTCATGCATACTGTATATGAAGAACTACAGCAGGAGCTTAATAGCAACCATAATGTTTTTTAGCAACAAAGTTCCTTCTCTGTAATTTTCTTGCACCAGATGTTCTGTTAGTTTATATCTAAGGTGTGTGTGTGTGTGTGTGTGTGTGTGTGTGCATAAAACCTAATATACTAAACTACGTATATTATATAGCTTATGTATAAGTTTATATTTAGAAACATTCAAAATATATTCTAACTAGCAGGGATGTATCTAAGTAACTAGGTCACGAGTGCGAGTGCGAGTGCGAGTACGAGTCATTTTTGCAAGAGTGCGAGTCCGAGTGCAAGTCAGTGTCAAAATTTTTGGGCAAGTACGAGTCAAGTGCGAGTCATTTTTACACGAGTGCGAGTCGAGTACGAGTAAGGCCAGAAACCACGAGTCACAAGTCACAAGTCGAGTCACTTTGGGGAAAATGGCTTCTCCCCTGAAAATGGGGTGGGTGGGTGTCTGTGTGTGGGGTGTGTGTGGGGACCTCTGAGACTTTTAAAGCACCCATTTGGCTCCCCCTATGCCCTTTCCCTCACCTCTCAGTTTTGTCACCACCCATCTGGTTTGGGAAAAACAAGCGTGTCTACATTCAAACCATTTATTATTCCCTCCCTGCACCTTCCCCTTGCTGAGCCAAGCATCCCTTGGACTCGGAGTTTTGGTCAATGAGGAGGAACTGCTGCGGCAGCTTCGCCTTCCCTCACTCCTCCCTACCCCTCGCGCTCGGAGTTGTGGCCAATGCCAAACATACAGCAACAAAGGGGGGGGGACTCAGAGCCAGGCTTGCTTTCCCACCCCCTTGAAAACCCTTCCTCCCTGCTGCCCTCCTCCTCCAAGGTCTCCACTGCGCCTGCCTGCCTGCCTGTGTTGATGCCGGCCATTAAAGGAAAATGACTCAGAAATGGCAAGTCGTTACCCCCACGAGTGCAAGTCAAGTATGAGTCCCGTGGGTCGCGAGTACGAGTGCGAGTCAGTGGGTCACGAGTACAAGTACGAGTACGAATCAGGGAAAAAGTGGCTAAGTCACACTTGCGAGTCGAGTCATTTGACTCGAGTCCCCATCACTGCTAACTAGGATTGCCACTAAGATCTCTTTCCCAAGAAGGCAATCCATGTGGGATGAGTAACACATGACTCTGCTGTGCGCAACCATCTGCACAAAGCCTGAAAGACTGGTGGCCCACCGTGCCATCACAGTTTGCCAACCTTGTATTGTACCCTGCGGCATCATGACAACATCCCTCAGTCCTAGAAATGCAGCAAAACCAAAAGATTTATTTAGCTCTTGTTGGGCCACCAGCTATACCTGCTGGTGGGCTTCATTTGGCTGAGGGGTCACAGCTTGTGCAAGACATTTCCATGTGGCTATGAGTTTGGGCGGACAAGTATTGGATGTGAGACTACAGAAGCAGGATGGGCACTGTTCTCCCTTTTTAGCTAGTTAACAGTGCTTGTAGCGTTCCCAGGAGGTGCTGCCTGGCTGATGCGACCCGTACAGGTTGAATATAGTGGATAATTCCTAAAAACCCCCACTAATTTTAGATAAGCAACCTTGTTTTTTTAAATAAGGGTGACTTTCTTATTTACAGTGATTTTGTTGGCAGTCAATTTTATGGTTTAAAGCAGTGGTTCCCAAACTGGGAGGCGTGGTTCCCAGGGAAGCCACAGAAACCAGCCAGGGGAGCAGCGCAGTGCCACAGAATCCCCTTGGAAAACAGTGCAATGCCAATTGGCAGGCATCAACATAATGTAATGGGGAGCCGCGGCCAATGGTTGCCAATGGTCAAAGGAGCCGCAGGTCGAAAAAGTTTGGGAAACACTGGTTTAAAGGCTTGCGGCAGGATCAGCCGTGATGGGTGCAACATAGCAAGAAGGGAATCTAATCAATGTTTGCACATGAAGTACCACTTGTGAAGCCATGGATTGCATCCTAATTTTAATTGGTCATCAAGACTAACAGCACAATCCTATCCAGCATAGGCGCAGCATGGGCACCAGGCCCATGCTATATCCAGTGCTGGAGAGGAGCGGGATGGGGATCTCCTCGGAGTAACCCCTTACACCGAGTAATGCCCCAGCCTGTGCAACAGGGCTACGTGGGTCAGCACCACCAAACTGGGTGGTGCTGACCTGAGAAGCCCCGTGTCGGGGCTCAAGGCCTGGGAGGGAGGATAGGATATAGCATTAGATGAAGATGCCGGTCCCACCCCCTCTCAGGCCTGATCCTCCCCCTCGCTGCCCTCCCCCTGCCCCATCACGCCCCCCTCCCCACCCTCCCTCACCCTCCCCCAGCTATCCATGCCACCCAGTGCAGGACTTACCTGCTCCGTGTTGCAGGACACTGGTCCCAGTGGTGAAGTGGTGGTGCTGGCCCCGGTCTCCTCCTGTCTGGCTGCT
Organism: Plestiodon gilberti rubricaudatus; assembly: GCA_026170595.1. Lineage (NCBI taxonomy): Eukaryota > Metazoa > Chordata > Lepidosauria > Squamata > Scincidae > Plestiodon > Plestiodon gilberti. Next base: position 250,424,811 of record JANXHW010000001.1, on the reverse strand, counting down.
GAGGGCTTCATTTCCTCATCAGCTCCCCCTGCTGGCCATATGGCCATTTTTTGTCTTTTTTTTGCTGCTGCTGCTGCTGCTGCTGTTGCCGGCGCCGGCCAAGGAAACAAAGCAAATACCACCGGGGCCACATAAAAATCTTCGGGGGGGGGGCACATCCAGCCCGTGGGCCTTATGTTTGACACCCCTGCCTTAGAGGATTCTGTGATGGTTTAGCAGCCTAAAGGTGACTGGGACATACTCTTTGCCCTTTGTTTGAAAATGCCATTCCCAGACAGCCATGGACTGATGTGGATTTGGTCCTTCCTTATGGCCAAGCCTCCCACTGAGATTGACATGCAACTGCCAATTGGGCAACCAAACCTGTCCAGGTAGAGCAGTGGGTTGGAATGGCCAGGTGGGTTCCACTCCTCCAATCATGTAATGCTATGACATCATCAAACCTAGGTTACTTAAGATCAAGCACAGATGTTTTTGTGTGTTTCTGCCAGGTATGCTCTAATGCTTGTTTGCAGAAAGTGCACCCACTTACTTTCCAGTAAATGGAGTGACAGAGTTTCCTGGGATGATATAATTGGCTTACAATAGGGACTGTCTTTCTAGCTAGATGCATTTAGGGAATTAATTTTGTTTTGTTTGCTCTTTTCACTCCAACCAAGCTGTAAACTTCACCTGTTTAGCAATGCCTTTGGGCCTTATGTGCTTTGTTCTTGAGTAGCTTCCCAGCTACCGCTGCTGAGTTATTAGTTACTGTAGGTAATTTGGTCAAGCTATTTCTTTGTGTCCAGCTATTGTATTTTTCTCTACCACCTTTTCCCCATTTTGTTTAATTCTTTTTTTTAAAAAAAATGGATTTTTAATAAACAGTTTATATTTTAACTGTTAGTGTGCCTAGCCCATGTTTATGAACTGTCATGTCTGGTTGCTAGCAGGCACTACTGTGATTTGTTTTTAAGTTAGAATCCCTGGGTTCTGGGTTCTCCTGGGAAGGTTGGTTTTTCTCAGATGGCCCTCCTCTGCTTGGTCTCCGTAGCCTGGGATAGTGGGAGCAGATAGACATACAAGTTCCACCTCCCTACCACCACCACTCAGCTGCTGACCCAGTAAAAAAGGGAAGTAGAGAACAGGAAGGGTGCATAAGGGCTAACCACTAGGCATCACACCCCTTGACCTGTGGCCTTCTCCAGCCACCTCTACCTTCCTGACAACTTCCTAGAGGTGGTGGGTCACTGTGGGAAACAAGCTGTTGGACTAGATGGGCCTTTGACCTGATCCAGCATGGCTTTTCTTGTGTGTGTGTGTGTGTGTGTGTGTGAGAGAGAGAGAGAGAGAGAGAGCGAGAGAGAGAGAGAGAGCGCGAGAGTGTGAGTGAGCGAGCGCAGTTGTTTGTTGAGGCTATTCTTGGTTTTCCTTCTCAAAATCCCTATTTATGAGGCATACATTACATCTTTCAAACAAATGAAACTGTTGCCATCTCTTCAGCATATAACACACTTTCATAACTTTGTCAGTTGTTCTTTCTCCATAAAGCCGACCAAAATGGCAAGCAAGCCTGTCTGATCTTTTCAGTAAACAAACCTTCAGACATGGGGACTTCTTTAATAGTGCAAATAACAGCTGGATTAAATTACCACTATAAAAGCATTCTACTCATGAACTGTGATTTCTACTTTTCTTAGAATATATTTACTTTATGACTTTTAGTAAAAACAGCCATTTTGCTGCTGTATATATTTATTTTAAAAAATCCTCAAGCCCAGTAGCTAAATCAGGATAAGAAGAGATCAGTTTTTTTTTTCCGGGAGATGTATTAAACATCATTAAGAATGCAGACAGTAAAAAGGTAATTTGGGACTCTGAGAGCGAGTTGCAAAAATAATTTACAGTTGCGCTTACTGCTGGCATAATGTTAAATCACATCACGACTCTTCATTTGTTTGGTGTGCGTTCAGTTTGGCATTAAGAATGAGTCCATCGGTGAGTTTTCTTTGGTTGTTGTCTTTAAATAACAAGTTTTCTTCCAGGAATCTAATGTGCCAACAGAGAGATCTGTACTTGGAATCCAATTAGTGATATATTCACCTTAGTGCTAAGCACTAAATATCAAAAAATACATAAAGTGAAAGGATTGCTTAGTATGGCATTTGTAAAGCAGAACGTGCCCTTCTTTTCATGCTCCCATTGTGGTTGCATTTATGCTGTAGAGGCATCTCTTTGTGGAAGGATTTGGCTAATGAAGATGTAGAACAACAAACATTCTATTTCATGCGCCCAACATTTTTAAATCTGGGGAAGGTGCTGTATACCAAATGTGCTTTTTGACACTAGCAGCACAATTCTATGCATGTCTACTCGGAATTCAGTGGGACCTTCTCCTGAGTATGTGCATATAGGATTTCAGCTGAAAAGCTATGATTGCCACAACAAAAGTGGAGGCTCTCAATCTGTTTATTCTGTTTATAAAACTGTGTTTTACTTCCTCATGTGCCCTCATGTGATTTTGGCTCAGCCATCTTGGATTTTGCGAGATTTTGTGAGATTTTGCGAGATCCAAGATGGCGGCACTGGGGAAAAAAGTGCCTTTTAGCACTTTGCAAGCGGCGGCGGAGGCTTCCACCGGGCCCGGAAAGCCTGGGACCGACCCGGGACCGGAGACCAGAACCCAGGACAATCCCGGGCTTTCCTGGACGGATGGTAAGCCTAGCTATGGGGTACACCAATATAATGATGGAGTCTTTTGCAGCATACATGTAGAGAGTGGACAATAGAGAGCCTTCTCTGCTGTGGCGCCACAACTGTGGAACTCTCTGCCAGGGGATCTGAGAACCACCCCCTCCCTCATGACTTTTCGGCGAGGGCTCAAAATGTTTTTGTTTCGTCTAGTGTTTGGGTGATGGGTTGTTGTCTGCCCCCAGTATGTTCTCCCTTGTTGTTCTGCTCTACATTGTCACCCCCCAGTGGATTTTATTGTTTTTAAATTTAGTTATGTATTGTTTAAACTTATTTTATCTATTATGTTAAATTATGTATTTTAATTTTTGTTGTAAGGCACCTTGGGCATTTGCCTTTGGCATAGGATAAGGTGAGGTATAATTTTTCTAAATAAATAAATAAATAAATAAATAAATATGCACATAATGCCTAGGAAACTTAGCAGCAATGATGTTGTGCCTTAAAACTAACCATAGTCTTCCTTAATCCTTTAAAGCAGTGGTTCCCAAACTGGGAGGAGTGGCTCCCAGGGGAGCCGTGGAAACCAGCCAGGAGTGCTATGGAACCCTCTCGGAAAACAGTGCAATGCCAATTAGCAGGCATCAACATAATGTAATGGGGAGCCGCGGCCAAGGGTCATAAATGTTCAAGGGAGCTGCGGGTTGAAAAGGTTTGGGAAACACTGCTTTAAAGTGACAATGAACCTATGACGCTGTCTTATGTTAAGTCACACCATTGATTGGTCTAGATCAGTATTGTCTACTATACTGATTGGTAATAGGTCTCCAGGTTTTCAAATGGGGGGGTTGTCTTTCCCAGCCCTGCCCGGAGATACCTAGGGCTCTCTGCATACAGGTTTCTGTCACTGAGTGACAGGCACCTTCTTCTGCAGCAAGCCAAACCGGTTTGAAAAAAGCTACTTGACTATAAGGTTCAACTCTGCTTTGATTGAAATGGTAGTGTACCTACATAACAAGATGTGGTTGCTTTTCTGTAACTAAACAGCTGAATTCAAATGGATCTGATTGAATATTAATCAGAATTGGCACCTGTGCTGTTTTCAAAACCAGAGGTCGCCCTAAATGATTTGCCAGTAACACTTAAACAATGAACTTAGCTGAATAGCAATCTTTACCCATGATTGCCTTTCATAGATTTAGGAAATGGTAATTAGAATTTCCTTTGTGTTTCTTCATACAGGTGAAGCAGAATTAAAACCTATTTATAAATATTTAGTAAGGTAACCGAGCTCAGAACAATCAATTTGAGCTGTGCTGTAGATACGCCCTGCCCTCTGTTATGTTAAAGGTTGTGAATTTCTTGACAGCATACAATATCTTTGCAACAGTCCTTGTTTTGGCTGTCCTTTTTGTTGTTCTGAAACATAATTTTGTTCCCTTTGAATGGTACTGTTGTTTCCAGCATACTTTCGTTCTGATTTGCATGGATAGGCCTGGTGTCTTTTTGTCTTGTGGCTATATCTGACATTTTAGAGCCTCAGAAGTTGTTTACATGGAAATATCTTTTAAAGTGTGGCTTATGAAGGACGATCTGTAGAATAAAATATCAGTTTTCACTTTGAAACAGAGATATCCGGTTGTGGAGAGCAGTCGCGTGCTATAGAGTCCAACAGAGCTTGCTTCCTGGGCAAGGCAGGCAAAGCCATAGAAGAACCTGGTGGCAGGTTAGGACTGGAGCCTGCAGGAAATCTGTTGCTCAAGGATGAAGCCAGGATGGACTTTTATGTTTCAGGGGAGGGTCAGATAAAATGATGGTGGAGCTTGGCAGAATCACGACTTTATTGGTTCTTTAGGCTCCAATTACATGGCAGAATATAGCTTTACTTGTCAGAGCACTAAAATACTTGCAGGCTGTCAATGCTATTGGAGAACACAGGGCCAGCCAAAGTCCTCCTGACACCTGAGGTGGCATGTCAAGTGCTGCCCCCCTTAGCCTCTGCTCTTCCCACTCTCCAGTGTTCTAACTTAGCGCTCTCCCCCCCTCCGGAGTTCCTCTTCTTCTCTGCCCCCCTCTCTTTTTTTCCAATGAGCACCACACCCTAGAATCGGACACGACTGGACTTAATTGTCAGGGGTCACCTTTACCTTTACCTTTACCTAAGGAGAAGGAGGAACAGTGGAGGCAAGTCGGTGGTCAGAGAACACCTCCTGCACCAAGCTGCTGCCAGAAGGTGAACGCTTCAGTTGGCCTCATGGATGGTCCTGGGAGAGGGACCATTAGGTTAAGCAGGCTGACCTGGAAGTAAGCATCATTCAAATTCATGAGACTTCCACATGATTTCTTCTCCTCATTTCTATTAGAAATGAGCCTGTGTGTTCAAACCTGCTAATGGGAGGAATTGGATCTCGCTTCCTCTTGTTACAGTTCTTTATAATATCCTCGTACATCTGCCCCATAGGAGCATAAGTATGCTCTTGAAGCAGTGGCTATAAATTCAGATTATACATTATGAACATTCAAATGTACATATCTCTCTCTCTCTCTCTCTCTCTCTCTCTCTCTCTCTCTCTCTCACCAACTACATATGTGTGGTCTGGTTCAGTCTAATCAAAATTCTTTTTTGAATATGTACAATGAGGTTAGCTGATGATGTTATTTAGTCACCAATTAGGACACTTCCTATTTTTCATAGGCTATTTTTGCTCTTACCTGGAATTCATGATTGAGAGACTTTGCAAGGATCATTGGGCTAGTGGCGTAGCTGGGGGGGGCGGTGGGGACCACTGGCCCAGGCAGCGACCCAAGCAGCATCACAACAGGCCCCCTGCATGGGGGGGTCATGCAGCGCTTGCCACTCCAAGAGGTTGGAGCTGTGAGCGAAGTTTGGTCCTCCTACCTTCCCCTCTGCTCCCATTCTGCTCCAAATTGGAGCCATTCTGGGAGCGGGGGTGGGGCTATGATGCCAGGGCGGGGCTATGATGTGGGGCTTGGTTGCACCGGGTACCAGCTGGTCCAGCTATGCCACTGCACTGGGCGTAACACTCTTATGCCCTAGATAAAATTCAGAACTGATTTTCTGCATTTTGTCTTAGTTACATTTGAGGAGTTTCAAAGTTTGTATTTTGTTTGGGGAGGCTTGTTGAGAAGATATTTGAGAGCTTTTGCTGTGGAGCTAGTTGGCAATGAGAGAAAAGAAACAGATTATACTCAGGCCAAGGTTGAAATCAATCAATTAGGGGAGGAGGAGTATCTGGGAAATCTTTGAAAAAAATGGCAGTTTATATATTGTTGTGGAGCACTAGCTATTTTTGACATCTGATTATTAATAGTAGTAGAACTGCAGGGTTCTTGAGAAACGTATAATGTGTAAAATAAATCTCGTATCTATCATGGTATAAATCCACTCTCTCTATTACAGTGTTTATTAGTGTTTATTGCTTGGATTGTTTATATTAAATGGAGTGTAAACATAACAATCTGTTTATGGACAGTTTTTTATGTAGTAACTGTACTCGCAAAAAAAAAGCAGAGATATCACCATGCCAACAGAAGTTCGTATACTCAGGGCGATGGTGTTCCCAGTAGCAATGTATGGTTGCGAGAGTTGGACCATAAGGAAGGCTGAGTGCCATAGAATAGATGCTTTCGAACTGTGGTGCTGGAGAAGACTCCTGAGAGTCCCTTGGACTGCTAGGAGATCAAATCAGTCAATCCTAAATGAAATCAACCCTGGCAAAGGACCCTTCGTGATCCCATGAACCATATCCCGCCAGGCCTTCCTGTCCTCCACTATCTTCCTGAGTTTGCTCATTTTCATGTTGGTTGCATCGGTGATGCTGTCTAACCATCTCATCCTTTGCCTTCCCCTTCTCCTTTTGCCTTCAATTTTTCCCAGCATCAGAGTCTTCTCCAGAGAGTTCTCTCTTCGCATTAGGTGGCCAAAATATTTGAGTTTCAGCCTTAGTACCTGTCCTTCCAGGGAACAGTCAGGGTTGATTTCATTTAGGATTGACTGATTTGATATCCTAGCAGTCCAAGGGACTCTCAGGGCTCAGTCCAGCCCAACTCAGCACAAGCACAATTGAGGCCCAATTGTGGCACAATTGGGGCCTAAAATAGGACCAAGTTAGGCTGCAACTGTGCCTGAGTTAGGCAGGAGGCAAGAGCAGTGGGCCAGCATCGAGGCAAAACTTACCGCAGAGGCAGGCAGGCTCCTGTGGGGAGGTGTCAGTCTTGTGGAAGCGAAGAGCCCCCTCCTGAGCTCGTCTGTGTGCACCTACCGCAGCTGCTGCAGCGTTCGCAGCAGATGGGCAGCCACAGTCAGGCCTGCAGGCACTGGGCGTGCGACAGTCAGCTGAAGGGCAGAGGTTGTGCCAGTGCCAGCTGCCCCAGGGCACCCTGTGCATTAGCCACCTGCTGCAGGGGGGAGTGACCGTCCCCTCTCTCCTGCAGAAGGGGTAGCCACCCCCAAGCTACGGTGAGGCTGCACGTGGGAGTCAGGGGGGGAGGGGGTGGGAACGGCACACACAAGGGGGGGTCTCATGAGGTCTGGAACCGCCTCTGCCATGACATGCCCGTACGCTTCCTGAAGCCCTGGGCCTCCAGGGCCGTGGCAATGCCCACAAAGAAGGTATCCCGGCGTCCCATCTGCTCCGTGCCCCGGCCAAGACTGAGAGATGCCTTGGGCTTGTCTGCTGCGAGCGGGAAGGGCTCACACAGCTCATCACACCCCCAGATGGGGCAATGTCGGCACGTTGCGGCAGGCGCTCTGGCGGGGTGGGGGGTGGCCAGCTGCCATCATCAGGGAGTGGGAGGGGAGGCAGACACACAGGCAGGCAGTGGGTGCTGGGGAGGGGCACGGGTGGGTCAGAAACAGACAGACAACAAGGCTGGTGGGGGAGGGATACAGGGAGAGGGGTCTGCAGAGACCAATAGGGACACAGGGGTCACTGCGCAGATGGAGGCAATGCAGGAACGGGCGCCTCTTATGCAGACGGACCTTGGGCATAACGGACGCCATTGACGGGCGGACCTTGGGCAGAAACAGACGCCATTGACGGGCAGACCTTGGGCAGAACGGACGCCATTGACAGGCAGACCGAGGGCGGAAACGGACGCCGTTGACGGGCGGACTGAAGGCAGAAACGGACGCCATTGACGGGCGGACCGAGGGCGGGTGAGAGCCCCGGTTGCCGAAAGGGCTCTTCACGGACATGGCGGACGCGAGCAGATCCAGGATGGGCGCCGTGTCGCCTGTCAGTGTTTGCCTGCCTGAGAGGCCCCCCAACTCCCCACTCCCCTCTGAGCCCTGAGGGACTGGCAGCCACCCTGCTGTGGTCTCCCTGGGAAGGCAGTGGCAGTCCCTGGATGGGAGTCATGCAGGGGCTTGTGTGCTGGGGACTGTCTCTGTGTGTGGGGGGCAGTGCTTGTATAACATTGGGGACATGTGTTTCCAGGGGCATCTTTATTGTTCTGGAACAGTGGCAGAGATGGCCAGGCGAGGCTGCCTGGGGTAGTCACAGCAGCCACTCGGACCACATCAGCAGCAGCAGCAGCAGCAGGCATGCCCCATGGACCTGGAGATGCAGGCTCTTCCCCTGTGGAACCACAGCCTCCACCATGGAAAGGGGAGGGACAGCACGTAGGTAGCCAGGGAGGTGGAGCGGCAGCAGCACCAGCAGCTGAGGAGGGTTGCAGGGCAGGCTCCAGGACCTCTGGCAGCATCAAGGCAGACGACCATGGGGCAACCAGACTGCAGGCCCAGGGGTGCTCCCAGGAAGGTAGGTGGTAGTGGACTTTCCTGGGGAGACGGAAACACGGGGGTGTTCCATGGCAGCTGGTGTGTGATAGCAATCGCCATTGAAGACATGGCAGTGTGCCGGTTGCAAAGGCCTGCAGGGAGAGAAATAAAACACAGCTGAGAGGTGTGAGACACATAGCATGGTCTGCGGTCCTTCCCTGGGTGTCAGGAGAACATGATCCTGTAAGGGAAAAGGGTCAAAGAGAGAGAAGACAACAACACAACGTGTGGGTCACAACCATGGCAAACCTAGCAATACTGACCTGTCAGTAGACCCTGTGGAGAAAGGGGGGGGGGAAACAGCTGGTGTCTACATAAGGCTAACGGTTCCACACTTGTGGCATTGTGTGCTCACATGACTACAGGCAGCAATCCAACACAACAGTGGTAAAGAGGCATGTATCCGATATATCATAGCAGGCATTGCAGGCAGCTATGAGACAAGACATTAGTAAAGAGGCATTTCAGAGAAGGCATTGAAGGCAGCTATGAGACAACACATTGGTAAAGAGGCATTTCAGAGAAGGCATTGCAGGCAGCTATGAGACAACACATTGGAAAAGAGGCATATCATTGCAGGCTAGGCAGGCAGCTATGAGACAAGACATTGGTAAAGAGGCATGTATCCGATATATCATAGCAGGCATTGCAGGCAGCTATGAGACAAGACATTAGTAAAGAGGCATTTCAGAGAAGGCATTGAAGGCAGCTATGAGACAAGACATTGGTAAAGAGGCATTTCAGAGAAGGCATTGCAGGCGGCTATGAGACAACACATTGGTAAAGAGGCATTTCAGAGAAGGCATTGCAGGCAGCTATGAGACAACACATTGGTAAAGAGGCATTTCAGAGAAGGCATTGCAGGCAGCTATGAGACAACACATTGGAAAAGAGGCATATCATTGCAGGCTAGGCAGGCAGCTATGAGACAAGACATTGGTAAAGCGTCATGTATCCTACCTATATTTCTATATGCACAGCGGCAGAAGTCAGAACTCATGTCAGCACGTACCCTGCTCTTACCTGCACTTACCTGCTGGTGTTGTTGCCTGTGGGGGGGGGAGAGAGGGGCTGGGAGAAAGACATGGGTTAGCAAATGGTAGCATAGAGACAGCTGCCCAGGCACAGGAGTAAACAGTTTGGCCACAGGCAGAACAGCCCTCTCTGCCCTAGAGGGGGGCAGAGAGGAGAGAGGAGAAGAGAAGAGAGAAGTGGGGTGTTTGAAAAGTTTTCAAAGTCCCACTTTGTGGCTGCTGGGGGACAGAACTCCACGCCACGTGCTCAGAGAGAGAGAGAGAGAGAGAGAGAATGGAGGCCTGAGGCTGGGCTTTTGTGGGAAAGAGGCTGGGTGGGGCTGGGTGCTGATAGGGTAACTATTTGGGTCCGTGTCCAGACTTAGGCCACAACTGTTCCGTCCTAACTCAGGCACAACTCGGGACCAGGGTGTTAGAACTTTTCAGGAGAGGGCTGGTGTGGGTAAGGTAAAATGGCTCCTATGGGTCTCCTCACATTTGAGTCCACCCTTTTTGTTGACCCAAATTTTGTGCCTGAGTTGTGCTCGAGGGGGCGTGTCAGGGGCTCTCCAGTGTCTGGAACCGGAACAAATTTTGTTACCGCCCCTGACACGCCCCCAACACGCCCACTTTTAGGCCCCAATTGTGCCGGAATAGCTCTTATGCCGAACTTAGGACTGAATTGGTCAACTTTCCTTAACCCGTCCTATGTCAGTCAGAATTGCAGCACAAATTTGGCTTCTCCAGCACAATTCAGGCACAACTCGAGCCTAAAGCGCTTGGGCTGCAATTGTGCCTGAATTGTGCCGCTGAGGCCTTGGTCTGGACTGGGCTGTCAGGAGTCTTCTCCAGCACCACAGTTCAAAAGCATCTATTCTTCGGCGCTCAGCCTTCCTTATGGTCCAACTCTCGCAACCATACATTGCTACTGGGAACACCATCGCCCTGACTATACGAACTTTTGTTGGCATGGTGATATCTCTGCTTTTTATTATGCTGTCTAAGTTTGCCATAGCTTTCCTTCCAAGGAGTAAGCGTCTTTTAATTTCATGGCTGCTGTCTCCGTCTGCAGTGATCTTGGAACCCAGAAAAGTAAAATCTGTTACTGCTTCCATTTCTGCCCCTTCTATTTGCCAGGAATTGATGGGCCCAGATGCCATGATCTTCGTTTTATTAATGTTGAGTTTCAAGCCAACTTTTGCACTCTCCTCTTTCACCCTCATCAAGAGGCTCTTTAGTTCTTCTTCACTTTCTGCCATTAGGGTGGTATCGTCTGCATATCTGAGGTTGTTGATATTTCTCCCGGCAATCTTGATTCCGGCTTGCGATTCATTCAGCCCTGCATTTCTCATCATGTACTCTGCATATGAGTTAAATAAGCAGGGTGACAATATACAGCCTTGCCGTACTCCCTTCCCAATTTTGAACCAATCGGTTGTTCCATGGCTGGTTCGAACTGTTGCTTCTTGACCCGCATACAGGTTATAGAGCAACTCTAGTAAAGGGCAACTTATAACACGTAACTAGTGTTGCCTTACTGGCATTAAAAGAGGCATCCAGGCAGGTATTTGGGCCTGGGTTAGATTTGCTGTGCACAGGTGGGGATATAGATGAAGATACACATCTACATCTAAATCTGCTTCTGTGTGAAGATATTAATTCGTGAATTGAAGCGACTGGTTCATATTAGTTTATACCTCCAGAATCGTTTTGAAGATTATCCTCTTCTCTTTCAAAGAAAACACTTCTGAAAGAAAACTCTCTCTCTCTCTCTCTCTCTCTCTCTCTCTCTCTCTCTCTCTCTCTCTCTCTCTCTCTCTCTCCCCTTTTAAATTAGTTAATTTTACTTTTACCTTATGGCCCAATCTTAGGTTTTAACTTAACCCTTTAAGTTAAGTTAAAAGGCACTTTAACAATTATCAGTGTGATGCTCTGTAAATCATCTTTCAGTAGTAAAACCAATTTGCTACTTCTCTTCTTATTCGGGAGCTTGTCGGATAGTCCAACACCATATATAGTGGCACCTGATCAATAGCTAATTTGTTTAGAATGCCAAGGATCATTAGTGGTCTAATTCTGGCATGCAGGTAGGAAGTACAGCAAACATAAAGCATGGTCAGTTGTTCTTCCTGAAGCAGAGAACATGGAAGAAATTCTGTGCGAAAAGTCATTCTGTTGGAGGCTAATCATTTCGAAGGATGAATGAGGGCAGCTGTCAGGAACACATTACAGTGCAGCCAGCAAAAAGCACTGCTTCAGCAATTGAGACTGCCAATTGCCAAGAATAGCAAACACTGCGCTGACTGTTGACTTTAATAGGAATAGTTGTTGAATATTATGGCTAGGTCCTACTTAACTCCATTTATTTCTGAGATGATATGTATAGAAACGAACAGATAGAAGCACTAAATTAACAGAATTCAGTTAGAATGGAAGAATCTTCCTTGATCATATAATGTGTAAGTGCAACAGATCCAGAGTTGCAATTAGAAGTTTTGCTTACACCAAAGTTCAGGATTTCTTCTCAAAGAAAACTACTTGACACATATAGTAGTGTGTGTGTGTGGGGGGGGGAAGGGTCAGATTGGGAGACTTCAGAGGGGAAATCCCCTTACCCCTCCATAAGCATCCCACTCTGCAATGGTCTCCTTGGGTCTCCTCTCCTCTTAATGGGTCTCCTCAGACCTGCACCAGCTCTGTAGCTGGTGCACGTCTGGAGAGACGTGCATAGAGGCTGCTATAAGGGAGGATAGAATCAAGTGCATGCTGTTGCTGCTGGATCTACCCCTCCCGTAGCCTCCCCACTCCCTTCATCATCCTCCCCACCCCTGCCACTACCTTACCTGCTCCGGTGGGCACGACAAGGTCTGGCAATGTCCAGGGAGCACTGCTGGAATATGATTGGGCTGTCTGTGCTTTCTTGGGGGAGGGGGAGATGTTAACATCAATTGCTAACTCGCTAGGGATAAACTGTAGATCAGTGGCTTTCGCCTCCGGCACGCCCTAGCTCATGCAAGAGTCAGGCAGGCAGCCTGTAAGTCACTGCCATGCACACGCAGACCTGAAAGTATCAGCAGACCACAGGTTGGGAACCCCTGCTCAAGATGAACCAGTTATTTTTTGTTTCTGTATGAGATAGTTTGAGCACAACTCTGATGTGCTTAACTTTATTCAATAGAAGCTGCAGGATGTGAGGAATATGGATTTAATACTTTGCCCCATCTATGGCCTCAATCTGTGTTGGGCTCACCAGCAGCTGCTCTTTGTTCCATGAGAAAAACACCCAATGGTGGCTTCTTTCTTTGGGGAAATAATAGTCACAGGGGGCCCAATCCGGATTAAGACCGCAGCAGGGACCCATGCCATGGTCCCAATCCAGGTGTCCCTACATGGCTCCTAGTGAAGATGTTAAGCACATCTACTCTATGGGTGGTGTACATAATGGGTTGACTTGGATACCCTGAAATGGCATGTTTCCTGGGAGGGAGCAATAATGCAGAACTATCTCTGTTCTGATAACTTAGCAGTTTGATTTATAGAGACATGTATTTTACTTTTCCTGCATATGCGGTCAGATGAATAGACCTTGTAGGTAAAAAAGATATACACAGATGACATTCTGAACTAACAGATGAATGATGGATAGGAGAGTAAGATGATAGTGCCTAGTGAGAGGCTGAAGACAGATGGATAGCACGTGTACTGTATTATATAGATGCTATACATAGAGGCAGAAAGAAAAGGATTATAGATATGTTTGCACATCTTAAAACAACAAACACTTCAATATGATTTATTTAGTCAGGATAGGCTAAAAACTCACTGGTATAATAACAGGACCATTTGTCTTAGCAAGTATCTCGTTATTGGTGATCAATAATGTAGCTAAGATGATTGATTGCTTTGTTTTCTAGTGGCGCCTCAACCAGTCTAAATTATTTATTTGACATGGTGCCTCCTGGCAAATTCCAGAAATGAGTGATCATAAGTTTGCAGTGTTGTGTAAGGCGGATCTTCTTTTTGCATACATGGGGCCTGTTTCAGGTTGCACTGAGTGATACATGTATGATTGTGATGGAGTTTGAGAGACAGATTTGCTGACCAAATGGATTTGGACTTAGTTGGAAACAACAGCAACATACTCATTTTGGAATTTAAAAAATCTCACCTTCATTGGCTTCTTACATTGGCAGATACCAGAAGTGGCGATGGAGACATACGCTAGTTAAACTGAAACATGTGATGACATTTAGCAGAGATGCTTGAGCATCCCAGTGTTTGACCTGAAATCAAGTCCATTCTTTGCACAGATCCTAAGCAAATGTCCACAAAAATCCAAGCCTTGGTAAGCCATAATGTAATATCTCACAAAGGCTTGAATTTGCCCATGGAAGGTCAAAACTTCCTGAGCATCAGCCACTCATAAATGTTCACAAAACGTCATATGGAAAAAGTGCCTTTGTGAGTTGTTAACCCACGAAGTTCAAACTTTCGCAGGTATTGATTGATTCAACTTGATTCTACTTGCAAACATTCAAGGAGTTTAGTATTTTGAGCACCTAGGGAGAATCTTGCAACACCTCTAGCTACTAGCATACACAGCTTTCAGAAATAGTAGACAAATTCCTGGGGTATAAATCTATTAATATACAATTCTATTTAAACCAGGAGTTCTTAACCTGTGGGGCCTGTACCCCCCTGAGGTGCCACCAAAGCAAGCTAAAGCCCTGATACATTGAAAAATATGAAAAAAAACAACTTTGATGCACATTTTTTTTGACAAGCTGAGGAAAAATTTAAAAGAATTTTGAATTTGGTTTGATTTTGGCCTTGACGACTGATAAGCCAATAAAACCCAATGATGTATTTTTTATTGGCCACAATGTTTATTTATTATTTATTTATTACAGTATTTTTATACCGCCTTTCTCATAGACTCAAGGCGGTTCACATAGGCAGGCTGACCATAAACCCCTATTTTTTCAAATTGGGTTTTTACAATGTTATTCTATGAGAAAAACTCATAGATCCCTCCATTTCTCAAGATGTTTCCCTTCATAGTGCAAATGTATTCTGACCACACAGCTCTTGTCTTTCCAAGCTTCCACAGGCAACCACATATCAAGCCTCAGATGGGTTAACAAGCTGTTATCCATTTCTTGCCAGCTGATACCTCCACAGTCTACATTCCTCTGCATTCCTTCACAAAGCTCCGACACTCCATCAGCGGCATTCATCGCCCTTCCAAAGCGAGGCCAGAGCTGACCCTGCTTAGCTTTTTCAGGCAAGGCGGGAACTCAACTTCCAGACCACACCTCCTGCTCTGTTGATTGCTTTCAGCCTTCTCATTGATTTTTTCCCATATTTTTGATGTCTACAAATTCTGTGACATGAACATTTTTTTTCTTATGATTGAAATCAGCAGTTCAAGCCTAGGCATGTCTACTTAGAAGTAAGTAGACATGCATTGTGTGTGTGTGTGTGTGTGTGTGTGTGTGTGTGTGTGGTGTGTGTGTGAGAAAGAGAGAGAGAGAGAGAGAGAGAGAGAGAGAGAGAGAGAGAGAGAGAGGCAGCAATGCCTGCCAAATCCTAACCCCCTTCCTAGACCCAATCCTGTGGTCAGGTTCATGCGGATCTACGCCAGCGGCTTTTCTGGTGCAGGTCTGAGTAGACCCCTCTGTGCTGTGGCGGCTTACCCCTAGGTAAGGGAACAAATGTTCCCTTACCTGGAGGAGACCTCTTGGGCTGCCCCCCACCACCACATGATGCAGCGTGAGCTGTTTTGGTGCAGCTGCGTTGTTGGTGGTGGGGAAACATAGGATTGGGCTGTAAGAGGAATCTGTCAGCAAGTGGCCAGTATGCCATCAGATTTTTGGCACTGTAAATGTGCCAACTTATCAGGGGAGGGACTGAAGCTCAGCAAAGGAGCTTCGGCTTTGCATGCAAAGGGTTCCAGGTAGGGTAGAAAAAACTGCCTTTCTGAAACCCTGGACAACTACAATTGCCAGTCAGTGTCAACGAAACTGAGCTAGATGGACCATTGGTCTGACAGTAGGAGTCAGCTTTGGATGCTCAGCTTTATTTCCACACATTTTGATAATTGAGTTTAGCATTGTTTTTATGAGTGTCCTGGTTTGTATTGGTTTTATAGTGTTGGTCCTTGTGCTTTTATTTAACTTATATTTATTGTGTCTTGCGGCAACTGTTATTTTACTGTATGCTGCCCTGAGAGTTGATACTCAGGAGTGGTATAGAAATCATCTAAATAAATAAAATCTCTCCTGAATTGTAATTGGCAAGAGTGAAGGACAAAAACAAGCAGAAAATCCATAGGATTATTAATGTGCTTGATTACAATTGCTTGGTCCTGAACTGCTTTTTAACTGGGGGGGGGGGGAGAATAACAAATTTTGAATATTAAAATGATTCAGCTGTGTGTCACACTGTGTGTCATACTCATTTTCATGCCACAACATGAAACGGAAGTATGCATTTGAATGAAAAGCTCAGCAAGGACTGGGATATAAGAATTCAGAAGCTGAATTGTTTGAGCTGGTTGTTTGAACTAGCTACAGAACTGGGTCAACATTTCACTAGACATCAAAGCACATGAGCATTGTAAATTAAAAACACAATTGTTTTGAATAACTACGCACAATGCGCTAATGGAAAAATTACTACGTATCACCAAACAGAGTAAAATGTTGTTCATGCCTCTTGTACATCTTGGCATCTTGTAAAATTGATGCCATTTACAAGAGGCATGTTTGATGCCTCAAATGTGAGGAAGCGTCTCAGTAAAACGGGATGGCTTTCCCAGTGCTGTGCATGTTCATCCGTGGTAGGATAGAGAAGTCTCTTCACCAAAGCAAGCTAAAGCCCTGATAAATTCACACTTGTGAATTTCAGTAATGGACTCAAATCAATATAATATTTTCTACCCTGGAGTGACCATTTGACAAGTAGCTGGCACAAATATGATGCAGGGTCTCTCCATATAGCTCTGCCCTCAACCTTGTGGTTGAGGTGAAACTATTTCAGCACAGCCATTTCAATCCTGGCTCCATGAAAATCTCCTCCTGTATAGATCAAATCTATACAGAACACTCTTTAGTACTAGAATGGAGTGCAGCAGAGATGTTAGTGGAAGCAGGGTTGGCACCAGATTGTGCTGAGCCCTGGGGTAATGCCAGGTCATGGTTTCTCCACACTGGAGTCCCATAGCTTACTAGACAGGTGGCAACAACATAATGCTTCTCTTTCCCACTCTCAGAGGGTGGGGACAAAGAGGAGCTACTGCTGTTGTGACCTTCAGTGAGAACTCCAAGTTTATTTATTTTATTTTAGGAATTTGTAGCCCGCCTTTCTTCCGAGGGCACTCAAGGCGGCTTACAGCATATTAAAATACATAAACACATTAAAACAATTTAAAAACACATTAAAATAATTAAAACACTTAAGTTAAAAATAAACAACCCCAGTGGGTCACCAGCATTTACATATATTAAAACCATTTGTTAAAAGGTCAGCCCACCATGTCAGACATTAAAAGCAGTCCTGAATAAAAACGTCTTAAGGCCCTGCCGAAAGGCCTCTAAAGAGGAAGTTGTTCTTAATTCCAAGGGGAGGGAATTCCACAATTGGGGCGCCACCGCCGAGAAGGCCCTATTCCACGCCACCATCCCCCTCACTTCTGTCAATGGCGGCACGGTTAACAAGTTCTCGCCCATCTACTTGTAGAGGATGGAAATGAGAGGAGTTGCCAGAACTGTTGAAGCTTTTAGTAGCTTTGGCAGTTACTCTTCCCTCTCCCCATCATTGCAGGACCTAGGAAAGGGCTACTGGTCAGTTCGGAGAAATGGAGGAGAAGGAGCTGCCACATGAATCAAGTCATGGTGACACAGGTGCATTTGGGGAATATTCAATTCCAGGGTAGCATTCAAGGTCAATCAGCTCAGGGACTAGCTGAGGGCCCAAGCCCACCAGAGGGCTCATGTGGCTAGGTCAACCCATTAATCTTCAGTACCGGTAGGAGTGGAAGTGCCTAGTGCCACTTCAGAGGACAGAGAGCACAATAACATGAGGGGCCCAGTACAGGCTTTTGCCCGAGGACCCCCAGGATCCTGGCACCTGCACTACTCCTATTTGCAGATGGGGGTTCCCAGCTGCCTATTTGTGCTGCTACCATCACAAAGCATGTGGCTGGCTCTCAAGTCCCAGGTGGGTGGGTATGGACCTGTCCCACCTATGATGGCATAGCAGCCCTGAGTAGGAGGAAAATAAAGGATAGATGGGCATATTTTTTCCTGAGGACAATCATGTTATGCCATCTACGGGTCTGTAGTGCTCAGGGCTAATTGGATTTGTGCATTTTTGTGTTTTCCAGATATTCACATTCATTCACACAATGCCTCGAGGAACTTTTGTTATATTTCCTATTCACACTGGATTAATGTGCATAGCAAAGGTGAGACAGACTGGACAATTACCATGGAAGCCAAGAACAATTAGTTCTTATTTGCTTAACACTGTTTCCTAATGTGCAGCTGTAAAACTTTTCACAGGATCTTTTAAATACAATTGACTTTCCCTAGCTGTTTCCTAATATTTCAAAGTGAATGCAGAGTCTGACAATTGCAATCAAGCTAATGCAGGTCGATAACCATTTTCTTTTAGTTAAATAGGAACAATCAGTGATACAAGCCGAGACTGAGAGTGATTGTCTATTTGTCTGTTTGCTGATCTCGTGCATCAAACATATGAAAGGCATTGTAAAACATGCTGAGTTTCTAGAGAGCACATTGCAGAATATTCAGTAAGGATGGGGGACAGTGGAACCACACTGTTTCCTGCAACGTAAGTCCCCTCTCTTCTACTTCCTGCTCTGCTTTCTGGCTCTTAGTTTTTCACTCACACATCATTGAAGGATAAGCTTTTATGTGATTGTCTTGGACACAGATCTTCCACTGTTCCTTTTCCTTGCCATGGAAACATCTGAAAATTCTTCTGTTATTATGACAGAAGCAAAGCTGGGTGGCAGAGCAGTTTCAGATGTGTCAATATCACCTGATATGCTTGATACCTAGTAAACGGAAATGGGAAAAGATGATAAAATGGGAACAAGTCCACTGTGGTTTCATGCATGCAGTGGCATAGCTGGCCTCCCTGCTGCCTCCACGCTGCCTGTTGGGATGTCAGGTGGCATCGTGACATCACTTCCAGAACAGGCGGTGGCGGCTTTGCGATGTTCCTTCTCCCTTGGAGGTGCTTCCAAGGGAGAAGGAAGGGAGGGGCAGAGAGTTTGGGCATGCACAAAGGCATGGGGGGGACCTAAGTGTGCGACTCCAGGCTCATCCAGTCATGCAAGGCTATAGGCTTTCCCGCTTCAGCCGCCCACCATGATCGTATCAGCTTTGGGCACCCACCGCTCCTTGTTCCGCTGCCACCTTCCTCAGAATGATCAGAAGGTGGGCGGCCAGGAGGGCAACCATGTGGAGGAAGGGGTGTCGGGTGGCCAGGAGGGCGACAGCATGGAGGAGCGGGGCTGCGGCAGCAGAGTGCCCCCTCCAGTAGTGGAGCCCGGGGCAGATCATACCAGCTGCTTTGCAGTAACTGCGCCACTGCATGCATGCATTCTTTCAAATGACATTTAAGTATAGAATGTGGGGAATGGTACGTAACCAACAACATCTTCCATTGACGATCAGAAGAAAGCCTAGGTGCATGGGGTTCTCTTCCTGTAAGTGGAATCCCAGGGTCACAAAGCTATCTTGTACTGAGTCAGCCTATCTATAAAAAGGTAAAGGTGACCCCTGACAATTAAGTCCAGTCATGTCCGACTCTAGGGTGTGGTGCTCATACCCATTTCAAAGCCAAAAAGCCAGCGTTGTCCGAAGACACCTCCGTGGTCATGTGGCCGGCATGACTCTCCTTGCCGCAGCGCGTAGCATGCGACTATAGTTTGATCCATTGTCAACATAGACTGGCAGTAGCTCTGGAGGGTTTCAAATAGGAATTTGTCTCTGTCCTACCTGGAGATGCTGAGGATTGAAACTGTGACCTTCTGCATGCAAAGCAGGTGCCCTGCCACTGAGATACAGTTCTCCCCTCCTGTATCAGGCAGCCAGAATAAAACAGAAGGTTTGGCTGAGTCCAAGCCAGGCTACCATATCATACGGCTGAAGGGCTGAATTGAGTTTGGTGGGTTACAATGTGTGTGTGAGCTTCGTCTAAATGAACCAGCAGCACCACATCAATTACTAGGCATGGTAAGAACTACTAGGACATGAGCAAGTGAAAGTTTATATGACCAGCAATAAACCCTTACATGACCACCTTTATACTGGTAAGAACAATGTGTGCCCAAAATAGGTTTACTACTTGTGTAGAAAACAAAGACAGTCCTGCAAATTTCTCCTCTCTCTCTCTCTCTCTCTCTCTCTCTCTCTCTCTCTCTCTCGCTCTCGCTCTGCAGCACCAACTTTTTTTAAAGGCTTCCATCATTTGTTATGTTTTAGACCAGGGGTGGGGAACCTATTTGGGGTGGGGGGCCATTTTCCCATTTCCCCCCACGAAATCTTTGCCCCCCACCGCAAATTTGACCCCCCCCACGAATTTACAGGACCCACCCACCCACCCACCGCCCGCTCGCTCGCCCGCCCGCCCGCCCGCCGCTCACTCACCCACCCACCTCTCGCTCAGCTCCCTCCCACCGACCCACCGCTCGCTCTCGCTCAGCCAGCCCCCTCCCTCCCACCCACCCACCCACCCACCACTCGCAATTAATTAATTAATTAATTGTTGGGGGGTGTCCCGGTTTAGAACTGGGAAAATCTGGTAAGCCTATGCATGGGCATAGCATTCTCCCTCAAGACCTGTACACATTATCATTCTTTCACACAGTAACTACACAGCTTTTAAGATCGATATATTTTTTCCTGCCTAGCCAATCATGCCTTCTTTGGGTTCCCTATCTTTAGAGATGAGTAGGGTGGAATGCCTTCTGCAGGTTGCCTGCCACCAAACCTGATGTCCTTTCTGCAGCAGACCTTTTATTAGCTTTTGCTTTAAAATAAATAAATAAATCCTGGGAGTAGGATCCAGAGTTGCTTGCTCCAGAGGAAGGGAAAGTCTGGATGCTAACCATGGTGGTTTTTTTTTTTTAATTGTGACTGAATGATCATGCATATCCCTTGCTGTGCTGCTGTTTTATGTGTTGCTATTTTGATTTTTTTTTCTTGCTTTTAATTTATCTGGGAATCTGTGGACTGAAGAGCATGTTAAACAGAGAAAGGCATAAAGAACAGGCAGACATCAGCAGGGAACGTGTTTCCTGCCATATGAACTCAGGCTGCCTTCTTCCAAGTCAGACCATTGGTCCACTAGGTCAGTATTATCTACACTGACTGGCTCTCCAGAGTGTCAGACAGGGACCTTTCCCAGCTATGCCTGAAACTGAACCCATGAATTTTTGCATGCAACGCACGTGCTCACTGCGCCATGCGTATGAAATTTCTACAATAGGGAAAACCCCACCTGCTCATTCCTACATTACAGTCTGTTACAGGCATGAGAGCCTTGCCGGAAAAAGTTGCCAACCCTACCGAAAGCCCAGAATCTATTTCCTTCCATTTTCCTCTTCATAATTTGGCCTGTTCATAGAATCATAGAGTTGGGACTGTGGATGTCATCTAGTCCACCCCCACCCCCCGCTCAGTACAGGCAACTGCGACCACATCTCTGACAGGTGAACAGCCAACCTCTGCTTGAAACCACCCCAGGGAGAGCCCACTTTAATGGTCATAATAATAAATAACAATTCTGTTAGCTTTATAGGGGCTGCTTTTGCCTATTTTAATGTTTAAACTCAGAAGCATTCATGCTTTGTACTGATAGCCACCTTTAAACAGATTATTGTTTATCATTTGAAAACAAACTTGAAAAACTATATTCCAAGACTATTTCTTTTCATTTCCCTCTCTAGAGCTGCTGCCGCCCTCTCAAGTCTTTTGTCTCCCTCCCCCACTTCTCTCTCTTAGGTTTCCTTCCATGCTTTTTGTTTAATATAATTTGCACAGACAGCAAAGAGAGAGACAGTGACTGTCACCAGCAGTTTCAGTCATCTAAGGGATAACATCTATTGAAAGCACTGAATGACATTTACCCACGGAAATAATGAAGGAAAAAAGCTTAAAGAGTTTAGTTAAATTTGCATCCCTAAAGGTGACTTGTTAGCTCTGGTGATAACTGGAGTGTTAATGCGGTTATAGAGGCTACATCAGTTGATTTGGTATGTCATTCCCAATTACCGCAGCCCGAATTCATGAGAGGCAATTACATTCTGAGTGAGAGAATTTGGAAAGTTGATGGGAACTTTTCTAGAGGCCGTCATCGATATCCATAAAGTTTTGTCTTTGTCATTTGTTAAATATTCCAAACAAGTTCCTTAGCTGAGAAGGACAATCTGAGGATGAAAGATGCAGGTTTTCTGAAGCCCCTGGGAACTTCTGCAAATAGCTGAAAGAAGGGGAAAAACATATATTTTTTATGGCTTAACCTCCATCCCTGGTTCATTTTCTGTCACATGTCAGATGGAAGATGATCAATGTACCAGCACAGTGAGTAATACAAATCTCTAGGGTCAGGGAACGACTTCTTGTGCAAAATTAGTATTGCTGTCACAAGTGGATGAACGTTATATATGGGCGATGCATACTTGCTATCCTTGAGGTTTTTACTGAATATAGGCCTAGTTCTTACAGAGATGGTAAACCTATGTGTGGGTTCCACACTTGGGGATGTGGAGGAGGACAATTCACAGGGCTGAATGTAAATCATTCTCTGCAAACAAACATGTCATGGACAGTGATCACACCAGAAAAAGAAAAAGAAAAAAGTGATGGCACAGAAGATGCAAAATGTAATTTAGAGTTGGCAACTTTTGTTCTTCATGTTATATTTCTGAAAGGGAAAAAATGGAATATTTCACATTAACAATTCTATGTAAATCCTATGTATTTTGATGAGGATAACGTCCAAGTAAGCATGCTTAGGATTGCAACCTTATTTTAATTTTCGTTTGTGATTTCAGCACTTTCAGCACTTTCATTTCAGCACTTTCAGCACTTTCATATGCTGACAGAGTGTTTTTTCTCTGACGTAGTGAATAATAATAGAACATCTATTTCATGTGGTCTGCAGAAGTGTGCATGTGAATAGGCTTGCCACCATTTTTCCTATTAGTACAATACCTATGCCAGAAAAGGAGGGGGGAATGAGGCTTCAGGAGTGACCTGAATAACTTCGAAGGGCTTCAAATTTGAAACCCATCAGTTTCAAATTTCTGTTACCTATTGATAGACGTGAGCTAAGATGTAGGTGGAGGGGGCAGACAAGAACACAGGGCCAGGACTTATGATACAGCAGGAAGGTTCAGGTGCTGCTTTCAGCGCAATCCTGTGTAATGCTGCGCCAGCAGAGCTAGAACTCCGCCGGCACACGATGTTGCAAATGTGCTGTAAGGCACATTTGCGGCACTTGCGGAGTAAGTGGTGCTGGTGCCGAGGCTGGCGACTCTCATTCCGCCACTGGAAGGCTGCGCCACTGGACGCAGGTAAGTCCTGCGCCCAGAGGCGTTGCTGTTGCCTGGCGAGGCGGGCGGGGCTCCCTGAGGTGACGCGCACGTGCGCGCAAAAAGGTGACTCGGGCACACGCGTGCGCCGCCTCCCCTGTGCGCACACAGGCGCGTCGCCTGGGGGCCTCCCGCCCGCCTTGCCAGGCTGGGAGAGCCGGCTCGGGGACGTCTTTCCCTCAAGAACAGTCTGCACATGTGCAAAAGAACGTTATAAATAACGTTCGCGCAGTGGGCCTTCCACAGAAGGCCCCAGGCAGCCGGCCGGGGAAGACGTCCCCGAGCCGGCTGCAACGATTGAGGGGGTGCCCGGAGCGGGCGCCCATCGGGCGTCTTCCCAAATCGCGGCGTGGCCTATGGCTGTGCCAAAGATTAGTAAAGGGGCTGTGTCCGGGGGTGAGGGGTCACTAGGGTGACGTGCGCGCCCGGCCCTGGGGCAGCGCACGCCCTAGTGACGTCTCTGCCTGCGCCGGGCGGCGGAAGGGTGTGGGGAGGGCGGGCCAGGGTGATGGGGGAGGGGTGATTGGGCCACTGGGCCCAGAAGAGGGACGGGGCTATTGGTGGTGTGCTCTGCCGATATCCAAAGCCCTTCCTGGGCCAGGACGACCTTACACGGCCTCCAAGGATTTGTGCTGGGCATTTTGCCGGTGCACATCCAGGGAGGCCCATTGAGGCAGCTGGAACTGACACAAGGGAAAACGGATGAACGTCCGTTTTCCCCAAAGTGTGCTCCAGCTCCGCCTGCATGGCCCTGATCCTGCGCAGACTTTGTGTGCTGCGGCGGATGTTACACAGGATTGGGCCGTTTGAAACCGTCTTCAATGGACCTGAGCTGGGAAATGTCAGTCCTAGCAGAAGACAATCTGATAAACTTGCCTCAGGGCAACAAAACCAGTCTGTTTTGGCCCCAGATCCAAATGAATTGATAGATAGGGAAGAGGACAAATGAAAGTAAGCCTGGATCATGTCTCCCCAGGAGGTGAGTGAGAGCTTGTGTACGTCATTTCATTGGATGAGGGGTCTGAGGAGACACAGACAGTTGAAGTAGAACCTATTTTGGAGCAAACATGCATTGGCTAGCACTCTAACATACTTTATAGATTTATTTGGGATTTTTTCCTCACACTATTCAATTTTTATATGTTTGTTTTAAACTATTGCAACCTTCTCCAAGAGCTTGGTATGAAATATGCTTCATTTAAAGATGAAGTTCAATAAGTTGAAATAAGGAGCAAGAGAAGAAAACACTCTAATGAAGACATTTGCAGTTGATTTGTTGTTGTATATAAGTTTAGTGGGGCATGGCTATTGATGTGTGTGTATTAATAAAGAAAAAAAAATACTCTACAGTATATATCTGAAATTCCTGTCCTTCAAGGTAGCACATGGCTCTAGAAATGGAGGGGTTGATGAAGGGTGAGCTACTTGTCTAGGAGGGCATGTCCACTCTCCTCTCCAGCACTGCCTGTGGCAATGGTGAATGACCTCTGACTTTTCTGTGTGGTGGGAATTTTTGTATGGAAAAGCAGTCCATTGTGTGAGCACCCACTTGCACTCTGAACCACCTCGGTGAGCACTCAAGTAAATTAAACATCTCTTTAAATGTGCCTATGCTGATTGCCCACCGCCCTCGGGTTGAGCAAAGAGGAGAGGCCAGCACAGCTAATCAGCTGCAGCATGGGATGATGGTTGATGATGCACCAGCCATTGCCGTATCCTAGGCCCATTGTGGCCTGCACCGGTGTGGCCTGGGCTCTTTTTGTGGGAAGGGGACATTCGTCCGCTACTTCCAATGTAAGCCGTGTGGGACGCAATGGTCCCCTCGGATGCACGCCAGCTCTGAATCTGGCATGCGTTCGGGGAGGCCATGTAAGGCTAACCCAGGCTGGGAAGGGGCATAGGATATTGGTGCATCTCAGCAACGATGTCCCTGATCCCTCCCAGCCCGGGCCGGCCAGTGGCCTCCTCCCTTGCTGCCTGCTCTCCCCACGCCCCTGCACTAACTGGAGCAGGACTTACCTGGGTCGACCAACGCGGGTTGTGGACAATGGCCTAGTAGGCAGTGCTGGCCTTGGCACCGGCGCTGCTTACTCTCCAGGTGCCGCGAATGTGATTTATGGCACTTTCGTGACACCCAACACTGGTGGAGCACGTGCTCCGCTGGCATATAGTTACGCAGAATTGCGCCGTTAAACTTGGAAACTCCTCTTATTAAAGAAATGTAGCAGCCGGCGGCTTGAGCCACATCAGCACAGTGGCATGTGCAGAGGAGGAGTTAACTCTTTCCTTTTGCACCAACAATTTTCCCATATGCCCCTGAACTGCTGTTTGCCAAGTGGCACCTCTAAAGGAGCTATTGTCAGTGGGAGACCACATGCCATGATCCACATGCCTGGATTGCGTTCTTCCTCACAGCTGCATTTTCTTCAATTAGAAGAGCTTCAGGGTGTAAGTAATCAGTTAATGAGGACTTAAGAAAACATGTGCTCTCGCCCCTAAACATGACACATTTCTGAAAGCAAGTTTTGTTATGGTAGGTTTTTGGATGTATTAGCTTAATTTTGGTTGGTAAAACTTCTAAATATGATTTGACTTTCGGTCTATGCTGACTTTGCTAACTTTTTAACATAATGAAACCATCAAATATTCATTGTGTAGAAGCCTAATAACTGCTACACTGTATCAGTGTTCTGACTGGCTTATTGACTGTTGGACCCACCCTAATCCTTTAGGATGAGGTGGGCTACGAACACAACCAGCAGACGTAACTCGCCTTGTGACTTAGAGATGATGCGAACATTCAGTCAGAGTGCTCAGAAAAGCGAATGCTCCCGTTGGGGTGCTTGTGAGCAGAATTGAGAGAAACACCAGCCTGCTTGAGCTTTTGTGAGGATCCGATTGACTGCTTGCAAAGGCTCAAACGCGAAGCACCCACTGCCGCCACTGACTCCCTGTTTCCCCATCCCCAAAGCGAAGTGCACTTCCAGGGCCCTGCTGGCTTTTTTTTTCTTGGTAGAAACTGGAAGTGAAGCTAAAATGTGCATAATTTCCACTTGGGAAAGAGCCCTCGGTGATCCTTCTTCTGGGTGGAAATGACAGAAATAGCATTCCCACTGGGGATCCTGGAAGAGGAGGATGCTGCTGGGGCTCTAGTTGCTTCTACCCCACCTAAAGGTAAGCACTTTGCTTTGGGGGAAGGTGACTTGGACAGTGGCAGTACCCGTGTGTGGGAGAATGTTGCATTTGAGCCTCTATGAACAGTTGTGAATCAACCATATGCAGAGACTTAAGGCTTGGAATGCACGTTAAAGGTTGATCTCATCGTGAGCTGAGGTGCTAGTGTGTCCTTGAGGATTTGTGCATCCAGTTGCTCTAGAACCTGTGACACTGTACAGTCACAGTCTGGTCATTGAGAAATAGCCTCCAAGGAATTACCCCAAAATAAGTTATTCAAAAGGTCTTGTAACACCTGTTTGTCCTGTTTGTCCTAACAGGCTTTAGAAAAACACCACAACTGCATGCTGATTGCTAGTAATCATGTTTTTGTTCTCTACCATTTTATTGTTTTTTTCCCCCTTTAATGAATCATTGTAGTGTTATGTGCCGTACATTCAGGAGAGGAAGGATAGAAGCATTTTCAATAAAACTACAGGAGTTTTCTTGGGGTTCCCAAACCCCCAAGTATCATCAAGGGCCCCCACCTGCATGCTGCTGTTTTCATTTAACAGCGGCTAGCAAAGCCATCAGGGCATCCTTGTCCTTCAAATGCTTTCCTTATAAACAGGGCACATTCATCCTGAATCTTTCAAATCAATACCCAGGCAGTAGGATGATCTGCATACCAATTGGCTCACAAATTTATATCCTGTCTGACTCTGCCAAAAATATTAAAAATCACTCATGAAACAACAGCTCCTTGTAATCACATCAAGCCAGACTTCAATCATAATTCAGGCATATAAAAGCCTCTTGGTTCCAGATGTATTAAAATAGTTTCTTTTCATTTTCCAATTTCTGCTTTAGAAACCAACTTTCCATTGGAGGGAGGGCCCTGCATGTTTTTTACACCATGTGGTTGATTCACCTCCCATCAGCGAATCCCACCTTTGTATTGACTACAAATATTTTCCCCTCTGTTAAGAAAAAGGGAATGTGACGGGGTAGCTCAAATGATTGATAAAGGGCATTACAGAAGAGAACCTTTTCACCTCAAGATCATCATTTCAGATCAGGCTCTTATGAATTACGACGGAAAGTCATTACCTTTACATTTCAGTTGAGGACATTACATGGGATGAGTTTGATCATTCTGGGGCCATTTTTTTTAACAGATTGAAAAAGTTACATGAAAAAAGGGGGCAACAATTCACCTTTGTCTGTAGTACCTAAACAGATATTAGCTGACAATTGCTCATTAGCAGGCAGAACAGAATCTCTTCTGAAAAGGGCTATGTAATTGTATGCAAGGCCTAAGCTGTTCCAGAGTATTCAGCTATTTGCTCATTATGCTTATTTGTTCATTATGGCAAGAACATTTTGCAAAGACAAATTCAAGTGTCTTGCTCAATCCCACCTCAAGATGATAAGATGTGCTGGTAGCAAATGCTTTTTCTTCTGCTGCTAATGGTGGGGCAAATGAGTCACCTGAGTTGTTTTCTGCAAAGAGAAACTGTTGTGTTTCACACTGCACTTCATTCTGCCGAAGAGCAAAGGAGTTGCCAAGGAGTGGAGAGGAACAGAAGGGTTTCCAAGAGCTGGGTCAGTGGTCATAAGCATTAGCTTGCACTGAGTCTTGCTGAAGGAATCCCTCCAGGCACCTTCAGTAGTAAGCTGCTCAAAGACAACAAGAGGATGGCTTTGCTCATTGGAGCAAAGTTGGTATAAATATTGTGGAAAATGTGGCCGCAAATTGACAGAATTCTGGACTTCATACCGCAGGTGTGTGTTTGCCTGGCTGTTTGTGAATGCTCCCTACTTTTAGAAAAATAACCAAAACAAAAACCCTACAACCACACTGTGTATTATTATTATTATTATTATTATTATTATTATTATTATTATTGAATTTCTATCCCTCCTTTCTCTCCCATAGGGGGACCCAAAGTGGTGGACTCAAAGTATATAACAAACTAGCACATTAAGGAAAAGTCTACTCTAAACTCTTCCCCCTCATATGATGGTTTATTAGGTAAAGGTAAAGGTATCCCCTGACAATTAAGTCCAGTCGTGTCCGACTCTAGGGTGTGGTGCTCATCTCCATTTCAAAGCGGAAGAGCCAGCGTTGTCCGAAGACGCCTCCGTGGTCATGTGGCATGCATGACTCTCCTTGCCGCAGCGCGTAGCATGCAGCTGGAACACGGAGCGCTGTTTACCTTCCCGCAAGCGGTACCTATTTATCTACTCGCATTGACATGCTTTGGAACTGCTAGGTTGGCAGGAGCTGGCCAAGCAACGAGCACTCACCCCGTCGCGGGAATCGAACTGCCGACCTTTCGATCGACAGCTTATGGTTCAGCGGTTTAACCCACTGAGCCACCCGCTGGCCTCTGATGCAGGGATTTGTTTTTACACAGGTAAGAACTTCAAGAGTGGTAGCCATGTTACACCCCAATCCTATGGTTTTCCATAGGACAACACCATAGGACAACTGCCATAGCACAGCCCATTTTGGGCTATGTACTATGTGCACATAGTACATAGCTCAAAATGGGCTGTGCTGCATACTATGGTGGGGGAGGGCAGATCGGGAGGCTTGGGAGGGGAAAGGGAAAATATTTTCCCTTACCACTCTGTAAGCCCCTCAATCGCCAACGGGTCTCCTCACACCTGTGCCAACTTTTTAGCTGTGCTTAAAGCCCCAGTGCTAAACTTCAAAGCCCTTATCTAACACAAAGAGCTGATTTAAAAAGATGCATCCTTTAATCCCCAGCCTATCAGCTGTTTGGTGCGAGATAAGGTCTTTGATGTTTAGAACTGTTTAGTTTAGAACTGTGCTTATCAGCACCATTAGATGGTGTTGTCAACTCACCAACGGATTCACTTTACATTGGAGATTTCAGAAGGTATCCCAGTCGTTAAACGGGGGACACCTGTAATGTGTATAGGGCCATTAGCACATGGCTTTGCTTTGAGAGGCAAATAAGATATTATGTAAAAATGATATGCCATATCCGATATGGTGACTGTTTATTCAGCTTTTGTTTAAAAAAAACTCAAGGAATAAAAGGAATTGGAATGAAAGCCACTAACACCTTCTTTCTGTTACTTTATCAGATCTCCTTCAAGGGAAATATGACTGAATCAAAATACTAACACAAGGAAGTTGTGCTGCGGGCATCAAGATAGAGACCTTCAGTCTGAATATGCATAAAATATTCGCAAAACCAATCAACATAAGCTGTGCTTTCTGATATGAAAATAAATATATAATAGCTCTTGAACATGACTGGTCATAATGTGTTAGTATGTGTCATTTGTGCTTTTGAGATGGCAAATGAATATGGAATACAAATTCCATTAAAATGCTTGGTACTTGCTTCCTCTGTGTTCCATAGCAATTTTAAGCTCTGAGCATAATCCAGCCAATGGTAAACATGCTTTTATATCCCTTTGACAGCGCAATCCTGTGTAAGGATCCGGCCGGTGGCCCAGGGCCGCCCGCCGGATCCTGAGCCCAAGCTTCCCGCCCAATGGCGGGCCGGAGGTCTACTTGGGGAAGGGGATGCCTCCTTGGAGGAAGTCAAAGGAGGCCATGTAACAATGGAGCCACCCGGCAGGGACGGGAATATGGCGGGCGCCATCTCTCTCCCCCTCCCAGGCTGGCTAGGCCAATGGGTCCCCTCCCTTGCCAGTCAGAATGCCCACGCGGTCGTTGGTTGGAGCTCTTACCTTCCGCCAGTGGCCATGTCCTGGTCTGGCATTGGAGTGAGGGAGGCCGTCCTTGCGCCGTCCTCCCTTACTCTGAAGTAGTCGCGAACATGCTTTATGGCACGTTCACGACGCTTTAGAATGGCGGAACGCACTCCACCGTTCTAACGTTCCCCAGGATTGTGCCCTGACGTCTGTAGGATAAATCATACTCTGGATGCTTCTCCAACAGAAGGTGGAGAAATAAATCGACATAGTATATTTGTATATAATACAGCCTTTTATGCCATCTTTTAAAACAGCTCAGGGTACTTTACACTATAGTACTGATAATAATGACTTCAGTTCTGGCTTCATTTAGTTTCCAATTCTGTCTCTGGGTTACATTGTGATCTTGGAAATTAATTTAACCTTTTTTGCCCTCTATTTGCTGTCTTTCCCATATATAGCTTAGGTTAATGACACTTACCAACTGCATTAAAGGGGTTCACGACACTAGGCTTGGTTAAAAGGAGCTATATGAATGCAACGTGTTAAAGTTATCAGTTTTACTTTCAATTGGTCCCAACAGTCTGCTTTTAAGTGACAATTCCTATGTCGTGCTTTAGCTTGTAAACATTAAATAATCAGATCAAGATCACTTCACACTGTTTCAGCCACCTACACAGCGCATATTTACTCAGTGTCTGGGGAACCTCATGTTCTTATGTAACTGGAACCAATAAAGCTTCACATTTCTCTAGCATCGCTCATCTCAGGTTTTCAGATTTTTGTATGGACATTAATGACATTATCTTTATTATATGCCTATGAGGGATTATATGCCTATGCCTATTATATGCCCTATTAGGGAATGGGAAACAGCCAAACAACACTAAGAACAATTCTGGGAGAAGAAGAGCAAAAATCATCTTAACATTCTTCAACTAGCAGCATGTATCATAGTTAAAGGTACGTTTGAAAAAAAATATTTTGATGGTTTCTGAGATACACGCAGTGCATGTTCTCTCTCTCTCTCTCTCTCTCTCTCTCACACACACACACACACACACACACACACACACACACCCTTGCACCTATGACTTCATCTTTGCTGGTGCCATGCCTTTTCCTATTATTCAGCTTTTTGAATGGCTGGAGCCATGCCAGTTCCAGGTAGAACAGACTAAAGCATTCTGGGTTAAGTGCCTCTTGAGTGAGCAAAGGTGATTTTTGCAGATCTCCTCCTACCCCTGTAGCCTTCTATACCATATACCAGGGGTGGCCAACCTTCCACTATTAGGGCCTCTGCATTCTTAAGAGTTGTGTAGAAGACAGAATCTTGGCAGCTGCGAGTGCTGATGGTGCTGCTAAAGCAGCTGCACCTGCTGAAAGGCCCTCACCTATACAACCATTACAGGGCCAGGAGCATTCATGTTGACAGGTTGGCCACCCCTGCCCTATACATTTGTGTTGAAGAGGGTTCCTTAGTCTTCAGAAGTATATTTTTGAGGGGTGTGTGTCTGCATGCTCACATGCATGTGACTGCTGTGCTGAAGAGAGGATGAGGAAGTTGGCATGCATGGACTTCCTTCTGCTAGCGGTCCAGAAGATGCAACCCCCTGTCTCCCAACAGCAACCAGCCAGATGCATCTGGAACTCAAAAGCAGGGCATTAATGTGATGGAAATCCTTTTGATTATTGTTTGTTACACTTGATTGTTGCTTTGATTATTCTGTTTCTGTTAATTTTAATTGACCATGTGAGCTACTTTGGTAACAACGCACAGGACCATAAAGTAGGATATAAATCATTTAAATTATTTGTTTTCAACATCTGTACTCAGAGATATGTTGTTACCATTTAATTAGATTGGGTAATGCCTGTTGAAAGACACATATAGGATGCCTGACAGGTACTTTGCTTTGATCACACAGTTCCCCCCTAGACTTCCCAGCAGGGTGTGAGTGATTAAAAGGACCTGCATTGTTAGATCAACCAGAGTATGATCAGAGGAACGATCTCTATGGCTAATGCTTTTTTTTTTTTAAGATAAATGTTATTTCTGAAAAACAAACATCAGTATGTGAGCCAATGACCTTCCATGCTGTAATGACAGCATTAGGTTGAAAACATCATGTTCCTCTAATTATTAACGATGCTACCCAGCACACATTTGCCAAAGTCCTGCTCATTGTTTTGCAAAAGTAATGAAATTTCAGGAACACAACACAATACACCTTCAAGCTGTGAAAAGATTTATTTAGAGGTCACTCTGTGTTTTTCTTTCTTCCTTTCCTTTTCTGGACTATCACGATCAGTGCTATATTTGCAAACAGCATGCTGCTTATTTTATTCCTCTATCAATCACAAATGATAGTCTAAATGCATAAGGACAGTACTCCCTGATACTATTCAGCTGCCTTAGCTGTAAAACTCCAGATAGACTGGAATGTTGGCTTGGCAACACTGATGGCGCAATCCTGCTCAACAATCTGGTGGCGAAGTGAGCACTCCGCCACCAGAAGCCATAGCGAAAGTGCCGTAAAGCATATTCGTGATGACTTTAGAGTAAGGGCCGCCAGCGCAAGGCCGGCAGCCCTTACTCTGCCGCTGGATTGCCCCGATATCCCCCGGCGGGGGTGGTTAAGAGATCCCCTGGCAGGGGTGGTCCAGGCAGCGAGGTAGACTAGGGGCTGGCGGATCCGGCCCAGGGGGCAGGGATGGTGGTCGCCCTATCCCCGTTCCCTTCCTGGGCTGGATTTGCAGTTACATGGCCTCTTCGAACTTGGACCAGCAAAATAGCTGGCAGAAATCCAAGGAGGCCCATTGGGGTCTCCCTGCACTACACCCGGGGGAAGGGGGACGAATGTGCCCGAGTAGACCCCAGGAAACGGGGATAGGATCCGGTGGGCAGCCTGGGCCACTGGCCGGATACTTAGTAGAATTGGGCTGCCCATCAGAAACCTTCATCTGACAACCATTGCAGAGCTGGGACAAAGCACACTCAGTCCATACTGTAAGGAAATGGCTGGCCCAGGTACACGCTGACCTCATGGCTGTTATGAGAGAGGCAAACCAATTCAGGTTCTTTTTGGGTCAGGAAAAATAAAGATTTGATCTGGTTTTCCATTCAAATTCAGCTAGATCTGGTTTTTCTGAATTGGAATAATCCCTACTGGATTGACTCTGCTCCTTTAACTGAAAGACCCACAAGATGCCATACAAGAAGAGTGGACCATACTCCAGTCCTCACCTGCCCTGTCTCCACTCCTGCTCCTGCCCTTTGGTTAGACTTGTATAATTGTCTCAGTATGGCACAGTTCTGTCATAGCAGGGGCTCATCACAACTATTTATTTATTCAATTTTTATCCCATTTTCTCACAAAGGCACCCAAAGCGGCTCACAACAATATTAAAAGTACAGACAATTAAAATCAAATGATGAAATGCAAAATAAATGTTAAAAGCATATAAATATTAAAAAAGAAATAACCATCAGGGGACAGATCACATAAAAGAGCATAACTGATAACATAATAAAAGCACCAATAAAACCCGCAAGCACCAGGCACTAAAGGTTAAAATCAGAAACCTTGCTGGAAAAGGAATATTTTTAGACCTCTCTGGAAGGCTTCCAAAGAAGGAGCTATTCTTAAACCAAAATGGAGGGAATTCCACAGTGTACAGTATGTGCCACTATCAAGAAGGCCCTATTTTGTGCCACCAAACCTCTGTGACAGCATATCTAAAAGGGCCCTCTCTGATGACCGGAGATGACAAGCTGGATTATACAGGAGAAGGAAGACCCTCAACTATGCTGACCCCAAGTGGTAAAGGTCAAAACCAGCACCTTGAATTGGGCTCCAGAAGTGAACTGGCAGCCAGTGAAGCATCTGATATTTGGTCCTACTTGGACCTGTGCCAGTTCTATAGCTGGCACAAGTCCATGTGAACCTGCATTGGGTGATAGAGGCTGGGAAGGGGGATAGGATATCGGCATGCACCGCTGCTGCCAAAACCGCTCCCTTCCCGGCCTTGATCCACACCCCTCGCCAACCCCTCTCTGCCCCGTTCTGCCTGCTCCCTGACCTGTTCCATCCCTCTCCGCCTCCTTCCCACCCTTTGCGCTGACTTACCAACACCAGCGGGCATCCTCAGTCTGAAGTCTTCATATAATCTCTGGAGATCCTGATGCACAGGGAACAGAGGGGATGGATCATGCTCAGTATGAGTCAGGAAATGGTGTACCTATTTTTCAGGGAACTGGGAAGCCTGAGCGAGTCTTGTTATATGCCCCTATCTGGTGAAGACAGTCGTTGTGTCTAGCAAATTATATGTAAAGTTGATGGAAATTAATACAGATATTTAAATAGAAGTAGCATCTCTAAGCAATTTTCTCTCAAATGCTTAGCCATTTGGCAGATAATAATTGATTTTTTTTTCCATTTGAACGAAGAAGAATTGAAGCCCTTATTGCTGTGAATGATGTTTTTACTGGATCCATTTCTATTTACTTTTGAAGAAGTTCATTTCAGTTTGCTTTGAACTACTGCCCCGTATTTATGTGCATATGTGTGTGTATATTATGAAATGGTCAGAAAAAAAATTACTCTTTGTCAAAATGCTGAGGAATTTATAGTAATAGCTGGCACTTTTATAGTTCCATTCTCTGAAATGTACAGAAGATGTCCAATAGGACATGGCAAAATAGTGTTACAAGGTGGCTGTGAATTGGAAAAGGATGGCAAACTATCCAGTGAGAACAGCTGTAAGAATGCATGAAGAATTACACAACTTAAAATCCAGTCCAGAGTCATTTGAATGCTATCCTTTACAGGGGGATCCCCCTTGCCCACACAATATTAAACATAATATTACTTGTGCTTTTACATCGCATCCACTGGCGTCGCTGCAGGGGGGGCGGAGCTCTAAGTTCAGCTGCGATCCGAGCCTCCGTTACACAGGTGAACGAAGCGGCCCTGCCCCCTCGCATTCAGAACCATTCAAGGCAGTGAAAACAACACACAGGAGACTCCCTGTGCATTGTTTTCACCGCTTTGAATGGTTCCGAAGGCGAGGGGGCAGGGCCACCTCGTTCACCCGTGTAACAGAGGCTTGGATCGCAGCTGAACTTAGAGCTCTGCCCCCCCTGCAGCGACGCTAGAGATCTCATCATTAAAAAAATTGAACACTGCAGCAACTTCATGTAGGGCCAGTCCATCCATGAGGCTGATTGGGGCAGTCATCTGATGCAGAAATTTTGGATTTGGGGCTAATTTTGCCCATAAGCTAGAAATAGAATGCCTTGATTAGGATCTTTGTCAACCATGTTGAAATTCTCCCATGAGCCCCTTTTATAGTTCCATTCATTGTTGTCTCCTTTACCTTGGGAAAGGAACAGCACAGTATGTAGCCCCAGCTTGGACAGCAGATAAAGAAAGGCTTCCCGTTGAGCAATGCAATCCTATTATGTAAACAATGCCTTTCTCACTCTGCAAGGGCACTGCTGTGTACTGTGTGTTAGTTGTCTCACTTTGCTACCTTCATGTTTTGAGAAAGGACAGACCTTGGCTCTTCACTAAGCTGGAGCCTGGAACTCTAAACTATAGAACTACTTGCATGTTTATGGAGGTTGATGGACACATGTCTTGTCTTGTGATCTCTTTGTTCTGTATGGTATATAAGAAGTGCTCTCACTTTTGCTTTGGGGTCCATTCTGGGATGGTTCACATGTAGTGCTAAAATAAACTGGACTATTTTCTTCTTAATCTACAGCCTACGTATTCCATTTTTACAGCACAATCCTATCCAATTTACACCACCGTTGTAACCAGTGGTGCAGCGAGAATGGGAGGTCCCAGAACAAAAGGGGGATTCAAATCCCCTCCAAAGGGGGATTCAAAGGGGATTTAAATCTCCCCTCCAAAGCCTCCCGCCCTGTCCTCCACCGCTGGTTACACCAGTGGTATAAGTTGGATAGGATTGCGCTGTTAATCAATGATTTCGGTTACACACCTCAGGTGGCAGATTTGCTGGGGTACGTGCTTCTGCCTGCCCACCATCTCCTCATGCTCCCTTAATTCAAAGCAAAAGAGGGGAACAGAATAGAAGAGGGACCATGAAAAAGAGCAGGGTGGTCTAGTGTGAGCACCACTCTCCTCTCTTCCATACCCTTTTTTTGCTTCACGAAAGCAGCCTCACTTTCTCCGCTTCCTTTTTGAATCCCGGTGTCCTGTCTCAGCCTCTTGCCAGAGATCCACGAAGAGTGGTGTAGCAAGACCAGGTTGAGGGAGTTGAAAACTTTGGAGAATTCCAAGGGAGCAACTTGATCCAATGGAGTCTCACCTCCAACTGAGTTCAAATTATGGCGGAAGGTGGAAGATGAAAGGTCCTGGCCCCTCTCGGTTTTGGGAATACCCCCCTAGCTACTGTTTTAGAAGGCTGCAGGGAGTCTGATCTTGCTAAAACTGAGGAGAGTCAGGGTGAAGCTTGTGGACTTCATGAAGACTCCCCACACACACAGAGAGACCATCTCATCCCATAATTCTAGCACAGTTGTACCCCCATTGCATATCTGAACAAGCAGAGGCGGCGCTCCGGTAGGGGCGGGGCTGTAAGTATCGCTGCGGTCATAGTCTCTTTACCGAGCGAGGAGGAGGCAGCCCCGCCCCCTCACTGTCGGAGCCAGTCCCCTGTGGAGAAAGCAGCAGGCAAGAGACCCTGCCTGCTACTTTCTCCGCACGGAAATGGCTCAGACAGTGAGGGGGCGGGGCTGCCTCCTCCTCGCTCGGTAAAGAGACTATGACCGCAGCGATACTTACAGCCCCGCCCCTACTGGAGCGACGCTTCTGTGAACAAGTGTATGTAAGTCAAAGGCTCAACGTTTCATGTTCTTATTTTCTGTCCTAGTATAATTTCTACTCCTGTAAGGGCTGGAAATCGCAGGGACTTCAGCCTTGTCCAAAAGGGGGCAGGAAAACTGAATATAGGCTGCAATCTTATAAGGTTAGAAAATTTAGATCTTACCTACTGTAAACCAGTTCATAAAGCAGTATTTTTGTCTTCATTTTAAAGCCATATTGCTCCTCCTCTGTTTTCTAAGAGAACTTTAATAAAACATCTGATCAGTCAATGTGTCAATTCATTCAAAAACTCCCGTTACTTGTCATCACAAGATCAAGACAGTTGGAAGCAACATGTGTTTCCTGACCTTCCTCAGGGTCTCTGATAACAGTAGGCTGGAGGACAGGAGGCCTATAAGGTAAAGGAACTTCCCCTCGCTCGAAAGCCAGTCGTTACCAACTCAAGGGGCAGTGCTCATCTCCGTTTCAAAGCCAAAGAGCCAGCGTTGTCCAAAGACACTTGTGTGGTCATGTGGCACTGAGGCGCACGGAATGCTGTTACCTTCCAGCTGAGGCAGTATCTATTAATCTACTTGCAATTTCTTGCATTCGAACTGCTAGGTTGGCAGGAGCTGGGACCGAAGATGGTAGCTCACACCATCATGCGGCACTCGGGTCTCAAATTGCTGTACTGCCTACCTTCTGGTCTGCAGTTCAGCGTCTTACAGCCCATTCCAACCCAACTCCTCTCCAAGTCAGGCATAAGTGTGGCCTAAGTGCAGCCTAAGTTAGGCAGAAATTATGTCTGAGTTAGGTCAGAGGTATGCCTGAGTTAGGCAGGCTGCAGTTTCTGTGGCCCAGCACCACCCCAGGATCCAGGCAACACTTACCTCCCAGGCAGGCAGGCTCTCCAGGCTCGGTGTCTGGCTCGGTCATGTGCAGGCCTGTGTGTCTGCACGTGTCAGTGTCCATCCATGGCAGCTGCTGCAGTGTCTGTCTCAGCCCGGTCGCAAAGGGGCTGACCGCAGGCAGGGGGGTTGCGCCAGTCATGTGGTGGACGCAGGGCAGGTGACAGGTGAGTGAGGTGCCCGAGCCAGCTGCCACAGGGCACCCTGTGCATCAGCCACCTGCTGCAGGGGAGAGTGGCCGTCCCCCCTCCTGCAGAAGGCGATGACACCCCCATGCCACGTTGAGGCTGCACGTGGGAGTCATGGGGGGAGCGGGGAAGGGAAGGGAAGGAGGGGGGTGGGAACGTCACACACAAAGGGGGGGCTCATGATGTCTGGAACTGCCTCTGACATGACTTGCCCGTGCGCTGCCTGAAGCCCTGGACCTCCAGGGCCGGGGCAATGCACACAAAGAAGGCATCCTGGCGTGCCTTCTGCTCTGTGCCCCGGCCAAGACCGAGAGATGCCTTGGGCTTGTCTGCTGCAAGTGTGAAGGGCTCACGCAGCTCATCACGCCCCCAGATGGGGCAACGACGGCACCTCTCGGCAGGTGCTCTGGCAGGGTGGGGGGTGGCCAGCAGCCATCATCAGGGAGTGGGAGGGGAGGCAGACACACAGGCAGGCAGACAGGGGGTGCTGGGGAGGGGCACGGGTGGGTCGGAGACAGACAACAAGGCTGGTGGGAGAGAGATTCCGAGAGAGGGGTCTGCAGAGACCAATAGGGACACAGGGGTTGCTCCGCAGATGAAGGCAATGCAGAAACAGGCGCCTCTTATGCAGACGGACTGTGGGCGGAAGCGGCTGCATTACGGGTGGACCTTCGATGGAAGCGGCTGCATTACGGGCGGACCTTCGACGGAAGCGGCTGCATTATGGGCGGACCTTCGACGGAAGCGGCTGCATTACGGGCGGACCTTCGACGGAAGCGGCTGCATTACGGGCGGACGCCCTGGCTGGCGAGATTCCCGGTTGCTGAGCGGCCACTACACAGATGCAGCAGCCACAAGCGGCCCCGCTATGGGCTCCGTGGCGCCTGTCACTGTTTGCCTGCCTGAGAGGCCCCCCCTCCCCTCTGTCCCATGGGGATCTGGCAGCCTCCCTGCTGTGTTCTCCCTGGGAAGGAAGTGGCAGTCCCTGGAAGGGATTCATGCAGGGGCTTCAGTGCTGGGGGCTGTCTGTGTGTGGAGGGCAATGCTTGTGTTACATTGGGCACATATGCTTCAAGGAGGCTCTGCCCGAGGGGCATCTTTATTGTTCTGGAACGTTAGCAGAGATGGCCAGGCGAGGCTGCCAGGGGTAGTCACAGCAGCCAATCTGAAAGCAGCAGCAGTAGCACACATGCTCCATGGACCTGGAGACGCAGGCTCTCCCCCTGTGGAACCACAGCCTGCTCCATAGAAAGGGGAGGGACAGCAAGTAGGACAGCCAGGGAGGTGGAGCAGCAGCAGCGCCGGCAGCTGAGGAGGGTTGCAGGGCTGGCTCTCTGACCTCTGGCAGCAGCGTGGCAGAGGACCGTGGGGCAACCAGACTGCGGGCCCAGGGGTGCTCCCAGGAAGGTAGGTGGTAGTGGACGTTCCTGGGGAGACAAAAAACAAGGGGGTGTTACATGGCAGCTGGTGTGTGGTAGCAATCGCCAGTGAAGACAAGCCAGTGTGTCTGTTGCAAAAGCCTGTAGGGAAGAGAAATAAAACACAGCTGATAGGTGTGACACACATAGCATGGTCTGAGCTGCTTACCCAGGTGTAAGGCGAGCATGATCCTGTAAGGGAAAAGGGTCAAAGAGAGAGAAGACAACACATATATTGGGTCACAACCATGGCAATCCTAGCAATACTGACCTGTCAGTTGACCCTGTGGAGAAAAAAGGGGGGGAACAGCTGGTGTCTACAGATGGTTGTCACATGACAACAGGCGGCAATCCGACAACAGTGGTAAAGCGGCATGTATCCTATATATCATAGCAGGCATTGCAGGCAGGCATCTGACTACTCATTGGTAACGAGGCATTTCAGAGAAGGCATTGCAGGCAGACATGAGAGGGCACATTGGTAAAGAGACATTTCAGAGAAGGCATTGCAGGCAGCTATGAGACAAGACATTGGTAAAGAGGCATATCATGGCAGGCTATGCAGGCAGCTATGAGACAAGACATTGGTAAAGAGGCATATCATGGCAGGCTATGCAGGCAGCTATGAGACAAGACATTGGTATAGAGGCATGTATCCTACCTATATTTCTATATGCAAAGAGGCAGATGTCAGAACACATGTCAGCTCAACCCCTGCTCTTACCTGCACTTACCTGCTGGTGTTGTTGCCTGTGTGTGTGTGGGGGGGGGAGAGGCTGGGAGAAAGACATAGGTTAGCAGATGGTAGCATGGAGACAGCTGCCCAGGCACAGCTGTAAACAGTTTGGCCAAAGCCAGAACAGCCCTCTCTGCCCTTGAGGAGGGGAGAGAGGAGAAGAGAAGAGAGAAGTGGGGTGTTTGTGAATTTTGCCCTCCACCGACAAAGTCCCACTTTGTGGCTGTGGGGGACAGAACCCCACGCCACGTGCTCAGAGAGAGAGAGAGAGAGAGACTGGGGGCCTGGGGCTGGGTTTTTGTGGGAAAGAGGCTGGGTGGGGCTGGGTGCTGATAGGCTCCCTATCTTAGGCATAACTCTGTCGGTTTCCAGACCTAGCAGGCCCAACTCCATCCTAACTCTGACCTAACTCAGGAGTAGGGTGTTAGAAATTTTCAGGAGAGGGCTGGCTTGGGTAAGGTAAAATGGCTCCTATGGGTCTCCTCGAATTTGGGTCCAACTTTTTGGTCGACCTAAAATTTGTGTCAGCATTTGTGTTGGAGGGGGCGTGTCTGTGCTTGCCAGGGTCTGGAATCCAACGTTAATTGGTTGCCGCCCCCGTTACACCCACGGTCCGCCCCTGGAACGCCCACTTTTAGGTCAACTTTAGGTCTGACTTGTGCTGCTTAGCCCTTGGGTTGTTCTTAGTCCGTCGGTCGTAACTTTGACCTAACTTTGACTTAACTTCGCCCTAAATGGTTGCATTCCAGACCTAAAGTTGCCCTAAACGACTTAGGCTGACTTTAGGTCTGACTTGTGCTGCTTAGCCCTTGGGTTGGAATGGGCTGTTAACCAGTAAGCCAGCACGGCCTTCAACAGGAGGCCAATAGAAAGGACTAATCCAAAATAAAGCTTACATAACATTCAAATACTTTCCTTTTTCCCAGCTTAGAAAAAGAAACTTCCATATTTGGCAATTTCAGCAGAACATTGATCCAGACCTCTGAACAAAGGGCTGATTTGCATTTCTAGCTCCTGAGAATTAATTCTGTAACCACTCTTTTGCCTCTTGGGGATCACTTCTTTTCTCTTTTCATTTATTCAAAGACTGCAGAAGGCTAATATTCCTCTACAAAAGCTAAACACATATTGAAGTCAAGGCAATTCTTCTAATATAATCTATCCAAAAGGGGGATGTTAATGGGATCATATCATGCTACATCATGCCTGATGCTTCCCTAGTCCCATTTGGTCCATTTTTAAGTTCTTCACTGCAGAGCAAAGGCAACTTGTTTGAATTTCAGTTTTTTAAAACAATATAGTCAGAAAACATGTGCCAGTTGACTGCTTATTCTTTCTGCAGTGATTTTGCTCCCAGATATCTCCCCATTTGCTCTAAAAAACAACACCATACACAAGTGAACATCTTCCCAGGAAAAACACACATTAACATAATTTGCTGTAATAATTACATAATTTACATAATTTGCTGTATTCTTACTACAGTAAGATTGGGATTTCACCTCCTCCTTGTTATGTGCCAATAGTTTAACAAGTGGGGGTGAGAGAAAACTGTTTATCCTTGTCAATATGTTTCTTGTGAAAGCAACTGTAAACTCATCCACATTGTCCTCTGTGACCCACAGTCAAGTTGTTGTAATGTTTATGAAGACACACAGTTTGGTGATTTTCTTCTTCCCCTCTGCAGCAGTCTTTTAGCTGAAGAAGTGATACCTTGATCCATGGCTTGACACTCATGAGAGCTGGTACTGTATAGCATAGTGGCAGACAACCTGAACTTAACTAGTATCAGGCCAGTGTGTGGAGGAATTTTGTGGCTGTGAAACAGAGTTCCACTGTCATAAAATGGCTGCCCACAAACGACACGAGCAGTGTGCCACTGGCAGTTATTTTGTGAACACTGATGCAAGAGGCAGCAGCACTGGAGAAACACCAGGGTAGCCCTTTGCCCCCACCGGTGCTAGTAACCCAGTGGGCGGGGGCATGGAGTGGGCAGAACGGCGAGGAGATTGAGACCTTCAGCGGTGGGCAGAGGGCAGTATCAGTGGCAATGGCTCTGCCAATATCCTGTCCTCCATTTCACCCAATATATATCAGAAAGTATATGTGCACTGGTTTCTAGGCCTGTACAATTGATGACCCAGGCCCAATAATCTGAATGCAGGCTACCACATGTAGCCTGTCAGGTGCTTTTCACACATACATCTTTGGCAGGCAGAAACAACAGGCAGTTTATCAAGTTTCCAGTATGCCACTATATGTGACTATATGCTATGTTGCATTCACAACTGTGGTGGGCCACATGCTAGGCAGGCTTGCCTTTGACTATGCACGTGAAAGGCCAATAAACATTATTTGTTTGTTCATTTAAAAATAGTTATACAGTACTACTTTTCTCCCTTTAGGGACTCTGGAAGGCTTACAATATAATAAATAAACAAGCCAGTGCAAAAACATTTTAAAAGCACAACAGCAGCAATTAAAATGAACTCAAGGGCATAAGTAACAAAACAGAGAGTGTAACAGACCAAAAACCTCAGAAAACACTTATGAGAAGAGTCAGGTCTTAAACCTCCAATGAAACCCTGGCAAGTAGGGACACAATCACACACTAGAACGGAACTAGGGCTGCTCCTGAGAAGGCCCTCTCATGTGTCACCGCCAACCAATTTAAAGCTTCCCTCCCATA
Source organism: Plestiodon gilberti rubricaudatus (assembly GCA_026170595.1). NCBI lineage: Eukaryota > Metazoa > Chordata > Lepidosauria > Squamata > Scincidae > Plestiodon > Plestiodon gilberti. The sequence goes on along the minus strand of JANXHW010000001.1, from coordinate 250,382,065 downwards.
TCTTAATGGATGGTACATTATTTATTTATTTTATTTTTATTTTTCACATTTTTTTATACCGCCCTTCCTCCAAGGAGCTCAGAGTGGTGTACATATTTCCTCCCCTCCTTTTTGTCCTCACATCAACCCTTTGAGGTAGGTGGGGCTTAGAGATAGTGACTGGCCCAAAATCACCCAGGAAGCTTTGTGGCTGAGCGGGGATTTGAAGCTGGATCTTCCAGGTCTAAGTCCGACTCCCAAACCACTACACTACACCATACATTAATAAGGTGGAAGGAAGTCCTTCGGGTATCTAAGCCATTAGGGCTTTAATAATAATCACCAGCACACTGACTCACACCCAGGAACATACTGGTAGCCAATGCAACTGAAACAGCAAAGGCCATGTCTCATGACAGATCATTTTTTGGCAGGACGGTACCATGCCCTCTATCAAGAAATATTAAATACCCTTTCTGCTCACTCTGGACACTTTTATTAGCCAGACTGAGCAAGTGTTGAGACTGCATGCAGATGTTTCCTTACACTTCCAAGCATCCTGTCTGCATCTTTGGGCCGAACAAGCTGAAGATAGTTAATTATCATAGGACATATAGATGCCTCCTGAGGCACTGCATCTGAAACTGCTAATGTGGGATGCAGGTTGTGGCAGATGATGCAAAACATTTTATCCACAAAGTGTTCTGCTGCAAACTGGGCACAGAGGAAAACTGAGGTGTTTTCTATTCCACCTTGTGGAACAAAATGTAACAGTCCCAACACTACCCAGAATAGCTCTGCTAGACAGCTGTCAAGTGTAGGTTTTCTTCTTACACAGTACAGGGGGGCTGAAGATGAGCTCTATCCTGTTTCTCCAAACCTGGCTAAAGTTTTCCTCCACTGTTGATCTAGTTGTCTCCCCAACTGTTTATTGGCCCAAAGTTCTAAGGAAAACCAAAGGACTATCTTAGCTCTTTAAGTGGGGAGGAGATGTTCATGAGGTGCTGATACAACCATGCCATCTCTCTATTCCAGAGGTCAATCAGAACCTCTGCAAGTTCACAAGCCATATTGAAAGGAAAATCTCCCAGAGGCATCAGGAATCCATTAGAAACTATAAGTTTCCAAGGGTGAGCCAAACTTGCCAAGGCTTGGGCCCCAATAAGCCTTATTCCTTTGATTCAAGAATTAATCCTTAATCCTTAATTCAAGGCTCTTTGAATTAATCACCATTACAGAAGAGCTACATGTCAAGGCAGCCAGGTCGGTTTGTGGATAGCTTGTCTTCATGTCTAGGTTCTTCTGTTTAGACAACAGATCCTGGCCAGCCTGCCTGCTGGGATTGGCACTGAAATGCTGATTAGACCTGATCAGGTCAAGGCAGGAAGAGATGCCCAGGTGCTAGTAAACCATCACATTTAATAGGCCTATGACATTAGCAGCCCTAGGTTTTAAAGGTCACATGCAGGGATGCTTGTGTGTGATACTCAGTCCATCATTGAATAATAGATGCTGTTTAGTGAAAGGCGCACCCACCCATCTTGCCGTATAATGGGACTCTAGAACAGTGTGAGTAAACTAGAGCAGGGATACTGTTCAGTCAGCTGCATCAGGGCATTTGCCACTTGCATTTTCATCTCTGGGCCAGCTTTTTGTCAACCACACCTCCTTTGGAATATATCTGCTTGATTTTGATACGTGCTTTGCTGTGATCCTTGTACAGCGATACCTTTCACTTTTGTCTGGTTAGGGACCAGAGCATGGATAAAAGTCAAAAACGGATCAGTGTCAAATCATAGCTTTATTTAGCTTGCAAATTTATTTTGGCCAGCGAAAAACGTCAATAACTAACCATATAACACATGTGCATGCATGCAAAACCTAATTAAACAGAAATAAAAAAGAAAAATAAACAAGAATAAAGTCGTGGAAAGTTGGATGAAAGATGATGAAAGAGGAAAGCACATGGATGAATTTTGAAATGTGGTTACAATTGAAAATGGTTGAAAGAGCAAGGCAATGAAAGTCAAGTGGATGAAAGTCAAGGTATTGCTGTATGTTTTTTACTCTTTTATGTGCCTGATACAAGTTCATTCAGAAGGGGGAGGGTTGCCATGCTACCAAGGCTGTTGTGTTCAGCTACTGTTTGTTTGCTAAAGGGCCCCCCTCAGATTTAGGGGCTCTGGGTAGGCTTACCATCATCCCGGAATCGATGCTGGCTTCGGCCTAGAGCGGACCCAAGCCGCTCCCAAGGGTGCACTGGGGCTGCCCAACGGGGTTCCTGCTTCTGTCGCATCGTTGACCGGACGTTCTGGAAGCCCGAAGCCCATTGGACATACATAGGTCACGCTTGGGAGCGGCTCCGGTCCACTCTAGGTTGAAGCCAGCGTCAATTCCAGGATGATGGTAATCTCTCTCTGGGAGAGAGGTTTTCCCTCTTTCTGTCAGCCTCAGCTAAATCAGTCTGCCCCAGACGTAATCAAATGTGACCTTAATTTGAACGAGATAAGTGCTACAAGAGGGCAAACAAAATATTTTCAGGGCCTGATTTTTCATGGTGCTCAGTCCCTGCTGGCTTCACAGCAAGTAAAGCATAGCAAAGATGATTCACTATATCCTAGATTTGGTAGTGAGCCTTTTTATGTCACACACTCAATTGTGATATTTTGCTGTTGTCAGTAGTACCCCATTACACATCTGGTGGTTGAATTTCAGGGCCCTGTTTGGCAATATCTGAGCCACAGCTTGCCCAGGGAAACAAAAAGGGAAGCTGAGGACCATGCTCCAAAGTTTTGACATGCTCATCCATTAGACATTGAACTGCTGTCAGTGTCTTTATGCCATTGGGAATCCCAGCTGCTGCAGTAAGGTAGTGGCTGCAGATGCTCAGTGACTAGGAGGACCAGGTTGTGGGGCCCAGCCAATAGCAACCATGAACAGGTGTGGAAATCCTGACAATAAAAGACAACATGCAAGAGGTATTCAAAACCAACGAGGTAATTACTGTGTATATGTCCAAGCCTCGGTTTTCCAACCCAAGCTCTCTCTGCCCCAGTGTCCTATAACAGCAAAGGGCCAAGATAATTGCCAGAAGTGAGAAAACAAAACATCCCCCACCTTTCTTCTTCTTTAACTGAATGAGAGCAGATGGTGGACTACAGGAGAATGGCTTTTCCATTGCTTTGGGCTCTTCTCACACAATCAATCTGGGAATTAGAGAGCTGAGTTAGACTTGGATGTTCACCAAGTCTCATAGTACAATGGCTTAGCTTCAGTTTGGTGTTCTGCACAGGCTGATGGAAGAGACCAAAACACATGAGGTGCAAGGCCACCATGCTCCAAATTTCTTTATAATATATTTTTCCAGGCTACTTCCCATCCAACAGGGGTCTTCATAGTAGCTCACAATGAAAAAACAGTATAAAATAACTAAAAACAATTAAAACAACATGGTAATAGCAACATCACAACCACAGGTAATAGAGAGCCTGGTAGACAATTGAACTCAGGTGAAATGCTGCCTGATGCCCTAAAACCATCTTTGCAGCCCACCAGAAGACCTGTAGCATAGAAACCACATGAGCCTTTAGGAAGGGAGTTTCACAACTTATGTGCAACAGCAAAAAGACCCTACCCCATCACCACTGACCATACCTCTGGAGGGGGTGGGGCAACTTACCCTCGTGTAGCAGCATCTTGTGCCACTTACTGCTCAGCACCCCCTCCAGTGACGCCACTGCCTCTAGAGGTGGTAGGACATGGGAGCAAGGCTTCTGTTAAAGACTTAAAAGGTAATAGAGAGAGTTCCTCCACTCTCTGAATTGGAAGGAAGATATAGCAGAAGAGCAGAAGGGGGTGTAGCAGAAGAGAAAGTGTGGAGGAGAGAAGAGTGGTGGGCTAAAACATCTAGTATCCACAGGCTTACCAGATCGTCACTGGGATGGGAGCGGTCTACCCTTAAGGGGCGGGGCGTGGGGGGCCCAGAACGTGTCGCATTCTGGTCCCCCACGTCCCGCCCCCTTAAAGGTAGACCGCTCCCGTCCCGGCGACGATCTGGTAAGCCTGAGTATCCAGGTAGTGGGGGAAGGAGGAGGAGCTAAGGCAAGTGGGCAGATGGAGGTGGGTCTCCCCTGCCAATCTGCTGCCTGTGGCAGCTTTCTCAGTAGACCTCATGTACGGACCAACCCTGCTTATTCCGCTGCAATATGATTTTAAAACAAATTTCACTCTCACAAGCAAGGAGAGTCAGTTTCTTACTTATAGCTTTGTAGGCCTAATCCAACACTGCAGATATGGGGAGATAGCAAAGAATTTATCAAAGAGTAAATTTATCAAAGAGTTATCTATATGGGTAGTAAAAAGCCCAAATGCAAAACAACCGTATTCATGCTAGAGGCCAAAGTCCTCTAGATCTCAAGGACCAACAAGCTTTACTCAGGAACAAGTTTACACATCGGAAACCACCAATTCTGCAAGGAAGGCACTCAGAGAGCAAGAGAGATGCTACATGAAACGGGTTTGATCTGTTTTATGATCTGACGCTGACCAGTAGTTTTCTGTTGTCAGTGCATCATTTTATTGACTGATTAAAATACATTTTGATCATTTATAGTGATTGAAAACAGTGGGTTTGTCCCCCCTCTGTTGTCATTTCAAGATAGTTGGTTTCAAACAAGTTCAGAGTATTTGCCACTGTTGTAAGCGTCATTCTGTAGTGACAGGATCTGAAGGCCTACATGGACTATCTTGGCCTCTTTCCTTCTTCTAAATATGCACCACTGGTTGCCTGAAAGTCTGTAGAGCAGAAAGTGCCGTCACATTTTGAGTAATTGGAACAAGGAAGGAGAGTAGCGTGCATGGGGATTTGACAAAGGATTAACCTGTCTCTTGCACTGTAAAGCTGTAATGGACTCATTCATTACTCATGGAGAACCATGACACCACAAAAGGCCAGGGGAACAATGCTTTAGGTTCACTCATGCAGGTGATGTGCCAGATAGTTAGCAAAAATGAATAGAAATCTGAAGCAGCCATGAGTTATGAAGGAAGAGAAGGATTCCCACTCCCAGGAAAGGGAAGGAGTTAGGCAACATGATGATAATTAGCACAAGGCTTTAGGGCTTGAGCTTCCATTCCATCCTGTCCTCAGAAGCTGAAGGCAGAAAATGTGAATGGAAATTTCATGCAAGCTGGAACTAAAAGTGAATTTTAGGGATTCTCCCATGAAGATATACCTGAGGTTTTCAACACAAGCCAAATTATTTTCTATAAGACAAGTAAAATTTCTCAGGGGATTCTGCATATCTTGCTGCAGGGGATTCAATTTCTGCGTATCTTATTGAAAACCACAGAAAGAGCCCTCTGTTCATCACTGATCACAGAAAATATCCCATAACAAGACTAGGGCCTCTAGGCCTTCTCACATGAATTGAACACTTTCTATATGCCACAGACTGCAGCATGCGGGTTGGTTCTAAGTAGAACAATCCCATTTGGATTGTACCACTTACTCTTTCCCAACCAAGTCCCTGAGTATAGTCTTAGGGACAGATGGCCTGATGCAGCTTGCATCAGAGGAGGGATGGGGGGGGGGGCAAAGTGGCGGCCGATTCAGGGTGCCCTTCACCCCCTGTCTGCAGCTGCTTCCAACCTGCTGCACACATGAAGCACATTGATCCACTTCCCACTTGCTAAACAAGTGGATCAGTGGAAAAGTAGATCATCTACTTCCTTACTGTCAGCCCAATCCTATTAAAAGCCCCACGCTCGAATGCAGCGGCACCAGGGCAGGCTCCGCTACACCCTGTGCGAGGCTGGAGTTCTCCTTGAGGGAAGGGGATAATTGTCTCCTTCCTCTGTGATGAGCCCCAGCAGCCTCTATGGGGCTACTCAGAGGCGTGCTAGCAAAATGGCTGGCGTACCTCCGAGAAGTCCCATGTCAGGCTTTTAAGCCCGGAAAGGGGGTTGGAAGCCTCTCAGGGTCGAAAACACGCCGGCAAAAGTGCCTTGTCAGAGCGGGGTTCTGGTAGTCCGGTGGTCTGAGTACCACCAGCAGTCAGCCGAAGTACCACTGGTGGTACTAGTACAACTGGTTGAGAACCCCTGGTCTACAGTATCTGGTGGGGAAATGACTGGGAGACCAAAACAAACTGAAACAAAAGCTAAGAATAGAATCTTTGAACTTTCTGTCCTCATATGTATCTTTACACAATGGAAGTGCAACATATGCCTTTAAATTATGAGAGGGGCTATACTCATCATGAAGAATGATAGTTCTTCATGTTCCAACCTTAAATCTAAGCCACATGTTCTCATTCTGCTGTGACTGGCAGAGATTCTGTGTGGCTGGAGGTAAGCATGGACTTGGTCCCAGAAATCCACTCTTTGCTGGCATGAGACATCAAGTTGGCACTGGCAAAGTGTTTGCTGTGTATGCCGGCTGTACAGTTGGTGCTAGGCCCAATTGTTTCTCTTAGAGCACAGTCACACTGCATACATAATTGTGTGCACTGCACTTCATTAGCCTCTCAGTATCAGGAAGCTGGCCCATTTCTTCTGCTTAAAATTTAATCAGAGGTTTTACTGCTCATCAACATTTTAACAGGAGCAGATAGAGCTCCGAAACTTTGCACATTTTGATTTAATTACCGCTAACAGACAGATGTCATTTTCGGCTATTTTTACTCCTCTATGCAGTCAAATTGCATCCAGCTGAAAAGGCTAAAGTGTAAATTCTTTGGTTAAATAGACCAGAAGTGAAAACAGTGTTTAAAACTTATTAGACAGGTACAATGGCTCTTGTTACCTGCTGGGCTGGGTGAAACAGAAATTTGGCCCCTCACTCTCAAAGTCTGGTCTTTTGCAAAATGTGACAGCCCCCCCCCCCATTTGATATCTCATTCTCAGCAACTGGATAGCCCAGACAGTTAGTTCACAATTAAGTGAAATCAAAATACCTCAGTCTCTAAACCAATTGGATGCATGGACTTCAACTAAACAAAATTGGCTCAAAGAAAAAAAAAACTTTGATGACTCATTCTTAAAAACTGCTACATCATGGGACATAATCTGTTGCTCTGGCAGTACCACAGTTGTAAAATGACACAAAGGTTAAGTTAAAGCTGCAGGGGTGTTAGCCTGCTATGGCAGGAAAATAGACCGGTGTCTGTGTTAGGATCAGATGGTTCAATGGGTTGTGTAAGGGACAAAGGAAGCCGTCTATATAGACAAGGCATCGGATTCAGTCTTCACCCCCCTATAGTTCTCTACCATTGCATTTGCTTACAGGTCTTAAGCCCTTCCTTGTCCTCATAGCTGTAAAAGCCAAGTTGCAAAAAGGGATGAAAAGGCATTCTTGCACCCCAAATCCCATTCAAAGACTGCTGAAAGGTAATTCTTTCCTGGCATAGGAACTGTAATGAAGATGACAATTACTGATCTTTGTTGAGTGTCCGTATGTACATTTCTGTCAAGATGGGCCAGAGGAAGGAGCCCTTTCATCAATGTTGATACTGCTCCTATCTCTTCAGAAGAAGGTTTAATGGTGAGAAAAAGATATACTATAAACTACAGTAAGGGCACAAAGAGCCCATTTCTGCTGTCTTGCAGATAAATTACACGAAATCGGTTGATAATTCAAAAGAATATGAGTATCTACAAATGTCAATGTCTGTTGCAATACAAAATTAATACAGCAAATAACTTTATCCTAAAAAGGAATGTATACAAGGCCCCATCATGTGCCTGAAAGATGTTTCAGGTTCACCACAACTCCTACAATTAGATTTTTTGGTAAGCCTATGAAGATGTTGTGGTGATTGGTGCTGGTACATTGGCAGTGGAGGAATGTTGTGGGCAGGGAGAGGGAGGGCAGGAGGAGTTTTGGGGAGGGCAGGGGGTGGAGAGGGGGAGGAAGAGGGTGGATCTCAATGGCACCGGCATGCACCAGATCTTATCCCCTCTTTCTCAAGCTGCCGTGCCCGTTTTCTATTCTTGGACAGCCAACAGCAAAATGGCTGGCATATGTCCGAGGAGACTCATAGGAAATTGGGCAGTCTACCGGGGGGGGGGGTAATTAAAAATATTTTTACTCTTCTTTCTTTTTCTTTTTTTTTACTATTTTTTATTTTTTATTGTCTGCCTAATTTTTGTTTTTACTATTTTACCTGCTGGGTGTCCACTCTCCACCCCTCCCACCACTGGATGCAGCATGTATTATATCAGTGTGGCTGCATCAGCGCCAATGGTGGGGGATAGGATTGGGCAGTTCGTTTTTTTTTTTTTTTAAGTTGAATGAAAGGGCAAACGTACCTCCTACGATTTCAAGAACAGTGCTATATTCCAGACTCTTGCTCTGCTCAGATGCTAATTTTTCATCTTCAGAACACTTCATTTCAACAAACAATAGCATTTTTGGATGTTACAGTGATTACCTTATTTTCTCAAAAATGATCTTGGTTTTTATTTTAGATACAAGACTAAAATGACTCAGTATTTACCCTTGTTGTTTCCCTGCATGCTGAGCAATAAAATGCCATCACCGTGCAAGGTAAGAGGGAGGAAAATGCACCTCTATTGACTGTACAGAGATATTGTTGGAATTTTCTCATAAACATTCCATTTGTGCCTTAAGCACAGCAAACAATGTCAGTAGACAGCATGTGGGGGGGGGGGGGAAGGGATGAAGTAAATATAAAGCAATTTATCAGGGAAGAATAAAGCATTATTATCCAAAGGACAGCTTTCTGTAAAACTGTCATTGCCTACACTTTATTTTTATAGTATATGTACTGTGACTTGACAGGATATTGGGAACACTCCTAGAACATCTGAGAATAAAAGGTTTTGGGTGCAGTGTTTAGCAAAGTACCATATGCATTATTTCAGTCAGAAGTGAGTGGTTTCTATATAAACTCAGTGATTATGATTGTTTTAATGAATAACATCTTGTAAGGGCTAGCCTTGTGGTTCATCCTCTCCATTCCCAGTGCCATTTTACAAATACCAGTTGTCCTAGGCTTACCATCTATACTGGATTTTCCGGGACAGTCCCAGTTTCAGGGGTCTGTCTCATGTTCCATCCCAGCCGGCCCCGACATCCCTGTCGGCCCCTGAAACCTGGAAATGTCCCGGAAAATCCCCCGCTTTCCTGGTGACTGACTGCTCTCTGCGACTGCCGGTACTCTTCTGAGCTTAGCCAGCTGGCGGCCAGACTCCTCACGTGCACGCGCGAAGCTTGCGCAGGCGCATAACGCTCTGAAATCTTTTTAAAAGCTTAAAAAGAGTTGTGCACATGTGCTGGTGCCAGAAGAGTACTGGTGGCCCCGGAGAGCAGTTGGCCGCTGGGATGAAGACGCGGTGGCGGGGGGGAGCAAAGTGGTGGCTGTGAAAAGCAGTCGGCCGCCGAATGAAGAAAAACGGTAGCGAAAAATGGTGGTGGCACACTAAGGCACTTATTTTTTAAAAAATAAGCATTGGGGGGAGAAATAAATAAATAAATTCTGCCAAGCTCCTGGAACTACCAAGCTCCTGGATGCGGATATAAAGAGCTTGGGAGGCAAATCCTCCCACCCAAGTTGCTGTGCGCTGGACAGGCCATGGCAGAGCCACCTGGGCAGGCTGGATGACTTCTGGTGGTGGGCCAGATTCAGCCCGTGGGCCGAAGGTTGTTGACTTCTGGTCTAGGCCAACCATAGCTTGGCATGCAGGCATGTCAAGTGTGCTTTGGAAACTAATCATAGCATCTCATTTTAGAAAAAATAAGAATGCACTTTTAAGCTCCGTTGAGAATCAGGAATAGAAAGACAATGATCCCAGTAGATTTGTCTGGTGAGAATGGGGTGATGCCAAAGACTGAATGTATGAATCACCTGATTCAGGAAGTGGTCATAATGAGATTGGCAAATCTGGTGATTAAAATGAGACTTTCACAGGTTATTGAATTGATTAGGGCTATCAATTTGCCATTGGGCTAGCACTCATTTCCGAATCTCAAATGAATACGATTTTGTAAAATGGCTAGTTGTTTGTTTCCACTGAAGTACATATATTAATTAAAAGCCTAAGACAAATTTTGTCACAATAGCAATACTGTATATGTTTTGCTTGTATTGTAGCTCTGGCTTTCCAAACATCAATAAATGAATTTGTTCAAAGAAGCCAAGTTGAATTACAAGCCACTGACTCATTGCTTTTTGGTACAGATGTGGACATTTTATTCAGTGCACCCAGACCTACAATTGGCAGGCCTGTCTAAGGTGGCAGCAGATATTTCTCTCCGGCAAGGCTGAAGGAGCAGGAAAGGAGACTTGAGTTGATTTTGTTATTTGCACTTTGCATTCTCTGCCTTCTGTCAGTTGTTAGATTGTCACCAGGTGGCACTCAGTTGCAAATTCATTGATTTGTACAAATAAATGAACAGTAACAATTAATTACACACTCTGTGAGCGCAACTCAGTGGGAAGGCAGGAACTGTGCAGACTTGTACTGTCTTCCTTGTCCCAATGGTGTGATCAGGAACCTCATTATCGTGCTGTGCAACCTTTGGCTATTCCTGCCAGCTTTCTTTTTTGATTGCAAAAAAAAACCCACCAGCAAAAAATAAATTAAAAAAATCCACAGAATTTAGCTCAGTTCTTGATAACTAGCAATATGCAAAGCATGCATGTAGTCTGTTGAGAAAGAAGAAGTTGGTCACAACAAAGTCTGTCATTGGAAAATGAAGTATGATCACTTGAATTATTTTCGTATTTTATAATAACCTATCATATTGAGAGCTGATGTGGATGTGCCACTCAGTCTTAAAAATTAACAATTAAAAATTATGTGGGTCACCAGAGACAATAGGATTAAGAGCGCAAACCTGAGGATTGCGAAGGCGATGGAACAAGCGTTCCGTTGCCGGCAGCAGTCGCAAACGTGCTGGAAAGCACATTTACGACTACTCTGGAGCAAGGGAGGCCAGCACAGAGGTCGGCCTCCCTTGCTCCATCGCCGGAGCGCACGTGTGTCTGCTGGATGAGGTGAGTCAGGATCCGGTGGGCGGGGGCGGTTTGGCAGGCAAGGGAGTGGGGCCATTGGCCTAGCCAGCCCGGGAGGGGGCGGGGATGGCCTCGGCCATATCCCTGTCCCCGCCAGGCCGGCTTCACTTCCGCCAGGTATTTAGCTGGCGGATATCCGAGGAGGCCGATCGGGCTGACCTGGTTTTCCCCCCGGGGAAGGGGACGAGTGTACCCTTCCCTGAGTAGACCTCCGGCCCGAAGGCAGAATGGCCGCCGGGGCTCAGAATCTGGCGGGCAGCCATAGGCCGTCGGCCGGATCCTTGCACTGGATTGCGCTGTAAATGACAAATGGGGTCAAAGACTATGAAGGCACAGAAAAAACAAAATGAATATAAAATGAGGTAAGTACTTTCAACTTCACTTGAATTGTATGTTCTCTGCCTCTACCCCTTTCTTAAATGAGTGCTGCTGCTGCTGCTATTACTGCTTAAACATGCTGCCCCCGTGGACCATTGCCTATTGACCTCATTAGCACTTTCCTGCATAATTGAAGAAGTCAAGTCACAGAATTGTTTAGATGATTAGAGAGCAGCTTCATTTCTTGTGTTTGCTCAAATTCGCGGCCATGAGTGCTTGCCCACAGTGTATTTATGAGGCCATTCCATTCTTACCATCATTCCAATTGGTAAACTCAGTGCACTGTGACTAGAAATTCCCCCAGTGGCCATGAAGGAAGAATTTCTCCTAAAGACATTGCCTTGTCAGCCTCTGTGGGGACAGGTAGGCATGCTGTCACTTCTTAATGGAACCAGACCTTCCTGATGTAACCCACTATCAATAAATGTGTGTAATTTGCTGATTTGAAGGAAGCAGCTGCAGAAAAAGGGATGCACTGCCATGAATAGTTGTGTTACGGCTAAGAATGATTGGGTGGGCTGATTGAACTATCTGGTGCCAATGTAAAGGGTTCTGTCTCCATACTTGGGACAAAGAAGATTCAGAATAGCACCAGGTGAATTCCAGGAACTCTCTCTCTCTCTCTCTCTCTCACACACACACACACCCACACACACACACACACACACACACACACACACACACACACACACACACACACACTTCCTGGAGCACTCACCAGGAGCTGTTGTGTCATCTCCCTTACCTTTGCTCTTGGTGACATAACTTGTCAGAATGTGCAGGACTTAGGGTCCCACTCACCACCCCTGGAAGGCACCAAGAATCTCAGACAGGATTCTTTCACAGCAGGGTCCATGTGCTTGCTCCCTTCCCTGGGTCATCTCACAGAGCTGAACGAACGGCAAGCCTGATCTCTCCTGCTCTGCCGTGCCACTGATCCTGATGGCCAGCTGGAGTAATGCAGCTCCTGAGCCCAGCAAGGCCAATAGTTTTATTCCTTGGAGTTTACTAACTCAACGTGATAAAACCTCTTTAAAACAAAAGAGGTATCTGTGGGTGTGTGCATTTTGGGGGGTGTATGTTAACAAAATCCACTCCTTTCTTGCAGAGGACAACAGAAGTGGGGTCCAAAGCATAGTGGAACAAAGGAATAGACACGTACTGGAACTCCAGTCATCTCAAAGTCTAGATGACCACTCAACAGAATCACACACATGTCTAAATAACCATAATGTCAAGAAACATTCAGAAATGACTTGAGAAACATTCCAGGGGCCTTCTCCCACAGCGTCATTGCAGAGCTGTGGAATAAATAGAGATTTATTTATAGAGTACGGTACACTGAAATTATGCAAACCATATGCTCTACAAGCGTTTTTACAATGGCTCAGTGCAACACAAGCAGTATTTGCTGCTTCACATGTCTTTTCCAGTTATTCCGGCAATGTGTTCGTGGTGCCCCTAGGTGGCAGATGGGAGAGGAGACCAGTGTTGGGGACAGATGGAAAGATGCGAGTCATACCCTTTGTCCCTTTCAGTCTTCCCCAGGTATCCTCAGAAATACTGTGGGAGGGGGTTCAAGCACCACCTGAGCCCACCACCTGAGCCCTCCTTCAAAGGGTGATTGGGCTGGCATCACTGGGTTCACAGGGTGTCTCCAACCCAGACTCTGGTCCTTTCTCTGTCTCAGGGATGGATATCTTCTGCTCAACCTCCAGCCTAGGCCCTGAGCATCTGCACCATCATTGGTCAGCGGTCATCATTGCCAGGCCTGCGCCACCCTCCCTTCTGATTCCTCCCAATCTGCCTGCCTGTGCCCCCATCCGGTGTCTCCATTGCCACAGCAATGGGGACATCTGGTGTGCTCCAGGTGTGGCTTCCAGGAGAGCACTCCTGTGCGTTGCCTTCGCAGCACTGAATGGCTCCAAAAGCGAGGGGGTGGGGCCACCTCATGCCATTGAGTAACGAAGGGTCAGCACACTGAGGAACATAGCGTTCCGCCCCACCTGCAGTGACACCACTGCTTCCTTGTGCTGGCTGCAGCTGGATGCTGTGCTGGGGGCTTGGGCCAGCCAACATCATGGTGGCTCACTCCCTGACAGTGTTGTTTCATATTGTATTGTTCTTGTTGCCATCCAGTCTGTTTCTGGGCTATGTTACAGCACATATGCTCTCTCTCTCTCTCTCTCTCTCTCTCTCTCTCTCTCTCTCTCTCTCTCTCTCTCTCTCTCTCTCTTACTTGTCTTGTTAAAATTGTACCAAGTGCATGATTCTTTACACCTGCCAACTTTACTGGGGTGTGAAAAATCAGACAAGAGGAAAACTCTTGAAAAAAATATGTGTAATGGACTATGAAATAGTTTAGAGAGGTCCAAATAGAACATAAGTCAAGAAAAGTTTTCTAATTAGTGATGATTGATGAAAAATGGATGAGCGTGCACCAAGTTGTACCAGGAGGTCAAGTGAGTGGGCCACCTAAACAGTATGTTTTATGCACCACTAAAGGATGGGAAACTGCCTATTTAAAATAATAATTATTAAAACGTGACTTTAAAATGCAATCTTTGTATGCCTCACTGGCCATGGGCCAGTCACTAACACCCAGCCTAACCTACCTCACGGGGTTATTGTGAGGATTAAAAGAGGGGGAGGAGCCATATATACAACCCTGATCCTATTGGAGGAAGACCAGTATATACAGTAAATGTGAAAAATATGTATAACTATTTTTTCATCACAGGCAAACCTCTTGGACACATATTCAGATTCAAAACAGTAGTGAATATAAAGAAGGGGGAGTGGCAGAAGTTGTAAAAACATTTGTCTGAACAGCCCATTACTAGTGCTGAGGAATGGAGTTGGTACTTCTTTTGTGAGGTACTGTATTAATTTTAGTGCCAAAACCTTGGATGTAGAATGCTAGTCAGGATGAGTAACAGCATTAGACAAGCAGCCCAATTCAATGCAACTCCCACGCGGTGATGTAACTGCACCAATGTGGTGGCTGCCGAACATGGCCTCTGAGAGGGGGGGTTAAGGGGGTAATTTGTACCCGGGCCCAGGGAGAAAAATGCATCAAAAAGGGGGCCCTGGAGCAAAAAAGGGGGGGCCAGGAGCCAAATTCATAAGTAGGGAAGGGGCCCAAAAGAAACTTTGTACCCCCTGATAAAATTCCTCTGAATGGCCCTGCTGCCGAATCCTTCAGGAGAGTTTCAGCCTCTGGAGGCTTCCTCGGGGTAAGGGAACATTTGTTCTTTTGCCCAGGGGAAAGCCTGTGCCAGTCCGTTGGGTCTACTTGGGTCTACTTGGACCTGTGCCAGCTCCAGGGGATTGAGGCTGGAAGGGGGTTAGGATATTGGCATGCACTGCTGATGCTGATACTGCCCTCTCCCTAGCCCTGATCCACCCTCCTCCCCACCCCTTCTCCTCCCCATTCCTCCACTCACCCATTCTGCCCTTCCTCCAACCCCCTGCACTAACTTACCAACAGTGGCGGGCGTCCCTGGTCCGCTGGCACGTGGACCCAGCTGCTTGCCACTTTCAGCGGCATCCAGGCTTCACTGAATGGCTTGTCGCCTTTTGTGACAGCAGTAAAGGGTCTTACGCTGCCGGAACGAATAAGCCCAAATAGGATTGAGCTCTAATACCATATTGTACTTTTAGTCATCTGAATAGGAACAAATATGTTGTGTCAGTCAATCCTATAATATTTACTCAGAAGTAAGTCCCATTGTATGCAGTCTTATACTTGTAATTATCCTGTTTCAATGAGGAATATGCATAAGGGCTATAAAGTTAACCTATAAAGGCAGTCCTTTTTCCAGGGAAAAGAGAGCCAATCCTTGCATGAAAGCAAGTGGATGTGTGTAACCCATCTGATGGACTTTCTTTAAGGTAAAAAATATATAAAGTCATAAGTTTGCAGGAGTTGGTGACTGAATACAGCCTCCTTCCTTATAAAGTGGCTACCAGTATTGTAATTGACTGCACCACTCATGCATGTGGATATTCATGAATAGAAGCCAATGTGTTCTTGTTCAACACAATGGGAGTTACTTTCTCATAGCATGTCACCCAATTCATGCATTCTTGGTTTAATGGACTGTCCCCTCACCCACCATGCAGATCAATGTCTTTTGCTTTGATATGAACCATCTCCTGGTACCATTCACACAATATAAAAGTAATACAACTGCCTGTTTTATTATGACTTACCATTGATTGTGGTTTATTTATAGCATGTGGAAGTAAAAGGCTGTCAAGTGTGTACTGCATGCAATTACTTCCAAAGGGTTTTATTGGTTTAAAGGATGTAACCATTAGAGAAATTGCAGGTGCATTTCGTTTCGGGTAAACAATAATCACTTTTTATTCCATTTGCAACCTTACTCCTGGACCAAATTCTCATCATAAATTAAAATGAAACAAATCTGATCAGGAAGACAATTTCAGCAGCTGCTAAAATCTGCCCAGTAGTCATTGATGTACTGGAATGGGAGGCTGACACTGTTACGAAGCTTTCTTTATTCAAAATAACAATGGGGTCTTTTCAAATGGATTAATTTGGGGTGTTCAATGGTGTTGTCCTCCATTTTAAGGGGACATGATTTAATAGGATGTCGGGGGTGTGTGATAAATGCCCCTCGTGTGGCCCAATAGAGCACTGTTTTGCCCACACTGATTAGCAAGGTCACTGTGCAGAATGCTTTGTTGTAATTACATAGGAAAAACACATTTGTCGGCTTTGCTTCTTTAATGCAGCAGCTTAAATCTCCAAGCAGGCATTATAGTCACAAAGGCTAGAGACAGAGCAAGTGTATGTGCCATTTAGCTCTCAACTCTTCTCAATATACATGCCGTTTGATGAACTTAATCAGTGAACTGTGATACACAGAATGAGTACACAGCAGAGAGCCAAAAACATTTGTAGTCTGTTGGCCTTGATGCAAATTCCCGAACCAGCTGCCCAGTCCTGAAAACTTCTGCACTGCTGTGACCCTTAGGGAAAACACAGGGGCATGTGCCAGTGCAGCTGTTTGAGGATTATGCTCTCTGTTGCTCAGACAAAGTCACACATTTTTTTGGTTGTGAAATTGAGCTAAGTCTGGATCATGGGAAGTAAAGGACGATGCTGTTGATATTTACTAGCCATTGTGAAGATGCTGAAACAGCATGAGAAAGTTTGAGATAATGTTCAAATGAGATGATGATATCAAATCATAGTAGAAAAAAAGAATGTTGCTGACCATGAAAGCTGGCCATGAAAGAATGTTGCTGGCCATGTTGCTGGCCATGAAAGCTTCAACTCATATCAAATCATATTTAAGTGATATAGCCACTGGCTAAACAAGCCTAGATCTAGGAGGACCTGCAAAGAAGTTCTGAATGCTCCTATGCATGAATGATGCATCCAGGGTTGCATGGCCTTATGGGAATATGGCATCAATTGGGTCCTCATGTCCAAGTTTCCATGGCCAGGCTAGGCCTGTGGGCAGCTCTACCTAAACCTAGACCTGGAGTGTATGTTTTTCAGCTCAGGGTCCCTGAGGTTAGCAGCTGGAACTTAAAGCACTAGAAATGATGGAAGCACTGCAGGTAGAAAGTACTGCTCCATTGACTAGGAAATACCATATCAGGCCAAATCCAAGAGATCATACTACCTGCCAAAATCACAGGGGTTGATGATGCATACCCCATTCCTTTTCATAGCTGAAGAGAGCTCTGAATCCTGAACCCACACACCACCTCAGGCAATTCATCAGATTAGATTTTAGTGTCAGGCTATGAATTCAGGTTAGTGTCAGGCTATGTCAGTTCAAGCCATGGAGACCTGTTCATTAGGGTTACATCTGCATCTGTGTTAGTATAAAACACATGGCATTAAAAATGGTCTCTAAATTGACCCGCTGTTGGTCCAATCACTGACTGTTCTTCGACATGCTGGTAAAAGTATAGTAGCTTTGCACTCTGCCCACTGTACAAAATCAGAGCCTTTTAAAAAAAAGAACAAGAAGTCTTATGTAAGTCTGTGTCCCATATGGCCATAAGCTAGAGGTTTCTCATAGCTAGCAGAACTGTCTCTCCTTATATGTAGATAATTCCATATTGGCTTTTCACAAATCCTGTTTGAAGCATTGATGTCTCTTTTATTTGTCCTCTAAGCTTTGCTGACCAGATCAGCAAAATTCCTATTTCACTGATTTTGTTTATTAGATGAATTAATGAGCGTAGGATATTGAAGTGTTTCTTCTTTCATTGCCTTTAGGTACTTAACCTCAGTGAACCTTTTGATCTGTTGAGACTTTTAAATTACAATCACTAACAAATACCAGCAGCAGGAGGGAACTAAATACCTCCTACCCTGACAGCTGACACCAGGATCAATCCTGGTCCACAAATCTGCTTTGAATGCAAGCCACTTGGTTTCAGAAGTCAATTGAGAAGCAACTTATAGAAGCAACTTTGGGCTTATAGACAGAGCATTAGATTTGGACCGAGGAAATATGGACCAGTTATTGCATGGTGCAATATGTGTACAACACAATGGATGCAATCACAGAGGCTTGTTGTAAAGATTGATCTGAAAGTCATGCTGTGAACCAGAAGGCAATCAGACTAATTGACCAGGTCAATCAAATCACCCTATTCCCCGGACAGATAAGGGCATGGAGCCATTCTATCTATGGATCTTTATCTGCATGTGAAGGTTGTTCAAAACAGCAAGCACACTTTCATCATTGCTTTGATTCCCACTGCTGAACCACTGCTTTGTTTTCAATACTGGGCCAGACTGGCACCATGGAGACTACCAAGACCCAACCCATTGTCCCAATTTGATCTGGAATCCTTTGTAGTCCTTCCATGTCTAGGGAAGACAATGTTTTGCAATGGAGGACATGAAGTTGCTCCGGAGACTAAGGATACGTCATATTTCAGGGAAACCACCAGTCTTCAGCCCCACTGGTTCACCACATAGCATAGCAGAGCAAGGATTGGAGGGTTTCCGGTTGTAGTCCTAGCAGCACCTGCCATTTGTGCATGCTTTTACAAACACTAACCGCATAATATTAACTAATAAGGTAAAGGTGACCCCTGAAGGCACCAACAACACCTATGTTATAGCACCTGCTGGTGGCATCAAAGGGCAAGCAGAACCTAAGCATCTAATTATGCTTCTTTTAATGTCAGTATGTTTGGCTGCCTGAATATTACTACAAGCCCACCAATGAGAAGATGACATCCTAATCGTGTTTGGTGTGCTTCAAGCCAGGTAGTGGTTCAAATGCTTCAGCAATTGTCTCCCATTTAATATGATTTATCTGCAAGAATTAAGAGGCCTACTATAGCCTGATTTTGTGAATTATCCATTTTTCTTCATTGATAATTTAGCGAGAGTTGCATCTTCCTGTGAAAGACAGGATACATTGTCCTTCCCATGCATGCAAAGTTTCTTAGGGTAAATTACAGCCCATTCCAACCCAACTCCTCTCCAAGTCAGGCATAAGTGTGGCCTAAGTGCAGCCTAAGTTAGGCAGAAGTTATGCCTGAGGTAGGTCAGAGTTATGCCTGAGTTAGGCAGGCTGCAGTTTCTGTGGCCCAGCACCACCCCAGGATCCAGGCAACACTTACCTCCCAGGCAGGCAGGCTCTTCTCCAGGCTCCGTGTCTGGCTCAGGCATGTGCAGGCCTCTGTCTGCATGTGTCAGCGTCCATCCATGGCAGCTGCCGCAGGGTCTGTCGCAGCCCGGTCGCAAAGGGGCTGACCGCAGGCAGGGGGGTTGCGCCAGTCATGTGGTGGGCGCAGGGCAGGTGACAGGTGAGCGAGGTGCCTGAGCCCAGCCGCTACAGGGCACCCTGTGCATCAGCCACCTGCTGCAGGGGAGAGTGGCCGTCCCCTCCCTCCTGCAGAAGGCGATGCCACCCCCAAGCCACGTTGAGGCTGCACTGGGGGGTGAGCGGGGGAGGGAAGGGAAGGGGAGGGGGGTGGGAACGTCACACACAAGGGGGGTCTCATGAGGACTGGAACTGCCTCTGACATGACTCGCCCGTGCGCTGCCTGAAGCCCTGGGCCTCCAAGGCCGGGGCAATGCCCACAAAGAAGGCATCCTGGCGTGCCTGCTGCTCTGTGCCCCGGCCAAGACCAAGAGATGCCTTGGGCTTGTCTGCTGCGAGCGTGAAGGGCTCACGCAGCTCATCACACCCCCAGATGGGGCGACGACGGCGCCTCACGGCAGGCGCTCTAGCAGGGTGGGGGGTGGCCAGCAACCATCATCAGGGAGTGGGAGGAGAGGCAGACACACAGGCAGGCAGACAGGGGGTGCTGGGGAGGGGCATGGGTGGGTCAGAGACAGATAGACAGACAACAAGGCTGGTGGGAGACAGATTCCGAGAGAGGGGTCTGCAGAGACCGATAGGGACACAGGGGGCGCTCCGCAGATGAAGGTGATGCATAAACAGGGGCCTCTTATGCAGACAGACTTTGGGTGGAAGTGGCTGCATTACGGGCGGACCTTCGACGGAGGCACCTGCATTACGGGCGGACCTTCGACGGAAGCGCCTTCATTACGGGCAGACCTTCGACGGAGGCGCCTTCATTACGGGCAGACCTTCGACGGAGGCGCCTTCATTACAGGCGGACCTTTGATGGAAGCGCCTTCATTACGGGCAGACCTTTGATGGAAGCGCCTTCATTACGGGCGGACCTTCGACGGAGGCGCCTTCATTACGGGCGGACCTTCGACGGAGGCGCCTGCATTACGGGCGGACCTTCGACGGAGGCGCCTGCATTACGGGCAGACGCCCTGGCTGTCACTGTTTGCCTGCCTGAGAGGCCCCCCTGACTCCCCCCTCCCCTCTGTGCCATGGGGGTCGCGCAGCGCCCCTGCTGGGTTCTCCCAGGGAAGGCCGTGGCAGTCCCTGGCTAGGACTCATGTAGGGGTTTCAGTGGTGGGGGCTGTCTGTGTGTGTGGGGCAATGCTTGTGTAAACACTGGGCACATATGTTTCACTGGCGCTCTACCCAAGGGGCGTCTTTATTGTTCTGGAACGTTAGCAGAGATGGCCAGGTGAGGCGGCCAGGGGTAGTCACAGCAGCCAATCAGAAAGCAGCAGCAGTAGCAGCACACCTGCCCCATGGACCTGGACATGCAGGCTCTTCCCCTGTGGAACCACGGCCTGCTCCATAGAAAGGGGAGGGGCAGCAAGAACGACAGCCAGGGAGGTGGAGCAGCAGCAGCAGCAGCAGCAGCAGCAGCGCCGGCAGCTGAGGAGGGTTGCAGGGCTGGCTCCCTGACTTCTGGCAGCATCGAGGCAGACGACAGTGGGGCAACCAGACTGCAGGCCCAGGGGTGCTCCCAGGAAGGTAGGTGATAGTGGACATTCCTGGGGAGACAAAAAACAAGGGGGAGTTACATGTCAGCTGGTGTGTGGAAGCAGTCACCATTGACGACAAGCCAGTGTGTCGGTTGCAAAAGCCTGCAGGGAGAGTAATAAAACACAGCTAATAGGTGTGACACACATAGCATGGTCTGAGCTGCTTACCTGGGTGTAAGGAGAGCATGATCCTGTAAGGGGAAAGGGTCAAAGAGAGAGACAACACAACTTGGGGGTCACAACCATGGCAAACCTAGCAATACTGACCTGGCAGTAGACCCTGTGGAGAAAAGGGGGGGGGGGGGAACAGCTGGTGTCTACATAAGGCTAACAGTTCCACACTTGTGGCATTGTCTGCTCACATGACTACAGGCAGCAATCAGACACAACAGTGCTAAAGAGGCATGTATCCTATATATCATAGCAGGCTATGCAGGCAGCTATGAGACAAGACATTGGTAAAGAGGCATATCATAGCAGGCTATGCAGGCAGCTATGAGACAACACATTGGTAGAGAGGCATGTCATGGCAGGCTATGCAGGCAGCTATGAGACAACACATTGGTAGAGAGGCATGTATCCTTCCTATATTTCTAAATGCAAAGAGGCAGCAGTCAGACCACATGTCAGCACAAACCCTGCTCTTACCTGCTGGTGTTGTTGCCTGTGGGGGGGGGGGAAGAGGGGCTGGGAGAAAGACATGGGTTAGCAAACACTTGCATGGAGGCAGCTGCCCAGGCACAGCTGTAAACAGGTTGGCCACAGCCAGAACAGCCCTCTCTGCCCTAGAGGGAGGCAGAGAAGAGAGAAGTGGGGTGTTTGTGAATTTTGCCCTCCACCAACAAAGTCCCACTTTGTGGCTGTGAGGGACAGAACCCCACGCCACGTGCTCAGAGAGAGAGAGAGAGAGTGACTGGAGGTCTGGGGCTGGGCTTTTGTGGGAATGAGGCTGGGTGGGCCTGGGTGCTGATAGGCTCCCTATCTTAGGCATAACTCTGTCGGTTTCCAGACCTAGCAGGCCCAACTCCGTCCTAACTCTGACCTAACTCAGGAGTAGGGTGTTAGAAATTTTCAGGAGAGGGCTGGCTTAGGTAAGGTAAAATGGCTCCTATGGGTCTCCTCGAATTTGGGTCCACCTTTTTGGTCGACCTAAATTTTGTGTCAGCATTTGTGTTGGAGGGGGCGTGTCTGTGCTTGCCAGGGTCTGGAATCCAACGTTAATTGGTTGCCGCCCCCGTTACACCCACGGTCCGCCCATGTTCCGCCCACTTTTAGGTCAACTTTAGGTCTGACTTGTGCTGCTTAGCCCTTGGGTTGGAATGGGCTGTTCTTAGTCCGTTGGTCGTAACTTCGACCTAACTTTGACCTAACTTCGCCCTAAATGGTTGCATTCCAGACCTAACTTTGACCTAAACGACTTAGGCTGACTTTAGGTCTGACTTGGGCTGCTTAGCACTTGGGTTGGAATGGGCTGTTAGATTCACATTTGTTTTTTCACACACACAAAATTGATTCTGTAGTCTATACTCTGTTGCAAACCATAAATATTGCAAAATAAAAAGGAGGGAAATCTTCCTCTGCGATATTTGAAAATAAATATAAAAAGATCAGACTAAATTAAAAAGGCAACTCTAAAAAGCAATTGGCTTATATTTCAGAAACGTGCGCATTGTGTTGTTGTTGGTCTACCATGAATATCAAGTGCTACTAGTGCATTCCTTGGTGGAGTGGATGGTGATTTTGATGAATATGAATAATTGTCTCATTGGTTTAATCTGATATGATGGCTGCTATGTTATTTCTTTATTGGACACCTTTGGGATAACATTAACCTTCTCTTCTTCAAAAGGACAGTAATTCGGAGCTATTAGAGAGAATTCCTTGGAGGTGCAGAAGGGTTGTGCATTAAATACAGGAAAATTGGCTAGATCCAAAATAGAAATAGGATTAATTTCTCTTTTATCCAACTATTTTTCTCTCTTACAGTGTGCACACAGATTATTTATTTATTTATTTATTTAAAAAATTTATATCCCGCCTTATCCCATGCCGAGGCAAATGCCCAAGGCGGCTTACAACAAAAATTAAAAACAGTTTAAAATACAGAAGGTTTAAATACATAATTTAAAAACAATAAAAACAATAATATCAATAAAAACCACTGGGGGGGCAACAGTAGGGAGCACAAAAGCAGCATGGCAGAGCATCTCGAGACACAGGAGGCAGGCCACAACCCATCACCCAAACGCGAGACGAAACAAAAATGTTTTGAGCCCTCGCCGAAAAGTCATGAGGGAGGGGGTGGTTCTCAGATCCCCTGGCAGGGAGTTCCACAGTTGTGGCGCCACAGTGGAGAAAGCTCGCCCACGTGTTGCCACTCCCCTAACTTGCGATAGAGGTGGTACACGCAGGAGAGCCCCCTCAGATGACCTAAGAGAGCGGGCCGGAATGTATGGGAGAAGGCGGTCCCTCAGATATCCTGGACCCAAACCATGAAGGGCTTTAAAGGTCATTACCAGCACCTTGAATTGGGCTCGGAAACGAATGGGCAGCCAGTGCAGCCACTGAAGCAGCGGCTCAACAGAGTCAAACCGCCTAGCTCCAGCTACCACCCGGGCCACCGCATTCTGCACTAATTGCAGCTTCCGAACCGTCTTCAAGGGCAGCCACACGTAGAGCGCGTTGCAGTAATCCAGTCTTGAAGTCACTAAGGCGTGGACCACCGTGGTCAGGTCCGATCGACTCAAGTACGGCCGCAGCTGGCGCACCAGCTGAAGCTGGGCAAACGAACCCCTAGCCACAGCTGCCACCTGGCTTTCCAGGGAGAGCTGTGAATCCAGAAGTACTCCCAAGCTGCGCACCTGTTCCTGCAGGGGGAGTGCAACCCCATTCAGAACGGGCAAATGACTCAGTACCTGCATTGAAGCTTTCCTGACCAGTAGGACCTCTGTCTTTTCTGGATTCAATCTCAACCTATTAGCCCTCATCCAGACCTCAACCGCCTCCAGGCAGCGCTGTTGGACTAAAAGCCCAATCATATCCTTTTCCCAGCCATAGCATGCAGCTGCGTCAAAACATGCTGCATGCTGGGGGGGAGGGGCTGATCGGGAAACTTGGGATGGCTAAGGGAAATATTTTCCTTTATCCCTCCATAACCCCTTTGACTGCCAATGGGTCTCCTTGGACCTGCACCAACTATATAGTTGGCACAAATTCGAGGCGACAAAGGGGGCATGACTGGCATTGAAAGGGATAGCATCCAGAGCAAGTTGCCTCCGACATGCCCCTGGCCCTTTTCCTATTCCACCCCTCCAACTTATTGGCATTGGTGGGGCTCCTCTTCATTGCTGCCATGCATGGGGTCCTTCCTGCCATTTACGGTGGTGGACTGGAAGCATGCAGCTCTGCGTGCTTCTGGAGCAGCTTTCGCAATGCCATAAAGCACGTACCACTGCCAGAACGCTACTGTGGTAGTATAGGGTTGTGTCGACAATGTCACTCTAATCCAGCTAGGGGCTATATGAATATAGAAGTTGGCTTCTGTATGCAAATCCCTAGCTGGATTAGGATGCACAATGCACATATGGGTGCTGTGTATGTGCATACATTCCTTGATCCAGCTGTTTGAGCTGCATGTGCCTAGTCCTTTGGGAGAGGGAGTGGGAAGGCTGGATGTAGCTCCTCCATCCTGCTCCCTCTCACTACCCAGCAGATGCTGGGCACCCTTGCCAGCTGGGTCAAGGCCATATATTGTAAAGTTTCACCTTCTCTTCTGGAGAAGAACATTCTGCATAAACATATACACATTGGATATTACCTTTACACCTCAAAGAAAACACACCAGACATGTTTGGAGAAAAAGGGCCACTTTATTTTTAAAAACAACAAACCTGTAGGGGGTGAAATGTAACTTGGCATAACTAAAAGAAAACACCAAGGCATGCGGGCGCTGGTCAGGGGAAACAGCACTAGCCATCTACCTCCCCCTGCTCTTTCATGGGCATCAACATTCTGACTCCAGGCCACCCTCAGTCATTGACCAAAGGAGACTATCATAGCTAGGCTTACCAGATCTCCAACTGGGATAGAGTGCTAGACCTTTAGGAGAAGAAATGTGGGCAGGTGTAGCTTGTTAAACCCTTGGAGCACAATCCTAGGCATGTCTACTCAGAAGCAAGCCCCACTGAACACAATGGGGCTTGCTTCTGAGTAGACATGCGCCTAGGATTGTGCTCTAAGGTTTAACAAGCTACACCTGCCCACATTCCTTCTCCTAAAGGTCTAGCACTCTGTCCCGGTTGGAGATCTGGTAAGCCTAATCATAGCCAACCCCAAGGGGTTGAGGCAGTGGAACAGCGCAAATTCCCACAGGCCAAGCCATGTGGTGGTCATTGCATGTTTTAGCCAGGGGGCTTGCCAGCCAGCCTGACCAACCTGGTCAGGTTGTCTGAGTGGTCCTGACTCACCTCCTGACCTAGCTGACCTCAGGATGTAAGCCAGACCCTCACGCCCTACATACCTCAATCCACACGCCACCTGCCAAAGTGACCAAACTAACTACAGTTCCAATGCCGCACTATAGTCTGAGGTAAGCAAAAAACCCTGCCATTTCTGCGCCAATCGACTGACAGCAAAAAAAAATCCTACCCTGCCCCCAGTAACGAGTAACCAGCTAGTCCCAGACTATTATATAGGGAGGGAGGGGCTTGTCAAAAGGTAGTGACTGAGGGGCCAGCAAAAACACCGCTGCGCTCCTTCACTCAGCTGTGTCCACCAGGACGAGGCTCCAGCCAATCGGAATGCTGAGTCTGCGCCTTTGCGCTGGTGCGCCTGGGGGGTTGCCCTATGAGATGGGCAAAGCCCATCATGATTCTCTAATGATGCCATTCCACCTTCATTGCTTTCTAGCATGGAAAAAGAATGAAGTTACACTTAACCTATCTTCAGTGAGCTCTAGGGATTCTTACAATACAGATATCATTATTTAAAGTGGCCCTTAGCTGAATTTAAATACCAAAGGAACATGCTATGCAGCAAATGTAAAATTCTCCCATGCCACTCTTCAGAAAGAAGTTAAATTGAGGGTAAAACACATCCTGAGCTAATTAAAAATTGATTAAAGCTTTCTAAACAATTTAAATATGAATGCCACTTATTTCCAATGTTGCTGTTCTTAAACAGTCATGCTGGGCCTTTATGCTTAAGTACATGAGAATAGTTTCTTAGCGCACAATGCAGCAGAGACTGCTAGTTAAAGTTGCTGTATTCAATCCAGCAAAGCATTAAAGCCATTTTACACTTTATGCGGAATGAAGAGGTAAACTGAGGTGGTAGAATTCTGGCGTGTATATATAAAAAGGTCTTTAGCAAAATGCGGATTTATAATTAAGGATTCTGTCAGCCCAATCCTACCCAACGTTCCAGCATTGATGCAGCCGTGTCAACGGGCAGGCTCTGCATCCTGCGGTGAGGGGCTGTGATGGAGGCCTCCTCAAGGTAAGGGAATGTTTGTTGCCTTGGGACTGCATCGGCACTGGAAAGTTGGTTAGGAGTGGGCTCTGTAAAATGCTAAATAGTAATCTTATATTTGCACATAACACTCATTTACTGGATTCAAATAAAAACATAAATAAATACTGTACATAAATGTTAAAAAATTATTTATATTTTATTTTAAAAGAAATACGTTTTAATAGTCTACATGTTTAATTCAACTGAGTTGTACACAGGGTTGTACAAACATCAACACTCTCTTAAATTATACTAATTATACACATTACCATATGAGCATATTGATGTCATGTCCGTTTTATAGCTGAGCAGATTTTCCTATTTTCCTATTCTGTGTGTTTCCATTGAAATTGTGATTTTCCCATTGATACATTTTCTGTTAGCCATCCTGGGAGCCTTGTTGGCTTATGGCACCCCATTTGCGGGGTACAGATGCTTCAAATAAATAAATGATTGTATGCAATTCACATATGTACATTGCAAAGATGTACATTGCAAAGATGCAAAATGAAAATTGATGCAAACAGCAAACTGCACGTGTGCGGTGGCCTGAACAGTGGAAGTGAAAAACAGGAGAGTGGTAGACTGCCAATATATAGGTGCTATTCTTGAAACAAGATAATTCAGACCCTCAAAGTCTAGGGAGAAATTTGAATAGGGAGACCACAAATAGACATAAGTTTTCATGGTCCATCCGTTCAAATTCAGAAGTTCTTGGGCCTTCTGCCATGTTAAAATGAAAAAATTAAAAAGTTAAGAAGTAACATGTTACAGTTCCGACGTTTCATCTGCAACTATGGCAAACCTTTTCAAGGAGAAGAAAAGGTTTTCTTCTCCTTGAAAAGGTTTGCCATCGCTGAAGACGAAACATCGGAACTGTAACATCTTTTTTTAACTTTTTAATTTTTTCGTTTTAACATGGCAGAAAGCCCAGGAATTTCTGATTTTGATTAGGGAGAATTTAATAAGCAGTCTTTTACATATTTCTGGTAATATAGGAATAGTTTCTATATTTTCTCAGATCATGTAGTATGCATGTTATATGTTCCTGTCTTTCTTAAATGTCTCACTGCTGTTAGTTTAATCATGAGCAATGCATAGGCTCCTGAGGTTTATCTAGAACATTTGTAAAAGAATAATTTTTTTTAAAGAGATTGTTCTGGAAGGACCCACGCTGAGATCAGTCCCATGTTGCAGGCACCTATTCGTTTTCAAGATCAAGCTCTGGGGAAAAAAAAAACAGCTTTAAGTTTGTACAACCAAAACCAGCTGTGCATAATGCCAGTTAGCTTCCCCTCCCATAATGGCATATCTTCCCCGATCTTTAGAGCAATTCTGCATTTTTTTTTTAAAAAGGATCAATTTTTGAAAAAGAATAAAAAAGGCACACAGCCTCCCTGAAGCATGGCTGAGTTGGTTTCAATGCCCTAGTCTGCACATTTGTCATTTCATAGTGAAACCAGACTTGCATTGCAGCTGAAAATGTCACTGGGAGCTCTGCTTTTAGAACCTTCATCGCAGAAGGGACTGAGTGAAAGCTTTGGATGCATTTGTTTCAGGAAAGCTGAAACTGTGAGAAGTAAGAAATGCCAAAAGTAGCATGTAGCAGTGTCCTTTCTGGACCTCTTTTCAGAACCACTATGCATAAATGTTTGCAACACTCATGGTAGCAGCAGGCAAGGCGAAGGGCCGAAGGCGCACCAGTTTTCCTTCCCTCTGTGGACACGTTTTCATTGGACAAAATCTGGCACCTTTTGCCACAGCACACAAGGAATGTGCTCATGCAGTCTTTTTTTTTTTTTTTTTTGCTAGTATGGAAGTTGGCATCTGACCTCAGAAATGCCATATTGTCTATCAATTCATTGACATGGCTGAATTTGATTCTAGTTTACCCCATTGTACTGAATGGTGTGTTTTGTGTGGATGTTGTCAGAGTCTCTACTGGCTCAGAGCCAAGGCATAGTTCAGGCATTGCACTGAAATCTCAGCATTATACCATAATATTATACCATAATATTTGATCAGTATTACAGCAAGGCAGACATGTTGCTTGGGGAACATTCTGACAGAAGATGGAAAATCAACATTTTGTGCTGGGGGTTCTTTGCTTGCAAGTCAGACTAGCCGCAATAATAATTTCCTCTAGGTTTTTGCCTAGATCTTGCTTGAAGAAACCATCTTATTGATGTCAGGGCTAGCTCACCAGATCCAAGAAATTTCCTGTCTGAATAGTGCAGGGCCCTGATGTTTGGGCAAGCATGGCTACCATGGACTCTGTATATGTAAATATCTCGATGTAATGTAATGTGAAAAAATGCTGAATCACTGTGACTAAGCACCTGTGAACAAAGGCTGATGCAATAGATAATGAGCAATAGATTACTATGATTGGTGGAAAGCACTATATAAGGAGGCTAGCAGAGCCTACCTGTGTGGGTTGTTGTGTGGAGTTTATGAGAGCTGGGTTGTTGTGTGGAGTTGGAGAGAGCTGGAGTCTATGCTGTGGAGTTTTGTATATAAGAAGCTGCTTATCTGTAAAGTTGTAAATACAGTCTTGGTGGTGGACATCTGCCTTGTCTGTTTTACTTTCGTCGGCGGAGGAACGACCTTGGAGCAAGCGCGGCAAGCACATTAGGCTCTGCATTTCTTAATAAATGGGCCTGAAGCAGCTTCCTTCATGTGATGGTATTATATTAATCCATTGTATCATTAATATATTTGTATGGGGAAGACTTTTATAGGAGCCCTTCCCAGCTTTTCCTTTCTGTTAGGTTTCTCAGTGGCCTGGAGTCTTTTATCACTCACACAAAAGGTAGCGGTTCCAATGGAGGGTGGGACGTGTACACTCTGTAGACCCCTCAGCTTCCCTGTTTCCCTCTGTAATACTGTTTATGTGATATTGCCAACAACAACTTAAGCATTAGAGCTTGTTTACAAGAATGCAATGCAGGGTTTCAAGAATGGACAAGGGAGAAGATAAGTAATTCAGCAGCAGAATAACAATAATGCAATAAAAAAACAGCAAGTGGGAACAGGTTATAGCAGTGTATATCTGATCCCTAAGAGTGCTACAGCCAATCTGGAATAGGAGCCTGTTTGAAAGTAGTGCTGTTTGAGATAATGCTCAAACTACTCAGTGGTGCTGTTTGAGGCTCATGAAGGAGGGAAAGTTTTAGGAGGGAGACATGGAGAAGGACTCAGGGCTGTGTCGTGTGCATCTGCTTCCCCGCTCAGAAATTGCTTTTGGTATGTCACTACCGTTCTTAAGAATGACATTGGCACGTTTGTCAAGACTAGAGTCACATCCTGTACAAGATAAAAGATCAAGATGATTGGCTTACTCCAGGCCAAGTAACAAGGAACAAGGTGTGCCAGCTTCTTCCATGTTTACCATACAACCAGACAGTGGCGTAGCAGCTGGGAGAGGCGGTGGGGCCCACTGGCCCAGGCGGCAGGCTAGGGGGGGGGTATCACAATGTCTGGGGGGGGGGCAGTGCTCGCTGCTCCGAGCAGTCAGAATGGCAAGCAGAGCAAAGTTTGGCCCTATGGCCCACCTGCAGTGTCCGTTTGACTCCAAATTGGAGCCATTCCAGAAGCAGGGGCAGGGTGATGATGTGGGAACAGGGCAGCCTTCACATAATGGAGCCTTCAGCCACATACTGCAGCCTTCACATGATGGCTGAAGAAATAACACTTGTTCATGGTAGCAATCAATGATCTGGGTGTAACATTTAAAAGATTCTTACAGTATACCGTATGTGGCCCAATTATGTGCAACATCTACACTTCTAGCAACTACTAGTGCTGGTTTAGGGTTAAGAACATAAGCACATGATAAATGCTCAGCTAGTCTAGCATTCTGTTTCCCATAGTGACACACCAGCTACCTCAGGGAAGTTCATAAACTCCCATAAATATCTCTCTTGTTATTGCTTCCCTGCAATGTATTCAGGAGCAGGGCTGCATGTATCTGGGTTGATTCGTGACTTACAAGATTGTAGAAAGTTACACCTGCTACAAAAAAGGATCTCTTTGGGGAAACACTGTTCAGCGTCCTCCAGATGGGGGCATTTCTATTCCACGGTTTGAAAATAGAATTGTTGTCATTTCATTCAAGGTCTACAGAATATGCTGTAACAATTGGATTAATTTCTGACATTCTGTATATGCAGCTCACAAAACAGATTCCAAAAGAAAAGCTCATATACAGTAAATAAGAAGGAAAACTGATAAATAAGAAGGAAAACAAATAATGTCTATTATATCTGCTTTGAGGAGAGTTAGAAGTTTTCAGTTTCCAGGCTGCCATTCTGGTATCATGTACCAGAATTATATTTATCTTAACATCTTTTTCAAGCTATTGTGAGTCTGGCGGGTGAGTTAGGAAATTACAAGAAGTCTCCTTGTGCCCTCCTTCCTTCAAATCTGTAACTAATCTGAAGGACTGTCAAGTAATTTCTTATCAGTCACAGTAAATTTTGTTTTTCTCTCCAATTTATTTCTCTGCAAATTTTTGAACTGAATTGGGGAAAAGAGTAGGACCGATTACTGATGTAATTCTGATCTCTCTCTCTCTCTCTCTCTCTCAGAAGTTGTTTTGTATTGTGTGTGAATTGGTACATTGTACGTAGTTAATTTGCAATATAATTGCTGAAATGCAGGTCAGAAGTATCACTACAATGAAGATATGGACATTGAAAAGTTAGGTGTGTGTACGTGTGTGAGTATACACACACACACACACACACACACATACACACACATGACTTTCGGGGGGAAATGAGAATTCAAGGTGACAGAGAGAGGGGGGTTTGATGATACCAGTTTCTGCTTGCATTGTCTGTAAGTTCACTTTTCTGGAGACAAACTATTTTAAAAACAATAAGTGGTTAGGGACCACCCTGCTAGCTCTTATTTTCATTTTGAAATACATTTATTTTGTATTTTGACCCAGGGTTGATGCCAGGAGAGCATGAAGCCCAAGCATGGTTTAAAAAGTCCTTTGTTTTCCTTTCCCCTTTCCTCCTTTCATGAGAAGGATGTTTCATGTTCATGTTTTATGAACAGTCACGTGGAGATAGAATTTTCCAAAGCAGATTGCAGCTTAATGCCAAAATCAACCTGGACCTAGAAAGTATGGCAAACATTGCAACTTCCTTCCATCAAAGCTAAAATAAACATGTTTGCGGGATCCATGTTGCCATTAGGTTTTGATGGTTGCAACATCAATTAATTGCCTGCTCAGCTTCCAGATACACTCTCTCCCCATGGTTTCCCCTTACCTCAAAGCTAATTAACAAGTAAGCCACTCTCAGGCAGGAAGATTCCTTAATATAGGATCTGAAATTGAGAATGAGTCCCATTATCTCAGGAGATCACTCAACTTCACATATAAATTTCCTATAACTAATCTGATCTGGAAATCCTAAATTGTACTCTTCACTCTATCCTTCAATGTAAGTAAGATTCCTGCCTTTTGCAGCATTAACACATCTCCACTTCACCCCATCTCTTCAGTGACCATCACGCTAATCAGCAAAGTGCTAGAAAAGGTATTTTTAGCATCTCCAAGTATTTCCTACCGGCATTGTTCTTACTTTTTCTTACTTCCCCTTCCCCTTCTGTGGACAAACAAAAAACTGCCTAGCCACTTGGAAACATCTTTCCTGTTGTCTTCTCCAGGGCCAGTCCAAGACATCCTGACTCCTGAGACAGCATGCCAAATGCTTCTCCCTTGCCCGTCGATCTGCCAGCCTCTGTTCTCCTCCCATTCTCCAATGTTCTGGCTCCCTTCCACATTTCCCCTTTCTCTCTGTCCCCTCTTCCTTTTGCAATACAGAATGTGGAAAGAGGAGGAGGAGCAGTGGAGGCAAGTAGGCAGGCAATAATGAACAATCCCCACCAATCTGCTGCTTCAGTTGGTCGCATTGATGGGCCAGCCTTGGTCCCCCCCCCCTCCTTGGCATGCTTATCATTTTTTCCTTTTCTCACTTCTTTTCACAAGATTACCAAAACCAACAAATAAATCTTCATAGCATGTGCCCGGTCATTTATAAATGTATTGTGTCTACTGCTTGCTTTTATGGTTTCTATCTGATGTTACTGATTTTCAGCCCATTTAGAATATTGTAATTTATTCCTCAATCAACTGCCATTGTATTATTTAATTTATTCCTGACTTTTGGCTATTGTTTCAACTCCTTAAAGTGCCAATACACAGGGTGGATGCACCACAATCAATGGCTAAAGATCTCTCACATGCAATTTAGGGAAAGGACATGTCCTAGGCATATGTGGTAGCAGAGTATTCACAACAAATAAGACCAATGACGAGCCTCACTCTTCGCTGCCATTACCTGGCTCCACCCTAAGCATGCCAGACCAGAGGCACAATTTTAGAGGCAGCCGATTGGCTGCAGGGCCTGATTGGGGGGGCATGGTTTGGCTGAGAAGTCAGGTGTGTGTTCACCTGGCTCCTCAGTTCAAGTCGTTTCTTCGAGCCCCTCCAACCCCTCCCCGACATCAGTCTGAGGTTAGCTGGTGGCTGTTTATGGGGGATGGGTAGGATTTTTTTGCTGCTAACCTGATTGGCTGTTGGATAACAGTTTTTTCGCCTACCTCAGGCTGTGTCGTGGTTCTTGGGTATTCAGTTAAGGTTGCATTGGCATTTTATGGTCAGTTTAGGCAGGTGGTGTGTGGGCCGGGTAGATAGGAATGGGAAATTGGAGTACAGCCTGAGGCTGGCAAGGTCAGGGGGTAAACCAGTACCACTCAGACGACACTTGACAGGGTCAGTGAGGCTGGCTGGTAAGCCACCTGGCTGGAACACACAAGACCACCACATGGCTTGGCCAGTGGGGATCTGCGCTGTCCAGCTGCCTCGACCCTTTGGGGTTGACTATGATAGCTTACGCGTTCTTCGACCGAAGGCAGCCTTGAGTCAGGTTGTGATGCCCATTTAACCGATGGGGAAGGTAGACGGTTAGTGCCATTTCCCCCACTTAGGGCCCGCATGTTCTGGGGCGTTAAAATTAGGATGCATATGCTGCAGTTTCTGTAATTTAATTCAATAAAGTGGCCCTTTATACCCAGAGGCGTCACTAGGGTTTGCGTCACCCCGGACGGGAGGTCACCGCATCACCCCCATGACCACTTTCCCCCCATGCAGAGGTTGAATAAACATGCCCCCTGAAGGGCAGGAAATTCCCAGGGGTTCAGGGAATGGGTGATGCGCTTGCTGCCCCCCTCTCTCCCCGCTGCCGCCTGGTACTTCTTCATCCCATTTGGGACTCAAAGGAAGGCCCTGAAGGGCAGGAGATTCCCAGTGGCGCTTTCCTAATCTGGAAACAAAAACGCATGACCTCCGGCTGTTTGTTTATAAAGGCAGGCCCCTCAGAACCTGAGCCAGAGATTTCCAGTTGCGTTGTACGCCTGTGTGAGGAGAGAAACATGCAGTCGGCCAGAGGTTCGAGGTTGTGCATGCGCCTGTGTAAGTGCTGGGGATTGGGGAAGCGCCGCTGGGAATCTCATGCCCTTCAGGACCTTCCTTTGAGTCCCAAATGGGATGAAGAAATACCGGGTGGCAGTGGGGGGAGAGGGGGGCAGTGGGCACATCACCCCCCTCCCTGCGTGTCACCCCCGGTGCCCCCCCCATGACGCCTCTGTTTATACCCAAGCCTCAGTCAGGAGTACATCATTTGTGGGGTGCACGGGTAATGTGTAATGGTGACATTTAAAGGTTTTGACTATCAAAATGTGGCTCTCTGGGAGGGCCAGAATTCTCTGTTTGAGCTTATTAAGCATTATTATCATTATCAACATCATCGTCATTATCATCACTGTTAATAATGCTTACTTTCATAATAGGAGAGTGAGGTTGTGTCTCTTGCCAATCTAACTATATGAAGAAAAGGAACTAAAGAATAGGTAAAGATCAAACCCTCCCCCTTCCTTTTGTTTGGGAGTGTAATTGAAAATAATAAAATCACCAATACATTGAGCTTTTAACTTTCTCTTGTTTGTTGTTGTTCAGTCGTTAAGTCGTGTCCGACCCTTCGTGATCCCATGAACCACATCCCGCCAGGCCTTCCTGTCCTCCACTATCTTCCTGAGTTCGCTCATTTTCATGTTCGACCCTTTTTCTCTTGTTAGACCCTTGCAATTATTATGAGTTGGCACCAGATGATAGCAGCAGTTTAATCATAGGAGAAAGGACTGGACTTATCTGAATCAATTTCTAATCATATGAACATGCCTTGACTTATAAAATAAGTTATATGAATGGGCTATATGCAATATTGACTTTCAAGGGAGTAAGTGCAATATTGATTATTAAGCAAATGTGAAGACTGGTCTAACACAATACTTTTTTTTTTCTAGTGACCAATTATAATATGGTTTAATAGGGAACATAAAGAGCTGGTTATGTGCAATATAGGTTTTTAAAGAATCAGCTGCAATATACGTCTTTTCAGTAAGGTGTAATATTTGTTAATTATTGCAGAATCTGTGCAATAACTTTAAGTATAATTCACAGAAGAGAGGAGAATTGATTTTATTGTAAGAGCATTTAAGATGTCACTCACAATATTAGAATATTATTAGGACAATGTGGAGACTAGTCATCTGAGAGATACTAATTTCATAAAATTATTGAATGAATAGGTTTCATGAAATCTGTGAATGATTTGATTATAGTGAAAGAAAAAAGATTCCTATCCATGTAAGCTGCAAAGTACACTTTTGAACCTTACAACTAAAAAAAAAAGTTTCAAAAGTAACAAGTCATTCTTGGTGGCAGCTTAACTCTTCATTCTATTGCCTGGGCTTTTCCGAGTATGGATTATGCAAAGCACCTTCCATTGATAATGCACAACGATTATCTTGCATGTTTCATGTTTCATTTTTGTAAGTTGCATCAGAGAGTGATTTCCCTCTACCTTTCACCTTTCACTAGGCTTACCATTGTCCCGGAATCGACGCTGGCTTCGGCCTAGAGCATAAGAACATAAGAAGAGCCCTGCTGGATCAGGCCAAAAGCCCATCTAGTCCAGCTTCCTGTGTCACACAGTGGCCCCACCAGATGCCTCAGGGAGCACACAAGACAACAAGATACCTGTGTCCAGTCGCCACTCCCTTGCACCTGGCACAGAGAAAACCCACTTCTAAAACCAGGAGGTTGCTTATGGCTTGTAACCTGTGATGGTCTTTTCCTCCATGAATCTGTCCAAACCCCTTTTAAAGGCATCTAGGCCAGATGCCATCACCACATCCTGTGGCAAGGAGTTCCACAGATGAATTACATGCTGGGAAAAGAAATATTTTCGTTTGTCTGTTCTAACTCTCCCTCCACTCAATTTTAGTGCATGTCCCCTAGTTCTGGTGTTGTGCGAGAGGGAGAAGAATTTCCCTCTATCCACTCTCTCCATCCCATGCATAATTTTATACGTCTCAGTCATGTCCCCCCTCAGGCGCCTTTTTTCTAGACTGAAAAGCCCCAAACGCTGTAGCCTTTCCTCATAAGGGAGAAGCAGACCCGAGCCACTCCCAAGGGTGTGCTGCGTCTGCCCAACGGGGTTCCTGCTTCTGTCGCGTCGTTGACCGGAAGTTCCAGAAGCCGAAAGTCCATTGGACAGACGCACTGCACCCTTGGGAGCGACTCGGGTCCACTCTAGGCTGAAGCCAGCGTCGATTCTGGGACGATGGTAAGCCTACCTTTCACTCTACCTTTCACTCCTCACTTAGCTGTGAATGTGAACAGTAGAGAAAAAACAGTGGATGGAGAAACATCTAGCTCTTTCCTGTGTATGTACTTGCAATCATCACCAATTTTTCCTGTCTGTAGATTGGGGAGCCATTAGAATTGTCAACAGATAAACAGCTAAATTGTCAACAGGGCTGCTCTCAAGCCATGAACGTAACTTGTATCCTAATTATAAACTGTACCCTGTTCTTTCTAGTGCATTCTGATTACCCCACTCTAGGTCCTCTGCAGATGGCAAATATCCTTATTCCAATACAGTACTTCATATATTTTTTTTTGGAACTGATCCCTAGCATTGAAAGAGGTTCTAGTAATATGTTTTGGGAAGCCCTGGCTCAAATCAAGTGGGTAACAAGAGTAGACCCCCAGGTCTTACTGGCAGCAGCAAAGCTGGAAGGGGAAGAAATGTTTTGTGCTCTCTTCAGCAATCTGTATGACCGTAGCCAGACTCACAGTACAACCCTATACATGTTTGTATGTATGCCCTGTTGTTTTCAATGAGTATGTCCTATTGTTTTTCAATGAGATTGTTTTCATCAGTGCAATCATGCACAAACTGCGGCCAGTGGAGCGAGTACTATGCCAGCTTAGGGTGTCACGAAAGTGCCATAAAGCACTTTCATGGAACCCAGAGAGTAAGCAGCGCCGAGGCCGGCACTGCTCACTCTGCCGTCTGAGGACACCTGCGCTAACAGACGCAGGTAAGCCCTGCACCAAGTGATGGGAGGGCGTGGGAAGAGAGTGCCCATGGTGGCGGGGGAGAGGGCGATTGGCCAGCCAGGCCAGGGAGGGGGCAGGGCTATCAGCGGCATGCTCCACCGATATCCTAACCCCCTTCACATGGCCTCCCCGGTTGTTCGCCAGCAAAATAGCTGGCATGCATCCTAGAAGACTCATTGGGGCTTCAGAGGCTGACACCAGGAGAAAGAGACGAACATCCTTTTCCCCCACAGTGAACCACGGCTCACCCGGCATGGGCTGCATCCTGCATAGGATGCAGCAGACGGCAATTTAGGTGAGCCGGTGCATCTTATGCAGGATTGGGCTGCCCGGGTACAATATTACCTGGCCGTTAGGCTGGTGTAAAACGACTGCGCCGGTCCAGGACTGTTGCAAAAGCTGCCATAAGAGGCAATTGCGCTAGCCCCAGGCTGGATCCAGATAGTGTGCACTGCAGGTAAGCCATGGCTGGGCTGCACGGCATAGGGGCTGGGCAGTGTGTTCCGTGGCGGGAGGGCAAATTGGGCGCAGGAGGAGGGATGGGATCAGCACCAGTTTCTCCCGACCCAGGCCACCTAGACTTACACCAACTAAATAACTGGTGTGGATTCGAGGAGACCCATTTGGATGGCTGGGGCTTTACCCAGGGTAAGGGAATGAATGTTCCCTTCTCCCGAGGTGACTTCTAAGCCCACTTCTTTGAGCCCAGGGTGTAGTGCTGGGCATAAAGTTAGGCAGGACTGGGTGGTTACTCCCCGGAAAATGTGCATAGGATTGCAGTGCCAGTTCTTAAGTTATCAGTGGTGACTGAGTGTCTGCATTCTGCACTTCTGCTGGAAACCTAAGGCAGTTTTGGTAGCTTTCTTTGTACATGTCCAGTGTATTAGCATCCATTTCCTTACATTAATATTTAATTTAAAACTGGTATCAATTCCATCTTCTCATATCTTGTCTTCACTGCTGATAAAACAAATGTCTTGGTCATTTGTACAGAAATGTAGACATTGGAATATTCCCTAATCCACTAGTCCAGTGGACTAATTAGTCCACTAATTAAGAAGAAACTTTTTCCCAATTTAGTATTTCTTTGCTTCCCCTCTGCAGGAGAAAAGTTACCATTTTGGTACAAAGGTTATCCAAAAGGAGGATGCACAGTAGTTCATTTTTCTTTTGAATGGGTCTTTATTTGACACTTTACCTTTCTTCAGTAACTCCTTTTTGTGACTATCTTTCTTAATGCTCTCCTGCTCTTAATTACCAGTATCTTTTCAGTTGGGTTGGTTGGGATTTATTTTTGTGTATCTTTACCTTTTGTTGTTGTATTTTTTTAAAAAAAGGTTGTGGGCTTCTTAGGAGCCTCTTTTGAGGCAGAAAGGAAAGATATACAATAAATGATTGGATAGATTTATTTTAGACAAGCAAGATCATCCAAAGTTTCCGTAAGACTCTTTTCATATCTCTCAGTTTGAATATGGGGAGGAACTACTGCCTACTTTGTCGTTTCTTACAAAACATCCACAATCTCTGTTGGTACATTTTGGATTCTTTGTCATCACACAGATTTAATATGACCAACTTACAGCCCTCGGCAAAGAGACCCATCATAAACTGTCCAGTTTGTTGTGTGAGGGAATTACAGCAGTAAATGAGCAATGGATAACTAAAGGGGGAGAAAAAAAATCACTTTTTTGTAGATTCATATACTACACAATAAAAAGATATAGTTTCTCTGTCATAAAATCTATCAAAGCTTCTCAGCAGCTCCATATTTTTATATGTCTTCACAACTGTGAGCAGATGCCTCTGCATATGTTCCTTGATTTTATGCCCACATTACAATGGTATCGAAGCACTTCTAGCTGTGCGGGCACATTTTTTATCCACCTCCAACCTTCTGTTGCTGGAAGAGTCAGTGCAGTTGATGGAAGAGAGATGGGATAATGGGGGTAATTTAGAGAATGTGTGGCCCAAGCCTCTCCCAGAAGCACAAAGCTGTCTCTCTCATTATATATCGGAGCAGCCAAGATCTGCTTTCCAAGACCATGACAGGGATAGAATTTCATGCAACCAGTTCCTGCCAAAGATCTCATGAAATGCTTGAACTGGTTTTATAAAAGCACAAGTTGTTTCCCCCCTTGCAGAAATGAAATCTCCACGAGGAAGCACAGTATATTAGCTCTTTAACCACAGCAAGGCAGTACTCAATCACAGTCCCAAGGCCAATTCAGTTGTCACATCGATCTGGTACAGTGGATGTGAGAATCATTTGTGCTTCTGTATGCCCATTAATAAGTGCTGTTACATGAATTGCACCCATAGTCAGATCCAGGTTATGCATTCCAGGCATAAGTGTGCATTACTACATATCTACATTAATCTACAATCAACCATATGAAGTTGACTACTACTGCATTTTCCATGGTGTCCTGAAAGTAAGGCAGTGACTTTGAACTTCCCCAAGTGTATTTTGAACTCTCCCCATTGCAAATTTGCTCCTGTCACTCATCTAAACGTACCTTCTGCAGCTTAAATTCAGTGGGAACAATGCAGAGTTATTCACCATTCTTTC
The DNA here is from genome assembly GCA_026170595.1 of Plestiodon gilberti rubricaudatus. Taxonomy (NCBI): domain Eukaryota; kingdom Metazoa; phylum Chordata; class Lepidosauria; order Squamata; family Scincidae; genus Plestiodon; species Plestiodon gilberti. Next base: position 250,342,736 of record JANXHW010000001.1, on the reverse strand, counting down.
AGACACTTAAGGCTGCAATCCTATACACACTTACCTGAGAATAAGTCCCATTGAATCCAGTGGAATTTACTTCCAAATAAACATGCATATGTTTATCAAAATTTTAATAATAAAGCAGAGGTGTCGCTCCAGTAGGGGCGGGGCTGTAAGTTTTGCTCGGTCGGAGTCCCATTTACCGAATGAGCAGGAGGCGGCCCCGCCCCCTCACTGTCAGAGCCATTCCCCTGCGGAGAAAGCAGCAGGCAAGAGACCCTGCCTGCTGCTTTCTCCACAGGGGAACGGCTCTGACAGTGAGGGGGCGGGGCCACCTCCTGCTCGTTCGGTAAACGGGACTCCGACCGAGCAAAACTTACAGCCCGCCCCTACCGGAGCGACGCCTCTGTAATAAAGTGTATTTTACAACAGAGTTTTCCTGGCAGAATGGATGTTTTGAACTCTAAAACATGCATAGGATTGTGCTGTAAAATGGACAGAATTTAAAATTGTGTATTGAAGTCCTGGCGTTGATTCCAATTGGACTTGGGCAAATCTAAATTTTCTGGATTGCACCCATTGTCTGTTGCTAAATCTCAAGCACACAGGGGATATCACAATCTGAAATTGTTATGGCTTTCAGCTGCAAAGGATACGGTGACAACTCACAGGGGAACCCCACTAATGGGGACTCTAAAATATGCCTGGATTCTTTGCTAGTTTTTATTCTCCTCATGCATCTGTTGTTCAGAGTTCAAGGAGGGGGAAAAAAGAGTTGCAGCTCTTGAAGCCCATTAAGCTTCAGCTATCAAGTCCCATCTCTTGAGTTAAGTAGTACAGTAATTAAAGCAGTATTTACAATGTAATAAAGGCAAGGCTAATTACTGGCAAATGAGAGCAGGATGATGTTCTATCCAAGGGAAACGCATCCTGGATCAGGCCAGACCAATAAATCTTTCAGCTGCCTCATTTGTTAATTATTATCTTCATAATCCCCTTGCCAGTAATGATTATCTAATTTATTACCACCAAACCGGGAAGCACTGAGAGGCAGTGAAGAAATCAGAACCCAAACAAGCCAAAATTAGCAGCCGTAACCCAACAACCTCTCAACTCATTTCATTAGCTTGCATTCATCCCCTGTTGCCCTTGCCTCTCCCTCCTCTACTTCAGCTATTTTCCTTCCCAACAACTTATCTAAACATAGACTGTAAGTACCTAAGGACAGGGCCTATCTTCTGCTTGAGCAACTCTATAGCGCTAGATACACTTCATAGCATTATATATAAGCTCCTGTTTTAATTGTAGCAATAATCTTTTTAATCTAGATTTTTAGATACTGTTTTTTAATTAATTTTCATTAATTGTTTCTTACTATTTTAAAATGTGATTATTTTTTGTATTGTATTTTTTTTTCTGTTGTAAGCCGCCTTGGGTCCCTTCGGGGAGAAAGGCGGGATAAAAATATTGTAAATAAATAAAATAAATATAAATACATACTGAATAAGAATAAGGCTGTGATCTTGTACAATTACAATGGTAATTTTCCATTGAACTCAATGGAACTTCTGAGTAGACATGCAGACAAATATCCTGTAATTCTGCAATGGGACTTACTTCTGAGTAAACATGTATAAGCTTGCACTATATTTAAGTTATACACACCATTGATGTATGCTTGGAAGACATTGACCTGACTGGGTTGGGGAGACTTGTACAGTAGACTCCAAACCCCATTTCACTCTTCCCCATGTGACTCTCTCTTCCTCCTAATTTGTGTGGCAACAGTCCTTGCTCCAGCAACATCACTAACAGCGCAATCCTGTCAACGTCACTCACAGCAAATCACTCACAGTGCAATGCAAGGCAGAAAGGGCCAAGGACTGGCACAGCTGGAGCGCACCTTGGGAGAAGGGGATGTTCGTCCCTTTCCCCTCAGTAGAGCCCCAGACGTGACAACAGGTCTGTTCAAATGTCCGCCAGGTATATTGCTGGCAGACATTCAGGAGGCCCATGTAGGTGGAACAGGCCTGGAAAGGAGATAGGATTCGGTGGAGATCACCTCCGCCGAACCCTCACTCTTCCCAGACCTGTTCCACCAATCCCCCCTCTTGGGCGAGACCTACCTGGTCATGTCAGCAGCACATCAGGATCTGAGGTTGGTAGGCTGGCGCGGCCTACTTGTCAGATGACGCAAATGTGCCTTACGACACATTTGCGACACCCTGGAGCAGTGGAACAGCCGTTCTGCCGCTCCAGCATGTAGACAGGATTGTGCTGTCAAATTTCCTATCTCCCCCGTTCCAGTCACCTTTGCTTCCAGAGGAAACAACAGTGAAGGTGGGCAAGGGAAGGTACAAACTGATGAGGAGTCAACATTCAGAAGGTAAAAGTAATGGGGCCATCAGAGAACTTGGAATAATCTTTACATCTGAAGCCTGGGATAAATATCACATTCTTCTAATGGTGGTAACACTGGCCTCGTTAGTAATCAAAAAGGAGACATTTAAGCAATCGTTGGTTGGCACATGATGAGGTTGCTAGAATTGTTCATGTGACACACTTTTAATCAACCTCTAGAATAATTTCATTCATGGTTTAGGGTCAAACCACACATTGCTGGGAACACATGTGTTACTGAGTGTACTTTTTAATCATGTACTAACATGCATACATGTGGAAAAATTATCTTGTGTGCTGGAATTCTGTGTAGTGGTTCAGTGGAGAATGAAGTGGGAGGTGAGGATGAAAGGCATAAAAAGCAAACCTTTAGCTTGGTGATAAACAATAATAGGGAAGAGGAATCAAAATAAAGCAATTCAGTGTTTATTAGCCATTCATACAACTAGGTCCTAAACATGAGTGGTTGCCTTATACAGGAAAAGGGGAAAGAGATGAAGAGGAAATCCTTAAAAGGGAAAGGGGTGCATAAGCCAGGATGGTGTAGTAGTTTGGGAGTCAGACTTAGACCTAGAAGATCCAGGTTCAAATCCCCGCTCAGCCACGAAGCTTCCTGGGTGACCTTGGGCCAGTCACTATCTCTCAGCCCCACCTACCTCACAGGGTTGTTGTGAGGAGGGCAAAAGGAGGGGAGGAAATATGTACACCACTCTGAGCTCCTTGGAGGAAGGGCGGTATAAAAATGTGAAAAATAAATAAAAATAAATAATGGTGCAGGCATGGAGGAGGAAAAGAAGGGGAGGGGGAAATAAGGAATGAGGTTGGGTTACCCAAGGAGAATGGGCTAGAAAACTATGGGTTTGGGGGTATCAGGAAGGAAAAGGAAAAAAGCTGGGGGAGTGAAATAAAAGAAGAGAGAACAAAAATCCTAACACACACACACACACACACACACACACACACACACACACGCAAGCACGCACGCACACACACACACACACACACACACACACACACACACACATACAATGCACTCACGCAAAGAAGGAAAGAATACACTACATGTGTCATCAGTTTAACTGCTCACGGGATTAAAAGGAAAAATAGAGGGGACCAAGATTCTCAGGCTGTTTCTGCTGGATGTGGTGCAATGTGTTGCAGGAGTCATGGGTCTAGGGTGCCAAGATCAAAACATCCTCCTGTTCCAAAGGTATAAAACAGGGGTGGCCAAACTGAGCCACATGCGGCTTTGTCGTATAATGTGCGGCTCTCGGGAATATGTTGGCAGAGCTCCTTTTGGCATCACAATTAATATAAAAGGTAAATAAGAAATTCTCAAGCCTTGTAATTATTTACGTTATTATGGGACTTGAATGTGGCAAGTATGCTGATATTTTAGAGAAAATTATCTGGCTTGATCTTAACTGTTCCTCCTGTGCCATGATTCTCCTCCCTCCCTCCCTCCCTCCCTCCCTCCCTCATCTTTAGGCAAAACTTCATAAGGCAATTATACAAAGGCCCAACCTAGAGAAGATGTTGGAAATCCATGGTCACATCTCCCATCTCCTTCCATTTTGGCAAAAGCTATCAGGGGATTCAGATTTGGACCATGGTACTTGGGCATGAGTAGAAATGGCTTTTTTCATCCATTTTTTTTAAAGGAAAATCACTCCTCTTCCCAGAGCTATTTGTTGCGTTGGGAAAACCATGTGCATACCCATACATTTTCTTTAATGGTGCTAATAGCAGCTTTTGGGGAAAGGGGATTTTCATTGGCAAAATGGGACAAGAGAGAGAAGGTTAAACTCTCCTGTCTTCTACTGCGTCGTTCCCAATCTGACTACTTCCCCAGTGTGACTGCTTTTTCCAAAAATGTAAAGAGGTGGGAGACTCACAATTCAATCCTATGCATATTTACTCAGAAGTAAGCCTCATCGTGTTCAATGGCGCTTGCACCCTCAGAATCTAATGTCTTGTATAGTTTGGCGTTAAATCAGCATAAATTAAGAATAAAGTGAACCATTTCATCATGACAAATTATAGTAATCTGATAGAAAATTGAAGGCTAACTCTTCCATCTATTGCTGGCAATTGAGAGCGAGCGATTGCAGCAGAGAAGGCAAATGGTGGGCTGTGCTCAGCCCCTCCCCCCTCTGTGATGGCAGTTGGTGATCATGACTATTCCATGACCCATCTCCCACCTCTGCCTGATTCCTGACTGGCTGTTATTGTAGACGGTAAGCCCTCAGGGGCAAAATCAACAACAACAAAAAACCTCGAGCTAAAACAATACATTGCTTAAAATGTGCAACTGAGCCATATTTCTGTAGCTTATGGATGAGGGCACATTGCACCTCCAGCATGTGCTGCGCTCCTGCCTCATCAGTGGCCCCTTACCACAACAGGAGAAGATTTGCAGCCACAGAGGAGACCTCTGCAAATGAGCACCGTCGTGAGTGGAGCCTGTTAATCACAGGTGGAAACCTGGCGCAACGTGGGAGGAATTAACATTCTTTTTACAGGTCTCTGTGTTGAGATGACTGATGCCTTCCCTGAGCTGCAAAGCCACACCAGGGCAATAAAACATATTTTTCAGGGATGACATACCCAGCCGTGAATCACCCACTGTGATGGCTATTTTATTCTATTCTACTTTCCCAGCTCCACAACATTATTACCCTTTTGCACTGTCAGATATTAAAATCATATTAACGATCAGGAACTGTATTAAACTGTCAGAAAGTGAAATAATATAGTACCACCACTGAAGGTTAGAGACAGCCCTTGGGTGTAATTCACTAAACTCCAATCTACCTGCTTGATACTCTGGAGATTAAGTAGATTGCATTGTTTTCTGGGAGATCAATTGCCATTAAGGTAGAGGAGCAGCACACCCCGAATTATGCACAGAGCCAGGCTTATTTTGCTTGGCAAGTCTCTCAAGAAATTGTTACAGGTAGTCAGTAAGGCTGCTTTCATATAGCCAATAAAATACCATGCCAAGACAGGTTCAGATGTCTAGATAAGAAAAATGTGGTGACTTGGAAACAGGTAGGATCTGAGCCAGCCTCATGGAAGGGTTGATTGCTACTATAACAGAGCATCAGTGAAAAGTACAAAATAATCAGACGTTTTCACTAACTTGCAAGGGCGGGGCAGGAAGGGGAGAAAAGATTCTTCATTCCTCTCTATTTTAAATGTATTTAGCACATTTTTTTTCTTCCATTTATCTGAGAAAAATCTGCGATCTAGGTGCTCATACACAATGCAGAAGTGGCACAGGGTCAGTTCTTGTTGCTATTCATTTATTAAAAATATTTTTAATAATCTTTTCATCTCATGTGCAAGACTTTCAAGGTGCGTCACATCAACACATTGTAAATACACTCAAGTTACTAAAACGATTAACAACCTAGAGACGAATGGCCGAGAGAAGCAACTGCAAAGAAAGAGCCAACAATGAAGTTGAGCGCTATCGGCTAAAGTTAAGAGCTCTGGGGTACCATTTTTGTAATGGGGAAAGTGTAAGCATGTACCCGGTACTTATCTCTCCCATCACAGTCACCGGCATTTTAGCAAGGTTGTACCCTATGTAATGATGAGTTAACCACTGCAATAGGGCAGAAGGGGCAAATTGAAAAGAATATGGACCATTTTCCCCATTGGAACACAGGGAAAAGGCAGTTAGATTAATGGAGGACAATTCCGAAGTAATATTTTAAACTGAGGAATGTATCCAAGAATAATCATATGAAGTCATACATATAGACCCAGTCTTATATAAGATATTGCACCATAGCAAATGGGCTTTACAGATTGTGCTGCAAATTAATTCAGATAAGGGCTGGTTCTTTCTCACCTCTCTGCTTGAGGGCCACTGTAATCCAGTGAACCAGCTCGGCTGCTGGTTAATCTGTGAAGAGCATCTGAAAAGACCTCCTTTATAATGCTGCACTTATCAGCTGCTGCTGCTGCCAAATTCCAAAGGAGCATATTGGCATCCTAACCCCAGTGGGAGGCAAAGGTTAGCAATCCCTAAGAGCCTCAGATGTATCAATCACTTTTTATTATTATTATGCAGCCATTCTTTGTATTCAGTGCTGCAGGTGGGCATTTGTGCTGCTAGAGATAGCAGTGAAGGTTTTATGTTCTCCAAAATGAGGTTTTCTGTTTTTCCCTTGTACACCTGAAATCATATTATTCTTGTTGTGGTCATTGTCATGAAATTCTATCTGATTTATAACACTAAGGGTCTGTGTACATGTTACAGCATGCCATATTTTGTTAAAGTGTTCCACTTGTAAGCTATTATTATGCAACGAGCCATCAGGGACATTGGCTCACCATGCAGACTGGGTATCCAAAAGATACAGTTCAAGGTTTACCTAAATAGCTAGAATCTAGATCCTCTTCCATCAGGGACTCACAACTCGAATCACAATGAGGACCACTTTTACATCTCTATTAACTCGAGAGGGTTGCATCACTATGTCAACCACAGAAAAACACATTTTTGTTATGTTAGTGCTTTATTTTTAACCCATTCTCTGTTAAACTCCTTTTTCCTTGATGTACCCCTCTCTTCGCTATAACATAACTCCTCTTTGGAAACTCTCATCAATCCTCTTTCCTTTCAAAGTGCTCCTCTCTCTCTTTGCAACCCATAATACCTGCTTTCTTCTTCTTTTCTTTATGATCTACCATACATACGTCTGACCCGCATCTCAATTTCCCTCCCCATCACAGACCTCTGTGCAGCCCCATTTCACTATAACCCCCATCTTCTTTCCTTGTAGTGCACACTTTTCCTCTGCATTAGCAGACGTCTCTCTGCACCATGTTACTGGGTGTGCCTTTTAGACACATGTAACATGTGCACAAAGGGGAAATCTATCTTGTGTGCTGGGACCCTGTGCAGTGGCCAATGGCACAGCTCAGTGGTTTGGCAGGAAAAGGTGAGGGAGAGGGTGAAGGTGCAACAAACAAACCTGTATTGTGGGAATAATTTATAAATGCAGGGGAATCATGGATAATGTCTCTTAACCGTTGATAATACAGCTAGGCCGAAATGTAACCTGTTGCTATACACAGTGAAAACAAGAAAGCAAACAGGAAATCCTTAAAAGGGAAAAGGCATGTAATGTGGCAGCAGAGGCGTGGAAAGACTGGAGCGAGCGGAGCAGCGGCTCCGGGCGGCACCTCGGCCCCAGGCGGCGCTGCTCCGCTCGCTCCAGTCTTTCCACGGAGTGCACGTGTGCGCCCGCCCACCCGGTCACGTGGGTGGGCGCTCCGAGGCCTTCTCCCCCGGCCTCGGAGCCGGAGAAAGCCCCGGAGCATCCACCTCAACCGGTGGACAGGGCTTTCTGAAGGCCGATTGCTGCGCCACGCTGTTTATCTTTGTTTTGCACATGCGCAGAGGTGGACGCTCCGGGGCTTTCTCCGGCTCCGAGGCTGGGGGAGAAGGCCTCGGAGCGCCCGCGTAAGCCGGGTCGCCCCCCGCCCCCGCAGTGGTACCGCCCCCTCTGGGAGCGGTGCCGCCCCCCCGGGCGCGGCGCCACCCCTTCGGGGCTGATACGCCTCTGTGTGCCAAGCACAGAGGGGGAAAAGAAGGCGGAGAGAACAATGTAGGGAAATTAGGGAGGTTACCCAGCGGGAAGTGGGGCACATGCGCAGAGGATTTGCAGTAGCAGGAAGGAAAGGGGAATTAAAAGCTGGGGGAGAGAAAGATGTGAGGTGAGTTCCATGGATTCTCTGGTATTATTTGGGGGATGTCCGATTGTGACTTTTTAATATTTTAACCTGATGTGAGATGAACGGATGGAGTTAGAATGCAGAGTTAGAAGCTGGGAAAGAAAGAAATGCTGGATTCCTACAAAATACTGGGTTAAAGAGCTGAGGTTTCAGATTCAGGGGCATCTGTTATGGATCTCTGGAATAATGGATGGGGCTTTAAATGCAATAAAAAGGCATCTGGCAATCCTAAACTTGACTGATGAGCAAACAGCCACAGATGGTCAGGGCTCAGGGCATTTGTTCTACATTTCTTGCCAGAAGAGCAGATTGCCCACAACTGCCTTGATGGGATGTGGATTAAGAAGCAACTACAGGCAAGAATCACCAGCACTGACTGAATGGCTTCATGTGTTAGGGTCCTGATTGCAGCAAGAACAAGTGGGCTCCCAGGGATTTTTTATGTTGCCAAATTCTTAAGCAGTTAACAGGGCCTCTACAGTTTTGTGTTCACTTTCCAGAGGGTGTTCTTGAGCAGCTGCAATAGTCCTCCTGGAAGTCAATGCATCTCATTTGTGGCAAACCACTTCAGATAGTCACAAATCCTTTATACAATATTTTATTCCCTCTGCTTTTCTTGCTATATTTTCTCATATGTGCAGTTTCTAATTTAAATTTGCTCCGACCATAAGTGAATACAAAATAGTATTTGTAAGTAATGCTCTATATAAGTGCCAAATGACCCTAATTTGTCCCAAATGTATCAGATGCTCCTCTCCAGGGCAAAGTTTGCTTCCTCTTGAGAAACATGATGTTCAAGAATTTGAAAAGATGCCGATTGTAAGATCTTTCTGGTTTGGCAGATAACGTGAACCTAGCTATGCCAGGACAAATCAGAGAAAGGCTCAAAGCTCAGCAGAGGCGTCGCTACGGTGGGGGCGGCACTGGAAGTTCCGTCCCGTCCCAGTCCCCGTTTACTCTCCATTACGAAGTGGCCCCACTCCCTCGCTGTCGCAGCCATTCAGTGCGGCGAAGGCAACAGCAAGGGGGCGGGGCCGCTTCGTAACGGAGAGTAAACAGGGACTAGGATGGGGCGGAACATACAGTACCGCCCCCACCGTAACGACGCCTTTGATCAGTGTCTGGTTTTGGATGCTGAGTTGAAATGCCACAAACCTTAAAGGAGTTGTTCAGATGGAAGACTGGAATTCAAGGTCCACCTTCAATTTAAATCTCTCCGTCTCTGCTCTCCAGTGATTATGTTTACAGGCTGGAAATTCTATCAAACCCATTCTGTTTTGTCACTGTCAGGAGCCAGTGTCTCTGTTAATAGAGCATGATAAAAAAGAGAGGTTATCATTCTCTTCTTAGTCTTCAAGCACTTCAGAGAAAATAGTATTGCATGTTGCCAGATTCCATTACTCCAATATCCAATGATGTAGGGCCAATTCAAGAAAAGTCACAGTCCGTGATCTGGCCCGTGAGCTGTCAGTTGACCTTCCCTTCTCTAGATATCTCAGGGCTCAGTCCAGCCCAACTCAGCCCAACTCAGGCACAATTGAGGCCCAATAGTGGCACAATTGTGGCCCAAAACAGGACCGAGTTAGGCTGCAACTGTGCCTGACTTACGCAGGAGGCAAGAGCAGTGGGCCAGGATCGAGGCAAAACTTACCGCAGAGGCAGGCAGGCCCCTGTGGGGAGCTGTCAGTCTTGTGGAAGGGAAGAGCCCCCTCCTCAGCTCGTCTGTGTGTACCTACCACAGCTGCTGCAGCATTCGCAGCAGATGGGCAGCCACAGGTGGGCCTGCAGGCACTGGGCATGCGACAGGCAGCTGAAGGGCTGAGGTTGTGCCAGTGCCAGCTGCCCCAGGGCACCCTGGGCATTAGCCACCTGCCGCAGGGGGGAGTGCCACTGCCCTCCTACCTGCAGAAGGCGATGCCACCCCCAAGCCACGGTGAGGCTGCACGTGGGAGTCATGGGGGGGTGAGCGGGGGAGAGAAGGGAAGGAGGGGGTGGGAACGGCACTCACAAGGGGGGTCTCATGAGGTCTGGAACCGCCTCCGCCATGACATGCCCGTGCGCTGCCTGAAGCCCTGGACCACCAGGGCCGTGGCTATGCCCACAAAGAAGGCATCCCAGCATGCTTTCTGCTCCGTGCCCCGGCCAAGACCGAGAGATGCCTTGGGCTTGTCTGCTGCGAGCGGGAAGGGCTCACGCAGCTCATCACACCCCCAGATGGGGCAATGTCAGCGCCTCGCGGCAGGCGCTCTGGCGGGGTGGGGGGGTGCCAGCATCCATCATCAGGGAGTGGGAGGGGAGGCAGGCACACAGGCAGGCGGACAGGGGGTGCTGGGGAGGGACACGGGTGGGTCAGAAACAGACAGACAACAAGGCTGGTGGGAGAGGGATACAGGGAGAGGGGTCTGCAGAGACCAATAGGGACACAGGGGTCACTTCGCAGATGGAGGCAATGCAGGAATGGGCGCCTCTCATGCAGACGGACCGAGGGCGGAAACAGACGCCATTGATGGGCGGAAACGGACGCCGTTGACAGGCGGACTGAGGGCGGATACGGACGCCGTTGACGGGCGGACACGGACGCCGTTGACGGGCGGACCGAGGGTGAGTGAGAGTCCCGGTTGCTGAAAGGGCTCTTCACGGATGTGGCGGACATGCGCCATGTAGCCTGTCAGTGGTTGTGTGCCTGAGAGGCTCCCCAACACCCCCCTCCCCTCTGAGCCCTGAGGGTCTGGCAGCCTCCTTGCTGTGTTCTCCGTGGGCTGGCTGTGGCAGGCCCTGGCTGGGATTCATGCAGGGCCTTGTGTGCTGGGCGCTGTCTCTCTGTGTGTGGGGCAGTGCTTGTGTAACATTGGGGTCATGTTGTTCAAGGGGCCTTTGCCCAAGGGGCATCTTTATTGTTCTGGAACATTGGCAGAGATGGCCAGGCGAGGCTGCCAGGGGTAAGCACAACAGCCACTCAGAACGTAGCAGCAGCAGCAGGCGTGCCCCATGGACCTAGAGATGCAGTCTCTTCCCCTGTGGAACCACAGCCTGCTCCATAGAAAGGGGAGGGACAGCAAGTAGGCAGCCAGGGAGGTGGAGCAGCAGCAGCAGCTGAGGAGGGTTGCAGGGCAGGCTCCCAGACCTCTGGCAGCATCGAGGCAGACGACCATGGGGCAACCAGACTGCGGGCCCAGGGGTGCTCCCCAGAAGATAGGTGGTGGTGGACATTCCTGGGCAGACATAAATCACGGGGGTGTTCCATGGCAGCTGCTGTGTGGTAGCATTGAAGAAATGCCAGTGTGCCGGTTGCAAAGGCCTGCAGGGAGAGAAATCAAACACAGCTGAGTGGTGTGTGACACATAGCATGGTCTGCGCTCCTTCCCTGGGTGTAAGGTGAGCATGATCCTGTAAGGGAAAGGGGTCAAAGAGAGCGACAACAACACAACTTGGGGGTCACAACCATGGCAATCCTAGCAATACTGACCTGTCAGTAGACCCTGTGGAGAAAAGTGGGGGGGGGACAGCTGGTGTCTACATATGGGTTACAGTTCCACACTCATGGCATTGTGTGCTCACATTAATACAGGCAGCTATGAGACAAGACATTGGTAAAGAGGCATATCATGGCAGGCATTGCAGGCAGACATGAGACAAGACATTGGTAAAGAGGCATATCATGGCAGGCATTGCAGGCAGCTATGAGACAAGACATTGGTAAAGAGGCATATCATGGCAGGCTATGCAGGCAGCTATGAGACAAGACATTGGTATAGAGGCATGTATCCTACCTATATTTCTCTTTGCAAAGAGGCAGTAGTCAGACCACATGTCAGCATGAACCCTGCTCTTACCTGCACTTACCTGCTGGTGTTGTTGCCTGTGGGGGGGGGGAAAGAGAGGGGCTGGGAGAAAGACATGGGTTAGCAAACACTTGCATGGAGACAGCTGCCCAGGCACAGCAGTAAACAGTTTGGCCACAGGCAGAACAGCCCTCTCTGCCCTAGAGGGAGGCGGAGAGGAGAGGAGAAGAGAAGAGGGGTGTTAGAAATGTTTTCAAAGTCCCACTTTGTGGCTGCTGGGGGACAGAACCCCACGCCATGTGCTCAGAGAGAGTGAGTGAGTGGATGGCTGGGGCTGGGCTTTTGTGAGACAGAGGCTGGGTGGGGCTGGGTGCTGATAGGGTAACTATTTGGGTCCATGTCCAGAGTTAGGCCACACCTGTTCGGTCCTAACTCAGGCCCAACTCGGGCCCAGGGTGTTAGAACTTTTCAGGAGAGGGCTGGTGTGGGTAAGGTAAAATGGCTCCTATGGGTCTCCTCACATTTGGGTCCACCCTTTTTGTTGACCCAAATTTTGTGCCTGAGTTGGGCTCGAGGGGGCGTGTCAGGGGCTCTCCAGCGTCTGGAACCGGACCAAAATTTGTAACCGCCCCCCGTCACTCCCCCGACACGCCCCCAACACGCCCACTTTTAGGCCGCAATTGTGCCTGAATTGTGCAGTTGTGCCTGAATTGTGCCGGAACCCAATTCAGTCACAATTGCAGCACAAATTCGGCCTCTCCAGCACAATTCAGGCACAACTCAGGCCTAAAGCGCTTGGGCTGCAATTGTGCCTGAATTGTGCCGCAGAGGCCTTGGGCTGGACTGGGCTGTCAGGCACTGGGTTTGCCTACCTCCTTTTGCTTGCCCTGGATATTCAGAACCCCAACCTCCCTGTTAGTCCAACAAATGCAGAACTAACCCTATAAGATTGGTAGAAGAGACTGATTGAAAACATCTTTGATTGGGGTCCTTTCCATTTTAGTACTTGGTTTTGTGGTCCTGGCATCCTGCCTTCTCTATTCACCCTTCTTGCCTTCAGCAACTCTTAAACATCACAAGCACTGTCTACTCTGCACATCAAAAACTGCTTATGTGGCTGAGGTATGTGTATGACGTGTTTGCCCTTTGGGCACGGTCAGAGGAAGTGTTAAATCATTTTGTTACACATCTCAAAAATATCCACAGGTCAATACAGTTTACTATGGAACAAGAGGGTAACCAACAACTTCCTTCCATTGACGTGATGGTTTATCATAACGGCTCTCTAGGTCACAAGGTTTATAGACCTTCATGACGATTCCAATCATCATACTGACCTTCATGACCATACTGACCTTCATGACGATTCCAATCATCATCCTAAACAAAAAGGAGGTTTAATTCGGACTTTAATTACATGTGCTACCCATATTTCTGAACCTGAACAAGCAGAATTGTGTCATGTTCCCAGGGCGCTCTGTGCAAATGGTTGCACCAGATCACAGATCAACAATGCAAATCGAACAAAGATCTATAGCACCCCCAAAGGAAAAAATCAGCAGTGACTAATAAAATTGTACTCTCATATATTAAAAACGTAACCGATTGTATTGGAAAACTTCTGAGGCAGGTGGATGCAGAGGCGAAACAAGGGTGGAGCGAAGGCAAGTAGTTTTGCAAGACTCCGTTACACTGGAGTCAGCGGCCCCTCCCCCTTGCTGTTGGAGCCATTCTGGCAGCAAAGGCAACACACAGGGGCAACAGCAAGGGGGAGGGGCCGCTGACTCCAGTGTAACGGAGCCTTGCAAAACTACTTGCCTTCGCTCCACCCTTGTTTCTGGGTGGATGTACAAGCTATCTTTCGTCCCATTACAAAGATACAGCAGTATACACAATCAGCAAAGGATAGGTGGCCACCTCTGACATGTGCAGGGGTGAACAGAATACCTTGCTCATGTAGGCGTGTTTACATTGGAACTACAAAGAGAAGTATTTCGTCAAGATTGAAAGCGCATGAGAGACATTGCAGGCTTGGAGAAACAGGTAAATCAGCAGTAGCTGAACATGCTTGGACTCAGCAGCGTCACTGCAGCGGGGCGGAGCTCCAAGTTTCGTTGGGCTCTGACCCTCTATTACACAATGGGAGAAAGTGGCCCCGCCCCCTCACCTTTGGAGCCATTCTGGCCGACGAAAGTTCGTCGGCCAGAATGGCTCCAAAGGTGAGGGGGCGGGGCCACTTTCTCCCATTGTGTAATAGAGGGTCAGAGCCTGGTGGAACTTGGAGCTCCGCCCCCCCTGCAGTGACGCTGCTGCTTTGACTACAGGACATGATATTCAATTCAATAAAACACAATCCCTTGCAACCATGAAAACATACTTACCACGGCTAAATAGAGAGGCAATTGAGATTTATAAACACAAACACAATTTTAATCGTAAAGAAGAGGACTGTGAATAACAGTTGGATTCCAGCATTGGCTAAAGCCAAGATCAAGGAAACATCAAGGATGTGACCCCTTCTCCTTTACACTGAAAGGAATTGTTGCACCAATTAACATCAGATGTGCTCAATTGCAGGATATAAAGATCAGGGGCCGTTGCAGATCTGCTATTGCTTGTTTCAAGACTTCTACTAGGATACTCTGGAACCTTTTGCTCCCTGAAGATGCCAGCCAGGAGTTGCTGGTGAAATGATGGGGTAATAAGAACTTTTATGTTTTAAGAGTTCCTTTGTTGAGGAGTTGTTTGGAACTTTTTTTTAACTCTACGTGGCTTTTAAACCTGAAAATCTTCCACTCTGTGAACCTAGTGGTAATGAAAGTCTCAGTTTGTATTAATAGATAATAACTTGCTTTATGGTGCGTTTGCAACATCCTGGGCTGGTGTCAGTGAAGATCAGAATTGCACTGCCAGTCTGAATTACAATTCTAAGTCAGGCAGCCCAATCCTGTCTAGAAAAAGACCAGCGGAGCACATGCTCTGCTGGCCTAGGGTGTCACAAATGTGCCTTAAAGCATGTTTGTGGCAGCCAGCAAGTAGGTAGCACTGGCACAGAGACTGGTGCCGCTCTACTCACTGCAGATACGGAGATGCACCTACCGGAGGATGTGAGTTGCCCACTGAGAGATGGAGGGGCATGGGGTGTTCGCGGTGGGAGGAGGAATTGGTCATCTGTGCCCGTGAAGTAGAAGGGATAATCGGAGGCCGCCTCCACCATATTTTATTCTCCTTCCTGGGCCTGGCCACTGTTACATGGGGCTCTCGGATGTGCACCAACAAAATACAGTAGCTGGCACACGTTTGAGTAGACCCATCGGAGTGGCTGGGTCTCTCCTTGGGGTAAGGGGACCCGGACAAAGGAGAGCCCCAGCCGTGCCGGTGCTGCATCCTATCTGGATAGGATGCAGCGTGGGCTCTATGTTCACACTGCAGCCTGACTAGACAGACTGCACCGTTAATTAAGGCATCCACATCTAAAGCTGGGCTTAACCTGTTTCTGTTCAGGGATCTCAGTGAACTAGCATGAAGGTGGAGAAGCATACTTTGCCCTCTGGAACGTACATAGAAATTTGTCTTCCAAGTTCATTCACCCAGTCAGATCATAAAGCTCTGGTGCACTGAAGAGACCAACTGGTTTATGATGTGGATTCACCTAATCATCTTCAAATGCATGAAGTGAACTAAAAACATGATCAGTAAATATAGATATATTGTTTCAAGGATAAAAGCAAATGAAAAGCACTAAAGGATAAAGCAAATGAAACAGTGAACAGTAAAGATAAATGGAATGCATGCTAAAATAAAAAAATAAAAAACCACCCTGATTGCTAGAGTACAAACATAACCAAACACATAATCCAAACAAGTGCTGGAACACTGGCTAGGCATAAATACAATGCATAATGACTTTTTATAACAAGGGAAACCTACATAACCCCTCTTGGGGTCTGTGCAGTCTGATTCTGTGGTATGTTTACCCAGGAGAAAGTCCTACTTCATTTAATGGGACCCACTTCCAAGTAAATAGTTGTTGCCAACACTGCTCATGCTCACGTGTGTTCCTACACATGTCATGCACATATACACAATAACTCAAATTGAACCAATTTGGTTCAATTAGCAATATATCTAGAGCAGTGGTTCCCAAACGTTTCTAGCCCATGACTCCCTTGACCCCTGTGGCTGTTGCCCACACCTCCCCATTATATTACCCCACCTCAATTACCCCAATAATTGGGATGAAGGTATTGCAAATATTATAGTATAGTATTTTATTTTAGTATAGTACTTTATTTAATGAATAAATAAACAATAATCCATCATAACAGGAGACATGTGGATCTACCAGACATGTGGATCTACCCCCCCTCACATTCAGTTCTGCTTCCATAAAGACCAAATTAGTCTCTCTCTCTCTCACACACACACACACACACACACACACACACACACGACCCCTCCTGTGCAAGTGAAGCCCCCACACCTTGCCTTCTCCCATTTCCTTTCAATGCATGGCTGCCAGATCCTATTCATGGGGGGGGGGCTCCATCAATCCCTCTCCCCATCCAGGACTTCTTGCTCACCCTTCCCCAATTCACACTGCCCCAAACTCAACCCCCCTCTGGGCTGAGGAGCCTCTGTGATCCTGTCAGACGCACCTTTCTCCAGCATTGGGGTGTGTATCTCCCAGCCTCCTCCCTCGCAGCCAGACAAGCGCCCAGAAAGATCCAGCACAACAGAGGAATACTGGGACAACATATATAGCCAAGGCTTGAAAAAACTGGAAGGAATAAGTAGAGACTGGAACTGGGAGGAACCCCAGAACAGGCAGAAAAGTAGAGCAAGTGCCAGTGCCTGGAAGAGGAAGAGCAGGGGGCAAAAGTATAAGCGCCGGGGGTGGGTGCATCTCCCAGCGGATGCAGGTGCTGGGAGAGCCAACACAGGGGCCTGTTTAGCAGCGCCTCTTCTCTGTGGGGTCATTTTGCAGAGCACTACTGAGCTGCAAAGGAGAGTGGAGCAGTAGGAAGAGAACCGAGAGACGAGGAGGGAGACCAAAGGAGCTCAGCGAACTATGTGGGGAAGGAGGGGGGTGGTGAAAACAGAAGGCAAGAGAGAAAGGCGCTCTCGTTTCCCATGCGGCGCCCCCGCGCTCCAACCCCCCCCCCCCCCCGCGCACTCTGAACCTGCCTTGCTCTGGGAAAAGCCCTCCTGCTTTTCCTCCAAGCTGCCTTGCTCCGGGCAAGAAGGGAGGAGAAAAGGGAAGCCTAAAGAGAGGGTGAAAGATGGAAGGAGAAAAGCCAGATGGAGGAGTTGGGTGGAGCGCGCTGCCAGATCTTGTTGGCTGAGATCTGGGAGCTCCAGCCGACCATCCTCGGCAAAGGAGAGGTGCCTGGAACCAAGCGGAGAGAAGCAGGCTGCGGTAGCAGGGGGAGCAGACCAGGGAGCAGGGAAAGAACAAGAGCGGGGAGACAGCCATTTCCCCCCCATGCAACTTTGGAGGCTCGGCATGTCGGGGACAGTTGCAGCGCGTGAAAAAGCTGGGAAAAGCCCTCCTGCTCGCTGCCGCCTGCAACATCGCAACAGTGCGGGCGCAACCCTAGTTTAAAATCTTAAATTAGGGTAAAAAAGTGTGACATACACGCGGGACAATACGGTATCTATTGTTGCTGGGGGCTTCGGGCTTGGGGAGAGGCGAGGGAGTCGTCACAGGATCGGATCGGCGTGCTGCATACGGGTTCTGGGGACAGGCCTTCCCGCGCTTCTCCTCCGGCCTCCCCTCCTCCTCCTCCTCCCCTCCTCCTCGCAAGCACGCTCAGCAGGAGGCCTCTCCAGAGAGGCCTCGTGCGGCTGGCGGTGAGTGTTCTTGCTTGCCGAACTTGCTCCCAACTGCAAAGCCTCCCCCTTTCCTACAATATATTCCTCCCCCCCCTCCATACCTTGTTTGATAAGCTGCTGCTATTGTTTTGCCTCGTTTGCCTTGAGCGGAGCTCCTTCGGGCTAGCAAGTCACTCAACACTCTCCCAACCCAAGGCAGCTGCATGTGACGCCCCTGGCTGTTCGTCACGACGCACCTAGGCATCGCGACGCACAGTTAGAGTACCACTGATCTAGAGTGAGAGGTCAAATTCAGCAGTGTCTGACAGTTTTGGGATCGTTGACATGGGTGAACAGTGCAAACAACCTCAATGTGCCTCAAAATTAGGCTAACAGTAACCATGAGACTGAGCTTTCCTGCACTTCCTTTCTGCCCCCTTTACATTTTTCCAATTTTTTTTTTTTTTTAGACACAGGCTCCTTATGCGCCTGCATGAGCCTGGCTGGCTGCATTACGGCCTAGGACCCAGCCAGCCAGGCTCACGCAGGCGCACAAGGAGCCTGTGCCTTAAAAAAATGAAGAAATGTAAAGGGGGCAGAAACGTCCGGACACGCCCCTTTTGTGACGGCACTTCTGGTTGCGGCGGTCAGACACGCCCCCTGTGACATCACTTCCAGTGGATGTGACATCACAGTTCCTTGGCCCGGCCCCCGTGATGTCACTTCCATCCCCCTTCAGGTTCCGGGAAATCTGGTAAGCCTATTAGGCTTACCATTCGTCCCGGAAAACCTGGGACTGTCCTTGTTTCCGGAGTCCAGTCCCGGTTCAGTCCTGGGCTCAGTCCCGTACTGCATCATGTGCCCTCACGAGTTTTGGGCGCCGCCATCTTTGATCTCACGAGATTTTGCAAGATCCAAGATGGCGCCGCCGGGAAAAAAGGTACGTTTTAAAAGCGGCGGCGGCGGCAGCTTAAGCAGGGGCAGGAGTCCTGGCAGACCCGGGTGCAGCCAACCAGGCTCCAGAGGGGGTGGCAATTAATGGCGGCAATGGTAGTGGCGGCAGCATAATGGTGGCAGAATGGCAGGACAGGCAAGTAAGTAATTTATGCCAATAAAGGTTTCATTCATTCATTCATTCAAGTAAATAAATAAATAAAAAGCCGGTGTTCTTTGGGCAACAATTTTTTAAATTTAATTATAATTAATTAATTAATAATTCGGGGGGGGGGGGGTGTCCCGGTTTGGAACCGGGAAAATATGTAAGCCTATGTATACTGTATTGTAATGTGGCAAGTGTTTTTGTCATTGTGATTTTGGAGGGGATGAAGCCTTTCATGGTGATTAACTAAACAGTTCTGATGTCAGAGAAAGTCTGACAAGCGGAGGGAAGCTTAGTGACAGAGATCCTTTAGTCAGGACTGTTGATTCTGGGAACAGAACAGAGCAAGAAGTCGACTGAGCAACAGGAATCTGAAGAAAGGCTAGGCAGAGAAGGGGAACTGTTTTGCCTAAGCAAAACAGGGGAACGGGACATTCAAGAAATGGATATTCAAGAAGACTTGGGCAGAAGATGCAGAAGGGCTTGGAAAAGTGGGCCAAGAAGAGAATCAAGAAACTTTGGATATAAAGCAAATATTTTTCAGAGGAAGAAGGGAGTCACTCTGAGAGACACAGGAAATGGCTCAGAAAATGAGAAGAGAGAATGGAACAGAGGAGTGAGGGCAAGGAAATGCTAGGGGTGTGTGTGTGTGTGTGTGTGTGTGTGTGTGTGTGTGTGTGTGTGTGTGTGTGATTGCAATCATACTAGGTCTCTAGTAATTAATAAATGTTTACTGGCAAATGCATAGCCAGACAAGCTGCATTATCTCCTCAGAGAGGAATTCCACATGGTAACAACAGCAAACGTTGCCATTTTCCTTCCCTCGACTGACCTGCTGCTCCCACATGGTCTCCAGGCATCTGTTCCTTTGCCATTCAGACAATTTCTTACTGATAAATTTAAAAAAAACTAGTCTAATTAAACACTATAATGGAACTATCAATCTGTGTTAGTGAGCTGGAACTGGGATGTAATTAGTTATTGATACGAAAAGATTTGTTTAGACTAGAGTTTCAATGCTGTCAGATGCTACATGCTTTACTCAACCTTAATGTGCTTGCAAAAAGGCATAACCCTTTTTGTATTTCTCCTTGTACAAGGATGATGAATTCAGAAGCACTCTTTCTTTATCTCTGTATCTATAATACACTTATTGTGATACCAACTGAAGGCCATGTTTTTTTCTTATAGCAGTTATTCCAAAGAAGATAACATTCCTTTTCTATCCTACCAAAAATATTTGTGTATTTCATTTTATCATAGTCTTTCCCAAGGCCCCATAATATTTTACCTGAATTTCAAACCTGAATGGTACACTGAGAGATCTAGGGTAATACTTGTGGAGATGAGTGTGTGACTCAAATGGAGCATAAGAGCATAGAGCCGCCACCACCCCTGGATTTTGGACATGTTCATTCATCACACTGTCAGGCCTCAGCAGGGAACTGCTCTCAGTTGTTGTCAGTTGGCAGAAGGAAGGTCATGATCCAAATAAGAAAAGTTAACCCCCTTCCCCGACCTGGCCGGCCTTACACGGCCTCCCCGCTTGTGCGCCAGCTAAATAGCTGGTGTGCATCCGAGAAGGCTCATTGGGGCTGCCAGGGGAAGGGGATGAACATCCCCTTCCCCCAAGGGGAGCCCTGGCCCAGCCAGGCATGGGCCACATCCTGCATGAGGGGACATGAGGGGTTTTAACAGCATAGGTTTAAAAGGGCCATACAGTATAGAGCTAGGCAGGTGCATCTTTGCATCATTAAAAATTGTTTAATAAAAGTGGTTTCTCTCTTGTTGTGTTGTGTAAAAGATTATAAAATCTTACACACACACACACACAGAGGGGAGAGAGAGAGCAGTTATATATAAGAAACTTCTACTATCAAAGCCTCTTGGATGGAACTCGGTTCCCAAGCCAGCTGTGACATCAAAAGAGAAAAAGAAGCTGAAGAGTAATGAAGTTTCTGCAACTACAATTCGGTTTGCACAGATGCCAACCCAGGTGCAAGGATTACAGGAATAAAATTGCAAGAGACCCCATGAAATACAAGCAATAAAAAAGTAGGTCTTAAAGGGCTCCGCAGGGAAGACATGCAGATGTCTTACTCTTGATCAACTTGGCAATCATCCTTCCTTCTCACCTTTGTTATCAAGTTGACATACTTGCTGTTTATGAAACATAAATATAACCAAGCAGTAGTTATACCTACTTGGTATAACCTATATGGTGTACCTACAATAAAACTGCTCTACAGTATATAAGATGGATGTTGCCTTCAGAAACGTCTATGTTGCTTGTCTGGCTAGCAGGAATGTAATGAATGCAACAGGCACTTGGTAACTGGAGAGAGCATTCTTGTTGTTCTTGTCTACAAGACTAAGAGGCAATGCCCCTAGGTACTGTAGTTTTCATTTACTGGAGCAGCATCTGTTGATGTAAAAAGCAATATGTTCTCATATGTAAATGATTGCTTTGCTGACCAATTAAGGGAAAGGAGGACATGCCAATATTATTGTGGGACTCTGAAGAAAATTCTCTGCAGTGTTTCTGCTTAGGCCTACAGGCCTCAAGTCATTTATTCACGAGTACACATACTATTTTAGCTGCTGCAGTCATATTTTCCATAATGCTGGTTCTTTAGCACTGATTTCTTACAGTGCTCTTTGTTCCAGTATGATCGTAAGAAGCTTTGTAAGGAGCTTAGTATGTCGTCATTGTTGTTTATAAAGTATCATCCATGAGAATGGCAGGTGCTGAGGTAACTCCCTTCATAACCAAACTGTGGGGCAGAAAGGAGGGGTACATTTTTGAAATGTTGTATCAAAAGGTCGGCAGTTCGAATCCGTGTGACGGCTCCTGCCAACCTAGCAGTTTGAAAGCAAGAAATTGCAAGTAGATTAATAGGTACCGTGTCAGCGGGACGGTAACAGCGTCCCATGCGCCTCGGTGTTGAGTCATGCCGGCTACATGACCATGGAAACGTCTTCGGACAGCGCTGGCTCTTCGGCTTTGAAATGGAGATGAGCACCGCTCCCTAGAGTCGGACACGACTGGACTTAATTATCAAGGGATACCTTTACCTTTAATTACAGGGAGAAACAACATGGTGATGATGGACTGTGCAGGGAGCACACCATGGCATACTCCTCAAATAAGTAAATAACTACATAAATTAATAATCAGTGTTTAAAAAAATTAAATGGTTTTTGTACTAAAATTGTTTTATTTTGTTTAAAAAATCTCTGTCCACAGGCGTGCTCCAGTGCTTCTGTGTGACACCGAACAAATAAAATAACTTAAACCCCACTGCAAATCACCTACTTCTGCCAACTTTTTTTTTATTTTTCTTCCACTAAGAGCATATGTTTTATGCACAACAACAAAACACTCAGTCTAACCCTGCTTCTGTTATATAACTTTTTTTTTATTTTTAGTCCTATTTAGTTCAGATGTTCCAAAAATACAACTTTGAAATCCTATGTTCCACATTATGAGTTCATTTATGGTAAAGCCCCAAACTGAGGGACAAATTTGGCAGGGGAGTTTCTTTCACAAGCATCCTTAGCCTGAGTAGTGCCATTTTCAGTGGCAAGGGTTATCTCTAGGAAAAGTGAATGAATGAAATGAAAGACTGCCCTTGAGCATATGCAGAGCTTTTTCCTATTGCACTGAGTAAGCCCCACCAGCCCCACACAGGGAAAGGAGAAGATCAAAAGGGATGACTGTCAGACACCTTTGAGCTACAGCAGCTTTCATTGTAGAAGTGGTGCAGGAGATGACCTTGGAGATCGAGCCCTGTGATTCAGTGATCACACCTTGGTTCCTAGTTTGAAGCAAGTCTACGTGCTGTGATTTAACTTCGCATTTTTCAAATGCTCATTTCACTTACAGACTTTTAATTGTTCTTGGTTTTACAGAGGTGATGGACATAGCAGAGTTTGGGTACCCATGCCTGATCTATAAATAGATGCTCTTTCATGCGGAAAATGCTCCTCGCTATATTCAGAGTAAAGATTTTCTATAAGAGGGCAAAAGACTTAAACTTTCATATAGCAGTCAGATCGAAATTGAGCAGTAAATCAAAAGGGAGAGCGAAGAGGTAATGTTTTCTTTCTCCAGCCCGGACTCCAAATCCCATCTCCTGATTAACACAATGCACACGTAGAAACTCTTTCTGCACACCCTGCTCCCAGGTTCAGCTGTGCAGGTCAAGAACTTGCCAACTTGCAAAAGCTGTGGGAAGTTCTCTTCACCTTGAGGTCAGAATTTGCATCAGCAGGACAAGACTTTCTTTCTGCTAATAGATAATGAAGTGTTTGATCCAGACCTCAGTAAAACCCAAAAAACACCGCCGGAGAAGGGAGTCTAACATTAAAATGGCATCACACACATTATCCCAAATAAAAGGAACACGTTCCAGAATGTATTATTCATTATAAGTGCACACATGCTATTTTAGAGTCGGCAGCAGTCACACCAGTAGTAGAAAACAGGTGTATAGCTGCATCATGTCCTCTTGTCTATGATCAATCAACAGGGGTCTAAAGCAACCTCCTTAAAAAGAAAGGCAACAATCCTTGAAGTTTGTTAGTTTAGAAAAGAAAGAAAACATACTAAAGGGGGCTAATGACACATGATTGAGGCTTCTACTGTTATGCGTGATGTGGGGAATGTCCATGGACAAGAGAGCTTTCGTCCTTCTCTGACAGCACTAGGAGCGGGGGAAACAAAGTAGAACTTGTTGGTGGCAGATGCAGGATGGACAAAAGGAAATACTGTACACAACACATAATGAATCTCTGGAATTTACTACCACAAGATGTGAAGATGGTCAGTATCTTAGATGGCCTTAAAAGGACATTAGAAAAATGTATGGATGACAAGTCTATTACTGGATAGTACTGTCTCAAATTGGGGATGCCTTATTTGAGATGGGAAAATTCATATTTACTTATTTCTAAACAGGTCTATTCTGAAAATGATGTGCCAAGGCAGCTTGTCACATTTAAAAACAAGTTAAAAGTACAACAAATAATATTTTTTAAAAAAATTGATCAATAACACCGAAGAGCAACTCCAGAGGAAGGGAGTAAAAATGTCAAACTCAAGGATTACAGCATAACAGAAAAGGCATAACAAAACAAACGAGTCTTTAACCTCCATTGGAACCCCCATACATAGGGGGCCCATCTAAACTCAAAAGGGAGGGAGTTCCACAATGGTGGTGCCACTACTGAAAAGACCCCCTCTTGAGTTACACCCAAGTGGACTTCAAATAATGGTGGTAACTGCAGGAGGCTCCTCCAGAGGACCTCAAGAGGGACAGGCTGCTTCATATGGGGAGAGGCAGCCATATTTGAGCACTCACTCGCTATTGTGGGAATGCTTGTATGATGTGAATATTATTTTATTTAGAATAGTTATATGCCACTTTTAAACAAAACACTTTCAAAGCTGTTGACGTAGAAAAAGGGATATGAAGATGATTCTCAGTCTGCACAGGGCTCAAAATCTTAACAGAAACACAAGGGAGACACCAGCGATGGACTCTGGGCAGGTTCTATGCTGCCTGGGATGAATATGGACAGTTACTAACATAAGACAGCCTACACTTTAAAAGATGTCTTTTTGCCCAGTTAGAGAGCCAGGGTGGATGCATGATGAGGCAGGTGGGGGGGGGGGGCTAGTGGGTGCATGCGGGGTGCTTGCAGGGCACCCTGCCAATTCACCATCTGAGTGAAAAATTGATGGCTTGGCCACTACTGATTTGTACTAAAAGGTTACTCAGGTTAATTGATAAATCTGTATAAATGAGCAAGACTAGAAGACAGTTTACTTTCCTCACCTGGGAATCATTAAGATTGGCCCGCTAAATTCAGTAATGGTGCTTGGTAACAGCCCTGGTCATTTCCCTATTCATCTCCTTATTCATCTGGCTTGACCAAATCATACAGCGAGGTTATCTGAATTATGTTTCCGATAGCGCAATCCTAACCACCTTTCCAGCGCCGGTGTAGTCATACCAACAGGGCGCACACTGCAGTCATGGAGGCCTCTTCAAGGTGAGGGAACATTTGTTCCCTTACCTCGGGGCTGCATTGTGGCAGCACCGGTGCTGGAAAGTTGGTTAGGATTGCGCTGTGAGGCTGTTTGGGTTCTGTCCCATACTAGCCTTCATGACAAACATTAGCTTGTTGCTTTTCCCTCCAGAGCTGCTGGTCCAATCTTAGTGGTAGATGCTTAGAAATATATCAGCAGATGGTTTTACAGATTATTAAAAACGAGAGGTACAAGCAACCTACAGGATTCTATGAATAATTAACTCTCTATATATGAAACCATCTGTCAATCTTTATTAACCATTTTGAAATGGAGAGCATAATAGGAAAGAGGGACTGAGGAGGCGAGGCTATTCTTGTCTCCTTGTTGTCCTGCTCCTCTCACTCCAGGGCAAAGGAGTGTAAAGAACTGTCATTGCCATTTTATGCTACTTTCTCACCTATTTTCCAGTCAGAGTCTAGGGAAATGGTGTGCGGGGCCATTATGAACATATACCCACTCTGTCTTCTTATGTTTTCTCTTCATGCAGGGGCCATTCCTGTTTGTGAGGGCAATGATTAGTCCATCTCATCCATGTATGACAGGCACTTACAAATTTGCCAGGACAATTTACTTAGCTTTACAGCTAGAACTGGAATGAATTCTACACAAATGTATTTTAGAAGTCAATTTCAAATGTTGTCAGGCACCAGGGAAGGCTTAAGCTGGGTCTTCCAGCAACCAATTTCTAGCATCTTACCTTCTATGCCAATTTGTTGACGAGCGGTTATTTCTGTTTGTGATGCGCGTTTGCTTACTCGTGTGTGGCACTGGGTGCATGCCAGGAAAACACAACCCAGGTTAGTCTTGTGGCATTTCAATTTGGCTGATGACAAGAAGTCTCAGGTCCCCCTGGCCACTTTAGCTGACTGACTGAGGAGAAGGCGTGCTCTTCTTTCATGTCTTGGAAAATTCCATGATTGTCCACTTCTTGTTTGCTCAGTATGTCTGAACCTATAAACAAATGACACATCCTGGGAGCTAAGTAAATGAAAAGTAATGCACATTGGGGCAAGAAATAAAAATTTCATATATATGCAGATCGGTTCTGAGCTGTCTGTGACAGATCAGGAGAGAGATCTTGGGGTGCTGGTGGACAGCTCGATGAAAATGTCGACCCAGTGTATTTAGAGATAGCCTATCTATGAATGCCATATGCAAGGGAGTGGCAACAGAATGCAGGAATCTTGTTGTCTTTTCTGCTCCCAGAGGCATCTGGTGGACCACTGGCATAGATCTGAAAAGGGTGTGTGTCAGGCCCGGAGTGGGGGCTCAGGATGCCTATGTCACCATGATCCATAGCTGTCCCACTCCTTTGCACCTCAACATGACCCCAATACGCCCCCACCGCTGGCTTTTGCACCAGTGGCAGCTCTCTGCAGACCAATGGAAAGGCTGCCTCGAAAGGCGTATCTCGTGGTGACGATATGAGTGGGCCATAAGGATATGTAATCTCTTGTGGAGGAACTCAGCACAGCTGGCAGTTCGACTCTCGCTCTGTCTCTTGCCCGTTTTGACTTAACCTGTGCCTGTCCAAACAGAGCTATTGGCTGATATTTGTTCAACCACAATCACTTAAAACTGTGCAACTGCACTAACTGTGCACTTAAAACTGTGCAACTGGTCTTACAAGCAAACATTGCCTTTTCTTTGTTTTTCTGTACCTATAAGAATTGACATCGTAACTAGATTTCCAGTATAACTGTCAATTTACATTAAGATTTTGATGTAGGATGCTGTTGAGTTGAAATTTGTTAGCATAATAATTGATGGCTTGTGTTTATAATTCTGTAACACTTACTTGGGGTGTGATTTTGTTTCTTTATGGACACCCTACAGTAATTTTAGTGTGCAATTACACTGGGGATCTAATGGCTTTGCTGATCTCCAGCATCCCAAATGCACATTAATACATATTGAGAAAATTATATAAGTTTAAAACATTCTATTATTATGCATTTTGGCATGGCCAAAAAGAGCGAGTTGCTCGTGGAAGTGAAGAATTCAGAGCCTTGACAGAGATAAGCTAATTCCAAAGCACATAACTTCCTGGATCAGGAGCCACAAGTATAAATCTGATATGTATCTTCCAAATGTGCATCCGAATTGGCCTCTGCTAACAGGGCTAAGAGGCACATTTTGAGTGGTGGCTCTCACATTTAGCAGGGGAAGAGCAACTGCCCCTATTCAGTCCAGTATAACATCCCTCCCTAGTTTGGCTTCCTGTTGTCCCTTGTATGTCCTTTTAAAATTGTGAGCCTTTTTGGAAGAGGGAACCATCTTCTCATTCCCTAATTTAAACTGCTTTGAGAATTCTTTTATTGCACAGTCTTATATAATAATAATAATAATAATAATAATAATAATAATAATAATAATGTTCTCATCTGTGCCTTCCATTGACTGTGCATTTGGCTATATATTGAAATATGCCGTTCTTTCCACGTTCTGTTGCAATTAGTCATGCGCAGCTGTGTGCTGCTAAAGCAATTGAGGCCTTATCATTTCAGGGCTTAGAATTTCACCTGATGAAAACCATTGCAGATAACCTGAAGTCCAGTTTTGCAACAACTCTGCCAACAAATGCATCCTCCTTAGTTGCATGTTCTCATGAAAAACCTTGAGAAAATCTAAGACCAGTGTTTCCTTTTTGTAGAGGTTTTTCCACTTGACCTCCACTGTGCATCAACATGCATCAGTAATTTTATTTTTGTGCTAGCATCAAGGAGTTTTTTGCGGTCTCATCAGAAGGACAAGTCACAGTGTGAAGCACATGCCACTTCTAACATGGAGAAAATAAATCTTTGCTTCTTTCTGTGTGATTGCTTCTGACATCTTTGCAGTAAATATGGATCAGCTCAGCTCATTGTTGGGGACAGGGCACTAAATTTCCCTTAATTCTGACCTTGTAAAGGAGGAAAAAAAACTTCCATGGGAAATGGTCTTGCCCTGAAATGGATGGAACAATAAAAACCTGACTTCTTAAGTGCAGGAGTCCCTCGTTCGCTATTACAGCTCTGAAATATAGCATCCCTACAGTCTTTAGCACTAGATCTTTGGGAATAGGTTCTGTGCCAGTACAGGAAATCATCCTTTGTGGAAGAAAGGAGTTATATAAGGAAGTGCACATCGAAACAATTAATATTCAAAAGCAAGAAAGATAACCACCTAAATATAAGATAATAGACTACAGACGAGGTAGACAGCTTCTCCAGTACATTGGGCGCCAGCTGGAAACATATTTATTCTTCTATTTATTTATAAATTTATATTCTCCACCTCATTTTGCTCAAGGTGGCTCACAAACACAGACAACATAAAAAGAGATCATAAAGTATTAATAATACATTTATAAACAAACCATTAAAACCATCCGAGCCCTACAGAAATAAAACAGCAAGAAAGAGGTCAGCAATAAAACCACAGTAATCAGCTCCAAAGTAGAGGAGACATCAGGAGATGCGTCATCAGACTCCCGACAACGGTTTTAAAAGCTGAAATGCTGACGTGTGAGGCAAGGGTGGTGGTGCTGAGAACCTAATCTGGACAGCAGCAGTTATATTTGTTGTTATTGTTCAGTCGTTAAGTCATGTCCGACCCTTCGTGATCCCATGAACCATATCCCGCCAGGCCTTCCTGTCCTCCACTATCTTCCTGAGTTCGCTCATTTTCATGTTCGTTGCATCGGTGATGCTGTCTAACCATCTCATCCTTTGCCTTCCCCTTCTCCTTTTGCCTTCAATCTTTCCCAGCATCAGAGTCTTCTCCAGAGAGTCCTCTCTTCACATTAGGTGGCCAAAATATTTGAGCTTCAGCCTCAGAACCTGTCCTTCCAGGGAACAGTCAGGGTTGATTTCATTTAGGATTGACTGATTTGATCTCCTAGCAGTCCAAGGGACTCTCAGGAGACTTCTCCAGCACCATAGTTCGAATATAGTTATATATTAATATGCAGTTATATAGCCTGCATAATAACCAATTTCTCTTAGCTGTGTCTTTTTAATAGAAAATCCTCACCACCACCACCCCATTGGCAGGCGGCAGCTACACAGAGATTGATTTAGATCAGAAAAACAAGCCAAGGGAAAATGGTTAAGCAGTCCTTCCATCCAACAGTGCTCTGATCAGATTCTCATCCCTCACATTAGTATTTCAGTTTTTAACAAACTGTTGTGAGACAGATTGTGTGCATACTAGTGCCTTGTCTAGTTTCCTAACTAATCTAGATGGCTTTGTGTAACCCATGTAGCTAACATTTTAAATATGCACATTTATTTATTTTTAAAAGTCTAGCTGCAATGTGCTTTCTTATGAACTTCTTAAGTTCTTTTGTGAAATCAGCTCTTGCTGCTAGCTTTTTAGAGAAGCTAGCAGCAACTAGCAGCATAAGAAGAGTCCTGCTGGGTCAGGCCAAACGCCCATCTAGTCCAGCTTCCTGTATCTCACAGTGGCCCCACCAGATAACTCAGGGAGCACAAGACAACAAGATAACCTGTGTCCAGTCGCCACTCCTTTGCACCTGGCACAGAGAAAACCTACTTCTAAAACCAGGAGGTTGCTTATGGTTTGTAACCTGTGATGGTCTTTTCCTCCATAAATCTATCCAAACCCCTTTTAAAGGCATCTAGGCCAGGCGCCATCACCACATCCTGTGGCAAGGAGTTCCACAGATGAATTACATGCTGGGTAAAGAAATATTTTCTTTTGTCTGTTCTAACTCTCCCTCCACTCAATTTTAGTGCATGTCTCCTGGTTCTGGTGCTGTGCGAGAGGGAGAAGAACTTCCCTCTATCCACTCTCTCCATCACATGCATAATTTTATATGTCTCAATCATGTCCCCCCTCAGGCGCCTTTTTTCTAGACTGAAAAGCCCCAAACGCTGTAGCCTTTCCTCATAAGGGAGGTGTTCCAGCCCACGAATCATTTTGGTTGCTCTTTTCTGCACCTTTTCTAATTCAACTATATTCTTTTTGAGGTGTGGTGACCAGAACTGGACGCAATACTCCAAATGTGGCCTAGGGCAATCACAAAGAAGGCCTTGCTGCTTTCCACAACATTTTTTTTATCCCTAAACACAGGAATTTTGGATCTAAAGCTCAGACCATGAAAGGCTTTAAAGTTCAAAACCAACACCTTGAGCTTGGTTAGGAATCCTCAATTGTAGTTGCCATTGTTTGGTTTGTATACCTTCCTGCCTCCCTACCCTTGTGAGGAGATGAGCTTCAGAAACCAAAGCATCTTCAGCTCCATGTGAAGTGCATTAGAATAATCAGCCTGCTCACTTATGAGTCAGAGAACCACACCTGCTATATGGCATAGGCTAAAGGTCCAAGTTTGACATGGCATTAGGCCAGCATGCTTGTTATTAATTCAGTACATAGCAGCCATGTCAACCCTTTCCCCATGGATTGGGACAGTGAAATGGAGGAAGACATGGAATCAATCTGAATCCTATCACTGCTATTTACTTACAGGGAACGAAAAGCTTCCATTGGTGCCCATAAGAACTCTTTTTCCAGGGCAAATATCTGTTGGGTCCCCTGATTTGAATTGGAACCATATCAAGGGAGAAGGGGTTAACTCTCTCTCCCCCACTGTGGTCATGAACTTTGGGAGGGTCTAATGTAGCTGCTGAATCCAACTGAATAAAGCACACCTAGGATAGTGTCTAGTTTGACCCTTTTTATACACATATACTGTAAAAGCCAGGCCAATGTAGCAAGCTAATCATATTGGCTTGAGATTGAGCTATGTACTCTGATTTGGATATATCTTCTCTGCCATGAGCACACTAAATGGTCGCTGGGAATCTTCCTGTACTTCATCCCTCCGTCAACAGTACCAATGTACTTCATAATAATATAGTGTACCTCTAATAGTACTGATGCTGCCTAAGGATTACTGAGGTCATGTATATTCAGCACTTCAAAAGCTAAGAAAAGTGCTGCATAAATGTTAATATTAATTAGTGTGACTGGGGCTGCAATCCTATACACACTTTTCTGGGAGTAGATCCCATCAAACGCAATGGGACTTACTTCTGAGTAGACATGTATAGACTTGGACTATAAGTAGCTTTTCTGAGCTGGCTGAAAAAATCATATATCATTTGTTCATTTCCTTCTAAGACCCCAGTGCAGAGACCAGTGATGTAGACTTGAGTCTATTGACTCGGACTCGAGTCGGACTCAAGTCGTGTCAATGACTCGACTCGGATTTGACTCAGCAATTGAGATTTGGACCCAGAAACTTGGGAGGGGGCGGGTGGGCAGGCAGGGAGTGAAATTGGGCAGAGAGGAGGAATGGGGGAGGGAGGCAGTGGGAGGGGTGCATCCAGAGGCAGTGGTATGCATCAGATCCTATCTTCTCTTTTTAAAACATCCCTGCAACTTTCTTCTCCTCAGACTTGCTCCTTGAACTTGATACAGAGCTGGTGCAGGTCTGAGGAGACCCACTGGCAAGCAGAAGATTTAAGAAGGGGTAAGGGGAAATAATTCCCCTTTCCAGTGATGTAGACTTGAGTCTATTGACTCAGACTCGAGCCGGACTCAAGTTGTGTCAATGATTCAATTCAGATTTGACTCGGCGATTGTAAAAGACTCAAAAGATTCGACTCAAGACTTGAAGCCTTTTACCACAAGTCGAATTTTATTCAGGTTTAAACCCATTTTCCCCATTAAATAGATTGGGACTCGCAATACGCAACTGAAGACTCAGGACTTGGGGGCAAAGACTTGGGACTTGACTTGAGACTTGGAGTCAGAGATTTGATCCACATCCCTGGTATACACATGTATACAGCAGTGGCCTGACTATAGTCGGTGCTGCAAGCATACCTGTATGTTCAGGGGATGGTCAGTTATGAAAGTGCCAGTCACCTGTTTGGGAGGAATAGCTGGATATGAATTCAAGCAAAGGGAAGAATGGTAGACCTTCATCCAAGCAGTCTTTAATGACTCCAAACAGATGATCAGCATTGTTCTATATCCAGTATCAGGGGCTGGACATGCAGCTGCTGGATTCTGAAATCTAGCAGAAGAAAACACATTGCCATTTCATTTATTTCTTGAATCTTGCTTTTGTTTCTTGAAGGAAACCCAAACTCACTGACAGCAATCAATATAATAATTAAAATTGCAATTTATTATTAAAGCAATCATCAAAACTTAATTACGGAAACAATCTACCATCAATTCATAATAGAGCAGTTAAAATGCAACAATAATCCATGTACAACAACAGTTCATTTCACTAGTGTAAGCAACAGCAGGACAACATTAAAGAACAAACAAATTCATTACAAAATGTGCAGTGATTAAGAAACAAATTAGCAAAATTCAGATAATAATCTATTACAGTCAGTACCATAATAAACAATTATAGCAACAATTCAATTCAATAACTAGTAATGGCACAATAGTGGCAATATTATAGCAATCCAATTATCTGTTGATACAAGACGCAGGTCCTTTTAAAAGGAAGCAATCAATTTAGTCAGAAGACTTGTGACCCTGGTTATGTTGCTGCCTCCAAGGCTTTGCAATGTCTAATACAGAACATGTGTGCCAAGCTGTCCTTTACTAGATGTGCCTTTCTTCAGTCCTTCCACAAGAACTTCTAATTTGGCCAAAATAACGAGCTCTCTCGGTATTAGGAGTTAAACTAATAGCTTAGCTAATAGCTAAGAAATTATGGTGTGAAAAACACGATGCAATTCTTTTTCTTTTATGATAAGGTGTCTTAAATTCAAATTCACGTGATACTAAAGGCTGATTGAATCATATAACCCTGAACGTGCATATGAAATAGGATAGTTGGTATGAAGATGTGGTATGGTATGATTTATTTATTTATTATGGTATTTCTATACTGCCTTTTCTTAACAGACTCAAGGCAGTTTACATAGGCAGGCAATTCTAAACCCCATTTTTTCCAATGGGGTTTTTATTTATTTTTATTTATTTATTTTTCACATTTTTATACCACCCTTCCTCCAAGGAGCTCAGAGTGGTGTACATATTTCCTCCCCTCCTTTTTGTCCTCACAACAACCCTGTGAGGTAGGTGGGGCTGAGAGATAGTGACTGGCCCAAGGTCACCCAGGAAGCTTCGTGGCTGAGCGGGGATTTGAACCTGGATCTTCCAGGTCTAAGTCCGACTCCCAAACCACTACACCATCCTGGCTCCTTTACGTATTGTTCTATGAGAATATAGAATCCTTAATTTCCAGATGTTTCCTTTCAAAGTACAGTCACGTCCTGGCTGTGCTTCTGCCTTCCAAGCTTTTCGCAGCAGCCGCAGGTCTCCCGCAGTCAATTCTCAAGGTGTTCTCCATCATGTTAGCTGACTCCTACGCATTTCCACACGCTCCACAGTCACAGTGCCTTCACAAGATCCGTCAGCGGCAGCTGCGGTCTCCCTTCCAAGCGGTGACCAGGGTTGAACCTGCTTAGCTTTCTTCAGGTAGGGCAACAGCTCAACCTCCAGGCCGCACCTCCTGCCACACCTCCTCCACTTGATTACTTCCCCACCTCCCAAGTAGCAGTGTCTCACATAGGCTTCCTGTAAGTTGTAAGTACTGCATGATCTAAACAGGGATTTGTGATCTGTTGGCTTGTGGTGGCATTTTTATCTTGACATAATGCATAGAATTAAGTGAATAGGATGGGATAGGATGCATAAATCTGCTCAGTTTTGATCCTAATATCCATGTGAAATGAGTCACCCCTTTGTATCAGTGCTTGAGCCATTACCCCAAATCAATGCACCAGAGTACTAACTCATAGGGCTAGGTGTCCAACTTCTTATGACACCATGCATCTTTATTTAAAGTAAAACTTTGCTTTGGTTGAAGTTATCAGCATATATCCTTGAATCACACTTGATGCAGTGAAGGGATAATCTGGCCCTGTTAATTTCTTTTCAAATGGAAGAAGAAAACTATCAAAAGAAATATTCAATATCAACACAGAGGGTTTTTTTCACCCACTCAAAACGATCAGTTTGGACAGAAGATGAAAATGAATTTTCCTCTATCTTCCTTTAAAAAATAATAATAATAGGTAATGATAGCATTTGAATTTCATGCAAACCCACAACATAAATCTGAACAGTTATAGGTTACTGCAAGATCGATATTATAAGAAGTACAAGTGCTTTATGCGAGACAGTAAAAACCTCTTTAGATTTTTTTTTTGCAGCAGAAACTATAGTGAGCATGGAATAAATTCCTATACTGTAATCAAAGTGTAAGTTAATAGCATTTTAGTAGCATGTATGATATACCATCACCTACACAGTCTCATATCCAAGGTGCTCTGTACTTGAAAAGTCATTAAAGAATTGTCAGAAAGTCTGTATTGTTTGGCAATTACTTTCTTTGCTAGTTGTAGCTGTATCAGATTTCTGCTAGCACTCATCTGACTTCTGATCCAGAGATCTGCTTATACAGAATGTATTATTTTATTATTATTATTCCAAATAATATAATCTGTTTCAAATATATTAAAAGAATATTTTAGAATTTTTTGAAAAGGTCAACAGGCATGTGGATGCGGACCAACCCGTGAACGTTATAGATCTGGATTTTCAGAAGGCATTTGACATGGTCCCTCATGAAAGGCTCCTGACAAAACTTCACAGTCAGGGAATAAGAGGGCAGGTCTCCTTATGGATTAGGAAGTGGTTGAAGACCAGGAAAGAGCGAGTGAGTGTCAATGGGAAATTTTCACAATGGCAAGAGGTGAAAAACGGTGTCTTGGGACCGGTGCTCTTCAATTTGTTCATAAATGACCTGGAGTTGGGGATAAGCAGCGAGGTGGCCAAGTTTGCAGATGACACTAAACCGGGTGGTGAAGACCAGCAGGGATTGTGAAGAGCTCCCGAAGGATCTCTCCAAACTGGGAGAATGGGCAGCAAAATGGCAGATGCGCTTCAATGTAGGTAAGTGCAAAGTGATGCACATTGGGGCAAGAAACCAATATTTCAAATATACGCTAATGGATTCTAAGCTGTCTGTGACGGATCAAGAGAGAGATCTTGGGGTGCTGGTGGACAGGTCGATGAAAGTGTCGACCCAGTATGTGGCGGCTGTGAAGAAGGCCAATTCCATGCTTGGGATCATTTAAAAAGGGATTGAGAATAAAACAGCCAATATCATTATGCCTTTGTACAAGTCGATGGTAAGGCCGTATCTGGAGTATTGTGTCCAGTTCTGGTCACCACACCTCAACAAGGATATAGTTGAATTGGAAAAGGTGCAGAAAAGAGCGAACAGATTGATTCATGGGCTGGAGCACCTCCCTTATGAGGAAAGGCTACAGCGTTTGGGGCTTTTCAGTCTAGAAAAGGACATGACTGAGACGTATAAAATTATGCATGGGATGGAGAGAGTGGATAGAGGGAAATTCTTCTCCCTCTCGCACAACACCAGAACCAGGGGACATGCACTAAAATTGAGTGGAGGGAGAGTTAGAACAGACAAAAGAAAATATTTCTTCACCCAGCGTGTTAGAAGTAGGTTTTCTCTGTATGCCAGGTGCAAGGGAGTGATAGCAGGAAACAGGTATCTTGTTGTTTGTATGCTCCCTGAGGCACCTGGTGGGGTCACTGTGGGATACAGGAAGCTGGACTAGTTGGGTCTTTGGCCTGATCCAGCAGGGCTCTTCTTATGTTCTTATGTTCTTATTTCAAAGCACACAGAAAAGGCAGTGTGCAAATGATGTGCTTATGGAATGACCATTAAATAAAAGTCCATCCCTATTTACTTCAAGGCAGGGCACTTCTGTAGATGCATACCCACTGATAGAGAACAGGGGAAATACCTTTGTCTCTGGCTGCCCGATCCTACCCCCCCACCATCCTATGCCATGCAACAATGCCAATGGTGTGCATGCTGCATGCAATGGTGGGGCAGTGACCCACCCACAATAGGTAAATAAAAATATTTTTATTTACCTCCCTATAGGCCACCTGCTTGTAAATTGTTCAGTGTGCAGAAGCCTGCTGGAGCAGGTAAAATGGCTGTGAGACGGTTCATGGGTGGTTCAGGGGAAGATCGGGACAGAGGGCAGGCAGGGGGCAGTCCAGTAGCAGGAGAGGATGATCTAAGTGGCAGCAATGCATGCCAAGATCCTATCCCCCTTTTCTAAGCCTGACATGCCCCCCCCTCCCTGAGGCTCCATGGACTCACACCAGCTAAATAGCTGGCTTAGGTTCAAGGAGACCCATTGGCGGTAAAACATTTTTACTTACCTCTCCCAGGCCATCTGGCCACCCACCCACCCCTACTACAGCATACAGCATGCGCTCTGGCAGTGTGCATTGCGTGAGCTGGTGGGGGATAGGATTGGTCATGCATTTCTATTTTTTAAGCAGGTCCCAAACAGCTGCAGGTTGAGGCCATCTGTTACTCTGCTCATCCTGAGTCTTGTGTTACAGCCAGTAAAGGATCCAGCCTCTTTCTACTAGTTTTTACAAGTCTGGATAGGCAAGAACCAAGATCACAGAGGTAGCTCACATACCTTCAGCATACCCTCTGCAGTGAAGAGTAGAACCAGCTGAAACCAATCTGAATAAACAGAACGTTTTGGCTGTGAATCTCAACTGTTAGACTATTATGAAAAAGAAGAAAATCCCCAGGAGTTCAGCAACCATTGCAAGAAACTAAGCAGAGCAGAGGTCACAGACAGCAAGTACCTTTCTAATGGTCCGAGATGCAGATTTGGTGGATGGGCTTTATCTAGGCCCATAAGTGAATCAATGTTAATGCTCCTGCCAGACGCTTAATGCTTCAAGCTGGAGTCAAAACACTATTGTCAAATGAAATCGCCAAGGCTGGAGCCATGCCCAATGGACACTTTGAGCCTATTACTAAAACCTTAGTTTTGTTCAGATTTAATTACCTACTCTAAATACATATGAGCAAATGGTTATTCATTCTAGACATTTATGCTTTTATGAATCAATTATTAGAGGAATTTATCATCACTGTCATTAAATGTGAATAGGTACATTGAGCAGGATGTGTCTATTACTTTAAACACCAGCAATTCAGCCCCAGTGACCTAATAGACATGTCATTTATCCCAGGCATGATTGTGGATTCTTGAGTCATGTAGAGGTATTTAAATGTACTTCTGGATTTCAAATGCATGGTGCTAGCATGTGAAAGTCATACAATGTTGACTTAAATACTAGTTGCAAGGCTCATTTTGAGCCAGAACACAATCTTGGAACCTGTTTTGCTAAATACAGCTCTGCTCTGCATTTGGTGTTGCGAAATAAATATGAAAATATTTGAGTATCTACTATCACCTTCAGATGATTTTTTTTTCCTACTCCTGCTGCTATTTAACAGAGATAAAGGATATGCAACATCATTGTCAATAGAAGAACCAAACTTGGTGCTTAATTCAAACATACAAAAAATCTTGGTTTAAGGTGACATTTAAGGTGCGTTTTTGATCTTCACTCAAGAGGTGAAGCTTCCCCAATAAGTTGCGAGGGAGGTGACATCCTTTGATTAACTAAATTACGAGTTACGCAAGGTGTGCCTGTTTGGGTCGGAGCAGTTTTACTTCTGAGTCCAGTAACATTTATTTAGTTTGTTGTTGTTCAGTCGTTAAGTCGTGTCCGACCCTTCGTGATCCCATGAACCATATCCCGCCAGGCCTTCCTGTCCTCCACTATCTTCCTGAGTTCGCTCATTTTCATGTTTGTTACATCGGTGATGCTGTCTAACCATCTCATCCTTGGCCTTCCCCTTCTCCTTTTGCCTTCAATCTTTCCCAGCATCAGAGTCTTCTCCAGAGAGTCCTCTCTTCGCATGAGGTGGCTAAAATATTTGAGTTTCAGCCTTAGTACCTGTCCTTCCAGGGAACAGTCAGGGTTGATTTCATTTAGAATTGACTGATTTGATCTCCTAGCAGTCCAAGGGACTCTCAGGAGTCTTCTCCAGCACCACAGTTCAAAAGCATCTATTCTTCGGCGCTCAGCCTTCCTTATGGTCCAACTCTCGCAACCATACATTGCTACTGGGAACACCATCGCCCTGACTATACGAACTTTTGTTGGCATGGTGATATCTCTGCTTTTTATTATGCTTTTTTATTTATTATTTATTATTATTATTATATTATTTTATTATTATTTATTTAGTTAGCACATGTTTATCCCTCCTGTCCCCTATGTTGACAACAGTGTCTTCACTGCAACTACTGGGATATAGTTGGGCACTTACTATAGGAGCTAGTGTCTCCATGGGGGCAGGGAGCCTAATTTGTAAACTCAGAATCATATACAAGACTTTACAGGCAGCCCAATCCTACCTAAAGGCCCGCAAAGTGGTGCAGCAGGGTCAGCGTGGGCTGCGCTGCATCCTTGCAGG
Source organism: Plestiodon gilberti rubricaudatus (assembly GCA_026170595.1). Classification (NCBI taxonomy): domain Eukaryota; kingdom Metazoa; phylum Chordata; class Lepidosauria; order Squamata; family Scincidae; genus Plestiodon; species Plestiodon gilberti. The sequence goes on along the minus strand of JANXHW010000001.1, from coordinate 250,304,436 downwards.
AATTTTTCAGGCTGGAAGACTCTTCAAGGTAAGGGGACATTCATCCCCTTGCCCCAGAGAAAGCCCCAGCCGCAGCAATGGGTCTACTCAGACCTGTGTGAGCTAAATCACTGGCACAAGTCTGAAGCGATCCATGTCAGCGAGTCAGGCCCGAGAAGGGGGATAGGATGCAGTGCATGCCAGTACCACCAATACCACCCCCCTCCCGGGTCTGATCCACCCATCCCATGCCCCTGTCACCACCCATCCCCTGCCCCGTTACACCCACTCGCTGCTCCCGTTCCGCCCTCCTCCGCCCTGTTTTTCCTCTGCGATTCTCAGCATGAAACACCTTTTCCAGCATACACCACTCCTTCTGCCGGCGCACGCGGGTCAGCACAGGCCTCCGCACCAGTCTAGGTAACTCCTATGCCGTCACAAAGCATTTTACAGCCCTTTTGCAATGGCAAGCATCAGTGCAGCACGTGCTGTGCCTGTGCAGGGATAGAGCAGGATTGCGCAAAAAGTCTTTGCTATTTACATCATGCAGAATTTAAAGTGATTGCCTTAAATGCTAATGTCCCTGTTTTTGATGCACACCTTAAATGTCACCTTAAATCAAAGAGGTTTCGATATTTGAATTGCCTTGATTTTATGATGAATAGAACATTCAGGGCTTCTCCTGGTAGAACACTGTTTTTTTCACCTCAGCTTAAATATACAGGCACTCACATCACATGCCTGTATAATCCACACAGACATGCTGAAGGTGTGAAGCAGCCTCTCGTTCTCATCTCATGATTCAATCGCATATGATTGTTTGTCAGGAGCAGATCTGGTCTACTTAGTAGTTCTAAGAAGTAGGAATAAACTATAAAACTCTAGCACATCAAATCAAAATAAAATATACAGAACACTTTAAAAAGTAAACAAATAACTATATTCAACTACTCTTTTGCAACTTGAATATATCCAAGAATGAGTGTTTGAACCTTGCACCCACTACCTGTGTGAGCCTTGCACCCACTACCTGCAGTTATCCCTCCCCAGCCTGAAATTTGAACTGGCTATCTGGAACTCCCGTGTGTTTTGGCTCTGAACCAGAACCTTCCATATTGTACATTCCTCTTGAGCCTTGGTATATCAAGGGCAGATGTCAAAGGAAGAAAATGTGGCTTCCTGGTTGACTTAGCTGATGTACTGTACCAGCGTTCTCTGATCCTTTTAGGGCAAAGCTGTACATTACAATTGCTGTAGGAAACATCAGTGATACACAAGTGCCGTCCACCGCAAATGTGTAGAATTAAATAATAAGCATGTACAGTACATACATTTTTGAAAATATGGACCAGTTTTCATAGACATGTACAATGAGTGTAAAAAGCAAAAGTTATTCCAAGTTAAGTTGGTAGAGCTTTCCTTTGATAGGGATTTACCTGGTACCTCTTTTTTATGGTTGTATGTTCTCTAATGCAGTCTTTTCTTTAGATGATGTTGTGGGAGTCCCCTGGGAGGGGAGTCCGGAAGGGGGGTGTCTTGGGGACTAAAGTCCTCCAGAGTGGTCCCGGGCAGCCTGGCCTATCCTGAGGGGGGGGGCTCCTGGACACGCGGAGGGGTCGCTACCCCTTGTCAAGGGTCCAGAGGTTCGGCGTCCTAGGGACAGCTCCCAAGGAGGCTCCGAGCGAGCAGTAGCCTCAGAGCACGAGGAGGGTGGGGGTTCCGCAACCCGGCTTCCACCTCTCCTCCGGAGTCGACTGATCGTAGGCTCCGAGAGAAGACCCGGCTTCTTCGGAGCCTCCTAGCCGACTGCCTCATCCCTGGCCGGTTGCTCTTTATATACTCCAGCCCCCTCCCTCCTACCTGATTGACAGGCGAATGAGTCTATCGGCTCATCGCCTGGTATAGCAGGCCCGCAGGGTGGCCCGACGCGAGGGCGGGCCCGCCCTGGGGATTCCCTTGAGCCGTGCGCGTGCGCACGGCTCGGGCCTGGTGGCCGGGGCCGGCGCGCTTCCTCCTTCGCTCCCCCTGGATGGGGGAGAGGATTGTCCAGCGCCGGACGACTGGCGGCGGGGGACGCGGGCGACGGCCCGGCCGGCTGGGAGCTTCCTGGGTTGGGGGCCCTCGGGGGTTCGCTCGTCGGTGTCCCCGAGGGGTCTCGCCGGCCTGGCGACCCCTTCCCTTGGATCTCGGGGACCCCAGCCTCCCTGTCTTCGGCGGGAAAGGGGGTAAGTCTGGGGTCGCCCGTGGGGGACCCCTGACAGATGTACTTTAAAAAACTTATTTTTTTCTATAGCTGCTGCTGTGCTGATTTAGAAATCTTTCTTTTCCAGTATGTTGTTCACAGTAAAAGATACAAGACATTGAATGATGCTGACTCTCATGAATAAATCAAATTGCGTTGAAAGAAGATATTTGTGTTCAACCTGGCTTTTGAGCTGCAGATGTTAAAGAGTTTGATTACTTGAGTGTATAATTGTATAAAGAAGAGATTGTCTGAGGAAGAGTTTGCTTTCGAAATGGGACTTTGTGTTTACCTGTAGTCTCTTAGCAGTTTCTGTTAAATTGTCTCCTAAGTTTTGTGGCTTGGGCATTCATGATTACTAAGCATTGTTGATGTGTTTCAGACCTGTGTTGGCAGCAAGTCTGCACAAGAATTCTATCTGATATAAAATGTATCCATAGAGGGCCAGTCCTGGATGACATAAACAGTGTTGAAAAAGGTGGAGTTGCTTGGAGGTGGTGGGTGAGAAGTGTATCATGCCATATAGTCCTTTGTCCTCCTGGCTGGGTAGACTAGGACTAGGAGGGGACAGTGGCAACAGCAATGGCAGAGGCAGTGAATTTTGCGCACATCAGGTGTGACTTGTCCTTGGACCAGGCCTATATCCATATCTGAGATGTCCAGCAAAATCACTGGAACAGGTCCGCATGAACCTGTGCCATGCGATTGGGTCCAGGAAGGGGAAGTGGATAGCTGCTGCCAAACCCGCCCCCTTCCCAGACCAAATCTGCCCATTACCCACCCCATCTCTGCCCCCCCAACCCCATTCTGCCTTTGTTGAGGGTCTTCACGGATTGCATCCCCCACTCCATACCGCCACCCCTGCCATCCTACCTGTTGCATCCCCCACTCCATACCGCCATCCCTGCCATCCTACCTGTGTTGCGGGTCTTCACAGATCCGCCAGTGCACCGGGAAAGGCTCTGGCCTCCCTGCCAGCACTCTGCAAGTGTGTGACTCTGCGTGCTGCTGGAGAGCTCTTTGCAACCGCCATATGGCAGTCTACGCTGGCGGAATGCTCATTCCACCAGCGTAGGAGCCCAATAGAATTGGGCTGCAACAGTGTTAATCACATCTAGCATGCCATGGCTTTCTCTTTGGCCAGAGTCAACCCATAGGGCCAACTGAAGCGGTCAATCACCTGTATACTTCAGGTCTTCTGTCTGCCATCTTGCCTACACTGCTTCTCCTCTTCTTTCTACTCCCTGGATTGGAAAAGGAAGAGTGGGACAGAGAGGTAGAGGAAGGTGGGGGAGGAAAGACAATGCTGAGCTATAGCAGTAGAGAATGAGAAGAGTGGAGGCTGGTACAGTACATTGTCAGATGAGGAGAGGCAGCATTTGGCAAGCTGCCTCACGTGTCAAGAGGTCTTGGACCTACCCTGTCTCTGGTTCATATATTACCCAACAGCTGCATGCTCCAACTCACTCACTGTTTTAGGAGGAGGCAAAAACCTTTGTCTTTAGGCCTTATGGAACCTTATCTGCACATTTCAGATTACTGTGTTCTTTAAGTAAAGCATAGGTACACCATTGTGAATATCCATAAGAGTAGTAGCTCCAGATGTGTATCCAAGATAAAGGTTCTTTCCATTCAGTATGGAATATTGTGGGTTTTACTAAGCAAGATAAAGTCAGGTGGAAAGTCTTTGAAATCCTTTGAAAGGATATGAGCAATGTCAGAAATTACCTTGAGTAATGAAAAATGCCTGTCACCATTATGCCATGAATCCACACAGGGTAAAGGTTTTCAGGGTAGAGATTAAACAGATTTAAATCACAGTGTTATTCCATATGTCCACAGCTTCTGGGGAATCAGTTCCCCAAAGCTGCCACCTTATCACTATTAAAGGACATGTGCTTTTACCTGCTTTCATTTTGCAGTGCTGGAAAGATGACAAAAATATGTCCTAATGACTCCTCTCTCTCTCTCTCACACGCACACACACACACACGCACGCACGCACCCTGTATACTTGTGTGTGTGTGTGTGTGTGTGTGTGTGTGTGTGTGTGTGTGTGTGTGTGTGTGTGAATGACTTGGAACATAATTTAAATTGTTGATTACTTCGGTAATTGTCTTTTTGATTTCATATCTTTTCACAATTACTCTGTAATAAAACATTAATCCTTGCTTCGCTTTTAGATGGTTCATTATGCATAAGATTGGAAGGGAGCAAAACTTTGGTAACTGTCAAAGGCAATGTAATATTTCTGTGCCAGTTTCTTGTTCAGAAGGGGCTGGTTGAACACTAATGAAAGAATCCTTTTTGTAAAGGGATTCAGAAACCCCAGAAACCCAGGCAGATAAAAAATGGATATTTCTGATGTTGAGAAATTGAATTTTTTGATACTGAATGCAGGACTGCACACTAACATTATTTTACTGGTTATCTTTTCTGTCCCTTTTTCTCAATTTTGATGTTTCCCTGTCAGATAGCAACTAAAATATGTTGTTCACCTCAAGCTCAGGTTGCATTTAAGTAGGGCAGAAGGCCATTTCCCTCTGTTTCAGTTTGCCTGTATTTGTAGTTAGCTTAGCTCATTAGTTCTATACAATGACATAAGACCCAATCCTATCCTTGAAATATGCCAGTGTGTCTCCAAGTACACTGGCAAGCAAGCACAATACATCCCACACAGGTAAGCACGGGGGGGGGGGAAGGAAATCCCATGCTGCATCTCCCTCTCATAAAGCACTTTCGCGGCACCCTGGGAGTAAGTGATGCCAGCACCGAGATGTGCTGGGTGGTGGGAGGACTTGGGGAGGGAGGGATGGGGGAAGGGGCGATTGGCCGGCCAGATCAGGGAGGGGGCGGGGATATCGGTGGTGCGCTCCACCAGTATCCTAACCCCTTGCCGGGTCTGGCCAGCCTTACACAACATCTGGGCCAGCTCTAGGTTTCGGAGGCAATCAGTATACTGTCTCCATAGGTTCACTCCTCCCAGAATAGGCCCCAAGATAGTAGCTCTGTCAACACCACACAAAGGCCATGGGCACAGAGATCTCAGGGATCAGCAGTGGGTCCTGGGCAGCTGTCCAAAGATGCCAATCCTTGACGTTGGCCTTAGTTATCCTTTTAAAGTTGGTAATTCTTCAAACCATGCAAAGCGGCAGTCCTTTTGTAGACACATGGTGAGCCACGTATCACCATATCCCCTGCTTTAGCTTTATCCTAGATGCATGACCCAGGTTTGATGTCAGCTTTCTGCAGAACTGATCAGTGCAGTGGCTCAAACTTTCATAGTAATATCCCACTTCATCAGCTACGTGAAGGACACTGTGAAAGTGAAACCCTATCAGTGAATTGGGCCACAACACCTGGAAGCTACAGCATAGGCTGGACAAAACCCTAAATATTCATAATGGATGTGTATGTATTAATTGCAAACAAACGTTTCTCCATCAGTTATCAAGAAGTTTCCTCTCCTCATTCTGGAACCTTTTTCTTGCATGCTGTTAACTGAATTGTTCTCAGCTGCGTGATCACAAAAGTCATGATGTAACCATTAAAATAGATGAAGTTGTAAGTGATATTCCAAAATTACTTCAAAGAGCCAGATGTGCTGTGATTCAGTTCACAGTAGGCTTGATGTGTGTCTATCAGCCTATTAAAAAAGTGCTCACAACTTTTGTTTGTTGATCAGGATCACTCAGAATGGATACTTTGAATATATTTAAAGTACTGTATAGGTACAATAGTGTCTAGCTTACTATATGAACCAGAAGAATAGAGGTGGGAGTCAATTCCATCTCAGCCCAAGTGAAGGAAGTCCGGCCCATGGGACACAAACATCCAGTGCTGCCTGCCATGTTTTTAGCAGTGCATTTCTGGGAATGTGGACATTTTCCCCCATAGTTGCCACTAAGAATGTCTCTTTGGGAACAGGATGACTGCTATGCCCCCATACTCTGTATTGGGAGATAAGCCCAGTTTCGTTGGTAATAGACTTGTGAGAGAAGGAGGCTGGAAGCTCATTGTCTCTGTGAGAATTGGAAGGACTTCAAGTTATTTTTTTTAAGAATGTGTTGATCCTTTTATTTCTATCCCCTTGGAGATGCATCACAACTAGACAGGTTAGCCTGTTATATTATTTGCTGTTGTCACTTTTTTCCCTCTGTATTTTTTGTGTATTGGCTTATTGATTTGAATTTTGTGATGGGTTTTAATTGTTGCAAAACTCTGTTGAAAACCAGAGTATAACAGCCCAATCCAATGTAAATCCCTGTGCAATGATGCAGTGGCACCACCACCGGCTGTACCACATCCTGCAGGGATTTTTTGGTTGCTGGAGGTCTTCTTGGGGTAGGGGAACATTTGTCCCCTTGCCCCTGGGTAAGCCTCAGCAGCCGCAACTGGTCAACTTGGATCTCCTTACCCCTCCCATATCAACCTAGACTGTTATCTCTGTTTTTAGCGCTTGTCCCTCCCAAGTTACATGTTGTCCTTTGGCTTCACATACTGTTCTTTGTTCTGCATTTAGTGCCCCCTTCTTTCAACTACTGGACTTTATCCTTCCCTTTTCTGGGGCAAGATGGTGGGCAGAGAGACAGGTACAATGCTGGCTGAAACAAGCAGCAGGATAGGGAGGAGACAGCATTGGTGTGGTGCTGGTCCGAAGGCAGGCAAGCAGGAAACAGAGCAACCAACTTTTTCTCCATGAAATGCAGAGCACATGCAGAACAGGTAGCTGACACCAAATTCCATGCCTGCTCCAAACCTGAACATCCTCAATGAATTTGTGAGTATGGAGGGAGGGGGAAGAACTTTTCCGGATCACATTAAAATAATGTATGCAATCGAGGAACTCAAGCTCCAATTTTGTGATCCTCAAAACACCTCTATTATTCCTATCAAAATTCTCATTTGTTGTTGGCCAAAATTTTGATATGACTGTGGTAATAATAATTCAACTGTTGTGTAGATTACGATCCATTAACAAATAAACTTACAGAAAAATACTACCATCGACTCCCTGAAACATCTGGAACTCACGTCTGAGATATGAATGGTGGTTTTAATGAATATATCTATGTGATATTTAGGGTGACCATTTTTATTTCTTGGGGTAGGGCTCCTGTTCCTTGAATAGACATGATATGCAACAGGTAAAGCTTTCCCCATCACTGTATCTGCCTGCTGAGAAACTCCACATGCTCAATCCTTGCCTGACATAAAGGTATTAAAGATACATGAGCCCTGCCAGAAAAGGTGACAACCCCAGTTTTGTTAGCAAGATGAATTCTACCATAAACCCTTTTCATTTGAGCAAGTGTAACATGTGAAATGTGGAAACTAGCACTGTATTTTTTCACAATCTGAGGATGCAGGATGTGTACAAATATAGCATCCATAGGGCTTATGTTCTAAGTTCAGTCTTATGGTCCTACTGGTAATCTGTACTACATAGAACAATTTCAAGCAAAGCAATTATTCTAATCCAAACACTTATCCTTACTTGAAACTTTGTGCAGGTTTGGATGATATTGTATCATCGCAGCTGACTTCACATGTTTAAGGATATTTGTCACATTGCACATGCACATAGCTTGCCCTGTCTTTTTTGGTCTGGCATTGCTAGCTAATCATGGGAGAGAGGACTTCGGGATAATCTGAGCTGCCCCTCTACACCATCCAAATACCACTCTAACAGCACAATCCTGCCTAAGATCCGGCCAGCAGCCCATGGCCAGCGTGGCTGCCAGGTGGGAGGTCTTCTCAGGGAAGGGGATACTGGTCCCCTTCCCCGAGTGTAACCGGGGTCAGACCCTATCAGCCACCTCGGATTTCCGCCAGCTATTTTGCTGGCGGAAGTAGATGAGGCCGTGTAGAGACTCCAGTGCCCGGCGGGGGACAGGATTTGGCTGAAGGCATCCCCCTCCCGGGCCGCTGGGGCCAATGGGCACCCTCCCCTGCCCGGTGATCTGCCCCACCACTATTTCCACCACCATTCCTTTCCCCACCACTATGGGGGCTACCCCAGCCTCTCTGACAGTGATCCGGAAGCACATGGCTTAGCTCACTTCAGGAGTGCCGTTTGCAATGGCCATAAAGCATCTACCACTGCTGGAATGCTAGTTCTGGCAGTGGTAGAGTCCAATTGGGATTGGGCTGCAAAATTATCTTATGGTCCAGTCCAGCAGAAGTCGCCTTCTGCTTGCATAAATGGTGCAGTGCTAGTGCAAATGGTGCACTGCTGCTGAGCGTGAGTGAGCCTGCAGTGGAAGCAGTCGGTGAGTTGATGCATGTTGCCAACAGCCCACTGAGATTGCACTGGAGGAGGTAAGGTGGCAGAGAGGGAGGTCTTTACGTGGTTTGGGGAGGTTCAGGGCGGGGGCGGGCTGTGTTTATATTTGTGTTTGTATTATCTGCTTGAAGAAAATGTACAGGGTAATAAATCTCAGCTTCTCTCTCTTCTCCCACCCACTGGTCTGCTCATTTTGTCTCCATATCCGAAGAGAACCTATGCCCTTAAGGCAAAACAAGTAGGGAAGACCTCCCGAGTAAGGATCTGCTGCAGGATTTAAGTCTCATGAATTCTGTAATCAAGAAAGTGGCCCAATTTACATCTTGTCTCATGTGATTTGTGGCAGGGGCTCAAGCAATGAAGTTGTAGCATGTTTTTGCAACATATGGTAACAGCCCAATCTTATCCCCTACTATGCAGTGGAGCATGTCATGCTGTGGTGCTGGTGGTGGTGGGACAAGCAGAAGGCCAATGTGAGGTAAGTAAAAAACATTTTTCATATGTCTTGGCAGGCCTTCGCCGCCTTCTGGCCACCTATGGGTCTCTTCGGACACACACTAGCTATTTTGCTGGCATATGTCTGAGGAGAGGAAGTGGAGAGGAACAGCCTTTCTAGTCAAGTCATAAAATGCGTAGCTGATCTTCAAATATTCTAATTTCTCTGGTTCTACTGCAATACATCATTTTGGTGAGGACTTTGGGGGAACAAAATAATATAGGGTGCATCTGTGCCATTGTAATGTGGTGTTATACATATCTGAAACAATACTTGTGGTCTCCCACCTTCGGGGCAGCAATAAACGTTAGATGGTGCCCAAAACTCCATATCAGGAATTTTGGTCAAATGCAATAGTTTTCCCTACACTGTGGACCAAGTAAGGGAGGGTGCAACACCTTCCAGGACAGTCGCGTCACAAGGACGCGTGTCACCCCAGAGCGGGGGCGCGTGTCACCTTTAAGAACGTGGCTCCACCCCCGCGCGTGACGTCACGCGCGGGCGCAGAGCACCCCCCCGCACCATTTTCGGCTCATTTTGGAGCCAAACGGACGCGAGGGCGGGCGGGCCCAACCTCAGCCACAAACTGTAAGTACCGAGGGGACGCGCGTCACCCTTGTGCGCGCGTCACACCCGGGCGGCCCGCCCCGCCCCGCATGCTTCTCCTTGTCAACGCCCCTGTTCCAGGATCATGGTTCAGTTGCAGCCTACACATGGCGCTACGTGTATGACCCATGGGGTCAGGATGACCTTATTACTCTGAAAAAGGGCTGCCACACATTGCAATGTTGTTTTGTTTCCTTTAGAAATAACTATAGCAGCAAGAATCACATTGCTTTTGATCTGAGTCAATTTTATCTCTGTGCCTTCAAAAGTTAACATGTTTACATATTTATATTTAGACTGGCTGTTCTCAGGAGGCAGTGTACAAAGTATCAGTGCAGAAAAAGTGAGAAGCTGACAGATATTTCTGAAAGGGAATCAGAACAATTTGAAGACTGTAAACCAAAATCCAGCATTACCGATTTTAAATAGCACGTTTCCCCTTTAGGGATAAAAAAAGAAAACCACAAGAGAGGCTGAAAAAGACAGATTTCTTTATTAATAGTAAAGACCAAACAAGAAGGTAAAAGAATGTGTACCATACATTTCACAGATACGGTTGCATGGAAATGAAAAGACACACAATGAAATGGAATGGAATGGAATGGAATTACAGTACAGGAATCTGTTCTGTGGACTGCCAGTCAGACATCTATATCCACCAGCAGTTCCTGGTGTTCCCATGCAACATATTCAGACCAGATTAATTGTAGCATCCTTGTTTGTTGACTCCAGCTTGTCTGTGATCCTAAGAAACAGAATGGCACATGGAAAAGACAGTAAATATGTTCACATAGGACACTTCCAAACTGGACAGTAGCACCTGCCAGTCTTGGCTTTTCCACTTGCAGTCATATGCAGAATTGCAACATTCAACTCATACAGTACTAGATAGCCTGGTTTTTGGACATCATAAGCTGAGCTTCCCACCCAGGCAGTGTTCCTCGCAACTGCACAGCTCGAAGCAAAGCTCCATGCAGCTTGGAGCTTGGCTGAACCCGAAGTCAGCAACTATGTATGATGTCAATACCATATGCCAGAAGAAGTTGCCGTGCCAGCAGCAACTGAAGGAACCTCTTAGGAGGAATATAAAACCCAGGGTCAGCCCATCTCTGAGGCCAACTGAAGCAGTCTGCTCAGGCAGCAGAATGGTGGGGGGGGGGGGGAGTGCCCATCTCTGTCTGCCAGCTTGCCTTAACTGCTCCTCCTTCCCCTTCCACTCCCTGGATTGGAAAAAAGGAGGGGGCAGAGAAGAAGAGGAAATGTGGAGGGGAGGAGAGTGCTGAACTAGAACATTGGAGAATGGGAGGAGCAGAGGCTGGCACATCATTCTCAGATAAGGGGGGCAGCATTTGGCATGCTGTCTCAGGCGTCAAGAGGTCTTGGACCAGCCCTGGTTTAGTCAATGCATGAGGAGGATGGGAAGGGATCAGGTTGACAGGCTCTGCTGCCAAACTGGTTTTTTGCAAGGTCCTCAACTGCACATACAACAGTTTGTCTGCATACAGAATCTGTTCAGCCAGTTTACTCAATGTGTGTCAGTCCGGCAAGGGGGTTGGTGGTTTCTGCTGCTGCAATCCCTCTTCCTCACTTATGCACATTCAGTAATCCAAAATTGTTGACGAGCCCTATTGTACGCTTGCTTTCAAAACTTCCACAACTTTCAAATGCATGGGCTGGCCCTGCTCCCACATTGAACCTCCTTGTTTCTTCTCTTGTATCTGGGCATGTGCCCCTTCAAAAAAGATGGAAAAGTACAGCTAACAAAAACAATGGTCCACCCTTGTGGGCACTAAGCATCTGTACTGCTGTTCACATTACTAATGGGTTCTTTTCCCATCCATTATGGATGTGCTTATTTAATAACAGGGAAAACACAAGTGGGCAAAGGTAGGATGACATCATGTGAATGCCCAGCTATAAACTGAGTGAATTAAATGTGATAATCCTGGAATGAATCTAGAAGTGTTCATGGGATAGTTGGTGTGCTAGTACAGTGCATTAGTTGTGGGATGCACCAATGTTTCTGCTCCCCCCCCCCCCCCCATTCTGCAGAATCAGGTTGAAGTGACAGCGGCTCTGGAGGGAAGCCAAATATATATGCAGAACATAAATCTGTACCATGTGGAATGAGTCAAGGGAAACCTACACATTGCAAATACCTATAGAACTGTATCAAAACTCTTTTCCTATCGATCTTTGATCTGAGCAGGCCCCTGCAAATTCCTCATTGGTGTGTCTGAGTTACAGAAAAGGGAATGGGAGAGAAACTGAAAAGGGCTAAAGGATTTCATGCCCAATGATAATATTCTCAGTGCTCTGCATTTGTTCATTGCTAACAGCTAAGGGTATCAATATGTGGGAAATTAGCTCAAAGTCAATGCTGAAACTTTTATTGATTAGGGTTATCCAATTGCTAACAGGACAGGCAGCAACACTGTTTTTCTTTAATATTATTTTCTGTTGCGATGCATAGTGTCAATTAAACGAGCGCACACCAAATGTTGTGATTCATTGAAATGATTCACACAAAAATAGAAGGAGAAGGAATAGAAGGAGAAATAGAAGGAGACACTCTGGTGTCTCAAGATGTTCTGCCTTGCTGCTTTTCTGCTCCATATTGCCCCCCCCCCGTAGATTTTATTATTTTTAATTAATTTTATGTATTGTTTTTTAAATTATGTATTTTAATCTTTGTTGTAAGCTGCCTTGGGCATTTGCCTTGGCATAGAATAAGGCGGGGTATACATTTTTAAAATAAATAAAATAAATAAAAAGCACATACAATACTCTGGAAAAACATTCATGACATCCAATGGTTTGAACATTTATAGGTCATATGGGAAAGCAAAATGTAAGCAGAGACTGGTGAGAAAACAAAAGTTTGCCAAAAAAGAAAAGAACCACTTAAAATATAAGTTATCAGAGATGTTCCTTCCCTGATAATCTGTTCCTCTATGAAGATACTTGTGTTGAGTATGAACATATATGCCAGGGGTGGCCAAACGTACTTAACATAAGAGCCACATATGATAAACAGGTTGAGAGCTGAAAAACATGAACAAATATTACACACATGTTATTGTTACATGCATATTTTGTTACAAAAAATTATAAAAACATTAAGACATGCATGTGCGTAATAATATTTAATGTATGTAGTTTTTAAACTGTTAGTTTATATTAGTTTCGAAAATCACACAGTAAAAGGGGCAAACCCAGCTATTTTTTAATGAAATTTGTTTGTCTTATCTGGCCAAAACATGGAGGAAAAATATGTAAACCAATAAAATTAGAGATATTTTAATTAGATACCACCTTAACAATTACAGTCATAATATTTGTATGACACAGACATTGCTACAATTATCAGGCTATTTACGTCTTTTAAATTCTTAAATATATTTACTCACCATGAACATTAGATTTATGTTTTAATCTAGTGGACTCTCAGTTTATACCCAGAAAATAATTATAAATCTTGATTTTAATTCCCTTTACCACTCCATAAGCCTCCCACTCCACAATGGGTCTCCTTGGACCTTCACCAGCTCTGAGAAGAGAAAGGGGGCAGTGAGGCTGCCAATAGAGGGGATAGGTTCAGAAGCGCACCATCACCACTGGATCCACCCCCTCCCGTAGCCTCCCTGCCCTCATTCCTCCCCCTCCCCATGCAATTTTGCCCCCTCCCACCCCATCACTGCCTTACCTGCTCCAGCAGCAGGGGCGGGGTCCGGTGACGGACAGGGAACACTGCCACCTCTTGTGGCAGCACTCCCCAAATGGCCACCCACAGAGCACTCCATGCACTGTTGGCAGCTATTTTGTGACAGTGGAACTGTGTTCCAGCTCTGTTCCACTGTCGCAAAACGCTCCAGCCAGCAGCCCAAACCTGCATAGGATTGTGTTATCAATCTTACCTGCATCATGAGCCCGTTGCTGGTCCCTCACACCAGAGGCTGAGCCGCCTCCGTTGGCGCCTGGAGCAAGGGGTTGGCGCCCGCCCCTATAATAAAATATCGCCGTGGCCAATAGGCCGTGGCGCGCTCCGGAATGGGGGCGGCATGCTCTGAAGGGGGCGGCGCGCTCCGGAGGGCACCCCCCCAATCGGGAGAGCCGGCTCGGGGACGTCTTCCCTGGCCGGCTGCCTGGGGCCTTCTAAGGAAGGCCCGCGCGAGAACGGTATTTATACCGTTCTTTTTGCGCATGCTCAGACTGATACTGATGGAAAAAGGGCAGCCTTTTTCCCTCAGTAACAGTCTGAGCATGCGCAAAAAGAACGGTATAAATACCGTTCTCGCGCGGGCCTTCCTTAGAAGGCCCCGGGTAGCCGGCCGGGGAAGACATCCCCAAGCTGGCTCTTCCGATTGAGGGGGCCAGTCGGACTCAAGTCTCCAAGTCGGATTCTGACTCGAACTTGGACTCGGACTCGAGTCTCCGAGTCCAACTCGGACTCATGGGTGGTGTGCGGGTGGGGCGCCGGGTGGGGCACCCTTCAGGATATGGCGCCCGGAGCCGGTGCTCCACTTGCTCCGCCCTAGTTTCGCCTCTGCCTCACACTCCCAGAGGCAATGGAATGGGAACTTCGAAGTCTATGATCTGGTTCTTTTGGTGCTGCAGAGTTTAAAAAAGAGTTTTTCAACTTTTTTTTTCCTATTGTGAGCATCGTTATTTGCAAGAACCACTTTTGCGAGTACCACTATCTCCAGGGTTGGCTGCTGTATGCAGCACTGGGTGGCTTGCCTCAGTCATGCTTGCAGCAAGGGGGAGACGTCTCCAATTACAGGTGGAGCCCCGTATCTTCTGGGGATATGTTCCAGGACCCTCCGTGGATACTTGAAACCGTGGATAAGAGCGAACACCCCCTCCATGGTTTCCTGAGGGGCCCCCTACCTCCCCTGCAGGCAGGCATGCGTGCCCCCCCAGTTCTTATTTTTCTTTCAGCAAGCTTTGTTTCTTCCTTAAAACAAACAGAGAAGCAGCTTCCATTGCAGGCAAGTAGAACGAGACTAAGTCCTAGAGAGGCTCTGCAAGGTTTCTGTTAACCTTGCAGAGCCTCTCTAGGACTTAGTCTACTTGCCTGCAATAAGCAGCCAGAGGCTGCTTCTCCTGTTTGCTTAAGGAAGAAACGAAGCTTACTGGGAAAAAAGTAAAAGCCTGGGGGGGGGGGTCCCCACAATCCGTGGATAACTGAAACCGTGGATAGCGAATCCATGGATATGGGGGCCCACCTGTACTTCTGTTTCCTCAACTCTACATCCTCCTTCCCCAACCTACACCCCCTTTCAAGGGGAGGTTTTGGGCTGACCACAGCTGCACCGTACTACTGCCCCAGCTATCTCCATTTATGGTGGGGCTAGGCCAGTTGGAGCAGACAGCTCCAGCATTTCATGCACGTGCAAAATAATCTACAAGGCCATGTTCCACCTGTCATACTGTGCAGTATCACCAGAGGTACTTGGGGCCCTGGGGCAAATCTCTGCACTGCCTCCTGTGTCATCCACCTGACCTGACCCCTGATGGTGCACTGGAACGACTACCAGTGCCACTGGTACTGAGGATTCAGGGGTCAGCCTGGCCAAGTGGAACCTCTGATGAACTCAGGCCCTAGTGCTTGACCTGGTTGACCTCTGATGGCACTCCTGGTACCACTGGTTGAAAAACACTGGTTTAAAGTATCTATAGGTCTGTCAGTCACCCAGTCTCAGGACCCTAAGCAGTTCCCCTACCTTTTTCTGAATAAATGTGAATGACAATTTGTTCTGGTTGTATCTGCAGTTAGTAAACTTATTCTGGGACACCACTAAATTGCACTGTCCATCTGAAGCTATGGATTCTTCCAACATCATAACTGATAGTACTGGCAAACGTTTGCAATCATTTGTAAGATGTCCAGTATTATAGCTCTAACAACACAATCCTATCCAACTTATACCACTGGTGTAACCAGCGGTGCAGCGAGAACGGGAGGCCCCAGAACGGAAAGGGAATTCAAATCCCCTTCAAAGGGGATTTAAGTCTCCCCAAAACCCTCCAAAGCCTCCCACCCTGCCCTCCCCCATTGGTTACACTGGTGATGTAAGTTGGATAGGATTGCGCTGTAAGAGATGTTTTTCTGTGGACTCATTTCATGGCACTTGCCTTAACATTTAAAGGCTTGCAGAAAAGACCCATGTTGGAAAAGACCCATGTGGCTGACTTAATCTCCATGCTTATGGGACCTCAACAATTACAGCAACACTATGGGAGAAACCCATGGACAACCATCTCCATAGTCAGTAGCGTCACTAGTACGCGCGTCACCCTGGGGCGGGGGATGCGCGTCACCCTAGTGACGCTCTGTCATCGCGGCGCGGGGGGGGTGGGGGCGACCCGGCTCCCCCCCCCCCGCGTCGCGTCGCCCTCCCGGTCGCCCTCCGGATGCTCCCAGGCCGGCCCGGGAGCTGGCCTCGGAGCGTCCGACCCCAACCACGCAGCGCGTTCATTCGGGGATTTCCCGGATTTTCGCGCATGTGCAGACCGTTTTGAGGGCAAAAAGCCCTCAAAACGGTCTCTGCGCATGAGCGACAATCCGGGAAATGCCCGGATGAACGCGCTGCTTGGGCCTTCTTTCAGAAGGCTCTGGAGCGCCGACGGGGTCGGACGCTCTGAGGCCGGCTCCCGGGCCGGCCTCGGAGCGTCCGGAGGGTGTCGCGCGTCACCCCTAGGCGGCCCCCCGCCATGCTCCAGTGACGCCCCTGTCCATAGTGCTGAAATTATGTCTACAGAGCACTTGTGTCACTGTGGGCCCAATCGTATCCAACTTTCCAGTGCTGATGCAGCCTTGCCAATGGGGCATGCGCTGCATCCTGCGGTGGAGGGGCAGTCATGTAGGCCTCCTCAAGTTTAGGGAATGTTTGTTCCCTTACCTCAGGGCTGCATTGCGGCTGCATTGGCTCTGGAAAGTTGGATAGGATTGGGCTGTGTGATTTGTAGGAAGGACCTGGAATTAGCAGCGGGATGGTAAGACTATCCGCTTCTACCTCTTTTCTGTCCCTTTGTTCCAAAATATGACAGTGCTACAAAACTTGACTGATGTAAATCTTATCTCCAAATCCCACCTTGGTTTTACAAGACCAGTCACCATCTATCTCACAACCTTTCAAAAAATCTCTTGACATTAAGTTTTACCTGTATAGAAATATCTATATTTATAATATTTATAATATTTATATTTACCAATATTAATTGTGACTTACAATTGCAAAGCAAACATTAGACAAAGAGCACTCTTAAATGAATAATTTTCATATAAATGATATTATTTCAGCTTCATAAAAAGTTCGTAGGTATAAACTGTGTTATATCCTTAATGAGATTTTAATATATTTATTATTTAATGAATGTATTTTTACCCTGCCATACCTCCACTTACATGGAGGCCCAAGGCATGATATATAGAATCTATAAATATTATAAACGATACACAAAAAATGCTGGTAGCCATTTGGTCCATTAGAACAATCCAAACAGGAACTGTAGCTTCTGGTTTTTTTTTTTTTTTAAATACAGGTATTAAGCTACTGCTTCTGTTTAAAATCTACAAATGGAATTTTTGATCTGGTTGCAGAGGAGCCCTAAAGCATGCATATAGTGTTAGGAACTTTTCAACAATTCCAGAGATGAAAGAATAACTTCTTTCAAATGCATATGCATGATCACATCTTTCAGATTAAAGAATCTAAACTAACTACTTTCCCTCCATGACCCCTTCTTCACAATTACTGACAAGGACTAGAATTCTTACTTCACAGATCATGGAGCATATACTGTACTGTATAAGCATAAAAAAAAAAATCAAACCCATCTCACTTTTTTAAGCAAACTGATTGAGTTAAGCGTTAATTAATTGGCCCAAAGATTATCTTGACTATCCAATCTGATCATTGTAGGAGATTATTCAAGCTGCATGTAAACAGGCAAGCTGATTTTTACCCAGTGGATAAGTGAGAGAGCGTGCTAAAAATCCTGAATTCCCTCCAATTGTTTCCCCAACTTGTGTCCCAACCACACAGAGAACAAGATAACCTGATAAAAGAAATATAAAGGTAAAGGTATCCCCTGACAATTAAGTCCAGTCGTGTCCGACTCTAGGGTGTGGTGCTCATCCCCATTTCAAAGCCGAAGAGCCAGCGTTGTCCAAAGACGCCTCCGTGGTCATGTGGCCGGCATGACTCTCCTTGCCGCAGCGCGTAGCATGCAGCTGGAACACGGAGTGCTGTTTACCTTCCCGCAAGCGGTACCTATTTATCTACTCGCATTGACATGCTTTGGAACTGCTAGGTTGGCAGGAGCTGGCCAAGCAACGAGAGCTCACCCCGTCACGGATTCAAACTGCCAACCTTTCGATCGACAGCTTATGGTTCAGCGGTTTAACCCGCTGCGCAACCCGCACCTATTTGTCTCCCTGTAGGCTTGGTTTGTCTTAATCATGATTCAAATGTTTTGTCACACGGCTGGGTGATGTTGCTAGCATGATGCAGACCATAGCAAACACAAGAGGAGAGAAATATAAAAGTTGCAACTGATTTGCAAGGGATATTTTCCATGCCTCTTTGAGTCATATCCCTTTACAAGCATAGGCAGCTCATCAATTGGTGATGCAGCATGGCAGAACGAACTCTAGGCGGGTAACTGATAATCATCAAAGTTGTGCATTTACTGAGCTAAAACACCATTGTAAATTATCTCCTTATTAGCTGGGTTGGTCTTCTCTAATGCAGTCCTTCATGGAGGGAACCTTGCGTTTCCATGTCCAAGGGCCTATATAAATGGTGACCTCAACATATGGTAGTTGCAGAGGAAGATTCTCATCTTATCTTTGGTTGTTTATGTCTGTGACTTGAACATTTTCACAGTATTTAATTGCTATGCAAAAGGTGATGATGAGCAATTCCAGATGTGTTTGCTCTCATTGACTAGACTATCTTTGTTAACAATTGATATGGTCAACACACTTTTATTTCAATTAGTGAAATGCATATTTCCTAGGAAGAGCACTTGGAACACAATCTTATGTAAATTTACCAGGGAGTAAGTCCCATTGAATTTAATGAGACTTATTTCTAAGCCAGACGTGCATAGGATTGTTCTGCTGGTCCCTATCAATGTTGTCTGAGAGCTGAGAGACAGTGTGGCTTGTGGTTCAAAATATTGGAATGAATCCAACAGGGATGAGAGAAACCCCTTGTCTATCTGTGCTCCCAGACAATGAGGTACACCCCTTTCAAGGCCGACAGTCTGTATATAGGCACACTCCATTTGCTTTGAAAAATAGGCCAATTATACTGCATTTCAGCATGCAGAAAAATGATCTCCCAGTATAACTGCAAATAATAAATCTAACGCTTAGAAAAGCTCCCCCATGCAATTAGTTGCTAGACTGAAGCAATTTAGTTGAGAAGAAAACAAATAGTTACTTCTATCACTCACAAAGGACAGATATAAAACACAAGGACAGCATGACAATTCTGCAGTATATATCTTGCTGCCATGTTGAATTTTTCATAAAAAAAAATGCAGTCTTTTCTGCCAAGATTTCTGTGTGTGGAATAGAGGAATTGTATGGAAGTGCTATTGTGCCATATTGCACCACATTGCACCATATAGCTACAATGCCCGAAATTATGCCAGTGCAAGGAAGTTACATGGAGTGGATAAGCTGCTATAGCAGTTGCTATCTGCAATTCCAGAAACGGGTGGGAGTGGTGTCTAGAGAAATGGAGGAGAACTTTGCTAGCATCCTAACTTGACATTTAGGACCATTACACAGTACGTTTATGATGTTGCAATAGAAAATAT
This sequence comes from Plestiodon gilberti rubricaudatus, assembly GCA_026170595.1. Taxonomy (NCBI): domain Eukaryota; kingdom Metazoa; phylum Chordata; class Lepidosauria; order Squamata; family Scincidae; genus Plestiodon; species Plestiodon gilberti. The sequence continues at coordinate 250,284,990 of JANXHW010000001.1, read as the reverse complement.
GACTGTTGTCAAAACCCCACACAATAGGCTCTGTACAACCCCAAACAACAAATGAGACATATACTTCATGGTCTCACACATACAATAAAATAATAAACAGCAATGAGACACAGAAAGCTTTGTTCTGTATAATGCTGCACCAAAATACCCATCGCTGACTGAAGTACCTGTCTCTGAATGGTGGCTAGGAAATCCACAACCAACAGACACAGATTACAAATTGGATATAAGAATGCTCCCTGGACATTTTTTCATCTGGACAGTAAGGAAGATGAAGAAGTAAAGGCACAATCCAATTGTGCCTCTGCACAGGCGGAGCACACGCTCTGCCGGCGCAGACTGTTGCAAACATACGAGAAAGCACTTTGTGACAGCACGCCTTTCAGTCCTGCTGTTAGGAAAGCTAGAGCCTTCCTGCAGGTGCTGGCAGAAGGAGCAATGCCCTCCCGGAAGCACAGGGGCGGGGGATAGTGGGGGAAGGGCAGGGAGGGGCAAAAACGGGATAGGGGGAGGGCAGCGATGGGGGCAGGAAGAGGGTGGATTGGGCCCAAGAGGAGGCAGGATCGGTGGCACTGGCATGTGCTGTATCCTATCCCCCTTCCCGGGCCTGATCCGCCGACATGGGTGCATATGGACTTGCACCAGCCATATGGCTGGCACAGGTCCAAGTAGACCAAATGTGTGAGCTGGGACAAGGGGACAAATGTCCCTTTAACTCGAGGAGACCTCCCGCCTGCTAAATTCCCTCCCAGAATGCAGCATAGCCTGCGCTGACACCGCTGCATTGGCATGGGGGAACTTGGATAGGATTGGTGTGTTAGTCTAGCATCTGGAGCAACCTTGAAGCCGTATGCTCAAAAAAACCATAAAATGGATGAGAAAGGGAGCAGACTATTTCCACCTTTTACCCAGATGTCCTCTGCTATCTCATGACTTCTATCATCACCCCACAGCAAGACTTGGTGATAGATTGCTCAGTTTTTCATGAAAATCTGAATGGATGAAGGACAGAAATGGCTGGAAAAGGAGAAGATTGGTTAGAGCAGTCTTTCCCCCTTTCTCCCCACCTCTGCTGTCAAGTGGATCATCCAGGACATGGTACTCATGCTTGGGATTACTTATGCTTGGCTTGGTACTCATGCTTTGGGTGCTTGGGAGCCTGGCAGCCCAGTCCTAGTGGGCTCTTACAGCAGCGGATCTTGTGACCCGTATCTGTGACTCCCAGTGTGATGCTACGGAGTTGCTGATGCAAATGGCCGGAGGCTCTATGCACATGCTAGCTGCTGCCGGACACCCTGCCGGAGCAGGTAAAATGGCAGAGGGACCATTTGGGGATAGTTCAGGGGAGGGTTGGGGCTGGGAGCATGCTGAACCAGGGGGCAGTTTGGGAGTGGGGGAGAATGCAGCAGCAGCAGCATATGGCAAGATTATATCCCCCCCCCCTTCCTGACCCAGACCTGTCCGAGGAATCTCCTCAGATGTACAGCATCAAAAGAACTGGTGTAGGTCTGAGGAGACACATTGGAGGCCAAGGGGCCTACAGAGAGGTAGGTATAGGTACTTTACATCTCCCAGGCTGTCTGGTTGTCCCCCATCATAGCATGCAGTGTGCACTCTGTCAGTGGTTCTGCATACTCCGGGCTGGTGGGGGATAGGATTGGGGCCATAGGTCTGCTCTGTGTCCAGAGAGAGAGAGAGAGAGAGAGAGAGAGAGAGAGAATGGAACTACGGTCTGCCAACAGCAATCTTGGATGACTACAGAGGAGCAGAAGAAAAATCATTGTCCAAAATAACTCACTGTCTTAGCCACATCTATCTCTCCTTGTTTTAATAGAAAGGAAATAACAGGCAGCAAAAGGAAATACTTTTTTCTGTATAACCTTTTTAAAAAGGTTGAAACAAATGTATGGGAATTCAAGAATCACTGAATTTGTTGTGAAGAATAAATTCAAGGGGGGGGGGGGTATTGATGGCCTACTAGGAAGCTACAGAAATAAAGACAAACCACAATGTGGAAAACACAATGGAGCCATAAGCCTAATTCAGCTCTCTGTGTTCTGATAACACCTAATTCCTGCTATATCAGATCAAAAGTCTATCTCATTCAGCATTCTTTTTGTAACAGTGACCAGCCAGATGCCTCTGGGAAGCTTACAAGCAGGGCTTGAAGTCAACAGCTCTCCCCCGTTGTTTCTCCCCAGGCACCATTTAGCTTGCATTAGCACAATATATAAAATCCCCCTCCCACTCCCTGGCTTGGAAGGAGAAGAAGAGGGTTTATGGAGGAGAAGAGGAGGGTGAGCTACAGCACTGACACCCTATCCCTCTCCGCAATGGCGGCGGTGGCAATGGCAGCAATGAGCTACATTATTTTTGTATCTTCCTTTAGCAAAGAGGAAACTGAGCACAGAAGGGCCAATGATGTGCTTTTAACATATCATATAGTTTGGCCCTCACTACCTGCTGAAGTTGATTGGTTTCTACTCTATTACCGTATTTCTTCGAGTCTAAGGCGCCATCGATTCTAAGGCGCACCTTTACTTTCAGTACCACCAGCAGGGGGAAAAAAAATGATTGTAAGACTCACCTCCCTTCATTGAATCTACCCGCTCAGCACCAACTCTCCCCAGCATGTCTACTGCAGCTGAGGATGACTGAGTGCACTGCCTTTGCATAGCATTTCTGGCCCTGCCAGAAAGTGCCATTTCCTTCATTACCTGGGCTTGGGGGAGCTTCAGGGAGGCCTGCGCAACCCTCGGCAGGCCTCCCTGATCTTCAGTTCGGCAAAAAACAGCGATTTTTGGCCATTTCTGGTTTTCGCAAAAATCACCGGGTTTTGCCGAACTGAAGATCGGGGAGGCCTGCAGAGGGTTGTGCAGGTCTCCCTGAAGCTCCCCCAAGCCCCAGTAAGTAAGAAGATAGCATTTTGGGGTGCTTTTTGGAGACCTTCGATTCTAAGACGCACCCCATTTTTTGAAATGCTTAATTGGGAAAAAAACATGCGTCTTAGAATTGAAGAAATACAGTATATAAAATCCCCCTCCCACTCCCTGGCTTGGAAGGAGAAGAAGAGGGTGTATGGAGGAGAAGAGGAGGGTGAGCTACAGCACTGACACCCTATCCCTCTCCGCAATGGCGGCGGTGGCAATGGCAGCAATGAGCTACAGCATTGACACCCTACCCCTCTCCGCAATGGCCGCCGCCGCCGCAAACACAACAATGACTGAAGAAGGCTCCAGGAGAAGAAGACGAAGAAGGAAGGCTCCAGGAGGACCGGTGGCAATGGCCTTTACTTCACAACTGTGAAGTGGCAATGGTGGCAGTGGCAATGGCGGTGGCAGCCGCCGCCGCAAAGAAGAAAACAAAGATGGCAGCAATGGCAGCGGCCGTGGGACAGGTAATTAATTAATTAATTAATTAATTAATTAATTAATTAAAATTAAATACATAAAAATCCGCACCCATTTTTTACTTTTTAACTTAATTTTATTTAATTAATTAATTGTGGGGGAGGTGTGTCCTGGTTTACAGCCGGGGAAATCTGGTAAGCCTACCCATATGGGACCATATTGCAACAGACTAGATAAGTAAAAACATTTTTTACTTGCCTCTCCATTTCTGCTTTGTCCCCTGCCAGCCCATAGAATGCAGCAATGTCTGTACCAGTTCTTTGGCCGGTGTGAATCTGAGTGGGTCCAGGGGGCAAGTTGAGGCCAGGCGGAGCTGTTGCCACCAATATCCACCCCCAATCCACCCTTGACATGCTGTGGATTGGCCCAGGATAGGTTTGAGCTATAAAAGTAAGAACTGTACCTCGCAATGTATATTGTAAGAACAGTACCTAGGCTCCCCATCGCCTGTCTTTTCACACATGCCTGTGTTCTTGTTGTTTTTAACTCGCTCCTACCTTTTTTCCCTGCTACCCTGTTTTATTCTCTTGTATTGTGATCTTTAACTAGGCTTACCATATTTGGGGGGGGGCGCCAATTTTTTTTCGTTTTTTTTTTCATTGAATGGACTTGGGTTTTTTGGATTTTTTAAAAAAAAATTATTTGCCCCCTTACTGTGGCTGATGCCACCGCTTTTTCTGCAGCCTCGCTGCTGCTGCTGCTGTCGTCGATGCTGCCATTTTCCTCCTTGATTGCAGTGCAATCATTGCCGCTCCTTGATTGCCACTCCTTGATTACCTACAAGCCCTTCATTCTAGTTTCCTTCATTCTAATACTGAACTTCTCCCAAGCCGCACGCATGCAAATTGCGAGCCGCACATATGCACACAAACCGCTTGTGTGCTGCAACCCAGGAGATAAATGGCGGCGGCCATGTTTTTTACACGGCGGCGGCCATTTTTTAAAAAAAAAATTAAAACATTTTTGTGATGGCTTCCGGGGGCCTTCCAGGACCCCCCCTTGGATGAACCCCGAAATACCGGGACTGTCCTGGGTGGACCGGGACATCTGGTAAGCCTATCTTTAACCTGCCTGGTCTGGTTGACACAGTGAAGAGCATGTTGCATCATTTCCATTTCTATCACTGCTAGCCCTGTGCTACTGCATCCATTTTTGGGGACCACCTTGATGATCTTAGGCTCCTGCCATGCACCTGGGAGGGTGGATCTCCAAGGTCACCTACCTCAGTCTGGTTTTAGCCTGTTGGCAACGATTGCTGCTTTTTTATTCTGGAATAAAGGGGAGTGGGGGGGAGGAAGGAGAGTGCTGAGTGCTAGTCCTTCTCCCCTCATCACACCCTAGAACCAGCTCCATGCAATCAGCAACATGTGTGACCACATTGCATGTAGTACATATTGGCCCTGTTACTTTAGCAGCACGCATGAGGGAGTGTTTGGATGAAACGTCCTATTTGCTCATCCCTACAATATACAGTTACCTTTGCTTCTGTCCATTTTTCCTTTCTAACCTTTGTGCTCTTGAAAGGAGACACATAATCCTCTTGGTCTTTCATCTTTATTTTAGATTACATTCAAGTGCTTTTGTGGCCTCCGGACTAAGAAAAATTGCCGGTTCGAAGATGATTTTTTATCTCCGAGCACTTTCTTTATGATTAGCCATTGTTGGTGGACAGCGCACATTAAAAACAAGCTGTCATTAGCTTCAACTTTCGAAGCAATTTGTTTGACCTTTAGAAACTTCCCGAGGTTACCATAATGTTTTCTATTCGATGTTTCATTTATTAATTGATTTAAGATACAGTTCTTCCAAAAATATGCTTGGCATTTGAACTAGCTCAGAAATCTACATTACTGTTCAAACGTCTTGGGTCTAGGATCCTGGTTGGAACTAATTTTTAACAAGAGCCATATTTTGAACTGAACAAGAGACCAGAGGCCAGTAATGTTTCCCCCAATGACTTCTGTGTAAGCTGGGACACAACAGAAGCACGCTTTATCCCCTCTTTTCCAGTATAAACAACAACAGAGTTGTCTTTTCATGCACCACAGCTGCTCACTCCATTGCCTGTATTTTTGCTTTCGCTTAGGAGTCAAAACTCAAGTATAAGAACATAAGAAGAGCCCTGCTGGATCAGGCCAAAAGCCCATCTAGTCCAGCTTCCTGTGTCACACAGTGGCCCCACCAGATGCCTCAGGGAGCACACAAGACAACAAGATACCTGTGTCCAGTCGCCACTCCCTTGCACCTGGCACAGAGAAAACCCACTTCTAAAACCAGGAGGTTGCTTATGGCTTGTAACCTGTGATGGTCTTTTCCTCCATGAATCTGTCCAAACCCCTTTTAAAGGCATCTAGGCCAGATGCCATCACCACATCCTGTGGCAAGGAGTTCCACAGATGAATTACATGCTGGGTAAAGAAATATTTTCTTTTATCCGTTCTGACTCTCCCTCCACTCAATTTTAGTGCATGTCCCCTGGTTCTGGTGTTGTGCAAGAGGGAGAAGAATTTCCCTCTATCCACTCTCTCCATCCCATGCATAATTTTATACGTCTCAATCATGTCCCCCCTCAGGTGCCTTTTTTCTAGACTGAAAAGCCCCAAACGCTGTAGCCTTTCCTCATAAGGGAGGTGCTCCAGCCCACGAATCATTCTGGTCGCTCTTTTCTGCACCTTTTCCAATTCAACTATATCCTTTTTGAGGTGTGGTGACCAGAACTGGACACAATACTCCAGATGTGGCCTTACCATCGATTTGTACAAAGGCATAATGATATTGGCCGTTTTATTCTCAATCCCTTTTTTAATGATCCCGAGCATGGAATTGGCCTTCACAGCCGCCGCACACTGGGTCGACACTTTCATCGACCTGTCCACCAGCACCCCAAGATCTCTCTCTTGATCCGTCACAGACAACTCAGAACCCAAGTATACTTTATGTCCATAATTATAGCATATACATAATTCAAGTATACTATAGCAGGGCAGAGCTCTGCTATAGCCTTGTTGCTGTTAATGCTGGTAGGTTCAAAATGAGGCTCAAAAACCTTTGGCTTGTGCACAGGTTTGGCATCAGTGGTCAGAATAGTCAGCTCTGGCAGGTGGCCCACCACTGACATGAGCATCCTAAAGAGACTGCTGATGCAGTTGGGTGGCAGCAGGAAGGAGAAGAATCCACTGCTTCAGTGGGGATTGGACCCACAGACAGGGGCAGTGAGTAGGTAGTGGTGGATCTTCCTTCCTGCTACAGTTGCCCCGTTGGTCCAAACACCTGTGGTGCTACCTGGCCTGGGGCTCTCATCGTTCTCTCCTTCTTCCTTTCCCCAGTGATGTTACTGCTGCCACTAGTGGAGAGGAGAGGGGTACTCAGCCTGTCCCATTCTGGAGCAAGAAACAGAGGTGGGACTCAGTAGCAATCAACTGAAGACCTGCTAAAAGCTAGGTCTTGAAAACTGATGAAAAGCAGGCAAAGTGTTGGCTAAGTAGATATTCTGGGGCAAGGAGTTCCACATTCTGGTTGCTACTCTTATGTGTCCCTGCTGGCGCCATGCACAAAAGGGTCTCCCCTTCAGATCTCAGTGGACAGGTAGAATCATATGGGGGAAGGCAGGCCTTTAGGTATGCTGGGCCTAAGTCAAATAAAAAATATGGCTGGTCCCAGACCTGGGACCAGGGCACCTTTGAGATTGCCTACTCCCATACTTGCTCATCCCATTAGGTCAGCGGATCCCAAACTGGGAGGCACAGCTCCCAGGGGAGCCATGGAAACCAGCCAGGGGAGCCGCGGGGTGCCACGGAATCCTCTTGGAATACAGTGCAACGATGCCAATTGGCAGACACTAACTTAATATAATGGGGAGTTGCAGCCAATGGTTTCCAATGATCAAGGGAGCCTCAAGTTGAAAAGGTTTGGGACCGTAGGTCATCTGGCAGGGTCCTGCTAAGAGTTCCACTGCCATCTGAGGTAAAGGGATGGTGGCGAGAAACAAGGGCCTTCTCTGGGTGGGGATATCAGCGGTGATATCCTAAGCCTCTTCCTGGCCTGTGCCGGCATTACACCGCCTCTCTGAATGTACACCAGGTCTGGATCTGGCATGCATCTGAGAAGGCTCATAGGCTCACTTACACCCAGGGAAGTTTTCCCCGAGATGTGGCCTAGCAGCCCCGGGGCAGCCCACAATGGGCTTAGGATACAGCAGCCGGTCCTTTAGACCGACCGCGTATCTACACAGGATTGGGCTGCCCAAAACATTTCTATTTCAACTAGCTTTTGAGGGGAGGAGGTGGGGGCTGCCTTACTACCATCTTATAATTACCGAACTGTTCTCTTGCCACTACTCCTGTTATTTAGCAGGGTATCTATCTAATACTGTATTGCCCTGTTTTATTGCTCCTATCTATTTCCTGTTTGTGTTTTAATTTCTAAATGATATTATGTTTGCTTTTATTGTAAGCCACCTTGTGCAGTTTTTAACAGGAAAAGTAGGGTATAAATTCATAAAATATACACACAAATAGCCAGCTCTTTGAATTTTACTTTGGAATGGAATGGGAGCAAGTGCAATTGATACACCAATGGAGTAACATGCGCCATAAAAACAGTCCCAATCAGAACTAACAGCTACATTTCCCACCTGCTGAAGTTTTTGAAAAAGGCAGCCCTCAGCCCCACATAGAACGATTTGCAGTAGTGGAAACTGGAAATAAGAAGGCATGCATGACCATGGCCAGGATGGAATGAGTGTAGCTGGTGCACCTACCTAAGGTCACAGCAGTCACCTGCTCATTCAAGAGCAATTTTCGGTTCAGGGCTATCGACAGGTTGCAAAATGGACCCTCCATTTAGAACAAGCTGATATCTTACCACTGGATCAGCTGTATTTCATACACATGAAAAGTCACACTATCTGTTCTGTCTGAAATTGCAACAGAAGGCTTGAGGTTTTTTTCTCCCCTCACAAAATGACAGCTGGAATACCTGAGATGTAGCAGATGTATAAATGATTTTCCCACCAGAATTGAACAGCATTAAAAATTAAACTTTTGTTGTGGCAGTTTTTGGAATCAATTGAGCAAAATGTGCTGGTTTTGTTCCTTGGTATACTTTCAAATATTGTGCCTTTTCTAGTGGGGTTTGCTTTAGAGACAACTCAGTTGCTTCATCATTACTTTTACACTTTTTTTTTATTTCATGTGATCTGTGATCACTGAAGTTGTTTGTGTTGAAGTGAATCCCGGAGGACATTGATCAAAAATGCCCTGGAAGTGCAGAAAAGGAGGATAGACTGAAGAGTTGTGTGTGTGCATGTGGAAACAGAACAGGAACAGCTGCAGAAAGTGTTAGGCAGGGAAATGAGTTATAATGGATCAAAGGCTGTGAATATTCCCTGCCGAATCATTATTTTTCCTTTTAAATAAGAATCTGTCATTTTGTTGGTCATGCTGATTCTTGTCTGGTCATATTAGTGGTTCTTCTTGCTAATTATTTGGTTAGAGATTCACTAGCACCTCTCAGCTTCTTCAGCCAGCATTCACACAATCTCCTGTTAAGTCCACTGGAAAGAAAGAACAGCTTGCATACTAACAGCAAGGAGAAACATAATCACCCTTCCTTTGGTCCCTACTCACTATTTGAGAGTCCAGTTGCTGCCTTGACACCCTAACCTCAAGGTTCATTATTTTCTCCTTAAGTGATTTTTCTCATTAAGCAAAAGTGCCTCCTGTAGCAGTAATCACTGTAGCCTCTGATGAAAAGAATATCTGAATGGATAGAAGGCTCTGGACTACAACAGCAGGCCACTTTCTCAAAGACTCTTAAACTCAAATCAGTTAAACACAAAACACCCATCAGCGTTGGTGATATTAACACCTTGCAGTCAGTGGCGATGGCACTGAAAGGTGTCATTTCATCCCCAGTCATCGTATAACAAACCCTCAGTCAAGCTCAGAAGCCTCAAAGTCAGGCTCAGAATGAAATCCAGACTAGCAGAATCTGAGGAGGAACTATTCTTCCAGAAAACATTTCCATACAAGGATGTTTGGACACATATAACCATGACTGTCTGAGAGAAATCAACTTCAAGAATAATAGGAGCCTTCTCATCCGCAGGCTCTGTGCTGTGGTTTCCTCCCCAGAATGTCCCCATCAAGAGGAGATGCATCCCAGTCACTGCAGCAACAATGGGAGCAGTCAAGCTGCACCCTAGAAAGTCCTCTCGGCCATCTTTTATAAAGGCTGTTGCACACTATTTTAAGGAGTTTGGAGTGCAGGCTGAGCAGCAGGTATCAAGGCTTCATATTCCACCCCCAAATCTGCCTACGAACATCATCTAAGTCATTTTTAATTCCATTTGTATGAAGGGGAGCACTGAGAAAAACACTGAGATCAAGCTACTGTGGGCTTACCAAGATAGAGCGGTAACAAGAAGTATTTTATTTTATTTTTCACATTTTATACCACTCCAAGGAGCTCAGGGTGGTGTACATGGTTGGTTCCTCCCCTCCTTTTGTCCTCACAACAACCCTGTGAGGTAGGTGAGGCTGAGAGATAGTGACTTGCCCAAGGTCACCCAAGAAGCTTCATGGCTGAGCAAGGATTTGAATCTGGATCTTCCAGGTCTAAGTCCAATTCCTTTAGCTCTGCCCTCCCTACTGTACCTTCTCCAATTTACACCTCCCTGCTATTCCCAGGAGTCACAATAAATCTTCAGAAACAACACATCTCGAACGCACTAAAAATAAAAGAAGAAATTAATGAAGTCCTAAAGGTTTGGTTTATTCTCAAAGGGATAAAGATAAGTCAAGTGTCCATGGTGCAGTGATTTTCTTTCTTTCATGTAAATCGTATGCTGATGATGACAAGACAATATCTGAATCACAAGTGCCAGGTTACAGTGAGAGAAGAAATAAAGCCTCTTATGTTTTCCTGAGCTCAGGGGACAGATGAATATGTGTGCAAATTTGAGGAGTGAATATCCAGCAGCTGCATCATGAACCCAAGTGTTGTTAGCCTGGAAAAAGACCAAGGCTGCAGTCATATACACACTTACTGGAGTGTAAGGCCCCTTGGACTCAGGGGCACTTACTTCTGAGCAGACATGCCAAGGACTGCGTTGTAAGATAATGTAGAATTTTCTATCTGTTCCATTCTCAGTTTCAAAGCTCAAGTGCCGAGCTGACATTGTTGCAGCCTATATACACATTTAATACAGACTGGAGAAGGCCATGTGGGCAGAGAGTCAGGAGAAACCAAGTGGTTGTTTCAGTCTCAAGGGTTTATTAAGGTTCTGGACAAGAAGGTCCCTATATAGAAATAGAAAAGAGGGGGGTGGTTGCCCCCCCCCCCTTATTAGGTTGCACCATCTCACAATTTATCAGTGTCCAAGTTCTTTCTCCCCATGCCAGGTCCCTTAGATTCATTTCTGTTACTCTGCTTGGGATTCCCTGTCTTAAATGGCTGCACATCTTCCCTTTAGGGCAGTGTTTCCCAAACGTTTTTGACCTGCGGCTCCCTTGACCATTGGGGACCACTGGCCGCAGCTCCCCATTACATTATGTTGATGCCTGCCAATTGGCATTGCACTGTTTTCCGAGAGGATTCTGTGGCACTCCACTGCTCCCGTGGCTGGTTTCCATGGCTCCGCTGCGAGACACGCCTCCCATTTTGGGAACCACTGATTTAGGGAAAAGGCTTCCCCAAATGTGGAGGTCCCACAAAGCCTGGGGCCTGAGCAGAGTGTCTGGGTCTATGGGGCCCTGAGTATCCTCATGGACTGGGGCCTTCCTCTGGCCTTCCCCACAGGGCTACACTTAGCCTTCTGTCCTCTCTCACCCCTCTTTCTGTCTCTTCTCCATCATCTCTTTCCTCCTCCCCTCGGCCTCTCTCTGGCAGTCTCCTGCCACTTTTTTCACCTCCCAACTCTCCTCTCCCTCTTTCTGGGCCAGTCCCTCTTGGGTTGGTACCAGCTGCCCAGTCCTGTGTGCAGCTGATAGTGCCCTGGATGCCTGCTAAGTCACTGCCCCAGCTCTACTGAGTGCAGCTCCCATCTCCCTGCAAGATCACAAGGGGTATATTTTTTACATAGAAGAGTGTTACCTGACGTTGACAACCTTTTTTCTTTTCGTCGCATGATGCATTTGTATACATGTGTGTGTGGTGTTGGGTGCCTGGCAGGAGAGCATGACCCAGACTAGTAATGTAACTTTTGAGCTGGATTGGTGGCAAGAGGCTTCAGATCCCACTGGCCTTGAGGAAGGCCACTATCAGAGAAATCACCCACCCACCCCCACCCAAGGCATCCAGAGCTAGCTTCTGCACCCTTGGTAGGGTGAAAAATAATAGAAGTACCCATTTAGGGCCAAGCTGCGCAATCAAGAGCTATTACATTATAAAAGAAGGCTTCTTGATGAGATCACCCTGCAAAAGATCCTATATGTTTCTATGAGTAGAAAAAGATATAGAAAGTTGTGTCACAGGACCCCTCATGTCTTTCATTCTCTTCCCCATCAATCTGTCTTGCTGTCATTGTGGTTGTTTGTCTGACACACTGGTGCTGCATGAAGTGCCTCCACTTGAGACACTACCCATGTGACTGTGCCAAGCCAGCACCCAGGACTGGTAACAGACAGCTCCCTTCTCTTTCCGAGCCTTTTCTCTTCTTTTCCACTTCCCTTTCTTGATCGCTCTTCCTTGATCAGCACCCTTCCTGAGCATAGAGCTGTTGTGCCAGCACATGCTGAGCAGCTTTTCTTCTGTGGGCTGCCTCGCAATGTGCCCCCTTCCGCAGGAAAGCAGCATCAGCTCCTTTGCCCTGCTTCCCTCCTTGAAATCAGTTGCAGCCACAGTGTAACCTCTTGGCTTGCTTTTCCAGCCCTTTCTAACTTTTGCACCTTTTGCAATTCAGTGTACAAATGTGCTGGGGGAGCATGCGCTCCCACAGTGCAGGGTGTCATAAACGCGCCGTAAGGTGCGTTTACAGCACCTGGTGAGTAAGGACCGATGGCACAGCGGCCGGCAGCCCTTACCTGGGCTCCTGCCTGGCCCTGCGCCCACCAGAGCAGGTAAGTCCTACACTGGCCAAGGCAGGGGGAGGGTGGACCAGGCGATGAGGGGGAGCAGCCTTTGGCTGTCCTGGGCCTGGAGAGGGCAAAGATATTGGTGGCCAATATTCAAAGCCCTCTCCAGGCCCGGTGCTGCCTTACACAGGCAGCACAAATGTACGTGAGCTCCGGAGCTTACGTACATTCGAGGAGGCCCATTGGGCCTCCTGCCGCTTATACCAGGGGAAGGGAACAATCGTCCCCAATCATCCCCTTCCCTCGAGGTGCACCAAGGCTGCCTCGGGGCATCCCGGAACCTGCATAGGATACGGCGGCTGGCCCTTCAAGCCGGCCACCGTATCTTACACAGGATTGGGCTGTCAGTCTTGACATCTGAGCCCTGTGATTGTGGGTACTTGTGGTTCCAAGTAGTCTGAGCGCACAAAAAATAATCTGAATCACAAAAGACAAAAAAACCTGAAAGCTTTTGTTAATGCAGTTTTCCTAAACATCACTTTTTGCAAAACTGTATCTGTAATAGTTTCAACAGTTGCTAATATCTACTGTCTGAAGAGTAGCTACTAAACATAAAGATTATTTAAGCCACTGCAGAATTTCTTAAATGCACACATGCATATGAGAGAGATTGATCAATTCCAGGGTTGCAATCTACTTGGGACACACATCATTTAACCTGGAAGCCCCTTCTCTGTAGCCTCATGTGTGCTGGAACAGGCTATAGTTACCAAGTGGTGAGGTTATTTAGCTTTATTATTCCATCACATGTTCTGGGACTCAACCTCTGCCACTAAAATAAAATATGGCTAAGCCCTATTGAGTTTGACATCAATTAAACAGTGAGCACTGACACCAGTCACCTCTGCTGCACTGCTCAGAGACTTTATAAAAATGTTGTTCAGGGAAGCATCAAGAATTTATTCAGAAGAATTTACTTACTTGATTAAAAACATTTCTATCCTGCTTTTTCCTTTTATTATAAAAGGCCCAAATGTGGCTAACAACAATATAGAGCAAATTTATTTTAAAAATTTAAATCCCGCCTTATCCCATGCCAAAGCAAATGGCCAAGGCGGCTTACAACATCAAAGATAAAAATATACATAATTTAAAACAATACATAAAATAAATTAAAAACAATAAAATCCACTGGGGGGGGGACAATATAGAGCAGAGAAGCAGCGGGGCAAAACATCCTGATACACAGAAGTCAGACATCAACCCATCACCCAAACGCTAGATGAAACCAAACTGTTTTGAGCCCTCGCTGAAAAGTCATGAGGGAGGGGGTAGTTCTCAATTCACCTGGCAAAGAGTTCCACAAATGTGGCGCCACAACAGAGGAGGCTCGCCCACGTGCTGCTATCCCTCTAACTTGAGATAGAGGTGGCACTCACAGGAGAGAGAGCGGGCTAAGAGAGCGGGCCGGAATATATGGGAGAAGGCGGTCGCTCAGATATCCTGGACCCAAACCATGAAGGGCTTTAAAGGTCATTACCACCACCTTGAATTGGGCTAGGAAATGAATGGGCAAACAGGGCAGCCGCTGAAGCAGCGGTTCAACAGAGTCAAACAGCCTAACGCGGGCTGCCGCATTCTGCGCTAGTTGCAGCTTCTGAACCATCTTGAAGGGCAGCCCCACGTAGAGCGCGTTACAGTAATCCAGTCTTGAAGTCACTAAGGCATGGATCACCATGGTCAGATCTGATCGACTCAAGTACTGCCGCAGCTGGCGCACCAGCCGAAGCTGGGCTAATGCACCTCTGCCCACCGCTGCCACCTGGCTTTCCAGGGAGAGCTGTGAATCTGGAAGTACTCCCAAACTGAGCACCCGTTCCTGCAGGGGGAGTGCAACCCCATTCAGAGTGGGCAGATGACTCAGTACTTGCATCGAGGCATAACAATACAATTAATAAGAAAGTAAAGGCGGTAATCAAAAGCAGCAGACAAAAACTGTATATCCACAGAGTGAAAAGGTAGAGCAAAACACAATTTTTTTAAGGCTTTGCTGGAAGGTTAACAAGGAGGGAGTTCCATAACTGAGGTACCATTACAGAGAAGATCCCTCCCCTTGTTGGCACCCTGGATAATGATGGCACATGCAGGAGGGCTCCATCAGATAACCTCATGGGATGGTTATCTTGTATGTGAGAAAGTGGTCCTTCAGATAATACAGTCCCAAGTTGTAAAGGGGTTTAAAGATCCAAACTAGCACCTTGAACTACATCCAGAAACAAACCAGTAGCCAATGCAGACAAAGGAGCAGTGGTGTGACAGAGTCAAGCTGTCTCGCCCCCATCACCATGTGGGCACTGCATTCTGCACTAATTGCTGTTTCTGAATGGACTTAAAGGCAGCCCCACATAGAGCATGCTAGTAATCAAGTCTTGATGTCCCCAGTGCATGGATCACTGTGGTCAGGCCAGATTGATTCAGGGGAGTGGCATGTAGGTTTTCATGGCTTGTTAGAATGTATAGAGAAGCGATGTTTCAGGGAAGGTCACAATTCAGGTGGCCCTTACCTGCCCACCAATGCCACCTGGCTATCCAAAAGGACCCCCAAACTACAAACCTGTTCCTGCAGGGGAAATGCAACCTAATTCTGAACAGGTTGTTGATCCAGTACAGTATCTACATCCCAGACCTCAGTTTTGTTTGTATTTTATTTAAACTTGGCATACACTCAAGGGTTCTGAAGGAACTCAAGAATGAAGTTGCTGACCTCTTGACCAAAATATGCAACTTGTCCCTTAAAACGGCCACTGTGCCAGAGGATTGGAGGATAGCTAATGTCACACCAATCTTTAAAAAAGGAAGGAGGGGGGACCCGGGAAACTACAGGCCTAATATCTGTTCCGGGGAAGATGGTGGAAAGTCTCATTAAAGATAAAATCTTAAAACACATAGAAGAACAAGCTCTGCTGAGGGAGAGTCAGCATGGCTTCTGCAAGGGGAAGTCTTGCCTCACAAACCTTTTAGAATTTTTTGAAAAGGTCAACAGGCATGTGGATGCGAGCAAACCCATGGATATTATAAATCTGGATTTTCAGAAGGCATTTGACACGGTCCCTCATGAAAGGCTCCTGAGAAAACTCCACAGTCAGGGAATAAGAGGGCAGGTCCTCTTGTGGATTAGGAACTGGTTGAAGACCAGGAAACAGCGAGTGGGAGTCAATGGGCAATTATCACAATGGCGAGAGGTGAAAAGCAGTGTGCCCCAAGGATCGGTCTTGGGACCGGTGCTTTTCAACTTATTCATAAATGACCTGGAGTTGAGGATAAGCAGCGAGGTGGCCAGGTTTGCAG
This sequence comes from Plestiodon gilberti rubricaudatus, assembly GCA_026170595.1. Classification (NCBI taxonomy): domain Eukaryota; kingdom Metazoa; phylum Chordata; class Lepidosauria; order Squamata; family Scincidae; genus Plestiodon; species Plestiodon gilberti. The sequence continues at coordinate 250,269,218 of JANXHW010000001.1, read as the reverse complement.
ACGACACTAAACTTTTTCGGGTGGTAAAGACCAGCAGGGATTGTGAAGAGCTCCAGAAGGATCTCTCCAAACTGGGAGAATGGGCAGCAAAATGGCAGATGCACTTCAATGCAAGTAAGAGCAAAGTGATGCACATTGGGGCAAGAAACCAAAATTTCACATATATGCTAATGGGTTCTGAGCTGTTTGTGACGTATCAAGAGAGAGATCTTGGGGTGCTGGTGGACAGGTCGATGAAAGTGTCAACCCAGTGTGCGGCGGCTGTGAAGAAGGCTAATTCCATGCTCGGGATCATTAAAAAAGAGATTGAGAATAAAATGGCCAATATCATTATGCCTTTGTACAAATTGATGGTAAGGCCACATCTGGAGTATTGTGTCCAGTTCTGGTCACCCCACCTCAAAAAGGATATAGTTGAGTTGGAAAAGGTGCAGAAAAGAGCGACCAGAATGATTCGTGGGCTGGAGCACCTCCCTTATGAGGAAAGGCTAAAGTGTTTGGGGCTTTTCAGTCTAGAAAAAAGACGCCTGAGGGGGGACATGATTGAGACGTATAAAATTATGCATGGGATGGAGAGAGTGGATAGAGGGAAATTCTTCTCCCTCTCGCACAACACCAGAACCAGGGGACATGCATTCAAATTGAGTGGAGGGAGAGTTAGAACGGATAAAAGAAAATATTTCTTTATCCAGCGTGTAATTCATCTGTGGAACTCCTTGCCACAGGATGTGGTGATGGCACCTGGCCTAGATGCCTTTAAAAGGGGTTTGGACAGATTCATGGAGGAAAAGACCATCACAAGTTACAAGCCATAAACAACCTCCTGGTTTTAGAAGTAGGTTTTCTCTGTGACAGGTGCAGGGGAGTGGCAGCAGGAAACAGGTTATCTTGTTGGCTGTGTGCTCCCTGAAGCATCTGGTGGGGCCACTGTGTGATAGAGGAAGCTGGACTAGATGGGCCTTTGGCCTGATCCAGCAGGGCTCTTCTTATGTTCTTATGTACTCTCATGCAGTCCCAACAGAACTCAAGCAATGATGTAGGACTTCTACAGCTTCCTCAGCATTCAATGAAACAGTGAGTTATAGTCCGCATTTTGATGACACCTAATTCCAACCTCCTGGATTATCTCTCCCAAGACATTTAAGCAGATATTGCAGAACAGTCAGAATATTCAGTCAGAATTGTAAGTACTTTATGCATCTGCATTGCAGAAGTCCTGGAGAAAACTCCAAATGGCAAGGACAGCTATGCCTTTGCTCTGGTTGTCTGGGGAGCATCGTGTCACTGTCAAAGTGACAACAGGGGAGAAAAAGAAATCCCTTGAAGTCCCCACACATTTGCACTGCAACTACCGCTGTTCTCCTGGCATGCTGAGGGGGGGGGGAGAGAGTAAAATAGAAACCGTCCTCCTTCCACATGAACTGCTACTGCTGAGTCCGGGAAAGAAAGGTTGGGGACTGGCCAGGAGGGAGTGGAAAATTTCTCCAAGTTGGCTTGTCTTGACTCAGCAAATGATCCAGGTTCTTCCCAATTTGGGGATTTGGAGAAGAAGGAAGAACTCTGATAATTTCTGGGCTAGTTCAAGAAGTGCTTTTAAGAGTTTCCCTGCCTCTAAGAGAATCGTGCAGCTGAGCTAAAACCTTTCCCCATATAATAACTTGCTTTTCCCCATGTATGCTTTTCTACATATATGCTTCCACATGCTTTCCTCCATGTAATAACATTCTTGTTGGTCAGTGAGAGTTAGATTAGCAAAAGATTAACACACTTTCTCCCAGCACCATTTTCCTAGTCTTATCATCAGCAATCTGAGACTGCTACTTAGTTAAAATAAAAACTTAGTTAAAATAAACATAAAAATATCCCCATCACAAAGTGTCTGTGTCACATCTAGTTTGGCCCTAAGGTTGAATTCTGCAGAAGTACCTGTTCCCGTAAACAGGGCTTAAGTTGCTCAAATTAAGTCGCTAGTCACCAAACGCGTGCTTGGTCTCAAGTGTCGCGAGGCATCTTGGCACATAAGCCGTGATGCTTCTCAGAGACCAATCACTTAGATCTGAGAGCTTTTCAGGGCCTGGGATCTATATCTATAATACAATCACCTCCTTCAAACCCAGAATCTTAACCAACTGTAGATGGCGGTATTGCATTAAAAACTTCCAAGGCCAGTGAAGAGGTGACTGACATAGCTAGTCAATTCTGCTAATGGCAAATTTGGGGCGGCTGCCTGCAGAAATATTGCATGTTTCCCAGTCACTCCCCCACCCAACCTTGAGAAATCTGCCTCAAGTGCTTCCCCAACACCTCCAGGGCATCAGCGAAGTTGTCCTGACATAGTTTCTTCTGCCTCCCAAGTCTTCCTTCTTTCATGCTATTTTTGTTGTTGTTGTTGATGTTGTTGTTTTTGTTGTTGTTGTTGTTGTTGTTGTTGTTGTTGTTGTTGTTGTTGTTGTTGTTGTTGTTAGCTGCTGCTGCTGCTAAATAATAGTGCTGCACAAATAAGCCGAGAGTTAGATTAGCAAAAGATTAACACACTTTCTCCCAGCACCATTTTCCTAGTCTTATCATCAGCAATCTGAGACTGCTACTTAGTTAAAATAAAAACTTAGTTAAAATAAACATAAAAATATCCCCATCGCAAAGTGTCTGTGTCACATCTAGTTTGGCTATAACAAAGGAGAAAAGTTACTTGCGTGTGTTGCTGTAAATGGACTGATTAAATGCTGCATGGTGCTGAGTTTTGCTAATGAGAGTATTTACTTGAATTTGCTTCCCACAGCTACTCTCTCTCTCTCTCTCTCTCTCTCTCTCTCTCTCTGTGTGTGTGTGTGTGTGTGTGTTATGCTGCTAGAAAGACTCCATTAATCAATAGGTTTTGCAGGGGACTATGTATTTTAACAGCAAATTGTCAGTTACAATCCTTCGCCACTCAGCTTGTCCTCCAGCGCTGTTTTCTCATTGTTCCCTATTAATCAAACTCACAGAGGTGATGGCAGCTGGGAAAAACCTGCACAGTTTTCTGTTAAGTATTTCTCATCTTTAGACACTTACCCAAGGCTATTCCTAACATCAGCCCCAGGTTGACTTGAGAGGAGTTGTTACTTTTCAGAGTTTGAAGAGAACATGCCTATGCATATAAGTTAGGATCAAATAACCAAAACATACTTTAATATTTTAAGAGTTATTCTAGAATTTGTATGTGAGATTGGGCAGCTATCAGTTTAAAGATTTGCCATAAGATCCTAAATGGGTTTACTCAGAAGGAAGTCCTATTGAATCCAGTGGAAATCGCTCTCTAGTGCATGGACACAATCCACAGAAAGTTAGATGTGTTTAACTCCCATGGTAATGAATGAGACAGGCATCCTAGCCACAAGGCAACCTTATGCCACCAGAATTAGTATTCTGGCAGTGTAAGGTGCTTTTTGGCTGTTGCAAACATGACCCACCATCAAGAGTAGCCGGGCTGCCACTGCAAGTGGTGAGCGGCGACCCGCCAGTGGATCTGTCACGTCCCCTGGTGCTGGTAAGTCAGCACGGGAGTTAGAGGGAGGCAAGAGGTGGGTGGAACAGGGTGGGGAGGGGGAGGAACAGGGTGGAGATGGGGTGGAATGGGAGGGTGTAGCGAGGGATGAAAGGGGGATTTTCGGCAGCAGAGATGCTGCTGCTATCTTATCCCCTTTCAGGGCCTCAATCCATTTTCCTGGGTTCTCTTGGACTTGCGCCAGTGAAATTGCTGGCTCTGGTCCAAGTAGACCTGGTGCTGGAGGCTTCCCTTACCCAAAGGAGACCTCTGGGACAGCCCCACATGCAGGATGCACTGGAGCAAGATGGCTGCATGGGCTGGGGAGGGGGAGGATAGGATTGGGTCTTTAGTTTGTTTAGTATTAACGTGTATTGGACTTAAGCCTGTCTAGTGTTCTCTAGATTGGGGCCAGTGTGCTTAGCTTTGCAGCTGCAATTCTATACTCAATTACCTGGGAGTAAGTCCCAAGTAGCCCGAAGGTAGCCCAGTAGACGTGAGGCTCAAGAGAGGTGGCTGCTCACCTCACGCGACTCCCTCACGTGGTCTTGCGAGGCAGTGTGAGATGCCAAGTTGGCCCAAAGGAGCCCAGAATAGGCTGGGGCTAGCATGGCTCCAGACTGGCTGGACGTCAGCAGCAGCAGTCTTAAAGGGATGGAAATGGCGAGGTACGAGGAGAAGCCTGGAAACTTCGGCAGCGAACTTGCCTCAGCCAGCCTGCAAGGAGGCAGCCCAACCAAGGCAAGAGGATCCATGGAGGCCATGTCAGGCGAAGGGAGGAACTCAATTACCCCTTTGGGACTGTTCATGCCAATCAAGGGTCTGAAGGGGCTGTGGGACTGGGGACAAGCGCAGTGCCACCAAGTTAAAGGGGCCAGAAGAAGACCTTAGGGATCTTGGAAGCTGCCCACTGGAAATGAGGAGGGGTCTGGGGGGTTACTTAGTCACTGTACCACAAGGGAGATGGGCAGCCACCAGTCTGAGTCCTCTGGTCACAAAGCACTGCACCTGTGAAAGGTGAAAGAAGAACTTGTTAGGACCTGGGGAAAGTGAAGGATGGGACTGTGAGGAAACATGCCCTTCCATGAATGTAAAGAATCCGAGGGAAATAAAGGAAATAAATCAAGTTCCTAGTCGATCTATCTGGAAGGGCAGCAGTAAGAAAGGACGGATCATGTCTTGACACATGTGTTTCCCCCAATGCGGGGCACAAGGGGGAGGAGATGTGACAGTTCCACTGAAATCAATGGGACTTAGATGTGCATTGGAATGCACTGTGAGTCACACAATTAGTTCATGACTTGCCTGTGTTATTATTACATATATGGTGGTCTCATGTTTCAGGACTCAGGATGCTATTATCTACTGGTGGTTCAGGATTCTTTTTGCAACTGTGGCATATTAATAAAGCACAATAGCCACTAACCAGTTGAGTTAGATGCTTTCAAATCTTACAATTCTGACTGAATATTCTGACTGTTATGCAATATATACTCGAAAGTCTTGGGAGAGATAATCCAGGGGGTTGGAATTGGGTGTCATCAATATGCGGACGACACCCAGCTCTAACTCACTGTTCCACTGAATGCTGAGGAAACCTTAAAAGTCCTACATCATTGTTTGAGGTCAGTTGGGACGGAATGGCAGAATATATAGATGCCCCACTACAAGTGTGTGATTCTTTTTCTGGAATAGCCAGATATGGATACGGAATAGCCAACAAGCCAAGATATAGGGAGTCAATGAAGTTGACCCATGAGGTTTCTGCGGCCACAAGTGCATACCAGCTGGACTGAACATGACTTTTTCAACCAAGCATCATCTGTTCTTCTGCCATTGATGTTGCAGTTCAGACCAAGAGTGCACCTTTTATTCTTCTTCTTTGTTTAACATTTAGTGCAATACATTTAGAGGAAAATGGAAAGAGACTAGCAGTTATTAGGTGATAAATGGCAGTGATCATTGACAGCCAGGATGTCAAACCCAAATATTTGCTGAAGCATGAAACGATATCTATCAAAATCTTTTTATTCTAGCATCAGTTCAGAGTGCCAGAGCCCCTTTTATACAGCATATTTCTCATTTTGACTATGCCCAATACTAATGAAGAATAATGTTTTATTCCTCTAAAAAGCTATTGATCCCCAAAGATGCAAGATTCCTTTCAGATGAAGACTCTTATTTCCCAGGAGAGAGATGCCTCCTGTGGCAACTACACACCTGGCTGTTCATCTATCTTTGGTTATATGAAGCTGCCTTCTACTGTGTCAGATGATTTGTCCATGTAAACTGCTGGTGGCTTTCCAAGACCTAAGATTCTTTTAAATGAAGATGCTAGAATTGAACCTGGATCTTGGTATACAAAGCCACATGTTCTGACATGGAGCTAGGGCTGCTCCTTGAGTTTCTCACAGTTAATCCAGTTGCTCAACATGAAATTCTAGATGCCTTCTGTTTCCTAAAACCATACTATATTCACAAAGCAGTCACCAGTAGCAAATGGATAGTTTCAGTGTGAATACATTTCTCCAGAAGGAAAGAAGTAACGATTAAGCTCAGTAATGAAATCCTCCTGTATAAAGGTGAAATGATGTCATCATCCACTGTCCAGGATCAGTTCTGGACTGTTCCCTTCTGATGCATATCAGAATCCATATTCCCTCCCCCTGGAATTAAGAACGGCTCCCTCTTTAGAAACCTTTCGGCAGGGTCTTAAGACGTTTTTATTTAGATTAGCATTCAATTGCTAATATGGTGAGCTGACTTTTTTTAATCAAAGGCAATCTTAGGTGACCCACTGGTGCTTGTCTGTTTTATCTGTTTTAATTGCTTTGTTTTAATTATTTTCTTGTACTTGTACTTTTAACATGTTTTAATTTTGTAAGCCGCCTTGGTTGCCCTGTCGGGAGAAAGGCGAGATATAAATTATTTAAATAAATAAATATTCTGCATATTTTTTCCAGTTTTCTAACAGATTAAAAATTCATGTCAATAACACGGGGGATGGACGATGACAATGATGAAGACAAAATAAACAAAACTGTGGGACTTTAGAGAATAGCTGGTTTATGTATATGGGTTTGCCAGCTAGTTAAGGACTCTACTATAGTTAGGGATGATGGGTGGTAAAGTCAAGAACGACATAGCATGATAGTACCACAGCTGCTGGGTGATGCAAGTTGGATGGGAGACTGGAAGTCGCTGACAAGCTGTAATAACCCTCCGTGTGAGAGAGAAGTCACTGTTGTGCCATCATGAGAGGGCGGAATGGAACGTTGAGAAAGTCTGTCAGCAAGAGTGATAACAACTTGAGTCGCTGCCAGTATGTTTTGTAGCTATCTGTGGAAACTCAGAAGACAGGAGCTGTGCAGTCAGAGAGATGACCACACCATTGAAGGGAAACATCTGGAGAATGAAAAGTTCTATATATGTATAGAACAATATTGTAAAGACCCTTATCGAGTCTAGGACAGCCTGCCTATGTAATCAAAAATCTGAGGAGAAATCTGAGGACGAGAAAGGTGGTAAATAAACAAACCAATATGTTGTTGCACTTTAACATTTCTGTTTCAGGCCTCTGTGGCTACTTGTACATGGATGCAGTTGTTGTGTACTGCCTGATTAAAAGCCAAACCCAGATGGCCTCAGAATGAGATAGGCTATATGAGAGAACTGGGAAAACACTTTCACATCTATAGCAGAAGCCTGTATGTGTGGTTGAGCCTGTGTGATCTCCTCAAGGGCCTGAAGAGTTCCAGGCCAAGAATGACCAATAACCAGAGACAGTTGTACTTGTTGGTAATGCAATTTTTAAGTGTATCATCAAACCTTTTACAAGAGCATGTATTCAAGCACACATCCCTCGACTTAGTAGTGAGTATGGGCAACTAGACTTTGTGTTTCTGGGACACTTTTGCATTAGGCAAGGCTTTTGCAGATGGCTGCTTTTATTATACAATAAATTAGCAGGAGCCAAGCAGTTGTTGCAAGGAATTATTCACATATTCCTCTGCCTCGTGTACCTGTTAAAAGGAAATTACACCAGTCAGGAGCTGCCTGGCTGGAGCTGAGAGCCTTTGAGTTCTGTGAACAGCTGCCCCATGTTGTGAGCTGCCAGAACTGTGGTCTGAGGCAGCCACAAGAGTAAACGCTTGTAGGCTCTGGCCTGGCTCTGCCTACCCAGGCTGGTAATTGGATCACCCTGAACAGTAACAGAAAGGGCTTCTTGTTTGGCTTAGGTCTTTGCCTGAGCAACAAGGTCTCCTTGTCCCTGGTGCTTTCCCTTCTGTGACTCCTGGCTGTGTTCCTGACTCTCGGCTTGCTTCTCAGTTCTGACTCTTGGCTTGGTTCCTTGGTCTTGACATCTGGCTTTGTTCCTGACTCCTTAATCCCTGGCTTGCCTCCCAGTCCTGACCAGCTACCACAGTTGCTGCCCATGGTCCAGACCAAGCAACTTTCCATGTAATAAACCAGAACGTGTTGTCAGTGAAACCATGCAATTTCCCTTCTTAGCAACTGTTCCCATTTAGTTCTGTGTGCACTGTGGTTTTGCAAGTCCTGTACCACGGACACTTGTTGACTGTTACAACCTTGAAATCGTTCTTGATTATCACTGATCATCACCAGCACATTCCTTCCCATGTCTGCAGCATAATGAGAACTAAAATAACATCTCAACAAGACCAGCAAAATTCCACCGGGATGTTGCTGCTTATTCTTTAATACAGAGGTTCTCAACCTGTGGTATGAGTACCCCTAGGGGTACGTGGACCACTGGCAGGGGGTACGCCAGAGTCTGCCCCTTATCAGCATCAATCAGTAGTTAATTACTTGTTAATTAGAACTTAAATGCAATCCCCCGTCTGTCTGTCTGTCTGTCTGTCTGTCTGTCTGTCTGTCTGTCACACACACACACACACACACACACACACACACACACACAGAGTTAAGAAAGACATTTTTTTAACATTTAAAATTGTTTTAGTACATTTTATTTAACAATTAATTAGCTAATTAATTAATTAATTGATTAATCCAATTATTTAGCAATTAATTAGCAGGGGGTACTTCAGAAAATTGGACCGTGATAGGGGGTACCCAGGACTCCAAAGTTTGAGAACCCCTGCTTTAATATTTACCACCTGATTGCACACTAGGTTTATTAGGACTCACTTTCCAGTAACTGTTCTAACAGTTGGGAACTTCATTGACACATGGAGTGGCTGTAGCTCATCAATGCAAGGCATGCTCCCAGTGCAAAAGGTCTTAGGTTCAATTCCTGGCAACTCCAGTTAACAAATATAAAAATGTTTGTGGGGAGCCTCTGCCATTCAGAGTAGACTATACTGGGCTAGTGGCTCAATCCTGTCTCCCCCCCCTCCCTGCCACCAGGTGGGGCTTGCTTTATAGCCATCATAAATGGCCTCATGGAATCGCATGGAGCCACACACTTCTGTCCCATTGTCAGAGAGGCTGCAAAAGCATTGTGCATGGTGGCAGGGTCTGGAACAGCTGCCGCCCACTGTAAGCCAGCATGGGGATGGGCCCTGGAGGGGAGGAGGTGAAACAGGGCAGTGGGAGGGTGGATCCAGCAGCAATGGTGCATGCTGGATCCTATCCTCTCCAATCGGAAGCTCCCTGCCCCTTTCTTCTCTTCGGATTTGCACCAGCTAAAGAGCTTGCACAGATCCAAGGAGACCCATTGGCAAGCGGGAAGCTTACAGATGGGTAAGGGGAAATAATTCCCCTTTCCCCTCCCAAGTCTCCTGATTCCCCCCCCCCTTTGCTGAATACAGCATGTGCCTTTTTGGCACGGCTGCTTCGGGGGGGGGGGGAGGATAGGATTGGGCTGTTTGTGCGCTGTCTGACTTTGACTACAAGGCAGCTTCATAATTAATTCTTTCTCTTACTTTCTCTTCAAGTGCAACAGCAAACCTGTGGCTGAAAGGTAAGATGGAAAAGTAAAATGGGAGATTGTTGTTTTAAAGCAACTATTTGTTGTATGAAGCTTGCCCAATGTGTTTTGACCAACACCAGCAGTCTTCCTCAAGAAGCTCTGAAACAACTAACATGTATCATATTGTGACCTAATTAGCTGTATGAAGCTGATGCACTTTTTCCTTATATAGTGCCCTAAGTAAAAAAAAAAAAAACCACCAACACATCGGGCAAGTTGCATATATCAGACATATCGGGCAAGTTGCATATACAGTAATAAATATGCAATACATTGCACATAGTGGGCATGAGTTTGAAGCAAACCTTCTAAGATTGCAGTGTATACTTACTCCATTGTACTTGCTTGCAAGTTTTGCTGAGTCATCTTTGCTTGAGCTGAAAACATGAAAAATGCTGGTGTATAATATGATGGAAGAGATGGAAGATGGAGGATGGAAGAGCGAGCTGACTGGTTGAACCTTAGCAAGGCTCCTGCTCTCTGTTGCTGGTGCTGCTTCAATAAAGAGTCTGTGACTGGTGTTGGCAGGTTTCTTGCAGTCAGACCACCCAACTTCTTATGGACTTTTTGTTCACAACAATCACATTTTTAAAGTGGGTAATTATAACTTTAGACATCAGAAATGAAATACTGTACATCTGAAATGAATATTATCTATACACTACCTACACTGGGCTAAAGCAAGGTGCAGTCTGTTTCAATATGGAAGTATTTCAGTCAATTCTTTCAGGTAGTTCTGTCTGTCTGTAGCACTGACTGTTGTTCCAACAAGAAACTATTTTCTTTTGAAATAGTTATTAGACAGAATCATACTGTGAGAGCTCAGTTCAGGGGTGTCCCCAAAGATGGTTTGTTCCATTTTCCCAGCATGAATAAAGGATTTAGTTTCACAAGTTCCAGCAATACAGATCATTGACTTGAGTAATCCTCCTTATCTTTTGTGTCCTGCCGGGAAGAGGAATTGAACAAAATGGAAGAACAAATTCACACACAAGCACGCACACACACACACACACACACACACACACACACACACACACACGAGTTTCCTCATATATATTTTTTGCACTTCTTGCTTTGCTCAAAACATTTGCCCGAATAAGGTGGGAGGAAAAAAAAAGTGAGGTATACACCTTCTGAAGAAATCTATTTTTACTAAATGGAACTTCCATATTCTGAGTCAGCATATGTCAGTCCAACTAACAGTTGCAGGCTGAAAACATATGATGCTTATCTTCAGCATCATACTTATGCACTTTCCGTGGCTCTCCGATTGGCTCCTGCTGAACAGTGTGCTGAAGTAAATCAATATCTAAATGGACCCAAGAAAATCCATATGTTCATAGGTGCTTGCTAAGTGGGTAGGACCCTTGTTGGCATTCTTGAACCTTGTGGGTTCCTTTACTTTATCATACACTAGATGGGTATCACACAACACCCAGTTACAAAGAAGCAACTTGGAGGATATTGGATGTAGATGGATTACCATATATATTAGGAGATAAAAGCAATGTGCCTTATCTACACTCGACCCAAACAGCTTGAAAATGACTTTTTGTATTTTGTTAGTGATTAGATATAGTACAGGAGCTTAGTGCAAAAATGGTTCACTTCCATTCGTTTCATGTGAATATCTCCAAATCCATCTTCTCTGAGGAGGGAAACACCAAGGAAAAAGTAGTGTGTGCATCAATGATGCAAATACATTAGCATGCACATTCAGTGGCACTTGAAGATGAGAAACTTCCGTTGGGTTCTATAGATCTATAGACCAGAAGCAAAAAAAATCACAGATACTGGTATTCTTAACAAAACTGAAGAATGTAACTATGACGAAACTGAATATGAAGAATGCACAATTCATTTCAATCTGCGCATGGGTCAGTTCTCCATGAGCTAGCAGTCCACAGCTCCTGTCTTCAGGTTAAAACATATCGCACCTTGTCAAAAATGTTCATGATCGTCTCTAAGAACTTGGAGCAGATACCAGCGTGATCCACCATCACATTCCATGAGCAGCTGGTGCAGCAGCAGCTCTGCAGCTGCCGCCAGTGCAAAAGCCGGGAAGCCACATGCACCCACCAATGCCCTATATAATAATAATAAAATAATAATAATAATAGTTGATCCAAGTAGGCCCATGGGGAACCAGGGAGCATCAGAGGAGGTATAAGTAAAACATTTCTTTACTAGCCCCTCTGCTGCTGCCTGGGGCCCAGTCAGCCCACGGGTTGCAGGGGAGGCTGTGTTGGTGCAGCTGCATCCTGCAGGTTGGCCAAGGATAGGTTTGGGTGATTAAACTCTTTCACTTTTTGTGCAGGCACCTATCCTGAGGGAGACAGATGCAACGGTCACATTTGCCTTTAGGAGTTAGCACCCTGGCTCCAGGATAGCGCATTCTCTTGGAATTTCACATTGTATAAAGGTGCAGTATTATCAGATAACAGCAGCAGCTGCTCTACAACCTTTTGTAATTCCACACAGGTTGATACTTTGGCCTCATGTTCCAAAACCACAACTGGAGCACACTGTCTGCCAACACAGCACTGCCTGTCATGTCTCATAATTTAATTGTCAAGTGAGAGCATCCTTGTATTTATATAGCATCTCTGACACTAAGCAACTTTAGATGTACTGCAAAACAACACAGGAGAATGTATTAGAAAAACAAAACAAGCAAGGGGCTTTATTTGTCTTTCAGCCTTCAGGAGTCATTACATTTTTCTAAAAGTGACAAAACTGTGTCCAGGAGTATGTGCTAAAAAGGCTCAAAGACGAAAGCCTCATCTTTTCTTTTTGTGCTACAGCCGCTCACTGGAGCCGTTTCTCTACTGGGCTTGACAGTTCTTATTGACAGAAATTGTTACTGGCTTTTTCTTTTTTGAGGATAGCTGTCTTGTGGTGAGAAACGGCTGCTTTGAGTATAATTTCACTTTGAACTGTCCACACCTAACTCAACCAGAACATATGGCAGAGTAATTGCTTGGTCTATGCCAAAGACATTTTCATTTAGTAGCCAGTTCCACTGAAGCACCACTACGAAGCACAACTGCAGGTGAGTTTAACCAGGCACGTTCAGCAATCAATGACAACTTCAAAGAAGGGTTCACATGTGCAAAAGAGCAGCTGCAAGTCATTAGCCATTGATGATGCTTTCACCCCACTGTACGTTATCCCAAAGAAAATGTGGTGTTCAAAAGAGTGGATACAATGGATGCAATTTTCCATTGTATCTACTGGAAGAGAGGAAAAGGAAAACGGAAGACACCAACTGCATGTCTAAAACCATAACTCCACAATAACCTCTCCATTTTAGCCAATACTGCCCCATTGCCTGCTAAAAGAACATGATTCTGGAAAGCTATTGAGATGTTTTGCTTAGCTCTTTTGACTTGAGCAACACAGAATACTTCATCATTTAACAAATATGGTGATTTGCCTGAAACTAAATAATATAGGGGTGAAAACCCACCAGTGTTCTTTGCAGAACAATCTTCTTAATGTCTCAGAGTGTGACTAACGGCCCAATCCTGCCCTCCCCCGGCGTAGGCTCTTCAGTGGCCCATGCTGAATCCTATCCAGGGAAGGCCCTGGTTGGAGGTCTACTCGGGGTAAGTGGGCAAGTGTCTGCTTACCCCAGGTAAACACCCAGCTGCCACAATAGGACTACTTGGTTCTCTGCCAGCTCTTTAGCTGGCGGGGAATGAAGCAGCCCCATGTTGGAGCTCACGGCCTGGGAGGGAGGATAGGATATAACACCCAACATGGACGCCGGTCCCACCTTCTCCCAGATCTGATCTGACCACCACCCCCGCCCTCCCCTGCCCCATTACCACCCTCCCCACCCTCCCCCAGCCCTCGTGCCGCTCAGAGTGGCTTTACCTGCTCTGGCATGTGTGGGGCCTGGATTCAGTGCTGGCAGGATGGCAGGCCTTCCTACCAATGATGTTTCCTCTCTGAGTGTCAAAACGTGCCTTTGCACAAAACGACACCCAGCGCCGGTGCTGAGGCCTCAGCACTGACGCCCATGGGGGATAGAATTGCACCATAAATTCAAAATAGTATTTCCCCTCAATTATACTTTCAGACTCTTTGGGCTCAATACTGTGTAACTCTTGCACTGGTGTAACAGTAGATCCCCCAGTGTGAGAGCACTTATGCCAGTGTAACTTGCTGTATGCCGACGGATGCAGGACGGACACTGGTGTAATCCCCCTCAGACAACTCACATGTGCAGTTCAGATGTGGAACGGACACCTGCACAACTCTGCCGGCGCAGGGGGCATTCTGCGGGCATTCAGGAGCCCCCGGAATGCCCGCTGCACCAGCAGAGTTGTGCCGGCATGCATCCGTTCCGCATCCAAACTGCGCATGTGAGGTGTCCGAGGGGGATTAAGCCAGTGTCCGTCCTGCGTCTGTTGGCATATGGCAAGTTATGCTGGCATAAGTGCTTTTACTTCGGGAATCTACTGTTACACGATGCAAGAGTTACACAGGATTGGGCTGTTTGTCATTCAGTATCGTCTTCATACAATCATACAATCCTATGCAAGTTTACTTGGAGATAAGTTGCACTGTGTTCAGTAGGACTTACTCCCCAGATAAGTGAATACATTATAAGATTGCAGGCCTAGTTCCCCCATAGTTGTGCTGTTCTTTAACTCTCAAAGAATAGAAAAGTGAGCAAAATGTTGAAACTAGTCAGGCAAACAAAAATATATTTCTTTACCAATCAACATACCTAGAGGCTGTGTTCCCCTCAACCTTCTCATCTGAGTGGGAGGGCTGAAACATGAATATAAGAAAATGTGTGGAATGTCTGAAAGAAAGAACTTTCCCTACATTTCTGATTAATATTTCAAATGATTAATTTTTTAAAAAAAGATGAGAGTTGAACAACATGGATCTTTCCCCATTTAACCATCAAAGAACAGGAACAAGCTGCTCAAACCCGATAGGTGTTTTTCTCCATTAGCAAGGTCTTTTTTCTGGCTGACAGGTCTGTGTCATGTATGCTGAGCTTATGCGAACAATAAAAACTTCAGTTTCCTTTGGGATGTGTACAAAAGACTCTAAGGTCTCAAAATAAAAACAAGGGCAGCTTTATAGGCTCCACAGGCAGTAGGTTGTTACCTTGATCTAAGGAAGGTGCTTACAAACTACAGAAGGGTCTTCACTAGTGATAAACGTACATTGAAAATCAAAACAAGACCTCCACTGCTTTTGGTTTAGCTCTGATAAGTTCGCCATGACAGGAGACGAATACTGCACCATTTCAAAGTTCTAATCTAAAGCATTTTTGCGCAGCTCCAGTTGCTCCATTTAAAGATACTGGCCACAAACCCATTATGGTGCATCAGTGCACTCACTCCATTGATTTCTTTTGGTTGGATTATGGTCATCTTCTTTACTTGGTTGTTGCATCTTTTCCTGGAGAGCAAGGAGCAGGTTCTAAACAGTTGTCTATGGAATGCTACCTGCATATCAGCCCTTTCGCCTGTGTACTGCCCAATGAACATGCGAGATAACAGGATATGGGAGAATGGGCCACTTTATTAAGTGTCAAACAAAAAGATATAAACCTGCAGCAGTTAGGGCAACTGAATGTGCAAGAAGCCTGTTCCATTCCAAAGGCACCAGACAGCTGTCCAGCCCCAGGCTGGGCAATATCACTTGACTCCAAGCTGGGTCCCTTTCCAGGGCCATGTCAGCTTGTCACAGCCTACCCCCAGAGGGGCAGAAGCAGCCAGACCATGCAGAGCTTCCCCAAGCCAGAGAGCATTCCCGGCCAGGGACAACCCAGCCAGCTCCCCGTGCGAGCAAGCAACTGAAGAGTGGGAAGAGGGTTCTGCCCTGCCTGCCTTTGCTGCCTCAGGGTGCACACCAATAGCCATTCTTGTGCCTTCGATCATGCACTAACCTGCCAAAACAAAGTGACCAAGAAGTTAGCAAAAGGCAGAAAAGAGGTCCCAACCCTAACCACAGTCTGGGGTAGGTGGAAAAACTGACCACCAACAGCCAATCAGGTGGCTAGAAAAATTCCTACCCACCCCCAAACGACGACCAGCCAGGCCCAGGCTGTTTCATAAAGGGCGGGTGAGTACACGAGCTGCATGCAAAGAGACTGTTGCACGAAGCAGAGGCCAGTTATTATATATCCCCAGGCCTCACATGCGCATCCTGCTGCATCTACTAGGATGCACAGGAGGGTCTTGCGAGGCCTGGAGAGCCCAGGCAAACTGCAATTCCACACAAGTGTGGGAGATGAGAATTCTATCACAAAAGGAGCTGCATCCCAGAGCAGAAAATTAGCTGCCCCCAGGTCATTCCCCATGGAGGTCTGGAGGTGTTTAACACACACACACACACACACACACACACACACACACACACACACACACACACACACAAACACACACACACACACACACCTCTGTTTGAATCCTGTCCAAGAGTTCAGGACTGTTAATATGCATGCTTGGCCACTGGAACCTATATCCTGATGATTCATGCTCCTTAAGTGGTAGGCCGAGCATCCCCTCGGGCGATGCTCGGTGTTTACCCGGTTGCCTGGGAAACACAGGAGAGGGGAGGGGCGATGATGCCCCCTATCATGTTTCTATGGGGGGAGGGGGGAGGAGCCGTACCTTTGGGTTGGCTCCGTGCCCCACTCTTCCCATTCTCACCTGAGCGCAGCAACAGTTTACCCTTTTATACAGTTAGTTCCCTTGTGAAACGTAAAGGGGAAAAAGAGAACTGGAGAATTTTGGTGGTTTTGTATTGCTGTGTAATAAATGTCTGTTTATTTACAAAGATAAAAGTGGAGGATACAAGCAGTCAAGATATTGGGAAGCAGACAGAGATTAGTTTCTTCCCTCTCCAAAGGAAGTTGCATTTGGAGTGTCGTTTCCCCCCCCCATCCAGTTGTTTCTTGCCAGTCCACTACAAGCAAACCTCATGCCATCTCTGGCTCCATTCTGACCGTCAAGCTCTTTCTTTCTAGCCCACACCGAAGCAGCTATGTATCAGGGGGTGGGGGTGGCTGCCCAATACTAAATAGTCATCAGCCTTCAAAAGCTATTAATGTTTAACAACAAGCCTAGAGAAAAAATCATATCCTTAATTAATGGCATGTGGTAGTACCGGTATCCCCCCTTCTCTCGTGTGTTAATTAGGTATTTTGAATTTTCATTAAGGAAAATTTTCATTGTATGATAGAGATTGAATGGGAGTTAATTGTATTGTATTGTTAATTGTAATGGAACACTTGCTTATCTGATGACGGATTGTTACGTTTTCAGTGATATAAGTGATTTTGTTAAAAAGGGAGTGCCTCTGAGCATATGAATTGCCAAGAAAAATATCTCAGTAACTGCCCTAGCCTTCATTAGGCTCTCTGCTAATACCATAAAGGGGCAGAGGGCAACCAGTGGCTGGAAGCACCTGCCTACCTTCTCTTGGAAATGTCCCGTCGGGCCATTTTCCCTAGCATAGTTCTGAAAGCAAGGTAAGCTAGACTGAAGGAAACCATGACTGGGATGACACTATAGGAAAGAATTGGCAATGCTGGAAGGAATTAACTGCCTGCTAACCTTCCCCTCTATGAATGCCTTCCCTGCCTTAAAGTTATCCTGACAACAGTGGGTTTGAAATACGTGTTTGCCATGATAACACACACCGACTTCTCCTCTTAGCCTTCTCCCCAAAGACGTTGGGGAGAATTACAGTGACTTTGTAACTCTGTAAAAGCAATCTTCTTCCCAAATAACTCGAGAGCATATTTCTTTTGGCCCAAACTTGAGTGTGTCTGGAAGTTTCTGAAGCAGCTTTTCAGAGAGAGAGAGAGAGAGAGAGAGAGAGAGAGAGAGAGAGAGAGAGAGAGAGAGAGAGAGAGAGAGAGAGGAGTACATGAATATTTCATTTTATTCATAACACTTAATCAGTAGTTTTATTAATCAAGGTTCACATTTTCTTCAGTTTCCCTTGGGCTGACAGGTGTGTTCACAGGGATTCTAATGAGGGTCAGATTGCACGTTCCTCATCAGAATGTTCATAAATAATTTTTTCTTGCTCAGCTAAAAATGCTTGCAAGTTGTTGAAAAAATTAACCCTGCTGTTCTAGAGGGTGGGATCCAGTTCCTTTCATTGATTCTATCCATTTTCTGTTGTTCGAGCTCATTTCTCTTGTTTAGCTCCAAATGTGCTAGGATAAATTTTACCCAGTCTTAAATTCATGCAAAGTTCCCTGATCATGAAGTTGCCTTTCATCATAAACTCTGTCATTGTTGGCCAGAACATCAATGGATGGATGAAATGCCCATTCTACGTTTGCCAAACTTGATATGAAACTTGCCCAAGTCATATTGTCCAGGTTGCCAAGCCCATGTTGGACTTTTCACATCACCCAATTCTGCATAGTGTTTGCAATATGTAATGTGATGACCCATGTTGTGATATCCATCCCAATCTAACAGCTGTGGAATATCTACTGGAGACTGATGTGAAGCTTGATCTTGGAGCATGCCATAGAACTTTGCACAAATTTGCATTGTGCCCATAGAGCTTAAGCTACTGGGCACGTCTCCCCTCATTTGACTAGAACTATTTCTGTTTGATCAGAAGAGAATGAGATAATTGACATAAATTTTCAAACAAATGATCAAAACAATCTTTTTTATTTAATCATGATGTAACATGCTTTTACCTATTTATTGTAAACCACTTCTGAAGCACTTTTGACAAAGAAAATGCAAATAAGAAGTTTAAATAAATGAGTGAATAAAATAACTGTTTAATGTGATAATTGAAATAATTAGATGAAAAAATAAAGGCATGATGCATGTCCTGTGTATGTAGCTGTATGCAGCTGTATGTAGGGCAAAAGATCCACATAACGTTAGACCAGCGGTGGGGAACCTCCGGCCCCAGGGCTGGATCAGGCCCCCGAGACCATCCGGCCCGGCCCCCGGAGAGATTGCCGGGAGGCCGCCCAACCGGCCCCTGGAGGCTCCGCCGGGTCCGTGCGTCACCTCCGGAGGCCGGGAGAGGGCCTTTGCATGTCCTCCCCGGCCGCCGCCTTGACCCCTTCTCACCAGGCTGTTGGCCATTTCGCACATGCGTACCACGCCAATGAGGGCAAGCTCTTGCCCTCTTGCCCTCATCGGCATGGTACGCCGGAGGTGACGCGCGGACCCAGCGGCGGCTTCGGACGGTGAGCGCGGAGCCTCCGGAGGCCGATGGGGGGTGGGGGCAAAAATTAAATAAATAAATAAAAATGGCACCCGGCCTTATGGCCGGCCCTCAAGCAAATTTCTAATATTTAAAACGGCCCTTGCCAGGGAAAAAGTTCCCCACCCCTGCGTTAGACTGTGCCCTTTGCCTTGCCCTCCACTTTTCTGCATGCTGTTGGCTGCAAATTAGTGCCTGGAAACTCACTTGCCTGTTAAATGCTATGGGAGGCCTGTAGATCTGCTCCTCTCCAAAGCCATGACTGCATATTGCTCATGCTTCAGGGGTTATGCAGGAAGATGGATAGTGCCACATGTTCGTATGCCTGCATTCTTATAAGATCAAGATGTTATATTCAAAAGCACTAGTAGTGCCACTTTAATAGATCTCTTGTATCTTTTGAGACGTTCTGTTGTCAATCTCTTGAGTTGATTCTCACTGACGCTAGTTTTTGTACCTAGCACCAAACGATCCACTGTTTTGCTGGCTTCTCCTAGAGGAAAGGACAAGACTGAAGAGGGCTTGGCTACCCCAATCCTCTGGAACCTGACCCTGCATTCTTGAACTGATTCCCCAAACAAATAACCTGAGCACTAGCGGTAACAGGACTATAAATTTTGCATGCTAATTTCACATCTGCACAATCTGTATTTATCAAGCATTCGAAGTCAGCAACTGCTGTTGGCATATGTTCAGCAGTGGATTATGTTAACCCCTTACACTTGATGCCATTGTTTGTTGAAATTGATTGGAACTATTTAAAATGGGAATGTAATTTCCCAAACAATGCCTTGGCTCCTGAGTAATAATTGGCTCAGGAATGTCTAAGTTTGAAAAAGTCAGATATGTCCCAAAGGCAGGCAACATATAAATGTGACCTTTAGAAAGATTCATGAGTCTACTGTTGGGGGTGGGGAAAAAAAAGAACAACAACCTAATCCATTTTTAACGTTTGAAAAATCAGCACTGGTGTCATCCTGCCCCACCAAGGTATGCAGGTACATGAGATCTAGAACAGGGGTTCTCAACCTTTGGAGGCCCGGGTACCCCCTATCATGGTCCAATTTTCTGAAGTACCCCCTAGTAATTAACTGCTAATTAATTGGATTAATCAATTAATTAATTAGGTAATTAATCGTTAAATAAAAAAGTACTAAACAATTTTAAATGTGAAAAATGTCTTATTTAACTCCTCTCTCTCTCTCTCTCTCTCTCTCTCTCTCTCTCTCTCTCTCTCTCTCTCTCTCTCTCTCTCTCTCTCTCTTGCTGGAAGAAGGTTGGTTTCAGTTGCTTAAAAAAAAGTAAATGGCATTCCCTGAACCCAACAAGGATTATGTTCTTACATATAAGTTCACCATTGAATAACTATAGTGTCAAGTGGTAATGCATATGGAATTGAACCATCAGCGTTCATAGACAGAACTTTCACATTTTCACACTACCCCAAAACACAGTGCTTCTCAGTGGAGCCAGTCAAGTGTTGAATAATCAAAGTAATGAGAAAGCAACACAAGTGACGCACAAGTATGTGTGAACTGAGCCAAAGGCAGATGGTACAGAATGGCCTGTGGGCCATTTGCCTACCTATCACTAAGTATAAGCAAATGAATTTGGATGGCCCTTTCTCTCACCTACTAACTACGAACTTTTTCCATTGTGGTTGCTAATATATCCAGCAAAAGTTTACTTGCTAATGGGTGTCAGGGATATTCATATTTAAATTCCATGACATGTTTCTGCTATTAAATGAGGAAATTATTTTTAATGCCTCATTTAATGGAAATGAATCAGTCAGTCAGATATACCCAGGATAATAGGAACGCTGCAATTACAAGGGCTGTATCAGTATTTTTCTTTTTTTAAACAACTTAATCCGAGCAGTGTAGATTTTCAATTACCCTGCATTGATGTGGTACACCATGCATACACATTTTATTGAGAAGGGTTTGGTGTGTTTTTTTCTTTCTTCCTCCTCTGGCTGATGAAAATGCAGCAGATTGCAGAAATATCAAATCTGACATGCAAACGGTAATTTTTCAAAGGGTTAGCCCAATATCCTAATTTAGAATCTGCATGAAATTTTAATTTTTTACTTCTCATATATGTCACAGCCAATCAATGGAACTTAGATTAAAACTGAATTTAGAGCGGATCATGTCTATTATGGGCGTGTTTAACCTAGTCTTGGAGTTCCTAAATATTGTGATAATAAGTTGCCCTCAGAACATGTTCAGGTCCCTCAGCACTTTCACCCATCACATCCCAGAGATGTGAATTGATTATGTTCAGACAGCCATTTGGTGTAGAAACCTTTCTGCCATTTCAAATGCTTTTATGTTGTTTTAATTTTGTTACTGCGACTTTACTCCTTTATTTACTTTTATAAGGCATACAGCCCAATCTAATGGGCCTTCTGACACAGTGGATCTTGCAATCCACTGACACAAAAGGCCTAGTGACAGTAGAAATCTTGTGTTGCTGTTGCACATGACAAAGACACTGGAGGTTATCAGCTCTGGGCGCATGCCAGACTCTGCTGAACTATCTGCCAGTACTGGTAAATTGGCAGTGGGAGTGGACCATGGGTGGGAAGGAGGAGAATCAGGGCATTTTGGGGGAGGAATCGGGGGCATGTTGGGGGAAGGAAGAGTCAGTTGTACACACAAGATTCTTTCCCCATAATCCCATCTTGGAATGCCCCTGGCTGTCATAAGAACATAAGAAGAGTCCTGCTGGATCAGGCCAAAGGCCCATCTAGTCCAGCTTCCTGTATCTCACTGTGGCCCCACCAGATGCCTCAGGGAGCACACAAGACAACACGATACCTGTATCATGTTGCCACTCCCTTGCATCTGACATTACTATTACTAAAACCAGGAGGATACTTACCCCATCATGGCTTGTAACCTGTGATGGACCTTTCCTCCATAAATCTGTCCAAACCTCTTTTAAAGGCATCTAGGCCAGGTGCCATCACCACATCCATTGGCAAGGAGTTCCACAAACTAATTACACGCTGGGTAAAGAAATATTTTCTTTTGTTTGTTTTAATACTCCCTCCACTCAATTTTAGTGAATGCCCCCTAGTTCTAGTGTTGTGTGAGAGTGAAAAGAACTTCTCTCTATCCACTCTCTCCATACCATGCATAATTTTATATGTCTCAATCATGTCCCCCCTCAGGCACCTTTTTTCTAGACTGAAGAGCCCCGAACACTGTAGCCTTTCCTCATAAGGGAGATGCCCCAGCCCACTAATCATTTTGGTCGCTCTCTTCTGCACCTTTTCTAGTTCCACTATATCCTTTTTGAGGTGTGGTGACCAGAACTGAACGCAATACTCCAGATGTGGCATTACCATCAATTTTTACAACGGCATAATAATATTGGCTGTTTTATTCTCAATCCCTTTTTTAATTATCCCAAGCATGGAATTGGCCTTCTTCACAGCCGCCACACACTAGGTCGACACTTTCATCGACCTGTCCACTAGCACTCCAAGATCTCTCTCCTGATCCATCACAGACAGCTCAGAACCCATTTGCGTATATATGAAGTTTTGATTTCTTGCCCCAATGTGCATCACATTACACTTACTTACATTATAGTGCATCTGCCATTTTGCTGCCCATTCTCCCAGTTTGGAGAGATCCTAATGGAACATATTCCCTTACCCCTCAGTAAACCTCCCAATTGCCAGTGAGTCTCCTCAGACCTGTGCCAGCTCTTTAGCTGGTGAATGTCCAATGTGACAAAGGGGGCATGTCAGCTGCTCCTGGAAGAGATAATATCCAGCACAAGTCATCTGTGCTGGGTGCCACCTTCTCCTGCCTCCATCACACCCCCAACCCTTCGTCTGTTCCTCCCTCCCTGCCAACATACCTTGGACAGCAGGTTTTCCTTGCCTCTCCCAGGCACACTGGGCTGTTCTGGCCTCTCTGGTGGTGTTCCAGAAGCATGCAGTTTTGCACACTGCCAGAGTGCTGTTTGCAACAGCGATAGCGCTGCATAGGATTGCAACCTCAGTTTGTCTTCTTCGCTGAGCGCTCAAAGATATAAAATGGAGATCATCTCCAGGATTACTGGAAATGACGGCACACTTCAGGGGAAGCATTATTTCCTTCCTAAATCTTCTTGCAATTTCTATATCTGTCAGATTAGGGTAAATCTGAATTTGGTCTCTGTTGCTGCAGATCAAGAATGCATTCTTAATTAAGGATTTACAAGATAATTGCATTTGATTAAAATGCAATGAGCTCAGTTTCACTTGATTGGTAATTAAAGATTTTGTTTCCTCACTGTTCCACTTTCCATTAGTATCTAGTGGTTAATCACTTTCTAGTATACAGGAGTGGGGTGGTTTAAATATAAATCTGAGAGTATGCTAGCTAGGTACTACACAAAACACAGATATCACATATTTTTCTTATCAGTGGATTTACTACCAAAAGAACATAGATAAGACAAAGGTGAAGGATTTGACAAAAGATTAGCAAGGATGGGGTGAGGATAAGCGGGTTTAATGAAAGCAAACAACACAGACAGTGGTCCGTGACATTACAGGTGGGAGAAATGGCATTTGAGGGGGAGGACTGTAAAAAAAGGACAGAGAAATGGTCTGGACAGGGAGAGGAGGCTGTTATTGGTATGGGGAGCAGCACAGAAGAAGATGTTTAATAGAATGTATTACCTTGCAGTTGATCTGATTGTCCCTGATATAGAACAGCATCAACTCAAACATAATCAGCAACATTTACTATGTGAACAGGCAGTTGTATAAAGCATGAAAGGGAAGCACTATAACAAACATGGACTCACACTTTGAACGTTGTTAAAAGTCATGCTCAAAATCTCCCCCAAAGGCAAAATAGGAACCATGATTTACCAGATAACAGAAAATTGGGAGTGTCCTTAGGTCTGATCCAAAATCTGCACCCCCATTTTCCCCACCCCATTCTCAAGCAGCAAAAATAGGGGTGGGCATTTTTATTTATTTTAAATACAGGTGAACATGGTGGACTTTATCTGTAGTAGAAGTTCTCCTCTAAGGAATTTTTAAAAATTATTTCTATGAAGGAGTGTACATGAAGAACTCTGAAAGTCCACATAAAGCATGCTAGGTTTCTGAGGCCTCCTGCTCATGGATTATTTCTCAAAACAAAAACAAGACAGTCATGAATCTTCATTTGAGCAACTCATGTAAATGTAAATCTTTTTCGTAAGCTTCTCTGTAGGAATAATTTCAACAGCCCTTCCTTTAAGATGAATTGGTGCATGGTTTATGGCTGGGAGATGGAGATCCTTCAGTGAAATAGGAGCTTGAAGCTAAAACTCAAAGCAATCTGGAATCACTGCACAGATATGCAAAAAGTGAGGTGTAACAGGATCCTATTGAGTGAAGAGAAGAAGCCCTCTGAGCTGTAGAGGCAAAATAGGAAGCAGAAGTGATTGCAGTCGAGGCATCCCAGCTCTAAATCACACAGAATGGTGTGAGACAGAATGTACCAATGTACATAAAATATAGACTTTATGACAAATGCCTTAAATGCACATCTCCAGTTTTTAAAAAAGAAAAAAAAATCTCAGGGAATAGGACTGGAAACGACCTCTGGTCAGGACCTTGGAGAGTTGCTGCCTATCACAGAGGATGAACTCAGTATAAGGCAGGTCCTTATATCCTATTAAGCAATGCACCATGCTTGTGTCACTCTGGCAGTCTCTACAGATAGGTAATAGGTATCCAGAATACAAGAGTAATAAAACCAGTGATATTTACTCAGTAATGCTGTTCCTCTTTCCAGGGCGCACACTTACTTTGAAGATTGATTATGCTATTTATTGTGCAAGGTTGTAAAATGCAAAGTGATTAGATGTACAGCTACTGCTTAGTCCCATCTCTGTCACTCTCTTAGTCAACAGTGGCACAGTCCTGGCGGCTTTGCATGTACTTGTTCCGAAAGGTCACATTTAGCCATCAGCACTGAAAAACAATCTTGAAGGGCAACTTAACTGCATTATAATGAGAACTGGGAGCACCTTTAAAACAGTCTGACTTCAACATGATACACAAACTTTTTCTTAAAAGAATCAATATGGGAGTGACTTCTCTTAATGTTCAACATGTAGCAAAGTATGTCAGGTGCTCCAACTTTCCCTAACCCCACCCTGCTGAAATCTATAACCAGATAACATACTGGTCCTCTGCATCTATTATAGATGTTCTGAACCTATTACAGGGAGCCAGTGTGCTGTATTAGTTCATGTCAGACTAACTAGGGTGGGAAAACTTTGGTTCGGTGGGTGATCAGTCAACATCTCTCACAGCGCAATCCTGTGTAAGTTTGCACCGATGTAACAGTAGATGCACCAGTGTAAGTGCACTTAAACCAGTGTATCTGCTGTTACACTGGTGCATCTACTGTTACACCGGTGCAAAGTTACACAGGATTGAGCTGTTTGCCTAATCTTCCTCACAAGGTTGTGAGGATTTTTTAAAAAAGGGATGAGAAATCATATTTGCTGAGTTTCTTGCAGGAAACTCCTTGTGGGGATAACAAAGTAATCAATGAATATTTTGCACCTGCAATGAGTGTATTACGTTGACCATCGAACACAGTGATGCTTACATCTGGGGAAACATGTGCTACAAGATTGTGCTGTCAGTCTTAAATGGAACTTGGACTTCTTGGGCTCCCATACAACTTGCTCAAAGTCAGAGTGGGACACAGACATTCTCTCTGTCCATCACTCTATGCTATAACTATCTCACTTTTGTATGAGTTAAACTGCCATGGTTTTCCCGAAAGAATTTTAGGAATTCATGTTGCTCATCCTCATATCTCTCTGTCTCCTCTCCCAAAGAAGACTGCTAATGTTCCCGATTTGCAGTGAAGGTAAGAGTGAGTGACTTCCTCAAAAAATAATTCGCATCCCATTTATTTGGTAGTTTTCATTGTCAAATATACAAAACATTCAGATCATCACATAAAAATACAAGACATGTCACTGTACTGAAAATAGGAACAAAAGTGCATTCAAGCATGCAGAATGACAATAAGGTTAAGATACGGCAACAATCTCCCATTTTGTATGGAAGGCATTGCTTATACGGTTACAAAAAACTCATGAAAATATAACAAGGCCGATTGCTGCGTATTATTCAGCTCCCAATTCACTCAGCCACACTGGCTCTGTTCTGTAGACCTCACAAACACTTGCAAACCTTTTTCTCCACTTCAGCCGCTTACAGGACCTATGTGAGAGCTCACATGCGTGATTGCTCCTCCATAAAAAACAACAAAAACACCTCCTGACCAAAACCCTGGATGTAGAAAACAAGCATGTCAAGGAGAAAGCTAGGTTGGAACCTTTTCCCCTAGCATCAAGTTTCCCATGGGCCCACAAATGTAATCTGTCTTCTGCCTCATATGTAGGCAAATTGATGACATGCTTACTGTTGTTGTTTTTTACATTGCATTGTTTTCTTTTAGATTCCCCTTCCGTTATTGTATTCTTATTCTCACAATAAAAGCTCTCTATTTTTGCACCTTTAACCTTGCCTTCTGTCTCGTTTCATGTTATCCCATGAGACCCTGCACTTGCTCCCTGCACAAGTTATTGACTTCCCCTCTGCAACATGTTACATATGTCTTAAAAGCACATCCACATAACATTTAATATCATTTGTATATGAGTATGAGGGCATCATTCACTGTTTTCAGAGTGTGGCCTTGAGCATCTCACTTAACTTTATGCTTTTAAAACATTTCCACTGGCGTCGCTTCCGTGAAGCGACGGGAGCGGGCCGCCTCGGGGCGACATGCGCACAGGGGTGACGCGCGCACCCCGCGCGCACTCCCGCGCGCACTCCCGCGCGCCACCTCTGTGGCGCGCATCGCCCTCCGGATGCTCCGATGGAGCGTCCGATCTGGCCGGCGCTCCAGGGCCTTCTGAACGAAGGCCCACTGCGTCAATACGCAACCTTTTCCGGTTTTCGCGCATGCGCAGAGACCGTTTTGAGGGCAAGAGGGCAGGCCCTTGCCCTCAAAACGGTCTCTGCGCATGCGCGAAAACCGGCCAGATCGGACGCTCCGAGGCAGGCTCCCGGGCTGGCCTCGGAGCATCCAGAGGGCGACGCGAAGGGGCGGGGGGGCCCCCGGGGGCCCCCTAAAGGGCATCACTGGGGCGACGCGCGCACCTCCGCCTTGGGGTGTCGCGCGTCCTAGTGACTCCAGTGAACATTTCCAAGGTGCTTTGAGGCCTTCACTTGAAAAAGATATCACACGAGCACCATAGATTCTCTTTTAGGCACATGAGCAAAGGAAAATCATAAACCTTTTTGATCTGAATAATGAGGACGGCTTCTGACAGTCAGTAAAACAAGCAATATCCCTTGAAAGTATAGTTTGGGAGGAATTTACATTTTACTTGACAGACCATTAAAAGATGAAAGCTTATTTTTCCTTTTCTTTTTTAAATACATTCTCAAACAAACTTGAAAAACATAAAAATCGGTCTGCAGTATACTCATGAGCAACAGCAAATTCATGGTCTCTAAACATTCTGTTGATTTTTTTTTGGGGGGGGAGTCTCCAAATGGAACAATCTAAGGGGAAACAAAGAGCAATTGTACAATTGTGTGGAGAAATTAGCATTTTGCTGAAATGGAATGACAATTAGCAATGATGACAATGTGATTTATACTAATTGAGATTAAGTCAGACAAAACGGCAACATTAGTAATCATTTGAAGTACTGTATTACTCATTATACTGTGCTTTGTAAACATCTCTCTTGAAATTAGAAAGTAATTAGTTGCATTTTAGTCATTTAACTCACTATAATTAGGATTTTAGAGAAACTACATCCTGGCGGTGGGAAGCTTTTTCTGTTTGATTTGAAGAAGTGGTTTTCTTCGCTGTTGATGTTTGAAACTTCGAGCAGTGGTTCTTTTTTATACCAAGACGTCATTCACAAAGCCAAAAGTCTATCTTAAAATCAGACGCACCATGCAGGCATGTATTGGAGATGGTCAAGGATTGACATCCCAATCCATCTTAATACAATAACAAGTTCTGCCTGGCGCAGGGAAATGAACACTTTTCTGCACAGCCATTAAGGAGCAACTCAAATAAGAGAGCCTTCCTGAGGGGTGTTCCGATGTCTGCAGCACGCCCATCGATGTCTTTCTGAGTCTGCAGCATGCCCATCGCTAAACCCACTGCCCTCACAAGGCAAGGCTTCCTGGAGTAGGCTTAGAAAAGGAAGCTCCTGTGGAATAAAGAAAAAGCAGCAAGCGCATGCAAGTGAGGCATTGTGACTCAGCTGATATTGCAAGAGCATGGAGCCATTTCCAGAGACCAAGCAAAGAAGACGGGGCAGAATCACCCTTCTGCAATATGTGTGCAAGACAGAAACCCCTAAGAAGTTACAGTAGATAGTAAGCAGGCACAAGGCATAATTTCCCTCAGAGCTGGTCCATCCATGAGGTGAGTGAAGCAGAGTGAGGTGGCCACCTCCGCTATGGATTGATGAATGAGGAGGCAACAACCTCCTTCCACCCATCCTCACTCCTCCTCTCATTCCCTCAATCCAGCCTTTAGCCCACCACATGTTGCTCCTCCACATTTCCTTTCCTGCTCCATTCCCCTTTTACCTTTCAAATCCAGGGAGCAGGAGAGAAAAGGGGTGAGGCAGTGGTTGGGGCACTGCTGAGTAAAAGAGGCTTGCTTCCTCAGACACTAGGAGGACTTGAGATGGCTGCAATTCTTTTTTTCAAAAATTGTGCTGAATTGTGCTCCCACTCTTTCCTTGGTTCCTGCCCTTTTTCTCAGTAGACTAATTTTGTGAAGAACCAAAGTTGTTATGGACACAAAAGAAGGATCACCAAACTTAGCTGCCCTCATCAATCCCCTGGCTAAACCCAACCAAGCTAATGAAGCAACTGCCCTCTAGAGCTAGCTACTGCATTCTTGGTAAGGTGCAAAGCAATAGTGGCACCCATTTAGGGCCAGGAATGAATAATCAAGGGCTATCAGGTCTGGCTGGGCAGGAGGTCAGGAGATCTGACTCAGTTGGTAGAGTTGCTGCCTCATAAGCCTGAAGATCTGTGAATGGTAGTTTGAGACACACTGCTGACAAAAAGCTGTGAACCCTCTGTGAGGAGAGATAAAGGTGCCAGCTGCACCTGCGTGGGAGGCAGAGTGCCATTGGTCGAGCGTGAGAGGCAAAGACCAGTGAGAGGCCAGACTGAGAAGGAAACCATCTAGAATGAAGTTGTTCATGCAAGATTGAACATCTATATGTAATTGTAAAAATCCCCATTAGAGGGTTTGGGAAAAGCCTGCCCATGTAAACCACCTTGGATTAAAGTCGGAGGAGAAATCCAATGACCAAGAAAGGCATTATATAAATACTGTATATTAATCATCATCATCATCATCATCATCATCATCATCAGGTTACAAAAGAAGGCTCCTTGATGAGCTCATCCCACAAACTATCCCACAGAGTTCTATGGGAGAAAAAATATAGAAAGCTGGGGCAAAGGACCCCATGTCTTCAGTCTTCATTCCTCCTTGTTCTTCATTTTGTTTTTGACCCACCAGTCCTGTGAGATGCACCCTCATTCCAGCTGCTACCCAAGAACTACTGTGCCAAGATGGCACCCAGGACTGCCCATCCCTGACTTTCCTCGTGCAGGGCAGGGCTGGGCAACGGAAGCCCCCACCTTCACTGGTAGATTGACTTCAATGGGTGAGGTTTAAGGTCATGCTAACTTTCCCATTGAAATAATTGGAAACACAATGCTTAAGTTTGGATGCATCATGTTCCATCATGTTCCCTCCTCTTTTTTAAGACAATAAATGTCTGACTGGCTTTTTTTAACCAGCAAAGTGATAAGGACTGTTTACAAAAATCAATGCAATCGAACAAAATAAAACCAGGCTGAAAACAACAAGGCAACTAAAAACACAACATAAAACAACAGTGTATGGAAAGTCACTTCCCCAACTGCCTAACAGCCCTGAAAATCTAAAATGCTTGGCTGGAATAAGAAGGTCTTAACAACTACCTTCTAAAGCAGTTGCAGTTGAATAGACGTTGTTGGGAGGGATTTTCACTATCATTCCACCCTAACAGTGAAAACTTTGCAGTCTTGCAGCTTTTCTCATCCTCATCCCCACTCCCAGAAGTGGGATCAAGAGTGGATTCTCATCCCCAGATCTTGTCAAACAAGAAAAATCATATAAGGTAAGCCCTTGCTGCCCTGCTGAGTCTACCTGGACCTGCGCCAGCGATTTAGTTGGTGCAAGTTTGAGTGGATCTGGAAAGGTGAATCAAGGCTGGGAAAGAGGATAGGATATCAGCAGTGTGGCTGCCGCCAATACCATCCCCTTTTCGGCCTCGGTCCACCCTCCTCCGTGCCTTAGTCTCCACCCTTTTCTTACATAACATAAGAAGAGCCCTGCTGGATCAGGCCAAAGGCCCATCTAGTCCAGCTTCCTGTATCACACAGTGGCCCCACCAGATGCCTCAGGGAGCACAAGACAACAAGATACTTGTATCCTGTTGCCACTCCCTTGCACCTGGCACAAAGAAAACCTACTCCTACAACCAGGAGGTTGCTTATCCCCATCATGGCTTGTAAGCTGTGATGGACTTTTCCTCCATAAATCTGTCCAATCCCCTTTTAAAGGCATCCAGGCCAGGTGCCATCACCACCTCCTGTGGCAAGGAGTTCCACATAAGAACTCCCCCTCCCCTCCCCATTGCACCCACCCTCCACCCCCTGTCCTGACTTACTGATGCCAGGGGTCATTGTGAGGCCCTGGCGCACGGTCGTGGTTGCTCACTGCTTGTGGTGGTGGCCCGGCTTTGCAAAATGGCATGTCGCTTTTTGCGCAGCAGTAAAGGACCTTGAGCTATAAAAGCCGCCTTCCCGGCCTTGATCCGTCCTCCTCCTTTTACAGCACATTTGCAACTCCTTAGGCTGGCGGAGCACGTGCTTCGCTGGCCTAGTTTTAAGCAGGATTGTGCCGTAAGTAAAAACAACATGATGCTGGTTCATATTGTCAAAGAAGACAAACTTGGGCTACTGATTTGGTAGCAATATAATTTGATTGATAACGAAGAACAGCGCAAATGGCAGTGATGATGTTCTCCACATTCTTCCCTTCAGCACAGCTCAGGAACTTGACAGTGAAACTAGCTTAAAACGAAGTTGTTTTTTTTGGCATCCCAGAGCGAATGCTGTGAGACAACTGAATTTACTTCAGAATCAAAAACTGGCAAAATTTCACATCCTCCCTAGATTTGCAATTGACTTGAAAAGAGAAAATCACACTGTAATGGATGAAATCCATCTTCTTTCAGTCTGAATCAGAACCTTTAATGAGACTTATCCTGGTTCAGCTAGAGGGCATTCTTACAGTGTCACAACGCCAAGAAAATGAAGAAAGAAAACACAGTTTGATCTAGCTTGGATAATGTATTTCGTACTTAGCATACTGTTAGTGCATTGCAATTAATGCAGGGTGACAAGCCACTTTAATTGACATAATTCGTTTTGCAATAATCCAGGTTCCAACTGTCAAGGTTCTTGTTCATTCTTGTTTGCCTTGATTAAAAAATAGGGATACACCAAATGTTCACCTGGTTTTATCTTATTCTTATTTTATTTAATCAAACTGATTCCAGAATCCTCCCATGTTAACCTGATTTATTTACTTTACAAATGTATTTACCATCTGAAACACTTTCATTTGCCTTTACACCAGGGTAAACATGGCCACGACAAGAGGTTGTAAGCTCTCCCTGAGTAGCAAAAACTGTGGCTGAACTATTGATGCTATGTCAAAAATAGTGGCATTTTTGAAATCCTTGCACCAAAACTAATAAAGATAATCAAAATATTCACCTAAACACGAAATTGTTTGAATTTTGTTATATAGTATAATGCTTTTCATTTGTTTAGCACTTTTGAGTGTGCAAAAAATGTCTGCGCAATACGGGCGGTGGAACACTGCCTGAATTAGTAGCAAACATGCCGTAAAGCATGTTTGCAACTACAGGTGGTCCCCCATATCCACTGATTCGCTATCCACAGTTTAACAGAAACCTTGCAGAGCCTCTCTAGGACTTAGTCTCGTTCTACTTGCCTGCAATGGAGGCTGCTTCTCTGTTTGTTTTAAGGAAGAAACAAAGCTTGCTGAAAGAAAAATAAGAGCTGGGGGGGGCAAGCATGCCTGCCTGCAGGGGAGGCGGGGTGGGGGGCCCTCAGGAAACCATGGAGGGGGTGTTCGCTCTTATCCACGGTTTCAAGTATCCACGGAGGGACCTGAAACATATCCCCAGTGGATATGGGGGCCCACCTGTACTTTTGAGCAGGGAAGGCCGGCACAAGGCTGACCTTCCCTGCTCCACCGACGGAGCTCTCGCCCAGCTGATGGACCCAGAAAAGGTAGGATCCGGCAGACAGGTGTGAGTGCGTTGGCAGATGGGAGGAGAGTTGGCGTAGCTGGGGCGGCGGCCATAGGTCCAGCCGCCACAGGCGGGGGTAGGGGGGCATGGCTCCCACCATATCCAGGCCCCTGCTGGGCAGCTGAGCCATTACATGGCCTCCCCGACTTCCACCAGCAAAATAGCTGGCGGAATTCCGCCCTCCCCATGCCCTTCCACCACTTGGTGGGAACCCACCTTCCCCAGCAGGTGCAGCTCTGCATTTGGGCTTAGGAGAGCGGCGTTGGCCTCAGCGTTATTCCCAGGGTGCCTTAAACATGCTTTATGACACATTTGTGACATCCTAGACTGGCGGAGCAACCGCTTCACCAGTTGAAATCTAGACAGAATTGCGCTGTTAGCCACTAACTACACCAGTTCTCATATTTCAAGAGCAGTTCATATTAAGAAATGTAAACTAATAAATACCTAATAAAAACAACAATAACAAACATATATTGTTAAGAAGTCTGGAAAATAGGTCTTCACCTGTCCCCAAAAGGCCGTTAGTGTAGACACCCAAGTGAGCCACTCTAGAAAGTAGTCTACAGACTGGGTGCTTCAACTGAGAAGGCCTTGTCACAATGGGGAAACTAAAGACATTAAATCAAAACTGAGAATAACCCACAAATTTCAGGCAGACTTTCGTTACAGGCCTTCTCCTCAGTTGTCTTCTGCTGAACCACAGGCAGTGGGGGCATCCAAAAGGGGGCACTCCTGATTCATTCCTACTTGCTATTGTTGTTACATTGCTTCTTACAGCATCATTTTCCTGCGTTAATCTCATGGGCAATCTTGAGCAATTGGAAAATCACATGACAAATGGGATAACATTACAATGCTAAATACATAGCCAGTCAGAGTTTTATTACATGAGAACATCACTGAGGGCAAACAAAGCCAGTTCAGAGTGAAGACAATGTTTCATTGCTCAGCATTGGCCTCATTCTGAATGGGTTTACACTTTCACCTCATTCTGAAACAGTTCCTGAAAGGTTGCCAAAGAGGGCACTACTTTTCACTTGTGTCAAAGGTGTTTGCTAAAAGCTTCCCCACTCTCAGCTCATTCCTAATAAAACTAGTTCTTAATGCGACACAGATTTTTGTTCTTTCATTCTCCCCAAATTCCTCCTTCCTTCTTTGTAGAAGACAATAGTCAGTGACAATGTAATCTTTAAATAATGAATTCTAGAGCAGTAGGGGTTGGAAGGAGGCAGACTCATTGAAGATCTTAATGGCCCTTTACAGCAGCCTGGCCCTTTGCCTCACCAAAGCAGCGCTTGCTTGTAATTGTCAACATATTCATTAACCAAAGATTCAACTTTGCTCTGGTGGGTCTACGTAAAAGTGCCAAGTCCATTTAGACCTGCCAGGCATGCACAAATGGGTTCATATAAACACAATGACTCTGGAGTCCTGGCACCACACCTGAGGAGCTGATGATCAATAGCATAAAACCAAGCTTGTTTTGTTGTTGTTAATGTCTTTGTAGCAAAAAAGTTATTCCATTTCATTAGAAGCAATGAAAACAAATGGGTGATTTGCAGTTATGGCTGTGCAGAAAGCATTCTAGTGTTGATGATATTCTGTTGCTGCACACTCCGTACCTTGTGGCATTCCATAGACCAAGTTAACAGAAGGGGAATTGCTGTTTGGCTTGCTCGTCCTCAGCATTAAAACAAAAACAAACCACACACACACACACCACACAATTACCTGTTGACTAACTCCACACCAGATAAGGTGCCTCTTCCTTCCTCCCAGAGTCAGTATGATAGCTTGGGGTGGCTTCTCTTTCACCTCCTCAAATGTGTCCAGGTTGGGTATCTACTCATAACCTCCGACCCAAAGAGAGGCAGGAGCTCCTCCCTTTGCTAAGCCTACCGACAGTTCTTCTGTCGTTGTCTCCGCCGGTTTCGCCGTGCGGAGGTTGGGCCCTCCTGCCCGCCCTGGTGCCGAATGGCTCTGAAATGGCCTGGAAATCGGTGCGGGGGTGGTGGTGGCTGGGGCCGCGTGACATCACACCCGCAGTCATGTGGGGGCATAGTGTCGGCGGCCCCTCCCACGTGGTGGCGCAGCCGCGTCTCTGGTTCCACCAGCAGTTTAACCCATTAAGATTGGGCTGCCAGAGTGGGATGGTATTAATACTGGGTGGCCACAAAGTTTCTATGCAGGCTTCAATCCCAAATCCACACTCTCTCTTTCATAGGGACTTTGTGACCACCCTTTATATTCTATTCTTTCGATTGTCTCATCAGACTGCACACTTTTGGTGAGTGAGTGAGTTCATTTGACCCAATTCCTTCTGCCCAAATAACAGGCTGATAAGAAAGGGTGTACCCAGATCTTAGACATTCTGTGGTTGAATTCCTTGAACTTCATTGTCATCACCCTAGGCAAGATTAACAATCCAATTCCCCCCTCCCCCCACCATCAGAACTAGTGTTCTGGAAGCGAGATTGTAAGCTATTGTAAATGCGAGCCAAATGGAAATGAACCATCGTAAATTGCCTTATGGAAGCGTGCAGAGCCACGTGCTTCTGCCCCAGCACCAGAGAGGCTGCAAAGGCGTTGCGTGTGGTGGCGGGATGAAAAGTGGCCACCGCTACCAATGGTAAGTAAACAGTGGGGGCAGGGGGTGGGCAGGGAATGGGTGAAACTGGGTGGAGAGGAGGGACAAATAGTGTATTTGATGGTGATGGTGTAGTGGTTTGGGAGTCGGACTTAGACCTGGAAGATCCAGGTTCAAATCCCCGCTCAGCCACGAAGCTTCCTGGGTGACCTTGGGCCAGTCACTATCTCTCAGCCCCACCTACCTCACAGGGTTGTTGTGAGGACAAAAAGGAGGGGAGGAAATATGTACACCACTCTGAGCTCCTCGGAGGAAGGGCGGCATAAAAAATGTGAAAAATAAATAAATAATAAATAAATAGGGGGTGGGAAGGCAGCAAGAGGGGGGTGGATCCAGCAGCCATAGCATGTGCCAGATCCTATTCCTTCCTTTTTGAGGCTGCTTATCTCTTTCAGCTCTTCAGACTTGTGCCAGCTAATGAGATGGCACAGGTCTGAGGAGACCCATTGGCGGTCGAGGGGCTTGCGGAGGGGTAAGGGGAAATAATTTCCCTTTCCCCTTCTGAGCCTCCCAATCTGCCCCCTCCCCGCACTGAATACAGCATGCACCTTTTTGCTGCATCCACAAAGGGGGGGGGAAGGACAGAATTGAGCTATGTGTACTATTTGCCATTTTTGAGCCGTGACTGAGAGGGATAAGAGCTTCATACCTGATTGGTGGGTGTCTGTGAGAAGTGGCTCATGCAGTACTCTGCAGGTATGTTGCTGGTGAATGGCCAGCAATGTCCCCAATGGGTATGGGCTGATGCACTTACAATCCTGGAGCATTTGCTGCTTATCCTTCATCGGCAGTGCACCAGAGGAGTGTTCCACATGCTATCTTCAGCATGAGCTGCCTCCCTGGTCCCACAGATGCCCATTAATAAAGGCATGGAGGTTTCTGCCTTTTCTGTTGCCAACCAGTGCCAATGGACCTTTACCACTTTCTTTGACACCTCTTCAGCAGCTGCTTCTAGAAACTCCCTGGGAGTTAATAAGCTCAATTCCCTGGGAGTTATTGGAGAACATCCACCTTTCTTACTACAGTTTCCACCAATGTTTTTTGGTTATTGGTGAAAAAAAAAAAAGCTAAGCAAACATTATCTGGACTTGTCTGTTTACCCAACACCTGTTTTTGCTCCAATCTCTGACCTCTTTCTCAGGGCACTTCACATGCATTCTACATTCACGTTTGCAATTGACGCACTTTTGGGAGTCCACTTACTATGAAAGAAGCATGGGGAAAAGTTTATACAATTAATCAGTTCTTCCTATGCTTTTCAGCTTCTCTTCTTGGATCCTTATTAGAGGCTAACTTCTGAGTTTTCAATCTCCAGTCTTTTGTTACTGGTTTGGCTATGCTGTTCTGGCTTCCCAAACTTGATTTTGCCCCGGTTCCATTTCATCTGGCTCAGACACACAAAGTAGTCAGTTTTCCCCATCCAGGCCATGTACCTAGGCAGTGATCACTACATCATTTGCTAGCAGTTAGCAAAAGATTCTCAAGAGGCTGGTAGGATAAGTCTTCTCCCTAGGACATGCTTCACCAAATCTTTCCCATTATCCAAGTTTTGAGAAATTGAGCCAGTTCTCAGAGCCAGTGTGGGAAGATTTCAGACAAAGGAGTAGCAGACAGATATGGACATATGTCCCCAGTCACACAGCGTGTTATGGGGATGTGTTGCTTGTGAGTGCAATGAACATGGCCATGGGCAAAGCCTAGAGCAACATCACAGCTTAGTTTCAATTTGCGCAATGTTGAATTTATTCCAGAAACTGAAAGCTCTCTGTAAATCAGCATATATTACAAGGTTGCCATCCCCCTAAATTGTCATTCTTTAGTGATTGTAAAATAAAATAACTACACTTCACGATACAGGGATGGTAATTACACCATAGTTAAATTACAGTTATGGTGTCATTCTAAAGTGCAATTCCTAGAATTAACCTTCTGTTTAGAATTTTTTTCAATAGCTACATGTACCAATTCAGAGTAATTACAAGTTAATGTATTAAGTATGACACTGCAGGGGTAATTATAAGCAATTCTCTCATTTGGTTAACCTCCTTGTTTCATGAATTAGTGGCAATTACAAAAAGGAAACAAAAGCACCCACAATATAAATAATATTGGTAATTTCAGACAAAAAAAGAAGAAATATTCCCCAATTCAGCTCTAGACACGCTTGAGTAAGGTATTTAAGCATAGCGAAGCTTGCCAGACTAGGCTTTTGACTGCATATTGAACTCATTTCAGGTAGAGAGCCGAGTACCTTGCATCGATTCTGAGTGTCACTGGCTAGGCTTGCCATCCGTCCGGGAATTTCCGGGGTCGTCCTGGAACCCGGGCTCAGGTCCAGGATCAGTCTCGGGCACTCTAGGCCCGGTGGAAGCCGCCACCGCCGCCGCTTTCTGAGGTTTGTAAATTTAAAACTTACCTTTTTTCCTGTTGGCAGCCATCTTGGATCTCATGAAATCTTGCGAGATCCAAGATGGCAGCGCCCAAATCTCGTGAGGGCATGAGGCAGTACTATACTGCCACATGTGCCCTTATGAGATTTGGGCGCTGCCATCTTAGATCTCGCGAGATGTCTTGAGATCCAAGATGGCCACCAACAGGAATAAAGGTAAGATTTAAAATTTGTTGCTGCCTGGGCTGGGGACTGCTGGCGGCGGCTGGCCAGCGGCTGGCGGCTGCTGCTGCTGGGGGCTGCTGATGACGACGGAGGTGGCGGGGGCAGCAATGATGGTGGCGGCCACAGCTGCGGCTGGCAGCGAAGATGGTGGCAGAATGGCGGCGGCGGGACAGGACAGGCAAGTCAATTTAATTACAGGGGGACACCGGTATCCAACCGCGGTTTCAATTATCCACGGTTGAGGATTTCCCCCCCCGCGCCCTCCACAGCCCCCCCCCAGGCACTTACTTTTAGCAGAAACCTTCGTTCTTTTCTTCAAAAGTTCTGAGTTTTCCTTGGCAAAGAACAGAGGTTTGTTTGGCAGCGTCTATTTGTTTTTTTAACTTTTTGCTTTGCACAGGGGGCATGCAACCCTGATCCAATTTGTTCCAAACAAAGGATTGAGCTATATGTACTTGGCACCAAAACTACCCCAGTAAATCCATGTGCTTATTTATTTTTTCTTCTGCTTCTGTGATTCAGCTTTTCAAAGAGTGAGGTGTTGGAGGCAGGGGAAATTAGCCATGATGACAGAGCAGGAAGTGGTCCTGCTCAACCCATCTTCCTCTTTTATTGCATTCATATCCCACCTTTCTTCCACCATGGAGTTCAAAGTAGCATATCAAAGCAGTTTTCCTGACAGTCTCCCATCCAAGTGGTGTCCAGACCTAGAAGTGCTTTAGCTTCAGTAAGCTGGGTGCCTCGGACCATGCCCCAGGGACCTTCTCTAGCACCCGAGGTTTCATGACTATCTACCCACCTTCCCAGCTTTTCTCCATGACAGTAAGGACTAGAAACTTGGAAGCTGAGATTCGAGTCAGTTGCAGATTCTGTGCTCACAGAACTACCCTGGGGTTCACACAGCCTGGGTAAGGAGGTTCTGAAACGGGTAGTCATCTTCCACATTTTTTCTTGGGAATGATCTCCCTTGAGCTTGACAAAGTCCTCCAATTTGTCCTCCAAGTAGACCAATTTAACCACGGGTGGATCACAGCAGTGCTGCTGCCCCATTTTTTCTGAGACTCCGGCCTGCACAGTTTAAACAGTAGGCAGGCTTAGAAGTCCTAGGGAGGTAAATTCTACTGGAGACTGATGTGGGTACTTTCAGCACAGACACCCATCTTCAGTGGGCCCCTTCAGTCTCCCACCCATCTGCCTGCTCTGGCGCTCCCTCTACTCCCTTCCTTGCCTTGCTTCCTCTTTCCCTTTCAGAAAGTGAGCACCTCCAGTCACTTGCCAGTCTTTGTCCCTCCTCTCCTTCCAATTGGCCTGGAAAGAAAGAAGGGACAGAGCGATATCACCAGCAAGGTTGCAGAGACTCTAGCTATTAACTAGGTCTAGTTGGTCAGACCTAAAAGAAAGATGGAAACTCGGAACTTTTGAAGAAAAGAATGGAGGTTTCTGCTAAAAGTAAGTGCCTGGGGGGGGGGCTGTGGAGGGCGCGGGGGGGTCGCGACCGCCCCCGCACTTTTAACGGAGAAAGCTCCGTGTTTTTTTCTTCAAAAGCCTTCATTGCAGGCCTTCTTACCAACAAGTCTTCGGTGCTAGAAAGTCTCAGCAACCTCTCAGCAAGGTTGCTGAGACACTCTAGCACCGAAGACTTGTTGGTAAGAAGGCCTGCTGCAACTAAGGTTCGGCTTTTGAAGAAAAAAACCGGAGCTTTCTCCATTAAAAGTAAGTATTTGGGGGGTTGTGGAGGGTGCAGGGGGTCAGGCAGGCCCACGGAGGGTCACACTGGCCCACGGGGGGGGTCGGAGCCCCTGAAAACCACGGAAATGGGCGTTTGCCCATTTCCGCGGTTTCAGGTATCCATGGTGGGGGCTGGAACGTATCCCCCGCAGATACCGGTGTCACCCTGTATTTAATTTGGCTAACTAAAATAATTTTTGGGGAGATTTTTATAATTTTATTTATTTATTTATTTGATTAATTGTTGCCTCTGTGTGTGTGTGTGTGTGTGTGTGTGTGTGTGTGTGTGTGTGTGTGTGTGTGTGTGTGCGCTGGTTTAGAACCAGGAAAATCTGGTAAGCCTATCATTGGCCTTATTATAATCTTAAAAACGTAGCCTAAGGGCTCAATTCTATGGAGGCCTTATGGTGGTAGATCTCACAATCTGCTACTGTAAAGCCCTGAAAACTGGTGCAAAAGCTGTGGCACTATCATATGCTCTGGGACTGCCAGTACAAATGGTGAGAGGCCCCTCACATGTGACCGTGGAGCACAGAAGCCCCACTAGAGCAAATAGATTGGCGGGGAGCAGAATGTGGGAGGATCAGGGGCCATTCGTGGTGGGGAGCTGGCCGGGCAGGAGGTGGTGCAGGGGCAGGAGGTGGAGGATCTCAGTGGCAGCCATGTATGCCAAGATCCTATCCGTTTTTCCCTGCCCTGAAACACCCCCTGTTTCTCCTCAGATTTATGCCCACAAAATAGCTGGCATAGGGCCAAGGAGACCCATTGGAGGCCAGGTGGTCAGAGAGGTAAGTAAGATAAAGTTTTACCTCACTGGGAGCAATGGGCTGGCGGAGGGTAGGATTGGGTCAGTAGTTAGTCATAATATTAAGCAATCTCTGTATGGGGATCATGTCTTTCTTCTATCATTCCATAGACTAACCACTCATAGCAGAAGACAAAATGTCCATTACAGGGTTAAAAGCTCTGGTAAACAACCGTTTATTGCGTTAAAAACCGAAGTTAAAAGTAATAAAACATAGATTAAAACAACGTTTTGTTCAACATACTATGAACCTCCTCGGGTTATAGGCACAGTGAGTGGCCTGTAATGGACATTTTATCTTCTGCTATTATTGCTGGCCATGAGAATCTTAAATCTGACTAACCACTCCTTCACTTTGAACCCAAAACCTTGGGCAGGAAGTGAAATATGTGTTTCTTGGAGCAGTTAGAATCCTCTTCTTCCACTGGCCATTATCCAGCTTCTGCGTTGTATTACAGCCCAATCCTAAACAACTTTCCAGCCCTGATGCAGCTATGCCAATGGGGCATCCACATCATTCGGGGGGAGGAGTTATGGAGGCCTCCTCACTGGGCTGCACTGATGCATAGGGGCTGGAAAGTTGGTTAGGATTGGGCTGTAGATCTGTATTAATCCAGCCACTGGGTGCAATACACCTATGTTCCCACTGCCACTCTGTCACAGCTCTGCTGGAGGATGCAGGGAAGGACGGCCAGGGTGGCAGGGGAGGGGGCCATTGGTCAGCCAGGCAGGGAGGAGGTAGGGATATCGGCAGCACGCTCCCGCTATATCCCTGTCCCCTTCCAGCTGAGTCGGCCTTACACGGCCTCCCCGGTTGTGCACCAGCTAAAGAGCTGGTGCGTATCCAAGGAGGCCCATTGGGGCCTCCGGGGCTTACACCGGGGGAAGGGGATGAACGTCCCCTTTCCCTGAGATGAGCCCAGGTCATGCTGGCGCAAGCTGCATTCTGACATCTTAGGCAGGATTCAGCTCTCAGAATTGGATTGTTTGGGTTTTTTTTTTTTAAAGCATGCTATTGTCTAAAGGGCTAAGTTAAAAAAAATTGTCTAACACAATTCCAAGGCTACTTGGAGGAGGGTGAGCACTCATTACTAGTTTTGTGTGCAAGAGGAAAGTTGCTTGTGGTTGGTGGAGAACTTCCCTAAAAGAAATTCATTGGCTTCTGAGATGCAGAGATTTCATGGACAAATTGATATTTAATGAGGTGGATCATTATGATAAAATTGGACAGAGTGATCCAATTAAAGTAATATTCAAGATGTGAGAGAAAAGATGGCCTTCACTCATCCACTCTGATCTCCTGTAGACATAGGCACAGTGGACAGCCCAATTTTCTGATCATTACAAATTTCACTGAACTGAATCAGATTTGAGCAGACAAGATCTTGGAGATTCTCATCTCACAGTCTGCTCTGCTGGACCCATGATCTGCCTCCAGAGCAGAGTATCCAGCATATAGGTCATAAATACTGGCACCTGGAAACGTGTTCTTTTTTACTCCTGCCACTGCTGTGACCTGACCTAAGGTTCATTCATATACCAACTGGGCTAGAGATCCTCCTTGCATTGTGGAAGAGCAGGTGTATATGCTTCCCACTAGAGATGCCAGGTAGCTCACCAAGCGGAGGCCCAAAAACTCTTGACTCTCACAAAGTCTGCTTCACAAAGGAGGCAAGCTTTGTGTGTATCTGAATTCTTCCCCAGCTTGGGTTTAAAATCTTAATGGGAGAAAAAAAATCCCAGTCTGCCTGCCTCACCCACTCCCAATCCCTCAAATGTAGGCTTACCATCCATCCCGGAAAAACTGGGACTGCCCCGGTTTCCAGAGCTCGGTCCTGTACAGCTGGGCCCGGAACCGGATCTCTGCCGGTTTTCCGGTTCTGCCCCTTCCGCCGTCACCGCTTCCACAATTAAAAAGTTTTCCTCGCCGTCATCTTGGATCTTGCAAAATTTCACGATATCCAAGATGGCGGCGCCAAGGAAAACTTTTTAAATCATGGAAGTGGTGGGGGCGACAACAGGAGGGGGTAGTCAACTGGCCCGAGAACTGGCAGGAAGACCTGGCTGGCCCGATGCAGCTGGGATGCCAGCCAGAAATCGGGCAGCGGTGGCAGCAGCAGCAGGAAGGAGGCAAGCAAAAATTGTGAAAAAAGCAGCAAAAGGGGATGAAAACAGTGGGTTAAATAATTGGCAAATTATTATTATTATCTGTGCCTGCAAAAAACAAACGGAAGCAAAAAGGCCTGAAAATAAAA
Organism: Plestiodon gilberti rubricaudatus; assembly: GCA_026170595.1. NCBI lineage: Eukaryota > Metazoa > Chordata > Lepidosauria > Squamata > Scincidae > Plestiodon > Plestiodon gilberti. The sequence continues at coordinate 250,226,980 of JANXHW010000001.1, read as the reverse complement.
ATATTTTTTAAAAATTCTGGAGGGGAAAAAAAGTAGGAGGGTGCCCCGGTTTGGGCACCTCAAAATCTGGTGAGTCTACCAAAATGGTCTCCCTTTCAGCAAATTTACCTGTCTGATTGGTTCAGCACTCGCAGCTGCAGCTCTCCTGCCACAAGGACAAAGATCCTATTGGCTGTTTGGAAATGCTCATTGCAGTAGGCTTTGGAAGCATTACTTTCCCTAACAACCACCATAGCAATTTTGTTCGAAAGCTTTCATGGCCCGCGATTACTGTGCAGTGTTGTATATATACAGGAAAAGACGCCATGTAATAAAAAGACTTGTACTTTAATCACCTCCAATGCCTAGACGGATCTCCTGACGGCAGCCGGCATAGGCACACAAAAATCACTAAAATCCAAGGGTATTAGCCCAACGTTTCATTCCGGTCTCGGAACCTCTTCCTGGGGCGAAATCGAGAAGATTCAGATGGTGTTGTTCTTTGCTGACTACCTGTTCATTTAAGTATCACCGGGTCACGAGGAGGAAGTGATTAATCAAGGTGAAAGTGACTGCTGCAGCTGGAGCCGCGCTCACGCGCCGTTGCTGTCCTTAGTGTAGAATCGGCAGCAGCTGTGGGTGTTTCTTCACAAAAAGTGCTGTGGCCGTAGCTGTTTTACTCACGAGGAGTGCACTTTCCCCTTCTTCTTTCTTTGGGACTTATCCTTTGTTGTAACTGTCCGATCTTCTTCCTTATCATTTCCCCTCTCCTTATGCATGTCGGATCCTTTCATGTTGATGCTCTGTCTGCCTCTTATGATCGGTAACCAGATACGGTTTGCAAACGCCAGATCCTGTTGGCGATTCACCAGCTCACCTGGTCCTTTTTTGCTTATTTCCAGAGCTTCTAGGTGTCTTAAAACTTTGTAGTTGTCTTCCTTCTGTAAGCATCTAGCTTCTTCAAAGTGGATAGAATGTCCCTCTTTTATCGCATGTTCAGCGATCGCGGATTGTTCTGGATGATTTAATCTCCACGATCTCTCATGCTCTGCTATTCTAGTTCTAATATGTCTGTACGTCATGCCGATATAACTTTTATTGCATTCACATGGTATTGAATAAATGCCAGCATTGGAGAGAGCCTGTCGTTTATCTTTGGGGTTCCCAATTATTTGTTGTATTTTGGCGGTAGGTTTAAAAATTGTTCTTACGTTGCCTTGTTGCAGTACCCTTGCAATCCTGTCCGTTGTTCCTTTGATAAACGGCAAGCTAATCCATATCTTTTCTTCTGTAGTGGTTTTGTCATTTTCGTTGTGTTTTTTCTCTGTTCCTACTCTACGTGCTGTAATCTGTTTGTAGTGCTTTGCCCAACACTTATTGAATTGATTTATGGAGTACCCATTTGCCTGTAGTGAGTCCCCTAGGATTCTTTTTTCTCTTTCGAGCGAATCCTTGTCACATACTTTGATGGATCTGTACACTAATGAATTTATCAGAGAGTTTTTTTGTGCGGGATGATGGTTAGACCCGTAGTTTAAATATCTCCCTGTATGGGTGGGCTTTCTATATACCGAATGCCCTATGGTCAGATCTTTCCTGCGGGACACTAGTACATCTAGAAATGGCAGGGACCCATTATTCTCCAATTCCACTGTAAACCGTATTTCCCTATATTGGTTGTTCAAATGTTCCAGGAAGATTTCTAGTTCTTTATCACCATGTGTCCATACGCAGAAAACATCGTCTACGTAACGGACCCAGAAATCCGGTTTTAATGGTGCAGTGTCTAACGCTTGTTTTTCAAACATCTCCATGAATAGGTTTGCCACTAATAGACTCAGGGGGTTCCCCATGGCTACCCCCTCTTTTTGTTCCCTGAACTGTCCATTCCAGATAAAATAAGTGGACGTTAAACAATGGTGGTACATCGGGATTAATTCCGTATCTGGTTACCGATCATAAGAGGCAGACAGAGCATCAACATGAAAGGATCCGACATGCATAAGGAGAAGGGAAACGATAAGGAAGAAGATCGGACAGTTACATCAAAGGATAAGTCCCAAAGAAAGAAGAAGGGGAAAGTGCACTCCTCGTGAGTAAAACAGCTACGGCCACAGCACTTTTTGTGAAGAAACACCCACAGCTGCTGCCGATTCTACACTAAGGACAGCAACGGCGCGTGAGCGCGGCTCCAGCTGCAGCAGTCACTTTCACCTTGATTAATCACTTCCTCCTCGTGACCCGGTGATACTTAAATGAACAGGTAGTCAGCAAAGAACAACACCATCTGAATCTTCTCCATTTCGCCCCAGGAAGAGGTTCCGAGACCGGAATGAAACGTTGGGCTAATACCCTTGGATTTTAGTGATTTTTGTGTGCCTATGCCGGCTGCCGTCAGGAGATCCGTCTAGGCATTGGAGGTGATTAAAGTACAAGTCTTTTTATTACATGGCGTCTTTTCCCGTATATATACAACACTGCACAGTAACCACCATAGCCTTTCCTAACAGCCGGACTTTCCTTCCCCAGAAGCGCTAGCACAAGGCCTTGGAGAGGGGAAGAGATGGAGAACTGGTGGGCGGATGTGGCAGTTAATACCATGTATTTATTCTCAGCACTTCTATGTCACCTTTCCAAGGCTTTAGGCAGCTTACACAAATGATAAAAAAAAAACCTGTTAAAAAGTAATATAAAAACAAATGCCGAAGATCAAACCACAACCTAGCAAGAAAACACAGAGGCGTCCGCTGACATGGTGCGGTGGGGCGGTGGGCCCCAGGGCGTCAGGGCGGAGAGGCTCTGGGAGGGGCGGAGAGGCTCGGGAGTGGGGCGCGGGAATCCTTTAATTTGAATATTTATTCGCGGTTTTTCCGCAAATTTAAAGTGTAAAACAGGGATTTTCAAAGCGTGTGTGCTTTGCGGCCACTTATCTGATCTCCAGGACATTCCTCCAGCAGGCTGGCAGCAGCAGCGACGATCGCAAACCTGCCGAGTTTGCTTGCGCATGCCTAGTCCGTCCTTGCTAACTCCCTGAGTTTGCGCATGCGTAAACTCCGGAAACTCCTGCGCCCGGAGCAGGGAGAGGCTGTGTGCCCTGGCGCAGGAGTTTCCGGAGTTTACGCATGCGCAAACCCAGGGAGTTAGCAAGGACGGACTGGGCATGCGCAAGCAAACTCCGAGTCCGGCAGGTTTGCGATCGTCGCTGCTGCTGCCAGCCTGCTGGAGGAATGTCCTGGAGATCAGATAAGTGGCCGCAAAGCACACACACGCTTTGAAAATCCTTTGAAAATCCCTGTTTTACACTTTAAATTTGCGGAAAAACCGCGAAAAAACTTTTAAAAAACCCGAAAACTCATTATGCAAATTACTTACTTAATTTGCATAACGGGGCGGCGGGCTTTTCCGCCCCAGTTGCTGGGGAGCCTGGGTACCCCTCTGAGAAAACAAACAGCCAGCAGCATCAAAAGCCAGATGTGACTTCTTAAAAGACTATGAGGGATAGAACTATGCACTTCTGCAGGGAAGATCATTCCATTGAACCCTTCCTCACTTTCAAATCAGTCCCATGCACTACTCACCTCCTGCCACTTGTGTTCTCATGTGTCCCTCCTAGAAGCAGCTTTACCTTGGAGCTGTCAGGCTACTGTTACACGTATTTGCATCTAATGCCTCCCTTCCAGCCCAGCATGCAGCACAGCCTGTTTTGGCACGGCTGCATGCTATGGTGGGGAAAAGGATAGGATTGGGGTCTATCTGTCTTTCTGTCTGTGTATCTGTCTGAGAGCACACACGCGTGCACTGCATTTCCCTGTCATTTCCCCAGACTTACCTTCTAAAAGAATCACATGATCCTCATCCAGGTTCATGGCAGGATTTTCTCACAAAATATTCCATCATAAAGAAATTTAAAATGAAGTGTTCTTGAGAGACCACTGAGTCTCCAATACCTCATTAAATGGTTATTCATACAATATGCTTCGTAGCCAACAACTTCGCTGGTAAGATACATCACAAATGGTAGGCAATAAATCTCAGTGAATATTTCATGACTCTCCCTGGAAATTAAGGTTTAAATGACATCTTCCACATACAGCCTATAAAATCAGAATCCAAATACAATTTCAGGACAGACTATGTAATATGACCCCTCATGGTGTCATTCTCCAAACCATAGTGGATTATACAAATCCTGGATTTTAGGGCCCTTTAGTTGAAAGGGCAGACTCCATGCAGACTCTTACCCTTTGACACCCCTCTCTCAGCTCTGACACACCACCATTGAACCTCGGTTTTGCCAGATCAGAGAAGAGGGAAATGCATTATTCGAACTTGTTTGGCAGCCATAGGAAATCATTTCCAATATCTCCTCCAGGTTCCCTGATACTCGGCAAAACATTTGGCTATTGCTTCAGCCAAGGGTGACAGGCACCACACTGATCAGTTAACTCCATAGGCACAAGTAGCTGGGACAATTGCATAGGCTCAATAAATAAGGGTAATTGATTAACAGTGCAATCCATCGTACATTTAGGCCAGCAGAGGTGTTGCCTAAGCCTAAGGTGTTGCAAAAGTGCTGTAAGGCATTGTTGCAGCACTTCTACCGTAAGCAGTGCCAGCGCGGAGGCTGGCACCAATTACAAGGCCGTCGCCCCAAACTTGTGCCTGTCAACCCAGGTAAGTCCTGCGCCGGTTGGCGGGAGGGAGGGCTGGGGTGGCGGGGGAGGTTGCCATTGGCCAGCCTGGGCTGGGGGGGGCAAGGATATCGGCGCTGGGTTGCACCGATATCCCAAGCCCCTTCGCAGGCCAGCCCGGCCTTACACGGCCTCCGCAGACACACACCAGCTAAAGAGCTGACGCTCATCTGGGAAGGCCCATTGGGGCCTCCGACGCTTATACCGTGGGAAGGGGACAAACAGCCCCTTCCCCCAAGGTGAGCCCCAGCTGCACCGATGTGGGCCGCATCCTGACTAGGATGCAGCGGCTGGCCATTTTGGGACCTGCTCAGTTACATTAATGAAATGTAAATTTTGAATGAATCATGGTGCATTTTATTCTCTAAGACAAATGGCTTTTGAATTCAAAAGTGATTGCACTGGTTCATCTTACAGAAGAGTAGCCAGGTTAGTTTGTTGCAGCAAAAGCAGCAACCGAGTCTTGCAGCATCCAATCCTGTCTAACAGGACACAGTGGTACACATAGGGTACCCGCCACAGCCTATGCAGGGCTGGACCTGCATAGGACCTGCCTCGGCCTTCTCAGGGTAAAGGAACTTGCTTGATTGCATACTCAAGCACTTGTATGTGCGTGCACCCAAACACATATACACAGATTGTGCCATTAATATAAAACTCAAATTCCAGGCATGCTTTAGAAATTGTGAATTATTTCCTCTCCTTACATTTCCTTAAGAATTGGTGGATTACATTCGATTATAGAGCAAAAAAAAATGTTTCTGTTTTTCTGTGTGGCATGCCTACAGCTTGCTGATTTAGCTGTGAGTTCATAGTATCAGAGTTTCATCTCCAAGCTACAGAAAACATCTCTTTCCTTTGCCACCCCCTCCCCAGACAGAATGATGAGGAAAGGCAGAAAGGAACATACTGCAGTTCTCATAAACTAGATCTCTAATCTTTACAGTCTTGTCTCAGGGGCCAGAGCCACAAACTGATAAAGCTAATACATGGGTAGGTATCTTGGAAACACCAAAGATAGATGCAGGACAATGAATTCCCCTCACCTTTTCCTGCATTTCAAAGCCCAGTGCGGGCACAAGAAAGCTCACTCATGAAACAAACTTGATTCAGTGCATTTCTCTATGTCTCTGTGCTAGCAAAACACAGACATGCCAATAGGCAGATTCGATCCCTAGTTTGGGGTGCCTGGAAGTGAGGTGCTCAAGTCAGGCAAAAAAATCTTTACATTTTGCTAATGCAAAGGAGAGTAGCGTAGCTGGACAAGCTCCAGTGGGTCATTGTGCTGTCTGCCCCGCCATCCGGAATGGCCCTGGTCTGTTAGGTCTCGCCATCTGTTTGGCGGGGTGGGCAGGGCGATGACACATTGCCCCGCCCGCAGCCCCACTGGCGCAAGTCCAGCTTGCACCATCACGCTGTCTGTGGTCGCCGCGCTGCCTGCCCCACCACCGGAATGTTCCTGATCTGTTTGACTCCAGATCAGGGCCATTATGGTGGCGGGGTGGGCAGAGCAATGACACGTCACCACACCTCGCCCACCACCCTATTGGCACAAGTCCAGCTATGCTACTGGCAAGGGTTCCTTCATTGGTGAAATGAAGGAACCGCAACAGTTTCTAACCCTCTAGAGAGGATCCATTTTCTCTCACTCAGATACAGCAGAGGTGGCTGATCTAAGAGCAAAGAACCAACGAGGCTCCTGTTCAAGCAATTTAGGGGAGACTCTAAAACAGTTAGAGAATGAAAATCAAAGTAAATGGAGAAGCTTCCAATGCACACATATGCTAGAGACATTGTGAGGACTTGCCTTCATTTCATAAAGCCATTCATTGGGGATGAGGATATTTTTTCTTGCTTATGGACCCATTGTCAGAAAGGTGAAGAGTGAGTTCATTTTCTCATTCAGCTATTTTTAATTTTTGTGTGTGGTACAGCCTAATCCTATCTAACTTCCCCCTGCCAATGCAGCCATGCCACCGGAGCACATGCTGCATCCTGCGGAGGGGGGGGGGAGTCCTGGAAGTCTCCTCTGGGTAAGGGAGTGTTTGTTCCCTTGCCTGGAGGCAAGCCCTCACTGGCACAAGTTCGAGTAGACCTGGGAAGGTGGATTGGAGCTAGGAAGGGGGGGGTAGGGTATTAGAGGCACTGCTGCCACTGATACCACCCCCTTCCTAGCCTTGACACACACACCCTGCCTGGTCTCCACTCTGCTCCTGCCTCGCCCTGTCCTGTTCTTCCCTCCCCCCACCCTGTCCCCTGTCCTCCCCCTGTACCAACTTGCTGGCACCAGGGCTCCTTTGCAGGCCACTAGTGCGCAGCCATGGCCACTTGCGATGGCAATCCAGCTGCATAGAATGACATGTCTCCTTTCATGACAGCCATAAAACATGGTGCGCTGCTGGAACATGAGTTCCGGCAGCGAACAAACCCATAGGATTGGGTCCTTAGGTGACTAGACTGCTTTTGCACTAGACTCCTTGGGACCTGAGAAAAATTACTGGAATTTTGCCCCAGACCCCCCCTCCCCTAGAACTACCAAAAATTACAGGCTCCACCCCCACAAAAATCTGGTAGGTTCTATACCTGACTCTACTGCACCACCACTCTTGGCCCAGAGAGCACTAGCTGCCAGATATCAGAACGTTCTGTTTCAAAACATGGAGGAGGAAGGTTCACTCAGAAGAAGAAAATATGGCAGCAATGGCTGTAGTATGAAGTACAGATGTAATTTAACCTTGGGGACTGTGGGCCATACTGGAGAAGACAACATCTGATGAGAAGTCAATGTGAAGGGGAGAGTTGGATCACTGCAAAGTAATGCATAGCATGTGACTCTGGATCATCCTGTCTTTTCTTTGCTTTCTTACTACGCCCAGAAACACAGATGGGTCTGTTCTTTTTTTAATGCTAAAAGCAAATTATTGAAACAGTTAAATGTTTAGAAATATGCATCCTGAAGAAACATTTGTGGGGTTTCTTTGTTTTGTTTTGTTTGCACTGTTTCTTCAGTCAAGAACTCCCAGAAGAAATGCAATCTATGCTCACGTTCACTGAAAACTCCTTTCTTCCCCTGTTTACTATCCAAAATGTTCAGTGTTGAAAATCCCTCAGGCTTCTGACTTTGATTTCATCAGTTCACACAAAATCCAGTTGTCTTTTGTTCCCTGGTAGCAATCAAAATGAAAAAAAAAAAAAAAGAACCCTGGCAGGCTTTGCCTCGCGACTCTGTGGAAGATAGTTTGCTAAGGAGATGCAGTAGACTTGTGCAACAATTGTCCAGCACAGTACTTTTCAACTAGTGGTCTGAGTGCCACCAGTGGTACGTGACAGAATGGCAGGTGGTACTTGGTCCATGTGGTGCTGTCCATTTTAGAAAGCATTGAGAAAGGCCTGAAAAACTGTTGGCTTCTTGAAGTGATCCCTGATTTCCTAGTGTTTCCTAGTGGATACAAACAACTACCCTTATAGTAGGCTTCATTTGCCCATAGTGACATCACCAGTAGCTAGATCTGATTGGCTACATAGTGTTATGATATCATAGGCTTACCATATCGCCCCTCCCCCCTGCTCCCTTAAGGGCAAAACGGAACATCCCGGTCGGCGATATGGTAAGCCTATGATATCATCACATCCAGTATATAATCTTTGCCTGCTGGGATTACTTGTGGAGTAACAAAACAGAAAGATGGTCACTGAAGCAGCAATGGGCGGGGGGAGTGCAGAAACAGTGGCTGCAAACAGTTGTGAATGGCCATGAATAAAAGGTTGGATTGACAACTCTTCTGAAGGGGGAAAGAATGATTCAGTCCACTCAAAATCATAACTGCTAAGGTGATAATTGAATCTGGAGAAAAATTGGCTCAACACTGTCTCAGGATCGCACACCCACAGAATCTAATTTCACGTATCAAGTCAGAGAAAAATATATTTGGCAAATGCACTTGATTAGTAATACTGTACAGCAGGATTTCTCAACCTTTTCCTGGCCGAGTACCACTTCCACTGCCACTCTCCTGCTGTGTACCACCGGAAGTGACTGACAATGACTTCATCACCAGTTACTTCCGGGTTTTCAGGTTTTCGGAGGCCAGAAAACACAGGTAGGAGGCTCTGGGCAGGTGGGAGGGCCCTTCTCAGAGTTCCCAAGAGACTAGGCTAAAGGCAGGAGCCTCTCTAAAGTGAAAATACTCCACCAAAAGCTCAGCATCAGAGGCAGGTTTTGGTGGTCCAGCAGTCTGAGTACCACCAGCAGTCGGCCAAAGTACCACTGGTGGTACTAGTACCGCTGGTTGAGAACCCCTGCTGTACAATAAAGCATTAGAGCTAGACAAATCTGCACACTGAATCAGGTAATTATGGAATTTCAGTGACATCACAAGTTGTATCACAATACCACTATACTACCAAAGCAACTGGGAAAGCCATGCTTGGTTTTCTAGTTGTTCCAGCTGCCTCTTTGTAATCTAACTCATTTCTCATTGCTCCTGATAGGCCCAGAAAGTTCCATCCAAATTCAACTGGGCAAATGAGTTGCCACCATGGAGGGGGGCAGATGATAAGCCCAAAGTTATCTAGACTCACTAAAGGCATCACAATACGTATGTTCCTACACCACACCATGTTCCTACACGTATGTTCCTGCACCACAGCAGCATCGGCTCACTGAGCTGGAAGTGCTGGAAACGCTCAAATGCCAGATCTGATTGGAAGATGAACACTTAAAAATAGTCATTTAGTGTGAAATGAATCTGGCTTGAGCTTGTCCTTTATGAATTCACATCTGCTGGGAATACCCACTGGGCAAGGGGAGGAGAAGAGAGAAGAGAAAGACATTTTTATTACAAGATGGATACTCATCAGTGTATCCATCAGTGCACTTTGCACGCCTTTTGAGTATTTGCATAAATTATTTGGTAATTAGTAGCTTTAATTGCTTTCTGACGCTAAGAATTAGTTTGGCTGCTACTATGCATTCTCAGTCAGAACGATTACATTCATGTCAGTGGAGTTTATTTTAAGGCTAAGTTTATCATCTTGTTTCTCTTTCATTAGTAGATTAGGATAATAGAGTGCCACATGGTGGTTGCTTATAAACTCACTGCATGGCAACTTCATCCACAAGGGAAGCCAGTGATCTGTAATGACCAATCACATGGTGTAGCCTCACTACCCATAGAATTGTGCAAGATTCCCCCCCCCCCATTTTGTTATTAAAGACTAACAGCCCAATCCTATCCTTCTCCCCCCCCACACACGTGGGTTCAGCTGTGCTGAAAAGGCACGTCTTATATCTGGGGAGGGGGGAGCAAGAGACTTTGGAAGGGAAAGGAGAGTTAAATCTCCTTTACTCTTCATAAGCCTCCTGCCCGGCAATGGGTCTCCTTGGACTTGCATCAGTGAAATTGCTGACGGACGTCCGCAGAGAGAAAGGGGGGTGGGGACACTGCTGTCGCCAGATCCCAACCCCTCCTGCAGCTTCCCCTCCCCCATTCTGCCACCTCCCCACCCAGTTTTGCCCAATTTTTGTCCCTCCCCCACCCCCTCCACACCTCCCCCACCATCTGAATCACATCCTTTTGGGTCCATTGACACAGATGGGAAGGCTCCTTGGCACACTGCCAGAGTGCGCTTTACGGCCATTTTTCAGTAGTCGCCAGCAGAGGAACGTGTGTACCACTGGTGGTGAGGTCCAGTGGATTGGGCCATTAATTCATTTAGTTATTCATTGGTTCAAATAACATTATTTCATCATTTCAGAAGTGTTTGTTGCTCCCATTGGTTTTAGCTTCATATTGCTTTCAATGGAAGATGCTTTGTGCACCCAAGAAACATCTTTCCATTGGCTGTACCACGCCTTTGACCACCAAGAAACTGGATGCTCTTTCTTTCTAGTCACCTTCCAGTTGTTGAGTATTATTGGGAGCCATCTTTTCAGTATATTGTTTTTCAGAAAGTACTAAGTAGAAAGCACTGCAGAGAAAATAACAATGGCCCAATGTGCCGTCCCTGGGAAGAGGCTGGGCAAGAGAGGTAAGATGGGAAAAACTTACCTGGGTGTAGGCCACAGAAGGGTCCCCGATGGGACTCCTCAAAGCTCTGAGCATAGCTAGCTCTTTAGCTGGTATAGCTCTGACGAGACTGCTAGGAGCTGCCAGCTCCGCCATGACCCACCCCTGATCCACCCTGATCCCTGCCCCAAGCTGCCCCCATCCCTGTCCTGATCTGCCCCTCCATCAGCAGAACCTGCCAGCAGCTGGTCTCTGCTGTGCTACTTGTGGTGTGCAGCTTTCTAGCAGCTGCACCAGTGGCAACGTTGCGCAGATTGGTGGAGCGCCTGCCACAATAAAAATATATAATTTCCCCACGATTTCTGAGCTTACTTGGTAGACTTGCCGGTGTAACTTGCCGTACGCTGACAGACGCAGGACAGAGACTGGCGTAATTCCCCTTGGACACCGTGCATGTGCAGTTCGGATGTGGAATGGACACCACTTGGTGTTTGGATGCCCCTGGAATGCCCCCTGCACTGGCGGAGTTGCATTGGCATCTGTCCTACATCCGAACTGCACATACGTGGCGTCCGAGGGGGGTTATGCCAGACTCCGTCCTGCGTCCGTCGGCATACGGCAAGTTACACTGGCATAAGCACACTTACACCGGTGGATCTACTGTTACACCGATGCAAGAGTTACACACGATTGGGCTGTCAATCAAGGAAATAAGATACCATTCATGGAATCAGGAGACCAGCACTGACATAGAAATCAGTCATGCTCCTTTGGCTATGAATCATCACATTCATCCCCTACTGGGCCATATCTGAGCACATGTACTGGTAAATGAAATCCATATTGGGAAGCAATAAGTGAGGTTGGTGAGTGGCAATAATTTTTTTTGGTCTTTTTAAAATAAATGCAATTGGATACGTAGACCTAAATTGTTCAGATAAGGGGCCAATTTGATGTAACAGCTTGAGTGATATTAACAAACCATTTTTACTTTGCTCTCCTGAGTTTATAATGCCAGCAAAGCCCCGAGATGCAATCGCAACCTTTTTTATGCGCAATTGGCTGCATAATTCTCTCCATTATTATTCTGATTGTTATTATTATTATTATTCACGTCCTATTAGCTTCTTCACCTTGAGCTAATATGACATTTCAGTGCTATGGGAAATCAGTGGGGCAAAAATTTATCATGCTACCACCAACAATTACTGTTGATTTAAATACAAAGACCAAATATCACATAGACAATATGGATAAAGAGATTAGAAGGCGGGGGAGGGGGCATTCATTATTGGGAATATGCTAAGTCATTTTTTAAAATGAGTTGTTCTGCTACAAAGAAAAAAAAAAGCTTCCTTATTGAATAACCCGAGTGAAAGTCGCTTTCAACATAATTAGCTACGGCCTCACATCTCATAATGGTTCCAAACTTTAGATTTAATTAGAGTGTAATTGCTGTTTTAAATTGTCTCAGAGTTTGCTGTCATTGCATCTTTACCCAATCTCTTGTTGGAGTGGTTTGTATAAAATCTGCTGCTTTCAATATAGATCTTTTTCCCTCTAACATTTTCCCAACAAAATCTATGAGGATTGCTCAGCTTTGTAACTCTGGACAGTGGCGTAGCTTGGGGGGCACCGCCCTGGGCGGCAAGCCAAAGGGAGGGTGTCGCGCTTTCTACGGAGGGGGCACACAGCGCTCCCCGCTCCAAGTAGTCAGAGCGGACAGCAAAGCAAAGTTTGGCCCTTCCGCCCACCCCGAGCCTTCATTTGGCTCCAAATTGGAGCCATTCCTGAAGCAGGGGTGGGTGGGTCGATGACGCAGGGGAGGGACGGTCAGCCCAGCAATGCTACTAACTCTGGAAGTCTAGTGCAGGGGTTCTCAAAGTGGTGGGCCAAACCCACCACTTTTTCCGGAACTGTGTAAAATCCCTTTAAGAGGTGGCCAGCTCCAACATCTGGGGCAGCGCTCCAGGATCTCGCCCGCCCCGACCCAAAAAACACTTTTTAAATTATACCTGGTTGTCCTGCCAGCTTCTCGAAGGGTCCGAGGGGCCTGCTTCCTCCTCCGCAAGCCTCCCCAAGGCTATAAACAGCGGCAATCGCGTTCCGAAGCCCACTTCCAGTTTTTGGTTGAAAACTGGAAGAGGGCTTCGGAACATAATCACCATTGTTTAGAGCCTTGGGGAGGCCTGCGGAGGAGGTGACAGCAGCCCCCCCCCCTCGGACCCTTCGGGGAGCTGGTAGGACAACCAGGTATGATGAAAAAAAGCATTTTTGGGTTGGGGCAGGCGCAAACCTGGAATGCTGCCTCCGACATGGCCCAGCCCCCTCAAAGACTTACCGTGTAGGATTTTGAGAAATGCTGGTCTAGTGCATATTTTTTGTGTTGGTCAGGATTGGTGCCAGAGTCTGCCAAACACTGGAATATGATCTAATTCTGGGTCCCTTACTTATGCTTAGGTTAGGCTGCGGCGAGAAATCCAGCAGGGCAGTTCTGCCTCACCTGCTACCCTTGCTCTGCACGTCCCTGTTTAAGATCTAGAATCAAGCAATGATTCTAGATTTTCTAAAATCTATGTACAACGCACATACATAAGCAAGGAGAAGCGAGCTAAGGGGAGGGAATAAGTGAGGCAGGAGGGGAGAAGTGAGCCAAGAGGGACACTGGAGAGGCAAGCTTGGGTTGGTTCACCCTTTGACAATGCCCCAGGTGAGAACATTTCACTAGCTCACCCATTTTCAATGTTGATGGGCTAGGTTCCGGTGCAACCATCGACCACAACATAATTCAAGGAGTGAAATCAGTGATGGGTCTCCACACCACTCTCTTTAAGTGACCTGGAAAGCATTAGGAAGTACAGCAAGTCCTCACATAAAGTTGTTGATAGGTTCTTCTTGGAAACTGCAACTTTAAGCGAAACGACTTATAATGAAACCAATTTTACATAGGCTAATTGATAAACGTAAACATTCCTATGGCATTTTCCCATCAACTTTAAAACGAAATGACTTTAAATGAAAGGACTTTAAGTGAGGATTTACTGTACTGGTGAATATGTTTCCAAGGCCATAATTGACAAGCCCACAAAATAAAAGACCTCACCAAACAAATGGCTATTAGCAAATTCTCACCTCATAAATGGATTTACCAGATTTTTTTGCATGCATATTTTGTTCACAGTTACATAGCATCATAGGGGCTGTTATAATAAGGCAACATAAACTGTTGATAACTATGGTTCCCTTCCACAAATATTTTGCTTACACTTCTTCATCAGTTTGCATAAACAATTACTGGTTCTTTAGCAGGAGTACATAATACTGTACGTATCCCAAATGAATACTTAGCCTTAGACGAAATCACAAAAGCATTGTAGATTTTGATATGGGTCCTTATAATTTTGGAATGATTTTTTTTTTTGAGCAAGAGCCTTCATTTTGACCAAAAGTCTGTATTAAACAGAATTTAGTGACAGTTCTAGTATGTATGCAGTATGGGCTCCTTACTATTCAACAATAATGGTAGAATGTCTTAAAGCAGTTTAAGCTGTTAAATAAGTGTCATGAAAAATGATGGCAGAGTATTTCAGAAAGGGTGAGTTCAGAAATCACCCACTCTCCCATCTTCTGCGTAAACTTACCTGGAGCCTGCTGGTGTGCAGAGCCAGCCACACACCGCTTGAAGCAGTGGCCAGGGACCATGCTCTGGTGTGTCACCTTTTGCAATAGCTGGAAAGCGCAGTATGCCGTAGGAAAGATTGTTCTGGTGGCGGTCAGAACCAATAGGATTCATTGGGCCATAAGCCATTATGAGATGAGCCACCGCCACTCCCTGAGTTTTTGGCTCAGCTTCTAATGATGTGGCACCAGCCCTTCAGTAGTTCCAGTTTTCTTTGCTGCTGGTTTCTCTTCCCTACCAACGTTTTCCACACTCTCCCAAACTTACCAAGTTTTTAATAAACTGGTCTTTACTATTACTCCATGAAGTCAAAAATTGAAAATGTGGTAGCCCTTCCATATCCATGGACTCAGTTTCTGCGGTTTCAGTTATCCGTGGTTCTCAACCCCCCCCCCCTCACACTCTCCTGTTCTGCCAGCACCTGGAAGTTATAATACATCCTGAAGCTATCCGCAGACATTCTTCAGCTCTAGTCAATTACAACTGCTAAAGCTGTCAGCCTTGCTAAAGCTCTCTGCAGCCATTCTGAAGCTCTCCACATCCATTCTACAGCTGTCAATTACACTAGCAGTGCCCCAGAATGCCTTGTGGCACCACAGTAAATATAGGGTTCACTACTATATCTGTGTTTTTGGGTATCTGCAGTAGCAGTAGGAACGTATCCCCCGTGGATGGAGGGGGGGCTACTGTACCTTAATATTTAAAAAAGAATAATGGTTTTGTTCTGCCAAAAGCTACATTCCCTGACCCACTTCAGGTCATATTTTGTTCATAGTTACATTGCATCATTGAGGTGGTAGTATTTGGGCAGCTCTGCCCCCAGATATGTGCATCTCCTATGCGCAGGTTCCACATAGTGGTCACTGTGTTGGATACATCTTGAAACCTGAGATTTCTCAGGTGTGGCCTGGTGAGGTCACAAGACTGCCAACCCTTGAAAAATGGCCCCAAAAATCAGATACTGGGGGAGGGGGGGCAGTGGTCCCTCCCAAATGAGCTGGGGTTGACTTTTGTTGCCCATCCATCTGACAAACAAAATAAGCAAAAAGCTGGAAAAACAAGACCATTTTTGGCAAACTGACAATGTTAGTCCTATCGGTCACCAGATGAGGGATTTTTTTATTATTATTTCAGGAGTTGGCATGGCAACCCTATTCCTAATAGCAGTTGTGTGGGCGCTAGCTATGGTTATTCTTTGGTGAGAGAAAAAGCATTCCTTTATGATAGACAGAAAATGAGTTGGAAATAATTCCAGAGTGTGCCCAAACATTAGACAATCACTGAGGCTGAGGCCTAGCTTTGACTCAAATTAACCCCCAGGGAATAAGGCCCACTCACTCTTTCTTTTCTGTAGTAATATTTCCAAATTGCTTTCAAGCTTGCCAGTGTCCTCACAAGAGTAGGCCAGGTTTGTTTGTTGTTTGCAGCTTGCATTGGTACATGCTAGCTCTGAAGAGAAAGTGTTTTGCCTTTTATAGCCCCCAGAGAACTGGATTCTGTCACCTTTTGATTTATAGAGTGCCTTTTGACTAAGTAATCAAAAAGGGCGAGAGATGTGTATCATGGGATAACAAGATTTATGAAACATAAAATCCACCCTCCCCCTTTTCTGTTGATGGTGTCAGGCGAAGAACTCAGGTAAGGAGGGAAACAGAGTAGCTGAAGGTAGGGAATAAAAGCCAGGACATGATTTACAACTTCTCGGGGCTGAATACAGATGTATGCACGCACAACTCTTTCGCTCTTAATATTTGAGACCTATGTGAAAGCCTGCTGGGAAAATCAGTAATTACCAGCTGGGATTCTGACATTCAACGGATCTGCAATTACAGGCACTGGGGACCAAGGGGAGGTTCAAGACAATTAAATATTAAAAAGGGGAATGAAGGACAGCAAAGGAGAAGGAGGCCTCAGGCAATTTTCTTTCACCCTACCCTGCAGCTTTAATAAGGTAGATATTTAAAATCGGGATAGGCCCCAAGAGTACAAAGGGCAGTTTTCTGTCCCTTGTCTCTACAAAAGGGTTGGAAAGGGAATCACTCTTCAGAAATGTAGCTGACATGCTTGTTCCTAGCCAATCACAAAGTGAATGTTCATTCTTGTACTCCTACTTTTGAAAAAGAGCCTTTGGGGCATTTTCTTGTGTGTCGTGTGTGTGGTTCTCATTTTGAAAGGCTCACTAAGAGCTATATGACATGAGACTAGGACATGCTTTGATGCAAATAATGATCTAGGAAACTTTAAAGGAAATTATTAATTACTGATTAATTATTTAATGTACAAATAAATACACTTATTTCTAAACAAATTAAAGAATAAGACATTGGTTCCCGGGAACACGAAGAAATGTTGAAAGTCCACTTGACCATATTTCCTAAAGATCCTACTTTTGACAGGCTTGTTGGTCACATGATTAGGCTTACCAGATTTTCCCTGTTTTAAACCGGGACACCCCCCATTAAATAAATAAATAAATAAATAAATAAATAAAATTTTAAAATCTGGGGGGGGGCGCTAAGTGCCCTTTTGCCGCCTGAAAGGCGCCCAAAAATTTTATTTATTTATATATATTAGTTAGCCAAATTAATTAATTAAATTGACTTGCCTGTCCTGTCCCACCGCCGCCATTCTGACGCCATCTTCGCCGCCAGCCGCAGCCGCCACCATCATCACTGCCCCCGCTTCCTCCATTGTTGTCAGCTGCCCCCAGCAGCCCCCAGTCCCAGCCCCCAGCAGCAGCCTGCAGCCCCCCCAGCCACCGCAACAACCTGCATCATCCAGCCCCTAGCAGCAGCAAGCAGCAGAAAATTTTAAAACTTGCCTTTTTTCCTGGTGGCGGACATCTTGGATCTCACAAAATCTCATGAGATCCAAGATGGTGGCACCCAAATCTCATAAGGGCACATGAGGCAGTACGGTACTGCCTCATGCCCTCATGAGATTTGGACACCGCCATCTTAGATCTCGTGAGATTTTGTGAGATCAAAGATGGCCGCTGCCAGTAAAAAAGGTAAGTTTTTAAATTTTAAAAGCCCCCAAAGTGGCTGTGGGGGCTGTGGAGGCTTGCACCGGCTTGGAAACATTCCGGGACAAATCTGGGACCCGAGCTCAGGTTCCGGGACTGTTCCCGAATTTCTGGTATGGATGGTAAGCCTACACATGATAGACACAGCTTACACACATACAGCTTGGACAGACAAAGTCTGTGGATATGATATGCTGAATGCAGAGGGAATGTTTCTGTAAGCATTCAGTAATGTCTGTATAGTCCTCACAACTTTTGTCAAACTGGGGCATAATACAATAATGCAGTAAACTAAGTCCTGGGCCTTATGAGAGGGCATGAGTCTGTGTTAGGAATGAGGGCCTCAGTTTGAAGAGTGGTAGGAAATCACAGACATAGAACTGGGTCTGCTCATGCGAATGGTTCTTGCACAATTTTGTTTCTGTTCCTGGAGGGAACTCCCCACCATGATGGAAGTGCTTGTCAGGGTGGTACCCAGTGTTTCTCAGAAGTGGTGTCAAGGGTTGACCAAGTAGGGCAATGATAACAAGAACAGGAGGCCCCAGAACGGAAAGGGGATTCAAATCCCCTTCAAAGGGGGATTCAAAGGGGATTTAAATCTCCTCTCCCCTCCAAGGCCTCCCGCCTCGCCCTCCCCCACTGGTTACACCAGTAGTGTAAGTTGCACTAGCGTCGCTGCAGGGGGCGGAGCTCTAAGTTCCGCCGTGGTCTGACCCTCCGTTACACCGGTGCACGAAGCAGCCCCGCCCCTCTCCTTCGGAACCATTCAAGGCGGTGAAAGCAACGCTGCACATTGCTTTCACTGCCTTGAATGGTTCCGCAGGTGAGGGGGCGGGGCCACTTCATGCACCAGTGGGGGAACTTAGAGCTCCGCCCCCCTGCAGTGATGCCAGTGGGAAGTTGGATAGGATTGCGCTGTCTGACTCTGCTGTTTCTCAGGAAATATTGTAAGGAAAATGAGTTCCTCTCAATAGTAAAGGTAAAGGTATCCCCTGACAATTAAGTCCAGTCGTGTCTGACTCTAGGGTGTGGTGCTCATCCCCATTTCAAAGCCGAAGAGCCAGCGTTGTCCAAAGAAGCCTCCGTGGTCATGTGGCCGGCATGACTCTCCTTGCCGCAGCGCGTAGCATGTGGCTGGAACCCGGAGCGCTGTTTACCTTCCCGCAAGCGGTACCTATTTATCTACTCGCATTAACATGCTTTGGAACTGCTAGGTTGGCAGGAGCTGGCCAAGCAACGTGGGAATCGAACTGCCGACCTTTCGATCGACAGCTTATGGTTCAGCGGTTTAACCTCTCAAAACCAAACCAAAAAAGATAGGACTAATCAGCAACTTCAGCAGAGATTTCATATAAATGGCCCCAGTTATCCTGGGACATATCTCAGGAACAAAACAAAAACTGGTGCAAACACGACCTACGAAAATAATTCAATAATGCTACTACAGTACAGGGCTGCAAATACTAACCAGTTAACTGGTATGATGAATTCATTAATCAGATATTACTAATATGGCATTTTAATTAGATTTTAATTGTAGCTGGCCCCTGAGAGCAGGTTTTAGTGGTTATGATGATGTTCTGCATAATACAGTATTGGTGTCATTTAGATGAAACAACCATTTCTTAATTAAATATCCTCTCAGTTTCATTTGTGTTCACTTGCTACAAAGTCTCTTTTACTCTTGTGGAAAATCAGTTAAAGGTGCAATGGTTAATCAAACAAAAATATTTAATCAGTAGGCTATTACCTCTCTCTCTCTCTCTCTCTCTCTCTCTCTCACACACACACACACACACACACACACACACACGGATCATGAACATTTTTTTTTTTTAAATCCCCTTGCCAGCCTCGATCCCCTGGCCTGACCTGTGTCCATGCGGACTTGCGCCAGCTATAGAACTGGCGCGGGTCCAAGTAGACCTGGTGGACTGGCATGGGCTTACCTCAGGGCACTAGCGTTGCTAGAGGTGGGGCGGAACGATAAGTCTTGAACAACGGCAAATGCTCCGTTCCATGGTGGCCCCGCCCACTTGCCATCAAAACCAGTTTGAGCGGTGAAGGCAATGCGCAGGGAGTCTCCTGCACGTTGCCTTCGCGGCTCAACTGGTTCCGACGGTGAGTGGGCGGGGCCACCATGGAACAGAGCGTTTACCACTGTGCAAGACTTACCGTTCCGCCCCACCTCTAGCAACTCCAGTGCCTCAAGGCAAGGGAACAAAATGTTCCTTTACCCTGAGGCAGCTTCCGGATACCATAACTCCCTGGCAAGGTACAGCAGATGCCACGTTGGTGCCATGGCATTGCTGTGTGGGGAGTTGTGTTGGATGGGGCTATAAGGCTGCAATTCTATATATACCTATACATACTTGAACTAAATGGGGTTTAGTTCTGAGTAGACATGCATAGGATTGCATCACAAATCTCTCTCACACAAGCTGCTGTTAGTTTTGTAGGGGTAAGGAGGTACAGATGGTGTATCTTTCTTTCCCTCTGCCCTCAAAATGTTTTTGGGGGGATTTAGTTTGGGGAAGGGGTGCAGAAATAAAAACAGTTCTGTGCTTTCCTGCTCAAATTAGCATTGTTAGATAACTGATTTGAGTAAAATAAATTGACAAAAATAAAATAAACCCAGGGAATCCTGATCAGAGATCACTCATGTCATGTCTAGTTTGGTCCTAACATGCTACTTTCACTACATACGAGGAGATGCTGGGGAGCTTTCAAAAGTATCACCTACTGCCTGCAATCAGATATACCATCCAAAATTCTACCACCTTGTTCAGCACAATGTATAGATCAGCTCTATAAATGTCTCTTTGATGGACTCAGAAGGAAAACATAAGTGCTCAGTACCTATTCCAGTCGAGACTGTAATTGTGCTGCTGCAATAACTGCTACATAAATACAATTCTGTATTTTGCAGAAGAGCTGGTGCTACAAATTTATCCAAGCAATTTTGCATTCTTCGTGTGCTTCCGCCTTCCATCGTTTATCAGTTTGTCCTGTAACTGATGTCGCAATAGTCACCAAGCCTTATCCCTGGCATTGGAAGCTGTTTGAACTGAAATAAAGTCACACTCATCTCCATTTTCTCTTTAGGTGTTCTCAAGTTCATTGCAGAAGCTGCAAATCATGATGCTTGCCAGTTTGAGAAGGATGCCTGCTGGCAAACTGTCAGTAAGATAGTGTCACTTAAATGGTGGCAGGTACAGTAAAGAGGCAAAAACTAAACAAGAGTTTCACTTCGTTACTCTTTACATGCAAACATGTCATTGTGTCTGAGGTTACTATTTTCTCCAAGAGCAATTCGAAACCAACTGGCTGCTTTGCTACAGTCACACTAACAGTCTGATCTTGCCAACTTTAGGCCGGCAGAGCTCTCACTCCACCAGCCTAAAGAGTTGGAAAAGTGCACTAAAGCACAGCCCCCAAAATATCTGGATTTCAGAATATGCTGGATTTGGGATGTCCGGATAAGGGGTAATCAACCAATATGACTTTCATCCTTAGTTTCCTTGATTGCTCATGAATTCCCTGTTAGCAGGACCCATTTGACTCACCATAATGTATTATCTACATAGAAGAAAGTATCTCGGTTATAGCACAAATAATCAAACAGAGCAATATATCAGCAATATACCCTGGAGTAAATTATCCAAAGGTAACAAGGATACCACTGTTTTATTGTAATGAAACCTCATGGTGTTTAGAAATTAGGAGGGTCTTCATGATCTGTGGCTTTTTAGAATCTTTCTCTGGAATTTCTGAGCCATATAATGAAGGATACCATAAAGATCAGTAGCTACTCCTTTAGGGCTGACTGCTGTGCTTGGAGATTGATTAATGGTAGTGGATTTAAGCAAATAGACAAGACATTTGACAGCACGGCTAATTCTAGGTAACAGTGAAGGATGGGAAACTCACTCAGGAGTTCTGCTGGAAATGCCTCAGTTTAAAAGTCATTCTGCCCATGTAACATCGGGGGCTGCTGTTCAAGAAAAAGAAGTCTAAAGCCTGCGTGGTCTCATACAACTAGTTCTTCAGTCCCTTGGAACCTATATACATATTCTGGTAGGAAAAATGCTTCTTTACTTTTTTAGCTCTGAGTAAAAAACTTTTACTGTAAATTTTTTACTGCAGGTGGTGCAGTGGGTTAAACCACTGAACCATGAGCTGTCGATCGAAAGGTTGGCAGTTCGAATCCGCGACGGGGTGAGCGCTCGTTGCTTCGCCAGCTCCTGCCAACCTAGCAGTTCCAAAGCATGTTAATGTGAGTAGATAAATAGGTACCGCTTGCGGGAAGGTAAACAGCGCTCTGTGTTCCAGCCGCATGCTACGCGCTGCAGCAAGGAGAGTCATGCCGGCCACATGACCACGGAGGCGTCTTCGGGCAGTGCTGGCTCTTCAGCTTTGAAATGGGGATGAGCACCACACCCTAGAGTCGGACACAACTGGACTTAATTGTCAGGGGTCACCTTTACCTTACAGTATGCATTTTGCACAGGGCTTGTGTGGCATGTCAAGAAGCTGGAAAAGTAGAGAGAGAGCATGTAATACGTGTGTCCCCCAATGTCCCCCCCAAGCATCTCACATTTAATCCCATAACCTGGTTCAAGTTTAGCCCAGCATGAGACCTTTACATTTAGAAATTTGTGTACTGAAGAAATGTGTGGCAGAAACACAACAAAGGTGGTGATTGGGAAGCGAATGGGCAAATATGGTCACTTTGCAATACTTTAGACCAGCTCTGTCACACTTCCATCACCAAACTGTTCTCCTGCTGCATGGTTACTTTTCCATATGGTTGCTAATTAATATATTTGACACAGTTGTTACAACATTTCCCTTTCAGGAACACACAAGTAGTAGGAGGCAAGAGAAGGGCTGTGGCTCATTGGTAGAGTGCATGATTTGCATGTATGAGGTCCCAGGTTCAATTCCTATCATCTCCATAAAGGGCAGAAATTAATGTATGCAATTACTACAGATCACTTACAGTACAGATTGCTTGCAGATCACTACCAGTCTGTACAGACAACACTGACTGACAACACTGACTGTCAGTCTGTACTGACAACACTGTATCAGACTACCACAGAGTGGTAGTCTGATACAGTATAAACCAATCCCTGTAACCATTGTTGAGTTTATTTTAAAGTCTATGTTTCTTGGTGGTATATCTCTGAATGCTTCCTGTTGAGGACAAATGTCATGGGTGGCTGTTGCTATTCTTGGAGGCATCTGGCTTGTCATGTTGGAAACATGATGCTGGAGTAGAAATATCTTAGATCCAGTCTAGCAGAGCTCTTCCGTAGCTGAGATGAGAAAGACTTCCGAAGAAGAGAGTTGTTGTCACTGGAATCAATGGAACCTTCAACAAACTGTTTAGAACCAGTATGTAAGAGGCAAAGACCAAAGCTGTAGTAGTATCTTATGTAGCGGCCGCCTAAGAAATATGCCAGATAGCTGATCTATGAAGAGTTTCAAGGGTGGGAGGGTGAATCTCATAGCTGCCCTTAAATCAAACTGAGAGGTGCACTGGTTATCTTTATTTGACAAAAAATGAAATTGCCTTTGAAAAGGTAGCAGTAGCATACACTTTGGGCTCATTTTTTAATATCCTACATGTCCCAGAACTTCAGACTTACTTAATACACTGCATTGCCTGGGGACATCAGCACAAAAAGTCCTGACAAAACTGCCTGATGTAAATGTTGCTGAGCCGTCCTGATCCTCACATGCCTGGAGGCTGCATTTGACAATAATCAGTTGGATGCTACACATTAATGTCGGCACTCCATGACCTGCCGCGGAAAGTGTTGAAAGTCTTTGGGATCTGTATTATATCATAGAGGGCTGTAATGACCGTGTCAGAGAATCTGGATCCGTGGGTGTCATTACAAATAACTCTGGCTGCAGCTCGGCTGGTTTAAGCACAGAAGAGAGACCCAGCTGGCTAGAAGAGTTGAGACATGCGAACGAGATGCATTACCCTACCTAGGTTGCCTGGGGATGCTCTTTGTAGGATTCAGCCAGTCCCACGGGTATGTGAGAAAGGCTTAGATAAATCCCCTTCTCGGGTCCATTATGTTATAAGATTATCCTCTCATTTCAGGCAATGCTTCCTTAAGCCACGTTGGGTCAATTACCACTCAAAACGGGGCACAGAAGAAGAAGAAGGATTGGTGGCAAAACGTAGGAGCAGGAAAAACCCCAATCTCATTGTTGCTTGGATTGCTCGGTATAGCTCCCCCCCCCCCCCGATTTGTGTTCAACATGTCTGAAGAATGTGCAGAGGAAGAGACTATTCTTGCAGGACCTGCCAGAGGCTTCTAGGAACCTTTGAAACCTAATAAGAAAAAATGTTCATTCTGAGTACAAGGAATTCTAAGAATACAACCAAGGGTATTCTCTAGGAACAAATATCTGAGCATGTAACAGGTGGTGAATGATATCTTGCTACAAAACCATCAGGCAGAGAAGTTAATATGGCAGGATGGTGGTGATTGAGGTTAAAGGAAAACAAAAATAACACAAAGATATTAACAGTCCACTGGAACTTTGAGAAGAATTGAATCCTGGAATTCCATTTAGAAGAGCACCTTGAGCAAAGGAAAAACTCAAGTTAGTAAACCAAGCCACATGCCTTTACAAAAAGAAAAGGGGAAAAAAAGATTTCCTTTCAACTGTCTTGTCCATGGTATAACTACAAGACAGTTTCATTGTTTGATTTCACTCCATCTCCCCTAATTATGCCAGATCACATACACCATATCTGCAGGGATAGGTTCTCCCCCCCCCCCCGCAGGTACTGGGAACTGTGGAATGGGGGGAATGCTATCCCCCGCAGCTCCCATGCCCAGTATGTTTCTTCCTGAAACCAAACACTGAAAGCAGCATGCCAGCATCTATTGTAGCAGCAGGCAAGCAGCCTGCATGCTAGAGAGGCTCCATTAACAGGAAGCAGGAAGCTTGGGGTGTTTCCCCAGGAACCCCCCCCCCCCATCTGGTATGCACCCTGACTGGTATGCACCCATACACATAATTAGAATCCTCAATTTGACACTTTAGTGGTAGTGAATTTGGTTTGTGGTATTCTGGCAATATCCCAGAAAGATCGTGTCAAGCCGTTCCATAGACTCCACCTCATTTGTGAATGTTGACAAACAGCTTTCCAGCATCTTCAGTAAAGGCCATAAGATTGCTTATATTTCTGAGATTATCCTTGCTGATTAACAGAACCATCCAATTGTCATTTAAATGGATCGTTTATTTATTATTTATTTACTTGAAATATTTATATCCCACCTTTCCAGAGCTCAAGGCGGTTAGCAAAATTCATATTCAATAAAGCACCATCATAAAACTGCATAAAAATAAATAATAAAACACAACAGGTGGTCAATAAAATTCCCAAGTCTCTGTGCGCTTGCACTAAATATGCACTAAATAGATGGTGTTTCATGGAGTTCAGTTCAGCCATGGCTTTTTTTTAAGCTGATTAGGAAAGACATTTACCATAGCTGGAGGCTCTCCAGCTCCTTCTATAAAGGTTAATGGTAAAACTATAATATTCCTCCTGGCAGTTGGGGGCCGAGGTCTTTCTGATGACTATCACAAGCATATAAATGTTTCAGTCTGCCTGCTGGAGGCATTATTATCCTGGTACCCAAGACTTATTTCTAGGAAGAGTTTGACTGCAAATTCCTCTCGTTCCCTTCTTTCCCTCTGGCTGTAAACTTTCAATACTTTGACAGTCACACAATGTCTTTATCACATCGTCTCCTTGTGTTTTTCTCAGTTTGTGCAATTTTCCAGACATCCCCCCCCAAAAAAACTTCTACATATTGCATAGTTGTAGGAAGGAACGATGGGTGTAAAAGTTGCCTTTTTGAGTGCATATAGTCTCAGAAAACCCTTGGCACCCAGCATGAGAGACATGGGTGTATAAAGAAAAATCAGCATGTGCTCTATCATTTGCCTGAAACATTTTACAACAAACCAGCAATTGCTGGAGTTAGAGAGATGAACTTTAAGATTATAAACTTCCTGTTGCACAGGAGGTGACCAGGATTTCTCAGCATTCCCATTTTCTCTGAAACTCAAAGGCTAACACACAGAGAACAATGTTAGAAAGGAGAGGAAAGGAATAACACTACATTTGTAAAATTCATTGTTTTACTGGAGGATGAAGTATGTAAGTATGTGCATGTTAGGATGAAACAACCCTGGGACTCTTTCCTGAACTAAAACAGACAGAAACTTAATGGCAAGTATTGTCCTTGCAACTGTCACGTTTAGAGGTTTTCAGCATGGTAAGCTTGCCTTTTCCAGGCAAAATTACATATGACAGCAACAGATCTGCAGCTTTAAAGTTGAATCTGCCTGAATCGGATGTAAAGCTGTGTGTGTGCACTTAAAAGCACCAAACAGGCACGTGGGCAGAATGTGCTGAACCCCCAAGTGTTGCTTTCACCTCAACATTGTCTGTCCTCAAACATAATGTTTCCAACAGTTGAGTTCTAATACCAGAAGTGAGTCCAGTTGGAACTGACAGAGAAAAGACTGAAGGAAAAAGGAATGGGCTGGGCTGGGGAGAGGTTGACCTTCTATACTCTAAAGACAGGCAGGGCCGGCCCATCCATGAGGCTGGCTGAGATGGTTGCTTCAGGGAGCAGATTGGTAGGGCCACCCAGAGGCGTCGCTACGGTGGGGGTCGTACTGTAAGTTGCTCCCCGTCCTAGTCCCCGTTTACAAGCCGGCAGGAGGCAGCCCTGCCCCCTTGCCGTCAGAGCCATTCCTTGTGGAGAAGGTAGCAGGCAGGAGACTCCCCGCCTGCTGGCTTCTCTGCACAGAATGGCTCCAATGGCGAGGGGGCGGGGCTGCCTCCTGCCGGCTTGTAAACGGGATTAGGACGGGGCACAAGTTATGGTACGGCCCCCACTGAAGTGCCAACTCTGGGGCCACCTGCACCCTCTGACACTCTAGCCCACTACACTCCTCTCTTCTACTCTTCTGCTCTGTTCCCCTCTTGGTTTTCAAATCCAGGGAGCGGGAGAAGGAGAGCGGTGGCCGCTGAGACACTACTGGGTCAATGGGCAGCGTTTGGCACTGAGAGGTCTTGGGCTGGCCCTGAAGTCTGCCGCCATCATTTGTAGCTTGGCCCGTGGTCTCTTTGAGCCCAATCTTGTAATGTCTTTGTGGGCCCTCCTCCCTGGGTTTCAGCCATCTAGCATGTGAAAGATGTGTGTCCCCTTGCGTTTGAGTTCTGTGCCATTGGTTGGCTTATGTTTTCTGCTATGCGACCAGACTTCTTTATTTCTGTGTTGAGGTTGTTTTATTGCGCTGTGTGGATATTGAGTTTGTATTTTTGTTTCTTGGTTTGGTATTAAATTGTGGTTTGGGCTCTTCCCCTTTGGAGGGGAAAGAGGGGATATAAATATTTTTTGACAAATGAGACAAATTTAGCTTGCTCTGAAGAAGTGTCATCTTGCTTCAAGAAACTTGAGGCAATTAAAGAGGTATCCATCTGGACAAAACACTAATGGAATGTCGAGAGAAGTTTCAAGGAAAGCCTAAGCAGATATGGTTGCACATGCAAATTATGGCCCTTGGTTTTATTTATTTTTTTCTAAATAGTACCTTGAGAGGACCTGAAATGGCATGAAACTGCAGTGTTTGTGGGGGGGGGGGGTGTTAGTTTTTTGAAAGTCAACAAAGGGGTTTTGTTTCAAAAATGTAGCATGTAGAGGGGTGTGATCAGAGTGAGAATCATGATGGAAACAAAGAAGTAAAGACCCCTTAACCCCTACCACAGATTTGGGTCATTTTGGCCCCTCTCCAGCATGCTATTTATAAAAGAAATAAACACAAATTGTCACATTACACATTTGCGGTAACATTTGATTTGGCCCTGAGACTAGTTTAATTTCCCAAGGGGGTTGGCCACACCTCTGATTGCCATCTTTCCATTGCAACTTTGTTGAGAAATGCCTAGAAGTAGCTTGCTACTAGCAAGAATCATTATCGCATGTCATTTCTCCACTCCGCAAATTAGTGGTGTTAACAATAATTTGAAAGTTGCCCATGTTCTTCAGATGCCAAGATGACCTGGGAAAGATCTTATTAGTTCTCTGAACTGAATTTCACTGTGCAAATGTCCCTTTTGGGTGGAAATGAGAAGAAGCAGGAAGAAGAAATGACAGGAGGGGAGAAATAGGATTGGGTCCAAAGCAGGGCAGGCCCAATCATGAGGAGGACTGAAACGGCCACTTTGACCAGCAGACAGTGAATTATGAGAGGTGCTCTGCACCCTGCATCTAGCCCCACCACCCACCCACTTCAGTGCACGCTCTGATTCTTTCAATGAGCAAGAGTACTGTAGGTTCCAGACAGTGGCAACCCATCTCGTCCTCCAGCTTCACTGTCACAAGCAATTACAGCAGCAGTGCTGCAGAAAAAGCATCCGGGCTCCAACAGCTCACCTTTCACGGGCCTCTGTGGTCAGACGAACAAGAAGGAGGCAGAGCTGTGACGCCCCTCCTTACCTCCCACTTTGTTCTTGTCCTGTCACAGCTTCAAATGTGCAGCCTGGGAGGAACATGCTGGGAGTGGAAGAGGATTAGGCTGCTCCCAGCATGTTGCACCCAGCTTGTGTGTTTAAACACAGCCAGGTGAGAAGAAGAAGAAGCAGGAAGCGATAGAGGTAGAGGCAAGGAGGCAGGGCAGAGCTGCTTGAGGATTGCTGTGCTCTACTCCCCTCTCCCTGTCTGCCAGCTGCTTCTTTAAACAGCCGGGCAAGTGAGTAGGAGGATGAGGCAGCAGGAGAAGGAAAACAGCAGAAGGCAGGATTAGGGCACCACCTCAGGTGCCACTAAAATGTTGAGGGTGAGATATGTCCTGATGGGTCCAGCAGATCTGCACCATTTCGGGCAGTGGATCCTCTTGGGCTGCCCCTGTGCCACAGGATCATGCCCCTGAGTACACATTCAAGGTGTTGTGTTTACAGGAACCAGTGCCTGAAGGTTTGTAAGCTAATAACATGTACCCTCAGGTTTTTCAGAGAATGGATTGTGGGTAAGAAGCCTACCTATGTTCAGAGGTATGTATGATTGTGAAAATAATGGCTTGGATGTGTGTAGATGTGAAGTGGGTTTGTGGGCACAATCTTGATTTCCTTCTTCTGTGTGTATGGGAGTTAAACCGGAATTGAGCCTTTGTGAATTGATTTTGAACTGAACGTTTTTACAGTGGTTAGGTAACAATTGCTCATGCAGTTCAAAGATGAGATGAGGGGTGTTTGTTAATTCAACATTTGCCCAAGATTAGATAATAATTGTTCATTCAATTTGTAGATGATGTAGGGGTGTTATAAGGGGAAGGGAACCTTTCCCCCTCTCATTTCCTTCACTTCTGCTTATCACCTTCTCTCCATCCATCCATCCCCTTATCTCACTCCTCTCCCTCTTCTCCTACTTCACTCTGTCCCGACCCTTGATCTAGCTAGTCACCTGCTGGATGCCATCCCATACCATGTTTCCATTGCTGCTATTGCCAGAATGCTTTCTAAATGAGGACCATGGAGAGAGGTAGGCAAGTTTCCTGGGCAGCTTCCTGCAGCAGTTTTCTGCCTTTCTGCCCTGTGGGGTATGACTCCAAGCCCAGCATGGGCAGGGATCCAGGCATTGCAATATGCTGGACAAAGGGCTTCTGAGAAAAGCAGAGCCCTCTCCTTCCTGCTGTATGGATCTAATATCCCAACATGTTTCTGTACAACTCCGAATAAACTTTCTAAGGTCATTACTTTTTCTCCGATCACTGTAGGTAAAGTTCTGGTGGCTGGTAATAACTCTGAAGGTTTCTGGTTGCACACAGGGTGAGTGAACAGGCACTGCTGTATGTGTGCACTTAAAAGGTGCACAGCAAGAACTCCCACCTACTTGCTGTTCTGTCCTTGGCTCTCATCATTCCTCTGATGCTTATGGAAAACAAGCACTTAACAAGGCCCTTTGGAGACTCCCCGTCTCTGACACCGCGGGAAGAGAGTTTGAGAGCTCCTGCAGGAAGCATTCGACCCTCCTCACCCCTGCGTCTTCCTGGGTCTGGCACACATGGAAGGAAATAAAACCTTTTTTTGCCTTTTGATTCCGTTCTGAAATCACTGAACTTTTCCGGAACATTTCCACTGATTATGGTATAATACAGGGGACCATCTTTTTTAAAAAATTACTCACTGATTGATGTAATTTCTATCCAGCTTTTCACCTGAGATCACTGTTAAAATGATGAACATGTATCAAATACAAAAGAAACTTCCATCGCACACAAAGAATTAAAAGCTGGTCAATAACTGAGTGGTGGTTTTGGACTTACCAGGTGTCAAAGACCAGTTGCAGCAGGTTTCACAAAGAGATGATGCCATGCTGTATTTAAAAATGGCTACAAGCGGTGGTATTCACATCTGCAAGGCCGTTTCAGTGAAGGGCCACCATATGTGATGGCTTTAATTGACCCTTTCAAATGTAAATGTAACAAACAACTGTTTGCTTTGCTCTCTTATGTACCATGGAGGTACACTTGCAGAGAGCCAGAGCTGACTGCAGCCTCCTAGGTGAGTGTATGCTTTGTGTACAACCCACAGTTATTGCTGGGTAATGTGTGAAATTACCTTCTGTACTTCAGAAGTTACTTATGCCTAACATATTACCTCAAGTACACAGCAAACCAGCAAGACACATATTTTCAGGAAGCCAACTTTTCAGTGCCTTCTAACGTTAGGGCCATGTTGCTTTCCAAAAATGGGTGGACCATAGCTCAGTGATTGAGCTCATTCTTTGTATAATTAAGACCTGAGATTTGTGGCCCAATCTTTTGGTCCCATTAAAACAGCAGACATTCCCTTCTGCCTTTGTAACTGCAGCAGTGATGCCACAAAAGGTGCGCTGCTACACGGAGCCCGGGAACTAACATAGGAAACTTCCGGATGCTCCAGGTGTTCGCCAACAGATTGCCCAGACCCCCCCCAAGGTAAATACAATGGCGGGAGGGTTCCATGGGCAGTGGGGTTTTTCTGAGCAGATTGGGGGGAGGGAAGGAGGCATGACTTGGCATGGGTATCCCCTCCAGAGCAGTGGCGTTTCTGAGGTTGGGGCCCGCCCGTAAGTTGTGCCCCGTCCTAGTACCGTGTTCAGGAACCGGAGCGAGGAGGCCCCGCCCGCTCGCCGACGGAGCCATTCGCGCAGGGAAGCCAAACGGGCAGGAGACTCCCTGAGCTTCAGGTAAGCGGCCGTGGGTGGGTGGGAGGGAGAGTGGTCCATGGGTGGGTGGGAGGGAGAGTGGTCTGTGGGTGGGTGGGAGGGAGAGTGGTCCGTGGGTGGGAGGAAGGGAGGGAGGGAGAGTGGTCCGTGGGTGGGAGGGAGGGAGGGAGAGTGGTCCATGGGTGGGTGGGAGGGAGAGAGGGAGAGTGGTCTGTGGGTGGGTGGGTGGGAGGGAGGGAGGGAGGTTTAGAACAGTAGATTCGCGGGGGGGGGTGTCAAATTTGCGGTGGGGGGGCAAAAATTTCGGGCGGCCTAACGGCCGGCCCGCAGCCAATTTTCCCAATGGGGAAATGCCCCCCCACCGCAAATAGGTTCCCCACCCCTGCTCTAGAGTGTTGGTCCACTCTCTCCAGTATCAAGGGAAAAGGGATCACTGCACTTGAGGAAGAGTGGGTGCCAACCTTTTGCCCTTGGCTAAGTTCATGAGACACTTGGATTTGTACTCCCCTATTAATAGCACACAGACATTGCTCAAGCAGGCCTTTTTCATCACAATATCCCATCAAAGATAGATAGTGCTTAATGAAAATGTATTGCAGATCGTAATGCAGCCTGTCTGTGTTGAGAGTCACACATTTTAATCATTTAAGGATGTCAGTTAAATATTATCTATTCCCTATGAATATTTGATGCTCATGAAATATTCCTCAGAAAAGTAAAAATAACACTTGCATTTATTAAAGGATTTGACACATGGAATATCATCCCCCAAAATTATTTCAACTCCAGTGCTCTTCGCAGTATGTAGTTGCAGAGCATGACAATCCATAGAAGTTGCTCCGAGTTATAAACACCATGGGCACAATGCTTTCCCATTTGGGGCCACAGTGGTTGTATGCAAAGAGATAGCTGTTGGGCTTAAAGAATCCGTTTCTTCCAACTGCCTGCCTTACTAAAAAAGAAAAAGGAGAATCTGGAAAACTACAGATTGGACAAGTTGACATCTATACCTGGAAAGATCCAGAAGTGGACAATTAAGCAGAATGTCTGAAGTAGCGTAGCTGGTGGGGGGGGGGGCAGGGGCAGATTGCCTCCGTAGCGCTCAGGCAGTTTTCTGCTGTCTCTGTGGAGGGTATGCACAAGCGCTGCAAAATGGGCCCGCCCACCCACCCTCGGTTCCATTCGGATCAAAATCAAACCATTCCAGAAGTGGGTGTGTGTGTGATGCACAGGTGCGGGGGAAGACACGAGGCACCCCCTCCCCCCAGGCAGCAACTGGGCTGGCGTACCTCCGAATGTCTGTGAGCACTTTGAAAATAATGAGATGAGTTTTAAGAGCCAGATGGGTGCATCAAGAACAAGGTATATCAGACTAATCTCCTCTCCTCTCCTCTCCTCTCCTCTCCTCTCCTCTCCTCTCTCTCTCTCTCTCTCTCTCTCTCTCTCTCTCTCTCTCTCTCTCTCTCTCTCTCTCTGATAGAATGACTATCCAGTAGATCATGGGAATGCAGTGGACATAGTGTATCTATGATTTCAGAAATGCATCTGACGGCACAATACTGCCTAACATTAGGCTGGCATCGCCTAAGGAGTCGCAAACGTGCCAGAAAGTACATTTGCAGCTCCTTGTGAGTAAGCTTGCGCCGCTCACTCCAACACTTAACCGAACCTGCGCTGGCCACTACAGGTAAGTCCCATGCACAGGGACAGGGGGAGGGCGGGCAGGAGTGGTGAGGGAGGGGGGCATTGGCTGGCCTGGGCTGGGAGGGGGTAGGGTTATCGGCACTGAGTTGCGCCAAAATCCTATGCCCCGTCACAGCCTGGGCCGGCCTTACATTGCCTCCCCAAACTTGCGCCAACTCCAGAGCTGGCACACATTCAAGGGTGCCCATTGAGGCCTCTGGTGCTTACACCAGGGGAAGGGGATGAATGTTGTAGCCCTGCCACTGCGGAGCCCGGGCTATGCCAACTCTGGCAAGTTGGCAGTGGGGTCATGTCATGGGCGGGAGAGGGAGGGCAGGTTAGGTTTTGTGGTGGGTAGGGGAGAGGGCAGGGTTCAGTTCAGGGGAGGGAGATAGTGAATTCCAGAGGCAGCAGTTTGCACCAGGATCCTTTCCTATCTTTCCCAGTCCATCCAGTCTCTTTCCTCACCTAGTACTTAAGCCAGCTCCATAGCTGTCATAGGTTGAAGGAGACATACTTACCTATATGGAAGTAAGTAAAATGTTTTTAACTCACCTCTGTTTTGCCTTCTCTCCCCCCCCCCCCCAGCATGCAGTGCAGCCTTTGTTGGTGCAGCTGCATATTGTGGACTGACAAGGGATAGGATTGGGCTGTTACATAGTGAGGGGTCTAGAAATCACATCCTAGACAGACAGCTAAAGGAGCATAGTATGTTTTACCTGGAAAAGAAAAGACTAGGGGGAGATATGAGAGCTGGCTTGAAGTATCTGAAGGGCTGTCACACAGACGAAATACAGTAATGAACATAAGAAGAGCCCTGCTGGATAAGGCCAAAGGCTCGGCCCTCCATAGTTACTCCACTCCTTATGACATATTAGACAGTACTGCTGCCACTGGTAGCAGGGTTTCAGGGCCCACCCAGCCGGGAAGGCTTTCTGATAACCTGTTTTCCCCAAAATAAGACCTACCCTGAAAATAAGACCTACCGGTAGTTTGGAGCTCACCTGCCAATACTCACCTGCTCTATTGCTGGACATGAGAGATTGGGTCAATGGTTCTACAGGCAATGGAGTCACAAGAAATTCAGGCTGGAATGCGGGGTTTGGAGAGTTATGACGGATTTCCAGAAGAAGATGACATGATGCATTTGGATAAGATACAGCAGCCCACCTCACGGAGCTGCTGCTTGTTGCCCTCGGCCAGCCCCGTCTGCACCGGACAGGGCTTGGAGGTGGAATCAGCCGATTGGCTGCTCCTATCTCTGGGCGGAACTGGGGGGGGTGGAGCAAGCGAGCCTGCTTGCTCCCCTCAGTCTCATCCCTGAGAACGGCGCTGCAGGGAGCATCGTTACGAGGTTCCCTGTGTAGGCCTTGGCATTGCAGCTTTCCGCGTGGGATGATTAGCGTGCCTTTGAAGCATCGGCTGGCTGGTGATCAGCTGGGAAGCGTCATGGGCTCTGCGGGGGCTCTGATCCCCAAAAGTGTATTTAAACTGTCTTTGGAGGATCCATTTTGGAGCATCTCATTCTCACTTACTGCCTGTGTACTATGGCGTTTTGTGGAGTTGGCTTCCTGGGCTGAACTGCCCTGATGCCTCCCAGCCAAGCCTGGCTGGGTGGGCCCCTGCACAGCATCCCTGCCTGGGATGGCTGAAAACCTTATTCCATCTGTGGTGAGTTATTTAAGGAAATGTTAAGCTTAGGAGTTCTCTTTTTTGTGTTATGTCTGTTATTTTGTATGTTGTTTGTATGCCTTATGTATTTAGCAGTTTACTGCCTTATTTATTCCTGTGTCTCTTCTATGCCTTTTACATAGCCTAAATTAAATAAAACAACTCTATTTTATACACTGTGGTTTTCCTTTGAACCAACCCAAGCTAAATCCAAAGTCTACGCTGGCCACACGCTACCCTGTTCTCTTTCACGTTGGGTCATTTGGACTGCCCTTGTTCAGGGAGTCACTTGACCAACGGTCCTGTACTCTGCAGCCCCCCCCCGGAAGCTGGGGTTTGGGGGGAGCTAGGAGGCCCCCAGCTGGTGGCAGTCTACCGTGGTCCCCCTTGTTTTGGGGGTGCCCCCCTCCTTGGCTAGGTTGGGGGGGAAAGGAGCAAGGGGGGAGTGGTGCACGCCAGTTTGCTGGCCTTGTTCTGTGCTGGACTCAGGGTGGCCATAAACCCCCCTTCTCTACAGCGATCTCCTCCAGATTAGGCAGTGGCTACCGGGGATCGCTATCCTTTGGTCCAGCCTTCTCCCCAGGAGGGTGTGGTGGGGAGCATTGAACCCCCACCGGTTCGACCTCGCCCGCAAGAAGTTAAATGTGTATCTGAGGCGTTTTATTTTTGAATTGGGGGGTGGTTTCATTCCCCATCAGGGTTTTATTTTTCGGGCCTCGCACCTTTTTCGCAGCGATGGAGTTCACCTCTCCACGGTGGGTGCTGACCTGTTTTTATCTGATCTGCAGCAGGGCATTAGAGAATTTTTATTTAGTTGGGCGGCGGGGGTCAAGCACTAGGCTGACCTCCCCCGTGTGGTAGGTGGCATGCAGGAGGGGTAGCCACGGAGGGCTTACTCAGCATGCATCCTGAGGTAAGCAAGGTCGGGGGTGATGCTCAGATGATGCCAAACCAGATGGTTGAGGCAGGCTGGCAAACCCCCAGGCTGGATTTGCAATGATCACCTTAAGGAATGTCCTGAGGTTGGTCAACGCT
Source organism: Plestiodon gilberti rubricaudatus (assembly GCA_026170595.1). Classification (NCBI taxonomy): domain Eukaryota; kingdom Metazoa; phylum Chordata; class Lepidosauria; order Squamata; family Scincidae; genus Plestiodon; species Plestiodon gilberti. The sequence goes on along the minus strand of JANXHW010000001.1, from coordinate 250,191,947 downwards.
GTTCAGCTGCCTCGACCCCTTTGGGGGTTGGCAGGGATAGGCAGCTCGGTCGTGGACCGAGTGGGCCTGGAGCCAGGATGACTCATGTCCGTGTAGAACTTGGGGGAGGCAGATGGCTAGGTACTGTTTTCCCCAGCCTAGCCGTCTGCACGCCTAATTGGGGGGTGCTCAGAGTTAGGGCCCTGCTGCATTTTGTTCCTCGTTCAATTATAATAAAAGCAACCCATATCTTCCAAGCACCTGTCTGGTGTGTTTATTGGGAGGGGGGGTCCAGGGTAAATGTAAATTGTTGTACCGGTACATTAAAAAAATAAGATATCCCCTGAAAATAAGACCTACTGCATTTTTTGGAGTCAAAATTAATATAAGACCCGGTCTTATTTTTGGGGAAACAGGGTAGGTGTGGGCCCTCAGCCAGTCCAACCTGGCTGGCTGACCCCTATCTCCATCCCTGGTGCCATCTCATTTTGGGGGGGGGTGTTGGAAAGGGAGCATAAACTGGGGGGGAGCAAGATTCACAGAAACGTTCAAGGCTTGATTTTAGAATATATTCAAGATGAAATGGGGAAAAATAGGGTATTTTAAGAAAATTAGTTATGATTACCTAGTAGCTGCATATTTGTCTCTACATGGCAATTTGTTGCTTCAGGGGGGAGGGAGAGGTTCAAATGGGAAAATAGCATGAGGAAAAGGATTAAACGCCAATGGACCTGCTCCAATTTGCCCTCACTTCGGCGGTGGAGTGAGGGCTGCCGGCCTCCGTGCCGGTTAGACTGGTGGAGCACACGTTCCGCCGGTCTAAAGTTAGTGTGGATTGCGCTGTCACTCTATTGCTTTTTAAGTTGGTATGGCCATTAAGTTTCTAAATGTTAATGGGGAGATGGTGCCTCACACAATTGTCCCTATCACAGAAGATGGAGCCTGCCTGTTACTGTCCCTCTCCTATCTCATGTAAGACACTCACCTAATGGCTAGGGAGATGCGTGAGCTAATCGTGAGGCATGTGGTGGACAACTGGGAGGAGTTCTCTATCATGTTCCATGACAGCGAGGGGGACAACTCTCATTCGATGGAACCATGACTTTTAGTAAATGCAGGGTGTCTTACGTGGAGTGGTTGTGCTACATTTAATTGGTTCATTGCAATCAAAGGAAAGTTTATTGAAGATAAAATGGATTTAATGCTATGGTTGCTATGGTATTTTCCCATCAACTTTAAAATGAAATGACTTTAAACAAATGACTTTAACAGCGCAATCCTATCCAATTTACACCACCAGTGTAACCAGGGGTGCAGCAAGAACGGGAGGCCCCAGGCCTTGGAGGGGAGAGGAGATTTAAATCCCCTTTGAATCCCCCTTTGGAGGGGACTTGAATCCCCTTTCCATTCTGGGGCCTCCCATTCTCGCTGCACCACTGGTTACACCGGTAGTGTAAGTTGGATAGGATTGTGCTGTGAGTGAGGATTTACGTAGATCTGGACGTGTTTGACAACAAATGTCTGGGTCTGATGGATGATTTGGCTTGTAGGGTTGTCCTTATACCTACTTGTTTAGTTCTCCAATTAGTATATGAACAAAAACAAATATTCTTTTTATCCATCCCCGTCTAAACTCTTGGCCTCAGCCGTATACAGTAATATGGGGAAGTCTGGCACAGGCATGGATTAATTTTGTCATAAAAGAAAAATCTCCCTGACTCGCTGGTTTTACTGCCACTGTTTTTCTCTCTGCACTGCTATAAAAGAGAATAGATCAGAGCTCTGGCTTTTAACTTCTCCACACTGTTTAGTTCATTCACCTCTCTCTCCATCCTCTCTAAAGATTAAAAAAATCAGGGAGATAACTTAGCCATTCCCTGTGCAGTTTTCAAAGTTTTGTTCACTTTCAACACTGGGGAACAGGTATAATCTGATGGCCAAATATAAGCTGTGAGCTAGGAAGTTACTGCTTCAGATATTGCCCCAGTCACAATACTCCCTAGGAGGCCTTTGGCAACTCACTGTTCTGTCAGTCTCACCACATGCAGCCTCTCAGCTGCAATTCAAGGAGGAATTTTAACTTAGTGGTAGAGCAGCACATGTGTTTCCTGCAAAAAGTCCCAGGTTCTGTCTTCAGGTAAGGCTAGGACAAATTTTTCCTGAAGGCCTAGAGAGCCTCTGTTAGTCTGAATAGACAATACTGGTAGATGGGCCAGTAGTCTGACTGTGCAGGGCATGTTTCTAAGGCATGTTTATATAACAACCTATCCATGATGGCAGGTGATGCAGGTTGCACTAGAGCAGGGGCAGAGATGACGGGCACCCTCCCGGCGCCCAGGCATGTGGGGGCGGGGCCTGCGTGCATCATGTCGATGCGCCCCTCGCGTGACGTCGACACCCCCCCGCCCATTTTGCGCTCATTTCGGAGCCGAACGGGCTCCAGGGAGGGAGGGAGGGCCGATCCAGTGCCTCGGTTTGCTTTGGTGAGTTTCCCCGAGCACGCCCACCCTCCCACCCGAGCGCCTGGAGCTCCTGCTCCACGCGCTCCACCGCAGTTCCGCCGCTGAGCAGGGGTTCTCAACCCATTCGTGGTCGAGTACCACCTCCATCGCCACTCTCCTGCTGCGTACCACTGGAAGTGACTGGCAATGAAATCATCGCCAGTTACTTCCAGTTTTCCAGGTTTTCGGAGGCCAGAAAATGCAGATAGGAGACTCTGGACAAGTGGGAGGGTCCTTCTCAGCATTCCTGAGAGGCTCGACCAAAGGCAGGAGCTTCCTGGGAGCGAAAATGCCATGTTGGAGTGGGTTCCAGTGGTGCGACAGTCCAAGTACCACCAACAGTCGGCAAAAGTACCACTGGTGGTACTAGTACCACTTGTTGAGAACCCTTGGTGTAAGGCATGTTTCTAAGGGAATGATATAACAATAGTGACTTAAGTTAAAGGTCTCTGGTAAAAATTATTGAGATGATGTGTGTGATTTGCTCTGAGCTAGAAAGCAGTACAGGGGGATCGCCGTATCCGCGGGGGATACGTTAAGAACATAAGAAGAGCCCTGCTGGATCAGGCCAAAGGCCCATCTAGTCCAGCTTCCTGTATCACACAGTGGCCCCACCAGATGCCTCAGGGAGCACACAGTCAGACTACTGGCCCGGCTACCAGTATTGTTCCAGTCCCCACTGTGGATACTTGAACTGCAGAAAGGGGCGAATGCCCCCTCCGCAGTTTTCAGAACCCCCCTGCGGGCCGGCGCCCCCCCATGGGCTGGCACCTCCCACACCCTCCACACACACCCCCGGCACTTACTTTTAGGAGAAACCTCCGGTTTTTTCTTCAAAAGTTCCAAGTGTGCAGCTTCCTTGCAGGCCTGACCAACAAGACTTAGGTGCTAGCTAGAGTCTCAACAAGGTTGCAGAGATTCTAGCTAGCACCTAAGTCTTGTTGGTCAGGCTTGCCAGGAAGCTGCACACTCGGGACTTTTGAAGAAAAAAATGGAGGTTTCTCCTAAAAGTAAGTGCCTGGGGGGGGGGGTGCGACCCGTTTCGTCTGTTAAGAAAGTCGATGTTACTCAATCTTGAGAATGACTGGCTTAGGTTTCTGAAAGTACCCAGTGATGTTTCAAGGAAGTGGAGGGGTTTCCAGCTCTTCTAGGTGGTCTGGGAGATGGAAGCCCCCCACGCGGAGACCACGTGATCTGGACTGACCCCGCCTCCTGACGACAGAGGGCTATTTCAATGATACTATGAGCTCCTATTTCGATTCCAGTTTTGGTCACCTCACTTAATGGTTCTGGGAGAATCTCTGGCTACAGCTAGCTTTTAGTGAGAATTACGTGTACTGATAATGGTCTTTGCAATAAAGAGGCAGTTTATGTTGCTATATCTTCTCAATTTAGTGGTTTCATTTCAATATATCAAAGAACTCTTTCATTGGAGGCTACAGACCTAGCACCATCTGCCAGCAATGAATTTAGTCTAAATTAAATGAAGAATATTCTATCTGCCAATATTATCTAGCTGTGGAGTGAAATATATTACCTCAGGGCCATTTTCAAATGGCTTTGAGTGTTACTAAGATGGGAGTTCAGGCCACAGTCGTTACAATAATAGAATTTGAAAACATTAACACACAGCCAATAACGTTCTGTCACTGCAACTCTGTTAAGGGCAATAATTGATAGAAGGTCACTGGTCCCTCAAAGCAAAGTATAAATATTTCAGGAAGTTCTTGACTGACTTGCAATGAAAGCCCTCTAGATTTAAAAGTGAGCTAAGAAACAATGTGAGTAAATGTCTGTCCCAACAAGTACAAATATTCTAATAGATACAGTATATTTTGTTAAAGGAATCTTTTGGCTAAGGACAATCCAGCGCAAAAAAAAAGCACCAGGGGAGCGCGTCCTCCCCCGGTGCTGGGTGTCGCAAAAGTGCCATAAAGGCAAAGCATTTCCCTCGAGGTGCTTCCCTTTCACTCGAGGTGTACCTGGGGTGCCCCGGGGCAGCCCGGGGCCTGCCAAGGATACCACTGCTGGCCCTTTAGGCTGGCCAGATATCCTTACACAGGATTGGGCTGCCCAAAGTAATGAAAACAGGGACAACCGGCCCAATCCTATTAGGGCCTTATAGCGCCAGAAAGTGTTCCAGCAACGTTGCTCCTTTACAGATATTTCAAAGCCTGACATGTCATTCACAAACAGCTAGTGACCAGGTCCGCGCGCCATTGAGCTGTCCACATCCCCCAGTGCTGGTAAGTCAGTGCAGGGCATCAAGAGGGAGGCGGGGAAGGGGAGGAATGGGGCGAAGATCGGGGCAGTGGTGCCACCAATATCCTACCTATCCCCTTTCCTGGCTTCAATCCAGCTTCCTTTATCCACTTGGACTTGCACTAGCTATATAGCTGGCGCTGGTCCGAGTGGACCCATTCAGGTGGTGAGAGCTTACCCCCTGGCAAAGGAAAAAAATGTTCTGTTCCCCGGAGGGGAACTCCAGGGTCTGAAACTCCCCCACAGGACACAGTGTGCGCCCCATTGGCACAGCTGCATAGGAAGTTACATTGGATTGAGCTGTAAAAGACAGAACTAAAAATGAATTCTGAAGCTAGAAGGTAAAAAATTTGAGGTGTACCAAATCAGTATTTCAAAAGTTTCAAGAACAAATTTAGTATGAAAACACAAGTTTAAGGCTGAACTAGCCATTCGTACATGAATATGACCCTCTTTTTCCTTGTCGGAAGAAGCTTTTTTGTGGGTAATGTTTAATCTCAAAGTAGAGATGTCACAAATGTTCTAACAAGGGAGCTTGAAATATTGTTCTGCTCAAATATTTGCAAATATTTATGTTCGAGACAAACATAAACGTGCGAACAAAAGTTAGACATTTTCTGAGCAAATCGAAGACTCATAAGAACATAAGAAAAGCCCTGCTGGATCAGACCAAAGGCCCATCTAGTCCAGCTTCCTGTATCACACAGTGGCCCCACCAGATGCCTCAGGGAGCACAAGACAACAAGATACTTGTATCCTGTCGCCCCTCCCTTGCACCTGGCACAAAGAAAACCTACTCCTACAACCAGGAGGTTGCTTATGGCTTGTAACCAGTGATGGACTTTTCCTCCATGAATCTATCCAAATCTCTTTTAAAGGCATCTAGGCCAGATGCCATCACCACATCCTGTGGCAATGAGTTCGCAAAGGAACGTTTTTATTTGATCCTTTGTACATCTTTTGGAGCATCCAGTGCTCAGAAATGTTCAACTTTTGTGAGTGTATTTGAGCATTTATGAGCAATCAAACTGAAGATCCTCACAGGCTCAATCATTTGAGGACATTCACTTGGAACGTGAGCTTGATTTGATTTCAAGTTGGAAACTGGGATGCTCATGCCCCCCTACTAATTTGACCTTTAGATTAAGTGCTTGGTGCAGTTCATTATTTGTAGATCAGAAACTGTTCAAACTAGACATCTGAGAACATTTCTATAAAACCTAGACTATTCAATTACATTCTGTTGGACTGCTAAATCTTTTCTGAGTGTGAAATTTTTGTAGAATTTTCTCTGCTTCTTTAAAAAATAACATTCAAACATAAAAAATGCAAATTCAAATGAAAAAATAAATTCAATAAAATTAACACTATAGATTTTACCATCAATTAAAATCAGAGAATCAATGCCACAGATTTTCTTGCACAGCGAAGACTGATTTATTTTGGAAACCATTTATTTTATGAACACCGTCCATCCCAGAAACTTTGTTGAGCAATCTGCCTCAGGGAGCTTACAACTTGGCATTTAACCAGAGGAAGCAATGGGGGTGGGGGCGGAGGATGGAGGCAAGTGTAAACAGGAAAGTATTTGTTGTTGTTCAGTCGTTAAGTCGTGTCTGAACCTTCGTGATCCCATGAACCATATCCCGCCAGGCCTTCCTGTCCTCCACTATCTTCCTGAGTTCGCTCATTTTCATGTTCGTTGCATCGGTGACGCTGTCTAACCATCTCATCCTTTGCCTTCCCCTTCTCCTTTTGCCTTCAATCTTTCCCAGCATCAGAGTCTTCTCCAGAGAGTCCTCTCTTCGCATTAAGTGGCCAAAATATTTGAGTTTCAGCCTCAGTACCTGTCCTTCCAGGGAACAGTCAGGGTTGATTTCATTTAGGATTGAGTGGGGAAACAGGAAAGTATACTCCTACTGTATATCCTGTTATATTACACATACCTTCTCAAGAAATCATTCCATATTTAGTGAGAATGGTAGACTTCTGTGCTTTACATGCATGGAGTAGATCTCAGACATCATTTGCTTAGGGATCTTTCAGCTATATATGTTGAAGTAAAGAGGATACAGGAAAGAAAAATGACACTTCTGCCATCACTCCCACAAGGAAGGAAGGAGAAGTCACTGGTGTATTATCTCAGTGGTTGTGATAAATTAACCCTGACATGCCGCCAAACTTATGTGTATTAATAAGTTTCTCCTCCTGATCCCCAGTGGCAGTCAGATGGGTTCATTGGTAGATTGTGGTGGACATTTAAATGTCTGAGTTGGGCAAGTGGACATGAGCTGTCATAAATTATTAGCTCTGCTGAAGGAACAGTGCCAGAAAGTATCTGGCTGATGACTTAAGAGACACCTAGTAAGCAAAATCAAAGCCCTGCTTGCTTGGCAAATCGTGGAGCCATGCTAAGAGGTGTCCAAACACAGTGACCAGTGCAAGATGCTGCGACTTTTCTACAGCTGGAAATTAAAAGCTATTTGCTGTTAGTGACTTGCGTTTAGAACTCCGTGCCCAATATGTAATTTTCCAAGTACCTAGCTCCACATAATACCTTAAGGCTGATTCACACTACACTTTTCCAGGCGCGGATGCCCCTGCCCCTGCCCCAGCACGCAGAGCTGGCCGGAAGCCCTCCTGCTGTCCCGCCTTCTTATGAAGGTGATTGGAGGTAGTTCAGATTGGCATGCAGCCACTCTCCCTCCCTCTCATCCGATTTGTAGGCTGCAGTAGCTCCGCGAACCCGCCCAGCTCCGCGAAGCCCTACCCCTCAAAAGATGAGGGGAAGCCATTTTTCCAGCCTCTGCATTGCAGAGCTCGCAGCTGCTCCGCAAGCTTCTGAAATGCTGTCAAAGATCTCCGCGCTACGCTCCGGAGATCCGTAACGTGCCTGGATTTCTGTAGTGTGAATCAGCCTTTAGGAGTGAGTGAGTGAGTGAGTGAGTGAGTGAGTGAGTGAGTGAGTGTGTGTGTGTGTGTGTGTGTGTGTGTGTGTGTGTGTGTGTGTGTGTTTTCTGGTGATGTGAGAAACTGCTCTGACATGGGTACAGTGGTATTTGTTTTAATGGCTATCTCTACGAAAAGCAAGGGCTGTATTGCCTAGAATGGGTTAGCAAGAGACTAACCCATGGAGAGGGGAAATGCACTGATTGCTTGCTTTGCATCTCCTCAGTCTGTTACTGACTCTTTCATGTCTTTCAGTGTCCGTGTCATTTCATTTCATTGCCATGTAGTACAGCTCTGGGAATGATCCCCACTCCAACTCAAACATGGAGAGGAAAACGAGGGCTATCCATTTTGAATCTGAGCACCACAGTCACCCACCAACAAAAAAGACCTAATCTTGCCTACTGATTGTTTTGGCAGTTGGCTCAGGCTGCAAAGGCACTGGCTATTTTGCCTCTATCACATTGTTGCCCACCACCAAAACAACTCCCAGTCTTTTCCTGCTAGCTTTATGTTTGAAGCTCTTGGGCAGGGGGGGGGGGGGGAGGAATGTCCCCACAATTATGCTTGGCTTCCAAGACTCCCCCCTCTCCACTGAGGACAACAGAGGATTGTCCCTCCATCCTATAGGTGGTAGGGGAGGGGAAGTAGCTCAGTGGCAGATCACAGGATCTACATGGAGATGGTCCTAGACTCACAGCAAATCCTGCGTAAGTTTAGAGCAGTGGAGCACATGCTCTGCCATTCTAAACTGTCGCAAACGTGCCGTAAAGCACGTTTGCGACCAGTGGTGTAACAACGGTGGTGAGAAGGCAAGTAGTTGTGCAAGACTCTGTTACACTGGAGTGAGCGGCCCCTCCCCCTTGCTGTTGGAGCCATTCCAGCAGCAACAGTGAGTGAGTGAGGGAGTGTCCTGCGTGTTGCCTTTGCTGCCAGAATGGCTCCAACAGCAAGGGGGAGGGGCCGCTGACTCCAGTGTAACGGAGTCTTGCACAACTACTTGCCTTCGCACCACCCTTGTTACGCTCCTGTTTGCGACTACTTTTGAGTAAGGGCCGCTGGCACAGAGGCCAGCATCCCTCACTTTGCCACTGAAGCGACCCAGCCACCGCCGGGGAAGGTAAGGCACATGCAAGCATGTGCGGTAGGGGTCGGGGATGTCAGCCGCCACAACCCTGTCCCATTCCTGGGCTCGGCAGCCATTACACAGCCACCTCGGAGTTACGCCAGCTCTTGAGCTGGTGGGAATCTGAGAAGGCCCATTGGGGCCTCCCAGCTCTACACTGAGGGAAGGGAAACCCTTCCCCCGAGGAGACCTCCTGGCCGCTCTGGAGCAGCCCAGGGCAAGAATAGGATCCTGTGGGCAGCTCTAGGGCCGCCCATGGATCTTTAGACAGGATTGCACTGTCAATGTGTGGCACTTGCCAGTCTGAAAGATGCCCATCTGGAACTTTGGAGATCCTGTCTTCTCACTTTAATGGGAATAAGTTCTCTTATATGCATGTATATTGCAAGGACCTGACCTTGCAATCAAGGCCTACAGGTCTTATTCAAATGATGTGCCCTCATGTGGATGTCTACGAACACCAGACATGCTTGGTGGAAAGGGAATGCCTGCTCTCATTCCCCATCATAAATATGAGCTAGATTGGGGACATTAGATTGCTGACAGTCAGTCAGCATGGACACTATTGAACTAGATGGACCAATGGTCTGTCTCTGTCTCTAAGGCAACTTCCTATGTACCCTATGTTTATTCAGAGTAAGGTCTACTGTGCTTAGTAAGGCTTAAGGCAGATCCACACCGCACGCATCTCGTCGAGTATGCGTCCGGTGTCCCGCCCCCAGGTTCAAACAACGGACTCTGATTGAGTGATTACGAACGCGAACACCGGCAAAGTGGAGTTTGCCAGTGTTCGCATTCAGCCAATCAGAGCCCGTTTTGTGGGGGCAGAACCTGGGGGCAGGACACTGGGCACGTGTGTGCCGAGCCGCGTGCAATGTAGATCCTTCTTTACTCTCAGGGTAAGTGTGCTCAAGAAAATGGGCAGGATCTTGGTGACTATATGTTTTGACTTGGCTACCAAATAAGTTTCTGTCATTTCTGTTATTGGGGGCTGGGCATTTGAGAACACTAAGTAATTTAGTTTTGATGTGTATGCTAACGTTTCTGCCTAAATCAATAATTGCTTACCACAGTTTTTGGCTAAGAATGCCAGAATTGATTTTCAAGGTAGATTTGCATTTGATAATAAATATGAAGCTTTGTGTTCCCTATCAGCCATTTTTTCAGGGCAACAGCCTGACTGCAGTGCAAGGATCTTTATCAATCTTGATAATTGTTGACAGATAGCCAAAATTACAGAGCTTATTGGTATGTTGAGCCAGGATTACATATTTACAAAAGAAATGAATGACTTTTTATGAGGTTCTGTGATATTCTATCAATTATTCCAGTGGTATTTTATAATGACATGCATCGTCTTGTCATTTAGGCAATGCTCACAAACACACTTGGTAAAAAGTTAATTCAGTAGAAATCAATGGGGCAAAGGAATCAATGTATCCCAAGGCCTGGGTAGCAAAGGCAAATTAAGGGGAGGGATGCTTTTGCATGGAAGGACCTACCTTGTAGTTTTTGTATGTGTGTATGATTAGCTACTGTTTTAGGGAACAGACCTGTATATTTTATACTTTGTCTTTGGAAAGGAGGTTAGGAAAAAATTGCATTTTTAAAAAAAACCCAGCCCTTTAATCCTATGACAGTGAATGACAGATATTGTATATGTCCGGAGGACTGTCCGTATTTGTAACCCATTTCATTATGTACAAGATAGGTGTGTTTTAGCAGGAAGGTATGTGCTTTGTATGGGTGAACATAGCTGTCAGATAACTTGGTCACATATTCCTAACCAGTCCTAGAATAAAACAGCTGTGTTTTTTGTTGTGATACACTTTAATAAATATGCTGTATATTTGCCAAGCAGAATGAGCTGCATGTATTTTATATCTGGATATCGGTACAAAAAGAAGCAACCTGTCATCTCATTTGTTTTAATGGGACTAAGCTCCCTTGTACACAAGGATCTGGGAAGTGACTGAGCTTGCAATCAAGACCTATGCAGGTCGTATTCAAATGGCATGCCCTCATGCGGATGTCTGAGGATATCAGAGATGGAACAGGCATGCTGGGTGGGAAGGGAATGCCTGCTCTCTATCCCCACCATGCATTTGAGCCAGATTGGAGACATGTATTGTTTGATGTGATCAAAATGTAATGTTTATAAATAGACATGCGCACAGTACACACACACACACACACTCACTCTCTCTCTCTCTCTCTCTCTCTCTCTCACACACACACACACACACACACACACACACACACAAGAATTCTGTTGTGCTCTTGAATGTATTTTCATATTGAAAAAATAACCTCATCATTTATAATCTCAACATTTCTCCAATATAAGAAGTCCTGAATCACCAAAGCACAAGTTCAAAGCACTGGAGAAATGATAAGACTGTGTGCAGAATAATACATTTGTGTAGGCTCATTGGAGGTTTTTCTTTCCTCCATCTGTATTTGAATTTGAAGTCACACTGAATGAGCTTCCCTCTTTCTCGTTGGCACAACGTCTGCAGATGGTGAATTATGACTAAATACCAAAACGTTATTTAATGCAGCCTGGAAAGAAAGTCATGAATGATAGCCCATTACCACTTTACGCCCAAAGATCATTCTCTAAGTTCAAGGCTATTCTCTTAGCCATGCCAGGAAAAATTACACAGGCACTACTAGTTTTTATAACCCCCTTAGGCAATACAGGAGCAATAAACATGATGGGAATGAAGTCTCACCATGTGTATCTAATAACACCAAGGAGAGGAACTAGAATCAGTGCTGACACAGCGTTCAGCTTGTATTAAAGGTTTAACATATTATTCCTATCCATAGGAGCATCTTCATTGGCCTTTATAAACCACACGGAATCAGTGTGAGACACAACAGACCCAAGGCACATACGGTGGTCAGTTCAGTGCCTGGTTTTATCCCACATAAAATAAGGAAATAGCAGGGAATCATATGCACCAAAACAAGTAACAAGGAAGATACAGCAAGGGACAAGTATAACATGCAAAATTAAAAGTCCTAGATAGTGGTTTCCTCCCCCGACCCTTGGTTTATACATCTAAAGAACTGCAGAAAGAGGGTGGTTGTGCTGGAAACGTGGTCTGAGTATCAGATCCCAAGGAAGCATGTAACTCTAAAGAAAAGTATCTCTCTGAATTTGCCAGCTTGCTTGACATACCAGAAGGATAATGGGGTGGAATAAGTTGTTTGAGGATTGATGTTCAAGTTGATGTCATGGCAGATGTTCCCATAATTTATAGTAATTGTTGCTGCTCATAGGGCCAACATAAGGCACAGAGCAATCTGCAATCACAGAGCTGGCATGCATCTGAGGAGGCCCATAGGCAGTAGTGTAACGACGGTGGAGCACGTGGTTCAGCCGAACCAGGCGCCCAACACTGCGGAGGCGCCGCGGCAAAGCCGCGGTGCCGGCGCCGGACTCGAGTCCGACTCGAGAGACTCGAGTTCAACTCGAGTCCGACTCGAGAGACTCGAGTCCGACTCGAGTCCGAGAGACTTGGGGAAATTGAAGGAGGGGGCGGGGAATTGAAGGAGGGGGCAGTGGGCACACTCACAGTCAACCAGCTTGTCTTCCGGCTGCGCAGGGAAAAGAAGTCTGGAAGTGACGATATGACTCACTGTGTGTGCTCCCTCTTTCAATTCCCCGCCTCTCGGAGTCCGAGAGGCGGGGAACTGAAAGAGGGAGCACACACAGTGAGTCACATCATCACTTCCAATGCGCCTGGCCTGCTGCGCTGTCGGCTGCCGGTGCTTGAACAGAACGGGATGGAGGTAAGCAGCCGGCCGGGTCCACGCTGGGGGGGGTGCCCAGTGCAGGGTCCCACCGGGTCGCCCCCTCGGAGCGCGGCCCCCCCCGGAGTGCAGCACCCCCCAGGAGCGCCAAATATTTACTATCTAGGGCGCCAAATTCCCACCCTGAAACGGGCGCCAACTAACAAAGTTACACTACTGCCCATAGGCACCGGACTTGCCAACACCCGGGGAAAGGGATGAACATCCCCTTCTCCTGAGGAGCTCCCAGGCTGCTCCGGGGCAGCCCGGGAATGGCTTAGGATACAGCAGCCAGCCCTTTAGGCCTATCGTGTATCCTTACACAGAATTGCACACACTGGCAGTTCCCTATATGTGCATCATGTTAGTGCGCAGCTTAGAGCCCAATCCTATCCCCCCCCCCACTGGTGCAGCCGTGAAAAATGAGTGTGCTGTATCCGGGGGGAGCAGATCAGGAGGTTTCAGAAGTGAACGGAGATTTAAATCCCCTTACACCTCTGTAAACCTCCTGCTCTGCAAAGAGTATATTCAGACCTGTGCCAGCAAAATCGCTGGTGCAAGTCTGAGGAGAGAAGGGGGCGGGAGGCTGCAGAAAAGGGGGATAGGTTCTGGCACATGCCATTGCTGTCGGATTCACTCCCTCCCACAGCCTCCCCATTTCCTGTTCCTCACCCATCCCCCACTGCCTTACCTGCTCTGGTGGGTGTAGGTAGCTCCGCCAACAGAGTTGTAAAGCCTTGCGCGCACCAGCCCAGCCCTTAATAGGACTGGGACATTAATTTGTGACCACATCATGTGCTTAGTTAAAGCCCAGTATGATATGGATGTCCACTGTGAAATGACCAGTGAAATAGACATGGGTTTGTTATGCATAACAGGGTAAGCACAATTTACCTACATGGAATTGATACCTATTCGAAAACTGGTGTATATGAAGTGGCCCTAGGAAAAGCTTCAGTCCTATTTCTTGGGGAGTGTTTTGTTTTCCCATTCAACCTATGTGGATTAACTTTTGCAGCAAACGATTTGCAGTTTCAGGTTTTTGAAACATTCAAGACAAACTCTTCAGAGGGCTTTGATTTCCCTCCAATAAAAGGCACAGAAAGAATATGTTCCTCAGATGTCTGAGTGCACAATTTTATGCCTAATTTGAATGTTCAGTGACTGAAAATAAGTTGATCATATAATTACAAGTGAAAATGGTCCATTACCCTCATAATTCTCCATTATGAAAGCACATTGGCATGACTTGCATGTGCTATTGGAGTCGCTTTACATAGAGCTGGGAATGGATGGCCACTCCGGCAGTTTCGAAGAGGCTGATGCACAAGTTACTAGATTCCATTAAAACTGTACAGTCCATATATACCAGGGGTGCACAACATACGGCCCGGGGGCCGCATTCGGACCCAAAGGTTTTCTGGCGGACCCCAAAGGTTTTCTGGCTAGAGCAGCAACATCGCTTGTCGGGCCGCTCTAGCCAAGCACTTCCCATAACTCCGGTGCTTCTGTAAAGTGGCTGGAAGCTTCGGAATCGTCCGAGGAGCGGACGATTCCGAAGCTTCCAGCCGCGTTACAGAAGCGACAGAGGTATGGGAAGTGTTTGGCTAGAGCGGCAACATCGCTTCTTTGTCGGGCTGCTCTAGCCAAGCACCTCCCATAACTCTGTCGCTTCTGTAACACGGCTGGAAGCTTCAGAATCGTCCGCTCCTTGGACGATTCCGAAGCTTCCAGCCGCGTTACAGAAGCGCCGGAGTTGGTGTTGGCACAGTGGTTATGACGTAAATCCCCGGGGAAGTTGGGCTGCTATGATGATGGTGACTTCCTTAGGAAGCAACGTGACTGTGAATTGCTGAAGAAGAAATCCCGGGATTTTGAGGTAAGCATGGGCTCTGGCTGAATGCCCTGCGGAGGCTCTGGAAGGAGTGAATGAACATCTAAGCTCGCCGAGGTGACCGGCGGCCGATTCTGTGATGCTTCGGCTCTTCTTCAGGCCATTGGACCCTCACTTCGGGGTGGCCACGTTTTTCCTCTGCTGGTCGGTTATGCCTTTGAGAGCTGAAGAACGTGCAAGACAGAGTTTGTTAGGAAATACTTTTCCCAACACGGAACCTCTGCGCCATGTAAAGTTTCAGAAGGGAAGGCCCCGATGATGATGATTGATGGGTATATATACGGTATATACCAGGGGTGGCCAAACGTTCTGCCACATACGATAAACTTCAGATGTTTGAGAGCCACAATATTTAAGAAGCATTAAGAAGCCGACATATTTCCGAGAGCTGCACTTTATATGTCGAAGAGCCACAGGTGGCTCATTATTTATTTATTAATATGTTGCATTTCTGGAGATTTTCTGGCTCATGGACACACCCCCTGTGATGTCACTTCCTGAGGAAGTGACATCATGGTTCCTTGCCACGCCCCCACGACACCTATCTGTGGCCCCGGAGAACTTTAGTCTATTCATTTTGGCCCCTACCCACTACCAAGTTGTGCACCCCTGATATATACTAACAACAGCAACAACAAAAACTCCACTAGGCACAAGCAACACCCCTTTGAAATCAATGTCACACTTTGAAATGGCTTATGATTTCAGTAGAAATAAAGTTTGCCCACTATTTTTGTTTCAGCAGTACAATTATAGAGCAAATGTATTGATTCATCACATCACTCTTGCAACAAACTCAGGTGGCGTATTTCACATTATCCTATTTTATTCTCACAACTAGTAGCTTAGGCTGAGAGAGAGAGAGAGAGAGAGAGAGAGAGAGAGAGAGAGAGAGAGAGAGAGAGAGAGATATGTACTGTACATGCTGCTGAAAGAACTTCATGGATAAGTAGGGATTTGAGCCCCCATTCAAATCCTACCCAATACTCTAGCCACAATTCCTGATGGTTCAATATTCATCCTGAATTCATTTTGAACGGTAACATAGTTTTTTTTAAAGGTGAGGAATGATCAAAACATGTCTCATTTATCTATCCTGAAAGCTTTTGTTTATGGATTTTAATGAAACTATGGAAAGCAGTATATGAAGACAAGGTGAAACAATGGCATAAGTGGCCCTCGATAAATGACAGTACTATTTACAGTTCTAGAATAGGGAGTTGCATGGATCAAATCACTGATACAGCCAACTTCCTTGTATTAATACCAATGTCTCCAGAAGGAAACGTCCCTGTCTTTTCAAGGATCCTATCCACTAATCTGCTATCAATATTTGGCCCAGAGCAACATTTGAAGAAGGTTCTGGGGGGTCTGCTCAGGTGAAACAGACACATTTTAAGGGAAGTTTTTTTTAAAAAAAGGTTTCGGCATAAAGAAACATTTGGACACAAGTTTGGAAGCTCCTGAGACAGAACATCCAAGATGGGTTTCAATACATACCTGGTTGTTTTCAAAAGCACCAAACCAAGACTTTGAAAAGCTCATTTGTGGTGATACTGAGTGGAAAGGCAGATGATGAGAACCTTTTTGTTCTGGTTTGAGTCTTGACAGGTTGTGTACTCCACACTCAACCTGTTCTGTAATAATTGTGGCATATTTATTAGGCTGTTATCCATTCCACAGACCAAATAACACTTGTATTAAATCTTAATTCCATGTAATCGTTGTCAGTATTTATTAAGCATCACTGCAAAGGGAGAAGAGCAGGGGGAAATCAGCCTTACCAGTGACAGATTGCATGAAATAACAGGAGCTTGTATATCGTATTTAGCTTCCCATTTTATCACTGGTAATCTTGGTTCTTATAGCTGAAATACAGTTCATATTTTTGAATAATCAGTGTAAGTCAGAAATCATTATGGATATACAGTACCTAGCTAAATTATGCAGAGTTCACAGAATAGTGTGTCAGTATTTTCCTCTTTAGCAAACTGTTTTCTAATGGTCTCTTCTAGTTGTCCATAAGGACAACAGTTTTTGAAGTGACTGGTAATATGGTCCCACCAGATTCTGAAAATAAAGATGCTGTTCAAGATTCTTTTTACGAGGATTTCTCAGATTCCTTTCCATTGGAGTGCTCAGGTTATCCACTTTGAGTGTAATTGCGAAAGTTTCCGTGCTTGGGAAAGGGCCCAATTGCGCCCCATATAGTGGTGGGGTGGGGTGGGGAGTCTGGGATGAGGTGGGATCTGCATGGCCTTGCCTCAGTCCTCAGATGTCAGTTTATTCTGGACACTATAAGAGTGCTCAAATATGTCCATAATATCTGGAACTGTCCTGGCTCTGGGTTTGACGAACTGTCAGAAAGAATCGTTGAAATGTAGAGTTCAAACCCTGGAAATCCCAGGCTCAAACCCTGGAAATCCCAGGCTCAAACCCTGGAAATCAGCTAGTTCAGCCCCTGCTCAGTGCAAGCACCTACTCTAACAGGTAGTCATCCCACCTCTGCTTGAAAATCTCCATTGAGGAAGGGTCCACTACTGCACAGGGCAGACTGTTCCACTGCTACATAGCAGATAGGAAATTCTTCCTACTGTCTAGCCTAAATCTACTAATCTACTTCCATGTGGTTTCAACCCATTGGTTCTAGTCCTGCCCTCAGGTGCTGCAAAGGAAGTTCACTCCTTCTTCTGTGTGATAGCCTTTTAGATACTTGAAGATGGCTATCATAGCTTCCCTTAGTCTTCTGTTCTCCAGGCAAAACATGTTATTGTTCAGTCGTTAAGTCATGTCCGACCCTTCGTGATCCCATGAACCATATCCCGCCAGGCCTTCCTGTCCTCCACTATCTTCCTGAGTTCGCTCATTTTCATGTTCGTTGCATCGGTGATACTGTCTAACCATCTCATCCTTTGCCTTCCCCTTCTCCTTTTGCCTTCAATCTTTCCCAGCATCAGAGTCTTCTCCAGAGACTCCTCTCTTCGCATTAGGTGGCCAAAATACTTGAGCTTCAGCCTCAGTACCTGTCCTTCCAGGGAACAGTCAGGGTTGATTTCATTTAGGATTGACTGATTTGATCTCCTAGCAGTCCAAGGGACTCTCAGGAGTCTTCTCCAGCACCACAGTTCAAAAGCATCTATTCTTCGGCGCTCAGCCTTCCTTATGGTCCAACTCTCGCAACCATACATTGCTACTGGGAACACCATCGCCCTGACTATGCGAACTTTTGTTGGCATGGTGATATCTCTGCTTTTTATTATGATGTCTAAGTTTGCCATAGCTTTCCTTCCAAGGAGTAAGCGTCTTTTAATTTCATGGCTGCTGTCTCCGTCTGCAGTGATCTTGGAACCCAAAAAAGTAAAATCTGTTACTGCTTCCATTTCTTCCCCTTCTATTTGCCAGGAATTAATGGGACCAGATGCCATGATCTTAGTTTTATTAATGTTGAGTTTCAAGCCAACTTTTGCACTCTCCTCTTTCACCCTCATCAAGAGGCTCTTTAGTTCTTCTTCACTTTCTGCCATTAGGGTGGTATCGTCTGAATATCTGAGGTTGTTGATGTTTCTCCCGGCAATCTTGATTCCAGCTTGAGATTCATTCAGCCCTGCATTTCTCATAATGTACTCTGCATATAAGTTAAATAAGCAGGGTGATAATATACAGCCTTGCCGTACTCCCTTCCCAATTGTGAACCAATCGGTTGTTCCATGGCCGGTTCGAACTGTTGCTTCTTGACCCGCATACAGGTTTCTCAGGAGACAGGTAAGGTGGTCTGGTACCCCCATCTCTTTAAGAATTTGCCACCGTTTGTTGTGATCCACACAATCAAAGGCTTTTGCGTAGTCAATGAAGCGCAGAAGTAGGTGTTTTTTTGGAACTCTCGTGCTTTCTCCATGATCCAGCGCATGTTGGCAATTTGATCTCTAGTTCCTCTGCCTCTTCGAAACCCAGCTTGTACTTCCGGTAGTTCTCGGTCCACGTACTACTGAAGCCTAGCTTGTAGGATTTTGAGCATAACCTTGCTAGCATGTGAAATGAGTGCAATTGTGCGATAGTTTGAACACTCTTTGGCACTGCCCTTCTTTGGAATTGGAACGTAAACTGACCTTTTCCAATCCTTTGGCCACTGCTGAGTTTTCCAAATTTGTTGGCATATTGAGTGCAGCACTTTCACAGCATCATCATTTAGGATTTTAAGTAGCTCAGCTGGGATATTATCATCTCCGCTAGCTTTGTTGTTAGTAATGCTACCTAAGGCCCACTTGACTTCACTCTCTAGGATGTCCGGCTCTGGGTCAGTGACCACACCAGCATGTGGCAAAACATACCAAGCTCTTTTAGCCATTCCTCATATGACTTGATTGTTCTAGAGCCACCTCCTTCTTTTCTTTTGTCCCTGCCATGGGTGTTTCTGGCCAGTCATAGAAAAGGTGAGTGCCTTCCTGGTTAGAGCAAGTCCCTTGGCTGGGCTCAAACCCATCTCACCAAGCTGCTGGCCTGTGTCTTCTCTCACTGCCAGTGTTGGGGCTGATTGGATGCAGGGATTGGCTCCTTGAGCATCACACTGATGAGACATGGATGTCACATGGATGGTCCACCAACTTCGCAGTGATAACACACTGATGTCACAGTGATGTGCTGCCATCAGGATGCTGCTCCGTGGATAACAAGCTGTGTTGGTGCTTCTGTGAATGTTGAGGGTGTAACTGGAAAGGGCTGCACCAACATTGCTTTGCCAGGACAGCCATGGCATTTGGCCCTTTCTGCACCTTGGTGCTCATGGCGTCTGAATAGGATTTGGCCATAAATCAGAGAGCCTTTCATTCTCCTACCCCTGGATACAGGGACATGTTGGATACCCCTGGATACAGGGACATGACATCTAGCTCTTCATGCTGAACATGCTGAAGGTCTGTTCATGCGGATAACTTTTTAATAACAGAAAAAACACTTGCATTTTTAAGTCCTGGGAAACATTTGCTGAGCTCACAATTAAATTTTGATTTGATTCATGGATACATTGTAGATATGAAGTCACGCAGATGAGTTCTGTAAAGCCACTATGCTTTTATCTAACAAGAATATGCCTAGATGTGAACAACATGGACACAGTGAGAATCCTTGTCTCCCACAGACTGAAACAAGCATTAAAAGGTTAGGAAGGGCGTGTGTGTGTATAGTGAGCCTGATGTGTGTGGAGACAATCTCTCAGTGTGTTCATGTCAATTGAGCTTCAAGCAGAATCACTGATCAAAACCATCCATCTTGGGTCTTAATTAAATAGCCCTGGAGGAAGGAGTACCACAGGGGGCAAAGTCATGGTGAAAACTGTAATTATTTCGTAGAGCTATCGATTTTACGCTAATGATTTTAAATGGTGCATAGTTCTGCATCTAATCATCTTGCTTGAGATGGCAGGTGGTGATTTGAGCATTATGTGTCAAGTGAGACAGGCCTGTTTGGGTAGATCCCCATATACCTACAACTGCTTTGAAAGTTTCAGAGTAAGGTGTCATCTTGACTCAAGAAAAAGAAGTGTAGGTATGCTTTTAGAAAGCCTAAATTGGCAATTTTCACAATGGCGAGAGGTGAAAAGTGGTGTGCCCCAAGGATCGGTCTTGGGACCAGTGCTTTTCAACAATAACACATCAATGTCAGATGCAAGGGAGTGGCAACAGGAAACAGGTATCTTGTTGTCTTGTGTGCTCCCTGAGGCATCTGGTGGGGTCACTGTGAGATACATGAATCTGGACTAGATGGGCCTTTAGCCTGATCCAGCAGGGCTTTTCTTATGTTCTTATGTTTTATGAGTCTTCAATTTGCTCAGAAAATTTCTAACGTTTGTTCGCATGTGATTTTTCTGCCTGCAAAGCAGGAGCTCTTCCCCTGAGCTACAGACTCTCTGCTATCAGCTTCTCCTGTTTTCATTCTCATTCTGAACTGGTGCCTGGCAGCTATGAAGAACCTAGTCCAGATGCAGTAATCTAGCGAGTCAATACAAACAGAAATAGGTTATTTTAATTGATTTTTTAAAAAGAGAAACTGGGCAAGGTTCAAGTTGTCAACAAAACAGACACTTGAAATTAGAGGCAAAACAAAATAAAATCCTAATGCAAACTACTGAGACTTTTTTCCCTGGTTAGTATCATTTATTCCATTGCAGTTCCATTGTTTGCCTCCAGGGTCTGATGGGGCAGGGCAGCAATCTGCAGTTAACTCTGCAAATGCTGGAACAGAACAGGCACCATCTCATTCCAGTTGCCCTTTTTATAAGGTTTGTGGGAATCATGAGTCTCCTTTTCTTATTGGCTACTCCAATTGCATTAAATCCTAGCTCAGCCCCCCTAGACCACCCCTCTACCATGATAAGAAGGATGGACCATCAATGGACAGGTGTGAATAAAACCCAGTGGGGTGCAAGTGTTTTCCTTCTGGCCCATTATTTTACAATGGTCAGGTACCAGCTACACTGGATTCACAACTGTCAATACACATTCCAGGCTAAGCCTTTCTAGAGGATGTGCAGGTTACAGAGGACATGTTGGTGGAGCTGTGCAAGCTGACTAAGCAAAGTCAATTCCATGTTACATACAAACAGTATCCCATTAGGGTGAAGTGGTCCTGTTCACTACACGAACAAGGCAGAGGGGCTGTTAGGAATGAAGCTGACTCACAGATGCGTTTCCAGTTGTTTTGGATGAGGTTTGAAGTCCCCTTGGTACTCCGCTTGGATGAACAGGTTTGCAGTCTGGGAGTGCTCCTGGACTAGGCTTTGCTCTTGAAACCCAGGGGTGACTGGGCTTCCAGCTGCAACCATTCCAGCTGCAACCACTTTCCTGATGAAAGTGGATCTGGCCACAATGCCTTAGTCATGTCTCATTTGGACTACTGTAACACACTTTAGGATGCCCTTGAAGACTGTCCAGAAACTGCAACTGGTCCAGAACACAGCACCCAGAGTGCTTTTGGGCAACTGTCGGAGCAATTACACCAGAGCTCTTTGAGGTGCATTGACTTCTGTATGTTTTCAGCCCCAACACAAAGTGTTGGTTATTACCTATAAAACCTTGGCTTGATACCTCAGTACCCGAAAGACCATAAGAACATAAGAAGAGCCCTGCTGGATCAGGCCAAAGGCCCATCTAGTCCAGCTTCCTGTATCACACAGTGGCCCCACCAGATGCCTCAGGGAGCACACAGCCAACAAGATAACCTTTTCCTGCTGCCACTCCCCTGCACCTGGCACAGAGAAAACCTACTTCTAAAACCAGGAGGTTGCTTATGGCTTGTAACCTGTGATGGTCTTTTCCTCCATGAATCTGTCCAAACCCCTTTTAAAGGCATCTAGGCTAGGTGCCATCACCACATCCTGTGGCAAGGAGTTCCACAGATGAATTACACGCTGGGTAAAGAAATATTTTCTTTTGTCTGTACTAACTCTCCCTCCACTCAATTTGAGTGCATGTCCCCTGGTTCTGGTGTTGTGCGAGAGGGAGAAGAATTTCCCTCTATCCACTCTCTCCATCCCATGCATAATTTTATAAGTCTCAATCATGTCCCCCCTCAGGCGCCTTTTTTCTAGGCTGAAAAGCCCCAGACGCTGTAGCCTTTCCTCATAAGGGAGGTGCTCCAGCCCACGAATCATTCTGGTCGCTCTTTTCTGCACCTTTTCCAATTCAACTATATCCTTTTTGACCATGTCCTTTCCCATTATCCCTGGATAACACTTTTCCAGTATTGGGAACAGTCACACACTGACAGGAAAGGAAGGACACCTTTGTTAAAGATTTATGCGTAGATTGCTTAAACCTTATGTATTCTATTTATATAATGTATTTGTCCCCCCCCCTCTCTCTCTCTCTCTCTCTCTCTCTCTCTCTCTCTCTCTCTCTCTCCTTTAACTGATATACTGTTATAATAGACATGAAGACTCAGTGGTCCTTCCCAAGAGCTACTGACATTGCCTTGAGACTCAGGCATTACATATTTTAATCCCATCTTCAGACTCAAAACTTTGAAATAGACTCTATAGGCTAGAAACTCCCCTCACGGAGTTAAAAGTGCTTGATTTTGGCTGGATCTTGCCCTTTCAAGCATTTCAGGATGGTGAGTTCTGTGATCAGTACCAAATTCCAAATTCTATCATGAACAATCAGCAGATAAAGAGATAAAAAATGAAAAAGTTTACATTTTTTTTAAAAAATGAAGACTAGCTAAAAAAGACAGGAAAAAGAAATAGATTCTACTACTAGCTGTTTCTTCATGTGTTGCTGATTACTAAAGAAAAACCATATTCACCTAAAAATTTCTGCATATATATTAGACATGAAAAAACATTCCCATCCTCTGCTGAGATTTCCTTGGGATTTTATTATCTTCTCTGTATCTCAGGTCCTGACACTCTCTCTTGCTATTTAGCTCAGGTTAACATTCCCTCTGCCACCCTCACTAATCATCACATCAGATTACTAATGGCACCAGTTCCCTTTGCGATTTGCCCTTTGTGTCTGGCTACTTTTAATTTGGTCTGAAACATCTGCAAGAATGGCCAAGGGCAATTACAGAACAAGCTCAAGTTTCCTTGCTTAGGGGTAGTGGTTTTTTTCCCTTCTTCTTCAATAATGGTTCGTATGCTGATGGGAAATGCAGTCATGTTTTAGGATTCTGGATCAAATAAAAAAACTCAGAACATATCAGAATATCACACTGAAGACAAGTTGGGCTGAAATAAATAGTAAATAACAGTGCAATCCAGTATAAGGGAAGCGTCTTTGGACAGTGCTGGCTCTGCGATCTTAGAAACGGTGATGGCATCTAGATGAAACATGACCCTAGAGTCAGACACGACTGGCTTTCGAGTAGGGGATACCTTTACCTTAACCCTGGCTCCAAACAAGATCACCTCTCACTGACCCCAGCTTTTCCACACCAACCCCTGGAAAGGGAGTCAAGTCAGTCGAATTGCTCCACCTACATCCAAGCCAGATAGCCTTTGATATAGATGCATAATTCAAGCCCAAGGGATCATGAGCCTGCATGCCTAAGCCAGACAGCCTCTTGAGAACATTTCTGGTTCCCTGTCTTAATTACCTTAGGGTGCACACCAGATTCCTAATCTTACTCCCTGTCCTGCACTATTGCTTGCCAGTAGTGGTTACTTGCCAGTAGTGGTCACTATTGCTTACTCCCTGTCCTGTCCTGCTTGCCAGTAGTGGCTGCCCTGGCAAAAACCCCTTCAACACCACAATGCAAAGATAGTTTGGGGTAGGCAAAAAAAAAAACACTTCCCGCCAACAGCCAATCAGGTGAAAATCAAAAAACTTCCTACCCAGCTCTCAAAAGGCAGCCAGCTAGTCTCAGACTATCCCATGGGTGGGTGGGCTGGGCTGGGCTCAAAGCCTCCCAGAATCAGAATGGCGGGTTTAGGGCCTGCACACTGCAAACACACTGCCTTACCCCCACCCCCACCCCCACCCCTAGGCTCAAGCACCAGTCAGGCACCTGTTTTCCCTGTCTTGCCTTGAGCACAGCGGGAAGAGGCAAAGAGAGCCCCTGCCTCGATAAAGTCGTGGAGGGGCTGTACTTCCTCTCTATTTGCATACCGCATATCCAGTTAAGAATGACTGAACAGGACTTGTAAATGATCCATTTTTCATGCACTCCATGGTTTCTAGCAGACAACTAGTTTAAATTCTGGAATAGTCTTACGTAGCGCTCTTGTTTCTTTTGTGAGGATCAAAATAGACATTTGCCAACAGACATCTAAAAAGAAGGGAAAGGGAAGTGTGTCGCTTTCCAAACTTTTTTTAATCTAATTTCATAGTAGCATATTTAAAAGTATATGTAATCATGCCAATCTTGGCAACTATCTTTTAAAATTCAAGAAGATTTCTACTTGGTCTAACACTTTTCCTTTTCCTCTGCCAGAGATTTTATGGTTTGAAGAGGATCACAAGAGACTGCACATGTGAAAGGCAGCATTATAGACCCAAAAGGGTAATTGTGCGCGACACAGAAAAGATAATTTCTTCTTTTCCTACTGTTAATGTTTTGAGATTGTGCATGCATGGCAGTTTCCTTTGAAAAACTAAAATCTCTGTAGACATCTATGAGACACTTCAATATTTCACGGACCATTAACCTTCTCAGTAGTTGCAGGCATAAAGTCGCTAAATACGAATTAGGATTGTTGTGGTTTTAACCCATGAATTATTGATTCGACAACTCTAGGAAATTTAAAACATCTGGAATGGAAGATACTCTACGTCCGTCCACGCAACTGTAAGTGTACTTCATGTGAGGAGTTCAGTGTGTAGAACCTTTATGGCAGATCCAGAGTTGAGTTTCTTTAAAAAAAAATTCTGTATTTTATTTTTGTTAAAAAACAATGACGTTCCCATGGAAAATGTCAGGAGGTCCACTTTTGAGATGTTCAGATTCTTAGATGCCATCACAAACTCAAGTCTGCATTGTTACCAATTTGGCTGGCCTGAAGGAATTGAACCTCGGAGAGCCTTTTTGGAGGCCCCTGAGATTGGTATGGGGAGGAGGAAGTTCCTTTGTGAAAATTCCTCCCACTCATGCAACTCTGGACACAGCCCTACATTTCAAACTGGGTTTGAAATTTGTGCGGTTGTTGTGGGGGTAAAACCTCCACATATGCCTCCCTGAGCTTCTTGCAGAACGGGTGGAATGGAAACATAATCAATAAATTGACCCTTCAGAAATGGAAACAGAGTGGGCCACTCAAAACACTTGTGCAGAAAGGAAGCTCTAGCCAGCTGCTTTGAATGTCTTTCTGCATTCATGCTCCAGCGGTTTAGTTCAGGAGGGTGATAGCTGACAGGAGTTCGATATCTCACCGTAATAGACAGACCATCCTGTATTGAATGGATCAATGGCTTGATTAAATGCTGTAGATGCAAGCCAGTTGGGGTGATCAAACCTGTTTGCTGCTATTGATGTTCTCCTGCAACCCACTGAACCATTTGGTCAACAAAACAGAGTGGCATATTATAGCATGACAATTACAGGCAGCACATTTGGTAATAGATTCACCCTCTCCTTCTTACATCCAGAGAAGCTGGTGTTTCTGTTTTCAAACAGCACAATTGGAATGCTCCACTTCAGTGGCTTTACAGAATCACTTAGGGATTTCGGGACAATTTGGCTTAACATCGAACAGAAGAGACACATTTTCAAGTGCATCCACTTGACTAGCCTTGACATAGCGAGAGAGAGAAGGCAGCCTGGATTTTGAATTTCTGCATTTTTTTCCCCCTACGGAAGGAAATGCAAGTGGTGGAGAGGTGCTCTTATGCAGCAGAAACATAGTGACTGAAAAGAGACAATTAATTTCTTCAGTCAGAGGGAGACACCCTCCTCTTCTTAAACTAATGCTGAAGAAGACAAACCAATCCATCCATTCATCCAACCACGAAGCATAACAAATTTCAGCGATGGAATAAAAATCAAAGCTGACATTGCTGTTGGCCTTTCAATAGATTTTCCACCCTTATCCAAACGGATCAATTTTTAATTGTCTTTCATTTAATTTCTTGACAGTTTGGTAGTTTTTTCTACTTTCAAAAGATGCCACATTATTTTTGCTAAATCCAATTGGCTCAACTGATACCATAGCCTAACTGAGGCTGCAATCCTATCACCCAGCACCAGCGCTGATGCAGCTGCTTCAAAAACGCACATGCTGAATCCTATGGTGGAGAGGGCAATCGGACAGCCTGCAGGACGTAAGTAAAAACAGTACATACTTACCTCCTGATAGACTGCCCAATTGCCAATGGGTCTCCTCAAACATACACCACCAATTTTGGTGGTGTATGTCCAAGAAAAGGAAAGGAGAGGAAAGGAGAGGGGAAGTTTTAAAAGGAGAGGATAAGATACAGCATGCACTATTGCTGCTTGATCTACCCCCTCCTGCCTCATCTCTGACCCATTCCTCCCACTCCCTCCCCTATCCTTCCCACTGCCTGCCCCGCCGCCAACTCACCTGCCCTGGCAGATGGTGGCGTTGTCACCAGCCTGCACATGTACTGCACTGGTGGCTTCATTGAGCTCAATGGCAGCATCAGCAGCACTTGCGACTGGATCCAGGAGCTTCCACCAGTGGAGGCCTACAAATAGGTTTGGTTGTGATACAGATACAGTAGAAGCAGCAGTATAAGCAGCAACTGTGGGACTTATGGCGCAATCCTGTATAGGACTAGCACTGGGGCAGCATGTGCTGCCCCAGTGCAGGCTGTCGCAAAAGTGCAGCTGTACCCTGAGAGCAAGCAGCGCCGGCGCTGCAGCCAGTGCTGCTTGCCCGCTGTCTCCCCGGCCTTGCGCCTGCTGCTGCAAGTAAGCCCTATGCCAGTTGGGGCAGGGGCGAGGGGAGGTCGGACCAGGCGGCAAGGGAGGATGGCCATTGGCTGCCCGGGGCCTGGAGGGGGCTGGGATACCGGTGGCCGACATCCTCGGTATCCATCGCTCCCTCCAGGCCCCAGATACGCTGGCCGTGTCGGTGTTACTGTGTGCGAGCTCTAGAGCTTGCGTACATGCGAGTAGGCCCATTGGGCCTACCACCGCCGACACCTGGGGAAGGGGACAATGTCCCCTTCTCCCGAGATGTTCCCAGGCTGCCCCGGGGCAGCCCGGGAACTCAATAGGATACAGCGTCGGGCCTTTTAGGCTAGCCGCCGTATCCTACACAGGATTGGGCTGTTAGAGATATACATTCAAAGTTATAGTTGCCACTAAAATTTTACATAAAGCTAATTTTTTTTGAAGTCAATCTGAAGAATTCTCCACAGGCAAAATAGGTGAGGAATTTCAGGGGAAGTCAGATGGGTTAGATAAAACTAGTCAAATTTAACAGGCAGTGGGTTGTTGTTTTTGTTGTTGTTGTTGTTGTTAACAGTATATACTGCTTTTCAAGAAAAAGTTCACAAGGCGTTTAGAGACAAAATCAAATGATTAAATGGCTCCCTGTCCCCAAAGGGCTCAAAATCTAAAAAAGATGCAGAACACCACCAGCAAACAGCCACCAGAAAGACACTGTGCTGGGGTGAAAGGGGAGCAGTTGCTCTCCCCCTGCTAAATATAAGAGCACCAATTGAAAAAGTGCCTCTTGCCCAGTTAGCAGGGCATATATCCTTAATCCTGGTCAGGCATTATTCTCCATTATTCTCCATTATCTTTCACGGAACCCCCAACACCCATGTGTCCCATCTGGCCATATGCCCAAAGTCTGCATGTTCACATGTGAAATGGGCCCATAGACAAGTACAGCCTGTAGGCATGTATGGGATTCCACATGTTCCAGAATCCTAGGGGTTCAAGATCTTGTAGAAGCTCCTTTTTCATGTACAGTTTCTCACGGAGCATTCTTCTATTATGTTGTGTGCATGGTGGAAGGGAGGGTCATCTGCCCATTCCTCACTATGCGAATTGTAATGATGGTCAGGCAAGTGACTGAACTGGGCCATATGCACAACACTTCCAACAACAGTTTCCATTTTTTCTTCCTTCACCTTTCCACTTTCTCTTGTGTCAAAATATTTCATTGCCCCTAATTACTGCCCATAACTATTAGTACTGCTCATAATTGTGATCCAGGCCTCCTTCATTGAATCCAGGATGGCCTATGTGGATCGGGGTTGCTGCACTTTGCCCTCAAAACAACCTGTGAGCCAGGGTAGGCTGAGCAAGATTGAATGGCCCAAGGTCACCCAGTGAGCATCATGACTGAGAGGGATTGCATTTAGTTGTGTTCAAAAGACATTTGATCCAGTCACTTCTGCCCTGTGATTGTCTTAGGAACTGGGCTCTGAATTGTTGCTGGAATTCTTTGGTGTCACAACATCAGCGGATTCCTGAGCACAGTTCATGTTGCTGCCAGTTCAAGCATTCCTGTCCTCTCCGCTCACTAAATTATATTGCTGTTTATTTGCTGCAGGCTTCTGACACCAGAATGAAATCCTCTCTCCTGCCAGTGGGCAATGCTAATAACAACACATAATGGAAGCATTGTGTATCTTTGGAAAAGCATAAAAATGCAAGAAATACATACAGTAAGTTCTCACTTAAAGTTGTCGAGAGGTTCTTGGAAACTGCAACTTTAAGCAAAATTATTTATAATGAAACCAATTTTACCGTAAGTTAATTGATATACATAAGCAAGAGTTTACGGCATATTTCTGGTCACAAAAACGTCACCAAACTGCTAAATAAAGACCCCAAACACTTATAATATAAAACAATGAAATAAGTGTGTGCTTTCTGGGCCAGAGAAAACTCATGCAGACATGGAGAGAATGTTCAAACTCCACACAGACAGTGGGCCTGGCCGGGAATCAGGTTTTTTTTCTCAACAACTTTAAAACAAACCAACTTATAACAAAACAACTTTAAGTGAGGACTTGCTGTATTTTGAAAGAGAGAATGAAAGGACAATTGAATCAAATAATTGTAGGTGCTTTCAAAAACTAAATTAATTTGAGACAATGAATGTTTATAAATGTTTCTTTATATTGGAAATATATTTCTTTCACTAAATGAAGGAGCTCTTCTTCCGAGGAAAAGATCTTGCTCTGGCACAGAGGAGTTTCTACTGTGGGGGCAGTACTGTAAGTTGCGCCCCATCCTAGTCCCTGTTTACAATCCAAAATGAGGAGGCCCCACCCCCTCGCCATCGGAGCCATTCTGGATGGCGAAAGCAATGGGCAGGGAGTCTCCTGCCTGTTGCTTTCACCGCCCGGAATGGCTCCGATGGTGAGGAAGGGCCCTCCTTGTTCCGGGTTGTAAATGGGGACTAGGATGGGGCACAACTTACAGTACCGCCCCCACTGTTGAAACACCTCTGCTCTGGCACAAGGAGGAGCACGTCCTTCAGAGCAGGGTCAGCCTAAGATGTCGTTGTCTTGGCACCTGAGACAAAGTGCCAAATGCTGGCCTCTACTTACCTGGTGGTATGCCAGCATCTGCTCATCTCACTCCATGGATGGTGGTGGAGTAGAAGAGGAAGTGAGACAATGGTGAGCTAGAGTGACCCTGCCAATCCACTGCCTGAGGTAAAATCAGCCTCATGTTTGGACCAGCCCTGCTCTTTCCTCTGGATAAAGGAAACCTTGACATGCAACCCAATGAGAACAATTTCATCACAACACTAATGTAAGCCAAATGTTTATACATAAACCTGATCAAGGAAGCCAGGCACAAAAGGACTGAAGAAAGTTTCATTCTGAAAAATTCAGCATCTTGAATTTTATTTTTCTCAAAAATGAGAAAACAGATACTATATGTTATTGCATGGTTCATATCATATCTAGGTATAGGGATTGCATTCATTCTTTCTGTTTACCACAATGCAAGTCATGTCATTGCTTTGTGACAGGCAAATGTTTCTCTTTTGTCAGTAGGGATTTTCTTAAATTGCAAGCAATTTGTTAAAGGGATTGTCCCCATTTTAAAAATAATTCACCGTCCTCAGAGTTTTCTTTTGTGCCCTGATAATGCAGTGAATGGATGCTTTTTAACTTGACAAAAAGCTTAGAGGATCCTTCAGTCTTTGGGGCCAAATGGTTTAATCACTGTGTGACCACAGGTCCAAGGGAGCAGAGTCAATACATTTTGTACAGCACTTTTATAACTCCATAGCTCTAGGCAACAAATGGCACTGACGGAGCAGGTCAAGTCCATGAATCTTGTGAAAGCAGCTCTCGGGGACTGTGAGGCAAAAATAGAGAAGTCACTTCTGTGACAGAGAGATATTTTTACAGATCTCCACAAACTCCGGTAGCGTAAGGCTTGTTAACTTTGTCAAAAGATAAAAGGACATGCGACACCCACAAACATTTCGAGCTTCCACACTGATAGATGTCAAAAATGGCTTTGTGTGCCACAAAAAAATGTTACCCTCCATTGAATACATGGGCTGGTGTCAAGCATTTCCCTGAAGTGGCTGAGAATAGCTCATTAATTACGAAGGGAAGACGCTCTACAGCCTCATTATAGAAATCTATACTTGATAAAACTGTAGATCTGGGGTTTTTGTTTTCCCTGTGTGTCCTACGCTGAACAGAAGCCAAAGAAGAAAGAATTCTGTGACTTTTCTCACTCTTTTATGTCTTTTACCATATATAGTTTACTGATTTTTATTAAAGAAGGTAGACCAAGTTTACAGATTTCCATGCCATTCATGTTTCCTATGAACAAAATTCCTTGCTACATATTTCCATACCTGTACAAATGTAAATTACTTCTAGGATATCATTGCAAAAGGGTATTGTGGTGGTCATTATAATATTTGACTTTTTTAAAAAAGATCAAAACGCAGCCCAATCCTATTTGTGATTTTAAGGTGGTGGATCTTGCAACCAGTGGCCATCCCAGTGCGGTGTCACAAACTTTGTGCCATCTAGAGGCGTCACTAGGGCGCGCCACCCTAATGACCCCCCCACCCAGCCCCTAAATGTCAATTTGGCGCGGCCTAGTGGCCGTGCCGCATTTTTGGGGGGCAACCCGACAGGACGCTGCCCCAGGTGCCCCCCCTACGCTGCCACCCTGACTCTGCCTCCCCTGGCCACTCGTTGCAACTGGCTCCGGGGACATCTTCCCCAGCCAGCTGTCCTGGGCCTTCTGACGAGGCCCACTGCGTCACAACGTAATTTATAACGTTTTTCACGCATGCGCAGACCGTTCCTGAGGGAAAAGGGCTGCCCTTTTCCCTCAGGAATGGTCTGCGCATGCGCGAAAAACATTATAAATTACGTTGTGACACAGTGGGCCTTCGTCAGCCGGGGAGGACAGTCCGAGGCCTTCTCCCAGCCTCGGAGCCTCCGAGGCCGGGAGAAGGCCTCGGAGTGGAGCCTCCGGAGGGCGACGCGCACAGGGGAGGTGACGCGCACGTGGGTGCGCGTGTCACCCTCCGCGCGCGTCACCCTCCGGTGGACTGCCCCACGCGTGTCACTCTCCGGTGGTCCGCCCAGCGTGCTTCGCAATAGCGACGCGCCTGGTGCCATCATAATGTGCTATGGAGCCACCACTGCAAATGGCCAGCTGTTCCTGGATGCTCTCCTGGAGCAGGTAAGGTGGTAGAGGGGTTGTTTCAGGGGAGGATCAAGGCAGGGAGAGGGCCAAACCAGGGCCAGCTCGGGCGGGGGGGGGAGGATCTCAGCAACAGCACACGCCAAAATTCTATCCCCCCTCTTTTCCTGGTCCCATCCCCAGGAGTCTCCTTGGGTGTATGCTAGGAAAAGTTCTGGCATAGGCCCAAGGAGACCGATTGGAGGCCAGGTGGCTTATGAAGAGGTAAGTAAAATGTTTCTTACCTCTCCCAGGCTGTCTGGTCAACCCCCCCCCCCCCATAGCATTCCCCATGTTCTCCATCAGCAATGCTGCATGCCAGTAGTATCACAACAGGGGTGCGATTGGTGCGGGCTGCACCGGGCGTCTCCCTTGGGGAGATGACACCCAAGAGCCCATGAGCCCCGTTCGGCAATCTTAGACCCTCTCTTGGTGCGGCCGCCTGTCATGCTCACGTCCCCTTACGAACATCCCCTTACCCGGAGGAGTCCTCCAGCTGTGCTGATGCTGGGTCCTATCTGGCTAGGATGCAGCATGGGCTCTATGTCTGCACTGCAGCCTAGCTAGACAGGATTGGCCTGCCCGTTATTGATCTGGGCAAAAAATCATATTTGTTCTGTTACTCATTGTTTATTATTTCATTTGTTTTGGCTCCCATTCCCCATTGACTCTAATAGAACAAAGGGACTACAGAGGAATAGAAATTACAGAGAAATTTAAACATCTTAGTCGAAAATAACTTCTGGAGAACAAAATCCCATCCCCTGCGCTAGGGACTTTCTTCCTTCCCAGGTCTGCTGGGAGGTACGTTTTTCCTCCCTCGTTGCAATTTTCCAAGCATCAGGGTGCCCCCTCCCACCTCTGAGTTTATGGATGGGTAATAGCTATGGGCAATAGAATGACCTCCTTCCAGTTCATTTTTTCATTCATTCATTGCAAAAGAGATGTATACCACTATTAATTTGTTTGATGACAGGTCAGGAGCTGCGAACCAAAAATACAAGGAAATAGTTAATTCTGATTGCTTCTCTGCAACTTGGTCAATGTGGCAGAAAGTTACTCAATCTTTCTGCCTTTCCCAAGAGCCATGAAAGGAGACCCTTAATATTTATTTATGTGGCACTAACCTCATGCCAGATGCTTTACTGTCAATAATTAAGCAAAATTCCTGTCACTAAGAACTAATACGCTAAATATAGAGAAACATAGAGTATTATTAGACGTGTGTTCTTTGGATTTAATGATATTTATTAAGTTGGAAGACAGGCTGGATACTGGCAGAAAAACAAATATCTATACAGTGTAAAGATTTGACAAATCTCATTTGAGGACATTGAGGGACACAGCCCAAAGTTAGGAGTCACTAAAATCCCTATCCTGCTTTATGCTGATGATGCGGTGATATTATCTTGATCTTGTATCGGTTTGACACGACTGATCAAACAATGTGCCCTATATCTGAAAAATAACAAATTGTCTCTCAATTCTAATAAATCTAAAATTATGGTTTTCTCCTCCAAATGGAAGAGTATGATCTGGAGTTTCGAGGGTCATGGTATTGAACAAGTTAAACAATTTAAGTATTTGGGCATCACATTCCACTACAATTTTCTCTGGGTATCTCATAGGAATTCTTTGATCCGATCAACTAAGTGCATGACTCAAATGATAATTCGTTTCTTTTATAATACCGGGAATGGTTATGTGCCTGCCGCACTCGAAGTTTTTAAAGCAAAAATTGTGTCTCGGGTGCTATATGGCGTCCTGATATGGATAGGAGCTTGGAACTATACACTGGAGAGGATACAAGCAATGTTCCTGCGCAAAATACTAGGTCTTCCGCCTTGTGTCCCTTATGCGGCACTATGTATCGAAACTGGACAATTTAGGTTGGAGACAATAGCATGGCTTAGGACATTTAAATTTTGGTTGACAATCTTTTATTATCCTCAACAAGATAGTTTATTACCCCAGCTCATGTTTGATTCCGCCCCTTTAGTAGAATCACACTTAATTTTTAAGAAATTAAAGACAATTGGAATTGACACCGATCTGTTAGGATCCCTAAGTTTTAATGCCGCCTACCGTACTATTAAACAAAGATTATTAGATATTGATCAACAGGAACTGCATTTCGCTGCTAACAAGTTATGCTCCCCCCTGCATTTTTCTATTTCTGTATGCCATGGGCAGATGGCTCCTTTTTTTAGTTTACTAAAAGATCCGTCTGAACGCAGGATTTACTCATTGGCAAGGTGTAATGTGGTGTTCTCTGCTGTTACTTTAGGCAGGTTTGCAGGTATTCCGTATTCTGACAGATGTTGCCAGTGTGATCCAGGAAGAATTGAAACTGTGTTGCATATGATTATATTGTGCCCTCTATATGATGACCTCCGCTCATTCTATCTAGACCCGATTTTGGGAGGTTTGGGAAAATTGTCTGAGCAAAGTATGTTATGTTTTCTTTTAACGGCCACTGATGTGGAGGTTTTATCCAGGGTTGTTGCTTTTCTAAAGTTGATGGCTGTCCGACGGAAGTGTAACCCAGAGGCGTGGCTGGTGGAGCGGACCGCCCGGGGGTGACGCGCATCATGGGTGATGCGCGTCACGGTCGGACGCTCCGAGGCCGGCTCCCCGGCCTCGGAGCCTCCAGAGTCTGGAGGCTCCGAGGCCCGGGAGCCAGCCTCGGAGCGTCCAGCTCCGCCGACGCTCCAGGGCCTTCTGAAGGCCCGCTGCTTGAAAACGTAATTCTTACGTTTTCACGCATGCGCAGTAGTTTTCAGAAAATGTACTGCGCATGCGCGAAAAACGTAAAACTTTACGTTTTCAAGCATCGGACCTTCAGAAGGCCCTGGAGCGCCGGCGGAGCCGGATGCTCCGAGGCCGGCTCCCCGGCGGGCTCCCCGGCCTTCAGGTAAGGGGGTGTTTGGGGGGGTTCACCCTAGGGCGGGGTGTGTGTGTGACGCGCACCCCCCCGCCCTAGGGTGTCGCGCGTCTAGTGACGCTACTGGTGTAACCTTTAGTTAATTGGCACAGGGGCAAGGGGATAGCTTTTGGTTTTATATCCTGTGTTGTGCTGGGACTAGTATTTGTTGTTCTGTGTGTTTGTATTTGTATTTGTTATGCCAATAAAGGGTTAGGAAATGAAACGAAACGACAAATCTCATTCTTTTGTAGCATAGCCTGAAACCTTGAAAGGAATGCCTCATGGGAGTCTCTGTGAAGAAGCCAAATGCTAGCTTGACTGGATGGTACATATATGAGCTTTTAGGGAAACACAATAGAGGAACTGGAAAGCACTTGCGCCATTTGACTGAAGCTTAAAGTACATTCACACACACAGCTCTTGAACTGTGAGATGAAGGCCAGCAGTCCTCTAAATGAGAGGCAATCAGGGACAAAACAGAAATGCTTCTCTATGAGCACCAGTTTAGAAACTGAAGAATCATCCATGCAGAAGAGTCCTGTACCTGCAGGTGCACAGAGGGAGTATTTTTGACTCAGTATGTCCCTGAGTCTAGGTAGCACTCCTGACAGTGTTTCACTGATGGCAGAGTCACATTTCCAGCCCCTCTGCTCACATGTACATGGCTATGGGGAGTGAAACATACAGCTGTGGGTGTACTGGGTCAGACATTCCTTTCTCCACAACAAACTATCCATGGAGATATTTCATGTTCCACCCTTACGGGGAGACTTCAGAGGATCAAGAGGTTGCAATAATGTCTGTACCATGACTAGGTACAGGCCTTTGGCAGCATCGCCTTCTTCTGCTAGATGCATGCTTGTTCTCTGAAAGACAAGGTGTGTTTGCAACCATTTCTTTAAACCAATGACTTTGATTATGTCCCCCCCCCCAGCAATGAAGAAGTGAGACCACTGGGTATGATCACTGCGTAGCACCATATAGCCAGGTAATAAGACAATTGGTAAGCTTTCTTTTGAAACTTCTTTTGTTTCTTTATCCAATTTTGCTTTGCTTTAATTTGCTTGTAAGCTCTCTGTTATATTCACATAAATACTGCCTTTTCTTCTTGACTATAACCGGCCTGTGCTGGAAAATTATGTCTATGCTCGCAACCTACCCACACAGGCACTGGTTCATGATTTCAAGGGTGAGAAAAGAGAATGTTTAAAGTAATATAGGCACTCCATAAATATGTGTGTGTGTGTGGGGGGGGGGGTGTTTCCTTGTCATGGAACACGAGGTTGGTGTTATTGATCTTACTATGTTTTGAGCAAAAGATCATATATATTTATGGCCCAATCCTATCTTGGCCAATGTGTAGTGTGCAGTTGTGCCGGCGTGGCATCGATTGCATGCTACAGGCTGCAAGGACAACGTGTCATGGCAGAGAGGTAATTAAAAGAATATGTAACTTACATATTCCACTGCATCATGGTCTCCAATGGGCTTACACGGACCTGTGCCAGTCTTTTGGCTGGTGCAAGTCCAAGTGGGGCTCAAGGGGGCATGTCGAGGCTGAAAAGGGGTCATAGGGTATTGGCAGAGCTGCTGCTACCGATATCTGTCCCCTGCCCCCCTCTGACATGCCCCCAGCCAGCCCTGATCCCTGCCCCAATCCTCCCCCTCCCCACCCATGGCCCACCTCTGCCACCAACTTACTGGCACTGGTGGTGGTTGGGTGCTCCAACGGGTGGTTGTTGGTTCTGCTTGTAGGCACTTTTTTTGGCCCTTACAGTAATTGTGTTTCCCTTGAATGACAAAAGCTCATGGTCATTGCAAAAGGCAGGCATGGTTGCCTTGGTTGGGTTTCTGCAAATCAGTCACTGATGGAAAAAGTGCCAAGATCCTCATGGACAGCAAACTCTGCAAAAGAGCATTTGGAACCTTATGCGATAAATCATATAATCAACGTCATCTCTAAAGAAGTAAGAGAATATAATGCACGCAAATGGTTTAGCCACTCCTAATGAAAATAGGAACCTGATATCTCAGAGGCAGAATGTAA
Source organism: Plestiodon gilberti rubricaudatus (assembly GCA_026170595.1). Taxonomy (NCBI): domain Eukaryota; kingdom Metazoa; phylum Chordata; class Lepidosauria; order Squamata; family Scincidae; genus Plestiodon; species Plestiodon gilberti. The sequence continues at coordinate 250,155,377 of JANXHW010000001.1, read as the reverse complement.
GAGCACTTGCAGGAGGAGAGCAAACTGATTCAAGAAGGATATTCCTTTCTTGTGAGAAGACTTTCAGTGGTCTTCAGCCCTGTCCCGTGGAGAGGAAACATGTGATGTGCTCTGAGGAAATAAGCACATGAGCCCTGTCCTCTGCTAATGGTGTTCCCTGCTCTCCTCTACAGAGACAAATGTTGAATCCAGAGAGAATTTTTGCCCATGTTTGGAACCATGGGATTTTCAGGGTCCATCCCTGAAGAGAGAGGGAGGGGGAATGTCTGGACAGGGCTTTTCAGCTTTACAGTTAAGAACATAAGAACATACCACTTTTAAAGGCATTTAGGCCAGATGCCATCACCACATGCTGTGGCAAGGAGTTCCACAGATGAATTACATGCTGGGAAAAGAATTTTTTTTTTGTCCGTTCTAACTCTCCCTCCACTCAATTTGAGTACATGTCCCCTGATTCTGGTGCTGTGCGAGACGGAGAAGAATTTCCCTCTATCCACTCTCTCCATCCCATGCATAATTTTATACGTCTCAATCATGTCCCCCCTCAGGCGCCTTTTTTCTAGACTGAAAAGCCCCAAACGCTGTAGCCTTTCCTCATAAGGGAGGTGTTCCAGCCCACGAATCATTCTGGTCGCTCTTTTCTGCCCCTTTTCCAATTCAACTACAGTATATCCTTTTTGAGGTGTGGTGACCAGAACTGGACACAATACTCCAGATGCGGCCTTACCATCAATTTGTACAAAGGCATAATGATATTGGCCGTTTTATTCTCAATCCCCTTTTTAATGATCCCGAGCATGGAATTGGCCTTCTTCACAGCCGCCGCACACTGGGTCGACACTTTCATCGACCTGTCCACCAGCACCCCAAGATCTCTCTCTTGATCCATCACAGACAACTCAGAACCCAATAGCGTATATGTGAAATTTTGGTTTCTTGCCCCAATGTGCATCACTTTGCACTTACTTACATTGAAGCGCATCTGCCATTTTGCTGCCCATTCTCCTAGTTTGGAGAGATCCTTCTGGAGTTCTTCACAATCCCTGCTGGTCTTCACCACCCGGAAAAGTTGCTTATCCCCAACTCCATGTCATTTATGAATAAGTTGAAAAGCACCGGTCCCAAGACCGATCCTTGGGACACACCGCTTTTCACCTCTCGCCATTGTGAAAATTGCCCATTGACTCCCACTCGCTGTTTCCTGGTCTTCAACCAGTTCCTAATCCATAGGAGGACCTGCCCTCTTATTCCCTGACTGTGGAGTTTTCTCAGGAGCCTTTCATGAGGGACCGTGTCAAACGCCTTCTGAAAATCCAGATATATAATATCCACGGGTTCGTTCGCATTCACATGCCTGTTGACCTTTTCAAAAAATTCTAAAAGGTTTGTGAGGCAAGACTTCCCCTTGCAGAAGCCATGCTGACTCCCTCAGCAGAGCTTGTTCTTCTATGTGTTTTAAGATGTTATCTTTAATGAGACTTTCCACCATCTTCCCTGGAACAGATGTTCGGCTGACCGGCCTGTAGTTTCCCGGGTCCCCCCCTCCTTCCTTTTTTAAAGATTGGCATGACATTAGCTATCCTCCAATCCTCTGGCTCAGTGGCCATTTTAAGGAACAAGTTGCATATTTTGGTCAAGAGGTCAGCAACTTCATTCTTGAGTTCCTTCAGAACTCTTGGGTGGATGCCATCCGGGCCTGGTGATTTATTGATCTTTATTTTGTCAATTAAGTCTGAGACGTCTTCTCTTTTAACCTCCATTTGACTTAATTCTTTAGTCAGGGGAGGCCGTTCAGGCAGTGGTATTTGCCCAAGGTCTTCTGCCATGAAGACAAATGCAAAGAACTCGTTTAATTTCTCTGCAGTCTCCAAGTCCCCTTTTATCACCCCTTTCTCTCCCTCACCATCCAGCGGACCAACCGTTTCCCTGGCAGGTTTCCTGCTTCTAACATTGTTGTTTGACACTGGGACAGATCTCTCCATTGACAATCAGACAAAACACAATCATTCTAATTCAAAGTAAAAGTAAACCAGTAGTGTCACTGGGGGGGTGCAGGGGGTGTGGACCACACCAGGTGACACCCTCAGGGCGAGTGACACAACTAGTGGCCAAAATAGTGAAAACCTTTTGGAAAATTTGTATTTATGAATAATGCCATAACATTATATATCACTGGAAAGGTAATTTAATGCAGAATGTAATGAAACAACCCATGTTGAACTATCTGTATTCTATCAAATGTTATCTGTATTCTATCAAAAGTCATTCATCACTATAAGCGATAGGGTAAAAGAAGTTGCAGGAGATGCTCAAAAATACAAGAATGACCAAGAGCTGACACAGAAAACAAGGTGAAAGGTAAACCTACTTGGAAACATATCGTTCACCTAGGCTTGGTTTACACAGGATGACATCTAGGGGGCTAAGTACAGATATGCACAGTCAGCATGAGAAACAGGCAGAGAAGACTACACTGTAGGAAGCAGGGATATTGGCAGGAATTGATGCTGACCAAAACTGGAAGACATCTCATGGCAAGGCAAGAAAATAGCCAAGAGTTGGTACAGGCCTATAGCCACCAAGGCAAACATAGTCCACCCGCCATGCATTATGGCTTTCTAGTTTGACAAGCCTACTGTCTTTGAAGTCTGAAGCAGGAGGAAAACCAGGAAGCTTATCATGACTCCATCCATGTTCAGAGCAACATATCCAGGGCTGGCTCAGCCTATGGGGCCAAATGAAGCAGTCGCCTCAGCCAATAGATTGGTGGGGGGCAAACCGCTGGATACTGGACTAGACCTGCAAGGTTCTTCTTTGTTTCTAATTTTTCTGCCATGCCAGACTGATGAGTCACACTTGGCTTGGTGGTAGGTCACAAATCATGCAAACCTGGATTAGCAAGACCATACCTAATAGGAGGGATCATATGTGAGATATGTGGCTACAATACAAGAGCTATTCATTCATAGAAAAAGGAGTAAGGAAAGGCAAGACAGAGGAGAACATCAAGATCAATGAGGAAAAAAAAAGAATACATAGCTGCACCCAGAAGAAAATACAAGGCCAGGAGAGCAAACTACTATACTAAGGGAGAAGTGCCCAAGTGGTATATGTTCAGTGCCTACTCCAGGGTGGGCTTCTTATGGCCTGAACAATTCCTCCTGATTTTACACAGGACCTGCCACCGTGATCACAGGCATGGACCAGTAAAGGAAATCGTCATTGTGGTAATAAGGACCAGCCTGAACTTCACAATGCTTAAATTCTGATTGTACGGGGGGGGGGGGATATCTGTAACACAGCAAAAAAAGTTTCCCATTCACTAATCAACCGCAGAGTGTTTCTGTCACAAGAGGAGTTCTGTCAGGCGAGTTTCTAGGACACTGCTGTAATAAAACATAGCATCCCAGGTTCTCATCTTGAGTAGAGAATGATAAAGAATCCTAGATGGAGCTATAAATCTTGAGCTTCTCGTCTCCGTTTAATCTTCAGCAAGGACCTTTGTCTGACAGTGCAAAGAAAATTGAGTTGCCTAAGCACATATTGGTCAATAGTTTCTCACTAAGAAGGCTCATACTTCCCATTAGTAGATTCATTAAGCTGTAGTGTCATCAAAATGTTGGACAATAACTCTCACAGGGACAGGACAAGGAAATGAATGTTAGATCAATTGTGTCCTGCAATGATGTCAGATCGGGAAAGGCGAGCTTCTTCCTCACCACATTCTCTTATCTTTAAACATAATAAAGGTAACCGGGAAAATTTAACCTCCCTGATTCTGCTGTGCAGCAATGCTGCCAGGATTCAGAAAATCTGCATTTGTAGCAATTGATATTGGGTGACTACACACCCGAATCTATTGTATTATTAGTGATGAAAGTGAACTACAAATGAATATGGTACAGTAGATTGTATGCTTACTATAGTCTCCCCGACGTGTGACCCACGTGAATCTGTGGATAACTGAAACTGTGGATAGTGAATCAGTGGATATGGGGGCCCACCTGTATAGGAACTAGTAATGTTGCAGAAGTTGTAATGTGTGAACAGATCCATAGTAGTTCTGCCTGAACCTACAGTCTGATTGACCATCTGCTTCTATTTATAGGATGATCAAAGGCTTAAGAGAGAATTCTCTGGGTGGGTGTCAGTCTGCATATTTTAAACTTGAAGACATTCACCTCTATCCTAAGCCCCATATACTTGGGAGTAAATCCTATTGATTTCAAAGGAAATTGCTTCTAGGGAACCGTGCTTTCAGTTTGCAGCTTTGACATCATCATAACATATTCACTCAAATCAATGCCTCAGGCAGTGTCAGATGAGGTTTACCCATCCACCCACTTACCCACCCACATGTAAACACATTAGCTGGATGTGTCTGATACCGTGATCAGCAGTGAAGTGTGTAACAATGCTGGTTTATGCGATTTCATTAAGTTTCAGTTTTTACACCCCCTCTAAAACTGGAGACAGGAGAGAAACGTTGGTAGTACATTTGTAGATTGTAGAATTTGTTTTTGTTTTCCCCCTGAAGACATGGATACCGTACAGTACATATTATTGACACCAGCTATTGAAATGGTCAGAATGGCAAAAAAAGAAAAGAAAAGTTCAGTAAAATGTTAGATTCCATCCTGGTCAAATGCTATGCAAACCATCTCTAATTCCAGCAAATCGATGAAATAGAGTACAGTACTGTAGTTAAGCAGCACCAATAAAACCCAGTGCATTCATATAAGCAAACAGCTTCTACAAATCCCCCCCCCAAAAAAAATAAATGGAAGCCACAGAAGAGGCATGATGTGAAATCATAAAATAATGAGTTTTTGTACCTCCTGCAAGAGGCAGCATGTGAAGTGGAGCAGGGGCAGAGAAATTTGCAGTGCAAGAACATCATGCATTTCAACTTATGAAAAAAGAACAAGAGAACCAGAGCTGCTATTAGCACAATTCCAGGCTCATAATCAAATTCACAGCCCTGTCCCATCAACCTTCCCCTACACTGACGCAGTCATGCCACTGGAGAGCACAAGGGAATGTTCCTTGTGCAGTGGGGGAGCCCCGGAGGTTTCCTCTGGGTAATGGAACATTTGTTCCCTTGCCTGGGGTAAGCTTCCACTGCCTGAATGGATCTACTCAGACTTGTGCCAGAGATTGCGCAAATCCGAGTGGACTCCGGAAGGCGGATCAAGGCCAGGAAGGGGTGTTAGATATTGGTGGCACTCCTCCCCATTCCTCCCTCTTCCTGCCCCATTCTAACCAACCCAGCGTCCCTCTCACCCCCTGCGCTGACTTACCACCGACTCCGGGGTTCCTATCCAGGCTGCTGTAGACTGGCTGTGCTGAATACATCTCATGTTTTGCGACAGCCATAAAGGACCTTGCACTGCTGGAAAGCTAGTTCCGGCAGTGCAAGGCCCTCATAGGATTGGGCCACCAATGTGATTGGGGCTACTATACTTAAAGTTCAATCCTATCCTTGAGATATATGAGCATACGTCCATGGAAATCAGTGCAAAGGCAACCATGCTGGTGTGGAAAGTTGACCGCCAATGGACACACAACAGAGGCTGGCACAACATCAGAAAAACACAATGTGAATGTAGCACAAATGTCACTCAATGCCAGTGCAATCCTTCCAGCAGAGAGACCAAACCAGGAAAGAGATTGTGGTGTGACATGAGAGGAATGCGTAGTCGACAAACATCATATCTTAACCCCACTTCAGATGACAGACACCCCTGATGTTGGAAAAATGTTATGCCAACAACAGAGCTGGTATACCATATTTTTCGCTCCATAGGACACATCGGACCATAGGACGCATGCATCATATGGAGCAAAAAATAGGGGAAAAAGGTTTTTTAAATAAAAATAAAAATAAATATAATACAAATTAATTATATTTTAATAGCCTCTGCAGGCCTCCCCGAAGCCCCGGTAAGTATTTTTTTCTTTACTTTTTTTTTATTCGCCCCATAAGATGCAGGCTTTTTCCCCCCTATTTTTTTTTGGGGGGGAAAGTGTGTCTTATGGGAGCGAAAAAATATGGTAGGTAGGAGTAACCCCATAAGGATCAATGTGGAAGGGAAAATCAACAGAAAATTGTACCTCTGCCACCCTAATGCCTTGCCTAATCCTCCATGATACAGACACACTACATTGGGCAGGCAATCACAGCACAGTACTAAAGCCTCTGCCAAGTAGATTATATCTCAGATCAGAAGATGTGCAGCATGAGGCTATACCAATCTGGTCTCTCAAAGGAGAACGTTGGTGATGGGAACCATGGTGAACGGGCACTTGGTGCACAAAGGGAGCACTCTACACAAACAACCTCACAACTTATATGGCATGATATTGTGTTAACTCTTGTCTTCTCAGATTTCTTATTGCAGGCAGCCTGCCCCTGGAGGACTCCACACCCAAACACCCAACGATCCTGTTCATGCGCATCCTGTACACATGTGTACAGAATTACATGGGAATGTGTACAGAATTGCAATCCCAAGAACTGCATGGGATTCTTTTCCCTAATTAAAGATTGCTTTTTCACAATAGTAGTCAATGGATACTCCCCACTCCCAATAAGTATAAATGTGGTGGGAGGCTTACTCTTGAGAGGCAATCATATTGCAACCAGACTGTTGGATTGTAAAGTACCCAAGGTTCATTTCTGTCCAAAGGAATTAGCAGATAAGGTTAACGAGGTGTTCAGACTGGAGTGGATGCAGTGGTGCAAATTGGAGCAAACTAAGGAGGAAAAGTCTCCAGTTTAACATGGAAAAAATTATTGGGACTAGTGACATTAAATAATGTCAGAAAGAAGTAGGAGTAGAGCAACAGCTTGCTCTTTCCATTTCTTCCCCCAGAGAATGCTTAAAAACCTGACTGAACTTATTTATTAGGCAGGGCAGTAGGGTGGCAGAGTTTTCAAAGGGATTTTGGCACAGATCTTAAAAATCTCTTTGTTTCTCTAAATAGCCCTGGTGGTGTGTCCTGAGTAGGGTTATGTTGCAGGTTAGTCAGAGTGAATCCTATTATCTGTTATGGCTGTAGGCAAAGAATGGGGACATGGAGACAGTCGTCAGGCACTGTTCATCAACTTTAATGGAAATGTTTTTGGTTTTTTTATGCATGACTAATGTTACACCATTGCAGAAGGTGGGGATGAGCCCTCAGTGAACTTTAGATCTGAAGCTCTCTTCCTCCCCCACCACACACCCACTCAGTCCAATTTTTCCCCCTTGTAGCAGCAGAGTCCTGTATTGTTACATAATGTGTAAAATAATGGGAAAGAGAAATAAAGGTTAAACAAGGGGTGAAGGTGAGCAAATGAAATTAGGCGTAGTTAGATGTCATTTCAGTTGAAAATAGAGACTAACAGTGCAAAACTGTGCCAGTCTACTCAGAAAGCCCCTTTAATTTAATGGGACTATCGGCCTAATCCTATCCACCATAGCATGCAGCTGTGCCACAGAGGCTGTGCTACCTGCAATGGGAGGGGGGCAGCAACCCTGGTATGTAAAAACCTTTGGCTATCTATGGGTCTTCTCAGACCCACACCAGCTATGGTGTAAATCCAAGGAGAGAAGGGGGTGTCCCAGGGCAGGGTTATGGGGATAGGATCTGGTGTGTGTGACTGCCACCAGATCCATCCCTTCCTACCCCAACATACCCCCTAGTTCCTCCCCTGAGGAAGACCCGATCCTCCCCTCCCCACCCATGGTCCACCCTGGCCACCAGTTTACCGGCACTGGCGGAGCATCCAGCTGAGTCTGGCATGCGCAAGGACCTGTTGGCTTTTTCTGCCAGCAGCGCCATTGCGCGTGATGGCGGCACGATGTTTCTGCCGTAGTTGGGCCTTTTGCATCAGCAGATTGCAAGATTCGCTGGCGCAGAAGGCCCATTGGATTGGGCTGTGAGGCTGCAATCCTGTACGCACTTTCCTGGGAGCAAGCTCCATTGAACACAGTGGGACTTATTCCCATTAAGGACAGAACTGCAGCCTAAAGGACTGAACTGAAGCCTAGGCTTTATGAGAAAAACTCGCTTGAGGAGTGAGTTGAAGGGAGAGAGATAAGGCCATGTTCTATGGGAATGTGAGATGTAGAATTACATTTTTAAAAATCTACCAATGTTGGGTAGGATTTAGGATTGCATTGACTGATTCCCTAAATTTCTCCTGTTATTGCTGAGTGGAAATGTTTGAACATGAAAGAAGATTGCCTGTAATCATTCATAGCTTATAAATATCGTTCAACATTAGAAGAGCTTCTCCATGAAATATGCTGAGATATCAGAGCCATTATTTGGAAGGCTACCAAGTAAGGCTGGGGTAGAAAAAAAATGAATGAATATACAACTTGGTGTCAAATCTTGGTTCCTAAGGGCTGGGAGCAGCCCTGGCACAGTAAATAAGAATAACAGCATGGTAGGAACTTGTCAGAATTTGTTTTACAAATACATGATAGTGAATTACATTTTAACAGCTCAAGCATTGTGTGTAATCTTGTTGATGTCAATGCAGGCTCTATGGAATGAAATTAATATTAGAGCGAGATGCTCTCCTAATGGGTGCCACTATGGCAAATTCTGTTTATGTTCCCCGGCAAGTCGTCTTCGGTTCCAATTACGCAGTACATGCTTTCCTGTGGTTCTTATGATCTCTCTTGTTAAAACAGCATCTCTCTGGGGAGAGCAATATATAGATCTGTCTCTTGGTAATTCTAGCTGGCAAGTTATTTGAGTGCGACAGGGAAGGTTGAGGGGAAAATGGTTTATTCACTGTACATAAAACTCACAGATGCAAGGCAGGACAGTGCTACATGCTACTTACATCTTACTCACTTATCCACAATTCCGTAGACTTATTAGTCCGATACTCTACGACTCTCAGTTTGAGCAACTTACCATAAGGCACTGAATATGATCATATGCATCAGGTAATTGCAACGATTGGCCTGTGATCTATTTCTAGATAGTATTGTGATCAAGTCTATTATTGTGTTCACTGCTATTTTTTTGTTTCTTAGCCATTTTACACATGTCTTTGAGAGGGAAAAGCAAGATAAACCACTGGCCATGATCACTGGAAGTGCTACTTCAAAATCAATCAGAGGGACTCACTAGTCATGCATTCAGGACAGTGCGGCACCTAATCCTCTGAACTGACCCCATATGCCTGCAGTCGATGGGAATACTGGATTAATGATGATATGGGAGTATTGAGGATTAATGAGGATATGGGAAATACAGTTGTGGGAGTATTGCACATCTGATTAATGATTGGTCAAGATGGTGGTATAAAGAAAGGGGGCAGGAAGTCTGCCTGAGAATCCAGTCACAGCAAAATGTGACTCTGCCTGATGAGGAGGTCAACACAAATTTACCATTCCATCTTATGATTTTTGCCGCATGCAGAACCTCCATTGTTGCTAATTTGGGGGTGGAGTGGGGGTGAGAAGGGTGGATTTACTCTAAGTAGTGCATCTCACTGGTGATCTCACTAGTGCATTCTGGATCCTATCCTACCCCCCCCGCCCCTCCTGGTCTAGGCTCACCCCTACAGGCTCCTCAAACTTATACCAACTAGCCAAAGAGCTGGCATAGTTCTGAGGACACCCATTGGTAGGCTTACCAGATCTCCAACCGGGACAGAGTGCTAGACCTTTAGGAGAAAGAATGTGGGCAGGTGTAGCTTGTTAAACCTTACAGCACAATCCTAGGCATGTCTACTCAGAAGCAAGCTCCACTGAACACAATGGGGCTTGCTTCTGAGTACACATGCCTAGGATTGTACTCTAAGGGTTTAACAAGCTACACCTGCCCACATTCCTTCTCCTAAAGGTCTAGCACTCTGTCCCGGTTGGAGATCTGGTAAGCCTACCCATTGGGGACCAGGCAGCCTACGAAGAAGTAAGTAAAAATGTCCTTTACTTACCTCTCCCAGGCTTCTCACCTGCCCATGGCCAGCCCATGGCATTCAGCACATGCTGCCTCAGCATCACTGCACATGCTGGGCTGACCCTGGATAGATTGGGATGTTTATTTCACAGCAGAGGTTCAGATCTTTCAGATTCAAAAATGTCATTGCTGCTGCTGCCCAAACCTGAGAGGTTCAACAAGGCCTTTCATTATTACAGGTGAGAAGCTGAAAACTGACCTCCAATCCCATCTTACCTCCCTTTCATTCTGCACCTGCAAGGAGTGTTGGAAACAAGCTTTGCCAAGGCTGATGTGTTGGCAGCTGCCACCTCGTATGTTATTAATGCCTGCTACGATTACAGGGCAATGTAAATCATCTTTTCCCCCTCTCTCTCCAGAGATAAAAGTGGTGTTGAGCAACCTAGCATTAACATCAGATTTATGCGAGCATTTATGTCAACAAGCCTGCAGAATTCAGTTACAGTGTACTTCGATTCTTGGCTAGGGCATGTTTGCGCACTGCTTACTGAATGAGGCACACAACTTCCCTTTGACATAAGCTCTGCGTGCAGAAGGTGTGATATATTTTAGTGCATGCATCCCTATACTCAAAATTTTACTTCTGTAACAAGGATGACATACAGCAATCTAAAATTGGGGTCAGCTACACTCGAATTAATTACATTTTTTCAAAACCCAAATACCTGCAATTTACAATGACAGTTCAGTGTAAAAAAAAAAAGAGTAATTTTATTAAGCATCATTTTGTACTGGCAAAAACATCATCTGCAGGGCAGGGGCCTGTCCTTTCACTCTATTTAAAGCACAAGCCTATGTATGTCTACTCAGAAGTAAGTCCCATTATAGTCAATGGGTCTTACTCCCAGGTAAGTGTGGATAGAACTGCAGCCTTAAAGTATCATCTACATCTATGGTGGCAGAAAGAAAGGAAGGAAAAAAGGTGTGGTGGAGAGAGGGTTTATATACTGAACAGAGGCGCACTCTTTTAGGCATTAGATGTTTCCAAAATGCTCTTCATCTGCATTTCTTCCTGGATTTGACATTCTAAACTACGCGGTATTGCTTTCCAAGTGGCACCCATTGTTTCAGGTGGTTTAATGAGCTGGTGTAGTATTGGTGGTAAGAGACTGAACTAGGCATAGGTTCAAAGCTCACTTACAGCCCAATCCTAATGGTCAATTCTTCTGGTGGACTCATTCCGCCAGCAGAATTGCCCAATAGGATTGGGCTGTAAGTTTTGCAAATGATTATACATCTAAAGAAGATAACATTTAACAGTCTTGTTTACGCAAGAATTTCAGAAATTGCCATTACTCAATGTGGATCAAATATCACATGGAACATCATGTCATGAGCTGGCCATTCCTTAGGAGTGGGCCATTGAGTTCTACGTATAACTGAAAAAAGACTAGTTTTGTTTGTGCAATTAATGGCTCAATCCCATATGGGTCTTGCACTGCCAGAACTTGAGTTCCAGCAGTGCAAAGTCCTTTAATGTGAAAGCTGGGCCACCGTTGCACGCTTCCGGGCCACTGCCGCAAGTGGAGTTTTGGGATGGGGAAGGGGGAAGGCAGGCAGAAGATTGTGGGAGGGAGTGATGGATCCCAGCGGCACCGGCGTGCACCAGGATCCTATCCCCACACGATAGCATGTCACTGTTTGCGATGCCGGAAGGCCTCTGTGTCGCTCGAACATAGGTTCCGATGGTGTAGAGGCCTCATAGGATACTTTTATCTTGTTTGGTGGTGCATTATCTTCATATTTATATAATAGGCACCCTGTAGCAGCCATTACTGATTGGTGGAGCAATGAAAAGGTGCCAACTTTCAGAGTACAGCATGTCTTTCCAATTGATGTAAAACCTGGTGGAGTAAATAAGATACACACTCAATGGTGAAGTGCTTAGAACACTTGTCATAATGGATCTTTCAAACAAAATTAATGTTTACAGAACACTGCAGATTATCAAACATTTGCTGAAGCAGGAACAAAACTAACCTCAAAAAGATAAGAAAATGCAATTTAAGTCTATGTTGCTGAAAATCAGTAACAGCAAAACATGGTGAAAATATGATCTATGACCTAAATAAATTTAAAGTACATTAGGAAGATTAGTGTATGGGACTCTAAACGCAAATCAAAATATACAGCAACAAATTAGATTGTTTGCCATACAAGAACAGTGCTACAAATCTAACAGGAGATGCAGTATATAATAAAATGGAAGCTGTACACTTCTTTCCAAGAAGCAGATAAATACACTATGGTGATGCTGTTCGTAACAAGATATCAAAGGTTGATGAGGATAAAATAGAGAATGGCTGTGAACAGGAGGAATGCCCTTCATTTCTTTGTTCATTTATTTGGATTTTATTCCACCTGATTCCGAAGGTCCAAGGTGAGTGGCAATATATTTCAAAAAGCAATAAAATTATTCTTAGAATATAACTCACCAAAATCAGCCCCACATAATCCAAGCAAGATTGAAATCCCAAGACTGCCATCTATTCCATGCCATTGTTACCCCAGTCACCAGCTATTAAATCATATAGCAGTGGACGTGGATTATACGGTTGCAGTATACCAGGCACTGGAGTTTCAATGCATATACCTAGCTTCCATGCATTCATAGAATTTTTCCATTCATTTCAATGATGACAGCAACCATTTCAAAATGTCACATATATGGCACTGAAAGCCAGTGTTGCAAAGTGATTAGGGTGTCAGATTAGGACTGGGAAGAGCCAAAATTGACTCACCATGAAACTCATGGGCAGCACAATCCTGTGTAAGGATCTGCACGGTGGTCCAGGGCCGCCTGCCGGATCCTGAGCCCAGGCTGCCCGGCACACTCCGGGTCGGAGGTCTACTTGGGAAAGGGGACATTCGTCCCCTTCCCCGGTGTAGACCAGGGCAGGCCCAGTTGGCCTCCTCAGATTTCCGCCAGCTAAATAGCTGGCGGAAGTAGAGGAGGCCATGTAACGGCATAGCAGTCCCGGCGAAGACAGGAATATGGCCAATGCCATCCCCTGCCCCCTCCTGGGCTGGCTAGGCCAATGGCTCCCCTCCTGGGCCAGACTGCCCACGCGGCCGGTGGCGGACTCACCTTCTGTTGCTGGCCGCATGCTCATCCCGGCACCGGAGTGAGGGAGGTCAGCCTTGTGCCAGCCTCCCTTCCTCCAGAGTCATTGCGAATGTGCTTTATAGCACATTCACAATGGCTTCCGGCGACAGAACGCTCGTTCCATCACTGGGGGCTTGTGGTGGATTGCGCCATGAGTGTACTTGGGCCAGTCGCCTACTCTCACTCTAGTTCACCTCTCACCCTAGCCCAGGGTTGTTGTGAGGCTAAAATGGAGGGTGCCTCATACCCAGCACTCATTGAAGGAATGTAATGAGAAAAGTCAGCAAGTAAGTAAAGAATGCATCAGGGTGCCCACATTGGTCTTTATCAGAACTAGTGTTCCGGGGGCGTAAGGAGCTTTATGACGATTGCAAAACGTGACTCACTAGCGGGAGCAGCTGGGCCACTGCCGCAAGCAGTGAGCCACAATGTCTTGCCAGTGGATCCTCCATGGTCCCTGGTGCCAGTAAGTCAGTACGGGGGGCAGGAGGGAGGCAGGGAGGGGGCAGGATGAGGAGGAGACAGGACCAGAATGAGGAGCAGTGCCACCAATATCCTATCCCCCTTCCAGGCCTTGATTCACCTTCCCAGGTCCAAGTAGACCTGTTCCAGCACCGGAGCTTTACCCTGGTAAGGGAACAAATGTTCCCTTACAAATGTTCCCTTACCCAGAGGAGACCTTCAGGATTGCGCCCTCCTGCAGGATGCCGTGCACATTCCAGCAACGTGGCTGCATCAGAGAGGGAAAGGATAGAATTGGGCCTTAAGTAAGCAGAAGGATCCTAACAAAATGCATGAGAAGTTCTTTCTCTGCAGATGGGCACGAACAGACAGCTGTTCACTCTTTTTTAGAATCATGCCTACCCCTTCAGCCCAATATAAGCCCTCAAATGGACGACTAATATGTGACGAATCCAGGGAACTCCAAATACCCACCTGGACCAACGAACGGCTCGATCACAAACACAACACTTCTGAGTTCACTTTGAGGACGGCCTCCGCATTGCTAAGAGAGTCTTATTCCGTTCCCTGACAGAAAGCATGTTCTGCACTTCTCAGCAACAAACAAGTGTCACAAAGTATGCTTGATTGCATTATAAATGTATCTGCAGAATTCCATTTGCAGCATTTTTTTTTTTAGGTCATGGCTGATGGGAATAGCAAGTTGGTTTTTTTTTTTTTTGCAAGGTGAGATTAATTCCTAAATAAATAAAGCTGAAAATGTCTGTTGCTACCCTGCTCCTAGGTCTGGAGAGGGAAGCATCTGAAACATTATTTTTTATTTTTTATTTTTTTAAAAAAAAAACAACCTTCCACTGTGAAATATGCTGCAATATCTTTTGTTTATTTTCTCTCATAAAAAAATTAGTACAAGCTTGAGCAGAATAATCATAAGCTGAGCCATACGTAATAATTTCTCATAGTCGTTCCATTTGCAAACAGGATATTAAAATTTCTCCTGCTAATCACCTTTCAACAAGCCAGAATGGGGGTAAATGAAGTATGTAAGTAGACTAGGGATGCTGATTTGCCCATTTAAGAACCACAATAAACAACTTTACCTTTTGGAGAACTGCAAAACCGCTGAGGTATTTTTCAACTGTAAAAGCTATTAGGGTTTCTCCGATGATACTGAGGGATCTAAATGAATAGAAAATAAGCCTTAAGTTGCCTATGTGGCCAACTCTGATGCAGCCGGAGCATGAAAGTCTAAGGGTCTCAAGTAATAGAAGTTTTTTAGTAGTAACTGACAGTGTTGTAGTGCAAGATCGCATCAGAAACCACTATAAAAAAAGTCTGAACAATCGAGAAACAAATTTTTAAAGAGCTGATTTTTTTTTTTTAAAAAAAAAGAGGACTGCTATGGAAAGCACATGAAAACTATATGTAGATGGTCATGTGGGACAGTTGCACACATGTGAATTTTGTTGCATATGTACTTTGGGTGTCCTGGATTGGAATACATACATTTTTTTTTCAGAATGAATACATTGCATGTATGCACAGCGCAAAATACGAATGTGTCGTCATCACACATGATGATGGGAAAGTTGGTCACATTTGAAGCAGTCCTCATTTCCTCCTCAAAACAAAAGATTTTTCCCTAAAATAAATAAGAATGAATGAATTTTAACTGAGCACTGAAGCATCTGAAAAGCAATGACTATGTATGAGAAATAAGCTGTTGTAAAAGAAGCTGGGGAGGTGGGGGGGCAGCAAACAAACACAGTAGACCGGGGTTCTCAACCCCTTGCACCACTCTCCTGCTGTGTACCACGAGAAGTGACTGGGATTGACCTCATCGCCAGTTACTTCCAGGTTTTCAGATTTTTGGAGGCCACAAATCACAAGTAGGAAGCTCTGGATGGGTGGGAGGGTGGGAGGACCCTTCTCAGCATTCCTGAAAGACTCGACCAAAAACAAGAGCCTCTCAGGAGCGGAAATGGACTGCCGAAAGTGCCACATCAGAGCGGGGCTCTGGTCATCCAAGTACCACCAGCAGTCGGCTGAAGTCCCACTGATGGTACTAGTACCACTGGTTGAGAACCCCTGCAGTAGACTATGAAGATTAAAAAAAAACATCTTCACACATTACATTTTTAAGTGTACCTTTAGAACAGGGGTGGCCAACCTTCCACCATTAGGGCTACTGTGTTCTTAAGAGTTGTGTAGAAGACAGAATCTTGGCAGCTGCAAGTGCTGATGGTGCTGCTAAAGCAGCTGCACCTGCTGAAATGCCCTCACCTATACAACCATTTAAAGGGCCAGCATTCATGTTGAAAGGTTGGCCACCACTGCTTTAGAATGTAAATTATTACCATACGGGCATGTTCATCAGAGTGCAAGGATTGGCAAAAGCAGCCTACTGAATAAATATTGGCTGATAAAACCCATTTGCTGCCCGGTAAGGTATTAACTCACCATAAAAGGTTCTTAAAGAATATAAGGTGAAAAGAAAGAGCTTGTGCATATAAGAGACATGCCAGAAGAAGACAGAGCAGCAGCCTACAGGAAACCTGACCCTTTGGCCTTCTTTCTTCATTTGAATGATTGCTCTCAAAATCGCCTCCAATTCAGCAAACTGTGGGTGATTCCTTCTATGCCAGGGGTTCTCAACCAGTAGTACTAGTACCACCAGTGATACTTCGGTTGACTGCTGGTGGTACTCAGATTGTCAAACCGCCGGAATCCTGCTCCGATGCAGCGAAGGGCTCTTCGACGTACCCAGAGCATCCTACCTGCATTTTCTGGCCTCCCAAAAACTGAAAACCAGGAAGTAACTGGCGATGATGTCATCGTCAGTCACTTCCAGTGGTACACAGCAGGAGAGTGGCACCGGAGGTAGTACTCAGCCGGGAAAGGGTTGAGAACCCCTATTGTAGGAAGAACAAACCTGGCTCTCAAAAGTAGTAAGTCCCAACTTCACATTTCAAAATACAATAGACATCCAGGTATACAAACTTTGCACTGTAGGGTCAAATCTAGAGTAATGCTTCCATTAATGGAAGCACATTCTGTGAATGTGAGTCTCCGCTGAGAATGGAAGGCGCATGCAAAAGGGCCTTGCAAAGCCTCGTGGAAGGTAGATCTGTCAAAAGCTATTACAGGTGGACCCCCATATCCATGGATTCGCTATCCACGGTTTCAGTTATCCACGGATCGTGGGGACCCCCCAGGCTTTTACTTTTTTCCCAGTAAGCTTCGTTTCTTCCTTAAAGAAACAGGAGAAGCAGCCTCTGGCTGCTTATTACAGGCAAATAGAACGAGACTAAGTACTAGAGAGGCTCTGCAAGGTTAACAGAAACCTTGCAGAGCCTCTCTAGGACTTAGGCCTCAGTCCAGCCCAACTCAGGCACAGTTGAGGCCCAATTGTGGCACAATTGGGGCCCAAAATAGGACCGAGTTAGGCTGCAACTGTGCCTGAGTTAGGCAGGAGGCAAGAGCAGTGGGCCAGGATCGAGGCAAAACTTACCGCAGAGGCAGGCAGGCCCCTGTGGGGAGCTGTCAGTCTTGTGGAAGCGAAGAGCCCCCTCCTCATCCCGTCTGCGTGCACCTACCACAGCTGCTGCAGCGGTCGCAGCAGATGGGCAGCCACAGGTGGGCCTGCAGGCACTGGGCGTGCGACAGTCAGCTGAAGGGCAGAGGTTGTGCCAGTGCCAGCTGCCCCAGGGCACCCTGGGCATTAGCCACCTGCCGCAGGGGGGAGTGCCACTGCCCTCCCTCCTGCAGACTGCGATGCCACCCCCAAGCCACGGTGAGGCTGCACGTGGGAGTCATGGGGGGGTGAGCGGGGGAGAGAAGGGAAGGAGGGGGTGGGAACGGCACGCACAAGGGGGGTCTCATGAGGTCTGGAACCGCCTCCGCCATGACATGCCCGTGCGCTGCCTGAAGCCCTGGGCCACCAGGGCTGTGGCTATGCCCACAAAGAAGGCATCCCGGTATGCCTTCTGATCCGTGCCCCGGTCAAGACCGAGAGATGCCTTGGGCTTGTCTGCTGTGAGCGGGAAGGGCTCACGCAGCTCATCACTCCCCAGATGGGGCAACGTAGGCGCCTTGCGGCAGGCGCTCTGGCGGGGTGGGGGGTGCCAGCGTCCATCATCAGGGAGTGGGAGGGGAGGCAGGCAGGCGGACAGGGGGTGCTGGGGAGGGACACGGGTGGGTCAGAAACAGACAGACAACAAGGTTGGTGGGAGAGGAATACAGGGAGAGGGGTCTGCAGAGACCAATAGGGACACAGGGGTCACTTCGCAGATGGAGGCAATGCAGGAACGGGCGCCTCTCATGCAGACGGACCGAGGGCGGAAACGGACGCCGTTGACGGGCGGAATGAGGACGGAAATGGACGCCGTTGACGGGCGGACTGAGGGCGGAAATGGACACCGTTGACGGGCGGAAACGGACGCCGTTGACGGGCAGACCGAGGGTGGGTGAGAGCCCCGGTTGCTGAAAGGGCTCTTCACGGACGTGGGGGATGTGCACCATGTCACCTGTCACTGTTTGCCTGCCTGAGAGGCCCCCCAACTCCCCCCTCCCCTCTGAGCCCTGAGGGTCTGGCAGCCCCCCTGCTGTGTTCTCCTTGGGCTGGCTGTGGCAGGCCCTGGCTGGGATTCATGCAGGGCCTTGTGTGGTGGGTGCTGTCTCTCTGTGTGTGGGGCAGTGCTTGTGTAACATTGGGGTCATGGTGTTCAAGGGGCCTTTGCCCAAGGGGCATCTTTATTGTTCTGGAACATTGGCAGGGATGGCCAGGCGAGGCTGCCAGGGGTAGGCACAGCAGCCACTCAGAATGTAGCAGCAGCAGCAGCAGCTGAGGAGGGTTGCAGGGCAGGCTCCCAGACCTCTGGCAGCATCGAGGCAGACGACCATGGGGCAACCAGACTGCGGGCCCAGGGGTGCTCCCCAGAAGGTAGGTGGTGGTGGACATTCCTGGGGAGACATAAATCACAGGGGTGTTCCATGGCAGCTGCT
This sequence comes from Plestiodon gilberti rubricaudatus, assembly GCA_026170595.1. Classification (NCBI taxonomy): domain Eukaryota; kingdom Metazoa; phylum Chordata; class Lepidosauria; order Squamata; family Scincidae; genus Plestiodon; species Plestiodon gilberti. Next base: position 250,136,836 of record JANXHW010000001.1, on the reverse strand, counting down.
GTGTGGTAGCAATCCCCATTGAAGGAATGCCAGTGTGCCGGTTGCAAAGGCCTGCAGGGAGAGAAATCAAACACAGCTGAGTGGTGTGACACACATAGCCTGGTCTGCGCTCCTTCCCTGGGTGTAAGGTGAGCATGATCCTGTAAGGGAAAGGGGTCAAAGAGAGAGACAACAACACAACTTGGGGGTCACAACCATGGCAATCCTAGCAATACTGACCTGTCAGTAGACCCTGTGGAGAAAAGAGGGGGGGGGAACAGCTGGTGTCTACATATGGGTTACAGTTCCACACTCATGGCATTGTGTGCTCACATTCATACAGGCAGCTATGAGACAAGACATTGGTATAGAGGCATATCATGGCAGGCATTGCAGGCAGCTATGAGACAAGACATTGGTATAGAGGCATATCATGGCAGGCATTGCAGGCAGCTATGAGACAAGACATTGGTATAGAGGCATATCATGGCAGGCATTGCAGGCAGCTATGAGACAAGACATTGGTATAGAGGCATATCATGGCAGGCATTGCAGGCAGCAATGAGACAAGACATTCGTAAAGAGGCATATCATGGCAGGCATTGCAGGCAGCTATGAGACAAGACATTGGTATAGAGGCATATCATGGCAGGCATTGCAGGCAGCAATGAGACAAGACATTGGTAAAGAGGCATATCATGGCAGGCATTGCAGGCAGCTATGAGACAAGACATTGGTATAGAGGCATGTATCCTACCTATATTTCTCTATGCAAAGAGGCAGATGTCAGACCACATGTCAGCATGAACCCTGCACTTACCTGCACTTACCTGCTGGTGTTGTTGCCTGTGGGGGGGGGAGAGGGGCTGGGAGAAAGACATGGGTTAGCAAACACTTGCATGGAGACAGCTGCCCAGGCACAGGAGTACACAGTTTGGCCACAGGCAGAACAGCCCTCTCTGCCCTAGAGGGGGGCAGAGAGGAGAGAGGAGAAGAGAAGAGAGAAGTGGGGTGTTAGAATAGTTTTCAAAGTCCCACTTTGTGGCTGCTGGGGGACAGAACCCCACGCCACGTGCTCAGAGAGAGAGAGAGTGAGTGAGTGGAGGGCTGGGGCTGGGCTTTTGTGAGAAAGAGGCTGGGTGGAGCTGGGTGCTGATAGGGTAACTATTTGGGTCCGTGTCCAGAGTTAGGCCACAACTGTTCGGTCCTAACTCAGGCCCAACTCGGGCCCAGGGTGTTAGAACTTTTCAGGAGAGGGCTGGTGTGGGTAAGGTAAAATGGCTCCTATGGGTCTCCTCACATTTGGGTCCACCCTTTTTGCTGGCCCAAATTTTGGGCCTGAGTTGGGCTCGAGGGGGCGTGTCAGGGGCTCTCCAGTGTCTGGAACCGGACCAAATTTCGTAACCGCCCCCGTCACACCCCCGACACGCCCCCGACACGCCCACTTTTAGGCTGCAATTGTGCCTGAATTGTGCAGTTGTGCCTGAATTGTGCCTGAACCCAATTCAGTCCCAATTGCAGCCCAACTCAGGCACAATTCAGGCACAACTCGGGCCTAAAGCACTTGGGCTGCAATTGTGCCTGAATTGTACCGCAGTTGCCTTGGGCTGGACCGGGCTGTTACAGCCCGGTCCAGCCCAAGGCAACTGCGGTACAATTCAGGCACAATTGCAGCCCAAGTGCTTTAGGCCCGAGTTGTGCCTGAATTGTGCCTGAGTTGGGCTGCAATTGGGACTGAATTGCAGCCCGGTCCAGCCCAAGGCAACTGCGGTACAATTCAGGCACAATTGCACAATTCAGGCACAATTGCAGCCTAAAAGTGGGTGTGTTGGGGGCGTGTCGGGGGTGTGACGGGGGCGGTTACGAATTTTGGTCCGGTTCCAGACACTGGAGAGCCACTGACACGCCCCCTCGAGCCCAACTCAGGCCCAAAATTTGGGCCAGCAAAAAGGGTGGACCCAAATGTGAGGAGACCCATAGGAGCCATTTTACCTTACCCACACCAGCCCTCTCCTGAAAAGTTCTAACACCCTGGGCCCGAGTTGGGCCTGAGTTAGGACCGAACAGGTGTGGCCTAACTCTGGACATGGACCCAAATAGTTACCCTATCAGCACCCAGCCCCACCCAGCCTCTTTCCCACAAAAGCCCAGCCCCAGCCCTCCACTCTCTCTCTCTCTCTCTCTCTCTGAGCACGTGGCGTGGGATTCTGTCCCCCAGCAGCCACAAAGTGGGACTTTGAAAACTTTTCTAACACCCCACTTCTCTCTTCTCCTCTCTCCTCTCTGCCCCCCTCTAGGGCAGAGAGGGCTGTTCTGCCTGTGGCCAAACTGTTTACTGCTGTGCCTGGGCAGCTGTCTCCATGCAAGTGTTTGCTAACCCATGTCTTTCTCCCAGCCCCTCTCTCCCCCCCCCCATACAGGCAACAACACCAGCAGGTAAGTGCAGGGTTTGTGCTGACATGTGGTCTGACGTCTGCCTCTTTGCATAGAGAAATATAGGTAGGATACATGCCTCTATACCAATGTCTTGTCTCATAGCTGCCTGCATAGCCTGCCATGATATGCCTCTATACCAATGTCTTGTCTCATAGCTGCCTGCATAGCCTGCCATGATATGCCTCTATACCAATGTCTTGTCTCATAGCTGCCTGTATTAATGTGAGCACACAATGCCATGAGTGTGGAACTGTAACCCATATGTAGACACCAGCTGTTCCCCCCCCTCTTTTCTCCACAGGGTCTACCGACAGGTCAGTATTGCTAGGATTGCCATGGTTGTGACCCCCAAGTTGTGTTGTTGTCTCTCTCTTTGACCCCTTTCCCTTACAGGATCATGCTCACCGTACACCCAGGGAAGGAGCGCAGACCAGGCTATGTGTCTCACACCACTCAGCTGTGTTTGATTTCTCTCCCTGCAGACCTTTGCAACTGGCACACTGGCTCCTCTTCAATGGCGATTGCTACCACGCAGCAGCTGCCATGGAACACCCCCATGTTGTTCGTCCCCCCAGGAATGCCCACTACCACAAACCGTCCGGGGAGCACCCCTGGGCCTGCAGTCTGGTTGCCCCACGGTCACCTGCCTTGATGCTGCCAGAGAGGTCTGGGAGCCTGCCCTGCAACCCACCTCAGCTGCTGCTGCTGCCCCACCGCCCTGGCTGCCTACTTGCTGTCCCTCCCCTTTCTATGGAGCAGGCCGTGGTTCCACAGGGGAAGAGCCTGCATCTCCAGGTCCATGGGGCTCGCCTGATGCTGCTGCTGTGGTCCTAGAGGCTGCTGTGCCTACCCCTGGCAGCCACGCCCGGCCATCTCTGCCACTGTTCCAGAACAATAAAGATGCCCCTGGAAACACATGTCCCCAATGTTGCACAAGCACTGCCCCACACACCCACACAGGCAGGCCCCAGCACACAAGCCTCTGCATGAATCCCAGCCAGGGTCCGCCACAGCCATCCCTGGGAGAACACAGCAGGGGGGCTGCCGGACCCTCTGGGACCAGAGGGGAGGGGGGAGTTGGGGGGCCTGTCAGGCAGGCAAACACTGACGGGCACTGTGGCGCACGTCCGCCATGTCCGTGAAGAGCCCTTTCAGCAACCGGGGCTCTCACCCACCCTCGGTCCGCCCATCACCGGCGTCCGTGTCCGCCCGTCACCGGCGTCCGTTTCCGCCCATCAACGGCGTCCGTGTCCGCTCTCGGTCCGTCTGCATGAGAGGCGCCCGTTCCTGCATTGCCTCCATCTGCGAAGTGCCCCCTGTGCCCCTATCGGTCTCTGCAGACCCCTCTCCCTGTATCCCTCTCCCACCAGCCGTGTTGTCTGTCTGTTTCTGACCCACCCGTGCCCCTCCCCAGCACCCCCTGTCAGTGTGCCTGCCTCCCCTCCCACTCCCTGATGATGGACGCTGGCACCCCCCATGCCGCCAGAGCGCCTGCCGCAAGGTGCCGACATTGCCCCATCTGGGGGTGTGATGAGCTGCGTGAGCCCTTCCCTCTCGCAGCAGACAAGCCCACGGCATCTCTCGGTCTTGGCCGGGGCACGGAGCAGAAGGCATGCTGGGATGCCTTCTTTGTGGGCATTGCCACGGCCCTTGAGGCCCAGGGCTTCAGGCAGCGCACGGGCATGTCCTGGCGGAGGCGGTTCCAGACCTCATGAGACCCCCCCCTTGTGCGTGCCGTTCCCACCCCCTCCTTCCCTTCTCTCCCCCGCTCACCCCCCCATGACTCCCACGTGCAGCCTCACCGTGGCTTGGGGGTGGCATCGCAGTCTGCAGGAGGGAGGGCAGTCGCACTCCCCCCTGCGGCAGGTGGCTGATGCCCAGGGTGCCCTGGGGCAGCTGGCACTGGCACAACTTCTGCCCTTCAGCTGACTGTCAAACGCGCAGTGCCTGCAGGCCCGCCTGTGGCTGCCCATCTGCTGCGACCGCTGCAGCAGCTGTGGTAGGTGCACGCAGACGGGCTGAGGAGGGGGCTCTTCGCTTCCACAAGACTGACAGCTCCCCACAGGAGCCTGCCTGCCTCTGCGGTAAGTTTTGCCGCGATCCTGGCCCAATGCTGTTGCCTCCAGCCTAACTCAGGCACAGTTGCAGCCTAACTCGGTCCTAGTTTGGGCCACAATTGGGCCACAATTGGGCCTCAACTGTGCCTGAGTTAGGCTGGACTGAGCCCTTAGTCTCATTCTACTTGCCTGCAATGGAGGCTGCTTCTCTGTTTGTTTTAAGGAAGAAACAAAGTTTGCTGAAAGAAAAATAAGAGCTGGGGGGCGCACACGCCTGCCCACAGGGGAGGCAGGGCGGGGGGCCCCTCAGGAAACCATAGAGGGGGTGTTTGCTCCTATTCACGGTTTCAAGTATCTACAGAGGGGTCTGGAACATAACCCCAGCGGATATGGGGGGAGTACTGTACTTTTATGCCTTTGATTTCCGTAGCAGAACAGAGCATGTCTTTAATTTCTCACATTGAAAGCATTGGAATTCAAGTGCTTTCTTTTAGCTGAATTGTGCTGCATGATAGCTACTGTAATTATAATCTCCCTGATAGCTAAATATCAACTCCATGCTTAAAGGCAATTTATAAATGTGTATCAGATGCTACAGGTTAAGACAATCTATGGCTTGTGTGCTTTTGAAGCATCTGCCTAGCTTCAGGCAGATAGACTAGATCAGTGGTTCTAAACCATTCTTGAGTCATGGACCTCTTTGAAAATCTGATGAAAGCTATGGACTCCCTCCTCAGAAAAATGCACATAAACACATGCACACAAAAAATGTTTTGCACACAGTTCACAGACCCCCTGAAGTCCATCCATGGACTCCAGGTTAAGAACCCCTGGACTAGATGGACGTTTGATCTGATTCAGCAAGGCAATAACTCATATTATTTTAATCCTATGAACCACAGTGTGAGCACTATAAGTCTTAGATAGGATAGAAGTCTTCATGCTGGCAGAAGGGAAGAGACTGAGCAGGGAAAGGAAAAACAGTTTGACACATAACAACACCATCTGTATTAACTGCTCTTTAGACTAAATTCTATGGTGACATCCAGGGCTGACCAAGTTGGCACTGAGCAAGGGATCACATCTTTGGGAGGACCCACTAGGCCAGGCTGACCCCTCCATACTGGTGGCAGTGGTAGCCCAGGTACCCCCACAAGGACTCAAGACAAGATCAGCTCTGTATGAAATGGACTTATTGACTTACAACAGCCAATCAAACACATACTTCAGTGGGTTCTATCCTAAAACTCCTCCCCCTTTAGTGTGGGTACCAACTGTGGAGGAGACAGATGCTACTGTCACTTCCTTCTTGAGCATTATCACCCTGGCTCCAACCTGGTTGCCATGCAATGACCCTTGGTTTTCCACACCAACCCCTGGAAAGAGGGTCAAGGCAGCTGAATTGCTCCGCCAAATCCAAGCCTGACAACCTTTGATAGACTTTGCAATTCAAGCCTGAGGGGGTCACTCACCTGCATCTCTGAGCCAGATAGCTCTTAAGGTCAGTTCTGGTTCTCCCCCTGACTGTTACTTACCTCAGGGGTGCGCATTTGAGCCATAATACTACTCCCTGTCCTGAACTATAACTGGCAGCAGTGGCCACGAAAAGACACCACACCTCTGCAACATTCTGGGGAGGCGAAAAGAAGAAGAAGAAGAAGAAGAAGAAGAACCACCACCACCACCACCACCACCACCACCACCACCACCAACAGCCAATCAGGCAGAAAGCAAAAATTCCTACTCAGACCCCTAGAGCAAACAGCTAATCTCAGACTATCATGGGCTGGGCTGGACTGGGCTGGGCTGGGGCATGAAGCCAGCTGAATAGGAATGCCAGGCCGGGGTATCGTGAATGTTGTCATAACGCTGACCCATCAGAGTGCCTACCTTACCTGCCTTGCCTTTTGGACCAGGCAAAGAAAGCCCCTCCTCTAATTGACAGCAAAGGGGCTGTATTAAGCTATCAGAAGGTGAACAGGGAGGGCGACACGTGAGGCACTGCAGGGATTTGTCCCAGTATCCCCAGCAACCTGGCACCAGCACCCCTAAATCCAGCTTATTATTTTTATATTATAGTTTCTCTTTGTGGTATTTTATCTAACAGGGTGAATTTGATCAAGAGCCAGAAGAAAAATGTAAGTACACATTTGGTGTTGTGTCCCCCGTCCCTGTGTCCCCCGGTTTCTTGCTTGTTTGCAATCCCAACTCATTTTTGGGTGTGATTCCCTGTTTCTTCAGCTGATGCTATGCCAGTATTCCCCCAACTATGTTTAAGTTACCAGAAACCAACTTACGTTGTCTTGCTGGAAATAGGGGATTAATTGTTTTAACTCGGCTCCGTAGGTGTTTTAATGGAACCTGTTATATGCTTTATTGAGCCACTTACATCCATTTACTGTCAGAGATGAGCAAGGATGAGAAAGAGCCACTTTGCCAGCTCTCTCCTTTCCACGCAGGGAAGTATGACGGTACCCATTATTCACAGATACATGCTTTTTAGCATGTAATTACCTGCAGTGATTCAGGCATCAAGCATCTCACTTAGGGGAATCTATTATTTAATCCTTACACCCACCTCCAGTGCCTCACTAGGGACGGGCTTGACGTTTTGCAAAGCAGAGTTCATTCAGCTTAATTTACAACTCGGTGAAATTGTGGTGTTTGGACAAGACAGTTTACAGGTTTGCTTTCACTGGTATTGTGGTATTGCCTTTATGTGTGAATGAGTGCATGCATGTGCATGCATACAGGCAGATCTATGTGAAATGATACCAAGTCTTCCACTCTTTTTGTTGAATGTGCATTCGGAGTAAACGATACTGGTTCAACGTTGAGGGGTTCAAGCAACTTTGAGCATTTTAGTGTGCCTGTAAAACTGATTCTTGAGCATCAGTTTGCTACTGCATCAAAATCAATGCACCTAAATCAGCTTGAACATGAGCAGCTGCTAGCAATCCCCACATCAGAAAAGGGAATCAATTGTATTTCAGTATTGAATGGGAAATTAGAGAAATTCTCAGGTAAATCATTGGATAATTACTCGAAGAGACACTTGGACTGAATGACAGACTGATAAATGATCCATATATGCGGACTGTACCTTAAAATAAGCAAATAGTTTATTCGTTACTCAAGCCATAAGACTGACTGTACTAAAATAAAAAAATAATATCTTGAGCAGATAGGTGCCAATGAAAATATCACAATACCATGGGTGGAATCAGAAGGCAGTCAGGCCAAGCACTGGCAAAAGGATCATAAGCCCCTGAAGGTCCCCCCCCCATACCACTTTGATATGGGGCAGTGGCAGAGTTCCCACTGTGCCATGTCATGAACCAATTATGGAAGGTCCTGACATACTTGTTTGGTTCCCCCATGCATTTGTTACACGTATCTCAGAGCACACCCAGGAAGAAGTCTTTGCCGTTTCAAAGCTTCTTGATTTGCACCCTAATGCCTTTCAAGCTACCACAGCTTTTGAGACCAGATAGCTGGCGTTTGTGGCTTGCAAGTGGCAGGCAGCTACTGTGGCAACCACTGCTCACGAGCTGCACTCCCAGAGATGCTCTCCCGTGACAGCTTGCTGCTGCTGCTGCTGCTGCTGCTGCTGCTGCTGCTGCTGCTGCTGGTGACAGTATTGGAAGACACAGGGCCAGCCCATCCATGAAGCCAACTGGAGCAATCGTCTCAGGCTGCAGATTGGTGGGGGGGGGCACCCACCGCTGTCTGCTTACTCGCCTGCACTGCTTCCTCTCCCTCAGATTCCCTGGACTGGAAACCTAAGAGGAGGAAAGAGCAGAAGTGCTGGGAGTGGCACTCTCCTCTCCTCCACACTTCCTTTTTCAGTCCTGCTTTTCCAATTCAGCCAGCGGGAGCAGCAGAGGCACATCACCAGGCACATCTCCAAGGAGCGACAGCATTTGACATGTGCCAGGTGACCTTGGGATGGTATTGAGAAGAAATCGAGCTCTCTGCACGTTCCCATCCTGATCCTTCTCTTTGAGGACCACATGGGCAATTCAGTTCCCCAGCCTTACTTAGCTCAAGGTGAGCTGCGCGGTGGATTTTTCTTGTGTCTTAAATTACTGGTATCTTCTCTTTGCCTTCCAGGGGATTCTCTTTAGGAGCCTCTCCAGTTTACCTGAAGAGTCCGGTCATGGATTGTTCTCTTCAATAGGTATGCCCTTGGCACTAACTATCTGGAGAGATGCTTATCTGAGAGAGAGAGAGAGAGAGAGAGAGAGAGAGAGAGAGAGAGAGAGAGAGAGAGAGAGAGAGAGGAATGGGGAAGCCACACTGAAGGGAGGTGATCACCTTTCTCCTTGGCCAAGAAAGTGTGCTGAGCAAAACACTCCTCCCTTGACACTGCTGAGGGCGCTCTAGTCTGAGCAATAAGGGAAGGGGCTTCTGCCTTGATTCCAGGATCGTGCCCCTTGCCTTGGCAGGATCCAGATCACTATGCTAGTGCAAGCCACTACTGTGGACATCTAAAGACATGTCCAGATTAGTCTGCAATAGGCTACAACCCAATAGGCTAAAAATACTAGGAAGTCCTAGAGAAAGTATTGCAAAAGCATTTCCTCATTCTGTTCTAAGCCTCCAATTATATTGCTTTCTGGCCAATCCAAAATGGAGCTGGGAGAGCCACAGTGTTCAGAAACAAACAGCTCACTGACAAGCTGTGGAGGCTCTTCTTGAAGTTCTTGTGAGTTTTATGCGTGTGGAGTCATAGCTCAGGTCACCTTAACTCCAGCTGTGTGTGAACACACCCTCCCCTATTAGTGTCTTTCCTAGTAAAATGAACAGTACTTAAAAGAAATGTTGGCTAGGCAGCAGAAAGAAACAGCAGCTTGAGACTATGGGCTCTGCCAGCCTCTTGGTCCAAATGAAGTCTGCAGTGATGTGCGCACTGTGCTTCTAATGACGGAGTCAGAGAAGTGCAGCAGGCATAAGTGGGAGGGTTGTCTGTTCCTATCTCTTCACTCCACTTTCTGGTTCTAGCCTATCACTGGTTACTGAGCATCTCCCCAGGAAGCATATCCTCTAGCTCAATTTTAAATCATGTGTGCGAGACAAAAGTGAACTTTCGTTACCATCCTGCTGATTTTTATTATCCCATTCATGAAAAGGTTTGTGGCCTTCGATTCCAGGAGCTGGGGGGAAAAAAGGTTCCAGGATGGGCTGTAAAAGAAATGTGTTTGTTCTTGCTGCTGAGATTATCATTACCATGGTGCTCAATTGTTCTCTCTGTAACAGGTCACTTTCCGCCCAACATTTATAGTATAAGCGGCTAAATTTTGCCGCATATGTAGGCACCAGGACATTCTTTTGCATGCACTGTTTCCTCTCCTTTCCGTGTTCTTCCTCAATCCTTTTGTTCAAGTGGCACATAATTGTTATCTAAACGGAGGATCACTTGCCCTGTTATTCTCCTCTATTACCTATGAACTGGTATAGCAGAGTGATGGAAGGGCCTGAGCTGTAGATAAGGATTCCCCTGCTTTGAGTCTCACCTCTGCCATTAACTCACTAGGTGGCCCTGCACAAACCACAGCCTCACCTCTTCATCTGCAGTACAGAGATTTGCCTTACAAGGTTATTGTAAGGATTGCGTCAAGAAAATAAATGAAGTACTTTCCACACAGTCAGAAAGCATGTATTATTGTTACCCAAGTTCTTTCTTTCCGCCAGTTTCTTTTTCTGGTGTAGAGAATTTGTGCAAGCATCATTCCCTTTGTTATGTGCAACACGGCAAGCATAACAATAGGTAGAAATGTTGTTCTAAAGATCGTGAACCATTTCAGAAGTGGACTCACAATATTTTTTTGTTATTCCCATTCATTTTCAAACAGCCCAATCCTTCTTAATTTTCTGCCTAGTAGTACAGCAAGGCCAGTGGAGGCAGTGCTGCATCCTGTGCAGAAACTGGGAGTTAGGAGGTCTCCTCGGGGGGGGGGGGAGAACTTTTGTTCCCTTACTCTGGATAAAGCCCCCGCAACAGATCTTCTCGGTTCCATGCCAGCTATTTAGCCTGAGCAAGTCCAGGAGGCTCATGCAAGGGAAAATGACCCGGGAGGGGGGAAAGCAGTGCACACCGCTACTGTCCCCTCCCAGGCCCAATCTACCCCCTGTCCTATTACACCTCCTCCCCACCCTCCCCCCGCCCTGTTCCACCCTGCGCTGGCTTACTTTTGCTCGAGCATGTCCCGTGTTGCACTGGCACGCCTGGGCCTGTGCAGGCCTCTATGCCAGCCCAGGCCTCTGGTGTACTGTCGCAATGTGCTTCAGGGCACATTTGTTACAGTCTGTGCTGGCTTAGCGCACAGTAGACTAGTGCAGTGGCACCTTAGGATTGTGCCAAAAACGACTGCCAAATTAACTCCCTGCCCGTTGCCTTCACCGCACTGAATGGCTCTGACGGCAAGGTGGTGGGGCCACCTTGTACCGGGGAGTAAACGGGGACTAGGACGGCACGGAACTTACAGTACCGCCCCCACCATAGCGATGCCTCTGCTCCAGGAGGCGTCCCAACATCTGCCAGCTCGCCGGCTGCTAGCAGTGCTGCAAAGCACTTTCTGGCTGCTTTGTGTGGCAGCCTGCGCCGGTGAAACATGTGCTTCACCAGAACTAGCACTACTTAGAATTGGACAGTACGTTAACTAGAATTACTTTTTAACCACTTACCTAAGTACTTTAGAATCAGGGTCCCGTTTTATCAACATCAGTTAGAAAACGCTATGGTCCATTATCAAGCTACCAAGTCATCAGTGTTCAGTACCAGCTTGTTTTTTAAAACATCTTATTGCCCTAAAAAAATCCCGAGGTTAATGTGCCAGCTTGGAAGAGAGTTTAAATTCTGTGCCTGCTGAATGTCAGCTTTAAGTAAGTCATGCAAAAAGTCTATCTAAATGAATGAGTCTATCACTGGATATGAGAAGCCAAATGGGAAATGCTATTTGATTGTTAGAATGAAATGCTTTGTGTGGCGACGAATAGATTAGGGCTCCTCACAGTCACTGAGCAGAGATAATAGGAGATGATATGAATGTGGCAATAGCAATTTATGATGGGCTTCATAACACTTGTAGCATGTGTGTGAACAGGAAGAGCATGGAAGAATGATTTTCTCTGTACTTCTTTAATGAAAATTGAACCCAAGATACTTGCTTGAGATCTTCATATGCCTTCCCTCCAACCCAACCTGTTGGACACAACAGGGAATTGGTTGTATTATTAGAGCACTGCAGTTGCTGCACCAGGGATCTAAAATAAGCCATCATTTTGAAATAGCACAATGTGGAATAAAAATGGAAGAGGCCAGAATAAGCATCTCCCAAACTTTCAGGAAACAGGAATCTGGTCTATTCGGGAGATAACAAGAGATAACACCACCAACTGCTCTTAATAGCTCTGATTGTGACAGCGCAATCCTATTCAATTCACGCCACCGGTGTAACTAAGCTCAATCCAATCCAATATACACCACAGGTGTAACCCAGAAGTGCAGTGAGAACGAGAGGCCCCAGAACGGAAAGGGGATTCAAATCCCCTTTGGAGAGGATTTGAATCCCCTTTCCGTTCTGGAGCCTCTCGTTCTTGCTGCACCGCTGGGTTACACCGGTGGTGTAAGATGGATAGGATTGAGTTTAGTGACACTGGTGGTGTAAGTTGGATAGGATTGCGGCTCGCACATGCGTGCACATCATGTTACTTGATTACTCAACACTTGATGTCTGACAACTGAATGAGTGAAATAATTCTATTAAAATGTATTGCTTTTTTAGCATTGCCTTTCACTCTTTGTGAAGTCTTTATTATGAGTAACACTTCAGATTACCACTCTTATTTTCAAAAGTGCAAAGAAACATACCAGATCTGAGGTTTTCAGCACTTGATGACTGCAAAATCAAGTGATCCTTGCATGCATGAATGAGTCATACACACTCTACTACAGAGAGAACTCTCATGTCACTCAAAGTCATTTCAATTTATAGTTGAAGTGATAAAGGAAAGACACCTGGAAGTCATCAAGTGATGAATAACTTTGTTGACCTCCTCTCCTCTCCTGTAGATTTTTTTTTCCAGTTTCTTTTTAGATTGTGAGCCTATTGGGGACAGGGAGCCATTTAATCATTTGATTTTGTCTGTAAACCGCTTTGTGAACTTTTTGTTGAAAAGCGGTATATAAATACTGTAATCAGAGGCGTCACTAGGGCGTGCGCCGCCCCAAAGCGAGGGCACGCGCGCCACCCTAATGAGCCAGCCCCTAGGTTGTAATTTGGTGTGGCCGCCAGGTGCATGATTTTGGGGGGGGGCACCCAATGGGATGCTGCCCCGGGTGCTGCCCCGACACGCGCAGGAGAGGTGACGCACGCATGGGTGCTTGTGTCACCCTCTGCGCGCGTCACCCTCCGGTGGTCCGCCTGCGCGCATCACCCTTCGGCGATCCGCCCCGTGCGCTTTGCAATAGCGACGCGCCTGACTGTAATTATTATTATTATTATTATTATTATTATTATTTATTAGCATAATAATATTATAATAATTTATTATTATTATTATTAATAATAATAATAATAATAATAATAATAACTATGTGTTAAATTGCCCTTGTATCTGGTTTACAGCCCAATCCTATCCATGCGGTATGCTGGTGGATCCCGAGGTCAGTCTGCCATCGCACAGGCCGCCACTGTGGTAGCCTTTCCGTCGGTCTATAGAGTGTTGCCACCAGTCCAGTGCAAAGGCCAAAAGGCCACATGCATACCGGCCATTAGCTTGGATGTGATGGCAAGTGGAGGCAGATCGGGCCAGGCCGGGGGTGGACTGGATTGGAGCAGATCAGGGCAGGGCTGAGGTGAATCTCAGCAGCACTGGCAGCCCCTAATCTATCCATGCGGGGCTTGACATGCCCCCTTGGGCCTAAGATCTATGCGAGCAAAAGAGGTACTGTAGATCTGAGTAGACCCACCATGGAGACCATGGAGTGACTGGAGAGGTAAGTAATTTTTTTCTTTACCTCTCCTGGCCAGTCTGGTCCCCAGCTGGCCCACATGATACAGTTGCCCCTGCGTCAGTGGCCCTGCACCATGCAGGTCGGCAAAGGATAGGTTTGGGCTATTAGTCTTGTCCTCAGAACTAGTATGGCCATTTTCACTTATGCAAAGGACAGTGGTAAAATGAAGTGTTAATAAATACAAGAAGTGCTGAAAAAATTCAGTGCTATGTAGTTGTTAGGTATACACCTATTTTATGCAAGTACTGTATTTAACATATATTTTTATAGTATATAAAGGGATCAAAATGTGACTGAAAATCACATCTATAATATAATAATGTAATGTAACTAGGCTTTGTGTTGACCTCCTCTCCTCGTTAGATCTTTTCCGATTTGCTTTAGTGAATATTTGTTTGCAGCCTTGAACCTGTGAAATGCAAAAAAAACAAAAAACAAAAACCCAACAACAACAACCAAACACCCTGATAGCTGTACCTGGAAAGGTTAATTAACCTTAAATGACCATAACATTCACATAAACCTACCAGGAAGCCTAATTATTCCATACATACCACCAAGATAATTTGCTTGTTACACATTTCTTAGTCTTCTAATTATCCCCTTACTGTGTGCTAATATGGAGTTACAGCCCCATAAATAAAGCATCCAGCATCTCAATTGAACCGAATCTCAACAAGCCCAGCCAATGTAAATGTTTTAAAAGTGAAAGAGTGCAAGTGAAGACCTGCAAGATTTGAAATAGCACAATGTGGAATAAAAATGGAAGAGGCCAGAATAAGCATCTCCCAAAGTAAGTTCTTTCAGGAAACAGGAATCTGTTTTTCAGGAAACAGGAATCTGTTTCAGGAAATTTCAAGAATCTGAAATATTGCTTGCAAATTGTCACCCTCTAGCAGTAACTTGTACAGTGAGTGGAAGGGAAGGCAAGGAAAAATAGTTTGCTTAGCTGCCTTTTGCTCGTCTCCTGTGGACTTCCCCACTTCTACCAGGTTGAAATTAGTTTTCTAGCTGCCTCCTCTAAAGCAGCCCTATACCTTGGGAACTCTTCTGTAGATTATCCAGCTGCTCTAATACTACTGAGGAAAGTGGAGTTGGCTATTAGGCGTAGGATGGGAAGACATAAACACTTAGAAGCTAAGGCAGATGAACAACAATAAGAAATGTTTATTAGATATTTTGAAAAAGGTTTCTATAAGTGTGCAGGCACACACACACACACACACACACACACACACACACACACACACACGAAAACAGTTCTGGGATGTTTGGTAAATTATATTTATTACTTTTTGAGATATATGTACTGTACAATTATGAACTAGCAAAACAAATCACAATAACGATAAATATTTATTTATTTATTTAAAGAATTTATATGCCGCCTTTCTCCCGGCAAGGGCACTCAAGGCGGCTTACAACATTAAAACAATTAAAAAAATTAAAAAATTAAAACAATTAAAACAAACAACCCCAGTGGGCCACCTCTATTTACAGTTGTTAAAAGCCATTTGTTCAAAGTTAAAAGTTAAAAGTCAGCCCACCATGTCAGACATCGAATGCTAGTCTAAATAAAAATGTCTTAAGGCCCCGCCGAAAGGTCTCTAAAGAGGGAGCCGTTCTTAATTCCAGGGGGAGGGAATTCCATAATTGGGGCGCCACAGCCGAGAAGGCCCTATTCCGCGCCGCCATCCCCCTCACCTCCGTCAATGGCGGCACGGTTAACAGGGCCCCCCCTGATGACCTCAGAGTGCGGGTCGGATTATAAGGAAGGAGGCGGTCCCTCAAATACCCTGGACCCGAGCCGTTAAGGGCTTTAAAAGTCAAAACTAGCACTTTGAATTGTGCCCGGAAACGAACCGGCAGCCAGTGTAGCTGCCAAAGCAGCGGTCCGACTGAGTCCAACCGACAAGCCCCGGCAACCACCCGGGCCGCCGCATTCTGCACTAGTTGCAGTTTCCGAACAGTCTTCAAAGGCAGCCCCACGTAGAGCGCATTGCAGTAATCTAATCTAGATGTCACTAGGGCATGGGTTACTGTGGCCAGGTCTGCACGATCCAAGTACGGTCGCAGCTGGCGCACCAGCCGAAGCTGGGCGAAAGCCCCCCTGGCCACAGCCGCCACCTGGGAATCCAGGAGCAGCTGCGCATCCAGGAGAACCCCCAAGCTGCGGACCTGCTCCTTCAGAGGGAGTACAACCCCATTCAGAGCAGGACGATGATCCAGTACCTGAGTCGTAGACTTCTGGACCAAAAGAACCTCTGTCTTATCAGGATTTAATTTCAGCTTGTTTGTCCCCATCCAGCTCCCAACTGCCTCCAGACAACGATTCAGGACATCGACCACCCCCTTGGAGTCGGGCGGAAAGGAGAGAAAGAGCTGGGTGTCATCAGCATACTGATGACTCCCTACCCCAAACCCCTGGATGACCTCTCCCAGCGGCTTCATATAGATGTTAAACAGCATGGGGGATAGAATTGACCCTTGTGGCACCCCACACCTCAAGGGCAAGGGTGCCGAACAAGCATCCTCCAGCACCACCTTCTGGGATCTATCAGCCAGGAAGGAGCGGAACCACCTCAGAACGGTGTCTCCAAGCCCCAACCCAGCCAACCGACCCAGAAGGACACCATGGTCAATGGTGTCAAATGCCGCCGAGAGGTCCAGCAGGACCAACAGGGATGCACTCCCCCTGTCCAGTCCCCGGCGCAGGTCATCCACCAAGGCGACCAAGGCCGTCTCTGTCCCGAACCCCAGCCTGAAGCCAGACTGGAATGGATCCAGATAATCAGCTTCCTCCAAGACCCTCTGGAGCTGAGACGCCACTACCTGCTCGATCACCTTGCCCAGAAACGGGATATTTGAGACTGGCTGGAAGTTGTCCAATATAGTGGGGTCCAAGGAGGGTTTCTTCAGGAGGGGATGCACCACTGCCTGCTTCAAAGACGGCAGCACCACCCCCTCCCTTATAGATGAATTTACCACCCTCCCTGTCTACTCGGTCAGCCCCGCCCGGGAAGCTCTAATCAGCCGTGCCGGACAAGGGTCAAGCGGGCAAGCAGACGGTCTCACACTCCAAAGAATCCTGTCCACATCCTCAGGTTCTACAAGCTAAAAAGAATCCCAGGAAGAGGAACAGACAGGTGCCTCAGGGACATCATTAGATACTGCTAACGTGGCGTCCAAGTCATGCCGAATCCGATCGACTTTGTCCACGAAGTGCTTTGCAAACTCATCACAGCGAGCCACCGTGTGTTCCGCCCCATCTACTGGGGGGGGCAGATGGAGCAGGCCCCGGACCACGGAAAAGCTCAGCTGAACGGTTCTCCGCAGATGCGATGCTGGCAGAAAAGAAAGCCTTCTTAGCTGCCGCCACCGCCACGGAATAGGCTCTGAAGTGAGCTTTAGCCCGTGCCCGGTCGGAGTCAGTACAAGTTTTCCGCCACCGTCGCTCTACAGAAGTCTTCATGTATTCTTGGTAACATTTCCAGAAAATAATGAATAAAGACCAACATTCAGTGAATGTATTTAACAGTGCAATCCTGTGTGGAACTGAGCCAGGGGAGCGCACGCACCCCCAGTGCAGGGTGTTGTGAAAGTGCTATAAAGCAAGGCCTACTACACCGGTCGGACCAGGGGGAAGGCAGACTGGGTGGTGAAGAGGGGACAGCCATTGGCCACCCTGGGCCTGGAGAAGGTGTGGATATCAGCAGTGAGATACGCTGATATTCAAAGCCCTCTCCAGGCCCCGTGCAGCCTTACACGGGCCCTCTCCAGGCCCTGTGGGGCGGCGCGAATGTACACGAGCTCCAGAGCTTGCATACATTCGAGGAGGCCTATTGGGCCTCCAGCCGCTTACACCTGGGAAAGGGAAAGATTGTCCCCTTCCCTCGAGATGCACTTGGGCTGCCCCAGGGCAGCCCAGGACCTGGATAGTATCATATCGTACACAGGATTGGGCTTTAATTCTCTAACAGTACAAGCCTAAACAGTAGCGTCACTAGGACGCGTGTCACCCTGGGGCAGGGGGCGCGCGTCACCCTAGTGATGCTATGATATTGCGGTGCGGGGGGGCGACCCGGCTCCCCCCCCGCGTCGCCCTCCAGACGCTCCGAGGCCGGCCCGGGAGCCAGCCTCGGAGCGTCCGAAGGGTGTCGCGTGTCATGGAGGTGGCGCGCGCGGGGTGCACGCGTCACCCCCTGGCGCACATCACCTGGGGGCACCCCGTCCACCCCGCCACGCTCCAGCGATGCCCCTGAGCCTAAATGTATCCACTCCGAAGTAAGTAGTATTGTGTTCAATGGGGCTTATTTTCAGGTAAGTATGAATAGAATTGCACTGTAACAGCCCAATCCTATGAACTGCTTAATCCTATGAACTAGTGTTCCAGCAGCACAAGAAATGATGCCATATAGCATGCGATCGGTCTGCTGCCAGAAATGCAAGTGATGCTGGTCACACAGCAGCGGCTTCCCTGGAGCCCCTGGTGCCAGTAAGTCAATGGTGGGGGTGGGCTGTGGGCGGGGAGGAAGAGGGAGTGGGAGAACTGGGGGTGTAACTGGGTGGGGAGAAAGGAGGAGCCAGAGGCGAGAGGGGTGGATCTGGAAGCAATGGTACACGCCAGATCATATCCCCTCCATTTTAAACTTCCCTACTCCTTTTATCTCCTCTGACATAAGACACCAAAAGAGGTGATGTATGTCCAAGGAGACACAGACGGACACAGACCATAGACGGACACAGGGCTTACGTGGAGGTAAGTAAAAAAAAAATGTTTTAATAATTTTTACTTATCTCCCATTTGCCCTCGGGTTGCCCTCCCCTCCATTGGATGCAGTGCATGCCTTTTTGGCACAGCTGGATCAGTTCTGGTGGTGGGGGATAGAATTGGGGTCCGAGTGTGTAAGTGCTTGCAAAATATATCAGTTGCATTAAAGATGACAATTTCCCATTCAAGTTTTCCACTGATCCATTATAGTTAGTGCTTCTAGCTTTTTCCAGCATCCAGAGATAATTATTTAGTAAGAAATAAGAGCAACAGGACCATTTCCAGATCCACATTATCTGACAGGTCTAGCAGAAAGACTTTATGAGGATTTAACAGTATCAGTTTCCTTGTAATATTTTTGATTATCTGTAAAATTGAAGACCAGAATTCCTACATCACATGGCATTGCCAAAAGATGTGGTAGAAATCTCCCTAACTGGCTGCACCCCATCAACAAACATCCTCTACAATTGCATATATTTTTGAAGCGTGTAAGCTTATAAGCAGGCAGACACCATTGGTAAATTGATTTTAAAAAGCTCTCCTTCAGATTTATTGACATCAACTTCTGTTGAACTATTTCACATAGAGAAATCCATTCATCCTTGGATAGAACACATTCAGGAATTGAGTCCTATCTCTTTTTAGCTATTTTTATTCTATCGACATGTCCAACAGTAAATTAGAAATCTTTCTAACAAGAACGTTGAATTGGTGTGTAGTAATTATGACTTCAAGTACAGACTGATCCTGAAAAATATGAATATTTTCTACTAAAGTTTGAATTACATGTCACATCTAAAAAAATAGTGGTCTGATATTTGAATAATAAATGAATAGTGGTCTGATATTTCCCATTTCCTCATCACTTTATTGAAGGGTATTACCTGTTTTCCCTGAAATCACTATTAATCAATCAATCAGTACCTTTATTGGCATATTAAAATCCAGACATACACAACATACATAAACGACATAACATAAAAAAACATCTATCCTGAAGCTACGGTTGCATTAGATTGTGTCCTTCTACCAATAACAATCCGCTTCAAAAAGATTGCCACTTTCTCTGTAAGAGCCATATTTACACCTACTAATAGATACCGGATTTTCTCAGTGTCATCCCATCACTCTCTTCTCAAATCTTTATGAAAGGGACAATACAGCAGCATATGATGAATGGACTCTACCCCACCTAGAGAACATGCAGTTTCTCTCGTCATATGGAATTCCTCTGAATCTTCCATACAATACTTCTGAAGGCATTGCATTACTCCGTGCCAGAGAGAATGCTCTGCAATCATTTGGGCATGTCAAACAATGAAGGTATTCAGCTGACTGGCCACACCTTATCGGTAGCTGCAAATATAAAGGTGAACACTTCTTATTAGCAACACTCATTAGCTCTTGTTGGTCGATATCCAGAAATCTACTTTTAATCTGCCTATATGCTTGATCAAATCTAAGTGACCCAAATGTCTCTAGGTCCAAACCTATAGATTGAATTTTCCTTTCAAACAGGCACATTGCCTCTGAGCACTCTGTTTCTTGCAAAAGACGATGGAGTAAGCTGTCCTGGGTTGGGTTATAATAAAATTTAAGCCAAAACTTACTAAATCTTAACCATGCCATGGTCTCTAGCCTATAAAGCCCTGCCTCTAGGCAGAGTACCGCATATGCTACGCACCTCGGGAGCCCAAATATTTTCTGAAGGAAAGAGGCCTGTATCTGCTCCAAGGAGCGATCCCATGAGCCCATCCAAATAGGGGCTCCATATAAAGATTGGGAGATAATTTTGGCCTTATAAACCTCGAGCGCCGTCGGGATATATGAATGTTCTCTGCTGTAGAAAAAGCGGATTATGGCTTGGGTAGTGATCTTGGCATTATTTCTAATTGTATTACATTGTGGAATCCAAGAATGCTTATAATGGAAAATGACTCCTAGGTACTTGAACTGTTTCACTTGTTCTATTTTATTACCTCCAATCTTCCAACTAAGTAGTTTCCACGATTTGCCAAAAACGAGAATCTTAGATTTGTTGTAGTTAAGTTGGAGGTTGTTTTTCCCCAGGTATTCTACACAGCAACAAACGAATCAACCCTATTCGAGTCTGGGACAGAATAACTGCATCATCTGCATAAAGCAAAAGGGGGACAGAAAGACTCCCCAATTTCAGGCTATGTCCATCCATCTCTTCCAGATGAGGGGACAGATCATTTATAAATATGTTAAATGGGGTAGGAGAAAGAATAAAAGGTAAAGGTATCCCCTGACAATTAAGTCCAGTCGTGTCCGACTCTAGGGTGTGGTGCTCATCTCCATTTCAAAGCTGAAGAGCCAGCATTGTCCGAAGACACCACCGTGGTCATGTGGCCGGCATGACTCTCCTTGCCGCAGCACGTAGCATGCAGCTGGAACACGGAGCGCTGTTTACCTTCCCGCAAGCGGTACCTATTTATCTACTCGCATTGACATGCTTTGGAACTGCTAGGTTGGCAGGAGCTGGCCAAGCAACGAGCGCTCACCCCGTCGCGGGAATCGAACTGCCGACCTTTCGATCAACAGCTTATGGTTCAGCGGTTTAACCCGCTGCGCCACCCGCTGGCCTAGGAGAAAGAATACATCCCTGTTTTACCACACAATTAGTTGGAAACGACTTTGAGAATTCCCCACTCAGAGCTACCCTGACCTGACAGCTAGTCTCTGCATATAAGTTCCTGATTAAGAAAGCAATCTTTTATCTATACCTAGGCTGAGAAGTTTGTTCCATAGGATAGACCTATCACTGAGTCAAATGCAGTTTTCAAGTCCAGGAAACCCACCAAAAGCTCTCTTAACCTGTTTGTCAATAAAATACGACAAATGGACGCAGTGGTCCAATGTTGACTTCCCTTGTCTGAAACCATTTTGTTCCATCCCTAAGATTGAATTGTCGATGATCCACTCAGTGAGTTTGCCTAATAAATGTTTGGTGTACAATTTGCCATTGACTGATAGTAAACTTATCAGTCTAAAATTGGCTGGTGAGCTACGGTCACCCTTTTTATATATTGGAACAACTATGGCTCTTGTCCAATCCTTAGGCATTACACCTGTCCTGTCCACTGCTGTAAACAGATGGGCAAGTATCGGAGCCCACCACTCTAGTTCCTCCTTTAACAAGTTGGCTGGAATTACATCAGGACCTGGGGCCTTTCCGGTTCTTAGTTGTTTTATAAGATCCCTGATCTCCCCTATTGAAACTGGTGGCCACTCGGGTAGCTCTAGGGATGAAAAAATCAGTGAAGGGCGTACTAGTTCTAGCCCGATCATGAAACAAAGCGGAAAAGTGCTGAACCCATTTATCAGGTGGAATCACTGAGAGATTGGCAAACATCAGCGCGAAAGGAACCTGTCACGATGTTCCAGAATTTTTTGGTATTTTTAAGAGACATAGATTGTAACAAGCAATTCCATTGCTCTTGGATGTAACTATTTCTCTTTTCTTTAATAAGATCCTTCATCTGTTGCTTCAGGATAAAATAATGAGATGGTACTCCAATAGCTTTGGACTCTCTATACTTCCTAAAAGTCTCTCTAATACGCTCCTTAAGTTCTATACAATCCTTATCAAACCAGGTCTGCTTGTCCCCCAATATTTTCCCTTTGATTGAATTTGGAAATTGACCTAGTTCCACCACTATTTGAGTAATAATCCCCTCAGTTTGATTTGGTCATTTGAGGCCTCCGTCCTCCTAAGGAGGGCTCTAGAGTCGGTTAAGAGTTTCTCAGATACTAAAGGCTGAAACTTTTGTTTGACTAAATTATCCGACCCTATTTTAGGTAAAGTTTCTAAATCACTTCTAAAGGCATGGCCTGGCCTGTCAGACATCTCGCCCTCTAGCTGACATATCAGTGGAAGATGGTCACTAATAAGGTACTCGCCTACATAGAAATCCGAGATAAATGGTTTGAATGAAAGGGGTATCAGAATATAGTCAATCACACTAGCACCTTGCTGAGCAATGAACGTGAATTCTCCTGAGTTATTATAATCAGGGAGACCATTTAACCAGATGCTGTTTAAACTGAAAACAAAATCTGGCCATCTGAAGGCCAGCCGCATTACACTGCTTATCTTTGGACTGTCTAAAGGAAGAGTAGGGGGTAGGCAGCACAGCATCTTTGTCCATCTTTGTCCATTCCCAGTGCCTTATTAAATATTAAAAATCACTAACAGCCCGGTCCAGCCCAAGGCAACTGCGGTACAATTCAGGCACAATTGCAGCCCAAGTGCTTTAGGCCCGAGTTGTGCCTGAATTGTGCCTGAGTTGGGCTGCAATTGTGACTGAATTGCAGCCCGGTCCAGCCCAAGGCAACTGCGGTACAATTCAGGCACAATTGCACAATTCAGGCACAATTGCAGCCTAAAAGTGGGTGTGTTGGGGGCGTGTCGGGGGTGTGACGGGGGCGGTTACGAATTTTGGTCCGGTTCCAGACACTGGAGAGCCACTGACACGCCCCCTCGAGCCCAACTCAGGCCCAAAATTTGGGCCAGCAAAAAGGGTGGACCCAAATGTGAGGAGACCCATAGGAGCCATTTTACCTTACCCACACCAGCCCTCTCCTGAAAAGTTCTAACACCCTGGGCCCGAGTTGGGCCTGAGTTAGGACCGAACAGGTGTGGCCTAACTCTGGACATGGACCCAAATAGTTACCCTATCAGCACCTAGCCCCACCCAGCCTCTTTCCCAGAAAAGCCCAGCCCCAGCCCTCCACTCTCTCTCTCTCAGCACGTGGCGTGGGGTTCTGTCCCCCAGCAGCCACAAAGTGGGACTTTGAAAACTTTTCTAACACCTACTTCTCTCTTCTCCTCTCTGCCCCCCTCTAGGGCAGAGAGGGCTGTTCTGCCTGTGGCCAAACTGTTTACTGCTGTGCCTGGGCAGCTGTCTCCATGCAAGTGTTTGCTAACCCATGTCTTTCTCCCAGCCCCTCTCTTCCCCCCCCCATACAGGCAACAACACCAGCAGGTAAGTGCAGGGTTTGTGCTGACATGTGGTCTGACGTCTGCCTCTTTGCATAGAGAAATATAGGTAGGATACATGCCTCTATACCAATGTCTTGTCTCATAGCTGCCTGCATAGCCTGCCATGATATGCCTCTATACCAATGTCTTGTCTCATAGCTGCCTGCATAGTCTGCCATGATATGCCTCTATACCAATGTCTTGTCTCATAGCTGTCTGCATAGCCTGCCATGATATGCCTCTATACCAATGTCTTGTCTCATAGCTGCCTGTATTAATGTGAGCACACAATGCCATGAGTGTGGAACTGTAACCCATATGTAGACACCAGCTGTTCCCCATCCCTCTTTTCTCCACAGGGTCTACCGACAGGTCAGTATTGCTAGGATTGCCATGGTTGTGACCCCCAAGTTGTGTTGTTGTCTCTCTCTTTGACCCCTTTCCCTTACAGGATCATGCTCACCGTACACCCAGGGAAGGAGCGCAGACCAGGCTATGTGTCTCACACCACTCAGCTGTGTTTGATTTCTCTCCCTGCAGACCTTTGCAACTGGCACACTGGCTCCTCTTCAATGGCGATTGCTACCACGCAGCAGCTGCCATGGAACACCCCCATGTTGTTCGTCCCCCCAGGAATGCCCACTACCACAAACTGTCCGGGGAGCACCCCTGGGCCTGCAGTCTGGTTGCCCCACGGTCACCTGCCTTGATGCTGCCAGAGAGGTCTGGGAGCCTGCCCTGCAACCCTCCTCAGCTGCTGCTGCTGCCCCACCGCCCTGGCTGCCTACTTGCTGTCCCTCCCCTTTCTATGGAGCAGGCCGTGGTTCCACAGGGGAAGAGCCCGCATCTCCAGGTCCATGGGGCTCGCCTGATGCTGCTGCTGTGGTCCTAGAGGCTGCTGTGCCTACCCCTGGCAGCCACGCCCGGCCATCTCTGCCACTGTTCCAGAACAATAAAGATGCCCCTGGAAACACATGTCCCCAATGTTGCACAAGCACTGCCCCACACACCCACACAGGCAGGCCCCAGCACACAAGCCTCTGCATGAATCCCAGCCAGGGTCCGCCACAGCCATCCCTGGGAGAACACAGCAGGGGGGCTGCCGGACCCTCTGGGACCAGAGGGGAGGGGGGAGTTGGGGGGCCTATCAGGCAGGCAAAAACTGACGGGCACTGTGGCGCACGTCCGCCACGTCCGTGAAGAGCCCTTTCAGCAACCGGGGCTCTCACCCACCCTCGGTCCGCCCATCACCGGCGTCCATGTCTGCCCGTCACCGGCGTCCGTTTCTGCCCTCTGTCCGCCCGTCACCGGCGTCCGTTTCCGCCCATCAACGGCGTCCGTGTCCGCCCTCGGTCCGTCTGCATGAGAGGCGCCCGTTCCTGCATTGCCTCCATCTGCGAAGTGCCCCCTGTGCCCCTATCGGTCTCTGCAGACCCCTCTCCCTGTATCCCTCTCCCACCAGCCGTGTTGTCTGTCTGTTTCTGACCCACCCGTGCCCCTCCCCAGCACCCCCTGTCAGTGTGCCTGCCTCCCCTCCCACTCCCTGATGATGGACGCTGGCACCCCCCATGCCGCCAGAGCGCCTGCCGCAAGGTGCCGACGTTGCCCCATCTGGGGGTGTGATGAGCTGCGTGAGCCCTTCCCGCTCGCAGCAGCCAAGCCCACGGCATCTCTCGGTCTTGGCCGGGGCACGGAGCAGAAGGCATGCTGGGATGCCTTCTTTGTGGGCATTGCCACGGCCCTTGAGGCCCAGGGCTTCAGGCAGCGCACGGGCATGTCCTGGCGGAGGCGGTTCCAGACCTCATGAGACCCCCCCTTGTGCGTGCCGTTCCCACCCCCTCCTTCACTTCTCTCCACCGCTCACCCCCCCATGACTCCCACGTGCAGCCTCACCGTGGCTTGGGGGTGGCATCGCAGTCTGCAGGAGGGAGGGCAGTCGCACTCCCCCCTGCGGCAGGTGGCTGATGCCCAGGGTGCCCTGGGGCAGCTGGCACTGGCACAACCTCTGCCCTTCAGCTGACTGTCAAACGCGCAGTGCCTGCAGGCCCGCCTGTGGCTGCCCATCTGCTGCAACCGCTGCAGCAGCTGTGGTAGGTGCACGCAGACGGGCTGAGGAGGGGGCTCTTCGCTTCTACAAGACTGACAGCTCCCCACAGGGGCCTGCCTGCCTCTGCGGTAAGTTTTGCCGCGATCCTGGCCCAATGCTGTTGCCTCCAGCCTAACTCAGGCACAGTTGCAGCCTAACTCGGTCCTAGTTTGGGCCACAATTGGGCCACAATTGGGCCTCAACTGTGCCTGAGTTAGGCTGGACTGAGCCCTAAATCACTTCCGTTCCAACCAACCAGATTTCCCAGATATGGTTCAACTTTACGATATTTGTCATTCAAGAAAACCAATGTTAATGGTGATAATCCAGGACTAACAGTGCAATCCTGCAGAGGATGCGGCCTGCACCAGTGCTGCCTAGGCTCACCTCGGCGCATAAATGAGGAGGCCGTGTAAGGCCGGCCTGGACCGAGAAGGGGACAGGGATATTGGCGCAGCCCGGTGCTGATATCCCCGCCCCTCCTAGGCTGAGATCCAATGGCCCATCCCCCACCACCCCATCCCTCCCCATGCCCCCTCCACCTGGCGCAGGGCTTACCTGGGTTGGGTGGCGCGGAGTCCAGGGGACATCGGAGTGAGCGACGCCGGCCTCTGTGCCAGTGCCACTTACTTCAGAGGTGCTGCAAAAGTGCCATAAGTGCACGCTCCGCCGGCCTATTTCTGCGCAGGATTGCGCCATAAGTGTGTGTGTGTGCGCGCACGCGTCAGAGAGAGACAGAGAGAGAGAGAGGGAACACTCTGGTAAATACTAAGGGCCAACCTCGATGATATACTCACAATGCAATACTATACAGGTTGACTCAGTAATAAGCCCCATTGAGTCCAATGGGCCTTACTCTCAACTAAAGTGGTCACTGTTTGACTAAAATTGTTGTTTCTTAAAGTAGTGTCTGGGCGGCCATGAAACAGAGCAGAACCATAAGAAGACAAGTTTGGGAGCTTTAAACTCCCTCCTCCCCGCTGCAGTTCCTCTCCTGGTCATGCTTCTCCTCCCCCCCCCCCATGCACTATTTTAAATAGAAGGGGGAAAGGGGGGAAAGCTTCCATTGGCTTCTTTCAGTGCATTGCTCATAAGGGTCTAAGTCACTTCTCTGAAAATTATCTTGCTTTTCTCCCATAAAGGATGATTGATGTATAAGCGACATGGCTCTTGGCAGGTATTGGTTAAAAAATAATCACCTCTTTCTACTAATAACAAGTGTTGAGAAACTTTGTCCCATAGGATTACACATTATAGTTACAGTATACAGGACATGTCAGTGGAATTTTCCTCATGATTAATGGTGTGTCAGTGACTAACAAAGCTAGCAATAATTGTTTGCCACTTGTTATCAGGTGTTTCGGCTTTCTTTGTTCAAAATGACAATTTTGTCAGGGACAATCCTGCACAGCTCTTTATTAAGAAGTTACAATGCTTCACAAAAATTTCACTCAGAGTGAAATCCTGTCATCACTGTATATTCTTTTCCCATTTTTTTCCCACTCTTGAAAGTTTGCCTTTGGCAATTTTTTGTGTTATACAAACAATAAGGCTACACCAACATTTCACAATATTAGGGATGCCAACATGTATGTGTTGCAGTGAATGCCTGACATTTGGTGAATGTCATGTGTGTGTTTAAATGAAGGTTTCCAACTCCAGACAAATTTTGCAAATGTCCAAAAATAAATATGTATATCCTCACTTGTTGGACATTAAACCAATGAATGCTGACAATTGCATTTAAATGATTATCAGCAACGTACCTGGGCTTTCAGATAGTCATAACATTCATCTGAAATTGAATATCCACAAGTGAATATCTTCACTCACTAAACCTTGAACATCCACTGTAACTCACCAATGGCAATGTAAGCAATGATATGACTGTCTTGTTGCTCCCAACTAGCTGGTATCCCTTCCAGACGCATCATAAGGGGGGGGGGCTTGGTGTCCAGGGCCCCAAGTGGTGCCGAGGGCCCCCAGGCGCGGACCCCTGAAGGGGCGGAATCGCGGGCTCAGGAGGGCGAAAATGTACCTTCCTCGCAGCCGGGACGGCTGCATTTCGGACCTCCTGCCCGCCCTTGAGTCCGAATGGCTCCAAATACAAGTGAAAATAGCGGAGGGGGTGTTCGGAGGCAGGGCGTGACGTCACATGCCTGTCCACATGGGGGTGGCGACACATCATGTGGGGCGGCATCGCATCAGCGGCACCCCACATGGGGGCGGAGCAACACCACTGATCCCTTCTTCATTTCTTGCCTACCAGTGGCAGTGTCTAATAATGACATCAGGACTTGTGGAAAGTCGAATTAGACATCGGGGGGGGGGGGGTTGAGACATTTAACATGGAGCTGCCATGATTAGCATTCCAAAGATCCCTGTGTTCTTTGTAATGTCTCATTTTCTAGATAAATGGAGGGGTACAAAATGCATTCGTACATCTCTTTTCTGCATGCCTGGGAAAGAGGGAATAGGACCTGGTGCATTCTAGCTCCACTATCCAGTCAACAGCCCCCCCAAACAGCCATTCACTGACATAAACTCCTCAGATGTAATTTAATTCTGTGACAGACAAACCCAAGATGGGGTGTGGGTGCATGTGCATTGACAGACGTGTGTGTGTGTGTGTGTGTGTGTGTGTGTGTGTGTGTGTGTGTGTGTGTGTGTGTAGTCTCTCCATCACAGTATAATGTGCAATCAAATAATGATTTTGCTAGTTCAACTAAGCTTTTAACTGATTATTTTAGAAAAAAAGTAAATCTGTCTACTAATGGTTGTATCTGAGTTTTAGCAACCATTTTATGTCCATCATGACTCCCTATTTGTTTATGTTTTACAAGTCAGATCGTGAAACACTTTATCAGTGAATTCCTGGTTTGCAGCCATATTATTTAACTGGTAATAGCGCCTCAGGTATAAAAACGAAATAAAACAATTGGAGAAACATTCACAGTGCAATCTTATATGTGTTTATTTAGAATTAAGTCCCACTGTGTTCAATGGTAAAGTGTGCATAGGATTGAAGCCTACGTATATGAATATGAAATATATAAATTGTGCACTTAACTTCAGTGATAAAAAAATTCTACCACTGTGCGTGACCAATAGAGGTTTATAAACCAAGAGTTCTATTTTTTGCTTGCAGATAGTACAATAACTACTGGAATATAACCACAAATACTCATTTCAACCTTGAATAGAAGTACAACCTCGGAATGCCTTTTGTACTTAACACATACTTACGATGACTTTTGAGTGATACTCTTCAGCACTTTCTTAAGGAAAAGCCCTTAATTCCAATATTCAGCAAGTTTTCATGCTGTACTTTGAACCTAGTGATGGTCCTTAGATATGGTCAGAAGGAGTAGGTTACAAGAACAGCAGCAATATACCATATTTATCGGCGTATAAGACACACTGGCATATAAGACGCACCTTCCTTTTGGCCCTGGGTTTCAAGAAAAAAAAAGATTTAAAGCATTTTTGGGCCACTTGGCCACTTACCGCTTGGCTGCTTAATTAGCTAATTTACATAAATTGCACAAAAATACCAGGATCTCTTTTAAAACACACAGCAATAAGACACATGAACAAAATGCACCAGAACATAAATCCCAAGTACAAAAAAAACCCCAGACTCAACTCCTTTCCTCCCAACCCACCCATGCACAGTTTCCAAAGTAAACAACATAAATTCCAAGTACAACCCCCCCAGACTCAACTCTTTTCCCGCAACCCACCCCACCCCACCCCACCCCACCCATGCACAGTTTCCAAAGTAAACAACATAAATCCCAAGTAAAAAAAAACCCAGACTCAACTCTTTTCCCCCACCCCACCCATGCACAGTTTCCAAAGTAAACAACATAAAAGTACAAAAAAACACCCCAGACTCAACTCTTACCCCACCCCACCTATGCACAGTTTCCAAAGCCTCCCCAACTAGGCCCAGTTCAGAAGCTTACCCAAGCTGCATTCATTCACCATCTGAGGAGAGCTGGGAAGACCACGCCCTCTACAGCTCAGCTGAATTGAACTGAGGAGCACAGCGCCCTCTGCTGGCAGCTGAGAAGCTCAACTCATGCACGTGCATAAATTAAACCCGACAAACAGCTGTAGATCAGATAGATTAGTTAGGGAAGAAAGCACAAGGGAGCTCTCTGGCTCCGGAAAAACACGGTAAGCCCGAAAATGCTTTAAAACGGGCAGGGAGGAAAGGGATTTTTTTAGTATTAGCGTATAAGACGCACCCTACTATTTTGGGTCACAAATTTAGACAAAATGTGCGTCTTATACGCCGATAAATACGGTAGATAAAATGTTAGCTATCACTGGTATGAACTTATGCAGAGCTGAAAATGCCATTATCATTTGTGGTTATGTCGTCCAACCTATGGTTATGTCGTCCAAAAATTATATTTCTTAAGACTATACAGACCACTTCATGTGTGGCAATATACAATTGTCGTTTGTATTCACATAATTGTATTGTAAATCCTGTGCAGAAGGAAGCCCACAGAAGCAGTCTTTCCTGCCCCCTCTTCAGCACAGCAGCCCCAGCACACCCAAAAATCTGCTCATGGGGTTGGGGGAATAGAATTGGAACATAATTGTATGGGGGTGCAGAGGACAACAGGGATGCAGGATCAGCAAAAAACTCCCGTCTTCTGTGAACAGCACTGCCTTCTGTGCACAAATGTAACGCGTAGGATTCAACTCATAGTTAACAATAAATGACAATTATATTTATAATCTCCTATTAAGATAATCAAGCATTACAGTCTCTTGGTTTTAGCAACCATGGCCTCCTCCGGCCTTTACACGGACTCCTTCGACTTCCGCCAGCAAAATAGCTGGCGGAAATCTAAGGAGGCCTATTGGCCCCAGCCGCTGTTAGGGAAGGGGACGAGCGTCCCCTTCGCCGGGTAGACTTTCCGCCGCGGGCTGCCTGTTGCAGGCTGCTCGCAGCGGAGATCAGGATCTGGCGGGCGGCCTCGGCTGCCCGGCGGATCCTTAAGCAGGATTGGACTGTAACACAGGATTGGGCTGCCACATATATAAAGGCTTTCAAGCAGTTTTAGAACAGGAATAGAAAAGGTAAGGAGTAGATTGAAGATAACTCCAAAATCTGTTATTTACATCTATATACATTTACATAACCAGAAGGGTAATATTCCTTTTATATTTTATTCAGGATGACAGTTCACAGTGTTTTGCAAGAACTGTTCACCAGAGTTGTTTTGGGATTGTCATTTTCAGCATTTTTCTACCATTTCAGTTTAAAAATACAGTAGGTAATTATTCCAAGTCAAATAAGCTAAAGCCAGTTGTAGTAGCTGACAAATATAACACAAGAACCGTTTCTATTTCTTTCTATTAGTCTATAACACAAAGATTCAAAGGAACTCTCGATAGCTCCAAGCACATCATATTTTAGTAGGGACGAGTGGATGCTTGTACACCAGTAGCTAATCACCCCAAAGGCTGTTAGAACATCAAAATTGCTCCGAATAAAATATGAAGTGCTTTGAGTGACTGAGACTGAGTCTCCCCAGGGGAAGATAAAGATGTTTGAAAGACACTGGGAATTCTGGGAGGTTTTGAAACCAACCTTTCTGTGGATCATTTCTTTGCACTTATAGGCCTTGTCTTGTTCTTCTTGATCTGTGGTATGGTGACACTTTTCTTCTGATTCCAGCTGTGCCACTTGTGGCCATTGTGCCTTCGGTTGATCACTCATGATCTAATTTCTCGTGTTCAGAAGAATATGATAGAAAGCAGAACCCTCAGTGCTGTCAACCAGCTCATCAGTTATTTGGTGCCTTTTCAATTTTTGAACTCACCCCCCCCCCCAATTAATGATAACTGTGTTGATTTAACAATAAACTTGGCTTGTGTAGTTCATACTTCAAAATTGTGTCCAGACATATGTCAGCTTTTGCTTCTAGCCAAATGCACATAAAAAGGACTTGCATCAAATGTGACTACATTTTGGCCTTGACTTGACTATATATAGCAAAGGATCTCTTATTCATATTAAATCTGAAACAATGTTGTGAGATTGTTCTGTACCTTTCTCCAAGGGCTCAGTCCAGCCTAACTCAGGCACAGTTGAGGCCCAATTGTGGCCCAATTGTGGCCCAAACTAGGACCGAGTTAGGCTGCAACTGTGCCTGAGTTAGGCTGGAGGCAACAGCATTGGGCCAGGATCGCGGCAAAACTTACCGCAGAGGCAGGCAGGCTCCTGTGGGGAGCTGTCAGTCTTGTGGAAGCGAAGAGCCCCCTCCTCAGCCCGTCTGCGTGCACCTACCACAGCTGCTGCAGCGGTTGCAGCAGATGGGCAGCCACAGGCGGGCCTGCAGGCACTGCGCGTTTGACAGTCAGCTGAAGGGCAGAGGTTGTGCCAGTGCCAGCTGCCCCAGGGCACCCTGGGCATCAGCCACCTGCCGCAGGGGGGAGTGCGACTGCCCTCCCTCCTGCAGACTGCGATGCCACCCCCAAGCCACGGTGAGGGGGGTCATGGGGGGGTGAGCGGGGGAGAGAAGGGAAGGAGGGGGTGGGAACGGCACGCACAAGGGGGGGGTCTCATGAGGTCTGGAACCGCCTCCGCCAGGACATGCCCGTGCGCTGCCTGAAGCCCTGGGCCTCAAGGGCCGTGGCAATGCCCACAAAGAAGGCATCCCAGCATGCCTTCTGCTCCGTGCCCCGGCCAAGACCGAGAGATGCCGTGGGCTTGTCTGCTGCGAGCGGGAAGGGCTCACGCAGCTCATCACACCCCCAGATGGGGCAACGTCGGCACCTTGCGGCAGGCGCTCTGGCGGCATGGGGGGTGCCAGCGTCCATCATCAGGGAGTGGGAGGGGAGGCAGGCACACTGACAGGGGGTGCTGGGGAGGGGCACGGGTGGGTCAGAAACAGACAGACAACACGGCTGGTGGGAGAGGGATACAGGGAGAGGGGTCTGCAGAGACCGATAGGGGCACAGGGGGCACTTCGCAGATGGAGGCAATGCAGGAACGGGCGCCTCTCATGTAGACGGACCGAGGGCGGACACGGACGCCGTTGATGGGCGGAAACGGACGCCGGTGACGGGCGGACAGAGGGCGGAAACGGACGCCGGTGACGGGCGGACACGGACGCCGGTGATGGGCGGACCGAGGGTGGGTGAGAGCCCCGGTTGCTGAAAGGGCTCTTCACGGACGTGGCGGACGTGCGCCACAGTGCCCGTCAGTGTTTGCCTGCCTGACAGGCCCCCCAACTCCCCCCTCCCCTCTGGTCCCAGAGGGTCCGGCAGCCCCCCTGCTGTGTTCTCCCAGGGATGGCTGTGGCGGACCCTGGCTGGGATTCATGCAGAGGCTTGTGTGCTGGGGCCTGCCTGTGTGGGTGTGTGGGGCAGTGCTTGTGCAACATTGGGGACATGTGTTTCCAGGGGCATCTTTATTGTTCTGGAACAGTGGCAGAGATGGCCGGGCGTGGCTGCCAGGGGTAGGCACAGCAGCCTCTAGGACCACAGCAGCAGCATCAGGCGAGCCCCATGGACCTGGAGATGCGGGCTCTTCCCCTGTGGAACCACGGCCTGCTCCATAGAAAGGGGAGGGACAGCAAGTAGGCAGCCAGGGCGGTGGGGCAGCAGCAGCAGCTGAGGTGGGTTGCAGGGCAGGCTCCCAGACCTCTCTGGCAGCATCAAGGCAGGTGACCGTGGGGCAACCAGACTGCAGGCCCAGGGGTGCTCCCCGGACAGTTTGTGGTAGTGGGCATTCCTGGGGGGACGAACAACATGGGGGTGTTCCATGGCAGCTGCTGCGTGGTAGCAATCGCCATTGAAGAGGAGCCAGTGTGCCAGTTGCAAAGGTCTGCAGGGAGAGAAATCAAACACAGCTGAGTGGTGTGAGACACATAGCCTGGTCTGCGCTCCTTCCCTGGGTGTACGGTGAGCATGATCCTGTAAGGGAAAGGGGTCAAAGAGAGAGAGACAACAACACAACTTGGGGGTCACAACCATGGCAATCCTAGCAATACTGACCTGTCGGTAGACCCTGTGGAGAAAAGAGGGGGGGGGAACAGCTGGTGTCTACATATGGGTTACAGTTCCACACTCATGGCATTGTGTGCTCACATTCATACAGGCAGCTATGAGACAAGAAGACATTGGTATAGAGGCATATCATGGCAGGCTATGCAGGCAGCTATGAGACAAGACATTGGTATAGAGGCATATCATGGCAGGCTATGCAGGCAGCTATGAGACAAGACATTGGTATAGAGGCATATCATGGCAGGCTATGCAGGCAGCTATGAGACAAGACATTGGTATAGAGGCATATCATGGCAGGCTATGCAGGCAGCTATGAGACAAGACATTGGTATAGAGGCATATCATGGCAGGCTATGCAGGCAGCTATGAGACAAGACATTGGTATAGAGGCATGTATCCTACCTATATTTCTCTATGCTAAGAGGCAGACGTCAGACCACATGTCAGCACAAACCCTGCACTTACCTGCTGGTGTTGTTGCCTGTATGGGGGGGGGAGAGAGGGGCTGGGAGAAAGACATGGGTTAGCAAACACTTGCATGGAGACAGCTGCCCAGGCACAGCAGTAAACAGTTTGGCCACAGGCAGAACAGCCCTCTCTGCCCTAGAGGGGGGCAGAGAGGAGAGAGGAGAAGAGAGAAGTGGGGTGTTAGAAAAGTTTTCAAAGTCCCACTTTGTGGCTGCTGGGGGACAGAACCCCACGCCACGTGCTCAGAGAGAGAGAGAGAGAGTGGAGGGCTGGGGCTGGGCTTTTGTGGGAAAGAGGCTGGGTGGGGCTGGGTGCTGATAGGGTAACTATTTGGGTCCATGTCCAGAGTTAGGCCACACCTGTTCGGTCCTAACTCAGGCCCAACTCGGGCCCAGGGTGTTAGAACTTTTCAGGAGAGGGCTGGTGTGGGTAAGGTAAAATGGCTCCTATGGGTCTCCTCACATTTGGGTCCACCCTTTTTGCTGGCCCAAATTTTGGGCCTGAGTTGGGCTCGAGGGGGCGTGTCAGTGGCTCTCCAGTGTCTGGAACCGGACCAAAATTCGTAACCGCCCCCGTCACAGCCCCGACACGCCCCCAACACACCCACTTTTAGGCTGCAATTGTGCCTGAATTGTGCAATTGTGCCTGAATTGTACCGCAGTTGCCTTGGGCTGGACCGGGCTGCAATTCAGTCACAATTGCAGCCCAACTCAGGCACAATTCAGGCACAACTCGGGCCTAAAGCACTTGGGCTGCAATTGTGCCTGAATTGTACCGCAGTTGCCTTGGGCTGGACCGGGCTGTTAATCTCTCATCTCTTATAGCAGCCAAAGAATCACAATATAAATTACTTTCTCTAAACTGCTTACAATCATCATTAACTTTGAGAAGAAAAAGAAGGCCCTTTTGTGGGTACCGTCGCCCAGGGAGGTGCGAGGGGCGGTGGCCAGAAATAGGGCCTTCTCAGTAGTGGCACCAACCCTATGGAATTCCCTCCCTCTTGACTTACGTACTGCTCCCTCCCTGGAGACCTTCCGGCGAGGCCTGAAAACATGCCTTTTTTTAACATCCTGTTGGTACAGGTGGAGTGCTGCTGTTTTTTATGCTCTTGTTTTAATTGTAATTTGATCTGTTTTTATTAATTTTTAGATGATGTTTTTACTAGTTTTTGTGAATTGTTTTTATTGTTTTAAATGTGATTATTTTTTGTATTGTATTGTATTCCTTTCCCATGTTGTAAGCCGCCTTGGGTCCCTTTGGGGAGAAAGGCGGGGTAAAAATACTGTAAATAAATAAATAAATAAATAAATAAACTTTGCTGAGCTCTAGCCCAGGAATTGTTGCTTTTTAGCACTGCAAATCCAACTGCTATGTCATGGGGTTATATTCACTTGCCAGGAGATGATATCTCCCGTCAATAAATAGATGATGATGGAGAAGAGCACCTTCATTCTTCTTCCTTGGAAAACGGGTGAACTCCAAAGGATGTCACATACTCAGCTGTACTGAAATTCCCTGGTCAGCAAGATGCAATCATAAGATATGTCAGGATAATCATATGAATGCTAGCTGCCCAGATTCTCCTCAAGCTTCTGATTCCAAAGCAGCCTGCTTCCTAAACTGATAGCTCTTTAGAGTGCTCTCAGCTCATCTTCCCAACAGCCTGCCTAGGCAATACTGAAACCTGACAAGAAGCTTTATAAAATTCCAAAGACAAGGGAAGGTAATAGGTTGCTCAAATAGACAGAGTCATCCAGGAGTCTAGGAGAACAACACTGCCCTGGAAAGGAAACCCCTCAACCTATAACCCAAAGGGCCCAATCCTATCAGGGCCTATGCTGACAGATCTCATGATCCGTCAGTGTAAGGCCAGGTCTGCCACTGCACGAGCTGCTCTGACAGTGGGTGGCTCATCATTACTGATGGTGCAGGAGCTGGGAAGCCTGCATTGACAGCGGTGGCACTGGCGTCGCTTCGGTTGGGGCGGGGCTGTAAGTAACGCTACTTACAGCCCCGCCCCAACTGAAGCGACGCCACTGAGCGGTGGGCCACCAGGCCTCAGCTGGAGCAGGTAGGTCAGTGAAGACGGTGGTTCAGGGGAGGATCGGGGAGGGGATTGGGCCAGGCTGGGCTGGGTCAGGGTGGGCCGGGGGGGCGATGTTGGCGGCAGCAGGATCCATAAGATCCTATGCCCCTGCCTCGACCCAAAAACACCCCCTTAGATCTACTGGATTTATGCCAGAAAAATAGCTATCATGAATTTGAGTAGGCCCATTGGGGCTAGACTTACCATACGTCCCGGAATGGCCAGGACCTCTCGACCGAGCTGGCGAGAGCGGGCGAGCAGCACAGGCCGGCGAGAACGGCTGAACCGGCAAGAGGCTCTCACCGGCTCGGCTGCTCTCGCCGGCCCGCGTTGCTCGCCCGCTCTTGCTGGCACGGAGCGGCGAGAGCAGGCGAGCAGCACGGGCTGGCGAAAGAAGAAGACGACGACGAGCAGCAGCACGGCGGCAATGATGGTGTAAGTCAATTTAATTAATTATTTTAGTTTAAAATAAATAAATAAAAATTATTCTGAAAAAGCACCTGGACAGGAACTGGCAGAGAAGGAGGTTGGTTGGAGGGGGGGCTGGGGCACACAAAAAAGTGGAGAGGGTGAGAAATTTGGGCACCACTTTGGGGAGGGTGGAACAGAGAGGTGACAGGGGCAGGGAAAAGGGCAGATTGTGCCTGGGAAAGGGTGGGTTCGGTGGCTGCAGCGCCCACTGAATCCTGATCCCCTTCCTAGAGCTGATCCATCTTCACCGGTCCATGCAGACTTGCACCAGCAATATCACTGACCAGGTCCGAGTAGACTCGGCAGCCGGGCATGGGCTTACCCTGGGGCAAGGGAACAAATTTTGTCTCCATACAAAGGGAACAAAAGGCCTCCTGAAGCTAAACCTTCCCATGGGATGCAGTTGGCACCGCTGCATTGCCACACGGAGAATTAGGCAAGATTGGACTGTATGGCTGCAATCCTATACACACTTTCCTGGGAGTAAGCTCCATCGAACACAATGGAACTTACTTCTGAGACATGCATAGACGTGCACTGTAAGATTGAGAAATATTACATGCATTTTTCTCCAGCATTAATTCAGCAGGGCGATATCTAAAACAAGAGGAAATAAGAAAAACATTAACTAGGTCCACAACCACAAACTTTCACTCTGGTCAAATTGCCCAGCATTGGTTACCATCCTTTTTTCTCCCTTCCTTTAGATCTTCAGAGCAGAAAACTAGGTGAGCTGCCAGTCGGATGGCCTGCACAGCCCAGCAGAAAATAAACAAGTGCCATGGTTAATAAAATGAAATGCTGCTTTGCTAATATAAATTGTGTCCACCAGCAAAAGAAAGCAAATAACTTCTGTTTATCAGTGCCTGGAATGTGCCCAAATGTTGTTCTTTTGGCTGAAACATTTATCACCTTGAAAGAATCATTCAAAATGAGGTCCCTAAACATGCATAGGTTGGACTTTTCATTGACCTTTCTGTTGTTTATTATGAGGTATGGCAATAAATTCCAATATCTTCGTGCACAACACACACACACACACACACACACACACACACAGAAAAAAACTGCAAATAGATTAGCAAAAATGTTTTGGGGTAAATATAAATATTTTTTAATGATAATGAATATCGAATGCAGTGTACACAATAAATTATGGCAGGGTGAAATTTGTCTTACGGTGTGGATGTTGGGTTGAACTTAAAATTATGCATTCTGAAAATGTAATAGTTGCTGACATTTGAACAGGACTACACTAATGAATCACCAGGTAATTGCAGCTGTGATTACCAGTTGTGATCATGATTAATAAGAGGTATTGATTAATCTCCCAATAACTCTGGCATAGTTTATGGCCAGAAGAATAAGCTGCACTTCATGGGATGCAGGAAGCATGATTAACAAAAGCAATAATAAAAACACTTCACTCTCATTACAGAGCTGTCCTTGGGGGACAAGATTTGTGTAGGTGGAAAACATGGATAGATTCGCTGGAGGTGGAAGCCAAGGTAAAACAACATTATGCCAAAGATTGCCTTAATAAAAGAGACTTATCGGGAAGGCTAGGTGCATTTTTTATAATGATGAATTACCCCCGGGTTTACATTCATTACACACATACCCTTCCCTACTTCTCAAATCAGCTTTCATTATAATAGTACATTACTTTCCATCTGGCCCTGGCTGCTATCTTCTTAGTTCTAGGGGAAAAAAATAATAATACAATAATGTGAAAGTGCCCCATGACAAGCAGCTCGCTATCACATCCTTCGGCAGAGAATCCTGAACATTTAGGAGAACGGCATCAAGGGAAAACAATTTTCCGTTCTTTTCAGTTTATGGACAAGAAAAGTGCATTAGCAGTTGCCACTCTTTGCAATGACATTTGCCACAGCTTAGGCGTCAAATGCCATGGATGTCAAGGGTGAGATGTGGAGGGAAAGTATGCATTTTGTTTGTTACATGAGACATATTAGCTCCTCCAGTCTAGTACAAACTTCCATTCAAAACCAAGAACCAAGAGCACAGTCATCATCTCCCATTTATTTCACAGGTGTGGGGCAATGCATGCTCAGAAGGACTAACCTATGGATTATTCCCAAGATCTTTTATTACAAACAAGTTCTTTATATCAACATTATAGTATGATCCCTTCTTTCTTGTGTGTACCTGCCTTTACTCCACCATTGCTTCTTGTAAAGTGGCCAGGTGGGAAGGTTGCTGGCAGAGGAGAGGTTCTACTCTAAGAACTATCGCTGGCTTGTCACTTTATAAGAAGTGGCAGCAGCAAAGGAGGACAACAGATGATGAGGATGGTGTGGTATGGTGTGTACTATTGCAGGGGATGCAGGCATTTACACTGGCCCAGGGTGCTGGCTGGCCTGGCAGGAGGGGCTGGTGCCAGTGGTGTAGCTAAGCCCCCCCCCAGGTACCATGCCTTTGGGGGTGCCATGTGGTAGAGGAGGAAGGGGGAGGCGAGTGGACATGGTAGAGAGTGGAAGGGGGAGGCGAGTGGAAGGGGGAGGCGAGTGGGAGGCGAGTGGACCTTTTCCGCCACCTCCAGTCAAAAAAAGTGGCAAAAAGCAATGGTGAAAAAGGTAGGCCACTCACCGCCCCCTGCTCATCATCTGGGGGGGCTGGGGGGCTGGGGGGCGACTAGAGGGCAGGGGGGCAACCAGGCTGTGGCGACAGAGGAAGGGGCAGCGAGCAGCCACATCACCTACCTTTTTTGCCGCTGCCGTCTCCAGCGAAAATATGCGGCGAAACGTTGCTCCTGGCTTCTCATCTAGGTATAAGTAGTGCTGAGTGAACTACAACGTATCTTGCCATTAGTTCCAGAAGGTGGATCATACAACCCTCCCACATATAGGTCCAGCAACCTTGTTAATCCCCATAAACCCACTGCATACTCAAAGGTGCTCACATGGGAGAGGAGGGGTCATGCCATCAAATTTAATAGTATACAGATTTTATTTTTCACATATATGTTATTTATATATACATATTCTATGTGCAATTGAATGATCTCAGTTGCCTCTTAATGAACAGTTGGTTTGATGCTGTTGATGATGACTGACTTTTATTGGCATAATTTATTATTGTTATAGTTACTTGTTATCTTTATAATATAAGCCTGAAATATTTTTTAAAAGATAAATGCTAGAAAAAGGGAGAACAAGAGAAGCCGCTGCACTTTTGAGGTCCCCCTCAATCGACAGCATGAGGCTAAAATACTTCCTTGTTCTGATCCTGTTTTATGCCCTTCTAGTGTCCTTGCTAAGTTGGTCGTAGAATGGACACAACTACCCCAAAGTCCATTACATCCTGATAAACCTCAATTTATGAAACCAGGTAACAGCAGACTTCAAGTGTTGCATTTCAGGCATATCTGAAAGCACCCACAGATGCTGCCGTTCTTGGAGTTTTCATCGGGTCAAGGGTTTTGTATCATATGTTTTCTTGGATCTGTATTTATCACGCTTCCATATTTGGTTCCAACTTTCTGGAAGAAAGAAAGGGTAAAGGAGGAAAACAGCAATTTGGGTTTGTATCAGATAAATGCTGAAAACCTGCTGCACTTCATCAAATCCATAAATCCATTTTCTCAGCAACACAATCTTACTTTCTTCCAACAGGTGGAATCAATCACAGCACACTTTTCTCTTCCAATGTTTCTGAATGAGCTTCATTTCTTCCAGTGGAAGTCTGGGATTGGGCCATTTGCACAATGCAAAAGGAGAAGAGGACTGATCAGGGTGAATTGCCATATTCAGATTCAATATACCGTATAATTTAATGAATAATCATGCTGTTACCCTGTGGCTGATGATTGTAATGCATAATGTGTGGGACTGCTCTTGAAAGGCATGTGGGTCCAAAATGCTGCTGCTAGATTGATGTCTGGGGTTGACTAGATGGCGCATAGAACTCCGGTATTGTTCAGTCTTCATTGGTGACTTGTTCATTTCAAGGCTCAATTCAAGGTACTGGGTTTCGCCTTTAAAGTAAACCCTAAATGACTGACCAGGGATGTAGTTGACAGGGAGTGGGGGGAGGGGGGCTGAACAGAGCACCAGGACTTCACCTACCACAAGAGTGGTGATGTCATCAGCAGGAGTGCACAGGTGCTGCCTTTGCCTTTTTTCCCTAAAGAACCTTAGCTGATTTGTCTCAAGTTCTATGTTAATGCCATGATCTTTCCCAAGGATTGCCTGAGAGACAGTATGTAGTTCATTTTATATTAATAGCCCAATCTTAACGCCCACCACCACCAATGCAGCCATGCCAGTGGAGCGCATGCTGCATCCAGCGGGGTGGGGGTGGAAGTCCGGACCTCTCATTCCCTTACCTTGAGGTAAGCCTCTGCTACCCCAGTGGGTCTCCTTGGATCATCACCAGCTATTTTGCTGGCACAGAACCAAGGAGAGTAAGGGAGAGGGAACAGGGGAAGGAATGGGGTTAGGATATCAGTGCAAGTGAGTGCCGCCAATAACCGCCCCTCCCTCCCCTGTTCTTCCCCCTCGCTGCCCCATTCCACCCAAATTTACCTTAGAGTAAATCCTATTGAACACAGTGGGACTTACTTCTGAGTAAACATGCTTAGTTCTAATACACCTTTTATATTTATCTGGGATATTTTTAAATTCGTTTTAAATTTTTTATTCATTTGTTCTAAAGTATTGCAACAATGAGATAGACCTTTAAACCAAGTACTGTACTGTATAATTATTTTTGGAGTAGGAATAAGTGGCAGGAGAAGAAAACATTCTAATGAAGAAACGTAAAGTTGATTTTTTTTTGTTGCATAGTCTTACAGGC
The DNA here is from genome assembly GCA_026170595.1 of Plestiodon gilberti rubricaudatus. Lineage (NCBI taxonomy): Eukaryota > Metazoa > Chordata > Lepidosauria > Squamata > Scincidae > Plestiodon > Plestiodon gilberti. The sequence continues at coordinate 250,095,600 of JANXHW010000001.1, read as the reverse complement.
CAGTCCTATCCATTGGGCTCCACTGGCAGAAAGCGACAGTGCTCTATGCTCCGGCACCACTGGCAAGTGCATGAGGCCTCCAGTGCAGTCATTGGTGGCCGTGAATGCAAGCTGGCAGTGAGGCCTCCATCTGCCAGCGAGTGGTGAGTCGGCATTTGGGGTGGGCAATAGGAGAGACAGGAAGGGAGTGGGAAGATTGGGGGTGTTTCTGGGTGGGGAGGGGGGAATAACCAGAGGCAGGGAGGAGCAGGTGGGGGTGGATCCAGTGAGAAAGGTGCACACCAGATCCTATCTCCCTTTCTGTGAATGGCTCTCCTTTATCTGCTAACTGCTATACTTATTTCATTTGTCTTTATATTATTATATTTTCATGATTATTATTATTATTAGTGCTTTGCTTTGTTTTGGTTTAACGTTTGTTCTTGTTCGCAGCACAGGAATCTTTGTGGTACACAAACAGGATATTATATATATAAAAAAGTAAATAAGTATAAATGAAATAAATAACCATTCTTGGCTGGGTTGTGATTTACCAGGCCTGGGAGACCTTGCTGCCTAATTACTGTGACATCCGGAAAAACTGGATCAGCTTCTGTCTTAGCAGGCCTGTTTCCCCACTTGCCAACTGATTGTGGTTTTGTTAGTCAAATGGGCCGTAGCATGCTGTTTGGGGATTATTTATCCATATGGAGTATCATGTATTTTGGAGGAGCTAGGCTGAACAGACATTTTGCCTTATGTGCTGAGGAAAGCTAACTGCGGATAAATCTCTAGTATGCCTTCAGCAGGTAGCAAAAGAGAAACTAATCTCTGGATGTATGCATTTTCAGGAAGTGTTCTCTTGTGTCCATGTGATGATGATGATGATGATGATGATGATGATGATGATGATGATGATGATGATGATGATGATGATACGATATTGATACTGAACTAGGAGGACAGGGTGAAGAGCAAAAAGAGAACCAGTGGGCATTGATCCAGCCAAGGCGAAGCACTTTTAAATCCCATTGATTTCAATGGGAGAGATTTAAGCATACTCTTGAACTCTTTGTTTGAAATCGATTGGATTTGAGAGTGCTTAATTTTGGCTGGATCATGACCTTTCATCGGTAATTGGTGAGGAGTAGTGAATTTAGATAAGCAGATGAAGCCAACTGGGGGGGGGGGGACCATTCACATGAGAATGTGTTGATAATGTTACTGCTGCCAAGTGGTGAGAACAGTGCTAATACACCCAGATTAAAGGAGATGAGATGCTTATTCGAAGGCCCACTCTGAGGCACCTCAGAAGGCACAAAATAGGGGGTAAAGAGGTGACTGATTCCGAATGCGAAAACAGGTATGTAGGGAAAACAAAACGTACTGCCCAATCCTATCCCCCACCAATACTGTCAGTCATGCTGACAGAGTGTGCACTGCATCCAAATATTTTTCCCTTACGTCTCTGTAGCCCTTCAGGTGGCCTATGGATCTCCTCAGACTTGCACCAGCTGTATAGCTGGCATTGGTCCAATGAAAGAAAAAGGATGGGGAAGGGCAGGTTCATAAAGAGAGGATAGGATCCTGCCACACACTGGTGCCACCAGGATCCACCCCCTGCCCTTCCCCTTCCCCACCCCGAAACTCCCACTGCCTCCTTCCTTACCCAGATACACACCCACCACCAACTTACCAGCACCAGCAAAGCCTCTGGAGCTATTGCCATATCACCATTTGCTGCACCTCTCACCATTTGCAGCAGTGGCCAGGAAGCACACAACAGTGGCCCAGCTTTCATGCCACCATAAAGGGCCTGAGTTCCAGCAGCATAAGGCCCAGATAGGATTGGTGCCTCAATAAAGCTATTTGACTATTCCATACTAGTAAGAATAATGAATCTAAACCTGTCACAGGAAAATATGAGCTTGGTGATGCAGAAATATAATACAGGGGGGCCGCCGTATCCACGGGGGATACGTTCCAGCTCCCACCCCATGGATACCTGAAACCGCGGAAAGGGGCGAACACCCCTCCGCGGTTTTCAGAGCCCCCATGCCCCCCCGTGGGACAGCGCGACCCCCCGCACCCTCCGCACCCCCCCAGGCACTTACTTTTACTCTGAATCTCTGAGAAACCTCCGTTTTTTTCTTCAAAAGCTGAGTGAGAAGCTTCTTTACAGGCCTCCTCACCAACAAGACATTGGTGCTAGAGATTCTCAGCAACCTTGCTGAGAGGTTGCTGAGACTTTCTAGCACCAAAGTCTTGTTGGTAAGGAGGCCTGCAAGGAAGCTTTTCACTCGGCTTTTGAAGAAAAAAATGGAAGTTTCTCCTCTAAAAGTAAGTGCCTGGGGCGGGGAGCGAGAGTGACCCCCCACGCCCTCCACAACCCCCCCCCCGGCACTTACTTTTAGAGGAGAAACCTCCGTTTTTTTTCTTCAAAAAGCCGAGTGAGAAGCTTCCTTGCAAGCCTGACCAACAAGACTTAGGTGCTAGCTAGAGTCTCTGCAACCTTGCTGAGACTCTAGCTAGCACCTAAGTCTTGTTGGTCAGGTTTACAAGGTAGCTTCTCACTCGGCTTTTTGAAGAAAAAAATGGAGGTTTCTCCTCTAAAAGTACCGTATTGTCCCGAGTATAAGACACACCTGATTATAAGACGCACCCTTAAAGTTTGGTGCTATTAAAAAAAATTAATTAAATCACTGGCATTAAATTGCAACAGCCTGATTATAAGATGCACCCCTAGTTTAAAAACTTAAATTAGGAGAAAAAAGTGAGTCTTATACTCAGACCAATACGTAAGTGCTGGGGGGGGGGCTGTGGAGGGCGCGGGGAGATTTCTCAACTGATAACTGAAACCACGGATGAGGAATCCGTGGATACGTCCCCCCTGTAATTCCCTACTCACACCATGACTAACATCCTGCCCTGTATTTACTAGCAAACTGCCCATCATTTGGTGAGTGAGTATGAATGTTTTGTTGTCAACATGTATGTACACACGTATGTAGTATTCTGTGCATGCCAGGTGAACATGACCCAGGCCAGTCTCATGTTGCTTTTCTCAGGCTGATAGCAAGAAATAACTTGATCCTCCACGTTTTAGGCAAAAATGGCCAACTTTGGTTCATTGGCATAACACTCCCACCCCCATCAGATTTTGTCCCTTTCTTTTTAGTTCAAGGTATGCAGGTGACACACATCTAAGCATGTGTAATTGGTGCTGAGTACCTGCCAGGAGAGCAAAGGCCCGACCGGTAACGTGGCTATTTTCAGGACTGACAGCAAGAGGCCACAGATCCACAGTCCAGGGAAGTCATACTTTTGACTGAACCGTATAATTAACCCCCCTTCTTTAATTGAGCTATGGAGTTTAATACTCCAAATTTGAATGGAGACTTGTTTACTCCTCAAATTCAAATGGAGTTTTCATGCCTCCAAAATTCAGATGAAGGCTTCCAGCTCCATATGCTGCTGGAACTGCATTTTGGGTATCTTGTGATGATAGCCACATCCTAAGGACTCCTCAGTTTGGGAAAAACTACTATTGCAAAACAAAGAAAAGGTTTTGCACCTCCAATGGTCCTCACCAACCCCATGATTCAGCTCAAGCTAGGAGCAAGCCATCCAACTAGCTACCATACCCTCAAACTGAGTGGACAAAGAAAGGCAGAACCAGCAGGGGTCCTAAACTAGCAACAGAGGACCCCCTGATTGAGTCAACCCCACCTAGAATTTCATATGTTTCTATGGAGCAAAAGTCTATTTAAACCCACTCAAGAGTCTCATATGCTTTCATTCTTGCTTTGCCTGTTGTATCCAGTTGCTGTTGGCATCTGGAACATTAAACCGTTGGTGTTACATTAAACCATCCCCATTCCAGCTGCCATCCAAGACCACCATGCTAGCTGGGACCTACAATCAGCAACCCCTTTTCCTTTTCCATGTGCTGTCTCTTTATCTCCCTGAGGGCAACAGAAGCTGTTGAGCCAGTGTGGGCTGGTCAGCTAACCTCATGGGCTGCCTCTCTCTCTCTCTCTCTCTCTCTCTCCCCCCCCCCCTGTTTGTGATTGTTGTGTGATTGTGTGGACATGAAGTGTTTTTCCACTTTTGTACTCTTTTGTTGAAAACCTAAAATCAGCCTTGCCCTTGAGCCTCCTTTCTCCAGACAACTGCCCTTGACGGATCCCTCAAGTCCTCCAGAACTAGGAGACCCAGTTGTCATCCCCTTCAGAGGCTTGGGGGTCAAGAGCGTTTATTCACCAGGCTTTGGAGACCATGCTGCCTAATTACTGTGACATCCAGAAAAACTAAATCAGCTTCTGTCTTAGCAGGCTTGTTTCCCAACTTGCCAGCTGAGTGCAGCAACCCATGGCTCAGTTTTCACAGCTTTCATTGCTTTTCAGGAAACCTTCCCTGTCTATCTTTGTACCAATCTCTGGTTTCTTTTTTTTTTCTTCCTGCTAGCTTTTTTCCCCTCCCGTTCTTCCCCGATATGGCACAAACCCCTGCTTCTTACTCCTGGTTCTTCTAGGCAATGTCCCTCATTTCCCATAAACATCCTATTCCTCCTTTCTTTTCTCTCCCCCTCCTTCATTTTCATGCTTCCATGATACCCCTCTTTCCCAGAATTTCCCCCTTTTATTGCCTAGTTACTTCTACCATTTAGGGCTTAGTTCTGTGTGTGTACTGAACTGTACAAGTTTGGATTCTCCCCTTATTGTTTATTTATGTACCCTAATAAACTGTGCTGTATTGCACCCATGTCTTTGTCTCACTCAATGTCCGTCTACTGAACTGTACCATGAGCCATTGCACCTAGGTCCCTGCCCATGCATTCAAATCTTCCATGTGCACATGTCTGAGAATTCAGAGAGGGTTCTCAGTGACTGCACGCTGATCCAGGGCAGTAGCGCCTAGTGTTTAGTGTTCACTCACTCCCCCTTCCTCCCTCTTTGTTTTGATGCAGCTTACTGGGAAAAGCCTTGGTAGTTTGACTCTGATGCCACCAGCCCAGGAGACTATAGCGAGAGGGGCTTCCTGGGCAGAACCCCTCTCCTAGAACAACACTGAATCACAAGGGTCTCTATAAGAGACATTCTCACAATAGCGCCCGCAGAGCATGGAGATGTGACAATTCCACTGATTTCTCAGAACTAGGCAACTCAGAGTAATATGCAAAAAAAGGTTTATTAAAATGCTAATAAAAGAAAAAGAAAAGAGATAGCAGAACCAATTGAACAAGAAAACAATGAGGATGGAAGATCAGATAAGAGGTTAGACTTTCATGGCCAGCGATAATTAAAGACGATAAAATGTGTATACAGGGTTTTGAAGCCATGACTTAGATTTGTTTATTACTTGGATGTTGTGAAATGTAATAGGATTAACAATACAGAGATGACGTTTCGGTCATCTTTTGAAGATCATCATTGGGTCCAGAGCATAACTTTGCAGATGGTTGCGGAATATTGGCCTCTAATGGAATCAAGCCCCAATTTAAAAGGACGTGCGCCTGCCGGTCAGCTGGAGGATAAGCCAGGAAAAGTTTATGCTGGAACAAGACATCCGGCTTAAAGGAAAACAAATGCTAAAATGCTAGAAAGCAACAGAATAATTTGATTGTTAACAATGTTGCAAAGGCATTAAGGTACTAAGAAATGCAAAAACATAGGGAAAGAAACAGGACAAAACATTAGAATTACACAAAACATAGACAGGAGTTCATCTCACGTTTTACAGAACCTAGTAGATGTCAAAGCATTATCGATTTGCACATAATCTTTTCAGAGTTGGAGCCCAGATGTTATCAATGAAAGTAATTTATTCACGTCTATTTAATATTATATGGTGTTTAAATATTTCTATAGCCTCTGTAGTAAGCACCCCCCAGGGTACGTACAGAGTTCGGATTCGATGGTTCGGTGAGCGGACACAGGACTCCAAGGGTGGAGAGGGTACCCCCAAAAAAGGAAATTAGAATAGAAGCAGAGAGAGAGAGATATCTGCATTAGTGGCAGATGCGCGCAAAAAAGAGCTCCATTGAGACCAACGTTGGGTTTAAGAAAAGGCCTTTACTGGGTAACCCAGGACACCATTGCAGGGCAAAAGTGTAACATTCAAATTATTACAGACAGTTTTTATATTGTTCGTTATTACAGGAAAACATGGAGTACAGGGTGTTGCAACATACATAACAAAGGAGAACCAATGGGGAGAAGGATCCAAAAAGTGCACTTTGATATGTCCAATAAGAAGTTGGAATTGAAACTTTGCACCAATGAGAACCCCAACAGCGAGTGTAAAAATGTATCCAATAAAAGGAAAACTTTATCAAATGAACCAATGACAAGTGTATTGCTTTGTGTAAACCAGGACCAATGGGAAGCGAGAGTGCCAGCCAATGGGTGATAGTTGGGGTGTTGGGTGCCTTTGGGCAAGGGGATTAGGTCCCCCTCCCTGAGGAGTAAATGATTCCAGATGTTTGAGAATGGGGTCATTGTGTAGAAAGGATCAAAGTTTATAGGTAAATAAGCTAGGGCGCCAGTCCCTCAGGTTTTGTCCCCCTGACCTCAGGTTTCACAATAGGAGATTAGTAGAATATTTTTAGGTCAGGCAGGTTTCCGGCTAAGTCCATCAAGTCAGTCAGGAAACAATAGGAAGGAGATGATGGCATAGGGCATACACAGAGAGACAAACATGAGCTTAAGGAATTGGTATGGGAAAAGACATTAACATGATAGTGAAAAAGGACAACAGTGCTGGGGTTGCAAATGGTGGATTTTGTTTGAAAAGAAGCATAAAGAAGGTGGAAAAGATGGCTCCCCAGGGAACAGTGACATCAGCCCAAGATTTCCCATATTCCTGAAAACCCTCCCCTTCTTCCTGCCCTGAATGGCCTTCCAGGTAGAAGAAGGTCACCCCAAAGCATCACAGAGTGGAAGCTGTTGTTGTCAGCTGTAAGTTATGGTTTTAAAATGGTGTCCCTGAACTTCTGGTAGTGCAGAATCCCGGCAGGAGGCCCACTCCCAATGCCTTGTAGCATTCCCAGTGCTTGGCCTTCATTCAACCTCCTGTGCCCAGGCCGAGGGTGGTGAAGGGGCCGTACCTCACACTCACCCAGTCCTCTCCTGAACCCCAAGAGGGCATTTGGGGAAGACCCCCAAACCTTTTACTAGCTGCAGAATATGTGCACTGCCTCAGAAGACTCTGACCCTCTGCTAGAGGCTAGCTCCGCCAAAGTGACAGGATGGGGACCCTTCTGTGTTGGGACCCCTCCTCAGGGACACCCCGGTGATCTTTGGTAAAGATCCGGTACCATAACTTATGAGGGAATACAAGAAAACAGGATTTCTATAGGAAAATGCACCGCTTCGCTCGAGAGCCGCTCCACCTAAAAGGAGCTGAAAAATGCGCTTAGCTGTTTCAAGCCATATCTCAGTGATTTCTGGTCCAACCTTAACCGGGACAAAAGGAGGGGGTTCTATGGGGTGCGGGGGAGGTAGATAAAATATGAGGGGGGGGAGCCTGCTTACTACACCTCCCTGTGATTTCTTTGATGGAAAGAGGTTTCATGCACAAGCTTTCTAGCTTCTAGCTTCAGAACCGGAGCCTTGTTCTGCAGAGCAAATGTCTGAGCTGCTTTCTGCACACATGGAGCCTGGACTTAAGGGCAGGGACATGGGGGGGAGGGGGAAAATCAGCTTGTTAATGAGCCGAGCCCAGGAGTCACTATTTTTCCTCTGCAGACACACACACAGAGATCTCTTGCAGAATAACGAATCATCTAAGTTTCCATTATTTCTCATGGGGAAATTCGCTTTGATATACGAGTGCTTTAGATATATGTTTCTGAAACGAATTATGCTCGCAATCTAAAGTTTTACTGTATATGTGCACACAGCATATTGCAAATCCCTTGGAAGATGTGTCAGCGGGTGGGCAACTAGTATGGAGGGGAGCACAAATACCTCCAAATATAGTGCTCTACACCATTCACTTCTATGGAACAGCACCGTAAACCTCTCCCAACATCTGATACCCCTTGTCTTTGAAAATCAAGACTGCATATCTCCATTCTGGGTCTGCTTCTTGGTCATGCTATATATGTGGTAAAATATTGGGTACTGGTTTTATGACCTGGCATCAGTGACCGTCAGTGTGGCTACCTGGCAGAAGATGGTGCAGGATAGGATTGGGCTCTGTGGGATGGTGTTTTGTAGCACTTCATTGCCCTGCCCAATAAATGCTGCTGCTTTTGCTGGCTTAAACATCATTGCAGGTCCTTAGAAAAACACTAGCTTGGCTTCCTGTAGGGCTTTCCATTTTGCATTTTGATATGAACCATTTGGTTAATGATGTCACCAGGCAATGTTAAGTCATTTCACTTTTAATTAGCTTCTGGAATTAAAGCGGGTTACATTTAGACCTTATTTAATTAAAAATGGATAACCTATATTTCACAGGCAAAGTACAGTTCTTCTCTGAACTTTCCCCTTTTTGCCACACCATGGATATAATCAACAGGAAAGGTTCCAATAAATTCTTAACAAGAAAGGCTAGGAATTTTCTATTCCTTTTTTTTTAAAATTATGACAGCAAGCAGCTTCAGCTCAGTAGGCTTTATAAGTGGGTAGGCAGGAATGTTTATTATTCAGCTCAATATACCACACTGACATTTCTTATCATTTCAGCATAACGGGGCCAGAGGGTCTGTAAATAGTATTTGCCTTCCAGCAATTTTACACAATGATAATGTCCTTTGATGTCTAGGCTGTGCCCAACTGACAGAGACCCTGAGGCTATCTCTGTGCTTCCAAAAGTTGATAAACCTTTTTTTTCCCCTCAGCATCTAAAAGGGAGGGGAAAAAAACACCCACCAAAACCCAAACATAAAGCACTAAAAATGTGTTCAATTATGGAATTCATTTTGCTACAAGAAAGGCAGGAATGACTAGCTTGAAGGTTACAGGAGAAAACTTAAAAGAAGAAGGCTCCCAAGAAAGCTGCCTTGGGCATGTGCATGCAGAATATCTAGCATATTGTAACATAACATACACAGAGATCCTCCCCATAGTTCAGCAATCAAGGTTCAAACAGCAAAAGAATGCAAGGAAGAATCTATTGTTCATACAAAAGGCCTGATTGATAAACAAGTACCCCTTTCTCAAAATCATTTCTGGTCATGGAGGTCCCTGTGTGTTCATTGTGGTCTTTCCAAACCACTAGGAAGGTCTCCCAGTTAATGAGGGCGCAGCTCAATGTGTGTAATGCACTGTTACCTGGAGCTGTCATCCATTGTAGTGAATTAGAAAGACCCATACATATGATTTCCATGTGCACAGTGATGAAAGGGCAAGGGAATACGTGGGCAAGGGAACACAGAAGAAGAGGACTTGCACCAATCATCCATCTTCAACAGTCTTTTCCATTAACTGGAAGGGCTGAAAAGGCCTGGAAAGGAGAAATAGATCTAGCCCTTCTTTCTGGGCCCCAATACAATAGGAAAGACCATGAAACCTTTCCAAGTAAAAGGAAAAGTATGATCCAGATTAAAGGAAGGAAGGAAGGAAGGAAATACATCAGATTTATCTCAGTGGGAGAAAGGAAGCTGAGCACATGTTTAACTCTCCTGTTCAAATCACTGGGACTTTAACTTTGCTGGATCATGTCAAAAGTTATACAGTACTGCCAGATAACTATGACTTGATGTGTTCTGTAGGAGAAGCAAAGTGACAATCATTTAACATGCCATTCCAAATGAATTGAAATGACATTATAGCAAAATATCCCATATTGACATGGTTTCATTTGCAATGTGCATACAAATGCATTCATGCTTTTTAGTTTTTAAATATCCCAAAGAAGGATAATTTGGCTCTTCCTTGTTACTTTTATATTCCATGTACTAGCTCCCTGTTCTTTTATTAAAATAAACTAAACCAGAACCAGGACAAAGATTTTGATTTGTATTCTTTCGTATCATCATTCATGACAATAAATCCATGAAAAAAAATGGTAATATTTCTATAGCTGAAAGATGAACACTGGATACAACTCTTACAACACAATCCTGCACAACTATAGGCCGGCAGAGCTAGCACTCTGCCAGCCTAGGGTGTTGTAAACCCATAAGGCACATTTTTGGCACCGGAGAGTAAGTGGCACCATCATGGAGGCCAGCACCGTTTATTCCATGACCTACCAGAACCCACAACGGCCATCACAGGTGAGTGCTGTGCCAGTTGGTGCAGGGAACGAAGGAGGATGGGGAGGGCAGGCAGGGGCAGCGAGGGAGGGGGCCATTGAGGGGGCCAGAATATCAGCGCTGAGATGCGCTGATATCATATGTCCCGTCGCAGCCCAGGCTGACCTCACACGGCCTCCCCGGTTGTGTGCCAGCTTCAGAACTGATGTGCATCCGAGGAGGCCAATTGCGGCTCGCACCACTTACACCGGGTGAAGGGGACAAATGTCCTCTTCTCCCAAGATGTGCCAAGTGGCGTAGTTACCCACTAGGAGGCCTGGGGCAACATCGCGTGCTACCCGGGGCAGAATTCAGTGACTCACCTCCTGGTGGCGTCACTGAATCATGCCCCCGCCAGCGCCGTTTCCGGCCGGAAAACACACACACGCACGGGCATTTTTCGGCTGGGATAAGGCTACATGGAGCCTGGATGGGTAGGCTAAACTTCATGGCTGCGGCGGAGGAAAAAAGACTACTTCCACTGCTTTTGCCGTGCGCACCCCCCGCTTGCTGCCTGGTGTGTGTGGGGGTGGCGTACCGCCCCCTACCGGGGCCCTGCCACTCCCCCTCATCATCTATTCCTATGACACTGGGTGTGCCCGTGCCGGGGCAGGCCACAATGGGCCTAGGATACAGCAGCTGCCCCTTTAGGCTGGCCGTGTATAGTTACACAGGATTGCGCTGTCTCATCTGAACAAGTTCTGTTGAGTTTGCTTGCAAACCAGCTTATTAAGAAAGAAATCAGGAGACCTTGCTATCAGACTGGTGTTGGCACAAGACACTCTTGGGCAAATGGTGGGGGCCCAGAGTCATGAGCAAGCACCCCTCTCCTAAGAAAACTCCCCCCCCCAAGACAATTCTCTTGGACACTGAGGCTGACCTAGGATGCGGCCTGTCAGATTCTCCATTCTGACCAGAGTTCTAGTTATGTATCTCATACGTTGCCTTCCACACATTGCCTTCCACTTACAGATGGAAATTGGGGTCCCGGGATTGTTTGGTATTACCAGAGAAAAATAGCCTTGATCTGCCCATCCCCAACCTCATTGCTGCCCTTCCCCCACCCTGTTCCGTCCCCTCACCCCCATTCCATCAACCCACCACAATCTCCCACCTCTCTGGCTAACTTACCTGCTCCAGCAAGTGGTGGGAGAAGCAATGATGCGGGCGGGAAGGTGCAGGCCTTCCTGCTGGCGCTCCCGGCAGCGGGCTGAGTAGTGCGCCGTCGGAGCGGCTTTGATGATTGGTGCTGACTGCTTTATGTCGGTGCCAGCAGGAAGAGGAGCAGCGACATCTCAGGGCAAGGATAGGATTGGGCCCAATCTCATACCACAGTGAAGGTAAAAACAGTGAGGACAGAAGCTATGGCAGTATAATATCAAACAGACCTTTGTCTTCTTCTCCCAGCTATACACACAAGTTCTCTTTTTCCCACATTCACATTCCATAAGTTAGGTTGCAAAAGGCAATTTCCCCCCGAACATTATTAATGAGGATTGGCAGTTGTTAGTACATCATTTCATCGCAACAAGGTTGCCATCTGATTCGCCAAAAAGCCACTTGGCCTGCTTTGGTCCATTGAAAAGAAGCTTGCTATGCAGCCATCAGAAGGGAAAGTTTTTCACGGCATAGATATTATCGTCATAAAGCTGCAAATGTCTGCAGAACAAGCTGCTGCTGAGTGGCCAGTTGAAAAGTTAGTCATCATCCTACCTGCAAACAAAGATTCTTTTGAGCCTTAAAAAAAACACACACACACACCTGCAAATGGAAAATTCAATGGTATTTCCTGGGGTGTGTGGAAAGCAGCATTCACATTTTTCCCCCTTTTCTTTCTCCCCAATGAACATTAAACATCATAAAAACAGGAACAAATCAATGCAGTGCCTTCATTTCCTGTCTTTGCATTCAGGGCAATGGCAAGTCTGAAGGTGTCTTTTGGGGCAGCTTCAATGCTTGTTTTGCACTCAGAGAAAAAGTGTATGAGATGAAAAAGGGCCTTGGAGATTTAATTAGCTTTCTACATTACCTCTTGATAAATGGGGGGGGGGACGCTTAGTGTTTTGCAGCCATCTTCCAACTAGGAGTTCTGTTCTGCATGCTCTTTTTGTTTTCAGAGGACATCTATCATTTCAAATAAAGTACTCCTATCTCTTCTCTTTCCTTCAGGGCTTTGCTTCTCTCTCTTGCACATTTAAAAGTGCAAGTGGAAACAATTATATTACTCTGACAACGCAATGTTCTTGCGTTGGAAAGTTTCTCTTTCTTGCTCACCCTGAACTAGGGTAAGTCCCAGGAGTACTGTTGGGTGCCATTTAACTCATTCTCCATTTGTTCAGCTCCTCTTTTATCTGTAAGAACAGTTAGCCCCCCCCCCCCCACTACACTTCCCCATATCTGCCCCACAAGCTTAAATTGACTTAATAGTAATTCCATTCCCTAGTGAAATTCAGTAGCTGTAATTTTAGGGTGGAGGGGCTTGGGATCTCTTATCACATCATCTGCATTCTTGCAGCCCATTCCAACCCAACTCCTCTCCAAGTCAGGCATAAGTGTGGCCTAAGTGCAGCCTAAGTTAGGCAGAAGTTATGCCTGAGGTAGGTCAGAGTTATGCCTGAGTTAGGCAGGCTGCAGTTTCTGTGGCCCAGCACCACCCCAGGATCCAGGCAACACTTACCTCCCAGGCAGGCAGGCTCTTCTCCAGGCTCCGTGTCTGGCTCAGGCATGTGCAGGCCTCTGTCTGCATGTGTCAGCTTCCATCCATGGCAGCTGCCACAGGGTCTGTCGCAGCCCGGTCGCAAATGGGCTGACCACAGGCAGGGGGGTTGCGCCAGTCATGTGGTGGGCGCAGGGCAGGTGAGCGAGGTGCCTGAGCCCAGCCGCCACAGGGCACCCTGTGCATCAGCCACCTGCTGCAGGGGAGAGTGGCCGTCCCCTCCCTCCTGCAGAAGGCGATGCCACCCCCAAGCCACGTTGAGGCTGCACTGGGGGGTGAGCGGGGGAGGGAAGGGAAGGGGAGGGGGTGGGAACGTCACACACAAGGGGCGCCTCATGATGTCTGGAACTGCCTCTGACATGACTCGCCCGTGTGCTGCCTGAAGCCCTGGGCCTCCAAGGCCGGGGCAATGCCCACAAAGAAGGCATCCCGGCGTGCCTGCTGCTCTGTGCCCCGGCCAAGACCAAGAGATGCCTTGGGCTTGTCTGCTGCGAGCGTGAAGGGCTCACACAGCTCATCACACCCCCAGATGGGGCGACGAGGGCGCCTCACGGCAGGCGCTCTAGCAGGGTGGGGGGTGGCCAGCAGCCATCATCAGGGAGTGGGAGGAGAGGCAGACACACAGGCAGGCAGACAGGGGGTGCTGGGGAGGGGCATGGGTGGGTCAGAGACAGACAGACAGACAACAAGGCTGGTGGGAGACAGATTCCGAGAGAGGGGTCTGCAGAGACCGATAGGGACACAGGGGGCGCTCCGCAGATGAAGGTGATGCATAAACAGGCGCCTCTTATGCAGACAGACTTTGGGCGGAAGTGGCTGCATTACGGGCGGACCTTCGACGGAGGCGCCTGCATTACGGGCGGACCTTCGACGGAGGCGCCTGCATTACGGGCGGACCTTCGACGGAGGCGCCTGCATTACGGGCAGACCTTCGACAGAGGCGCCTGCATTACGGGCAGACCTTCGACAGAGGCGCCTGCATTACGGGCGGATGCCCTGGCTGTCACTGTTTGCCTGCCTGAGAGGCCCCCCTGACTCCCCCCTCCCCTCTGTGCCATGGGGGTCTCGCAGCGCCCCGCTGGGTTCTCCCAGGGAAGGCCGTGGCAGTCCCTGGAAGGGAGTCATGTAGGGGCTTCAGTGCTGGGGGCTGTCTGTGTGTGTGGGGGGCAATGCTTTTGTAAACACTGGGCACATATGTTTCACTGGGGCTCTGCCCGAGGGGAATCTTTATTGTTCTGGAACGTTAGCAGAGATGCCCAGGCGAGGCTGCCAGGGGTAGTCACAGCAGCCAATCAGAAAGCAGCAGCAGCACACCTGCCCCATGGACCTGGACATGCAGGCTCTTCCCCTGTGGAACCACAGCCTGCTCCATAGAAAGGGGAGGGGCAGCAAGAATGACAGCCAGGGAGGTGGAGCAGCAGCGCCGGCAGCTGAGGAGGGTTGCAGGGCTGGCTCCCTGACCTCTGGCAGCATCGAGGCAGATGACCGTGGGGCAACCAGACTGCAGGCCCAGGGGTGCTCCCAGGAAGGTAGGTGATAGTGGACGTTCCTGGGGAGACAAAAAACAAGGGGGAGTTACATGTCAGATGGTGTGTGGAAGCAGTCGCCCTTGAAGACAAGCCAGTGTGTCAGTTGCAAAAGCCTGCAGGGAGAGAAATAAAACACAGCTGATAGGTGTGACACACATAGCATGGTCTGAGCTGCTTACCTGGGTGTAAGGAGAGCATGATCCTGTAAGGGGAAAGGGTCAAAGAGAGAGACAAGAACACAACTTGGGGGTCACAACCATGGCAAACCTAGCAATACTGACCTGTCAGTAGACCCTGTGGAGAAAAGGGGGGAACAGCTGGTGTCTACATAAGGCTAACAGTTCCACACTTGTGGCAGTGTCTGCTCACATGACTACAGGCAGCAATCAGACACAACAGTGGTAAAGAGGCATGTCTCCTATATATCATAGCAGGCAAAGCAGGCAGCTATGAGACAACACATTGGTAAAGAGGCATGTATCCTTCCTATATTTCTAAATGCAAAGAGGCTGCAGTCAGACCACATGTCAGCACAAACCCTGCTCTTACCTGCTGGTGTTGTTGCCTGGGGGGGGGGGAAGAGGGGCTGGGAGAAAGACATGGGTTAGCAAACACTTGCATGGAGGCAGCTGCCCAGGCACAGCTGTAAA
Organism: Plestiodon gilberti rubricaudatus; assembly: GCA_026170595.1. Classification (NCBI taxonomy): domain Eukaryota; kingdom Metazoa; phylum Chordata; class Lepidosauria; order Squamata; family Scincidae; genus Plestiodon; species Plestiodon gilberti. The sequence goes on along the minus strand of JANXHW010000001.1, from coordinate 250,080,480 downwards.
CAGGTTGGCCACAGCCAGAACAGCCCTCTCTGCCCTAGAGGGAGGCAGAGAGGAGAAGAGAGAAGTGGGGTGTTTGTGAATTTTGCCCTCCACCAACAAAGTCCCACTTTGTGGCTGTGAGGGACAGAACCCCACGCCACGTGCTCAGAGAGAGAGAGAGTGACTGGGGGCCTGGGGCTGGGCTTTTGTGGGAAAGAGGCTGGGTGGGGCTGGGTGCTGATAGGCTCCCTATCTTAGGCATAACTCTGTCGGTTTCCAGACCTAGCAGGCCCAACTCCGTCCTAACTCTGACCTAACTCAGGAGTAGGGTGTTAGAAATTTTCAGGAGAGGGCTGGCTTAGGTAAGGTAAAATGGCTCCTATGGGTCTCCTCGAATTTGGGTCCACCTTTTTGGTCGACCTAAATTTTGTGTCAGTATTTGTGTTGGAGGGGGCGTGTCTGTGCTTGCCAGGGTCTGGAATCCAATGTTAATTGGTTGCCGCCCCCGTTACACCCACGGTCCGCCCATGTTCCGCCCACTTTTAGGTCAACTTTAGGTCTGACTTGTGCTGCTTAGCCCTTGGGTTGGAATGGGCTGTTCTTAGTCCATTGGTCGTAACTTCGACCTAACTTTGACCTAACTTCGCCCTAAATGGTTGCATTCCAGACCTAACTTCGACCTAAATGACTTAGGCTGACTTTAGGTCTGACTTGGGCTGCTTAGCACTTGGGTTGGAATGGGCTGTTACTAACTCATTCCTAGAATTATTTTGGGAAGACCATGACAATTAAATCATATCTGTTTGAATGGGCATATCAACACTACAAACAGTCTGTTTGTAGTGTTGATATGCCCATTCACCCCGCCGCCGGCTGCTTTGATACACACACCCCGCCCGCCTGCTGCCCGGGACCCTTGTGCCCCTCCAGTCACCGCTTCTGAATGTAGATATGTCCATAGTCCTGCATGGGGTCAGGGGTTGGACAGCTCAGGACCTGGCTGAGGACCTGCACCCATCAGAGGCCCCACCCAGCCCAGCCAGTTCCTAAACTCTCAGGATTTTGGATAGCAATAGTGCTCAATTGTCAATATTTGAACTTCTGCTTAATTCCAGACATGCAGACACATGCATTTAAGCACATGTACTAAGTGCTGGGCACCTTCCTGGCGAGCAAAGAGACAGACCAGTACCATGACTGTTAGAAGGACTTCTGGCAAGAGGCCACAGATCCCAAGGCCAGGAAGACCACATTTCTGATCTCTCATTTGAACCATGTTATAAACCCCCCCCCCCCACACACACACACACACACACACCTACACTCCTTAACTGATCTTTGGAAATTCAGTACTCCAGATTTGAATAGAGGTTGTTTTGTGCTTAAATGTTAACGCAGTTTTCACACCTCCAAAACGGAGATGAACCTTGACACCTCTAAGTCTTGCTGAAATGGTATATTGAATGGTTTATGGTCCTAGACACTTCCCTGGTCTCCTAAGTGTGGGAGAAACAACTTTTGTAAGACAAAGGCTTCACATCTCCAAAGGTCTTCACCAACCTCATGAAGAAGTTTAATTTAGAAAAGGATCCAACAGTCATCCAACAAGCTAACTCACCCTCAACTGGGTGGCAGGACAAAGCAACACCAACCAGGAATCCCTGACTAACAATAGAGGACCTCCTGATTGAGTCTCCTCGCCTAAGAGTCCCATAGGTTTCTATGGGGTGAAAACATATATAAACCCTTGGATTTAGAGCCTCACGTTCTTTGTCCTTCACACCACCATCTGTACCCTGCCTTGCTGACTGGATTGTTAACCCACTGGTGCTGTGACCAGTCACCCCTATTCCAGCCTTCATTCAAGAACCACCATGCCAGGATAGTAATACCCCACAACCCCCTTTCCTTTCCGGCTTTTCTTTGCCCTTTTCTCTAAGACAGGGGTTCCCAAAAAGCCACAGCACTAAAGATCTAAGCCCTTTCTCTTTCTAGCGCTGAAATAGCTGATGACTTGGGGTTTAAAAAGAGCATCTTTTTAAACTGCCAAGTCATCAGCTGTTTCCGCAAATGATTAATTAACTAATTAATTAATTAGTTAATCCAATTAAGTAGCTAATAAATTAGCTATAAATTAGCAGGGGTACTCCAGATATTTGGATGGTAACAGTGGGTACCTGGGCCTCCGAAGGTTGGGAACCCGTGCTCTAAGACCTACTAAGCTGCTGCTGAAGCCAGTGCAGTCTGGTCAGCCAAACTTCTCGGGCTTCTCTTCCCACCAACCGCTACCTTCTTTCTTCACCCTGGAAACAACGACAGCTTGCCTTGTTTGTCCAGCTCCTTTCAGCTTTGTGAAAAAGATTTCTGCCTCTATAATATGTTAAAGGCTTGCTTCATAGCCCTGTTTTTGTTTTTGAGCTGCATAGTACCTCCAACATTTCTCTTTTGTTGCAATGGCAAAAGCATCTCATTTGCATGTTAGGGTATGACTTTGGAGAAGATCAAATGGAGAAACAGCAACATCAGCACATATCCTTTGGAATACATGTTATGCTAGTTTCTGCGCTTGTTGTAGATCACATAACATATTGTTTTGCTGTCAACTGGCTTTGAAAAACATGGCTGTCCTCAGTCAAAACAATTGGAGAGTACGGTGATCTCCGTAGCTGAAGAAAACTACAGTATGTATGTATGTATGTGTGTATGTATGTATATATGTATGTATGTATGTATGTATGCATACATACATACATAGCACAAAGCGGCCGCCCCCAAAATATTCCTCCTCCCTGAACTGACTTTCTTCCATTTTTCTCAAAGAGCAGAGAGCAGTCATGCTCAAGCATAATACCTAGGGCTTTCTATTGAATGAGGGATTGATTCAAAGGCTCAGCTTATCACAGTCATGTGTTTTGTGTGCCTCCCCACTCCCTTGAGTAGATGAAAGTTTCAGAGGCAGCCCCTTCAGGGTCAATTTCTTGAGAGGTATAGAAGATTTTTTGTTTTGGGTGGGGTTATATTTGAATGTTTCCAAATATACATAGCGAACCTGGAAACACAGGCAGGCAACTGAACAGCATCCATATAGGATTTCCCGAAACAATCAAAGGCTGGTTCACTCATGCATGTTCATCACTTGGGGACAGTCATATCCAGTGATGTCTTGCATGTGTGCATAAATCTTCACAGATCTAATACCATAGTAGGGTGCCTGAGTCATCAGGGTTGTATTTGAGAGCTGAGAGCCCAATCCTATCCCCTGTCAGCCCATAGCGTGCAGCACTGCTAACACAGTGGAGCAATCAGATAGCCCAGGAGAGGTAAGTAAAAAATAAGAATTCTAACTTTGAAAAGAGAAGGGTGTTGTCGTCCTGTTGTCGCCATGGCTTATGGCATTTTACAAGACAAAAGGACAAGGGCTACAGGCTTGCTGCTCCCAGCAGCTGAATGCACAGAAGCAACTAGTGCAGAGGTTCTCCGTTTGCTGAGCTTTTGCATTTTTTTTTACAAAAACAGCTGGCCGCCTGAGCCTTTGCCTCTGTTGTCTCAGACTGCCGACCAGAGGCTTAAGTGGCCAGCTCTTTGCATTAAAAGAATTCCAAAAGCTAGGCAAACTGGAAGTATTGGCGATGACATGATGATGTCGTCACATCATCACATCACCACCAAAACATCCAGGTTGCAGAGCTCCGTGCAAAAAGTGGGGTTTGAGCTCTGCGCCAAAAAAAATTGGACACTACTGTGCTATAGCCCAATCCAGCGTAAGGATCCTCAGGCAGCCGAGGCCACCCGCTGGATCCTGAGCTCCGCCGCGGGCAGCCTGCAGCAGGCAGCCTGCGGCGGAAAGTCTACTCGGGGAAGGGGACGCTCATCCCCTTCCCCGAGTGTAACAGCGGCTGGGGCCAATAGGCCTCCTTAGAATTTCGCCAGCTATTTTGCTGGTGGAAGTCAGAGGAGGCCATGTAACGGTCCAGATATGGCGGGAGCCATGCCTCCGCCCGGAGCGGCTGGGCCTATGACTGCCCTCCTGGCTCCACCGACCACCACCCCCCGCCCGCCGACCCTCCCCCCATCCTCCAGATCCTACCGTGCTTGGATCCACCATCTGGCCGAGTCCTCGCGCGGTGGAGCTGGGAAGGCCAGCCTTGCACCGGCCTTCCCGGCTCTAAAGTAGTCGCAAACATTCTTTATGGCACGTTTGTGACTACTGCGGTCGGTGGAACGCTTGTACCACCGCCCGTATTTAGAGCAGGATTGCGCTCCTAGTGAGTTAAACTTGCCCCCAAACCATGGTAAATTAGGCAGAAAATACACAGAAAGAAGGGAACTCAGGGAAACACAGGGATTTATCACAGCCAGGTTTCTGGCAGCCCTGGGAGAAAGCCCTGAAACGACCTCCAGGGCATTCCTTTTCCCCCCACTGATGATACATTGTTGGGCACTCTTGCTGCCATGCCCACTGAAGGTTCAGGAGCCACCTAAGCCAAGCCGGCCCTCTGATGAGTGTATAGTCTTGTCTGGATCTTGAACTTGTTGACCCCTAATAATACCTCTGAGTTGACCCATGTATGTCTTCTCTACATCTTGTGCATTTTCTCACATTCAAGAATACTTGTACTTACAATTGCTGTGCACCTAAGAAGGCTTCCTAAGCAACAGGGAGGCTCCGGAGATTGAAGGACATTTTACCAGCATATCCTTTTGATTTAAAATCTGAACATTGTTGATCAGGGGACCAAAGGCCCAGAAGAACACTGAGATATTATTTTATTAGCTGTTTGCCTTTGACTAGAGGGGCACTTTGAAGTACATAGCGTGTGCAGTACATAAAATACTTGAAAGCATTAAATTCCGCAGTAACTGCATAGCCCAAGTTATGCCTAATTTAAATAATTTTGGCTTTAGCATCGCATCATTTTAAACTGACATAATTAAGCACTCTTCAAAGGAAAATATACTCTGATGCTTCCAATATTATTAAATATTTAAATAGCACATCAGTGCTGAAAATTTCCTGACGGATTTTTTTTAACCAAAGCAGATCAAATGAGAACATCACATTCTGTTGTAGTTAGTGCATCCAGTTCCTTGAATTATTCACCATTATATATCTATCTGCATGAAATATACATTCAGTCACTGTACAAAGTAGTGCCTGAGTGAGTCTATGAAAGCATGTCTGGAATATGTTTTGCTGTATCCCAAACCTCAGATTAAGCATAAAGTATATTTGCCTCTATGTGTCTCACAGTGGGGATTTCCCTGAAAGCTGAACCAGATTGAATTGAACCAAGCTGTGGTGGAGAATGAAGGCAAAATTACATTGAGTATATGACTATATTGCTTGGAAAGTGGTTTTTCATCTGAGCTAATAAAGGGCTCGGGAATTCTGTGCGGTGTTAACTTTAGCTTGAAGTGGTGCCAAAGGTTTCCCGTGAGATGTATGGTCTGCAACAATGGAGCCAGGCACTGCTCTAATCCTTTGTATTCCAAGTTACTTTTGTGCACAAATTACCTTTTCCTCATTCATCTTTTCCTCTCTGCTTTTTAGTCAGGGTTGAATCTGAGCAGTGTGCTGTTGGGGATGTTCCTTCTGGCTCCTAGGAACTATGGAAATCATTTTAGTACATTGACAGCCCAATCCTATTCTTCCCCCTCCCCGCTGGTGCAGCCATGGCAAAAACAGGTGTGCTGTATGCAGGGGGGGGGGAGATCAGGAGGCTTCAGAGGCAAAAGGGGGTTTAAATACCCTTGCACCTCTGTAAGCCTCCCGACATGCTAGTGCAAGTCCGAGGAGAGAAAGGGAGCAGGGAGGCTGTAGGAAAAGGGGATAGGATCCAGTGTGCACCATCGCTGCCAGATCCACCGTCTCCCATAGCTTCCCTGCTCCCCATTATGCCTCCATCCCTGCCCAGTTTCACCCAATTCCTGCCCCTGTCCTGCCCTCCCCTATCCCCTCCTGCCTCTCCCACTGAATTACCTGCTCCAGCAGGCAGTAGGAGAGCCAAAGATGTGGGCGGGAGGGCTCTGGCTCAAAGCTATAAAAGATGGTGACATCATGCACCAATAGGAAGGCTGGTTGCAAAGGAGCTTGGGAGATGTAGTATGAGGGACCACGAAATAAAAGCCATCTTTTCTACAGAGGCTTATGTCTACAGCAGGGGTGGCCAACCTTCCATCATTAGGGCCACTGCATTCTTAACAGTTGTGTAGAGCAGAGGTTCTCAACCTGTGGTACGGGTACCCCTAGGGGTATGCGAACCTCTTGCTGGGGTTACGCCAAGCCCTGCCCCTTATCTGCCCCATCAGCAGCTAATTAAGTGTTAATTAACATGGATTTTAAATTGTAATTATTTTCGGAGCCCTTCTGTATCTCTGGTTTTGGGCTTGTTTTTGTACTTTGGAAAATATACTTTGGTGGGGTGGGGGAGGGAGGAGCTGATTTAGGGAAGTGTGACTTGGAGAAAAAAAGAGATCCTTGCATGTCTGTCTGTCTGTCTGTCTGTCTGTCACTCACTCACTCACTCACTCACTCACACACAGTTAAATAAGACATTTTTTCACATTTAGAATTGTTTTAGTACTTTTTATTTAATGATTAATTACCTAATTAATTAATTGATTGGTCCAATTAATTAGCAGGGAGTACTTCAGGAAATTGGACCGTGATAGGGGGTACCCAGGCCTCCAAAGGTTGAGAACCCCTGGTGTAGAGGACAGAATCTTGGCAGCTGCAAGTGCTGATGGTGCTGCTAAAGCAGCTGCACCTGCTGAAAGGCCCTCACCTATACAACCATTAAAGGGCCAGGAGCATTCATGTTGAAAGGTTGGCCACCCCTAGTCTACAGGATTCATTCAAAACAGCTAAGGTGGCTTGAACCAACAATTTATCATCTTCAAATTCCCATCCAGCTCTGGTAAATAAATATTTAAAAGTGTGAAAGCACCCTGAACTAAAGTAAGACGCCATTTTGTCATTTTTAAAATGAGCCATGCTAGAAGCATGCTAAAGGCATGCTAGAAACATCACTTCCTCCCATTTGCTATTAGAAAAACAAACGCCACCAGAGTGTATGTGAGAGAGGTGTGTAAGGACCAGCGGCATCACGAGCTGGCATGTCACCCCGTTGAGGCGTCGGCCAGCTCGGCGGCACATCACCCGTCACCCCCACGCCCCAGGTGCATCACCCCCCACAGCCACGTCACCCCCCCCAGTACTCACCCCATCCCAGTGCATCACCTCTGGGAGCCGGCAGGCCGAGCCGCGTCTTCCTCGGTGGCTCGGCTGCTTCTAAGTAGGCTGAGTAAGGCTTTGAGTGGCACATGCACACAACGCCGCTCGAAGTCTTGCCCTCAGAAGGGCCAAACGAAGACCTGAAACGAGCGGCATTGTGATCATGATGCTCGAAGCCTTGCCGGCTGGCCTATTTAGAAGCGTCCGAGCCGCCGAGGAAGATGGGACTCCCGGTGCAACACCCCCCTGGTGCATCACCCCATGCGCCCCGCCCCCTGCCATGCATCAGTGACTGTCCTTACCACTGGTAAAGACAGCTATATCTGAGAAAGGAATTCTGTGTAAATAAGGAACCTGGTCTGCAATCTCCTTATTTTGGCAATTATCACAGGGTAACATGACTCCTCGTGTTCTCCTGAGCCATCTCCTTATAATTAAACACATAGATCTATTTTTAAAACAAAGGCAATATGAATACAATTTGTTTTAAAAAGTGGTTCCTTATCCTTTGTTTATATATTTGGGATCAGATTATGTAGGCACAGTAGCCTCTCTATGTAGGAGACATCTCACACCACACTGAAGGCAGGTACAGTAAGTATGTCACCTTCAGTTTCCCTAACACAAGGAGACAATATCATGAGGAGTGTCAGTGAAGATTTATGGCCTATTGAGCTCCCCATTTTTCCCCTTCCCAAGCTCTAATGTGAACAATAAAGTACACAAGAACATGAAACCACATATGTCTTTTTGTCAGCTTTGTCACTTGGATTCAATATATCCTGGTATAAGATGACAGCACTGTCTGCTATTGTGTGGGTGACTATCCTAAAAAAAGATGTAGCGTTCCCTTTACCTTCAGCACTAAAAAAGAATCCGAATCCTTGCACATGTGTCGGTCTATCTAGCAGGTGCATTAATCTATTTGTCTTGTTTATCCCCTGATGTTTGAATTTTGCTCCCTTTTGAGGTAGTTGTTATTCCCATTCTTCCTTTTACATTTGTGTTTCCTCTTTAGTTTTATCTTCGGTACTGAAAAAACAACAACACCAAATGCTATCAGATCATCAATAATTCCTGACAACTTACTTCCTTTTAGGTCAAAAACAAAACTATCTAAGCATTGTTGGGTATTTTTTCCCTCTGTTTCTCAAATGTCACTGATAACAGTCCAGAAGAGATTTGTCACTTTCAGAAAATGAAAACTCACTATGAGTGATTGTGTAACTCAAGTTTGAACTTATCATTGCATTTTTTTTTATTTTTGTCAGCACTACTGCTAGTGAGAACAGCATTTCATGCACCCAAGAATGGATGACCAAACAGGCCATGTGAATTCTATGGGATGTTCCAAGAAGGCAAATAGAAGAAGTCCTACAAAATATAATGGAAAAAATCATCTTAGAATCTTTCTACCTTAATAGTTCCATCAGCCGAGGTATGTAGTGTGTGGCCAAAAGCCATCTGAACTCCAAAGAACCAGATGTCCATTTTACTAGTCTAGAGATTCTTGTGCACACAGTGTCTCTGCATCTGCCCTTTCATTCAGAAATCTCCCTGCCAAAATCTTAATCAGTGTTCTCAGCTTTGATAACAGTGATTGCATTTCCGAAATGGTGGGTTGCGACCCACCTCAGAACGCCTCCCGGAAGCAATTCCCGGAAGACTTCCAGTTTACTTCTGGTTTGTATCCATGACTTTTGGTCACTTCCGGGAGGCATTCTAAGGTCCATGAAAGTACATGGAGTAGGTTGTGGGCCCTGCATGACCTAAAAGTGGCCTCCAAAGGCTCCCAAAAGTGCTTTGTGAATGAAGTATTGAGCATCATCAGGTTGCAATCCACCACGGTGGACGAGGTGGGTCGCAGCACTCTAAATTTTGGGAACCACTGCATTACGAGAAAGGGATGATAGGTATTCATATGTCCAGCCTCCAAAGAGGTAGTTGGGAACAATTCACCCTTATCAAGCTATGGGGCATACATACAGTACATGGGAATAGGTTAGATGCCTATACCACTACATTGGTGATGAACCCTACGTGCGAACAGGCCTGTACACAGATACTCATGCCATGTTGTAAAATCAGAGATAACATCCAACTAGCTGTTTAGGAGGTTGAAATAGGGGATTGGATTTAGTCCCCCTCTTCCCACTCAACATCTGATTACCTTGGGTTCAAAAGGATTGTGCTGTAGTAGAATGTTGGCAACTGCTTTTGGTCATGTTTGGATTTAAGCTAATGAGCTGTACGTTGTGAAGCCTGCCATAGCTGAAGTCCACAGTCCTACCAACCTAAGTGCCATTTCACACATTCCACTTTTTGGTGTGCACTAACAGTGCAATCCTATGCATGGCTACTCAGATGAAAGTCCCATTGTGTTCTTATGGGGCTTACTCCCAAGTAAAAGTGTATAGCCTAAGGCTGCGATACACACTTCTTGGGAGTAAGTTTCATTAAACTCAATGGACTTACTTCTGAGTAGACATACATAGGCTTGTACTGTAAAGATGCTTTAAGTACACATGTAAACATAGACAATGTGTCCATTGTGTTCAGTGGGGCTTGCTTCTGAGTAGACATGCCTAGGATTGTGCTTTAAGACTTAACAAGCTACACCTGCCCACATTCTATCTCCTAAAGGTCTAGCACTCTGTCCCAGTTGGAGATCTGGTAAGCCTATCTATTAACAGAAGCTTAAGTGGTTCACCATGTAGGCACTGATGATAACATACCAAGAGGGTCCTTGTAAGCTTTAGTCCGAGATCTTTCTGAAATGTGTTGAACTGATTAAACTTACTAGCAGATCATTTTTTTTCCTCCAAAAATACAATCTGTGTCAGACACTCAAAACACCCCTTCGAATTTGGTATATTGTCAGCTCTTAACCATGTCTCATTTATTTTGCTTCCCCAGAGGCTAGAATGACATTTTATAGGGGCAGAAATACATGATTGAGATAACAAAATAGTTAAGTGTCCAAGAAACAACTTTAGACAACTCAAAGCTATAAGAATTGGTTTAAATTACAAAAATTAATGTACTCTGTGCTTTCCTATTATGCTTTCCTTTTTTGTTTGCTTTTCTTGTTTAGTCAAAGCGCTGGCTGAAAGGTTGTTCATTGCTACCTTATTTTGCTCTCTTTATTGAGCATTTCATGCAGAAAAGAAAAAGTGGGCGGAAATTACAGTTATAATAATATTGCTTTCATTCCATTGTTTTTGTGCCCATAATTAATACCATGCTCTGCACTGAAGAAGGAAGAAATTACATCCTCATTACAGAAATAATTAAAGTCAGATTAAGTGAATTGATTCATTTTTCTCTATTACTATATTTTGTTCTCCTTCTGGCACCAAGACAAAAACCTAAGTCACAAATTGTACCCATAGTGGCATGGTATTCAACAGAGATGAAAAGTGGATTACATGTTTTCCCTAAACTCTGGGAATGATAGTCTGGTATTCTAAGATTAGTGATGATAGTGGGAGAAATACTTTGCTGTCACTTTGTCACATTTTGCTCTCATTTCCTGCCTCTTTTCATCACAGGCATTCAAATCAAAATGTAATGTACTGTACATGAAGCAGTTCCATACACACAGAACACAGTAGGTAGGAAAAGGAGGAGGATGGTGGGTGTTAATGTAAAGGTATATGCTGCATCTGCCTTGAAGTAGGGTGGTAGCAGTGTATTTCTCTGACAAACTAAGATGTAGTCGTCAGAGGGATACCTGCTCTTCACAGCAAAGACCTTTACCACTAACTTCAACCATTCTCCTCTTTTTCCTACATATAGTAATATGAAGTGCTTCACATACATTATTTTGGTGTGTGTGTGTGTGTGTGTGTGTGTGTGTGTGTGTGTGTGTGTGTGTGTGTGCGTGTGTGTGTGTGGGTAGGCCAGTATTCTTACTCCCCAAATTTCCAATGGGGCAGGGTTAAAAAAAAATAGAGATCTATTGCTTGCCTAAGGCCAGCTGGCGAGTTTATGCTTGAGGAAAGATTTTAACTGAGGCCTTTTCTGATCACAGTTGGCATCTTCAGCAACAGCATCATATGCAGTTGAGGCCTCACATGGAACTTCTTCAAGCTAGGAAAAAAAGACTGTCTAAAATGGCACAAGGCTATATCCGCACACAGATCTGTGTCTGAAGTAGATTTGTCAGATGTCCTCTTTGGGTATCATGATCAGGGCTGGCCCAACGATGAGGCTGATTGAGGCCAAAGGCGTCGCTCCGGTAGGGGCGGGGCTGTAAGTTTCACTCCGTCCTAGTCCCTTTACCGAGCGAGCAGGAGGCGGCCCTGCCCCCTCACTGTCGGAGCCATTCCCCTGCGGAGAAAGCAGCAGGCATCTTGCATCTCCGACAGTGAGAGGGCGGGGCCACCTCCCGCTCGCTCGGTAAAGGGACTAGGACGGAGCGAAACTTACAGCCCCGCCCCTACCGGAGCGATGCCTCTGATTGAAGCAGTTGCCTCGGGCAGTTGATTGGTGGGGAAAGCCACCTCCATCCATCTACTCACCACCACTGCGGCTGCTCCTCCTTCCACTTCCTGGATTGGAAAAGGAAGAGAGGAACAGAGTGGAAGTGGAAGTGCGTAGGAGAGGAGAATAGTGGGCTACAACATCTCCACTCCTACCCTTCATTCTTTTTCAAATCCAGGGAGTGGGAGAAAGAGACTGGCACATCACCAGGTAGTGGGGGAGGGGGAGAATTTGGCATGCCACCAAAGGTGTCAGGAGGTTTTGGGTCGGTTAGGGGAAAGATTTGCCATCGTTCTGATATCATCATCATTCTGATAATGATGATGATAATAACTATGAAGGGATGTTTGCAATTGTTTCTTCCAGTCCTACACTTAGAACAGAGCGTGAGAAATTGTAATTCGAGGAGGAGGAATGGCATTCTGTCCCACAGAGGTTGTAGCTGCCACGTTGCCTCCACAAATCTGCCAGTCTGCAGTGTGGACAGTCTACAGTGTGAAAGTCATTACAAGTGGAAGGTGATGCAGACAATGACAATTAGATGTGCATTCAATTCAAGTTTTGTTTCGGCATACAGGCTGAAAAATTGCCTCAGGACCTGATGAGATAGAAAAGAGGGAGGGTCAGCACGAGCGCAAACAGCAATGGCTAATCCTCAAATTAAAAATCCGTATGTTGCTGGGAAACTCCGTCGTTGTAGATAAATTTATTACAACAAATAATAAATTTCTCAGATGGTAAAACATAATTTTGACGTTTCGCGCACGTAACACTCGTGGCATCATCAGAAATCCCCTATAGTGCTCATGAGACAGCTTAAAAGGCTGATGCAAGAGAAATCCGGAAGTGGGCACTACCCTATCTGACAAAAGAAACAATTAGCAACAGCTGATTGTAATTGCTGGTAGGAGAAGGCGGACACCAGCTGAAGCCACTCAAGAACACATATAACAAAAGAAACAATACTATAGATACAAGCACAATTTAAAGACCCACTTCTAAATAAAACACAGAACCACCTAAGAGCACAGCAAAAAAAAAAAATGGCTAACTTTCCCCTGATATCTGATGCCATTTTCCCTTTCACTTGTCTGTCATCCAAAAGTATTTTCATTAGCATCTGGCCACAGTCGCAGAAAGTTTGCTTCCCAATCAAAAGCTATAGTCTTAGCAGAGTAATAAAATTCTCTTTTTTGTTTTTATCTAAGATAGAGAATCTACCTAGTGGAATGAGATTGGCTCATGTCTTCCTTTTGCCCCATTTCCCTTGTTGTTCCAGCATGCTGATCTTCTCCAGCATGAGAATGCATCCCTCTTTAAACAAAACCTTTTCAAGTTTGAAAAGTTATTCAAAAGGTATTTCCCTCCTCCACAGCAAATGCATTGTGGGCTTCCCAGATGATGTATCTGGTGAGAAAACAAGATGCTGGACTAGACAGGCCCTGAGCTGAGTTGATAAGATTTTCCCAGGAAAAAAAAAAGATGATTGCAGATTAAACAGGTACAGGAATGGGTGCAATTACAACAGAGCTTTTAAAGGGAAGCACAAAATCTATTCCCTCTTTAACCAGGATCAGAACAGAATTGCACTAAAGCAACCCTGAAAATGAGCAACGTGCTGCTGATACGCTCAGGTGTATCATGCACATTTAGCTTTAATTAGAAGATGGCTATTTGCTGTTCCAACAAAAACGAAATCTCAACAAGAAAAAGTGCCACATGACTCCCTTGGCAAATGCAAAGAAGAATTACATTCCTATTAAGCAGAACAGAAAGATCAGCACAAAGGAAAAAAAGTAAAGGTGCATGAGAGGCCCATGAACTGCTTCCTCAACAAAGTTTGGGGATAAGTGACTCAGAAGTAATTGCAAATACAGAAACAAGCAGAAACGAAAGAAGCGGGAGATGGCCATAATTTGTGCTATTTGGTAAATGTGAAATCCTTCGATAAAAAGAGATCACCTAAAAGTCCAGCCTCTTTGGAAGTGGGGAGAGTAGCATGGAGATTATTTATTCTTGGGGCAATTTAGGGGAAAGGGCTTACTCCCAAGTGCCTCCTCAGCACAACATGCAGATTGGCAAGGGAAGACCACCAGCACACAACTTGGTTACCCTCCTGACTCTCAACATTCATTCAGACAACATACAGACTCTCAAGTATTTTCATTCATTCATTATTTGTTTGTTTATTCATTGGTATTTAAAAAATGTATACTGGAATCCATCTTTTCGTTTATTTCGTTTATTTCGTCTATTTCGTCCGTCTCTCTCTCTCTCTCTCTCTCTCTCTCTCTCTCTCTCTCTCCCTCTGTGTGTGTGTGTGTGTGTGTGTGTGTGTGTGTGTGTGTGTATTTCTTGCCATTGTAAGCTCCAGAGCGACCAGTGCAAATGGCCAGAGGCTCTGCAGTGGATCCCGCATGCGGCCATGCCAGAGCAGGTACAGTGGTGGTGGGGCAGTTCATGGGAGGTTTGGCAGAGGACCAGGACAGGAAGTGGGCAGGCAGGGGCAGGAGGGAGTGGATCTCGGTGGCACTAGTATGCGCCAAAATTCTATCCCCATTTACCCATCCCAACAACCCCATGAGGCTCTTTGGATATATGCCAGCTAACTAGCCAACTTATGCCATTGACAGCAAGGTGGACTGAGGAGAGGTAAATAAAAAAAATACTTACCTCTCCTAGGCCATATGGCGTGCCCCCCCCCACGTAGCATGCAGTGCATGTTCTGGCAGTGTGGTTGCATATCATAAACTGGTGGGGCCATTAGTTATGTTATATTAAGAACTGTGATCACTGATGTGTGAAGGAGCATCATGCCCTGTAATATTATGCTAAGCACTGCATACTAGAATAGATGGGCCATCACTTCTGCCCCACATCTGCCCCCACTTCTGTCCCTTGCATTACAAATGCCCCAAACATGCAACATCTACTACAGTGTGGGAGGAACATTTCCATTCCACCTGTGACTGAAAGTGAAAAAGCAACTACAGTAGTGGCATAATGGTTTTATTCCTCGTATGGCTTCTTCCAAAGAATCTTGTTTTTTTAATGTAATGACAGGAAGTAGTTCATGATATACTTTTGAGTGGATAGCCTTGTGTTTGTCTGATACAGCAAATCCACAAAAGGGTTGGTGGTCCCTGAAAGACTAACGGTGCAATCCTGTGTAGCCTAAGTGCTGCCCCGGGGCAGGGTATCGCATATAAATTTTTGGGGAGGGGGGGACTCCATGGTGCTCTGCACCGGGCTCCCCCCGACCCTGCACCGGGTTCCTCCCCCCGACTCTCCCCCCCCCGACTAGCGATTAATGCTAAAACTCCGGACGAACCCGGCTTACCTGGTAGCCTGGGCCGCCTACCGGATACTTAGGCAGGATTGTGCTGCCCAGTTCATAAGAGATCAATGCAAAGCTGTTGTAGTGAAACATCTAAGATGACTATAGGGTGGTCAATGGGATGCTAAAGCCTCTCCCCAGCTCTCTGGTGTTTGTGCAGCTGCTGCTGCTGAAGTGGGTTATGCTCTATGAAAGCCTACGTCACAATAATTCAGCCTTTAAGATGCCACAGGACTATCTTTTGCAAGAATTTTCTGTTAGAGGATCACAGGCCTACTCTCAATGGTTCTCTAGAACAGGGGTTCTTAACCCCTTTCTGGCCAAGTACCACATCTGGCACCACTCTCCTGTTGCGTACCGCCAGAAGTTACTGGCGATTACATCATTGCCAGTTACTCCTGGGTTTTTAGGATTTCAGAGGCCAGGTAGGAGGCTCTGGGTGATTGGGAGGGCCCTCCTCAGCATTCCCAAGAGGCTCAGCCAAAGGCAGGAACCTCTCAGGTGCAAAAACACGGTGCCAAAAGCACCATGTCAGAGCGGAGTTCTGGTGGGCCAGTACCACTGGTTGAGAACCCCTGCTCTAGAAAGAAGGAATGTTTATGTTGGTAGTTCTTTGTTTTGACAACATCCTTGCTTACCAGAAGAAGAGAGAGAAAGAGTAAGGTCGGTATATCTTTCTTCTGGCTGAATGTAACAAAGCCTAATGTTTACTTCTGATGTTCCAACTCTACAAGAGACTTGGCCATGCAAACAAGCACCTGGTAGATCTTTTCAAGTAAAACAACCAGCAATTCATATAGAACAAAAGCAAAATAGCTCTTGACAGCTTATACAAATATATCTGTTACTCTCCTAAAGTTATGCTTTAATAAAGATTTATGTTCTTCTAGTGATCCAGGTAAAAATCTGTCCAAAACACTCATCTACTGTTTGTTCAGGTGAAATTGATGAATGTAACTACCTAATTGTTTTATAGCTGATACGTTGCAGTATGCCTAATAAGTCTTTGTACAATGCCCCAGGGAGGCCATTAACCTTTCAGATGTTAAAAGGACACGATCAAAAAGAACAATCAGACTGCTCTATAGAAAATCCCACCTGAAGATGGAGAAGCAGATTGCAGGAGTCTATGACCAGTACAATATTTTATTTGATGAAAGAGATATTAAAAAGTCCTAGCAAGAATCATACCAGGGAAACAGAGACTATCGGGGAGCTTCTGTAATACTTCAGATAGTAGGTGCTAAGGAAGGAGTATCATATTTTTTATATTATAAAAAATGGAAAATTCTGCAAGTAAAAACAAAATTTCCAACACAATAGGGAGAAATGCACTAGCACAAACTACTCCCTGTTGTACAAGTTCTCTCCATCCAGAGAGTGTTTTGGAACAATCCTAACCAGCTCCTATGCCAGTGGAGTGTGTGCTCCACCAGCGTAAGCCATTGCAAACAATGCTATAAAGCACTTTGCAATGGTGTTACAGTTAGGTGCACTGGCGGGAAGGCCAGAGCCTTTCTGTGCATGCCGGCGCAGCAGAGGACGCCTGCTGGAGTAGGTAAGTTCTGCACTGTGCAGCGCAGGGGAGGGGGAGGGCGGCAGCAGGGGCAGGGGTAGGGGTAGGTGGATTGGGCCTCGGAGGGGAATCAGCAGTGCAGGCGCGTGCCATATCCTAACCCCCTTCCTGGGCTGATCCACCGACACAGATCAATGTGGACTTGCGCCAGTGAAGTCTGAGTTGCCCCGTTGCACAGGCTGGGGTTTTCCATGTCACCTTACCCCAAGGAGACGTTCCGTCTGCTAAACTCCCCCGCAAGATGCAGCATAGCCCATGCCGGCGCTGCTGCATTGGCACAGGGAAGTTTAGGTAGGGTTGGGCTGCCTATTTGTTGGTTTCATTTGGAGAGCAATCAAAACTGTACTTATTCGACAATGAAAAGGGAAATGAGTGTCCTGGAATCACTCACTCCCAGCATGCTCCACAATTTCTGCTTCAGTTAAAGAGCCCACACTGTGGAAGAAGTGAGGTAAGTGAGCAGGGTCACTATCAGGCACGTCGCTGGAGCGTGGCGGGGGGCTGCCGCGGGGTGACGCGTGCAAAGGGTGATGCGCGCACCCCCGCGCGTCACCTCTGCGCCGCGCGACACCCTTCCGGAGGCTCCAAGGCCGGGAGAAGGCCTTGGAGCGTCCGCCCTGGCTGACGGTCTGCGGCCTTCTGACAAGGCCCAATGTGGCGACACGTTATTTATTAGGTTTTTCGCGCCTGCGCAGAACGGTTCTGAGGGCAAAAGGGCAGCCCTTGCCCTCAGAAACGTTGTGCGCATGCATGAAAAACCTAAAAGTTCACGTATTTCCGCATTGGGCCTCGTCAGAAGGCCCCGGACTGCCAGAGGAGGATGACGCTCGGAGCCGGCAGCAGCCGGCAGCAGCAGGGGCAAATTTTGGGGTGGGGGCCCGACTTAGGGCGGTGCGCGCATAGCAACGTTAGTGGTCACTATGTTCCGGTCCTCTGAGCCAGCAATCTGGCCCCTTGCTTTCTCATGTTGCTCCTCCCACCACCAGACTCTTTAAGCAATTCATGGTGTTGTTTAAAGGGCTTGGTGAAGGAAGAAGTAAGGTGCAAATCAGGGAGCCAGATAGCGGAGCTCTGAAGATTGGAATGCAGCAATCTCACACCTTCCTCCACACAGGCTCTTTAAATGAAGCAGGAAATATAACATGTGCTGGGAGAAAGGCTCTGCATTTCCTTCTTTGATTAAGGAACTCATGTGAAGGAAGGGGGGGGGGGGAGATAAGGAAGCCGGTTCTGTTAGCAGCAGACTAGAGGGAGATGGTGGGCATCTGTTCACTGCTCATCTCTTCTGTCACCTAATGCAAATGTCGTCATTTGCATCATGAACAGGCTGGCCGTGGACAGCAGTAGAAGATGGTATGGTATACCCAAGAGTGTTGCAGGCTGCTGTTGCTCCAATGGGAATTCTATCTCTTTGCCTCCCTGCAAAGTGAAGTGGGCCAATTATCAGGTGGAATTCTTGGGTGAGCTGAGTTGTATCTGGAAAATAGCCTAGCTGAATGTCCATGTCCCTATCACATTTGAATGGGATATGTTACAGCCAGTTGGTCTTCGTAGCTGGTCTGCTGTGCCATGTTTATTTTAATGTTGTGAGCTCTTTAGACTCACTGATTGGCCTGTTTATTTTCTACCCCCTATAAATGAAGCAATACGATGGTCTCTGTGCAAAGACCCCATTCAATTGTTCAAAATAAAGGTCTGGTGGACTATTCCATGAAGACTCTACCATACTGTAAGCGTCTGAGAACAATTGAATCAGTTCTGCATCTTAAAAATTATAATTGTAGAAAAAATACGCCTTTATTCATACTTGGTGGTGATTCTTCTTATTCTAAAATAAATGTTTCTGTGTGATAACCCTCACATCCAGTTCTTTCTTCCAGACCTTGTTATATATTGAAATAAGTGTTACCATCTATCAGTTAATAATCTTTTTCTGCTAGACAGTGTAATAAATGTCATTCATTTTCTATCCAATTCAGTATTTATTAAGCTTTGACTCTTAAGTTATAAAAATGTCCATCTGTAGAACATACAAAGAAAAAAAAAACACCTTCCTGTAGATTAACACCTTTTCAAAGTATTTTGCTTTTTCCTTGGTTCAATTAGTGGCTGTATGGTTGTACGTGTTATGTAGTCGTGCAGCAAGCAACAGAGACAATCCCTTGAGCTCTCACCATGAACAGCCTGCATGCAGGAGTTAAAACATGATCTTTTACAGTAATGAGCAGTTTTAAACTTTATCTTATAGCATTATAGGCTCTCAGTACACAGTGGGATTGAGAGCCAGCACACGCCATTCCATTAAGCACTGTCCTAGAGTATACTGGGATATAAGAAGACAGTGATATTGAGACCTTGGTTTCATAAAGACAGCATACCAGGATTATCAAAAGCAGAGGACAGAAATACTCTAGTTTTGTTCGAAAGCTTTCATGGCCCGAGATTACTGTACAGTGTTGCATATCTACGGGATAAGACGCCATGTGTTAAAAGACTTGTATTTTAATATCTCCAGTGCCAGACGGGTTTCCTAAACGGCAGCCTGCAGGCACACAAAAATCACTAAAATCCAAGGTTGTTAGCCCTACGTTTCATTCCGCTCTCGGAACCTCTTCCTGGGGAAAAATCAAATAGATTCTGATGGAGATATTAAAATACAAGTCTTTTAACACATGGCGTCTTATCCCGTAGATATGCAGCACTGTACAGAAATACTCTAGTTTGTCTCTTTAGCACAATTGCAGATCATCAGGCATCACACAGAATATGCAATGCCATTGTGCATTTCATACAAGAAGAAAACCCCACAAATAACTCCAATTAGTTAATGTGCAAAAGCATAAATGTCTTAGTAATTTACAGAGAGAGAAATGTTCCCTCTTGTCTCCATATGTGACTTGTCAACCTACACTTTGAGTGCCTGGAGGGAAAAACGATATTATTCAGGCTTCTATCCCCCTTTCATGATATGGGGTTGTACAGTACAACTCAAGATAATGTATATCAACTAGCTAAAGACTGGCTAAATTACAACAAATTATGCTACTAAACATCACGTTGCAAGTTCATTGAGCTGCAAGTTGAATAGTCATTGGAGGAAGCTTCAGATGAGTATTTACTGTAGTCCATGGGGTTTTTGTAAGAGTGGTACTCTCCATCACATAATCCTCCTCCCTGCTAAGATTGTGATGCGGTAGATCTGATGTCATCACAGATGAGCCCTGGAGGATCACAAGAGTCTCCATTATATGAATTAATATCCACCTACATGTTCTTGCAGGCATGGAAAAGGCCTTTTCTCATAATTAATAGCAATTATTTCATTTTTTCTAAGGTGAGAGTTAGCAAAGTAGAAGTATTTAGCATAATTTGAATCAGCAACACAAGCGTGAAGTAAATACATTTGCTTGAAATGGCTTCGTTGTCTTAAAGTGGATTGTTAGAAATGTCTTGTTTATTCTTTAAAGCAACCAAAATGCTGTCTCTGTTACTTCCTGTGGTACCTTTCATAAGAGTCAGTTCATTTGTTTGTGAAAGAGCATTTCATTCATTTTCCAAGAAAATGCTAACTGAGTTTCTAAGATGTTCTTGACTGGTATACAACTTTGAGAAATGATTATGAAATGCACCGCCATAAGAACTCATTCCCTCCCCATGTCCAATTTTAATTTTCATCCTAAAGCAAATCACTTACAGTTCATGTTGGAAAGAACCACTTGACACTTAACAAAATCTCATCCTGAATGCTGATCACAGCTTCCCACAATCCACTACACAGAACAAACATTTAACGCTGACATTCTCAAACCATAAGCTCTCTCTCCCAAGTCTGTTGTTGGAAAAAAAAAGCAAAGCAAAACATTAACAACACTTACATCTATTGAACACAATGTAATTACAGCCAACGGAGGTCCTGCAGACTTCTCTAAAATATATATTTCAGAATAATGAAAGTCTATAGGTATTTGTGAATCAGTGTACAAATATATACTCAAATGATATTTGTTTATTTTACCGAGTTAGGAGGACTGTTGTAGGATCATAATTGCATTGCTTTTCCAGCACCTGTCAAGTATATTTGGTGCAATCCAGCTGAAACGTTTTCTGTGTAGGCCCTATTGAAATGATACCTGCAAAAACAAAACAAAAACAAAAGCAAACAGTAGTGGTATCAAAAGTCTCATGTGTGCCTCTGGGCATTTTCTGGAGGCATTTTCAGGTGGAATGTGCTTTCTGTGAATAACAAAGACTATGCCAGTTTGGTACAGTTAAAATGCAGGAATTTTATTCACAACCTCAGAGGATCAAGCAGCAAGTGGGAAAAACAGGGCCCTCTTGTGAATTTTCGGCAGTGTCTGGCCATCTTTTTTTTTTTTTAAAAATGCTTTTTAAAGTGAAAGTGACCATCAACACACTTTCTTGTGGCTGTCTCACAGCAGCCACCATATTTTTTCTTACAATTTATTTATTTTAAAAAATTATATCCCGCGTTTTCCTATGCTGAAAGGCAAATGCCCAAGGCGGCTTACAACGACGGTTAAAATACTGTACATAATTTAAAATAATACATAAAATAAATTTAAACAATACATAACCATACACAAATTTAAAAACAATAAAATCCGCTAGGGGAGGGGGTGACAGTATGGAGCAGAGAAGCAGCTTGGCAGAGCATTTTGAGACACAGGAGGCAGACCACGACCCATCACCCACGACAATGTCCCAGGCATTGCCAGCTCAATCCTATCCAACTTGCGTCACTGGTGTAACCAGCAGTGCAGCGAGAACGGAAGGCCCCAGAATGGAAAGGGGACTCAAATCCTCTCCAAAGGGGGATTCAAAGGGGATTTGAATTCCCGTTCCGTTCTGGGGCCTCCCGTTCGTGCTGCACTGCTGGGTTACAGTGGTGGCATAAGTTGGATAGGATTGTGCTAAGTTACACCAGTGGCGTAAGTTGGATTGGATTGCGCTGTGCACCAGTCTGGGTGATTGTGGGGGAAAGCATGGGGGGCTGCCAGGAGGCATTTGCTTGGAGGAGCTCTGACCATTGCTGCTCCATTGCTGTATGAGGCAGCCCCTCTGCTCGCTTACAAAAATGAATGGGCAGGATATTTGTTTACAATGGTTTTTACTTTAACGAATGAATGATAAAATGAACAGATGCTTAAACAACAAAAATGAATGGAATAATAAAGCGAAGATTAAAAAAAATGCTCCTAGTAAGTGTGGGAAAATGTAAAAAGTATAATGCGAGAACCAGAGAAAGAAAAATTATTTTTCCGACAAAAATCTATTAACTGTGTAGCAAATTAGACAATTCTCAGGAAGAAGGCGTGACAATGTGTCCCATTGACTTGGGGAGGGAAAGTCAAGACTCTGGGCGAAGCAGGAAGATTAAACAGCAGCGTGATAAAGCAAGACTTTCCTCCCTCTGTCCTCATGCTTGGCTTAGAATGATACTTTTGAGTTGAGCCCACCTGCAGATTGAAAGATACGTTATATTGGTGTCAGTTTCACAGGACAGAATGGTATCAAGGTCAGAGTGGAAAGCTCTTTTGGAGTTTCAAATGCTGGCAGGGATGAATAATGTGGACGGCAGCCCTTAGGCTTCCCTCTGAAATGCAGTGTCCTGTTTGCCAGTGAAATGGGGAAGTAGCTGGACCATTTGAGTTATGCTTGAAAATTACCTCATGCTCTTATTTTGGTGCACAAATAACCTCTTCCATCACACTGACAAGTCTTTTTTTTCGCAAACTTGTTGCTATAATAAATGTTCCACCCCGCAAATCTATTTTCATTAATACAGATATTGGCAAGGCAGCAGAAGAGGTTCCCTACAGCCTGTAGTCACAACCATTTTCCTAGCTAGTGTTGCATTTTTCATTCATTCATTTTTTTTAAAGAAATCACGTCAGCATAATGCATCTTATCGTGACTGACAGTCCCGTAATGGATTTTTTTGCTATTGTCATCAGATTTCAAAAGAAAATGGGGGCAAGTTTCACCAGTTTAGACCCATGTGAATTTGACAGCTCTTAACTTATAAATTACTGCATTCCTTTTCACATGTTGATTGGTTTCTAGATATAAATAACAGGTGAAGAGACTAAGCAGTAAGTTGTCCAGTTTTGGCTGCTCATGTTTCTGAAACTATTTATAGTCCAGTCTTATTGGGCGCTTATGGCAGCAGATCTTGTGATCCACAGCTGTACGTGCCGGTGTGGAGTTGCAAAAGACACACTGCTGTCGTGCTATGTCGGACCGCTGGGGCAAATGGCCAGAGGTCCCATGCACTTGCCAACAGCTGTCTGGAGCAGGTAAGGTGGTGGAGGGGGCTGGTTGTGGGTGTGGAGGATCAAAGGAGGATTGCATCAGGGAGCAGGCTGGGTAGGGGGCAGGAGGGAGTGGATCTCGGATCTCGGTCGCAGCAGTGCACACTGGGATCCTAGCCTCTTTCCTGGCCTGGACCAGCCCCTTGAGGCTCTGGGACTTATGTCAGCTAAATAGCTGGCGTAGGTCTGAGGAGAACTTTGTTGGCCAGGTGGCTACCAGTATTTGTACTTACCTCTCCAGAGCCTTCTGGTCATCCTTCTCATGTAAACAATTGGGGGGGGGTAGGATTGAAACCCAAGTTCTTAACTTGGATTTCATCTGGCTTCTAAGCTTTTCACATTTAAATGAGAGAGAGAGAGAGAGAGAGAGAGAGAGAGAGAGAGAGAGAGAGAGAGAGAGAGAGCGCGCGCTCTGTTTTGTTAGGTCAGTCAAGAAAACTGAAAGTAGGATTCACATTTTTAGTATAGTCATAAAAATTTAATATCCAACTTCACGATACTTTCAATCATTAGAAAGAGAACACTTTTAGAAATAGATAAGCATCTAAAGTGTATCATCAGTTCTGTCAGTAAGCAATGACAAGCATCATTAGAAGCAGTTTGATTTCAACTGCTGCAGATCCAGTATGGACTGCTATGGAATAGCAAGAACAGGCTTTGAATAACTAAGGCCTCAGTCCAGCCCAACTCAGGCACAGTTGAGGCCCAATTGTGGCACAATTGGGGCCCAAAATAGGACCGAGTTAGGCTGCAACTGTGCCTGAGTTAGGCAGGAGGCAAGAGCAGTGGGCCAGGATCGAGGCAAAACTTACCGCAGAGGCAGGCAGGCCCCTGTGGGGAGCTGTCCCTCTTGTGGAAGCGAAGAGCCCCCTCCTCAGCCCGTCTGCGTGCACCTACCACAGCTGCTGCAGCAGTCACAGCAGATGGGCAGCCACAGGTGGGCCTGCAGGCACTGGGCGTGTGACAGTCAGCGGAAGGGCAGAGGATGTGCCAGTGCCAGCTGCCCCAGGGCACCCTGGGCATTAGCCACCTGCCGCAGGGGGGAGTGCCACTGCCCTCCCTCCTGCAGAAGGCGATGCCACCCCCAAGCCACGGTGAGGCTGCACGTGGGAGTCATGGGGGGTGAGCGGGGGAGAGAAGGGAAGGAGGGGGTGGGAACGGCACGCACAAGGGGGGTCTCATGAGGTCTGGAACCGCCTCCGCCAGGACATGCCCGTGCGCTGCCTGAAGCCCTGGGCCACCAGGGCCGTGGCTATGCCCACAAAGAAGGCATCCCGGTATACCTTCTGCTCCGTGCCCCGGCCAAGACCGAGAGATGCCTTGGGCTTGTCTGCTGTGAGCGGGAAGGGCTCACGCAGCTCATCACTCCCCAGATGGGGCAACGTAGGCGCCTCGCGGCAGGCGCTCTGGCGGGGTGGGGGTGCCAGCGTCCATCATCAGGGAGTGGGAGGGGAGGCAGGCACACAGGCAGGCGGACAGGGGGTGCTGGGGAGGGACACGGGTGGGTCAGAAACAGACAGACAACAAGGCTGGTGGGAGAGGAATACAGGGAGAGGGGTCTGCAGAGACCAATAGGGACACAGGGGTCACTTCGCAGATGGAGGCAATGCAGGAACGGGCGCCTCTCATGCAGACGGACCGAGGGCGGAAACGGACGCTGTTGACGGGCGGACTGAGGACGGAAACGGACGCCGTTGACGGGCAGACTGAGGGCGGAAACGGACACCGTTGACGGGCGGACACGGACGCCGTTGACGGGCGGACCGAGGGTGGGTGAGAGCCCCGGTTGCTGAAAGGGCTCTTCACGGACGTGGCGGACGTGCGCCATGTCGCCTGTCAGTGGTTGCCTGCCTGAGAGGCCCCCCAACTCCCCCCTCCCCTCTGAGCCCTGAGGGTCTGGCAGCCCCCCTGCTGTGTTCTCCCTGGGCTGGCTGTGGCAGGCCCTGGCTGGGATTCATGCAGGGCCTTGTGTGGTGGGCGCTGTCTCTCTGTGTGTGGGGCAGTGTTTGTGTAACATTGGGGTCATGGTGTTTAAGGGGCCTTTGCCCAAGGGGCATCTTTATTGTTCTGGAACATTGGCAGGGATGGCCAGGCGAGGCTGCCAGGGGTAGGCACAGCAGCCACTCAGAATGTAGCAGCAGCAGCAGCTAAGGAGGGTTGCAGGGCAGGCTCCCAGACCTCTGGCAGCATCGAGGCAGACGACCATGGGGCAACCAGACTGCGGGCCCAGGGGTGCTCCCCAGAAGGTAGGTGGTGGTGGACATTCCTGGGGAGACATAAATCACAGGGGTGTTCCATGGCAGCTGCTGTGTGGTAGCAATCGCCATTGAAGGAATGCCAGTGTGCCGGTTGCAAAGGCCTGCAGGGAGAGAAATCAAACACAGCTGAGTGGTGTGACACACATAGCCTGGTCTGTGCTCCTTCCCTGGGTGTAAGGTGAGCATGATCCTGTAAGGGAAAGGGGTCAAAGAGAGAGACAACAACACAACTTGGGGGTCACAACCATGGCAATCCTAGCAATACTGACCTGTCAGTAGACCCTGTGGAGAAAAGAGGGGGGGGGAACAGCTGGTGTCTACATATGGGTTACAGTTCCACACTCATGGCATTGTGTGCTCACATTCATACAGGCAGCTATGAGACAAGACATTGGTACAGAGGCATATCATGGCAGGCATTGCAGGCAGACATGAGACAAGACATTGGTATAGAGGCATATCATGGCAGGCATTGCAGGCAGCTATGAGACAAGACATTGGTATAGAGGCATATCATGGCAGGCATTGCAGGCAGCAATGAGACAAGACATTGGTAAAGAGGCATATCATGGCAGGCATTGCAGGCAGCTATGAGACAAGACATTGGTATAGAGGCATGTATCCTACCTATATTTCTCTATGCTAAGAGGCAGATGTCAGACCACATGTCAGCATGAACCCTGCACTTACCTGCACTTACCTGCTGGTGTTGTTGCCTGTGGGGGGGGGAGAGGGGCTGGGAGAAAGACATGGGTTAGCAAACACTTGCATGGAGACAGCTGCCCAGGCACAGGAGTACACAGTTTGGCCACAGGCAGAACAGCCCTCTCTGCCGTAGAGGGGGGCAGAGAGGAGAGAGGAGAAGAAAAGAGAGAAGTGGGGTGTTAGAAAAGTTTTCAAAGTCCCACTTTGTGGCTGCTGGGGGACAGAACCCCACGCCACGTGCTCAGAGAGATAGAGAGAGAGAGTGAGTGGAGGGCTGGGCTTTTGTGGGAAAGAGGCTGGGTGGGGCTGGGTGCTGATAGGGTAACTATTTGGGTCCGTGTCCAGAGTTAGGCCACAACTGTTCGGTCCTAACTCAGGCCCAACTCGGGCCCAGGGTGTTAGAACTTTTCAGGAGAGGGCTGGTGTGGGTAAGGTAAAATGGCTCCTATGGGTCTCCTCACATTTGGGTCCACCCTTTTTGCTGGCCCAAATTTTGGGCCTGAGTTGGGCTCGAGGGGGCGTGTCAGGGGCTCTCCAGTGTCTGGAACCGGACCAAATTTCGTAACCGCCCCGTCACACCCCCGACACGCCCCCGACACGCCCACTTTTAGGCTGCAATTGTGCCTGAATTGTGCAGTTGTGCCTGAATTGTGCCTGAACCCAATTCGGTCCCAATTGCAGCCCAACTCAGGCACAATTCAGGCACAACTCGGGCCTAAAGCACTTGGGCTGCAATTGTGCCTGAATTGTACCGCAGTTGCCTTGGGCTGGACCGGGCTGCAAGTAACCTCAGGGTCAAACTAGACACT
The DNA here is from genome assembly GCA_026170595.1 of Plestiodon gilberti rubricaudatus. Lineage (NCBI taxonomy): Eukaryota > Metazoa > Chordata > Lepidosauria > Squamata > Scincidae > Plestiodon > Plestiodon gilberti. The sequence continues at coordinate 250,053,765 of JANXHW010000001.1, read as the reverse complement.
ATGCAAAAGGGGTAATGTTCCCTGGTGTTGTTCTTTCTGCTTCTTCAAATAGCGTGCTGGGGACTCCATAAACAGGACAGAACCATTGAGGCGGGGGGAGCAGAGTGTTACCACTTTTCCCCTGCTACAGTTTTGATCCCAATCATGGCCCTCCACGCTTTATTTGAATTAGAAAAAAAAAGTTGTCCTCCATCTGGAGCCTTAGGCACCCAGATTCTGGGAAGTCTGAGATGGAGGTGAATTTTCCTCTGCTGTGACAGCTGTTTCCGTAGCATTAGTGTCCTGTGGCTTACTGGGCAATGGGGAAGGAAACAATAGCTGCAGCAGCTCATTCTCCGTTTTTGAGCCAGTCATTTCAAAATTGCCAGATGCCTCACTCCTGGCGTAACATTAGGAACATCTGGGAATCTTAAACAGACAAATGGTGGCAGAGGCTGCTGCCCTCTCCATCATCTGGTAAGCCACGGGCTGCTTACCTGATGATAGGGCAGGGGAAGCAGTCACTACAGCAGACAGGGCTCCTTTGTTCTGACTACAACCACAGCATGACTGGGAACTCTCAGTCCGACTCCTGTCTGCCTGAATTTCTGCGCAGGTGAAGGGGGGAAGTGGGCAGCACATTATGGAAGGGGGGAAGTGGGCAGCACATTATTCCAACTCCGGGCAACACATTACATGCTACTAGAACCAGGTGCCACACCTCTTCCTTTTCCCTGGTTAGTTCAAGGTAATTTTGTTCAGGACCCTGAGGTAGAAGAAGGGAGGAAGTGGCAGCAGTGGACACTTCACAGGCGGCTTTGTGAGTGGCTGCATCGATTGCGCAGAAAGCGTCAAGGATGTGATTGACTGGAACACAAGCAAAGCCTTGTGAGCCCCTTTGGGTCAGACTGAGGAATGATCAGGCATCCCTACTTAGAAGGGGAATCTCAGCTGAATTGGTGATGGCAGGACATTCATCTCTGCATGAAGCTGCTGCTGCCTCTAGTTATGAAAGGAATTTGAGTAGCTCCAGTGCGAAACGTATACCACTGTTCTCTTTCCCTGCAAGGGATATGTGCAATTTCTCAAATGTAACTTCTAGACTCTAGAATCTAGAGGACCATAGTTGTGTCTAGGGAATGACCTGGCTGGTAGTCTGCCTGGACCTCACAACAGGAAGGGCAATACACGTGCCCTCTACACATTGAATAGATTTGCTTAATCCTAGTATCGCTATCGGCCTCTTTGTATCCGACCCTACAAAATAGCACTGCTTTCTTTTTTCCTGTTTTGAGTGCTGACGCAAACACTGCCTCCTCCATTTGGAAGTTGCTGAAAGTCCTTTTCAAGCGGCGCCAATCCAGTCAGCGCCATTGTGCTTAAAAGCTGCTTTCTGGGCAGTTTGACGCAACTGTCTGGAGGCTTTCCATTTCAGTGGCTTCCAGGCCTGTGTGGCACTGTTGTGTAGAGTCTTCAGGGAAATCAGGTGGAGACTGACTTCCAAACATTGCAGCTGCTTCTTTATAAAAAAAAAAATGTTTGGTTTGTGCTGCAACTTGGGGTGATATTTATTTACTTTTTAAAAAAGTGTTGGCTGTGACTTCACAGCATTTGCAAACTAACTGATGTGGTTGTTTCAATCTATTGATTGGAAGGGAGCACTTGCCTCCTCTGTCTTCCTTGTTCTTTTTCATTTCCCAAGATGGCCAATAATGGGGAAAAAAAGTCACAACAAATGAAATAGGAGTCTCAAGTACCCAGAGGATTCCTGGGAAAATCTTTAAAGTTTCAAACAAATGCTGTACTCATCCTATTTGCCTTAGCAAAATGCTACATAACTGAGAAAATTGTCACTTATTATGTCCCTGGGGATGCACTTCAGCTGCAGTAACAACTTAATCCAAAACACCTTGAAATTAATGAAAAGACTCAGGTTGTAAGATTTATTATTTGCGCCAGAAGCGATCAGCCTTCTCATTCACATCCACTCTGGCTAGCTATCTACAGTGCATTCATTCTTTGCCTCTAAATAGGTTTTCTTTTATTAATTTAGTTGAGGTGAATGATTGGTGTGCACGTGTGTGTGTGTGCGCGCGCGCGCGCACACGCGCGTGTGTGTGTGTTCCAAATCCAAGTATGATATTGCTATAAATTCACTCCAGATAGACATGAAACCCAGAGACGCTTCATTTTGTTCAGAAGCATTTACAGTACATGGTCATAACCATTCTAAGCATTTCGGACTAAACAGAAACCACAGAGATAACTCGAGCTGCTGTTGCTGTGGGCAATGCTACTGGCTGAAGCAAATGCAAAGCCTAGGACAGTGATGGCGAACCATTTGGGCTTGGTGTGTCAAAACTTTTGAAAATGCCTATCTTGACTCTGCTGGTGTGTGCCCCCCCATAACTTTTAATAGTACTTTGACTATTGCTACTTTTAACAGTAATTTAACAACTATAGAACACATTGCATTTTATTTAACATCAATTAGTGACTTTTTTGTTGCTGAGTTTTACTAGATAATAATTTGAAAGAGGTCTGCCAAAATCCTTGTCCTAAATGTTCAAGACAAGCCTGTAAAACCTGTGAAAATGTAAGGTGTGTCGGGGCCCTGGGGGAAACGCTGGTGTGTCACCCAAAATGACCTCGCATGTCACCTGTGACACACGTGTCATAGGTTCGCCATCACGGGCCTAGAACATGGAGGAGTCCATCTCTACTTCATTCTCTTGGGCTCTCAGGACCAAAACTGGCAGAGTCACTTATGCATTCTCTACTGCTGCTGTTAATCTATAATATTTGAAGTACCGGTATTTCTTAGCTTCATTAGCAACCTTGCCCAAAACAGAATGTAGGGAAGATACAAACCGTAATTTAACAATGCAATCCTATATGCACACTTTCTGGGGAATAAGCATCATTGAACACAGTGGAACTTACTTCTGAGGAAACCTACATAGGATTGCACTGTAAATGTTGATAGGGTTGGGAATATATATCTGTACTAGTCTCTACTAGAGACTCTCTGTTGCAGCTTGCAACATGTCGTTTCCTACTTGTTTGTCCCTGGTTGTTCTCTCTGAAGAAGGGGACAAGATTTGCTTATCTTCCATTTCTCATGATTAATAGCCTGGACTTGAATTAGTGGGGTGAGTTTCAAATTGTTTTTCTTTTTGTTACTAATGCAAACTGTTTGCTTTCCATACCCTGCTAACTTAACAGGGTGATGGGAATAAAGCACAAAGAGGTTAAAATGTGATTGTGCAACCCAACAGTGGAAGTGGGTAGATAAACATACAATCAAATTAAAAACAAACAAATCTAAAGCCTTGATAAAGGTTCCTAAAGCTCTGGCTGGATAAAAGCCCTAAAGCTCTGGCTGGATAAAAGGTGTTACAAAACATCTCAATTAACACACACAGGGCAACACGTCAGCCATGTTTTTTGATGTAGTTTTGACCTGAGAGCTCTCACACAGCCCTCCAGTCACTGAGTACTAATGAGGGCAGGATATGGCTGTCAGATCTATTTTTAGGTTGTAGCTTACAGAGGTGTTGCTAAAGGGAGGTCAGGGGGATGCAATGCCCCCGGGTGACAACCACGGTCTCATCGTGAGGATTTTAGCCCCCGTGGGTGCTTTTTTCAGCCAGAGGGCTGCGTTTACAGCCGCGAAGCATAAACGTGCCAAAAACGGCACATTTTTGTGGCCCTCCTGCCTGCCTTGAGTCCTAGAAGGCTTGAAAAAAGCCTTCTGGGAGTGCAGGGGGCAGGGCAATGATCCAAAACGCATCTTTGACCCCCCCCCTCAGGGTGGGCTAGCTATGCAACTGGTAGCTTATGGTCTGACTGGGGAGATTCCATATAAATAAATTCAGGAAATGAAAGACGTGGTGGACTTTATTCATCAAGTGTCGGACCATTATAGACCTGCCACTGGACATTTAAGAAAAGCGCACCTGTGCAACACTTGATGTGGCTGATGTCTGCTTTATACTGGCCCTGGTGCTATTATACAATCAGCATCAGCATGCCCTTCCATCACGTGTCTGGGCAATAGATCCCTCATTTCCTAATGAAGCATGTGTAGCTGAGGCTAAACCCTGGTTTAAATGAGATGTTGGACTTGAAAAATGTGGCATGGGTAAGTTCATCTAAGATGCCTCATGAGATGGTTAAATCAGGTCCTATGTATTGTAGGTGAATCTTAAATTCTCACCGCCTAATATAGTCTATACATACAGATGTATAGTTGCATCCATATATCTACTGTGGCCTCACTTATTCCTCCTCCCTTCTTTTGATTCCCAATTGTGGAGATTGTGCACTTCTTTTGCACCTTAACATGTCATGTCCATTGATGGTGCTGTGTAAATAATAAATAATGCAGATAATAATGATTGCTTCAAATATTTGCTTAGCTATGACAATAGTGGCGGTGGGGGGGGGGGAGAGTCCAAACCCTATGTTAATATTTTGTCTCCACACAGCTGTGGAACTTGGAATAATGATGTTAAACCATGTACACTAAATTTCATATCGTTGTCTGACCCAAATGGCAACAATTATTAGATGATCCAATTTAATTTAAATGAGAAGCAATGAATGAAGGGTGAGGAGGATACATGCCCAACTCACGTAAAATACAGTAACGGTTGTTGTAAGCTGAGTATGTTTAAGACAAATGGGGAAGGCAGCTGAGTTTCTGATAAAATATTTAAGGAAGTGATTACTTAACAGAGAGGAGTTGCTGATATAAATATGCCTGTGTTACTTTACTTTCATATATCCCACTGAGTAAGCTGGTATGTTCTGTGAGCTGTACCTAAACTTACTTAAAAGCTTTTTGCTGCTATGTGTTAAAGGAAAAGAGTAATAAATAACTTAAGAGAACAAAGTTTTGACCCTTCTTCCTTGCTATGTTTTCCTAAGCTTTTATTTTTAATTCACCCCCTGGATTGGGTGAAAAGTTGAAATCAAACAACATGAAGTAGTTTATAAAAGTTGCATATTGCAATCAGTAAAAATGTCAGTTACTTGCAGTGTAATCTTATGCATGTTTACTCAGAAGGAAGTTCCATTGAGTTCAATGTGATTTACTCCCATGTATGTGTGTATGGAATTGCAGTCTTATTGTCCTAGGATAGTTTTTTTTTAAAAGTGTCTGTACTGTTGGTCTTATTAAATGTTCCTCCACCTTCTTGCTTGTGTAATTTAATTCGGTTTCATGGGCCTCACAAGAAAATCCATTGATGTAATTGCAAAACCTGTAGAGTCAAATTGGACAGAGTCTTGAAAGCCAGCTGTCTAACTCACCCATGTAGCTTCTGCTCCATCTCCACAATGCCTAGTAGAAGTAATTCATTTCCTGAAATCATTTCCTGAAATCAACTGCACAATAGGCTTTCTCTCAGGACCACTGGCGTTGCTGCAGGGGGGCGGAGCTCTAAGTTCCACTGCGATCCGAGCCTCCGTTACATGGGTGAATGAAGTGGCCCCGCCCACTCGCCTTCGGAACCATTCAAGGTGGTGAAAACAACGCACAGGAGACTCCCTGTGCGTTGTTTTCACCGCTTTGAATGGTTCCAAAGGCGAGGGGGCGGGGCCACTTCGTTCACCCATGTAACAGAGGCTCGGATCGCGGCGGAACTTAGAGCTCCACCCCCCTGCAGCGACGCTAGAGCTTAGGACCTAGACTTAAGAACATGTAACTGACAGCCCAATCCTACCTAATCAGTAGCGTCACTAGGACGCGCGTCACCCTGGGGCAGGGTGGAGCGCGTCACCCTAGTGACGGGGGGGGCGACCCGGCTGCCTTCCTCCCCCCCGCGTCGCCCCCCACGTCACCCTCCGGACGCTCCGAGGCCGGCCCGGGAGCCGGTCTCGGAGCGTCCAGGCTGGCCGGTGCTCCAGGGCCTTCTGAAAGAAGGCCCATTGCGCACCGCAAATCCAGGTATTTTTTCAATTTTCGCGCATGCACAGAGACTGTTTTGAGGGCATCTTGCCCTGAAAACGGTCTGCGCATGCGCGAAAATTGAAAAAATACCCGGATGTACGCTGCGCAATGGGACTTCTTTCAGAAGGCCCTGGAGCGCCGGCGGGGTCAGACGCTCCGAGGCCGGCTCCCGGGCCGGCCTCAGAGTGTCCGGAGGGCGACGCGCGTCACGGAGGTGACGCGCGGGGGGTGCGCGCGTCACCCCCTGGCGGCCCACCCCCCGCCACGCTCCAGTGACGCCAGTGTACCTAATCCCCCCCGCCAATGCAGCTGACCACCCGCCAATGCAGCTGCGCCAATGGAACACACGCTGCATACTAGGGGGGGCAGTCACAGTGGTCTATTCATGGTACGGGAACTTTCGTTCCCTTATCCTGGGGTTAGGCTTCAGCTGCCCAGATGGGTCTCCTTGGATCAGCACCAGTCATTTTGCTGGCACAGGTCCAAAGAGGGAAAGGAAGAGGGAAAAGGAGAGGGAATGGGGATACGATTCTGGCACATGCCAGTGCCACCAGGATCCACCCCTCCCTCCCCCATTCTGCTTCCTGCCCATCCCGCTCCTTGCTTAGACACATACTGTTCCTCCTCTCCCTGCCCTGTGCCTCCCATTGCCCACCCTGCCATCAAGTTACCAGCACTAGCAGTGGGTGGCTCCTCTATTGGCACACATACATGGCCAGAGGCCATATGCACTGGTGGCTTTGTCACTCGTTCCATCACTGTGGCACTTCTGCTGGTGGAACATGTGTTCTTCTGGGGAATCCATCAGTTAGGATTGGGCTGTGAAACAACCACTTACTGTATTCTTTTCCCTTACCTCTGTCTTCCCCGCCTCTTTGGTCTCCTTGTGTCACTATCTAGATCAGGGGTGGCCAACCTTTCCACATGAATCCTCCTGGACCTTTAATGGTTGTATAGGTGCGGGCATTTCAGCCGGTACAGCTGCTTGAGCAGCACCATCAGCAATTGCAGCTGCCAAGATTCTGTCTTGTACACAACTCTTAAGAATGCAGAGGCCCTAATGGTGGATGGTTGGCCACCCCAATCTAGATTATAAAACCCTTGAGGTTGGAACCTATCACCTATTTACAACCTATCTTTGTAAAGCACCATCTACATGGATGGCACTATATGGATATTATTATTAACGTCATCAACATCAGCAGCGGTGTCACAGCCCACCAGATGATAATAATAATAATAATAATAATAATAATAATAATAATAATAATAATAAGAACATTATGTGAATAAGTTTAACCAGACATGATGGAGGGGCAAGGGGGAACTAGACCCATGGCTGCAGTTTTTATATCATTAGGCACAACTAGGAGACATTGAAACATAATAATTCGCGGGTCTCTTTTAAGGGAGAAGTCTTGGAACAGCAACAGCTTACTTGAGGTGTTACTAACAGACAGTTGATAGTATGTGCTGACAGTTGGCACCTTTTTAGGTACTACAGATTGGTTGTGGGCCAGTCTTTCCTCGAGAATGCTCTACACAGTTCAGAGTAAAACATCAGGAAGAGCAAGTTCACGCAGACTGTGGTCTAAAAGCCCGGAAATGCTTATTTTTTTCAATTTTTGCTAGATGAAGATTCTAATGTGCCAGTCTTATGGTGACAATATTGAGGGCCCAATCCTATCTAACTTTCCAGCACTGATGTAGCCATGCCAATGTGGCGTGTGCTACATCCTGCAGTGTGTGTGTGTGTGTGTGTGTGTGTGTGTGTGTGTGTGTGTGTGTGTGTGTGTGTGTGTGTGTGTGTGAGAGAGAGAGAGAGAGAGAGAGAGAGAGAGAGAGAGAGAGAGAGAGAGAGAGAGAGAGTCCTGGAGGCCTCCTCAAGCCAAGGAAGCGTTTGTTTGCTTACCTCCGGGCTGCATTGTGGCTGCATTGACGCTGGAAAGTTGGATGGGTTTCGGCCTTCAGCCACTTGCAAAAACCCAGGACTATTCTCAGAAAACCATCACTTGTAATTGATGTTACAGTCCAACATCAGTACCTGGCAGGAGATTCTTCAGATCCTGGGTCACAGACAGATGGATTGTCTTTTGCCTGTGAATGGAAAATCAATCCTAATCACAGAATATTATAGATTGTTTCATTTCAAGCACTCATATTAGATTGGTTATTAATGGTCTACCCTTTAACTGAATTTGATAGCCTGTGTTTTATAACACTTGAACAGTGGATGCTTTACATTATGTTTGGGTTTCTATCAATCCTGGGTGGGAAAAGTACAATGAGTAGGCCTGCTTGCTGACAAGTCGTTGTCAGTCAGTTGATTATTGATCTCTGGAGGTTGTAGTGAGCTGTCTATCTTAAGAATGCTCCATTTAGTTGAGGATCTTGTAGAAAAGTCACAAGTCGTCTTTAATCAACTTGAGAGCTATAGAATAGAACAGGAAACATACCATACAGTCTATGTGGGCCCCAGCATTGTCACTGCGAAATAAATTGCTCTACATTCACTTCAGCACATCCTTTTTCTCTATGACAAATGACAAAACAGCACATCAATAGATCAGGCATTAGGTTGTTCTAACAACAACTACTTTATGTCAAATACTGTCATTTGAAGCCCAATAATAGCATTTTAGTCTTGGCAAGTGCTGGTGCAACACACAGCAAACCCCTACTTATCCAAACTCAACTCTGTATATTTGCCAGCAGATTTTCTAGGTGTATGAATGTTTTGATGTATAACCACCTGGTCTAACAGATCCCCAATTATACCTGGTATGATTGTAGCCTGGTACATTTCTTAGAAGGAGCCATTGCACAAAAGACGTTCTCATCAATGGTCACTGAACAAAGGAGCAGTTCTCCAAGGATTTGATAAACTCCCATTGGAGAGGCAAAACTGTTCCCCACTGACGAGAATGGTGTGGCAAGTGGAAGACCAAGATATGTTGACAGAGCTCAAAAAGAGAATATAACAGGGGCTAAGCAGTGCTGGTGATTTACTGCTGTCATAACTCAAGTCAAAAAAGGATCATGCATACAGGACCTAAGAAAAGTGTACACTTTGTTGACTGACCTGGATGTACGTGAGGCTGGGTGCAATGCATGGCACAGATCCAAAGAAAGTAAGGGAGAGGGAAGAGGAGAGGGAATGGGGATAGGATCCTGGCACACACCAGATCCTTTTACTGCTGGAGTTGCTGTTGATGATTACAGGTGAATACTTGGAGGGATTACCAAGTAGCATGTTGTTTTTGTTGTTTGTCTTAAACAGGATTTCCCTTCTAAATGCTGTTCACTTGCAAAAGACAAGGGACTGCATCTTTGGTGCCAACACTGAGTAGTCCATGGGCTGAGAATGGACCTGGATTGATAGGACACTTGTGTTGCTGAAGTTGTACCTCAGGCACAAAAGAGACATGTTGCATTAGTGGAATTGTGGGGAAATGTTTTTGAGGGGAATGTGCCTTGCTCTCTGTGTGTCTGTGCATGCGCATGTGTATAGATACGTATAGTTGATCGAAAGCTTTCATGGCCAGCAATTATTTTCAATGAAGTAGGATGTACGAGTAAATCAGCCATGTACAAAAATAGAAAATCCAGCAAAGATAAAAACAATGTCCAAAACCACAAGCATCTTATCCAAATCATTAGAGTCAACACTCATGGACTGAGATTATTAAAATCCACAGCTGGGCTAGAAAAGTATCCCGACGTTTCGTTTCTTACTGCAGAAACATTTTCCAGGGCAATCCGAGGATTGATAGATGGATTGATAGATTTCTATTTTTGTACATGGCTGATTTACTCGTACATCCTACTTCGTTGAAGATACATATAGATACATCTATTGAATAACTTGTTTAAATGGTTTGATAAATAGTTTAAATGATAAATGGTTTAAATGGGCTTGGTTGTTCTCGGTTTGCCTCTCACTCTACTTCTATCCTGGTCTTTCTGGAAGAAACAAAAAGAGCTCACATAAGCAAACAAACATTTCCAAAAGTCTTTTGGTCTGCTCCAGTCTTTCCCACCATCTTGCTGATCTATCCCCAAAATACTTAAACAAATGAAGATACCTACAGTGATCCTTTTCCCCCCAAGAAGTGGTGTCAGAGTAGGAGTGCACCAAACACAGGTATTCACAGTTTTGGGGAGATACATGCAGTGTGTGGGGGGGATATGGGATGTCAGTGGCATGCAGGGAGTGCGGCTGGTTAGTCAGTAGCTGCACAGTGTTGCTGGTTTTTTAAAATTTAATTTGCACCCTGCTTTTCTCCTGAATGGACACCCAAAGTGGCTACCTTTGCCTCAACGCTGCCATGTGATTCCCACCCACCATCCGTCCCTGTAAGGGCATAAAGCTCCTTCCCTCTTCAGTTGCCACGCAAGAGCATCAGCCAAATACATAAGCTAACTGCCATGAGTCCAGCGGGGTTCCCTCAGCATAACCTTTTGAAACCAACCCTCCAAGGAGGACTGAAGCCATTGCAATGCTGCCCCCCCCAAGCCCATTTGAACCAGAAAGTCCAGAAGAATACCATGGTATCAAATCCATAGCAGCCCCATCCTATCAGGCTCATTACAACAGGGATTCCACTGTTCGCTGTCCACTGTTCCACTGTCATAACAGTCCATATGGCAGTGCACACAGTGTGCTGCCACCAGCCATTCTGGGTCCACCGCCACAAATGGCAGCAGCCCACTACTGCAGCCAATGACCTGCCCTAGAGCAGGTAAGCCAGCACGGGACAGTTCATGGATGGAAAGGGGGTGGAACTGGGCATTCCGGGGGGGGGGGCAGGGAAGGGTGGGAGGGGTGAATCCAGCAGCAATGGAGCATGCCAGATCTGATTCCCTCTTTCACAAACTTCCTTGCACCTTTTCCCTCTTCAGACCATAGAAATAAGTGGCTTATGTCGGAGGAGACCCATATGCAGCCCAAGGGCTTCCATTTGCCTTTGGGTCACCTCCGCCACCACCCCATATGACGCAGCACACACACCTTTTTTGACGTGGCTGCATCGGTGCTGGTGGTAGGGGAAAGAACTGGTGCCTGAGTCTGAGGCTCAGGAGAACCTGAAGGGATGCACTCCCACTGTCCAGTTCCTGGCACAGGACACTGACTAGGGTGATCAAGGCTGTTTCAATCCCAGAAGCAGGCAAGAAGTGGATTGAAAAGAGTCCACATAATCCCTCTCACCCAGGAATCCCTGAAGCTGGATCACCACTACATGATTGAACACCTTGCCCAAGAATGAAAAACTGGAGATTGAACTGGTAATTTTCCAGCACAGTGGGAGCCAGGGAGCGATTCTTTAGTATAGGGTGAACTGCTGATGTGTGGCAGGGTGATACTGTGGCCTTCCCTTTTGTCATTTATCACCCTCCCTGCCCACTTAGCCCTGCAGTCCCAACCCCCAGGCATTGTGAGAAACAGAATGCAACACTACATTGACCTTTGGTATAATCCAGCAGGGTCCTTCTTCTGAGAACAGTAGGGAAAGACTAATAGTATGTATTTTTCCCCGATCTGTGCTTTTGGGATACAGTGCACAGGGAAGGGTGGTTCTGGCAAACTGTACTGTAGTTTTATAGATGATGTGAAACAGCTGTGATCATAACAGAAACTGCACCATAAAAGGGGGGGGGGAAGCGTTTAACGATTAGATTCACAACTTGTAATATTGTGTATAGGTTTTCCAAAAAACCTATACTGGTTTTCCAAGGCTGGTTTTCCAAAAAGAAACATAGGACAGAAATGAGATGCATCCCAAGAGACCATTCATCACATTAGATGCTGGAGTTCAACTATTCTTGAGTCGAAGAGAAGCTCCATGCTTCCTTACTAACAAGATCAGTGCAGAATGGATCAGTCAGCCTGCTCTAATATATTGCCGACTGCTGCAGGATTTAGCTACCAAGAGAAGGCTGAGCCACACTGCCATCTACAGCCTGTTAAATAAGACAACAATCATCTATTATTGCTATGGATTGCTATGAGGACACTGCTACACCATTGCTATGTTGGTGGTTCTTGCCTTCCCGCATGCTTTCCTGATTTTCTCACAGCTTCATTGTGAGTAACAGCATGCTGCACATTGTTCAGAATGCGTCTTGGAGTTAATCAGTGGCATGACTTTTTGTCCTATATAGTGACAAGGATTTCAACAGAATTTGGAGCCAAAATAGTTAACAGGCTGTTTTCTTCCCAGGTGAAATCAGACACAGTCTGCCATTGGCGCTTTCTAATCGTAACCTTATCACATCCTATAAAGACAATGAGGGCTGTTTCCTAGCTCTAGAATTCTCCCCATCTGGTGATTCATCAAAGCCTGAGCTTGGGCATTTTTGGGATGTGATGTACTACTTTTTTCTGTTTAAGCAGGGTTTTCAAGTCTGGTGAGAGGTATTTGGGATATTTAGTTTCAGTATTTTAATATGATCTGAGAATATCTCTCTCTCTCTCTCTCTCTCTCTCTCTCTCTCTCTCTCTCTCTCTCTCTCTCTCTCTCTCTCTCTCACACACACACACACACACACACACACAGAGGTCAGGATAAAAAGAGGTAGCATAATGAGTATTATTATAATTAAGAATACTTACATACCACTTTTCAACAAGAGGATACTACAAAACAGTATACATAGTAAAATTAATAAATGGTTCCCTGTCCCCAAAGGGCTGACAATCTTTAAAAAAAATACAGAAGAGACAACAGCAATAACCACTGGAAAAGGCAGCATGCTGGGGTGAAGAGGGACAGTTGCTCGACCCACTGGCGTTGCTCGAGGTGGGGCGGAAAGCTAAGTTCTGCAGCTTTCCATCCCACAGTTACTCTCCTGCATGAGGCGCCCCGCCCCCTCATCGTAGGAGCCCATCAGCTGAGAGAAAGCAATGTGCAGGAGAGTCCCTGCGCATTGCTTTCTCTCCGCTGAAAGGACTCCTACGACGAGGGGGCGGGGCGCCTCGTGCAAGAGAGTAACGGTGGGGTGGAAAGCTGCAGAACTTAGCTTTCCGTCCCACCTCAAGTGATGCCAGTGGCTTGACCCCTGCTAAATATAAGAGGACACCACTTAAAAGGTGCTTCTTTGCCCAGTTAGCAGGGGCAAAGTAGGCCCAGTAACGTCGACAGGACATGGCATGCAGGGCGGGCCGCCGGGGGCGTGACGTGCACAGATGCGTGCAGAATGTGTGACACACGCACCCACGCGCATCACCGCCACTGTGCGCATCACCCTCTGGAGGCTCTCCACCCCGTCTGGCGGTCCGGGTTCTGAGAAGACCCATGAATTTATTAGGTTTTTCGTGCATGCACAGATGCATTGGGCCTTCTCAGAAGGCCTCGGACTGCCTGAGGAAGAGGACGCGCGGCACCGGCAGGCTGCAGCTGTTGGGGTAAGTCCTTGCCGGAGGCGCGGCAAATTTTGGAGGGGGTGCCCGGGGGGGTCAGGGTGATGCGCAATGTCACCCTAGGGCGGGCGTGGGTGATGCGCGCCCCAGCCCCAGGGTGACGCGCGCCCTAGTGACTTCGCTGATGTAGGCCTAATGCTTGCATCATCCAGTGTGATATTTTTATTTTTGTCTTTGGACATCTCAGTTCTGTCGCATAGAACAAATTACACCCAGAACTACAGTTCTTCGGATTTTGGCCAAGATCATTAACAGTGGGTCTGGTACATGTTGCACTGGTATACCAATGATTGTAATCACAAGACAATTGGGTTCTTAGAGTGGCTAACTTGGTATTACCATCACTAGTAATATCATCATAATGGTATTACCATCACTAACACACACACCACCACCACCACCACCCCTCACATCTTTGCTGACACTGCATTTATTACAATGTCAATACTTTGCAAATAGAAAGAGGCTGTGTTTCCTGCTCAAAATACTTTGCTGGGGACAAAAGCGTAATGAGTGCAGCCTCATCAGCAATGCTTAGCAGTTTTACAGGCTGAAGGGTCTCATCAGCACTCAAGACTTCTCTAAATATACTATAAAAGTACTTCACTTGTCATTCTTAATGACTCTCTGCTGCCACTTACAGTGATTGGAGCTCCATTTACCGGGTTGGTGTCGTCGTCCCTGTCCCCCCCCCCCCCCCGCAGTCGAAACCGTTTCAATCTCTGAGCAAATTTAACAGATTGCAGAGTCTACATTTCAAAGTGTTGAACAGAAACTTTGCCATGGTGAGGTTGTTTTTTATTTAATCTCTTCCTTTTGAATAGCTTCCCCTAAGCTGTTTAGAAGTTTAGGTAGAGTACGTACAGAGCTCCCATCTCTAAATAAAGGGGTGCCATCTGGAGAAACGAACATTTTCTCTTGTTTCAATGCTGTATCCAACAATAGAAAATAACAGGCCAATAAAAAGAGTCCCACAAAACCAATCTCCTTTTTGGCACAACATTAAGAAGGAAGGTTGACCCTTGGCCTACACAGCATTGAAGCATAATGGGATTTTGTATAAAATGAGTACGTTTCTCTAACACTGAGCATTGGGTGATAAGGCAAAAGGAGACAAAACACAGAAGCTCATGAGAGGAGAGAAGATGAAGATAAATTGTCTAAAGGAACCTTTTTAATTTTAACGTGTTCAAAACCATCCATTGAAAAAAATGCACCGTGGAATGATTTTTTTCTTTCTTTTTTTTGTTCCTTGCAAAACTTGTATCATTTTTTTCCTGTTTATATAAGCAAATATCCCCAAAGTATCTGACATGTATCATTCATCTTTTTACAATAAAACAAGTTCACCAGGTCGTTCCACTGATGCATTAGAGCCTGTAACTTTGCAGTTTTACTCAACCAAAGAAGTGTGCAAAGGATTGCAGCCAAAGTTACTTTAACCTTGTTAATATTAGTGTGCCATTATTGCTTCTCTTAGGGCCTTTGTGCACATTGCTTAAAAATGCATGTAACTGAACAATGCAGTCTTCTCTTCTCCTTAGAAAAGCTGGGTTGTTTTTTCTTTGTGGGGTTCCAACAACATGTAGTTAAGATTTGAGAAAAGTCATGTTCTCTATGTGAGTGTGTGCGCGTGTGTATGCATGCACACACTGAATGCTTTCCCCATTAACCACTTCTCTAGTTTGAGTGATCACTCAGAAACTCCACTTTCACTATTCCCTGCCAGTCTCCGGTTCTCTCAGCCAAAAAAGCAGACCTTGGGGAAGGAGGGTAACAGGCAATGGAGGATTCCCATGGCCACAAAAGAGCTCCTGTGTGCACAGGCCTGAGAAGGGGACACAGAATCCCTGAGGCCCAGGCTTCCAGGGGACCCGGGCCATGACAAAACAAACTATACTGTACAACACACATTTATTACAAAATAAATGTGGGTACCTCAATTTCAGCCTATCCAGGGAGAGTTGTGTTTCCATACAGCTTTAATCAACTTTCAATGCACTTCTATTCCCCCAATGCAGTGGAGCCAGAGGCATTGTCAGGGAGGGGGCCTTGGGGTGGTGGGCCCCCGGGCAGCAGGAGCGGGCCCCAGGTGGCAGACGGCAGATGGCGGGGGGGGGGTTGTCACGGCGGCCGGTGAAGGCACAAATTGTCCCGTTCGATTGGAGCGTTGGTAGCTCTAACAGCTCTCAGATTCCTTAACAAATTACAGTCTCATCAGAATGCACTGGGGGAATAGAAGTGCACTGAAAGTGGATTAAAGCTGTAGCACAGTGGAAATGCAGCCCAGGTCTTCTTCTTAAGCACCAATGTGTATTAATACAATTCAAACATGAGAAAAGTGAAACTTACTTACACCCTCAGACCAGAACTACTAGGCCCCAGTAGTAGGTCACCCAGTTCAGTTCACAGAATTCCGAGGCCCCAATCATACGTTCCTCCCCTTCTTCTAGTTTAGTGTGTGTCTAGGACACCTGGCATTGGATCAAGTCTATATGTGTTTTGGCATTGTTTGAAGGTGGAGTTAACACTTCACAGTATGGAGTACAAATACCGGTAAATTATAACTCTGGAGCACAGAAGAGAAAAGAAAAACCTTTTTTAAAAGCCAGGAAAGTTTATTTCACCTGGGCTTTATTTCAAAATCATCACACATAGTAATGAGGGAAATAGTGAAAGCCAGTCCTTGGATGTCCATGCATTATTATTAAAAGAAAAAGCAAATGAGGTAGAAGAAAAGAAACACAGTAGCAGTACTCAAGGTAAGGATGTCAGAAGGTGGTGGGGATGAGAGAAGGTCCTCTCACACATAAAAAAAATGTAGTCGCATCTGGTTTGTAGGAAAATTTAGGAGGGGGCCAATAGGGCATCTTGCTGCAGTCCCAGTGCCAGCTCTCAGCAGCCCTGCCTGTGTGGCCTTCCCTTGGTGGTGAACAATATTCAGAGCATTATTTCCTGCTAGGGATCATGGGGTTTTGACTATGCTTACCATCCGTCCCAGAAAAACCAGGACAGTCCTGGTTTCCGGGGTCCATCCAGGATGCCATCCCAGCCGGCTCAGGCGTCCTGGGCGTCCCCGGAAACCAGGACTTTCCCGGTTTTTCCAGGCCAGCAAGTTGCATCGTTTGGGGTCAAGTCAAGTTGGATAATGCCTATAAGGAATAATCAGAACAGTTTCCATATTACCAGCCACCACCCTGCCTAAAACTGGCCACCATCCCACCAGGCTGCGGAATGCAACCGTGGTATCTAGAAGTGGCAAGCAGCACCCAATCACCTCCTTATCTGGTGCCAAACACCACTAGTAACTCACCGGACATTTTCAGCTCCATGGATTTCAGCGGCAGAGTTGCTAAGCATATTGTAATAAAACTGGATATAAAAGTGCTTGATTTTGGTTGGAGCATCACATCTGAAGTGAATCTTTGAAATACTCCTTAATAAACCAAGGAACAAGAGGGAGTGTAGAATCAAAAGGCCTCTGATTGATGCAAGATGGGTTATCAACCTCTTCCCGGCCGAATACCACCTCTGATGCCACTCTTCTGCTGCGTACTACCGGAAAACGTCTGGGTTTTCAGGGTTTGGGGGGCTATAAAACACAGGTAGGAGACTCTGGGTTGGTGGAAGGGCCCTTCTCAGTGTTCCCAAGAAGCTTGACCAAAGGCAAGAGCTTCTTAGGAGCAAAAATGCACCACCGAAAGCACTGCATCGGAGCAGGGTTCCGGTGGTTCGGTGGTCCAAGTACCACCAGCAGTTGGTCCAAGTACCACTGGTGGTACTAGTACCACTTGTTGAGAACCCCTGATCTAAAATAAGCTGAACTATGGCTCTAGCTGTTATTATGAGTTTGCCTCAATAGCTCTCAGAATGCTGAAGGGCTGTGGCTCAGTGGTAAGCCATGTGCTTTATATGCAGAAAGTCCCACGTTCAACCCCGCTATCTCCAGGTAGAGCAGATAAAAGTTCTTGTCTGAAACCCTGGGGAGCTGCTACCAGTCAGTATTGACAGTACTCATTTTGATGGTGCATTGGGAAAGAACGTATGTATTGTTTAAATTTATTTTATGTATTTTAAATTATGAATTTTAATCTGTTGTAAGCCACCTTGGGCATTTGCCTTCGGCATAGGAAAAGGCGGGATATAATGTTTTTTAAAATCAATCAATAAATAATAAACTTGCACTACTACCAGCACTGAATGTTCAATGGTTGGTCTGAACAAGTTAGCCTTCCGATTACCATGGGCTGGTGCCCAACCTGGCCAATCTCTAATGACACTCCTACATCCAGACACATGGGATCAGCCAGCCATCAACAGTGTTCCCTGTCAGTCCACATAGCTGATGGGCACAGTGAGTAATGAGGGTATCTCTGAGAAAAGGCACCTGCTTTTCCTGTGGCATGACCAAGATTCCCAAAGTGCCGACCAGGTGCCAAGGTTCTGTTTTCTGGAAGACAAGTCCTGTGTATACAGCTGTTGAGTGATCAGCATGTTAGGAAGCAAGCCAGGGTAGCTTTACATAATTTATACACAGAGGGTGCTAAAAAGCTATTTCTCTCCAGGAAATGTGCTGGGATAACTTCAGATGGAGTCCCAGAGCACTCTTGCAGCGCACCAGTTCTTTCTAAAACATGGCAGGTGATAACAGACTCTCATCTAGCTCTGAAACTTTGTCTTCCTATCCTTTCTATTCATAGCAACTGAATTCCTTAACAAGGACAGAGCTTTGATAGAGCCTCTGAAAAGAATGACCCCTTATAACATGACCAAAGATGGCAAACATTAAATGAAACACATTTTTGGAGTGGAATCTTATAGCTCGAATGAAGTTGACTTGGTCAGGAAATTCTTTCTATGTTAGCACATCTGACTTTCATGAGACATCTGCACGGAAGAAATGATCTTGAAAGTGTTGGGAAATTGTGGTTTTTCCCTCTTCTCCTTTATTAGTAAATAAATGTGCAGAAACAAAATCCAGAACATAAAATACACACCCAGCCAGCCAGCCAGCCAGCCAGCCAGCCAGCCACACACACACACACACACACACATACACACACACAGAGAGAGAGAGAGAGAGAGAGAGAGAGAGAGAGAGAGAGAGAGAGAGAGAGGAAATACTGTATATGATATATATATAGAATAATACATAAGATTTTTTAAGCAATCTACGCATACATCTCTAAGAAAGGTGTCCAAATATATCTGTCCGTAGATGCTACCTATATGCTATACATTCAAATGGAAGTGTCCTACATTAGCAATAGTGCCCAGGAATTTTGGGAAGAGCCAGTGTGATATAGTGGCTAGAGTGTTGGACACTCTAGAGTGACTGGTGATACCAGGTTCACAATTCCATCACCCATGAAGCTTGATCTCCTCATGGAACGTAGGATGCCAAGAAAATCAAGACTAAAGAGAGAATTTTTCTTAGTGACACTTGTGAAATCTGCCTCTCTTGGATTTTGCTCCAGATGTTGATGTAACAGTTTACTGGATTCATTTACTGGAATGGAACTCAAAATATTGGAATCTGTTATTCTTCCATAGGTATCTTTTAAAATCCTCCACAGCTGAAGGATTCTCCTCCCTTTCCTGTATTTTTCCAGTCAAAGGTAAATTAAAAATTAGAAGAAACTTCTCCCACCTTTAAACAAGTTCTTTGTGCAAAATGGCACAACTGCACAATTTTTAAAAAAAAAATAAAAATAAAAATTGGAATTCTTCCCATTTTTTAAAATGCTTTCCCTCTAATTTTACTCTAATTGTAGGAGTACAAATGGTGGGAATTTTGCAAGATCTATTACCAGCATGCCAAAATTCAGAATTCGTACAGTTCTTCAAATGGAAAGAACTCAAGGAATTTCAGAGTGAATCTACTTCATTTTTTCCTCTAACTTTTTAGTGACCTTAAAATGCTACTCAGACCTTTAGAAGTGACATATGAACTTACCTTATAAGATGTTTTAAATATATTTCTCCTTTTTTCCTCCCCCATGGTTCAGATCTTTTTTTGTAGTTTTTAGAATGATCTCCTTTTTGAAGGATAAGGAAGCAGATCTGTTGCATACCACTGGCATTTCAAGAAGGGCACACAAGGCAGAAATATTAGTGTGCTCCTGATGTTTCTTTTCAGCACTATTTTTTTATTTTTGCTAGATGTCATTTGCAGATATTGCCTTTGAAGCAATAGGTCCTTTCAAGGACTTTGTAGTGCAGCATTCTACACAACATGTAGACCTTGTTGCCAATGAGAGAACAAAACAGAGAAAACAAATGTGACTGCGGAGCTTGTTCTGAGCTACATACTCCTTTAATTCATTCCTAGATATTCGCACAAACGTTTACAATTATATTTTGAACCCAAAACCATATTGTGCCAAAAATGCACAGGCTTCCCACATTGATTCTTGTTGTTGTTTGGTTTGTATGAAATACCGGTACATTGCCGATATGTTAGGTAAAGGTAAAAGTGACCCCTGACAATTAAGTCCAGTCGTGTCCGGCTCTAGGGTGTGGTGCTCATCCCCATTTCAAAGCCGAAGAGCCAGCATTGTCCGAAGACGCCTCCGTGGTCATGTGGCCGGCATGACTCTCCTTGCCGCAGCGCGTAGCATGCGGCTGGAACCCGGAGCGCTGTTTACCTTCCCGCAATCGGTACCTATTTATCTACTCGCATTAACATGCTTTGGAACTGCTAGGTTGGCAGGAGCTGGCCAAGCAACGAGAGCTCACCCCGTCGCGGATTCGAGCTGCCGACCTTTCGATCGACAGCTCATGGTTCAGCGGTTTAACCCACTGCGCCACCCGCTGGCCTTGCCGATATGTTACTGACCCTAAATAGAAGTAAGTGGACACCAGGACTCAAAGCACGCAGGATAGGGGCTTGGCTCTGCTCACTCTACCTACCTATGGAATATACAAGCATCTCTCTTCTGATGTTAGTTATTTTTTTCCCCTCCTGTCCCTGAAACCTAACATCTGCTAGGCAGCTCAATCCTGTTCAGAATGCAGCAGCAATACACCTAGTGCAACCGCTGCATCCTAAGCAGCATCGAAGCGCTCCTTGAGGGAAAGGGACATTTGTCCCTTTCTCCTGGGAAGAGCCCCAGCAGGCCCAATGGGTCTCTTCGGATGTGCACCAGCAAAATGGCTGGTGCAAATCTGAGGAGCCGGTGTAAGACTGGCTAGGCCCGGGTCGGGGGATAGGATTTGGTGGAGCGCACTGCTAATGGCCTGGCTGGGGCGCCTTTCCACCCCACTCCATCCTCCGCACACCCCTGCCCTGTCCAGCGGAAAACCTACCTTCCCCGGTGGGCACAGCTCCCAGGCTCGGGCGGAGTAAACGGCGCCGGCCTCTCCACTGGCTCTGCTCACTCACCAGGTGTCAAAAACGTGCCTTGTAGCACATTTACAACACCCAGCACCGGCGGAGCCATCACTCCACCGGTATATATAATTTGTATACAGAATTGTGCTATTCCTTTCTTACCCCACCAATATTCTTCTACTTACCTTGGCTTCCCCCGCTTTCTCTTCCTCCTTTCTTTCCTTCCAAACCCATCCAAAGATCATGTAATATGGATTCTAGTTGCTTTGGTATAGATTGCATAGAGCTATTAAAGGCATATCTTGATGACAAGCATGTTTTTCCTAATTGACAAATATAAAATAATACATTTTCATTGATGTCACTTTCCTTCATACATTTTAGTATGCATACATTTCAAGCAAAAATCTAGCTGTAGTTGCACAACTAGCCATGCGTACAGCCTTCAGTACACACACCCATTTTCCTCCAAAAACACATGTACCAGGAGGACTCTGCTGAATATCATGATGTGGATATACTGGCAACACATGCAGGGGGCTGCTTACAGTTGAGATTTCTCTTACTGGACTGGGAGAATTGTACGTTGCTTTAAAATAAATGTACACCACACAGAAATTCCTTGTTACCCAGGTTCACTGTTTATGCATCTATCATATATAATAAGTTCCAGCATGCTTATGGGAAGGTTTACCCGTTACAAGTTCTACATTACCCATTCAAGATCAGCCAATGATACCAGGTTCATCCCATTCATTTTCCCAGAAGAGTTCTTTGGTTTTGTGAACAATCCTCTCTAATCCCAGTTTATTTGCTTCTGTGAATTATTGTCCCTATGTACGTTGGCAGAGCTTTGGGTGTATATTTTTGAAACATACCCAACTTTGTCGTCACTCATGGCATGTTTCCAGTATAATCAGTATATGGTCTGTGTCTAGTTGTCCTTGTTAAGTACATTTCTGGAATCCTTTATTGCAATTTTCCAGTGCATTTCATGCCCTCTATCTTTTCCTTCTACGTGTTGCATTTCAATGGAGTATTTAATTTTCTTCTCTTTGAAGTGATAACATAAAATGTATCTTTATGAAATAGTAGCCAGGACACTGCTATGCAATACTATATGCCTCATAATCCTTGATAAATAAAAATGTAATTTCATGTTCTTGATTTATTTGGAAGGTTGATATTAAAAAAGAAGACATTCAAGTGTGACTAAAACAAAGCTGTTTTTAACGTTGTGTGGAAATTCTCATGGCTAGTCATTACTTGCAGCGAGATCGGAAGTATGGGTAATTCAGCCATGTATCGTTTTGTTGAAGAGAAATAAAGTTTACTTGTTTAACCAAATGCCTGGCGAAATTCCTGTAGCGTAAAGGTCCTCAGATTAACTGAAGAGAAAGGACGCTCAGGACTAACAAACAGACATAAAAGATAAAATAATAAACCTCCAGTCCTCCTGCGACGTTTCTCCCCGCACTAGGGTTTTTTTCAAGCAAACTGGCTCTACGCCAGTAGAAGTTCCGATACCTACAAAGGGACAAGGCTAGATTTAAACCAAAGCGCACTACCAAAAGCGCGGGAAGACTAATTGTTTAATTGAAACCGGAACTGTCATTTTCCTCCGTGGCCGACAGTGCTTTTCGCAATGCAGTCTGTTGTTCGTACCCTGCTCAGGAGCCGGAACTGTCAGTTTCCTCTAGGCAAAGATCACCCTTGGTTATAGAGGAAACTGACAGTTCCGGCTCCTGAGCAGGGTACGAACAACAGACTGCATTGCGAAAAGCACTGTCGGCCACGGAGGAAAATGACAGTTCCGGTTTCAATTAAACAATTAGTCTTCCCGCGCTTTTGGTAGCGCGCTTTGGTTTAAATCTAGCCTTGTCCCTTTGTAGGTATCGGAACATCTACTGGCGTAGAGCCAGTTTGCTTGAAAAAAACCCTAGTGCGGGGAGAAACGTCGCAGGAGGACTGGAAGTGTATTATTTTATCTTTTATGTCTGTTTGTTAGTCCTGAGCGTCCTTTCTCTTCAGTTAATCTGAGGACCTTTACGCTACAGGAATTTCGCCAGGCATTTGGTTAAACAAGTAAACTTTATTTCTCTTCAACAAAACGATACATGGCTGAATTACCCATACTTCCGATCTCGCTGAAAGCTGTTTTTTCAAAACTGGGTCAGTGGCACTCAGGCAGACCTTCAAGTCTTGCTCTGCAATTGTTTGAAAACATTCCGGAAAAAGAGTTAGAATTTTCAACTGATGTGACATTCCCTAACGCTAAAGTTAGTCCATTCATTCATTCATTCATTCATTCATGGACAGCGCAATCCTGCGCAACTCTAGGGCGGCAGAACGGGTGCTCCACTCCCCTAAGCCCTCACAAACATGCCATAAAGCACGTTTGTGCCGACTTTAGAGTAATTACTCCACCGCCGGATTGTCTCCTGCATCCGCCAGAGAAGGTAAGTGCTCCCCCAGTGGGCACAGAGGCGGTCCGGGTGGCAAGGGAGGGGGACCATTGGGCCAGCCTGGGAGCGGGGACGGCGGCCGCTATATCCCCGTCCTGTTCCCGGTCTGATGCAGCCTTACACGGCCTCCTCGGAGGTGCACCCACTAAATAGCAGGCAGAAATCCAAGGAGGCCCATTGGGGACTCCCCGCACAACACTGGGAGAAGGGGATGAATGTCCCCTTCCCCGAGTAGACCTCCTGCCCCTTCCCCGAATGGGGATAGGATCCAGTGGGTGGTCTGTCGAATAGTTAGGCAGGATTGTGAACCTCATTCATTCATAATTGCTTCTCATGTTATCAGAATGCTGTAGAACACGAAGCACTAGTAAGTTGGAGATCCTGTTTTCATATGTTGGTGAAAAACAAGCATGGAAGAGAGCAGCAAACTGTTTCCATCTCGGCAGCTGATGCATCTCTCTTCCAAACACCTTCATGCTAATGTTTACAGCAACTGTGGTGGAAATACGGGTCTGGAATCAGGTCTGGAGGGAGTAGTTGGCAGCTGTTGCCGGGGGGGGGGGGGACCTGCAGAAAAGGAAAGGGTAAAACACTCTCCTCCTTCCCAAACCTTATCTGCCCCAAATTGTGCTCCCCCGACTTCAGATTGCATGGGACAGTCTGGACACAGTGGGTGGCCTTTACAAATTCAAGATTGAGGTAGAACATGAAGTTAGAATTTTTGATTCATTTGGAAATATCATGGGGTAGCCCAAGACCTCTTGATGCCTGAGCCCAGGGCAGATGCTATAATTAGGCCAACTAGGCAGCTGCCTAGGGCGCAGACCGCAGAGGGGTGCAGTACTGACCTTTGAGGGGCATAGTTTTTTACAGATTAATTTTTTTAACCCACGTTTTTTGAGCAAAAGAGAATAGTAAGGATGGATAAGGAAGGCTGACAAATAGAAATATGAATAAAAACAAAGACAAGTTTGTCATACTTGGGGGAAAATTAAAAGTAGATTCCATGTTGCACATTGAGGTTAAAGGTGTGACTCCAAGATTGAAGAAGACTCCAAAGCATTGCGAACTTTGGATTGGGATAATGTGTTTGTTTTGTTTGTTACATTAAATATTGCTCACAATATTTAATGTAACAAGGGTTTAACAAGCTACCTCTGCCCACATTCCTTCTCCTAAAGGTCTAGCACTCTGTCCCGGTTGGAGATCTGGTAAGCCTAATTATATGTAGTATATACAGAAACTTTAGTCATTGCCACTAATTGGCGATGATTAGAGGTTCTTCTTCTGTTTAAGCAGCTACAGTATATGTAATCAGTTCATATAGGAAGTAAATGAATGCCTACAGCACAAAACCAAATATTTCTTGCTGGAATCTACTGTACATCTGGGATCAATACCATTGGCCAGAGAATGGAACAGCTGCACAGAGCTTGCCTCTCCTTCCTTGCCTAAAGGAACTCTGCTCCATCTTCCAGTTGCCTGGCCAGAGGACTAAGGGGTTCTTGGGTTGTTCAGTGCAGAGGCGTCGCTCCGGTAGGGGCGGGGCTGTAAGTATCGCTGCGGTCATAGTCTCTTTACCGAGCGAGGAGGAGGCAGCCCCGCCCCCTCACTGTCCGAGCCAGTTCCCTACGGAGAAAGCAGCAGGCAGGGTCTCTTGCCTGCTGCTTTCTCCACAGGGGACTGGCTCCGACAGTGAGGGGGCGGGGCTGCCTCCTCCTCGCTCGGTAAAGAGACTATGACCGCAGCGATACTTACAGCCCCGCCCCTACCGGAGCGACGCTTCTGGTTCAGTGTTAGCTATTCTGGGAGTCATTTTGCTCAGACTGCCTGTATCCTTTGTCTGATTGTCTATATCTTTGAACGTCTTGAACATCTTGAAGAATAATCTATAAATAAGGCCGCAATCCTATACACACTTTTCTGGGAGTAAACCATTAGACACAATGGGACTTACTTCTGAGTAGACATGGATAGGGTTGTCTTGTAAGTATACTGTGAACCACCTTGAGTGCCTCCCTTGCATGAGGGGAAAGGCAGTATAGAATTATTTTAAATGCATAAATAACTTCTTATAAATGGCACCAGTTAAGAACATAAGAATATAAGAAGAGCCCTGCTGGATCAGGCCAAAGGCCCATCTAGTCCAGCTTCCTGTATCTCACAGTGGCTCCACCAGATGCCTCAGGGACACTGGCGTCACTACAGGGGGGGGCGGAGCTGTAAGTTCTGCTGAAATCAGAGCCTCCCTTACACAGAGGAACGAAGCGGCCCCGCCCCCTCACCTTTGGAGTCTCCTGCGCGTTGCTTTCGCTTCCCTGAAAGGCTCCAAAGGTGAGGGGGCGGGGCCGCCTTGTTCCTCTGTGTAAGGGAGGCTCCGATTTCAGCAGAACTTACAGCTCCGCCCCCCCCCTATAGTGACGCCAGTGCTCAGGGAGCACACAAGACAACAAGATACCTGTATCCTGTTGCCACTACCTTGCATCTGGCATTAAGGGATAGCCTATTACTAAAACTAGAAGGTTACTTATCCCCATCATGGCTTGTAACCTGTGATGGACTTTTCCTCCATAAATCTGTCCAATCCCCAGGTGCCATCACCACTTCCTGTGGCAAGGAATTCCACAAACTAATTACACACTGGGTAAAGAAATATTTTCTTTTGTCTGTTTTAATACTCCCTCCGCTCAATTTTAGTGGATATCCTCTAGTTCTAGTGTTGCATGAGAGGGAAAAGAACTTCTCTCTATCCACTCTCTCCATCCCATGCATAATTTTATATGTCTCACAGCACAATCCTACGTAAGGATCCGGCCGGTGGCCCACAGCTGCCCACCAGATCCTGTTCCCTGGCGGCCAGGCTGCTGCTGGGGTGGAGGTCTACTCGGGGAAGGGAATGCTCGTCCCCTTCCCCGAGTGTAAATGGAGGCCGACCCGGATGTCCTCCTCGGATTTCCACCAGCAAAATTCCTAGTGGAAGTAGGAGGAGTCCGTGTAACAGCCCAGCCGCCTGGCGGGGGTCAGGATATGGCCGAGGCCATCCCCTGCCCCCTCCCTGGCCGGCTGGGCCCCTCCCCCACCCGGCAAAACGTCCACCCGACCACCGGATCCTTACCTGGATCCGCTGCTGGGGTGCTCTGTCGATGGAGCAGGGGAGGCCGGCCTTTATGGCACATTTGCGACTACTTATGGCAATGGAACGCTCATTCTGTTGCCGCGTACTTACGGAGGATTGTGCGGTCAGTCATGTCCTCCCTCAGGTGCCTTTTCTCTAGACTGAAGAGCCCCAAACACTGTAGCCTTTCTTCACAAGGGAGGTGCTCCAGCCCACGGATCATTTTGGTCGCTCTCTTCTGCACCTTTTCCAGTTCCACTATATGCTTTTTGAGATGAACTGAACACAATACTCCAGATGCGGCCTTACCATCAATTTGTACAATGGCATAATAATATTGGCCGTTTTATTCATGTACGTGCATGTAAGATGCCACCCAGCAGGTGACAGCTACCACACGAGCGGAATGGCTGCCCACACAGTAGCCATCACCCACTGGGAATGGCTCCAACCTGCGAGGGGTGCTTACATGCACATAGCGGCATCCTGCTACACTTAGGCTTCCGCACCACCCTCAGAACGCCAGTGATGGTACTCCAGAATCATATCT
This sequence comes from Plestiodon gilberti rubricaudatus, assembly GCA_026170595.1. Lineage (NCBI taxonomy): Eukaryota > Metazoa > Chordata > Lepidosauria > Squamata > Scincidae > Plestiodon > Plestiodon gilberti. The sequence continues at coordinate 250,026,947 of JANXHW010000001.1, read as the reverse complement.
GATGCTCTTCCTTTCCAGAACAGATATGAATGCCAGAAAACATACCTGAGACTTCCAATCCCCACAAAAGGCACAATTTGTTTGCTTTCAGTAACCAGTAGTTATGATCAGCACTTCATATGAAGTGCCCTGCTTTATAGGGCACTTCATTTAGAGCTAATAAAATAGTGATTGGATGTTAAGTAAATACTGAGCAAGTATTAAGAACATCAATTTATAAAGTATCACAATTATGCAACACAGCAGTGAGAGTAATTTGTGGATAATTTGAAGAGTGATCCAGAATTCATGTAAGAACTCAGCACATTTTTTATTCTTTATAAATCTGGCTAGGGCTGCTACTATTTTTAAATTACAGTATATTATATATATATATATATATATATATATATATATATATATATATATATATATATATATATATATTCACTTACTTGAAATCAGATAACGTTTTTACCCATGTTGGACCAGATTGAGGTGGGAGGAGGAAGATCTTGGCAGCAGCTGCATGTGCCGAGATCCTATATCCTATACCCCTACCCGGCCCAGATTGCCCCCCAGGAGACTCCTTAGACTTATGCCAGCTAAAGAGCTACCATAGGTCCAAGGAGGCCCACTGGGTACTAGGCAGCTTATGGAAAGGTAAATAAAAAAGTGCTTTACTTACCTCTCCTGGGCTGTTTGTTCGTCGTCGTCCCACCACCATAGCGTACAGCATGTGTGCTGCACGCTGTGTGCTGGCAGGGGATAGGATTGGGCTGTTGTGGTGTTATCCATGTATGTGGCACTTTATAAACAGGTGAGAGGTCTGTCTGTACTGTGAGAAGTCACTGTACTGAGGGGCTTAGAATCTAGAAACAGAGGCAAGGAGACAATAGAGAAAGGGGGAGGCAAGGTAAACAAGGGAAGAATAAGTGCATAGGCTTAATTGCAAATTACAGTTGGGCACTGGCGTTGCTAGAGATGGGGCGGAACGGCAAGTCTTGCACAGCAGTAACCGCTCCGTTCCATGGTGGCCCCGCCCACTCACCATTGGAACCAGTCCAAGCGGAAAAGGCAAAGCGCAGGGAGTCTCCTGCACGTTGCCTTCGCCACTCGACTGGTTCCGATGATGAGTGGTGGGGGCCACCATGGAACGGAGCGGTTACCGCTGTGCAAGACTTGCCGTTCCGCCCCATCTCTAGCAACACCAGTGGAGTTGGGCCAAAGGTGGGTAATAGGAGTGGGTAATGTATTTGGATGGCGCAGCGGGTTAAACCGCTGAACCATAAGCTGTTGATCGAAAGGTCGGCCGTTCGATCCCCGCGACGGGGTGAGCGCTCGTTGCTTGGCCAGCTCCTGCCAACCTAGCAGTTCCAAAGCATGTCAATGCGAGTAGATAAATAGGTACCGCTTGCGGGAAGGTAAACAGCGCTCCGTGTTCCAGCTGCATGCTATGTGCTGCGGCAAGGAGAGTCATGCCGGCCACATGACCATGGAGGCGTCTTCGGACAACGCTGGCTCTTCGGCTTTAAAATGGAGATGAGCACCACACCCTAGAGTCGGACACGACTGGACTTAATTCTCAGGGGATACCTTTACCTTAATGTATTTGGACAAGGAGAAAGAGTATAGCAATCAGAGGTGAAATGTGCTTCACATCTATTGAATCTACGTATGAATGTCTGACTGCCTATATCCTTGAACATCTTGAAGATGCACAATGGAGTTACCAAACACTGTTCATCCAATTATAAAGAGTGATAACTGAGAACCAAACAGCTAGGTAAATGTTCTCTCAACATCTCTTGTACAACATATGCTGCTCTCACACACAGCAAGATCAGGTGGCATATCTACAACCCATGAAAGTGGGCGCATGTATTTCTGTCTCTGAAGGATCTGGTGCTTTGCAATTCATGTAGTTTACCAGAGCCTCCCTGATCCCTTGGGAAAAGAAAGGTTAGAAAGAACTAAACAAAAAATATCCACCACGTCAGACATCAGTTTGGAAAACATGTTAGGTAGTTAACTGAAGTCAAATCCAATGATATTACAGTACATAGTGACTGGAGATTTTGGTATTGTGTGCACCCGGAGAAATAAAATACTTGTATCTCAGAATTTCTAGAGGGATAGTGCTCCAACTAGTTTCCCTGATGTCATTTCTCCTCCCTCTTTTCTGCCTTATTTATTTATTTATTTATTTGAGATTTTTGGCTTACAGATTTTTGGCTTACAGGGTGGCTTACAGCAGATATTAAAACATAAAAACAGTTCAAGCAAACAAAAATCCACAAATTAAAAAGGCACAATAAAAACAGGAAAAAATCATTAAAAAACCTTCCTCCTCATAGGGCCACTGGAAAGGAGTGGGGGAGAAGGCAGACACTTAAGGAGGCAGCTGCAACTCATGGTTTGTTGCTCTGCTTCCTTCTCTTTCTCCTCGGGCTGTTTCTATGGCCCTTCTTGCAATGGGTGAGGGCACAATCCACCCTTTAGGAGAAAACAACAACTCAGCAGCCACTTTCTTCCCACTTCCTTCTCATAACCCTGGTGTCACATCATTTTGGAGGACTTGAAGGTGTGGATATGTTTCCTCTACCTTAACATTGGGGTTCATTTCAGAAGAATAGCAATAACAGCATCATAGCAGCCAATACAATCACAATGCAAGGCAGTATAGTGCAGTAGTTAGAGCACTGGACCTGGCCAGTGGGCTGAATTCAACTGCTCCTTTAACCATCATGTGTGGTTCTTCATTATCTCTCAGCCTAATATTCCTTCCAGGGTTGCTTCAAGGAAAAAAAAATGTGAAGACCCAATGTGCTCCTTGGAGGAAAGTTGATCTAAATATATAATAATAAAGGTATCAACTTGGTTCCCAAGATAAGAGAGCTCTATTCCCACCCACCACCCACCCTAGTCAGATCCAAGTCCTAGTTCAGTTTATTTGGTAAAGGTAAAGGTGACCCCTGACAATTAAGTCCAGTCGTGTCCGACTCTAGGGTGTGGTGCTCATCCCCATTTCAAAGCCAAAGAGCCAGCGTTGTCCGAAGATGCCTCCGTGGTCATGTGGCCGGCATGACTCTCCTTGCCTGACACTCAAATATGACATTTTACTTGACTCTTATAATAGCAGATATGTTGCTACTCCACAGTGAGCATTGGCCGGTCCATTTTTTTAAAAAAGATTTTCTTATAAACTAACATGTAAATGTGAGAGAACTGTCATAATAGTGAGGAACATTAAAAATCTTACACACTATGTGTATCATCCAGGGATTGCACCTATGTTGGTTAACCCATCTGTTGATCAAATAACCCATCTGTTGATGCATCTGTCTTACAAAGTGCACTTACATTGGTGCATCTGCTGTTACACTGGTGCATCTACTATTACACCGGTGCAAAGTTACACAGGATTGCACTGTTATGAAGGAAACGTCCATCACAGGTTACAAGCCCTGATGACTATGTGCTAAAAACCTCTGGGTTTTAGAGGTAGCCTACCTCTGAATGCCATATGCGAGGGAGTGGCAATAGGATATAGGTATAATGTTGTCTTGAGTGCTTGCAGAGACATCTGGAGGGCTGCTGTGAGATACAAGAAGCTGAACCAGATGGGCCCTTGGCCTGATCCAGCAAGGTTCCTCTTATGTTCTGAGTAGGCATGCATAGGATTGGGCTGTGACAATAATTACACCATTGTTAGAAACTGAGATATTATTTTCAATGTATGGATAGGAAAGGGAAATTTAAAGGCATGAAGGCTGCACAGAAACATCTCTGACACGAGCCGTGTTGCTCACAAAACTTTCTTTTCTTTTGGGGGGTCTTTAGCTTAGAAAAGGAAATAAAAAAAATACATATCAGACACTAGTTTGTGTCCTTTTAAAGAAATGTCAAATATTCACTGAGCAGAATGCTTCTGCTTCTGGTTATTCATTCCTCGTCAGAAGTCACTGGACAAAGCTACATGGTCCACCTCACTCTCCACTACCCCCAGTCAGTATTCAATAGCTGAAATTGTTTTACTGTCTTACAGCACAATCCTATGTAACTTTGCACCGGTGTAACAGTAGATGCACAGGTGTAAGTGCACTACTGTTACACCGGTGCAAAGTTAAACAGGATTGCGCTGTTAGACTCAAAGAGAAACTGGAAAGGTTTCCCTCTGCCTCACTGTCTTTCTCTCACTCAACTTCTCACTGATGCAGATCTCTGACTTTTCATCTGCTACCTTGAAAACATGTCTACCGCGGTAATTATTCCAAACTGAAAAGAAAACATGACATGACATACTGCACCATTCTTTAATCATTATAAATCATTTGTATGCCTTTGAAAGCTCTTTTGTATCCATGCTTAGTTTGTACCCTATCAGTAGCATAACCACAGGTAAGGTGAGTCAGGCAACATCTCACCTTGCCTTGAGTTACGCTACTGATGGAACCGAACAAAAGAAATTAGCAAAAAAATTCTACTCTGACTTCAGTGTTAAATGGAAACAGATATTAGTATGAGTATGAGTATGTATATACCGCTTTCCACAAAAAAATAGTTCCCAAAGTTTTTTATTTAGCAAAATAAATCCATAAATGGTTCCCTTTCCCCAAAGGACTCACAGAAGTGACACCAGGAACAGCCAATGGAAAAACAAAACAAAACACCATGCTGGTGTGAAAAGGGACGGTTGCTCTCCCCCTGCTAAATATACAAGGCCACCACTTTGAAAGGTGCCTCTTTGGCTGATACAGCATCTCTCTGCATTTCTGTAGGCAGTCCAGCCCTTGTTCTAAGACCGTTCCACACATGTCAATTTGTTGTAAGCACCCCAAGGGTACAAGTGATTTTAGCTCATTTTGATTTGGTGAGCAGACACCTAGCTCCAAGGCCAAAGAAAGCACCAGAGAGAGAGAGAGAGAGAGAGAGAGAGAGAGAGAGAGAGAGAGAGAGAGAGAGAGAGAGAGAGAGAGATATCCGCGTTTGCGGAGGTGCCAAAAATAGAGCTCTGACAGACCAGTGCTGGGATTAAAAAAAAGATCTTTTACTTCGCTAGCAAAGGACACAAGTTGCGAGGCAAAATGTGTAAGGTACATAATTGATACAAAGGATTATATACATTTCATTATTTCATTTAGAACAATGGAAGACATTGTGTACAATGCACATCCAAATGCGATATGGTCATGAGAAGGCAGGTACTACTCTGGCTTTCATTTAGCAGCTTCGGCCACATGTTCACAAAACAGCCTCTGCTCTTTTTACAGTAAGTACGGAGCTTAATTCACAACCGTGGGATGCATCAGTTCCTTATTGACCTGTGAATGCATGAACAGCTTTAGGCCCATAAAATGCTGAGACAAAAGAAAACCTATGCCTAGACAGCACTATGGATTCCCAATGGCTGGGCTGAGTGGAGCGAGGGGGAGATGCAGGTAGGAACACTGTTTTATTAAAGATGACTGTTTCAGTGAGAAAGGAAGAGAGAGAAGGGAGAGATTAGTAGAGCTGCTGAGTGCGCACAGAGAGAACAGATGTTGGAGGTTAATGGAGCATTAGAAAAAAACCGGGAGGGAATCAACGTTTTCTAATACCTGCCATGGCTTTTCAAGTCACACAGGGTTCTTTGCAGGGAAGCACAAGGTGTATTCTCAGTCGGAGGTTTAGAGCTAGACACTTCTTGGTCTTGTTTAGCATAAACGAGTTTCAAGAGTGACTCCTTGAGCTCAGTGTGATCTTAATGCATCATAAACACGACATGCTGCCATTTTACTGCCACATTTTTAACACAGCTATGGCATCTCCCTAAGCATTGTAAAAGTCAAAGGGAGGAGGTGGGAGATGACTGCTCCCCGATCAAATGTCTTGCTGTAATGCAGCACTGAGGCACAGTCGGAGTGGTGTCTGTGGACATTCCAAGAGAAAATCTTCTGTAGAGAAAACTATATAAATAATGGTGATGATAGGTGATTTTTAGTCAATGGCAATTTGAACTTGTCCACATCACACAGAGATAGTATAGTCAAAACCAACCAGTAGGAAGGTGCAGCAATGATGTGTGTGTGTGTGTGTGTGTGTGTGTGTGTGTATAGATAGATAGATAGATAGATAGATAGATAGATAGATAGATAGATAGATATAGAAGGTGCAGCAATGGTGTGTATATATATATTCTCCATCTAGGACTGTTCACACTTTAAGTTGTATCTGGGCATACGTTGCAGTGGAAGTGACTGTACCCATATTCATTTTCACAGATCAACAAACCGTGTACACTATACACAATATACACAATTCAATATACGGTACACATTGAATGGAATGTGCAAATAATCATACTCAGGTACAGATTAACAGTGATTGTACCTGGTACTGGTACACAGATGTACCCAGGTACAATTTAACATATGAACAGCTGTTTTGGTTGGCGGTGAAAAGCTTATTTTACTTGGAGAAACATGCTTTAGTTCAGCTAAGGGGTACAGATGTGGGGTGATGGCAGAGGGTACGGAGCGGGCTGAAGGGGGTGGATGTGGAAAATGCATACACCAGATCCTATCCTTCATTTTCCAGCCTGTCCCCCTTCCTTTCCTTGGACATACACCAGCTACGTAGCTGGTGTGAGTCCAAGGAGATCCATAGGTAGCCAGAAGGCCTACCAAGGGCTAAATTAAAAAATATATACTTCTCATTGACCTTCTGGTTGCCTGTCCCCCACAATAGCATGCAGTGCGTGCTCCTTTGACATGGCTGTGTGCTATAGCTTGGTGGAGACTAGGGTCGGGCTGTAAGTCTTGTAGTCCATACTTGTTCCTCAGTTCTTTTATTGCCTGAACCCTTTGCAGATAGTGACAACCATGGAATCAGCATGGATAATGAAGTCTACACACTGCCAGAGCTGGGTCAGCACCATGGGTGACCATACTTGAATCTAGACTAGTGGTTGGAAGGTCAGCTAGGTCTGGTCACCACACCTCCAAAAGGATATAGTGGAACTGGAAAAGGTGCAGAAAAGAGCAACCAGAATGATTCGCGGGCTGGAGCACCTCCCTTATGAGGAAAGGCTACAGCGTCTGGGGCTTTTCAGCCTAGAAAAAAGGCGCCTGAGGGGGGACGTGATTGAGACGTATAAAATTATGCATGGGATGGAGAGAGTGGATAGAGGGAAATTCTTCTCCCTCTCGCACAACACCAGAACCAGGGGACATGCACTAAAATTGAGTGGAGGGAGAGTTAGAACAGACAAAAGAAAATATTTCTTTACCCAGCGTGTAATTCATCTGTGGAACTCCTTGCCACAGGATGTGGTGATGGAACCTGGCCTAGATGCCTTTAAAAGGGGTTTGGACAGATTCGTGGAGGAAAAGACCATCACAGGTTACAAGCCATAAGCAACCTCCTGGTTTTAGAAGTGGGTTTTCTCTGTGCCAGGTGCAAGGGAGTGTCAACGGGAAACAGGTTATCTTGTTGTCTTGTGCTCCCTGAGGCATCTGGTGGGGCCACTGTGAGATACAGGAAGCTGGACTAGATGGGCTTTTGGCCTGATCCAGCAGGGCTCTTCTTATATTCTTATGGTTTCTAAGGTCAGTGGCCTGAAGTGTGGAAGGCAAGCTCTGTTGGCAAGGGTAGTCCAGAGGGTCAGGCTTCCATAGCTTCCCTGAGCCAATTCAGAGACTTTGTTCTTACTGCCTAGATTGCCAATGCTTGGGCCAAGTACTGCATACTCATATTCTTTCTGTACCTGAAGGTTTGAAGGAATGACCACCACCACCCCTCTAGTTCCTCATTAGACCTGCTCTCAGCCTCAGCTCATGAGGTTCCTGATTCAAGCTCCTGATCCCGAACATGCAGCACAAACCACATCTTTTCTGGGTATCTGCTAAACCTTATTTATCTTCCCTCATTTCTCCCCCCCCCCATTTTGCACAACCTTATAATATTTGGCAATTTCAGGAAAGAAACACAGTGTGAAAAAAGAAGCTGTGAAAAATTAAGTCAAAATGTACTTCATAATAGTTGCCTAATTTGATCTACCTGAAAAAAATGAATCTGCAAAACAAGGCTTAAAATATGAACACCAAGTTAAATACCGTATGTTGCTTGAGAACTTGTCTCATCAGTAAGGAAATTCCCAGATGTTCTCTCTTTTTCATTTTTGACATCCCCCTTCTGTTTCTTTCAACCAGCGGTTTCTCATCCTGCTGTCTCAGGTGTGTTTGCTTAAATGCTGTCATCTCTAGTTAATGATAAATAAAACACTTTCTAAAAGAATACAGAAGGCAAATGTTATTTTTCTTCAGAAATTATCTTCTGAAACAAAACCTTTTGTGTCCCCATGGTTAAGGCAGATCTGCATAATTCCTGTTCTTTAAAAAAAAAAAGCCACTGACTAAAAGATGAAAGAGTTTAATACATTAGAAGTTTATTTGATTTGGAGTGACTGTCTACAACAGTGGTGGCCAACCTTTCAATATGAATGCTGGCCCTTTAAATAGTTGTATAGGTGAGGGAATTTCAGCAAGTGCAGCTGCTTTAGCAGCACCATCAGCACTTACAGCTGCCAAGATTCTGCCTTCTGCACAACTCTTAAGAACACAGAGGCCCTAATGGTGGAAGGTTGGCCACCCCTGGTCTACAAGTATTTCAGGGGTATAAATATGCAGGAAAACAATGAATGATGGGCTGATCTCAGCAGGTCTAAGTGGGATTAATAAAAGCGACAGAACAATGGAAAATTTAAGGGCTTATCTAGACAGCAGTTGCTGTCATGTTTGGTGAGTGTCCTGAAGAGAAGCAGGTACATTTTCTTCTTAGATCTCATTGTGTCATTATTGTGTGGTATACACAGACATACGCATGTAGACGTGACCCATAAAACACCCTCTGCTGAAAGCAGCCCTCATTAATAAAGTATGTAGACTTTTCCAGAGACATAATCTAAAATTGTAAAGTGGTCCAAAGTTATCAAAGGTCAACATTTTGCAGGATCCAGCGTTCTTGAGCTGACAATGCAACAATACTTTTTGATGTCATTTGTTCTAGAGGAGGCAAAGAATAAAGCTTGATAGGCTGACAAAACACAGTCATGCAAAGCATTTCAGAGTTTTTCAGAATGCAAAGGTGGACTGTTGAGTTCAGCTTTGAAATTCAAGGGTATAATTAGCGAATGAGAATATGTATGTATTGCAAGGATTCTTTCAAGGCTATGACTACATCATCATTAATTATCCAATGATCTGCATGTTCATATTTCCCTGCAAAAGGCTAAATGTCTGTTCAATGTAAATCTTAAGGAAACAGAAGCAGTAGTTTTGGATGTTGCACTTTCTGCTTGTATAGAATCTTGCCTGGACTTATTTTGCTCTGTCCTTCAGCCATGTACTTTCTTAAATTGTTGTGTACAAGTTTTGTAGGCTATTAACAGCCCATTCCAACCCAAGTGCTAAGCAGCCCAAGTCAGACCTAAAATCAGCCTAAGTCGTTTAGGTTGAAGTTAGGTCTGGAATGCAACCATTTAGGGCGAAGTTAGGTCAAAGTTAGGTCGAAGTTACGACCAAAGGACTAAGAACAGCCCATTCCAACCCAAGGGCTAAGCAGCACAAGTCAGACCTAAAGTTGACCTAAAAGTGGGCGGAACATGGGCGGACCGTGGGTGTAACGGGGGCGGCAACCAATTAACGTTGGATTCCAGACCCTGGCAAGCACAGACACGCCCCCTCCAACACAAATGCTGACACAAAATTTAGGTCGACCAAAAAGGTGGACCCAAATTCGAGGAGACCCATAGGAGCCATTTTACCTTACCCACTCCAGCCCTCTCCTGAAAAGTTCTAACACCCTACTCCTGAGTTAGGTCACAGTTAGGACGGAGTTGGGCCTGCTAGGTCTGGAAACCGACAGAGTTATGCCTAAGATAGGGAGCCTATCAGCACCCAGCCCCACCCAGCCTCATTCCCACAAAAGCCCAGCCCCAGACCTCCAGTCTCTCTCTCTCTCTGAGCACGTGGCGTGGGGTTCTGTCCCTCACAGCCACAAAGTGGGACTTTGTTGGTGGAGGGCAAAATTCACAAACACCCCACTTCTCTCTTCTCCTATCTGCCTCCCTCTAGGGCAGAGAGGGCTGTTCTGGCTGTGGCCAACCTGTTTACAGCTGTGCCTGGGCAGCTGCCTCCATGCAAGTGTTTGCTAACCCATGTCTTTCTCCCAGCCCCTCTTCCCCCCCCCCACAGGCAACAACACCAGCAGGTAAGAGCAGGGTTTGTGCTGACATGTGGTCTGACTGCTGCCTCTTTGCATTTAGAAATATAGGAAGGATACATGCCTCTTTACCAATGTGTTGTCTCATAGCTGCCTGCATAGCCTGCCATGATATGCCTCTCTACCAATGTCTTGTCTCATAGCTGCCTGCATAGCCTGCCATGACATGCCTCTCTACCAATGTCTTGTCCCATAGCTGCCTGCATAGCCTGCCATGACATGCCTCTCTACCAATGTGTTGTCTCATAGCTGCCTGCTTTGCCTGCTATGATATATGGGATACATGCCTCTTTACCACTGTTGTGTCTGATTGCTGCCTGTAGTAATGTGAGCAGACAATGCCACAAGTGTGGAACTGTTAGCCTTATGTAGACACCAGCTGTTCCCCCCCCCCTTTTCTCCACAGGGTCTACTGACAGGTCAGTATTGCTAGGTTTGCCATGGTTGTGACCCCCAAGTTGTGTTGTTGTCTCTCTCTTTGACCCTTTCCCCTTACAGGATCATGCTTGCCTTACACCCAGGTAAGCAGCTCCGACCATGCTATGTGTGTCACACCTATCAGCTGTGTTTTATTTCTCTCCCTGCAGGCTTTTGCAACCCACACACTGGCTTGTCTTCAATGGTGACTGCTTCCACATACCAGCTGACATGTAACTCCCCCTTGTTTTTTGTCTCCCCAGGAACGTCCACTACCACCTACCTTCCTGGGAGCACCCATGGGGCTGCAGTCTGGTTGCCCCACTGTCGTCTGCCTCGATGCTGCCAGAGGTCAGGGAGCTAGCCCTGCAACCCTCCTCAGCTGCCGGCGCTGCTGCTGCTCCACCTCCCTGGCTGTTGTTCTTGCTGCCCCTCCCCTTTCTATGGAGCAGGCTGTGGTTCCATAGGGGAACAGCCAGCGTCTCCAGGTCCATGGGGCACGTGTGCTGCTGCTGCTTTCAGATTGGCTGCTGTAACTACCCCTGGCAGCCTCGCCTGGCCATCTCTGCTAACGTTCCAGAACAATAAAGACGCCCCTCGGGCAGCGCCCCAGTGAAACATATGTGCCCAGTGTTTACACAAGCATTGCCCCACACACACAGACAGCCCCCAGCACTGAAGCCCCTACATGAGTCCCATCCAGGGACTGCCATGGCCTTCCCTGGGAGAACACAGCAGGGGGGCTGCCAGACCCCTATGGCACAGAGGGGAGGGGGGAGTCAGGGGGGCCTCTCAGGCAGGCAAACAGTGACAGCCAGGGTGTCCGCCCGTAGTGCAGGCGCCTCTGTCGAAGGTCCGCCCGTAGTGCAGGCGCCTCTGTCGAAGGTCCGCCCGTAATGCAGGCGCCTCCGTCGAAGGTCCGCCCGTAATGCAGCCACTTCCGCCCAAAGTCTGTCTGCATAAGAGGCGCCTGTTTATACATCACCTTCATCTGCGGAGCGCCCCCTGTGTCCCTGTCGGTCTCTGCAGACCCCTCTCTCGGAATCTGTCTCCCACCAGCCTTGTTGTCTGTCTGTCTTTGACCCACCCATGCCCCTCCCCAGCACCCCCTGTCTGCCTGCCTGTGTGTCTGCCTCTCCTCCCACTCCCTGATGATGGCTGTTGGCCACCCCCCACCCTGCCAGAGCGCCTGCCGTGAGGCGCTGTCGTCGCCCCATCTGGGGGTGTGATGAGCTGTGTGAGCCCTTCACGCTCGCAGCAGACAAGCCCAAGGCATCTCTTGGTCTTGGCCGGGGCACAGAGCAGCAGGCACGCCGGGATGCCTTCTTTGTGGACATTGCCCCGGCCTTGGAGGCCCAGGGCTTCAGGCAGCGCACAGGCGAGTCATGTCAGAGGCAGTTCCAGTCCTCATGAGACCCCCCTTGTGTGTGACGTTCCCACCCCCCTCCCCTTCCCTTCCCTCCCCTCCCCCGCTCACCCCCCAGTGCAGCCTCAACGTGGCTTGGGGATGGCATCGCCTTCTGCAGGAGGGAGGGGACGGCCACTCTCCCCTGCAGCAGGTGGCTGATGCACAGGGTGCCCTGTGGCGGCTGGGCTCAGGCACCTCGCTCACCTGTCACCTGCCCTGCGCCCACCACATGACTGGCGCAACCCCCCTGCCTGCAGTCAGCCCCTTTGCGACTGGGCTGCAACAGACCCTGCGGCAGCTGCCATGGATGGACGCTGACACATGCAGACAGAGGCCTGCACATGCCTGAGCCAGACACGGAGCCTGGAGAAGAGCCTGCCTGCCTGGGAGGTAAGTGTTGCCTGGATCCTGGGGTGGTGCTGGGCCACAGAAACTGCAGCCTGCCTAACTCAGGCATAACTCTGACCTACCTCAGGCATAACTTCTGCCTAACTTAGGCTGCACTTAGGCCACACTTATGCCTGACTTGGAGAGGAGTTGGGTTGGAATGGGCTGTAAACCACCTCTGTTTCTACCACATACAGTAAGTAGTTATACATCTATAGCAGGTAATGTGATTTTTTTCTGGTTTCAGCTCTATCATGTACACAACGGGTAGTCTCAAATATGCCATGGCTTTTGATCATGCCGAAAAAAGCTATATAGATGGGAGGTATTAATTTATAATTATTTTGCTTTTAGAACATTGCAGGATGTATTTGGGACATGAGAACAGGCTTGCTAAGGGAAGCACGGCAAGATTAAAAGATGCTATCTTTCTCCCCCTTGGTTGAAAATTACTTCCTAGATAAAAACTGCAGATTCAAGGAAAAAGTTTAAACTGTTGGTTAGTTTTCTCCTATGAGGCCATACATCAACTTTGATGGAACGGAGCTGACCTGGTAGCATGTTCTCTCTCCCTCTCCCATGTACTCTTACACCAAAAGGGCAGCAAATTTTTCCAAATTGAAACTAGAAATGTTTCATGTTGCAGACAGGCATGGCTGTGCTTGTCCTACATTTAGATAGGAGCCCACATAGTAGTTCCATTCCTAATAGGAGGAAAAAGACAGTCCTCGAGCCACTGATATTGAAATAGTCTCATTAACTTCAATTAGGTTACTGTAGAACAAGTGATGTGAGAGGAATACTGCTCGAGAGAGTGAAATTCCATAAAGCATATATATGACTGACAATGTCACAAAGTTCTAAGTAAACACAGATCTGCCAAAGACTTTCTAATTAAAGCAGTTGGCCAAAGTGGTTAGCAATGCAAGTAAAACTGGGATCCGATCAGACCAGTTGCATATGTTAATATATCCACAAATTTCATCATTTAATTTTACGAAAGTCAGAAATAACTAGGCTTACCATCCGTCCCGGAAAGGACGGTCCTGGAATCCGGCCTTAGGTCCCGGAACCATCCCGGAACCATTCTGTGCCTGTTGGTATGCCTCTGTGCCGCCGCCATTTCTAAAATGTAAAAGAAAAGCGGCGAGGGAGGGGGACCATTTTCCGAGCCAGCCCAGGAGGGGGCAGGGATGGTGGCTGCCATATCCTCGTCCCTGTTCTGGCCGGCGGCCTTTACACGGTCTCCTCTTACTTCCGCCAGCTAAATAGCTGGCGGAAATCTGAGGAAGCCCATTGGGGCCGGGCCACACTACACTGGGGGAAGGGGACAAATGTCCCCTTCCCCCGGGTAGATCTCCAGGCCAATCTCAATTGGCCCGGAGCGAGGATAGGATCCCCATCGTGGCCCGCTGGATAGTTAGGCAGGATTGCTCTCTCTCGCTCTCTTTCTCTCGCTCTCTCTGTCTAACTATCCAGCGGGCCATGATGGGGATCCTATCCTCGCTCACTCTGTGTGTGTGAGAGAGAGAGAGAGAGAGAGAGAAACATAAGAACATAAGTACATAAGAAGAGCCCTGCTGGATCAGGCCAAAGGCCCATCTAGTCCAGCTTCCTGTATCACACAGTGGCCCCACCAGATGCCTCAGGGAGCACACAAGACAACAAGATACCTGTATCTTGTCGCCACTCCCTTGTACCTGGCACAGAGAAAACCTACTCCTCCAACCAGGAGGTTGCTTATCCCCATCATGGCTTGTAAGCTGTGATGGACTTTTCCTCCATAAATCTGTCCAATCCCCTTTTAAAGGCATCCAGGCCAGGTGGCATCACCACATCCTGTGGCAAGGAGTTCCACAAACCAATTACACACTGGGTAAAGAAATATTTTCTTTTGTCTGTTTTAATACTCCTGGATGTCCCCTAGTTCTAGATGAACCTTAAACTTTCTATTTACTACTACTGCCTAACAGTAAATGACTGGAGAACATTCTTGAATTCTGTGTACTCTATACCCAAGTCTTTCTACATTTAAACATGGCTTTCAGAGCAGTGCACTCTCAGATGCCGGCCTTTCGGTGGTTCTGGTGCAGTCAACAGATATAAAAGATCACACAAAGTTATTCCTATCCAATCGGCAATGTTATTCTCTCTCTACAGTTAGAAGGCTAGGATTTTTGTTTAAAGTGACAGTGGCAAAGCTTCAGCTCTCATAGAGGAGTTCAAAGTTTTATTGAAGTTCCCACTGAAGTTTATTATGTGAAGGATTTTTTTCTTTTCTTTTTAGTTTTAATCTGTATCTTCACTTCAAATCTCCAGGTAACATTTTGCTGCTTTTATCATCACTTCAGTTCTGTGCCTCCTGGGTTTTCCAGAGACTCGAATCTATGGCGTTCGTGCATGTGTGTGTGTGTGTGTGTGTGTGTGTGTGTGTGTGTGTGTGTGTGTGTGTGTGTGTGTGTGTGTGTGTGTGTTTGGAGAGGTTTTGTTATCACTGAAGAGATAGCATCAGAGGCTCAGACTATTTTAGCTCCCTTGGAAATGCAATTTTGAATACCTCTGGCAGAAAAGAAGAACAACACAGAATGCCTCCTTCAGCGAAAACATCCTCCATTATCCTTTTGTGAAAAACATATGCACCAAGTAAATCTTTCTAAAATTAAAAAGTGTGTTAAAAGGACTCAGACGGCTAAACTCCTCAGGGTTTTTTTTTTTTAATACGGTATATAGATTATTATTCCTTGTGCACAAATTCACTTTTGGAAAAAAAGATGAGGACCATCTCCTTTTTAACTCAGCTGAAACAGCATATTGTATTAACATGAAAATGGGCATTTTTTCAGGCAGAAACATTCAATTGTTTTTCAGTAGATCTGAGCTTAGGAGACTGTCAGCGCAATCCTGACTAAGGATCTGGCCGGCGGCCCAGGGCCGCCCGCTGGATCCTGAGCCTGGGCTGCCCATCGGCCTGCGGCCCGGAGGTCTACTCATGGAAGGGGACGCTCATCCCCTTCCCCGAGTGTAAACCGGGGCCGGCCCTATTGGCCTCCTCGGATTTCCACCAGCTAAATAGCTGGCGGAAATAAGGAAGCCATGTAATGGCCTAGCTGGCCCAATGGGGATGGGGATATGGCCGATGCCATCCTCCTCCCCCTTCCAGGCCAGCTACACCAATGGCCCCACTCCCTTGCCAGCTGACATGCACCCGCACCCGCCGGATCCTTACCTACCTTCTCCGACTGCTGTCTGGGCATTCCGGAGATGGAGTGAGGGAGGCCGGCCTCTGCGCTGGCTTCCCTTGCTCCAGAGTAGTCGCGAACGTGCTTTACGGTACTTTCGCGACTGCTTCCGGCGATGGAACGCTCGTTCCGTTGCTGGCACCTTTTCCAGGATTGTGCCCTGATATGCTCATGGCTCCAAACAAGTTTATATAAGAACATAAGAAGAGCCCTGCTGGATCAGGCCAAAAGCTCATCTAGTCCAGCTTCCTGTATCACACAGTGGCCCCACCAGATGCCTCAGGGAGCACAAGTCAACAAGATACCTGTATCCTGTCGCCACTCCCTTGCACCTGGCACAGAGAAAACCCACTTCTAAAACCAGGAGGCTGCTTATGGCTTGTAACCTGTGATGGTCTTTTCCTTCATGAATCTGTTCAAACCCCTTTTAAAGGCATCTAGGCCAGGTGCCATCACCACATCCTGTGGTGATTTATACTGACTTACAAACTGCTTTTGTGAAGAAAAGGACCAGAGAGTGTCATGGTTCCACTTGGGAAGAGAAGGAGCTGAAGTGTGTAGGTTAGCTTCTGTTTCTGGATGCTTACTTGCCTATTTGTTGGGGATGAAGCATCTTCCTTATCAGGAGAAGGAATCTGTGTAGGGATTGGATGGGAGAAAATAAACAAATAAATATAAAGTTATGTTGTCCAAAAGCCTGACTATTCTTTTTGTGGACATCGCAGATTGTTTCAACTTCAGTTGGAAAGTATGGATGAGGAATTCATGATCAGCTAAAACATTTCACCTTATCTGTTTCTCCAAGAGAATAAGGACTATTATTAAGATAATATGTGTTTTAGGCAAGGTTTTTAAAAAGTACTGTTTTACTTTCTGTTTACTGCTCTAATAACTATGTACTAGGTCAGACAGTCTGCAGCACACACCTACAAGTCTGCATATAATCTGCCCAGTCTTCAGAAGGTCCCGGGTTCAACCTTCCACTAGTAGCGCTAAGAAAGATGCCAGAACCTGAAACCCACTGAGTTGCTGCCCGCCTGTGTAGACTATACTGAGGGAGGCTGGACCCGGGCAGGCGGCTTCCTGGGTTCAGCTTTCCATTCACAAATTCCCTCCCTTTTCAGATCGCTCCGTCTTCTACAGCACGGTCTCTGCTTGGAAATGGGCACACCGAATCGCTGAACAAGCTCTCATGTGGAATGGGTACAGGAGGTTGTTTACAGTCGGTGAAAACCTTCAGTTCTTCTCCTAAGTCCATGGAGATAAAAGAACAAAAAGTTCACAATGGGAAAGTTAGATGCCTGGCACCTGGCCTAGATGCCTTTAAAAGGGGTTTGGACAGATTCATGGAGGAAACGTCCATCGCAGGTTACAAGCAACCTCCTGGCTTTAGAAGTAGGTTTTCTCTGTGCCAGGTGCAAGGGAGTGACAACAGGAAACAGGTTATCTTGTTGGCTGTGTGCTCCCTGAGGCACCTGGTGGGGTCACTGTGAGATACAGGAAGCTGGACTAGATGGGCCTTTGGCCTGATCCAGCAAGGCTCTTCTTATGTTCTTATGTTCTTAAGGACCTTCTAAATGTTATCAATCTGATACTGAAAAAAAAATTGAGCCAACGTCTTACAACTGAACTTATAATGCCACTTCTTGACCTGAAGGAAGACTCTTGACTCTTCCTGTGCTTTTAAGAGCTGTTTAATAGAATACTAGAAATAATGATAATGTTCTGCTGGTTTTGCGGTTCTCCAGCTACTATAGATAGGAGCAGGAGAAAACGGTGATAACGAAATAAAAATAAAAGATACTGCTTTCTGCAAAAAAATATGTGAATAAAATAAAACCATGTAATGTTGTATCATTCTTAATCTGCTGACACTATACAACCTATACCACCTACCTATAGTACACTTTTAAAGTGGTTACAGTTGATAAAAATGGGGAAAATTTCGAATAAAAACACATAGCACCACTTTCTGCTATTTCATTTTGGTTAAACACCAAAATCTGTGAAAAAAAATTTCTCCCACCTTTAACTATAATCTTACAGACTTGAGATTCTATTGAATACCCAGAATCTTCATAAGGAAAGATGAACAATGTCATCTCTTTTGAAAAGCACCATAATCCATATACATTAGGACTGCAAACCTGTACACACTTTCCTGGGAGCAATTCCCATTGGACACAATGGGATTAATTTTCTGAGTATATTAGCCTAGGATTGTGCTGTAAAACACATGTAAAAGGTGATTTTCAGTCCAATTTTATGTTTTGACTCTGCTGCTTGAACTAGCGTTCTGGCGGTGGAACACACTTTAGGATATCGTGAATGTTGGTACAGAAGTTCGTTGATGAGCACCCCATATATGGTGGCGGTCAGGAGAGGCTCCATTAATGTAGATATGTTGGCAGGGTGGGCAGAATCAGTGGCGTCGCTGTGGGTGAGGCGGAACGCTAAGTTCCACAGCATGCTGACCCTCCCTTACTCACCGGCACGAGGCGGCCCCGCCCCCTCGCCATCGGAGCCGTTCAGTGAGGCGAAGGCAATGTGCAGGGAGTATCCTGTGTGTTGCCTTCGCCCCACTGAATGGCTCTGAAGATGAGGGGGCGAGGCCGCCTCGTGCCAGTGAGTAAGGGAGGGTCAGTGCACTGCGGAACTTAGCATTCCGCCCCACCTACTGCAATGCTACTGGGCGGAATGGGGGAGGAAAAGAAACATGTCGAAGTGAGGTGGTGCATACTGGTATAAGCAACTTGCACTGGGTTGCTATTGCCTCCGGATCCTCCCAATGCTCCTCAGACTTGTGCCAGCTATGCTGCAGGTGCAGGTTGGAGGAGACCCATTGGTGATTGAATGGGTAAGGGAAAATATTTTTGAAATATTTTCTGAAATTCTGAAATATTTTCCCTTACCCCTTAATATAAGACACTGTCTTATTTTTGGGGAAACATGGTATGTAGGCTTGTAGGAAAATATATACACTTTCCTGGGACTAGGTCCCACTGAACACAATTGAGTTGACTTTTAAGTAGACATACGTAAGACTGCACTGTTGATCATTGTTTTGCATTAGAGCTTGATTGTCAAGGCTTTCTCCCCAGAAACTCTGAGAAGTTCTGTAAAGAGAGCTAAAAAAAAAAATCTCCAACAAGATTCCAAGCATCTACACAAAATGAATTCTCAATCTCATAAAAATCCAAGCAATTTACAATGGAATCAAGTAGTCATTGCTCCCCCCCCCCCACAGCCCAATCCTATCCTTTCCCTATGCCAAAATAGGCTGTGCTGCATGCTATGGTGGTGGGGAGGCAATCAGGAGGCTTGACAGGCTCTGTAAGTAAGTGTAAAGTGATTCACATTGGGGCAAGAACCCAAAATTTCACATATACGCTAATGGGTTCTGAGTCTTACTTTCGGGGAGGACTTATATTGACGAGTGCCAGCAAAAATCATGCAAAAGTGACGGTAGGTCTTACTTTCGGGAGAGGTCTTATTTTCGGGAAAACAGGGTAGTTAGAATCATCTATATATTCAAGAGACAAAAGACTTGAAAAGTGCAACTCGAATGTGTAAGTGACAGAGAGGGAGTTTTTGAATACAGTATGTTCTCTCGTCCTTGACTTTTGGAGTCCTGACTGAGTCAGTAGCTGCAAATCCTAATTGATATCAACAGTACCATGATTAGAAAATAAGTTGTTGGAAGATCCTGGAACAATCTCAGAATCTACCACTGTTCTGAAATAACCAATACAAAGCTACGAGATAAACAAGATCCAATGGATATGGAGATGACAGCAAGATCACAGATATGCAAAGCACTGCAGAGATTTCCTAGAGCATAATGTGTGGGGGCAATCCCCAACATATGGAAAGATCTGCAACAAGTGCAACAGACTTAAGTATTTTGGAAGAGTTTGCAAGCCAGAGCAACATGTGCAATGCCATAAACAGATGGCATACACTTTATTCAATGACAAAAATGACAAAAATTCTTCATTGGAAAGATGCAAGTAAAAAACACAGTACTGGGGAACAAATTTTCTGTAGAAAAGTGTGGAATAATATTGCATTCATTGTTGGTGAAAAGAAAATTAAACATGTATACTTAAGAGAATAAGGACGTTAAATTCTGAACATGTAATGGGGCTCTCATTCCACCTATAGGTGTTTGTGAATTAGAAATTAGACACAGGGGAAATATTGTAATAGTTCAGTTTGTAATTGTGCAAGTAAAAGAAGTGCCTATTTTTGGATTAATAGCATGCAAAGCTCTTTGTTTAATTCAGATTGCTGCTGAGTGTTGAATCATAAGTATCACAGAAGAACAATTCCCAGATGGATTTCAAGGTTTAACGAAGTGCCAACAGAATACAAAGTAGACCTGGTTGTACTTCATTTCCCCACCAGTTATGCTTTGAAGAGCATGCTTGCCTTAAGAAAGAGAATGATAGAGAAATGAAACAGATTGGTTGTTGTATCAAACTTCAGAGGCAACTACTTGGGTTAATTCCTTAGTTAGCATAGTAAAAAGGATGGATCCCAAAAGCTTTTGTCTAGATCTGAAAATTAAATAAATATATTAACATGTGCACGGACCGTGTCTATTCCATGGGTGATTTTCTGAGCACGTTCCAAAATGAACCGCTGCTCTCCAACTGCTGTACTTTCTTAAATATTTTTCACCATTTTTTTTTTAATTTGTGCACTAGCTGGAAGGAGAAACCTGCAGTAAAATGTTGTGTGGCAGCTGTACAGACTCCTGGCAAGGGAAGTATAGGCTGTGATTAACAAACAGTCAGGGCTGAATGGGAGCTGTGAACATAGAGAAGAGCCTTGCTGGATCAGACCAACAGTCCAGTCTAATTCAGCAACCACTGTGGCCAACCAGATGCCCCTGGGCAGCCCAGAAGTGGGTCATGTAGGAAATAGCCCTCTCCCACTGTTGCTTCCCAGTAACTTGTATTCAGAGACAGATAGCCATCATGATGGTGCCGTTGATGGCTTTGTTCTACATGAACTTGTCTAATTCCCCTATTAAAGCTGTCTGAGCAAGAGGCCACCATCACACCTTGGGGCAGTGAATTCCATGAGTATGTATTTATTTACAGCAGAGGTTCTCAACCTGTGGTACGCGTACCCCCAGGGGTACACGGGCCACAGGTTGGGGGTACACAAGATGCTCCCCTGCGTACCCCCTCCCCAAATCCCCCCCAAAGCGAAAAAGTGCTTTTTCGGCCTGCGGCGTGGCCGAGCGGGTCCTCCAGCTTGCGCCACAAGCCGGAGGGAAAGGCTACTGCCCTGCCGAGTTTTACAGTATTTGTAGGCTGCTTCTCCACCAAAAGGCACCTACAGCAGCTTACAACATAATAAACCATAGGATAGATAGATGATTGATAATTAAAACAGCACAACAACAGAGATACTAAGATCCAGAAGGAAGTTTAATTATAATATAATGATCCTTCATTTACCTGTGATCACAGATAGGAGAAATTAATTGTCTGAAGAGGTACTGTAGTGGAAATTGCAGAAGATCTGGCAAGGAGATGGCAGTGTTGACAGTTTTCACTTGTTTTGACACGTCAGGGAAGGATGGGGTTAACAGCCAGGACTTGGATTGCAGTGGGTGTGGTCCACAGTTGCAACCAATAATGGAATGATGAGGACTTTAAAAATAAAAGCAGCACCAGCTAGAGCATCAAAATAATATAATATAATAATATACAGTATTTATATACTGCCTTTCTTGGTCATTGGATTTCTCCTCTGACTAATCTAAGGCAGTGTACATGGGC
The DNA here is from genome assembly GCA_026170595.1 of Plestiodon gilberti rubricaudatus. NCBI lineage: Eukaryota > Metazoa > Chordata > Lepidosauria > Squamata > Scincidae > Plestiodon > Plestiodon gilberti. The sequence continues at coordinate 250,005,459 of JANXHW010000001.1, read as the reverse complement.
AGGCTTTCCTAACCCCCCCCCCCAATGTGTTTTTTTACAATATATAAATGTCCAATCTTTCGTGAACAGCTACATTCCAGGTGGTATCCTTTTGCAGTCTGGCTTTTTTTCGCTGGCTGTTGCCTCCCACATTCAATCGACGCAGCTGGGAGCTCTTATCTCTCCTCATGGAGGCTTTCACAGCTTTTTGTCGGCGGCGTGTCTCAAACTTGCCATGTCACCGATCTCTGGGCTTACAAGGCAGCGGCTCTAATGACTGAGCCAGACCCCTCTGAACACTGAAGAGCTGCTGGGAGAATCCTCTGCTGGAAGGAAACTCTGGCGGACTTGCTGCTGCTGGAAACTCTGCTGTGCTGGCTGCTCTGTTGGAAGGAACTGCTGCTGATGTGCCGAGTAACCAGAAGAACAAGAAACTGTGGACTGGAGAAAGGAACCGGAAGTGTTCTGCAGCTGTGAAAGGAATGTGTTGAAATTCCAAAGACAGACTTGCCTTGTTGAGATAAGTGCAGCCCCGGAGTGCGCTTGTGGACATTGGGAATTGTTTGTATAGCAATAAAAAATGTTAATTACTTTCACACCAGAGTTCAGTAGTTTTTTGCACACAATTACGACTGTTTCCTTGGAAAGGAATTAGTCTAAAGTGGGCATAAAGAAATTGTTAAAGGGGTGTTTGAAGGAACAGGTACTTCCTTTTTTACATCCTTTTTTACATCTGCAAATCAATTTCATTAGATGAAGCCGAATTCCAGTGTTATGGGTGAGATACAAAAACTTTAAAATTATGGGCCTTATGTTGCCAGAACAATCCTATATGGACCTTATGTTGCCAGAACTAGTATTCCGGCAGTGTAAGGCACTTTACCGCAGTCGCAAATGCGGCCTGCCATCGGGAGCAGCTGGGCCGCTGCAAGCAGCAAGTGGCGGCAGCCCACCAGCAGATCTGTTACATCTCCCAGTGCTGGTAAGTCAGCGCATGGGATGGGAGGGAGGTGGGCGGAATGGGGTGGGGACGGGGAGGAACGGGGGATGGCACAAGGGATGGAAGGGGGCAGTATTGGTGACAGTGGTGCCACCAATATCCTATCCCCCCTTCTGGGTCTCGCTCCATTCAAGCTGGAGGTCCACTCAAACTTGCACCAGCGAAATTGTTTGTGCAGGTCCAAGTAGACTCTTTCCAACACCAGAAACTTACCCACTAGTAAGGGAACAAATGTTCCCTTACTCTGAGAAGACCTCCAGGATTGCCCCCCCCCCCAGGATGCAGCGTGTGCAATACAGTGCATCGGCAGGGGAGGAAAAGAATAGGATTGGGCCCTGAAGTGAACATGATGAGTCACCAACATTAGTGTTACAAACCAAGGAATAATGAACTTTAATGACATTGTGCCAACTGGCACTTTTCTGGGCCTATCCCATTTGAGAATGATGACCAGCCTAGTCTTTCAGACAACCTGCCCTGCACTCTTTCTTAGTTATAATTAATAAGTAATAGATTTGGGTGCAATAGGAAGACTTTGATGTTGCTGATTGGCTGAGCTATATATCAGTCTAATGACTGCTTTATATACAAGATGTATATACGTTTGCTTGAGGACTGGAGTCTTTTTTTTTTCCAAGCCCTCCTTGTTTAGCTCCCTGCCCCCTTCGATTGGCCCTGTCCCCACATGCAGCCCTTATAGACATGTTCTGCTTGTCTTGACAGCAGTACAGTTTATACTGCCAGGTATTTATGTCCAAGCAATTTAGATTTTTTTTCTCATCCATTTACACCAGGTATTGTAGCAAAGATACTTCATCAATATGAAAACCCAGCTGGAGGAAGCTTAATCAACAGTCAGTCAATTTTAAATTAAAAAATAAGAATAAAACAACTCCAGCTTTAAAAATTACTCCCATTAATCAGCAGCAGGCATAGCAGTTAGAAATAAATGAAATGGGATCACCTACTGCAAACTAAGACATTTAGGGACTGGCCTAGAGAATACTCGGCCTGGAATATATACACGGTTCAGAGGAACAGGCGGAATGTACGTACACAACTTTACAAGACAACAGTTGACATCTTTAGCATTGTTTGACCTTGGTCAGAAACAAATTGATTTGCAAAAACTATTAACTAGAAAATTGCAGACCAGATGGAGATAATTAATTTCTAATTAAAGAATCAGCCCAAATGAAACAAACAAACAAGATTTAACTCCCTTTGCAGAAAGTGACCTATCAGTTCTCAAACATACCTGGAGAACTCACAGAGACTGAAGTGAAAGGATTCAATGATTCAGATGACTGTCATAATGTTTCCACAGATAGCTGGCACTTCTTGAGCTACCTGGGTAGGACAGTTTACACCCAAACAGGTTCAATCTAATGTGGCTACAATCCTGTGCATGCTTGGGACTGAGTCGCATTGAGCTCAGAGACATATACTTCTGAGTAAATACACGACTGGACTTAATTGTCAGGGGTCACCTTTACGTTTAAATATGCATGGCATTGGACAGCACATTCCATTGCTTTCAGTGGGATTGAATTTTGATTATGTTTTGCAGGATCACGCTCAATCTTAGATTTCAGAAAAGGTGCTGCAGTCAAGCCTCTTCTGACAGGATGGAGGCATCCACCACTTCTCCAATATAAATTCAATTATCTTTCTCTGGAACAAAAAAAAAAAATCAATCCAGGGGTTCTCAACCCCTTTCCCACCAAGTTCCACCTTCAGCGCCACTCTCCTGTTGCGTACGACTGGAAGTGACTGGCAATGACATCATCACCAATTACTTTTTCAGGTTTTTGGAGGCCAGAAAACACAGGTAGGAGATTCCGGGCAGGTAGAAGGGCCCTCCTCAGCGTTCCCGAGAGGCTCGGCCAAAGGCAGAGCAATTCTTGCCATGTCTCTCATTTGCTGGGTATGGTCTATACAACCCTGTCATATTGATGTCAAACTGCCCCTATGGGGGAGCATAAGGAGGTGACAGCCCTGTAAGCTTATATTTCTCTCCCTCAGACCAGTTTCTTTTCTCCCTTTTCCCCCATCAGGCCCCTTTTCCTCCCCTCTTCCTCACTCCCCTCACTGGAAACAGAGTTTGGTTTAGTAACTGTTTCACTCTTGTGCCAATATTGCTACTTAACACTGCACTTATTGAAATACTTGTTTGCATTATATCACCCTTCCCCTCTAATTGTAATTTATTCTTCAATAAATAATGCTGTACTTTTTAAATTACTTTTGACTCCTTAATCTTTTAAATGACAAGCTTTCTTTTGGGGTGTGCCACGTGTCAAAGATTTTTGAAACATACATGTTTGAGTACGTGTGTGGGTGTATGTATATGTGTCCCACCCTGAGCAGCTGGGAAACTATGTGGTCTAGCAGAGGAATGAGAATTTGTGGTTTAGACTATTGACTATGTGCACACTGTTCTGTCTGGTGGAAATAGGCCCATAGAAATACGTTTTCTAGACTTTTCTATTTTTTGATTTTTTTTTGGCCTAGATTGGAATTCTGTCTCACTGATGCTGTTTTTAATAACAAAGAACACTTGCTTCTCATTTTCATACAGTCTGTCTTCCCTATGTTGATTTTCTAACTCTAGTCATCTTACAGTTGTTGGATTTGATTGAAATGCATGTGTCACTCTCTGTCTGGTGATGTAAGGGTAAGGCACCCTTATAACATCTGAATCACATTTATCTGCCCCTGCTTCATTTATTGCTGCTCTTTGCAACACAATTGGAGAGGGTCTCTAGCTTAGTAGTAGAGCATGCGCTTTGTATACAGGAGATTCCAGGTTCAAGTCTTTATCTCCAGGAAGAGATGAGAAAGACCTGCATCTGAAACCCTGAAGAGCCGCTGCTAATGGGGGGGGGGGAGCCGCTGCCCTATGGGGGAGAAAGCGGGATAGAAATCTAATAAATACAAAAATAAATAATGATATGTGGAGAATACTTAGCTAGATGGGCCAATGGTTTGACTCAGTATAAGGAACCTTCATATGTTCAACAAGTTGGTTAAATTAAAAGCAGCAGGATCAATATCCCACATGTAGGTAGAATAGTCCTAGAAAATGCATTGTCTAACCATTGCCTTCTGAAGTCATGTTACATGCTAGACATCTGGATAGAAATTCAGAAGGTTAATCAATCCATCCCCTTCATTCTATAGAACTTGGTTCAACAGTAATAGCCTGTTAAACCCCCTTGACTTCAACACTTAATGTCTTCTTTTTTTAATTAGTCAGACTATATGCTGACATCCAAAGCACTTAACGAGCCAACTCAAGCTGTCACGACAGCAGTTCGAGACTAACACACACACACCCCCTGGATATTACATGTAGTGACAGCCCAATCCTAACCAACTTTCCAGCACCGATGCAGGCCGAAGAGCCAGCACAGTATGAAGGCGCTTTCATGGTCATGTGGCCGGCATGACTAGTGGAATGCTGTTATCTTCCCGCTGCAGCGGTATCTATTTATCTACTTGCAGTTTCTTGCTTTCGAACTGCTAGGTTGCTGGGCGGGGAAAGGGGAAAAAGAGCCCAAAAAACAGAGGGAATGAAAACTGAGGATGCCCAAAATATGCATGATATTCTACTTTTGAAATGAAGCCTATATATTTGTTCTTGTGGATAAGTTTCTAACAGCCCGTTCCAACCCAAGGGCTAAGCAGCAAAAGTCAGACCTAAAGTCAGCCTAAGTCATTTAGGGCGAAGTTATGTCTGGAACGCGACCATTTACAGCGAAGTTAGGTCGAAGTTATGTCGAAGGACATAAAGTCAAAGTTACGTCGAAGTTATGTCAAAGATAGGACAAAGGACATAAAGTCAACATAAAAGTGGGCGTTCCAGGGGCAGACCATGGGCGTAAAGGGGGTGGCAACCAATTAACGTTGATTCCAGACCCTGGCAAGCACAGACACGCCCCCTCCAACACAAATGCTGACAGAAATTTTAGGTCGACGAAAAAGGTGGACACAAATTCGAGGAGACCCATAGGAGCCATTTTAGCTTACCCACTCCAGCCCTCTCCTGAAAAGTTCTAACACCCTACTCCTGACTTAGGTCAGAGTTATGTCGGAGTTGTGGCAGCAAGGTCTGGAAACGGACAGAGTTATGCCAAAGATAGGGAGCCTATCAGCACCCAGCCCCACCCAGCCTCTTTCCCACAAAAGCCCAGCCCCAGACCTCCAGTCTCTCTCTCTCTCTCTCTCTCTCTCTGAGCACGTGGTGTGGGGTTCTGTCCCCCACAGCCACAAAGTGGGACTTTGTCGGTGGAGGGCAAAATTCAGAAACACCCCACTTCTCTCTTCTCTTCTCCTCTCTCCTCTCTGCCCCCCTCAAGGGCAGAGAGGGCTGTTCTGGTTGTGGCCAAACTGTTTACAGCTGTGCCTGGGCAACTGTCTCCATGCAAGCATTTGCTAACCTATGTCTTTCTCCCAGCCCCTCTCCCCCCCCCACAGGCAACAACACCAGCAGGTAAGAGCAGGTAAGAGGAGGGTATGTGCTGACAAGTGGTCTGACTTCTGCTTCTTTACATATAGAAATATGATACATGCCTCTTTACCAATGTGCCCTCTCATGCCTGCCTGCAATGCCTTCTCTGAAATGCCTCTTTACCAATGAGTAGTCTGATGCCTGCCTGCAATGCCTGCTATGGATACATGCCGCTTTACCACTGTTGTGTCTGATTGCCGCCTGTTGTCATGTGAGCAGACAACACCACGAGTGTGGTGCTGTTAACCTTCTGTAGACACCAGCTGTTCTCCCCCCCCCTTTTCTCCACAAGGTCAACTGACAGGTCAGTATTGCTAGGATTGCCATGGTTGTGACCCAATATATGTGTTGTCTTCTCTCTCTTTGACCCGTTTCCCTTACAGGATCATGCTCGCCTTACACCCAGGTAAGCAGCTCAGACCATGCTATGTGTATCACACCTCTCAGCTGTGGCATCTCTCGGTCATGGCCGGGGCACAGAGCAGGAAGCACGCCGGGCTGCCTTCTTTGTGGGCATAGCCATGGTCCTGGAGGCCCAGGGCTTCAGGCAGCGCACTGGCAAGTCATGTCAGAGGCGGTTCCAGACCTCATGAGACCCCCTTTGTGTGTGACGTTCCCACCCCCTCCTTCCCTTCTCTCCCCCGCTCACCCCCCCCCATGACTCCCACGTGCGGCCTCAACGTGGCTTGGGGGTGGCATCGCCTTCTGCAGGAGGGAGGGGACGGCCACTCTCCCCTGCAGCAGGCGGCTACTGCACAGGGTGCCCTGTGGCGGGTGGCTCAGGCACCTCGCTCACCTGTCACCTGCCCTGTGCCCACCACATGACTGGCGCAACCCCCATGCCTGCGGTCAGCCCCTTTGTGACCGGGCTGCGACAGACACTGTGGCAGCTGCCATGGATGGACGCTGACAAATGCAGACAGAGGCCTGCACATGCACGAGCCAGACACCGAGCCTGCAGAGCCTGCCTGCCTGGGAGGTAAGTGTTGCCTGGATCCTGGGGTGGTGCTGGGCCACAGAAACTGCAGCCTGCCTAACTCAGGCATAACTCTGACATAACTCAGACATAACTTATGTCGAACTTATGCTGAACTTAGGCCACTCTTATGCCAGACTTGCGGAGGACTTGGGTTGGAATGGGCTGTAAATCAGGAAGTGGATCTGTGAATACTACTGTTTGAAAAGAAAAAACCAGTACTATCTAAACACTTTAAAAGCAAATAAAATTAATAAAAAATAAAAAATGAGAAATTGGAATAAAAACAACACTGCTTTCTGCCTTTTTCAATTTTTTGAAATCACGAAATCAGTGAAAAAATAAAACCATTTCACAACACCTCTAGCTATGGGATATAATTAATTATAAAGTCTTATGGAAAAAATGGGATAGGTGCAAGTAGTTAGCCTTGCCAAGGGCACAAGATAGCCTGGCACCGACCCTGGTTCTCCCCACTGCACATTTCTCAGGCATGAAGAACAATTAACTTGCCCGTTGTCACTTCACTCTTCTCTTAAAGAGGATATTGAGGTTGCTTTTACATTGCAGCTCAGAGCTCAATGGGTCAGGAGATAAATCAGTTATTGGCACTTTGGGTTTGATCACAGCAAAACTTTAATTTATGTGGAAGACTGCATAAGTCAGATAGTGCAACTTTGTGCATGTGCACATATTTATGGGATTTCACTTTAGCTGATGAGTTTCAGTCCTGCACCTTGTAACTATGGACAGAACAGTGTGGATTATCTACTACAGATTTCTATTATATCCCTCCTCCCCTCCTGCAAGGCGCCACTGCACCATGGATATTTCAGTGAGTGAAAATTGAGAATGAATCAAGGAAGTCCAATGTCTCTGACTGGTTTCTGCAGAGAAATGGAATGCTGTCTTTCACGAACAGCCTAATCCTAACTAAATCCCTCCCCTGCCGATGCAACCGCATCAATGGAGCATGCGAAACAGCATGAGTGGAGCACACGATACAATGGAATATCGTGTGCTCCTGGGGGTGGTAGTACAGAGGCCTCCTCGTTTCCTCTTAAACTATTATCCATAATATCCATTATCCATTAAACTATTATTATTAACTATTATTAAATCCCAGAGCATCTGCTTCTTCCCTTTCCCAAAAGACAAGGGAGAAATATTTGGCCAAAGCACCTTTGAACAACGACAGAGAAGATTTTCCTCCAATCGAGCTTTAATCAGTTCATCAAAAATACAGTATTTGTCGAAGTGATTAAAATGTAGAATCTCATCAAGATAAGTTCTCTGATTTCCTCTTGCGGTTTTGTATCTGGCCTCTGGCCAGGATTTGCTTTCTGGCAGCGAGTCAGGAAATGATGATGAGATTTTTCACAGTAACGTCACTTTTACCCTCACAACCTCATACTTTCACTAATGAATATTTCTCAAAGGGGGATTCAGTGGACCAGTAGGTATGATTAGGAATGCTACAGTAATTGGGCTGGATTGATTTCCATCCTGGATATTGCAGTTGTGCTGCTATGGACAATTACCTTGATCCCTCCTTATTTCTGATTCTATCTGATTTATTTTCTGTGGGGGAACAAAAGCCTCCATGGCTGCATTCTTGCATAGCCTTGTCTGACGGGAGAAAAGGTGGTTGGAACTCTTGTGTGCAGGCTATCTGCAGGTTTAGGAATGATGATGGAATTTGTATTCAGCATTGCCCCAAACATGCCATTCACACTTACTGGAAGTAAATCCCATTGAGTATAATAGGATTTGTTTCTGAGTAGACATGCATAGGATTGTACTATTAACTTACAGATTCAAATCTTCTGTCCCAATGTTTTTACTTACCCTCCAGTAGACTGCCCGATTGCCTATGCATTTCTTCAGATCTATGCCAGTCATTTTGTTGTCATACGTCCAAGGAGAGAAAAGGGGTGGGGCAGCTTGGAAAAGAGGGGATAAGATCTGTGGCATGCTGGTGCTGTCGGGATCCACCCCTCCCTCCTCCTCCCCATCCCCTGCCCTGTGCAATCTTCCAAAAACCTCTCCCTGCCCTTCCCGCCCACAACAAACCTCTGTCGCCAACCAACCAGCTTCGGTGGAGGCCTCTGGATCCATTGCTGTGTGCACCCATTTGTGGCAGTGACCTGGAAGTGTGTGACGGCGACCTGCCTTTCATGCAACTGTAAAGGACTTTGCCCAATAGTTAGGCTTCCCAGATTTTCCCGGATCTAAACTGGGACACCTCCCAATAATTAATTAATTAATTAAAATAAATGTTAAAAATCTTGCCCCCCCCCCCCGCAGGCAACCGAAAATTTGTATTTATTTATTTTAGCCAAGAATTAATTAATTAATTTGCATTGCCTGTTCCGCAGCCACCATTCTGCCACCGCCATTGCCACCCATCATGCCTCCATTGCCGCCAATCGTACCGCCATTGACGCTCGTTGTGCCGCCATGGCTGCCAGCCGCCATTGCTGTCCCGGCCATCGTCGCCACCATTGCAATCCCCGCCGTTGTCACTGCCTGTCATGCCACTGCCATTGCTGCCCCCATCGTGCCCCTGCAGCCTCCGCCACCATTGCTGTCAATTTCGCCACCTTTCATGCCCTCGCAGCCTCCATCGCCGCCATTGCCACCGATTTTGCTACCGCCATTGCTGCCAATTTTGATGCCTGTCATGCCCCCGTAGCCACAGCTGCAGCCGCAGCCACTTACGAAGTGCCAAAAGGCACTTTTTTCCTGGTGGTGGCCATCTTGGATCTTGTGAAATTTTGCGAGATCCAAGATGGAGGCGCCCAAATCTCGTGAGGGCATGAGGCAGTACTTTACTTCCACCGGGCTTGGAACGCCCAGGGCCAGAGCCCAGAACATGGGAGGGTTCCGGGACGGATGGTAAGCCTACCAATAGTCCCCAAATAGGACTGAGGCCTAAGCCACTTACCAAGGTCAGACACATTTTATTCCTTTGTTTGAATATTCACAGTTCACACATTTGCCAAATTAGATGGTACCCACATTCAAAAATAGGCTACTTCCAAATCTACAGACTGTTGAATAGTATTGCTAAGTCTTTACAGATCTGCTGTTCTATTTTCTGTTGCACAGATATGCTGGATGAGGGGCAAGACCAGTTGCAATCTTATCACTGAAGTAAATAGCAGAGAAATCCATATAATAAGAGGTAAAGAGTATGATGGGGAAATGTATCAAACCAGGGAGAGTAGGGGAATAAATCAGATAATCCAGGCAAATACCCACATCCATCTCTACACAATACATCCTTTGTCATGTCACTTTGGATCTCTCTTGATGCTCCATTGATTATTCTGTCATTGTACCAAAGACCAATGCTGGCAGCAAATGCATGTGAGACATGTTTCTAGGGTCTACCACAACTGTCTGCCTTCCTTCTCTTAAAGTATTTTTTCAGAAGTGCTATATCTGGGGCAACTTTTGATTTGCTCATACTTATCTATGCTCTCCTCCTGGTGCACTTTCACAGTTTATCTAATGAGGAAGTTCCTCTGAATCTCACCCTCACATATAATCTAAATTAGATTATGTGGAGGAGGAGGTTTGAAACTCCCCCCGCCCCACACACACAATTAGATGAACCAGGAAGGCATGCAGAGGGATGTGCTTAGATATATTCAGAGGCGTTTCTACGGTAGGGGCCCTACCATAAGTTGCGCCCCATCCTAGTACCATGTTTACAAACCGGAACGAGGAGGCCCTGCCCCCTCGCCGGCAGAGCCATTCCGCGCTGCAAAGGCGAACGGGCAGGAGACTCCCTGCTCGTCACCTTTGCAACACGGAATGGCTCCACCGGCGAGGGGGTGGGGCCTCATCGTTCCGGTTTGTAAACATGGTACTAGCACATGAAGATAAGATTATAACACAGAGTTTTCTTGATTACCGGTATATAACAAAATATATATGTAATCAATTCTGGATGCTTTATTTTTATATGATTTCAGATGTGTATAATACCACAATACATTATGCTCTGAGCCCTAAGAAGGGGACAGGCTAGAAAACAAGGCTAGTCCCATAATTAAATGGTGTGTTGACAATGCAGGCCCTCTTGACTAAACTGCAGTGGTAATGAGCTACAATGAGAGACCCTCAAATAGACCCCGATACATATTCAACTAGTAAGTGCAAAGTCTCACTGCTGGAGCCCTCGTAACAAATACTTAATTAGCTTCCCTCGTTTTGGTCAACCCCATAAGGAAATATTCTTTCTCATTGTTTCTTTCTTCAGCTCTCAGAGAAATGGAAGAGATTGCATCTCTTTTATTGCTGAAATAGATCTTCTTTAATGCCTTGGAATTTCTCCTTGGTGTCTCAAATCAGCAGAATTCAGGAGCCATAATGAGAAATAGTGAGGTGAGACTTAAAGAGAAATGCATCAGATATCTACACATGTGAGGCTGACAGAAGCTCTCCTTTCCTCCAAACTGCAGTACGGTACTGACAGAGTGAGCTTGTAACCACACTGCTATGGAGATGAACTCTGGAAGATTCTGAGTGATGCTTAGACTCTTTATAGAAAATGAGAAAAACCAAGGTTAAAAAAAGTACAGAAAGCTAGATAAGGAAGCAGAAAGGATGGGAAATAGCTGTGCTTGAATAGCAGGAGAGAAGAGAGAGCTGTAGAAGTCAAACAGAGGAGCACATGAAAAGCATGTGTGATACATTTTATCTCTTTTAAAGGGAATAAAAACGAAAACAAATGCAAATAAAAAGTGGTATTGGCCTTTATGAACTGCCAGTGCTATGTATCATGTGTATTCCCCAGAGGGAGGGAAATAGTCACTCTAGATTATGGTAAAAGGGATAAGACTGTCACCTGAGAATCAACAATGCTTCAGGTTTTTGGGAGTTTTTTTGTCTGGTTGAATATGTAAAGTTTCCTGAGTAATTTCCATTCTGTTACATGGCAAACAATAATTGTAGGTTTAAAACTTGGAGCTTTCCGGTGTCATGTCAGTGTTAGGACTGCTGCTGATATAGAAGCTGGAGCTCTGTTCATCAAATTGTATGCCAGCTGTGGTTGATGCCTCTTCCACTGTTATGGAACTCCGTTTTCCTGATAGGTTTGCTTGCCAGTCCCCACACCTAAATATATTTCAGAAGCAGGGGCGTCGCTGGAGCATGGCAGGGGGGGCGGGGCGCGCAACACCTCCGTGACGCGCAACAACCTTCGGACGCTCCGAGGCCGGCCTGGGAGCCGGCCTCAGAGCGTCCGACCCCGTCGGTGCTCCAGGGCCTTCTGAAAGAAGGCCCAGGCAGCGCGTCCATCCGGGTATTTCCTGGATTTTCGACCCGTTTTGAGGGCAAAAAGCCCTCAAAACGGGTCTGTGCATGCGCGAGAATCCGGGAAATACCTGGATGGACGCACTGCCTGGGCCTTCTTTCAGAAGGCCCTGGAGCGCCGACGGGGTCGGACGCTCCGAGGCCGGCTCCCGGGCCAGCCTCAGAGCATCCGGAGGGTGACGGGGGGGAGCTGGGTCGCCCCCCCCGTGCCGATATCGTAGTGTCACTAGGGTGACGCGCGCCCCCTGCCCCAGGGTGACGCGCGTCCTAGTGACGCTACTGTTCAGAAGCAACAGAAGATATTTGATTGAAGCAAATCTTGGGGTGTCATTGCTTAGAAAAATCACATACAGCAAGTCCTCACTTAAAGTTGTTGATAGGTTCTTCTTGGAAACTGTGACTTTAAGCAAAATGACCTATAATAAAACAAAATTTTACCATAGGCTAATTGATAAACGTAAACGTTCCTCTGGCATTTTTCCAATTAACTTTAAAATGAAACAACTTTAAATGAAATGACTTTAAGTGAGGACTTGCTGTAAAATGACACGGTAATCTCATGGCTGTTAGTCAAAATCGTTTTGACTGATCTAGGCCTTAGTACTGTACAGGGTAAGAATATAAAGGTAAAAGGTAAAGGTGACCCCTGACAATTAAGTCCAGTCGTGTCTGACTGTAGGGTGTGGTGCTCATCCCCATTTCAAAGCCGAAGAGCCAGCGTTGTCCGAAGACGCCTCCGTGGTCATGTGGCCGGCATGACTCTCCTTGCTGCAGCGCGTAGCATGCAGCTGGAACACGGAGCGCTGTTTACCTTCCCGCAAGCGGTACCTATTTATCTACTCGCATTAACATGCTTTGGAACTGCTAGGTTGGCAGGAGCTGGCCAAGCAACGAGAGCTCACCCCGTCGCAGATTCGAACTGTCGACCTTTCGATCGACAGCTTATGGTTCAGCGGTTTAACCCACTGCGCCACCCGCTTATGTATATATAAGCTTATGTAATTATTTCCTTAATAGTACAAAAATGGCTCAATCCTATCTGGGGACAGTGTATTGGATGCAGGGATGCTGACCAGCTGGCCGCTGCATTTGGTGTGCCATTCTGGCTAAGCGAGAGGAGCGGGAAGGGGCGGGAAGGGGAAACAGCTCAGTGTTGGACTCCACATGGTTCCTGATGGAATTCCTCAGAGCTATATCAGCTCTGTTGCTGGTGTAGCTCTGAGGAGCCTGCTGGGGGGTGTACAGCCTGGGATGGTGGTTCAGGATCCAGCAACCACCACCTCTGCGTCATACTGCCCTGCCTCACTCCAATCCCTGCCCCTTTCCTGCCTCTCCACTGGCAGAGTTTTGCCGGTAACCAGTCTGTGCCACGCTGCCAGTGGCTTGCAGCTTTTTCGCTGCCACATTGGCAGTCATGCCATTGCTAAAGAGGGGATGCCGCAATGATGGGGCCATCTTTTTATCTTTAATATATTTATATTTTATTAATATACTATTTAAAGCATGAAAGCAATACATATTTTGTAAAGTTGTAGCAAGTGTGAAGCAATACATCCTACTAGCATACTATTCACTATTTTCTACATATAATATCCAACTAAGCGAAAATATTACCAACATTCTATTCATTAAATCCGCATATCATCACATTGTTCTTCTCCCTCTCTCTTAAAAAGTCAATAAATGGTTTCTAGTTATTCACAAAAAGGATAACTGACTTTTCCTTAATTAAAATTGTAAGTTTATCCATTTCAGCATAATCCAAAACTTTCAACCACCAGTCTTCCAGTGATGGTATCTCTGAGTTCTTCCAATATTGTGCATATAAAATTCTTGCCGCACTTATCATATATAAAAACAAAATTTGAATTTTTTTTGCCCACATGATCATCTCTCATACCCAACAAAAAGGTTTCTGGTTTCATTTGAATCTTAATCTTTAAAATCAACTGTATGTGTTTATGAATCTGAATCCAATACTTCTTTGCTTGAGAACATGTCCAAAATATATGATAAAACGTTCCCTCTTACTTTTTACATTTCCAACAGCTATTCGACACCTTCTCATACATTCTCGCTAATTTGATTGGGGTTACATACCATCTATACAAATGATGGGGCCATCTTTTGAGAGGATAGGATTAGGCCATAACATACATAAGTCAATGTATAGCAGTGAATAGGGTGTCAGACTTGGACTGTAAGGACCCCAGTTCAGCCACACACAAAAAGTATATAATTATAATTGGACCCAATCCTATCCAATTTTCCAGTGCCAATGCAGCCATGCCAACAGGGTGTATGCTGCATCCTGCTGGGGGGAGGCAGTCACGGAGGCCTCCTCAAGGTAAGGGAACATTTGTTCCCTTACCTCGGGTCTGCATTGGTGCTGGAAAGTTGGATAGGATTGGGTCCTTCAATATTTCATATGAATGAAATATAGTTGTCACTAAAAGCCCCTCTACAGACTATTGTTTCTGAGCAGCACATTGACCATTGCAATTGTTCCTCTACCAGGGGCGGGGAACCTTTTCCCTGGCGAGGGCCGTTTGAAATACCCCAAATTTGCCTGCGGGCTGGCCATAAGGCCGGCCGGAATTGTTTATTATTTAATTAATTCTTGTACCCCCCCACCCCCGTGGGGGGTACAAGCGCTTGATTTACGCAGCAGCTACGGCTTCAAGGAATCACACGGAGTCAGGAGAAAGTTTAAACAGTCTATTTGCATTGCATTGAAGAAGAACTTACAGGAATCAGACGAAACAAAATATAGGCACAGCAGTAACACATCTTCTTGTTAGCAGTCACAAGAACAATAAATTACAGCAATACGTCACTCTCCTAGTATCCCACACATTCCTCTGCTGCTGGTCCAGCTTTATACTTTGCAGCTTTCACAGAGCCAATGGGATGGCTTCCTCTATCTCATCCCACCTTAATACAGGTGCTTGAAGTAGCTGTCTGCTTATGCAGAGTGACTAAGCACTTTCTTACACTTTTTCTGCTTGCCTATTCAGACATGCCCAGGCTTGTTCTGGCTTGTCCTGGCATGTCCTGCAAATTCAATTGTAGATTCAAATTCTACAGTACATCAAGTATCAAACTCTGACAAACTCTGTACATGGAATTGTACATTGGAATGGAATGTCTCCGGAGGCTTCGCCCTCACCGTCCAAGGCTGCCGCCGGCTCTGCCCGTCAACCCCGGAAGCCGGGACACGGCCTCTGCGCCTCCTCCTCAGCCTCGCAGAGCCTGAAAATCGGGAGAGGAGCTCGACGCCTCCTCCTTGGCCGCTGGTCTGCCCCTTCTGACCAGGACCTCGTCGGCGATTTCGCTCATGTGCGCACAACGCCGATGAGGGTAAGAGCTTGCCCTCTTCGGCATTGTACGCATGAGCGGAAACGCCGATCACAGCCTGGTCAGAAGGGGCAGACCAGCGGCGTGACCAGAAGGGGCAGACCAGCGGCAGACCAGGAGGCGTCGAGCTCCTCTCCCGACTTTCGGGCTCCGCGAGTCACTCCTGATTGGGGGGTGACACACGAAGCCTCCGGGGCCCGGTTGAGCGGCCTCCCGGCAATCTCTCCGCGGGTCGGACAGGATGGCCTCGGGTCCGGATCCGGCCTGTGGGCCGGAGTTTCCCCACCCATGCCCTAACCGCTGACTTCAGCAGGAAGTAAGCACTTCAAAGGGGCTAATCAAACCTCCCCACAGAGCCCTCCTCAAAAGGTTTGCAACTAGCACCTTTCCAACGACTTGCACCAAGGGGGAAGCGAGACTTTTTCTATTATTATGCTCTCATTTTTGCATACACTTGTTTTGACACGCACGTTGATGTCCACATATCAGAGGTGAATGCATGAAAGCAAAAGTGACTTATGTTTAATTAAAATGTTTTCTGAATTATAACCGAGCGTAAAAGCAATTTTAAAAGGACAGGCCCTGAATGAGAGCTCTGAGGACTCTGTGCAGAGAAGGATAAAAACAACAACTAAGAAGTGGGGTGAGGAGGAGAACGAGGCTGCAAGACAATTCCTTAGAGATTCCAGTTCTAGCTTAGGGCATGATCCAGAATAACCACTACCGCTTCTCTTTATTGAGAATGCAGCCACATCGCAGTTCAATCAGTGGCTTTTTTGCCCAGCCCAGTTCCTGAGGCAAGGAACACATAGCCCTCACTGATGGGGTGATTGGCTTATCTCAGTGTTCTCTCTCCTATTTATGTGCTGAGCTAGCCATTTGGAGTTCAGATAACATTGCGCCCATCCCACCCGCCCAAGAGATAGTCTGAGATGAGCTGGCCACCTTCGGGGATTAGGTTGGAGCTTTTTGCTCTCTGCCTGCCTGATTGGCATGTTATTGGGAGTTTTTCACCTATCCCAGACTATGGTGCTATATTAGCCAGTTTGGTCGCTTCTGGTATATATAGTGCAGAACTGGGAGTTGGAGTAGGGATCTGGTGTGCATCCCCAAGGTATGCAATGGCCAGTGGGGAAGCCAGTACCAATCTTAAGAGGCTGTCTGGCTCGGAGATGCTTGCTAGTGACCCCTGAGGCCTGAATGGCAAAGGCTTTCCAGTTTGGGATGAGCTGGTTAATTTGCCTGCTATGATCCCCTTTCCAGGGGTTGGTGGTGAAAACCAGAGTTTGGCATGAGCCGAGCTCTGCTTGGAGTCAGGGTGCTAATGCCCCAAGGGGAAATGTGTCTGTTTCCCTCAGGGTAGGTGCCTACACTGAAAGGGGAGGGGTTTGTTAGACAGGATCCACTGCAGGGTTTAAGCTTATCGAATCATGAAATTAATAAACTGTCCCTGCTTTATACCCAATATTACCTTGACTCATGTTTTGTGGGGTGTGCTTGGAAATAGGTCACATAAGCACAGTCAATTTTGTTGGATCCATTTTATGGATGAGGGAATTGAGGCTGAGCTTTTTATATGATAATCAGTCCAATCCTAACCAACTTTCCAGCGCCAATGCAGCCATGCCGACAGGGCACACGCTGCATTCTGCAGTGGGGAGGCAGTCACGGAGGCCTCCTCAAGGTAAGGGAATGTTTGTTCCCTTACCTCAGGGCTGCATTGTGGCTGCATCAGCACTGGAAAGTTGGTTAGGATTGGGTTGAATGACTTACAACTAGTTCATCTCTAAAGTGGGATTTTAGTTTGGATCTTCAGGGTTCAAGCCTGTTACATGTTACTCACTGGATGACATGGTCTCTTTGTTCTGTGAACTGTCCTATGATAGCTCAGCACATTTTCCAAATTTGGTGACTGAACAATTCTTCTCACCCTCTTCTTGCTACTGGCATCTGTTAAAGCGTGGGCTATAGTCTTCACTTTTTTATATTACCGGTAATTTAAAAGCTTTTTGTCCCTCTTTAAATAGAACCCCATAAACTAAATCATAATATATTCATTTAAAAGAAATTTTGTTTCAAAATGAAAATTAAAAAAAGAAAATTACTGGCACACGTTGCATATATTCTTTGAACAGGTTTATTATTACAAGGCATTTGTCTAAATGGGCTTCAATGTATTATTGATTTTCTATCATATTGCCTTTCCTAAAATATGGAATTATCAGTTTTTCCATTTTCTGTCTCATCACCTTTTCTTGTATTATAGCACTCTCATTAATTAAAACTACATTATACTATATGTTCCCATGCTCCTCTCTACTGCTGTGCTAGCACATTGCTTCTCATGTACAACAGGGTCTCCCAAGTCTTTGGCAGTTACAGAGCCATATACAATTGCTCTGCTTCATTAAAAAAAGCCAAACAGCATGATGGGGGGGGGGGGGACGAGAGATCAAAATAAGACAAAAGTAGAAAAGGAAGAGAAATGTTTGGAAAATGATAAAGGAAAAAAGGGAAGAAGGAAGAATGACATTGGATTGTTGTAGAGCATAGGTGGCCAACTCACGGCACGGGTGCCACTTAGTGGCACATCAAACCTTTTGAAGTGGCACGCTCTGCCGTTCCTGCTTGAGCCGAGTGCTGAAGTTCCTCTCTCTTTCTTGTTCCGAGCGCACCTTTCCAAGCCTGTGACACTAGAGGAGGTCTCTGCACCCTACTGCGCCTTATTCTTCTTGTGCTGTCACTGTGCTTTAAATATTTTCGTTACCTTAGATTGATTTTATTTATTTATTTATTTAAGTGGCACGCTCAAGATTATCTACATAAAATATGGCACATGGCGTGCCACGGGTTGGCCACCACTGTTGTAGAGGATCAAGAAAGGAGGTGTTGGAGAGAAGACAGGGGGTCTAAGTGGCAGCCTGCAGCAGGCTAGAGGAAATGGATACAAGCGACTTTGGATGGTAGTTCAAAGGTGGATGTGAGCCAAGGGGTGTGTTGTTTTGTTGTTTGTGAAAAGTCTGATTTGTGGTGAAGAGGAGGGATAATGATCTTTGGAGGAAGGGTGGTATAAAATGAGAAAAATAAATAAATATTTATGGAGGAAACGTCCATCACAGGTTACAAGTCATGATGACTGTATGTAACCTGTCTCTGAATGCCAGATGTAAGAGAGTGGCAACAGGATATAGCTGTCTTGTTGATTGTGTGCTCTTGTCACCCTGCCACCCCGGCGGCTGCGGGGTGGCCTGTCGGATGGATGGTGGCGGCAGGTGCAGGCAACCTAGCCACCCGCCGAGCAGCTGAAGCTGGCTGCAGCTCGTCGATGGGCCGCGGAGAACAGCCCCTTGCGGAGGAGCACTGCCACGGCTCCTTTAATTCTGCCTGGGCTGACTGGTATCACATGCCTGGGGAGACCCGGGCCGGGTGATTCTGCCAGATGGCTCATAAGGAGCCTGGCGGCCGCAGTGAAAAAAAGTCAATCGGGAGAGCTCCTGATTGATTGGAGTGAGGGGCACCTTCACAGGGAACCACTCTGAGGGAGCTCAACCGAAAGTGGCTGGAGGCCTGAGCCACAGCCGACCTGCCCCAGACCAGGGGGGCTTCGGCAGATGCTCTCACTGAGGTCCAGTGGCCGTGGCTGGCAAGCTGCCCACGCCAGATGACAGGGAAAGCCCGCCGGCGCCAGGAATTTGCCACCCTGCCAGATCCAATGGTGGACCAGCTCCCTCCCGTTGGGGCCGACTGTGGGAGTGGGGGAAGCCCCAACTTTGGACCTCTCCCACCGGACCATCCTCCCCGGCATCCCCGGCAGGGGGCTCCCAGGTTGAGGACAACAACATCCCCAGAACTACTCACCATCAGCACTTACCTGGTGCTCGCAGGAATACGACAGCTTCCATTTCTCCTCGAGGCTGGCCTGGGGGGAAAAGCAGAAGAAATTCGTAATAGCATGGACTATAGCTGGGAGAACCTGTAACTGCACATGGCCCCCATGAATGTAAAATCCTTGACCAAATGAACGCATTGGGACTCCGGAAAACGTAAGTCCGCTTCATTATTTTTACCCCGGGATCACCGCAGAGGTGACAGTGAGATCAGGTTTGGACAGAGGCGCCCCCAAATCACCCGGGGGGGGGGGAGATGGACATGACAGCTCCCAAAAGCATTTGGTGGGCCACTGGAAGCTGGACTAGATGGTCCTGATCCAGCAAGACTCTACTTACGTTCTTATGGTCTTATGAACACAATGGGCTTACTTCTAAGTAGGCATGCATAGGATTGTGCTGTTAGGTTCCATGGCAGTTGCACCATGTTGTGATCTGCCAGGACTACTTCACAGGAGTAAAGGGCTTTCAGGCTCTGGACTGGCCTCACAATCCAGGTTGGCCACTAGACACTTTTGGAACAGGAGGGCTATAAAGGGCTTTCTAGCTGGGCTAGAACTTTGCCTGAGCAACAAGTTCTCCTTAGCCCCAGCCATTACCTTCCTGTCTTTGACTTCTGGCTTGACTCTTTGTTCCTGACTCCTGGCTTGATTCTTGGTCTTCTCTCTTCAGTCATGACTTACAGCTTTGATCCTTACTCCTTGCTCCTGGCTTGCATCCTGATCCTGACTCCTAATTCCTAACTCTCCTGCTGTTGCTATCCAAAGCCCAATCCTGATACCTAGGCATAATGCCCCTTGGGCTGCAATTCTATGCACATTTACCTGGGAGTAAGTTCCATTGAACTCAGTGGGGTTTACTTCAGCATATACATGTATGGGATTGCACTGTTAGTAGCAATTGCCACAGTCAAGATTTGTATATGGGTCTTCTATATCCATTCCTGTCTACTTTATTTGTGGTATTTACTGTTAGTTCTGCATCTCCTGGCTGGAGACACTGAGGCAGCCGTTGGTCTTGAGCCCTGAATAATTGGTTTTAACATTTGAAAGAGCTGGTAATTCATCAGAGTCACTTAAATAGAAACTACGTACATTGAGCAGCAATAATGCCTTATGGCTTCTGAATCGTTCCGAACTTGGAGGTTTTCCAGGAGAATTGTGCTTGTAATTACCAGACACATAGGTCTCCTTCCATGTACAATGAAACAAATTCTGGGATCAGCCAGTTATGCAGCATTTAGTTGACTCTCTCCAATGGCTTGCGGCAAATGTTGCACAAATGAAGCAGAAGATCAGAGGTCAAAGAACAAGCCAAGTTGAAACCATTCATTAATTGAACACCATAATCAAGGCTTACAATTGGTTACAGAAAAATCACAATTTTGAAACATAAATATCTGTTCCAGTTTTATTTAGAAATGCATTCATTACCATTCATTTTAAAAATGCTCAATTTCCCTGTTTCCTATGCTTGTTAATTTTGTGGAACTCTGGCTTCCTTTTATGAAATGCAGTCACAGGAAAAGGTTAGGAACCTGTTGTGTCCACTGGCATCACTGCAGGGGGGACGGAGCTCTAAGTTCCGCCACGCTCAGAGCCTCCGTTACACGGGAGCACGAAGCGCCCCCGCCCCCTCGCCTTTGGAGCCATTCAAGTCAGTGCTTTGAATGGCTCCAAAGGCGAGGGGGTGGGGGCACTTCGTGCTCCCGTGTAATGGAGGGTCTGACCGCGGCGGAACTTAGAGCTCCGCCCCCCCCTGCAGTGACGCCAGTGGTTGTGTCCACACTTTTAGATCAGGAATAACAGTTTTTGCATTTCCTTACTTTTGAGGTTTTTTTAATTGTTTGAACAATCTGCCCTTCATACATTTTAAAATCATTGTTATTGTACTCCATGCCATGCTTCACTTAAAGGCTTAGGGTCCCTTACATGCACCTTGCGCTGGCATGGCCACCACCGCTTGTGCAATTGCTTGCTTACTCCTTTGCCTATGACAAACCTTCTGTCCAGACAAATGCCTCTGCTGTTAGGCTTAGCAAATTTCCTAGGAGTACACAATCACTTGTGGGGCTGCTAATATCAGAAGCACTTGTGTAGATAAAAGACTTTATGCACCAGAACCATTGCAGGATCAAGTGTGTTGTGAGAAGCAGCTGCAACTACACTGCCATATAAGGGGGACACCTGTGTAATTGACACAGGCTCCTAGGTAGGCTTACCAGATCTCCAACCGGGACAGAGTGCTAGACCTTTAAGAGAAGGAATGTGGGCAGGTGTAGCTTGTTAAACCTTAGAGCACAATCCTAGCATCTCCACTCAGAAGCAAGCTGAATTGAACATAATGGGGCTTGCTTCTGAGTGGAGATGCCTAGGATTGTGCTCTAAGGTTTAACAAGCTACACCTGCCCACATTCCTTCTCCTAAAGGTCTAGCACTCTGTCCGGTTGGAGATCTGGTAAGCCTACTCCTAGACAACCTAGGAGCTCCTAGCAGTCCAGGCACTAACCAGTCTGAGGAGGCCTACCTTCTTTTCATAATGTCACATGATCATGTTTTCCCAGATCTGAGTCCTTTGAAACCTAAACACTCTGGACTCCTTCATGACTTTGAAGTGTCAGAAATGCAATAGGAATGTAGCAAAATCTTTCCTGATGATGCATCCTTAGGCTTACCATATTTTCCTAGACCCAAACTGGGACACACACACACCCGGATCAATTAAACAATCAATCAATCAATCAATCAATCAATCGTTTATTTATTTGGGTGCAAAGGTGTCCAGTTTTTTATTTAATTATTTTATGGCCACGAAAATGGCCATTTCTGCCACTGCTTTTTTACCTTGCTGTCCCCGCCACTCCTCCGCTGCCGCCACCACCACTGCTGTCACCTTCCTGCAGCCGCTTCATCGCCATTCTTCTGCCCCACTGCCACGGGTGCTGCCGCCTTTCTTCTGGAGCATCCAGGCCAGCCAGGACTTCAATGCTGCCCCCTGGCACCATCAACAATGCAGCTGGTGTTGCTGCTGCTACTGCCACCGCTGCTCTGCCATCGCCAGTCTTTCTTCTGGAACCTGGCTGGCCACATCCAGGCTGGCCAGGACTCCCGGGTCCCCCGACACTGACGACGCTGACGCTTCGTAAATGTAAAACTTACCTTTATTTGGGCACTGCCATCTTGGATCTTGTGAAATCTCATGAGATCCAAGATAGTGGTGCCCCAAAAAAGGTAAGTTTTACATTTACGAAGTGGTGGAGGCTTCATCCAGGCCTGGAAAGCCTGGGACTGACCCGGGACCAGAGCCCAGAAACCAGGGTGGTCCCGGGTTTTCCGGGACAGATGGCAAGCCAATGCAACTTACTAATTGAGAGGTACAATTTTCTTTGCTGAAGCATACATGGCCCAGTCCAGTCATGGCCCAGTCTCCCTTGGGACAGAAGGACACTGTCCCAAGGGAGAGGAAGCAACTGGGTGTGTTGGGGAGGAACTGGGGCAAGGAGGGGGAGAGAGTGGATCTGGCAGCAGTCATACATGCTGAATTTTATTCCCTCTTTTCAAATCCTTCTCACCCCTTTTCTCTCCTCAGACATATGCCACCAAAATGGCTGGCATATTTCCGAGGAGAACCATAGGCGACCTCTAGGCTTAAATAAAATAAAAATGTTTTTTTTACTTACCTCCCATTTGCCTTCAGGTTGGCCCCCCCACCAGAGCATGCAACAACCATGTGCGGTAGGGGATAGGATCGGGATTATTATAGTCAATTAAGACAATCTTTTCCCTTCACTTTACATTACCCTAGTCCTCTCAACTCCCATTTTTTCTTTTCCATTCTCCCATTTTTTCTTTCCATTCTCTGGTTTGCTTCCAAAAACCGGAAGACGCTTGCTGGCCCCTGGCTAGGAAAATCCCTTTGTAATCCCCTTTTACTATTCAAAGGATGTCGCATGTAGCCCCTCCCCAAGTAGAATTTTGTCAGGCTCCCTTCTTCTTCTACACCAAAAGAGAAAACAAACACCTTCAAGAAATTCATATTTCTTTCAAACAAGAAATTTGCATTTTGCAAAAGAGGGGACTGAGGTTCAAACTTTCTGCATTACAAAGAAAAAGTTCTAAGTTAAAACGAGTATGGTGTGCCTCATGAACACCTAATGAAACTAACCACATATTTCTGCCACCCTCTGGTCTGAGAAATGCGTTAATTTTTTGGTTGTTGCCTCATTAAAGTTGAGTAGACTGCAGCACATAAATTTTGCAGACTAGATGTGCCGTTTTGTTAGACCGAGACCACTGGATCCAATAATGCATCTTTGTCATCACTGGCAAGTTCCCGGCCGAACATTTTTTTCCCCAAGTGATTTGTGTTTGCATATGTCATGACAGCTACTCAGCTGATGGTGACTCATAAACGCACAGGCCAAATATGTATTTTATTATGCTTTTTGTCCATTCTTCCAAGGTGATTTTTTTTTTAAAAAATGACATTTTATACATTCCATCACTAACCAAGATGCATAATACATTATATTGCACATTGTAACTAGGGATGAGTTCTGCATGGATGGATTTTTTGAAATAAAACAATTCAGGTTTATCAAAAACTCTAGTCTGGAGTTGGAGATCTGGAATATATTTCACAATTAATTTATGTGCCTTTGTAATGGGGCTGTCTCTAGGTCCCACCAGATGCACACCAGCATCCAGCACATCACCTGGATGATGATGATATAGACCAGTGTTTCTCAAAGTGTGCATTGTGACCCACTAGATGGGTCACGGAGGCCACACGGAGTGGGTCATGGGCTGGGAGCTGTGGGCTGTGGCTCCAAATCTGAGTCATTCTGGAAGCACAGTTACTTACTGGGAGCCTCCGGAGGACTCTTCTGGGTCGTGTCGGGTCCACAACACACTCTACTGGCCCCAACAAGCCTCAGACTGACCCACAGAACAGAAGCATTGAAAAGCTACTTCGAGTTTTCGTAAGCAACTTCCGGTTTGCTTCCAAAAACTGGAAGAAGATTTCTAATGCTAATGTGGGCCATTCTGAGACCCGTGGAGACCAGTAGAGTGGGTCACTGGCCCAGTGTGACCTGGAAGAGACCTCCCACACCACCAGGAGCAGTACAATACAACCCACCTGGGAGGACGAGGTGGGTCACGGCACGGAAAAGTTTGGGAACTGCTGATATAGACTGTGGTCCATGCGAAGACTTGCCAGCCATGTGTTCACACTTTTCATACATGGCACAGGTAAGGAGTCACAACCTGGAAAATGTGCAAGTTGTCTCATGTGACCCAGGAACACAATGGAACAATTCTGGATTCCAGTAAGTACTGGGTCTATTTCAGGGTGATGGTGGGTAGGTTACATCTTAATCAAATTGGGCTAAAGTGGGATTTGATAGCAACTGTTATGGTAGACAATCACTATCTTTTGATATGGCATTTTTATTCTATACATATTGAACATTATAACAGATGATTTTCTTGCTTTTGTTGATGGTGACTGTGCATTTTATAAGAAAACTGTATGTTGGAAAAAGACATAGCAATGGTTTCCCAAAGCAGCTCTACCACACAATACCTACAGTATAACAAAAGAGCTGATACTATCTTCCCATAATATTTCTTTGTCACTTTAGCTGATCCAAACTAATTTTCAGGACTGACAAGAGGCTAGAGTTAATGTTTTTTCTTTTTCATTGATTAAAGTTTCAATTTTTGAAAAGGAACAAGAAGTCTGTAAAGAATCCAGTTTGATAAATGACAGACCTTGAATCCTGGGCTAACCTTCTTATACAGATACAGTTTTATCAAAATGGAATCCAGGCTTTAAGCAATCATGTGAAACATCTGATTCTTTTGTGAAAATAAGAAACAAAGCTGATAGACAGACATGTCATTTAACCTCTAATGTTTAAAAATAATTTCTTTGATGAACGAAGTGTAGGAATAAGGGAGGAAAGACTAATGGAACAATCCTATGGTGCCACTCTACTGACCTAGCGTGCGCTAGACCGGCGCAGGCTGACACAAACGTGCCTTAGCATGTTGCAACAGCGCAACAGAGGCCTGGACCATTGCAGAGGCCTACAATGGCCCAGGCACACTGGAGCACCGCAGGACGTGCTCCAGCCTAGGAAAGTCGGTGCGGGGAGCAGAATGGGGTGGAGGTGTAACAGGGTGGGTGATGCGTGAATTGGGCGCTGGAGGGGGTGGGATTGGTGGCAGTGGCACATTCCAAATCCTATTCCACTTCCTGGGTCATTTTTTCTTACATGGGCCTCCCTGATTTGTGCCAGCAAAATAGCTGGCATGGATCCAAGGAGACCTGTTGCAGGGCTGCAACTTTACCCAAGGTAAGGGAACAAAAGTTGCCTTCCCCCGAGCCCAAGGAGGCTTCCCAGCTCCCATGTTCTGCACAGGATGCAGCATTGCCTACACCAGACTCGCTGCATCACTGGGAAGAATGTTAAGTAGGATTGGACTGTTATACAGAATAACAGTCCAATCCAATAACAGACTGACTACAGGAGAGGCAGGAGAGGACCAGAAATGTAAATGGCAACCCCTCCCATGGAGTATGATGGAAACATCCTCCAGCTGGTTCACACTACATTGCTTGCACTTCACATTAAAGCTGGAGATAGTATCAAGTAGAGTAGTATGGATTGAACAAATGGATATACTGGAAGTCATGTCAAGCATTGCCTAGAACCCTTTGGTGGACGGGTAGACTATAAATGACAGAAAGAAATGAATAGGTAATTATCAGTCCAATCCTATCTTCCTGCGGCACCCAGCATAGGTGCATCCTATCTGGGAAAGGCTGTAGAGTTCTTATAGAGAGAGGTCTTGGAAGGCCAGGGTGAGGGGAAGGAAGGAAGGAAGGAAGGAAGGAAGGAAGGAAGGAAGGAAGGAACACCTCCACAGATCATAGAGAACAAGAGTACAGGTATGTGACAGGTAGACTCTGAATCATCTGCCTCCTGGACAATATACTGCCCCCCAGTGTCCTTCAGACAGTGTTGGACCTACTTTCCAACAAATTGTTGGTAAAAGATCTGTAGAATTGGCTACCTCATTCTTTACACCTAACTCCAGATAATTTATGGCGAAGATAAAATGCACTGGTCCAAAGACAGATCCTAAGGGAAACCCCACTTCGTATTTCCATTGTTAAAATTGCCAATTTATTCCTACTCTCTATTTCCTCTTCTTTAACCACTTATAACTGCTACAAACCATGACCCTGTTGTCTCTGATTATGGCTGTTTTATTGATGATGGCTCCAATAAACAGAATAGGACTGCCATTGTCTAGTCAGCAAGTTAATTATTTTCTCATCTATACTTGTTTTTGAAGCTTATCAAAGTATTGTGGGCAGCCCAGCTGTCACTGTTATCATGGTTGGTCTGAATGCTATAGTCCTGACTCCCATTGTAATGCAATTAATCTTCTGCTTTGCACTAATGGATGAACAAGCATATTTACTGCAACATATAATCCTAATTATTTTTTGAACAGATGCATAATCGAAATTTAAATTAATAGCAAGTGACAAATGTGGACTGTACCTTCCCATAGTAGCCCTTCTGCACTACAGAATTGTGTTTTTTCTCTAAAGTCAGTAGTTATTGCTGTAACAGAATGTGAACATCTGGCCCATAGCTTTCTCCCAATGAAACGTTATGGACAAAAAAAGAATGGCCAGTGAAGAAGGCCAGAAGGCACTTTTGGAGAGATGGCTGTGCTGATCAGCTTAAGGTGTATTTGAGACTAGCAGTGGCAACAGCTGAGATGTCAATAGATATTCTGGCTCATGAAGATCAATTTTATACAAGCATCCTTGTGCAAAGAATGATATATTAAGCTACATTGCGTAGCTTTAAAAAAATCACAGCACAATCCTATCCATGAATACATGTGTCCCACTGTATTCAATGGAGCTTACTCTCAGGTAAGTGTGTAGTGTATAGGATTGCAACCTTAAAAATATAAGGGTTTGAGAAACCTTTGAGATAATTTCTTTGAGGTTGTGCTATTCAAGGCGGTGTACATGGGCAGGCGGTGTACAGTAGGGGTGCGACCCCTACTGTGGAAACGCCTCTGCAAACAATACAGGAAAAGGACGGGTCTTAAAATAATAAAGAGGGCTAAACAAAGTGACTCATTGATTAAAGACAGTTCCTTTCTCCATCAGTACCATTTACTCTTAGGCTGTGACATCAGAACAGGGCTGGCCCAAGCTCTCCTGGCACCTGAGGCAGCATGCCAAATGCTGCCCCCTTGTCTGGTGATGTGCCAGCTTCTGCTCCTCTGACAAAGTCATCCAACACACTCGCTCTCCTCCATGCTTCCAGTCCAATTTCCTTTTCCAATCCAGAGAGTGGGAGGAGAAGGATAATTGGAGGCAGACAG
This sequence comes from Plestiodon gilberti rubricaudatus, assembly GCA_026170595.1. Lineage (NCBI taxonomy): Eukaryota > Metazoa > Chordata > Lepidosauria > Squamata > Scincidae > Plestiodon > Plestiodon gilberti. The sequence goes on along the minus strand of JANXHW010000001.1, from coordinate 249,977,999 downwards.
GTGGGTACCCCTGTCAATCTGCTGCCTGAAGCGACCACTTCAGCTGGTCTCATGGATGGGCCGGCCCTGCATCAGATGATTTAGCAATGGAAATGCATCTTTTAACAGCAGCTATAATGGCAATTAATGCCAGATGGAGAAAAAAGAAACAAACCCACCAACATTACTCATATGGTTGCTAAAAGTCTGGGATGTCGTCTATATGATAAAGCTAACAAATATCAGAGTGAGGGAAGGAAGACAAGTGGATGATGGTTTTGCGTAAAAACTGAGCTTCGTTACTATGTTTTGGAACAATAAAATTCAAGATAATGTGCAACCATATGCTTTATTACCCATTTGGTCCCGCGGTATGATTTTCCCAGAATTCCCAAATGTCAGTGTGATCCACATGTCTAAGGGACCCCCCATGTAGAGAAAACCACCTGCAGAAAAATTACCAGGTGTACCATGCACCTGGAGCACAGGCGGTGCTTTCAGGACTCAACGGGACTTAAGGTTAAGCCACTTACTCCATTCATTCCTATGTAAAGCATGGACCTGACAACACAAGATTTCACACAAACACATAGTTGTGTTTAACACACAGCTCCAGGGCTTTAGGGGTGTTTAGGGGGATGTCTCAGCTAATTGTACCTCAAGTTACAAGTCCCTACCTTCAAGGGTTTTTTTATGACCCTTCAAATCCTTGAAATCCTGCAGCTTTAGTTGTGAGTTCAGGTCTATACAGGCCAATTCTGCCACCCATAAAGACCCGTTGAGTCCTTTGAGGTACGCCTGATGTTGCGCCTGTTTACAGCTGTGTACAGCTGCTCCCCTGCACCTGAGGTGCTCCAAACAAGGTGGATTCAAAAGCCAGGGCCCTGGCCATGAAAACAAAGCCAGAGTTTCATTTTTAATTTCAGTGAGGAGGGGGTGCCCCGCAACCGATTCCTGCGCCTCATTTTCCCTAAAAACAGTGATCTTTGCACCTCTGGGGAGGTCAGTGGGGTGACCCTAGAACTCTGAAAATTGTTTTAAAACATAGGTTCGTCTGTCTACTTTCCACAAAAAAATTCCAGAAAAATTGGGGGAAGCCATTTTTTTTAATTATTTACTTTCGGGCGTACCTCTAAGGACTCAGCGGGACTAAATGGGACCAACAGAGTACATTCCGAAGATTTCTTATAATACTGTAAAGTTCTACATGCCTTTTCCCAATCTTTTTGATATTAATGTATAGGTATATACATTAATATCATTAATACAGAAAGATATTAATGCATGTGATTAACATGTCTTGGATAATGTATTAATGTAAAGTACTGACAGTTTAAAGAAAAAGTACAACATGCCATTCATACGAACAGTGCAATCCTAACCAATTTTCCAGCGCCAATGCAGCTGTGCCAACAGGGTGAACACTGCATTTTGCAGTGCAGAGGCAGTCACAGAGGCCTCTTCAAGGTGAGGGCACCGGCCCTGGAAAGTTGCTTAGGATTGCGCTGTTGGTTTCATATTTTTTTATTGGCAACCAAAATAGTCAAAAACATACACTGGGAAACAGAAGCTATAAGGACTTATGCGGTCTAGTTGGTATACTTGAATAATGGAAAAAATGTATCCACCAGATCGAAGGTGGGAGAAAGCAAGCTAGCTAGGCATACCTGTTTGACTGCTCTTCTTGAAACATACCAGGGCATCTAGTGTCATTTCTCCTAGGCCCAAGAAATACCTAGTAAGTTATGAATATTGCGGGTATTATGCTTACTGTATTTCTTCAATTCTAAGATGCATGTTTTTTTTCCCAATTAAGCATTACAAAAAATGTTGTGCGTCTTAGAATCGAAGGTCTCCAAAAAGCACCTCAAAATGCTATCTTCTTACTTACTGGGGCTTGGGGGAGCTTCAGGGAGACCTGTGCGACCCTCTGTAGGCCTCCCCGATCTTCAATTCGGCAAAAAACGGTGATTTTCAGCCATTTCCGGTTTTCGCAAAAACCAGAAATGGCCAAAAATCACTGTTTTTCGCCAAACTGAAGATCAGGGAGGCCTGCAGAGGGTTGTGCAGGCCTCCCTGAAGCTCCCCCAAGCCCAGGTAATGAAGGAAATGGCACTTTCTGGCGGGGCCAGAAATGCTATGCAAAGGCAGTGCACTCAGTCATCCTCAGCTGCAGGAGACATGCTGGGGAGAGTTGGTGCTGAGCGGGTAGATTCAATGAAGGGAGGTGAGTCTTACAATCGATGGATTTTTTTTCCCCTGCCGGTGGTACTGAAAGTAAAGGTGCGCCTTAGAATCGATGGCGCCTTAGACTCAAAGAAATACGGTAATTTGTGTGGCAGTAAATGTGTTTTTGTACGCTGTCTCTGTGTAGATTCTTATGCTTTGATCTCGAAGTGGGAAGGGGGTTGTTTAAAAATGTATCCTGTATGTAACAACACACACAAATGTACAAGTACAAAAACATAAAATCACAATTAAAATGCAATATACACAGTTAATTAGAACCCATAACAATAAAACCACTATTACGATTAAAAACAAACATAAAGAGCAGCAGCAGCAGCAGCAGCAGCAGCAACAACTTAGAAAAGAAGGACCACACCTGTAAAAGCCAGGTGTCATTAAAAAGGCAGAGGACTCAGATGGCTTCTCTAAACAAAGAAGTCTTCAGACCTCACCAGAAAGTCTCCAAGGAGGGAACAGTTCATAAGTTCAAGAGGGAGGGAATTCCATAGGGTTGGTGCCACTACTGAGAAGGCCCTATTTGTAGCCATCGCCCCTCGCAGCTCCCTAAGCTATGGCACCCGCAAGAGTGCCTTCTCTGATGACCTAACGGGATGATTTGGACTGTATGGAAGTAGGCGGTCTCTCAAATACCCTGGCCCCAAGCCATATAGGGCTTTAAAGATCAAAATCAGCACTTTGAATTGGGCCCGGAAATGAATTGGCAGCCAGTGCAGCCATTGGAGTAGCGGCCCAACAGAGTCGAATCACCTACCTCATTTTTATCTCTCATTTTTCTGATGTATTCATACTGAAAAAAATAACTGAAGAGGTGAACTGAATAATGCATATATTTGGGGGAAAAACAGGACAGGATCACAATTTAGATGATATGTTCAATGGTCATACTGTAAAAAAAGAAAAAGAAAAAAGAAAAAAGCCCCGTGAATTCAACAAAAATATGAATGCTATAAAAGATCTTTCAAGGCAGACACTGGAAGCAGGTGACCTTTACACTGATCCCCTCAATCTGTTAATTTATAGCATGTATGAGGATGGAAATAGTAGGTTGTGATCAGCAACCTGTAAAATGTCATCTGCGAAAGCTAAATGACTCATGGGAAGAGCTTTAATTACCATTGAGAAGAAAAATCCTGGAGGAAAAAACTTAAAACGATCCTGCACCAAGACTCCAACCTTATAGACCAGGGGTTCTCAACCAGTGGTACTAGTACCACCAGTGGTACTTTGACCGACTGCTGATTGTACTCAGACCGCCGGAACCCTGCTCCAACGTGACACTTTCGGTGGCACATTTTCACACCCTAGAAGCTCCTGCCTTTGGCAAAGCCTCTTGGGATCCCTTGCACGAACGCAGTGGTGTAACTAGAGTGGAGCGAAGGCAAGTAGTTCTGCAAGACTCCGTTACACCGGAGTCAGCGGCCCCTCCCCCTTGCTGTTGGAGCCATTCTGGCAGCAACAGCAACATGCAGGACACTCCCCTGTCGCTGCCGGAATGGCTCCAACAGCAAAGGGGAGGGGCCGCTGACTCCGGTGTAATGGAGTCTTGCAGAACTACTTGCCTCCGCTCCACTCTAGTTATAACACTGCACGAACGGTTGCACGAACCTAAGTAACTGTGTGTGCAACTGCGACCCTGTCAGAGTTAAGCATTGCTAAGTTACTTGTGAACACATGCTAACTTTTTCCCCAGTATAAATGACAAAACCTGAAAATGTTTAATTTGGTTGGATTGTGTCCCATGTCTTGAAGGTGTGTGGAAGGATAAGAAACAATAAAGCCCCAAAATGTATTTGTGTGACAGACCGATCATCTGAATATACAGTATTATACACTATTATTTATTTATTTATTTATTTATTTATTTATTTTAGGAATTTGTAGCCCGCCTTTCTCCCGAGGGCACTCAAGGCAGCTTACAACGTAGTAAAATACATATAAATACATTAAAACAATTAACACATTAAAATTAATTAAAACACTTAAGATTAAAAATAAGCAGCCCCAGTGGGTCACCAGCATTTACATATATTAAAACCATTTGTTAAAAGGTCAGCCCGCCATGTCAGACATTAAAAGCAGTCCTGAATAAAAACGTCTTAAGGCCCCGCCGAAAGGCCTCTAAAGAGGGAGTCATTCTTAATTCCAAGGGGAGGGAATTCCACAATTGGGGCGCCACCGCCGAGAAGGCCCTACTCTGCGCCGCCATCCCCCTCACTTCCGCCAGTGGCGGCACGGTCAACAGGGCCCCCCCTGATGACCTCAGAGTACGGGTCGGATTATAAGGAAGGAGGCGGACCCTCAAATACCCTGGACCCGAGCCGTTAAGGGCTTTAAAAGTCAAAACTAGCACTTTGAATTGTGCCCGGAAACGAACCGGTAGCCAGTGTAGCCGCCGAAGCAACGGTCCGACTGAGTCGAACCGACAAGCCCCGGCAACCACCCGGGCCGCCGCATTCCGCACTAGTTGCAGTTTCCGAACAGTCTTCAAAGGCAGCCCCACGTAGAGCGCATTGCAGTAATCTAGTCTAGATGTCACTAGGGCATGGGTCACTGTGGCCAGGTCTGCACGATCCAAGTACGGTCGCAGCTGGCGCACCAGCCGAAGCTGGGCAAAAGCCCCCCTGGCCACAGCCACTACCTGGGAATCCAGGAGCAGCTGCGCATCCAGGAGAACCCCCAAGCTGCGGACCTGCTCCTTCAGAGGGAGTACAACCCCATTCAGAGCAGGACGATGATCCAGTACCTGAGTCATAGACTTCTGGACCAGAAGAACCTCTGTCTTATCAGGATTTAATTTCAGCTTGTTCGCCCCCATCCAGCTCCCAACTGCCTCCAGACAACGATTCAGGACATCGACCGCCCCCTTGGAGTCAGGTGGAAAGGAGAGAAAGAGCTGGGTGTCATCCGCATACTGATGACACCCTACCCCAAACCCCCGGATGACCTCTCCCAGCGACTTCATATAGATGTTAAACAGCATGGGGGATAGAATTGACCCTTGTGGCACCCCACACCTCAAGGGCAAGGGTGCCGAACAAGCATCCCCCAGCACCACCTTCTGGGATCTATCAGCCAGGAAGGAGCGGAACCACCTCAGAACGGTGCCTCCAAGCCCCAACCCAGCCAACCGACCCAGGAGGACACCATGGTCAATGGTGTCAAAAGCCGCCGAGAGGTCCAGCAGGACCAACAGGGACGCACTCCCCCTGTCCAGTCCCCGGCGCAGGTCATCCACCAAGGCGACCAAGGCCGTCTCTGTCCCGAACCCCGGCCTGAAGCCAGACTGGAATGGATCCAGATAATCAACTTCCTCCAAGACCCTCTGGAGCTGAGACGTCACTACCCGCTCGATCACCTTGCCCAGAAACGGGATATTCGAGACTGGCCGGAAGTTGTTCAAAATAATGGGATCCAGGGAGGGTTTCTTTAGGAGGGGACGCACCACCGCCTGCTTCAGAGACAGCGGCACCACTATGAACATATCAGCTTCAGCAATCTTGCCTTGTGGTGTACATTTAACCCAACATTATGAATATTTTTATTGACAGCCATTTTCACACTTCCCTACCATTCTCTTTAAAACAAGAGGGAAAATAAGACAGGGGAAAAGAACACTGAACATATCTAAATTGTGATCCTGTCCGATTTTTCCACCCACAAACATATGCATTGTTTAGTTACTCCTTCAGTCATGGTGTCGGAAGAAGATAGTGAACAGCACTAAGGCCTGAAATGAACCCTGAAGAACACTACTGGACATCCTGTTCCAATCTAAATCCTAGCTGTTGATTGCTGCCCTTTCCAAATGGTATTTCAAACAATTGCATTTTGGAATGGAAATAGAATTAATTCAAATACTAAAATAGTTGACCTACTTTTATCCATTTTGCATTCAACAATTATGCTTATAACAGGGGACCTCTGCTTATTTAGCTTTAAAAAAAAGCTCCCAGAGATGAGTCTAAAGTTACAGCAACTGCAACTTTCCCATATCCTGACATGTGTACAGCCTACAAATTGGGTCCAAATGTAACCTAGGCCTCATCTATATAGAGAAGAATCAGGACCTAGTATCTCATCGAAGCTCCTTTTATATTGAGCTATCTCATCTTCTGAAACATCTTTTTTTTTCCTCATTTGACTTTGTGTTTGGAATGGCGGAAATAGTATGTCATAAATGCAATATGAGGCCCAACAGGCAGAATTCAACTGTCCCAGGAAATAAGCCATTCATGTCAAAAGATGATTGCACCTGACAAGCAAAATGTCTCGCTTATTAATAATTGAAAATGATTTCCGTGGTCTGTTACTGATGGAATATTTAATCACTTGTTCAGTCAATATCAGTGTCCTATTTATTATTCATTGAAGATAAATACTAAGTAATGCGTCTGGATTGAAATGTGTTACACCTACATTATTAAGACCACCCAGAGTTGATATATTATTTAGAAATCGATTAAACTTTTGTACAGATTTTAATGACTTAAATAGCTCTTCATTTCTTTAGAGCTGATGCCAAGGATTATCCCCCACCCCCGTTTTGTGTTGGTTGGAAGAACGTCTATAAGAAAGGTTTTGTAAACTGGCACTAGGAAGGTACCATGTCTTGTCAAGCAGTTAGCTGGAGGTCTCCTAGAGACACACACTGACAATATCAGCCAGGCCTGGCTTACACACATCTGCACAAGTGCTTTCTTCCTTTTCTGATGTGAGAGCGTGCAAGTCTCTTGCTTTTAGCACCTGCTGTGCTATGTCAAGGTAACTTTGCCTTATTTTATTCCAGTGCCCTCAAAATCACAAGTCTTTCCATTTTTTTTTCCAAGTTGTGTTTGCCGACTCTTTTGAAGGGTTTCATGCATGATTCACAAGGCTACTTCTTTTGCCATTCTGTTTCTTCTGCCTTTGCATCCTCTGATAAGGCCAGAGAGCAGAAACGTAGAGCTACACCTCCCTTCCTATTCTGTTGTTGGTCTCATGGCACTGACAGTAAGGTCCATGGGAGAGATCCATTTCTTCTTCTCTGTCAATTAGTCAGTAGCCCAGCAGGGAAATTTTTTTGTGCAATAGGGATTGGTGGAAACTACTCAGTTCTTTTTTCCTTCAAGGGATCTTAATTCCATATTTCACCTCTTCCATGTCTTCTTAATTTCAGACTCAGTTGATTACTTGTGGTTAGCTATCTATCAGAAGTTTCGCTAGGAGGGGGGGGGTCGGTACTGTAAGTTCCACACAGTTCTACTCCGCGCTACGAGGTGGCCCCTGCCCCCTCACTGTCAGAGCTATTCCAAGTGGCGAAGGCAATGCACAGGGAGTCTCCTGCCCATTGCCTTCACCACTCGGAATGGCTCCAACGACGAGGGGGCAGGGGCCACCTCGTAGCAAGGAATAGAATTGTGCGGAACTTACAGTACCGCCCCCCTCTAGCAACGCCTGTGCTGAGGAGCAGGTCAGGTAAAGCAGGAATTCAGGAGTGTTTTGAAGCTACCCCCCCCCCAATATTTACATATCTAGGATTCATAGATTGGTTCACATCCAAAGAATTATCTCACCCAAATAATAAACCTGTTGAACGTTGACACTTTCTGAGGAAGGACCTCTGTGTATATGAAAACATCACCCAATGCCAAATGTCCAAATTCAGGTAGTTTCCCATGCACAACCTGCAGCATGTTTTCTCAGTGGTTAAGAGTTTCTCAGTCTATGCATGTCAACTCAGAAGTAAACCACATTGAGTTTAATAGAACTTACTTCCAGAGAAGTGAGTACAGAATTGCAGCCTGTTCTACTGTTTCAGTGTGACTTTCCCCCAAGTAAGTGTGTTTAGGATTAGTCCCACTGAAAGCAATGAGATTGAATTTAGCCATGATTAACTTGCTTCATTCTTTTCAGTAGGATGGGGTTAGTATTTACCTGGACCAGGGCCAGTATTTTCAAGCTGAATTGTTTAGCCAGGCAGTTTGATGGTGGAAGAAAATGTGTTAAAAGCACTGTCTATAATATGACAATTGCACATAACTTTGGAGGAGCTGCCAGAAGGGAAGGGAACTTTCTTTTACAAAAACACCAGGCTGAGGGAAGATGAAATTTTAATATAGAATAAAGTGTAGCCTTCAGCTGTATTCTAATAAACTAAACAATTTACAGCAGGTGGCCTGCTGTGCAAGTAAGTACCACCTTCTCACCTGTCATACCAGAGACAGGTGAAAATAACTCCCACACTGGATGTGTCCACAGAGAATTGTCACAGGCTTTTGCCCCAGAGCATCTCCTCATTAAAAGTGAAGGGAGCAGACAGGGTGTAAATACCTTCACCTTTATAAAGGATAGTTCAGCCATCGTGGTTTACCAACTCACAGTACTGAAAAGAAGCTGAAGCTGATAGAGAAACCTTTGCTTGGAGATATTTCTGGTAGAGGAGCTCAAGTGTGCATAATTCCAGAGGAAAATCCTAGTTACTGAAGGTGTTCCTAAGATCTGGAGCTATTGAGTTAAAGCTTCTTAACAGAGCTTGGCTCCAGCATCTCTGGATCTTCTGCAGTCCAGGTTGTGAATTGGCTAAAAAGCAAAGCAAAAGCACTTTGCATCATAGCTCTGCAAGTTCATTAGCTCTTCTTAACCTTAAAAATAGTCTGATTAGCTTTACCTGCAAATGAATGGAGCTGTGCTGCAGAGTGGGCCAGCATTGCAGAGAGGTTTTTCCATTTTCTCCAAATTCACCACATCAAGAACGCCCTACTTCCCGAGGACACTTGCTGATGGAGTTGCGTCAATGATAGCAAATATTCATGTGGGGTTCATGGCTCTTCATTCTTCACTGAAAAACAGCCTGGACTGGGGAGGTGAGTTGCTGTGGAGAAATAGTGGATGAAAGCAGCAGCTTAACCATTCCTCCACAAACAGTAGGATCAGGATCAAACTAGACATTATGTTAAGCATGTGCTATACAGCTGTGTGCTTGTTGTTGTTTTTTTCTTTCTTAAATAGCATGTGTGTGGGGGGGATGCTTTTCTCTTTGGTAAAATAGTAGCTGCAGGGGTCATGATCCAAATCGGTGCTGCAATGGGGCAAAGGATTAAAGCGTTTTTCCAATCTCAATCAGCCTCACTCCTGGCATGCGCTATTTAACAAAGAAAACGAAACACACAGCTGCATATCACACGGTTAAAGCGATCTGTCATTTGACCCTCCGTCTATGGACTGAAAAAACACAAAGATACTTAATTCAGCTCTTTCTTACCTTTTTTTCTCCCTTGCCATAGCTGACAAGAAGAAACCACATTGTAGGGCTGTGTATGACTGTTTTGTTTCTCTTGCAGCTTTTCTCTTAGTTATAAAACACCATCCATTAACTGTGTAGGATTTGCAGTTAGGGGACTTCACATTTTTCTTACCTATAACTATATTGATTCTTGTGTCATTCACAGTCTTGCCTTTGACAGTTATAAATTCCACACGAAAGGACCAGGAGGCTTCAAACCAAGCAGAGGCAGAAATGATCAATGGGAAATGTAAGCTTTTGACCCCGCCCCTGAGATGAAGCTGCCATTAAATTTGACTGTACAGTGTGTGTGTGTGTGGGGGGGGGAAGCATAGATGAAGTGGAATGGAGAGGGCTGCTGGTTAAGACCATCCAAGGTGCTTTTGTCTCAGGCAGAGTGTATTATTTTACACTCCTCCGTTTTCTAAGCAGTAGAAAGTCCCAGAGGCAATTTTACAGGATATATTTCACAGTGAGGAAGAGTGGCAGGTTCTTGTTTTGTTGTTTGTGTCATATTTATTTATTTACACTTACAAAGGCTGAGTAACACTCAGGGTCAGGAGTCTATTGAGCTCTAATGCAGTACTGCCGAGAGTGTGAATTGTGCGCTCTGGAGATGGTGGTACATCTCTGTTGTTGCATTCAAACACATACAGGAAATATATTCGTTGGGAAGAGATGTTTGTAATGATTGGGGAATGTAGTCTTTCTTCTGAAAAAGATATATATATATATATCTGGAAGAAGGTTACATTGCACGTTATGTCTCCTTACTTTAATAACCTTGAGAAGGCAAATCTGGGAATTAAAAATGTATAACCCAATCCTACAGTTGATACAATTGGTATGGGTATAAAAAATGCATATACTACAGGAAGGCGCCCAGTTCTGAGAATATAACGTAAGAGCTGCTTCATGCATTACATACATAGATAAGCATCCAAGAGCAGGCACTGCTTTTTTAAAATCAGAAACTCTCCAGCCTTCTTCTATGTTCCACTGCTTAGATCAGGGGCGGGGAACCTTTTCCCTGGCGAGGGCCGTTTTAAATATTAGAAATTTGCTTGAGGGCCGGCCGTAAGGCCGGGCGCCATTTTTATTTATTTAATTACATTTTGCCCCTGCCCCCCATCGGCCTCCAGCGGCTCCGCGCTCACCGTCCAAAGCCGCCGCCGGGTCCGCGCTTCACCTCCAGCGTACCATGCCGATGAGGGCAAGAGGGCAGGAGCTTGCCCTCATCGGCGTGGTACGCATGTGCGAAATGGCCAACGGCCTTGTGAGAAGGGGTCGAGGCGGCGGCCGGGGAGGACATGCAAAGGCCCTCTCCCGTCCTCCGGAGGTGATGCGCAGACCCGGCGGAGCCTCCAGGGGCCGGTTGGGCGGCCTCCCGGCAATCTCTCCGGGGGCCGGACCGGATGGCCTCGGGGGCCTGATCCGGCCCTGGGGCTGGAGGTTCCCCACCGCTGGCTTAGATGAATAGATCATCGGTCATGTGAGTACAGTAGTTCTGTGCACATATCAGTTAGTTCAGGATATACAGGACATAAACCAGATCTGAGGCAAGAGCTGTAGAATGTGAGGTACAGGTGAGGGGCCCAGAGCTCTTGAGAAGTCTCTAGGGAGAGACCCACAGATTGTTCTCCTTTTAGACAGATGACAGAATAGGAAGTCTGAAACCTGAGCTTATTTTTCCTGTGATATTTCACATGCATCACAGGAGAAAAAAGCCTTCTGGGAGATATAGTATACTTTTATGTTCACACGATGGTAACCTATAGGTGAAGGGACTACCATTCTATTGGGTTGCTGAATTTCTGACAACTTGGTATCTCTGATCAGCATGCAGGTACCAGTGTGCTCAAAAGGAAGAAGAAAGGGATGAATACAAATAGTGTGCCAGGCAGCACACCCACAAATTCCTGTTGGCAGCTGTAGGTCATTAGGGCAATCCTATACTAAATTTGGCCAGCGGAACAAACGTTCCACCGGCCAAAGACATTGCGAAAGTGCCGTAAAGCACTTTCGTGATGACTCACGAGCAGGGAAGGCCGGCGTGAGGCCGGTCTGCCCTGCTCCACTGCCCGGACCGGCTCCTGTCTGCCGCCAGACCCAGGTAAGGATCCAGCGGGGGGGCGATTCGGGAGCAAACGGCGGGGGCCCCAGCCAATCGGGAAGCCAATCGGGAAGGGGGCAGGGATTGGCCTCAGCCAAATCCTGACCCCCGCCAATTGGTTGAGCCGTTACACGGCCTCCTCTGACTTCCGCCAGCAAAATAGCTGACAGAGTTCCAAGGGGGCCTATCGGCCCAGCCGCTGTTACACTCGGGGAAGGGGACGAGCATCCCCTTCCCCAAGTAGACTTTCCATCGTGGGCTGCCTGCTGCAGGCTGCCTGCGGCGGAGCTCAGGATCCGGCGGCTGGCGGCGGATCTTTACAACAGGATTGGGCTGCTAGTAAGGTCCAAGTGCATACTGTATCTAGGCTAAGCTAAACCACAGTCTAGTATTATTATTATTGTTTATTATTATTTAAAAAAATTATATCCCGCCTTATCCTATGCCGAGGCAAATGCCCAAGGCGGCTTACAACAAAAATTAAAAAAACATAGTTTAAAATACAGAAATACTTAATTTAAAAACAATAAAATCCACTGAGGGGGGCAACAGTATGGAGCACAAAAGCAGCATGGCAGAGCATCTTGAGACACAGGAGGCAGATGACAACCCATCACCCAAACGCTAGACGAAACAAAAACGTTTTGAGCCCTCGCCGAAAAGTCATGAGGGAGGGGGTGGTTCTCAGATCCCCTGGCAGGGAGTTCCACAGTTGTGGCGCCACAACAGAGAAGGCTCGCCCAAGTGTTGCCACTCCCGTAACTTGTGATAGAGGTGGCACTCGCAGGAGAGCCCCCTCAGATGACCTAAGAGAGCCTAGTAGATGACGTTATTGCCCCATGATATAATGAAGGCCTCCAAACATGCACAGATTGGCTCTAGAATGTCTGGGGATACAGCTGGACCCAAATAAGTTAAGGTTCCACAACAATTGAACCCCAAAAATCAGGTTCAGAATTTGTCTGCAGCAGAAGCTGGCAGCGTCTCTAGGGCTGATAGCGGTACCAAACATAACCAAAAGACAGAACTCATGGATAGTGGAGGGGTTTACAGATGGAAACATTCAACTCATGAATCCAGGTAATCTTTTTGATGGAAAACAGGCACCTGTGAAACCAAACCAAATCTTGAAACTTACACACAGTACTTATTTTATTTTTGTCCTGCATTGCAAGTAGCACTGAGCTCTCCTTTATTTTGATCATACACAGATGTCTACAAATGCATGGAGAAATTGAACTCGGAATGGGGCTGAACATAGTACAAATCACAATTGTGGCAGCACTGTGCCCAATAACTGTGACTTACAGATTGCTGCCAGTTAAACACATGTACTGCCTGGTACATACTTCCATTTCTCTACAAGAGTGTGTGCCCAGTCACAAACTTGCATGAAGGCAAAAGTAATGATGTGCACAGGATTTTCTCTTCCTACACTTTAGTTTCCAAACGGAGAAGAACTCCTGCCGTTTAATCACACTCTGCAGTTCTTGTGGCATCTGCGTTTATTTCTGTTTATTCTGCCATTCAGTTTCGTTTGCATATAGCACTTGATTCCATTTCCTGAGGCAGCCCCTTTGCATTGTAGTACTGCCAAGGTCCAGTGACTACCTTGGCAATACACCAGCGGACATGTTTGTTCCACCAGGTGTTGTGGTGAATAGCAAAAATCCCTAATCAGCGCACTTCACATCTCATCAGCTTCGTACTTTTTACTGCTGGTAAAGCTGGTGGGGTGATTGGTGTAAACCGGACATAGATGTTTTTAAGTGGTGGTGACTGAATCTACAAAGTGGACACAACATGGGAGGAGCGGTCCCTGGAAGCTGCCTGATTAAGAATACTCTGCTGATTTCATTTCCTGCTAATAGCCTACTTAATGTGCCTTTTAGAATGAGAGGTGCATACATCAGTAAAATTGCCATGCATAGACACCGGCAACTATGCCCATGTGGACAAAATAAGCCTGATTACAATCTAGATGCAATTATAAAGTTTGAGGTGTTGTTGCCAAGTGTATTGTGGCCTGAATATACCCGTAATAAATAAGGAGTTTGAGACTCACTTTCTTGCCACACCACATGCAAACTTCACTTGTCAGTTGATGCAGGATCCCATCAAATGAGAAAGTAAAAGCGGAACCGACATGAGCCTAGCTACATCCCTTCCTGCATACTATTGGCCAAAATGCTGCTAAGTCGTAATACCGTTAGCCTCGTGAATCATTAGGTAAGGGCAGACTTCTTTTTTTTAATGATGTGACAATGATTAATTGCTGATCTTCTATTTTTGAACCAACAAAGGAATAGAATAAATTAACAATGATGCAAATGTAGCTTCATATCCTTCATACTATACTCTGCAAAAATCTAAGAGCAGCCTCTAGTGTATGACTTCACTGAGAAATATTACAGTACATGGAAATCCAGTGATGCCACTGTCAGTATCCCGTTAACTGCCTGGGTTCAGGAACCAAAGAGCAAACTGCTGAAGGGAAAAGAAATGAAAGATAAATAGTATGCAGGAAAGCAGAGTGGGAAATGAAAAGCAAGGCAAGGAAATATAGGGATGAGAAGGCACAAGGAGGCAAGTGGGCAAGGTTTAAAGAGCTTTACTTTTCTTTTTTAGGGCATTTTCACACATGACCCAGTCATTCTTCATGCATGCCATTCAGGCCTCTTATGAGCTCTCTGCTGGGAGGGCTGCCAGCAAAGAGGAACTGCCAGCATTTCACATCCACATAAGCACATAGTAGTGCATATGGGAGGAGAAGGAGATGACACAGTGGGGACTTTTGTTCCTCCTCTTCACTTGATAAAGAAGCTGAATGCTGTCCTACTGGCCATGGAGGTGGGTGGGGTGTCCTTTGCCCCGCCCCACCCTGTACAAGGCATGGGATCAGGCAAGGCACCTGATTGGTGCCTGAGGAAGCCAAAGGTGGGACCAGAGACATGCATCTCACACCTGGCCTATATCCCTTGACATTTGAGACTTGAGGAGTGACCCAGCCCACCCAACCATCACGGACTCGCTGGTTGACATCAGGGGCCGGCTAGGAATTTTTTACTCTGCACCTGATTGGCTGCTGAGGTGGAGGTTTCTTGCCTACCCTAGGATGCAGAGGCATAACAAGGGTGGAGCGAAGGCAAGTAGTTCTGCAAGACTCCGTTACACTGGAGTCAGCAGCCCCTCCCCCTTGCTGTTGGAGCCATTCTGGCAGCAAAGGCAACATGCAGGACACTCCCCTGTTGCTGCTGGAATGGCTCCAACAGCAAGGGGGGAGGGGCCGCTGACTCCAATGCAGGGGTGGGGAACCTTTTCCCTGGCGAGGGCCGTTTTAAATATTAGAAATTTGCTTGAGGGCCAGCCGTAAGGCCGGCTGGCATTTTTATTTATTTAATTAATTTTTGCCCCCGCCCCCGCTCCGCGCTCACTGTCCAAAGCCGCCGCCGGGTCCGCGCATCACCTCCAGCGTACCATGCCAATGAGGGCAAGAGGGCAAGAGCTTGCCCTCATCGGCGTGGTATGCATGTGCGAAATGGCCAACGGCCTGGTGAGAAGGGGTCGAGGCGGCGGCCGGGGAGGACAGGCAAACGCCCTCTCCCGGCCTCCGGAGGTGACGCGCGGACCCGGCGGAGCCTCCAGGGAACGGTTGGGTGGCCTCCCGGCAATCTCTCTGGGGGCCGGACCGGATGGCCTCGGGGGCCTGATCCGGCCCTGGGGCCGGAAGTTCCCCACCGCTGCTCCAATGTAACGGAGTCTTGCAGAACTACTTGCCTTTGCTCCACCCTTGTTTCACCACTGCTAGGATGTCTTTAAGATATGGTGTTTAGCCAGGCTGGCCACACCTGGCAGGTATAGTGCCGGCCAGGGAATATAAGTAGGGATTTGGTGTCTACCCTTAGGTAAGCAAGAGTCAGAGGGAGAACCAAAACTGGTCTCAAGACCCTATCTGGCTCTGAGATACACAACAGGTGATCCCTTGGGCTTGAATTGTAAGGTATATCTCAAAGGCTGTCTGGCTTGGGATTGGCTGAGGAATTTGGCTTCCCTGACCCCCTTTTCAGGGGCTGGTACTATAAAGCTGAAATTTCTGGGAGGCAACCTTAGTTGGAGCCAAGGTGGCTTCACCAAAGGGGGTCTGGAGGAGGATTAGCTGTCTCCTCCAGCTTAGGTGTCCATACTTAAGGGGAGAGGAGTTTGTGTAGACAGGACCCACTGCAGTTGTAAACTAATTGTTAACAAATGTTTATTGTTATCAGTAAACTGTTATCAATAAATGTGACCCATTTTACTCCTGATCACCTGGTCTCATGTCTTGTGGGGGTTACCTTGGTAAAGACTGGTTATGTCAGAGCTACTTTCTGAGATGGTAAGGAGAGAGTCTTCTCTCTTCTCAAGAACTTGATGCTCAGGACTTGTCTCGTGATGCAGAATTGTCCAATTGATGCAGAATTGTCCAGGTTAGAGTCCTGTGCCATGGCAGCAGCAAGCAGTTGCATCTGACGCTTGTGGCCTCAGAAATGTCACAAGCAAATCAGACCAGACTAGACTGACGTTACCACCAAGAAAATGAGCAAAATTGTAACAGCAAACTGTAGCTGCCTTATTCTCGGCAGCAGGGATTCTGAACCTTTTTATGATTACAGACCACCCGGTGGATTGCCCAATATGTCTCCATAATCCCTTCACCAGACAGTTGAAATCATCATCATCACCAGTCCTATTAGATACCAGTATGACTTTAAAACATGTCAATAACTTGGTTTGACTTTACATATGGATAGTTAGGAACAGAGCACCTCAGTCTGTATTGATAATGGTGATATTTAATAATCTAATCTAACAACTTAAAAAAAAATCAGAGACATGTTCCTAAGAAAAGATCCTCCAGAGCAATGATTCTTAACTGGGGGTATCCAGATTTGCCTTGAGTTTTATGACTCGGCTCCTCTGGGTAATGGGGGCTATGTTTCTTTACAGGTTGAAACAATTCTGTGGAGACAACAACACTGTCAGTTGCCCTGGTCAGACATCCACTCTACATATTCAGTAAAGCAGCAGCAGTTACTTCCAGCATGTCCTCTATATTCCTACTGAGCATTCTGTAAGACAGTAGGCTCCCTAAGTCTCCATAAGTGGACCATTGTATGAATGGCCCAGACTTATTTCAGATATACAGTTTGGCAATATGCAACACATTTTGTACACATTTGGAAATACGATTGGAAGGAATGCAAATAATTAAACATCTCATCTGGTGTTCCTAAGTTTATGTACATTATTGATAATCCCAAACAAAGCATGAGTACTTTCAGAACAGGGGAGGAGCCTAAATTCACCTTTTTTATTTTCAAAAGTTGATAATAATAGCATGCATACATATTTTCTTCATTACCCTCTCCAAACTCCCCCTGCAAATTAGAACCATTTGCAGTAGGTTGACATAGAGCCCTTCTGCTGTTGTTCAAAACAGTTTTCTAAAGGGCACTTTTTAAACCCATCAACATGTGCAGCGGGGAAGATGACAGTTTAATTTAAATACCGCATCTGACAGGTTTGGATCTCAAAGGATGCATTCCCTGGCTGTGCATATGCATTTTGATACTGTCAGTTTGCCTTTGCTGTCTCTTCGAGGTGATCTACTGCTGTGCCCTGTGTTTTCCTAGCCACTGCTTTCTGGAAAGAGCTGGGAGACAATCAATGGCAACTAATGTAGTGTTAGCTGTGTGGCGTAGATCTGTGGGTCATACATGAGTGAGCTGCAGTCTTACAGACAGCTTCATTATGGCAATGTTGCTATCCAGCATCTAACTCAAATGTTACTGTCATAGAGGAGAGAAATATAAGAAGACTGCTCAGTGATGTCTTAGGTCCAACAAAGGGACACACCTTCCCATTTGATGACCTGTGTGTCATCATAACTGTGTTGATCTGCACAAGGATGTGTGCATGCTGACCTAAGCCACTGGGCATGTCTCTCAGGCTCCAGTTTGAACCCCAGACTCCACCTTGAAGGGTATAATCTGCAACCTGACCCCCAAGGCTGCAGTTATGACTAATCCATGCAAATTTGTTTTAGTTACTCAGAAGCAGCTCCTACTCAAAACATTTGTCCTCTCTGATGAAACCATCAAGGCCCTGTAGCTTGGCACCTCCCTGAGCATGCTCAACAACTACTATATTCCTTCAAGGTTCAAGACCTTCTCAAACTGCTCTGTGACACCTGAATCAATGGGCAGACAGTGATCATGATTCAGACAAGGATAGAACTGGAAGCAGAGATTTGTTTTTATGTTAAAAAAATATGCAGTTGTAAGTAACCATATCAAGAGCATGGTATATTGGAAAGGTTTATCACTCCACAACGTCTTGGTCAGCACACCCTTTATTGTCCAGGGTGCAGATAATAAATAGATACTGAGGTAAAATCGTTCCTCATACACCTGATCCTGCAAATAACATTTGGACTCCATATAAGCCTTTTGCTCAACTGCATGTTGAACAGGCAGAGGCAGGCATGGAAAGGAAGAAGGAAAGCAGGGAGAGCAGAAGAGACAAGAGTGGTGGGCTAGACCACCTACCAGTCTAGCGTCTACTACTCTTGTTCCATCCCAGGACCAGCCTCTGCATTTCTAAGAGGCAGGAAGGCAGGACAGAGGGGGAGACAGCCAGGAAGGAGAAGGAAGTGCAGTGTTCCCCATGATATCACCACTCCAAAAGAATTAGCGTGATCCAGGGCCATGACACCCCTGGATAACATGCACATGCAGCTTATGAGTTTTCATACTTGATGTCTGCCATAAATCAAGAAAATTGAGATGTGGCAAAATGTTGCATTTTTTTAACTGTCACATTTAAAATGTACCTTATGTTTTTGCTTACATAGTTATCATTCAAAAATGTGGACGGTGACGTTGGGAAAAAAAAATCAAATTTCAAATATTTGTAAAAATGCATTTCAGTTCTCCATTGCCCCCAACATTTGTTCTGTAATAGCAGCACATCCTCAACAAACAACCCATAACAACAATTATTACAATTGGCCCCCAACACCCACAGAAAATTCCTACTTCGGAGGAAGAATGATAAGTAAGATGTGGAAAGGTTATGACATTGGTCTACTATTGGTGCAAACAAGTTCTTCATGTTCCATTGTCCTCTGTCCAATCAGTAGATGGGTCAAATTAGAACAAGGTGAACACTTGATGGAGTAAGACGGTCAGTCCAAACCTATAGCATATGGGCGCTGGCACTGAAGCCTCAGCGCTGGCACTTGGCATTGTAAACATTCTGTAAGGCATGTTTACACACCTGGAGAGCAAGCAGTGCTGGCGGGAAGGCCTGCAATATCCCGCTGCTGCTGCAACCCACGAATAGCCCCGGCTGGTAGGTAGGTTTTGCGCTGGTGGGTGCAGGGGGTGGGGGAGGGTGGAGTTGGCGAATCGGGACCAGGAACGGGTGGGACCCGTGGAGGAGGTCTCCACCATATCAAATCCCCCTTCCCGGACCCTTAAAGCTGTAACAAACCGCACATGTCTCACTGTGTCGTGTCCCAGAGTCGATTCTGATTGGCCCAATGTGTTGCTCCATGTCCCACCTCTACAAAACTGAACTTGGCCTCTCATTGGCCGAAGGTCAGTTCTGGTGCGTTCCAACTTGAATACATTGAGCTTTGGCCAATGAGAAGCCGTGTTCAGTGTTGTGGGGGTGGGACGTGGAGCAACGCATTTGGCCAATCAGAATTGACACGTTGGGCTACTCCGGGATGCAACGCGTGCGGAGTGAGGGCGGCTTTACTCACATCATTGCACTCCTTGGGTCTGCACCAGCTATTTAGCTGGTGCAGACCAGAGTAGCCCCATATGGCTAGCTGGGTCTCTGCCCAGTGTAAGGGAATGAATGTTCCTTTGCACCTGGAGGCCTCCAGTCTGCTGCTTCCGAGCATTGGATGCAGTGGGCACCGTGCAACATGGTTAGGGCACAATCCTAGCATAGGATTGTGCCCTAGGACTAGACTTCCGTACCTGGCTGAATAACTGGGACATACATTTTATTAGTATGATCATCCTGAGGCATAATTTGTTGTAAGATGTCAGATGTAAGTAACACAAATTATGAGAAAAATTAACATGGTGGAAAATCTTGGCAAGGACATTTTCCTTTGCTTGAAACAATGATCTCACACAGACATGAGAAAGCTTCAAAGGAAATTATGTCTGCTTGCATGTCAGAATTATTTTGATATACAGTATTTCAGAGGAGATTCCACTAATAGTTACTTGCCCAGCATGGCGTTGTTTAAGATCTTCTGCTGGTAGATTTGTTCCTACAGTGTTGAAGGACTTGTTTCACATACACTTTACAGACATGTGCAAGCTGTAACCCCATCAGATAGGCTGAGCATCTGTTTATTCATTGAAGCCTTTCTAAAACCTGATCATGCTGACATATTTTCCACTACTTCTCACCAAGTGTTCGTACCATCTGCTATCTGCTGCATGTTGGGGTTACATCTCACAGAGCCCAACGACCTTCAGTTTCAATTGTACAGTTCAGTTTCTCAATCATTATTGCAGATTTCTATGGCTTCCATTAAAATCATAGTGAAATGAGACATACATTCATTTAAGTTGATTTACAACCAGTGCTTCAAAGCTGAATATTTCTGGATAAGCTGTCACCTTCATTCATTTCAATGCAGAGGGTAATTTTTACTTGCATTCATTTCAATGCAGAGGGTAATTTTTACTTGCATCCCTTTTGAGCTATCCCCTATATTGAAATAAATGAGGAATACTGCTTGGTGCAATGTACGCATTGACAATCCAGTTCCTGTCCAAGGTGGGAAAAATAAGCTGAAATTTCATTGACTTTTGGTTTAAGTGGCTTGTGTACGGAATTGTATATTTCAACATAGAGATTCGTAGACAATATCTGGTGTTGTGATGATTGTCAAGCATGTGATGACTCTTATAGGTATAAAGAACTAGTGGAGTTATGTTATAAGGAAGAGGTGACTTATGATGAAACCCTCAATCAAATTCTCAAAACATTGCTCCCCACACCATGTGTTCCCCACATGCGTATTTCCTTGAACACAGCCTGTCAAATTGCTGTGTGATGTCATAATCAAATAGTATCCCAGCCTTCCTCTTCACTCTGAAAACAACAATCTCACTTTAGGTCAGATTCTCACAATGAATTTGAAAATTGCCAAGTCAGAAGATCTCATCATCTCTCATCACATAGGAGAAATTGAGAAGAAATGTTGACTACATGAAATGAGAGGCGCCTGCCAAGTCGTATGGTTTTACTGTATCAAAAACATTACGATAACACAGAATGCTTCATACATGAATGTACATCCCTTGATTGTACATCCCCTGATTAAGTACCGGTACATCACTTATTGGCTCTTGGGTGAATAAGTGAAGAGGTCTATCAAAAATCAGTGTGATATGAAAGTTCTATCCATGCTCATGTTTATTAATTTGCCTCTTAATGAAGCATCACATGAATAAAACTGTAGTGGATGACTGCTATATCCCAAAGCAGCTACAGCAGCCATCTCTCAAGATCTCTCGACTCTCTTTCAACCTGAACTTTAAACAATAACAGAACTACCTAATATTCTTGCACAGTCTCACAACAATGTAGCACTCTGGTGTTTTTTGCTATAAGGAAGAAAATCCTTGACCCAGCTAAGAGCTCAATCCAGCGTAAGTTCCGGGCGGCAGACCTAGCGATCCGCTGCCCGGAATTGCCCGGAGTAGTTGCAAATGTGCCGTATAGCACGTTTGCAGACTACTTTAGAGCAGGGCAGGCCAGCGCAAGGCCAGTCTGCCCTGCTTCGCCGGCCGAGGACTCGGGTCACCGCCAGACCCAGGTAAGTGTAGATCCGGTGGATGGCTCGGTCGGTGGATGGGGGGGAGGGACCGTGGAGCCGGGAAGGCAGCCATAGGCACAGCCATCCCGGGTGGGGACAGGAACATGGCGTCCGCCATATTCAAGCTGGGCTCCTGACGGCGGCTGGGCCATTACACGACCACCTCCGACTTCCACTAGCAAAATAACTGGCGGAAATCTGAGGAGGCATATCGGCCCCAGCCGTTGTTACACTTGGGGAAGGGGATGAGTGTCCCCTTCCTCGAGTAGACTTTCCGCTGCAGGCTGCCTGCTGCAGACAGCCCGTGGCGGAGCACTGGATTGGGCAGATGGCCTTAGCCAGCCGCCCGATCTTTAAGTAGGATTGGGCTGCCCACCTTCATCCTTGGCTGTATGCTGGATAGTTGGCACTTCTCTGTCTTTATGATACTCTAGTTGAACAGAATCACGGTGAGACCGATAATAGACAAAACAAAGCATAGGATCGTAGGAAGTTGTCATACTGAAACAGGCCATTGGTCCTCTAGCTCAGTCATGACTACATTGACTGTGTCAACTCAGCAGGGTTTCATGCAGGGGTCTTTTCCAGTTCAGCCTGGAGAAGTTAACCTGGGACTGTCTACTTTCAAGGCATGTGCTCTAACACTGAGTAATGGCCCGTCGCCCCCAACAGAAGCAGAAAGTGTCATTTCAGTTAGCAACACTGTACTGAAAATTAATTGGGGAATCCCTAGAGTCAGTTCAGTTTATTTATTATTTTATTTATTTATTTTTATTTACAGTATTTTTATCCCACCTTTCTCCCCGAAGGGACCCAAGGTGGCTTACAACAGAAAAAAATACATACAAAAAACACAGTATAAAAAATATCACATTTTTAAACAGTAAAAACAATTAATGAAAATTAATAAAAACAAGACGGCAATATGATGGATTGATTATATTATATTTGTACCTTGCTTTTCAGCCAAGATTTGCTTCCAAAGCAGCTTACAATTAAAAACAGGACAAAGATAGAATATAATTCATGGCAAGTTGGGGAGGCAGTCTCTTCTGGCTCTGGCAGTTGATGATATAGTGCAGGTTGCTGGTTCTTCCCCCAGATGAAGAGGGCAGAAAGAATTGTAGATGGACCCGGGGGCTGGATGGTGGTAAACATGACAGCCAAAGTGGTCAGAAGGGTTGGTGTTGAGCCATAATGAAACAAAGTTCAATCGCTCAACTTTCTTCAGGATAGACCATAGGTGGCCAACCCGCGGCACGCGTGCCACAGTGTGGCACGCGAAGGTCTGTCAGGTGGCACGCGAAGACTCCAGCATGCCCCGTTCTCCAGCTGATGATCAGAAGGCACTCAACTCCTGAGCGCCTCCGATCATCTGGAAAAGACAGAGTGGAATTTCAGACTGGGTGGAATGGAGGCTGAAAGCTGTTTGTAACTTGTCCTGTGCACAGCCCAGCATGCAGCTCAGCATCAAAGTCATCGAGCATTGGCTCGGACCGCGCAGGCGCTGTGGGGAGAGAGGGACTGCGTGGAGTAGGTAGTTCACGTGGAGCTCAGCCTGAATTGCAGACCGGGTGGAAATTAGCGGCTCTGAACAAATGGAGCTCGGATATGTGTGTGGAGAGAGAGAGAGAGAGAGAGAGAGAGAGAGAGAGAGAGAGAGAGAGAGAGAGAGAGAGAGAGAGAGAGAGAGGCAACGTAAAAGAGCAACTTTTGTCTGCAGAAGTGAGCTGACCAGCTTCTTAGTTACAGGTACTTGCAACAGCCCAATTCCGTTCCTCCCTTCTTGCCGGGAGTTTTGTCTGACCCGAGTTTCTCCTCCTGCCTTTGCCCTAGCAGAGCTGCACTCAGTTTTTTCCCTCCCCGCCTAGGAACTGCGCAGGGTGAAAAAAAAACACAGAGCGCTCAGCTCTCTCTCTCTCGGGAGTGTGTGTGTACTGTCTGCAGAGGCAAACGTTTGCCTACAGAAGTGCACTGGCCAGCCTCGTTGTTGCAAGAGCCCAATTCTGGGCATGTGATGCACTCCATTCCTCCTCCCCTCTCCCTCCTTTCAAGAAGCACGTCTTTCTCCTCCTGCCTTTGCCCCAGCAAAGCTGCACACAGTTTTCCCCCTCCCCACCTAGAAAAACTACACAGGGTGTAAAAACGGAACACTCAGCTCTCTCTCTCTCTCTCTCTCTCTCTCTCTCTCTCTCTCTCTCTCTCTCTCTCTCATGTTTGTGTCTGCTGTACTATGTTGTCTGCTGTGCTATGTTGCAAAGACTTTATACACTTTGTACATAAGGACAATTTGCAACCTGCATATTCAAAAGTGGCATTAAAATTTTATAAATTACATTTTCATTGTGAGTTACGAACATGTTCATTGTTATGTGCTCTAAGAATGATATGATACTAAACTGAACGTAATTGTGTTTTTATTTAAACACTGTTTTTTGTTTGTTTGTTTATTTATTTATTTTTGTGGCACGCCCAAGATACAAAAAATCTAAAGGTGGCACATGCCATAAAAAGGTTGGCCACCACTGGGATAGACCTATCTCACTCTCTTCTTCCTGCAACTGCAAAATGCTCCTGCAGATAGTCAAGTTCAATATTGTCCATACTATTTGGATTATCAGAGTATTTGTAGAACTGTTGCATCAGACTAAAGAACAACCACATTGCATTATGTCCACTGAAATGGTACGAAGCTTTTCACTTGAACTTATTGTGCTTTTTTACTCATTTTACCCTTTCCAAAATCCACTAGGACACCTAAAAATATAAATGAATGAAAGGGTCTATCAAGGATTGGTATTCCCTTTTTATTTCTTATCTGCATCTGAACATAGTTTCAGTTGTCTAATCCAAAAATCAGTTCATGAAGCTGACTTGCTGCCAGGGAGGGAGGTCCTTTCCTTCCTGAGCCAGATGGCCAATATAGTTCTCACTAGTATATTGGCTTAGCTATAGCAGTGTAAAAGATCCATGTATGAAAATGCTGTCCAGTTATCGAAGATATTCAATGTGCACCTTTCATTTTTACTATCTTCTTTTATTAATCCTATTACATTAGATGACTTTGGCAGAATACTTTCACATATATTTTCATTTGAAAATCAACAGCACTTCTGCGTGGTGAGAACGATCTCTCTTCAATATGTCATCTTTTTCATACCACATTACAGTACTAGATCTGCTCAAATGACATAGTCCAGAGGTGCACAACTAACTCTGTATGCAACCAGTAGGGCTTTTGATTTTCTCTTTTCCAAAACAAGAAGAACCTACATTGAATGACAAGCTGCTTTAAAAAAAAAAAAAGTCAGAAATCCCACTGGGCATACTGAAGCTCCTGGGTATGAAACCCTCTAGATTTTGACAGATATATTTCAGATCAATAAGGTGCATTAAAGAAACACTATCCAATGTTGGATAATGGCTACATATACAGAGGATGCAATTATTAAGCCACTGAAGTTGGAAAGTTTGCCCATAAATAATCATGGTCCAATTTAAATAAGTCTCATTTCAGTGGTAATATAATATAATAATAATATACAGTATTTATATACCGCATTTCTTGGTCATTGGATTTCTCCTCCGACTTTAATCCAAGGCGGTGTACATGGGCAGGCTGTCCTAACCCCCCTTGGTTTTTTTTACAATATATATAAATGTCCAATCTTTCATGAACGGCTACTTTTCCAGGTGGTATCCTTTTTACAGTCTGACAATTCTGCTGGCTGGCGCCTCCCACACTCGACCGACGTAGCTGTAAGCTCTTATCTCTCCTTTCACAGCTTTTTTCCGGTGGCGTTCTTGAACTTATCAAGTTCACCAGTCTTCGGGCTTTGAAGACAGCAGCTCTTCCAACTGAGCCAGACTCTTCTGCCCTACTCTTCTGACTCTACTCTTCTGGTAGACAAGGATCATCGAATTGCGTACATTCAAAGGTATGCAAGGTCAAGGGGTGAGCCAGTACCGCTCAGATGATGCCTACCCGAATCGGTGAGGCTGGCTGGCAAGACTAGGGTTACCATATTTTGAGGGACCCAAACCGGGACCCACCCACCCACCCCTATTTTTTTCCCCCACCAACTTTTTTAACTTTTTTTTAAAAATTGGCCCTTTCACTTTTGTCTTTTTTAAAAATAATTTTGTGCCATTTTCACTTGCCTTATTGGCTGGCACTGCTGCTGCTGTTGTGTCCGCCGCTGCTCCTGTCATGGCCGCCTCTGCTGGCCATGACTCCAGGTTCCTTGTGTGCCAAACACAGCAGGAACCGCACCGGGAACTGCTTGAGTCTACCCACCTACAGTCACGCCGTGAGCCCGATTCCTAGCTGGGAATCGGGCAAGGCCGAAGCATCGAGCAGCGCCGTGCGCATGCACGGCTTGACACTTCGGCCTAGGCCGGTTCCCAGCTGGGAACCAGGTAAGGCCGAAGCGTCCAGCCACGCCATGCGCGTGCGCAGCTGGGCTGGGCTTTTTGGAGTCGCCCAGTTCCCAGCCACGACCGGGCCTTTCTGCGACGCACAAAGAGACCTGGTCGCAGCGGGGAGACTCTGGGACGGCAGTATAAGCCCTGGGCTCCTGGGACAGCACCCAAAAATCTGGGTCTGTCCTGGGCATTCTGAGATGTATGGTAAACCTAGGCAAGACCCTTGGCTGGACCAGCAAAGTGCACCATATGGCTTGGCCTGGGGGAGTCTGCACTGTCTAGCTGCCTTGACCTTTTGGGTCAACGGTGATAGGCTTCCTTGATCTTTGACTGAGGACAGCTTGGAGTCAGAATGTGATGCCCAAGTGTTACTCGGGGGAGGTAGACAGACAGCTCCATTTCTCCCACTTTAGGTGCCCGCATGTTGCAGGGGGGGGGGAATATTAGTCTCCCTGCTGCAGAATTATTTTAATATCAATAAAGTTGCCCTTAACCCAAGCCTCTGTCTGGCATGATTATTGGGGGTGCTCAGGTAAAGGGTTTTGTTTCCATATAGATACTAAAGAACCAGAGAAAACGTTGGTTTGCTGATGCTTTTTTATGGCACATCTGAACAGAGGTTTTGAAAAAAATGCAGTGGTTGTATTTAATCCTCATGTTGTACAAAAATTCTCACCCCATCAGGTATTCAGCAGAATATTATTAGCAGTTATTTGATCTATAAAATGGCTTGAAGGATACTAACAACCCAATCCTATGCTGGCCTCTACTGGCGTAACCAGGCCCCGTACTGTCACAAACGTACCATAAAGCACGTTGCGCCAGCATGGAGGCCAGCGCCAACATACCTTCACCAGCACAGGAGCAGCACCCGCCAGAGGCAGTGGGTGGGTGGAGGGCGAAACGGGGTGGGGAGGGGGCTTTCTGGAGCAGGGGGAGGGTGGTGAGGAGAGTGGACCAGGCCAGGCTCTGCAGAGGAGGTCTCTGCCAAATTCTATCCCCCTTCCCGGACTTGAAAGCCCGACAATGAGCTGCCCAGATTTTCACCAGCCATTTAGCTGGCACACATTCAAATAGCCTCATAGAGGCTGCTGGGGCTCGACACAGGGTAAGGGGACGAATGTCTCCTTACCTCAAGGAGGCCTCAAGCAGCCTCCAGTCCCATGCTGGATACTGCGGAGCCTGCCCCACCACCTCTGCATCCCAGCGCAGGGTTTTTGATAGGATTGGGCTGTAAGGCTGCAATCTTGCACATAATTTCCTGGGAGTAAGTTACACTGAATTCAATGTGACTTACTTCCATGTAGACATTCATTAAGTAGCTTACAACAAGGAACTGGAAAGGAAACATTCCATAATTACAGTTGTGGCTGTCATTAGCTTTGCCTGCTATAATATATTTATATAGCAATTCTACAGAAATTTCTTTCAATTCCTGCTCTGATTTATAGGCCCGAGACATTTTAATAAATGCACTTGTCAGTTTTGCAGGATGGATGGCTTGTTTGGAACCATTCCATGTAGTGCTGATCTGATGAAGGCTTGCTGCTCTGTCGCGCTAGAAACCCAATCACCTTCATGTTAAATTTTAATCAGGCCCAAATTACTTTTCTGTTTGTTGAACCCCCCACTCTGTATTTGAATGGAAAGCTGAGCTGTGACTGAATAAGGATCATGGGGATGGAGGGTCAGAGGCAAAAGCAAGGTTGCATCCATTTAGAGAAATTAGGGTTCAATTAAATAGGCAAGGAAGATTTCCATTTCATCTTCACTTGTCATGGCTCATGCCATTTTTTCCCCCTGAGGAAATAAAGCATCAGGCCTTCATTTCTTTTGAGGAAGAAAAAGCTCTTGCTACATTTCATAAGTACACCTGAATAATTTACAAAAAGCCTTCCCACGTTACGTTCATCACATGAAGCAAGGATGATACCCCCGCACAGACACTTTCTCCTCAGAGACTGCTGAGAGGGAACACGACTCCTTGACAGATGTGTCTTTCCAGACAGAAAGGCAATGAACATCCAGAAGCAGGTGTGCACAATTTGTAACCCATCAAACCATAGGCTTGCATACCAACCATGTATAGTGTACCACTAGGGGTTCCATAAACCTCCTGCTTCCGCTGCCTCTCCTGAACTGCAACACAACGTGATCGTTAAGTACTTTGAATAGGCTTACCATCCATCCCAGAAAACCTGGGACTGTCCCGGGTTCCGGTTCCAGGCTTTCCTGTCCCGGTGAAGCCTCCACTGCTACTTGATTGCAAGTACTACTGCCTCATGTGCCCTTATGAGATTTGGGCACTGCCATCTTGGATCTCGTGAGATTTTGCGAGATCCAAGATGGTGGCGCCTGAAAAAATGTGCCTTTTTATATTTTGCAAGTGCCGTCGGAGCGTTGGGGGCACATTGGAGTCCTGGCTGGCCTGGATGCAGCCGGTCAGGCTCCAGAAGAATGGTAGCGAAGCGGCAGCAGTGGGAAGGTGACGGCGACGGAGGAGGGATGGCAACAGCAGCAGCAGCAGTGGAGGAGGAGGAGGAGGAGCGGCGGGGACAGCAAGGTAAGTGGCAGTGGCGGTAAAAATGGCCATTTTGGTGGCCGTAAATAAATAAATAAATAAAAATGTCGACCACCCAAAGGGCAGCAAACAAACAAACAAACAATAAATAACAATTAATTATTTTATTTTATTTATTTAATTAATTAGTTATTCCTTGGGGGGCGGTTTGTATCCAGGAAAATATGGTAAGTCTAACTTTGAAGGACGCAACACATGACTGGTGGACTGCATTCAGCTAAACATGGGCAAACTTTCCTTGGTTCATCTATGAGGATATAAGCCAGCCCATGAGTCATGTTGACAAAATGACCTGGCACTGCATTTAGGAAGGAATAAATTATCCAGACCTGAGAAACAGTCAAGTGCATCTGTCACACTAGCTGTGAGACTGACTTCCCTCTCCAGTCATTATGCTATTCCTTCTCACTGTGGCTAGCTGGCCACATTTCTCCCCTCCCCTCCTTGGCAGTGATAGTACCACCACCACAGAGGACAGGAAAGGAGCAGGCCCCAAGCCAAGCAGATGCTATGAAGGGGAGCCACAGAAGTGACAGTGGAAGAAACTGCTCCAGTGTATAGCAGCAACTGTTCTTTCTAACCATCACCTGGTGATTACCTCACCTCCACCATTTATCACAGTGCCGGTCCTATCATGACACATGACACACAACTGCTCTTTTCCCTTTTTGCTTCTTAAGCAGCTGAACAACTGGGCTCATGGACCAAATACCAGAGTTCGCCAGTCCCTCTACCCCTGTGGGCTGCAGTGTAATGAAAAGATGCCCTTCTGTCCTCCCTGCATTTTGTTATTTACATAATACGTTTTATGGTTTTGTAATCATCACCCTCTTCTTCCTTACAACACCCTTGTGAGATTGCCTATTACTGCTCCCCATTTTAAAGGTGGTGATGGCTAAGAGAAAGCAAATTGTACAAGACAATTTTGTCCAGCACTAGCCAGTGTACCTTTGCCAAGTAGGGATTTGATACTGTTTTTTGGGAGAAGATTATTAGAAAGAAGCAAAAAGAGACAGCTTCTTGAAAAAGGATTTTCATGAGCCCAGTCAAAATCTGAAAAGGTTCTTCTGCCGCCGATTGTATCAGACACCAAATTGGAATTACAAGAAAGTTAAGACAGGAACTTCCCATAATATTTACAGAGCAAGCCTAAGCATATCTACTCAGGATAAAGTCCCTTCATATTCAATGGGTTTTACTCCCAGGAAAGTGTGTATAGGGTTGAAGTCCTCTGTTTTTATACTGTATACTGGAGTCCACTTTAAAACATTGTGAAAAAATAAAAAGGAGAAAAAGAGGGGTTGTTTAGTTTTTTAGAGTTAAACTGCTATGTGTTCTTGCTTTAAACATGCTGAAATCATGCCCCAGAATGCATTGCAATGGAGGTTGGGCGGAGGGCAGGTCTACTGGCGGAGGCCAGGTCTACCCAGTCTGGGGAAAAAAGCAGTCCGTGGCGGAGAGGCCAGGTCTACCCAGTAGTCCTGGCCTCCGCTGGTTTGTCATACCACCCCCCCCACACACACACACACTGTATTTGAATGGAAAGCTGAGCTGTGACTGAATAAGCTCCGCTTATGGGGATGGAAGGTCAGTACCATCAATAAACAAGCTCAAAGATGTCAGTATGTAATAACTAGTTCAAACCAATAGTGGGGGGAAAATGAATAAACCCTGACTCCAAATGGCCTGAGTTATGGGTCAAAGATAACCAAGCTTGAATAGCAAGGTGGAATTTGGTTAGAATCAAAATACAGCATCTTGGTGATACTATCAGATTTTCAAGGCAGTCATAAGTAAACCAACCATGAATCTCCACAGGCTAGAAAAAGTGGGAAAAATGTTTTACAGTCTTGTCAGTCCTACTGATGGTTGGTCCCCAGAGGCTTTCCCTAAGAGCTCTGGCAAAGAGAGGGTTTTGCTACAGGCTTTTGTTCTTCAACATTTCCTTAAAAATTTAGGGGGTGAGAAATAGAGAAAAGAATATGCTTCCAGTATAAGTAGCCACAAAGGTGTGCAACGAGAGTGCAAAGACCTCCCAGTCCATGCTAAACATGGTATGAATATGAATCTCAGCAATGGGCACAACGCAACCCATCTCCAGCTCAGGAAAAAGAACCGTTCACAAGATGAACAAGGCGAGGAGGGATGTATAAAAATGCAAGCAGTGTCACTCCCTTTTGAAATGCAAATCTGGGCTTCTTCTACTATGTCCAGAGTCTCTGAATGCCAAATACTGGTATTTAAAATAAGGCTGGGATAGCAGCATCCTTCCTTGTCCTGGGGGGGGGGGCTACCTGTGCCTGGCACTCCCTCCCAGAACACCATTTGGGGTCATCTCTACCTTCCTTTAAATTGCTCCTTAAAAGCCATATTTTCCGTGAAGCACTGAAACCATCCAACCTCCTCTACAACTGGAAAGAATGAAATGTAATTACTGTATGTGTAACTACAGTTGTTTGTATGGTTGGAAGACACATGATCCAACAACCTTGCTGAAATGAAGAGGGGCTGGTCAGTGCATTATCGGGAGAGAACTGTGCCATGTTCTCTGCCTTCAGTCACTTGAAAGAAAGGTGTAATTTAGTGTAAAATTAAATATATTCATTCTTTCTTATTCTTGACGCTTCCATTTTTTCCTTTAAGCACATTTGAATACACTTCTGTAAAGCATGTTTGCGATGACTCTGGAGTAAGGGAGACTAGTGCAAGGCCGGCCTCCCTCACTCCAGTGCCGGGACGAGCATGTGGCCGGCAGCAGAAGTTGAGTCCTCCTCCGCCGGCCGCATGGGCGGTCCGACCCGGGAGGGGGCCCATTGGCCTAGATGGCCCGGGAGGGGGAGGGGGATGGCGTCGGCCATATCCCCGTTCCCGCCAGGCTGGCTACACTGTTACACAGCCTCCTCTACTTCTGCCATCTATTTATCTGGAGGAAATCCGAGGAGGCCTATCTGGCTGGCCTCGGTTTACACCTGGGGAAGGGAACGAACATCCCCTTCCCTGAGTAGACCTCCCACACGGTGCGTGCTGGGCAGCCTGGGCTCAGGATCCGGTGGGCGACCCTGGGCCGCCGGCCGGATCCTTACCCAGGATTGTGCTGCCCGTGGCATATTACTTTCAGCTCCCTGGCTGCAGAAAAATAGACCACAAGGCATATTTGATACCCTATTAATGCTGAGTCTTGATTGATCATATTTGGTTCCCAGAATCAGAACATATGAAAACTACTTCAGGCAGTCGATCTCTGCCAGTCTTGTTTTCTTACATTTGTTCCTTCTCACTTTCTACATTAAGTTTTACAATCTCCACCTGTCTAATTTTGGACAAATGAGTATTGATGGACCATCGGAAGGTACTTTAACACCTCCTGTAAAGATCCAGGATTTGAAAAGTAGAATTGGGGCTTTAGCCATAGTCCATGCCTATCAAAAGCCTTCCACATGGAGTCTACTAGAAGAATGCCAGGTGTGTTTGGGGAAGAAAAACAATAGCCAATTTATCCATGTGAAAGAAGCATGCCGAGGGTCAACCCTGCTGAAAGCATCAGATCATTTTAAGGTTCTACACTTAAAGCTATAATTCTGTGTTTCAGCAAATAACAGGTGCAGAGAGAAAAAGGCCTAACCCTACCCCAGACAATGGGCTGCATATATGCACTCAGCAGCTATGTGTATATGTACCCCTCACCAGGACCCATGAGAGGCGGGGGGTAAATGGGGTAAATTGTACCCAGGGTCAAAAAGGGGGCCCAGGAACCAAAGGAGTGGCCCCAGAAATTTCCTGGGATCTCAGATGACCTCATGGAGAGTGAAAGACGGTGGCCGGGTCAGGTCTACTGGGCAGGTAGACCTGGGCACTGCATCAGGAAGCCTGGTAGACCTGGGCTCCGGAGATTTTTCCGGCTATTGCTGCCCTCCTCCCACCCTGTTTTTGCCCAGGAAATATAAATCCTAGTATTTGCATGTCCTGCTATCTAGTCTTTCATTCTAATGAAGTAGGAAGTAGTCCTTTGAAGTCTGCAGCTTACACCTGTTCCTGGTAGTTTCCTGTGGGGGGAAACGTTGCTGTATTATAGTCCAATGGATGAACCAGAATGGGTGGTCCCCAAGTTATTGTGTTTCAGGGTGGTGCTTTTAATGCACACCTGACAATGCAGACGTGACCACATCCTATTTTCTGCAGAGAGAGAAAACATGTGCTTGCAATGCAACAAGGTTATTTACAAGAATGGACCCATTTGAAGAGCTGTATTATCAAGGGTTATGTTTACAGCCACAAGTGACTGGAGATAACAAATACCTCACATAAACACACAATCTTTCCCTTGTGGTGGAAGGATTGTAAAAAATTTAAAGCATTATCTGCAAGAGTATGAAGATTAAGGGTTCTATCGATCAGCTCTAACATTTTGAATTGTGCTTAGAGGCTGTGCAAACCCCATACGTATTCAGGAGAATTTGCCTACCATAAGATACTGAGATAGCCTGGCTAGGTTTGTCAACTAGCTAGGAAAAGGACAGCCTTGTCCTGTTCCAGACCCATCAAACCTGTTCCCTGGCTGGTTCAGTCCTCAAACCCTGTCTAAGGTTCCCCTCTGGTTCTACATACATTGTCAGTGAAATCCTGTGTAGAGATCCTGCCGGCGGCCCAGGGCCACCCGCCGGATCCCATCCCCGCTCCAGGCTGTGCTGTTGCAGCCCGGAGGTCTACTCAGGGAAGGGGACGTTCGACCCCTTCCCTGGGTGTAAACCGGGGCAGGCCCTATCGGCCTCAGATTTCCGCCAGCTAAATAGCTGGCAGAAGTAGAAGGAGGCTGTGTTACGCCATCCCCGCCTCCTCCCGGGCCGGCTCAGCCAATGGCTCCCCTCCCGCCACCTGGACCGCCCATGCAGCTGCCGCCGGAGCCTTACCTTCCGCCGCCGGCCACATGGACGTCCCGGCCTTGCGCCAGCCTCCCTTACTCCCGAGTCATCACAAACGTGTCTTATGGCACATTTGTGACGGCTTCTGGCGACAGAAAGCTCGATCCGTCGCCGGATCCTTAGTCAGGATCTGGCTGTCTGACCCTGTCCACGTACAACAATTTTATTGTAGGAGAAACTTGAGTTCACCCTAAAGTACAATGATGAGAAAATGTATGTAATGCTTAAACACGCTCAATGCCTGGTCCTGGCAACCTTTTTCCAGCTGTGTTCCAAAATTCCTAATTTAAGGTGTTTCTTTTGGCTTCAGTCTTGAAAATACCATACTGATTTGAGCAGCATCAACCAGGCATTAGAAAGAGAAAGGATAGCAGCAGGTATGCACAAAGCAAAACGAGGAGCCACATTTGAAAGTCCAATTAGTACATTAGGTTCAATGTTTTTCCGGCTGGCATTTTCTCTCTCTCTCTCTCTCTCCCCCCCCCATCTGAAAAGGGTATATGTCGAGGATAAATTCATTAAGGAGTTCAAACTTGGTAATGAATGCTATGGAAAGGCCAGTAAATAAAATAAAATGGCAATGGATCTCTACGAGAGAGAGAATGCCAAATAGCTATAATTTATTCAAGACGCCTGGGGGATTCATTTTGATTACTAAGCTTTAATGTTCTTTCACAGTTTCACAACACACATATCACGTCTCTAGGTTTGACCATGCATGGACAGGACTCTCCTGCATGTTTTCTCTTTCTCTCCCTGTCAAGCCTCATATAAAATGAAACAGTGGTAGCCCCATTGCTTCTGACATGTGTTTTTCTTCTCATCTGGATATTTTGTTTGCCCATTCACAATGTAAAATACTGTGTCTTATATGCAAATTGCTCCCCACAGTGGAACATTTCTCCCCCTCTGCTGGATATCTGCAGTACTGCAGATGTTCCAAAAAGCAATACAGTAGTTTGTGATAGAAATACTTTGGTTTTGCAATGTTGTTGTTGTTCAGTAGTTAAGTCGTGTCCGACCCTTCGTGATCCCATGAACCATATCCCGCCAGGCCTTCCTGTCCAACACTATCTTCCTGAGTTCGCTCATTTTCATGTTCGTTGCATCGGTGATGCTGTCTAACCATCTCATCCTTTGCCTTCCCCTTCTCCTTTTGCCTTCAGTCTTTCCCAGCATCAGAGTCAAAACGTTATGCATGCAGAAGCTCTACTAAGGAGGAGGTTCCTCTGAACTCAGTGGAGATTACTGTTCAGTAAATATGCATAGGATACATCTACAAGAACATCTTTATATTGTGTCCTATTAGGCTTACCAAATTTCCCGACCTTAAACCGGGACACCCCAACCAATGAAATAAATTTAAAAAATACCAAGTCACATGGCCATTTTTTAATTATTTATTTATTTTTAGATTAAAATAAATAATAAATTCACAGCCCATTCCAACCCAACTCCTCTCCAAGTCAGGCATAAGTGTGGCCTAAGTGCAGCCTAAGTTAGGCAGAAGTTATGCCTGAGGTAGGTCAGAGTTATGCCTGAGTTAGGCAGGCTGCAGTTTCTGTGGCCCAGCACCACCCCAGGATCCAGGCAACACTTACCTCCCAGGCAGGCAGGCTCTTCTCCAGGCTCCGTGTCTGGCTCGGGCATGTGCAGGCCTCTGTCTGCATGTGCCAGCGTCCATCCATGGCAGCTGCCACAGGGTCTGTCGCAGCCCGGTCGCAAAGGGGCTGACCGCAGGCATGGGGGTTGCGCCAGTCATGTGGTGGGTGCAGGGCAGGTGACAGGTGAGCGAGGTGCCTGAGCCCAGCCGCCACAGGGCACCCTGTGCATCAGCCACCTGCTGTAGGGGAGAGTGGCCGTCCCCTCCCTCCTGCAGAAGGTCGATGCCACCCCCAAGCCACGTTGAGGCTGCACTGGGGGGTGAGCGGGGGAGGGAAGGGAAGGGGAGGGGGGTGGGAATGTCACACACAAGGGGGGTCTTATGAGGTCTATAACTGCCTCTGACATGACTCGCCCGTGCGCTGCCTGAAGCCCTGGGCGGGGCAATGCCCACAAAGAAGGCATCCCGGCGTGCCTGCTGCTCTGTGCCCCGGCCAAGACCGAGAGATGCCTTGGGCTTGTCTGCTGCGAGCGTGAAGGGCTAACGCAGCTCATCACACCCCCAGATGGGGCGACGATGGCGCCTCGCGGCAGGCGCTCTGGCAGGGTGGGGGGTGGCCAGCAGCCATCATCAGGGAGTGGGAGGGGAGGCAGACACACAGGCAGGCAGACAGGGGGTGCTGGGGAGGGGCATGGGTGGGTCAGAAACAGACAGACAGACAACAAGGCTGGTGGGAGAGAGATACAGGGAGAGGGGTCTGCAGAGACCAATAGGGAAGCAGGGGGTGCTCCGCAGATGAAGGCGATGCAGAAACAGGCGCCTCTTATGCCGATGGACTTTGGGCAGAAGCCACACAGAAACGGGCGGACCTTCAGCGGAAGCGCCTTCATTACAGGCAGACGCCCTGGCTGTCACTGTTTGCCTGCCTGAGAGGCCCCCCCTGATTCCCCCCTCCCCTCCGTGCCATGGGGGTCCGGCAGCCCCCCTGCTGTGTTCTCCCAGGGAAGGCCGTTGCAGTCCCTGGATGGGACTCATGTAGGGGCTTCAGTGCTGGGGGCTGTCTGTGTGTGGGGGGCAATGCTTGTGTAAACACTGGGCACATATGTTTCACTGGGGCTCTGCCCAAGGGGCGTCTTTATTGTTCTGGAATGTTAGCAGAGATGGCCAGGCGAGGCTGCCAGGGGTAGTCACAGCAGCCAATCTGAACGCAGCAGCAGCACACATGCCCCATGGACCTGGAGATGCAGGCTCTCCCCCTGTGGAACCACAGCCTGCTCCATAGAAAGGGGAGGGACAGCAAGACAGGCAGGGAGGTGGAGCAGCAGCAGCGCCGGCAGCTGAGGAGGGTTGCAGGGCTGGCTCCCTGACCTCTGGCAGCAGCGAGGCAGACGACAATGGGGCAACCAGACTGCAGCCCAAGGGGTGCTCCCAGGAAGGTAGGTGGTAGTGGACGTTCCTGGGGAGACAAAAAACAAGGGGGAGTTACATGTCAGCTGGCGTGTAGAAGCAATCGCCAGTGAAGAAATGCCAGTGTGCCGGTTGCAAAAGCCTGCAGGGAGAGAAATAAAACACAGCTGAGAGGTGTGACACACATAGCATGGTCTGGGCTGCTTACCTGGGTGTAAGGAGAGCATGATCCTGTAAGGGGAAAGGGTCAAAGAGAGAGACAACAACACAACTTGGGGGTCACTACCATGGGAAACCTAGCACTACTGACCTGTCAGTTGATCCTGTGGAGAAAGGGGGGGGGACAGCTGGTGTCTACATAAGGCTAACAGTTCCACACTTGTGGCAGTGTCTGCTCACATGACTACAGGCAGCAATCAGACACAACAGTGCTAAAGAGGCATGTATCCTATATATCATGGCAGGCTATGCAGGCAGCTATGAGACAAGACATTGGTAAAGAGGCATATCATGGCAAGCTATGCAGGCAGCTATGAGACAATACATTGGTAGAGAGGCATGTCATGGCAGGCTATGCAGGCAGCTATAAGACAACACATTGGTAAAGAGGCATGTATCCTTCCTATATTTCTAAATGCAAAGAGGCAGCAGTCAGACCACATGTCAGCACAAACCCTGCTCTTACCTGCTGGTGTTGTAGCCTGTGGGGGGGGGGGAAAGAGGGGCTGGGAGAAAGACATGGGTTAGCAAACACTTGCATGGAGGCAGCTGCCCAGGCACAGCTGTAAACAGGTTGGCCACAGCCAGAACAGCCCTCTCTGCCCTAAAGGGAGGCAGAGAGGAGAAGAGAGAAGTGGGGTGTTTGTGAATTTTGCCCTCCACCGACAAAGTCCCACTTTGTGGCTGTGGGGGACAGAACCCCACGCCACGTGCTCAGAGAGAGAGAGAGTGACTGGAGGTCTGGGGCTGGGCTTTTGTGGGAATGAGGCTGGGTGGGGCTGGGTGCTGATAGGCTCCCTATCTTAGGCATAACTCTGTCAGTTTCCAGACCTAGCAGGCCCAACTCCGTCCTAACTCTGACCTAACTCAGGAGTAGGGTGTTAGAAATTTTCAGGAGAGGGCTGGCTTGGGTAAGGTAAAATGGCTCCTATGGGTCTCCTCGAATTTGGGTCCACCTTTTTGGTCGACCTAAAATTTGTGTCAGCATTTGTGTTGGAGGGGGCGTGTCTGTGCTCACCAGGGTCTGGAATCCAACGTTAATTGGTCTCCGCCCCCGTTATGCCCACGTTCCGCCCATGGTCCGCCCACTTTTAGGTCGACTTTAGGTCCGAGTTGTGCCGGCGTCGGTGGTGCACATGTGCGCCGTTTTTAGTCCATTCTTAGTCCGTCGGTCGTAAGTTTGACCTAACTTCGCCCTAACTTCGCCCTAAATGGTCGCGTTCCAGACCTAACTTCAACCTAAACGACTTAGGCTGACTTTAGGTCTGACTTGGGCTGCTTAGCACTTGGGTTGGAATGGGCTGTCAATTGACTTACCTCCTGAATTCCGTCACCATTGTTGCCCGTCACCGCCGTGCTGCTGCTTGAAAGTGCTCGGAGAGGCAAGAGCGGGCGAGCCGGCTAGGAGGGCGAGCCGGCAAGAGGCTCTCGCCAGCTCGCCAGCTCTCCAGCTCGCCCGCTCTCTGGTTCGCTCGCTCTCGTCGCTCCCAGCTCGGTGCGGCTCACCCACTCTCTGGCTTGCCTGCTCTCGCTGCTCCCAGCTCAGAGCGGCGAGCGCAGGCGAGCCAGCTCAGAGGGCAAAGGC
Organism: Plestiodon gilberti rubricaudatus; assembly: GCA_026170595.1. Taxonomy (NCBI): domain Eukaryota; kingdom Metazoa; phylum Chordata; class Lepidosauria; order Squamata; family Scincidae; genus Plestiodon; species Plestiodon gilberti. The sequence goes on along the minus strand of JANXHW010000001.1, from coordinate 249,939,768 downwards.
CGGCTCGAAACTGCAAAAGGCAAAATCAACATATGTAGAACCTAGGAAGAAGTGCTAGGAAGAAAGCTCATGGCTTACGGTAAGTTAAAAAACCCAGAAAGAGTAACTAATTCCAAAAGTCTATTTTTGGTGGTGATAATAATAATAATAATAATAAGATTAATAATAAGATTAATGACAATCAATTAATTGCAATGGTTATAATCTGATGGGGCGTGCATCCTCCATCGTGGCATCCTGAGATGTGGGGCTCTGCTTTTCTAGCTCCTGGAGATCTGTTAGAATCAGATCTGTTAGAGTACAGTACTTCTAAAAAACAATGGGAACCAAGGCTCTATAGGAAACTGTGGGCTCAGTCCAGCCCAACTCAGGCACAGTTGAGGCCCAATTGTGGCAAAATTGGGGCCCAAAATAGGACCGAGTTAGGCTGCAACTGTGCCTGAGTTAGGCAGGAGGCAAGAGCAGTGGGCCAGGATCGAGGCAAAACTTACCGCAGAGGCAGGCAGGCCCCTGTGGGGAGCTGTCAGTCTTGTGGAAGCGAAGAGACCCCTCCTCAGCCCGTCTGCGTGCACCTACCACAGCTGCTGCAGCGGTCGCAGCAGATGGGCAGCCACAGGTGGGCCTGCAGGCACTGGGCGTGCGACAGTCAGCTGAAGGGCAGAGGTTGTGCCAGTGCCAGCTGCCCCAGGGCACCCTGGGCATTAGCCACCTGCCGCAGGGGGGAGTGCCACTGCCCTCCCTCCTGCAGACTGCGATGCCACCCCCAAGCCACGGTGAGGCTGCACGTGGGAGTCAGGGGGGGTGAGCGGGGGAGAGAAGGGAAGGAGGGGGTGGGAATGGCACGCACAAGGGGGGTCTCATGAGGTCTGGAACCGCCTCCGCCATGACATGCCCGTGCGCTGCCTGAAGCCCTGGGCCACCAGGGCCGTGGCTATGCCCACAAAGAAGGCATCCCGGTATGCCTTCTGCTCCGTGCCCCGGCCAAGACCGAGAGATGCCTTGGGCTTGTCTGCTGTGAGCGGGAAGGGCTCACGCAGCTCATCACTCCCCAGATGGGGCAACGTAGGCGCCTTGCGGCAGGCGCTCTGGCGGGGTGGGGGGTGCCAGCGTCCATCATCAGGGAGTGGGAGGAGAGGCAGGCACACAGGCAGGCAGACAGGGGGTGCTAGGGAGGGACACGGGTGGGTCAGAAACAGACAGACAACAAGGCTGGTGGGAGAGGAATACAGGGAGAGGGGTCTGCAGAGACCAATAGGGACACAGGGGTCACTTCGCAGATGGAGGCAATGCAGGAACGGGCGCCTCTCATGCAGACGGACCGAGGGCGGAAACGGACGCTGTTGACGGGCGGACTGAGGATGGAAACGGACGCCGTTGACGGGCGGACTGAGGGCGGAAATGGACACCGTTGATGGGCGGACACGGACGCCGTTGACGGGCGGACCGAGGGTGGGTGAGAGCCCCGGTTGCTGAAAGGGCTCTTCACGGACGTGGGGGATGTGCGCCATGTCACCTGTCACTGTTTGCCTGCCTGAGAGGCCCCCCAACTCCCCCCTCCCCTCTGAGCCCTGAGGGTCTGGCAGCCCCCCTGCTGTGTTCTCCCTGGGCTGGCTGTGGCAGGCCCTGGCTGGGATTCATGCAGGGCCTTGTGTGCTGGGCGCTGTCTCTGTGTGTGTGGGGCAGTGCTTGTGTAACATTGGGGTCATGGTGTTCAAGGGGCCTTTGCCCAAGGGGCATCTTTATTGTTCTGGAACATTGGCAGGGATGACCAGGTGAGGCTGCCAGGGGTAGGCACAGCAGCCACTCAGAATGTAGCAGCAGCAGCAGCAGCTAAGGAGGGTTGCAGGGCAGGCTCCCAGACCTCTGGCAGCATCGAGGCAGACGACCATGGGGCAACCAGACTGCGGGCCCAGGGGTGCTCCCCAGAAGGTAGGTGGTGGTGGACATTCCTGGGGAGACATAAATCACAGGGGTGTTCCATGGCAGCTGCTGTGTGGTAGCAATCCCCATTGAAGAAATGCCAGTGTGCCGGTTGCAAAGGCCTGCAGGGAGAGAAATCAAACACAGCTGAGTGGTGTGACACACATAGCCTGGTCTGCGCTCCTTCTCTGGGTGTAAGGTGAGCATGATCCTGTAAGGGAAAGGGTCAAAGAGAGAGACAACAACACAACTTGGGGGTCACAACCATGGCAATCCTAGCAATACTGACCTGTCAGTAGACCCTGTGGAGAAAAGGGGGGGGGGAACAGCTGGTGTCTACATATGGGTTACAGTTCCACACTCATGGCATTGTGTGCTCACATTCATACAGGCAGCTATGAGACAAGACATTGGTATAGAGGCATATCATGGCAGGCATTGCAGGCAGCTATGAGACAAGACATTGGTATAGAGGCATATCATGGCAGGCATTGCAGGCAGCAATGAGACAAGACATTGGTAAAGAGGCATATCATGACAGGCATTGCAGGCAGCTATGAGACAAGACATTGGTATAGAGGCATGTATCCTACCTATATTTCTCTATGCAAAGAGGCAGATGTCAGACCACATGTCAGCATGAACCCTGCACTTACCTGCACTTACCTGCTGGTGTTGTTGCCTGTGGGGGGGGGGAGAGGGGCTGGGAGAAAGACATGGGTTAGCAAACACTTGCATGGAGACAGCTGCCCAGGCACAGGAGTACACAGTTTGGCCACAGGCAGAACAGCCCTCTCTGCCGTAGTGGGGGGCAGAGAGGAGAAGAGAAGAGAGAAGTGGGGTGTTAGAAAAGTTTTCAAAGTCCCACTTTGTGGCTGCTGGGGGACAGAACCCCACGCCACGTGCTCAGAGAGAGAGAGAGAGAGAGTGAGTGGAGGGCTGGGGCTGGGCTTTTGTGGGAAAGAGGCTGGGTGGGGCTGGGTGCTGATAGGGTAACTATTTGGGTCCGTGTCCAGAGTTAGGCCACAACTGTTCGGTCCTAACTCAGGCCCAACTCGGGCCCAGGGTGTTAGAACTTTTCAGGAGAGGGCTGGTGTGGGTAAGGTAAAATGGCTCCTATGGGTCTCCTCACATTTGGGTCCACCCTTTTTGCTGGCCCAAATTTTGGGCCTGAGTTGGGCTCGAGGGGGCGTGTCAGGGGCTCTCCAGCATCTGGAACCGGACCAAATTTCGTAACCGCCCCCGTCACACCCCCGACACGCCCCCGACACGCCCACTTTTAGGCTGCAATTGTGCCTGAATTGTGCAGTTGTGCCTGAATTGTGCCTGAACCCAATTCAGTCCCAATTGCAGCCCAACTCAGGCACAATTCAGGCACAACTCGGGCCTAAAGCACTTGGGCTGCAATTGTGCCTGAATTGTACCGCAGTTGCCTTGGGCTGGACCGGGCTGTGAATCAGTCAAATTTGTTTCAACTTCGCTGAGGTCTGGAATGTGTCAATATGGCTTTGGGTTGCAGAAGAATAAACAAACTCAGCCTTCGTCCCTATGAGTGGCAACATGTCTGTGCTGAGTGAATTGCTCCCTAGCCTGGCTGTCGTAGGTTAACACACAACTTGATCGGTGATTAACACTTGTATGAAGGCACAGTGCTGTTGTCCGTGTCTGCAGCAGCAGCATGCTGAAATGCTTCTCTGGAGTGGAGGTAACATTTCTTAACATGACAAGCCTTTCTTTAAAAGTGGAGAGCTGTATTTACAGTAGTCAACGTATCAGCTGGCAGCACAGTTTATCCCACTATTAACATACACAGACACTTGAGTCTGCTTTTCTTTTCCTGGCCTGTCAATATTAAGATACCTTATATCAGAAGATATAAGAAGAGTCTGGCTTAGTTGGGAGAGCTGCTGCCTTCAAAGCCCGAAGACCGGTGAACTTGATAAGTTCGAGACACGCCACCGGCAAAAAGCTATGAAAGCCTCCAGGAGGAGAGATAAGAGCTTCCCAGAAGTGTCGCCTGATAGGGGGCGGGAGGGCGGTGGGCCCCAGGGCGTAGGGCGTAGGGCTCAGGGGGTGGGGCGGGGCTCCTCCGGTTTTGGTTTTTTTTCATATTTTTCTGTGTTTTTTTAACACTTTTTGTGGTTTTTTAAGTCTTCACGGGGCATCTGTATGTATATGTATGCTTTTGCCCACTTATCTTGTGAATGTAAGGCTTCCAGCGATGATATTCTTCCAGCTCCCGAGCGCATCTTCTCCCTGCGCCCGGGCGCGAGCTCCGTAAAGGCGCAGAAGTTCAGCTGGAACAGCTTCGTTGTTCTGCGCATGCGCAAGTCTTCCACAGTTCGCGCTTGCGCAGAACAACGAAGCTGTTCCAGCCGACCTTCTGCGCCTTTACGGAGCTCGCGCCCGGGCACAGGGAGAAGATACGCCCGGGAGCTGGAAGAAGAGCATCGCTGGAAGCCTTACATTCACAAGATAAGTGGGTGAAAGCATACATATACATACAGATGCCCCGTTAAGACTTAAAAACCCACAAAAATAGTTTAAAAAGCGCTGAAAAAAACATTTAAAAAATAAGGGGGGCGCCGGTGACCCCCCGCCCCCTTTCAGGCGACGCCTCTGGAGCTTCCAGCTGCATTGGTCGAATGTGGGAGGCGCCAGCCAGCAGAATTGTCAGACTGTAAAAAGGATACCACCTGGAAAAGTAGCCGTTCATGAAAGATTGGACATTTATATATATTGTAAACCCCCCCCCCCAAGGGGGGTTAGGACAGCCTGCCCATGTACACCGCCTTGGATTAAAGTCGGAGGAGAACTCCAATGACCGAGAAAGGTGGTATATAAATACTGTATATTATATTATTATTATTATATTATTATCTTTGAATATAGGACATTATATGACTTAATATTAACTTGGGTATGTTCCAGGTCATTCTTCATTTACACCCATTATGCTGTGAAGTGAGAAATATATTTCCCTGGTAATGTTGCAGTAATCATACAGTTCTGTGAACTCTGTTGTTCTTCTGCACAGAGTACTATCTATAATATGAGTGGTTTCTTTAAGATAGGACACAAATAATTTGACTCTTGATGCTATATTTTTTGTCCAGCCCCAGTTAGCTGGATTTGTGTTCCATACAATTGGTGATCTAAGGTGTAGATGTGCATCCTGATCTTCATCAATGGACACATTAAATCCAGATGGCATCTTAATGTTGATGTGCATTGCGGTGTTTGGTTTGGAAAGATGCAAGCCTAGAAGACCTCAGAGTGAGACAGGCCTTGTGAGTGAACTAGAGGAAATATTTAAGAAGCATGAAGCATTTCATTTTTGTGGAATTGGCCTGTATGAGTGCATGAGTCTGTATACTGTATTCTTCTCAAGGACATGAATAGTCCCAGACCCAGATGAATCAGTAACCAGAGACGTTTCTCAGTCAGACTGTAATTTCATAAGTCTAATTTTTTTCTGCCAAGGATCTTTCCAGTAAATCATAAGCAATAAATACTTGAGTTATTGAAAGTCTGGTGTATGTTGCTCTCATAAATCTAACATGCCTCAACATTAGCTGTAAGAGTGGACTTTACTTTCTGAATTGGGATGATACACTTGGAAATCATTCTCATTTATTTCAGTAGGATGTTGAATGTATTTTGGACACTGTGTTTTATTTATTATGGTCAAGTCATTTGACTGCTTGCAGGAGAACACAGGATACATGAAGAACTACACTTGTGCAATTGTACAAAATGTGGCATTATATATGAAAGTGTGATGTTTCTGTGACCAACATTATTTGTAGATAAGAAATGTAGTTGACATGCTGTGTTGTTGTTGCTGTAGGAAAAAACTCACCAATGAGCTATGCTTGCATAGATTTCCCCCATTATGTTTTATGCTTTTCTAATGGATTTTATATGTAATACTTAGTGTTTACATAGCGCTTTCTGGGTGTGCAAAGTGCTTCAAATGTATTATAACAAGCAATGTTGGGCTTAAAACAGCTAAACATTTTGTGACAAATCAATCCCATATCTGTTCATATTGCTGAGATATTAATGGCATTGCAGATCTTTGCTGCTGTTGTTGTACAAGTGTGCTTCCTGTAATAGAATCATATTGCAAACCAGACGAAAAGAGCAAAGGTCTAAATTTCATTTGAATGCAAAGTGAATTTTCTATGTACATGTGACTGGCCTCATATATTCAAGCACGCTTCATAAAATATCTTATTTTCTATGCCCCATGATAATCATTTGACTTCTTAATAAGCTAAGACTTCTTAATAATCTACTTGGCCAATGCTAAACTTCAACTTTCCTTTCATTAATGTTTTAGTACTTTGCAGAGAAACCACCATAAGTTAGCATCCTAAACTATAGTTGCTGCCAAAATCTTACATAAACCAAAAGGTCAAAAGCAAATGTGTAGTTTCTGCCTTAGAAAATACGAGGTGCTTTAAGAGAATCTGCAACAGTTTTAATAAGACTTGAAAAATTGTTCAGGGTTGGAGGGAGCTTAGTGCATCCCTAAGATGTTGCTGGGTCCTGACTAATACAAAAGCAGAATTAGAAGTTGTCAGGAAAGGTACCAGGAGAGGGCAGGCTTACCAAAGAGAGTAGTGCCTAGTGTTTAGCATCCATTCCTGCTCTCCGCTTTCCCTTTTTATTGGGTCAGCAGCAAATGAAGGGGGGGGGATGGGACACCAGTAGTTCCATCTGCTGCCACCATCCCAGGCTACAGAAATCAGGCAGATGGGGACTGTCTGGGAAAAAAAAACCCCTCCCAGGAGAGCACAGAACCCCAGGAATTCTCATTAAAAGACAAATTGCAGTAGTGCCTGCATTACCCATGAACAGGGACTAGGACACCAAAGAATCAAAAGAGAACTAGCTTATTAAAAATCCAAAAGAAAAGGAATTAAACTGGTAAAAAGTATAAGTGGACTTATGAAAAAGTATAAGTGACTGATGGAAAATGCCTGAATTCATCTGGATGGACACAAAGATAAAAGCTTGATCAAATGGCTACAATAGCCAGTAATGCCCAGCAGATGAAGCTGGGATGTTACTCAAGAGCAAAGCACACAAACCCCTAACACATAGCAAAGCTGGGGCTGTTTTCTGACTGGCTTAGAGGGGAAAAAAGAGAAAACAAGACAAAATCAATTCCCTTAGGGCCTATCCAACTTTCCAGTGCTGATGCACTATTCCCCCCCTTTTCCTAGACAGACAGGTTTGGCTGCCCAATCAGTAGGTGCATGTCAATCTCAGTAGGAGGGTGAGCTACTCCAGACATGAAGATTGACTCAAATCCACAAAAGTACATGGCTGGCTGCATTGGAATCGCTAGGGCGTGGCAGGGGTGGGATGTTGGGAGTGACGTGCTGGGAGAGGGTGATGCGCCGGAGGGAGTGACGTGCCCCATTGGGGGTGACGCACCACTCACCGTCTTCTTACATTTTCTTTGGTGGCTCGGCAGCTTCTAACAAGACCAAAAGCGGCGTTCTTCGCGCATGTGCACAATGCCGCTTGAAGCCGTGCCCTCTAGAAGGGCCGAACGAATCACGTCTTCGTTTGGCCCTTCTGGGGGCAAGGCTTCAAGCGGTGTTGTGCGCATGCATGAAGAATACTGCTTTTTGCTGTGTTCAAAGCGGCTGAGCCGCCGCTGAAGACGGTGAGCGTTTCGTACGAGGCGGAACGCGGTGGCGGGGTAACGTGGCAGCGGAGGGGGTGACGCGCCGAGCTGGCAGACCTCCCGCCGTGGGTGATGTGCTGGCTCATAACACCACTGGCTGGCTGGTAGCAGCATTTCAAACAAAGAAAGGATAAAAGTTAGGAAGTTACTTTATATTTACATTAAGACCAGAGTCCTTCGATTAAAATTCCAATATGTATTACATACAGCAGTACTTGGACATTGGTTTTAAGGTGATCTAGAGGAGGAACAGAGAAAGTTCTTGTTCATTTACCCTTAAAGATGTGCTTCAAAGCTGACATATGGGACAGAAAACCCATGAAATTCTTAACTGGGAGTAGGGTAGGGGTATCTGTAAATGTCACATTTGTCAGAAGAGGCCAATAGTTTGTTTGGACTGACGTATTCAACATTAACAGAGAAGAGAAGCAGCTCTCTCTCTCTCTCTCTCTCTCAAATCCAGCAACAGAGTGCAAAGAATGCATGATAAGCCCCTACAAATAATACACTTTACTAGTGGACCCAAAGTGAAACTTCTCCAATGGAGACCTTCAGGGAAAAGATGTCCCATTAGTTTCAATGGATAATCCACCCTAATCAGAGCCTGTTTTTAAATAAAGAGTGACAGCCCCCAATTCACCCTGCATTTATTGACCATTGGATGGGAGAAAGCATCACCTCTTCAATTTATTTCAGTAAAGCAGTGTAGTGGAAATTGCGGAAGATCGGCGAGGAGTTAGTGGTGTTAGCAGTGGTCCCCTGTTTTGACAGGTCCGGGGAGGAAGGGGTTAAAGGGTTAAAGGATTGCCTGTTTAACAGGACTGGACAGCAAGGGGTTAACACCCAGGACTGTGTGGGTGAAAGCACACCTGCAAGCAATTGGGCGTGGCTCACAGGTGTTGCTACTAATTGGGATGAAGCTGGGACTTTGAGTGCAGTGGGTGTGGCTCGCAGCTGCACTCAATCAGCACTGATTGGAACTTTCACAGCTGTGGGCAATAATGAGGGCATTGATTGTAAGCCCACAGCAGTAACCAGTAGAGAGTTGATGGGAACTAACAGTATAAAAGCAGCAGCAGTAGGAGCAGGAAGGATGCGCGTCAGCTCACCACGGGGACATGCTGCTAGATTGCTGCGTGATGATGGATACTCTGCCGGACTGACTGCTCACCTGGAAGGTCTACCCACCTGGATTGACCAGCATCGGGGGACGCTCTGCCCGACTGGAAGGTTGGAGAGTGTTGCTACATGACCTTTTTAAAATGAGAATGTTGCCAAGAGACTTTGAATGCCAATGACTTGTGAGCTAGAATGGAACATGTGCATGTCCAGGACTGTATAAAAACATGATGGCCATGCTGCGTCTCTGTCTCAAACCTGGATGTGTAAGCCATGCTGCAAAAGATTTTCCCCAGCCATGAGGGAAGGATCTGATCAGGGAAGAATCTGATCATTTTCCCTCACTCATGAGGGAAGGATCTGATCAGCTTTCAGCATTCCATGAACCAAAAATGCTCACAGCACATAGGCACATTCCATTCTCTTCCCCCTCTCCACGGAACAGACATAGCCAAAGACTTGCTAAGAGACAGTCTCCCAGGAAGAAGTGGATACACATAGATATGCTAACACCAACGTCTGGCCCTGGGAAGGCCGAATCCACATTTCTTGCAACAATGGAAGCCATCTGCCCGCCTCCCCTGTGTGTGTATGTGTGTCTCCACCCCCAGGTGTACCTCTAGCCCAAATAAGGTATTTCCTTTTTGCAGCGTAAGAGCCACCAGCTCCTCCTCTCTTGCGTAGGCATAAAAGACAGGTTACCTGTTTTTGCTCTCTCTCTGGACCCTTGCCTCCTGAACTTTTTTTCTTCTCTGCGTGCCCTCTGGCACCAACCCCCTCCCTCTTCCCCCTTCCCCCCCACTCTTAACTTGACTTCTCAGTCACTCTACAGACTGCTGAGCCTGTCCAATTCAGAGCCAATTTGTTTCTTCTTCATTCACTGATGGCTTGTGCCATTACTACAGCATTGCAGCCAAGTTTAACTCTCCAGGATAGGTAAATATCACCCATGTATAAACCAAGGAAACCTGCTAAACCTCTGTACGTTCTACCTAAGTTTCCTAGATCTGAATGCTTTGGAGTATGCTTGAATTGTTGCATATTGAATTGTTGCATATGTATGAATCTGACTAACTATCTAGTAAATATTGGAAAACAACCCACATGTGTCCTCAATATTATTTAAACTGAACTCTGGAAGCCCAACTCTGGTATAGCTGGTTTAAAGATCCCTGTATTTACCAAATTGCCATATTTAAGCTATTCCCCTAATAACAAAGGCAATTTGGCTAACAAGAGACCTGGATTGGACTTTTTGCTACAAGACTCTTTGCTGGACAGGAGAAAGGCAACAAGATCCATTCTACCACCGTGACGTAACAAGCTGGACCTTTCTACAGAGATGGACTCTCATTAGCTATGTAGAATCTTATCTGCCTGGGACATTGTTTATTGCTGGGAAAGTAATAAATCTTGTAAATAGTTGCCTTGAAGTTCAGTGTTTTCTTTTGGTACACAATTGCAAGTTAACGGGGAAAGGATTGCTAACTTTGCCAAAAGTGGATTATTGGAGTTAATTAAAGGGAATAATAGTTTGCTCCCCCAGGAGTAAAGTTTGGAGTGCAACAGTTGAGTCAAAACATTTGGTACCCAGAGTGCAGTATTGGCTCAATTTGAGACACAACAAGCAGTTATTATTGGCATAGGATTTCTGCCAGAAACAATGATGGCAACCCCAAGAATCAGACAGGCTGTATTGTGCAATGTATGCCAGGATACTTGCTATTTGTGTAATTAAATTTTGAATCTGAAAAAGCCAATTTCGTACTGATAACTGACCACACATGAACAGCTCTGGGGTATGTGCAGACTGCCATCAAGATTCATCTATGACATGAACTAGTACTTCTTCAGGCAGGACTGGTTCCAGGTTTCAGGAGACCCTTGGCAAACTGTTGTCCATGGACTCTCATTTCCTGAGTGGGCCCTGAGAAAGTTATTGCGCTGCCACCACCACATGAATGCTATGGCCACAGAGGTCGTCTTCAGGAGTGTCAGAGGCCCCTCTGGGCCTTCAGATGCCCAGTGAAGCCAACCGTTGATGCCAACCAGTGGCGTCCCTACACTGGTGCGGGGGGTGCGGATCGCACCATGTGACATCTTCAGGGGGGTGACATCACTAGTGGCCAAAATTGTGAAAACCTTTCTTTACAAATTATACCATCATGTTATCTATCATTTGATGCGTAATCCATTTCACAATATCTGTATCCTATCAAATATGACCAAATAACCGGAAACAGAAAACACAACTTCCTTGTGTAACAAAAAGTGGATTTCCTTAACTCAAAAAAGACCAACGAGACTGATTGATCTGAGATTGTTCTAAGAGCCGAGTTGGTTACTGTTACTGTTATCTGTACTGTTACTGTTATGCCTCTGTTCAGGCTGCAAACATACATTAGTCTGTGCGTATAATATTGTAAATTTAAAGGTGTAATTTTGATTAAGCAGGAGGTGGGGCAATGGCATGGGGGCAGGGGGATGATGCATTTCCCCACCCACTGCATGGGAGAAGGTTCATCATGGGGGTGACGCACTGACCTCCTGCACCGGGTGACGCAAGCCCTAGAAATGCCCCTGATGCCAAACCTGTCTGCGTGAGGGCTGTAAAAGCAGTCACTGCTGGACAAGTGAGCAAGCCCTATGACAAACCAAAATACTGTACAGTAAAAGGATTCAAGAATTGTTTCCACATCTTCAGCTCTGCTCGTACAGCTGGGAACAAATACGTGCTTTCAGTCCAGTTGCCAAATGAAGTGCTTATTTCATGCCTAACCTGGATTAACCTTAGAACTGTCAGCCGCTTTTCTTTCAACTTCTCTAAAGTCTGGTAAGAAGCAGAATTATCCTGTTTCAAAACACTTCTTCCTAGGGACACAATCGTTAGACGCAGCACCTAATTATGTTTTCCACGCTTCTTTCTCCCTTTCTCTCTGCTGAATAAGGGGAAATGAAATTTTAGCTGACCAAAACAATTTCATTCTTTGCCATGATACCCATAGATAGTTAAAGCAAAGTTGTGACATGACAATGAGCTGTTTCCATTTACATTTTGAGCATGTGCTAGAAATCCAAATGTTTGAGAAAACAACAATTAACGTTAGTTTCTTTTCTAGGGAATATATTACTGTCCAAAACTGGGTTGCCAGCTGTCAACCCAGAGATTGCGTTCTGAACTAATGTGAGAGAATTTTGCCAGTATGCTTCTTGCTCCATCCTTCCAAAGGCTGTTTCCAGTGATGTGGGTCAAGTCTCTGACTCCAAGTCTCAAGTCAAGTACCAAGTCTCTGAGTCCAAGTCTCAAGTCCATCCCCAAGTCTTTGCTCCCAAGTCCTGAGTCACTGGTTGTGAGTATCCAGTCCCTATCAATTTAATAGGGAAAACGGGTTTAAAACTGAATAAAATTGGACTTGTTGTAAAAGGCTCCAAGTCTCGAGTCGAGTCTTTCGAGACTTTTACAATCGCTGAGTCAAGTCCGAGTCAAGTCATTGACACAACTTGAGTCTGACTCAAGTCCTTAGTCAATAGGCTCAAGTGTACATCACTGGCTATTTCAACCACATTCATACCCCAACTACTGTGGGATAAAACTGAAGTTCTTCCCCCTTCCACAAGCAGAAGAGAAGTGTGGACAAAGAGACCACTGAAGGAACCACATCGAAGGGTCAACAGCTTCTCCTTTAAAGCCTTTAAAGGTCCACATCTGATCTCTGGATAGAGAGCTGACAAAATTTGTTTGTCTAGAAACTCAGTTTTTAGAAACTCAGACAACCCAATTGTTATGAAAGATGTGTCTGGATACGAACAAAAACTGGGCTGTCTTGTTCAAACTAAATAGGTTAGCTTTGTAAAAAGCTTTCCTACTTCATTTTCTACATAAACTTGGACCTTAAAGATCAATACAGAGTGTTTTGTTGAATTACTGCAAGGATAAGATGGGGCTACCAAAGAAGGCTGGTGAGAGGAAGATAATCTTTGAAGGGCTGACATATATGAATGGAATGTTTTATGTTTTGTTTGTTAATTGAAAACCAAAACAACATATCGGAAACATGATCTTTGGAACTTTAAAAAATCTATAGAACAGGAAGAAGTATGTGCAAAACCCCAGGAAGAATTTTGCCCTGTGCTTATCTTGATTTAACAGAGAAAAAAAATCCATTATGTCTTGAGTTTACCTAGTCTAATTTGCACTGCCATGCTTCCTATGTTTATCATCGCTTGCTTCAGTTACAGACTGAGGGAATTTTTACACATGCATACTTCACTCACAGTCACACTGCATTAAATGTTTTATAAATTGTATCAGTTACTAAAATCTATGAATTCCATGATGCAGTGTAACTGAAGCAGCCAAAATAACTACATTCATAAATAAAGTAGTTATTAATAAATAACGGCTTTATGAATCACGTTTTGTTACTGTGGCAGCAATCCTATGTTAATATAGTGGGACATACTTCCTAATAAACATTCCTAATTCCTAATAAACATTCATAGGATTAATCTGGAAGGCTGTAAACGAGTTAAAGAAATTTTATTCAATTGATCAAATTAGTTTAAATTGGTTATTGAGTAAATCTACATACATTTGCATATTTGCACTAAAACAATTTTGAAGCAAGACTTAATTTCCTTTGGTTTTAAATTTGGTTCATGTTATAGGCAGGCACCGTATAAGAGTAATGGGGAAACTGTGGAGTTTTAATAAGTACAGTACTCCCCCCATATCTGCTGGGGATATGTTCCAGGCCCCTCCGTGGAAACTTGAAACCATGGATAGGAGCGAACACCCCTCCATGGTGTCCTGAGGGGCCCCCGCCCTGCCTCCCCTGTGGGCAGGCGTGCACGTCCCCCCAGCACTTATTTATCTTTCAGCAAGTTTTGTTTCTTCCTTAAAATAAACAGAGAAGCAGTCTCCATTGCAGGCAAGTAGAACGAGACTAAGTCCTCGAGAGGCTCTGCAAGGTTTCTGTTAACCTTGCAGAGCCTCTCTAGGACTTAGGGCGCAATCCAATCCTACTTAGGCCGCCATTGTAACCAGTGGCGCAGCGAAAACGGGAGGTCCCAGAACGGAAAGGGGATTCAAATCCCCTTTGAATTCCCCTTTTGGAGGGGATTTGAATCCCCTTTCCGTTCTGGGGCCTCCCATTTTCGCTGCACCGCTGGTTACAACAGCAGCCTAAGTAGGATTGGATTGTGTCCTCAGTCTCGTTCTACTTGCCTGCAATAAGCAGCCAGAGGCTGCTTCACCTGTTTGTTTAAGGAAGAAATGAAGCTTACTGGGAAAAAAGTAAAAGCCTGGGGGGGGGGGATCCGCGATCTGTGGATAACTGAAACCGTGGATAGCGGATCAGTGGATATGGGGGCCCACCTGTACTATATTTACAGTATAAACAAATATGTAACATTTTAAAAATGTTACTGATTAATTGGGGGTGCAATTTTAGTCAAAGATGTTTATTGCTCAAAGATGACTATTGTTTAGTCATTGCTCAAACCAATTAAAAGTTGCAACTCTGGTCACTGTTGCTGCACTGCAGAAGATCTGATGAAAGTAATACAGATTATGCCTCCAATTGTGAAACCCCCGATTTCCACCCCAGTGGCAAACATATATGCCCCGTGGGGTGGGAGCCACCACCGCGACACCCCCTACGGATGCCACACGCCTCACCCATGGGGTGTGTGATGTCATTGTTGTGCTCGGCTGCGGCGCAGAAACACCCTCCTCCCGCGCTTTTGGGCTACTTTTTGGAGCCAAACAGTACCAGGGAGGGTGGGAGGGCAGAACTTGCAGCCAAGAATGGCTGTGAAGAGGAGGCAATGGATCCACCGCTTGGGGATCCCTACCGCACCAACCATGATGATGCCTCTGTTCCACCAAAAATCAAAGTTTAGACCGAATTCAGAGGCAGCCATGGTTCAGACAGACTCAATTGTCCAGTCTACGTTGAGATATATAGAGAAGTGGATTCTTACAAGCACCATTGACCCCACAATGCACTGGAGGCTGGAACATGCTAGTCCAAACCAGACATCCTGGAAGATGCCTGGAGGTCCCAGACCCATTTTAGAATTCAGCAAGAAGAATTTGGGTGTCTGATTTCAAATCTGTTTCCAAACTTCAGCCATATTCTTATCTGTGTAGCACTGTAGCCACATGTATTGTGTTTATGATGTAATGATTAAAGGGGAGTAAAGAGCTAGTTTATTCACATTGTAATCCAAGTTTGTGAATGAAGGGTAACAGTTGTCAATATAAGCTACTACTGCCACCGTAAAGTTTACCCAAATGAAATGGTAAAAGGCACCTTCCTGCCTTTTCACAGCCATTGGGGGAGTAATAGTTTTGACTGAGGGCGAGACTTCAGGAATGCTTCACCAATTACTGTAGTCCTCTTCCCTCTAATTAGTGAGACAAATGTGGCTCACAATGACAACTAAGTCATTTTAGCAACACTACTAATGTATTCCTTCATCTAACCACCAGTTGTTAATCAGTTCAGTTCATTTATTCTCTACTGAAAACGTTCATTTGAATGAAAATGAAGAGACTTGAGCCATCCTGTGCCCCCAGTATTTTCAACTAGTTTCAGAAGTGGGTGGGGCACCCTGATTTTTCAGGCCTGTTGCTGCTTTCCTTACTGAGCAACCTCTAAACCAGGAGTGGCCACCCTTTCAATATAAATGCTCCTGGCCCTTTAAGGGTTGTATAGGTGAGGGCATTTCAGCAGGTACAGCTGCTTTAGCAGCACCATCAGCAATTGCAGCTGCCAAGATTCAGTTTTCTGTTGTTGTTGTTCAGTCGTTAAGTCGTGTCTGACCCTTCGTGATCCCATGAACCATATCCCGCCAGGCCTTCTCCTTTTGCCTTCAATCTTTCCCAGCATCAGAGTCTTCTCCAGAGAGTCCTCTCTTCGCATTAGGTGGTCAAAATATTTGCGCTTCATCCTCAGTATCTGTCCTTCCAGGGAACAGTCAGAGTTGATTTCATTTAGGATTTACTGATTTGATCTCCTAGCAGTCCAAGGGACTCTCAGGAGTCTTCTCCAGCACCACAGTTCAAAAGCATCTATTCTTCGGCGCTCAGCCTTCCTTATGGTCTAACTCTCGCAACCATACATTGCTACTGGGAACACCATCGCCCTGACTATACGAACTTTTGTTGGCATGGTGAGATCTCTGCTTTTTATTATGCAATCTAAATTTGCCATAGCTTTCCTTCCAAGGAGTAAGCGACTTTTAATTTCATGGCTGCTGTCTCCGTCTGCAGTGATTTTGGAACCCCTTCTATTTGCCAGGAATTGATGGGACCCGATGCCATGATCTTAGTTTTATTAATGTTGAGTTTCAAGCCAACTTTTGCACTCTCCTCTTTCACTCTCATCAAGAGTCTCTTTAGTTCTTCTTCACTTTCTGTCATTAGGGTGGTATCGTCTGCATATCTGAGGTTGTTGATATTTCTCCCGGCAATCTTGATTCTGGCTTGTGATTCATTCAGCCCTGCATTTCTCATAATGTACTCTGCATATAAGTTAAATAAGCAGGGTGACAACATAACATAAGAACATAAGAAGAGCCCTGCTGGATCAGGCCAAAAGCCCATCTAGTCCAGCTTCCTGTACCACACAGTGGCCCCACCAGATGCCTCAGGGAGCACACAGCCAACAAGATAACCTGCTCCTGCTACCACTCCCCTGCCCCTGGCACAGAGAAAACCTACTTCTAAAACCAGGAGGTTGCTTATGGCTTGTAACCTGTGATGGTCTTTTCCTCCATGAATCTGTCCAAACCCCTTTTAAAGGCATCCAGGCCAGGTGCCATCACCACATCCTGTGGCAAGGAGTTCCACAGATGAAATATACAGATGACAATATACAGCCTTGCCGTACTCCCTTCCCAATTTGGAACCAATCGGTTGTTCCATGGCCGGTCCGAACTGTTGCTTCTTGACCCGCATACAGGTTTCTCAGGAGACAGGTAAGGTGGTCTGGTACCCCCATCTCTTTAAGAATTTGCCACAGTTTGTTGTGATCCACACAATCAAAGGCTTTTGCGTAGTCAATGAAGCAGAAGTAGGTGTTTTTTTGGAACTCTAGTGCTTTCTCCATGATCCAGCGCATGTTGGCAATTTGATCTCTAGTTCCTCTGCCTCTTCGAAACCCAGCTTGTACTTCCAGTAGTTCTCGGTCCACGTACTGCTGAAGCCTAGCTTGTAGGATTTTGAGCATAACCTTGCTAGCATGTGAAATGAGTGCAATTGTGCGATAGTTTGAACACTCTTTGGCACTGCCCTTCTTTGGAATTGGAACGTAAACTGACCTTTTCCAATCCTTTGGCCACTGCTGAGTTTTCCAAATTTGTTGGCATATTGAGTGCAGCACTTTCACAGCATCATCATTTAGGATTTTAAGTAGCTCAGCTGGGATATTATCATCTCCGCTAGCTTTGTTGTTAGTAATGCTACCTAAGGCCCACTTGACTTCACTCTCTAGGATGTCCGGCTCTGGGTCAGTGACCACACCAGCGTGGTCTTCTACACAACTCTTAAGAATACAGAGGCCCTAATGGTGGAAAGTGGGCCACCCCTGCTCTAAACAGTGTTTTGAACTCTGCCTTACTCCTCCTCACACCACAGCTTCATGGAGGGAGAAGGTGATTGGCCAGTGATTCATCTGGAACTATGGTTGCTAATGTTCCTGTATCTTTAAGAGTGTTTGAGAAAGAGAAATGCAGCAGGTGACTTGGCCTGATGGGAAAAACAGCAACTGCTGAATTTTCTGCAGGAAAACCTTTGCCATGCTAAGCAAAGGGAAACAGTGGTCAGAACAGCCCTTTCCTGGCTTCATTTTCCATAAGGAATGTATGCAGTTAGTCTTTACACTCACACAGGGGAGGAATTCAACAGACTGATGGCTCCTCCTGTTGCATTTCAGCTTGCCACATACATAGCTACTGAAAGCACAAAAGGCATACCAGGAGGAGGAGGGTTGCCTAGTGAACATTGGCCACCAAGCTCTGAGTCTTGCTGCTTTTGAAGACTGAAGAACGTAGGTCTAGACCAGGGTCGGGGAACCTTTTCCCTGGCGAGGGCCGTTTTAAATATTAGAAATTTGCTTGAGGGCCGGCCGTAAGGCCAGGCGTCATTTTTACTTATTTAATTAATTTTTGCCCCTGCCCCCCATCGGCCTCCGGAGGCTCCGCGCTCACCGTCCGAAGCCGCCGCCGGGTCCATGAGTCACCTCCGGCGAACCATGCCAATGAGGGCAAGAGGGCAAGAGCTTGCCCTCATCGGCGTGGTACGCATGTGCGAAATGGCGGCCTCCCAGCAATGTCTACGGGGGCCAGACCGGATGGCCTCGGGGGCCTGATCCGGCCCTGGGGCCGGAGGTTCCCCACCGCTGGTCTAGACTAAAGGTAGGAAAGTTCTTCTGAGGGGGCTAACATACGAAAGATATTTTCTGACCTCTTGCCTGGAGCCCTCGGTTGAAATGTAATTCTGAGAACACCCTTCATGAAACAGCTGCAGGTTGTTGGGTCAAGCGGAATATGGGACTAACTGCAGCCCACACTGTAAATTCAGGGGACCCCTGGGTTATTAAAAATTATTTGTACTTTTAGCAATGAGCATGGAGATCTTCAAGCAGTGTTTCAATGAACAAGGCTAAGGTTGCAATCCTATATACGTTTACCTGGGAGTAAGTCCCACTGAACTCAATGGGGCTTACTTCTGAGGAGACATGCATAAGATTGTGCTATAAAAGTCTGCTACATAAGAAAGGCAATGACATCACAAAAAGGAGAGGAAGGAAGGAATATGGAAGACTAGGTATTCAATAAGCACAGGGGATCCCTTTTACAGTGCTTCAGTTATTGATCCCATGGGTGTGTGTGTTACTCATATTGGTTGAGTATGACCCTTTTGTTAGTCCAGGTCAGATCTCTCTGGCCATCTCTTTAGACTGCTAGGTTGATCCAGCCTTAGGCACTTCTACAGACTGTAGAAAAAAATAAAAGAACACTTAACTTTTACTTTTCCTACAGCTTTTGAAATCCTGCAAATATTAAGCTTCTTATACTTGGCAACAACATTATTAGAGTATTCAAGTGTGAAGCACTGGTCAAAAATTTCAAGTAATTCATTTGCATTGATTTCTGTCCTGTATATTTTTTTTTAATGGAATCATTCTTTAAGGTAAATACACTTTAAATCTCTCCTGCATTCTCTGTTGCAGGATCTATTTTAGCTCCTCTTTCCGAGTTTCTCCTACTTAGACAGTCTGACTTTAAGCTGAGCAATGTCTTCTGAGTGGCATTAGAAGTAGCGGGGGTGGAAGGAGGAGAAAAAGAAGTAGGAATAATCGGAATTCTTAAGAAATAACAAGGTGGCAGCTCTGCAGAGAACAAGGAGACCATTTTGCAATGGTGCAAGTTACAGAAGCTTCTATCTCTTTTGTCCGCCTTTGTTTCTGGCCTGTACATCTGTTCTCCAATGCACTGTTATGAACCTAAAGATCTTGCACTCTTACTTGCGTCACACAGTAAAACTGTAATCCTATGCTCCTACTTAAAAGCAAGTCTCAATGAAGTGATGTTAACTTTTGAGTGCATATGATTGGTTTAGGCTGCATACCTCTATGCATACTCACAGTGTTTAATCTGTTTCATTCAGTTTTGAGTGCATTTGATTTTAGAGCTAGGGCAAGGGGACTTGTGGGATAAAATCCAGGAAACTACAGTTCATAATCTCCTTAATTCTGTGGTGCAAATTTCCAGTTTACATTCCCTGAATTTAGAATGCTGCCAGATTCAGATCCAACAGCCAGCCCATTTCAACCTGAAGTTTTTCCTGTACCTAACTGAATGCTATTTCAGTAGTTTTATTATTATTATTATTTTAAAAAAACTCCTCCTGTTTGGAGAAACAAAGTTTCCTCCTTTGAGTTTTGGCCTGTTCCAGATATCAATGTACAGTATTCCTCAAGGTGAATGGCAGGGATGTGGATCAATTCTTTGACTCCAAGTCTCGAGTCAAGTCCCAACTCTTTGCCCCCATGTCCCGAGTCTTTGGTTGCATGTTCCTATCTATTTAATGGGGAAAATGGGTTTAAACCTGAATAAAATTCAACTTGTTGTAGAACAGGGGTTCTCAACCTGTGGTACACGTACCCCCAGGGGTATGCGGACCGCAGGTTGGGGGTACGCTAGCCGCTGCCCGTTATCAGCTGCTGTGATCAGCAGCTGATGACAGGCAGCGTAACAGTTTTTCCGGGGTCGCAGCACGGGTGGGAGGACCTGCCCACCCACACCGCTACCCAGTAAAAATGTCTACAAGCCTCCCGATGTCCCCTGAAGCTCCCCCTTACCTGTTCTCCCAGCTGTCACCATCTTGGATCTCGCGAAATCTTGCGAGATCCAAGATGGCAGCGCCAAAATCTCATGTGGGCTTCATGTGCCCTCACAAGATTTGGGTGCCGCTATCTTGGCGCAGTGGGTTAAACCGCTGAACCATGAGCTGTTGATTGAAAGGTCGGCAGTTCAAATCCGCAACGGGGTGAGCTCTCGTTGCTTGGCCAGATCCTGCTGCCAACCTAGCAGTTCCAAAGCATGTTAATGCGAGTAGATAAATAGGTATCGCTTGCGGGAAGATAAACAGCGCTCCGTGTTCCAGCCACATGCTATGCGCTGCGGCAAGGAGAGTCATGCTGGCCACATGACCACGGAGGCGTCTTCGGACAACGCTGGCTCTTCGGCTTTGAAATGGGGATGAGCACCACACCCTAGAGTCGGACATGACTGGACTTAATTGTCAGGGGTTACCTTTACCTTTACCTTATCTTGGATCTCGTGAGATTTCGCGAGATCCAAGATGGCAACAGCCGGGTGAACAGGTAAGTGGGAGCTTCTGGGAACATTGGGAGGCCTGTAGACTTTTTACTGGGTTGCGGCGCAGGCGGATGGGTCCTCCCACCCACGCTGCAACCCGGGAAAATACAATTTAAGGGGGGTACTTGGGTGGTTTCTTGGGGGTACATGGGGGGCTGACACCTGGGAGTACGCGGGGCAACCGGAGGCCCACATAGGGGTACGAGGTTGAGAACCCCTGTCGTAAAAGGTTTTGAGTTGAGTCTTTCGAGTCTTTTACAATCGCCGAGTCAAGTCATTGACGCGACTTGAGTCCAACTCAAGTCCGAGTCAATAGACTCAAGTCTACATCACTGGTGAATGGCAGGTCTTTCTTGTCATGGCATCCCTTGTGGATAGTAGAATATGAAATACTAGTAGAATATGAAATATGTGGATAGTAGAATATGAAATACGTCACCAGAGCGCCTCTGGAACAGAAATAAAGTATTTCTTTAAAATGGCACAGGTAAAATGCATTTAAAAATCCATGTTCTGTCCTTTCAGATATAGTGACATGGATAAAGCATTGCCTAATTGATTATGTTGAAGCTGCTTTCGCCTGCTCTCATCCAAGTAGCCATAATGTCTAATGTTACATCCACAAGACATGCTTTTTGATTAATATATTTAGGTAACTGAATAGGGATGAACTAGTAGCATCAAGCAAGCATCAATGTGTGACATTGTGGTTAACTCTTATTTAGAAATAACCTGTGAGAGATGCAAATTATTGGCTTGGACTAAATGGTGTAGTAGCACATTACTAGTGTTTTAACCCAGCCTGCCCCACTGAAACTCAAGAAGCTAAACCAGTACGTAGAAGCCCTTATGTGTATTCCTTATGTGTATTCTTGCTTGTTCTAACTTTCTCTTCCTGTGGTTCCTGAGTCATATCTAGCAGCATCTGCTGGATCAATCTGGGATTGCAGCCAATAAGAGTTTACCTGTTAGCACACTGAGCACAGCTTGGCACAAGCAGGAGCTGTGTCTATGTTCCAAGAGAACAAATTCCACCGAGTGTTGCGCAATAGCTGAATTTGTACATGGATGATCAAAGATGAATGTACTGGTGTGGACAGCCACTGCTTAGCCATCCTTTTACAATCCCCTTCTCCTTGCTCCTAGGCATCTCGTTAAAGTCAATGTACTGTGCGGAAACTCCAAACTTAATTCACATTCTTGGTTTTATTTTTGTTTGTGGAGTTGGGGGAGGGAAGAGTAGAGGAAAAAGCCCATTGACATCCTGGAGAAATGGTCAAGCTTGAGAGAGAATGGGGGAAGAAAAACTGTGCATGCCACGACATCAGTAAAAGGAAGCAACCAGGTGATTCACTGACTTCACTAATTCTTGACTTAATGAAATAACTACCCACGTTTGTATATTGTTGCTAGCTTCACAACCATGTATAAGCATCACTTCTGCGGAGTGCTTTAGGTAAGGTAGCACTGGATCTTAAATATTGCCTTGGAGTCTTTATAACCACATATACTAACTTAAATCTCTTTCTCTCTCTCAACCCCCACCCATTGCCAGCTCAGGACATGGCTTTAGGCTTCCAGGAAATTAGCACTTTCCTTTATATCATCCAAAAATTAGATCCTTGGCTCTGATCTTCCTTAAAAGAAGTACAGTACAATAATCCAAAATAAATGTTCTCTGGCAAATGTAGTAGCTACATTTCTTCATGTAGCAACTGCAAAGTAATTCACAGCGCCCCCCCCCCCCCGGCATGCTCTGTCTTTCTCACACACTTATGTGCACATCACACTCACTCTCTACCCCCCCCCCCCCTACGTACGTAGAATGCCTTGTAGAAACTGTAGCTAACCACCTTATTAGTATTCCTCCCTCCACTGTGTTTCACTTGCAGCAAGGGAGGGCTGAGCAAAATGCAGTAGAACAGGGACAGAGACAGAGCTGGCAATCATCTCAATGCAGGCTGCTGAATGTAGGGGGTGGAGGGGGATGCAGCAAAGCAAGATTAATAACCTTGCCATAATCCCGTGCACCCTGGAAAGAGATGCCTCTGGTGACCAACCCGTCCCTCTCTTGATTAATTAGACGGACTGAGTGAGTCGCTGGCATTCCACCTGGGTTTTTTTTTTTTTTGGAGGGGGGTAGAGAATTGCCTTTCCTGTTCTTTGAATCCTCTACCCATCTGGGAAAGTAACAGAGAGACATACCATCTGCAGCATTCACAGCAGCTATTGGAGGCTACCAGTGACAATTTGCTCTACAGTTTGGGTGAGCAAGAAACCAGGTGTATCGTGCGCAGAGGGGGATTTCTGTTCTTGGGCCACTGATTTCTTTGCCTCCTCCTTGCCCCCTTTTTCCAATTGCTTTTGAGTCTTGGGCTTACTTCTGTCAAAGTCTCTTCTTGGATGCATTTTGCTCAGGCTGGATGATCCGTAAATGGACGCTTTTGAAAACTAACTAATTGCTGTGCTCTTCTGTGACTTGAAAGCATCCAGGTAAACCTGGAGGAATTTTAATTTCCCTTGGAGAAGTTTTAAAGGGGGACTATACGAAAGGTAAGTCCAGAGGCTTTGCCTTCTGCTGTTGCTTCTTTTTTTTTTACTCTTGCTGTGATTTTATTCCTTGTTGAAAGAGAAGAAAAGAAATCTAAGCAGAGCACATTTAAGAGCACCTGATGCCACAGTGAGCTCCAGAAGGGTCATGGGCTTGTTACTTTAAACTCCCTTTTTGTAATGTGTACATTTTTGTAATGATGCCAAATAATCCCATTTAAAATAATTATGCATGCTACTGTAATGAAGGCTTAAAATTATGTTGTGTAAGCTTGTTTTAGAATCTTACTGTGGTCCCTGTTTGTAGAAAAAAAGAGTGTGTATATATCTACTCTCTCTCTCTCTCTTTCTCTCTCCTTCTCCCCCCCCCCCCATATCATCCCCCTCTCTAGGTAATAACTTGAATTGGAGCCCTTGTGCTCACTTAGCTGGTATTGTTTTCTTCCCTGTGTGTTTCAGCCTGATCAGCTGAAATGATGAATATGTGGGTTCTGAAAGCTGTCCCTGCTGCTCTTAGCATAGATTGATAACAACATGGGAATTAGTCAGGGTCTGCAAACTGCTGCTTCTTATGTAAAGTTTCTCTGTGATGTCTGTGTTGCTGGTGGAGCTTGCCTCCTCAAGTCTATAGATTTCCCTTTTTCTATCCAATACCTTTTTATACCTGTCTGAGGTTCTAGTTCTATAAGGATGTCATCGTCTCTCTCAATTTTATGCAAGGTGAGGGGTGTATCTAGAATCGATGAACCCAAGTCAGCATTTGTCTGGTAGGGTTTACTGTGACACAATATTTCACGTAGCGTAGCTATTTAACTTTAATGATAAACAAGGTCTGATCTTTGATTCACTACAGGTGTCTTAGGTATTTGAGACAGTTGGCCTTCCCCCCCCCCCCTTTGCAATTGTTCTTTGAGTGAAATGTAATCCAACTCGTAACATGACAGGCTTCTTCACTTGAGTATCTGATGGCTGCATGAAGATCATTTTGGTTTTCCAGGGAGATTAGAATATCTTAAGGTTCCCCAAGTGGAATTGTTGGGGACGCATTCCTTGGTGCATACATGTGGATTGGTTGATGGCAGGTACAACACCTGACTATCTATTGCACGTTGGATGTGAGATGTATGCAACTGAGAACAAGCAGAGGTGGAGACATGTGTGCATTTTCATACAAATGTATACACAAATAGTTCATGAATTAGGAAGTTGGATACACGACATCTGTAAGAACTGGTGAAGCCAATATGACTTAATTGTATTCTTATTGAATGAATTAAAGAGACTTTATCTCCTAAAAGGATGTGTACGCTAAAACTGAAAATTTAATGGAAATACTGTTACATGTGGAATCATATCATCCTGTGATGCTTCATTTGGTTTGTCTGTTGCTGTCTCCTTGAAGAGTTGCAATTGTTTTTTGCAGAATGGCTTTAAGAGGGGGGAGGTGTTAAAGAAGGGAAGGTAAATCCAGATGCTTTTTCCCTTCTATCCTGCAGCTCATGTTGCTGCATTGGAATATGACATTCTAATCAGTGTCTAGTTGAGATGACATTTACGTTGAGTTTGTTTTCCTTCGACTTCCCTTACAGCTGCTTGCCCTTAACATTCAGCACAAGGATGACATATATTTCTACCTTATCAGGGCACTAAATTGTTTCATATTTTTTTCTTTGGAAAATGATTTTCCACACTTTATATGCATCTCTAAAGCTTAACTCCCTTTGAAATAGAATCTAAGGGGAGGAAGGAATGAGATATAGCTCATAAAACCTTGGAACTTCAAGCTTAAAGGTATTGGAAGACAGTGGAGGGTGGAGAGGAGAAAAAGAAATGGTTATCTGTTTTCTACTTAGTAAATTTTGATTGTCTTTGCTTGATAAGGCTTTCATTCGAGTTTAGAAATGTTGTTGTATGAGGCAATCAATAAATTGTTAAAAACCATGTGTAGATGATGATGTTGTCACTTGGAGTAAACTGTAGCTCCATCTGCTCTGGTGGTGGTGATCATGAAGGTGGCATTTGTGGCCAATAATCAAATGTATCCTGTTTCTATCCTGCAAATATTTGGTATGCATTCCATTAATGATACTTAGTCTGGTGCATTGTATGATTTCAGTTCAGAGATATTTCCTATCCCAGCCCGTTCCGGATTGCAAATCATGTAAGCTTTATATAAGTCAATCCAGTATGATTTACAAGTCTAGCCCTCTTTAACTACTGATAGCCCAATAGTATACATATTTACTACAAAATAAGTCTTGCTGAGTTTAAAGGGACTTATGCATAAAAACCTGATCAAATTGTGTGTGTGTGTGTGTGTGTGTGTGTGTGTGTGTGTGTGTGTGTGTGTGTGTTGATGACTTTTTCCTTTAGATGTATAATAGTCACCAAACAAAGTGATTACTGGTATTTTGTATTAACGAAGCATAAGATATTGCCATGATGGTGTGATTGTCTGACTGACCTTTGAAAGTCTCTAGGTTTGAGTAGTTGGTGACAAATATTCCAGGAAAGCATTTTGGGGGGACATGGTGGGTAGCTCAATGAAAATGTTGACCCAGTGCGCAGCAGCTGTAAAGAAGCTGTGAACGTTGACCTGGTGCGCAGTGGCTATGCTAGTGGGCATTAGGAAAGGGCTTGAGAATAAGACTGCTAATATTATAGTACTCCTATAAAGGTCTATAGTGCAGCTGCATTTGGAATGCCGTGTACAGTTCTGGTCTCCACACATCAAGGTTATTATGGAAAAAAGGCTACAAAGGTGAAAAAGATGACAACCAAAATGATCAGAGGGGACAGAGCATCCTTCAAATGAGGAAAAAACTACCATGTTTGGAACTTTTCAGTTTAGAACAGAGGTGGCTGAGGGTGGGGACATGATTGATGCTTATAAAACTATGCACGGTGTGGAGAGAGAGAGAGAGAGAGAGAGAGAGAGAGAGAGAGGAG
The DNA here is from genome assembly GCA_026170595.1 of Plestiodon gilberti rubricaudatus. Lineage (NCBI taxonomy): Eukaryota > Metazoa > Chordata > Lepidosauria > Squamata > Scincidae > Plestiodon > Plestiodon gilberti. The sequence continues at coordinate 249,913,634 of JANXHW010000001.1, read as the reverse complement.
TTTTTCTCCATCTCTCACAATACATGAACCAGGAGTCAGTGAATGAAACTGGTGGGAGATTTAGGATTGAGAAGCGGAAGTACTTCTTCACATGTCACATAATTAGTCTGTGGAATTTGTTGCCACATGATGTGATGAGACTGCTACGCTGAATGCCTTTAAAAGGGGATTGGACAAGTTCATGGAGGGCCAGCCTATCAATGGCTACTAGTCATGATGGCTGTGCGCTGCCTCCAGGTTCAGCAGCAGTCAGAATCGCAGTTGCAAGAGAGCAATAGTAGAAAGAATTGTGTAAAAAATGTACTTCTACATAGAGTATTCCTGTATTCATCAATGTGTTGCTATGGGAAAGCCTCTGAAACAACACAAAACTAAAGCGAAGCAGCAGTGAATGTTCCTCAGCAACAATGTAGATAAAATGAGCACCAAACTAAAATGCCTAACCACATTCTTAAAATAACGTTTAACATAAAGAACGTTCACTTATTTCCCTTTTGGCTTCGATCTGGTCACTCCATTGTCCTCTCTCCTTGATGAAGTCATTCAGCCCTCCAGGCCTTATGAGTCTTGCTTCACATCTGAAACCCTAGGTGCTTTACACATGAATTCTTCCCTTCCTCTGAAACATGCTGGGATGACAACTGGCAAGACCATCTTCGAATGCTAAAGAGGAAACACGATAATCAACCACAAAATCTAGGATTTGAACCAAGAGTATGAATTAGGTGGGCTGATGTTATGTGTGTATCCAGCTCATTGCGTCATCTTGTTAGTATGGAATATTACATTCCATTAAAGTTCTGGCACTGGGATTGACTGTAAACTAAGTAACTGTGACGGTAGATGCCATTATATTTGGCATTGAAGTCCTTTCAATTATAGACTGTTTGGAAAACACAATCCTTGGTATTTGTACTATTTGAGAGCTATGAAATCCAAAACTATCATATGGGGGGGAAGTTGTAATGTTAATACTTACCGGAAAAGCGTGCGTCCTATGGTGCGAAGCCTGGGCTTGGGGGCGCTTCAGGGAGGACTGCAGAGGCACACGCAGGCCTCCCCGAAGCCCCCACAGGCCCCCCTCGAAGCGCCCCCAAGCCCAGGTAAGTAAAAATCTTTTTTTGTCTATTTTATGCTCCATAGGATGCATGCGTCGTATGGACCGATGCGTCCTATGGAGTGTAAAATACGGTAAATATGAGAGAGAGAGAGAGAGAGAGAGAGAGAGAGAGAGAGAGAGAGAGAGAGAGAGATGATAAAATGTTTATCCTGTGTTTACTACTTAGATATTTTAAATTTACTAATTGGTACTGTGGATTGTACTAAGGAAGGTAGAAGTCCCCTCAATAAACTGCTGTTCATTATCCATGTTTCTTTGCTTCAGCAGATGCCCAGGATAAAGCTTATTAGAGAGCTTGGAATTAATCCTTCAGCTCTTTGAAATGGCAGTCTCATAAGGACACTATCCAGGTCACTTAGGCACCTACTTAATAAAACCCACTTTGTGCTGTCTGGTCTTATGTTGGATTTTTTGCAACTTTTCCTTCATATAGCCAGAAAGACAAGTATTAATTTTGAACAAGAAAAGAATTATCCTTATAAAAATGCTCTACTTGGCTCTACGCCGGCACCGCTCGCTCCCCCAGAGGCCCGGACCTGCACCGGACAACCCAGGTAAGACCTAGGCCTCTCTGTGCAGGAGCAGGGATGGGTGGGCCATGGCGGCAAGGGAGGGGGGCCATTGGCTGGGAGGGGACGGGGATATCAGCACTGAAATGTGCCAATGTCCTAAGGTCCTTCCCAGCCCAGGTTAGTATTTCATGGCTTCCCTGGATGTACGCCAGCTTCAGAACTGGTGTACATCCAAGGAGGCCCATTGTGGCCTGCATGGCTTACAGAGCCCAGGCTGCACCAATGCAGGCCACAATGGGCCTAGGATACAGTGGCTGGCCCTTTAGGCCAGCCGCTTAAAGTTACATAGGATTGGGCTGCTCATCTTTGTGTGCTTTTAAACTATCAGTTCCTGTCCAAAGGACTTGGGTTTGGTACCTGGACTCTTCACATCAAGTGCAACCATGTCTAGGTCCAGCAGTATTTGTTCTACTCCAAATCTGTATCTCCACTCCGAGTAATCCTCCTAGCTGGGACATCCAGATATAGCAGTAATAAAATATGGAGTCTTCTGCTAGGGTAGACCATGATCAATTGATGGACCACTGGTTGGTTCTGGTAAGCCACCTAACAACTTCTAGTTACTGGGATCTTTGCAAAGAATATTGGATTAGGTGAACCTAGGTCTGATCCAGTAGGAACGTTCTTAAGGAGTGTTCACTCTCAAGGCTTCTTAACACACAATAGTTATATACCTAAATTGTTAAAAGGTTCCGAGTATGTACATGGTCTTGAAGGACTCTCTTAGAGGCAGAGCTGATCTGATTTCCTTTCTTGGTTTGTAATTGTAAAACCGCACAATGAACCATGGAGATTTTACTGACAGAAAAAGTAGACTAGAAAGGATTTAAATAATCTCACCTTGTAACAATTTAGTCATATGATAGGATCTTCATTTTTCTCATCTGTTTGTTCTTCATATTTTGTTCACTGAAATATCTTTCATCTCAAGTGTACTTGTTTAAAGCAGGCAATTCAGTATGCAGATCATTAGTATGAATGGAACTAGCCCTGTGTGTGTGTGTGTGTGTGTGTGTGTGTGTGTGTGTGTGTGTGTGTGCGTACACACCACACCTAGTAATGAACAGAGTGAAGCAAAACATACAGGGAAGGAACAGCAGACTCTCTAACATCTCTGCAGACAGGCCCCACGAAGCATCAAACAACCTTTAGCTTTGATACAAATTTTTCACTAAAATGGGCTTTGAGTTTTAGCATAGATGATGAGGAACTTTTGTTTGATGATGGCTTAATTAGTTGGACTCCAGTTGCATTGTACACTAATATGAGAGAATCTCTATGCCAGAGTACAGCCGTAAATAACAATTGTATGAATATTGGCAGTCCATGTCACCCAACTTGAGGGGAAAAAAGTTTAGTTTAGTCATTTTTATGCTGAACGACAGATTACATAACGTGTAAACATGCAGTCTAACTTTAACATGTACTTCATTTTTCTCCAGCCAAAGTTCCCTGTTGCGCCCACAAGTTGTTTTTTTAAACATTTCAATTTTTTTGTAATGAACTGTTAAAAAACAGTTAAACAGTATTTAACTTCTGAAAGCTGTAAAATGTTTATGTAGAAATGCTATGAGTGGCCAGCAAGACAATCTCTAGGGCAAAGCTCATGAATGACTTTGCTCTATGCCTTGACTTTACTAGGACAAACATGTGTGTTCTCTCTCACACACACATGCTGAAATTGGCTTCTTCACACTTTCCTTTCCAGTGGTTTTTCTGCTAAAGAAGTACAAGTGTCATTCCTCTAGTTCTGTTTTTGTCCTGTGGGGGATAAGATATAGTCCTGGTTGTAGACTGTTGTGGTTGCACTAAGCTTATGTGTAACGTGAACCCATCAGTCCATAGAATTTGAAAACTTCTACTCATTATCAAATTATTCTTGTAAGCACCATATTGCAAGAGCTAGAGCAAAGATTATTGATTACCTCCAACATAGCCAGTGTGATTGGAGGGAACCAATTGACAGAAGCAACCACATTTTCATGACTGTGGGATATAAGGCAAAACCAACCCTGGGTAAGGGTGAAAGATATTGAGTTGCACCTTTCTTTGTGTTATCAGGCACGTTCTGAGATGCATGTAACATGCTCTCATAGGGCAGAACCAAACATGTGTGCCAGGACCTTTTGCAATTGGCTTGTGACACACCACACTCGAGCTTGGGATTTAACAATAGTAAGAGGAAGATTTATTGGGGTAAATGTAAAATATTGAGAGGAAAAGTCAAAAGAAGCATGCAATAAAATATCCAGCTTGCATGCGCGCGCACACAAGACTGGAACACAGTTGCTAGAAAGACAAAGTGCAGGGCAGGGAAATAGAGGAGTCCAGCTGATGAGCGAGATCCCAACCGAAGCCAGAGTTCACTATTTCCTGGAATAGCACCTATTACTAGGCAAGGAGTGAGCTTCTGGATGTGCTATAAAGCACTGCCCTCACTTGTGGCAGGAGAGCTCATCTGTCCTATTGTATGATTACTCTTAAACAATACACCAAGCCTCTGAGAAGAATTGAGTGGAAGCAATCATTCTTCTTGCTCTTCAGAGTCCTTGCTGTATCAGTTAAGGGGAATTGCATGTTAGGACGTATGCTGGGAAATAGACTTAAAAGAGAGTAGCTCACAGACGGAACAAAGGAGGAAGAGAAACAAACACTTAGCCATATTGCCAGTTTGGCTGCACATGAGACCCAGAGGATAGTATAGCAGGGCCCTTGGCCAAAGGTACCCCCATTCATTTCTGCTGCGATGGTTTGGTTGAAGTGGGGCTAGATAGTGGATTTTCTAGGAGTTCCTGGATGAAGAACAATGTTCAAAGGGGGAAGCAAGGTAGCAGAGGGGAAGTGAGGCAAGAGAGCCAAGGGTGGTTGCCCAGGGAAGGTTCATGGAAGGTGGTGGGGTTGATGGGCACTCAGGAGGTGCTGAGCTGCAACGGGTCTAAGGGCCCAATTCTATCCAACTTTCTAGCATTGATGCAGCCATGTTTCCTTACCTCAGGGCTGCATTGGTGCTGGGAAGTTGGATAGGATTGGGCCCTAAGAGTCTGACACATGTATCTTGTACGCAGTGAAACAACTGACTGTGTATAGGAACCAAGCGCGGTGGCTCATGGCACAACTCAATGGCCCAGCATGAAATGAGAAGAGGTGCAGTAGTATGTAGCTTTTATTGGGGAGGGGATAAAGGTACAACAACTGGGAAGGGACATAGAAAAGATAATGCAGTGCAATTTTTGCACACACTGAGAGCACAGTCCTATGCTTGTCTACTCAGAAGCAGGACCTATTGTCTTAAATAGGGCTTACTCTCAGGAAAGTGTGCATAGGATTGCAGCCTCACTCAACAAACTAGGCCCTAAGTATGAGCAGTATCTAAGTAGGAGAAAAGAGAGAGAACAAATCCTTACAAGGAAAGGGGGTTTCGATCATCTTTTGAAGATTAGAGGCCAACATTCCACAACTGTCAGTTATGCTCTGAATGACCTGATGATGATTTTCAAAAGATGATCGAAACATTGTCTCTGTATTGTTAATACATTTAATACATATAATATATATATACATTTTATCGTCTTTAATTATCGCTGGCCATGAAAATCTAACCGCTTATCTGATCCTGCTTATCTTAAGGCCAGGAGGTGGCATTGTTTGCAAGTCTGAATAGGGTGGCAGGAGGAGGTTTGACCACTTGTGGAATTTTCCAAAAGCCTTCTCACACGTCGGGGCAGTGGGGGCAGGTTCTCCAATGAACTGAAGCTTAGCTGTTTACTAGGTGTTTGTGGCCCAATGCTCGTTTGGCGTTAGCCTGACCAATGATAATGCAAGTTTGGCCTGGGCCACTAACTCTCTTTGTGTGCACCCAGAATTATGTACACATATTTGGCAAATCTTGGTTTCTTTGATGAAGTCTTTGTCCCAGTTCCCCATCTTGTAGAAAGGTTTTGTAACTTTTCCTATTCTTAAGAATCAGGGTAAGAAACATTTCTTCATTTTATACAACTTATACAGTACCAACCTAACAACTGACCATTTTTAAGGCAAAATTTGTACAGTATGCTGTTTAGCTTGCCATTAAATGTCTGCCTCTGAACAGAAAGCTAGTTATTATTTACTAAGGTTGCAATCCTATGTGTTCAGTGGAACTTACTTTTGAGGAAGCACGCATAGGATGAGATTTCATATCCAACTCTCTCAAGTTCTTTATTTTTTGAATATGTGTTCATATAATTGCATGGGGAGTCAAGCATTCAGAACTAGGAAAAAAAAGGCTACTTGTTAGAGGATGAAGGTGCCCAGAAAAATGTTCTATAATCTATAGTTTCAAGCCATGTTGGAGGAAGCTCGGTATGAGGATAAACTGTACTAAATACAGATCTTGGAAACCAGATGGCAAATACTGTGTGTTCTTTGCCTCTTGTGCTGGCTTTGGAATGAGACTATTTTTGACTACTACTTGAATTCTGAAGCTACTTTGCAGAAATCATTTGGAGTTGTCTATTTTGTAGCAGTTTTGTTTAGGTGCAATCTTTTTTCTTTTGTGCATTGGAGATGTAAGCCTCCTTTGCCTATTACAATGAACATACAGACTGAGCATGATTTGTGCCCATTGACCCTGCTGCCTGTGTTCATGTATTCGTGTAACTTCTGAAAGACTCTTATGCAATACACACAACCGCATGTGGTTAGGTTGGAGGTTCAGGGACCTTGTAAAGGCAGAGACCCAAAGCATGTGGACAAAGCCTCTGTATGTATGTTTGGTATGCACATGGGCTCTTCTATACTGAATGTATGTAGGTGGCAGGAGCAAGACAAAAGGCATGATCCTGCTCCTCTATCTATGTGGGTTCACTGTAATGTGTGAATAGGACCACAATGTTTTTTTTCTGCATGAGTAGAGGACAAAAAAGCTTTAGAAGAGGGGGGACCTTGCCTTAGTCGTTCCTCAGGACCAGGTTGAGATGCCCTAGAGCAGGTGTGGTCAAACCTGCTTAATGTAAGAGCCACATATGGTAAACTTCAGATATCTGAGAGCCGCCATATTTAAGAAGCATTTAAATTCTTAAATATGTTTACTCGCCATGAACATTAAACTTACGTTTTAATCCAGTGGACTCTCAGTTTATATCTGGTAAATAATTATAAAGCTTTTAAATGTCTTATTTACCTTTTTATATTAAATTGTGATGCAAAAAGGAGCTCAGCCAAATATTTCCGAGAGCCGCACATTATACGTCAAAAGAGCCGCATGTGGTTCAGGAGCAGCAGTTTGTCCCCTTCCTGCCCTAGAGCCTGAGGCAGTGCACTAAATGCCACACCCATGTGCATGGTGCCTGGCACACTAAATGCTCCCCCACCATGCCCAGTGATGTGGTAGCTGCCACCCACCAAAGAAAGAAGGGGATGGAGCAGAAGAGGACGTGTGGGTGAGGATGGTTGACTCTCCTCTCCTCTACACTTTCTCTTCTGATCCATTCTCCTCTTCCTTTTCAAATCCAGGGAGTGGGAGAGAAGAGACCAGTGAGCACCCTTGCCAACTTGCCAGCTGAAATGGCTGCCACATTTGGTGCCATAGGCAGGCCAGCCCTGATTTCCTTTGCCTTTCTGCTAGAGTAAATCCATGCAGCTGCCTTCATTCTTGGTTGGGGAATGAAGGCCATACCAGCAAATTGGGAAACACAAGTGCCCTGGTGTTTGGCTCAAAATGGTGCTTAGTTTTTATGTGCATTCCAAGTGAAACTTGCAAATGCCTGAGCTTTTTGTGAGAGCAGTTGATTCTAATCTTCACAAAGGCTCAAAAGTGTTCACAAAAGCTTTTTGTGACTGATTATTCACAAAGACTCGAATGCAACACACCCACTCCTGGGATCACTGCCACCCCCCAATTTTCCTTCCCTCAAAGCAACCTTTTGGTGCGGAAGGCTGTAGCGCATGGTTCCACATCCTATGGGAATTACATAGCGCTTTCCCAGTGGGGACTCGTAGTCTAAGAATACCTGGTTGGAAATGAATCCTGTTTCTGTCATTTCTGCCCAGGAGAAGGGCCTCTGAGGGCAGGTGAAAATGATGCCAAGGTAAAAATGATGCAAAGAGCATCAATTTTCTACCAAAATGTTTATAACTGATAGGTACAGGCCCCATCGGAAAATATGCCACTGGGGCCAGTTTCCACTGCTTTCCCAGCTCCAAAGGTAAATCTGTTGTCTTATGAGAAGATGAATTGAGGTGCTGGCAATGGTAGTGGTCGCTTTACTGTCAGTCTTTGCAAGCAGTTGATTCAGTTGCTCAAAACCGCTCAGTCCTTTGTGAGGAGCAGTTCTGTATTTGTCTCAGTTCCTCTCACAAATATTCAGACAAGGCTGTTGGCTTTTTCAAGCACCCCGATTGAGCATTTGTGACCTCTCTCTAACCATGCCAGAATGCGCATCTGGAAAAGCCAGCTCAAACAAAACTTCCTACTGCAAGCAGAATGCAAGCCTGCACTGCAGCCTTCCCTAGTCCTGCAGTTTGCAGTTGTCCTTGCAAGCTATATGAATATCCAGAGGGCCAGAGCTTGCTGAAATTCTAGTTGGATGCAGTATGTTGCATCTTTGGATGTAAGGTGCCGCAAAGCAACCCAACGCAGGTGTGTGTGTTGTGTCCTTGCTCTCTTATTGAGTCTCTTGGTTCATGGAGTAAGCTAGTGTCCTCGTGTTACAGTTGTAGGAGGTTACAGGTCTTAGAAAACATAACAGACCTCACAAAATCAGGCTTCCCTGGCAATCAGCTTTATGGAATAAGCTGCTTTCCTCTCTCCTGTGAACAAAAGAGAAAGCAAACTCTTTTTTTTCCTTTGTGAGAAACAGTATTGCCAAATATACTTTAAAGTTGTCTAGAATGTCTCCTAACCTGTTTTCTTTTTCTCTTTTTTTGGTTCTGAAATATTCTGCAGGGTTCTGGTGCAGCCCCCCACTGGGAATTAATGAGGTGTAGCCCAGTGTTTGAGGATTGCAAAGCAAAACTGTGTCTTTATTTGCCACTTTAATGCAAAGTGCTGCTGTTGTGTGTTCCTCCAGATAGGCTTGTGCCTCTGCTCCTACATACAAAATGAATGAATGTGTTCTCACCCACACACTGTCACATGAGCAGTATTATATGTTTACCAAAATCTGGAGTAGCTTTGAAAGAAACCAAATGCCACTGTGAAAAATGACACTTGGTGTATACAGTACTAGCAAATGCTGCTGTTATGGCGGGTGGGTGGGTGGAGGAAAGGCTTGTTTTTGCAAGGGCTCCTTACAGGGAATTACATGCGTTCTCTGCACACACATATGCTCTCCATGACCACACTCCAGCAATGTCCTAGTGTGGTACTTTGACTTCTTTTCATAGTAGTGAATGTCAACCTTGCACAGATAATGGCAGGAAGATAAAAGGATTATGTTTAGAGTATTTTTATCATGGTGACCACAGTCATCCTGAGTATTGTTTCTTGATTCTTTTAGAATATGACAGAATGTCAGGAACTGATGTGTGTTTGGGGACTGTGGTAGAACACAATAGTTCACTTCCGGTTGCCGTTCTGGTCCAGATTAGCCAAGGCACGGAAAAGAATCTCCAGGTCTTACATAATCATAAGAACATAAGAAGAGCCCTGCTGGATCAGGCCAAAGGCCCATCTAGTCCAGCTTCCTGTATCTCACAGGCCAGCCCTGTGAGATCACAGGATTTACAGTGGCCCCACCAGATGCCTCAGGGAGCACACAAGACACCAAGATACCTGTATCCTATTGCCGCTCCCCTGCACCTGGCATACAGAGAAAACCCACTTCTAAAACCAGAAGGTTGCTTACAGCTTGTAACCTGCGATGGTCTTTTCCTCCATGAATCTATCCAAACCCCTTTTAAAGGCATCTAGGCCAGGTGCCATCACCACATCCTGTGGCAAGGAGTTCCATAGATGAATTACACGCTGGGTAAAGAAATATTTTCTTTTTGTCCGTTCTGACTCTCCCTCCACTCAATTTTAGTGCATGTCCCCTGGTTCTGGTGTTGTGCAAGAGGGAGAAGGATTTCCCTCTATCCACCCTCTCCATCCCATGCATAATTTTATACGTCTCAGTCATGTTCCCCCTCAGGCGCCTTTTCTCTAGACTGAAAAGCCCCAAACGCTGTAGCCTTTCCTCATAAGGGAGGTGCTTATGGAAGAGAATCTCCATGGAAGACTAATCATTGTGGTCTTGCATTGGTTTCTCTCTGCTTTGTCAGGTTCTAAAAGCTCAACTTACATAGTCTGTGTAGATAGGAAAGCACTTCTAATCAAGGGAAAGCTTGCTTGTTTTTAATATGTTACTAGCAGTTGCAGATTTTTCCATCCTGCCTTCAAACATCCTCTCTTAGGCTGGCATGAAATAGCCTCTGAAAATCTGGCAATTCTCAGCAGTACATTAATATTCAGCTCATGCAAACCTGTCATTGACATTGTGCTGCAAGAGCATCTTTCTTTCAAGTGAAGCGCTAAAAGTCCTGGATCTGCTACCCTGAATCCTTGAGACTAACTCTTTTTTTAAATACCTGCAGTCATTCAGGTATAGAGGAGGAGCATCATTGATGACCAATATTTTAGATTTCTTGTTTCCCATATAAGTTGAGAGAGTGGAGTTCTCTTATCCTTAGGTGCACCGTTTCGTCAAACCAGCATTGCTTACGCAGAAGACCTTGAAGAATACTGTATTAAGCAGATTGCCTGTGCAGAAATTTGTCTTTTGTAGATTTAATTAAAAAACAGAGGCCTGTATATTTCAAGGGGCAGAATTTATTGTAAAAGAATCACAAAGATCTTTTGGTCAATGAGAATTTCTCACTACTTCTTTCCCCCAGAGTCTAGGTTTTACTCTTTGTTCCTGTCAATAAACACATACAGACTGTGATGTGAGGTTCTGCTCTCTACGGTATGAATAGAATGACTGCAGTCAGGCACTTAAATTGGATGAAAACAATTCCACTTATCTCAGTCTTCCGGAGTCCTATCATTTAATAAAAGTGAATAAGAAATATATTGACTCCCCATGTATAACCCATATTTTAAAACTTAGAGAATTCCACTCTTGATTTTTGTTATGCAGGTATTACTTACAGCCCAGTCCTATCCTCCCCCCCCCCCCGCTGGTAAATCTGCACCAAAAGGCGTATGCTGTATCCAATGGGGGGGCAGAGTGGGAGGCTTCGGAGGCTTTCCCCTCTGTCTCCTCGGGCAATTTCACTGGCGCAAGTCTGAGGAGAGAAAGGGGGTGGAGAGAGGAGAGGAAGATCTGCTCCTTCCTGCTCTTTGGCGCTATCTCTTTTCTTGTGGGCCTTTTTGAAATTGACTAGGAGGAGCAAAGCATGCATCTAAAAAGCCATGTGGAAGGGCAAGCAAAGTTATGTTGCCGAAAGGGAAGTAAGGAGCCAGGGTTGTTGTCCTTCAGCTCTCCTGCCAAGTTAGCTGAGTGGGCACAGAGAGCAAGAAAGGGATGACAGCAGTACCGTCTCCTAGCCCAGAGGGGATCCCTTGGTGGCAGGTTGGAGGAGGGGGCTCTTGTCACCCTTCCAAGGTGATACTCCATGTGACACATTCTGTTTGGGTAATCAGTGGGGCCAGCTGTCAAAATAGTATTAACATTAATCTCAGTTTAACCAGGCTAGGAGTAAGGCCTCCGTTCTGCTGCTAAACACAGACAGCAAGGGAGAAGTGTGTGTGTGTGTGTGTGTGTGTGTGTGTGTGTGTGTGTAAATAAATAAATAGAAAGAAAACACTAACGAGGTGGATCAATTTTGTTCTGTTTGGAATCCCCCTGTATTAAGCACAGTAACCACATCACATGTCAGTCTTGAGAGGGCAGCGATCTACTGATCGTCATTTGCAGATGTTTTAATCTAGACCAGGGGTTCTCAACCAGTGGTACTAGTACCACCAGTGGTACTAGTACCACCAGTGGTACTTCGGCCAACTGCTGGTGGTACTCGGACCACCAGACCACTGGAACCCCGCTCCGGCAGCGCTTTCGGTGGCAGGTTTTTGCTCCCGAGAGGCTCCTGCCTTTGACCGAGCCTCTTGGGAACGCCAAGAAGGGCCTTCCTACCCGCTCAGAGCCTCCTACCTGTGTTTTCTGGCCTCTGAAAACCCAGAAGTAACTGGCAATTATGTCATCGTCAGTCACTTCCAGTGGTATGCAGCAGGAGACTGGCGCTGGAGAGGTGGTACTTGGCCTGGAAAGGGTTGAGAACCCCTGATCTCGACTATTCCACCACGCTTCATCTTCCTCATATTATTCTCTGTTCATGATATTATGTTTTGGGTTACTTCCAGTATTTGCTTTCTTTCCCACTCCAGTATCCATTGCCACAAAATCGTCTATCTTTTCCCAGCATATTGGAAATGTATTTATAGGAGATCTTAGCTTGGTTTTATCTGAAACAGTTTATTCATCTCCTTTTAGATTGATCCAGCAACCAACCCACACCAAATATTCCATCTTTCCCAACGTATTGGGGGGATTGTGTATTTTATTGTTTGTGTAGTGCTTGCCTTGAAACTTTTTGCTTGTAAAACAAGTGCAAAACTCCTTTTCCCACCATCCAATACCCATAGTATTTCTTGTTTCTTACATGTTTGGGAGCTATTTATGTGCAAGTTATATGCTGTATTAAGATGTAATGGCAAACCGTGATTTGCCATTTTGTGCACAAACAGTGGCAAGCCTTGGGCTCACACACTCCCTCTCTTCTGCATGAAGAGAAGGAACTTGGAAGCTTCTTTCATGTTTGGTTAGTGGCAAACCATAGAAAACTATGATCCCAAACCCAGAATTCTGGTCTGTGTGTATAGTTCACCATGTTTGGGCACAATAGCACACTATGGTTTACTGCTTGCCATCTTCTCCTGTCATATGCAGAGGAAATGTGAAGCAGAGGAGGGAGTGCATAAACTGAAACTTGCAGCTGGTTATTCACTTTATGGCAAACCACATGTTTGCCATTACATCTGAATGATGACCTCTTAAAAAATAAAAATTGAAAAGCTTATTTTGAGTGGAGAAAGTAGTGGATGGAAAAGTGTTAAGTGCCCACAACTACCGCTATTGCCTTTATGCTCCCATCTACAGTACTCCATCTTTTTCTGACACACACACACACACACACACACACACACACACACACACACCACAACTACTTCTAAACATGTTTGGTTGTAATGCTAGTTTTGGCCTCTATGCTCTCCAATATGCAACTCTCACACTATAGAGAAAGTTTGGGAATTCCTTCCAACTCAGTATGAGGATCTGTGACCAGGAAAACAACAACCGGGGAACCCTGGTGTTCGTAACAAATATTTGCATGCTCCCAGGGGCTATTCAGATTCCAGCCCAAGTCCGTAATAGGCACATTTTAAATAAAAGTGCAGTTGTATAAAAGCAGATATGGATTATGAAAACAACTCTACGAGGATTTACATTTGCAAGAGACAAATTACATCTGATCTCCTTCCTCCGAGTCTCATTCCTGCCACTGTCATATGATGTTGTATAAGACTGTCATAGTCACAACTCAAAGTAGCTGCTCTTGTCCCCAGGCAGCAAAATTGCCAGGTGTGATGGAATTTTCTTCTTGGCATGATTACAAGAAAACTGTGTATGTCTCGTGTGGAGTTCACTCTTGTCCAGAGGGAAGGGATTTCCACAACCAGAAGGTAATAATCCAGAATTGACAGCTATGACTATCTTTTTAACTCTGCAGGAACAAAAAAGACAAAAACCACACAATGTATTTCTTACATATTTTCCCCGGCAACTCACATTTTTGATGTTTTAAGAGAGTATTGTTTTCTCATAATATAGTGAACAAATATGTTTATTGAAATGTGTGTGTTCTGGGCGTTTTTGGTTTCTAAGTTTTGTATGTACGTGAACTGGATGGCATGCTAAAGGCTGTAGCTGCAGATATGTACCTTTTGAGAGAAGCCAGGGCCTAGGTCTTTCTGAAAATGCCCCTATCAGGTAAGGAAGCCACACATTCTCTCCCTCCCTGATAGCTGGGAATTAACTGTAGTGACTAATTAGTGAGTGAAATATAGTTTGCTTCTGTTCAAAGGCACTTTCATCTATTTTGCTTCATATGTTCCAGACTTGAGCCCTGCCACTAATAACACTGGCCAACAAATTTTAACTAAGGTCATGCCCCCAAGATTAAATTAGTCATTTCTTATAGATTTTGAGGTGCTGAATATGACAATGAAAATGCAAAATTGGCTATGGCTTATGAGGGATCCACCATAGATAAATGCCCGTAGTGGCACTTACACCTATGTAAGGTAAATGCCCGATGGCACTTACAACACCTATGTACGCAATGCAGACTGCTTCCCCTAAACTAGAGCCAATTAACAGATTTCATTGTCATTTTCGTTTTCAGCACATTGAAATTAGTAAAGATTAACTAATTTCATTTCAGGTCTAATTACTGTATGTGATGTCTAATGTAATATGTCAGACCTGAAACTTAGTGAGTCCTGGAACAATTCAAACCCTTGTGCTGGAAGGAGACTTTCTGGGAACCATCTCTTTTGTTTGAAATCTACTATAAACCGGGCCTTGGACATGGATTCTACCTCACTTTTTATAACTCTGAGATCTTCAGGAGGATTAAAAAGCCACAAACCACTGAGCATTGAAAAGGAATAGTTTCCATCATGGCTCTCTTATCTATATTACATACTGTGTTTCCCCGATAATAAGACATCCCCTGTTTTTCCCAGTACGTATGTTTTTCCCAGTTATATAAGACATCCCCTGATGTTACCGGTAGGGTTGACCGTTTCTTTACAACAAGCGACAAAAAATTGCAGGCACCAAATTCCAGGCACTTTCTTTACCTTTTACGCGGCGCTTGGCCACCTGGTCTCCTGCCGCTGCCGCTGCTTGCCCTTGCCGCCTCCTGTCCTGTGGGTTGGCTGCACCATGGAACGCCCCGCCCCCCAGCTCTGGTTTTCTTTCTCAATTTCAGCCAGGCGGCTAGCGCCAGGCTGGATACCGAACGTGACCGCAAGCCCGCCGGGACCCCCCCCCCCGGCTCAGCTTTGCTGTCATTGAATGAAGCAGCGGGCACTCTGGAAACATCAGAGTTCACTTGAACGTTTCCAGAGAGCTTGTTCAGCTTCTGAGCGCGGCTGCGTCTACTCAGGAAATGTTCGAATGAACTCGGATGTTTCCAGAGAGCCCTCCGCTGCGTTCAGCGAGAGCAAGACTGAGCAGGGTGTCTGTGTGTTCCTGGCGGACTTGCAGCTGCGTTTGGCATCGCGTTTGGCATGTCTGAGAGCCGCAAGAAAGATGTTTGAGAGCCGCAATATTTAAGAAGCATTTAGATATTCTTAAATATATCTACTCACCATGAACATTAAACTTATGTTTTAATCCAGCAGACTCTGTTTTTACCTGGTAAATAATTATAAAGCTTGAAAATGTCTTATTTCCCTTTTATATTAATTGTGATGCAAAAAAGGAGCTCAGCCAACATATTTCCGAGAGTCGCACATTATATTATAAACTCTCAGTTTATCCCTGATCAATAATAATAAAGCTTGAAAATTTCTTATTAAACTTTTATATTAATTTTGATGCAAAAAGGAAGTCAACATATTTCCTAGAGCTGCACATTATACCACACATTACATGTCAAAGAGCCACATGTGGCTCAGGAGCCGCAGTTTGGCCACCCCTGCTATATAACTACCCTGATTTGCCTGTGATTATGTCATTGACAGCAAAAGAAACCAATTAACAGAGACTGGAAGAGAAAGCAAGACGTTAGGTGTGTGTAAAATAGGCAAACATTACGGAATATACTGAGTTAGCTTGGCCTTAGCATGTATTAAAATGTTTTTTTAATTAAAAATTCCATAATACAAGGTGGGGGGGGAGCTTAGAACATATCTGATTTTTTAAAAAACCTTTTCACTCAACACTTCTGAAGATACTTATTTTCACTATATACTAAACATCATTTATTAACATCAAATGATGAGTTGCATGTGCATTACAGCCAGAGTTTCTATCAAAGTGCTAAAGCAAAATTCATAGCAAATGAGGGAGGATCCTGTTCAGGTGAAATATCTGAAATATCAGGGGTGGCCAATCTTGCTTAATGTAAGCAAGTAAGCCATCTATGATAAACTTCAGACAGAGGTGTCGTTGGGGGGGGGGAGGAGGTTGTAAAGCAGCAGAGGGGTGCACTTGCTGCCGAATTCGGTGGCAATTCGGCAGCGTCGCGTCATGAAAGCACCCCCTGGCATGTTTTGTCCGTTTGCAGCGGGAGGATTGGCCTGTTCACCCTCCCGGGCTGCAAACGGCCTAAAAGCGGACAAAAAAGCTGCACTGTGCTGCTGCCGAATTTCGGTGAAAAGTGACATCACACACCTGGGGCAGGGCTTATGGCATCACGTGGGGTATAGCGACGCCTCTGACTTCCAATGTTTCAGAGCGATAAGGGAGATGTTTGAGAGCCGTAATATTTAAGAAGCCTTTACATTCTTAAATATATTTATTCACCATGAACATTAATCTGTTTTAATCCAGCAGACTCTCAGTTTTTACCTGGTAAATAATTATAAAGCTTGAAAATGTCTTATTTCCCTTTTATATTAATTGTGATGCATAAAGGAGCTCAGCCAACATATTTCCGAGAGTTGCACATTATATGTCAGAGCCCCATGTGGCTCAGGAGCTGAAGTTTCTCTCCCCCCCCCCCCCGATCTATACAAATGAATTTTGAAGAAAAATGGAATTTATTGGTACAGGGAGCACTTCTCTTTAGCTATCACAGATCCAGCACCAGAAGGTGTTCTCACATCAACTGACATCATCTCAAAAGCAGTCGCTTTGAATGGAGATAGTTCAGAAAGACAAGTAACAAAGTAGTGAGATACTGAATTATGTATGCATGCATGAATTGGCCCTTAAATGCTAGGTTGCTCCACTAGTTCTCGATTCGCCCCTTTTGACTGTGTTTCTGAGTGATTTGGTGCACAGGTCAATTAGCAACAAAACAAGCCTGAAAAACCATCAGTGATAGGTCCTGAACCATATTCAGAGCTGATTATACGCAACTGTTTTCATTTACCTTAATATTGTTAATGCAAATGTGATTGGGTTTTCTTTTCAGAATTTCATTCATTCCTTCAACATAGTTAACCTGGCCCAGGGTCTGTGCAGTAGTCATTTTAAGTTTATTATTCACTGCTACTTAATTTTGTATGCAAAATATCACTTGGCTTGTTGCCCTTAATCTTTTCAAAACATGGTCAGTTCACTTTTGCAAAGACTAATTATGATGTTCATATTAATGGATATTCTGCCAAAAAACAAA
Organism: Plestiodon gilberti rubricaudatus; assembly: GCA_026170595.1. Taxonomy (NCBI): domain Eukaryota; kingdom Metazoa; phylum Chordata; class Lepidosauria; order Squamata; family Scincidae; genus Plestiodon; species Plestiodon gilberti. The sequence continues at coordinate 249,896,570 of JANXHW010000001.1, read as the reverse complement.
CAAACCTGTAGAAGGTAATGGGGACAATTCCAATGTAACAAGGTATATGTGATAATTCATTAGGAATAATGTACATCTTTGCATGCCACTATGCAAAGTATTATTTTAATCAGTATTGATTATTAGAATTTTGGGAGGATGCTAGATGATTTATTACATGCTCTTTTTTCTCTTGCTAACTCTGCAGTATTTTTGGATGGAGGTACTAAATCTACTAAAATTGACTGATGGGAGAGTTAGAGCAGGCAAAAGGAAATATTTCTTTACCCAGTGTGTAATTATTACCCTCAGTGGCGTCGCTGGAGCGTGGCGGGGGGGCTGCCAGGGGGTGATGCGCGCCAGGGGGTCACTCGCGTCACCCTCCGGACGCTCCGAGGCCGGTCTGGGAGCTGGCCTCGGAGCGTCCAACCCTGCTGGTGCTCCAGGGCCTTCTGAAAAAAGGCCCATGCAGCGTGTTAATATGGGTATTTTTACAATTTTCGCACATGCGCAGACCGTTTTGAGGGCAAAAGGCCCTCAAAACGGTCTCTGCGCATGCGGGAAAATTGTAAAAATACCCGTATTAACGCGCTGCATTAACACGCTGCAAAAATACCTGTATTAATGCAACTGGAGTGCCGGCAGGGCTGGATGCTCTGAGGCCGGCTCCCGGGCCGGCCTCGGAGCATCCGGAGGGCGACGAGGGGCAGGGGGGAGGCACCCGGGGCAGGGTGAATCTGGGTCGCCCCCCCTCAAAATCGTGGCGCGGCCTACCGCCGCGCTGATGTCGGAGCCTCGCTAGGGTGATGTGCCCCCCTGCTTTGGGGTGACGCACCTCCTAGTGACGCCACTGATTACCCTTACACCCCTCAAAAACACACCAGACAGAGGCATGTTTGGAGTAAAGGACCACTTTATTTAAGTTAACAGACCTGCGGGGGGAACCTAACTCACCCTCCCAAGGCGTGCGGGCACTAGATGGAGAAACGGTACTAACCATTTACCTCCCCCTGCTGTTAAACAGGCGTCAGCATCCTGATTCCAGTTCACCCTCGGTCACCGACTGAGGGAGTCTATCACGGTACACCCAGATGGGTCGAGGCAGCGGAACAGCGCAGATTCCCAAAGGTGAAGCCATGCGGTGGTCTTTGAATATTCTGGTCAGGGGGCTTACCAGCCAGTGTCACCAACCTGGTCAACTGTTGTCTGGGTGGTCCTGGCTCACCTCTTGACCTTGCTGATCTCAGGATGTATGCCGGACCATAATGCCCTGCGTACCCACTGGCGTCACTGCAGGGGGGTGGAGCTCTAAGTTCCGCCATGGTCAGTCCCTCCGTTACATGGGAGCACGGAGCGCCCCTGCCCCCTCGCCTTTGGAGCCATTCAAATCATTGCTTTCACCGAAAGCTTCGTATTCCCGTGTAATGGAGGGACTGACCACGGTGGAACTTAGAGCTCTGCCCCCCCGGCAGTGATGCCAGTGTGCGTACCTATACCCGCACGCCACCTTCCAAAGTGACCAAAGCTACCTAAAACAACTCCAGTCCCAAACCACAGTTTGAGGTAGGTGAAAAAACTGCCAACCCTACACCAATTGGCTGGCAGCAAAAAAAAATTTCCTACCTGGTCCACAGTAAAGAGAGACCAGCTAATCCCAGACCATGATGGAGGGAGGGAGGGGCTTGACAGAACAACGGCATCTGAGGGGAGAAACAAATGCTTCAAAGAACCCTCCCCTCAGCCGTGCCCCTGCACGAGGCTCCAGCCAATCAGAGAGCAGCAATTATGCACCTCTATGGCTGGTGAGTTCGGGGCAGGCGGCATCACAAGCCGGCATATCACCCCGTGCGGGGTCGACCGACTTGGCACATCACACCCCACTGTCGCATCCCAAAAAACACACCCCGGTACTCACCCCAGCCTGGCACGTCATCCCCGAGAGCTGGCAGGCCAAGTCACATCTTCCTCAGTGGCTCGGCTGCTTCTAAGTAGGCCGGGCAAGGCTTCGAGTGGCGCATGCACACAACGCTGCTTGAAGCCTTGCCCTCAGAAAGGCTGAACGAAGACCTGATTTATTTTACACATAATTGTACCGCTACTTTTTGAACTACATAGTGAAGCTAAACAGTGAGAACTCAGTCTTTTGCACACTTGTATCTGTCTCCCCATCCCTCCTTCTGTCTGAAATATAGGACGTGAGCGTATAATAGGTAAAAGGAATAAAACGGAAATGATTAAAGGATTGCAATAGTATAAAAACAACTCTCTACCATTTATTTTTGCTCTCTAAGGATCCGAGTGATCGCATGAGTTTTGTGTTTCCAATTATGCTGTAACTTGACTTTATTGCCATTATATCTGGCACAGCAGTTCCAGCTGAGTTGCTTTGTATCCATTTTATCAAAATCCACTTTCATTTTATTTCTTCACTCTGCGTTTTTGGTCTGTGTTTTTATATTGTTTTAAATGGTATTTAATTGCAGTTTAAAATTGTGTTTTATGATTTTGTGTTAGTCAGCTTGAGGGCTCTTCTAAAGTCCAAAGTGGCCTATGAGTCAAATAAAAAGTAATAACCACTTAAATCAGGATAATATACTAGAGGCAATTAGAAAAATGCACATAATAAATAATGCAATATACCGCATCTATTTTAACTTTCAGGGTTCCTTTACTTTTTCCTATGTGTAGCGTCCTTTGTGGTTCTCTGCGTGTGTGAGAGTGAGAATTCCATACTGGGCTATAAGTTACAGCATGTAAACTTTTATTCATAAAATAGTTCATATTATTAAGGGAATAAGCTTCAAGTGATGTATTCGTATGATTAAGTAAACTTTGAACTGCAATTTTTTTCCCATGTACTGTAGGTTCCAAACTTCTTTTTGTCTGACCAGGTTTCTGTGAAATTTAGGAGTTGCTTTTTTCTGGTCATGATCTATAATTTTCATTGTTTAGGGTGGATGGCTTGCTAGCCAGTTACATTGACCATCATCTTTTAGGTTGCTGTAAATATAGGGTCACAGTGAGCAAACTAGCAAACAGTGAGCAAATTAGTTTTTCTCAACTAACAGCGCAATCCGACTTAACTTTTGTGCCGGTTTAACCAGCGGCGCAGAAAGAACGGGAGGCCCCAGAACGGAAAAGGGATTCAAATCCCCTCCAAAAGAGGGATTCAAAGGGGATTTGAATCCCTTTTCCATTCTGGGCCCTCCCATTTTTGCTGTGCCGCTGGTTAAACCGGCACAAAAGTTAAGTCGGATTGTGCTGTAAGATAAGGATAAGAACATAAGAAGAGCCCTGCTGGATCAGGCCAAAAGCCCATCTAGTCCAACTTCCTGTATCACACAGTGGCACCACCAGATGCCTCAGGGAGCACAAGACAACAAGATAACCTGTTTCCTGCTGTCACTCCCTTGCACCTGGCACAGAGAGAACCTACTTCTAAAACCAGGAGGTTGCTTATGGCTTGTAACCTGTGATGGTCTTTTCCTCCATGAATCTATCCAAACCCTTTTAAAGGCATCTAGGCCAGGTGCTATCACCACATCCTGTGGCAAGGAGTTCCACAGATGAATTACACGCTGGGTAAAGAAAAATTTTCTTTTGTCTGTTCTAACTCTCCCTCCACTCAATTTTAGTGTATGTCCCCTGGTTCTGGTGTTGTGCGAGAGGGAGAAGAATTTCTCTCTCTCCACTCTCTCCATCCCATGCATAATTTTATACGTCTCAATCATGTCCCCCCTCAGGCGCCTTTTTTCTAGACTGAAAAGCCCCAAACGCTGTAGCCTTTCCTCATAAGGGAGGTGCTCCAGCCCACAAATCATTCTGGTCGCTCTTTTCTGCACCTTTTCCAATTCAACTATATCCTTTTTGAGGTGTGGTGACCAGAACTGGACACAATACTCCAGATGTTGCCTTACCATCAATTTGTACAAAGGCGTAATGATATTGGCCGTTTTATTCTCAATCCCTTTTTTAATGATCCCGAGCATGGAATTGGCCTTCTTCACAGCCGCCGCACACTGGGTCGACACTTTCATCGACCTGTCCACCAGCACCCCAAGATCTCTCTCTTCATCCATCACAGACAACTTAGAACCCATTAGCGTATATGTGAAATTTTGATTTCTTGCCCCAATGTGCATCACTTTGCACTTACTTACATTGAAGCGCATCTGCCATTTTGCTGCCCATTCTCCCAGTCTGGAGAGATCCTTCTGGAGCTCTTCACAATCCCTGCTGGTCTTCACCACCCTGAAATATTCTCTTATTTCAGCACTAGTCTTTTAGAAATCCTCCTGTATAATATAATCTTAAAGGTTCACGTAGCCCAACATGTTTCACTGTTCTAATCTTCGTTTCTCTCAACACCCTGATCTGCTAAATGCTTTTACATAAATTCCTTCTGTGAAACACACTATTATCTGGTCTCTGCCAAATGTCTTCCCTTGTCCCTAGCATATCATGGTATACTATACTATAAGCTTGGGATCTCTACCTTACCATTGGCACTTATGAGGCACAAGCTCAACATAATGTCTCTCATCTAATTACTTTTTGAATAACATATAGCCAGAAAAAGGTTCTGGAAGGGGGGAGGGGAGAAGAGGAGGCCACCAGGTGGAATTCCTAAGCAGTGTGGCTGATGTGCTGTGCACCCTTGTGACCACTAGGTGTTGCTGTAGATCTATGTTTATATTCTGTCACCACAGCAGAAGCAAATCTTGCCTCTTAAGGATGGTTCCTCCCAAATCAAAGTGCCTCACCTCATTAAATCAGATTTCTTCTAAGCAAACATAAGGTGGTTGTTCTAACAACTGATTAGTTAATTAGCTGCATGTGCTAATGCACCTTAATTTGCTTGGAGGCGAGAACATCAATCCAATAAAGATCAGGAAATCTTTGTCCGTTACTTCAGAGAAGGTTTTTTTGCTTTAATGTCTTTATATATGAAATATTTTTAGAAATTGCATTCCACATTGAAAGACATAAAATGGATAATGGCAGACTGTTGGAAAATTGGCACAGCTACATCTGGTATGACTTTGAGCATACCCAGGTATAAGATAGGCCCTATTGGTCTGGAATGGACCACTTTGTGAAAAATACGGAGATAAGCTGGCAAGAAAAAATATCTCATTGCATATGTATCACAATCTTGAAAGTGATTGAGGATCATATTCACTCACTGGTATTTGCGTCCTGATTGCAAGACAGTGGATCTGCTCTAGAAAAGGGTGAATGTGGCCAGTAAAAGCCCCAGATCAGCTGTTCAGAACACTTGGCCAATTTTTGGAGAAGGTGTCATAGGTTCCCTTTTGAAGTACATCACACCCAGTGGTTCTCAAACTGAGCACTAAATGGGGCCTGTGTATATACAGAATCCAGGCTTATGAAGACCCAGCAGTCTGCTGCAGCCAGCACCGAACAGGTAAGGCTGTGTCCATGAAGCCAACTGGAAAGCTCACATCAAGTGGTGGGACTGCACTGATGCGGTGAAGGGATACCCTGCATCAGCCCATTACCCAATTCCAGCTTGCCATTCACTGCTTCCATTGGTTCTCCGTTCCTATTCCCTGTTGCTGAGAGCAAGTGAGAAGAGTATCAGGTCAACAGCAACCCCCTTCTTCCTCCAGCACCACTTGTGCACGGACACCTACCACCACCATGTGCCACTGCCGCCTCGACTACCCAGATGGGTAGGTAGGGAGAGATGCCTGGCCAAAAATGAAATAAACAAGACCAATGTGGAGGAAGGGAGGCTGGCACCAGAGCTGCAGGCAAGAATCACTGAGCTATGTCTGTTTATCCAGCGGCTTTGCCGCTGGATCAGATGAAGAGGAGAGATGTTGATGGAAGTCACCAGCACACCACAGGCAACAGAGGCCTCTACATAGTCCTGACTAAGCACATGCACATTGACTTGGGAAATGTGATGATGACTATTTGTAGAAAAGCACGTTTATGGCACCCGGTGAATAAGGACTGTTGGTGCAGCGGCCGGCGGACCTTACCCTGTTTCCTGCCCAGCCCTGCGCCTACCGGAGCAGGTACGTCCTACCCCAGCAGGGGGAGGGTGGACTGGGCTGGCAGGGAGGGCGGCCATTGGCCTTCCTGGGGCCTGGAGAGGGCGGGGAAATCGGCGGCAAGATACACTGTATCCCAGGCTCAGCGCGGCCTTACATGGACAGTGTGAATGTATGCGAATTCCGGAGCTCGTGTACATTCGAGAAGGTCCATTGGGTCTCCTGCCTCTTACACCGGGGAAGGGGACAATTGTTGTTCCCAGACTGCACTTGAGAGGATACAGCTTCCGGCCCTTTAAGCCAGGTGCCGTATCTTACACAGGATTGGGCTTAACCGTGTTCAGGGAGGAGGTGAGGTTTGAACTGGGGACGCTCTGGCTCACTTTCTTTGCCTTTATGCACTATAAATGGAAACTTTGGGGGGTAGCAGTCATGCTGCAGTGGTGGCTGTGTTTGAGATGGGCTTAATATTTAGAGCTTCTACCAACAAATTCAAATTGAAATACTTTTTTCTTGAATTTCCCTCGTATTTCTTCCTCCTTTAGTACAAATCACAAGGAATTTATACTCAATTCTCTGTGTGCTTGAATAGTCAAAGCAACTGCTAATTTTCTCCTCTTTCAAAATCCTTCCCCTTGTATTGTGTGAGAGAAAAGAAACATTTTATGTTTTTGCCAGTCAAGAAATCTCAGTTGACATTTAGCAAGGGACATTTGTTAGAATGTCAGATTGATAAGAGCTATTATTACCCCAAACAGGTTGAAAAGGACAGTTGTCTTGCTATATTTTCAGTAATGTACTTTCAAACTGACAGCTATGCAAAAATGAAATGTGGGTTATTTTTTTCACCTTCAAAGTATTTTACAAATAGTTTCTAGTTCAATTAATTAGTCAATATTTTTCTCTTTTTCCTCTTCTGTAGTACCCTTCATGACTATTAAGGTTCTCAGCGAATTGTAACTTGAGACAATAAATGTGACAGAGTTCTTGGTAGGAAATAGAAAATAGATGCTAAGGAGAATACTTTTTTTAAAGAGAAAAAAATATTTTATTTTCAATTGTTTATATCGCCCTTCTTCCAAGGAGCTCAGGGTGGTGTACATGGTTACTTCTCTCCTTTTGTCCTCACAACAACCCTGTGAGGTAGGTTAATTTGAGAGATAGTGACAGGCCCAAGGTCACCCAGGAAGCTTCATGGCTGAGCGAGGATTTGAACCAGGATCTCCCAGATCTAAGTCCAATACCAGAACCACTACACCATCCTGTAGTGAAAAGTGTGACTGTGGGCACTTGCTGCAGAGCAGACTTCAGCTGCTGTAACACAGGTTTGTCATGTTCCAGTTCCTCAAATCTGATCAGTCTAATTTACACATTATGCATACAGTCGAACCTCTCTGTCCAGGATCCGTGGATTTGTCTCAACAGGGATATGGGGGTCACTTAAAAAATGTTTTAAAAAGGGGGGGGGAGAAATGTTAAAAATAGCATTCCTTACCTTTTCATTGGCAAACCGCTCCATTTGCAGGGCTGTAGGCAGTGAAATCGTGCTCCTACAGCCTCTTCCTGGTTGCTTAACATCCCTCTCCCTTCCCCAGGTTTGCACCAATGCGTTCTGGGACGACCTTCGGGAAGGGAGGGGGGATATCCTGAGACCTGGAAGAGGCTGTAAGAGTACAATTTCACTGTCTACAGCCCTGCAAATGGAGCGGTTTGCCAGCAAAAATGTAAGGAATGCTATTAACTTTTTTCTTTTTTAAAGCATTTTAAAAGTGACCCCCGTATCTGCGAAAAGTGGTTTTCAGTTAACACAAATTTTAGTATCCATGGGGGTTCCAAGAATGGAACCCCCGCAGATACCGAGGTCCGTCTGTATATGCTAATTCTGCAAATTGATTGGTGAGTTGGGAAGACTGAGCACCACTGATAGGACTTTTTGCTCTAAATCACACCCTTTCAATGTTGTTTTTCATAAAGGAAAATGGGCCGTTGCCCTTTTTCACACTGTTACATGTATTAGATATCTCAGTGGCGTAGCTGGGCAATCAGCAGTACCGGGGAGGGCGCTCTCTGGGGGGCCACCGCCCCTCTTGGTGTTTTCAGTGACTTTGCTTCAATTGGAGCAAAGCCGCCGAAAACACCAAGAGGAGCAGTGGCCCCCCAGTGAGCACCGCCCTGGTACTGCTGTCCAGGGTGGGCCGCCCCAGCCGCCTCATGATAACTATGCCACTGAGATCTGTATAGTATAACGTTTCTACTCCAATTCTTTCTCTAAATGGCCTCAAGGCAGCTTATAATACTAATGTTTATCTCAAAGGATAAATATAAAATAAAGTATTAAGTTTGGCAGCACAATCCTAGGCATGCCTAGTCCAACGTAAGTCTACTAACATCCAAAGGAGTGACCATGTTGGTCTATTACAGCAAAAACAACAGAAAGCTTTGTAGCATCTTACAGGCTCGCCAATTTATTTTAGCATCAGCTTTTGTGGTACACTGAAGATTTCACCATGCATCTGATGAAGTCAACCGTAGGCCATGAAAGCTTATGCTGAAATAAATGGGTGAGTCTTTCACAGATTACCCAACTCTAGTAAATTAACCTTTAAGTAACTGCATGAGCTGCAGTGTCCTTTGAAATTGGTTTTTCCTCCTTGTATAGATGGTAATACAGGTTGAGTATCCCTTATCTGGACTGCTTGGGATGGGAAGTTGTCTGGATTTTGGATTTGTCTGGATTTTGGAATATTTGCATAAGTATAATGAGATTTTGGGAATGGGAACCAAGTCTATTCATTTGTCTCGTATACACAATATACACATAGCCTGAAGAAAAAATTATACAACATTTTAAGTAATTTTGTGCCCCAGCAATCCTTGCGCTATGCCTGCCAGGTGCTAGAAAAAGTTTTTTTTAAAAAAAATCATAGCCACAGAATGTCTGCATTTCTGAATAGTCTGGATTTCAGATGTTCGGATAAGAGGTGATCAACCTGTACTTTCTATAGTCTTCCATGTATGCCATTTTATGCTGTTGTTGTTGTAGAGCCGCGGTGGCTTAGTGGTTAAGACGCTGAACTGCAGACCGAAAGGTAGGCAGGACAGCAGTTCGAGACCCGAGTGCTGCATGACGGTATGAGCTACCATCTTCGTCTCCAGCTCCTGCCAACTTAGCAGTTCGAAAGCAATAAATTGCAAGTAGATTAATGGGTGGGAAGGTAACAGTGTTCCGTGTGCCTTGGCATTGAGTCATGCCGGTCACATGACCATGGAAGTGTCTTCAGACAATATTGGCTCTTCGGCTTTGAAACGGAGGTGAGCACTGCTCCTAGAGTCGGTAACAACTAGCTTTCGAGCAAGGGGAACCTTTACCTTTACCTGTTGGTTTTAGTTGGCACTTTTATCTTGAACTCTCACATTTTCACCATTTCACTGATAAAAATGCAGATATGCAAGTAACACTCCTATTATGGGTCACTTTGGGAGCCTTACTCCCTGAACTGTGGAAAGCCTGCTTGCTGTTCATTTGCCTTGCAGATGGTAGTTGCAGTGCTGGCTTCCTTCTAGCTTTCCTTTTGACTCATGGGTTCTCCATGACGTTCCCCATCTTTTCACTTGCTGCATATTTCAGCCTTGCCCGTAGCAATTACTAGGCTCAGAACATTTATGACAGGAGTCACACCACTGGTTTAGGAATCCAAAAGTAAACAACGATTAGCAGTAGTGTTGCTACACCCCCGCGAGGGGGGGGCGACGCGGCCCCGCCCCTGCGCATGATGTCACGCGCAGCCGCAAGACGCCCCCGCACCATTTTTGGCTCATTTTGGAGCCAAACGGACACAGGGGAGGGAGGGCGGGCCGAAAGGAGATCAACGGCTCTTTTCAAATGTAAGTTTTGGCCCTCCCGCTCTCCCCAGGGGGTCGCAAGTCACCCCCGGCGGCCCGCCCTCCCCGCCGCGGGCCACCGACGCGCCTGACGATTAGCTAATTGCTGTATGCTCTTGCAGTGTTTTGTGTGAGCAAACCACTAAGTGAAATGAAGTCACAGCATAACATTAACAATGTTTATATACCGCTTTTCAACAAAAAGTTCACAAAGCGGTTTACAGACAAAATCAAATGATTAAAAGGATTGCCGCTGAAGAGAGAAAAATCTGATAGGAGACACAAATTATGGGGAACCAGGACTTTGTAGATTGCTAAAGTGGCTGAAAAGTTCCACTTTGACATCCACGATCCTTGCTAAGCTGGAGCTAGAAGTTTGACCTGGACAAAGGGTTTGAGACTGAAGTGCAGTGGACAAAAGATACTGCCCCACAAATCAGCCAAAGGATAAAGTCTAGCTTCCTAGTAATTATACTTACCTTAGCTAAATGTGTGTGACACTATTCACACTATCGGGAATACTTGTCTAGATTTCCTGATCACGTGGATAACATTTTACCTAAGTAGGTTCTATTCTGACCTTAAAATAAAAATGTGTACATCAAATGCAAAGCTTGGTGCCTCAATCCTGCCCCCACCCTCAATTTTGTTGTGCTCAAGGAACATTGAAAGCTGCCCTACACTTAGTCACACTGTTGGTTCATCTAGCTTGGTATTGTCCACAGTGACAGACAGCAGCCTCTTCTTCAGGTTTTCATAGGTATTTTTCCCCCTGCTTAGCCTAGAGAAGATGGGGATTGGATCAGGGGCCTTCTGCATGCAAAGCAGCTGCTCCATCAGAATTGTCTGAAAAGGGCTAATGAGAGCCTAGATGAATCATGGAAAGGTGTAGAAATGAAAGGGGGGGGGGTAAGAAAGGCTTGGAAAATAAATGGACCTTCCTTGCAGAAGGATGAAGGTGGTTAGAAAGGTAGCCGGTTGAACACAGTGTGAAATCTATTCTATTCTATTCACAGTGGGAAATTTACACAGGTCTTGCCCCTGGCACAAATGTCGGCTTCCCCAAATCACCTGTCGTCTTCCTTTTAGGGAAGGGAGCCATTCCACACATGGCTTCTTTGTGTTTGAAGATCAGGTTCCACCAATGAAGTGACTGAGAACCTCCACTCACACAATTAATTGGTGTATAGATGAACACACATGGATCTCTGGATGCAGACAATGTGTTTTGTCTGTACAGTCTTTTCATGAGTGTTGTAGGCAGCAACCTAGAGAAGCTTGAGTTTATGCTGCTCTTTACAGTTTGACTCTTTCATGCTGTTGCGCTTGTGCTACATTTTGATTATTTCCACTATTGCATGCTGTATCTCCCCCTCCCCGATCTATTGGAGCAGAATGCACATATAAATACTTTCTTTTGTTGCACCGACTTTTTTCTATGCAATATAGTATCAATTTACAATTGCATGGCTTTCCCTTATTTTCTGACTTTCCATTATTACAAAACAGGCTTTTAAACCTTATTGAAGTAGACTTGAGTTGAAGTGGGGGGATTTGTACCCCACACTTCTGGGCAGCACAGTCCTTTATTGTGCAAGGCTGATCACATGAGCAACTCAGCGAGTGGACAGACTTCAATGAGCAATTTATTCTGGTTGATAAAAGCATCTGCTGAATGGCAGCATATAAGCTATGATTGCTAATATGGTTGCATCATAAAGGAATTCATTCAGCAGACCTGCTGTCTTTTTCTTTCAGAAGAATACGTTAAAACTTCCCACTCATATTTTTAATGTATAGACAATGGCTGTGACGTTAGGAAGCACTGAAGTAGCTATTTGTGTAATTTTCTAGGGCTTTTATGGCTTTAAAGACATCACATCGCTCAAATGCCTTTTGTGTCACTCAGCCATTGAGTTGACAGAAGAAGAAAAAAACCCACATTACTTTAAATTTTTCATTTTTCTTTAGAGTGGAATTGACTATTGAGGTGTGAGTTTAAAAACATAAAGGCTTTCAAATTGCAGCTTGAACATTTGCAGTGCAATCCTATGCATGTTTACTTGAAAGTAAGTGTTAGGGAAAGGTGCTCCCAGGAGAAGCCTGACTGGCTAAGGGGAGTATAGTGGTTAGCACGTATGTACCCCTTCCTTTCTCTTTTCTGGACCAGCAGCTGAACAAGGGGAAAAAAGCCTTGGTAGTTTGTATTTGCTGCTACCATCCCAGGCTAAAGAGACCAGGCATAGGAGGGCCATAAATTCCCCCTCCCAGGACAGCACTAAACCCCAGGGGTTCTTATTGAAAATCAAACCCACAATAGTGTCTGCTGGGTGAAGAGATATGACATTCCACTTAATTACCCATGAACATGGACTAGGCAGACAAAGGGTCAACATGTAACTAGTTTATTAAAAGTCTAAACAAAAAGGGAATTAAACAATATGGGAAAAGAAATATGGAAAGTAAAAGTAAAAGCAGGCTGATGGGGAAAGCCTGAGTTTGCATGGATTAAAAAATGTTTTCCCCCAATGGAAGCAGTAATCATTAATGCCCAGCAGATGGAGCTTGCATACTTGTTGCTTAAACTGGGGAAGTTTGCATGCTGGCTGGAGTCACTTAGCAGGCAAAGCAGCAAAAGCACCCTGATTACGATCTAGCTATACAGCCCCTAGCTTAAGTTACTTACATTGCTCAAGGAATCCTCAGTCATTTCACTTGCAGTTAAGCATGTGGGTGCTCCACTCAGCTCCCAAATGAATGGGTCACTCAGGCAACTGGCAGAGAGCAACCTCCACTTCCTGTGGACTAGGAAATATATACATATACATATGCTTTGATTATGTAGTCAATGGCACAACCCTACATAAATAATCCGCCTGCAGAGCACATGCTTCGCAGGTGGAGGGTGCCGTAAACGCGCCGTAAAGCATGTTTTGGGCACCCAGCGAGTAAGGGCCGCTGGTGTGGACGCTGGCAGCCCTCGCTCCACTGGTGGAACCCAGCTGCAGCCACCGAAGGTAAGGCTCCCACAGGTGGGTGCAAGGGTGGGCTAGACAGCAAGGGAGAGCAGTGGTTGGCCGAGCCCAGGAGGGAGCGGAGATGTCGGCCGTAATACCCCGTCCCATTCCTGGGCTCAGTGGCTCGGATTTCCACCAGCTCGATAGCCAGTGGACATCCAAGGAGGACCATTGGAGCCTCCCAGCTCTACACCGGGAGAAAGGGACAAACGTCCCCTTCCCCCTAGGAGAGCCAGGGCATCAACAGAGCGACCTGGGAAGAGCATAGGATCCTGCGGGCAGCCCTATGGGACACCGGAGGATCTTTACGCAGGATTGTGCTGCAAGTTACATAATTGGGGGAGTGGAACTCACCCCTTCCCACTCCTATGACCAAGATGGATAGACTTAGCTGCCCAATCACTAAGTGTATGTGAATCTCAGTCCTCCAGACATGGAGGAATTTCCCTAGTCTACAAATGCACATGAGGACAGATAGTGGCATTTCAAACAAAAGCCAGGCTGCTTCAAAGCAGCTTGTTAGACTGTTCAACTTGTACAGGAGCCTCTGAGGAGTTAAGTGTCCAAAAACCTGGGAAAATAGGGGAAAACCAGTGGATTCATCACCGCATCTTGGTGTTTAATTGCAGCCTTTTGGAGGGAAAGGGAAATCCATGTATTTGTAATGGATAAGGAATCATTTGTGTACAGGGGCGTAACAAGGGCGTAACAATGCCTTTTTTAACATCTTACTGGTACGGGTGGGGTGCTGCTGTTTTTATGATTGTTTTAAATGTAATCTTTTTACATTTTTAGATGTTTTTATTAGTTTGTTAATTGTTTTTTACTATTTTAAAAAGTAATTATCTATATGTATTTTTTGTATTTTCTGTTTTGTTGTAAGCCGCCTTGGGTCCCTTTGGGGAGAAAAGCGGGATAAAAATATTGTAAATAAATAAATAAAATAAGGGTGGAGCCTGAGGTGCAGCTACCCCAGGTTCAATGCTAGGGGAGGCTCCATCGTGGGATTCAGCTACCCTCGGTTTTGTCTCAGAGCAGCCAAATCCTCCCACCTCTACGCGCCGTCTCTTCTCCTCACAATTTTGAGGAGAAGGGGCAGTGCATGGAGAAAGACCAGCGATTGGCTGCCTTTGCTTTGGTCTCGGAGCATTCCGAGCCCAAAGCGAACGCAGCCGATAGCACCCGAACCCGGAAGTCACGTGATGTCATGACATCATGATATCGCCGCTGGGGGGGGTGCAGTACTTGCTGCCTTGCCCCAGACGCTGGTAGGCATTGTAATGCCTCTGTATATGGGTGTAAGTAGCTTCAGTTACCCCACTACCTGGTCAAAAAGGCAACTTTTGATTCTTTTATTTAGCAGGGGGAGAGCAAGTGTCATCCCAGCACGGAGTCCATCCCAGAGGCTGTTGCTGGTGCCTCCCTTGTGCTTCTTTTTAGATTGTGAGCTCCTCTGGGAACATTTTCTAATTCCTTTTGCCATGTAAACAGTTTTGAGAACTTTTTTCGTTTAAAGGAGATACGTAAGTATTCTAAAAAAATGAGTGGAAAATGGTGAGCTTGAGCTAGTAAGGAAATTTATTTATTCACATTTTTATACCGCCCTTCCTCCAAGGAGCTCAGGGTGGTGCACATAGCTCCCTTCTCCCTTTTGTCTTCACAACAACCCTGTGAGGTAGGTGAGGCTGAGAGATAGTGACTGGCCCAAGGTCACCCAGGAAGCTTCATGACCGAGTGGAGATTTGAACCTGGATCTTCCAGGTCTAAGTCCAGAACTACAGCTTGTCATTCAAGCTTTTCGTTTTTTAAAAAGTGTGTGCTTTATTACATGTATTTGCATATAACACGCAGCTCACCCCTAAAACTCTTGTTTATTGTTTCTGTGCCTTTAATTTGTTGTTGGGGAATAAGACAAATCTTTGGTAATTAGATAGACTGGAATTTTCAATGCTTTCATAATGAAGTATCTGCTTAATTTTATAAGGGTAAATTTTTATCTTTCTGAACTGGCATTATGCATTTATACATTTTTGTTAAAGATTTGCTTCCTTTGTGAGATTTTATTATGGCTTAATGGGTAAAATTATTATGTATTTTATTGTCGTCTTGTTGGAGACTCTTCATATGATACTTGATTGTGTTTTCCCCTGTTTCGATTTGTCTGATGGTAAGAACACAATAAAACCTTACTGTAGTTTTATTAACTCTCTTCAATTATCTTCCCATCAATGATTATTCCCATTGCCACCTGCACATTATGCAATACACTGCAATACTTTTTTAAAGCCATGATGGCTGGAATCTAAGAATGAGGAGGCCATGAAAATGGGGCAAAAACAGGAGAAGTGGCTGTAGCTATGGGGCTAGGAGGAGTTATACAGCTGTATATGAATGAATGAATGAAACCTTTATTGGCATAAACACAGTTGTATATGAGAAAATCCTATAGGAGGCTGAGGAGGTGGAGGAGGAGCATGGCAAAGTGCTTGGAGGCTTTTAATCTAAGGTGTTTGGTTTCTTATTGTGACTGCCAGCACTTCCTTTAAAATTATTGGGTGCTGTCCTTCATTATTTATATTGTACAGTCTGCAGTTTTAATGATTGCCTGGATTAATGTGACCTCAGAATGAGAACTCTCTGACTGGGAAGGGAGACTTGCCAGGATAATTCACAAGGTGGCCGATGCTATGCTAGACTGAAGTGCTCCATGCTGAGCCATATTTTGGAGAACCTTCAAAACAATATATGGGTCAGGCTTTTCTGCCAGCACTCACATGAGTATGCAAAAAAACAAGGATCACACCGTTTGTCCATCCTGGGAGAAATGTTGAATGTGCCGTATATGAAAAGTATTCCATGGTCTGGAAAGCATAATTGTATAATCTTTCTGCTGGGTAGGAGAACACAGCTGCCCCATCATTCAGAATGTAATCACTGCTTTTCCTATTAAATGATAAAGAGCTATCGAGTCCCACCCTAGAGGATTGTTTAATCCTACTATGATAGCACGGAGGTTGAACATAGTTGAATGTAGATAGGAGTTAAGACTTTCATGGCCAGCGACAATAGTAGAAGAAAGAAAGACGGGTTTAAAAGCCATGCTGAGAAATGTCTACAAAGCAAAAACCAAGAACTGGGGTACGATCCAAGGACTGGGTTTAAGCAGAATAAAATTCTTTAATTAAAATGCTACGTTTCAATTATCATATGATAATCTTCTTCAGGCAAAACATACAAGCCAGCAGGCTGTTAGATGTTGAAAAAGTCTCTGCGTTCCTGGATTTTAAAGGCGCGCGCTGCTGCTCAGCTGGAGATCCTTAAAGCAGATTAGGCACTTCCGGTTTTTCTCTCTCACCCACATGGAGTAGCGCTTTGACAGTATGTAGATCTTAGGTAAACTTAAGTTTTTCCAGGCTGGTTCCAGCAAGATGTTAAGTTTATCTAAGATCTACATACTGTCAAAGCGCTACTCCATGTGGGTGAGAGAGAAAAACCGGAAGTGCCTAATCTGCTTTAAGGATCTCCAGCCGAGCAGCAGCGCGCACCTTTAAAATCCAGGAACGCAGAGACTTTTTCAACATCTAACAGCCTGCTGGCTTGTATGTTTTGCCTGAAGAAGATTATCATATGATAATTGAAACGTAGCATTTTAATTAAAGAATTTTATTCTGCTTAAACCCAGTCCTTGGTTCGCACCCCAGTTCTTGGTTTTTGCTTTGTAGACATTTCTCAGCATGGCTTTTAAACCCGTCTTTCTTTCTTCTACTATAGTTGAATTTGTAACATGTTTTTGGCAAACTGTAAAAAGTGCGACATTCCAGTGTACCAAAAGCCTGTATTCCTGGTTATCCTGATTAAATTGCATCAGAGTCAAGTGATTTGCAACCTAATGATGTGCAACCTAATGATGTGCAAGATTGCAGCCTAAAGCAGCTATGCTAAACCACTTGCTTGGAAATAAAATATTGTAATAAGTTGGACTAGTTCTGAGTAGACATGCATAGGTTCAGGCTGCATGCCTCCTACTTTGTGACAACAGCCTTGCTAGTTTACCAAAGTGTGCATGCAAGTTTTATCCCTTCTTTGACTCAGATATTGAAGAACCCAGATCTTGATTGTTTCATATAAAAAGCTCAAGTTATCTTCCTGCATATGCCCTGGCTTGTTTGTTTCCTGTCAATATCCACAAATATACATCTCTTTGATCTCAGTACATGAAATAACATTGGTTGCCTAGTTTGTAACAAGTTGAGTTGCTTGTGACTTGGTGAAATGTTTGCATCACCTGAACAAACCATCACTGAAGTGGTAATTATGAAACTGAGCAGGTAAGGAGTTTGAGCCATAAGAGGAGCTCCTTCATGACTCCTTATTCTCATGTTAATTAACTTCTGCCAGATCATTCTGCCTGATATCCTCCTTCTCCCAGCAGCATTCCTGATGTGGCTTTGCACAATTTCTGCATTTCCTCACCGGCCCACCCCAGGCTGGCCTGCTGGCTGCCCTGTTGTAGCTGTGCAGCTTGCTCTGTGGCAGTCCTCTTTAACAGGGCCTGTTTTCTGTGAGCCTGTCAAGTGTCAAGATGCTGATGGGAGTTTGAAAAGAGCTCTGAAGTCCCTAGTGGTGACAGAGGGGGGGAAACAAATGGCTCTTTCTTTCCCCTTTCATTCACAGCAAAGTGTCTGAAAGAGAAGACAGCAGCTGCACACAGTGAATGCTAACGAGCAGTTGGGGGGGGGCATCAAGAGCCTTTTTGATGCTGTTTACTAATTCTGACATGGTGGTTTTGCCACTTTAGATTCCGAGCTGCTGTTTTGTGTCACATTGGCAATAAGTTTCCTCAGCAGGGCTCTTTTGTCCTTCAAGTTCCCCGTGAAAATATAAAGAAATGTCTTTATGTTAAAGGAAACAGTTTGACTTGAGAACAATGAGAGTAAACAGGTTGCTTCCCATGGCTTGTTTGCCTTTTTTTATCCCTTTCCCTTGACCTTAAGTTCTTCTTGAACAGAAAAAGCTGAAGTTTTGTCCTCCCAGGTTTGGGGACGACTTGGTACATTGTGCAGCCTGATCCTCGGAAGTAAGGGAGTGCCATTGATTTTTCACTGGACTCTTTCTCTCGAGGAAGTGAAAACAGGATTCCATATTTAGGATTAGATTGGGACAGATCAAATTTATAATATATGCATCTCAGAACCCCCCCCCCCAATGGTCTTTTGAATTCATTTGTCCTACTTTAATCAAAACGCAGTTTGCACTCTTTCTGAATTGCTTATCAGAAAGTTCATATGGGCGTGTATGTGGTAGTTACAGTTGTTTCACATTCATAGTTACAGTCCCCCTTTCACCAGTTGAACCTTCCTAGTCTAAATGGTGTATGTATTCATGTAATGTTTGCAAATGAACTGGTGTAACGTCTTAGGGTGCAGAAGATATACAGTATTTTCCACTTCTTGTGATTTCCAAGTCTTTTCCTGGAAAAGTATGAGCAGCCTGTGAATCACGTATTGTCAGGAAACCCTTCAATGCCTACTTTCAAAATAATAAGAGTTCTGTTTTGCCAGTCTGGTTTAATAATGTTATGTACTGTAATACCTTCACCTAAACTATTACTTATGCCCATGAACCCTTTAGCTCTACTTCTGTAGCAAACTACATACCTGTAGCGAAACATTCTGATTTATAGCTTGGAGTCCTCCTTGGAACTCTTAACTTGTTAGCAAAAAGGAAGACAGTTGGGTGGGAGAAGATTTGTCATATTGTAACACGTCTGCAGATTTATTTATTCTTGCAGCTTTCCTCTGACTAGAAAACAGCTGAATTGGTGGCAATGGAATTTTGCAGGCGTTAAAGAAAAGTGACATGACCCATCTATATGTATAGTAGTTGAAAAAGCATTTTCTGAGCTGTCTCAGCACAAGGTGATTGGCCATCTGTGTCCCCTGCTGAAATGACAAGGCAATGCAGCTTGGCCTTCGGCTGGAATTTTTGGTATATTGGGTTGCTCTCCTCTTTCAAAAGTCAGGGAGCAGCAGGGCTGATGGTATGTGAGCCACTTGCACAAGCAAACTTCACAGGGCAATATAATCTTGTAGGAAGAAGAGTCACTTTATGTAGGTTTAGTGTAATCTCGGCAGGGGAGACCAGATCACATACCAGTGAGAGGATGCATACTGAGAAAGCATTTAGAGAGGGAAAGCGTTGTTAGTCTGCTGTAGCAAAAACACCACCACCTTTGTAGTACCTTAAAGATTGCAAATGTACTAGGGCATAACTTTTTTTTTTATGCTTATGTATACATATATGCTTATGTATAAAGACACTCAAACTGTGTACTTTATATGTCAACCCCTTGCACGGAAAATAAGTACAGTACTCCCCCCATGTCCACTGGGGATATGTTCCAGGCCCCTCCTTGGATACTTGAAACAGTGGATAGGAGCGAACCCCCCCTTCCATGGTTTCCTGAGGGGTCCCCCGCCTTGCCTCCCCTGTGGGAAGGTGTGCGCCCCCCCCCAGCTCTTATTTTTCTTTCAGCAAGCTTTGTTTCTTCCTTAAAACAAACAGAGAAGCAGCCTCCATTGCAGGCAAGTAGAACGAGACTAAGTCCTAGAGAGGCTCTGCAAAGTTTCTGTTAACCTTGCAGAGCCTCTCTAGGACGTAGTCTCATTCTACTTGCCTGCAATAAGCAGCCAGAGGCTGCTTCTCCTGTTTGTTTAAGGAAGAAACGGAGCTTACTGTGAAAAAGGTAACAGCCTGTGGGGTCCCCGCGATCCGTGGATAACTGAAACCGTGGATAGCGAATCCGTGGATACGGGGGCCCACCTGTATAGCCCCTGGCAATCAAGTCTAGTTTAAGATGAGGTGTGATTGAGGGGGAGCTTGTACTTTTTCTTGGAGAGCCGCAATCTGGTTGCTGATAAGTTCCACATTGGACTACTGTACTGCAAAGTGCTGTAAATGAGGCTCAATTTTGAAGAGTAAAATACAATAGGTCCAGTTGGCAGAGACTGCTGACTGGCATCAGTCCAAGAGAACTTGCAACAAGGAACATCCATGTAATCTCCTCATACCTTGAGGTCCCTGGTTCTGTTATGTGAAAAGCTTGCCAGGCACATTCTTCCAACATCAGGTGAAACCCCCCCCCCCCAAACCAGGCATCTCAGCATGTTATCTGAGCTGGTTTTCTTGTCTGTTGTGTTTGTTGTTTCTGCCTTCCTTCATTTGTTGTAATCTGCCATTCAAAATTATGCTTTTTACTCATTGCGAACTATTCATATATTGTGTTTGTCAACTGGAGGTGGCATGAATGGGTAGCTAAAATGATGTTTAGCTTGACAAACTGGCTTTTCCCAGTGTTGTATATGACTATTGTTGTGCACCTGTTCTTCGCTTATGTAACAAACTGGAACGTGGATCATGTTCTTAGTGGTGGACGAATGGTGCTGTGTTAATGTCAAGGAGTTAAACATGGTCTCTTGGTCTCCACTGTCTCTGGGATTCTGTGACTGACTGTTGGGATGAGTGAGCTTCTAAATTCTCTTTCCATTTAGTCAGTGAGCAAACATTTTGTGGCAAGACAGCTTACATACCATATAATGTGTGTTATTTGGGAGTTGTTTCTAGAATGTTATGCTGGAGAAGCTTTTGATGAAGAACCAGCAAGTTCAAGGAGTGACTGATAGAGACATTCTCCATTTTGATGACACTGTCAGGTTATTGAAATTAATGTCTGTCACTGTATACGTCACCACAATATGTCTTCTGACAGTTCTAGCAATTTACCTCCCAATTGTGCATCATTTTTCATCTTCACTGCTACCTGTTTGTGGTGGGAGGGGAATCTACTTGCAGCCTTGTTTTAGAAAGGAGTGTTTTACAAGTGAAAGCTTGGAACCTGCGGTGGCTTGACCTGGAATGCCACCTTGGGTCTGCCGCCTCTGCACAATTAAAACAAAACAAAACAAAACAAAAGCCAAACTGTACAGTTTGACAGTACTGTACTGTCTCCTTCGGAAGTGCAGGACTTCTACATATGATTTAAAGAGACAATGCGAATGAAGGAGCTCCTTGGTTCTTGCAGTCCCTGTAAATCAAACCGGAAGTCCTGCACTTCCATGTTGGAAGAAACCATGTAAGGAGTAAGGTAAGGAGGTGGGTAAGTAAGTAAGGTAAGATCCACTTTCCACTCTCTTTTTATCAGTGCAGGTTGCATCCACGGCAGGCTGGAGGGATGCAGCGGCAGATTTGAAGGGCATCCTGAATCCGCCACCCTCGTGACCCCCTGCAATCTGCCACTGATGCAACTCGGATCTCATCTAATGTGCATAACTCTCCTTCAAAATGCCAAATTTTGCTATTACAAATTGGATTAGTATGCAAGGGCAAGAAGACGGCAGTGCAGCAAACCTGTAAACGGACTGACTTTACATTTATGTGTTAAATTCCAGAGATTTATATAAATGCCAGCATCACACTTGTGCTTTAGGGAAGGATAAATCCCTGCAAATTTTCCAGTTTGCTAATTTGCGTCGAATCAGTTGGCCTGGAATAATGTGTGTACACAGCTACTGTTTGGTCTATTTTGGAGAACTAAAATTGGAGTTGAGCATTCTACTTTGTAACAAGGGAAACCAGATTCTTACCGAATGATTTCAAAACTCTTTTCTTGGCAGTTGCACTGGACTTTTGTGTGTCTGCTAAGAGAAGGGGTGATAACTATAGAGCTGGTAACCTGCTGAATCTTTTTGTCATTGCCTTCCAAAGAGTATTCAAAGCCTCCAACTGTTCTATCCAAGAGACTGAAAAAACTCTGTGTGGCATTTTGTTCACTTGTCCTTTCTGTTTGTTGCTGATGGGAACCCACAAGACAGTGAATTTTAGAAATGATTTTGGAAAAGAGCAAAACTGATTATAGGCCATAGAACAGCCAAATTTCATACTATATTATCATAAAGAGGCATTCTTCAGTCTGGCAAGATTTATCAATGGCAGTAGCAACAAAGCAGATGTTGTCTGTGACTTATCTGGCTTAAGACCATGGTGTAGCAAGGAGGGGGCAGCCTTACTTGGTTTCCTATCCTATCAGAGATGTGATAAGTGGTGACTGCTGAAAGAGGCTTCTCTGTGATGGTGCTATGCAAGGTTCAAAACTGTGTTTGAAGTTGCCAGATGCTAATGTTGCTGCCTGGATCAGTGAGCTTATAAGTCTGGAGATTTAGTGGCAGTGATGGTTGCAGCTTTTTGGAGGGGTCCTGGGGAAAAGCCTTGTCAGGGCCCCTCCAATATTGTGCTTCCCCATGCTTTGGAAAGAGTGTGTTTGTACCAGCTACTTCCCCGTGGTATTAAGGAACCAGGCAGCAGATGCAAGTCATTGTTCCTGCCTCCACCCTCATCTTCAGAAGTGGCGGTGAAATCTTATTAGTATCCCTTTAGCATAATTTGTGCGTGTGCGTGCTGGTGTGGCATATATGCTCAAGTCATGCACATTGGTAACCTGTAAGGAGGGGGGAAGATGCAAACAATACACTGTGGCAAATTGTGTGTGTCTATCAGTTTGAACAAGAACTGCAAAATGGTAGACCACTAGCAAATTGGTGCAACTCTTCAAACAACATCAGGTAGTTCAGAAGCCTCAAATCTGTGAAGAAATTTGGTTGCGGAGAATGGTGTTATCCCTTCCTGCTAGGCTCCGCTTCTATGATTGGGAAGAATTTTGCATGCTAAAATAATGACTTTTACAAGCATACAATAATGACCCCCACAAGCATAAATTATTTGGCTTTTGTTCTGTTTGAAGGATAGCTTGTCACTCTGAAAGTGGTTTTTCTTGATTATTTCCATGTACTGTAATTTTCATGCATTCATTCTATTGCATCCACCTACATGCGGTATGTTGAGTCCCAACGTACATTAGTGTTGGCTCGTTACAAAGGCATGATCCTGCGCTATGTGATAGAAATGAATCATGTGGGTTACTTGAGATCCAATAGCCAAAACCTTGTGCATCAAGATGACCCCTTCTTGTTGCTCATGGTTGTCCTGAGCAGTGGATAGTCTCTACATTGCAGCATGCTAGAGCCCAGGCTTTTGCATCAGTTTCCCCTCCTTTTGGTACCTAGTCCATTTCTAAGCAAACCCTGTAGCTGCTTAATACAGCTGAGAGCTGTGCCATGACATGACACAAACCTGTGGATGCAGGACTGTAATCTTGCCCAGCACTGCGTCATCCTCTCTACTTCTGTTTTTAGCTGACGCAGAGCAACATGCTGTTTAGAAGACATACAGATGTCAAAACACACACTAGTTGAAAATGGACTTAATGAGCAAGAAAGCTAGTGGGAAAGGCTAGAGAGTTACAAGAAGGGGGGTCATCTTGATGCCCAAGGTTAAAATGCTCATCTCACAGTTCTCATTTCAGTTGGAATAGAAAGCATGTACGTTTTCTGTCACAATGGAAGAGGAATCTGGACCAGGACTTGTGGGCAAAAAGGCACCTATTTACCGTATTTTTCGCTCTATAAGACACACTTCCCCCCCCAAAAAAATAGGGGGGGAAAGCATGCGTCTTATGGAGTGAAGATGAAAAAAAGTAAAGAAAATACTTACCGGGGCTTCAGGGAGGCCTGCGCGACCCTCTGCAGGCCTCCCCGATCTTCATTTCTGCGCTAAATGGCCATTTCCGGTTTTCGGAAAACAGGAAATGGCTGAAAATAGCCATTTAGTGCCAAAATGAAGATCGGCGAGGCCTGCAGAGGGTTGCGCAGGCCTCCCAGAAGCCCCCCAAAGCCCCGGTAAGTCAAAACTCCCCCCCCCGATTTTTAGCTCCATAGGATGCATGCGTCCTATGATGCGATGCGTCCTATGGAGCGAAAAATACGGTATTTGAAAGATACTATACTGCTCAAAGCGGAGTACAACATAAATATTAAAAGGTAATACAATTGATAAAAATATTTGAATAAAAACATTAGACTAGAACCATTAAAAACAATCAAAATAATACAGGAGCAGATGGGCAGAGCATTCCTATCAGGCACTGGTGCAGCGTGAGTGCCACGCCCACACCGTATCCAGTGCTGGAGTGGGCCGGGCCAGGCAACTCCTTGGAGTGAGGGAAAGTTTGTAATGGAAGTAACGCCCCAGTCTCTGCTATGGGGCTACTCAGGTCAGCACCACCTGTTTTGGTGGTGCTGGCCCGAAATGTCCTGTGATGGGGCTGGAGGCCTGGGAGGTAGGATAGGATAGGGTGGTCCGAGGAGAATGCCAATTCTATCCCCTTCCTAGGCCCGATCCACCCTCTCCCTGCCCTGCCCCAATGCTGCTCAGAGTGGGACTTAAATTGGCAGGCGGGTGGCTAAGGTTAAGCAAGTTTGACCATCCCTGCTCCATAGGCAGGTGCTCAGCACCAAGTACATGCAACCCATTTCTTCCCTGCCCCACAGGTGTACGCATTTTAATTCCTGTTGCGTGTATTCACTCTTGGGTAGAAATCTCTCCAGCATTCCTTGAAATAAAATATTGACCATTTTAATGTTGTGCATTTCACACAACTTTAAGTATGAGGTTGCTTTTTTAATACATGAATGTGAAATTTCATGCATCTGCAATTTAGGCAGATTGGAAAAGTCCTTGCTGATTTGTGGAGAAGGAATAAATTAAAATAGTATATATACCATCACTGACAGTGGCACAATATGTTTCAGAGGATCAATAGAATACTAAAAACTTCAGTAATTGATGGAAAATAATATATATTGGCTTCAGCATTACTCAGGTTATAAGAATCTGGTCTGACATATTACATTTGTTGTATCGCTAGCTGGAATTGGGGCTTGTGCTTTATGCTTTCTGAAAATCCATGGCATCCCTGGAACAAATGGGTGATGTATGAATATTAAGTGTTAAGAGTATTTATTCATTCTTATGGTTTCTGTAAAGTATTCACAAACTATATGTATGCATTCATTGCTTTGCAAACAGTCTTTGGCTAATGGCTTGTGTTCTGTCTAGTTAATCAACTAATTTTTATTACTGTGTCTAATGATGCACGTTTGATTCTCGATCAAGCTAACTTTTAAGAGAAAAGTTCTTATTTTGTTAAGTGACAAAGTGAAAATGATAAATAAATCAAGAAGCATGCACAATAGGGTTTACATTCGCTAGCCAAATAATCCTTTTCAAAAGGAGGATCAAAGTACACCAGCGAGCCTGCAGACTGGGGCATTTGGAACAGTCTGCCCTAGCGGAACATTCAATGGCTACTGGTCATAACATTAATTTGGGGGGTACTGAAAGTTTGTCATGAATCAGGTTATAGGAAGAGACTTACAGCCCATTCCAACCCAACTCCACCGCAAGTCTGGCATAAGAGTGGCCTAAGTTCAGCATAAGTTCGACATAAGTTATGTCTGAGTTATGTCAGAGTTATGCCTGAGTTAGGCAGGCTGAAGTTTCTGTGGCCCAGCACCACCCCAGGATCCAGGCAACACTTACCTCCCAGGCAGGCAGGCTCTCCAGGCTCAGTGTCCGGCTCGGGCATGTGCAGGCCTATGTCTGCATGTGTCAGTGTCCATCCATGGCAGCTGCTGCAGGGTCTGTCGCAGCCTGGTCGCAAAGGGGCCGGCCGCAGGCATGGGGGTTGTGCCAGTCATGTGGTGGGCGCAGGGCAGGTGACAGGTGAGCGAGGTCCCCTTGCCAACCACCACAGGGCACCCTGTGCATCAGCCACCTGCTGCAGGGGAGAGTGGCCGTCCCCTCCCTCCTGCAGAAGGTGATGCTACCCCCATGCCACGTTGAGGCTGCATGTGGGAGTCATGGGGGGGAGAGGGGGAGGGAAGGGTAGGAGGGGGTGGGAACGTCACACACAAGGGGGGGTCGCATGCTGTCTGGAACTGCCTCTGACATGACTCGCAGGTGCGCTGCCTGAAACCCTGGGCCTCCAGGGCCGGGGCAATGCCCACAAAGAAGGCATCCCGGCGTGCCTTCTGTTCTGTGCCCCGGCCAAGACCGAGAGATGCCTTGGGCTTGTCTGCTGCGAGCGTGAAGAGCTCACGCAGCTCATCACGACCCCAGTTGGGGTGACTATGGCACCTCGTGGCAGGCGCTCCGGCGGGGTGGGGGGTGCCAGCGTCCATCATCAGGGAGTGGGAGGGGAGGCAGGCACACAGGCAGGCGGACAGGGGGTGCTGGGGAGGGGCATGGGTGGGTCAGAAACAGACAGGCAGGCAACAAGGCTGGTGGGAGAGAGATACAGGGAGAGGGGTCTGCAGAGACCAATAGGGACACAGGGGGTGCTCCGCAGATGAAGGCGATGCAGAAACAGGCGCCTCTTATGCCGATGGACTTTGGGCAGAAGCCACACAGAAACGGGCGGACCTTCGGCGGAAGCACCTTCATTACGGGCGGACGCCCTGGCTGTCACTGTTTGCCTGCCTGTGAGGCCCCCCCAACTCCCCCCTCCCCCTCTGTGCCATGGGGGTCTGGCAGTGCCCCTGCTGTGTTCTCCCAGGGAAGGCCGTGGCAGTCCCTGGATGGGATTCATGCAGGGGCTTCAGTGCTGGGGGCTGTCTGTGTGTGTGGGGCAATGCTTGTGTAACACTGGGCACATATGTTTCACTGGGGCTCTGCCCGAAGGGCGTTTTTATTGTTCTGGAACGTTAGCAGAGATGGCCAGGCGAGGCTGCCAGGGGTAGTCACAGCAGCCAATCTGAAAGCAGCAGCCCTGCCCCATGGACCTGGAGATGCAGGCTCTTCCCCTGTGGAACCACAGCCTGCTCCATAGAAAGGGGAGGGGCAGCAAGTATGACAGCCAGGGAGGTGGAGCAGCAGCAGCAGCGCCGGCAGCTGAGGAGGGTTGCAGGGCTGGCTCCCTGACCTCTGGCAGCATCAAGGCAGACGACAATGGGGCAACCAGACTGCAGCCCAAGGGGTGCTCCCAGGAAGGTAGGTGGTAGTGGACGTTCCTGGGGAGACAAAAAACAAGGGGGAGTTACATGTCAGCTGGTGTGTGGTAGCAGTCGCCATTGAAGAAATGCCAGTGTGCGGTTGCAAAGGCCTGCAGGGAGAGAAATAAAACACAGCTGATAGGTGTGACACACATAGCATGGTCTGAGCTGCTTACCTGGGTGTAAGGAGAGCATGATCCTGTAAGTGGAAAGGGTCGAAGAGAGAGACAACAACACAACTTGGGGGTCACAACCATGGCAAACCTAGCACTACAGACCTGTCAGTAGACCCTGTGGATAAAAGGGGGGGAACAGCGGATGTCTACATAAGGCTAACACTTCCACACTTGTGGCATTGTCTGCTCACATGACTACAGGCAGCAATCAGACACAACAGTGGTACAGAGGCATGTATCCTATATATCATAGCAGGCAAAGTAGGCAGTTATCAGACAACACATTGGTAAAGAGGCATATCATAGCAGGCTATGCAGGCAGCTATGAGACAACACATTGGTAAAGCATACCATAGCAGGCAAAGCAGGCAGACATGAGAGGACACATTGGTAAAGAGGCATATCATAGCAGACAAAGCAGGCAGTTATCATACAACACATTGGTAAAGAGGCATGTATCATATATTTCTATATGCAAAGAGGCAGAAGTCAGACCACATGTCAGTACAAACCCTGCTCTTACCTGCACTTACCTGCTGGTGTTGTTGCCTGTGGGGGGGGGGAAGAGGCTGGGAGAAAGACATGGGTTAGCAAATGGTAGCATGGAGGCAGCTGCCCAGGCACAGCTGTAAACAGGTTGGCCACAGCCAGAACAGCCCTCTCTGCCCTAGAGGGAGGCAGAGAGGAGAAGAGAGAAGTGGGGTGTTTGTGAATTTTGCCCTCCACCGACAAAGTCCCACTTTGTGGCTGTGGGGGACAGAGCCCCACGCCACGTGCTCAGAGAGAGAGAGAGAGAGTGGAGGTCTGGGGCTGGGCTTTTGTGGGAAAGAGGCTGGGTGGGGCTGGGTGCTGATAGGCTCCCTATCTTTGGCATAACTCTGTCGGTTTCCAGACCTTGCTGACACAACTCCGACATAACTCTGACCTAACTCAGGAGTAGGGTGTTAGAACTTTTCAGGAGAGGGCTGGAGTGGGTAAGGTAAAATGGCTCCTATGGGTCTCCTCGAATTTATGTCAACCCTTTTGGTCGACATAAAATTTGTGTCAGCTTCTATGTTGGAGGGGGCGTGTCTGTGCTCACCAGGGTCTGGAATCCAACGTTAATTGGTTTCCGCCCCCGTTACACCCACGTTACACCCCTGACACGCCCACTTTTACGCTGACTTTATGCTGGAATAGCTCTTAGGGACATTAGGGACAAAGAAAACTTACGGCAAAACATCACAACTTCAACATAAAATCGACATGAACTCGACAAACTACGCAATCCCGATATAACTTCGCCATAAACGCCTTATGTTGACTTTATGTGGACTTTATGTCTGACTTGTGCTGCTTAGCCCTTGTGTTGGAATGGGCTGTGAGTTTGGAAGCCATTGAGATTTTTAAACATGGCAACAGGGTCCTTAATTGGAAGCAGAAACTGTCAGTTATAAATAGAATCTGGACTCTGTCTTTAAGCAGGGCTACAGTGAAGTTGGGTAAACTCTAGAGACTAGGGAATGTGAGTGTTGGCAGGATAAGTTACCAGTAGTTAATTGCCACCTATGGATAATTGCTGGCTTCTGGAGATAATTGCTTTCATCTAAACAGATGTGTTTGGGTTTCCCTTAAATACTGGCTAAATAGTACGCACTGTTACCACCTTGCTGCCAGTTTTTAGGCTCGTGCATCTGATGATATTCATGGCTGAATGAATGAAACGTCATGCTCTGTTTTTTTTTAAGTTTTATTGAATTTTGAATACACTTGTTGTGTTTTTAAGTTTTAATATTTTAATTACATGTTTTATGACTTTTAATCCCGCTTGAGATGATTCGTTTTTTACATTGTTGCTGGTCATAACAGTTTTGTGCTGTTTTAGTATATACATTAATGAATATGTACGGTTATGTATGAATCATTGTTAGTTCCAGTGTATCTGCACAGTGTAAGGGAAGGGTTCAAGATATGGGCAAGAATGTGATCGTTTATAAGTTTAGGTTCAACTTTAATGCAGCATTAGAGTGGGACACCAAACACAGCTGAATTTGAAAACCTAGTCTGAACTTTTTTCCTATAAAATATTATCTTCATCAAAAAGCTGCTTGTAAAAAAAATTCAGACTGGATTGCCTTTGTCACTTGCTTCAGCCTCTCTAGCTCCCGTAGTCTCACTGGCTGAGTCGTCCAGCCAGCGAGACTACGGGAGCTAGAGAGGCTGAAGCAAGGCTGCGCAGGCACAGCCTCTCTAGCGTCTAGTAAACTGCAGCATGCCAGGCCCAGGAAGGATGTGTCCGCCGCCCGGGGGAGGGTGCACGAACTTCGGCCCAAAGTCTTTGGGTAAGAAGAACACACACGGGCGTTTGAAAACAGTTTTTTAGGTCATGCGGAGCCTGGGAAGATGGGAGGGCCGATCCTCTTGCCCTCCCAGATTCCGTGCGGCCTAAAAAAGGCTGCGAAAAAGCTGGAGGGGGTGCACTGCCACCACGGCGCTACTGAAATTCGGTGGCGCGGCGGTGGCAGTGCACCCCCTCCAGAGGTCAACACCCCAACGCCCAGGGGGCCACTGCCTCCCCTAACGATGCCATTGACTGGCAGGAAAGTAGAGAGCCACTGCAATCCTTTTCCAATTGCTGTCATTCAAGAGAATGATCAGAACTATGATCATGCGTTCCCCTTTCCACTGCCTCCATCTTTTCTCCTGTCCAGCCTCTTACTTTAAACAGGTTGGGGCAAAAGGATCCTGGAATCAGAAGAAAACTTCCTCTTCCACTTCCACCATCCTCCTGTCTAGCTGTTTTGAAGAAACGGCGGATGCTGACGAAAGTGAAGGCAGTGGTGGTGGTGGGGGGGTGAGTGGGTGGAGTATATACACTGATATGGAAATTTTTGATGAATCTCCAGGAGCTGTTTCAGCTTGAACTGGGCCTGAGGCTATCTGGATTGATATCTGCTAGACTGTGGTCATGATTCAACATTGCTAATGAATTCTGAGTCAGGTGTGTTTCTCTTGTATCTTTCTTCATCTTATGAACACTTTTGCCGTGCAGTTTATCCAGTGATATATAGCAATTATAGAGGTATGCAGTGCAAGAAGTGAGTGCTGTCAGGAGTGAATGCTGCCATTTGTTCAAGCTATCTGTGCACCATCGAGCTTTATGAAAGTCTGCCTTTTTGAAGTTCCTTATTAGTTCATAAAAATTAAATCAATGACAGATCAGTGATATAGGAAAAGAAACCTAAGGAAGTCAATATTTGTCCAGGTGGAAGCATTCTAGAGCTAGTGAAGTTGCTGTTCTCCACCCTTGAAATCCTTCATGTTGATTGTAGCAGAGCATATATTGATGCTGCTACAATATGGACATGGTGACTATTTGTGATGATGAATTTTTAAAGGCAGAATGGGCTACTGATAATCAGATTAGAACTGTCAGGCCTAGAGGGCAGAATGGTTTAGTGTCCATTTTGTAGCCCTATATTGTGCTGTTCATTGGCCAAGGGTTCAAAAATAGCAGGTGGGAAAGCTACTTTACCTTTTCCCACTTGCACACCAAATATATGAACTGAGTATTTTAAGAATAGACTGTCCAGTGAAAGCGACAAAGTAACAAGCAAGCTTGTGTTGCGAATAAGCTTATAGCAGATGCTCAAAAGAGGAGACCTCTGCTCTGATGGTGCCCAAGGCTGTGATGAGGTTTCACCATTTTTCCTCTGGCCTACAGGTGGCACTGTGACATTATAGTTCTCTGAGTAATGCTGTCTGTGAGTTGGCTACCATTTTTCATAATTCATATTGCACATACAATTTGCAAAAGCTTTGCGATCATTACATTTGCTTTCTCCAAAGCCCTGTGTGGAAGTTCCCACAAGCACACACACGCGCGCGCACACACACCCTGCTTTGTGTTTTAATTTTTTCTAATGAGTAACCAAGTCTGCAAGACAGCAAAGTTTTCATGGAGACAACACAGGACATATATCTTACAGATACAGCTGCAACTCTCCATGTACTATACCATGCTAACTCTCACTTTAAGAGGCTCCTAATACTTGAGTACCAGCAACATTCAGAAAGTATGGACTTCTAAAGAACTTTTATCTGAAATAAGGAAGGTTGACGTGCATATGCATATGGAGAACGGCATTGATTTCCGTATTTTTTAAAAATATATACGAAGAGGAGTGCGACGGCTGTATTGCTTAATCCTTATTTTATCACTTTGCTAAAGATGTGGCATGTACACCGGACCATATGTAAGCAGGTTTTGTGGCATTTCTCTGTTGCTGCTGCACAAGGGCAGGCTCTGCTTGGTGAACCGGTGAATTGAATGCGAGATCACCGGAGGGATGACTGCTGCCTTCGTGTTTTTCTCTGCTGGAATGAAGGAAACCCAGCTGCTTTTAGATGGCAAGAGTGAGGAGACAAACCAGATTACACACTGAGAATAATTAGGAGGAGATGGGTGTCATTTAATTATTGGAAGACATTATTCAAGCTACTGCACAGCAATTGCTGTGCCTTCTAGTTCTTGTGAATGCAAAGTGGCCTCTCTTTCTCTTTTTTTTTTTTTTTAAATGATCCTTAGTTCCAGAACAACCAGAGCAACAAGACTGGGAGAAATGTCTGAGAGCAAACATATCCTTTTCTTATCTACTGCCCCCCCCTTTTTTTGAATTTCTGGTTGGCCCAAATTATTTCCCACTTGGCAGCTTCAAACACCATGAGTTAATCCATTAAATAAATCTCTTGAATCACCTCCTTGACCTCCTTTTTCACGAGATAGCTGACATTGGAGTAGGTTCCTTTGCAGCCTTTTAGAACCAGCTGCAGAAATGTCTGTGAGTGGGAGGGAAAGGGGTTAGGGAAAGTAAGGGTGAGAAGGACCAAGTTTCCTATTCCAAATCATAACAAGAAATATGTGAGGTTGGGTTAAGGGTGGGGGTGGGGGAGAGGTGTTGGTAACTATGGCATCTTAGGGTGCATTCAGCATAAATGTTAAAAACCCAGCTGTTTAGAGCCATATGCAGGCTATATATTTAGCCACTGCATACGGGATGTTAGCTTGAAGTTATTAACTTTCTTTTTAAGGAGGTAAGCCCAAATCTTCATTTAGTGTGGTATCCCGCAATGTGGTAATTGCCTTGGCATCTTATCATTAATCCCATTCCAGGAAAGACAGAAGGGTGTTTGTGTGTGTGTGTGTATGTTAGTTAAACACAGATATTATATCTTTGTGACAACTATATGAGTCCCAAAGGCTTAGATGTTCTGCCTACATCATGATATATGATATTCGGTATACATACAGAAGACCTAAGTACTAGCATAAGTGCTTGATATCGCAAAGAGAGTTCATCTGCAGCAAGTCTGTGTAAGGTTGCACTAGTGTATCGGAACAACAGTAATGAAAATTAAGCTTGATGATGGGAGAGTTGATTAGTTATGTATTCACAGGCTGACTGTAACATCTTTTGGGGCTAGTAGTAGTACTAACTTATGGTCTATTTTTTGAGGCTTGTGTAGACGAGCCACAAGGTCCGGCAGCCTGCTTCACAGAGCTGCTGGAGGTTGCCCCGCCCCCGCCTCAGACGCGTGGGACGGGGTGCTGGATATGGAAGCAGCCGATTGGCTGCTTCCTGTATCCAGGCGAGGCTGGAGGTGGGCGGAGCGAGCAGCGTGCTCGCTCGCCCTCCCTTCAGTCTCGCCGGAGCTTTGAGCAGAGAGGACGTGCTTTTGCTCCCTCTGCTCGGCGAGGCTTGGGCCTAGCGCGATCGCGTTTGCGCGTGCATCGGCCCCAACGGTCAGAGCACAGCGTGCTCTTGGAGGCTGCGGCCCCGCGGCCTCCATTTCGCTGGTAGGAACATCGGAGTGGGGCGGCGGTGGCTCCCCCCCACTACTAGCAGCAGCGGCGGAGGAGCAAGTTGTGGGGCGGCGGTGGCTCCCCCCCCACCATCGGAACGTTTGTGGGGCGCTGGGTTAATTACCCCCCCACCATCTCAATAAGTGGGGCACAGGCTTCTTCCCCCCCACCAACGACAGCAAGCTTCTCTGTGGGAGTGGGTGTTAGCCCTCCCCCACCAACGTGTATCCTCTCTGTTAAAACGAGATTACACCACACACATTGACACATTGCCTTACAGAGGCTCTAGTTAAAACAAGAATACACCACATTTATTGCCTTATATTGGCTCTGGTTAAAACAAGATTACAACACACTTACTGCCCTACATAGGCTCTTCCTCTGGTTAAAAGAACAGAGGCTCACCCTTTGGTTAAAAAAGAACACATTTTTTAAGATGCCCAAGAAGGGTCAAAAGTCTGGTGGGAAAGCCCCCAAACATCCTCCCCCCCCCCGCCCAACCCCGGTCTCTTCTTCGTCTGAGGAGGAAGAAGAGGGGGATTGGAGAGCCATGATGGCTAGATTAGAAGCCCTAGAAAAGGAAAGGGCGTTGAGAGAGGCAGGGCAGGGTGATGGGGGTGAAGCGTCAGGGACTCCTAGACGCTCTGCTAGGAAGAAGAGAAAGGGTAGTAAACACGAGGATTTTCTTTCTAGGTTAGCAGCCCTGGAGCGGTCCTCCTCTGTGCCCTCGCGTACGAGGCCAGTTGTAGAGACTACCCCATCTGTGGTGCAGACCCCCGCCACAGCCGTGGCTACTGAGTCCCCAGTTGCAGCTCAGCCTGCCAGTGTTCCGGCAGTGTTGGCAGCTCCATCGTGGTGGTAATTAGGTTTTCACTGATAAGGTTATTAACTGGTCGCTTTAGGTAGGTGGCGTGCAGGAGGGGTAGCCAGGGAGGGCTTAGTTGGCATGCATCCTGAGGTAAGGGGGTGAGCCAGGACCGCTCAGACGATGCCGAATCTGGATCGCTGAGGCTGGCTGGCAAACCCCCAGGCTGGATTGCAATGACCACCTTAAGGAGTGTCCTAATGGTGGTCAGCGCTGTTCAGCTGCCTCGCCCCCCCCCTTCGGGGTTGGCAAGGATAGACAGCTCGGTCGTGGACCGAGTGTGCCTTGAGCCAGGATGTCATGCCCGATTAGATCTTGGGGGGAGGCAGACGGCTAGGACCGTTTCCCCCACCCTAGCCGCCTGCGCGCCAGGGGTGGTTTGTAGTTAGTGTCCTGCTGCTGTTAATTTGATAGTTAATAAAGTGACCCTATATTCCAAGCATCTGTCTGGCGTGTCTTTATTGGGGGGTGCTGGGGTAACTAGTATTATAAATGGTAAAATGCATACTTGCAAGGAAATTGCAAATCAACCCAATGGAAACACATGTTCAGTCTTTTTAATAAACATCTCTGCAAGTTTCATTTTGTGGACATGTCTACAGATTCTATGCATTCTGTATATTTGCAGAAAGCACACATTTAAATGCATGCTTGCATAGTCCCAGAATGCTTGCACAGTCTTAAAGCTACAATACTATACTGGTTTCCTGAAAGTAAGCCCCATTTGTTTTATTTTTTCGCAGATTTCAGTGTTTAACTAAAATGAAATAGCAGAAAGCAGTGTTGTGTATGTGTTCTAATTTTCCCATTTTTATCAATTGTATCTACTTTAAAAGTGTCGAATCAGTGTCAGCAGATGAAGAATTATGCAAAATTACATGGTTTTATTTTTTTAGCAGAGAGCTGTGTTATATGTTTTTATTTTATCACCATTTTCTCTTGCCCCTAACCATTGAATGCAGTGGACCTTTCTTCATGGTAGACACAGCCTTTCTTTGGTACAGTGGAGTCTCATCATATGCACATTCAACTTAATTCAACTATATGCGCTTGGCAAACAATTTACATAGTGCAAGCAATTCCGCCCGCCATTCTACTCAATGAGCACATGCCCAGAGTAGGTGTGAGATGGGAAACATGAACCTGCTGTTCCCTCACTCTGTCTTGGTTTCTGCCTGCCTCTCATAGTGTGATACTAATTTTTAAAATCACAGTATGTATTTTTCATACAACGTGACCCCTGAACACAAGTGATTTAAGGGATTTTCAAGGGTAATTTTTGACTATAGATTACTTTCTCCTTATGTGCTGAAGTTAGAACCCAACCCTCACATAATATGCGACTCAACTGTATGTGTGGTTTTGTCACCTATCGGTCAGGGATGCTGAAACTATCTCATGATATAATTACTGGAAGTATTTTTGTATGTTTGGAAGTATTTTATGAACTAATTTATAAACCACTTTTAAACATGAAGGTTCAGAAAGCAGTGGAAATAGTTCAAAACAAAAAGCAAGAAATACAGTAGTATTTTTAGAGAAAGATCAACATGCTCAAACTTCAGAAGAGACAAACGGCAGGTGCTACAACTAACACATAAAACAGAAGATCACTCCTTTGTGGGCTTAGGCTGGTTGCAACTCCCTATCTCAGAAGGAGTGAGACTTACTTGTATGGTCCAAGCTGGGAGTCTTATGGATTCTTAAGGATTCCTGATGGCTCTGCTCTGCTGCCAGGCTCGTGACTCATCTGCCACTTTAGTTGACTTCTATAATGGGGAAATGGCCTAGGTCATGAATGTGACCTCTGCTTTACCATAGAGGTGGTTTGCTGGTATTCCAGGGAGTTGCCCCGCCCCCGCAAACACTGGGATTTCCTCCTGCCTTGCGGGGAGAACTTTGTGAACCACTGCCCTATGGTCAAAGGGATGCTGAAGTTCCCATCACCTCCTGAGCCTTTTCATTTCAAACAGAAGAAGCACAATCCAAGGTGGCTACATGGCATTTCCTTGGTAAGTAAAAGGGAAGGGGGGTGGAAGTGTGCCTGCTCATTCACCCATCCACCCATTATAGGATGGGGTCCCTATGAGTACATGCAAACACAGGCAGCAGTGGGCAGCAGATTCAGGCAGCACAGAGGCATGTGCCACCCCTGGCCGAGACCTTGTGGAAGCAGTAACAATAGCTCACAACCAAGACCTACAAGCCCATAGTGGTAGCAGCCACTGTCACTGCTTCAACTGGTCCAAAGCAGTTGTTTTGTGCTTACAAACTATGCCTGAAAACAACTGTGAAGGGAAACTAAGAGAACTAAAGATGCTTTGACTTGGATGAGCCAATGGGGTCTGTCTGCTAGGGCTTACTTTCTAAACAGAAACCATTTTATCCTTAATCTTCTAGCTGTGATAAGGGGCTGAAGTTGCTGATTGTTGAGGTGAAGAAGAAACTCTATATTCTCAAAGCACCTTTCTTATGATTTCATATATCCCAAGGCACAGTTCAAGTACTGGAAACAGTTTCTGGGATAAAGTCTCAGTGTGACTGGGCACAAAAACTGCCTGGGACTTCTTCTAAAGCAGGGGTTCTCAACCACCACCTCCAGCATCACTCTCCTGCTGTGTACCACCGGAAGCAACTGGTGATGACATTGTCACCAGTTATTTCTGGGTTTTCAGGTTTTTGGAGGTCAAAAAACGCAGGTAGGATGCTCTGTGCGGGTGGGAGGACCCTTCTCAACTTTCCCGAGAGACTCAACCAAAGGCAGGAGCCTCTTGGGAGCAAAAACACACTGCCAAAAATGCCACGTCAGAGCGGAGTTCCAGTGCTCTGAGTATCACCAGCAGTCGGCTGAAGTACCAGTGGTTGAGAAATCCCTGTTCTAAAGGATGCAGTGAGAGAGAAACTGTTTGGGCTAAGAAAAATGGAAGAAGGAACAATGACATTGGGTGGTGACCCTTGTTTGCTGCTCCTTTTCTTAAGGCAGATATGTCGTATCAATAACCATGTCATTTTATGTTAAAACTTTTGTGTCTGGCAAAGGCTTAGAATATACTTGGTATTGATGGAATTCGTTAGTATTCAGGGAAGCAGCTCCCCGGCAGAAGAAATTATAAATAAGATTTAAAGTTGAGAAAGTTTGAGAACCACTATTCCAGTTAAGGCAGTTTGTAGGATAACTGTTGCTAATCCACATGTGGTGGTGGGGGAACTTCATTACTGTATGGATAATTAAATGAAAGAGGCATGATACAATGAAAAATGATACAAGCTGCACATGTTTTGAAGTGTTTGCATCTGGGGGGCAAGGACGTGAGGTGGAGCCAATCTAAAAGAAAATGCTAACTTGCTTTTTAACATTTTCACCATCTAAAAATGTAAGTACATCTGGACCACGGCAAGCACAATGATTTTTTTCTGCTCTTCTTCTTATTGCAGCTGTATCAGTTAACCCAAGAACTTTGCTTCTGCCACACTTCAAATATCAAAATATATGCCCTTTGTCTCCTCGTCGTACATCTGCAGCCAACAGTAAAGCTCTCTTGTGAATCTTAACTAACTCCAGTTGATGGAGTTATATTCTCAGAAAAATATACAGTTGGCCTTCGCTATCCATGGGGGATCCATTCTGGATCCCCCCCCAAGGATATCGAGGATTTGCAGATATTGGGGTCCACGCTAAAAGCAGTAAAAAGCGGTGGGGGGGGAAGGCGAAAAACATGTTTTCTTTTAAGCTTTAGCAGCAATCCGCACTATTTCCAAGCCTCTGGAGGGCTTATCTAAGCTTACTTGACCCACTTCTGGATCGCGTGAAGGCTCTTCCCTCCTCCCAGCCTTGTCCCAGAATGCAGTTTGCTGCTAAAGGTAAAAATCCTGCATTTTTTGCCTCCCCCTCCCTTTTTAACTGATTTTAACGTGGACCCCTCAGATCTGGGACATCCACAGGTCCCGAATCCGTGAATGGAAAGGGTCCACTGTAAGCTTTTTTTATTACCAAATTTCTCTTCTTTGGGTGTTGCAAATTAAGTCCCCCCCCCCAATAATTTATAATGAGAATGTCATTGAAAAGGTTTTCAAGTTAAAAAAAGAAAAAGAAGGAACGACTTGTGCTAAAACTCTAATATTGGAGTTAACAAGGATCATGTCTGAAGCTGTTCATTCTGATGTGATGGTCCTTCCTTTTCCCCAGTCTGAGTTGTGTGGAAGAATGTGGTTGTGTTATGGTTTCTCCCTGTTAGAGGAAATGTATTCTAGAGATCTATCAGAACTTCGTTCTTATTATTTAGCATGCTCCATAACTGAGTCCCCATACTGGAAATATTTACTGAAAGCACTTGAGAAAAAGAGTCAAAAGTACAAGTAAAATTAAATTAAATTCATTTTTTTAACTAGAAAGCTTTTGGACTCTTAATTCAAATTAATTGTTGTCCGCATTATTGAAAAGATGGGGCAAAAATTATGTCTAAAAATGAATTTGTCTGGTAAAGTACCAGTAGCCTCTGGGGAAGTAATTATATAATGACAATAATTAAATTATTTTCACCAAATATTTACAAGAATTTGGAGTTATTTGTTCTCAGTATACTGGCAACACCAAACTCTATTTCTCTTTTGCAACAGGTTCAGAGGAAGAAGTGAAATTATTGAACTAGTGCCTAGAATCCATTATACAGTGGATGAAAGCCTATAAATTGAACCTGGGATCAAATAAGATGGAGGTTTGTTAATTTATGGTTCATCTGACTCGGGAAGATGGGTTCAACAGATTTTGGATTTGATCCACACTCCATCTGAAAGGATGAGGTTCATAACTATGAACCTGTATCACCATCATTAAAGACCCAAGTAGGCTCTGTAATATGCAGTAACTTCCATCAGCTTTAACCAGTAACTTCCCAGCTATAACCCTCCTGGACAGAGAGATCCTGGCTGTTATCCATGTGTAGAGAGTATTGAGGTGAGACTTTACAGTAATAGTGTGTATGTACAGCTGCATTTGAAAACATCTTGTAAACTTCAGTTAGTGCAAAATATGATGGCTACGTTACTGACTGGGACTAGCTTCACAACAAAACATATACTGTACAGAATTAAAAACCAACCTTTCCAGGTTCACTGGCCGTTTATTAAAACAAAAGGAAGAATAGGATGAATCCTGTTTTAATAAACAGCCAGTGAACCTGGAAAGGTTTGTTGTAATCTGTACCGGCTGCTGCGAGAACCTAAAGACCTACAAAACATATATTTCCTGTAGGTAAATAACTATGGTGCCTACTGGTTCATTTCCAGGCACAATTCAAAGCACTAGTACTGATTAAAATAAAACAAAACACTGGCTTAGAACTGTGTATCTAAAGGACTGGCTTCTATACATTAGCTTGCAGAGATACTGCATTCATCAAAGGGGTCCTCCGTAGGGTTCCAACCTGAAGGCCTTCTGGTTGTGGCATCTGGATTGGTTGTGGAATGCCCTTCCTAGGGAAGCTCACCTGGCACCTACTTTGATGTCACTCTGGCAACAAAGAAAGATGTATTGGTAAATAGAATGAGTCATATTAACGGGATTAAAAGCCATGTACATAAAAACAAAAAAAATCATAAACTGTAAAAACAATTAAAACAATAAAAACTTTAAAAACATGGTAGTTGTGGTTGTTAAAGTTTTTATTGTTTTAATTGTTTTTACAGTTTTTTATGATTTTTTTTGTTTTTATGTACATGGCTTTTAATCCCGTTAATATGACTCATTCTATTTACATAATTGCTGGCCATGAAAGTTTTAGATATTATCTAAAGATGTATTTATTTGCTCAGGCATTTAACATAAACTGGCTTACACACTGGTTTTTACTCATTCTGCTGAATGCCCCCCAACGCAAATTTGACCCCCCTCGAATTTACCGCTCTAACCCACCCACCGCTCTCTCTCCCACCCACCCACCGCTCGCTCTCGCTCCCACCCACCGCTCTCTGAACCCCCTCCCTCCACTCTCCAACTTACCTCAGGCTCCGGGCTGCCACCGCCACCTTCCTGCGACTCCCTCCTTTTCAAAGCGGCCTTTCTGTACCTGCGCAGATCGCCGCTGAGAGCAATCTCTCGGCCTCAGCGGCGATCTGCGCAGGTACAGAAAGGCCGCTTTCAGAAGGAGTAGCCGAGGTGACGCGTCACCTCTGCGCCTACTCCTTTTGAAAGCGGCCTTCCTGGACCTGTGCAAAGCGCCACTGAGGCCAAGATTGCCCTCTCGGCCTCAGCGGCACTCTGCGCAGGTCCAGGAAGGCCGCTTTTAAAAGGAGTAGGCGCGCCACGGCGGCGGAGCCTCCGGTCCGGTCCCACGCGGGCCGGACCGGATCAGTCCACGGGCCAGATCTGGCCCACGGGCCGGAGGTTCCCCATGCCTTGTCCTAAGGTTTCTTTCCTCCAGAGGAAGAGCTGCTTACTATGGAGCAAGGAAAACTTAAGATATATATCTCATTGCCTGAACAATCTGCATAAACCTTTTAATTCAAGAAATTGATAATAAAATGACTATCAAATGCATGAATCACTTATTCATGTTGCTCAGTGCAGAGAATCTATAGTAATTAAATAACCTCAAAACATCACCTCCACTAAAATACAGTAATATTTAATTGGTTACTTTAAATTGGCTAACATGTGATCAATTGTTTAAAAGCAACACAGTTAATCCTTTTAAATAGCATTTAATCAGTTTGTAGCTCCAGACCATATACAGCATAATGGAAACATTGAAAGGTTGTGCTTGCAAGCTTAAGGAAAATAAAATCTGGTCTGCATATATATAAAACACTTCTTGCAAAACTGAACTTGGTATCTAAAACAAGTACCGTACAGTAATTGAGTTATTTCAAAGATTGAAAACTGGTGCTCAATTGTCAAACTTCCCTTGATCACATATATTTAATGCAATCTGGATGAGATTGTCCCTTCCATATCTCAGAAGTACAGGTGTCCCCTGCTTAATGACGGGGATACGTTCTGGAAAACCGTCACATAGTGATACCATCATTAAACAAGTCCTCAGCACCATCAGCGCTAAAGTTGTTTTAAAGGTCTTGCTTTCAGACGGAGCAAAGCCTTGCAAAGACGTGGTGGTGGCAGCGGGCGGGCGGGCAGGCAGGGGCGTTAATTGGCAGCAAAGCCTTGCAAAGACGTGGTGGCGGTGGGCAGGCAGGCGCGTTGATAGGCAAGCCGAATTGGAAAGAAGACGCAGCAAAGCCTTGCAAAGACATTGATCCCAGCTGCTCCAAGTGAGGCTTGGAGGGGGGCTGAAGGGGCTGAAGAAATTAAGGGGGGCTGAAGAAAAGACATGGTGGCAGCGGGGGGGGGGGCTGACCTGACTATTGACCATCCATTCTTCCTTTACAGAGAGAGAGAGAGAGAGAGAGAGAGAGAGCGCTCTGCTGTCGCGGAAATACAGTACAGTAAGCAAGACCTTTAAAACAATTTCACCTCCGTCGTATATGCGGGTCGTTGCTGAGCAATCCGTCACAAAGGGGGGGGCACGCATGTATTCAGAAATACACCTAGCTGGTTGCTGTTCAGAACAGGAGGATGAACTAGATCAGGGTTTCTCAACCAGTGGTACTAGTACCACCAGTGGTACTTCTGCCAACTGCTGGTGGTACTCAGACCACCGGAACCCCGTTCCAATGCAGCACTTTAGGCAGCACATTTTTGGCCCTTTGGCCCAGCCTCTCGGGAACACTGAGCAGGGCCCTCCCACTCGCCCAGAGCCTCCTACCTGCGTATTCTGGCCTCCAAAAACCAGAAAATCTGGAAGTAACTGGTGATGATGTCATCGCTAGTCACTTCCAGTGGTACACAGCAGGAGTGTCGCCAGAGGTGGTACTCAACTGGGGGGAGGGGTTGAGAACCCCTGGACTAGATCAAACTTTAGTTTGATCCAGCAAGAAAGTTCTTATGTTCTTAAGAACTAAGAGCCAAAACAGACACAGTTCTGTTGTTTGAATGTGTAATGCCACAGTTCTGTTATTTGAACTTGTAATGCCAGTTTCTTCTGATTTGGATCAAGACTGCAGTGCTAGGAAGGGAATTCTATCTTTTGCTCTCTCTCTCTCTCAAAGCCCTGATGTAAATCACCCTCCCCCTGAAGGTCCTAGTAATTGAGGGATATATTGTGTGTATATATATATACACACACAGACATAAAATCTGTTCATAAAATATCCTCGCTGTGGGATAATAGCAGCTTTATGAGAAAATTTGGATTTGGCCTATGGTGCAGGGAGAAAGGACTAGGACCCCACTATCCTCCATGTCACAGCCCTGATGTTAATCAGGACCCCCTGCATTTGAAAGCTCTGCTGGATCAGGCCGAAGGCTCATCTAATCCAGCTTCCAATTTTCCACAGTAGCCAACCAGTTGCTTCTTTCAAGCCCAGAAGCAGGAGAGAAACACATTCTTCTCTCTCGTCACTGCTCCCCTGCAACTGGTATTCAGAGGCATGTGGCTGCTTAACCCAGGTGTAGTGCCTAGCCATTGTGACTAGTAACCATTGATAGGGTTCTGCCAGACATTCCAGTAATCAAACTCCCACATCACGTCTTCTTTGGCTCTGTAGGTACAAGGAAAAGTACTGAGAAAAAACATGTTCATTGTTTCTACTTCTGCACTTTTGCCATCATACTTGACTGCTAGGGAAGATGATTTTTTCTGCTTTGCTTGCCAGATGCACTTTTCAGCCGAAACAATGAGTTTAGCTCTTTTCTGTATGCATTCTTGTGTGATCCTGTGCTGAAGTGTCTCAGTGATAACCAAGGCATTCAAAACGATGGATAAAAGGTAAAGGTGACCCCTGACAATTAAGTCCAGTCGTGTCTGACTCTAGGGTGTGGTGCTCATCCCCATTTCAAAGCCGAAGAGCCAGCGTTGTCCGAAGACGCCTCTGTGGTCATGTGACCGGCATGGCTCTCCTTGCCGCAGCGCATAGCATGCGGCTGGAACTCGGAGCGCTGTTTACCTTCCCGCAAGCGGTACCTATTTATCTACTTGCATTAACATGCTTTGGAACTGCTAGGTTGGCAGGAACTGGCCAAGCAACGAGAGCTCACCCCGTCGCGGATTCGAACTGCCGACCTTTCGATCGACAGCTCATGGTTCAGCGGTTTAACCCACTGCGCACTGTGCAAGATAAAATTTAGAGCTGAGAAATTCTACCTGAAATTGGAACAAGGAAGCAAAACTGGGAGAACCTGATCCTTTGGGGGGTGGGAGCAATTTCAAAAGGAAAGGTGAATGGGGGGGAGGAGGAGGCAGGGAGCGTACTAGTGTTGCAGCAGCCCAGTTTTTTGTTTTTACACTTGTATTGCTGCAAGAGCAGTAGAGGTCCTGACCATGGCTGCCATTAC
This sequence comes from Plestiodon gilberti rubricaudatus, assembly GCA_026170595.1. Classification (NCBI taxonomy): domain Eukaryota; kingdom Metazoa; phylum Chordata; class Lepidosauria; order Squamata; family Scincidae; genus Plestiodon; species Plestiodon gilberti. The sequence goes on along the minus strand of JANXHW010000001.1, from coordinate 249,853,455 downwards.
CGGTATTTTCCCCAAAATGTTGTGCATCTGGGAGCAAAATGATGGACAGCATAAGATTGGCAGCCAACCAGGAGTGACTGCTTAGAGGACCTCTGCTGCTGCTGCTACAGCCTATAGCCACAGCAAACTCGTTTTGTTTAGTTCTTTAAATGAACCATGTCTCCACTAGCAAACTTGTGATTTCACTCCCACCTCCATTTTTTTTTTCGGGATAATTTCACTCACAACCCCACAAACATTGCCAAAATGTCCCCATTCACTGCCTATAAATGGGATGGCAGTTTTTGGAGGACAGCATTTTCGTTCAACCCTATAAAATTATGATACCACTCTAAGGGATGACTCTGAAATTATTGTCATGTAATACCGGGTAATTGGTTCATATGTACATCAGTGTGCCTAGTTATGACTCATTGTAAGTAATATATGGGGGAATAAAGGGAAACATTGAACAATGATGATGTGATGTATTGTGGAGCCATGTTTAGTGCATTTTCATCTTGTCACTGTCGTCATGCCTGAAAGTTCAGATATACTAATCATTTGGCAGGAAGGATCAGAGCACATGGTCCCTTTTTATTTGCATATTTGATGGAAGCTGTGCATTTAAAGATCTTGATTTATTGTGCTACAGCAAAAGACATTTTAGGGAGAGTGAACTGAACATCTGGTAGTGCACTCTGGTAAATCTGGTAGATTTAGTTTGTTTGTTGGTTCTTTTTATTCTTGCCCTTCCCTCAAAGCGTTGAAAATTATATCCTGGTGCAAGGTGAGGTTATGATGCCACTCAAAGGGATGACTCATATGTTATACAATGATCATTTTTTCACTCTGGATGATAGGTGCATAGATACAATGCATGAGATATGTGTTGTGTTCCGAGTGTGTTGTGTGTCTTTGTTTATATGACTGGCTCAAGGTTACCCAGTGAGCGTCATGGCTGAGCAGGGATTTTGAACTCCCATCTCTCATGTCCCTCTCAAATTGGTTCACTAGTAGTTGACTGCTTAACCATGTGTATATCCAACATTTGTTGAATGTAGGCGTAAAAGAAATGCATGCATTTGTTTCAAGACACTGATAATGATTTCGGCGAAAAGGACTGAATCCACATGAGACAATTGTCAGGAGTCTTAGTTATGGAAATTTTTAAGAAACTGAATGACTACTTGAAACAGATGGAGCTTTTATGGGTGGAACTGATTTTTGGAGGAGTCACATTTGACTATGGATAGCAAAAGAGAGGGGCTTTTGCTGCTTTTCCTATTCTTACCTTTTCATGTAGGTTTTGTCTGTGAAGTGCAACGTTCTTTTTCATAGTAGGCAAAACATTGTCTGAATAATATTAGCCTTTTGACACTTTGCATGCGCGCATATAAAATTACCAAATATTGTGTCTATGGACATTCTTTTTCTGGAGATGGTAGTTGCATTTACACTGCAAGAGAGCATAACTTAATGTTAATGTGTTGTAAGCAGCAGGCCTTGGGCTTGTCTAGCAGGGTCTCTGAAAGGCCGCACTTGCTCACCTGCTCAGATAAATTTTGATATGCTTCTGCAGTTTATGCTTCCCTATAAATATTTATAGCTAGTCATGCTTCAGCAGTTCAGAAAAACTCCTGTCGTAGCCATCATCTTTGACTTAACAATGCAACCTGAAGGGAATTACTTTGCTACAATACTAAAGAAGTTCAATCTCTACACAAAAAATCAGGAGGCCCCTAACTAAATTGTGGTAGCAGGTGTGCCATTACTTGCTGAGGAGGTGGATGCAACCTGCAAATCAAGACCACAGTCCAAACAGCACTTGCATGCAGCCAGGTTTGGTGTAGTGGTTTGGGAGTCGGACTTAGACCTGGAAGATCCAGGTTCAAATCCCCACTCAGCCACAAAGCTTCCTGGGTGACCTTGGGCCAGTCACTATCTTTCAGCCCCACCTACCTCACAGGGTTGTTGTGAGGACAAAAAGGAGGGGAGGAAATATGTACACCACTCTGAGCTCCTTGAAGGAAGGGCGGTATAAAAATGTGAAAAATAAATAAATAAATAAATAAATAGGCTTACCAGATTTCTTCCCGGGACAGAGTGTAGCCCTTTAGGAGAAGGAATGTGGGCAGGTGTAGCTTGTTAAACCTTAGAGCACAATCCTAGACATGTCTACTCAGACACAATGGGGCTTGCTTCTGAGTAGACATGCCTAGGATTTTGCTCTAAGGTTTAACAAGCTACACCTGCCCACATTCCTTCTCCTAAAGGGCTACACTCGGCCCCGGGAAGAAATCTGCTAAGCCTACACCTAAAGCATTTCGTGTGTGCATGGAGGGTGTGCTAATGTCTTGCTATCTAGCAGATCAAGATGAGTCTCCCAGCATCCAGAAATGGTTTCTCAGACTATGCAACTGGTTGTGGTAGGATAGGGGACCCTGAAAATTCCCACTACATGCAAATAATGTATTCACATGCACTTCTGGATCCTGGCCGGAAGTAAGTTCAGATGAAGACTTGAGGAGATGAAGAATTTGAAGGCAGTACTAGGAGAATAGGACAGATAATGTGAAGGGTCTAGAAGATGGAAATTGCCTTAATATAAAGACTTAATATATAAGGACATGGTGTGTTGATTCGCCTCTGCATTTTTAAGTGCTGAGTTTTGTGAAGTAGAAGCAAATGGATGGATGTACTGTACAATCTGAATATACATTCAGATACAATGTATACTCTTCATACAGTAACAGCTTAATGGTATTTTTACAACTGCATGGATGATTGTTTATCTCAAAAGATGGAATATGCAATAACCACCAAACCTTATTTGGGAAGGATACATGTGCCTATATACCAGTAGAGAAAATAACAGTGTCTTTCTGAAATTGGCTTGTATATAATAATTAAATCCTAGAGCTTGGCTCTACTTGTTTAGTATGGCTTCTGCAGTGTCCTAGATGGTAAAACAAGTACTGTACTGTATTTTAAAAACTGACATGACAAAGTGGTAGAACTACAAAATGGGAAATGGGTTCTTAAGCAGTACATTTTTCAAACAATTTGCTTGCCTATTAGAAAATGAAAATTTAAGCTCTGTATGTTAGCCGTTTTTGAATCTTCCTATTTTATGTGGGATATCTCTTTGCCTCTGGATCCTAGTTTTCTCTACAGTACTAAATTTCCTTAACAACACATCCCAAGCCTTGTAATGTAATGCGTATGGAGACTTTGGGAGGGAAATGGGAGGGAGAGAACTAGACTTGGAGGAAACATGTTCTTTGAACTTGGTTCAGCATGCTTTGCAGTCCGAATGGTGTCAAAGTGCAACTTGACTGCCAGGGGGTCCTGTCACTCAACAGGTCCAGGGAAGAAGGAGAAAAAATGCTGGCCATCTGTGAGCACTTGTTTTTCTTTTGTCAACAAAATTGTACCAGGCTTGTTTTATTTTTTTTAATAAGACTCAGAGATGTACACTTTCCCTCCCAGTAGACAACATTTAATAGCAATAATCACAAAATGTGTGTTTGTGGTAGTGCAGACTATTTATATTTGCTGTGGCTTTGAAGACTTTAATTTGTGGGTTTGCAGGGTAGTGAAGTACTGAGACTAGGTAGCGTGTCTAGGAAAATAACCCTTCCCTCAAGAGCATGCAGAGACCAGCTTTAAAAAGAGTAAAAACACAGTGTTGATTGTCTCCCTGGAAAAGGAGGAAGATAGCTTATATGGTTACGATTACTTAAGCTTAATAAACATTTCGGACAGCTATGGGCTTAGGTAGCTACGATCTATCTGTTTGATGAGAACCAGGGAGCTACCAGTCCAGAGTGTGTATTTCAGAGTGTTTACTTTTGCTTGTACCATTAAACTTCCTATTCTACTGCAGCTATCAGGTATAGTTAGTTGCCCTGGGACAGTGTTTTCCAAACTTTTTTGACCTGCGGCTCCCTTGACCATTGGTGACCATTGGCCGTGGCTCCCCGTTACATTATGTTGATGCCTGCCAATTGGCATTGCACTGTTTTCCAAGGGGATTCTGTGGCACTGCGCTGCTCCCCTGGCTGGTTTCTGCGGCTCCTGCCGCCCAGTTTTGGAACCACTGCCCTTGGAGTATGCATTTGGCAGGACCTCAGTCTGCCCTTCCTAGTACTTTGACCAAGAAAAACTGAAATATAGGATGTGCTTTCCTTCACTAAAAATTCCTTCTCTAGCCTGCCTTCATACACAGTGACTGACAGCCCCAAGGCACCACCCCTGAGAGCTGCAAGCCTATCTGAATCCAACTTCCACGCACCTCTGGTAGATCTCAACTCCCACTCTCTTTCCATCAAAATGCTAACTGTTTTCCCTCTCCCTAAAGTTACATTTAACTCCACTTTTAAACTGTTCTTTTTCTTTCTTTTTTTTTTCCTCCCTCCCAACATGACTTTGAATGCACATCTAGTTCAATTGTGTACTGGATGGGGATGGATGGGGGCAAACAAGCTGGATGGGGCCAAACAAGCTGAAATTAAATCCTGATAAGACAGAGGTTCTTCTGGTCCAGAAGTCTACGACTCAGGTACTGGATCATCGTCCTGCTCTGAATGGGGTTGTACTCCATCTGAAGGAGCAGGTCCGCAGCTTGGGGGTTCTCCTGGATGCGCAGCTGCTCCTGGATTCCCAGGTGGCGGCTGTGGCCAGGGGGGCTTTTGCCCAGCTTCGGCTGGTGCGCCAGCTGCGACCGTACTTGGATCGTGCAGACCTGGCCACAGTGACCCATGCCCTAGTGACATCTAGACTAGATTACTGCAATGTGCTCTACGTGGGGCTGCCTTTGAAGACTGTTCAGAAACTGCAACTAGTGCAGAATGCGGCGGCCCGGGTGGTTGCCGGGGCCTGTCGGTTCGACTCAGTCGGACCGTTGCTTCTGCGGCTACACTGGCTGCCAGTTCGTTTCCGGGCACAATTCAAAGTGCTAGTTTTGACTTTTAAAGCCCTTAACGGCTCGGGTCCAGGGTATTTGAGGGACCGCCTCCTTCCTTATAATCCGACCCGTACTCTGAGGTCATCAGGGGGGCCCCTGTTAACCGTGCCGCCACTGACAGAGGTGAGGGGGATGGCGGTGCGGAACAGGGCCTTCTCAGCAGTGGCGCCCCAATTGTGGAATTCCCTCCCCCTGGAATTGAGAACGGCTCCCTCCTTAGAGACCTTTCGGCAGGGCCTTAAGACATTTTTATTTAGATCAGCTTTTGATGTCTGACATGGCGGGCTGGCTTTTTAACAGATGGCTTTTAACATGTAAATGTGGATGACCCACTGGGGTTGTTTGTTTTAATTGTTTTAACTGTTTTAATTCTTTTTAAATGTATATACCGTATTAGTCTGAGTATAAGACTCACTTTTTTCTCCTAATTTAAGTTTTTAAACTAGGGGTGCGTCTTATAGTCAGGCTGTTGCAATTTAATGCCAGTGATTTAATTAATTTTTTTTAATAGCACCAAACTTTAAAGGTGCATCTTATAATCAGGTGTGTCTTATACTCGGGACAATACGGTATGTATTTTAATGTTTTATTGTAAGCCGCCTTGGTGCCCTTGTGGGAGAAAGTAGAAATTCAATAAATAAAAATAATAAATAATAATACTGTCATGCCCTGTATGTTTTCCATCACTGGATGAAAGGTGATTGGTTTAATCACGTCAGGCAGAGGGACATCACTCTGACCATCACAACAATTCACACACGAACACCCTGAACCTACGTGAACCTTTAAGATTATATTATACAGGAGGATTTCTAAAAGAGTAGTGCTGAAATAAGATAACATTTCAGGGTGGTGAAGACCAGCAGGGATTGTGAATAGCTCCAGAAGGATCTCTCGAAACTGGGAGAATGGGCAGCAAAATGGCAGATGCGCTTCAATGTAAGTAAGTGCAAAGTGATGCACATTGGGACAAGAAACGAAAATTTCACATATACGCTAATGGGTTCTGAGTTGTCTGTGACGGATCAAGAGAGAAATCTTTGGGTGCTAGTGGACAGGTCGATGAAAGTGTCGACCCAGTGTGCGGCGGCTGTGAAGAAGGCCAATTCCATGCTCGGGATCATTAAAAAAGGGATTGAGAATAAAACAGCCAATATCGTTATGCCTTTGTACAAATCGATGGTAAGGCCGCATCTGGAGTATTGTGTCCAGTTCTGGTCACCACACCTCAACAAGGATATAGTTGAATTGGAAAAGGTGCAGAAAAAAGCGACCAGAATGATTCGTGGGCTGGAGCACCTCCCTTATGAGGAAAGGCTACAGCGTCTGGGGCTTTTCAGCCTAGAAAAAAGGCGCCTGAGGGGGGACATGATTGAGACTTGCACTAAAATTGAGTGGAGGGAGAGTTAGAACAGACAAAAGAAAATATTTCTTTACCCAGCATGTAATTCATCTGTGGAACTCCTTGCCACAGGATGTGGTGATGGCACCTGGCCTAGATGCCTTTAAAAGGGGTTTGGACAGATTCATGGAGGAAAAGACCATCACAGGTTACAAGCCATAAGCAACCTCCTGGTTTTAGAAGTAGGTTTTCTCTGTGCCAGGTGCAGGGGAGTGTCAACGGGAAACAGGTTATCTTGTTGCCTTGTGCTCCGTGAGGCATCTGGTTGGGCCACTGTGTGATATAGGAAGCTGGACTAGATGGGCTTTTGGCCTGATCCAGCAGGGCTCTTCTTATGTTCTTATGCTGCTGCCAGCTCTCAGTATGGTAATTAAGGGTGAGAGAGAAATGTTGTAGATCAGGGGTTCTCAACCCCTTCATGGCTGAGTACCACCTCTGGCTCCCGGCTCCACTCTCCTGCTGTGTACCACCGGAAGTGACATCATCACCAGTTACTTTCAGGTTTTTGGAGGCCAGAAAACACAAGTAGGAGGCTCTGGGCAGGTGGGAGGGCCCTTTGCAGCATTTCTGAGAGGATCAGCCAAAGGCAGGAGCCTCTTGGGAGCGAAAACATACCGCCGAAAGCGCTGCATCGGAGCAGGGTTCCAGTGGTCCGACGGTCTGAGTACCACCAGCAGTTGGCCAAAGTACCACTTGTGGTACTAGTACCACTGGTTGAGAACCCCTGGTGTAGATCTCAAGGAAGAAGAGTGTATGGAAGCCAGAGCCTAAGTGCAATAGATCCATAGTTCATAATGGGGTGGAGCGTAAATGAGATTATTTGAATGGAATCTGAATTAGCTTGACTAAATTGAAATCACTCCATACTGACCTAAAAGGTGCTCACATATCTCTAGCAGACAGCAATGCTTACTGATATGTTGGATGTCCAAATTGTGTGAAAGCAAATGTAGTTCACAATACTCAGTATACATTTTTTTATTATGCTACAAAACAATGTTTTTTTTCTTACTGCATGTGGAAAATATATGCTTAGCAGTAAAATTCAATGACCATTGCCTGGAGCTACTAAAGACAAAGTAAGGGGAGACTTTCTAAAAAAAACAAGCAAAATACAACCCTGCTTATGTTTTGAAGCATTATATACTGTATTTCTTCAATTCTAAGACGCATGTTTTTTCCCAATTAAGCATTTCAAAAAATGGGGTGCGTCTTAGAATCGAAGGTCTCCAAAAAGCACCCCAAAATGCTATCTTCTTACTTACTGGGGCTTGCGGGAGCTTCAGGGAGGCCTGCGCAACCCTCTGCAGGCCTCCCTGATCTTCAGTTCGGCAAAAAACGGTGATTTTCAGCCATTTCCGGTTTTCGCGAAAACCAGAAATGCCCAAAAATTGCTGTTTTTCGCCAAACTGAAGATCAGGGAGGCCTGCAGCAGGTTGCGCAGGCCTCCCTGAAGCTCCCCCAAGCCCAGGTAATGAAGGAAATGGCACTTTCTGATGGGGCCAGAAATGCTATGCAAAGGCAGTGCACTCAGTCATCCTCAGCTGCAGGAGACATGCTGGGGAGAGTTGGTACTGAGCAGGTAGATTTAATGAAGGGAGTCGAGTCTTACAATTGATGGATTTTTTTTTCCCTGCTGGTACTGAAAGTAAAGGTGCGCCTTAGAATCGATGGCGCCTTAGACTCAAAGAAATACGGTAGTGTGAGTCAGAATGAAATTGATATGAAAATAACTGTTAGCATCTGCTTCCATCTCCTTTCTCTTGAAAGAAATGCAGATGATAATCTCACAAAATTCAGGAATAATAAAGCTAAGGTTTTAAAGCTCATTGACAACAAGTACCTTTCTTAGGCTGCATGTTCGTAAAGACATTTAGCATAACTGAAGAGCAAGTATCTCTGTATTGAGGAGATTCATATTTTTGTGATTGGCCAACAGATTCCATTGGATATATTGCTGGCTATATGGTCAGTTATCTAAGCCAACACATCACATATCCTCCAACTAAACTAAGTGTTTCTCTTGCAGCCCGATCTAACCTAAGTCTCCCCACACTGATGCAGCTGTGCCAACTGGGGTGTGTACTGCATCCCGTGCGGGGAGATTAAGGTCCCAGAGTCCTCTTCAAAGTAAGGGAACATTTGTTCCCTTGCGCCAGGGTAAGGCTCTACTACCCTGATGCGTGTACATAAGAACATAAGAAGATCCCTGCTGGATCAGGCCAAAAGCCCATCTAGTCCAGCTTCCTGTATCACACAGTGGCCCCACCAGATGTGTACTCGAATCTGCACCAGCTACTTTGCTGACACAAGTCTAAGTAGACCCTGGGAGGTGGGTTGAGGCCAAGAAAGAGGAATCGAATATTGGTGGTGCTGCAGCCACAGATACTGCCCCCTTTCTGTCCTCTACACACCCCATCCATGGTCCTCCTACAGTACTGCCCACCCACATGTGCCGACTTACCAGCATTGGGGCTTCTCTGGAGTCCACAGTTGCATGGCCGTGGCCACTTGCGGTTATGGCCCAGATGCACAGAATGGCCGGTTGCACTTTGCGACTGCCATAAAGCACACTACACTGCTGGAACGTGTGTTCTGGAGATGCAGAATCCCAGTAGGATTCGGCCATTACTCTCAAAGAAACAAGTGCTTAGACAGTTTGGGACCAGACCAGAGATGAAGTCAGACAGAGAGAAGAGTGTAAGCCGAAGACATCTCATGGGTGCAGAGGTGTGTCAGAATCTGATGTGAGGTAGCGAATTTTCCACATTGTAGGAGTGCTCATGTTACTTGCCTCCACTGATGTTGTACTTGTATTTGTCTCTTATTTACTAACATTACCATAGTGCTTAGAGTCATTAGTGCATTCTCCTACAAACCAAAACCCAGATAGCATTGCTCCTGGAGCATCTTAGCACTCAGGAAAACAGGGACCTCACACAACATTGTGGTGGTGCTTTGTGGTTGAATCCTTTGCTACACCAGTAATATCTGAATGGGGGGAACCACATGGGTTGGACAAATGATGAGTTACTTCACACATCAATGCTAAAGGAGATGATGAACTTATAAATGTAGTCTTCCTTATACATCAATACCATAATTTCATGAAAATTTCCTGATCGGCTATTCTCTGCTACATATTTTTTTTTTTAACATTTTACCACTCAGAATTTTTTTCCAAAACCAAGGATGGAGAATATGAAGTGAAGTGCCAAGTTTTACAGATATGCGGAGAGAATATTACAGGTGTGAATGTGTGAGGAAGTGCTCTTCCTTCCTTGCACTTTGTCAAGATATGTTTGGCAAGCTGGCTTTGTCTTTTGAGCTGTCTTCTTAAAACAAAGGACACTGCTTCTAAGTAACCTTGCTCAAACAGTGAGCAAGTAAACTCTGGGCCTGCCAACCATAAGGGGTGAGATTCCTGCCAAAAACCGATAAGCAGCTATCTTGAAGAGTAGTTCCTGCTTGCTTCAGTGTTATAACATTAAAAACAGTGACATTGGTTAATGACAAGTAATTCAGCCACCGTTGCAGCATAGGGCGGGTTTGAGTTTATGTTTAACTCATACTGCCCAGTTGGCTCACATCTGGGTGTTTTTGAAAATCAACACCTTAGCAGCTATGCTGAATGAAAAATATTGTTTGCAAAGGTGTCCCTTGGATTTTTTTAACTAGCAGCTCTAGGAGGGTTATTGGATGCAAGCAAACATGCTTTAATGGTTATGTGATTGTGAATCAGTAGAGTGTAGCAGCCAGAGAATTGAACAAAATGAGGAAACCTGGATTCAAGCCTCTCTTCAGTCGTCATGCTTGACAGTCAGTGACTTTGGACCAGTCATTGTCTTTCAGCCATCCTTCTTCACAGGGCAAGTATCAGAATACAATAGGGCGTACATAAATTCTGCCTTGACTTGCTTGAAGAAATGGTGTACCACAAATGTGATGCACAATGCCCCATAGTTAAATGGTGGGACACATGTTTTTTATTTATTTAAATAATTTATACCACACCTTTCTCCTACAGTCAGAGCACTGAAGATGGCTTACAACATTAGAAGCAATACAGATATAAATTTAAAAACATTGAAGCATTAAAAATATTAAAAAGATTAAAACAGTAAAACAAACAGACCCCAGTGGACCACATGTTGTGCATGTATTATAATTAGAACATAGTTTCAGTCCCCAGTTTTTTTTTTCGTTTAGCGTAGTAGGAAACAGTTAAAAAAAATCTTTGCCTGATATCTTGGAGAACTGCCTTCAGTCTGGGCAGATATTACTAAACTAGATGGATCAATGACTATAAAGCCACTTTACACATTCCATTGCATAGAAAACAGAATTTGTGCAAGTGCAGCTTGTCATGTCATAGTCAGGAGTCAAATTTCAACAGATTGGAGGCAGCAAACCAAGGGCTACACCTATACAATTGTCCACTGAAAAATATCAATGTAGACATTACAGTCCTGAAGATGAACCAGATTGTGCAAAGTATGGGAAGTATGTGAGACCCCATTGGGGATCCTCAAAAGAGCCTACTGTGACCTTGTTTGATACTTCTGTCTCCGTGCTACAGTAATTAGAAAAGCTGTATCTGCCAAGTTGCTTTATTGTTATCCTTGAAGCATATCACACATCCGGTTACTTAAGTTTCAGTGAATTTGTAATGACAGTAAACAGACTCGGTAAGGAAGGTTTGCCTTTCTGTTTCCTCTGGGATAAAGAAGGTGAAAGGAAGTGATATGGTTATGACGGCTTTTTAAACATGCATATATTATATGGGAGCCAAGAATCTGTCAAAGATGTGGACATTTGTCACAAAGAGACTTTTAAAAAGAGTGCCCAGCAACAGAGGTTAAACAATAGAGCATCAGCCAATTTTGAATTGGCCAGTCTCCACTTGTCTGAGGAAGAGCTACCTAGGTTCTCTGGAAAACTAATTCCCATGCACAGGCTTTAAATCTTTTGCCTCTGCTTTTTTCTTAATAAATACTGGACATCTGCCATGTGTTGCTTGTGGCTTTGGAGAAAAGACAGCTTCACCGAATAGTGCACTTGCTGTGGGGTTTTTTTCCCCAGTTGAAACATCCATGGGTTGGCAGGCTATTCTTCAAGTCAGAGTTCACAGCATCCCAGTAGGATATTCACTTTTGTGCTTAGCTAAGTATATTCTGTAGCTGGGGTGTATTGGTGAATTGACGGCACTGGGCGGAGACATTCTCTATAAGGATTTAGGGTGGCTCCCAAAATCTCCTATCCGGTGCTTCCATTTCTGGCTGTGCTTCTGCCTTTCACAGCCACCGCACATCTCCTTCAGTAGGTTCTCAAGGTGTTATCCATCTTGCCAGCTGACGTCTACGCATTCCACACACTCACAGTGCCTTCGCAAGATCTGTCAACTGCAGCAGTCCCCCTTCCAAACAACGACCAGGCTAAGGCAGGCAACAGCTTAACCTCCAGGCCACACCTCCTGCCTGTAACTTTGCTATACTGTAGTTGCTTTTTACGCCTCACAATAACTACATTATAGTAACCATGTATTTATCACATACTGTTTTTATATTAAACCTTGAAATCACGTTCCCCCACTTAAATCTTGTGTGTGTGTGTGTGTGTGTGTGTGTGTGCGCTACTGAAAACTGAAATTGCACTGTAGAGAGTTGCCTCATACGTTGAGAGTCATGGTTCTAAAGCATAGAAGGAAAAAGGGCAGGATAAAATGAGAGCTAGTGATGTATGCTGTAAAACTCTTAAATCATGAGCTAGAGAATAGGTGCGCACTGGAGATATCTCTCTGGAGAGAAATATGGTGGCAGCAGCCAGCCAGCAAGGCATCACATCCATTAGCATGCAGCCTGCATTTGCTGAATCCAGCCAAGAAATATGAATAATGCAGAAAAATGAGGTGATTCAAGGCAGTAGATTAGGCTGTTCATCTTCACCTTATAATTATCTCTCTCTTTTTGACTCTAATAATTTTTTATCAAAGGGAGAGAGCCATGAATAACTGCACCCAGTACCTCAGAGACCCGTGTCCTGGGGAAACACAAGTCCACGTGTAAATGCTAGCAAATGAACTCTGTGTTTGTGACGAGAAACATGTGTCTAAATCCCAAGCCACATTAGCACAGTTCCTTTGGAACAACAGCTAAGCTTTTCAAAATAAGATTGTTTACAAATAGATGAATTGCTCTGTTATGGTCTCAAAACACCTTTCGATACCTGTTTGCTGGATTAATGAAAGTGAATATTAAAGAAGTTTCAATTTATTTCAGTAAATTAATATTCTGAGCTCAACAGGGAAATGGATCTGCCATTCAAGAGGTTAATAGTGTAAAAATGGAACAATAGAAAAATTTGGTGTCATATGAAGACAGTCAGTAAAACACAGCTACAGGTACTTTGTTTTCTGTCATAATAACTTAAGGGTTAATCTCCTGTCCATGTGGGTAAACTGTTGGGGGTGGGGTTTGTTTATTATATGCCTGCTAGACTGTTCTTGGTTTGTGCTCTGCATCTTACAGGCCTAGCTTATGGTATTTTCCCATTTGAGCCGGTTCACACATCCAAAGTGTGGGGATGGTATGATGGCTTGAGTAGATTTGAGTTGAGTGAGTGGCAAATGTGGTGAGGTAACTCTGTAATTGCTTCATCATGAGTCCAGCTCTCAAGCAACTCACCTAGCATGCTCAATGTTACTACTGAATTCACTTTCGCTAGCTTGGTGGTATGGCGAATTACATTTAACTTGCAAGTGAAGTAATTGGACAATTAATTTTCAATGCAACTCAAGCGTGACCTGCTCAGCCTATGCTTGGTTGGTCATTTGAATTTGCCCCAAGTGTCTGTTGATTGGAAATCTTTGTATAGTAATCAAAATTGATGTTTGGCTTGTCAAGATATATATTTTATTGCGCACATTGATAGGTTCACGTAAGAATAAGTCATTGATGCAGACTCTTGGAACATGAAACATACAGCCCATGTTTACTTACAGGAATATATCTTTTAATGATACATTGATTGGTTTCCTACTTTCTCTGTTTTCTGGCAGCATCCCAAAACACTTTTTATTTCATTCAAATAACACATAAGCACTATATCGCCCTTGGTACTTATGCTACCCCTTCCACACAGGCCATAATAAGCATTTTGTCTCCAGAACATTAAACATTAAAAACCCTCTTTGCAGTATCCCTACTTTAATGTGCTTTATTTTGGTACCAGTCCAAGCTGTGGAGATGAAAATCCCCTTGGGACCTGATGTGGAATATAATTTGTTCTGTAGTTTTGGCTGTAAACATGATAATAAATTAGAGGATGAATATTCATTAATACTCACACAAGTTTTCATACCCTCCTCCTTCTCTTCCTTTACTTGTTCACACCTATCCCCCTAAACATGTATTTTAGATGTTAGTAGTTTTCTAGGCCCCAGATTTTCACCCAGTTATATGGGAGTTATCTGTCTTGGGGCTAAAAAGGCCAGAGGTGACTTTTTTGTATAACACCCACTTCATAAATTGTTGGTTAATTTAGATTTAAGGATTGTAAGCTGTACAAATAAGTCTAAGTGGGTTCTTCTTTGTTGGCTCTTTATTGTAATACCTCAGGCTGGCTGTACTTTGAGTTAAGAGCTCAAATTTTGCTTATGGCTTTGTTGAAGGGTAGGAAAAGGTAAATATATTTCCAGACATTTTTCTTGTTGTTGTTCATTTGTTCTAGATAAATGTTCCAGACACTTTGTGCATGATTAGCTCATAAATTATTTGACTTCTGGAAAAAAAAAAGGTAAAAGAATGCCTGTGCTTTTTCAGAGCCAATTTAAAACTTGGAATATTGAGGTGCCCCTGAAACCAGCCATCCCCACCAGCTCCCCGATTTCCTTCTCTTATTGGTGAGGAGTGATGAAAGTTGCAGTGATAGGCAGCAAGAGGGAACGGGAGATTTAAAGGCTTGCATTCTTCGATGCTTTCTGAACTGTTCATATTGGCCCACTGCTATTCACACCACAGGAAGGGTGGGGGTCCTCTCCTCCTCTTCCTCTCCTCCAGTCCTCTCCTACTGCTGTTGCTATACCTGATGCTAGTTACCAGATACAAATGGGTGAAGTTGTTTTGAGGGATGGGACACTGGCGAAAAAGGCTGGAAGAAGGAGAAAAACTGAGAATTTAGATTGAATAAAGTTTACGGGATTAAAGTCATGGCTCACAAACAATAAAATCTAAGTTTAACAAATATATATATTAAAACACGACGTTTCGTTTAGATTACACTAAACCAGTCGTTCCCAAACTCCTGGGAAGGCCCTACGCTGCTCTAAGTGGCAGCGGGGCCTTCCCAGGGGTCGCAACAACGCGCCCAGGATCGCGCCGCCGCCACCGCCGCGCCTGGGATCGCCCTTTTTACCTGCATTGGTGGGCAGTGGGTGTCCAGCGGGGGGTTTGGGGAGCCTAAAACCGGAAGTGAGTTGCGATCGGGGTCTGCAGGCTCCCCACACCCCCTGCCGGACACCCACTGCCTGACACCCACTGCCCACCAATGCAGGTAAAAAGGGCGATCCCGGGCACGGCAGTGGCGGCGGCGCGATCCTGGGCGCGTCGTCGCGACCCCTGGGAAGGCCCCGCTAAACCTGGGAAGGCCCCTGCACTAAACCTTATCAAGCAGGCAGCTCAGCAAGCTGAGACAAGCAGATGGTAACCAAGCCTGGCCCACAAGCTGAATTTAAAGGAGAATAATTACAGCTCAGCCATTAAGAGAATAAATTGGTGCACAGTCACAGGTGAGCTTCAAACTTAACCTCCAGGGATAAAAAAAAAATCAAAAGTTGCTGATGCGAAGAAAAGAGCAGCCAGTTTGCAAAACTTGGTGCAGATACCTGAATGGGGTTAGTTTGTAACACTGTTACTATATTTATTATTATTGTGTTTGTTTAACGTTGGAATCCAGGTTTTGTCTATAAAAGCCATCTCTTTTCTGTTTACCAGCTTTTTATGTCGCCAGGTTTCTATACAGAAGATAGAGATAGGGCAAACTCTACATGTCTTTAGGATCCAAGGACACATTGGGGACCTCATGTTCTGCTCAGCCAAGTTCCCAGGAAGGATTTGGGGACCAAATCAGGGTTCTAATGGGGAAGATACGAAAACATATGGACTCAGCCTCTTGAAGTGGCAGAACATGCAGACTGCAAAAAGTGTTTGGCAAGAGGGAGAGAGCAGGAGGTTGGAGTGAATCTCAATTCTCAAGGGCAGGTAATGTTCCTTTTAAAGGATGAGGAAAGGGGAGAGAAACTTGAGAAAGGGGGCATTGACCCCAGACTGGACTACAGAGAAGAATTTGGTAGACCAGTGTGAAGACTTTACTTGAATTCCCATTCAAAAGGGAGGGCAGACCAAACTTATAACCATCAAGCTTGCAAAGTTTCCATAACCTCATCAAGACAGTTGAAAAGATAATAATGGCTGTTAGCCATGAATATCCTGTTTCAGGTCAGGGGAGCTGTTGAGGCTGAGTCCACTAATACAGGATTGTGTTCTTAGTTATGTTACCCAGCCTTCACATGCCCCCAGTATCTGTCATAGACAGACTTGAAAAAAAACCCATAAAAAGATGCTCAAACATTTATCTCCCTATATTTATACAAGCTTGCAAACTGTAGGAGCTCAGTTGTGTGCAGGTCAGTTAGCAGCTGATTTTTGAATATCCTCAGGGCTTGAGAACAATTACCATAGTTTGTAACGAAGCAGGCATTATGGGTTTTCTAGCCATGTTTATTTTTTGAGAAAGTCTTTATAAAAAATAAACATGGCTAGAAAACCCATAATGCCTGCGTTATAACCCATAATGCCTTCGTTACAAATTGTACCAAGCCATGAAAGTTTCCAATTACCATAGTTATCTGATCTTTCCATCACTCATGTTTCCATTGGAGGCTCTGAGGGACCCACCAGAAATCAGGTCATCAGTGGTGCCGCTAGGGTGTAGCGGGGTGACAGACGCCGGGGGTGATGCGCTGGCTCGTGACGCCACTGCAGGTTACTAAGTGGGTCACGCCCCCCAGTTTGAGGAATGCTGCTATAAGCAGGATGCACAAATATCAGCAACATTTGTCCCTCTTGCATTCTATAATTCATATCTTGCTTTTCAAAGTGACTTACAACATATGGTTATAATACACAATAACAATAAAATATTAGTGATGCAATAAAACAAAACAATCCGCAATCAATCAGAGATATAATCAGAATATAAATATTGCACAACAACAGCCCCAAGCAGACTGTAGTGTCAAGTTCTATTTGAATAAAAACGACTCTGCAGCCTTTTGGAAAGACTAATCACACAAATCTGACTGACAGGAAGGAACAGGTTTCCAAGGTTAGGAACTCACATAGGTCACAGTACTGTTTTCTCCTTTTGTCTTTGAAGCCTGAAAAGTTAAAGGATTGTTCTGTTGCAGGTGAACAGTCCTGCTAAGTATTAGGAATCCACCTTATGCTGAATCCATCCAGTCCATTGGTCCATCTAGGTCAGTAGCGCTAACACAACCTGGTAGTGGTGGCTCCTCAAGGTTTCAGACTGGAATTTTTGCCTGTTTTATCTGAAGGTGTCAGGGATTGACCCTTCTGCATGCAAACTGTGTGTTTTGCCACTGAGCCACGACCGTTCATCTAGTAACATTACATATCATGATGTTTGCATCATATCTTTCATACAATCCAAATATTGTATGATGTTGCTATGTTGCACAAGCAGTTTCATTCCTGGCAGTTAGAGTCTTAGTGCATGACTTTGACTACTAAATCTTTGCAATATGGCTTTTCATGTGAAAAATGAAGAGCAATATATGAGCCATTGCTTTTTATGAAGAGCAATATATGAGCCAGCTCAGTTGTTCCAGTTTTCCCCCCTGCAACATTAATGCAAAAACATATTTGTATTCTTTTTAAAAATTGAAATCTATTCTCCATATGTATTTTTTTTTAATGGCTGATAATGAAGGCACTCCAGGCAGTGTGGTTATGACGGTTAACTCACCTCTCGGGCATTAGACATAATTGGTTTGGTCTCATTTCTTATCACTCCTTGATCCTTCTGGAGATCTAATAATCTGTCAGTACATCCTGTCACTTCTATGTCATTAGTACATCATCAACAGTTTTCTCTTGGAGCCTGTACTGTGCTAAGACTTAGGACTTAGGAATGGAATGTAAGAAAGAGGCTTCTTGGTGTTTTAAACAACGTGCTGACAGAACATGTGAAATTAATAACAATAATAACCCCTGAAAAAAATCATAGGTTGTACCCCCACACATATACATACTATAAATATTTTCTAACCCACCTTTTGTTGTAAACTGACAAATGAAAGAGACATTTCCAATTAGCATTTGCAACTGATTGCATAGGCATCAGTTAACGGAAAACAGACCTGGAAAAACAAATTATACTGTAAGTACAGAATGTAAATTGTGGCCTTTCATTTCTGGTAGAGTCAGGAAAAGGGTCAGTTCATACTTTGAAATGCCATAAATGCCTTTTGTGCATTCCTGTTAACTATTTCACTTCCTCTTGCTAATGTGAGCATTCTGAATTTCCGATACCTGAACAGATGTTGCACTGAAGACGTTTAAGCTTCAGTACTCAAAATTGGACCTTACCATTGAATTGTCATGACAAGAAATAAATGTTCTGCCAGAAGTAAGGTTTTACTACTAAACTTAAAAAGTATATGTGTACGTTTGAGTGAGTTTTGTGGGTTTATATTTTTGAGCTAAGAGTTTATATTGCAAATTCAATTTTTATCTTGAGCTGTGGTATTTGAATATATTTGAATATAGCTTATATTAATTGCCACATTATAGATGAGAGAAAATGGTGCAGGCTAAAAAGGGGGGGGGACTCGGCTAAGTTTTTTTTATTTTGTAGTTATATTAACCTTCAGTCGGACAAGTAAAATGATTTGGCCTTGCCTCCAGTATCTGCTCCAAAACTTCACAGCAAAATTGTCTGTTGTATGAACAGTCATGAAGAAAAAGTTCATATTAATCAATTTCCACAGGGTGCACTTCTACAAAATGAAAACGAATTTTACAACATTCAATTAACACTTTCATGATGTTAATGAGCTGTTTGTAGAGGCAAACGTTACCCTACTCTGGGGTGGGGGGTAAGCCTGTGTGGCACAGGGAGGTCTACCCGGACCTGCGCTAGCAAGGACCTGTGCTAGCAAGGTCTGTGTGGACCCGCACTGTGGGTTCCGGTCTGGGAAGGGGGTTAGGATTCAGTGGCTGCTGCCGAACCCACCCCTTTCCTGAACCCGATCCACCCATCTCCACCACCATTGCTGCCCCGCTCTTCCCCCGCTCTCCCCCACCTCCCCCCAGCCTTACCTCTGTTGGCAGCTTCTTCCAGTTGTTCCAGAGTGTGCAGGAAGGCTCCAGCCTTCCCGCTGGTGCTCCAAAAGTATGTGAGTTTGCATGCTACAGGAGTGCCTTGCACAGCTGGTACTGACTGCTTTATGGCAGTTTGCGGCAGTGGAATGTGTGTTCCACTAACCCTCAGCCCTATTAGCATTGGTCCATTAGTTATGCGTTGTTTGTCTGTTTTCCAGCCAACCAGCATGGTATTTCCAGGCATTCTAAGGACTGTTCCAAAGTATCACACCAGCTTTCAGGCAACTGAAAAAGGGCCTTTGTGTTCACATCAGAATGACATGGCTACAAAAGTGCATTCTGGGGATCTAAATTGACCACCCTTCCACGTTGAAACTGATTGAAAATGAAACCCCAAAGTTGTTGTGTGAATTTCTTCAGCTGTTCTTTGAACTGCACAGGTGTGCTCAGAAAATGAATTGTGTTTATCTGACTCTTCCATCAGGAGAGAGGCCTTAGCTCAGTGGTAGAGCACATGCTCTACATGCAGAAGGTCCCACAAGTTACTACTGGTGCCTATTATGTTGTTAATTTTGGGGAATTAATTACCTAATTCATGGATGGCTCAAGGAGGCCAGGTGATCCAGCACACTCCAGCCTTAATCCCTTGTGGCACAGACCCCAAGAGATCTTTGGCTAGATGTGAGACCGGCATTGGTGAAAACCCATTGACACTCAGAACACTGACAAGGGAGATACTCAAACTATATAACTGATTAAAAAGAAGTTGGCAAAAGGTTCAATAAAACAGTCAGCCCCATGAAAATATGCAAGAGTTCTTACCTGTGAAATGGGTGCGTGTATTAGGTGTACTGAGAAAATGAGGGAAAAATGGATAACAAGGGGAAAAAACTTAGAGAAAACCCTATATTGACAGGATTAGAGGAAAATCTGTTTGTGAGATCCTAGATGTCTTCTTTGGGAAGGTAATTTCTTCTTTTCAATAGGTAATGCTATTATTTATTGTGTTACCAGAGTGCTAATTGTTCCTGTTTTACAGTGCAATCCTAACCAACTTTCCAGCGCTGGTGTAGCCGTGCCAACAGGGCTCACACTGCATTTTGCAGTGCAGGGGCAGTCATGGTGGCCTCTTCAAGGTGAGGGAACATTTGTTCCCTTACCTTGGGGCTGCATTGTGGTTGCATCAGCACTGGAAAGTTGGTTAGGGTTGCGCTGTTAATGTTTATGTTAATGTTTCATTTAATGTGTGTACATGAAATCTATTTGCACATCAATAGGGTTCATCCTGGTGCCATCAGGAAGGATACCCCCCAGAAAAGATCCAAATGCAGATGTCTGAATATCTTTAGTTCCAGAGCTTCTCATAGTTACACAATGGCATGAGTTCCTGGTTGCAGCCAGGGGTTTTGAAAAACCACTTCCCTTTCTCAGAGGTCTTGACAAGGTTACAGGCTGAGTTCCCAATGGAGTTTTCAGTCTGACCTGAATCTTAGAAACAGCAGCGTCCACAGTTCATGTTATGGTCCATTGATGTGTACTGTATAAGGGATTCAGGAAAAAATAGTCCAAAAATGCAATAGTAGTAGCAGAAGTTCCACCCCCAGCATCTCCAGGTAGCGCAGAGGAAAAAGTCCTTTCCAAAAGATCGGAGAGCTGCTGCCCATCAGTGTTGACAGTTCTGAGTTTAGGTGGCCCAGTGGTCTGACTCTGTAAGGCAGCGTCTTAAGGCTGATTCACACTAGCCCTTTCTGTGCGCGTTTTGGCTTAACGTTTGGTCTTTTCGTGCGTTTTTCATGCTTGCGTCAGACGCAGCATGAGCTTACGACGCAGCCAGGAGAGATGGTTTCGGTTTATCTTTTTGCTGCGCTCGCGTTTAAGCTAGCGTTTATGCTCCCGGTGCTAGGCAGCTCACCAATCAGAGAAGCGCATTTCTCTTCACCCAATCACAGCTGCGCTTTCTTCAAGAAGGCGGGCAAACGTTCAGAGAACTGCTAGACGCACGTACAGACGCTAGAGTAGAGCAAACGTGCACGGAAGGGCTAGTGTGAATCAGCCTTTAGGACTCCACCTGTTTCCTTCCCTTTCTTTGCCCTTCTTTTGTCTCATGGCTTGTCAAGGCAGCAGTTTTTTGAAGAAGTAATTTAAATGACTGGAACAAGTAATTAAAAATTTATTGTGTTTTTAAGCAGTTAGAGAGGAGGGGGGGGGAAAAACCCTCTACTGCCTCCTCATTTCTTCAATTGGAGGCAATAAACCAAGAACAGTCTAATGAACAATTGTGGATGTTTGTTTGTTCTGGGGACAGAAGGAAATTACCCTGTGGAGAAGAAAACAAAAATTGAAGATCAGCTTTAATATGTCATGAATATTTCACAAGAAACAAAAATAAAACCTTCTTGTTATATCAGTGGATAGATATTTTTCCGCCTTCATGCTCAGCATCTTGCCATTTGTATAAGAAGAAAATGTCACCCAGGTTATTTACCCTATTGTCTCCCCTCCTCCCTTTGCCCCCAGTACAGTTTAATCCTAACAGCAAAGGGGTTAAAATATCATGCAAATGCAGATATTTAGTGCAAAAGAATTAAATATGTGAGTGTAAATATTGGAAGAATAAATAACGATAATTCAAGGAAGTATGACTCATAAGTAAATGTACTAGAATCTTTGGTCGATTTCAGAAAAAGACATCAAAATTTTCAGATCAGGAAAGACTCAAAAGTGACAGAACAGCAGTATATGAACCAAAGGTCAGAGTTGGTCTCTTTCAGCCCTGCCAGCGTAAAGAAAAAAGAAATGAAACAGATGTTAAGTTGCTTGGTGAATGTATAGCAGTTCATTGGCTAGTATGGCATTTGATATATAGCCAGCAATTATTTCTATAGCTTAGGTTGCAAGACTTTGTAGTTGATAGTGATGATGAGTGACAAGCATTGGTGATAGTGGTAGTGAAGGTGATACAAGTCTCTTTTATTTGTGCGTATGCTCTCACTGTTGGTTTTTCAGGTTTTCAGTTGTAAGACTACGGCTACTATCCTATTCACACGTACCTGCAAGTAAGCGCCATTGTCTATATGGGACTTACCTCTGAGTAGACATGCATAGGATTGGGTTCTGCTTTGGATGTAGAAAAATATGCTTTTTGTAGCCATGTTTACGTAAAGAGTGGGTTGCAGGTTTTGTTTGGGTGTTTAATATTTTATCATATTTGTTTTATGGCTGCTTATTGACTGTTTTTATTATGTCCTGCTTTTTAACACTAGTTTTATGCTGCTATTAATTAATGATTTATGCTGCTCCTTTCTCCGTGGCTTTTATGACTTGTGAATTATTTGGGCTACACTATGTGCTAATGTTTTTTGTCTAGTTAGTGTTTTTACCTGTTAGTTTTATTGTTGTAGTTTTTATTATTGATTTTTTTCTATTTCTATTTATTGTATTTTTTTAGGCTGCAGTCCTATACACACTTGATTAGTAGGCTGGGGCACCTCCCTTATGAGGAAAGGCTACAGTGTTTGGGGCTCTTCAGACTATAAAAAAGGCACCTGAGGGGGGACATGATTGAGACGTATAAAATTATGCATGGGATGGAGAGAGTGGATAGAGGGAAATTCTTCTCCCTCTCGCACAACACCAGAACCAGGGGACATCCACTAAAACTGAGTAGCGGGAGAGTTAGAACATACAAAAGAAAATATTTCTTTACCCAAAGTGTAATTGATCTGTGGAACTCCTTGCCACAGGATGTGGTGATGGCACCTGGCCTGGATGCCTTTAAAAGTGGGTGGGGCAGGTTAATGGGAGGAAGTCCATCACAGGTTACAAGCCATTATGGGTATATGCAACTTCCTGGTTTTAGAAGTAGGCTGTCTCTAAATGCTAGATGAAAGGGAGTGACAACAGGAGTATGTATGTCCCTGAGACACCTGGTGGGGCCACTGTGTGATACAGGAAGCTGGACTAGATGGGCCTTTGGCCTGATCCAGCAGGACTCTTCTTATGTTCACTCACCTAAGAGTAAGTTCCATTCAACTCAATGAGTCTTACTTCTGAGTAGACATGCATAGGATTGAGCTGCTAGTATTGTTGGCCACCTTGAGCGCCATTGGGGAAATGTGGGGTAAAAATATCTTAAATAAATAATGAAACAGAGTACTGTACATCGAAAATTAAATCTGCTGGTGGCTGGGCATCCCAACTCCCTTGGGATGTGTACATGCAATTATATAAACCTCGTTACCTTGGCTGTGTACATGCAGTTATATAAACAATCTTTTTGTTAAACTATGTCTATGGATGAAATGTTCCAATGTACTTTTAGGAGTCACTGAACAGACAGATTGTGTGGGCCAACGGTACCTGTTCCTGGATCAGTCTGATTTGGCTAAGGATACCACCAGATCGGTAGCTTCAGGGCTGGAATACTGTAGTTCTCTCTGTGTGGCTGCCTTTGGAGACTGGTTAGTATTACATTTTGTGACCACACTCTGTCCCTATTGCGTCAGATGCTTTAGTTGTCAGTTTCCAGGTGCCATTCCTTACTCTGGAGTGTCCAGTTCAAAGTACTGAAAGCATAATCTGCCCACTCACTGAGATAATCTGGTGAAGCCCTTGTTTGTGTGTCAATTTATTTTCCAAGTTACAGTTTAGTAGTGGCATTCAAGAAGCCCTTTACCGTATGAGGTGATCTTGGCATAAAATATTCCTGTTCTGGTAAGCTTTCACATCATTCTGTGATTAATCTTTTTCTTCTTATCTATGATTAATAATTAGTTTTCATTAGTTACTTTTTTTGTATTTAGTTTCAATATGTTTGTTGTTTTTATATATTTTGTAGGATGCATTTGGCTTCTCTGTTGAAGTAGAAAAGTGGGACAAATTGCTCACAAAATAAATATGTAGCCATGTATTCATCTTTGAAATGGAGATGAGCACCACACCCTAGAGTCGGACACGACTGGACTTAATTGTCAGGGGATACCTTTACCTTTATTCATCTCCTAGTCATTGCAAGTGTTCATTGGTTATGGAACTAAGCGAACATCTGAATATGCTGTTACATAATACATGGTGGTAGTGTAATCTCTGCTTAAAGATGGATACACAGAGCTGATCTAGATGCCACTTTTTATATGGAAATAAAAACAAAGATGTTTTTTAAACAAAAATGAAAGCTATATTTGAAGTGTGCAACCACAGAAATAGCTGTTGCTTAAATATGTTTTTTTAAATCCAAAAGCATCTGACTTTGGCGAGGGAGAGGGAATTCAGAAAATACTTGGGAGAAGAGCCCTGTATGTAGACATACAAATCTCTTCTCATACATTTGTAGGTAGTGGCCTGAATTTTGACACCTTCACCCCTTTCTTAACCATTCGCTGCAAAGCTATTTGAGATGGTCAAAATAATGAGCTTTTACCCCAAAGTACTTAACTTCGATTGTGAATCTGATGTAGGAGACTTGTAGACTTTGAAATTCGTGCCAAAACAAATCCATCTCTGAGATGCCGGAGTTCTTCATGCCAATTTGCAGTATTAACATGGATATCGTCCTTGAAGTTATAGTAATTATTATATTTAAAAAAGAGTCAGACAAATATGGTTTGGGAAGATAATGCCAGGGTTTGCAAGCACATTATGAACTGCAATTAGGAGTTAAATTGGCAGATTTTTGACTGCATTATTGTTGCATCATTTTCTTAGGAAGAAAGCTACCTGTATCTTCACCAGTCATAAGGATTCAGAAATAAGCAACAAGGCTATGCAAAATCATGACTTCTTTAAAAGGTTGACAATTCCTCTGATGATTAGAACTTCCAGGGGTGAGCTGCAGGTGGACCTCCAAAGACTTTTCTGCAACTGTGAAGTTGGAGTGTCTTTAGTAAAATTATGCCTGACCTGCTGTGTTTTAAATCCTTGAATCCCTGCAACTTACAAAAACTAGCTAGCAAAACTTCTGGCAGAAGAAGGCAAAGCTTTAGCCAAGCTAATTCTTAAACTATAGCAATACTACCATTGGAACAGGAAATACACAATTGTCCCTAACTTTTATTAATTATAATAATTAAGGTGGAGCACTTTTTAATTAAGATGGTACACTTTTTAATTAGTCAGTGTTCATTCTATCCCAAAATGCACTTTTGCAAGTAAAGGCAAGGAAGAGAAATTTAATGAGGTCTCTTGCTTCTGACCTGATTAAGTACTCACTCTACTTAATCTTCTGCTGCTCTTGGCCTCTACAGCTCATAAATAGTCCTTGGGATCTCTGCACTGACAAGGCCACTGTAGGCAATAGGTTTCTTGCCCTTGCTAGGTATTATGATTGACAGTGTAATCTGAGAGAATGTTATGGTGCCATGTCTGCTGTGATATATTATGAAAATTCTCTATTGGCTTCCAGGCTTTTTCTTAATTGTGATGGAGCACTGAGTTAGATTTATTGATATGCAAAATAGAGCCACACTAACTAGCTTTCCAGCTTCACCTTCACATGTCTTTTAGTTTTATTTCACTGGGTAAAGGGAACATGATGTTGCAAGCAACATTAATATAACTTTGTATGGAAAATTGTGACTGTGTGTGTGCAAGCCTGCAAATAACTTTGTTATGAGGTGACCCCATTATTTTCAGGGTGCCTTGATGTGTTTCTTGCAAATGCCAGGCTATATGGCACTCAGACCAGTCTTTTGATCAACGTTTGAGACTCTCAAACATCAAGCCTGATTCTAAAGGACAACTTTTCATCCCACTTTGTTAATTTGTTTATTTTAAAAAAAAAGTTCTACTCTGCCTTTCCCTTGCCAAGGCAAATGCCCAAGATGGCTTATAAAATGTTCCAAAAAATAATAATAAATAAAACATACAATATATAATAAACAATTGGGGGGATGTCTGCATAATATGTTTAGCAATATAACCAGGAGTGAAACAATATCTGTGGAAAAGGAAAAGGAGCGTATTTCCTCGATTCTAAGACACACGTTGTTTCCAAATTTAGCAACTAAAAAGGGGGGTACATCTTAGAATCGAGGGTGTGCAAATTGAACCCCCAAAACACCACCTTCTTACTTACCGGGGCTTGTGGGGGCTTCGGGGAGGCCTGTGCGACCCTCTGCATGCCTCCCCGATCTTCAGTTCGGTGAAAAACAGCGGTTTTTGGCCATTTCCGTCAAAGAAATGATCTTCTGTGGATTCAGAATAGAAACTAGGGCCTGCTGGTCAGTGGTGAGGGTGAATATTTTTTCCATACAGAAACTGATTGAATTCCTTGACACTTCAGACTAGACTTTAGTTACGTTCTGCTGCTGACAGAGATGTGTTGGCCTTTCTTGATAGTCAGCCATCACATGAGATAGTACTGAGATAGTACCTGTTCCCTGAGGGGAAGCATCACATGCTATCTTCATGGGCAAGGTGGGTCAAAATGTGTGAGCATGTTGTCAGATGGGACCTATTTCAAGACCTGTGAGCAAACCCACTTTTGACCTTTCTGTAACAAATAGTGTAGGGTTTGGCACAAATTGACTATAGTAGCTAAGAAACCCAAGGAATTATCTAAGTTGGGACACATCCTTAGGCTGTGGGGCTTCCAGGACTACATTAGTTTTCTATAGACTTATGTAAGCCTTGTGCAACTATAATATGCCCAAAATATGAATGGAGGGACTGCAAACACCAAGTGAAGGTGTTCAAAATTGGAATATGAAGAGCAATGGGATATGGACTCTGTCCATTGCAGCTGTTGAAGAATATTTGGATACGAGGAGCAATGCAGGATGACTCCTTTTTTGGCACCAAAATGGGAGTCCAGTGATCCAGTGACCATTTTAGTCCGAGGCCATGAGGTTGCTGCCCAATGAGTTTGGGATACATTCTGAATAGACTTATGTAAGCCTTGTGCAACTTCATTCAGAAGTGGCATGACCATTACAGTAGTGTGGAAGGACTTTGGAGACAATGGCATCAAATGTATTTGGTGGTGGAAATCCACTGTGTTTAAGTATTAAATGCATCTATGGGAGTTTGTGTTTGGGTTTATGTGGTTTCTCATGAGACAGTCTGCAGCTTGGATCCAGGGTAGGATCAGACAGCAGATCCAAGTTCTGGTCTCCAGGCAGAGACCTGCACTGAAAGGAGGGTGGAGTATTAGGATATAGTTGATATCCGCTGCTGTATATGTTGGTTATTAAACAAAGGTGTAGTCCATTTGTAATTCAAACTCCTTGTTTCATGTCTAATTAGGGCATGTGGGCAATGGCAAAGCATTGCACACTTCTTGTGCTTGTGTATGGAAAGTTGTTGTGTCTTTTTAAAGACTGGACGGGGAGATGGTTAAAACAGAAAATCTAACTGAATGTGCTTTCTATCATTGCAGTACACGTACGAGGAAGAACAATTCTCACAGTAGCAGACACAAGCAGTTCAGAGGAAGGGAGGTGAATGCAAGGCATGAACCTAAGTTCTACTCTGCCTCTTTGCTGGACTAATTCACTGTGGAGTTTTGTAGTACAACTGCTCAGATGTGTATTGACTGGTAAACATGCTATGAGATGCAACTAGACTATCCTCTTTTAATATTTCAGTTGCCTCGAGGCAGCAAAAAAAAAAATGTCAAGCAACAGAAAGCAAACTAAAATCTTTTTCAGTAATTTCCTCCCATGGCTTTAAAACCAACTTTAAGGTCAAATGATTTGATCTAACCTTTCCAAGCTCAAACATAGTTCAAATGGTCAAAAAAAAAAAAAAGCAAAGCAATAAAGCAAAGGTAAATAAAAACAGAACCAACATATCAAGGATCTACAGCTTCCACTTAATTCTCATAGACAGAAATAGAGTTGATGCCAAACACCGCTGTAGCCCGATCTAGTGATGACGAACCATTGGTGTGTCAATTTTTTTTGAAAAATCGGTATTGCTAAATTTAATAGTAATTTTGAATTGATCTGAACTGAAAACAACTATAGAACGCATTGCATTTTATTTAACATCAATTAGTGACTTTTTTTGTTGCTGAGTTTTACTAGATAATAATTTGAAAGAGGTCTGCCAAAACCCCTGCCCTAAATGTTCAAGACAAGCCTGTAAAACTTTTGTGAAAATGTAGGGTGTGTCAGGGCCCTGGGGGAAATGCCGGCGTGTCACCCCAAATGACCTCGTGTGTCATCTGTGACACGCGTGTCATAGGTTCACCATCACAGTACTAGATGCTCCTTGTTTATTTTATTATTTAAATATTTTTTACCCCGCCTTTCCCCCGATAAGGGCAATCAAGGTGGCTTACAGTTAAAACATGTTAAAATACATAATAAAATACACAATAAAAATAATTAAAGTAATTAAAACAATTAAAACAAACAACCCCAGTGGGTTTGCCTGCTATCATTCATAGTGTGACAAGAGTCTACAGGCTTCCACACCTATTGTGCCACTATATAGCGGTCCTTTCTACCCAACTCTTGGTGGCCTCACAGAGCATTTGAGGGAACAAATTATGGAAGTTGTATAGTAGGGCAGACTGGATAATTTCGTGTCATAAATGCAACCAGTGGCGTCACTGGAGGTCACCAGCATGAGGCGGCCCCACCCCCTCGCCTTCGGAGCCATTCAGTGGGGTGAAGGCAATGCACAGGGAGTCTCCTGTGCATTGCCTTCGCCCCACTGAATGGCTCCAAAGGCGAGGGGGTGGGGCTGCCTCGTGCCGGTGAGTAACGGAGGTCAGCGCGGTGCAGAACTTAGCGTTCCGCCCCACCTCCAGTGACTCCACTGAACGCAAATCTCTTCTTGCGACATGGATGGGCCACTTGTCACCTTGTTTTTTCCGCTACACTATGAGTAAGGAAGATGCACATCCTCATTGCAGAGAGGCTGTGAAAGTGTCAGTTATCCTGTACTACTATGTGGAGGGAAGTATGGAAGCTGTTACATGAGAAGCAGCCTGTATACCTGATGATTGAGTGCACTTGTATATCGAACAAACTCTCGGTCCTGGATTCAGTTATTTATTTTTTGACATCTTTTTTAATATAAATGTCTGGTTAAAGGTTGTGATAAGACCGGAGGATTGGAGCACCTTCCTTCTGAGGAAAGGCTACAACGTTTGGGGCTTTTTTTTAGTTTGGAAAAAAGGAAGCTAAGGAGGGATATGATTGACACATATAATGGGGCATGATGTGGAGAAAGAGAGGTTCTTCTCTTTCTTTCACACAAGTAGAACCAAGGGTCATTCAATGAAAACTTGATTGAAAGGCGATTTAGGACAGACAAAATAAAGTGCTCCTTCACACAGCATATGATTTAGTTATGGAATGCATGACACCAAGATGTGGCGATGCTGTTAGTTTAGAAGGTGATTAGAGAAGTTCATGGAGGACAAGTCTGTCACTGGCTATTAGTCATGAGTACATATTACCTCCAGGTTCAGATGTTCTACGCCTCTGAATAGCAGCTGCAGAGGAGCAATGAAGCAACAGTGCTTGAGGGCAACTGGTAATCCACAGTAGGAAACAGGATGCTGGATTGAATGGGCCTTTGGCTTGATCTAACAGGGCTCAACTTATGTTCTTATGGACTGGAGTTCAGATGTGATGACAGGGTTGGTTCCTACTCAGACTAGCTTGGTGAGACTGTTACCTTTGTTTCAGGACCACAGCTGTGCCCTGCTCCGTTACTTCAGTATCAGGTAGATGGAGAAGTATAGAACTGTTGTAGAATTCAGTAACTGATGGTTCACATACAGATGGTAAGAGGGTTCCTTTAGACATTTGCCCAACGATACACAGTGTTTAGATCAGGGGTGTCATTAAGGCCTGTGGGCCGGAAGTGGTCCGCAGAGACTCTTTAAGTGATGAGGCCCTGACTGAACTCTGACGAGCTCCTCATGCTTGTCGGCCAGTGGTGATCAAAGCCAAACCTCAACAAGCCTGAGGAGCTCAAAAACTACATCCCCCAGCAGAGTTTTAAATCTCCCTGGCTCCAACGTGAAAGAAAGAGATGCTCAGGAGGTGCCAGGAGGCTGCTGGGGGATGTAGTTGTATGGCTCCAGAGGGGAAGGTCTGTCCGACAAACCAACAGATGCTGGCAACCCCCCCCCCCAAAAAAAAAGACGCTGAAGCTGAGTGGTGTGGGAGTTTCTGGCTGCAGCCGCAAGCCACGCCGTGACCAGCGGAGCAACACAGAGCCAGGAATCTCCTCCAGGAGATGCACCAACCGACAAGTAGAGGGAGGTGGGTGAGTGGGGAGGCAGACAGCTGCACGGGCAAACAGTTTTGCAGCCAGGCACACAAGCCCCCCTTCTCTGTACTGGCAGCAGAACTGGATGTGGCTGATTCTCCCAGGAGCGGAGGCAATAGGAAAGTTGGAGAGGGGATTTTGTTTGGTTGGGCTTTTATATACTGTATGTTCTCCCAGGAAGGGAGGCAATAGGAAAGAGAGAGAGGTTTTTGTTGTTGTTTCTTGAGGTGCACGTGCATTTTATATGATGTACAACTCCAGCCCTCGACAGGTGCCATGAATCCGATGTGGCCCCCAGGATGAAATGAGTTTGACACCCGTGGTTTAGATGGATGCAGGCAGCTAAGAGATAACTGCAGCATGCAGGCTTATGAACTTAGATTTAAAAAGGGAGGGGGAGCAGTTGATAAAGAAAGGAAAGAAAGAAAGAAGTACTGAATATGAAAGCCTAGCTAGGTGACTTGTCTGCAAAAATGGTAACTTGTAAAGTTAATGATGCAAAGTGTCTGGCAGAACTGATCTGTGTCTGACTCACTTAGCAGAAGATGCTGACGGATACTTGGATTTTCAAGCTCCAAAGAAGCTTGTTATTTCAGCTGGAGTGATCCTTATTGTCTCACTTTAGTTGTTGCAAGGACAAGTTCTAGAATAATACCATTTCAGCAAAAAAAAAAAAAAAAGTGATGTACTGCTGTTCAGCGGCCTACTTAACTTAAAAAAAAAATCAAGTGTGTTATCTCCCATTATAGCTGTAACACATCAAAAGATGTACTGGCAGATATGGATTACAACCAGATTTAAATCAATAAATAGGATATGCCATCTCCCCTTCTCTCCCCATACTTTTAAGCTGGTTTATCAAGCCTATTGACAAATTATTAATTATTATAACCAGCACTGTTCTATTGTGTTTCCCTGTTGTGAGTGTATGAATACTTACAAAATAGAGATTTCTTCTTCCTGTGTGTTTATTGATCCATAGCAGTTAATTCGTAGTCACATTGTAGAAACAAACAGTATTTCATAGTGCCTTGATTAGGACCAAGTAATAATTACAAAACAATGAGTTAGTTTTGAGTTCCACAGAGCTCTTCCTCAGGCTCAATATTAAAAACAAAGAAGAAGATTGGAATGAAATATGTTGCTGTTAGAGGACATCAAAGAAATTCATCTGTACCTGTTACAGTGCTGATTCAGGAGACTATTTGCAGACTAATTAGGTTGGCTTGTGCCCAGTGCAAAAATGGCAGGAGGTACCAAAGCATGCCTTACAGTGGACTTGTGAGTTCTGATTAGCATTAGAAACAGGTTCAAATAACTGCACTCTCTTTTATATCCTCAAAAGCAAAGTGGTAATTGCTTCTTTGTTCATATCAAATATGTTTGGAGAGTACAACCTGTAGTCATTTGCACTGGGCAAAAATTCTCAACGTCCTGAATCGCCAGCTAAAGATAGTGCAAGTTTCTACTTCCTACCATGCCCTTTAACAGTCGTGGCAACATTTTCTCCATCTCTCCCCACTTTTTTTTTCTCTTTTCATTTTGTTTAACACAAAGTCTGAGGAACAGTTCTATGAAACTTCAAAGCTAACTTACTGTCTGATTTTTTTTTAGATAGTCCTAAAGAACTACTGTGATACTGTTCCAGTTTGAATTGCTAATGACCCAAGATGGCTAGCTGTATTTTTCTTTTTTAGTGACATTTTTGTGGTTGATGCTTTCATTGCCATTTGGCAATAATAACAGTCTGAAGAGACATGCTCAGAGATTAACCACAGCAGCAGTGATCAGACCTTGACTAGGCCATGGAGCCTTATTGCTGGTGCCTCTGCCCGTGGATGTGGACAGGGCATCCTTTGCCTAGCATGCACAAGGCGTGGGATCAGGCTGGTGCCTGAGAAGGCTGAAGTTGGGGCCAGAGCTGTGCAGTTTGCATATGGTCTCCATGCTTTGGCATTCTGAGACTGGAGGAGCTTGTGACTCAGCCCACCCACCCATCACAATAGACTGGGATGAGCCGTTCACTGTTAGGGGCTGGGTAGGATTTTTTGTTGTTGCTCTACACCTAATTGGCTGCAAGTGTGGTGGGACTTTTTTTCTATCTACCCTAGACTGTTTTCAAAGTGTGATGTTTAGCCAACGCAGCCACGACTGGCAGGTATAGTGCAGGACAGGGAGTAGGGGTAGGGATTTAGTGTCTACACCTAGGAAAGTGAGAGTCAAAGGGAGAATGACAACTGGTCTCAAGAGGCTGTCTGGATCAGGGATGCAGGCTGGTGACCCCTTGGGCTTGAATTGCAAGGTTTCTCTCAGAGGGTGTTGGGCTTGAGATGGGCTGAGCAATTCATCTGCCTTGACCCATTTTCCAGTGGTTTGTGCTAGAAAACTGGGGTTGTTGGGAGGTAACCTCAGGTTGGAGCTAGGGTGGCTTCACCCAAGGGGGTCTGGATAGGTTAGCTTTCTCCTCCAGGTTAGGTGCCTGCACTTAAGGTGGGTGGAGTTTGTGTAGATAGGACCCGCAGCTGTTGTAAATTGATCAATTGTTATAGATCAATGACCGTGGCCAATTTTACTACAGATCACATAGTCTCATGTCTTTTGTGGTGAGTACTTGGGCAATATGATCTTGTCCTCACCATAAAGAGTAAAACATTATGTACATGTTGATCCTGACATTGCATTCATAAAAATGGTCTAATATCAGCGTAAGGGGAGGCGAAAGGATGACTGGGACAAAGTGCCTAGTGGTTATTGTCTATTGCACAGCTCATTGCATTCCGCTCCCATTATTTTACAGGGGAAACTGATAGTCAGTGCCACCATACAAAGCTAGGAAACCTAAACAGAAAGACGCTCATTTGGAAAAGCCCATCTCCTAGACGTACAGAGAGATCCAAATCCTGGAGAGTCCCCTTAAAAACACAATGTAAATAGTAGTGAAACATTATGGTCAGAGAGCATTGCTATCCAGCTCCCTCCCGAGTGAATTTGGACCAGGCAGGAAAATCAGTAAATAATATAAGGACTTCATAAAGGTGTTACAAGACTTTGGAACCACACAAGAGATCATTGCAGGTGATAAGGAAAAGCACAATTCTTCTGCCAAAACAGAAAAAAGGGGTAAGGGTGCAGACGTTGCAAGGAGATTACAGAGCAAACTGAAAATAAATCCTAACACAACTAAACTAAATGCATTCCTGTTTTGGTTTACTTGCCTCAGGCTTCCAGTCCTCCCACACCCAAGGCTGCCAAGGGGGTGGACATAATCCTACTCAGTGGGGAGGTTGGTCCTGGGTTTTATAGCCAGTGGGTGTAAACCCTGTTTATCCTGAGAAAGTGGTCATTTGAACGACACGTGAAAAGGTCTCAGTTCTTTAATATATACTCTAGAATGGTACTGCAATAGCTAGCATGCCCTTTACATATTCTTTTCAGCAGCATTAGGATCACTTACCCATGAGCAGATCCCACATAGCTGGGAGAATGTTTACACATCCCAACCATGTGGGTAGGTGGGTCCAATTGTGTGTTTCTTATCAGGGCTGCGTTCTAGCGACTAGCGCACAGGTTTAATAAGACCGTCTTTATTGGAGTTGTAATTCCAATATTGCTCTGTTAATGCACAAATGTGGGAGCATGACCATAGTAACCTCTGTCTGAGACTCCACTTGGTGGGAGGGAGGGGTGTGTGTAAGAGAGAATATTTGCGCGTGTGTGCGCATGCATGCACACACACACACACACACACACACACACACACACACGCACATATATGTGTGTGTGTGTGTGTGTGTGTGTGTGTGTGTGTGTGTGTGTGTGTGTGTGTGTGACTGGAGTTTGATAACATCCAAGATCAAGTCCCTTTGTTCTTAATACAGTCTCTTCCACACTTCTTACCAGTACCTAAAGATAGACTGCATTTTTTTCCTGCCCCAACAAATAGATGTGGTATGTTCATCTTAAAAGGTTTAAGCAAGGGGACAGTCTAATGCCTTGAAAAGTACATCACAGAAGTGCTTTGGAGGGTTAAAGCACAGGAGACAGCAGGTGGCAAATGTTACAATGGCAACAAAACCTGCTGCAGGTACTGCTTAGTGAATTAATCAGAGCATTCAGTCATAAGGCCAAACGCAGCAGGGCAGAGAAAACAACAAGGCGGATAGAGAAGGAAGATGTTTGCAGTGGAGATCTGAAAGAGACAGAGGAAGATTGTCAGTGAGGAACATGTTCTTTCTACTGCTGTGGCTAAGAAGAAGGGAAAAGGCAAACAAAATGTTGTCATGGGGTCATGGTTGTGATGGGTTCAATTGTTTCTTGATTATCTACAATGTATATTTCACAATAAAGAAACATATGGCTTTAGAGGGACCAAGTGACTTAGGGTCAGCTCTCACATCAACATCCCTGTCTGTGCCCTGGCACGTTCCACCTCCTCCCAAGTGATGGGGTGGGGAATGGTAAATTGGGCTCCATCTTGTCCCAAGGAGCATGCCCCATGGTAAAATACTGCAGGAAGGGGTTTGTTTGCAAGCACCAAGTCCCTTTATTCTTCAAACCCCTAGTTATCCTCACTAGTTATCCTCACTGGGGTTCTCAGATGGATGCTCCTTACACTGAGCTCCTCTTGATCCCCGGTCCCTTGGTGGCTCCTCTTCACTTTCTTCACCTCCTCCCCCTGTTCCTCTTTTTTTTTCTGTATTTCTCGCCATCCACCTTGTTTCCATCCTCTTCTCCTCGCCTCCTTTGCCGCCTTCTTTCCCTGATTGAGCCTTCCTCTCTTGCCTCCATTCTTCCTCCCTCTTCCCTGCAGCTTTTGATGCTCTCTCCCTCTCGTGACGTCAGCTTCCCAGAGGCTCCAAGGTGCCTGGAGATGTCATCCCTGGGCATCCTAGACCTGCCTAGAACAGGCTCACACAAGCCACACAGTCCCCCTGCCAGCAGCACTGGGACTCCAATGTGCTCCCTGCTTGTCAGTGTGCTTGCCTAAGATGGCTAGGACAGCTGTGATTGTGAACCAACCTGCATGCAAGCACAGCTGCAGCTATTCCCCACAAGCAAGGCATGGAGGTAATGGCTTGCTTGTTTGATCCTAGCACATCTCTGGTGCTGTGGAATAAATAGCATCGGTTGGCTGCCCGCTTCCTGCCCTATTTGTGGCCACCCAAAGGGATCTGACTGGGTAGTGTTTGCAAACAGAATGAGGGATTGGATGGATGTTTGTCTGATTTGAGGAAAGCATTTTTGTTGTTGTCCTTATGTCCCTGTATCCAAGGAAGATAGGAAAAGCACCGACTTCTGTCTGCAGAACAGTTCACACTCACATTTTTGCAAGTCCTATGGGTACTCACTTGTATGGCATTGTGGCTCTGTGGTGATTCTGTCTTCTAGAAAGTCCTCAAATGGAACCCTTACTTGGTCTTCAGCCATAGTTACACCTAGACACTGACTTCAGTGACACAAATGAGGTCTTCTATAATACTGCCTCACACCTCTGACCAACCACAATACACACTTTTGGTGGTTTTAGCAGTTTCACTGTTCTAGATTTTTATTTTTGAAAATGGAAGGAAAGCCCATATTTTCTTGGACTCTTGCTGTTGTCCTAAATCTCATTAAAGCTACCCGCAGAATCCATCAATAATGAGATTGTCCCTCTCAGCAAGCCTCATTGTCCATTCATTTTTCTTTCCCACCTGCGCCCACAATGGTGGCTGTTTGCTCCCACATATATTCAACAAGGCATCACTTGTAAACTGGCCCCCATTCATTTCATTCCATTCCTATTTGAAAGGCCTGACAAAAAGCCCTGTGAAAAGCTTTTCAATGCAAATGCCACTTTAATGACTTGGTTCATTCACTGGAGGGGAATCCATGATAACTTGACTTCTCCCTGCTGCAAATAGAAGAAAATGTTTCCATAAAGCCCCTGACGTGTCCTGTTTGTTAATGAAAAGCCCTGGTTTGAAAACAGAAATCAGCAGCACAAGGAGTCTTGATAATGTGTCTCCCCCAAGCCTCCAGCTTTCTCTCTGTGTGTATCCGACTTTAGAAATTCATCTGTTTTCCAGGCCTTTTATTTGATTCATTTTCTCCACAGAGAATTTTCCCTTGAGGATTAAAGAGCCTTCTGTGATTGGTTCCTTCTGAACTTGTTTAAATATCAAATTATCGGAGAATTACATGTGTAGTTACCCTTGTAAAAGCCAAAGGACAAACAAGCTTAGTCTAATTTTGACAATCCGGGTCTGAGTTTGGCTTAGAGTTATAGGTTCTTATTTTTGTTTACTGTCTTGAGACAGTGAGACAGGATAAAAGCTATGAGGATTTAACTTTAAACATCAGTTTGTATGCGGGAAAAGCAACCCAACTGAACACATTACTTGAGAGCAATGGAAATATGAAAAGAAGCAAACCTCCACTGTTCACATCTGTTATGTCATTTACTAATAATAAATGACCATTGAATGTTGTCGAAACTTCTGTAGAAAAAGGCATGCAGCTATTTACTGTTTCAGGTGGGTAGCCGCCTTCCATACTGTAGCGGCAACAGCTAGGCCATATCATACAAAACATTTGCAATACTTTATTTTGTCATCTCTGGCTCTCAAAGTGCACTCTGCTGATTTGTTGTTGGTTTAGAACGCATGGAATTTAAAAAGATGATGGGCCCTTCCCTGGAAACAGTACCTATACATTTAAATGCCGAGAAAATTAGACATGGCATTTGAATAGAGACGAGGGACAATGACTGTACTTCCCACGTTGTGGTTCTAAGAGTCCTCTTACTCATTGCATCTTAAGAAGAGCCTTGCTGGATCAGGCCAAAGGCCCATCTAGGCCAGCTTCCTGTATCTCACAGTGGCCGAGCACACAGCCAACAAGATAACCCGTTTCCTGTTGTCACTCCCTTGCACCTGGCACAGAGAAAACCTACTTCCAAAGCCAGGAGGTTGCTTATGGCTTGTAACCTGTGATGGTCTTTTCCTCCATGAATCTATCCAAACCCCTTATTCCACATCTGATGGCATTGAAGGTACTAGTGGAAGCAGGAGGTGTCGTTACTGCATTCTGGCTCAGAGTTTTCAAAGGTATCCCTCTCTGGTGGAATGCTTGACAATCCATGGGTCACCTACCTCAAAATGTTCCAGCCTGATATCAGTTAATGCAATAGCTATCTTACTGAGTTCCTAGTTAATACATGAGGAAGTTTTCTCACAGTGGACTTTTGCACATTAAATTTCTCCACAGGTATGCACCACTTGGAAGGGAGATACAATACTGGGTTTTACTATGGGCCATAATGCTAAGGACTTATTTATTTATTTTAGGCATTTCTTTCCTCCCTTTCTCTCATAAAAGTGATGCTCAAGGCAGCTTACAATAGCAAAAAAAATACATAAACCATAACATTCCCATCAAAATAATGAAATAACATTTTCAATATAATAAACATAGCAATAAAAGCAGCATTAAAACACAAAGCAGCATTAAAATCACTGCAGACTAAACTCCCCCATGTCTACCAAGTAAAAGCATGCCACAATAGCCATTCTTTTACAGCCCAGTGGAGAGATAACAGGGAAGAGAAGCCAGCTATCGTTCCCTAAGGAGGGAGTTCCTGACTCTCCCAAGTCCTAACCAATCATGTGTCTGAAAGTAGTAAGAACACACAGCACAGGACATCAACAGAGATCACACTTCTCTGTTGATCTTAATAAGTGGGGAAATTCATATGGGAGGAAATGTAATCTAATGCTTCTGATATTCGGTGCTGCTTTTCAGTAGAGGAATGTGCTACCAAGATGGGGGCTAGGAACAGAGTTCCTAAAACTTACCGTGGATGGCCCACACCACTCAGCTCTGAGCATTAGACCAGTTTTTGCCCTTCTCAGCCAACAAACCCATTAGTGTAGGCCAAGGAAGTTTTCAGACATCATCCCAGAGCCGGCCTGCACTGGGGATAATGAGACCACTGGGCACAGTAGGAATGGACAGAGTTATCTTTTTTCCCCCACAATCTTATGGAATGCATAAAATCCACAGATATATCCATTTGTATAAAACCCTATCTGTTGGGAAGCAGAAGGAATCTGAAGTCAAGAGTTCCATCACAAATGTTGGTAACATCCCGAGGACCCAAGGGTAGCTTCCTTTCCCAGGTCTTGCTGAGCTACGCTGCCTTGAGTCTTCATTTGGCACATTTTTCTTCACCATTGATGCCACAGGTTCCCTGCTCTTCTGCTTCACTTTCCATCCTCTTTCCTTACAACCTGCAGTTGTAATCTAATCAAGCATTCGAGAACTATGAAATCTATACCAGTCAATCAGCTACTAAACAATAAAGAGTAGGTGCTGGGGGAAAGTCCCCATATTATCAACCAATCTGTGCATTGGGATTAAAAGGCTCTACTCGGTCCCCAAGGCAATGCCTAGCCCTTCCCTGCCCTACTGACAACTGGGTGAATGAGCAGTGTAATGTGAAGACTAGTAGGATTGTGGCCGCAAGTCCCACCTTGAATCAGCTTCCATGCATTTTTGCACTGAGGCTTTGTTAGTATAAGTTGTACATACATAAACTCTGTCCATGGCATTGGAAACATTGCTTTTTCAGGATTTCTGGTCATTTGAGCAGAATCTTTGCAAGTGCAACTTCTGTGAGCATAGTTTCTGTGAACTGGAAAATGCTTGGAGATTGAAGACAGAACCTGCCACTATGATTCTGCTCCCTCGTGTATTCAGAGTACAGAGCTGGCCATGCAAACAGCACTTTTTAGAACTGTGGCAACCAGGTCATAGGAGATGGGAACAGCTGTTCAGTTTCTAGTGCTGGCTTATCTAATGAGATGAGTATTACAAATGACTTCCAAGAATGATGTTCCATGTGCTACCAGTGGGTGGAACATCCTTAGGAGTTAGGTGAGCAAGCAAGGCCTGGCACGGTCTGTATTTCTTGTTATGTGGGCGGTGTCAGGCATACTCATGCAGACATCTGCTGTCTCTCACATTTTCTCCCCAAATAGTTTTCTCTCTTACATAACATATGTGCTGCTTTGCAGTAATAATCTTAAAGAGCCGTTAGCAACTACTCTGATTCCAGATTAAGGTGTAGCAAAAGACAGGTGTCAGCTGAGTTTTCTTTCTCGTCTTAAGAAGTAACGTCAGCATGTACTATATATAAAACAGATCGCTCCATCCGCTCCTGTTGGGCCTAATGGCCTCATGAGCCCCAATGTTGGCTGGCTCAGGTGCGATGATCTCTTCTGTATATATGCATGTGTTGGCTAATATGGATAATTTGCTTGCTGAAGAATGTGTTCTCTTCAGTAACATTCCTTTAGGATGTGTTACATCTGTTACAAAACTGAGAAAGATGGAACTGTATCTTGTCATAGGCACTAAAACATTTTTTGTATTGAAGTTGCTTTTGTCGTGAAGTTGTGCCTGGTTGGATAGTGCCCAGAGGCTACTGTTTTGGTCTGTATCATTCATTACTATTTGTGTGTTTGAATTGTGTCGTAGGAACAGCAGGGGAAGGATCTATTCTCATGCAGTATGCATCCTGTCTGCTGGCCTCCAATATCCTTGCTATGTCTGTTCTGCTGCTTCAGCTACTGTTCTTCACATTTGTGCCTCAGAGTTGATGTATGTTCTTGCTTGCAAGCACAATTCTTCCTAATAAATTAAGGGGCCAGGTTGCCTGAATTTTCTTTTCAGATTTCTCCTCCAGGAAGCCTCCCCTACCAATGACCTAAACATGGGTGCAGCTCACACCTGCTTTTGCCTTCTGTGCCTCAGGAACCTCTTCAATTTAGGGTACAATGGGCAGCCCAATCCTGCCTAAGATGCACTGGTTGGCCTAAATGGCTGGCCGCTGTATCCTAAGCAGGATGTGGCCTGCGCCAGCAGGGTCGGGACATGACTCAGGGGAAAGGCATGCTTGCCCCTTTCCCCAGTGTTGGCCCCAGCGACCACAGTGGGCCTCCTCAGATGCGCACCAGCTATTTAGCTGATGCACATCTGGAAAGGCCGTGTAAAGCTGGCCAGGTCCAGGAAGAGGATTGGGGTGTCTCCCTCTCCCAAATCCTCCATTTCCCTGTGCTTGTTGTAAGTGACTGCTAATTCTCTCCTGTTGGGTCATCTCTGGTGGAGGAAACACTTCTTGGAGCCCGACTCACGCTCTTTCCTCCTCTGTTAAACCCATGGCTGTCCAAATGGAACTATTCACAAATATTATTTCACCCACACCTGTTAAGCCTCTGTGTAACTGATCGTACAAGTAAGCATTGCCTTTTCTTCGTTTTTTGTATTCCTTAATAAAATCTGTTGTCTTTTGGAAATCTGTCTTATGGTTACTGTTAGCTAGGCTTACCATAGTCCCGGAACTCTCCAGGACATTCATAAGAACATAAGAAGAGCCCTGCTGGATCAGGCCAAAAGCCCATCTAGTCCAGCTTCCTGTATCACACAGTGGCCCCACCAGATGCGTCAGGGAGCACAAGACAACAAGATACTTGTATCCTGTCGCCACTCCCTTGCACCTGGCACAAAGAAAACCTACTCCTACAACCAGGAGGTTGCTTATTCCCAGAATGGCGGCCGCCATCCCGGAAGGGACCAACTGTCACGGCGGCCTTGGTCAACCTGCGCAGGGATGGGTTCTTTCTGAGACACTTTCCAGGAGGATTACCCGAGAAACTGTTTTTATTATTATTATTATTATTATTATTATCATCAGTATTTATATACCGCTTTTCAACAAAAAGTTCACAAAGCGGTTTACAAACAAAATCAAATGATTAAATGGCTCCCTGTCCCAAAAGACTGAAAAGATAGCTCAGAGTGGTTTAAGAAGCTCTGTAGTGCTTTGACCCTTAAATGGTTTTGACCCTGGATTTTTTTCTTTTTTTAATAAATAGCACAGTGTGTGGGTGTGTGTGGGTGTGAAAAACACACCTGAAACTGCAGTAGAGTGATAAATAACTATCACCAATAAGGTGCTTTAGCACTTGGCCCCCACTACAGATCCTTGCCCAATCATGCATCCCCAATCAGATGACTATTTAAAGTTAAAAAATACAAAGATTCTATTGGTTTTCAAGCTTTTTTTGTTAATTATTATTAATTAATTAAAATGTAAGAAACTATTTTCTTACCAGAAATGCCCCTTTGTGACATCACTTCCAGTTGTACCGGCTGGACACGTCCCTGTGGCATCATTTCTGGTGGGAGTGATATTACGGTTCCTTGACCTGCCCCCATGATGTCACTTCCACCCTTCTCGCGGTCCTGGAAAATCTGGTAAGCCTACTGTTAGCCTAATGAAGAGGTACTTTTGAGGTTGTTCACCCCACTATCCAGTCATTGATCCCAGAACAGTCATACACTGCATTTTAATTTTTCTTGTTATAAATTCCCTAATTTAGCTTAATTCTGGACCAGGCAGAAGCAGGCCTGAGTCTCTGTGTGTATACATGTATTGGTAGACGTGTATGAGAGCAGTGTTGGCAATATCCTGCAGCACTGTAAGTGGCAGGCTTCCTGAAGTGGCATCACTATTTTGAATGCTCCAGCAGGAGTTAAAAAGCAACCTTCAAGCTCAGGCTGCTGGGTACAGTTTAGCAACCTTTTGCTGCACCACTGCTGCAGGCCGCCAAAAGCAGATGCCAGTTCTCTGCACCTGCACGAAGTCTGGCAGTCAGAGTCTGCCAGTGTCTAAAGATGAAATGGCTCTGGAAATTACTAGTAGAAAGTAAGATGATGATTTGAGGTTAGCAAGGAAATAGTGTCTTAAAGTTTTAGGGAGCCAAGACTTGGGCTTCCTGATGTTTATGGCATGCGATGCGATGCATTTCCTTAAGGCAGTTCTTGAAATGTTTGCACAGGGATACACAAAATCCTCATTTTTACTGCTCCTTAATATCTTAATTAGGGACTTGACAGGGCCATGGAGTGGCTTATCTCTGTTAATTGACCTCGAGTATGCTTTCCTGCTCACCATAATTTTTTCTGTTACTGTTCTGCACTGAATTGAATAATTTCCTCTGTACCTTTTACAACCATTTTCTGAATCAGATAATGAGGCAACTGCACCTTCGCTAGGTATGCGGATTCCCCCACCTTCTGTATGGATCATTTTTTAATGTGTGCAGTGCTTCACAGTTGGTCGGGGGCAGATGACAGGAGTGGGGGACACAGTTCCTTAAAGCTGTGGCTGCCTCATCTCCCTATTCAGCAGCAGATTTAAATGTGCAGACGGATTTCCAGGTTGCAACTCTGTTCCCTTCAGTATCTATTATTATTATTATTATTATTATTATTATTATTATTATTATTATTATTATTATTAAATAACAACAACAACAGTGTGTGTGTGTGTGTGTGTGTGTGTGTGTGTGTGTGTGTGTACACCGCTTTTCAACAAAAAGTTCACAAAGCAGTTTATAGACAAAATCAAATGACTACATGGCTAGAGAACATAAACAAATTTCAAACCTATTTAAATTAAAGTATATGTTAAAGTGTGCCATTTTTAAGTAGGCAATAATGAACAGCAGCAACAGAGATTTTAGTTTTCATCTAGTAAATATTTTTAAGGTACTTAACTCCCTCATCACCATTTTCATGGGTAACAAAATTCATGTGGAAAGGTTAAGTAAGATGCCCTAGGAAAAACCATTTAGTCTGGATACAGAAGGCAGAGACTAGGGGGTCAGGAGATAGAAAACTGTCCATCGTTCTTCTATGGTTATCTATTAGATGTACTGTGCAGTTTTCCTTGGCCATATTTTGTTTCCTTCTCCATAAGAAAAGAAAAACACCTAGAGAACCTTGGAAAAGCCATGGTACCAATGATGATTAAAACCATGTTTTAGCTTCATGCACTGTATTACAGCTCAATTACTCTCATCCTTGTTAAGGTACTTCTATGCCATAGTAATTTATTAGAATTCATAATGAAACATGTCCTACCATAAATAGCCATGGATCATGTCTTAGTTTTGTGTCATGTTGGTTGCTCCTGTAACATAAAAGCAAACGCAAAATGAAATGTTCTACAACCTTTACTGAGTTAAGAAAACCCACCAGAGGATGTGGCACTTATTCATTAAAATAATAACCAGAATATTTCACAGTGTGACTGCTGGAAAAAATAATCTGATTTAAGAAACAGATGATTAACCCCCATAGTAAACTAATTCTATTATTTATATAGATTATCCACCTACTCCCCTTTTATTGCCATAAGTTGCTTGTGTTCCTTGAATATTTGTCCTAAAATTCAGTTCTTTTCAGATTGTCAGTAGGCTATTGCCATCTATTGTTGTTTCTATGTTCGCAATCAAATGCTAATCATTTCATTATTATTAAGTCAGTGCTCACTGCTGCAATCCGAATGTGGTCCCAAAAGCAATTGGTGTTATGATTTAGCGTGGTGTAGTGCATGACGATAAGTCATTTTAGGGTAAATTCTTGGAAATCCAAGGTGACCTGAACGAATGGCTCAAAATTAAATCATAACATTATACTGAACTTTTACAAAGGTATAATAGTCCTCAATAAAAGGAATAAGTCTCTGGCTACAGGATCAGAGGAACTTAATCGCTGGCTTCATGAGTTAAGAAACCATATCATGACTGTACCCATGCATCCATTAGATTCTGTTCACAAAAGGAATAATATTCTGCAGCTCGTGGGTGGTTTAATCTTGGACAGAGTTGACAAGAACACCTAGGAGCAGAACCACTTTTCTGGACTAG
Organism: Plestiodon gilberti rubricaudatus; assembly: GCA_026170595.1. NCBI lineage: Eukaryota > Metazoa > Chordata > Lepidosauria > Squamata > Scincidae > Plestiodon > Plestiodon gilberti. Next base: position 249,809,718 of record JANXHW010000001.1, on the reverse strand, counting down.
GAGACACATTTTTGAGAGAGAACAAGATAATAATTGTCCTTCATCTTTTGGTTATCTGGGAAACTTGGACAATGAGAATAGCTCAACTCTCACAATTCGATTGAAGCATAAAGTGATAGGCCGTTCAAGATGTATGAATAATGGAATATGTGGAGTTATAGATTGACGATACTATTGTAGGAGTGAAAAACTTGCAAGCAGTTTTTATATCTGGAGCTTGCACAACTCACGGCGCAATCCTAGCAAATTCACGGGCGGCGGAACGAGCATTCTGACGCCCGTCGGGAACGTGCCATAAGGCACATTCGTGATGACTCGAGAGCAGGGAAGGCCGGCGCAAGGCCAGCCTCCCCTGCTCTGCCGCCGGAGTGCTCGAGGGACCGCCGCCAGACCCAGGTAAGGACCCAGGTAAGGATTGTCTGCTTGATTGGTAGGGAATACAGATTTAAGATAAGTGCAAAATGTTCAGCGGGCTACTATTCATTGTTGTGCATTCTGAGAACATCTTCATACGTTTGAAGGAGGTGGGGAGTGGTACCTAAGTATGCACTTAAAAATCCCTATAAAGTATATAGGTAAAGGTAAAGGTGACCCCTGACATTTAAGTCCAGTCGTGTCCGACTCTAGGGTGTGGTGCTCATCCCCATTTCAAAGCCGAAGAGCCAGCGTTGTCCGAAGATGCCTCCATGGTAATGTGGCCGGCATGACTGTCCTTGCCGCAGCGTGTAGCATGTGGCTGGAACACGGAGCGCTGTTTACCTTCCCGCAAGCGGTACCTATTTATCTACTCACATTAACATGCTTTGGAACTGCTAGATTGGCAGGAGCTGGCCAAGCAACGAGCGCTCACCCCGTCGCGGGAATCGAACTGCCGACCTTTCGATCGACAGCTTATGGTTCAGCATTTTAAATATACTTGATGACAAATCTAGGTTTGTTGCTGTGTAGTATATGAAACAGTCCTGGATCACATGGAATATGTTCTACTCTCTCTTTCTGGCCCCTTCCAAAAGCTAATTTCTCATTTCTAAACTATTCTGGGTGACACAGAGAAAACAAATATTTAGTATAAGGCATTTTCTGCTTTCTGTGGGACTTTTTTTCATCATAGGTCAGTTTGTGATGTGAAATGTGATTTCTCTGTTAATTTTAAGTCTGTGCAGACTTCATGAATCAATTTAACTTGTTGTTTTCTGTACTGACCTATCTTATGATGAAATAAAGAACTCTTAACATGCAATTTAACTACGTTTTATTTCATCAGTGGGCAAATTCTGCACAAATGTATAATGTGGTGATGTCATAATATAAGTTTACTACATGTTATTGAGATATAATTTTCTGTGACCATTACCATGTTGGTTCCATCTTCTGCCTTTTACATGGTACAACATTTTTGACCTTCTGAAGTTTAGGAACATAGGACATTGCCTTATGTGAATCAGATAATTGGTCCAGTGGCTTTCCAAGTTTTCAGCAAGGATTTTTTTTCCCAGTCCTCCAGGGAGTCCCTGCAGATCCAGGGATTTAAACCTGCATGTGAAGCAGGTGCTCTCCCACTGAGCTACAGTATGGCCTTTCCCCAATTTCCATTCTATAGTATTATGACAGATGAATGACATCTATTTGTGAAATGGCCTATAGCGGGCAACTCATGGAATTCAAGCATAGGAGTCCTGCCGGAGGAGCTTAAAAGGACTGGAGACATGGTTTTCTGAGACAACTCTGGGTGGTTCTACAACTGGTGGTTTTACTGCAAGGACACCGTCCATGAGCAGAACACGTCTTCCTTTCATAGAGAGAACTTTTATTCGCGCAGTGAACTCCCAACGGTGGAACTGGTCATCAGAAGTGATGGTTTTTCGGATGTTTAACCTTTCTCTGTACAAAAGAAAAATGATTAAAATATGAAATGCAGTTTTAAAATATAAATGAAGAGTGTCCCTATATTTACTTCAGTATGCATATTTTAAATACCTTTATGGTTGAACGAATACTACACTGGTAATCACCATTATTTTATTTCCTCTCTCTTTTTATTTCCTAGTGTTGTGAAAGAAAAAAATATGTTACATACTGGGGTCATTGAAAGATTTATGACTGCAAGACTACTTTTACATGTTTTACATGCGTTTTACATATTACTCTAGGGCAGAGGTTCTCAAGGTTTTTGGTCTCTGGAGCCCTTTGCACTCCTAGACGCAGTCTCAGGGAGCCCCACTGGCACACGTGTGATGTCTCGAGGAGCCCCAAAGCGCACTGGCACATGTGTGGAGTGTCACAGCGCTGAGCAGATGGTAGCCATTTATGGTGTGCTCATGGAGCCCCAAGGCTCTAGGGTGTTCCAAAAAGTTGTTTGTTCTTCAATTTGTGCTTTAGTTTTGCTAGTTAAGCAGGGAATTTTGTGTTTTGTTTTCTTTTGCTGTTTTTAAGAAGAAGATTAGATGTAAACAATATGAAATATCTGAAGATTGTTTCGTTTTTAGCAATTACTGAGCAAATAAGAGTCAGATATTATTCCTTGTATTTACACCTTTAATCCAATGTGATGCACAAGAACCAACAAAGTCAATAGGGTCACAGTCTCCAGATGTGACTGTGATCTTCCAGGACTATTAAAGCAATTTTGGCCTGAAGCAGATAAATTGTTGATAGAGTGGTCTGAATCACTTGAAGGCAATGTCTGTTATGGAAGCTACTTTTTTCAAGGATAAGCATATAACTTGAAAAGTCGGTCCTTGACCACTGAATTGGCTTTAAATTCCAGCGATGAGTGACTCACTCCACCATCCTTCCCACAAGTAGCTATTGACACAGTAGCTGGTAAAGAAAACAAGTTATTTGTTTAAAGTACCGGCAGTCACTCTGCTGGCTTTATGATATTGAAGTTCTGTCCAGAGGTGTCACTACACCCCCCGTGGGGGGCATCAATGCGACAAATGATGGCAAATGAAGAACCCAACCCACTTACCTCATGATGCATCTAATGATGCTGCTGTCCTTTTCTTCCATGTTGTCTTATGATTGACTCCTGTCTATTCTTTTACGCAACTTACACACAATCCTATCCAACTTACACCACCGTTGTAACCAGCAGTGCAGGAAGAACGGGAGGCTCCAGAACGGAAAGTGGATTCAAATCCCCTTTGAATCCCCCTTTCCGTTCTGGGGCCTCCCGTTCTCGCTGCACCGCTGGTTACACCGGTGGTGTAAGCTGGATAGGATTGTGCTGTTTCATTGAAACCTTATGCAGGTCTACTTAGAAGTATGCTTCGTTGAATTAAATGGGATTTACAGGTTTTTAAAAACTTTTTAAAACTACTATAAAGTAAATTCAACTAAAAAACTTAATATTCTGTAATAGTGAGCTTCACAGGATTTTTTTTAGAATGTAGTCCATTTGACGCTTCTTTTTTGCTTTGCATTCCAGTAAAAATACATTATACTGAACAAAAATATTTTTTTTCTTTTCCTTACCATCATCGTTTCTTTTTCTAAGTTTTGTTTTTCAGATACACAGAACAAATCACCACCTGCATACTGACTATTGAAAAGTAAAGGCAAAGACAAAAACATTTTCCAAAATGTGTTTTTGCAGTGGTCTTATTTCTTTAAAACCGGCCATGACTCATGTCAGTGAGAAAAAATAGTTTCATCATTTTCATATCATGCGTTATCCTTTCACATGCACTTAAGCTTGAATCCTAGGGATTATGAAAAATTTCTCACATCTCAAGTTTCAAATAGATTTCAGCTGCCTCACTTGAATTCTCAATTAGATGGGAGTCGTGTACTGACTCCTTTGATTACATTATGAAATTTTGCAATGTTTCACCTCTTCCCTTAGAGATGGGAGAAGCTGCCAGCAGAATAGATTTGACTTATCAGCTACCATCTCCTTCCCTACAAGGATGATCAGTGTGAGAGAGGCTTTCGGAAGGGAAAAAGATGCCGAATACTTTTTTCCTCTACTGCAGCGTTTCTCAACCAGTAGATGTCCAGTGGTACGTGCGTAACCCGCAGACATCCGACACAATGCAACAAACAGCCGTAGGAGGCTTGGCTCAGTGTGTAGAGCTCTAGTGCGCTTGAAAGAGCCCTCCAGCTTGTCCTGAGCCTCTTACCAGTGTTTGCAGTGTCGCGTCTGGCCTCCCAACCCAGAAGTAATTGGCGATGATGTCATCGCCAATTACTTCCGGTGGTAATTCGGATTATTGGACCCTGAGAAGGGACAAAAGTTGAGAAATACTGCTGTACAGAATGTCACTTAGCTTGTCATTCCACACCCACAGTGAGAATTCAAGAGCAGAGGTCGTACATCAGACCAATAGTGTCACTAGACGCGTGTCACCCCCCCCAAACACCCCCTCACCCGAACCTGAGGCCGGGGAGCCGGCCGGGGAGCTGGCCTCGGAGCGTCCGGCCCCGCCGGCGCTCCAGGGCCTTCTCAAGGCCTGATGGTTCAAAACGTAAAGTTTTACGTTTTTCGCGCATGCGCAGTACATTTTCTGAGGGCAAAGGGCTGCCCATTTGCCCTCAGAAAAGTACTGCGCGTGCGCGGAAAATGTAAACGTTTTGAACCATCGGGCCTTCAGAAGGCCCTGGAGCGCCGGCGGGGCCGGACGCTCCGAGGCTGGCTCCCCGGCCTTGGAGCGTCCGGAGTCGGGACGGTGACACGCGGGTGACGCGCTTCACAGAGGGGGCGTGCCCCCTGGCGGTCCGCCCCCCGCCACGCTCCAACGACGCCAGTGCATCAGACGGCATGGCTATTAAAGGTCAACTTGAGTATTCCAGCATTTTTTTTTAAAAAGGTAATGTAGCTTCTTAAAAATCAACAGGTTTATCATAACATACGCTTTTATGGACTAGAACCCACTGCTTCTCAGGGCTCTAGTCCTTGAAAATGTATGCCACAATAAAACTGTTAGTCTTTAAAGTGCCACAAGACACTCTCTTGTGTTAGCTATCACAGACCCACAGACGTCTGTCTCTTTGTGGAATTTAAATTAGGAACCATCACATAAGGAATCAAGGAGGAAGATACGCATGTGGCAAATCAAAACTAGGTCCTAGACACCTGAATCCTCAGTCTGTATCCTTCTGCTGTCCCATTTGATAAAGACCTGTTCCACTGAGAAAAATAAGAATCACGTTGGGAGAATTGTATTTCACAAAACAACTCAGACATTTTTTATTGTGAGAATTCTAAAGACTAAGTGACGGTAGTTTCACTGAAATACTCCTCTTCAGAAATACTTTTGCTTTATTTATTTATTTATTTATTTATTTATTTATTTATTTATTTATTTTATTTATTTATGCCTGCCTGCCTGCCTGCCTGCCTGCCTGCCTGCATACATACATGCATACCCTGCCTTATTCTATGCCAAGGCAAATGCCCGAGGCGGCTTACAACAAGACATATAGACATTACCATATTTGCATGGTATGCAAATGGCACCTGGCCTAGATGCCTTTAAAAGGGGTTTGGACAGATTCATGGAGGAAAAGACCATCACAGGTTACAAGCCATAAGCAACCTCCTGGTTTTAGAAGTGGGTTTTCTCTGTGCCAGGTGCAAGGGAGTGTCAAAGGGAAACAGGTTATCTTGTTGTCTTGTGCTCCCTGAGGCATCTGGTGGGGCCACTGTGTGATACAGGAAGCTGGACTAGATGGGCTTTTGGCCTGATCCAGCAGGGCTCTTCTTATGTTCTTATGCATGCACTACAGCAGTGATCTTCAACCTTGGGGTTGTGTCCCCAAGGTCCTGATGGAGTCATTGTATTTCCGCTGCACCCTCCAGAGGACTGGCAAGACCCCCAGGTAGGGCTGCAAATCCACTCCCCCCCCCGGTGGTGCGATCCCGGCAGTGCTGTTGCCGCCATCCTGCCACATTACAAAAACTTACAGTGATCTTTACCTTCAGGTAAAGGTTGAAGATCACTGCACTCAGGTTCCTGTGTGGGACAGCCAAAATCCTTTGCAGTCAGCAGACCAACATACATTTGTTATCTTGGGTACTGGTGGACAAGTCGATGAAAGTGTCGACCCAATGTGCGGCGGCTGGGAAGAAGGCCAATTCCATGCTTGGGATCATTAAAAAAGGGATTGAGAATAAAACGGCCAATATCATTATGCCTTTGTACAAATTGATGGTAAGGCCATATCTGGAGTATCGTGTCCAGTTCTGGTCGACACAACTCAAAAAAGTTATAGTGGAACTTGAAAAGGTGCAGAAGAGAGCGGCCAAAATGATTAGTGGGCTGGGGCATCTCCCTTATGAGGAAAGGCTACAGTGTTTGGGGCTCTTCAGTCTAGAAAAAAGGCGCCTGAGGGGGGAGATGATTGAGACGTATAAAATTATGCACGGGATGGAGAGAGTGGATAGAGAGAAGCTCTTTTCCCTGTCACACAACACTAGAACTAGGGGACATCCACTCAAATTGAGTGGAGGGAGTATTAAAACAGACAAAAGAAAATATTTTTTTGCCCAGTGTGTAATTAGTTCGTGGAACTCCTTGCCACAGGATGCGGTGATGACACCTGGCCTGGATGCCTTTTAAAAGGGGATTGGACAGATTTATGGAGGAAAAGTCCATCACAGGTTACAAAGGGATAAGTAACCTCCTGGTTTTAGTAATAGACTATCTCTGAATGCCAGATGCAAGGGAGTGGCAACAGGATACAGGTATCTTGTTGTCTTTTGTGCTCCCTGAGGCATCTGGTTGGGGCCACAGTGAGATACAGGAAGCTGGACTAGATGGGCCTTTGGCCTGACCCAGCAGCCAGGCGCTTCTTCTTATGTGAGGAGGTCCAGTTGCATAGATCTCGCCGTCTATATCGCTCCAGCCTCTACTTCTCCTTATATTGAATTCATTTCTGGCACACTTCCCTACCTGCCAATCATCTGTTTAGTGGGCAACCACTTGGAAAAATGCTATTGCATTAACAGATGTATGGATTTGGGAGAGCGTATTTTATTTTCCCAACTACAGCTGAACAGTAAGAAACATCTTCATTGACTTGTTACCTATGACACCCTGATCTGAAAGATTACAACTACATCATTTAATCATTCCTTCTAATGTTCATAATTGTGAAGTCATCTAGTTAGAATTTCCAGTTATTCATGTCCTTAGTGCTCATACTCCTCATTAGTCTTTAACTTTTTTTTTCTTGCCAGCAAGGTTTCCCAGCCTACCTCTGAGTTGTCTTTTTCCTTAATGACTGTGAGATTTAAGAAAAGGTCAAAACCCTGGTGTGGGAGAAAAAAAGTTTTTTTTTCTTTGCTGCCTAGAGGGAAACAGTATAGACAGTATAGCGTGTATTTGATGTATATACTACACCAAATATAACAAAAACTACAAAATGTGTCATTTTGTACTTGAGGTGTTGTAGAATACTCTGTTTACAGTATATGTGCTCAGTAGTGGTGTGCAAGAAAATTATTGTTTTGCTGTTCAATTCGTTATTTAAAATTGATTGCTTTGGTATTTCTTTTCTTTTTTTAATGTTTTGCTGCTTTTGTTTTTGGACTATTCTTCCATTCCTGTGTACTGGTTGCTGCTGTTTGTGGCTGCGAGGGATAATGGAAGTTCTCTGCACTGTTTCTTGGAAGACAGTATTTTCTTTTTCCATAGTGCCCTAGACACAGCATCAGCCTATAGTATTAGATGGCAAAATGGTAGCTACATGCAAAGATTTGCTGTATTTTTGTGGTGGCTAGTATTTTATTGAATATAAGAAGAACCCTGCTGGATCAGGCCAAGGGCCCATCCAGTCTAGCTTCCTGTGTCTCAAAGTGGCCTCACCAGATGCCTCAGGGAACACACAAGACAATATCATACTGTATACTGTTTCCATTCCATTGCATCTGGCATTCAGACAGAGGCTACCACTAAAACCCAGAGGTTGCATGTAGTCGTCATGGCTTGTAACCATAAACCTGTCCAAACCTCTTTTAAAGGCATCTAGGCCAGGTGTCATTGCAACATCCTGTGGCAAGGCGTTCCACAGTACTCAGGACCAACAGTGCATCTGAGCAGTTGCGTCACTAGCTCTGTCACGTGGAGGGGAGACGATACATATTGCATCATCGCCCCACCCCCTGTATTCCCGGAAGGCTAGGACTCAGGGAGGGCGGGACACACAATCGCACTGATTTTGACGCGTTTGTGCTCAAAGGATGCTTACACAGCCCTCTGGCTGCAAAAAAAAGCAGCCGCGGACCTCAAGAATTCTGCCGTGGCTTCTCCTTGTGAGGAGACCGTGGTTGGCACACGGGGACATTTGCTCCCCCCTAGCCCCGCGTTAGCGACGCCTCTGCATCTGAGGCTTTAGATTTTTTTAAAAGCAGAAAATATTGACTGGATATTTTTATATTTAATAGTTCATATGAATGGTATACTCCTGTGAACAGAATAAAACAAAAGATGATAATGCATGCAGTGCTGAGGCAGTATCTTTAATTACTTCTTTAAGTTGGTCACTGCTCCTAGAAGTTGCTGCTGCTGCAGACATCCTTCATCTCACAGGATGCTGCTTACCAGAATAGAAAATACACATGAAACTTAATCATGAAAAGAGCTGGTGAAAGTAATGGATGTAAACATTTTTTTCAATCAATCAAAACCTTTAATGGCATAAAAAAACCTGTACAGAATAAATACCAAAACTCGACCAACCCAACAAATACAAATGTCAAACAAATATATAGAATAACATAAAGTGACAGATTATAATAAGGGGAAAAATTAAAATAAATAAAATAAATAAAATAAGAAAATATCTATAATCCTTATCATTCACTTATACAGGGACAGAATTACAATAAGTGATGCGTCTGGTCCAGATTAGGTGAAGATATTTGGCAACCATCTGAGTATGACTCTCGTTTCCCCCATCCAAGAAAAAACAAACAGTGTCAGTATCTGACCTAAAAAAAGGGGGAATAGAATTGGCAACCAAAGCTGTTGACGCAGGTCATTGTAATGGGAGCAATGGAGAATCATGTGGGATAAAGACTCGGTGTAAGCGAATCACATGAACAAGCCTGGGAACACACCACTGATCTGCTAACGTAGAACATTTGAGGTGAATATGTTAAACCTTGCCAAGGTGAAGACTCTGCACACCGAAGGGATAGATAGAACGCTAAGGTAACTGGGGGCCAAATTCAAGCGCCAAGATAACTGGGAGCCATGAAAGACCCAAATGTAAGGGTGAACATGTTTTAAGGGCTGCCACATATAAATCCTGTTTTTCAATGTCAAATAGGCAGGTTCGAATGATTTTAAAAGCAGCTGACATAGATATATCCCCTATGAGATCAGGTGATAAACCAATGGAATGCAGTATTTTGTAAAATAAGGCTAAGCCCAGGGAGAGGGTGGAGTGAGATAAGATGTTTCTAAGCACAGTATTCTGCTCTGCAGCAAAACAGGCCCCCTAGCCAGAATTTCAGGAATCTGAGCCATGCCATGGTTTCAGTCTTATGCAGGCCTGCATCAAGACACAGCACTGCGTAAGGAACGCCACATGGGACCACAAAGAACTTATATAGAAAGCAGGACTGGACACGCTCAACAGTTGTTTTTATAGGACACATGTTTGGTGCCAGGGAGATTGCCGTGTATATGCCCATCTTAACAGTAGCTTCTTGCTAAAGATCAGTGATACTATCTATCTCAAACAGATAAAACAACAACAACAACCCATGAGCAAAATGTTTTTGAAATGTTTTGAAGAAGAGGGACAGCTGGGAGGTAATAGTTAGATACAGTATGTCCAAAATAGCTAGGAGGGTGGATAAAAGCTGAAGAGCTTTAACAGTAGCCAGGTGGCAGTCTGACTAAAATTTCATGCGTTTTGAAAGTAAGGGCTTGAATAGGAATGAACTAAAAGTTGGCTGTTGTGAAACCACTTAGACTACAATCCTATGCACACTTACATGGGAGTAAACTCCATGGAACACGATGGGAGTTGCTTCTAAGCAGATATGTATAGGATTGTGCTCTTAGACCCTTTGTTTAGCATGGGTTCTTCTATGATGTGAATGTATGAGACATGATCCTTGCGCCTTCTGGTTGCGCCAACCTCACTTGGTTGTCAGAAAGCTGGAATGAGAGTTCCTGTAAGATACTGAATCTTTGCTTCATTTTCCCCCTCATGATGGCATTTGCCAAGCGTACACCAGTCCTAGGAATCATTTGCCGGCGTCAATTGCTCCATTCCTTTCTCTATCCTTGAAGGATGGCTGAAATGTATCATTTCCCAGACTTGCCTATAACCCTCTTTCATGTTCTGCTTATTCCAAGCACAAAGGCGAAGAGCAGTATGGTCTATTTTCGAACCTGCCATGAATATTTATATGTTGCCTACATCTTTACAAATTAGAGAGCAGCAAGATGAATGAGAGCACTGAATCAGAGAAGACGTACAGTGTAATGCTGGCAGAAGTTTACTATCTCATTGCTATTTAAAACCTGATGACTTGGAGATGGAGGCAGTCTGCATCTTTTTCAATATATTTTGTGAATGTTCTCAAACATGGAGGATAAGATTGTATCATTTAGCTGCAGGGTGAGGGGTAGAGAAGAGATCAGATTTGATTTTGAGAGAGAATGAAGTTTTCAGAATTCTAATTACCCTTGTTTTGCTAATCTTTAACTTACCACCAATTTGGATACTTAAATCCTTTTCTTTCCATATATCGGAGAAGCGCACATGTAATTTCTCTTTCCCACATGAATGCATGTACACACATACAGAAAGCCACATGCGTGTGTGCATGCATGTGAATAGAAATCATATGTATTATCTTGGTGTAACTCTTATAGCTATGTAAGGTATGTATTATCTCCATGTTATGGCTGGGGGGCTCAAGTTGAATGGGAATGACTTGTTATGGAAGAGGTAAGAGTCAAACTAGGAAAGTCCTGATTTAGCACTCAGTTTTTTTAGCCACTGCTCTTCTCACTTTTTGACCACTTCACGATGATCTTCTGGATGTTGCCAGGTCCAACAAAACAGACCCGTTGCTCTTGTGTCAACAAGCCTTAAACTGATCTCTATTTTATATTTATTTTGCAGCAAGATACAAACAAGTTTTGTATTCGTTGAGCATCGCCTGATTTGGGATATATAGCCTGGAAAGGAACGTTTCAATGGTAGTCAAAGGGGCAAGAGGTAAATAATGTATGTCTGGAAGGAGGAGAATGTTTACCAGACTTATTGATATCGCACCATAAGCCCTTTCGAAGCTTATGATCATATCACACTTTCGAAGCAAATAGACTTGGATGACACATATCTTCCAAATTCTACAGAATACTTGAGGACAGGTCTGGTGCTGGTTTGGCGTAGTTGGACAGCTTCCAGAAGCTTATAAAGGGCAGTTTGCCTAGAGCCCTTTGAAACTTTGAACCAACCTTACTTGAGAGAGGCTAATTGCCTTTTATCCTGCTCTTAAGTAATTGTGCTGAACATACAAAAATGTGATAGTTGTTGTGTAAAAGCTCAGTCAGAAGACTTTTCATATTGCCAAAAAATTATGTCCTTGCATGATTTGCTATTCCCAATGACTAACTAGACATTGCATGCAGCAAGCGCTAGTATAGCATAGCAGCTGGGAGACTGAGCTGCAAATCAGGAAATCTCTGGTTCAAATAACAGCACATTTAAGAATGCACTGGGTGACAGAGACGATCCTGCACCCCCCCGTGGGGGGCAGATTTTCGCCGCCCCCCCAATAAAAATTAAAATAAAATAAAATAACACCCCCCCGGGGGGGGTTTCGGAGGTTTACGGGCTTTTTTACGGGGGGGGTTTCGGAGGTTTACGGGCTCAAGCAGGTAATGGTGAAGCAAATGGACAAGTGCTGAGGCGCCCCCACCCCGCCGTCGCCCCTAAGGTCGGTCAGTGCCCCCCAGGCAGGCACTGGAAGCTCCCCATAAAGGCAGGCAGCTGAGCGCCCCAAGGTACGCTGGACCGCTCTGTTTTGCAGCGCCGCGCGGTCGTTTTAACCTTTTTTTCCCTTCAGAGCTTCAGTTCGGCTTGCCGCCGAATTTCGGCGACAAGCAGCGGAGGCATAACAAATCCACCAAACCTCTGCGCCCCCCCCAGCCAAGCCTCTGCGCCCCGCCCTGGGGCCCTGGGCCCCCCCGCCCCCCTTGACGACATCTCTGCTGGGTGACAAGCCATTCTGTCTTGGGACTCTTCCCCATAATATGTAGAATAGAATACTGTACTATCCTATTTTACAGGATTCTTAAAGGATTATTGAATGTGAAATGCCTTGGTCAGTTAGGAGAAAGTGTTGATTTTATTAAAAAATAGTTTCCAAAGCCAGCAGATACACTGTATTTCACGCTTAAAACAATTTTTGGTCATATTTTTCTACGTTATTATATGGCTCAAATTCATTGATGCTTTGTTTGTATACACTGGAGAAGTGATGTGACAGTTGCAGTCCAATTGGAAAATAACTTTATAAAGAATGGCAATGGCCTTTCATATGGTAAAACTCTATCCCAGCTGCCCATTTAAAGAGTATATTGTCTATATTCAGCTGGATGTCATATAATTTTTTTTGGAAGTGTAACATGTTATTTCAGTTCTTTCCTGCCTAGATATTCAATATTTGTATCTTTTAAAATGTTGGCAAGTTTGGTATATTTTTTGTTTCCAAAGCACCATAAACCAGGTGCTGTGAGAACTGTTATTTATGTACAGTCGGCCTGAGTTATCCACAGGGGTAACATTCCGCCCACCCAGATAACGCAAAACCGTGGATGCTGGGGACCCCTTTAAAAACATTTTAAAAAGTAAAAATAAGTAAGAAAATGACCTTCCTTGCCTTTGCGCGGCAAAATCGCACTGTCTGGAAGGCAGTCTTCTGTGCTCCAGGAAGCCACTTCTAGGTCATGTGACCCAGAGCGAGGCATTAGAGGTTGGATATAGAGGTTGGATGGCCACCTGTCAGGGATGTTACAGTGGTTGCTTGCCTTGAGCCAGTGTTTGACTATGATTTCTAAGGCCCCTTCCAATTCTAACATTCAAATGTTTGGAAATGCCACATAAGTCATGAAGGTATACTTATTAGAGAGAAAGAATTGGTTGAATTTCCATACATGGTTTGGCAAATCTGACTTTTCTGTTGTGACCTTAATATGCAAACTACTAAATGGGAAAAATCATACCGTTGCAAAACCTGATGTTTGCTTTTACTGATAAAGACTTCTCTCAAACAGGATTGCAGATAGTAGGAAAGATGAATCTGTTGTGTCAGACCCCAGAGTTCAGGATAGCTATCACATGGCCATAGATCCTATCCCAGGGTGGGTCTGAAAATCTAAGAAATCTGTCAAGAGGCCTGTCTTTAATTCAATGCCACTATTTGCCAGCAAAGATCTATCCATACATTTAATAGGGAAAGTTTCATGCATCCCTATAAAAAGTTATTAAAGTTTAATGTTAATTAAAACATGAACATTTCTTGAAACTGCAATTTGGTTTTGGATCTGTGTACACATTTCTTAAATTTCATGTGGTCAGATTCAGTTAGGAACAAAAACACTTAAGAATCCTCATTCTTCTATTTCATCAGCTTCAATAACAGATGCAGGATATCATCAAAGGTTGGCCAGGTCGAGGGCCTGTGGCCGCACTAGGAGGCAGCAGACAGCCACTCCAGGACCACTGCGGAGGCTGACGTGGCCAGCTGGGTCCTTGGGCCACCCGAACCCTCATGAGAGTTCAAAGAAGCCCGGGGGGGGGGCAACAGTGGCGGCAATGGTGACCTATAAGAGGCGGGGCTGGGCACCACAGCTTCCAGCTTCAAATGGAGCCAGGCGGCTGCAGGAAGGGGCTGGAAGGAGCGGGCAGCTACCTCAGGAACGGAGGAGCTACTCCTCACCCTGGACCTGCCAGCCAGCCATGTCTGACCCTGGCAACCCGTGGAGAGAGGGGAGATGACTGAGGAAGTCCAATCCCCCACCGCACTGAGGAGGCTACCCCCTGGCAATCCCCCAGCTTGTCAGGGCTGTGGAAGTGAGTCCAAACCAAGTGATTCCACCTCCAGGAACAGACAGAGGCACAACACCCCTCACCCCTCAAGAGGAACCAGGCACACATGGCCTCTCCTCCACCTACTCCGCCAGAACCTGGGCAATAGGTGAGTTCTACCTAAACCGCCAGAGGGTGCAAGAGCATTCCCTTCCACCGCAGCATTCCAATGGGTTCGTCAGACTGACCTGAAAGAGAGAAGAAACTTGTGGTAGGACACATGGCCCCAGCCCAGTGATGGAAACTTGGGACTGTCTGAGTGTTAAAGCGCTTATGGGAATAAACTGCCCTTAAAGCACCACCAAGTGAATCTGTCTGGTTATGCTGACGGAAGGTTGATGAGAGAATGGAGTTTGCCATATCCCAGCAATCCTCATGGGATGTCCTTCCTGCCCCCAAACCTGGGGCACAGGGGGGCACGGATATGACAGGGTCCAAGCCCAGAAGAGGGCCCAGCAGGCCACCCTGAATCCTCAAGACCAGTGGCAGTTTCCAATCCACCATCAAGATGGGTGGAAGGCACCCTGGGGGGGAGCAGTTCAGGGCCTTGACCCAGCAATCTGGCATCGGCACTGAATGGAAGCACTGGAAATTGATTCCTTCTATTATTTAAAAATCAGCAGCAGGTAGTTTTAATCTCTCACTGTCTCTCACATGCATAATACAAAAAATCTCCTTGGCATTTTAATATATACATCCCCATAGCAACCAGGCACAGTGTATTTCAAGTCTCGCTACTTTCCATTCTCCGTCTGATAATGTAGACCACAACAGGTAAGTCTTCTTCATATTGATTCTTGGATTTAGTTTTACACTTTCTGAACACCTATATTTTTCTATGTTCATTTAGAGCGGTGGTTCCCAAATGTTTTTTGGAGGCACCACTCTCTTGGTTCCATAAACCCACCCCCAGTCAGCGACGGATCTCTGCCCCCACGAGGAGGGGCCCACCGACGCGACGCCACCCACGTGACGTCAGCGCGTGGCTCCAATTCCCCCCACCGTTTGGCTTTCTTTTTGGAGCCAAACGGTTCCCGGGAGGGCCAAAACGCAGCCGTCTCGGCTGCAAAGAAACAACGGAAAAACGAGTAAGCAGTCCACAAAATTGCGCCCCCCCTGAGGCGGCGCCTGGGGCCCAGGGCACCAGGGCCCCCAACCGAATGATGCTTCTGTCCCCTGTGCCCCTTCCCCTCCCCTATAAAAAGCATTGTTCAGAATAATGGTTCGCCTGATCCACTAAGGAAGCTAACAGTAAAATTGAAAGCAATAACAATTGCACATTTATTCAAAATCTTATTAAGACTGTTTAGTTTAATTTAGTCAAAATTGATGAGCTTGATCTAGTGAAATCTGATAGTAATTTAGCAAGGATCTTAGACATCACATTTAGTAACTACTTCATTGTTCAGTAAATTCTTAATGTGATGGATGGGCGTCATGAAGTGATACCTGTTTCCCAATGTCTGGTCTAAAATCACTTAGCAGGAGTCTTAAATCATCGTGTTGATTGATCACACTAGACCACAAGTTGGTTGACCACACTAAAACCACATTCCACCAAATATGATGTTGGAAATGCAATGTTCTTAACCACTGTCCATAATGCTAGATAGTGATAAGAAATTCCCTTCTGCAACCAAAAAATCTTGGTATGATTTCTAAACTTTGGCTTTAGCTCAGTGTCATTTTTGGAGCTCAATTAGTTCTTCCTCCAATATCCCAACTTCCTCAGTATCTGAAAATGCATTTATCACCCAATCTGGAATTTCCATTGAAAGAAGATCTTCAAATTGCTCAGAGATGTCTTCATGCTGCATATCCAAATGGTGACAAAAACGTGCAGATCATCATCTTGTATCCCACCTTTCTCTTCTAGCTCAGACAGGCTCTGAAATTGGTGTAGCTCGCAATAGCCTATATTCTGCTTAAATAGAATTAACTTTGAAATAAACCTAGAGATGACAGATTTGGCCTTAATAAGATTGACCTCATTTCCTTACAACTGCAAATTCATTTCATTGAACTTTGCAAAGAGTTCTGATAAATAAGCAATGTCATGCCTGATCTCTCATAGTCTGAGAAAAGCATTTGAATCTTCAAAAAAATATTCATAAGTGTCAAAATGGTTCTCAAGTGTCTCACATAGTTGCATTTTGATAGCCAACAAACAAGCAAATGAGCAAAATTTTCATCATTCTCATCACAGCGTTCCTGGACTAGTTGATCATTGGACAATGATGAGCTTGAGATTTAATTTTATTCACTGCAGTAATGACAATGTGTAATGACGTGCAGGTGACCACTGAGGGTTTTTTTGCAACCAGATGTTGGCAATGAATGATGCAATAGATGGTAAAGATATTTGGCACTGCTTTTTTCAAGTAACCAGCACACCCGTGGTAGCAACCTGTCATTATGGTGTGCCATCAGTTGCACAAGCAAGTATGTTAGTGAGCAGAATGTCCTTGTCTTTGAAGAACTGCTGAATAACATGAAATGTTGACTCATATTTAGTATCTGTTTTTAGTTGCCTTGCAAATAACACTTGAGCCAAACATTCATTGTTTATAAAGTTTACATAAGCAAGTAGCAAAGGTTCATTGTCTGGCAAAGTTGACTGATTCATTAATTTATTTAAAGAATTTATATCCTGCCTTTCTCCTGACAGGGCAACCAAGGTGGCTTACAACGTTAAAACAATATTAAAACAATTCCAAAACAATTCAAACAAGTAAAACAAGACTCGCCTCAAGACTCAATGACTCGTTGTAGACATTGAGTTTATGGGATTTTCCGTCATGTTGAAATAGAAGATAAAAATAAAGAAATACAAATACTAAAACTTGCCTGGAGAGATTCCTTTCAAACTCGGTTCAAAGATGTTATAGTAACCGCTTCTCAGGATTGTCCAAAACAGTCAAGCACAAATACTTCTTTAAGATCTGCTTTACATTTCATCCCAACTTGGGACCTTATCAAAAGCTAAAAGAACACTCAGCGGCGTGCTGATAGCTGGACCTGAACTTCTAGAGCACTGCTACCTTTTTAACAAGAGAGAGGTCCAGAAAATGCATGGGAACAGCTTAATTGGATAATTGGAAGCAAAGAGTCTGCTTCCGCATTGACCGAACATAACCCTTGGCGCTCGCACTGTCAGTGTGTTTGTCTCAAACACAGACGTCAAGAAACATAAAAAATACAAGCGAAAGGCACACAAGCATCAAACACATCCCAGCACAATTGAGAAAAAACAGCTAAGCCAGGTATGTGCTGGGATGTGTTTGATGCTTGTGTGCCTTTCGCTTGTATTTTTGATGTTTCTTGACGTCTGTGTTTGAGACAAACACACTGACAGTGCGAGCGCCAAGGGTTATGTTCGGTCAATGCGGAAGCAGACTCTTTGCTTCCGATTATCCAATTAAGCTGTTCCCGTGCATTTTATGGACCTCTCTCTTGTTAAAAAGGTAGCAGTGCTCTAGAAGTTCAGGTCCAGCTACCAGCACGCCGCTGAGTGTTCTTTTAGCTTTTGATAAGGTCCCAAGTTGGGATGAAACGTAAAGCAGATCTTAAAGAAGTATTTGTGCTTGACTGTTTTGGACAATCCTGAGAAGCGGTTACTATAACATCTTTGAACCGAGTTTGAAAGGAATCTCTCCAGGCAAGTTTTAGTATTTGTATTTCTTTATTTTTATCTTCTATTTCAACATGATGGAAAATCCCATAAACTCAATGTCTACAATTGTAACAAGTCATGAAAATCTACATGCCACTCAATGACTCGCCTAAAAAAAAAAATACATTTGATTAAAAAAGCCAGCCCACCATGAACAAATGCCAACCTAAATAAAAATGTCTTAAGGCCCTGCCGAAAGATCTCCAAGGAGGAAGCCTTCTTAATTCCAAGGGGAGGGAATTCCACAATCGAGGTGCCACCACCAAGAAGGCCCTATTCCTTCCTGCCATACCCCCTCACCTCCGTCAGTGGCAGCACGGTTAAAAGGGCCCCCCTGGTGACCTCAGAGGATGGTTGGATTATAAAGGAGGCGGTCTCTCAAGTACCCTGGTCCCAAGCTGTAAAGGGCTTTAAAAATCAAAACTAGCACTTTGAATTATGCCTGGAAACAAACCGGCAGCCAGTATAGCGGCTGAAGCTATGGCCTGCCTGAGTCGAACCAACAAGCCCTGGTGTGGCCTCATTCTGCACTACTTGCAGTTTCCAGACAGTGTTCAAAAGCAGACCCATGAAGATCACATTGCTGTAATCTAAACCCCTTGGAATCAGGTGGAAAGGAAAGGAGAGAAAGAGCTGGGTGTCATCAACATATTGATGGCTACCCCCCCCCAAAAAAAAAAAAAATCTCCGGATGACCTCAACCAGTGGCTTCTTATAGATATTAAACAGCATGGGGAATAAAATCGACCCTTGTGCCACCCCACACCTCAAAGGCCAGGGTGCTGAACAAGCATCCCCCAGCACCACCTTCTGGGAGCAGAAGACAGTGCCTCCAAGCCCCAACCCAGCCAGTCGACCCAGAAGGATGGTTTTTCCCCCCTTTTTCAAGCAGCTGCTGCACCCCGCTGCACCCCCAGGGTGGCAGCTGCTTCGTGTGCAGCCCCCAGGCCCGGGGGGCATTATCGCATTCTTGGCAGCCATGATGGCGAGCAGGAAGAGACTAGGTAGGTGTCTCTCTAGGATGCACGTGCACCTAGTCTCGCTGGTGTTGTCGGTCCTCCAGAGTCCTCTCTAGGGTCCGGAGGAACAACCAGCGAGACTCGCCCTCATGGCTGCCGAAAATGCGACCGAGCAGCCGAAGGAGGAACGAAGTAAGTACGCTCGCCCCCGCGCCCGGTCGATAATGCCCCCATGGGCCTGGACCCCCCCCCCCCGGGCTCAACACACGTTTTTCGTCACCATTGCACTAGGCATCTGGGGCCCTGCCACTTCATCGTTTGCAGCTCCTTGGTAAACCAAGGTGCCACTCTGACTCTGCAGATGGACAGAAGATGCTCAGGAGTGATCTGATCCAGAGCCTTGGTCATCTCCCCATTCCAGAGGTCAACCAGGGCACTAGGTGAGTTGCCAGCTGTGGCAATGGGAAAATCCCCCAGACTCCTCAGGAATCCATCTGGATCCATTATCCTCCAGGGACAGACCATACAATGTGGTTCCCCACCCCTGCGGAGGCGACAAGCTGCAATAAGCCTAAATCCCACCAGAAAGTGATCTGATGAAAGGGATGAAAGACCAGAATATGAATGTCACTTTTAATGCCTACTAATCATATTTACTAAGCTGTTTCAAAATTATTATAAAATTAAAGTAGGTCTCTAACCCCAACCATTATGTGCCAATGGTTTTTTTTTTTTAATTAACCACTATTTATAAATTAGCATTGGCTAAAAACATATTAGATGTACAGAAAATGGAGCTGTTTTATGTTATCATCAAACCAGTCTGCTGTAATGATGCCTGATTCACCTCTGCTTGGTTCAGGCCATTTCAATTTTATCTAGTTAGAAGGCATGATTATTATTATTTTTTCAACCCAGTCATAGGTGATACAGGTGTTTGGAGTTAATAGAACACAAAACTGCTCTAATGGCAAAGAGAAAAATATAAGTGTGCATTCCTGCAGCCCACTTCTAATTTCTTTACCATAATTAATAGATGGTACTTAATATACTTAATATACAGTACTTAAAGTGCTTAATGGTACCTAATATAAAGTGGGCCCTCCCCATCCTCATGTTAGCCATCCACTGATTTGACTCAATGCGGATGGCTAACCCTGGAAGTAGAGACCCACTGGGAGCAGCGGATGATGTCACAGCACCGTATTTTTCAGCTGTGCTGAGTCTGCCACCCACTTCTCGACTCCCGCGCACCTTCTAACTACTCTGCGTGTAGTGCTCCAAACTGCTGCAAACAGTTTTTTTAAAAAGGACTGTTTTCACAACACAAAACTGGAAGTCACTTTTGGCCACTTTAAAAACAACAACAACTTTTGCAGCAGTTTGCAAATACCAGAAAAGCATGAAGCCCCAGCAGGGTAAAAAAGGTTTTTGTTTTTTTTTTTCTCTATCACCATTCTCTCTCTGAAAAGTCACATGAAGCATGGAATTTTCCAATGGACCACAGTTTATGTGACAGTCCAATCTGGACCCATGGCATAAATATCCACAATAAATATTGTGATATCCTGCCATCAAAGGCAAAATAAATTCTGTTTGGGATGAACTGGATAAAGGATCCTGGATACCCAAGAATGTCCTGCCAACATGAGACCCAATATCATCCTAGTTTGGGGAGTTACAGCAATTAACTCCCTTACAAAGCTCCAGACTTCATTTCTCCTATCTATCCCCCATTGTCCCTAGATGTTGGCAAACAGGTACATCGAATCAGGAAATTAGGGGATGAGGAGGTTACCAGGAGTTTTGGAGGGGTAGGTGACACCTGGGGTAGGTGGAAGGAAAGCTATGGCAAACTTAGACAGCATAATAAAAAGCAGAGATATCACCATGCCAACAAAAGTTCGTATAGTCAGGGCGATGGTGTTCCCAGTAGCAATGAATGGTTGCGAGAGTTGGACCATAAGGAAGGCTGAGCGCCGAAGAATAGATGCTTTTGAACCGTGGTGCTGGAGAAGACTCCTGAGAGTCCCTTGGACTGCTAGGAGATCAAATCAGTCAATCCTAAATGAAATCAACCCTGACTGTTCCCTGGAAGGACAGGTACTAAGGCTGAAACTCAAATATTTTGGCCACCTAATGTGAAGAGAGGACTCTCTGGAGAAGACTCTGATGCTGGGAAAGATTGAAGGCAAAAGGAGAAGGGGAAGGCAAAGGATGAGATGGTTAGACAGCATCACCGATGCAACGAACATGAAAATGAGCGAACTCAGGAAGATAGTGGAGGACAGGAAGGCCTGGCGGGATATGGTTCATGGGATCACGAAGGGTCGGACACGACTTAACAACTGAACAACAACAACAGGTGACACCTGAGCTAAGCAAGACACATTCACTCCATGTGCAAAAATATGGGAATTCTTCCGGTTTGACTCTTGCTTCACTCTGTACTGGTATGTAAGTGAGATTTCTGTTGTGAGGTGTTAAGGCACCACCCCCTCCACTTCAGTGCCCATGCCAAACAGCAGGTGCAAGGAAAGTTATTCTGCATTCTTGCTATCTTCCCTCACTAGAGCTGATCACATTTGTCTCCCCCTTTCTGTTTCTAACATCTCCCTCTCTTTCAAAGCAGGAGCATTTGTAGTTTTCCATCTTTCTCTTATTAATGTAGAGTGGAAGTCAGGTTTCTCCAACAGTTCCTTGTTGCACTGGGCCTGCAAACCCATCCATAGGCCTCTGAAAGGCTCTACCAATCGAGCAGGAGTGACATCCGGTTTCACTTCTGGTCAATTGGTAGAGCCTTTCAGAGGTCTTGTGTGGTGCAATGAGGAAAAGGCCTTCAGAGGCCTCCCCACCTGAGGCGTGGTACCTGGGGCCCTATACCCCCCGGGGCCCCTTAGCTACACCACTGCATTGACTGGAAGGGAAAGGAAAGGAAACACCAATTAGCAGCTTTTATTCAGATGGTTTGTTCCTCCCTGAGAGGTCTGAACTGTCAATTACATTGTTTTTGCCTGTCCTCACCCTAACTGCAAGGAAGCTACTGTCCATATATGGAAGAAAATGGTCCAGACAGCTAGATACAAAGAAAAGAAGGTGGTGAGAAGCAAAACAAAGCAGCCCACCATCTCGAACTGCTTTGGATGGCTTTGTTTTGGTTTGGAGTGCTTTGG
Organism: Plestiodon gilberti rubricaudatus; assembly: GCA_026170595.1. Lineage (NCBI taxonomy): Eukaryota > Metazoa > Chordata > Lepidosauria > Squamata > Scincidae > Plestiodon > Plestiodon gilberti. Next base: position 249,787,849 of record JANXHW010000001.1, on the reverse strand, counting down.
AGGATTACTTCATCTAGGGCTCTTTCTGAAGGGGCTTTTTGTAATCAGCAGCAGGCTCAGGCATCAAGCGGCAGCGACGTTTTGTACTGGGGAACCGCTGTTGTATATGCGGATTGTCGTTAAATGAACCGTTGTTAACCGGGGGACACCTGTACTTAGCTTGAACTTGTTTTATCCCCTGTCTTGTTGGATGGGTGTTTTTGATATGAGAATATTTCTGGTAGGATCATCCACATTTCTTTATAAGCAGTGACAGAACCCAGAAGAGCAGTTGGCAACATCCCTCAGCTTCAGAGATTGGAGACAAAGAAGCGGGACACACCTGATTCTTAACTCTTGGTCTCCCCGCTGGCACAGCAGGAAATGCTTGCTCTGTATCTTTCCATTGTGCCTTCTGTGAAGTGGGTAAGGAAAGCCCTTCATGGATTACTGTTATCTCCAGTGCAGAACAAAAATCATGCAGTTTCCTTCTCTGTCACAAAAGCATTTGCCACAACTCCACTCCCAGCTTTGGGCTAGGAACGTGAAGTGAGTCTAGCTGGATCAGAAATATCTTTACATCTCCATGTTGAAAGCTGTTAGGGACTCCCAGGGCAATCTTTTTAAGCATCCTGGCTTCCTTAAAGTCTGTGCTCAGTGCCTTTAATATATTTTTCTCTCCACTGCACTGAACATGTTTGGCAGGGCCTTCAGAACTCCTGCCAGGCTCAATGTGACTAAAGGTATAGGAAGAAAAGCATGAGTGTGATGAGTGTATGCACAAGCACTTATGCAAGCATCGGGTGTTTTTATTTTGTGTTTCCAGCTAAGACAACCCTGATGATGGGGATGATGTCACAACAGCCTTTGTATCAGTGCATGCATTTTATTTGCTTTCTTCCAAGAGTAATTTGACAGCCTTGACATTGTTAAATATGTGTGAATACAAATTTTGGCGGGCACTAATAAAGGAAAGAAGGGGCATGGACTGTAGGAGATATAGGTGTATTCCTTCCAGTACATGCCTCTGAGGAATACAGCATCCGAACTACGATCCAGTTTTGCTAGCTAAAGGGGATTCTTACCACTGAATGTACATGTGCCAAAGTACATGTAATCTTGATATATGTCCATCATGGGCACTATCGGATAGTGGTTTTTACATCCTTATTGAAACAAGACACAGTCTTGCTTATCCTAACATTATACAGTACATTAGTTCTATCAACAGTGAGCATATTGAGACACACACACCCGTTTTCCCCCTCTGTTATATTGGAATAGTGCTAGTGCTGCAAGATATGGGCTTGCGGGAATGTTATTCGTGTTACGTAGGGGAAAAAAAGATTAATCTACAGAAATCCTAAATCTCAAAAGCTATGTTTGCCTAACATCCCAATACTATCCTTCTCCCCCACTGGTGCAGCCGTGCCAAAAACAGGCATAATGTATCCAACGGTGGGGGGGGGAGGATCAGGTTACAGGTATCTTGTTATCTTGTGTGCTCCCTGAGGCATCTGGTGGGACCACTGTGAGATACAGGAAGCTGGACTAGATGGGCCTTAGGCCTGATCCAGCAGGGCTCATCTTATGTTCTTATGTCAGGAGGCTTTGGAGCAGAAAGGGGATTTAAATTCCATTACACCTCTGTAAGCCTCACGCCCCACAATGGATCTCCTCTGACCTGCACCAGAGATTTTGTTGGCACAAGTCCAAGAAGAGAAAGGGGATAGGGATGCTCCTGCTGGAGGGGATAGGATCCAGCATGCACCGCCAGATCCACCCCTTCCCACAGCCTCCCTGCCCCCATTACACCCTCTCACCTTCCCCTGCTGTGCAATGCACTTACCTGCCTCTCTATCTTACCTGGTATGGCGGGCGGCCAGCATTCCTGCAGTGCCTGCTCCAGTCTTCCTGCTGGCACTTGGGCAGCACACTACTCTGCACACTGCCGGAGTGCCCTTTATGTCTACTTCGCAGCAGCTGCTGCCAGCAGAACATGCGTTCCAGTAGCGGCTGGGCTCAAAAGGACTGGGCCATTAGACTATGAAATTTACATTGACTAGTTTGACAGCAATATAAGGACTTTAAGGCACAAGACAAACTGTGTAGATTTGCTATAGAATCTGCTAGTGCATTGTTATTAAAGATGAGAACTCTGAAAAATCAAGACCTCTACCATTCTTAAAACCTGTTGTGTCTTTCAGTACAGGCAACAGTTCTGTCTTGCTGATTCTAACAATGCAATGTAAATATCAGCCCTGCTATAGCAAGTCACAACTGCAAGCTTTTCATCTGTTCTGTTGGTGTTACTGAGCTAAGGGGTTCACCTACTTAAGAAGCTTCGAAGAGAATATGACAGCCTACAAATTCCTGAAGGATGAAGTTATGGGAATTTTAAGATTCAGATGCTCTATTTCTGTAATGATAGGCTTAACACATGCAAGCTCCTGTACCCAAAAAGCATGCTGCCTGAATTTATAATCCCATGATAGAGAAAAACATAGGAATGACTCTGTAATATTTATTTATTTTTCACATTTTTATACCGCCCTTCCTCCAAGGAGCTCAGAGTGGTGTACATATTTCCTCCCCTCTTTTTTGTCCTCACAACAACCCTGTGAGGTAGGTGGGGCTGAGAGATAGTGACTGGCCCAAGGTCACCCAGGAAGCTTCATGCCTGAGCGGGGATAACTACATGAAAAGTGTAGTCTGGAAGGGTCTGCAGGAAGTGCAGATAAGGAAGGGCAGGTGATGTAGGGAGAACACAGAGAGAAGGTTTCATCCTAGTTGTTCTTCCTCAGGAGGCCTGATTAGAAATGCAGATGTGAGCCCCAACGTACTAAAAATGTGGATGGGAAAATGAAAATTATTTAACAATGGAAATTAGAACATAAACCATTAAAGCAATATATCTATGAATGTTGAGTAAATGTGTTGTTATTGTTCCTTTTAGTAAGGAGTAGTAGCAGATGTGATAAATTCTGCCTAATTTGCATTCATACCACAGGCAGTTTCAGTGGTCGGTTTATGCCTCCCCCCCCCATCTGTGTATTGAAAAATATAATTAAATGGTCCTACAATTTGATTAATAAGACATCCACAAATATTGATATAATTGAAACTGATTTAAATATGTGTAATGATTATGCTTAACAAATACAGCCATCATAAGTGAAACATTACTGTAGATGTCATACACATTTATCATATTATTGTATATGATTAATAATAGGATGCATTCAAAAATGTATGAGAGAGAACCCATTTTTCATTAAAAAGTATCTTTGTGTGATCTACGTTCCTTCAATTATATGTGCCAGTTTATACATATTTGATTCCTGGTGTTAGTTCTCTTACTGCGCAATCCTGTCTAGAAAATAGATGGGTCTAAGCACGTTTGCGGCACCCGGTGAGTAGGCAACACCGAAGCCGGTGCCACTGTACTCGCCCCAGATCGTCCAGTTTCCTGTATCTCACAGTAGCCCACTGTATCCTGTTGTCATTCCCTTGCATCTGGCATTCGGAGATAGGCTATCTCTAAAACCTGGCGGTTGCATATAGTCATCATGGCTTGTAACCTGGTATGGACTTTTTCTCCATAAATCTGTTGAATTCCCTTTTAAAGAAATCTAGGTCAGGTGCCATCATCACATCCTGTGGCAAGGAGATCCACAGGTTAATTACACGGTGGGTAAAGAAATACTTCATTTTGTCTGTTCTAACTCTCCAGCTGGTCAATTTTAGTGGATCTCCCCTGGTTCTGGTGTTGTGCAAGAGGAAAGATTTCTCTCTATCCATCCCATGCATAATTTTATGTCTCAATCATGTTTCCTCTCTGGCACCCTCTTTCTAGACTGAAGAGCCCCAAATATTGTAGCCTTTCCTCATAAGAGAGGTGCCCCAGCCAACTAATAATTTTGGTTGCTATCTTCTGCACCTTTTCCAGTTCCACTATATCCTTTTTGAAATGTGGAAACCCAAACAGAACACAATACTCCAGATGTGGTCTTACCACTGATTTGTACAGTGACATAACAACATTGGCCATTTTATTCTCAGTCCCTTTTTTAATTATTCCGAGCATGGAATTGGCTTTCTTCACAGTCGTGGCACACTGGGTCAAGACTTGCATTGGGCTGTCCACCCCCCAAGATCTCTCTCCTGACCTATCACAGACTTCTCAGAACCCATCAGCGTATATGTACAGTTTTAATTTCTTGCCCCAATGTGCATTATTTTACCAGGAGCATGCCAAAGGGGGGGGGGAGTGTGGGTCGCACCAGGCACCACCCTCGGAGGGGGTGCCACCATGCACTGCCTGAGCCCCACTTGGCAAATTTCGGCCTTCTCCTGGCACTGGCGCTTCATGCTCTCGCCAGTGAGCATGTTTTCGCTGTGTTTTGGCGAGAGCATGAGATGGCTAGGGCTGAAGATCACCGAACAGGGGTGGTCCGAAGGCAGGCTTTTTGCATTAAAAGCGATGCGGAAAGTTCAGAAGGTGACATGTTTACGTCATTACGTCACCCCGACCTTCTGGAATGCTGGCTCCTGCAGATAAGCACTGCACAGGGCGGCTTCCCCCTAGGCTTGCTCCTGTACCTCTTCCATTTTGCTGCTCATTCCCCCAGTTTAGAGATATCCTTTTGGAGCTTCTCACAATCCCTTCTGGACTTCACACCCAGAGACATTTAGTGTAATCTACAAATTTGGCCACCTCACTACTTATCCTCAACTCCAGGTCATTTATGAACACTGATCCTTGACCAAGACCGATTCTTGGGTCATCATACCTCTTTTCATCTCTCTCCACTGTCAAAATTGCCCATATACGTGCACTCTGTTTCCTGGTCTTCAGCCAGTTCTTAATCCATAAAACGACCTGCCCTTATTCCCTGACTGTGGAGTTTTCTCAGGAGCCTTTGGTGAGGGTCTGACTAGTGCCTCCTGAAAGTCCAGATATATAATATCAATGGGTTTGCCACAAGAATACACAGAAAGGAGGTGTGTGTGTTTCCCCCCTCTTTCTCTCCTTTCTCCATTGATCTGATGTGCTGTTGCAGTGTGCTGTAGGGATGAAAGGTGTGCTGTTGCAGTAACTTTGGGGGAGGATCACAACTCCCAAGAGACTACAAATCCCACTGCTGTTCATATTGCCACCACATTGGTAAATACAGGTACAGAGCAGAAGAGAACATATTTTTGGGAGGAAAGTGTTTTGACAACAGGCTGGCTGGTGTGGAGGGCTGACAGGAAGGGGGAGTAATTTACTGAACATTAGATTTGCTCAGAAATGACTTGAGTTCTTTTCTGGTTTGTGGGAGAAGAACTCAGATCATATCTAAATCAATCAGAAGCAAGCAGGAGAGAATTTGCCCATTTCTATATATAACACCCACACCCACACAAATAATATAATCGTACCAGACTGTGTAAGTATTCTAATAGACAATTCAAGGGGTTTAATGACAGAGAACAAGTGATTGCAAAACAATTATAATACAGAGCATTTGCATAAAAGAGCAATCCATTCAGATGTCTTCAAAATCTGCTTTTTGATTGCATTCTTTCTGGTAATATACTTTGTTTTAGCAAATCCTGTCCTATTTTAGGTGTGAACCTTGACACTCATTTCAGCCTTGGGAAAATTATGTTAGTTCTGATAACCATATGGTTTGGAGTCGAAGTCCTCCACAGCTGATGATGTTGTCCTCGGTTTTATAAGAAACAATATGCTAAATTCCCATCTGTGTGTTTTCTGTGGCTTACACGCTTAGTTGGGGGAAGCTGCTGGTAGTAAACAAAGAGAGCACTTTCAATAGGCTAGCTAATGATCCCTGCTCCACAGTGACCCACTATTTCGACATTTTGAGTATGCCTTTGCTCAGAGCATGAAAACGAATGCATGCAGAAGTCCAGGAGTTCAAAGGCCAACGGATTAGCCTAATCTCAATATGCCTCAATTTGTCTAAACCCTTGATTTATGGCCTTTCATGAAAAGGTCAGAATCAGCCAGACTTCTCATTGTGGTCCAGCTCTCTGTTCTTGAACGCTATCAAGTTTCTTTGGTGTAAGCCCCAACCACAGTGGGCTTATTCTATCAAATGACTGTGACTATTTTAAAATGAGTTGCACTCTGTGGAGTGCTCTGATAATGTGGGTAATAAGTAGAAGAAGCTTTTGAAGGTTAAAGGGAAATGTTCAGGGAAAGTTAATCTGGTTAGCAGGGGACAAAGAGCCATCTGTAGCATGTTCGGTTCACAGGAAAGATAGTAAAATGTTTTTCTTCATCTGGGCATTTCTAGAGGATAGGCTTAGAGCACAATCAATGCACACCTGCTGCACATTTGTTGAGGAGATCCAAACATCTTCTCACAAGGTAGTGGTGCTTCTGTTGTGTTCTACAATGTTGTTTTCCCAGCAGCCAAACTGCAATTTTTCCCTGAGTTGATATGTCAAATGCAATTGTTAATGTTGTGTGGAATACAGTGAAACATTACTAAGCACCTATTGGAAAGTATATTTGACATCATATGTATTGACTGATGTAGTTCCCCTCTCCCTTTTTAAACTTCCTTTTTTTTTTTTTTTGTTTGTTTTAGGGATTCCAGTTCTCCTTTATTGCACCCAATCTTAAAAACAGAAAGAAAAGATCAACATGAACAAGGCTCTTTCCCCACTACAGGGAGTGCCCTCGCCCCTAACCATCTTGTGAGCGCTTCTTTTTTTCTTTTTAAAAAGTGTTTTTTTTTAAAAGTGCATTCACTATATGAATGCAATGACCACAGTGCCAACACACAAGTTAAAATTAGCTAACTGATTTTAGCAAGTACAGATGTTTGGACTTCATTTTGGAGTGTTGCCAAAAACATATATCTTGTTACAGGATTTCATAAGGGTCTTCAATTGGACCAACTCTTCTGTCTAGCAGATTACTGGCTGGTAACTCAGGATCCCAGTGATATCCCATTGATGCTGCCTTAATAGCTTCAGTTACTTCCTTAATGGGGAACTATCCTAGTAGAAGGAGGTGCAATCAGTCTTGTAAAACCCTCTTTCTATATTTCATTTGAGATGAGGGGCTGAGAGTTGTAACTTGCCTCGTTGGCGCCCGGTTCAGGGGGGAAATTGTCGCCCCCATACAGTAAAGATTGCCGCGGCCTACTGGCCGCGGCGCGCTCCCGGCAGGGGGTGCGCCACGATCCTTGAGGGAGGGCGACCTCTGGGAGAGGGGGCGACCCGGCAGGACTCTGCACCGGGCACCCCCCCTCCCGGAAACCCGGTCGGCTTACCTCCTTTCGCGACAAGCGCTGCTGCTGTCTTCCTTCTTCCTGACGGAGAGAGAGGTCCATTGGGGTGAGCCCGCCGGCGGCGCGAACTTCCGCTGAAGGAGTCCGGCGGCGGCGGGGAATTGAAGGCACACACACACTCACTTCAGCGGAAGTCAGTGTGTGTGTGCCTTCAATTCCCCCCCGCCGCCGGACTCCTTCAGCGGAAGTTCGCGCCTCCGGCGGGCTCACCCCAACGGACCTCTCCATCAGGAAGAAAGAAGACAGCAGCAGCGCTCGTCCTCGTCACTCCATGTGAGTGTGTGCGCCGCCTCGAGTCCGACTCAAGTCTCTCAGACTCGACTCGGACTCGAGAGACTCGAGTCGGACTCAAGTCTCTCGAGTCGGACTCGAGTCTGGCGCAGGCACCGCGGCTTCGCCCGCGGCGCCCCTGCAGCGGTGGGCGCCTGGTTCAGCTAAACCACGCGCTCCACCGTAGTTACACTAGTGGACTGATACCCTTCTAATTCCTGCAACAAAAGAAGTGGTTTTCCTAGTAACTTTGAGTGAAACCAGCAGAGCTGCTATGAGAAGGAGGCAGATGGCAAGAAAGAAGGTTGCAATAGTGTCTTTTAGGTTGCAATAGTGTCTCTCTGGGGAACTGATCTACTGTGTTGTTGATTTTAGGAGTGCTCTGTTATCTACTTCCATTCAATTCTCAAATGCTTTGTAAATAAAGCAAATACTGTATTACAAAGGGGCCATAGGCTTTCAGTGATCTCTCCTCCAGGAGAAACCAGAATCCAGTTGACACTGTCTCTGAAACTTCACACCACTCAAAGTGAAGAGCATACCTAACAATATGATTTTGATGATACTTGACTAGGTTATTCCCCCCTCTCCCCCCGCCCACTGGCCCTGGATGGCGCTAGCTTGAATGTAGTGCTAAAAATAAATGCCCCAATTAAACACAGTTAGTTGTAATTAAGCCCATTGATTACACTGGTCTAAGTATACTTAACTTGCTCTTGGGTAGTGGCCAAATGGATTTTGGATTGGCCAAATGGATTTAAGGTCAGTGCCTCAAATAAAGCCTGTTCGCCATTTTTGGGTCTGTACTGATATTCCCTTAAGTGGTTGGAAAGCTTCTTCATTACCTTAATATGTTACATTGAGGCTCAGATTACATATTTTGCAATATAATCCTTAGCTGCGCTCATTCTGAATTCCATAAAATCAGTGGGCTCTGGGTTTTTCCCCAACTTTCACATTCTGTATAGAAAAGGAAAATGTCATATCTCACTACCACTTTTCATTTTGTCATTGAAAGTGACAAAATTGCATCCAAATGAGTTTCTTTAGACACCATTCTCTATTTTACTGACTTACATTTGTTCTCTCTTCAGTTTAGAAAATATGTAGGCATTGGCAGTGTAAATGGGTGGGTGGATAAAGAGTGTACCACTGGTGGTACTAGTGCCACAGGTTGGGAACCCCTGCAGTATATCATCATCACAGCCATCAACAGTTTTGCCTGGCAAGGATGGATTGGAGATCAATGTGGAATGAAAATGAAGCATGTGCAGTCTGCAGGGCTTAGAATATTACATGAATAGGTTGCAGTATTGGTCCTGGTTGACCACTGCAGAAAACAGCATACTGGACTAGATGGGCCTTTGGCCCAATCCAGCAAGGCTCTTATGTACTTTTTCAACACTACCAGGTGAACATGCAATACCTGGTTGTTCGTTTGAGAGCAAAAGGAATTTTGTGTTGTGTTGCATGCAAATAAATTTGAGACTGGAGTCTTAGTGAATTATAAGCCATACCATACTTATCACTCATTCTGTTGTGCTTAGTTTTGAATAGGCGACAAAATAAAGCTAATGGAATTGATAGTGTGATATTTGCCACCTTTTGCAGAAAGAAAGAACGGAATTGACAGTTCATTAAGCTTTTAGCAAGGTTGTTAGGAGCAGGAGACAAAAGAGAAGAACACAGGAAAACGTATAATTTCCTGAAACCTTTTATTTCCAAATAGGCCTGTTGTGTGAAAGGATGAAACCACTTACTCTGGAGTGGTTCATTAAATGCAGCTTTGTTTACCCCATAATAAGTGAGGAGAACTGAGGGCACTGGATAGTTTTTATCACTGGGAAACATCAAAGAAAGCGTAATTTCTTACCTTTCGAGAATTCCTATTCTGGGAAGAGTAAGGGGGGCATTCCTGACCAATGGGATGTCCTCCTACTCTAGGAAGGTAGGGTCGCTTTAAGACTAAGTCTCCTCCCACGTAGGAGGGCGCCCCGCCTCCAGTTCGGAACTGATGAGCTGGAGCATCCTCTTTGGAACGAATGCCTGGATCCTTGCATGGCTCAGCCGGAAAACAGTGCTGACAGGAGTCCAGGCGCACAGTGAACTATAATTTCTATGAACTATAAAAAACAGCAGAACAGCAGAACAAGAGAAAACAACAGAGAAACTCAAGGTATGAGGTTCCGAGAAAAAAGAAGCAGTAAGGGAAAGAGGGCATCCCCCACGCTACTCCCCTTTGTCACATGTCCTGCACCCCTAAAGAGCCGTGTCTGTGTAGAGGTGGGATGGAATGCCCCCCCTTACTCTTCCCAGAATAGGAATTCTCGAAAGATAAGAAATTCCACTTTCTCTGGAAGGAGTAAGGGGAGCATTCCTGACCAATGGGATATGCAAGAGCAATATCCATGAGGGCGGGCAGACAAGGTGACCATTCAACGAGGAAGGACTCTCTGCAGTACCTTCCTAGTAAAGGATGCATCTGCAGATGCGGCCTGATCAATCCTATAATGCCTCTTAAATGTATGGACTGATGACCAAGTAGCCGCCCTGCAAATTTCCTCAAATTTCCTCGGCATAGCCCTCATAGGCCGCCAACGTTGCAGTGCTTCTCACGGAATGAGCAGTGATACCAGCTGGAGGTTCCTTACCCCAAGGACCGGTAAGGCTAGTACGGTGACTTCCCTGATCCACCTGGCCAAGCTGAGGCGGAGACCTTAGCACCTACCGCTGACCCTCTGAATTTTACGAACAGGGTGTCTGTCTTACGCCACTCCTTAGTCCTATCGGTATAAAACCGAAGAGCCCTTCGCACATCCAAATTATGCCAGGCCCTTTCCCTCGGATGTACTGGGTTAGGACAAAAAGAGGGCAACACGATGTCCAGTTGGCGATGAAACAGGGAATTTGTCTTAGGGACAAAGGCAGGGTTTGGGCGGAGAACGACATTGTCCCTATGGGAAATACATAAGTTGGGATTCACAGACAAGGCCCCCAACTCTGAAAACCTCCTGGCTGATGTCACTGCCACCAACAAGAGAGTCTTTAATGTTAGCTCTCTGATCGGAATTGTGGCCATAGGTTCAAAAGGACGCTGGATAAGAGCAGATAAAACGATGTTGATCCCAGGTCGGGCTCTGATGGACCGGGGCAGGGTTAATCAACGAGACCCCTCTGAGGAAACGTTTTATATGTGGGTGACTAGAAAAGGACTGATCTCCTCCTGTCCCCAAAACACTGCTGATTGCTGCAAGACGTCGAGTCCTGCGGATAACTCTTGGGATGAGCACCACAGGGGGAAAGGCATATAGCAGACCGCTGGGCCACTGAATCTGCAGCACGTCCACTGCCTCGGCATCTGTGTCTGGCTGCCTTGCGAAGAACCATGGCAGCTGCCTGTTGGCGCTGGAGGCGAATAGATCTACCTGGGGCTTTCCGAACCGCTGAACTACTAGATGGAACACCTGGGGATTCAGCTGCCACTCTGCTTCCCTGATTGTCCGGCAGCTCAGCCAATCCGCTGTAATGTTTTTGACTCCCGCCAGATGCACGGCCTTGATCGAGGCCAGGTGTGATTCCACCCACTCCACTAACTGCATGGCCTCCTGATTCAATCTGGAAGACCGGGCTCCCCCCTGCCGGTTTACGTACACTTTTGCTGTTACATTGTCTGTGCAAATTAGGATGTGGGCATTTCTTAGTTGGTCCTGAAAGCTTAGCAGGGCTAAGTGGATCACCCACAACTCTAGCAAATTTATGCTGAGCTTTGACTTGTCTGACAACCATAGCCCCTGGGATACAGCATCCTCTAGATGAGCCCCCCAGCCCAACAGGCTCGCATCTGTGGTCACTACCCTGGGGTTGCTCTGTAGTAGGCTCATGCCCTGGGGGAGCCTGCCGTCCTGCAGCCACCAGCCCAAACTGGTTTTGAGGTTCACTGGAATGGGGAGCAGAAAGGCACTCTGCCTCTCAATCTCCTTTTGGAAAGGCCTCAAATAGTTACAGAGGTCTCATATGAGGAGACCTTGGATCGATGCCAGCGTCATGACCTCCAATGCTGTGGCCTTCATCACCTGCCGGAGAGCACATTTGACCTTTGATTGTCTTTCTGCAGAGAAAGTGATCCGGAACCTGTCTGTGTCTCTCTGGAGACCCAGGTGCTCAATTTGCTGACTCGGCCCTAGAGAACTCCTGGGGCAAATGGGGACATGGAGGTAAGCCTCCTTCAGGTCTATAGAGGTCAGGAAGTCTCCCTGCTCGAGAGACTCCACAATTGACCTCCATGTCTCCATCCAGAAATGTTTCTTCCTCAGCCATCTGTTCAGGCCCTTGAGGTCCAAGATGACCCTGAACTCTCCGTTCTTCTTTGGGACTAGGAACAGTGTCGAATACACCCCTGTTCCCCGTTGACCCCTGGGCACGGCCTCTATGACCTGTATCTCCAGCAGATGTTTTATCGCTTGGAGCCTCTGTCTGTGCTTGAGTCGATTCTTGGAAACTGGTACTGGGCAGAACCTGTCCCTGAGTTTGGACAGGAACTGCAACGCGTAACCCTGTGATACTGTCTCCAGAATCCACGCATCATTGGTGACCCAAGACCAACGATGTGCAAAATCCAGGAGAAGACCACCAATGTCGCTTGAACCAACGGATGGAGAAGCGTCACGCTGTACGCTGCTCCTTGCCGGGTTTGCCACCTCCTGAGGAAGGTCCGCCTCCCCTGGAATGGCTTTGAGGGAACACTCTTGATTTGTTCCACTTGTTATGAGATTTGTGGCCCTTGCGAGAACGCTGCTCTCCGGGGGGGGGGGGCGAAAGGACTGTGCTTTTCCCTTAGAGAGCTCCCTTCGAACCGAGGGTAAAACTTACGTTTCTCTCTGTTTTCTACCAAAAAGGGTTCCAAAGCTTCTCCGAAAATTTTCGTTCCCCTGAATGGTACCCCCACCAACCGGGACTGAGAGCCCAAGTCCACCTCCCAGTGGTGCAACCATATGTTGCGACGTGCCACCACATTTGAGGCCATGGCTCTGGCTGTGAGGTGCATCGTGTCAAAGAATGCATCAGCCAAGAAGGCTGATGCCAAGGCAATTTTCTTCAAAGAGTTCTTGACCCCCTTGGGCAAACTAGGTTCGGACTCCGCTAACTCCTTGCACCACAGAAAAGCAGCTCTGGACATAATCGAGTAGTGGCGGCTCTGAGTGCGAAAGATGTGGAGTCAAAGTTGCGTCTAAGAGAGGCCTCCACTCTCTTGTCGCATTGATCCTTAGGACCCCCTTCCCCCTCCGACGGTAGGACCGCAGAAGAGGAGAGAGCCGCCACAGGTGCATCCACTACCGGAACTTTAAGATTAGCCATCACCTGTTCCTGCAAGAAATAGAGCTTGTTAATAAGGCGTGTAGGGTGTTTAGTAACCGCTGGAGAGGACCATGCGGTGTCCAGCACCCTCTGAAAGGCATTAGGAAAAGGCATCAGTTGAGGTTTGGGTGGTCCCTGGGGAAAAAGACACTTGACTGACAACTTCTCCCTAGAAGAGACTGAATCACCCTTGTGAAGCCTGTTGTAGACCTAAGGCTTGCACAGCTTTGCCCAGCATTCTGGGAAATAAATCAGTGGGAAAGAGCCTGTCCAGCTTGGGTTCAGGCTGTTCACCCTCATCGCCCAAGAGTTGACCTTCCTCCCTATCCGACCCTTAAGCATTAGAAGCAGGGGAGGGGCTTGGGGAAGCTAGGACGCGATGTCTGTACCTGTGAGAACCCCTCTCATATCCTCGTGTCCTAGATTGAGGTTCCCTTCGGTGGCGTTTGCGGTGGGCAAATCCATGTCAGAAGAGAAAACAGAAGCCTCGGAGGAAAAAACATATACAGGGCTGATCAGCGCCACTTTAGGTGACTGCGCTTGGTCTCCACCTTATGTCTAAATTGAGAAGCCTGCACCGCTCCCTGTACTGCCCCTTTAACTAGCTCCAAGATCTGGTTCTGCATTTCCTTGCTGAACTGGGCAGCAGCAGATGGGCCCTCCCCAGCAGCCTGACCCTCCAGAGCCTTGGCCCCCATATCTGCTGGACCCGCATCAGTCATAACTGCGGCTCCAGCAACGACAGCAGCTTGAGAAGAGGGATGCGTGAAGAACTCTCTGCGGTCCAACTACCGTCCCCGAGTGCCGCTAGGGAGTCAATACCCTCCTCTTCTGCTGAGGAAATGTGTTTCGGGCTGTCCAGCCGCTCGAACCAAGTCCAGCAGCTAGCAGTGGCGATGGTCCAGCAGCAACAGTCCCTGGGGGAGCCGCTCTTCTGCTGAGGAAATGTGTTTCGGGCCGTCTGGCCGCTCGAAACAAGTCCAGCAGCTAGCAGTGGCGACGGTCCAGCAGCGACGGTCCCTGGGGGAGCCGCTCTTCTGCTGAGGAAATGTGTTTTGGGCCGTCCGGCCACTCGAAACAAGTCCAGCAGCTAGCAGTGGCGACGGTCCGAAGGGATCCGCTCTTCCACTCACTGCTGAGCCAATCCCCGGCAGAAATAAAACAACGATCCTTGCAGCAGGCCTATATCCTCCCCCGCACCTCAGCAACTGATGTTGCTGTGAGGTAAAAGGCTGCGTCAAGGCCAGTCAGGGGCGTCGCTGGAGCGTGCCCCCCCGGGTGACGCAGAAAGAAGGCCCAGGCAGCGCGTCCATCCGGGTATTTCCTGGATTTTCTGCGGATGCGGCCTGATCAATCCCGGCAAAAGCCCTCAAAACGGGTCTGCGCATGCGCGAAAATCCGGGAAATACCCAGAAAGTAAACAGTTCTCTCCAGTCAATCTGAAAGACTTCTACTAAAGTAATTTCTCTCTCTCCTGTTGCCATGGGCACATCATCCCTCTCCTAAAGATCACAGACTCTGCAATGTCATCAAGCTTCTAGTCCTTACTTTTTTATTTAATAGTTTTTCCAGAATTATAAAATTGAAATAAACAATTCAGACAAAACAATATTTTCTAGTCCTTACTTTTAAAAGATTAGGTCCTGGTTAGGACCTTCTGGTAATTAAGCATTTATTTTGTATTGTAAGAACTCTTTCCCCTTGGGAGATAACATGGAAAGCAAAGAGGGACAGTGGGCATGTGAGCCTCTGTTAATGAGGCGTGGAGATTTGTGAAGAGAAATAATGCATGGTCATATCCTTGCCTCAACTTATCTGAATGGCTATATCACTGCACTGCCTCATCTGCATTTGGGAATAGTATTGGAACATTCTAGTCTTTTCCCTTATGATTAGGAACTGAACTTCAAGTCTGTTGTGTATTTAGCCTGTGAGTCCTATAATTGGTGGATAGAAGCAAGATTATTATAGAAATGTCTGACTGGGATGAAGAGGGACAGTTGTTCTCCTGCTAAATATAAGAGGACACCAATTTAAAAGGTGCCTCTTTGCCCAGTTAGCAGGGTAACTGAAGTAATGAAGTCACTGTCAGTCATGAACTGACAGTGTAACTGAGAAAAGTATATCTCAACACTGACCATAAGGCACCAACCTTATGGAATTCCCTCCCCTTTGACTTACGAACTGCTCCCTCCTTGGACACTTTCCGGCGAGGCCTAAAAACCTTCTTGTTCAAAGAAGCCTTCTGAGCCCTTGCCTTTTTTAACATCTCGCTGGTACAGATGGGGGTGCTGCTGTTTTTATGCTCCTGTTTTAATTGTAGCAATAATCTTTTTAATCAATTTTTAGATACTGTTTTTATTAATTTTCATTAATTGTTTCTTACTATTTTAAAATGTGATTATTTTTGTATTGTACTTTTTGTATTGTATTTTCTTTTTTTCTGTTGTAAGCAGCCTTGGGTCCCTTCGGGGAGAAAGGCGGGATAAAAATATTGTAAATAAAATAAATAAATAAATAAATTATGTTCAAAAGATTATCACAGAGACAGCATTGAAAGGTTTTCCTAAGGGCGGAACGTTTGACAGCCATTCCACTAGCTTAAGTATATGTTTCAAATATGGTTCCTGGCATTGTGTTAAAAAAAAAACATTTTGCATTTAAAAAAAAAACCATTTGATTTTGAAAAAAAAACCATATTTTGAAGATGTGTTTTACAATGCTGCTGCTTTTTTGGATACCTGGATAAGTTTACCAACTGTACAGCTAAGCTACTGAAAATGAAAACATTCCTAAGACTTTCTAAAACACTTTAGAGTCAAAAATTTGAGCCAGAAGACTCATCCGTTGCATTTTTTGCAATCTTACTTTCTGTGTGTCCATGTTCTGGCTGGCACTAATGAATATCGGGCATATTTCAGACAGGATGAAACTGTAAGGCTAAATGAATAAAATAAATAAAATTTCTACTGCAGGAGATGACACTTCTTATACTATTTGGGCAAGTTCTCCTATTCCACAAAGCCCTGTAAAAAATTCATTACCTCCCTATGTGACTAATTATTTTTTATTTTCCTGGCTGATGCACACAGCATAGTATACCCATCCAAAGTATATGTGAAGTTTGCTTTGTAGAACTTGTAATGTTAATCATTCAGCAAGGGGCTTTAAAATATGCTTTGGATACTTGTCTAATGTGTACAAAAACATATTCGCTGGCTTATCTACTGACATATGCACTTTTGGACCCCATTAATTCCAATTTTGGTTTTATTTATTTTAAAGCATTTCTATCATGCTTTTCTCTTAAAATACAGTACTGAAAGCAGCTTACAACACACAATATTAAAATAACTTGTTAATAAAACCTTTCAATCGATAAGCGCAAACAACATCCACACTTATCACATAACATTATTATAGCGGCAACAATCAGCCAATGTTAAAACTTCTTATACAAACATTTTTGGACTGATTTTAAGTTGGATAACGGGTAGGATCCTGTCTAATTTCAACAGGAAAGGTTTTCCAAAGGGCCAGCACCATCATTGAAAATGCCGTGGTCCTAAGCCCGACCCACACCGCACGAACTCCAGCGTGACGCGTGCGGAGCTGTGTGGTCACCATTTCGAGAGAGAGCAGCTGAACACGAGAGAGCTGTGCTCTCCCGAGTTCCGGCGCGAGCAGAATAGTTTGTTGCCCATGATTTTGAGGGGGCGGGGATGCGGAGCTACTGTAGCCACCAATTGGATGAGAGGGCAGGATGAAAGGGGTTGTCAGTCAATCGGAACTCACTTGAGTCTCCAATTTCTCTTGGATCCATTTCTCCGTCTCACAAAAGTTAGCAAGATGAATTATATTCCCGGCACAAATTGTTTTGTTAGTTTTCTCTCCTTCCTGCCCCTTTCTCTCTTCTCTTGTGTATCAGAGCACACTTGTGTTTACCCAATCACAGCTGAGCTTTCTTAAGAAGGCGGGACAAAAGGAGGGACTATTCACTGGAAGACACTCGTGGTGACGAGATCAGCGCTGGGAGGCGAGCGTACAGGCACGTATGCTCACTTGCCTCTGCGCTGGATGTCATGCAGTGTGGGTCGGCCTTAACAGATGCCTCTAAGAAACCAGGCACATATTTATTTTATTATTTATTTATTTTCTGTATTTATATACCGCCTTTCTCATCATCAGATTTCTCATCAGATTTATTCAAGGCGGTTTACACAGGCAGGCTATCCCAGACCCCATAAAGGTCTTTACAGTTTTGTTCTATTCATATATAGAACCTTTCATATTCGAGATGTTTCCCTTCCGAGCGCAGCCCTCCTTCTAGCTTGTGCTCTGCACCTCCAAGCTTCATAGTTCACCACAGTTTGCCCTCGGACGGTTGTCAAGATGTCATCTCTCTAGCTGACTCCTCCACATTCCACCCTCTCACGATGCCTTCTCAGTGTCTTCAGCTGCCGTCTCCCATCCAAGCGAGAAACAAGGTCGACCCTACTTAGCTTCTTCAGGCAGGGCACCGGCTCAACCTCCAGGCCACACCTCCTGCTTGTCCTGCCCCCAGGTTCAAACAACGGGCTCTGATTGGCTGAATGAAAGGCGAACACGGGGAAAGTGGAGTCCAACTCCACTTTCCCCGCATGTGCGTTTCGTTCAGTCAATCAGAGCCTGTTTGAAACTGGGGGCGGGATACCAGACGCATACGGAACGCGAATACGTGCGGTGTAGCTCTGGCTTGAAGGTGTTAGGTTCAACCAGGCAGTGAGAGATACCAGCTGCATGATGATGATAAGGGGGGCCTTTCAGTGAATCAGGCTTGCTCAGAGGTGGGACATGGGAAACAGACCTGAAAGAGATCTCCATCCCTCTAGTCTTCATTATTTATGTATAAGGGCTGTGCTCCATTTGCCCTTGGCCAGTGTGCCTCCTGTCTGCTCCCCCTCCCCTTATAATTTGATTGTAACTGTGGCATCAAATTGTTTTTCATGGACAGCGTTGGTCACTGGTTAATAATGGGGCTGCGAAAATTTTTTACCCTGCTTCCTGAATTGGCCAAAGGAGACTGGGCCTTCACCTTCCATATAGCAACAGAACCCAGTAGCTTTATATTCAATGTGCTATTTTTACCTATAACTGTCTTGCATGCTGGGTGCAGGAGGCATCTGGCCCAAACTATGGTTGGGGACAGCAAGGGTAGAACCTATTTAGCATATTTGTGGTGGCTAGTCCAACTCAGAGGGGACTGACTTACAGTTCTTGCATCTGGTAGATGGTTTGGGGCTCAACTGGCCAGGCCTGTGGCTGCTGCCTCACCCTGCTGCCTCACTTCTAGCAGTCAGGCTGGGAGACAGATCGTAGATCATACAGATGGTCTTGATTGCCACCCATGGCTGCTATTTAAATTCTGAGGGAAGAAAAAAAAAATCAAGCATGCTGGGCCAAGCTGCATGTTTCTGTAACATGTAGCTTGCCCTAAATGTCCACTCATCAAATATACCTGAAGCAAACGTCCCCTTTTCCCCTTCCCTTGGCCACCTCTCAAAATAAAAATTAAGAAGTGTTGCAAAAAAATCCCGTCCTACCCGGATTTTCTGCCCAAAGGTAGACCTTTGCCTAGCCAGGCTGAGAGAGAACATATTGAAAACCAAGGCCTTTAATAAGTCATGTTTAAGCATTTATTTTATATCAAACAAACATTAAAAGACACATAACCCCATAAACAAGCTAATAAGACTGACAATATTAATAACCAGGAAGCAAGATAGTGATCTAATGGATCACTATCTGTCTCCAACAAACCCTTGTACTTGTTACCTTAGCAGGCTGGCTCGTCTATAAGACTGAGCCTCAAATGAAGTTTTCTCCCTTCTTTTATAGAGGTTGTCTACACACGGCCCTCAGTCTGTCTGCACACCGCCCTCTCCTTTGATCACCTAAGACAGCAGGCCTCCTCTTCTCAGAAGGGAGGGGCCTTCTGTCTGATATGCATTTTGGGCATACTGTTAAGGAAACCTTTCCAGCCCACAACAAACTATTTTCCTCAAAATGTTATAACAGAAGCAAGTTGTACTCAAAGACACAATATTCATGGGATTTCCAGCCATGTGATTTCAGATCTTAATATTGAAGAAATAAAGATTAATCTTACACTTGTCAGTTGAAATTCCTGTTCCTTGGTTCTACCGCAATGATGCAGCGGGCAAACGGGACGGATTATCCAAAGCTGACAAAGAGTTGAAAGTCTTAAAATCTTCCTTGCTTAACGTTTCTTCCCAGGCATTAGGGATTTTCTCAAAAGCAAAAAGAGAAAGCCACAGGCTGAAAGACATCTTTCAGCCTGTGGCTGAGTTCTCTTTTTGCTTTTGAGAAAATCCCTAATGCCTGGGAAGAAACGTTAAGCAAGGAAGATTTTAAGACTTTCATCTCTTTGTCAGCTTTGGATAATCCGTCCTGTTTGCCCGCTGCAGCATCGCGGTAGAACCAAGGAACAGGAATTTCAACTGACAAGTGTAAGATTAATCTTTATTTCTTCAATATTAAGATCTGAAATCACATGGCTGGAAATCCCATGAATATTGTGTCTTTGAGTATTACAACAAGCCATGAAAACCTGCATGTATATCCAGAAGCAAGTTGGGGAGAAACATAGCAAATATGAGATAAAGGGAGGTGGAACAACAACAACAACAACATATCTGTATTTATATACCACCTTTCTATGTCGTCAGATTTCTCCTCAGACTTCATTCAAGGCGGTTTATACAGGCAGGCTTTCTAAACCCCCGTAGTGATTTTTATAATAAACTATTTGCGTCGAACCCGTCTCTTCCCCAGCTGTTTCCTTTCAATGGTGTGGTATCTCTCTGGCTGCATGTGATTTCTGAGCTTGTCCAAAAGCTACTCCTCTCTCTCACAGAGGGTCAGTGCAGGCTGGTCATTACAGGCTATCTCACCTTGTCAGCTGAGATATCTCAACTTGTTGGCAGCTTGTCGGCAGCTTCTGGTTGTTTCAAACCGATCCCGTCCTAGTTGTTCTTCAGGCAAGGCAGCAGCTCAACCTCTAGACCACACCTCCTGGTTACTCTGGTGTGGGTCCCAGTTACAACTTACATAGAGCAAGCAGTTGTCCATAAAACAACAACTGAGAGCCCAAACTATTCACACACACCCTCACACGCTGCCATATCGCAGCGGTGCCGAAATGGCAGCCATTGCATTCTGAGGAGGTGAGGAGGGGCGGACCAGGAGGCTTCTTCAGGGAAAGGGGATGTTTAATTCCCTTACTCCTGTGTAAGCCTCATAGCCCAGAATGGGTCTCCTTGGACCTACACTAGCAAGTTTGCTAGCATACGTCCGAAGAGAGAAAAGGGGTGGGAAGGCTGAAGGGGATAGGATTTGGCACAGGTTTTCCGCAATGGATCCTCCCCTCCTGCAGCCTCCATACCCCCTATTATGCCCTCTTCCCCATCCAGTTTCACCCCCTCCCCCATTCCGGCCTTCCCCATCTTCCTGTTGGCTTACCTTTTCCGGCACATGTCCAGAGGTCCTCCGGCATGACTGGGAAGGCACAGACCTCCCCGGCAGCGTCAGGGAGGCTTTTCCGACTGGCACGAACTGCTTTACGGCAGCCAGTGCCAGTGCAGGAGGCATGCCACCATCGGGTGGCGCACTTAGGATTGGGCTCTGAGTGTCCCAGTCATGGGCATGAGTCATTTTAGTTTTGTGTATTTGTTACATCTGAAAGAAGGATATTTACTTCACTACGAATACACCACAGTATGCGACTCTTAAACTCTTGTGGCAATATGTCAGTCTGCAGTAAGACAATTCTGAAACAAACATGCTTGATCTTCAGTAGTATTTTCTAATCTGAAAGGTACAAGAGAAAGGCACATGAGACTATATAGTAGAAAAACGTGATTTCCTAATGAAAAAATCATCAAAGGAAAATATCCATCAGTGTTGTCGACTAGGATAACGTAGGCAAGTCATATAACATTTAAAGGAACCCACTGAACTGTGAAGAGTGACATTTCAGTTATAATATCAGACTTTGTTAAACAAAGTTAATATATTTTAAGCTTGTTCTGTCTTGAGACTTAATAAAACCAGAACACTCCATGATTGCTCCATTGCAAACAGATTGGTTCACATTTTAAACAGTGTCAGATTTCATTCATCAACTCTATTAATTTGAATTTTTTAATGGCTGTTATAGAAAGCATCTTTGAGTAATCTGATGTACACAAACATTGCACAGGCTCACAGACATTTGGGATGCTAGATAGTTAGTGCTCAATTTGCCATCATGTCTACAATCGCTGAGTGTTGCGAGACCTTGGGGGAAGGTTTGAGTAGTGAGACCTACTTTTCAGTAAACATTTTTGCTTTACTGCAATTGATGCAGCCGTCCTCCTCCTGCCATGAACAGTACTAAGAGTATCAAAATAATTACAGCAAGACATTGAAATACATTTGCTGCACATGCTATTGACCTTGTAAAAAATAGGATTAAGTTTTTTTTAAAAAAAGCGCACTTTGCTAATGTTTAACCCAGCTGTTGACTTTTGCAAACAATTGTCTATGACCTGGTCTGCACTAGTAGCATTTCATGTATTAGACTTCCCAAAATGTGTCCTTTCTACTGGATTCATGTCAACATTTTCTACATCCTGCCATGCTAGAACTTGGCTAATTACCGTATTTATTGGCATATAAGATGCACTTTTTTGTCTACATTTGTGACCCAAAATAGTAGGGTGCGTTTTATACGCCAATACTAAAAAAATCCCTTTCCCCCCTTGCCCGTTTTAAAGCATTTTTGGGCTTACCTTTCCGGAGCCGGAGAGCTCCCTTGTGCTTTCTTCCCTAACTAATCTATCTGATCTACAGCTGTTTGTCGGGTTTAATTTATGCACGTGCATGAGTTGAGCTTCTCAGCAGCCAGCAGAGGGTGCTGTGCTCCTCAGTTAAGTTTCAGCTGAGCTGCAGAGGGCGTGGTCTTCGGATTGAATGCAGCTTGGGTAAGCTTCTGAACTGGGCCTAGTTGGGGAGGCTTTGGAAACTGCATAGGTGAGGTGGGGTGGGGTAAGAGTTGAGTCTGGGATTTTTTTTTTGTGTACTTTTATGTTTACTTTGGAAACTGTGCATGGGTGAGGTGGGGTGGGGGAAAAAGTTGAGTCTGGGTTTTTTTTTACTTGGGGTAAATGTTTTACATCTGAGCAGTAAATGTTTTACATCTGAGCAGTAAATGTCCCACTACTAAAATCTAAAATGGCTCTCCTCTGTGCCATTACCTCTAACCTCACCAATAGAGCAGGAAAGGAAGTAGCCATAGTTGTAAGCACCCAGTAGGTGGGGTGATGTGATTTCAAGCAACAGAACCGCCCCCCCCTTCTACCTCCAGCAGTGCTGGAAGGAGAATGAAGCTGCTTTTTGTGTGATTGTTGTTGTTGTTCAGTCGTTAAGTCGTGTCCGACCCTTCGTGATCCCATGAACCATATCCCGCCAGGCCTTCCTGTCCTCCACTATCTTCCTGAGTTCGCTCATTTTCATGTTCGTTGCATCGGTGATGCTGTCTAACCATCTCATCCTTGGCCTTCCCCTTCTCCTTTTGCCTTCAATCTTTCCTAGCATCAGAGTCTTCTCCAGAGAGTCCTCTCTTCGCATTAGGTGGCCAAAATATTTGAGTTTCAGCCTTAGTACCTGTCCTTCCAGGGAACAGTCAGGCTTGATTTCATTTAGAATTGACTGATTTGATCTCCTAGCAGTCCAAGGGACTCTCAGGAGTCTTCTCCAGCACCACAGTTCAAAAGCATCTATTCTTCGGCGCTCAGCCTTCCTTATGGTCCAACTCTCGCAACCATACATTGCTACTTTTTTAAAAAAAAAAGTATTTAATTATTCTTAAAATCCACAGGTGTGTCAGCAGGTCACAAATTAGAAGAGGTATTCCTCCTCTCTTAAGAAGGAAAAGTCTCTTTAAAGATGGTACCTGTTGTGACCTGTTTACTTTGGAAACTGTGCATGGGTGGGTTGGGGGAAAAAGAGTTGAGTCTGGGGTTTTTTTTGTACTTGGGATTTATGTTCTGGTGCATTTTGTTCATGTGTCTTATTGCTGTGTGTTTTAAAAGAGATCCTGGTATTTTGTGCAATTTATGTAAATTAGCTAATTAAGCAGCCAAGCAGTAAGTGGCCAAGTGGCCCAAAAATGCTTTAAATCTTTTTTTCTTGAAACCCAGGGCCAAAAGGAAGGTGTGTCTTATACGCCGGTGCGTTTTATACACCGATAAATACGGTAGCTTAATTAAAGGGCCTCCATTTGCTTTGACTCTGTAACTTCTCCTGAAAGGATGAGTGTTAAAAATATGGCCAGAGAGTCTCTACCTGTAGCCAGTGGAAGCTGCTTAGAATTGGTGTCCACTCATTTTGAGATGAATGCTAATACACAACAAGCAGGACACA
This sequence comes from Plestiodon gilberti rubricaudatus, assembly GCA_026170595.1. Taxonomy (NCBI): domain Eukaryota; kingdom Metazoa; phylum Chordata; class Lepidosauria; order Squamata; family Scincidae; genus Plestiodon; species Plestiodon gilberti. Next base: position 249,764,471 of record JANXHW010000001.1, on the reverse strand, counting down.
TTTTGTTCTGTTTGACATTTGTCCTGATCTGAGCACAGTGACCCTAGACCAGTCCCAAGGGAGTAACAATCCATTTTGATGTCCCGATTTGCTTTATTTTCTAGGTTTCAGTTCCCACAGCTAGGACAGAGGGAGAGGGTAGACAGACATCATCAACAATCCTGTCTTGGTCTAAAAGACATTCTAGCCAAACTGTAGAAGAATCTGATAGTACTACTTGAGATACAGTCAGTTGGGATGATCCTCCAACCTTTAAAATCCACGATGAAGGAGAATGAGCGTGCATGCCTTCACCACACCACTATAGAGCAGCTTGCATGAACCGTCTCTCAACACGTTTTAAAATACTACTCCTTCATACATAAATGCATATTGAATTATATTTTCTCTTTAATTCCAGCACTCTGTCTCTCGGAGTCTCTTTGGCATTTGCAGATTTTTTGCCTTGTGCAAACATTTCATCCATGAAATTAGAAACAGACTACAAAGACGTTAGAAGTCAAATGTTGTTTCAATAAGAACTCACTGCGGCATACCTGTGGCTCCTGAGCCATCTCACGTCCAGGGACTGGCCACACCTGCTTAGTCGTAGCCAATATGATTGCATCGTGTGCATTCAAACCTGGGCCCATTTCTTTAGATGCCTCTCTCAGATGTTGACAAGTAAGGCAAAAATATGACTTTGTGAATTAATGATGGCAAATAGCATGCAAAACCATTCTTTACTATTATTAACAGTTTGTAAAGCTTGAAGAGTCCCATCTCCTCCTTGGAGAGTGTGAAGAATAGTTAAGATGTCATGATGTGTATCTTCTGCAAACGTTCACTCTTTTTAAGGCTGCAATCCTATACACACTTTCCTGAGAGTAAGCCCTATTGGAGTCACTGGGACTTACTTCTGAATAGACATGCATAGGATTGTGCTGTTAGTCTTGCATTCAAAGGCATAGGCAGAAATGTCCTGTTAAAAGCAGAATTATTGTTTTTGTCTCCACACCAATAAACAGCAGTATTTACATGACAGTATCTTTATTTTTCCTCCAAGATCTCTTTCTGGTGCCCACCCGGCACAGCTTTTAATATCTAGTAGTTTCAGTACTCAAAACTAAGGTGGCATCCAGTTGCAGGCTTCAGGTTAGGTTCACTCTTGCACCTTCCTTGGTGATTGGATAAGAAAGCTATTAGGCTCCTCTGCTATGCTCAGTTGGGGCATATTCTGCGTTTCTCCTTTCATTTCATATTAATTCTAGATATTTGTTTTTTCCTTCATGAGCTTCCTCCACTTCCTGGTCCATGCCAACTTGGCAGAGTGCATGCTTCCTCTGATTGCAATGCTAAGGCTGTTCCCAGTCTAGTGAACAGGGAGTTCTTATATGAGCAAGTGCAGCTGGAATCCTACTACTCCCACTGTCTCCTCTAGAACTGGGGAGTGCGCTCTCTCTCTCTCTCTCTCTCTCTCTCTCTCATACATTCACATGCTGCAGATCCATAGATTGAAGACATAGGCCAACAGAGAGCCCTGTACCACAGCCAGACTCACAAGCTAACATGGAATGAGTGCCTCATTAGCTCACATTCCTCTCTGTGCATAGTTGTATATAGCCGTGACTCATGTACTTGAACTGAAAGTCTGTGACATGCAGCCGTGGCCGTGGCCGTGTTGTTCCAAATCGATTTACCTGAGCACTTAATTGAAATGAAATCTAATGACAGCCCTGATTAAAAAAGGAACTTTATGGCTTTTCCCCCCTTTTCTGTCCTTAAAAAGAAAAAGTACACAACTTTTACTATTGCTTCTGAGGCAATTAAGATAATTAAGACATTTGAGAACTAACAACCAAGTGACCATAGAACTTCTTACTTATTTTAGTGTTAAAATGCAATAAAATGACAGAATTGGTAATTGGAATTTTTATGTTCCCCGCTCTGCACTGAGACAGTAAAACAGTGTCACTACTAAATCTGTGCATTCTTTAAAAGATGCTTTACTAAGCAAAAGAAGAAATGAATTAAATTCATTATAATTTGTCCCCAGATGGTCTTGTGTGTGTCTCTGAAAACAACAACAATCAATGCATTTCACTTGGGGAGCCCCAACAACGTGTGCTACAGTTTTGCAGTCAGTAGAAGCCAATCCTGTTGAATTCAATAGAATTTATTTAGGGTGTTAATATGCTTTTGTGATTGTCTTGACCTTCTGTGGCAGATCCACCCCTTGCGGCCTCCTCCCATAGGGGGTGGGAGGAGTTCCAAATCGTATGCCATGGGGAAGATGCCCATACCCTTACACCCAATACAGAAAATACCAGGAGTTCTTGAATTGTTGCTCACAGGGGTTTATTACAGGGAATTCACAAGGGGACAAAGGAAGAGGAACAGTCCATTTCACAGTGAGTTATTCTTCAGAAGCCCATGATAGCCTTCATGCCTTGTTGTTAACTTCATGCAGGTGCTGAGATTGTCCTGCTTATAGGGAGGCCCTTTGTCCCCTTAGCTTCCCTTTGCCCAGGGCATGCTGTTCTAACCATCGAACTTCACCACTCTGTGCCATGACTCTGTTGGAGGCAGATTACTGTGCCCTGCGTTGGGGTAGTCCAGATCTTCTGACATGTAATCTTCCCTTCTTCAACTACTTCTGCTTCAGGCATTTCCTGCCAACCTTCCCTCTTCTCCCTGAGCCCTTCTCCTGCCTCTCTTTCTCCCCCCCCACTCATCTTATTCCTCTTTTCCCAACTTTCTCTTGGCTTTCTACTTCTCAACCTTCCCAGTACTTTTCCTTCCACCTGTCACTCACTCCCTCTCATCTCTCTGCCCTCCGTCCATCATACTCAATCTGTTCCTTCTCTCTCCTGCCTCCCCTGCTTGCTCTCCTCCTCTCCTTTAAATCTCCCCCATCTCCCTGTTTCCTCCAAGATTACTGTCAGCTGTGCAGCTGATAGTGTCTTGGTGTGCCTGGTCACCCAGCAATGATGTCATCGCCAGTTGATGAATCAGGAAGCCTCACCTGGCCTTAACTCCACACCAGGTGCCCCGCAACCACCGATCACACCTTCCAGTTAGAAGATGGATTCTTTCACTATTATCTGTTGTAAGTGCTTAGGAAAAACTCTTAGGATAAATTCCTCTCATGCATCTTACACTGTTCGCACTTAGTTAGGGTTACCAGATCTCCAACCGGGACAGAGTGCTAGACCTTTAGGAGAAGGAATGTGGACATGTGTAGCTTGTTAAACCTCAGAGCACAATCCTAGGTATGTCTACTCAGAAGCAAGCCCCACTGAACACAATGGGGCTTGCTTCTAAGTAGACATGCCTAGGATTGTGCTCTAGGACTTAACAAGCTACACCTGCCCACGTTCCTTCTCCTAAAGGTCTAGCACTCTGTCCCGGTTGGAGATCTGGTAAGCCTACACTTAGTACATTATTAATGCCACTGTACTTTACTGTAATAATCCTCAATATCTTGTCCTTCCTGTTTGTTCTTTTAGCATCTTGCACATCAGACAGAATTAATGTGTATACTTCTTTGCCCAATTGCATTCATTTATTTTAAAAAAATGTATCCCACTATCCAGTTGTAGCTCTTAAAATGGTGAATAATATAATAATAACAATGTAGCCATATTAATATATACTACCAACAAAAGGGGTGTGTGTTTGTTTTGGAAAACAGTAAAACATAATAAGCACGTCTCATTTCTTTCTGTTTGGCTTCTGCCCTAGTGCATTGGCAATGAGCCATTCCTGAGGGAGCAGCTTTCTATTTTGGTATTTGGGTTTAATTGGATCTGCTTCATTCCTTCAACCTCAGTTTTGATTCCTGCCTGCACTGCAGCCATCAAAGGTCAGTGGAGGAAGACAGAGAGAGCTAGGGCAAAATTAGTCTTGAACCTCCCCCACAATTCATATATTAAATAACCGGTTCTGTTTCCCATTTCTTTCCATGACTACTCCTCCCAGGTATGTGAGCATAGGTTTGCAACCTTAACATATGCTCCTATTCTGAAGTTGTGTTGCTGCTGCTATATCAAAACAGCATCAGAAACACTTAAGGGGAGGCAGGTATAGAACCTATGGTGGCCACTAGTCCACAAAGTTGTTTTTCCAGCCACTCAGATGCAGCAGAAAATGGGCAAAGAGAACCTCATGGAACACTTAGCATCCCAGATAGGCAAGGCTGGCTGGGAGGGCTATACCACATGATGAACCAATCAGAGGGAGTACTGCTTGGGCCAACCACTGGGCTTATTAGAGCGGCTCACCTATCTAGCCACCTCATTCCTTTTGCATCATTGTTGGCACCTGCTGCATGATGGCCATGGTGTGGCTGTGAGTATGCTGCCCTCCCTGCAACTCTCTGCCGTATACATCATGGCAGCAGAGAACAGGGGGCACAAGGCCAATGAAGAGCTCCTCCCATCCTGGAGTCCAAGGGGTCAGGGAATAACGAAGCCACAGACCCTGAGAGCAGAGAGACCCTTCCTCCCTTTCTCCTTTCCTGCAGTGTCCCACCCTGAGGCCAGCTGAGGAAAGAAACAATTACGATGGGAAGAAGGGATTCTTATCTACTAAGAAAGTGACGACAAGTGTGATCAGGTAAAAATTTTTATTGCACAGTGTCAAAGATGTAGCACAATCTGAAAGAGAAACACACAAATGGGGTTGCCACCTATCTCCCCCCAACAGGGCTGTTGTACCATTGCAAGGTATCCAACAGACAGTCAGGTAACAAGTGCCAGTGAGGTCTGGCTGCACCAGTTGGCTTACTGTCTGTTATGGAGTTTGCAAAGCTACAGGGGTCTGTCTGGAATGAGTAGGGCAGCAACAACAACTGAGCTCACACTGGTCATGGCAGGCAGACAGACTGACTGGTTGTGCGCTTCCCTTGGGGTCCAGACAGTGTCTTCACCTTTGAGACAGCTGCCCATGGGGAGCAAGAGAAACACAGAGAAAGTAATACATGTTCCCTGGATCAAGCTGCATACTTGGTATTTGTGTGAGAGAGCACATGCAAATGTGAGACAGCACATGCAAATACCCTGTGAAGGTTGGGGCATTGTGACTCAGAGCACTACCTACCACCCCTCCCCAGTTAGGGGTTCTACTGGAACTCTGTGAGAAGTGCCTGTTCTACCCATGTGGCAATGGTGCAATGAAAGGGCTCCAGCTACATGTTTGGCCAGCAGTGGCATTGGTTGGAGTACCTGGTTTGAGTATTCCCCAGGGGACAGCAGGCTGCGATTAGCTGTTGCAAAAAGAAGGGATGGTTAGGGAACACAGTTCATAGCAAAGATACATTTAACAATACAGAAGGATTGTAAATTTTCTGGGTTGCGCCGAGGTCGTGACCTCCCCTCCCTTGGTTGACCCAGAATACAATGCGAAAGCGTTTAATCATTTCCACGGTACATTCTTCAGCGTGCCAGGACCAAGGGAGGGGGGGTCGCTTGCCTTGGCATGAACTGAAAATGGCTGTTCTATTCACCCAAGACTGCCTGCCTGCCACTCTACAATGGTAAGAAAAGTGGTTTTAAAACCATGCTTTTTTTTAAAGGACACTTTTTAAAAAAAGGTTTGAGCAGAAGTCACTTTAAATTATGTCAAAGAGGCCTGCGAAGGCCTCTGAAGGCCTTTCCAGGCTGGCGCTGACATGTCTGCAATGAGCAAATGGGCCATTGGGTGCTGGACTCCAGCATCCGTGAATCTTCGCTATTCGTGTGTGTGGGGGGGTCCAGAATCAATCTCCCGTGGATAGCAAGGGCCCACAGTTCTGTAATTTAAGTTTGTGCTGCTTTCTTGTAGATTTTTACTTACAAAACAAGTAAAATATTCCCCATGACATATTTCTTTTTTTCAGACTATATCTATATCACAAACTTATCTTCGTTTGATACCTATATATAACTGTTGTGACCTTAGAGAATCCTGGAAATGTTAGTTCAGTTGCTGAGAATCAAATTATAGCAGTATATCCACTATCAGCCCATGATGACAACTACCGTATTTCTTCGATTCTAAGACGCATGTTTTTTTCCCAATTAAGCATTTAAAAAAATGGGGTGCGTCTTAGAATCGAAGGTCTCCAAAAAGCACCCCAAAATGCAATTTCCTTACTTACCTGGGCTTGGGGGAGCTTCAGGGAGGCCTGTGCGACCCTCTGCAGGCCTCCCCGATCTTCAGTTCGGTGAAAAACAGCGATTTTTGGCCATTTCCGTTTTTCGCGAAAACCGGAAATGGCCAAAAATCGCTGTTTTTCACTGAACTGAAGATCAGGGAGGCCTGCAGAGGGTCGCGCAGGCCTCCCTGAAGCTCCCCCAAGCCCCGGTAAGTAAGGAAATTGCATTTTCTGGCGGACCGCAAAGGCACTGCTCAAAGGCAGTGAGGAGATCATCAGCTGCAGCGCGGGGCATGCTGAGGCGAGCTCTCAGGTTCAGGAAGAAAGAGCTCGCCGCTGAGCAGAGGGGGCAAAATGGCGCGGTAAAAATCGGATCGCTGTGGCAGGCAAGCTGGGGAGAGTTGGTGCTGAGCAGACAAATTGAAGGAAGGAGGTGCGTCTTGCAATCGATGGTTTTTGTTTTTTTCTGCTGGTGTTCCTGAAATTAAGATGCCCCTTAGAATCGATGGCGCCTTAGACTCGAAGAAATACGGTATATCAATACATGTATCATCAATGTCCTTGACAAATAGAGTTTCTAGTGGTGCCTCTGTACATGTAATTTGTGTTGTTTCTACAGATGTACTAGTATTATTCTTAACTATGTAATAAAAAGCAGAGGAGAAATTGGCACCTATTGTCTGATTCATGGAAGACTTTGGTTTCTTGGTGGGAATCCACTCTTCCCAATCTCAGTGGAATTTCACTGGGCTCCTTAAAAATAATCTTGGAAATACTGCAATTAATTAAAAAAGCAATGAGACTTTGAATAGTAGCAAAAGGACATCACTGTTGCCTCTTACTGAATTTAAAGATAATGGGTTTAACATTGAGTACGTGAATTCTGTGAATGCTAGTTTCAGGGGAGCACTAGTGGGAGAGAAGTATGCCTTTTTATTCTGCTTGTGAGCTTCCAAGAGGTTGCTGGCAGGCTACTGTGGGAAACAGAATGCTGAGCTAGTTGGGCCCTTGGCCTGATCCAACAGGGCTTTTCCTATGTTCTTTTTTAACATAGAAGATTGTGGGCCCAATCCTATCCAACTTTCCAGTGCCGATGCAGCCCCAAGTTAAGGAAACAAACATTCCCTTACTTTGAGGAGTCCTCTGTGACTACCCCCCCCCCCACTGCAGGATGCAGTGCACACCCTGCTGGCATGGTTGTATTAGCGCTGGAAAGTTGGATAGGATTTGGCCCTGCATCTATGCCATGAAACATCGTCTTTTACAACTGCTCCTAGGCCCTTGTTCTGTGCAGATGTGTGGAGTTACCAAGCCATGGAAGGCTTCTTCCTTTTTTTTTTTTAGCTGTTGAAGAATACTCTTTCCCCTAGAAATTTATGAGATCATGTCCTGAACCAGGAAAATGTTTTCTCCCTTTATTCAGGCTATCTATCAATATTCTTGAATGGAACCACGTATTTGAAGATTTAATTGTTGCATCTTAATTGTTCAGAGATAGGAATGAAATACAGTAATAGAATGCAGGTCTTCATATATGTCTGTCTTATTTTGATGATCCTGTTGCCATTGCATGGCTTATTTTCTTTCCTATCTAGTTGCCTTAGAGCACAATCTACATGTTTACCAATAAATAAGTCCCACTATGTTCAATGGGGCCTACTCGTGTATATAGGATTGCAGCCTTGGGGTGATTTATTTTAAAATAAAGGTTGTGTGTACTGTCTCCCAAGATGGTTGCTTGGAATCTTTAGCTTTAACAGAAATCTCTTACATTTATGACACGGCTGAGCATTGTTAGAGGATGTATGATTTCTAAGAGACCAGAGTAGGATATGCCAGTTGGTAAGGTGATGCTGGTATAAACGTTGACACTGAGTGACAGTAACTAACTAGCTGTCAATCACTTCTGATGTTTAAATTAGACCAGATGGTTATTAGACTATTGTGTATACATTTACAATGGAAATAGCTATTTTTGTCTTTAGCTGTTACTAGAAAGAAATGTACATACAGTATTTTCTGTTACTTGAATTGTAACTTTATTCATTTGTCTCTTAGTTACAGAAAACTGATTTCTGAAAACTCACAGTTGACTGTATTTCTGTTTGTTTTCTGTATTTCTCTTTCCGTATTTGGTACATGACAAGCATGGACCCTTTATGTACAGTAGTTGGGGACAGGTTAATACCATTGCAGAAAACTGGCACCGATGTTCAAAATACTATTGTAGTTTCAGACGCATGTGACACCATTTTCACTCAAACGTTACCCTTCATCTCAACTCAGTAGGTGGAAAACCTATAATTGGCATTGCCCATGTGGTTCTGAGATACACACCACACTGTCATAGCAGTTTGGAAAGGAGTGACCCCTGTGTATTATATGGGGCTAGCTGACTGGAGTGATAATATAAATTGGTGCTAAGGCTCATTGGCTAGGTACTTTACCCTTCTTCCGCAGGATGACATTCCTCAAATAACAGTGCAAAATCTGGAGGGGAAAAAATAGCAACCTTCCTCAGTAAAATGAGCACCATCATCCTGGAAAAGTGTTGGGCTGTGAGGGCATAATAAGGGATATCTTTTTGCACCAAAATATCCCTTCCTCACTTCCCATTGTCTTTCCACCTGGCTGGGTTAAATATTGCTGGCTATAAATCTCACCAAAAGCTTCTGATGAGATCACTGCCAACCCTGCAAACTGATATTTTCACTGTGTTGGTTTTGTTCCCATAGAAACAGATTTTTTTTTTCTGAGAGAACTGACTAACAAAACAGTGTGAGTCTAATTCTAAAGGGATTGAAACTGGAATGGCAGGTTCAGGCATTTTGTCAAAAGCAGAAATAAAAGTCAGAACAAAATTAAGGCCAGGTACAGGGGGAGAAAATATTTAAGTTAGCCAGGCAGATAATTCACTACTTGTCTGTTTTTAATTGGTATCTAGATAATTTCAAGTAAAACAAAGAGTGGAAGTATTTATGAAGAAAATGAGTGAAGGCAGCACATTATTACTGTTGCTTATTAATAAGCAATAGATAGTATGGATCAGATGTCTGTTTCTAAATATGTTTCCTTCTTGTGATTTACAGTGCCTTTCTTCAAGGTTCCTTCCATAATTCACAGATTTTTTTTTTTTACTATTTTCTGTGAGTAATGGAAAGGCATTGAGAGTAAGTACTCACAAACAAATTCACGTATAGCAGTGTAAAAAAATCTATCATGTACAGTAGCGTCACTGGACGCGCGTCACCCGGGAGCAGGAGGGGGGACGCGCGTCACCCCCGCCCCCCCCGGGTGGGCGCCCAGCTACCCTCTTTCCGGTGTCCGGGGCCTTCTGAGAAGGCGACCCTCTTCTTCCGGCGTCCGGGGACTTCTGAGAAGGCCCACAGCGTCGCCGTGCTATTTATTCTTTTTCGCGCATGCGCAGAACGTTTCTGAGGCAAGGGCTGCCCATTTCCGTTCTGCGCATACGCGAAAAAAGAATAAATAGCGCGGCGACGCCATGGGCCTTCTCAGAAGGCCCCAGACGCCGCCGGTCGTGGTGGACGCTCTGAGGCTTTTTCGGCTCCGAGGCCGGGAGAAGGCCTCAGATTGCCCGCCCGCGTCGCCCGTCCAGAGGCTCCAAGCCCGGGAGAAGGTCTCAGGACGCTCCGAGGCCTTCTCCCGGGGGCTCGGAGCCTCCGGACGGTGGCGCGGGCTCGGAGCCTCAGGGCGGGTGCGCGCGGGCGCGCATCACCCCCCCGGCGGGCCGCCCCACGCCCCACGCTCCAGCGACGCCGCTGATCATGTACACACACACACACACACACACACACACACACACACACACACACACACACACTGTAGCTCTCCGTTTAGAGAGATCTGTGGTTGATGTCAAGGGACAGTTCTTAGTATGCACCTCAGCTCTGATTCAAAATAGTGGTAACGTTTTAGTTCCCTTTTCCCCAGTGTGAACAGTAATGGACACTTTGGCAAAGCTGTCTTCTTATGTACGTCATTGTACAAGTTCTCTAGTCTATATCTCAGCTGCTCACTCCTGTTTGCTTGTGCCTTGTCTCACATGCAGGAATAAGAATCCGAGGTGTGTATTAATGTGATAATTCAGTTTGTGTTAGATAGGAAGGAGTTAAAAAGCTTCTTGTCTGTGAATCTTATCAGCTGAGAATCACCATAAGTGAAGGGGTTTTCTAAAGCACCTGGTGTTGATAAAGTGAGTACTGGCTGGCACATGTATTTGCCAACCAGTGCTTCTCAAACTGAGCCCACAGCGTAGACTGAATAAGGTGACTTGAGGAATATCAGGAAGGGATGCAGCCCATCCTGCCATAACCCACCTCTGGCTAACTGAGAGAACTGCAAGGAAGAACAGCCATACCTGGAAGTGATCTTGTCAATATTGATGGTCCAGAGTGGGTTAGTAGATTCTCCCTGCTCAATGGCGGTTGGTGAGGTTTGCAGTTGATGGGGCCAATGTCTTTTGCTCGTGCATAGTGTACATCACCACAACAGTTGTAGTGGTTCATGTGCAAAATTTACATGTACAGTGTTTTTTTAATGGCTAACTGCGATATGCCAGACAAAAGCCCTTCGCTGACACTTCCCCCTATAATGTATCTTTCAAAATCATTAATCTGCCATTCTAGCAAATGACAACTGACAGTCACTTTTTGCATTATCACTAGATCAGATACTTATCCCTTGTGTATTTACATTTTTGTAAAAATTAAGTTAGGCACCCTGAGGTTAATGTAATTATACCAGTGAGTGAAGTACTTTCAGCACACAGATACATTATATAAATACTGTTCTTATTCTTTATACTCAGTACCAATTTCCATACTTCTCATAGATGGTCTTTCTTAAAATTAAATATAAGAACATACAAACACATAAAATAATCTCCTGGAGAGATTCCTGGAGATATTTAGGCTAACCTTGAAGGGGGCAACCATACAACACCATACAACACAACTGATTCCTGGAGATATTTAGGCTAACCTTGAAGGGGGCAACCATACAACACAACTGCACAGATTTATACTTTAAAAATATTCATGTATTTTTTATCTATTAGGAAAGAATTAATATTGAACACTTCAGATGTCGCTAGATGTCACTAGATCACAGAGGCCAGTCACCTCTCACAGCTTAACCTCAGGGGTTTTGTGAGGATAAAAGGGGGGTGGCGGCGAGGGAATGACCTGTCTGGCATGCCTTGGAGGGGAAGGGACTCAAATGTGAACATAATTCCTTGGTGGGAGGGAGGGGACACTGAGGACAAATTTGAACATAAAAGCCTACTAAGCAAGCCTACCATTCTACACCAACTGCGTCTGTCAGTCACCAGAACTGGACACAATACTCCACATGTGGCCTTACCATCGATTTGTACAACGGCATAATAATGTTGGGCATTTTATTCTCAATCCCTTTTTTAATGATCCCGAGCATGGAATTGGCCTTCTTCACAGCTGCTGCTGCACACTGGGTCAACAGTTTCATCGACCGGTCCACCAGCACCCCAAGATCTCTCTCCTGATCTGTCACAGACAGCTCAGAACCCAAGACCGATCCTTGGGGCAGACTGCTTTTCACCTCTCGCCATTGTGATAATTGCCCGTTTACTCCCACTTGCTGTTACCCGAGCACCCCCCAATGATCACAACAGACAGAGGCTTGGATTAAGGGTAACTTTATTAACTGAACAACATGTGAAAAACTGCAGCAGGGAATATATATAACCCCCAAACAACGTGCGGGCCCTAGAATTGGGGGAAACGGCACCTAGCCGTCTGCCTCCCCCTGAGTTACCCTTGGGCGTAACATTCTGACTCCAAGCTATCCTCAGTCATAGACTGAGAAAGCCTATCACAGCCGACCCGATAGGTCGAGGCAGCTGGACCGCGCAGACTCCCCCAGGCCAAGCCGTATGGTTGTCTTTGCTGATCCAATCAAGGGGCTTGCCAGCCAGCCTCACCGATCCAGTCCGGCACCATCTGAGCGGTCCTGGCTCACCCCTTGACCTTGCTTACCTCCGAATGTACACCAATTGCTTATCTTATCTACCCGGCCCGCACGTGACCTGCCAACCCCCCAGGGGAAATACCTAGCAGTAAACCCCCCGTCCCAACATCCAGTCTGGGGTAGGCGAAAAAACCACTAACCAGGCCCAATATGGTTAATGGCAAAAAATTCCTACCCGGCTCTGTAAATCAGCAACCAGCTAATCTCACACTAGATGAAAGGGAGGGCGGGCGGGGCTCACGAAGGCGCCGACTGAACACGCTCGGGCAGCATGACGCTCCCAAGCGCGCAGTCGGCCCCTCCCACCCCGACGCTCCCGGAAGAGACCGGGATAGAAAGCCTCCGTCTGCTGCTGCTGGACGGGGCCAGGCAACAGGGTGCGACGCTACGAGGTGCGTCACTCCCTTTTCCTGGTCTTCAACCAGTTCCTAATCCATAAGAGGACCTACCCTCTTATTCCCTGACAGTGGAGTTTTCTCAGGAGCTTCTCATGAGGGACCATGTCAAACGCTTTCTGAAAATCCAGAGATATAATATCCACGGGTTCGCTCGCATACACATGCCTGTTGACCCACTGGATGTATATGATAGGCTGCCAATTGCTGGCAACCTCAGCAGCAATTGGCTGAAAGTTTGGCATTATGAAAACTTTTAGCCAATTGCTACTGAGAAGAAGGGCTTAAACAACTGGAGCAAGTAAATTGGCCTCCCTGCACTGAGAAGACTGTTGTAAAGGATGTTTGTCATGCAAGTCTCTGGTCTGCAGACCCTTCCCTCTTGCCCCAACAGCCTCAGAGAGGCCTGAATGAAAAGCCTGCTTGAAAATAGAGACTTAGACATGATAGACTCACAGCGCAATCCTGTGTAAGGATACATGGCCAGCCTAAAGGGCTGGCCGCTGTATCCTATGCCGTTCCTGGGCTGCCGATATCCCCGCCCCCTCCCAGCCCAGGCCAGCCAATGGCCCCCTCCCTCGCTGGCCCAACCCTTCCCGCCAAGTCCGTTCCTGCACCAAGCAGCCTAGGCCTTACCTGGGTCATCCGGTGCAGATCTGGGCCACCGGGGGTGTGAATGGTGCCAGCCTCCGTGCCAGTGCCGCTTACACCCAAGTCGTTGCAAACATGCTTTATGGCACGTTTGCGACGCTTTAGAGTAGCGGAGCGCGCGTTCCACCACTCTAAAGTTACACAGGATCGGGCTGTCAGACAACTCCGAAATGCTGCCATTCCCCAAGGCAAAACTGTGCTCCAAATATGAGGAAGATGAAAATGAATGGTGATCTCGTATATTTCTGTATGAAAAAAGCCTAAATACCATAAATCTGACAACATTTAAAATTTACTTTACGCTGTAGGCTTGGCAAACTACTGATATATATATATTATACTTTAGACATAAACAAGTAATGGGATTGGACATGAAGAAAACAAAGATTAATTAGATAGTGACTCAGCCTAAGTCACATAGAAATCTTTAAGTAATTAATTAATTAAATGCAATTAAGTCTTTAAATGCACGTTTTCTTCTGGAAAACATAACACCCTCCCCCACCCCTCAAAAAGTTGATGAGTTGAACCAAAATGTAGAATTCAGATACCCAAGATGAAGATAGCTGATCTCTAAGAACCAGTTTTCCAACAGGGATATTCCATATATGGGCTCTGAATCTTGAACATGAAAATGTATCCCAGTGACTTTTTAAGCAGACACTTGGGCTGCCTTTCTTAAAGTGGCGCAATTGTTTTGGCACACAGCAGTGATTCATGTTATAAGGCTGACTAGCACTTTCTTCGGAAGAGTGATCCCTCTCTTGGCTGTTGCCACTAGGTGTCACACTGGCACCATTTATTGAGGGTCAACTAAGCCTTGGAACTTGGGAAGTACTGGGTGGGGGATGTGATCCCTTGCCTTGGAAGGTTCATTTGTCACTATTTTTCATTGTTTTCATTGAAATTCATCCAAGCAGGCTAATTTTGCAGGCTGTCATCAAAGTGCGGCATGGTCAGGATTTGTGTTTGCTTGTTTGTGAGCAGCTAGATTCAGTCCTGCATAGCAGCATATTCAGATTCAGAAGACTGTTCATCTGCAAGGCACAATAGGAATTACATTTTTTTTTTGCCATTTATAGAAGAACAGGTTCACAAGGAAAATGCTGCCACTCCCTAAGGCAGAACTGTGCTCCAAATATATGGGGGAGATGAAAATGAATGTTGACCTCAAATATTTTTGTAAGAAAAACTTAAGTACCATAAATATGACGTTTAAAATTTATATTATAGTGTAGACTTGTATAGTATAATGTACAATATAATTATAATATATTATACTGCAGACTTGTAAACTAGTAACAAAAAATGCTGCTGTTCTTTATGTTAGGTCAGAAGCACAACATCATAGGACGATATTTTCTGTTTTTGTTGTGTTATATTGTGCTTCATTTTCTCTTGCAATAAAATGATCCACTTCCATTTCCATCCATGTGATTCCTTAAAAATGGCTATGATTTGCCAAGAAAATTATGGCTCATGACCTAAAACACTACTGATTATGAAACATGTTTCTTTCAATTTGGGGGTTTGTGACATTCCTAGTGTGAGCTGCCTCATTGCGTGGGAAAGTATGGCATTGAAGGGGTTACTCTGGGACATCCTCTGCAAACCCGCCCCCCCACACACAGCTGTTTCCAGGAAAGCATGGGTGATAATCTCATGGAAGGGGTTTATTTACAAGGAAGTCTCGGTAGCATCCGTTTCCCAGTCCAGTCTGGCCATGTCTAATTCCAATACAGTCCTGTGGGGCAACCTGGCTCTCTCTGCCAGCCCCTCTCTAGCGTCATGCTGACTGCCTCCCTTGCCTCATTCAATAGGGGTCCACTCGAGCACCCCCCTCAACCAGAGGGAGCACCTTCAGCGCTGGGGCTGCCTTTCTTCCTCCTGACAGAAGACTTCCTGGAAGGCCCAGCCACCCCAACGTGAGTGCCAATCTGCCCTACCCTGGACTCTTCCAGCTCCTCCTTCCCAGGGCCTCTCCACTCTTTCCTTGCCCGCTTCTCTGTTTGTCCCTTGCCATTCCCCCCTCCTCTCTGCCCTGAGGTCCGCTCCTGCTCCTCCTCTATCCTCTTCCCCCCCCTTCCCGTCACTGTCTCCAGACCCTCCTTCCAGCCCTCCAACTCTCTTCTGTCTCTGGCGGGTGCCATATTCCCCCACCCAACCTCTTGGGATCTCGACTCTCGTGAGACGTTGGAGCATCTCTTCGGTGACTGCAGTTGGCATCCATCCAGGCTACAGGATTGAAAGGAATATTTTTGAGAAGACAAATAAATTTGCCCAAACTCCTAAGTTGTGAGAACTCACTATTTATGGAACCATAGAATGTTAGAGTTGGAAGGTGCCTTGGAGGTATTCTAATCCAACCCCTTTCTCAGGGCAAACACCCGCTACAGCATCCCTGACAGTTAGCCATGCAGACAACCTCCAATGAGGAAGAGCCCATCACTGCATGAAACAGACTCTTCCAGTCCTGGACAGCTCTTATAATTTAAGAAAGTCTTCCTCATGTCTAGCCTAAATCTACTTTTTGGTTCTAGTCCTGCCCTCAGAAACCACAGGAATCAAGTCCTCCCCTCCTTCTGTATGACAGCCCTACTGATAGTTGAAGATGGCTATCACAAGACTTTTTTTTCCAGATCCCTGACCATCTTAGTTGCCTTTCTCAGAACCAGCTCCAGTTTGGCTGCATCCTTCTTAAAATGTGGCACCCAGAATTGGACACAATACTCTAGATGGTAAGTTTCTATGCAGATGAATTTCTGTTGCAGGAATATGCATTGTTTGCATATAATGCAACTTCCCCTTCCTCTCTGTTGGTTCTTTTCCTTTTGAGCAAGTTGTACTTTTCAAATACTTATTTCACTCATGGGTTTCATCCCACCAAGTTTCCATGATACCCATCAGATCATATTTGGCTTCCAGTGTTAGGATTTCAGGTTCATCCTGTTTGTTTCCCATTCTCTGTCCTTATTGCATCATGTTTGTTGCTGCTGATTTGGTGCCATTTTTTTTCATTGTTCCTGTTGCATTCTTGATTAATGAGACATCCCATTCAATTAGGGATCATGTACTCAGCATGCTATGAAGCCAGTCACATCCGTTCTTGGCTATGTACTGATAACCAATGAGATCACATGTTCCTCACAATGAAAAACAATATAGGAAGAGTTTCCATCACTCTGAATAAGCAAACACTTTCCCTCTACCTTTCAGTGCAATCACCTATAAGTACCAAGTACAGTACTTATAAGTCACATTGGTCCTGGCTTACTACTTCCCAGGGTAATTCTATACTACAGGGAGCCTAAACAACTATGTTCCTCCCAATTTAAGTAGTTCTCCACTTAGCCCTCCTTACAACACAGTAACGCAGTCATCTGTAACCCCACAGACGCAACTTATAAGTACTAAAAGGATGCCCCTTTTAAAAATGCCAAAATGTTGTAAGAAAAGCATGCCTCTTCATCACAGGCCTACTAGAAATTGTGCTCCCATGAATTTAAACATGCAGTCTTTATTAAAAGTGTCTATATTCTGACTCATAAGCAACCTTTCATGCACGCTCTTAATTGTTTAATTGACAACATGCTGGTGCTTTTTGTTGCAAAATTAGATATATGTTGGGAGGAAATGTACACACACTGTCAGAGGCATTCACTGCGTTACTGAGTGTTAAGATTGCAGTGTCACATATAGCAGTGACTATAATCCAGGGGACTTGGAAAATTGAGAGATGCCGAACTAGCTTTGGAAGTTAATAATAAGAAGTGTGAAGGAGCTGCACTTTCTATATTCTTGCATTCCATTAAGATTCTACTATCAGCATTAAATAGATGGTGGCTATTTAAAACATATTGCATGTAGTGATTCTAGTTATGTGGAATGCACACTGTCCATAGCTTCTTACCACACTCCTCCCTTCTCTTGATTTTCAAACAATAACTTGGGGGTGTTACCAGAATTGTTGCATAGCTAGAACCAATGGATGGCCATCTGACTCTGATAAATCACCACAAGTTCACAGTTGGCTGATTTAACCACTACAGGCC
Organism: Plestiodon gilberti rubricaudatus; assembly: GCA_026170595.1. Taxonomy (NCBI): domain Eukaryota; kingdom Metazoa; phylum Chordata; class Lepidosauria; order Squamata; family Scincidae; genus Plestiodon; species Plestiodon gilberti. The sequence goes on along the minus strand of JANXHW010000001.1, from coordinate 249,747,231 downwards.
CCATGTGGAAACTGCCAAAAATCCTAACCAGTGAGAGTGCTCCATGTGGTAAGCATAATACAGTGGATCCTTTCTATCCGTGGATCCAGGATTCATGGATTTGTCTCACCAGGGATCCTGGATCCATGGGGGGGGGGGGGCGTTAGGAAGGTTTTTAAAAGTAGGGAAAAAAGCCCCCAAATTGCCATTTTTACCTTTGCGCAGGCAAACCTGTTTCCAAGCCTCTGCAGGGCTTCTTCAAACTGAATGACCCACTTCCGGGTCATGCAAAGGCTCCTCTCTCCTCCCAGCCTTGTCCAAGTATGCATTCTGGGGTGAGCCTGGGAGGAGAGAAGAGCCTTTGCGTTGTGAAGTAAGAGTACCTCCATTTGGTTGATATCTTAGACCTGTTGCACTTAATTTATGGGAGCTTTAAATCTCAGGAGCCTACGTGGCTTACGTGCCAGGCTGTTTCTCCTTAACGGTGCTGGCCATATGGTTCTGCGCATGCCAGCTCCTTGTTCTGCTTAGTGACAAGATAACTAACACCTCAAGGTTGGCACTAACTCCCAACAAGGGCCACCTGTGTATTCTCTTGTGGGAGGGGGTTAGCATGGTTATGTCAGTTTGTCACCTTCTATTGGACTAAGGGGTCTGTCAATCACAGACACCCAAAAAGTTTACTTAAGCGGCACCCAAAGTGTGACACTCTCTCTTGCATCTCTCATCACTTGGAACACATCTCCCACCTCATCCAGAGATGAGCCTCAATGGTGAATGACTACCTTCCCCAGGTTGGGTTGGTGAGTTTGATCTAATCCATCTATTATCAGGCCCAGAGGCCTTCTAAAACCTAATGTGATTGCTAGGAATGTTTAGTTTAGGAAATTTAGTTTATTTTATTCCTGTGTATATCCAGATAAATGCTAAGCCTTTTCTATATCTGCCTTCTGTTGCTGTATTTGGAACTTTAAGAGATCTCAATAAATTACCTTTCTCCTAAGTTGGAGTCTTATTGGGAATTGGGTAGCCTAAATCCGGCCTGAGCCGCTTTGTAACACTACGACAGCCAGAGCTGTATCTGAATACCCTCCAGGGAGGGAGACTGATTGCCCTTTAATCCTTGCCAGTTCACCTCCTGTACCTGGGGGCTGGAGAGTGTGGGGTAACCTAGGTGGTGGCATCCTACTATAGTGGTATAAATTTGGCTTGTGGGTTGTTGGCAGGAGGGTTGGGATACTCTATAGAAGATAACCCCCCTGTCAAACCCTTAACATGGTGGCAGCCCACCTGGAAGTGGGGCGCTCAGCTTGAAAAAGCCTTGCAGAAGCATGCGAGGTTTGCCAGTGCAAAGGTAAAAATGGCGCTTTGGGTCTGGGGGCTTTTTTCCCTACTTTTAAAAACCTTCCTAGCACGGACCCCAGTATCTGCAAATTTTCGATATCAATCTGTGCAGGGGGTCCGGAACAGAACCCCTGCGGATACTGAGGTCCCACTGCATTTAAAAACTCCATGTGCATCCCCCATCATGTGCAACATCTGTGCTCTAGCATTGCATTGTGTTGACAACTTTATCCCACTGTGTACACATTTGGAGCAAAGCATGCATTACTGTAGCTTTTAAATACACCTATCATGCAAAGCATAGTGAAGATCCGTGTGCTACTGGGCTGCTGTGAAACTCATTTTTTCATACTCTGTGAACACGCTCTTGATGAGGCTAGTTTCTCTTTCTAAAGTGATTTTTGTCAGTCTCAAAACTGGTTTCATCTGGTTTCTCGGTCTCTCCAATTGTGAATTGTCACCATGCTTTCTGGTGTGCTTAAGCTTTAGGCCATATCACCTATTATCCAACATGCCTAATTTCAGTTTTCTTTGTTCTCTATACCCGTGTGTGTGTGTGTGTGTGTGTGTGTGTGTGTGTGTGTGTGTGTGTGTGTGTGTGCGCACTCACACACCCCTGCCTATTGAATCTGATGGTAGTCCTGACAGCACTGCGAGGCTTCTTGTTTTACTACTAGTTACCATGTGACTGATAGATTGCAGTCAAATGCTTGATTAGTCCAAGAGTGAGCCGGTGAACTGGGCGAAACTAGAAGGCAGATAAACCGGAAACTACTTCTAATCATGACAGATTCTTGATGTCATCACTTATTGGAAATACGCTTTGCATGATAAAAAGTTTGAATCAGCACTATGAACTGGATACCTGACCTTGTCTTATGTGGGGTCAGACCATTGGTTCATCTGGCCCAGTGCTGTCTTCTCTGATGGGCAGCAGGTTTCAGTAAGAGGGTTTTCCCAGTCATGCTGCCCTGTAAGTGGGATGACCCCTGAGCTCTCACCCTACACCCCATTTCATCTGCATTATGCACTCATTGCTATTTGGTCGGTATTTCCAGTGGCTTTTGTTTGCCATGATTAACAGATTAACTTGTAGTCATAACATTCCTTATGACAGTCCTGCGCCACTTATGTCCTACTGAGCTAAATGTAGCCCAGCAACCATGTATGATAGCCTACTATGTTTGCTGCTGCCTTCCTAGGACTGAAAAAAATGGATTCTCAAGTACAGTACCTGGCATGCCACAATAACAGGTGGTTGAGCTGTGCTCACCTTGGTTGAATAGGTTAGCCAGTCCTGTTTTATAAATTAAGAACTCTTCTTTGGTTAGATTTGAATACTGTGCAAGGAACTGTGGAAAAGTAAAATATATTTCCCATCACCTATTGTGATGCTGCTTCTATTTTGTATGTCAGAAATCTGATAGTAGAACGGAACTGCTTTCTTTCTGTCAGTCCTGACTCAAATGATCAGGCTATTGACAACTGCGAGTGGCCATGAATATATCCCTACCCTATGTGTACTCAGTCATAAACCCTTTTCTTTTATTCCCCCCCCCAAAAAAAAACCTATTGTATTGAGCCATAGAAACTAAGCATCACCCTTTATTTCTTGGCAGCTGCAGAAAGGTTTTTTTAAAAAAAAATTCCATGCAAATGAACTAGCTACATAAAAATGTGTGGCTTTGTTCCAGTGAAAGAATGAAAGGAAAGGTTGAGGGAAATCCATACTGTCCTTTCATTCTACTTGTGCCAAAGCAAGCTATAGAAGCAGCCTATCCTTCCTAATAACATTGGTGCTGGAAGCATGTTACAGAGACCTATTTAAATGTCTCTTTCCTAGGATTCAGCAGTGACTCACAACAATTGCAATTCTGGACCTGGATGGGGGTGTGCAGGAGAAGACATTTTGGAGAGGGGGCTGCCAAATAAACTTATTTTATTAAAAATGCAGCTCCCTTCCTGTGTATTGCAGAATATTTTCTGGCCTGCAGGAAATACAGCTGATTATTAACTAGAAAGCTATGTTAATAGTGTTTGCGAAATTCATAAATCAGGAAACCTGGGAATGCACAGATAAGGAAGCTGAGTATGAACAGGGGGGAAAAAAGCTCAGCTTAATGGACAAGAGAAATGCTGCTGCTATCATATATCAGGACCAGTAAAGTTTTAAACCCAGCCCCATTCGACATTCTTCTCAGAAAGCCGGCCAAATATTAGCTATAAGTAATTACCAAAAGATGTGTATCTGGTAGCTTTAAAAGAAAAACAAACAACATCTCCAAAGCAACAAGTGACTTAATATCACAACAGACACAAGTATCCTTTGACATCTTGCAAAGGTCAGTGCTGCATCTGGTGGTTCTACATCCTACATCTTCAATAACATTTACAACATTCTGCAATTCCGTTGAGGAACAGGGTTTTAGCTTAGATACGACATTCTATCTCATTCTCTAGGGGGAAATGTTCTTACTGGCTCAGCATAGAGGCTAGGTGCTGTCGATCTTGATTTCTACATTTTGGTACCCTACTTCCCTAGAGATTTCTCACAGGAAACTCTCATCGGTAAAACTTCACATATTTGGTTTCCCTTGGAATTCCTCAACTGATCTCCTAAGAAGCCTTCCCCCCCCCCCCCCGGTAAAATGTATGTGGAAATTCAATGTATCCAAAAATTAAAATTCTAAATTTTCAGCATGGTTGCATAGAAGGCATAATATGCTGATGATGTTGCAGTATCTGCTAGGCAGCCCAATCCTGCTGGCCTAAATGGCCGCCTGCTGCATCCTATGCATCCTCTCTGGCCTCGCCAGCCTCTTCGCTGGCGTGCCCTCCTCACTGGGTGACTCAAACATGCCTTATGGCATGTTTGAGACACTCACTGCTCTGCTGGTCTAAAAGTTACACAAGATTGGGCTGTTAATTTCTTAATAGTGTTACTAAAAATCTATGAAATCAGCAATTACTTTAAAGAAGCATTGCCGTGGGTGGGTTGAGTGTATTAATCTTCAAGTAGACAAACCCTGACTAGGATATCAAGACATTGAAGAACAAAATCTTACAAAACAACAGGTCTAATTTGTAATTATTTGAATGGATGTTAGTGGCTGTCTAGGTGAGCCCACTGTAGTACAGGTATATTTCTTGAAAAGATGCTAGAGTGGCATATTAACACACTTTCCTGTAGATTAGTGTACAAGTCACTTGAGGCCACAGCACAGTCACATCCATTCAAAGTAAATGGAGCAAACTGCTGCCTTGGAGCCAATGTAGCATCCTATACGTGGCATGGGGGCCCTCTGCTTACATCAATTCCCAGGTTGTGATGGAGTGTGCGGACTCCATGACCCACTGCAGTGTCAGCAAGAAGTGGAAGATTCTGCCTGCTTCTTATAGGAACCGCTCTGCAACTTGTTCTATATCGAGCAGATATACTTGCTCATTCTTGCTTGTCACTGACCATTAAAGATGTGGAATGTCTCCTACAGTACTGGACATTCCCACTCAGCGATCCCATTCTGTATCACACTGTCTGACAGTGCAATCCTGTGTAAGCTTGCATCAGTGTAACAGTAGATGCACTGGTGTAAGTGCACTTACACTGGCGTAAGTGCACTTACACTGGTGCATCTACTGTTACACCGGTGCAAGGTTACACAGGATTGTGCTGTGACTGTGGTTATTTATCCAACAACAACCCAAAATCTCCACTGAATGAACAAGTAATACCTAAAGCCCCTGTTTTAATTAGTTTCCAGCTCAGACAAAGAGTGCAGTATTTCTTGCTTTCATTGGCAGCTTTCCTGTATAATGACAAAATCCATATTGGTGTTATGCTAAGCTCCCACAATAACACAGGACAATGTAGAAGTTATGGCAGCTAACCTAGCAGTGAACTAGTTGCTGTTGTAGCTGCTACGGCAGACGACAGAGGTTGGGCTGCAACAGCTGAAGCTATGCTATGTGTTAGGTAAGATCAATTCTGGCCTGATGGTTGGACCCCCTCCATTTGAACTTGTGTAAAGTTGCACAAGTGCAAGGGAGACAGGATTTTGTCTGTCTTGATGTTGAAATATGCAGAACAGGAACAAAAAATCTCCTTATGAAGAGCAGGATTTCATAGTCATTGATGGAGGAGAATGAGTAGGATTTCATAGTCATTGATGGAGGAGAATGAGTATGGTTGATGACTGTTCCTGATATCTAGAATATGACACACTTCCCATGATAGAGGCCAGAATTAGTTTTGTTTTAGTAGGGAAAGACTTCAAAAGAAGATCTGAAAGCAGTACTATGTCTTCTGGATTTGGAAGACATACTGAATTTTGCTTGGATTGGCTTGCATTTGTGCGTTTCTTCTTCAGTAAGGCCTGTTCAACCTTTTACATTTGTAAACAAGAATATCCTATATCTATAGTACTCTGTTCCACAAATGAAAATGCCCTGCCACTTACAGGATACGCACAAGGAGGGCATAGGCAATCATTAGCCCCACACACCTTCCACAGCTCTCCCAAACCTTTGCTGCTGCTATGATGTAGGAGTTTGTACTTGCACTTACAATGCTGGACAAAGTTTATGTTTAGTTTTGGGAACCTAGCACTGGTTTGTTTATTTTCTCAGCTGCATTGGCAAGTAAGCAAATGTGTCCTTACTTTAAGGGAATTATAATCCATTTTCAAACCATAGCTTTCACTAGTTAGATCCAGATATCTAATTTATTTTAAACAACGCTTTCAGCATTAAAAGTTTTTGTTTGATTGTTCAACTGTAAAATGGGGAAGGAGCTAGAAGTCTTATTTTATCACTGAGCTGTAAAATGAAAATACTGCAACAATTTACAGATCAGCTAACAAAGTTCATGTGTATGATGTTGCTTTAATTTTTTTCCCCTGAAATACATTATTCCATTTATTGTTTTGTTATGTAGATATTGAACTCGAAAAGAGCAGAGGGGAAAAATGTTGAGGCAGCCAATTGGGCAGTAGTTGACTGGCTCTCTTTAAAATCTTACTTATCACGCTTGACTGAAGGGCAACCTCTATTCCCCTCCACTTTAACGTGAGTTCCTGCTATTGTAAGCTATCTGGAATTAAATGTTTAATCTAAAGACACTTTCTTCTGCATAATAAATGTATGTTATGCACATAAATGTGCTGGTGCTGCATGGTTGACATCACAGGATCAGTTGAAAAGCAGGAGATGCCATTTACCATATTGGTCTGAGTATAAGACTCACTTTTTTTCTCCTAATTTAAGTTTTTAAACTAGGGGTGCGTCTTATAATCAGGCTGTTGCAATTTAATGCCAGTGATTTAATTAATGTTTTTTAATAGCACCAAACTTTAAGGGTGCGTCTTATAATCAGGTGTGTCTTATACTCGGGACAATATGGTAATTCTTCCCCCTGTAGTTGGACAGAATCTTGGGTGGAAGGGCTTCTTTGATTATAATAATATTTCTGGAAATAGAGCTCCAGTTCTTTTTGCAACAATTTGAAATGGTCCTGTGATGTTCTGCATGCCATTAAGGCTTGTATCAAAAACGCTAAAACTAGTGCAGCATTCACAAAAAATCACCGAGACGGCTTCTTCTAACATAGGGAGTTCGGATTTGAATCCTGACTACAAGATCAAATTAGAAGCCCCAGAAATCAGTATGTGAATTATAGAAATAAAGCTATTAAACGTAATGCTGTCATGCTTGTCAGTACAAAACTGCTCTTCACAAGGATAATGTGTCTTCCCATGGACTAAATATTGGGGAGGGGGGCTCTAGACAGTCAATGCAAATGAGACGTGCAAGTTTTTCTTCTGTCTGTATATTTTCTCGGCAATGTCCAGAGACATTTATGAGAATTTGTAATTCAATTGGATTTCCTGCTTTGCAACATATAATGGTATCTAGCATTTGTGAAAAGTACTGTAAGTGAAAGTTGAGTTCCTGCTTTTTAAAAAGCATTTCTGAGAATTGAAGTGAAACATTTCCTAGTGGTGCCGTGTCATGGGCCAGCCTAACCACCATCACCTTCTTCTCACATGAGTATTTGCCCTCCTGGTGCTATTATTTTCTGAAATCATTGACTATGGAGAATTCTGATCTCAGTTCATTATTTAGAAACCAAAATTTGAAAGAAATGTTGCTTCAATAGAAAGTGCAGTAGCAACTTATGGGCAAGTGCAGACTTCCTACAGTAGCCCAAAATTGTTTCAGATAAAGTTGAAAGGGGCTTATATGGGAGGTGTAGTCTTTGCAAGAGCTGTTTCCATTGCAGTAGGCCTCAGAAGCATAAGAATTCCGTGAGCCCCCTTTTCTTTCTTTCTATTTGAAGGTGGGGGGGGAGAAGCTCCATGCCACGAAGTTTGAAATTGCTGTTCTGCCTCTGCTCATGAGTGGGGAAGAGAGGAGCTCCTCACCATTGCCACGTAGATAAGTAAAGGGTGCATTGGAAAAGTGAAAGGCTGTTGGGGACGGTCCTTGGGGAACGGGATTGCTGGCAAACACATTTACCAAACCTCAAAATGACTTGGTAAATGATGCGATTGTTTTCCATTTTTTCTCGAAAAAAGATCGGATCATTTTTGAATAATTTAGAGGCAGACTTCAGTTGGTTCGCTCATCTCTGCCATGTATCCTGGCAGAAATGTTGCATTTTAAACCTTCCATTCAGGCAACCACATAGTAGAGAAATGTTTTCATTTCATTTCTCCTTATTCTGGCCTTCTCCATTTCCTTCCTTACAGGAATTGGAGCAGGTTCATTATTCATTACTGACTTGATAGCTGAGCGATAGTGTGTTGGGGGATTCTCTCTTCAATCCCCTAGAAATTCCCAGGCTCTGCCACCTCTGTTGCTCTTACTGAATATTGATGTGGCATATGAAATAGAGTATAAGAGTTCCATTCTGATTCTGTATTCATAATTCATTGAATTAACTTTTCTGAACGTAAGGTTCCCCGCCTCCATTTCATTTTGACCTATCAGTGCCATCCAAGTGTACATGCTGATGACCTTCACCAATGTAAATTCCAGTGTAAATTAGGTTATTTCCAGCTCTGGGCAAATGTATTGCTTTATGCATTTTTGAAAATATAATCATTTCACAAATGGACCTCCTACTTTCTTATCCGTGTAGTATTTTTCAGATAATGGTTGTTGACTTGAAAATAATTTTCAACAACAGCTCAACAGCTCAGTGTCTATGTAATGCAGTTCTCGGTTTGCAAGAGGTAGAGGAGTAGAAATAGTTGTTAATATACTATATGTGTGTGTGATCAGGCTGTTTTCCATCTGGCCAGAAATATTTCAGCTACTATCAATTTGCCCCACATACAATGATAATTCTGTCTGATGAAGTGAAAAAATATAACCCAGTGTTTGCATCCTCTTTCACCGTTATCATTGGTTGAATAGGAACTGGCATTCAAACTCAGTTCAGAACTATGGAATACTTTAATTACCATTGCTGTGATGCCATGTTTTGGAGCATGGTTTGAAAGAAATGTATAAACCAAGGCACTACCACCACAAGTGTCGGCGTGGGCAGATGAGACGGAGAACTACAGAAGGTTTGTAAGACCTCCTACAAGAGCCTGAAATTTACCTAAATATGAATGTGACAGAGGATTTTAGTGCAAATTAGCAAAGATAACTAAATAAGACTGAGGGCCCAATCCTAGCAAGGCCTTATGCTGCCAAAACTAGCGTTCCAGCAGTGTAAGGTCCTTTACAGCTGATGCAAAAGCATGGCATGCTGTTTGCGCAGCTGGGCTGCTGTCGCAAGCGAGCTGCCACAGTGGCATGTTCATGCCCCCTGGTGGGTTAGTCAGCAGCAGGGGGGGATGGAATGGGGTGGGGGGAGGAACAGGGAGGAGATTGGGGTGGGTGGAGGGAAGATCGAGGCTGGGAAGGGGTAGTAGCAGCAGAAGTGGCGCCACCAATATCCTTTCCCTCTTCCCAGCCTTGATCCACCTTCCTGAGTCCGCTCAGACTTGCATCAGCAAAGTACCTGGTGCAGGTCCGAGTAGACCCATACAGGTTGTGGAGGCTTGTCCCCGGGCAAGAGAACAAATGTTTGGGCACCCCTCCCCCCTGCAGAATGAACATGCACTCTGGTGATGCATCTGCATCAGCAAGGTGTGTTTGACTTAGTCAAGTCATTGCTCCTCTGTCTGCATTGGTTGCCAGATCATTTCTGGACATGGTTCAGGGTGCTGGTGATAACCTTTAAAGAAAAAAGCAAGAAATAAAATTTAAAAAATTAATAATAAAGCAATTTAAGGAAAAAGCAAGGTATATATATATATATATATATATATATATATATATATATATATATATATATATATATATATATATATATATATATATATATATATATATATATATATATGTACAGGACAGATGGTTCTGGTGCGAGCTATTTCCATTCATTTGTGAACTCTGTTTGTTTTGCAAGTTATTGGTAGCTCTTCTTGAATGCCCTGAGGCCACATATTCAGATCCTAGTGACTGCCCATTTGAGCCCTTTTGATTCATGGATTAAATGCAATGTATGGAGGTTAAGTTTTCTTCTTCCAGTTCTAAATGTTCTGAATAAGAAAACGATCATCACATCAGTGAATGCACTTGATTTAGCTGCTCATTTATTATTTAAAATAAATGAGCAGCTATATTACCAATGAAGATGCACTGGAATAATCAAGTTGTGTTTTATGCAGCCCTTTGTAAAACTGCAGGCTAAGGAGGAGTAATTTGAACGGTTGATTGAAGAAATAGCTTCATTGTTTGGCTGCTTTGCATTTCATAACTGAATGTGGAAAATGCTAAGTGTGTTCCTCTTGAGCTCCCCAAAGGGAGAAGGTTGGATAGTGCTATCAAGAGAAATAGCACTGTTTGATCATTACGGGCTCCTGGATATTTGAACTGAGGTCTGACTATCATTATTTCTTTCAGCCAATATGGTTATTAAACTGGAAACAGATCATTGCTTCACTTTGCAACACTTTGTAATTTATAGCAATAAATGGTTTCTAATGGCAGTGGTAGATGTTAGGCCATAATAAACTAGTAATATAAAGAATTTGGGTAGCCTGCTTTACAGAGGTCCAGCCATGACAGAGTAGAATTAAGAATTCTTGCATAGTTTTTTTTTTTCCTTTCTGAGTTCTAGAGAAGAACTCATAAAGGTGACTAAAAGCCCAAGCTGATCCAGAGCTTGTGATCCCTGGACTGGTGGCATGAAAGCTGCGCTGCCATAATGTGCTTGATGGTCCTTGATGGAAAACACACAGAAAGGAACAGGAAAAAATACACAGAAAGGAACAGAAAACACAGGAAAAGACAGAGATTTTATCACACAACTTAAAAAAAAATCTTACCAAGGGCTCAACAAAGATGCTTTGAAGGCCAGTTACTTCATTTGCATGGAACCCCTAAATTGAGTTTTCTGTTTGGCAATCAAGTTTGTGAGGAGACCTATGGCTGGAGTGGAGACCCTTCTTTTGTGTCTCTAGCAACTGTCTTTGCTTCAAGTTAGGAAGCTCTCAGGATGCGGTTTGTGTTCACAGAATGAAAAGTGCTGTTGTAAGCAGGGCACAGTCATGCACCAAATTTTCCAAGGAACAAGAGTCAGGCGAGGTGTCCTTCAAACTAACCTGCTAGAGAGGGGAGGGGTGATTGCTCTGAAAAAGAAAAGTGTGCCTTCTTTCTGTGGCCTCTTGCCATCAGTCTAATTTCAAAGTTGCGGTACTGGCCTGCATTGTGCTCTTCTGACAGGCATCCAGCACCACATACATCTGTAAACATGTCATACTTCACACATTCAATATATAAAAGGCTTGTCAGGCAACACCTTGAGCCTTCTGTCCACGGTTATCAGTCTTTACCAAGGATTGGGCTGGGACTACAAGTCCAAAGAGAAAATTATAACCTGTTCCATGTTCTGGCTGCAAAGGTTTGCAGGGAGAAAGGTCCATTTTAGAAATCTAGTCAACATGTGAGAATGGTGGGGCTGTTCCCCTGACATTTCAAAGGGAAAGATACAGGGAGGAGTGAGTAGGAATTTGAGAAGACTTTATCTGTCATCTTGGTGGCAAGGAAAGAGATGGTGTAAAAGAGCTTAGTGGACTGAGCTCATTTATGGGATATATCCCACTTTAATATATTGCCATGTCTCTATCTTCAAGAGTAAAAGCAACAGCAAAACTCTGGAAAGAGCTCTAAGAATGTTTTGGTTTCCTGTTCTCTAGAATTGTCTATCACAGGGGTAGCCAAACTGAGGCTCCTGAGCCACATGTGGCTCTTTCTTGTATAATGTGTGGCTCTAGGAAATACGTTGGCTGAGCTCCTTTTTAATCCACAATTAATATAAAAGGTAAATAAGAAATGTTCAAGCTGTATAATTATTTCCCAGGTATAAACTGAGAGTCCACTGGATTAAAACGTACATTTAATGTTCATGGTGAGTAAATATATTTAAGAATTTAAATGCTTCTTAAATATTGCGGCTCTCAAACATCTGAAGTTTATTGTATGTGGCTCTTACATTAAGCATGTTTGGCCACCCCTGGTCTATCACAAGACCTGCATTTTCGTGCCAGGTCATCTTCACGGGAGCTCCTGCTTTGGGTGAGATGAGCCCCGTACTACTGAGAGACTGAAACCCACTTAACCTTTTCTCATTAAGATCAACATCTATCAGAATGATGATCTTCCAAGCATACACTGCCAGCTTGTTATGCGGTGCTCATTGCCATGGTAACATCAACTCTGAGGCATGACAATGAGTAGGTGCTCAAGGTGTAGACAACACTTGTTTTCAGGACAATTAACATGGGATATTATCTCTGTTTGAATCTACACAGTCAAATGACCTGGTCAGGGTCATCAGATCAGACCTATTTTATTTTCATCCAGCACTCATCCAGGCAGAAAACTACTTTTTCTAGTTTATGCAGTAAAGGGGGGGGGGAGCATGCTCAAACTAGATATATATTTTATTTTTTCCACTATTCAGATAGTAGAAATATCTGAGTCCACCTTGCAACCATTGCATGAGGACACAGCATCAAGCACCCAACAGGTCATGTTGCTAAAATGAATTGAAAATTGATCATAATGAAAAAAAATAATTATGCAACATAAGTGAATTAGATGTGAATGTATGTGCTTTCACAAGTAATGGGAGTACATACAAGGGACCCCCTGTATTCATGCGCAGGGGTAGCGTTTCCTCTATCCACGGTTCCTGGTATTCATGGGGGGACAGTAAACTATCTCCCATGGATATGGGAGTCATACTGTACTGTGTTTGCAGGAAAATTATGTGTGGGTGAGTGCTATCCTTTTGTATTTGGGAAGAGATTGTGGAATTAAATGATTGAGGAAATGGTTGGGATCGCCATCTCTTGGGCAGGCTTGATGGGGAAATTCTGTTGCTCAAGAGGTACCACCAGTTCTTCAAGAGGAATGTTAATCTGGCCTCAGCTCTTTGCCTTCTGGCATTTGCCCTATGCCAAAGACACATATTCGGGAACCCACAAAACAACAGGGCTGTAACGTAACAGTAGTGGGCTTCTAACACTATGGAACTGCTATGTGTGAACTACATTTTGTTGATGTATACAGTTGTCCCTCATTATCTGTGGGGTATTCTGAAAATACTCCCGTGAATAACTTGGAGTATACATTGTACAGGCAGGCCCCCATATCCACTGATTCGTTATCCACGGTTTCAGTTATCCACAGATCGTGGGGACCCCCCAGGCTTTTACTTTTTTCCCAGTAAGCTTCGTTTCTTCCTTAAAGAAACAGGAGAAGCAGCCTCTGGCTGCTTATTACAGGCAAGTAGAACAAGACTAAGTCCTAGAGAGGCTCTGCAAGGTTAACAGAAACCTTGCAGAGCCTCTCTAGGACTTAGTCTCGTTCTACTTGCCTGCAATGGAGGCTGCTTCTCTGTTTGTTTTAAGGAAGAAACAAAGCTTGCTGAAAGAAAAATAAGAGCTGGGGGGGGGCAAGCATGCCTGCCTGCAGGGGAGGCGGGGTGGGGGGCCCTCAGGAAACCATGGAGGGGGTGTTTGCTCTTATCCACGGTTTCAAGTATCCACGGAGGGGCCTGGAACATATCCCCAGCGGATATGGGGGCCCACCTGTACACTGTATACATTGTTTATTGTATACATTGCTGTACTGGAGTCCAGCACCTGAAGTTGTAATAACTCACCAGGGGGGCTCCAGAGACCCATTCCGTGTTACGTCGGGCCTGCAAATCCCTTCAGAGGCCTCCGCAGGCTTCAGAAAGTCTGTCCCAAGAGACTGGAAGTGACTTCTGTTTAGACTGGAAGTGACTTCTGGTTAGACCGGAAGTGACGTCCGATCGCTTGGGAGAGTATTTCTGAGGCCTATGGAGGGGTTTGCAGGCCCAGCGCGACACGGAATAGGACTCCAGAGGGCCCCCAGTGTGTAATTGAGATATCGGGTGCTGGACTCCAGCACCCTGTGATTCATGGCGTTGCACTCTGGCTTCCACGGATTGTGAAATCCACAGGGAGGGGAGATTTAAATCCCCTTTGAACCCCCCTTTGGAGGGGTTTGGATCCCCTTTCCGTTCTGGGGGCTCCCATTCTCGTTGCACCGCTGTTTACACTGGTGGTGTAAGTTGGATAGGATTGCACTGTAAAGGTTTTTGACTTTGACTTTGAAATAAGGAGACACCACTGTATAAATATTCTTAATAGTAATAATACCATCACGCACGCTCTCTCTCTTTCTCTCACATTCACTCACACACACACGTTTAGTTGCAAAATGGACCTTAAAAGAAACTGCATTTCACCAAATCATCTTAACCCCTCATGGATGAAAGATTAGGAGAGTTGAGATCATAAAACGGTTAATTAGATTGTTGGTGGTGCTTGCCTTCAAGTTGTGTATTGATGAACAGATGGCAAGCAACCCTAAACCCTTTGTGTTAGTGAAGTGCTGTCATTTCAGATCAAGTCTACAGTTTGTTAGCAGTAGAAGACAAAATCCATTTTCTCTGTAATGGAACATCTCACAAATAGGCTTAATCAGCATGATCAATTGCAAAAGGGAAAGTTTTAAAAGTTACTTGGGTTAATCTGTGCACAAATATGTTTATGATTTAGTAAACTGGATTTAGTTGGGACTAATCAGGGGGATGTTCTCAACAAAGTTAGGACTTCTGTTGATTTAAAAGAAAAGTTTAAGCATGTGCTTAAGGCTGCAGTTTTGTAATTGAACAACTTACATAGGATTGCGCTGTAACTCTTCCATTGATTCCAATCTGTTTTAGCTATGCTTTACTTCTTTGGCTGGACTGTGTCTTTATTTGTTATGTCCTAGTTTCACTGGAGAATAGAGGCCCTGTTAATCTTACAACATATGATTCATTTCAAATATTTGGAAATCTTCATTAATCACTACAATCATTTCATATTAATTTGAATTGATAGAAGCAGAATATGAAAACATTACGAAATTTGTAAGGGAAGGGTGGATCTTTGTGTAGCCTGTTAGACATTTAGTACGGTATCTTCCAGATGCTACTGTCAATCACAAGCTATGTAGTATGATGGAACATGGATTCATATCTTTTGCACTGACTATAATTATTGATACACATGAGAAACAACATTCTTTTTTATTTTTACTTTATTTACTTTTACTTTATTTCACTTTATTTTCAGCATTTAACGTGTTTATTTTCAGCATTTATATTCTGCCTTTCTAACTGTTGTTCAAGGTGGCCTACAATCGCGATGAAACAATGCAGTAATAAAAACAGAAGTATCAATAAAGGTAATAACCTTAACAAGTATCAGTAGCGGGATAAAACCGTCTAACATCGCAAACCACCGGTGTAACCATCGGGGGAGGGTTAGGGAACAGATTGAAATGTAGACCCTTGAAACCAGCAGACTGCTAAACAGAGCACCAAGAAAGAGAGATGGATCATTAATTATCATCCAGAGAACACTCACCCGTCCCTCCACTGAGTCTGAGATGCTGCTGCACCAAGAAACATGGTAGGCATAATTGGGAAAGGTGACATAACCCTACACATAACCAGATCTCAGTGACACATGCCAGGTCAACACATGTCAAGATGATTTCATTCACTGACTTGGCAGTCAGCAACAGTATTTTCAGGCACAGCAGCATTAGAAGTTATACAGTGTAAAAAGTATCATCAATAACAATAAAAAGGCCAAAATGTGCAATGCGCCCATAATAAAATACTATAAAGTGAAGAAGTACAACCCAGCAGCAATTAAAAAGTCAGCAAAAGTGCAATGTGACAAAAAAAAAGTACAAGAACAGAAAGTTGTTAAGACAGCTGGTGTGATGTCAGATGTTGGCCAGGTTCCAACCTGGCTGAGAACCCAAAACTATGAGGGGTTCTGCTTGCCCCCGTTGCTGCCCTCCCTCTGCCCCATTCCTCCCCCTCCCCTCCTCCTTTGGGACGGATCCCCAAAGAAACTTTGTACCCCCTGATAAAATTCATCTTGGAGGCCCTGTGTTTACTCTTGTATGAGCATTTATGCTGGGCTATTTTAAAGGCACAAAAGCCCTCCCAATCCTATCTGTGGTGCCTTTAATAAAAGGTAGGCACACAGCGGCCAGCGGGTGGCGCAGTGGGTTAAACCGCTGAACCATGAGCTGTCGATCGAAAAGTCGGCAGTTCGAATCCGCAACGGGGTGAGCTCTCGTTGCTTGGCCAGCTCCTGTCAACCTAGCAGTTCCAAAGCATGTTAATGTGAGTATTTATTTATTTTATTTACAATATTTCTATCCCGCCTTTCTCCCCAAAGGGACCCAAGGCTGAGTAGATAAATAGGTACCGCTTGCGGGAAGGTAAACAGTGCTCCGTGTTCCAGCTGCATGCTACGCGCTGCGGCAAGGAGAGTCATGCCGGCCACATGACCACGGATGCGTCTTCGGACAACGCTGGCTCTTCGGCTTTGAAATGGGGATGAGCACCACACCCTAGAGTCGGACACGACTGGACTTAATTGTCAGGGGTCACCTTTACCTTAGGCACACAGATGCTCTAGGTTCTCCTGTCCTATATTCCTATCATTGTTGCCTCCATACCTGTTTTTTCCCAAGTCTGATACTTATTTGATACAATACTTAAATACGTGACACCACCTCTACCCTATCTCAATCTGTGATTTCACTCTGATCGTTCCCTCCCCCCCCCAAAAAAAATTAAAGTCTACATATAACACATTATTTTATCGTTTCTCAATTTAAGTTTGGATCGATGCATTTTAGAAAAGTGTCTATTGTGGAATTGTGTGCATACATTTTCAACGTGAGAGGGGTGTGAAATGAATCAGCATACAGTCATGTATTATTCTGATACAATGTGATTCCTGGGAGCTTTATGTTTTATTTTATTGTATTTCTTTGTAGAAGGTACTCTAAAGCATTTCCAAGAATGTGTAGTTACAAAGAAGTTGCTGAACAATGTTTGATTATTCAATCCTGAACACACTTACTAGAGAGTAATACCCACTGAATACAATGAGATTTTCTTCTGAGTAAGTATGCATAACACTGCATTGTTGGAAGTGCTGAGAAACAGAGAGGAAGAGCATAATCCTTAATCTGTCACACTGTTTTGCTGAATGTATTTGCAAGACTGTGCCCCTTTAGATGACAAAAGGAATTCCACAAATTAGGCTAAGTATTTATTCAGAATCAGTTGTTCAAACCACATAGCTGACACTTCCTGTGCAATGAGAAAACTCCCAAAACTAAAAAAGTTTTAGTTTTAGTTTACACATTTAAACAGCCTTAGTTGCTGTTTAGGAAGGACGTGAGGGTGAGTATTCCCGTACCAGACCTGTTGTTGTGTAGTGGCTAGGGGAAAGAACTGCAGATTTGTTTGAATCTCTCACCTGCCGTGAACTCCCAAGATGGCTTTAGCTGCAATATGGGGATAATAATATATACCATACAGAGTTGTTGTAAGAGCTTCATCAAGATATAATATATACATGAAGCACGTTTTACGCTCGGGAAGCACCATACAAACATGTTATTGTTATTGCCACTAAAGTTTTGCTCCACCATCTTATTATTCCTCAGAAACATTGGCTGTATCTATTTTTATTATGAGATATAAAAATCAATGCTGGCACCAGGTTGCTGGGGCTGTAGACTTGCATTGCCCTGCCCCCAATGCCACCAGCACTGAGGGTTCAGCATGCAGCCTGTTCAGGTGCGCTGTCTCATGGGTATGAACATAACCTGCCAAAACTCTGACATCATCCCTGTTAAAAATGGACAGGAAATGCTCTTAAAAACACACAAACACACAAACACACACACACACACGAACGAACGAACGAACGAACGAAATGGTGCACCTTGCTTTTGCTGAAGTCAGTGGTCAGTTATATTGTTAAAACGGCTGAAGAATAGGCTTTTGGTGTATTAAAAAGGATAAAATGTTGACCGTTTCCAATCTGTCTATTCAGAAGACGATCTGGTCACCATCTGGGGTCTGGAAGGGGAAAATGGCATGATTTTTTGTAGTGGTTTACAGATTCCTTTGAGCAGCTGGTGTTGGACAAAGGCTTATGGAAGACATTTGTCTAGCTGGACCTATGATACTTGGCCTAGGAAGGGATGGGACAAAGGTCATATATTTAGTGGGTACCAAGTGAATCCCAGCTCATGCTCATCCTGAATGGCAAAGGTGTTTTAAAATACATTTAAAAATCATGTCTTATTGCCACTGAATACTCTTGGTAATTGGTTCCTCGTTAATAGTCTCTGCAGAATGACTTCTGGTCCTTGGTATCCGATTTGTGTGTTCCTATCAGGCATATAGGCCATCCACAGCTGTTCATATAATCCTATCACATATCCCCAGTGTCTTATGCATAGTGAAACTACTCAGTGACATTTTATGTGTGTTTCCTCATCTCTTTATTTCCAGACTAGTTTTCTAAGCTTTGGTAGATTTATTACCTTCTGGAAAAGACCCCTCCCCACATGTCCACTAGAAAGTTGTGAGATAAGTTTAAAAGTTGCATTGATTTGGAGCAAATAATTAAACTTCATTTTGAAACAAATTGAGTTGAGCTGAACGGCCCCTAAACTGCTAGGAATTCAATAAACAAAGTGAAGACACAAATGAGTTTGGAGCAATCAAGTCTTTGTCATTCATCAGCATGCTAATCTGAGTCATCCTCACTCACAGGATCACAGGGTAATAATTATTCTCCGTCATCCTTTGTGCCATTTTTATTGTTTTGCTGGTTTGCTCTTCTGTAAATCAACTTCATCAAGAAAGATGGACGCTTTTGTGCCTTTAAAATATTCCTTAGAGCAGCTTACAAACAATGCGGCGACATCATGTCAAATGATGAAGGCATCGTTGCTTCCGAGTGCACTGTGTAGAGAATGAGACATAAAGCACTTCTTGTTTCTAGGCGGCAGAGGTGATGTGCTTAAGGACATTGGTTCACTCCAGGCTTGGGGGCAAAATTCAATATCATTCACTTCAGAACCTGCTTTGCATTATGACTTCTGCTTCAGGCTCTACACAAAGAAAAAAGCAGAAATTATTGCAACATCACGCGAAATGTAGTCTGCCAACCTACTTATACATCTCCCTATGGAAGTGCAAAAGGCACACAGTATTTGCAGAATATTCCTCTTGAAATCGTGTGCTCTTCTAGTTCTTCAGTATAAATCAAATGTGATTTGAAACATTAAGATAATATTTTACGCACTGCAAGACAAGTGTGAAACATTTAAGAAGGTATATGCCACATCCTCGAAGGAACAGTGTTAAAGTGAGTTTTCCATATTAGTTAATTTTTTTGTGCAGTTTTCAAATGTGGTTATTTCTGGAGTGATCATTTCCACCGTTCATCTTCTGGAAACATGTGGATGCCATTTCAATTTGCCTGTGCCATGATTTATGTCTTTCCATTGTATGTTGGCTCTCTCAAATAACCGGAGGCCAAATTAGACATGCATCTTGCAAATGCATGGTTTTGTCCCTTTTAATTATTTCCTATGTCAACAAATAGCATTGGGGGGTTGCAGGTGAAATGACCTGAAGATGCAGCAGGGAGTAAGGGGGCTGTACGTTTTGCCCCACTATCAATTTCTATTGAGAGCCAATAGAAGTTTTTTTTCCCTACATAAATAGTGAACGTTGGGTGTGTATATTTAGGCTACAAACTGTGATGGGGACCAAGTACTACAGCCTCTCTACATCCTGCCATCGTTTCAAGTCTTCATATGCCCCCTGCATGCAATTTGTTGATGCAGGAAATAAGTAAAAGGTGAAAAAAATGCATTTGTTTGCAAGTCTGGTTTAGAACTTACTGGGAAAACCGGGATGAATTATGCCAAGGACATAGCTCAGCCTTGTTTTAAACTGCTCCAAATTGGGATGTATCCATATAGGTCCAATCTTGGGAATGTGACAAGGCTTTAGAACACTTTTTCTTTTAAGTCACACACACCAGTTTCATGGTTCTCTAATACTTTTCTCAAATTATTTTTCTGCTTGAAACCAAGGGCTTTGTGAAGAACAAAATGGAGTTTCCAGCTTGTCTGATTTCCACAACAATCTATCTGAAAAGAGTTTGCTTCCTTTGCAATTACTTTTGAGAAAATGGAATCTTCACTGAGGGGAAAAAATGTTGCATGATACCTCTTATCCATTCTTTTAAACTTTTGTGTAACAAGTGTTCAGGGTTCCCTTGTTCCTGCCAGTGCTTATTGACTTGATCCCCCATTCTAAAAACGTGATGCCAAATGTATATGCCTGGCTGCCCAACAGGATAATTGCTTTCCATTTCATTGACCTGAGCAACAACATCAGAACAAATCTAAACAGGAAATAACTATCATGGAATTCAGATCCAAAGAACTGTAACCTGTTAATTCAGAAAAGAAGATGATGACCTAAGTGAGAGTTGGGCATGATCCATATTTCTTTCAGGGACCTAATGCAAACACACTTCCATGGAGGCAATGGCACTCTATTTGTACTGAAGTTGAGGAATGCGCCTTAACTGCTGTAAAGTACATTATACGCATTTGCCAACTCTAACCTATTGCCTAAAACTCTGTGGAACCACTGGCTCATTCACATCAGTTTCAGGCAGCACAATCCTGAAGATGCTGCTGGTGCCGGAGCGAGTGCTCCGGTGCCGGGAGACATCGTGAACGTGCCATAAAGCACATTTGCGACATCTTGAGAGCAAGGAAGGCCAGCGCAGAGGCCGACCTCCCTTGCTCTGTTGCCGGAGACCCCCTGCGGCCGCTGGACCAGGTAAGCTGGGATCCGGTGGGTGTGGGGGCATTTTGCCGGGCGAGGTAGGGGCCCAGGAGGGGGTGGGGGATGGCCTCGGGCCGTGCAGCTAGGCCATTACACAGCCTCCTCCGACTTCTGCCAGCAATTTTGCTGGCGGAAATCCGAAGAAGCCAATAGGGCCTGCCCTGGAGATGTCTGTTAAATAGCACCATATAGTGGTGGTGAAATTTTTCTCAGTGGTGAAATTTAGTGATATTAAGCTTGCTTCTGTATTTCACCATATTACTCTTTTGCCTCAAAAGCAGCCCAACCATTCCATTTTAACGACGACACTGGAATCTAAAGTCATTGCTTTGCATTCTATCTTTCATCCACAGGGTGGCATTACATTTTTATTTTATTTTATTTTGCTGATTGCATTTATTGCTTCCTCCAAGGAGCTCAGGAGAACACTCACTGCTCTTTCTCCCTTTTGTTATCCTTGGGACAAGTATGAGGTAGATTAGACTGGGGGATAATGATTGGCCCAATGGTTAGAAGAGTAATAGTTAAAAGAGCTTCGTATGTGTAACCTGGAGAAGAGAAGATTAAGGTTATGAATGATAGCCATTTTCAAGTATCTGAAGGGCTGTCATATAGAAGAAGGGAAGGACATGCTCTCTGTGGCAGGACTAGAACCAATGGGTTGAAACTACAGTGGAGTAGAATTACGCTAATCATGAGGAAGAATTTCCTAACTGTAAGAATTGCCTGGCACTGGAACCTGTGTAGTAGTGGGCTCTCTCTCCTTGGATGCTGCGAGTCGGATGCTGGAGCAGTTGCCTGCACTGAGAAGGGGGTTGAACTAGATGACCTCCAAATCCCCTTCCAACATTCTGTGATAAGGTGGAAAGAGAGCCAGCACTGTGCAAGATACAGTGGTAGCTAGTAGCCCATAGTATGGATTGCTGATGTCAACAAGGCGACTATTCAGTCCGCAATCATGTGCTTGCACCATGCTGACAGAGGCAAGCATTGCTGCTTCAGGCTAGGACTGGATAAAAATCTAAGTTCTGTACTTAACATTAGAAGGAAAAGCTTTACTTTTTAAGAGGGTTCATTGTTGGAATGAAATTAAATTCAAAGTTAGCTCTTCAGATTCCTGATTTCACAGTGTTTGCTATGCTTTGCATGGCTGTTTGGAGAGGAAAGTATTCTTAGAGCTTTAGAAGTCTCTCTTAGGAAGTTTGTCTTTTGTTTCAGTTTCAAAGGAAGTTTAATTACAAAGAATAGCTTGAATTCTCTCTGGAGAGGACTGGTGATAGCATTTCATATCCGTAAGTCTTTTTCACCATGTAGCAATCCTCTTAAAAATTAGAATGTTCTCTATATACACTTGGGCATTCTATTTCTGGAAGCTGTGGATAGTTTAAACTTAAAGGACCTAGAAAATGTGTGATAGGTTTGTCAGGTTCCCTAGCTTGCATGCTGCCTCAATGGAAGGGGAAAATTTGCCATGCACATCTTCCCACATCACATCACCACCATGAGCTTGTCAGTTGTCACTCTTCATAACTATTAAAGGCACAGAAACATAGTCCTGCACATGACTCAAGAACGCCTTTTCTGTTCTAGACGGGATGGCTCCACAGGTACCTGTGCGCAGCCAACCCCTGAAGCAGTGAGGATCTGCTGTTGCCACTGATCCCCACCTCTTCCTGATAAGGGGATGCTTATCAGGTAACTGGGGGGGAGCATCTTCATCTGCTGCATTTTAAACGGGCCCTAAGGGAAAAAAAAGAGCTGCTGCTGCTCCCCTCTTTTGTCTGATAAAGCAGCCAGGCCCCAATGGACAGGCTTACCAAGAGGTGATGGGGAGCAGACAGCAGCAGTGGATTTGAGTCCTGCCATCCATAACTATAGTGACAGTAGTGAAGGAGGGCTGTCACCCATCCACAGCGTTCCCAGTGGGGCATCATTCGTGCCATTGGGAAAACTAGCTGGAATCCGGGCAGCAGACGGTCTTTCTTCTCTGCCAGAAACCACACTCATACACGACTTGTTCAAACGTGAGCCAAACCATGGTTTGTTACTGTATCTCAATCAGCAAACTCTGGTTTGTGCTTGCCATGCAGCCCAGGATGGAAAACCAGGGTCTAACTGTAGTTCTTTATCATGGTTTGCCATTTCTTTGCCAGTCCACTAAGGCAGGATTTTCCCCTCCACTCTTCACCCTAAAGTCTGGTTATTTTGCCTCACGAGAGAAGGTTCGTGATGAAACAAACCCAACTGAAAGAGAATGAAACCTCCCTTGTAGTATGTCAGGAAACTATCAAAAAAGGAATTAAGGCAGAGGCAAGTGGTTGGTGGACTTGTTGTTGGAGTATTATTATCATTGTTATTATTTAGAATATTTATATAGTACTTTTAAACAACAAGGAAGTTCACAAACTGTTATTTACAATAAATTAAATGGAAAAAAATCCTTCTGTGTCCCAAAGGGACTCTTAATCTAAAATGCAAATGAAAGAGAGACACCAGCACCTGGAAAAGATGCTATTTGGAGTCAACAGGGGCATTCACTAACAGCCCAATTCAGTGTAATTCTTGCACCGGTGTAACAGTAGATCCACCAGTGTAAGTGCACTTATGCCAGTTTAACCTGCCATACGCCGACGGACGCAGGATGGACAACCCCCCTTGGATGCCATGCATGTGCAGTTCGGACGCAGGACAGATGCCGCTGCAACTCGGCTGGCGAAGGGGGCATTCCAGGGGCAATCGGATGCCCCCGAATGCCCCCTGTGCCAGCAGAGTTGCACTGGCATCTGTCCTGTGTCTGAAATGCGCATACGCGACGTCCGAGGGGGGTTACGCCGGTGTCTGTCCTGCGTCTGTCAGCATACGGCAAGTTACACTAGCATAAGTGCATTTACACCAGTGAAGCTACTGTTACACCGGTGCAAGCGTTACACAGGATTGGGCTGTAAATATAAGAGAACCTTTCCTTAAAAGGTACCTCTTTTCTCCTGTTGGCAGCAGTGCATCACGGTAGGACTGGGAGATAGAGGGAGTTTAGATAAATGGGACTCAGAATGCTAAACCCAGTGCTCCAATGACCCCTCCTTTCAAACTCTGAACCTACCCTACATTTATGATACCTATGTTTGATGCTGTAGTTCATACGTCAGTTCCTTCAATGCTGATTTTTTTTCATGCCTATAAATATGGTCATTTCCCCCCATGTCATGTGACTAACAATTATTTAATTAATTGACTTGTATGGAGTTTGAGTGTCCTAGTACAGGCAGCTGGATTAATATCCTCCCAGCACCTAGAAGGTCACTGATAACACAACCCAACAAAAATTTTGGTGCCTTAAATGTTAGACCTATTCCAAAAGTGGCAACAGTTTTGCCCTATCAGCTCTAGTTTTGGAGATACTGCAAAGCCACCTTATATGCCAATTCAAAGCAGCTCCCTTGTGAGGCAGCCGACAGCATATAAGGTGACTATGCAGTATCGAAAGCGTCAGAACATTTTTGTTGTTGAGCTGTGTAATTTAACTATATAGCAGAGGCTGAAAGAATTGTTGAGAGAGGAGGTAGAATGAGAGGCGAAGTGAAATGGAGTGAGGAGCTGGGAATGGGGTGTTGCTTCCTGTGTTCTTGAGCATTGTGAACAATGCTGCCCTCAGTGACTGTCTCAGTAGATACTCATCTCACATGAGTATTTCAGGATATTGGCATGCAACACTTTTGTACTGAAAATTCACACCCTGGTTCTAGATACCATCTTTCCATTGGCCAGAAATGGTAGTGGACAATTTGATAACATTGAAACCTGATATTTCTTAAGGATGCTTTAACCTGTTTTTGCCGCACATATTTGCGGCACATATTTGCCGCACATATTTGCGGCAGTTATTTGCATATTTTACATTTAGGGTGATGTAGTTAATGCCATCTGCCTAATGGCTTGTCTGTGTGTCATATGTAACTCCTAATAACGCAGAATTTTGAAGCAAGTTCAGTCTCCTGGTTTTTAAAATTCAGATATGCTCCCAGAATTTAAGCATGTGTGTGCACATCCCACCTTTTATAGAATCAAGATTTCCTTTCTTTCACATAAGTAGCTGGCATGCAGCCCCCTGGAACGAATGTTCTCTGAACGCTGTGAAAGGACTTGGTGTCTTTTTCATCAGTTACTTTGTACCTGATTGCTCCTGTGCTACATGGTGCAGGCAGAGCATTGCCCATTGTGAAGCAGTTGCAAAACAGCTGAAAATCCAGTTTTAAAAACTGATGAATCAGTACCTACTTTGACTCAAAAGAAGCAACAATAAATGTTCAGGTTTGGGGGAGGAGTTGAGAGAATCTTATTTTTCCTGTATGGCCACCCAGTTCATCTTTCATGGTTTTCCTTTTCTATCTTTTCATCTTTCGAGCTCATGTCGGACTGTTTCCTTGGTAACAAAGAAAGAAAATGTAATTAAAATTGGAAGGACATTGTTAGGACTGGGAAAGAAATCCATTTCTACTCTCACACAAGTTTCACTATTGTAAGAGTTGCAGCACGCTCATTTAAGCTTTCAGACAGATGCAACTGGCAGGTATAATGCAGGACAGATAATAGGAATAGGGGATTTGGTGTGCACCCTGATGTAAGCAAGAGTCAAAGGGGAACCGATTCTGAAGAGTCTGCCTGGCCCAGGGATGCTAGCTGGTGACCCCTTGGGCTTGGGTTGCAAAATTGTCCTCAAAGGCGATCTGGCTTGGGGTGGTTCTTCAACCCCACCCTTTGGGGATTGGTATTAGATGAACTGGGTGGCCATTAGAGAAGCTGGGATCATCATTAGATGATCCGCAGCTTTGAGTCAGGGTGCAAACACCTGAAGAGAGAATAGACATGTTGTCTCCTCCAAGGTAAATACCCACACTAAAGCAGAGAGAGATAGGACTTGAGATAGGACTCACTGCAGGCTTTTATTGATTTAATAAATGGGACACAGTTTTAATCCAAACCTTGCTCCATGTACTTATAAGTTAGACTTACCATCGTCCCGGAAATGACCGGGATTGTCCCGGAAATGGCCCTTCGTCCCCCCGTCCCCCCGAACTGACTATTTGTCCCGGCCCCGGCCCGCCGGCTGCATTGCGGCGGGCCGGAGCTCTTCCGAGACTGTGCTGCAGCTGCAGCGCGTCTCTGTCTTGATGATCTGTAGTCTCACGCGCCTGCGCGAGACTGGAAGCGCTCGGAAGATGTCCGAGTTCACTTCGGATGTCTTCCGAGACGTTCCAGCCTTGCGCGCATGCGTGCGAGGCTGGAATGTCTCGGAAGACATCCAAAGTGAACTCGGACATCTTCCGAGCGCTTCCAGTCTCGCGCAAACGCGCGAGACTACAGATCAAGACAGAGACGCGCTGCAGCTGCAGCACAGTCTCGGAATAGCTCCGGCCCGCCGCGATGCAGCCGGCGGGCCGGGGCCGGGGCTAAAAGAGTTTATCGGCGGAGGCGACAAGGGACCGGCCGGCGTTCTTCAGAGTCTTCCCGAGCCCTCTCCCAGGCGGGGTCGAAGTGAGCTACTAAATGTTACTAAACTGCTGCCCCCCCCCCCGGCCGAGGGTGTTTTGTAAGGGGGATTTGGGGCTGGAAATTCAAACCAGGCTCAGTTCCACCACAAGCCTGCAACATTCACAGTAGATTCTCTGAATCAGAGATCCATAGTGGGACGGGGCTTCCAAGGAAAACGCACATCGGATCGGCTAGTCACACGCGGAGGGGAAAAAAAAGCGAGATCCAGAAGGAAATAGGCGCTAGGGCAAGGATGAACTTTGGAACAAGAAATCGCCTGTGTTGCTGGAAGGGGGGACAGGGGGCACATAAAATAAAGTAAAATACACAAACAGTACATAAAATAAAATACACAAATAAACTAAAATACACAAATAAAATAAAAGAGCACAGTCTCACAAAATAAAATACAGTATTTTACCATTTCACTCTGCACATGCTCAGAGGCACGGAAAAAGGTAAAATACTGTATTTATTTTACAGTGGACATGCCCACTTCCGGTGGACACGCCCACTTCCGGCGGAAGTAACATCACAGTTTTTGACCCGCCTTCTTGTGATGTCACTCCAGTCCCCCTTGGGGGTGCCAGAAATCTGGTAAGCCTATTATAAGTGCATGTGAGCAAATAAGGACAAGTGAGCAAGTTTGTCAGCCATCTCTGCAGCTGCTGAGCCAGCAGCCTGGGCCTTGTGCTGATAGAGTGTGCATCAGCTCAAGACCCAGATAAGATTGGGCCATTATTCTTTCATTAGTCTTCACAATGGGGCTCAACAAACCCCCATAATAAACAATCCCTTTTCCAGAATGCATTTGGGCCCTTTCTGAACTGAGTAGGATTTCAATCATAAAGGAAATATTTTTTTTTAATCTCTTCCAGTTAAATTTCTTTACTGGTAATGTTAATTTCAACCACCACCACCACCTGCTGTATGGGCTAACAGTATGAATACAGTGGAATGACTGTGTAAACCCACATGTGCTTACATGGAATTACTTGAGACAACAGCAGATTTGCAAAAATCGTTACCAAATTTAAAAATAAACACTGCCTTTTTTCAATAGGCAAACTATGGGCAGCCCATTCCTGTGTAAGGATACACGGCTGGCCTAAAGGACAGGCTGCTGCATCCTAAGCTTGTTCCCAGGCTTGTTCCCAGACAGCAGCATGGTACAGGAACACCTATGGAGAAGGGGACGTTTGTCCCCTTCCCCAAGTGTAGGGCTGCCAGGGATCTATGGGCCTCCTCGGATGTATGCCAGCTCTGAAGCTGGTGTACATCCGAAGTGGCAGAGTAAGGCCAAACTGGGCTGGGAACGGGCAGAGGATATCGGTGGAGCTCACCGCCGATTATCCCTGCCCTCTCCCAGCCTGGGCCGGCCAATGGTCACCCCCCCCTTGCTGCCCCTGCCCGTCTTCCTCCCGCCCCAGCACTGACCAGTGCAGGATGTACCTTCGTTGGCATCCATGGGGTCTGGAGGGAAGCCGAGTGAGGGCTGCTGCCTCCGTGCTGGGGCCCTTACACATGAGTCATGGCAAACGTGCTTTATGGCACGATTGCAATGGTTTAGAGCAGGGGTGGCCAACCTTCCACCATTAGGGCTACTGTGTTCTTAAGAGTTGTGTAGAAGACAGAATCTGGGCAGCTGCAAGTGCTGGTGCTGCTGCTAAAGCAGCTGCACCTGCTGAAATGCCCTCACCTATGCAACCATTTAAAGGGCCAGCATTCATGTTGCAAGGTTGGCCACCACTGGTTTAGAGTGGTGGAGTGCGCGCTCCGCCGCTCTAAACTTATGCA
This sequence comes from Plestiodon gilberti rubricaudatus, assembly GCA_026170595.1. Lineage (NCBI taxonomy): Eukaryota > Metazoa > Chordata > Lepidosauria > Squamata > Scincidae > Plestiodon > Plestiodon gilberti. The sequence continues at coordinate 249,719,240 of JANXHW010000001.1, read as the reverse complement.
GAATTGCCCCGTAAGTGAAAATTTGGCACCATGAAAGTACAAATTTCAAAATGAAAATTGTACAATATGAAATGTTTTGCAGTCATACTAAGTTTTGCATTCGTTCATGAACATTTGGACATTTTAGCTTTTTAGACTATTAATGGATTTGGAGACTATATTTTTTAAAAATAAAAATGTCATCAGGACAGTGATTTAGGAAAATCTGTTAATGCCTGAGGGCTTTTAGTCATTACCTTTTCTGGAGGCTAATACTGCCTGTAATTAATACAACCAGTACTGCAAAAAGTATGTTTCAAACACCTGTTTATATCTGAGATGTGTGAATGATGACAGGTGTGCCTATTTATTTATTGACTTCTGTCATCTAGTGGAAATGCATACTAATGTGGATGGTGGAGGGGAAAAAACAGCATTCTTTATTGGTCTATTAGGAATACAGTGCAATCCTGTGTAACCTTGCACCGGTGTAACAGCAGATGTACCGGTTTAAGTGCACTTATGCCAGTGTAAGTGCACTTACACCGGTGCATCTGCTGTTACGCCGGTGCAAGGTTACACAGGATTGTGATGATAGTACAACCCCCACGTACCCTTTCCCTCCCGGTTGCGGTGCAAGCAGGAGGGCCTGCCCGCCGCAAGCCGGAAAAAGGCCCCGAGATGAGCAGTTAATTAGCAGGGGGTACTTCAGAAAAGTGGACCATGATAGGGGGTACCCGGGTCTCCAAAGGTTGAGAACCCCTGTCCTACCTGTTCTTCTGGGTGCCACCATCTTGGATCTCACGAAATCTCATGAGATCCAAGATGGCGGTGCCCAATTCTTGTGAGAATTTAGCGACGCCATCTTGGATCTCATAAGATTTTGTGACACCCAAGATGGCTGCACCCAGAAGAACAGGTAGGAGGAGCTTGTGGCGCAGCCACTTGCCCCACAACCTGGAAAATATCCCCATCAGCAGCTGGCTCTTATCCGCTGCTGATCACAGCAGCGGATAAGGGACATCTTGCGTACCCCGGCCTGCATTTCATGTACCCCTAGGGGTACACATACCACAGGTTGGGAACACCTGGTCTAACGTACAGTACTTGGGTTCTCAATGGCATTCACACAGAACAGGCAGCCCTCCCTTTTACCATATACATGACTTCATTTGTAACCTGGTCACCCTGCATTTATGACTGACTGCCCAGTCTCCACTCCCCCTTCATATGATTTTCCTCTTCAAAAAAATTCTGTACACCATCAGATATTCTCATCAAACACTTGGTTATCTGTGTGGTGGAGAATTGTGGTACCTCTGCCAGTGCACCACCAGTTTGTCACTGGGTCAAGTACATACGAACTAGGCTCAATCCTATACACACGTTCCTGGGAGTATGCCCCACTGAACACAATGGGACTTACTTCTGAGTAGATATGCATAGGGTTGGGTTGTGTATTTAGAAGTGTAGGATGTTTCTCTGTTGTCAGTTGAACTGAGCCAGACAGAAATAGTTGCTCTTTTTCTTAGCAGATGGGAAGGATCTTAATGTTATGAATAAAGCGCAATATTCAAGTTTCCTAATAGTATTTACTTGATCATTTTCTTCCAGTGAGTTCCGGTATACGATCATTTTTGCTTTTTGAATCACTCACAGAGCTCAGTTATAAATCTAGTTGACTCAGCGAACTCTTGAAGAGGAAAAAAGAAGAAGCAAAAATTAATGTTCAGAGCTTTTACAACTGGCTGTAATTTGAAGAAATATGAACTTGCATAATAGAAGAAAAAATGCGGGTAATAGTATTGATGGAGACAGTTAGGTAAGAGGCAGGCAGAGGCAATTTTAATCTATTAATCTATTATCTTTGCATACATTCGTCTCCTATGTTCTGTTCACTGGAAGAAAAAAAATGGAATTGGCTTGAAAACATATGCTCATTAGAGCTTATACTTTTATATAGAATCTGGTACCAAATACTGTGACATGTAATTGCTGAGGCAGAGCTAGAGGTAATATATCTTGGAGAAGAGTTGTAGCTCAACAGTAAAGTGCACACTCTGCATGTATAATGCCACCTCTGTATACACCCTGGCAACCTTTTCCATGTGGGGGACAAAGCCCCATGCAGCATGTACAGATGGACCTCACTATCTGCGGGGATCTGTTCCGGACCCCCCGCGGATAGCGAGGATCCGCGGATACTGGGGCCCACATTCAAAATGCTGTAAAAAGAAAAAAAATGTGAAAAACACAGGGTTTTTACATTTTAGAAGCAAACTGTTCCATTTTCAAGACTCTGCAGGGATTCTACGTACAAGCTTAACGACCGACTTCTGGGTCGCGTAAAGGCTTTTCCCTCCTCCCAGCCTTCTCCCAGGATGCAGGATAAACTCTGTCAGTTCAGGGCACTTATCTTCAGCCATAATGGTAAAGTTTTTGTATGAGGAACAATCTCCACTAGCTTTAAACCCTATTTTTTGAGGTGGTGGATAATTTTTTGTAACCAGAGATGCTCCAAGATACTTTCAGCTGTAGAACAGTACAATCAAAATTTATAATTTATTCCTATAAAGCAGTGTGATCACAAGCAATCTGTCTATCATTCTGGCGGTGTATCTCAGGAATTAGCTGGTAGGAACAAGCTGTTAATAGAAGCCTTGTATGTGGATGCATTAACCTGCTGTGTTGAAGACATCCTAATTTAATGGCAGTGAAGATTTGTGACTGCAGAAAAATGGAGGCAAAGCTTGTCAGGCACCTTTAGAGTTTGAGGTGTGTGCCGCTGTGACTCCAGCTCTCCACATTATCTGCTTTTAGCAGCTTCTTGATGCTACCAATTTAGGCCATGTCACACTCTCCACGTGCTTTTAGGTGGCCCAGCTAGAGTCCAAATTATAGCAATGTATTTCAGAGAAGGACCTGTCTTTACCATTCTAGTAATTCTGTAATGGGGAAAGAGGCAGGTGTCGTTGTTGTTTTCCAGGAATTCATTATTCTGAATTTGGGTGTGTGTGTGTGTGTGTGTGTGTGTGTGTGAGTGTGAGTGTGAGTGTGAGTGTGAGAGAGAGAGAGAGAGAGAGAGAGAGAGAGAGAGAGAGAGAGAGAGAGAGAGAGATCAGTTCCCTCAAAGACATTTGATCTAGATGAGAGCCTGATGCTTCCAAAGATAATATAAACTGAGCACTGCAATAATGGAGCCTTTTTGTTCAAAGGCAGAAATCTTTCATATGGTCAGTGGTATAGCATTTAAAGTGCAGGAGCTCATCACGACACTCCCCATAGTCATGCCCCATTAAGAATATAATTTTAAAAAATCCAACTTTAAATTTCTTCACTATAGTGTTTTCTTCTCCTGCCGCTTATTTCAACTTCAAAACATATTGTTCTTCATTTAAAGATCCAGCTCATTTCATTCAAAACTCTTGGCTGCAACAGTTTTAAACCAAATGTATACAAACTGAATGATGAAAGAAAAAAATCTGAAATAAATCTGTTTTCAAATGTATGCCCAGGTAAATCTGAATAGGACTATAACCTTCATGTACTGTACATGTGCTACACACTGTCTCTCGGGTAGTCCTTGGGAAAGGTGACGGCCTACAATTAACATTTGTCCCTAGGGAAACTTCTCAGTTTGCCTCCTGCTGAGCTTGATGTTTCTTCATGGCTCAGGTACTTTGAACAAAGTTTTGAAAGCAGCCTCTGAGTGCTTCTGTTAATGATATAACTTCTCCTGCTGTAGGATAAGACCCAGAGCTCTACTTCCCCTTGACTATCCCCGTTACCTGGAATTGAAGGCGGGGGGAGGAGCATAACAGGGCAGGGGAGGGCGGGGTGAGCAGATTGGGCCCAGGAGGGGGGCGGGATCGATGACACTGGCACATGTCATATCCTATCCCCCCTCCCAGGCCCCTTCTGCCGACCCTTTCTGGCTCAGCAGGAGGCTAGAGAGCTGGCGGAGAACCGAGTAGCCCCATTGCAGTGACTGGGGGTTTACCTGCAGTAAGAGGACTAACATCCCCTTACCACGAGTAGACCACCAGTTGCCTCCTTCACCAGATAGAATTTGGCGTGGGCCATGCAGCCAACGCTGCATGGCCCAAGCTGGAGAAGGTTAGGATTGGGCTGATTATATGGACTAAAGTTCTTAGATCACAATGGGACTTAATTCTGAGTAAACATACATAACATTGTATACCTTTCCCTCTTTCTAAGTACTAATCTGTTCCTGAAAACAGCATGTTTATTGGGTGTAGGGGTGCATGGGCAATTACACTAATTTCAATGGGAAAAATTCTAACTCATTCCAATGCCATTCCAAGTTCACTCAAAAATCACCCTAAATGCCTAATAGCATAAGGAAAAAAGTTGTGTGATGGTGAAAAGCGGTGTGCCCCAAGGATCAGTCTTGGGACCGGTGCTTTTCAACGTATTCATAAATGACCTGGAGTCGGGGATAGGCAGTGAGGTGGCCAAGTTTGCAGATGACTTTTCTAAACTTTTCCGGGTGGTGAAGACCAGCAGGGATTGTGAAGAGCTCCAGAAGGATCTCTCCAAACTGGGAGAATGGGCAGCAAAATGGCAGATGCGCTTCAATGTAAGTAAGTGCAAAGTGATGCACATTGGGGCAAGAAACCAAAATTTCACATATACGCTAATTGGTTCTGAGTTGTCTGTGACGGATCAAGAGAGAGATCTTGGGGTGCTGGTGGACAGGTCGATGAAAGTGTCGACCCAGTGTGCGGCGGCTGTGAAGAAGGCATTCAATGCTCGGGATCATTAAAAAAAGGGATTGAGAATAAAACGGCCAATATCATTGTGCCTTTGTACAAATCGATGGTAAGGCCACATCTGGAGTATTGTGTCCAGTTCTGGTCACCACACCTCCAAAAGGATATAGTTGAATTGGAAAAGGTGCAGAAAAGAGCGACCAGAATGATTCGTGGGCTGGAGCACCTCCCTTATGAGGAAAGGCTACAGCGTCTGGGGCTTTTCAGCCTAGAAAAAAGGCGCCTGAGGGGGGACATGATTGAGACGTATAAAATTATGCATGGGATGGAGAGAGTGGATAGAGGGAAATTCTTCTCCCTCTCGCACAACACCAGAACCAGGGGACATGCACTAAAATTAAGTGGAGGGAGAGTTAGAACAGACAAAAGAAAATATTTCTTCACCCAGCGTGTAATTCATCTGTGGAACTCCTTGCCACAGGATGTGGTGATGGCACTTGGCCTAGATGCCTTTAAAAGGGGTTTGGACAGATTCATGGAGGAAAAGACCATCACAGGTTACAAGCCATAAGCAACCTCCTGGTTTTAGAAGTGGGTTTTCTCTGTGCCAGGTGCAAGGGAGTGTCAATGGGAAACAGGTTATCTTGTTGTCTTGTGTGCTCCCTGAGGCATCTGGTGGGGCCACTGTGTGATACAGGAAGCTGGACTATATGGGCTTTTGGCCCGATCCAGCAGGGCTCTTCTTATGTTTAGACAGGGATGGATCGATTGGAATACATTCGGAGGTTAGCAAGGTCAAGGAGGGAGCCAGGACCGCTCAGACGATACTTGCCTGGATCATTGAGGCTGGCTGGCTAGCCCCTTGGCTGGACCCAGCAAAGACCACCATATGGCTTGGCCTGGGGGGAGTCTGCACTGTCCAGCTGCCTCAACCCTTGGGGTCGGCAGTGATCAGCTTTCTCAATCTATGACTGAGGACAGCTTGGAGTCAGAATGTGATACCTGAGGGTAACTTGGGGGAGGTAGGCAGTTAGCACCGATTCCCCCCACCTTAGGTGCCCACACGCTGGGGGTTCAATATGTTTCCCTGCTGCAGATCGTTATACTCAATAAAGTTACCCTTAACCCAGGCCTCTGGCGTGATTATTGAGGGTGCTCAGGTAAATATGTATAGCAAAGTACTTATAAAAGAGGGAAGAGTGTACTATATCAAAGCTAGCTAGAATTGTTACTGAAATTTCACCTGTTTGGAAATTGGAAGTGCATTTCCTAGGTTCTGCACAACATAAATATCTGTAGGGGTTCAGTATGGTGGTCACAGTGGTGAATGTGTAAAGAAAAGGGGTTGACGTGAAACAGAAGAAATACGTAAGTGGAAGGAGATATACCATTAAAGAGGGAGAGCAATATTCATCATTTCAGCTATGTTGGAAGAGCAGCAGCTACATCTGTACAGGAACAATGGATATGTATATGTATGAGTTCATTCTCACCGATAGGTGGAGCAGTTTCCTATTCAGTTCCTAGTTTAAATGCTTGTGGATTGCTCTCTCCTGCTAAGATTAGACTTCATGTTAGCTTCTTTTTCTGTCTTATCTTGGCCATGACCAGTTGCTTCTCTTGCTTTTATTTTGCTGTGTGTGGTGTGTGCGAAGCACTTTGTTGTGTAACTTAGCTTTGCTGTGAAAGCGTTATTTCCACAGCTCTGCTAACAGCTATTTGTTTTTTCATGCATCCATTCTGTCATACCCTGTAGCATATAAACATTTTACTCAGATGCAATCCTGTGCAATGGATTTTTTTTTTAAGATTCAGTTCCAGGAAATTCCAAATGTTTACATGGGGTGTTGGTCTGAAAGAGACTTACAGTGCAATCCTAACCAACTTTCCAGGACCGATGCAGCTGCAATGCGGGCCTGAGGTAATAGAACAAATGTTCCTTTATCTTGAAGTAGACCTCCATGACTACTTCCTCCCCCCCCCCCATTGCAGAATACAGCATGTGCCCCAGCTGCATCAACAGGAAAGTGGGTTAGGATTGGGCTGCTAAACATACCTTGTCTCCTATTGTCCAGAATGTATAAAATAATAGCTATTAAGAACTGATACTACTTTGTTAGAAAGTTACATATTTCCTTCTACCATTAAATGCATAAGAACAATGCCACTTGTTAATCTGATGTTAAGAGGATGGAACTACAAAGCCTTCTTTTGCAGAGCACAAGAATGGCATTGTTGTTTTGCTTCATTACTAACTTTATTTCAATGAGCAGCAATCAATGCCCTTTAACCTGCATAAAATTGAGCTAAGCAGGCTGTTTTCAATTAAGCAATGCATGCTGTGCTGAGCTTCCCAAGGCTGGTTGGGAATGTTTCTTTCACGAAGGAGAAATTGTATGATACGAGGCTGCCGTTCTAGACTGAGCTAATTTTCAAATGTTAGTTATTGCAGTATGTATTTTTTTTATATGTATGTACTGTAAAATATTTAGGTCTGAAACCAACACAGAATTTTGGCCTGCTATATACCTACTGATTTCAGTGACTTTGTGGAACTAATTCTGCTTTGAATTATGGCTTAAGTATTTGAAAAGACAATAAGTAGTTATCGGTAAGCTGTTTCTTATGAGTTTTACACACAGAAGATCTTTTCATGCAGTTACCTAGTTTTCATGGCAGAAGTATCTTTTCTACCTTGGGAAGAAAAATAGCAGGAGAATTTGCTTCTGTATTGGGAACAGAGCTGGCAGCGTAAGCAGTCCTTGCCCTCTACCAGAACTACATGTTCTGTGTAGTTTGGCCTTGAGGTGGAACTTAAGAACATAAGAAGAGCCCTGCTGGATCAGGCCAAAGGCCCATCTAGTCCAGCTTCCTGTATCACACAGTGGCCCCACCAGATGCCTCAGGGAGCACACAGCCAACAAGATAACCTGTGTCCAGTCGCCACTCCCTTGCACCTGGCACAGAGAAAACCTACTTCTAAAACCAGGAGGTTGCTTATGGCTTTTAACCTGTGATGGTCTTTTCCTCCATGAATCTGTCCAAACCCCTTTTAAAGGCATCTAGGCCAGGTGCCATCACCACATCCTGTGGCAAGGAGTTCCACAGATGAATTACACGCTGGGTAAAGAAATATTTTCTTTTGTCCATTCTAACTCTCCCTCCACTCAATTTTAGTGCATGTCCCCTGGTTCTGGTGTTGTGCGAGAGGGAGAAGAATTTCCCTCTATCCACTCTCTCCATCCCATGCATAATTTTATACGTCTCAATCATGTCCCCCCTCAGGTGCCTTTTTTCTAGACTGAAAAGCCCCAAACGCTGTAGCCTTTCCTCATAAGGGAGGTGTTCCAGCCCACGAATCATTCTGGTCGCTCTTTTCTGCACCTTTTCCAATTCAACTATATCCTTTTGGAGGTGTGGTGACTAGAACTGGACACAATACTCCAACCTAGATATTCCATCAGATCACACTGGCAATTAGGGTTGTCCGGTCAAATGCAATTTAAAAACCCTGAGATTTCTGAGGTGAGGCCTGTCACAAGACTACCAACGTTTGAAAAACTGAAACAAAAGTGGGAAAAATGTGGAGCCCAGCAGCTCCCTCCCCCCATGGCCTGAGATTAATTTTTGTTGCTTGTCTGCCTGAGAATAAAGCAAAAAGCTGGAGGTCATTTTGCCTATACTGGCAAGCTAGTGTTTGTAAGGTACATGTGCTTTAAAATAAAATTATGTACCCACTTTACAGATAGGAAAATGAGGTAGTGATTGGCCCATGTGGCCCACTATTTCTATGGCTTTGCTGCAGTCCGTAGATCAATAATCTACTCAAGATTACAATTAGGTATGATTCATATGTTACCACCAGGGCACCTTGGGTATCACTGTCGCAGTGGTTCTCCCGTTGTGCTCTGCTCTGGTAACAATTGAAGGAAGTGGTCATATGGGCAGGGTAATGATTGTGAGCTCTCAGGATGGTGTTTGATATTGGAGGTAACCAGAGTTTAGTGTTTTATGATGCTTCAGTGTTAATTTATAGCAATATAAGATTTCTTGTATACTATATATTTTAAAACTAAAAGTATTCCAGAGAAATCTGGAATACAAGTTAAGTTCAACATGGTGGAGTTTTGTCTTATCCCATTAGCATCTTTCTTCTAAGTCTCCCCCCCCCCCCCCCGAAAAAAAAGAATAGCTTATTTCAATAACCAAGCATTTCCAGGACTGTTCAAGATGAGCGGGGTTTTTTTTCCCCTTGTGAAGGTCACATTATTTTTTAGATTACATATGGATTAGATTGAACTGGACCTCCATTTAGTGAGTCAAGAAAAGCAATACAAAAATGTCAATTGCACGAGGAAGCTTTGAACAATGCAAAGTCATCTGATAAATATGAATGAGATTTTTTTTTTCACTTTTTCCCCCAGCAAGGCCATAACTGCTGCCTTTGCTGTTGCTGCTGGAAAAGATGACAGACTAATTGTGTCTGCCTAGAACTGGGTTGTAAGTTTACATTACGATGCATGTGTTCTGTCATTATTGTACTGTATGGGAGGATAATGGCTTTGACTGCACTGTGCCACAGGCAAAGCTGCTTCTGAAAGTCACTTAGGAATCAACATAGCAGAAGATTAATCTGCATTTTTTTTTTATTTACTGTGCATCTAACTCAAGCCTGATTATTATTCACAGGAGGAACTGCAACTTGCATATTTCCCAAAATACTCTTTTAGTGCTGTTCCAATCCAGGAGTATTTTTGGTAATGGATTAGTGGAACAAGCCTCCCGCTTCAAGTATATAACACATCAGTGCTTTCAGAAGGCATTAAAGTTAAGAGAAATTCACAAATACAGTCACAGCCAATGCCCACTATTAACAGCTGTGATAGAGATTACTCCTCAGGCACTGTGGCAAAACCCATCCAGAGCAAAGATTGGAGGCTTGTGCAAAATTAGTTCTGACATGGTGACCAGATCAATCTGCATGAAGCTAGATTTCATCTGGAGTACTGTGGGGGCCAGATCCTAACTTGCCTTTAGGAAGGAAAAGAGAATGCACACTACAATAAGCTCATCCACTCACTGACCCTTTGCTTTTCCTCATTTTTTTTAAACTTATAATATAATGGCAGCATCCTAGCAATTAGAAAGCATCTGCCATGTTCCAAGACAGTCACATTTACTGTAAGCATAGGTGTCAACACCCCTGTAGTTAGTGAAGCCACCAATATGAAGAACATTAAAGGGAAGTGACTTTGTGGTACTGAACAGCATTTGAGGAAGAAAGAGCGATGGTAGTACCATACTAATTAGTACATGAAGCAGTAATTGACGGTAATTATCTAGTTCAGAATATGGCTTCATTTTTTGATGGGAAGTTTTATTCATTTAAAAATGTATATTCCATCTTTCCATTAATATTGCTCAAGGTGGCTTCCAACATCATTCAAACAATTAGAAACAATTAACAAACGCATGACGCGTTACAGTTGAAGTTTATGAAGATATGGAGGATGCTACAGAAAAAGCCTGGATCAAGTTCCTCACCATGCAAATCAACCACTTTTTGAGCCTATTATTTTGGTTCCTCAATGACATAGTTGCGGCTTCTGTCCCAACCCTGGATGCACTGCACATATGGATATATGCCCAGTGCTGTGTGTGTGTGTGTGTGGGGGGGGGATTGTATCCTCTGTGTCCAACTTCTATGCATTGAAGTCCTAGTTGTGTGTACCCTTAGGCTCTATTTAAATGATTTCTGTGTTCCCATTTTTTCCAGGATATAAACTTGCATGTTCAGAGCCAACATGTATTAGGGCATGGGCACATCTGCAATGCAACAGTTTTGTTCTTATTTCAAGTATATTTATTTGGCTGTATGAAACTCTGTGTGTGTGTGTGTGTGTGTGTGTGTGTGTGTGTGTGTGTGTGTGTGTGTGTGTGTGTGTGTGTGTGTGAGAGAGAGAGAGAGAGAGAGAGAGAGAGAGAGAGAGAGAGAACTATAACATCTGCAGGAGACCTGATAACATCTGTCAGGAGCTGTGCCTTCCTATTCTCCCCCCACAGTCACAGAACACTTCACTTTTTCTTTTTGAAGAAGGGAAGATTAAGAAGAGATTGAGTGTCTGAAGGAAAGATGTCATTTTGTCTCTAGAATTGAAAGGCATTGCTTACAATAATGAATATTGCTTTAAAGAAAAAAGGGGGGTGAATGGGAAATACATTTATAGTGTCTGAAATATGTTGAAACTTTAGAATTGCTTTGGATTCTTGAATAAAAGTGTCCAATTTCAAATGTGTACTATGTCCCCAGTGCAAGAGAATGATATATCTGGGAATAATATTGTCTAGATTAGAATCCTCTACAATTACAGTGTTTTCTGACTTGCTCTTTAGTCTCCTCTTCAGCTCTCACATGAGCACTTCTTACTAAAGTTAGGCTTCTGCCCCAGATTTGTTGAAAATAGTTCTGCTAGCTACCTTATTATTGCTTGGTCAATTAGTAACTCAGTATTATTCACAATACTCTTGTAATTTCAAGAGAGAACAGTGTTCTAGGCACCTAGAGCAGTGGTTCTAAAACTTCTTGGTCTGTGGAGTCCTTTACACTTCTAAAAATTATTGTAGATCCCCAAAGAGTTTTTTTTTGTGGGTTCTACCTATCGATGTCTACAGCATTCGAATTTACAACTTGATAAATGACAAAAATAAAACCATTGCTTGTTAAACATTACATTTTTTTCCAAAACAAAACAAATTTTATTTTTTGTGAGAAGAGTGGCATTGTTTTGTTTACATTTTTGTGAAGTTATTTAATGTCTTTTTTTTAATAGAGAAAGGGAATAAAATGCTTGAAAACATTCTTAAAGAAGCCCGTTTAGTCAACCACTAATTCTTTAGAATTGTTATAAATGGGAAAGCTTTGGTTGGTTCATAATATAAAAAAAAATCAAGGAAAGCAAAATAAGCATCTTTTACTCTTGGTGAGACTTTACAATGGCAAATATTTTATATATCAGGCTTGTATTTGGTTGTTTTGAGAGCTATGCTGTGGTTTCTGATGACTGAGAAAGAAATGAGGAAAACAACGATGCATTTCCCAGGCACAACCCTTTCTCTGAGGCAAACGCTCCTGCCTGCTAATCTTTCCCACCTCCCCAAGAGTCAGCTGCACAGTGCGCTTTTTGAGGGCTCCTTGCCTGCCTGGAGCCTTCTTCCTCCCGCCCCGCCCCCGCCAAGCTCCCAGTTGTGCCACCAAGAGGGGAGGAGGACGAATAAGAGACATTCGCAGGGCAGGAGGGAGGGAAGAGTGAAGCACACTGAGGAGGCTCCAACTCAAGCGCCGGCTGCTACGGTTGCTGTGGAGGTGTGGTGAGCTTAACCTTCAGCATTCTCATTGGCAGCATCTTGCCAGAGCCTTGCAAGCGTTCCACTCTTCTCTCCCTCCTGCCCTGCCTGACCTCCTGACTGGCAAAAGCCTCACTGGGACACCGCCAGGGAATGGGGCGGGGCTTATGGAGGTGAGTTCACAGAGCCCCATTGATCCGTGGATCACAGTTGGAGAAACGCTGACCTAGAGGAACTTGCACAGTTGTTGCATGCAATGCAGCTTCAGGATGCTCCATTGGCAAACTGGGAGGAATGAGAGAGAGAGAGAGAGAGAGAGGGGGGGGGGGACTAGGGAGCAGTAGGCTACTCATTTAAGACTTAGTTGTAATATTTGTTTTAGAAAACTGTGAAGATATTTGGAGTTACTGTAGCTTCCAAGGGAGGGATCTGCATCAGGAGAGCTGAAAGTATCTCCTCATTAACTAAACTATTGTTACTGTTGTTATTTTAAAGAATATTTATCACTTTTCAACTCACAAGCAGTTTATATAGCAAAATAAATAGATAAATGGTTCCCTGTCCCAAGGGGACTCACAATCTAAAAAGAAAAACAAGGGCTGCAATCCTAGACACACTTACCTGGGTGCTGCAAAACATATTGAAATCCATGGGACTTACTTCTGAGTAAGTCCCATGGATAGGAATGCACTGTGCAGTCCCATGCATAGGAATGCACTGTGTTTTAGACTGCAGGAAGGTCCCTGCTGTTGGCTGAAGTCACAGAGCTGCCATAGAAAAACTAGAACAACTGCTAGGTTGACAAGTGGATTACTCTTCAGGGAAGTCTCATTGAGCTGACAATCAATTTCTCAAGAGCCAGCAGGGAAAGCTAAGCAAACTAACTCCATAGGCTTACCAGATCTCCAACCGGGACAGAGTGCTAGACCTTTAGGAGAAGGAATGTGGGCAGGTGTAGCTTGTTAAACTTTAGAGGAGAATCCTAGGCATATCTACTCAGAAGTAAGTCCTATTGAGTTCAATGGGACATACTCCTGGGTAAGCGTGCATAGGATTGTGCTCTAAGAGTTTAACAAGCTACACCTGCCCACATTCCTTCTCCTAAAGGTCTAGCACTCTGTCCCGGTTGGATATCTGGTAAGCCTATAACTCCAGAGAGTAGATGACGGGGAGGACAACTTGAGTGAATTTGTCTGTTTGCTAATTTACAGAAGTGCAAGCTGAAATCCTGACCCTGCAGTGCTTATAAAGTTCCAGATTGTCACCACAGGCTGTGTTGTATGAAGCACATTCCAGATTGGCTGACCTACGACTCAGAGGATAAGAGTGCCCAGTCTGCTCAGCTACAGCCTGGATTGTTGCAGGTTCTCACTTGCAAAAATATTGCCAGTCTCTGAGACACCTGGGAACTCAGAGAAGAGCATTGATTTTTTTTAACCATTCTTCTGTTATCCTCTTTGCTTAATGGGTTGAGGAAAAAATATGGTTGATATTATATTCCTGATGTTTGAGCCAATACCTGAGTGGAGGTTCAGCAACATGAGATTACTGCCCCTGATGAAATTGGCGATGGGCGTCTCTTTGCCCCTTCCCTCTCTATGCACTAGGCAAGATGGAAGATTATGGACACCCTATTGGATGTTGGGGTCAGTGGCGGTGGGGTCAATGGCGGTGGTGCTTATCTGGCCATTTTAGCCAGTCCCCCTTTCTCCAACATTGTGCATGTGAGCAACTCCCACCTGCTTATCAGAATAGTCTGATACTAGCTAGTCAGAGGTGTTGTATAGGGGGGCCGATGGCAATGTATAGGGGGACCACGGGTGGCGGGATTGGGCCCACGGGCGGGAGGCGGGCGGGGGGTGTCAGGGCAGCCAGCGCTGCCGTGAATCACACTGTTCATTGGTGCGAGTGAGGGGCAGCGGCGGCGAGTTTGGCCCTCCCTGCACCTAAGTATGGTCCAAAATGGCTACAGCAGTGACATCACGTCTGGCGCAGGGGGGGGGGCTCTGCCCTCCACCACTGGAGATAGTTGCCATCATGGAGCAAGGTAGGACATTTTCCCTCCTCAATTGATTAGCCACTGGTGAGGAACATTGTTTACCTACTCAACACTATTCTCAAGATGTGGTGGTATTGGTCAGAGCAGTCACACCTGGTAGGAATACAGTGAGACAGGGATTAGGAATTGGTGTTCACCCTGAAGTAAGTAAGAGTCATTGGGGAACTGAAATTGATCTCAAGAGGATGTCTGGCTTGGAGATGCAGGCACCGCATGAGTCCAGGTTTCCTGCGCCACCTGTATTTTCTCTAATGTGTAGTTCTAACCAATGTCATCTTCTGAGTTGAGATCTAGAGTTTGGATTTGGCACTTTTCTAGTTTATAATTAATTCTTTTTTTCATTTATACTGAATTGCTTCACCATGTACTAGTCAATAGCTTGTCAAGGTCGCTGATATCCTGCACTTCTGAGTGAATGAGATGTGGTAACTGAGTGGTGGAGTACACTGGCTCCCCGAGTTACAGACATCCGAGTTACGATCAGCTGTGTTGGTGCTTTTGCAAAGTTGCAGTATGTCCACTATGGTGATCTTGTGCAGATGCGATAGCACTAGGCTGGCAAGAGCCGGCTATTTTGACCCACCTATGTTCCAACTTCCAGACAGACTTCCGGAATGGAACCAGTATGAATGTTGGGGACTTCATGTATATGCTTTGTATGCGGAAGATCCCACATTCAGTCTCCAGCTAGGGCTGAGAGAGATCCATTGGAAATCCTGGAGAACTGGTGCCATTCAGCTAGATGTACCAATGGTCTGACTCAGCAGAAGGTCCTATGTTGCTGTTATAGTGTTCCAACTTATGTTAGACCTGTGAAGAAAAAGTTCAGTCAGTTGAGTAATTTGATGGCCTGAACCAGGGTGGCAACTTTCAACATGAATGATCCTGGACCTTTAATGGTTGTATAGGTGAGGACATTTCTGCAGGTGCAGCTGCTTTAGCAGCACCATCAGCAATTGCAGCAGCCAAGATCCTGTCTTCTACATACCTCTAAAGAACACAGAGGTGCTAATGGTGGAAGGTTGGCCAACCCTGGCCTGAACAGTATTTGATGTGTTCTGCTGTGCAATAGGCATTAAATCTTCCAAATAAAACAAGCTGATGGGTTGGGTGGAGGAACAATAGCAACAATTATTGTTGCTAACAAATAAATGCATAACCTGCAGGACTTATCTGTAATATTCAAGAGTATACCCACCAGACACTGGCGTTGCTAGAGGTGGTCCTGCGCGTTGCCTTCGCCGCTCGACTGGTTCTGACGGCAAGTGGGAGGGGCCACCATGGAACGGAGCGGTTACCGCTGTGCAAGACTTACTGTTCCGCCCCACCTTTAGCAACACCAGTGCCACCAGACAGGAATAAACAAAGCTTTTTCAAAAGGAGGAACCCTTCACGTTGGCTAACAGACAAAAACAAGTTCCAAGATTTTGCCCTAGGGCAGTCTCAACTGTGCTAAAGAAATGAGAACATATATTTAACGCTAATCACTGCCAAGTTTCTGTTTAATAGGCCACTTGTTCTCAGTTAATGGGTCACCATTAGTCTTTCCTATATGAAACTTTCCTGATGCTTTTCAGTTGTACCCATATCAGTGTGCAAGTTGTTTCCATGCACTGTGATAGAAGCACCTTTTATCCAGAAGGAGGACAGTACTCTACCCTTTTGTTTGTGCCCATTGAGAGAGAAGAGGTGAATGTCAATTCTCTGGCAATTAATAAGGGGCTTCCTCAGCTCATACTGACTGGGTTCGTTGCCAGGGCCCTTCATCTGCTAGTGAATGGAAGCCCTATGAACTTTGGGATCCCACATCTTCCATATTTTGTCTGGGTCACTTCCTAGAACAAATAATGACTCCATACTCCTCAAAGTTGATTGGGTCACTGGCTGGTTTCCATGACACCACATTTCTGAGCACTATTATTCAGTGATTGTTTCATGCCACATTAACCAAAATGTGTTTCAAACAAACTGATTAGAGACAACAGTCTGCAATTCTGCACCCAGGGTGTTTAAATGTGTTTTAAACAGCTAAACTGTGAACAGTATTGCAGCAAACACGGAATTCTTAGTCATTAAAGAATCATCCATTAAATAACACGATTGTGGTGTGGGGGCAGATAATGCTTCACTTGAGTTAGCAATTATGGACATGCACTTTCTCTATAGCGTAGCATGAGGGGCAGCGCAATCCTGCCCAACTATAGGGCGGCAGAGCGAGCACTCCACTGTCCTAAGTTATCGCAAATGTGCCGTAAGGCTATCGCAAACGTGCCATAAGGCACGTTTGCGACAACTCTAGAGTAAGGGCCGTCGGCGCTAAGCTGGCAACCCTTATTCTGCCTTATGATCCCCATGCAGCCGCCGGAGGAAAGTAAGGGATCCCTCGACGGCCGCATGGGAGGCCCGGGCGGGGGGGGGGTGTTCATTGGCCATGCTAGCCCGGGAGGGGATGGGATGGCGTCTGCCATATCCCTGTCCCCAGCCAGCGCGGCTGTTACACGGCCTCCTCCAACTTCCGCCAGCTGAAATCCGAGGAGGCCCATCAGGCCTTCCCTGCTTTACACCAGGGGAAGGGGACGAACAAGTAGACCTTCCCCTGAGTAGACCTCTGTGTTGCAGCAGAGCGGCCCAAAATGTGGATAGAAGGATAGTTAGGTAGGATTGCGCTCTGAATTTCTCAGTATCACAGAGATGAACAGAATGGAATGCTCTGTACAAGCACCATGCAATATCAACTAAACAACATTGTCTTAACATTGTTTCTAGAAACATGCATTTCCCTATATGGCAACAATGACAAAAAAAAATAGACAGCCTCTCTCCCTCTCTCTGGTCTAACAGGAAAAGCTAAAGATAAACAATGTTGAGGAATGGCTCAATTGTCCTGTAATGAAACAAATGCTCTCTGTGGACGCTTTCATTTTAGAGCTATTACCCCTAGGATCCTCCTTATTCTCTGAACTGGCTTTCTGTGATGATTAAAGTCTTGACTGATGATTATTCTCTCAGTTACTTTCACAGGATTTATGCCTTTCAAGCAGCCATTATATACGCTTCTCAGCCCTGTCTTCCAAACCTCTCCTGCCCCCAAAAGGGGCAGACCAGACCAGAGTGTTATTGGCATTTGAATCATAGCAGCTGTTCTAGTTGAAATGTCTTGAGACTCTATTTAATACAGAAGCAAGTGGCAGAGAAACCAAGGATTGCAAGGTTTTAGATTATCATTTCTCAGCCCAGGTTTAATAGTCCCATTTGTGTAAGTCATTTTCCATGTTTTACATTATTGTTGAAGTGACTAGGAGCTTAGAACGAATTTACAATGGCAGTTATATTTCTGTTTTATGGGAACACAACAAGAAAGTAAAGATTTTTCAGTAGGCTACTGGCATGTTTTGGTTGAGATTTATAAAAAAGTATAATCATATTCAGTGCTTTTGAATTACACTGTTTAACATTTTCTG
Source organism: Plestiodon gilberti rubricaudatus (assembly GCA_026170595.1). Lineage (NCBI taxonomy): Eukaryota > Metazoa > Chordata > Lepidosauria > Squamata > Scincidae > Plestiodon > Plestiodon gilberti. Next base: position 249,701,664 of record JANXHW010000001.1, on the reverse strand, counting down.
TTTTAATTTTTTTTAACATTTTCTGTTGGGGAAAAGTGACCACTGACATCCTGGATGGACAGTTGGTGGCCTGTGGGCTGGATTTAGTCCTGAAAGCAATTTTATATGACTCTGCCATGACCCTGCCTCATATTAATCATGTTGTGATTACAGTTTTCACTGAGTTTTACCCCTATGGAAAATAAGCTATTAGTATCCATGTGTATTTTAGTATCCGTGTGTGTGTGTGTGTGTGTGTGTGTGCGCGCGCGTGCGCACGCACGCGCATTATACATTCAGAAAAATCAAAGCACCATTTGCCAGGGCTTGGTAATCCTAAAGGATTACCAAACACTTTTGCTTTGTCAAGAAACACTTTTGCTTGTCAGCCTTCATCCCCCCCCCAACTGTGACCTCATAAAATCTGAGCAAATTTTGTCTGAATGTATGAAGTCCTTACTGCTAGTTAATGACAACTTCATCATAGAGCCTGACATCCATGCAGGGTACAGATAGCTATAGCTTCTGGTTCAGTATCTAGAGAGTAGAGTAGCCCTATAGACCAGTGGTTTTGAACAAGTGTGCCGTGGCTCATCTTCAGGTATGCCACAAGATAGTGGCACAAGGGGAAAAGTGGCTGGGAAAAAGTAACTGCTTTATGCCCCACGTGGCAGCACAAACCAAAGAAGTGGCACGAGCAGGGGCTGAAAGCAGCAGATTTGCACCCTGTGCAGCAACACAAACAGAAGAAGCGGCCAAGCAATGGCTGGATGCAGCAGCTTGCCCCTGCGCAGCAGGAGACCTCCTTGGTAACGCACCAGCTGCCCTGATGGGGCTACTCAGATGTACGCCAGCTATTTTGCTGGCAGCCAGGCCCAGGAAGGGTGATTGGATATGGCAGAGGAGGCAGCTGCTGTTCCTTACCCCTTCCTGCGTCCAGCCAACCAATCTCACCCCCTGGAACACCCGGTTCCGCCCTCCCCACACCCCTCCACTGACCGGCGGGGGACTTACCTTCCCATCACAGCGGCGCTCCATCTTGCAGCACCAGAGGAGCACCACAAGCCTCTCCGCCGGCACCACTTACTCTCCAGGCGTGCATGTTTGTGACACCCCCCTAGACGGTCTATTTCTAGACAAGATTGCACTGTTAGTCAATGTATACAAGACATGTCTGAAGACTTTGAGTCACAAGTGATAGCTAGCATTAAAGAAGCCGATTTCTTTACCATCCAGTTGGATGAGTCAACTGAAATCACTGGAAAAGCTCAACTCCTAGCATTCAGTAGGTTTGTTTGTAATGAAGGCATCATTAAAAATTCTTATTTTGAAAATCACTTCCAGAAACCACATTTGGCCAAGGCATTTTTCATGTCTTGGCCTCTTGAACCACATCTTTTAAGGTTGTATGAACTGAGGGAAGAGCTTCTATTTTATTTTATTTTACATCAGAAGAGTCTGAGCTGACTTGCTTAGTGGTGAGACCTGCTGCAATAAAGTTGCATTCCTAGCTGACATGTTCCAAGCCTTGAACACTCTTAAGAAGAGTATGCAGGGAAAGAATATTTTGACTTGTAGTGACAGGGCCCAAACCTATCTGACTTTCCAGCGCTGATGCAGCTGCAATGCAGCCCCAAGGTAAGGGAACAAACATTTCCTTGCATCAACGCAGGATGCAGCGCATGCCCCATTGGCATGTCTGTATCAGTTCTGGAAAGTTGGATAGGATAAGGCCCAAAATTATATCCTTTAAGGAAAAACTAACACTGTGGGGAACCAGAATAAAAAAGGAGAACAAAGTTGAAATGTTTGAACTGACAAACAGTTGCAGACTGGACAAAAATCTTGTCAATTTAATTCTACAGAGTTTGTCACTACTTGGGTACAAACATTGAAAAGTATTTTCTAACACTTAATGTCTCTTCCTGGGACTGGGTGAGAGATCCATTTGTGCTAAGTGCGTGTGAGTCAGCTGAATTAACTGTTGCAGAAGAAGATGAGCTGACAGAAATAATAGAGGACTGAAACACGTCAACAGATATGGCCTCATTCTGGTTGTCTCTTCGAGAGGAAAACCCCCATCATCACAAGATGGCGATAAAACCACTTCTTCCTTTCTCAATATCTTATCTCTTTTCCCTGTTATGAATAATAGGCCGAGGCTTCAAACACTGGAGGAGGACTTGAGGGTATGCTTGTCAACCATTCGCCTCAGACAAGAGACATCATGAAACATCATCAAGCACAAATTTCTCACTGATTTATTTGGTTGTGTTTTTTTTTAAATAACACTATGATTAAAAGTTTAGTTATTGAACTTTAAACAAAATATTAATACTTGGGTTTTTTAAATGATAAAATATATCCTTAAAAAACTGATGGTGTGCCTTGACAATTGTAGTGCCAGTGTGCCACGAGATGAAAAATCTCAGCCTTAGACTATCAAGCGAAGTCATTCTTACTTCATATTCATGAACTTTTGTTTCATTTTGCTCTGTCTATCTGCTGCCATTAAGATCTGAAGGGTTTCCACCATTTTTATTCATATTACTCCTATTCATCTGACTGAATGCATAAAACATGCAGAACAAAACATGACGTGGTGATAAGAGAAGAAGATTTAAATTTCTGAGTGTTAAGCTGTTTTAAAACAGGATTAGGGCCTGTAAACAGAGATGGCAACCCCAAGATCAAAATACTGGTTTCATCGAGAACTGGGGTGGCCAACCTTTCAACATGAATACTCCTGCACCTTTAATGGTTGTATTGGTGAGGGCATTTCAGCAGGTGCAGCTGCTTTAGCAGTGCCATCAGCAATTGCATCTCCCAAGATGTTACCTTCTACACAACTCTTAAGAATGCAGAGACCCTAATAGTGGAAGGTTGGCCAACCCTGATCTAGATGAATCTATGGCTTTTACAAAGAATATCTGCATTGTCATAGTCCTTTTCTTGAGTTCTGGATGCAGTTTATTTCTCTGCATGTAATGTGCAATGCATTCATTCATATTCTCCAGCTATGACAAGGCTGCCACTGAATTTCTCTTGCATTCCAAGGAAAATATGTTCCATTACTATATTATCCAACAGAGAACCCAATGCATGTTCCATGCATTCTCTAGGTTAACATCACTGTGCTTTATCTAAAGTGACATGTTGGGGGTTGTATGGGCATTCTTATCCCAAAGATGCCAGGCCAGCATCCAGGAAGGAATAGACAGAAAAATAAAGGAACTGGATGTAGATGGTAAAATTACTCCTCCTGTATCATTGACAGCGCATTCCTATCCAACTTACACCACCAGTGTAACCAGTGTGGGAGGGCGAGGCAGGAGGCCTTGGAGGGGAGGGGAGATTTAAATCCCCTTTGAAGGAGATTTGAATCCCTTTCCATTCTGGGGCCTCCTTGCTGCACTGCTGGTTATACTGGTGGTGTAAGTTTGATAGGATTGTGCTTCCGGTCTCGGCTGCAAAGCTTCATTCTCACCAGATGATGCTTGCAGATTAGCAAATTTCCTTTGATGCAGGAGTAACAGAATCTCAAGTGGCTTTATGTAACACATTTCACAAGATCTAATTGCCTAGAATCAGAGCAGGAGAGGAAAAAAGTCTGAAACGGCAACCATACTTGACCTCTAAACTGAATACTTGCTGTGACTGAGATGGCTTGACTAAAGCACAAGCTCAGCAACTTGCCCTGGCATGAAAGGCTTTCAGAGGCTTCGGATTGACCCTCTGATGTGCCTTCCTCCTGATCCGCTATCTGTGGTTAACATTTTTATCATTAAGTGGCAGGGTTCAAGGACGGCGGAGCTGCAGTGAGTGCAAGCTGTGAATTTCAATCCTGTGTGTTTACCCTGTGCCCTTGGAGAGATTAGTTTTCTGCTATTGTTTGGCAAACACTGAGTACAGGAACATTTTTCAATGCAATGGTGGAATCGTCTCCCTCCCTTTCTCTCTCTCTCTGTCTCTCTAAAACCAATGTTAAAATGTTATTTTGTTTTAAATGATTTCATGGCTACCCTTTTCTCTTGTCATAACTCTTTCAAACTTTTTTTTTTTTTTTTGCAAGCCTTCCTGGCAGAGATGCTGTTCAGTTTCAACAGGCTGTATTACTGGAAAGAATAAAACAATGTGGAAGAAGTGAATGACGCATAACCCAGAATGATACACTGCCTCTCTGTTCAGAAATGGAGAGGGAAAGGATTTGCATTTGGTGGCACTATATCATCCTTTCTCTATGGCACATGCATTTTGGGATTTCATAATGAAAAATAATATATATTCACAACATCATTCTCATCTTACAACAGAAAACTGCTGCAGCATTGAGCCTATACAATGTTTCTCTATAGAATACATTACCTGGAATTGAATGGTGATTTTTTAGTTAATATCCCAGAGCAAAGCAGAGTGACATTTCTGTGCAAACTAAGCAGTCACTATTGACCACACTAATGGCTCGTTTTGGAAGAAGGTGGTTGTAATTATAACCATGACTAGCATTGTACAGCATCAAATGTTGCCATTTTATTTTATTTTTCTTTTGGGGTTGGGTTTTGCTGGTGATTACAAAAGGTGCCAACCAATCCATACACACATGGTGTTTAAAAGCATGAAACTAGTCCAACTATTCTAGGAAACAGAAAATTGGCACACTTGGCTATTACCCATGCCAGTGGTGTAGGAATCAGGGGGAGGTCCTCCCCCGGGCAGGGGGGCAGCACTCACCCCCGTGGCAGCATTCGGCAGCAGCAGCTCCATTCGCACCGCTTTTGTCTTTGTTTCTTCGGCCTCCGGAGGGCATGTGAAGGCTTCTGGAGGGCAGGGAAAGTGTTCCCCACCCTCCCGCCTGCCCCTTGGGATTGATTTCAGCCTCTCAGAGGCCACAGATATCGCCCGCCAGGTGATGTCACGCGGCGGGGGCATGGCTACGTGGGGGGCATCATCGTGGCCAGCCGCCCCCAGGTGGGAGCGGCATTACTACGCCACTGACCCACGCTAGACAGTCTTTGGCTCAGTTCAGAGGAAGCCTAAAGATGCCTTCTGGCTGAATGTAGCCGCTGTTATGTGAGAGTCCACAATCAGCCACAGAACCCCATGCCAGCCCTATGTCCCATGTGCAGATACCTCCAAACAACCTGCTTACACTCTCTGGCACCACAATGCTTCTTTTTTTTCTAACACTGAAGAAGAGCAAGTAATAGAGAGTTCTGCCCAGTCTGCCATTGAGTTACAGTCCTCTGCTATAACCCCATCTACTCTTTACCTGAAAGGCGAACATGGGTGACAGGTGAGTGAAACCCACCCCCTCCATTGCTTTACATTGATGTTCCCCTCTGCTGAAATTTTCTCCCTTTCCAACTCGCTTCCTTGTTTTATCACTCCCACACTCTCCCACTTGACTGCCCTCTTAAAAATGTTTTACACCGAAGCTTGGATCTAAATCAGATTTGAAGGATTAATTTTACACTCTCTCTAGTGTAAATCTTGAGTCATTTAACTGAAATCAGCAGTGCTATAGTGGCTTCTCATTAGGCATTTAATTACACACTTGAGCCAAGTGTGCGTAGTTGAGTTATGAGATAAAGAAACAGGTAAGCTGAAGGTAAAGAAACAGGCAATCTGTCTGTAACATGGCCAAACACAGGGACAAAGGACCCGAATGAATCTGGGTAAGTTGATGGTTTCTTGCATATTGAAAAAGTCAGCATGAAACAGCTTGAGCTACTCTGAAATATTGGCAATCAATGACATACTTGGGTTGGATAAACTCTTTTGATGTCACAAGTTTGGCAGCACTTGAACTTAACCTTACAGGAAACAATGTCCCCAGGAAGCACGTTGTCTGATGTGCTTCCAGGGCTTCAAAGGATCTCACTTGCATTGCCCCAGAATTATGACAGGGTGAGAAATAACTGAGATGGCGTAATACCCTCCATCCTTTTAGCATCTCAATTTGCACAAGTCTCCAGTTATTCAAACATTTCTACGCTTGGCACAATGAAGGGGGGCGGGCGGGGGAAACAGAGCATTGAAGCAGAGTTTGTCATTACTACTGTGAAGAGGGTGAGAGGTGGCAGCCTTGGTGAAAGGATTTCATGGTGCCTTGTCAGCACTAGTTGTATTGCAGTGCTTTTATTCAAGAATCAAAGTGAAACATCCTTTGAAATAAGCTTGGGAAACAAAAAAAGCTGTTCAATTCCCAAGAAAGGGGATGATGGAATTATGAATCTAAAAATGAAGGACACAGACAGGTACTAGAATCTGTATATATTTCCTCTTCATGGTTTCCCCACCCCCACCTCCAGCACACTTTTGTATGTGTATCGAATGAATCAGGAAGTAGAGTTTTAACCTTTATTGGCCCTGTTGTAACAATTGTAATATATGCGGTTACATCTTCTATAGGTGGGTAGACTGTGTGATGTGGGTGCTGATGCTAAATCATCTCATATTAGACACCGTCAGTAAGGATGCTGGAGTGAGCTGCTGGGACAGCAAACACAATTAGTCTATACAGTATTCGGCTGTGTAGATCATAATCATTCACCTCACAAAAAATTCAGTTCAACGTGAGCTATACAGGTGTAAGTGCTCATTAGAAGTCTGGGAGCATATGAATGCCTTGTAAAATTTCACATTTGTACCCTTGTTGATTGTGCTCATCTATTTCCTCCTTTTAGGCCTAATTTGTAGTCCAAATGCTCTTATTACTCGGTTCACATTGGTCCATGATTAGAAATGCACAATATTTACTAGAAATGTCATCATTGTGTATTAAGTTTCCCTCCTTCAGAACTAGGGATATGCAGACATCCCTCTGGAATTCAATTTGTGTAGACTTTAACTTTGACATTTCGGTGTCATTTGTAGATATGCAGATATCCCCTTGAGGAATTTCATTTATCGTAGAAACTCGTTTGGCTTCCCCTGAGCATTTTCATATGGTTCTTCTTGAGAGAAATCCTGAAATTCACTTACAGTGCAGTCCTAAGGCTGAAATCCTATACACACTTACTTGGAAGTAAGTCCCATTGAACTCAGTGGGACTTATGTGTAGATATTCATAGAATTGCACTGTGTATGTGTTTACACAGAAGCAAGTCCTGCTGAGTTCATTTGGGCTTACTCCCTAGTAAGTATGCATAGGATTGCTCTGTTAAAACTTCACTTTATTCAAATATGAGTGTCAACTCTTTTCCATAATATATAGTAACGCATACCACATGTTGTGATGTTACTGAATTGTATATTTTACTGTTCATGTCATTGGCAACCCAGATTGTGAAGGGATGCATGGAAATGCACAACATGATGATGTGGTACTATATATGAAGTGAGCAGAAGGGGAGAACGTAACATTGGGGTACCATTTTGCAGTCGTGCCTTTTATAATAATTATTTATTAACAGTATTTATTTATTAACGGTATTTATATACCGTTTTTCAATGAAAAGCTCACAAAGCGGTTTACAGACAAAATCAAATGATTAAATAGCTCCCTGTCCCAAAAGGGCTCACAATCTAAAAAAGATGCAGAACACCACCAGCAACAGCCACCAGAAAAGACACTGTGCTGGGGTGAAATATCTAGTTCCTTGACGTTCTTTGTTATGATCAAGGTAATGGTTGCATTCCTGAGTCACTGAATGGAGAGGAGTGTGTGTGTGTGTGTGCGCGCGCGCGCACACACACACACACACACACACACACACTCCATTCAGTGACTCAGGAATGCAACCATTGCCTTGTGTGTGTGTGTTGTGGAGAAACCTAACTTGAGAAATGAAATACAATTTTCTATCACAGCGGTTCTCAAACTGTTGAGTCACGACCCACAAACAGAACCGGATTCTGTCCCCTGGCACCTTAAGGGGAGGAGACAGCATGGTGACGGCTGCGATCCCGGTGATCGCCACCATCCCTGGGAGAAAATGTTTTAAAAAGTAATTGACTTATCGGGGGTCCTGGAGGCCTCCGGAGGGTTCGGGGAGGCCCGCACTCCCCTCTGCAGGCCTCTTCGAGCTTTTGATCTCTGCGGAATGGCAATTATGACCACTTCTGATTTTCGGATGAAAATCAGAACTGGTCATAATTGCTGTTCTGCAGCTATATAAAGCTCGGGGACACCCACAGAGGGGCCTCCCCAAACCCTCCGGAGGGCTGCAGGATCCCCAGTATGTCAAACAAGCAGCTTTTTCCCAGCGACGGCAGCAATCCACCATTGTCCCTGCCCCCGCAAAGACTCAAAGGTCTCCATAACTCACAGGGAGAACTTTGAGAAGCACTGCTCTATCACATTTTTAAAATGTCAGCAGAAGTCATAGTGTTTGTGTTATAGAATATAATACTCTATGCCAGCATTTCACAAAGTCCTACAGGGGAGTTTGAAGGCAGCGCTCCAAACTGTTGGAATCAGCGCTCCAGCAACGCATCCGCTGCCAACCCAAAAATGCTTTTTTCAACGTACCTGCCAGGTCCCTGAAGGGTCCAGGGAGGGGGGCTGCTGCCACCACCGCAGGCCTCCCCAAGGTTCTAAATAGCAGTGGTTGTGTTGAAAAGCCCACTTCCGGTTTTCGCCGAAAATCGGAAGTGGGCCTCGGAATGCAATTGTTCAATACAGTAGAAATCAACCACAACACGGCAAACCTCAGTCTATGGCCTGAATGGATCATGGAGCGCTGCTGCTGATGTTCGAACTGGCCACCCCCCCTTAAAGGTAAATCGGAAACTTCTGGTAAAAGTGGTGGGTTGTGACCCATCACTTTGAGAACCCCTGTTCTGTGCAATATTCAGTAATCTGTTTTCAAATGCTGCTTGTGCAGCAGGGGTAAAATACAAAGGAGATTTGTGATACAGGAGTTAAGATATACAGTATGTATAAATAAATATTGTTCCAAACAGCCATAAATAACCTTCTTCGCCTTTAATGCATAATTAATGCTGAGTAATAGCTCCTAACACGTTTGAATAATAATGCTGCATTTTAAAGTTCTCTCTCACTCACACACACACACGCACACACACACACTGAGTGTCTGTCTGTCTGTCTGTCTTTCTGTCCGTCCGTCTCAGCTACACAGTCAGGCAGTTAAAATATGGCCAAATATTCTGAGTCTGGCACAGTAATTTTTAGTTAGAATTCCCAGTGGGCTCTTTAAAAAACTAATTAGTAACAACCATTAGTGTTGGCTTATTTCTCTGCATTAGACAGTAAATAAGCAGCATGGATTGTAAAGTAAACACCCCTCAGCACATTCAGAATATTTAACCATGTTGGTTCCTTGCATTTCTTCTCAGTTCCTGTTCATCACCTGGTCTTTGCCACTACTTTTCCAACCTTGCAGAGTCTCTCTAGCATGTCGTCTCCATGGTGGAGGACTCAAGTGCAGGCCTAATTAACTCTCTGCTTCGATCTTGGTACACAGTATGCTAGAGGTGACCCAAAACAGCATAAAATCACAGTGGGGAGGAGTAGGGGAACTTAAGCTCTTTGTCTCTGCGACAGGTACTACCCCAATTGTGCACTCACACCCCACACACCATTTTCATTGGGAGAAAAAACCCTTTCATTGAAAACCAGTAAAAGGGGGGTTTCCCCAATAAAAAATAATACAGGGAGTGTAATCAAGGGGAACTACAACAGGGCCAAAGATCTAATGTCCCCCCTCTGCAGTTTCGTACCATCTGTGTTGTCAGCAGGTCCATCGGCATCAGGGGGAGGTCCTGCTTCCCCTCTCCACATTCCCAGAGCAATCCTATGCATGTTTACTCAGAATTAAATCCCACTATAGTCACTCCCAGGCAAGTGTGCATAGGATTGTAGCCTCAGTGGACATGGCAGGAAATTATATGACCGGTGGCCAAAGTGCGTCTCCTGATCCACATGCGGCTCTTTAACGTATAATATGTGGCTCTCAGAAATATGTTGGTTGAGCTCCTTTTTTTGCAACACAATTAATATAAAAGGCAAGTAAGAAATTTTCAAGCTTTATAATTATTTACCAGGTATAAACTGAGAGTCCACTGGATTAAAACATAAGTTTGATGTTTATGGTGAGTGAATGTATTTAAGAATTTAAATGCTTCTTAAATATTGTGGTTCTCAAACATCTGAAGTTTATTATTGTATGTGGCTCTTACATTAAGCAAGTTTGGCCACTCCTGTTCTGTGAGAAGAGGACTCAGATTATACACAAGCTGAATGCAATATGTGAATACTCCACAATCATATGTCTGTTTTCCCATGGGTAGGTAGGGTCTGAGTTTAGCAGAGGAATAGTAGGGGAGGAACTTCTTATCATTTCCTCCAATTGCACTCTCCCCAGCTGCTTTTCCATCTGTGAAGGAAACAGTTCAGTACACTGCAGGTGAACAAGTCGCTGGGGAGATAACTTTAAGCAAAAAAATGGCTAGAAGAGGAGGTAAACAGACCTTTCCCTGTCACCATTCCTCGATTTAAACTCTCCACCATCCAATGCTGCTTTCAGTTATCAAAACAACAACAAAAATTGCATATCACATCTAGTTTAGGCCTTATTTCCAAATCAGTAGATTGTATCCAAAGAAAACTAGACATGATGAAGCACTATTGAAATCGATGTTACAAGTTTTACATGACCCTACTTAAGGCCCATTAATTTAAATGGGACTTACTCATGACTAACTTTCTTAGGATACAGTTTTGGATGTTGGAATATGATCTCAGTCTCATAACTGAGTTCTTCTTTGCCAAAAACTAAATTTTTCCAAACTTTTTTTGTTACAAAAAAACTCTTTTTCTTGTAAACTCAGTGTGACAGGATATGTCTAGACCTCCAGGATAGTTAATTAAGGACATGTTTTAAGGGCAAGCCTGACATATGTTGTGAAACTGGAAATAAAGACTTTCTATGAACTCTAGCTGTAATCACAAAATGACACCGCTATATATGGCAGGCACAACAAAACCGCTTATAGCAATTTGCCATAAAGGTTGATTACATTTCATCGTGCTATGTAAACTGGGGTCAGGGCTCACATTGCTACAGGCTCAGTGTTAGTCACAAGTGAAAATGCCACATTTAGTCCAAAAACGATGAGAAGAAAATGATGCCACATTTAGTCCAAAAATGTCTTGGAGATCTTCAATCTCCAAGAAGCAGAAGGGCGTCTTCCACATCCTCCTATCTGCATGAGAGCCACATTTCTGTGAGCAGCTCCAGCATGGTTGATGTAACATTTAAATGACCCAACCATGTAGGCACATGCTGATCACATGGGTCCTGACCATGGAATTGGTGCCGTATTAACAGTGCAAGCCTATGTATGTCTACTCAGAAGTACGTCTCAGTGAATTCAATGGGACTTACTCCCAGGAAAGTGTGTATAGGGTTGCAGCCCAAGAGAGGTGATGCTGATTGCATGACAAAAAATATGCTTATATGATTGACTCCTGCCCATGAAGCTGGGTCATTTAAACATTACCCCAGTTTCCATACAGCTAGGATACTATTTTAAGGATCCCTGGGCTGTCATTTATTCAGTGCATCATATCTTTGCAATACTTACAGCAAATAGTTACAGCAAAATAGAATAGGGAACAAAGTAGTTGTACTGAAGACTTAACAGAAAATGTCGGGGCAGGCTTTGAAGGAAGTAAGAAAGTGTGAACGATATAGGCAATTCCAGGCATAAGGGAAACAAGAAGGAAAGGGTGGAGTCGTATAAGGGAGCAAGAGAACTCTAGACAGCTGAGATTGTTGGAACTGAAAGACTGAATGAGAGTGCACAGAAGCCAGGGCATCGTCATGAAGGGCCATATCTTTCCCTTTCCTCATTTCAATGAAGAATTGGTGTGTAATCAGTAGTTTCATTCCTTCATCTTTATGGCTTTTCACATGATAAATTGAATCTATTGTTAAAGGGGATAGTTGGACTTGACTGAACTTGGGAGTTCATTCCCAACTACAGAACATCCTTGATGTATATAAGAAGTCTCCATGCAAAACAACAGAGCTTATGCTCTTGATTCCTAAAACTTGACACCCTCTGAACAATGTATATAAAACTGTATTGTGAGCTGGGGTAACATTGTGTCTTGTGAACTTCCTTTGTCTTCTGCTGTGTCAATGGGTGGAAGCTCTCCGCTGTGCCTCCTTCACCCCACAAGAAATATAAACCCACACATAGCTGTGAGCTTCATTCATACTACCCATTGTCAGAAAATCAGAAGGACGAAAAGGTGGAACAAATTAAAGCTCTGACAAATTGAAGCTCATTAATCCTCCCTTTTGTTTCTGTCCAATCCATTTTCATATGGTTGTATTCTTTGTGTTGGGGTTCTTATTGCAACATCACAACCAAATGCGAAAAAGAACATTGAAATGCAAAGGTTAATCTGCATTTTTTTGTATTGCCACTGTCAGTTGTGATCTATATACAACAATTAGCTCGAGATTTAAACAAAATGTGGGAAAGGATTAAGACAGCTGTTAATATTTACTATGGGTCCTTGTATCTATGGGGACTTCAGCGTGTGTTTTTTTAATTTGTTTTTCTCATAACAGCGATTCACAAAGTAATAATAGAGGTGCATTTTGACACATGCACACAGGGTCTGCATGCAATTACTGGCATTATTCTATTGTCCATTAGCAAACAGGAGACTTCATTTGTACACTACACCTCCTCAAGAAAGCACCAAGACTGATTACGTGGGTGACTTGCACAGAAATATTACAGTGAAATGATGGAAGGGAGTGCCTGGGAGGTGCAATGAGGAGATACACATTAGACAATAAATGATGCCTAAGTTTTAATCTTTCCACCTACACTCCTTATGGTGCTGCCATGTGGCTCTTTTTATCATTTCTTGCTTGTCTCTCTTCATAGTGATCGAGCCATTCAAAAGTTTGTAGTTGTATAATATCTGCAGAAAAACAACTTGTGGATAGTGTGGGCTGCCAGTGACTTTTTTATTGGCATGTATTAGAAAGTATAATAAGTTACAGGACAGCGCAAGTTGCAGTCTTAAACTTGCCTACTTAAGCTTACTACTGTACATTTTTATGTTTCAAAAAATATAACCCCCCCCCCGCAAACTATTGCCTTGTTCTCCCCACCTTTAGCCAAAGCAATAGCAACTAATTAACAAATTAATGAATAATGTTGTTCAACTATTCTGCCCTGAAATCTCAACTATGAACATGCATGCTGATCATATCCTTTAGAAGGACCCAAGATTCCAATCTGGTTGGAAAAAACAATTCCTGCTCTGAAAGCTCTGCTCTGTATATCTAGATGTGTGAAGGCTGATTTGGGATTACAAGGCTAGTGTAAGGATTCAGCCCCATGACTTTTTGAATGACAAGTCTGCTAGACCTTGGGAGTGTGTGTCATAGCACCACATAAGTGACACCTTGTGTGAGTTGGACAGTATATCTTATAATGTACCATCCAAAATGAGGGCAAGGATCACATAAATGAAACCAAATGTGCATATATTTGTGTGCACAATCACCCACCTTCATTTCATGCTAGGAATACAACTCACAATGTCTGGTTTTGGTCCCTACTGTGCAAAGGTTGCTATCATAGACCTGAATGTTTGAACTGGGCCTGGTGAATGTTTGAAATGTCTGAACTGGTGAGGAAACAGCACTGTTCTCATCTTTTTTTTTTCTTAATGTGACCAGGGGTGCAAAAATATTTTGAGCTTAAATGTTTGGAAACCACCACCATCTTTTTAAGGCACAAGCCCAGTGCAGGTTGATCTGCTGCAACACTAAGAAATCTATGTGCCTGGGCAGCTGAGTGCCTTGGACTTTTCCAGCCACAACATATTACAATAGTTATGTTGTCAACACAGATCTTCTGTCTGAGCTGTAGGCAGAAGTGCTTTGTCAGATTCTGTGCCACCATCACTTCCTTAAATACTTAATTATATATAATCTGTTCTCTCTTATTCCCTTTCTTTTCCTTGCCTTCCTCTTTTTAAAATTCCATTCCAAATGGTCTTAGCTTTAATGCAGCTCTACCACAGGTGATTCTCTTTCATTTAAGGCAAAGCCACTTTTACCTTGTCTTCTAGACAATGCAATCTGAGAGACTAATAGAAATGGCAACAGTTGCTAACTGGAATTATGGGGATTTAGGGAGGAGAAATGAAGTATGAGTGAGCTGAAATGGTACACAAGGAAATACGTTTCCTGGAACAGGCAGAACCTGTAGGAAACATTAGCATACAGAATGTAAATGAAGCTAGAGGAAAGAAGCTAGATTAGCAGGCTTAAGGGGTTTTATAAAGAAATAAAAGTGAAGAAGCTGACATCTCAGAAGAGGAATTTAAAACATTAATTACAGCAGGAATTCTTTTACATTTCTGCTGATACTTATTCATTCAAATATTTCATTTCTCACAGAATATAGCACATAATCCACTGTGAAGCTCTTTGATTCAAGTCCTGTTCATTTCAAGGGATCTGGGAAGAAGAAAACCCCAGTAGACTCTGCCCATTTACAAAATGTTATTAGAGTCCCTCTGGTTGTAGGTGATATTAATATAAAATTAATTGTAATGTTTATTTGGTAGTGCTAATTTGAACTGTATTGGATCATTTGCAATACTTTTGTTTTCATGTTCTACAGTGGTGAATATTACTGGTTAGAGTTTGCCAATTTAAATGCACACTGCAGTGTCAGGGTTTGCATGTTATGGGGGTGGGGCATTGTCTCATCTTACAAGTGGGCACAAATGGGTCCATATATCATTTTTCATGGAAAGAGTAGAGCGCTTCCACATGAAAAGAATAAATCTGAGCTGGGACAGGAGGAAAATTAACGGGCAAGAAAAGAAGGGTGACTAGTTTAGTGCAACAAATCAATAATAAAATAAAACAGAATGATGCCTAAGAAATTATCAGAGCAACATTTATGGAGACACAGCTGCTCTCCTTAACACCTTTCTGTTCTATCTGCATTCTGACCTCCTTATCAGTTCCAATTGTGGCAAATGTACAAGAGCTTATTATTTTGTAACCTTCTGAGTGCTGGGTTTTGGATTGTTTTTTAATTAGCATTTTAATTGCTCATCAAAGTAATTGAAGACAGTGTTGGAAAAATGGAGCATGTGCTAATCCCTTTGGTGCCACCAGTCAATACTAAGCTTTTCCCAAGGTCAAGTGGTGTGCATTTGTGATAGCACAGGTTTCTTCGCTGCTTCCTTGGTGACTTGCTACAGCCTGGCCTGATACCCTTAAAAAGGGGGGATAAATAATACTGATGTGTACTAAACTAATATAGATGATGCATTTCTCACTACCAAGCTTCACATACCATTTTTGCCATGGAGAAGGAAGTAGATAACATGTACAGTGTGAGTATTACAGCGATATTTCTCTTGACAATACTGTGGTAATTGAAAAGTACAGTGCTATACAAATCTTGAGTAATGAAGGGTGCATGTAGACAAAGCTGTCTGTCCTCTGGTTGGGTGTTGTTGGCCCTGTGTACACCATGTTACAGAGGACGGTGACAATTAATCAAGTAGAGCCTCCTTTCAAAAGGTCGGCAGTTCGAATCCGCGACGGGGTGAGCTCTCGTTGCTTGGCCAGCTCCTGCCAACCTAGCAGTTCCAAAGCATGTTAATGTGAGTAGATAAATAGGTACCGCTTGCGGGAAGGTAAACAGCACTCCGTGTTCCAGCTGCATGCTACACGCTGCAGCATGGAGAGTCATGCCGGCCACATGACCACGGAGGCGTCTTCGGACAACGTTGGCTCTTCGGCTTTGAAATGAGGATGAGCACCACACCCTAGAGTCGGACACGACTGGACTTAATTGTCAGGGGTCACCTTTACCTTTTTACCATATCCTAGGAATCAAAAGCAAGGGGTGGCTATCTTCAGCATACTGTGCTTGTGCACCTAGCTAGACCCTCTTGGGTACATAACTGCTGGAACACATTTGCCTTAGGATTTGTAATGCTAAAACTGTAACGTAGAATAATAGAATGTCAGAGTTCTAAGGAGATCATCTCGTCCAACCCCCTACTACAGCGTGCCCACATTATCATGTGTTGGTGGTGACAGCTGTGTGCAACCTTTTGTTTTCCCTTTCTGTGTGCACATGTGTAAAGGTCCTGGTCATGGAGGTCATGGAAAGGACATGAATGGGTGGGGAGAACTCTGAGTTCTTGTGGGGGTGGGGACAGTGGCGGCAGTGATCCCAGGTATCGCGCTGCTGCCAGAGGGAAAAGTGGTCGTCCTTACCTAACAGGGGGTCCTGATGGCTTTATGACCACAATTTATGGCCACTTCCAGTTTTCGTGAATTTGTGGCAGGTGCTTGAGGAATGAATTATCCAGAAACAATGATATAATCTAACAATATGTTTACCTTGTAATGCTTTGCTTAAACACATGAGGTTTGAAATTATTTGTAAACATAATCGTATGTGATTTCTTTGCAGTTTCACCTCAAATAATTGATGAATTTATATGAATTATTTGTAACATGACATTCATATTGTTTAGATTCAGTCAAAGTCATGTTTTGACTGTGCTGAAAAACAAAGTGTCTACCCAATAAACGTGCTGAATGTGGGATCAGAGAGATAATAGGGCAGGATGGAAGTTAGGCAGGAGACAAATTCAGCAAACAACAATATAGACAGCAAAGCCAAAGCTGATCTAGATGTAATTATAGGTCATGTCAAGGAAGATCAATAATTGGTCAAGGAAGACCGAGGGCCTGTTAAGAGTTTGAAATGGAGAATATTGTCTATACTCTTTCCATTCTGCAACCACCTGGTAAAAAAGTGTGCAGATTGAGGTTCCTGGTTTGATGGAGTTGACTGACAGATAGGGTAGCCCAGGTGTGCGTTAAGATAACAGTTTTGTTTCATAAATACTTCAAACGTATGTTTCCTGGAGTGATGCACCAAGCAACAATAACTAGGAAAGAATTATGGTCAGCTCATGAGGTTTCAGATACAAAAATAAATGAGGGTATGTAGTAAATGAGCATGATTAACCTAACTGAACTGTGATGATATGTTTTGCCAAAAAAACAGTGAAATACGGTGAAATAAGAGGCAAAATTTTCTTCATCTTGAGTCTATTTATATTTATAACTGGCCATTTTTTGTGTGTGTCTGATTTCTACAGTTCATTGCACAAATATAGCTCCCAATCTCTCCACGCAAAAAGATTGTGACTAATCTTGTGATATTTATTTTTATCACACTTGTATCCTACCTCCAAGGAGCTCAAAGCAATTTTCATGGTGTTATTTCATTTTATTTTCACAATAGCCTAATATGGCAGGTTTGGTTGAGAGATGACGACTTGCTCCAGGGCACCTAGATTCTTGTCCAAGCATCATGGTCTATCTGTTGTATCCAGGGCCAGTGCAAGGCATTTTGTTGCTTGAAACAAAGGTCAAGATGATAGCCTCAGACCAACAATCAAGCCAAGCTATTTTGATCCTGCCTAGGTGGTAATTGTGCTAATGGTAATGATAATATCAGGATTCTGACAGAGTGCCTGAGAGTCTCTGACTCAAAACCCGTCACTATTGTAAAAATTCTGGTTTTAAGAATACTTTACTCAGTCACCTGACTGCATTAGTCAAAGGACCACTGCAAATTGAAACATACAGAGGAAATCAATTGGAATGGCTCCTGAGAACCTCCGACGACGCTCCACCCATTCATGTCTCCACTCCACTGAGGAGTGAAGAAAATATTTTTCCCCCCTTAGGATGAATTTGAAAACCTCTGCTTTCAATTTTAATTGAAGGTGAGTTAATATTTAGCGGAGATATTTATTTCTGTGAAATGAGATTTTGATGAAAGTCACTTGATAGATGGGATGAAACTGCCTTGCCATTTTTATTTGAAAGTTACACAGGGATTTTTGCTGTTGGGGGGGGGGGTTACATTTGAAATAATACCACAATAGCCAGAGTTTTCTGAACTCATTGCAAAATACTTCATCGTCACAGGAAATTGGAAGGAAGAAAGAAGAAATGCGGCAGAGGGAATATAATTATTGCCTAAGTGAAAAAGTTACAGGTGGGCCCCCATATCCGCTGGGGATATGTTCCAGGCCCCTCCGTGGATACTTGAAACCATGGATAAGAGCAAACACTCCCTCCATGGTTTCCTGAGGGCCCCCCCACCCTGCCTCCCCTGCAGGCAGGCATGCTTGCCCCCCCCCAGCTCTTATTTTTCTTTCAGCAAGCTTTGTTTCTTCCTTAAAAGTTAAAACAAACAGAGAAGCAGCCTCCATTGCAGGCAAGTAGAACGAGACTAAGTCCTAGAGAGGCTCTGCAAGGTTTCTGTTAAACTTGCAGAGCCTCTCTAGTACTTAGTCTCGTTCTACTTGCCTGTAATAAGCAGCCAGAGGCTGCTTCTCCTCTTTCTTTAAGGAAGAAACGAAGCTTACTGGGAAAAAAGTAAAAGCCTGGGGGGGTCCCCACGATCCGTGGATAACTGAAACCGTGGATAGCGAATCAGTGGATATGGGGGCCCACCTGTATTTCTTTAAGGTCCTTCAATGGGAAGCCCTCAACATTGTTGGGCTGCTGTGTAGTCAATGCTAAATGCCACAAATTACAATCTAAGGACAGTATGACCATTGATGTATTTTCATACTATTGAGCTAGGGAAGAATCTAGGTGCATGGCTGCTTATAACACTGGTCAACATGAAATTGACCCTGAAATGGAAAGAGCTAATCTTTACTAATTTCACGTGCTAAAAACAAAAAAATGACAATAAAATCTGTCAATTAGCTCTAGTTTAGGAGAAGCAGTCCACATTGCCTATGTAGGTGCCATAAGTGCTGTCGGGCATTTACCAGTACAGTACAATCTATTGTGGATCACTCACAAACCGTAGCCAATTTTGCATTTTCATTGTCATATTCATGTTCGGCACCTCAAAATTTATAAGAAATGACTGTTTTACAGTGCAATCCTAACCACCTTTCCCGCGCTGGTGTAGCCGTACCATTTTGCAGTGCAGGGGTAGTTATGGAGGCCTCTTCAAGGTGAGGGAATATGTGTTCCCTTATCTCAGGGCTGCACTGTGGCTGGAAAGTTGGTTAGGATTGTGCTGTTAATCTTTGGAGCATGACCTTTGTTGTCCAGTGAAACTTGTTGTCCATTGTAATTTTGGCCAGCTCTTTTGTTACAGGTTCAACATGCTTGCCCATGTTTGTGGAATGTTAATTTTTGAACACTAAACATCAATGGGAGAGCCTATTGAGGTACTCCCTATGCCAGTGTTGTCTACTAGGCTAAAAGGTACAAGAAGAAAACACGTTATCAGTCTCTACAAAATTCAAGCATGAATAGAGAGGCATGGAAGTGACCATGTGGACATGACAACCACACTGCTTTTCTCACACAGGGCTTGGTCCTTACATGTGCTGCTCAGAATAGCAGACAGACATAAGCTGTAAATTGTTCTGGAAAGCATCAGTTTCTGAATGTGTGCTGGTTCGTCTCATCTGCAGTGTGATGATCAGTTCCATAGGTCATTCGGGATCTAGAATCTTACTGAAATGTTGATAGCTGACTTCACGTATTACAGCAGAAGGAATTACAGGCCAAAGAAAAGTGGGTTACTCTCCCATCTTTCCTCACTAGTATGGTGTAATATTTGAACTAGGTTTTACAAAAACATAAGCTCTGTTTGTCATTAAACTATTCATTAGCTTCTGCCAGTAGAATTCTTGTTCCAATTTACCTTAGTGTGTGTGTTCGCACAACAGCTGCTATTTCTATATAATTTATTCCTTGTTAATTAACACTATTTTTATGACTCTGAAGAAGTTCAGAGTTCATCACTTTCCCAACTGTAACTTATGGAACTTTAAAACTAACAGCTTTAAACAAAACTTTTCTTTATTACTGAATTTTCGAGAGTTGTTTGGTGTCCATTCTATAGTCCCAACAACTTTATGATGGACCAAGTAGTGTCATGATATTAGGGGGCATTTGGATGCAGAGAGGGCTAGGGGGGTTCTTCTTTGTGAGTGCTTTGCTGGGCCACTTCCAAAGTCAGCATTCCTACAGCCCAATCCTAACTAAACTCCCCCACTGATGCAGCTGTGCCAATAGAGGGTATGCTGCATCCTGTGGGGGGAACAATCCCGGCATCTTAACTGTGCTTCTTCTGGAAGCCAGCAGAGGCAGTGGGCCTCCAACACCACTGCCATTTGCGGTAGTAGTTCCAGAATGGCCATTTATGACAGCGAAATTGGTGTTTCACTTTTGTACAGCCCAGTTAGGATTGGGCTGATAGTCTCCCACAATGTCTGTGGGAGATCACCACAGTTAAACACCCACAATTCAAGAAAATTAGCAGGATTAACATCAGTGGTATTACAACCATCCATCCATCATGCTAGCCCAGTGATGGTTGTCCAAGATCCTGTGATATGAGATATCTTATTGCTCCCAGATTTAATCCTATGTGGTGCCCAGGACAAAAATAACAGGGAGACAATTGAAAACTGACAATCTCAAAACTGAGGACAATTGCACTGGTCAACACACTTTTTCTGGCATAAGGTATTCCAATGGTTTTAAGGTAATTTTGGGGTGCTGATTCCAAATATGGCATCAGTTTGTGTCTATCACATCAGGTTTTTGAAATATCAAATATTGCATTTGATAAAATCAATGAAAAACAGCACATTTACACTGGTCTAATTTTTTTTTCTGGCCTGGACTTTTGCAGCTGTTTTAGACTAAATTCAGGGTGCTGATTCCAAATCTGATCTCAGATTTGCTCTATCACATCTTGTTTTTATGCTATCGGCATACCCCATTTTCATGATGCCAAACCTGATGCCAGATTTGGAATCAGCGCCCCAAAATTACCTTAAAACGATTGGAATACTTTATGCTAGAAAAAGTGTGTTGACCGGGTACCCCCTTATCACGGTCCAATTTTCTGAAGTACCACCTGCTAATTAACTGCTAATTAATTGGACTAATCAATTAATTAATTAGGTAATTAATCGTTAAGTAAAAAAGTACTAACACAATTTTAAATGTGAAAAATGTCTTATTTAACTCTGTGTGTGTGTGTGTGTGTGTGTGTGTGTGTGTGTGTGTGTGTGAGAGAGAGAGAGAGAGAGAGAGAGAGAGAGAGAGAGAGAGAGAGGAGATGCAAGGATCTCTTTTTTCTCCAAGTCACACTTCCCAAAATCAGCTCCTCCCTCCCCCACCCCACCAAAGTACATTTTCCAAAGTAAAAAAATAAGCCCACCCTTAAAATCCATGTTAATTAATACTTAATTAGCTGCTGATGGGGCAGATAAGGGGCAAGGCTTGGTGTACCCCCAGCAAGAGGTCTGCATACCCCTAGGGGTACCCGTGCCACAGGTTGAGAACCCCTGTTATAGCCATTGTTAGATCATGCCCTGCAGAAGGAAAATATTAAATAAATGTGGATATCTACATAAAATGATATTATAAACACACTATCCAAAAAATACAGCACCATATTTTAACACTAAAGCAGTCACTGACTCACAACAACTTGCAATCATAAGTGACAAAGAGTTAATTTCGGGTAAAATCAATGAAAATGGGGTATGCCGATAGCATAAAAACAAGATGTGATAGAGCAAATCTGAGATCAGATTTGGAATCAGCACCCTGAATTTAGTCTAAAACAGCTGCAAAAGTCCAGGCCAGAAAAAAAAATAGACCAGTGTAAATGTGCTGTTTTTCATTGATTTTATCAAATGCAATATTTGATATCTCAAAAACCTGATGTGATAGACACAAACTGATGCCATATTTGGAATCAGCACCCTGAAATTAGTCTAAAACAGCTGCAAAGGTCCAGGCCAGAAAAAAAAAATTGTAGACCAGTGTTGTAGAAAGGAAGCTAAGAAGCTAAATTAAAAGGTCAAATCTCTCCAGAATACATGGAGATTATTTAAAACCACAATAATGGAAACTCAATGAGCATATGTACCACTAAGTAGGAAAGGCACTACCAAGTCCAGGAGATAGCCAGCATGGATCAAAGATGGAGTCAAAGCAGTTATAATAGGCAAGGAGGCTTCCTTAAGAAAATGGAAGTCTTGCCTGAATGAGAAAAACAACAAGGAATACACGCTCTGACAAAGTAAATGTAAGCAGGCAATAAAGGGTGCAAGAAGAGACAACAAAGGAGCATATGGCTAGAAATAGCAAGGCAAATCATTTTTTTTTTCAAATACACTAAAAGCAGGAAAGCTGCCAGGGATTCTGTTGGACTATTAAATGATGAGTGAATAAAAGGGAAGCTTAAAGAGGACAGGGAGACTGCAGAGAAGCTGAACAAATTGTTTGCATCTTCACTACAGAAGCTGTGTGCAGATGTCCGTGCCTGAATTGACCTCTTAGGAATGAAGTCTGATAAACTGAGTCAAATGGACATGACAAGAGATAAAAGGAAGGGAGCAACTATGTACACCACACTGAGCTCCTTGGAAGAAGGGTGGTATAAAAATGTGAAAAAAAAATAGAGTATATTGACAAATTAAACATTAACAAATCACGGGGTCTAGATGGCATCCACCCAAGAGTTCTTAAGGAACTCAGATGTGAAATTGCAGATCTTCCAACAACAAGGTTCGGCGGCCCGCTTCACGGAGCCGCCGAGCGTTGCCCCGGCCAGCCTTATGCAGCTGGACGGAGCTTGTTGCTGGGGGCAGCCGATTGGCTGCTCCCTGTCTCTGGGCGGGACTGAGGGTGGGCGGAGCAAGCAACGTGCTTGCTCTCCTCAGTCCCATCCGGAACGCGGTGCCCGCCCGCCCGCCCGCCCGCCCTCCTTTAGGCTGAGTCTAGCTGGTTGCCCTTTATGGGGGCCGGGTAGTAATTTTTTCCTGTTCACCTGATTGGCTTTGGTTGGCAGGTTTTTCGACTACCCCAGCCTACGGGTGTGGAGAGGCATTATTATTATTCCTGGTGTGTTTCTTCCTTCTGGTTGTTTAAGGTAGGTGGCGTGCAGGTAGGGGTAGACAGGGAGGACTTAATTGGCATGCATCCTGAGGTAAGCAAGGTCTGGGGGTAAGCCAGGACCGCTCGGCCAATGCCGGACCGGATCGCCGAGGCAGGCTGGCAAACCCCCAGGCTGGATGGGCAATGGTCACCTTAAGGAATATCCTGGGGGTGGTCAGTGCTGTCCAGCTGCCTCGATCCCTTCGGGGGTTGGCAAGGATAGACAGCTTGGTCGTGGACCAAGTGGGTCTGGAGCCAGGATGTCCTCATGTCCGTTTAGATCTCGGGGGAGGCAGACAGCTAGGTTCCGTTTCCCCCACACTAGCTGCCTGCATGCCAAAACGGGGGGCTTTAGTTAGGGCCCTGCTGCATCTGTTGTTGTTATAATTTTAATAAACAACCCTTCAACCAAGCTCCTGTCTGGTGTAATTTCTTGGGGGCTCCTGGGGTAAAAAATGTAACCTGTCCTTTAGATCAGCCTCTGTGCCAGCAAGATAGCCAACTTAACACCGATTAAAAAAAAAAAAAAAGCTCCAAGGGGGATCCAGGAAGTTACAGGTTAGTCAGCTTAACATCTCTTCCAGGTAAACATCTGGCAGGACATCTGGCTCAGTTGGTAGAGCATTCATCTCACAAATGCCTGAAGATCTGCAGGACAGCAGTTCAAGACGGCCGGAAGTCTGTCAGAGAGCTGCTGGCATGCCGAGCTGATAAGCTGCAGAGCTGAAGCTGAAGCGTGCAGAGGCGAACGCCAGAGAGAGAGAGAGAGAGAGAGAGAGAGAGCTGGACTGTGAAAGTAACATCTTGAATGAAGGGTTCTATGAAAGATTAGAACGTTGTTATATTGTAAAAATCCTTTGGGGTTTAGAATAGCCTGCCCATGTACATCGCCTTGAATAAAGTCGGAGGAGAAATCCAATGACCAGAAAGGCAGTATATATATATATATATATATATATATATATATATATATATATATATATATATATATATATATATATATGGTGGAAAGCATAATTAATGATAAAATTATGAAGCATTTAGATCAGCGTTTTGCAAACTGTGGGTCGCAACTTGATTTTTGGTGGGTTACAAACACTGCCTGCTGCCCCCCACACACACACCCAGGTTGCTGATTTTTTTTACAGGCGTGGCAGTCTTCAGACCATTCCAGGCCTCATCACGTCATGTTCTTGCTGACGAAAACGATGCGACAAGGACTGGAATGGGCCAAAAGCTGTCACGCAGTGGCGGGCTTTCATGGGCTTTTCGCGGAAAAAACTGCGAAAGCCCAGAAACCTGGAAGTCATGGTGATGATGTGATGACGTCACCATGTCATCATGTCACCACCATTACTTCCGGGGTGCCGAGCTCAGCACTGAAGGTGGGTTGCAAAGCAGGTAAGGTTGAGAACCACTGATCTATATGAATGGCCCCTGCTGAAAGAGTATCAACATAGTATCTGAAAAGCTAAGTTCTGTCTAACCTTCTTTGAGGGTGTCAACAGACGTGGGTAAGGATGATCCAGTTGACAATGTATACTTGCACTTTCAAAAGCTTTTGACATTGATATGTATTTATGTATTGATAATTGGTTGAATAACACAAAGCAGAAAGCAGATGGGCAATTTTCACAGTGGAAGGAATTAAGTGGGGTTTCCGAAGAACTGTGTTGGGACTGGTGCTTTTTAACGTGTAAATCAGCATCCCTCAACCTTTTCCTAACTGTGTATCCCCTGTCCTAGCCCCCCTAGCACCCTCAATTTCTCCCAGTCCCGTGTACCCCCACGTACCCCCTACCCAAAAGTGCAACCCCCCCAAAAAAAGGGAAAAAAGCGCTTTTTCCATCCATGCGGCGCTTCCGAGCCCACTCGGAAGCACCAAATGGATGGAATCGTCCCCCGTTGCTGTCCCTTACCTTTTTTCTGGCCATGCAGTGCTTCCGAGCGGGTCCTCTGGAAGTGCAGCATGGCCGGAATTGTCCCCGGTAGCTCTCCCTTACCTTAGCTTGCAGCAGCAGCCATGTTGGATCCCGAAGTTTCGTGAGATCCAAGATCGCGGCTCCCAAATCTCAAGCTGCGATCTTGGATCTCGCGAGACTTTGGGAGATCTAACATGGCGGCGGCTGCAAGCTAAGTTAAGGGAGTGCTACTGGGGACGATTTCGGCCATGCAGCACGGCCGAAAAAGCGCTTTTTCTCTGGTTCGTGCACCCTTGGGGGTACGCGAAAAAGCAGTGAAGTGGCCAATTCCAATTCCAAAACCTTTATTGGCATCTTACATGTATATACATACATTAACATAGACATAGACATAAACAAACATATATACATGTCCCTTAAACGATAATCTTGGTCAGTATTCTAAAACTTTATACTTTAAAATAGTATAACGCCTCATAAATTAATAAAAATTTATAAAAATCTAAAAATCTATACTATGGAATAACGCTTTTCCTCTCCTAAGTATAGCACTCAGATAGTAGACCAAGTTTTCAGATGACATCAAACTATTCTGGGTGATTTGGAAAGGAGTGAAGTTGTTGGAGCGAGAGTTTCCTCCTCAGCCAGTGGAAAGGGACAATTAGTGGGAGCTTTAAACATACACAGAGTGGGTGGAGTCTTAGGAAAGGGGAGAAGGTTGTTACGGGGATCAAAGAGAAGGTAGAGAAGAGATTACTGCTCCTGCTGGGTAGGTTAGGGTACGATGTCCTCCTAAGCAGCAAGGCTGGGCTACAGAGCTTCAGGCTCCAGGGGCACAGCTGCATCAGCCCTGGAAAGTTGGAGTGGGCTCATATACATATATTTGACAACGGTGACTATATGGTGACTTACATGGAAAAAGGACACAGAACAACTAGCTATGACCAGACATGTTATTAAACATCTGGGGAGGGGGGGGGGGGAGACCATGGCACTAAGCAGATATCTTTGTTTTCATTATGATAGCTATTTACTAACCTCAACGTTCTTTTCTTTGAAAAGGATTGTTCTTGCAGATAGCCTCTTCTCATGTGGGTTCATAATTGTGGTTTTGCTTCTATTCATCTCATGTAAACCACAAACGATATACAGTAATCAGGAATAACCCCACACATTTCAATATGCCTGCTCTAGATGGAGTAGTTAGATTATTTTTTGCGTGTCTATCTCACTGTACCTGTCGCAACAGCTACACTTTTGTTTCATGGTTTCTGTTCCCCTCATTGGTGGAGAAAAAGAACGTATTCTAACTTGATAAGCTTTCTGTTATGGGTCATTCCATGTCAAATCAACCAATGAAAAATCCTTGACGTCATGGATTTTGTTCATTTTCGGTACGTTTGTAGCTTACCATGAGATGTTTAAAAAAAAAAATCAGATTTTTTTGTCCATCCGTTTTTGAGATATTGAATGTTCAAAATTGCCAAAAAAGGCCAAAATCCACTTGTCACCATACATTCAAACGCCAGTTACTGGATAACGATGAACGCTACCGACATAGGACAGGTGTCGTTTTAAAGCTTATGAATAGGGCTTTCATTTGATATACAACATGACAAAATTGTAAATTTTCAAGTAATTCAAAAATATTCAAATAATATTAATTTTGAAATTTTGAAAAATCGAACTTTTTTAAAATTTTCAAAAAAATCACACTTAAAGGTATATGTCTTGTAGTCAATCAGTCAAAATTTCAAGATGGTATCTCAATGGTATCATACAAAAATTAAATTTTCTTGTTGGCAGTGACCAGGAATTAAACCCCTCAAGTCCATTTTTCTACAGTTTACATTGATAAAATTAGGTGGTAAACTGAAATGAATCCAAAAATTTATAACAGGACTTATAGAGATAGATTTATAGAGCATGAATTCACTTTCTATTCTTTTACAGGATCAGCTTTTTGGTAAAACTATCAAAATCATGAGCTTTTTACTTCTGTTCGTAGTTTTAAAATTTTCCTTTAGTTGCTGAATAATTTCTGAATCAGCACAGTGATATTTTTCCTAATCTAAATCATCTTCAGAAGTAAAAAAAATAATTATTTGTAGGTCCTTTTAATCTTCCCCATCTTTTCTTTGCACTTTAGATACTTTCTTCTTGACTCACCAAGGGAGGTCAAAGAGGCATTTAAGTGGCTTAAAGCTGTATCAGGGTCCAAATACTCAGACTCCTTTATATGACTAAGACCAGGAATCTCATAATTCTCAGGAGGAATTTCCTTTTCAAGTATATTGTTTTCCATCTGACAAGGCTTCTATTCATGTGTGGTTTGATTTTCACTATTTAGTGAAACTATCCAATCAGTTACATTCCTCAAGTCTTTACTAACCCAGTGCCCCCCCTTTTTTAAAGGGCTGCAACAGTTTTTTGACCACTTATTCTCCTCCATATTTCAAATCATGTAATTATCAAACAGTTAATGAATTAATAAAGACTAATAAATCAGCTTCACAACAAAAATGTCCTAGAAAGCTTCACTAAAAACACACTGACCAAACCCACTTAAATGCCTCTTTGACCTCCCTTGGTGAGTCTCCGGTGTGCAAAATTTCAAAATTAATATTATTTGAATATTTTTGAATTTCTTGAAAATTTACAATTTTGTCATGTTGTATATCAAATGAAAGCCCTATTCATTAGCTTTAAAACGACACCTGTCCCATGTCTGTAGCATTCATCGTTATCCAGTAACTGGCGTTTGAATGTATGGTGACAAGTGGATTTTGGCCTTTTTTGGTAATTTTGAACATTCAATATCTCAAAAACGGATGGACAAAAAAATCTGAAAAAAATAATTTTTAAACATCTCATGGTAAGCTACAAATGTACCGAAAATGAGCAAAATCCGTGACATCAAGTTCCAAAATGTATTTTTTATTGGTTGATTTGACACGGAATGAACTTTATGCTTTCTTAAGGGATAAATATTAGACTAAATTCAGTATCCCCATCTGTGTAGTCTCTGATGCAGTGTTTAATTTTACTATATAGTCTTAGCTTCCAAACATGATAGGTTGTGTTGGATTGAAATGGTAGAAGCATTGGCAAGGATATAATGTAAATGTCTGCCAGATCATTTTAAGGGATGATTGAGAGTTTTGGCACCTGGAAGGCATGTGAAAGATAAGTCAGTTTGGAACTGTGGCAAAAGTAGATAGATACGTTAGACAATTCTGTTCAACTTGTTACTGTCATCAATAATAAATTGTGGAAATGTTTACAAGCATTGTTTCCTTATGAGATGGACATCGAATTTCTCCTCTGAGTTTAATTCAAAGGCGGTTTACATGGGCAGGCTTTCTAAACCACCCCAAGTGTTTTTTTACAATACAATCATGTTCTAATCTTTCATAGAACCCTTCATTCTAGATGTTGTTATCACAGTCCATCTCTCTCTCTCTCTCTCTCTCTCTCTCTCTCTCCCCGACATTCACCTCACCACGCTTCAGCTGACAGGGCAACTTTGACTCTCACTCAAGTGCAGCTGCAGTTCCAGATGCAAATGAAAACCTTTGCATCTGCCTATAGCAGTGTCATTGGAGGCAGAGATTTCATTAACTTCTGGCCATTTCCAATCAATCAAAATCAATCAAA
Source organism: Plestiodon gilberti rubricaudatus (assembly GCA_026170595.1). Taxonomy (NCBI): domain Eukaryota; kingdom Metazoa; phylum Chordata; class Lepidosauria; order Squamata; family Scincidae; genus Plestiodon; species Plestiodon gilberti. The sequence goes on along the minus strand of JANXHW010000001.1, from coordinate 249,673,112 downwards.
CTTGTTAAATTTTAACAAAAAAGAAGGGAGGGAAAGGGAAAGAAAGACTAAATGCTTTCAGAAAGGCACCAGCCTTTTCCAAAAATAAAAAAGCATTTCTAGATCTCAATGCAACTGAGATTGGATTGTTTTTTTTTTCTGATCCACAATAGCCTTTTCACACACTAGACCAATTTATTAATAAAGAGCATAATAGCAGAACGTGTTAAAGATCATGCAGTCCACGATATTCTTAAGAAGAATTATTTATATAGTATATAAATGGGTGTTGAGTCTTAATTTTTAAGTGAAGATGACTTCAGCTGATTTTCAAACAGTCATTTGGAGCAATGAAAGGAGGAAAAAGAAGCATTTTTTATTACATTTCTCTTTTTGCTGATGCTGGACCAAATTTTAAGAGTACTGAGCCCATGTACTTTAGCAGATTTACATTTGCTTACTCAGTGACTAGATATTACATTATTTACCGTTGTATCGATAAACTTTGGAATTGTGTAGGATTAAGACTAATTGGTCTTCTGATGAAAGGGGCAACCCAATCCTATGTAACTCTCCCCTGCCTATGCAGGTGTGCCAGTAGGGACTCCTCATGGTAAGGGAACTTTTGTTACCTTGTCCTGAGGAAAGCCTCCTCTTTCCCTATAGGTCTCCTTGCTGATGCAGAACCAAGGGGTTCTGCAGCAAAAAAAAGTGTAAGAACCAAGAAGCAGCAAAAATTGAGGGTTTGCTTTGGGTTTCCCTCGTAAATTGTTTCTCATGCTTTTACCCGCTTCATTTGAGAGCCATTTATTCCATTGGTCCTTGTTATATTTCATCACAATGAATTGTATAGATAAATGATTTATGGTTCCAAGAAAACTCTTTTGCCTAGTGGAATTGGGAAAAAAAATGTATTTTTATATGTGAGCTCCTGGCCAAGAAGCTGTAATGTTGCTATTTAATGGTTGTGTGTGAGAAGATGAGGCTGCTTTCTTTGATTAACCACCTCTCCCCAGAATCGAGGGTTGATTTACTTCTTTGATACATAATTTTATATTTATTCAGTTATTAACAGCTAAATGTATGAACTTCCTCTACAAGTGTGGTGACTGAGAGCTGGGCAAGCCCTGATATTGGTGCCTTCCACCTTTTGCCAAATCTGCCTTTGTGCCAGAGCCAAGATCAATTGACTCGGCTGCCACCATGTGCACCAAGTCAGGCAGAGAGAGACTGTCCTCAGTCTCAGAAGCCTCCTTCCCATTTACGTGGAGAATTCCCCAAAAACGTAACCGATAGCCTGTAGCCCAGTGTCAAGGGGAGCTGAGGCAAGGGTCTTCTTGAGCTCAACCAAACGCAGGCAGGTAAAGAACTGCAAGGCAAAAACAGCATTTTAAAATTACAAGGGGAGATGATTGGATACCAGAAGGAGGGAAGAATAAAACAAGCAGGCTTGAGAAATGGCTTGAGCACTGGCAGTGCTCAGATAGGGATCTTAGCAAAACTACCAACAGAAACTTACAGACAAAGTTCAACGAAGTTCAAAAGCAAACATAATGTCCTAACATGTCTAACTTTCTCTGTTCCCTGTCTATATAAACACCAAGGTGTACACTGTACAGCATTTGAAAAGTCCATCACAACTCTTGGACCCCAAGGATGTGAGTGAGAGCTTGACGACTCACAGAAGCAGGGTGCAATCCTCTGTAAGGATCAAGGCCACCCACCGGATCCCATGCTGCTGGGTGCTCGCCGTGATGCGGAGAGCCGGAGGTCTACTCGGGGAAGGGGACATTCGTCCCCTTCCCCAGGTATAAACCGGGGCTGGCCCAATGGGCCTCCTTAGATTTCCGCCAGCTAAACAGCTGGCGGAAGTCGGAGGTGGCCGTGTAATGTCCTGGCCGTGTAATGTCCTTGAAGCTTCTATTACCTATGTGGAGGGTTGGTGGTTGGTACAGCATCTATATCTGACTCCTCAGAGCTAAGAACTTCTAGGAGAAGCATTTAGGTTTCAGAAAGGACAAGGGAGGAAACAGTTAAACATCATTTTCGATGGAGCCACTTCTCTGATCCTCAAAGTAGCCCCATGGGATTGATAAATACTGTAATAAAAGCATAAGAGAGATTTTCATCCTAATCCCATGTCTCCTGTGCCACATTGAGTTTGGCCCTCAGTGTGCATTTCAGAACAATACAACTTTTAACTCCCTGTCCACCTGCAAAACACTTTTCAATGCTAAATTCATTGACAACCTCCATCTGCGAGATCCTGCATTTTTCAGTCTCAGATGTTAAAATCTGTTCCCCTTACAATTTATGCCAGTTTCCAGTAAGGCTGCTGTTTTGCAATCAACCGTTTACAGATTTTTGCAAAGAGGACTTTAAAACTGACAGAGATGCAGCAATTCATATTCAGCAAGAGCCTGTAAGTCTTGCCCTTTCAACTCTAAAAACACTCCACTATCTGGCAGTGCAAATGTACACCATCTTTCCCCAGTTTTGAGATCTGAATCGGTTTGAAACTTAAATCCAGACTCTAATCTGCCATATCTGTTTTTTGTAGGTATTGCTGTAGACTGACTTAAAAAGTAAACAGGATTGGGTGTTACTTCAAGACCAAAGTACTCTTTACAAATCCATTCTACTTGGTAGCACGGAAGGTGGCTGCATCAGTGTGTTGGATCCTGTTGCCTATGGCAACAGATAACTGCAGTAAGAGCTCACCAGTAAACAATCATGCTAAGGCACTCTGTTATTGTATGAGCAACTAGTAACAAAAAAGAGATTCACAAAGACTAGAGCACTTTAAATAAATAATGTAATTAAATTTAATATGAAGATTTCGGCAGCTACAGATGCAGAAATACACTGTGTGATTTGTTAAAGTTTGCTAATAGATTATGAACAGATGCTAACAAAACAACATTTTTAAAAAAAAAACTACCTCTGTTCTTTCTCATCTTTCCTTTGGTGTGTAGGATCTGACTCACATGTTGCTATAATCATAGTGGAAAGGGTACTGTTTACTTAAGACAGGGATATGGGTAATAACTTAGATGACTATCCCAGAGATGTAAGACATTTATTTATAATACGTAAGAGTATATGATTTTTGTTAATGTAATTTATGGTTTTTGAAGAAAACATCATAAAAGATTGAGTTTCAATCCTTCACCTCCTTCCTTTCTATGATTTCAGTGTTAATGTATTTCCTTTTATCAATGTCAACATATTTCCTTTTATCTAGCTCACACATTGGTTACACAATATGGCAGGAATCAGTGACTTTGCCTGTCCTCTGGGGTCTATCGTCTAATTCTGGGATCAAAAACTTTAGGACAATAGTACTTTAAGAAAAGAAGGTGCTTACAAATTCATTCATGCATTGGAAAGCATGGAATGGGAATGATAAGTTAAGGCGACTAACTTCCTCATCATGTAACTGGACTGTCTGGATACACACATTTTAACGTCTCACATATTGTGCTCACTTGCAGCCTAGCCTCTGTGCACCCACATTTTATCTTTGTCTTTCAGTTCTAATCAGAACTGGGAAGTCAAGCCCAGGGAAGTTCTTATATAGGGCTTATAGTGAACCACTTGGTTCCCCAGATCACCTGATTCCTCCTGGGTGGTTGACTGCAGTTTCCATTCTGGTCACTCTCAGGGGGCATACCTACACTATGCAGGTAGCATCAAGGCTCAGGTCAGTCAAGCCCCTCCCTGCATGCTGTCTGAGTGGTGCAGAGAGTAGCTTAGGGTGTGTGTGTGTGTGTGTGTGTGTGTGTGTGTGTGTGTGTGTGTGTGTGTGTGTGTGTGTGTGTAGAGTGAGGCTGCAATCCTATACACACAGCCCAATCCTATGCATGTCTACTCAGAAGTAAATCCCATTATAGTCAATGGAACATGCTCCCAGGTATGTGGATAGGATTACAGCCTCACTTACCTGGGAGTAAGCCCCACTGACAAAATGGGACTTACTTCTGAGTAGTACTCAATATGCTGCACTCAATATGCCAACAAATTTGGAAAACTCAGCAATGGCCAAAGGATTGGAAAAGGTCAGTTTACGTTCCAATTCCAAAGAAGGGCAGTGCCAAAGCGTGTTCAAACTACCGTACAATTGCACTCATTTCACATGCTAGCAAGGTTATGCTCAAAATCCTACAAGCTAGGCTTCAGCAGTACGTGGACCGAGAACTACCGGACGTACAAGCTGGGTTTCGAAGAGGCAGAGGAACTAGAGATCAAATTGCCAACATGCGCTGGATCATGGAGAAAGCACGAGAGTTCCAAAAAAACACCTACTTCTGCTTCATTGACTACGCAAAAGCCTTTGATTGTGTGGATCACAACAAACTGTGGCAAATTCTTAAAGAGATGGGGGTACCAGACCACCTTACCTGTCTCCTGAGAAACCTGTATGCGGGTCAAGAAGCAACAGTTCGAACCGGCCATGGAACAACTGATTGGTTCAAAATTGGGAAGGGAGTACGGCAAGGCTGTATATTGTCACCCTGCTTATTTAACTTATATGCAGAGTACATTATGAGAAATGCAGGGCTGAATGAATCACAAGCCGGAATCAAGATTGCCGGGAGAAATATCAACAACCTCAGATACGCAGACGATACCACCCTAATGGCAGAAAGTGAAGAAGAACTAAAGAGCCTCTTGATGAGAGTGAAAGAGGAGAGTGCAAAAGTTGGCTTGAAACTCAACATTAATAAAACTAAGATCATGGCATCGGGTCCCATCAATTCTTGGCAAATAGAAGGGGCAGAAATGGAAGCAGTAACAGATTTTACTTTTCTGGGTTCCAAGATCACTGCAGACGGAGACAGCAGCCATGAAATTAAAAGACGCTTACTCCTTGGAAGGAAAGCTATGGCAAACTTAGACAGCATAATAAAAAGCAGAGATATCACCATGCCAACAAAAGTTCGCATAGTCAGGGCGATGGTGTTCCCAGTAGCAATGTATGGTTGCGAGAGTTGGACCATAAGGAAGGCTGAGCGCCGAAGAATAGATGCTTTTGAACTGTGGTGCTGGAGAAGACTCCTGAGAGTCCCTTGGACTGCTAGGAGATCAAATCAGTCAATTCTAAATGAAATCAAGCCTGACTGTTCCCTGGAAGGACAGGTACTAAGGCTGAAACTCAAATATTTTGGCCACCTAATGCGAAGAGAGGACTCTCTGGAGAAGACTCTGATGCTGGGAAAGATTGAAGGCAAAAGGAGAAGGGGAAGGCCAAGGATGAGATGGTTAGACAGCATCACCGATGCAACAAACATGAAAATGAGCGAACTCAGGAAGATAGTGGAGGACAGGAAGGCCTGGCGGGATATGGTTCATGGGATCACGAAGGGTCGGACACGACTTAACGACTGAACAACAACAACTTCTGAGTAGACATGCATAGGATTGGGCTCTTAGAGTAGCATTATACGAACTGCTTGGCTTTTGATTTGACTTGGAAGTTTCATTTTATGTTGTGCGTAGGGCAGATCCGCTTGCAAAACAATTCTTAATTTTTCACATAAAACAAGTCTTGCGTTAGAAAAAGCATGAAGTCCTGTCTTTGATTCAACATTTCTGGTGAGGGGACACACTGTTGCGCAGTACCCAACTCTTCAATTTCTCTATTACTTCCTATTAGTCACTCTCTTTTACTCCACAAGAAAAAGGCATTTAAACAAGCCACTAAGAAGTCCCATCTGTAGACATTGGAACTGTAACTGCAGCCAACTCTAGAAGTGGGGGAGGACATTTGCTAGGTTCAATTTCACCCCCTCACAGGTGTCTCCAGGCAGATACTCTAAAATACCTTATGACGATCATATTTGCCCTTGTGATGGAAGCTCAGTTGAGTCCCTAAATCATATTATTTATTGCTCCTTGCAAAACCTTCCATGGAGGAGGTTTCTTGTGTCTATTTTGACTAACATATCTGGATGGAGGGGGGATGGGGAGAACATATCTGGACTAACATATTTGGATGAGGTGGGTGGGGTTGAGGAGAATGTGGTTTATTTAATAAATGAGGGTTAATGGTAAGGTTGCAAAAAAAAAATGTCAGGTAGGGAAAAAAAATTATGCCAGACTAAGTTGATTAGGGAATGTGGTTTTTAGCTCAGTAACAAAGTAATTGTATGTATAGGCTTTGTGTGGTTATGTTTATGTATATACTTTTTATGCCAATAAAGGTTGATGAAGATGATGATGATGAAATGAGGGAGTCTCTCCTCTCACTCTGTAGTGCTCAAGATGAAAGCTGGGTGTACAGCTTGCTACACAGACAACCCTGAACATCTCGCCCACCACCTACTCAGACAATCAGTGGTGCTCAGCTGACTTATCAATTTCTCATCCTTGAAATCTCCCTATAAGACTATAGCACTCAGTTTCAGGTCAAGCAATGTAGCATGAGGAAAGCAGGTCCCCCCCCCCGTTACACCAGCCATGTTGAGATAACTATCACCATTGTCACACCAACATCACTTTCCTTCCCCTAGTGATTGCTTTAGTTGTGAAGAGAGCTCATAAGTTATAAAGTTATTAATAGCAATTTTAATAATAATTTGTACCCAGACAGTGCACATGTTAGCATTTGATAGGGTTCCCTTGTGTAAAAATTCCATTCCTCACTTCCCCTCATGACCTCACATGAAAAGGTTAATTCATTCATTCCCTGGATATAACAGTCACCACCATTTCAAAACAAAAATCTGAGGGTGACAGTTTGTTTTAACATGTACTGCCTTGCCTTGTCCTAAATAATAGGTAGTGCTGTGACCTATAACGAACAGTCATTTCAGACACAATTCTCTCTTGACCCAGGCTTGTACCTGTGAGAAAGTAGTCTTTAAGATGTCAAAAAGGTCTTAATAGCACATGTGCTGGAATTGGAGGCTTCTTTGAGGCAAATGTAAGCTCCACTAGCTGATTAGACTAGAGTAATTAACTTTTCCATATGAGACCATACAACACCATTTAAAATATGCATAAGGCAGTCGTATTGAAAAATATCGAAAATGGAACTCTGACTTAATGGGAATTGTAATGTGCCGATTTCCCTACCAGAAGGCAGTCAGGTATTTCATCTCATTTGGTAGGAACACTGTCTACTGAGGTGCAATTACAGCCCAAGAACTAGCCCTATAAAAATGACTGTTATGCCTTCTGTGTGAGAACTGTGTCTCTTTACAAGCTGAATTCGATTTGGCGGTTTTCCGACTTGCCAAAGTCTGAAAACTTCATTAGAGCTGAAACTCAAATTGTGCTTCTGTGCTTGTGTAATATTTGCTGTGTAATATGTGCTTGTGTAATATTTTTACTCTAAAAAGAGTATCTTCTAAAGAAAACACTTCATAAGCTAACTAGCATTTTGTTTGCTGTTGCAGATTGCTGGGCAACTTCCTTTTGTTAAGTGTGTTCTGGACTCAAGCATAGAGTTTTATTTTCAGCAAGAAGGAAGCAATTAGCTAGGGTTTCCTAATTTTTGCTGGCTTTGTTCTTCTATTTTTATCAATGGTCTGATACAAAAATGTCCAGAAGAGTTCAAAAGGCTCTTCCTACTATTTTATCTACATGCCAGGAAAAAGCTTAATGTCTCTGTATCAAACTGCTGTTAAAGTCACATGAGCAGGGCCACTAAAAAGAAGTGGTAACCCTGTAATTGACTGGGAGCGCAATCCTGTCAATTAGTCCAGCTCCAGAACGAGCGCTCCGATGCCGGAAGCTGTCGCGAATGTGCCGTAAAGTACATTCGTGACAACTCAGGAGTAAGGGAGGCCGGCGTATGGCCGGCCTCCCTCACTCTGGCGCTGGATCTCCACACAGACGGCGGCGGAAGGTAAGTGCTCCGTTGCCGGCTGCATGAGCGGTTGGACGAGAGAGGGTGCCATTCGCCTAGCCAGCCCAGGAGGGGGCAGGGATGGCGTTGGCCATATCCCTGCTTGGCCGGCTACACCGTTACACGACCTCCTCTATTAGCTGGCAGAAATCCGAGGAGGCCGATAGGACCGGTCCGGGTTTACACTCGGGGAAGGGGATGAGTCTCCCCTTCCACCGAGTAGACCTCCGGCTTGCCGTGCACCAGGCAGCCTGTGCACAGGATCCAGCGGGAGGCCCTGGGCTGCCGGCCAGATCCTTAGTCAGGATTGCGCTGTGGGTCTGGTTTTGTGTTGTCTAAAAGTACTTATATATTACCAAAATTATGGAGCCAACCAGGAACTAAATAACAACTTACTTGGTTTCATGTTATTTTTTAGACAGTGTTCATTTCTTTTTATGCACAAAACAAAATAATTTTCCCCCCTATACTTTAGTATCCCTTCTGCGGTTTCATTGATACCACTTCTGATGCTTCATATAATGCACACAGGATCTCATGAATGACTATGTTTTCAATACATCATTGATTTTTCAGCCCCCTTTTTCAATGGTGGTCTTGGGCCCTATCTTGCCCCTTTTTGCCTTTGGCTCTGCTTAACACTAGCCCAGCATGCATTTAACAGTGTGCGTTGTCAAATCAAAGCTCATTCTATCACCACTGATTAAGAACTCGCCCTTAAATGTACTTTAATATGAAGCTTCCTAAAGAGCTACCAAATTGGAAAGCCAAATCAGTCCCTTAAAAGCATAACCATCACTTTAAATCACTCGGCTTTCTAGGATCCCCACATTATATTCTGAGATGTCTTGAACTGATGGGTAATTAAGAAAAAAGTAGCAGGTCATTACAAAATAACTGCATATGGTGTCACATAAAACACTGAGCAGCCTACATGGTAATGACTTTCAGAGTTACTGAATGAAAATGTGCAACAATATTCAGGAACGTGTAATTAGTCATTGGGGCTCCTTATTAGATCTATAACTTTTATTGAAACAATTGTTCTTTTTGCTTAGGAAAACATTTTTCATTTGAATATCTCAAGTCTATTTCACAATATTTTGACAAATCCTGTGTAATTTCATGGGTGTGAAATCTGGCATCTAGATTCATTTAGGTCAAGACCCATCAGCAGTTCATCGTGACTGAAAAATACTTATGTGTGAATGGCTGTTAACGCAGTCTTAATACTACATAACCAATGATGCAGTTCGGCTCTAAGTAAAATCCACATGTTCTAGAAATTGCTGGTAACTTAAGAAACTGATACAAAATCAGAAGACATCAAAATTCAGATTGGCAACTGGCATTTCCTCAAAACTGCTGTACTCATTAAGAAACAGAACTGCAGGCTTTCACATGCCTAGTGTCAGACCATTTCATTGTCCGTCACTTACTGTACTTTTCATTTTCTTTTGAACGACATATCATTTCTAAATTATTATTTCTCTAAGGATAAAGAACATTCCCCTGAATTATTTCCACCCTTTCTGCCACTAACTTTCAGAAGAGCAGAGGCAGGACATACCGCAGTTGGACATCAGCCAAGTGAGGCACCCCATCTTAACAGCAATTGAAAACATTTGACTGCTGAGCATAATCCAGTTAACCCATGGAACCACGAGTTCCTAGTAGACACTGCTATATACTGACAGTGCAATCCACCGTAGAGATCCAGTCGGCGGCCCAGGGCCAAATCCTATTCCCGTTCTGGCGTGGCCTGGTGGTTTACTCGAGGAAGGGGACGTTCGTCCCTTTCCCCCAGTGTAAACCGGGGACAAGCCCGATGGGCCTCCTTGGATTTCCGCCTGCTAAATAGCTGGCAGAAGTAAGAGCAGGCCATGTAATGGCCAAGCTGGCCCGGTGGGGGCCGGGGATATGGCAGATGCCATCCCTGCCCCTTCCTGGGCCAGCTCGGCCAATTCCCCCCTCCTTTGCTGTCAGGGTCACCCATGCGGCCGCTAGTGGAAGCCTTACCTTCCTCTGGCGGTGGCATGGATGTTCCTGCGGCGGAGTGAGAGCAGCTGGCCTTGTGCCAGCCTCCCTTACTCACGAGTCGTTGCAAACGTGCCTTAGGGCACGTTTGCGACGGCTTCCAGCAATGGAATGCTCATTCCGTCGCCATTTAGTTGTGCAGGATTGCGCTCTTAATAAGGCAGCAATGCCAGCAGGGGATGGCAAATTAATGATATGGCCTTAGGTAAGCCACCCTCCCTCCCTTTCTCAGCCTCAGTTCCTCAGCTGCAGTATGGAGATACTTACAGGTAATCCCATTTAAGGTAACAACCTTACAGAGTTATTGAAGAATTACATCAAGAAAATACATGTGAAAAAGCACCACACACACACACACACACACACACACACACACACACCATATTTTTCGCTCCATAAGATGCACCAGCCCATTAGATGCACATGCATTTTGGTAAAAAAATGTCTTGCTTTAACTACTAATTTTAACGGTGCTTGGCCGCTTACCGTGTTGTCGTAGCAGCACCTCCGATCTTCGTCCCACATTGCAGCTCCAAGACGCAAGCCTCCCAGGCGCTGGATGCAACCAGAGAGACATGCGCAAACATCGCAGCAACTGCGATGTTTGCGCAGAGCTCACAGTCGTGTTCAGTGCCTGTGTTCAGTTCCCAGGTGCTGGACACGACCAGGGAGCCCTGCGCAAACATCGCCGCAACTGCGATGTTTGCGCAGAGCCTGCAGTCGCATTCAGCACCTGCGCGAAGTTCCCTGACGCTGGACGCGACTTCAAAGCCCTCCGGAAACATTGGAGGAACTGAACTTCGTGCAGGCGCTGAACACGACTGGGAGCTCTGCGCAAACATCGCAGTTGCTGCGATGTTTGCGCAGGGCTCCCTGGTTGCGTCCAGCGCCTGAGAGCCTTGTGTCTTGGAGCTGCAATGCGGGACGAAGATCGGAGGTGCTGGTACGACAACGCGGTAAGCGGCCAAGCGCCGTTAAAATTACCATAGTAGTTAAAGCTAGACATTTTTTACCATTTTTTCTTACAGCATTCGGTCCATAAGACGCACAGACATTTCCCCCTATTTTTTGGTGGGGGGAGTGCGTCTTATGGAGCGAAAAATATGGGAGAGAGAGAGAGATTGTAAATTGCTTTGTGAACTTTTTGTTGAAAAGCAGTATATAAATACTGTTTAATAATAATACAGGGGTCCCTGTTATAAGTCTACCCTGCCCACATTTAAGTCTGTCACATTTTGAAGATATGTGTATTAAAATTGCCTGCACTTATATGCATATTCTTTCTCCTGGGAGCTTTTAAAGCAGGGGTGCACAACTTGGAAGTAGGTGTGGGCCGAAATGAACAGGCCAAACTTCTCCGGGGCCGCACGTGGGGCGTGTCCAGGAACCGTGATGTCACTTCCTCAGGAAGTGACATCACAGGGGACGTGTCCATGGGCCGGAAAATATCACGAAAAGCAACATATTTTTAAAAATTATCTTTTTTATCAGGTTCAAACTCAAAGGACAGTACAGTTACAAAAAGCAGCACATTACAAAAATCACAAGCCTGATTCCTTTGCAAGCAAACAACCCCCTCCCCACCAGCCATGCTCCACTTAAAATTAAAAAGCACAACGCACTTTGCAAGCCAGAAATCAGGTTCAAACTCAAAGGACAGTAGTTACAAAAAGCAGCACATTACAAAAATCACAAGCCTGATTCCTTTGCAAGCAGAACCCCCCCTCCCCATCAGCCATGCCCCACTTAAAATTAAAAAGCATAACACACTTTGCAAGCTAGAAATCAGGTTCAAACTCAAAGGACAGTACAGTTACAAAAAGCAGCACATTACAAAAATCACAAGCCTGATTCCTTTGCAAGCAACCCCCCCTCCCCACCAGCCATGCCCCACTTAAAATTAAAAAGACGTGAAAAATATGTGCAAAGCTGAAGCAAGAGAGACGTACAGTTGGACATTTAGACAAGAAAATACCGGGCTTGTTCTGGTTGCAATATGGAGTGCAGGGCTGCATAGCAGATCCCAGCCTCCCTTGGGCATCTTGCGTCTCAGTCACGAGGATACAGCAGCAATCAAGAAGATCGGGCAGCAAACGCAAAAAGGCAGCAAACGGTTCATTCCGCTCCAGGGAGGGGGGGCGACCCGGCTTTCTCCGGCTCCGAGGCCTCAGCGAGGCCTTCTCCCCCGGCCTCAGAGCCGGAGAAAGCCCCGGAGCATCCACCACGATCAGCGGCACCCTCCAGCGGCGCTGCTCCACTCGCTCCAGTCGGTGGGCGGCCGTGCGCGGTGGACGCTCCGGGGCTTTCTCTGGCTCCGAGGCCGGGGGAGAAGACCTCGCTGAGGCCTCGGAGCCGGAAAAGCCGGGTGGCCCGCGAAGAGAGCGGGCACTCTCCGAGTGGGCAGTCTCCAGCGGCGCTGCTCCACTCGCTCCAGTCGGCGGCTGGCCGCGCGCGATAGATGCTCCGGGGCTTTCTCCGGCTCCGAGGCCGGGGGAGAAGGCCTCAGCGAGGCCTTCTTCCCCTGGCCTCGGAGCCGGAGAAAGCCCCGGAGCGTCCACCATGACCGGCGGCCGGGGCTTTCTGAACACGGCTGACTGCGTCGCCTCTATTTATACGTTTTTTCTGCACATGCGCAGACGTTCGAAACGTTCTGCGCATGTGCAGAAAAAGTATAAATAGAGGCGACGCAGTCGGCTGCGTTCAGAAAGCCCCAGCCGCCGGTCGTGGTGGATGCTCCGGGGCTTTCTCCGGCTCCAAGGCCGGGGGGAGAAGGCCTCAGCGAGGCCTTCTCCCCCCGGCCTCGGAGCCAGAGAAAGCCCCGGAGCGTCCATTGCGCGCTGCCACCCGCCGACTGGAGTGAGTGGAGCAGCGCCGCTGGAGACTGCCCACTCGGAGAGTGCCCGCTCCCGGATGTCTTTGCGGGCCACGGGAAATCGTCAGGTGGCCCGCAGGCCGTATGTTGTGCACCCCTGTTTTAAAGGGTCCACCCTGGATTTTCCCCTTATTTCTTGCAGTCTCTTTTATCCTCCAAACTTTTAAAGGGACAGTGCTGGATGTTTACATTTTGTGATTGTCGTGCCTGTGTGGTTTTCTTTCTCATCCCCCACCCTCTGAGCTCTTAGAAGGACATCATTATTTACTTTATTACAGTACTGTTGTGTCAATTTTGGCATTTGTTGTGTTTTGGCATTGTGTGTCATTAATTGGAGTAACAGGAACTGTCACTTTCAGTGCAATCCTGTGTGTATCTACTCAGGAGTAAGGATCACTAAATTCAATGGGACTTACTCCTAGGAAAATGTGTAAAGCAGTGGTTCCCAACCTTCTACCCCTTTAAGGGGAGGTTAAGACCGAATGAGGTACCCGTAGGCGATGTCTGTGAGACTCTTCCAGGTCTCCCCACTACTGCTGCTGAATCCCTTTAAGAAATAAAAAACCATTTTGTCTTACTGGGCTGCGGAGGAGGAGACCTGGAAGCGACGTGCAGACATTGCAGATGGGTTAGCCACTTCCCATAAAGGTCTAGTAATTCCTGAACGCGTACGCTGGGGGTCGTGACCCACAAGTTGGGAACCACTGGTGTAAAGGATTGCGGATTGCAAGTTAAGAGCATGGGTTTCTGCATGTCTACCCAAAAGTAAGTCCCATTGAGTTCAGTGGGGCTTACTGCCAGGAAATTGTGCATAGCTCTTTCGAACAGAGCAATCCTCTTGTTTGTACCGGCGATGGAACGAGAGTTCTGTCTCCAGAAGTAGTCACAAACGTGCCGTAAAGCACGTTTGCGACTACTCGTGAGCAGGGAAGGCCAACGCAGTGGCCCCAAGGCCGCCGGACCAGGTAAGTCAGGATCCAGCAGGTTGTTTTTTTTTGCTAGGCCAGGGAGAGGTGCCATTGGCCCATCCCCAACCTTTAAGGGGATGGCTTCGGCCACATCCCATCATCTGCCGGGCAGCGGGGCCTTTACATGGCCTCCTCTTACTTCTGGCGGAAATCCGAGGAGGCCAATCAGCCTGGGCGTCATTTACACTCTGGGAAGTGGACGAGCATCCCCTTCCCCAAGTAGACGTCCGCCATGGCGGCAGCCTGGCCGCCGGGGAACAGGATCCGGCAGGCGACCATGGGCCACTGGCCAGATCCTTACATAGGATTGCGCTGCTCCTGCGTTAACTGGGCAAGAGGCTCTTTTTCAATTGGTGCTCCTCTTATATTTAGCAAGGGGAGATTAACTGCACCCCTTTCACCCCCGCACAGTGTCTTTTCTGTTGGCTGTTGCTGGTGGTATTCTGCATCTTTTTTACATTGTGAGACTTTTTGGAACAGGGAGCCATTTAATCATTTGATTTTGTCTGTAAACCGCTTTGTGAACTTTTTGTTGAAAAGCGGTATATAATTACTGTTAATAATGGGATTGAACCATAAGTGTGTAAACATTTTATATAGTCTCTGTCATTGTAACACAGTGATGTTTCGTTTTAAGTTGTGTCTTGGTTTGTATATAGAACGTTTTTCAAACTATCACAATTACCAAGCTTTATAAGGTACACAGCATTTGTTCACTGACTGTGTGCTTTCTCCAGTTAGATGTTAATGACAATGGTAAAAGACCTAAAAGAAAACTTATAACCAAATATGTTGCATCCTATGGTTCTTTGGCAAATATAACAACATTATTTTGGTTTCACTTTCATCCACATTCCATTATTTTTCCTCCTGCAGTGGGTGTAGAAAACATGAGGCTAATTAATGGAAACCTCCAAATCATATGGTTACAACAAATGGTGGGACCTAACAAAAAAGAATGTAATCCGATGATCCTCTCAATAAATGGAGGTTTTTCATCCTTTGCTGTTCTTAATACTTGTTGTACTTTAGTCGTAACACGGAAGATGGTCTGAATGTTTTCCTTTTTTAGTAATTTGCCAATTCAATAAGTCAGTCCTTGAATATATGATAGAACTACTCCGCTTCTAGGATTAGTTTTTTCTATATCCCCATTTATTTTGGATAGTCTAGCCCAGTGGTTCTCAAGGTTCTCCCTGACAAGTGGGGAGAACTCTGAGAGTCTTTGGGGGCCCGATCCCCGGGGATTGCTGCCGCTTCCATGAATTCCCCCCCGAAACCGCCGTTGGGGGCCTTATCGGGGCTTGGGGAAACCTGCGCGACACTTTGCAGGCCTCCCCAATCTTCAGATCGCCAAAAAATGGATTTTCAGGCACTTCCAGTTTTTGTAAAACTTCAGAAGATTGGGGAGGCCTGCAGAGGGTCGTGCAGGCCGCCCCGAAGCCCCCCAAGCCCTGGTAATGCACAAAACGGCGATTTTGAGCACTTTTCCGGCCACTACAAAGGTGATCCTTAGGATTGCTGCCACTGCCATGCTGTCCCCGCCCCTTAAGGGGGCAGTGGACAGCTTTTATTCTCAATGGTGGATCGTGACCCACCACTTGGAGAACGACTGGTCTAGCCCTTTGACAGCACAATCCTAAGCATGTCTACTCAGAAGTAAGTCTCATTGTGTTCAGTGGTGCTTACTCTCAGGAAAGTGTGCATAGGATTGCAGCCTTAATCTGAGTATCAGAATAGCCATTGGTATGTAAGCTTTAGAGACATGTTGTAATTCCACCTGTAAATATTGTGGTTCAGAAATCCTTATTACCCTTGTTATTAATGTTTTTATTAACCCTGTCTTCTTGCTCAGGTGATGGTTTGATTTACTGTGTAAGTATCGATCAGTGTGGCCAGTGTGGCAGAGGCGACACGTAATGGGGTGTGCTTGTGCGGTGGGCACCAGGCGTTGGGTGTTTAATTCGGCGGTAAGCCGAACTGAAGGGAAAAAATGGTTAAAGTGCAACGGGATACCGATGCCTTCCCGGACCTGGGGCTGCCTGCCTGCCTGCCGCTACTCTTGGGGGCGACGGGTGGGGGTCTCGACGTCGGGTCTGGGGATTTTACCGGTCTGTTTCAGCTTGCGAGCGTCCTCCCTGCTGCTGTTTGCTTCCTGTTTGCTTCCTGGATGAGGTCACATGACCATTGCTGCCCAATCATAGCGAGCTAAGCGAGTTCTGACTGCCTTACACCCTCCCACTGCCTCCCACTGAGTTCAGGAGTTCAGGAGTTCAATTTCTTCTGTCTGTTTGGTCAAACTCTTAAAGTTACAAGTGAGTAATAATTAAATAATTAAATAATTATTTCTTTAATAATTAAGGACAGGATTAATTTAATTTAAGGACAGGAGGTACAGAGTGGACAAGGAGGCTTCCAAACTGATTTTTGCACACTCCCCCCAAAAAAATTGCAACGCGGCCTTACGGCTGCGCCGTGGAGGCGTAAAGGGTTACGGCCGCACCCTTTACGTGGGGGCGTAAAGGGTTGGGCACCGGGTGTAAAATGGCCTGGCTCCTCCTCTGCAGTGTGGGTCAGTTTTCTAAATACTTGATGACCAAGGAACCCATCCGTTTTTCGATTAATATGTCCAGAAACGGTAATTGCAAGTTCTTTTCATATTCTATTGTGAATTTTATAGAGGGTGGATGTTATTCAGATGCATCAGAAATTCAGTCAATGTTTTCTTAGAACCTTCCCAGATCGAAAAGATGCCATCAACAAACCTCAGCCAGATCTTATCTTATTATTTGTTAGCATTAGAATGTTTTTATAAACAATGAAATAGATTACTTTTTAATGCATACATGTGCAAACAATGTGTGCTCTTAAAATTGTCAGTTTTTTTTATATAATAGGACTTTTCATTGCCTTTTTCCTAGGACAGATGTTTCTTAACTCCATGGTGTTTTTGTTGTTGTTGTTGTGTTTTGTTTTGATTTGTTTTGCAAAGGAAGATAATCTAGCGGCCATTTTCTTGCTGAAGGAAACACAACAGTGGGAATTTTAATTGCTGTGTGGTATGCTTGCTAGAATGAGTTAAGTGATTGTCAGCCAAATCTTGTGTAAGGACCGCCCGCTGGATCCTTACACAGGATTTGGACATCCGGACTGCCATGCATTGGGTCGGAGGTCTACTCGGAGAAGGGGACGTTCGTCCTCTTCCTTGGGTGTAAACCGGGGCCGGCCCTATCGGTCTCCTTGGATTTGTCAGAGGAGGTAGTGTAATGGCCGGACTCCCTTAATCCAAAATAAGTACTCCTTGCACCAGCCTCCCTTACTCCAAAGGAGGTGCAAACGTGCCTTACGGCACGTTTGCAATGCCTTCTGGTGCCGGAGCGCTCACTCCAGCGCCAGAAATCTACGGTGGATTTCAAGTTCAACATTTATATAGCACATCACTGTGCAAACAGCAATATTCGTGTAAGAAAGAATTACAGTGACATTTTAAGATTTACAGTGCAATCCTGTGTAACCTTGCACCGGTGTAATAGTAGATGCACCGGTGTAACAGCAGATGCACCGGTGTAAGTGCACTTACACTGGCATAAGTGCACTTACACCGGTGCATCTACTGTTACACCGTTGCAATATTACACAGGATTGAGCTGTTAGTTGCTTAGTGGCAGGTTTCTTCTTATTCTTGGGGTTTTTAAATTTTCTTTTGTAAGATTTATGCTATACACTAAAAAAAAGCTACAAGTATATCAGTGAGAAGAAAGGAAGTGTCTGGATGTGGCTAATAATTTATAGTGGACAGAGAAAGAGCATACATAATTGACACAACAAGCTACAAAACATAGCGACAATTACATTTTACACTTAGTGTAGTAATGTTTCAAAAGGTTTGCTTAATAATTGATCAGTCGTGTTGCCTTAAAAGTAAGGGAGAAAATCTGCTATACTGAATAGTTTAACTAAGGGAAAAATTGTAAGGCAAAATTTACAAGTGCTATAGTAAATGGTGACACAATACAGAAAAATCAGTCTAGAGATCTCGGAAGTTCAGTAACAACCCGGTTTAGTGTTCATAGCCACCAAATGGAAGAATGAATTTGTCCTGTATGGTGAAAATGTAGGGAATTATCTCACTGTCTTCACTCCTTCATTGAACGTGAAGATTGGGGAGCAGGAGTGCACTGGCTGATGCACTTCCTAGCCACACTTCGTTCAGTGCTTTTCTGCAGAGGCAATCGCTGAATGGGAGGAGAAGAGTGCTTCTCCCCACCATTTGGAATCGTTGCCAGCCAGGGTTCTAAGCTGCAGAGAGAAACTCTTCTCACATTCAGTGCGTGGGGCAGTGGCGTTTCCACGGTAGGGGCGGCACCGTAAGTCACGCCACGTCGAGTACCATGTTAGGAACCGAAACGAGGAGGTGCCGTCCCCTCGCTGTTGCAACCATTCCGCGCGAAGAACGCGACCGGGCTGCCCGGTCGCGTTCTTCGCGCGGAATGGTTGCAACAACGAGGGGGCTGTGCCTCTTCATTTCGGTTCCTAAACATGGTACTTTACGCGGCGTGACTTACGGTGCCACCCCTACCGTGGAAACGCCACTGGCTGGGGGAAGTTGGCAGGGAACATGAATGGATACGCTTACCAGATCGCCGACCGGGACGGAGCTTCTTGCCCTTAAGGGGCGGGGCGAGGGAGGGGGCCTGAACGACGCGTCGTTCTGGCCCCCTCCCTCACCCCGCCCCTTAAGGGCAAGAAGCTCCATCCCGGTCGGCGATCTGGTAAGCGTATGAATGGAGTACATGAGAAGTCATTAATTCTACAGTTGTCCCAGCCTGTAGAATAAGCAGCACCTTGAGGTGCATCAGCACACCTCTGTTTTGATTTTTCAAAACAAATGAAGAACTTTAGCTTTCATGACCGGCTTTGGTGGATGCTGCTGCAGTGTTTTTACTCTGTCTACTGTTTGAAATTGCTTTCTGTATATTTATGTTTGATTATACCGTACAGTACTTGATTTTACTGTACTGTGCTGTCTCTTGGGTCTCACAAGGGACCAGGAACTTTGGACAAGGTGGAATATGACCCATTGGGGTTGTTTTTAATCTCAAGTGTTTTTAATTATTTTAATGTGTTTAATTGTTTTAAAGTTGTTTATACGTTTATACGTTTAAAGTTGTTTATATGTATTTTAATATGTTGTAAGCCGCCTTGAGTGCCTTCGGGAGAAAGGCGGGCTACAAATTCTTTAAATAAATAAATAATAAATATAAATAAATACTTGTCTGTGCCCAGCATTGCTATTCTTGGTTATTTTTAATTGTACTGGGAATGCTGAGCCTACTAGCTCCCTGCTTTCCAGCTCCAGGCTTTCAATATTATGACCATTCAGTGTGTAGGGGCTGCAGGACAAACACTAGTTACAATCCCATAATAAAACCTGATCCATGCAGCATGCTGGCTTCAGCACATGACATTGAGTTTCATGTGGCCATCTTGTTGGAAAATAGGTACAAGCTGGCCTGTCCTTTACTTTGTTTTTCTTTGACCAGTGGAGGTGTGTCTCTATCTGTTGTCCTCCCCCTCCTCCTGATCCTCCAAGCATGCAGACCTGTATTCATGAGCTCTGACAAGCCACATGGAGTCTACCATACCATGAGGTCTCACACACCAATGTAAAGGACGTCGCTCTAAGATCCCCTCTTCTAAAGTTTAGGAACTGTACAGCCAACAAAGGTATGCATGTTTGTGAACTGTGAGTAAAGAATTTCTTCTTTGAAACCTTTTTTTCTGCCTCTGCTCCTGTTTTATTCTCAGCAGCAATCTGGCAGGGATTGGTGAGTTGCTTCAGGAAAAAAAAGCTTTATAACTCTACTTAATTTACAGTGCAATTCTATCTGACTTACACCACCGGTGTAACCAGCAGTGCAGCGAGAACAGGAGGCCCCAGAACGGAAAGGGGATTCACATCCTCTTTGAATCCCCTTTTGGATGGGATTCGAATCCCCTTTCTGTTCTGGGGCCTCCTCGCTGCACTGCTGGTTACACCGGTGGTGTAAATTGGATAGGATTGCTCTGATAGATGCCTAGACCTTTATTTCCATCACATCTGACCATGGTCTGGGTCTGGAATGGGTTGACCTTTTCCCAAGACCACTCCTCTCTGAGTGTTCCTCAGAACAGGCAATAAATTCAATTGGTTACCGGAACATTGAAATTTACCTTAGGAGATTGGATTATATTAGGTCAGTGTAAGTATGCATTCACATGTAACAGATGAAGATAGGCTCTCAAGAGTAAAGAGGTTTTTCCTCTTACCTGTTTTTGTTCTGGTTTTGTTTTTCTATTAGCATGCACAGTAGCCAGACAGATGGTGTTATCGTATTCTCTTTAGGGAGAAAAGTTCATTTAGAATATTCCAACTGGATGTTATTGTTTATTGAGCACCAGAAATATTCTTCCTTCCATGTGTAAATTATGAAAGATAATGCAAACGCTGGTGCAGTCTCACAGGTGGATATAATTCTACTCTACAAGCCAATAAGGAGCAAAAGATTTAGAACAACAGCAGATTACACAAGGCTGCATAAGCACACCGGTGGGGCAATGGTTCATGCTATTACTGCTTGTATTATTGCTACTGTTATTAGTTAGATTTATAGACCTCAATATCCCTAAGGCACAGGGAGGATAACAAGATTGCCTGCTCTCATTTATCCTTACAGTAGCACTGTGAAATAGGTAACTTTTCACAGAGTTGTTTATAAGACACATTATAAGATTCTGTTCTAAGAATATCCCGATTCTGCATCCAGAATAAAGGTGCAAGCAAAATGAATTTGCAGAGATTGCCCCTGAGACGCATAGCATCTCGGGGGAACTTACCCTGTTCCCCCCATGCGTGCCGGCTTCAGCATGTTTGCTTCGGCCGGAATGCAACCGGCCACGTGATGGGCGAAGCTGAGGGGGAAGTCTCGTGAGACTTCGCTCCAACCCTCAGTTGCCACCCGGAGAGCGATCGGAGAGGACGCATAGCAGCGCTCCTCTCCAAAGGCTGCAGCTGCAGGCCTTTGATCGGGGGCGGGGGGGTTAAGCGCTAGGCTAACCCTCCCGTGTGGCAGGGGGTGTGCGGGTTTTTGGGTAGATAGGATAAAGGGGGGTCGGCGTGCATTCTGAGTTCAGCAAGGTCAGGAGGTGAGCCAGTACCGCTCTCGCAATACTGGACCGGTTTGCTGAGGCTGGCTGGCAAGCCCCCTGGCTGGAATACGCGAAGACTACTGCATGGCTTGGCCTGTGGGAATCTGAGCGCTTCCGCTGGCTCAACCCTTAGGGGTTGGCAGTGATAGGTTCCCCTGGTCGTGACCGAGGGAGCCTGGAGTTGGGATGTTACGCCAATAATTGGGACGGGGGGAAGTAGACAGCTAGTGCCGTTTCCCCCAATTAGGCCCGCATGCCTGGGGTGGTTTTTTTTAGTACGCCCTAGTTGAGTCCTTCTGCAGGTTATTTTGCAGGTTATTTTGTTATCAATAAAGTGACATTTTTACCAACATGCCTTTGCCTGGAGTGCTTTCTTTGGGGGGTGTAAGGGTAATGTTTTACTTTGCATAGTTAAAGTGTTTTGCAGAATGTGATTCTTTTATAAGAGTTGTAGGGAAAGAAACCAGGGGGGGGGGAGACAATGAAAACTGGATATAGGTGCACAGAATCAGTGGAAAACATAGTTGTTGCTGGAGGAAGAACCAAGAACTATCAAAGGTACAGTAAGTCCTCACTTACGGTGCAATTCTGACCTAAATTCAGCTGGCGGAACGAGTGTTCTGCCGACCGAAGACGAAAAACCGAAAAACCTCGCTCATCGCCCGGACCGCCTCCTTGTCCGCCGGGAATCACTTATCTCCTCTGGTGGCCACGGGGACGATCCGGCGGTAAAATGAGAGCGGCCGGCCTCCGTGCCAGCTGCCCTTACCCTAAAGTCATCGTGAATGTGCTTTACGGCATGTTTCCGATGACATAGAATAGCAGAGCGCTCGCTCCACCGTTCTTTCGTTCGATGGGATTGCGCCCTACGTCCTGTTTTCACTTCTTATTTTGATTACTGTGAATGGTAAAAAGAGTAAAATATCAGCTGTACATCTGTCCTTAATGTGTTGGTTTAGGCATATTAGAAATTAATGTGCAATGACTGATGTTTACAGAGCTTTGGCAGAGAGATATTCACATTGTTCTCTCTGCTAACTCTCCAGAACTGCAACCTTGTATTTATGAAACTAGCATCCCTTGGGGTTTTTTTCCCTAAATTTAACAGGAGCTGCTCAGTTGAAGCTGACAAAATTCAGGCAGAGATACAACAGCAAGATGGATCATATGTAATCAAAGTGTAGCACTTTAGGGAGAACCGGAGGTGTCCTCTTGCCAGCATAACGACCTTGTGTTTATTTAAATAAATATCCCCAAGCAAAGGACTGTCTAGGAGTTCAATAGCAGAAATATTTCTCCTATCAGCCCACTGGCAAGTACGCTCTGTCTGAAGGTGCCACCCCTAATTGAAAGGAGTCTTTGCCCTCCTTACTGTTATGGCCATTTTATTTGTTTATGACAAGTAACTGCAGTACACAGAAAAAGGGGGGCTAAAAACAAAATGGAGATGAATGTTATTTCTGGGCGTGGAAGAGGCCCAGAAGAGTCAAGTCACCTGTGTTGTTTCGATGTGAGGCCAAGAGAAAGACTTTCGCTTTCTTAACACATGTGCACAGAAGCCTGGCCAAAGCAGTACCTGTACCCCTCCTTTTTCTTTGTTTTTTCATGCACACTGCTGCCACCAAGTGGGTCCTGACTCACAGTTTGAGAAATGCTGTTCTAGGCATCATCTCTTGTGCAAGTAAAAATGGATTTCTCCACCCAGTTAGTGTATCTGTTTCTCCTGGAGTTGCCAGATGGAATGTGGTTGAGCAAGTGGCATCAATTAGACAGGACAAATAATGCAACTTCTTCTGCCCACTGCCCCAGTCTTTTGTGCTTTTTAGGAGCATTGTTTTACAGCAGTGCAAAGTTGCAGCAGAAACTGACAGCCCGATCCTATGTAAGGATACCCGGCCGGCCTAAAGGGCCAGACGTGGTATCCTTTTGCCATTCCGGGCTGCCCCAGGGCAGCCGAAGAGCACCTCAGGAGAAGGGGATGCTAGTCCCCTTCCCTGGGTGCAAGGCGGCTCAAACCCTATGGGCCTACTTGAATGTAAGCCAGCTCGGAAGCTGATGTACATTTTAGACTGGAGTGTAAGGGTGAACCGGCCTGGGAGAGGGCTGCGGATATCGGCAGAGCTCACTGCCACTATCCCCGCCTAGTTCAGCCAATGACCACCCTCCCTCACTGTCCAGTCTGCCCTCCCTCCGTCCCTGCACTGGCCGGTGCAGGGCTTACCTTGCCTGGCGGGTGCAGGGACAGTCCCCCAGCGGAGTACAGGCTGCCGACCTTCGCCCTGGTGGCACTTACTCACCGGGAGTCACAAATGCGCTTTATGTCGCGTTTGCAATGACATAGAGTGGAGGAGTGCACACTCCACTGCTCTATGTTTACCCTGGATCGCACTGTGAGTGGAGGAGTGCACACTCCACTGCTCTATGTTTACCCTGGATCGCACTGTGAGTGCTTTTGGGAACCGACTTTTATACAAATAGATTTTTTAGAAGTTCTTTGAAGACTGTGCACTCCCTATGTGGGAGAACAGGTTTGTCTGTTTGTTTTGTAAAGGGGTAATCAGCAATAGTTGTCCTCGAATTGGTACTTCGTCAACTACTGTGTGAAGGATAAAGTATAGTAAGGGGAATCAAAGTCTAAGTACAGAAAATCCAACTTTTATGTTTCTCCAGTGTCTCTTAGTCTGGGTTACTATGAATTGCACATAAATAGTAAGGAACAAAGATAATATGATCCAAGGGAAAATAGAAAACATTCCAATGATTGTATTTTATTGTCAAAGGAATCCTGTAGCAAAGCTCCATTCCTGCTTGGTCCTGTTTTCATAGCGAAATGCTTGATTTGACAATGACAGGCCAGCAGACGCATACGCGTTGATTTCAATTCAATGTGCCTTAGGAATAAAAATAGCATCAGAAATGGAAAGGGAGGTTCACTTGTAAGGATCTTTATCCCTTCCTCCATGGAGGATGGAGTGTACAGTATGAGGGTGCAAGTTGGGGATGTGAGCGGACATGCCAGAGGATTTGTATAGAGAATGATGACATTTGGGAAAGGAATGAATATGACAGTGCAGGTAGAACAAATAGGTGCATGGACAGTTGGAAATTATCAGGGGTGTTTACTCAGAGTGTCCTGTCACTGTCATAAAGTCACTATCTCTGAGCTAAAAGTGGTGGCCCATATGATTTTAAGGATTAAACCCTTTTACTGCCAAATTCTATATCTTTTTGGTTCTGTGTAATTCTATGTGATTCTCATGGGTTTGGGCATTGCCAGCCCTCCCTCTGCACCTTTTCTGTTAAACTGTACAGAAAGCTGGCAGACAGGAAATGCAAATTTGATTCAGAGCAGCTAGGACTAGCCAAACTGGTTCAGCTGGTTTCAAGGGGATGGGATCGAGTGGCCAGGCACTCCTTCAATCAGAGAGACAGATGACATCATTCCAGCCAAGGAAGAAAAACACTTTCCCGGTCGGAAACTCTCTTCTTCTTCTGACTGGCCAGAGGAGAGTCCATCCAATGGCGTTGCTGGAGGGGGTGTGGCACCATATGTGGTGCATTGTGCTGCACCACACCTTGCAAACTGGTGTAACATGCCCCCCTCACCCCAGAGTCATCCCAGCGGTGAATGCAATGCACTGTGCATTGCCTTTGCTGCCGGAATGGCTCTGGGGCAAGTGGGATAGGCTGTGTTACACCACTTTGCACCACTTATAGTGCTGCACCCCCTCCATCAATGCCACTGAGCCCACCAGCCCACTTGCTGTGACTGTGAGGGGAATGAGATGGTGGTTCCATTGTCCTGATAAGATCAGATAAGGAACTGTGCACATAGAAAATCGTTAGCATTTTATGTTTTACAGTTTGTCTTCTCTAGCCATGTTATCAATCCTCTTTCAAGATATGTGGCAGCTACTCTGAGCTAAAGGTGGTAGCCCATATGATTTTAGGGATTAAACCCTGTTCCTGCCAAATTCAATTCTCCTTACGTTTTTTTTTTCTTATTCATTTGGTTTTGTCATTCCTTTTTTTCTTTTATTGGAATTTTAATAAACCTTTTACAGTTAATCTTGAGTCTGCCTGGTTTCTGGTATAAGAAGTACAGTGGATTGCCATGTCTCTTTGCTCTGCAGGCGCTACTATGAGAGTTTTGATAGAGATCCCTGAGGTTCAGTGTTCTTGGAGACATGGTCATACCCTCTTCTTTGTTACAATTTCTTCTAAATTTTAGAGTCTAAAAAACAAGTTCTGGAATTAAACCCAGGGTGCCCTCGGCGTCTGTAGCCAGGTGGGGTATGGGCTGAGAGCCTTTGCTCATCAAAGGGCCCACCTGGCTGGGCTGACCCCTGACACTCAATACTGGTGGCATTGATAGTGCCTAATGCTTAATCAGGGGACAGGGTGCTATGTGGGGCCAAATGCAGGGCTTTGCCCCATGGACCCAGTAACCTGGCTGCAGCAATGATTGAGCCCTCACTTAAATTAAGCCCTGAACTGTTACATGCATTTTGAAATAACTATAGAGACGTGAATTGATGATTCCTTTAAGGGCCTTCAAGATGGCCCTGGAAATACCATAGCTTTCTTGGTGAGCTGGAGAATAGGTGTATCGCATTTAAGATTTTATAAAAGTAGACTACCCCTATCTGGTGGGTAAGGAAGAACCCATTATCCTGTCAAGAATCGTAGTAAGCTGTGGGAGAGATGCTTCAAAAATGGATTGTTGGAAATATTATACATAACCATATTATAACTTCCCTAAGAGGTTTACCCTCCTCAAGACTCACTTCTTAAAGAAACACAGGAAATGATCCTGTTTGAAGAGCTTTGCTATGCTTACCTGTTGCATTGAATGTGGTTTATGTATTTAAGATTGACAAATCTACTAGTGTTAGAGGCGTTTTTGTAAGAATCCTAAAGAAATGCCCTTAATCCCTTTGAATACGTATGCTTATAGCTCTCTGTTTCACCACTGTTCTGACTGTTGAAACACAGAGCTTTTAATCAAAAGCAAACCCTCAGCAAAACTAAAATTAGAGTGACTGATAACACTGTGGGATTTATAGTTGGTAGAAAAAAAGCCAGGTGTCCAGACAGTTTTATTGATGTGTTGTCATGATGTGAAGTGAAGAAACCTTAGCAGGGGCAGCAGGGACATGTTCCCTGTGTTTATTGATCTGTAGTCTTCTATGGAAAATACCACATTTCTGAATTTCTTGAGTAGTTTTATTGAAAAGGGCTTCATCCAGAACTTGGAGATCTGAATTTCAGCCACGGCAACACTGGTTTGGCTTGTTTAACTTCAAGTTGCATAATGCTCTTGCACATTACGGGGCATCAAACCTGCATGCTTTTAATATGGTTTTGCCTTGTTACATGGTCAATATTTTATGTTTTGTTCATTTCCTTTAATTCAAGCAGGAGGCACACATTTAAACATGGTGCCAGGTGCCTGCCTGGAGAGCAAAGGGTTGAGCCAGACTGGGGAAGAACACATATCTGATATCTCATTTACAAGACCATGGAATAACCACCCCTTCACTCCTTAATTAATCCAAGGAATTCAACACTCCAGATTTGAATGGAGTTTGTTTACAGATTAAATGTTACTGTCATTTTCACGCCTCCAAAATGGAGGTGTGACTTTCCAGCATGTTTAATAGTTTATGACCCTAGCTACTTCCCTGGAGTTCTGCAATTGGGAACAACAAAGAAGGAAAGGTTTCACACCTCCAACAGTCATTACTAACCTCAGGATTAAGCTCAATTTAGGCGATGATCCAACAGCCATCCAACCAGCTACCCCACCTTCAACTGGCTGGTGGGACAAAGGCAGAATTCATCATGGGTCCCTGCCTAACAACAGAGGGACATCCTAATTGAGTCAGTCCACCTAAGAGTCCCAGAGGATTCTATGGGGCAAAAATGTATAAGATCCCTTGGCTTTAGAGCCTCATGTTCTTTGTCCTTTGCTCCATCATCCATACCTTGCCTTGCTGAGTATGGATTGTTAACCCACTGGTGCTGCATCAAGCTTCTATTCAAGAACCACCATGCCAACTGGCACCTAGGACGATAACACCCCACAAGCACCTTCTTTTCTGTTTTTTTCTCGTCTTTCTCTCCAAGTGCTACCAAACTGTTGAAGCCAGCATGGGCTGGTAGCCAAGCTTTTCAGGCCGCTTCTCTCTCCAAGCACTCTACCTCCTCTCTCCCTCTGAGGAAGAAAGGCAGTTCAGCTCCCTTGACCAGCTCCCTTCAAGGCTACTGTCTCCTTGCATGTTAATGGCTTGCTTCATAGCAAACCATACACTTCCAGAATGTTTCTGGAGAGCCCAGAGCAGCCCCTTGCGCGGTGGCAGGAACAGGAGTGCTTGCTGCCAACAGTGAGTAGGCGGTGAGTACAGAACGAGGCACAATGGGGGAGGGTGGGAGGTGTGTCAGAGGAGGGGCAGGGTGGCACCCAGTGCAGGCGACTTACATTGGATGCTATCCCCTCCGGGAGCAGCTGACGCAACCCTTTGTCTTCTCAGACTTGAGTTAGCTAAAGAGCTGTGCAGGTCTGAGGAGACCCATTGACGACTGCGAGGCTTACAAAGGGGTAAGGGAAAATGTTTTCCCTTTCCCCTCCCAATCTTCCCCCTCACACAGCATATAGTGCAGCCTGTTTTGGCACGGCCAGAAATGACAGAAGCCCTCCTGGCGCCCGGAGCAAGGTCGGGGCCTGCGTGATGTCACAGCGACGCCCCCCCCGCCGGTTTTGGTGTCATTTCAGAGCCAAACAGGCTCCAGGGAGGGCGGGCAGGCCAAAGCTGAGACAGCGCATCGTGAGAGTACGTACGCCCCCCGCTGAATGCGCCCCCGCCCCAGGAGCAGCTCCCCGCGCTCCGCGCAAGTTCCTCCTCTGGGCACGGCTGCATGCTATGGTGGGGAAAAGGATAGGATTGGGTTTTGAGTGTGTTAGGATAGAGTCGCAGTTCAGACTCCACGTTTTTGGTTCTTGGGCTCTTTCAGTAAATTTTGATGCACCCTTACTCTTGCCTCAGTCATTCCCTCACCACCGAATTGGGCTGGCCCATCCATAAGGCCAACGGAAGTGCTTCCGTTGGCTTCCTGAATAGGCCGGCCCTATACTGAAATACCTGTATAGGCCAGCCCTATGCTGAGTCTGTAAAGTCTACCAAGCTATTTCAGTTTTGATTGTGTTGTGTTAAAATGATGAATAGATTGATTAACACTGACCTTTCATGGACACACACTCTCTACAATGAGCTTGACTAGCAAATAAGCTGACAATGCATTTCCAATACATAGCAAATTAGAAAGCTACAAAGGCAATGTAGAGGTTAGGAGCACCTTATTACATACAGGACACAATGTACTGAGTGCTTCTACCACAGAAGTTTCTTTAGAAAAAGAGTGGTTTTTTTTTTTGCTGGAGCAGAATTTGCAGCATGTTGATCCCCAAATATCTGATGGAAAAAGAAGGGTCTAGGCATCTATATTAAACAGAGTTATGAAATAGAAGACTCTTTTTTTCTGAAGCAACCCACCAACTTCTACTAGATTGCTACTAAACTAGGAGCAGAGGCAGAAAATGGTTTCAAAGACATATGTACTCACAGTTTACATGTACATCTCTTTTGTAGTTTGCACAGGCCCTAAATCTGTGAAACAGAAGATTCTAAAAACTATCTCCTTTGCATGTGTGTGAGAATCCTCGTCATGACCAACGCCATGTGGCCAGGACAGCAGAGCAGAGAGGACATGTCCATCTCATTGCAGGAGAGAAGAGAATGGGAAGAAGGAGAAAGGAAATCAAATAGGGAGACATATCCCACAGATCAAAGAGGGACAAAGTAAAGGTATGGGACAGGTAGCCTCTTAGTCCTCTGGCCAATATAGTGCCCCCTGGTGTCCCATTCCTATATTCCAACAATATCTTATAACAGTGGTGGCCAACCTTTCAACATGAATGCTGGCCCTTTAAATGGTTGCAAAGGTGAGGACATTTCAGCAGGTGCAGCTGCTTTAGCAGCACCATCAGCACTTGCAGCTGCCAAGGTTCTGTCTTCTACACAGCTCTTAAGAACACAGTAGCCCTAATGGTGGAAGGTTGGCCACCCCTGTCTTATAATAATCAAATCTTACATTTACTCAATGAATCATCTAGCCAAACCTTATGACACCTTATACTTAAACATCCAAAATAGATCCTTGTCTAATATTTTCTTAAAAACCTTCAAGAAAAAAAGTTCTTCAGGTGCTTTAAACAGTACGTTCTACTGGTGATTTTCACAGTTAAGGCAGCTCTTCTCAAGATTTCATAGAAAGTTATCTCTCTTCAGTTTGAATCCACTTTATTGCCCTATCCTCAGGGAATTTCTTTTTGCTCTTCTAGTAGGATGTGTTTTCAATTAGAGATCAGACGTTTGGCCATGCTGCTAAAATGCCTGGTGAAAGTAAACACTATATCATTCAACACTCATATGTGCAGGCAGGGGTAAGCAGCTTCTGAAACTTCTCCCTTCCCATTTCAGCCACTGAGAATAAGCTCTTATGTTAATTGCCATCATTTTTCCATAAGGTTCCACCTGTTTTCATCTGGTATACTGTGCAGCAACATTATCTGCTGTGAAAGGCATATTTTACAATTGACTGCCCATTTTGCCTAGGTGTGATAAAGTCACGAACCAAAGGAGTAAAATTACTGAAACATATACAGACACCGTTGATGCAGTTTTGAGACTGGTGGACTTCTCTGAAGAGCGGAGGAGTAGGTGCATCCTCCACCATGCACATAACAGGCAGGCAGGCAGTATGGAGTGGCCACTTGTGTGTCCATAAGTTCAATTTGGTGAGATCTCTCCCTTCCATCAGAATAATGCAAATCAAGCTTCTGTGTGTAGGGGGGAGCATGCACCCGATCACTGGCCTGTCAAGCATACTAACATCCCAATCGTACTGGGCTTCCCCACTGGTGGAACTAGTGTTCCGCAAGCGCTGGCTGCTGTAAAGTGTGCTTCAGCAGTGTGTGCTGCCGGATCGCCAGCGGGAAGGCCAGAGCCTTCTCATGTGTGTCGTCAGGAGTGCTGGCCACCTGCTGGAGCAGGTCAACCAGCGCAGGAGGTGGGGAGAGGGTGGGACAGGGATGGGAATGGGTCAAAACTGGGTGGGGAGGGGAACAGGGGGTGGGGAGCTGCAGGAGGGGGTGGATTTTGTTGGCAATGGCGTGCGCCAGATCCTATCCCGTCCTTGGATGTGGGCCAGCGAAAGAAGCCAAAGCCTCCCGCTCCCCCCTTGCTGGATACAGAGTGTGCCTTTTCAGCACAGCTGCACCAATGTGGGAGGGGGAAAATAGGATTGGGGCGTACACTCAAATCTTGTGATGACAGGAAGAAGTTGTTAAGATCTGTGTTGACTGTAAAACTGAAACCTTCCAAATTCTGAAGACCCTGCCCTCGAGCTACATAATATAGTAGATTTGAGACCATTGTGTATATGCACATTTAAATGTTTGCAAGCACATACTGTATATTTTAGTTCACTCACACCTGATGCTTAGTTATACTTGGCACTTGTAGGCTAGAAATGAATGTAAACATGAATAGATGCTGAAAGCTGCAAATATATTCTTACACGTTGTGAATAACACAACAACGCAATGATGAAAATATGTCACGTTTTCTCTTTAGAAAGAAATGCTTTGGGCTGGTTCATAAATTTTGAGGAATAACACAGTTTTCTCCCCTCCCCTTTTTAAAATGGTGTTTTGTTTTTTGACATTGTGAGATATCTCTGACTCTTACAATATCTTATTGGTTAATTTGCAATGCAGATCAAATACTGTTTTCAGCAACAGCTTTCTTCACTCTTCTGCTAGTAGCTTTAATGTACAGTTAGAATACCATTTAAGAAGCATTTAAAAGACAATGTACTAACTCATTAAGGGAGAGTTTCAGAATAATACACTAGTTAGAAAGAAGAGTAAATAAAGTCAAAATATGTTTCCTCAAGAGACACAAGGCCAAACGACATCTTACACACAAATCTGTAGAACTATACACAAGCCTTCTTTGCGTTAAAAGCCACTTTGAAGAAGCAGCTTAACCTCTGTTAAGAAGGTATTTACAGCGCAATCCTATGTAACTCTTGCACCGGTGTAACAGTAGATCCACCGGTGGAAGTGGATCTTATGCCAGTGCACTTATGCCAGTGTAACGCTGTACGCCAACGGACACAGGACAGACACCAGCGTAACCCCCCTCGGACACCGCGCATATGCAGTTCGGATGCAGGATGGATGACAGCACAACTCTGCTGGTGCAGGGGGCATTCCAGGGGTGTCTGAACGCCCCCGGAATGCCCCCTGCACTGGTGGAGTTGCACAGACATCCGTCCTGCATCCGAACTGCGCATGCGCGGTGTCCGAGGGGGGTTACGCTGGTGTCCGTCCTGTGTCTGTCAGCGTTCGGCAAGTTACACTGGCATAAGTGCACTTACACTGGTGGATCTACTGTTACTCCAGTGCAAGAGTTACACAGGATTACACTGTTACTTTTGTCTGATTGCACTGTTGCTTTTTCCCCGCTTCAAATACCCCAATGTAAAAAATCCTATGGATGTTTACTTGGAAGTAAATCCACTGTGTTCAGCAGAGCTTGCTCCCAGGAAAGTGTGTATAAGATTGCACCTAAGCAGCAGCTTTCTTCTTCACAGGGTTTCAAACGTATGCTTGCTAAAATAGGACCAGTGGTATATTTTGATCCAGAAAGAAAGTAGAACAGTCAAAAAGATGAACTGGGGGATAGAACTTCTGGTAGGATAGATTTACTGGAAAGACATTTTGTTGGCCTATCAACTGAAGCCTTTCAGGGTCTCTTCATTATAATCTAACCATAATCCTCATCTTGATATTTTGTTCATAACCAAATGTTTCTTGCCCCACAACATAATAATGATTCAGTCAGTTCAGAGAATCTGGCAGTATTTAATGCTACATGAGATTAGGGACACTCTGGACAAATCACCCTCTGTATGATTGGGCAACAGTGGGACAGTGCATTGAATTGGGGAAGGGAGTTGTGCACCCATGTTCTTTCCCCACATGATTGAGAGGTACATTTGGAGTGATGTCCAAATGAGCCAAGAGTGTTGTTTTGCCAGCTACAAACCTTGGTTTCTTAGTGCTATATAGTACCAAACCGGATGGTTTTAAGAGAATTGGAAAGGGGGGGGATTACTTTCCCCACACAGAATGTGAAATAGAGTTTTAAATCTCATGGCAGTTTTTACACAGGATACTTCAGGATACTATAAGCTTTAGGGCACAACCCTATCCTACATTCTGCTCAGCAACACAGCTGTGCTGGCGCTGGCAATGTTGGATCCTGAGCAGAGAAGGCAAGGTTGTTCCCTGAAAAAAATCCTTGAAAAATCCTTGGAAAAAAAAGGAAAAATCATTTTTTTTCTCTTTTTTCAGGCAGGTCTTCTGCAGAAAGTGGATATGACTTTTTCCATTAGTGGCTATTTTTTACTCTAAGCAGTTCCACCAACTCAGTATCTAGCTTGATGATTTTGACATGAAAAAAGATCATAGCTAAAGATGAACTGGAAACCTCTTATTTGCATAGGGAATGTAGGCACCTGAATCATCAATCACCAATGTCAAATACAGTCCCCTCCGCCCCCGTGGATACATGAGAACCACAGATAAGGGCGAACGCCCCCAGCACCCCTTGCCTTTCTTGCTTAAACAAACAGCTCTTGCACAGAATTCTATAAGCAGCAGCGTGCTACTTATAGCATAGAACCAGAATGATTCTAGAAAGCAGCCTCGGTGCTAGAGAGGCTCTGACCATTTACAGTAAGCAGTTTCCACTTCCTATTAACGTTCGGAGCCTCTCTAGCACCAAGGCTCCTTGCTAGAATAATCCCAGCTCTGTACTATAAGCAGCATGCTGCTGCTTATAATGTTCTGTTTAAGCAAGAACTGTTTAGTAAAGAGCGGAAGCTTTCATGGCCAGGTACAGTTTTCAAAGAAATAGGATATACAGGTTCTGATGCCATGTAGAAATTGCAGTAAAACCAGTAGAAACACGTTTAAAAACATATTTAAAAACACATGTTAAAAACACGTTAAAACACATAAAAACTAGACTTTAAAACAATCTTAAGGTTAAAAACACGACGTTTCATCCCCATCTGTGGACTTCTGGTGTACAATAGCGGCAAGCTGTCAAAATGTAGTTACCTAAGAAGAATGCATTTAAAAGAATCAAAGGCGCCAAAAGCGCGCAAAGACTCAGCCGAGCAATTAGCACTGGAAGTAAGCAATGCGTCTGTGACCAAGGATAAAGAGCTTTCACATGCTGCATCTGGCCCACGGGCCTTATATTTGACAGCCCTGGTTTAAATGTTCTTCTAACCATGTGGGAGCTGGAAGAACATCTAAAGGACATCCAACTTGCCTTCACTTCATCCAATTATACATCGGTTCCCTGTTAGTGGCTGGAAAGGTGAATTAGCTAGAGCCCGGCACTCTGGCTACAAGATAGGAAGAAGAGCTAGAACTGAAATTATAATTATAATTGAAATTATATTATTATCATACCTTGAACATGGAAATTCTCAGGCAAAAGAGACAATTGCAACTTATTTTCAAAAATATAATGACTAAGTAGTTTATTTATAATTTCCTCTTCCTATTTCACTTTCAACCTCCTTTGATTCAACATTCATTCCTACTGGGACCCGTTGCTTTGTGTTAAGGGCTGAGAATTATTGGAGTAAGGAACCGATTTGGCAGAGTGCCTCCTCACAGCAGGCCTGATGGGATTTCTCTAATGGAAGGAAAAGGAGAACTGGAGAGAGCAAAAAAGTTGTGCACTCTGCAGTAGAAATGCACCCCAATGCTTTCTAAGGGCTTTGTTTGCTTTGCTATTTATTGGGTTACATTCTTCATCTACTTATGAACACATACCATACATATCATAAAATCAAGGACTGAACCCACCCTTACAAGTAATTTAATGTCATGAAAAAGAAAATTGACTTTTAATTAAGGCTGGCATTTTGGCCTTTTTTTGTTGCTGATGTTATTTGGAGTAGGTTTTAGCGTACAGTAGCATTTTAATGCTGAGAACCTGCATACAGCAGTCACAGAAAAGAGAAACCCGAAAATAAGCATACCTTTATTACCATAGTAACAAGGTGACCCTTTCTCATCCCAGTAATGTACATTTTTTGTCCTTCCCTTTTTCACCACTTAGTTCTATGAAATGAATACACAAACATGGGAAAACAGGTTTGAAGGGAACTAAAGTGCTATTCGTGAAGAAAGAGAGAACATAGCAAATATTGTAGTGTCGAAATAATCTATACATTTTTATGACTTGCTTATTTACTGTACTTAACATACTCCCACTCCCAACACCCTTCTTAAATACGTCTTTTAGCCTTTCCTTCTTGTCCCTCAACCAAAAAGCTACAAACAAGGGCAAACTCTGCACACCTACAGCAGAGTTAATGAGTGTCAGTTTCTGATCAAGGCTTGTTTTGCTGCCTGCCAAGAAACATCAGTTGTCATGGTGATTTGATGCTCTTTATTAGACCAGTTGCCATTAAATATCAGTATATTGCTTTATCCAGCTTTGAAGCATTCATTTTTTCGTTCATGGTAAAAATGACCAGTAGCTAGTTCACTCTTTGGTAGATTGCCACAGGTAATATCAGTGGCCCCTGGGTGGAAGGGTTTTAGGCTACATGCAAACAGTACTTTGACGTGTGTCTCCAGTGGGAGCCACTCAGAAACTGTAATATGGCAGCATATTCTTCTGCCATAACTTTGTAAATCTTAAACAGATTTACCCTTCGGAAGATATAGCAAACCCCTGAGTTTATAAATGACAAAGGTGCATCAGATGGCTCGATGGCTCTGATAGGTTTTCTTCGTTGTTGCTCAACCCAGTGCCCTTTTTCTTCTTGGAAGTCATTTCCATGAAACTCACATTTGGATCACCATATGGGCATCCTATTTCTGGATCCTGTGATCTGTTTGTGTTGTTCATAGACTTGGGCACTCTTGTTTCTTGGTGGACAGACCTGTGTTTATGGTTGCAGAGTGTTGTTGGCATGAGTGGTGTCTCTGGTCCTGTCGACAGAGACACGATTGTGCTGTCATGTCTTTGTCCGTGGGAGTTCCAGCCATCTCTGCCTATCCTTGACTTCTACAAGGTGTTTCACAGTGCAGTTGTCCAAGTTGTGGCTGTGCCACAGAGTGTCTTGTGCAGTCTGTAAACCACTTTGTGAACTTTTTGTTGAAAAGCGGTATATAAATACTGTTAATAATAATAATAATAATAATAATAATAATACTGGTATGCCAGCTCCAGTCTTTTCTGATGAAAAACAGATTTGACTAGGTTTTTCTTTTTCCTGCACCAGGGCACCTTAATGTTGATGATGAATCTGCACTGTGCTTGGACCACTTCATCGTAGACTGGAAACAGATGACTAATGTCTTTCAGAGAGTCATAGGTGATACGATATAGACATCACTGTCCATGATGTATATACTTATTCCACAATTGCCTCTATACTTGGGTTTTACAGTTTGCTGCAGTAGTTCATAATTTGCAACATCTTTTTGACCGGAATATAAATGCATGTACATGTCATAGGAAACAAGCCTCTATCATACTCCTTTCAAATCTCGGAAAAAATGGCTGTCTTTAGCAGACCATAGTGAATTATAGGGGTCGTTCATTCCAAACACAGCACTAGAGTTTGTGCACAAACCAGAATTTTAGTGCATTTCTTTTTGCCGCGTTGAGAGGAAATGTAGCTTGTTTCGTATACAACTGATAATTTATCTGCTGTCCCTAACTGATCGTATCACATCTGCAAATCCAGCTGCGTCTTTTCGGCTGCATGTTATCATCAGTCACCACAGGACAATAAAGTGGGTTGACAATAACTAAGCCAGCCATATGGAATTCAGTTTTGCTTTTCCCTGGTTATGATGATTCTGTAGTGCTGACAGCTCTGAGAAAGAAAGAAAACAAGACTTGTTTTTGTCAGTAAACGAAGTAGTTATGACTCAGGGTGTAAGGAGCAGCTTCTTACAACTGACTTGTTGATAGCAAAATAGAATTTATTTTAAATACATTCTGTTTTTCCAGCCAGAACCACATTCTGTACTTTCCGTTTTGTGACATTCACTTTATAAATAGGAAAATGGGACCTGCTGTCGCAAAACAGGCAGATTAATGGTCCATGCACTATATTACAGTTTCCTCTACTGGCACTGGCCCAGCAAGTGTTTTGGGTCAATTATCCAATCGCTTCCAGAAAGAGAACAATTTTGTGAGACAGTATAATCTGAATAGTTTTCAGGTCCATTTTTTTTACTGTGGGTAACCATATCTGAAGTTGGAAAGTGTGTCTTTGTTCTCAGGATACCTGCAATCGCTGACATGAGATGAGAAGATACAAAGAGAAGGGGAAAATGGCTCTATTGATCAATCAAAGGCAGCAGTCAGGCTCCTTGTATTTGTACTAGGTTACCTGGCTAATCCAGAGACCTCATCCTGACTGCCAATCACTGGAATTGACACGGAACAGTTCTCTTTTCTCCTTGCATGACAAAGTATCTGAAGCCACACAGTCAATGACATCTCTTTAGTCTAGGTCTCAGACTTAGACCCTAACACTCCTGGTTCAAGCCGCAGAGACCCTGGCAGTGGTGCCTGTGTTTTCTTGTTAGAATACCTGTTCTGTGGCTATGCACACTGCTGGAACGGCATTTGCAATACTGTAAAGCACACTCGACAGCTTCATGATTTACATAACAGACCAGTGACCAAGAGTTCATCCAAGGGGTCTGAGACTTCAGCAACATTTCTGATTCCCAACTGCTTATTACCATATGGTGGGCTTCTCCAGTCTCTCTGGTGGTCTCTCTGGTCCAAGCCACAGAGGCATCTTCCTTTGTAGAACCAGCCTGTCCTCCTCAGCTACACAATGAGTATAGCTTCCCCTCAACCTTCCCCCTGGACTCCTTCCTTCCCAGGTTGTGTCCCCGTTCTTCAAAACGCTCCTTCCTTGAAACATAGCCGAGACAAGAAGTGTCACTACACCTTCACTGAGAGTGTGATGTCCTTGTGCAAGATTGCTTGGGGGATTAGCGGAGAAGGTTGTGGCTTCTGTTGCCAGTTTTTTTTTTTTCCGGGCTTGACACTGGAGAGGAAGAGGTATGTCAGCTGCAAGCACAGTGATGTGTGCTACCTACCCAGCTTCACTGCTCCAGAAATGTTACATCTGTTTTCACCCTAAGCCACCTTTTGTAAGAAACCACGTTGTACTGATGACTGTTGGAAGAAATTGCATTCTCACAAGGGATTTGGGGATTAGGAACATGTACCAGTTCTGCACATGTTCTTTCTTGGCCTCCTACTCCCCACCTGCTTGAGCATTTTGAGAAGGGAAAAGATGAATGGGACAGATTCACATACAAATGTTGCTGCTTGTTGCTGAGCATTAAGTTAGAATGCTTGACACAATAAAGCTAAATGAGTGGTGGTGTTATACTCATTTTTGTTGGAGGACCATGTTGCCTCTCTGCCCTGTGTGATTTTAGCATTACTTGTTTCAGTTTGGATATAAAGAGAAAGGTAACTTCTCATACATATATATAGAAGAATAAAATGAGTGTTGAAATTGGAAGCAAGACTTTCAGCATGAATATTACAATACATTAAAATTGTTCAGGTACCCACCACAAAAGACACAAGACCATGTGATTTGGAGTAAAGTGGGCCACATTTATATTACATCTGATCAATTTATAACTGCAGCAGGTCCTATCTACACACATTCCTCCTCCCTTAAGTGTGGGCATCTAACCTGAAAGTGACGGCTAACCTGTCTCCTTCATGGATCATTGCCTTGTCGTGGCGAAGGGGCTTGCGTAACTCAATGAAGCCATGAGCTATGCCATGCAGGGACACCCAAGACGGACAGGTCGTAGCAGAGACTTCTGACTAAAAGTGATCCACTGGAGAAGGAAATGGCAACCCACTCCAGTAACCTTGCCAAGAAAATCCCATGAACAGTACCAAAAGGCTAAAAGATATGACGCCGGAAGATGAGCCCCTCAGGTCGGAAGGTGTCCAATATGCTACTGAGGAAGAGTGGAGGACTATTCCAAGTAGACCCAGAAAGAATGAAGCAGTTCGGCCAAAGCCAATAGGATGTCCAGCTGTGGATGTGTCTGAGGTTGAAAGGAAAATCCAATGCTGCAAGGAGCAATACTGCTTAGGAACATGGAATGTGAGGTCTATGAATCAAGGCAAGCTGGATGTGGTCAAAAAGGAGATGATAAGATTGAACATTGACATCTTGGGAATCAGCGAACTAAAATGGACGGGCATGGGCAAATTTAAGTCAGGTGACCATCATATCTACTACTGTGGGCATGAATCCCTTAGAAGAAATGGAGTAGCCCTCATAGTCAATAAAAGAGTGGGAAAGGCAGTACTGGGGTGCAACCTCAAAAACGACAGAATGATTTCAGTTCGAATCCAAGGCAAACCATTCAACATTACAGTAATTCAAGTGTATGCCCCAACCACTGATGCCGAACAAGATGAAGTTGACCAGTTCTATGAAGACCGACAACACCTTCTAGAACTAGTACCCAAAAAAGATGTCCTTTACATCATAGGAGACTGGAATGCTAAAGTAGGAATAAACGGAACAACAGGCAAGTTTGGCCTTGGAGCGCAAAATGAAGCAGGGCAAAGGCTAACGGAGTTCTGTCAACCCCCATGCTGACTTTTTGGCACCAGGGCTCTTTCTCCACCCACTAATGTACAGATCTGCCTACTCATCATGGCGGCCAGGCGGCGTTATATAGCATATCGTGCTTTGACACAGCTGTAAAGGACCTTACACTGCCTGTTCGGATTGGGCTGTAAGTAAGCTCAAATTCCCAGTCGTCATGCAGAAACTTGATTGAAAGGATAGATCAAGGAAATGTCTGAATCTCCACAAGAACAAAAGCAAACACCATTTTTCGTTTATCTTGTATTTTCAGTATTTTGAGTGTTGTGGGGTGGTTTTTTTTTTTTGGGGGGGGGTTATTGTTGTTCATGTCAGTTGAATTACACTTCAGTCAGTTTCACATTTATTGGGTCCGCTCCCTACATGCCAATGAAGTGATGACAAGGTCCTTGTTACAATTTTCATTTGGCAGCTGTAACCTCCTTCATCAAGATTCTTAGAAGAAACGTTGTCAGTTCCGATAAGTGCAATATTTCAAATGCAGTGGGAACAAATTCTTGAAGGTCAGGAAAATACAGGTCATGAAAATACACTCTGAACTAAAGAGAGCATATATACATATATACAGTATATATATATACAGTATATATATATATATATATATATATATATATATATATATATATTTGTTAAATTAATTTATTCCAATTAGAGCCACAAAAGTGCCGCAAACACTGTGGCTTTATTGGAATACAGCATAACCACATGTTCTCCCGT
Organism: Plestiodon gilberti rubricaudatus; assembly: GCA_026170595.1. Taxonomy (NCBI): domain Eukaryota; kingdom Metazoa; phylum Chordata; class Lepidosauria; order Squamata; family Scincidae; genus Plestiodon; species Plestiodon gilberti. Next base: position 249,633,655 of record JANXHW010000001.1, on the reverse strand, counting down.
CGGTATATGATAATCAGAACAAAAGCAAAACCTCCCGTGTGTCTTTCTCTGCTGCTCCAGATTTGACTTGTTTCTTTTCCTTGGGGAACTTCTTGTGATTTCTGTGGAAATGAAGGCTGCAGTCACATGGGAACAATATGGTTTTTATGGTGAGTCTTCATAATAGGAGCCAATTTCGCATCTCATATAAAAGTTTATAAATGAGAAGTGTGATTAAAAATTACATGTCAGAAGAAATGTGCATGCAATTATAATCTTTCCTTGCTACGGTTTGCCAGGGCATGAAAGTGCTGCAGATTGTTTGTGCCTTATAACAAGGAGATAATATGTGAGTGTTTTAAGAAATGAAAGTCATAGAAAGGCAATGTCTCGGTCTCTATGCAGCTCAGATGCAAAGCTAGCAATATCTTCAGGGGCAACTTTAACCAATCTTGGCAGCCAGTCTTGAGCCATGATAACTCAAGGTTGTCAGCAATCAGGCCCAATGTCAGTGGAACAGGTAACATAGGAATTGCCCACAAGTCCATCACTGGCATGGGTCTCCACATTGCTTCTCTTCCCATTTGTCTCCTTGAACATAATACATTCTAGTTCTGATGCAAAAATTGTCATGGTTAGTGGTGGGAAGGACCGGTTATCAATATATGATTCAGTGTCTTTTGCAGTCTATAATTCTAATGAGCCTCTGAGGTTTTTTTTTTTTCTCTCCATAAGCCTTTTATGTGATCATTTTATAAGATGATATGAATTGTAGGTTAGACTGCAGCCAGATTAATCTCAAATACTTTCTGACAGAAATTCTGTGTACTTAAAAATAAATAAATCTCAACCATAGATAGGCCCCTCAAGACAGATACACCCTAAAACAGATGCACAAAGTAAATGCACAAAGCAATCCTTGGAAACAGCTTCTATTTTCTATGGCATGCCTCTGCATTTATAAGCAAGGGGAAATTAATTAACATGAAGGTTATGCAATAGGAGTTCCGGATGCAATAGGAGTTCTGAAGGACCAATGGGGCAAAGGCATTGTGATGAATGACCTGTTTCCCCCCCCTTTTTTGGGCCTGTTTTCCCTTTTTTTTGGGGGGGGGATCACTTTTAACTTCTCAAAAGCTCCTGTGAGAGTTCAGTAGTCTAAAAATGACTGAAACATGCAGACTTTGTCTTTTGTTTGAATGCCATTACCAGCCAGCCAGGTGCTTTTGTGGGGTTGCATCCTTCTCCTTTTCTAAAGTAGCTAAGTTCCTATGAATTGGGCAGCCAAACTTGTCAGTCAAGACAGGTGGGATGGAGTGGCCAGGTGGGCTCCACTCATCCAATCTGGTAACTAGGATATCAACAAACCTAGGTTAAGTTCAAACACAGGAATGCCCATTGTGTTTTTCTACCAAGTCTACTGTAATAGCTTGTTTTGGTTCACAGAAGCACAGCTGCTGGGATTCCTGGGACAATGTAAGCAACTAGCTAGGTGCATTTAGGGATTTTTTTTTTTTAATGATCCCTTTTCACCCCAAGCCAGACTGCAAACTTCACTGTTTTGGTGAATTTGTGGTTTTGTGTGCTTTGCTGTTGAGAAGCATCCCAGCTCCATCTGCTGGGCATTACTGGTTACTGTACCTAATTTGGTCATGCTTTTCTTTGTTTCCATCTAGCCGAGTTCAGGCATTTTTCATCAGCCTGCTTGTACTTTTACTACCTCCCCTTTCCCATTTGTTTAATTCCTTTTAAATTTGGACTAGTTATCTTTTGACTCTTGCCTGCTTAGTCCATGTTAATGGGCAATGTGGTGGGTTGTCATCTACTATGTATTCCCCCTAAGGCAGTGTTTCCCAAACTTTTTCAACCTGTGGCTCCCTTGTCCATTGGTGACAATTTGTCACGGCTCCTCATTACATTATGTTGATGCCTGCCAATTGGCATTGCACTGTTTTCTGAGAGGATTCCGTGGACTCCGTGGCTCCCCTGGCTGGTTTCCGTGGCTCCCCTGTGCTACTACATGGAACCCTTCAGTTGCTGTGAGGCAGCTCAGTGACATCTTCTGGCATTTGGAGATGACGACATATGTCACAACTGTGCGGAGCTTGGCTTTGAGCTGCACGGCTATGCAGCTTACCAGGAACACTGATTGTCATGTCTAATCGCTATCAGATGATAATGTGGTTTTTATTTTAAATAAGAACCCTTGGGCTTCTGTGCTATCCTGGGAGGTGGGGTTTCCCAGACAGCCCCCCCCCTCGGTATGGTCTCTTTAGCCTGGGATAGTGGCAGTGGATAGAAGGCCCAGTTTCTTCCCCATTCAAATTCTGCCCTAGAAAAAGTGTACAGCAGGGAAGAATGCATGGACACTAAACACTAGGTTCCACTCCCTTCTGTCAGCCTGGTTTCTCCTGGTGCCTTCCCTGACAGGCAACATCTTCTGTTATTCTTTGGATGCAGTAATCTGTGGTCATGACAGTTGAATTACAACCTACTTTGTTAACCTACTTTCTTTGATCTGGAATGACCAGCTGTTTGTCATGTTTTCAGATGATGAGCCTTTGGAAGACTTCTTCCACATTTTTTTTTGCAAGCCAACAGTGTCTGGAGTAAGGAATTCCTTACACTTTCTAAATTAAAAAACAAACGTAACTTCTGACATTACAGAAAGAGTTCTTGCATCTCACTGGCTTGAGTAGATCAGTTCCTCAGAGATACTTATCATTGCACTGGCACTTCTAGTGGTCATTTATGTCTTGAACCTAGAGTCGAACCAGCTGCAGCTGAAACAGACTTCTCTGCTTGGGAAGACAGCTGACTTTGTGGAAAACCACACACACACACACACACACACACACACACACACACACACATATATATATATATATATATATATATATATATATATATATATATATATATATATATATATATATATATATATATATATATGTATGTATGTATGTATGTATGTATGTATGTATGTATGTGGTTACCTGCTCATGTCAGCTCTTGGCTATCCTTTATAGCCTACGAAGTGATGCTTTCACATAGCAACTAACAGGATCAGGCTATAATTCCAAATGTAATACTAAAATACCACTGAATAAGCATAAATCTGGTATTGGTAGAGGCATTTTCAGTGATAGTTTTAGCAGTAAATGAGTACTAAGCAACTAGTGCAATTGTAGCCACTGCTAAGACTAGAAACAGTACAAAACAGGTTGAGATCCGAAGGCCTAATGAATTTATGCATGTTCAGGCAGATGTAGCTGTCTGTCTGTGCAACTGGTCAGTACTTAGCTAAGGGGCAACTGAAAGAAGCCCAAGGGTACTTCTGTGCTACTGTCTGAACAAGTCATGTTGTTCACAATATGTTGGGACCTCAAGGAGCGCTCTGCTCTTAATGTTCTACTTTTCTGATGAAATGTTGGGCCGATGCATTAGATATATCTATACTTTCCAGAGGGCCTTTGGGATCTTATCTTGGCAGTATTTCTCAAGATTCTCTTATGAATATATTATCCTGACTGATGAAACAAGAAATGCTATTGCCTCCCTTGTTGCTGTCCATCCCCTGATGTACCCCTGGACTGAGCCCAACTTGCCCACTCAGTCATATACTCTGAAAGATGAGCAGGTGTGCAGAGAGAGGACAACCCATGTCAACATTTTGCCTTAAGCAGAACTGCAAAGCAATTTGAATATTGTGGTCTGGCAAAAGAAGTGCAAGACTGATGACAGTTCTTAGGGAAGTACAGGTTGGTTACCCCTTATTCGGACATCTGAAATCCAGACAACTTCCCATCCTGAGCAGTCCGGATAAAGTATACTCAACCTGTATTGGCCTCCATAGTTCTAATTTAGGGGACCTGCCCTAGAAGTATATGAAAACAAGTCACTATTACACTGAGCAAAAAAATAAATAAAAATGATATAGTCTTCCTTCTGTCCATGACAGTAATCATCAGGAAGCCAACTGAGCAGCTTATTTCGAAGTGGAAAGAGGGAAAGACACTCAGTGACACAGGTGCCATTCTTTGCTTTAAAGCTTCTTGCTGTTTTCTGAAGGGTGACTGTGCTGGTGTGCGGCATAGTCACAGTGTGTTGTCATCTGCTGCTGTCTCTTCCTTTTTTTGACCAAAGTTATGATGGCCTTGACCAGGAATACTCCGCTAACTGAAAATTCTGAATGAATTCATGGGTTTTACTTCTCAACTGAACTTATAATATTGTCTCCCCATCTGCTGGACATTGTGTCTTTCCTCCCACAATTCCAGCCTGCCTGACAAGTGCTTTCAAAGGAGGAAAGATATACAAAAATTACATGTTTGGGGGAAAGCTCCAAGAAATGGTGTCCAATAGGAGTTGAAGACAAGCTGCCAAAGAAGATCTGTGTGGATTCAAAGACAAATAGTATGTCAGAGTGAATTCAAACACTGGTAATGGGGACTATTACAGCCAAACTACTGATTATGATCTATGATTGCACTTCCCAATGTTACAATGTTATTTATATACAATTTTGGGGGACTTGGATCAGGGAGGAATCTTCAGTCATTCTCCAGTCATTCTCCACTGCACCATTTTCCCAGTGTGAAATTGTCTTCCTTTCTCTGCCCCTTAGTCCAGTTGCTTTTTGCCATACTGGGTAAAAAACAAACCAGGTAGCTGCATTTTTCCTACTTTAGGAAAATCTCATTAGGGAATCAAGCTTAAATTTCAGTTGCACTACTGATATAAACTGGTTTACTTGCAGGGTAAGTAAGCAGGGTAATATAAACTGGCTTAGTTGTATCTGATACAGATAACACATGGTAGTCAAGCAGTGTGATTTTTAATTGATATTGATTATCGAAGGAAGATCTGGAGTGTGTCAGAAGACTTGGTAGTACTTCAATTCCTTGTGAAAATGTGACTATATTGGAAATGGATGGCACGAATATCTGGTTGTCTTATTATTGGTCTTGCAACTGATGGTTTTGTTTTGAGATTTGGGTTTACTGATGCTTGCTTTTTGTTATTATTTTACTATGCCTTTAGATTGTTTTTAATTGTTTGCATTGTTAGCTTCCTTGGAATTTTTAGGAAAGAATGCTGGGATAGAAATCCTTAAAATAAATAGTAGTAAAAAAGTAGAGAACTGCTTAGATCCTTTATATTGTGTGAGTTAAAACCTACTGCATCTTCTAAGCCAAGAAGCCCAGAGACACAGACTTAGTTCCAAATTATACACTTCTGACTGACATTTGTACACACACACACACACACACACACACACACACACACACATACACACACGGTTGACTTGGATAGGAAGTGGAACATCAGAGCTATGAATTTGCATGAAATCACAGATACGCTTTTGCTAACGTAAAAGTTGTGATTTTCCATTTCATAGAAAATAAGGAACAATCTTGAATGAGTTACAATAAGTCGGTGTAGTCGTGCCAACAGGGCACACACTGCACTTTGCACCTCTTCAAGGTGAGGGAACATTTGTACCCTTACCTCGGGGCTGCATTGTGGCTGCACCAGCGCTGGAAAGTTGGTTAGGATTGCATTGTCACTCTGGAATTACAGTATATGGCTTACCCCAATGAATCAGTCTCATGAGCAGTGAAATGTGGCCACCAGAGTATTATGTAACTAGGAATAAGCTTAGATGGTTAAGAAGCAATGTGACCTGAGCAGGGAAGATCAAAGCACCAAATGGAGACTGTAAAATAATGACTAGGTGGATTGTATGTTACTCTTTGTCACATATCCTGCTGGCCACTCACGAAAGCCATTTCCCCCCCTAATTTCCAGTGTTGAACATTTATTTTTGAGCAGGAGACTGAATTCTACCTCTCCTTTTGTTTGATCATTCCAAGCCATGCAGCAACTGTAACTGTTAAAATGTTAGAGGGCCTTGATATTTCTTAATGGCTTCTTCTCCTCCAGCCCCCTGCTATTATACATCTTGCTTACTGTTAATAACATTTACATCACACACCTTCATGACTAGCAATGTGCAGCTTGGGGGGTTACGCGATCAGCTGTCAGTCTATAGTAAACAGGTTTTTTCAGCATCTGCTCCTCCGTTTCTTCGATTAAACTTCTCTTCACTGTCTGCGACAAACTCCAGATGTCAAATGGCCCAGGATTTTGCTTTAATTACGTTTTTATTGTTCTTATGGCTCTGTGCCAGCGGCAATCTTCTGCTACCTTTAGCCTTGGACCTCGAGCAAACTTTGGCTCTCAGGCAGAACTTTGACCCTCAGTGGGATCCCCTCTGGTATTTTGTCTAGAGATATGTAGAAACCTTGTACCTTTATTTCTGTTCTACCTGATGGTGTTTGGTTTATATACAGAAACTTCCCAGAGTGTTTCAGATATCCATGGAGTTTCCAGACAACTTCTGTATGTGTGTGCACACACATGGGCATGCATATGTTTCCTTTCCCTGCTTGCTTGCATAGCACGTTTTGCATCCAGCCACCAGTACCGAGAAGTTCAATACCGTGAATAATCTAGACCTGTGAAGATGCTGCAAAGAGTAGTAAGATTGGTTAGTTTCTCAGTTATGATGAGAAAGTCCCTTCCCTGCAGAGATGAAACTGACAAGGGATTTTAAATTTCACATCTTCTAATTATCTTGATTCCTTACAAAGGTGGTATGGAACAAAACCTTGGGATGTGGGTGGGACTGCACTTGCTGGGCATGCTCCCCAGTACAGGCCAACTTCATCCTTGGCCAGGGGGAGGTCCTTTATACAGTACTGAGTTGCCTGCAGCACAGGGGCCATACTCCTGCTTCCTCTTTCCTCATTCTCCTCAAAGCCAGGTGTAGCATCTCAGTTGCTTCAGCAACCGGGACAAGCTCCCCATTGGGTTGCTCCTTAGCATGCAGCTCCCGTAGCGGCATATTCTCATGCCGCCTGTTGGACCACATGCTGGCTCATCGAGGGAAAGAGGCAGGCGTGGCGGCAGCATCTGGTGAGCTTGGACCTGGACAGGGTTAGGGTTACCCCCCCTCACCGGAAGTGATGTCACCGCCGTTTTCCCACCAGAGGCGCAGGGCATGTGGGAGGGCCAAACCCATCACCCTGTCTGTCGCCGCCGCCCGCTCGTGCTGCCAAAATGGAACGATTTACCCTGCCACCAGCCGCTTTCACACGCACCCCGCCCACCTGCCGCCCAGGGCCCAACCCGTGCTGCCGGGTGGCCCCGCCCCACTGCCCACTGCCAGCTCCGCTTCTGGTGTGTCAAGGGTGGGAAGGGGCGGATATCAGCAGCAGCCGCTCAGCCAATAAACTATCTCCCTTCCTGGCCTTGATCCACCTACCCAGGTCCACTCAGACTTGCACCAGCAAAATCTCTGGTGCAGATCCAAGTAGATCCATCAGGGCAACAGAAGCTTATCCCTGGGCAACAGGATCAAATGTTTCCTCACCTGGAGGAGACCTCCATGACTGCCCCCCCCACAGGATGCACTCCACAGCCCCTCCCCACAGCCTGCACTCCAACGATGCGAGTGCATCTGCAGGGGGATTTGGATAGGATTGGGCTGTTAGGATATCACTCTTGGTTCTTTGACCCATCTTTGTTCCCATCCCATTTGGGCATGGAAGGGTGCAACAAGCTAAACCTGCCCAAATTCCCTCTTCTTACAATGGTTAAAGGCAGTGGTTCTCTAACTCCTGGGAAGGACCTTCGCTGCCCTAAGTGGCAGTGGCACCTTCCCAGGGATCACGACTGCACGTCCAGGATTGTGCCGCCACCGCCGCAAATGAAAAGGTCCGTTTTACCTGCATCGGTGGCAGTGGATGTCCGGCGGGGTGTGTGGGGAGCCTGCGGACCCCTCCGCAGGCCTCCCCAAGCATCGGAATGGCACTCTGACGCTTGGGGAGGCGTGAGGAGGGATCCGCAGGCTCCACACACACCCCGCCGGACATCCACTGCCACCGAAACAGGTAAAACGGACCTTTTCGTCCACGGCGGCGGCGTGATCCTGGGTGTGCTGTCGTCGTCACCGCAGATTGCCATGCCCCTTAAGGGTGTAGCAACCCTTTGTTCCCGGCTGGGGCGTCGCGACGCCCCAGTTTGGGAACCACTGGGTATAGGCACCCTGTCCCTTTTTGGATATTGTCAGCCTAGCATTAGTCCTAATTGGTGTAGTCTGTATCCACCAGATACAGTGTATCCTAATTGGTGTAGTCTCCACCATAGGAAAGTGAGCAAGGCAGAAGGGGTGCAGGAGTTGAGTTTTCCTTGTGTTTTCCTTTTATCCATTGTTTCCCATGGCATTCTGCTGATGTGGAGCATGTCTGTTGTCTACAGGGTGTTTAGGATATGGTGTATGTTGACTCCTCACCATGCCCACATCACTCCCCCGTCTCCACCCCATTTGGAGGTTTTCGCTGGTGGTAGTTGCACCGCTGACAGGGGTACCTGGGTGCCGTGTTGCACCAGTGTCTATGGCGTATCCATGGGTGGAACTGGGATTATGATGGCGGGGCTGTCATTGCATCTGCATCAAGGGCATGCACGATATCCCATGCTGCTCAGACTCACATAGCTGAAGTACAGGATTGCACCCTTACTTAGCTGTTTCTTCCATTGGATATTTCTTGTTGTGCTCTTCAGTTCCCCATTTAGGTAGGTACTACATATTGGGTTATCAATTACACAGACCTGCACACATTTTGCTTTCTTAAAAGGGGAGACCTATTCTTGGGTATATTTGGGGCGCTGATTAAAAAAAATGGCATCGGTTTTGCCATATCACGTCTAGTTTTGGGGGTACAATATTATCACCTCATAATGCGAGTCAAGCAGCTTCCTCAAGAGGAATCCAACACCTCATGAGAAAGCTGCTTGACTCGCATTATGAGGTGGCAAATAAATTTTGAATATATATATATATTGACCCACAGATTTGCAGGCCTGTTATTAGCTCTCGATTTGCAGCAAATACCTGGCTAACTAGCAGGAATAGTTTTCCACAATGGAAAATGAAATGGGAGGCCCATTTATTTCAGGAGCATTGTACATGTAGAGCTGCCTGGTCAGGGCTAATTTAATCCAATGGATCAAAAGTGAGAATGCATATTATTTTTGCAGCAAAAGTCTTGCCAAAAAATAGCCTCAGTGTATTGACTGACCCTTTCTTGGCTGTCATGTTGGGAGTCTCCTTGCACAACATTCCCAGCTGCTCCTGCAAAGGACATGGGACTCACAAAGAGTTAGCCATGATCCACATAGTAACTACTTTCAAATATTACAATGAGAAGGGGGGGCAGGTATCACATGGAAATTATTTCCAGAATCTTGTGCCTCCGCTGTACGGTTTGTATGGTTTGCACATATGTATCTGTTTATCTTTTCATTCACTTTAGCCTCTTCATCTACCAACAATTTTAGGAAGATTTTAAAATATGGTAGATGGTCAATTTCCAGTATGACTGCATCTCTCTGAGATATTGTTGCTAGGATATAATTCATGTATAATTAAGCAGTATGAGTCTGCTCTCTCAAAATGTTTAATATTGCTGGAGGAGTTAATGTATTATACTTGCACTTTACAAATTGTTTGGGGTGGATTTTTTGCATGAAGGCATTTGGGCAGATACCAGGAATGCATTAACAATAGTCAAAGCTATTAGATTGTTGAAGAGTTACTTAAAACAAGTCATTCTCCACAAGTTGTCTCTGAAATCAGGACAAAGCACTGGAGGAATTAATGGGGAAAAGTTGTGAGCTATCCCAGTGAGAGGATGTACCGACCAGGAAGTAATAGGCTTTTCCTGTCACAGAAAACGTATGCATGATTGCCAATATTCCCTTGCCCCCCGTCCTAACTTGCAAGCTAAGGTGCTTCTTAAAGCACAAACTGCAGAATTTGTAAGATGGAAAGTAACAGCCAAGCTCCCCTGGTAATGGTGAGAAACTTGAAAAGCATGGTGAAGCAGAAAGCAAATGGTGTTGCTAAACTGAAAGGTTATGATGTTTAAATCATCTGCACACTTACGTGGAAGTAGGTCCCACTGAACCCAGTGGGGATTACTTTAGAGTAAACATCAATAGGGTTGGCTGCACGAAAACTAAATTAGCAGATGCTGGCCTTAAGTTTTATCACATGGCAAATGTGCTGCCTTCCCAAATTCTGCCACCCTCCCTGCCAGAATGCATGTGCAAGCAGGCATGCCAACCCCCCCATGTGCTAGCACCCTCCCAGAAACAGACAGTGCGCACGCGTGCACGCACGCACGCACACACACACACACACACACACACACACATGCACAAAATGTGAGTCTTTTTGTTGTTGTTTTGTTCATATGCCTGCCGCTGTCACTGCCACCCAGGGCCAGCCCAAGACCTCCAGATGCCTGAGACAGCATGCCAAATGCTGCCAGCCTTACCCAATGCTATGCCAACCTCTGCTCCTCCCACTCTCCAATGTTCTAGTTTAGCATTCTCTTTCCCTACATATTTTCTTTTCCAATCCAGGGGGTGGAAGGAGGAGGAGCATTGGAGGCAAGAAGGGCAGAGATGGGTGTCCACCACCATTCTACTGCCTGAGGTGACCTCATCATTTCATCTCATGGAAGGGCCAGTGCTGCTGCTACCTTTGCCTCTGTTGACTAGATTCCTGCCTGGCAAGGAAGAGGAAGGAGGCAGTAGCAGCGGCAGGATGACTGGTACTCCTCCTGCCTGACCAGAACATGAAGTAGTGCAGTAGCAGTGGGATAATCGTGGAGCCTTCACAACAACAACCTCCTCCCACGTCCTCCAATTCTAATGCCCCACCCTTTGGTAACAGTGCTGGAGACAGCTCTCCCCCCCCCCGTCCACCCTCTACTCTTTGCTACCTAATACATCCATGGTTTTCATTCTGTTGCCTTGTTTTCAAATATAGCAGCAGAACAGGGCAGAAAAAGGGAAGTCAGATGAAACACACACACACCCCACTTCCCAAAATGGAAAGAACTTCCTTTTTTGGAAGAGGCTGGTGCTTCTTCAAACCACAAGCAGATCTACCTGTGATCCTGAAGAGGGTTGCCTTGCAGAGATCCGGACGTTATTGAGCAGCGTATGGAAACCTTGTCCTGTTGTACCAGAGTAGAGTGACAACTTACTAGTCAAAATCCCTTACTATTTAAGGGGGGGGGGGGCTGCTACATGCAGAGTGGAGTAGGCTGAGAAGTGGGGATATTAGAGTAATTAGGAGGTTTTGGGGAATTTTGTTTTAAAGAAATTACATTCAATAGAGACACAAAATGAGATTACCTTCTTCCTCCCGATGTGTGATGGGAGGGGGGGGGGAGATCACATATACAAGAGTTTGAGGCTTGACCAGAGTCCTTTAGAAACATGGCCTGGCCTGCATGTCAGAGAAGTAGTGTCTTGACTGTTCATTTTGTGCACAGAAGATCTGGGAAAACAGTTTGTCTTGCACACTGGCAACCATTGATGTTGGTATATGAAGCTGATAGTAATATTGCCAGGTATCAAGAGTCCATATTGTCCTTTATTATGATGCATGGACATAACATACGAAGGGAAAGAAAAATAAAGGGGAAGGAAAGGGTGGTGGTGAATTCATCTATAATACACCATCCTGCCCAATTTTCTTGCCATTTTAAAGCTAAAACATTAAACCAGAAAGGTGAGTCATTGCTGATCATCATAGCTGTCATACTTCCAAAAGCAAGCAAGGCCAGCATACATTTAGGGATGTGTACTCTCTCTCTCTCTCTCTCTCTCTCTCTCTCTCTCTCTCTCTCTCTCTCTCTCTCTCTCTGGCCATCTTATCAAAACTCATTTTTCTTCCCTTGACATTCATCTAATGTTTGGGCCAAGCAGGGCATTAGCAGTGACAAAGAAACAGGGTGATCTTTTGTACATGACAACCCAGCTTGTGTGTCACTACTAATCCCATTGACCCCCTGCTTAAAAGGTGCACATTGTCACTGGCACCTTGCTGACACACAGCTTGCAGCACTGAGGGTGATACTTGTGTTCTCAGCTGGAACTGTTTGTGGCAGAACCTCAAAGGGAGCTTTACATTTATAAATATATCTGAACATTTGTTTTTTCACTTCACCATTTAAAACATGATTGAACATTAAACCATCCCCCCCCCCTGAAATAATCTATTTGGATGTTTAGATTTTGTCACATCTTTGTCAGAGGAACCAAAGTGAGCCAGATCATAAAGGTCTTAAACATAAAATGTACTAACATGCTAAAAAAGAAAAGATGTGTAATAAAAGTAGATGTATGTAAACAGTGTTACATCTACATCAGCTAAATATCTCAAAATCTAAGTGCATAGGTAAGTTTAGATAACCAACCCAACCAAGAACTTGTATTCTAACCCAGGGGTTCTCAACCCCAGTGGTGCAGCATACCACATCCTGGGCAGCCACCACACCACATACCATCGGAAGTAAGTGCTGATGACATTATCAGCACTTATCTCCAGGGTTTTGTCGTGCTGTAGGCCTGTAAAGGTAAGCTAAGGGGGCAAGGGCAGGTGGGAGGGTCTTTTCTAGCCCTGGAAACCTACGCACTTGAGCTCTGTAGGTTCCAGGGTTCCAGCACAGTGTGGGCACCCTGGCAGCCACCATCTTGGTGGCCAGGGGCCTGCGAAACACCAAACAGCTCCATGTAACACTAGTGGTATGTGTACCACCAGTTCAGAACCCCTGTTCTAACCTTTAATATTTGATTGCTACGTTCCATCAATGGAAGGGAAAACTTCACAAATGCATACTTGCTCTGGGCAGGAGTCTTATGGAACTCAATGGGGCTTACATTGGACTAGCCATGCATAGGATTGCGCTGTACATCTCTTATTTTATTTTGCGTACCAAAGTAATATAGATTAAATGTAAGAGTATTGATTTTCTAGCTGATTCTTTTTATTCTGTATTGTTTGGATCCATTATTTCCCTTCAATTCCGACATTTGTAATTGCTTTAAAAATATCAGTAGAGGCTGGTTAGATGAGATCAATGCTTTAATAATTCTCAAGAATGTCTGTTTTGTCAGTTAGAAACTGAAACTTCATTTCTTGGCATCTTTTGCAAAACTTTTATGGAAACAGGAGATATTTTCTGTCCTAAGGGAATACTGGGTGAGGAGTGCCTGAAGAAGGCATTTGCATTTGTATTGCTGATCCAGCAAGAGGTCTCCCCCCCCCCCCTCCAGTTCAAGGGCTTGTCTTGTAGGCAAACAGAACAGCTGAGGGTGGAAAAAATAGAGGTTAGATGGGTTCAGAGCAGAGTCATGACATAAGAAAGATAACCTAAAGCAAGATAAATAATGGAGTGGATTTAGGCTAAGACCATGACTGAGCCTTACTTAAGCATCATTGTCCACATCACATTGCAAGAAGCAGCAATACACGTCTTTTGCATGTTTGTTTTTTACAGTTATGTAATTGTAGAACTAACAGGCCAGTGGGTGGCACAGTGGGTTAAACCGCTGAACCATGAGCTGTCGATCGAAAGGTCGGCAGTTCGAATCCGCGACGGGGTGAGCTTTCATTGCCTGGCCAGCTCCTGCCGACCTAGCAGTTCCAAAGCATGTTAATGCGAGTAGATAAATAGGTACCGCTTGCGGGAAGGTAAACAGCGCTCCGTGTTCCAGCCGCATGCTACGCGCTGCAGCAAGGAGAGTCATGCCGGCCACATGACCATGGAGGCGTCTTCGGACAACGGTGGCTCTTCGGCTTTGAAATGGGGATGAGCACCACACCCTAGAGTCGGACACGACTGGACTTAATTGTCAGGGGTCACCTTCACCTTTACCTAATTGTAGAACTGGAAAGAACGAAAAGGCCATTTACTCCAAAACCTTTGATTGCCACTCTTTTTTATTTTGATTTCTTTTAATTGGTGCTCATCTTTAACAGCAGCCTGATAGACCCAAAGTTTGTAGATGAGGCTTTTTTTTGGCATTGAGAAGAACGAGACAGGGTGGGTGGGGAGAAGGTTCATCTTTGTGCCAGAACAAGCTGCATTTATTAACTTTCTGAGTGGCAGGTTATTGTAAATGTATAAGAGTATGGCCAGGAACAGGAAATGCTGGGACCCAGTCCCCTCATCTCCAATATACTGTGATCCATCTGGTCATGAGTCTGAGCCAGGATCATCTGCCCAAAAGATCTCAGAGTCACTGACTCTGTTACAACTAGAGTTTGAAGTATGGGAAGGCGATGCTGAGTTCTAATTCTTTCCTCTGATGTGCCTGGCAGAGCTGGGCCAAAAAGGAATGAAAGGCAATATGGAAGGGTTGAGAAACAGTAGAGTAGAAATCAAACAGTTGACTCTGTATTCAGCTTAGCATTTGGTCAATCATCTTGGTCACTTCATTGACTTCAAAAAAGTATTTATTTTCCATTCAGAGCCCAATCCTAACCAACTTTCCAGCGCTGATGTAGCTGTGCCAAAGGGGTGCACACTGCATCCTGCAATCACGGAGGCCTCCTCAAGGTAAGGGAATGTTTGTTCCCTTACCTCTGGGCTGCTTGCGTCTGCATTGGCACACTGGAACATTGGTTAGGATTGGGCTGTCAGATACATTCAAAATTTGAGAATCTGAAAATTTTCCACTTTCATACAGTGCCATAGCTAGACCGGAGCAGAGGAAAGTAGTACTGCAAGACTCCGTTACACCGGAGTCAGCAGCCCCTTCCCCTCGCAGTTGGAGTCACTCTGGCGGCGATGGGGGAGTGTCCCACACATTGCCATCGCCACCAGAATGGCTCCAACGACAAAGGGGAGGGACCGCTGACTCAGGTGTAACAGAGTCTTGCAGAATTACTTGCCTCTGCCCTGGTCTAGCTACACCACTGCTCTCCTATATAAATTTCAATTTCCTTTCTCACATCCATTCTTATGGCTCAGTCCTACTGATCATCTGTGCCTAGTACACGGTAAGCCAGCGCAGGCTATCGCAAATGTGTCGGAAACCACATCATAACAGCGCACCAGAGGCCTGGGCCGGTGCAGAGGCCTTCACCTGCCCTGGCACGCCGGAGCACTGTGGGACATGCTAGGTAAGCTGGCGCGGGGGGGGGGGGGAGATAACAGATAACAGGGCAGGGGGAGGCGGGGGCAGGGCAGAGGGTGGGCAGATTTGGTCCATGAGGGCTGTGGGATCGGCGGCACTGGCATGCGCCAGATCCTATCCCACTTCCCAAGGGATTTTTTTTCTTACACGGGCTTTCCAGACTTGCGCCAGCAAAATAGCTGTGTGAGGATCCGAGGAGACCCATTGGGGAGACTGGGGCTTTACCCAGGGTAGGGGAATCAAAGTTCCCTTAACCCAGAAACCCCCTTTCTGTGCAGAATGCATGCAACATTGCCTGCACTGGCCTCGCTGCATCGGGGTATAGAAAGTTAATTAGGATTGGGCTGTTTGTTCCGTAACTTCTTTCATTCTTGTGTACTGAAAGCATCCTCCTATTTTTCTTCCGGTTTCTTTCTTCTTCTGAATCTTCATTAAATTTCCATCTTGTTTACAAATTGTTTAGCTTGCACTTATTCTGTCACCATATTGCAGTTTTATAAGATACATTGGGCTAGCTAAATAAAATCCTCAGAATTTTTGAAAAACTTACCCTGTTCTATAACTTAATGGATCTTTGAAATATTTATAAAGAGCACAGTGACATCAAAAGATAGGTACCCATTCCTAAACTAGAACATCTTGTGTCCTTTAATTGTTCCTTTGCGCCTCATATTATCATTTTAGATTAGATTAGAGATTGTTTAGGCAAGAGCCTGTCTCTTTTTTTATGAAGCCACGTGTCCCCTCCCCCCCCACAATGCTTCATAATTAACATCTCGATAGTTGTGTACTTTCTGAAAGTTAAGCCTGGTCTTAAGTACCTACTGAGTCTTACACTTAGTCCAGGAGTTGGAAAATATTTTTTGTACATAAAACAAACAGTGAATGGTTTTAAGTTATTTAAAATGATTAGTAGTATGTGATTAAGAATGACTAATCCCTGATAATGTAATTATGAATGATTAGTGGTTATAGTCATTCAGGAACTAATAATTATTAATGTTTTAATTTTCCAGTGTGTTGACTCGTTCCGTGTGGTTTCTACAATAATAGAGGCGATACATTTATTTGATTGATTGATTGATTGATTGATGCCCCTGTCCATCCCAAATGCTCTGAGCTGCTTGCACATATATTTAAAATTTAATAATAATAATAATAATAAACAGTGTTGTTGGTGCCCTTGATGGGATGGAGGAGTGAAACTACCCAGCAACCCTTCTTCTTTGACCAGTGACTGTGGCTAGAATGTCCTTCTGTAGCCACCAGACAACCAACCAATGTTGCAGATTTGTCAGGGTCTAGCATAGTTCAAGGCAAGGGGGGGGGGAATAAGACATTGTTGTAGTAACTCTGTTCCAGTAATGCCTAAATCGTATAATTAAATTACTGCAGCTTTTGACCTTCTGTGACAAAAAAGAGAAGAAGAAATACAGATTACGCGAACGGAGCGTTAGCTCCGGGCCTCCTCAGTCCCTCCCCCTCGCCCCGACAGCCAATTGGCTGACACGTAGCTCCCGCCTTCGCTCAGCGAGCTGGGGGAGGAGCACAGCAACCAGCGCCGGCCAGCTGAGGGGGGCCCACACCTTTACATTCCTTTTAAAGAGTGTTCTTGTTCTTCTATTCTCCCATGTTTGCAGGCAGGTAGTTCAAATGAGAATTTTCCATAAATGCAACAAAAAAGGGAGAGGATATTAAGCAAGATTAAAAATTCATTCATGTATTGAATAAATGCAGGGAAATAAAGAAGATTCCAGAGATGAGAATGGTCTTAAAAAAAAGATTTGCACAATTCAAATGAAACTTTCTGTTTATCCTTGGAAGGAGTTTTGCCTGCCTTGGACATAGAGCAAATTCAGTCCATCATTTCCCTTATTCTCACTCCCATTGCAAACTTATTTTGCACCTAAGTTGTCAAATCAGGCAGGATGTTAAGTGCTGAAAAAAAAAAATTGCCCTGTAGTTGAGGTGTTTTCTGGAACCAGGACTTGAGAACTGAAATCAGTGCATGCTTTCCTGTTTCTAGCTGCATGCTGGGTTGCTTACATGCTTCAAGCAAGGTTGAAAGTATTTGTATAACACACAACAGAGGCATGAGTTGCGTGAACCATCCATCATGCATATGTCAAAGCCACCAGCAGGGTCTTCTGAAAACAATCTGTACTTTTTTATTGCAGAGTTTAAGAAAGATTACACAGCAACCGACACACCATCAAAGCTTCAAGAACAAATCAATGTATGGCTTACCTCCCAAGGTCTGTCCCCAGGTTTTATTGTAACTGACAATGGAAGTGATGCTGTAAAATACCATGCATTGTTGCTTCCTTGCAATTCCCATATGATGTTCTTTACCCTTGACACATTGCATCACTCAAATCAATGGAGGGTGACATTGAGCCCCTCAGATATCTCCCTGCACTAGGCGTAAATGGCCTAGCTATTTTCTAATTGTAGTCACAGAGCTTGCACCCATGAATCATTTTTTGTGACTAAACTTTGAAACAGCGATTTGCCTTATTCTCTCAAGGATACCAACAGCAGCGTAGCTTCATTTATCACATTTGCAGGAGGAGAGGCATCCAAAATATTAGGGCAGTTCCAAAGCATGTTAATGTGAGTAGATAAATAGGTACCGCTTGCGGGAAGGTAAACAGCGCTCTGTGTTCCAGCCGCATGCTACGCGCTGCGGCAAGGAGAGTCATGCCAGCCACATGACCACGGAGGCGTCTTTGGACAACGCTGGCTCTTCGGCTTTGAAATGGGGATGAGCACCACACCCTAGAGTCGGACACGACTGGACTTAATTGTCAGGGGTCACCTTTACCTTTAAGTATGAGGGATATTTACATACCGTATGTCACATCCCTTCTGAGAGAAACCAGTTAACAATATCATACATGCTCCCAATGTGAAAAGGGTATGTCAAGAATTTTTTTTTTGCCAATGATCCCTCAGTTATGCCACTGAATGCTTGCCAGAGTTTGAACCTGAAACCTTTTGTACATCAAGGCCTTGGGTGTGGAGTCACTTCACAGTATTTTATTTCTGACCATTTTGCTAATCTATTGTTACAATCTGAGCCTGTGGGAATGGGGTTTGCTGTAGGAACAAATAAGAGCAGCATAGTAATGGATTGCAGCAAAATCCTATGCATGTCTACTCAGATGCTCAGAAGTAAGCCCCATTGAGTTCAATGGGACACTCCCAGTTAAGTGTGCATAGGATTGCAGTCACATGAATTACTGTATACTGTATATAGGCAGTGGCGTTGCTACCCCTAAATCTATAGGGGGCATATCCTGCAATTGGCGCCCCTCCCTTTCTTCCCCTCTTCACTCCTTGGCGCTGCCGAAGGCGGCGCCCGTGATTTGGGGGGGGGGGTGCCAGTTCCACAAATTATTTATTTCCCCCCAGGGGCGCTATAATTCCTCCCCGGGGGCCACTCTCTTACCTTGTTTTTGGCGCCCGTCCTTCCCGCATGCCTGTTTCGCCGGCCGGTCAAGGACTGAAGATAGAGTGGGGGGGACCCACCCACACACACATACACACACGCTTGTCTTCAGCACTTTCCTCTTGTACAAAGAGCCCTCGGATCTGGATCAGGGCTGCAGGGAGGAGTCTGAGTTTTTTAATGGAGCGCAGATCCCCCGACTGAACTCACTGTGCGTCACCCGCTCTGCTGCTCTGCCGCTCTGCCAGGCCATCCCTGCTGCCGGTTCTGTGGCTGCAGGGGGATTGCACACAGGCCTCTTCCCATGCTGTCCTTGGCCATTCCGTAGGGTCCAGAGGGAAGGAGTCGCGCCAAGGTGAGTGCACACTCACCCCCCCCCGTCGCGCGCGCTCACCTCGTGTGACTCCTTTTCAACCCGGCCCGGTTGTTTCTGCGCATGTGCAGAAACAGCTAAGCCGGGTTGAAAAGGAGTCTCGCGCAGGGCTGCCGGAGTCTCTCCGGTGAGTCGGCTGACCAGACTCGGGTCGGCCGACTCATAAGGACATAAGAACATAAGAAGAGCCCTGCTGGATCAGGCCAAAAGCCCATCTAGTCCAGCTTCCTGGACTAGAGACTTTTTGATCTTATTCCTCCAGATCAAAAAGTCCTCCAGATCAAAAAGTCCTCCAGATCAAAAACCTGAAGGGGATCTTGAAATGAGGAAGCAAATCAGGGAGGTGTCAATGAGAGACAGGGTTGTAGTCATGGGGGACTTCAATTACCCTCACATCGACTGGGTCAATTCATGCTCAGGTCATGAAAGAGAGACTGGATTTCTGGATATGTTAAATGACTGTGCCTTAGAGCAGCTTGTCACGGAACCGACCAGAGGACAGGTGACTCTGGACTTAATATTGTGTGGCATTCAAGATCTGGTCAGGGAGGTAAATGTTACCGAACCGTTGGGGAACAGTGACCATGCTGCGATCTGTTTCGCCATGCATGTCGGAGGGAGAGTGCCGAGCAAATCTGACACGAAAACCCTTGACTTCCGAAGGGCAGACTTCCCCAAAATGAGAAGACTAGTTAAGAAAACGCTGAAAGGGAAGGTAAAAAGAGTCCAATCGCTCCAGAGTGCATGGAGGCTGTTTAAAACAACAGTCATAGAGGCCCAGCGGGAGTGTATCCCACAAAGGAGGAAGGGCTCGACCAAGTCCAGGAGGGTGCCGGCATGGCTAACAAGCACAGTTAAGGAGGCTGTAAAAGGTAAGGAAGCTTCCTTCCGTAAATGGAAGTCTTGCCCTAGTGAGGAAAATAAACAGGAGCACAAACTGTGGCAAAAGAAGTGTAAAAAGATGATACGGGAGGCCAAGAAAGACTTTGAGGAACGTATGGCAGGCAACATAAAAGGGAATAATAAAAGCTTCTTCAAATATGTTAGAAGCAGGAAACCTGCCAGGGAAACGGTTGGTCCGCTGGATGGTGAGGGAGAGAAAGGGGTGATAAAAGGGGACTTGGAGACTGCAGAGAAATTAAATGAGTTCTTTGCATCTGTCTTCACGGCAGAAGACCTCGGGCAAATACCACTGCCGGAACGGTCTCCCCTGAATAAGGAATTAAGTCAAATAGAGGTTAAAAGAGAAGTCGTCTCAGACTTAATTGACAAAATAAAGATCAATAAATCACCAGGCCCGGATGGCATCCACCCAAGAGTCACGCCAATCTTTAAAAAAGGAAGGAGGGGAGACCCGGGAAACTACAGGCCGGTCAGCCTAACATCTGTTCCAGGGAAGATGGTGGAAAGTCTCATTAAGGATAAAATCTTAAAATACATAGAAGAACAAGCTCTGCTGAGGGAGAGTCAGCATGGCTTCTACAAGGGGAAGTCTTGCCTCAAAAACCTGTTAGAATTTTTTGAAAAGGTCAACAGGCATGTGGATGCGAGCAAACCCGTGGATATTATATATCTGGATTTTCAGAAGGCGTTTGACACGGTCCCTCATGAAAGGCTCCTGCGAAAACTCCACAGTCAGGGAATAAGAGGGCAGGTCCTCTTGTGGATTAGGAACTGGTTGAAGACCAGGAAACAGCGAGTGGGAGTCAATGGGCAATTTTCACAATGGCGAGAGGTGAAAAGCGGTGTGCCCCAAGGATCGGTCTTGGGACCGGTGCTTTTCAACTTATTCATAAATGACCTGGAGTCGGGGATAGGCAGTGAGGTGGCCAAGTTTGCAGATGACACTAAACTTTTCCGGGTGGTGAAGACCAGCAGGGATTGTGAAGAGCTCCAGAAGGACCTCTCCAAACTGGGAGAATGGGCAGCAAAATGGCAAATGTGCTTCAATCTAAGTAAGTGCAAAGTGATGCACATTGGGGCAAGAAACCAAAATTTCACATATAAGCTAATGGGTTCTGAGTTGTCTGTGACAGATCAAGAGAGAGATCTTGGGGTGCTGGTGGACAGGTCGATGAAAGTGTCGACCCAGTGTGCGGCGGCTGTGAAGAAGGCCAATTCTATGCTCGGGATCATTAAAAAAGGGATTGAGAATAAAACGGCCAATATCATTCTGCCTTTGTACAAATCGATGGTAAGGCCACATCTGGAGTATTGTGTCCAGTTCTGGTCACCACACCTCAAGAAGGATATAGTTGAATTGGAAAAGGTGCAGAAAAGAGCGACCAGAGTGATTCGTGGGCTGGAGCACCTCCCTTATGAGGAAAGGCTACAGCGTCTGGGGCTTTTCAGCCTAGAAAAAAGGCGCCTGAGGGGGACATGATTGAGACTTATAAAATTATGCATGGGATGGAGAGAGTGGATAGAGGGATATTCTTCTCCCTCTCGCACAACACCAGAACCAGGGGACATGCACTAAAATTGAGTGGAGGGAGAGTTAGAACAGACAAAAGAAAATATTTCTTTACCCAGCGTGTAATTCATCTGTGGAACTCCTTGCCACAGGATGTGGTGATGGCATCTGGCCTAGATGCCTTTAAAAGGGGTTTGGACAGATTCATGGAGGAAAAGACCATCACAGGTTACAAGCCATAAGCAACCTCCTGGTTTTTAGAAGTGGGTTTTCTCTGTGCCAGGTGCAAGGGAGTGGCGACTGGACACAGGTTATCTTGTTGTCTTGTGTGCTCCCTGAGGCATCTGGTGGGGCCACTGTGTGACACAGGAAGCTGGACTAGATGGGCTTTTGGCCTGATCCAGCAGGGCTCTTCTTATGTTCTTATGTTCCTGTGTCACACAGTGGCCCCACCAGATGCCTCAGGGAGCACACAAGACAACAAGATACCTGTGTCCAGTCGCCACTCCCTTGCACCTGTGCCACAGGGGCCCCCATCTAACAATGCTGCTGTATATAGGCATGCATGGGGAGTAGCAGGGGACAGTTTACATATGGGATTAGTTGGCATTTGTGATAAGCCCGTATTGATGATTGATTTTGATTGATTATATTCAATCTAAGGAGCTCAGGAAGGCTTTTTTTCCCCTTAATTTATTGCGAGAACATCCATTGGAGGTAGATTAGGTTGAGGTCACCCAGTGAGGTTTCATGACTCAGCAAATATGTGACCCTGGATGGTCTTTAGTATCCTTTCTGCCACACTTGATTAATGAATGGGACTTTCCTATGATATGTATGATACAGAGGAATAATGTTATCAAAAAGGTTTAAGCTTAAAAGCAAAAGGTATTGGCTAAAGCAAAATTACCATCTAGGAGTATTTGCTCCAGGCAGCCCCTCTTTGAGATGATTTAATTTCTGAAGTTTTCACTTGATTTGTCTTCTTTGGCTTGTCTCTGAGACCCAAAATTATGGCCTTGTTGGTCTAAACAAAGGGAAGCTTGTATAAGTTCACTATTTGCCAAAAACAGAACTGCAGAACCATGTTTTCAGGGACAGCTTAGATCAAACTGCACAAAGTACATATCCCAAGATGCACCTGGAATCTGCTATTCTGATGTATTTCAATCACTTACCTCTTGAGAACTGTCTTTTCTCCCCTTGACAAATTAAATAACGTGACATGGTTGATTTAAGGTCTCTGTTGAGTGCTTCCTATGAGACAATTGGCTGATTCAAGCCCAGGAGTTCTTGACAAGTGGGGCAGTTTGTTTTCAAGTATGCCCAGAGGTACATCACTTAGGGTATCCCTCCATACAGAGTTTTTTTTTCTCGTTTCTTTTTTCAATACCAAGGGAAATTAAAGAACAACATAAATGGATAAGTGTGTGTGAGGGAGGGGGAACAAACGTGCACTTACAGTCCAGTCATGTAAGTGCTTGCAAAAAACTGCACCAGTGACAACTAACTAGCATTCCTTGGCCTTTTTTCCAATTTGGACGATTGGCCTACATGCTTTGCATGTTTGAATTACGTTAATATATCCATATTTTGTGGATAGTACTTTATATACGTGACCAGGAAGGCATAGTCTTCTTTATCGGACAGTGTTGAGCACTGATACTCTTCATCTTGTTCTTGCCATGTTCCCTTTCTAGCACATCTGCCTTCTGCAAAGACGTGCACAACACAGCTGCACTTCTGCGAGCTGGTTTCGTGGTTGCAATATCCTGGGCACAAGTTCTGTACTTTTGCACTGATGCTAGGTCTAGTGCCCTCACGCTTGATTCTAACAACTTTGGTCTTTGCATAGCAGAGCACAGGATTGGGTCTTTAGTTGCAAATAATGTATAGTACTCTTTGCACAGCAGGAGCCTATCGATTCGAAACAGCACATAGTAACTTTTGCTCTATCTTACCCTAGTTTGTGGCAGTACAGCCAAAGAGGAGGCTTTGTGAATGTGCAATTTGAACGAGCAAAGATGTATGTGTGAATTGGATGAGAAGAGCATAGTGAACGGCCTGGCCTGCAAGCTACTTACACAATGGGCAGCCCAATCTTGTGTAAGATACGGTGGCTGGCCTAAAGGGCCGGCCGCCATATCCTATGCAGGATCTGGGCTGCTCCAGGGCACCCCGGGTGCACCACGTTCGTCCCCGTCCCTGGGTGTAAGCCCACCGTGTAAGGCCGGGCTGGGCCTGGAGAGGACTTTGGATAGTGGCGTATATCGCTGCCGATAGCCTCGCCCTCTCCAGGCCCACTGCGGCCTATGGCTGCCCTCCCACACCACCCGGTTCGCCATCCCCAGTGGCGTTCCCAGCCCTGGGGGGGCGGGGTTGGAGCGCCCCCACAAGCAGCCGGGCTCGGGGCTGAGCGCCCACTCGCCGCGTCCCCGGCCTTAGGAGACTCCGCTCCGGAGACCAAGGACAAGCCGTCCAAAGAGACCGCCCAGTTCGGCGGTCGAGGGCTTTCTGAGAGGGATGAACGCGACGCCGGCTTTTATAGGGTCTGCGCATGTGCAGAACCTTTCTGAGGGCAAACGGGCCGTTTGCCCTCAGAAAGGTTCTGCACATGCGCAGACCCTTTAAAAGCCAGCGTCGCGTTCATCCCTCTCAGAAAGCCCTCGACCGCCGAACTGGGCGGTCTCTTTGGACGGCTTGTCCTCGGTCTCCGGAGCGGAGTCTCCTAAGGCCGGGGTTGCGGCGGCGCGCCAGCTGGGCTCCGCTGTCGCGCCGCTCTGCGCAGCCCCGAGTCCGGCTGTCGCGCCCCCGCGCCCACTCGGCGCTTGGGGGGGAGCACACCAGCTCCCCCCATGTTAGAACGCCTCTGGCCATCCCCCCGCCCCTGCCTTGGCAGGTGTAGGATTTACCTGCTCTGGTGGGCGCAGGGCCAGGTAGGAGCCGGGGTAAGAGCTACCAGCTGCTGCGCCGGTGGTCCTTACTCACCTGGTGCTGTAAACGCGCTTTATCGTGTTACCTAACATATCGTGCCTGAGCGTATAACATACGTACTATCGTTCTGTGTCTTCTGGCAGCATGGCTATCACAGTGTCATCAGGATGTTAAGCAGTCCCATGTACCCTTCAAAACATGTCTTTGAGTCACCATTGATTAGTTGTCGTATGGGAGAGAGGACGGTGACATGGAGAATCATTCTTTGCTTCTGAGGCGAGCTGCATTCACATCCCATACAAAAGGTGCTTGAGAGGTTTAGCGTAGTGCCGTCTTTGGGATGAATTGTAAAATGAGACTTATTGTGGTAGTTACAAACCTCATTAGTCATTACTCTATTTATGTAACAGCAGAGGTCTTGGCCATTGTGTTCCAACCAAATGTCAACATGAGTACTTGTGTTCCAACCCCATAAATAACTGCTTAATGTTTAATTTGAAAACATGTTCTTCACTTCACTGCTTAAACTATAGAACAGGCTTGATATATGAGGTTGAATGTCTTCAGTCTAAAAATGGCTGCACTTCAAGGATGGGTGATGTTCTTAATCTATATAAAGCAGGGGTAGGGAGGGTCATTGGGGGAGACTCACTAGTAATTTTAACAGGCCACTGGGCTTTAATAAGAATGTATGTAGTTGCTATTTTGTGCAAGGTTATAGCCATTTCAACCCTGTGAGGGCCTGGGCCCCTCACATCCAATCTCCTTCTCTTTTACGTTTTCTCATCTCAAAGGACATAGACCAGTCTAGCCATGATCCTCAGATGTCTGAATGAATGAAACAGTTTAACTATTGCTCCATGTTCTCTGAGTCCAACCCTGTAACCATACACCAAACTGTGATTTTATCCTCACAACTATACTGAAAAGTAGGATAGGCCGCTAAAAGATAGTGACTGATTAAATATCACCTAGTGAGTTTCATGGCTGAAGGAAGATTTAAACTCAAGTCTTCCCCAACCTAGTCCAGCACTCTAACTAGTACTCCACACTGGATTCTCTGTCAGAATTATCTGGATTCAGGAGGATTTGCCTTGTAGCCAGTCTCATCAGAGAGTAAGAAAGGAGTTACAGTCAGCTCACATCTTACAAGTGATAGACTTGCACAATTTCAACTTTACAGGAACTGAAAACAAAAAACAAGCAGTTTAACTAGTGCAGGCGATTCCGCTCATAGTTACTAAGTACCTGCGCTCAGAGGGTGCCTGAGATCAGAGAACGAAGCTGCTTTCATTGTCAGTTCCAGTCTAGTCTGTTTTAAAGACAGTACACATTTTTCTGATGTTAGGGATTTGCAATGCAATTTTAAGTATAGGACACACACACACACACACACACACACACGCACGCACACACACGCTTATTCAACAGGTTAGGGACTAGAGCACGGTCAAAAACTGGCAATTGTCAAAATGCAGAATCCAGTCTTTTTTTTAGCATGTAAATGCATTTTGACCAGCAAAAAATGTAAATAACACACTATATATCACTTGCGAATGCATGTGAGAACTAAATAGTACAAATATAAAAGATGCAGTGTGCACAATTTCTAAGAGATGCACTGCAAACGACTTCTGTACAGTACACAGACTGAATGAAAAGATGGCACTGAGTCGATTGAGTGAAAAAGAAGTACGTGGTCGTAGAAGTAAGGTCGTGGAAACATGACGAAACATGACACAGTGGACAAAACCATTATACCGTATTTTAATAAAAGTTCAAGCGTTCCCTTTATTGGTCTATACACTAGAGAAAAAAATTCAAAGAGCCTGATAAAAGCCTTTTTATCTCCATTCATAGGCTTCAGTAAACGTCTGAGCAAAATGGGCAGCCCAATCCTGCATAAAGATCTGCGACCGGCCCATACGGCCAGCCACAGAATCCTACACCCTTCCCGGGCTGCTCCAGTGTGGCCCAAGGACTCCTTGGGGGAAGGGGACATTCATCCCCTTTCCCCGGTGTAGGGCTGAAAGGCCCCGATAGGCATCCTTGGATGTCGGTCAGCTCAAGAGCCGGCGGAAATCCAAGGCGGCGATGTAAGGGTCACCGAATCTGGGAATGGGGACGGGGATATCACGGCCGACATCCCTGCACCCACTTGGGCCAGCTCAGCCAACAGCCGCCCTCCTGCTCCGCCTGACCAACCTCCCCCCACTCTTGCTCCCACCGGAGCAACCGCTGCAGGTCCATTCCACAGCAGAGTGAGGCCTGCTGGTGTGTGCGCCGGCGGGCCTTACTTTTTGGGTGCTGAAAATGCGCTTTACGGCTCCACCTGCGGAGGAACTGGTGGCAGCGTTGCGGTGCTGCTCCAGATTGCAGCAGCATGAGCAAAATGGCCTTTGACGGAGTGCTGTGCCATCCCACTGGCAACCATTTTGCAACAGCAGAAGTGACTTCCACTGTTCACTTGAAAGGATTGGGCTGTCAGTTAAAGAGCGGCCTTTCTTGCAAGCTGTGAATATGGTCAGAATATCAAGTAGGACTTTTTAACTGCTGAAACTCCGTTTCTCAACAGATTTGCACCAACTTGGTTGGGTGCTAGAGGCTGGCACCTTTTTCCACAATGCCAAATGTGAAGAAGGTTGTATTGGAGGGTTTAGATTTTATGAGCAACAGAATGCTCAGGGCTGTTCGTCGTGGAATGCTGTTTTCTTTTTCCCTTGGGCTTAACTATCCAGACACTAGCATCCCTATATGATACCAGGCTAGCACTCCAATTCAAGACTCAGATGAACAGCACATGATCCAACCAGCTAAGCACTTCAAATTCCCACTAATTTCAAAGAGAGAGAATTCAGAACACCCTTAACTCTGCCTTTGAAATCAGTGCTGTTAAAAAGTGACTTAACTTTGCCTTGATCATGTCTCAATTCTGTCTTTAGTTGTTACACTGAGATTTAGGCTTTTATATCTGTATTAGGATTATAGCATTAAGAAGCAGTGAGTGGTCTTGCAATGCAGGTTTGTTGTTGTTGTTGTTAGAAACTCCCATTATGTGTAATGCACTTTGTTCAATTTGTTTGGGGAAAAATCAAAAGATTGTCTGCTTTGTATAACATGTTGGAAATGCTGCTTTGTTGCCTGCTAAAACTCAAAATATGCCTTCAGAAATACACAGATCGGGTATGTCATATTCATTGCTCCATGAAAAGCAGCAAAATTGCAAGGCTGTATCGTATCGCCTCCTCTCACTTCATGAAGAAGATATACATGTCAACACTGATATCTTTCCAAGTCTTGAATCCTTGAGTGCCCAGAAAAAGAACTTATTTGATTACCTACTATATTATATCTTTCTCAGCAGTACGTCAATCAGCTTTGAGTCAACTAAGTAATTAAATGATAGGAATGTGCTTCCCTTTTCAATGAATGTTATCAGATGTTAGCATTAGGACAAATACAAAAATAAAGACCTGAATAAAACTGACGATTCTCAGCGACTATATGGGGCAATTTTCACTGACTTCATTTACTAAAAGCACTTAAAGCAAATCTGGCACTCACATTCAGTTGGAGGAAAAATATCTAGAAATGTGCAGTTTGACAGTTTTATTTATATTATATCTTAATCTTAGCATAACTGGTCATTCAAGTTAGTTTCCTGACCCAGCCAAAGTTAAGCATAGCTAACAGTACTCTCATCCCATAAGAATCAACAAGGCCACTGTTTGTTGCGTTTAATTTTCATGCAAACAATGTTTGTATCAGCCAATTTAGGTCCAGTCTAAAATGGTCTAATGATAGATTTTGTTTCTGTTCTCCTTAGAAATGAATTTCTCTCTGATCCAGGACCATGCCGGCTTAAAGATTTGGAAGCCAAAGAAGATGTCATTCGACTGGATCTGCTGAGCACGTGAGTGCACTGCTAATTTGCTTTACATGAGTTATTCCACACCTGTTGTAGACTAGTGAAAGCATTTTCGGTGTTCATCAGAAAGATTCTGGATTAGGTTATCCAAATGATGGTTCATTTCATTTCACCACATCTCTTATAGGTTAAGACTACAATTCTGGAGGCTGTGCATATGCCCACGTTTTTCCCTGGACTTCCTCTCTGAAGCCTCTAGGCACCTCCTAAAATATTGCAGATGATCCTGAATTCCAAATGCAGCTTGTAGATTTACTCCAGAGTTTTCAAATGGGAAATGTTGTTAGTGTACATGACAACATATGCTATGCTCCTCTACTTTTTATCTTCTTCCACCAAATCCCCAATTTTATTTTTGAACTTGGTGAATTGAGCAGTCTGGGAATTTGGGGGAGGGGTTCTGAAATCATGCATCACTTTGAATCTTGGCCTTGACCTCCATTGTGGTTAATTCTGTGCCATTACCTTATAGGTACTTTATGCTGGGATAGGTCACTGCAGTAATTTGAGAGAACACGTAGCAAGAGAGAGCCACAAATCTCCTTTAGTATATAATTAAATGTATTTCAAAGAAGAGAAATTACTGACAATTCTAAGGACAACCTATTTTCACTACCATAGGAAGGTATTTATATCTTGCTACTCAAATCCTCAAATATACTAGCTAAATTGCTTGCTGGGAGACCAGAAACTTGGGTGCTCACTTTTTTTTGGGGGGGGGATATTTATGTGGTGGCATTATTTGGAAATAATTAGTTGAGGAGAATATAGGGCCATAAATGTATCCATGCATTTTTATTTTATTTTTTTAGTGTGACTTCAGCCTTTGTCACAGACGCAGTTTGGCTATTCTCTTCTAACTCAGAAACATTAGTCTCCATCACAGAGCTGTTCTTCTGTAGATACCCTTATGTCTAGGATTGTTTAAGCCTTTTACTTTTTAAAGGGCATTGTAGACCAAGATTGATGATAATTAATAAAGTTTAGCAAAGAAAATTATCAAGGCCCTAATCAGCAGTGTGACCTGGTGTCGACTTAGACCTTCTATCAGTTCTTCTCCCCCAAAATAGCATCATGGTGACGTTGATGCTGCCAGGATGCCACTTATTAAACCTCAGAGCTAGAGACAGGTTTAATCAAAGTGTGCATCTTTGTTAGCACTGAGAAAGTACTAAGTAATATTAATGATGTGCTCAGAGATACACAAGGGAAGAACATGGGGCCTCTTGCTCTACCTTACTACAGGATGTGCTCAGGATTACTAGTCTGACATTGACATCTGAGTTGGTTGCATGCTTGCTTGCCAAAATGTTAGTTGACTACTGAGAGCAAATTTTTTTTTATGCTAATGGAGTATTTTCTGGTCTTCTGATGTAGACCTAGATGAATACTGAAATATTCGGATTTCCCAGAGGTTGTGTAAATGTTGAATAAATGCATCATTCCCTTATTTACAGCCCAATCCTATGGTCGAGGTGCACTGCTGGAACTTGTGTTCCGGCAGCGCTGGAACACAAGTTGCTCTACAGTGCACTGCTGGACCGCTGCTGGAAAAAGTGCTGGCGGTGTGGCAGTTGCCCTCCTGGAGCCTCCAGCGCCAGAAAGTTAGCGGTGAGAGAAGATTGCAGGTAGGGAGGGAGAGGATTGGGGCATTCCGTGAGGGGAACTGGGGGTGGGGAGGAGGCGAGAGGGGGTAGATCTGGCGGCGAACAAAAGAGGTGGCATATGTCTGAGGAGATTCATAGGTAGCCCCAGGTAATTTTTACTTCATCATTGTCACATGCATTTTTTCCCAGGTTAAAAATGTATTTATTCAACAAACAGTGAACAGGTTCACTATTATTTGACTTACGGTATCTGATTTCTAATTTGTCCACCTGTTTTAAATACTATAAACCTAAAATGAAGTATTTTTGGCAGCTACGGTATGCCAAATCTTATTTAGTCCTGGATCCTTAAAGATGTTTGTTATGCTGATGGCAGGAAGAACATTGTTATACATAAAACGTATTATATTTAATTTTTGTGTCTTGAAAATCATATGTACTGTGTGAGAAAGAGTCATTCTGTGTGTACGTGCTTGTCTTATAATAGTCACTTTCTAATTAGAAGGCAACAAATGCTGCACTCGTACATAGTGAACTATTATTTACAATTTTGTATAAATGGGAAAAAACATAGCATAGAAATGAGCAACAATATGTTATGGAGACATGCACAAAAGCTTTGTTTACTGAAACTCCAACTTGCATGCAAAAATACCATTTAGCTGTTGTAATAGAAATTACGTTTCAATCAATATGCTTTTTGCTATTAATCTGTTTTTCTTTCATCTGAAGAGACCATAATAATACATTAGAGAAATCATACTGTTTAAAAACGTAATTTGAAATAAAAGTGCTTTTGAATTCTTGCATTCCAAGTGTACGTTTTTGGCAGGAATAATTATATGTTCTCCTGCTTCTGATGTTTAGATGTATGCTTGCCTCCTGGCTTCATGAGTATTTGAGGGGTATGTCTATTGCAACAAGTAGAGATTTTTCTCCACTGGAGAAAGACATGATCCTCTTCTGCTTCACAGAATGATGTGCTTAGTAGTCAGTATAAATTCCAATGGAAATAAAATCAGTATATGAACTTTGGAACTGTGGATTCACTTAGCACTAAAGTTCAGATTTGACACCAGTTAATGTAAATGTGAGGTAGGATGATGGGATACTGTATTTTATATAATTTATTACATGGTACAGTCTGCATTTTAGACATCAGAATATGCTCAGTGCAAAACACAGAAATAGAAAAAATGGTCAGTTGTAGAATAGAAATGTGGTATGTTCTTCTGAATGTCTCTCAAGAACTTGCATGTGACTGCCATTGCAGTGTCATCTGGTTTCCCATCTGTTGTGTTTGGGATTGAGCCGTTCGTTCTTCAGACTAGGCCAGTATATGCCCTGGGTTGGTCACAGGCTAGCAGTCCATTCCAGGACTGGCAGCACAATCCAACGGAACTATTGGGCGGCGGAACGAGCACTCTGCCGCCCAAAGCTGTTGCGAACATGTTGTAAAGCATGTTCGCGATGACTCGGGAGTAAGGGTGGCCGGTGCTGGGGCAGTCCGGGCAGCGAGGGAGGGGGGCCACTGGCCGATCCGGCTCAGGGGAGTGGGGATTGTGGCCACCATATCCCTGTTTCCCTGGTGTGGCCTTTACAGGGCCTCCACTTACTTCAGGGCCGAGGAGGCCTTCCCCGGTTTACACCGGGAGAAGGGAATGAACGTCCCCTTTCACCGAATAGACCTCCGGGCCGCTCCAGAGAGGTCCGTAATGGGAATAAGATCTGGCGGGCGGCTGTGGGCTGCCTAACTGGGTGGATAATTAGGCAGGATTGTGCTGTTGGGCTGAAGGGGCAGGGAAAAGTCTAAAAAGCAGTAGACAGCAGATTGTTTGTGGCCATCTGCAGAGAAAGAACCTCAGCAACAAATTCTACTTTTTGTTAAGACCATTCTGCTTACAGAGTCTCATTTTTAAGAGTTCCTGGCACATTACGGCACTTTCCAGGACCAGGCATACTTTGTGTAGTTTACCCTCATGGGTAGAAGGGCTCAGACCATTCTTTGAGAACTGCTTGTTAGAGTATTTGTTCATACAAGGAGCCACCAGTCAGGAATCCTTGAATTTCCCTGGGCCAACCCAGAAACAACTTTTTTTTAAATCATAAGAACCTGCTGGATCAATCCAAGCGCCCATCTAGTCCAGCTTCCTGCATCTCACAGTCGCCCACCAGATGCCTCAGGGACCATTCAAAACAACATGATACCTGTATCTTGTTGCCACTCCCTTGCACCTGGCATTCAGAGATAGGCTATCTCTAAAACCTGAAGGTTGCATATAGTACCTTAGATTAGTATCTTAATAAATGTCTAAATGAGGTGATAGATAGAGCTATATTCACTCACATCAGATGTGACTCTTCAGGTGTCCACATGTTTCAGTGTTCACGCACAATGTTGCTTCTTGTTGTGTCTTACAGAGAGACAATTGCCATTATGACTTTATGGACAGCTCTTCCACATAGTTCGCAGAGGTAAATCTGAGTTTGCCACTAGGTGTATACTCCATAGGGAGCTGAAGCCAATCACAGCTCCCTAACGAGTGTTCCTGTAGGATACATGTCTCTTCAAAGATGTTTGTCACATTCACACTTTTCATTTTGAGGTGTGCACTGCAGACATGTCTGTTGGGCACCTAAAATAGTAAAACATAAAATGGCTTTGAGAGGTGTCATGCTCTTGTTGAGTTGATGTGGTACTACCTGCAAGATTTCTTTTATTCTCTTTCAACTGATTTGTAAAATACGATAATTCAGAAACATAACACTTTCAAAGTGTTAACCACCTGCGAACCTCAGACTTTGAAGTGAAATTGTGCCAACCCCAGTTCTGAAGCTAGCGCTTCCACCGTTTTTAGAAGAAGGGGGAAAGTTGGGTATTTCTCATTACAGTTGCTATTAATATAATTTACTTTTTACTATGTAGGAATTTGAAAAAAAAAAAAACCTCAGTCAGCTGGTATACAGAATTTCAGAATTCTACCTGGGGACCAAATTAGATGTGATGTGGAATCAGTGGCGTCGCTTCGGTAGGGGCGGGGCTGTAAGTATCGCTCTGTCGTAGTCTCTTTACCGAGCGAGCAGGAGGCAGCCCCGCCCCCTCACTGTCGGAGCCAGTCCCCTGAGACTGGCTCCGACAGTGAGGGGGCGGGGCTGCCTCCTGCTCGCTCGGTAAAGAGACTACGACGGAGCGATACTTACAGCCCCGCCCCTACCGAAGTGACGCCACTGTGTGGAATATCCATGTTTGTTTTTTAAACCCAAAGCAGCCATGGGGGGATTTGGTTTAAGACCAAGGGTCAGCATGGTCAGCAGGGGGCATTTAAGCCTTCCTAACCTCAAGTACTTATAGTAGTGAAATCCATGATGTGTTCTTTCAGGATTCTACTCTTTGTACTTCAAGCCCAGATCTCCCTGGTTTACAGGCTACCAGAAGCAGATTAAGCAAACTGGATGATAATTAGCACACAGGTGGGGTTCAAGTCACATCAAAGCCAAGCAGCTGCAGAAAATACTTTTCTTTTTCTTTTTTAAATGACGGTGCCCATGGCAGTGATGGCATTGAAGCCTGTTGTTGTTGCCATAGGTGAAGTATTAGCACTTTCCTGATTTGCTCAGGTGCAAATTTCTTCCAAGGTCTGACTGTCTACCTTGATTAAGAGATGGATATACTGTTCAGACATCCTGAGTGCCACCTTATAATTTTCTTCCTGACACATCAAAGAAATGTTTCTGCTGTGCTAGAAATAGCACAATGTTCTGTTGTTCTTGTTTTTGTTTTAAATTTTCAATTTATTTCCACTTTGCTTATCCAAAAATTTTACATGCACACAGGAAATTCATAAGCATACCCATGTATATATGAAAACATTATGTATGTGATCTTGAGCTGATGTTTGAGTTGTCTAAAACTATGAGTAATATAGTATTGCTCACACTGTAATGTTGATAATTAGAAACATGCTATGAATTTAAATTATAAATCATGGTGGTAATGACATTTTTGTACAATTAAATCAATCCCCATCTTTCTAAATGTCATTCGGTGCTGTTTATCATCTATTGCGTTTCTCAAGTGCAACCATTCCGCCTATATAGATTTTAAGATGTGCACTTTCTATGGAGGCAAACATCCATACAGATGTCATGGCTATTTGCATCCATGGCACATCCAACAGTGGAAATGGGGCTACAACAATGGGGCTGTCATTACACCAGCATCTGAAGACATGCACCATGACCTATGCCATTTACAGCCCAATCCTATCTTTCACCGGCGTAGGGTGTTCAGCGTGGACTGCTTGACCCACGCTGAATCCTATCTGGGGAAGGAGATGGGTCATTTTTTGTCCTGCCCTGCCGTCACATCAGGCAAAAGCTGGAGAATTCAGGCACCTGCAGCTGAAGGAGACATGGAATTGAACTGATATCTTGGCTCGCCTCTGTCTCAACTGCAGTGGACTTTTGATCCCCACAAACCCATTCATTGCACAATCTGACATTAACTGGTTTCCTTTGCTGCCTGGTAGAAAGTTTTGCTGTCCACCACCTGAATCGTCTTGGTGGGCAGCTTTTTCTCCTACCCTAGATGGTTACTTTGGGTTGAGTTTTTTTTATTAGCCAGTATGGTCACATCTGGCAGGTATTTTTATGATGTCTTCCCTTCCTGTTGTTTCCTGTGACTTTTTTTTTTTTGGCTTCTTATGCCATCTCTGTCATCATTGTGATGCTCTGCTGATGTCAGAGCCAGATGTAGGGATTTTGTTGTGCAGGCTGAGTAGATAAGAAGAATCAGAGAGGGAACCAGTATCAATCTCTAGATCAGAAATGTCAAACGTAAGGGCCGCTGGCCGGATGCGGCCCCCCGGAAGCTTTTTATGTGGCCCCCGTGGTGTTTGCCTTGTTTCCTGGTTAGCGCCGGCGGCAGCAGCAGCAAAAGAAAACTCCATTTTCACCATAACAATTGGCCATGTGGCCAGCAGGGGGAGCCGAGGAGGAGGAAATACACAAGGTGAGACTCGCCCAGGGAGAAGCCATGGAAGAAACAGCTCTGGCCTGTAATGACTTCTGTGAAGTGGCTTCATCTCAGCTGTTCTCCAGCCCTTCTCCAGTGACAAATAGCTAAAAGCCAGGTGAGGGGAGGGAAAGATGGAAGGCACTGGGTGCAGGACAGAGAGGGGAGGAGGAGGAGGAGGAAATATAAAGATCCCCGCAGCAAGGGTTGTACAAGCATTAACATTGCCCCCTCCCCCATTTCTACCATGTCTGACCTTGTGCTAATTGTCTCTCAGCCTCAGTGTTACTTAAACCAGGAATTTTAAGTGGTTTCTTTTGTACAGGTAGTTTACCCAGAGCTCTGCAACAGGCTCGCAGGATTGTAGTGTGTGTGGGGTGTGTGTGTGTGTGGTGTGTGTGTGTGTGGGGGTTCCTCAGGTTTGTCAGCTCTAGGCTTTTGAGTACTCCACTACAACAGTGGCGTGTTTTTATTTATATTTTATATAACTAAAGTGCATGTGTGTGTGCACGTGCGGGGGAGAGAGAGAGGTACAATGCTGGCCTTGGACATGTGCCATGGATCCTATGTGGCCCCCGAGACGAAATGAGTTTGACACCCCTGCTCTAGATGGTGGCTGGTTTAGAGAGGCTGGCTGGTGATCCCTTGTGCTTGAATTGCAAAGTCAACCTCAAGGCTTGCCAGCTTGGCGGAGGCAGAGCGGTTCAGCTTCCTCAACCTCTCAGAGTTGGCATGGAGAAGCTTGGGTGATTAGTGTTTTAAAAGTCTATATATTTTCTAGCTTTGACAGTTTTTGTTTCCATACATTGTCTGCAACTATTTGATCACTTAAGGGATTAATCTTTCATCATACTGCTTGTAGAAAAATGCAGGGATTATTTCAGATATGAATACAACATTTTAGAGGGGTCTTTCACTAAATGGCTGGGTGATCATCCACTAACAATATACACTAGCTCCGTTGAAATACTATCTTACATTATTATTAATAATAATAATAATTATTATTATTATTATTAAACAGTATTTATGTACTGCTTTTCAACAAAAAGTTCACAAACAGACAAAATCAAATGATTAAATGGCTCCCTGTTCCAAAAGGGCTCACAATCTAAAAAACAAACAAAACACACACACACACGCACACACACACACACACCACCAGCAACCAGAAAAGACACTGTGCTGGGGTGAACAGGGGGCACTTACTCTCCCTCTGCTAAATAAAAGAGGAGCACCAATTGAAAAAGTGCCTCTTGCCTAGTTAGCAGGCACCAGTTTAGCTTACCAGTCTTAGGCACCATGTATAGTAATTGCTTATTATATTGGATATAATTATATTTTGCAATAGTGTAACATTGCAAAAAGATCTGTTTATGCTGTTTTGATGGAAACAAATGATTTATCCGATGTTGGGAGCTGCCTGTTCTCAATTCAACGGGACAACACTTGGTTTTCAGAAGTTTTGAGGAACCCAACAAAATTGCATTTGCCATTCACCTTTTCTCCCCCTTCTAGCTCTTTCTGCAGAAGTGCGCTTGAGGTTTTACTGAAACGTAACGGTTATTTTTAGTAGAGACAATGAACATTCCAGGAAACTTCATTGACATTTCTTTTTAGGTCATGAAAGAAATGAAAAATGTTGATACTGGTAAACTACTCTCTCCAGAAAGGTCATAGAAAACGAGAGAACATGACCTGCACACTAGATAACATTTAAACAAAACAGTTTTCCTCATAAAAGAGAGAGAGAGAGAGAGAGAGAGAGAGTGTCCGTCCATCCATCATAGAAGTGCCATTTAATATAGTTGAACCAAAGTCCAACAAGTTAAACTAAACTACATGGGGAAGGGAGATGACTCCATGGTTGACACTGCATTGAAGGTTGAAAAGGGAATGCAGGTAACTGGGACTGTGGTGATTGGAAATGCCATTATGAAAGATAAAATGGAGGAGAAACAGAATGGAGAGGTTCTACCATAGCTTCAGGTGTCTCTACATCAGTGTGGGAAGTATGAGGAACAAACAAGATGAACTACAACTGTTGCTTCGGGAAGGTGGGTACAATCTAGTAGGCATTACTAAAACTTGTTGGGATGAAACGTGTGGAATGTGGTAATTGGAAGGTAATAATATTCAAGAGGAACAGACAGAACAGGAAGTATGGAGGAGTAGTGTTATATGTTAAAGAAGTTTACATCTGTAAACTGCTGTTTACAGACACAGCAAGTGGTAATCAGTGTATTTGAATACCATACCACTTGGCATTGATAGCTAATGATAGACCTATCCTCCATGAATTTCTCTAAAGGCCACATGACCACGGAGGCATCTTCAGACAACGCTGGCTCTTCTGCTTTGAAATGGGGATGAGCACCACACCCTAGAGTCGGACACGACTGGACTCAATTGTCAGGGGTCACCTTTACCTTTTAAAGCCAGTACTTAGCAGTGAATTCCATGGCAATGACATGTAAATTGTTTGTTTATTCTTTTGTATTATTATTGAGAGGATTTACATCCCACTATTCAGGTGCTGGCTTCCCAGAGTGGCAAACATAACATTTCATTCAAAAGACCCACATTACAATAGTTAATTCATATGAAAATGTACATGTCACAGCAGGAGGTGCTACTTTCAGATAATATGAAAACTGATTATGTGTTGCATAAAGTTCATCAGTTGAGACTCCTGCCAGTTTCATTGGATGACCCTGGGTTCCAATGCAATGAGAGGGAATAAAACTTCTAATTTAAAAAGCCCCAAACGCTATAAGCTTTCCTCACAGGGAAAGTGCTTCAAACCCCTCCTCACTTTGCTTGTCCTCTACTGCATCTTTTCCAACTCTATAATATATATGATTTATTCTTTTTTTAAGATGGGCCAACCAGAACTGTATACACAGTATTCCAAATGTAGCCACATCATGATAAGGGGGACAGTGTGCCTACATCTTTAAAGGCTAAACCATTGTAGAGAAGAGGGAATTTGAGCAGGTGCAGCTCATCAGGGAAGGGTGCAACAAGCTGCACCTGCCCAAATTCCCTCTTCTAAATAATGGTTTACACCTTTAAAGAAATAGGCACCCTGTCCCCCTTTGGATATGGTCAGTCTAGTATTAAATAATACTGTTTTTTTTAATGTTCTTTCCTAATAAAGTCACAGCACACAGTATATCTTTTTACAGCTGTCACATAGCAAGTTGATATTTTCATTGAATTACCTGTCGTAACTCCAAGATTGTTCCAAGCTCTGTCCTCCATGACTCCAACATAGTTAGAAGCTGTCAAGTCAGTCCTTATCAGTGTACTTGGCTTAGATATCATTCTGTATTTAATACTGATCTACCTGGTAAGTTCTTGTTGTCCTTTGATGCAGCAAAAGCAAGGAACTGCCATGTTTTCTTCCTGTCTTTCAGCCCGATCCTGCACAAAGATAGGTGGCTGGCCTAAAGGGCCGGGCACAGTATTCAGCGCCCTTCCCAGGCTGCACAGACACGGCCCGGAAACACCTTGGGAGAAGGGGACATTCATCCCCTTCCCTGGGTGTAAGGCTGCCCAGCCCCAGTAGGCCTCCTTGGATGCACTTCGGCTCTGGAGCCGGCGTACATCCGGGGCAGCAGGGTAAGGTTGGCCCAGTCCGGGAACAGGAGCGAGATATCGGCAGAGCACACTGCTGAAATCCCTGCCCCCTCCCAGCTCAACTGCCCCTTCCCCCCACCCTTGCACCGACCGGTGCAGGACTTACATGCTGGGTCCGGGGTGGTGGCGGAGGAAGGGCCAGCGGCCCTGACTGGGTCTCAAAAACATGGTCTATGGCACGTTTACAACACCTGACGCCTGCGGAGCATGTGCTCTGCAGGCAGAAAATTGCGCAGTTAATGTTTAAGACCATACTATTTGCAAATCGGCTCTTCAGGTAAGTTATCCATAAGAAAAACAGGTGAATTTTTGTAGAAATATTCATGGCAGTCCTAAAAATAATTGTTGTAAATCCCATTTGGAACAAGGAACCATTTTCTAATTCCTAGTTGGCTCTGCAGCTTGCTGGTGCCATCCCCATCTGTAGACAATTGTATTTTATAAAATTGTGTGGCAGAGTGCTTTAATCTGATCCTTGAGATTTCCCTTGTCCCCTGTGAAATGTAGATATGGCATAACATACGTACTGTGACTTGTGCATGAGGATAATCTCACATAGTAGCTTTGATATCTGTTCTAGACCTGTAATGGTAGGGCTAAGATTGACATTCTCAAGCTGAACTAAATAGTATTTCAATGTACTATGGAAACTTTCATGGCTTGGTACAATTTGTAATGAAGCAGGCATTATGGGTTTTCTAGCCATGTTTATTATTTGAGAAATAAAACTAAAATCGTACTGTCTTCTTAAGAGATTTATCTCACACACACACTCTGGAGATGTGCGTAGAGGCGAAGATGAGTCTTTATTTCTCCTACCAACGTTTCATCCCACACGAGGGACCTTGTCAAGGTAATTCAGCATAACACTGCTGGATGACACTGAGAACATGGAGCTCTTGCTAGCATATGCCAGTAAAAGCCATGGCAACCGTTAACTGACAACGGAATCATCAACCTCTGCTCTATTCCTCCTAGGCTGCAAATATGCTCTTTTCAGGATAGGTAGCCAGATTTTATTGGCAAATGACAGCTCTTGCTGTCTATTCAGAAGACTTGCAGGTTTCCTTTGGGAGATTGAAATAGCCTCCAGATTTAGTCTTCGTTTTAGACTGGCTTCCGAAAACAACGAACGGACCTGCTCAAAAGCAATTTGGTGGCCTAATGGTTATCAGTTGCAGCAAATTAACAAATGCTGGGAGAGACAAGTTAAAAAGAAAAACTATATCCCTAAGCCGGGAGAGAATAATGAAAAAGAGGAGGAAGCTGACAACGAGAAACTATGGTTATCATTGCCTTTCCTACAAGGAACCACGGACAAAATAGCGAGAGTGATGAGAAAATATGGGATCAGGACTTTATTTGCTCCTACAACTAAGATAGAGCAAATACTAAGAAATCCCAAAGATCAAAGACCTACGTTAATGAACCCAGGAGTCTATGAAATAAAATGCGGTTGTGGTCGTGCTTACATTGGAAATACAATGAGACCTATTAAAGTAAGAGTACAAGAACACCAGAGAGCGGTAAAATTGTCACAAGGAGAAAAATCTGCTGTGGCAGCGCACGCCCTGGAATCTGGCCACCAAATTGCTTTTGAGCAGGTCCGTTCGTTGTTTTCGGAAGCCAGTCTAAAACGAAGACTAAATCTGGAGGCTATTTCAATCTCCCAAAGGAAACCTGCAAGTCTTCTGAATAGACAGCAAGAGCTGTCATTTGCCAATAAAATCTGGCTACCTATCCTGAAAAGAGCATATTTGCAGCCTAGGAGGAATAGAGCAGAGGTTGATGATTCCGTTGTCAGTTAACGGTTGCCATGGCTTTTACTGGCATATGCTAGCAAGAGCTCCATGTTCTCAGTGTCATCCAGCAGTGTTATGCTGAATTACCTTGACAAGGTCCCTCGTGTGGGATGAAACGTTGGTAGGAGAAATAAAGACTCATCTTCGCCTCTACGCACATCTCCAGAGTGTGTGTGTGAGATAAATCTCTTAAGAAGACAGTACGATTTTAGTTTTATTTCTCAAATAATAAACATGGCTAGAAAACCCATAATGCCTGCTTCATTATAAATAGTATTTATTTCTGGCACAACAGGACTTATGATTGGGCTACTTCTGAGTAGACGTGCAAAAGACAGTGCTTTGAGTTTAGTAACAAATGAATGTGTACACTTTTCCATGAGTATTTTGTACACTTTTCCATGAATATTTTGTAATCTCTGAACTGGTTCCTACATTCATTCAACATATCTACAGCAAAGTTCCCCTCACTCAGTAGTAAATGGTGTTACTACTAACAAGGCGATTCACGTTGCTAATACTCTGTAGTCTTTGTAAATGCAAGCCAGCTGCAGAATCCTCCCTACCCAAATGAATCAAATTGTCTGGCATTCGGGCAACCTGTTATGCACAAAATAACCCAAGTGAGGTAAAGAGCATGTTTTAGAAATGAGTTGATGATGCAAAAAGCCAAATATTCCCAAAGGGTGCAAAATGGCAGATGGTATGATATGGGCATGAATCATCTGCATTCTAAGCACTAATCTTAAGGATAGTAATTAATTTATTTACCGTTAAGGATTGGTGGCGAATGCTTCATACAGCTCCTGCTACTGTCAATCTCCAAATAGGTCATAATAAATAGACACATCAAAGAGAGAATATATATATAAAAGTTAAATCTAGTGTGCGAGAGCTTTCAGATGCTTAGATATACATAATTCATCTTTCTGGTAGAGTTTCCATAGCAATGTAAAATGCTATTGATATTAACATACACTAGACTTATCTTACCAACAGTTACAAAATGCAATACAGCTATTCAACATGAGATGCAAAATAGATCGTGTCTTGTGTGATTTAATATATTTTTTAAAAGTCTATAAAGATAATTAGATATTTACAAATATCTAAATTTTAAACAGCTCCCAACTGATCTTGCATTTGTACTTCATGTCAGTCAGTAACAAACTATCACGTGCCATTGCATGGAGCTGCGATGAAGGAAGAGCTTCTTGGCCTGGCCCTGTCATTGGACATCTTGGTCCACTGAAACGCAATATGATGGTGGATCCTGTTGTGAGGGAAACGTATGTGTATACTAACAAAGACAGCATGCTGTTTCGAGTTTTTATGTTGCATTAATAAAGTAAAAAAAATTGTTTAATAGATGTACAGTGCAATCCTATCCAACTTACACCCACTGGCGTCACTACAGGGGGGGGCGGAGCTGTAAGTTCTTCCGTGATTGGAGCCGCCATTACACGGAAGAACGAAGTGCCCCGCCCCCGCACCTTCCGACTCATTCAAAGCAGTGAAAACAATGCGCAGGGAGTCTCCTACACATTGTTTTCACTGCTTTGAATGGGTCGGAAGGCGCGGGGGCGGGGCACTTCGTTCTTCCGTGTAATGGAGGCTCCAATCACGGAAGTGCCCTGCCCCCGCGCCTTCTGACCCATTCAAAGCAGTGAAAACAATGCGTAGGAGACTCCCTGCGCGTTGTTTTCACTGCTTTGAATGGGTCGGAAGGCGCTGGGGCGGGGCGCTTCGTTCTTCCGTGTAACGGAGGCTCCGATCACGGAAGAACTTACAGCTCCGCCCCCCCATAATGACACCAGTGCTTACACCACCGGTGTAACCAGCGGTGCAGTGAGAACGGGAGGCCCCAGAACAGAAAAGGGATTTAAATCCCCTTTAAATCCCCCTTTGGAGGGGATTTGAATCCCCTTTCAATTCTGGGGCCTCCCGTTCTCGCTGCACCGCTGGTTACACCGGTGGTGTAAGTTGGATAGGATTGCACTGTTTATATCTTACATTATATGGGGGGGGGGGGACACAAGAGTCCTTGAAAAAGAGAAGCAGGTTAACTGAACTTCATTGAGTTAGGCTGAAATCCTATCCACACTTATGTTAGTGAGTCTTGCTGCTGAGTAGACATGCAAACTATTGTGCTCTCTCTCTCTATTCACACACCCCATCCAGTCTTCCATTTATTTGTACATTTTATACCCAGAGAATCTTTATTTATTATTTAAATATACACAAACTATTGACCACATGCTTTGCATCGTGATATTTGCTTCCACTCCATGGCATGGCACAATTAATCATAATTTGAATAAGCATGGCATCTTCATTAAAACCCTACTGTCTTCTTTCTAAGAAGAACCAGTCCATTAATATTGTCCCAGACCAGTCAGACGACTTACAGGTAAATAATAACCAGAAAACTGAAACATGGTAACAGATTTGTCTCTTTATCAAACTATCCTTTTCAGTGGCAATCATTTGTCATTCCTGGAACAAATTGTCTCTGTCTTGGCTGACCATTGGGGCTTGCTGCAGATCAGCTGTATTTGTTTTTATTATAGAAAAGTTCAGAAGATAGAAATGTGATTTAAAGCCCCTTCTTCATCCTTCACTTTGAAGAAGAGTCAGACTGACAGACAGCTGGCTGAACATTTATCTTCCCCCCCCCACCTCTCTTCCATTGTTTTTTTTTTCTGTCCAGTTCTCATAATACTGACTTGAAAACTGGACTGAATGTATTGAAGTGGTGTGTGTGTGTGTGTGTGTGTGTGTGTGTGTGTGTGTGTGTGTGTGTGTGTGTGTGTGTGTGTGTGTGTGTGTGTGTGTGTTTACTGAAATGTAAGTGTGTAAATAGAATTATTTCAAAATGCAAAAAAAGTAAACAAACAACCACCACCACCACCCAACCCCAAACTCCCAACTCTGAAGCTTCTATAGCAGGCGTGGCCAAACTTGCTTCATGTAAGAGCCACATATGATAAATTTCAGATGCTTGAGAGCCACAATATTTAAGAAGCATTTAAACTCTTTACACACCATTAACATTAAACTTATGTTTTAATCCAGTGGACTCTCAGTT
This sequence comes from Plestiodon gilberti rubricaudatus, assembly GCA_026170595.1. Classification (NCBI taxonomy): domain Eukaryota; kingdom Metazoa; phylum Chordata; class Lepidosauria; order Squamata; family Scincidae; genus Plestiodon; species Plestiodon gilberti. The sequence continues at coordinate 249,590,355 of JANXHW010000001.1, read as the reverse complement.
TACACCTAGTAAATAATCATAAAGCTTTAAACTTTCTTATTTAGCTTTTATATTAATTGTGCTGCAAAAAGGGATTCGGCCAACATATTTCCGAGAGCTGCACATTATACGTGAAAGAACCGCATGTGGCTCAGGAGCCGCAGTTTGGCCACCCCTGTTCTATACCATATGGCTGTTTAGCTGCACAGAGACTTCTGCTCATACAAATATTACAAGTTTGAGACTATTCAGATATAAGTATTTTATTGCTGACCAATAATGTAAAATTTGCATTGCTCTCAGGCAACTAGATATTGGGAATGTGTGGCTACCACTGATGAGATACCACACTTCACACTCAGAGTTTCCTTCCATTTCTCTCTCCTGCCCCACACCCTATGGTAGCCAATGAGGTAGTAGAACAAGAGTGGGGAAATATGAGTGATTGTCACATCCTTAATTTTATTAAAAAAAGCTTTCAACGGGTCTACAGACCACTAAAAAGATAAAACCAAATCTTACATTTAGCCCCAGTCACATAGGGCTTCCTCAGAGTAACAGAATGCCTGTGCTAGGGCAGAAGATGAAACAAAAGGCTCTGGAGTAGAGCTAGCAGACAGCAAAGGTGTTTTATAACCAGTCAAGTACGGTGATTGAAATCAGCTGTGTAGGCTCCATGGCCTAGCGACGCTACAGCAGCCACATTCAGACTGTATGGGGAAATCTCAGTTTTTTGTCTAGTACTTAAGGTTCACCCAGTCTTTTTCAGCAGAAAAAAGTAACTTGAAACCCCCATTCACTTCTTTAATTACAGTGGAAAACTTAATAGGTTAACAAAAGCATTGACATGTTTGTTATATCAGTTCAGTTATCTGCAACCCACAATTTCCATTCTCTCCACAAGCTTAATTTTATAATCTGTCCTCCGCCCCCAAAACACACATAGGCAGTCAAAGCAGGAAAGAGGAACAGAAGGGCTTGTTATGTTCAGATGGTTCGCGATAATTGTAGAGTTGTCCTTGCAGGCAGAAACTTGCACTGTTCTGCAGACAGTCAGAGACTGGATTTTATGGTTCTTTCAGTAATGTGAAAAATGGAAAATAGGTGGAGTTTACCTGGTAAGGTCCGCCTCTTCCTCCAGGCAATAGAGTTGCCCATTGCAAAGGAAGGGCTTTTCTAAAAGACATGTTTAAGCTAACATAGTGCTTCCAGCTGAACCCCTCTGTTGTCATTAATTGCTGACTGTTCTGACTGGTCAGCTGATATTCAGCAGGCTAAAAATCTACAGACTGACCAGTATTTTATAGTGAGTGAGAAATGGATGTACAGTATATAACAAAAGGTAGGACTAGACATGGGCCTGCCACAGAAAATGGCAGCCTCATGCTTGCATTCTTTCCACCGCACAGGGAAACAAGGTCAGGAAAATGATTGTGTGGTATCACAACATGTGCAAGCATGTAAATACAAAAATCTTTACTGAAATATACAACTTTAAAACAAGTGTATGTGGATAATGTAAGGGAAGAAGTGGTTGTAATACTGATTATGGGATTGCCATTGACAAAAGCTACCACATTTGCAGTGTCCCCTTCTCTCCTTATGTGCATGTCTCCATCCATATGCAAACCAACAGTGGGCCAGTTCAGACAATGCTTAACTGACCTGCCTGCTTAAAACACGACTAAGAATCAACACATAATGAGCGCAGGCACCTTGCCCCTTACCCTTGTACCCAGCACAGCCAATTAATCATATGGGGGATGGTTTGTCTGAACTGTCCATTTATACGCAGTTCAAATACTTTAAAATGGCATTTGAACCACACCTCGAGTGGTGGTATGAATGAACCGCTCTTCTCACTATAAACAACGGTGCCTTGGCACGCCAGGGGGGGACCAGGATCTGCATGCTCGCATGACATTCATGTGCATAATCATATGGAATGGAGCAGCTGGCAAAATATCATCTGAAGTGAACCACTGTGAAGTATGTGCAGGAAAATGTACAATGCGGGGATATGAAGGCTCACTAAATGTTGTGGGAAGAGAAGGGGATATGAGATGGGGGTTGCTGCTCTTGATAGGTCATCAGGACATTTTTGTCCACCCTGAGCAAACGTATTATGCTCCAGTGTGGACTCTGTTAGCGCAATCCTAGCCAACTTTCCAGCACTGGTGTAGCTGTTCCAACAGGGCTCACACTGCATTTTGCAGTGCAGGGGCAGTCATGGAGGCATCTTCAAGGTGAGGGAACATTTGTTCCCTTACCTCGGGGCTGCATTGTGGCGGCACCAGCGCTGGAAAGTTGGTTAGGATTGTGCTGATAGTCAGTTAAATAAAAGTATGCCAGATCTGCTACCCAACTGTAATAGCTACATATGATTTGATATGATTTGTTGCAGTGAAACTTGTGAGCCTTACAGTGAGCTATCATCAAGATAACAAGTTCTTGTAAACAGAAAACAAAATAAAAATAAAGTGAAAAAATACTTCCTATCAAGGTTGTCCATATGAGATTTTCCTTTTACAGCATTTCTTTACAATGACCTCAATCAGTTCCTATGCCATTCAGGGCAACTGTACTGTATTTCCTTAGCTACTCATCAAACTGATATCTTTGAGTTTAAGCTGCAGCTAACAGTCAAGTTTAAAGTTGTGATTCCAAACATGCTATCACTTGGTAACTCAGGAGAACACAAAAAGACCATCATCGAAGAACCTGAATCCTTATTGCTACTCAAAAGAAATTCCAAATTTTATAGCAGTTTAATTGTGTACAGAATTAGCCTCATTTCTAAAACTAATCATTGAATTACTACACATCAATCAAAACAAATTATACATGCTTAGACCATCTTGCAAGTGGCAGAGATCTTCTGATGTTCTTTTTATTTCCTGGGACCAAAAAACTTTTTGCCAATTGTCTATGTCAGTGGTGGCATTTTATAACTTAAATAAACGTTTACTTTTTTTTTTAAGTAAGGGTGAGCACTTGTGGATTCCTTGTTTGCTAAAGGGGTCTGCTGTTACTCGAGACCATCATTCTCTGCATTTTACATCCTTTCCTGCTATGACACTTGAACTGTCTCTTCTCGACTGGTGTGGGGAAGAAGCCATAAATAAAACAATAGCCCATTATAAATTAGAGGTGCTTTTTCGAGGTCTATTGTATTGAATTGAGTCAGAATTTCAAAGAGCTTCATATCCTGGTGGATGCAGAGGTATCCACAGGATGTCCAAATGTCCTTACAATCAGTGTACTGCAAAAACAACTTGTTTTGCTACACTGATTGTAAGGACATTTGGAAAAGTTGTCATCCTGCCTGTTGCTCGGTTAAAAAGCATTCAAGGACAATCCAGTGAGAAATTCACGTCTCCTTGGTAACAGTCTTCACCACACTAGCAAGGCCTGTAAAACACTAGAGTTCTATTCAGAATCTCAGACGACGTCCTCTCCTGATATGAACAAATATGTGAGGAATAAATGGGAGCACGCTGGCTAGGCATGCCTCTGATGAGTCCATGATCTGCACAGCTCTGGAAAACACGTGCTTGGTGTTTGTCCGAAAGGAGAATTGCTGAATGTGTGGAGGTTTCCTCTGTGTAATTTAGAACCCTGGCTGGACAACCCCACCCCACATTCACCATGTCCGAGGTGTGGCCAGTGGTGTATCAGAGGCCTGCCTAGCAGCACTCCTCGTTTTCCTTCCGCAAGGGGGAATTCCGAACCATGCCTTTAGCACAAGGTTCGGGCTTTGCTAGGCCGCTCCATGAACGCATGGGAGGGGAATTTAACCACCCCCTCAGATTGAGTGGTAATTGGGAGTGTGGGCAGTGCCTAAGAAGGGTTTATCTTCCTGATTCCGGCCACACTCCTTCCTGTTTCCCCCTCTGCGCCAGCCTGAATAGGGGTTATAGGACTTGTAATACTGGATTCTAAAAGGTATGGCTATGTAACACTTTGAGGCAGACTTGATTTGTTCTTTACTATCACTCTTCCATTTCTTGGAATCTGAAAATTTATGCAAGTATTTCTGCAGTTACAGTATTTACATCTAGAGAGAGAGAGATCAACACAACTGACAAAATGTGTTTAAAGACAGAATTCGATGTATGATGAGAGACACTGTGTAAATAGTGTGACTGCTTTGCTATCCCACTTTGTTTGCCTGCTCCGGGGAAAATGCCCATTGGCGTTTCCAGGATAAATTTTGGAGGCCAGCCCTACAACTATCTTAGAGAAAGTAAATTGCCTTGAGCTGTGCTTCTGATTGCAGAAGCGCAAGAACACTGTGTCTTGACCTACATTTATGTGTATTTAATTTTGTAGCTGAAGATAGCCTAACATTTCTTCTCTTCAAAAGTGTCAGCAAATATTTATCTCATCTAGTAGTGAACCAATGTAAATAAGAGAGTGTGAGAAGAAGTTGAAATATGTAACACATCAACCAGCCTAATGTTTAAGCAACATTTCCTGAAACAAAAACGCTCGAGAGTTATTTTTAATGGTGGACTCTTATGTGAACTTAGTTACTCATAAGATGAAAAGTAGCGCGTGCTGCAATGGGCCTCCTCGGATGCGTGCCAGCTCTTTAGCTGGCGTACAATAGGGAGGCTGTGTAAGGCCAGCCCTGGCTGCGACAGGTTATAGTATATTGGCACAACTCAGTGCCAATATCCCAGCCCCCTCCCAGCCTGGGCTGGCCAGTGGCCCCCTCCCTCGCTGTCCCTGCGCCAACCGGTGCGGGACTCACCTGACGCGGCTGGTGTGGAGTCGTTCTGGTGGCAGAGTGAGCTGAGCCGGCCTCGACGCCAGTGCCGCTTACTCATAAGGAGCTGCAAACATGGTTTATGGCATGTTTGCGACTCCTTAGGCTGACTAATTCTACGCTGAATTGGGCTGCCTGTGAGATAGCGGTGCACATTTCTGCGGGCACACATGCCCTATGGTAGGTGCCACCCCCCCTTTTAACAGTCAGTCCTGGCGGGATATGGTTCATGGGATCACGAAGGGTCGGATACGACTTTTATTCTCTTAAATATCTTAATGCCTTTCAAAACTATGTAACCGTATTTCAATTCTTTAATCATTCTATATTTACAGGCTTGTGTCTGTGTGAGTACAAAGGAGCTAATCCATCTCCGAGTCCTCCCAATCTCCAGGGACTCAAGGTTCTGGTTTGCTTCAGTAGTATGACTGAGTGACCCAAGCTGAATTTAGATGGATTAGCTCCTTTGTACTCACACAGACACAAGCCTGTAAATATAGAATGATTAAAGAATTGAAATACGGCTACATAGTTTTGAAAGGCATGAAGATATTTAAAAGGCATTAAGATATTTAAGAGAATAAAATACCGTACATATACCTACAGTACTCAAACAATAAAGCTAAACTTCTAGACTTATTCCTAGCGCTCACCTAGACATCCCAAATCCTAAGCATTGGCAAACCTTCCACCTGTTGTAATAGCAGCAATATGGACAGCTGCTTCTCACAGCTGCTTCAAAATGGCTTCTGGTATACAGGATGGACTCAGACCTAGCCAGTGATTTTACCATGTTCATCATAGGGAGGGCAGAAAAATTGGAGATAAGGTCCAGTGTGCATGACTGACATCAAATTCACTCCTTCCTCTCCTGACATGCTCTCAGTTCCTCCCCCAAAATGCACCGTGGCTCCCCCTCCCCTCCCACGACCAGCCTCACTGCCAGCTTACCAATGCCTGTGGAGCTTCCCGGGACTGCTGCTATGCACGCAGCGCCTCTTGCCGTTTATTGCAGCAGGCCAGCAGCATGCAACAGCAACCTGGCTTTTGCGCCACCATAAAGCACCTTGCGTTTTCCAGCAACTCAAGGCCCCAGTACGACTGGGGCCTTATTGTTCTTCAAAATGAATTTTGAAATGTTTGTTGGGGAACGAGAACTCTCATACCTCATGGATTTCTTCTTGTATCATATCACAGTGAAATGTTGGCTTTCTGTGGCCTTGGCAGAGCCTTAAAATTGAGTATTTTTAGTAATTGAGCCATTGCCAATTCATTGTATAAGCATTCTACACTGTTCATTCAATGAAGTCAAGTCAATGAACCCCAAGTCTGCACTCTTGTTGATGACAGTAGTTTTAAATTAAATGTGAAAGTTGCGTTTCTGTTCTCATTTGTGATTTGTATTATTCTGCAATTACTTTAAAACATCCAGTTTTCAAACCAAATGTGTTTTGGGCACTCTGTTGTTCACTATGTACAGTTCTTGACCTCTGATCAATATGCTTGGGTAGGGAGTCTCAAGAAAATACATTATTTTATTCTGAACTTAGTGCTAGAAGCCCATTATTATGCTATAGAACAGCATGAAGAGGGATTGATAACTTCACACCACATGCCTTCCATTATTCCATGTACAAAACATCATCAAGTAAACAAAGGCCTTAATAAGACTTTGGGTAATCATGGAAGCTTTGAGTTAAAAAAAAAGCGGAACACACTTCACATTTTGCACTCATCTCCATAAATATAGAGAGCCATTCAGCTTACTGCTATGTCCACAAGCTGTGTGTTGTTGCCTTCCTGCTTTGAAAATGGAATTACTGTGAAAGTTAAAGGGTTTGCCCTTTCATTGTTGACAGCTATCACTATGGTTGCATGAGTGTTCTCCATGGTTCAGACTGATAACTCTTCAGGATTTCACTTAAAAAGAACAAAGCTAACAAATTTTATGACCATGGAGAATAAATGAGGAGGTATTGCTTCTCAGGAGTGTTTTTTTTTTTAAATCCAAACATGATCAGTTTAATGTTTTGTGATATCTCTATAGCAAATGGGTGCTTAGTTCTTCCTGGTAAGAGAGAGGTAGCATTGGGGGTCTTAAAAGAAGTCACTGTTTCTCTGCTAAATCTGTCTCAGAAAGACATCATAATGTTAAAATGCAACCCTAGGTTCTATGGAAAAAGGTGTGTGTGTGGTATCCCAATATGTGTTGAAAGAAGTTCCTCTTTTCCCATATCAGCACCCGATCGCTCCTGAAAATTACCTCTCTTGAGGAGCAGGAGATCATTTTGAGCAGGATAGGATGTGGCATAGGACAGTACCGGGGTGGGGGGGGAAGAAGAGAAGAATAGCATACCTTATTCCCCCAAAATCCACTGCCCAGCTGCTGCTGGGCTGTTGCCCCCTTCTAGCCCGTTTAACTGGTTGTGTGTGTGAGGGGGCAATCTGCAGTGTGGCACAGTCCCTACCCACCCCCTCCAGCTCTGGCAAAACCTTCAATCTCCATGCCATCCTGATTCAAATGAATACAGTATAAAGAGTAGAGCATGCTAGGTTCTCAGCATGTTCAACTCTTCCTGTTTATTTGAAACAGGACAGTGGAGAGCAGGGCGGGGGGGCGCAGATCAAGGCTGGGAAGGGGCAGTCTTGGTAGCAGTGATGTTGATGATACCTGTGACGGAGGCCACCCTACCCTCACAGCTCCAACCATAAGGGAAGGGGGTGATCTCCTGAGTTCCACTCCAACAGAACCCCCAAACAACATCCCCAACAAGGGAGGATACATTTGCTGCCACCACCTGAGGAATTACGGTAGGCCACGCCACCCAGGAACTGCCTCCAAGATAGTTGCTTTGGGGTACCAGCTCCAACCGGTCCGCAAACACAACCCACGTAAGTTATCAACACAGCTCCAACCGTGTGCTGGATAGTCTTAGTGAAACAGCTCCAACTGCTTGGTTCATCCAGGTAACATACCAAGCGTCAGGCAGGGGTAAGATCCATCCAATTCAATAAACACACCCGATGTAAAAATATGTAGGTGTTTTATTTAAGCTATGCCAGCATAGAAGGCAGAATAACTGCACATAGACATAATGTTGACAGACACGATACATTTAGGGTACAAAAACAACAAATGCTGTCCTCCTCAGGCTAGACTGATTTCCCTCACTCACCCAGAAGTATACTTTGATGATAAACCAACCTGGTCCAAGCCCAGCAAAGGAGTAGGCCAGACTCATGATGTTAAGGCATATTGTTCTTCATAGGGTTGAATGCAGCATGGCACTCACATGCAGATGATGTTCACCAAGAGACAGCTACAAAGAAGACTGACCACTCCCCTTAGGGTTCACTTACTTATACCTTTTGGGGTCTCCAAAGATGGACACACTGTGTTATCCAATGAAGGGGGAGAGGTAGGACCTCCTGTGGTGAATGACTTGGCATTTTCTGGCTTACTTCCTGTGGCTAAGCAGTCACAGGTGCACCCAGTAACAAGCTGACTAGCTGCCAAGGTCTCAAGCTAAGAGCTCTTGTTATGCATTCCAAATCTACTGCAGCTGGTTATCTTCCTGAGAACCGTTGCTGCTGCCCATCTCCAAGGACAAATGCAAATTCTTCCTTGGATGAAACTATCAGAACTATAACTCAAAGGGCAGAAGCACAAATTTGCTTTTTCACTACAATACCCTATCCCCCCTTCTTGGCTTTGATCTGCCTTCCCGGGTCCACTCAGACTTGCATCATTAAAATCGCTGGCGCAGATCTGAGTAGACCCAGCGGGACAGCAAGGGTTTACTCCCAGACAAGGGACCAAATTTTCCCTTACTCAGAGGAGACCTCTAGGACTCCTCCCCCCTCGCAGAATGCAGCATGTGCTCCGGTGGTGCAACTGCATCAGCCAGGGGTGGGTGGGTTTGATAGAATCGAACTGTTAGTCATATTCACTAAATATCAAGGCTTGGCATGATGGAAAACTATAGGCTCCAGTAAACTAGGCTCTAATGAACAGTACTTCTTTTTTAAGGCTCTTACAAGAGGAAAGTTCTGAGTGTTCTTTATAAACTTTTAAGATAGCACTGTATCATTGCACAACTTTGTGCAATGGGGCCTCTTGTATGGGTGTCTTCCTGTAACACACTGCTATCCTAAGAGATCACTTGTTTTATGAGAGACACCTATGAGGTTGCACCACTTGCTGATACATGCTGCATTGAATTGAGATATCAGTTGATCAAGGGCTCTCTGTGAAAGTATGCAGACAAACAGCAGTTTTGGAATGGTTTTTGCATTCCTCTGTTCCTCCTCCTGAGAATATCAATGCTCTTCATAAAATATATATTTTATGGAGAATGAACCAATATTAGTAAATTCTCTCTCTCTCTCTCTCTCTCTCTCTCTCTCTCTCTCTGCTTCAATTAAGGTTGAACCCTGAATGGCTTGGGTCTAGGGTTGCTGACCCTCCAAGACTGATCTGGAGTCTCCAGAATCCAGCGTCAATCTCTGAAGCAGTTCTGGAAATGTAATTGAACTTTCCTAGTTTAATAAAATGCTGTCATAACGAGGGGAAAATTCTCCATGAATAGGTTCAGTAAAAACTGACAACCCTAATCTTCTAACTTAAAAGAAGCCCAACTTCCAACCACCACACCCCATACACACCTCCCACAAGCACACCCCACACAGATTCTGACAATTCAAACAAATTCCAGGATAAATAATCCATGTTTCATGTCCAATAACATATTATCTATTCAAATGCTTAATGATCTTTATAATGCATACAGGTGGGAGAAAACGGTTTAATTTTTTTTTGCACATTTCAGTGTTTAACCAAAATGAAATACAGAAAATGGTGTTGTGTTTTTATTCCATTTTTTCCCATTTTTATCAATTGTAACTTCTTTAAAGGTGTACTAGGTAGGTGATATATGTTGTATAAATTGTACAGTGTCAGCAGATGAAGAATGATGCAAAATTACATGGTTTTATTTTTTTCACAGATTTTTTTTTTAGCAGAAAGTGGTGTTACCTGAGCACCCCCCAATGATCACAACAGACAGAGACTTGGATTAAGGGTGACCTTAATCGTGACCTGCCACACGGGGGGGGTTAGCCTAGAGCTTACGTGCGGGCCGGGTAGATAAGATAAGCAATTGGTGTACATTTGGAGGTAAGCAAGGTCAAGGGGTGAGCCAGAACCGCTCAGATGGTGCCGGACTGGATCGATGAGGCTGGCTGGCAAGCCCCTTGATTGGATCAGCAAAGACAACCATACGGCTTGGCCTGGGGGAGTCTGCGCGGTCCAGCTGCCTCGACCCATCGGGTCGGCTGTGATAGGCTTTCTCAGTCTATGACTGAGGATAGCTTGGAGTCAGAATGTTACGCCCAAGGGTAACTCGGGGGAGGCAGACGGCTAGGTGCCGTTTCCCCCAATTCTAGGCCCGCACGTTGTTTGGGGGTTATATATATTCCCTGCTGCAGTTTTCACATGTTGTTCAGTTAATAAAGTTACCCTTAATCCATGTCTCTGTCTGTTGTGATCATTGGGGGGTGCTCAGGTAAAGGGGGTGACGCACCTTGTAGCATCTCCCACTGTTGCCTGGCCCCGTCCAGCAGCAGCAGATGGAGGCTTGCTATCCCGGGCTCTTCTGGGAACGTTGGAGTGGGAGGGGCCAACTGCACTCTCGGGAGCGTCATGCTGCCCGAACGTGTTCAGTCGGCGGATGAAGAATGATGCAAAATTACATGGTTTTATTTTTTTCACAGATTTTTTTTTAGCAGAAAGTGGTGTTATGTGTTTTTCATTATCACTATGTTCTTCTGCTCCTAGTAATGCATATTTCCTGCTTGAGTGTTTTTGAGATGGTTCGCAATGGAGGAGTCATAATCCTGCCTATCTATGATATCGCATTCAAACCCTTCCTTGCTCCCAGAAAAAAAACAGCTGAAGTATGATGATGACATAGGATTTTTAGAAGGAAAACTCTCACAAATGGACTAGGAACAGGAGTTATGTGACACAGCTGAGGCTGAATTTGTGACAAAACCTTTGCTTCTTCTGGGGTATGAGGAAAGGTTTTCCTTATGAGGAAAGGCTACAGCGTCTGGGGCTTTTCAGCCTAGAAAAAAGGCGCATGAGGGGGGACATGATTGAGACTTATAAAATTATGCATGGGATGGAGAGAGTGGATAGAGGGAAATTCTTCTCCCTCTCGCACAACACCAGAACCAGGGGACATGTACTAAAATTGAGTGGAGGGAGAGTTAGAACAGACAAAAGAAAATATTTCTTTACCCAGCGTGTAATTCATCTGTGGAACTCCTTGCCACAAGATGTGGTGATGGCATCTGGCCTAGATGCCTTTAAAAGGGGTTTGGACAGATTCATGGAGGAAAAGACCATCACAGGTTACAAGCCATAAGCAACCTCCTGGTTTTTAGAAGTGGGTTTTCTCTGTGCCAGGTGCAAGGGAGTGTCAACGAGAAACAGGTTATCTTGTTGTCTTGTGCTCCCTGAGGCATCTGGTGGGGCCACTGTGTGACACAGGAAGCTGGACTAGATGGGCTTTTGGCCTGATCCAGCAGGGCTCTTCTTATGTTCTTATGGTATTCAACTTCCTTTGTGAAGGTAAATTGTTCCGTCATAATGGAACAACCAAAAAGTGTTCTTTCATCACAGCATTTCAACATATATTTACATGATTGGTGGCTAGCGATACAAACAGTTGAAGAAGGCTCAGTTTGGGATAAACCTTTTCTTGAATGTTTACTGGCTTCTGCTTATTAGGTATAAATTTTTCAATCCCCTGTTCCAGTGAAAAAACAATTTGTGAAATCAAACTCACTGCTTCAATTATATAAGCAATTTTAACTTTGTGAAATGAACTGTATAAATCAATCAATATAGAATTATTTCTGTATAGAATCGCATTTGTTTACCCTAGTCATTATGCTTGGAAGCATACGGCACTTGCAGATTATCTCAATCTCAATCATGTGAATATGTGTAATATTTTGAGGCATGCAATTACATATGTATTGGTTTTATTCATTCTGGACAAGGCATATGTCCATGAACAAATGTGTATTATCTTTCTGATGGTGCAGAGCAGTGGACTTTGAGAGTGCCTTAGGTTGCATCCTTGAGAATTATTGGCTTTGTTGGCATGGCTGCAGAACCATGGGATCTAATCTAAATGTGTGGTGGAAGTTTAGTGAGCTGGATCCAACATTTGCCCTTTTTTCCATTTATAGGGAAGAGTGCGACACTCTGCTATACAGAGGTCTTGTTTGTTTGCTGCTACCCTTGGTGGCAAGGCCAGCAGGTGGTGCAGCAGGTTAAACAGCTGAACCATAAGCTGTTGATCGAAAGGTCGGCAGTTCGATTCCCGCGACGGGGTGAGCTCTCGTTGCTTGGCCAGCTCCTGCCAATCTAGCAGTTCCAAAGCATGTCAATGTGAGTAAATAAATAGGTACCGCTTGCGGGAAGGTAAACAGCGCTTCGTATTCCAGCCACATGCTACGCGCTGCGGCAAGGAGAGTCATGCCGGCCACATGACCACAGAGGCGTCTTCGGACAACGCTGGCTCTTCGGCTTTGAAATGGGGATGAGCACCACACCCTAGAGTCGGACACGACTGGACTTAATTGTCAGGGGATACCTTTACCTTTACCTTTTTACCCTTGGTGGCAGTGATGAACGTTGCCAAGATAACTGGAAGTTATCAGAGAAGGTCTCTATACAAATCTTGTACAAATTCTGGCAGGTAGCACTTATGGGAAACACTGGTACATGAGGCTAAATCCTACCAAGGTGTGGTGGAACCTTTTACAAGACTTCGTATCCCTATACGTAAACACACTTCACAGTGGCTGGTCAACATCTGGACATCCTTCAGTGACACTTGCCAACTACCATTTTTAGATTGTGAGCCCTTTTGGGACAGGGAGCCATTTAATCATTTGATTTTGTCTGTAAACTGGTATATAAATACTGTTGTTGTTGTTGTTGTTGTTGTTGTTGTTGTTGTTGTTGTTGTTGTTGTTGTTGTTGTTGTTGTTGTTGTTGTTAATAATAATAATAATAATAATAATAATAATACCATCTTGAATAGGAGTCTGCGTTATTTATTGAATATGTTTCTACCCCACCTTTCCTACACTTATGTGGACACCCAAGGTGGCTTACATAAAATCAAATATACAATAATTACTTTAAAAAAACACCCATAAACATCTAAAATACAAAAATAAGGCAGCAGCAGAAAACTCTTTAAAAAAAAAAGCAGTGGCATAAATGTATAAAAGCTTCAGCAATAATCACCATAAAATACTGTTGTTGTTCAGTCGTTAAGTCGTGTCCGACCCTTCGTGATCCCATGAACCATATCCCGCCAGGCCTTCCTGTCCTCCACTATCTATACTATAAAATACTAAAAAATTATAAAATACTGTAAAATACTGTATAGGAGAATAAAAGCAACACTTTAAAACCATTGAATGAATTGCAGTATGGCAATTCTATAAATAAATAATTGTAACGTAATATCCTCCTCCCACTACCCCACACACAAAGGAACAGTGGCGTCATCATCATCTAAAAGTATATACAGTTGGACCTCGGTATCTGCGGGGTTTCCGTTCTGGACCCCCCTCATCGGATACCAAGAATCCACAGATAATGAGGTCCACATTAGAAATGTTTTCAAAAGTGAAAAAAGCCCCCAAATCACCATTTCTACCTTCGGGCGGGCAAACCATGTGGTTTCCAAGGCTCTGAAGGACTCTGCATACACATCTCTGCCCTTCACCTCCACCACTTCCATTCCATGACTTTTTAAAAGCAGAGGGTAGGAAGGAGGAATTTAGTGGAGGAGATGAGAGTGGTAGCCTAGAGTGTCTCTCAGGAAATGCAATAGGCCACTTCTCTTATTTCCTTCATGTACTTCCTCTTTCACTTCCCTCTGCCTTTTTAAAATAGAAGAGCAGGAGTGAGAAGTGAAGAATGTGGAGCAGGCAGCTGCTATATCTGGTGCAGGACTTGGGCAAATGGATAGTTGATCAGTCGATGAGCAGGCAGTGGAGCAGTGATCACCACACCAGTTTGCTATTAGTTGGCGATAACTAATTTTAAGATTCCTCACATTGTGGGGAAACACAAAAATCACAAATTAATATAAATCGTTACTCAGTTGTGAACATCCTTCCCAGTGATCTAACTGGTATAATTTCTGAAGAAACTCTTGTAGCATACACTGAGAGAACTGTTTTAGAAACACGAGAATATGGGTTCCTGAGAGATAGTCTGGCTCAGTCGGGAGAGAGTCTTGTAAAGCCCGAAGACCAGTGAACTTGATAAGTTCGAGACACGCCACCGACAAAAAGCTGTGAAAGCCTCCAGGAGGAGAGATAAGAGCTCCCAGCTGCGTTGGTCGAGTGCGGGAGGCGCCAGCCAGCAGAATTGTCAGACTGTAAAAAGGATACCACCTGGAAAGTAGCCATTCATGAAAGATTGGACATTTATATATATTGTAAAAAAAACCAAGGGGGGTTAGGACAGCCTGCCCATGTACACCATCTTGGATTAAAGTCGGAGGAGAAATCCAATGACCAACAAAGGCGGTATATAAATACTGTATATTATATATATTATTATTATATGTTTGTTAATTCTGAAAAAAAAGATAAATTAAAAGACCAGTCTGTGGATGGAGGAAAAAAAAAAGGTGAAGTCAGGGATTGCGTTTTGATAACACAATTTATTTATATATCGGTGGTATATAATTATCACACAAGAGATTAATCATCTGTATAAACATTGAAATGCTTTCTTCAGCAAAGTTTTTGGCTGCATTTTTTATTTATTTGAGCTTCTTGTTGATAGAGTAAATAGTTTACCCTTGTACAGGACCTTGCATCTAAGTCTTTGGCAGGACTTTATAAATACTGTATGAAATATTCAGCTGTGCTTGACAGTTAGAGAAAACTGATATATGATGGTAACTTTCCTGCACTGGAATAAAGTATCTTTTGTTGAGGAGGCCCCATATTTATTCAGTTCAGTAGCGTCACTAGGGCGCACGTCACCCTGGGGCTGGGCGCGCGCGTCACCCACGCCCGCCCTAGGGAGACATCGCGCATCACCCTAGTGACCCCCCGGGCACCCCCTCCAAAATTTGCCATGCCGCGGTGGGCAGTCCAAAGCCTTCTGAGGAGAAGGCCTCGGAGCATCCATCCCATCTGGCGGTCTGGGGCCTTCTGAGAAGGCCCAATGCATCGATGCGTAATTGATTAGGTTTTTCGCACCTGTGCAGAACGTTTCTGAGGGCAAGGGCTGCCCATTTGCCCTCAGAAACGTTCTGCGCAGGTGCGAAAAACCTAATAAATTACGCGTCGACACATTGGGCCTTCTCAGAAGGCCCCAGACCGTCGGATGGGGCAGAAGTTCTGAGGCCTTCTCCCGGCCTTGGAGAGCCTCCGGAGGGTGACGCGCACAATGGTGGTGATGCGCGTGGGTCACGCGTCACCCCTTTCTGCGGGCGTCTGCACGCGTCATCGTTGAGATGGTACAGGTGGGCCCCCATATCCCGCCCCCCCCGCCATGTTCTGTCGACGGCACTGATTCAGTTTAATGGCAAATCTGCAGTTGGCAGAAACACAGGGGCATTTTCAGTGTGCCTAAATGCCTTCCGGTTTTTGAAGAGAGACATTTGATCCAAATCTAGACATTCAGCAAGGTTGTCAGGTTTTTGTTTGTTTCTATTGTTGCAGGCATTTTAAGAGTACAATATTGTCTTCCACTTTTTAACCCAGTGGCAACCTAACTGACAGCACAAGCACAACCCTGTGTAACTCTTGCACCGGTGTAACAGTAGATCCACCGGTGTAAGAGCACTTATGCCAGTGTAACTTGCCGTACACCAACGGACGCAGGACGGAGATCGGCATAATCCCCCTCGGACGCTGCATGTGCACAGTTCGAATGCGGGACGGACACAACTGCAACTTCGCCAGCACTGGTGGCATTCCAGAGGCGTTTGGACAGCCCCTGCACCAGTGGAGTTGCGCTGACGCCTGTCCCGCGTCCGAACTGCGCATGCACAGCGTCCGGGGTGTGTGTGTAACGCCAGTCTCTGTCCTGCATCCGTCAACGTACGGCAAGTTACACTGGCATAAGTGCACTTACACCGGTGGATCTACTGTTACACCGGTGCAAGAATTACACAGGATTGTGCTGTGAAACTGGTATGATGTTCCAGAGATCTTAGAAGTTACAGAAATGTAATTGCTTCCACCTTTTTATTTAATTTTAGTTGAGGCTCTTTGGAAAGTTCAATAAAGTTTATACTATGGTGGTGGATAAAAAAAAACTACAGCTGCTCTTAAGACATCTACAGAGCACCTTGAATTTCACTTCCACATATTAGAGGGCAACTCTTGTATTTACAGAAAGGGCAAAGTCCAGGATGGTTTGCCAGTTAGCACCTGCCTACTTCAAAGTGGATTGTAACTTGAAAACAGATGAGAACAAAATTGTGCATAGATATATTTGAGAACAAAATTGTGCAAGTGTCTAGCAAGTGTCATGACAGTTACGCTAGTGTTTGTAGTGTCAGTTGCACATTCCCCCTTGCCTACACTGCATTGTAACCTATACAATACTTCCATTTATTTATTTTACGGATTCAGCATCGCCATCTGCTGCTGGGGTCATTTACCCATGTCTGCCTCCCTGAAGTCTCAGCTAAAAGGGCAAAGGACTAGTTCACTGGCTGCTTCCTAGTAGGCTAATTCTGAAGTCAGCACTTTGGGATGGCCAATGTGCTTCCATGCTTCTATATCTTTCCAGTCATAGGTACATCATACAGATGTGCATCCACTCCCGTGGCAAGTTGTCGCTTGTGCACAGGTCTCTGCAAGACATTAAACATATCCCCTGCCTTTCCTATTCCTCTATTTTTCCAGTCCTTATTTCGTTGAGATGGTACTGTTTCCCATTTCGTTGATTACAGCTGCCATTTCTGAACAGTGAGCCTCCCCCAAGCCGCCTTCACTCCTCATGAGTAGCATCACTCCAAGAGCCTGAGCAATCTCCTGCCGTGCCACTCAAGTGCCACAGTGTCCATGGGCCTCCTTTAAAAAACAAAACAAAATTGTACCAGTCACCGCCAGGATTCGTTCAGCCGTAGTGCCTTTATCGGGATTTCACTTCACTTCATTGAATTATTTGGGTGTTGTGCAGGAGCACTCATTTCTTCCCTTACAAAAAATGGTGGACACTCTATTTTCCATCCAGTCATGACAAGTAAAGCTTTTCTACCAGGCATTACATGGAGGATGGGGGTCGGATCTTATGCCAGAGGCACTATACTAGGTATGCCATTGCATTAGTATATATAGATGACAATATTCAGATTTAATTCCAAGGCAGTGTGGGTGGGTAGGAGATTGTTTTTGTTTTTAGGCTTCATTTTATTTATTTCATCTTGCTGTCATCATTTTGAAGACGCCCGAGTGATTAGAGCTAATCCTCATCGGCCCTGCCTTGATAGTCATATTACCATGTATAACAGAGAAGCACATAACCCTCCAAATGTTCAGCTGCTACATTGCCTCCTGTAGCCCATGTAAAACGTCTAAGTCTAACCTGCCTGAGGCACAGTATGCGAAACTGATTGACTGCATTGGACAGAAAGCAAAGCAGCAGAAGAAAGCACCTCCTGTTTATCAGCCACTTGTATTTCCCCAAGTGCCTGCAACTCTTCAGTGCTGAAGCCAGCCACACTCCTTGAATTATTACCATGGCTTATTTAGCAGGCAATAGCAGGGTACTTTAATGCTTGGCAGGGAGCTGGCACTTGGGCATTGGTTTACTGTTGTTAACAATGTGATAGGACAAAATACAGACTCTTCTGAAGCTGGACAAGGGGGAAAAAACACACAGATACCCTGATGCAGCAAGGGCAATCTGCTTATCAGGTCACGTGCTCAGCAGGATGCTGTACCTTTGTATCTGATGGTGCAGTTTCTACATCTAGTGCCCAGGGCTGCTTCCCATAGTTAGTGCCAAGTGGCTGGGACTGAATCCTGTTTCTTAAAATTACATCTATTTGTTCTTCCTGGAGTTAACATTTTCCTCACTTCTTGAGTTGTTCTAGCAAATGTCAAGCACCACAGGGGCACGGAGAATGCAGGCTTGAGGTGGTGTCTGCAGAGTCAGGTATCTAGCAAAATAGAAAGTGAAGCACTTTTGGTCAGGATGCTGAACAATTACCCCCAAGTCAAGAAATTGTGGCAATAGATTGTTCGTATTGAAGACCTGAAGAGATCCAGACAGTTATATAAAGAGATATGGCACGCTCTTGGCACTAGTACACAGTTCGGTAACATAAACTAGTATGTAACCTATTAATTTTTATTTTTATTTTGAATTTCTGAGTCATTTCTCAGCATTTCAGATGAACAGTAGTTTCTGGCTGACCTAAAACATTTGGAGTTCTTTCCTCTCACCAACTGCAAGGCAACAAGAAGTGCAGAGTCTGACATCCACAGTGTCTGACAATGTTCCCTTACCGCTGAATACCATACAGATAGTATACCTGTATCTCTCTGTGTTGAAAATGCCTAACTTCCCCCTACATTTTGTTTTTTTGTTCACTTGTTTTGGGCCTTTCTAGGATCCCAGAGGCTTCTGAATGCCCCCAGAGTGCCCCCTGCGCTGGCAGAGATGCGCCGGTGTCTGTTCCGCATCTGAACTGCGCGGGTGAGGTATCCGAGGGGGGTTAAGCCGGTGTCCGTTCTGCGTCTGTTGGCATACGGCAAGTTACACTGGTATAAGTGCTCTTACACCGGGGGATCTACTATTACACCAGTGCAAACGTTACATAGGATTGCACTCTAATTATAGGTTCCCTTTTCTCTGTCAGAAATATGGTGAACGTTAACTGAATTAGTAACTTAATTTATGAATGAGTCTGACATTCCACCAAGGGAACTGCTAAGGGCATCCAAACATGGATATGTGAGTCAAAACTTCCATTTTTTCCTTGCTCCGTTATCCACAACTCTATGAGAAAATCAATGAACTAAATGAAAATGCACACTGTATGACATCTACATTCTACTTTAAGCTTTTTGCTAAACTAGAGTGGTACGATAGTTCCTTTTACATATTGCCATCCTTCCCCAAATACACCTTTCCATTCCATATTGCCGAATGGAATTCACAAGACGCTTTGGGAAAGAAGCAAAAAGACTCATTTGCACAGCTGATCCGGAAATTATGATTCATGTTCATGGCAAGCATAAGTTGCATCAGGGTCTAAAAAGGGAGGCAGCACCAGGTGCGCTTGAATAAATAGAATCCAGGTGGTATCATTTCAGAATATTGGATTCAACAGGGAACATAAATTTTTCATGATCTGGATCCCAGTGGAAAAGAGTCTAAGCGAGGAAACATTTTCATCAAGGTTGCAAACATTGAACAGAGTAAAATGCCAAGCAAATGTTCAACAGTTGTTGCAATAGTGGGTGTCGTTTGACTATGTCTGTTAATAGCATAGTGGAGGAAAACTAGTGAAAGTGCTAACATTAGGATTTGGGAGGGTTCCTAAGGGGTGGAGTGATAGTTTTCATCAAGGGTGCTTACAAATTTAAGTGCTCTTGTTTGGATCAAGAGGGCAAGATGGAGGCACCACAGCCCATTGTGAACAGGTCACTGCCTTAACTATGCTCACATTTCACCCCTACTTTCTACCTACTACCTTCTCCTTCCCCCAAGATAGCCTCACCTTGGGTGAGAGGAGGGCTCCCTTGATAAATGAAGAAAGCTGTCTTCTTTTCTTCTCACTGGTCTTTTCCCAGCTGGGGAGTTTGGACTGAACTACAAGTCCCACCACTATAGGAAATGACACTCAGAAGAGCATCATTTCCAGCTGGAGGAAATGCTGGACTGTCCTTTTATTGGCTGGAAATGAAGCTCTGAGCATCATTTCCCACTGGGAGTGATGGGATTGTAGTTCAGCCTCATTACTCTGGTGGGGGGGGGGAAGATTCACAGAGAGTAATTTCCTGCCAGAGGAAAGACTAGTCAAGTCTCTCCTGTCATCATGGAAGCCTCCTCTACCTGCTCACCCTTTTCTATGGCCCAAGGTTATTCCCCCACCCCCTGTGGATGAGGGGGAGAGACCCAGAGAATAACAGGCAGGGGAGAGACAACATTGTACCCATTAATGAAGGTACCAATTGACTTGCAGGCCAAGCAACCAACTCTCCTTTCTGGAGACAGAGCTGACACTCCTCAAAGCTCAAGCAGTGCCTCATAATGACTTGCCCTGGTGCCCGCACTTCCATGCCAGTTGATTCTCATTGCCTCTTCCACCATTTCTCCTTCTCAAAATGTTCTCTTGCAACAAAGGGATGCATGGAGGGAACAGTGCAGACTGCCACTTTAGCAGTGGCAGACTATTCTTCAGTCCAGCCCCAGACACTCTTGTGGACTATCTGTTGCCCCAGGAAACCTGGGAAATTGAGTCCCAGCCAGTGTAGAAAGTTCAACCATTTATTAGCATGCCACATTTATATTTGACTGTATTAGTAGTAGGAACCAAAGTGTTTTGTTAATGGTACATGTTACAAGAGCAGTATTGAGGGGCTCCAGTATTTAAGCGTACTTAATACGTACACTTACATATATATTCTTTGCATATAATTTCCATGAATTTATTTGACATCAGTGATGAAAAAGAATTACACTTATTTTATAATAATATTAATTCAGTTTCTTTTAAATAACCCACAAAATTTCACATGAGCAATGCATCAGCAGGGCCTATTCCTGGAATCCCATTTAATGACAGGGGTCATACCAAAAATATATAATATGAGATAATATACTTGCATCTGTATTGCCAGTAGCTCTTGAACATACATTGCATGTGATATAGACCAGAGGTTCTCAACCTGTGGACCGCAGGTTGGGGGTACGCGAGATGCTCCCTGTTATCAGCTGCTGTGATTAGCAGCTGATAATGGGGAGTGGAAAACGGCTAAATAAAGGTAGAATCTTTAAAAGGAATAAACTAGAGGACTTTATGATGGGCCTTCTGCCAGTTTATAAAAATAACAAATGGCGTGATTCAGTACTAAATAAGTTATGCCATCTAATAACTGACATGACCCCTACAATATATTTGGAAGAGCACAGGCACCTGCCATGAAATGAAATAAGAATTCTTTTCACATGTCTTGCTGCATTATCTGAGAAGCACTGTTTGTGATCTGATTGTCGGTTTTGTCTTTCAAGGGATTTCAAGGAAAGTAAGAAGAGTTTGTATAAGACAAGCCAGTGGCGTTGCTAGCATGCCCCAGGGGGCAGGGTGATGACATGCTTTTTGTTATTGCCCCGCCCTCTACGCTCATGGAAGTCTTCATTTGAAGCCTTCTAAGTGCGAGGGTGGGCAGGTGGGGTCATCCAAAGCGCTGAAAACGGCGTGAAAATCCTCCACGGCTGCAGACGCAGCCACGTAGCAGAAATTTGCTGCTGTGACTCCTCCTCGCAAGGAGACCGCAGCTGTCATCCGGGGCACAGCACCCCTCCCCACCCGCCCTGGCTACACTACTGAGATGAGCAATAATAGTGGGATGGGGAATTCTGTAGCTCCGTGATTGGGCCGGAGCTGAGAGCCTTAGGTTATAAGCGCCAGAATGGTGACTTGGGGAATGGAGAGTTTCGGAAGGGATGGGGAGTTCTTATGACGGTTAGAAGGAGAGAGGAGAAGACAAATTACCTAACCTTAGCATGCTGGGTAGAATGGGTTACAATTTCCTGAAAAGTGGAAAGTAGGTCCTCTGGAGATGACGGTAGCTACCTACTCAAGAGACTTTCCAAATGGGAAAGACTTCACAAAATGGGACAGAGTAGATGCCTTCAGTGGGAAGAAAACACCAAAATTCTGCTCCCAGAGCATGGGTATGTGACATTGGACAGAGAGTACAAAGACATCCCTGGGCAAGTAATGATACCTGGAACATATCCTGGGTATGCAGCCAGGATTTTCCTGGGCTTGATTAAATTAAGATGTGTCCTTCCAGGAGAGCACAAAAACTTAATTGCACCCAATTGGAGAGGTCCCTGAAGAGACAACATTTATAGCAGGTGTGGGCAGTGCCCATGTATAGGTCATTGGTGGGAGAGGCAGTCTGGAGAAGGAGTCTGAAAAGACGGTCCAGGTGGCCTGGACACTGGGCACCTAGGCTTAACTGATTACTCAGGATGACTTGTGCTTGCAAACACGTTTTCTGCTAAGGTAGGAAGCCCAAATTTGCAAGACCTTAGAGGAAGGTGCCACATGGATGCAACACAGTGCTACAGCTTTCCGTTCCGATCATTGGCCTTTGTTAGCATGATCTTCATTAGAGGGTTAGCCTTGCGTCCAGGGCAAAGTCCTGAATGACTCTGAGGAATGTCAGCTAAGGAACCAAGATGGAGTTATGACAGACTGTGCACATTTGGAAAGTGAGGTCATTGGCGACAGTGTCCTGACTTGTGACTTTGCTTCTCAAGCCTGGTTTTCAGTCTTGACTCGCTTTAGTGATCTTGACTTTGGACTGTTGACCCTCCTGTGATTGCTGCCCATGGCTTAGCCCTGACTGCTCAAGGCTGGCAACTGCGTTAAGTGCAGCCTCCTGACAGCTTGAAGATGCTCTCAGCCTGTCAAATGTGCATTTTCTTCAAAAGGCAGCTTCTATTACGGGATCTTGGAGAAAGAGTAAACACTCAGCCCGCAAAAAGAAAGTGCTCTTAAACAATTGCCCGTGCAATGGTTAGTGTAATGGAAAGCTGCTGTGTTGCAGGAATGAAGAGCTGCATGATGATATGTTAATAGTACAGCAGCTCCGTCTACACTAGATACATTTCAGAGCCTTCAGCAGCTGAATCTTTAATAATTTGCACACAATGAAAAATGGAACGTTCGAAATCACAATGTAAATGCCTTTAACTCAATAGTTTTGCTGCCATAAAAGACTCTGCTTTCTTCCTTCCATCGTTCCAAAATAATACCCTGGGCTTTTCTTGAAGCAGCAGCAGGGGTTCCACTTCAAAACAAATCTACATTCATAATGCTTTTTGGTGTGCATAAGAATTTGCATGCTGTTATCTGAATGCCCAGATGGCAAAGCCTGGGAGATTTGAGTGGATGGAGTATTCTATTATACACACAGTAAATGTCTCCAGAACCTTTGGTGTTTCACCTGTTTTCAAATGTGGAGAGGCTGCAGATTGGGGCATATTCTCAAATTGGACCGGACTGACAGCCTCACAAATGCCTTCCATGAATGTCTTTTGAACACCCAGCAATTAAAGTATTAAAGAGCAGTTAGTGTGAAAAGCGAGGGCTGCTTTGAGGGGGTTTCTCAGAGGCACATAAATATTCACCAACGCAAATGGACTGAAATTTAATACCCAGTAAGTCAGCACAGATGAAGCATGAAATATGTTTAGAAAAATAAATCTACATGCAAAAGACATTCCTGAACTAGCAAGGTGTTCACCAAAGCATGTTTTTCTTCTAGATTTGGTTTTAGGGACCTGCAGGAAAAAATCCAAATACAGGTGTGTGTGTGTGTGTGTGTGTGTGTGTGTGTGTGTGTGTGTGTGTGTGTGTGTGTGTGTGTGTGTGTGTGTGTGTGAGTGTGTGTACACATGTGAAAGTGAAATTTGGAAATTTTGACATTCATAGTGAAGCAGAGAACACAACAGGAGTTTCTTGTCTCCCAATTTGCCATATGTTCTTTTCACAATGAAGATATGGATAAATATATCCCCTGCTAACTGGGCAAGAGACACTTTTTCAATTGTTACTCCTCTTATACTTAGCAGGGGGAGAGTAACTGCCCCCCCCCTTTCACCCCAGCACAGTGTCTTTTCTGGTGGCTGTTGCTGGTGTTCTTCTGCATCGTTTTAGATTGTGAGCCCTTTTAGGACAGGGAGCCATTTGATTTTGTCCGTAAACCGCTTTGTGAACATTTTGTTGAAAAGCGGTATATAAATACTGTTAATAATAATAATAATAATAATAATAATAATAATAATAATAATAATAATAATAATAATAAATGTTTTACACAAGAGCCCTAAACTAATTTCACAGAAATTTGCTTTCTTGAAATTAAGACTCGTGTACTGAGGGTAGTGAATGTTCAGGCTCCGGGCAGGGCCGACATCGCATATACAGTATTTGAGAGCCTGTGCCACTGATGGGCCCTGCACTCATCCATGCCCCACCCATCTGCAGTAGCGGTAGCCCCTCCCCCCCAGTTGCTTGCTAAGCATTGTATGGCTTATTAGGTGATGAGGAAGGGAGCAGCAGCCACAATGGACCGTCAGCCTTCTTGGTGTCAGCCATATTAAAACTGCCACGTGCCATGCCCCCAATGAGCCATTGAAGGCCAGAGCATCTGGGAATTTTAAATTAGCTGGCTCCTGCAAAGAGGACAAACCAGTACAGAGGCTGCTCCCCCCTCACCTGGTGAACTGCAGGATGCCTAGCAGGTGATGGGGCGGGGAGCATCCACCACAGTGGAAGAGAGTTCAGCTGTGTGCCACAACTGCAGTGCAAAGGATAACTCTCCTGTCTCTGCCTGCCCAGTTTTTGAGCAGGTAAAGGTATGCATATATTATATAAAAGGGGCACTGAACAAGGGTGTGCTTGAGGTCCATCATCGAGCTGGAGTTAACCCGACTTAGGGTATCTATTTGCATATATCGTTTTCTATATGTAAAAACAAAGGGTGGGCTATTATGATCAGGCTCCTAAGAACCAGCAGGGAGTATTCTGGGGGCAAGGCAATGCTGGGGTAGGTTAGACAGAGTCTAAGCACTGGCAGAGACTGGGCAAATGAGTTTATGCAGAGATCAACAGCTAGCTGTAAACGTCATTGTTTCTAAAATCAAAAAGTCAAACATAAACTTGGAAGCTCTTAGTCATACTTCACAGTTTTCTGAGCTATTCGGTGTTTGGGTGGCTCTTGTAGGTTTGGTTGACCTTTTTCATTCATCTAGGAAAGCTCAGTGGTAACATGTAGGCTCAGTCTCTACCTACCTAACAGTTCTAAGGTTATTTCACCCAGGACCTGGTCTGAGTTTGACTTCTCAAGCAGGCTGCCTGCCCTGAATCTGTTCACATTCACATATACCCAACACCCAATTTTGGTTCACAAGGGGAAAAGCTTTCCTTGGGTGCCAGAATAGGTGTCAGGTTCTTGCATCTCCACACTGGCATTGCTAGAGGTGGGGCAGCAGAACGGTAAGTCTTGCACAGCAGTAACTGCTCCATTCCATGGTGGCCCCGCCCACTCGCCGTTGGAACCAGTCCGAGTGGCGAAGGCAATGCTCAGGGAGTCTCCTATGCGTTGCCTTTGCCACTCGACTGGTTCCGACAGCAAGTGGGCAGGGCCACCATGGAACGGAGCGGTTACCGCTGTGCAAGACTTACCGTTCCGCCCCACCAATAGCAACACCAGTGCATCTCCAGTATAATCTGTTTAATGTTGGTCAGTTAGGATAGGATGATTGCCTAACATGTTTTTTTTTTCCTCTCAGTACACTCTGTGTCATGGTGGCCAGCAGGACCAATGGTTGGCTGACTAGCATTAAGCAGAGTGTGCTGGAGCAACCAGAGTCACCTCCTCCTATTCTATCCAGGCCCCAAATGTAATATTTTTTCCTCTTCATGACCAGGATGCGATGATGAAAGGGAACTAGGCCCCTTTAAACATTCTCTTGAACCGAACTCTTCTCATTCGAGTTGAATGCGCAAAGTGCCCCAATTCATTGTCAGTTAAGCAGCCTACTGCTCATCCATCTCTAGGGTTTTTTGGGGGCGGGGAGTAAAGGGGAGTCCTCATGACATTTTGTTTCAGAATGCACTGACACTCACAAAGTCTCTGCTGCTTAAAAAAAATGATTGGACTTATTCAATCAATCATATGTAGGGAAAATTTGAACACTAAAAATAGTTGTGCCTGGTAGTCCCAAAAGGCAATGGAAGTAAAGTCACAGGTATCTAATCAGGAGCTAATCTAACCTAATCACCAAAGAAAAAGGCAGTCATGAGACATGGTGCATCATAGCTTTCACTTGTCATGCATTTGAAGCTACACAATCTTATCTGCAACATTCATGTTCCCAAGACATTGTGTCCATTCATGCTTATCAGTATTCTGTGTTGATGTATCCTCCTGAAAGTCTTGATTATATTATTAGATAAACTTTCACAGTCCACCAGGTGTTTGAACTGACTTTTTTTTTACTCTCACTAGTTTGAATTCTAGCCAAGAATTTAGGAGCTAGTGAGGTATCATTGCAATATGTGGCATGTTCCCAGTAATGTGACTTTTTGCAGCTGTCTGGTTGTTATCCTATCTAAGCAAGCATGATATTATTGTTTACTGTTGTTGTTGTTGTTGTTGTTGTTGTTGTTGTTGTTGTTGTTTGTTGTTGTTAAGTAAACTTGAAAGACCATTGCCTTTATATTTGTTTTTGTGATAGAAGTGGGGCCAGCCCATCCATGAAGTGAGGTGGTTGCCTCAAGCAGCAGATTAGCAGATTGGCGGAGAGCACCCGCCCCCATCCATCCACTCACCTCCACTGCTCCTCTTCCTCCCCCCACTCACTGGATTGGAAAAGGGAAGAGGAGAATTATTCAGAAGAGTGGGGATGGAGAGAATAGTGGTGGGCTAGAGCAGGGGTTCTCAACCTGTGGTACAAGTACCCCTAGGGGTACGCGGACCAATGGCAGGGGGTACGCCAGAGCCTGCCCCTTATCAGCATTAATCAGTAGTTAATTACTTGTTAATTAGAACGTAAATGCAATCCTCTCTCTCACACACACACTCACACACAGAGAGAGAATTAAGACGTTTTTCACATTTAAAATTGTTTTAGTACTTTTTATTTAATGATTAATTAGCTAATTAAATAATTGATTAATCCAATTAATTAGCAATTAATTAGCAGGGGGTACTTCAGAAAATTGGACCGTGGTAGGGGGTACCTGGGCCTCCAAAGGTTGAGAACCCCTGGGCTAGAGTGTCTACTGTGATGTTCTAGCCCACCACTCGACTCCCACACACTTCCCTTTCTGCTCTGTACCCCTCTTCTCTTTTCAATCCAGAGATTGGGAAGAGAGACTGGTATGTTGTCAGGTAAGGAAAGGCAGCATATGGCACACTACGTTAGGTCTTGGGCCAGCCCTGAACGGAAGAATCAAATTGTCATTCCAGATTTTCTTCCAGTACTGAAATCGCTAGAGTGGATCTTTTTCAGAGTGTGGAATGGCAGGTCCAGCCATGGACAGTATATCCTGTCACATCTTGTTTGTTTCATTTGACTGCATCCAGGGGCTTGCCTTACTGATCATGTTGGTTTGAGGAAAATATTGATTCCTTCATAGTTGTATGCAAGCACAGGTTGTTGCTGAAACTGTGGCATTACAGTTTGCTGCACTGTAAAACTGATTTGTGGAGCCTGAAATGCTAATGGCAATTTGCATCTGACTCTGGTTATTGGCAGAACTGGAGACAGGAAAGAAGGATCAGGAAGTGGGTAAGAGAAAGGAGTGGGGATTTTCTTTCCAAAAGAATACTTCAATTATGTGTCAGTGTGGTTTCCCCCATGTAGACACTCTGTTGCAGCTTTTGGCATACCTCAAAAATATTGGATTACTGAACAAGGCAAGGAAACAACTACGATTATCACCTGACATAAGCTTGGAAATTCATCCTGCTGTGGAAAAGAGACCTCCTCGGGCTGTAGTGTGAAGGGCTTACTATAACAATGTAGCACACAGGAGGAGGTACAAACATACTTGCAATAAAGGATTTCACTTCTTATACTTAGCATTAGAAACAAAAGAAAGCCCCGTATGGATTACTTATGCAGATTAACCAGTAATACAAATACTTCCATGGTACTTTAAAATATTTTGCTAACACACTTTTACAACAGAGTAAGATTCATGAATAAGATGAGAACAATCAACATACATCAGATCTGTATAGTATCACAGTACAACAGACTCACTTGAGTAAATACAAAGGTCTGCAAGTGGCTTCAGAAGGATATGGGACTTTGAATCAAATGAGCCGCCTAGAGAGAGTCTTCCACAAATGTTCCACCATGGCAACTCTCCAAAAAAGGCAGCCACATTACTGCAGGTCAGAAGATGGTATTGCAGCTACCAGATCAGTAGCTCTCAGATGACCAACAGGGTTCCACGGGTTCCACCAACAGGGTTCCACGGGGCATGATAAAGCTTCACGTTTGGGCCTGGTTCCAGTTTGAGCAGCCTGTTGCTTGAGTGAAGATCAACCTGCTCTTCAGCTCTGCTTACCTGCTGACTGCTTGCCTGCATGCTTTGTCTTCAGGTCACCTGTTCTGATCTCTTCTTCTTGTAACAATGTCTCTGAGCAGACAGCCTGTTGATAAATACAAATAGATTATCTGTAATAAAACTATGATGTAGTGTATTGTGCTTTTTGAGTGTGCAAAGTGCTTCATATGTCCTGTACACACCTTGAAAACTCCTTAGAGCAACTCCATATTGCTGAGGTTGAGAGGACGTGACTTACCTACAGTAAGGCCATTTAGTGAGTTCATGGCAGAGGTGAAATTCAAACCAGGGAAGTCCTGGTTTGCAGCTCAATCTCGTAACCACTGCAGTACACCAGTTTTTGTGCATAGTGTACCGTACTTCATTCTGTGTACACATATTTTATTACGCCATGGTCCTGTTGCCATTTCTTCAGGCCTGGGTGGTGAAACACATACAGGAATGCACCTTCGTCGGTTACATTTGAGGGTATGGGAGACCATGCCAAGAGGTATGGGAGACCTCGTGCACAGTGATGGTGACATAGAGGTTCTTGCCTTAGGAACCACCCTGCCTGCCCCAAAGCACAATTTGAAGAAGAAATGGCAAGAACATGACATAACATCTGTCTCCAAAATCAGCAATTTGGACCTCTCAGGCACTGAATCTGGACCCTCTTCCTTAGTAGCATGCAGTGGTGAGTCCTGAACCCTCCAGTACAGGTGGCAGCAGCAGCATGAGTAAGCTGAGAGACTCCCTTCTAAAGCGGAGCATCTCCTAAAGCAGTGGTTCCCAAACTGGGAGGCATGGCTCCCAGGGAAGTCACGGAAACCAGCTAGGGGAGCCACGGAGTGCCACGGAATCCTCTTGGAAAACAGTGCAATGCCAATTGGCAGGCATCAACATCATGTAATGGGGAGCCATGGCCAATGGTCGCCACTGATCAAGGGAGCCACAGGTCAAAAAAGATTGGGAAACACTGTCCTAGAGGCTCTTGTATCATTGTGTGATCTGTAGGGGATGCTTCCTTTGCCTGGTGGAAAGGGTAGGAGGAGCTGTCGCCATTGCTCATAACCCACTGCCAGTAAGCTTAGGGGGAGGCTTTGCCCCAGGGATTCCAGCAACCTAGTGCCAGCATGGCTAGAGCGCCAACCAACCTACCAACCTCTCTTCTGAAAACCTTTGCCTGTGATGGCTGAAACCTTTTCTGGAGTAAGGCTTGTAAGCAGGGCTCAAGCCACTTTAACATTCTTTCAGTATATAACTGAGAAGTGAGATGTGGACAGCCATCCGTCTGCACCTGTACTTAAGGGTTTAGTTAGCGGTGGAGCAAATGCCACTTTTAGGACCTGCAAAGCCTGCTTCTAATTCTGCCCTGCTTCCTGTCTGTTTCTGACTACTTTCACACTGCTTATTCCTCATTGACCTGGGGCTTCACTCAATCCCACTATGATCCTCAGCTGGACTGTTATGAGACAGCTGAAGATTTGCTTCATAGTCTATATAATGCAGGGGTTCCCAACCCATGCTCCGTGGATCACAGATGCTCCGCGAGGCCTCCGGAGTGGCGTATGCGCAGAAATGACTTCCTAGCCACCTGACTCTTGTGCAAGCTTGGGTGGCCCTAAGGTGAATGAGGCCTCGGTTGGGCAGGTGACAGAGGTCACCCCGAGTCTTTGCTCCCCACTGTGTGGCTGCTAAACAGGCAGAACGTAGTGAGTGCCAATGGAGTGGGCCGCCTGTCCACCCTTGGTCCGAATCACCAGGAAATCCGGAAGTGGGTTGGTCATTGCCAGATTACTTCTGGGTTGCTGGGGTCCGCAGTGGCTCGGCAAGTTGCCGCAGTAGTTCGTGGTTGCCCAAACATTGGGAACTGCTGATCTAATGGGATCTGTAAGGCTACAAAGCAGAGAAAGGTTTGTGACATCCTTGCAGTTGCTCCACTTTCCCGAGGCCCACCTGAATCTGACTTGACAAGTATTTAGGAAAAAGAGTAAACAGAATGATTTGTTTGAATCCACTTATATATGCAGTTTTAATGGATTTTGTGTATTATCCAATGGATTTTTAGGTACATTGTATTACAGTATTGTGCTTATACATTCCCCATCTGTAAGCTTCTTTGGGCCTTCTTAGTGAACAGAAAAGTGCTATATAATTTTTATTCATATAAATGTTTTGTTAACTGTGTGGGATTTAGCTGTAAATGTATCAGGAGCTGGGATGAACCTTGAAGGGGCTATCTTTATAGGCTGTATAAATGAGCAATACTTTACTGCATCTCACTCGACATTCAGCGAATTCAATTAAGAATGGACTATAATACTGCATGCACTTTAAACATATCTTCTTTTTTTGTCTGGGTATTCAATTAGTGGTGACCTGCGTGGAGACTTGACCTCATCCATTCTGTTAAAATAACTTCACACAATGTAGCTGTACATGCAAGTGTTTTCCGGGAATCTGCTGCTCATATTTGACAAAGCAGCTGTCTTTGATTTGCTTTTCTGCCTATGGGCGTATTGTAACATGCTCTTGTCTTTTGCGGTTGGGTTCCCTCCATCAATGTAACTTCTGCATTGTGTTGGTGAACAGATGCAGAGGGCTACATCTTACTTTGGAATTCTATTGGCCTTTTCACCCCCCTTTAGTTTTTTGTTGTTGATGTTATAAGAACTAAGTTATTTCTGGCTGGAAAGGTAATGACAGATGTGAGGGAATGTTAAGCATTGATGTTGCTTTTTTGTGTGGTGTGCTTTAACTTCATTAGTATGTTCCATACATTGACAGCACATTTCAATGCATGTCTGCTCCTACGTAAGCCCCATTGAGTTCAGTGGGACTTACTCCCAAGAAGTGTGTGAAGGACCACAGCCTGAAACCACAGAAGGAAGGTGTCATTTAGGAGAAATGTTGCTTGTTTAGATGAGAGAGAGAGAGAGAGAGAGGAAGAGAGAGAGAGAGAGAGAGAGAGAGAGAGAGAGAGAATATTAATGTTCAATCCACTTTTGGAAACCATGACATGTGCCTGGAATGAGGAAAAATATAGATTAGAGAAGTTATATATGTACACATGTACACATGAATCAACAAAAATAAATTTGCCGGTCAGACAAAAACATATACAGGTGTCCCCCGCTTAATGACGGGGATACATTCTGAAATCCCCCGTCGTAATGTGAAGCCGTCATTAAGCGGGTCTAAAGCCAAACATCAGCTGTTTGGCTTATCTAAAGCCAAACAGCTGATGAGCTGGGGCTTTAAAAAGACGCGTCGTTTTAAATCCTTTGCTCTTTTTTACTGGGGACCTCCGTCATATATCCGGATCGTTGATAAGCGGTCCATCATTAAGTGGGGGACACCTGTATAGGTATACAGTTGATCATGTGTAGGAAGATGGGAATGCCTTCTCAGGCATTAGTCCTCCAACATGCATGGAGAAGACAAAAAAACGAGTGCACTGGATAGCCATTTACCCACCAATGCATCCCCTGGCCATCCTGGCCATGTCTCCTGGATAGCTCCATATGCCATGCTTATCTGAAATGAATGAGCATTGGAAATGGAAAGCTTTCTGCATGATTAAGAATCCTGGCCAGCAGAGATGAGCACAGCCTGTAGACAAGGCTGGGAAATCTGGGTAACTGTAGTGATTCGCCAATTGCTTCATCCCATTGGTGGGAAGATGAGACACTGCTGACATCAGGGGCATAGGTCAGCAGTTGGTGACATTATCAGCTGTCAAGGGATGGAGGCCACTGACAACCTCCAAGTTTGGATGGAGCTGGTATCAGGTCCTCAAAGGAAGAGGGAGCTAGGCGAAGAATGAAAGGGGGGGAATGAACAATGGAGCCAGGAGGGAGAGGAAGGAAGGACAGGAAAAGCCAGAGGGAAGTGAGGATGGAAGGAGAAAAAAGGAGAGAACCCAAGGGGAAAGGGGGTTGATGGGAAAAGAGCCAGACAGAGCAAAAGGCTGGTAGGAAGTGGTGAGGAGGAAAGCGATGGAGCCAGGGTGCTAAGGCAGCCAGAGGGGGGTCGTCAGGGATGGTAAACCAACCCCTCTCTTTGTGGCCATGTACAAGTCTGGGGCAACTGTGAAGGGAGCCAGTATAGCTCTTGACCCAGGAATCTTCTGACACTAGCAGACTTTTCTGCCCTCCAGTACCCCGGGTCTTTACTCTCTGATGGTCTAAGCCGGGGTGTAACTGGGGAGACTGTCCCAGGCACAAGGTCTGAGTGAGGAACCCTCCCCCCTGGGCTGATATTAGAAACACCCCACTGTTTCCTTTGTTGAATCTCCTTGCTGCACACCCCTTGTCCAAGAAAGCTCCCCTGTGGCTTTCTCAGACACCTTGGACATTGAACTACCCCTCTGAAAGGAAGAGGTGAAGTTGACATTAAGCCAAGACCTACTTTAGATAAGAACTGACTAGGGGCCACTGAAGTCCCCTTTGCCCACTTTTATCTTCCATGGTGAACTAATTCCACGTATAACATATCAAGAAACAGAATTCAGGTATAATGTCATAGTTCAAAAATAAAATAAAATAAATCCCCAGTCTTTCTCTGAAAATCCAAGTGGCCCTGCTGAAATCATTCACTGCATGTTCACTTCCCATAATCTTTTCAGAAGTCTGTTCACAAGTTACACTGTTACACTGAGTTGATTTTTTTTTAGTAGCAGAAACTATGTTCTATCAGATGAAGCTTTTTAATTATTTTACTTCACAGGTGAGAAGCTGGAATGTAGATTGTGTCCCTGTGGTTTTTTTTTCCTTAATTTAATCATATGGTAGATGAAAGTGTTTCTCTCTCATTTTAAAATAACGCATTCATCTCCTTGATGTTCAAGAAATAAGGAATAACTAGCCATTCACCTAGAAAGAAAGAATAAGATGTAGGCAGCAGCTGACAGGCACTGCAAGGGTGCTTTTCACTATGAAGCTGGGTGCGGCCAAAGCCACAGGTGTCACATTTAATGAGACTGGTGCTGCTACGGAACCACAGAAGTCATAAATTAGCAGTGCATGAGAAAAAGCACACAAAGAGAACAGAAGAAATAAAACATATTTGGCTGACAAAATAAGGTGATCTCCTACTGAGGGCAATCACAGGCTCTTCAGAATGAAAAGCTACAGACAGAAGGGCATTCATCATCAAAATTAGCTCATAATTTTGTAGGTACAACTTTATTTTTTTTTAAAAAAAAAATTGGATATCTATGATAAATGAGCAGCGCTTCCTACTTTGGCTGTTTTTAAGCTGAATATTTGTGCTTTCACATTTTTCACTAAAATTTGTCCTTTTGAAAATGTGTCCTTTTATGTGTACTAAGGGAGCAAGTATGCAAAACTCAATATTCTTGAGGCTGTTTCTATTCCAGCAGGGCACCTTTCCAGTTTGAGAGGCATTCCTTGCCAAGCAAAAGGGCTTATGGCTAGACTACCTCCCAGCAGTCTGGCCTCAGAGTCTATTCATATCATCACGGAGAGTTTGTTGCTGAAAAAAGAAACCCTTGGAAAGACATGTGGACTGGGAGAAGATCAGAGACAGCTGTGGGAGGCAAGGCCTCAAGAGGGCCAGGCCAAGAGCAGGTTGACAGCGACTGTGGAGCTCAGGGGAACCTACAGGATGTTGGCAGATCATGGCAAGCAACCAAAGCAGTGATGCCACAAAGGCTGCTAGCCTGCCATGACAACGGCGGAGAATACATACTTATCATGAGAGATGGGAAGGATGGTCTCAACATTGGAAACCTGCAAAGGAATACTTTGGCAGAAGGAAAGCCTCTGGTGAACTAATTAACATGCCTTGGCTGACGATTATGGGGAAATGGTTACACGAGTCCCTCCCTTAAGTCAATCAATGATGATTGCAAAGAAAAATGTAAGAGGCAAAGGCACCCAGAGTTTGTGATGCAAGTTCAGCTGATTTAGTAAAAACTTCAGTGAAATCATTTGACGTAACAGTCTTTTGATTGGAACTTCCTATACATATCAGCAGAATTCCACATGTCCTCTAGCTATCATGTGAGTGTTCAATCGCATCTAGTGGGAGTGAAGAGAGGAGCTCCAGCCTCTGCTTCCAGCTTAGAGCTGAGAAGAAGGTGGGATCAACCCTGTCGTCATGCTAACGTTGAGGGTACAGCACAACTACAGAGAAGATTCTGATCCATTTGTCCAACTTCAAGCTGGGGAGGATGACTGTAGAGTTGGTCATTGTGGTGCTGGATTGCTGGTATGCCCTGAGACGACTTCTCCAGCTCTAGCAACTCATCATTGAGAGAACCCACCAGGTACTTCTGTGTGCCACCCCACTATTTCAGTCTGTCAATCACCAAAGGTGCTCTCCTGCTCCTGAGTCTACCAGACCGAGCAGGCATCATTCTCAAGTGTGTTTGGTTGCTTCAAGAGAAATAGAATATCTTTGTGTCATTGTAGAAAATTCAAAGGAAAGTGTGCAGCACAATGACAGATATACCGTCATGATTGCTCCTGGATTCCCAGGTGGCGGCTGTGGCCAGGGAGGCTTTTGCCCAGCTTCGGCTGGTGCGCCAGCTGCAACTGTACTTGGATCATGCAGACCTGGCCACAGTGACCCATGCCCTAGTGACATCTAGACTAGATTACTGCAATGCACTCTACGTGGGGCTGCCTTTGAAGACTGTTCGGAAACTGCAACTAGTGCAGAATGCGGCGGCCCGGGTGGTTGCCGGAGCCTGTCGGTCCGACTCAGTCGGACCGTTGCTTTGGCGGCTACACTGGCTGCCGGTTCGTTTCCGGGTACAATTCAAAGTGCTAGTTTTGACTTTTAAAGCCCTATACGGCTTGTCTATGATGTGGCCACATGTGAAATTCTGTGTAGTGTTTAAAAATTATATCCTAGAGCTGGAAAACATACAGGAAGAAGGCAGGCAAAATGATCAATGACCTGGATTCATGAGGAAAGTCTTTAGAAGGTGTTTCAATCCAAAGTGGGGGAGGGGGGAAATGTGTGAATAATCTGAATGAATATGTGGGTAGAGATTTTGGTGTTGTTTTTTTTCTCCCTCTCTACAAATATTAAATGTGGTCATCATATGAAATTGATTCAGGATGCATTGAAAGGAGTACTACTATTTAAATAACTTACAGCCCAATCCAAACTAAATCTTCGACTGGTGGAATGCATGTTCTCCCTGCAGAGCTGGGGAGATCCAGACAAAATTCTGCTGAAAGACAGCCTGGATTCAGCGGAAAGTCAAGCAATGTTGTCTCGCACTCTGGTGCCACTGGCCAGCACAGTGAGGCCGCCAGTGCAATCCCTGGCAGCTGCACGACCATCCGTTGGCATGAAATAAGATGCTGGGGGGCAGATGTTAGGCGGAACAGGGCAGGGAGGGGAGGAACAGGGGCGGGGAGGGGAGACTTTCTTGGTGGGGAGGAGATGGAATGAGGGAGGCAAAGGGAAGGTTTGGAGGCACTAGCGTGCCACCAAATCCTATCCCTCTCCCTTTTAATTGCTGTTACACGCCTTGGTCCTGTGCCTGCAAAATTGCTGGTGCATGACCAAGGACAGTGGAAGCTTTCCCCAGGGCCACTGAACAGAAGTTCACTTACCCTGAGGAGACCTCTCCAACTGCCTCCCTGCCATAGGATGCAGCTCATGCACCTTGGAGCGGCTGAATTGGTGGGGAGGGGAGCTAGGTAGGATTGGACTGTTAGGAAATTACCTCTCCCAAGAAGTCATGATAGCCACTGCTATAGAGAGTGGTAGACAACTCCAAAGAGAAATTGGTCTATCAACAGCTATGAGCTATGAGACCTCAGTGTTCAAAAGAGAGGGATGACTTTGAGTACCAGTTACTGGAAGGCAAGTTACAGTTGAGGCCTGGAGGTGCTTTCATCATGCCCCACTTGGGGGCTTTCCAAAAATACCCAGCCAATCACTATTGGAAACAGTCATCCCGGGACTAGATGGTCCCTCTGCCTGGTCTGTCAGTGCTCTTCTTCTGTTCTTATTTTAAGCTTCCCAACTCTGTTGGAACAAAACACTGAAAAAACAAACAAACAAAAGTCCAAAGGGCTGAAAATCTCAATTACAGCTGTGTTGTGTGTGTGTGTGTGTGTGTGTGTGTGTGTGTGTGTGTGTGTGTGTGTGTGTGTGTGTGTGTGTGTGTGTTTAATTCAAGCAACAATGGAACCTGAATAGACTGGTTGGTTTGGGCTCAGTCCTAGTTGTATCAAAGCTTGATCATAATGACATCAATAGAGTGTGTAAAGAAGTGTTCCTCCTGGAAATTTGTAGGATTTGAAAAGCTTTAATTGATTGATATGTAATTAAAAATATGAGAAATTGAATGCAGATGTATTTAGGGGAAATCTCTCTCTCTCTCTCTCTCTCTCTCTCTCTCTCTCTCTCTCTCTCTCTGGGCTGACTTCTGTTCGTTCTTTTCTTTCATATGTGCTTTTTCATCATGAAGCCTTTATATATGGAAGGGGATCTGTAGATATGCTGCAAAACAAATAAGTAATTGAAATCTCCCAATGCCCTTTGGTTCCTTAATCTTTAATTATTCTAATGTCTGCAATTATGGTTTTGCATTATCCACAGAAGTTGTTTTTATGATGAGAGAAAATTAAATTGTGTGCTGGGATGTTTGCCATTACAGCCCTATTTTTATAGGCATGAGACAGTATCAACTCTTTGTCTTTGACTTTTACAAAAAGAGTGGCAATAGGAGTCCCCCCCCCTTATTTTATTGTTTCTTAATCTGCTTTCTGTATCCTCCTTTATGGCAGAATTTATTTTGCAAAAGGACAGATGTTTGCAAGTCTGCCTTCTATGCCTTTACATGAATATGTAAATAATATAGCAGCTAGGAGAAGATCAAATCTCAGCCACAATGGAAAAAAATGTCACTCTGCTTTTTTACGTGCTATTTTTTTCAAAACGTTTCACACGTTTTCCAAAACGTTGTGTGTGTAAATGTTGTTTATTTTCTTCCCCTAGGCCCCATTTTACAGCCGTTTGAGGATGGAACTAAACATTGCATTACAACAAAATGGCACACCCAGCTAACAAATTGTCCACAACAAGGCATTTTGTGGTGTCGTGGTATTCTGCTTGCAGTTTGTTGTCTCTACTTCACACCATTGGCTGTTGCTGATGATGGGTATAGCATAGTACTATGTAAGTGTGTCAAGGCATTCTAGGCATTGATTTAAAAAAGGGAGCCAGGGAACTCAGCATGGAATTGCCTTTTGGGGTAGCAGCCCCACTCTTACTCATTCGCTTGTTTATTGTGATTGTGGGATGAACCTTCAGCACACCCTACCAGGCCCCACCTGTGAAGCCATTCCTGTCCTGAATAACCCTTATAGTAATCCTCATATTGCAGCTGGGGAAATAAGGCTGAGAAGTAGTGGCTTGTCAAAGTTCTGACCTGGGGAAGTCCTGATTCACAGATTCATCATCGTCATTATTATTAGTATGATGGTTCTTATGCACAGCCTTCCAGATGTTGGTGGCTGGATTTGGTCTGTTGAATAGTGGGTCTTTCCCAAAGACCTAGGTCCTAGGATAATATTTTCATAACATGTGTGCTGTTCCAAGTAAGACTGCTTTCTGTAGTTGGTGTGTAGTGATTTTATTTACACCTAGGACGGTTCAGGTGTTTTTCAAAGTCTTTTGGTATTGCGCCTAGAGCACCAACAACAATTGGTAGAATTTTAGCCTTTTTCTGCCAATCCTTGCTATTATTGTTGTTATTTCAATGTATAGAGCCCACCAGATGTTTGGACTGGCATTTTTTGGACTCTTACTAGTTCGAA
The DNA here is from genome assembly GCA_026170595.1 of Plestiodon gilberti rubricaudatus. NCBI lineage: Eukaryota > Metazoa > Chordata > Lepidosauria > Squamata > Scincidae > Plestiodon > Plestiodon gilberti. The sequence goes on along the minus strand of JANXHW010000001.1, from coordinate 249,552,415 downwards.
TTCTAGCCAAGAATTCAGGAGCTAGTGAGGTATTTTCACAATATGTGGCATGTCGCCAACAGTGTGAGTTTTTGTAACTGTCTAGTTGTTATCCTATCTATGCCAGCATTGCCCAGATGTTTCTTTAGGGCTCTTGGAGTTGTGCCTAGTGCTCTGATCACTACTGGGATTGTTGTTGCTTTCATTCCCCAGAGATGCTGAACTTTGCTTTCTCAATCTTTGTATTTCATAATATTTTCCAGCTTTTTCTTCAAGTCTCCAGGGATTGTCACATCAATAAATTTCTCGTCGTCGTCGTCATCATCATCATCATCATCATCATCATCATCAGTGATGTTACAGCCCACCAGATGTTTGGACTGGGATTTTTGGGTGCTCACTAGTTCGAACTGTACCCAAGAGTTTAAGAACTGGTGAGATATCACCATATAATGTTTGATGTTCCTAGTAGTGTGTCTTGTTGCAGTTGCTCAGTTGTTATCTTGTCAATGCCTATGTTGGCCAGATATTTCTTAAGGGCCTTGGCCCTTGGGGATTGCACCTAGTGCACCAACGACAATAGGGGTGGTGGTTGTTTTCTTTCCCCAAAGGTGCTGTATTTCAATGTCCTGGTCTTTGTATTTTGTGATCTTTTCCCATTGTTTCTCCTCGATTGGATTATCTCCTGGAATGGCCACATCACTGAGCATCTATGATGATGGTGGTGATGATGATTAATATTTCTATACTGCTTCTCAACAAAAAAGTTCACAAACAGTTTTATATAGCAAAATAATAAATACATAAATGCCACAACACTGCACCTACTCTCCAGAATTAAGAACTTTCTGCTTTATGAAACACCTGATGAAAATGCATGATTTTTTTTTTCCTGATATGCCCAGTGCAGCAATTAGTCTGTGTTATACACAGTTGGCTTTTGTGGGTGTGTAAGTGGGCTGGAGGGAGGAAGCCAATGCAAACTGTCACACCTTTTTCACTACAATGGAGCCTCCCTTTGCTTTAACAGTCTACAACTATTAATCAACATTCCATATGTGCTCCAGAAGCCTTTGTGCTGATCAGGCTGTAGATGCCTGGGTAAAAGAGGACAGCATGTCAAAACAAAAGTTCATTTAAATTCTATAAAGACAGAATCTAACATTTACCTGTTTTGTTTTTTTCTCCCTGTCTGATGTTTGGTTGTGTTATTGTCTTTTAAGACTTACTGTATCTGGAGATGCATTCACCTTACCTTATATAAATCATTGGTTTTGGAAGAAAAACAATTATATGTACACATTGCTTTCTAACGACATTTCTTCTGTCACTGCTCATTATTTTCCTTCAGAGAAAACAGTCTTGTGGCACCTGGAAATCAATCAGATGCCACCCACTTTTTGGTTTGGGGAAAGATCACATATTTGCAGCTGCATATAAGTGGTAAATATAGCAACAGGCCTGTTTTATTTTATTTTATTTCAATTTTATATATAAAGTGCTTACATCCTACCTTTTAAGCTCTGAAACGGAGCCATCCAAGGCAGCTAACAACATAAAACAAAAATACAATCTTACCACAGTTTGTTTTTAAAGAGTAGGAAAAAAAGCTAAAATCAAACAGGAAGTAAGCCAGATCAAATCAAACAACAGTTAGGCATTATATTTCCCAAAATATTTTTTTTTTTAAAAAAAAACACATTTTCTCCATTTGGCAGAATGCCATCAGAAAAGTGCTCATATTGTTAAAAGTATTTACAGTTGGACGTCGCTATCTGTGGGGGATCCGTTCCAGAGTGAAGATCCGTTCCGGATAGCGAAGGTCCGCCTAAAAAACCTGCGGGTGAGCAGCCTTCCAGCATCACAAAATGCAACGCATGGTCATGCGCAACTGATCAGCCACCGGAAATGGCTAGTGGCAGCAGCCTTTGAAGATGCTCCAGTGAATTGGTGCAGAGGACAGGTAGAACGGGGCGGAGATTGGGAAAAACGGGGTGAGGAACAGGGTGGGAGGAGGTGTTTTGAGGGCAGGAAGGGGGTGGTTATTGGTGGCTCTGACAATATTCTATCCCACTTCCCGGCCTTGATCCACCTCCCCGGGTTCATTCGGATGTGCGCCAGCCAGAGTTGTTGCAGGTCCAAGTAGACCTATTGGGATGTAATTCCCTTACCTCAAAGAGGCCTCTGCCCCCGCAGGATATAGTGCATGCTCCATTGGCGTGGTTGCCTCGGTGGGGGAGGGGTAGTTAGGATTGGGCTGCCAGTCAGGTACGTTTGAGGCAGGAAGAAGTGAGTGCAGCTTAGCCTTCAAGCCAATTTCCCTTGTGATTCAGGCTTAGGAAGGTTGGCATACACAGCTATGTTTCCTGAATCTTATAGACACATCTTTCTATTTGTTTGAGATTTTCCTTTCCAGTTCAGCTTCCTTTCTGTGAATATTCCAGAACACTTGACTCCTATTAATTTAATAGCACCCTGAGGCAACACATGGTAGTTTGGCTTCTGTCTTTTTAATATCTCCATAATCACAGCCTAAAGTATATCATCATGTATTCATTCACGGAAAAGCACTATTCATGGTGTAAATAAAGATTTTTCCAATGTGTTTAACCACCTGTCATAAATTGAATCTCTCTCTGCAGTATAGGAAGCATGTGGTGAACTTTGTGCTATACACTGAATGCACTTTTGTCAGCATATCTGAAAAATAATACACGGTGAATTGGGTGTGATAGAGTTAAGTTTTCACAAGGGACTGAAGGGAACATGCAAGCTTGCTCTTTTAGTCTGATACGTCTCCACCTTCTTCAACATAAAAAAAATATATATAAAGCAGTAAAATGACCGTTGGGTTTTTTATGTTTTATATCTGTTTGTTTCTTTATGAGGAAGCTCTCTGCCATTATCCCTGGCATGCAGATAGAACATTTGTAATGCAAAGTGTCTGGCTATTTCTTCCCACATGCACCAATTATTAGCTGTTTCACCTGTTTTATAAGCTCTTTTCAGCACAAATCCTGACTGAAACTAGAGCAAATCTTCCCACAATATTCAAATGAAATGATGTGACTAGATTTGGTGTGTGTGTGTTTTAATGCTGGAAAATGTTCTACCACAGAACTCTATTTCTAGCTGTAATTGCCAATCAAAAGGATCCTGCACATATAATGAACCAATGTCAAGTTCCATTGCTAGTGGTTCTTTATCTCTTCACACATTTGGTGTCAGCTTTTATTTGAGTCTTGCGAGTGGATAGACGTGAACTAGTGGCAAATGTCATATAGCTGCGTATGCCAATTGTTTGTGTGTTCTGAATCTTGCTGCCAGTGCAGTGGTTGAGTAGTGTTACATGAATAGTACGGAACACATTCCATCTCTCCTATTTAGTGCAGAGATTCTTTTCCCTGTTTGAGGCAAGCTGTCATTTGTTGTTACATGCAAGCTGAACAACCAAGGCTTGTACTTGCCCCAGAAACCAAGAATAAGCCCTGGTTTACAAGCCTAATTTGCAGGGCAAGTGAAAACCATATTTATCTGTTCAGAAAAAAATGACAAACTGGTTTGCCTTGAACCAGGAAAGAGAGAATAGCTATACGTTTGGGGAGGAGTGAGCATGTAAGTCTTATGCCCAAACCAATGTGCAGGGCTGGCTTTGAGGCTATTTGCCTGATTCAGTCCAATTGGGCCCTGCAGGCCGGGGGGGGGGGGGGCACACGCAGTGGAGCATGAGGCTCCGGACACGTTTTGCTCCACTGGTGCTGGAAGGGCCCTCCTGGCCTCCCTGGCTCCCGACTGCCCCAAAATTGGGGCAGTCTGGAAGCAATTGGCTGTGACATGATGATGTCACAACATCTTATTTATTTATTTATTTATTTAAAGAATTTATACCCCGCCTTTCTCCCGGTAAGGGCAATCTAAGCGGTTTACAGTTAAAACATGGTAAAATACATAATAAAATACAATACAATAAAAATAATTAAAACAGGTAATTAAAAACAATTAAAACAAACAAACCCCAGTGGGTCACCTTATGATTAACATTTATTAAAAAGCCAGCCCACCATATCAGCCATCGAATGCCAACCTGATTAAAAACGTCTTGAGGCCCCGCCGAAAGGGGAGCCGTTCTTAATTCCAAGGGAAGGGAATTCCACAGTTGGGGCGCCACTGCCGAGAAGGCCCTATTCCTCACCGCCATCCCCCCCATCTCTGTCAATGGTGGCACATTTAACAGCCCCCCCCCCGATGACCTCAGAGTACGGGTTGGATTATAAGGAAGGAGGTAATCCCTCAAGTACCCTGGTTCCGAGCCGTAAAGGGCTTTAAAAGTCAAAACTAGCACTTTTGTCAAAACATCATCACGTCACTGCAAAACACTTCTGGGTGCATCTGTTCAGCCCCCTCCCCCCATCTGGTAAGGCCGGTTCTGCCAATGTGCCCTTATTCCATGGGAAAATACACATGTGAGTCACATCCATGGGTTTCAACTCATGTAGAATTTGCGACTACATGTTCACCACAATCCAGGACTTTCTTTGTGGCACAATTTATTTATTTATTTATTTATTTTTGAAAAATATATCCCGCCTTTTCCTGTGCCGAAAGGCAAATGCCCAAGGCAGCTTACAACAAGATTAAAATACATCTCTCACCAGTTCCGCCTCCTGCACTGCCAATCATCCCTTGGCAGGCTTCCTGGGTCTGCAGAAATCCCAGGAGCACTTGCCTGCCAAAAGGGGCTGGAGTTTCCCTCTGAGGCTTTGCCCTTCTCAGGGCAAGATAGTATACTTCCCGATTCAGGCATATACAGTACTGTACTGTCATTCCCCACCCCAATTTTCACAGGCCACTTTACGTTTTCCCCATGATTTCTGTTCTTCAACCAAGGAAGCATGGCTCCACTGAAGGGAATCCCTTTTTGTGAAATGACCACCTGGGCATGTCTATTCTGCATATTGAGGGTGCGTGTCAGTGATGTAGACTTGAGTCTATTGACTTGGGCTTAAGTCAGACTCAATTCACATCAATGACTTGACTTGGACTTGACTCGGCAATTGTAAAAGACTTGACAGACTCAACTCGAGACTTGGAGCCTTTTACGACAAGTCCAGTTTTATTCAGGTTTAAGCCCACTTTCCCCATTAAATAGATAGGGACTCGCAACCAAGAACTTGGGACTTGGGGGTAAAGACTTGGGACTTGACTTGGATCCAGAGACTTGACAAAGACTTGGATCCAGAGACTTGGGACTTGACTCAAGACTTGGAGTCAGAGACTTGATCCACACCCCTGCTGCATGTGTTGGTGTGCATTATGGCTTGCAGGGGGGTCGGCTGATGTGGGGCCGGGGGGCGGTGGGCCCCAGGGCGCAAGGGCGGGAGGTGGTGCGGGGGGGCGGGAGACATCCTAGGTTTCGGTTTTGTTTTTGATGTTTTCCGGGTTTTTTTCGCTTTTTAAAAAGGTTTTTTAGGTGTAACGGGGATTCTAGGTCTATGTGTTTGCTTTGCTGCACTTATCTTTTGTATCTAGGGCCTCCCGACGATCTCTCCAGCGACGATCTCGCTCCTCTGCTGCCGCTCTGCTAGCGCGAACTCTGTAAGCCTAAGCGTTACAGAGTTCACGCATGCGCAAAGCAAACAGCCATCACGCATGCGTGAACTCTGTGATGGCTGTTTGCTTTGCGCAGAGCGGCAGCAGAGGAGCGAGATCGTCGCTGGAGAGATCGTCGGGAGGCCCTAGATACAAAAGATAAGTGCAGCAAAGCAAACACATAGACCTAGAAGCCCCGTTACCCCTAAAAAACCCGCTGGAGGCCCCGTTACCCTAAAAAACCTTTTTAAAAAGCCGAAAAAAAACGGGGAAAAAAACGGAAAAAAAACAAACAAAAAAAGAAAGTAATTAGCATAATTATGTTAATTAGTAATTATGCTAATTACTTTGGGGGCGTCGAGGGGTGGGCCCCACCCTGTTCTGGGGCTAGGATCGCCACTCTTGTATTTTTCAGGGCAGCACACCTCCAGGTGCCCCTTCCCAAACCCTGTTTACGGTGTTTTTCTATTTTCGGAACCATTTTGTTGGAGGCCCAAGAAAAGCCTGAGGCCTCCGTATGCAAACAAATCCACTTGACTGAACTCTCAAAAACACTGATCAAAAATGTATTAGAGCAAAACCTGCCTTGGGCATACAACTTCCGTTGAGATGTAAGTTAAGAGTATTTGTTTAGTAGGGGAGACAAACTCCCCCACAAGTGGGTTTGATGGCTGATCCAGTCTTGATTTGAAAAGGCACAGTGAGCTGCTTGCTCCAGCAGAATCGTGGAGGCTTCTTCTGTCTTCCCCTTCAGTCTCCTCGCTTCCACTTTTTCCCCTTCTCCAGAACCCAGAAACCTTGACTACCTTGTCGCCTGGCATCCTGGGACCCCCACCTAATCTGCAAGTGACCTTTCAACCCCCACCCCACTGTCTTCCCCTCCCAGGTCTGAATTAGCACTTTCTGTGCTCTCCCCACAATGCCAACTTGTCAGGAGCTTCCAAGGTGAATTGCCTGGCAGGGTTCATGCACCAGATTGTCCTGTTGAACCATGCAATGGATCAAATTGGGGCTATTCTCGCTGCACTTATGATGGTAGAAGACCAGGGGAACACAGCTGCTTTGCATTAGTCACCCTGTCCTGCCTCTGGTCCTAAAATCTTGCCATGTGACGCAAGTTCATTGATGCCCTCCTTGCTTGTCAGTTGAAGGTGGTGTGGACAGTGAGGGTCATTGTTGAGGAGGGGGGACAATTGCTTGGTATGTGGACAACCTCATGAGCACAAGCCCCAAAACTGTTTGGATCCTGTTCTTTGGTGGGAGAAGTGCTCAAGGGCTGGCACGACAACCAATGGCAGAGGTACTATTGGATGTCCCAATAAACTGTCATGAATCTCAAGGACAAAGTCAGGGTGTGACTGACCTAGGAGTCCATCCCAGTCCGAGAGCCAATCATCCCAAGAAAAGAGTGGCCATGACTTTTTTTTTCAAGCTGGCATCAGATTTGAACTGCAGGACAATGTCAGCTCTATATGCAGTTGGGATGTCTACAACATCCTCCATTTTTGCAGAGTTTTATGGGACCACCATGGACACCATGCTGGAGTTGGTCATTGAGCTTGGCAACATGCAATCGCTCATTGAGGGTCTTCATGCTAAGGGCTTTGTGAACTATGTTGGTGCCCTGGATAGAAGGCACATCCTGATTCTGTGATTGAGCAAGGGGGGGGGGGGAGACAGTTACCTCAACCAAAAGAGATCTCGCTCTATAGTGCTGCAGGAAGCGATGGACTCCAAGTCAATGTTCCAGGACATTGTGGGGATGCCCAGCAGATGCAATGATGTGAGGATTCTGTGAATGTCTCCTTTGTATAGGAGAACGTAGGCAGGCTTTTGGGCACACAGTGTGACAAAGGATATCAATGGGGTTGCCATCCTACCCCTGATCATCGAAGACACACAAGACAGCAAGATACCTGTATCCTGTTCCCATTCCCTTGCACTTGGCACAGAGAAAACCTACTTCTAAAACCAAGAGGTTGCATATGGCTTGTAACCTGTGATGGTCTTTTCCTCCATGAATCTATCCAAAACCCTTTTAAAAGCATCTAGGCCAGGTGCCATCACCACATCCTGTGGCAAGGAGTTCCACAGATTTACACGCCTGGTGAAGAAATGTTTTCTTTTTCCTGTTCTAACTCTCCCTCCACTCAATTTTAGTGCATGGCCATGGAGTGGAGAGGTGGCTAGAGAGATACTTTTCTCCCTTCCTCAATTCTAAAGCTCAGGGTCACACCATAACATTGATTGGCAGTATATTCAGGTCAGACAGAGAAAAAAGAACACACAATCACACAATAGTGATGGTCACTGGGTGAACTGACCTTAAAGGGAGATTAGATAAATTTATTGAGGATAGCTATAGCTGTTAGCCATGATAGTTATACAGAAACTTACATGCATGGCTGGATGCCAAGTCAGAGAAGAACTAATATTTTCATGCCCTGCTTGTGTGTTTACTGGAATGATCTGGCAGCTCACTGTTGTAAACTTCATCCTAAACTAGATAGACCCTTGGTGTTAATCCAGCAGGGCACTTCTTAGGGCCAAACCCTATACAACCTTCCACGGCTAATGGAGCTATTTCAATGTGGGGCATTTGTGTTGCATCCTGAGGTGGGGGGGGCAGTCATGGAGCCCTCCTCAAGGTAAGGGAATGTTTGCTCCCTACCTTGGGGCTGCATTGCAGCCGCATTGGCACTGGAAAGTTGGATAGGATTGGACCTTCAGTCAATCCCGTAGGTACCAGTAAAGAAATTCATTGATTCATACACATGCTTAAAGCAGGCTTATAGGGAAATCATTTTCCTTCTCTCTGGGGAATGTTAATCACAGTGTTCTAACAAATCTAATAATCCTTTATAATTAAAACAAGGATTTCGGATGAGCAAAAATAGATGGGAACTTCTGTGAAAAACTTGACTCACCCTCCAGTATCCCATGTTTTGACAATAGTTCAGGGACTTATGGGATGGAACACAGATGAAGACTGGTAGCGGTGTACTAAATGTAGTTTGATTTGTGCATCTTATATAAATGAAATCTAATTGGCTACAGGGTATCACACTAGCTGGATGACATTGCAAAGGAACATTTTCAGGGTCTTTTGAAGGAAAAAAAATGAACTCCCTGAAATGCAATGTTTGGATCAAAAGTGTTCAGCCATGAAAATTCAGTGTATCCCTGAAAGGGTTATTGACCTCAATGAAATCAGATATTTCAATAACTTTTAGAACTGCTCAAAAAAATCTAGACTTTTATTGCATTTAATCGTGATGAGTGTGTGAACAAAAGAATGGCTAAATTAAGGGGCAACTAATCGGTGTTCAGTCATTTTGCAAATAATCTCTTCAAAATTTACTTCGCCAAATGGTGATAAATTTACTTCGACAATAAAAGCACTTTCCTGCCAAGATGCTGTGAAAGACATTTGAAAGGCATAAAAATAACAGAATAGTCTGGTAATAAAAACAGAGAGAGGGGGGGGAAATTGGATTTCCTAACAGGCAGATCTGACACTCTGTGTATCAATCATGCTCCTTTGCTGATGTCTAGAAAATGGAACAAGTAAGATCTTGACAGCCAAAGCATGTGTTGTAATTGTTTTAAGTTTCTTGCTGGGAAATTAGTCAGAGACTGATCTAGAGAAACAAATCCAATCTGCGGTTTTCCTTTGAGCTGCAAGCGCAGACGCTTCTTGATAGAAAAAAGAAGATGGCTTTGAGTAGCATGCAACGATATTGCTAGTGGAAGTGGTAAGTCTGTTTTGCTACAACGTGCAGACATTGCTTAATGGAGCTAAGGAAATGGAACTTTGTAGACATTCTAAAACAATATCTAGCCAAAAATATTTCATCTTTCATAATTTGTTTTGCTTCTATGCTCCAGTGTCAAATGACAATTCTGGTGCTTCCAAAAAGTGTGGATGCTTCTCACCCACCCTGAAACTTCCAAGACAACTTTCCTCAGGCCCTACCCAGCCAAAGCTCCTGCTTCCTCAGCAGTATAGCTCTGAATACTTCTATACTGCTGCTCAACAGTGTTTCTAGTATAATTTACACACACACACACACACACACACACACACAAAACAATCATAGAATACAAACTCAATTTGAAAACAGCAGTGAAAGGTAGGCTTACCATATTTTCCCAGATCTAAACTGGGACACCTCCTTCTCCCCCCACCCCCGAACAATTAAATAAATAAATAAATAAGTAACTTATTTTTTGTGGGTGCGAAGGGTGGCCGAAATATTTATTTATTTATTTATTTATGGCCACAGAAATGGCCATTTTTGCTGCCACTTACCTTGCTGTCCCCACCACTCCTCCGCTGCCACTGTCACCTTCCCGCTTCCACCACCATTCTTCTGAAGCCTGGCCAGCCACATCTAAGCCTGGCCAGGACTCCAAAATGCTGGTGCTGCCACCGCTCCTGCCGCCGCCGCCGCTGCAAGTCTTCTGGAGCCTGGCCGGTCGCATCCAGGCCGGCCAGGACTCCCCTCAACGCTTCGCCACTGCCGCCGCTTCAAAAATGTAAAGTACCTTTTTCAGGTGCCACTATCTTGGATCTCGTGTAATCTCGTAAGATCCAAGATGGCAGCACCCGAGAAAGGTACTTTTTTACATTTTTGAAGCAGCAGCGGTGGTGGCGGAGGCTTCATCTGGGCCCGGAAAGCCCGGGACCGACCCAGGACTGGAGCCCGGATACCAGGGTGGTCCCAGATTTTCCAGGATGGATGGTAAGCCTAGTGAAAGGCAGCTGATTTAAAAATAAAACAGCAGTTAATGCAATCAAAAGGGCCTGGGAAAATAAAAATGTATTTGCCTAGCACCAAAGATAAAACATTATGCATCTTGCCGAGCCTTGGTAACTCCTTGTCCAGCCGCATCCAGGCCCGGCCAGGACTCCAATGCCCCGCCACTCCGCCGCTGCTGCAAGTCTTCTGGAACCTGGTAGGCCGTATCCAGGCCGGCGAGGACTCCCCCCAACGCTCCAACGCTGCCGCCGCTTTGAAAATGTAAAAAAGTACCTTTTGTACTAGGATTTAAACATCTTCACCGGGATTATGATCATAAAAACAACAAAACGTTTTTTTAAAAATTTAAAACATGTATCTTCAGGAACAGCTTTATAAGTCTCTTAAGATGCACTATGTGCAATAAAAATACTTTAAAAGTCTTCTTTAAAATACAATGTAACACTTTAAAACATATCTGGCATGTCGTTTCATTCATTACGGAAAATGAATCAATCCAGACGTCTTGTTTCCGGTATTAATTGCTGTATGAACCAGTATGCACCAGATCCAAACCCTGTTCCCCGCCCCCTTCCCTCTCTTTACTCTCCTCAGACTTGCACCAGCAGAAGAGCTGGCACAGATCCAAGGAGTCCCATTGCAGCAGGGGAGGCTTGCCCTGGGTTAAGGGCATTTTCATTCCCTTACCTCAAACAGATCTCCTTGATTGTCTCCCCGCAGTACACAGCACACAGCACACACTCCATTTAGCTAGGATTGGACCCTAAGGCTGCAATCTTACAGCAATTAATATGTTCAAGCTGTACATGTGCATTGGCTCATAGTATTTTTGGATTATTTTGCTTGTGCCACAAACTGCAAATCATGTGCTTTTCTCCCCATTCTCTCAAAAACAAAATGAGCCAATGTCCCGAAACGGCTTGCCACACTGAAAGAGCTGTCCTGGAGAGTAATGAAAATTGTCCTCCATTTGACAACTGGACTGCACACAATTCTGTACCATAGTTTTATGAGCTGCTTCACATGACTGTTTATCACCAACAGGAGGCTCTGATTTGTGGCAGTAATCCACCTCAGGGCTCCACGTCACAAGGCCCTGTCAGCCTTTTGACTATCCTTATCAGGTGCATAGTAGTGGAGTGAGGAAGTTCCATGCAGACCTCTGTCCTGAGATGGCTGCCCAACACTTGCCTCAACACGAAAAACTAGTTGTGGGAATTGGCCCTAAAGAGAGATGAAGAAGAGTTTTGCATGTAATTTTCTGGGAACACAAAACTGCTTTCTAATGGTAATAAGCAGGCACCTCCATCGCATTTGCCAAACACTGCTTTGACTCCACTATGCTATGTAGTCGCACTGCGAAACAATGAAAAGTTGAAACTCAGATCATTTTGCAAAGATATTCAGGTATTGACAAGGGTTTCATTACACTCGAATTAAAATGCTGTCCCTCTGCTGACATAGAAAAATATGAGCTACAATTGCAGCCTGCAGAACTGACAGAAATCCAATCCCGTTGCTGAATGTAATGGGAGTTGAAAATTGGCTGTAATTAATAACTTAATCTACACATCCCATCTGTGATGCCGCAAGATGGGATCTTGCAGAAGCGCTGTGGCAATGTATGTTACATTGTGCTCAAATGTACACACACAGGCGATGGTCCTGGTCCAGATCAGGGTGCAGGTGGGTGCCCCATAAGACTGCAGCATAATCCTCCCTTCCCCTGTGTTGCTGGTACACTGATCAGGTGTGTAATGTTAAGAGCAAATCTTGGTCTCCTGCAAACTCCATTTCTGAACAGGATGTGCAGAAACTGTCTGCAGCATGGTGACTGGCCGTTGTCCAAATTCTCAGAGGCCCGATATCGCTCTCAGCACTGGCCCTGCTGGTGATGCATTTCGGAAACTCGTAATCTATTTGGGAATGAGATTAGTACAAGGCCATTCCGAATTAACTAGAGACACCTGTGAATCTCTTGGTTGGGAGGGGGGTGAGTGCTGGTTGCATAATCCTTTGGAAGGAACTGAGTGGATTCACATTCCATGGGGTGACTTGACCTGTCAATCATTGGGCATCTCTAAAATGTACTGAAGTGGCCCAGTCTAAAGCGGGCTCTGCATCCTGGATCATGAGCTTTTCCACGCTTCCCTATCATGAGACACCATGGAAGACTGCCTACCCCAACATCAGGCTGGTAAGGCCCCAGACCCGCTGTGGGCTGGGTGAAACACTCTTGGTGAGAGTTAGGAATGTGTAGTTTTAGGAAGTTAATTTTATTGTTTTAGTCCTGTTAACCTGTCATATCTATGTCAAGCCTTATTATTAAATGTCTTCTGAGTCTATGCTTTCATAGTCCTAAAAGATATCTTAAATAAACTCTATTCTATTATTACCAAAGTGGGCTTATTGAGTACTGGGAACCTGAATAGGCTCAATCCAGCCTGAGACTCACTACTGCAGCGTGAACTGAATCACTCCCTTGTGTCAGGGAGGCCAGTCCCCACAACATCTGCTTTCCTAAAAATACTCAGAGCCTGGGGGGCTGAGTGATCTGGTGTAACCCCAGGTGGTGGCAGCTACCCTCTCCTTGTTCAGGAGTGAAGTAAGTAAGGAATCATGGTGCCCTTGCTCTTGCCTAGACAAGGGGCTTGACCCTTACGACAATGGGTGCAACACACTACCCAACAGTCTTAATCTCATCATCTTCATCTCGAAGCATCCCATGGACCACTCCTCTCACTAGCCCTTCATTGCACAGAAGTAGAGACTTATTAAACACTTACTGCGAAATGTGGCAGAGCTTCTGCGTGATGTGAGTTGTCTTGTATTAGAGTGCAAGTAACAGTGAAAACAATTCGCAAGGAGGTGATGCTGCTGCACATTGATGTGAACATCGTCTGTCCTGTGCCTGCAATGCAGGCTGAGATGAACTACAGGCAAAAGACATGTTTGTTCAAAAATGGTGCATACCATATGTATAGAGAACAACAGGGGTTGTAACTGAAGTGATCAAGCACGACTGATAGGTCTTAGGATGAAGGCAAACAAGGAGAGTGTGCAGCACAGTTTCAGCCACACTACAAGCTTGGCTTCATCTGCATACCATCAAACACGTGCTTACCATAAGTCTTGGACTTCTCCACTTCCTGCTGCCACCTCTGTTTCTCACTGGGAAAGTGTCCCGCAGGCAGGTGCCTGAGACTGGAGGGGCGGCGGGTGTGCCCTGCTTCTTCTCGTTCTTTGCAGCTTGGTACCTCTAACTATCCATGTTGTAGAGCAGTGGTTCTCAAACATTTTAGCACCGGGACCCACTTTTTAAAATGACACTCCATTGGGACCCACCTAGCTTTATGATACACTCAAACGTTTATCTTCCTATATTTGCACAAGCTTGCAAACTGCAGGAGCTCAGCTGTTTGCAGGGTAATTAGCAGCTATCTTGCAAACTGCAGGAGCTCTGCTCTTTGAAGGGCAATGAGCAGCTGTCTGAATTTTGAATAGCCTCAGGGCTTGTGGCAATTACTTATCTGATCTTTCCATCACCTGGGACCCACCAGAAATCAGTTTGCGACCCACCAAGTGGGTCCCAACCCACAGTTTGAGAAACACTGTTGTAGAGAACATGTCATGAACAAGCAACAGTCTTACTGGTTGTTTTTGAGGATCCATAGGATAATGATGATGAGGATATAAAAACCGTTCCAACTTTTTCCCCCCCAGCTTTGGGAAAGCAAATCAGCCTGCTTCTTCTTCCTATGGTGCTCCACCATTACAGAATTACAGAGTCTAAACTCTGTAAATTATGGCAGAATGCTGTTATTTCTTTGACACAATAAGAGCTGCAATAATTTCTTTTAATGATGTCACTTAAAGCAAAATTTAAATATAATTATACTTTATGATGGTTCCAATTAACATGTCAAATAGCTGTAAAGCTAAGAGTTTTAAAAGTCCAAAGCTCTATTATGATGATGGTTTGTCATGTTACTCTTTTGCTTAGGGTCTTGGTCTGTGATCAGTGTTGGAGTTAGTTGATGATGGATAGAGTTGTACTTGGGAAAAATGTGCACTTACATTTGTGGTTAATGGAGAGCAGAAGTGGGAGGAATAGATAGCCAGCAATGTTACAAATAATATGAGGAAACCACATTTATGAATTCACCTTGTGATAATATTTCCTGGCTTCCTCAGTTAATCCAAGGATGTTTGACAGTATATGGTACACTGATTGGATGAGCAATGCACACTTGGCTAATTGATATACAGTTTAATAATAACAAAAAAATAGTATCTAATGGAAAAAAATTAAATACAACCTTAAATTCTGGCACAGCCTAGAACAGCTTTTTAACACCTTTGTCTCTTATTGCACTGAGGAGTCAGTGGCACAGAAGGATATCAGAATTGTCAAAAGAAAACTGAAGGGGAAAAGTAAAGGTGCATCTGTTGTTGTTTTAAAGAATGCAACATTTTCAGCATTTGTTCAGAGATAAGAGAAGGATGCAAATCCTTGTGCAAAACAGATTGGTTTAATTCAGATGCACCACACATTAAAAACAATGGCCACTTGGACACTGGCATCGCTCGAGGTGGGGCGGAAAGCTAAGTTCTGCAGCTTTCTGCCCCACCGTTACTCTCCTGCACGAGGCGCCCCGCCCCCTCGTTGTAGGAGCCCGTCAGCGGAGAGAAAGCAACGTGCAGGGACTCTCCTGCGCGTTGCTTTCTCTCCGCTGACGGGCTCCTATGACGAGGGGGCAGGGTGCCTCGTGCTGGAGAGTAACGGTGGTGCGGAAAGTTGCAGAACTTAGCTTTCCGCCCCACCTCGAGCGACGCCAGTGCACTTGAATATGTATCCCCTTGGCATGATGGAGGGCCATTTCCTAAAGCATTCTAGAATAAAAAGATGGTGACCAGCAGGAGCTGGCTGCTGCTAATGCTTCCACCTGCATTGAAAAAAAAACTTTTAAAAAGAAACAAGTATGTCCCTGTAAACCTTTTGAACCAGGTGAGGGCCATTCCATTTTTTTTAAAAAAAATCTTTAGCTCACAAAATTATTGGTGGTAATGCAAAAGGTACTATTTTATCTTTGAACCAGTAAACTTGTGTAACCTGTAAGGCCCATGGTACAAGTATGGAAAAATGTTCTTCATTTCAGTGGTATTGCCGTGTTTTACTTGCAGGAGCTAACACTCCATCAAGCAAAGTAATGCATTGCTTTATGTTGTCCTGTGTAAGTCAGCACAACTATGTAAAGTTGGCTTTTGCAGGCAGAAATCAATGACTTTTTGAAATGTAGAAAATTGTATGGCCTAGAGGAATCACTAATGTCTAGGCTATTCATTTTCTACGAGAATAAAGGTCTCTGAATTTTTTTTTTAGTGGGCAAATGTCTGCGTATGAAGTGATCATTAGACTTGTCACTTAATTTTTAATTAGATCTAGTTTTGACAGCTATATGGAGATAAATGTTTAAGGAATGGGCAGGCCAACCTTCTGCTGGTGTAATATAATGTCATTGCAACCCTACACAAAGCAGAAAGCAAAGCAAGAACAATAAGATTCATTCGGCTGGGATTATCATTTGACTCCTCCTGTCCCTATCATACCTCATGCTTAGGGGCTGGAGAAAATGCATAGCACCACTTTCTGCTAAAAACTCTGTGAAAAAAATAATAAAATAAAACCATGTAATTTTGCATCATGCTTCATTTGCTGACACTGTACAACCTATACCACCTACCTAGTACACTTTTAAAGTTGTTATATCTGATAAAAAATGTGAAAAAATGGAAAAACCCATAACACCACTTTCTGCTATTTCATTTTGATTAAACACCGAAACTGCGAAAAAATAAAACCATTTTCTACTCATGCTCACTTGCAAACTAACTGGACCCTTGCTCCTTCTAATTAAGAACAGTATTTCTCAAAGTCCCAGTGTTTCTCAAAGTCCAAATTTACTCCCCTGTAAGTCTTTGTGGTGGCGGGGTGATGTCGGAGGCAGCGCTTCAGGATCACACCCGCACCCGGCCCAAAAACGCTACTTTAAATGTACCTGGTTGTCCTGCCAGCTCCCCAAAGGGTCGGAGGCGCTACTGCCTCCTCCGCAGGCCTCCCCAAGGCTCTAAACAGTGGCAAATGTGCTCCGAAGCCCCCTTCCGGTTTTCAGCGATAACCCCAAACAAATATCACCATGCATATTTTGAACTGTATCAAGGGAAATTAATTGTCATTGTCAGTTGTTCAATTTTGCTCACTTGTCAGTTTTCAAACAATTGTCCTTGTTTAAACAAAGGGACATTACAAGATGCTGTTGCCATGTGGTGCAATAAAATGGTGTTGAATTCAGATCTGCCACAAACTGTAAGCAGTGAACCACAAGTACTTATGCTTGGAAACTGACAAGACAGAAAAACACAGCACAATCCTATCCAGCACTGGTGTAGCGTGGGCGCCAGGCCCATGCAGTCTCTTGTTCTGGAGAGGAGCAGGCTACGGGTCTCCTCAGATTAAGGGGACGTTCGTTCCCTTAACCTGAGTAATGCCCCAGCCTCTGCTATGAGGCTACTCAGGTCTGTGCCACCTAATTCGGCGGTGCTGAGTTGAGAAGCTCCATGTCAGTGTTGGAGACCAGGGAGAGTGGATAAGATATGGCGTCCCACAAGGATGCTGATCCCAGGCTCGATCCACCCCTCTCCACCCTCCCCTTGCCCCATTATGTCCCCTCCCTGCCCTCCCCCACTCCAGCCGCTCAGAGCGGGACTTACCCGCTGCATGGCGCTGGCCTCTGGCCTCTTTGGCAGATGGGTGGCAAAGTCCTCAGCACTGGTCTTTTGTGGTAAAAAATATTTATTTAAGTAATCAGTGGCTGGGATCCAATGAACTACTTTAGGCTAGCCCAATGACTTAGCCATGCCCACATGATGTCTTAATTTTTTAAGACAGAAGGCCATGCCACAAAATGAGTTCTGTTTAAAAGAGGTTTACTGTGTGTCATTGGGTGTCACTGGCTATGTGACTATTCGAGAAGCATAAGCTCAAAGCTTGGTCATGTAGAACTAGGTGGTTGGTTCTCTGGATCATGGCCATAGTCAGCTTGGAATGAAAGATGGTAAATCAGTACAGCAGTAGAAAGTGGCCTAAGCTAATAGATCTTTTGCTTCAAATTCTAAATGGCATTTGTGTATACCAGAGCAAACTTTGAAGTGATGGTTCTGTTAATTACAGTATTGAAGATCAGCTGTTTCCCTTCCATGCTGAACTGACTTGACCACTACTTTGATCTGTGACTTTATTAGACATGCCTTTCAGGAGTGCGAAAGTGAGAAGAACTCATTACTGAAAGTCACTTCAGTGATTTGAAAATTAGATTTTCAGTGTCACTGATTGATCCCCGAGACTCTCCTTTCCAAACAAGCCCTCCTTTCCAAACAAGCTTACCTAAAGAAGATACTTCACATATTTGGCACTGGAACAGGGGAAATAGGTGTAAGAAAATTAATTCCCTTGGTTAGAGGAACTGATGCAGGGTTTATTAGATGCAATAGGGGGCAAGGCACCTGTACCTTTCATAGATGGGCTGAAGATGCAGGTGCAGCTTGTCATGCTATAGCGTTGTATGGGTACAAAGAATTTCACCTGACAAAATTATATGTGGTCAAGCTTCCAGCTACACACATGGGAATTATACATTTATGAGCGCAGATTGATGCTGTAGCCCTCTACATAACCTAAAATCAAATCCCATTGAACTCAGTGGGACTTACTTTTGAGTAGACATGCCTAGGATAGGATTGTGCTGCATGGAACAAAGGCTGAAATGATGCAAAAGTTCTAGTAAAAAAATGCACATGAGAAGTATGAGTGAATGAATACAAAAGATGGAATGATAGAATAGATGAAATGTAAATGAAGAGAATACAGCTTGCAGACAGCAGCACAAATTGTAAGCCTATTTTTACAGTGTCTAGCTATTGTGAATGCTTTTGTAAAAATATATAAATAAAAGCACCAACCAAGAATTGCTACAAACGTACAAATAGATGCCAACCTGACCTGATAACAGAAGAGTTTTAACGAATAACTTACAGCATAATGCTGTATAGCACGTTGCAACACCCTGTGCATAGCAAGTGCTGGCGGAAAGACCTCCGCCAGTGCTGAATTCAGGCCGACCACGCAATGGAGCAGGTAAGACCGCTCCGAGTGGCACAGAGGCTGTGGGAAGGGCGTATTGGGACTGGGAAATGGGGAGGATCAGTGCCAAAGAGTGCTCAAACTACCGCACAATTGCACTCATTTCACATGCTAGCAAGGTTATGCTCAAAATCCTACAAGCTAGGCTTCAGCAGTACGTGGACCGAGAACTACCGGACGTACAAGCTGGGTTTCGAAGAGGCAGAGGAACTAGAGATCAAATTGCCAACATGCGGTGGATCATGGAGAAAGCACGAGAGTTCCAAAAAAACACCTACTTCTGCTTCATTGACTACACAAAAGCCTTTGATTGTGTGGATCATAACAAACTGTGGCAAATTCTTAAAGAGATGGGGGTACCAGACCACCTTACCTGTCTCCTGAGAAACCTGTATGCGGGTCAAGAAGCAACAGTTCGAACCGGCCATGGAACAACTGATTGGTTCAAAATTGGGAAGGGAGTACGGCAAGGCTGTATATTGTCACCCTGCTTATTTAACTTATATGCAGAGTACATTATGAGAAATGCAGGGCTGAATGAATCACAAGCCGGAATCAAGATTGCCGGGAGAAATATCAACAACCTCAGATATGCAGACGATACCACCCTAATGGCAGAAAGTGAAGAAGAACTAAAGAGCCTCTTGATGAGAGTGAAAGAGGAGAGTGCAAAAGTTGGCTTGAAACTCAACATTAATAAAACTAAGATCATGGCATCTGGGCCCATCAATTCCTGGCAAATAGAAGGGGCAGAAATGGAAGCAGTAACAGATTTTACTTTTCTGGGCTCCAAGATCACTGCAGATGGAGACAGCAGCCATGAAATTAAAAGACGCTTACTCCTTGGAAGGAAAGCTATGGTAAACTTAGACAGCATAATAAAAAGCAGAGATATCACCATGCCAACAAAAGTTCGTATAGTCAGGGCGATGGTGTTCCCAGTAGCAATGTATGGTTGCGAGAGTTGGACCATAAGGAAGGCTGAGCGCCGAAGAATAGATGCTTTTGAACTGTGGTGCTGGAGAAGACTCCTGAGAGTCCCTTGGACTGCTAGGAGATCAAATCAGTCAATTCTAAATGAAATCAAGCCTGACTGTTCCCTGGAAGGACAGGTACTAAGGCTGAAACTCAAATATTTTGGCCACCTAATGCGAAGAGAGGACTCTCTGGAGAAGACTCTGATGCTGGGAAAAATTGAAGGCAAAAGGAGAAGGGGAAGGCCAAGGATGAGATGGTTAGACAGCATCACCGATGCAACAAACATGAAAATGAGCGAACTCAGGAAGATAGTGGAGGACAGGAAGGCCTGGCGGGATATGGTTCATGGGATCACGAAGGGTCGGACACGACTTAACGACTGAACAACAACAACAACAGCGTGCTGTATCCTGTCCCCCCTCCTGGTCCTCTTCCCCCGACACGGGTCTGCTCAGTTCTTGGCTAAGGAGCTGACAAGGAATCAAGTAGCCCCATTGCGGCAGCTGGGGTTTACCCAGGGTAAGTGGGCAAATGTCCGCTTACCCTGAGTAGACCTCTAGCCACCTCCTTCCTCAGATAGGATAAAGTATGCATGGGTCATGTGGCCCACGCTGCACGGCCTATGCCAGGGAAGGATAGAATTAAACTGTAAGATACATTCAACAACAAAGATAGTCTGCATGGTGACCCACATGAAGGACAGGAAGAAGTATCTCTATTTTTTCCCAGTCCCTACTTACCTGCATTATTTGGTAGGACAGTTGCTGTGCAATCCTGCGCAAGTACGCAGCGATGGAACGAATGCTCCATCGCCGGATGTAGTTGTGAACAGAGCACCCCTGAGGCCAACGACGACCCCTGGTAAGGATCCGGCGGGCGCAGGGGCGTTTTGCCGGGTGAGGGAGGGGGGGCCTTGGCCCAGCTGTCCCGGGAGGGGGCGGGGTATAGCCTCGGCCATATACTGGTCCCCACTGGGCAGCTGGGCCTACATGGCCTCCTCTGACTTCCGCCAGCAATTTTGCTGGTGGAAATCCGAGGAGGCCGGTCAGGCTGGCCACCAGTGTACAGGATACGACGGGCGGCCCTGGGCCACCGGCCAGATCTTTAGGCAGGATTGCGCTGTTGGTCTGGGATGCCTTTAACAGTGGTATTTCTTGGTGAATACTTATATTTATTACATAATTCTAATCTTTCAAGGAGCCTCCAGTGTAGCTTACAAACACAATATTTATAAAAGAAATGAGCTATATAAATCCTTGATCTTTGAGAACATGATTGCAGATAGGAATAGAAGCAGTGTCTAGATTTGTACTCAAGCTGATTGGATCATAGAAACCAACACCTTGTGTATGCAAGAGGAAACCATTTGGCTGGCATACTGAGGTAAAATACTTCCATTTTTGCCCAGATATCTGACCTATAATGATATGTGACACATGGAGGCACACTTTATTGTATACCTAGCTGATGAGACCAGTAACATTGCTGGGCATAGATGAATAATATATGTTTGGACTAAATGTGTGATGTAAATAATCAAGGCAACCATGTTGTTATTTGCATTAAAACTGAGTTGGGCTGGTAATCTGGCAAAAAAAAATAATTCCTGAGAAATATTGTTATTGCATATGTGCTTGTCTGATGAGCCAAGCCAGAAAAAATCTTTATCCACAATAGTATTCTAGCACAATTTAAAAGTATGTTCATTTAATCGACCGGTCTGTGTTAAAATGATCATTTCTGAAAACTATTTCATCATCAGTAACATTAGGGCTAGACAAACTGCAGTTGTTTATTTATCTGTACTAATTGGCAGCGCTGTTCCAGAAGAAAATTTGAAAGAATGCAAAGAAAAATTGCATTTGTATTCTTTTCTGGAAACTGAAACCAAGTGCACTTTAGGTTTGGCAGACCTTCTAATCTCGCTTTCAGATCTTGCACTACTTCAGTTTGTGGCTCTTTCACTCAATTACCCAAAGTTTTTTCACAGCAAATTGTGTTGACTGCACACGGGATTTGTTTGTCCTTTCTCTGCCAAAAATTGCTTGAGAGCAGGTAGTGGTATTTCAGGTAGGTTGCATCAGCTGTTAATCGGCCCGCCTGTATGCTCTTCTTGGCATTTGCTTCTTGGCAGGTGAAGATTTATTATTATTATTATTATTTTATTTTATTTTATTTTATTTTATTTTATTGGATAACAACACTAAGAATTCAATTCTCTGCTCAGTTCTATTTTTAGTGCTTGTCACATTGATCTCTTACTTGAATGTGCATGTTTGCAAGGTGCCTGATTGAGATTATGAGGGGGTTATGTACAAGTCGTACAGCACAATCCTATACACTGTACATGTCTACTCAGAAGTAAGCCCTATTAAGTTCAGTGGGACATACTCACACATAAGTGTGTAATACGATTGCAGCCTAATTGCATAAGCACTGACAAACATCTACCCTGTAACAATATTTAAGAATGAGATGTGTTTCCTAGCCGAGAGACTATTTCAAAAAGTAATGTGGGTCTTTATTTCAATGAAAAGAAACAGTTTGTTACTTAAGTATAGCATATGAAAGTGACTTCATTTTCTTTGCTAGTATCCTTGCTTCTTATGACCTGCATTGATTTCATTTTCTTTTTTTCCTCCAAGGATCCTTTTGTGCTAAGAGCATCATTAAGAATGAAAGGCAATTTTGAGAACGACCAATGGGTTTTCTATAAGAAAGAGACATCTCATTTTGTCAAAGCTTGAAAACTGCAGGAATATTGCAGGCTTGACCTGGGCTCAAATATGTTTTTGCCTAGCCTACTAATAAAAGATTTTGCTGGAAAGGAAGAGTGTAAACATATCTAATGGGTGAAAAAGCTTAATGTGAGAAAACAGAGAGGAAAATCAATAAACTACAGGCAATATTATTGTTTGCTATTATCACGTTTTATTATTAGAAAAGGAAAATACATAAAACAGCAGAATACAATAAAAATGCAGATCAGAGTCTCATGAAAACCAAATTTACATTCTACTCTCCCCCTCCTCTATCATTGCCTGAAATGAAATGCAGGATATTATTTTAGATAGATGAATGTAATATTCAATTTGAACTAAGAATTCTTCAGGGCTTGGCCCTGTAACATGTTTTGAGTCTGTTCTGAAAGTTTGTAAAGAAATGGAAGTGTCTTTGGGCATGTGCAAAGTGTTTTTCTGCCATTGTCACTGAATAAAAGCAACTGTATGCACATGCTTGGCATTAGTTCAGACTCATACTGCTTTTCAAATGTTGCAGTGCACAGGATTTCTGTGCAAGAAAATGTATGTATATACTGTACCTCTACTTGTATTCATTCCCCCCCCCCCGAATATCTACCACAACACCTTTATCTGTTCATGTTTGTGCCTTCCATGCCAACATACTATTAGCCAGTGATGGGGACTTGAGTCAAATGACTCGACTCGCAAGTGTGACTTAGCCACTTTTTCCCTGACTCATACTCGTACTTGTACTCGTGACCCACTGACTCGCACTCACACTCGTGACCCACGGGACTCGTACTTGACTTGCACTCATGGGGGTAATGACTTGCCATTTCTGAGTCATTTTCCTTTAATGGCTGGCATCAACACAGACAGGCAGGCAGGCGCAGTGGAGACCTCGGAGGAGGAGGGCAGCAGAGAGGGAGGGTTTTCAAGGGGGTGGGAAAACAAGCCTGGCTCGGAGTTTTTCCCTTTTTTGCCATCTGTTCGCCATTGGCCACAACTCCGAGTGTGAGGAGAGGGGAGGAGTGAGGGAAAGTGAAGCTGCTGCAGTGGTTCCTCCTCCTTGGCCAAAACTCCAAGCCCAAGGGATGCTCAGCTCAGCAAGGGGAGGGGGCAGGGAGGGAATAATAAATGGTTTGAATGTAGACATACTTGTTTTTCCCAAACCAGATGGGTGGTGACAAGACTGAGACGTGAGGGGAAGGGCATAGGGGAAGCCAAGTGGGTGCTTTAAAAGCCCCAGAGGCACACAGACACACACCCCACACAGACACCCACCCATCCACCCAATTTTCAGGGGGGAAAAAAAGCCATTTGCCCCAAAGTGACTCGACTTGTGACTCGTGGTTTTTGGCCTTACTTGCACTCGAATGGTACTTGGGGAAAAATGATGCGCACTTGATTCGTACTCGTGCACAAAAGGATCCATACTTGACTCGTACTCGCCCAAAATTTTTGGCATTGATTCGTACTTGGACTCGTACTCGTGCAAAAATGATTGTACTCGTACTCGCACTCGCACTCGCACTCGCGACCTAGTTACCTAGATACATCCCTGCTATGCTTATTTTTAAAAATGCTTATTTAAATGCTTATTTTTAAAATGCTGACACTATGATTCCAAATATTGTCACCTGGTGCTATTAGTTGACGAGAGGGGCAGTTCCAATACCCCAGGAGACGATCTTGTAATTCTGGCAGCTGGGTTCCAAAATACTTGGGTAGCTACCTAAAGGCTAATACAATTATCCATACTTATGTGAGTATGAGTTGTAATTATGAATCATGCAAGCAGCAAACTTATGGTTTGCAAGCAGCCTGGTAAGAGGGCTAAGACAACATTCTTCAGTGTTTTTTGACTTGCAGCCCAATCCTACGCAACTCCCTACATGGAGATGCAGCCACGCCAACGGGGCACATACTTTATCCCACATGGGAGTTTTAGGCAGGCCCCAGAGGTCTCCTCAGGGTAAACCCTCACCACCAGAATGGGTCTACTCGAACCTGCACCAGGTATATAGCTGGCAAAAGTTCAAGTGGACCCGGCTGGCAAGGCATATCAAGGCTTGGAAGGGGGGGTAGGATATTGGTGGTGCCACTGCAGCCAGTACCATCCCTTTCCTGGCCTCGATCCACCCTGATCTCCACCCCATTGCTCCCCCTTTTTACCATCCTCCTGCCCCCCATCTGACTTACATGCCAGGGGATGTGGACAGCCCGCTGGCACATGGACCCTCCCTCTCACCACTTGCAGCTGTGGCCAAGTGGCACTGAATGGCATGTCACACTTTGTGACAACTATAAAGGACCTTATGCTGCTAGAAAGCTAATGAGGTTCTACTAGGATTGGGCAGTTAATCATTCTAAAATATCAGCTTTTCCCACCACCAGTTTAGCCTGTTTTCAACTCTCCTCTCAAAACGTTCACATTTTGATTTTAATTGAATGGGCCTTCACTGAAGCACAGTGATATCAGTACATAATTAGATGTTAACATAACAGCATCTATTTTCTTGTGTCGCTCTGTGTAACTTTATATGTTGTTGTTGTTGTTCAGTCGTTAAGTCGTGTCCGACCCTTTGTGATCCCATGAACCATATCCCGCCAGGCCTTCCTGTCCTCCACTATCTTCCTGAGTTCGCTCATTTTCATGTTCGTTGCATCGGTGATGCTGTCTAACCATCTCATCCTTGGCCTTTTGCCTTCAATTTTTCCCAGCATCAGAGTCTTCTCCAAAGAGTCCTCTCTTCGCATTAGGTGGCCAAAATATTTGAGTTTCAGCCTCAGTACCTGTCCTTCCAGGGAACAGTCAGGCTTGATTTCATTTAGGATGGACTGATTTGATCTCCTAGCAGTCCAAGGGACTCTCAGGAGTCTTCTCCAGCACCACAGTTCAAAAGCATCTATTCTTCGGCGCTCAGCCTTCCTTATGGTCCAACTCTCGCAACCATACATTGCTACTGGGAACACCATCGCCCTGACTATGCGAACTTTTGTTGGCATGGTGATATCTCTGCTTTTTATTATGCTATCTAAGTTTGCCATAGCTTTCCTTCCAAGGAGTAAGTGCCTTTTAATTTCATGGCTGCTGTCTCCGTCTGCAGTGATCTTGGAGCCCAGAAAAGTAAAATCTGTTACTGCTTCCATTTCTGCCCCTTCTATTTGCCAGGAATTGATGGGACCAGATGCCATGATCTTAGTTTTATTAATGTTGAGTTTCAAGCCAACTTTTGCACTCTCCTCTTTCACTCTCATCAAGAGGCTCTTTAGTTCTTCTTCACTTTCTGCCATTAGGGTGGTATCGTCTGCATATCTGACATTGTTGATATTTCTCCCGGCAATCTTGATTCCGGCTTGCGATTCATTCAGCCCTGCATTTCTCATAATGTACTCTGCATATAAGTTAAATAAGCAGGGTGACAATATACAGCCTTGCCGTACTCCCTTCCCAGTTTTGAACCAGTCAGTTGTTCCATGGCCGGTCCGAACTGTTGCTTCTTGACCCGCATACAGGTTTCTCAGGAGACAGGTAAGGTGGTCTGGTACCCCTATCTCTTTAAGAATTTGCCACAGTTTGTTGTGATCCACACAATCAAAGGCTTTTGCGTAGTCAATGAAGCAGAAGTAGGTGGTTTTTTTGGAACTCTCGGGCTTTCTCCATGATCCAGCACATGTTGGCAATTTGATCTCTAGTTCCTCTGCCTCTTCGAAACCCAGCTTGTACGTCCGGTAGTTCTCGGTCCACGTACTGCTGAAGCCTAGCTTGTAGGATTTTGAGCATAACCTTGCTAGCATGTGAAATGAGTGCAATTGTGCGGTAGTTTGAATACTCTTTGGCATTGCCCTTCTTTGGAATTGGAACGTAAACTGACCTTTTTCAATCCTTTGGCCACTGCTGAGTTTTCCAAATTTGTTGGCATATTGAGTGCAGCACTTTCACAGCATCATCATTTAGGATTTTAAGTAGCTCAGCTGGGATATTATCATCTCCACTAGCTTTGTTGTTAGTGATGCTACCTAAGGCCCACTTGACTTCACTCTCTAGGATGTCCGTTTATATAGTAAGAGTCAATAACAAAAGCATCTTGTGCATCATTGTTCAATGTGATGCTACTTCTTTTGTGCTAACATTTGGATGGCCTGAGCTGACAAATGTGTGTGTACTGATGATATCTATAGGAGCGCGATTTGGGGCAAGTCCCCTCACTCTGTAGCCCACAGTGTCCTTTCCCCTTATGCGCCCCCTTAGGGATGCAAAGAGAGATGCTTTTGTTCCAAAGCATGTTAATGCAAGTAGATAAATAGGTACTGTTTGCGGGAAGGTAAACAGCGCTCCGTGTTCCAGCTGCATGCTATGTGCTGCGGCAAGGAGAGTCATGCCGGCCACATGACCATGGAGGTGTCTTCGGACAACGCTGGCTCTTCGGGTTTGAAATGCGGATGAGCACCACATCCTAGAGTCGGACACGACTGGACTTAATTGTCAGGGGTCACCTTTACCTTTTTAAACTTTGAGATGAGAACAGACTATTCATCATAGATAGTAGGAACTACAGTTTCTTACAAAAGGAGAAGGGGAAGGCAAAGAATGAGATGGTTAGACAGCATCACCGATGCAACGAACATGAAAATGAGCGAACTCAGGAAGATAGTGGAGGACAGGAAGGTCTGGCGGGATATGGTTCATGGGATCACGAAGGGTCGGATACGACTTAACGGCTGAACAACAACAACAACACAGTTTCTTATGAGAATGAGACTGCAATCCTATACTCCTTTTCCTGGGAGTAAGCCTCATTGCACATAATGGGGCTTACTTCTGAGTAGATATGCATAGGATTGCACTGTGTGTCATATAAAGTTCCTTATAAATGTATCAAGCATAGTTTCTAAATGAAGGAAGAAGGGTTGTTTCATTGTGTTTTGAATTTTTTCTTTTGATGATGATGATGTACATCAGAATCCAATTATATATTGTAGCTCTGTTTAGTGTGTGTGTGTGTGTGTGTGTGTGTGTGTGTGTGTGTGAGAGAGAGAGAGAGAGAGAGAGAGAGAGAGAGACTTGCAGTGAGAAAAGTCTGCTCTTAATGGTCATAGATGCTTAGGGAACAAAAGAGGTTGAGTTCCATTGCATGACAGCACTTTACAGTAACATCTGCTTTTGTCTTGCATCAAATAATGTACCTAACATTATTTAGATGCATTTAGGTTTGAAATTAAAGATGTTTACAGTTTGAAGTAATCGGTTCCAGTGTTTCGCTGGTGTTAAATTCTTTTCCCATACCACCCTCTTTTAAAAAAGCATGTGCTCACAATTTACAAGATGTTGTACACATTTCAGCAAAAAATTGCAAGCCGTTATCTTTTGACAGTGGAAGGGAATTACTGCCCATTTAAATAGACTCCATTTTGTCCAAATAAGTGATTCATACTTGAGATTTTTGGATACTTTTTGATGGTTTCCATTAAATGTGTGCAAGAAATAAAAAGCAACAGTCAACTCATTTTTTCTCCAATATGTTTTTGAAGTTAATGGTTGTTTTTTTTAAAGAAATAAAGGATTTATCCAATCATTTTTTTAACACACACACACACCCCCACACACACAAATCAACAGTGTTATTTACACTTGCATCTTAGGGAAACCAGATGATGGCAGTTTGATAGATTTGCATTGATATTGCAAACAACATATTGACGGATTAAAAATACTTGACACAGTCCCTTGTTATTTTCCAAACCCCATCTCTAATATGTTGAGTTCACAACATTCTCAGTTATCACATCTCTAAGCTCAGCTTGTCTGATAAACTTTTTTTTTCTTTTTCCCCAGTATGTGTCAAAAAAGTATTCAATTCTTCCTTCCCCATCATCTTTCCCAGGAACAATGTACAGTGCACCTGAGCATTCTCATTGCCCTTATACCCACCCACTCCCCATAAACACACGAGATCAGTGATTTGGAAGAACATTGAGCCACATTTATTGATAAGCCAATCATAATCTCAACAAATCAGCAGCTGGTCCTGCCTCAGTAGTGTGGGCATCTAACCTAGATGAGACAAAATTATTTCCTATTCTTCGATTGGGTGTTTCCACCCTGACTCAAAGCTGCAGGCCGTCAATGGAAATTCTCAGCATATCAACGCGAACCCTGACGAGCTGAGGAAGCTGAACTGCACCACCTCCCCAAGGTTGGATTTCCTCCCTTGCCTTGCAAGACAGTGGGACAGGGCAAAGATACACCAACCACCAAAGGGGGGAGCAGCAATCCTTCCAGTCTATTCTCATAAATGGCAGATGTCATGGTGAGGATCCTGGTTGCTCACATCTCCATCCTTCTTGAACATATGAAGCAAATTGTCATTTCTCAGGCTAAAACTGCACATGATTTCAAGAGCTCTGCGATCAATTCCCTGGCTTTAAAAAAATAAAAATGCATGCAGGTGCTATATGCAGGGGCTACAAATGTGCAAATGAAATGCAAGGGCTACAGATTTGATTACAAGAGTGTTGCTGCTGGATGAAATGACTAACCTATTCTCTGCAAGGTGTTTTAGCAGCCAGTATCAAAACTCATCCCATCCCACCAGCAGCTTCCCCACCCACAAGGGGAAAAAAAAATACCGGAACATTTGGGAAAATAGCTGGGTGGACCAAACAGTCTTAATGTTGATTGTAGAAAGACCCTCTGGGAAAAGGATTAGTCATCTCTCCCCTCAGTGTTTTCTTAATGGAAAAATAGTTAAGCAAAAACCCTTGTTACCCTCTAATACTAAATCTGCGTAGTCCAACACTGATTAGTTTGAAACAAAACAAAGCCATTATCCCAAAAGGCAGTGGTTCCTGCATGCTTGGTGGCCAACCCAATTATGAATAACGGCCCAGTCCTATTCAGGCCGGCCGACGTTCTAGTGCCTCTTCCGCTGGCAGTGACCATTGTAAAGCAGTCAGCGACAGTTGTAAAATGTGTTCCAGCAGCGCACTCATTAGCTCGCTGCTGTGGACACTGGTGGAAAGGCCAGAGCCTTCCCGCCTACGTTTTTGGGTCTCTTGCTGCCACTGGATCACAGCGCGTGAGGTGGGAGGGGCAGGAGCATAACAGGGACCGGGGAGGCTGTGGGAGGGGGTGGATCCAGCAGCAATGGCACACGCCGGATCCTATCCCCCTTTCCTGCAGCCTTCCTGTCCCCTTTCTCTCCTTGGACTTGCACTTGCGAAATTGCGAGTGCAGGTCCAAGTAGACCCATTGTGGAGCGGCAAGCTTACAGAGGTTAAGGGGATTTAAATCCCCTTTCGCCTCTGAAGCTTCCCAATCTGACCCCCGCTGGATACAGTACACCCATTTTTGGCGTGACTGCACCAATGGGGGGGGGAGGATAGGATTGGACTCTTAGTTTGGTTTTTTTTTTGGGGGGGGGTTAATTAAAAGACAGAAAAAGTGTGAAAGAGATTTCCTGAAAGGTACCTAAGCTCAGTGCCTTCCTGGACCTACAAAATATTGCAGGTGGTGTTTCAACCATTCATGCCTGGGTTTAAAAAAAAAAATCAAAGCCCTGTCCTTCTGCACTATATTGGAGAGATTTCAGGCGGGACAAAAGAGAGCTCTGCCTCCAAAGCAGTTCTGTCGAAGCGTGTTTTGCAATGGTTCTAAGATTCTTCACAATACTGATTTTTTTCTACCTTCTTTTCAAAGTGACCCTGAAACCTTACATGCAAGCAGCTGAACTGCTGTAGTTTCGCTGGAAAGACTTTCCTGTACAATTCCTAGTGAGTAGTTAAACTTGTTGGCGCTCTCATCATCAAACCATGACCTGTTTGGAGCAGTATAATACTGTCGTTCTCTAATATGCTGACTCCAGTGTTTCTTATAAATAAAGAAAAAAACCGACCCACTGTCACTTGGAATCCACTAAGATTTCCTTTCCCCCTTGCCTTGTAATGCCTTGTAAGACACTATGTCCCCCTAAACAGACAGCTGGATATGCTCATGAAAAGCACAAAGCATTGATGCCTGGTTAACAGTTCTACCAGTGGTGATACCCTCGCAGGGATTCTTTTGTTTGCTAGTGAAGTACAAAATGAAAAATGACGCTCCATCCAAGGTGGTCGAGGGCTGCTTTTGCCCCACCTCATTTGCAAAGGAATTAGGCTTTTGTGAGCCAGCTTGAGCCACTGAAAGACTGCTTGGGCTGGATGAGAGGGTAGAACATGCATGTAGCAGCCAGCTCTGCCTGTTCATTTCTCATTTTGCAACAACATGACACCCACTCACCCTCCTTTTTTTTCTTTTTAACGATTATATTTTTATTTTATTAATATAATACTAAAAAGTTGAATAATATTTCAAAAGATACAGCAAGCTCGAAGCAGCATATCCTACTACCATACAATTCTCAATTTTCTAATTCTACTTTCCAACTGAGCCAACTATCAGAGCAATCCTGTGTAAGGATCTGGCAGGCGGCCTAGGCCACCTGGGCAGGCTCCTGCCCGGCCGGAGGTATACCTTCCCCAAGTGTAAAGCCAGGCCCGGCCTCCTCGGATTTCTTCCAGCGAAATCGCTGGCGGAAGTAAGAGGAGGCCATGTAACGGGGCCCCCTCCCTTTACCGCTGGACTGCCCCCGTCTGCTGGATCCTTACATGGTCCTTCGGGCGTTCCGTTGGTGGATCAGGGGAGGCCAGCCTTGCGCCGGCCTTCCCTGTTCTCGAGTAGTAGCAAACGTGCTTTATGGCACGTTTGCGACTACTTCAGGCTATGGAATGCTCGTTCCGCCGCCCTTGTTTTCGTCAGGATTGCGCCGTATATCTCCAACAATCTATTCATCAAATCCACATATCATATTTATCATATTTTTATTTTTTCACATTTTTATACCGCCCTTTCTCCAAGGAGCTAAGAGTGGTGTACATATTTCCTTCCCTCCTTTTTGTCCTCACAACAACCCTGTGAGATACATAAGAACATAAGAACATAAGAAGAGCCCTGCTGGATCAGGCCAAAAGCCATCTAGTCCAGCTTCCTGAATCACACAGCATTCACCAGATGCCTCAGGGAGCACAAGACAACAAGATAACCTGTTTCCCGTTGTCACTCCCTTGCACCTGGCACAGAGAAAACCCACTTCTAAAACCTCTAAAACCAGGAGGTTGCTTATGGCTTGTAACCTGTGATGGTCTTTTCCTCCATGAATCTGTCCAAACCCCTTTTAAAGGCATCCAGGCCAGGTGCCATCACCACATCCTGTGGCAAGGAGTTCCACGGATTAATTACATGCTGGGTAAAGAAATATTTTCTTTTGTCTGTTCTAACTCTCCCTCCACTCAATTTTAGTGCATGTCCCCCTGGTTCTGGTGTTGTGCGAGAGGGAGAAGGTAGGTGGGGCTGAGATAGGCTTACCAGATCTCCAACCGGGACAGAGTGCTAGACCTTTAGGAGAAGGAATGTGGGCAGGTGTAGCTTGTTAAACAGAGCACAATCCTAGGCATGTCTACTCAGAAGCAAGCCCTATTGTGTTCAGTGGGGCTTGCTTCTGAGTAGGATTGTGCTCTAAGGCTTAACAAGCTACACCTGCCCACATTCCTTCTCCTAAAGGTCTAGCACTCTGTCCCGGTTGGAGATCTGGTAAGCCTAGGCTGAGAGAGAGTGACTGGCCCAAGGTCACCCAGGAAGCTTCGTGGCTGAGCGGGGATTTGAACCTGGATCTTCCAGGTCTAAGTCCGACTCCCAAACCACTACACCATCTTACACTCTCTTACATAAAAAGTCAATAAGCGGTTTCCAATTGTTCACAAAAAGGTTTACTGATGTCTCTGTCCATTTCTGCAAAATCCACAACTTTTATCCACCAATCTTCCAGTGAAGATATTTTTGAATTCTTCCAGTATTGTGCATACAAAATTCTTGCGGCACCACTCTTCTTGTTTTTACAGTATGGGATGAGCCAGTTGCTGCAGGATCCCCCCCCCCTCTATCTGATTGGTCACGGCAAGGGGATTTTTCTTGCCTGCTTCATATTGTGATGCCAACGGGTTGTTAGAGCTTTAGGAGATTACTGATGGGGGCAATGCAGGTCAGAGAGGAGTAAAAAAAAAAGATTGGGGACCACCCTGTAGCCATTCAAGGGTAAGAAAAGAATTCCTTGGGACTCTACAGTGCATGGGCGATTGGTCATGTTCTCTGGGCTGCATCTGCATTCCCATCCTCAAAGGCTGTTCAGCTTGGGGAGGTGAAACGGAAATAAGGCTTGCTTATCTAAAGGCAGGTAGGGGAGCAAGACCATTATATTGATAGCCTGCTGCTCCAGCAAAGGGGTGGAAGGATCCTGGATCCAAATTGACTCAAGCTGCTTGAGTCAAGCACTGCATTGGGGGAGGAATTTTAGCAGTTAAGACACTGAACTGCAGACCGGAAGGTTGGTAGGACAGCATTTCGAGACCCGAGTGCCAGGTGACAGAGTGAGCTCCGGTCTCCTGTCCCAGCTCCTGCTAACCTAGCAGTTTGAAAGCAAGAAATTGCACATAGATAATTTGGTACCGCTGCGGCGGGAAGGTAACAAGCGTTCCATTAGTCATGCCGGCCACATGACCATGGAAGCGTCTTCAGACAGCGCTGGCTCTTTGGCCTTAGAAATTTAGATGAGCACCGCACCCTAGAGTTGGACACGACTGGCTTTCAAGCAGGAGATACCTTTACCTCTACCTTATAAGCAGACTTAATTTCACAAAGAAAATCTATCTCTCCCTGAAGAAATTTTACCATTTTCAGTATTTTCCCCCCTTTCTATTATATTAATTTACCAAGAACCAAAATAGCACTTAGTTTGCAACCTGAGAGTAAATACTGGCCCTTCAAATCCATCACCTGAAGCTTTAGTTGATTAACCTACAAAAAAAAGTAATCCTTACTTAGATTAACCTACAATTTATGACCCAATCCTATCCAGGATTGGGGCAGCATGTGGAGGGATTTATGACAGCAGAACACAGTTCCGCTGTCATAAAATGGCCTCTGACGGTGTGCGCAGCGTGCCGCCAGCGGCCATTTTAGGAGCACTGCCACAGACAGCATAAAATTCCTAGTTATAGAAACTTCATCTTTGTTTGGAAATGTTATGACCATGGAATCAAGTGAACAAAATAGAACCACTTTTATTTGTTCAGGGCACTATCTTGGAAACAAATGTGAAGTAGCTGTTATGCAAATATGAACTTTTCAGCAGTAACTATAGCACGTTATCACTCCACATTTTTCTTAACACAAAGGACATGTCACAACGCTCTCTTGCATGAATATTTCTCTTTCAGAATAAGTGTCTCAAGGTATGGGGAAAGGTAAATGGAACTCAATGTCTCTTCAGAGCTTTTCTTTTACATAGTGTGCCATATTAATGCTACCCTACAGGGAAATAATCAAAGAACTTTAATATAATACTGTGGTTCAGAAAAGAAACATGACAGCAGTACATTCCTGCAAATTGAATTTAATGAGCTTCTTAGCACTACACGAGTGACTCTTTGAAACACAAGCTATTCAATTTAGATCATTTTGATTATAATTAAATCATTTCACATTTACCACAGGGGCAAGTTCAATCTTAATTAATTAGACACTTGTATTGAAAGGTGGTAATATTTCACATGTGTGTGTATATGTGTGTGTAATTAGCCACTGACATTTTGAAAATATATGTCTTTAGTGTAGTCACAATATCTTGCCGCATAACTCCCTCACTTTTTTGGATGCATTTCTTGATACCTTGTACAAACGTAAAGATATTTCTTCAGTACCACAAACAGTAGTAACTGCCCAAATAAAATATGAACAATTTGCAAAACCACCACAGTGGCCATTAGAGACCTTCAAGATTCAACTTTCCCTGATATCTAGACAGCTAAAACTTGAACTACCTCTCCCAAGCCCAATAGTCAATCCATATTGTTAGATAACACAGTCCTATGCACACATAGCTGGGAATATGTTCCATTGAACAAATAAAAGGCACTAACCTGGTTTGCACATACCAGGGCTCCTAGAGTCCTCTTTTCAACTGTCTCGACCACATGGGCATCAAAGTTCTTCATTCTAATTTTTCTTCTTCTGATATTTCTTCTGTTTCATCTGATCTCCTTTTTTTTTTTGGCTTATTTTTCTCTGATTAATTTATAAAATCTGTTTCTTGTTCTTTCCTTTTCCTGTATTAGTCCTTGTGACTCAGTTTCTTCTTGCTTTTTAAAATCCAGTGTCTCAAAGATCGTCTCTTCTTATTACATATTTATCACATAATTCTCTGAGTCTGTTCATATTATACTAGTTCTCAAAAACCATTTTCTCATCTTTTGTCCTGAAAGGGCTGATCTATTAGGCAATTTTTCTGTATAGAATTTGGCCTTACAAAATATAGAATTTGGCCTTACCTCTAATGTAAGACATGGAGAAGTGAGCAATGGGTACAATATTTGTACCCATTGCTGTGTGTATCCCACAAAGAAGGAAGGGCTCGACTAAGTCCAGGAGGGTGCCGGCATGGCTAACAAGCACAGTTAAAGAGGCTATAAAAGGCAAGTAAGCTTCCTTCCGTAAATGGAAGTCTTGCCCTAATGAGGAAAGTAAACAGGAGCACAAACTGTGGCAAAAGAAATGTAAAAAGATGATACGGGAGGCCAAGAAAGACTTTGAGAACGTATGGCAGGCAACATAAAAGGGAATAACAAAAACTTCTTCAAATATGTTAGAAGCTGGAAACCTGCCAGGGAAACGGTTGGTCCGCTGGATGGTGAGGGAGAGAAAGGGGTGATAAAAGGGGACTTGCAGACTCCAGATTAATTAAACGAGTTCTTTGCATCTGTCCTCACGGCAGAAGACCTCGGCAAATACCGCTGCCTGAATGGCCTCCTCTGTCTAAAGAATTAAGTCAAATAGAGGTTAAAAGAGAAGACGTCTCAGACTTAATTGACAAAATAAACATCAATAAATCACCAGGCCCAGATGGCATCCACCCAAGAGTTCTGAAGGAACTCAAGAATGAAGTTGCTGACCTCTTGACCCAAATATGCAACTTGTCCCTTAAAACGGCCACTGTGCCAGAGGATTGGAGGATAGCTAATGTCACACCAATCTTTAAAAAAGGAAGGAGGGGGGACCCGGGAAACTACAGGCCGGTCAGCCTAACATCTGTTCCAGAGAAGATGGTGGAAAGTCTCATTAAAGATAAAATCTTAAAACACATAGAAGAACAAGCTTTGCTGAAGGAGAGTCAGAATGGCTTCTGCAAGGGGAAGTCTTGCCTCACAAACCTTTTAGAATTTTTTGAAAAGGTCAACAGGCATGTGGATGCGAGCGAACCCGTGGATATTATATATCTGGATTTTCAGAAGGCGTTTGACACGGTCCCTTATCAAAGGCTCCTGAGAAAACTCCACAGTCAGGGAATAAGAGGGCAGGTCCTCTTGTGGATTAGGAACTGGTTGAAGACCAGGAAACAGTGAGTGGGAGTCAATGGGCAATTTTCACAATGGCGAGAAGTGAAAAGTGGTGTGCCCCAAGGATCGGTCTTGGAACCAGTGCTTTTCACATAAATGACCTGGAGTTGGGGATAAGCAGCGAGGTGGCCATGTTTGCATCTCTGCCCTTTTCTTTGTAAAAACAAGAGGGCACACACACACACACACACACACACACACACACACACACACACACACACACACACACACACACTCCCCTACAGGCTGTAACCCTTTCCAGGCTGCAATAATAATAATAATAATAATGATGATGATGATGATGATGATATATTATTATTATTATTATTATTATTATTATTATTATTATTATTATTATTATTAATAGTCTTTGCAGTGCCTGCTTTTCAGTTCCGTGGTTGTTTTTAGTGGAGATAGGCAGAGATGCAGTGGGCTCCTTCTCTGCCCTGCAGGGTTTTTCTTTGTAAAAGCAAGAGCGTGCACGCACGCACGCACGCACGCACG
Source organism: Plestiodon gilberti rubricaudatus (assembly GCA_026170595.1). Lineage (NCBI taxonomy): Eukaryota > Metazoa > Chordata > Lepidosauria > Squamata > Scincidae > Plestiodon > Plestiodon gilberti. The sequence continues at coordinate 249,516,170 of JANXHW010000001.1, read as the reverse complement.
CACGCACACACACACCTCTACCTCTCCCCTGTACAGGCTGTAACCCTTTCCAGGCTGCAATAAGTTGTTAATTTTCGTGCTCTGCTCTGCTGGGTTTTGTATCCTCTTGTAAAGCAAGATCACATACACTTTCATTCCCCTTCCTCAGGCAATGAATGGTTTAGGCTGCAATGCTGTGCACACTTTCTTGAGAATAAGCTCCATTGAGAACAGTGGGACTTTCTTCTGAGTAGACATGCACAGGATTGCACTGTTTGTATATTTAATGCCAGTGATTTAATTATTTTTTTAATAGTACCAAACTTTAAGGGTGCGACTTATAATCAGGTGCATCTTATACTTGGGACAATACGGTAGCTGAAGTTGTGTGTTGCTGTTTTCAGGAACACCGGAAGCTGCTATATGGAGTTAGACCATTGGTCTAGCTCAGGGGTGGCCAACCTTTCAACATGAATGCTCCTGGCCCGTTAATGGTTTTATAGGTGTGGGCATTTCTGCAGGTGCAGCTGCTTTAGCAGCACCATCAGCAATTGCAGCTGCAAAGATTCTGTCTTCTACACAACTCTTAAGAACGCAGAGGCCCTGATGGTGGAAGGTTGGCCACCCCTGGTCTAGCTAGTTCAGTATTGTTGACTCTGGTTATCAGCCATTCTTCAGAAATGTCCATTCTTAGACTTTTTTTTCTGTCTTACTTGGAGATGCCAGAGATTGAACCTAGGATTTTTTTCCCAGGGCCAGGCAAAGCATGTGCTCTACCACTCCACTGAAATGATGGCAGGTCAAATGAAGAATGAGGTTATATTTTGTCAGTGGCTCTTCAAAGCACAAAACCCTTGAGCTTCAACCTCATATATAAACAATGTCCAGAGGAACTACTCCTGCTTGTTGGCAGTCTAAGATTAGAGCATTCTTTGAACTTCACTCTCAAAGCTATACTACAGCCTCCCAGGTTAGCACTGAGGCACAGTTGGTAGGAGCAATGCTCAGTCATTTTGTCTGGTGTATTTTTGTCTGTGCAGTGAAGTACCTAAAAATGTGAAGTTTATTCATTTCAAACACACACACACACACACACACACACACACACACACACACACACACACACACACACACACACACACACACACACACACCCTCTGGCAAATGAGAATCACTCCTATCTCTGAATCATAGCTACCACGGGACTGTAATTTACTACTAAATTACAGTAGTAAGTAGAAATATAATGGCAATAAACACACTAAACATTGAATGCAGGGAGGGAATATGCAATTCAAATCTCCTTGCAAAATTTGTAAGATCTTCTTTGACAAAAGAAATGTTCTATTTTTTTACAGTCAGATTTTCATACTGTATCCTGTTTGAAACAGCAATCCCAGGTGCTTGACATTTTCTAGGGATTTTTTTGTGTGTCAAAAGGTCACCATACAGCTATGAGTGGATTTTCTCTGTTCTACTCTATTATTAATATTCATGGTTCTGATATGCCTTGGATTTTGTTCCAGCAAGAATGTATTTTGGAATGTTGACAATGGATTTTACACAAGAAACATAAGTGTATTTCTTTGACATAAAAATGCTGCTTTGGTCTTGTATCCAGGATCTAGTACCGACGAAATCTCCCCTCTCCCATTCCACTCCCAGCCTGCCCCCACTCCCCTCCCCACACAGAAACTCCCCTGTCCTGCTGACCTTCACAGCCAGAGATACCGTAGTTACCACCACTGTTTGTGGGGGCAGACCTAAAATTACTGCTAGCAGCGCTATATGGCCATTTATGACAGCCAAACTGTGTCCTGCTGTTGTAAATGGCAGTGCAATCCTAGTTAGGATTGGGCTGCTAGGCTGCAATTCTATACATGCTTTCCTGGGAGTTAAGCACCATTGAACATCATGGAATTTACTTCTGAGTAGACATGCATAGGATTGCACTGTAAGTCTTATTCCAGTGGTTGTATATTATGCAGGATGAGATGAGGAGGGGGGGGGGAAGGAGAGAGAGAGAGAGAGAGAGAGAGAGAGAGAGAGGTAGGTTCTCTTCTTAAGCTATACTGGTTGCATAGGAGCCACTGCAGAAAGGCTTTTCACACCACCATGGTGTCATGAGAGGAAAATCCTGAGAAGTGCAATTCAGGCATCATCACCATGCTGAGAACTGGTACAAGGCTTGCTAAAGGGAAAGTTGAAGCATGCTTGTTTTGCACATGGCTCACGTGACGGATGCCTCCACTCAAACAGTATAGGGAAGGACTAGCGGTATCACCGTAGTTCATCATTACCTGGTGCAGATTAACTTGGCCATCTCATAATGTGGAGATGCATTACAAATTGAATATCATTTCCTGGAACTTCTCTGGTTCTGAACGCAAGAGATTATGCATGTGTGAAGTCAGTAGGTTTTTGACTGCCCCACAAAATCTATTTTTCATCAAACTCCTAAACACAAATGGCATCTTAAGCAGATGCATGCAAAAGCCCCCCCCCCCTTTTAAGCTGCCAAGCTTTGGGAGCAAGAATTTTGTACATCGTTAGCATGTTTGACCAAGCTCAGAAACATTTTCTGGCAGGAATGAGCTAGAAGTTTTTTTAGCAGAGTTGGTTTTGATGCTCTTCTCAATCTCTTGATCATTTTTGATAATGTAGATGAAAAATATATAAAAAGACTCTGAGCTCAGCTCTATTCTATTCAAGTGATGGGCAGTCAGGAGTAACATCAGCGGTTGGCTGGGAAGGGCGATGGTTAACGACTCACCCAATCGGGCCAACCTGGCGCAGGTGGTGGTGGTAGCATGCAGTGCAACGTCAGGGTCAGGTGAGAGGCTCCCTGCTAGTCCCAAGACAAGGCTTTGCCCCAGAGCCTCCCGCAACTGGTGCTTGCTCTGTGGCAATAGTTAAACTGCAAGTAGGCGAGAGTGAATTCTCAATGCTGTCAACTAGCATATCACAGGGAAGCTCAGCATTCAAAAATTTGACCTGCCATCTGCAGTCTAAAATTGTACAGTCCAGAATTCTAACACTTCATTAGGCATAATGTGTGGGACTGTTCTTTGTTGTGTTGAAATGTTTCTCAGTTGTGCCCTTTGGCTGTCATTCAACGCAAAGTAGGTTTGCTTAAGCCTCATGGCTTCATTGGATAGAAACTTGCCTAATTCTGTGTTGAGTTGTGGTTATCTTTAAAGACATCATGACTCAATTTTTAAATAACTTAAAGCTGCATCACTTTACCTAGAAGACGACGATGTACAAGCCCATGTAGTAGAAAGACTTTGAAGTTATTATTTTGTGAGCGAATATGATTGTGGTTTCTTTTTTATCATTGTTACTTTTCCCCCAGTCATAAAATGAGTAGATATCAGCAATTTACCCTGCACAGCGCAGATTTGGAAGAAGCTCAAAGTGTTTGGAATTGCTATGCTGGCACTAACTACAGAACTATAATCACATAGCCAGCCATGACACAGGAGGCTGCTTGGCACTTTACATCTCCATTTTTCCATAGCAGAATGCCGCGTCTGTCGTCCTGTCAGTCTATTTCACCTTCTAATTTTTCTTTCCTTTCCTTCCTTGACCTGGAGAAATTGCTCTTCAGCCCTTTCCTTTTTTTGCCTTCTGACATAAAATGTGAGATCCAGAGGCTGACTACATAACATCTCTCAAGAGTCAGCGCAGGACAACTCTTTCGAACAATCTCACTCCTAATATATACAGTATATATTTTTTTCCTGGAAAGTTGACTTAATAGTCTGGCGCACACCTGTTTGCTGAAACATCATCACAGTATCAACTGAGCTGATATGTTTAATCAACAAAGTGAGTGTATGCACTATGAGAAGAGGGTCAGGAGGGAGAATAGATCATATGTGGACACGTAATCCAATGTTGTGAGCTTTATTCCTAGTCTTATGTGTATGTTTTTTCCACCAGAAGCTGTGACAGAAACAACTCAAAACTTCCAACAACTTTTTAGGAAAGAATTATGATAACCCCATACATGCTAAAAGGCAGACCAGAAATATTTGAAAATGATTACTTGGAGAGCCGCTCACAAAAAATAATAATATTTATCTACGTTCTTAGACCTGATTTTCCTCTTTTTGCCATCATTTACAGTGCAGTCCTGTGTAACCTTACACCGGTGTAACAGTAGATGCACCGGTGTAAGTGCACTTATGCCAGTACAATTAGTTCCATGCGGACGGCGGCGGAAGGTAAGCGCTCCGTTGTAACACACAGGATTGCGCTGTTAAAATGATAAGTTGCTCATTTTGCTCATTTCAAATGATGAGTTGTAACTCTGATCAGTTGCCACTGCCTATTAGAATCACTGTGACTGGAGTATATATAACAGAACATGGAAATACAGCTACTGGCACGACGAGAATGCTTTTTTTTATGCACAGGCAAAGGTTTGTTCATTAACACTGGACAGCACATAGTAGATTAGTGGCACCCTCTTAGGGCCCACCATTCCCAATGCCTGTAGCCGATCCCCCTTTCAGTTGTTTTTCCTTGTGCTGAGAGGTGGATCAAGCAGCTGGCACCAAAGTCACAGTATAGCATTGCTCTGGAGCTCTCCTGCAGTGGGGGAATTGAAGTGTTGGTTCCTGTTTTCTAAACAAAAGCAGCCCTCTTAGAAGGACTGAAGTATTCCAACTCCCCTTCCCCATCCCCCCCCAAACCACCCTTACGATTGAGAATATTCACTGTTTTTCTTTTTAATCTATGCCAGTTCAGATGGTGCTTAAACAAACTGTTATAAATGGATGGGGGAGACGTGTGAACATGCACGTCTCTCCCACCCCGTGCACTGGAATCTTATTATTACAAAGGGTCCAGCCACCCCTTCAGTCCAGCCACCCCTTAATGCACAGCCTAAGTACAAGTTTAAAATTGCATTTAAACCATGGATTGGGGGGGGATTTGTCTGAATTGCACTTCATGTGTGATTAAGCATTGAAATGCCGATACTCCCCCCCACACACACACACATTTTAAAAAGGTTGGCCAAGTATCATCCAAAGTAGTCCTTCCCTGGTCGTGTTGATGACTAGGCACCATTTTTCTCTTTCTTAGGGCTTCTTTCTCCTGTACAGTTATCTCCAGCTAATCAAGGATCCTTTAGTGCACATGACATAATGAGGCTATGTCACTTGTCACCACTCAGATATGGCTAAATGCTGTCGTCAGAAGGGGCAAACAAAATTGGTTTAGAGGGAGAGCAATACTTCCTAGGGGCGATTCCAGGCAATCAGGCTTACAGTGCAATCCTGTAAAAAGGTCCGGCAACAGAAAGAGCAGTCCGTCGCCGGAAGACGTCGCGAACGTGCCATAAAGCATGTTCGCAACGACTCAGGAGTAAGGGAGACTGGCACAAGGCCAGCCTCCCTCACTCTGGTGCCGGACCGCCCATGCGGACGGCAGCGGAATGTAAGTGCTCCGTCGTTGGCTGCGTGGGCGGTTCGGCCGGGTGAGGGAGGGGGGCATTTGCCTAGCCGGCCAGGGAGGGGATGGGGGATGGTGTCGGCCATATCCCCGTCCCCACCGGGCCAGCTACGCCGTTACCGCCAGCTATTTAGCTGGCGGAAATCCGAGGAGGCCGATAGGGCCAGCCCAGGTTTACACTCGGAGAAAGAAACGAGCGTCCCCTTCCCCGAGTAGAACTTCGGCCCAGCGCGCGCCTGGCAGCCTGTGCACAGGATTCAGCGGGCGGCCCGGATCCAGCGGGCTGCTGGCTGGATACTTAGTCAGGATTGTGCTTATCGTCAAATTTCTCATCCAGTTCACAGCAATCCCCAAAAATACTGCTGAAGGAGGAGCACCTTTTACACCTGATCAAAGCGCATACACAGAAGTCCTCCCATCTACTCAGACCTAGTGGATGCACATCACAAAATATCATTCCGCATTCAGTTTTAGCAATTTGTCATGTAACCGGTGACAAGAAAATATGCGCTAAGTATTAAAGTCGCCCACACAATGTGCATGTTCATCATTATATACACCCATAACTGTTCCCATTAGTAAAGCTAAGGGTGATAAAGAATAGATTGCTGTGGGATTATTCATGTAAATAAAAGTACCAGTTGGAGTAATTCTTTGCAATTCCTTCTTGAAAGTATAAGTATACTGTAAAGTATACAGTACTTTAATGTGCTTTAAGGAGTAAGACTTTCCAGATGCATTTCTCTATTTCCTTTGCACAACAGAAGTTCTTCAAAAGAATCCTTTTTTTTTTGTTTTCAATTTCATCCTACTTCCTCCCTCCTTTTAAATGTATCTGTGTTCAAAATGAAAGCTGCTCTTTTTGTCAAATCTGCTTCTTGTTTCGCGTTTCTAAATGCATAATTTGCCCAGTTGTGGGGGCTGTATGGTTCGTTTGCAATCTGAAATTTAGGTTAGATCCATTTGAGATACTGGTGTTCAGTGGCAATCACTGTTTCAGGCCCTGGCAATTGCACTTAAAGGATCTTAGGTGGCTAATCTCCCAGCCTTGTGTATGCTGCTAATATGCAAAGTGGCAGTGAGCGTAGGGGAGAAGGCATGAATGGGGGAACTCAGCCCCCATTCATTAGTCAATGTGAACGTTTGTTATGGTGTTTACCCTTGTAAATGTAGGAACGTTAAAGGAGGTAATACACGGGCAGTGCAATCCACCTTAATGATCCGGCCGGCGGCCCAGGGCCGCCCACCAGATCCTCTACACTGGCAGCCATTCTGCTGCCAGGCCAGAGGTCTACTCGGGAAAGGGGATGCTCGTCCCCTTCCCCGGTGTAAATTCCAGCCGGCACGATCGGCCTCCTCGGATTTCCACCAGCTAAATAGCTGACAGAAGTCGGAGGAGGCCGTGTAACGGCCTAGCCGGCCCGGAGGGGCCGGGGATATGGCCAAGGCCTTCCCAGATCCCCTCCCAGGCCAGCTAGGCAAATGGCCCCCCTCCCTCGCCTGGCCGAACTGCCCACATGGCCAGCGACGGAACTCTTACCTTCCATCACTGTCCGCGTCCTGGTCTGGCGCCGGAGTGAGGGAGGCCAGCCTTGTGCCGGCCTCCCTTACTCCCAAGGTGTCGCAAACGTGCTTTATGACACGTTCGCGACGTCTCCCGGTGACAGAACGCTTGTTCCGTCACAGGCGCCCCCTGCAGGATTGCGTTGTATGTCCTGTTTGGGACAAAGGAACAGCTTAGAGTGGATGAACTCAATTTTTCCTCTGGTGAGTTGTAACGCACACTTAGCTGATATTTGTTTTTAAGTTCATTTCCATTTTCCCACATCCATACCCAGGTACCTTACATTTAATCCAACATTCAGAAAGCCAGTAGGACCAGGAAGAACCTGTACTATTCTCTGTACCGACACATATTAAAAAGATGGTGGCCATGGTGGTAAGAAAAGTGCCGATGACTTGTTTTCTTTCTGATTTCACTGCTCTGTCCACTTGGTGTAAAGATTGAATGTCTCCTGTGAGCTTGTCAACAAAGCTATTATTCCACTCATTGGTCAATATATGTTCATTTTCTGCTGACTGCCTGGGGAATCGATGCATTGTATGCTGATCTTTTCCTCAAGTTCATTTTTCTGAACACACTAAGGTCTAATCCTCTGTTCATCTGCATCATGCAAACACCCTGATTATGTGGCTTTCAGGATGCTGAAATAATAATTCACCTCACTGGAGACTCAAGGACAAAAGGCGATGTTTAAAAATGTCTCTCTGTCAATATGATCCCCCTTCTTAATTGAAGCGGCCAACACCATTGCTTAATCTCTTCCATTTCTGTCTCACCATTTTCTTTTCTTTTTTAAACTTGAACTTTAATGGGGGGAAATAATGTCCCAGGTACAACAGCTGCCTAAACAAAGGTCAGCAAACATAAGAAAGGAAAGAAGTAAAAACTGCCAGTACAGAAGCCCTTATGCAAATGATATGCATAAGTTGCAATTACATATTAATTTATTTTATTTAAATTTATTTAAAGAATTTGTATCCCGCCTTTCTCCCAGCAAGGGCACTCAAGGGCACTTAACTCCCTCCACTTATTCCACACTCCCAATTATTACGAGTCAGGTATAATGAAATGATATCTAATGGTTTATAATAAGTAAATGTCCTTGAATATGTCTAGTTTGGGAGTTTTTGTTAGCATCTGTGTATAAGATTGGTGTATAAGATCAAACATCTGCACCAGATAAAATATAATATACAGAGATGGAGCCAACCATGATTTTTAGATGTCTGTGTTTATGTGCTTGGTATAGGAATATTATGATCAATAAAGCAACCAGTTTGTTCATTTTATAAAGCTGTACTGTAAAAGTACTACTTAGATATTACCAATTGCTTGAGTTGGTAATGTGAATGAGGCTGAGGGGCTTGGGCAGCAAGACACTCTCACATGGGTAGACAACATTGATGGGCATAATCCAGCAGAAAATTCAGGAATCCATGCCTCATTGGAATGAATGAGGGGTGTATAACAGCACTACCATGCTTTGGCACAGTTCCTAGGACAAGATTAAATTTAATGTGGAAGTATAGCACTTAGTTGTGTTCAGGGGTGTCACTAGAATTGGTGGCACCCAGGGCGAGATCTTTTGGTGTCACTTCCAAGGACCTCCTGCCACACTAGACCACACGATGTGGAAACCTCCTGGGAAATGTGATCCCCTCACACGTTATGGCAGGGATCGGGAAAAGCCCATTTTCTACCAGTGGTGTGTTTTCTCACCACCAGTAACAAATAGAATAGAAAGTCATTTTTTTAAGTCACCCCTCCCTGGGTTGACACTCGGGGCAGTCTGCCCACCAAGTGACGCCCCAGTTGTGTTATTTCCCTGATAACTAATTCACAAAGAAATGCCATGTTATTCTTAATCAACTAGGCCACTGGGGTAAGCCCTACAATTGCTGTGGTATAGGATATGCATTGCAATGAATAGTGTGGTCAGCATGTTGTCAGACTATACTGGACTTTCAGAATCCTGCACATCAAAAGCCCAATGTTACCGCGACAAACTGATGTTACTTACTTGGCATGAGAACAGATGGAATTTATTACCTCCACTGTGCCTCCCTTTCCTTTCTCTCCCTGGACTAGAAAAGGAAGAGGACAGAGAGAAAGAGGAAATGTGGAGGGGAAGAGAGTGCTGAGCTAGAGCATTGCTGCGTGGGCCTACCTAAAGATGGAAGAGATTGCATGGGCAAGGAGGCAGTAGCAATATTCCACCCCACCTCGAGCGACACCACTGCACAATGGAATCCAGCCTGACATGATTTTACCCTGATCATCATATCAGGGAAAGAATTGATAGGCAACCAGGTGGCAGTAGTGTCCATCAGTGATCAGTCACCTTGAGTGGTGGACCCCTGCAGGAGTGGATGTCTCAACAGGTGCCAGACTAGGCCAACCTGTGGTTACACCAACATCAGCCCTCTTTGCCTGTGGACTCAGGGAAGAAGAAAGAGTGGTCATAGGAAGCAAACTGGTGAGTGAAAGAATCAGTATGTTTGTCTTTGACCAAAAGCTGGACCAAATACTGAAACCAGTTAGTAGTGTTGGTTGTGCATGGATGCCAGCAGATGCCTACCTGTGACTATCACTGATGCTTGTCAATTGTAGGTTAAGAATCAGTTTTGTTGTTCAGTCGTTAAGTCGTGTCCGACCCTTCGTGATCCCATGAACCGTATCCCACCAGGCCTTCCTGTCCTCCACTATCTTCCTGAGTTCGCTCATTTTCATGTTCGTTGCATCGGTGATGCTGTCTAACCATCTCATCCTTTGCCTTCCCCTTCTCCTTTTGCCTTCAATTTTTCCCAGCATTAGAGTCTTCTCCAGAGAGTCCTCTCTTCGCATTAGGTGGCCAAAATATTTGAGCTTCAGCCTTAGTACCTGTCCTTCCAGGGAACAGTCAGGGTTGATTTCATTTAGGATTGAAAGAATCAGTTACTAAGCCCAATTAGTCCACCACTGTTTGCTAAAGTAGAAATCACGTTTTGGGAGAGCTTTCTCATATATACAGTACATGAGACACAAATATATATATATATACAGTAAGTCTTAAAGTCATTTCGTTTAAAGTCGTTTCATCTTAAAGTTGATGGGAAAATGCTGTAGGAACATTTACGTTTATCAATTAGCCTATGGAAAACTGGTTTCATTATAAGTCATTTCGCTTAAAGTCACAGATTCCAAGAAGAACCTTATTGACAACTTGAAGCGAGGACTTGCTGTACTGTATATATAAACAAACAGATCTTTTCCATGTTGTTTATTTGAACAATGGCTTTATCCGTGCAGTGTAATGTGTACTTGGGGGGTACAATCAGTTTGCCTCATTAGTTGTCATTCTGTTTGAAAAGAACATGTAAAATTAAAAGATTACCTGTATTTATCCAATCAGCGGTTTCAAGTTGTTCAAGCTAAATATAAGAGAGGACAGGCTTTGTGATTATGTGTTCTGAAACATGGTAATAGTCTCTGTTGTAGAGTGGGCAAAAAGATGAGCCCTGGCGAAATTCATTTTGAGACATCAAAATTTATAAAGCAGAAAATAGAAGCTGGTGATGGATGACATCCTTTTGTCAAGCTGACAAGAAGTGGAGCCCAATCAGAATCTAAAATGAGAGGACCACTAAACAAGCTGAAATGATTGGCTGGGGGCAAATGGACTTGATTGAAACATAATGGAGGGTGTTTGGGTGGTTTTTTTTTAAGCATCTCTCCCCCTCTCTCTCGGCTGTTACGCCAGAGTGTGGGAGCATCACAATCAGTTTCTGAGTTTTTAGGAAGTAGTGGAAGGAGGAGAAACCAATCATCAAATATCTATCAAACATTCAGGGGTTATTTTTTTTCCTCCACCATGTACACCAAAATATTTTACAGGGTTGAAAACTGGCTATATTTTGTTTCTTCAGAAGCTAAAGGATAATGAAGACAAATGCATAAGGATTTTGGTTTAAAACCTGCATACTCTGCCACTTTTCATAATCAAAATGTTCCTCCTTTGAACAATTAGAACTTACTGGAAATGGTGCTGTGAGTGGACATTTCAAGGTGATAGATATGTGATGAACAGAGTTATTTCCCTTTTCATAACACTGAGCAAATATTTGCACCTCCGTTGCATATTCTTCAAAACTCTGTACTATAAAATATAATTTGACTAGAGACCTCCACGTAATGCGTTGGCAGGTTCAGAGGAATATATATGTGAAAGTAATCACCTTCCCCAGCACGAGTGCTTCCTTCATCTCCCTGCCGCTTTGGCAGGGACCTCCAGCCTTGTTGCCTCCTCTCATCCTTGCTGGTGATGGTGTGTGCTGCTGCTTTAAGGGACAAATCTAGAAGTCCCCAGGATGAGAGAGGCCATGTGAGGTCATCTAGGTCAGTATTGACTACGCTTTCCCAATCCTACCTAGAGATGCCAGGGATTGACCCTGAGACATTCTGCATACAAAACACAGGCAGCAAGTGTCTGCTGCTGTTCTCACAAAACCAAAGGATGGGATGGTACATCCTGTTTTTTTTTTTTTCCTGTCTGTCAACCTGTCTGAAGTGATTTCAAGCTCCCATTTCTTGGCTCCCTTTCTTTAATCCACTTCACCTGCATTGATGTTTCCTTCAGGTCCTTGCCTCCTCTTTTGTTTCCCTCATTGCCACCACTGGCCCAGTCATGAGGCAACTTGATGCCCTTGCGTCAGCAGCAGGTGTCAAGGAGGGCGAGGGGGTGGTGGATTTAGGATGCTTGTCACCCCAAATCTGCTGCTGTTTTCCTTCCAGCCCCCTAGGGATGTGACCAGCACTCAGTGTCCTCACTCACTCAAGGTCCACTGCCTTATCATACACCTCATGCAGTTTTCATAAACCAAAAAGTGTGGGACTTAAGTGGCTGAGAGCCCAACCCTATCCTTTACCTCCCACACAATGCAGCAGTGCCGAAATGGCGGTTGCTTCATCCTCTCTGTGTGTGTGTGTGTGTGTGTGTGTGTGTGTGTGTGTGTGTGTGTGTGTGTGTGTGTGTGTGAGCAGGAGACTGAGAGGCATCTGCAGGGCAAGGGAATGTTTCCCCTGTGTAAGCCTCCTGACCCACAATGGATCTCCTTGGACCTACGCTAGAAATTTCACTAGCGTAAATCCGAGGTGAGAAAAGGGGCAGGGAGGCTGCAGAGAAAGGGGGATAGGATCCGGCATGGGTCTTATGCCCTCCTGCGTTATGCCCTCCTGTGTCCTCTCCTGCCGTCCCCTCCATCCTACCTGCTCTGGGGAGCGTCCGGGGAGCCTCCAATGCAGGCGGGACAGCATAGGCCTTCCCACCGGCATCCCCGGCAGCGCACTGAGCAGCACACTTTGTGATTGGTGCTGACTGCACTGGTGCAGGAGGCATGCCACCATCAGGTGGCACGCATAGGATTGGGCTGTGAGTGACACTTAAAGGACAATGTTTGAGAAAGTACAACAAACCTTTAGAAAACAGAAGAAATGGGCTATTCATTTTTCCACTACTCTTGGTGTTTTATCACAGAATAGAATGAACGTTTAGGGACCAAATCTGCAGTCCTATATAAATGCAACATTCCCATTGCTGCCTATGGCAGGATATACAACAAGCACGTTTGGCACTTTGCCTTCCCAGATATGACGAAGGCAAGCTCTGCTGCCTGCAGGCCGTCTCTGCGGAACGGCTGCTTGTGTTCCATCACTGAGTTATAACCTTTCCCAAATGGCCCCTGTAAAATGGGTCACAGATTTCACTTTGCCTTCCAGGGACTGTGGCAGGTTGAAAGGGCGCCAAAAAATTGGTCATCGTTACCTTGTGACTCATATTGGTCAGGAACAGATTTGGGAGCCCTGTGTGAGCCTCAATAGAAGTTCTTCTGTTTTGATCCAAATAGCATAGCATCTCCTGCTATCATCTTGTCATTCTTGAAAATGAAAGCCAAGGACAAATATCATCTGGGTAGTGGTTTTTAATAGCTTAGTGCAGTATAGAAGTATCTGATCTTGCCTGGAAATGGATCCTTTCTTGTCCTTCATAGTGTGTCTTTCTCAGAGACAATATGTAACCTCCTTGCTGAAAATGAAATATAGTGATGGCTGGTACAAGTAATAAAATATATGAAATTCATTTAAGATTTAATAACACAATATTGAGAGATTGAAAAATACCTTCTCTGCTGATCTCTGCTGGCAGAGGGCCTCTCTCAGTTTCCATTAAACATAATACATGTTGGAGGATTATTTTCTAATATGATTCCTCGTCTTTACTTTAAAAAAAAATATTTGAAATGTATGTGACATGACCAAAAGGTTTGGTATTTTTAATTACCAGTGCAGGTCCTAATATCTCAGCAGAAGTAAATTGGGTTTGGCAAGAGAAGTTCTTTTCTTGATAGTAGGATATGAAAAATGGTACCTCGAATTTAGCAGTGCTTCAACTTGATAATCCAGTTATGAAATGTCTGTGTTAGTCTAACAGACAATATCCCCACTCTGGAGACTGACAAGCAGAGATGGTTTGTGGCAAGAAAAAGAAAACCTAAGTGGGGATAAATACAGATTCCAGGGACTTGAAGGAGATACGATAGCCCTGTTCAGACCTTCAAAATTATGTAGACTACAACATTGTGGAATGGGAAGAGGAAGGAACTGAGATCGCACTTGCTGTTCGTGCTCCAGAACGATGTGCATTCAGCAGAAGGCTGGACTGAAGAGATCCTTGCACGTGTTCTACTGGGCATACAGAGTTTACATGTACTGTATACAGTTGTATGCCTGCTGGATTTTGGTTTACCTTCTGCTGAACACATAAAGGTCAGGGCGGAGGACAGTGGATAGAATTCTGAGCTCCTTGCAGAATTTTGGAGCTTGTGTGACATTAACAATCTGAAGAGGGCTGGTGCTATTATTGGTTGTGGGAGGAGACATTGCTTTGAATCTTAACTACTTCACATACAAATTCCTGCAAGACAACTTTCCTGCCCATCGTAGCTCTCTGGAAAAAACCTCTTCTGAAGGTCAGAGGAACCGTGGCAGCAGGATAAATTGGGCACAGAGAAAGCTAAATGGGGAAATGATCCGTAATCAGATGGTGGGGCCTTGCACAGTTGTACAAGGTGCCTCTGACCAATTTGGGGTGATTTCCTCCTCCTTCTGCAGCCCCTCTGCATCTACAACCCCATCTCATTCCCAAGGACCCTTTAACCTTCAGGGGAGGCTTTTTGAACGCATCAGATCTACTGTGTGGAGGAAGTGGTGGAGAAATTCCATTACAGGAACTTCCCTCCTGACAGGATCCAACCCGATAACCTTACTGTCTCACTATGAGTCTCTGGGCAAGCAGATTTGGCAAAGTGGGGCTCTCTTTTTGTATGGTGCAACTGTGTTTTGTTATTCCTGTGAGATCGGTATGGTAACTTGCTGTATTACTCTGAAAGTTTTTTTTCCCCCGGGGTGGGGGGGGGGAAGGAGAGAGAATTATGTTTCAACCTGTTTTGAGATTTTGTTGCAATGCACGTAGTAGTTAGTTCATTTTGCATCTGGAGTATTGCGTCCAGTTCTGGTCGCCGCATCTCAAAAAGGATATAGTGGAACTGGAAAAGGTGCAGAAGAGAGCAACCAAAATGATTAGTGGGCTGGGGCATCTCCCTTATGAGGAAAGGCTACAGCGTTTGGGGCTCTTCGGTCTAGAAAAAAGGCGGTTGAGGGGGGACATGATTGAGACGTATAAAATTATGCATGGGATGGAGAGAGTGGATAGAGAGAAGTTCTTTTCCATCTCACACAACACTAGAACTAGGGGACATCCACTCAAATTGAGTGGAGGGAGGATTAAAATAGACAAAAGAAAATATTTCTTTACCCAGCGTGTAATTGGTTTGTGGAACTCCTTGCCACAGGAGGTGGTGATGGCACCTGGCCTGGATGCCTTTAAAAGGGGATTGGACAGATTTATGGAGGAAAAGTCCATCACAGCTTACAAGCCATGATGGGGATAAGCAACCTCCTGGTTGTAGGAGTAGGTTTTCTTTGTGCCAGGTGCAAGGGAGTGGTGACAGGATACAAGTATCTTGTTGTCTTGTGCTCCCTGAGGCATCTGGTGGGGCCACTGTGTGATACAGGAAGCTGGACTAGATGGGCCTTTGGCCTGATCCAACAGGGCTCTTCTTATGTTCTTATGTTTGTTGATTTTTCAATGTTGGGTTGTGACTAACAGTGCAATCCCATCCAACTTATGCCACCGGTGTAACCAGCGGTGCAGCAAGAATGGGAGGCCCCAGAACGGAAAAGGGATTCAAATCCCCTCCAAAGGGGGAATTCAAAGGGGATTTGAATCCCCTTTCCGTTCTGGGGCCTCCCATTCTTGCTGCACCGCTGGTTACACCGGTGTTGGATAGGATTGCACCCTAAATGGGTGTTTTTGACCAGGAGGGCTTTTTAAACTACCCCTGCCTCCTCCACTGCCTCCCACACTTAAAGATAAGGGCAGAATTTCCCCCCTCCCCTCAACTGCCCCACGAAATACTCCATAGGTTTCACCAGGAGAAATATCCATTTCCTCTCCTTGAATCTGATGAGATTCTAATTTCTTTCCAGGTTTCTGAACTGTTTTCTTCCTAGCTACATAAAATGTGAAGTGTTTGGAGTTCATCAATCCAAAGAGATTATCTAATTCCAAAGGATTACTGATAGTAACTCTCCTTTATCATTTTTATTCCCAGGTCTAAGTTAAAAAACAACAACAACAGACAAAAAGCAATAGCCCTTTCTGAACCATCGATGAAGAAAGATATGAAGCAGTAACAAAACAACAAAGAAGACTAAGGAACGAAGAAAACAACAACCCCAAATGGACTCTATTTTGGAAATGGGAGGAATTGCTCAATGAAAAATCCTACACAGGTAATCAGTTGCAATTTTTATCTCACATTCCCTGACATTTTCTCTTCCATATTTGCAGTGTGAGTGCAATTTCTATTTCATCCATGTCATTTGTTTTTAGCAGTCTGTTACAAACAGGAGGAAAACAACCCTGAAAAATATTACCGCTGATGGTGATTTATTTCTGGGGAATTGATATTAAACTGACTTTCAAATTGATGATTTTGGACACTTCAGTGAAGTTGAAATAGCAGCAGGACGGCTCATCTGCATGAGTCTTATAGATGTGTCTGAGTTTGTTGACAGCTCTCCATGTTCTGATGGTGGGTGCCAATTGTGACATTATCATGGAACACAGTGTTTTGAAAAATTGTTTATTTTCCCCCCATCTCTGCTCTGAAGTTGGTTCTGGCAGCTTGATGCTATAGTGAAATGAAGATGTTTTGTATGTAGCCTGGAACTTACCACATTCTGATCAGGGCCATAAGAAAACTGAAAGTCATTCTTCCCAACGTCAGTTGAAACTGTTGTCCCAGGCCACAATGGTTGAGAAGGAACGTATTCAACAGAGGACAATCCCACACAGCTGAAACATGGCCCACAATACAGCACAGCTGAGTAATTCCTCTGAGTATTCCTCCTCCTTCCCACTGAAGCAATAAGTAAATGGGGTCACTGGCATCGCTGCAGGGGGGGCGGAGCTCTACAGTAAGTTCCGCCACGGTCCAACCCTCTGTTAACCTGTGCATGAAGCGGCCCCACCCCCTCGCCTTCGGAGCCATTCAAGGAGGTGAAAGCAACCTCTAGCAAGGAGTAATGCAATGCCTTCAGAAGTATTGTATGGAAGATTCAGAGGAATTCCATATGAAAAGAGAAACTGTGCACGTTCACTAGGTGGGGTAGAATCCATTCATCATATGCTGCTGTATTGTCCCTTTCATAAAGATTTGAGAAGAGAGTTTCTTCAGGAGCCCTTACGTAACAAGGAGGGATGGGATGACACTGAGAAAATCTAGTATCTATTAGCAGGTGTAAATACGGCTCTTTCAGAGAAAGTGGCAATCTATTTGAAGCGGATTGTCATTGGTAGAAGGACACGATCTAATGCAACTGTAGCTTCAGGATAGATGTTCTTTATGTTATGTTGTTTATGTTTGTGTGTGTATGTCTGGATTTTAATATGCCAATAAAGGTACTGATTGAATGATTTCCTGGATGACACAGTTTTCCTTAAGCTATGTTGATCTGGCTTCTAGTTTATGGGACAGAAACGGCTGCTGTGGCCTAGGCTGCTATCCTATACAGTATACACTTACCTGGGAGTAAGTCCTATTGAACTCAATGAGACTTACTTCTAAGTAGGCATGCATAGAATTATGCTGCTAGTGAACCATTTCTATAGGGATGTTGAAAATGGGAATCTCTGTTGATGCTTCTGGGCCCTTCATTAACATTCAGCACGGTGTACTGCAACCTTCTCTTACATCAGCTGAAAAATTCAGCCATAGATGATAGACCTCTCCTTTCTTG
The DNA here is from genome assembly GCA_026170595.1 of Plestiodon gilberti rubricaudatus. Classification (NCBI taxonomy): domain Eukaryota; kingdom Metazoa; phylum Chordata; class Lepidosauria; order Squamata; family Scincidae; genus Plestiodon; species Plestiodon gilberti. The sequence goes on along the minus strand of JANXHW010000001.1, from coordinate 249,498,766 downwards.
GAGGATGCACCCACAGGATAATTATGCTGGCATGGATTCTTCAGGGCTTTATTTCGTCACCTATATTGTTTAATGTCCATACGAAGCCACTGGAAGAATGACCTTTTGGAATGGAATACTGTCAATATGATGAGACTCAGTTCTGTACTGAGCAATGCTTAGTATATTTAAAGGATTCTGTTTGGCGTGAATCAGTACCTGGAGGTGATTAGAATTAAATTGAATTGAGACAGGACGGAAGTGGTGGTGAGAACAGGGCCTTTTGGAGAGATGAGTTTATGGAATCAGAGGAATACTGGTTGCCCTGTTGAGCAAATACACAGTTTTGGAAATCTCAAGAATAACTGAGGTCATCTAATTTTAATGACTATTTTATTTCTAATGGTCTAATATTTATTTCTAATGGTTGTTTTTCCTTGTTGAAGGCTGCTGCGAAGTTTCAGATAAGGTGGACTAACATAATTATAAAAGCTATTGTGGATCACACTGTGAATACCTTTGCTGGTGGAGTCAAGAGGTTCTGAAATGAGGCAATTTGTTAAAAAAAGAGATTCATCTCTTTGTAAGAAACATGTAGCAAGTACTAGATGCAAAAGACCATCTCCCCAAGAGATCATACATTCTATGCTATGACTTCTGTCTGTGTCCACCTAAAAATTTAAGACTACCTGGTGAAAAAAGAAGTAATAAAAAGGCCCAGTATAAATAGATGTTTTGTATTCTTCCCTCTAAAGACCACAGATTTTAGGCAATTTTGTAACCAGCATGTGGCAGGCTTGTGAGCAATGCAGACATATGGCCAGGTGATATCCCGTAGGGTAATGCATGGTGCAGGCCAGCAATAATAACTGTACCTGGAAAATAAAGGTCACCAATTATAGTTAATGCCAAGAAATAATCAGGAATTCTGGGGAACCCAGTGGTACAGAGCGGGAGACTGTGGTAAACATGTATATTTCTTTCAAACAGTGAAAATATGTTCTTTGTGGGCAAGAGAAAGGAAGGAATTATAGAAAGTTGAAAACATATATTTCTTTATTTTTTTCCCCCACCAAGGGATGTGTGTATGTTGATTGTGATCATTTATCTGGTTTAGACAGGAGAAAAGTACAATTCTATGTTTTCTACTGTTCCCCTCTCATTCTTCAGCACTTTTCTCAAGTGTCAGATTATAGCCCAACCAAGAATTTTATGAATCAGATGAATGTATTTATTCCATTGGAGGAAGTCAATTCACATTGACACATTGAAAAAAGGCGCATGAAGGGGGACATGATTGAGACTTATAAAATTATGCATGGGATGGAGAGAGTGGATAGAGGGAAATTCTTCTCCCTCTCGCACAACACCAGAACCAGGGGACATGTACTAAAATTGAGTGGAGGGAGAGTTAGAACAGACAAAAGAAAATATTTCTTTACCTAGCGTGTAATTCATCTGTGGAACTCCTTGCCACAGGATGTGGTGATGGCATCTGGCCTAGATGCCTTTAAAAGGGGTTTGGACAGATTCATGGAGGAAAAGACCATCACAGGTTACAAGCCATAAGCAACCTCCGGTTTTTGTTTTTTTTTAGAAGTGGGTTTTCTCTGTGCCAGGTGCAAGGGAGTGTCAACGGGAAATAGGTTATCTTGTTGTCTTGTGCTCCCTGAGGCATCTGGTGGGGCCACTGTGTGACACAGGAAGCTGGACTAGATGGGCTTTTGGCCTGATCCAGCAGGGCTCTTCTTATGTTCTTATGTTCACATAGGCAGGTAAATTTCCATGCCTATGGAAACTCCATGTATGTATACTAGTTTCTGTTTGTTTGTGGGTTACATGGGTGGAGGTAGACAGACCCCTAGGGAGGCCCCAATGAGCCTTGTCCACAGGTCAGCACTTGTCAGGGACAGGTAGGCTTGTAATCAACTTCTACTTATTGAGAGCAATCCACAGGAATGTCCTATTAACTGGGCTCCATTTCCAAGTTGATACGTTGTGACATGATGTACATGGATGACATGAAACTCAACAAGAGTTCTACCCAATGGGCCTGAATCATCTGCATTGCCAGAGGGCAATAGTTCTTTTCAGATTCAGAAGCAACAAGGGCATCAGTGGGTAAAGTAAAAGCTTCTTATGGATGCCACAGAAGCTGTGTTAACAGTCTAAAGAAAGCAAGCAGGATAGCATGCCTATATCCCTTGAGTTGGCTAGAGCACCAGTTCAGCAACAGGTGACTCCTATAGCCATAGCGTGCAGCACCCCAGCAGACATCCTACACAGAGGCTCACTGATAATGGGCTTGAGGCTTTCCTATATATGCCTACTGTGCCTAATAAGAGCTATATACGGTAGACATATTTATAAAAAGGTAAAGGTATCCCCTGACAATTAAGTCCAGTCGTGTCCGACTCTAGGGTGTGGTGATCATCCACATTTCAAAGCTGAAGAGCCAGCGTTGTCCGAAGACGCCTCCGTGGTCATGTGGCCGGCATGACTCTCCTTGCCGCAGCGTGTAGCATGCAGCTGGAACACGGAGCGCTGTTTACCTTCCCGCAAGCGGTACCTATTTATCTACTCGCATTGACATGCTTTGGAACTGCTAGGTTGGCAGGAGCTGGCCAAGCATCGAGTGCTCACCCCATCGCGGGAATCGAACTGCCAACCTTTCGATCGACAGCTTATGGTTCAGCGGTTTAACCCGCTGCGCCACCCGCTGGCCTAGATATATTTATAGATATATTTAAACCCCTAAATAGATATATTTATACCCCTATTAATTAGTAAAATAGAAAAAAAATATGTTGGGGGGGGGGAACCAACCAACCAACCAACCAACCAACCAACCAACACACCTTGGTCCTCAGTTGCAAGTGTTGGGTCTTGAAGCACTGGATGTCCAGTGCTTTCCAAGACAAGGTAAGAAGAAGACACTGCAAATTATGCCAGGTGCTCAGTTCTAACTAACAGAATACTAACAAGGCTCATTCTGTTATTCTGTTAGTCAGAATACAAACAAAGCTTCAAAGATTCACCCAGTTATAAGAATAGGATAAACAGTGCTCTTTAGAAGCTTCTACTAAGCAGCAGAACTAGACCAAAACAGGCTGCTAGAGCAGGTTTTTAACACTTAAAGGGTTCCAGAGGACCGAAAGGGGCATGTGGACACCACTATCTCCTTGAGATGAACAAAGGAATGCGTTCAATGAGCAGCATGCCGCTGCATCATCCTACAGTCCAATCCTATCCAGGGCCTATGGCAATGGATCTTGCAATCTGCTACCGTAAATCCCAGTCCAGTGCCACATAAGCTGTGCCGCTGTCATGTGCTTCAGGGCTGCTGGCACAAACAGCCAGACGCAGCTCACACATTCTATGTTGGAGTAGGTAAGGTGGTGATGGGGGCAGTTTGGAGTGCTCCGTCGTTCCAAGACGTTGCGAACATGCCTAAAGCACGTTCACGACACCTTGGAAGTAAGGGAGGCCGGCGCAAGGCCGGCCTCCCCACTCCGTCTCCGGACCGAGGATGCAGCCGCAGGAAGGTAAGGTCTTCCGCCGGCGGCCATGTGGGTGGTCCGGCAGGCAATGGAGGGGGGCCATTGGCCTAGCTGGCCCGGGAGGGGGAGGTGGATGGCTCCCGCCATATCGCCGTCCCCACCGGGCCAGCTAGGCCGTTACAGGGCCTCCTCCAAATCTGAGGAGGACCATTGGGCCAGCCTCGGGTTACACCCGGGGAAATGGATTGAGCGGTCTCTTCCCTGAGTAGACCTCCGGCCCACCGAACGACGGGCAGTCTTGGGCACAGGACCCAGAGGGCAGCCCTGGGCCGCCGGCTGGATCCTTACACGGGATTGCGCTGTGTAGCAGGGAGTTGACCAAATCAGGGGTAGGATGGGGAGGTTCTCAATGGCAGGGAGTGCACGCCAAGATCCTATCCTCCTTTTCTTGGCCCGACATGCCCCTGAGGCTCCTTGGACCTACTCCAGCTAAATAGCTGGTGTAGGTGCTAGGAGACCCATTGGCAGGCAGGTGGCTTATGGGAGGTATGTAAACACTATTTGTGAAGCAAGTTAGGCCCAGAGAAAGGGAGTGACCCAAGCTCATATGGTAAGCTTCCAAGTTTTGCTGCTGTTCATAATGCCCCATTGTGAGCCTGAGTGTGAGTTTCCAGCTACATATTGTGTATTCTGCCAGGCTATTACTTTTTTCCTCTTGTGGTTCTGATACTATTTTTGCAAAACCGTTGCTTATTTAAGAGCAGCACATCTGTGATTTGTGCTTTGGGGATTAAAACTCGCTAATATTTGCCGCATTCCTTCAAATGTGAAGTATTTATTTTTTTATTTATTTAAAAAATGTATACCCCGCCTTTTCCTATGCCAAGGCAAATTCCCAAGGCGGCTTAGAAGAAGTTAAAATACATAATTTAAAAACAATACATAAAGTAAATTAAAAAACAATAAAACCTACATTGTCACTGGGGGGGTGACAATGTAGAGCAGAACAACAAGGGAGAACATACTGAGGCACTGGGGGCAGACAACAACCCATCACCCAAACACAAGACGAAACAGAAACATTTTAAGCCCCTGCTGGAAAGTCATGAGGGAGGGGGTTGTTCTCAAATCCCCTAGCAAGGAGTTCAACAATTGTGGCGCCACAGCAGAGAAGGCTCGCCCACGAGCTGCCATTCCCCTAACTTGAGACAGAGGTGGCACTCGCAAGAGAGCCCCCTCAGATGACCTAAGAGAGTGGGCCGGAATGTATGGGAGAAGGCGGTCCCTCAGATATCCTGGACCCAAACCGTGAAGGGCTTTAAAGGTCATTCCCAGCACCTTGAATTGAGCTCGGAAACAAATGGGCAGCCAGTGCAGCCGCTGAAGCAGCGGTTCAACAGAGTCAAACCGCCTAGCTCCAGCGACGACCCAGGCCGCTGCATTCTGTACTAGTTGCAGCTTCCAAACTGTCTTCAAGGGCAGCCCCACGTAGAGCACATTATAGTAGTCCAGTCTGGAAGTCACTAAGGCGTGGACCACCGTGGTCAGGTCCGATCGACTCAAGTACGGCCGCAGCTGGTGCACCAGCTGAAGCTGGGCAAACGCACCCCTGGCCACAGCCGCCACCTGGCTTTCAGGGAGAGCTGTGAGTCCAGAAGTACTTCCAAACTGCGCACCCGTTCCTGCAGGGGGAGTGCAACCCCATTCGGAACGGGCAGATGACTCAGTACCTGCATCGAAGCTTTCCTGACCAGTAGGACCTCTGTCTTTTCTGGATTCAATCTCAGCCTATTAGCCCTCATCCAGACCCCAACCGCCTCCAGAGGTCTATGACAGAGGTCAATTCTTTACCAATGGCCGTTTATAAACATTGTCCATGACAATTGGCCTTGTTATCAATGAAAAAGAAATGGGATTTCTAAAATGTTTATATTAGAGAAGCTTATGAAATTCTCTCTTTTCACATATCTGAATCCGGATTTTGGGTTCCAGTTACTTGACCTTGTTTCCACATTATTTTCTTGCTTCTGAATTACCTGATTAAACCACATTGCTGATGTCATCCTGCAATCCTTTTTTTGTGCTGTGATTTAAATAATTAGTGCACACACATGCTGGTTCACAACACTAAGCTGTTAGAAAAAGGAAGACACAACCTGAACACTGTGGCAGATTGCACAGGCAATTAATTTTAGAATCCTCCAAGAGAAAGTGGGAATGTGGAAAGCAGAAGACATGGAAGGAAGGGCAAACAAACTCAGGGCTCTACAAAGTGATGATTGGAATGGAGGAAATATCCTCACATATCTGTTTCAGGAGCCAAGGCTGAGTTTGGGATCTCTTGGTCAGCTTGACTGTAATCATGGGAAGTTTGCTGTCCGTTATCTGAATGTTCTGCGCTATGTGTGTGTTTTCCATTAGTCAGGCAGCCCAATCCTGTGTAAGAAACGGCAGCTGGTTTAAATGGGCAGCCTGGGTGCACCTTGAGGGTGCACCTTGAGCCCCTTCCCCAGGTGTAAGCGGCTGGAGGCCCTATGGGCCAGCTCTGGAGCTCGAATGTACGCCAGCTCTGGAGCTCACATACATTCTAGCCCTCCGTGTAAGGCTGCGCCGGGCCTGGAGAGGACTTTGGATAATGGCATATCTCGCTGCTGATATCCCCACCCTCTCTGGGCCCTCCGTGGCCTATGGCCGCACTCCCTTACCACCTGGTCTGCCTCTGCCCCAGCCGGTGTAGGGCTTACCTGCTCATGGTGCATTTACGACACCCTGAGCCGCGGGAGTGCGTGCTCACCCTGCACAATTGTACACAGGATTGCACCGTAAGTAGCCTAACTCAGTATTGTTTTTATTAATTTTCCAGCAGATACATGTCCTCTTACTATACTTACTGAAACAAATCTCTGTAACACGCCATAGAAATATGTCCTATTTCTCCATATATTTTATTCTACATATGTGTTTTCATAATTGGTTTCCTGATACTCGGTGCTTCCTTGGGGGTGATGGAAGAGGCAGATTATCATCAAAGGTTTCCAGGACAGAGAACACTTGTACTCTTGGTCTTCGTTGCACTTTAAAGTACCTGAAAGCAATGGGAAAAGTCATTTCAATTTTGGCGTCTCTGTCATTCAAAAAAAAAAAAAAACCTCCTTTTTATGGAGGTCACCTTCCATCTGACTGGGTGTGAATTTGATGTCAGAAGGGAGAAATGCCTTCTCTCCTTGTTTGTATAACAGAAAGCTTTCAAGCTGATCTCATCACTCTTTTCCTGCATTTTGCAGGCAGTGACATCAAGTCAAAAACATTTTCCTTCTCCAGTGAGAGACAGGGAGGAGCTGAGTATCCATTCTATGTGCTGCATAGAATGACAGGCTGGAAAATGGAACTAAAGAGACCTAGGGCATACATATCAAATAGCAAATGTGGTTGTCTGCACTCACTTTACATTCAGTCCCAGTTTGACAGCAAAACACCTAGAGGTCATTATCATGATGACCATCAAGAGTCAGATGTGAATAGTTTTTCTTCGTACTCTGACTTTTACCTGGTTTATCCAAGTTCTCAGCAACGTTAGAGCAACACGGATTTTGCCAGCTGCAATTTGTCTTTTGCAGTTTCAAAAACCCTGAAACGTTACACCATGTGCAATAATGTAGAGGCTTCGCAAAGTTTTGAACGAACAGTACTGTGTGAAGGAGGAAGTAAATATTTACTGTGGCAAGATGCATGTGTAACCAATGGCACAGCACACAACTCCATGGAGATAAAGAAGTTCCCTCTTTTCCAGGTTGCACTGGGCCCTGGGGCACCACCCACAAAAGGTCCCCCTTCCTTCCATCCTTGCCCACAACTTGCTTTTTTACTTGCCCCCCAGCTAACTGATCCAGGTGAATGAGAAAGTCCTCAGTGGCCCACAGGGAAAGGGAGGAGGAAGTGCCAGCAAGAATTTCACATGTGTGACTCCTCCTCTTCCTTTTGCCCACTAAGCACTAAATTGCGTTGTTCACCCCAAGCCACAAAGCCTTTAGGGTTGACTTGCTCATAGGAGTCCCAGCCAGCATCTTGAATTGCAGAGCCCTCTGGGATTGATTTTGAACTCTTGTTGACCAATCTCCTAGCACATTTATCCCTGTACTGTACTTACTCTCTGTCCTGCACTATACCTGCTAGTTTGTTCTTTATTGGATGGTTTTTAATTTTTAGCATTTAACCTTTTTATGACATAAAGAATTTTCTTAAACATGACCAGTTTTCCCATTTTAAATTCTTTGAAAATTCTGATAAATGTCAATTCAGAAAATGCCCAAATATTCTTCTAATGGCCATGAGCAGGGCTGGCCTGAGACCTTCCGACTCCTGAGGCAGCATGCCAAATGCAACCTCCCCTTACCTGATGATGTGCCAGCTTTTGCTCCTCCCACTCTCCAATGTTCTTGCTCATCACTCTCCTCTCCTCCATATTTCCCCTTGCTGTTGCCCCAGTCTTCCTTTTCCAATTTAGGGAGTGGAAGGAGAAGGGGGGGCAGTGGAGGCAATAGGCAGACAGTGGAGGTAAATACCCCCCCCCAAATCTGTCACCTGAGGTGGCTTCTTCAGTTGGCCTCATGGATGGGCCAACCCTGTCCATGAGCTACTGGTAAAAGACAATTACTGTGCCACTAGTGGGTCAAAAAGCCAATTTTTGACTGTAATAAATACCGTATTGGTCTGAGTATAAGACTCACTTTTTTCTCCTAATTTAAGTTTTTAAACTAGGGGTGCGTCTTATAATCAGGCTGTTGCAATTTAATGCCAGTGATTCAATTAAATTTTTTTAATAGCACCAAACTTTAAGGGTGCGTCTTATAATCAGGTGTGTCTTATACTCGGGACAATACGGTATATAAAAAAAGAAAAATGATCACAAAGTTTAAATCAATTGGTTTGTTAGAAAAATATGTGAATAGTATGCAAAGGTTTGTCCCAGTATACAGTATGTATCAAAAATCCATTGGGTTCACTTTCCATGACTACTGGAAAAAAAACCCAGATATCTGTTTGTGTAGTACAGTTGTAACACCCCAATATGGTCCTGACCATTTTTACAAATTCCAGTTGCATTACTGTGCAATCCCAAATTAAAACGCTGTGTGTTTGTCACATGTACATGGTGCAACAATGCTACCTTAGCATAGTGATAGTTTATCAGCATATTTGTTTTTGCAAGAGCTTGCCATCAAATTACCAAGCAAAAACATTGCTATTTATGGATGTTACAGAAATTGAGATTTTTTTTTACCAAGAACAAGTTGTGCAGCTGCATTTTGCAAATGTTCTACTGAGTTTTTTATTCATTGCAAGGAAGAGGTGGTTTTCACACAAAGTTAGTGCTATTGGTTTTTTTCCAGTGATTACTATTGGGAAATGAGTGCTATGCCAACGCTGCATTTCACGTCCATTGCGTTGGACATGTAGAAAACGAAGAGACTCATGCAGGGCAGAAGTCAAAGACCTGAAGTAATGTAAACTTCTGTTACACTTGACATTTTGGGCTGGTTTTTTTTTTCTCGGGAGTTCTTTTTATAAAGGTCCATTCTTGAGCATTACTGTCACTTCTGCTTTGACTATGGAACATTAACTCTGTTTTTGTTGCTTACATCTAGCAATGATCAGATGAAGCGTGGCATATCCAGGTTGAGAACCTAGCATTTTCTTACTTTTAAATGTGTGCACACACAGACGCAGACACACTTCAAAACCATCCTTTTTCTGCTGGCTGCTTTTGTTGACTTTTTACTCTCCCTAAAGCAGAACAGCAAGGTAGGTAATGAGACATAAATACATAAATGCACAGTGTTTTCAAGGATGAGATTTTACTACTTGGTTCGAAGGTTCTGTTCAGAAAACAGCATATCCATTGTTATGATGCTGAGCAGTGCTGCTGAAAGGGTGGCACTGGGAGAGCCCAATTATTACACAGGCCGTCTCCCTGTGTAATAGGGATAGTGTAATAGGGTGTACTCAGTGTATTACACAGTGTAATCCCTGTGTAATAGGGACCGCTTCTGCTGAGGTGTCACTGCTGAAAGGGCAGTCTGTGTCATAACTGGGCTTTCCCAGGGCCGCCCTTTCAGTGGCACCGCTTCCGCCAAGGTGCTGGAAGGGAGAGACGGAAGGAGCCCTCAGAAGGCAAGGAATGGTATGGGGAAGTGGCAGACCCAGAGGGGTGAGAGAGGGAGATGCTGCTGAGGCGCTGGGGGAGCCCAATTATCACCCCCATCCACCCTTTCAGCAGCACTGCCTCTGCCGAGGTGTCACTTTGCAGAGCACCTCTCAGCTGCTGAGCTGTGATGCCTCGTCAGAAGTGGCGTTCTTGAAAGGGAGACCTGCATGATAAATGGGGTGTCCCATATCTTGAAAATGTTATCAGGATTTGCATATTTTCTCTTCTGTCATTTGCTGCTAATGAGTTCCTAGGTGATAAAAAATGCTTGTTTCTGATCATCACCTGCATGTCACTTCCTGCTTAATGACATCACTTCCAGCGCTCAGCATGCACCATGCGATTCAGCATGCTGCATGAAATGGGTTTGACACCCCTGAGTTAGAGGATAGGAAGGAATCTTTGTTCATATACTGCAAATTCTGAAATAGGATACCTTATCATAGTGGATCAGAACTTATCTGTTGATTGCTAAAGCCTTGTGAATAAGATCTAGGCTGCTGACAGTGGTGACATCAGGACTTGGTCAGGTTGCATTGATTGCATATTAGTATAAGTGGCAGTGGTAACACTACTCCTTTATTCTCCTTCCTAATTTATATTTCCATATTTATGAAACCTCCCATCAGTAGTCCAGGACCAATGAATTTTGGTGATTCTCAATCTGGGATGGTAGTCTTTGTAATAATAATTGAGCATTCTTTGGGACATACACCAGGGGAAAAAAAGTCATTACGGGGAACCTTCTTGCCACAGATGTGTTGAGGGTATTGGTCTTTCTATCCTCATGTACAAGAGGGAAATTACAGTGCTCGGACAAAAACTATCACCTGGGGTTAAGTCAGAAGCGTTTCTACGGTAGGGGCCCTACCGTAAGTTGTGCCCCGTGCTAGTACCGTGTTTACAAACCGGAGCGAGGAGGCCCCACCCCCTCGCTGTTGGAGCCATTCCACGCAGCGAAGGCGAACGGGCAGGAGACTCCCTGCCCGTTCGCCTTCGCTGCGCGGAATGGCTCCGACAGCGAGGGGGCGGGGCCTCCTCGCTCCGGTTTGTAAACACGGTACTAGCACGGGGCGCAAATTACGGTAGGGCCCCTACCGTAGAAACGCCTCTGGGTTAAGTCTTGAAAAAGGCAGGAAGAAAACGGTAACATCTGGTGTTATACAAGAGCAGGGATTATATGTAGTGGGGTGGCCCGTGCGGAACTTTAAAATAGTGGTGTCTGAGCCTGGTTAATTCTGAATGTGTGGCTGAGTCACTTCTGGAAGACATGAAAATGTTGAGGCTACCTAGGTTTATGAGGTATAATGGCTGCAAGGCAGTGATGGCACTTGGAAATGGGCAGGCAAAGAACGTTTTGATAGTACATGCATCCCTCCCTATCCATACATTCACTATACAGATTTTTACTTGTACATACTGCATATATTAATACCATATTTCTTTATCTGTACCAACATTTTTTGGTTATACAGTCCAGGAAGAGGCATCAAGTCCATGTGAGCTGAGGCCACAGTTAAAAATTGTGCCAAGTGGCTGTGTACCCATGCTCAATTTTATACTGGCTTCCAAGGCATGTGCACTACATGAAGTTGTGTGTGTGTACTCACAAGTTTATGCTCCCTTCTATCTGTTATCAGTCAGTAGTATTCAACAGTTTTCCTCACCACCACGGTCTCCCGCTTCAAACTCTTCCTCCTATCACTATGAGCCAGCCCTCTTCTTCTGTTAGGCATTTAGGGTGATTTGGGGGTGGATTTCGAATGGCTTTGGAAAGATGTTTTCCATTTAAATCAATGTAATAATTGTACTCATCTGGATTTTTGCTATAAGGGTCGTTTTCAGGAACAAATTTGGTGCGGATAATGAGGCATGCATGTACAAGCTTTGTCTACTGCATCCATGGTTATAGAAGTGGTACAGGGGGACAAAGCAGGAGTCAAGTAATTTTTTCAACAGGGAGTCTTTAAGTGCTGTAGCATCTCTGACACAAGTGCAATAGATATTATAGATATAGGAGATCTTCAAAGTTTTATGCTCCACAGCAGAGCAAGACAACTTTAAAATTGTTCATACAATGTGGTGGGAGCAATCAGAGCGTTTCCAGTTTTTTCATTCAGTTTGAGAAAGAAGACTATGAAAGAATGTAATACAGACAAAGTAACATATACCTTGGGATAGAAAATGCATTTATCAAATAAGATAATTTCCAAAGGGGGGACTTCTGACTATTTGGCCAATGTTGTCCTACACACATTGGTGTGTGTCACTAAAATGCCACACTAAAATGTTATGTGGCATTTTAACTGTCATGGCTTCCACCAATGAATCCTGAATATCCTGTTGTGTTGAAAGGGCTGAGAATTTTCTGCCTGAAATCCCTAATTCCCCACACAGTGGTATAGTTCCCAGGGCTCCCTCTGGGGAGGGAATGACTATAAGTTTCAGACTGTTTTGAAGATCCATCCTTAGAATATATATACAGGAACAGCATGTCTTTTAGATCAAGATTAACAAGTCCTGATGAACTATTTAAATTAGATAAAGGCGATGAGTAAGGAAGACTAGTCTGATGCTGTTGTTCTGTTGATAGGGAGATTCAGCTGCTGGCTGATAACTCTGGCAGTATCCATCAGCTCTGAATTTACTAATTAAAAAAGTGAATGAGCCAGGGCTGGTATTCTGCACCTACTGAACAAACATGCCGGAGTTTAGCTCCTGCTCTCTTTACAGCAATGGGAATTGCTTGGCAAGGAAGAAAAAAAGCCTCAGGTTTGCTATAAATCTATGCATGCCGTCTTCTGCCTGGAATCGCTAATTCACTAGGACTTTCTTACGTCCACCGGAGGGTCATTCATTTTCTGAATTGCTCAACTCTTCACACAGCGACATGCACACTCCGATTTTTGGAAGCAGCCAAGTGAATGTGTGCCTCATTAATTTCCATGCCCTGAGTTGAAAATTATCCAGAGTTTTTCCCATTAAAATTCAAGGTTCATATCTGCGCACCTTCCATGTAGCACTGCTCCAAATTAAACTCACTTATACATTAGGAAAGGTGCCAATGCAATCATAGTGTATAGCTTAAGTGCTGGAATTATGTCCTGGTTTTAAGCTAGCTAATTCCCCGCCTGCTTTGGTGTATTTTCCCTTCCCTTTTTATTCAAACAAGACTGCCCAAATGGAGAAAAACCCTAAGATCCTGTTGCCCGCTTGATTTGTAAGGTAAGGAGGCTATGAGACTTCCAATGGAATGTTGCTTTATATATGATACTGATCGACTTTAGGAAGTTGTAATGGTTAAGAGACTGAGGCGTCACTTACCTTTCTGACGCCTGGTGTGGGGCCTGTCACGTCACCTCGCCAAAGACGATGACCTCATTGCGTCACCGTCAATTACTTCTGGCTCAAAGACACCCACTTGGCCACTTTCACCCACTTGCCTGCTCTTTTGCCTGCCCAAGCAAGCTGAGACCAGTGCGGGCAAAAGAGGCCGAGTGTTTTTTTTTTCTTCTCACACATGTGCACAAGGCCTAGGCTCTGCTTGGGAACCTTTGGTTCGGCCCAGAGGTTTCCGAGCTTTGAGTCTCAGCCTCACATGCCTGCGCGAGAAGAAAACACACAATCAGCCATTTTTGCCCAGTCTTGGCTCGGCTTGGATGCTTCATGCCATGAGGGTGCCACAGTCCCTCTCCGGGTTGCGCATCACCTGGCATGTCACCCTCACCCCCCACACCCCTAGTGACACCAGTGGGCCCAATCCTATCCAGCCTTGGTAAGGGAGCAAACATTTCCTTACCTTAAGGAGGCCTCTATGACTGCTCCTCCTACTGCAGGATGTTGTGCATGCCCTGTTGGCGCAGCTGCATCAGTAGTGGAAAGTTGGTTAGGATTGGGCTCTGAGCAGAAGAGCAATGGTTTCAACCCAAGAGCAGTGTGGTGGAGTGGTTAGACTAGTACTGGGCTAAAATTCAGGAGAACGAAGTTCACATCCCCGCTCAGCCATGAAGCTCACCTTGTGCCAGTCACTATTTCTCAACCTAACCTCAGGCTAAAACAGTGGTTGGAAGAATTATTAATACTTCATTGAGCTCCTTAGACAAAGGAAAGGGCAGAACATAAATGTAGGAAAAATAACTAGAGTAGGTGCAAAAGGCCTTGTGTGCTGGGCTGTAGGGAAGAGCTTTGTATGCACATCATAGTATACATGGGAAAAAACAGGGCATATCTACACACTTCTGTCAGTTTTATAGCACTGCAACTGTCCTAACTTCGCCTTAAAAATGCTAGGAATTTATTTATTTTGTTGTTGTTCAGTCGTTAAGTCGTGTCCGACCCTTTGTGATCCCATGAACCATATCCCGCCAGGCCTTCCTGTCCTCCACTATCTTCCTGAGTTCGCTCATTTTCATGTTCGTTGCATCGGTGATGCTGTCAAACCATCTCATCCTTGGCCTTCCCCTTCTCCTTTTGCCTTCAATTTTTCCCAGCATCAGAGTCTTCTCCAGAGAGTCCTCTCTTCGCATTAGGTGGCCAAAATATTTCAGCTTCAGCCTCAGTACCTGTCCTTCCAGGGAACAGGCAGGGTTGATTTCATTTAGGATTGACTGATTTGATCTCCTAGCAGTCCAAGGGACTCTCAGGAGTCTTCTCCAGCACCACAGTTCAAAAGCATCTATTCTTCGGCGCTCAGCCTTCCTTATGGTCCAACTCTCGCAACCATACATTGCTACTGGGAACACCATCGCCCTGACTATGCGAACTTTTGTTGGCATGGTGATATCTCTGCTTTTTATTATGCTGTCTAAGTTTGCCATAGCTTTCCTTCCAAGGAGTAAGCGTCTTTTAATTTCATGGCTGCTGTCTCCGTCTGCAGTGATCTTGGAGCCCAGAAAAGTAAAATCTGTTACTGCTTCCATTTCTGCCCCTTCTATTTGCCAGGAATTGATGGACCCAGATGCCATGATCTTAGTTTTATTAACGTTGAGTTTCAAGACAACTTTTGCACTCTCCTCTTTCACCCTCATCAAGAGGCTCTTTAGTTCTTCTTCACTTTCTGCCTTTAGGGTGGTATCGTCTGCATATCTGAGGTTGTTGATATTTCTCCCGGCAATCTTGATTCCGGCTTGCGATTCATTCAGCCCTGCATTTCTCATAATGTACTCTGCATATAAGTTAAATAGGCAGGGTGACAATATACAGCCTTGCCGTACTCCCATCCCAATTTTGAACCAGTCGGTTGTTCCATGGCCGGTCCGAACTGTTGCTTCTTGACCCGCATATAGGTTTCTCAGGAGACAGGTAAGGTGGTCTGGTACCCCCATCTCTTTAAGAATTTGCCACAGTTTGTTGTGATCCACACAATCAAAGGCTTTTGCGTAGTCAATGAAGCAGAAGTAGGTGGTTTTTTGGAACTCTCGGGCTTTCTCCATGATCCAGCGCATGTTGGAAATTTGATCTCTAGTTCCTCTGCCTCTTCGAAACCCAGCTTGTACGTCCGGTAGTTCTCGGTCCACGTACTGCTGAAGCCTAGCTTGTAGGATTTTGAGCATAACCTTGCTAGCATGTGAAATGAGTGCAATTGTGCGATAGTTTGAGCACTCTTTGGCACTGCCCTTCTTTGGAATTGGAACGTAAACTGACCTTTTCCAATCCTTTGGCCACTGCTGAGCTTTCCAAATTTGTTGGCATATTGAGTGCAGCACTTTCACAGCATCATCATTTAGGATTTTAAGTAGCTCAGCTGGGATATTATCATCTCCACTAGCTTTGTTGTTAGTGATGCTACCTAAGGCCCACTTGACTTCACTCTCTAGGATGTCCGGCTCTGGGTCAGTGACCACACCAGCGTGGTCATCAGGAACATTAAGATCTTTCTTGTATAGTTCTTCTGTGTATTCTTGCCATCTGTTCTTAATCTCTTCTGCTTCTGTTAGGTCTCTGCCTTTTTTGTCCTTTATCATGCCCATCTTTGCACAAAACGTTCCCTTGATACCTCCAATTTACTTGAAGAGATCTCTAGTCCTCCCCATTCTGTTGTTTTCCTCGATTTCCTTGCATTGTTCATTTAAGAAGGCCTTCTTATCTCTCCTTGCTATTCTCTGGAAATCTGCATTCAGTTGTTTATATCTTTCCCTTTCACCTTTGCTTTTCGCATTCCTTCTTTCCACAGCTATTTGTAAAGCCTCATCTGACAGCCACTTTGCTTTCTTGCATTTCTTTTTCTTTGGGATGGTTTTAGTTGCTGCCTCCTGTACAATGTTACGAACTTCCGTCCATAGTTCTTCAGGCACTCTGTCTATCAGGTCTAATGCCCTAAATCTATTCTTCACCTCCACTGTATACTCATAAGGGATATGGTTTAGGTCATATCTGACTGGTCTAGTGATGTTCCCTACATTCTTCAGTTTAAGCCTGAATTTTGCAATAAGAAGCTCATGATCTGAGCCACAGTCATCTCCAGGTCTTGTTTTTACTGACTGTATAGAGCTTCTCCATCTTTGGCTGCAAAGCACATAATCTATCTGGTTTCAGTATTGACCATCTGGTGATGTCCATGTGTAGAGTCGCCTCTTGTGTTGTTGGAAAAGAGTGTTTGCTATGACCAGCGTGTTCTTTTGACAGAACTCCGTTAGCCTTTGCCCTGCTTCATTTTGCGCTCCAAGGCCAAACTTGCCTGTTGTTCCGTTTATTTCTTGATTTCCTACTTTAGCATTCCAGTCTCCTATGATGTAAAGGACATCTTTTTTGGGTGCTAGTTCTAGAAGGTGTTGTAGGTCTTCATAGAACCGGTCAACTTCATCTTCTTCGGCATCAGTGGTTGGGGCATACACTTGGATTACTGTAATGTTGAATGGTTTGCCTTGGATTCGAACTGAATTTATTTATTAGTGAGGTGCAAAAAATTCTCTGATAGAGATCTAGCCTGCCCCTAAAGACTTATGATTCCTGGAAAGAAGGAACAGCCATTACAGTGATTTAAGCTTGCCCTGTAGATATGCCCTCCCTAGATCATCCTTCCTCAATAGGTTCTTTCTTGGGTACACCTTCACAGGAGATGCGATGAAAAATGCCAACACTTTCACAGTGTCTTCATTTTCTGTTGTTGCATCGTCTCCAAATTGTGCAAGTAGATCCTTACTTTTGGGTTGACATGCCAGCTGGCTTAGCTGAGGATGTGCAGAGTGACCTTCTGGACCTTTGCTAGTTTGACTGAAACTCTTCCTTCTCCCCTAAAACCTTTTTTCTGAGCAGGAGCCTCCAAAGTCACCTTGAACTGTCCCTTTAAAGAGAGAAGTGATGTACTGATTGGTTCAGGTTTGGGCAGCTGTAGGAGGAGCAGCTAAATTTGGCTTTTGGATCCCCAGTAATCTCCTGTGAAACATCTGCTCTCCCCTACTTCATATTCTCTTTACAAAGGTGAGAACATTCTGTTGTGGTGTGCTAGAAAAGAAGCAAGCCTTGGTTATAGTTACGGGCAGCTAGCTGACAAAATGCTGACAGTGGTAGAATAGCTTTTTCTGCAAATGAAATCCATCACCTTGGGCTGTGTTCTCTTCATCTCACATAACCAAGTAAGCAGCATTTGGCCTCTTCCTGACTTTACCCTAGCAAAGCATAGCAGAAGGATATGAATAGTGAGAGTATATTCGGGGGGTCTGCACTTCCAATGAGAGTGCTTTACTTGTTTTGCCTTTTCAAAGTAAGGGGATGACTGAACACAGAAATTCAGCTTTCCTATGGAGAAGCAGCCTAATGTAGCTCCCTTTTGTTATCATTCCGCCAAACCCACTTTAAAAGGAGAAGAAAAACCTAATTGCTTATATAGCTTTCCTTCCATGTTCCAGAGTTGCTTTTCAAAGTACATGCCTGCCTGCAGACTCTCCCTGTGGATCTCAGGCCATCAAAGTATTATAAAGCAGCCAAGTTCTCCATTTGAACTCTACTTCCTCGAGAGACATTTGTAAGCTTGCTTTACACAACATTGTTATCCCTTGTGTAGCTCTTAACAATTACAGGATCGTCTTGTCAGTTGATCTTCTTCCGGGGCCAGTTCCAGGTTTGAGGAGGCCCTGAGCAAAGTGAGTGGCTCCTGGTAGGGCTTAACAGACGAGTGGTGGTGATAAGACAGGTAGCACCAGTGCTCATTTCAGCACTGGGAAGCTGGAGCTGACATTTGAATCCCTTCCACAATGTCCCAATGGAGCAATGCTTCACAGTGTGCTTCTTTCCTGAGAGGAGCACCAGGAAGGTGAAAACATTTAAGGTCAAAAAATGAATTGGTTTCAACGGGGGTAGCAATGGAGAGATCAGTGGTAGGCCACCCTGGGGAGTTACAGCCCCTATATTTGTCCAAGTGTGCCGCATGCTGGTGCTAGAACTTTCTTCATCTGTCCCAAAGAAGAAAAAAGTAGCCGAATCTCTAGACAGGCCAGGATGCTAGACTGTAGTATTGGACCACCAACAGATAGCATTGTTTGCATGAATAAAAATACTGCCAGCATTGAGGCTGTTTGGTAACAGTGTTAGAAACAGAACAACCTGAATAATGTTCAGAACAGAATTTAACAGCTACAGGAATGGAATGGTCAGATCAGGCAAATCAGGCTTGTCTGTCTGGTCTGGCCTCTGGGTCAATGTCTCTTGGTCTTTTCCATTTGCTCCTTTAGTGTGATGTCAAGCACACTTGCTGTAATCTGCCTTCTCCTACAGAAGGACTAGAGAGGAGCCACAGGGCAG
Organism: Plestiodon gilberti rubricaudatus; assembly: GCA_026170595.1. Taxonomy (NCBI): domain Eukaryota; kingdom Metazoa; phylum Chordata; class Lepidosauria; order Squamata; family Scincidae; genus Plestiodon; species Plestiodon gilberti. The sequence continues at coordinate 249,480,343 of JANXHW010000001.1, read as the reverse complement.
GCTCAGTTTTATTATAATTTTCATTACCTGACACAAAGCTGTCATCTTTGGCCTGGCAGAGCAGCTACCTTCCCCCGACTCCGATGGTGTGTCTAGTTCTCGTGATGGTTCTGGCTGCAGCCTGTATGTTCCTCCTGAGAGGCAATGAGTCCAGCATGTCTGCAAGGTAAGGAAGCAGCCATATCCCTTTCAACACCTCCCAAGAGTGTTAAGACTCCAGGAGATGCTAACACAGCAACAACCCAGCACTGCTGAAACAGGGCAGATGCTCATACCAGTTTTCTTGAAGAAGTTGAAACTCTGTGCAACGGTCTAATCATCGTGGACAGAGATAGGAGCAAGTGGGGGACCAGACCCAGTTTTACAGCGCAATCCTATCCAACGTACACCACCGGTGTAACCCTGCGGTGCAGCAAGAACAGGAGGCCCCAGAACGGAAAGGGTATTCAAATGCCCTCCAAAGGGGGATTCAAAGGGGATTTAAATCTCCCCTCCCTTCCAAAGCGTTCCACCCTGCCCTCCCCCACTGGTTACACCAGTGGTGTAAGTTGGATAGGATTGCGCTATTACTTCTGTAAGGGATCATAAGGGACTTTCAGCCCTATTGAAGGCTGTTTTTATGCATATAAGTAGGTTTTTATGGTAGTTTGTTTTAAAATAGTGGTGATGGGGAGGTTGTACAGTAAGGGAGCAGAATTTCATTGTTTTACCTGACTCCAACCCTCACCAAAAAATAGCCTCCTGTAGTTTTGCCATTGCTTTTGTTCTCCTGCAGCTACAACACAATAGCTACTAAGCCAAGTGTAATCCACCAGTACATACTGTGGCTTGACTACAGCAAAAACAAGAGGTTTTCAAAGACACAGTGAGCTGTGTTTTCATTGATGGGTCACAAGGTGTGCAGGTCTTAGCTACAGTGATTGATAGGTTCTGTGGAATCTCAAGAATAGCAGTATGTTATTCCAGGCATTTAAGTGTTGTTTTATCATACTTCCTTTGATTTTAATTAATCTTAACAAGGATGTATGTAAAACTTTTTTTAAATGCTCATTTAGCTCACTGGGTCTAGTAGCTCATTAATCTTTTGAAAGATGGCATGACAGATAAAATGCTTCATCAAACAATAGTGCTTCATTCATAAAAGAATATAATAGCAGAAGCATTCCAAACTGAATTTCTAATACCAGAAAAGAATTAATTATGGGATTTGAAGCCATGGTAGGAAAATATTACTTTAATTGGCTAGAACACGCAAACCAAAATGAGAAAGATGTTAAACAGTAAAGCAGTAGATACAATGTTTCATTTGGTTCTTCTCCAAACTTCATCAGGTAGTGGGAGCAGGTTGTGATACTACGATGATCTTCAAAGAAACTGAAAACTGCCAACAGCTAACAGTTTAAAAATAGCCACATGAACGTTCTATTAAACTGATAAGAAACTGTAGGGGATACAAAAGCCAACAAGGAGACTTAAGCTGAACCCTAAGGGCATTTATCCAAACGAAAAGTGGAGAATTGGAGAATTTGTTAGTGCCTGCTTTAGAAACAGTTTGAACAATGTTGTGGGGAGTTGTTATAATAAAAGGCTTCAGATTAAAGGTTGTTCATTGGCTTTTCTTGAAGGAAGAAACCCAAATTTTATCCATGAAAGTGATTTCCTCCTTTCTGTTATTTAATTGTCCTCTGTTCTTGCATATCTCTATGGCTTCCCGATGAATCCGTAGTTTAAAATTGGACTCCTGCACCACTTTCTTGGTTTTTTCAAAATTAATGGAGTGGCCTGTAATGGAAGAATGTTCAGCTAATGCTGAGAGGTGCAAGTGACCCAATCTGCAAGCTTTTTGATGTTCTTTTACAGCCCAATCCTAACGTAAGGATCAGGCGGCCGGCCCACGATGCCCTCCGGATCCTGAGCTCTGCCGCAGGCAGCCCGCAGCAGAAAGTCTACTCAGGGAAGGGGATGCTCGTCCCCTTCCCCAGGTGTAACTGTGACTGGGGCCGATCAGCCTCCTCAGAATTCCGCCAGCTATTTTGCTGGCGGAAGTTGAAGGAGGCTGTGTAATGGCTCAGTCAATCGGCGGGGGACAGGATACGGCCGAAGCCGCTCCTCCCCGATCGGCTGGACCTCCCGATCGGCTGGACCTATCGGACCCCTCTGTTTGCTGCCGAACCACCCCCCATTCTGCTGGATTCTTACCTGGGTCTGGCGGTGGGCGGGAGATGGTCCAGGCAGTGGAGCAGGGCAGGCCGGCCTTGTGCCGGCCTTCCCTACTCGTGAGTCGTCGTGAAAGTGCTTTATGGCACTTTCGCAACATCTTCGGCCAGCGGAACACTCATTCTGCCGGCCAAATTTACGAGAGGATTGCGCTGTTAATCTGCTGTTGATGGACCTTTTGGTGGTACCTATGTAAACCTTACCACGCTCACAAGGACCACTGGAGTGAATTTCTAATGTTCTATCTCCTCATTAGGCCTAATCTGTGCCTGACAGATGAGTAGGAAAATCACAGGGTTTCATGTAGAAACTCTCTTAGTTAAAACATGCATACATATTTATTGAGCACGATGGGGCTTGCTTCTGAGTAGAAATGCCTAGGACTGTGCTCTAAGGTTAGCTGGTTGCCCTTTGGGGGGCCGGGTAGGATTTTTTTGCTATCAGCCTGATTGTTTTTCGCCTACCCCAGACTGGTGTTGGTATGTATGCTAGCTGTTCTGTTTTCACTGGTCACTTTAGCAAGTGTCGTGAGGGTCAGGTAGGTAAGGTTATCTCTTTTGGTGTCCCTCCTGAGGCACCGGGGTCAGGGGGTAAGCCAGGACCACTCAGATGATAATTGCCTAGATCGATGAATGGCTCCGAAGGTGAGGGGGCGGGGCCATGTCATGCCGGTGTGTAACGGAGGGTCAGAGCACAGCGGAACTTAGCATTCTGCCCCACCTACAGTGACACCATGGGGGGGGGGAGGAGAAGAAAGGCAGGGCATGACTTGCATAGCTACAAGTTCATTCTCCAAAGCTAGATGCTGAGGTCAGAGAGCCAAGAAATTTGCATGAAGCCTTAGCACATGTTAGCCAGAGGGGGAAAAAAAAAACCAGGAAATGATGGCAAGAAACTCCAGTTTGCCTGAATCTGATTTATTTGGGCGATAAGAGTTTCAATAAAGGAAATATTCACAGTTGACAAAAGAGTGTTTGTCAACCTATACCATATAGGATGTGGATCAGTCCATATCGTACAAGAGGACAAGATGCAGGGGAGTTGGGAAAAGCAAGTCAGAGCATGGTCAGAGATGAATGGCCTTGTTCAACCTGAACGGAGCAATTACCTGCCTGCCAATATAGCATTTAAATTGGAGGGGGGGGACATTGGGATGGGCAGGCAGACAATAACCAGCTATGTCCTGCGAGGAACTGGCTAGAGAAAAGATGTGAAGGCCACCTTCTGTAGGTGAAAGACAGTGAATGTCACATTTCATGGACTAACTTTGCTTGACTCCTTCAGGAGCTGAGTGCTTTTAGAAATAGAATCCCAAATGTCAAGGAGGCCAACCTGACCGCTTGGTTAATATAGGCTCAGCTCAATATCCAGGGAGCGACTGCTTCTCAGTGGCTGGAAAAAAAAAACCAATTGCAAATTAGGCTAGTGCTCATGGATTTTAGGTTTGTGTCATAACTCAAGTGTTTATGCTTTATCCGCAAGAGGGTCGCTTATTTTTTTGACTGTCTTTCATCTCACTTCTGAAGTATCAGTAGCATACAAAAGGTGCATTGAATCTCCATTGCTGCGGATGTTTTTGTCTGCAGCATAATGCCAGTGTGTGTGTGTGTGTGTGTGTGTGTACATTTTATTGTGGTGCTGTTATTTTGTGTTGTTGATTACATCTTGATTTATCTGGTTTGGTTTGCCTGTGGCAAGAAAAGTGGAATATAAATGTCTTAAAATGAATTCACACATACAGAGCATTAAAAACATGATGATGTCATCACATCTATCATTTGCTTGGCACTGGCCTGTTCTGTTCATCACAATGTAAATACAGAGCTACGAGATGACGTCTTGATTTTGAAAATGATTTTTGCTCACAAGTTATAAATCCTTGTATTTCTTCCACAGTTATTTGTGTAAATGTGCTCCACAGAGGAAAACTACGGACAACCGTGTACATCAACCTCTGAAAACACAGTACAGCTCTTTATTTTTTTTCAGTAGCTAAAATGTGATTGTATTTCTGTTTCACCATGTGGGGGAGCACTCATACAAACATTAACGACACAAATAGTTACACATTTCTAACTTCGCCCTTAGAAATGTGTAAAAATAAACTCGAACAGTCATCCTTAGGCAAATGTGTATTAATCATTTTTGAAAGGCAGATTCTGCCTTACGTATCTCTGTTGCAAATCTGTTTGGATGAAATAAGGTTCCCACCTACTTCATCATAAACATCATTGTTGAAAAGCCAAAACTTTGGCCAACTTTGGCGTGAGGGCTCAAAACATTTTTGTTTCGTCTAGCGTTTGGGTGATGGGTTGTGGTCTGCCTCCTGTATCTCAAGATGCTCTGCCATGCTGCTTCTCTGCTCCATACTGTCCCCCCCCCAGTGGATTTTATTGTTTTTAAAATTTGTTTATGTATCGTTATGTATTTTATGTATTTTAAATTATGTATTTTAATCTGTTGTAAGCCGCCTTGGGCATTTGCCTTCGGCATAAGAAAAGGCGGGGTATAATTTTTTAAAAATAAATACATATTCTTACTAGGGGCCAAACTATATGCTTAAGCTTACTGCATCCATAATGACAAACTTTCTGAAGTGCACAATGACACTAACAGCGCAATCCTGTGTAACTTTGCACCGGTGTAACAGTAGATGCACCAATGTAGCAGCAAATGGTGCATCTACTGTTACACCGGTGCAAAGTTACACAGGATTGCGCTGTAAGACCCCAATCTTCTCCAACTTTCTAGTGCTCATGCAGCCATACTAATGGGGCGTCCGCTGCATCCTGTGGTGGTGGTGGGGGCAGTCACAGGCTGCATTGTTACTTCAGTGAGACATACCGTTACTGAAGTGTTTATCAACAGATAGTTTAATCATTGGTGCCGATGCTAGCTGGACGATATCCTACATATATATATTTTATCAATGGTCTTTGAAAATCACTGCCATTTTATGTAACGTCACTTGCCCCTCATGTGGTTTCATGTAAAAACTTTCAGAGAGGGAAGCCAGTGTCCACCAAATGTTGCCTTCCAGTGCTTTTGTTGTACATTGACAGCATTCATGGCTGACATGGACGTGCCACTTATTGACTGCTTCTCTATCCAGCAAAACAAGCAGACAATGATAGTGCTCTTCAAGTACCTGAAGGGGTGTCATATGGAAGAAGGAACAAATTTGTTCTCAACCACCTCTTAGAGTAGAACTAGATCAAATGGGTTCAAACTGCAATAGAAAAGATTCCTGTTATTTATGGATGGATTCTCCTTCACTGGAGATCTTCAAGCAGAGGCTTGACAGCCTCCTGCTGGAGTTGCCCTATGCTATAAGGATTTCCTGCTACAGGCAGGGGGTTGGACTAGATGACCTTGTGGGCACCTACCAACAATTTGATTGGCGGATCAGGCCTGGGAGGGGGTGGGACCAGCGTCCGTGGTGGATGCCATATCCTATCCCCCCTCCCAGGCCTCCAGCCCCGACATGGGGCTGCTCGGTCCTACGCCAGCTAAAGAGCTGGTGTAGAACCAAATAGCCCCATTGCACAGGCAAATACCCGCTTACCCAGAGTAGACCTCCAGTCATGGCCTTACCCGAATAAGATTCAGCATGGGCCGCGTGGCCCATGCTGAAGAGCCTATGCTGGGGAAGGATAGGATTGGCCTGTAAAATAAGCAGAAAGCTGTGTAAATTTTGGAAGATTCTCATTCCTTGGATTGTGTTGCCTTAGTACACGTGCCACAGCATTCCTCTGTTGGGGAAAACGATATTTGACTGAGCCTAGACATCACTTCCTCTGAATATATGACACCTTATGATAAGAAGGTAAAGAGAGCAAGCATACCTTTCACACCCAGCCAACCAATAATCTGTACAGCATCCTGATGACATCACTAAAAATACCTTTGCTTTTTCTTATGCTCTTTTGTTGTCTCCGTTGCAATGAAAAACATCATTATTTGAGCTACGTGGAAAATACATAAGCCCTGCTGGAGAAGACCGGAAGTCTATTGTGTGAAGTATTGCACTTGGAATACAGCACTACTTGAATCAATAGTCTTTGCAAAGCCTCCTCTATTATTGAGTTTGATATTCAGTCAGTAGTCATTGCAATGCTTCCGCTATTACTGGATTTGATATTGCTTGAAAACTTTAAATCACAAGAAAATTACACATGATTTGTATAATCAAACGCTTTAAGTTTTCAGTCAACTTTTTTTTTGCAGCATATACATCAAATAATGTGTATTAAGATAAAGAGATTTAAGAAGAAAGACTTTAATAGAAAATGTTCATCCTTTTCCACATCATTGTAGTTGCTCACAATGCAATGTTTTGTGTTCTAGATATCTCTGAACACTGTCACACTACTGAATACTGATTTTTATTTTTTGCAGCCATTTCTATTATAGAATTGGACAGAATTTCTTTCTCAAACAAAAGAGTTTTATTAAAGAGGCTAAGGCTGCAATCAAATGCATACATGGGAATGTCCTGTTGATCTAATTAGAGTTTACTTCTGAGTAGACCAGCATAGGATTGTGTTGTAAGAGTGATAAACAGCCCAATCCTACCTAACTTTCCCCACACCAATGCAGCAGCGCAAGTACAGGCTACGTCCCCTTGCCCTGGGAAGGCCCAGCCCCTGCAATGGGTCTACTTGGACCTGCACCTGCCACATGGCTGGCGCATAAGAAGAGCCCTGCTGGATCAGGCCAAAGGCCCATCTAGTCCAGCTTCCTGCAAGTCCACGTACACTCGTGTTGGTGGAACGGACCCCCAAAGGGGATTAGGATTCAGCATGCACCGTATTTTATCAGATTCCATCATCCCTCCCTCCTCTCTGCTATTTTTGGATAAGCGCATTGTCTTATCTCTAGGAGGTGACTTTTTTGGTAAAACATGTTTTGCTTTTATTTTCATACTTCACTTTTTCCCCCCTCTCTAGTCCTCCTACTCTGTTCCACACCACTCATGCAGATTTATATATCCCTGTGGAGGCTGACTGTTCCTTTTTGCTGAGTTCTTCTAGCTCAATTTCAAATCCTAGCCTCAATGGGCATCATGTGATTTACACATCGTCGCTGGAGGATCAATTCAACTGCAAAGCCTACTGAGACTCATGGAAAACCCACCTTTATGTAAAATTTATGCCACTTGTGACAGATAAACAGTGGATAATTTCTCCAAAACTAGACCAGCCACATTTTTACTCCCCTGAAGGAATGGCAGTTCAGGATTTATTCCTTTTTCCACCTCCTTTTTGCTCCCTTTTTGTTGAAATGTCTAGTTTCTGTGCTTAATATGAGACCTCCCATCTGGTATACATCATAGTGAGGCCACATTAATGATTGTGCACATTAGTGATGAATGAATGATGACTGACTCTATTACAGCATGTTATAACATGTGCGCAGGGAACATATAACTCAGCTGTAATTTTCTCAGAGGACCAAAACATTACAAAATGTATTTGAGGCCTGGCATGCAAACCTTATTATCAATCATTAGTAAAGTGTTCCCACAGAGCACCAGTCTAATACCTTAACTAGGGCCATTGATCGTTCGTTGTACTTAGGGAAAAACCCCAAATGTGAATTCGGTTTCTGGATTCTGTATACCAGTATGCATTTTGGTTTCCAGTAGCATGCAGAAGTAAAGAGAAATTTCTCTCCCCCCCCCCAACATTTAAAGGTGAAGTTTGAACCTGTCCGAAAGATAGACGTGCAACTTAAAATAGGAATCCTGTTGATAATCTATTGTTTTCAGAACTGAAAATCCCTCTACAGTCCTGTATATATTAGAACCACTGCTCTGTTCTTTTCAAAGTCATCCCATAAATTCTCAATTCATAATTGGGGTCATCATTGGGGACACATCCTAAGAGCTGGATGATGAAGAGGCAGGAAATTCTTGCCTTTCATTGAGGCTGGAGCAAGGGGTCAGGATGAGACCGGTTTTTGTGGTCCTGTCTCTTAGACTACACAGAAACTCCTAGAGATAGAGGTAGAGAATCCTTCCTTCCTATAAAGATGCTCTTCTAGCACAACACAAATGTCTCTTAAGTTAACACCTGTTGTCATCATTAAGATTCTTGAGATTCTAGCAGACGTAAAATGTTGCAGGCTTGTGATTTGTCCATCAGAAATCAGACGAGACTAGGTGACCTGGAGTAAAAATGGGCCACATTTATTGAATTATAACAATTAATTAACTTACAACTGCAGTGAGTTCTATCTACACAAACTCCTCCCCCCTTTAGTGCGGGAACCTACCTACAGGAGACAGCTAACCTCTCCAGACCCCTTTGGGCAAAACCACCCTGGTTCCAACCTGAGGTTACCTCTCTCCAACCCCAGCTTTTCAGCTCCAACCCCTCGGAAACGGTAATAGGAAACCAAATTGTTCTGCTTGGCTCAAGCCTTGATAGCCTTTGAGGTAGGCCTGAGGATCACCAGCCTGCATCCCTAAGCCAGTCAGCCTCTTGAGACTGGTTCTGGTTCTCTGACTCTCACTTACCTAAGGGTAGACACCAAATCCCTTACTTCTACGCCCTGTTCTGCACCTAGTCAAACCCACTCCAAAGGCCAATCAGGTGTGGAGCAAAAAAATCCTACTCAGCTGAGCAGTGACCAACTAATCTCAGCCTGTTTTAATGGGCAGGTGGGCTGGATCAAAACATCTGCCACTGTTGGAATGCTGAGGATAGCGCCTGAGCCCTGGCACTGCCCTTTGGTTGCTTCAGGACTTGTCAAGTGCCAGCCCTGACCTATGCCTCATGCAAGGTGGAGATCAGGCAAAGGACACCCCCAGACATCAGTGGGAGTCATTCCTGCCAACGGCTGCTCTTCCCTTCACCCATTAGTCCATAACAATCTCCCCCATTCACCCAAACTATGTTGCAAATATCAGACTTCCAATCATGCTGTTCCTCAGTGTGTGATACACACCTAAAATGGAGTCTGATGCCTAGCACTGCTGCGAAGCCAAATCCCAGGAAATTCTCATTCCCCAAGCCCCCACAAATTTCGTCTTACACAGGTGAATGTTGTGAAAGCATGAGATCCTTTCCTTTCACCTAATGGAATGGTTTTAGGTAATATTGCAGGAAGACAAATGAGATCTTTAAGGTCAGATTCTGAATAGTAAGCTGACAGTTAAGGTTTCCATGACTCTCATAGGCTCACTCATGAGATAAGAAGCACATAGAGTTCAGTAGCTTACAACACTTTGTTTTATACCTCAATCAGCAATGGATAATTAAAACCTTATTTTCTCTGTCTGTCTGTCTATCTGTCTGTCTTGCAAATGTGGCTTTAAAAACCTTTCCAGTACTTTTTGCATTTTTTGAAATTTTCTCCTGTTCTTGATTCTAACTAGTGCAAGCAATGCAGTTACAGAGCTGTTCAGAGATACTGTGATTTCTAACACAAAGTCACTCATACCCCCTCAGGAGAGGGATTTTTTTTTAGGAATGGGACTCAAGTGTATCTTCCAAACCAAATGGCATTCACATCCCAGCAGTGTACTTAAATAATAAGACAATTTACAAGGGAAACTTCTGTTCTGCTCTGCTCAGGTTATTTGAAACTATTTTTTTTTGAGGATAACTCAATTAGCAAAACTCATCCACTGTAACAGGCTTATATTAAATAGGGTCACTTTTATGTATTTATTTATTTATTTATTTATTTATTCATTCCATTTCCCAGACAGGAAATTATGTTTGTGAAAAACTAACGTTCTGATCCTAAAAGCACCTCTGGTCAATTTGGGGGTGGGGGGGGGAAACGGGACTTATTTTTTAAAAAAATCCTTTGAAAGCTTCTTTTATTTTCATTAGTATTTCCACTTCATCAGACATGATTTCACATTCTCATCACATTTATCTGCTAAAACCGATGTGCAGTTTTTAGAAGGGTATGATTTTACAAGTGGGTATTTTGCATGATAGTTTAGTATGCATTGTTGCCCAGCAGGGTGGTCCAAGGCCTCCTGGCCCCTGACGTGGTATGACAAATGCTGCCTCCTTTCCCCAATGATGTGCCAGCCTCTGCTCCTCCCGCTGTATTCTAGCTCAGCACTCTCCCTCCACTCTTCTGTACCGTCCCCCTCTTCCTTTTTCAATCCAGGGAGTGGGAGGAGAAGGGGGAGCAGTGAAGGCAAGTAGGAGGACAGTGATGGGCGTCATCCACAAATCTGCTGCTGGAGTTGACCTCAGTTGACTTCAGTCGGCCTCATGGATGGCCTGGGACTGTTTCCCATTCTTTTAAGAGCCAAGCAGAAAGTCTTTCTTTCTTTCCTTCCAGAAGTGTACACTGATGCACTAGCGCAATCCAAACCAACTTTCCAGCACCAGTGCAGCCGCAATGCAGCCCCAAGGTAAGGGAACAAACGTTCCCTCACCTTGAAGAGGCCTCCATGACTGCCCCTGAACTGCAAAATGCAGTGTGCGCCCTGTTGGCACAGCTACACTGGCGCTGGAATGTTGGTTAGGATTGCGTTGGCAATCTTCTTCCTATTATGGAAAAATCTATCTGGTGATTGAGGAGTGTAGGTCAATTGTTTCATCCATATATGCAGTGGTCGCCTCAAAGACTTGTTCTGCTGAAGTCCATGCTGTGACTTGCCAATGCTGAGGCTGGTCGACTTGTTAAAGTGATAATTTAACTTGCTTTCTTTTACAAGATCTTGGAGGGGGGGGGGACAACCCCAAATTTCTTTTCTTTTTCTGAGTGGCTGGCCAACTGCTTGGAAATTTGTCATACGCTTCCAGGCACCTTCTATAATCTGAAAATGTGTGATTTCTGCTGCTATCCTACACTATTTGATGTAACCCAACCACCCCCACCCTCAAAAAAGAGGCTGCAGTGAAAGCCAAAAGCAACACTGGAATTTTAGAGACTCACTTTTTTCTTGTTTCTTAAAGTAGTAGTAGTAAACAAGAACAACACAGTAATGATGACTTAATTTGAAGGCTGCAGTCCTATATGTACACACTTACCTGGGTTCCGTTGAACTCAATGGAACTCATCTGAGTAGTGATGCATAGAATTACACTGTCAACCTATTTATTCCAATACAAAGTATCCTGGCTGATTTCAAGGCTATTGGCTTCATAGCACAATCTTGAAGATGGGTCCGGCGTCGGAGCAAGCTCTCCAGTGTTGCGAACATGCCATAAAGCATGTTCACAATGACTTGGGAGTAAGGAAGGCCGGCGCAAGGCTGGCCTCTCTCACTCTGGCACCGGATCTCCACATGGACAGCGGCAGAAGGTAAGTGCTCCGTTGCCGGCCGCGTGGGCGGTCCGGCCAGGTGAAGGAGGGGGGGCATTGGCCTAGCCAGCCTAGGAGGGGGCAGGGGATGGCGTCAGCCATATCCCTGACCCGCAGGGCCAGCTACACTGTTACACAGTCTCCTCTACTTCCGCCAGCTATTTAGCTGGTGGAAATCCGAGGAGGCTGATAGGGCCGGCCCAGGTTTATACTCGGGGAAGGGGACGATCGTCCCCTTCCCTGAGTAGACCTCCAACCCGGTGTGTGCCGGGCAGCCCATGCACAGTATCCGGTGGGCAGCCCTGGGCCGCCATCCAGATCCTTAGTCAGGTTTGCGCTCTCAGTAGAAAAATTAACAGCATCAGTTCATTATGTAGGAGGGTGAATGTAATATAGGATGTAGACAAGGAAGAGTGGGAATGTGCGTCTCCTCAGAGGATCACTTATGTTTTTTGCAGGGCTTAGTTCGATTGACTTTGAATGGTATACAGAAGCTGGAGTAAATTGAGCTTCCTCTTAACGTGCTTCTTATGTAAAACAATTGAAAATAGATGCATCTCACAACATGAGATATAGGATGAGTTGCTGCTTTGCAGATTGCACAGAAAGTGCTGAAAAAAAGAGAGAACGAGCCACTTGCTTTTTCCTCTGTTGTTACATCTGTGTACCATTTGACACAACTTTCAGGAAGATTTTTTTTTTTAATAATGCATTGCTCATAAGATAAAACTCACGTTACTCTTCAGTAGCTTGCATACAATACAAAGATGTTATGACTTAAATATTCAACAAGATGACATTGATGTTCTTATCAGAAGAATTCAGGCCATGATTGAAATCCATCTCCCATTGAAGTGAATAGCAGAGGTTCATAGTTATATGGAAGAACATTTGAACGAAATCAATGGAATTCCTTCATAGTTAGAATCTGGGTGTTAAAACTGAAGAGTGAGAACATATTCACAGTGTGTTCAGTGATTCTCTTTAATTACTTTCCCTCTTAACTACAAGACTGGCACAGCATGCATCACTACATGCCATAAAAACTGTGGACCTAAGAAAAACAGAAGTATTTTTAATTGTGCAATGTTGTAATTAACTAGGCTGTTTGAAACCTGGCCCTTCATTTCCACTAATATTTCTGCCTACCTGCATGCCATTAAAACACATGCAGGACTCTTGTCTGCAGAAAGAAACAAGAAGTATACAGTAGGTGCAATTGTAATGCATTTCACTTGCATTGTCGTCTGCAATTGGCTTAATTGTCCACCATCTTGTGCACAGATTTCCCCCTCTCTCATCAGCGAGCGAGCGAGAGAGATCCCAACAATAATATTTTTCACATTGATGTAGACTTGAGTCTATCGACTTGGACTCAAGTCGCATCAATGACTTGACTCGGACTTGACTCGGCGATTCTAAAGGACTCAAAAGACTCAACTTGATACTTGCAGCCATTTACAACAAGTTGAATTTTATTCAGGCTTAAACCCGTTTTCCCCATTAAATAGATAGGGACTTTCAAGTCACAATCAAAGACTCGGGACTTGGGGCAAAGACTTGAGACTTGACTTGAGACTTGGACCCAGAGACTTGGGACTTGACTCAAGACTTGTAGTCAGAGACTTGATCCACATCCCTGTAGTACTACTACTCCAAAGTCCTGGAAAAAAATGAATGAGGAGAACTTCAGAAGCATCCCATCTTATCTCAGAAACAGCTGCAGCCCAAAATAGGATGAAGAAAGACATTTTGTATGTTTAATTCTTGAGATTGCTGCAGTTCTGTGATTCTAACTGGAAGCTGTACAACTGATAAAGAATTCAGTCAGACCATAATATTGTCAATACCTTTATGTCTAAGTGCCCCTTGTAATATTTTAGTGCGGACAGTAAAATATATATATTCATAGTAAGTGTTGAGGATGAAAGACTCTGAAAATCTCAACAACACTCCATACTCATTTGGATCAATTCTCTTAAAGTGTATTTTGATTGTTTTGGAAGTTAAACCAGTTTGGACTCAAACTGTAACTTGACAATTTACTGAATAGTTTTAAAAGTAAGTGAAAGAAGAATACTTACACTACTCATAGAAGGTTTCTAAAGAGTCTGTATTTGTAACTGGCTGCTCTATACTACCAACTGGTAGGGCCAAAGGCATCACTAAGGTGGGTGCAGTACCGTACGTTTTGCACCATTCTAATCCCCGTTTACTCCCCCGTACGAGGAGGCCCCACCCCCTCGCCATCAGAGCTATTCTGTGCAGTGAAGGCAATGGGCAAGAGACTCCCTGCCCATTGCCTTCGCTGCATGGAATGGCTCCGATGCCCATTGCCTTCGCTGCAACCATTCCGTGCAGTGAAGGCAACAGGCAGGAGACGCCCTGCCCATTGCCTTTACTGCATGGAATAGCTCCAATGCCCATTACCTTCACTGCACAGAATGGCTCCAGTGGCGAGGGGTCGGGACCACCTCATACTGGGGAGTAAACGGGAATTAGCACGGTGCGAAACTTATGGTACCACCCCCACCGTAGCGACGCCTCTGGGTAGGGCTGCCAGCTTTTGAACCAGCCCTGTAGCTGTCCTTTTAATAGCAGTTTGATCTGAAGCAATGATGATGATGATTGGATTTATATCCCGTTTTCTCCCCCCAAAGGGGGGAGCCAAAGTGGCTTACAAAATTAGCAGTATGTTAGCAGATAATTAGTATGTTAGCAGGTAATGATGTTTAATTCCATGCAGTGAACAGCTTCACCTGCTGATTTCTGCATGTGTCTCTCTTAAAGGTGCCGGAGCAAACCAAACCATGTTTCTGTTCCAACCACTTGGCCATTTGTGCTACCTCTATGCAAAATCTGTGCAGAGGTTTTGACCGAGAGAAGGCATCCCTGCCTTAGGATACATTTGGATTATTTTCTCAGTTATAATACAGTATATGCCCCTTTAGTCTCTCTCTCTCTCTCTCTCTCTCGTTAACTGCTTTGTGAACTTTTTTGTTGAAATTCGGTATAGAAAAGCTCTTAATATTTATTGGAGACGGTTTCTTTTCTTTTTGTCATGCAAATTTTTAGGATAGTAGAATAAATTAAGGGTTAAAAAACCCACAGATCTTAGCAGCTTTGACTCAAAGGCCTGGTTTGAACCACACCTTCCTTGTCTGACCAACCCCACTGTAATTACTGAAGTGCATATCCCGACTCTTCTCCTTGCTTCTTCCTGGTTCTTTTCCCTAATTGCATGGGGGAATCAGATTGAACCAAAACCACCCCTCTACATGTGCTGCTATCCTAATTGTCAGTCCCCCCTCCCCTCCCACAACCATCAAATGTAACTGGGAAGCAAGGGCCAGGTCATGTGCCTGTCAAAGAAGTTGATCATTGTTGATAATTTCAGCTCAGTGTGTGTAGAGCCCATTGCACTTACAGTAAACAGGTCTGGAGATGGCTATCTAGTCTCAGCTAATGCGATGGACCTCTAAATTGTAGGTGCTGGGGTCAATCAACAGGCATCACCTTTCTGTCCTGTTTGTGCGTACCCAGATAGAGTCAGCTAGCTGCTGTGTGGTTGTAGACTGAGTGCTGGAATAGATTGACTTTGGTTTGATTCAGCAATGTGATTTTTAGGTTTGTACAGTATACATCATGTGCACAAGCAACGAGGTCTATGGGTTTTTTAAACCCATACACTACACTAGAAATGTGAAAAACATCATTTTGTTGTGTTTGTACGTTTATTTTACACCTAAAGAGAAGTGACTCCTATATGTTGCGGATGGGCAATAACCTGAAATTGGATTTGTGTAGTCAAGAGCGACATTAGCTAAATGAGTTGTTCATTTTTTTTAATGAATCAGCTGGTATACTCTATCCAAGCTAGTATAGTTTATTCGCATCAGAGCTTCCCTCTACAGATTTACACTCAAGGCTGTGAAGCCTGACTTCATTACTCTAGTTTCAGCTCTGAATCCAGAGGACCTTTTACTTAGCACTTGCTTTGCATTAAGAAATATCAAAAGGCGCTTTATATTTACAGCTCTTGACAATGGCTTAAACCTCACAGGTCGTTCTTTCTAAATTAAATAAAATCTGTAGCACAAACTATGCAAATGTATTTTGTCATTCTCCTCTCCAAAGTGCCTCTAAGCATTTCATCACAGGAAGCATGATTAGGTTAGGATATTGGTTTTCCCATAAGCACCTGTTGTGCATTTTTTGAAATACATTGTTCTTTGCTTAGGGAAAAAAAAACCCGTATTCACTATTCTCCCCTTGAATGATTTTAGCATTAATGATAATAGCCTACCTTTCACATAACAATATTAGAACAGTGGTTCTGATATCTCTGAAAGTGCCAATTGACATACTCTTTAGTGTGCCTTACTATTTCTCTCACTCTTTCCTAAACTACTGAAATTTTAGCTATCTAGGGAAGGACAGAATTGCATATTTTCAATCTGGATATATTTTAGCAGACCACCTTAGTGGACCACCTTGTTGTCCCATATGTTACAAACCCTAAAGGGACCTTCTTTGTCCAATCAAAGTGAGTCAATCACTTCCCATTTCTAGTGAGCATGGTTGGAGAGAAGTCACTGTGGGGAGATTACTATATAAATCATATAATGTAAAAGATATAATCTCTATCTATTTCCATAATTGGACAATATCTAGCCTGCATGCTAGAGAAGTTCCCAACGTTAAACAGGAAGCAGGACACATAATTAAGGTAATAGGTGCTGGGGGAGGTGCGGAGGTTCTCCTCGATAAGTGAATAGCGGATCTGCGGATATGGGGCCCCCTGTATTATATATACAGGCATCCCCCTGTATCCGCAGGAATACTTCCTGCTGCTACCACAGATTCAGAAACCTCAGATAGCAGTGAACCCTGTACAATACTTACTGTGGTGCCCTTCTCAGCACGATGCGAACATGAGCACACAGCAGTTTGTTTGCAAACACTTTACAAAATGAAGCTCTTTGTAAAAGGAAGCAGGCAGAGAACATGCTAGAGGAGGCAACAGTGAGAACGCTGACAGGAAGTGGACAGCAGACGAAGCAGACAGACAGTGAGAATGCTAGACTCCACTTCCTGTTAGCGTTCTCACAGTTGCCTCCTCTAGCAGCTAGAGGTTCCTCTAGTCTAGCGTTCTCTAGTCTGCTTCCTTTTACAAAGAGTTTCATTTTGCAAAGCATTTGGTAAGTCATGAGCATGATGGGGGGGAATTGGAGAACTGCGTATAAATGAAACTGTGGTTATGTGAACCGTGAATACGGGGGGATGCCTGTACACAGTACAGGTGGGGCCCCATATCCGCTGGGGATATGTTCCAGGCCCCTCCGTGGATACTTGAAACCGTGGATAAGAGCAAACACCCCCTCCATGGTTTCCTAAGGGGCCCCCCACCCTGCCTCCCCTGCAGGCAGGCATGCTTGCCCCCCCCCAGCTCTTATTTTTCTTTCAGCAAGCTTTGTTTCTTCCTTAAAACAAACAGAGAAGCAGCCTCCATTGCAGGCAAGTAGAACGAGACTAAGTCCTAGAGAGGCTCTGCAAGGTTTCTGTTAAACTTGCAGAGCCTCTCTAGTACTTAGTCTCGTTCTACTTGCCTGTAATAAGCAGCCAGAGGCTGCTTCTCCTGTTTCTTTAAAGGAAGAAACGAAGCTTACTGGGAAAAAAGTAAAAGCCTGGGGGGGTCCCCACGATCCGTGGATAACTGAAACCGTGGATAGTGAATCAGTGGATATGGGGGCCCACCTGTATTGGATTTCTCTTAGGTAACTCTCCACTAACTCCTAAAACATGAACTAGTTCAGTGAACTACACAGTGAAGTGTTAACATATGCCTAGCCTTACAAAATGCCTGTTTTTTAAAAAATATATATATGAAGTGACATGAGGCCTTCACAAAATCTGTTGGAGATTGCAGTAGACCTCATTTCTTTCTATAATTGCACAACAAATCCAGTGCAGACTTGCACAACTTCTGATCTATGAAACTGAGTGCAGCCCTCCAGGTATGCATGGTTATTCATTTAGTGGTTTGCTCAGCCTGCTGGAATTTAACTTTTCAGTACTGTATAGTGCATCCCCAAAATGCAGGCATGCCTCCATCTCCAGGAGCAATGGTCTTGCTTCACCGTCTTCATCTCATTTAGAGAAGACAGAATTTTCTCTTGTCTATTCCTTTATTATGTGCCTGGTTCACTTTGCCCTACTTTCTACTCCCAGATCTGATTAAACTAGAAAAAAATAATAATGTTGTACCTGTACTTGAAGCTTAGAGGTTGCTGCAACTTTCAGTTTCTTCCATTTGTTGCCAGTGTGGAGTGCATTAACAAAACACTGCAAAAAAGCTACATACATATGATTACATCAAGATTATTTTGTACGGTGTTTTATTGATCCTTGAACACCGATAGAACACCAGTGTGAATCTTGACGTAAACCAAGCAGATACATTCACATCACAACTGATTTTTTGTAGTGTTTTATCAATGTGCATACATGCACTGGTTTTATAGAGGAAGGGGAGACACAATAGAAGTAACTAAAAGCTGAAGAAAAGTGTGCAGCTTTGTCCAAAATGTGTACAGTATTTATCAGCATATAAAACGCACCGGCGTATAAGACGCACCTTTCTTTTGGCCCTGGGTTTCAAGAAAAAAAGATTTAAAGCATTTTTGGGCCACTTGGCCACTTACCGCTTGGCTGCTTAATTAGCTAATTTACATAAATTGCACAAAAATACCAGGATCTCTTTTAAAACACACAGCAATAAGACACATGAACAAAATGCACCAGAACATAAATCCCAAGTACAAAAAAAACCCAGACTCAACTCTTTTTCCCCCCAACCCACCCATGCAGTTTCCAAGGTAAAAAACATTTACCCCAAGTAAAAAACACACCCAGACTCAACTCTTTTTCCCCCCAACCCACCCATGCAGTTTCCAAGGTAAAAAACATTTACCCCAAGTAAAAAACACACCCA
Organism: Plestiodon gilberti rubricaudatus; assembly: GCA_026170595.1. Lineage (NCBI taxonomy): Eukaryota > Metazoa > Chordata > Lepidosauria > Squamata > Scincidae > Plestiodon > Plestiodon gilberti. The sequence goes on along the minus strand of JANXHW010000001.1, from coordinate 249,461,853 downwards.
GACTCAACTCTTTTTCCCCCCAACCCACCCATGCAGTTTCCAAAGTAAAAAACATTTACCCCAAGTAAAAAAAACCCACTCAACTCTTTCCCCCCAACCCACCCATGCAGTTTCCAAAGTAAAAAAACATTTACCCAAGTAAAAAAAAAACCAGACTCAGCTCTTTTTCCCCACCCCACCCCTGCACAGTTTCCAAAGTAAACAACATAAAAGTACAAAAAAACCCAGACTCAACGCTTTTTCCCCCCAAACCACCCATGCAGTTTCCAAAGTAAAAAACATTTACTCCAAGTACAAAAAAACCCCAGACTAAACTCTTTCACCCCCCCATCCCATCCCATCCCATCCCATCCCATCCCATCCATGTACAGTTTCCAAAGTAAAAAACATAAAAGTACAAAAAAAAACCCAGACTCGACTCAACCCTTACCCCACCCCACCTATGCAGTTTCCAAAGCCTCCCCAACTAGGCCCAGTTCAGAAGCTTACCGAAGCTGCATTCAATCTGAGGAGATCTGAGAAGACCACACCCTCTGCAGCTCAGCTGAACTTAACTGAGGAGCACAGCGCCCTCTGCTGGCTGCTGAGAAGCTCAACTCATGCACGTGCATAAATTAAACCCTACAAACAGCTGTAAATCAGATAGATTAGTTAGGGAAGAAAGCAAAAGGGAGCTCTCTGGCTCTGGAAAAATGCAGTAAGCCCGAAAAATGCTTTAAAACGGGCAAGGAGGGAAAAGGGATTTTTTAGTATTGGCGTATAAAACGCACCCTACTATTTTGAGTCACAAATGAAGACAAAAAAGTGAATTTTATACGCCAATAAATACGGTAAATAAAAATGGAACAGTGGAGAATTTCTAACATGGTACATTAGTTTGTTGCTAGACAGTTGCTAGGAGAATTTCTAACACGGTACATTAGTTTGTTTGTAGCCACCTTGGGTCCCTTTGGGGAGAAAGTTGGGGTAAAAATACCGTAAATAAATAAAAATAGACAGTCCCATTTTGCCTGTGTGCTTTTTCCCCTGACATGGACTGCCATAGTACCTATGAAGGAATGCGAGGTATTTATTTATTTATTTATTTAAAAAATTATACCCCACCTTATCCTATGCCGAAGGCAAATGCCCAAGGTGGCTTACAACAAAAATTAAAATACATAATTTAAAATAATACATAAAACAAGTTTAAACAATACATAACTAAATTTAAAAACAATAAAATCCACTGGGGGGGGGGACAGTATGGAGCAGGTATGGAAAAAGCATCCTCATCTCTGATGCAAATAGTCTGTGTTTCTCTCTGCTTGAAGCTGAATCAGATATATTTGGCTCCTTGATTGCCTTGCTCCAGAAGAATAAACAGGTGCTTCCTGCACCAATACCGGGCTTGTGCCTGGAGTATCTCATATCAATCATGGTGCCTGTGAAAGAACCATTGCTCTTTTGTTCTCCAGACCAACACCCCAATATCTTCTTGCAACTCTCTTGTTAGGCTCTGGAAACTCATTCCTGCCCCAGTCAAGCTCTTTGGTTTTGGTCAGAGAGCCACAACTGTCCTAGCTATCCTGAGCTATTAAGCCCAGGAATTATTGTGTCTTCCCTTGTTCCAGTGGGTATAATTGGCCACCACAGGCCCCCAGCCTTTCCCCCACCTGGACACAACTTGGATCCCATCCTCTCTAGTTGGCAGTTGGGCAAGCACAACTCATCCCCCTTCCAGCACCTTCTAGGCACTGTCTGCCCACTTGCTCCCAATATCTTTTGCTATCCCCTTCACAAATATCCCGAGTGTCTGCTTAGGTGCCTTCCTCTCTGAATCAAACAGTGATTAGCTGCTTCAGGCACCTTCTTCTCTGAATATATCCTTAGCTCTTTGCTGAGAACCCTTGGTAATTCCACTGTTGCCTTGAGTCTCTGGCTTCGTTGCCACCTAGGAGATTCTGCCTGAAGCCTTCAACTCTGCAGATTAAGGTCTATTTTACTTGGCCTCTGGCCCCTTTCCTCCTATCTTACCTTTGGCACCATCAAATCCCAAACAAAATGTGCCTTTTTAAAACCTTTTCATCCATCCCCTTCTTTAAAGCCTATTTTAGTCAGCTTGGGCAGGAGTCCAGAAATCCAGCTCTAGACTCCCTTGAATTCGGTCCTTTTAACTGTTCCAGCAAGAACTCCGAGGTCCTTCTGATGGTATCTTTGGTCTGACTCCTAGATCTGTTTTGCTTCTATACTTGGCGGTATTCCAATCTGGAAGTACCCGTTGAGAATGCCAGACAGCCAGGAGTAAACTCCCCCACAGCAAGTGTATGTTGCAAACTGCTCCTCCTAGAACCGACACTGTCCTTTCCTGCTCATCTCTTTGTTTTAGCAAACCAAATTGGAGGAGCCACATCACCAAGTCTCAGCCAACCTTTCCTATTTCTCCATGCCTTTCCAAAGGTATCTTCTATTGCTCTCCTGCTCACTCTAGAACATCTTATTCCTTGGAACCCTTGGAATCCTTGTTGTTGTTGTTCAGTCGTTAAGTCGTGTCCGACCCTTCGTGATCCCATGAACCATATCCCGCCAGGCCTTCCTGTCCTCCACTATCTTCCTGAGTTCGCTCATTTTCATGTTTGTTGCATCGGTGATGCTGTCTAACCATCTCATCCTTGGCCTTCCCCTTCTCCTTTTGCCTTCAATTTTTCCCAGCATCAGAGTCTTCTCCAGAGAGTCCTCTCTTCGCATTAGGTGGCCAAAATATTTGAGTTTCAGCCTTAGTACCTGTCCTTCCAGGGAACAGTCAGGCTTGATTTCATTTAGAATTGAATGATTTGATCTCCTAGCAGTCCAAGGGACTCTCAGGAGTCTTCTCCAGCACCACAGTTCAAAAGCATCTATTCTTCGGCGCTCAGCCTTCCTTATGGTCCAACTCTCGCAACCATACATTGCTACTGGGAACACCATCGCCCTGACTATACGAACTTTTGTTGGCATGGTGATATCTCTGCTTTTTATTATGCTGTCTAAGTTTGCCATAGCTTTCCTTCCAAGGAGTAAGCGTCTTTTAATTTCATGGCTGCTGTCTCCGTCTGCAGTGATCTTGGATCCCAGAAAAGTAAAATCTGTTACTGCTTCCATTTCTGCCCCTTCTATTTGCCAGGAATTGATGGGACCAGATGCCATGATCTTAGTTTTATTAATGTTGAGTTTCAAGCCAACTTTTGCACTCTCCTCTTTCACTCTCATCAAGAGGCTCTTTAGTTCTTCTTCACTTTCTGCCATTAGGGTGGTATCGTCTGCATATCTGAGGTTGTTGATATTTCTCCCGGCAATCTTGATTCCGGCTTGCGATTCATTCAGCCCTGCATTTCTCATAATGTACTCTGCATATAAGTTAAATAAGCAGGGTGACAATATACAGCCTTGCCGTACTCCCTTCCCAATTTTGAACCAATCAGTTGTTCCATGACCGGTTCGAACTGTTGCTTCTTGACCCGCATACAGGTTTCTCAGGAGACAGGTAAGGTGGTCTGGTACCCCCATCTCTTTAAGAATTTGCCACAGTTTGTTGTGATCCACACAATCAAAGGCTTTTGCGTAGTCAATGAAGCAGAAGTAGGTGTTTTTTTGGAACTCTCGTGCTTTCTCCATGATCCACCGCATGTTGGCAATTTGATCTCTAGTTCCTCTGCCTCTTCGAAACCCAGCTTGTACATCCGGTAGTTCTCGGTCCACGTACTGCTGAAGCCTAGCTTGTAGGATTTTGTGCATAACCTTGCTAGCATGTGAAATGAGTGCAATTGTACGGTAGTTTGAACACTCTTTGGCACTGCCCTTCTTTGGAATTGGAACGTAAACTGACCTTTTCCAATCCTTTGGCCACTGCTGAGTTTTCCAAATTTGTTGGCATATTGAATGCAGCACTTTCACAGCATCATCATTTAGGATTTTAAGTAGCTCAGCTGGGATATTATCATCTCCGCTAGCTTTGTTGTTAGTAATGCTACCTAAGGCCCACTTGACTTCACTCTCTAGGATGTCCGGCTCTGGGTCAGTGACCACACCAGCGTGGTCATCAGGAACATTCAGATCTTTCTTGTATAGTTCTTCTGTGTATTCTTGCCATCTCTTCTTAATCTCTTCTGCTTCTGTTAGGTCCTTGCCTTTTTTGTCCTTTATCATGCCCATCTTTGCACAAAACGTTCCCTTGATATCTCCAATTTTCTTGAAGAGATCTCTAGTCCTCCCCATTCTGTTGTTTTCCTCAATTTCCTTGCATTGTTCATTTAAGAAGGCCTTCCTATCTCTCCTTGCTATTCTCTGGAACTCTGCATTCAGTTGTTTATATCTTTCCCTTTCACCCTTGCTTTTTGCATTCCTTCTTTCCACAGCTATTTGTAAAGCCTCATCTGACAGCCACTTTGCTTTCCTGCATTTCTTTTTCTTTGGGATGGTTTTAGTTGCTGCCTCCTGTACAATGTTACGAACTTCCGTCCATAGTTCTTCAGGCACTCTGTCTACCAGGTCTAATGCCCTAAATCTATTCTTCACTTCCACTGTATACTCATAAGGGATATGGTTTAGGTCATATCTGACTGGTCTAGTGGTGTTCCCTACATTCTTCAGTTTAAGCCTGAATTTTGCAATAAGAAGCTCATGATCTGAGCCACAGTCAGCTCCAGGTCTTGTTTTTACTGATTGTATAGAGCTTCTCCATCTTTGGTTGCAAAGCACATAATCTATCTGGTTTCGGTATTGACCATCTGGTGATGTCCATGTGTAGAGTCGCCTCTTGTGTTGTTGGAAAAGAGTGTTTGCTATGACCAGCGTGTTCTCTTGACAGAACTCCGTTAGCCTTTGCCCTGCTTCATTTTGCGCTCCAAGGCCAAACTTGCCTGTTGTTCCGTTTATTTCTTGATTTCCTACTTTAGCATTCCAGTCTCCTATAATGTAAAGGACATCTTTTTTGGGTGCTAGTTCTAGAAGGTGTTGTAGGTCTTCATAGAACCGGTCAACTTCATCTTCTTTGGCATCAGTGGTTGGGGCATACACTTGGATTACTGTAATGTTGAATGGTTTGCCTTGGATTCGAACTGAAATCATTCTGTCGTTTTTGAGGTTGCACCCCAGTACTGCCTTTCCCACTCTTTTATTGACTATGAGGGCTACTCCATTTCTTCTAAGGGATTCATGCCCACAGTAGTAGATATGATGGTCACCTGACTTAAATTCGCCCATGCCCGTCCATTTTAGTTCGCTGATTCCCAAGATGTCAATGTTCAATCTTATCATCTCATTTTTGACCACATCCAGCTTGCCTTGATTCATAGACCTCACATTCCATGTTCCTAAGCAGTATTGCTCCTTGCAGCATTGGATTTTCCTTTCAACCTCAGACACATCCACAGCTGGACGTCCTATTGGCTTTGGCCCAGCCGCTTCACTCTTTCTGGGTCTACTTGGAATAGTCCTCCGCTCTTCCTCAGTAGCATATTGGACACCTTCCGACCTGAGGGGCTCATCTTCCGGCGTCATATCTTTTAGCCTTTTGGTACTGTTCATGGGATTTTCTTGGCAAGGTTACTGGAGTGGGTTGCCATTTCCTTCTCCAGTGGATCACTTTTAGTCAGAAGTCTCTGCTACGACCTGTCCGTCTTGGGTGTCCCTGCACGGCATAGCTCATGGCTTCATTGAGTTACGCAAGCCCCTTCGCCACGACAAGGCAATGATCCATGAAGGAGTCATGGAATCCTAGGGAATCCTAGGGAATCCAAATCCCATTTGGAATCCTAGGGAATCCAAAATTCTGCATACATGCTGAAAACCCCTATCGTGGGTTATCTTCTCTGTCATTAGGGAAGGCTGTCCGCCCTTGGAATGGGAAGAGGGAGCTATCAATTGGATGAGTTCCACTGACTAATTTAGAATTGGGCAGTGTGCCCCACAGCAAAAATGCAGTCCTTTCTGTGCTCCTGTATTCAAGCATTGTCTTTTCTGTTCTAGGGGGACGGCTGCTGTGCTTGACAATTGGGTAGCCGGAAAACTGTCTTGGAATTCAGAGTCAGTTTGTACTTTATATGCACGCACTTTTGCTTGTAGTGCTTGTCTAGGTAGAGCTATGTAGCTACTGGGAAAAGTAACATGATGTGATGATGGCTTTTACAAGAACAGCTGGCAGCATCTACATAGAACATACCTGAGGTTTAGTAGTTTGACTTGCCCTTTGCATGCATAGATGGGCAGTGTGTGTAAATGCTGCATCTTTGACTCTTTTGATTGGTGTGTGTTTTTTTCTTATTGCCCTCCAACATGGCAGTTTCTGGCCTAGAGGCTTTGGGCACATATGAAAGTTTGTCACTTTTCCTATGCAAACATGTAGATCACACTGTGTCTGTGGGAGAAGAGCAAGCAGAAACAGCCTAATTTGATCCCTCTGATTCTGACACGCTACTCTTCTTAATGGCCTGCTCCTGCTTGCCAGAGGCAGTGAAGTCTCAGCCACTGCAAACAGCTGATACTAGCTGTCATCTTTGCAAACCTTGCAAGATTGGGCAAGCCTTTGCAACAAGCAGTAAATCACTAATTCCTCTGGCGTGCTTTGCAACATTAATCACGAGGTGTCCTCCAGAATTCCCTTGCAGTTAAACATTAGCATCCAATCTGTGCAAAGTGGTTTTGACAGTTTTAATGTGGCAAAAAAAAAAAAATCCCTCTAAAATGCAACCTGAACAAATATTCATTAAATAGTCTTGTGCTTGTGTGCGCGTACAATTTTTTCTGTGTGTGTTTGTCCACTGGAATATTTAATAGTATTTGACGCAACAGAGTAGAATGCCAAGTATTTCTTAGCATAGGTTATCTCTGCTGTCTACCCAAAATGCCCTATCTATATAATGGGGGAAACGGGTTTAAACCTGAATAAAATTTGACTTGTAAAATGCTCCAAGTCTCGAGTCGAGTCGTTTGAGTCTTTTACAATCGCCTAGTCAAGTCAGTGACGCGAATTGAATCCGACTCGAGTCCGAGTCAATAGACTCAAGTCTACATCACTGCTTTCCACTTCCTGGATTAGAAAACGAAGAGGGAGACAGAGAGGAAGAGGAAATATGGAGGAGAGGAGAGGAGAGGAGAGTGCTAAGACATTGGAGAGTTAGAGGAGCAGAGGCTGGCATGGGGGGGAATTTCCCGAGGCAGCCAGCCAACTCACCGCCATGATCGGCAGCTTGCCAGGTGGGCGCAGGGATGGCCACGCTGCTGGAGGACAAGGCTGCGTCCTTCTCGGTGCTCAGCTCATGGGGAGGGGATTCCCCGAGCCGGCTCTCAGCACTGGCACAAGCTTGCATTGGGCCTTGCGAGAGCTGGGCCCGACGTTGAACTTCTCGCCGGAAGGGGCAGGTCAGGGTGGCGGAGGTGCAGGGAGGCTGGCCAGGAGAACTCCTGGAGAGAGCCGCAGGGGAACCGGCCAGACTCCCCGCAACCTGTACCTGGCCTAGAGGGGGGAACATCCCCCCGTCCCAAGTGGCAGGAGGACGAGGACCCCAATGGTGTCGGCGGAAGGGATCCCTGGCAGTCTGGGGGCAATCCCTGAAAGAGCAGCCAGAGCAGAGAAGACATGCCCAACACCCAGATCCCGGACATTGGGCCCACTGCCCTGGTTCCTACTAGCTGGGGGTGGTTCTGGGAGTGGGGCAGGTCTTGCCTGTGGGCCTCACGCCCAACCATCCTGAACCTACCACATGGCAAACCTCCTACACCCCCTCACCCGGTGAGTGAATACTTACCAAATATGGGACCAGTGAAACCGCCACGAGGGGGCGCTTCCACCAGAGCTCCAATCATGGACATCACACCTAGGGAGAGACCAAGGAGAAATTCCTAGGGTGTCGCAAACCTGTCGTAATTCTTGTCTAACATACCCCATTCTTGCAGTGGTGACATTCCCCGCCCCCGTGGGGCACCCATTGATGCGACGGCGCCCCTCTAGGGGCGTGATGTAATTTTCGCGTGCGTGCACCGCCACACACACATTTGCTTACCTTTTTGGAGCCAGAACGGGCTCCAGGACGGACGGGAGGGCACGGCTCCAATACGGATCCGCGTGGAGCCGTAGGTAAACTTTTAAACTTTTTTTCCCTTTCCCCGTGAAATTGCGCCCCCCTGAAGCGGCGCCCTGGGGCCCAGGACACCAGCCCCCCCCCCAGACGACGCTTCTGCATTCTTGTCAGTTCTGAGGAATGCTCGGGCAGTGATGAGTACAAGTATTCCCTCATCCCATGAAGATCCATATGGGCTCTGATATCTTGCAAAATGTGGATCTTTAGGTATTCAAGGAAGGAAACCTTCATTAGTCTACTAATGAAGCCTAAGAATGATAACTTGCATGTAATAAGATGTTTTTATTATTGCTTTATCTCAAATTGTTTTGAACTAATTACAACTATAACTGCACGTTTATGCAGGATTCCAAAATGGTGACACTTCTGAATTCTTTCTGCTCCTCACGTCTTCTTTTCTCTCCATCACGATACTGTGATTTAAGAGTGACTAGGAAATATATATTGTTTGAACAAAGGAATGAACAGCACTAGACTTTTTTATTTTAAATGTCACCTTTTGCAGATAAGAACAAATAAAATGCAGGAGGGAATAAAAAGAGCAAAGATTCGTTTCTGACATACTAATTAAATCTTATAAGACAAGCTTGTGCACTGCAGGACTCAGATAAAAACAAAATACCACACTGAAAGTAATGGCAGTTTTGTTTTCAGAATATAAAATATTAATGCACTAAGCTCGAAGTACATCCTAAGGTGTTATGGACCCAATAAAATTTTTAATCAGATCTGTCTTAAGCACCAGGTACCCTTAGAGAGCTATTTACAGGAAGGAATCTGTAGTCTTTTTAGGACTGAGAGAATTTGCATTTCCACTGAGAAAGTAATAACTGTCAAGCTTGCAGAATCTCACGTCTGCAAAAAAATAGTACAGCATGTTATAAAAAGTAGATTTTCTAATTTTAATCAGATACAGTGGATTAGTAGTAAAATGAAATCACTATTGTCTTCTGAAAAGACAATGGACAGCTTTTAAGCTACGACCTAGCTTCACTTTGGAAGTTCGCATTGTCTGGTAAGCACAGAAAAATTTTCATTCTGTCTGCAGAAATATACTAACAAATCTTTCTAATAATACCTCTTCCAAGATCAAGTCCAAGTAAGCCTTTACTGGCATCAAGTAATACTTCTTTCACTTTGATACATCTTGACCCTTCTTGTTCTTCTCAGTTGGCGCACACTAAACTCAGTAGCGCATGACCTAATGTGGAAGTCTAGGTGGTTTCTATAGCACATAGCATATTTCACCAGTAAGGTAGGTGTGGCAGCTGCAACATGACTGTGACAAAGACAGACTGGTGTGTGTGTGTGTGTGTGTGTGTGTGTGTGTGTGTGTGTGTGTGTTTGAGAACAATACAAGTTTCCGCTGCTTACCTGTAAAGCCTTTTATGTCTTCAGATGTGGCTTTCTGAAATACGTTAGTTTATCACATATACTTGTCCATTGGGGTGGTGGTGGTGGTAGAAGTCAGCCACCACATCCCTCAGGGGGCTCACCAGGCCAACCCCTGAACCATCAGTACCAATGGCAATGGTAGCACATTGTGTGCCATCAGGAAGCAATGCAGATGCCACTGTGGATCCAGTGCAGGGCTTTTTTCCTGGGCCTCTAGCAATCTGGCACCAGCACTTCTGCCCATGCATTGAGGTGGTAATCAGAGGCCCTTCTCTCCATGCCACAGCCTTTTGAGGCCAGGTGGGTAGTGCCTAAAAAGCTAAAGGTGACCCCTAACAATTAAGTCCAGTCATGTCCGACTCTAGGGTGTGGTGCTCATCCCCATTTCAAAGCCGAAGAGCCAGCGTTGTCCAAAGATGCCTCCGTGATCATGTGGCCGTCATGACTCTCCTTGTCGCAGCGCGTAGCATGCGGCTGGAACACGGAGCGCTGTTTACCTTCCCGCAAGCGGTACCTATTTATCTACTCACATTAACATGCTTTGGAACTGCTAGGTTGGCAGGAGCTGGCCAAGCACTGAGAGCTCACTCCGTCGTGGATTCGAACTGCTGACCTTTCGATCGACAGCTCATGGTTCAGCGGTTTAACCCACTGCGCCACCCGCTGGCCTTGGGTAGTGCCTACTGAGGAGCTTTGGGGCACAGGCCCTCATGGAGGCTCACCTCACCTGGCAACTACCCTTATGTCTTCTCTGCAACAGGCAAATGCCTTTTTTTTTGCCATGCCTTTAACATAAACTGAATTTGATATTATCTTGCTTCCCAGAAGCTCACTGGTTGTTAGTCCTCTACTCCTTGAAATTATGTTATCGTTTCATATGTTTTATTTTCCTATTGTTTCAAAACCTTTTGCAAGAGTTTTTTTAATGCATTTATTTAGACTACTATCCTTTTTTAATAAGTAGTACTGTACCTTAAAACCAGCAAAAATGGCAATTGTAAAATAAACTACACACTACAAGATTAAACATTGGAGACTAAGGTCAACCGGCACCTAATCCCTGGCCAGTGAAAATCAACTCAAAGAAGAAGGGTCTTCAGTACTATCAAGATGATCTCAGATTGGGGGTTGGGAGGTCTGGGAACGGGGTTCAGTAAAGGTCGACATGCCACGAAAGCTGCTTTCCTTTGCAGATTGATGTGAGAGGAAGAATCATTGAACCTAGCAGAAGTTATTTCTTCAGTACCCATGCATAAGTTCTAGCTGCAGGAATGCCTCCTTATGCGCCTTTATTAAACGGACTCAGGGCCCAGATGTTACTGTCAGTTAATATTAGAGATCAACATGGATTGTAGGAAAAGAAGCTGTTTCATCAGACTGTAGGGTGCCGACACTTTTATCTTGATACATAGAAACTAGTAATCTGCATTATGTTTGAAAAACTACAGGAAATCACTTGTAGATCGAGGGTGGTCTGGTGGGAGGAGGTACTCCTCATGTTCAGCATCAGTTGCACCTGCAGCAGCAAGCAGTCTGAATGACAGCTGTCTTGCCCTGCGGACATAGGAATAAGGGGCAGACAGCAAGTATGATAGGTTGAACAGTGGCTGCTGTTCCTAGGTTTACTACACTTTTAGGGACTATACAGTATATAAATAATTACAACACACTCCTTCCACCATGTTCATATAGCATCTGGAAGGGGCTTAAGTTCAACTGAAATCAGTGGTAATTGTTACGGAGGGGCAGCGCAATACTGACTAAGGATCCGGCCGGTGGCCCAGGGCCGCCTGCCGGATGCTGTGCACAGGCTGCCCGGTGCATGCCGGGCCGGAGGTCTACTCGGGGAAGGGGATGCTCGTCCCCTTCCCCGAGTGTAAACCGGCCCGGCCCTATCAGCCTCATTGGATTTCCACCAGCTAAATAGCTGGCAGAAGTAGTCTTTACCGGCGGGGATGGGGATATGGCCAAAAAGAAAAGAAAGAAGTTTAAAAAAAGAAGTAAAAAACAAAAAAACACAGTTTTGTTTACCATTTAGAAGCAAACTGCTATGTGTTCTTGCTTATAACAGGCTGAAATTGCACTTTGGAAGCATCTTCCGGGTTGAGTGATTCCCCCCTCTTCTCTCCCAAGGTCACCCCAGAATGCACTGCAATGCATTCTGGAACTATTTTGCGAGAAGGAGGCAGGACTCACGCAACCTGGAAGAGGCTTCCAGAGCGCAATACCAGCCTGTTATAAGCAAGATCATGCAGCGGTTTGCTTCTAAAAGGTAAACAAAATCACAGTTTTTACTGTTTTTATTTTTATAGAATTTTGAATGTGGTCTCTGGTATCCGCTGATCCTCGCTATCCGTGTGTGTGTGTGGGGGGGGTTTCGGAATGGATCCCCTGCAGATAGCGAGGTCCGACTGTATAGTGTGGCAGCAGCATTTTGGGCTAACTGAAATGTTTAAGATGCTTTTGAAGAGCAGACTTATATAAAGTGGATTACAGCAGTCCAATTGTAGTTTAACTGCGAAGGTACGTGGTGATGTCAGTACATTTCCTCCCCTGACTGTCTATTCCTATGGCACCACGAAAATGAAACCCAGACAACAAACATCCTTCTAAATAGCCCACAAGATCACTGACAGTGATTCTAATTCTGACTCTGGAGATTTAAAGAATTTCAGCTACAGGCATAAAGTGTGAATTCCAACGGTTGGGTAAGCTTACATGACAGTGGTACGGTGTGTGTATCTTGGCCCAACTTCTGTCTCGCTACCTTAATGAGGACGTGGCTTTTCACTTCTGCACTTTCCTTAAGCAGAACAGAAGAAAGAGCATTCGGGTCTGCCTCTGTGCCACATTAACAGCTTTGTAGGCTTGTAAATGTAAATCTATTGTGCCAAAGCAAATACAATAAACAAGACTGGAGCAAATCAACAGGTTTTTTAAAGCTTCTCAACCATCTGGCTCTTCTATGGATTCTTTAATGAGCTGCCCTATTGATTGTTGAAAGGGCATAAACAACTCTTCCAGGCTGTTTGCCTAGCTAGAAAGTGAGGGGGGGGGGGAGGAATTATTGCCCTACCAAAGTGGTGTAAACTAGGAAAGTTTTCATGCTCTGTTTTCATGATGTGGTTCATGCAACATTAATTGCGTTTACATTACATTAAAGGACAGATAGTCTGCACTGAACCTTATCACCAATGTCTGATACACTAAGATGGTGACTAAGGCATGAATAGGACTTGAATGATGCAGTCTGAAGCAAAGCTACACATTGACTAGCCTACTAGGAAATCCTGCTTTGGAGTAGATTATATGGTTGCAGTTTTACATATGGGTAAGCATGGATTTCAAATGATTAATGTCCATATTGGAGAGTACGATCTCCATGCTCTACCAGTGCATAGGTGGAGGAAATCTAGGTCAGCCTTTCCATCCTGCCCACTGATACCTCTCCTTTTGGACATTGATGTAATGGTTGATTACACTGTATGCATGAAAAATCAAATGCACATAACCTCAAAGCGTGCAGTCAATTTCTGGTTTATATGAGGGAAATCAACTGTGCTCCTTGGAGATATACATTTATTTATTTATTTTTATTTTTCACATTTTTATACCACCCTTCCTCCAAGGAGCTAAGAGTGGTGTACATATTTCCTCCCCTCCTTTTTGTCCTCACAACAACCCTGTGAGGTAGGTGGGGCTGAGAGATAGTGACTGGCCCAAGATCACCCAGGAAGCTTCGTGACCGAGCGGGGATTTGAACCTGGACCTTCCAGGTCTAAGTCTGACTCCCAAACCACTACACCATCCTGGCTATGTGTACATTGTACACATGTATGCCCTATTCAAATGTTACACCCACCTATGGCTAGCCAACAGAGCAAGTATACCATTTGGGCAAGTTGAGAGAATGTAATATTGCTCCTCCACTGTGTGTAAGGAAAAGATTTGGGATTGGGTCCTATCTGATTGATGGTTCAACCCTGTGCAAGTTGCAGTGGCTGGCCTAAATGACAGGATTTCTGAATCCCAATATAACCTATAGGTTGGGACTAACTATACTCTGCTTAACCCAATCTTGCTTATTTGTAAAAGTGCTTACTCCTCCTCTCTATTTTTTCTGCCACTCCTTCTTTCCCCCCTCTACATCTGCTTCTTTGAGCTGTACCATTTTGCATCAAAACAGGTTGGCTCTACAAGGTGATGTTTCAAGAATGGCCCACCCAGAAATACTATGTGAACTTTTCGCCTTCCCTAAGGGACATGCTCAATATATTATTTATTCTTGACTACCGGGCATGAAGCACATGTGTGAATGAAGTGCAACTGTGCCAAAGCCAATGACCTGAATCAACTTGCACTAGGCACACAATAATTTCTTGGCATATTCAGTAACCTGGTGATATGATGTTTCCTTTCAAGAGAAGTAAATTTGTATTGTTGCAAGAGATGAGCTTGAACCCACAGGATGTGAAGTGTACATTTGAAGCTTATGTAGAAATCAGGCAGCTATTAATTACAAGGTTGACAAACATGATTAAATGTGTTTTAATGAATCACTACCTTTAAATATCGTGTAATAATTAAGTCTAAGTCACACACTGAAATGCACTTGTAAGACAATGTTTTACCAGGGAAAAAAAATCTAATTTGTTATTCCAGTTTCACCTCCTCTTGCCGTTCCATAGTTCTATGAAGCTGAAAAGATGTCATTGCTAGTTAGTATCAAAGAGATATGATATGGTGGTATACAAATAGTTATGGTATCTGGACTTGAAAGTTGCTTTGTGTTGCTGTGGTGGCACCCCCTCCTCCTCCGACGAGAGGGGAATTTGATGTGTAATGGACTGGGGAGGGGCATTGAGGCGCTGAATGAGAGTCATAGCTAGGTACTCTTTCGCTTTCTACCCTTTTATTGGGGGATCAATAGAAATAAGAGGAGTGTGGTTTACAAATGGAAAGGGCCTTTCCATAGATGACTGTAGGGAATTTGCACACCCTTCTGTTGGGGATTACAGTCCATGGGTGGCACCCGGACTGGTGCTTCTGCCATTAGAAGCTCCCTCTGCGAATGGCAGGAGTGTTCCACTCAAGTAAGAATCTCTTCTGTTTGCGCAAGGACCCCTTGTATGAGCAGAGCTCTGATCATGGATGGAGCTCCTGGTGGTGGTGAAGCACTTGTTGGAATGCAACCCTGTGTCCTTTTGTGACCAAAGAGCAGGGCATGTTTGGCCAGTGACTTGCTGTCACGTTTCTCGTTCCATGACGCTATTCAAAATGTGAGGTTTTAAGGAACTGTGTTGCTCCTCGGTACTATGTGACCACAAAGCACGTATTATATGTATGTATTTTCGTTATTTCTTAGTGGACTCTATATCGTTAAAATTACTTATTCAATAATGAGGATGGCTGTGGTTATTGTCCTGGCCATTCTCTGACCCCAATGTTTCTGTTCTACAAGAAAAAAGGTGCTCTATGGGTGCAACTTTGGAAGGCAAAGCTAAGGAAATTATAGCAGCTTTAGCTAGCTCAGCCATGACTTCAGATTGGACATCCTTCTCCTAGAATCTCGGCACATACCAAGCTGTACATCAAATAGTTCAGGACTAGTTGACTCCAACACAACCTGCCTGTCTCATTTGTACAGCAATAAGAGGGTTGGCACTGGCTCCAGACAATAACTGGCTGTCACAGTTCTAGCCTGAATTGTCATTGTTAATGGTCTTTCTGCATTTTTCGTTATAAACCTCCCCACCTTCCATCTTCACTTTTTTAGAATTCAGCCATGAGATGTACCTGCAGGATTGAAAGCTGATATACAATGTCTTATGTTAGCAACTGCTCTTAATCATCTGCACCCCAGTCCATAGGAACTGCAGAAAGCCCTTTCAAAATAGCTATAACAATGTAAATCTGAAAAAGAAGGGGAAATGGGGGAACAAAATCCAGCCCCCCCTAACCTCTTCCCAAACAGTTGTTGGATCAGAGACAGAATTGGATGTGCTTCTCCCAGTACATCTGGGAAATGCAATGGGGTTCAGCCTCTGACTGGTGCAAGGAAGGTTTTTTTAATGGTTTTTTTTTTACATTATAAAAAATTTATAGCCCTGCTGATTCAACACCAAAAAACTTTAAAACCGTTATTGGTCCTGAGAAAACAGTTCTGCCTCAGCAGAATGTTTTCACATTACTTTTATTTAATAGCTATTTGTATAGTAGAAGGTTTGTTTGATTTTAACAATTTATCTGCTCAGTTCCCTTCCAGACTCAGAGCTTCATATTTTTAAAGCCAAAATTACATCCGATGCAATAATAATTTGCATCTTGATGCTCTGTTTTAAAGCACTATGTTATTGCATTCCATGAAATGGTAGGCACAATCCAACAAGAGATGCCTACCTTGAATTTATTTGTTTAGTTTATTTGTTAAATTTGTATACTGCTTGTCAGCAGGACTCTGGAAGTGGTTTATTATGATTTTTTTAAAAAAAAATCAATAAACCATTATAAAATCCAAAATCAATCCAGTTATTAAAACACCTTATTACTGTAAAACACCAGTCAGTAAAACAATAGGGGTTTTATAGCTTTTTTTTTTACACTCATATGCACCAGTGGGGTTTTGTTTCCAATTGCAATCATTATGTAGAAGTTCAAATCCCCCCCCCCCGGGGGAAAGAAACTGCCTCTGCAGTTTCCTAAAATTGGGGGAGGGAATGGCTATAAGAGGAAGTGCTGAAGTGTCTTAAAGAGAACTGAATTACACTGGACGTATCTGTAGGTGTAGTTGGTAGAGAAAATAGCTTTCAGCCCAAAGCTGAATTATTTCATTCACACCTAGTTACAGTAGAATAGTTGCAGTCTACAACTATCTGCTCAGAGATCTACAACAAGAGATCTACAACTATCTGCTCAGAGATCTACAACAAGAGATCTGCTCAGAGATCTACTTCCAGGTGTGTCTACACTCAATATTGTGTGGTAGTGGCTCAAACATACTTTCTCCTCTGCAAAAACCTTCAGTCTTCCCAGAAATGTTCTGCTTGAAAGGGGAGGCTGATGAAAGAACCTTCTTCCCCCCAAATCTCTCTTTTGGAGCTGTGATCCTTTGGAGAATGCACACTATGTCTTAAGGCAGGTCATACAAGGGTCATATAATCTCAGCCCAATCCTATCAACCCCCGCCCCTGCCGCCAATGCAGCTGCACCATCGAAGAGTGCGCTGCATCCTGTGATGGATGGGTAGTTACAGAGGTCTTCTCCTGGTAAGGAAACATTTGTTCCCTTGCTCAGAGGTAAGTCTCTGCTGCCTGAATAGGTCTACTTGGACCTGTGGCAGCAATTTAGCTGATATGAGTCTGAATGGACCCAGGGAGGCAGATCGATGCCGGTAAGGAAGTGTTTCCCAAACTTTTTCGACCTGTGGCTCCCTTGACCATTGGTGACCATTGGCCACGGCTCCCCATTACATTATGTTTATGCCTGCCAATTGGCATTGCACTGGTTTTTGAGAGGATTCCATGGAACTCCGCAGCTCCCCTGGCTGGTTTCCACGGCTCCCCTGGGAACCGTGCCTCCCAGTTGGGGAACCACTGCAGTAAGGGGATAGGATATCAGCGGCACAACTGCCACAAATACTGCCTTCTTTCTCCTTGGTTCCCTCTCATCCTCCATGCTGACTTACTGGTGCTGGGGCTCCTGTCCAGGCCACTGAATCATGGCTGCTCACCACTTGCAGTGGCGGCTCATCAGCACTGAATATCGCATCACATTTTGCAATAGCTATAAAGGACCTTGTGCTACCAGAATGCTAGTTCCGGTGGTGCAAGGTCCTCATAGGATTGGGAAATCTATGTCTGCAGGCTTGCGTTGCAGATAGGGTGAGGGACTCCGTTTGTAAGGCGCATCTTTTTTATATACAAACTTGTATGCTTTTTAACATGCTGACATGTTAAAATCATATGACATGTTGCATCATATGTAGAACCATTGTCCCCAACACTTCTATCTTTTTTTCTTTTTTTCCAGTCCATGGAAACTCTTTGCTGGTGGCAAATAGATTACCTGATACATTTTCGGCAATAAATGTTTTATGATTTCTACCATATTGACAGAGTTTGCAATAACAAACACTTTCAGTTTCTTTGCTTGGTGAATGAGTGTGATAACCCTTTACGCCAAGCAAGAAGTTGCCAATGGAAGGAGGGGGGAAGCTGATACAAGCAAGGAAGTTGTATGCATTGATCTTGTCCTTAAGCTTCAGTAGACTAGGTGAACCCATTTGGTTCATACAGCTGAACCTCAAACAAAGTGCTGTAAATATACAGTTGGCCCTTGGTATTCTGCCGGGTTCCCCGGAACCCCCACTGATGCCAAAACCCACTTACCGTATTTCTTCGAGTCTAAGACGCCATCGATTCTAAGGCACACCTTTACTTTCAGTACCACCAGCAGGGGAAAAAAAAATCCATCGATTGTAAGACTCACCTCCCTTCATTGAATCTACCCGCTCAGCACCAACTCTCCCCAGCATGTCTCCTGCAGCTGAGGATGACTGAGTGCACTGCCTTTGCATAGCATTTCTGGCCCCGCCAGAAAGTGCCATTTCCTTCATTACCTGGGCATGGGGGAGCTTCAGGGAGGCCTGCGCAACCCTCTGCAGGCCTCCCTGATCTTCAGTTCGGGGAAAAACAGCGATTTTTGGGCATTTCTGGTTTTTGCGAAAATCGGAAATGGCTGAAAATCACAGGTTTTTGCTGAACTGAAGATCAGGGAGGCCTGCAGAGGGTCGCGCAGGTCTCCCTGAAGCTCCCCCAAGCCCCAGTAAGTAAGAAGATAGCATTTTGGGGTGCTTTTTGGAGAACTTTGATTCTAAGATGCACCTCATTTTTTGAAATGTTTAATTGGGAAAAAAACATGCGTCTTAGAATTGAAGAAATACAGTATACTGGAGTCCAGCAACAACAACAAAAAGTTAAAAACTCCCTCCCAATATCACCCCAGAATGCATTCTGGGGCGATCTTGGGAGGGGGGAGTTGCGTGACCCGGAGGAGCCTTCCGGAGCGCGATTTAAGCATGTATAGCACAAGAACACGCAGCAGTTTGAATTTAAAATGTAAAAAACCCGCAATTTTTTGTAACCTTTTTTTTTTTTTTTTTTTTGCATTGAAACAGTGGTCCCTTTGGGACCCACGTTGAGTCAAATCCACAGGTCCCAAATCCGTGAATAAAACGGGTCCACTGTAGTTGCAAAAATTAGATAAAGTCAAATTTGGTAAAGGTACCAAGAGAATGGGACAGAACATCCTCTGGATGTGTTACAGTTACATCTGGAGTTTTACACACAAAGGCGGCAAAACTGTTGAACTGAATAGGACTTACTTCTGAATAGACATGCATAGGAGTGTGCTGAAAGACTGCTTCTGTCTAGCAGACAATGGTAGCCAACAAAGAGAGGGTAGATAAAATTAATCTGAAAGAGGTGGTAGGGAAAATTTGTCAGTGCTGGTCAAACAGAATGTCGAAGTCAGTAGTGCAGGAAGGAGAGAGAAAGGGAGGGGTGTGTGTGGCTCACATACATCAGAGGGAAGGTCATGCTACAGGTTGTCCCAGAGACAATTGCAATTGCATTAGTACTGTCGAGCTTGACATTAAATGTCATGTTCAATTGCAGTGTATTTAAGGTGATGCCTGTGGCTGGTAGGAGTGGTGAAAAGGCAGACCGAATGTTTTATCTAATAATAACCCAGAGATTAATGGGAGTTTGGCAAACACTGCTGAAAGGCAGAGAGAAAGAAAAACATACCCTTAACTTTGGGTTGCTAACTGTATTTTCTCAGCTTCCGTGTTTGATGCCCTCCGCTGCCACTGCATCTCTTCATGCAAACACCTGAGATTGGTTTCAGTCACGGACTGATTCCTGGTTTCAGTTCTTTGGGGCCAAACTGTTTCTTAGTAATAGGGTTTTGTTTTCTATACCCAGGGCTGGGGAATGATGTGGCTTGCATCAGGGCAGGTGGCGAGAGGAGCAGTCGATGTGAGGTGCCCTTTACCCTGAGTTTGCTGCTGCTGCCCCCCTCCAGCCTGCCGCAGACACGAGCCACACTGATCCACTTCCCACATCCACTTCCTTTACATGCTCTGTCATATCCAGTGCATCCCCTGGTTTGCTCTGGATGGGGGGGGGGAAGCCCCTTACTATACTCTGTTGCATTCCCAAACCAGGTAATGGGGGACTTCCTGGTTTTGGAATGCAACAGAGCCTCTGTCTTCTGGCCACTCCTTCTGTCTTCTCCAGGCAGTGTACTCCAGCCACTCCTTCTGTTTTATTTTCAGGACACAAAAGAAGTTGTTCTTCTACCGCCCCACAAGAAGATATGCACTATACCGATGATGGCTCCACTGCTTCCTAACAGTAAAAAGAGTCCATAGAGATTGTATACTGTACCATCTGAAGGGGTAACATAGAGAACAATGCATGCCATAAAACAGAGGTTCTCAAAATTCTCCCCTTAAGCAGGGGGGGAACTTTGAGCAGCAGCGATCCTGGGGATCGTGCTGCTGCAGTCCCACTGTCCCCACCCCTTAAGGGACCAACAAGAAGCAGCGGTTCTCCTGGAGGGTCATGACCCACCAGTTTGAGAACTGCTCCCATAGAAACATCTGAAACTATTTCTAAAAAAAGTGGTTAGACACATACAGTACTCCCCCCATATCGCTGGGGATACGTTCCAGGCCCCTCCGTGGATACTTGAAACCGTGGATAGGAGCAAACACTACCTCCATGGTTTCCTGAGGGGTCCCCGTCCTGCCTCCCCTGCGGGCAGGCGTGCACCCCCCCCGCTCTTATTTTTCTTTCAGCATGCTTTGTTTCTTCCTTAAAACAAACCGAGAAGCAGCCTCCATTGCAGGCAAGTAGAACGAGACTAAGTCCTAGAGAGACACTGCAAGGTTTCTGTTAACTTTGTCTCATTCTACTTGCCTGCAATAAGCAGGCAGACAGGGGCGTCACTACCTCCGTTGGCGCCCGGAGCAACGGGGTGTGTGGTGCCCCTATTTGGCCGCGGCGCGCTCCAGGAGGAGGAGGCTTGCGCGCTCCGGGAGGCGGCGACCCCCCCTCAACCGGGAGAGCCGGCTCGGGGACATCTTCCCCGGCCGGCTGCCCAGGGCCATCTAAGGAAGGCGCGCGAGAACGGTATTTATACTGTTCTTTTTGCGCATGCTCAGACTGTTACTGAGGGGAAAAGGGCAGCCTTTTTCCCTCAGTAACAGTCTGAGCATGTGCAAGAAGAACGGTATAAATACCGTTCTCGCGCGCCTTCCTTAGAAGGCCCCGGGCAGCCGGCCGGGGAAGACGTCCCCGAGCCGGCTCTCCCGATTGAGGGGGCGGTCGGACTCGAGTCTCCGAGTCCGACTCGGAGATGCGAGTCTTCGAGTCCGACTCGGACTTGCGGGCGGGGCGCCCTTCGGGCGATGGCGCCCGGAGCGGGTGCTCCGCCCCCTCCGCCCTAGTTTCGCCTCTGCAGGCAGACATTGCTTCCCCTGTTTGTTTAAGGAAGAAATGAAGCTTACTGGGAAAAAAAGTAAAAG
This sequence comes from Plestiodon gilberti rubricaudatus, assembly GCA_026170595.1. Taxonomy (NCBI): domain Eukaryota; kingdom Metazoa; phylum Chordata; class Lepidosauria; order Squamata; family Scincidae; genus Plestiodon; species Plestiodon gilberti. The sequence goes on along the minus strand of JANXHW010000001.1, from coordinate 249,440,772 downwards.
CCGCAATCCATGGATAACTGAAACTGTGGATAGCGGATCAGTGGATATGTGGACCCACCTGTACTTCAGCCGTTGGTACCGTATTGTCCCGAGTATAAGACGGACTTGATTATAAGACGCACCCTTAAAGTTTGGTACTATTGAAAAAAATTTAATTAAATCACTGGCATTATTGCAACAGCCTGATTATAAGATGCACCCCTAGTTTAAAAACTTAAATTAGGAGAAAAAAGTGAGTCTTATACTCAGACCAATACGGTATATTTTGTATTTCCACCATAATAATAAAACAGCTTGAAGGTTGAGGATTTCTTTTCCGCAAAAACCTCTTGAGACATCCTAAACTCTTGTGTAGGCTCTTCAAAACACGCCTCCTCCCGGCACTTGTTCCTTAGCTCCCAACATATGCAGCACTAGCTGTGGGGGCCAACGTTAGGTGCATCTCTCACCTAGCCTGTGCCAAATTTTGATAGCATCAAACTATATACCATAAATGGGAATACTGATATAATAGTAGAAAACTGTTGACTTCTACTAATGTGAACAGTTAAAAAAAAAAAACAGGTGGAATATATAGGATACGAGATTCTGAACGCGATTGGCTTGGGAATGTAGGATATGTTATTTTCCAGAGTTCAAATGATAGGTATGTGATAGCCACTGACCCTCTAAGTGACAGACATCCAAATGTTGTTTATAAGAAAAACAAATTGTCATCTTTCTCCCTTTTTTGGGCTTTGTGGCATGTGTTTCTTTTGAACCTTCATTTTGCCATTTTCAAATAACTTCAATTAGTTAATAATAATAATAATAATAATAATAATAATAATAATATACAGTATTTATATTCCGCCTTTCTTGGTCATTGGATTTCTCCTCCGACTTTAATTCAAGGTGGTGTACATAGGCAGGCTGTCCTAACCCCCTTGGGTTTTTTTTACAATATACTGTATATAAATGTCCAATCTTTCGTGAACGGCTACATTCCAGGTGGTATCCTTTTGCAGTCTGGCTTTTCTACTGGCCGGCGCCTCCCACATTCGACCAACGCAGCTGGCAGCTCTTTATCTCTCCTCCCAGAGGCTTTCACAGCTTTTTGTCAGCGACATGTCTCGAACTTGTCATATCACCGATCTTCGGGATTAAAAGGTAGCACCTCTCCCGACTGAGCCAAACCCCTCTGCCCAGTTAAAGCAAACGGATGCTCCTAAAGATGTCCCTTTTTCCCCATTTTGCTTGCTTTTCTCTTTTTAAGTACCGTATTTATTGGCGTATAAAACGCACCGGCGTATAAGACGCACCTTCCTGTTGGCCCTGGGTTTCAAGAAAAAAAGATTTAAAGCATTTTTGGGCCACTTGGCCACTTACTGCTTGGCTGCTTAATTAGCTAAGTTGCACAAAAATACCAGGATCTCTTTTAAAACACACAGCAATAAGAAACATGAACAAAATGCACCAGAACGTAAATCCCAAGTACAAAAAAAACCCAGACTCAACTCTTTTCCCCCCAACCCACCCAATGCACAGTTTCCAAAGTAAAAAAACATTTACCCCAAGTACAAAAACCCCCAGACTCAACTCTTTTCCCCCCAACCCACCCATGCACAGTTTCCAAAGTACCTGTAAACATAAATCCCAAATACAAACCCCCCAGACTCAACTCTTTCCCCCCCACCCCACCCCACCCTGCAGTTTCCACGGTAAAAAACATAAAAGTACAAAAAAACCCAGACTCAACACTTACCAACTCTTAAACAACATAAATCCCAAATACAAAACCCCCAGACTCAACTCTTTTCCCCCACTCCACCTATGCAGTTTCCAAAGCCTCCCAACTAGGCCCAGTTCAGAAGCTTACCCATGCTGCATTCATTCAGCATCCAGGAGAGCTGGGAAGAGAGCAGGCCCGCTGCAGCTCAGCTGAACTGAACTGAGCACAGCGCCCTCTGCTGACTGCTGAGAAGCTCAACTCATGCACGTGCATAAATTAAACCCGACAAACAGCTGTAGATCGGATAGATTAGTTAGGGAAGAAAGCACAAGGGAGCTCTCAGGCTCCGGAAAAGCGCGGTAAGCCCGAACATGCTTTAAAACGGGCAAGGGAGGAAAAGGGATTTTTTAGTATTGGTGTATAAAACACACCCTACTATTTTGGGTCACAAATGTAGACAAAAAAGTGTGTCTTATACGCCAATAAATACAGTAATTTTCCCTTTGGGGTTTTTATATCACCAAGTTGCACTCGAGAGAGCTTTGTCCCACCCACATGAATGAATTAAACAGTTCACTGTGGTCAGTGCTTATTCTTCAGCAGGCTGTACTGAGAAACAAGTACAGTAGTTCTATGAACTGAGATGCACTCTGTGTAAGGCTGGCATGCTTAAAGACCGGGCTTGGGCATTCAGATATCCAAAAGGTAAACTAAATTTGACTGTATCCTACTGATGCAGGTGAAGTCAACATTTCAAACCTGCAAAAATGGTAGTGAAATGTAGTAGTCAGAAGAGTTTCTATTTATGAAAGCAGATTGCAGAGCGTGGTTCTTTGTATTCCATATGTAAACTAGCTCACCTGCTGTTTTAAGAGAAGCTTAATGAGAGTCCCAGCACTTCATGATGAAGAACAGTTGCCAGATCGCATATGTGAAAACTACTTAGCCATGATTACAGGATGTATCAGACACAATGTTACTTAGCCAGATGAATATACTGAAACCTACTTAGCCTTGAATACAGGGCGTATCAGACACACTGATGTCAATGGAAAGCAGTTCTTCCACAATTGTAGTAGCAGTTTTATCCTAGCTAGAAAGATCTATGGTAAATTTCTTTACAGATAATCTCATTTTATTTGGATACTTAGCACAGTGTGTGCCTCTTATAGAAACTCTAAAGGTGCAACAAAATGTTACAAGAAAAATGAAAACAGCAGCCTCTGTTTGAGTTCTTGCACCCACACCATGTCTGGTACTATTGTTATGCTATGTTCTAAACTATTATGTTGTGTTTCCTTCACAACATTTCTTTACTTTATTGGTTGTTGCTGGTGGGGATTGTAAATCAGACAACATATTTTGGCTGATCCAGAGGCATCACTAGGGTTTGCATCACCCGTTGCAGGAGGTCAGCGCATCATCCCCATGCACCAGGTGACGCACCAGGGAGGGATGACACACAATTGGAAGCCGTAAACCGAAAGTGGCCATAATCACATCTCAGACCTGTTTTGAGGAGCAGGGAGGCCCGTAGAGTGGGCTACAGGCCTACCCGTGCCTCAGAATAGGTCAGAGACATGATTGGAAGCCACGTCCAGTTTCGGCTTCCAATCATGTGTCACCCCTCCCTGCTGCATCACCCGGTGTGGGACGCACACACCCCTGCACCTCCCTAGTGATGCCAATGTCCTGATCAGGCAACATATTTAGGCAACATAATTGATGCATGCTTGAAGTAGGGGCTGGGTTAGACATTCAGCGCAATCCTGAGGGGGGGGCAGCGCTGGAACAAGCATTTGGTATGGCCATTGCACGGCCTCCGCCTACTTTCGCCAGCATTTTTGCTGGCGGAAATCCGAGGAGGCTGGTTGGGACGGCCTGTGTTTTCACTTGGGGAAGGGGATGAGCGTCCCCTTCCCTGAGTAGACCTCCGGCCCAGCGGCAGTGCTGCCGCTGGTGCACAGGATCCGTCGGGCAGCCCTGGGCCGCCCGCCAGATCCTTAGGCAGGATTCCGCTGTTATACTTGCTAATGTGCTTTTCAATCTATACATATATAGGGCCCAATCCAGGCCTTATATGCTGGTGGATCTCATGACCCTCCATCTGTGGCCCTCTGCTGTAAATGCAAAGCCCCAGAAGCCACATGCGGGCAACACTGTCCAGCAGAACTTCTGCTGTTGCCAGTAAGTTGGTGGCAGGGGCAGTTTGGGGGCAGATCGAAGAAGGGAGAGCAATAGGATGGGGCACTTTGGGGCAGGAGGGGAATGGATTTCAGTGGCAACCACACACAATGGATCCTATCCCCCCCTTACCTGGGATGCGATTGCTGCTGTTTAGAGCAGCGGTTCTCAACCTGTGGTTCGTGTACCCCTAGGGGTACGCGGACCGCAAGTTGGGGATATGCGAGATGTTCCCCGTTATCAGCTGCTGTGATCAGGAGCTGATAACAGACAGTGGATAAATGGGGGAAAAGTGTGTTTTTTCCAGCCTGCAGCATGGTCGAGCGGATCCTCCGGCTCGGGCTGTACCCTGGGCAGGGCTGTAGCCTTTCCCTCTGGCTTGCGGCGCGAGCCGGAGGACCTGCTCAACCACACAGCAGGCCGGAAAAATTGGTAAATTGTCCTCCGTAGCTCTCCCTACCTTTCTTGCGAGATTTCGGGAGATCCAACATGGTGGTGGCTGTGAGGAAAGGTAGGGAGAGCTACGGGGGACAATTTACCTGTTTTTCCAGCCTGCGGCGTGGCCGAGCGGGTTCTCTGACTCTTACCGCAAGCTGGAGAACCCACTCAACCGTGCTGCACACCGAGAAAACCATATTTGGGGATGCACTTTTTGGGGGTACACAGGACTTGGGGAGATCCGGGGTATGCCAACCTTTGGGGGCCTGCCTAGGGGGTATGCGGACCCCCAAAGGTTGAGAAACCCTGGTTTAGAGCCTTGGGCAGGTCTGCAGAGGCAGCAGCAGGCTCCCTGGACCATTTTGGGAGCTGGCAGAACAACCAGGTATATTAAAAAAGAAGGGGGTCAGGGCGGGCACAGTTGGTATTCACTCCGACATCGCCCTGCCCCTGCAAAAGACATACAAGGGAGTAAACTCCCCTGTAAGACTTTGAGAAAGTCTGGATAATAGTAACACATTCAACGTGGGGCTGCCTTTGAAGGCTGTTGGGAAATTTCAACTAGTGCAGAATGCGGATGGTTGTGAGGTTGTGCGGCTCATCGGTTCGACTCAACCAGACCATTGCTCTGGCTTCCAGTTCGTTTTGGGGCACAATTCAAGGTGCTAGTTTTGACTTTTGAGGCCCTTTACAGCTCAGAACCAGGGTATTTGAGGGACCACCTCCTTCCATACAATCCGACCATCCTTTGAGGTCATCAGAGGGGGGCCAATTGTGGAACTCTTTGCCCTTGGAATTAAGAACTGCTCCCTCTTTGAAAACCTTATGTTGGGACTTTAAAACATTTTTGTTTAAGATAGCATTTGATAACTGACACGATGTGCTGGCATTTAAGTTTTTTTTAAATGGTTGATTGTTAATTTTTACGATCCAATGGACTTCTCCAGTTTTACTGTTTTTGTATTATTAATTGTTATTGTTTTTAAATGTTGTAAGCCACCTTGGGTGCCCTTACCAGGAAAAAGGTGGCGTAAAAATTTAGTACATAAAGAAATAAGTAGGGTCTGCTTTACACGGTCTTGAACACATGTAGGTCAAAGGTTGAGCTAGCAGGTATGGGTGTATGTTGGGATTGTGCCTACGAGCTCAACTCATGACCTACATGTGTTCACGACCCTGTAAGCAACCCACCCACCCCTAGGCTTTTTTGTGTGAAGTGCATTTGGACTCATGGTGGATATAGAGAGAACACAAAAAATGAGTTATAATTTGAAAGCAGTCACTTCTAATAAACATCCCCCAATAACCACTATTGGTCTATGTTGTCCTCATCGTTTTCCAAGTCCTTAAAGCTTCCTGCCTCAGCCTTGTCAACCAGATGTGCCTGAACTATTCTGCTAGCTTCTTCCCTCCCACAAACATCCTTTTATTTATCTTGATTACACTGTAATGCTTTCAAGTCACAGCCCTGACAGTGTCATGTTTAATTTACCTAATGAATATAGGATAATTTATGTGTTCACATCCTACCCTTCTGCTTGATGATGCATTAACGTTCAGCTAGATTTCTATCGGCTTCAATTTGTTTTCAGGCAAGGAAAAATGTTCAACTTTTCAGTTTTCAGGGAATTCGCTGAATGTTCATGTGAGCAACCGCTCTAAAACTTGTAACAACTTCTGCTTTTTCATGTGGTTCCCGTATCGACTTGAATCAGTGGCTTTGATCCCACAGGCTGTTCTGTCACAGCCTCACATATTTGGGGATGATGGAATGTCTACCAAAGTGGTCTTGAAATACGACAGGGCAGGTTGTGGGTCAAGACCTCTTTTGCAGACATTGCATCATTTTCAAGGACGCAAGGATACGAACAGCCTCTCGAACCAAAGCAGTATGAATGCATCTACTCATTCCTTTGGTCCTCCTAAGTCCTTTGATTGCTGGTATTCCATAACATGGAGGAAGAATATAGAGGCTAATAGAGGACATGAGTGGATGATGCTACATGACATTTGCCCCATAAAACCAGAAAGCTCGTCTGCATTATCATTGCATCGGGCTTTGTTATGTATGTCTTTTAGTAGTGCATCAATCTAGCCATCTTCTCAAATTTTACTTTCTACAGTCATTGCATTTCTACAGTCTAGCACTGTTACCTGAGCATACAGTCTGATCTTCCTTTTCTTTTAAAGCCATGTTTTGTTCCAATGGTTCCTATGGGCTGGTTCCCGCAAGCATGATTATCCCTTGATGACTGCTGTTCCAAGTGGTGACTTGCTTGCCTGTGCACGTCAGTCATCACAGATCAAGCACTATAGACTGAATTATTCACTGTCATATCAACTTGCATCATCTCAGATGCAAGGCTTTCTCACTGGAGCCAATTAATACGAGTCACCAAGTGATGAAAAATCAAGTCATATGCGAATAGTGCCAAATGTGTCTGCTTCTTGTCACAGTGCTTCAACCAACAGTTACGTTAAGTCACTTCTGGTTTAGTAACGCAGTTGACATCGCAACGCCCAACCCATACTATCTGATAGAAGAGTGTGTGCAAGCATGAATGGCTGTATGTTTTGGGTGCAACACATTTACAAGTCTTTGTCTGCCATATTGAAGCGATTGCAGTATTTTTAATATTTTGATGAGTTTTGATGCTTTTAGATCAGCAAGATTAAAATTTTAATTTTAAAATTAAAAAGCTCAGTCTTCTTTGATTAGCCATCTACTTTCAAGTTCATGATTGTTGAAAAATTGAATTATGTTATGTTATTTATTAGATTTCTATCTCACTTTCTCCCCATAGGTGGGACTCAAAGCGACTTACAACAATAAAATACATATATAACATAATTTGATGTTAAGTGATATTTCTGAAATAGAGATTAAACTTCAAACCAATTGATCAATATTGCGCTTTCTAAATGATTCTTCATAAGGTGTTTGTTTGTTTTGACCAAACTCTCCTTTTAAACTATAGTATAACTGCTAATAGATAGTGGAGGACAGGAAGGCCTGGCAGGATATGGTTCATGGGATCACGAAGGGTTGGACACGACTTAACGACTGAACAACAACAAATAACTGCTAATTGTATTTCCAGCCCATACTCTGGAATGAACCTAAAGTGAATTGGGTTGTTCTATGAGCCACCTTGCCAGGACAGTCGTTTGAGATGCACTATACTGGGCAAATATATGAGAACATTCATCGTTCTGTCTTCCTTTTTCTGCTATGCGATAGTATAAGAAAACTGTGCTCTTTTTCCATACTTCAAATATTTCTGTAAGATACTATTCCCTTGTATCAGCTTAACTGCGCAATCCTGTGTAACTCTTGCACCAGTGTAACAGTAGATCCACGAGTGTAAGTGCACTTATGCCAGTGTAACTTGTCTTACGCTGACGGACGCAAGATGGACACCAGCGTAACCCCCCTCGGACACCGTGCATGCGCAGTTCGGACGCAGGACAGATGTCAGTGCAACTCCACCAGTGCAGGCAGAGGGGTAGCCAGACCATTTTTGTTCCGGGGCCCAAACCCTTGACGCCCCCCCATAAAAACGCGCGGCCGTAACTCTTCACGCCCCATGGCGCAGCCACGCCGCAAATTTTTGGGATTTTTGATTTCAGTTTGGAAGCCTCCTTGTCCACTTTGTACCTCCTGTCTCCATTTCCAGAAGCACACATGATGAGGCATTCATATTGATGTGAATTTTGTGAATTTTGCTCTGCAGAATAAACTTGAAAGTGTTCCAAACATCAAACATGTATTTCCCCTTAATGCCCTCTAGGACTCAGGACTCCTGGGCTGCAAGGCAAGGCTGCAATGCAAGGGGGAAAAAACTACAATCCCCAGCATGCATTTTGTTCAGTCCAAGATGGCGGCGCCCAGGGAAAATGGAGCCTGCGCCCCTCCGAAGCAAGATAAGTGGGCCAAAAGCAAACACACACCCTGGGGGGGCGGTAGCTGCAGCGGGGAGGCGGCAGCTGCAGCGGGGGGCGATATTAAGAAAAAACCCTAGAAATTGGTTAAAAAACGGAAAACCCCCCCCGAAAAAAATGGAACTTTTTCGGAGGCCTGCGCCCCCCCCAGGGGGCCCAGTGCCCTACGCCCTGAGGCCCACCGCACCACCGCCCCATATCAGGCAACACTTCTAAGTGCAGGGGGCATTCCGGGGGCGTTCGGATACCCCCAGAATGCCCCCTGCGCCGGCAGAGTTGCACTGGCATCCATCCTGCATCCGAACTGCGTATGTGCGGTATCTGAGGGGGGTTACGCTGGTGTCCGTCCTGCATACGGCACATCACACTGGCATAAGTGCACTTACACCGGTGGATCTACTGTTACACCAGTGCAAGAGTTACACAGAATTGCGCTGTAAGACTGGGATTTTATAGGTGGTATCATAAATAAAACAGCAGTTAGGCAGCAAGTTTATTTTCACAGATGCGATCCTTTGCTGCTCAAGATTGCTTACGTTTGGTCAAATGCTCCATATCAGATTTTTAGTTTTCATCGAGAGGATATAATTCCCCTTGGACAGAACATTTACATCAGATGACCATATACGGTAATGCCCAACTACATTGCCTCTTTCCATGGAATCTGGAAAACGTTATATATATATATGCCTCTCAATATTTAATTGTCAGAAGTTCTAATTTAGTGCCATTAAATTGCTACCCAGAGATCTTTAAAATTTTAGCATATCTTTAATTGGACACAAGCATGTGAGTTTTATATCATTGATATTTCATACTAGTTTACTGATTTCCTATTTCTCCTATCTTAAACACCTTCACCCCATTATTAGTTCTGATTGCTATAGCCAACATGTCAATACTAAAATTAAGATTACTAGAGAAATCACCTTTATCATACATTCTTCTTAGAAACAAGATAGCCCCTTTTAAAAGTCTGTATATGTGTATTATTTTCAGACTCCATTTCCTCAGGTATATTGCAAGTTTACTCTTTTCTTTAAACCCTCTGTTCATTCATTTCCAACTGGGCCTGCTATTGTGAAGGCATCTTTCCACCACCACCCTCCACCACCCCACACATGAATTCCTTTTTTGTTTTTTGGATACAGAGTGAAGTGAATGCATTTTCTGGTATTATGTCCTAACTTCAGAAGTGTATTCACAGGTTTTGAATGGAAAATAATGCTCTACCTATTGAGAACGTTCAGTTTTTCTTTGCAGTATTTTTGAAGAACTGCAGTCCATTAAAGGTGGAACTGGAAGACCCAGCACTCTAATCCTTTTCCTGATTACAGATTCCTTCTGAAAAAGTCATGACTTTTTTTTTCTTTTTTACTATGTATTGTATACATTTCTGCTAGAGGCTCAGATAAATGGGAGTGTATGGTTCTACCTTATGTCAAGGAATTGGATTATGTGGCCTTTGGCTCTTTCCTGCTCAGTGATAGTCAGTGATGTAAACTTGAGCCTATTGACTCGGACTTGAGTCAGACTTGACGCCTTTTACGACATCAAATTTTATTCAGGTTTAAACAAAAAGACTTGACGCCTTTTACAACGTCTAATTTTATTCAGGTTTAAACACATTTTCCCCATTAAATAGATAGGGACTCACAACTCACAACCAAAGACTTGGGACTTGAACCCAGAAACTTGGGACTTGACTTGAGACTTGGAGTCAAAGACTTGATCCACATCCCTGGTGATAGTACTTTTTTCATTTTTCCAGCATCACCTACATACTGCTTATTTGGACTGAGGCAATTCCCAGCTGAGAATCTGTCACTCAAAATATGGGAAGGTGAAAAGGGAGCCAAACACTTTTGCCAACTTTCAGCACAATCCTACCCAGCTCCTCCACTGGTGCAGCCAGTGGTGGAGGGCAGAACAGGAGGCTAAGGAGGGGAAAGGGGATTTAAATCCCAACCAAAGCCTCCCATTCTCTCCTCACCCACTGGCTGCACCAGTGGAGGAGCTGGGTAGGATTAGGCTGTGAGGGAGGGGAATTACCCCTGCTAATTGGGCAAAGAGGCATTTTTCAAAGTGGTGGCCTCTTATATTTAGCAAGGGGAGAGCAACTCACTTTTTTTTTCACCCCAGCCTTTTCCAGTGGCTATTGCTAGTGTCTCTTCTGCACCTCCTTTTAGACTGTGAGACGTTTGGGGACAGGGAACCATTTATTGATTTGTTTTGCTATGTAAAACACTTCGTGAACTTCCTTTTATTGAAAATGTTTGTTGTTGTTAATGTTAATGTTAATGTTAGTTGGCCACCAACATCAGAGGGCAGCAGCCATTTCTTTCTTTACTGAGCAGCTCCTGTTAGAGCAATGCTGCATCATCATGTAGTGTTATTTGGGGGAAGGGGGAATTTGGTAAAAAAAAAATGTGGTAACTGGCCACTAGGAGGAGCATACTCTAAAGGTGAGTGTTGTCTGTCTCCCACCATGAACTTCACCACCTCACCTCTGAAAATCTTTGAAATGTCCTTTCTTTTTCAGACCATTATTCAGAATTCCAAATTGGGGGAAGGCACATTTCTGACACCACTACAGTCGGACCTTTTTATCCACGGTTTTTCCACCCACGGATTTGACTCAACACTGGTGGCAAAACTGTGAAAGAGGGAGTCCAACTGCGCCACATTACCTCTTTCTTCAGCGTTGTCGGGGGCCTGCCAGCCACTTACAGCCTCCTGCGTTTGTCCAAACCGCTGCAAAACGAAAAAAAATGCAACTAGGAATCTGTCAGGGTCCTGCCAGCTGCTTCCTGCGTGTTTAAACTGCTGAAAAAAGAAAAAATGCAACCGGGAGTCTCTGGCGCCATCTACACCTGCTTTTGATAGCGGTTTTTCTTTTTCTTCTTTTCAGTAGTTTAAACAAATTCTAGAGGAGGGAAGCAGCTAAGACACTGTAAAAAAAGGTAATGTGGCGCCGCTCCCCACCCCTTACTCCAGTTTTCCTATAACACTATTTTTGGTATCCATTGGGGTTTTGGGAATGGAACCCCAGTGTATACAGAGGATCAACTGTACTAGTTTTCAGTTTGTTCTCTATGGAACTTTCAGGTTCACTTCTGATAGGTTCAAACCAATAGGGAAAACCAGTACAGTTGATCCTTCGTATCCACTGGGGTTCTGTTGCCGAAACCCCAGTGGATACAAGAAGTGGTGTTATAGGAAAACCGGGGTGGGGGTGGGGAGCTTGATGTACAGGGAGTTCTGGAAGGCCATGGCGATAGGGCATGAGAAGCTGAAGCAGAGGCAGAAGGGTCAAGATTTTTGCCATCAGGTGCAGGCCCTCCAGCCTGAGGCTGACCGGCAATTTGTTGATATGGCTTCCGGGGGTACTGGAGCACACAGACTGCTTGCTGTCAGAGTGCCTGGCCAGGGTCCCTGACATTGCAAGGGACCTCGTCATACTGGGATTGTCCATGGGTGTGCCCCTGCCTGTTAAGAGTACAGACTGGTAGGTTCCCCAACCCCTGAGCCCCATGTCACAGGGATGCCTTCTAAGGACCACGTCTGCACCCCCTGCCACCCACTGTTTCATTCTCCTCTTCCTCCTGACTGGTCTTCTCGTTATACCACCTTCCTCCTAACTTCCAGATATTTTTCCACCTGTGTATTCCACCTCTTCCCTCCCCTTTCATAGTCCCAGTTCCTTCCCTTCGACTTGCTGTACCATCTTTCCTAAGTTTCCTCCCTCTTTCCTCTCCCTCAGCTGTTCCACATCATTTTCCTTTCTGTCTTTTCTGTCCGTCTTCTCCTCTGTCACAGCCTCTCTCCTTCCCTTGCCTTTCCCCAGCCTGCCCCCTGATCTCCAGCTGACACTTGTCAGCTGGATCTGTTTTGCAGCTGGGAGTGGGCAACAACTGATGACATCATCAGCCGTTGCCCCACTCTCCAGCGAGTCCAGCTGATTGGTGGCACCTCCTCTTCTGGCTGCCACGCACCACAGGAACACTTGCCAACATGTGGAAAATATGTAAAATATGTAAAACTGGAATTTCACATGCAGCTGTATACATTTTGCCCAAAGTAGGGTTTTTTCCCTTTTATTTAGTCCCGCTTTTAACAACTTTGCTAGTAATTGAAATTTTGTAATAATAATATGCTAGTAGAAGGACTACACTGGAATTTCTTTCCTGTGTGTGTGTGTGTGCATGTGTGTGCGTGTTTGTAATATGCATTTCAGATTTTTTCATGAACAGTCCAATCCTACCTAACTCCCCTGCACTGATGCAGCATGTGCAGCGCGCACGCACGCACACATACACACTAACTCACATTGAACCAAACTGGGGGGGATCAGCAATACTTCTAGAGAGAGAGGTCAAATTCAGCACTGTCTGAGTTTAGGGATTGTTGACGTGGGTGAGCGGTGCAAAACAACCTCAAAGTTCTTCAAAATTAGGTTACCAGTAACTGCGAGACCCAGCTTTTCAAAAGAAGATAGTGTATTAAAGAATATCAGCAAACAAGAAAGAAAAAAGCATGTTTACTTTCAGTTAGGTTTCAAGTGAAAGAAATACATGTAGGAGAGACAGAGAGAGAAAGAAAGGAATTGTTATGAGGATCAAAAAGTGTGTGTTGGGGGGGGGGCGATTACCAATCCTATTCTGCTGGGCAGGTTTTGAATACCAAGTCTAAGCACCAATGAGCTCAGCCAAACTGAGCTCAGGAAGGTGGGCAGCGAAAATGGCCATGCTGGGTCTACTCCAACCACACCATGGGGTGCTGGAGATTTCCCACAGCTTCCACATGCAAGGAGGAATGGGGCAAGGTCACTCCAACCTTCAGCTGAGGTCAGGGAGTGATGTAACACTCCTTGGAGGTTTCTGTACATCTTTGTATTGCAGAAGGTTGCGAAGTGGAGAGCATGGAAAACATTGACAATGCTGAACAGCTTCTAATGGTAGAAGCATGGATCTAATACGCACGTGGGGCAAAGTCTAGGTGTTCAGAGAAGAGAATTACAGATAGACGGACTCTACCTTCTCCTTTATTCTGTGCATTTAGCCATGCATCAATATCAATGCCACCTTTACATACTAATAGTGCCATTAATATTCATCACTATGCAGCTTTAAATTTGCAGCTAAAATGAATTGGCCAGCAGAGACCAAAAAAATACATCCCAAGTACAGTTCTGCACTATTTATTTCAATTATATTCTAGGGAAAGAGCAGAGGCATCACAAAGAGAAAAGGTTTCAAAGGGGAATATCTGAAGGAACAGTTAGAAAGTTTGTAGAGGATTCTCAGAGCGGTTGCTGCTGGAAGAAGGAATGATTAAAAATGTTGTGAAGACAAAAAGATTTCTTGGAGCTGATTCACACTTTGCACAGCGAACGTGGTGGTTTTGTATACACCAGTCTTCACAGTGTGTACCACTGCAGACATGGGTGGCTCAGCATAGTGTGAATTAGGCCTCATTGTGTGGGTGGTGGTGAAGAAGTAGCAGCAATAGAAACAAAATATGGTACCGAGGGGTTGAATTCCATCTCAAACATATTGCTCAAAAATGAACTATTGGGTGGGGGGGAAATACTTATGTTAATTCATTAGCTTCCGTTTCAACCATAACCACTTGCCAGTTATGCTCTCTCAGTGTGTTGGTGTAAGATGCCTGTGAGAAGGTATGCTCAAAGCATGTGTAACCTGCACACACGGGGGAAATCTACTTCATGTGCAGGCAGTGACTCAGGGTGCAGCTCAATGGAATGGCATGGAATGAGGAGGAAGGCAAGGATAGGGGGCAACAATAGATAGGTTTTATTGTAGGGATAGTAATTGTAGGGATAGTAATAATTAGGAAAGGGAATCAAAGGATCGTGTGATGCAATCGTCACTCACACAACTGGTCCTGAAGTGTCAGCAGTTTCTGGCCAGGAGAAAGGAAGATGACCAAATCTATACAAGGAGCAGGGTATTTGATGCATATTGGGGGGGGGGGAAAGGAGGGGGACAGGGCATTGGTGTCTTAGAGAAATCAGGGAGATTGCGGAGATGGCGGAGACAGGGGCTAAAGAATTAGGAAGAGGGCTGGGAGGGGGAAAGAGAGAGACTGGGGGAAAAGAAGAGAAGAAGCAGGGAAGTACCAAGCTTCCAGCAGTGGGACAAGACCATGGCTTAATCTGTATTCTCTGTAGTGTGAACCAGAACTACAGACAAGAAGCACGAGTCCCTTAGCTAGACATAAAAGCACTTCTGTCTCTTTTTGTGGGGAAGCTTGCCTCCCCCATGCACGATTACCCTTAACTGATGTCCCGACCCTCTGAGAACGTGATAGAAAGTGAGGATAATCTTCCTTGTTCTGAGAGTTGATGATAGATCAGGTAAGGGGAATCATGTGTTGGACTGGAGTCCTGGGACTAATCTCCAGGCATCCCCTTCACCTAGTAAATGATAGACCAAGTATTGATCTCCAGCACACACACCACACACACACCAAAGGAAGGAGGGTAGAAACACAATCCTATCCAACTTACACCACCAGTGTAACCAGGGGTGCAGCGAGAATGGGAAGCCCCAGAATGGAAAAGGAGTCAAATCCCCTCCAAAGGGGATTCAAAGGGAATTTAAATCTCCCCTCCAAATCCTCCTGCTCTGCCCTCCCTTGCTGGTTACACCGGTGGTGTAAGCTGGATAGGATTGTGCTGTAAGCATGTCATCAGCTTGTCTGCACAGGAGACACTGAAGATCAGGGGGGGGGGGGTTGTGGTCGATTGTCAGGGGTGCCAAAAGTCAAGGTTAGCTATCCATACCAGCTGGGATGAGGCTTGCATTGTCTCAGGAGTCACAGGGCTATGGTGCAAAGACGCAGCAATCTCCTGATTCAAAAGGTGGGTGAAAGGCAGAAAAAGGGTTGAAAAGATTACCCCCCAAAAAAGAAAGTTGCCTTAGCTGGTTCCATGGCAGGAAGCAGGCATGGGAGCTGAGATCCCAAGGGAAGAGTTCCTTGAAAGGCAGCTCAGTAGAGCTTGAGCTGTAAAGCTCAGAGAAAGGTGAGGGGAAGGAGGAAAAAGGCTGGAAGCAGAAGAGAGTGAGTTGGATGCCAGCTGGCACAGTGGTTCTTGAGTAGCAGAGGGAATGGGGGTGCTTGACACAGCATCAGTCTGTAGCTGAGCAATCCATGAGCAAAGAGACAAGAGACAATGAGCAATGGGAAGAACAGCAAGAAGCAAAGAGCAACTGCAAGAAGTCTGTGATGACCCAGCTTTTGATCACCAAAGTTCCCGTAGGGAAACATAGAGGCCATTGTGGGTCTCTTGTTCATTGTTCTTTTGTGTCTTGATGATCCATCCCCAGCCTCGATTGTTTTGCACCCTGCAGAGGATGTGGCAGAGTTCCTTGATTGTTGAGGAGGCCTGTGCCTTAATGATCACACAACTCTTGACTGACTTGACAGTGAGGCTGGTGAGGGAAGCCAATGTTGAAGGTGCCTCTTTTGTGTTCGCTAGGCTTTGTTTACTCCCAAATCAGGAAGGATGTGGCTTGTTTACAGAATGAAATCTGCTGACCAAGCAAGGTGTGGCTACTGGTGGGATTTTCCAAAAAGAGAAAAGCAAGGTTTATCCGAAGACAGTCAGCTAGAGGTTGTGGTGGTAGGGGGTGTGTCGAATTAGGATACCACAAACCAGCATTTGTCCTTCTCTCTAAGGCCTGTGAGATTCGATGCTTCCGTTCCATCATCCCAAGCCAAATACCATAAGACATGTCTGGGTTGTGCTCACCGGACAGTTTTTTACGATATGGCAGAGAGGAAAGAATGAGTTAGTGTCATTCAAAGAAAGAGAGAGAATAATTTTTATACAAGTAATTGGATATGCAACAAACGGCGCAATCCTGCGTATCTTCCCGCCTGCGGAGCACATGCTCCGCAGGCGGAGGGTGCTGTAAACGCACTGCAAAGCACATTTTTGGCACCCTGGGAGTAAGGCCCGCCGGCGTGCATGCCAGCAAGCCTCACTCCACCACGGACTGGACCTGCTCCCGCCAGAGCAAGGTAAGGGTTGCTCCGGTGGGAGCAGAGCCAGGGGGAGGGCGGTCTGGGTAGCGAGGGCGGGCGGCTGTTAGCTGAGCCGGCCTGGGTGGGGCAGGGATATCGGCCACGATATCCCCGTCCCCATTCCTGGGCTCGGCGGCTATTACACCGCCACCTCCGATTTCTGCTGACTCGAGAGCCAGCATACATCTGAGGAGGCCCATCGGGACCTTTCAGCCCTACACAGGGGAAGGGGATGAACCTCCCCTTCCCCCGAGGACACCCTGAGCCATGCCGGAGCGGTCCAGCAAGAGCGTAGGATCTTTACAGAGGATTAGGCTGAAAATGAAGTGCTGGGAGGAAGAGGGAAAGCCCATGATTTCTTCCAGCAGTGGCAAAAGATCGTAGCAATTTGTTTTTCTTCTCCCATGGAGTCCAGGCGCCAATGCGCTTTTTGACAACTGAATTTGACCACTCATTTAATTTTTTGAATGTGTATCTTTGTGCTCAGGTTGATGCAATTTGTTGTGAAGTAGTGCCTGATCCTGGTTGGTTACTGTCTTGTAACCCTTGTACCCTGATTTCATACATTCCTGCTGCACAAAAATTTAACTATGGAATTGACTTCTTGCTCTTGCATTGAGCTCCCAGAGAAATGTAACACTACAGCGCTAGGTGCTAGCACAATATTGTGCAATAGGATACTACTTTGGCTATGGCTGAGCAAGCCTCTTTGCATTGCAAAAGCTGGTGGGGAAAATATTGGGCTGCAAGTAAAGAGACATATAGGAAATGGAGGAGATAATGTGTGAGACAAGTACAGTAGTAGGAATGAATGCAGGACACACAGGACCAAGTATGCTTATTAATGGATCGTAGTACGTTGTGTGATGATGTGTGCAATAATATTTAAAAATATATGCGTCATTAGCTATCTTTTATGCCAGTGTACTTCACTGCAGTAGTGGAAGAATTTTGAGAATAGTTCCTACTGCAAGTACTAAATGGGCTAGGCTTCAATTCACAGAGGAAAGCAAAAATAGTGATAAAATGGGCAAAATATACTGAAGAACTAAAATTTAGTAAGGACCTAATGCAGACATCATTTTCTCCAGACTGCACAGTGGCTCAACCCTGCAACCTGTGGCTTAGCTCTGAAATATATGAATTGTCAAGACAGTGTCTCTTTACTACATAAGCATATATAGCCCTTGTATACCTGATGTTAGAGATTGGTGAGCTAGCCAAGTCTTGCCTTGAAGTGATTCTTCATTCGAGTGACATCAGGAAAAATTGGCAAATTTCGTTGCAGGGTTCTGACGCAAAATGAGGCAAAACCTGTTTCTTGCATAGTTTTGTGTGGACGTGTTTTTGCATTTTTTGCAACATGTTTTGAGCATGTTGACAATTGTAGTGTGACTTTCTCCGTAATTGCCTGATTTCATGTGCTACATATTTGTTATTGAACCATGGAGCCGTGATGTAACACAGAACTTGGACAAACAAGTTCTCAGAAGAGCGAAACGTCACTTGATGGCTTCAAGCCACCACATCATGCCCATCACCTCCTGAAATTGTACTCTGGCAATTTCTCTTGCATGTAGAGAAATGGGTGAGCTGCAGGTTTAATAGGAAATGTTATATGACATCTATGTGCTGGCCTGGGCCATTTGCTGGGGGGGGGGGGGAATCTGAATCACAGCGGTGAGGGATGCTTAGGAAGGTGTTTTACACTTTAATGTAGCTCCGAGCACGACTATGCCCTTCATCTTAATCCATGTTTGCTTGCTGAAGAACAGAAGGATGCATTGTACAGTTCTATTGTGCCACTGAGTTCAACTAGTTCTGTCAAACACTGTGTATGTTTCTCTTTGCTCCCAATTTTGGAACACCTCCAACTGCTTTCCTTTTTAAAAAATAATAATAAAGCTCTTCAGAAGAGAGTAGCTGTGATTGAGTGTGCCCAGACAAGGTTGTGTTGTATTTAGTTAGATTTGGGTTAGCAAATCAAAGCAGTACAATAATATAATACAGTAATAGGACAATAGTAATGTTGTTATAATTAATTCTTCTATGTATTACAATGGAAGACACTTTCCTGCCATGTTTAGCAGGTATCTCTGGCATGAACTTGCTGTAAGTGATTCAGCAGGGCACTTCAGTGCGATGCTGGAAGCTTGGCAGAAGGATGATGTCTTGTTGGTGCTGGACATTGATGTGTCCATTGGTGGTGTGACTGAGATAATGAGCAGGACCAAAATCTGTTTTGGTCAGGTGTGTTGCCTTGTTCTAGTGGAGGTGGTATTCTAGAATGTTATCCTCTTCATGTTCCTCCCATTCCTACCTCCTCATTCGACGCCTGCTGCTGTTGTGTGTGGCCCTGCTGTTCCTCTGTTGCCACTAGCGGCTGAGAGCCTTCCCTTGCATCACCATCCGTAGAACCCACTAAGATGCATGCTGCTGGACGGGTTGCTACTTTTAAGAGATGAAACCAAAGAACCAAACAGTACCTGGGAGTGCAGACTCAAAACGTGGGTGGCACTGGCTGGCCTGAGCACCACAACAAGGCCTGCAATGTATTTATGTATACCTTTCCTCTCCTAAAATGGGACATTCAAGGCGGCTAATGGCATTAGCATAGCAAACTTATACACTTACTTGGGAGCAGGTACTTGCTTCTGAATAGCCATGACTAGGATTGGGCTGTAAATGTGCTGCTGCTCTCAGGATAACTGCAATAAGAAACCCATTTTAAAAATCACAGGGTGGGAGGAGGCTGGTTAGATGCTAGTACTATTTTTTCAACCAAATGGGCAACTGCAGCAGATGCACACTAGCAAACACACAGGTTGTTTCCTGTTATCAAAGTGTTTCATTCTAACACTGAAGTACCATTCACACAAAAAGAACACCCCCCTCCCAAACAAAGGATTTAATCAGCAGCAATATCCACTCCAACCTTGACTGCCTTTTTGATGCCCAGAGAATGACCCGTTCTGGCAATTTTATCATTTTGCTTGTTGTTTTCCACAAGTTTTGATCATGAGGGAACAATTAACAAAGAACAAATTGCCAGAACCTAAACTGATCATTGTCTCCTTACCTGTCTCCTGAGAAACCTGTATGCGGGTCAAGAAGCAACAGTTCGAACCGGCCATGGAACAACTGATTGGTTCAAAATTGGGAAGGGAGTACGGCAAGGCTGTATATTGTCGCCCTGCTACATTATGAGAAATGCAGGGCTGAATGAATCGCAAGCCGGAATCAAGATTGCCGGGAGAAATATCAACAACCTCAGATATGCAGATGATACCACCCTAATGGCAGAAAGTGAAGAAGAACTAAAGAGCCTCTTGATGAGAGTGAAAGAGGAGAGTGCAAAAGTTGGCTTGAAACTTAACATTAATAAAACTAAGATCATGGCATCGGGTCCCATCAATTCCTGGCAAATAGAAGGGGCAGAAATGGAAGCAGTAACAGATTTTACTTTTCTGGGTTCCAAGATCACTGCAGACGGAGACAGCAGCCATGAAATTAAAAGACGCTTACTCCTTGGAAGGAAAGCTATGGCAAACTTAGACAGCATAATAAAAAGCAGAGATATCACCATGCCAACAAAAGTTTGCATAGTCAGGGCGATGGTGTTCCCAGTAGCAATGTATGGTTGCGAGAGTTGGACCATAAGGAAGGCTGAGCGCCGAAGAATAGATGCTTTTGAACTGTGGTGCTGGAGAAGACTCCTGAGAGTCCCTTGGACTGCTAGGAGATCAAATCAGTCAATCCTAAATGAAATCAACCCTGACTGTTCCCTGGAAGGACAGGTACTAAGGCTGAAACTCAAATATTTTGGCCACCTAATGCGAAGAGAGGACTCTCTGGAGAAGACTCTGATGCTGGGAAAAATTGAAGGCAAAAGGAGAAGGGGGCGGCCAAGGATGAGATGGTTAGACAGCATCACCGATGCAACGAACATGAAAATGAGCGAACTCAGGAAGATTGTGGAGGATAGGAAGGCCTGGCGGGATATGGTTCATGGGATCACGAAGGGTCGGACATGACTTAACGACTGAACAACAACAAACTGATCATATGTTCATGTTCAATGATTTCACTCACCTCAGTGGAAAAACAAGTAGGGAACTCTGTTGAAGAGTGGTGAGTAGGAGACTTCTCTTCCTTGGGCACTTGTTGCCTGTGCAGCAAAAAAAGTCCAAGATCCAACTGATGCTTAAGGCTTTTTTCTTCTCCAAAGATAACGGCTTGTCACAGGAACTAAATGAACACGGCAACACAAAACAGCATTCCATACACCATCAAATTATATTTGTATTGAGATATATTATAGTGACTCACAGCCAAAGTTGTCAGAATGCAGAGGTACTCAATATAGATCTTACACCAGACTCTATTTTCCTATGTTCTCTCTCCTCCCTCTCTCCGGTGAGGCTGTATGCCTGCTTTTATATATCAGGGATCTATTTCTACACCAATCAGAGAGAGGGTTATTTAGCTCTTAGAGTCCCTTGGACTGCTAGGAGATCAAATCGGTCAATCCTAAATGAAAACAACCTTGACTGTTCCCTGGAAGGACAGGTACTGAGGCTGAAACTCAAATATTTTGGCCACCTAATGCGAAGAGAGGACTCTCTGGAGAAGACTCTGATGCTGGGAAAGACTGAAGGCAAAAGGGGAAGGCAAAGGATGAGATGGTTAGACAGCATCACCGATGCAACAAACGTGAAAATGAGCGAACTCAGGAAGATAGTGGAGGACAGGAAGGCCTGGCGGGATATGGTTTCATGGGATCACAAAGGGTCGGACACGACTTAATGACTGAACAACAACAACAACACACTTAAGTACACAGCTGTAGATACTTTGGTAATCAGAAACAACATGCAAGTTTGTGCTAAAGAGAAAGAGCAGTGCCTCAGCACTCCCTATCCCTAGGCTTACCAGATCGTCGACCGGGACGGAGCGATCTCCCCTTAAGGGGGCGGAGCACGGGGGGCCAGAACGCATCGCGTTCTGGCCCCCCGTGCTCCGCCCCCTTAAGGGGAGATCGCTCCGTCCCGGTCGACGATCTGGTAAGCCTACCTATCCCATGCAACAAGACCTGAGGATTTCTAGTCCTTCAGACCTCGACAAACTCTACAGTAGGTCAAGCAATCGTGCATGATAGGAAGGAGGAGTAAAAGGGCCTTTCTTGAACAGAAATCCATGCATGCATCAGCTGGGTAAAAGTTCAACATGTCCCAGTTTCCATTATGGGAGCTTATTGGTGTCAGAAGGGTTCAGAGCAGCTTCCATTTGCCAATTGCCGAGGCAATTCAGGTTGTTTCTAAGACGGGTTTGGAAGATCTTTGATGGCTTCCCTACCTGACGTTAGGAAGATGAGGGAACAGCTTTAAGCATGAACTCCAATGCTCTGTTTTTAGAAATTATGCACTTGCCTGAGGAAGCTATTAAAACAGTGCTGGCATTGATTTTACCTTACTGATCTCTTGGTGTAAATGCCTGGAGGTAAACAGTATCAGTAGGTCTGTTAGAATGTGTGCATGATTCATAAGTACGGCATGTATACGACATAATGATTTATTGCTTGACCAGATTGCCCTTCTCCCTGGAGTCCAGAAGGAATTCCCTAAATAGCCATTTGCTTCATTTCATCCCCCCCCCACACACACAGAAGAAAGTGTTGATTTAGAAGACCAGTCGGTATACGAGGCCAGGTGAGAATCCAGGAAATGGTATTGGAATGGATCCTGTCACACACCTATTGCAAAATACTTTTTTAAAAAATCTGTTGTTTACAACATTAAAAAAAATAGCTGGCATTGCATGGATGTGCAAATGGAACTATTTGCTAATGGTTTCACCTTATTGAAGGATGCATTCAAAGACTTGATTATTTATGGACAAGTTTCAGCTGCAGTAAAATCCTTGGCATGTTAACTATGGTTGTGAAAATATGATTCATGAGTATTAGGGCCAAAAACCACACATGACAAGAAAGGCATTCATTTGGCCCTTTTCTTTTTTCTTTTAAATAGCAAACAGGGGGGTGCATGAAACAGAGAAACTATAGTTGGGGGGGGGGATTTATAACACATGGGATGTGCATGACCAGGATGGGAACTGACACCCAGACTAAGTTTTGTATCCCCCACTGCTACAACTTTCCTGAGGTGGATTCCTTGTGGTCCTTCACCTCCCAACAAAGGGAGGACGTTGCTTCAAGCCCTAGTGAAAGGGGATGCAGCTATACTCGGTGTTCACCCTGAAAGCTCTGTGCCAGGTGCAAACTCTGTGCTAGGTGCAAGGGAGTGACAACAGGAAACATGTTATCTTGTTGACTGTGTGCTCTCGGAGGCATCTGGTGGGGCCACTGTGAGATACCGGAAGCTGGACTAGATGGGCCTTTGGCCTGATCCAACAAGGCTCTTCTTATGTTCTTAAAGCGCGAAGGCAAAGAGTGCTCAGAGCATCTTCAGGCTCTGATTTAAATAACCTTTGCATGGGCACAATAGGCCTCTCTGATTGGTGGATTCAAAACCACCTGAGCCTGTCAAGCTGTCAGGTGAACTCGGTACTCACTGGACTGGTACATGGCAATCCCAGGGGGAGAGCTGGTTACTATTCTTTGTCCTGCTGGCTATCCAGACAGAATGGGAAGAAATCCACAAACAGAGCAGGAAGAGACCGACCATGCAGCCAGCTCTAATTGCCATGGCAGAGGCTTCATTTGGAAAAAAGGAGAGGCTACTGTCTCTACCATCACAGACCACAGATCAGTGGAAGAGGTATGTTTTACATGTAGGAGGTCCAGGTATTTAGAGTATTGCAGAATGCAGTAACATTCAACTATGAATGATTTCAGAAATAGGAAAACTACTTATATCAGCTACTACTGGATGGTGAAAACAGATATTTCTTTTTAACTAGAGGGTCTTCCATCACTGAGTAAAATTCAGAGTTATATTCATTAAAAGGCTGTGCTCAATCCACAGGAGCAAATCCACTGAGTCCTGCTCTTATACAACCTCCATTCATTGCAATCCGACTTGTGCAGGAGCAGTACTCTGTGGATTAAACCTGTGTTAAAATATTCCCAGTTAACTTTGTTTTCATCATATGTTTTCCACCCATTTTAAGAGTTCAATTAACTACAGTGAGATGAATGAATGTTGGTTACAGTCTACTATCCCTAAGGAGATATGGTCACATGAGCCACCATAATTCTTGCCGGTTCTTTTCTTTTTTGCACTTGTAAACATTGAGCAGAATGAATTATTTCATGAAGCCATGCCCATAAGTGGGTTCATTCAAGTCTGCTCTGAGTCATCTAGAGAAGAACTTCCTTGTCATTCCCAGTGGTCTAATTATCTTGTGGTTAAACAGGGCGCCACCGAACTGTTAACTTCACGTTAACTTCACGTTTTGGTCCTGGTGTTTTTATCGATAAATAAATGGTGTGCGTAAAATGAAGAAATGCATTTCTCAGCCTTGTCACAACAGTCTTGCTAACATTAAAATGCATAGTTTAACATTTAAAAACCTGGACAGCAAATGTGCTACCTCTGGCGATGATGGTACGTTCTTTTTTTAAAAAAAAATCCCGATAACTCATACTTATAGTTGTCTTATGCTTTTTCTAAGCATATATGTCCAATTAGGATACCTGCTGGCCAATTGCTAATGCTCTACTTTCTTTACTAAAGTGCTCATGTGCTCGGAAATGCTTTTTTCCCCTTTTCTAGAGGTTTACAGATGTTACAGTGGCAAGGGGAAGGATGCTGTGCCTTTCTAGTCAAACGCCCATATAGGAATGCAAAATGTGATTTGGAAAGAAACTGAACTATGGCGAGCTACTAAATAGTACAGGGAACCAGCTGAATTATTAATAGTAGCGTTATTGCTGCACCACCCCCACAGGAGTACAACAAAGACGGCGCTCTCTCACTCAGCTTTGTCCTGACAGCACGGCATGAATGTTGGGTCTTTTTTGTGTGCTGTGTTTGCCAACCAAGCAGACGCAAGAAAGGCAACTATACAACCAGTACTATTCTGCTCTTTTTTCCGTGGAGATAAGTAGCAATGGGGGGGGGGGGAGTGTTGCTGCTGTCTATGGCAAAGAAGATGCAAGAATATAACTATGCTGGATCCAAACAAAAACCCACATAACTCAGCACCGTTTCCAACAGTACCCAAATGGAGTTAGGAAATCCAGGTTGGAAGCAGCCACCCTCCTTAAAGCAGGGCCATTGTCCACATATTCTCCATGAATATGTCTATTTCTATGGAGGGAAATAAAAACCCTTTAAGAATCCGAGAGGCAGATTCTGTGTTCAAAACAGTCTTTTCATAATGATTCTTACCTCGCTTACAGCACAATCCTATGCATGTCTACTCAGAAGAAAGTTCCATTCTGTTCAATGCGGCTTACTCCCAGGACAGTGTGTATAGGATTGTAACCTTAGTCATAGTATTTTCCTTAAGGCAGGGGTTTTCAACCTTTGGTTCGCGTACCTCTATGGTACACAGAACACAGGCTGGGGATACGCAAGATGCTGCCCATTATCAGTTGCTACAATCAGCAGCTGATGACAGGCAGCTGTAGTCATTTTTTCCGGGTTGTGCACAAGCGCTGCAACCCAGAAAAAATGGACCCTCCCGATGTCCCCCATAGCTCCCCCCTACCTGGTCTCCCGGCCACCGCCATTTTGAATCTCATGAAAATCTAGCGAGATTCAAGATGGTGGCACCCAAATCTCGTGAGGGCACATGAGGCAATCTCATGCCTCATGTGCCCTCACAAGATTTGGGCACCGCCATCTTGAATCTCACGAGATTTTTGCATGATTCAAGATGGCGGTGGCCAGGAGACCAGGTAGGGGGCAGCTATGGGGGACATCGGGAGGGCTGTAGTAGATGTTTTTCCTTGGTTTCGGCGTGGGCGGGCGGGTCCTCCCACCCGCGCTGCAACCTGGAGGGAAAAGCTATAGCTGCCGATTTTGAAAGTTCCTATGTTTCGTAGGCAAAACATCTGAGGAATTTTGAGAAGTGCTTAAAGTTACCTGGAGGAAAAAGCTATAGTCCTGCTGATTTTGGAAGTTCCTATGTTTCGTAGGCAAAACATCTGAGGAATTTTGAGAGGTGCTTAAAGTTGCTATATAAGGTGATATATAAGGTCCAGAGGGTTGACACAAAACCATTTTGTCCCATTCACTGCTTGCTTCTTTGTTAGCTGCTTGCTTCTTTGGTGAATGAACTCAGGAGAGTGTTGGAGAGGAAAGAGTATGGGAGAGAGAGAAGTCGCAGACGTAGGGCACAAGTATCCCATAGAGAAGGCCCTAGGCTCAGTCCCTGTCATCTCCTGTTAAAAGGATTGCACTTAGCACCACAGGGGTGGGGAGGAGGGGGACTGCTCTTAACCCTGGAAAACTATTACAAGCCAGAGTGAGCTGTACCAAGTTAGATGGATTATCATCTGACTTCGTATTTGTAGTCACTTTGTATTTGTCTACACTAACAAATGAAGGGAAACCAGTAAATAAAGTGGACAGCAGAGCTCAGCTGGAATATTCTGGCCTACCTTGGTATTTAAGAATAGAAACTCAGGGTCAAATTTGACATTAGCTGCATGTCTGTTTATGGTGTCCCACTTGAGCGAAGAATCATCTGCTTCTTTTGTTATGTGAGCCTCTAGTTTTCTGTATTCTCATGCGTGATCTGTCTCCCACAGTGCCCTGCCATTTGACTGAATGATCAGTCACTGCTTCACCTCTGCCAAGATCATTGCATTCCTGAGCATCTCTATATGCATTTTAGTCTTTGTGGTTAAACGCGAAATTAGCTGGTAGCCAATCTGCAATCGGAAAGTCAGCAGGGAACCTGATACTGAATGCAGTGTGACAGAAATGTCTTGCATCTCATGAAGGGGGAGGGGGAGAGGGAAGAACTTGCAGGGTTAAAATAAATAAATGAAATGAGGTAGAGAAGGAAACATACATGTAATTTCACATCTGTCACTCACAGAGGCAGATCATTTAGACTGGAAATCCTGCCCTTGCAGAGGCTAGACATGGTCCATGCTTCCCCATGATGCACAACTCATTAGGGAAGATGAATGTAGGTCTGCTTGCCTCCTTAAGCAAACCAAAGAGGGAAATGGTCAGGCACTAAGACCAGAAAGTAGCGAGGGTCAGCAAGGCAGTGCTGACTTCAGCAGAATGTATCCCTGCTATGAGCAGTCAGCTTTATAAGCTCCCATGTTCTACTGTTTAAAATGATATTTCTGAGACAGGTGAGGTGGGGAAGCAAACCAGGCAAGGTTTCCCATCCCACTGGAGGCATCAGCAGCTACAGCACTTTACTGCATAAGAGGTAGAGAACATTGCAGCTATCTCTTCATCACTGGCGTCACTGCCGCGAGGCGAGGGAGGCGGGTCGCCCCGGGGTGACACACACACCCCGTGCACGTCACCTCCGTGACGCGCGTCGCCCTCCGGATGCTCCCCCCCACGCCATCGTAGCGTCACTAGGGTGACGCGCGTCCCCTGCCCCAGGGTGACGCGCGTCGTAGTGACGCCACTGCTCTTCATTGGTTCCTCTCTCAGCCTAATGGACCTTGGCAGCTATGACAGCAGCCCATGTGGTCTAAAGGCATTGTTGCATAATGCCAGATTGGTCAATAACAAAACCTTGATTATCCAGGATCTAATGAGGATAAGCAAGCTGCTCTGGCTTGTGTCACGGAGACCTGGTTGGATGGAGTGGCAGCACTTTCCCAGCTCTGCCCACTGGGTTTCAGGATACTGAAGCAACCTGCAGGGGTGGGTGATGGAATCCTCTATAGTGAGTTCAGAAAAAATTGCATTGACACCTTGTACTGCGAGTCAAGAAGCTTCCATATGAGGAAGCTGATGTCATGGCTTCCTCACGAGGAAGCTGCTTGATTCGCATTAAAAGGTGTCGATGCTGTACCCCCAAAACTAGACGTGATAGGGCAAAACTGATGTCATTGTTGGAATCAGAGGCCCAAATTCATATAAAACCACCATAAATTTTGAAAAAAGTTTTTCTGACTGTTTCTGACCTGCTCAAATTTGCAGACCTGTGTTGTACTTGATTGTTTTGTTCTCTCTCTCTCTCTCTCTCTCTCTCTCTCTCTCTCTCTCTCTCTCTCTCTCAATTTTCCTTGATTTTGTTGTTATTTTGATAGTGCACATGTTGCTGATTCTGTTTTATGATTTTTATATTATCGTACCTTTTTAACATTTACTTGTGAACCACCTTGGATCTTTGGAGATCTTTGGGGGGGGGGGGCTTGGACAGCCATGGGCGGTCACTACCGGAAATCAGGCAAACTCCAGGCAAAATCAATTTAGGATTTATTGGACAAGCAGTACAACAACAGAAAAAGGAGTGAGCTCCTTTCCTCTCTGCCAGGTTACGTCTCCCTCTCCACCTCAGGAATAGTCTAGGACATAGTTCCAACCTGTGGTACGCTACCATAGAGCCCGCTACCATAGAGCCCATGTCAAATTGGCCGCCACCATAGAGCCTGCACTATGCCGCAGCCTGGAAAAAAGCAGCTTGAGCTCTGCAGATCAGCAGATGTCTTTGGCTCTTGGATAACCCGCAGCCTGGGAAATAGCGATTCGAGCTCTGCTGATCCAGTAGAGCTTGAATGCATGGAGCCCGCACCAGGAGGATCCTTCCCTGCCTGTGTGCTTGAGCTCTGCCAAATTGGCAGAGCTTGAGTTGCTATTTTCTGGGCTGTAGCTCAGGCAGGAGGTCTCCCGTCCTCACCACAGCCCGGGAAATAGTGACTTGACCACTGCTGATCTGGCAGAGCTTGAGCACATGGAGCCCGTGACGGGAGGACCCTTCCCTGAAAGAGGAAGAGAAGGTGAAGACGTGGCTGCAGGCAGACTGGTGTGCCCGCGTCTTCGGCTTCTATTTGCCGTGATCTGGGAGACGTGGCCGCTGGCAGATTCCCCCCCCCCCCGAAGAAAGTGCCAATGATGTCATCGACACTTTCTTCTGGTGGTACACAGTCGGTCAGAGGTCCGTGTAGGTGGTTAGCAGGCCTCCAAAGGTTGGGAACCTCTGGTCTAGGATAAGACCTTTAGATAGGCTTACCATTCATCCCGATTTGGCCGGGAAAGTCCCGGGAATCGGCCACGATTCCTGGTTCTGTCCCAGCCCGGTTTTCCGGAATGAATGGCCGCCACCGCCGCCGCCATCTTTTTTCTTAAACTTACCCGGGCACCGGCAGCATGCATCTTGGATCATGAAATCTCGCGTGATCCAAGATGTCGGCGCCCAAATCTCTTTGGGCGCCGACATATTGGATCACACGAGATTTCGTGATCCAAGATGCATGCTGCCGGCGCCCGGGTAAGTTTTTTAAAAAAGAAGATGGCGGCACGGAGCCAGTGAGGGAGCGGGCGAACGACAGCAGGCTGTGTTTCGCCCGGTCTCCCAGCGGCTCCGTGCGGTGCCGGGGAGACCGGGCCTGCCTGCTTGCCCGCGCGGCGCAAGCCTCCGGCAGGCTCGTGCAGCGTGGGCAAGCAGGCTGTGTTTCGCCCGGTCTCCCAGCGGCTCCGTGTGGTGCCTGTGGGAGACCGGGACAGCCTGCAGCTGCCCGTTCCTGCTTGCCGGCGCTGCTGTGGACGCGGGGAGGAGCAGCAGCAGCAGCAGCGCGGGGAGCAGCAAAGGTAAGTATAAAAGCTAATTTATTTATTTTTTAATAATTAAATAATTAAAAATTTCAGCTGCGCTTTACTGTTAAAATTACTTATTATCAATATGTCTTAATGGGGAAATTAATTAAATAATTAAAAATTCCGGGTGTGCTTCGTGCGACAATAGGGGGCGTTTTGTGCCCCCTTTAGTGTGAAAATTATTTCTAATTTCATTTATTTTTTACTTTAAATTTTTAATGATTTAATTAATTAATTATTTGGCTGTGGGGGGGGGGTGTCCCGGTTTGGGGTTGGGAAAATATGGTAACCCTACCTTTAGAGTATCCAAGAGCCAAAGACATCTGCTGGCAGTCCCCTCAAATCTGTGGCAGGGCAAGGCTGGTTGCACTTTGGGACCACAATTGAAATGCTTCTTGGGATGTCAAGCATGGAATTCTCCCACCCCTCCCCCTTCCTGTCCAAGCTTATTTTGGACTCTTGCATTCACTCCATCCTACACACTGCCCTGAAAGGCACATTTGGCTTTTTTAGTTCCTTGAGCTTTTAGCCTTTCACTTTGTATGCCAGCTTTCTGAATATGTCTTTTTTGACCTTTGCTGCATCAAAACGTCTGACAGCACAGATTCCATCACTAGATTTTCTGCAAAGGAAGTGTTCGTATTTGACATTGTAGAAATACTTATTACTGAAGTCAAGTCATTTTTGGGGTGGCTTTTCATGCAACAGTTCATACTCAGAGACAGATACAAAATACCACGTTGGTTAAGAAGGAGGGATGCATTTATTATTTGCCACCTATCCCTTTATAAAGTATTTTGGATCCTGATCTTTGCCAGGTGACCACTTCCATGTATTTTTAAGGAGACAATATGTGCATGCACATCTTCACCATTACTGATGTGTATTTTGAATGTGGATATTTATACCCAAATGTGAATTGTGGTGGCATCAGGACTGTTATCAAAGAAAGCACTTGTAAATTGCTCTACGTGGCTGGTGACTATCACTGCATTTAGAGCTTTTCATGTGCTGTGCTCATCATGCAGTTTCACCAACATTGCAATCTCATCAAGATTTTTTTTGGGGGTGCAATGTTAATGTGCACATGCACCCATGTACATCCCTAACTTGTAAAGAAAAGATTGACATCTAGAAGATGCATCAAACTGCACATGTGCAGAGGCCTGAACAAAGCTCCCAAATTAAAAAAAAATGGAAAAGTTGTAAAGCCAACACACTGAAGTCACTCTATGGAGATGGGAGGGATGAAGAAATGGCAGTAAGAAGAAATACAGTAGGTCCTTTTCAGTAGTGGCACCAATTTTATGGAACTCCATTTCCTCTCAGTTTATGAACTGCTCCCTCCTTAGAGGCTTTCTGTCGGGGCCTAAAGATGTTTCTCTTCAGACTAGCCTTCTGAGTTTACGGTTTTTAGTACTGGATGTCTGTGGCTCTTATGGCGAGGTTTTCATGCAGATTGAATTTTATAGGCCTTGCCCTTCTTCTCAAGAGGCGACTGCTGCTAGTTTGGATTTTATAGGCCTTGCCTTTCTTCTTAAGAGGCGACTGCTGCTAGTTTGTATTTTATTTGTGCTAAGGATGTTTAGTTTATATTGCAAATTATAGTTTTAAATGTGGTTTATTTATGACTCTGTAAGCCGCTTTCGGGGCTCTTGAGGGAGAAAAGCAGGATACAAAACAAATAACTAACTAACTGCTGAGAAGTGAAGGGCTGGGAATTTCATAAGAATATATGTCAGTTCTTTCCCAGGTAATTTGAAGTATTCATACTCAGGCAGAGTGATACAGTATCTTCTGGTGTAAGAACATGCCTACCATTACAAGACCCTGTGGAGGCAAGACTTACAGCAAACACTTATACATTATAGAATGGGAAATCCTTCAGAACAGAAGTTACATTTTTTAAAAAGGAGACTTTTACACAGCTACTGTTATGCGTTGAAGAATTGCAACAACCAGTGTGAAAGAGATGAGGAAGTTTATTAAACACGTGTCTTGACAGCTCCCTGGGGACTAATGTCCATAGCACAGAGAACTGTGTCAGCTTCTCTGCTTACTCACTGTCTTATAGTTAAAAATATGCAGCTTCGGAGCAGAAGGTGGGTCAGAGAAACAAATCAACTTCTTATTGGTTACAAAATACAGGAACACACGTAATGGATAAGGTACACATCTTGTTGGCTAAGTTATTCTTCATACAACAGAGGCTGGACATACAGAATTCCCAGTATCTTTACTACAATTCTTAGAATCATTTTTACGCACATGTTTCCATTCTTTTCTACTGTCCAATTAACCTTATCGCAAATAGAAGGGCTACTCCAAGGTTCCACCCTACTTTGGAGGCTTCTCCTTTTGGTGTCCACCCAGCCAGCATATTATCTGTTAGCAGAAGGCTAACTGGGCCCCTTTCTACGTCATAACTATTCTTCTACAGAAACAGAAATGCAGCTTAATATGATGCCTTAACTTTCTGGCTATGTGTGAGCATGAGCCAAGCATGGATAGATAGGTATGCTATAGATGTAGTGGCGTCACTAGGACGCGCGTCACCCCAAGGCGGGGGGCGCGCGCGCGCGCGCGTCACCCTAGTGAGGCCCTGACAATCGGGGGGGCGACCTGGCTGCACCCTGCCCCGGTGCCCCCCCGCCCCGGCTCGGCCGGCGCTCCAGGGCCTTCTGAAAGAAAGCCCATGCACTGCGTTAATACGGGTACTTTTACAATTTCCGCGCATGCACAGAGACCGTTTTGAGGGCAAGGGCAGGGGCCTGCCCTCTTGCCCTCAAAACGGTCTGTGCATGCGCGAAAACCGTTAAAGTACCCGTATTAACACACTCCCAGGCCGGCCTCAGAGCGTTCAGAGGGTGACGCGCGTCATGGAGGTGACGCACGCGGGGGGTGCGCGTGTCACCCCCTGGCGCGCGTCACCCCCTGGCGGCCCGCCCCCCGCCACGCTCCAGCGACGTCTGTGTATAGATGCGCATAAATCAGACATAAACAGGTGTGTATTTCTCTCTCTGCTCAGGAAACCTGAGTTACAACCTTATACTACCCAATTAGGTTCATCACTGAGCAAGACTCCTGCCTCAAAACTTGGTCTCCCATTCAAAACAAAAGCAGAGATCACTATGTCACACTGACTCTGAAATTCTATAGTGCAAACCAGATCCCAGAAACTACCTTAACTCCTGCATAGCATTTTCCCATGAAATATAGCAGGGGTGGCCAAACTGCAACTACTGAGCCACATGTGGCTCTTTGACGTATAATGTGCGGCTCTCGGAAATACGTTGGCTGAGCTCCTTTTTGCATCAAAATTAATATAAAAGGTAAATAAGAAATTACCAAGCTTTATAATTATTTACCAAGTATAAACTGAGAGTCCACTGGATTAAAATATAGGTTTAATATTCATGGTGAATAAATATATTTAAGAATTTAAATGCTTCTTAAATACTGTGGCTCTCAAACATCTGAAGTTTATCATATGTGGCTCTTACATGAAGCAGGTTTGGCCACCTCTGATATATAGCAAGCAACGAGCTTGGTCCCGATTTCAGCTTGTTTGGCTAATAGTTTCAATTGGAAGGGAGAAAGGCATTTCAGTTTTCCTTTCTGCATGTAGTTGTAATATTTATGTCTTGTTTTTCTTCTGAGTTGCTCAGAGCACCTAATCTGTGGCTCCCAGATGGTCTCCCTTCCACTGCAGACCCTGACTCTGCTCAGAGTCAGACCCTATTAGCATATGAAGTTGAACCGTATCACGTACTTTCAGGCCATTCTCTGGAAGGCTGTTATCCTTAACTCTTTTACGGTGGTGCAGCATGCAGGCCATTCAATCTATTTTCTCTCCCCTGCAAAAAAAGAAAAAGAAAAAAGAGAAAACACATTAAGAAAAAAAATTGAAGTTCACTGTTAAGTTAGGAAGAGCTTCTCTGCCCAAAGAGCTTCTCTCTGCCCTAAAGCATTTGTGTAACTTCCCTTCAATAGTAATGGAATTTTTGCAAGCATGCCCACAGGACAAGACACCTGAGACTGTTTCATCTAGGGCCTCTGTGATGCTCAGCGGGCAAGATAAAAAGGTGTCCTTTTCAAGCAATTTGTTCCTTATGCCGATTTCCATGCAAGGCAGTAAGAAAGACTATCACAAGCTCAGTTAGCTTCCACTGTCCGATCTGCTTGCTCTGCTAATATGGCATGCCCTTAACAGAAGGTGAAGGAATGAATAAAAAGATTAAAATGTGAACATCCAGCTGCCGCTAATTATCACAGTTCATGAAAAAATAATAGGTAACATAATAACTAATCAGAACATCTGGCAATGGATAGAAATGTTGAGCAATGGGACGCCCCCAAACTGCCTTGGGAGCACGTCAAGTAGCTTCCAAGCTACACTATGGTATCGCATTCAATTTACTGTCCCTATGTAAAGCTGAGTGAACTCACAACTGTGCAAGTTTGCTGAATAGAAGAAACAAAGCCAGGTCACTTCCATCATTTAAACTTTTCTAGTCGACTTGTCCAATAAAAACACTGAATCATAGTATATTATCATTAGGGGTCCAGTTCTATCCAGGGCTGGCCCCGAGCGTGCAGCAATGCTGACACAGCCTACACTGCATGCTATGGGCCGGCCAGAGAAAATGTACTTACCTGTTTGTAGGCTGCCTGATCCCCAATGGGTCTCCTCAGAACTACGTCAGCACTTTTGCTGATATACATCAGAAGAGCTTCTGGGGGTGGGTCCAGTCTGAGAAGGGGGGTAACGTGGCATGTGCGACTGCCACTGAGACCCACTCCCCTCCTGACCTGGCCCAATCCCTGCTTGCAATTCGCCCTGGTCTGCCCCTGCCCCTAACTTATTGTCAACCGTGGAGGTTTGGTGGGCCGTTGTTACCCATGCAGCCTCCGTTCTTTGCACTGGCAGCAGCTCTGCAGAGTGCCAGTTGTGACATTGGCCCATGACAGGATCCACCATCATATCCTGCGAGAACAGGACTGGGCCGTAAATGTCTGTCTACATTTTAAAAAGTGTTTGCCCTTTTGCTGAAAAAAGTGTCAGAGAGCTTTGTTATGACTCTTTCTGGAGGGCACTCCAAAGAGCCCTCCAAAGAGCATATAAGTCTCCCTTCTTTCTCCCTGTAAATTTGACACTCAAAATGGGTGAAACATCAAGCACTCTTTTATAGGTCTCAAATGGAGGACACTCATTTCTGTATATGTGCTCAGAAGCTGCCTAGCATTCTCATGTTGGGTGATGTACTTTCCTCTGATCATCTAAGGAAGACTGAATCATTTAATTGGGTTTCCACCAAAGGTTCCAGTGGGACAAATTATGATGGCTCCATGGAAGAGGGAGACATGAGCTTCCATCTCTTCTTTCTGTACATCTTTGGGAAATCCTACATCATATTTTCAGATCCGTGAATCTATATCTTCATCCTGCTTAAGTGACACTCATTTTGCCTTCCACTCCACAGTCTCCTGGCACCACGAAGGGTCACAGACCAGCAGCCATGTATGAAAGACCACCAATTGGCTGCTTTTGCTTTCTAGCTGTCAAACTGTAGAAACAGGAAGAAGGTTATAATGCAAACTGACTGCTAGTTGAATTCTTCTTGATGGTTCACTTGTGCAGGGCTGTCTTCAACTGAAGAGCAGACGCTTGACAGAAACTTCTTGACAGAGGCACCCAGGTTGGGGAAATTTCCCTTGTTGGACGCCCACTGGGCCCCCATATTGTCAGTTTTCCAATGGGGTGTTAAGACCTCATTTCATCAAACATTTAGCTCGGGTTGAATTATTTATCTGCTTGGTTGTGTGCCTTTGTACAATGCTGCTGCTGTGCTATGGTCAGCTTATTTCATGTTGTTTTGTTGTGTTTATGTCTTTTTACTTGAAAGCTACCTGATAGGCTGTATAAATGGAAAAGCTGCTTGCAACTATTAAAATAAAGTACATAAAATAGAACAACTATCTTACAATGGTTCGCCTACTCCTCTAACCTGTTGCATTGAATACCACAGACCTCAAGAAAAATATAAGGCCACATCCTAAATTATCCTTCTGCTTGCATAAGGGGACTTCAGCATGTGGAAGTTATGGCACAAGGTTTTTGAGAAATCGGAATGGAATCTTGACTTGATCACCAGATTAGACAAGTTGTTGCACATAGAATTGTCAGTACCTTGTTGTGTGATTTCTTTTGCATGAAATTGAGCAACTGCGAATGAAACAGCGGAAAATGTCACCTAATTTCCGCATGCATCCCTGAGGACGTAACCCATGGAGCTGAAGCCCAGAAATGGCCTGAAATACCACCTTCACAAACTGAAAGAGAATTATGTGACTTTTATCTTTAATCAGCATCCACCCCTGTACTCACCTTCAACTTTTCAATTAACATGTTTTGTTCTTTTCAAAAAGTGACAGAATTCACTCTCCTGTGAAGGAGCACACATGACAATGTATCCTTGTCACCTCTGGACTCCAGTGCAGTCATTAGGAATTTGTGAGCTCTGAAGTCATTTCTACAAAGGGCTTCTTTACTGATCAAAGAGGGGCTACAGACTCAAAGGTCAAGGTACTAGAAGTTGGCAGCCACAATTAGCATCTTTGCATTTAATGACGTTTTGTGGAGTAGGAAGGCAATTTTGACCAGGGAAATGACTTTTTCTATCCTTTATAATTTTATTCAGCAGGTTGACATTCTATAAAAATTAGCATTATTTCTCTCTAGTTTTTCCTCTTTGAAGTAGTTATGACACAGATCAATGCATCTCAGTGTATTTCTTTTAAAGACAGTAGCAAAATTAGATACCGGCAGCTAGATATTTTAATTGGTCAAATGGCAATAAATGTGGGTATTCATAGGTTCACTTATTCTCTATGACCTTGATTTAAAATCAGAGGTTAAAATTTCATTCTGGTTCCAGGGACATTCAGACTCTCTGAAATACTGGGTTAGGGTAGCATTCTTATGATACTGGAACGATTAGAGCTCTTTATTGGGTGGCCAGTCACCTTACCCTCGTCCCATGGGAGAGCTTTACATCTTGGGGGGGGGCAGATATGACAGCCCTGCCTGAAGGAGACATGACTCATAGATGTTATGCCACTCACCTTTATTGAGGGAAACAACAGCTCAAGATGCCCCAATAACTGTTTGTCGGCTTTGGTTTCTAGATCTAGATGTTTCATCACCCTAGATCCCATCAGGCACAAGAGACAAGTTGAGGCCCTGCAAGTCGCAGTCCTTTGGGGTCCTGTGCAGGCACCTGCGCAGTCCTGTGCAGGCACCTGTGGTCTGGTGAGGTGGAGAAGCTATGGAGTCAATGTCAGCTTGATCCTCCCAGAGTAGAGTAGAGGAGGGTGTCCTGGTACTCACAATGCTTTTTTTTTTTAAAAAAAAAAAAACACATCACATGCACACATGAGGGAGGGAAGCAATCTTGTGCAGGAGTCTTGTGTCAAGACTAATAGCCACATCTATGTAATTGGGCTATGAAAGGTGACTGAGGTGCACCAAAGGTTCCTGAAAAGTGAAGTGGCCCTGGAGAAGATCCAGCCCATGCTGTTCCTACTTTTGGCGAGAGTGGAATCCCCTGCATGCCACCTGTGGTCTCTGCTGGCTTCTGGGCAATTGGTTCTTGTCTTCCCCCTTCTAGGGCAGAGAGGGCTTCTCTGTAGGCCTGCCAATTCAAATACTCTGCCTCTGCTCTTTCCCTTTCCTGCCTGCCTTTTGAGGGCAAGACCAGCTGATTGGCCCCACCTGTGTCAGCTTCCTTGTGTTGGAAGCCTTTGTTGGCTTCCCTTGTGTTCCACAGCACCGCTGATGACATCATTGGCTGGTTCCAACATAGCACATCGGCAGCGCCAGCTGTACTGGAGTCCCCTATTCCAACATTGCTGGCTGGGCCAGTTCACGGAGCTGCACTAAACTTTGACCACTTTGAATTTCTGGATCAAAAGTAAAACTATCAGTAGGGTAGAAAAATTCCATTCCATCTTCCAAAGACTTAAATTCTGCAAATATTCGCCTTTTTCAATATTCAGCCCTGGCTGTTTTAGTAGCATATTTCCCCATGGTCGCTGTCTCTTCTTTGTAGCCCCTACCTTTGGTTTTTGCTTAATTTCTCATATTATGTGGCAGCCAGTTTGGCTAATTAGGGGAACTCAGATGAAAGTGAGCAGAGGTGCCAGGACATACACACATCTTGAGCAGCAGATATGGCACACTTATAGCAGCAGATATGGGAGATCCGTTGCCATAGGCGCTCTATAGGATTGGGCAGTAAACCTCTGACATATGAGTCAGAGATTGTGCTGTGAATAGGGTGGCAACTCAGTGCAATGTAGCCAGTTAAGTTTTGCCGCTGAGGACAACTGAGAGGAACAATGTAAATTAATAACTGACCGTTTTTGCAAAGAGTGCCCCAAAGTCGGTTGAGATGTGGAACAGTCTTTTTTCTAAACTTTTAACTAGTTCATTATTATTATTTATTGGGCTTATACCCCACTGTTTCCTCCCACATAGGAGGGACCCAAAGCGGCTTTAGATTCAACTCTAGGAAAAATGCACATCTTGGGCTTGGCTCAAGCAGTTGGAAAAGTCTTGAAGCTACATTTACTGGTCGTGATCCGTTTCAGGGAGCAGTCACGATGTATTTGCCCTCTTAGACTGTCACCTCTTCAACATTCGCAACACTATTAAAGAGAAAAGCCAACTGCATAATGATCTTTACTGCTCAATAAGTTAAGTTATGAATTGTGTATTTGCACATTCCCATCATCTCTCCACTCCTCATGTTCGGCAGGCCCCCATTCCACAAGTGATGGGAAAAACAACAACAACACATGTCATAATGGTCTGAGCCTTGAAGAGCTTTAAGGGAAACAAAAAGGAAACAACAACAACAACAACACCACACCAGTATAGGGGGCATAGGCACGGTGCAATTGCAGCACTTTCTGATTATTGTAGTACAAATTGCTTCCCAACGACTGAATCTCCACAATTTAGGATAGGTATAATTCCAAATGCAGCCCCATCTTGACATCATATGTGTGTATTTATAGACATGGACTTTCTGCATTACCCGTGTTGTAAAAGAAAAAAAAAATCCCTCCAGCATATTTGTTTAGAAGACCTCATTCACTAGCATGAATTCCACAGAGTGAGTGTACTTGGTGTATCTAATAGCTGCTTTTCTTTGATATCTTGCATTTGGCGGCTCGACGGGATTAAACACAAACAAAATGAGCACACAGAAAACATGCTGTTTCTTTCTGCGATGTTAATACTATAGCATTGTCCAGAAATCCCACTGCTGTGCTTTTAACTTAATTTTAAAGCCTTCAAAGTGTTATTGGGAGAGAACAGTTAGTTTTGAATCTTTCTCTTGTGGACAGATTCTTTAAGTACAGTTTTGAAAATTTCACTTCGGAGTGAACAAAAGCTCTAGTCAGATGTTATAGTAACCATGAGCTGTGTCTACTGCAATTTCAGTCTGAAAGTGCAGAGGCGCGCGTCGCCACGGTGGGGGTGGTACCATAAGTTGTGTCCCCATTCTAGTCCCCGTTTACAAGCCGGCACGAGGCGGCCCCGCCCCCTCACCGTCAGAGCCATTCCGTGAGGAGAAGGCAGCGGGCAGGAGACTCCCCGCCCACTGCCTTCTCCACAGCTGACCCTAGATAGGATTGGGACATAAGATGCTGGGTGGGAGAGGCAGTCCTATCAGCTGCAGCCTGCAGAAGCACCTCCCTCTCAGTGCCCCAGCCAATAGCAAGTCCCAGGTGTCTGTCCTGCCTTGCCTCATGATGGAATGGGGCAAAACAAGCACTGGGCAATGGGTGGTCTTTCTGTATGAATTGGACTGGTTTTACAAAGATATAGCTGCATGGACATTTCCAAAAATATCAGGTACAATGTGACAAAGAACCTGTTCTGACACCAATCCTGCCAGGTTTCCCCCAAGCGGCATCATGATTATTTACATCTTCAGCATGGTGAGTTGTTCTGGCATTGCGACTATGTGAGCACTGGAAAAGGAGTGTAAAAATGGCCCTCAAAGACAGCATCCTGAGAACTAAAATTGCAGGTCTTGTGTGGAGAAGATTTTTTTTTCCCACAGTTGTCTGTGCTTACTCCTCTGCCTGGGAAAACTTTAGCGGGCAACAGTGCAACCCTATACCTGCTTGCTCAGAAGTAAGTCCCATTGTGTTCAGTGGAGCTTACTCCCAGAAAAGTGCCTATAGGATTGCAGCTTGAGTCACCCATGTGATATTAAGATTGACTAGGCAAATGCTGTTTTGTTCTCAGGATGACTCCTTTGGCAGACTGAGCAAAGATACAGAAGGAAAACATGTTGGAATCACTGTGGAGGGCAAACCGTTGGCATGAAGACCTCATGCTTGTTAGCGCAGTTTAGAAAAACGGCAATGTTTTCAGTTGTCTTCTGTTCAGTTTATTTAACAGAGCTGTTGCCTGTGGATTCTTCCTTTCTTTTATGTCTTGGTTGCAAATAATGGGTCTAAACCAAACACTCTATATTCCCCAATCCAGCATGATCCCATTGAATTGGACAAATTATTTTTTTTCCTCAGAATGTGATGATGCTTTATATGAGGGGTAGCTAACCTTTCAACATGAATGATCCTGGCCCTTTCATGGTTGTATAGGTGAGGGCATTTCAGCAGGTACAGCTGCTTTAGCAGCACCATCAGCAATTGCAGCTGCCAAGATGCTGTCTTCTACACAACTCTTAAGAACGCAGAGGTGCTAATGGTGGAAGGTTGGCCATCGCTGCTTTATACAATCGATCGATCAGGATCACATTCATTTGAAGTTCTGAACATACATGCGATGAATGGGTGTACGAGATCTCTGTCTAATTAGCAGCACAATCCTATCCAACTTACACCACACTGGTGTAACCAGTGGGGGGGAGGGCAGGGCAGGGCAGGGTGGGAGGCTTTGGAGGGGAGGGGAGGGGAGATTTAAATCCCCTTTGAATCCCCTTTGGAGGGGATTTGAATCCCCTTTCTGTTCTGGGGCCTCCCGTTCTCGCTGCACCGCTAGTTACACCGGTGGTGTAAATTGAATTGGATTGCGCTGTAGGAATCCTACAAAAGGCAGGGTCTCCAATTGTTTCTAAAGAGTGTATGAGTTTCTAACAGCCCATTCCAACCCAACTCCTCTCCAAGTCAGGCATAAGTGTGGCCTAAGTGCAGCCTAAGTTAGGCAGAAGTTATGTCTGAGTTAGGTCAGAGGTATGCCTGAGTTAGGCAGGCTGCAGTTTCTGTGGCCCAGCACCACCCCAGGATCCAGGCAACACTTACCTCCCAGGCAGGCAGGCTCTCCAGGCTCGGTGTCTGGCTCGGGCATGTGCAGGCCTGTGTGTCTGCACGTGTCAGCGTCCATCCATGGCAGCTGCTGCAGTGTCGCAAAGGGGCTGACCGCAGGCAGGGGGGTTGCGCCAATCATGTGGTGGACTCAGGGCAGGTGACAGGTGAGCGAGGTGCCCGAACCAGCTGCCACAGGGCACCCTGTGCATCAGCCACCTGCTGCAGGGGAGAGTGGCCGTCCCCCCTCCTGCAGAAGGCGATGCCACCCCCATGCCACGTTGAGGCTGCACGTGGGAGTCATGGGGGGAGCGGGGGCGGGAAGGAGGGGGGTGGGAACGTCACACACAAGGGGGGGGCTCATGAGGTGTGGAACTGCCTCTGACATGACTTGCCCGTGCGCTGCCTGAAGCCCTGGACCTCCAGGGCCGGGGCAATGCCCACAAAGAAGGCATCCCGGCGTGCCTGCTGCTCTGTGCCCCGGCCAAGACCGAGAGATGCCTTGGGCTTGTCTGCTGCGAGCGTGAAGGGCTCACACAGCTCATCACACCCCCAGATGGGGCGACGACGGCGCCTCTCGGCAGGCGCTCTGGCGGGGTGGGGGGTGGCCAGCAGCCATCATCAGGGAGTGGGAGGGGAGGCAGACACACAGGCAGGCAGACAGTGGGTGCTGGGGAGGGGCACGGGTGGGTCAGAGACAGACAGACAGACAACAAGGCTGGTGGGAGAGAGATTCCGAGAGAGGGGTCTGCAGAGACCAATAGGGACACAGGGGTTGCTCCGTAGATGAAGGCAATGCAGAAACAGGCGCCTCTTATGCAGACGGACTGTGGGCGGAAGCGGCTGCATTACGGGCGGACCTTCGACGGAAGCGGCTGCATTACGGGCGGACGCCCTGGCTGGCGAGATCCCCGGTTGCTGAGCGGCTACTACACAGATGCAGCAGCCACAAGCGGCCCCGCTATGGGCTCCGTGGCGCCTGTCACTGTTTGCCTGCCTGAGAGGCCCCCCAACTCCCCCCCCCTCTGTCCCATGGGGGTCTGGCAGCCTCCCTGCTGTGTTCTCCCTGGGAAGGAAGTGGCAGTCCCTTGAAGGGATTCATGCAGGGGCTTCAGTGTTGGGGGCTGTCTGTGTGTGGAGGGCAATGCTTGTGTTACACTGGGCACATATGTTTCAAGGAGGCTCTGCCCGAGGGGCATCTTTATTGTTCTGGAACGTTAGCACAGATGGCCAGGCGAGGCTGCCAGGGGTAGTCACAGCAGCCAATCTGAAAGCAGCAGCAGCAGCAGCAGCAGCACACATGCCCCATGGACCTGGAGACGCAGGCTCTCCCCCTGTGGAACCACAGCCTGCTCCATAGAAAGGGGAGGGACAGCAAGTAGGACAGCCAGGGAGGTGGAGCAGCACCAGCACCAGCAGCTGAGGAGAGTTGCAGGGCTGGCTCTCTGACCTCTGGCAGCAGCAAGGCAGAGGACCGTGGGGCAACCAGACTGCGGGCCGAGGGGTGCTCCCAGGAAGGTAGGTGGTAGTGGACGTTCCTGGGGAGACAAAAAACAAGGGGGTGTTACATGGCAGCTGGTGTGTGGTAGCAATCGCCAGTGAAGACAAGCCAGTGTGTCAGTTGCAAAAGCCTGCAGGGAGAGAAATAACACAGCTGATAGGTGTGACACACATAGCATGGTTTGAGCTGCTTACCCAGGTGTAAGGCGAGCATGATCCTGTAAGGGAAATGGGTCAAAGAGAGAGAAGACAACACATATATTGGGTCACAACCATGGCAATCCTAGCAATACTGACCTGTCAGTTGACCCTGTGGAGAAAAAGGGGGGGGAACAGCTGGTGTCTACAGCTGGTTAACAGCACCACCACACTCGTGGTGTTGTATGCTCACATGACAACAGGAGGCAATCTGACACAATAGTGGTAAAGCGGCATGTATCCTATATATCATAGCAGGCATTGCAGGCAGACATGAGAGGGCACATTGGTAAAGAGGCATATCATGGCAGGCTACGCAGGCAGCTATGAGACAAGACATTGGTAAAGAGGCATATCATGGCAGGCTATGCAGGCAGCTATGAGACAAGACATTGGTAAAGAGGCATATCATGGCAGGCTATGCAGGCAGCTATGAGACAAGACATTGGTATAGAGGCATGTATCCTACCTATATTTCTATATGCAAAGAGGCAGATGTCAGAACACATGTCAGCACAACCCCTGCTCTTACCTGCACTTACCTGCTGGTGTTGTTGCCTGTGGGGGGGGAGAGGCTGGGAGAAAGACATGGGTTAGCAAATGGTAGCATGGAGACAGCTGCCCAGGCACAACTGTAAACAGTTTGGCCAATGCCAGAACAGCCCTCTCTGCCCTTGAGGGGGGAGAGAGGAGAAGAGAAGAG
This sequence comes from Plestiodon gilberti rubricaudatus, assembly GCA_026170595.1. Lineage (NCBI taxonomy): Eukaryota > Metazoa > Chordata > Lepidosauria > Squamata > Scincidae > Plestiodon > Plestiodon gilberti. The sequence goes on along the minus strand of JANXHW010000001.1, from coordinate 249,397,991 downwards.
AGAAGTGGGGTGTTTGTGAATTTTGCCCTCCACTGACAAAGTCCCACTTTGTGGCTTTGGGGGACAGAACCCCACGCCACGTGCTCAGAGAGAGAGAGAGAGAGAGAGACTGGGGGCCTGGGGCTGGGTTTTTGTGGGAAAGAGGCTGGGTGGGGCTGGGTGCTGAAAGGCTCCCTATCTTAGGCATAACTCTGTCGGTTTCCAGACCTAGCAGGCCCAACTCCGTCCTAACTCTGACCTAACTCAGGAGTAGGGTGTTAGAAATTTTCAGGAGAGGGCTGGCTTGGGTAAGGTAAAATGGCTCCTATGGGTCTCCTCGAATTTGCGTCCACCTTTTTGGTCGACCTAAAATTTGTGTCAGCATTTGTGTTGGAGGGGGCGTGTCTGTGCTTGCCAGGGTCTGGAATCCAACGTTAATTGTTTGCCGCCCCCGTTACACCCACGGTCCGCCCATGGTCCGCTCACTTTTAGGTCAACTTTAGGTCTGACTTGTGCTGCTTAGCCCTTGGGTTGGAATGGGCTGTTCTTAGTCCGTCGGTCGTAACTTCGACCTAACTTTGACCTAAATGGTTGCATTCCAGACCTAACTTCGACCTAAATGACTTAGGCTGACTTTAGGTCTGACTTGGGCTGCTTGGCCCTTGAGTTGGAATGGGCTGTCAAGTGTCTAAGCCAGGGGTGGCCAACCTTCCACCATTAGGGCTACTGTGTTCTTAAGAGTTGTGTAGAAGACAGAATCTTGGCAGCTGCAAGTGCTGATGGTGCTGCTAAAGCAGCTGCACCTGCTGAAATGCCCTCATCTATACAACCATTTAAAGGGCCAGCATTAATGTTGAAAGGTTGGCCACCACTGGTCTAAGCATAGCATGTGAAGGTCAGGAGATGGGACGGCACTGCATGTCTGCTGAATATCTGTGAAAAGGGCAATGGTGATCACTGGCTAAGGTCAATTTACAAGAGTCTTGGAGTGCTGGTCAAGGTTCCCCCCTCCTTAGATTAACGATTTACAAAGAAAACATGATTCTCTAAAGACAGCACTGATGACTCCTAAAGAGTGACTAAAGACTGGGTCTCTCAAAAACCCATCTCAAAAGCCTTATTTTCTAGAATTCATTTCACGAAATGTGAAATCTCTGTGCTAGCAAATCATGCATGAATATATTTATAGCAGGAATGCATAAATGCCATTGATTTTTGCATGTGAAGCATCGATTAATAACATGACATCTAACAGTGAAATCAGAAAAGGGAAGAAAATAGTGTTCTCTCAACAACAAAACAAAACCTTGTGTGCATATCCTCTGAGTAAATGCTGAGTAAATAAACTCAGTGTCTGCCACTTTCGTAGACGTTCTTTTTTCCTTTTCTCATGTAGTTCGGACTGGTACACTGAATTTGGCCTGATATTTTAATAGTTCAGTACAGTACTTTCGAATCTTCTCAGCGCAATCCTGTCTAACTTACACCACCAGTGTAACCAGCGGTGCAGCGAGAACGGGAGGCCCCAGAACAGAAAGGGGATTCAAGTTCCCTCCAAAGGGGGATTCAAAGGGGATTTAAATCCCCCCTCCCCTCCAAAGTCTCCCACCCTGCCCTCCCCTGCTGGATACACCGGTGGTGTAAGTTGGATAGGATTGCACTGTTAGAAAAGTAAGGAGACACATGATGGCAGGTTGTTTTTACAACAGCATTTGTATAGTGCTTTTTGAATGTGCAAAACACGTTGCGTGCATCGTCTTGATGTTGTCCTCAAAGTAACTTTGTGACGTGAGTTTATCCCCATATTGCAGCTGGAGAAGTGAGGCTGAGAGGCAGTATGTGAAGGTGTCTCTGGTTTACACTGCAAAGTGTAAACAAAACAAAGCTCCAGGTGCCCCCAAGAGATGGAGCGAGACCCTTCTTGCCACAGTTGCCTTTCTGAAATGCACTGCTGACAAAGAGTGAGGGGAACAAGCAGTAAATCTAATTAATAATGGCTTTTTTTCACCTCTCTCCATCCAAAATGGAATGTTTCTCCTGCTTTATTTTATTAGTCGCACAACACATAATAATGGTTCATTTAACTATGTCAAAACCAATCTTAACTCTCTGCTATTTACTTTCCTTTGTATAAATTTTAATGCATTTTTAATTCCACACCACTGGTTGGTAAACCAACCATTCAAGATATTGCTGCCCTGTAATGTATTTCAGTCATTTCTAATAAACCTGGACCTTAAGAAGATTTATTATTATCTCTGTAAGCTACAAAAATGCATTTGCCGCTTCCTCCAAAGTGGGCATTGCAGATAGTCCATTAATAAGGGATGGATTTTGGAGATACTGGACCAACAGATTCCTGGATGTGCCAGATTCCTTTTAGTATAATTTTGGGATTCTGCCTCATCCTTAATAATAATAATAATAATAATAATAATAATAATAATAATAATAAACAAGTACCCCAGTCCAGGGATGCATGAGATCCATATAATTTTGATGCACTTGCATCTACTCAAAACAGGCTGCCTATAGAACTCATAATGTGGATTTTTATGTACTATATAATACTTTTGTTGGATGAACTCAAAGCCTCCAGTGAAGCCCTGCATTTCTCACACTGTTTTGGGGGATCCTTCCTTCTACCTAGTTATTGGTTGATCCCTTGTTTCTTGGGTAGCCTGGAACTAAGAGGCTGCACCACATGCCAGGTTCCTTGCTTCCACCTCTGCCCCCAATCCAAAGGATTCTGTTGGGAGTAAATTCCCTTGCAGGCTCATAGAATTGGAAGGAACGTACACGATCATTGAGTCCAACCATCTGCCAAAGCAGACAGTCCACAATTACAACTTCCTTGATAGATGGCTACCCAGTCTCAGCTTTAAGACTTCCAACAATGGCGAGTCTCCCACCTGCCAAGTCAGGTGGAGAGTCTACCATCATCCAAAGTAGATGGGGAGTCTACCATATTCAGAGGCAGACTGTTCCATGACTGAACAGTTCTTATGGTCAGTAATTCTTCATAACATTTAAGCAAATTCTCCCTTGCTGAAATTAAATTAAACCCATTTGTCCTGGTCCTACCCCCTGGAGCAAATGAGAACGAATCTGTTCCATCTTCCATATAACAGCTGCTCAGATACCTATAGTTATCATGTCATATCTTAACCATCTCTTCTCCAAACTGAACCTGCCCAAGGTGGACTAGATGGGCCTTTGGCCTGATCCAGCAGGGCCTTTTTATGTTCCCTCCAACCACCTGTGTGGGCTTACCTGCTCCAGCAGGTGTCCATGGGTTCACCGGCACGCAGGAGGCCACACTGGCCACACTACCAGCGGGTTTGCAGTGTAAGTCGGCATAAGCTGCTTTACGACAGTCATAAAGCAGCCTCCGCTGGAGCAACACTAGTTACACTGGTGGGGGAGGGGGATAGGAGTGGACATAATTGGACTTTAAATACAGTCAAAATAAAGCTGCACCTTAGCCCTGAATTGTAATATATTTAACAAAAACAAACAAAAAGCATAGAAAACAAAGATAATCAGGAGCTAGGCTGATATTATATGTGATCGACCAGCTTGGGTGTAGATTTAATCTTCCTCCACAGGCTCTTGCACAAAACTAACAATTCATGAAATTATTAGTTCCCTGGAGCCAAATGAGACTGTACTGCAGTTATTGTTGCTCCAATTTTCCACTTGGTAAGTTGTTCTATGAGTTTGTCTCCAGTCTGGCTTTGCCTACATAATCTAGTTTTTGAATCTGGCGTCTCCATTCAGTCCAAAGTAATAATGTTCTCCATCTTTTGTATTTTATGTAAAAAAGGATCATGATTAGTATTTGTTAATAAACAGTAGGGACACCAATGTAGAAAAATAGCTTCCAAAGGCATGACATTCACCCCCAACTTATAGTTATTATTTGTCTGGTGTGAGACTCAGACTTTGGGAGGCATCACCGGTTCTCCAGTTGAGCCCCTCGCCCCGATCATGTGTTTTGTTGGCTCTGCCTCTGAGGTTTAAGTTTTAGGAGGCCACTTCTGCTGACTCCCCCCCCCCATTCAAAATGTAGTGTGCAGTGCTAGCCCACCACTCCACCTTCTCCAGGTATTGGAATGGTGGGGCAGCAGGAGTCTTTTGGCAGTGCCATTGGATGCAACAATATTATATGAACACACAACTTTAGAAACTATTTCACTCATCAGTCTGAAAAAGAAAATGTTACCATCTTTCCACTAAAAATGTCAATTAAAAAACCCAAGGAGTTTCCTCCTGTTTTGTTACCATCCTCTTTTTCTCCCCTTTTGCTGTAGGGCTCCACCTTGGCACCATTTGGAGGGGGTCATTCAAGAATACACAACTATGCAACCTCACCAGACGTTACCTTCTGAATGTCAGATTTTGGGGTGGCCTCTAATCTCAAACCCTACCAAGACCTCATGTTGCATCCATTTTTTTTAAAAAAAGATCCCAATGCATACAGTAAATGGGGTTGTATCTAGCATGAGCACATTTCCCAATCCACTCCTCCCTACTGCAGCGTTGTGAGCCCGCTCCCCCTCCCCCCTTGGTGGTTACACACTTGCAGCAGCAGCAGCAGCATGTCCGAGAAAGAAGAAAGACCTGACCATGGCTACCCATGGAATCCGTTCCTTTGGAATGCCACCAAAGGAAATTATATTTAGCACAAGACCAACCTAGTTGAATTTCTGACTTCAGTTTTAACAGCTCCTGGTGCTAAGATGAGGAATAAGATCAGAAAGTGAAACTATCCCAATCCAGACAGAAGTACCAGAATAAAAATATGTATGCCACACAAATTTGAAATGTCACACCAATGTCGTGCTGATGATGCGCCAATGTCAGGATGTTGCTTTGTGAATGATGGGTTGTTTCGGGGTTTTCATGGATGTTGTCAGTGTCGTTAGGCAGGGATGCAACCAGCATTACTGGGAGGGCTGCATTGGCATGGTGTTGCCAGGATGAGCTTAGAATATGATGGCCATCATGCCAGCATTTGTGCAACATTGACGTGATGTCCAAACAGGACTGGGCCTTTAGACTTTTTAAAAATGTGTTCACTTTGTCCAAACAGTTCCATAATATTTCAACGTTAAATAACCCCATGTATTGTTAATGACAATTATCCTTAATTTATTTTTAATGAATAATGTAGGTTGTTTATATGAATATTAGATGAAAAAAATAATTTCATTTACTGTCTAGTCTTTCCCTATGTTCAGTCCTGTGCAGTCATGAATCTACAGTGTGCCCCTCCTTTTTTCTGATAAGAGATGAAGAAAGCTCATAAAAATGAATGTCCAGTCCTCATTAAACTGATGAGAACTTCTTTGATCCAATGCATTGAAAGATTATATTTCTAAAGAATGAGTCTAGCAAGAAGAAATCCAGAAATGAATGCAGTGAACTTAAATCAATCAAAGGAACTTAAATATCTCAAGGGCAAGTGGAAATAAAAATGAAGGGGGTGGGGGAAGGCGTCCACCCCAAATGATGACAAATAGGAAAGTCAGTATGACAGGCTTGAGGCATACTTGTCCTGGGAGTCCAGATAACATAATGATTTTCCACATTCTTTAAATCGAAATACACAATATTTCATCCAGATTGTATGTAAGTAGGTTTGTTTACATGTTTTGTACTTGTCTGAAATTTGAAATCCAAAATCTTTCCCTGTTTGCTTGGTGGATGTGTCTCTTGTGTATGTAGCTGAGTAAAAGGAACCTACAAATCATCAAGGCATAAGAAAACTCAGGTGGCAGGTAGGATAAATAATCTTGGCAAACAAGCAGTGAGGGAATAAAGGTACGCCACATCCATCCATCCTCAGAGTATTTCATGCACACGCACATGCGTGCGCGCGAACACACACACGCTTGGCTTGGCGTGGATTGGCCGGGCCTGCAGTGAGAGGGAAACATCTAATATTGATCATTTCTATTTGTCTTGGGATACAAGTCCAAAGTTTTTCAATTATAATATATTTCATGTCTTGTTGTTGCTTGAATCTGCCAACAATTGGATTAACTCGCAGAAAAAGAAAAAGAGGGCTCGGTGGGTAATGCATTGCTTCTTTCTAATGATGAAGAAAACAAGATTTTATCATCCTTTCTGAGTTCTGGGCTACACCAAAGGAGCTTTTCTGTATGCTTAGCTATGATGGAAGGTTGTGGCTGGAAGAAATTATCTGAAACACGATTTTGACAAAGTCTTTCAGGCAAAAAGATAACAGGGTGAGAGAAATGGCAACAGTTCTGAAGTTGTCAGAGATTAACTAAGGATAGACCTTAGAATATTGTATATGTCCTAACCTGTTTCTGAACATGTGAAGAGTGCTATCCTCTTCATACTGATGTGTCATAGCCAGTTTTCATGCATCTAGGTTTAGGAAGAACAAGAGTACTAATGTCCAGACTAGGTGAAAGCTAACACCTAGCTTTGAAAGAGACAATCAACATTTAATGGCCACAGAGAAGGCATGCACTGAGATTACAGTGCTTGCCTTCCCAGTAATGCAGGTTGTCTGCTGCTCTAAATGATCTATAAATAACAGAAAGCACAATCCTGTGTAAGGATACGGCTGGTGGCCCAGGACCACCTGCCAGATCTTGCACCCAGGCTGCCCGTCAACCGGTGGAAGTTATCTTGTTGTCTTGTGCTCCCTGAGGCATCTGGTGGGGCCACTGTGTGATACAGGAAGCTGGACTAGATGGGCTTTTGGCCTGATACAGCAAGGCTCTTCTTATGTTCTTAAATGTGTTCGCCTGGTGCCTTAATATGGTACCAAGAGCTAAGTTTAGCCAATGAGAATAGTAGTAATACCATGAGATTTCCATGCCCAGCTGAAATCTTTGAACACACCTCCATAATGTATATACTTGTTGGCATACAGCCAATATGTCAGTTTTGATTAATCCAAAGCCTGCAAATAACATAAACATTCTAGAAAATGCTTTTATGCAGTTTTAGTATAGGTATGGTTTTAAACCACATTTTAGAGCTTTAAATTCAGATTGTAGACATCTTAGCTGAATTTTAAGTTTAACCTTTAGTGTTTTAGGTGATTTTATCTTTTGACAATGCCCTCAACATGGGAGGGCGAAATGTTAGGACAAACCAACATCGTTGACTGTGGTATTTATACCCAGCAGAATTCTAGACATTTTAACAATTCTGACCATGAAAGCCTTAGCTTGTACATTCCAGATAATGTCAGAATTTTCGTTACCACAGGGTGGTTGAACCATAGCAGAAAGAAGCAGAAGATTCCATAATTAATGTATTCTTGCAGCTGTGAAAGATATACAACCTCTTCTCTGGGCACAATCCTTCGTAACTTTAGAATGGCAGAGCACGCACTCCGCCGTTCTAAAGTGTCGTGAATGTGCCATAAAGCACGTTTGTGACTACTTCAGAGTAAGGGAGGCTGGCACAAGGCCGGCCTCCCTTACTCCTTCACCGGACCAGGACGTGGCTGCCAGTGGAAGGTAAGAGCTCCCACTGGTGGCTGCATGGGCGGTCTGGAGAGCGAGGGAGGGGCCATTGGCCTAGCTGGTCTGGGAGGGGGAGGGGTGGTGTCCACCATATCCCCATCTCCGCTGGACCAGCTAGGCCATTACACGGCCTCCTCTACTTCCGCCAGCTATTTAGCTGGCGGAAATCCAAGGAGGCCTATCAGTCCGGCCCTGGTTTACACCCGGGGAAGGGGACGAGTGTCCCCTTCCCTGAGTTGACGGTTGAAGAAAAGAGCAAACAGAATTATTTGTGGGCTGGAGCACCTCCCTTATGAGGAAAGGCTACAGCGTTTGGGGCTTTTCAGTCTAGAAAAAAGGCTCCTGAGGGGGGACATGATTGAGACGTATAAAATTATGCGTGGGATGGAGAGAGTGGATAGAGGGAAATTCTTCTCCCTCTCACGTGTAATTCATCTGTGGAACTCCTTGCCACAGGATGTGGTGATGGCACCTGGCCTAGATGCCTTTAAAAGGGGTTTGGACCAATTCATGGAGGAAAAGACCATCACAGGTTACAAGCCATAAGCAACCTTCTGGTTTTAGAAGTAGGTTTTCTCTGTGCCAGGTGCAGGGGAGTGGCAGCAGGAAACAAGTTATCTTGTTGCCTGTGTGCTCCCTGAGGCATCTGGTGGGGCCACTGAGTGATACAGGAAGCTGGACTAGATGGGCCTTTGGCCTGATCCAGCAGGGCTCTTCTTATGTTCTTATGTAAAAGGCTTCAGTAAGGGCAGCAATATTATTCTTTTTTTCTTGTTCAACTATCTCCTCGAGCTACTTAGGAAGATCCACACAACCTGCACTAGTACTTGGGGCTGAGTGTGTGTATAGTACCCCCTCTGGGATTGGGGCAATTAGTTGGTATTGTCTATGCCAGTCACCCATGTGCAGCTGATTTCTATGCAAGCTTTCCCAGAAGTCCCACTTGTTCAATGTGGCTTATTCCCAAGTAACAGCCCAATCCTGCCTAAGCATCCGCTGGGCAGCCCAGGCCATGCACTGCCGCAGGCAGGCTCCCGCTCGGTTGAAGGTCTCTTCCTTCTGAGTGTAAAGTGCACTGTGTAAAGTGCACCTTTACCCAGTGTAAAGGGCACTGGGGCCGATTGGCCTCCTCGGATTTCCACCAGCAATTTTGCTGGCGGAAGTCGGGGAGACCGTGTAACGGCTCAGCTTCCTGGCGGAGACCTGGATACGGCCGAGGCCATCCCCCGCCCCTTCCCTGTCTGCTGGGCCGATGGCTGCCCTCTCTTTGCTCCCGAACCAACCCCCCCCCCCATTGGCTGGATCCTTACCTGGGTCCTCCAGCGGGCGGGCATCAGTCCTGTCGGCGGAGCAGGGGAGGTCGACCTTGTGCCGGCCTTCCCTGCTCTCGAGTTGTCGAAAAAGTGCCTTACGGCACTTTTGTGATGTCTTTGGACGGCATATCACTCGTTCCGCCGGCCGCAGTTTGCACAGATTTGCGCTGTAAATGTGGATAGGAATGTAGGCAGTTTTTTCTGGGTGTGTATGTCTCATTCTTCTCTGAAAGTGATTGGTACTGTCAACGCAGAAGCACTGAATGCTTTCACTTGGAAAATCTTCATGTGCAGCAACGAACATGGTTTTCCTTGTTAAAAGTGAACTCTCTGGATCACTGTATTTGTGTGAGTGTAGAAGATATCATAAAATGTGTTCCATATAGAAGTCATAATGCACTCTCCATTGACAGCCACATCAATGGCTGAAAACAGAAGTTTTTTATTTGAACAAAACACAGTTTTCAAAATAGAACTGTCTCTAGGGCATGTGTTTACTCCATATGCTTGCACATGTCAAAAACCCAATAGTTTTGAATCAAACATCCTCTAAAATGATTCACATGTTTGTGAAATTGAATCGATAGGTTCTTTATGTGCCGTGGGCTATGACAGTGCATGTGTTTGATATCAAGCACTGTGCATGATATGTGTGATACCATGCATAGTGTATTTTTTGCTATGCATGGCATGCATAGCAATAAAACATCTGGTTTTATTGCCATAGTCCTTCACTGTTCAATTTCACACATCACTTCCTACCTGCAGCATCACTTACCTGGATGGCACCCGGTGCAGTGGGGACCCAGGACAAATAGTTGAACCGGAAGTAATTAGCGGTGATGGGATGACATCATCTCCTCACCACGAATTACTTCCGGTTTAGTGAAACGAGGGAGAAGAGAAGCGAAAATGAGTGAGTCTGGTGCTCGGCAGTGGCTCCACCTCTGAGCCTGCAGGGAGGGGTGATACCCTTTCTTGGCTTTCCTCAGTGCTGAGTTGCATCTTTGGCTTTGGAAGATGCAACTTGACTTTGCCTAGCTCGGAGGCGGAGCCAAAGCGCTGAGGAAAGCAGAGGAAGGGTGTCACCCCTCGCCAAGTACCAAATAGCCCCATTGCGCAGGCTGGGGGTTTACCCATGGTAAGCGGAAAAATGCCTGCAGGGAGAGGCGACATCCTTGCTTGGCCATTTTTGGCTGCTCCAAATTGCTTTTTTGTGCGACTTGGAGGAGCAGCCAAAGACCGCGTGGCAACTGGGTGGTGTGGCGGCCATGGTGTCACCCAATGCGGCCCGCCCCCTCCCCCCTCCCTAGCGATGCCCATGATTCCTACTAGCAGTATTGGGTATGTGCACAGCCTTTTACCCAACCATCCGTAGGAGATTGCTGAATTTTAATACGCCAACCAGCCCTAATGCTCCTTGCGCTGCTGAATCTGAAAGCATAATAAGCATGGTGATGGCTGGGTTTTGTCCTGCTCTCTTCCCTGGGAACTGGTTTTGCTGAACTGGAAGGATTTTGGGTTCAGGCACTTAAGAAGTTAATGGAACATGCCCGCTTAACCAACATGCCAACTGATTCATTTCAGCCGAAGCGGAGTTAAACAAATGGGGTGAAGGGAAGCTCCACAGAGATTTTGTCAAATGAAAAACCATGCCAAGGTCCTTTGGTTGGATGAATAACATTGCATATAAATAATTGGAGCAATTGATTGCTCTGCATTTAGTTAGCCTATTATTCAATTTATTAAGGATGGAAGAACAACAGCTAACGATAATAAATCCCTGGAGAAGAGGGAGGAGTGGGCAACTCTGGGAATATTTAAGTTCACTTTTGGCTCTCAATTCACACTTCCCAACATGTGCTCAATTCCGTTTAATGACAATGTTCATTTCTCTCCCAATGTTAATGGTGTTGCATTTCATTGCTTTGCAACAAGGTCAATCAATGTCTGGCTTTGTACAGAAAGCATATCAAAGAAATGTAATGTTCTGCAATGTCCTGGTCCCCAAAAACAAGTTGTGTTCACTCCAGCAGGATTTCTTTGGGGCTTTTTGTTTGTTTTGCTTGGGCCACAACAGCACTTTCAGAATTCCTTTACCCAATATCAACTTTGGGGAGGGTGCCTGTAGAGGAGGGTTAGATTGATCTAAAGTTTATGTTGCTGTGAATATTGCATTTTAAGAGAGAGCTTCATGTGGTTCACTGAAAGAACTTGGTCAGTTTTGCTTAGAATACAACAGGAGATCTATGATCCTGCACAATCTTTTCAGCTGTATTGAAACTTTGTGTGTAGATATGGGGCACCAGATGATACTACACATATGCACCTGCTGTGTGCTAAATTTTTCTTACCAACTGAAGAATGGTGTCCATAGCTGGTGGACAGATTCCTGGCCCGCAGGGTTCTTTTGCTCAGCTTTGGCTGGTGCATCAGCTGAAACAATATCTGAGTCAGTCGGATCTGGTTAGAGTGGTCAGTGCCCTAGTGACATCTCATTTAGATTACTGTAATACTCTCTGCATGGGGCTACCCTAAAAACGGTTTGGAAGCTGCAGTTAGTGCAGAATGGTGGTGACCCGGTTGGTCAGTGGGCTGATCCTGCCTTATCATTGCTCCGGTGGCTACACTGGCTGCCCATTCCATTCCAAGCCCGATTCAAGTTGTGGTGATGACCTTTAAAGCCCTATATGGCATAGGACCAGGATACCTCAAGGACCGCCTTCTCCCATATAATCCTGCATGTATCCTACAATCATCAGATAGGGCTCTGCTTAGGATACCACCACCATCCAGAGCCAAGGGGATAGCGGCAAGGTGCAGGGCCTTTTCTGTTGTGGCACTATGTCTCTGGAACCAGCTACCGGAATATCTGAGAACAGCCCTCTCCATATATGGTTTCCAGATGGGTTTAAAATGTATTTGTTTTGTATGACTTTTGAGAAGGGAGGAAGAACCTTCTAGGGACCCTTTTTATCTTTTGTCTCTGTTTTTATGCCATTGCTTTTATGTTGTTGCTGTTTTTATATTTTTCTTGGTATCATTTTAATCTTGTATTATTTTTAATGTTTTATTCATATGTTTTTATTGCATTGTTTTTATTTTTTTATTGTGCTCTGCCTTGAGCATAGGAAAGGTGGTATAGAAATTTTGTAAATAAATAAATTGACAGGATTATATAGATGTCCAAGCTACCAAAGTGGAGGGGAACAGTCACCTTGGGGTAGTTTGGTCTACTGTATGGACTAAGACAAGTGGTTACATCAACATCATGGTACATTATCACTTGGTAAACATCTGCCATATTGCACCATGGCAGCCATATAGCTCCATACTAATGTAACTATATGTAAACAGTGCACCAGCTGTCCAGTCCTTTCTGATCCAAATGTTTTATATAAGTCCTTCAGGGCGCAATCCTATCCAACTTTTGCCACCATCTGAGCTCTACTCAGTCCTATCCAACTTATGCCACTGGTGTAACCCAGCGGTGCAGTGAGAACGGGAGGCCCCAGAACGGAAAGGGGATTCAAATCCCCTTTGAATTCCCCTTTTGGAGGGGATTTGAATCCCCTTTCCATTCTGGGGCCTCCCGTTCTCGCTGCACCGCTGGGTTACACCAGTGGCATAAATTGGATAGGATTGAGCAAAGCTCAGCTGGTGGCATAAGTTGGATAGAATTTCGTTGTCAGTTCATTCTCTAGTCAGTGAAAGATGTGGAATCCGGCTCGGTTCTTCCCAGTGCTGAAATTATAGCGGGAGCAAAGTGTCAACCTTTTGTGACAGCTACTGTATTTAGAGTCAGGCCAGCAGGTGGCGCAGTGGGTTAAACCGCTGAACCATAAGCTGTTGATCGAAAGGTCGGCAGTTCGATTCCCGCGATGGGGTGAGCGCTCGTTGCTTGGCCAGCTCCTGCCAACCTAGCAGTTCCAAAGCATGTCAATGCGAGTAGATAAATAGGTACTGCTTGCGGGAAGGTAAACAGTGCTCCGTGTGCCAGCCGCATGCTACACGCTGTGGCAAGGAGAGTCATGCCAGCCACATGACCACGGAGGCATCTTCGGACAACACTGGCTCTTCGGCTTTGAAATGGGGATGAGCACCACACCCTCGAGTCGGACACGACTAGACTTAATTGTCAGGGGTCACCTTTACCTTTACTGTATTTAGAAGGCTATAGTAGGGTTCTCCTCTCTTGATTGTGCAGATCCCCATATTGAGTACAGAAACCTGTTTCTGCACCTGGATGGATCACCCTTGAATGTAGTGACTCTGCTCTGTTGTTCACAGGAAGCTGCCTTTTACTGAGTCAGTCCACTGGTCCATCTCAGTACTGTTGACACTGGCAACAACCTTTCCCATTTTCTGTCAGGGGTCTTACCCAGTCCTACCTGAGAGAATGTCTGCCAGCCAGGAAAGGGCATACAATTCCCCTGGGGAGTCTATCATCATTCTGTGTCAATAAAAAGTCAAACTTTCTGGAGAAGCTGGGAAATAAAGTTTGGGGTTTCATTTCTGACATGAAGCGTACACTTGAATTTCTTGCTGTCTCTGCTTGTTCAAGTTCCTGTTCTCTCTTTACAAAAGCGGGAGTGTTAATGGCATAGTCTAACCAAATTTCATTTCTGATTACCTTATTCAGTCTATTGAAATTCCCCCTGCAGTTTCAGTTGAATTATATTAAATTATTCTTTTCTACCTTCTAGTCTTGTCACAAACTACTGATATAATCATAATGGGTGATGCATCCCATAGGAGCTCACTCAGTTGAAATCCATGTATGTTTCTGGGACCTTAAAAGATCACTTCTTCTTTCAGGAGATCAAATCTTTTTTAGAGACATTTGTTCAATAAGAACCTTTACATGATTAAATTAAATTATCCCTGGATATACCCGACTGGAGCCCAGCCTGGCAGTGTGTGCTAGGTGAACACATGGTACATGTGAGGACACATGCTGGAATCAAAGACTGCATTTGAGTGGGCAGGTTGCGATTGTAAAGTCTACATTGGCCCAGCTCTTAAAGTCCCTGCCTCATCACTGATGGGAAAACCATTTCTCTGGTCTGCTTACAATGCAAACATTACAGCAGTCTAAAGGCTGATCTACACCAACTCCGGTTGTGTTGCGTTTGCGTTTGGAGGCTCGTGAGCGTAGGGGACAGGACGCCCTGCCCTGAAACGCTGCCCTGGGCTCCACTAGTTGCTTCAACACACTTGTCCCTCCTGAGTGTCCCTCCTTGTAATAATGCTCAATGCTGATTGGCTGAAACACATGTGCTCTGATTGGCTGAAAGCCCCCTCTCATCCCATTGGTCAAACAGTTTGCTCCATGCCCTGCTCTCTCTCAGTCATGAGCATTGTCCACAACCGATCGCAACGGAACTCAGGAGAGCACAGCTCCCCTGCGTTCCATGGCAACCGGTAAAAAAGGAAGCCACACCGCTCCACACATGCTGCACGCGCCCGGGACGCTCCAGGTTACATGTGGTGTAGATCAGCCTTAAGCTAACCAGAAGTATCATGAACAAGGAAACTGAGGAACAGCTTGTTCGCACCACACCTTTCCTGGGAGTAAGCCTCATTGAACACAAGGGGACTTACTTCTGAGTAGGTATGCGTAGGGTTGTGTTACATGGAGAAGTGTGTCTCCCTGCTTAGGGAAAACAAGGTACTATGAGTCCAGATCCTCCTCTCTCTAGCTCTTAGCTGTCCGGAAGGGAAGGGAAGGAGGTTTCCTCCTTCCTCCCCTTCCCCATATTCACAGAGCAAATGATCAAGCAAAAGTCACATATCTTTCTCTCCTACCACAAGCAAAGGGGAGGGGTGGCCTTTAAAGCTGAAAGCATGGGAAAGATGAGCTCTGCCAAGAGACAGGCTAGGGTGCCATCTCAGCTCCTCAGTTTCCAACCATATGGGTAAAAGACCCCAAACTCACAGATTAAGAAGTGGAAAAGGCTTATGGATAAGAAAATCCATGTGACTTTTGCATTTAAATATGCGCTACATCTGTGGGAAATGCTGATTTCCACATGTATGTTTGTTCTTGGCCTTAGGGTGACTATGCCACTTTTAGTGGGTGGTTTCCTACAAGATCTTGCTTCCCCCCCCCCTTTCTAGGTTGGTCATAACTAAGCTGTTGCTACATTTGGATCCCAGATTCACAGTGGCAGATACAGAATTTGATTCCAGAAACTAAAATCATGGGTATTTGTTGCATCTTTTCTGTATGTATATGGGTGACTAATCAGTGCTTTATTCTAACATCAGATTGAGCATGTTTGTCCCTGTGGTAGTGAGCTAGGAGTCTGGTACATTTGGTAAAGCTTGTGAGCTTGTGGCTTTGGGTTCATAACTGTCAGTACACCTGGATAATGGATAAGGCTGCCTGTGTCAAAATCCATACTGATCTGATCACCACTTTGAAGCATGTTCGCTCTGTGTGATACAAAGTTTGTATAGAGGCAGCCTATGTTGGATCTGTTCTGTTGCATGAAAACACAAGGGTAGTGTAGTTTTTAAGTAACAGCGTATTACCTAATATATTACAGTGTGAAGCATTTTAAAGTATGCAAAAAAACAATGTCTATATTAAATTGGTGGGTTGTGTAGCACCTTTACATTCACATGTAGCCCATAAATGCTCCCTCCTCTCACCCTATCCTCCTGTGTTAGCACAGAGGTCTTGGGATGCAGTGGCTGAACCTATCAAAGTTGACTGAATGCTTGAATGCCTTATCAGGTCAACTTGAAAAAGGGCTGTCCATCTTCCTTCAGATTTTATGAGCTGAATATTTTTGATAGTTTCATTTATATTTCATTACTGAGCAAACCAAATGAATCGACAGAGAAAGCAATCAACGCACAATGCGCCCGCTGGAACCTCTAATGTAAAACGCTGGCTGCTTTTGTAAACATTGCCAATTACCCAAGGAGGTACTCAAAAGAGAAGCAATTGCCTTTTTCAAAATAAGAAAAAGGGCACCGTGGACTACATCCCACATAGCAGTTAGTGGATATGGAATGGGTACAGTTTCCTAGAACATATTAGAAATCAGTCATTCTGGTCATGGGTTACGTTTTTAATGAACAATAGACAACTTCACTCTACATTATATAATAGCTTACCACAATAATCTCACTGTTTTACAGTGTATATGCTTACAGTACATTTGTCTCCATACTCAATTCTACTCAATTATGATAGTTTAGTTGACATTTGCTCCTGATGACGAATTTGGAGTGAAAATGAGGAGTCCAGAGATGAAACAAGGCAAAGACGGCTGTGCACAGTTGGAAGAGGACTATTAAGTCTAAGTAATATAACATGAGCAAGAGTATTGCTGCAACCGATTCCCAGAAAGATAATTTATGGTCACCCCACATATACACACAAGGTTTTTTTTTTTGCACATCACATCAGAAGTGTGTGTGTGTGTGTGTGTGTGTGTGTGTGTGTGTGTGTGTGTGTGTGTGTGTGTTAAAAACAGCATTATTTGAAAGCAAATACATGTGGGGGAGAGAACTTTCTGAATGTTTTCTAGAGCGTTTGCAAAATGGTCAAGACCATTCGACTTAATCTATGGTTGAATACAATCCAGAGCAACTTGTTTAATACAGTGGGCCGAATAAGTGATGACCAGAAATAAGCACTTTTTTCTCACTTGGGAACTCATTAGCTGCAAACAACAGAAGAGAAAATACGCAAATCTTGATCATATTTTCAAGATATGGGAGAGCCCAATTATCACACGGGCCACCCTTTCAGCAGCACTGCTTCTGCCGAGGCATCACTTCACAGCTCAGCACCTCTGCAAAGTGATGCCTAGGTAGAAGCAGTGCTGCTGAAAGGGCAGTCAGCAGGATAATTAGGCTCCCTTAGTGGATCTGCAGCTTCTCCCTTTCTCACCCCTCTTGGTCTGCCTCTTTCCCTGTACCATTCCTGAGGCCTCCTTCCATCTCTCCCTCCCAGCGCCTTGGCAGAAGTGGTGCTGGGTGAGCTCAATTATCACATGGGCCCCCTTTCAGCAGACACCTCAGTGGAAGCTGCGTCGCTGAAAGGGTGGCCTACATAATAATTGGACTCTCCCAGTGCCACCGTTTCAGCAGTGCTGCTTGTGCTGATGCGTCACTTCAAAGCTGAGCAGCTGATGGTGGTGCTAGGAGAGTCCAACTATCAAAAGGGCCAGATAAAGAGCTTCCGCAGGTCACATCTTTGACATCCCTGATATAGAAATTGACATAATAGAAGGACGGAAGGGAATGACAGCCCAGGGAAGCATATGCACTTTTTTTCAGTTTTACATATAAGCTTAGTTACAGAACTAAGCCCAGTGTGTGTGTGTGTGGGTGTGTGGGTGTGTGTGTGGGTGTGTGGGTGTGGGTGTGGGTGTGGGTGTGGGTGTGGTCCCAGAGGTCTCCTCCAGGCAAGGGAACATTTGTTCACTTGCCTGAGGGTAAACCTTCACTGCCCTGATGGATCTACTCAGATCTGTGCCAGCTACTTTATGGATCGAGGCCAGGAAGGGGGATAAGTCCACTTCCAGTTTTCACCAAAAACTGGAAGTGGGCTTTGTAATGCAATTGCTGCTGTTTAGAGCGTTGAGGAGGCCTGTGGAGGCAGCAGCCCCCCCCCTTGGAACCTTCGGGGAGCTAGCAGGACAACCAGGTATGTTAAAAAAACATTTTGGGGTCGGCGACGGGAGTGATCCTGGTTCTGGCTGGCCACCTCCTTTAAAGGTAAATCGGACACTTCCGGTAAAAGTGGTGGGTCGTGACCCATCACTTCGAGAACCCCTGGCCTAGAGGATCCATTGGGCCCTTTACAGCATTATGACTCATTGAACAAATGCATGCTACCTAACAGTGCTGTAAAGTACAATTCCAGCACTGCATTACGGGGTCCCATCTTGTTGTCTAAGTTAATACCATTGCCTGGTGTCTTGATTTGAAATGACTGATGGAAGATGTTCTTTTTTTAATAGCCCATTTGTATCTTTGGCATCTCCTTCATCTTTATAAGCTCCTTCATCTCAAACCGTTTAGACTATAATGGGTATTATTCATTTATAGATTTATTGCAGGGCTATTTCATCCTGAAGGGTCTCAGAGCCTTTGACAGTCCTGCACATATGCATTGGAAATTCATTGAACTAGAACCAAACTCCTTGGAATTCAGAAAGTTTGTTTTGTCCATAGCCCTAAATCTGAGTCTTTTTTCCAGTTGGCTTGCAGCCAAAGTATCAAAAGGACCAACATAATTGGCTAGATATCCTCAGAGCTACAATTTGTATTCAGTTACTGCTTTTTTCAGCAGTCTAAACAAGATCATATTTATGGATCATTTCATTCATAAGTGAAATATAACTTCCTCTTAGAGATGTATAAGTGTCCAATGTTTGCCCCTAAAGGGGCTGAGCTCTTGCATGCATTCCAATCAAACACTTGCAAAAGTGTTTCCAAAATAAGCGCTGAATAGCAATATAGTTTTGTGTAGCAGTCAAATCCCCCTGATGCAAAATAGTTTTACCTTTTGGAGCTGGGGAACATGATGGGTAATGGTGGAGGAAGAGGAGACAGTGGGAGCTCCCAGGACCTCATCAATATGGCCTTTCTTGCTTGGGAGTCAGACTACCATTCCCATAACCCTAGGTGAGAAAGTGCTATTATTTGCATCATTTTCTGTACATCATTTTCATAACTTCCTCTACAAAGGCAAAAAAAAAAAAGTGATTATATGGCATGAAGAGATGAGGTTCCAGAATGGAAAAAAAGAGCTGACACAGCAGTCCTTGAACAGATGAGGTGCTTGGTGCAGCACCAGCAGGTAAATGAATGAACAAGAGACCTACACACAGGGCCTGACATATGAATGAAAAACACAAAGGTATGTTCTGCGACCCAGTTTTTATACACTAAACCAGGGGTTCTCAACCTGTGGTATGAGTACCCCTAGGGGTACTCAGACCAACGGCAGGGGGTATGCCAGAGCCTACCCCTTATCAACATCAATCAGTAGTTAATTACTTGTTAATTATAACTTAAATGCAATCCTGTCTGTCTGTCTGTCTGTCTGTCTGTCTGTCTGTCTCTCTCTCTCTCTCTCTCTCACACACACACACACAAGTTAAGTAAGACATTTTTTCACATTTAAAATTGTTAATTAATTAGATTAATCCAATTAATTAGCAATTAATTAGCAGGGGGTACTTCAGAAAATTGGACCGTGATAGGGGGTACTGCCTCATGTGCCCTTATGAGATTTGGGCGCCGCCATCTTGGATCTCGTGAGATTTTGCGAGATCCAAGACGGCTGCCAACAGGAAAAAGGTACTTTTTAAATTTTCAAAGTGGCGGTGGCAGAGGCTTCATCCAGGCCCAGAAAGCCCGGGATGGAACCGGGACCGGATCCCGGGACTGTCCCGGAAAACTGGTAAGCCTAGATTTAGCCATGGAGTTGGTGAGGAAAGCTAGGGTTAGGGACCCTTATTTTCTGTTGCTAATGACTTTGTTTATTCCAAGCCAGGAAGTCCCCAGGACATGGCTGTTGTTTACAGATTCAAATTGGCTGTGCAAGCAAGGTGCAGCCAGTCATGGAATTTTCCTAAAAGAAAAGCAAGGCTTCTCTTAAGTCAGCCAGCCAGTCAGATTTTTTTTTTTAGGGGGGGGGGAGTGATTGCTCTGATGGGCCACAATTGTGGCCTTCCTTGAGACTTGTGGGAACTGAGGCCTCTTGTTATCAGCCCAGTTCAAATGCCACAAGACTGGCCTTGGTTATGCTGTTCTGGCAGGCATCGAATACCACATACACATGTAAACCAAGTACAAATAGGGTGCTTTTCAGGCAATAGGTCTGCCCTTCCTCTTCAAATTTCAAAGTCCCACGTCTGAGCATTTCCTAAGACCCACTGCCCAGTGAAATTGTTTAAATTACAGTCTTTTCAGTTCTCATTTTTGGCACTAGCCGCTTTTAATGTATCTGTCTCCCCACAACACCCATGTGTGAAGAAACCACCATGGCTTCTGTAAGGTAGGAGCACATAGCATTTTAATAGTCAGCTCTTTTGGGATTCAAAGCTCTTACTGCAGCATCTAGCTCACATTATTTAAAATGGAAATTGCCTTTATTAAAAATAACTGGTTTCCTTCAGTGCATCTGTTTCTATGCGACAGCAAAGGTAATACTTGCAATATATGACCCATTTGGAAATGCTATAACTCAGGTAGAATACCCTCCTGGGAATCATATGTATGCCTCCTGCTGCAGCTCTTTGTTCTTTATGCATGTCAAGTTGTTGAATGAGCTTTGGATAACCCTAGAGCGCCCGCCTCTAAATCCTTTAAAAAAACCCTCTGATTAGCGAAGCAGTCAGACGTATTTGATTCTACCAAGCTAAGGATGCAGGGGCATGTGTAGTTTACGGTTCCTCTTAAGCTAGACTTTGGATCACAGTGAGGTTTTTATTTCACTAAGATCTCAAAACTCATTGGGGACAAATTTCATTATGTTTCACAATGCAAATAGCAGCTGTGGGCAGGGGCAGGAAGGGATCAGGATTGGAACTGTGGGTGAGAGGAATTATTTTATATACCTTTTCCCTCTATACCACATCCTGTCAACCCCCCCTCCCCCCAGTCACTTGAAAACCTGCACACAGGACTGAGCGATGATTAATGTAACAGTTGCTTTAGCCCTAATAACAGGACTTTTTTTTCCTCATATCCTAACAATAAGATTAAGGGCCCAACCCTATGGGTGACTTCCACAGAACGCGGAACAAGCGTTCTGTCAGTGGAATGCCCTCTTTCTCAGTGCTGTAGACACAGCAACAACACGCACAATGAGGCCACCAGTGCAAGTGACTGGAGACTGTGCGTGTGTGCCACCAGAGTGCCCAGGCACCACCGGAGGAGGTGCAGTGGGCGGGGAGGGGGATTAACGGGGCATATTGGGGGAGGAACCATTGGGGGAGGGGTGGTCATGCATGCCAGATTTTATCCCTCATTTTTCAGCCCACTTCACCCCCTGGTCCTCCTCGGACTTATGCCAGCTATGCAGCTAGCGTAGGTCCGAGGTGACTCATAGGCCATCAGGGGGCCTACGCAGAGGTAAGGGAAAAAAATTCCCTGATCACCCAACCCACCATACGATGGTGGCGCACACCTCCATGGCACAGCTGCATGCTTCAGCATGGCGGACAATAGGATTGGGCAATTAGCTTCGGCTGCAATCCTAGACAGACTTTCCTGAGAGTAAGCTCCATTGAACACAATGGGACTTACTGCTGAGTAGCTATGCATAGCATTGTGCTGCTAGCTATTCTGACTATCTTCATCAGCTGTGGCTTGGAAGCATGGCTAGGGTCAGAGACATTAGTCATTGGCAGCAACAAATGAAGTTCAGTTAGAGTGAAGCTACATGCTATGTGAAATCAGGACCAATTGGGGGGGGGCAGGAGAGACATTTGGAGTGGGCCTCAAGCTCAACAGAGGCCACAGATTAAAATACTTGTGAAAAAAAACTTTCTTTTTTGCATCCCTACCAGAGCAAGATGTGACACACTCTCAAATGTTTTATTTTTTATTATGCGAGGAGCCTCCAAATCGGGGAAGTTCTGGACCTAACTGGGCCTGTGTTTAATGCATGTTTCGGCCCCTCAATTTTTTTTTTTTGAAAAAACAAAATAGTATGTGTGTGCATGGGGGAGAACCCATGGTGAAACTGCAGAGGTTGTAGAGCATTTTTCATTCTTTGCCCCTACTGTGGTTCTGATAAGAATTGTTGTGTGTGTGTGTCCCCCCCCCCCCACTTTTTTCCATAGAAAAAAAGCTTCCACTGAACACCAATGGACATTTTTCCCCTGCAGTGGGGGAAACCAGGAATTTAATCTCTATTTGGAACCACAGTGGGGGCAAAGAATTAGTGATCTACCTACCATGGTTTCTTCACATTTTGGTCCAGCCCCCCAGTGTGCTATTTTGTTTAAAAGAAAGGAAAGTAAGGGACAAAACCAGGCATTCACTGTAACGTATCATTTGCCCTTAACTTCTGTTTTGTGACTCAGTTCTTATATGCAAATATAATGTCTACACTTAAATGTCTACACGTAAATGTCAGTTAAGGCAATTCAATGCTCTTCATTCTTGACTTGCCCAGCCTGGCCCTGTTTGAAATACAAATGACTATCATCTCTGTTATGCAGATATTTATATGTATTAAAAAAAATTCATAGGGCTGTGCTTGATTTCACAGCCAGATGTCAAGTGCCTGCGTGGAAGCAATGGCTCATCGTTGTATCCTTGTGTGCTGCCATAAGAGCCCCTAATCAAATTCTGACAATTTGCCCTGATCTGGAAAGTTCAGATTTTGGGACTGGAGGGACAGTGCTGATCCCATGTGTTTCAAACCCTTCGTGACAGCTGCAGTGTGTGATTCATGGAAAGTCCACATTACCCTGTCAAATGAATCATATCATTATGACTTTGATGCTACACCTCCCTTGGCCACCCTCTCATTCCATCGATCCAATGTCTAATCATTCCAATGGTGCAGCGGTGAGAGCTCTTTCAGTAACTCTTCACACAAGCAAGGAAATGGCTTTCCTCACCAGGCCCTTTGAGATGGATATGAAACGGTTGTTTTCATTGCATTCTAGGTTATTTCAAGGGCTCAGGTGTTGCGCACGTAACCAGTGACTAGGCAATTAATTAATTATAAGATTTTAATGGAGGAGGGCAGTGCAATGCTCTCTACTCACACAGGGTTATTGAAGATTTCTTTTTAAATTCTGCTTTTTGCTGTGGAGTCACGCTCATTCAGATATGTTTGCAAAAAAAGAAAAAAGCAGTACAGAGTGAATCACTTTTCTATCAAGCCAAGGTTGGCAAAGGTTGCTTAAAAGGTATACGCTTCCTTCTGTTTGCCAACAAACAGCCTGCAACCTTCAGACATGCAATCTACAGTTAGAGCATTTGTGGCAAATAGATAATGCCAAAGTAACTACTCTCGCTGGGGGGGGGGGGTTAGTTCTTTTTTACTCAGTACAACGAATTGCCTGCCTTTACTAGACATCTAATGGTTCCATTGAGATGTGTCACCTGGTTACTCTTTGTATTTCTTTCCTGTATGCTTTTCCCCCGCTAAGCATACAAGAAACATGCATGTGCACACACATGTATGTGGTTCTGGGTGCCTGCTAGGAGAGCATGGCCCAGGCCAGTAACACGATCATTGACAGAACAGACAGCAAGAACTCTCAGTCTGCAGACGAAGAGGAAGGCTACACTTTTGATTAGCAGAGCAATCAACCCCTGCTACTATATTAGGCTCAGAAGTGTCAGGCGCCCTCCTGGCGCGTGGGGGCGGGGCCTGTGTCGCGTGACATTGACATGCCCCTCGCGTCACGTCGACGCCCCCCGCCCGTTTTCCGCTCATTTCTGAGCGTAACGGGCTCCAGGGAGGGTGGGTGGGTGGGCCGACACTACATCAGTAACTGCCCCGCCCGCCGCCTGGTTCGAGTGAACCACGCGCTCCACCGTGGTTACACCTCTGATTAGGCTGGCTCAGATGCAGCTCTACCTGCTCCAAAATATATTTGCTGGCACAGCACATTTGACTAGGTTTACCAGAGTCCCGGAACTCGCCGGGACAGTCCCGGTTTGGCGGCCGCCATCCCGGGCGGGCTCAACTGTCCCAGCCTTTCCCAGCCTGCCGGCTACATTGCAACGGGCCAGGACTCTTCTGAGCCTGGCTGGTGCATTCTGCTCAGCCAGGGCTCCTTGCGCGCCTGCGTAAGCAAAGCACAGCGCACAACACCTCTCTCCCAGGCATTGGGCACTGCACAACGATTGCAGAGGTGCACGAGGAGCCCTGGTCAGGTGGAATGCACCCAGCCAGGCTCTAGTCCTGCCCTGCCATGATGAAGCCGGCAGGCTGGGATGAAGAAGTGGCGGCAGTAGTGGTGGCAGCGGCGCAGCAGGAAGGAGGCAAAAAAGGCAACCAAGGGAAAGCGGCATAAGCAGGGGAAATTAATAAATAATTAAAAAATAATTAAAATATTAAAACAAATTATTTGTGCTTCAGTTACCTGATTGAATTTACAATGAGGTGAGGGAAGCTGGGTGAGGGAAACTGAGGTTGAAGGTACTTCTTTTGTGATCAATAATGATTTTGTTTACTTCACGGTCAGGAAGCTCCCAGGATGTGGCTTTGCTTACTGGTTTAAATTTCCCGCCCAGGCAAGGTGTAGCTGGTCATGGCATTTTCCAAAAGGCCTGTGGGACCTGATGCTTCCTTTCCATCAGCCCAAGCACAGGGATACAAGACTGGTCTGCTTCATGCTCGCCTGGTATGCACCCAGCTTCATGACCATGTGTATACCAACATGTCAGGCAACAACAAGAAGCACATAAATCAAGATCCCTTATTTTTAAGTGGATTTTTTAATGAAAAGAAAAGAAAAGAACACAACACATGGTGAAGCAGAATGTTATGAACGAATCAGTCCTTTATGATTGATTTTAATGGTGGTGGTGAAGGAAGCAATGACTTGTGCATTCATATCACTGTTGATGGAATCACTTTCATGGATAATGAAGGGCGTAGGAGTAGGGAAGAACTGATGAATTGTAGCGGATATTAATATTGGAAAAATGGTAGATTTACATAGAATTATGTAACTAGAAGGGGCCTAAAAACTATTGCATACATGTATCCTCCTTCAGGTTTTACTGGATGAGACTGATTATCTGGTCCTATTCCCATCTTGTTTTAGACTTAGTTTTGGAACAGAAATGGCCTTGGACACCCTAGTGGATGACCTGCAGTGGGGAATAGACAGGGAGAGTGTAACTCTGTTGATCTTTGGGATCACTCAGTGATTCTTGATGTCATCAACCATGGTATCCTTCTGGGCTGCCTGGCATGAGTGGCACTGTATTCAGGTAACCCACTCATTGCTTGAGGGCAAGGTTGAGGAGGTAGTTCTGGGCAGAGGCATCGCTGGAGCGCGGTGGGAAGGGCGGACCGCCTGGGGGCGACGCACGCAATGGGTGACGCGCGGTTGCGCGCGTGCACCCGCGCGCCGTGCGCAGGCGATCCGCCCTTCCCACCGCGCTCCAGCGACGCCTCGGAGGAGGCCTCGGAGCATCCGCCCTCAGCGGAGCTCTAAGGCCTTCTGAGGGAAGCCGATGCACGACGTCCTATTTAGAAGGTTTAGCGCATGCGCAGAACATTTGAGGGCAAATTTGCCCTCAGAAACGTACTGCGCATGCGCGAAACCTTATAAATATGACGTCACGCATCGGGCCTCCGTCAGAAGGCCTTGGAGCTCCGCCGAGGGCGGACGCTCCAAGGCCTCCTCCTGCCCAAGACATCCTTGCCAGCCGGCTGTCGGGCGGCACGGGGGTCATTAGGGCGGCGCGCACGCCCTAGTGACGCCGCTGGTCCTGGGGAACTTCTGCTCTACTCCCTGGCCTTTAGCTCTAGGATTGTTGTAATACTGCATACTTACTTAAGAAAAAATATTGCAGTTTTATTCTCTGATCTGTGGATTGCCTTGCCTCTGTGGCAAGCAAGGTGGGATATAAATGTTTAACTTAATTAGAAGAAGAAGAAGAAAAAGAAGAAGAGGAGGAGGAAGAAGAGGCAGTGGCGGCTTAGGATCCATCCAGCTGTAAAAAAAATCTGCTACTCTTCTGAAGCAACTCCAATCCCAAGCATGTATATGCTCTTGAACATTGAGGCAGGGACAGAGGAGGAAAGGCTAGAGGCAGGGCCATGTTGTAGTACTCTGTTCTTGTCTCATTTGCAAGCATCTCTTGGGCATTTGGTTGGCCAGAACTGTAAGGGACACCAATCTACATGGATAATTTGCCTAATCCAGCATGTCTGTTGACCACAGTACCCAATAAATTATGGTTGTAGCACAACCTTATCGTGCCTGTTCTGAAGTAGGCCTTGCTGCATTCAATGGGATTTACGCACAGGTAAGTGTATATGATTGCATCCAAAGAGCTCAATCCTATTGCCCCCCCCCCCCCCGCTGGTGCAGCCGTGCCAAAAACTGGTGCGCTGTAACTGCGGTGTCAGGGGGGGGGGTCGGGAAGCTTCAGAGGTGAAAAGGGTTCCCGACCCACAATGGATCTCCTCACACTTGTGCTAGTGATTTCGCTAGCGTAAGTCCAAAGAGAGAAAGGCGGTGGAGAGGTGCAGGAAAGGGGGATAGGATCTGGCACACGCCATCACCACCAGATCCACCCCTCCTGTGGGCTCCATGCCCCCTGCTACACCCCTTCCCCACCCAGTTTAGCCCCTACCCCATTCCACCCTCCCGCCTCTCCCACTGACGTACCTGCTCTAGTGGGTGGCAGGAGAGCCGATGATGGCAGTGGGAAGGTGCCGGCCTTCCCGCTGGTGTCCCAGCAGCGTGCTACTGCGTGCACTGCTGGAAAGCACTTTCCGGCACTTTTGCAGCAGTTAGTGCTGGCGGAATATTGGGCTGTTAGTTTATAACAGATGTATCATTTGTTTGTTAAAAATTATATCCTGCCTTTCTCCAGAAAGGACTCAAGGCAATTCAACAACCGTGTTTAAATAGTGTTATTAAACAGACAATAATGCTTAAAACAGCAATAAAGCCAGTAGCAACATGCACAATTAAAAAGGTACCAAAATGAAGAAAAGAATAGCACACCAACCCAATAGTTAAAAAACAATTTTAATCAATGTTATAATTTAATCATTGAGTAAACCTGATACTATCTTTGAGAAATCCACAATACCACAAATATAATCTGTGCTTTGATTTCTGTTCTACCTCTAAATTGTGGTGTTTCTACTTCAGTTGAGTTTTTCAATAGTATAGAATATTACAGAGTTCCAACAACTTCTAGTTTGTTTCATCTTATTCTGTCATACAGTTTGGGGAGGTGTCACTGTAATGCCCTGGCTGTTCATCTCGTTCCTCCGTGTGCCTAATTTATCTGCCACCAAAATCCAGTTTTATCTAACCTCTCTTTAATCTCACTGTGAACTTCTGCTTGATCACCGAGCACCACGCCAAAGCGACATGAAGATTATCCTGCATGTTGAAACAGCTAGAGGCACAAACCATTGTCATCTGTGATTCTGTAGCATAGCAGAAGGTCACTTATTGGAAGAGTGCTACTTTGACTCACTTGCATGAAAAATCTCCCAAGGACTGCCTTGGATGTCGGGCTGAGCAGCTGCGAGGGTTTAGCTAGAAGATTAAAGTAGGAGAACTCAAACATTCAGAGTTAAAAAGAGTAACTTCCCAGGACCCAGATGGTAGCTTTCTTTCTGTAAATGTAGCTGAAAATACTTGATAATATAGATGGATGCAACCCCCCTCCCTTTAAAATCACCACATGAAATGTGTCCACACACTGACATCTGTGGAAGTTAGATCCACTTGATGGCTGTGATCCAGCAGTGCAGCACATCACACAAACAGTGCTTCCTGATGGCCAACCATGGAAGACAAAAGACTCTGCTATGTTAAGACAGCTCTGTCTGCCATCGTCAGCAAGGGAGAGTGCTGTGCCAGTGGGTCTCTGGATCATTGCTTATGTATTTATCATAGGGTTGTAGTTTAACTTTGTGCTCTCAATCTGACATGCAAATGATATTACCTTTGTCCCCTAACCATGATATAAGTATTTAAGGTGCCTTGTCCAGGAGCTGATCTGATCTTTTGGGATCAAAGTAAGGTACACATACCCCAATCTAGCATTTTCACTCCTGAAAAACAAAAGGGCTCCAGATGAGTGTGTGCCCAGCAATGGCTAGAGCAGGGGTTCTCAACCCCTTCCTGGCCGAGTACCACCTCCAGTGTCACTCTCCTGCTGCGTACCACTGGAAGTGACTGGCGATGACATCATTGCCAGTTAGGTCCGGGTTTTCAGGTTTTTGGAGGCCAAAAATGCAGGTAGGAGACTCTGGGCAGGTGAGAGGGCCTTCACAGTGTTCCCAAGAGGCTCTGCCAAAGGCAGGAGCCTCTCGAGAGTGAAAACGCGCCACCGAAAGCGCCGCGTTGGAGTGGGATTCTGCCGGTTCGGCGGTCCAAGTACCACCAGCAGTTGGTCAAAGTACCACTGGTGGTAATAGTACCACTGGTTGAGAGCCCCTGGGCTAGAGTATCTGGCATTCATCAAGAGAGAGCAGACACTCACCGCTATTAGCTCCATCTGCTATCTCATTGTTACCTGTGGTGGTTTTCCTGAATTGTTTTCTTTTATTATATTGGCACTATGCCCACATATACAATCATGGATAGCATATGCCTTGATGCCAGGCAGCATCACTCAAGTTGCCCATGCCAACTATTTGCCATCATGTTATGGATCCATATACCCCAAACAGACATTATGAACATTGGACACTGTTTTCCTTGAAAATCAGATCAAGCCCAAGAACTCTGTTGTTGTCATCATGCCATCCATGGCAGGGGATATTTTCTGGGGTTTTTTCCCCCTTCTATCCCCATTGTTTCAATGGGTTGTTGGGGTGTTTTTGTTTGTTTGTTTGTTTGTTTGTTTGTTTGTGTGCCTTCTTTGACACTGCAGTGATGTTTGGGATATGTCTCTTGCCTGGAGGAGTTCATGATATGATGGCTTCTGGTGCCTCCCCATTCCGCCCACATCTCTGCTTCCTTTGGGGGCTTAAGCCGCCTGGAGTTGTACTAGCAGTGAGCGTATGCCTTTGTAGCTTTGCTTCACCATCCAGAGTGTATCTGCCAGCAGTGCATTGTTGCTGTCATTGCACAGACTTCCATGGACATACACCATGGCTATGGTGCTCAGAATGGTGTTTCTGAAGGCTAGGGTTGGGCTGCCCACCAGCTGGGTACAATTTTAATTTTAATTCTCCTTAATCGAGAGTTAAGGGCACACTTAATTTTGATTATTTGGCTGTTTTGGTGAGACGTTTCTACAATAGGGAGAAAAAATGGAAATGCCTTTCCTTCTAAGAATGAGTTGTAGCTTTTGTGCTATGCGATGGAACAAAAAACCCTGATATTGTATATCTGTATCTTGCCAAGAACCCCCCCCCCCTACTCTTTCCAATTCAGAAATCTCATTTTAATCTAGGCAGAATGTCTGCCCACATTTTGATCCTTTCGTATTCAGAAGCTTGCACATATTAAATTGATTCCTTGCAACAGATAGACATCGCTACCTGCCAGTGTGGTACTTCCCGAGAAGCTGAATCCCTGGTTAGCAAGTGAAGTCAGGAGGACTGATTGAAAACAAGATCTAATCTGATTTTTTGACTCTTTAACCTTTTGCAGTAAGTTCCATCCCTGAATTTCAACAAGCCTGAAGAAATCTAGTAATTGCTTTGTGATAAGGAGAGCTGCACTGAAGGATTTTCCTGAGGCTCAGAACGCTGAAGGTCCAATAAACTTGACAAAGTCCATGATGAGCCCCAAAAGGCCACTGAGACTGGATCAGCTGCAGGCAAATGTGCACAGAGGAAAGGACAGCCAGCCATGGAAAAGCGGAACAGTCTTCCTCTCTCTGTTCCGCAGCTGAGATAGTCCTGGGGCCAAGTGGGGAGAAGGATTGGTATAAATGAGCTCACTTGTCTACTTATGCCTCAGTTTTGGGCTCTCCATCCCATTTCTCTTTTTATGGATGGCTGAGCCTCCAGCCTCAAGTAACAAAGATGGAGTTTGCCCACACTGTGGCTATAAAGTGGGGGAAGGTGAGGGAAAGAGGACAACTGACACTTTCACTTTCAAGTACTTTCTCTTTAAAAACCTAAAAAGAAGGAAGATGGCAATGCAGAGCAATGACATTGTTTTAAAAGCCTCACAGTACACTTTTCAGTCACGTATATAAACATATTTTCTCCTGTTTCTCATGCCGAGTTTAGGCCTTTAGCCCAGGACGGGAGTACAAGGTAAGAGAGGGGAGTACAAGGTATGAGAAAGCAGTTTACCAAACATTTGTTGTAGTCTGCTGGATAACTGAAATCCTCCCCCTTTTTTTATAGTCCCAGTCCAGCAGAAATAACAGGTAGTTAGGCCAAAGCTTTTTGTTTTATTATTTAAAAACATGTATTTATGTCTCGTCCTTCCCCTCCACACGAGAAGGTTCCCAGGCCAACTCACAACAAAATTTTAAAAACAACATGGCACTAATAATTAAAACAGCAAATTCAAATCATTACAGAAATTACATTACCGTACAAAGAACAGCAAAAAATGTCATAAAATGATGAAGGCAGCAGAGATTAAAAAAAAAAAAATAAATCAATACAGAAAATACTTCTAACTTTCCAAAACATTCAAAAACTAAAGAATTAAATGGGTTTTTACTCACTGTCAGAAAATTTCTAACAGTAATGGTGGTACTTGTAAGGTGCCACCACCACAGAAAAGGCCCTAAACTGCACTAGCTGAAGTTTCTGGGTGATAATCCAGTCTTGATGTATAACCAATTTGGTGGGTAACAGCACAATCCTAAGCATCTTTACTCAGAAGAAGTAATTCCCATTGAGTTCAGTGAGACTTACCCCCCAAGTGAGTGTGTATAGGATTTTAGCCTTAGGCCCCAATCCTATCGAAGTGTTGTACAGAAACACAAGGACTTGTTCTTGCAGCACAAGGCTCTTTACAATAATGCAAAACCTGGGCCACCATCACGAGCTTCTGGGCCACTGCCACAAACGGACAGTGGGAATGGTGTGTGCAGCAGCAGCAGCTCTCAAAGCCTCCATTGGTGTTGGTAATTTGGCAGCAGAGGTGTGTCATGGGCAGAGAGGGGGAGGGCAGGGGGAGTTTTGATGCAGATTGGGGAGGGTAAGGGGGAGTGTCATAGCCTATCCCCTCTTTCCAAGGTCACCCCACCCCTTGTTCCTTCTCGGACGTATACCCACAAAATGGCTGGTGTAGGTCCAGGGACACTCATAGGCAATCAGGCAGCTTACCAGGGGGTGGGAAGTAAACCATATTACTCCATCAGCATGACTGCATCAGCGCCAATGGTGGGGGCTAGGATTCAGCAGTAAGAGAGTTTTTAACTTGGTGGCTAAGATAATGCAGCTGGAATAATGAACAACAGTGGACAAAGTCAATTCGCAGCCTCCCTTAAAGCCATAAATGCCCTAGTTACGTGTTACCTCCTCTGGTGCTGCTACAAAACTTTGTTGTAGTCAACTCACACTTTGGATTGGGTATGGTGTAAAGCACCAACCCTATAGGTTGTCTGGATCACATGGGTACTTCCCACACCACAACTTCATTAGCATTGCCAATGATGCCGTGGGTCTCTTACACGTTGTTGACAGAAAAGGAATGAAGTTGCCCCTGGAAGAAGCAATTTTGTGGCTCCAACTGTGCCACAGATATAACATGTAAATTGAACAGCTGCATTGGCCTTGATCCAAAGATATGCTTGGGCATGGCTAATGAATGATTTTACTTCTTCCTTTCAAATGATAGATCCCGATGTTCTTCAACTTTGGAAAGCTGTTTGATATGCCATGCAGATCCATGACTCAAAAGTCAAAGATATCACCGGATGTGTTCAGGCATTTCTTTATAACCAAACCAAAGCCTGGATCCAAACCACCTTCAATAAGATAATGGCTTTTTCTCCGTTGACACCTGTGTTGAGGTCCAGAAAAACTCCAGTACTGTATCTGTGTGCACTGCACAGTGAAGAATTATCACACGGTTTAAAGGCAGGCAGGACACAGAAAACAAAGTGTGAATGATGGTAGCAGTTTGTAAAAATAGCCACCCGCCTAACAGAATGAAGGTGTAAGAATAGCCAGTGGCACGTTTGTCAGGCTTGATACTGAAACTTTCGCTTGAACTGCAGGACAACCTGGGGAGGTACAAGCAATCTAAGGCTCACCGTAAATTTCTGAACACATGACAAAATTAATTAGTATTTAGATATGGGTTGGCTGAACATGCTGTAACAACTTTGCAACAACAACAAAAATAGTGCTCCAAGAGTCCTAATTAGATAGAAAGAAAGGGGAGGTTGCAATTCAAATATGTTCTTTGGTTTTACTTAAACATTTTTAAAAGACTCTGCAGTAATGTCCCAATATGTAAAGTCCAGATGCATTTCTTGAACTGAGTTTTGCATGACGGAACCGAAGCAACACTAATATTTTATTAGGATGAGGAGGTGAGATTTGAAACACGATTCATGATCCTATTCTCGTGTACATTTTTGATGTGCTAAGCCTGTGTTCTAGTGCCACCGAATACAACTGAAATGGCCAGAATAGATTTCAGGATGATATTAGATGTATTGTAAGCGTTCTACCAGAGGAACTTGCAGGGATGTGGATCAAGTCTCTGACTCCAAGTCAAGTCCCAAGTCTCCAGGTCCAAGTCTCAAGTCAAGTTCCAAGTCTTTGCCCCCAAGTCCCATGTCTTTGGTCACAACTCACAAGTTCCTATCTGTTTAATGGGGGAAATCAGTGTGTGCTGTGCTGGGGTGTGTGTGTGTGTGTGTGGGGGATGGCACTGGCAGGGCTGTAAACTCCCCCCGATATTCCCCTCCCTCTGCATTTCTCATGAACCCTCATTTAGATCCGATTGTTTCAATACGTCTGGAAATGTATAGGGACTTAAAATTCAACTTGTCGTAAAAAGCTCCAAGTCTCGAGTCGAATCTTTCGAGTCTTTTACAATCGCCGAATCAAGTCCGAGTCAAGACATTGACGCGATTTGAGTCCGACTCGAGTCTGAGTCAATAGACTCGAGTCTACATCACTGGGAACTTGAAATTCTAAACTTTCTTTCTCAACTGTTTGTGAGCAGCATGATAGGAATGCAGCCTTAGTCTTTGGTTTCTTGACACCAGTTCTCACTTATCTGACTCACAAAGGTTGATTTGAGAATCCCTGTGTTGATTGTGATGACTGGGAACGTTTGCAATCCTTTCTGTTCACATTGAAGTTGGTAACTTTATCAACTCCACATATGCCAAATACCAATCTGCAGCATCTGGCTGTTAAGCTGTTTAATCTCTCTGGGGGGATCTTGGTTCAAATCCATGACGAACAATCATATAAAAATATGTCCAAGCCAGATGTCTTTCAACTTGTTTAGCTTTTGATGCTGGGGCATAGACTCTAGTTACTCAAACTTTCAGCAGGCACCTCAAGCATACCCTGTTCACATTCTTGTTTCTCATTCTCTCTTTTTGTTGACTGAAATTTCTATAGGAAACTGGGAGTAGGGATTGAGAAGGCATTATAAAACATTGATTTGGTAGCCTGGCTTCTCCTGCAAGCTCAAGATGGAATGGTCAGAGCATAGAGAGAGAGAGAGAGAGAGAGAGAGAGAGAGAGAGAGAGAGAGAGAGAGAGAGAGAGAGAGAGAATGGAATAGTCCAGACTCTTCTTGATGATATCATTAGCATTTCAAAGCTGCTAACATAGCAGTTCAAAGCCATAGATATGAAATCTATTATAAAAGGATAAATATAGAAGCCCTAAATTACATCTGCAGAAATGTGTGTATTTTCATGTTCGAATCTCTTCTAAAACGTAAGTGCATCAAAGTCTGTGATCCAGTAGTACGCTGCTAGTTCCATTTTGCCCCAAACAGCAGGGCAAATTTTCATGCATTTGAAAGTTGTGGAAGTTTTGTAAACGAGGGTACAATAGGGCTCGTCAACAATTTTGGGTTAGTGAATGTGCATAAGTGAGGAAGAGGGATTGCAGTAGCAGAAACCCCCCCCCCTTCCTGGACTGACACACATTGAGTAAACCAGCTGAACAGATTCTGCATGCAGACAAACTGTTGTATGTGCAGTTGAGGACCTTGCCAAAAAAAAAACAAAAAAAAAACACCCCTATTTGGCAGCAGAGCCTGTCAACCTGATCCCTTCCCACCCTCCTCATGCATTGACTAAACCATGGCTGGTCCAAGACCTCCTAACACCTGAGATGGCATGCCAAATGCTGCCCCCCCCTTACCCAATGATGTGCCAGCCTCTGTTCCTCTCACTCTCCAATGTCCTAGCTCAGCACTCTCCTCCACATTTCCTCTTCGTCCCCCTCTTCCTTTTTTGATCCAGGGAAGAAATAAATAAAAGGAGAATAAGGGTCAGTGGAGGTAAGTTGGCAGACAGAGATTTCCCCCCCCCCACTTATCTGATGCCTGAGGTGACTGCTTCAGTTGGCCTCATGGATGACTCAGCCATGCACTAAACTCTGTGCTGGAGAAGCAATGACCTGTGAATAGAGCTGAATCAATGTATAGGGTGTGAATGGGCTTTTTCAACAGTAGACGGAGCTGTAAACAATCTTATTACCTAGCTAGAGCTTGTTTGTTTCTCTGCTTTTTCTGCTATGAGTAACGTTCTCTTTAACTTCCTTTTTCCTGTTTGTGTGCTGAGAGATCAAAAGTGTAATGTTACTTGCAGTCTGTTGTTCCAGTGAAGCTCTTACAAAATATAATTCTGCTGTGTGGGGGGCCGGTTGCTTTCTTCAGCTCTGCTAACAGATTGACAGCACAATCCTATGCATGTCTACTCAGAAGTAAGTCCCATTACATTCAATGGGGCTTACTCCCAGGAAGGTGTGCATAGGATTGCAGCCTGATTGTCTGAAAAGGGCTACTTGGGAATGGAAGGTTCAAAGGTATGTTGTGTATGCCAACCGTTTTGACAGATATATATGCTCTGAACTGTGGGTACATAAATCTCCAAGGTTTATTGGCATATTTATACTACAAACATATCCATATTTTATGCCAGCTTAACTATCATCACTTTCTTGAAAAAAACACTGGGAATTGCAGTTTGGCAAGGCTTTATGAATTCTCTTTCCAAACCTATTCCAAGAACCCAGTTGGGAGAGGGAATTACTAATAAACTAGTTCAAGTCAGCTCTACCTTATGTCTCTTTGATAGGTCATGTAAGGAAAAAAACCTCTCTGCTTTTCGATAATACTTACTCCTTTGTCTTTTGACAAAAAGTTTCCTACTGTTTACATTAATCACATTCATGATTTATAATTAAATATACAGTGCTAATTCAAATAATTGAAATTAAATAGAGCAATTTGTTCTCAAACAATGTAAGAGAAAGCATAAGTGGGAAAACTGTGCTCCAAGCTCTTTTAAAGTAATAAATTTAGATTTGTTTTAATATACAAAGACATAATAACAGGGTTTCTATATATTTCTTTCACTAGTTTAAAGATTCTTTTTCTTTTCATAAAATGAGCATGATGGCAGTCTTGTTCTGTATTCCCAGTGTGTTCATAATTACAATTTTTAAAAAATAAAATTCAATAGGGCAAAGTTATAATAAGGTAAAATTACATCTATGAAATATAATTTTCATAACAGCTAACCATTTTTTCCATCAAAGATAGAATTCAATAGTCACATCTTTATATGAGAGAATTGCAGACATTTGCACAGAAGAATCCAATGGTGGATTGTGACCCTATTCTGCCACCACAGAGGATCTCTTGTTAAAATTAGTTTGCCATTTGTGAATTTATGCCCCAATCCTGTCCTCCACCGTTGGCACCGATGCAGCTATGCCATGGAGGTGCATGCTGTACCCAACCTTGAGGGGGCAATCAGGAGGCCTCTTCAAGTAAGGTAGGCTTACTGATGGCCTATGTGTCTCCTCAGACCTACGGCAGCTACAGAGCTGGCATAGGTCCAAGGAGAGTAAGGAGACAAGATGGCTGGAATGAGAGGGATTGGATTCAGCGTGCACATTTGTCACTGAGATCCACTCCCTCTGGTCTGCTCATCACCTCCTGCCTTCCCCCAATCCACCCAGAAACTCTCCCTGCCCACGAAATGCCCCCGTGCATTGGCCAGTGGCGGTGCAGCTCTGATGCTGCAGTGACAGGTTGGACTGACTCTGCAATGGTGCACTCCATGTGCTGTTTCTGGGCCTTTTATGACAATGGAATGCTGTCCTAATGTCGTAGGAATATTTTAAAGAAGGAGAATCGCTTCTTTCTGTAGTGATCCTCCTGCTCCTTTAAGAGGCTCAGCAGTAAGGAGGACTGCTGTGGTTAATCCAATTAACATCCGATTATTACCTTGTCTAACACATGTGTACTTAAGCTGTACCTTCTCTCCACCAGTTCAATGTGTGTTTGCTTGTAGGCATGTTCCCTGACGAACAATTGGAACAAAATGTTGGAAATGAGTTTTATTTCTTCTAGACCTTGGTCTTTGACCCTGAAAAGTGTGAGTTTGTTTATCTCAGCCGGCCATGAAAGTCTTAGATCGCAAGAGGATACGATTGGACTGTGAAACTTGTTCCAAGAGGGTTTCGTATACCTAATATGTTAGGTATACGAAATATACCACATTTTCCTAACGCATTCATAAATTTGGTTTACATAGGCCAAAGCTTA
Source organism: Plestiodon gilberti rubricaudatus (assembly GCA_026170595.1). Lineage (NCBI taxonomy): Eukaryota > Metazoa > Chordata > Lepidosauria > Squamata > Scincidae > Plestiodon > Plestiodon gilberti. The sequence goes on along the minus strand of JANXHW010000001.1, from coordinate 249,361,799 downwards.
AAGAACTAAGGCACTCACCAAAACTGGAGATTTAGCATAAGCTAAGAGCAGAGCAAGCCTTAGAAGCTGTGGGACCCAACTGGAAACATTTTTTGTGTGGGCCCAGGTTCAGGCTTAGAGATATAAATACAATTTATAAGTCTAGTTTATTATAGACTTTATATCTCTATCTCTTATATATCATTTTTGTGAGTGCAGGGTATATATCAGTTCGGAAACTGCAATTGGTGCAGAATGCGTCCGCCCATGTGATCACCGGAAGCAAGCGGTTCGATGCAGTTGGGCCGCTGCTCCGGCGGCTTTACTGGCTGCCAATTCGTTTCCGGGCCCAATTCAAGGTGCTGGTTTTGACCTTTAAAGCCCTATATGGTTCAGGGCCAGGCTATTTGAGAGACTGCCTACTTCCGTACAATCCGGCCCGCCCCCTCAGGTCATCGAAGGCCCTTCTAAAAGTGCTGTCGCCTTCAGAGGTGAGAGGGGCGGCGGCAAGAAATAGGGCCTTCTCAGTAGTGGCACCGACCTTATGGAATTCCCTCCCTCTAAACTTACGAACTGCTCCCTCCTTGGAGGCCTTCTGGTGGGGCCTAAAGACATTTCTTTTAAAACAAGTCCTCTGAGTTAACCACCCAGCCTAACTATTTTAGCGGTCCAACCCATTTTTACTCCTTTTACTCCTTTTTTGTTATCTTTTGTGCTGTGTTTTTAGATTATATTAATGTTTTAAAAGTTTCATATTATATTTATATGTATTTTATTGTTGTAAGCCGCTTTGAGTCCCCCTATGGGGGGAGAAAGCAGGATATAAATCAAACAAACAAACAAACAAAGATATCTAGTATGCCTGTATTCGTAGGTTCTAATTATCTAGATTTATGTTTGTAAAACTTAAATACTTGAGTCTGAATATAGACCTACAATATATAAACCTGCAATGTAGAGTTACGTGTATCCTGCAATGTGTTGTTGTATGTAGTTTACTCTTAGGAGCAGGGCCCAATTGGGAGCAACTGGTCCAAAAAGCATCTGGTATCCATAATAAGCCTTTAAGTGTGCAACAGAAGAAGGGAGAAGGCATAAGGCAAAACAGGCCAGATGTGTCGTTGGGGGGCGGTGGCCCCCAGTTGCAGGGGGTGACACTCAGCGGCACGGGGTCGGCGGCAGGAAAAATCATTGTTTTGGGGGGCGGCAGCAGGAGGAGTCGCCCCCCCCCCCGCCCGCCCCACACCGCTAATGGCTGAGAAACCGCCAAGGTGTGTGGGTTTTTTATCTTTTTCCTGCGCAGCGCAGTGCAGGGGTTGGAGCTTGTGAGCACATCACATGGGGGTGTCACGGCACCCGCTCCCCCTGGGTGTAGATATGCCTCTGAGACAGACACAGTCCCCAACGCTTAGCAATGTTCCTTTCTCACTTGGTGTCCCCTTCTTGCTCCCTCTTAGTGATCAGACTGTGTTTAATGAAGATTTGATTGTATTCCACTGTTGCCACCCAAGACGAGGAAGACAGACAAGAAGAGCCCACCTTGAGAAAGCCTTTAGCAAGGAGAATGGTTAGCAAGGCAGTCCCTAAAATAGTGTTTCCCAAACTTTTTCAATCTGTGGTTCCCTTGACCATTGGCCATGGCTCCCCATTACATTATGTTGATGCCTGCCAATTGGCATTGCACTGTTTTCTGAGAGGGTTCCGTGGCACTCCACGGCTCCCCTGGCTGGTTTCTGTGGCTCCTCTGGAAGTCTCGCCTCCCAGTTTGGGAACCACTGCCCTAAAATGTAAGGAGGAAGTAGACTTGCAGAAGGGGTGATCAGAGACTCAGAGGAAACGACACCAGGGAAGATAGTAGGAGATGATACATGTGGTCTCTGACATCTATATACTAATGCATGAGAAACAACCAGGAAGATTAAAGATTAAGGGCCCAATCCTATCCAACTTTCCAGTCCTGATGCAGCCATGCCAATGCGACATGCGCTGCATCCTGCAGTTGGGGGGTAATCACGGAGGCTTCATCTGGCCATCATTGCTGGATGTTGGATAGGAAAGAATAGGAAGTCCAATAAATTCTTGATTTGCCTTGCTGACAATTTAGTCTTTCAGAAGGTGGAAATAAAAACAAGGGGATCAGCTATACTGGACTTAATTCTTACCAACAGGGAAGAATTGATTGAGAAGGTAAAAACGTCAGGACATTTCAGTGAAAGTGACGACATCATCTTGGAATTGATATTGCGGGAAAAGAAAGCTAAGATCCAGAGTCAGATGTGTACCCTGGATTTCAGAAAAGCTGACGTTTAGGGCTCAGTAGACAAATAAGGCTTTTCCCTTGACCAAAACTGCTAAAGGAGGAATGAGTTTAAGAGGGGTGGGATATTTTAAAAAGCAAGATACTGAAGACACAATCGCAAACAGTTCCCATGACAAGAAAAGTTGGGAAGCATCTAAGGAAAGCAGTGTGGCTGCAGAAAGAGTTTTCTGAAAAGTCGAAAAGCGAGAAGAACATGTATAAGAAGTGGGAGGAGGGGCAATTAACAAAGGAACAGTACATAAGTGTAGCCCACACCTGCAGGGATGGTGTCAGGAAGGCTAAAGCACAATGTCAGGAAGGCTAAAGCACAAATGAACTTGCAAGGAATGCCAAAAATAACAGAAAGGTTGTTTTGTTTTGCTATGACCAAAAGAAGAGGAGAGTCAAGGAAGCTGTAGGCCTGTTGCTTAGAGATGGTGAAGTGAATACCTGGAAAGCTCCTGGAAGGAATGGATTATGAAGCAGAATGAGCTTCTTGGAAAATAATGGGGTAGCCAGTATGAGTTTGTCAAGGACAGGTTGTGCCAGATGAATCTCATCTCCTTTTTTGAGAGAATGAATAGTCTAGTAGAACATGCAGGTGCTGTAGACATAATGTTCTGAGATTTCTGCATAGCATCTAACAAAGTCTCTCATTCTATCCTCATGGATAAAATGGTAAAATGTGGATTTGATGCTTGTACTGTTAGGTGGGATTCAAAGCTGGTTAAGCAATCATGCTCGATAGTCCCTAACAATTGGTAATAAATGGCTCCATGTCAACCTAGAGGGAGACACTGAGTGGGGTGCCACAGGGCTGTGTCTTAGACCCACTGAGATTCAAATCCTTTTTCAGACAGAAAATTTAAAGACTGAGAAAGTGCATTTTGCTACATTATTGCAGAACCCATCTGGCAACATGGAGTCTCCCACCCTAGAGCTCTACTCAGGAATTAGAGGGCAGAACTAACTAATACAGGCTCCAGACCGAGTTGGACTGCTGTTTCAAGAAGGGGAAAGGAGTAGGGCTGATTCTAAAGCTGCTCACTTGGTGACTAACAGTAGCTGGTGTGGATCCTCTGGTGGATCGGCTCTTAGTTCCTGGTGACTTACTAGCTGGACAACTTCCCTGCTCATGTATAACATTTCCTTGTTCTATGACCTGCTGGACAAAGCCTGGCTTTGCTAATAATGTGAGAATTGAGCTAAACAATGTTGCAGAAGTTGAGGGCCCATAATTTGGCTTACCAGATCGCCGCCGGGACAGGAGCGGTCTACCCTTAAGGGGACGGGGCGTGGGGGGGCCAGAACGCGTCACACTCTGGCCCCCCGATGCCCTGCCCCCTTAAAGGCAGACCGCTCCCATCCCGGCGGCGATCTGGTAAGCCAACCCATAATAATATCGTGACCATTAGTGACCCTGAGCTGGCTTATCTGTGCATATATTCTATTGTATCAGCTTTCTTCCAGTCCATGCTGGCCTCTGTATAGCTTTCTTTGGTTAAAGTTGGATATCTCCCTGCAGTACGAATGAAGGACTCTGCTCTGTGCCCTGACCTTGCTCAAAGGAATGTGAACCAGGCTGAGTAGAGGGACATATGTTGCAATAGAATTTAGGTTTTGGTTCTGTTTTCTCTAAAATCGTGTGAATCTTTGTGTTAATGAAAAGCTACCAGATAGTTTCCTATTTTGGTAATAGATTAGGCTTTTTATGAATATGTATTGAGGGGGGATTGAAAGACCCTCTGAACTCTTTGTTCTTTGTACATATCTGCATGACTGATTTGCGAGATGTTGCGGAGCCGCAGATGTCTACCATTGCAGTTGCTCTTATATAAAGGGAAAAGGAATCCCCAAACTGAAAGCTGCTTCTGTCTCTTCAATGTATACAGTCTCCATCTCCAGATCAGAACCTTGGGGGTCTAGCCAACTTCTCTAACAACCTCAATGGTGGCAGGTACAGGATGATTCCTGTCTCTGGATTCCAGAGCCATTCAGCTCTCAGCATATTCCCCATGGCTCTGGATACATACACATATTTGGAAGAATTTGAGTTTTCTGAGCAGATTTGTGATCTCTGAGCCCTGAATAGTAAGGATCAGGCCTTCCACTGCCACTCCCCAGCCCTGAATGAATTCACAGGCTCTGGGAACGCTACATGGCCCATGTCTTCCCAAAGACCATCTAAGCAATAGTGTGTGCTGATGATTTCATTAGGTATTAGTTTCCTGCCACCTGTTGTACTGCTGATTCCTTGAAGACATTTCCTGATAAACAGAATAACATTTTCTTGTTTGTCAGCCTCTTAGCATTCATTTGCAAGTAAGGAAATAAAGGTTAACACGTCTCATTATAGAGTATTGGAGTATTGCTGCCATATGCTTCATGGAGAAGGGTGCTACTGAAACTTCAATGGATCTTGAATCCATTAGATGAAGATTCAGAACCATACCTTGAGAGTTTTCAGTATTTATGTGACCTTGAATTGTTAAATAAAAGCCCAATCCTATCTCTCCCCCCCCCCCCCGCCGATGCAGCCGCACCAAAAAGGCTGCATTGTGCGGCTTGGGAGGGGAAAGGAGAATTATTTCTCCATACACCTCCATAAGTCTCTCGCTCCGCAATGGGTCTCCTTGGAACTGTGCCAGCCCTGTTTGAGGAGTAGGGGCCAGGAGTCTTAAAAAGAGGGAGGGGATAGGATCCTGTGCACTCCATTGCCGCCAGATCCACCCCTCCCACCAGCTCCCCATCCCTCCCCACTCCCTGCCTTGTTTCGGCCCCTGCCCTTACCACTGCCTTACCTGGTCCCATGGGTGTGGCAGGGTTGGAGCGCTACCACCTGTTTCGGCACCACTCACAAAATGGCTGCTGACGGAGTGATGTGTGCTCCATCAGCAGCCATTTTACAGCAGCAGAAGACTCTTCCACTTTTTTAAAGCCCTGCCCCTGACAGCCCAATCCTAGATAGGATTGGGCTGTAAGCATCATTACAGATTTCTCCCATTTTTCACTTTTGTTTTATGTGAACCATTTCATTTATGACTCAGAGAATAAAAGGCCCAAGCAAAATGAATACAGACTGCTCAAGTTAACAATAGCGCTGCATTAATAGTCTCCCATCCAAACCACTTATTCTCCAGAATGGCTTTTTAATTAGAATTGGTGTTTTTTTTTTTCAAGCAACGCATATGCTTTTTGTTTATCTTATACACTGGTAGGCAGGTCTCAAAGGTTAGGTGTCTGATTGTCTGAATGAAGTGAGACATTTGGTTTAAATGGTAATCTGCTAGACAAGCATTGGCAAGTTTGTCTGTTTGTAATGCAATAACTCTATTCTGGCTAGTGGTGGGACATGCAACAGGGCCTTTCATTGGCAGGAGAATGAGGGAACTAACTCTAGCAGCCTATGGTAAGCATATTTAGGGCTGGGGGAATGTGCATGATGAGGGGTAAGACCTCTCTTCCCCATATTACGTCCCACCCCCCACCCCCTGCTAGTTTCAGCGAAAAAGAACTCAGCTTCAGGGTTGGCAACATAGCCCTAAATTAATACAGCAAAGTGGAAAAGAAAAAAGTGCTCCCTGACAGCCCAATTCTACTGAAATCCCCCCCCCCCACCAATGCAGCTGCACCAATGGAGCACACGTTGCATCCACGGGAGGAGGGACAGTTGAAAAGGTCTCCTTGGGGTAAGTGAACTTTTGTTCCACTGTCATAAACCCCTGCACATGCTGGCCCAATCTCAGATAGGACTGGGCCGTGAGAGCTCCAAATAGCACTACAAGGTTTCTGTCACAGACTGGCTGGAACCCTGAATGGGGTCACTCCCAGTAGCAGAGGAAGCGAGGGGATGGGGGGGTCCAGGCAGCACACAGCGGGTGACAAGTGCGCCATGGCGGCAGCAATTCGGTGGCTGAAAACCGGCCACGCGGCTTGTTGTGCCGCAAAGTTTTGCCCATCCTCCCGCCTGGGCTCCTACCGATGTTTTCCGGCGTTGTTCCCACTGGAGGGGCGTGTTTGCAGCTGTAATGCTGCTGGGGTGACGTTGCTAGCAAAGGTGGAGCTAACGACATCACCGGGGTGTGTGTGCTGCAGCGGCTAGCTACGTCACTGATCACTCCTTTTGTGGACTGGGGATAAACTTTGTGGAGTTTTGTTGAGGGTTCTCACATATCAGTGATATATCTATCGAGTGTGGAGGTTCCCATGGCATGTAACAATTTGCAACGATTTGAGAGTTATGGGATTTTCAGCCATGTAAAGTTGAAATGAAGAAATAAAGTTCTTACTAAAACCAGTGGTCTGTAGAAATTCCTTGAGATGAGGTAGCAGCTATAAGCGCTAGTATCTTCAGGATTATCCAAAGCAGCCACAGACAATAACTTCAAACTGATGTTTCAACCCTTGCTTGGGTTTTCTTCAGAGCAAGATACTAGCGCTTATAGCTGCTACCTCATCTCAAGGAATTTCTACAGACCACTGGTTTTAGTAAGAACTTTATTTCTTCATTTCAACTTTACATGGCTGAAAATCCCATAACTCTCAAATCGTTGTAAATGATATATCTCTTAGAATTATTAGTGAGTTTAGTAGAACATTGGTACTAATGGGAGCTTTCCTCCTGGGGCAAATAGCAGCTCTCTGAGGCCTTGATCCAGATTGGGATCATGATGGGGGCAGAGGGCTAAAGCTCCCTCCTCACACAACCCTTCTGATCTGGATCCCATGGCTGTTAGTCAGCAAATAAAAATGAAAAGCATCAGTGCCAGCGATGTGTTTTAACATAACATGCAGTTTGGTCCAGAGCCAAGAATATACTCTCCAAGAACCAAAATCAAAAATGCACCTATGACGTACTTAGTGCTCAGTTATAAATACATTTGGAAATTCATCTCTGTCATTCCGTTGCTAAGCAAGTTTGCTTAGAAATATCTCTTTGATTTCAGTGAACATTTCTGCAAAGCAAGCATGCATAGGGTCACGACATTAGGCTGCAATCCTTTGCACGTTTTCCTGGGAGTAAGACCCATTGAACACAATGGGACTTACATCTGAGTAGACATGCCAAGGATTGTGCTGTTAGTGTTATGTTTCTGTGAATCTCCTGTATTGTATATTTGCATACTTGCAACAGCAGCATAGTCGATTCTGTTGGGGGAAAGGTCCATGAAGAAAGATTCTGCTCTGGGGACCATCACCTGTGCTGAGTGCTTGTAGCTGACAGTGCTACAAGCAGCGCAGAAAGCTATTTAAATGTAGATAGAGAGAAGGATATCACAGCAATAAAAACACAGCAGCTTGTGAGTTTATGGAAAACAGATAACTAATATATCCTGCTCATTTGTTTCTGACTTAGTCTCTATGACCTTGGTGAAGACAAGATGTTTGAGTACAGGACTGTACGTAGGCTTGTGATTTTGACTGCACAGTCAAAGTGAGAGTATGGACAGGCAGCCTGTTGAGTCGAGCAACTTGGGCCAGCCAAGCACAGCTATTTGAATGAATTCATACACGGCTGGCAGTGCTGATGGCAGCAGTAGATTGATAGATGATATTTGGCTTGTGAAGCTGTATGTGTTACAGATTTGGTTTTTGGTAGGCATGTTGTACAACTGTTTGACTTCTGGTGATAGTGAGTTAAATATGTGTTTGCTTGCAGACGTTACATAAAATACCGTTGTGTGCATGTGATCATTTCAGTGGCTGTGTTTTTCAGCATCAGTGGAGTACATGCTCACCATTCATTCCTTTTTCTTGGGGCAGCAACAGGTAAAGTGCAAGGACAGGGGCTCTGGAAAGGAAAGAGACAGGGGCTTAGTGAGAAGTCTTGGCAGGCCTGCAAGCTACTAAGAGACTGCAGTGCATACTGTAGTTTGAGCCAGTGTACTTGGAAACTCCAGCTAGTGTCACATGCTGTGGGACGGTTGTTGACTGGAACCAATTTTAGGAAGCATGTCACTCTGCCCCTTTACTGTACCACATTCATTGGTAGTTGTCTGTTTTCAGGCACAAATAAAGTGCTGGTTGTTAGTTATACAGCCCTAAACAGTAGAGGGATGAGATACCTTAAAGATACCCGACATAACCTACCTAGCCATTCATACCCTGTAGCTCCTTTACTCTTGGCCAGCCATCATTCTGTTAGATTAAGTGGAGGCTCAGTGCAGCCAAGCACCTAGGGGTGAGTCGGGGTATTGCAGGGGTGGCCCACCTTCCACCATTAGGGCCTCTGCATTCTTAAGAGTTGTGTAGAAGACAGAATCTTTGCAGCTGCAACTGCTGATGGGGTTGTTAAAGCAGCAGCACCTGCTGAACTGCCCTCACCTATACAAACATTAAAGGGCCAGGAGCATTCACATTGAAAGGTTGGTCACCCCTGATGTAGGCCAGAAAGAAGCATGATGGCCCTTCCTTCATGTGATCTCTCTAGTCTTTAGGCAGCACCCCCATATGAAGGGAGGCTCACAGGTTCTCCTACCTGGGACCCTTCACCCGGTTTCACTCCCAGTGGAGCTGATCCTATGAGAATCAGTTCTGATGGCGGGCAATGGGTCCCACTTGACTTCAGGTATGATTCCGCCTGTGTCTCAGGGTGGTCTGGGTCACCTTCCCTTCTTGGGGCTTTCCCCTTCCTTCCTTCCACAAAGTCTTCTCCATTTGTCAACTCAAGTCATTTTCTTCCTCTCATATCTTGCCCCTAGTCTTTCCTCCATCCATTTCCTCCTCCAGCTCCCTTTACCTTCCTCTCTGTCTTCCTTCCTCCATCTTGCCTTCCCTTCCCTCCTTTCCTTTTTAAGGACTAATACCACCTCACAGCTGTCATGAATTCTGGTGGATGAGCAGCTGGGGAGCTGTCAATCAAGGCTGAATCAACGGCACATCGTGATGGTGTCATGGCTGGGAGTCTCTGTGGCCATTCTGGACTATTTTCACTTCTGCAAAGCTCATGATGTGTTTTGGTGGGCCATGGCACCTCACAAATGGGGAGTGGGTTTGTCTTGAGATAAAGAAATGACTTGCATGTCGATGAATACTTTTTCTTCACTCTCTCCGTGTGTGTGTGTGTGTGTGTGTGTGTGTGTGTGTGTGTGTGTGTGTGTGTGTGTGTGTGTGTGTGTGTGTTATTTTGAAGGGCAAGGCAGGGAGACTTATAATAGAATGGAATGAGTTCCACTGTTGCTTGTCTAAAACAGAAGCAGTCCTTCTCTGTTTATAAATAAGTATTGCACTGTGTGTGAAGATTGTATTTGGACTAGATTCTGTAAAAAGGGAATGCACAGTTGCAATTAAATGTGAGTCACACAGAAGTAAAATGCTGCCAAGGACTAGCTTAATTGAATTTAAGAGTGGCAAGGTAAAATGAAGAATACTTTTTCTCAGAGCAGAAAAAAGAACTTTCTTCTTAAGGCTGAGGCACACTGAGCGCGTGTCGTGCACGGTGTGTCGGGCGGCGCCCGCATTCTTGCCGTGGGACGTGCCTCCAGCTGGAACGCTGAGGGTTGCCGGGAGCCGCTGGGAGGCACGTTCGCATTGACGCCTCCCTTGGCCAATGCCCAGGTTTTGTCACGTTTGTCGTGCCACACGTGACGCACACGAGGCGCAAGTGGGTTGTGCTCGGTGTGCCTCAGCCTTCATTCCCTTCCCCCCTTCTACCACCTACCCACCCTACACAGTGTTTGTTGCATATCCCTGTGATTGTAGGATATTAAAAGGAAAACACCAAACATTTTGATGACATTGAATTCTGAAATGCTAATAAAAGACCATTGCTGGCATTCCATTTTTTCCTTTTGAAAAATCAGCTTTGTATTCTAGCGAATGTTTCTCAATGGCTGTGAAACATGACTTTCAGAATACCCTTCCCATGTGCTCATCAGATCTTTTCCCAGCCGTTATTGCATTGATTCGGTACAAGAGATTTATACTTCGCTGAGCAGGATAGTTGAGATGCATCAAAGAGAGTGAAGGACTGTCATAGCCTTTCTGTTCCCACCAATGCATGAGGAATTACGAAACAGGGCTAGGATGAGCCATCAAAGGGAGGCTATTTTTAGCTGGTTTGCACATTTAAAAGGTAATGCGTACCTTTTAAATGTGTACCTTTCAGGGTCATACATACCCTAAAAGGGAGCACTGCAAAAGAAGCAACTTTCAATCCCTAGCAATGAATACTGGGTACAAATGAACAATTCATCTTTTGCTCAGCTAAAATAGCCAACAACTGCCTGTAGTACCACAAGTGATGTAGGTGAGCCATGAACAACTCTTCACCCCTGCTGTGTCTAGAAAGGTACAACAAAGCTTTTTACAGCCCTCTTTCCCTTTATTTTTCACATTTTTATATTACCCTTCCTATAAGGATCTCAGGGTGATGTACATAGTTCCTCCCCTCCTTTTGTCCTCACAATAACCCTGTGAGGTAGGTGAGGCTGAGAAAGAGTGACTGGCCCAAGGTCACCAAGGAAGCTTCGTGGTTGAGCAGGGATTCGAACCTGGCTCTTCCAGGTCTAAGTCCAACTCCCAAACCACTACACCATCCTGGCAGATACCCAAGCAGGGGATGCAGCTAAGCCAGTTGGCAAAAATAATAATAATAATAATCACCCAATGTGGCCAGCTCCTTCTCCATGGCAAGCTGAGAGTTGCCATGGAAATGGTTATTCTTCAGCAAGTTACATTTCTGGAGTAAGTTGTGTTTTGTTGTTTGTTTGGTTGGTTTTTACTCTACCAGAGCTTATAGTCATATGAATTCTTTTAAAAAAATTTGTCATTCTTGTAAAACTTGCACAAGAACTTACAAGAAGAAAATTGAGTGGTTTATGGTGATTTGTACAGTATTTGTATTTGACTTGATCTTGGCACTTTCAAATATAGAATTAAGAACTGACAGCCATCAGTTGTGAGTCATGCACAATGACATTTTCTCTCTCATCTTCTTATCCTGCTATAGAAATTGCTCATATTTCATTCCTCCCCTCCCACCTTATTTCCAAATTCTAACCACAAAATGAGTTGATACAGGCTGGGCTGAATAGCGCAGCATGTCATCTAAAATGAGTAGTTACTACTTAAGTATCACATGGCACATTCTCAGTACTCCAATGGTCAAATTTGGATGGAATGATGGCATTTAGCAAGGGAAAACTTAGAATAGAAAATCTTCTTTAAAGACAGAGTAGTCAATCCATACAATCCACAGGAAACAAATTGTTGAGCTGTTTGAAATGGATCTATGTAAGCTGTTTATGTATTACTTACCCTAACCCAGTCCTATCCATGATGGGGTCAGTGTGTGGATGCATTTACGAGAGTGGAACACAGTTCCACTGTTGTAAAAAAATTTTTTGGCAGCGTGCACACCATGTTGTCACTGGCCAAAAACAGCAGCAGGGTGGGGGCAGAACTGGGAGGAGACAGAGGTGGGGAGGGGGCAGATCAAGGCCGGAAAGGGGGTGGTATCGGCAGCAGCAGCACCACTGTTATCTTATCCCCCTTCCCAGCCTCAATCCGCCTTCCCAGGTCCACTTGCACCAGCAAAGTAGCCTTTTCTCCCTTCTTTCTTCCCTACACATCCTTCCTCAAGCCCAGAAAAGCTATGGCTCAGCACCTACACAGAACAGCACCACCAACCCTCATTATTATTGTTATTATCATTATTAATAATGTGAATATTTATTTACAACTTTTCAACCAAAAGTAGTTTGCAAAGCGAATTACATAGCCAAACAAACAAATAAATTTGAAGCAGGATGTCCGTGCCAGCTTTGGAGTGAGGAAGGGGTTAATCCTGGTCATCTCTGGTCATCCAATACCGCTGAAACCTTTACTTTGTACTGGTGGCAGTCTGATATTAGTAAGGGGTTAACGTAGTTCGTTGCTGCTTTCCATTACCACTGGTTCCAGCACACGCCTTACTTCAGGTGTTAATTGCTGCCTTTGATTTCGAGTCATGTCTTTATAGGCTGGCGGATTGGTCCGCGGGTTAACATCTAGCACAGCCATTTTGGCACTTTTCCTCTCATACCTGAGGATGCCCATAGACTTGGGTGAAAGGTTGTATTCATAGTTTAATGTTTTGAAACTTGTGTGTTTTGTTTTTAGCTTGTTGTTTAACTTTTCAACTTGTTTTTAAAACATTAATAATTTTCTACTGAAGATACATGGCTTTTAATCCCGTTTATACATATTTGAGTATAATTGTGTTTAAATAAATAAATGTTTGCCTTTCCACTGGAAAGTGGTTTGGCTTCCTTGCCTCCCTTCCCTTCCCTATCCTTCCTTTTCTTTTTTTTAACCTGAATCCACCCTGTGCTTCCCCCAGCAACTTGTGTATCTTGGCTATCTAGCCTCTCAATTTCCACATCGTTTCAAGTCCAGATCAACACAGGAGATGTAAGGGTGGTATGCTTGGCTGAAAAGCTCCTTCTGAGCTATCTTCCTTTCACTCCCACTGTGACCCATTGATGAGATGGGCTAGCATTTCCCCCCTGTGCTGGTCTATATCTCAAAAACCCATTCTTAAGTCTGTATTTCAATTCTTGCATGTGTGGGGATGGGGTATTGCATCTATTCGTTCTCCAGCAAGTGATGGGAGCCCAGAGTCTTTCCTCCAGGCTCCCTTTATATTATATAAACCTCTCAGCTAATTTATCAAGACCTCTGAGCATATAGCCCTGTGGCCATTGTCCACAAGGGAGCAAAACAATCACCCTTCTCAGAGGGGGTGATATATTGGTTTAGTGTGACATATAGCAGAGAGCAAGCTTCCCGCTGTGGATGACTTTTAACTGAATTAATTAGGTTTGTGTCACTCATTGTGACCTACCTCTAAATTACAGCGGTAATTTGCCTCTCAGCCACACCTCTGTTTGATTTCCCCCTTCCTTGTAATTTAGACCTCTGTCCGTGGGTTAAACCGCTGAACCATGAGCTGTCGATCGAAAGGTCGGCAGTTCGAATCCACAACAGGGTGAGCGCTCGTTGCTTGGCCAGCTCCTGCCAACCTTGCAGTTCCAAAGCATGTTAATGCGAGTAGATAAATAGGTACCGCTTGCGGGAAGGTAAACAGCGCTCCGTGTTCCAGCTGCATGCTATGCGCTGCGGCAAGGAGAGTCATGCCGGCCACATGACCACGGAGGCGTCTTCGGACAACGCTGGCTCTTCGGCTTTGAAATGGGGATGAGCACCACACCCTAGAGTCGGACACGACTGGACTTAATTGTCAGGGGTCACCTTTACCTTTACCTTTACCCTTTGTTAATCCTTCAGGTACCTCAAATTCTCGATTACCTCTCTGATTGTTCTACCCCAGTGGTTCTCAACCTGTGACTCTGAAAATGCGAAAATCCGGAAGTAACTGGCAATGATGCCATTGCCAGTCACTTCCGGTGGTATGCGAAGGACGAGCAATGCTGGAGGTGGTACGCAGCCGGTCAGGAGTTGAGTACCCCTGTTCTACCCTCATTTACAAAGATGCTGCCCATAAACAAAGATGCTAACAGTTCACCAGCCAAAGTATTCTGTATGTCTTTACAGACAAACTAAGAATGGAGTTTCTCAGAATTCAGTAGTCCGGGCCGCGCTATCAGCACAGGACTCGGGTGTTTGCTTTGTTGCTCCTGAGACACATGGGGGGTTGCTCCCCCCCTTCGAGGCATACAGAGGCTGGAGGTGGGCGGAGCCAGGGGAATTTATACCCGGGCTCCGGGCCATACTTCTTCCTGTTTACTTCCTGTTTCTGGTGCCCTCCGGCGCGGTGGCTTCTGGGTGGGGGCCCATGGCCTGTATCACGTGAGCTGCCCTAGATGCCCTCCGGCTCAGGGTGGTGCAGCGGTTCCTGCTGTCCTGGCCCGGTAGGGGTTGACAGTGATAAGCCAGCCTGCTTAATTGAGAGGTGGTGGCTTTGAGTCAGGGTAGTAACGTTGCCCGGGCAGTGCTTAGGAGGTGCCCACGCTTCAGCGCTTCTCGCATGCGTGTGGAACACCCTGACCCGAGCCTGTAGATCTCCTATTTCTCTCTGTTCTGTATTTATTTTCAATAAAGTGGCCCTTTTCATCAATATATTGACTCGTGTGTTTATTGGAGCGTACTAAAGCAAAGAAAATTCACAGGCGAATTCAGGAATTGAGACAGATGCCAAGCTACCCAATCCTAATCCCTGCCACTCTGTGTGGGCACTTTGGTACCACATGTGTTCGCCAGCCATTTGCGCTGGTGATCTCATTGTGTGCATCACTGCTGTGTCTGCAGTGCTAACAGAGAGGAGCTGTTGCTGACGGAACGCTAGTTCCATCAGCAGAAGGCACCCTTAGGATTGGGCCCTTAAAAACATTCTATCTCTGAATATGTTGTTAATTTTTCCTAGCTTTCACAATTCTTATGATGTAAATCTGTTGAGCTTTTGAAAAGAGAATCTGAACAGACTTATTTATACTCATCAGAATTTCATGATTCTCAACATGTCACTTTAAAATATTAGTAAAAATACATGCTTCCATTTTTGCAGTGATGTCTGATAGATGCTCCCAATTCCAAATGTTTCTCCTAAATCTTAACAGCCTCTCTTGTTTTTTGTAAAACATAAGTCATAATAGAATAAATTAATACAAGTGGTTGCTTATACCCATGATTGCTTGCAAGTTTAAATTGCAAGTGGCAAATAAATTGCTAAGTGTTTGTTAGAAACAATCAATGAGTATGAAGTTCCACTATAACAAACCTTTGCTTAGATGGGGATTGTGAAGCTTTTTATAAGCAAAATTAAATTGTCTACCAGTGCTTTATTTTATAAAAACTATCAAAAAACAAACAAACCACAAAACCCTCTGACCAGTACGCATCACTATATGTGTGGAAGAGAGAAATGCACATTTATGAGATATTAGCTCAATGTTATTTTTCTCCCAAGGTGCAGTGCATCATGTTCATTTAGACAGCAACTGAATTGAATGTTAATATGCTGAATGTATTTAAGTAAAGGCTAAGTGAGCCTCTGAAATCATTAAGGTACTGGTAGGTAGCGGAGTCTGAGCCCTTGTGGAATTTGAGTTGAAGTGAGATGTTTTAGAGAAACACATGAGACAACATAGTCCTCTTCTCATCTCCACTTCTCTGGACCAAGAAATCCAAATATGCTACTGAAGATTTGGGATGGAAGATATGAAATCATATAAGCATTTTGCCAGCTGTTAAAACATGTAGATGCTTTTTATCTCAAAGTTTCAGAGACTAGAAAGACTGCAGTGACTTTTCCAGTGGTTAGGGAATTGAACTCCTTAATTGTAGTCAGGTTTGTGCCTTCTCAATCCTGTGTTTATTTCCATTTTACAGTATATATTAAAAATGATTATACTCCATCTTTCCATTTAACCAATGCTCGGGATGGTTTACAACTTCCTTCAAAACCAGTATCATCAAACAGGTATACACAACAATTTAGCAGATGATCTAGAATTCAAATCCACAAAACCAGAAATTTACTACTACTACTACTACTACTACTACTACTACTACTACTACTACTACTACTACTAAGAATATAATATGGAAAAAAATGGAAAGGTTAAATGCCTGTTGGGAAGGAACATGTCCATGAGATTTCCTATTTCCTATTCCACGATTTTTTAAAAAATTGAAACAATAAGAAACAGGAACACAAATAAATAAAGTCTTAGGGCACATCTTATTACTTCTTTTACATTTATGTGGTGCTAATTTCACCCCCTTGCTCTACTGAACAATTTTAAATTCTGAATGCATTATATGCCTACCAATTTTTCCCCAATACTGAATGTTTATATTATCAAACCACTATGATGGGTTTTTATTTATTCACCATCATCTCACACCCTATCCTCTGTGATCAGAGCAGCGCTCAACATTTAAAGGAATAGTGATAGACAAAATAATGCATAGCATTTGTGTAGCTGTTTCTGAGTGTGCCAAGTTTATAGGAATTATCTTGACATTCTTATAGCAAACCTATAAGATAAGAAAGAAGTACTGTTATCCTCGTGTTGCAGCTGGGGAGCTGAGGCTGTGAGGGAGTGACTGGTCTCAGGTCTCCTACTGAGTTTATTGCAGAAGGAAAAATCAAACCAAGGGCGTGTCTGTTTTAGTATACAGGGGGGTGCCATATCCATGGGGGATACGTTCCAGGCCCCTGTGGATACTTGAAACTATGGAAAGGGGCGAACGCTCCTCCACGGTTTTCTGAGGCCCACTGCCCCCCGCGGGCATGCACGACCCCCCGACCCCCCCCAGGCACTCACTTTTAATTTTGGAGGCTTCAACACGAACGCGATTAACGGGCCACATGCGCCTTCCTGCAGGCCCATCCACGGAGACTAGGTGCCTAGAGAGTCTCTGCAGGGAACATTTATTGCCTGTTGGGCGTGTCCTGGTGGGCCCTCTGAGGTCAGCAGGCTCAGTTGGCACTCTCGGCTCTCAGGTTTGGGCTCAGAATGGGCCAGGAGAGGGGGTTTACATCACCCTGCTCCTCCGCTCGGCCCCATGGTGTTGGAGGTCACTGGTGATAGGAGGTCCCTGCACCTTGGGCAACCTCACCTCACTGCCAGCCACACTTCCTCACCAGCCTCCTGAGCTTTTATGCTATCCTCTGCTCCCTGGGTGGCTCCTCCCCCTCCCGGTGTGTCAGCCCCACTGCGGACCCCGCCTTCCTCTCCTGGCCCTCCCTAGGGCAAGTTTCCACATGGGCTCACATTCAAGGAGGTCCGTTGCATTGCTGGACCAGCCCTGAGGGCCCAAGGGCGTAGTGGCAGCGGTGGCGCAAATGCCAGGGATTGGGTGTGTGGTGGTGCTTCGATTGGCCGGCTTGCCTGAGCCAAGGCCGAAGGTGAGGGTGTGAGGGCTCATGGGTAGGCTTACCATATTTTCCCAGTTCTAAACCTGGACACCCGTCCCCCAGAATCCATCTGGCCTCCGCCGTCGTTCTCGCTGCTGCCATCTTGCTGCCACCACCGCACTCACCACCATTATCCCACCACCGCTGCCAGGACTACTGCCCCCTCCAGAGCCACCGCCACCGCTTTGCAAAAAGGTACCTGAAAAAGGTACCACGAAAAGTGACTGTTACTAATCGCCAGTTACTTCCAAGTTTTCAGGTTTTCAGGTTTTTGGAAGTCAGAAAATGCAGGTAGGAGGCTCTGGGCAGGACTGAGGGCCCTTCTCAGCTTTCCCGAGAGGCTTGGCCAAAGGCAGGAACCTCTCAGGAATGAAAATGTGCCACTGAAAGCACCATGTCGGAGCGGGTTTCCGGCAGTCCGAATACCACCAACAGTCAGCCAAAGTACTACTGTTGGTACTAGCATCACTGGTTGAGAACTCCTTCTCTACAGCATTCACAGTTTTATACGTTTTATCATAATTTTTATATCTCTTTCCTCTGTAAACTAACAGCCCAATCCTGTCTAACCCCGTACCTTGCGATGCAGTGAGGCTGGTGCAGCTTCCGCTGCATCCAGGGTGTGAGACAGGCTGCCGGGAGGTCACCTCAGGGGAACGTAAAGCTTAGCCTCCCCAATGGGGCTACTCAGATATGCTCCAGCTATTTTGCTGGCACAAGTCCGAGAGCCCCGTGTAATGGTAGTCAGGCTGAGAACGGGGATAGGATACGGCGGAGGAGGCCGCTGCCGATACCTCCCCCTTCCCGGGACCAGCTGACCAATCCCTCCCCAGAATGCTCCATTCCACCCTCCCCACACCACTCTGCTACCTGGTGGGGAACTCACCTTCCCCGGTGGGCACTCCACTGGATCTGGGGTGAGGGAGAGCAGTGCCAGCCTCTGCACCGGCGCAGTCTCCTTGCCGGGTGACGCAAACATGCCTTATGGCATGTTTGCGACACCCAAGACCAGTGGAGCAGCACTTCGCTGGTCTAAAATGTAGAGAGGATTGGGCTGTTAGTGTGCAATCCTATGCACACTTCCCTGGGAGTAAACCCCACTGAACACAGTGAGATTTACTTCTGAACAGAAATGCATAGGATTGTGCTGTAAAAACCATAATTTCATAATAAGGAATATGATCCACTGCCACTAGTTCTTTTCCTTTGCAGTGACCAATAATACAGCCAAAACCGTCCAGATTCTCCAAATGCAGGCACACCATAACTGTATCTAATGGCATTATGTTACTTGCTGTTTTATTTTCAGCCCCTAATAATGTGTAAAATTTAGCTTTCTGTTGCAAGTTGCCACAGCACACTGAGTTTTGATGAGCTGCCTATTATGGCTGTAATATCTCTTTTTCGGATAATTACAGTCCATTTATACCCTGTGTGTGTATGACTGGTTAGAATTATTTCTTTCTTACGCTTGTACTCCATCTCTGCAGCAGTTTGAGCCTGCTTGCAACATATTTTAAAACTAACAAAACAACTATTACACACTAAAACAAAACACATTAAAACAAATTAATCAGCTAACACAGCAGCTAGGCTGTGGTCATAAGACTACTTTATTGAAACCACCATAGAGCAATTAGCAGCTAAACAGCTTCACGGGAAGCATATTAACAGACAGCATTAGCAGAACCTCCGTCTTTTGTTCCAATGTGCATCGCTTCGCACGGAGGTTGTATCTCCTCTGCCATTCTGTTGCCCAGTCACCCAGCTTGGAAAGATCCTTGTGGACCTCTTTACAGTCTGCTTGGGAGATTTTACCATCATGAATCATCTCAAGTGTGTCAGCCACAACCTTGGTGATTTAGCTATTTATTGAAACGCCCAATGACCCACCCAACACAACTCCTTGGGGTACTTCCCCTCCATTGTGAAAATTATTTATTCCCATCAGTGTCTTTGCTGCTGCTGCTGCAGCTGCTGACCTACTTTCAGTGAGTCACCGAAGCCTTTTCTTGGTTTTTGCTTCTGTTCTCCTTTGCTTGCTCATCGTCCTCTGCCTGACATCACCTTATTCCTCCTTGACCATGCTAATTGCTTCCCACCAGAATCTGACATGAGATTGACCTTCACCAACCTGACCTGGGCACACAGGAATCCAAGCACCTGAAAATGTATAGAACAGAAGATACTTGTACAACCAGTTCCATTTTTTCATGACAGTAACGCCCACATCCGAAAAAAGCAAACGTGAAGTGACTTTTTGTGTTTTGAGGAAAGCAAGAAAGCTAAGACAGTAGCAGTGTTGCCTCATCCATTTGTGCAAGTGTGATGAGTGGTGGAGCAGAAGGTACTGTACATTGTCTTTTAATACTCAGATAGATTATGTTAGTAATCCAGCAAATTCTGAACATTGTCTTTCCACAAAGCTGTGAAAACTGACATCTTTATTTTGCTTTTCTGTGTAAAAAGGTTCTTCCGAGGGCAACAAATAAATTTTATGGAGACTGTTATATTGGTCTTGGTATTTTCTCCTTGATTTCAGAAGAACATGGTGTTGGTGTTTTTTTTTTTTTATGAAACTGTTATACAAGTTTCTGATTTTAATCAAAACCTGAGATGTGTATGCTGTAAAAACATTTTAAAAAAGCCGGAATTGCATTGAAGTGATGGGATCAGTAGGTTAGGAAACACTCAAGCTTTTTTTTTTTTTTAAGCATACAGACATACCTTACTATTTTTTAACATTGCCTTTGGGTGATGTCTGCCTATATTGTTTTCCCCCAGTTCCAGCGCGATCCCTGGAGTGCTTTTGCACGTCACAGAACGTTGCCACCCCCCTAAGGGGGTAGCAACCAATTCTTCCTGACTGAGCAACGCCCCAGTTTGGGAACCTCTGATTTAGTTCATGAAATTACAGTTCAATCAAATATTATATCTTGTCTGTGTATGTAAAGAAAAGCATCCATATTGTCAATTTAAAAAAATGTGCTCCAGCTGCATCTGGCGCAATAAACATAAGTCCAAAGGATTCTGGGCATTCAGGCAGTGGCTCTTCTGTTGGCACATGGCCAGGTCTTCCTAACTGGGAATGAACAAACAAGACATCAGCAGAGTACAATGTTATATTGTGTATCAATATCTGCTAAGGTTAAATCTGCACAGAGTCCCTTGGTAGGGATAGAATAGCATAACACTGGTCTACAATTTTTTTTCTGGCCTGGACTTTGGTGGCTGTTTTAGACTAATTTCAGGGTGCTGATTCCAAATCTGGCATCAGTTTTTGTCTATCACATCAGGTTTTTGAGATATCAAATATTGCATTTGATAAAATCAATGAAAAATAGCAAATTTACACTGGTCTACAAAAATATATATATATTCTGGCCTGGACATTTGTAGCTGTTTTAGACTAATTTCAGATTTGCTCTATCACATCTCGTTTTTATGCTATTGGCATACCCCATTTTCATTGATTTTACCCGAAATTAACTCTTTGTCACTTATGATTGCAAGTTGTTGCGAGTCAGTGACTGCTTTAGTGTTAAAATATGGTGCTGTATTTTTTAGGATAGTGTGTTTATACACTTCTGCAAGGCATGATCTAACAATGGCTACAACAGGGGTTCTCAACCTGTGGTATGGGTACCCCTAGGGGAATGCGGACCTCTTGCTGGGGGTACGCCAAGCCCTGCCCCTTATCTGCCCCATCAGCAGCTAATTAAGTGTTAATTATCATGGATTTTAAATTGTGATTATTTTCAGAGCCCTTCTGTCTCTCTGATTTTGGTTTTGGGCTTATTTTTGTACTTTGGAAAATGTACTTTAGTGGGGTGGGGTGGGGGAGGGAGGAGCTGATTTTGGGAAGTGTGACTAGGAGAAAAAAAGAGATCCTTGCTTCTCTCTCTCTCTCTCTCACACACACACACACACACACACACACACACATACACAGAGTTAAATAAGACATTTTTTCACATTTAAAATTGTGTTAGTACTTTTTTACTTAATGATTAATTACCTAATTAATTAATTGATTAATCCAATTAATTAGCAGTTAATTAGCAGGGGGTACTTCAGAAAATTGGACCGTGATAAGGGGGTACCCGGTCAACACACTTTTTCTGGCATAAGGTATTCCAAAGGTTTTAAGGCGCTGATTCCAAATCTGGCATCAGGTTTGGCATCATGAAAATGGGGTATGCCTATAGCATAAAAATGAGATGTGATAGAGCAAATCTGAGATCAGGACAGCGGCAATGTCATTGCAGAGTTCATGCCGCTACCTAAGTTTTAAAAAAAGGGTTTTGGACTTACCCATTGGCAGCGGCTGGAGATGCCGCACAACCCGGGTTCTCACTGCCACTGCAGACAGGTAAGTCCAACACCCTATTTTTTACTTAGTCAGCATGAATCCTGAAGTGCCATCCCCGCCATCCCCGCAGAGTTGCGAATACTTACAGTGACCTTTACCATCAGTATCTTCGACCTTTACCTTCGGGTAAAGGTTGAAGATCACTGAATTAGAGAATCAAGCTAAACTGATACTACCATTCATACAAGGAATTCTCTAAATTTTGGTAATCCCCCAGCTGAAGCCTCCCATGCCAAATTACAGATCATTCTGGAGGGTGCACCAATATTCAGGGGTGACTCTTGAGGATGACATAAGGGACCAGCATTGCGGAAAGGAGGCAATGTGCAAATGGAGCTTTGCTCATCTGGTCTCTGGAATGAGAGACCTCTTCCCTTTATAATTACTTTCTCTTTGGAAAATCCTTGTTTGCGTGTCACTAATACTGAAGTTATTGTCAGAATAAGCAGCCAATAAACAATTCTAAAAATAATTTCCTTAAATACTGAGCATGTCATCCTGCCATATGTTGAATGCAGTCAGCTTTATTAGAGGAAACTGCTGGTTACAAGACCACTGCAAAATCAAATTTGAATCCTTCTGTATCTCAAGAATGATAAAAGGAACTTGTTCATTATTACCCATGCTGCAAGATAAAACCCCACACGTTTTGGCTGTACTATCACTCTGCAACCCTGGATCATTCATTTGTATAGAAAGGGATTATCTCAAACCCATTGGGATTTGAAGCTAAGTCACTAAAAACAATGTCCTTTACATCATAGGAGACTGGAATGCTAAAGTAGGAAATCAAGAAATAAACGGAACAACAGGCAAGTTTGGCCTTGGAGCGCAAAATGAAGCAGGGCAAAGGCTAACGGAGTTCTGTCAAGAGAACACGCTGGTCATAGCAAACACTCTTTTCCAACAACACAAGAGGCGACTCTACACATGGACATCACCAGATGGTCAATACCGAAACCAGATAGATTATGTGCTTTGCAACCAAAGATGGAGAAGCTCTATACAATCAGTAAAAACAAGACCTGGAGCTGACTGTGGCTCAGATCATGAGCTTCTTATTGCAAAATTCAGACTTAAACTGAAGAATGTAGGGAATACCACTAGACCAGTCAGATATGACCTAAACCATATCCCTTATGAGTATACAGTGGAGGTGAAGAATAGATTTAGGGCATTAGACCTGGTAGACAGAGTGCCTGAAGAACTATGGACGGAAGTTCGTAACATTGTACAGGAGGCAGCAACTAAAACCATCCCAAAGAAAAAGAAATGCAAGAAAGCAAAGTGGCTGTCAGATGAGGCTTTACAAATAGCTGTGGAAAGAAGGAATGCAAAAAGCAAAGGTGAAAGGGAAAGATATAAACAACTGAATGCAGAGTTCCAGAGAATAGCAAGGAGAGATAAGAAGGCCTTCTTAAATGAACAATGCAAGGAAATCGAGGAAAACAACAGAATGGGGAGGACTAGAGATCTCTTCAAGAAAATTGGAGATATCAAGGGAACGTTTTGTGCAAAGATGGGCATGATAAAGGACAAAAAAGGCAAGGACCTAACAGAAGCAGAAGAGATTAAGAAGAGATGGCAAGAATACACAGAAGAACTATACAAGAAAGATCTTAATGTTCCTGATGACCACGCTGGTGTGGTCACTGACCCAGAGCCGGACATCCTAGAGAGTGAAGTCAAGTGGGCCTTAGGTAGCATCACTAACAACAAAGCTAGTGGAGATGATAATATCCCAGCTGAGCTACTTAAAATCCTAAATGATGATGCTGTGAAAGTGCTGCACTCAATATGCCAACAAATTTGGAAAACTCAGCAGTGGCCAAAGGATTGGAAAAGGTCAGTTTACGTTCCAATTCCAAAGAAGGGCAGTGCCAAAGAGTGTTCAAACTACCGTACAATTGCACTCATTTCACATGCTAGCAAGGTTATGCTCAAAATCCTACAAGCTAGGCTTCAGCAGTACGTGGACCGAGAACTACCGGACGTACAAGCTGGGTTTCGAAGAGGCAGAGGAACTAGAGATCAAATTGCCAACATGCGGTGGATCATGGAGAAAGCACGAGAGTTCCAAAAAAACACCTACTTCTGCTTCATTGACTACGCAAAAGCCTTTGATTGTGTGGATCACAACAAACTGTGGCAAATTCTTAAAGAGATGGGGGTACCAGACCACCTTACCTGTCTCCTGAGAAACCTGTATGCGGGTCAAGAAGCAACAGTTCGAACCGGCCATGGAACAACTGATTGGTTCAAAATTGGGAAGGGAGTACGGCAAGGCTGTATATTGTCACCCTGCTTATTTAACTTATATGCAGAGTACATTATGAGAAATGCAGGGCTGAATGAATCACAAGCCGGAATCAAGATTGCCGGGAGAAATATCAACAACCTCAGATATGCAGACGATACCACCCTAATGGCAGAAAGTGAAGAAGAACTAAGGAGCCTCTTGATGAGAGTGAAAGAGGAGAGTGCAAAAGTTGGCTTGAAACTCAACATTAATAAAACTAAGATCATGGCATCAGGTCCCATCAATTCCTGGCAAATAGAAGGGGCAGAAATGGAAGCAGTAACAGATTTTACTTTTCTGGGTTCCAAGATCACTGCAGACGGAGACAGCAGCCATGAAATTAAAAGACGCTTACTCCTTGGAAGGAAAGCTATGGCAAACTTAGACAGCATAATAAAAAGCAGAGATATCACCATGCCAACAAAAGTTCGTATAGTCAGGGCGATGGTGTTCCCAGTAGCAATGTATGGTTGCGAGAGTTGGACCATAAGGAAGGCTGAGCGCCGAAGAATAGATGCTTTTGAACTGTGGTGCTGGAGAAGACTCCTGAGAGTCCCTTGGACTGCTAGGAGATCAAATCAGTCAATTCTAAATGAAATCAAGCCTGACTGTTCCCTGGAAGGACAGGTACTAAGGCTGAAACTCAAATATTTTGGCCACCTAATGCGAAGAGAGGACTCTCTGGAGAAGACTCTGATGCTGGGAAAGATTGAAGGCAAAAGGAGAAGGGGAAGGCCAAGGTTGAGATGGTTAGACAGCATCACCGATGCAACAAACATGAAAATGAGCGAGCTCAGGAAGATAGTGGAGGACAGGAAGGCCTGGCGGGATATGGTTCATGGGATCACGAAGGGTCGGACACGACTTAACGACTGAACAACAACAACACTAAAAACAAACACCTTTTGTTCTGGCAACAGAGAACATGTAGCTGTTTATCCAGATTGCTGCCATCTCATTGGTTCCTAATGAGTGATTTCCTGTTTCTGAACAGGCTGTAGTCCATAGGTGATGTTCACCTTCTTCCATGCAGGCAGCTTTCTCTATATTGTGCAGTGCACAACTGATGGCATATGTCTTGAGTAGGGTTTTCCAGACAGTCTTCAGGTTCACTCACTGTCTGTGCAGCTGGGTGGGCAGAATGACATTCAGTAAGAAAGGAATTGCTTCATGCTCCACCATAATATGAAACAGTGCATGCTGTAGCTGTTCCAAATTTCTTTTTTCTTTTGAATAATGTTTATAGGGCGACTGTAAATTCCTTTTGGTTCCGATCTTCCATTTAGATCAGAGGTTTCCCAACCTTTTTTGGTGGTGTACCTCCTCTGCAGCCTCCAATGCAGCTGTGTACCACTGGAAGTAAGTGACGATGATGGGACTTACTTCCAGATTTGCGGTCGTGCCGGAGCACAGAAAGATGCAGGTAAGGAACAAGGGCGGAAAGCCCGCATGCTTGAGCTCTGTCAGCTCAGCAGAGTTCAAGCCGCTGCTTTTTGGCCTCTGGCATGATGCAGAGCAAGTGGCGTGGCAGCCGCTATCTTTACCACTGGCCACCCGCGTACTACCAGTCTGTCAGAGTATCACTAGTGG
The DNA here is from genome assembly GCA_026170595.1 of Plestiodon gilberti rubricaudatus. Classification (NCBI taxonomy): domain Eukaryota; kingdom Metazoa; phylum Chordata; class Lepidosauria; order Squamata; family Scincidae; genus Plestiodon; species Plestiodon gilberti. The sequence continues at coordinate 249,336,397 of JANXHW010000001.1, read as the reverse complement.
TACGCAGCCCACAGGTTAGGAACCTCTGGTCTAGATTGTCGCTACCAAACAATGAAATCTCTCTAATTTTAGCATTATAAAGCAGACGTGACATGTTTCTCTACCCAGCTGTATATATCCCAATCTAGCTATCTAAACTGGTATTGTGTCATTTCCTGACAGTCCAAAGTATCTTGTTATTTCTGACATTTCTTATGCATTGAGCTTTGAATTTTTCTTTAATAAAGTGATGTAGTTTCAGTATTACCCATCAGTATACGAGACCTTTAGGATATCTGCATCAAGTAAAGAAATTACTGCAATGCTTCTTTTCTAAGTCTGCTTTTTTAAAATAAATGCTATTTCGTTAGAGAAACAGGTAGTACGGGTAACGCAGCCATATCTATGTAAAAAACACAGCAATCCGACTGAGGTTTAAAAACAATGACTATTTTATCTGGGTTTAATGATGTATTCCCGGACAAACAGAAATTATTAAGAAACCACGACTGGACAAGTGAGCCCAACGTTTCGTGTCCTAATCTGGACACATCTTCTGGGGCAATCCAAAAAGGAATGAAAGATGTTATAGTTCTCGGCGTCTTGCTTCGTTGTTTTGAACTTCAGAAGTTAGGGAAACATGCTGTCAGTTGAACGGAAACCATTCCGGAACTCCTCTGTCAATCAAAGAGATCGATCCTGCAAAAACTCCTCCAAGTGATAGCTTGCAATTTTGTCCTTTAGACCTGGGGCTGTTGTTCACTTAGAGACCCGGTGTCTATCAGTCACATAGTATCAACTCGCATTTTCTGTTGTTATATTACTGTGAGCCTGTCCCTTCATAGGATGTTTACGTAGGACAGGGAGCCAAATGCGATTGGCAAGATTCAATTCTTGCTGCCTATTCATCAGTAAGTGAGGTGGTTTTTTGCTAATCTCAAGAGCTTCCAAGTTCTTCAAAATCATTCCCTTGTTTTCTGTTCTTATAGAGCAGGTTTCTTTGAACAGTATAGAGTGTCCTGTGGTAAGAGTGTCCTGTCCTCTTCTGTCTGTCTTGTATCTAATAACAGTGCATCTTTATGTGCTCATTTTGATCCAGAAAGATCCAAAGGGTCTTTGAATACAAAGTAGGAATGACATAAAATGTCTCTCAAGTCCTGATGCAGACTTAGACAAACTTCCCTAAAGTAGCCCACCTGGTTAGATGACTGGGTGGAATGAGATACTTAGGTAGTCACAAAACATTCAATCAGAAGCAGAAGTCATTTCACTTTACAGAGGTCACTTGAGGTCAAGCTCTAAGGTGTGTGTGTGTGGGGGGGGCTTGCTTGCTTTTCAGGGAATGTAATCTAGGTAAGGCCTGATCCACTCACTTCCCAGAGGTTTAGTCTGGAAAGCTGACATTCAAAGTAAGTACAGTACACTGGTGAGTTTAGACATGCAAGGGAATTATTTTAAGTGTCTGCTATAATTTTGCTAAGATCCACACTTGGTCACTTTCAATGTTCGTAAGCAGTTTGTAAGCAGTGGTGTCGCCAGGCGCCCCTGCTTCTGGTGCGGAAAACCTCGACGCCCTCCAACTAATTAGCATACTTAATTAGCATAATAAGTTTCAGTTTTTTTGCTTTTTTCCGTTTTTTAAAAGGTTTTTAGGGTTTTTTTTAGCGGTAGCGGGGCTTCTAATTGTTTGTGTATGCTTTGCGCCAACTTATCTTGTGTATAGGACCCTCCCGCGACAATCTCCAGGGGCGACAATCTCCTCCGGGGGTGCAGATCGCTCCTCTGCTCTGCCGCCCCTGGCGCGAACTCTGTAAAGCGCCCAGCAGCGCTTTGCAGAGTTCACACATGCGCAGACCGTCGATTGGAAGCATCGTCGCTCTGCGCATGCATAAAGTCTGTAAAGCGCTGCTGGGCGCTTTACAGAGTTCGCGCCCGGAGCAGAGGGATGATCTGCGCCCTGGAAGAGATCGTCGCCCCTGGAGATCGTCGCGGGAGGATCCTATACACAAGATAAGTTGGCGCAAAGCATACACAAACAATTAGAAGCCCCACCACCGCTAAAACCCCCCTAAAAACCTGTAAAAAATGGAAAAAAGCAAAAAAAAGAAACTTTTTTTTTCTTCCCCCCCCGAGCCTTTCCACCCCTACGCCCTGGGGCCCACCGCACCACCGCCCCATATCAGGCTACGCTTCTGTTTGTAAGGCTTTTTGTTCTTCTTCTTTCCGCTTTATATTATTTACCCTCAATATCTTTTTTTCTGTTTTAACTCTTCACCTGCCTGTTGTCAGTTAACTTGGTCAGAGTCTTGCTCTAGTTCTCCTGGACTGTTGGCTGCACGCTACCATATAGAACTTTGAGGAGAACACTGGGGATTTGGTGCTCCTCCATGCAACTGTGAGGAAGGGTTTCAAGGATGGTTTCTCTCTCTCTCTCTCTCTCTCTCTCTCTCTCTCTCTCTCTCTCTCTCTCTCTCTCTCTCTCTGGCTGGTCTTTCTGGCTTTGTGGTGGCAGTGTCAACCACCAGTGATGTAGACTTGAGTCTATTGACTCAGACTCGAGTCGGACTCAAGTCGCATCAATGACTTGAATGACTCGACTTGAGACTTGGGGCCTTTTACGACAAGTCCAATTTTATTCAGGTTTAAACCCGTTTTCACCATTAAATAGATAGGGACTCGCAACCAACGACTCGGGACTTGGGGGCAAAGATTTGGAAATTGACTTGAGACTTGGACCCAGAGACTTGATCCACATCCCTGTCAGCCACTAGGTTTGACCCTAGGAAAAGGGTGGATCTGTGGGAGGGGAAGAAGCTGATGGTGACACAAAGATGCCTTCCTGATAACCATAGTGGATTTGGTTAAAGGAATACTAAATGCTTATTGAATGGATGAAGGCATCAGTAGCCTAATTTGGTTGTTATTTATGACAATGGTCATAAATAGAGCTCCTTCAAGAATGAAAGTGCTCTTGCTTGAAGCCTTTGCAAGCCAGAAACAGGTACTGCCTACACAGACATCTCAGAGAGATCAGGTGTTGAGTTTTGCAGCATCCTTAAATGCAATTCACTTCATATTTGGGGGCAAAAATCAGCAGAAAGAATGTGCAATGTGTGCTACACTACATAACTTAGCTCATCTAAACTGACAGGAAAATTTGCACTTCAAAAAAATTGTAGTTTTTTTGAAAATATGAAATTATTCAAGGTGGAGGCTAGGGCACCAGTACACTGTCAGCACCTGCAAAATTTTAGAAACAGTCACACACCTGGGTAATAATTTCAGAGATATCTTCACAGCTGTCCATAACTCTTGTGTTAACAGATGTTATTCTTCCCTATTAGAATAAAGAATTCATGTTGTGCCTGCCTCTTCTGTATTCAAAGCTCCAGTGAGGTGTTTTTTTCCCCCTGTAGATAAAAGAATAGTAAGGCATCTTCCTGATAAAGCATCCTTAGTGTTTGGATTAGAACAAATGCCATCACTGCTTCTCAAAAAGGAACTACCAAAATCATTCATTACGTTTCCTACACACAGTGTTTCAGCTCCAAGCTTTGCAATAGTAAATTCAGCACCAAGGACAGCAAAGAACACCTGCCACAATGCTGAGAGTTTCTCCACAACACCAGTGTCTGTCTCTGCAGTAAGTGCTCACATTTTATGGTGCTCAGTCCCCCATGGAGATTAAGAAGGATGAATAAATGAAGCTGCTGCCACTGTCGTATCACATACTGAGAGAACATATTCCCTTCTCTGGTTAACTAGTTTTGTGCTGCTAGTCAACTGCACAGCTGCACGTTGTTATCCCATAGCATCATTGTATGGCCAATCAACCTTTAGAATGAGACAGTTTATTTATTTTGCATCTATTTCTTTACTGCATTTGTATCCCACCATCTCTGCATGAGTGTCATACCTGCGGTCATTTCCCCACTTGCTTCCAACAACAGAATAAGGTGGGTTAAGGCTGGAGAGGAAGAAAGTTGTCTAAGGTTGCACAGGGCAGGTTGTGGCTTAATTATATTTTAGCCCATGAGCTATCTCTCCAACCAAATTGTCTAGCATTCTTGTCAATGTGGGCTTAACTGTCACTTTGGTGGGGAGAGATGCAAGCATTATAGAATGTAACAGCAAGTGGATAAGCAGGTGTGTGACTCATGCACAGGTTTTATTTCAGCACATCTTAGAACTTACTAAACACAATCATGATCTTTCTTTTGGGGCCAGATGCATCATAGTTCAAATGTGGCTGATTGATGCTATTTTATCAAAACAGGCATATGTTTAGGGGAACTGAAACCAGTACAACCATAGCATTCATATCAAGGCTAACTTCATACTCATAATAAAGCATTTGCTGAAATCAGATCTCCAACAGGTTTTTTGTGGTGGAGCAGGACCCTTAGAAACACCAAGTTATGACAACTATAGGAAAGACCCAAGACCTTTGCCAATGATGATCATAGCTTATCAATGCCAACCCCTTTAAAGGGGGCTTTGAGGAAGATATGGATTGCACCACCTCCTGCAAGCTGGTCAGCCTTTGAGTTTGGCTTTACAAATCATGGACAAGGGGTTCTAAACTGGCATCCTTGAGCTGAGCAGCCTCTGGGGATTGCTGGATCTGGCCTGCTTTTGCCCACTCCACTTCCTCTGGATGCACACCAATCCCTAATTTTATCCCCCAACCTGCATTTGCCTGCCAGTTGTGACCCACTGGCTAAACTACAATCAACCCACTTGGCCAGTCCAAAATACCCCCCCCCCCCAAAGAAAGAAAGAAAGACCAATTAGGCAGATGAGCCAAAAATTCCTACTTGGTCTCAAAAAGTCAACCAGCTAATCCCAGACTGACCGCCTGGGTGGGTGGATAGGCTGATGCCTTGCTCCAGCTCAATCAGGGGCAGACACTGAAGCAGCCGACAGTGTCGCTTAAGCTCTGCCCCCATTGCCCCGGAAGCTCAAATGAGCTGTTTTCTCTCTGCTTGCCTGTTCTATAAGGGGTGGAGCATGATGCTGACCATGTCGAGTCCTTGTGGTCAGCTCCGTTTTGGTTGAACATTAGAAGAAACATCTTCATGTCAAGAGAGGTTCAACAATGGAACCAATTCCAATGACTGGAGGTCATCAAGTGCAGACTGGACAGCCATCTATTGTGCATACTCTGGCTCTGCGTTTCCTGCTTTGATTAGGGGGTTGAACTAGATGGTCTCCAAGGACCCTCCAAATCTATGATTCTATCACATCCATAGAATGGTGTGATATGTCACGTCCATGCCATAAAATACATGATTATTGTGGCTGACCATATGATCTGACCTTTTTGTGACTCATAAGTCATGCACAGTTGTTTGTATAGAGGCCTCTAATCTCATAACTCCTTCAGTGGCAATGGTAGGGGCAAGTGCTCCAGGGTTTCCTCCACATGTAAACCTTACACAGCCTGGAGGCTGTCTTTGGAAGCCTGAAGGTGGGGGGCTATTGCACAAGTGCAAGCTCTTCATATTGTTATAATAATATTTAAATGCTATTGAAGAATTTGTTTTATAATATAACAACAAAACATTGGATGTTTAGCACTGGATAATGTATAACGTTGGATGATGGGGAGATGAATAAGAATCAGCAGTTGGCTGCCAGACAATTGTTCTGATGTATATGGAAAGAATAGTGGGGTAATTTCCACATATTTCTGTTATGCAAGATAGAACAATAACACCAAATTAGGAAAGCTTGCACTATAGATGTGAACAGGAAGCTTTGACATCAGCTGCTAGGAGCCAAAGAGTGCCACATAGGGCAAGCGAAATTCTTTTCCGAAAAATGCCTTGTTGACCTGCTAATTATATTTTGGAATTATTTTCTCCTAATGATGTTGAACTATGACTCCCCCCCACCTCTTGGTATATCTGAAACAGAAAGACATTAAGGCAGGAATAGGGAAGGCAAAGTAGGGAACACAAACACATAAATTTGCATCACTGTCCCACCAAGACACAAATCAACATCAGAAACATAATAGCTCTATAAGTGGCCTAGGGATTGAAGTGATTGGGTTGAATTGTTCTCTGTTTTCTTAACATGAAGGGTTTTTTTTAATTCTGAAAATACAAACAACAGGAAAAAAAAATACTGTACACATTGCTATGAAATCAAAGGAAAAGTTTAAAAAAACATGATGATGTGTTTTCAAAGCAGGGAGAAGAGGTTCATGCATGTCACTGATTTGGGTGGCATTTGGGCAGCAAATGGTTTTTTTTTGCACCTGAGGTTTGGGCAGCATGGCTAGTTTGGCCCTTTGTGAAGCTTATGAGGGGAATGTACAAATTCAACTGGAATGAAAAGGGGATTCTGTCCAGTGGAGATTGAACATCACTGGCCTCAGCGCTGGCACCGTTTACTCTCCGGGTGTCGGAAATGTTCCTTATGGCACGTTTGTGACACCCAAGAGCGGTAGAGTGCTCTTTATCTAAAGAACAATAAAGAGACAAGAAATATCTTATGAGTAGGTTTCTGTAGTTTACGAGCATATATGAGCCACTGTTTGGGTGTTAAAATATCTTAATGAGTCTGTAGAATGAAAAAAAATATTTTTTACAAGATGTTTTCACAGAACAGGTTGTTTTGATAAAAAAAGTTTGAGACAAGGAAAAAGGCTACAGAATGAAAATATAAATAAAACCAAATAGATTCTTGTCTAGAAATAGAAATGGAAAAGTGAACATTTATCAAAGGCAAGATGTGCCTCACAAGCCCTGCTCTCTGGCCCTCCACTGACGCAAATGTAATTGGCAGCAGTCAAGGTCAGGGCTTTTTCTGGGGTGGCCCCAGGTTAAAAACTCTCTGCCCAGAAAGTTGCACCAGATCTTTACCCTCCCTGCTTTTAAATTGGTGCTTAAGGTCTATCGGTTTCATTACACTACTCATTAGTGATTATGTGATCTTATTAATTCTTACTGCTCATTTCTTTCTCACTGTGCTTTTATTGTTTTTGCTTTTGCTTTTCATGTTTTATTGCTAAGGGGTTTTTGTTTTGTTTTACTGATATTGTTTTCTGCCTGGTGAGACTTTTAATTTACAAGGTGATATAGTTACAAGGTAGGATCCTGGTGAGAGGCAGGATGGTGTGGTAGTTCGGGAGTTGGACTTAGACCTGGAAGATCCAGGTTCAATTCCCCATTCAGCCATGAAGCTTCTTGGGTGACTTTGGTCCAGTCACTGTCTCTCAGCCTAACCTACCTCACAGGGTTGTTATGAGGATGAAAGAAGGGAAGGAACTATGTACACCACCCTGAGCTCCTTGGAGGAATGGCGGTATAAAAATGTGAAAAATAAATATGAGCATTTTTAAATAAACACATAAATAAGAGTCCAATTTCTGGCTTCAAAGTCAAAGAAATGAAAGGGGACAAGGGTCGTATCCAATATATTACTCCTGACATCTACTGTTCAACTGAAGGACAGAATAGAACTGTGCGCCTGTGCTTGAGATCAGGGGTCCTGTATTTGTCAGGCTTTCTGTTTGGGTAGAAGGCTCTGTTCAGACCTTCAGTAGAATGTGCAGAAGTTGCGGTAGAAACTGCAGAAGCAACAAACCCCCCCCCCCCCCATGTTCAGCCTATATGCCTGGGGTTGGAATATAAGGGCAAAGAAGGAGCCCCTCCTCCAAAGAATTTTATTTTTTTTCTTTTGAAAACTCATTCTTATTTAGAATGTGTATGCAAATAGGCTTCTGTGCAGGCAAACAGTGTATATGTAGATAATATTGTATCTTTATTGCAGTGCCTATCTGGTTCCTTTGAACTGACTGTCTTTTGATACAGAAAATGGAGTCTCACATCACCAGTACTTTATCTTTCAGTTGTCATAGGTTTGCATGGTGAGTGATGCGTATCTAACAGCGCAATCCGACTTAACTTTTGTGCCAGTGTAACCAGCGGTGCAGCGAGAGCGGGAGGTCCCAGAACGGAAAAGGGATTCAAATCCCCTTTGAATTCCTTTTTTGGAGGGTATTTGAATCCCTTTTTCCATTCTGGGGCCTCCTGTTCTTGCTGCACTGCTGGTTACACCGGCACAAAAGTTAAGTCGGATTGCGCTGTAAGGCAATCAGGGGTCAGGCAGTGGCCATGGACCCATGCCCATTGGAGGGCTCCCCCAGCTGGGCTAACCCCTGGATCCTCAGTACCAGAAGGAGCAGTAGTGTACAATGTTCTATCCAGGGACTACCACGTAGGGGGGCCCAATGCAGGGCTTAGCCCCATGGACCCCAGCAACCTGGTGCCCACACTAGAGAAGGCAATGTGAAGGATCCTTATTTAGATGTGGTGATGTCACAATTAGAAATATATTTCAGATTTTTAGCAAGGATGAGGATCAAGTCTCTGACTCCAAGTCTCGAGTCAAGTTCCAAGTCTCTGGGTCCAAGTCTCAAGTCAAGTTCGAAGTCTTTGCCCCCAAGTCCCGAGTCTTTGGCTGCGAGTTGCAAGTCCCTATCTATTTAATGGGGAAAACAGGGTCTAAATCTGAATAAAATTGGACCTGTCGTAAAAGGCTCCAAGTCTCGAGTCGAGTCTTTCGAGTCTTTTACAATCGTCAAGTCCAGTCCGAGTCAAGTCATTGATGCGACTTGAGTCTGACTTGAGTCCGAGTCAATAGACTCAAGTCTACATCACTGATTTTTAGGCATGCATTTCATAGCTTTAATTGAGTTAATAAGAGCTTAATAAGCTAATAAGAGCCAACTACATGTTACAATTAAGATGTGCTGGCACACTGGGGGGGGGGTAGTGATCCAGTACAAAACCATGGCATGCTTCTGGTCCAGATCCTCCCTCCATGCTACCAATGTCAGTAAAAACCTTTTCATTGCAACCAGTGGAAGCTTTTGTGCTTCTTCTTCTTTTGTGCTTTTTCTTCTGCTTCTTCTGTCACAGCTAAAGGAGATCAATATGTTTGAAAATCCAGACTGTCAAGTTACTAGAGCCAAACTTATCAACTGATTACCTTTTACCACCAAAAGCAATTGTATGCAGGTGCTTAGACAAACAGCTCCGATATTTAAAACTCTTTAGTTGGATGGGACTGTTTCTAGAACCCATTCCAAATTGGCAATGAACGGTGAACATTTACTTATTAATGTTGCACTTTGCGTGCTTCCATAATTAAACATTACCTTAAAACTTGGAAGGTTGAACTGAATATTGGAACATTTGGAGAATGGAGCTTGCACAACAAAACCAGGCATTGTGCTTCAGCAGCAGATCCCCAGTGTCCCGTCTTCTTTTATTTTCTTTCCAATGCTCTCATTAATAGGGGCCAGTCAGTGGCGTCGTCAGCAGAGGGGGCCTTGGGGCGGTGGGCCCCCCGGGCAGCAGGATAGGGTCCCAGGCGGCAGGCGGGCGGAGAGGGTGTCACGGCGTCCGGCGGAGGCGCAAATTGTCCTGTTCGTCGGGGCAAGTGAGGAGCGTCAGCGGCATGTTTGGCCCGCTCTGCGCCTCGGTATGGCACATAACGGCTGCAGCTGTTACGTCACTTCCGGAGTGGGGGGGAGGCAGTCGTAGGTCTGCAACTGGGGCTAGTCGCTTGCTGGCTTTTCTTATCCCTCTCACTACTTGGCTTCTGGGCAGTGGCTTTTAGCTTCTCCTCTTACAGTTTCTGTCTTTCTCTTTCAAGCCCATTCCGTCCGCTGCTCTTTTCTTGCTGTCCGGTTGGCTGTTGCCTCTCCTCCTTTTTCCTGGCATCTTTGAAGGCTAATTCTTGTCTTTCCCTTGCCTTAGGCGGCCTTCTATTCTATGTCTCTGGGTACTCGATGCATTTCTGCTCATTTGCACACACGTCTTTTTTCAGTTTTTACTTTCACATTTTCTCTCAGTCATTGACTTTTACATTTCGAACATGGAAGGGTTGAATTCTCCACTCTCAGGCACATTCGTAGTATTAACATTCTCTTCACCGGGCCTCTGCATATTTGTATAAAAGCCAGTTGCCCACATACCCCAAAAAGACATGAGGCAAGGAGTTTGGATTATAAATGGACTACAATTTTGTTCAGCACAGCATCACACACACACACACACACACACACACACACACACACACACACACACACACACACTGCAATGGGTCCTAACTCTCTTTGCTCCTCTTTAGTGCAGACATGAAACAGGTTTAGCCCTCATCTCAGTGGTGCATTCCAAGCACAGTCCAAATACTCTACCTGTGATATTGACGGACGGGATGGGTGAAAGAAGAGCCCTTCATCTTTACTTCCCCCATTAATCCCTGTTAACCACAGTTACAAATGCCATTGCTGCTGTACCTCAAGGTTCTCTGTCTGGGACTTGGTATGGAAGTTATTTGTGTGTGTGGGGGGGGGGATTGTGGTGCCAGTTGCAGAAAGGGCTTGAAACTTCGACTCCTCTCCCCTACATGCAGCCGCGTCGCTATCGCGAAGCACGCGGGGCGGTCCGCCGAAGGGTGACGCGCGCGGGTGGACCGCTTTGGGGCGGCGCGCGCCCTAGTGTTACTTACTCTGCTTACATGTTAAACTTGTAGGACTCACGGCGAGTAATAAAAAAAGTGAATTAAAAGCTTGTTGAGGGTTTCATTTTGCTCACTAGGCCTTTACAAACCATCTTTGATATTTTGTTAAATAAAACATAATTACTGGAGCATAGAAACACAGTTAGCACCAGCCATTCTGAGCTCATTAAAACTGTGTCAACAAATTGACCCTGCCTTTCAGCTCAGTGCTGTGTGATGCTGCTGCACTGAAGCAACTGATCACAGATTCACATCCAGCCTAAGAGTTACTGCACCTGTACAAGGCAAATCAGGGAGGTGTCAATGAGAGACAGGGTTGTAGTCATGGGGGACTTCAATTATCCTCACATTGACTGGGTCAACTCATGCTCTGGTCATGAAAGAGAGACTGGATTTCTGGATATGCTAAATGACTGTGCCTTAGAGCAGCTAGTCACGGAGCTGACCAGAGGACAGGTGACTCTGGATTTGATATTGTGTGGCACTCACGATCTGGTCAGGGATGTAAATGTTACTGAACCGTTGGGAAACGGTGACCATGCTGCAATCTGTTTCGCCATGCATGTCGGGATTTTATATATCTGGATTTTGAGAAGGCATTTGACACGGTCCCTCATGAAAGGCTCCTGAGAAAACTACACAGTCAGGGAATAAGAGGGCAGGTCCTCTTGTGGATTAGGAACTGGTTGAAGACCAGGAAACAGCGAGTGGGAGTCAATGGCAATTTTCACAATGGCGAGAGGTGAAAAGCGGTGTGCCCCAAGGATCGGTCTTGGGACCGGTGCTTTTCAACTTATTCATAAATGACCTGGAGTTGGGGATAAGCAGCGAGGTGGCCAAGTTTGCGGATGACACTAAAGTTTTCCGGGTGGTGAAGACCAGCAGGGATTGTGAAGAGCTCCAGAAGGATGTCTCCAAACTGGGAGAATGGGCAGCAAAATGGCAGATGCGCTTGAATGCAAGTAAGTACAAAGTGATGCACATTGGGGCAAGAAACCAACATTTCACATATACGCTAATGGGTTCTGAGTTGTCTGTCATGGATCAAGAGAGAGATCTTGGGGTGCTGGTGGACAGGTCGATGAAAGTGTCGACCCAGTGTGCGGCGGCTGTGAAGAAGGCCAATTCTATGCTCAGGATCATTAAAAAAGGGATTGAGAATAAAACAGCCAATATCATTATGCCTTTGTACAAATAGATGGTAAGGCCGTATCTGGAGTATTGTGTCCAGTTCTGGTCACCACACCTCAACAAGGATATAGTTGAATTGGAAAAGGTGCAGAAAAGATCGAACAGATTGATTCATGGGCTGGAGCACCTCCCTTATGAGGAAAGGCTACAGCGTTTGGGGCTTTTCAGTCTAGAAAAGGACATGATTGAGATGTATAAAATTATGCATGGGATGGAGAGAGTGGATAGAGGGAAATTCTTCTCCCTCTCGCACAACACCAGAACCAGGGGACATGCACTAAAATTGAGTGGAGGGAGAGTTAGAACGGATAAAAGAAAATATTTCTTTACCCGGCGTGTAATTCATTAGTGGAACTCCTTGCCACAGGATGTGGTGATGGCACCTGGCCTAGATGCCTTTAAAAGGGGTTTGGACGGATTCATGGAGGAAAAGACCATCACAGATTACAAGGTTACAAGATGGGCCTTTGGCCTGATCCAGCAGGGCTCTTTTTATGTTCTTATGTAAGGAAAGAAACGGATCCCTCATACTAGTACTGGGATCCAACTCTAGCAACCAGAGCAGCAAGAGTTTCCTTCGCCACTATTGGGCTGATACTTCCTGCCCTGTGTAGCACAGCTATGCCATGATGGTGGTTTCCATGTCTCTTCTAGGATTGGGCCTGGTCCCTTCTGGCCTTCCTGCAGAGCATCCTTTGGGCATTTGCAACCTACAGGAACAGCAGCCTTGATCGACAGTAGGTGAAGGAGTAGGAGGTTCTTACGATGTGGGCCTCTGTCCTGCATAGGGTTACCAAACATTGAGTTGCACATTGCAGTATATCTGTTCTGTGCCTTTCGGCTCTGGTTTGTTGTATGCGCAGGGTGTTGTTTTGACAGTTACTAATGAGTGTCAAATCAAGCAATGAATTATGTGTATGGTATTTGCTCCCCCTCACTCCTAGCCCCCTGCTTTGCAATCACTTATACTCCAATGCCGTTCTGGAGAAAAGGACCAGTATGTGTTTATATCCTTGTGACTTCACCTCTCTGTGCCTCCTTCTTGTCACTCACTACTCTCATCATCCACAGTTATCAACTTCTCTGAGTTTTCTTCAGTTCTCAAGGCCTTATTCTCTGACCTCCTGTCCTCATGTATTCATATCCATCACAATGCCCACAGTTAGCAAAACATAAATTTCTATTTTGTCTCTCCCAAGTCTCCTCAACTGGCCACTGAGTCTTTAGTTTTCATCACAGAAGGCCTTTTAACACTGCATACCAGAGTTTTTTTCCGGCACAGTGGCGATTCTGGGGGGGAGGGGGCGCCGACTCATGACATCAGCTTCACGAGCGTGCCCGGCACGGCTCCAATTATGCCCCCCCCACCGTTTTACTTACTATTTTGGAGCCATACAAGCTCCAGGGTGGGCGGGAGGGCCCAACGCCAAGACGACCGAGGCAGAGGAAACACATTGCGGAGGCAAGTACGCCCCTTCGCCGCCACGTCCGGCCCCCGCCCTGGGGCCCATGCTCCCCCCTGCCCCAACCCCGGTCAAGTTTTTACCTTATTGCTGTTATATTTCAAAATATTTTGCCAGGGCACAACATTGCACGTGATACATTTATCTGGGGAAGGAAAGCAACCCTGTGTGTGGCGAAACCTCAACGGGGAGGGGGGGGCTCAACCTAGAATGACCATTTTTGCCATACCCTGATGTCAGCCCTTGGGATTGCACCTTCCAAGATATGTTTTCTTAAAATTCATGGTGGCAACAAGTCTTCACTAGCTAGAATTAGCTGTTTCCAACTGTTATTTTGTCCAAATGTCCCTTGGCTGGAAGCAAAAGACTGATGTAGCAAACTGATTTTTTTAAAAAAATATTCAGATTCATGTAAATGCTGAAGTAATTTTTAGAGCCTTTTACTGACAAGTCAGATGATAACGTATGTTAAGTGTTCCTGACTGAGTGGTCAAGTTATATCTGCCAATCACCTCCTCCTTGCCATAGCAGGACTCAGAAGTAAATTATACTGAGCCTGATTAAATGGGCAGTTTCCTCTGCAAAGAAAGACCTTCAATTCATACTCAGTTGGCTGTCCAGTATAGTAAACTGTAAAATAACTTTTTCTAGATGTCAGAACTCAGGATATAGGACTGGAAAACTGAATTTCATTTGTCCTGGGTTTGAACGAGTTCTCAGGTCTAGCCAAACTGTCGGAAGCTGCTTCCATACGGCAGTGGCTCCACATGGGAACAGCAGCATTCAAAAGCTACTCATGTGTATCTCCCCAACAGTGTGGCAGGTTTCCAGATCTGTACCACACACACAGTGGCAGCACCAGAAAACAAATGTTGGAGGTACACAAATGGGGCCAACTGATTTTTTGAGTCCCAGAAGTTACCGGTACATTTCTGAAAGAGACATAGCAAAGTAGTCCACATTAACGATCCAAACTTAAACATGTTTTCTCAGAAGCAAATCACATTGATGAAGTTAACTCTCAAGTCAGCATGTTTAAGATGGCATCGGCATCTTTATTTTATTTTTCCGTTTCATGAATCAGCTATCATTTCCGAGTGCTGGAATGAATGTAGTTTCCCCCTCCCCCGACTAGTGAACTCAACCAGTGATTAAAAAAAAAGCAGTGTGTGGAGAGGCAAGCTACTTGTATTGCAGGCTCTTATCTCTTTTCCCTCCTCCAGAACCAACATTCCAGGTGGCTGCTGGTGCCACTGTGGGAGGTAAAGGTATCCCCTGACAATTAAGTCCAGTTGTGTCCAACTCTAGGGTGTGGTGCTCATCTCCATTTCAAAGCCGAAGAGCCAGCGTTGTCCGAAGACGCCTCTGTGGTCATGTGGCCGGCATGACTCTCCTTGCCGCAGCGCGTAGCATGCAGCTGGAACACGGAGCGCTGTTTACCTTCCCGCAAGCGGTACCTATTTATCTACTCGCATTGACATGCTTTGGAACTGCTAGGTTGGCAGGAGCTGGCCAAGCAACGAGTGCTCACCCCGTCGCGGGAATCGAACTGCCGACCTTTCGATCAACAGCTTATGGTTCAGTGGTTTAACCCGCTGCGCCACCCGAAGGAAAGCTTAATATGACTGGTGTGCCTTGGAGATGTTGCCGTGTCAGTTCCATTGTCTGTATATAGCTCCAACTGTGTCCCATCCTTGCAGGAATCAAGCAAAATATTGCCTGTCCATTGCTGCTAGAGAAAATCAAATCTATGCCTCCAGTGCTTACTTACAGCATGTGATTCCTATATTATGCATAACTGATCATCTTGGATCCTTGTCTTAATTAATGGGATTTAAGGTACCTGTGGGATTTGAGTTTCCGTTCCCTTCTTTGAAGGCATAAATGAAAGCAATCGAACCATATAGTGCAGAGTGGTGGTTAATCATTGCAGTCAGAAAGCACAATGATAACAGTGGCTGAAAAGTTTATCATGCAGGTAAAGGGGAGGGCACATTTGGAATCTGACCTTCTTTTCCATCTTGAAATAGCTCCAGGCACTTTAAATTAAATTTGAATCTTCCAGTGCAATATCAAAGGCAAGGTTCCTCTACACTCCTGACATGCCAAGTCCCTTTGCTCACCACTCGTCGTAAAATGACTGAATTACAATCCCTTTGTGCAGAGACTCCCACTCATCTCGGCATGGTGACAGCTTGCTGATTTGCATATACTCCAGAGAAGGCAACTTACATTCTTTTTGACAGGATGGAAAGAAGAGGAGAGAGAAGAAAACTACCCCCCCCCCCAGAATCTTGGGATGGTTGGGGTGTTGCAGACATTCAAAACATTGGAGAAGCTCCAAAATTTTGAATATGGTACATACAGTTCAACTGGATATCATAGAAGCTGTAACTCCCATAATGCCTGACTGGCCTGGCTGTGCCTCAGAAGCACATGATTTGTGCCACACATACAGCACAGATTCTAAACTTGTGGAATCTGGGATTCCACAAGTTTTACAACGCAGGTTCTCCAGGTTTGTCGTCCTCTGGAAAATCCAGCGAAGTGTATGTCTGAAGTGAAGGTCTGATTTTTGGTGTTAAGGCAACTGTAAAACCGAAGACCCCTGGAACCTGATACATGACACTGATGTCACCCCAGAGGCTACGGACTTCTGGTTTGGTCAGGCACCACACGCTGAAAATAAAATAAAATTAGGAAAGCTAACAGAATCCTCCTCTGCTGGATTCTGCCTGGATATTGTGAGTCTGCTTTTCCAAAAATGTTATTGGAGCAGAACTGATCAGTGTCAGGATACGTGGTTCTTCCAGACAAAGATGTTTGGCTGTGTTTAAAATATATTTTTATTTATAGATAAAATATTTATTCCAATCTGCGAGGAAGAGCTGGCCCACCCACGAGGCCAACTGAAGCAGTCGCCTCAGGCAACAGACACAGACAGACGCACAGACACAGACACACATACTAATATATATATATATATATATATATATATATATATATATATATATATATATATATATATATATATATATATATATATATATATATATATATATATATATATATATATATATATATAACACAGAGGAATTTCTACAATATTTTGTATTTTCCAATATATAACAAAACAAAACAATTTCATTCCAATGTAGTTTTAGAGAGACACAGAGGTATTGTTTTTTATTATTATTTTTATCTTAAATATATTTTGGTATTGCATTTTTTTTCTTTAATACATATGTAGAGTGCTTTTTTGGTTTTGAACAAGGATGCCTGGAATACACACAATCTAATCTCAATCTAACTGAGCAGTGGTACTGTTACAGCGCAAAATCCGACTTAACTTTTGTGCTGGTTTAACCAGCGGCGCAGCAAGAACGGAAGGCCCCAGAACAGAAAAGGGATTCAAATCCCCTTTGAATTCCTCTTTTGGAGGGGATATGAATCCCTTTTCCATTCTAGGGCTTCCCGTTCTCGCTGTGCCGCTGGTTAAACCAGCACAAAAGTTAAGTCGGATTGCGCTGTTAGAATCCCAAAGAGAATCTGTGTACTAGTGTTCAAATCTAGAAAAAAAATGGAACTCTTATGTTCTTCCCATTCATGCTCTGATCTTCCTTTCAAGAATCTTAGATATTCCATGCTTTTTAGGAACAGATTGTACTTACCAGGAAGCTAGCAAGCACCTGAGAACACTCCCATTGAATTCAGGCTTTAAGAGTATAAAAGGGCAGCACAATCCTAAGTATCCGGTGGGCAGCCCAGGCTGCCTGCCGGATCCTATCCCTGTTCCGGGATCGGCCCAGTGGTCTACTCAGGGGAAGGGGACATTCTTAGGGCCTCCTCAGATTTCTGCCAGCTATTTAGCTGGCGCAAGTCTGAGGAGGTCATGTGAAGGCTGTGCTGGCCCAGTTTGGGTCAGGGATATGGTGGCTGCCATACCTGCCCCCCCCCCGGCTGGCTCGGCCAATGGTCCCCCTTCCTCGCCTCCTGGACCACCCCTGTGCCCGCCGGTGCTGCACTTACCTTCTCCGGTGGCTGCAGGGACGATCCAGCGGTGGAGTGAGGGCGGCAGGCCTCCGTGCCGGCTGCCCTTACTCTAGAATAGTCGCAAACGTGCTTTACGGCACATTTACAATGGCTTCAAATGGCGGAGTGCTTGCTATGCTTTTCTGCATAATGCAGGATTGCGCTCTGCATCTGCTGGAAAAGACCAAAGATCAACTAGTACACCTCTGCTTTTCAGAGAGCCTAATCTAGTGGTGTCCAAGGGACCCTTGATGCCAGGCCTCTATAGAGACATAATTTTATTATGCCTGGATTAGTGTGCCTCAGATTGCAGGGCCAAGGAATTTCACACAAAATAGTTTTTAAATTTATTTTTAATTTATATTCGGGTTTTATATTTTCACAACTGCCAACTTTTGGGAAGGTTTAGCATTTTTTAAAGTAGAAAATTGATCTACCTTCTCCTACGCAATTCAACAACTGACTATCAAGGAAGTGTGGCACATCTCACTCTCTCCATGTCCCACCGCATTGCTGCCAGATGCTGTGACACCTTGTTTGGGTGGGTACACTGTCAGTGGCATTCAGGCGTTTGAAGGCTGATTAAGAACCCCGTTTTGATATAGTGTAGTCAACCTAACTTGATAGCGTGGGTGGGATTGTGGGACTGTTATAACTCTTCTCTAAACGATGACTCACCGTGTCTTTCAACACTTTCCAAAATGGTCTGGGCCAAGGATATGGTAAGTTGTTGTGATACAGAAATCATCTGAAACAATCACCTTTTTCAAATCCATTATTGCAACTAAGAGGTTCACCTGAACCAGGCCAAGATTTCTACACCTCACAGATGTATCTTTCCTGTATTCTCAACCATATGCATTTTTTGCTAGTCCATAATATCTATGTCTCTATTCTTGCAGGTCCCGATGCCATCTTCATTACAAACAATCATCCTTTTAACTGTGAAGTTCATCACTACAGTGCAAATATCAAATATGATTTCGTAAGGTAAGACTGATCAAAGTCTGAAAATATGTTTAAGCCAATAGTGGAGAATATAATGATTTCTAAGGATGATACTGTCATTTCTGAGGGCAATACTAATTTTCATTCACAGGAGAAGTACATCTATGGTTGGATTTTATTCACAAAAATCTTAAGGATGGAGGGTAGTTCAGTTGCCTTTCCTCATATTGTCTCCAAAATATATTCTGATATTTGATTGTTTTTATGAGTATACATGTTTTTCTGGTCCTGAATTGGTTTTGGTAGACATTTTGTATAAAAATGTAATTGTAATTTTTATACTGGTATGTGTTATGACAATTGAGTCTTGACAATAAATTGAAATCTTAATTCGAAAGTATGGCACACTGAGAACGAATAGCAGCACAATAAAATTAGGCTGCAATCTTATGCACACTTTCCAGGGAGGAAGTCCCATTGAATTCAATGAGACTTACTTCTGTGTAGACATACATAGGATTGTGCTTTAAGATATGGGATCAAGAACTGATGAAAAAATATTTTAAGGAAGTCTACATAAGTTGCATTAAGAAATGAGGCCTTGCAATACCTTAATGATAAATACAATTTATTATGGCATGAGCTTTTATAGACAAAACCAACGTTCTCTGATATGTGGACAGTGAAAATGCTAGATATACTGTATATACAAACTGTAGGTAGAAAGATGACATCTATTTCTGTCTGAATGAGTATTGTGGATTTACATATCGATTTACAGATAGATAGAGCTTGTGAGCTGAGCTGTCTGTGATGGATCAGGAGAGAGATCTTGGGGTACTGGTGGACAGGTCGATGAAGGTGTTGACCCAGTGTGCGGCGGCTGTGAAGAAGGCCAATTCCATGCTTGGGATCATTAGAAAAGGGATTGAGAATAAAACGGCCAATACTATTATGCCGTTGTACAAATCGATGGTAAGGCCGCAACTGGAGTATTGCGTCCAATTCTGGTCTCCGCATCTCAAAAAGGATATAGTGGAACTGGAAAAGGTGCAGAAGAGAGCGACCAAAATGATTAGTGGGCTGGGGCATCTACCTTATGAGGAAAGGCTACAGCGTTTGGGGCTCTTCAGTCTAGAAAAAAGGTGGTTGAGGGGGGACATGATTGAGACGTATAAAATTATGCATGGGATGGAGAGAGTGGATAGAGAGAAGTTCTTTTCCCTCTCACACAACACTAGAACTAGAGGACATCCACTCAATTTGAGTGGAGGGAGGATTAAAACACACAAAAGAAAATATTTCTTTACCCAGCGTGTAATTCATCTGTGGAACTCCTTGCCACAGGAGGTGGTGATGGCACCTGGCCTGGATGCCTTTAAAAGGGGATTGGATAGATTTATGGAGGAAAAGTCCATCACAGCTTACAAGCCATGATGGGGATAAGCAACCTCCTGGTTGTAGGAGTGGGTTTTCTCTGTGCCAGGTGCAAGGGAGTGGCGACACGATACAGGTATCTTGTTGTCTTGTGTGCTCCCTGAGGCATCTGGTGGGGCCACTGTGTGATACAGGAAGCTGGACTAGATGGGCCTTTGGCTTAATCCAGCAGGGCTCTTCTTATGTTCTTATGTGAAGTTAATTAACAAATCTGACAAAGTTTTTTTCAGGCTGTAATTGTGACTAAAGCTGCACTCTTATGCATATTTACCTGAGAGTGAGCTCCATTGAACATCTGTGTAGACCTGGATAGGATTGCACTGTTAAGGTGGCAGAAGGGAGCATGGGCAGAATTGTTTCAAAGCAATAGACCTTTTGGTAACTGACAGCCCAATCCTCTTTACAATTTAGACCAGCGGAGCACCGTTCCATTGGTCTCAGGTGTCGCAAACATGCCGTAAGGCTCTTTTGCGTCACCCAGCGAGGAGGCGGCACCGGCGCAGACACTGGCCCCACTCTCCCTGCACCAGATGCAGGGCTGCCCGCCGAGGAAGGTAAATTCCCCACCGGGTGGTGGAGGGCAGGGAGAGGGTGGAATGGGGCGTTCCAGGGGGTGGGATTGGTTGGCCAGCCCTGGAAGGGGGAGGGATCTGTGGCAGCCTCCTCCACCGAATCCTGTCCCCCTTCCTGGGCCTGGCCGCCACTACACTAGTCAAATAGCTGGCGCACATCCGAGGAGACCCATTTGGGTAGCTGGGGCTTACACCGGGGGTAGGGAACAAATGTTCCATTCCCCTGCAAATCAAGTATTTATTAATTTATTTTGCTATGTAAACCACTTGTGAACTTTTTGTTGAAAAGCAGTATAAACACTCAATGGAAATATCTCATAAAATAGTGAGTGTGTTAATACGATGGGGTATTGAGGACTGAACTCTGATGTAAAGGGTTCCATTTGACTACAATAACCCTCGAATTTCTGCAACAGCCCCTCATCTGGACTTGGTCTCTCACCCCTACGCAGCACTACCCTGTTGTACCCCTCCCCCTTTTTACAAACTTATCCACATGGGAGGAGGTGGAAGGGGCAGTTCTGTCACACATCCATTTGAAGACAGAGTTTCAAAATTGTACTTCTACAGTTCATCAGTTGAGAATGAGCTTCGGATTTGGTGTCACATTTACTGTTTGAAAAATGGTATGTATGCATAATGTGCTGGTTTGTGCATGAAGCTATTTATATCAAAGCAAGTTGTTTCCTAGGTTTGTGTTGGCAGTAGATGAGGATGGATCATGTGCCAAGTATTGCAGTTCAGAGGAGACACAATGTTGTTTGTTCATGTTTCGTTATACAAGTAGAGGAAGAAAAGACTTGAAAATACTTTACACATTGAGAAAACACTATTATTTCTCCCCTTCACATCAGAGCCTCTGAAAAAAATGCCAAATGGAATCTTGTCAGGTATCCTGAAACTGTTACCACTGTTGGGACTTAGAAAAAGAGGAAGAAAGTTCAAGCCTAGAGGGTAATTTATTTCAAAACCTATAAGCACCCGAAAATAGAGGACTGAAATGAAAGTGTCTTTAAAACTACTGTGAAACGATACCAACTTTCATCTGTGAACACTTGAAAAGAATACAGGAAACTGCACCTACAGCATACGTGGAAGGAGAAATTATTATCTAGTTGTGCCAGGAACCATTTTGCTCTTGCTATGGTTCTTCTGTATTTCTGTCAGATCCCCCAGCAACTCATTCACACCCTTGCCCCCCCTTCTCCTCACTTCCTTTGTCTTGCTCATCACACAAGGTACAACTGCTGTGGTAGACACCAGGAGTGAATGCATGTCTATATACAGTAAACAATTCCCTGCATGTACAAAACTAGCAAATTGGGAAGAAAGCAAGGAAAACCCTTCTTTTGGACATGTAGGATTATATGTATGGGAAATTTATATACATATGTGTACAGGGCCGGCCCACCCATGAAGCAAATGATGCCGCTTGCATTAGCGGCGGATGGCGGGGGAGTGGCAGATTTGGGATGCCTTTCACCCCGAGTCTGTCACTGTCTCCCTCCAGCCTGTCTGCAGGTGGAGCTGCATAGATTTGTTTCAGTGGATCATTCTCTTCCCTACCTTACAGTGTGAGGAAGGAGTGAAGTGAGGACATAGCAAAGACAATTTCCACTGTGCCGAAAAACACATGCAGGCAGCTGTAAGCCACTTCGTCACTCACTAAGCTCTTTCCTCGTGCAGCGATGAGGTGTTAGGCTGCTAAGACTCGAGATCCAGAAGTTTCCTCCTGGTGTCTTTGGATTTGTTGGCTGCTCTATAAGAAATAACTTCTAAATCAAACTATTTCTAAGTCACAAAGTTTGCGGCTATTGGAGACTTCTATTTTTTTAAGGGGGGCATTTCTCTAAAGGCAGGTGACACAATATCAGGATTCAAAATTATATGGTCCAGGATTGCTGATGGGTCATTTTATTTTAACTCTTGAGAGTAACTTTTGCAATCTGGAGGTTGGCTGAAGGCTATGAAAGGAGTCTTAGGGGTTATGAGTTTACGACCGAACAGCTCTCCTTAATTGTCAAGTGAAAGTTGGGAGATTGTTTTTACATCCTGCATATATTATTATTATTAATAGTATTTATGTATGTATCTATATTTAATAATAATAATAATAATAATAATAATAATAATAATAATAATAATAATAATGTTTGTGGAGGAGAGGCTAGGGAATATAGTAGATGTTACACTCAAGGATTTCTTTGTATAGAGGATTTGAGAGTTTTGTTATTTTTCAGTTATTTGGTTCTTTTGAAAAAGTAGCATTATTGTTTCAACTACAATTAATTCTCAGGGCTAAACTGTGGATTACGGTATATTTCTTGTAAAGAGTTCTCATGACAAGTATTCCAGTTTTCTTAAGTAAATGTGTACAGATCTATGATAATCAGCATATAGGGACTTCCTTTCTATAGCTGTGTTGTTGTTTTGTTGTAGATAATGGAATATTAAATGAAGAGTTAAGATATAAAAAGTGTTTATTAAACACACAAAATATGTGTTGGCAACACAAGGAGGAAAAGATAGATAAATGCATTTCAGAACATACAATATCTAAAAGTTTTTGAAAACTGCTTTTGAAGCATGTACTATATACCATCTACTAGGTATGCCTGACGATCCTAGTGTTTGACCCCAAAGGGACTACTCTTCTGCACATGTTCCAAGGGTATGTCTTTATTTATAGACATGTATAGTGTTAAAAATTGGCTTGTACAAAAACAAAACAAAGTGAAAACTTATTACTTAGATGATATTGTCTTGCAAATGCTGAGAAACATATTTCTCTTGTACCTGAAATATCTGGACAAAGAATATTGACAGATACTTTTCAAATTGCCTATGTCAAAAAATGAATGATGCATTTGGCATTCTGAACTTCTCCGAGGGTTTTTTTTTCCTCTAACTTGCAAAGAGTTAGACCCAGGCTTGTACTAGCAGAAGTTCACTTACGCACTGGAGCTTTGCCATGTCCTCCTTGCCATAGCAGCCCCCTGACCACCACCCGCCCCCCAGCTTTTCATAAGGGTCATGAAGCTCCACTCACGAAAGGTGCCTCTACTCAATTTTTCAGTGTTGGTCTCCTCTCCCTATAACTCGCACACCCCCAACACATCACCATCTGGAGCTTTTCCCCCACAACCTTCAAAAGAGGCATTTCAGGGGCAGTGGGAACCACTGTGGAGAGTCGTGGGTGGGAAAGCCCTATTACATGAGCAGACCTGGTTTTGCAGCTCTGGATGCAAACCATTGTGTGCTCCAGCTACACTCTCAATAATGCTAACTGTGTCATACTGTGGTTTTCCATGTTTTCCTCCAACACAGATTTGTTGCGAGGGTTTGTCTTTGTTAGTCTCTTGTCTACAATAGGCAGCCTGTTGAGATCGGTTCTGGTTCCCCCTCTGACTCTTACTCTTCAGAGTGCCCCCAAATTCCAATTCCTACACCCAGTCCCGCACTATACCTGCCAGTTGTGGCCACCCTGGCTAAAATAGCACACATTAAAGACAATCTAGGGTAGGCCAAAAACTGCCCACCAACAGCCAATTAGCTGAGAAGCGAAAATTCCTAGTCAGCCCCCACAGAGTTGCAAGCCCCCCCCCAGGTTTCAGAATGGTGGGAATGGGAATGGAGACTCTGCATGCCAAAAGACTGATCTAGTCCTGCCTCTAGTTGACCAATGGACCAATGAGCACCAACCTGGCCTTGCGTTCTGCTGGGCAAGATCGAGCAAAGAAAGAAACAGGAGAGTTGCTTTTTTATTCCTCACAGGATTTCTGTATTTACCATTTACATTCAAACCTTTCATTACTCCTAATTTATTTATGTACATTTTATTTTTGACTGTTATTAATTGCTCCTTTCCTAACTCAGACACCTCATCTGTGGCTTTCTATCTGCCCCACCTGGTTTTCCTTGGATACAAAATGATACAAAATGTTTCCATCTTCCTTTCTTTTATAATTTTGTACTCTCTCACTAAATCTTGTGATTTCCCCCTCTTTCTTTCCTATGCTCTATTGTCTGTCTTAAAAATCACTCTGTCAATCTTTTCCCTCGCTCTCAGAAATGTGTCTCTGTCAGTCTGTAACTGTCCTATTTCTTACAAAGTCTACATTGGTTATGAATGGTTATCTGCAGCTTTTCTTACACCCATCAGACCAAATGTCACTTTCTCAATATTCTAATCTTTGCTCAATCGCCACTGCTTTCATTTTTCTCGTACTAATATTTCACTTCTCTGTTGCCAGGAATATCAACTTCATTGATATTTCCTTTGCACATGTTCAGAAATATGGACAAACACATTCCACGTTTACAGATAATCTTAGCCCTGTTGAGGCATTAGTAAACTGTGTTCAGCGTCGGCAGTTAAAATGCTAAAGAGAGCATATAGACAAGTCTGTCCTGCACTGATCCACTCTGGAGCCCTGCCCACCCCACCTTCTGAAGAGACTGTACCCAGGGAAAGTGCCTCCCTATGATTAAACAGCACTGAGCATCTGTAAAGCGATGTTGTATGTGTGGAGAACAGGCCAGGGGGTGGGGCTATGGAGCATACCAGTGTGGAGGGTGGGGCTTGCTGGTGTGCTCTCATTGGTCTTGTAGCCATGTATGCTATGTTATCAAATGACAAAAGCCCTTGGTGTTGATTGGCTGGAATACTCACTGAAGCATCTTGACAATATGAATTGAGCCTGAGTGAAATGCTTGTTTCTTTAGAAACTGCTTCATCTTCCATCTCTTCAAGTATATTGAGGCTAAACAAAGTGTATGTTTAGCTCAGTGTAACCAACCTCCAGTTGGCTGTGTTCCCCTCTGTCTACGTGTGTCCAGTGGTGAAGTGGTACACTTTGTCAGTGCAGGAGATCATCATGGCACCCGCATAGTCACACACCATTAAGATTATAACACAAAAGAATCACCTTTAAATTTCTTTATTAGAATGCTTTATTCTCTTGCCACTTATTTCTACTTTGAAAAGTATTATACATTTAGTATAATACTTATAGTTACACACACACACACACACACACACACACACACACACACACACACACACACACACACACACACACACACACATATACATACTTCATCTAAAGACCTACCGGTAGTTCATTTCTGTTACCAGATGTGCTTTTCAGAACATGCTTGTGGGGGGGGGGAACGTATCACATGTGCGGGGACTGTGTGCAGTGGCCAATGGCATAGTTGATGGGGAAGGAAGAGGGAGGCAAGAGTGAAAGTACCACCTCAAGATCTGGATTGCAGGGAAAATAATGCAATTGTTGGGGAGCAGAATCAAACATAAATAGCAATGCAATAGCCGTTCATATGGCCAGGCCCTAAACATAAGCAGTTCCTGTAGAAAGAGAAAGAAAGGAAAGGGGAATGGGGGCTGTGATGGCACAAGCAAGGAGGGGGAAAGGGACATAGGGAAATCATAGTAGAAATCTTGTCTACAAAGAAGTAAGTCCCATTCTGTTCACTAGGGGTTACACCCAGAAATCAGCAGGAACGGGGGCTGGAGGACCAGGAAGTAAGTCCCATTCTGTTCACTAGGGGTTACACCCAGAAATCAGCAGGAACGGGGGCTGGAGGACCAGGAACTGGGGCTGGAGGATCGAAACTGTTGCTGTATTAAGCAGAGCAATTGCATTGTTGCATTAAACATATTTAAAATGGGAAGTTTAAAACTAACTTCCTGTTTTGTGATAGCGGGAAGGGAGGGGCAGAAAAAGAGAGCTGGGGGAGGAAGAGAAAGGAAGCAAGAGAGGTTCTCAAGTGGCTGGAGATCAGTTCTCTGTAGCCTGAACCAAGGGATACAGGAAAGGTGCGAGCCCTCCCAATGGGTCTCCTCGGACCTGGCATAAGTCTGAGGAACTTCAGGGGACGGTTCGGGATAGGGAAAGAGGGATAGGCTCTCTGCATGCACTGCTGCTGCTGAGATCCTCTCCCTCCTTCCTGCCCCCTGCCTGACCCACTCCCTGCTTTGAACTGCCCATGATCCTCCCCCAAATGGCCACCACCACCACCCTCTCTGCTCTGGCAGGGCATCTGGGAGCTGCTGTCATGCACACAGGTCTTCTAGTCGTTGGTGGCCCCAAAGTGCATGCCTGTGATGTGGCTTTCGCGCTGCCAGTCCGGGGTTTATGGTGGCGGATTGTGAGATCCACCACTGTAAGCCCAGGATAGGATTGTGCTGCCAGAGCTCTGCTATTATTCATGTATTTCTTCTGTAAGAAGTCATTAACAAGCAAGTAGCTTTCATGAATCTGAAATCTTTTGAAGCACACATCAGTTTCTGTCCTGAAACATATGTTTGTGTATCTGCCATAGGGGGTGGCTACAGGATTTTAGGTCATGCAAGACAACCCTTGCCATTTATTGATGTACATTGGCGTTGATAATGGGCAGGAGGAAGCAGACAAGCACCACAGAAACTGTCTGACAGTGAAATATAACATCTGTTAACAAAGGGACTCATTTATCCATAGATTGTGTGCCAGCAGCTGAAAATCTGACAAAAAAATATTAAAATCCGCACAAGCCAGATGACACTGTGCATCACGCTCCTGATACTTATGAAATTCTTGGTAAACATTTATGATCACAAAATAGGGCATTTAAAAAGACATACTTGTATTTTAAGACTAGCCCTCTGGCTCAGCGAGTGCTGAAAATGGCCAGGGTAGGAAAAGAAAGAAAAGAATTCACCAAGTATTTGATCACATTTAGCTGTTACACTTGAGAGCAGAAGATGCAGGCTGACTGCAACAAATGTTTTTGTCGTTTGAAATGATTTTTTTTTTTATCACTTGCCGAGTGACAGCAAATGTTTGTGCATATCATTTCAGCAGCAGCAGGAATATGTAGCATGGTCATCATAGGTCTTGTGCAGATGTGCTTTGAGAATGGCAATGTTATCAAATCTAATAAGTACTTGAGGAGCTCCATTCACTGTTCTGACATATATGCAATGGATTGGAGAGAGAGAGAGAGAGAGAGAGAGAGAGAGAGAGAGAGAGAGAGAGAGAGAGAGAGAGAGAGAGAGAGAGAGCTGTATAAGTGACATCTGGTAGAACTGCAGTGGGGTGGGTGTGTTTGTGAAGCAGTCTGTGGAGTCCCAGATGTCACGGTTACAGATCTTACTAGTGAGACATTATTATGGCATTATTTGCCATTGCTGTGCAAAAATTGTGATGCACTTTCCTTCAAGGCGAGGCAGTGAATTGCCAAAGCAGTCTGTTGATTTAACCAGCCAGTGAAGTCTTTTTCCGTCAGGGGGATTAGCTTGTTAGGCGCACTGTTGCTCACTGAACTGCAAACTCTTGCTTCGTCATCTACTCTTGTGATGACCTCTGGTGAGATTGAAACTGTTGCTGTATTAAGCAGAGCAATCGCATTGTTGCATTAAACATATTATTATTTACCCAGATTTGTTCTCAACCATTTTAAGGTACAATGAACATGAAGAGAATTTGCTATTGCATTGTGACCATAATGTATTTATAAGCCAGAGAGAAAATTAAGCTGATGCTTAGGTCTTCCACTGAAGTCAATTGGAAGGAAAAGTGCTTGACTTTTGCTCAGTTGTGCTCTAAATTATCATTTTAAAGGTATGAGGGGCTACATGTTGCCCTCCTCCTGCGTTTTGATGTCATGCTGTGCCTTTTCCAACACCCAACCCTTTTTATTTAAAACTTATCTGCAAGTGTATGTCTTCAGTGGGGTTATGACACTTACAGTACTTGTACACAGTCAAACGAGAGTAAGTCCCATTAAACCCAATGGGGCTTACTTCTATTTAGACATACTGTATATAGAATTGTACTGTTAATTTGTTGGCATAGGTGAGGGGGAGGAAATGTTCCTTAGCAAAATGATGTCAGGACATGACTTTAAGTTGTATTATATTTGTTTACTTTTTTCACATTTATATACCCTCCTTCCTCCAAGGAGCTCAAGGCAATGTACATGGTCCCCCCCTCCTTTTATCCACAAAACTACCCTTTCAGGTAGGTTAAGTGAAGGGATGGTGACTGGGATGCCAGAGGGAGAACAGAGAGCTCTCTTAGTGGTAGCCAATTCCAATTCCAATTCCAATTCCAAAACCTTTATTGGCATCTTACATGTATACACATACATTAACATTTAGTGGTAGCCAGACTGTGGAACTCCTTGCCCTGGAAGAATTATTATTATTATTATTATTATTATTATTATTATTATTATTATTATTATTATTATTATTATACTATTTTTCTATCTACATACCGTAACTCCTTCCTTACTGAACTGGAGTAGATTTAGAGCGAAATCCTGTGTAAAGACCTGGCGGGCTGCCCAGAGCTGCCCAATGGATTCTATCCCCGCTTCTGGCTGCTCTGCTGCAGCCTGGAGGGGACATTCATCCCCTTCCCTGGGTGCAGGCCTCAAAAGCCGGGCCAACAGGCAGGAGAGGAAGCAGCCTGTAGCCAGAGTAGAGGAGGCAAGGAGCAAGCGTGGTGAATAGATGAAGGAGAAGAGAGACGGAATGAGCAAGTAAGGGATGACAGGAGACAGGTTTGGAGAAGCAGAGTGGATGGACGGAAGGGGAATTGTGTCAAGCCGGAATTGTGTCAAGAATGACCCGGGGAGAGGGAAGAAGTGACAGAGGAGGCAGAAGGTGAGGGAGGCTTTGGGGCCAAGGGGCTTCCCAGGAGGTGGAATCAGCAGTGAAGTGGGGGCAAAGACAGGGAAAGTAGGAGGAGGGAAGGAGAGTCCCTAGAGTGGAGAGGGTTTATCAAAGGGAAGCCCATGCTCCAGCATGGAGGTTGATAGGACTAAGGCCTTCTGTTGATGGTGGGCAGGCAGCATACTGCATAGCAAGACTTCCCCTCTCCACATGTGTAGGTGTCCATGCTCGGCCAGACTTTTTCTCCCCATGGCCTCCTCTGCACTAATCCTCCAAAGCTTTGTATAATTGACACCATAGTAAGACAACTGGGGGGGGGGGAGTGACAAAGAAGGGAAAAGAGAGGAAAACAGAATCAGCTGGAGTGGTAGGCACTACCATATTCAAGAATACACTCATTCTTCGGCATACACTGGGTGTCAAGTGGTCTCTCAGATGAACCAGACGTTGACATGTCATGTCTTACCTCACCCTGATTGATGCTGAACTTCTTCTGTAGGAGGAAACAAGGCAATGATTTGTTTTCTGTACCCTCGAAGGACAGGGTTAGATGTAACGGGTTTCAGTTACAAGGGGGTAGATTTTGAAAGTTTGGTTGAAAATGTGGAGAAGGAAAGCTGTTTTGATCTGGAATATTTGCCTTTATTATACTTGTAAGCCAGTATTGACTATTTTTGGAGTGGTGGAATAGAAATGTATTAAGCAAACAAACAAATAAATACATTTTTTCCCATATAGATTTTTTTTTATTCTTTATAGAGATCCCTTCCATGGAGGGAAAAGTGCATACATTGTTATGTATGGAAAAAATGAATTTAATAGCTAAAGTTCATATTGGGTTGTGTTAGTTTTTTTTTGTTTTTTTGTTTTGTCTTCTCCACTGTGAGAAGTTATATCAACCACTATCAGCTACGGTTTCAACAGATGCACAGATGCCAGTAGATTCTTTTCCACAGATCATCAGAGATTTCATTGAAGCAATTTGTCTCCTATTGAAAACAAAATGCATATAAAATGCAGACATCTTACATTGCAAATTGTTGCTCTTGTTTGCGTCTTGCGCTGTTAACCCAGCTGGACAGCTGCAGACACAAACAAACTGAGAGAAAGAGTCTCTGCGTGAAGTAGAATCAAGTTAACAAGGAGCATCTGCAGCATTTGAGTATCTTCCTTTCCAGTAAATAGTTCTCCTTTCCCAACCAGACCACTCTTGAAATTAGGGTTTGATAATCTAATTCAAGGGCGGATGAAATATGATCCATAGAGCATGTGCAACCTCCACGGCAGACCGTCAGCTTCTGAACAGAGTTCTGGAAATAACAGAGATCATTTCATTGAAAGTAAGTTATTGACACTCGTTATTGGAAGAGTAATTGGAAAATGAAGATAGTTAAGATTCAGAAAACTTCAAGGGAAACAGAACACTGGGCAAAAGCATGCTTAGGGTGCACACGCAACAAAGCAAAGTCAGATTGCTGATGCAAAGGCACGTGTATCGGGAACAGATAGGGAAATGTCTGCCAATCTTTTTATAACATACACAATTATATTTTCAAAAAAAATTGTTCCTGTCAATAAGACCTGCCTTCTTTTGCTCTGATTTATTTTTTAGTCTAGTTTAGTTTAAATGGGTCAGGTTTTGTACTGTTTTTACGACCACTTCTGATACAGCCACACACACACACACACACACACACACAGAGAGAGAGACAGAGACAGAGACAGAGACAGAGACAGAGACAGAGAGAACTTAAACCAGTTTAAAACTAACATGTTGATGGATTATCCCATGTTCCCTAAGGCTGCAATCCTATCCTATGCATGCTTACCTGGGAGTAAGTTCCATTGAACTTCACTTACTTCTGAGTAGATGTGCCTCACATTACACTGTTAGAAAGCTATGTTGCCCACGATTTCTTGGAATAAAACCTGAGCAAGTATTTCTCATAGTTTTTACCAAAACCATTCATTATTGTGCTTTTCATCTCCAATAGTATATCGATCCTCCCGGCTGGATCGAAAAGCAGCTGCATCCCCCAAAGCAGCCGCAATGCCGTTCATTGATGAGTGCCCAGGGAGGCAGTACCGATGCGAGTGCTGGGGGAAAGGTGGCACTGCCCCCACAGCAGGCAAGGGAAGCCAATACACTGCTTGCCCCACCGCCAGAGAAGTGGAGTAAGCCAATAATGGCTCTCGGGAGCAAGCAGGTGCACCTGGGGCAGCCTCAGGCCAATGGAGGTGAGGTGGCAAACTGGTTGGGGCAGTTTATGGGGCCCAAGGTCTTGGGGGGGAGATAAAAGGGAAGCCTATGATGAAACTGGGGAGGCTACCGTGGAGAGGGCAGATCCTGTGGAGCAGGAGGTGGCTCTCTTGCCCTGTGCTGCAAGCCAAGCACTGGTGCATGGAGGAGGGTGAAGTAAACCTGATCTGTCCTCCCCCGCCTCGAAATACCCCCGGAACACCCTCCCTCCACCCCTGCGCTGCGTGGCCCAGCTGCGGCGACTGTTAGGTGTCTCACAGCCCAGCTGTATTCTGGATTGGGCTGTCATGTGCAGCCATTTACGACAGATGAGGAGGCTTCTGCTGTTGTAAAATGACTACTGACAGAGTGCACAGCGCTCTGTCGGTGGCCATTTTGGGAGCGCTGCTGTAAGAGATGGCAGCACTTCAAGGACATCGCCGGACCTGCTCTGAGGCTCCCGGAGGGGAAGAGGGACACCAACCAGGCTGTTCATGCTGGGGTGCAGAGATGACGGGCGCGCGCCTGGCACAGGGCGCGCAGGGGCAGGGCCTGCGCTCGTGACGTGCCCCCTGCCCATTTACCGCTCATTTCGGAGCCGAACGGGCTCCAGGGAGGGAGGGAGGGAGGGCCGATCTGGCACTTCGGTGAGTTCCCCTGATCGCGCCCTCCCGCCCCGAGCGCCTGGAGCTCCTGCTCCACGCGCTCCACCGACGTTCCGCCACTGGTGGGGTAATACCACAGCACATTTTCTTGGGAGTAATTCCCATTGAACACAATAGGACTTACTTCTGAATAGACATGCATAGGGTTGCACTGCTTGTTTTGTACATGAATTTTGCTGTAGAGAGCACTAGGAATTTACTCTAGCAGTGATGGGTCTAAATCTTTGACACTGAATTCAATGGTGCCATCAAAAGATGAAAGACTCTAGAGCAGTAATAAAGCCAAGATTTTTTTTTTAAAGTTCCTTTGCTTTGAATTTTTTAATGGCTTTTTGAATGGAAGAGGCATAGCTTATAGGAGCCTCATTTAAATCCCAAATGTAGATACAGCACTGTTCTACAAACAGGCTAATATGCCTTTCAACTTTGCCAAAAATATATATTTTAGGAAACTTTAATATTGCTGCAATTTACACTGAAGTGTGAATTTCTAACTAGTTCTAGACTATATACGCTGAAAAATAGAGATAATATAGTCACTGAAATAGATATGATTAAACACATATCAGAACTCTAATATGCTGAGACTAAGGCTCTAATTTCCACTTTTAAATTTTATTATTTTTAACATGGCTATTATAATTTATCAACTAATAAACTGTAGAAATGAAAATGACTAGCCCCTTGGATCATAGTTTCAAAGCAATTCCATTTGCTAGAGTTTAAACTAACTGCATGCCATTTGAAATGGCATATATATTATCTAAAACGAAATATTTTCTTGTTCTAAGAAGAAATTGGGAAGGATATGCCATTTTTTAATAATCTTAAAAATACACTTACAGCCCAATCCTAACTAACCCACCCCCACCCCCGCTGATGCAGCCACGGCACCGGAGCACGTGCTGCATCCTGCGTGGAGAGGGGACCGGGACGGACAATCACAGAGGTCTTCTCTAGGTAAGCGAACGTTTGTTCCCTACCCAAGGGTAAGCATCAGTTCACCCAATTAGTCACCTCAGATCTGTGCCAGCTACTTTTCTGGTGCAAGTCTGAGGTGAGTAAGGGAGAGGGAATGGGGGGGAAACGGGATATCGGAACAATATCGTAACACTGATATCCATCCTGCTCCACCCACTGTTCCGCCCCTTGCCCTCTCAGGGCCCAATTCTATTCCACTTTCCAGCACTGATATAGCCACAATGCAGCCCTGAAGTAAGGGAACAAATGTTCCCTTACCTTGAGGTGGCCTTGACTCCCCCCCCCCCCATATAGTCTAGATTAGAACACCACAGGATGGACACACCCCGTTGGCATGGCTGCATCAGTGCTAGAAAGTTAGATAGAATTGGGCCCTCAGATACTTCCTCATTCCTCCCCCTCCCCACCCATGTTCCACCTCTGGCTTACTGGCTCTGGTGGTGAGGTTGTGGCTTGCAAAATGGCCAGAGGCAGCGCATTGCGCTCACCATTGACATTCATTTTACAACAGAGGAACACTGTTCTGCTCTCATACCCACCCACCCTGCTATACGCTAGCCCAATTCTACTTAGGATTGGACCATTCGACTCTTAAATTGACTTCCCAGCATAAAGAATTGGTGTGATTCAACAAGCGTTGACACTAAGTCCAACTGACTTCAATTATCTCTCCTCTGAAAAAGTGGATTTTTTTTTTATTCCAGCTTCATCCCAATGATACAGTTAGTTTCCTGATACTGTGCCAACCTTTGGTTTAATGTGGAACACTGAGGCCCAAATTCCTTGTTCAAAGCCTTAAGATCTGATATGGATGGTACTTTTTTTCAATATGCACACAATACAAGGCTCACCTGAATCTCAGCATGTGCTAAGAACGAAGTGGTTGAACCACCCATACCTTGCTTTCGTCTGTAGTTACCACCCATACCTTGCTTTCGTCTGTAGTTACCTATCCTTTGGTGAAATCTAAAGACTAGTGGTCTGGGTGTGAGGTTCATCCATCAATAATCTGAACAGTATATTATTAGTAAGCATCGAAAAGTATCATTGATTCTCACAGTACTACTCTACCAGTGAATGAATGCCTCAATACCATCTTAAGATTTTCCTGGATCTACCATGGCATCTTGAAACACAGGTTGTTGGTCAACGGTGCTTTTTAGCATTCCATCTGGCAGAAAGGTGGCAACTCATTTCATCAGTTATTCTTATCTTAACAGACTATTAGGTGTAGACTTTATGTCAATGTGTGTTTAATAACTATTTGGAAGCTTTGGGACCAGAAGATCCCAAGTTCAAACCTTGGTATTTCCAGGAAAGATTCAGAAAGAGAATTTCTGAAAAATTCAGAAAGATTCTGTCTGAAACCTTGGAGAGCTACTGCCAGTCAGTGTTGACAGTGCTTAAGCCAGATGGACCATTGTTCTGGCTCAGTAGAAGGCAGCTTCCTGGAACCTACTGTTAGATCAGTCCCTGAATGCTCACCAATTCAGGTGTGAGTTTCTTGTGTTACGTTTTATGCAATAGTTGCACACTTCCTTGTCTTCTTTCTACTACCACGAATGCTATAATACAGTGGTTCTCAAACTTTTTAGCACCGGGACCCACTTTTTAAAATTACACTCTATCGAGACGCACCTAGCTTTACGAGACGCTCAAATATTTATCTCCCTATATTTATACAAGCTTGCAAACTGCAGGAGTTCAGCTGTTTGCAGGGTAATTAGTAGCTATCTGCAGGAGCTTAGCTCTTTGAAGGGCAGTTAGCAGCTACTGTATTTGATTTTTGAATAGCCTCAGGTCTTGTGGCAATGGCAATTATTTATCTGATCTTTCCATCACCTGGGACCCACCAGAAATCAGGTCACGACCCACCAAGTGGGTCCCGACCCGCAGTTTGAGAAACACTGCTATAATAAATATAATGAAAGAGATTTGTTGTTGTTTGAAAGTGGCTTCAGTGGTTGTTAGGTGATGGAAGGCAGACTATACTGTGCCTGTCTCACAGCCCAATCCTGCCTAAGTATCTGGCGGAAAGCCCTAGAGGCCTGCCAACTCCTATCCCCGTTTCTAAGGTCTCCGCAAGGGAAGGGGATGTTTGTCCCCTTCCCCTGGGTGTAGCGTGGGGAGGCCCCAATGGGCCTCCTCGGATTTCCGCCAGCTATTTCGCTGGTGGAAGTTGGAGGAGACCGTGTAATGGCGGCTCAAGCCCAGGAAGGAGATGGGGATATGGTGGCTGCCATCCCCGCCCCCCTGGGCCAGCTCGGCCAATGACCCCCCTCCTTCGCCGCCTGGACCGCCCCCACCTTCAGTTACCTTCTCCGGTGATTGCATGGATGATCCGGCAGCAGAGTGAGGGTAGCTGGCCTCCGTGCTGGCCACCCTTACACTAAAGTAATCACCAACTTGCTTTACGGCATGTTTGCGACAGCTTAGAATGGCGGAGCGCTCACTCTTCCATTCTTTGTTTCCACAGGATTGTGCCCCAATTTACCTAAAAATTTGGAGTTGGAACTTACAAATCAGAAATACATTTTATGGCAGTACTTGTAAGTTCTGTTTTGTGTTTGAGTTTCTGTTATGCTCGTGCTATGTGAGTTGGTTGTACACAACGAAAGCACTTTAAATGCATTATGTAATATGTATTATGTAATATATTCAGGTTGAAGCAAGTGTGAGTAATGCTTCATGCAATGAATCTCGAGGTGATGGCACAGTAGGAAGTGTGTTGAAGCAGGTGATTAAAGTTGGCTGAGCACTGTGGTTGCCATCGCCCCCACCCCTTGATGGTCCATCGCTCCGTGGCGATTACGACCACTTCTGGTTTTCAGACGAAAACTGGAACTGGTCGCAGTCACCACAGATAAATTTAACATATGCCGATGTAATCAGCTTTCTGCAGAAGGCTTTGATTTTCATAATTTCCAGTACACAGGTCAACTGCATGATTGGGGACAGTGGCGTAGCTAAGGAGGGTCCCAGGTGCCAGGCCTCTGGGCGGGGGGTGCCATGGGGAGGTTGTCATTTAATAATAATAAATTATTATTTATTATTTATTGAATTTATATCCCACCTCTCTCCCCCTTAGGGGGGACCCATTTTTATTAGGGTGTGTACTGTACTGTAAGGATCTGGGGGGATGAAATGCTACATTTCTGTGAATGTTTTGGGACTGTTATTAATTAATTATTAATTATTATCACAGTTAATATTATACATAATGAGCTTGTCAGGACTCAAGGGGGGGGGGTGCAAAAACGTCATGGGCACCGGGTGCTCCGGACCCTAGCTGCTCCTCCTCTGATTGGGGAGTCCCTGTCTGGTCCAAGGACTGTAAGGTTGTGAGAGAATTACAGTCCAATCCAATGTAAATCCTCGTGCGGTGATGCAGTAGTGGCGGCGCGGGCTACGCTGCATCCTGTGGGGCATTTTTTGACTACTGGAAGTCTCCTTAGGGTAAAGGGAAGGGGCATTTATCCCCTTGCCCTGGGGTAAGCCCCAGCAACCCCATCGGGTCAACTCAGACCTGCAACAGCAATCTTGCTGTGTTGATCCGTTCAGGCAGATCAGGCCCGGGAAAGGGGTTTGGATAGGGTGTGCACCAGCGCCGCTAATTATACCCACCTCCTGGACCCGATCTGCTTACCCTGCCACTGCCGCTGTCCTGTTCAGCTCCCACCCCACCCCCTTCCCTGTGCTGGACTTACCTGGCATGCCTCTCAATGACCGCCGGCACCAGTGGAAAGGCTCTGGTCTTCCTGCCGGCGCGCCTGGATCTTGCACTGTCACAACGCGCTTTACAGCGCTTTTGTGGCAGCGCGTGCCAACGGAACTCCCGTGCAGGCCTTGAACCAGTGCAGGCCCTCATTTGGATTTGGCCATTAATCAAGCACAGATACCAAAATAGTTTCTGCATGCCAAATGATACTGGAACTGCCTGCAGTGATAAACAATGTGTGCTTAGGGGCAACTATGTTCACTGGTACGTGTCGCTTTCTTTTCACTAGGGTTCAACTTGAAGCAAGTTTCCTCACATTTGGGTTAGGAAAATGTAATTGACAAATGCAATCTCTCTGTAGAGAGAATCACATCCACTGGCAATCCTTAGCCCATGAACCACAGAACAATCTACAGACACCAGCTGTCTCGTGGGGGGAGGGGCGGGCATTGAAACACCTTAAAGAGAGTTTCATTTATCAGATGACTTAAATGTTGTGTTTGTGTGGTGCTACACTGGGGAGAGAAGGATATGCACCTTTTTTTTTTGCAATCCTATGCATGCTTTTTGGGGAATGTGATCCTATGCACACTTCCTAAGGCCCATTGAACTTCTCAGTAAGCAATGCACAGGATTGAGCTATAAACATGTCATCTTTGTCAGGAAGAAAACCACCTTAGCAGCACCGCACCAGCATGTCTGTGCTCCCTTTCTACCTGGCTAATTTTCTCTCGCCTTCTATGGCTAGGCGTGTGCATGTGAAGACTGCAGGCAGGCTTTTAAGAAAATGAGTTTTGACATTCCTTTTCTCAAGATGAGCCCTTGTTTTTCAATTACTCCTTCCCCACTTGGAAAGTTTCTTGAGGTTATCCCAGGGAAGCTGTTTCCCAACTATCCGCGAGGTGGCAGCAGTGCCCTATCACAAAAGCGCCTTTTCCTTGACATCAAGTGTTAATGCAATTGACCAATCAGTGCTAAGATGATGGGAGGTAATTGGGTAATTGTATTTTACTGATCACAAGCAGAAAAAAGGGATGAAAAGAGAGAGAGAGAGAGAGTAGCAGAAAGGTTGGCCCGAGGCCCTCTGCGAATCCCGAGGTGTCATTGCATACAGGATAAGAGAGCGAGCGAGCTTCTCCCAGCAGCAGCAGCTGCCTGAAACTGGATTTCTTATTTATTCCCCCCCCCCCCCAAGCGGGAGGGAGAGTTCAAGCTGAAGCTGATGGCAGGGAGGAAAAGGTTGCTGCTGTGCGCAGGGCTGTGCATTTCTGGGACGAAATTAAGGGCTGAAAGGAGCCGCGGCTGATCGCCTCGGAATGTGCCATCGAGGAGGGGAGGGGAACTGACATGTGGCCGAAGACGATGGGCGGCAAGGCGCTGCTGTGCGGGAGGGGGTCCAACTTGTAGAGCTGAAATAGACCAGGCTCAGAGATCGTCAAGGAGGAGACTGGGAACGGCTGTGCGAAAGCAACAGGGAAAGCGAGGCACGGAATGCCCCCCTCTTCCTCCTCCCGCTCGCGCCCTTCATCTTCAGCGCCATCCCCCACTTTATATTTATTGGAAGAGTGATTCCTCCTTCCCCCCTCCTTCCAAAGAGCAAGTTTATCAGTATCGGCGGCGCTCCTAAAAGCTGCCTGCAAAGATGGAGTGGAAGCCGAGATGAAGAGGAGGGACAGCCCAAGCAGGGCTCGTGAAATTCACCGCGAACAGGACGAAGCAAGCGCGCCTCCCCCGGGAGAGTGGCCTGCCCCATCGGGGGAGTTTTCACAACCCGGAGGATTGTGAAAGAAAGGGTGGGAGGGGAAAGGGGAAAAAAAAAAAGAATTGCGGGGAGCGAATGAAGAAGGGGAAGAAAGCCACCCCCTCTCAGTGTTTAAAAAATGATGGATTGGTGCTTGATAGCTGGTGGGAATCTTGATGCTTTTTCCCCGTTCCCCCTCCTCTCCTTTTCCCCCACACCAGCTCGCCGCCGCTGCCACCATCAGCATCTCTTCTTTGCATCTGATGCGAGGTTCTGAAAAATGCAGAGGAGTTAGAGGGAAGGCAAAAGGATATAACGCGGAGTTTGGCGAGGAAAAGACGGCGATGCTTCGGATTCCTGGCTGAAATCAAAAATCCGATTGCGCACTGGGTTGTGATTGGAAATCTAATCAGATCCTTGAATCGGAGAGGGGGGAGTATATGAGTAGCGGGGGGTGAGCCCTAAAGTTGATGGTTCTGAGACAACCCTTTCAAATGTAAAAGGCAACACCTTCTTGGAGGGGAGGAGGAGGAAAACGAAGGGAATCGAGACTATGGGAACCCCCGATCTAACGTGGAAGCGCATGCAATGGATAACTG
The DNA here is from genome assembly GCA_026170595.1 of Plestiodon gilberti rubricaudatus. Lineage (NCBI taxonomy): Eukaryota > Metazoa > Chordata > Lepidosauria > Squamata > Scincidae > Plestiodon > Plestiodon gilberti. Next base: position 249,297,607 of record JANXHW010000001.1, on the reverse strand, counting down.
CTAGTGCAGCAAAGAAGACGGGCAAAGGAGAGACTCGCCTGGCAAGAGCGGGATCTTAGCAGACATCACAAAAAATTGCATTAAACGAAACAGCGCAGGCGGCGGTGGCGGCAGCGGTGGCGGTGGGGGGATAGTAAGCAAAACGCTGCCCTCCTTTCGGGAGGAATGCAAAGGTGATGAAAACGTCGGAGAGGGGCCAGAGGATCCGCATCCAGCATCTCTCGAGAAGATCCAGACTGGAATGAAAAGTTTCTCAACGGAGAAAGACTCTCTCCTTGCAGTGCTGGAGGATTTGTCCTCCGATTCAATATATATAATTTTGCATTTTGATTTTTTTAAAAAAAACAAGCTTTCTCCGTTTGCCCCCCTTCCTCATGAAGCAAGAAGTTGAGGCGTCCAGGAACATTTGAAGCAGCAGCAGCAGCAGCTCCCGTCCTTTAACACGACAGGGAAAACCGAAGGCAAGAAGGGAGAGCGCGAGAGAAGTACCATGTAAAGAGAGGTGGGGGGGGGGGGATCGGCAGGATTGGTGTGTGGATTGGATCGGAGCCCGTCTGGACAGAACTAGATGGAAAATTGCAGATGGATATTTAATTTCCTTTCCTTTTTTCCTCCCATCAAATTGGATTTGCTGCCGAAATGATGTAGTTTTGTCTCTGTGAGATTTTCTTTTTGTCTTGTTCTCACTCCCCCCCCGCCCCCGGAATTTTCACTCTGGATATTCTTCTTCTGAGCGATTTCCAAAAAACGAGTGAGTACCAATTTCGCCTTACTTCTCGCATCATGTCTAGTTGTAGTACCTGCCGTTAAAAAACACATGTGATGGAGTTTGAAAGGTGATTCTGTTTGTTTCCTTTTTTTGAGGGGGGTGGGGGAGAGGAGCGCCCAACTCCTACCTAGCTTTTAAAACCATATCGAAGAGTTAAAAAAATGCAACCCCCACCAGCAAGCTTTGCTGAAATGCTGCAGATACAGGGTGCCTTGACTACACGTCTTCCCTGTTCGTTTGTTCTGTAGCAAAGAATTCTGCCTTCAGAAAGCCCCTGCAGTGTTTGACTTTGTATGGCTTGATTCACCAACTGGCCAAGTGCTGCCAGATCCATCATGACAGCCTCAGGAGTTTGATGCCCAGACGCTTCTTGGGGGCAGAGAGTGAAACAAACATTGGCAATCAAAGGGAATCCATTTCAATGCCATCCTTCAAACAAACCTTGCGATGCAGACCTGGTGTATTCAAGTGATGATCAGACAGGCAGGTGAAGGGATGGTTTTGGACACCTGGAAGCATAGCAGTAGGCTTGGCTGTCCTGGGCTAAAGAAGGCATGTGAGGGGACTCCACCTCCTGAAGCAGAACTGTGCAAGAAAGATGCCATCGCATTCTACAAATGTCCTCCAGATCTCTTATCCCATTTGCTGTGGGTCAGTCTTTCCGGTTCCCCTAGGATGGGGCTTGTCAATGTTTGCAGTGAGCTTGTGTGTCACTATCTGAATATTGCTACTATTATCTGTTTTTGCTACTGTATATTATTTCTAGATTATTTAAGCTTGTAATCTAACTGTTCTTACTGGGAAGCAAGTTCCATTGAGTTCTGTGGGACCTAGCCATCAGGTTTAGCACTGGAGGGTAACAGGCCAATCTTATGCCTGTGTATTGAAAAATAACTTCCACTATGTTCAATGGGACTTGCCTCCAAGTGTGCAAAGGATTGCAGCCTGACAATGCAAACATGATTATTGTAGTTCTCACTTGCTGTAATCCTCTGAGGGAGACTGTTAGAATACCCATTTTACAGATAGAGAAATGGAGGCTGAGAAGCATTGACCATTCAGAAAGTTCATTGCTGGATACAATGTTCACTTGACTGCACACTGACTCCCTGTTCTGAAAGGTTATAAGATCTCATCTCTGTAAGGATGTATGGTAGTGGACAACATGGGACAAATGACATGAGATGGTTGGACTCAGAGGATGTTAGTTTAAGACTATTCTTAATGTTAGTTTAATGTTGTTAGTTTAAGACCTATTTCATGGAAGGGCTTCCTCTATTCCAGACAAGGTTGCTTTTCTACCTCTATCGCTACCTGCCTGCTAGAAAGGTTTCCCCCTTTCCACATGTGGCCCCTGGTACCGTATCTGCAAATCATGTGCTGATCATAAACCTGAACTATCGTCAGAGTCCATTTGGAGGCTAGGGGCAGCAAATCAACATGGAGAAATAACTATACCACTGATTAGAAGTGGAACCTGCACATTCTTGGCATGTAACGAGGAGGAAACATTGCCTTTCACTCTTATTTTTCCATATTTACTCTAGCTGTAATCATATGGGAATCTTGATCAAAACGATCACAGGCTCTTTTTCCTCTGTAATTTGAACACCTTTCACTTTTCTCAATCTGCCCCCCCCACCCCAACACAGCATCAATATTTGCCCTATTTCTGAGCTATATTCCCAATTGCTTGTAAACTAGAGCATCTCTTTTTCAAATGCATCCTATTATTTTGGTTCAAGGGTCATGCCCCCCTATGATTTAGGTGGCTGCAAAAGGAATCGCCCTCCTCTGATCCAAGTATCCATGGCATTTTTCCCCTTAAATAAGGATTGAGTCCTAATCCTGAAATGCTTTCAATAAAATACACAGTACAGATCCCGTTTAGAGAAGGAGATACTCTTTACATGTCACAATTCCTTAATAAAACCAGTTAGAAACACAGGCTAAGTTTGCATTCAAATCTTTCCTGTTGGCATTCCTGTTGGCAATCTTTTCCTGCTGGCATTCAAATCTTTCCTTTTGTGTAATTTGTCAACAGGAGAAGAGAAAAAAACAATAACCCTCTCCTTCTGCCAGTGGGCCCCTCCATATCTTTATCATAATTCTCTGCCCTGTCATGGGCTATTCTTGCACCCAGCAGTTACAGGCAAGGGACTTGAATGGGTCTTGTGCTGGTGGTGTCGAGAGAGATGGAGACTGCAATGGCAGAGGGGGAAAATCACCCTTCTGACTTCCGAAGCCAGAGGTCATGAAATCAAGTCTGCCTGCTGTTTGGCAGTAGAGCTCTGCCATCACTCTTTCAGGCTGGGCCAGAAAAGCTACCAGCTACCTATGCACTGATAAACAACAATGAACAACCTAGTTATGCACTGGAAATGCAGGATGAAAAAAGCCTCCTGCTGCCTAGAGTTATGGTGGAAGTGGAAAAGTATCACTTTCAGAGATACTCGGTTCAGTGACGACTAGTATATGGGGAGCTCAAAGCATGTGGATCGGGCTGGAGTTCAACACTCCATCTTGTAATGGGAGGGACTTCGGCATGCAGGTGTGTGTTCCAATGTTGCTGAAATAATAAACTCGTGGGGAATACCAGCAGCTTCTAAAATATGTTCAAGAGCCTCTTTTTTCTGTTATGTCTTTTTTGAATGAGGAGCACTGATTTCATAGTTACCTAAGTGGAAATTTCATCTGGTTGACTGTTTTCTTGTGTCAGAATATAAGTGCATCATTCATCAGCATCTGATAATTAGCCAAGATGCCTTCCTATTTTTTCAAGATAAAAGGGGTAAGAAATTCTGTAATTACATCAGGCAGCTAGGAAAGTGCCAGTCTAGAGTGTGTGAATAGGGGACAATTTTGTGTATAAACATGCATGAATTGCCAAAGATAAAAAAAGAAGTTGTTTCATTTGCTCTGTTTGGTCTTTAGAAGATCCAAGATTAGCTAATCTAAAAATGAAAATTATTCTTAACAGTTTGATTGTCAGTGATGCAAAGCGCTTCCCACAGAAATCTTGGAGCTGATCATTTCACACTTAGCGAATGCATGTAATTATTTTTATCTATTGGTCAGGAGATTATTCTTTTCATGCTTCTATTCCTAAAGCAAGTGAAATTGATATAATCAGAATAGTACTCTATCTCCTCTCTCTCTCTCTCTCTCTCTCTCTCTCTCTCTCTCTCTCTCTCTCTCTCTCTGTGTGTGTGTGTGTGTGTGTGTGTGTGTGTGTGTGTGTGTGTGTGTGTGTGTGTATAAATCTTATAAAGTTTTGTTTTTCTTGTCTCCTGTGGCCTCTCTGGGTACCATATATGCATGGCATTTACATATTTCTGACGATACTTTAGAGTAATAAAAAGAATCTGTAGACATATTGACAAAATCAGCAGTTTCAGACGAGATATCATTGGTTTTGAAATTCTTAATTTAATTCCATAAGAGCTGACTGTATGAAAATGGAGTTTGTATGCAACAAAATTGACGGATATGTATGTAGATGATCAGGACTTGAAGGCAGTATGCTGATTTTTGCAAGTGGATAGTCTCCTTCTACACTGAAATGTGGAATGAGCTGATGAAAAGCATTAAACAGACATAACCAAGGGGTAAAGTCTCTCCAATGAGAAAGTATAGTATGAAGAACTGTAAGATTCTATCTTGCTTTCCAATATATGTGTACCTTTGTCTTCAAGGATTTTTGGTCCATAGGGATAACCAAATATTGCAAGACGTTGTGTCAGAATTGTAGTGTGGATACCACAGAGAAGGAGAAATTAAGTCTGATCAACTCAATTAATTTTTAGAGTAACAAACTTGTTAATTGATAATGGCTGTGGTTTAGTAGCTATGAAGACCTTGATCCTACAAACCATTATTTATAGCAATAGACCCTTCAATGTCAGGCCATTTTCTCTTTAGACAGAATTTATTTCATTTGGCAAGAGGCTGAGAAGTGATGCTAAGCTGTGATTGATCTAACCTTACAAAGGAGAAGCAACTTTTCCTGAAAAAAAGATAATTGTTGAGTCTCTGAAAGTAGTCAAGCAAGAGAAAAAGGTTTTATGCATTGACTAGACTAGTATATGTTCACAAGAGTATTACATAGCAATTATATCCACCCTCCATCAACTAAATAGCAGAAAGCCTGGTTCTGTATGTTTGTCATTATTAGAAATGCACTAAGGTATTCATTCCACTGTCCTGTGGTACTGATGGCTGTGTGTTTGGTTGACTGTTAAATGGTAAATATATGGATGTGATCCATTGGTATGATAAAAGAAATGGTTTTTTTTTAAACTAAGAATATCTTTACAGGCTAAAGGACACACACACACACACACACACACACACACACACACACACACACACACACACGGAGGGGGGATTTGCATTTTGTATCCAAGGAAGCAAGTCCAAAAACCTGCAGAGTTTTCTGTGCATTGTTTAAATGTTGCCATAGTGATATTTCGGGCACACATTTCATGGTTTTTGCTAGAGAAGCTTGTCTTCTTTTTCCCATTTTTTTCCCCTTAACAAGGAAAGATTCCATTTTAAACTGGTTTGTGCAGCAACAAATATTTCTATAGAACTCAGTACAAAAAGGAGGTAGGAAAGGAGATGGTTTGTTTCCTGCACAACTGATATGCATTCTCCAGTCTGCTCATGTTTTGGAAACCTAACTGGGAGAGAGTTTCCAAGCAGAAGTGGAGTGTGAGACACTCTTGTTAGGACAATGAGCATATTACAATATGTAATAACACAATGACATATTTACGGTATGTAGCACCATCAGTGCGCATGGTTTTGAAATTCCATCAGTGCGCATGGTGCTTTACAACCGGATGGATCACCAACTAAGATAGACACAAGGCAAACCACATGGGGAAGGGGAATGGAATGGTGCCAAGGAAGATGGAGACGAGTATGTGACTATTTACTGTACACCTACTTAGGCTTAGTTGCAGTAAGTGCCATTCTGTAAGTAAGTGTCATTCTATGCAGTAAGTGCCATAACCCTAACTCTGCGCCGAATACTTCATGGAAAAGGTGGTTTGGGGGGGAGGGATCAAAAGGAAGAGAGAGCAGCCATCCCTCAGGTGACTGGGGAAGGAATTGCTGGCGCATAAGGGGCAGCAAGGAAGAAGGGATATAACCTTTTGAGGGAGCAGGAGACCTTCTCTGCCTGAAAGTGGTGGAGCTGGATGAACAAAGGTCATGGGCACGAGTATGGAAGGCTACAAGAGCAGAGAGGCAAGAAGGTCTTTGGAGGGCTTGAAATGTAAGGAGTAGGAGCTTGTGCTGGAACTGGGAGCAGACAGGAAGCCAGTGTAGGGATGTAAGAAGGAGCATGATGTAATCAGAGGGCCTAGAGAAGTACATTATTTTGACAGGAGAATGCTTGACAGAGGTGAGATTGGAGACGAAGACAAGAAAGGAGAAGTTTGAAGTTGTCAAAGCAAAAGATGTTGGCGGATATGAACTAGTGTTTTTGCTGAGGGTATAGAGAGGAAGGGACATATTTATGAAATGTTGTTGGAAGAGAAGCAACATGATTGGCAACAGCCTGAATATGGGGCATTGGGAAGAGAGAGGAGGCAAAGATAAAGCCAAGAATTTGAGCCTGCTCAACAGGGAGGATGGTGACATTTATCAGTGGTGAGGGAGGAGACCTGGCCAGCAGGAGGAGAGGAAGATGAGAAGTTCTCTCTGGGACAAACTGTATTGCATTCAAGGTAGCAGTGAAGCATCCAAACAGAAATGTCATAGCAACAGTTAGAGATGCAGGATTGGATGAATAGACAAAGTTCTGGGGTAGAGGAGAAATGCTGGGACATGAACATCTAAATGGTATTGAATGCCATGGAATTTGGTGAGATCACTCAGAGACAGTGTGCAGAGAGAGAAACAGCAAACAAAATGAACAGTAGCAGAATATTGTAGGTTCACTTGCTTGGAGGGGACACAGGGCCTAATCCTATCCAACTTCCATGCAGCTGCAGTGGAGCCTTGAGGTAAGAGAACAAACATACCCTTACCTTAGGGAGGCCTCCATGATCCCCCCCCCACTTCAGGATGCGGTGCACACCCCATTGGCATGACTGCATCAGCCTTGGAAAGTTGGATAGGATTGGTTTCTGCTGTTCCTAGGCAGTGCAATGTGCACCTAAATGGAGGTCTGAGCATTAGATCTACCTCTAGATAAAGCCCAGGTGGTGCTGGGAGGGAAAGGGAGGATGGGATCACCAAACAGTTGCATTTTTGTGTGTGTGCATGTGTGTGTGTGTAATATCTATAATTTTTGTGTGTATTTTGTGTAGTGGTGATATGTTAACTGGATAGCTCCAGGCAAGTAAAATGTAGCTGTCTTTGACAATTAAAAACAGCACCAACCTGCTAGGGTTGGATCTTGTTCCTGTAATTTTGGGCAGAGTAAAATGATTGTCAGACTTTCTGAAGATTCATAAGCACTTATATGATCCTTAACGTATGATCCTGCAAACCAAGGAAATCAACCCATCATAGTGGGGGTTTTGGGGTATGGGTGAGAGTACTGGAATACCAGGAGAAAGTTCTGTCATCGTTTGCTGCATTATTGTGGACCAAGGTTATGAAACCTCATAGTAAAATTAATCCTCTTTTTTAAAGTATTGTTTGTTGTTGTAGTTGTTCAGTCATTAAGTCGTGTCCGACCCTTCGTGATCCCATGAACCATATCCCGCCAGGCCTTCCTGTCCTCCACTATCTTCCTGAGTTCGCTCATTTTCATGTTCGTTGCATCGGTGATGCTGTCTAACCATCTCATCCTTGGCCTTCCCCTTCTCCTTTTGCCTTCAATCTTTCCCAGCATCAGAGTCTTCTCCAGAGAGTCCTCTCTTCGCATTAGGTGGCCAAAATATTTGAGTTTCAGCCTTAGTACCTGTCCTTCCAGGGAACAGTCAGGGTTGATTTCATTTAGGATTGACTGATTTGATCTCCTAGCAGTCCAAGGGACTCTCAGGAGTCTTCTCCAGCACCACAGTTCGAAAGCATCTATTCTTCGGTGCTCAGCCTTCCTTATGGTCCAACTCTTGCAACCATACATTGCTACTGGGAACACCATCGCCCTGACTATACGAACTTTTGTTGGCATGGTCATATCTCTGCTTTTTATTATACTGTTTAAGTTTGCCATAGCTTTCCTTCCAAGGAGTAAGCGTCTTTTAATTTCATGGCTGCTGTCTCCATCTGCAGTGATCTTGGAGCCCAAAAAAGTAAAATCTGTTACTGCTTCCATTTGTGCCCCTTCTATTTGCCAGGAATTAATGGGACCAGATGCCATGATCTTAGTTTTATTAAAGTCGAGTTTCAAGCCAACTTTTGCACTCTCCTCTTTCACCCTCATCAAGAGGCTCTTTAGTTCTTTTTCACTTTCTGCCATTAGGGTGGTATCATCTGCATATCTGAGGTTGTTGATGTTTCTCCCGGCAATCTTGATTCCGGCTTGCGATTCATTCAGCCCTGCATTTCTCATAATGTACTCTGCATATAAGTTAAATAAGCAGGGTGACAATATACAGCCTTGCCGTACTCCCTTCCCAATTTTGAACCAATTGGGTTTAATAAGGTAACTGGTAATCCATAGCCATCACTAGGAGAGACAGAAAACGATTAATGTTCCTTTGTCTTGAAAGACTGCAGAGATTCAGAGCCCTGGACATAGCTGTTGAACTAATGGATCTCTCGGCATTTATCTTGCAGCAGCAGGATTCGTGCAGCTTGGCACAACAGCTTAACTTTTAGAAGCCAGGAAACAATTTAATGATGCAGTTCTGGGCAATTTAATATAAATTTCATTTCCTAAAGCATAAACAGGCAAGATCCCACCCCCATTTTTATGTATATAAGAATTGTTTTTGGTATTCCCAAGATTTATGGTATTCTGCGTCTTCTACACGTTCCAGAAATATCTACTTGAAAAGATCATTTAACACAGGATTCCCATCTGTCTGTAAGCCTTGTTGTGGTTGTTTTGGAGGCAGGTTACCTTTATTCACTCTGCAGGTATCTTAGACCCTACGTTGGAAGCAAGAGAACAATCAACAAGATAAGCCTGTCGCCTAGGCAAGTTCAGGCTCTTTCCCTTTACACTCTCTTGCATGTGTTGTCCTAACAAGCAAGGCCACCTCATGTGTTATGCAATCAGGAGGGTCCTCACCTCTAGATGCAAGGCAGAGGCTCATTAATTCCTTTGGCATGCCTGAGAGTGCCTCCTTTTGGGGAAGCTGACATCAGGTGGTCCAGGAGAGATGGTTTGCTTCCTGCATGCTAGACTGGAAAGCATTCAAATGCCATGGACCTGAAAGCAGCCTGCTGCCAAAGCGATCATATTAGCAGTGTTGCTGACTGTGGCCAAATCAAATGAAGGACAAATTAAGAGGATTCTCCTGGTTTTTATTTTGCTAAACATCCACCACCATAAGCCCCCACAAAGCTGGAGCACTAAATCAACTTTTGTAGTGGTGATTGGGTGCTGTACTGTTGCCCTGAATGCTGCAGCACTGTAATCAAATGTACTTACAGATAATTCATGGATTCGTTCCTCTTTATTCTTTTCCACTGTCCTGTGGTAGAAAAAGGACTTGATTATCTTTCTGTTGATTTTTGTGGGGAATACCGGTACGTTTTCTACCAGGGAATTTAGTTTATTGTGACCTGACCATAATATGTAATTGATGCAACAGACAAATAACATATGAATTAGGAGATAACAAGAATGCAAGACGATTGTGTATGTTACACTTTGTATTTTGAGGAGAGATTTCATGTGCATTGGTTGTGTAATTCCTCAACCATGCTCCTGTCTCTCATGTACATGGTGCAGCGGTTAGAGTATCAGGCTAGAACCAGGAGATCTGAGTTCAAATCACCACTCAGCCATGAAACGTAGCTTGGGTCAACTCTCAGCCTAACCTCCTACATAGGATTGTTGTGAGGATCACATGCTTGGGAGATGGCTGGAGGAAGATATGTACATCACTCTAAGCTTTATGGAAGAATGATGTGATATAAATGGAAAGTATGAATAAATAAAATGACTCAACCAACTGTTAGCATATTACTCACATTAGGGTAACCCAATACAGGGTTATACGGGATCCTTGTACTTTTAATTGTCATGTGGAAGAGGGGATGAGGCAGGTGCACTCTTGTTGTGTAGGGGAGAAAAGCTTCATCTATTAAAAGCACCTCTTCAAAACTGTTAAAATACTAAAGAACTGTCTTCCTTTGCATCTAGTCAGCCAGATAGAGAGAGCAGTGAAACGACAGTGTCCACATTCTAGAAATGCCAGTTTGGTGTTAGGAACTCGTCCTATTATTATTATTATTATTATTATTATTATTATTATTATTATTATTATTATTATTATTATTAACAGTACTTACCGGTATATACCGCTTTTCAAAAAAAAAAGTTCACAGAGCAGTTTACAGACAAAATCAAATGATTAAATGGCTCCCTGTCCCAAAAGGGCTCACAGTCTAAAAAAGAGGCAGAACACCATCAGCAAAGAGCCACCAGAAAAGAGACTGTGCTGGGGTGAAAAGGGGGGCAGTTACTCTCCCCTTGCTAAATACAAGAGGAGCACCAATTGAAAAAGTGCTTCTTGCTCAGTTAGCACTATGCCTTTTAAGAACCACCTGTTCTCAAATGTAGCCAGTTTTTTTAGTTCTTAACTAGGCCAGTCTTCAGAGATGTCCCAGACCATAACACAGTTTGTTAGCTCTTTTCTGTTAAGCCTTTTTTTTTTCAGTTAAAAGATGACTTAAACAACTGTATAGCGGTCAGGTATGTGATTTCCCTTTGAAAATCTTTGGTTGCTTTGAAACTCCTGTTGTTGTTGTTCAGTCGTTAAGTCGTGTCCGACCCTTCGTGATCCCATGAACCATATCCCGCCAGGCCTTCCTGTCCTCCACTATCTTCCTGAGTTCGCTCATCTTCATGTTTGTTGCATCGGTGATGCTGTCTAACCATCTCATCCTTGGCCTTCCCCTTCTCCTTTTGCCTTCAATCTTTCCCAGCATCAGAGTCTTCTCCAGAGAGTCCTCTCTTCGCATCAGGTGGCCAAAATATTTGAGTTTCAGCCTTAGTACCTGTCCTTCCAGGGAACAGTCAGGCTTGATTTCATTTAGAATTGACTGATTTGATCTCCTAGCAGTCCAAGGGACTCTCAGGAGTCTTCTCCAGCACCACAGTTCAAAAGCATCTATTCTTCGGCGCTCAGCCTTCCTTATGGTCCAACTCTCGCAACCATACATTGCTACTGGGAACACCATCGCCCTGACTATACGAACTTTTGTTGGCATGGTGATATCTCTGCTTTTTATTATGCTGTCTAAGTTTGCCATAGCTTTCCTTCCAAGGAGTAAGCGTCTTTTAATTTCATGGCTGCTGTCTCCGTCTGCAGTGATCTTGGAGCCCAGAAAAGTAAAATCTGTTACTGCTTCCATTTCTGCCCCTTCTATTTGCCAGGAATTGATGGGCCCAGATGCCATGATCTTAGTTTTATTAATGTTGAGTTTCAAGCCAACTTTTGCACTCTCCTCTTTCACTCTCATCAAGAGGCTCTTTAGTTCTTCTTCACTTTCTGCCATTAGGGTGGTATCGTCTGCATATCTGAGGTTGTTGATATTTCCCCCGGCAATCTTGATTCCGGCTTGTGATTCATTCAGCCCTGCATTTCTCATAATGTACTCTGCATATAAGTTAAATAAGCAGGGTGACAATATACAGCCTTGCCGTACTCCCTTTCCAATTTTGAACCAATCAGTTGTTCCATGACCGGTTCGAACTGTTGCTTCTTGACCCGCATACAGGTTTCTCAGGAGACAGGTAAGGTGGTCTGGTACCCCCATCTCTTTAAGAATTTGCCACAGTTTGTTGTGATCCACACAATCAAAGGCTTTTGCGTAGTCAATGAAGCAGAAGTAGGTGTTTTTTTGGAACTCTCGTGCTTTCTCCATGATCCACCGCATGTTGGCAATTTGATCTCTAGTTCCTCTGCCTCTTCGAAACCCAGCTTGTACGTCCGGTAGTTCTCGGTCCACGTACTGCTGAAGCCTAGCTTGTAGGATTTTGAGCATAACCTTGCTAGCATGAAACTCCTAGCTGTTAGAAAATGTGCATTTTGTTGCAGAATGAATAATTAAATTATCTTTGCAATAAGCATTTTATGAACTGCAAGAAGTAGTAGTAGAAACAATAAAGCAAGGAAAGAGAAGTCTTTAAAAGGCACGTTAACTCCGATTGCATCATTGTTCCAAATGCTGGAGAAATAGATTCAATTCCTTTGTATTTTACCATAGGCCTCTTTCTCCCACCTAGGTGATGGCTACAGCAACCATTTTTTGCTTGGTTTGCAACCCTTTCATGACTTGAATGCCCTCCAAGTAGGAGCTGGCAGTGCAGAAACCCGGAGAGCTCCAAGTGAACAAATTTGCTAAGAAAACTGCTCCAATCCCAGACTACCTCTCCCAGGTTTCACCTTCCCTCCTAGAGAGCGGAGAGGTTTAAAGGGGCAACAAAATGGAATCTTGTGTTCCTTCCTTACTCCATAGCAGAATCAGTGGCAGGAGGGGGGCAGTGGGGGGCTAAGCCTCAATCACCCCCAGTGGCATGTGGGGGGGACAAAATGGCCAGCGGGGGCATCAATCACACCATGGCAGTGGTCGAAAAACAGATGCGTGGCTTGGAGGATTGACCGATCCCAATCCAGCCCGCTTGGGCTCCTAGGAGCCTAAATCCAGCAAAAAAAAAAAAAAATAGAGTGTTTTTTGAAAGAAAGAAAAAACAGACGCTGTCCCCTGCCACCTTAAGGGGCAGGGACAGCATGGCAGTGGTGGCAATCCCGAGGACTGCCTCTGCAAAAAAGTTTTAAAATGCAAGTTTTATACTTACCGGGGGTCCTGGAGGGTGCAGGGAGGCCTGCGGACCCCGAGCTTTAGATTGCTGCAGAGCGGCGATTACAACCACTTCGGACTTTTTGGTCTCCACCCCTGCAAACACTTAAAGTTCACTAAAAGGGGAGAACTTTGAGAAACAGTGATTTACAGTGCAATCCGACTTAACTTTTGTGCCGGTTTAACCAGCGGCGCAGCGAGAACGGGAGGCCCCAGAACGGAAAAGGGATTCAAATCCCCTCCAAAAGAGGAATTCAAAGGGGATTTGAATCCCTTTTCCGTTCTGGGGCCTCCCGTTCTCGTTGCGCCGCTGGTTAAAGCGGCACAAAAGTTAAGTCAGATTGCGCTGTTAGACAACTAAATGTATATGACCAACTCAAAAGAGAAAACATCTCTAAGCAGCTACTCTCTAAGCAGCTACTGTGCTACTCTTACGGCATAAACCAAGAATGGATAATACAGTTTATAGTTGACAAAATACAACTTACATAAAAAGAAAACTTCAAGGAGCTTATTCAAAGAGCACAGTCTTAATCACAAGGTCTCATCCACAGATGTTGGAAGTAGCACTGACAGCCAAGAATGGGAGTTTCCCACCTGTTTCCCACCTGCCTCATTTTGGGTTCAATCTCTTTATATTCTATTTTCCCACAACTGCACAAAATAACAAGATTCCTCAGCAACATTCCAAAGTTATTTTCTGAGTCTTATTAATTCAAAGGCAATATTTGCATCCTTTGCTTTGACCTGTATGATTCCTACAACAAATTCATGATTACCTTCTTTCATCTACATACATTCTACTTATTCACTTCAAACAAAACCTATTTTTCCTGGAATATTTCCACTAGGCAATTAATCAGCCTTCCTCCTTAATCCCATCTAAAATACGAGGAACAATAAACTGGGGTGCTTTTTTCCTCCAGAAGTGAACATTGATCTTACTTTTCCTAGCAGGGAAGGAACCAGTTTTGATAAGTAGAAAGATAGACTTCAAGGTGAAGAAAACAGAGTTGAATGAAAGCCAAAAGAGCAAGCGTTGAATCAGATTAATTTCTTCTTTGATATTGTCAACAACTAGCTCAGGTGACTTTAAAAGGGGATTTGACAGATCCGTAGAGGACAAATCTATCAGTAGTTGCTAGTTATAAGAGCTACAATACTACCTCCAGGTTCTGAGGCAATACCGGGTGCATCTGGTTGACCACTGTAGCAAACAAGATGGAGCCTTAACCTGATCCAGCAGGACTCATATGTTCTTATGGTTATCCTCTGCCATTTTAACCTCACAACAACACTGTGAGGTAGGATATGCTGAGAGATAGTGACTGGTCCAAAGTCATTCAGGAAGCTTCAGTGCTCAATGGGGATTCGAACATGGGTCTCTCCAGTCCTCATCTGACATAACCTTCTTCCTCTCTGCTGGATTTAATGAATGCTGGGTTGAATCACTCTTGCAGAGAGAGAGATGCAAATATTTTTCTCCTGTTGTGACAATTTTCAGTTATGTACAAAATGTGTATATTATTTTCTATAATTGACCTACTCTGGCCTACCATAAAACCAAGACTGAGTGATTTGGCCCTGGTGAAGCTCTGAGGACTTTCTCCATGTTGCCCCCTGACAATGGCCTATTTTGCTTTTGCTACAGGCTCACTTTCCTACATATTTTGAAAAATCGCATTGAGTTCTCAATTTGAGGTGACAAGAAGCGAGATGAAAGCTCTTTCTGGTGAATAATCTGAGGTGGCTCATTCACACTTGCGAGTCACCGTTTGTGCTGTGGTTATCCAATGATGAAGCTGCATGCTTGAACCTGCCTTGGTTTGGAGGGAAGGCAAGGGAGGGATGTGACCAATTACTTTCTTCTCTCCTATTATGTACAGATTAGAGTCGTGGGCAGATTATGGTTATATCAAGCAGTTGTAGTCTCCCAAGGGGAGGAAAGCAGTTTCTTTTGCCTCTGGCCATGCCTAAAGGATTCCCTTCTATTTTGTTACGCTCTTTCTCTAAGCCCAAGTTATTGAAAATATTTTATTGTGGTTATACAGCATTGTTCCTAAAATGTCACATTATGTTTGGTCCTACTTGGACTTCCATGCATTCAGCAATTCAGCCTGACTTGTAAGTCTCACTTGTAAGTGCTGTAGGATACAATATATGACTTGCTTTGTTGAGTCTCGCCACCGTATCAAATGGAAGGTGGGGTTTCCCACAGTACACATCACATCTGGATTTATCACTTCCTGTCTGGATGGATGCTGCACATGTTGATACTGCTTCATTATTTAGTGAACGTGTGTGATTTCTTAAAATCACAGGGCAAAATGGAGAGTGTTGCCCCTCCATTCCTCATCTTTCTTATCTGATTGCCATCTTCCATCTCAGCAAGAATAATGCATATCCATAAAACGCTCTAGGTGTGATCCAGCTCGATTAAGTACTGTACATTGAAATCCCATTGGTTTCAGTGGAAGAGTGATGGCTTCATTTGTCTTATTAAGCCCAACTCTTGCATGGACATCAATGGAACTTAAAGGGGCTTAACATTGGCTGGATTGTGTTCCCTGTTCAATTGAAAATGGGAGGCAGTTATTGTAAATGCTGAGTGCAATAAGCAGCAAATAGGCCAAATGGGCTGCAGGCTGTACTTTAGTCTTTTTGGCAGAAGCCTCTAAAGTATGAGGTATCAACAGGAAAAGGGAGCCTTAGAGGTCTGAGTCTCTTGTTTTCTTTGCAGCTTGTATACAAAGTAAATGTAAATTGCTAATCAAACAAGGAGCGAATAATTTTAAATTTGGGTTTCTTTCCCTTAAATGTAAGCAGCTGTCAAAGAAAAGATGGTAGAAAATTTAAGCTCCAGTATCTTCTACATGAATGTCAGGTTTCCTTGTCTTCTTTCTTCCCCCAGGGTGCCTTCACAATAGGGCTGTTAAAGCACTCTTTAAATGACTTGATGTGCTTTAGTCCTAGTGAGCTTTTCCATGTTCTGTTTTATTTAAAGCACTTTACAGGTGGCAAAGGAATTGCTTTAAGTACAGTATAGTGTGATAGGTTTGTACATGTACCTTTGCACATGAACCAAGCCAGCCATGGGCAGGGTTTGAAGCACGTTTGAGGGAAACTGAATGGATTTGGATCCAGTTAGTGCCTGGATAAGAGACGTTTCTTGGAATTTATGTGTGCACCACCTTTGAGTAGCTTGGAAGAAAGGGGGATATATATATTTTTATACATGCATATATTTTTGAATGTGAGATCCTTGGTCATGTTCTGAAACTGCTCATGAGGGTCTGCATGACGGCTAGGAGCAGAGATGAATGTTTCAGCTACAAAGTTGGGATTTCCAACAATCTGGGAGTGTTCCCTGAACTGGTAGGCCTGCACGTGTTCCAGTTTGGATGTCATGTGCTTGCATTTTGTACTCCTGCAGTGAGAAGATGCGTAAGGTTCACGTGCATCTCACCATGGGCCACTCTTCATAAGAGAAATGAGCAACTTCACTCTTTAGATGTTACATTTGAAACATATAAAACAGATATGCAAGTTATATATCTCTGTTCAGTGCTCATCATTATTTACAAGCAACCACAGACTAGGTGTGGTTAACATACAGCCCCTAGGCCAATGGCGTCACTAGGGGGATGGGGGGCGGGCCGCACTAGGTGACACTCGGGGGTGGTGGTGACACCACTAGTAGCCAAAATTGTGAAAACTTTGCATTTATGCATAATATCATCATGTTATATATCGTTCGATGTGTAATTTCATGCAGAATGCAATGAAACAAACCATTTTACATTTTACATTATGGCCAAATAACTGGAAAAATAAAAAAGTAGATTTCCTTCCCTCAAAACAGACCAATGAGACTGATTGTTCTGAGAGCCAAGTTGGTTATTAATTTAGTGGGTGACCTGTTATATATTAAAATAAATAAAGTAAATGGGGGAGACACCAAGAGTTACCGGACCGGGTGACACTAACCCTAGTGAGTGACACCACAGACTAGGAGTAATCTGTACAAATACATAGTCCTGCCTCTGCCTGATCAGCATCTTTTGTAGAATCCAGCTCAGGCCAGCCTTGTTTCTCCCTATTCACCTCTGGGGTCCATCATGCATGACGTCTCCCTATTCACCTCTGGGGTCCATCATGCATGACGCGCTGAGCTCTCGCACCGGGTGACGGAAACCCTAGCGACGCCTCCATCCTGGGCTTCATACCATTAACATATGCAAGCAATTCTGTATGACGTAAAATTCAGAGACTTCATCCAGCTTTTTCTGAACAAAAGGAAGGTCGCAGTTGTGTACCGTGTATTAGGTACAGTTCTGCACATGCATGTCCCACTGAAACCAGCAGGATTTATGTAGGAGAACAACCTAATTTTGAAGCATGTGTGTGTTTGCAGAGATATTGTTAGAATATAACAAAAAACATTGATCTATGAAAAGCAGCAAATAAATGAGAGAGAAACCCAGTTCTTTCTTCTTTTGTGATTTATATTTTGTCTGCTGCAGTGCACTACATTCTGGATTTATAGCCTGCATGCTGTTTCATGGTTAGAGATGTTCCCACAATCGGGCATCCGAAGACGTGCGATTTGGAGTGCCATTATAGGCAAACTGATTGTTTTTAATTGGATGGGATTTGTTTTATTTTTATTTATTTTTTTGTAAAACATACAGTAATTTAATCTCTTCAAGTGTTTGACAAATACTTTAACAAGAAAAATCTGCAATGACAACAGTAACAAATTTTGCTGTCAAATGTGACAGAGCCATATGGCCCACTTTAACATATCCCTTCAGTTGTTGTGGATGAAATCATAGTTTGCCCTACAACAGCTAACAGAAATTTCCAGGACAAGGTTATGTTAAAAACGTAAAATAAAATACAGAAAAAAGTTAATTAAATGGGGAACAAAACCACAGAACAATTTATTCAAAAAAGATCCTCCTTTCTGTGCTAGTCCCAAGACAAATAAATAAATACATCTTTGCTTATTGGGGAGGGTAGCAGGTGATGGAGCGCTGCCTTCCAAACAAAAGATGGGCTAGGGGGACCCCTCCTCTGCTGCAAGGGATGCATGGAGCATCCTTTCCACTTGGGAATCATGGGATTTGTAGTTTAATACTATGATTCCCAGCTGCTCTGTACACAATTTCCAGCTGAGGAGAGACCCTTCAGGGCCTCTTCTGTCTGGAAGCAGCCCTCTACCACCTGCTACCCATTTTCCCAGGGTAAGGATTTTAAGAATATTTGTAGGTGGGGAGTGGGTAACAGGTGGCAGATGGTATAGAAAAAGTAGGAGGTAGAGGATGAACCGATCTCTCTGTCCCCATTCTAGCTGAATTTTGCACAATTTCCATTCCTGTCCCTTCCACTAAAAAACAAAACACATTTTTTTTGATGGAAAATATTTCATATTTAAATCTCTACTACTAGTCAAGTATTTTCACATGTTCCCTACCTAAACAGCTGGTGCAATAAAGCATCTCAAAACAAAGTACACATTTAAATTTGTATTTGTCTGCAAATGTACAGAATTCATGACATCTGTAAATGTGTTTTTATATTTGTATTTTTTTAATAAAATCTGATCCAGAACCATCCGTCACAAATTTTGGCAAGAGAGGAATTCAGTAACATCCTTGGGAGATTAACTCGGCATGTGCGGAGCTGTGTGGCTTCCATTTTATCAGATCACATCGGAACGCGGGAGATTGGTGCTCTCCCAAGTTCCATTGTGATTGGTCGTGGACCATGCTGATGTTTGGACATTTTTGGCCAATCAGAAGAAAGTGAGGGTGGGACGTGGAGCGAAGTGTTTCACCAATGGGATGAGAGGGGGGCTTTCAGCCAATCGGAGTGCACTTGTGGCGGCGGCAGGAGTCAGTGGAGCCAGGGCAGTTTCTCGGGGCCTGGCGTCCTGTCCCCTATGCTTGCGACCCCACAAACGCAAACGGATTTGATGTAGGTCAGCCTTAAGTTGGGCTTACTTGAAGAGTGCTGGACCAGCCTATTTTAGCAGGGGGAGGGGTTCATGTTTCAAGTTTCCATCTTGAATACTCACACCATTTGTGTAATGACCGTCCAAACTCTGTTCCATCTGTTGAGGACACTGAAGTGGGAAACTAGCTGGATGTTTCTGTTATATTTGGGATGACTACAGTGTACAGTTGCATGCTTGTGCTCAAGGAGCTATCTTCGCTTTGGCTTTTCCCTTACTGAGCAATGGTCTGCATCAGGGTGGCATTGTAAGACTGTACTCACAGCTTTGCCCTACCGTATATTGGCTGAGTTACTCAGTAGAATGGATTTCCGAGCAGTTTGTGTTTATAGAAGAATTTGTGCCTGTGATGCCCTGCTTCACTTACCAATATAACATTATAGAAATACCAGAAAGAAAATGTGATACACTTAATCACTCAGCGTGTGCATGAGAGAGTTTTACTGCCTGCCTTTCAGTCATGTGCAGGTCATTTCAATGCCTGTGTGTGGTGCTAGGGCTCTGTCAAAACTTCTGGGGTGCTCACAGCTCAGTGTGTACTTTCTTCCAAGTAAGAATTTAGCAGGAGTGCACTCATGTTCTTTCATGAGAATAACACTCTAACTCTGAACAACAAATTGTGTGTGTACACATGCATGTTTGCTAACTGTGGGGCCAGTCAGATAGCTGGAGGCGTTTCCTTCTCCTATAATATGAACTGTCTTTTGAAGTGCTGCAATAGCAAAGCCAGCTAACTTCAGGCAGTCCACATGATTTCATTGGAAGTTTTCTGTTGTAAGTTTCTTTAGTATGTATATAATTGCATTTATTCACTGGCAAAAGATGAATCTTTCTAGTTTGCCTTCTCAGCTGCTGGCAGTTGGGATTCACCAAATTTTCACCTGTGAAAAATGTTTAGGGTGAGATGGACGCTTCTGGGGGTGCAAAATGTGACCCCCACATACCTCTGTACTGCATTTGTAGCTATTCGTTTCCTTCTTCTTTCCAACATCTGCTTCTACCCAACAAATACATAGTTCTCTCCCCCCCCCCTTGAGATTCCTCCCATCACCAGAAAGAGGAACACCTTTTTACAGGGACTGAAAATGTTTGCATCAAGTCTCTACTCATCCCACCCTATTTTGTCTCTATATTTGTTTGATTTGAATCCTCTCTATTTGTGTAAAATCCAATCATAATATGTCATTTGACATATTAAGACATAATGTTCCTCAACAGTATAGTGTGTTCCATCATGTTTAAAAATAATGATATCTATGGATACCTGTGGGAAAAAAAATAAGTTGTGGGAGGAATTTGCTTTGCAGAAAGCATGCCCCCCAGGCCAATTCAGCTCCTCCCCTTTCAGTCTTTTTAAATTACACCCCTTCTGCCATTTAAAGGACCCCCCCCCCCTTGGTGTGGGTGTGTGGGTGGAGAGAGAGAGAGAGAGAGAGAGAGAGAGAGAGAGAGAGAGAGAGAGAGAGAGATTCTTACACTCCCTCTGATAATGGGTGTGAGAATTGAACTGCTTGAATGCAGAATGCCCTGGATTGCACATCAAAGATCATTCTGATGGCACAAGCAGATATCTCCTTGGATTTTCTTGGCATCCTCCTCCCATTTGAAAATGGGTCTGCGAATTGAGCTGATAATTGTACTGGCAGTGTCAAAGTTTTTCCCTGAACATGTATATTGTTCCAAATTTCATCCCAATATCTCTGTTCAGTGAAGTGATTGCATTCCAAACATACAGTCTTGTAAGCAAACAGAAGATTGAATTGGCAAGTTAAGTGAAGGGCCTGGTATCACTTAGCCAATTATCCCATATCACTCACAGACAAGCTCCATTGGTCAACTACCTATATCACTCAGGCACCTCATGAACTTAACAGCAAGCAAGCTGAGATGAGGATAAAGCAATTGGATCCAGCAGTTCAATTATCAGAAGAACTTTGTACTTGGGGATTTAGGATGTTGACTTATAATGAGTCAGACCACTGGTTTATCTAGTCCAGAGGTTCCCAACCTTTTGTCACTGTGTACCACCTTCATGGGCCTCTGGTCCACCAAGTACCACTAGAAGTACCACCGAGTACCACTGATGATGTCATCGGCACTTACTTCCGGGTTCGCAGCCTTGCTGGAGTACAAACATGCAAAGTAAGATTCAAGGGAGCAGAGTCGTAGTAATAGATGGGACAGGGGGGTATGCCCCAGGTAGCACATGGGGGGCAGCTTACCAGCAGTGGGGGTGAGAAGATGGCGGCAGCAAAGGCTGCGAGAGTGGCTAGAGCGTCGGCAGCAAAGGCGGCGGAACGGCTTGGAGGAGCCTGGGGAAGACGTCCGCCGCCTCCGCGTGGCCGTTTGTGTTGGGGGAGGTGGCATTGCTACGCCTCTGCAAGGGAGGGCCATTCCCTGTGCTAGCAGCTCGCATGCTCAAGCTCTGCCAGCTCGCCTGAGCTTGGGCCAATGCTTTCGGGGCTCTAGCACGGCGCCACGCGGCCGAGATGCCGGCCGCCATCTTGACCACCGGCAGTCCACGTACCACTAGCCTGTGGGCTGCATACCACTAGTGTCAAGTCAAGTAAGTCAAGTCAAGTAAGCTTTTATTGGCATCACCACCACTAGTGGTGCACGAACCACAGGTTGAGAACCTCTAATCTAGTTCAGCACTGCGGACACTGATGGGTAACAGTCTTCTAGGGCAGCGATTTAAAATGTATTTCGTCTCAAGGCACACTGACAAGGTGCTAACGTTGTCAAGGCACACCACTGTTTTTTATTTTATTTTTACAATTAGCAAGGCACACTGCGCTGCCAGTAAGGGGCTCACATCCCCCAATGGCCCTACTAATAAATGACCCTCCCTCAAACTCCTGCAGCACACCTGCGGACCATTCACAGCACATTGGTTGAAAATCGCTGTTCTAGGGTTTCAGAAAGAGGTCTTTCTCAACTCTACCTGGCAATGCCAGGGACTTCCTACATGCAAAGCAGGTGTGCTGCAATTGAACTATGGCCAGTTCCCCAAGGTTCCCCAGCATTCCAAAGCGTTAATTCAGTAATGGGCAATGGGGCATGTGGCATTTTGGTGGGCAACGTGAGAACTTCATTCCACATGTTAGGTTTCTGAACAGAATTCCCATTAATGATCTTGCCTTAAACATAAATGGAAGTGGACCCATGGGGTAACTGCTTTTGTCAGATAGACCTTAATAATAAATATGATAAAGAAAAGCATTTGGGTATATAGAAACTGTTTTTTCTTCAAGTTATCATAGGGTTCCAGCAAAGAGGAGAGAGTGGGGGGCAAGCAAGGAGGGGGGTCCTTTACCCTCTGAACTCCTCTGACATCATTTATGCATGTAATTTGCCATGTGCTTTATTGACAACCTCAAATTGTTGATAGTCCCTGTAGTATTGAGGCTTTTCTGCCCTAGGTGGGCCATCAGGCATGATTGGTGAATTTTGTTCAGCTTGATGGGTCACATGTTGTGCGGGTCTGAAAGAAACCCAGTGCATGCTGTAACAACAAGCTCTTTTGTTGGGGATAAATATTTTTATGTATTGCAAAAGACGATACAAAGTCCTTCCATATGATCTGCCTTGCAGTTAGCTCAGGTAACAGAATGAACATCTAACTAGCAGGGATGTGGATCAAGTCTTTGACTTCAAGTCTCGAGTCAAGTCCTAAGTCTCTGGGTCCAAGTTCCAAGACTTTTCCCCCAAATCCCGAGTCTTTGGTTGCGAGTTGCGAGTCCCTATCTATTTAATGGGGGAAACGGGTTTAAACCTGAATAAAATTGGACTTGTCATAAAAGGCTCCAAGTCTTGGGTCGAGTCTTTCGAATCTTTTACAATCACCGACTCAAGTCTGAGTCAATGGACTCAACTCTACATCACTGCTAACTGGCAAGAAACAGTGATTTTAGACTGAAGACTCTGAGTAGCCCTGTGTTTGCTCCTGCCGAATTCAAGCATTTGATTAAAACTCGCATACTCAGAGGAGAAGAAAAAAAGAAAACAGTAGCTCAGGGACAATATTTAAATAATTTCATGGAACTAGATGTAACATTAAAAAAATACAGCAAATTTAGCCCCCGAGTCACAGAAACCTATTCTTGAAATGCCTTTTTCGCAAAAACAATTCTCACTCACCCACATATAGACCAGGGAAATGGATGGATTACTTGCATGAGTGTTTACTTACATTTATTCATGTAAGTCAGTACTTGATTCTTTTGGCATATAAGAGGTTTTACAATTAAAATAAGCTTGCATACAGGGTGCAAGCTTTTCAGACAACGGTTGGGGGGAGATATATTTTTCAATTTCCTTTGAATTTCATTTCTGCCATGGGCAAATCTAGTTCTAGTAACACACTGGCAAGTTTAAATAAGAAAACATGTGATTGGTGCATGGTGTCCAATTTGCAAGTACCAAGGTACCTTGCACAGGTATAGCAATAATAATTACATATGCTCCTACATGGTGACGAGGTCGATACGGCTGTATATTCATAGGGACTCTCTTCACTCTCTTCACTATTTCAAGTACAAATCTCAGGATGACTCTTGAACTAATTTTCAAAGGAGACTAAAATACAAATGCAGTACCTGGAATAAGGCTTCTTGGGCACCATAGTTCACTAGTTTAGCTGTGATCAATGCCTACACCATAATTTGGTGGTTTTTTGATTTGTCTGTTTTTGCAATCTCCACTTATACAAAACATCAGTTCTGCACAGCTTGTGGCCCACCAAGCCTGCCAGAATTTGCAAATGTCCTTATTTTTGACGTCCCAGAATCCTCATTCCCTGCCTTCCATTGTAGTATCTTAAGTGAGTTTTCCTTAGGGTTGGCTGGCCAATGGTACAATCAAGTACATATAATCCAGAAGATATGCAGTGGATTGTGAGCAAACTGTCTGCAGGGTGAGGCAAGGTAAGTACAGTGTGCTGCCAAGCTAGTGGGCAAGCGGATAAGCAGATAAGAAGGCACATTAGTTGGCTAGGAACTCTGTCCTGACTTTGGAGACAAATTGATCAGTCTGAAAGTTGAAATGCCAGTGACCCTTTGTGTAACCTGGAAAAAAAGAATCCTGCAGAATCAGACTGGACGTACCAGACAGCAAGTGGCAATACATTCTTCAGTTCTGGGTCACTGCTGGTGGTGCCCAAGAGTAGGAGGTAACAGGATTAAGGAAACCGAAAACCAGTTCCTTCATCTCCTGCTAGGTGGCATAGGGAATAAGGTGCTGGAATATGGCAACCAAACTTCTGTCCTGAGATACTGTTGCCTGTAGTGTTTTGCAGTGCTAAATCATCTCCCTGCAGGAAAATGCATGAGCTAAGTGTCCATCTGGAACTTGCACATTTCCAATGACTGACATGTGAACACAGCCACTCAGGGTCAACTGACCCATATTATTTTTTAAGATGCAGATAAAGTTTGTTACATGAGTGGAGTAAATTTGAGGTGTCAGTTACTATGAGGAACTCCTCAATTTCTTGAAATAATACACCCTAGTAATGTGCAGTTCAGTACATTCAGGGGCTGTGATAATGAAAGAAATCTGCATTAGAAGGCTGCCTACTAAGCTATTCCCTTGCAAGCATCATCTTTGCAGAAGACTCAAGGCTGATGTTAGCTTAAGCTTATTAAATAATACTCTTGGCACAACAATACATTGTACAGAGAGAGCTCCTGCTGATGTTGCTGTAGCTTCTCCACTGAGTAGCGATTACAGGAGATGAGCAGGGTTTCTCAGGATAAGGCCCTTATCACACACATTTCTTACATTTTCCATCATTTGAAATTAGACTGTAGGTCAGGGAAGGGTTAAACTGGCACACTCCAGAATGCATCTGCTTTTTACTAAATTATGGCCAAGGGCATTGACCCTAAAAATGAGGTCAGATCCAGTACTGATGCCAATGTATCAGACGGAGAGGTCATTGACAAATCTCTGTGCTGCTGCTTCTTCTTGTTTATTCAGCAAATAGTATTGCTTGTGGCATTTTCTAGGTTCCTCTGCTGCCCCCTAGTGTCTGTCATGTTTTAAAAGTGCAGTACATGCTGGAGAAATAGGTTACTGCAGCTGAACTCCAGTTTCATGGCAAGGCATAATCCCAAACCCTCCAGACTACATAAAACTTTTGATGCAAGGTAAGGTAAAGGGCTTGACTGTTGCCAGCCCCAGCACTAGAGAACTTAGAGGCTCTACAAATCTTCGCTTTTTCTGTTTTGCTTCTCGTTATTATTGAGGAATGATGCGAGATGCCTCAAGTTTCAAACCCCAAAGGCAAATTTAGTGGCCACTTTTTTTCTTGCAAAATTCTATTGAACAAATATTATAAACATGTCGGGAAGGAAAAGGAACAACTTTGTTCCATATAACATAAAATCACAAGATATTAAGTGAATTAAATATCAGTAGTACAGTATTTGTCTTTTATATGCTTCATAATATTAAAATAAAGCCTATTTTATAAATATTTTTATTTCTAACAATAAGAAATATTTTTAAAGGACTTAAAAACAAATAGTGTTTGAATTGGATTGGAACCTCATGGTGCTGGGGAGATTCCTGCCTGTGGTGTTTTCCCAATTTAAATTTTTCCCCTCCCTCAGAAATTATTTGCTACACAGGGGGAAATGTACAGCTCTTTTGCAAAATTCACTTCCAAATATGAAACAGAGCTTGTGGAATGTAGATTCTACTCACTTTCCAACTTCACCGAGAGTAAAGGAATCCAGGAAAAAAATCCCCAGGTTTACTGTACTATCCAGTGATTCAGTGTGACTAGGAAGATGGGTATGTGCATATAGATAGGATTTAAAAGCAAACATGTCTGTTACATCAACTAACTGTTACTTGTGCAAAGAGGCAAATTTTTCAAGAGGATCCTTCTGCCCAGTGGCGAATGATAGTGTCTCCTTTTTTTGTTTCTTTGTTAGACTGTGAGGCCCATCTTCTCATTCTTTTGTTATGTAAACTGTTTTGAGAACTCTCTTGTTGAAAAGTAGTGTGCAATATAAATATTCATCATCATAATCAGGGGAATATAAAAAATTATCATTTTTTTTAAGTTTTGAGCAGGTGAGAAAGAAAGAGAGAGAAAATATCACCAGCTAATATTATGTACTAATGAAAGAATTTACGTTTTAAGAATTAATTGTTGTTCTGCATTGTCAGAATGGGCAGAAATGCTGAGGGCCAAATGAGATGATAGGAGATCCATAATTGAATGAATTAATTGGATCTCCTGCATATTTTTAAGAAACTTTTTTTTAAAAAAACAGCTGGGGTATGAATTCTGAGTTGTCTGTGACGGATCAAGAGAGAGATCTTGGGGTGCTGGTGGACAGGTCGATGAAAGTGTCGACCCAGTGTGCGGCGGCTGTGAAGAAGGCCAATTCCATGCTCGGGATCATTAAAAAAGGGATTGAGAATAAAACGGCCAATATCATTCTGCCTTTGTACAAATCGATGGTAAGGCCACATCTGGAGTATTGTGTCCAGTTCTGGTCACCACACCTCAAAAAGGATATAGTAGAATTGGAAAAGGTGCAGAAAAGAGCGACCAGAATAATTCGTGGGCTGGAGCACCTCCCTTATGAGGAAAGGCTACAGCGTCTAGGGCTTTTCAGCCTAGAAAAAAGGCGCCTGAGGGGGGACGTGATTGAGACTTATAAAATTATGCATGGGATGGAGAGAGTGGATAGAGGGAAATTCTTCTCCCTCTCGCACAACACCAGAACCAGGGGACATGTACTAAAATTGAGTGGAGAGAGAGTTAGAACAGACAAAAGAAAATATTTCTTTACCCAGCGTGTAATTCATCTGTGGAACTCCTTGCCACAGGATGTGGTGATGGCATCTGGCCTAGATGCCTTTAAAAGGGGTTTGGACAGATTCATGGAGGAAAAGACCATCACAGGTTACAAGCCATAAGCAACCTCCTGGTTTTTAGAAGTGGGTTTTCTCTGTGCCAGGTGCAAGGGAGTGTCAACGGGAAACAGGTTATCTTGTTGTCTTGTGCTCCCTGAGGCATCTGGTGGGGCCACTGTGTGACACAGGAAGCTGGACTAGATGGGCTTTTGGCCTGATCCAGCAGGGCTCTTCTTATGTTCTTATTAATTGTTTTGGGGTCTCATAGCATTGGGGGATTAACCCTTTCTGCCTATGGTGTATTCTCAATTTAAATTTTCCCCTCCTCCAGAAACTGCCATTTGCTACACAGGGGGAAATTTATAAGTTCCGTATAGTAACCTGTATATTTTCACCACGGGACAAGTGGTAGCATGGGGGCGGGGCAATTTAGGATAGTCTCACCAAGGATTAAATCATGACTCCGATTTGTGTCGTGTTCCACTCCTCCAAGACTACTTTTAACTCTTAAGAAAACCTTTTTAGAACATAACAATTAAAAATTAAAACTTATCAAACTTTTCAGAACTATTAATAACCTTGAAAAGAAAGAAAGGGAAACCACCTGCTCCTACGGTATGGTAGGTTGCTGTCATTTACTTCCCAGTATTCATCTGCCTCTGGTTGGCCTTAGATAACTGGTCTCCTCTG
The DNA here is from genome assembly GCA_026170595.1 of Plestiodon gilberti rubricaudatus. Taxonomy (NCBI): domain Eukaryota; kingdom Metazoa; phylum Chordata; class Lepidosauria; order Squamata; family Scincidae; genus Plestiodon; species Plestiodon gilberti. Next base: position 249,270,317 of record JANXHW010000001.1, on the reverse strand, counting down.
AGTTCTTGGTGAGGCATAAGCTGTAACTTTATCTAAACTAAATATTGCACACACCCACAGTCTAATTGTGAACAATCCCTAGGGATTATCTGTTTTTCTGCCGTCTAAAACAATTCACTTAGGATATCATGAAACAACTTAAGTTAGATGGGTAAAAAGCCATGGCATTATTATTTTTTTAAAAAAATGATAAAACCAGGCAGAAGTTCATTCACATGAAAAATTGTAATACAATAATATATACAGTACATGTTAAAATCTCCAGTATATTAAAATCTTTAACATATTATTTAACATATTATATTATAATTTTTAACATATTATATTATGTTAAAATCTCCAATATATTTTTACAGGTTATACTGGAGATAATAATATGTGTATATATTATTGTATTTTAAACATTACAATTTTTCACATGAATGAACTTTTGCTGCCTGTTCTTATCATTTTTTTTTTAATTCTGCCATGGCTTTTTACCCGTCTAACTTAAGTTGTTCCAAGATTGTTGCTGGCCATGAAAATTTTAAATCATATTTCACTTAGGATACTTAGGCAAAGTGCATACATAATTGACCTGTGCATCTGTTTTTCATGCTTTCAGTGTAAAGTCCAACAAGGGAAATTGAGCTGCTTCTTCTGCAGTGCTTTGTTCAGCCATTATCCATGCATCACAGCTGATGGAGAAGCAGGGCTGGCTGAAGCAATTGGGCTGTCTTTGCGCCACTGCCACCCCTGAAAACACAGAGAAAGGAGCAAGGTAAAGGAGCCAGATCGCTGCACTTTAATCCTTGGACCACAGCAATCTCACTCCTTTCTCTGCTTGGGCTCTTTAAATAAAGCAGGAAATGCAGAGCATGCTGGGAGTGATCCCAATTCACCCCACATTTCCTGCTTTGATTAAACAGCCCTTATGGAGGAAGAGGCTGATTAAGGAGGCAGACTCGTTGACGGTGGAGTGGTGGTGGGCATCTGTTCACTGCCCCCTCTGCTTCTCCCCCCCAGCCTGCCACACAATGTGGATAGTGTCATTCACTTCATGGACAGGAACCAGCAATCTTAGTCTTTCCTCTGTGTGGGCTCTTTAACAATGGCCTCATTTCTCTGCATGGGCTCTTCCTTCTTAAATAAGGCAGGGAATGTGGAGTGTGCTGGGAGCGATCCCAGAGCATTCAGCATTTCCTGCTTTGATTATAGAGCCCACACAGAGAAAGGGGCAGGCAAGGAGGCTGGCTCTGTTGGTGGTGGACTGGAGGGAGGCAGCGGGCGTCTGTTCACTGGTCCCCCCCCCATTGCCACCTGATGCAAACATCATTTGCATCGTGGACTGGCTGGCTGTGAGGAGGAGGGCTGATTCCATCTTTGCATGTTGCAGTAGACATGCAAAAAGTGAATCAGTCCTCTGCAGGAATGTAACACCTGGGACCACACCCAACCCTGCATAATGAAAAGCAATGGAAATTCAGTAAAAGCAAAGTATATGAATAAGCAAACACCCCACCTTTCTGCCGTTTCTGCCTGTGGGTCTATTAAGAGGCCACAGTAGATGCTGTGCCAGCTTGACAATATCACTATATGTATGTTCCATATGCTACAATTTCAGAATTCTGATTGTTACAATATCCATTGGGTTTGGGAGATCCCCCCCCCCTGTGAAGTCCATTTTGAACTTGCTTAATTGTGATGCAGCCAGAAGCATTTCACCATTTGTTATTATTACTGATGAATGCATCCTTATATCACTTTCGTATTTTAAAACCATAGGATGAGATGACATTAGCTTGCGAGTCATGATCTAAGCTTCTTAGGCTTCCCTGCAGTTAGAGAACTAAAAATAAAAGAGCAGTGTCTTGCATGGTCCAGTTGAATCACATGGCCCAGGCAGTTGATGGTTGTGGTGAGTTTTGCAATCTGTGACTCCCACTGGGGCATTTTTTATTGAACGGGCAAAATTGAATGAGTCAGGTCTGTAGCTCTCAAGGAATTTTCAACAGAATAATTGACAAATGATCTGCCAAACAGATTTTTTTTCCCTTCCCCAGTGTGTGTTAGATTAAGAAATATCAATGGGCAGTATAATCCACAAACCTGTTGAAATGATCCGTGTTCTTTCAATGAATAAATGAAACTAAATAGGTTTAACTGGTTTATGAACTACAACCCTGATATTGAATTAAGGAAGAAGGGACCTGAACAAATTGCTTTGTTTTTGTGCTTACTGATGTGATCCTATCATCACGTTGTATTTGTTGGGTGGGAAAAACATCACTATTCCACCGTGCAGGTGGAGGAACATAATGTCGTACCAGTGGATTTGTGACAGCATGGCTAGATTTATTCATGTAGCAGCAGTACCTAAAGCCAGAGTTATTACTATGCAAGAGGAACACCACCAGTGCAAGCAATGAAAATGGTCAGAGTTGGGGATGTGCTGGGAGAAGCTTTGCTGGAGTCCTGTGCTCATCCAGGGATCAGTTCCACATCTGGCAATAGTGTAGCATTGGTAGAGTTATGTAAAAGCAGTCGCATTGGAACCAATGGCAGGTCACTTACCTCCCCTTCAACCCTCAACTGCATGAATAATGGCTCAATCCTATTGAGCCCTTGCACTGGTGGAGTGTGCACTCTGCTGGTGCTAGCCATCGTAAAAGTGCTGTAAAGCACTTTGCAACAATGCACCTAAAAGCAGCACTGGTGGGAAGGACAGTGCATTCCACTGGCGCTAGCGGACGAAGCTATGCCTGCCGATGCAGGTAAGTGCATTGTAGGGGGCAGAACAGGGTGGGGTGAAGGGCAGGGAGGGGTGTAATGGGGGAGGGTGGCAACGGGCAGAGGGTGGGTTTGGCCTGGGAAGGGGCAGGTTCAGCAGTGCTGGCATGTGCCATATCCTACCCCCCTTCCCGTGCCTGATCTGCCGTCATGGGGCAACGTGCCAGCAATATGGCTCAGGTCCGCGTTGCCCCATAGAAGCGGCTGGGGCTTTCCCTGGGGCAAGAGGACAAATGTCCCCTTACCCTAAGCCCAAGGAGGCTTTCCACCTGTTGCATCGGCACAGAGAAGTTTAGGTAGGATTTTGCTGTAACTCAAGAGCCACTCATCAGGAATACACCAACCTTGCTAAGGAGCACAGCTCTTACATCTAGATGTGCAGTGCAGGGCTATAGCACTCTGTGCCTTTGTCTAGGGAAACAGTTGGCATACAAGTAGGAACTCTGGTGATGATGAGCTTCTTGAAAGGTTACACAAACAATGAGCATCCAGAACTAATAACAAAGGAGGAAGAGCACATGAATTATGTTTGTCTTCTCTCAGAATACTTACAGGAACACTACAGGAAAACACACTTCAGAAATTTCAACTCCACTGCTGCAACTGGAAGTAGAAAGCATCCCATTCAGGTAAGCAAGGGAAGGGTTCTCCAGAGAGTTAAAGCCACGCCACAAGACATCCCTTTCTGCTAAGCTGTACAAGGTGTACAGGATACCGAAGGGTTCCATGGGTTGTATTCTAAGGGTTGTATTCTAAGGGCATTTTGTGTGAACAGAAGACACTTTGATTAGTGTACGAGGAGAGCCATCCTTGCCCATTCCCTTCCATCAGAAACCACATCCTATCCTGCTCTGGTGGGTCCCCCAACCTTCAGGGGTGGATTATCAGAGGCCATGGAGAGGACATGGTGGGAATTTTCCATATGGGTCCTGATACGGTTCTGCACATGATAGGGTGAAAACTAGAATTATGCTTCCCTCCCCAATTTTGAGAAACTATACAGTTTCAACCTTCCCTCCTAAAACAAGACTGTAGCAATTTGAACTCCACAGGGAACACAGAATAAATAAGAACCCCCCAAATAGGGGTCCAGTTAGCTGTAAACTTCCCAAGCAGGTAAGCTCCCACCAGACACATGGGGTGTACAACTCTTGTTGAAGAATACTGAGCACTGATGGTTATTAATGGCCAAATACTCACCTTGTAATTTTCCTTGTAGGCTCACAGCTAGGGCAGATGAAGCAGAACAAACAGTAATGGAAATAGACTTTCAGAGTAACTCTTTACTTTGAGTAAATACATAATTACCCCCTGACATCTAATGTCCAGATGTTGATATCCAGAGGTCTGCCAAAACGAGAATGGGGGTGGGGACATACAGAATGGAAGAACACTTAGGTGGTAGCCCACTTTCTTAAGCATGCTTGCACTTGCTAAACTCATCGAAGGACCTGTCTATCATCCCTGTTCCATGTCTCTCTGTCATGTCTCCACAGGCCACTGGGAAGCTATTCAACAGTCACAGGGCAAGATGTCCCCCACTCCCAGCTCCGTGCATCAGGAGATGAGGCCTTCAGGAAAAGTGGCAGCTGAGCAATGGGAATCCAGTGGATCCTATGTGGGTTGCCAGCTTTTACATCACTGGGTTCTCATGCTTCTCAGAAGACGATGACAGGCAAGTATATACCACATGCAGCAGCAGCACCCAGCATGCAGATGGATTGATGGGGTTACTCTGCTGTGTATCATAAGCTTTCAGAAGCACAGGGGCCCTACAAGGAAAGGTTGGCAGCCCCCATGTTTCTGTATGATACTGTCAGTACTCTCGGTGCAACTACCGTATTTATTGGCGTATAAGACGCACTTTTTTGTCTACATTTGTGACCCAAAATAGTAAGGTACGTTTTATACGCCAATACTAAAAAATCCCTTTTCCCTCCTTGCCCGTTTTAAAGCATTTTTCGGGCTTACTGCATTTTTCCAGAGCCAGAGAGCTCCCTTGTGCTTTCTTCCCTAACTAATCTATCCGATCTACAGCTGTTTGTCGGGTTTAATTTATGCACGTGCATGAATTGAGCTTCTCAGCAGCCAGCAGAGGGCGCTGTGCTCAGTTCAGTTCAGCTGAGCTGCAGAAGGCCTAGTCTTTCCAGCTCTCCTGGATGCTGAATGAATGCAGCTTGGGTGAGCTTCTGAACTGGGCCTAGTTGGGGAGGCTTTGGAAACTGCATAGGTGGGGTAGGGTAAGAGTTGAGTCTGGTTTTTTTTTTGTACTTTTATGTTGTTTACTTTGGAAACTGTGCATGGGTGGGGTGGGGTGGGGTGGGGGAAAAGAGTTGAGTCTGGGGTTTTTTTTTTGTACTTCGGATTTATGTTCTAGTGCATTTTGTTCATGTGTCTTATTGCTGTGTGTTTTAAAAGAGATCCTGGTATTTTTGTGCAATTTATGTAAATTAGCTAATTAAGCAGCCAAGCAGTAAGTGGCCAAGTGGCCCAAAAATGCTTTAAATCTTTTTTCCTTGAAACCCAGGGCCAACAGGAAGGTGCGTCTTATACGCCGGTGCGTTTTATACGCCGACAAATACGGTAATTTCGTTCAATAAATGCTGTGATTGTTTCAGCTGAGTTTCCGTACTTGTGATTATTAGTAGTAAAGAAGTGTCACCACTCTGTTGTTGCTCCTCTGATGTCTTAGGAAGGAGCACACAATGTGATAGAGGCAGTAGGTTCTTCCTAACAATGCCTGAGGGCTGCAGCTGGTCTATTTCCACTGGATCATCAGCAAGGGTGGGGGTCGCAGTCAGTCCATAGCTTCATGACTCCCTGTGCTGTTTGATGCTTACTGGTAGTGAACAGCAGTGTTGCTGTCGTGCAGTTGGTGGAGACAGAAGTGAAAATAGGGTGTGGCAGGAAATGAAGCGGTAAACAATGGCAATCACTCAAATAAACATGGGGAAATGCATGACTGGATGGTGTGAAGGGCATGAACAACATCAAAGGAAAGTGGGAGCGTGAATGCATCATAGTTTTCTATTGGTCCATGTGCCTGCCGCTCGCTCTGATTGGCCATCCCACTCTTTGTCTAAGGTGTGTGCATTTAGGCACTTGGCTTGCCCAACTATTATTGAAGGAATCTTGATTGTGTGCAGAACCATCGCTCTCCTACAGTTCTACTGAGTGCCAACTCCATACAGTGGGCTCTCATTACTGGGCTATATGACTGGGTATGATGCTTGGGACTGGATATGGGTGAAGAGACTAAGCCGTTGGGAGGATCCATCATGACCCTGTCAACTGTTCCTGTGGTATTTTCTCCTGAAATGAGAGGCCTGAGATCTACTTCTGCTTCCTCTCCATTTTGCCGACTAAACTTATTGTTACCTACAAGATACCAACAATGTAGGTTATGTTTTGTGGGGGCCACATTTACGTCTTCCTGGAGTGGGACTCAAACCCACCTGTTTCCAGTGATGTTATTCATTTCTAGCCAGCATGTGGCATTTCTACTATGACCTTGTAATGTGTGATGTTCTGTGCCTTTGCCTACAATTATAGGTATACTTACCTCAGAGTAAGCTCCTGACAGGGGTACTTGTGTCTGAGTAAACACACATGTATGTTTCCCGCTCTGCCTTACAGAATCCATTCTTCTTCACACACACAACAATACAAACACATTGCATGAAGCTACCATACCGGTAGTAGCTTTACCATAGTATACCATACTGTTACCATAGTAACACTCAAGCCTTTGTTTAGGATAGAGGACTGTTGCCTGTGAGTTCAAGATGCAGAACTTCTACCCAAAGGGCTAGGCCAGGGAGTGAATTAGGTGTTATTGGAATGACATTCCTACCTTTCCTGTCTGGCCCCAGCTATTTTCTTGCCAAGGTGTTTTGGGCTGCTGCTGGCTGTGTCTGGATTGCTGGGGTATTCAACCCCCTGTCTGAAGAGCTCCCTGAAGTTTGTGGCTGCAGGCATCGATTGCCGCCTTTCCAGCTGCTTGGCTCTGAAGGTTTCTGAAGGTGCAGTGGGCTCTTCTTGGAGGGGTGTCTATGCATTGTATTTGGGAGAAAGCATGGATTAGGAGAGAAGGTGTGGGACCATTATCGTAGTGTCCCTGCTATTGCTATGTGTTTACTTTCCATTTCTGCTGGGAATCCGGTAGCAAGAAAGTGAGGTTGTGTCACCATTGACATATTCCATTGAGTATGGTTTTCACAATATGCTTTTAATGTATTGCCTTGACCTGTAGGAAAGGATACAACCAGAGGTAGGCAGCCAATTCTATGATCCACAGAATGTAGTCATGGTACTATGCATTCCCAGAAAGCCACCCAAAATAAAGCATCTCTACAGTATGGCTTACTGTATGGTTGGGGTACTCCACAGGAATGCTCAATACTTGCAGGGCATCTGGCATGAAACTTGTCTGGATGGTTTTGCTGCCAGAACTTTAAGCACACATAACACATGCAAGAGAGCATAGTCCGTATTAGTAATCACAATGAAGTATGGGGGATTACCTGTCTGCAACTCTGTATACATTTTCCTGGGATTAAGCCTCATTGAACACTTTGGAGCTTACTTTGAAGTAGACATGCATAGGATTGCATGTATAAATGTTTGTTCTTCAGGTAGATACCTGCCTCATACAGTTCCTTAGTTTTTTACACTGCCAATATAGAGGTGCTTTCCTCATCTTGTCAGGTTTCCAAAGAAATTGTTAATCTGTGCTTAAATGTCTGTTATTTTTCAAGAATAGCCTGGTTTCCGATGGCAGTACATGTTTTCTGTGGCAGCTTTCCATCTGTGAAGTTTTAAAGTTGACCAGCTTGGTTTCTGTGACCATCTGGCTTGTGTTTTTGTTTATGACATCCTTTGTGACTAATGCTATGGAATTCGAAATCTGCAAAATTACAGTGGGTTGCTGCAGGGTCAGAGTCGGGCTCAGCATTGTTGGTTAGCTGCTGAGGGCCAGGAACCCACTGATGGTCCCTGAGACCATCTCCCTGCCCATAGCCTTTGCGTGGTGGTAGTGGGCCAATTCTTTCTGGGCCCACCCAGGTAGAGGGGAGCCCATGGAGGGCACTTCTGAAACCTGACACTGGCCCTGAGTTGCTGCATACAAAAGGAAGGTACCCAACCCTCCTTGGTCCCTCCAGTGCCTATAGGTGGAATGAACCTAAGCAGCTAAGCAATAGAATTCTGACCAACAGTTTAATTTGGCTACATTAGGGACCAGAATCTCTCAAACCTGGCTTTTTCTGGATGCAAACACCCCTTTGTAACCCTGAGATTCTCAGTGCAGCAACTACAAGGAACTGAAGCTGGAACCTTAACCAGTGCATCCCAATGCTGACCTGTAGACCATAACCACCAGTATATTAAGTTAGAACGGAAGCTTTCATGGCCCCCAATTTTATCTTACAAGATTTTGGTAATATGGGTAAAGATGCCATGTTGATAGAAGAAACCTGGATAAAAATAATATCCTGCACCGATCGCGGGTTTCCAATAGCAGGCAGCCACGAGCGGGAAAATATGATTAAAATCCGGATTTTAATCATATTTTCAAACCTTGGATTTTAATCATATTTTCCCGCTCGTGGCTGCCAGCTATTGGAAACTCGCGATCGGCACAGGATATTATTTTTATCCAGGCTTCTTCTGTCAACATGGCATCTTTACCCGTATTACCAAAATCTTGTAAGACCATCAGTATATGTTGTTTGAGGCGGTTGCTCAATGTATGCTATAAGGCAACTCGTGCATTAAAGTTCATGTCATAAGAAACACCCTGCCTGTGCTGGACCAGGCCCAGGGGCTCACCCCTAGGAAGCCCACAAGCAGGAAATGATGGCATACTTTTCTCTATGTCCCGTCAGTCAGTAGTTACTAGATTATTTCAGATTTACCAGACGTCAGGTGCAGCAGCTGTACTTAAAATGTACCTCTCCCAAATAGTGTTACTTCAATACAACCACAGATTGTATTCTGTTAATAATGCCTTCTATGATTTAAAGAACCATGTGAGGGGGGGGGGGTTCACTGCTATCAATCTGTATTCATGACCATGTGGTATACATTATGAAAATTCAGTGCCATGCAGAGGTCAGAATACATTCTGTTATATTAGTAGATAAATTATTTTTTGTAAAAAAAAAAATCAATTCCTTTTGTATGGGTCAGGGACATACAAAACAAGTCTTAGGACAAAAATATTTCAACAGCTTGTGAAGGAACAGAATTTAGAGGTAATTTGTTTATGAACAGAACCTCAAGGTAAAGGTTAAAGCTGAACTAGTGGAGTATGTAAGAGAATTGATACATTGTATGGACCTTGAGCTGGAAGGCTGTGCTGAGGGAGAGAGAAGACAGAGTTTTGTCAGTCAGAGTAATGTGCACCAGGTACTCAGATGAAAGAACTGTGACCGTTTGAACGTGGTAGAACTACCTGGATGCTTCAGAGGACACCGTAACCCTGAAGTTCTGATTCTGACCACTTCCAATTTGTGATTCAAAATACCCTCCAGGAGTTGTCACTGGTTTTAACTATGGACCAATAGCTCTAAGAAAATATGTCTTACAATTGGTCACAGAGGCTGCCAGGATCAAAGTAACAGGGGCAGCTCAACCAGTGCAAGAATCTGGTGGGGATGGTTGTCATTGCTGGAATTTGACAGGCAGTGTTGCGAAGAAATCATGAAGACCAGAAGAAGAACTTGTGGCTAATAACCACTGAAGAAGATAGAGGACAGAGCTTAAGAAAATCTTTCCAGAATCTTTCTGAACGAAGAGCCAGAAGTTGATTACTTGATGGTCAGCCCAATCCTGTGTAACTCTTGCACCGGTGTAACAGTAGATCCACTGGTGTAAGTGTACTTATGCCAGTGTAACGTGCCGTAAGCTGACGGACTCAGGACGGACACCGGCGTAACCCCCTTGGATGCCATGCATGCGCAGTTTGGATGCAGGATGGACACCAGCGCAACTGTGCCAGCGCAGGGGGCATTCCGGGGGTGTCCGAATGCCCCTGGAATGTCCCCTGTGCCGGCGGAGTTGCAGCGGCGTCCGTCCTGCATCCAAATTGCACGTGCACGGCATCCAAGGGGGGTTCCGCTAGTGTCCCGCTAGTGTCCCGACAGTGGCAAATTACACTGTCATAAGTGCACTTATACCGCATTTCATCACATAGTTATACAAAACCATGGAATTCAGTGTTAAATATTCTTTAAGCAATCAGCACATCACCTTTAACCTTGTCCTACAGCATACAGTAATATGACATAAAAATGTAAATTGTGCAGATGTATCAAGTGCTTGTATTTCTCTTAACAGTCAAGGCCTTGTCCCCTATGAGAGTTAAAATTATATGGTTGTCTACTAATATTAGATTTCTTTTAGAATCATGAAGCTAAAGGGGAACCAACTAGTTCACCCCTCTCCCAAGGCAATGTATGCTATGCCTGGAGCATCCCTAACATATTCTATAAGCCCTGTAGGCACCATTTTGCCTTTCTGAAATGCTCTAATAGTGCCTCATGTTGAATTTCAATCTGCCTCCCCTGTCAATTAACCCCTTTGCTTCCTATTTTTTCTACAGGATGAACTCAAGTTTATTTTCCGCATAGAAATCTGGCAAATCATTAAATGTTTGGAAATGGTTTACATTTGACTTCTTTACTTTGCTGAAATATGCTATGTAGCTGGTTTTCCTTTGATGTTTCCTTTATGGCTTGGCCTGCTTGTTCGTTATCATCTTCATAACTTACCTCTAGAGAATTTCCAGCCTTCTCTAAATGTGGTCCCATAAAATGAAAACAGTGTTTTAGAAATGTTTCTTTGCTTTTTCTGGCTTTACATTATTTATTTAAAACATTTGTATTTGGTATCGTAAGAACTCTCCCTCCCTCTTGTCTCTTGAAGTATAAAGGAAATTTGATTGACATTGTTAGTAGTTTTTGAGTGGCAGACTGGCTTTCTTTACTAAACCTGGAAGAGCTACAGCTGTGCCCCAGCTGGTCCATTTATGTGCGTGCAACACCATGTTGCAAGACATGTTTCAAATTTATTTTGAAAAAGTGTTTTCTTGTGCAACCAAGGGAAGACAAAGAGAGCTATGAAAAGTAAGGGTAAACAATGCTACACATGGATACCTGGCAGCACACGTCTCTTGGTCATGGCTATATGTTTGATCTGTACATGAAGGCACAGCGATGGCTCCCATATGTACAGTCCGAGCCCTCCATAATAATAAGAAATGGAAGGGACAAGAAATGAGCAAGTTGTCATGGCTAACACATTCCAGTGTCCTCTCAGAATGTACCAAGGCTGTTGGTTCTCTGACAGGGAAAAAATAAAATACAGTACCTCCTCACTAAAAAGTTGTTTCGTTTAAAGTAAACGAAAGTTGATGGGGAAATGCCATAGGAGCGTTTACAGTTATCAATCAGCCTATGTAAAATTGGTTTTCATTATAAGTCGTTTAGCTTAAAGTCGCAGTTTCCAAGAAGAACCTATTGACAACATTAAGTGAGGACTTGCTGTATAGCATGTGGAAGTGGGCATAAATTAACACCTAAATAAAGACAAAAAATAATAAATGAGATTGCACAGCTTACCATCCTCACCTTATCTCCTTGGTTCTAATATGGAGCTGTGATACACACACACACACACACACACACACACACACACATCTTGGTTTGGTTAAATAATGGTTTTACACCTTGTGCAAATTGGGAACTGTGATTTAACTCTCATTAAATAAATTTAGGCTGTAAACCTATGGTTCCCAAACTGGGAGGCGCGGCTCCCAGGGGAGCCGCAGAAACCAGCCAGGGAGTGCCATGGAATCCTCTCGAAAAACAGTGCAATGCCAATTGACAGGCATCAACATAATGTAATGGGGAGCCGCAGCCAATGGTCGCCAATGATCAAGGGAGACGTAGGTAAAAAAGGTTGGGAAACACTGCACACACTTACCTGGGAATATATAACATTGAACTCAGTGGGCTTATGTCTGAGCGGACATGACCAAAACCTCCCTGCACATACAAAGTCAGTTTGGGGCAGCCGATGGCAAAACACCACATAAACCCCTCCCATCTCCCTACACCTAGCTGCCCATCTCCCTATCCCCAACAGCACATATTCTTAGCGCCATATTCTAGTTTGCTTCATATTCTAGTTTGTGAACCAGAGCTAAACCAGTTTCCAGTTTCACATGAGCCATGGAGCCATGTTTTAAAAAAACTAGGATGTTGACAGTGTGCAAATACAGACGTCATAGGGAAGCGGGCGCGTGTGGTTTCGGCAGGCTTCAAGCCATGTTCCCAATCTGGACTAACCATTTGTTGATCATGTGAACTGGTTCTAAGTGTTTCTTTCTTCCCAGTACCTGTTGAGGGAACAGCCAGTTCCTGTTGAGGAAGAGTGAAATGCTAGTACAACACAGAGAAGGCTAGTCCAGAACTCTCCTGTGATGGCTTCAGAGCTGGCCCAGGCATGAGGCCTGTTGAACACTTTGCATCAGGCAGTGGGCTGGGCCAGACAACAAGTTAATGGAGGGTGTCTCATAAAATTTGCCTGCCCACCACCTCATCCAGCCTCACCCTCTTCTTGTGCACTAGAGAATGATGGAGAGACAAATCTCCTCCTCCAATGTCCACAGCTGGTGGGTGGGCACACACTTCAGTGCATGGTCGGGGTTGCACTATGTACATGATATGATGCGCACTTAGGGGGCACATGTGCTGTTGGAGGTAGGGAGATAGTCAGGTGTAGGGAGATGGGAGAGGTTTAGGTGGTGTTTTGCCATGGACTGCCCCAGGCTGACTTGTATGTGGAGGGAGGTTTGATCCAGGCTGTATATTCAAACGTTCACCCATGTTCTCAGCAAGCAGCATTCTAGCAGGACTGCACCACATTATTTTTTCTGAATATTTGATCTGCTTCTAATTTGGTTCAGTTGAATGCATGTAAAATTTATCCTAGCTGAGCTAAATGAGGTTTAATACGAGCAGTAAAACACACACACACACACACACACACACACACACACACACACACACACACACACACACACACACACACACACACACACACACACACAGAAACATGGTTTTGTTCGTCAGTGCTTAGAGGAAAGTTGAAAAGGAAGGGGAAGAGAACAACAGGACAAGAGCAGAAAGATGACGAAATAGAGATAAATCCTTTTCTAGTCTGTGTCTGAGTTGTTGATTAACTTCCCATTTCCTTCTACGAGAGAGAACAGCACATCTGGTGTTCTGAATGTACCCTTCTCGAAGTAAAGGGCACAGTGTTTAGCAGTCCTTCTGCCTGGATGCCAGAAATATCATCTGAACCTTTAAACAGAAAGATACTATATAGATGCATCATTTGAGGTCATAAGTAAAGGATAATTTATCTCTTCTGACGTATATAGAGTTTGAATGACTGCAAGAAGAGAATGACATCTCTTATCGTGGCATCAGTATGAAGCCGGGGGGGGGGGGGAGAGCAGCTAAACGGTCTGGTTAGGAATAACAAGAATCTTGACTGAAAGGTGAAATGTGAAGGGCCCCAAGGTGTTCTACAGAACTCTGGTTTGTTAATTGGAGTATCTCCATCTTTGTCCAGCTAACAGTTCAGGTTATTAGAAACCAGTATCGACTTAGGCAACTCAGCTTCAGCAAGACACATATGCCTTTAACCTATCAGGATTGGGTTGACCATTAAGAGGCTACTAGATGGTGCTTTTGAATAAAATACAGTAGCAAGGAGAATCTATATAGTAGCATGTTTATTGGGTGCTGTAATAATCTATAATAAAATCTACAGGCTGTAGCAGGAGAAAAGGCCTCCTTACTCACTTCAAACTTCTTTGGCCACCACCTTTGCTTTCTAAGAAGGGTTAAACAAGTTGGCCTTGGGCAGTCACATTCTCAGCCAACCGACTTCATAGCATGATTGTGAGGGTCAAGTGGGATGACCCACATACACTTCCCTGAGATCCTTGGAGAAAGGGTTGGATACAAATGACATAAATCAGGATGTTGTCATTGGAAGCACTTTGTATTTTCAGATCTTCGGCATACAAGAACCTGAGTATTTCTCAAGACCAACTGAATTGATTTTCGGAAAACATAAGCAGCTACCAACAGCTGTACTGAATGTTAAGCAGGCCTTTTCAAACAGTGGCCATTATCCGATGCTACTGTGGAGGTGTAGAAGAGCACAGCACAATTATATGGTACTCTGTCCCCTGCTGTTTAAAATGAGCTTCTGACAGATTAAGGTCTACTATACTACAGACATTCAGAGCATGAGGATATAAACTCTTGAACATTTGGCCAGTAGAGCATTTGGATTCTTATATTTTCAAGCCCTTTTTGAAATGTTGTAATGTTTATTCATTTTTAATTTTAATATCCATTTTAACATTTATTTTGTTTTATTTATATAAAATGTGTGTTTGTTTACATTTCTATATCACCTTTCCTCCCAGGAGCTCAGGGAAATGTTCATGACTCCTCTGTCTCCTTTCATGAAGTGGGTTAGGCTCACTGGCCCAAGATCCCCCAGGAAGGTTTGTGGCTGAGAGCAGGGTTTTGAACTCAGGTCTTCTGGGTCCCAGTGCAACTTTTCTGCCTGCCTTATCCCACCTATTGATCACCAATCAGCCCCTAGCCTACATCAATGTCTTCACCCACGTAGGACACAGCGAGGATAGGGTGGGAAAAGGGGTCCATATTTATAGGGTCCATATATGGACCAAAAAGGGTCCACAACTGCAGTCTGTTGTTGTTTAAGATGTGGCTTTGAACTCTTCTTCAACCAACTCCAAGGACTGTTTCTAAATCAAATGTGCTTATCTAGCCGTCACTGCTCGTCACTGCTTTAATATAGATGATGACTAGATATACTGTATAGCCTAGTGTGAGCAAGTTAAAAATGAAACAAGTTTGTTCATTGTTCTGCTTCCTCCCTGAACACTGCAATCTGGGGCAAAACCGGAATAGGTGTACCAAATTGGCTTGCATCTCTAGCACTTCCCAGGGTGACCTCAGGCATGCAGGCCCAGCTCCAGATTCCAATGAGTCTTTGGCAAAGATGGGAGAAAGATTTGCAGGAAATGAGGAAGATCTGGACATGGCTATAAGAGAATATGCCAAAGAACCTATTGAGAGAGAGAGAGAGAGAGTTATTACAAGCTGCAATATTGATGGTAACTCACTCCAGTACTGTACATTTAAAACAAATCTATAACCTGCAGGATAATTCCTGCTGGAGATGTAACTCTCTGATGGCTGATATTCTATGCATGTTTTGACCTTGCCTCCCAATTGTAAAGTTTTGGGGATAAGTTCTAATAAGTAAAAGTTCTAATAAGAAAGAAGTTATAATAAGTAAAATTCGTCCCCTTCCCCCAGGTGTAGCACGGGGAGGCCCCAATGGATCTCCTCAGATTTCCGCCAGCTATTTCACTGGCAGAAGTTAGAGGAGGCTGTGTAATGGCGGATCCGACCCAGAAAGGGCAGGGATATGGCAGCTGCCATCCCTGCCCCCGGGCCAGCCTGTCCAATGGCCCCCCTCCCTCACCGCCTGGAGTGCCCTTGCGTCTGCCAGGGGATTGCTTACCTCCTCTGGTGGCCGCGAGGACGATCCAGTGGCGGAGTGAGGGCGGCCGGCCTCCGTGCTGGCCACCCTTACTCTCCAGTCATCGCAAACATGCTTTACGGCATGTACGCGATGGCTTAGAACAGCGGAGCGCTCGCTCCGCCATTCTTTCTTTTGACGGGATTGCGCTCTAATTTTCAGCAGCCCTGTAATTGCCGTAGTTCATCCTGGAGCATACAAGTCCTAATAATTCAGACTATGCCATTTTTACCCCCACCATATTTCATATGTGACTGGTGTTGTGTTTATTCAGAAATCATGATAGGGAACCCAAAGCCAAATGCTGTTACTATTGTCGGAAGGGACACACTGCCAAAATCATTCAAGCTCAGGTGAATTATTAATACAGATGAAATTCTATTCTATCTAGGCAATGAAAACAGGGGTGAAATCCCAAGGCATAAACTTAATAACACTGCACTTGAGGTCAGTGGTTAATGACTGTAAATCTGAAGTGCCTCGATTACTAATTTCTTACTGCAAATACTCACCCTGCATAATGGAAGTGGGGTCTAATGCCATCGGTTGTTGTATATGTGGAGCTAGGGTGATCTGTTCCCATTTGGGGGAATTAAAATTCGCTAATAATCTTCCTTCAAATAACGAACTAGAAGAGAGTTTTAAGGATGTTGTTCCTCAGGGCTGCAGTTCACCACTTTGCTTGACTTCTCTCTCTCTCTCTCTCTCTCTCTCTCTCTCTCTCTCTCTCTCGTGTGTGTGTGTGTGTGTGTGTGTGTAGACTCGTAGCTGACCTCTAGCATGCACAAAACAGCAGGCACCATTTCCAGGTGTCATCCTATATCATAAAGGTAAAGGTGACCCCTGACAATTAAGTCCAGTCGTGTCCGACTCTAGGGTGTGGTGCTCATCCCCATTATATCTTTAAAACATCAGAAGTAGTGAAGGGATATATGGAGCAATATATACCTGGGCCTTGAAGTGAATTGCCTTTAACGTATGACCCTAGTTTGGCTGTAGCATCTTTTAGGAATCACATGACTGAAAAATGGGCAGCCCGATCCTACCTAACTTTCCCCATACTGATGCAGCGGAGCCAGTGCAGGCTGTGCTGCTTTCTTCAGGAAAATTCAGGAGCTGAGATTCTCCCCAAGGTAAGGGGGCTTTCATCCCCTTGCCCTGGGGAGAGCCCCAGCCCCCCACAATGGATCTACTCAGACCTGCACCTGCCATTTTGCTGGTGCAATCCGAGTTGATCCGTATCGGCGGATCAGGCCAGGGAAGGGGGTTAGTATATGCCATCTCGGGCACAATCCGCCTACTCTCCGCCCCATTCCACTCCCTACCTGCCCTCCCCAAGGCCCATTCTGTCCGCTAAGACAGTTTATCTGCTCTGGCACGTGTTACTCTTTGCACTGGCACTGGCGCGGCGGAACGGCGCAGACTGGTTTTGTTGCACACTGTCGTAACGTGCTTTACGGCACGTTTGCGACACCTAGCGCCGGCTAGGTTTGTGCCATAAGTGACTAAAGCTGCAATCCTAAGCACACTTTCCTGAGAGTAAGGCCCACTAAATTCAAGGGGACTTACGTCTGAGTAGACATACATAATATTTCATTGTATGAGTGCTTTTAACACCAGGAATTTCATGTACTGTAACAAAAGGACCGTTTTGTGCAACATATAAAAAGCATTTTTTTCACAATGTGATTGGGTTATGATATATAATTCAGTTTAATGCATGTATAAAATGAGTTTATTACGTGTTAAAAAAATATTATTGGCTGCATTAAAGCAAGATTTTTACAAAAAAAAAACACCCACCTACAAACCACTCAAGGTAATAAATTAATGTGATGAGATGCTAAAAAGCTTATATTTTTTGTTTTATATGGAAACAGAAAATGTTTATCAAACTGAAGTAGTTTAGGCTCCTGATTGCATTTTTTTTTTAAATTCCATAGCAAGAAAATAAAACTTGCCTGCTGCTCACAGTTTTGAATGCTTTTACCCTGTTAAACAGATTTGCTGATACTGTCTAAATTTTGTAATGAAATGAATTATTGCTGAAGTAATAGATTGTCCTGTCAAAGGATTATGTGTGTCATTATCAGTTGTATAGAATCTAAGCAGTGAAAGGTTAGGCTTGCAAAGCTAATGACGCTTAGTCATAAGTGTGTCGTGATGGTCAACGGTTTGAAGGCCTAGAACTCTTGTTTAGTCTTTATGCCACTCTGAAATCCAGATGGCTATATTCTACAGCATAGTTTCAGCTATGAGGTTGCAGCTGTCTATGGATGTGTAACAATATAAATGTTTTAGTGATGAACCAATTGCTGCGAACCTACTCTTGGTACCTCTAAATGTTCTTAATCTCTGTTGGAATCATTTTTTTTTGGGGGGGAGAGACATTTTGTTTCTCTGCTTGCTGACTAAATACTTTTGCCAGTTTGTGATTATTGCTATACACACAAGTGCAATTTACTTTCGTTTACACATTTATCCCTTTTCCTTGCTTTTCAATGGAATAGCTCCCATAAGTCTCACATGGATGGGGAGAAAAGCAATGGAAACAAAGCACTGTAAAAAGCCGACAGCACAAGCAAATATCCAAACACAAGTTGTAACTACTGAGAGATACTAGAAATTACAAAACGAAATGAGAAACAATAGTATATTTTACAAATAGTTTGGGGTCGAAGAAGGACAAAGGATAGCAGGCTAATCGCCGAAACATATGCCTTGCCAGCCCAGAAAATGCAGTGCTGCTGACAGATTGTGCACTGCTTGCTATGATGGGGTTTGTGACCAAATGGCCTGGGAGAGATAAGTAAAACACCTGTTTACCTTTCTGGAGGCCACCTGGCCTCCAGTGAGTCTCCTCAAACCTATGCCAGCTCTTTTGCTGGCATAAGTCCAAGGAGACTCATGGGAGAGGGTCCAGGATGCAAAGAGGGGATAGGATCTTGTCATGCACTGCTGCTGCCAAAATCCTCCCCTCCCACCCTTGGTTTAGCCTGCTCCCCACCCTAAATACTTCCCCGAACCACCACCTAACCTGCTTGGGCATGGCATCCGACAGCTGCTGGCATGCACATGGAGCCTCTAACCATTTGCACCAGCAGGTCCAAAGGGCACAATGCCAATGCAGCTTTTGAGGTTCCACATCAGGACTTATGGCGGCGTATCGTGAGATCTGGCACTGCAAGAGCCCAGCCAGGGGATTATAGCCTCGGACTCCGCTGTCTCTTGGATCTTGACTGGACTGCTGTACCCTATTGGACATTAAAGCAGTCAATATCATAATTAATTCGTAACAAAACAGAATGAGAAATCAGGTGGGATCACTCCCTCTTTGAAAATTAAGAGCTGTAGTATACAGTTTTAATTTTTAATGAACCAAATTTATATTCTCTTTCACACCAAAATGGATTTCACAGCAGTTTACGGGAAAAAAAATACCCCACATCAAAATGATAGAACAATGCAAACAAACTCAAAAATACCAGTGACAAAAAAATGCAGAAAAATCTGCTTGCAAGGTCTAAAAACAAAGACAAAGCACAAAATTATACTATTCTCTCAATCTCTCTGTGTTGTAATTCAACGCACATCGTCTTTCTCTTAACCCTCACTCTCACTGAGAGAGGCACCAACACACACACAAAAAGAATGAATGGTTGCTCCCACTGGCTTTCATTCAAAGGAGAGAGAAGATCTTAAGTACTTGAGGCTACAAGGGGAATAGAGCTGATATGCTTGGCCTTCAGTGATGAACAGTCCAGTTCTAAGCATGAGGGAGGGAGGGAGTTTGTTTCACTGAATTTGTATGTCAATATTCATTTGAAAAATAGTTTACAACATTTTTAAAAAAAGCAAGCATGAATACAAAATGAATAGGAGCTTCTCCTCTGAACAAAAAGCTGCTACAGGGGGCTGGTTTGGGACTGTAGTCACGAGCAAAGGATTAATTCCGCCCCCCTCCCTATGTTGCAGTCTTGTTCCAAATTGGACACTTTCTCTGGCTGCTATTTAACCAAAAAATAAGTGAAACATGCAAGGGCCAATCACATGATTAGAACAATATAATTTGACCTGGACATGGATGCTTTTAATTGCAGGATGCTCTATTTCAGGGATATGGTTGGCCCCAATGATGCAGTGGTCCCATCCAACCTTAGTTGTATAGTTACTTTCCTTTGTTATATTTATTCTGGAGATTTTTTATCATGGCTTTCAGCCTCCGAAGAGGCCCCCAAGTCTGCTCACATTAATTAAAGTATACAAATATAATGATAAAAACTAACATGAAAATAATTGTTACAACAGAAAAAGTCATATGTCAGTTGTAGGATGAGGAACCTGCTATTTGAGACATCCCTTCTCACAATATGGTTGCATGCGCACAAAAGTATGGAGTCACTACTTGGGGGAGTTGCAGCCTCCTCTGGAATTAGGTCTTCCAGCCCCCCAGGATTGCCCTGGTGTCTTCAGAAATCAGCATCAGTCTCCAGGTGATTACTGAAAGAAGTCTTGACAATTTTAACAGGGCCTCCAGGAATGTTCAACATTACATCATGTTGGGAAAAAAATCTCCGGATATCGCTTCAGGATTGGCTACCCTATCTGGAATACATAACAGATAGCCTGAGGCCTCCTCAGGGTAAAGGGACGCTTGTCCTCAGTAGAGCCCCGGCCGCCCCAATGGGTCTTCTCGAATGTACACCAGCTATTTTGCTGGTGCACATTTGAGCCGGCCGTATAACGCCGGCCAGGCCCGGGAATAGGATTCGACAGAGCACGCAGCCACCGATCCCTCCCCTGACCTTGACCTGGCCGACCAGTCCCCCCCCCCCAGGAATGCCCCGTTCCGCCCTCCCCAAGCCCCTACACTGCCTGGCAGGGACTTACCTGTCTGCTGCTGCACTCCACCGTTCTGTGGCACCGGTGGAGCCTTTCTGCCTGTGCTGCTTACTCGGGTGCCTCAAATGTGCTTTTCAGCATGTTTGCGACACCTTAGGCCAGTGGAGCAATTGCTCTGCCAATCTAAATTTAGACAAGATTGCGCTGCATTCTCCGTTTTGTTCAACAAGAGAGAGGCATTTCTGGACAGGTATTGTCCAGAAAAACAATATGAGGAAGCAGGTGCTACTCTTTCTTGTACTGTAGAAATCTCCCTTTCCCTATTTCACATTGCAACACAGCTTCACACTTTTGAAAATTAAATAGAAGAAACTGTTGGCCCAATCCTCATAGTTCGTTTATGGCTGTCGCAAAGCATGACACGCCATTCTGTGTGACCTGGCACTGCCAGCAGATAGGGAAGGGGACCGGTAAGTCAGTGCGGGAGACATTGTGGTTTTGGGTGTGGGGTGAACAGAATGGGGCAGGGAGGGGAAGGAACGGAGCAGAGACCTGGGTGGGGAGGAGGGCAGATTTAGACCAGGAATGGGGCGGTACCAGTGACTGCAGCTCTGCTGATATCCTATCCCCTTCCCACCCCCATTGTTCCTTTTTTTGTAGCAGCGTCTAAATACAGTATATTTCAGTTCATAAAGATTAACAGGTACAATAAATTATTATATGTTGTTGCATTTTGTATTGCAACAGACTAAAAGTTTGGATTTAAACTAAACTAAAAAGTTTAAACTAAACTAAAAGATAAACTAAAAGATTTAAACTAAACTAAACTTAACTAAAAGTTAAAATTTAGACAGCATAATAAAAAGCAGAGATATCACCATGCCAACGAAAGTTCGCATAGTCAGGGCGATGGTGTTCCCAGTAGCAATGTATGGTTGCGAGAGTTGAACCATAAGGAAGGCTGAGCGCCGAAGAATAGATGCTTTTGAACTGTGGTGCTGGAGAAGACTCCTGAGAGTCCCTTGGACTGCTAGGAGATCAAATCAGTCAATCGTAAATGAAATCAACCCTGACTGTTCCCTGGAAGGACAGATACTAAGGCTGAAACTCAAATATTTTGGCCACCTAATGCGAAGAGAGGACTCTCTGGAGAAGACTCTGATGCTGGGAAAAATTGAAGGCAAAAGGAGAAGGGGAAGGCAAAGGATGAGATGGTTAGACAGCATCACCGATGCAACGAACATGAAAATGAGCGAACTCAGGAAGATAGTGGAGGACAGGAAAGCCTGGCGGGATATGGTTCATGGGATCACGAAGGGTCGGACATGACTTAATGACTGAACAACAACAAAAGTTTGGATAAAAATGATATTCATTCTTTATGATTGCAAAAGAGCCTTGGTGTCTTGGCCCTGTGTTGAAAGACTTTGTACTATGCAAAAAACCAAGGGGTCTGAAGAATTTTAGTCACATTTCTGAAAGCCTTTGACTTTTCTTTTAACAGATGGACATTGGGGGATGGGAAAGGAAATGATATTTAGCATTTTTCCTGAAGAGGGAAAAAATCCCCCCCTCCTGTTTAGATTTTTATAAGGTCACTCTGGTGCCAGGGTGACAGGTGACCTTTATAAAAATATATGAGGAAAAAATACCCCAAATTAGCAAATGCCACAGCGATTTACCACCAAGTGACTCTTTTAAGGAGTTTAAAAAAGAATACTGTGTGTCAACCATTATTAATATAAGTAGAGTAATTATGTGAACTCTTGAATTAAAGGAGAGGAAGGATGGATTAGGGAAAGATGGAAACATACAACAAATTATATATTTTGAAAGGATGAATTTATGATACTATTTTTTTTTCTCCTCAGAGGGATTAAAAAGGACTTCTTTCCACATGCATTTCCTGAACTTCAGTGCAATGTGGCCTTATTCACAGATGCATTTATAGCACTTCACCGGTTACTTCATAATGATTTGTTGCCCTCTATGAAGAGGCCATAAATATTGGAGGTTTATTTTTAAACAATGGTGATAGTGTGTCTTAAAATTCCTAATATTTGGGTGCACTCTACAGTTGTGTTCCTGAGGTGCTCAGTTTTCATGGAGCTGAGATGCAGTCATTGGTATACAGGTGTGGCAGTATTGGTGTTAATCCTGACTAGTCCTGAGGTTGTAGAATGGGCTGAACCATTTCAGTTTATAGGTGGGAGTGTCACATTTTGAATGATTCCCATGTGGAGAAAAGAAATCCCTTGCATGTAGAAACTTAGCATAGCAGGAAGCGAACTGAACTACAGTCTTTCTCCCTTATATGCTACTTTTTTTGTAGGGATATATGCATTCAGAAAAGGCATCCCTCACGTTTGCTTTGAAGTGGTACAGTCTATTCTGTTCAGTTGGGTCTATTGCCTCTTTCTGCTGCTGCATGTGTAGATCAGACCTCAGATGCCACATTATTTAAGCTAAAATCTTTATTTTATTTTAATTTTTTAAGCGTCATTCCACAACTCATGCAATTTCCAAATGTTCAAGGTTTTTCTCATAGCGTATATCTTGAACAGTGCTTTCCTGTGTATCTCGACCTCCCCTCCTTTTCTTAAGACTACACATGCCTATTTAGTCTGACTTCCTTTTCATGATCCAGCATCTAAAAATGTGTTGCACAGTCACAGGTGTGTTGAGCCTGTTCATAAAATCAAGAGATATTAAGGTCTTCACTGGAGTTGTTCGTTTAAATCAGCAAGCACCCCTTCTTGGATTTATTTCCACATACAGGAGATCTAAAGGACTTGGAACTTTTGCTCGTTACCTGAGTTTACCGACAGCTCAGGCATTGCTTTCGCACAGTGCTGCCTGCACAGGGCAGTCATTATGGAATGGTTGCTATTTTATTGGATACTATTTCCAATTAAGGTCTTATGTTTTAAATGTGATGTATTTATTTATTTATTTATTTATTTATTTTTTAAACCTTTAAAAGTGTAATGTGTTTGTATGCACGTCAGTGAAGCACAAGGCTTCTGCATACAACTAAATTCTAGGTTTGGCCTTGGGAAAGAGTATGAAGGGGCAGTTTGACTGGATTGATCTTTGCTACAAACTGAAGTGTGCTATATATCAGTGGTTCTCAAAGTGGTGGGTCACGACCCATCTTTGGAATCAAAAGCTGCCCCCTTAAGGGGTAGGGGACAGCATGGCATCGGCGGCAATCGGTGCCAGTGCCGAGAAAAAGTACTCAGAAGTAAGTCCATTGTGTTCACTGGGATTTACTCTCCGAAATGTGCATATAGGATTGCAGCCTTAAGTTGCGATCTTATACGCACTTAACATAAGAACATAAGAAGAGCCCTGCTGGATCAGGCCAAAAGCCCATATAGTCCAGCTTCCTGTATCACACAGTGGCCCCACCAGATGCCTCAGGGAGCACAAGACAACAAGATAACTTGTTTCCTGTTGACACTCCCCTGCACCTGGCACAGAGAAAACCCACTTCCAAAACCAGGAGGTTGCTTATGGCTTGTAACCTGTGATGGTCTTTTCTTCCATGAATCTGTCCAAACCCCTTTTAAAGGCATCTAGGCCAGGTGCCATCACCACATCCTGTGGCAAGGAGTTCCACAGATTAATTACACGTTGGGTAAAGAAATATTTTCTTTTGTCTGTTCTAACTCTCCCTCCACTCAATTTTAGTGCATGTCCCCTGGTTCTGGTGTTGTGCGAGAGGGAGAAGAATTTCCCTCTATCCACTCTCTCCATCCCATGCATAATTTTATAAGTTTTTTTTTATAATTTTATACTTACCTGGGAGTAAGTTCAGTTGAGCTCAGTGGGACTTAGTTCTGATTAGATGTGCATAAAATTGGGCTGTAAGACTACTTTCTTAAGGTATTTTTATTTAGCCTTGGGGAACTCAACTACACATTATTATTGTAAACTGTTTTGAGTAGATTTCATGGCAAAGGGGGACAGAAATGTTATAGTACAGTGGTACTCAAACATTTTAGCACCGGGACCCACTTTTTAAAATGATACTCTATCAGGACCCACCTAGCTTTATGAGACTAACAGCGCAATTCGACTTTTTGTGCCGTTTTAACCAGCGGCTCAGCAAGAACGGGAGGCCCCAGAATGGAAAAGGGATTCAAATCCCCCTTGAATTCCTCTTTTGGAGGGGATTTGAATCCCTTTTCCATTCTGGGGCTTCCTGTTCTCACTGCACCGCTGGTTAAACCGGCACAAAAGTTAAGTCGGATTGTGCTGTTAAAAAAAAAAATCTAGAAAGAAAGAATTATTTATTTATTGACAGCCCAATCCGACTTAATGATCGGGTGGCCGGCCAGGGCCGTCCGCCCGATCCCGTGGTTCGCTGTGGGCTGCCTGCAGCAGGCAGCCCTTGGCGAAAGGTCTACTTGGGGAAGGTGACGCTCATCCCCTTCCCCGGGTGTAACGGCGGCTGGGGCCAATAGGCCTCCTCAGATTTCCACCAGCTATTTTGCTGGCAGAAGTCGGAGGTGGCCGTGTAACAGCCCAGCCGCCCTCCGGAGCTTGGCGGGGACCGGGATATGGTGGATGCCATGTCCCCGCCCCCGCCTGGGATGTCTGGGCCTATGGCTGAAATGCCCCCCCCCGCCAACCCAAAACGCCCACCAGATCCACACTTACCTGGGTCTGGCGGCGATCGGAATCCTTTATGGCACGTTTGCGACTACGTTCAGCTATTCCTGGCATCGGATCGCTAGGTCCGCCGCCTGGAACGTAAGTCGGATTGCGCTGTTATTTACAGGTAACATTTATTTATTTGCAAAAAACTCAATCCATTTCTCATAATGAGGCAGCCCTAATAAATAGCCTCAAGGCTTGTGGGGCTTAGTTATGTGACCCAGCCTTCACCTGCCCCCCACTACCTGTCATTGAGACACCATAAAAAAGATGCTCAAACATTTATCTCCCTATACAGTGTTTACACAAGCTTGCAAACTGCAGGGGCTCAGCTCCTTGCAAACTGCAGGAACTCAGCTGTTTGCAGGGCAATTAGCAGCTATCTAATATTTGAATAGCCTCAGGACTTGAGGCAATTACATATCTGATCTTTCCATCACCTGGGACCCACTAGAAATCAGGTCGTGACCCACCAAGTGGGTCCCGACCCACAGTTCGAGAAACACTGTTATAGTAAATAAACACATACATCTCGCTTGCTCAAGCCAGCCACTAGCTCCCAGCCCTGCTATCTTTGTTGGCTCGTCCAGAGGCATTTCCACGGTAGGGGCCGCACCATTAGTCGCGCCCCGTTCTAGCAGCTTAATTCCTTGACTATACAAGGCATATTGTGACTGCTTGTAGTTGTGTTAAGTGGTGTGTGTGTGTGTGTGTGTGTGTGTGTGTGTGTGTGTGTGTGTGCACTCCACCATTTTAATGTTCCCCAGGATTGCGCCCTAGGTCAGGTTCTGGCGCATGCCCATTAGTATAGGTGGCAGTGGTAGCACCCAGTACACCATCAGAGGGTGGGTGCGGAGCACCATGAGGGGCCTAGTGCAGGGTTTTACTTCAGGGTGCCCAGTAATCTGGCTGCTAGGCTGACCTGCTTGAGTTAAGCAGTTTTAGTTATTGCTTTGATGCACAATTGTGCGCAATTGGAATCTAGATTGTACTAGTCTGATTTTTGCTGGCCTCTGCTGTATGACCCCATGTTTACCTGGTACAGGAAAGAAGTTAAGTTGAAGTCCCAAGTTTCTCCACCTCAGTAGGATTTTTTTCCTTGCTCTGTACTTTTCCTCACTAATTAGTCAAAGATTTGAGCCCTGCCATGAGCAGGTAGATACAGACATTGTCAATTAAATGTCCTGAAAATTTAATGACTGCAGATGAGACGAGAAAGAGTCCACTATCGCTTTAGGATTTTTCCTTTGGAAAACTCCACTTACCTGTGGGCAGAGTTTCCATTCCTGGGCATCCACTGTGCTGAAACAATTACAACACAGGAGTGTTTTCTTTTCCATCCCTTTCTCTGTAGGGAAGTGCTGTAATTAGGCATGGTATATTTAGCTGCAGCCAGAATAAGTACACAGACTACAAAATGACCAAGCAACAGAAAGATATTTCTTACAAGCCTATCAGGCAAAGCAGAAATCAAACTGGAAAGTTTCATTTAAACATGTTACAAAAGACCTTTTTGCTCTCTTAGCTAGGCTGCTTTGTTTGTCTTTTTCTCTGTTAGAGATAAATGCTGGGATGCTGACTTCTAGGCAGCAAGCAGTCCTACTATACAATGGTGGGGAGTGGAAATTTAACCAGAAAAGAAAGAGAGAGAGAGGGAGAGTGAGAGAGAGAGAGAGAGAGAGAGAGAGAGAGAGAGAGAGAGAGAGAGAGAGAGAGAGAGAGAGGTCTCTACAGAGGAGGGAGATGGAAGTTGTCGGAGATCACGCTGAATGGAAGAGATGCTAGTGTGTTATTAGGTGGTTTACCCAAAAGGACAAGTGGGATTTCAGGAAAACAGAAATTTAGGTTGAGCAACAGAGGAAGAGGGCATAATGATGGTGATGCTTTTTGAGGAGGAGTGATGCTTTTTGCTCCTTTGCAAACAATGGCTGCCCAGTACAGACAAACCTCATAAGCTAAGAGATCTTGCTGGATCAGTTAAGGGACCCCTGTCTTAGAAAGCCTGAAGGCTGATTCTCTGGGTGGATGGGTGAGGGGAGAAAAATTACAGTTAATGGACTGCATGGAGGAATTATGAAAATAGTTGGGGTCACTGGCCAAGATTACCTATCCCAATCTCCTGAGACAAGTTGATATCTGGAGCTCTGAGTTGCATTGATCTAGCCGATAGGTTCCAGGCATTGACCAGGAATATTCAAAGAAAGGAGAGCAGGAGGCATGTAGAATAGAAAGATGACCAGCCATGCCTGCTCACATTATAACTTTTGTGTGACTTCAGTTTTTGAGAGATTTCAGCTTTCTTTCAGCTTTGGTGACGTATTGGGGGAAAGGGACGTGAGTGGGTTAGCTTGGTCCAAGTGGAGAAAAGAAGTGAGAATTACAGGTGGTCCTTTGAGGAAGAGGAGAAGAGGGCAGGTAGATCTGGTGAGAAGGGATCAGGAGGCAAAGGAGGAGAGAAACAATGAATAAGGCAGGTAGAACAGAGGAAAAGGCATTATAAGCCCTCACTGCTGCACTGCCTAGGTCTACTTGGACCTGCACCAACTACTTTGCTGGTACAAGTTTGAATGGACCCAGGAAGGCAAATTGAGTCTGTGATAGGGGTTGCAGCCTTGCTGGGGTCCTTGGCGGCACCTCTGCTGGGACCCCTCTGGTGCTGGGGGTCATTGATGGGCCACTGGCGCATTTCCATCGCCACTCACTTCTTGTGGCAGTGGCCTGGCCATGCTGAAAGGTGTGTCGTCATTTGTAAGAGCCCTACAATACCTTGTGTGCTGAAATGCCCATAGGATTGAGCTGTTAGTTTATAAACTCCTACTTCTAGACAGATGATGTTCTCTTATTCCCTGCCTGACTCTCAGGACCCCTACTTCCTCCCTTAATTTCTCATTTTTAACTGTTGTGCCTGAAACTCTATGTGTAAGGCCACCCTTCTGCTTCAGATTCCTAAGCCTCAATTTTCTTTAGTAGCCTTCTGTTCCTTCCCTTCCCTTTTATTCCCAATCTCCCCTTGTTCTAGTCCTTCTTGTATCTGTGAGACCATAACCAAGCATAATCCACACATAACCCACAACCCGCTTCCCCTGCGACTCTGGATGTACCACAGAAATATCATGTTTCCTTAACTCTTCTAAACATTGCGGGCATCCAGTATTTCCAGTGAGTCATTCTAGTGGAGTGGAACCCTCTAACATGCCTTATTTCTTTCCAATTAAAGGAGGTGGTCTTATTCCCTTTGACAATTCTCATGCTATCTCCCTCTTCAGTTTTCTTTTACCTTGCCTTTCCCCCTAATCATGTACATCCTCAATTAGGTTGTGATCCTTAACCTGAGGGTATTAAACATGTATTGTCTAACCTTTCTTTGTGAGAACAGCTGGCCAATATTTCCAAGTCCAAAAATTATTGGTGCTTTGCCTGCATTCTCCACCAAGTATTTAAACCAGAATCTTAATCTCCCTTTGGGGGTACTGCACTGATAAACAATAAGAAAAAAGAAAGAGTATCACTGCAATCCTGTGTAAGGTTCCTGAGCCCAGACTGCCCGTCCAATAGCGAGCCAGAGGTCTACTTGGGGAAGGGGACGCTTGGAGGTCTACTCGGGGAAGGGGACAAAGAAATCACCTCCTCCACCCCCCCATGCATCTTTCTGTTGACTCCACCTCTTCTTCTTTGGAAATGTCTGTCAATTTCTAAGCTAGATATTTCTGACTGGAGTTTATCATGCTTTTTGCTCTTAAAAAGTAGCCTCTAGGAAAGATAGTGGCCTATGCATTAGCATATGAAGAACTTTTTTCCTGACTGTGAGGTCTCCTGAATCCAAACTTGGAAACTTAGTGTTGGGAAAACTCGCTCAATAGCATAGACAGTGAGAAATCATAAGTGACTTATAACATAGATAACGTTTTTCACCAATTACCTCTGGTGTGAAATACACTATGTGACACCATATAACTACGTATATGTTGCTTGGTAGCAGGGAACATGGAGATACACAGGGTAGTTATACATCTTAGATAATGTTCTTCATTGCAAGGCCATGAGCCAGCGGCAGCATCCATCAACTAACTAAGCAGGGATGTGGTGGAGCACTCCAGCAAAGCCAGATCTGGCTCTATGTGCCTGTGTAGAGGCATGAGGACCAAAGGCGGGCATCAGCCTTTTTGTATGCCTTGTTCTGCAGTACTACACAGATGCACAGAGAAGCAAAGGAGAGGTGAGATGCATTCTGTGCACTTGCATGGTATCATAACATAAGACACATGGAGAGCAGAAGAGTCAGCTGCAGGCACAGCAACGACAGCACAAAAATCCTCCAGTCCACTGAGGAAAAAGAGGAGGAGGAAGTGATCTGTCCAAAAGCATAGTGCTGTTAGAATGAGATTAGGGCAGAGCAGCAAACACGATTGGAAAGGGAGATAGGAGACTGGGAAGATGAAGATGGTGTAAGTGATGTGTATGTGCATTACACAACAATGTGCTCACAAGCATAATGAGGGAAACACGTAACCTAAATACCTGACTTTTTGTAAACATTTTTACTCTCCATGGAACTTCTGTCCCTCCCATTCAAAAATGTATGGAGCTGCCCCCCCCACACACACACCTGGGTCCCTGAGTCCTTTTGTCAACCCCCCTCTCAATCTTTTGCTGGCTGCCAGACAAAGATTTAGGGTCATACATGAGACCTGGACAATATCAGAAGGACTGGGTGCCAAAGCTGGGGAGGGGAAGCACTAGCATTGCCATTTTCCCCTGATTTTTAAAAGTCAATTGAAATACCTTATGCTTCACCCCTTCCCCAACCCTGTCACCCCAGCAATTACCTAGGTGGTTGCATGCCCTTAAATCTGGTAATTTGTTCTTGGGGGTGGTGGTGTTGAAATAAAATGGCTGGTGCTGCCTTCCCTGCATTGTGTTAATTTAGTAGTTCTTACATTGACAGTTACTTGCCAAAGTAGCCCCCACTTGAAAAACAGTGAAGGTCACTGCCTTTGACTAGAACAGGTGTGACCAACCTTTCAACATGAATGCTCCTGGACCTTTCAGGGTTGTATAGGTGAGGGTATTTCAGCAGGTGCAGCTGCTTTTGCCTTTCTGTCTTCTGCACAACTCTTAAGAACGCAGAGGTGCTAATGGTGGAAGGTGGGCCATCCTTGGACTAGAACATCTTCTGTTGGCTCCACGGCTTCATTACTGAGCTCTGACACAGGGTATCTGTCACTCGGTCTTTCTTCCAGATGTAGGATGCCCTATATTTACTCAGCTGGGTTCTACAGGACTCCATACCTTATCCCACCAGAGCCCTACTTGGGTACCTGATTTTTTGCCTTTCAGGAGTTGGCATCCCTAGTTATAAATTGAAATAAATAATTTTCAGTTCTCACTCCTATCAAATGTTCAGCTCTGCATTACTAGGAGGGAGATGATGGTTATAAGTAGGGCGATTACTGTAATTCATAACCAACCCTTCACCATGGTTCACCGTCTTTTCCTCCCTCTCATTTGCAACTTAGCTCCTTACTAATTAAATGGCAACTTTCTGAGAATAGTGATTGATGTAGCTGGTAAACAAAACATATTATTGAAATTGTGTGGCAGAAGGGAGTTGTTCACTTAAAATACGTATTGTTAACCAAACATTTTATTAAAAGTAAAAAATGCAAAGCAAAAAAGAGCTCCAGGAGTAGCAAACAAGACACCACAGTAGATTCTTGCCCTTTAATTTAGTTTGGCTAATCTGTGTCATTACCTCAGTATTATTTGTTGTGCAGTGTACATTCTCTGTGGCAGCACAGCAAAGATGATCTCTTTGAAAAGTAAACATATCTTTGGCACATAGGGGCACTACACTGCCCTTTTTTTGGGGGGGGTGTAACCCGGTAACTACCCATAGAATTGCAGCCTCGGCCATGTGTTACTTTATTGCTTTATTATTAACCTGAAAAAGGGTCAGTTGGTCGTGACTCACACATGGAAAACAATGCCCTACACAGTTGCTTTCTTTTATTTTCTCAGTGTGTAAGCTTGAATTTCTGTGGTCTGTGAAGAGTATATTTGATGCTGTATGAATGTGGAAAGCTGTTTGCAGTACCCATTTCTGGCAATCAATGAGATGTAAAATTGCAGCAGTTCCATGCTGCCTAGAGCCTATCCTGACAAACCTCATTTGGTTTGTCAGAATGCATAAACCACTCATTAGATTAGACCAGACCATTAGCTCAGTTACTTTCTGATGTGAAGGAAAAGTGAACCAGGCCAGCTCTTAAGGTGATGTTTCACTTTGTTTTTCTAACTTTGGGCAAACTGCACTGTATTTTCTGAACTCTAACTTTGTGATGAGAGTCTAATCAAGAACCATCCCTTTAAGGACCAGGTAATTTCCTGAATCTGGAAGCTATTTACATACATTATTTAAATACCTTAAAAACTCGTTAAAATGACACCCTTTACTTCCAAAGATTAGAATGTTTTCTTACTCACTTGGTTACATTGACTAAATTGAGGTGTGGGGGATTCAGGGATGATCTACACCGCACTTCTCCCGGCGCGTCCCGGGCACGTGCGGCGTGTGCAGAGCGGTGTGGCTGCCTTTTTAACTGATCGCCATGGAACGCGGGAGAGCTGCGCTCAGTAGCGTCATCTGGGGGGAGCCTTGGTGCCCTGGGCACCAAGCACCGCTTCAGGGGAGGGGCGCGATTTCGCGCGTCGCTTACCTTTTCTCTGCAGCCATCCTGGCTGCGTTTTGGCCCTCCCACCCACCCTGGTGTCGATTGGCTCCGAAATGGAAGCCAAACTGCGGGGGGTGATCGCAGCTGCGCGCTGACATCATGGCCCTCGTCACGTGGGCACCGTCATGTCGGTGGCCCCCACCACGTGGGGGCTCAACGACACCACTGGCTGCGCTCTCCCAAGTTCCGTTGCAATCTGCCGTGGACCATGCTCATGATTGAGAGAGGGCGGGACGCAAAGCAAATTGTTTGACCAATGGGATGAGAGGGGGCTTTCAGCCAATCGGAGCACACTTCTGTTTCAGCCAATCAGTGTTGAGCTTTATTACAAGAGAAAGACAAGAGAGACAGGCACAGACACAGTGTAGTATTGATGCAGTATTGTGCTTTTGACTTTGCTGCTGGGCATGCGTAAGATAATTGCTGTCCAGGGATGGGTCAAGAGAAACGTTCGGGGCTCTGTGGATGTCTTGGGCACCGGCAGAAATTCCACAGGTGTAGCTTTCCCTGGCTAAAGTCATAAGAGGGCAGCTCTTCTGGCAGCTAACTCTCTCTCTCCTATTTACAGCCCCTGCTCTCTCTGACCACAGCCATTGAATCTCACAGGCTCCTCCCATCTTTGCCCATGCCCCCCTTCTTTACAGAAAGAGATGTGCAATACTAAATGACCTCTGTGCATGGACAGAGTGGTTTTCCACTCCCCCCCCCCCGAAAAACCTGCAGCTTGTCCTAACACACTTAAGACAGACTACCTTCCAGGGTAGAGAACATTCCAAACTCCTGTGCATTTGACATGCGCAGCAATCATTTGGAAAGATTCCCAGCACAAATGCTTTGTTTGTTTCTCTCCTTTCTGCCCCCCCTCTCTCGTCTCTCGAAACACCCACTCTCTACAAGACTCCTCCCCCCCCCGCAATCGATCTATCACAGGGAGGCAGCAAGCTTTCAGCCAATCGGCGTTGAAAGCCAGTCAACGCAGGAAGCCAATCAAGCAGAATGCCAATCAAGGCAGCAAGCTTTCAGCCAATCAGCGTAGAAAGCCAATCAAGCTTTCAGCCAATCAGCGCACTTCTGTTTCAGCCAGTCCGCATTGAGCTTTATTACAAGGCGGGACAATCAGGAGGGACAGTTGAAGAAACTGGTGAAACCCAGGACAGCGTTTCATGTAGGGCGTCCTGTCCCCTACGCTCGTGCGCCTCCCAACGCAAGCGTAACACAACAGGAGTGGGTGTAGATCAGCCTTTATGCTTAACTAGCAGCCACTGGCGTCGCTGGAGGTGGGGCGGAAAGCTAAGTTCTGCAGTTTTAAGCCTCACCATTACGCTCCAGTACGAGGCACCGCGCCTCCTCGTCGTAGGAGCCTGTCAGCTGAGAGAAAGCAACGCGCAGGGACTCTCCTGCACGTTGCTTTCTCTCCGCTGACAGGCTCCTATGATGAGGGGGCGGGGCGCCTCATACCGGAGAGTAACAGTGGGGCGGAAAGCTGCAGAACTTAGATTTCCGCACCACCTCCAGCGACACCAGTGCTAGCAGCTAATTCCACTGTCCTATAAATGCAATTACTTTGTAATGAGGGAAAGCCATTCTGTATGTGCTCAAAGGCATTTTGCTTTTATTCTTAGCTGACATGTTTCAGGGTCTCAGGCTGAGGTTTTTCAAACCTTAGTTCCAGTTTTATCATAGTCCCTGTATGACTACATGGATGTCTTATCTTGTACATAGGACGTGCATTCTCATCCCATACTTCAGACTGGTTGAATTCATGCATTCACATATGTGTGATGTCCGCACCAGACATGCATGTGTGGTTATTGTCTGGTAACTTGTTTACAAACAGATTCCTAATAAAATGCTATCAGTTTTGGCGAATCCATTCTCAGTTGCTACATTTTGGGGTGAGACACGGTCAGGATAGCAGACTAACAGCCATTTTGTTCAGAACTCTGACTGAGGTGTTGAACGAAACTCTGGCATCTTGCTTAAGTGACAGGACATGTTGTGACATGCTGCTTTTCCTGGATAGTGTCTGAATCATTACTATTAATGGCTGACAGCCTCCCATTCCCTGATCCAGTTCCAAAGATGGCAGTCCTGAGCTGAAATTTATTTATTTATTTATTTATAGAATTTTTACCCCGCCTTTCTCCCACCAGGGCAACCAAGGCGGCTTACAACAAAAATATTAAAATACATAAATTTAAAATCAAGAACTAAAATTAAAAACAAACAATTAAAACAAACAGCCCCAGTGGGTCATCCACATTTGTTAAAAGCAATTTGTTAAAAAGCCCGCCCACCATGTCAGACATCAAATGCTGATCTAAATAAAAATGTCTTGAGGCCCCGCCGAAAGGTCTCTAAGGAGGGAGCCGTTCTTAATTCCAGGGGGAGGGAATTCCATAATTGGGGCGCCACTGCCGAGAAGGCCCTATTCCGCGCCGCCATCCCCCTCACCTCCGTCAGTGGCGGCACGGTCAACAGGGCCCCCCCTGATGACCTCAGAGTACGGGTCGGATTATAAGGAAGGAGGCGGTCCCTCAAATACCCTCAAATGTGTGTGTGTGGGGGGGCTACGTATGTGTGTGCGCGTGAGTGTGTGTGTTTTCTTTGATGATGGTACATAATGGGAAATTTATCAAATGTATGTATTTTTTTCTTTTTCACCTCAGCTAGCGCAGCCAGGTAGTTTTTACATCGACATCAAATGCACTTCATTGAAGATAATTTCAAATATTTTCTTATCTTTGAATTTCCTGTCACTGCCAACCTTCCTAATTTTCTGTCTCCGTTTTCCTGCTAACATTACATTTGCAGTGTGGGAACTGTAACACAGGTCCTTCCTGGTACTGGTGTGGCAATATATGTAGAAGCCCATAGTGCAGCTATTTCATAGGCTGGGGTAGCCCATGTTTCCCATGTGATGTGTGAAGGAGCTGCACTGCAGTGGGTCCCGTACCACCAATGTCACATGAGGAAGACCAGCTCTTCACGCCTTCTATGCTCCAATTACAGATGTGGCCAGAGGCAGTGGCGTCACTAGGGCGCGCGTCACCCTGAAGCGAGAGGTGCGCGCGTCACCCCCATGATAGGCTCCTCCCATGCAGTGATGTCACTGCCCCGCCCCCTGCATCATCGCCCCGCCCCATGAGGCCTGGAGAAAAACTCCAACCCCCACTCATGGAAACACACCAAAATACAAAAAAAACAGAGAGGAAAGCTTTGCCAGGCCCTGGAGAAAACCTCCCACCCCCCACTCATGGAAACACCAAAATACAAAAAAAAGGAGAGGACAGCTTTGCCAGGCCCTGGAGAAACCCCCCCCCCATAGAAACACAGCAAGCTGCATAAGGAAAAAACACACAGAGAGAGGAAAGGAAAGGAAAGCTTTGCTTTGCTTTGCCAGCCCCCCCCCGTCCGCCCGCCCCCACTGCCGTCTGACCTTTTTGTTGTGCTGCTGCTATCTGTGCTGGGAGGACGGACGACGACGAGCCTGCTGGCTGCAGGGCGTCGAGATGGCTGCTGGCCGCTCCTGCTTGCTTGTTGCCTGGCTTGTCGTTCTTCTCCACGAGGCGAGGGCGCGATAGATGGCGGGCGGCGGCTGCGCTGCTGCTGGCTGTGCCTTTTTATCGCTGCTGCTCTGCTGCTCCTCTCTCTGCTGATGCTTCTTCTCCACGAGGTGAGGGTGCGATGATGGAGGGCAGGGCGTGAAAGATTGTGGTCGGCGGCTGCGCTGCTTGCTGCTGCTTGCTTCTGCTCCTACTACTCGACGACTGCATGCACGCTGCCCAGCTTGGTGCCGGGAGATTTTCGCGCCTGCGCAGAACGTCGCTAAGGGCAAAAGGGCTCCCTTATGCCTCAGCGACCCTTCTGCGCAGGCGCGAAATTGCAAACTGCCGGCGCTAGGGCCATTCTTGGAGAGGCCGAGCCGCCGGCAGGCAGGACAGAAGACACGCAACTCAGTGGAGGCCTGCTCCGTCGGCCCGACCTCGCAACGAGGGTGACGCGCGTCACCCTTTGCCACGTGCCAGACGTGCGTCACCCCCCAGCGGCCCGCCCCCCCGCCACGTTGCAGTGACGCCAGTGGCCAGAGGATGTCCATCAGGGTTTTGGGATGGCTCACTTAGCTACTGTTTTGTACACATTTATATCTCGGCCTTCCTCAAAGGATCTCAGCGCTGTGTACATGACTTCTCCCACTCCTTTCATGCTCACAACAACCCTATAAAGTAGGTTAGGCTGAGAGACAGTAACTGGCCCAAAGTCACCCACTAAGCTTCATGGCTGAGCAAGGGTTTGGACCCAGCTCTAAGTTAAGTTCTGGCTCTGATTCATAAGCTACAGGATGGACATAATTTGGCTACAATTTGTGGGGGAGAGGAGGCATGTGATTTCCTCGTAATTCAAGCGCTGCACCACCCCCTTCCCACCCCCTACCTTCTGAGAAAAACGCAATACCCCATACAGAACGCTTGGTGATGACTAATCACACTGAGTGAATAATTGTAGTATGAAACGCAATCATGGCCTCCATAAGTTGTAATTTTTGGTCAAATGATTCATGAATCATTACAAATGAAGAATAATATTTGGAAATTAACAGCTCATTTCATGGAAACATATCAACCAGGACAAATGGCTGAATTCATTGCATAAATACTTTGATTACTTTGCTCAGGCAACTGAAGCATAATGACACAGAAAGATGTTCAGACATATGGAGATCTTTTGATCTTAAGAATTCTGGGAATTTACTGTACTGCTGATATATCGTTTTTCACACCTTGTTTTATTTTGCCCCCTGCCTTCCGTTATGTAATAGCATACCATTATTTGGTGTTATTGCGCATATATACACACACACACACACACACACACACACACACACACAGGTGGGCCCCCATATCCACTGATTCGCTATCCACGGTTTCAGTTATCCACGGATCGTGGGGACCCCCCAGGCTTTTACTTTTTTCCCAGTAAGCTTCATTTCTTCCTTAAAGAAACAGGAGAAGCAGCCTCTGGCTGCTTATTACAGGCAAGTAGAACGAGACTAAGTACTAGAGAGGCTCTGCAAGGTTAACAGAAACCTTACAGAGCCTCTCTAGGAGTCTCATTCTACTTGCCTGCAATGGAGGCTGCTTCTCTGTTTGTTTTAAGGAAGAAACAAAGCTTGCCGAAAGAAAAATAAGAGCTGGGGGGGGGGGGCAAGCATGCCTGCCTGCAGGGGAGGCAGGGTGGGGGGCCCCTCAGGAAACCATGGAGGGGGTGTTCGCTCTTATCCACGGTTTCAAGTATGCACAGAGGGGCCAGGAACATATCCCCAGCGGCCCACGTGTGTGTGTGTGTGTGTGTGTGTGTGTGTGTGTGTGTGTGTGTGTGTGTGTGTGTGTGTGTGTGTGTGTGTGTGTGTAACATTAACCTTTGCCTTCCTAATACCTAGGCTTACCATCGTCCCGGAAATTACCGGGAAAGTCCCGGCAAGCCCCTTTTGTCCCCCCCGAACTGTAGTTTAGTCCCGGCCCGGCCTGCCGGCTGCATCGCGGCAGGCCGGAGCTCTTCTGAGACTGTGCTGCCTGCTGCAGCACGTCTCCGTCCCTAATCTTCCTAGTCTCGTGCGTTTGCGCGCGAAGCTGGAACGTCTCGGAAGATGTCCGAGTGAACTCGGACATCTTCCGAGTGCTTCCAGTCTCATGCAGGCGCGCGAGACTAGGAAGATTAGGACGGAGACGTGCTGCAGCAGGCAGCACAGTCTCAGAAGAGCTCCGGCTGGCCGCGATGCAGCCGCCAGGCCGGGGCGGGACTAGTAAATGAATTCACACACAATACACACACATACACAACAAACACAAATAAAATAAAATACACAAATAAAAGAGCACAGTATTTAGCACAGGAAAATAAAATACAGTATTTTACCTTTTTCACGTGCCTCTGAGCACGTGCAGAGTGCCACTGCTGTTTTCATCCCAGCCAGCTGGCTGCGTTGTGACGGCCAGCACTGGCCATTACAATGCACCTGGCTGGCTGGGACAAAAACAGCGGCGGCAATCTGCACGTGCTCAGAGGCACGGAAAAAAAGGCAAAATACTGTATTTATTTTACAGTGGACACGCCCACTTCCGGTGGACGCGCCCACTTCCGGCGGAAGTGACATCACAGTTTTTGACCCACCTTCTTGTGATGTCACTTCCGTCCCCCTTGGGGGGGCCAGAAATGTGGTAAGCCTACTAATACCCTACCTTCCACCTGTCACATGCCTTGAAAAAAGCCAGCTAAATATTTCCATGAATTGTTGATGTTCTTATTGCTGCTATTTCTTTAGCAAGAACAGTGCACTACATTTTATTGTGGTTCAAGACCTGTGGAAGTAGCTTGAACAGTGCTTGGTGACATGTTACTTATATGGGGGTGGGAGAGAAATAAGAAAAAGAAGGTATTTTTATTTATTTACTTGGACTAATGATTAGTAGTAGTAGTAAGGATATTTTTAAAATGGTAAAATACTTGCATTTATTATTCAAATAACATACCTATTTTACTGTACTGTAGATGCTCCACAATAAAGGCAATAATAATGTCTATTATTCAGGCAGCTTCAACATGCAGGAAATGACGGCCATATTTCCCTCATGTTTCAGGGATGGGGAAATATGTGAGGGTTCCCCCCCCCTTTTCAGGATACAAAGTAGAGCGGGTGGTGTTCCCCATTAGCCAGTCTAGTTGCAAATCCCTTTTTCTAGTATGGTTGGTATCTTTTCCAGAAAAGCTGTATAAGACTCTTGTATAGCACAGCTGGTAGAGCAGGAACAGCCATTCAGTCTCAGTGGCAAGGTGAGGGACTAATTGTGGCTATGCCCTAGCATTACAACTGTTTGTATTCCAACATAGCTGTATCCTTTGAACTGCTTTGCAAGAGAGAGAGAGAGAGAGAGAGAGAGAGAGAGAGAGAGAGAGAGAGAGAGAGAATAAAATCCATCATCTTTTTTTCTTTTTTATGTTTGCAGTTTTCAGAATTATGTATCCATCATTGCCCTCTATTGGACAAGTCTAAAAATTCATTATAACTTATCTTTAAAAGGATGATTGTGGCCCTCCAATCTGTACATCTTCACGGAAGGAAGGAAATTCCAATGATGCTCACCTGGATTATATGCCAATAAGCACAGAAAATTCGAAGACCCTATGTATATGTCAGATGTCAGCAATATTCCCAAGACTTCTATTGTTACGCAACCCTACTTCTATTGTTACGCAACTCCAAACCTTGGAGCATTGTTGAGCCCTCAGAGCAGCCTGGGTAGAGGGAAATCACTTGTAGGTCATTACAGATTAGAAGAATGCTTATTATCTGTCAGACCTCTTTTGAATATTGTAAAGCGACTCCAAGATCAGAATATTCTAGGCCCAGTACAAAATAGGTACTCATCTCAGCGTCTCACCCAATTTTTCCCAGAGGTTCCATGGACTCTGAGCTCCTCACTGTAAAACAGGTAATATGGCTAGATAGGTCCTCCCTGAGCATTAGCCACATTTCCATCCAGTTCTCTATGAATACCCCTGTCTGTGGGCCAACTTGGCAATGAGCCAGTGCATGATTGAAGGTTGCCACAACGGTTGACTTGACTTGTCTGAATGAGGCTGTGTTTTGTGGGCTTCCGGGATTCTATGATGGCTTCTTCATTCCTTGAGTGAATGCCGTGGTAATTCAGTGTCACTGCACACATGATACTGACCCAAATATTCTCTTCATATTTTAAACAGATTGAGACTATGAAGAAAGACTGGCAGTTTGTAACAAGAGGGTTGGCTTCAATCTTGCTAGCCCCAAGGAATAATTCGTTTTCGTGTGCGACTCAAGCATATAACCTCTAGAGCGGCTACTTTGTTGGCCAGGAAGTGAGACGGGCAGAAGATGGACTAGGTATTCTGGTAGGTCATTTTCCATCTCTAACTATTTCTGTAAGACCCCTTCTCCAGTTGCCTTACAACAGGTGGTGACTAGGAATGTTCTTTATGAAGTAGTGTTTATGGACACAAATAAATCCTTTAGTAAGATTTTGGAATCAAGGCTTTTCACCACAAATCCAAGAGAAGTTCACAGAAGCTGTGGTCAGTACCAGCTCTGCAGCTTGATCACATGGTTACCTGAAGGTAAGGTTCACTGAGTGATAAATGTACATCAGGTTGCATCTGTAGATATTTCTGCACTCAAAATGCCAACTCTAAGCAGTCTAGACTGAAAAATGACACATTTTGAATGGCACATGCACATGAAGATGAAGTGACTGCATTATTTTGCTTCATAGTAAGGCCATCCTCAGTTTGGTGGGTGATTAGCAATTTGAATACAAGTCTTTGATGGTGATGAATTTGACAGTTCAAAGCTCAACTCTGCCTGGCAACCATGTCCAGTGTCTTTTGAAGTTCTGCCGATTGTTCCGCAATGACTTACAGGCTCCCTTACTTGCCTGTAAAAGTTTGAGAACCACTGGAATACAGCAATTATCCTATATAATTAATTAACATTTGCAAATCAGTTTTGACATCCTGAGAAATCTATGTATATCTATTGAAAGATATAGATATATGATCCCTAATGTCTTTATATCAGAGGGAGAGACATGCTGATACTGAAATGCATGACATCCTAGCAGGAGAGAACCAAGACATAGAGAGAGTGAGAATGCAGAGGCGCTGCCAATGCTATCTGAGTAAATCTGGCATCTTATTTTTTGACACTTACAATGCTGTTTGTTTGTTTCTCCCTCCTGCTGTTCTCTAGCTCAGTTAATCAGTGAGAACTGAAGGGTTGATAAGATAGGTACAAACACGTTTCTTGCACTTCCTGAATTAAAGATGCAGCTAGACCATGCAACACTGCTGAATGCTTTTCACCAGTGGCGTCACTCTAGGTGGGGTGGAACGCTAAGTTCCGCCCTGCTCTGAACCCTTCGTCACTCTCCCGCACGAGGCACCACGCCCCCTCGTCATCAGAGCCATTCAATGGAATGAAGGCAATGCACAGGAGACTCCTTGCGTGTTGCCTTCACTGAATGGCTCCGACGACAAGGGGGCATGGCGCCTCGTGCGGGAGAGTAACGAAGGGTTCAGAGCGGGGAGGAACTTAGCGTTCTGCCCCACCTAGAGCGATGCCACTGCTTTTCATTTCTTGCCATGTTCTTAAATCTAGTCATTTTCACTGTGTTGTACAACCACAGTAGAAGTTGAAAAAATCAAGTAGGGAATATGTGTGGAGGAGACATCATCTTAAGCCTTTGACCATGCACAGCACTAGCATGTCTCCTCATATGGCAGTGTTGTACCATGTAGCATCATGGTTGGAGGCTGCAGATGACTCCTCTCTCTCTCCATGGTTAGCTTTTCAGTAGCAGCATGGTTTCTAACTCTGTCCATTGAGTATGTTTACATATGGCTCATTAGTTGCCTACATTAGGTTTATGTATCTTCTTTCCATCACACCTATTCTCCTGCTTAACATGTGGGCTGTCCTATAGTGCCAAAAGATCTGCCTATACTGATCATCTGGTAGGAGACACAGAGACAAAGTCCAGGCACTTCCTTATACCATTCCAAACTTTAAAATATTACTTTACCCAGCGTGTAATTCATCTGTGGAACTCCTTGCTACAGGATGTGGTGATGGCACCTGGCCTGGATGCCTTTAAAAGGGGATTGAACAGATTTATGGAGGAAAAGTCCATCACAGCTTACAAGCCATGATGGGGAAAAGCAACCTCCTGGTTGTAGGAGTAGGTTTTCTCTGTGCCAGGTGCAAGGGAGTGGCGACTGGACACAGGTATCTTGTTGTCTTGTGTGCTCCCTGAGGCATCTGGTGGGGCCACTGTGTGATACAGGAAGCTGGACTAGATGGGCCTTTGGCCTGATCCAG
Source organism: Plestiodon gilberti rubricaudatus (assembly GCA_026170595.1). Classification (NCBI taxonomy): domain Eukaryota; kingdom Metazoa; phylum Chordata; class Lepidosauria; order Squamata; family Scincidae; genus Plestiodon; species Plestiodon gilberti. The sequence continues at coordinate 249,228,743 of JANXHW010000001.1, read as the reverse complement.
CAGGGCTCTTCTGATGTTCTTATGTTGTAATGATGCTTTAGTGCAGGAGCTCCATGCAGGAGCACCATAATGCATGGTATATGTGTCTCTTATACCATGTATTAGATGTGCTGTTTTCCCACTGCAGTACTTATCTGTGTGTGGGCTAATAATTTTCTCTGGATCAAAGTACAAGCCTGCTTGCAATATCATCACTAAGGCTTTTCTTATTTTCTGTAGTGGGTTTATTACTGTTGCTTCTGTTTTTGCCAGATAGTTATTGTGCCTAGCTAGACTCAGCTCCATTGTAATGAAAAGGACTGGACAGGCATGTAAAAAGTGATGGTCTCTGACCCTGCAATGCTGAAGTGCAAACTCAGGCTGCAATCCTATACACACTTTCCTGGGAGTAAATGCCACTGAACACAGTAAAAACGGACTTCTGAGTAGGCATGCATAGGATTGTGCTTTCAGTTAGTTAATTGAGCTAAAGCACCCACTAACACATTCACAGCGTAATCCGACTTAACTTTTGTGCCGGTGTAACCAGCGGCACAGCGAGAACGGGAGGCCCCAGAACAGAAAAGGGATTCAAATCCCCTCCAAAAGAGGAATTCAAAGGGGATTTGAATCCCTTTTCCGTTCTGGGGCCTCCTGTTCTCGCTGCGCCGCTGGTTACACCAGCACAAAAGTTAAGTCAGATTGCACTGTTAACCACATGAAAGTTAACACCATAAATGCTAAACCATTATGTAGCTTATTTCCTCAGCCCCAGAAAGCAAACTTACCTCTTTGAATTTGCTCACCACAGTATCTGAGCCCTTATATAAGCCAAATCCAACTGGAAGAACTACAGAGTGGCAAGTCTTGTATTTCAAACCATCAGAACGACTATAGTAACAGGAGGAAAAAGACAAAACAGACAGGGTTCATTCAGGGATGAGATTCAGGATGGCTTTGTCAGTAAAGCATCTGCCACCAATAGCAGTGAACAGATGGAAGCTGGGAGAGTGGAAAATGCCTATACACCTGCATAGACAAGTGTTTTCTCACTACTTCTGTGTCTGATAGGACTGTTAAATACATAGTTTGTGGAGATTACATGATGCCTTTCCAGGCTTCATTTCCTACCTCCTCTGGTTGGCAGGTTCCCTGAGCCAGCTTCTCATGGAATGGGACTGGCAATTCTGCTGAATCCAACATGTTTGAATGTAAAGACTGCCACTGGAAGTTTGAGGAAGGGCTTTGGAGAGATTTTATGGTTCAGTGCCATAACAACTTCCTCCCGCGAAGCATAATCTAGTATTCTTTGCCCCCCCCCCAAAGGATAAAAAGTTTGGAGCAATGTTCCATTTCCTTGCCAACTTCTGTGACTGAGGACCCCATATCTCTCTGGACTAATTAATGCTCATCATGGTCCCCATCCAAAGCAAAAGACTAGGTAGCTATGATACACCCACCTGGTATAGTTACTGCTCATTACAATTCTCTGTTCAATTGCTATTACGCATCCTTCTCCACTCCATACAGTTGGTTCATCTTATACCAGTCACATTTTTTCCTTTTTCCTTTTTTTTCTTTCTGATCTACGATAACTGCTCAGAAACCTGTTCCTGTAATTAAGGACACGGGCAGCCCAATCCTATGCTGGCCTCAGCTGGCAGGACTGGGCTCTGTGCTGTCGCAAATGTGCCGTAAAGCACTTTGTGATAGCGCAGAGGTACTCATACCGTTTTCTCTATTACACAATGAAACCCACAATGAAACCCATTATCGAGAACATGTGATTACAATTGTAAACCTGCATGCCTCGCTTTAATTTGACTAGTACGTGATTTCAGCTCAGCCTTGAAGCTCATCTCTCTCATTTGTGAATTGATTAGGCATCAGTACGTTTGCACTTGTATTGCTTACTTTCTGATGTGGTTCTCTGAAAACTGGTGAAAGTGTTGCAATAGAGACAGCATTTCTGTTTGTTTACAGTGGAAAAGGCTCGCTACCCCATTTGTGCTTTAAAATGCATTCTAATCTATTGTGGAAAGGAGAGATAAACAAGAAATGATTTGCTGGTTAGTTATTTCATTATGAGTAATACACATTGTTAGCCTTAATATGAAGCCTTAAGTAAGACTCGGCCATTGTATTTAATACTTTGCAACCACTTAATACAATCAGCGGGCCCTTACCAATGTGTACAAACAAAACATCATTTATGTTTCTGTGTTCCAGAGATAGGTTTTATATCCCTCTGTTATTTGCTAGTATTTTTAGTATGGGCACATTTTATCCCCCCCCCCACTTAGGTTATCGAGATAGCTTTTTCAGAGGATGGCCAGCTGTCCTTAAGGTAATGTGCAGGATCAGGCAACATTCACCAGCAAAGATTTCCCTTATGTTTAGTTTCTGTGCAGTTTAATTACTAAACTGAGCTGCTGTGATTTTCCCTCCAGCAAGGATAATTATCAAGTGTGTCAATGTTTTATGCATATAAACTATGCTTTGTGTCATGAATTGTATACCCTGACCATTTGATATTTTTTGAGGCGCACCGCAAGTCCCTCTCCCACATGCTCATTTTTAAAAAATCTTGTCTACTTTTTTTTTAAAAAAAGTTGCTTTTGACGTTGCGTCCGTGCTTCTTTTTGCCTCTCCACACAACATTGTTGCCCACACAGCTACCTGTGCCATCTTCTGTTTATGTGATGATAAGGGTACAGAGCTATATGTGTTGGATGTGTAAAATGCCAAGAGAAAAGGTGTTTTCCCTACGGCAAAATGATAGCCTGGAAAAGTCCTAGAATTCCAGAAGGAAACCGCAGCCAGGTCACATTGTTTAGTGATGATTATCTCTCTTGTTTTGTCACATTGTATTGTGAGCTGATCAGTGGGTAGTTCTGCATTTCTGGAGAGTACAAGGTGGTCATTTTATTTTCTACCTGCTATCTGATCCCATGAAGTACTCTAGAGGTATTCTGGTTCTGTGAAATAGATCTGATGTACAGAACATCCCATGTGATGATAACCTGTTGTTGCTTGTGGTGAAAACATTGTGAAGCAGCCTCCTTAGGGACAGTTATCTTCACTGTTTAACGCTTGAGAGTGAAGACATTTTAGAGTTTTTAAAATTGTCTTCCAGCTTAATTTTCATGGGTAGTATTCTGATTTTCTGGATTATATTGCATACAAACTTGTTGCTTAAGTTGTTTTACTTGAATGTTTGTTTTAACAAGGTTTGTGTGTTTTAAGTGTTTGTGTGTGTTTTTATAAATTAAATTTTGTAATGTTTTTAGAACATTTTTAATGGAACAGTGTTTGATGAATGCTGGTGGCGCGCAATCGCGCGCCGCCTGTTTTGCCCCCTCCCGGCTCAACGGAGCGAGGCTGGAGGCCTGGGTCCCTCCGATTGGCCGGGCCGGCTGGGGAGGGCGGGCCTTAGCGTCCGATTTCAAAGACGCGCGGCCCGCCCTCCTCAGTCCGTTCGGTGGCGCCGATTCCCCCCCGCCCGCCCAGTATACAGTTCGAGACTAGCTGGTCGCCTCGGGGCCGGGTAGGAATTTTTGGCTGATGGCTAGATTGGCCTGTGCCATCGGTCTTTTCGCCTACCCCGAACTGGTGCCGGGGCCGGCGTTGCTAGGTTGTCCCTTGGTCACTTTAGCAGGAACCGTGTGGTTATTTGACAGGTAGGTCTAGTTAAGGTGTCCACCCTGAGGCAGCAAAGTCCCAGGTGAAGCCAGCAACGCTCAGATGGATACCGAACCGGCACACTGAGGCTGTCTGGTGACACCTGGGGCTGGACGAGCTTGGAGGTGGGCGCAAGCTGCTTTACCTCTGTCCGGCTGTCTCGGTCCTTTTAGAAAGGACTGGCGGTGATAGGATTGCAAGGGGGGGTGCTCCTTGCGAGACCTGGAGCCAGGTGGCACACCCGTTGGTCATCCAGACCACCTGGGAATGTTATCAGCGGCTGCTGGTTCCCGCGTAGCACCCACACGGTAGTTGGGGTTTGATTAGGGCCGGGCCCTGCTGCAGAATTTGAAGTTACTGTTTTTTATTTGGTGTTTATTGGCAATAAAGTGACCCAATTAACTCCAGCATCCTGTCTCGCGTGTTATTTGCCGGGTGTGGGGGTAATAAAGGAAATAAGTTCAGTTGTGCACCCACCCTGAAACGTATCATGTGTTAGTCACATTTGAGTCACAATCATATTTTGTAGTCACATGGCCCTGTCTGTTTTGAGGAGATGATTGCACTTACAGTTGGTCATGTTCCTATCCTGTCTTTTTCATGCCATCTCTTTCATTCCCATATCAGACCATGGCAAGGCAATTGGTGCATTGCGCTGGTACCCTGAAAGAGCTGATCGGGTTATCTACATTCTCTTTCTGGATATATCTTAATCAAATTGAAATACTGTATCCCTATCTTCTGGGATAATATAGAAGTAATCAGCATCTTTGCTAGCGCTTTCTGTAAATAAAGAAGTGTTTGTGGATCTCTTCCTGGGCAGAGTTACATAAATTATGTAGAAAGAAAGGGGGGGAATGGAAGAGACACCATGGCTTATGGGGCACATATGCAATCCTTTCCCCCATACTTCCCCAGGAGTTTCGCCAAGTGGCATCTTAATTTAATCTCCCATGCCAGTGAGAGCTCTTCTTCTGGTTTCACACTGTGTTTACCTGTATTGCTATGTTTCCATCTCCAGACACCCTATTCCCCCACAGACCTGCTGTTTCTCTGTTTTGATGAACAGAGAAAGTGAAAAGTAAACCTAATTTCCCTCTACTCTGTATATGATGCAGATTCTGCTGGTGAGTCAGTGATGCGGCATAACCTTTCTCTCACTCTGTGCCTGTTACTCAGAAACTGCAGGACGACTTGAAAGCATAGCATGCACAGCGCAGGATATTCTGGGATAATCAAGACACTTCGGCAGGAGACATTGGTTCCGATGCAGGGTTTGAAAAAAGACTAGTGTGCATTTCCACAAGGGACAGTAATTTGTAGGAAGGGGTCTCAAAGCCAAACACACTTCTAACATGGATAAGAAAGGGCAGAGGTTAGGACTCTTTTAATTCACAGTCAATAAAAGGTGCCCAGTGCTTCTGTCATTGGCCAAAAGCCATTAGTATTTTTTAAAGGATGGTGGGATGCCCAGGGTCTGACGTTAAGAGAGGAAGAACAAACAACCCTTTCTTTTATTTTCTTTTTTAAAGGCGAAAGAGGTTGGGGGAGATGAAATCCCTCTAGCATAAATATAGACTAAGAAAGCTCTGTTGAGGTTGCTAAGCAGCAGTGGCCAAAGGAACAGAAAGCAGACTGGGCTTTGAAACAAAATCAGTGACTTGTGGGTTAACTGGCGTCACTGCTTATTCTGTCATCTTTTGTTGCAAGTAAGCAAATGTGGAATGCAGTTTTCCTTCAGTCATTCAGAAGGATTGCTGAGGAGGTTTGCCATAAAAAGACTGATTTTTTTGTGTACTCTCCTACTTGCTGAACACTGTGGAAAAAATGAGATTGTAAATATGGTTGCTTATTCAATTATCGCTATTTGGGGGCTCTGCTATGTATTGCGCTTCTTGACTAGACCCTGTACGCTGGCTATACTTCAGTATGTGTCTTTGCACTTTAGGAAAGTGCTATTTAAGAACGAAATTGGTTTTTTTCCAGGCCCACTGAAGAAAAATATGGCTCCTAGGAAAGCCTATTAGCCCCTACCCATTTTATATGGCAGCAATCAACCACATTCCAGTCCCCAGGACTCCAATTACTTTAGCAAAAGAAACCCAAAGTTGTTCTTGCCTACTGGCAGTGGATGCCGTGAACACAATCCCAAAAGATAAGGATATTTCAAATGTCCAAATGATTGGTTTGTGGAAAATTAGGGGGTAAATTTCCAGACTTGCAGCCTGACTTACTGCAGATCTGGACTCTGGGAATTCTGTCTGTCTCCACTGGTCTCTCAAGGACTCTGTTCTTAGTTATTCTACTACTGTGCGTGTTTGTGATGTTGTAATGAGTGGTGAACAGTGTGGTCTTGAGATGAGAACAGACCAAAGATGATGTGCCTTTACTTCCAACCAACTGTAAACCTTTCGGAAGTTTTCAGAAGAAGAAAAGGAAGCTTCAGTTCTGGTGGTGAAATAAATTGCCACACAAGTGTTCAGCCTCAGCTCTCCAGCTGCAACATGGGAATAATAATAATAATAATTACCGCACGGGGGTGTAATTTCATCAAGATAATACATGTGGAATACTTTGCTCACTCAGAAAACATTATTCAGAATATTTATATACTGCTTTTCAACAAAAACATTCACAAAGCAGTTTTACAGAGAAAATCAAATACGGTAACTTAAGTGACTCTCTGTCCCAAAAGGGCTCACACTCTAAAAAGATGCACTAGCGAACAGCCACTAGAAAAGACACCGTTCCTCCTCCTCATCAACCTGAAGGACAGTTTCAAGAGGAATACTCCAGGAATTGGCCCAGTTCTATTCAACATCAATGACTTGGGTAACTATCCCAACCTTAAAACATTACATTTAGCCGTTGGAAACAAAAGTATCTACTGTAGCTAATCTCTTGCAAATCTAAACTCCTAGACAAATTAGAAGGGTGTTTGTTGTCTCCCAAATTTATATATTTTCCAAGCCCAATTCAAGGTGTTGGTGATGACCTTTAAACCGCTATTTGGCATAGGACCAATATACAGTACCTCAAGGCCTGCCTTCCCCCATATAATCCTGCACATTCCCTATGATCACCAGATAGGACTCTGCCCCTGCTTAGGATACCACCACCATCTGAAGCCAAAGGGGATGGGATGCCCAGGGTCTGGTGCATAAGGTGGCGGTAAGGTGCAGGGCCTTTTTTGTTGTGGTACCACATCTCTGGAATCAGTTACCAGAAGCCCCCTCGTTACATAGTTTCTGTCAGGGTTTAAAGACTTTTTTTTTTGTTTGCTGATTGAGGAATCTCGTAGGGACCTCCCTTTTTAATTCCTGTTGCCGCTTTTATGTTGTTGCTTTTACGTTATCATTGTATTATATTTTAATCTGCTCTTGTATTGTTTTTTATTGTTTTAATGGTTTTATTGTAGTGTTTTTATTTAAATGTTTTTATCTTTTCTATGTTTAACTTTAATGTTGTACACCACTTTGAGCACCAGAAAAGTGGTGCATAAATTCCTTAAATAAATAAATAAAATATAGCTGTTTAGCTCTAATTAGTTTTACTAAGCAAATAGGGTGCTTTTTTGTATTGATCGTAAACAATTTATTACCCCAGATTCTTTAGGAGAAATGTGACAGTCTGACTTGCCTTTTTTTATTTTCCTGACGAGGAAAAGCAATACAAGCAATGGAGAAAAGGGTAGAGGGAGGCACAAATATACTACTGCAGGTGGGCCCCCATATCCACTGATTCGCTATCCACGTTTTCAGTTATCCACGGATCGTGGGGACCCCCCCAGGCTTTTACGTTTTCCCCAGTAAGCTTCATTTCTTCCTTAAAGAAATAGGCCTCTTATTACAGGCAAGTAGAACGAGACTAAGTACTAGGGAGGCTCTGAAAGGTTAACAGAAACCTTGCAGAGCCTCTCTAGGAATTAGTCTCGTTCTATTTGCCTGCAATGGAAGCTGCTTCTCTGTTTGTTTTAAGGAAGAAACAAAGCTTGCTGAAAGAAAAATAAGAGCTGGGGGGCAAGCATGCCTGCCTGCAGGGGAGGCAGGGTGGGGGGCCCCTCAGGAAACCATGGAGGAGGTGTTTGCTCTTATCCACGGTTTCAAGTATCCACGGAGGGGCCTGGAACATATCCCCAGCGGATATGGGGGCCCACCTCTTGGATAGTACAAACTGAAATAGAATTTCAGAAAGGAAAATAAGTGTACAGTTGTTGTTTTCTTTATGGTTAGGTAGGTAGAGAGAACCAAGGATAAAATGTGTTCTCAGAAACATTTGATTCTGCTGCTCTTAGGGCTAAGATGCATCATAAACTAGTCAAATCTAATTCATTGCCTTCACGCATCTGGCAATGCATGTTGGGCCAAAAACCCTAAACCAGACAGATGCTGATGGGGTATAAAACGGTGGCAAGTACTAAGAAACGGATGAGGTCATAACAGAAAACACACTGCAAGCGTCAACTCAGTGTGCTGCATCTGCGAACATGATACTCTTAGTAGTGGTTGGTGTTATTAGGCAGGAGGCTAAAACAAACAAATATATAATCATGTTCTTAAATCGGTCTACTTCCATATTCAGTGTTCTATGTGACGTTCTAGTGGCCCGGCTTCAGAGAAGATACTGTAGATATGAAAAAGACAGAGAAAATGGCAATGCTCATTGCCACAAGCTGTGATCATGGCCACTTTGAATTTTGTAAAGAAGAATAAAGACATTCAGGGAGGATGTTTATAAATAGCTATTAACAGCAATAGCTAAAAATGGAACCTCCCTATTCAGATGTGGTTTAATAGATCCTGGGGACAAACTATAGATGGTGACTGTTGCCATCATCTGTGCTTATGAATATCCTGCGGGCATCTGGCTGGTCTCTCCTGGAGAAGAAAAATTACATTAAATTAAACTTTTGCACTGATGCAACAAGTCAGTTCTTATATTTGAATGTGACATAATCTCAACATTAATTTCCTACCTCCTAATTCACATACTATATGTTCCATTGTGTTTCATGCAACGAGGAAGAGCAAACAAGATGAATTGCATCAATTCACGTCACCTTAAAACACACACATCCTCTTCTCATATTAACTTTACAGCAGAGGAGAGATGCTGTAGCATGTCTTCTTTCTATACCACAAGCCCCAATTTCCAGTATCAAACGCCCAAGACAATGTGGGAGAACCCTTGGGAAATTATTTAAACCGTTAGCAGGTAGCGTACAAGACGATTATTTCCAATCCCTGCTTTATACGTCAAGTGTGTGTTTCAGAAAATCAGTTGCTGCCTGTTCACCTGCAGCTGTTGCCACAATGACCTCATAGCCCAGTCTGCTAGTTGGGCTTAGAGATGGAGGAAACAGGGATCAAGAGCACTTTTCCCTCCTCTCTTTCCTCCGTGTCTAAGTGCTGAGGCATTTCCACAAGGCAGTACATGAGGCAGAAGTGAGCCAGGATGGTGTAGTGGTTTGAGAGTCGGACTTAGACCTGGAAGATCCAGGTTCAAATCCCTGCTTAGCCACGAAGCTTCCTGGGTGACCTTGGGCCAGTCACTATCTCTCAGCCCCACCTACCTCACAGGGTTGTTGTGAGGACAAAAAGGAGGGGAGGAAATATGTACACCACTCTGAGCTCCTTGGAGGAAGGGCGGTATAAAAATGTGAAAAAAAAGTATCTAGGAGTGTTAGAGCCCTATACTATCCAAACTTGTACTGACAGAATTCACGTTCTGTCAGAGCAAGGCCTGGGCCACTGGTGTGGCAACCACAGTCAAGGAGATGCATAGGTGATCAGGCAGTTTATGAGGAAAGTAAAAAAGATGTTTACTTACCTCTTGCTGGCCATCTGTCTGCCCCCCCAATAGCTTGCAGCGCATGCTCCACCAGTGTGATGGCATGGCAGAAGATGGGGGGGGGGTAGAATATGGCTGTAAATCTACCCTCATTTTGATATCACAAGGAAGCAAACCAGCAAATGCATCCTTAATAACAACTGAGAGCAATTCCTAAAAGCCAGCAAGCTGGGATTTGATATCAAATGCAATTCGTAGCTGAAGTAACCGCTAGGCTAAGCTGGCCTATCAGCCCATCTACAGATCAACCGAATCTGGAACAACAAAATACAGTGAGCTCGCAGTCTAAAGATTGTGAAGAATCTACAATTAACCTGGAGCCTCAAGAGAAAGGGCCTGACCTTCACGTTCATGCGGTACAGGCGATGATTCATCATCCCAGTTCTGAATCTCCTTTGGTATTGCCAACCTCGTTGGACCCAGGACCACCTAAAGTGCCTCAGGGGCAGATCATCTCGGCATGTACATCCTTTGCCCCTTTGGAAATTGTAAATCTTGCACAAGAAGATAATTGACTTGGTAACCCGCCTCGGAATCATGCATCCTCTGTCCAGCCACTGAGAATTCTCACATGGAACATAGCAGGCTGGGGTCGAAAGAAAAATGATAAGGAACTCACGGATTATCTTAAGACCTTTGATATTATAGCACTCCAAGAAACCTGGATGAGGGATCAAATATACCTCCAGGGGTTTCATGCGTACTGTAGCCCAGCTTCGAAAACCAATGCCAAGGGGCGTCCATCTGCGGGTTTAGTCACGTTTGTGGCAAAGTGCTTTAAGTCAAGGCAACTGGAGCTAATATCGGGCTGTTGTAAAGTACAAGCCACCTTAGTGTCTGTGTGTGACATGAAATTAATTTGTGTCAATGTTTATATACCACCCTCCCTTAATACTTCTCAGCGGACTTTATATTGGGATAATCTCCAGTCCTGTGTGGAGGCCTTGGAAATCTCTTATCCTGGGGCTGAAGTTATTATTATGGGTGACATGAATGCCAGAGTTGCTAATTCAAAGCATGTTTTTTACAAGGCTTTGGAAGTTGACGAAGAGTCGTCCCTTCCCCCAATCTGTTTGTTAAATCGACAGTCTAAGGACCGCCATTCTAATGCAGCTGGAATAAATTTAGCCAGATTTTGTGCCAGCCTTAACAAGGTTTGGCTGAATGGCTTAAATGATTTCCCAAAATCGGGGGAGTTCACTTATATCTCTGCCTTGGGTGCGAGTGTTGTGGATTATGTCTTGACTTCGATAATGATGAAGTCCCATGTGTTGGACTTCCAGATTGGGGATAATATAAGCAGTGATCATCTCCCACTGATTTTGACTCTTGACCTACATGCTTCAGCAGTGGGTCTTCCAGTAATGCCCCCGCCATCGGCGGAATATAGTTATAAAATTCGATGGGACAGTGGGGCAAATGCAAAATTTCACCAGTTTATCAGGGAAGATCACTGCACAGAACCTTTGTCTGACATATTATGGGGAGAGGAGGCTACAGTAATTAGCTCCTATGAAATTCTTGTAGATCGGCTTTCAAAGGAGCTAGGACGTAAAATGGTTTTGCTGGGCAATGGGGGCATGGAACCTAAAAAGGTCTGGTTTGATCAACAGTGCAAGGATCTGAAGATCCAAATCCGCGAGGCCTACCGTGACTTTAGAAACTCTAATGACCCCAGACATTTAAACAAATACGCAGATCTTAAGAAAGGGTTAGGTCAATTACTGCACGATAAGAAACAAAAATTCTACCAAATGCAATGGGGGAAGCTACTACAGGCCATATCATCCAAGAATAGTAGGATGTTTTGGAACATTGTCTCAGGTGCATCAAATTCTGAGGGAAGTGATAGGGTGGTAATTCCCTCCTCTGCCTGGGTTCAACATTTTGAGGGGATCTTCTTGGATAAATCCTACCAGCCTGAAGTGTGTTTAGACACACTAATTTCTGAGCCTCCTGTCTGGCCACTGGTGGCCCCAGAAGAGATAAGACAGCTAATTGGTCATCTAAAATCTGGGAAGGCCCCTGGACTGGATGCAATACCCCCTGAATTTCTTAAGAGCGAGCCAGAATGGTGGGCTCAGTTGTTAGCCCCTCTCTTCACAAAGATCAATGAAATTGGATGTGTCCCCCAAGACTGGCGCTCCTCGGTTATTGTTCCTATCTTCAAAAAGGGTGATGCTGACTCCCCAGCTAATTACAGACCTATCAGCCTTTTGTCAGTTGTGGGTAAGATCTATGCAAGGTATCTGTACAGCAAGCTTTTGGCCTGGGTAGACTTGAATAGTATACTTGGACCAGAACAAGCAGGATTCCGGCAAGGCAGATCTACTGTTGACAACTGTCTTATTCTCTCCCACATAATTGACAAACAAGTCAGGGTATCCAGAGCAAGATTATATGTGGCTTTTATTGATTTAAAAGGGGCTTTTGATTCAGTAGACAGAGAACTGTTATGGAACAAGCTTAGTTCACAAGGAATAGAAAAAAGACTCCTGCTATTGATTAGATCCCTCTATACCAACAACTCCTGCAAAGTGCGGTGCCCGCGAACTGGGGCCCTATCCCAGTCCATATCTGTTAATAAAGGAGTGAAGCAGGGATGCATTTTGGCCCCCCTATTGTTCAATTTATTTTTGAATGATCTTGCCCTGGCCCTGGAGGATGTAAACAGTCACTGTCCATGTTTGGGCAACTGTCAGGTACCGCTGCTTTTGTATGCGGACGATATGATTCTCCTTTCACGTACTCGTGTGGGTCTCCTGAGGCTACTTAATAGATGTGCTGAATACCTAACAGCCAACAAACTGAACATTAACTATGCCAAATCTAAAATTATGATTTTTGCAAATAGATACAAAATCTATAACTGGACCTGCAAGGGCAACAGTATTGAACAAGTCCGCCAGTTTAAATACTTGGGCATCACATTCCATTACAGGCACTCTTGGGCTTTTCATCGCCGCTCCATTTCTAATTTGGCCAAACTCTCATCTTCAGGAGTTGCGAGATTTTATTTTACTCTGGGCAACAGATATGTCCCGGCTGCTCTGGAAGCCTATAAGGCCAAAGTTGTCTCTCAAGCTTTATATGGTGTCCCGATCTGGTTCAAGGATTCAGACCTTGCCACGGAACGTATCCAATCTAATTTCCTCAGGAAAATTTTGGGTATGCCACGTTGTGTTCCGTACTCAGCTCTGTGCCTTGAAACCGGTCTTATAAGGCTGAATACATTGGCGTGGCTAAGATTTGCCAAATTCTGGCTGGGCATTCTTTTTAAAGCAACAAGTGATAGCCTGATTTACCACCTACTATCAGACACATCTTTGCCTTGTGGGGTTTCTACTCTGCTTACAAAGCTAAAATCGATGGGGCTTGACAGTGAGATGCTAGGCATGATGGGGTTAGCTGCAGCATTTAGAACTATTAAGGAGAGAACTCTCGACATCGAGCACCAAGAGTTAATCAGTGCAGCTGATACAACGTGTTCTCCATTGCATCTCCATCTGCCTATAAAGTTTGGGAAGCTGTCAACTTATCTATATCAGTTGCATAACCCACAGCTAAGAAGGGCTTTTATGCTGGCAAGGTGTAACGCTCTCCCTTCTGCCCTTTTATGGGGGCGGTACAAAGGAATACCTGTTTCAGCAAGGCTCTGTTCATGTGGCATGAAGTGTGTGGAGACATCTGAGCATATCTTTTTATCATGCTCTCTGCACGAGTCTTTCCGTCAGAAACACCTTAATTCGATACTGACGTGTTTTCAGGGCTGGATTGAGGCGGATATTCTCCGAGCCCTTCTGTCAACAGAAGATGATGGGAGACTTGATGATGTTGCAACTTTTGCTTCTGTGGTGGTGGCTACTCGGGAAATGAGTTTTGATGTATAGATTAATCGTGGGACAGTTTGGGGAGAAATTCTCTGCAAGATTGGTTGTTGTCATTGGATCTGTTGGGGGATTTTTTGGGTTGTTTGTTTATGTTTGTCTGTTTGATGTGTTTATGCCAATAAAGGTATCTATCTATCTATCTATCTATCCTAAAAGCAACTGTCTTAAGGAACTTTTTAGGAAATGATGCAATAAATAGTTTAATAGTTCTTTTTATAAAAGCTTGTTTTATGTGGTGCATGGTTTTTATTTATAACAGGTATGAGTTGCTTGCTCCATTTGAAATGCATTGATCTTTATGTCTTGATTTAATTCTGCTTATTGCTTTCTGTATTTTTATCACAACAGGATCTAAGCACGTATATTAAATATTTAATGCAAATTTGTCCAATAAGCAGAGCTCCATCTAAGAAATTTCTTAAAATAAATAGAGTAAACAGCTTTCATGGCTTAAAAGAATACTTAAGTTTTATTGAACTACAAAAATTGAAACAAGAACCCCCAATCCTAAGCGCATTACAGGGAAACGAATCTTATTGAAATAACTGTGACCTACTTCTAAGTAATGCTTTCAGATCATCCAGTAAATATAATAATTAACATATTGTCCATGGGAAATGAGCCTTTGAGCTGAAGCTGACATTACATTTTAAAGGATTTTCTGTTTGATTTTCCATGTATGAATTAATGTCTGAAGTAGAGACATACCGTTGATTGTAGCAGCCACTTCCAGGATAAGAACAGATGTAGTTTGCATTTATTGACCTTACAACCCCCAATAAATATGAAAGATAAGTGATTGGGTAATGGGCTACATTTATTGATTAATCCAATGCTTCGCAACCAATCAGCAGTGGGACCTGGCTCAGACTCCACCCCCTTTTAGTTTGGGCTTCTAACCTAGATGAGGCCAACCAATTGCCTATTTCCTTATAAGACGTTTCCACCCTGCCTCCAAGCTGTGGACCATCAATTGACAGTTTATCAACGCCAACCTTGAGGGGTTGAGTAAGCTCCACTGCACCACCTTTCCAGGCCAGAAAGCATTTGAGGTTGGCTTTGCAATCCAAGTCTGAGGGATTATCCCAGACAGTGTCCCTGAACCAGACAGCATGGTCTCCCCCCCCCCCCCGACTTAACTTTTGTTCCAGTTTAACCAGCGGCGCAGCGAGAACGGGAGGCCCCAGAATGGAAAAGGGATTCAAATCCCCTTTGAATTCCTCTTTTGGAGGGGATTGAATCCCTTTTCCGTTCTGGGGCCTCCCGTTCTCGCTGCGCTGCTGGTTAAACCGGCACAAAAGTTAAGTTGGATTGCGCTTTTAGGTGGTTTGAAAAATGGGTTTAGTATTCCAAAGAAAGCATTTTTTTTCTGCTCTTCAAAGTTCCACCATTATATATAAAATTGTAACCTGGAAAACATTTTGATGCTGTAGTAATGTTTTGTTCCTAAGAAACCGATTTAATTGGAGCATCTTCTATATAACGCAATGAAGACAAGGAACATCTTTTGAAGCAGTTATATGTACCTGTTTGATATTCTTTCATGCTGTTTTAAATTAGAAGGAATCTGATGATTCTAAGAGCAATGGGCTAATAACTAAGATCAGATATACAGCACAATCCTGTGTAACTTTGCACCTGTGTAAGGGTAGATGCACCGGTGTAAGTGCACTAGGTTATGCCAGTGTAAGTGCACTTACACCAGTGCATCTGCTGTTACACTGGTGCAAAGTTACACAGGATTGCGCTGATAGGGAAGATGTATGGTGCTGAGTGGTTTCTCCCCATTCTCTTATGCTAAGAGACTTAACACTGTGGTTAGAATCTACAGGTTAGAATCTACCTGCAGCTTTGCCGTCTATTCATTCTGGATCTGAGATTCCAAGCAAACCATGGCCACTGTAACTAACTGAATGCTTGGATGTGTGAAGTTGGCAGGAATCCACAAGCAACTGTGCAGAGACCCACCAAATTGATTTTATTCATTGATCTTTATTAAGCCAGAAAACGGGCCAAATCTCTAGAGCAGAAAGGTTTTAACTGTACATTTGGAGCAGGAAGAACAATTTTGGACTCGGTTGGCCTCTTGTAAATGAGGTTTTAACCTGACAGGGATCATACTGGACAATCAGTATCCCTGTGAAAAATGGTGCTTCTCAAAATGCCAAATGACCCTGCACTGTGTTTGCAATAATGAATGCAAAGTACATGAAAGCTTTGCTCTCCTTCAAGGTCACAGAGTGAAAACACCAATTACTCATTTAAATCTTATTTCTGATGAGCACGATTAGAGATTAAAAAATAAATCAAGAGCTTTTTTTCTTTCTTTTTTTCCTTAAAGAAAAAACGGTCTGAATTTACATAACCTTGCACGTCAGGAGAAAATCTCCATTACTTGTATAGCTGCTGTCCGTTATTTTTCTACGTATGAATTAGTTGCAGAATGTTACTCTGTTGCAATTAACCTTATAAATTCACATTTCTTTAGAAATATTTTATAAGGTCAGCAGAACAATGGCAAGACATTTTGATTTAGGGGAGGGGTATGCTGTTAGGTGTGTTTGTTTTGAGTTTGTTATTGTTATTAAGAATATTTTTATATTTATATATATACCGCTTTTCAACAGAATAGCTCACATAACAGTTTACATTAATAAATAAATAAATGGTTCCCTGTTCCCAAAGAGCTTGCAGTCTTTTAAAAAAAGGTGCAAAAGAAACACCACCAACAGCCACTGGAAAAGACACCATGCTGGGGTGAAGAGGGACAGTTGCTCTTTCCCTGCTAAATTTAAGAAGACACCACGTTGGGTAGCTTGGGTTTGGTGAGTAGGAGGGGCAGGTTTCAGACTTGATTGTTTTCAATTTTCCATATTACTTAAATCTTAAGCCGCATCTCCAGTGAGTTTTGGTCTCCCCAAACTCCTGAAAATCCTCTAAATACTCCTCCAATTTTTCTACCTGCAAGTGGGGCAACTGAGTTAGGGGGTGGTTTTAGTAAGGATTACATGAGGATGGTATTTATGAAGCATTCTGAACATTCAAAAGCACTGTATAAATAGTGTTCAAAATGCTTCGTATATCTTATCCTAATGTTATCCTTACTCTATTTAAAGTAAATAATCTCCATATTTGTAGAGGAGAGAGAGATAGAGAGAGAGAGGAGGCTTTCCTACAACCATTATAGTAGTAAGTTCATCGCAGAACCTACCAGTAGATTCAAACTGAGGAACTATTGATTTATAGTACAATCCTATACATATCTATGCAGATGTAAGCCCTACTGAGTTTAATGGGATTTACTCCTAGGTTAGCATGTATAGGGTTGCAGCCTTAGCCACTTTGCTACATTAGTTCTATGTACTTGCATACATTCTGTAAATACTTATAGGGATTTTTCCTAAACATTGGGAATTTAGCATAACACTGTTTAAAATTGGGAAATTAGCAAAACACTGTTTAAAAGAAAGGGGAGAATAGTCACCATGTCAAAAGTAACATCAAAAATCGTTGGATGCAACACCAGAAACTGGACAAGTTGATCAGATTAGAAGAATGGGCTGAATTCAACATTATTTCCAAAATAATAGGCACAGAAGAAATGCAATTAACTCATGTTATATTCCAAACTACCATTTTAATGGGCTCTCTGAGGCTTAAATCCTATACACACTTGTGTGAGGTAAGCCCCAATGCACACAGTGAACAAACATGTATAGGATTGTGCTGTAAGTAATATCTTTATCCTGAATTTGTAGCTTTCGCAGCAGCATTTGACAGAATTATCTGTAAAAGGTTATGGTTACTGAAAGTTCAGTATACATAGATTGGAGATTGTTTACTCATTTTGAATTTTTTTATTCAGATATACCATTGAGAGTGGGTCTGAATGAGCAGCTGGCAGGACTAATGGGGGGAGCACCACAGTCACTTAAAGGGCTTCCTCCTTTTCAATCTATATGTAAATGATACAATTTGGGAGTTTAAACAATCCACATATTTTCCTACCTCTGTGTTGCCCCATAAAATATCACTTCTGTTCTATGCAGATAACTTTGTTCTATTCTCATCCATTCAAGTTGGGTGAGACATTTGCTGAGGATCTAGTTACATGTGTGCTTAATCACAGAACTTGCCATGATTGGGGCTAAGATCTAATTATACAGCAATATCTTGACTTTCATCCACTTGACTTTTATCGCTTTGCTCTTTCAGCCGTTTTCAATTACACCCACATCTCAAGTTTTGTCCATGTGCTTTCCTCTCTCATCCAATTTCATTCAACCTTCCATGATGTTAATCAACGTCTTATGTTTATTTTTCTTTTATTTGTTTGTTTAGGTTTTGCACGCATTTGCATGTGTTTTGTAGTTCGTTATTTACGTTTTTCACCAGCTAAAATAAATTTGCAAGCTAAATAAATTTGCAAACTATGCTTTGACATTTATCAGTAGTGGCACCAACCTTATGGAATTCCCTACCCTTTGACTTACAAACTGCTCCCTCCTTGGACACTTTCCGGCGAGGCCTAAAAACCTTCTTGTTCAAAGAAGCCTTCTGAGCCCTTGCCTTTTTTAACATCTCGCTGGTACAGATGGGGGTGCTGCTGTTTTTATGCTCCTGTTTTAATTGTAGCAATAATATTTTTAATCGATTTTAGATACTGTTTTTATTAATTTTCATTAATTGTTTTTTACCTGTTTTAAAATGTGATTATTTTTTTTATTGTATTGTATTTTCTTTTTGTAAGCCGCCTTGGGTCCCTTCGGGGAGAAAGGCGGGATAAAAATACTGTAAATAAAATAAATAAATAAATCCATTTTTGACTTTGGTCCCTAACCAGACAAAAGTGCAAAGTATTGCTCTAAATAGGAATGAGGGTGGGTAAAGGGACAAAACCATGGGGTAGGGAAGCTTTTGGCCCATTCCTATCAGTGCCTAAATGTTCCGGTGGCATTAGGTGCATGCCGGCTGACACAAAAGGCGACATGCTGGAGTGCGTGGCCAGGTATGTGCACCAGTGGTCACCAGACACCCACTGGCACAGGTAGTGTGTGGAGGGGGAGAGAGGGAGGCAGGGGTTGTGGAATGGGGCAATGATGACTTCAGTGTAATCGTAAGATTCTGTAGATCTAAATTGGGTACCATGATGTATGTCCTGAGAGTAAGTTGAGGAAAATTGCTTCCGCAATTGACATATGGGGCAAAGATTTGAGGTTTGACTCAAATAAACCTTTGCGAATTTCCCCAAGATATGTTCCTTAGAGCCTTACTGGGGTTGCCACCTTCTGCCCCTGAAATCATGGGGATAAGATCTGTACTATTTCATATCTTTGTGGCTGTGTTCCAATGTTTATACTCTTTATTATGAAGAAAGACAGGATTCCCAAGAAATGTTTTTTGGAACAATTGAAATTCCACCCGAGTATCTAACTGCAAACAGCAAATTTGACATTAGACTTAATAACTTGCATTCTTAGGGAATGAACTGTTGATCAGGCTTGTTAGTATCTTAAAAATAAATTGCGGGATGTATACTCTCCATGAGATCTAGAGGCAATTTAGAATTCATCCTTCTCCCCATATTTGCATCTTCTAAAAGTATTCCATGGTTCTGAGAATGGTTTCTATGAGTCGGCAATCACCTCTGTATTTGCCGACCTCTGGTGCTCTCATAGATGTGTCAATTTTCACTACATTGTTCTTCATACCCTGAAGTGTGAAATTGATTTTGAACCTGGTAAGGGATGTGTCCAGTGCCAATGATGAAGTAAAAATAATATTTCTACTGCCTAACCAAGATATATGTGTGACAGAGTAGCCAGATTTGTGGTGGCTGCCCCAAAGCTTACGACAACATTTGCTGAGCTTCACCTGGTGAAAAGTAAAGATTTTGTACAATACACATAACCCACTTTTCATCGTCCATTCTTAAAGTTCGGAGGGGAAGTACACTGATTCTAATTTTCTGAATTTTATAGACGCTATCCATAGTGCTTTCTGAATAATTGCCGAGAATATTTTATGTTATTTTTTATTGATAATTGTTGTAATGGCCATCATGGTTGGAACAATGAATAAAGGCTTGTATAAGGATAAGTATTTTGGCATTTTGGTAGAGTGGGGGGAGGCAGAATGTGGCCCCTTGTCTTGACACTGGAGTCACTCCTACTCCCGATGGCAGACCTTTTAATCCCTTCATATAAACAGGTGACATTTGAAACCCAGCACTTTACCAGTCTAAACAAACACAAGCAACAATACCATGTCAACCAGGAATTCTTTTGTTAGCATTCAGCCATTTACAGAGTGATACTTCCACACTCTGTTCTTGACAAATGCAGGTCATTCTCGAATCTCAATGAAGCCTCTAAAATCAAATGAAGTTTATCGGTCTCCCAGCACTTATATACCCATAGATTCTGGTTTTGCTGGTGCTTTGCAAATGGGCAGAAAAGCTTTCAGTCTATAAAATATGTGTTGTACCCTCTCAATAGGATTCCTGTTTTGACAGCATTCTAATGATATATGGTTTAAAAGTTAATTGAAGTCTTTCTTAGACCTGTAAGTTCAATATAATAGAACGCTTGTGCTGAAATCAGCAGTAGTGCACATTCATAATTTGCTCATTTTTTAAAGCTTGCATCATTGCCTAGATTACTTGAAACTGGCATTCCATCTCTCTGTATGTGCGTCTTTCCAATAAATATACCTTCTCAGGAATGGAACTCTAGAAGGGGCTCAGGGAAGAGACTTGTGCATGCACCAATAGTTGTAGCTGCTTGGTATCTGAGGAGGCATGATTGTGGTCCAACTAACCCTCTCCAGGCCCTAGCTAGAGGCAACATTAAGGGAGGGATGCTAAGAGTTAAGCATGTCAGATTATCTTTACTAGGAAAGCTAATTGCTCACCCTTCAATCCTTTTTCTCCTCCCATTGTGTCACTTGCACCTGGCCTTCTTTAAAGGTACCTTTTCCATTTGAATCTGATATTTATGAAAGTTAAAAGGAGGAGAATTGATTAACCTTTTGTTGGTTCATCACGGAAGTTTATACTCTTGATCTCCTTTGATATACCCTAACACAGCTCTCTCTTTTCCTTTATCTGCAGTTAATCAATGCTGATGTATTCATTTGGCCCTTTAGATCTGTCCTTCCTTGAATTGAGAACTGCATATTATTTGTGTCCTGGCTTTCTGAAAACAATTTGCTTAGATTTGAATCTGTCAGGATCTCATTGATTGGTTTTGAGTGAATCAGACTGTTGTTGTTTACTGACCCTGTCCTGTCCCACGTATGTACCTCATCTCTATCAAAAGAATCTGCTCTTTTGTATTTAAGACCGCCATCATATTCCTGTGTACAGCCCTTTAAATCTCCTAAACCTGTGTCCTTGCTACCCATTTTGATCCGCACGGCAGCAAGAACTGTGAGGACACCTAAGAGCTTCTTGAGTCCCTTCTGAACTAACACGGCTACAATTTCATTTAATCTATTCCACTTATAATTGTCCAAGGCCTTTGGAATATGTGGAATGGATGGGAACTTAACATATTTTTCAGATCAGAATTTACTTGCAAATTCAACAAGAAACCTAAAAACCTTTGTATTAACCCCAGCAAGTTTAACTTGGAATGTGCTGAGTGAGCCAGTATGGAAACCACTTTGGCTGCAATTACAGTTGCTGGTGTGTCTCTTTACTAGAGCTACCATATATAGCAAGCAAGGGGAACATCTTTCTCTTCTGTCATCTCCCTAAACACAGTGGGGTCCTCTGCAGCTCTTCGTATTCATCCTGTGGTATGAAGGGATACGGATGAATTCATATCTCATGTTGGAATAGGACATATTTCATAGGCAGGTTACACAGATACTTGAACTGGGCAATAGGCTTCCTCTTTCCCTCATCACAGCATCACTTCTGTTCCAGCAGTGGTGTGACTCCTCCCCGGTCTTTCCTTCACAATTTGGTTGCTGAGATCAAGATTTGGATGACAGCTACAAAGAACTGAAGTGTTCATTGTAGTTTGTATTAAAGAAGAACTCACATTGTACTACCGATTTCACTTCCTTCAGCCATCAAGGCAGGATCAGGAACACCTGGAGATCTGTCGTTCCATAGGTAGTAATTTCTTCCAGAAACAAGAACATATAGACGGTGGAAAACATTTAAAAGCAAGCAAATGCAAGATCTGCCTATTAGTTATATGTGAATTTCCATTATGGAAGGGGGAAAAAAAAGAAGTGATAGTCCTGCTATCAGAAGCTACCATGGCATGAATGTTCATCAGGAACTGTGACTGGGATACGTGTAGCACTGTCGGAATGTGAAATGGTTCCTCTTCCCAAATCTCAAGTGTGCCTTCTTTTGTTTCTGGTAGTAGTGGTTTCCACTCAGTTTCTCCCACTCTCTCACTGGTGGCATTTTGGGTGCCTTGGTG
Source organism: Plestiodon gilberti rubricaudatus (assembly GCA_026170595.1). Classification (NCBI taxonomy): domain Eukaryota; kingdom Metazoa; phylum Chordata; class Lepidosauria; order Squamata; family Scincidae; genus Plestiodon; species Plestiodon gilberti. The sequence goes on along the minus strand of JANXHW010000001.1, from coordinate 249,206,902 downwards.
GCACTATTAAGAGTTTCTTTGACTTTATATAATCCCAGCCACTTATAAACATGACGGCCTCATGATGCTGCCCAGCCAATTGCATTTGGCTAATTGACAATATCATCAAGGGGAAAATAAGCCATTTCAGGATGAGGGGCAATGTGATTCTGGAAGCATTACATATTGCACTTAAAAGGATTGAATAGGTTTTGTTCTCAGCTGCATTATCAGATAGACTACTGTATATAGAGTTCTGACTGATGGCGCAATCCTGGGTAAACATAGAGCGGCATTACAGCGCGTTTGTGACTCCCAGAGAGTAAGGGCTGCCAGGGCAAAGGCTAGCAGCCCTCGCTCTGCTGGGGGACTGTCTCTGCACCCACCAGACCGGGTAAGCCCTGTACCGGCCGGTGCAGGGGCGAAGGGAGAGTGGACCGGGTGGTGAGGGAGGGCGGCCATTGGCCACACCAGGCGGGGGAACGGCAGGGATATCAGCGGCGAGATCTGTCGATATCCAAAGCCCTCTCCCAGCCAGGTTTGCCCTAACACAGAGGGCTCGAATGTACGCCAGCTCCAGAGCTGGCATACATTCGAGTAGGCCCATGGGGCCTCAGGCCGCTCGCATCGAGGGAAGGGGACGATCGTCCCCTTCCCTTGAGGTGCACTCAGGCTGCCTCAGGGTAGCCAGTGACCTGAATATGATGGCCGGCCACCATATCTTACACAGGATTAGGTTGTAAATGAGTGAACGTTTTCACCCTTTTTGCACCAGCGCTGAAAAAAATTGCCAAGGGGGAACTTTTCACTCTTTGTGTAAAGCGACCCCCTCCTCCATCTCAACTCAGTCCTGTTAAAAAAACCAACAGCAACCTAGCACAGTCACTGAAAAGCTAAGTCCCTTTATTTTTTAAAAAAACCAGAAACTCATTTGAAGTTCATAACTTTCTTTTTCAGGATTTCTGTACAATTGGGTTGGCAACACTGTATGTCTTTAACAGCCAAAGCTACCTAGAGCTGTAGTTGTTGCTATTAGCAGCAGGCATCCTGCTCTCATACCAGCTACTGGTTTTATTCCTTTGTTTTTCACGTTGGATAGTGCCATTCTTTTGGCTGTTTAATGGCAACTTGCCTACAGAACTCCACAGGGGGACTGATCCCCAAACACTTCTCTAGCCCTGTGCAGAGAAATCTGAGAGCTTTTCTCCCTGAGTTCCCAGCAGGAGCTTCCTGCTTGCTTTGTATGTTCCAGCCAACACACGCGTACTTAGGCCCTAACTCCATTGCTAGGAGCCAGTCTAATGAGCTGTCACACTGAGAAGTTAATGGCAAAGCAGCCTTACGTCCTTTGCCTGCTTGTGTGATCCCACCTTTACAGTCCACATAATTTTGCTGACCTTAGAGACTGACTTTAGTATAAAGATTATCATTTCCGAACTGTATTATATATACCACTATTGTGTTAACTTTCTGTTAATCTTTGTGCTTTCCTGTGTAAGTTATCACTGGCTACAAATAACCTACTGTACTTCTACAGAGACCTCATCAAATGATGCTATACAGTACATGGCCTGCCATTTTTCAAGTGACCCTAACATCTTACAATGTTGCTAGTTTCAAGGCAAGGAACGACATTGTATAAATGCTTATTGTTTTCCCCAAGGACCTATTTTCATGTAACACTTAGCAGCATGGGAGTATTTGCAGGCTGGATCCTTCCAATGCCTCTGAAAGCCAGTGATCATGTGGAAGGAGTACCTGCCCCAACTCCTTATCACTTCAGCTTTGCCTAGGCTCCCAAGGGTGCACTGCGGTTGCCCAACAGGGTTCCTGCCATTATCGTCACTAGGGGGGCGCGTCACCCTGGAGCGGGGGCACGCGCATCACCCCTGCCCTAGGGTGGCACTTATCCCCTGCTGCTGCAGAGCGTCCGCCCTGTCTGGCAGTCCGGGGCCTTCTGAGAAGGCCCACTGTGTCGACGCATCATTTATTAGCTTTTTTGCGCATGCACAGACCATTTCTGAGGGCAAGGGCTGCCCTTTTGCCCTCAAACGGTCTGCGCATGCGCGAAAAAGCTAATAAATGACGCGTCGACGCATTGGGCCTTCTCAGAAGACCCCGGACTGCTGGACGGAGCGAACGCTCCAAGGCCTTCTTCTGTCACGTTGTTGACCAGAAGTGCCGGAGGCCAGAAGCCCATTGAACAGACGCAGTGCACCCTTGGGAGCGGTTCGGGTCTGCTCTAGGATGAAGCCAGGGTCCATTCCAGGACGATGGTAAGGCTAGCTTTGCCCTTCCCTGAAACTGTAGTGCTGCTGAAATATCAGCTGGAGAGGGATACCATATGCTCCACCACCTTCAGAGGTCCAATTAGTGGCGAAATATGAGATGGCCTTCTCTGTGGCAGCTCCCGAGATATGGAACCCAGGGAGACCCTTTTGACTCCCAGTCTACCTGCCTTTCATTGTCTACTCAAGACCTGGCTATTCATGCAGTCTTTTTACTAGTGACTTACAGCACAATCCTATACACGTCAACTCAGAAGTAAGACCCATTAAATTCTATGTTACTTATTCCCAGAGAAACCCTTGAGTTTGTTTCTTAGTTGGCTCTCAGTTTGTTGGTTTAGTTTTTCTGTTATCTATAATTTTGTTTTCCTTTTGGTTTTTTGCTTACAGTGAACCCTCGATTTAACAGATGTTGATTTTACAGACTTTGGAGACACGGACATTTTCTGCTTCATTAAAAACTAGTCATATATGTTTTGCTCGTGTGCATCTCCTTTGACTTAAATGGATTCGGATTTAATGGGCTTTTAGCATTAACGGTCACTCTTTCCCCCTAGTAGTCCATTAAATTGAGAGTTCACTGTACATTAGATTTATTCTTGTGAGGCACCATGTGCATTTATTTGTTTCAAAAGGTGGGATATACATTCCTTTAATAAATAAGCACTGGATGTGGGGAGGTGCCATGGCATAAACTCTTTCCCTGTTATCAGCAGCTTCAAATGTTACCAAGTGATGTTGAAGAGTTACAATGCAGTGGAATTGCAGCTCCAATTCTATTAAAAAGAATATGGAAAAGAGTTCCTAGAACTTACCTATGTCTTCCAATGCAGGTTGATTACCCCCTTATTCAGGCATCTGAAATCCAGACGATTCTGAAATCCAGACATTTTGGGGGCTATGACTTAAAAAAACCTTATACCAGCCCTAGTTTCGTATCACAAATTATGATCTGGTTGCTTATGGTTTTGGCTTTTCTTATTTAAATCTTATTCTGTTCCTTTGCTATATAGCAATATTAGCACTTTCAGCATGACAGATGAAAGTTAGTTTCCAGTTGCGTAGATATTTTCATAGTGAGATAAAATCTGATGTGACTATGATCTTATTGTGGCTTTGCCTTCATACTTTGATGTAGCATTTTCTTTCACTATAGATACATGATTTGAGCTCTCTTTTTATTTCTTTCCTTTTGGTGGAGTAGCAGCTTCTCTAATTCATGATCTATTGAACTAAATAGCCATGCATTAACCTAGGAAAGTGTTCTACCTTTCTTAGAGACCACCACAAAAATACTGACAAGATTGAAACACATATTTAAAATTACCAGATGCCTAATTAGATGTCTAACAATGCAATCTGTCTAGCTTCACGCGGCCGACCTAAAGGGCTGGGTCCACTGTATCCTAGGCCCATTGTGGCTCACCTCAGGAGAAGGGGACGTTCATCCCCTTCCCCTGGTGTAAGTGGCATGGGCAGCAATGGGCCTCCTCGAATGCACGCCAGCTCTGAAGCTGGCGCACAACCAGGGAGGCTGTGTGAGACCGGCCCGGGCTGCGATGGGGCATAGGATCGATATCCATAGGATCGTAACCCAGCGCCAATATTCCCGCCCCCTCTCAGTCCAGGCCAACCAATGGCCCCCTCCCTCATCACCCCTGCCCGCTCTCCCCCCGCCCTCCCCCTGCATCGACTGGCACAGCACTCACCTGCGGCGGCCATTGCGGGTCCAGGACGGCAGCAGAGTGAGCGGCGCAGGCCTTCACACTGGCACCGCTTACTTTCCCGGTGCCGAAAATGTGCTTTACAGCACGTTTACGACACCCTAGAGTGGCGGAGTGCTTGCTCTGCTAGCCTATCATTAGGTAGGATTGGGCTGCCCTTATTTCAACAGAGGTGATCTTGAATATGACGTTGATATCTTCAGAGATGATAACCTTGAGACCAGTATGTGATAAGGCTATATGTGCAGTGGCTATTTTAATTAATAAAAGATCAGGAACAAGAACATGATTCTTAGAGGTACAGAAATAAAATAAATAAAATCATGTCTTCAATTTTCAATAATAGGATTATTATAGTATAATAAACAGATGTTTACTTTTGCATAGGGCAGATATAAGTGGGGTTGCCAAAAATCTCCTCCCAGCAGGTCTGATTTACCATTGCAAGTTATCTGACAGCCAGCCAAGTAACAGGTACCACTGAGATCTGACTGCATCAGTTGGTTCTCTGCCATGGAGTTTGCAAAGCCACAGGGGCCTATCTGAAACAGGAAATCAGCAACTTCACCAAGAAGTAGCTGGGCTCACACTGGTCACTGCAGGCAGGCAGGCAGGCTGTAGGCTTCCCTTGGCATTTGCCTAGTATCTGTACGTGTGGGACAGCTGCCCATCTAGAGCAAGGAGAAACCCAGAGATATTAACAAGGAATAGACAGCAGCATCAGTGACACATTTTTTTTCTGGATCGAGATGCATATAGAGTTTGTGGGAGCATCCCCTATCCTGTGGAGAAGGGCTGCAGTAGAACTCTGTGAGAAAGCACTGTTCTGCCCCATGTGGCAATGGTGCAGTCCCAAAAAACAAAAGGGTTCCAGATGAGTGTTTGGCCAACAGTGGCAATGGTTGGAGTACCTGGCATTCACCAAGTGAGAGCAAACACTCTCTGCTACTAGTTGTTACCAAAGGAAGGGATGATTAGGCAATCTAGCAAATTCACATTTGACAATACTGAAGGGTCCGCATCAGTGGTGGTGGGGAGGCATGAGACAGCTATGCAACATCAGTACATTGCGACGTGGGATTCCTTTCCCTCCTTTACTTACCTGCATGATGTGCATTGTCCTTGTTGGATTGGTGTAGTGGAGCTTCCACTTAAGTGTTTGTGTGTGGAGTCCTCCTGGGACAGAGTCTCTAGAATTAGAATTCCGAGAAGACAAGTGTTAATGCAGTATCTTGCCATACATGCTGAGAGGGACAACAGGTTGTTTGTACAAAATGCTCACTTTGTTCGCCAAGTGTGTCCCCTTTGTCTGCCACCTTCTCCATAGTTCCCATCACCAAAGTTCCTGTGTGTGTGCTCTAAGTGTGGTCAGAGAGCTATAGCCCTGAGGAGCATGCTCTGTTATCTCAGTTGTGGTCTCCCTGGTAGGGTTTAAGTACTGGATTAGCTGTGAATTGTAGTCTGTATCCTATGCCCCATTGTAGGAATGTGAGCAGGATGGAGTGAGTGATGGGAGGTGAGATGTTCTGGTGTTTTTTCCTTCCACATTATTCCACATGGGTTTTCCCCATCCTACACCAGCTGTATCTTTAGCAAAGCATTTCTCTGAGGTCAAGAGCATGTTTAGGATATGGTGTATGTCAATTCCTCCTTGTTCATGTCCTGCCCACACCTCTGCTCCAGTTTAGCCTGGCTGCTTGCAAGAGTTGCGCTGGTGTCTGGAGTATGCTGGCATGTTGTTACACTGGCACCCGGGGCTCATCTGCTGGTGGGCCATATGCTGCACTGGCAGAGCTTTCATTGCGCTGGCGTCTGAGGTCATACAGTCTGGTGTGTGCTGCTCAGACTGGCGCAGCGACAGTATAGGATGGGGCTGAAAGAGATAGAAAGGATATCGGTATCATTTTTTAAATTATTGAGTGTATATGTTTGTGAGTTGGACTGTTATATGATGTTGCATTTAGGAATGTATAAAAACAAAAATATATAATCTACAGTGTGTCTAGTGTACATATAGACACATATCCACTGACACTTATATGTTCATGTGGGCCTTCATGCCCAGGTTGAAGAACTGGGAATTTGTTGAGAGTTGTCATCTGTATGAGAATGTTTTTTCAACAGCCAGGAAGTTGTACCAGTTTTACTAGTATCATGTATTATAGTTGTATCCCATCCTGCAGCTGCTCCTTCTTATCAGGAAGTAGAAGGATGGAATGCAAGTTACATAGAATTGACTTATTTTGAGAAATACAAGTGGCATTTTTCTCCCCACATGTCTCTGTGGTCAACACTTTCTTGTATGAAGGGTAGTCGTGTAACTGGGCTTGAGCACACTTAAGTTTGTATTGAATTGTGGCCATAGTAAACGCAGACCCAGGATTCATAGCCAACCATGGAAAAGGTCCCATCTATGCTGAAACAGGCATGGAGTTTGCAGTGAACACACCTCTTGTACCTCCCTAAGCAGTGTACGAAGAATACCATAGCTCATTCCTGGGTATATTGAGTCACAATAAATTGAGTCTTAGCTAATAAATTACTTGAAAATGGTTTTCAAATGTTCATTTGAAAAGTGCTATACAAGTGTCTAATAATACTATACTTATGTCTTTTATTTCAGGAGTTTCAACCCCTTATCCCAAGGGTTTCTTTTTCTTCCACACCATGCACATTTAGTGATTTTTAGGTCATATTTTAGTTATTTCATGTTTCAGTTTTACTGCTAAATAATGATTCTCTATTGTGTATACACATATATCAAAGAAGATTTTTAAGATACATTATTCATGTTCCACATGAAGCACTTGAGTCTTTAATTATACAATAAGCCTTTTGAAAAACATAGTTTATTTGCCCTTCAGCTACGTCTGCTGTATGGAGGCATACAGTGAAAGTAACAACCTTGGAAAGTAGGCTGTAAAATACTCAAGTAGCTGCGGAACCTAGATATATAATTGTGGGTCTGCATGTTTGTTTCTATGGTTTTCAATCATCTGGAACTGGCAGCCCAATTTGGACATTTCCAAGGGTATGTTTCTGCGGCACCAGCCTTATCTCCTTGGAATGGTTTGAGTTACAGCTGTGGTTCTCATAGCTGGTTTGGTTTGTGACTCCTGTGATGCCTCTCAGTCTTCTGGAGAGCTGAAGGCAAAAGTAATTGGATCTGGAAAGGAGGAAAGAAAAACAAGATATGGATGTAAGCACTGGCAAAAACGTTAGTTTTGCCCCATGAAAAATTAAGCATGTGCTAATTTTGTACATGTACAAGACTGGCCCACCCATGAGGCAAAGAGAATCAGAAGCATTGGACAGGCGTAGGTGGCAGAGTTGTGCGTTGGCTACCTCTGCAGCCACTTCCATTTGTCCTTGTGTACTTCTTTGCTTTGCCAATCCATTTTGAAATAAAGAAGCAGAGCAGGGCCAGACAGTGGCGTTCCCAGCCCTCCCGGCGCCTGAGGGGGCGGGGTTGGAGCGCCCTCCCAAGCAGCCGGGCTCGGGGCTGAGCGCCCACTCCGCATGTCCCCGGCCTCCAGAGGCTGCGCTCCGAAGGCTGGGGATAAGCCCTCCTTAAAGCGACTGCCCCGTTCGGTGGTCGAGAGCTTTATGAAGAAGCCGAACGCGTCGCTGGCTTTTATAGGGTTTGCGCATGCGGGGCCACCGTTGTGCAAAGACATTTTCTGTGGCCTCCATGTAGCTGCCATTACCTTGGAATCAGTACTACATTCCACTGCAAACAGAGGGACTTCCAAGTCATCAACCTGACTCAGCTATATCTTCTGTTTGGGAACCCTGGGTGATGCTCTGACATCGCGGCACGGGGGTGACCCGGCTCCCCCCCGCGTCTCCCTCCGGATGCTCCGAGGCCGGCCCGGGAGCCGGCCTCGGAGCGTCCGACCCCGTCGGCGCTCCCATACAGCGCGTTCATCCGAGTATTTTTCAATTTTTTGCGCAAAAGGCCCTCAAAACGGTCTCTGCGCATGCGCGAAAATTCAAAAAATACCCGGATGAACGCGCTGTATGGGCCTTCTTTCAGAAGGCCCTGGAGCGCCGATGGGGTCGGACGCTCCGAGGCTGGCTCCCGAGCTGGCCTCGGAGCATCCGGAGGGTGTCGCGCGTCACCTCCGTGACGCGCGCGGGGGTGTGCGCGTCACCCCGTGGCGTGCGTTGCCCCCTGGCGGCCCACCCCCCCCGCCACGCTCCAGTGACGCCAGTGAGTCCAACTATGGATTTCTCTTCCAAGTAAGCAAGCTTAGGATAACAACCTTGTAGCACACAAATTCTGGCTGGGATAAATATGCTTTGGGTAGGCGTGTGTAAGTATGATTCCGTGGGTATGCATAAAATTTATTTTCTGAAATAGAATTTCATAATAATTTTCCAAGCTTGCATCAAGTACATTAATATTTCTTATTTATGGTTTGTTTCCACTTATATTCAAATTATTGCATTATCAAGAATATGTGAATAATGTAACAGACCAATTTCAAAGCTGAAATTGGCTTTCTCAGGAAATTACACAAACTCTTGGCAACATCCACAGTGTGCTCAGCACCATTTTGCCTAATGCAAGCTAGCTACTTTTCTTTAATATTAGCGAGAGTCAAGGGTGGCTAGGAAAAATAGGGCAAAAGCAAAAATGCTATTTATCCCATTCACTGGGCAGTGCTGTGTGATCATCACTTCCTTTCCCCCCCACAATTAAGGAAAATATTACAATAATTACTCTTTGACCTACCATTTTTAAACGGCTTCAACAAATACATAAAGTCCTACAAATACATAAAGTCCTATGGCTGCAATGGGCAGCCCAATCCTACTTAAAGATCAGGCAGCCAGCCGAGGCTGTCCATCCGATCCAGTGCTCCGCCATGGGCAGCCTACAGCAGGCAGCCCATGACAGAAAGTCTACTAGAAGAAGGGGATGCTCGTCCCCTTTCCCGAGTGTAACGGCAGCCGGGGCCGGTAGGCCTCCTTGGATTTCCGCCAGCTCTTTTGCTGGCGGAAATCGGAGGAGGCCGTGTAACGGCCCAGCTGCCCTCCAGAGCCCGGCGGGGACCGGGATATGGCGGACACCATGTCCCCGCCCCCGCCCGGGACGGCTGGGCCTATGGCTGCCCTCCCAGCTCCACCATCCCTCCCCCCGTCCGCCAACCGACCGAGCTGTCTGCCGGATCCTACGTTCCTTGGGTTCGCCGGCCAGCCGAGTCCTCGGCCGGCGGAGCTGGGAAGGCCAGCCTTGCACTGGCCTTTCCGGCTCTAAAGTAGTCACCAAACATGCCTTATGGCACGTTTGCAACTATTCTGGGTGTCGGACGCTAGGTCCGCCGCCCGGAAATTAAGTAGGATTGCGCCCTCAGTGAGGTGACATGAACACATCAGATTCTCTGTCAGTTTCTCTTTTTGCAGAGTAGATTCCTTTTTTAATTCAGAGTCAGGGGTGCTTCTAAAGACAGTAAAACGTTGGTGCTCTCAGACCTAGAACATTCACACCTCCCTACTGTGGCTAATGTGTATGCATACACCATTAGTCAAAGAAATAAAAGACACTCAGATTATGTAGTACAAGAAAGCCTTGCTTGAACTCCTTAAGCATTTCCTCCTAAGTACTTTGGGAAACATTTACTTTGGTTCTAATTATTTTATTCCTATTTACACATGAGAAATAGTGTGTTATTGCCGAAGCTACATGATCATTTAATGTGTGGACCTTGTACATAATTTAGCAGACCTCAGTTACTCAGCACCTCCTTGTTATTTATGATGTCCACTATTCAAGGAACTACATGGCTAGTTCTGTTTATGCAAGGAAGCTTTGGGCTGACATTTCTTAAACAGCGCCTCCCTCATGTAGCAAATCGCTTTTGAAAGTGACAGAATGTGGAGAAGAAAATTTGTCAAATAGTACATCTGTCACACTACACTCTGCTGTCCCTGCCATTTTTAAAATGTAAAAGAAACTTACCCCGGGCGCCAGCATCTTTTATCGCGAAATCTCGCGAGATCCAACATGTCGGCGTCCAAATCTCGTGAGGGCATGATGCCTCAAAAAGAAAAAAAAATCTAAAGTTTATTTTATTTATTTAATTAGGGGGGGGGGGTGTCCCGGTTTAAGATTGGGAAAATCTGGTAAGCCTACTGATTGAAGGCTCTTCTGAGGCAGAGGCCATTATGGGTCACAAAGAGCCTGCAATGCTGTAGGCACTGCAATCAAGGATACACCAAGTAGCTGTGATTGCATAATCAGATACAGGCAGGCAGGAGACTTGAGGCTGAATGTATGTAATGTTGTTCAGGTGACAGAAGGAACCACTTTTTCCTAACCAGTTTCCTTAAGACACTGGCTATGGCTGCATATGGCCTTGCTTGCCCAGACATATTTCACAGTTAGAAGTGAGGAATGGGGAGTCTTGGCAACAATGATCCTTTCCTTGTCTCTAACCTCCCACATTATAACAGCACAACCCTCTGGTACCAAGGGCCCTTATTGTGCCAACACTAGAGACTGCGCCTTATGCTCATGTTCAAGATCTCATTGGCACTGGGATCTGTATAAATGATACTGTGTGCTGCTCCTTCAGCACATGACTCATGCAATCAGGCCATAAACTGGTTTAAATATGACTATGTGAACTTAATTAAATTGTCAGTCCAATCCTGTGGAACTCTTACACCGGTGTAAGTGCACTTATGTTAGTGTAACTTGCCATACGCTGACGGACGCAGGACAGACACTGGCGTAACCCTCCTTGGACACCATGCATGCACATTTCAGATGCGGGACGGACGCCAGAGCAACTTTGCCAGCGCAGGGGGCATTCTGGGGGTGTCTGAACGTCCCCAGAATGCCCCTTGCACCGGTGGAGTTGCAGCAGCGTCCGTCCTGCGTCCGAACTGCATATGTGCGGCACCCGAGGGGGGTTCCGCTGGTGTCTGTCCTGTGTCCTTTGGCAAGTTACACTGGCATAAGTGCACTTACACTGGTGGATCTACTGTTACACTGGTGCAAGAGTTACACAGGATTGGGCTGTGTCGGTTGCAGCCTTACACTCTGATTTGGAAGACTTGTAACAGTATCATCTCCTGCCTTGGTTGAATAATGCCACGTGTTCTGTGATGTGCTGGAACTGTGAACATTATGCCTTAACTTACTTAACTGTTGGGCAGCTGAGCAACTTTTAGACTAATTTTATTTTGACCTCAGAACAGAAGGATATTTGAATTCAACTGTCTAAACTGCCCCTTTTTATGTATTATGGATAATCATTGGTGCAGTTATATAGTTCACCAACAAATTAAATCTTTTGAGGCAACAACCATGATGGCAGAATGACTATTGTTAATAACCATAATAACTATTCAAGTTGCAGATTCCTCATAAACTCAGAGTTTATGGTCAAACCACCCTGAGCAAACACAAAGATGTAAATGTACAGAGTTGTTGGAATATCAATGCAGAAATACAGAACACCGCTTTTGACAATTCTTTTCTACGGTATTGGAGCCCAATGTAGTTAAAGATAGTTATGAATTAAGTCCCAATGAAACAAGCTGGTTGTGACTTATGCAAGACCCATTACTTTCAATGGGACTATGCCATGACTAACTGTAACTGAATTAGGATTTTGATATTTGGATAATCCTTCAAGTTTACCCTTCCCCTTATAGTGAGGATTTTAGGACCTGGCTACATGTGTCATTGGTCCTTTCTTCAATAGCAACCACAGGGAGATGATCTGGATTATAATGAAAAGGGGGGGGGGGGATTTAAGCCTGTATTCCTGCCACAATCCTGAACTGAATCTCCCTCCCAGATTATATTTCCTAGATGAAAAGTGCCATTTAGTGCCAATTTCACCCCCCCGTGATGTCTGTTGACAAAAGAACAACTAAACCTGCCAGCGCCAAAGTTTCATAAAATGTCATATATGCAATTTTCACAACAGTAACGGTTTTACTAAAGAGCTTACTGCTTATTAAAGCCTTTATTTCATTGTTATTATCTAGTTAAATATTAATAGAGTTGATGCCACTTAAAGCCATTCATATCATCTCACTACCCTCCTTTTGAATTAAAAAGAATGAACTTCAGCACTTTAAGGAAGCTGTAGAAAATAATACATTCTAAAAGAGAAATGATTATGTTTGCCAGCAGTATTTGTGCAAACCCCACAAGAGCATTTTCAGGTGTTTTAGAGTCGAGGATTAGCTGAGGACAATTCATTTAGGCACAGAAAATGAATCTGTGCATTATTTTATTTTTGAATGGTTCTTTTTGGTAGAATTTCAGAGTAAATAAGTTGTAACAGCTTTCATAATTAACGCTGCACCTGCAAGGGCCGTTTGCCTTTCAGAGGCAGAATTCTGTAGTCTCAGAAATCCCGCTGATTTCAATGGAAATTACACATTAAATATGTATGCATAGGATTGGAGCTATGTATCACAATCCTTCGCATGTTCACTCAGAAATAAGTCCCCAGTGGTTTCAACGGGACTTAGGCTCTTGTAAATGTGTTTAGGATTGCAGCCTTAATCATTTGGATAGCACAGTAAAGAGACAAATATGAGTTGATGCATTTTTCAGTTTTTGGGAAAGAATCTGTTTGTAATCATTGGCAGCATCCGCACTACAGGCCCTCTGTTGCAATTTGCCCTAGCCATCTTGTGTGACTCTCTTTTGATCCTATACTAATACATCATCATCATCATCATCATCATCATCATTATGTACTATTAAAATTACTATTATTATGTGTTTTTATCTCTGCTCAAAGACACTTGAAAAGGCACAAAACATGTTAATTCACAGCAAAACTATAAATATTAATCAATAAAAAGATCTTCTGAAAACAACATTCTTCAAGGACATTTACAGAATAGCTACACAAAACCCAGCAGAAATGCAATGAAGCAAAAAAGTGATTAGGAATAAATCAAAATAAGCTGCATGACATTCAGACATTACCCTGTATATTTATTTTATCTATAAGGAAAAAAAAACTTTATCAGCTTTTCCACTTCTAGATAGAATTACTGAAGGTGGCTGCAAAATTAAAGTAAATTAAAATAATGAAAGCAATTTAAAAAGAAATCAACAATCACAATAATAGGAAAAAACCTGCAGCATAGAAAACTTTAAAAAGCAGCTAAGAGAGAGCAGCTAACAATATTTTCTTTATGCAATAGACAAACCAAACATATTCTAGAAAAGGAGAGTCTTTAATTGGTAGCAGTATGCAGTGAAAGAAAATGTCACATAGGTCAGCCAGGCCAGGAACCCACTTACCCAATTGGTTAGAAATTTCAGGAGGAATGCTATTCAGCTTTGAGTCTCCCTTGGAGGAGAAAGCACTGGAGTTTTTTTGTAATGTTTGTTTCATTACAAATTTATTAAATGTATTTACATTTATACCCTGCTTTTCCCCCACACTGTGCCCCCCCCCGGCCTAGCAGAGTCTATGGGCAACTCCGCCAGCGCAGGAGGCATTCTGGGGGCGTCTATGGGCATGCGAGCAGCATGTGCCTTGTTGCCAGGCAGCCACAGTGATGGGGGAAGAGGGTATAAATATTTCAAGTAAAGAGATTAATAATAAAAAAACAACAACAGAGAGGCTCATGGCACTAGCACTTATGTGATAATTTGTTTAAGTGTCGCAAATTGTTTTTGCTGCAGCAGATTAACACAGCTACCCCTCCTCAATTATGTGATTAGTATTCTGAGAGTGGTGTCAGAGGTTGTGTGCCTGAAGCTGCCCATAGAATACTGACAATCCTTTTGTGAGGATGTGAAAGTTCGGCTTGAAGAAAAACTTGAGAGGAATTATTTGCTGTCTGTTAGAAAGGAGGAATAAGACAATTGAAGAAGGACAAAATTAGCAGCGACCTGAGAAGCAGGAACCTGAGGAAAGGTTGGGTGGAGGTTTGTTGGAAATAGTGATGAAGTAGAGGAGTTTCTAGCAATATTCATCCTGTGCTTTCACATGGCTCCAAAATAGACAGAAATGTCATCATTTATAATCTGTGGTTTTTGTTCTATATGCCTAGCACTATAGAAACCATTATGAGAAGTAAATATAAGAACATAAGAACATAAGAAGAGCCCTGCTGGATCAGGCCAAAAGCCCATCTAGTCCAGCTTCCTGTATCACACAGTAGCCCCACCAGATGCCTCAGGGAGCACAAGACAACAAGATAACCTGTTTCCCGTTGACACTCCCTTGCACCTGGCACAGAGAAAACCCACTTCTAAAACCAGAAGGTTGCTTATGGCTTGTAACCTGTGATGGTCTTTTCCTCCATGAATCTGTCCAAACCCCTTTTAAAGGCATCTAGGCCAGGTGCCATCACCACATCCTGTGGCAAGGAGTTCCACAGATGAATTACACGCTGGGTGAAGAAATATTTTCTTTTGTCTGTTCTAACTCCCTCCACTCAATTTTAGTGCATGTCCCCTGGTTCTGGTGTTGTGCGAGAGGGAGAAGAATTTCCCTCTATCCACTCTCTCCATCCCATGCATAATTTTATAAGTCTCAATCATGTCCCCCCTCAGGCGCCTTTTTTCTAGGCTGAAAAGCCCCAGACGCTGTAGCCTTTCCTCATAAGGGAGGTGCTCCAGCCCACGAATCATTCTGGTCGCTCTTTTCTGCACCTTTTCCAATTCAACCTATAAGTTGAAGTTATAAGAACCTATAAGGTTATAAGAACCTTAGGGTTCTATAAGGTTCAAGACAGCCAAGATGAAAATAAGAGGACAGAGGGCAAGGTGGAAGATGTTTGGATGTGAAGGTAAAAGGAGTTACAGAATAGGAGAAAGAGGGAGACGCAATAGAAAATGACACTTAGGCATAAGGGGGAAAGTTGAATATGCTTGAATATGCTTGAAAGTAGAAGCAAAGAAGCCTGTGTTCCTACTTCCCAATGCAGGGAATCTGTCTTTGCACCAAAACAGACAGAGAAGCTGCAGTTGTTGCTTGTCATAGGACACCAGAGCATGTTCCAACACAGCACCTAAGAACATCTCCCTCCTTCACTGTCTGCCTGCCTACATACAGTAAATACATACCTAAAGAGACTTCTTGGCAGTGTTCATACATGGCAACGTCATCCTTGAATACAGCGGTACAAAAGACTAAAAATGACAGGAGCATCATCGGTGGTATTGTGAGGCTACTTAAAGCTTATCATGGTAAGGGGGGGGGAGGTGTACATTTTTTTTTTATAAAACTCTGTATAAATAATTAAACATGGCTCCTGGTAAAAGTTGGCCTAAATAAAAGATTTGAATGTGTTACACCACTTACTAATCAAGCTGAGTCTTCATTCCCCTTGATGAATACAATCTCATGCACCCAGTTAAATGATA
Source organism: Plestiodon gilberti rubricaudatus (assembly GCA_026170595.1). NCBI lineage: Eukaryota > Metazoa > Chordata > Lepidosauria > Squamata > Scincidae > Plestiodon > Plestiodon gilberti. Next base: position 249,191,549 of record JANXHW010000001.1, on the reverse strand, counting down.
CACTGTGCTTATGTAGCCATGTTTTGATTAGCACAGATGCATTTAATTAGCAGTTTGTTTGATCAATTAGAAAATGAACCCTAAAGTCACCTACTTGCTTAGATCTGCTTTGAACAAGGATTTTAATCTTTGCAATGACTCTTGAAGAAATGAAGGGGAAAGAATATAATTAAACCATTAGCACCGGGGGTTGGGGGGGGAGAGTCCTCACTAGGTGAGAAGCTAGGAAAGTAAAATAGTTTTAAATGCTAAACGTATAGATTTCCAAACAAGGAAGAGAGTCAAGTGGCTCATGGGGTGCGCAATGGGATATGATGCTCTAAACCGAACCCCCATCATTAGTTGTTTGAATATTCTCTCAATCAGTAATGACCGACTCTGAAATTTTCACAAGTGCTTGGTATTGATTTTCTCTCCTTCTACTGCAATCAATGGTGAAATTCCCATTGACTTCACCACTGGAGCAGAGTTAGATCAATATTTGAGTGCTTTGAAAATACCATCCGAAACATCATTACTAGGTGATGATGACAGTCTTCATGATATAGCATCCCAGTTCCTCATAGGCTTTTCATAGGCATTTTGTAGTAATCAGATTAGTATGCAAAAGTTTGATTAGCCTCTGTCATCAAGCAAAACTTTCTTCTTTTGCTAGTTATGATCCAAATGGTTCATGGTCAGATTACATATTTAATTGGATTAACTTTTTTTCAAGTAGGCTAACCCTTGGTATCTCTCCTGGAGTCACGTCTAGGTGCCTTCCAGAAGCAATGCAAGGCTTTTAAAAATTTAAATTGGATTTCTGTGTCCAGAGATAGGGCAATGTGGATTTTAACCAATGTAATTGGAAGGCTTATTACTGATATATTGCTACCCATACCAAATTCTTGGAATAGGGAAGCATGTAAATCTAAGATAAAATAAAATACAAGAGAGGGTACGTGCCACTCAGATGTGCTGAGCTACAAAATATGTGGCAATGAAGCTTACATTTTTCTTAAAGGACACTAGGTAAAGGTGTAGAACTCCAGTAGCAGATGGGCAGTGTGTGATCTTAAAAGGTAATCCAGTAATTTAATATACCTTTTGTGACCTAGTGCACATGCCATGCAGAGGCGTCACTAGGACACACGTCACCCCAAGGCGGGGGGGGCACGCGCCACCCTAGTGACGCCCCCGACTATGCCCCACTGTATACCGGTTTGGTCTCTGCGCATGTGCGAAACAAATAAACTACCCATATTGACGCATTGGGCCTTCTTTCAGAAGGCCCTAGAGCGCCGGCCGGGCCGGACGCTCCGAGACCGGCTCCCGGGCCAGCCTCGGAGCGTCTGGAGGGCTCGAGGGCGACGCGCATCACGGAGGTGACGCACGCACGGGTGTGCGCGTCACCCCTTTGCGCGCGTCACCCCGTGGCGGCCCGCTCCCGTCGCTTGACGGGAGCGACGCCACTGATTCCATGTATTTAGGAGCCTAGGTTTCAGATATTACCTCTGTCATGAGCAAGCCACAATCTCTTTGCTCCATGTATTCATTTGCGATGTTCATGGTTGGGAAAAGAAGGTAATGGTTTCCTACCTCTCAAGGCTGTTGTAAGGGTGAACATAATAAAGATGCCAAAAGCAATTGGGTAATTAAGAGTTCTACATAATTGAGTAGTTCTAGTACTCGAGCAACCATGTGTCTAGCATTTAATCAAAGAACCACCATAGCACTCAAGACAATGAATATGCAGTCTGTCTTAAGTGTCAAAATAAATATGTTACAGTTACAGTATACAGTATTTGGATGCGTTTTTTCTTTGTTGTACTTTGGAAGAGTGATGCCTTATCTTTTTTGTCTTTCCCCCATGATTTGAGCTCCAGAGTGATTATCATTTTGTACATAACAGTAAAACTGAGGTGTAGCAAGATTAAATCGGCTGTTTAAAGCCACACAAGTATCCTGTTGCAAAACCGAGGATGAACCAGCTGAGCCCCATTATAGAACCATAAGAAAATAATTTGTATCTGAGCACTTCTTGCTGAGATGATGCTCACACTTTCTTTGATAGTGTATAAGACCAATGAAGCTGGGAAGAGGTATTATTCCCTCTCCTCGACAAACTTACTGCAACCTTGATACCCTGATACTACTGTGCTTTTCCTTGAGACGAACAAACACAACATTCCATGCTGTTTGCCTGCACTGTTGGAGCATTTTATTAAACTGGTATTTTTATTTTCCCTGAATATGAAACTGGCAGGCTCTAGAATTCCCTACCCACAGGCCGTCTGCAAATATTGCCCTTTACTGTCACTGAAAGTGTGTCTAGAATAAGCACTTCTCTTTTCTCCAGTGGGAATGACTTCCTGCTGCCAAGTTGAGACAGCAGATGTACTCAGATCATGGATAAAATCATAGACAAGAAAGGGAAACACCATTTTCACTGAAGAACGTTTAGTTAAAATGTCGAATGGGTTAAGGAAGGGGTATTTGATGAACAGTGCTGAAAGTACATTAGTGCAAAACATTGTAGGGCATCATCTGGGGATGTTAAGGTCTGAAGCTGGGACCTAGGCCTAGTGAGCTGTCGTCAACAGTATGTGTTCAGATTTCATAACCCATTTCAGAAAGACTCAGGGATGTGCAACATTAGCCCTGTAAAATGCAGAGAGAATAAAGCTTCTGAATTGGCTAGGTCTGATAGAAATATTAGGTGCCCGATCCTTGTTTGGTAAAAGACCCAGTACTTGCATGCTCCATTCAGATTCCAGGTTCCAACTTCCAGCTCTGGAGAGATCTCAAGTTGGACAATGGACATCCTTTGCGAGCAGACATCAGTGGTGATGTCAGGAGTTGGCCATGTCAGAAACTGACAAAGGATTCACAACCATCCTGGCCAGGTTGAGTTCTCAGTACTAGCAGCAGTGATAGCACCCAATTTCCCATCAGGAGACAAGCAGGGGGACCAGGGGGGGGGTAGTACAGGGCTTTGCCCCTAGACCTTCAGCAACCCGGTGCTGGCACTCAGGGCCTCTGAGAGGAATTTTATCAGGGGGTACAAACAGAAGCGTTGCTCCGGTAGGGGCGGGGCTGTAAGTCTCGCTGCGGTCATAGTCTCTTTACCGAGCGAGGAGGAGGCAGCCCTGCCCCCTCACTGTCGGAGCCAGTCCCCTACGGAGAAAGCAGCAGGCAAGAGACCCTGCCTGCTGCTTTCTCCGTAGGGGACTGGCTCGGACAGTGAGGGGGCGGGGCTGCCTCCTCCTCGCTCAGTAAAGAGACTATGACCGCAGCGAGACTTACAGCCCCGCCCCTACCGGAGCGACGCCTCTGGGTACAAAGTTTATTTTGGGCCCCTTCTCAAAGAGGAAGGGGGCAAAACAGGGTGGGGGAGGGCTGCAATAGCCAGAAAACACTTCGGAGCCCAGGTAGGCTTCCCCACGCAGCGCCCAGATCTACCCAGCTGGGAGATCTGGCCTGGCCACCGTCTTTCACACTCCATGAGGCCAGCTGAGATCCCAGGAAATTTCTGGGCCCCCTCTTTTTGATCCTGGGCCCGGGTACAATTTGCCCCCTTTACCCCCCCTCTCATGGGCCCTGCTGGCACTGATGACTATCCATGGGTACTGGCATCAGAATTCCTGATGTCAGGAATGATGGCTACTGGTTTGGAAGAAGGAGATCCCAAGCCATTCTTTTTGCTGGGGCATTTCACATGCCGGAGTGGTCCTCAATCCAGCCTGGAGCATTAATTTAGTAAACTGTCAAATTCCACGGAAGCCATGTCATTCTAGAGGACACTCACTGAGGACTGATTTCAGATACCTGGTATCGTAGACAATCAATGCCTAGCCTCCATATTCTGAAGAATGGCAAAAAAAAAAAAATCTCATCAGGCCACAAGTCAAATATTTTTGGAAGGACCTAGATAGCTAACAAGAAACAAACTTAAAAGTTTTTGCATGGGATACATATGTGTGGGCTCAGTTATAAATATATCTCATGATATAAATATAAATATATGTAAATATAAATATATGTTTCTGTAAATATATCTCATGATTCCTATGTTGTTCTGCTTTTATAAATGTATTCTGCAATTTTATTACCATGACAAGTCTGAAGATGCTCCCCTTAGATCTTAGGGATTATTATAGATTAGGAATGAATGCAAAGGAAGGTGCAGGAGCAATAAATTATTTCTGAAAGCTGCAGCTTACAAAATCAAATAATCAGTTGCTAAGGGAGATATATTTTTCTGTTGTTCATTCACAAGTAGCCGAGTAAATATGATAACAAGGCAGAGAAGAGAAGTCATGACAGATGTATAACGTGATTAGAGAGGTGAATGTTTCATGCAAATAAAAGTTGGAACAAAAAATTATTCTATTCTTCCTTCTCTCTGTCTGTCTTACACACTCACACACACACATCAAAACAATCAAAAATTATTTCCTTCTTTTGCATTTGTTGTGTAACTCAATCTAGTTTTTGAGGACTATCTTATTTTCTACTTCTGTGCATATTTGGCAATATATTCTTAGTAGGTTATCAGCTGTTCAACAACAGAAAAATAAAATTGCCTCTGTAAGGCATTGCTATAGATAGAGCATATCCCCATTGTGGTTTAAATGATTCAGTGAAATGATTGCAGTGAACAGGATTCAGAGAGGAACCATTTCATTGAAGGAATTTGATTCAGTTCCTCATTCAATTGCCTTATCTTTCAGAGAACCAGAGACTGACTGATTATTTTATCCCGTCTGCTAATGAAAAACATCTGCACTGCACTGATCAAAATTTTACCTCCTTATTCCTCTTTCCTCTGCAGCATATGACATGTTTGCTCTTCTTCACATTTATAGGGACGCAGGTGAAAGTTGTTTGCTGTTCTTAAGCAAAACCTGAAATTCTTACCTGCATGTAACTGTCTACGAGTGCCTTCCCCCCCCCCCCCGTGCATCCCATATCTAGCTGCAGCTGTTGATTCTGCTGGAAGTAGGTCAGACAAGTAACCCTCTGACTCCAAAATGCTAGTCATGTTAATTCCCCAAATATGACTCATGATCCCTGAAAATAAAATTGACAGACCAGTAAAGGTAGTTCATGGTAGTTAGAATTATAGATTCATTTTTAGGAATTAATACTTTAACAGATTAAAAACATGCTTAATTGGTTCATCACTTGATCACAGATTAATCAGATTAATTAATCAAAGTTAGCCATCTTGAGGCGCATATGGAGTAGACAGCAGGAGGATGAGCATATGTCCTGTGTGGGTTGGTGTAGCAAGTAAGGGCAGAAGGAAAGAGAAACCAATGCTCCATTTTCTTTCCTGATCATGTTATCTTGTATGAACCAGAAAAAGGCAAATCAAATGAGGCCTAGAAGTTTTGAAAACCAATCCTTGTAGTAGACGTAAATAAGGTCTAGTTAGCATGACAACTCCTGTATGGTGTGAACTGTGATACATGTAGTATGGCAAGCTTGACTGGATTACCAAGCTGTATGTGTGATTGTGAATAGTTCCTTGTGTAGGTACAACAGAATTCTGTACACTTGAGACATTAAATACTTACAGCCCAATCCTAACTCCCCATGAGATGATGCAGTGGCACCGCTGTATCCCGCAAGGGTGTTTTGGCCACTGGAGACCTCCTCGGGGTAAGGGAACCTTGCTGCTGCCGCCGAACCCGCCCCCCTCCCAGGCCCAAACCACACTCAGAACCCTCCCCCATCACCACCCTGTTCCACTTCCCTCTAACCCCCTGTGCCAGCTTACCTGCACTAACGGGCGTCCGTCTTTGTGCAGACCTGGCCACTCACCACTTGTGGAGGTGTCCAGGCCCCGTGAACTGGCCTAGTTGCATTTACGATGGACATAGAACATACTCAAGCCTTAAATCAGCTAGCAAGAATTGTTTCTGTGAAACAGACACCACCAAATGCTATTTGAAGATGCCCCACAATGAACACGAACCATGAAGAAGGAAAAGATTCTAAGTCTTGGAACTACCCTGTCGGTGCAAGCCAAGGTTCTGGGTTCCCCTTGCTAATCTGGGTACAACACCCTTTTCTGGAAAGTATGTACTAAGCAATCTAGGCAAAAGCTCTTTTGTAAAATGTGTAAACGATTTTATCCAAAAATCTGATGAAATAAAAGTAGATTATTATAGAAGAGGAGCCAAAAATAGCACAAAAGCAGCAAACCCCTGGATTCTTTAGGCTCATGCCTTCATTTCTTCTAGGGTCTTACCAGAGAAGGGCAGTATATGAGCCTTTAAAAATAAATAAAATAATTCTAGGAATGGGCTCACTCCATTCAGCACAGATTGGAACTAGGCTTCGCAAATAGTTGCACTCCAACTCAATTCCAAAACTTCAAAACCATCGGTCTGCAATGACATCATCAAGAGCCCAAATACTTCCTCCTCATCTGCACAGGTGTTTTAACCTCCCCGAAACCTGCCTCAATGCTCTGTCCTCTTCACCCCAGGTGCAAGGAGCTCAGCGATGTGTAATCAATCCATTTCTATCCTGTAGTTGATAATCTTAACACATACATATTATTTGAGCCTTTATTTAACTGTTATGACTTTGATACACTTTCCTGTTTCTGAAATCATGGTAGTTAGAATTACAGATTCGAACTACAATTAGCTCCTCCGCATTGCTCCTCAGCAAACTTCATTCCAAAGAGAATTCGTACTATTTCATAGCTTTTAATTCTTCTCGTGTATTTACTCACCTGCAAGAAATTGCTGCCTTGCATAGAGGAAAAGGGAAACTCTTACCCTGGCAGTGCACCTTCTGGTATTTAAAACAATCCTTCCCAGCAGGAAGCAATAGCACTTGAGATGATTAAAACAAGCACTAAAATGTCATTACAGACTAATGAAATCAGGCAACAGGGCACTTCTGTAAGACTCTAGAAACCTCGATTAAAATGAAGAAAATTGAAGTTGAAGTTTCAGGCGGAGGGCGGGCGGGCAGATGGTGGGCTAAGAGCAACAGTACCGCACCCTTCCCCATTTCTTTCTATTTGATTTCCTTTAAGTTCTGTCCAGTGAGCTGCTTCTCTGAAACAGCTGGTGGCCCACGCAGAGGCCCTGAAGCAACATATTCATAGGATTCCTCCCTTGACCACTTGGAGAGCATAATGATCTCCTCCATTTCTGCAATAAAAATAGTACATTTCAGAATTGTTCCAGAATGCCAGTAAGATGAGGAACAGAAGTTTAGTTGTAAAAGAGACCATCAAACGCACGTAACGATCTACAGGAATGATAAATCTTTCAACAACAGTCCTCATCCTACTATTACAAAAATGTATCCAATTTCCTGCAAACAATGTCCATTCGCAGAGTCTGTATGTCCTACTAGCCATTCTTCTTGTATGTCCTACTAGCCATTCTTCTGTATCTACTAGCTCTTTTTGCAGCAGGAGTACAACTGGCCCGGGGCGTCACTGGGGAGTCGGGGGCAGACCACCCCAGGTGTTAACCCAGGGAGGGGTGACATCAAAATGACTTTCTATTCTATTTGTTACTGGTGGTGCGAAAACGCACAACTGGTAGAAAATGTGTTTTTTCCCATTTTCTGCTGAGACTCACGTGGGGATCGCATTTCCAAGGAGGTCTTTACATTGTGTGATCCGCTATGGGAGGAGATCCATGGAGGTGACACCATGCTATCTTGCCCTGGGTGTCACCAACCCTAGTGACACCCCTGCAACTGGCATATATTTCAAGGCAATATTGGTGGCTAAAATATACAAGGAATGAAAGAACAGGGTCTTCTTTACCCTGAAACAGAGTCTACCATTGGGGGAGCACAGAGTTACACAAGAAATGTGGGCAAAGACAACAGGTGTGTCTCTTATTTGCAATCCTCCAGAGACTGTTTTATTAAACAGAAATACAGCAACAACAAAATGATGGTTTTACTTGGTGCAGCCCACTGCTTCCCTTGTGCACAGCTTGCTACCAGAATGCACACACATTTCAGATTCCCAAAATTCCACATAGGTTTTCAGATTAAAGGAAGGTTTACACTAGTGGTGGCCAACCTTTCAACCTGAATGCTGGCCCTTTAAATGGTTGTATAGGTGAGGGCATTTCAGCAGGTGCAGCTGCTTTAGCAGCACCATCAGCACTTGCAGCTGCCAAGATTCTGTCTTCTACACAACTCTTAAGAACACAGGAGCCCTAATGGTGGAAGGTTGGCCACCCCTGGTTTACACAAACATGTAATCACATGTAGCATCAACAAGAGGCTTGCATGTGTGAATGAAGCATCGCAAATCTAACACTACAGAATTTTGACATTACCCATCGTCAACTCTCACACAGCACTTTGTTCACATATTCCACTGAGGATCGTCAGGTGTTGAGTAGCCCCAGTCCGAGAGATCAAGAAATGCAGTAGCATGTCTGAATAAGTGCAAATATATTCTGCTATTTGGTGTCCTGTCTAACCCAAGCAGAATGTTCACATAACAGCACATGCATAGCAGTAGATCATATTCAGTTGGAACAGAAGAGACCCTACTTAATTTTAAAAGTTGCAAACAACTTCAGGTGTCAGTTAACCATCCACAGGATTGCTATGGGGAGATCTAAATAAATAAACTATTTATTATAATGTGTGCTGTGTCTTTTGGACAGATGGAAACAAAATCTAAATAAATGAATTACCTAGCACCTATGACGATCTTTTGTATCTGCTCCTGTCAGGTCATCTCAGCAGGTATGAGACTATGTAGAAGGCAGGAAATGTCATACTGGATTTCTAATGTGGCTGCCTATTTTACAATCACTGTTTCACAAGAGCAGGCATTTCAGGGTAAGATGGGAGTGGCGGTGGATGGGAGAACTTGGCAGTGTCCAGTTTAGGCTAAAATGTGCTATCTTACAGATCAATTGTCTGCCTTATAAGTAACAGCCTGCGGTTTATATTTCTCATTAAAACAATGCTACTTTTAATTCGCTCCGTAACAATGAATATTTATTTTGCTTTAGTCAACACATCAGTACGGTCCTTATTTGAATAATGGAAAGTTGTTGTTGTTTTCCTCCTCCTCCTCCTCCTCCTCCTCCTCCTCCTCCTCCTCCTCCTCCTCCTCTCTCTCTCTCTCTCTCTCTCTCTCTCTCTCTCTCTCTCTCTCTCCCTCCCGGAACACTAACTTAGCAGCTGTCCACTATAGACAGATGTTGAGCAAGGTAGCCTACAAATACTAAAGGTTTTCTAGTGGAGGTTAAATCTGGTAGAAAAGGACATTGGGGAAAATTTCAAATGGTGAAATACTAATCCTACTAGCCATTTGCAGTGCACTGCAATGGGTTTAGGATGAATTCACATGTTACGCTGTTTCAGATATAGGGCTGTTTTTGCAAGATATCCCCATGGAAACCTGAATGTGTGAGCATAATGCACAAATGAATGGCTTTCCCTAAGACCTCCTGCTCTCTTGTTAGAAGGGAAGCTATTCAGTTGCATAACACGTTCAGGCGGCTTCATAGAATCCACAGCCTGGAAATCACTCACAGAAACAATCCCTTGCCTGGAAAATGTAATCTGAATTAGCCCGATGACTTCTGCTTATCACACCCCTCTCTTTTATCAGATGCAATGAGTTTGCTGCGGCACACCTGTCATTAGTAGCGTGTGTGTGTTTGTAATGTTTCTGCAGAGGTAATGATTCCACACTGAACTCTGAGCTCTTACACTGCTTGCAGCGTCACATATAAGGATGGAGCCACCCAGCTCTTATTCTCTCTGCCTACCCCAAAATGCATTTCTCTCTCAGCTGCTCTGCCACGACATGTTAGCGTTCAGATATTTTTTTTCCCCAATTGGCACTGAGCCACCCTCTGGAACACTGGAGAAAGTGATAGTTCAAGGCTTTGCTTTTACCTCTTTTCATCACTGCCGAGTGTTGTTTTACTTTCCTCATTGCCGAGAGAAACAGATCATCCAGTGTGTGGGCTGGCAGCAGCTAACAGGCTTTCTCATTTTTCCTGCAGTACAGCCCAGTGGGGATTTCCAGCTATTCGAAATGTGTATATATCCTGGCTGATCTGTCGTCATTTCCACACCACTCTTGCCTGCATTGCATACCCATAAATTCCCCAAGGCAGACATGCCATTATACACAATATGATTTGTACTGCAGCAGCTGCTGGTGAGATAGAGAGATCTCACAGGATGCTGCACAGGGGAATAGATTTTGCTGTACTGGATCGGTCCACTGGACCATTAAGCTGCATATATTGCCTCTGGCAGTGGCCAATAGCTGATGCTTCAAATGATGCTGAAAACACCACACAATACATCAGGCAAATTGAATAGTGCTTATATGTGAAATGACTTGGGATTTGCTTCCTGGCACCATTAACAAGCAGCTTCAAAAGAGAAGCGAAGAGCCCATTGTCTCACACACAAGGCATGCACACATAAAATGGAGAAAACCTGTGTAAAAATGTCGTGGTGTATATATGGCACTACATTTCACATGTGGAGAATTTTCCACAGAAGGTTGTGCGTATCCTCCAAGCCCAGTTGGTCCTTTAAACTGCATGGAGCAATCCATCTCACCTTTGAGCTGAGAGGAAGCCCAACTGTGTATCCTTCCAAGTGTGCAGGCCAAGTCCAAATCCCGTCCACTACTTTAGACCCCAGGTGAAAGGGACGCAGATGGCAGGCGAGCTGAGGGCTTATGCCTACTCTGATTTCATTCCTTGGTATCATGAGGGCTGTGTGCACATGGTTGGCCCCTACTATTTTTGAAGGGGGTGCATGTTTCAGGTTTCTGAACTTCCACTATTTCCCCCCCCCTCCATCTCCATCATAGATAGGGACCCTTCTACCCATTTCACTGATTTTGGCTCCAAGCACTCTCATTCACCCAACCATGACTTTCCGAAATATAGAAAGAACGTTTAATCAATTGTGAATAGTATTTCCAAACAGCTGGGGCAAGAACAAGAAGTGGTGGAGTCCTATGTGGCGAGTGAAGTTAGTACAAGACCATGTTTTGTTTTGTTTTAATTTTCTCTGTAAACCACTTTGTGAACTTTTTTGTTGAAAAGCGGTGAGTGTGCATTCTTAATGACATAAACATTATTATTAATGATTACGATAATAATAAATCCAGGATAACTCATGTCTTGTGGGCAAACTATACATTACATATTAATGCATGTAGATACCTTAAGAATACCCTGGATACCTCAAGGGGAAAAAAAGCAACACTATTTGGTAGGAAAAAAATTAGAGTGGATAAGCAGTATAAGATGCTGGGTAACCCTTTTCCTGCCCACTCTTCTCCAACTCTACATCACTCTTATCAGCAGGTTCCCTCTGCAAGGTTCAAAAGTTGGAAACATGCATTTCAGTCCCCACAGAGAAAAAGCATGCATGGGTAGCTTGGAGTGGGGAAATGGCAGGGAAAGGGTTAAGCACCCCAGTGGTGTAGCTAGACTGGAGCAGAGGCAAGTAGTTCTGCAAGACTCCATTACACCGGAGTCAGCGGCCCCTCCCCCTTGCTGTTGGAGCCATTCTGGCGGCAATGGCAACACGCGGGACACTCCCCTGTCACTGCCAGAATGGCTCCAACAGCAAAGGGGAGGGGCTGCTGACTCCGGTGTAACGGAGTCTTGCAGAACTACTTGCCTCCGCTCCAGTCTAGCTATGCCACTGAAGCACCCTACAACCTGTAGTTTGCCCATACCAGGAATTGTAATGAATTACCTTAGTTCTGATTATCTTGGGTCATCCATTCACACCACTTTATTTATCTGGGTAACTGAATTCTGCCCACTAAAAATAACAATCCTGATACTGTATACATCATTACTTATTCTGAAGGGGGAAATTGTCTCCCTCCAGGCTGTAGGAAACACATCACCTCCATATTTATATGTCCCACAGTCCCAGGTGCTTGATATGTCATGCCAGCAATATCCACCTGATGATTTTTTTTACTGGACTACAAAAAGAAGACTGATCAATCTGGCAATTAGCTATATAGGACTAACATACTATGGGCAGCCTGGAGGGGTATGAGTTTAACAGGATAGATTTAATGCTACATAGGTCACCTCAGCGTGAAACACAAACAAGCTAGCCCACATGGTGCCACAACAAAGATCTTCACCAACAAAGACCACCTACAACCTCACCGTGCACCGCAAATAAGTTATAAAGTGTTGTATATGGTATAATGCATGCTGCTTGCAGGTGAACATGCTTGTTTTCTTAGTAGGAGGGAAACAGTGGATTGCACCTTTTATGAGGCGTTTATGGTAATATTATTATAGATAATCGTGCAGGAGAAAGCACTCAAATACAGCAATTAATGTCCACTTTGCTTTTCAGCAGCCCAAGGCTGATCTGCTGTGGTTGTAATCCAGTTTAATGACTGCTTGAGGGGAAAAAATCCTCTGATAAATGTTTTGCTTTTATAATGGACATCATTGCAATCTTTCTAGTTGCCATCATTTAGTGCACTTAAATGAGCATATTGGGGGGGGGAAATAAATGGTAGAAAGATGCACAACCAAGAAGAACTGTAGCCAAGCTGAGGAACTACTTCCAGGTAGAAAGCACGGAGGACTAACAGTCAGAGTAAGTGCTGGCCTCAGAAAGTTGGGATTAATGGTTCTGTATTGCCTACCATGTGGAAGCACCTTTAGCATTACAGAATTAAGAGTTCATTCTCTTCATGTCATCATCTCTATGATTACTTAAGAATAACTACTTGAGAAACAACCTACTTCATGATAGCTTATTATCAAGAATGATGGCAGGCTTCCAATCAGAAACAGTGAAGGCACTCGTAAAAGATACCTTAGTGACTGGTTCATAGCTTGCTAATACTTTCCGCCATTTTTTTTATTTTAGTAATTTGGGGCATCTTTTATGATTTAAGCAAATAGCTAGGTCAGAGATAAGTGAAAGATGAGTGAAAGAATGTATAGCCAGTTACTTTAAGGACTGCCTACTCAGCGGCGTAGCAATGCCGCCCCCGGTGACATCACCACCGAAAGTGACGTCACCACTGCCACTGCTAAACATGTTTTCAGAGTCGCAGGGCAGGAGGGTGGGCCAAAACAATCGTCGTCTCCGCTGCTGCCGCCCACTCCTCCCGCCGATGAAATGGTATCTCTGCCCTGCTGCCCACTTTGTCACACACACCCTGCGTGCCGCCCGGGTGCCCCCACGTGCCGCCAGGGCTCCCCACCCCTCCCCCTTTACTGCTGTGCCTACTCGCATATGAATTGCCCATACTCTCTTGATGCCCTTCTCTCATGTAGGAAAGAGGGTCTTCTATGTGGCAGCCCCTATCTATGAAATACTTTCCTGAGGTATATCAGACTGGCTCTTTTTTTGTCAGTTTTTAGACACCATCTGAAGACATTCTTGTCTGATAGTGCTTTTAATTCAGTTCTGGTTTGATTTTACTCTGTGGTCCTGTATTTTTCGGTTTTATTGGCTTTGAACAAATATATTTAAAACATTATTATAATATTAAACATGTAATGATTTCAATAACTTTTACTTTCTGTGTGCTTATAAGCTGATTTGGTTATTTTTATATTAAATGTATGATATAAATCTGTCAATAAATGAGTGAGAGAAAGCCCAAAATTAAATTAACTGACAGCCCAATCCTAACTAACAATCCGGCGGGTGGCCCAGGGCTGCCCGCTGGATCCTACCCCCATTCGTGGCTGCTCTGGAGTGGCCCGTATGTCTACTCAGGGAAAGGGGATGTTTGTCCCCTTCCCCCGGTGTTGAACCGAATTTCCGCCAGCTATTTAGCTGGTGGAAGTAAGAGGAGGCCGTGTAACGGCCAACCCGGAAGGAGATGGAGACGGGGATATGGCGGCTGCCATCCACACACCCCCGGGCCGGCTTGGCCAATGGCCCCCCTCCCTCGCCGCCCGGACCATCCCCATGCCCGACGGAGCTGGACTTACCTCCTCCGGCAGCCGCAGGGGCAATCCGGCTCCGAAGTGAGGGCGGCTGGCCTCCGCGCTGACCACCATTATTCCCGAGTCATCGCGAATGTGCTTTACGGCACATTCGCGATGGCTTCGGTCGGCGGAGTGCTCGTTCCGCAGCCCGATCATTCCGGAGGATTGCGCTGTGAGTATAGCATAACACATTTTAAACTTCTGTACTCAAGCTCAGAGTTGGGCACTCATAGCCTAACTCATACTGCAAAACTGCTTTGATTCAAAGGGCAATTGAACTGGCTGTGCTGAACTAAGCCAGTTACAGCAGATCTCAAGAACAAATTATTGTCTGGAAAGATTTAACTGAAGTTGGATTCTAAGCCACAAAGTGAGTTAAGGACCCACTGTCACAGTTGTGATGTATATGTAGTTGCCACTGCCCAATGGAAATTGTTGCATACACTATGTAGCCCATCTAACAGTGAGGCAAGATGAATACAGATACTGTATTTCTTCAATTCTAAGACACATGTTTTTTTCCCAATTAAGCATTTCAAAAAATGGGGTGCATCTTAGAATCGAAGGTCTCCAAAAAAGCACCCCAAAATGCTATCTTCTTACTTACTGGGGCTTGGGGGAGCTTCAGGGAGACCTGTGCGACCCTCTGCAGGCCTCCCCGATCTTCAGTTTGGCAAAAAACGGTGATTTTCAGCCATTTCCGGTTTTCGCAAAAACCAGAAATGCCCAAAAATCACTGGTTTTCGCCGAAGTGAAGATCAGGGAGGCCTGCAGAGGGTTGCGCAGACCTCCCTGAAGCTCCCCCAAGCCCAGGTAACGAAGGAAATGGCACTTTCTGGCAGGGCCAGAAATGCTATGCAAAGGCAGTGCACTCAGTCATCCTCAGCTGCAGGTGACATGCTGGGGAGAGTTGGTGCTGAGCGGATAGATTCAATGAAGGGAGGTGAGTCTTACAATCGATGGATTTTTTTCCCCCTGCTGGTGGTACTGAAAGTAAAGGTGCGCCTTAGAATCGAAGAAATACGGTATCAAGCCAGGAAAGCACCAATGCTAGTGCTGAATTTTGCATGTGCAGTAGCTAACCCAGAAAAGCACAGCAGTTCTGTTGACTGTGTTTGGCAAACAATGCTGTACAGTCCATTGGTCTGTTATGAAAGCACCCACTTCCTTTATTTCCTGGCTGGGTAATGTGGGGAGGGGGAGGTCTAGATCTGAGTCAAATGCTGAAATACTGTATTGGTCTGTGTATAAGACTCACTTTTTTCTCCTAATTTAAGTTTTTAAACTAGGGGTACGTCTTATAATCAGGCTGTTGCAATATAATGCCAGTGATTTAATTATTATTTTTTAATAGCACCAAACTTTAAGGGTGCGTCTTATAATCAGGTGCGTCTTATACTCGGGACAATACGGTATTATGTGAGCAATATGGATCCAAGTGGAGTTTCACATGCAGTGAAGCGGTCATGTAACTGGTTCACCATAAGTCCAGCTCATAATAGCTATATTCAGAGCATCGCATCACCCCCATGATGGATCCCAGAGGTGACTAGGGAGAAACAAGGTTGGGCTTAGCTGGGTTCTACAAAAGATGCCCATCAGGCAGGACTATGGTTTGGTGTTTTTTTTTTTTGCATATATATTTATATTTTATTAATATATTAAAACATAAAAATAATACATATTTCATAAAGTTATAGCAAGCACGAAGCAATACATCCTACTAGCATACTATTCACCATTTTCTACATATAATATCCAACTAAGCCAAAATAACACCCACATTCTATTCATTAAATCCGCATATCATCACATTGCTCTCTCTCTCTCTCTCTCTCTCTCTCTCTCTCTCTCTCTCTCTCTCTCTCTCTCTCTCTCTCTCTCTTAAAAATCGATAAATGGTTTCCAGTTATTCACGAAAAGCTTAACTGACTTTTCCTTAATTAAAATTGTAAGTTTATCCATTTCAGCATAGGCAGGACTATGTATTTCTACAGATTACTCCTGGTCAGTGGTGTCACTAGGGTTGGTGTCACCCGGTCCGGTAACTCATGGTGTCACCCCCATTAACTTTATTTATTTTAATATATAACAGTACAGGTCACCCAACAAATCAGTAACCAACTTGGCTCTCAGAACAATCAGTCTCATTGGTCTGTTTTGAGTTAAGGAAATCCACTTTTTGTTACATAAGACAGTTGGTTTTTTATTTTTCCAGTTGTTTGGCCATAACATTTGATAGAATACAAATAATTTTACACATCGAATGATATATAACATGATGGTATCATTCATAAATACAAAGTTTTCACAATTTTGGCCACTAGTAGTGTCACACACACACACACACACACACACACACACACACACACACACACACACACACGGGTGTTACCTGGGGCGGTTCCCCCCCCCGCACCTCCCTAGTGTTGACACGGGCTATATTTACCATAGCACCACAAAGTTGCCCAAACTTGATAGAGCAACACTTGGGTAAATGTGAGTTGAATTGTGAGCTGAGTGCATGTTAGTAATTCTATGGACATTTCATGAGTTGCGAATTTCTTTGCAATTCTGCCTCTTCAACTTCTTATATTGATAAGATCCCACTGCCCTTGTGGGAGAAAGGCGAATTTATAAATTCTATAAATAAATAAATAAATTTGATTGTCAAAAATGGAACTTAGACACTGGACACTGGGCTCTTTCACCCCTGCAATATTCCAGCTGAAATTTCTCATTTCAGCACATTTCAAAAGTTGTTTTAGTCCAATATGTAGTCATGTAGCCATTCTGATGAGATAGATGCTAACATATGTATACAATCTTTAGTGTTAAGAAAGAAGAAACTCTTCTGTAATTAAAATCTTAGATAATTACATGATTACATTATTGTGGAGTTTCAGCAACACTCCCCTCAAAATATTTTGCATCAAACCTTAGCTTGGCAAACTAATTACAGTGCTTGATTAAAACTTTCCCTGAAATCATGGAATCAGGTCATCACATTAGCAGAGCTGCCTCTCTGCTAATGCGAAGAGAGGACTCTCTGGAGAAGACTCTGATGCTGGGAAAGACTGAAGGCAAAAGGAGAAGGGGAAGGCCAAGGATGAGATGGTTAGACAGCATCACCGATGCAACGAACATGAAAATGAGCGAACTCAGGAAGATAGTGGAGGATAGGAAGGCCTGGCGGGATATGGTTCATGGGATCACGAAGGGTCGGACACGACTTAACGACTGAACAACAACAACAACAAATGTTGGCTACCCCTCAGAAACATACCAAGTCTTGATCCGTCTTCCTAACTGCATGTAGCCTTTTTAAAAGCAACTTTCTCCACAAAGATATGTAACCAGGCAACAAATGAAAGTGCTGCTGTTGATGTTTATTTCCAGTGGGAAAATTCTGTGGTTCCCTCCAGCTTAGGTTTACCAGATTTTCCAGCACCCCGAGGGGGGCGGAAGTGACATCACGGGGGGCAGGTCAAGGAACCATGATGTCACTTCCACCGGAAGTGGCCATGTCCTCCGGAAGTAGGACACACAGGGGGCGTGTCCATGGATGTTGGCAGGTGATGTCACAGGGGGCGTGTCCATCTGGCTCAAGAGTATTAAATAAATAAATACAGTATGCCACCTTTTTCCCATGCCTCTGAGCACATGCAGAGTGCCGCCACTGTTTTTATCCCGGCCAGCCGGCTGCGTTGCAGTGGCCACTCCCGGTCACCGCGATGAAGCCAGCTGGCCGGGACAAAAACAGTGGCGGCACTCTGCACATGCTCAGAGACACAGGAAAAAGGTAAAATACAGTATTTATTTAATAATCTTGAGCCGGCTGGACACGCCAACTGGACTCCTAGCCGTCAGGGACTGACGCTGCAGAGGCTAGAAGCACTCCGCTGCTTCTAGCCCCCCGCTGCAGAGGCTAGAAGCACTCCGAAAAGGTCCGAGTGAACTCAGACAGTTTCAGAGAGTTCACAAATAATGTTTACTCGGGCCGTTTCGGAGAGCTACTAGCCTCGCGTGAGTATGCGACAAGGCTGGAAGGGCTTGAAAACGTCCGAGTGAACTCAGATGTTTTCAAAGTGCATCCAGCCTCGTGCAGGTGCATGAGGCTGGAAGAAGATGCAGCCCATTAGCGCTGTAGCAGGGGGCATGTCCCAGCCGGCCAGGACAAAGAGGAGACCAGTCGGGAGCCCGGGATTTGGGCTTCCGAACCGGGATTGTCCTGGCCAGAACTGTGTTCCACAGCTCCACAGCTGTGAGATACATATGTTAGAAGTCTATGTTCTGAATGTAAACAGACTGTAGACATGTAGACAGACTGTCCTTAAGCATTCACATATTTTAGAAATGGGTTATCTCTTAAATCTTAATATAGATAAAATATTTGCTCTATGGATACTTCTAGCAAACCTTGTTCCTTTTTATTATTTGGTTTTGCTATAATCTGTAGTCTTCTTCAGGTTGATGTGAAGGAATGATTTAGATCAGTGATGGAAAACCTCAAATCTGTGAGCCTAAATTAAATTATTTTCCCATTTCAATAGGTTCACCTTTCAAAGAGTAAAAAACCTTCCCTTTGTGGCTGTCATTACTTCAGCCAAAACCAGGTTTTGGTCTGAACTCTGCAGTAGCTCAAGCAGTCTTTGTGAACAAGGGCTCAAACTTCTAAAATAGAGAGAGAGAGAGAGAGAGAGAGAGAGAGAGAGAGAGAGAGAGAGAGAGAGAGAGAGAGAGAGAGAGAGAACAGCTGGGTGCTGTAGTTAACTTCCTAGATTTTGGAATCAGTTGATCAGTCCAATAGTGATAGTGAGCAACATGGTGCTGAGCTGGTTGTCTGTCTACTGTATTTCTGCCTCTTAATTGCCAAAATACTGTATTGCTTTTTGGGTTCTCAGTCTTCAAGTCTGTGCTTCAATAATTGTTAGCATGCTTAATAAGAATTACAGGCTGGAGGGTATATGAGCAAGGGTCCAGTGTTTGGAAAATGAAAAGATAAGTGATAGTTTTACTGAAAACGGGCTTATGAGAAGTTGCAAGAATAGAAACGAGGAAATCAGGAAATGCAAGCCATTTGTTCCTATAGGTTCACCAGCAGCTGTATCATTACAGCTGAAATCAGTGTAGTATTTTCTGGCTACAGTTCTAGAAAATTTCATAGCACTTCCAGGATGCAAATGTTTTGGCATTCCTAAGGAACTATGGGAGTCAAGAGGTATCTTATGAGTGAATGTGAGATAGTGAAAATTTGAAGACTTCCTTAACAGGTTTGAAGACTTCCTTAACAGTTAAAGAGTGGGAGGGGAAGTTGTCTGGAATGCCTTTCTGAACAAAAATAATTTGTTAAAGAGGTTATGATTAAAAAAAAGAAACTACACTTGCTTTCTTATTGGTAAAGCTGGAACGCAGCACAGGCAGTATAAGTCCCTTAACTTGGAAAAAAAGAGAAATTGGTATAATCTGTCCCAGGAAAGAACTGACCCCAAGAAACACTGAATTTTGTTATAACGTATATTTCTGAGGCTGGCACTCTGAACTATCAATGCAGCTTCATTATATATTGCAATATATATTGCTGATTGCAAATTCAGTGGTATGGAACGCTGGTTGTTCAGATAAAGCATTTCTGAAGTACCAATTTATGGAAACTGCAGAACCCTGATAAGGATGTACAAGTTTAAGATAGCATAATGGGTTATAAAAGCACTGTCCACCCTGAGGCTGTTTAGGGAAACTGATAGTGACTTGTGTGTTCTAATGCTTATGAGTGGTTTTCTTTTTCCTGAAAATGGCAATCTTCATGACCATTTTACAGCTTTGCTAATTTTGGCTGAGAAGTGCATGCTAATAATGATTTCATAGCTAGGCACATCCAGCTAAAATAATATAATCTTATATTGCACTGCCATTCTGCATTAAATCTTCGAAAATTAGATCTAAAATTGTGACAGACACAGAGAATGAAAGGGCCCAATCATATTCTACTTTCCATCACCGATGCAGCCATAATGCAGCCCTGAGGTAAGGGTACAAATGTTCCCTTAACTTGAGGAGGCTTCCGTGACTGCCCCCCCACACACACACACACTACAGGATGCAGCACACACCCCGTTGACACAGCTACACCAACACTGGAAATTTGGATAGGATTGGACCCTCACATCGCAATCCTACCCAGCTCCTCCACTGGTGCAGCCAGTGGTGGAGGGCAGAACAGGAGGCTTTGGAAGGGAAAGGGGATCCCCTTTTCCCTTCCAAAGCCTCCTGTTCTGCCCTCCACCACTGGCTGCACCAGTGGAGGAGTTGGGTAGGATTGTGCTGTTAGTCATGCTTGGTACACTGGTGGGATTGTCGTGAACATGCAGTAATCTTAGAAATGACATTAGAACACAGAAAATAGAGTTCTTTTATGTAGGTAGTAACAAACTGCTATTCCAAATAAAAGAAAAACAAAACAGGCTGTTAGCAGCTTAGATCATCATCAGATAATCATGAACACCACCTGAATAGTTACAGATTTAATAGCCCTAAAGTAATAAAAAAGTACATACAATTCACTAGGCATTCCAATTCCTCCAGGTTTGGCCTTCAGGAAGGAAGGACATGATTCCAGCTCACAACAGGATTTTATCCTTGTACATATCCCTGCAAAATTTCAAATACTTGAATACTATTCAAACAACAGGTATCTGAAGATTTCATCAAAAATCTGGTTACACACAGCCCCAATGTGTAGAGTTTAAATGTGGTATGGAACGGAGGTAAGATTCAGGCTCGCATAGTCTTCCCTACTGTCCATATAGAGCCTTCAATATGAACTGAATTTGGCATCTGTGCAGGCAAATTGTAACATGAATAAACCATCACACATGTGATCCACTCCACAATTATTTAGCTTGGTAAATGTAGTTCTTACACTACTGGGTTGGGGGGATTGGAGGAGTATGTAGATATGGTAGAAAATGAGAGGAAGAAAAACCGTGAAGGAAAGAAGACAGAAAGAAAGGAAAACTAAAGGGATGAATGGCAAAACGTGCTGATCGTAACATTTATGGTAGCCAATATGCTTTATCATCCTGCAAATTACACCATCTCTCATAGTTTTGAAGGTCGATGCTCAATCTGTAGGCACTCTGGCTGTGGGCCCTTCACAGCAGTTAAATGCCCATCTGATTTTTTTTATAGATGGTGATTAGTGTACAGCAGCATTTCCCAAACTGTGGGTTGCGATGCGACGTGCAGTGGGTCACACTGTTGGGCCCTCCCACTCTCCTTGTTGGCTCTAAATTGGAGCCCTCCGGACGCATGTGGAGGCCACTTCCTAGTTGCAACTTACCTGTAGAAGCCGCTCGCGCGTCGTGTTGGGCCCGGGACAGCCTCCAGAGGCCTCTAGTGTGGAAACCTCTGGTCGCATCCGGAAGTGTGTCTGAGGTCGGTGGAGGCCTCTGAAGGCTGTCCCAGGCCTGGTGCAATGTGAGAGCAGCTTCTACAGGTGAGTCATAACCCAGAAGTAGGCAGCGAGGTGGGTAGCAACAGTGGTAGGTTTGAGGACCACTGGTGTATAGTATTAAAATTCAAGAGGGAGGCAAGATCATGCCTTTTACTAAACAATTTTTCAGCACAATCCTATGCATGTCCAATCAGAAGTAAGTCCTATTAAGTTCAATGGGCCTTACTCCCAGTTCGTGTGTATAGGATTGCATTCAATGTTGGTGTGGGAGTCTGCACTGCAAGCTTTGGTGCAACAATCATTAATCAAAAGATAATCATTTCTGTAAACTTGCTTTGTCAGGATCATGGCTTTCAGTTGAAAAGTGTGACTATATCTTTAAGGGTATCATGTAATTGAGAGAAAAACGTATAGTCACGTAATGGAATGGACTTAGGAAGAGAAGAGAAACTAGTTGGACAGTGAAAAACACATTGTGGTTATGATGGTCTTGCTTTTTCCTTCCAGTGAAAACTACACAAAATGACATATATCTCCTTTTCCAATTCATTGAGACTTTGCTTTTGGTACTTAGACCCTCCTATCTCCTCTACTTTCGTTAGCCATGTGCGTTGCAGATGGCTTCACCTGTTTACATAGTTTCTGAGCCTGAAGATTTCCTTTGGCATTATCTCCAGTTTCCTTTGGCATTGGTGTGGGTCTTGCCCCAAACATTTCCAGTTTCCAGGAAATGAACAGCACGCTTGGTTCAACAGCAGATTGCTGTGGAAACAACAATGATCTCCAGTGAGTCTATGTGTTTTTAGCTTTTTAAGGGAGTTTTGAGCAGCAAAGCCTGCTAGATTTTTTTATTTGAACATTGCTGTCAGCTCAGGTGTCTGTCCTTTCACGCATTCCACCCCACTCCCCAGTCCTGTGGCAGTAAGAAAGATGAAGGCACATTTTATGGTACACATCAGCTACAGTAACGAAAGCTTTGAGTTAGCTGGTTCATTTTCTTGAAACATCCATTTGTCAATCACTTACAGCAAACATTAGACACATTGGCTGGAGATTTTGATTCTACCTGGGGAATGGAATTCTTTTCCGATGCGGCACCACTAATTAGAAATATGCTGTTTTGGTTCAGTGTGCCGAGATTAGCTTAATTTCCAAATGAAGACATAATGCTGGGTGCTTGATTTAAAAATAGGTACTGCAGATGTTTCTGCAGAGAAAAATGCTTTGAAATGTCTCCTTGGCTGCATAAGGTTCTGTGCATTTGTGCTCAGCAGTGGAGCATAATTATATTTTAAATTAATGGGTTACATATGACTACACTAGAACAAAGCTGCGCTAGGGTGACTCAGTAGGTGATTAATTTTTTTTTCTTTGAGGCCCTATTTCCAATCCCTGATTCATCGCATGTGTGTGTTTGTGAATGTATGCAATCTAACGTGAATATTAGCTCAGTAAATCAGTCATACAAAAATACAGTAGAATTGATTGTCCTGTTGGCCTCAGCAGGAATATATAGTTGATTTAGGAATAAGAGGGCAGGTCCTCTTGTGGATTAGGAACTGGTTGAAGACCAGGAAACAGCAAGTGGGAGTCAATGGGCAATTTTCACAATGGCGAGAGGTGAAAAGCGGTGTGACCCAAGGATCGGTCTTGGGACCGGTGCTTTTCAACTTATTCATAAATGACCTGGAGTCAGGGATAGGCAGTGAGGTGGCCAAGTTTGCGGATGACACTAAACTTTTCCGGGTGGTGAAGACCAGCAGGGATTGTGAAGAGCTCCAGAAGGATCTCTCCAAAATGGGAGAATGGGCAGCAAAATGGCAGATGCGCTTCAATGTAAGTAAGTGCAAAGTGATGCACATTGGGGCAAGAAACCAAAATTTCACATATACGCTAATGGGTTCTGAGTTGTCTGTGATGGATCAAGAGAGAGATCTTGGGGTGCTGGTGGACAGTTCGATGAAAGCGTCGACCCAGTGTGCGGCAGCTGTGAAGAAGGCCAATTCCATGCTCGGGATCATTAAAAAAGGGATTGAGAATAAAACGGCCAATATCATTCTGCCTTTGTACAAATCGATGGTAAGGCCACATCTGGAGTATTGTGTCCAGTTCTGGTCACCACACCTCAAAAAGAATATAGTTGAATTGGAAAAGGTGCAGAAAAGAGCGACCAAAATGATTCGTGGGCTGGAGCACCTCCCTTATGAGGAAAGGCTACAGCATCTGGGGCTTTTCAGCCTAGAAAAAAGGCGCCTGAGGGGGGACATGATTGAGACGTATAAAATTATGCATGGGATGGAGAGAGTGGATAGAGGGAAATTCTTCTCCCTCTCGCACAACACCAGAACCAGGGGACGTGCACTAAAATTGAGTGGAGGGAGAGTTAGAACAGACAAAAGAAAATATTTCTTTACCCAGCGTGTAATTCATCTGTGGAACTCCTTGCCACAGGATGTGGTGATAGCACCTGGCCTAGATGCCTTTAAAAGGGGTTTGGACAGATTCATGGAGGAAAAGACCATCACAAGCAACCTCCTGGTTTTTAGAAGTGGGTTTTCTCTGTGCCAGTTGCAAGGGAGTGTCAACGGGAAACAGGTTATCTTGTTGTCTTGTGTGCTCCCTGAGGCATCTGGTGGGGCCACTGTGTGATACAGGAAGCTGGACTAGATGGGCCTTTGGCCTGATCCAGTAGGGCTCTTCTTATGTTCTTATGTTCTTATTTGAAAAGACTTAATACTGCATTTCTCTCCAAAAGAGGGTGGTGGTGGTCTGTAAGTGCTCTATGGACACTACTCATCCCTTTAATTACCCTTATTTGTTTGCCTTTTATTTTCTTTCATTCTCTTCAATAGAACTTAAGAACATAAGAAGAGCCCTGCTGGATCAGGCCAAAGGCCCATCTAGTCCAGCTTCCTGTATCACACAGTGGCCCCACCAGATACCTCAGGGAGCACAAGACAACAAGGTACTTGTATCTTGTCGCCACTCCCTTGCACCTGGCACAAAGAAAACCTACTCCTACAATCAGGAGGTTGCTTATCCCCATCATGGCTTGTAACCTGTGATGGACATTTCCTCCATAAATCTGTCCAATCCCCTTTTAAAGGCATCCAGGCCAGGTGCCAACTTGTCAGCTTTTTGTGTTGTTTGTACCTGGACAAGTCTGTTGGACTTTTCACCCTCCATTTGAGCCATTCAGCCAGCAAAATGGTTCTCTTGAAAAACTAAATGAGCCTAATATGAACCTAATGCACTAGAACCTAATATGTTTGAAGAGAGTCTAGAGTACCCATTTGTGTCGTGTGTATATCACTGGGCATTTATGTAGAGCTCCTAGGCCATGGGGCATCATCTGTAGGGTCGAGGAGAAGCCGTGCCTCTGCTGCTGTGAAGCACGTTGACAGACTTGTGTACTGTATTATTGTGGGCATCCCAAATCCAACTTGACACAAGACCCTTTTTCTGGAGCGTCAGTTAGTGCCATTTAATCCTTCTCTATTCCTTTATCAGTCTGTTTCCCAGGTACATAGGAAGCTGCTTTTCACTGAGTCTGACCAACTGGTCCATCTAGTTCAGTACTGTCAACAGTACTAACAGGCAGGTTTCAGGCAGGAATTTGCCTCTACCTGGAAACATTGGGAACTGAACGTGGGACCTTCTGCATGCAACGGGTGTACTCTGCCACTGAGTTATGGCCCCTCACCTTTGAACACATGACACAGTGTTAGTTACCACTGCTTTCTGCTGATCAAGCACAATGCTAGTAGGAAATGTATTGATAATGAGATATTTACATTAGGCAAAGCTGCCACCTTGTATACAAAGGAACTTTCCGTATTAGCATTTCTATATTTGTGTTAGAATAATCATAGCCACCTACAAACATGTGTATGATCTGTGCATTTCCAATCTTTGTGATAGTCTAGATCTAGACTATCTAGATCAGGGGTTCTCAACCCCTTCCCAGCTGAGTGCCACTCTCTTGCTGTGTACCACCGGAAGTGACTGGTGATGACATCATCACCAGTTACTTCCGGGTTTTCAGGTTTTCAGAAGCCAGAAAATGCAGGTAGGAAGCTCTGGGCAGGTAGGAGGGGCCTTTTGAGCATTCCCAAGAGGCTTGGCCAAAGGCAGGAGCCTCTTGGGAACAAAAACATGCTGCTGAAAACGCTACGTCAGAGCAGGGTTCCAGTGGTCCGGCAGTCCGAGTACCACCAGCAGTCGGCGGAAGTACCACTGGTGGTAATAGTACCACTGGTTGGGAACCCCTGATCTAGATAGTCTAGATCCAATCTAGAACTTTGTAATACAGATGCAACTAGCCATTCAAATCCGCAGGTTAAAACCATGAAAAAGTTAGAACACCAGCTGTGACATTTTAAGCCCTTTATAGCAGTGTCCAAAAGAATAGAAAGTGCTTTTTTTTTCATCCTATAACCTTGTGCAAAACAATCAGTAGCAGCTTATACAACTGTGGGCTTTAGATGTCAGTAAATATGTTTGAGTACATGCACACTGGGTTTCTGACGCACAGGAAAGGAAATGTAACAAAACAAAAATATCATGAATCAAGTAAGCATCAACAAGATGAGCTAAGAGCAGAGTATTTTAAACCTCAACGGCAGGTACCGTATTTTACACTCCATAGGACGCATCGGTCCATAGGACGCATGCATCCTATGGAGCATAAAATAGAGAGAAAAAAGTTTGTACTTACCTGGGCTTGGGGGCGCTTCGGGGAGGCGTGTGGGGGCTTCGGGGAGGCCTGCGCGAGCCTCTGCAGGCCTCCCCGATGTTTACTTCGGGAGAAAACAGCGATTTTCCGCCATTTCCAGAAATGGCCGAAAATTGCTGTTTTCTCCCGAACTGAACATCGGGGAGGCCTGTGGGGGCTTCGGGGAGGCCTGCGCGAGCCTCTGCAGGCCTCCCCGAAGCGCCCCCAAGCCCAGGCTTTGCACCATAGGACGCACGCTTTTTTCCCCCTATGTTTTTTTTGGGGGGGAAAGTGCGTCCTATAGTGCGAAAAATACAGTATTTGGCCTCTCCAATGGTTACCTGCTTTGCCCTTAAATTATACATAGTTCTGTTGGGTCAGTCAGGTAATTAACAGTAAAGCAAAGATTCTACTTGATTCATAATTATTAAAGAGCATTTTGTTCAGTATGCTCAGCTAGTTTGTAGAACTTTTTCCAGGAGTGTTTTGACACCACATGGGCCAATGGCTCTAATGAGCCAGCATTGACTGTAATAATTAACTTGGAGTAGCTCCCCCCCCCTCTTTGTCCAAGTCATTGTAGAGGAGGACCTCTGAACAGCAGGATGTAAATGCCAGAAGCTTTTAGTTTGAGCTGGACCACCTGATCACTGGTCTGTGCAGTGATCCTAAGCTTAGATGATTAATTGCTTAGATGGATCTAAGCTTAGATGATTAATTGGGCTTGAACTTGTGACACTCAGGATCAGAGATAATTCCTAGGTGTTAAGATGTTCCTCCTTACTGGTGGAAATATTAGACAGTTGTCATATTAATAAATCAGGCACTTGCAAGTTGTTGTTGTTGTTGTTGTTGTTGTTGTTGTTGTTGTTGTTGTAATACAACAACAAAAATGTGAGAAGTATACATAGGCAGATTTTATTCTTACCAAAAATATTTATTTGCAAATTGGTTTTAAAAGAATTGTCCACTTAGGCTTGACATAGAATAAGGTGGTATATAAATGCATAGAATAAGTGATATATACATGCATTTAATTCCTCTTTAGATATGTGCATGTGCTTCCATGGGTCATTGCAGTGTGTTTTCTGGCCTCAGCTGCTTTTCCTGTTTTTGAGGGTACTTTCAAAAGCCCCTGAAGTTTGGAGACACGTTGTTAGCTGTACAGGGAACTTCAACTGTAGTAGGAAGCAGGAATGTGCAGTGCGGACGCGGCACGTGAGACAACCCTGCCCCCCTTGTCGTTCCCAGTAAACACCGCAGCCTCACCAGGGACACACACAATCCCCCAGTGAGGCTGCAGCACTTTACAGAGAACGATTAGGGGGCGGGGTTGCCTTACTTGCTGCGCCCAAGCTCTATCGCCATAATGGCAGACAGTCATTATGAGCAGCATTGTCACATCCACACCCACACTGAGAACAACTGTAGGGTTCTCTGTTCCAAAGTAGAATGAACCTCTGATAGCAGATGTATATACAACTATGAAACTGTGAGTAAAGTATTTCTTTTGATAACTTAACCAGCCTCTGCTCCTGTGTATGTTAATTGATAGCAGCAGCCTAGCTGGGTGGTGAATTTTACCATAGGAAAAGGGGTTCTTCGGCCGATTTCTCTGCTCCCCCCCTTTTCCAACACCCACTTAGGTTTATATACTGCACACTGTACCTACCAAATTATTTGTCATACACTAGGTCTTTCTCTTCTATCTTAGTTGTTATTGTGGGTGATGTTGTTGTGGTCTAGACATTTTAATTATCCTCAATTGCATCTTCTCCAGCTCTATAATATCTTTATTGAGATGGGATGGCCACAACTGCACACACTACTAAAACTAGGGACATGATCATTTTTTATAATGCCCTTATGATACTGACTGCTTTATTTTCAGTCCCTTTCCTAATAACGCCAAACGCTGACTCTGTCTTTTGTCGCTGATGAAGCACACAGAGCTCACAGTTTCAGCGAGCTTCCTACTTTGACCCTCAAGATCTTTTTCATGGGTTGTTACAGCCAATTTAGGCTCCCTCAGCAAGTTAAGATTTCTGTAAGTTAGGATTTGTAGTGGAAAGCGTTCGCCCCTTTTCTCCTGAGGGCCCCATAGCCCCAATTTTACAGGACATTTTGAAGGCATTCAGGTAATAAAAGTGCCTCGTGTACTGGAAGTAGTAAGGTGTCCAGATAATGTTGTTTATGTGAAAGATACTTTGTGAAGACCAATGGGAAACCATGTCACAGGAATCCCTCTCTTAATGTTCAGACCAGGCGCTTTAACTATTCTGTTCTTACAACAGAGATATTCTTATTCCATTAGCGGAAACCTTGCCATGCATACCACATGGCTAGTGAAATTGCCTTAACCATGGGAGACGGGATACTGGGATAAGGTATTGCAATGCTTTTAAGGTAATTTTGGGGCGCTGATTCCAAATCTGGAATCAGTTTTTGTCTATCAGATCAGTTTTTTGAGATATCAAATATTGCATTTGATAAAATCAATGAAAAACAGCAAATTTACACTGGTCTAAATTTTTTTTTTTTTGTGGCCTGGACTTTTGCAGCTGTTTTAGACTAAATTCCACTATATCTGCCAAGCAACAGAGCAGACGGGAGAGCGTTGCACTTTGCAAAAAAAAAAAAGGGGGCTCTACGCAACTGGGGGCACTTAAGATTACACATATAAGGTGCCATCTTCCCACAGCTGAAAGAAATGTGAAATTGTAGTGGGGAACAGGTCGTATGTGCCGCACTATGCAAGTCCTGATATTCAATATCTAGAATTCTGGCCTTAACTTTGCGGTGGCTCAACATACCCAACCTCTTCACATCGAGGCCCAAGGAGTTTAATTTCCGTTGAAATTCTATTGCCCCAATAGGTGGAACAGGTTCAGAAAAAAGTTGGAACAACAGACTATCTTGATTACAATTATAATAAAGACTAAGCCAGAATTTCGCCAACCAACCATATCAAGGTCTTCAATCGAATAAGGCCAGTTTCTAAACATAGGACTGAATACGGTACACAAATAGGTAACCCCAGGATTTTCGGTAGGAACATTGCTTGGATTCTTTCAACAGATTGGTCAAAATTGGTATACCACACTGGGATACCATGCAAAACTTGTGGAATGATTTTAGCTTTATATACCTCCACAGCAGCTGGTACGTATTTATTGCCCCAGTTGAAAAAGAATCTAGTTACTGCTGTAGATGATACTTTGACAGCATTAACTATAGCCCTACGCAGGGGCGTCGACAGGGAGAAGCGCGCGGGGCAGGCCGCCCGGCGGCGACGCGCGCACAAGGGTGACGCACGTCCCCCCAGTACTTACAGTTTGTTGCTGGAGCTGGGCCCGCCCGCCCACCCTCGCGTCCGTTTGGCTCCAAAATGAGCCGAAAACGGAGCGGGGGGGTGCTCCGCGCCTGCGCGTGACGTCACGCGCGGGGGCGGAGCTGCGTCCTTAAAGGTGATGCGCGCTGGGGTGAGGCGCGTCCCTGTGATGTGACTGGCCCTACGATGAGCCAGACCAATGTAAATTTGCTGTTTTCATACCCTGAAATTGTAATCAGATTTACCTGGGGGGGCAGGGGGAAGAAGTAAATTTGCAAGTACAGTGACGAAAGCGTTTTGCGAGTTTTTTTTGTGACTCTCAAGACAAATTTTCTTGCGGAAAAAAATTCGTCTTGCGAGGCATCACTGTCCCCTCCCCGTGCTGGACGCGTCACCTCCCCGCGCCGGATGCTCCGAGGCCTTCTCCCGGCCTCGGAGCCTCTGGAGGATCCTCCCCGCGCCGCGCCGGATGCTCCGTGTCACCTCCCCTGCCGCGCCGGATGCTCCGAGGCCTTCTCCCGGCCTCGGAGCCTCCGGAGGATCCTCCCCGCGCTGCGCCATGTGTAGCCATTCACAGGTAGGATTTCTGATCATAGGCTAACCAAAACGATTTTATTATAACAAGTAATAAGAAGTCTTGTGAACAATTACATACCTCTTAGTGATCTGCCTTTTCCACAATGCCTTTGTGAAATGAGATGACATTACCCGTTTATAGATATCTGTACCCTAACATGCATCAGAAGTGCATGAGCCTGCTGATCAACTTAAGCGATCTTGCTTGATGCAATCCTATATACACTTTCCTAAGAGTAAAATCCCACTGATATCAATTGGACTTACTTCTGTGTAAGGCTGTGTATAGGGTTGAACTATAAGCTAAGTCTCTCATTCTTTACTTACGACTGTTTCTCAAGTTGGAGAACATTTAGCTACTGTAGTAAAATAAATTATAGCAATAATTTATTATGGTAGGATTCCTTGGACAACCTATGAAACAAGAAATCATGTACAAGAAGCAATACCAACCATATTGTTTTAGGAAGAACTATTGTTGTTCCACCCACCCCATTAATTCTATAAATTCCAAGCTTCAATGCAAATTATATAACCAATTGGAATTCTCTCCATGTGTCAGTAGCATTATTTATCATTACAAAGCAGTTGCTCTATATTTAGGAACAGTGTCTGACGCTATCTTGTTTTTCAGGAGTGCAGGAAAACTTAACATATTTTGTTGCATAAATGAAATCCTCCCCTTTTCAGCTTCCACTCATAAAGGATGCATGATGCACTGCATACTGCCATCCCATCATGACCAAGGAGGGTTGACACATTTACTCCAAGCATGCTCTTATACTGCACAGGTGTCCCCCGGTTAACGACGACCCGAATACACAACTGTCCCCTAGTACAGTACCTTACAAAATGTTGCTGCTGCTTGCCGCCTGAGGCTGCGGCTGATTACAAAATGGAGGCAGGAAGCAAAAAGCACTCACAGCCCTCAGCCTTGCTTCCTGTGAGTGCTTCCTGCAGCAGTCAAACAGCTGATTGGGCAAAGCGCTAATCTAGCGCCGAACAACTGATAGGCTGGGGATTTTAAAAGACGCATCTGGAGTACTTGCCATTCATTCTCTTTTACAACTTCATTGTATTGTATTGCATTACATTATGTAATGGTGTTGAAGATGGACTTAACAACAGATTCACTTTACAACGGAGTTTCAAGAACGTATCCCCATTGGTAACCCAGGGGGGGCAGTGGCGTTGTTAGGGGGGTGGGGGACCTGGGGCATCAGGGTGTCCTGCTCCGGAGAGGGTGCAGTGCACCGCCGAATTTCAGCGGCGGTGCTGCAGCAGTGCACCCCCTCCGGCTTTTTCGTGGACTTTTTAGGCCGCACGGAGCCTGGGAGGGCGAGAGGATTGGCCCTTCCACCTTCCCAGGCTCCGCACGACCTAAAAACATTGTTTCCAAATGTCATGTGTGTGTGTTCTTCTAACCCAACGACTTCGGGTTGAAGTTTGTGCACCCCCGGGTGGCGGACACATCCTTCCTGGGCCTGGCCTGCAGTTTACTAGACGCTAGAGAGGCTGCGCCTGCGCAGCCTTGCTGCAGCCTCTCTAGCTTCCGTAGTCTCACCAGCAACTCAGCCAGGCCGGAAGTCTTCTGGTAAAAAAACCCCCTCCCCAGCCCCCAAACCTCCCGTGCACCCTCCGTGCACCTGTGCATCTTCAACACCATTACATAATGTAATGTAGGCTTTTTATACCTAAAACAGCGAAGAAGCCAGGTCGGTCACTCTGGAGTCGATGGAAGAAGAAGACAGCACGGTGCACCCCTCCTCCCCAGCAGTGTTAAAAACAGGCCACCTGCCCGGACACAAGCCGCGGCTCCAAGGGGGGGGTTGCATGAGCTGCGCCGGCCGCAGAATTGCTGCCCAATTCACGGCAATTTGCGTCTCGTTGCACCGTCTATCTGCGTGTCACCCCCAATGCCTGGAGGCCACCCACCCACCCCTAACGGCACCACTGGGCACAGCCCAATCCTATTCATGTCTACTCAGAAGTAAGTCCCTTTGAGTTCAATAGGACTTACTTCTAGGTAAGTGTGTACAAGATTGTAGCCTTACTTATCTTCCTTTTAGTTTATCCACTTTAACGGGTTAAAATTAATGTTACAGTATCTCACTACAAATTTCCAACAGTAAAAATACTAGGTAATTTATTATTGGGGAAAAATAATCTTTAAAATATCCGCTGTATCAGAAGAATAATATATTAGCCACTTAATAACTTTTCACGTTGGAGAGATCTTACTTAGAGCTGATTAAAAAGCCAGATTTTTAACCTGAGCTATACGTGATTTGATTAATTGCACTAATTAGTGTTTTAAAATATATTTTGGCTTCTGCTGTTCATGGCTTATGCACAATCACATTTTCCTTCTAAGTAAATATGAACTCCCTGTTTAAATGTTATGAATTACACCTTTTGATACAGTCCAGTAAAATTATTAACAACACAATCCTGTCTAGAAATTGTCTAGGGTGTCGCAAATGTGCCATAAAGCATGTTTGCTTCACCCGGAGAGGAAGCGGCGCTGGCGCCACTCTACTCACACAGGAGTCACTGCTGAGCCCACCGGGGAAGGTAAGTTCTCCGCCAGGGCGTTCTGGGGGGTGGGGGTGGGATTGGTCGACTGAGCCCGGGAAGGGGGAGGGATTGTCAGCGGCCTTCTCCGCCATATCCTATCTCCCTTCCCGGGCCTGACCACCATTACATGGGGCTCTCGGACGTGTGCCAGCTAAGTAGCTGGTGCACATCCAAATAGCTCCATTGGGGTGGCTGGCATGTTACTCGGGATAAGAGGAGAAATGTCCCTTTACACCAGGGGTGGTGAACCTCCGGCCCGCGGGACGATCCGGTCCGGCCCGCACTGGACCGGCCCGATCCAGCCCGCGACCGGAGGCTCCGCCACCGCCCGCCGCTGCCACTGCCACCGCCGCCGCCTTCCCGCACCGCTTCCTTTTAAAATCGCCCTTCCTGGACCTGCGCAGAGCACGATGCCGGCCAAGAGGGCAATCTGAAAGCGGCCTTTCTGTACCTGCGCAGATCGCCGCTGAGCGGTGGGTGGGTGGGTGGGAGGGAGCTGAGTGAGAGAGTGTGAGCGGTGGGTGGGTGGGTGTTTGAGTGAGCGATGGGTGGGTGCTGTAAATTCACGGGGGGGGGCAAATTTGCGGTGGGGCCCCCAAAAATTTCGGGCAGCCTTATGGCCGGCCCGCGGCCAATTTTCCCCATGGGAAAATGGCCCCCCACCCCAAAAAGGTTCCCCACCCCTGCTTTACACCGAGGCCTACAGTTGTGCCTGGGCAGGCCCTATCCTGCTCAGGATGCAGCTGGTGCCTTATTTGTGCCGTCTTGTCTTGCTAGACAGGATTGGGCACATACCCACAAACACAGCTTCTAGGCCTACAATCAACTATAGATTAATTTCTGAGATGCAGTTTGGTAAAATGTTTCTGTCATTTTCCTGCCAGTTCTTGCAACCTGCTACTAGATGTAAAAGGGGCAAATATTTTATTAGCCCTTTTTTCCCTACCTTTACATGAATAAGAAAGGAATCAAAACATCAAAGATAGCAGTTCCTGATTTTTAATGCAGCCCTGATAAGCTTTGTGCACTTTGTTCTAGCTCATTTGATGTGTAGTCAGACCCTATTAAGATCAAACTTTCTAGATAATGGGGGACTGTGATTTTCCCCTCTATGTACTGCTAATTCATGTTTGAGATAAATCTGTGAAGTTAAACTAGACTAAAGGTTCCTGCCCATTGCAGGCTGGGAAATGATAATAGTGGCATGCAGGGCCTTCTTTGGAAGAGAAAATAGCACATTAGTGCCTTCAAAGAAATAGGTTCAGAGCTGTAATCATGACTGTTCTGAGGTTCCTATACCATGTGGGTAAACAAATAATAGCACAGCATTGACATATAGTAGTTGGAACTAGGTGAAGGGAAGTATAGATTTACAGCACACTCCTTTGTGTGTTTACTCAGAGTTAGGCCTAGATGATCAAACATGCAGTTATCCATGGGAAAATATTTCTGTGAGGGTCAAACGACATGGGACCACACGTTCAGTCCAATCTGGGGCTTTATTTGTGGCAAATGCCATACTAGTTCCTCCTCTGGCTCTGCCAATCATTCTTTGGCAGGCTTCCTGTGTCTGTCTGTACAGCAGCAGCACCTGCCAGCCAACAGGGCAGGGAGCCTCCCCCTGAGGGGGGGGAGGCTCCCCCTTTCTGCCTTTCTGACAGCAGTAAACTCCTGGTCCTGCCCTGCCAATGACAGCAGAATTCACTATGCTTTTTATTCCCTGTATTTGTCTATATACAGGATGTAGTTGAATTGGAAAAGGTGCAGAAAAGAGCGACCAGAATGATTTGTGGAAAGGCTACAGCGTTTGGGGCTTTTCAGTCTAGAAAAAAGGCGCCTGAGGGGGGACATGATTGAGACGTATAAAATTATGCATGGGATGGAGAGAGTGGATAGAGGGAAATTCTTCTCCCTCTCGCACAACACCAGAACCAGGGGACATGCACTAAAATTGAGTGGAGGGAGAGTTAGAACGGATAAAAGAAAATATTTCTTTACCCAGCATGTAATTCATCTGTGGAACTCCTTGCCACAGGATGTAGTGATGGCACCTGGCCTAGATGCCTTTAAAAGGGGTTTGGACAGATTCATGGAGGAAAAGACCATCACAGGTTACAAGCCATAAGCAACCTCCTGGCTTTAGAAGTAGGTTTTCTCTGTGCCAGGTGTAAGGGAATGGCAACAGGATACAGGTTATCTTGTTGTCTTGTGTGCTCCCTGAGGCATCTAGTGGGGCCACTGTGTGATACAGGAAGCTGGACTAGATGGGCCTTTGGCCTGATCCAGCAGGGCTCTTCTTATGTTCTATGTTCTTATGTCTATTGTGCACGGAAGGCTGACCCACTCATGTGGGAGCAAGCCAGCAGCCACTCCTTGCAGCTTGCTTACAAGAAAGTGGGATTAGGATCATGCCGAAAGCAGACACATGGGGATGGTCAGCCACACAGCATAGGATTGTGGCAGAAGCCTGAGAGAAAAACGTGCTGCATCTCTCTGCTGGTTGAAAGTGGGGAGGGGAGTCTCTATCCCTTCCCATTGGGACAGCTAAGTGGAAGTCAAAAACAGGGAGCCCCCTTTGTGTTGAGCTTCACCTCTAACACTTGCCTGAGAGTAAGCCCCATTGAACCCAATGGGACAATTGAACCCCATTGAACCCAATGGGAACACAATGTCGTGTGGAGAGGTGTCGCCTCTCCACACGACACCTCTCTGCCTGCCAAAGGGAAAAAAAAGTGCTCTCTGTGGCCTCTCTCTGCCTGGGCTGCTATCCTGTACACATGCCATCTCCCTACTTCCTGGGAGTAAGCACCACTGAACAAAATGATGGTGGCACCCATGGCAGCACTTGCAGAGATAGGCAGTGTCTACCTGGACTGGCCTTGCTCACAGCTCACTTTTCCCCCGTCCATCCATCGTGAGGGAGCCTCCCCCCCAAAAAATTAATCCAGAATGGATTAGGAAAAAATATCAATGGTGAGGCCAGGAAACTCAAATCTTGATGCTCTGAACTTTCAGGTAATTTGTATAGCAGTTCCTCAAATTTGAAGGTGTCTGTTAGGTTGGTCTATTAGAAGTAAAAGCTAGACTCCAAGGTCATATAATGCCTTATTAAGGTTCAAGTAAAGGTAACAGCAGTAGCAAATGTTCAAGTTCTACAAAGCTCCATCAGGCAAATGATAAGCCAAAGGACAAGGAGAGGGGAAAGGTAACCCGACAACTGCCATTTGTGGGAATCTAAAGATGGAATTTAGGGGTTTTCCTACAGCCTCTGAAAAGTGTGCAGTGGTGTGTGAGCCACCATAACAGGGCTGGTCCACCTACGAAGCTGGGTTAAATAGCTGCTTTGAGCAACAGGCTCAGAAAGGCAACAGTGGCAGAATGTGCCCTGCATCTTGTGCTTGTCTGCCATCTCCATTGGCCTGCTGCACATCTGTTCACCACCTTGATTCTCTTCTGGATCGCTCTTCTTACACAAGGAAAGGAGAGCACAGGAGAGGTGGTGACCTGCCTCTTCCTCCAGCACCACTATTGCAAGCAATCATCCGGTGCTAAAGAAGTGGTGGCCCTGGGAAAGGACATGCTGGTGGTGATGGTAAGGAGGGATTTAGGTGTCACAAGCTGAACAGTGTACTTGAAAGAGGGGAGAAGGGCAGAGGATTTGGGTGCCACTTCAAGCTTGGGCTGCTCCTGCACCATAAAGTGAGGAGAGTGCCACATGTATTCGAATGTTTACAGGTGTCCCCCGCTTAATGATGGATTGCTTAACGATGATCCAGATATATGATGGAGGTCCCCAGTAAAAAAGAGCAAAGGATTTTAAAAGAGCAAAGGATTTTCTAGCTCATCAGCTGTTTGGCTTTAGATAAGGGCTTTGAAGTTCAGCACTGGGACTTTAAGCACAGCACTGAACTTCAAAGCCCTTATCTAGCGCGAAACAGCTAATGGGCAAGATAAGAGCTTGGACGTTTGACGCTGGGGCTTTAAAGCACAGTGCTAAACTTCAAAGCACAGCAAGACCTGCTTAATGACAGCTTCACTTTATGACGGGGATTTCAGAACGTATCCCAGTCGTTAAGTGGGGGACACCTGTAGTTTCCTGCTGATCTCTACTGAAAAACCAAAACCTGTGCAGGAACCAGGGATTAGCACCAATCAAAATAGCAGCTCCAATTTCCTGTCCCCAGAGGTGGGGTACCAATACCTGCACATTTCATGGAAGTGAATTCCATATAACACCCTCTCAGAAATCATGAGTGTTGTTTTTTTTCCTAAACAGACTCATTGGGAGAAAAAACGAACTTATGTTCAGGCATTTCACTTCTTCTAGCAGTACGAAACACAGTTAAGTCGTAGGATCGTAGAGTTTAGTCAGTCCTCTTGGGCTTGGGAAGGCTTTCTCCAGTCGCCACAGCTGTTTCTCACACTTTCCTTTTCTTTCCTCACCTCTAAGTAGAAAATATATAAAAAAGTGAAGTGTGATCAAGTTTAGTCTGGCGAGCATTTTTCTCACTCTTAAGTGTTGCTTGTTAAATTTCATTTTTGAAAAATGAAGTTGTTTTTGGAGTACGTGTAAGCAAACCTGAAAGAACCCTGACTCATTTTTAATATATATCTTTGCTTCCTGCTGCTATATAATTTTGAAATGGCGAGGCAATTTGTACAGTGTTTAAGGAAAAAAGAATAAATCGTAGCACAGCTGACAACTTGGACACCAAGCTGCTGGTAAATGCAATTTAAAACAGTGGATTTAGTATCCCTTTGGGGGGGAAAATGAGCTTTTAGATTAGAAATACTTGACATACCATTAATTAAATTGAAAGGTGCGTTCCTGTACTGTTCTGTTCCCTTGTAAGGAGACCACTGAATTTACGTGGCTACAGTGTACAATAATCTTACAGTTCTGCAGCAATGACTTCTGGCCCATCGTTGCATATATAAGAACTCCAATGAGTTTTGGCCAGTCGTCAAAAGAACCAAAGAATAGCTCCTTTGGTTGCTGTATTCCTGTAGCCTGCATTAATGGAACATAAACCAGCAGGGCCTTATGGGAGCCTTTGCAAACATTTATATATTCACATACAAATGGAGGTAGAATTTGAGGGCCAAATCCTCTTGTAACTGTATTCTCTCATGATTGATCAGCTGTGGCTGTCTGAGGAGAAAACGTGCCAGCTTCATTAAAGGCAGAGTGCGCAGCGACTGGAGGTACCCAGAAATGTGACGATGAGAATGTTAATAGGACCTTCACTGTACAGTATACGCACTACATGAAGGCTGACATGCTCTACAATCCATCTTCACTTGTGAGGAGAGATGGGATAACTCACAGTGAAACCCCTTTCCGCTAATCCCTCATCGCTGGGCTCATGAAGACAAATGCCATCATCGCAAAGCATGGCTATCCAGAATCATTGCAGATGCTGATGGATAGAGGTGGCCCCCACTGCGTGTGCATGTTGCTCTTGCTCCCATGTAATAGGATTGTGGTCACACAGCCTTGGATCTGGCAATTGCTATCTATCATATACTGAACAGCAGCATTGTGTCTGGTCAGCACTTGAAGGGGAAGGCGGCCAGGGAAATGCAGAGACTTGCAGGAAATGACTTTGTTGATTCATTAAGTGCAGCTTTCCCCCTCTCTATTAGTTAGCCAACGCTGTCGCTTACTGCCAGAGGGCACCGTGCCATTGGAAAGGCTATTTTTTTTGGAATGAGACCCAAAGGCAGTGCCTTTAACACTTCAAGTCATTAAAGCGCTTGTGATGAATTATATTTTTAATCAAGTCCTGCCACGCTCTTATACTTTGCACAGTCGCGGATAATACTTCTCCCCAAAGACTGGAGTGTTTTGAACAGTGGGTAACATTAATGTGGTGCCTATGTTGTCATGTTTGTTAAGTGTGGGTTTATGAAGTCCACTGGGATGCGTCAGGATTTAAAATGCTCCATCAATGACAGCCATCATTATAGATTAGCCCATTTAAAAATCTACCAAAGCTGTTGCATGCTAGGCAAAACGCACCCTAGAAACTACAGATAAGGACATGCGCACAGGACAGTACTTTAACGTGCAGCTGCCTGTGTGAAGAAGCATCTCGTGATAAAAGCAAGCAGGAGAATCACAGCTTACTTACAGAAATGCTTTTCAACATTTTTAGTTTTTTAGGAACTAAAATATATATGTGTGTGGTTTTAATATATTATTATCTCCCCCTCCACGTTTTCAGTTAGCTGAAAGTGGTTCTTCTGTAATTAAGTACAATTAAAATAGCAGCAGTCTGGTGGGTTTAAAAGCAAAACTGAAAAAAAGTTCTTTCATATTTGGAATCTGTCATGGACTTTGGATGGAAACATTTCTGTAGGACTGTTTCATGAATCTTCCTTAGATTGATAACACCCTCCCACTCTGCCTGTTTTTCTGATTTTCTTTCAAAACTAATTATAGACCTTTCAGTTTCTACATATGCCATTCCTTTCACCCATTAACATTTTTTTCCTTGTAGACAAGGCAAGCACATGAGTGGGCATGCACATACAAAAAAGAAGAAAAAGAAAAAAAAAGAAGTTTAATTTTAGTTGATGTAAAGTGCAGTTGATTTGAAGGCCCTTTAGGCTGCAATCCTATTGTGACCTTACGCTGCCTGAACTAGTGTTCTGACACCGCAAGGTCCTTTATGGTGGTGCAAAAGCCAGGCCGCTGTTACACGCTGCCGAGCTACTGCCATAAACGACAAGATATGTGGTGCATGCAGCTGCCGCCCCAGGAGGCTCCGCAGTACATTGGCGGCAGGAGCAGACCATGGGCGGGGGGAAAATAATGGGGCATTTCATTCTGGCGGCAGAGTGAGCAATGTTGGCCTCAGCGCCAGTGCTGCTTACTCCTAGGGTGCTGCGAAAGTGCTTTATAACACTTTTGCGACACCATAGGCTGGCAGAGTGCTCGCTCTGCCAGCCAGAAGTTGCATAGGATTGCGTTGTCAGAGAGATTCCTTTTACATTGGCTATTTAACTTCGGGTGTGTTAATGAAAACTGCAATGCATACCAGAAACAAAAAGCAACCATTAAAAAAACCTGTGTATTTTTAGACAAAAGGAGTACTGCATGCATCCTGAGTACCCCTTCATTTACCCTGCTCCCAGAAGCAATTGCATTTTCTCTTATCTGCATAATACATTCTGAATGTTCTATTTGTGTCTTTTACAGAATGACATGTGTCTATGCAGGGGTTTTTCCCGCTACACTATGATGCAAATCCATCAGGGTGCAATTCATCAAACATTTCTGATGCCTATCCCATATATTTCAGTGGGACTTAACAGAGGGAGTGCTATGATGGATGGAGTCTTCTATTTCAAGCTATACAAATCCTAAAATATTGAATACTGAACTGTGTTAGTGATGCAGTCTGGCTATTTTTCCACCACGATACTCAAACAAATTTAGGAAAGGGGCAAACTTTGAGACTCTTTATCTCTTTTTGGAAGTTTTCACTTAAGAAAACTGTAATATTAGAAGTAGACTCAGTGGAGATGGATTGTTGGGTGAGAATATAGGTGATGCAATCAAAAGGTGTATTATGACTGCCGTTTATCACATGGCTTTGCTATTTATCATCCACTTATGACTACCATGTGTGTGGCATATACTCAGATGCAGATAATATATTTTCTCATTCATTTTGGCTCAATGAATCATTTTCTTGGCCACACAATAGGATGTCAAACAAATGAGTTATGATTTCGTATTAAATCTTTTTCTTGGAGTTATATGACCGACTGCCTGGAGGTCAACTAAATCCATTGTTTGCTGTGTGCAGCAGTGAGATTTGGAACTCAATTTGTTAATTGGCTGTTGGGTTTCTTACGATATTTCTTGTCTGAAAGTGCACCTTTCACAGCCAGCTCTTGTAACAGTCTACTCAAAAACAAGATTCACTGAGTTCAATGGGACTTCCAGAGAAGCATGCACACAATTGCAGCTCTATAATCTCAGTCCTATGTAAAGTAACTTAGAAGTAAGCCCCACTGAATTCTATGGGGTTTATTCCCATTCAAGGTTGCATATGATTACAGCCACAGTATAAGATTTACAGATCATTATGAATAGTTAGAATGGGCAAAAGGAAATATTTCTTCATCCAGCACATAATTAATCTGTGCAACTCCTTTCTACAGGATGTTGGGATGGCACCTGGCCTAGTAGGGCTGGCCAAAGACCTCCTGACGCCTGAGGTGGCATGCCAAATGCTGCCCCTCCTTACCCGATGATGTGCCAGCATCTGCTCCACTGTCACTGCATCCCACCTGCATATCACCTGGAAATGATATTTGTATTGGTATCTGGGGCAATTTTTTTAAAGTCTTTTTTCTGATAGAGTGCTTGACACACAACTAAGAAGCAGTGATGTAGACTTGAGTCTGTTGACTCGGACTTGACTCAGCGATTGTAAATTACTCAGAAGACTCGACTTGAGACTTGGAGCCTTTTACGACAAGTTGAATTTTGATCAGGTTTAAACCCATTTTCCCCATTAAATAGATAGGGACTCGCAGCTCGCAACCAAAGACTCAGCACTTGGGGGCAAAGACTTGGACCCAGTGACTTGAGACTTGACTCGAGCCTTGGAGTCAGAGACTTGATCCACAACTGTGCATAGAAGTAACAGCAAAGCCAGAGATTGGCTGTTGTCACATTGAAGACCCAAGCCTGACTCAAAGTATTTATAACAAGACCATTTCAGAAAGAAATGACAGTTTAACAGTACTTATAGTTCAATCTTATGCATGTGTACTCAGAAGTAAGCCCCATTATGTTCAATGGGGCTTACTCCCAGGAAAGTGTGGATAGGATTAGAGCCCTAATCTTCTCTAGAGTGTTTGGATTTTGAAATACAGTCAGATTTTAGTACAACGCATGCAGTTGTTGCTCATCATGTCATGCACAGTCCAGATGCCCCTCCCCCCAATATCTGTGCTTCATTTTTTTCCCCATCACTGTGTGCACTGTATTTGGATCTGGGGAAGTGCATTTATTGCTCCCAACCAGGGCAGCCATTGTTAAAACGAGTACTGTCTGGAGTATAGTTGGAAGAGTCTCACAGGCACTTATTGGCGATTACCCTAGCCTCATATTCTCCTCCAGCCTTGTACTCTAATTAAACTGCACAACTTGAGTCTATCTGCTATAGTCCTCCTCTGCTACAAGCACTGACTTAAGATCCTGGCTTGCATCTTAAAGACTCTGTCTGCTTCTGAGCGAGACTTCAGATCCTTCAGTTCCATACTGAAGCTTGTTGTTCCAAGCACAACATTTTCCAAGCACTCATTAGGTGACAGTTCCCACATTGTATTGTTTCAGCACCAGCATTAACCTCCCATGTTGCTGCAACCTATCTCTGCTTCCTCAAACTTGCTTATCGTTACCATTCAAGTGCTTGTTCATTCAGCCTTGTGCAAGTCATGTACTGACTTCAGTGGTCAACGCTGTCCCTGAATCAGCAGAGAACTTTGCTCTTAATTTTACTTCACTTGCTGCCTCTAAAATCAACTTGAATTGTTTTCCCGGTTGTAATATTCAAACGTGTACAAATATTATATGCAGGAGTGCCTGTGGCCTATTCATTTCTCAGCAGTGATAGATCTGGTAATAATGTGCTTCCAATTCTGGCTGTGCTGTACTTTGTAACACCCGGAGTTTAATTGAAAATACACCCTGACCTTGGTTTTGTTCACTGGGCATAGAAAGGACATAATTGCCGCGAAGCTGCTGAGAGACATTATTTCAAAATGTCATATTGCTAATTTTGGCTTTACAAGTCCCTCCTACAGAAAGAAAATCCCCAAATCCCAATATAAAAAACAATGTGTCGCTGTTACATAAAACATCAATAAAACAAGTAATTTTCCAAAAAATTAACTTCTTGTTTCTCTGCACTTATTTGTTGCATCCAAAATGCCATAGCAGTATAATAATTGACTCCCTCCTAACAATCTAACACTCATTCACAATTACATAAACAGCTTGTAAACTGCAGACCACAAAATATCAGTATTCCATTCTTACCTTCACAGGGTTTCCATAGTTACTAAGGACAAGAGGAATTACCACCATTTGATGGACAGTAGGCATTTGAAGATGGTCCTCCTTGTGGGCTATCACAGCGCAATCCTAACCAACGTTCCAGTGCCGGAGAGGTGCAATGCAGCCTCCATGACTGCCCCTGCACTGCAAAATGCAGTGTGCACCTTGTTGGCATGGCTACACCAGTGCTGGAAGGTTGGTTAGAATTGCGCTGCTAGTCAGTGTAGTGGTTCACTTCCTAGACGCATTCCTTGAGGGTGCCTTAGGATGCTGTACAGGGGTGCTTAGGCATGCGGTATTATGGCACAGAAATAGGTTTTAGGTCTAGAAAGCTTGCTTTGGCTATTCAGACCAGAATATGCTCTAAACATCTTCATGACCGGGGTGTCACTCCATTCTTCAGACCATCATTCATTCACATAAATAAGCACTGAAAGTGATATGAATCTCTTCTAAGAATCTATTTTCCACTTAATTCTTTGTTCAGGCCGCTTCCGCCACACAAAGATTATGGTAAAACCTGACCTGTTTCAAAAGGCTATAA
This sequence comes from Plestiodon gilberti rubricaudatus, assembly GCA_026170595.1. Classification (NCBI taxonomy): domain Eukaryota; kingdom Metazoa; phylum Chordata; class Lepidosauria; order Squamata; family Scincidae; genus Plestiodon; species Plestiodon gilberti. The sequence continues at coordinate 249,148,309 of JANXHW010000001.1, read as the reverse complement.
AGGTTTCATCAGCTGTTTCTCGTTATCTGAATGGAGAGAATGAACTTCGGAATCTGGAGTTCAAAGCTTTGGATCTTCACTGAAATTATTTAATAGGTTTTTTTTTTTTTGGCTTAACGTTCTTTTCTCAACCGTGGAGTTGTAAGAGGGCTCTTTTACTCTAGTGCTCTTACTGCAGGTACCATAACTAAAAATTAAATTCAGATACTATACACATGAAGATTACATGAGTGCACATGAAAATCCACTGCAGAGGAGCTTTCTTAAATTGCATTGCTGTGTTCAAGAGCTATTTGTCTAATAAACCACCATTCAGCAATGCCTACTTTTGCTACAGGACTTCAGTCCCAGAAATAGGAAATTAACACTAGGGCTTTTCCACACATATACAACCCCACGTAGCACTTCGAATGCTAGGTAGACCTGGCCTCCCCTGTGGGGAATCGCAAGGAAGAGGGCAGGTTACCTGGTATTCGAAACAGTGGGTAGGCCTGGCCTCCCCCAGGGGATCTCAAGGTAGAGACCCATGGCTTTGAGCAGCGAAGGGTGGGGTGATGGGAGCAGTCACTAGGTACGCCACTGAGGAGGATTATCTGCTGCTGCACAGCACAGCCAAGAAAACGAGAAGCTTCCTGCCTTAGCTCAAAAACAGGGCTATTTAACCCAGGTCTTCCTTGTTCTTGTAGGGCAGTCTAAAACCACTACACGACGCATGACTTTTATATAATGCAGCTTAGCTATTAGTATGTTCGTTTATCCTATTTTTAGTAGTTCTCTGAGCCCAATATGAGAATCTGCAGGTATGCTAGGAACTTGAAGATAATTGTTTACAAAGCAAATCTGTATCCAAATCTCCCTTTAATTACAGAGGTGTTGCAGTTTAATCATTACTAGGAGTAATATTTCTAAGCATGAGAGCACTGCATTCAGAATACACTGATGTGATTTTGATATATTATCTGCAGTAAGCAATGTGGTTTATAAACTCTGTGCTCTGAATATTTACAAGGTTTTTGTTGTCAGGGTTATTTCAGAATTTTCTGATTAGCTGTCTGATCTCCCTTTATTTTCCTCTTGTATGACCCTTAAGGTGTAGTCCTTGAGAAAGGGAAACTGAAAACAATAGAAAGCCTTCAGAAGATCAATGCCCCTTCAAAAGTTACTGAAGTGAGGCTCAGATAGCCCAAGGATTAACGATCCATTAGAAGACCTTGTATCATTAAGCAACTGCTTTGTATCTCACCCTGGTCAGTAGAGATTTCAAGTTAACCAAACTTGATTTAAAGTATCTTAGCTGGATTGCTGTGAGTTGGAATGGTAGATACCGGTACATTTCCGGGCGGTCACACTAAGTAGTATTAATTTGCCCACTGTGAAAAAATCTTACTGAACAATTTCAAAAGGAGGACTAGAAAGCAGGTGAAATATAGAGCCAATGCTATCTTTTATGGCCTCAAGAGTAGCTGCTGTTGCTGGATGCAAAAATGTAAGAAACAGTTTAACATTCCATGGCCAAATCCCAATGTAATCCTGGGGGGAACAGAACAGCCTCAGAAACACTGTATTGTCTCAGCCTCAATTTCCCACTTTTTTTTGATAATACTGTAAGGAAGATTTTGAAAAACTACCTAGTACACTAAGAGCCCAATCCTATCCCCCATCATCCTAAGTAGCCATGCTGCCAGAGCGCACACTGCATGTTATGGGTGTGTGTGTGTGTGTGTGTGTGTGTGTGTGTGTGTGTGTGTGTGTGTGTGAGAGAGAGAGAGAGAGAGAGAGAGAGAGAGAGATCAGATGGCCAGTGAGAGGTAAGTAAAAAATCTTACCTCTCCAGTGTGCACCTTTGCCACCGTGATCCACCCCCTCCAGCCTGCTCCCCATGCAGAACCTCCCCAAACCAGCTCGGGTGGGCTGTTGGCAGACATGCCAAGCCTCTGGCTGTTTGCTCTGGAGCACCTGGTGGCAGCGCACCTTTTGTGCCATCATAAATGGACCTACGGCAGCAGACTGTGAGATACGTGGGGATACGATTGGGCCGTAAAAGCCCAATCCTATCCCCCACCACACTATAATATGCAGCCATATCAATGGAGTGGGTGCTGCATGCTGTGTTGGGGGGGGGCAACCAGAAGGCCAATGAGGTGTAACTTTCCTCTTGCTAGGCTTTCAACCCTTCATGTCGGTGGCTCCGAAGCTCCCGGCAGCGGTGTGCCATTTGTATACTTTTGTACTTTTATTATGGAATTTTGTAAGCTACCTTGGGCGTGTGATTCGGCATGGGAAAGCGGGATATACATTCTTTAAATAAATAAATTTGTGGCATCACTACTGCCTTTGCAGCAGCACAACTCAAGTTCCACTGTCACAAATGAAGGACAGGATTAGGCTGTAAAGTTTTTACATTGACCACAATCCAGATGGCATTACTATATAAATACCATTGACATCAATATGTCACAAATGCATAACTGGGCATTTGATAACGTCATACAGCATTTGATAACGACATACACACTCAGCTAATTCTAAGTGAAGAGTTCACATCCAGAGCAATGCTTCCATAAATGGAAGTTCACTCCATTAACACAGGCTCCCTCCAAGAATGGAAGGAATGATCCACTCGCACAAGCACCACTTTGGATGTAATCCAGAGTCCCCGATACTAGGAACTGTCATGATTGCATGCCATGAAATAACATCTTAATAGATTTTCAGGAGCAGTGACATCTGCCAATTCATTTCCTGGATAGAAATCCAGTTCTAACCCAGAGTTGCCCCGAACTTTGTGTTCAAAATGTGACTCCAAAATGCTGCCATGTAGCTGAGATCATGTAAAAATGGCTCAACCCTGGCTTCTAGAATTTTATTCTTGCAAGAGTGTTCCTAATATAAAGGTTCTCCTTTGACTTTTGTACTTGGCTAGGCACACTTGATATGTGTCATCAGGTGCAGACATGTTTGCAGGTATTATTCAACATGTTCTACTTTAAGATAATGCAAGTGTTGTTGTTGTTGTTGTTGTTGTTGTTGTTGTTTTGCATGCATCATAGGTCCTCTCACAAATATTTTAGAGGGGAATATGTAGGTAGAGGTCAGCAGTCAGAGACCAAATCCAGCCTAGAGGTGAAAGCAGTTGGGAGTAAGTTGCAGTTTGTGGCAACAAAACTTGCAGGCTGAGTACAACAGGCCTACTACCATCATTTACACTGACCATAAAGGAGAACATGTTGCTGATCAGGAATATACACACTCCCACATTTGATGGGGAATGAATCACTTTTATGTATGGATATGCATACTACCTGAATGCAAATCAATTGCGAATTGGACCTAACAGGATGAATGTAGTAGGGTTTAAATGTAACACAATGCCGATTCCAAAATAAATGGTCTTTTCCATGATGGCTAATGTCTGGTGACTCTGCATAATGATGAATTTCTCCAAAACCATTCTTATTGCCTTTGTGACAAGAGCTTCAAAATGCAGCCTTGGCTTTGTGAATTATTGTCAGTTATTTTTCTACAAACCCTTTAATCTCACTGTCATTAGACATCTCCATACCGAGGCATTTCTCCATACCGAGGCATGAGGAAAAGACATACTGTCTAGGTTTTGGGGTAAATCATTGATGAAAAGAAGATTGTTATAGATTCAGGGTTCTTTTTTCTAATTAGGTTGAAGAGCCTGTAGTTTTAGAGAAGAGTACTTAGATGCACTGGCGTCGCTGGTGCGTGGCGGGGTGGTGGGCCGCCACGGGGTGACGCGCACCACGGGGTGACGCGCGCACCCCGCGCGCGTCACCTCCGGACGCTCCGAGGCCGGCCCGGGAGCCGGTCTTGGAGCGTCCGACCCCGCCGGCGCTCCAGGGCCTTCTGAAAGAAGGCCCATGCAGCGCGTTAATACGGGTATTTTTTACAGTTTTCACGCATGCTCAGACCGTTTTGAGGGCAACATGCCCTCAAAACGGTCTCTGCGCATGCGCGAAAATTGTAAAAATACCCGTATTAACGCGCTGCGCCCTGGACGGGCCGGCCTCGGAGCGTCAGGAGGGCGACGCAGGGCGGGGGGAGGCACCGAGGGCAGGGTGCAGCCGGGTCGCCCCCCCCCAAAAAAAATCGTGCCGCGGCCTATGGCCGCGCTGATGTCAGAGCCTCACTAGGGTGACGCCCCCCCCCCGCCTTGGGGTGACGCACGTCCTAGTGACGCCACTGCTGAGATGTCCGGTGCCTCTGTTTTCTCAAGTCTGGGAGAAACAAGATGCCACACTGAGTCTACTCAGACCTGCACCAGTGATTTTGCTGGCACAAATCCGAGTGGACTCAGGAAGGTGGATCGAGGCTGGAAAGGCGGATAGGATATCAGTGGTGTTGCCACACTCCTCTCCCTGCCCAGGTCTCCACCCCAGCCCCTCCCCCTCCCTTCCCCCTTCCTTTTCTCTCCTCAAGACTTAGAACTTATTCCATCGTCTTCTACTATCTGCATTAATCTTGAAATTTGATGTTCCAACCTTAATTCAATCCCGCATTGCCCGTATTTGGGCCACATAGTAATAAAGTTTTAAGTTTGGAAATGCCAAAACTCCTTCTCCCCCCCCCCCCCTTCATTTTAGTTTATTTTATTAGAAATCTGAGTTTGGGACATGCTACCTTTTCGCATTTGCACATAATCACCAAATTACTTCTTGCACTCTCTTCAGATAGCTGTTCGGTCACTGAACCAATTAAATTTTGAAAGAGGAAACACAATTTTCATCAGTTTTAAACTATTAGCTTACGATGACTTTCACCAAGGGATCTGTAGGTTGCCGAACGTTTTCGGTTGCAGCTGCAATCCTATGCACATTTAATTGTGAATACATTCTACTGAATTCAAGACCAGTAACTTTGGAGTAATGCATAGGAATGGGTCTATAGTTCAACTCATAGCTGCAGTACGTTTTATTGAAATTAAGGGGACAATTGGCTATAAATAAGAAAGTTCTCTTTCCTTAATATGTATTATAGGGACTACTAGGTTAATAACTATCTGGTAGTTGCCACAGTGAGTGTCACATGACCGTTTGCCACCCAGCAACTGTGGTAGTGCTAAATGTGTAAGAACTCATTCTAGCAGCTCAAATAATGTGAAGTGACAGTCATCGACTATATGATGAGCCAACTACTCCCCCCCTCTCTCACACACACAAATACACACACCCAGATTTCCAAGAGTTAAAGATGATACAGGTGGGCCCCCATATCCACTGATCCGCTATCCACGGTTTCAGTTATCCACGGATCGGGGGGACCCCCCCCCCCAGGCTTTTACTTTTTTCCAAGTAAGCTTTGTTTCTTCCTTAAACAAACCAGAGAAGCAGCCTCTGGCTGCTTATTGCAGGCAAGTAGAACAAGACTAAGTCCTAGAGAGGCTCTGCAAGGTTAACAGAAACCTTTCAGAGCCTCTCTAGGACTTACCGTATTTCTTCGAGTCTAAGGCGCCATCGATTCTAAGGCACACCTTTACTTTCAGTACCACCAGCAGGGGAAAAAAATCCATCAATTGTAAGACTCGCCTCCCTTCATTAAATCTACCTACTCAGCACCAACTCTCCCCAGCGTGTCTCCTGCAGCTGAGGATGACTGAGTGCACTGCCTTTGCATAGCATTTCTGGCTCTGCCAGAAAGTGCCATTTCCTTCATTACCTGGGCTTGGGGGAGCTTCAGGGAGGCCTGCGCAACCCTCTGCAGGCCTCCCTGATCTTCAGTTTGGCGAAAAACAGCGATTTTTGGCCATTTCTGGTTTTTGCGAAAACCGGAAATGGCTGAAAATCACCGTTTTTTGCCGAACTGAAGATCAGGGAGGCCTGCAGAGGGTTGCGCAGGTCTCCCTGAAGCTCCCCCAAGCCCCAGTAAGTAAGAAGATAGCATTTTGGGGTGTTTTTTGGAGACCTTCGATTCTAAGACGCACCCCATTTTTTGAAATGCTTAATTGGGAAAAAACATGCGTCTTAGAATTGAAGAAATACAGTAGTCTCATTCTACTTGCCTGCAATGGAAGCTACTTCTCTGTTTGTTTTAAGGAAGAAACAAAGCTTGCTGAAAGAAAAATAAGAGCTGGGGAGCACGCACGCCTGCCCGCAGGGGAGGCAGGGCGGGGGTCCGTCAGGAAACCATGGAGGGGGTGTTCGCTCCTATCCACGGTTTCAGGTATCTACGGAGGGGCCTGGAGCATATCCCCAGTGGATATGGGGGGAGTACTGTACTTAGCACTCTGTGATGAATGGGTCATTCCGTGTCAAATCAACCAATAAAAAATACATTTTGGAACTTGATGTCACGGATTTTGCTCATTTTCAGTACATTTGTAGCTTACCATGAGATGTTTAAAAATTATTTCTGAATCAGCACAGTGACATTTTTCCTCATCTAAATCATCTTCAGAAGTAAAAAAAATAATTATTTGTAGGTCCTTTTAATCTTCCCCATCTTTTCTTTGCACTTTAGATACTTTCTTCTTGACTCACCAAGGGAGGTCAAAGAGGCATTTAAGTGGCTTAAAGCTGTATCAGGGTCCAAATACTCAGACTCCTTTATATGACTAAGACCAGGAATCTCATAATTATCAGGAGAAATTTCCTTTTCAAGTATATTGTTTTCCATCTGACAAGGCTTCTATTCATGTATGGTTTGATTTCACTATTTAGTGAAACCATCCAATCAGTTACATTCCTCAAGTCTTTACTAACCCAGTGCACCCCCCTTTTTTAAAAGGGCTGCAACAGTCTTTTGACCACTTATTCTCCTCCATATTTCAAATCATGTAATTATCAAACAGTTAATGAATTAAACTTAATAAAGACTAATAAAGCAGCTTCACAACAAAATGTCCTAGAAATCTTCACTAAAAACACACTGTCCAAACCCACTTAAAAGCCTCTTTGACCTCCCTTGGTGAGTCTCCTGTGTTCAAGAAGAAAGTATCTAAAGTGAAAAGAAAAGATGGGGAAGATTAAGTGATTTTTTTTGAAAATTTTAAAAAAGTTCAATTTTTCAAAATTTCAAAATTAATATTATTTGAATATTTTTTAATTTCTTGAAAATTTACAGTTTTATCACATTGTATATCAAATGAAAGCCCTATTCATAAGCTTTAAAACGACACCTGTCCCATGTCTGTAGCTTTCATCGTTATCCTGTAACTGGCGTTTGAATGTATGGTGACAAGTGGATTTTGGTCTTTTTTGGCAATTTTGAACATTCAATATCTCAAAAACGGATGGACAAAAAAATCTGAAAAAAATAATTTTTAAACATCTCATGGTAAGCTACAAATGTAACAAAAATGAACAAAATCCATGACGTCAATGATTTTTCATTGGTTGATTTGACACGGAATGACCCGAATGTGATAGGGAAACCTCAGAGAAATCCCTGCAGTAAAATTGTTCTGTCCTATCAAGATAGCTAATTTTCAGCTCTGATGCTAACTGAAGGAGGGTGAATTTCCTTTTTGCTTATGTAGTTTCCAGGGAACTGAGAAAAAGCATAACAACTGAGAAACAACTTTTATTCAGTGTTTCTTTTGTTTTGTTTTATCGCTAGCTAACGTGATTCATTATTCGAATTAAGTCCTCAGGGGATAAAGAGTAAGAAAAACCAAAAAGACAAATTAGCAATAATCTATTGTTGTTTCTCTGCTAGTATTTCAGAATAAAATTGTGTTATTTGGGACTAAAATCCAGTCAAGGAATTTATACGAATATATTTCAAATTTTCTTCTCAGTGCAGTCCCATCTTTCGTTCCAGAAAAGTTATCTGTCATTCTCAACAATGCAAGTGCTTTGTTAAAAGTAATATTTGTTGTTACTTATTGGAGCATAATTGTGGAGAGTTAGAAGTTCAGTTCTCCTCTACTAGATACAAGTGAAACCACTCCGAGAGTACAGCGTTCATTTATGGTCACCAAAGTGAAAAGAAAGAAGTTGTCAAATTGAAAACGAATCGGAAATGAATTGAGCTGATGCAGTGATGTTTGAATTCCAGTCTACTCTCTTCTACTAAAAATAGCTGATTTTTTTTTTCAATCACCAAAAAGGTCCATAGTTAAATTGTTTTTTCCTAGTACGTTCATATATTTTCTCCTGCAACACAGTTGGTGCAACAATATGTTGCAAAGTATACATTTAAAAACATACTTTCTGGAAAGTTATGAAATGCACAGAATTTATAGATGTACCTTATCTTTAAAAATCTGATCCACTGGAGAATGGGAAGGGTCTGGATGGAACCATGCATCCATCATAAATTCAGCAAAAGAAGAATTCAGCAATATCCTTCCAGTGATGATAAAGGATCCAATGTTCCCAAAATGAAATGGATATGTTTAGGCCAGTTTGCAATATATATTGAACATGCTGTCCCACAAAACACACATGTACAGTAATGTATACCCCAGTAATCATAAATATGAGCAGAAGCAATTGTTATGATTGTGGCAACTTGAAAATGTCACCTAAGATATTAGAATTGCTGTTGTCCATATGCTTTATCACCAGGTTCAAATATAAACAAAGCACTTAGAACATTCTAATGTGCATTGTCCAGAGTTAAGCTTGGCCATTCAAAACAGTTTCTGAGGTTCAGGCCTAGAGAGCCATGGTACAAATTAATTTTTTGCAACTGAGCAGTAGTTGGAATACACAAAACTACTTGTCTGCCTGGTCATGTGGTCTTTCTGCAATAGTGTTGCCTTCAAAGCATCTCAGGGAAGCCTCTGTTTATTGACCCTTAAACTGAGACTTAAGGGAAACATATGGGGAAAAAGAAAACAGGCCTTAGTAGCTTTGTGTCTTTTGCAGCAAACTATTCTGAAACATACGCAGGAAAATTCATAGATACATATTATTCAATTATAAAAATTGGCTTTCTTCCAAATGCACCGGTCTGTGAAGAATAATGCTTTTTTTCATTCTTTTTTTTTCAAAGTATAGGATCTTTCTTTTTTCCTTACTACAAAATGAAACAAATTGGAGCTTAAAATGGAAAACCTTTGGCTGATAGTATTTTTGTTCTACTAAATGCATGTATTATGCATGTTTGTGCTCTGGGTTATAAATGCGTGTTGAGCTTGCTGTAATTTATAAGACTTCACTTTTGGCTGATTTATAGGAAATTTCATTAATCTCTACAGCACAGGGACCTTGCAGTGAGCAGCGGATTGAAAATGAACCCAGGGCTGGGGGTTTTAGGAGCTACCACAAATGAATCAGCATTGAGAGGCTTTGAATGGTAATGATCATTTGCAGAGTTGAAAGGCCTTTTTTCACTGATACCAAGACTTGAAGGAAACATTTTTGGAGGTAACAGTGAAATTGCCAACCCTACAGCTAAGGGAAATATATATATATTTTTCTGTCATTTAAATAGCCATTCTTTATTCCTGCATTCAGCACACATTTACTAATGAGAGTTTCTCTGCTGCCGTGGCTAGAGGAAATCAGATGAGTCTGCTTAATAATGGGAGAGAGCTGATGCTCAGCAGTTCATATGCGTTTTCTTTCGTCCTGGTTTATTATTTTGTGTATCTGCTTTCTTGAAATAAGCAAACGGTAAACATTTTGTCAGCATTTGTGTTCAAGAGTAAACATTTTTCTTGCACCAGGGCTCAGTTCTATTATTCCAATTGTTTCATTGTGGTCACTTGGTGAAACAGGTGCCACCAAAGGCAAAGACAAGAGGAGTTTATGGCACGACTAAACAGCATCAGGAGTCTGTGGCCTGACTGTGGTAGAGATTCATTAGGTCTTCCTCTCCAATGCTGCGCTGCCTGCTCCCAGACCTAATAAACTAGAACCAAAAAAAACCCATCCCAGCGCAAGGAGGGAATGCACATGTACTGTCCTGCACACCAAGACGGTCACTAAGACTTTGTACTTGAATTGTGGCAAGCCTGCCAACAAGACTGGCCACTACCCTTGTTTTCTCACACACTGCACACAGTTTTGCACACAGTTTTGCGCATGCACGCGCGCGCACACACACACACACACACACACACACACACACACACACACACGTCTGATACTGTGTCTTGTGCCTGGGGCAAATACTCATCATGTTACAGCTCTAATCTACTGAATAGCTAACTTCCTGGAATGCTGACCAGAATGTTCCAAGAGGGCATGGACAAATAGATCGGAAACTTTCTTCGCATGGACACTTTCTGCAAACTCAAGGCCGGCTCAGTCATGAAGCAGATGATGCAGTTTACATTGAGCGTGGGGGACAGGGGAGCTGCAGATTCAGAGCACCCTTCACCCCAAGTCTGCCGCCATCTCCCTCAAGGCTGCAGCAGATGTGAGCCGCATTGAAAAGTGAGAGGAATGGGATCATCCATGTCCCTACCTTCCTTGCCCATAGTTTAAAGGGAACATGTTCCCTTACACATGAAATGCCATGCGAAGAAGGAGATATTCACTGCCCCCTCCCCTCACTCTGTCCTCACACAGCATTTGAAATGTAACGGGAGTCATTCCCTTTAAACGTTAGCCCCACATGAGGGAGTAGGGAAGTGCTCCTTCCTCGTGCAGTTCTTTCCTATTTTGGGAAAAGAACTGCACAACAGTAGGAGTGAAGTGAGGAAGTCAGGGGCTTTTATTTGGAGGGGGAGCATGAACCCCCAGGCAAAGGCAGCGGTGACAAGTCAGGGGTGGCAGCAGGCAGTAGACCCGGTTGGGCCATCCCTACACAAAGTAGTGGTGATCCACATCATAAGCTTCTCACTGTGTTCATGCTACTTACAGTCTGGAGCACTTGCCATGTTTAAGGCATAGTTCCTAGGTGAAGAACATACCTGGTGAGTTTTAAAGTACTGTATGTTCATCCTTATGGTTTAAAATACTGTATGTTCATCCTTATGGTTCTTAAGCCAAACATTTCCTCAGTTCTCTGTGTGCTTATTCACTGACCTGAAGAGTGGTACTGTGGGTTCTCCATCTCCATTTTTAGAAGGTCTGCCAAGAGTTAATGTTGGCTGGCCACTACTGGTTTCTGGCCAAATTACACAAGATAGTTTGTATGCAAATGTGCATGTAAGAGGCTTACGTTTACATGTGAGTAGCAGCTGTGCGGAGCCTCTATTTGGGTTGGGACCACAGCATGCAGTTGGGGGTATTTTACCTCCACACTGTTTTCCCGCTGAAAAATCACTCCCAAGGTACCGTTGGCTACAATGGCATTTCAGGAATTAAAAAGCCTCCAGAGGAGGCATTCTTAGCAGGCAAATGGCAGAGAGATAAAGGGATACAGACTGCTCCATCTCCATACAAACATGTATAAACGTGTACAAACTACTCTCACGTGTATTTCGGCATTAAGAATCAAAACGTGAGCTACAAGAATGAAATTCAGGATCCATAACCACCTTGTCTGTCTCTTCACTCTTCGCCAAAAATTATTTGTTTTCTTTAAATAACTTCATAACAAACAAAAACAAAAACATCACATATGAAATACAAAGCTGGATTTTCCAAACAAATTAGAAGACACCGTTATAAACACCATTTAAATTGTACTCAGATAATTCAAATCACCACATTGAACCACAGTCTCTTCAGATGACTAGCTTAATGCAGGCCTTTATCTAGCATGTACAGTATAGGCCTTAATTCTTAAGATGAATAGTTTGCAAGTTTAAAATATATTTGTCTTGGTGGGTCTTCATGCTTCTAATATCATGGAGTTTTGTCTATATTCCTTAACTGGAACATTTCAGAAATTTCCACTCTGTAGACAAAGACTATTTCAGCAGCTAGAATGATATTCAGTTTGATGCCTTATTTTCTCTTAGTGGCTAGATCTTTCATATTATAGGTCAATAGAAAGCTCAAAAAGATTAAGAGGCTATTTTAAGCTGCACTTAAATTAACTAGTCCCTAGTAGTTCTTATCCATATCATGGGTAGTTGTCTGTAATTTATTTATTTATGATACAAATTCAATTAAAAAAAACACAAATACATAGTTGTGAAATTGTTGATGTGAAATAAAGTGCATTTTAATCTTTGGTGCTAATAAAATAACTTCTTTTTTCTTCCCTTTTATTTCAGACTATTGGAACTCCTGAAGGACCAACACCAAATAAATTATGAATGTTGAACAAGATGACCTTACATCCACAGCAGATAATGATAGGTCCTAGGTTTAACAGGGCCCTATTTGACCCCTTGCTTGTGGTGCTACTGGCTCTTCAACTTCTTGTGGTGGCTGGTTTGGTTAGAGCTCAGACTTGCCCTTCTGTCTGTTCCTGTAGCAATCAGTTCAGCAAAGTAATTTGCGTGAGAAAGAATCTGAGAGAGGTCCCCGACGCCATCTCCACCAACACACGATTATTGAATCTCCATGAAAACCAGATCCAGATCATTAAGGTGAATAGCTTCAAACACCTGAGGCATCTAGAAGTCTTGCAGCTGAGCAGGAATCATATTAGAACAATTGAAATAGGGGCCTTCAATGGTCTGGCTAATCTCAATACTTTGGAACTCTTTGACAATCGTCTTAGCACCATTCCTAATGGAGCTTTTGGGTATTTGTCAAAACTGAAGGAGCTTTGGTTGCGAAACAACCCTATCGAGAGTATTCCTTCTTATGCTTTTAATAGAATCCCTTCCCTGCGAAGGTTGGATTTGGGGGAATTAAAAAGGCTTTCATATATCTCAGAAGGTGCCTTTGAGGGTCTGTCCAATTTGAGGTATTTGAACCTTGCTATGTGCAACCTTCGGGAGATCCCTAACCTCACGCCGCTGGTAAAACTGGATGAGCTAGATCTTTCTGGGAACCACTTAACTGCTATCAAGCCTGGATCGTTTCAAGGGTTAATGCACCTTCAAAAATTGTGGCTGATCCAATCCCAGATTCAAGTGATTGAAAGGAACGCCTTTGATAACCTTCAGTCACTAGTAGAGATCAACTTGGCCCACAACAATCTAACGCTGCTGCCTCATGACCTCTTCACACCTCTCCGTCTAGAAAGGATCCACTTGCATCACAACCCTTGGAACTGCAACTGTGACATCCTGTGGCTTAGCTGGTGGATTAAAGATAAAGCACCCTCCAACACCGCATGCTGTGCCCGCTGCAACACTCCTCCCAGCTTGAAAGGAAGGTACATCGGTGAGCTGGACCTGAATTACTTCACTTGCTACGCTCCCGTGATTGTGGAGCCACCGACAGACCTCAACGTCACTGAAGGCATGGCTGCGGAGCTGAAATGCCGAGCATCAACATCCCTGACCTCTATCTCTTGGATTACTCCAAATGGGTCTGTTATAACACATGGGGCTTATAGGGTTCGGATTTCTGTGCTCAGCGATGGCACGTTAAATTTTACAAGGGTGACCGTGCAAGACACAGGGTTGTATACATGCTTGGTGAGTAACTCTGTTGGGAATACCACAGCTTCTGCAACACTCAATGTAACTGCACAGGAGTGTATTACTTACTTTTCAACCATCACAGTAGAAACTGTGGAACCTTCTCAGGATGAGGCGCGGACCACAGAGCAGGTTTGGCCCACACCAGTCACTGAATGGGACACCACCAATGCGACAACCTCTCTCACACCACAGAGCACAAGGTCAGCAGAAAAAACATTCACCATCCCTGTGACGGATCCAAGCAATGGGATTCCGGGAATAGATGAGGTTATGAAGACTACCAAAATCATAATTGGTTGTTTTGTGGCAATCACTCTCATGGCAGCAGTGATGTTGGTCATTTTCTACAAAATGAGAAAACAACATCACCGGCAAAATCACCATGCTCCAACACGAACTGTAGAGATCATTAATGTGGATGATGAGCTTACAGGTGACACACCTATAGAAAGTCATTTGCCCATGCCAGCAATAGAGCATGAGCACCTAAATCACTATAACTCTTATAAGTCTCCTTTCAACCACACAACAACAGTTAACACAATAAATTCAATACACAGTTCAGTGCATGAACCATTATTGATCCGAATGAACTCAAAAGACAATGTGCAAGAGACTCAGATCTAAAACATTTACAAATTTAAGGGAAAATTTAAAACAAAAAGACAGTTTATTAAAAAAAATGACACAAATGACTGGGCTAAATCTACTGTTTCAAAAAAAGTGTCTTTACAAAAAAAGAAATTTATTTATTAAAAATTCTATTGTGAGCGAAAGCAGACAAAATTATGTGTATTCCTCAGAACCTCTTTTTGCTGCACTTATTTTCCCTACTTCTTTCCCTTCCCTTTCTTCTTCCCCTCTCCCAACCCCATTTGCCATATTTTTCATAGAACAACTTGATTCTCTAAAGAACTGGTCTAGGAATTTTTGTAAGAATTCTGTTAACGCTTTGGGAATTTTTATGGTGAATTCTAGTGGTGAGATTCGGTCTATTTTGTCTTTTTTCATTTAATTTTCTTCTCATACCCTTTTTGAAATGGTTCAACAGGGAAAAAATGGATGTTAGCAGTAGTTCATAAGAACAATCAAGGATCGGCAAAAAACAAAAACAAAATATTTTCTTTTAAAATATTTTCACATAATAACCTGTTCTGTATTTCCTGAAAGGATCATTCCGTGGAAGAAGAGAAAAACAAATCCAAGAAATTAATTTTCATGTGAGCATCTATAAAACCCATGATCTTTTAAACAATTCTAGAACCAGGATTTGTAGTTCAAACACTAAAATAAGATTATAAATAAAATATTGTTGGTTTTTTTTCTGTACTTGGACACAACTCATTTTTAGTGTGGCTTTAAATGTCAAAAGGTGGTTCAAAATTTTACAGTTTTTTTTTCCTGCAATGGTGGTTTGTCCTCCTGCCGCCAGGAAATGAGAGAGCTTTACAAGAGTATTGTTGCAATATTTTGGAATGTACCTGAAAAATAGCCATATATTTACTTTAAGCATATATAAAAACCAGCATAGTGTCTGAGACAGTGGCCACAATCAATAGAGTTCAACTGACTTCAACGCACTTAAGACTCTTTCCATTTTACGTTGTCGTGTAGCAGCTTCTGTAGCATGACTCCATCCTACCCTGCTCAGGTAATGTGAAAAGCCCTGGGCCACATAAGAAGGACCCACGTTGTGGCTCTTCCCTACACCAATACTGCCCCAGTTTCTAGCAGGAACAAGGCTGGGGTGTAGGGAAACCATATCACGGGCTTCTCACATTATCCAAGCCATTGCTTGCAGCAGCTTCCATACCATCAACTAAACATGAGTTGGGACCTTAATTATGTATTGGACTGTGGCATTCCTGGCCTGTCAATAAAGAAAACTATGAGGGAAACTCCCCCTGTCTTTGGTGTTATCTTCCACTGTGAGAGGACAATATCAAAGTATTCAGATCTCACAAGGCTAGCTATAAAATATTGGAATGATTGTTCTATCCAACGGTTTACTTATCAGGGCCGATACATTTAATATCCCCTACAGAAGTCCTTGGCCACTTCTTTTGGTTGTATGGAAATACTCACAGCTGTAAATATGGAAGTTGTTTAATTATCCAACTCAATTAAAATATGTCCAAGCATGATGAGCTAAAAATTACCATCAAGGTGTTGAAGACCTCCAGGGAGCAATGTTCAACAACAGGGGATCAGCAAAGAAATAAGGATTATCTAGCAGATTACTTTGGTCAGATTCAGAAAAGTGGACAAGGAAATTTCCAAAAATACTGCAGTTTCCAAATTAGAGTACAGTAGTTGAATCAACACTGCACTTTGGGGACATTGACCCTGTCTTTTCCATAATGTTTGGAGGGAAGATTAATTTTTGTGTGTTTGCATACACATCTTCACTTCCAATGTTGCAGTGAAGACCTGGCCAATGTGTTCTAAAATGTAGGAACCCCTTTTCCTTGGTAGGAAGAGTCCTTAGAGGTCTTCTGGGATGAAATTGAATTCTTCCATTAAAATGTGGAAATACTCATAAGATCTATTGCGAAGATTCCAGCCAGGGACTCCATTTAGGGAGGGACAGGAACAGTCACCACCCTACATGTATTTCAGGAAAAAATATTCCTCAGACATTCCTATAGCTCTAGTTAATATTAGGAATACAGAAGAATGTCAGATATGTTAAGAAATAAACTAGCCCAGTTTGGAAATGCCCGACTCATTCAGCTCTTCCACAAATTGCACCTTGGTTCAGTGCTATCCTTCATCTTCCAAGTCCTCCTCAAATCCCCCTCCTCCTTTCTACAAACTTGCCAAGTTGTGAGGAAGTGAAAGGGGAGAAACAGTGGTGGAAGGTGCTTCTAAGCTGTCCTACACTGCTGATGTGGACTCTGGAAAGTGTAGCTCTTTTATTCCTCCCAAGTCACTGACCAAGAGGAATAAAAAAAATATGGTTCCCAGAATTCAGCTGAAGGCCGTTTCTAAGCATGGGCTGTTTCTTTGCAATGAAGACTTTTTAGCATGCTTACAGCCCATATTGCTGGCTCTAAAAACACTCAAAATTCTTCTTTACCCATTTACCAGGAGGAAAAAACAAACAGAACATAATTTCCAAATGTCAAGGTAAGAACATATGCCTTCACTACAGAGAAAGCTGCAAACTTAGAGATCGGCTTCAGTTTTTGCAGGCCCTCTTAGCTGCAGTTTCCTCTACTTTCTCCTTCCTTCACCCTGCAATATGGAAAAGGAGGAGGATGAGAGAAGTTTGGAGGTGCAAGGGCTGGCAATAGTGGAGGCACTTCCCCAGGCTCGATCTTTCCAAGCTTTCAATAATCCTCAGAAGACGTCCAAGCTTTTTCTGAAAATTTGTTGAAATAACCTAAATGATTCCATGTTGACATGGGCAGACTTCACCCATGTATGGGATATAAGAAGTAACCACAACAAATGCTCATCAAATACACTGCTCTTTTGCAATTTAATTTTGAAATCTTGGATATATTCAAATGGTGACTGTATAGCATTTAGTGTTTGGCTTGCTTTATAGGTAATATCATTATTGATCTAAACTTGTTGAGAATCGTTCCTCCACCCCAGAATTAATATCTTTGCTCTTCCCTCACTGACCCATGACATGGTCCTGGTCCCAGAATCAGAATTACAGCACATCTAGAATTTTCACTCTGGCACAGAGACTTTCATACCAAGCCCTAATGTCCCAATGAAGAGGCATACACATATTTGTCACAGGCATCTGCCTCAGCAGAGACACATCATTCAAGGCTAGTTGTGCTCATCAGTCAGGAATGTCCCCTTTAGTCCTTGTGCATAATTTCTGGAATGGTTTCTAAAGTATTTAAAATACATTTAAAACAGTTTTTGAACTTCTTGTTGACTTTCAAGGGATAAAAGCCTTCAGTCTACTGCTACCCAGATGTTTAGGTAAAGATCAACAGCTGCCATCACTGGAGTTCTTGCAGGGCACTCCAGAAAACAAAATTAAAAGGAACCCCAGCCTCAAGAACCAAGGGTGATAAGCTTCTTTTAAAGAAAGTGTGTAACCCAATCTAGCCTAGCAATACTGTCAAGAAAATGGGTGCAAACAGATAAGACATGCAAGTAACACAGCCCAACATTTTTTTTTCTGATGCTTCAGAAGTTAAACCTATTCTTGGTTATACTTGGGGTGCTGATTCTAAAAATGGCATCGGTTGTGCCCTACCAGCTCTAGTTTTGGAGATACAGCATAGCCACCTTCTATGCGGAATCAAACAGCTTCCTCGTGAGGAAACCATTGTGTTGGCTTCCTCATGGGGGAGCTGCTTGAATCAGCATATAAGGTGGCTATGCAGTATCTCCAAAACTAGGAGATACAGGGCAAAACTGATGCCATTTTTGGAATCAGCACTCCAAATATACCCAAGAATAGGTCTAACACGAAAATGTTTGTTGGGTTGTGTAATTTTTAGACAAGACTTCTAGACAAAACAAAGAAGATCTATAGAGAAGAGCAATTAGCAAGCATCAAATGAGAAACACAAGATTGCTTCGGTTAATGAATTTTTGATATTGCTTAAAGAAGGTGGGCTATCAGACAGAGGCCAAAACATCATTTTGAAATCATTTCAATTGAAAAATGGAGCTTGCTTCAAATTACTTGGTCCATAGGCAGCTCCAAGCAAACCTTACATTTTACCTAGACATCAAAAAGATTGGCTAGGGGGAGATAAGTTATCTTTACCATTTTACAGAGAAAATGCTAACTATTGACAAAGGGCATCCATTCCCCCCCCCCATACAATGGACCAAAGGATTCCACAACAGAATCCAAGCCACTCCAAAGTTTTTGAATGAAAACTTATGAGCAGAATATGTGAGCCATGCCAAAGAGCGAATGTTCATTTCCATTCATTAAATTAGCTATTTAATTCATTTAAATTGATTCATTTTTATTCATTTGATTTTGGGTTGGGGTGCTAATAAAATATTTTACAGTACTAGTGCAGAAATAATAATTGGATTTTGATTTATGCATTCTATTATGAAGCGAATTACAGTTTTTAGAAGTTTACTAACATGACTTGAGTTAGACTGCAGGTATTGTCAAGAGAAAAAATGGCGTATGGTAACTTTGTTTTCTGATGGGTATTCATGCATTTGTCAGGGGGGGAAACCTACATAACAGGGGCTGCCAACTTGAAATTGTAGAAAAGGAAACGTGCCAGTCAGAGGCAAATGAAACAAAAAGGAGACATCCAGCTTGCTTGTGTCCCTCACATCCATCCCTAGAGGATTCCTGTCCCTTACATTCCTCTAACTGCTAAGGGGAACTGAAGTTGGAAGGGCAAGTGAAATCTGTGTGCTCCCTATGACCCAAGTGTATAAGTTCTTTTTAAACAAACATTTCTTCTTCTTCTTCTGTATGCTTTCAAATGTATGCTAGACCAATTTATCCCTCCTGCCTTCATGTTTTATTCTGGATCAAGATGTAAAGCTGGCAAGGGAACCAAAGAAGACAGGCGCACAGTAGTACGATGCCTACCTTCGACTGCACCACTATGTGTCTGTTTTTATTCCTGTTTAATGCAATGGATACCACACCTTAGTCCCTTTTAGAGGGCAAATCAAAGTTACCCCAGCAGCAATGACTCTGAAAGCTGTGTGTGTGTTCTATGTCATGAGAGCATGATAATTCATTCAAGAAACTGAGAGAGAATTCCTGTGAGCGACAAGAAATGGTTTTGCCATTCACGAGACTTCTGTCTGAGCTCACTGAACGTACTATCGTTCTCAGTTTACATCTGTAAATAATTTGTGATCTCACAAGAGTTTGCCCATGTATAACTGAGCAAGCCTCTATAGACACAAAAGTCTACATGAATGGGTCTTTGCTTACAAATATTAGTCTGATTTGAGGAAGTCTACCTCTTCTTGAAATCAAATGCCTTGATTGAAGTTTGTTAAAGTGATTTGGTGAATCTACACCAAATGAAAATAACTCAAGATAAAATTGCCAGTCAAGACCTGTAGAGTCACTGAGATGTGCAGGCAATTAACTTCATGATGGACCCACTTTCTCACTGGTAAGTTTTTGCAACAACGTCTGACAATCTTATTGAAGATTATGGAGTGTGTTTATCTAACAAATCTGAATTTTGTCTCTGTATTTTTCATTCCCATCAGTCCAGTCTTTGGTTTGCAGGCCATATTTGGCTGAAGAGTTCTAAACAGCTAAGATTCAGTCCTAACAGACTGAGCAAGGTCAAAATTCTACAGAACACCTTACCTGCTCGTTGTTTACTGGGTCTCCTGTACAGGCTGAAACACAAAATGCAACTAGGATATGGAATAGGTTGTCCCTTAGACTGCTAAATGACTATTATGACAAGAGGTCAAATCTGAAAAGGAAGCTGCATGTGGATGACCATAAATCACACTGAACAGAGAATGCAATAAATATAGTCTCTACTATCTTCCAGGAACACTTTGCAAAAAACATTATCATTTTCTCCACTAACTGAAAAATATTGTCTCTAGGTGAATTTTAACATAGTTTGTACGTACACACACACACACACACACACACACACAGAGGAGTCTCAAGAAAATGTACACACACTCTTTATAATGTCAAATTTATTTATAATTCACACATATACTAGATATGGTGTACACAGAAACAGTTGCTTGACACAGTTAATTAATTAGTTAATGAATTAGAACAAATGCTCAAAATGTTACCCATCTATACACCAGTTTTAAATGGACTAAGGCAGTGGTTCCCAAAATGGGGTGTTGCGATGCCCCAGTCAGGAACAACTCCCTTAAGGGAATAGCAACCCATGGTGACAGCGATGGCGCTTCTGGGATTGTGCCACCGCTGGGGGGAAAAGGTGGCTTTTAGCCTTACCTGAGGGGTCTTACCAGGCTTCAGGGGGTGTGGGGAGCCTGCAGACCCCTCCGCGGGCCTCCCCACATCTCAAAACGGCTCCAGATTGTGATTGCAACCCACTTCAAGTTTCTTCCGATCGTGATCTGGAGCCATTTTGAGGTGCAGGGAGGCCTGCAGAGGGGTCCATGGGCTCTCTGCACCCCAGAGGCCTGGTAAGACCCCTAGGTACGGCTACAAAACCCTTTTTGCCCCCGGCAGTGGCATGATCCCAAAAGTGCCATCGCTGCCTTAACCACTCCCCCTACAAACACAAGAGGTCCAAAAGTTTGGGAACTTCTGGACTAAGGGATCTGCAGACATTCACCAACAGGTGTGCTGGAATGGTTCTACACATCTCTTCAATTGCTTCCCTAGATGCTTGAGGGTTGCAGGTTTTCTATAATGAAGCATGTATGAATTGTTGTTGTTGTTCAGTCGTTAAGTCGTGTCCGACCCTTCGTGATCCCATGAACCATATCCCGCCAGGCCTTCCTGTCCTCCACTATCTTCCTGAATGTATGAATTAGAGCTCATTAAAATGTGTTACAGTTTGAGACACCCTGAATAAACACACACACACACACACACACACACACACACACACACACACACACACACAGAGAGAGAGAGAGAGAATATTTAATCATATGTCTATTGGCTTCTTCACCATTAAAAATTGTACTAAAACATTTTCCTGCCACTTCAGTCAAAATCAATACAACAGTGTGATGTGGTCTATGCAGCAACTGCAAGTCTAGTTCATTCAGCATACCTGGTTCCTCCCAGGACTACTGTTTCTCCAAATAACTGGATTTATCGCAAAGGGCTACATTATCTAAAAGCTGCTGTCTAACTTGGGAGATTTCCATTACAAATGCTATCACTCAGTGGTGTCTCTTAAACCAATTCCATTTTGTATCCAAATTGCCAGTGTTTTCTTCTCTCCCCCCCCCCTTATTGATCTCATGAAATGAAGCTGAGTTTCTTTTATAAAACATAAGGGAAAGGGTTGGATTCTGACATGCACTGAAGCACAATATGAATTGTTGGATCATAGTAGCTCGTAGATGTTTAATGTGAACTCCTTAACACACACATGCTTAGCTGTTCAGAATAAACTTAGGGATAACACTCTTTGGGAGACATGTTGGAGAGGGAGGAGGAAAGAGTCTAGTGGCAATGCAGAAGCTGGGACCTGGTGCTGTTTTTCTCAGCCACCATCTCTAAGCAGCAGCCAAAAGAGCAGGGAAGGTCCCTGCTCTTACTTCGCCCACTAGGAAGACAGCATGGTACAGATAGGTAAGTGGGTCTCTATCAGACAACACTAGCCAATTATGCTACTGGCTCATGTGTTCCAGGTCTATGGCAAGTTAGTATTATGTGTGCAGATTCTTCCCCCCACCCCACCAAAATATTTTAGCTGTTGTACTAATGCAGAAAAACATTGCACTAACACAGACAATTACCGTATTGGTCTGAGTATAAGACTCACTTTTTTCTCCTAATTTAAGTTTTTAAACTAGGGGTGCATCTTATAATCAGGCATAAATTTAATGCCAGTGATTTGATTAAAATTTTTTAATAGCACCAAATTTTAAGGGTGCGTCTTATAATCATAATCAGGTGCGTCTTATACTCGGGACAATACGGGCTATTCTGTAGTTGATAGTGTCATTAAAGTTCACTAAAGTAGTTGTGGCCATGGGTAGATGGGACATTAGCTGAACTAGACCAGAGGTTGATGCATTTGACCAAAGTTCACATTTTAACTCCTGTCTTGACTTTGCACTTATCCAGTACATTTCACAACACAAGATGTTGCACAAGATGTTGCACATTAAATTGCTGTGCAATTTTTTTTCCTGCATGCATTTGTGCAACCGCACATGGAACAGTGCAAAATGACACTTATTTCCATGTACAGTATGTTCCTTGGACACAGTATGTACTGGACACATGTGCAGTATGTTCCGTGACTGATTTTGTCAGTCATTAAAATTTCACTTACGCACCATTGTGTAAGCAGGCAAAATTCAAGCATTTAGCAGTTTGAGGTGATGGGAGAGAGGTCGATTCCAGCCTACCTCTGATGATGATTGCCATCTTCATTTACTACACAATGAAATACATTTCTAATGGCTACAGTGGACCTTGCATACATTCAAAAGTGAATACCTGGTATCCTGTAAAGCAAGTTTCATTTTATGATTAATTGGGAAGAGAATAAAGTCCTAGCCAGAGTTGAAAGAGTCTTGGCAGCATCTTACTTTGGTACTCAAAAGCAGATCTTCCAGTTTTAATCATCTGAACTTCTGAAGAATTAATAATCCACTGACAAAGTTTACTACCTCACCTCAGAGATGTTTCAACTACGAATGAAAAACAAGAAGCGGAAATCTCTTGGAATTATATCCTTAATTTTTTTTTAAAGTGAAATAACACTGCCAAGAATGGCAAGGTAGATCAGATTTTGGATGCTACTGATTTTAAAATGCATTATTGAGTGTTCTTGGTAATATTGTAACGGCAACATTTTGTTGTATTTTTGGCATTCTTCCCAGCAGTTAGTACACATGGTAGCCTACATTAAAATATAATCATAATTGCTAACAACATATACTGTAATAATCAGTTTAAAAATACATTTAAGAAAGAATGAAGGGAAGCTGTAGTTTGATGAATGTCAAACTGCAGTATATTCCTCAGCTCAGTAACTGGTGAATTTAACAACAAAACCATCTTCAGCTTGTTGGCTGGTTTCAACTAAATCAAACTCTGGATAGCAGGAGGAGGAATTTACCATACAGCAGCTTTATTTGAAAGTGATATCGCTGGCACGCAGCTCCAAGCTGAAACAGCGACAAAAAGGGAAGCTGCGGCGCTGAACAATGGCTGGGGCGAAATTTTATACCTTATGGTTATTACCGGAAAGCAAGAACACGTCACTTTGTTTAAAGTACATACATTGGTCGCATCTTTAACTAGATACATCAGTCATTTACCACTAGGCAGACAAGATAGCGAGGGGCAAAGAGCTTCTTCAAGATGTTTTCTTGTAATTTTCCACCCAACTTACAGGCCTCTGTTAAGTACACAACTCTGCCTGTTTGGACAACAGGAAAACTGCTTAGACAACAGAAATCTTTGCCCTCTGTGAGGGCAAAGCATTTTCCTTTGCAAGCACTTCACTTAAACCAAAAATGCCAGGTAATGCTATGATAAGAAAAACAGGTATGTTGCAAACTTAAAATTCTCTCTTACATCTCACAAGCTGTCTTTTTAAAGCGGAAGAGAAATACACACTGTTTGAAGAGTAGGAATGCTACAAGGAAGGTCCCTCTGCAGCAAATGCATAATTGCCTGCCAAGGAAGGGTCAAACTACACAAGCATGTAAACACACACCCCAGAGGCATGCTTCCAACCAAAAATGCTTCTTTTTACCATTAATAGTTGTGGACAGTGGCAATCATGGCTAGAACCAGAGTGCATCAGAAATGGGAAGCTCATTTTCTTCCTGTGCATTGGGTTTTTCCAGAAAATTGTCTTGCCGAAACACCCATTTGCTACTGAAGTGAGCTGGGAGCATCCCCACATCAGCAAGGCAATTTGGGGGGGGGGGGGAAGCACAGGGGGAAGAATGAACTTCCCCTCCCTGTGTGCTTAAATTTTAATTGAGATTGCACCCTGTGCAACAGTTTTAAGGAGGGGGGGATGAGCTTCTGGTAGAAATCATGGCTCTGGAGTGCACACCTCCACACTTGTGTAGTTTGGCCCTTAGGCAGCGCTTGGCCTGTATGTACTGGAGCACACTTAGTGTCCCACTACTAGCATGTCAGCTTTCTAGTGAAAAGAACAGCCTATTCTGCTCAGTTACTAAACTAGCCCTGCCATTTTAAATTTGGGGTAGATGGTATAAAGCCTATAATAGGCTTTACAGTCCACATGGCATTTTCACAGTTATAGACACAAACGAGAGAGAGAGAGGTGTTCATGCCCTGAATTCCCCACCCTGTCAGCCATTCCAGGGCTGACATGCTATCCAGGTTCTCACTTCCTTTGGAGGAGAGATCACTGGAAGCTTGCAGTGCCTTTGGAATATTTCCTTTATTTGCAAATATAGAGGTTGAACACTGGCATCACTACAGGGGGGGCGGAGCTCTAAGTTCTGCTGAAATCGGAGCCTCCTTTACACGGAGGAACGAAGCAGCCCCGCCCCCTTACCTTTGGAGCCTTTCAGGGAAGCGAAAGCAACGCGCAGGGAATCTCCTGCTTTCGCTTCCCTGAAAGGCTCAGAAGGTGAGGGGGTGGGGCTGCTTCGTTCCTCTGTGTAAAGGAGGCTCCGATTTCAGCAGATCTTAGAGCTCCGCCCCCCTGTAGTGATGCCAGTGAGGTTGAACACTGGTTGGAGAAAGTTAGCCAAACACTCCTACAAAGCAACATCAGGTTCCATGGGTTTCATTGCTCAAGTTCAAAGCATGAGTGTGAAGCTGTTTCACAACACCTCTATTTCAATGTCATGCATTTGTGAGGAAGTTGCAAACATCCACATATCCAATTCTATTTGCTGCCACCACCTTTTTAATCAGAAGAACCTACCACCAGCAGCACAGAAGGGTAAACTTGCAATTTCATTTTCAGTCCAAAGCCCATATACCACTTGCATCTATTTACAGAGGATGTGTAAGTTCACCTTCCAGTTGGGCCCTAACTGACCT
Source organism: Plestiodon gilberti rubricaudatus (assembly GCA_026170595.1). Taxonomy (NCBI): domain Eukaryota; kingdom Metazoa; phylum Chordata; class Lepidosauria; order Squamata; family Scincidae; genus Plestiodon; species Plestiodon gilberti. The sequence continues at coordinate 249,123,245 of JANXHW010000001.1, read as the reverse complement.
CCAAATCTTATTTTGAAAAGGAAGGAAGAGTAGGCAGAAGAGGGGGTACCTCTCCCTGCTTAATATAATAAATAAATAAATGAAAATATATGGACTAGTACAGGGGTGGCCAAACTTTCAACATGAATGCTCCTGGCCCTTTAATGGCTGTCTAGGTGAAGGCATTTCAGCAGGTGCAGCTGCTTTAGCAGCACCATCAGCACTTGCAGCTGCCAAGATTCTGTCTGCTACACAACTCTTTGTTTCGATTGTTTTAATATCCTTTTTTTTTAACTCCACGAGCATAGGTGTTTTGGGTTTGTTTTTGTTTTGTTTTTTTAATACATATTACAATTTACTTATAGATTTTCACTTTTTTCACCTGTCAACTATTTAAACTGTGTATTCTATTCAAAATATTTACATATATCAAAGCACATGCATTTTTTTTGTTTTCCTTTATAAAATGAAATAAATAAATGAAAAAAAAAATTCTTAAGAATGCAGACGCCCTAATGGTGGAAGGTTGGCCACCCCTGGACTAGTACAAAAGTGCAGGAAAGCAGCTTAATGGTCTGTATTGAAAGGGAAAATAACATTGAAAAAAGGGTTAAGCGGCCCTTTCTCTTACTTCTCTGATCAGATTTGGATGCCACTGCAATTGCATACAAGTTTAAAAAGGAAAAGGAAAAGAAGACGACTGAGACTGAAATTCTATACAAACCTTTCTGGGAGTATCCAATGGGACTTGCTTCTGATCAGACATGCATAGGATTGTGTTGTGAGACACACTTTATGCAAATCGTGCACCATGTCTACATTCTTTACATGACTTGTGAATGGACATGCCGTCTCTACAAAAGTGCTAACTGAATAGATTTTTTAAAAACTGTACAGGATATTGTGGAGGTCATTTCACTACTACTCCATGAAGGATCCGCATTCTGAAATAAGCAACATCCATTGTGTTCTATGAAACAGTGATACTCCAAAACCCTGTTTTAGTACTAAAACAAAACAGACAAACAAACATCCTGAAGATGTCAAGGATGATTTACAGTTAAGAGGTCCTAGATTTTGTTCAGCTGGATTAAATAGATTACCGTTTGAGATTCACTCTTGCTTCGATCCTGTTTAAAGCTACAAAACTGTTTCATACCTCCAGATTTGTTTCTGCAGTTTCCTGCTCTTACATGACCTGACTATAGATAAAAAGTGCTGTATCTTCAGGTTCTTCCTTTGCGAGAACAGACCTGGTCATAACACATTTTAAAGCCAGTCAGTACAAAACCTTAAGCTCTTAAAGCTTTTACCCTACACGTTTCAAGACGTGACAGTCCCATGACCCCACAGAGAGAAACCTCTTTCTTGTCAGAATGGCAGTGCTGAGCAGCTCGAGATCTACAGTTTGGAGGGGAAAAAATGCATTGGCCACAATCCAACATGCAGTTAATTAAGCATGCTTATGCCCATTTATTTCAGTGTGCTAGTGTGCCAAACTGTATGCTGAGTTGTGGCCACTGCCATTTGTTTTACCTAAATGTGAACAAAATACTCACGATGCGATAGCAAGTAAACCAAATGGCTTTTCCATGAGGTCTGGCATCATGCTATGCCGAAGACAAATGCTCTTCAAGCCAGAAAACCCATTGTTACATGTAGGAGGTCATAAATGGGCACTTCTTTATTGTTACACAGCAGTGCTCCCAAGCTGTAATGAAAAGATCAAAGTGCATGCACACCTCTCTTCATTTTAAATCTGTTTGCCTCACCTGTCCATCAAATATAAATGCACAAGTAAACCCAAAAACAATACCAATATTCCGCATATACTAGCAACACTGTCAGTTCTTCAGAAAAGCAGATGTTATTGCACTACCCAAAATTATTATTATTAACAGTATATACCGCTTTTCAACAAAAGGTTTACAAAGCGGTTTACAGACAAAAATCAAATGATTAAATGGCTCCCTGTCCCAAAAGGGCTCACAATCTAAAAAAGATGCAAAACATCACCAGCAAACAGCCACCAGAAAAGACACTGTGCTGGGGTGAAAGGGGGGCAGTTACTCTCCCTCTGTTAAATATAAGAGGAGCACCAATTGAAAAAGTGCCTCTTGCCCAGTTAGCAGGGGTAAGAAAAAGGGGACGGACAAGCTGAAGTATTCGGTGCAAACAGCAGCCAGTAAACCCAGTCAGAAAACAAAACCTTTTACATGGATATAATTGGGAGTTATGGCTGTCTAAGCAGAGTTTAAGACCAGCGGGTGGCGCAGTGGGTTAAACCGCTGAACCATGAGCTGTCGATCGAAAGGTCGGCAGTTCGAATCCGCGACGGGGTGAGCTCTCGTTGCTTGGCCAGCTCCTGCCAACCTAGCAGTTCCAAAGCATGTTAATGCGAGTAGATAAATAGGTACCGCTTGCGGGAAGGTAAACAGTGCTCCGTGTGCCAGCCGCATGCTACACGCTGTGGCAAGGAGAGTCATGCCAGCCACATGACCACGGAGGCGTCTTCGGACAACGCTGGCTCTTCGGCTTTGAAATGGGGATGAGCACCACACCCTAGAGTCGGACACAACTGGATTTAATTGTCAGGGGTCACCTTTACCTTAAGCAGAGTTTGGTGACACAAAGTAAAAGTCAATGGTTTTGGTAGAAGAACACCATCTCCATTAATCAAGACATCCTGTTGCTGTGATGCTCAGAAAACCACAGGAATAAGCAAGTTGGAAAGGCAGGCTGATTTACAAGGAAGTAAAGTAGAGCAGCCAGCTGTACTGGAGATGATTGCTATTGAATCAGCAACAGGTGTAAGGAACAAAGAGCAATCCAGACATAAAAACAGGACTTTGGCTCTTGCAAGGACAGAAGCCACTGTGATAATGGACAATCTGAGAATGAAACCCTGCCCCATAAGCATAAATAGAACAGATTACGGTATGTTCTGAGGTTGACAATACAAGATTAAAGCACTTCCTCAGTCCGAACATGTTAAAAACTTGCATGACTGGGGTGCTCTGAGATGTAGAATTGAACTAAGTAGATATCGATGGGTTCTGGAAGCTTTTGGACCGCATATATTCTTCATCATTCATGGATGTCATCATATAAAATAAAGGACAGGATAGACATGGTATATGTCCAGACCAGTGATGGACTGTCCTCCTTAAAGCCTGCATCAAGATAGTCCATCACTGGTCTGGACATATACTATGTCTATTCTGTCCTTAATTTTATACGATGACATTTAAGACATCTTTCTTCTAAGAGTTTACATCAAAAAGATACTCAAGAAAGGGCAGGAAATGAGATTGCTTGGCCTTGCCCATAAACCCAATTAGGCTGAAGTTTTGTTTTTGTTTTTCAAATGAAGCAATTGAATACGTGGTTGGGCCTCCTCTAGCTCCGGAATTTTTTCTTTGCTACCTTTGGAAAAAGGTCCATAGGTCAAAGGAGGCTCTGCTTAGTATAATAAAAGCATCACAGTATACAAGTAAGCTAGACAATGTCTTGTCCTGAGCCAGTCTTCTGGTTCTTCTGCCCACTATTGTCTACCCTTCCAGACAGCAGCTCATCATGGTCTTACATAGAGGTATTTTCCAACCTCCTTGTATACCTCAACCCCAAGAACATTTTATTAAGTGGAAATGGGAAGGTCTGAGCCTAGGACTTCCTGTGTGCAACCATGTCCTCTACCATTGAGCTATGATGCCTCCCAAGGATGGAATTTCTATTTAAACTATAGAAGAGATGCTTATTTGACCTGAAGAGAGGTTATTTCTATGCCCATGTGCGCACTGCAGGTGAACTCAATCCCATCTGAAGCCATGTCATTTAGCCTAGTGAGATGTCACTTCAGAGGAAGCAATTTGCAATGGGAAGGTCATCACTTGTGCCTGCACTGGTTGAAGAAGCTCTGCAGCAACAGCAAACAGATTGTTGTAAGTCAGTCATAGAAAAAGGAAAACTTTTTATTTCAGAAAAGTCAGAAATACTCAGTGCAATCCTATCTAACTTACACCACCGGTGTAACCAGCAGTGCAGTGAGAATGAGAGGCCCCAGAACAGAAAGGGGATTCAAATCCCCTTTGAATCCCCTTTTGGAGGGGATTTGAATCTCCTTTCCGTTCTGGGGCCTCCCATTCTCGCTGCATCGCTGGTTACACCAGTGGTGTAAGTTGGATAGGATTGTGCTGACTGACTTGCTATTAAAATGATTATTTTGGTGGTCATGATATGTCAAGATAGAGGAGATGTAAGAACTGTGAGATCATCTGCTGCAGAAATTCAAACCTTTTCCACCTAAGTAGGGTTTCTCTACATACAAATAAATAATCCAATGAGAATTTCACACACACATCTCCTACTTCTAGCTATACATCTCAATACAGTATATGCCTACAGCTCCAAAGCTTCCCAAATCAAATTGTGAAAAATAACAGTGCCTGCTTCCAGGGCTGACAGAAGTTGACACAAATGAGAGTCACTTATGACCAAACTAGAAGAAGCTGCATCATCCTTTTCATTGTCACAGTATGCATGCACAATTTGCCGTTACCCTGAAAAGGGCACTGATTTTGCTGTGGTTGAGTGTGGATGAATGAATGCAGGTGCAATGCCAGATGCACATTACAGCAGAAAAACAGATGCTGCTGTTATGCCCATCACAGCCTAAGAAAAGGAAGAAACCCTACTGGCATTTACTATTTCAGCAGTTATAATATCTCAAGATCGATGAGATGCAAGAACTGCAGGACATGCTTGCTGTAGCAAACAATTCAATGTGTAATCTGCACTTTCATTTGAAAGAGGCCGAAAAAGCATTATGAAGCATTACCCCATGGGCACAGAAGGATACATGGTGGTTCTTCTAACAATGCTGTTATTTTAACCACCCCCATGACAAAGTTTCAGAAAAGCGACATGTTGCAAAGTAGTACCCCTACCAACAACTTTAGCATCAAACTCGGAAGGCTGTCTTGTCCCAGACTGCATGCTACAGTGCAATGGGCAAAGTCTCTTTATGTTTGTGTGTGTGTGTGTGTGTGTGTGTGTGTGTGTGTGTGTGTGTGTGTGTGGGTGGGTGGGTGGGTGTGGGTGTGGGTGTGTGGGTGTGTGTGTCTACCCTGTGTACACAGATGACCCATCCATGAAGTAGACGATGTGGCTGGCCTCAAGTGCCTTTCACCCCAAGTCTGCCACTGCCTCCATCCAGTTTGCCATGAACAGAGCCACTTCGGTTGACTTTCCAAATACTAAAAGCAAGTGGGAAGTAGATCAGAAGGCAGTTGCTTCTTCCTTGTGAGGTCCCTTTAAATAAATTAGGAACCATACTTTCTGATTTGTTTAAAAGGGCAAGGTGAGGAAGGAGCAAGATAAGCAGGTAGGGAAGCAGATTGCCTTTGCTGTTGTATGTACCCCAAAAAACTGTGCAGAAGGTGTTGATCCAGTCCCCTACCTCTTCAGCTTCTCTTTCCTCCCATGGCCCTTTTCAAGAAAACAGGAAGTATAGGAGCTCCCCGTCTTTTCCACGTTTCCTGTTTTGTTGCTAAGGTCCATATGAGGAGAAGGAGCAAAGTAAGGATGTGGGGGGCTGCCTTCCATGCAATTGCGAAGGTGAAGGGAGGCATCACCATGGATGCAGAGAGTACTACAGTACATATTGTTGGTTAAAAAAAAAAAGAGGTGGTAAATGCCCAGAAGTGTCCCAGATCAGTGCCACTGCCCTGCCAATCTCCCCCTTCTTTTGTTGACCCTATTCCCACAGATCCCCCAGTCTTATTTTCAGGGGGACAAGGAGCTGCAAACAAGGGGAAAACCAGTGAAAAATCACCGCTTCCCCTTGCACACCTTGAACTTCTTTCAACATAGTCGTTGGGATTCAGTCTGCTGATCTGGGCTGGGGAAAATGCTCAGGTGATCTGTCACTCAGTCTGACTCAGTAGAAAGCAGCTATTCATTCTTTTATACCCTTATACTGCATTCAAGTGTGTTGCCATAGCAACGCAGACATCTCCCTTGACAACATGCCCTCCCTCCTACACGTGTAACCTTGCTCCTCCGTTTCCAATGTACATACAGAGGAAACTAGTATATTACGCCCTCAACTTCTCTTTGTAGTCCACATACATCAACTGACAAGTCATTTCTCACTGGCTTTTTAAAAAAAGCACCACTAGATCTCATTATTTTAGGAAAAAGTTCCAAGCAGTCATTCCCTGAAAGTCAGGCCGCTTTGATGTGAGAAGTGGGGCAATGTGCTGCCTGAGCCAGTGAATTCTAGGATCCTGTGTTTACTCAGAATGAGTTCCCAAAAAGGCAATGGGGCTTACTCCCAAACAAATGCACATAGGACTGCAAACTACAATCCTTTCCTGTTTATGAAAGTGTGCCTATGACAGTGGTTCTCAAACTTTTTAGCACCGGGACCCGCTTTTTAAAATGACACTGTATCGGGACCCACCTAGCCTTAGCTCTAGAAATAAATACATTTATTTATTTATTTACAAGTAAAGAGCTCAGCTGCTTGCAGGGCAATTAGCAGCTATCTTGCAAACTGCAGGGGCTCAGTTCTTTTGAAGGGCAATTAGTAGCTATCTGATTTTTGAATAGCCTCAAGGCTTGTGGGAATTACTTATCTGATCTTTCCATCACCTGGGACCCACCAGAAATCAGGTCACAACCCACCAAGTGGGTCCCGACCCACAGTTTGAGAAACACTGGCCTATGATGTGTGTGTTTTTTTAAAATATCAATACTATTGTTTAGTTGAAATGAAACCAAATCATTCCTGTGCATGCAACAATGGACACTGACACTGACTAAACTGTTGCTGTTGTTACGTCCAGTGCTCAAAGCACACAAGACAATGCTGTGAATCTCAATGCTATATGGAGAAAAATCTCTTCCCTTAGCTGATGCATTGACAGTTCATAGGTGCAAGTTTTGTCTTCACACTCTCTCAGGCACTGTGATGCTTGTACAATGATCCTGCATTCATGGTTCCCACCACCACTGCTCTGGCTGCTTCACACTCAGATCTTCCACAGCTAAACTAATTAATTGCACATGTCAAAGGTGAGTGTTTTTTTACCCACTTGGTGCATCCCTTTTCTGATATTTACATTAATTGAACACCATATCTTGTTATCATATGGACACCAAGTATCATTTTTCAGACTCAACTCTTTTTTTTCCCCCATGAATGTTAAAAAGTGTTTTAATTATTAGTCATCAACTCAGCAGGGGGCAGAACTTGCCAAATCTTGTCACAGGTGTGTAAGCAGCCAACAACAACATGATATCAGGCTATCTTTTTAAAAGGACTCTTTTTCAAAGATAATTCAAGGACTCGGTATGCACATACCATGTGTTAAGCCCCGATTGCCATAGTAACTTCATTGAACACTGAGGGACTTGATATATGAGACCACTTATACCACTATATTCAGCCTAACATATATCATGGTATTATTGCAAGGTTAAAATGAGATAAGGGCACATTGTGAATTACGCTGAGCCTTTGACAAAAAAGGCCCTTTGTGAAGAAACCTAAATACATATTTCACGTTTGTGTCATCTGCATTTCCATTTGCATCAGAATTTGTACCCACATGATGTGCCAGCAATTTACATTTCACATTGTGGAAAATGGTCTAACAATTCCTTCCCTTGAGTAGAAGAATATGTAGGATGTATGTTTGAAAAGAACGATACCCTCAACTCTTTTGCTTTGGGTGAACAGAAGTAGTTTGCATACATCTTGGAAGTACCCATCTGTTTTTGTTTTGTTTTCGTTTTTGAACTTGCGGAACTTTATTGGACCTCCCAGGAATAACCAACCTGAACAATAGTAATTAAATTGAATCTAATACTGAAATATGACTGGTAATGAGCAAACTAAGACCACGAGATGAGGGCAAATAAGATGAAATTAAATCCGGACAAAGCAGAGGCCCCCTTGGTTAGGAGACGAGCAATGCAGGTACTGGATCTGCAACCTGCTCTGAATGGGACAAAACTCCCTCTGCAAGAGCAGGTCCACAGCTTGGGGGTACTTCTGGGCTCACTGCTGCTCCAGGATGTCCACATGGCAGCAATGGCCAAGGGTGTCTTTGCCCAGTTTTGGCTGCTGTGCCAACTGTGACCTTACCTGAATAATTCAAGCCTAATCATAACAGTCCATGCATTGGCAACATCAAGACTGATTACTTAAGGCATTCTACATGGAGCTGCCCTTGGAAACTGCACTTAGTGCTAGGCTTACCATATACAAAGGGGGAAAAAGTGCCTATACTCTTTAACCAGTGGAATTTGGGCAGGTGCAGCTTGTTGCACCTACGATGAGCTGCACCTGCCCAAATTCCATTGTTTAAAGGTATAGGCTGTTTGTCCCCCTTTGTATATGGTACGGCTACTTAGTGCAGAATGTGGTGACCCATGTAGTAATAGGTGAGGCAGTTTGATCCTGTTGGCCAACTTCACCTCCATCTACATTGGCTGCTGATTTGTTTCTGAGCACAATTCAAAGTGATGGTCCTAACCTTTAAAGTTCTTAGCTTAGGGCTGAGGTTTCTCAAGGACTGCATTCTTCTGTATGAGATGGCCCAGGTGAGGTCATCTGGGGAGTCCCTCCTGTGGGCACTGCGAGTTTAACACAAGAGCATAAGAAGAGCCCTGCTGGATCAGGCCAAAGGCCCATCTAGTCCAGCTTCCTGTATCTCACAGTAGCCCCACCAGTTTCTGGGGTTTGACTGGCAGCAACAACTAGAAGGACCACCTTTAGGCACCACAACTATGAAACTCTTTCCCTGTTGAATAAAGAACTGAACCTACTGGCCTTCTGACAGGGGCTTCTGGATTACGGTATTTTTCGCTCCATAAAACGCAGTTGCGATGTTTGCGCAGAGCCTCCTGGTCACGTCCAGAGCCTGGGGACTTTGCGCAAACATCGTAGTTGCTGTGATGTTTGTGGAGAGCCTCCTGGTCATGTGCAGCACCTGGGAGGCTCGTGTCCTTGAGCTGCTGACTAGGGGACCCGGTAAGAAGATTGGAGCTGCGGAAAAAAAACCACCAGGTACTGTAAGTTGTTTAAGCAAGTCATTTTTTACACTTTTTTTAAACTTCGCTCCATAAGACGCACAGACATTTCCCCTTGGTTTTTTTTTTGGGGGGGGGACTGCATCTTATGGAGCAAAAAATACGGTATACGGTAATTCTGGATTGCTTTCACCCTTTAATAATTGCTAGTTTGGGTTGCTTTTGTTGTACTTTTTATTGTGTTTATGCTGATTGCACTTACTGATTGTTTTTATTTTCCTTGTTTTTCAAAGAGAAAGGCAGGATATAAAATGTTCTTTAAAGCAAGAAAGAAACAAATAAGAACATATTCCCAACTACATCTCAAGCCTGACTTCTGACAAGAAAAATAGTCTCTAGTTGGCCTTGAATCCTGGTTAGAAACTCTACCAAACTATAACTGGAAGCCTGGTTTGAAGAAGAAACCATCTATAACATTATTTACTTGTCATTAAATGTATGGGCTCTTTGATCTAAATAAATAATTTATTTACAAGTAGCTAGAGTTTTCTTTGAAGATTTAAAGCAACTCCCGATTCTGCAATGGCAAACCTCTTTCAATTTAAAAAGGAGCTTGCTTCTTCTTAAACTGAGCAGGGGCTGCTGCAGATAAATAGTCAAAGGAATTGTTTGCACTGTTCCCTGCATCTCTTACATTCCTTTTTATACTATGATAGCATCACTAGAGTTCTTTTCAGACATTCTAAAAGTGGGTCTGCTATACCTAGGTAGAGAAGGAATAGGAGTGCTCTAGTGGTAGGCATGTGACTCCATATTCTGAGGTCATACAACCAATTCTCCCCAGGTTCAGTGCTTGCCTCTGCAAGCACTTCCTTTCTCCAAGTGTTCTCCATCTCCATGGAGACTAAAACTTCTCAGAAAAGATACTTGATTCATTCTGAATCGAGATGGGTTGGTTTATTCCCATCTCAGAGAGCAAAACCCTAGCAACACAACCATAGGAAGAAACAGTATATGAAGAGGCTGTTGTCAGCCTAGCCTATGAGACACCCTACTTTTTCCACCCACCACCCACAACGTTAGGCATGGAATTCATGCTCCAATCTAAATATATCAGTACTAAGGGGCTCTATGGAAAGCTGTAGTTCAGTGGACCAGCATAGGCTTAGCATACAAGGCTACAGTCCCACAGGAGAAAGAGCTGGGAAGAGCAAACCATGCACTTGGGACGGTGTAGTTTCATCACCAAATGGATTTCAGAATGCCAGATGCCAGTTCAGGTAATGTATGTGACTAATTTGTGCCCCAGAATGTCTTATATACCAGGGGTCTCCAAATGGTGGTCCATGGGCTGATTTTATCCAGCCCACGACAGGTCAGCCAGTGTGGCCTGGGCCTGTCAATCATGTCTATCTGGCTCCTGGCCGAAAAACTTTGGAGACCCCTGCTTATACCATCTGAAGAGAGCTTATTTCTTACTTCACGATAATTTCTTACATTTTAAGCAGTCCTTAAACATACATACTTGGAAGTTACATCTGAATAGAGCATATGTTGTGGTAAAATGGTTAGGAGGACCAATCTGCAAACCTGGTCATTCCCCCCTCCCCTTTCTTCTCCATAACTGTAAGCATTTCAAACACTGTAGCTTCCAGCATTTCCCCATGGAATACTGTTCCAGTCCTTTAGTTCTAACTTTGAGAAAGGTTCTTCAAACATATAGTGCATATTGTCCTTTTCTTAATTTCACCCTACATTGGAGGGGGAATGACGTAGATGATCTAATAGACATTTCCTATCTCTTATTTTTATGATTCAACGATTTTGCAAATTGGTCAAAAAAGCAATCAAGTTGGTCTTTCATGTGCTTTATTGCTAAATGGTACATTATCCTTCAGGAATATTCTGATTTCATTGTCAAAATTACATTTCCCATCTCTCTCTTTTTAATATCGTTCCCTTTCCCTACCCCACTCCCTTTTCCCTTCTGTTATGTTTGTTGGGCCACTATTTATTAATAATTATTAACTACACTTCTGTGTCACTTGTCCCCTAACTTCCGGGCAGCACAATCCTGCCTAAGTATCCGGTCGGTGGTCCAGGCCTTACTCCCTTAGCCCTTTGTTCTGTCATCAAGCAGCTTCTAACTCCTTTAGGTCCTTCTTCAGCAAAGTCCCTCCCTCAGTCATCATGGCTTCAATTTCCTGCACCTCCACTGCCATCTGACGTTTCTCCTACCTGCTATTTGTCAATAACCTGATCTCTCATCCCCATTTTGTTCCCCTAATGCAGATTATAAACCAGGTCACCAGCAAGTAGATCACTGTTCTTTGTTCTGTCTAAAACATTGGCATTAAATAAATGTGTAGGTGTGGGAGTAGCAGTTCATGTAGAGCATAATAGCTTTGAGTCAACCCTTGCTAGTTTACAACAAAACGCAGGATATGGGTAGGTATGCAGCAGCTCAATTCTATCCATATCTATTCATGCAAGAGAACATAGTCAGAAGCTATCATACCAGCATCTCTTCTAGTAGTTTCAATAAGAGCTTCAAAAACAAAAGGCAAAATGGCCTGACCAGACAGCACTCTTCTCCTCCCAATTTGTATTAATAAAATAAAAATAAGGCTTTTTAAAGGCTCTTACCAGTGTTCCAAATTCCTACCTAGACAGAAGGTTTTTGTTCATTAAACACTGATCAGTGATTCAGGCTCCACACAGGTAAAACTAAACAAACAGCATTTCCTCCTAGTCCAAAGGAAGACAGAAAAGGGGCAGTCTGGGCTCTTCTTAAGAGGAAAGTTCATTCATTTTGCCTGACACAAGCAACAAGCTCACTTACATAATGGTTCATTAGTGATCTCAGGTAAGACTTTCTTAGCAGGTCACTATATCACATGCAGTGGCAGCAGTGATATGCGGTGAGGTCAGGCACAGCCACATGAATACATTCACTCACTCTCTCTTTCACCACCATCTCTCTCAGTAGATCTGACCTTCCTTGAATATCTCTCTCTCTCTCTCTCTCTCTTCTCCTGGAAATAAATTAAAAACAACAACTCACCTCTTCTTTCCCCACTCAGAGCTAAGATAGGAGAGCTCAGCAACACACACCCTGAGGTATCTCAATTATTTCATGTTTTTTTTTTTTTAAACAGAACTGAGGCAATTCTGCCTGCTGCCTCTCCAGAGCTTGATGATGCAGGCACCCACCCTTTTTCTGCATTGGATGCCAGCTACCCTGCCTGTTTTTCATTGGAAGGCAACCACAATTGCAGCCAAACTGACTAAGGGCACAATCCTGAGGAATGCGCCGGAATGAGCATTCCGTTGCCGGAAGCAGTCGCGAACATGCCGTAAAGCACGTTCGTGACTACTCGGGAGCAAGGGAGCCCGGTGCAGAGGCTGGCCTCCCTCGCTCCATTGCCAGAGCGCCCCTGCGGCTGCTGGACCAGTAAGCCGGGATCCGGCGGGGGTGTTTCGGTGGGCGAGGGAGGGGGGCCATTGGCCTAGCCGACCCGGGAGGGGGCAGGGGATGGCCTCAGCCATATCCTGGCCCCCGCCAGGCGGCTAGGCCGTTACAAGGCCTCCTCCGACTTCCGCCAGCTATTTAGCTGGCAGAAATCCAAGGAGGCCAATCAGGCCTGCCCCGGCCAGATCCTTACACAGGATTGTGCTGTGAATCAATAGAAAGAATGATCCCTTTTCCCACTGTTTAATTAGACCAACTATGCACATGTAGGATTCCACGTTTGAAGAACAGAAAAAAAGAAAGTATATAGTAAAATACTTTTATCAGGATGAAAGTTCACATGTGGTATGTGAGCTTTTGAGTTATACAGAACTTATTTTTATATAATTTAAAATTTCTTATTATGTATAAAAATAAATGAAGGTTATGCATAACTCTTTTCTCAAGGCTGGATATAATTAGAAAGTGGAGAAATAGGTTGTTCTGGGAGAGGTCATAGTGTTTATACCTGTCTACAAACTGTTTCAGTTTCCAGTACGAAATATTCTTACAGATTAAGGGAATAGAACTATCTTATTTATTTAAAACATAGTGTATATTTATAACAGCTTTCCAAAGCTGTTTATATAAAATATTAACAGACATAAGAACATAAGAAGAGCCCTGCTGGATCAGGCCAAAAGCCCATCTAGTCCAGCTTCCTGTATCACACAGTGGCCCCACCAGATGCCTCAGGGAGCACACAGCCAACAAGATAACCTGTTTCCTGCTGCCACTGCCCTGCACCTGGCACAGAGAAAACCTACTTCTAAAACCAGGAGGTTGCTTATGGCTTGTAACCTGTGATGGTCTTTTCCTCCATGAATCTGTCCAAACCCCTTTTAAAGGCATCTAGGCCAGGTGCCATCACCACATCCTGTGGCAAGGAGTTCCACAGATGAATTACACGCTGGGTAAAGAAATATTTTCTTTTGTCTGTTCTAACTCTCCCTCCACTCAATTTTAGTGTATGTCCCCTGGTTCTGGTGTTGTGCGAGAGGGAGAAGAATTTCCCTCTATCCACTCTCTCCATCCCATGCATAATTTTATACGTCTCAATCATGTCCCCCCTCAGGCACCTTTTTTCTAGGCTGAAAAGCCCCAGATGCTGTAGCCTTTCCTCATAAGGGAGGTGCTGCAGCCCACGAATCATTCTGGTCGCTCTTTTCTGCACCTTTTCCAATTCAACTATATCCTTTTTGAGGTGTGGTGATCAGAACTGGACACAATACTCCAGATGTGGCCTTACCATCGATTTGTACAAAGGCATAATGATATTGGCCGTTTTATTCTCAATCCCTTTTTTAATGATCCCGAGCATGGAATTGGCCTTCTTCACAGCCGCCGCACACTGGGTCGACACTTTCATCGACCTGTCCACCAGCACCCCAAGATCTCTCTCTTGATCCGTCACAGACAACTCAGAACCCATTAGCATATATGTGAAATTTTGGTTTCTTGCCCCAATGTGCATCACTTTGCACTTACTTACATTGAAGCGCATCTGCCATTTGAAATGATATGGACATAATGAAATGATATAGCAGGTCTATGTTCACTTGAACCAGAGTGATCCAATTTTCACTCTGTCCCAGGCATGGGACAGAGAATATTATAAGCATGACTCTAGGCATTTTTACTCAAAAGTAAGTAGTACTTTGTAAAAGTAAGTAGTACTTTGTCCACTCAAAAGTAATTCCTAATTTAAAGAGGACTTGCTCCCAGGTAAATCTACTCTGAGAATCGCACAACCAGTTTTTCAGCTTTCCAAAGCACAGTAGAGTTTGAGCCAGGGGGTCACCAAGGCTTAACACTAGGACCTATGTTGAATGTGATGGTTCAGTCACAGAACTATAGCATCTGAGCATCAGCAGAGTGCTTTTCACCATCAAGTAACTAGGACAGACACACTTAAGAGGATCACAGAGATGAGATTATGAGATATGGAGGTAAGACCAGCAAGGCCTCACCCACCCTACATTTTTCCAAGTTACCCCAAGAATACCATTATTCCACCTCAGCAAAAACTCCAGTGTATTCAACTGCAACAGCCACCCTCTAGAAACGGCTTCATGTAACTACAGGAAAGAGTACTCACAATTCTAGATTTCTCAATCAAGATTCTACCCTGGAAACAGAGCAGGACTTCCTAGAAGGATCACAATCATTTGGTGACTGAAAGAGAACAGAACTTCTGTTGGGAGGACCTTGAGAGGCATGGGCTGCATCCTGCCTTTCTGAAGTCTGGGAGAAGGACAGCAATGAGAAGGACAATGCGATTGGTAAGTGAAACGACTGCAATCATTGTTAGTGAAACCCTAACCCTGCTGGATCCATCCTGCAGGATGCAGACTTCAGCACGGGCTGCATCCTGCTCCACAGGCACGGACGGGCTGCATCCATTTAGGCTGCATCTTAGGCAGGATTGGGCTGTCAGTTATTAATTGCCACTGCAAATGTCACAGAATGATGTCTTATTGGCACATTCCACACCACATCTCAAATCAAATTATTTCCCAAGAAAACACAAACTTTTTCATTAATGAATCTTCAGTACATATTAACTATGTTCACACTTAGTCTAAAGACACTGCACAAACTATCAGAATCTTTTATTGCAATTGCCATTTTTCTAAATGTCGACATTAGCACTTTTGCAAAGTGTGTTTTCCTTTCAGAATAATGATCTTCAGAAATTCTCTTGCTATATATTTAATTCTCTAGTGTGTTTAACAGATTATGATTATTCACATAAATAAAAAGCATACACTAGTACAATTAAGAAAACAGTGATGGATTAAAGTACAACAAAACACATCTATAAGTTGGATATTAATTTATACTTCTTTCTCAAACTCATTAATGGAAGACTATTACTTATTACTATTACTACACCACTCTGATCTCCTTGGAGGAGGGCAGTATATAAATGTGAAAAAAATGTTTCATTGGCTTGATTTTGCTTTATTATTATTATTAACAGTATTTATATACCGCTTTTCAACAAAAAGTTCACAAATGATTGTGTGACAGTTGGGGCAGTTGGCCTCCAACTGAATGAAAGGGGGGAAGGTATCTGAATGGTTTATAAGTCCAGAGCCGCCCCCCCCCCCATTCCAGTTCCTTTCAATAGGGCCTCAGCACAGGGCAAACTGAGAGAGGAAGGTGGTTTTGCCCAGTTCACCCTTGTCTTTCTCTCCCTCTTCACAGCTGTCTCTCTTTCCAGGCACTGGCGGTCAACATAGGTCACAGGGGCCTCAGTTGTCTGCCTTTCCTCCTCATCTCCTCAGCACCAGCAACTAGGTTTTAAAACCCATTGCAGCAGTTGGCGCATATACTTCCACTCTTGCCCCTGGAAAAGGAAGCCACTGGAGTGCCTGGGTTGCCCTGGCATTGTGGAGCCACTTCTCATGGCAATTAGGTCCTCGGACAAACAATATTTGTGTTTGTAGTTGAATGTTTGCCTGCTAATCTTCATTGCCCCACAGAGAAGCAGGATCGCAGGGCTCCCCAGCTGACACCAGCAACCTCTGACAGATTGATGCATGGGTAGAGGCCCAGCTGAAGGGGAAATGGCACCTGAATCTGCCCACTTGCCCCTCTTGCCACCTGCAGGCAGAGGTCCCCTACCTCCTTTGCTTCAATGGAGCAGAAGTGGGGTGCTGCTTTTCTTGGTTTTCTTGTTCCACTCTGCTCTGCTATTCCATTTCAAAACATAAACCAATGAGCAGAACAGGTAAGGGAGAAAATGGGGTCCAGGTGAGGTGGAGGTGGCCAATGGGCACAAAATACCACCTGCGTCCATCCACTGTTTGAGGCAGCCGGCCTCACCTTGCCTCAACACTGGGCCAACCTGCCCAAGTAGACTCTGAGATTGCATTGCTGTAATTTGTGCCATTGAATCTTTTGAAAATGCCAATTAGATGTGTTGACTAGATTGTTGGAAATGGAGCAAGAGGACGGAGGATCACATTCCTGATCAGCCTTGAAAGCTCAATGAATGACTTTGGGCCAGTCAGTGCTCCACAGGCAACCTCAAATGGTTATTCTATGGATACCATGGTGAAAACCATGTACAGTGTATATATACTGCCTTGAGCAGTGGAAGAAAGGATGGGATAGAACTATGATAGATAAAATGGTTATGGAGTGTAACTAAATGCCAATTAAAGGCATCTGATGTCTTTTGATGAATGCAGATAATTGATGTTGACTGACTTAAGCACTGTCGTATTTCATAGCCTCATTAATGTTTTTTGGATTGACTTGAAGAAACCACCTGTAGCTAAGAGGGGAATTGTCTCTATTCCTTCTCTGTTTTGACCTTGAACAACTGAGGTGATTAGTGGTATATGTGTTGATGTCTCTTGTATGGGTCCATTAGGCATGAAATGAGATGCTAAATTCATAATAAATAGGCTACCACATGCCCAGCCGATAACAGCAGTCATCCCTATTTATTGCTTAGAAGCTACTATGTCTGTTAACTGCATAATAATCCAAGATATTAATTCCAAATGTATAAACTAGATTTCTCCTTGTGACCAGCAGCAATTTGTACACTGGGGATAGGAGGAAATTTTCTCCATTTTATTTTCCCTTTAACTGTCTTGGTATTTGTCTTGTCTCAGCTCTATAGGGTTTGACTGGAAAGAGAAAAGATGCAAGCATAGATGTTCTACAACAGCAAGTTTACTGTACATCACCATTCCAACCATCTTTCTTATTTGTTTCACAGCCTTAATTAATCACTGTTAGCAGAGGGAGCTGAAATTTGAGACAAGCAGTCTGAGATCAGAGTTGTTTGGCGCTATGGTGCAAATCCATTGTAGGGTCATTACGAGAAAGGGTCAATTTCAGTTCAGGATTTGAAATAAAATATATACAATGAGGGAGATACAAGAGGAACAAATGGGCCGATGGGTAGAGAAAGAGACTTCTAATCAACTAGATTCACACATGCAGGACTTGTTCTTGGTTCGCTTTGGCAGATTTTATTTATTTTTGTCTCACACCAAGGTAAAAAGAAAAAGCTACTAACAGAAACCAATGGGGGGGGGGGAATCCAGAATTTTAGTGTATCTGTGCTTAGATAGCATTGTGGTGTTGTCCCCTGCTCAAAAAAGGTTCCAGCAATGGCTGGAGATTGTGCTCTAACTCTGGTCTTATTATATTTGTAAAATCAGCAGAGCACACTGTTCAGGATGCAACTGGTCTCTGCATTTGGGTTGGGAGGGGATCTGAGGGACGCAGTTTGTGTGTGGGATTTTTGGCTGAAACCCCAGATCAGTTTCAGCCCCACCTTCAGCCTGTAAGATGAACAGTGGACTACAGTACTTTGTGGTCCTGAGGTTGAACTGCCTGAAGACTGCCGGAAGCTAAGCAGGAACAGTCTGTTTTCATGCTGGAAGGGAGACCAGGAAGTCACTGATAAGCTGTCATGACCCTCGGTGGCAGAGAGGAGTTGCTGTTGTGTGGTGCGTTGAGAGAACACTGGAATGCTGAAAATGTCAGTGACAGAGCGATGACAACTGGAAAAATGTTTCCCTGTTCAGCATGATCTGTGGCATCCTGCGGAGAGCTCGACTCGAGGCTTGTGTTCAGCAGCTAGTGAAGATGAGTACACCATGGAGGAAAACAGCTGGAATCAGAGGTGTCGCTGTGGCGTGGCGAGGTGTGTGGGGGGCCCCAGGTGACGCACGCGCACACACACGCAGAAAGGTGACGCACGCACACACACACGCGTCGCCTCCCCCGTGCACACACGCGCGCGCGTCGCCTGGGGGCCTCCCACCCGCCTCGCCAGGCCGGCTCCGGGAGCCCCCTAAATCGGGAGAGCCATCTCGGGGACGTCTTCCTTAAAATTGCGCCAAAGGCCGCGCCAAAGGTTTATAAAGGGGGTGGGGGAGGAGTCACTAGGTGACGCGTGCGCCCCGCTCTGGGGAAGCGCGCGCCCTAGTGACGCCACTGGCTGGAATTGTAGGGTTCTATACAGAACAATATTGTAAAGATCCTTATCGGATCTAGATAGACCTGCCTATGTAAACCGCCTTGAATAACATCTGAAGAGCAATCTGAGGATAAGAAAGGCAGTATATAAATACAGAAATAAATAAATAAACCTCTCTCTCTCTCTCTCTCTCTCTCTCTCTCTCTCACACACACACACACACACACACGGCGGTGGATCTCTGCCGTGTGTGTGTGTGTGTGTGTGTGTGTGTGTGTGTGTGTGTGTGTGTGTGTGTGTGTGTGTGAGAGAGAGAGAGAGAGAGAGAGAGATGTCCTGGCCCCATGCAAGCCATCCATTCTTAAATGCTGTACCTGTATGCTTTCCTGTTGAGCAAGGGGAAAACTCCCTTTGTAGAATGTTTAAATATGAAATTAAAATTCAATCGGATAGTTAAACCAATGTGATTTTGCATGCAAAAATTGATAAATATTACAAGTAAAGAGGCTCAGAAGTTGAGAGTTAAAATGGAATGAATGGTTAATAGCTTGACTTATGACCATTTTGATTAACAGTTTTATAGGTATATTATATACATTCATTATATTACATTATATTACATTCAATAATAATAATAATAATAATAATTAATAATAATGAGACTTTTTTTGTTAGCTCCATACTTTTACTCCAGTATTTCTTTTGCCAAAGGCGACAACTTACCAGGTTAGTCCTTGTTTCCAAAAGTACAAAATATTTCAAGTTTGGCCACCACAGTGAGCAGGGTATAAAGTAATGGAAACCTATATACTTTTTTCAAGGTGTGTTTGTGCAATAAACTAAGAAACCTAGTCATAAATTTATGGAGTCCCAACTTGCCAATAAATGCATTTGGAGTACAACTGACCGCCTGAAAAAGAGCCAGTTCTAAGGAGTCTGCAAAGGGAATGCGAGATGAGCAAAAATGGCCACTTCTCCTTTGCACATACAGAACATAAACAATACCAACAATACCAACTCAACCATCAGACTTAGGCAGCAGATTTGGGGGTGCCATTGAAGTATCACAATTTGTCCATTATTAAGTTTATATTTTACCACCATTTAGAGGTGCCATCTGGATGGTAGAGAGGTAGCAGAAGTCTGTGGGAGGAGGAATAAAAACAGTAGGAGAACGTAGAGCAGAAAGGAGGAGGAAAGGCATATGCGACTGTGAGTTTCAGCTACACTGGGACATGAATACCTTTAGGGATTTAAGGAGCAGAGCCCCAAATACGTGTTTCACTTGGAAGTCTTGTTCGTTCTCTTGAAACTTTTCTAGCAACACATTCTATAGGTTTAAGTGTCATTGTGGCAGTCTCTTGTTCCGTCCACAGCTGAAGAAGGAAAGAACCATTTGTAGTGAGAAATCTTTCTTTTCACATGAACTCGGCCTTATTTGTTTATTTTTTGCCTCTGCGGCTCAAGCTGACCTTCCATTGTAGTAGTAATACTACTAGATTCAGTACTATTTGAGTAATATTCTAATATGAGAATAACAGATTATGTTGGAATGGAACTGTGGCAGAGCAGAGAGCAAGGGTAGAGCACATGCTATGCATCCGTAAGATCCCTGGCATCTTCTGTTCAAAAGGATGTTGAGCAGAAGGATGTCCATCTGAGTCCTCAGGATGACTGCTGTCTGTCAAATTGGGAAGCACAGAGGTAGGTGGACCAATGACCTGATTTCGTATAATAAGGCACTTCATACATATGAAACCTTTTCACTCATGAGTATGCCATCTGGGAAGTGTGGGGTATCCAGTCACTACTACTTCATTGCTTAACAAGAAATTTACTTCCTATCTAGAGCGGCTTATGTCTGCAATGAAGGAATCTGCATGGTCAAGTTGGCAACTACCTCACCTTTCTTTGTTCCTTTTTAACCACACTTCTACAGATCAATCTACTGGTTATGTCCCTCCTGTACCTGGAGTACAAATGGATATGGATTAGGGTCAAACCATACATCATAAGAGTTTAGGATAAATTGAGATGCAGATCATAACTTCACAACTGACCTCATGTAGTCTGAATCAAATTGATCTGACCTTGTTGCCTGGGGTTTTTCCTCTATTGTCTAAATAATATAAATAGGTTGCCACATTGCACACTACTCTGTGATATAACCATCATCTGTCTTCCAGCCTCCTACAGCTCTTCTTTTGTCTGTGGGATTTATAACAGCTTTCTCTGTTTCTTAAAGTATCACCGTAAATTAACAAGAGAGCTCACAGTGTGAATTTTTAGGACAAAGAAAGGGGAAAACAAGAAGGGGCGGGGGCAAGCTCAATCTGTTCTTCCTAAATGTTGAATAAGGAATTTCCCGTCTGTTCAGCTTGTTTCTTTTATACCCCATGAATGTTCAATATCTTTAATTGATATACTTAATTAGTATTTAAATTAAAACCTGGGCAGCCCAGTCTTATCAAGGGCTTATGGTGGTGGATCTCAGAGACGTCAGGCGCCCGGACGCATGGGGACGGGGCCTGCGCACGTCACATTGATGCACCCCCCGCCCGTTCTGCTCTCTTTTCGGAGCCAAACGGGCTCCAGGGAGGGCGGAAGGGCCAATCCGCCGCCTGGCCTTGCTTCGGTGAGTTCGCCCTCCCGCCCGCCCGAGCGCCTGGAGCTCCTGCTCCACCGAAGTCCCGCCGCTGGTGGATCTCATGGCGGTGGATCTCTGCCGCCATAAGTTACAGAACTGTAAAAGGCATGCCACTGTCGTGAGCTGTGGGACCACCAACGCAAACAGCTGAAAGGTCTGCTCCAGCGGCTCCCGGATGCCGTGCCGGAGCAGGTAAGGACTAAGGTGGAGGCAGGTTGGTTCGTGATTGGGAGGGGGAGGAGTGAGGCAGGGTGGGCAGGCATCATTTCAAGGGTAGGAGGGGGTGGATCTCAGCAGCACTAGTGCATGCAGGGTCCTATCCCTGTTTCCCTGGCCTGACATGCCCCCTGTCTCTCTTTGAACTTGCACCAGCAAAATAGCTGGCATAGGTCTGTGGAGACCCATTGACAACCAGGAGGCCTATGGAGAGGTAAGAAAAACGTCTTCGTACTTACCTCTCTCTGGCTGTCTGTTCCCCTCCCACAGCAGCAGCACAGCTGCACTGCATAGGGTGGTGGGGTATAGGAGTAGGGCATAAGTCAGCTACACACTCACCAAAGAAATTGTTTTGCAAAGAATTCTTGCCCTTCCAGCTCCATTTTATTGTATTATCTACAGTCAAAAGAAGAATTACAGTATAGCAGGTTCTTACCCTTTAAAAAAAAAGTCAAAGTGTTTAACCACAACCAAACCTGAAATTGCTCGATTACTTCTCTGTGGTGGATGATTTGTTTTACTGTCTGAAATAACACAATTACATTGCATTCCACTTCCATATATAGAAAGGAGAAGATAAAGGAATATATTATGTGAATTGAAAGTAATTTCTGGGTGATAATTGCTCAAGAGGTTACAAGAGAACTGTGAAATGGCATGCAGGGTGTATGTTCTGCCCTCCTGAGCATGAGTCACTGCCTGGAGAAGAATTTTGAAAAGCAGAAGACCATTAATGGCATTTGATATTTTGGCTAGAGAGTCCAGGATTGCGATATGGACATGCTCTGGGACCAAATAAAAGATCTAGCTGTCTTCTCGTTGCCCTTTCTCCCACTACAGTGCCATAATAATCTATCTGGTGCTACACTGGGTTGCAAGATTACCATATGCTGCATTAGGCTGTGGAGAAACTGCAGCACATGATAAGGAGATCTGCTGCTTGTTGCACTGTGCATCGCTGAGGATCAAGGTGATCCCACCCAAATTATAATTGAAAAGATTTCAAATATATTTTCAAATAAAATATTTTGGCTTGAAATCCAACTCCAAGTTTCTTACTCAGTTATGTACAGCCCAATCCTGACTAGCAGGATACAGCGGCACAAATGAAGCACCTGCCACATCCTAAGCAGGATTTGGCCTGGCCTGGCCTCCTGTTCATCCCCTTACTCTGAGTAGAGCCCTAGCTGTCCCTAGGAGTCTACTCGAATGTGCGTCAGCTATTTTGCTGGTGCACGTTTGAGATCCCCATGTAACAGCGGTCACACCCAGGAAGGGGGTTAGGAGGCCTCCGACAATCCCTCCCCCAGCCAGGGGCCATCTGACCAACCCCACTTCACCCCTGGAACCGTTCTCCCCATGCCTCTCGCCACCTGGCAGAGAACTCACCTTTCCCAGCAGGCGCAACATTGTCTATGGTGTGGGAGAGAGGCACCAGCCTGCTTACTCTCCGGGTAAGGTGCTGCTTACTCTCTGGGTGCTGCAAACATACTTTATGCCACTTTAATGACACCCTAAACCAGAGGAGCAATCGCTCCACCAGTCAAAGAGTAGATAAGATCATGCTGTTAGACAATAAAGAAAAACCCATGGCAACGTGCATGCTCCCTGAGGCATCTGGTGGGGCCACTGTGTGATGCAGGAAGCTGGACTAGATGTGCCTTTGGCCTGATCCAGCAGGGCTCTTCTTATGTTCTTAACAAGGTCAGATCAATCTTGTCATCATCTTCTCTTCACATGATGAAGTCCATGCTTCCTTAGCTGGCCTTCGTGGAAGTGCCCATTAATTGGTCCACTGATGTTTTGTTGTCTCAACTGGAAATTCTTACAAAGATTCACAAAGGCAGCCAACAGCAGATGGATGTGCGGGGAAGTGGTCAGTGGACCCCTGAAAGTGATAGTACTGTTGTATAAACTGCAACCACCTGTGCTGCTGCTGTTGGAAGTGTAGCTCTTAGGCTGCTTCTCTCAGTGTAACTGACTCTTTCAGGCTCCTCTTTTGATAGATGTACTTCACCTGCTTTGCTCCCAATTCACAGCCCATTCCCAGCTGCATAAAAAGTGCCTTACAGCCCAATCCTGACTAAGATCTGGCCAGTGGCCCCCGGGATGCCCGCTGGATCCTGACCACTGGCGGCAACATTGCCACTGGAGCGGAGGTCTCCTCGGGGAAGGAGATGCTCATCTCTTTCTCCGAGTGTAACTGGGGCCAGGACCTATCAGCCTCCTCGGATTTCTGCCAGCTATTTTGCTGGTAGAAATAGTGGGGGCCGTGTAAAGGCTCCAGCGCCCGGTGTGGGTCAGGATACGGCTGAAGGCCATCCCCCGCCCCCTCCCGGGCCACCTGGGCCAATGGCCACCCTCCCTGCCCCGGCGATCTCCCCCCCCCGCCCGCTGGATCATAACTTACCGGGTCCAGTTGCAGCAGGGTCGGGTCCATCGAAGGAGCTGGGTAGGCCGGCATTGCACCAGCCTTCCCTGCTCCCAAGGAGGTGAAAACATGCCTTATGGCATGTTTGCGACTTCTTCCAGTGCCTGAACGCTTGTTCCAGCGCCGGGGTTTTCGGCAGGATTGGGCTTTAATTCTCCTAGCTAGTGAAGAAGACTAGAAGGTACACAGCTGGCATTGCTCTTTCAAAATGTCTCTTGAAAGCTAAACACACCTGGCTTTTGTATTAAATATGAGGCTCATGCTGAAGGCATGCACCATTTCCACATTTTACTGCTCTTATTCAGTTGGCCTCTTAGGATCTACTTTTTGGAGGCCCTCACAGACTACCTGTGACTAGAGCTCTGACAGAGAAGGGTAATTTTGGTTATATTCAAAGCTTTGTATATTGTATATTGTTTTCGTTATGACCACAGAAATGAAATTTCTTTAAGACATCTGTTCTGAGAATTGAGAGGACTATCCACTATAATTCTTGCTGCAGAATATGTCATCAGAGAATTTAGAGTTTTGAAAGGAAATCCACCGCCCTGAAGAGAAATGTTATGGATTTATTGAGGCATTGTAGATACCAGAGGATATACGTTTTATCTTGTTACAGCATCAAGATTGTAATTTTTGGCATCTGGTGACTGTTGGCAGCAGAGAACAAATCTTTACCCTCTTCTGTATGAGGACAATGATTTCCCTTGGTAGCAGGGAAATTTTTGGAATTATATGGAACTAAGTAAATTATGAAATAAGTGTCAAATTCTGCAAAGAATGTTATAATAACATAAGAAGAGCCTTGCTGGATCAGGCCAAAGACCCATCTAGTCCAGCTTCCTATATCTCGCAGTGGTATCTCATATATATAATTTACCTATTTCCAGGCTTGGATAATTTACCTATTAATTTACCTATTAAATTATCTAAATTATATCCTAAATTTTTAATTTAATTTACCTATTATATCCTAAATTTACTAAATTATACTGTATATATCTACAGTAATTTACCTATTTATATCCAGGCTTGGATAATTACATATTATTTGCACTAGCATTCTGCAACTCTAGACTCTACAGCCTCTATATATCAGACACACACACACGTGTGTGTGTGTGTGTGTGTGTGTATGTGTGTGTGTGTGTGTGTGTGTGTGTGTGTGTGTGTGTGTGTCTGATATATAGTCTAGAGGCTGTAGAGTCTAGAGTTGCAGAATGCTAGTGCACGCTACACATTTATGACATGGACAGCTAAAAGCAGGGGAAGAGGAGAGATTTGTACCAGTTGGGCAGTACAGTATAAGCTTTACATACATAACTTGGTCCAAAGGCTTCGAGTTGCTTGTAGAGATGTACCCTAATTCCTGTTAACAATGCTGCCAGCTTTATACCAAAAGTGTCTTGGTTGGGTAATGTGATATCTATTGGTGATGCTTGCAATTATAATAATTATGGGGGGGGGGTTACTCTTTCAATTAATATATCGTTATCCATCCAGAGCTTACAGGACAAGCCTGGATATAAATAGGTAAATACTACAAATGAATAAATGGGGAAATGCACACATGAGGAAACAAAATAATGTCTCCCTTTACAAGTGTATGAACCAGCTGGAGGAAAATTCTCTGCTGTACTCAGGATGCCCATATTGAGAACTTATGTTTGAATGTTCATTAACAGCAGCCTAATATAGAAAACATAGGAGCATAGCAGCAAGGTCAGGAACAAAGCTAATATGAGAAAATGGGCATGGTCAAGCCAAGATGGAATTGGGATGCTACTGAGGAAACACACCGCAGGCAATCCACTTGTATGAAAAATGTAGCCCCACATACTAGAAAATACAGTCCCTCAAGTCAATAGCTCAGGATTGTTTCGGGTGCTGTGAATGCTTACAGATAGTCAGAATGGAGAAACGATAAGGGTCAGGTGAATGAAGTCAGCTCCTTTCCATGCAAGCATTACTAATGCTAATACTAATGGGAGAAGTAATCATAACCCAAAGCACTTTGTTTCAGTGTAAGGATATTGCCAGAGCCTTAATCTGGATGGCATGCATTCGGGGATCTCAAAAAGGCACAGAGAGCGTATCTCTCATTAGAATTGCATTCTCTTGAATTAGATTTTCAGTTTCCTGAACAGGATCAGAGCTGTGCAACTAGTAAGTGGCAAGGGGGTTATAACCTTCCTTCACCACGCCATTTTCTCAATCTGGTCTGCCTTCAAAACTGCTATTCGCTTCACAGGGAAAACAATGTGTGTACTCAATACTCAATGTGTATTAGGGAAGGGCTGGGAGGGGCTAGGAAAAAACGCCGCGACTGAGGGGTTGATTGAAG
The DNA here is from genome assembly GCA_026170595.1 of Plestiodon gilberti rubricaudatus. Classification (NCBI taxonomy): domain Eukaryota; kingdom Metazoa; phylum Chordata; class Lepidosauria; order Squamata; family Scincidae; genus Plestiodon; species Plestiodon gilberti. Next base: position 249,097,128 of record JANXHW010000001.1, on the reverse strand, counting down.
CCTCGCCCTTCAGCTCGCCCTGCCCCAAACAGCCAACCAGGCCAGGGGATTTCGCCCACTTCTGGCCTGCTGCGTGTAGGGGAGGGGGTGCTGTACTACTGTAAACTACTGTATTTAAACTACTGTATTTAAGCCTGACACTGAGCTAGAGGTTCGGCACCACCGTTCAGTTAGAGGCATGAAGCTTCTTTAATGCAGGAGGAAAGTGTCAGTATGAGCCAACCGTTTGAATCCCCACTGAGCCTCATGTATTTGCAATATGATGTGGACATAACCATGCATTCACATATTTATCACATGGGCCCTCCCATGTGAACCATCTTCACATTTTAAAAATAGTGTTCTCTTCCTTCTTTGTTTCTAAAGAAAGAGGTGGATCACTGAGCATCATCGAAAGTGGGATTAGGATTTATATCTATTCTGAGTACCTGCAATTATACACCTCCAGAAGAAAAACAGGCTGCATCACAATCCCCTTGGCAACTGCAGCTATCCATACAATACTTGCCTTACATCATCCCCAGCTACAAGTATTCTATTCAGCAAGTATGAAGCACAGGAACAATGACTTGTTTGCTTTAAAGGAGGCTGTGAGAAAAATTGTTCTGAAATGTAGAACTTAAACTGTTTAGCTCTTCTGTAGAACGGTCCATAGTATGGTACCAGCAAGTTCCCTTTGGGGTGCTAGGGCAGAGGAAAAAAAATAGCTTGGTACATCACATATAAACCTTGTTTACATTTTACTTTTGTGAAGGTTAAGGGTGTTTTTGCTTCCCATTACTCATAAGTGCAACAAAATACTTCCACAATAGAAATTGGTATCAAAAGAAATCAACTACTGTATTTAAGCACATTTATCGCTAACCTAATCCGATTTAGAATGATTAAATAGGGCAGATTACTAAACAAAAAATCATGTATGATTGTGTGAATAAGTAACGTTAGAACTTTATGATACATCAAACTTTTTTTTCAGTCCCCACCTCCAAAGAAAATTGACTGGCACCATGCTTTCCCAGAATTCCCACTGGCAAGGGAATCTTTGAGCATGCTCAGCACCTTTCTTGCAGAGTCAACAACCATGAGACTTAAAAGAGTAGTATGGAAGTTTTCATGGCTTGGTGCTATTTTCAGCGAAACGCTTCCGTTCCAATTAGTGGTTCCCGCACTTTTTAGCGGCTTGGGCTGTATATATTACTCTAGCACTTCTCCACGGACAATGTCATCTAACAGTTTTTACTGTGCTGCCTTGACAAAATCCCACGTGAGGGAAGAAACGTTGGCATGAGACTTAAGGACTTTCTTGCCTGTGGTTGGAAACGTTTTTATGCATATATCTTAATAGTATGTGTTTTTAAAGAATTTCTTCAGACTACAATTGCAAGTTTGAAGTATCTTTATTTCTCAGTTTTTAAAGAATACATGACTGTCATACCCATATTTCCTGTTTCCCTGAAAACTTAAAAGAGTGTTCAGCTTTTGATAATTTGCCATTCCACCTCTCTGCACATTAGTGATTTTGGGAAAGGGGAAGGAGGATGAGGAGAGGGAAACTGTCAAATGAAAAAGATAGCAATTGTGAAGAGGTTCCTTGGTCTGGATCTTTCCAAACTACAGAGCGTTCTTGGCAAAATGACTGAGATTTCTCCAAGTGTTCTCCATCTCCATGGAGACCAAAACTTCTCAGAAAAGATACTTGATTTATTCTGAATCGAGATGGGTTGGTTTATTCCCTCCTCAGAGAGCAAAACCCTAGCAATGTAACCATAGGAAGAAACAGATATGAAGAGGCTGTTGACAGCCTAGCCTATGAGACACCCTACATTTCCACCCACCACCCACAATGTTAGGCATGGAATTCATGCTCCCAGCTAAATAGATCAGTACTAAGGGGCTCTATGGAAAGCTGTAGTTCAGTGGACCAGCTCAGGCTTAGCATACAAGACTACAGTCCCACAGGAGAAAGAGCTGGGAAGAGCAAACCATGCACTTGGGACAGTGTAGTTTCATCACCAAATGGATTTCAGAATGCCAGATGCCAGTTCAGTTAATGTATGTGACTCGTTTGTACCCCAGGATGCCATATATTTTATCTGGTCCCTTCATTCTATGCAAATTCATTTATTCTGCATTAATTGGATGATTGCCAGTGTCAGGGTCGACTTTACTAGTAGACCCTGTTTCATGCATACATCAGCCTGTCCCCCCTCCTTGGTTTATCATACTAGTAGTACCTAGGGAGGGAGTCAGGAGGAATTGGCACTTTAGGGCAAGGCATGGTCAAGAAGTAGCCCCTCAACCTTAGAAAGGTGTTATGATCGAGGACCCACTGCCCCCCTTCCCAATCTGTGACTCATCTTAAAGGCATCTGAGCTTAGTAACAAAGGGAAGTCAGCCAGCCCCAAACCCCTACTCCCTACCATTTCAACAGTCCATTTCAAAAATTACATTTGCAAGATCTACTGGTGCCTGGCATGCCCCCATGTTGAAGAGACAAAGGGAAAGGAGATACAGGCAGTCATCTGGACCTTTCCATGAACTGGAAGTAAAGGTGTTTACACTTAACACAAACTATTGTTGTTGGCATACTGTTAACATTTTGGACAGAATCAACTTCAAAGTGAGCAGATGATTTCAACTAAGCTCCTGTGCCATGGCTCTAACTCCACCCATGTTTTACCCCTTGTGATGGGGTATGCTGGCACAGCAGAGAACCAGTGAAATCGTGATTTTGTGCCAGTATAAATACACTATGCTGGTGAATATTTTGTTCCACTAGCACAAGAGGATTTAGTAGCCACCCTTATCCTTGATTGACTCACGCAACCTAAGAATAGGAATTTTCTGTAAGTTCCTTTAGCTACTTCTCATTGGCTTTCTAGAGTTTTTAATCATCTTTGTAACTCCACACTTGTACACATGGGTATTAACCTCCTTGATTTATATGCCAACTGGAAGTACGGTGAATTCAGGATACAAAGAGAAAAAACAAATAGAAACTGGGGGAATTTGATGAAGCAATTGTGTAGCCATTCACAATATGACCCAATGTTCAGAAACTCTCGGTCACATCCTGTCATTTAAAATGGATAAAGGCATTGAAAACAGGTTCTGGGGTTTGGGGAAGCATTGTCTGATACAAAGGTTGTGGATTCCTTTTTATAACTGGTGGGAAGATCCTCTGAATAAACATAAAACTCACAGATTCAGGTGGTGATGATGATAATAATGATAATAATAATAATACTTAATCCTTCTGTAGTGCTGTGGATTAATGTTATTAGCAACACCAGTGTATTAGCCTCTACAAAGATGCCATTTAAACTGGATCTAGTCATTTTGCCTGGCCTGGTAAAACTTGCATATGAATGGAACACTATACCTACTGGCCAGTGAGTTGGCGATGATGAGCCTTATTACACCTGACCTTGTTCCTAATCTTCCACATTTTTAAGGCTTTGGAAGTGTATCTATAACTTAGTGTATCTAATATATAAAAATGCCCACTGACTGCATGAGATCACTTTTTTAAAAAGACCTATGGAGCTGGTGGTTGAAAAGGTGAAGAACCGAGAAGTAGCCTGCAGATCTAGTTTCAGTACCCTATTGCCTTAGGTTTCATTCTGCAAGGCTAGAAAACAGTAACATTTGGCTGACTTTTTTTAACAAGTTCTAAGAGCTGTTGATTTTAAACATACACACGCACAGCAGTGTGTGTATGTCCATGAAATGTTTGGCACAGTAACCAGTAACTATCGATGGACTACAGACTGAGCTGCTAACCCCAGATCAAAAGATTCCCCCAACTAACAACACTTGTGTTATATCTGAATTAGGGACCAGTTCTATCCAGCTTTCCAGCGCTGATGCAGCCACAATGCAGTCCTCAGGTAAGGGAACAAATATTCCCTTACCTTGAGGAGACCCTCGTGACTGACCCCCCACACCACCACCACCACCACCATGGGATGCAGCACATGCCCTTTTGGCACAGCTGCATCAGCGCTGGAAAGTTGGATAGGATGACTGAGTCCTTAGTTTCAATATATTAGTTCCATTCAGTCCATTGCTGACCTCAGACAGTGATTCAGCACACACTTTCTAGCATTGTAGAGGTCTGCCAGAACAATTACACTCCCTACCTATTCATGATTTTCATATGAATAATGCTAGACAGACACGCCCACACCATACCTCCAAATTCCATAACTATTTCCCAGTGTAATAGGTCCCTTGACACAATTTGTCACTAGAATCAATGGCTGCTGAAATAATAATAATAATAATAATAATAATAATAATAATAATAATAATAATAATAATAAAACACTGTGGGGGTGAGGAAGGAAGGTAATCCTAGCCCTAAGAACCACAACAGAAAATATTAGAAAAACTACTGTATTTGTGTTCTCCACTCACAAGGTAATTATCTTCAGTTCTGTGAGCCATTGACAAGAAGGATTGTACATACATTCTAGCAATGATTTGCCCATCAGCTACCAATTACTGAATTTAAGGGGCATAGTTTTTCACTTCTGTTAACAAACGAAAAAAGTTGCATCACAAAACTAGAGTATGAGCTCCTGGCTATCTCGCAAAACCATTTTTTTTTTGTTACCAGGCAACCAACAGGAAGCATGTCAGAGACCAAGAAGGGTCTGAATCAATAAGGCCGTGTCAGCAGCAATGATATTAGTTTAGGCAAAATAGATGGGGAGTGGAAGGGAAAGTTTGCTTTCTTGGCAGACGCCAGCTGACAGAGGAATGCTGACTGACCTGAATGAAGCTTGGGGTGTCAGCATGTCGGGCCTGATATAGTGATGAGATGTTCTCCTCCTGCTCCTTTTCAATTCTGTTAAAAATAGCAGAGTAAATCAAATCTATTCCTTTTATAAAAGCAACACTGCCCTGGGGCCTTCAATGCTCTTATAGAGAGATGAGTTCTTTGCCTATCTGTGATACGAGGAGTACTCGCACTGTTACTGAAATGGAACAATGGAAGGCATTCTATGGGCAGTCAGCAGCAACTGTTGATAGGAACTCTAGGGCCAGTAATTTCAGAGTTGAAGACTTTCCGGAGATGCAGGGGAAGAATCTTTTTTTTAACACTTGTGTCCTTCCATTGATATTGAGAAGGATAATACTATGAAGGGAGATTAAACTTTTTTCTCCTTATTGCAACAGGCTCGGTACATTTGCTCCTTTTTTATTCTTATGAGACTTACTCTTTTCTTATTTGTCAAGCCCTTTAAACTTGACCATGGCCAGGTCGGCCCATCCATGAGGCCAACTGAATCAGTTGCCTCAGGAAGCAGATTGGTGGGGTGGGGGGGCACCCATTTCTGTCTGCCTACTTGCCTCCACTGCTGCTCCCCTGACGTTTACTCCCTGGATAGGAAAAGGAAGGAGGAGACAGAGAGGAAATGTGGAGGGGGAGGAAAGTGCTGAGCTAGAACATTGGAGAGTGGGAGGAGCAGAGGCTGGCACATCATCGGGTAAGGGGGGAACAGCACTTGGCATGCTACCTTGGGTGTCGGGGTCTTGGGTTTTTTCAGCCTCCTGTTAGACCATTTTCTGATTCCTTTTTTCTTCTAAGCTCATTCAATCATTTGCTTTTGTCTCCTGCTTATATTGCTGAGCCTTCGGTCATGATGCTCTCTGTGCTAGACAATGTCCCCCTCTTCATCCATCAGCCCATTCCCTATCTTTTCCTTTAAATCTATTTAACAAATTCTTTCTTCATCACCCTAGTTTTTGCCTTGGCTGCTTAACCCCCCCCCCAAAAAAAAAAAATTATCTGCATTCTCAATATAAAACATTGACCAGTGATTCAAGCAGAAGGTGACTCTGAAAACTAGAAAAATATTTTCAGTGAATCAGGACCCAAAATTTCTCATTTGCCTCAGACTGGAACAGAATTCCACAAAACAAAAGCTAGCAACCAGTTATGCTCAATTAATCAGATGCCAAAGTTAAACAGGTTTTAATATTGGTGATAAAGTATGATCTCAGTCCACTATAACATGAAAGAGGGATTCTGTTCATGATCAATTAGTGATAGCCAGTGTTCCCTCTAAGCTTGGCAACCCAGAAGTTTTGCGATGACATCATCACTGAATGTACAGAACCAGCGACACCACACAGCTGCCAGAGGGATCTTCACACCGGCGTGGTCCCCTTACACCATGTTCTCACCTGCGTGCTTGGTCACCACTTGATGCTTGTAATTACCCAGCGTGTAATTCATCTGTGGAACTCCTTGCCACAGGATGTGGTGATGGCATCTGGCCTAGATGCCTTTAAAAGGGGTTTGGACAGATTCATGGAGGAAAATACCATCACAGGTTACAAGCCATAAGCAACCTCCTGGCTGGAGGAGTAGGTTTTCTCTGTACCAGGTACAAGGGAGTACCGACAGGATACAGGTATCTTGTTGTCTTGTGTGCTCCCTGAGGCATCTGGTGGGGCCACTGTGTGACACAGGAAGCTGGACTAGATGGGCTTTTGGCCTGATCCAGCAGGGCTCTTCTTATGTTCTTATGCTGTAATCAAGTGATGAGCACATTTGTCTGAACCAGGACTGAGGGTGTCCGCTTTCTAGTAAAACAAAAACAACAACAAATGCCAGTGCAACTGACAGTGCCAGTTGCACCTGTCCAACCCAGGGGTTTATGAGATCGGGTGTAAGGATTGTGCCAGAACATACGTGGGGAATACGATGCGCCCGATAAAGACACGCATCTTGGAACATCAGAGAGCTACCAGGCTGAACCAAGAAGATAAATATGCTGTTGCAGCACATGTGGCACAGACTGGACACACCATAGCCTTTCAGGAGACTCGTTCCCTATTTAATGAACCCCTTAATAGACGAAGACGGAATTTGGAAGCGATTGCGATCACTCAGAGGAGAAAAATGAACCCTTTGAACCGTCAACAGGAACTGATTTATATAAACAAAATTTGGTACCCCTTCCTTAGTAAAGCACAAGCACAAACATCGAGACAAAGACTGCCTGTGGATATGGAGGAAACTGACAGCTCCGGTTCCTAGTAAGCATAAGCACAAACAGCGCAGCAAAGGTTACTTGCGGTCACGGATGAAACTGACAGTTCCGGTCCTAATCAAACAATTAAGTTTCCCGCGCTTTTACAGCGCATCTCTGTTTAAATCTAGCCCACACTTGGAACAGGTATTGGAACATCTACTGGTTACAGCCAGAATTGCTTGAAAAAAACCCTGGAGCGGGGAGAAACGTCGCAAGAAGACTGTGGATTTTATTTTTATTTTTGTCTGCCGGATAATCCTTATGCGCCTTCCTTCTTCGACATACTGAAGTCCTTGCGCCAGAGGAATTTCAACAGACATTTGGTAATAAGTAAATTTATTGTCTCTTCAACAAAAAATCTTACATGGCTTCCTTACCCATACTTCCGATCTCGCTGCAACAACAAAACGCACAACTTGTCACTTACTGACACTGTCAGTTCAGTTACTTACACTAAACGGTTCTTCAAAGAATGTGAGAATGCTACAAAGCACAAGACACTTGGTTAAAGAAAGGCCCACCAGCATACTGTTTATAATTAAAATATACAATTTATATTGTATATTGTATCTCAATCACAAGGATTCTTAAGGTAGCTAAAAACAGCATAAAAATGAACAGATAACAATCAGCCAACAAATCCACTTCAGTACCTTCTACCAAACCATTAAAAAATTAGGGAAACAAGTATTTTAATTATTATTATTTTTAATTATAATAATAATTTAATTATTTTCTAAAATCATTGGAGAGATAGATGGTAAATGGGTGAAGAAGTTTTGGGGTGGGGGGGAAAGGCTGCATTCTTATACTTTCCTGGAAGAAAGCCTCATTGAACAAAAGAGGACTTACTGAGTAAACATGTATAGGATTGTGCTGAAAGGTTCATGACCAAAAAGACCTTGTCTCTTGTCATTTGCCTCACTTCAAAAGGTGAAGGCACTCTGAGCAGGCCCTAAGGAAAAGCTCCCAATAGTTGAACCTTCAAGTACTCTGGGTCCCAAATGTTTGGGACTTTTATAGGTCCAAAGCCTACACTCTGAGTTGTGACCAGAAACAAATTAAAAGTGAATTTCTCTAACTACTGGCAAGATGTGCTCCCTATTTTTAGTAGCTGCTATATTTTGGAGATTTCAAAACAATCCAAACAAGCCCTAGGCAGAGCTTGTTTCAACTTATTTAAATTACATGCAATCAAGGTGATAATCTTGTAACCTAATGTAGGAATATGGTTCTTTTTAGGATTCTTTTCTCCATGCACACCAGGTCTATAGAGTTAAAATGTTGTCTACTACTTGGAGAGACAACAAATATGAGGACTGCACTACATCCCTCCTCTGAACAGCTGAATGGACTACAGTGGACTCCTGCTTTACAATGGGTTCAACTTACAATCAAATCACTTTAACAAGGTTCACTATATGATAAGTTATTCACTTTATGATGGGCTTACGCCAACAGGACCTCATGGGTGATAGATAAGCCAATGAGCGATGCAAATGCAAACGTTTGATAGCATCTCAAGCAATAGCAGCATTTTTAACATCAGGGCTTTGTGTGTATTGAGGGAAGGATACAGCCTTGTAATTTGTGTTTTAGAATTACAACATTGTGTAAGAAGCTGATAACCATGGCCCCTAAAGAACTCAGTAGGCACCTTTCACATCATCTTTTAGAGAGTGAAATAGCTTAGTTCTGTGGTGGAAACTTCAACTTTCAAAGTCTTGGAAAAAATTACCCCCAAAAAGTGTTATTGGGTTCACATTGCAATATTTTCACAATGCAATGGTGTCTCCGGAATGGATTACCTTCATAAAGCGGGAGTCTATTGTAAAAGCATCTAGTGCCTAGAATTACAAATACAAGTTTAAAAATTCATCAACATAAGAAACTGGGTTGATAGTTCATCATGTTACACTGATTAACTATTCCCAGGATGCTGCCTGGTATTAAAACATCCTCTTTTCCATTGTGTCTCAGAATTTTAAGACCTAGAAGTAGCCAATAGAGCAGGGGTGCACAACTTGGCAGTGGGTAGGGGCCGAAATGAATAGACTAAACTTCTTTGGGGCCACAGATAGTTGTTGTGGGGGGGGCGTGGCAAGGAACCATGATGTCACTTCCTCAGGAAGTGACATCACAGGGGGCATGTCCATGAGCCAGAAAATCTCCGGAAATAAATAATGAGCCACCTGTGGCTCTTTAACATATAAAGTGCAGCTCTCGGAAATATGTTGGCTTCTTAATGCTTCTTAAATATTGTGGCTCTCAAACATCTGAAGTTTATCGTATGTGGCTCTTACATGAAGCAAGTTTGGCCACCCCTGGTATATACCGTATATATACCCATCAATCATCATCATCAGGGCCTTCCCTTCTGAAACCTTACATGGCGCGGAGGTTCCGTGTTGGGAAAAGTATTTCCTAACAAACTCTGTCTTGCACGTTCTGCAGCTCTCAAATGCAGAACCGACCAGCAGATGAAAAACGTGGCCACCCCGAAGTGAGGGTCCAACAGCATGAAGAAGAGCTGAAGCATTACAGAATCGGCTGCCGGTCACCTTGGCGAGCTTAGATGTTCATTCACTTCTCCCAGAGCCTCTGCAGGGCTTTCAGCCAGAGCACATGCTTACCTCAAAATCCCGGGATTTCTTCTTCAGCAATTCAGTCACGTTGCTTCCTAAGGAAGTCGCCATCATCATAGCAGCCCAACTTCCCCGGGGATCTATGTCATAACTGCTGTGCCAACACCAACTCCGGCACTTCTGTAATGCAGCTGGAAGCTTCGGAATCATCTGCTCCTCGGACGATTCCGAAGCTTCCAGCCGTGTTACAGAAGCGACAGAGTTATGAGAGGTGCTTGGCTAGAGCGGCCCGACAAAGAAGCGATGTTGCCGCTCTAGCCAGAAAACCTTTGGGGGCCACCAGAAAACCTTGGGGGTCCGCTTGCGGCCCCCGGGCTGTATGTTGTGCACCCCTGCAATAGAGCAAGGAGCTTTTGAAAAGAATCAAATCAGAGCAAGTAGCTGTCCAATTCCTATGTTTACACTGAATGCTTTGGTGTTAACTTCACTGCCTTGGTACTTTTGAAAAAAAGCTTTATCCTTCTCTCCAGTACCAGACGCTGAGGTAACCTCTCTATTTGTGCTTGCAGTGAAGTACAGCAACCATGTGTACTCTTTTTCTCACTTGTAGTGTTAGTGAATATTTTTCATACTTCAGTGAAAGAGAATTGTTAGAACTTGCAGCTCACAATTCCAAACAAGGCTCAGTACAGAATCTCTTCCCTCTTCTGCAGCCAAAGGCTGGATTCCCCCCCCCCACTCAGATGTTGTTTTTAATTAGTTCAATGTGAGACCCAGATAGAACTGGGGTGATGTGAAGGATTCAACATATACTGAGCTGTCCAACCAGCACATACAATCATAAAGTTGGAAGATGAGAAGAATAACTGAGTTCAGCATCTCGTCCTAAAACAGGATCTTGCATGTATTAAACTCATATATATTCCTCACAATAATTCACTATATCTGCTTTGCTTTGCAAAGTAAAACATGATACCTGGTAGCTAAGGAATAAAAAGGATTCTATATTTTCCACATACTGTACCTCAATTCCATCTCACTGGGTGTTGAGAAATGCAGGCAACTATGATAAATGTTAATGCTTGCCCTCATCTCACCCAAATAGACACAACAACCAAAACTGAGCTTTGCCTATGAAAAACAAGACCATATCAAAATATCATATTACAACATGACCAAATAATGCTCAGGTTGGAAGTTTGTCAAAATGAAGGAAGCTTCACCATTGTAGGATTTGACCATGGTGGTGTCCTCATCCTATTCCCAAGGGGCCAACTCTGTGCCAAATGGGTTGGTAAATGTCATACTGAAGTACACAGAACTCAGGCAACCAGGAGCAATATGATCCAACTATCTACTATGTATTACGTTCAACTTGGAGAGCCATTTTTCATCCAGCCATCGCCAAAGTCTTTCCCGCCATCCCAGGAAATCCAGGGGTGACGCTGCCATTTTCTGTCCAGCCGCCGCCACTGCCAGAGCCTTTCCCTCCATCCCGTGAAGTCCAGGGTGCCGCTGCCACCGCCATTTTTCCACAACATGGCCTGCCTGGATTGAGCCTTGCACATGCACCTCTTCAGAATGAGCCATTCATCAGAACGTGCGCATGCGCACACATGGCCTGGAAGCCTGGAACAAAGGGCTTCACATGTGCGCATTTGTGCATTCCGACGAAAGGCTCGTTCCGAAGAGACACATGTGCAAGGCTCATTCCAGGCAGGCCGCGTTGACGGCGGCACCCCCAGATTTCCCAGGACGGTGGGAAAGGCTCCGGCATGCTGGGACAGGACCCCAAAATCCGGGAATGTCCCAGCCATTCCGGGACATATGGTAAGTCTACCCTTTCCATATGCAAACCATCCGAAGTTGCTTTATCATGCCTCTACTAGGAAGAGTCTTGCTCCTACCTGGCAGGAATCACTAGTAAATATTGGTTCCTATAACCTTTCGGAGTCATTTGGTGGTACCCTGTTAACCGAAAGCCTTGTATGATGCACTGAGTTAATTACTTTTTCATGCTTTCCCTCCTACATCGCCTTCCCACTCTTGAACAATGGGGATTAATATTTTCTTCTCATCTTCTTAAGTTCCTACAAAACCTTCTGCAGCTTAAACAGATGCAATTTCTAAAGTACAAAAGATTTGGCTGATATTATATATTATTTAATGATATGTTGCAAATTAAAGAAATAGGTGATCCACTCTAATCCTGCTCCACAGTGTTCTCCTTGGTCTGCTGGTGTAAAACATTAAAAGCCTTCTTTACCATGTGTTAATTGGTATAAATGGGGTTAATCTTTGTAAAGCAGAGATTATCTTGCTTTAGGCTGACATACAAGGAAAGACTTAATTAGGCACAAAAAGTGTGAGAAAGACAGAGAGATTTGCATACCAAGAAAGGCGCAGCATCTCCCATTTCCGCTCAATGCATTGTGCAGTGAGGCTGCTGCTAGCTTTGTCTTTCTGGCGAATGGTCTGGTTATGTACTTGACCGTAATTTATTAAAATTTAGTGTGACATAACATTTGAACCTTACTTCTGATCTGTGATGGGAAACTACCAATAAGTTAAAATAAAGTGTTGCACCACTTGGGTACCCAATGCACTTTATTTCTCACTGGATGTTTGAACTTAGGTACGCCACATCCCAAACCAACTACCTAACTATATTGTCTTTCTGTGACAGGCAGAGCTACACCATATGTGCAACAACAGGATATGGTATCCCTTTGTGAAGTTCTTAGTTTTATTATCATTTTGTGCATTTCCCAGCACTACTTGACATCAGTGGCTGCAAATCTTACAACATAGTGCCACAACACATAATAAGTGACCGTACGTATCTCCGGGGGGAGGGGGAAGAGACCTCTGTGCCACATTTGGTGGCATCTTTCTTTCACCTTTAACGAATAGTCCTGCTCTCTGTTATTCTCAATGATCATATTGGAATTCAGGGCAGGGGGCTTAATTTCTCAGGTTTGTCATAAACTGGGCAAATTGAGGCTTTATTGGTTAAAATGAGCATGAAGAGGAAGCTGCTAGAAGACAAATCACAAAAGAACTAAATCTCAGATCTGGCTCTGGTCACACCTCATTTGCAGTACTGACATGCACTTTCAGCCCAATCCCAACCTGCACCACACTATAGTAAGTAGCTGCACCAACAGAGCAGGCCGTCAATGTAAAGTTACCATTGAAGATCCTTCAGAAACTTTATCTGTGAAAGTACTAACAAGGCAAGCTATTATGATCATGTTATGGTCTTGTTATTCTGGCTGCACTGGCTTCCAGAAGCGATTCAAGGTGATGGTCATTACCTTTAATGTCCTCAATGGCTTGCAGTATGGACATCTGAAGGGCTACCTCTTGCAAAATGAGTCTATCTGCACCCCGAGATTCTCTGAGGGGCTTTCTTGCATGTCCTCCACTATATGAATTGTAGGAATGTGCAGGAGGGTCTTCTCGCTGGTAGTCTCCTCCCTGTGGAATTCCTCCTGCTGGAAGTTTACTCTCTCCCTTTTGCTTTTATGGAGGAGGCTTACATCTGGAAGGTCTCCAGATTTTTTTTAATGACAATGGTAGTGGTTCAGGAGTCAGACTTAGACCTGGAAGATCCAGGTTCAAATCTCCACTCAACCATGAAGTTTCCTGTGTGACCATGGGCCGGTCACTATCTCTCAGCATCACCTAGCTCACAGGGTTGCTATGAGGACAAAAGAAGGAGAGAAATTATGTATATCACCCTGAGCTCCTTGGAGGAGGGTGGTACAAAAATGTGAAAAAACAAAACAAACTTTCTCTTGTGAATATTTTATGTTGATTGTGTGCTCATTTGTTTATTGCTGGTTTTTATTGTATGTTAATTATATTTACATTCATGTTGCAAACTGTCTTGGATCTTTGGAGAAAGGTGGGAAAGAAGCCTTTTCAAAATAAAGATGATGATGATGATGACAAGAACCAATGCCAATGCCATTTTAAAAATCACTTCTCTACTGAATCATGTAATGGAACATGCAATTGCAATCCAGAATTAATCAGTTTTCCTTGGAACATGCACACAAATTCCAAGTGCTCCTGTACTTCAGGCTAGTCCATGATTGCTTAAGAGCATGAGCATCTTTGGGTTTCAGGTCCTGGCTGGTATGGCAATACAAGAATCAAAGATACAGGGTGTGATGGTGCAATCACTCTTGCCTTACAAAATCCCTTCAAAGAGATATTCTGATTTTGAGCATTAGTATCCTTAAAATCTCTTCATCGTCATTGCAAGTTTTACTTTGAAATAAATGAAAACAGATGTTTCACTTTAATGATCTGGTTTTTGAAGGAAAACTGCAAGATAAGACTGAAAGAGTTGGCAACTGCGCAACAGGATCTTTTTAATCCTTTGCTTTTACCCAATGGGACTTGATTTGCATGGCATACATCTTAATTGGCTTCCATAATTCTCAGATTGATATGCAATTACTTTGCTGGCAGACTATCAAATGTCAGCATTCAGGGGGTTAATACTGGAGGGGAAAATTTACATTATATTTTCATTTGTAGTTTACCTTTTAAACAAGCCCCCTCCAACTCCATCTGATCACTCCTGTAAGTCCACAAAATGTATAATGGCGTATGTGCTTAGGCAGGGAATGATCTTGCATTAATGATGGGAAGCCTGCCAGGTATCTTTTTTTAATCCCTTGAGAGAATCTTCTTCTGTGCTCATTTAGATTTGTAAAGCTAGCCAGCTGCTAGGACGGTGTTCAAAGTACAAATCTATTTTGAACCCTTTTGTTTTGCGTACCTGGACAGTAGAGTGGGAAGGTGTTTGCTCTGGGTCTCCCATCGTCTAGGAGCTTGGAGTAACTTTGAATAAGCAGAAATAGAATTACTAGTGTTATCACTTGTACTTGAACACAGTAAATAATGCAGCCAAGAGATGGTAGTCCTCAATCTACAGTCATTTAAGTACTTCTAGCATACTTGAGAATATGAATAGCACCAGCACTGCTGGCACAATAAGGTCAACAGTATGCCTTTGACTACTAGTTGGAGGTCTCCTGCTTCTGGGCTTCCCAGAGGCAGCTCGTGGACCTGTGGGAAGCAGGCTACTGGACTTGATGAGTCTTTAGCGTGACCAGAAACAGTTCTTATGGACAGGGCTTAAAAAAGGTTTGCACGCTGTACATATATACCCTCTGCGTTTCAGTCTAGTATCTTTGTTGGATAAAAGGGAGGGCAAACCCTTTCTCTCCCGAATCAGCTTACTTCCATGCCTGCAGAGGCCACTAAGAGAAGGCCACTTATCATTACACTCTGAGCATTCATCCTTCATTGACTCCAAAGAAGTTTTTTGATGCTGCTGTGCTTGGTTTTTTATTATGTTATTCTGGTTTCCCTTGCAGCCGAACAGAGACCTGCCAGCTCACTATGAAGTGCCCACCAGGCAGCCATCAGTTAGAAATGACTTTTGATCACTGCTTACCTGTGCCAATGGCAAGACAGTCATAGAAGTGAAAGGCTCCAAATCCTATTACCAATCCTCCAAGATTACCCCAGCAAAATCCATTTGTGATTCAAAAATTATTTACCTTGAGAGATGTACTTTCTTTTCATGGGTCTTCAAACAAAGAAAAGATTTATCTGTTTGCTCTAGTCTAGTGAACCTCTAAAGGAAGATAAATACATTCTCCCAAATTGCCAAAGTCCAACTTTCAAAGGAAAAACAAAAACCAAGCCCACTTGTTATTTACAGAACCAAACATCAAGGAAAAGGATCACATCCTCCATCTCCCTGCCCCCTCTGAAATCAGCATTACAATAAAAGCTTAATTTGAAGTTCCATTGGTGAAACCCTGTTGACACCTATCTGATCCCTTGGGTGTTATTCAGACTTCTGAGAGCATTAAGAAAGGAGCCGCTAAGTCTTTGAAATAATTTCTGCTCTCAGAATAGGGCTGCAAAGCTCAGTCTGACCTGAATTTGTTATGAGCCTTTTAGAGTCTAGCTTATCAATGTTAGCATTAATTTTCTCAAGCAAAACACAAGCAGCGAGAAATAGCACAGGATAATGTTCCCAGTGGTGTTTCTCCGTGCTCTGCTACTACTTAATATGAACATGCCTACGGTATTATTTTAATTACTAACATTGAACACAGAGGCTTTTCAAACCTACAATTCCAAATGGCTTTGCCTTTTTTTAAAAAAATCCTTCCAGATTAATGTTTTACAAATAAATGTATGCAGGAATACCTGGAATAATTTACCCCCCCCCCCTTCTGCCATCTTGATCAGCTCGGAAGTTTTAAACAGATGATGAAAGGATGACTGGTTAATCAAGAACAAAGGAGCATGCTTCTTTGCCTGTGCGCTGTCTTTCTCTCTTAGGACTTAGTTACATATTACTCTCAATGTACGATGTGGCCTGGTGTGTGGTCCTTTTTAAAAACCAATATCAGTCAGGGGAGGGTTCACTTTACTTCCATTTTAAAAAGATAAATAGTTCCTGTTGAAATCCAATGGAAGCTTTCTTTCTTTTCCTCTTTAAAATAGGGCCAGGGGCACAATCCCCTCTCCCCATGGTTTAGCTCTCAAAGCCCTAAAGCCTCCGACATCCCAGTCATACTTCCATTCTGGTTCAGATCAGTGCCCCCCCCCCGGACTACTATATATATATATATTTTAAGAACACCCCCCACAGGCCACGTTATACATTTCAGGTAACATCTATATTGGCCCTTAATTGATCCATAGAAAGATAACAAGCACTTATGGATCATATTGACTGTGCATTCATCTGAGTGACGATGGGGTTCTGAGTTCGCCAGGAACTCCAGGTGGCATAAATAGTTTTACCTCTCATCTTATCCTCACAACAACCTTGTGAGGTAGATTCAACTGAGTTACAGTGATAGGCCCAAAGTAATCCAGTGAGTTTCATGGCTCAGTGGAGATTTGAATCTGGATCCTAGTCTGAGCTGATCATCTATCCACTACATCACACTGGCTGACTCTCTGAGTTGGCAGCAGCTGGTACCTAGTTGACTGGACCTGAGGCAACCGCCTTCCAATGGAGCCAACCAAGGACAATGCGAAGACTATCCCTTCAGTGGCTGAAGGCGTGCCACAGCAGGAACAAAGGAGCAACAATCCTGACCTACCTATGAGGAGAAATCTGGGCCTACTCAGGAGGCAGGAGAGTTCTTGTTCTTGTCCCTGAGTCATCAAGACAGGAAGTGTGAGGAATTTGGCTCAGCTGAGAATGTGGAGATATGAAAGACAAGCCACTAATGTGCTGATGAGGGGACAGGCTAGATGAGAGGGCCCTGGTGTGCCTGGGGAAAGGAGGTTCAGTGAAGCTGCTTTGCAGAAAGGAGGAAGACAAGGGTGATGCAACTCCCCACCCTTTTGGGGAATCTGAGGCACTAGAGAGGGAAGGACTGTGACCAGCAGGAGTAGAAAGTCCCATACTTCACCCTTCAATTAAAGCCACATGTAATGTATGCTTTTTCATAACAGTTGGTAAGATATGCAACATCTGATATCAATGCTACAAGTTGGTCACCCAAGGGTTAACTCAAGACATCCTGCCTCTACAATGGGGCTGAACTAGATTATCTTCAAGGTCTGCTTCAACTTTGTGAATCAAGCATGTGTATTTCCCATTCAAAAACAGGTTATGCCTGAGATAGACTTGACTTTGGCTAAATAATGTTCCTCTTCCCAGCTGCAAAGCAGAATGGTGCTTACTTTTAGCATCACATACATGCCTCCACACAGAAAATGCTGGCTAAGAAATTCACTTTCAAACTAAGGCCAACTATGTTTTTTTTTAACGCTTCTGTAATTTTAAATCTTGAATCTGGAAGCCACAGTGGAGTAAGGTACAACAGTAGGAAAGGATACCACAGTAGGATATTTTCATTAAGAGCAACTAAAATGCCCCAAAGTCATGAATGACCTTGAAGTTGCGGGGTGGTGGTGGTGGTGACTACTTTTCAAAAAGAAACAAAAACCATTTTTCATTTTCTAGGAACATGAAAGCTGTAAAGCCTGGTTCTCGTTTAGGTGGCAAACCAATATCTGGGCTGTAGCAGTTCAGCTTTCAGTCAGGGATCCACACATGACTGAATGCTCCCTTCCCAAAATATTGTAATAATTAATCTACATATAAAACTATGATTCTTGTGTAGCCTTCTCCCTAATGTTATATATTCTTTTATATGTGCAGATAATTGTTTTCTTGTGTAGATAAGCATCAAACAAATGGAAGCCCAACCTGCAATCTGAGGTTGTACAGCCAAGGCTTATCACCTCAGAGCTTGGCCTACATAATATCTCCCACATATCACTTCTCTCCTAGGAGTTAAACTGAGAATTGCTCATGAGAGGAGAGTCTTTAAATGGATTTTCAACAGATTTATATAGCTGCAGTCATTAACTGAATTTCCCCCCCCCCCCCATCTCTAGTTCCACTTACATAAGTATGAGCCAGTTTGTAGAAGATCAATGAACAGTTCATTTCCTAGAGGCCATTTACTTAAATTGCTTTCTGAATGTGGTAAAAGAGACTATCTGTTGGTTTTGTTTGTTTAAACAACAGGAATCTTCTTCCACCAAGGTTCAACTCACGATCCCAAAATAGTGAAATAAGTGTTTGTTCCTTGGATATTCATCAATAGAGAGGACACTACTGAAGCAAGCTCTTCTTGTCATTCCTTTGGTGCATATAATGAAATTTTAGAAGGTAGTGTAATCTAACAGCCCGAGAAGGTAATAGGCTGTAGCCTATGATGCACATCCTATTCCTTTTACTTCTTTATTTGCATCTATATCCTGTTTGACATGCATTGTCATGGAACTTTTATGGAATTATTATTAAACACTTTTATATGCTACTTCTCAACAAAAGTACCCTAACCCCAATCCTATCTCCGCCATTGTTCATGATGCAGCCATACTGGCAAATACACATGTGAGCTGAGTCCAATCGTGTATGTATGGGGGGGGGGGGGGAAGAGACCAGGAGGCCAACCAGAAGTTATTAACAATATCTCTGGGTAGGCCTTCTGGCCACCTATGAATAGGGGCAGGAGAAAATAGTGATAACGACATAAAAACACATAACACCACTTTCTGCTAAAAATTGCAAAATAATAATAAAATCAAACCATATAATGTTGTGTCATTCATCTGCTGACACTGTACACCTATAACACATACCTAATACACTTTTAAAGTGGTTACAATTGATACAAATGGGAAAACTGGAATAAAAACAACACCGCTTTCTGTTATTTCATTTTGATTAAACACCAAAATCTCCAAAAAAATAAAATAAAATTATTTCCTCCCACCTCTACCCATGAGTCTCCTTGGACCCATGCCAGCTATGTAGCTGGTGTAAGTCTGAGGAGACAAAGGGGATGGCATGGTCTGGGAAAAGGGGTATAGGGTCCTAGTGCAAGTCACTGCTACCAGGATCCACCCCCTCCCTGCTCCAGAACACCCCCGATCTTCCCCTCCCCATTGCTTGAATCTTTAGGTTTCTTTTAGGTAAATCGTTAGGTGAATCAGAGGCTTGAATCTTTAAGTGTTGCACATTGTTAAAAGTGAAGTGTCTTTGTATAGTGACTTCAATCTAGTGACAGTCTCCTGGGTTTATAATTTCAAGAGTGTTTCCCGGCAAATGTTACAAAAGTAACTAATTCTCACAGGTGTGGGATGTGGGAGGAGACAAAATGACAATAATATGGAAGATTGTAGCTACAAAGCAGGAGACTATTCCTGGTCTCTGACAAAGAAAACTCCCTGCTGGTTCTGTGTGCTGTTCATCTCTCATTCAATTCTCATGGTTCTTTATGACAAATGGAGAATAAATAAAATAAAATAGAGAAGCCCAGCCTAATGCCTTTTCAGACTTCAGAGAAGAAAGCCTTTATTTTCTTTGCAAAGACAATTACTTCTCTTGGGTTGTGACAATCGTATTGTCAGAATTTTGACCCACAGCTAGTGTAGGCGAAACTATTTTGGTGAGCACCACACATATAATGTACATTTAAAGCACAACAGACAAAGCTAAGGGCCTTGACATCAACAGGGGAGATTTAAACATGCTCATCTTTTTCATGGAGAATAACTTAACTCTGGCGGGATTACTTCTCTTGAATTTATTTCCAGATACCTTTTGCAGCTTGTTCATTCACTGTCTCCATCGCTCCCCAACCACCGCCACCACCATCATTGTATTTGACATTATATGCTGCTGTTTTGTTCTTAAATGACAGGTACAGAACTCGAGTTGCTTAAGAAGCATGCTGAGATTGCCCTTCCTCATGGACACAGTTGGCTATTTCTAGTTAATCTTCAAAGGGAAAGAATCGCAATCTATTACACGCTCCTTGAATGCACCTTAAAGCATTTTTTATCTCATTGTTCTGGGTATACATTCCAAACATCTGGTAAATTAGGACTAAGTCTTAAACCTGTGGTACATATGCCAACTTTGTGCCACCACAAAGAAGACTGTAACAAGAGTTTCTTCTACTGTAGTCGGGTACCAGTGAGGCTATTAATACCATATTGTCCCGAGTATAAGACACACCTGATTATAAGTTGCACCCTTAAAGTTTGGTGCTATTAAAAAACTTTAATTAATTCACTGGCATTAAATATATGCCAGTGATTTTAACAAACAGTGCAATCCTGTGCATGTCTACTCAGAAGCAAGTCCCACTGTTCTCAATGGAGCTTACTCTCAGGAAAGTGCGCACAGGATTGAAGCCTAAACCATTCATTGCCTGGGTAGGGAGGATGAAAGTGTATGTGATCTTGCTTTACAAGAGGATACAAAACCCAGCAGAGCAGAGAGAACGAAAATTAACAACTTATTGCAGCCTGGAAAGGGTTACAGCCTCTACAGGGGAGCTTGTTTTTACAAAGAAAAGTAAGCCCTGCAGCTGAAAAGCAGGCACTACAAAGATCTAACAACTTATTGCAGCCTGGAAAGGGTTACAGGGTAGAGCTGTGTGTGTGTGCACTGCAGAGAAGGAGCCCTTGGAGCCCATCTCTGCAAAGACTTCTCAGCCATCAGCAGCGATAGATAATCACCCGACAATCACTTCAATTAGCTGCTTTGACGCGTCTCCTCTTAGCCTCGGCTTCTTCCAGCAATTTCTCACCATTTTACGGTAGTTTATTTCTGCAACAGTGCAAGTATACAATGCACCCCTAGTTTAAAAAGTTAAATTAGGGGGGGAAGTGTGTTTTATACTTGGGACAATATGGTACCAATGTCTCTCTGAGAAGCGGTAGTGTTAAAAATATATCTGTGTGCTGAAATATATGATGAGATAGTCAGTTTCCTTTAGCTCTTATCCACAAAGAGGAAAATTCACATCTCATCCACTTTGGATGAAGAAGAGAAGAAAATTATATATGTTTTAAAATATGCTTAGTGAAGTTCCAGAGTCTGTGTTACGCGTTGATTAATAAATCAGCAACCAGGTATGAGAGAAACTTGGACATCTTTATTTATTAAGCACATGTGCTGACTGCTTCCCATGGGACTCCTGTCCTAAAGTCATGAGGAGCAGTCCTGAGCTCTCCATTACAATGCTTCTTATAGCCAACAGAAAACAACTTTCAGTAGGCAGGCAGTTTGAAAAAACAGATCCAATTCTTATTGGTTACAGAAATACAGGAACATACGTAATAGACAAGTTACATATCTTATTGGTCATTCTCTGAGGTTTGACGTACATAATTCTTGGAATCAGATTTACGTATTCTCATGACATTTTACGTTAACTTTATCAGGAACAGGAGTAGGGCTGACCCAAAGCTTCACCCCACACATGCTTGCTTCTCCCTTTGACCTCCAGCTCCTCCCTGCCAGCAAGCTTCTGCCCATGTCACACCCAACCAGCATGTTATCTTTTAGAAGAAGGCCAACTTGTGTACGTCATAATTCTACTGCAGAACAGAAATGTACCTTAATATTGTGCTCTTGCTTTTCTGACTATGAGAGCATAAGCCATGATATAAACAGGTGTATATTTCTCTCTTTCCAGAGACTTGGTATGGGATTATGTTGTTTTGTATTTAGAAAATACATTTTGATGTTTACTACAAAGAAAGCATTCTGATTATGGTCTGTAAACCTCTACATCTGCTTGCTTTTTAACTACAAATCCATGCTTAATTAATCTTCTCCAAATAGTGATGGAAAATTTCCAGATTGCCCTTAAAAAACCACCAGAATTGGTATTTGGACTGCCATGTTCAAAAGGAAATGTTATGAATAAGATAATGGTGGCCACCACCTCTAAAGAAATCAACCAGAGAGCTTCCATTTTGGCAACATATATCATAAAGGGGGACTCCTAATTGAAATCCATTCACCTGCCTCTGTAGATAATAAAAGATTAGAGTTGTGACAAAAACAATCAAAACATATTGCCTTCAGAAAGATTTCACATCTTGCAGAAATGCATTGCATTTCTCAGCTTCCCAGGTTTCACAAACCAGCCTGAAGCTCTTCTGTGTGGGATGGGTTGGTAGGTACCACATATGCATATGCTAATTTAGGGGGATATAACCTACACCAGGGGTTATAGGGATGATAAAAGGGGACTTGGAGACTGCAGAGAAATTAAACAAGTTCTTTGTATCTGTCTTCACGGTGGAAGACCTCGGGCAAATACCGCTGCCTGAACGGCCTCCCCTGACTAAAGAATTACGGTAAGTCAAATAGAGGTTAAAAGAGAAGATGTCTCAGACTGGATCGTGCAGACCTGGCCACGGTGACCCATGCCCTAGTGACATCTAGACTAGATTACTGCAATGCGCTCTACGTGGGGCTGCCTTTGAAGACTGTTCGGAAACTGCAACTAGTGCAGAATGCGGCGGCCCGGGTGGTTGCTGGGGCCTGTCGGTTCGACTCAGTCGGACCGTTGCTTCAGCGGCTACACTGGCTGCCGGTTCGTTTCCGGGCACAATTCAAAGTGCTAGTTTTGACTTTTAAAGCCCTTTACGGCTCGGGTCCAGGGTATTTGAGGGACCGCCTCCTTCCTTATAATCCAACCCGTACTCTGAGGTCATCAGGGGGGGCCCTGTTGACCGTGCCGCCACTGACGGAGGTGAGGGGGATGGCGGCGCGGAATAGGGCCTTCTCGGCAGTGGCTCCCCAATTATGGAATTCCCTCCCCCTGGAATTAAGAACGGCTCCCTCCTTAGAGACCTTTCGGCGGGGCCTCAAGACATTTTTATTTAGATCAGCATTTGATGTCTGACATGGTGGGCTGGCTTTTTAACAAATTGCTTTTAACAAATGTGGATGACCCACTGGGGCTGTTTGTTTTAATTGTTTTAATTGTTTTTAATTATTTTAATTCTTGATTTTAAACGTATTTATGTATTTTAATATTTTTGTTGTAAGCCGCCTTGGTTGCCCTGGTGGGAGAAAGGCGGGGTAAAAATTCTATAAATAATAAATAATAAATAATTAATTGACAAAATAAAGATCAATAAATCACCAGGCCCGGATGGCATCCACCCAAGAGTTCTGAAGGAACTCAAGAATGAAATTGCTGACCTGAGTGGAGGGTTAGAATGGACAAAAGAAAATATTTCTTTACCCAGCATGTAATTCATCTGTGGAACTCCTTGCCACAGGATGTGGTGATGGCACCTGGCCTAGATGCCTTTAAAAGGGGTTTGGACAGATTCATGGAGGAAAAGACCATCACAGGTTACAAGCCATAAGCAACCTCCTGGTTTTAGAAGTGGGTTTTCTCTGTGCCAGGTGCAGGGGAGTGGCAGCAGGAAACAGGTTATCTTGTTGTCTTGTGCTCCCTGAGGCATCTGGTGGGGCCACTGTGTGATACAGGAAGCTGGACTAGATGGGCCTTTGGCCTGATCCAGCAGGGCTCTTCTTATGTTCTTATGGTTCTCAACCTGTGGCACGGGTTCCCCTAGGGGTACACAGACCTCTTGCTGGGGGTACGCCAAGCCCTGCCCCTTATCTGCCCCATCAGCAGCTAATTGTTAATTAACATGGATTTTAAGTTTTAGTTATTTTCATAGCCCTTTTCTCTCTCTGATTTTGGATTTGGGCTTATTTTTGTACTTTGGAAAATGTACTTTGCTGGGGTGGGAGAGGGAGGAGCTGATTTTGGGAACTGTGACCTGGAGAAAAAAGGGATCCTTGCATGTGTGTGTGTGTGTGTGTGTCACACACATACACACACAGAGAGAGTTAAATAAGACATTTTTTCACATTTAAAATTGTTTTAGTACTTTTTTATTTAACAATTAATTACCTAATTAGTTAATTGATTAATCCAATTAATTAGCGGTTAATTAGTAGAGTACTTCAGAAAATTGGACCGTAATAGGGGGTACCAAGGCCTCTAAAGGTTGAGAACCCCTGACCTACACAAAGGAAGCTCAGCCACTAGTTTTTGCTAGATGTAGATTCTCTACAAGACTAAGGCTGCAATCCTATACTGTACATGCTTTCCTGGGAGTAAGTGCTGTTGAATACAGTGGGACTTATTTTTGAGTCGACATGCATAGAATTGCACTGTAAGTGAGGTAAAGAGATGGAGTGAAGAGGAGCTTGCAACCTGACAACTGTTGTGGACGAAAGGATGGTAGGGTTAGTGGCCTGAGCCAAACAGGCAAAGAGCACCAACAATGCTGTTTGGGATTAGGGAATGGGAGCTTTTGTAGCCAGAGAAAGAATTCCCAAAGTCAAGATATTGAACGCTGAAAAGGACAAGCAGGATACCTGGTTTTTCCTATAGCAAACACGAGTTTGGACCAGAGAAGGAACAAGTAAAATAAATTATAGTTGCTTTACTAAGGGATAGGAGAAATCTCTGGGTTGTGGCCTGACAACAGCTTAGCCAAACAGCCACCACAATTGTCTAGGCCTGAAACCAAACTTCTAGAAAGATCTGAAAGTTCAACTTAAGATCCCAGTTGAGACCTAAGGGACTCCACAGTTTCTATGCTCTCACGGGGCTACATTATTGTAGACTGCCTACATGAATCTCCACCTGTAGCACATTGGTTATATAATCAAAACAAAATGTAAAAAGGCATTATTTAATATATTTTAAATTATATATTAATTTCTCTTCTGTGTGGGATGGGTTGGTAGGTACCACATATGCATATGCTAATTTAGGGGAATATAACCTACACCAGGGGTTATAGGGATGATAAAAGGGGACTTGGAGACTGCAGAGAAATTAAACAAGTTCTTTGTATCTGTCTTCACGGTGGAAGACCTCGGGCAAATACCGCTGCCTGAACGGCCTCCCCTGACTAAAGAATTACGGTAAGTCAAATAGAGGTTAAAAGAGAAATGTAAAAGGCATTATTTTCGAACGAAAGCTGTTATAACCGGCGATAATCTTGATAGAAGAAGGTATTATGGGTATCGCGGTCATATTAATTCCAAAAGCAGCGCTTCACAGCTGATCAAAAATAATGACAGTTTTATCCGGAACGAATCCAAATAAACAAAGTTACTTAAAATCAGAAGACTGAAGGCTTGAGGACCCGACGTTTCGTGTCTTCATCTAGACACTTCCTCTGGGGTATTTTCCAAAACAATTGGAGATGTTACAATGGTGAGCGTCTTGTTCCGATCTTATTTTTATTTTCAAAAGCGCGGGAAACGGCTGACTGAAGCGGCAAGATTCAACCCAGCAACTCTAGTGTAACAGAGTGTGGTCCTGCAAGTGCTTAATGCAACAGACTTACTTTCAGGGCTAATGCAATAACAGTTGTCATTATGGTAACATGTATGTCCCAAATACAATGAAACTTTTGAATGTGGCTGCTAAAGATGCTTTTATCTGTTTTTTGTCTTTTTTATTATTGGGAGCCAAATTCGATTTGCCATGGTTAATTCCTGTTGCCTGTTCAACAAATTCTGGGGAGATCTTCTACTTATTTCCAGAGCCTCCAGATGTTTTAATATGCTCAATTTATTTTCATTCCTTAAAGCACAAGTGTCTTTGAAATGGATAGAATGTCCTGTAGACAAGGCATGCTCGGCCAATGCGGAAAGTTGTGGATGTTCCAATCTAACAGATCTTTCATGTTCCTTCAATCGGGTTGCTATAGATCTTTGTGTTTGTCCGATGTATTCTTTCCCACATGTGCCACATGGAATGCAATAAATTCCAGGATTTGATAATGTTGGTCTCTTGTCTTTGGGATTCTTAAGCAGTTGTTCAATTTTTCTTGTTGGTTTAAAGATGGTCTTTATATCTCCTTGTTTGAGGACTCTGGCGATCTTATCAGTTACTCCTTTTATGAAAGGCAGACATGTCCATATTTTTTCTTTCTTATCTCCTTCTGCTACATTATCCGTATTAATTGTATTGATGTTGTTTCTCCCTTCTCTTTCTTTTTTAATTTTGTTCTGTTGTACCAGCCAACCTTTGTTGATTTGTGCCTCAGGATATCCATTGGATCTCAGGGTATCAAATACTATTTCTTTTTCTATATTTATAGCTTCAATATCACAAATTTTGATAGCCCTGTATGCTAGGGTGTTAATAATGTGGCTGCATCTTTAGCAGCCACATTCAAAAGTTTCATTTTATTTGGGACATACATGTTACCATAATGACAACTGTTATTGCATTAGCCCTGAAAGTAAGTCTGTTGCATTAAGCACTTGCAGGACCACACTCTGTTACACTAGAGTTGCTGGGTTGAATCTTGCCGCTTCAGTCAGCCGTTTCCCGCGCTTTTGAAAATAAAAATAAGATCGGAACAAGACGCTCACCATTGTAACATCTCCAATTGTTTTGGAAAATACCCCAGAGGAAGTGTCTAGATGAAGACACGAAACGTCGGGTCCTCAAGCCTTCAGTCTTCTGATTTTAAGTAACTTTGTTTATTTGGATTCGTTCCGGATAAAACTGTCATTATTTTTGATCAGCTGTGAAGCGCTGCTTTTGGAATTAATATGACCGCGATACCCGTAATACCTTCTTCTATCAAGTAAAAGGCATTATTTAATATATTTTAAATTAATTTAAATATAAATATTTAAAAATAAGTCTGAATTGATGCTGGCTTATTTTGGCAAATTTCACATCATTGGTAGGCTTGCCAGACATCTCGGATTTACCAGGACTGTCCCACTTGGGGGGCATTGTCCTGGGGGGTCCCGGGCAGCTCTCGCTGCCCGCAGTCCAGTCTAGTTATTTTTAAAAAAAAAAAATCATTTTTTTTTAAAGTCGCTCGGTTCTCGGCCGGGAATCGGGTGACTCAGAGAAGCCTCCACTTGCACTGTGCGCCTGCGCGACTGGAGGCTTTTGAGTCACCCGATTCCTGGCTCGCTCTTCTTTTGGATTTGCAGCTGCCGCCAATGGCTTCTGTGGCCACGTGGATCTATTTCTCAGCGTTGCTTTGCCATCAGGGTTCCCCTCCCTGCTTCTCAGTGCCTGCCAGCTGCTGTGAACATTGCTGCCGCCTTCCTTGGACCCTCGTCCCTCCTATCTAGCTCCCTTCTTCCCTTGGCTGTGCGTGCCCCACAGCCCACTTCCTCCAGTTCTCCCTGGAGCCGCTGCTGGCATTGCAGGACCCCCGATGTCTCCGCTTCTGCTGCCGTCTTCCCTGAGCTTTGGGGTGGGATCAGCTACTTGGGAGCAAGGGAAGGAAGGATGCCTCGGCTGCACCTGCGACTGCTGGGGGGCACGTGGAGGGCGCCGTGGAGCAGCAGCAGCTCCCTCCCCCACCTGGATTGTGAACTAAAGCCTGCCACTTTCAACCTCCTCGCTGCCCACCCACTTCGAGGATCTCTATCCCCCGGGGTCCACAGGCATGTCTGAGCTGGAGAGTCTTGGCATTCATGTTCCCCACCCCCTTGCAGCAAAAGCAGCAAAAGGTAAGCAAAAATGGCCGTGAAACACAGGAAATAAATAAATTATTATTTTTTTTAAGAGTGAACCTGGGAAATATGAGAGAGTGAACCTGGGAGCAGTAAGTGATGAGATAAACAGGCCTACTTACCAGTAACTTTTAGACGAGATTTGCCCCATGGGCTCCTGGCTGGTTGCTGTTCCAGAGCAGTGCTCAGTATGGAAGAGTCTGTGTTTGCTGCAGACCTGCCTAACGCTTCCAACCCAGCAGGAGGATGTTTTTCCTTGAGTATGTTTTCCCCTGGCTATTAAGAATCCATCATTTTTAGTGGGGAGCTTTGACCAGCTTAGGTTTTCTAATTAACTTCTTGACTCAGCAGGAATACAGCTGTGGGTAATTTTGTACTGGTAAACATCATTGATATAGAAATCTCTGTTGGGATTTCCACGTCTGATCATCCAGCCTCATGTTGCCTTGCTGTGGTTCCACCCCCTCTTAATTTGCTGCGATGACATGCACGTTCCCTTAGCAGGGGTATGTTTTCATTTCATCTCTTGACTCTGTGCTTCCTGTTTCATATTTGCTGGCTCCTCTTTCCAATTTTCTTTCATTAGCCTCTCGTTGATGCTCCTGAAAGGAAACAGCAACCCTTGGGATGTCTTGTTACTGTACCTGGTTTTCTTTGTTATACACCAGCATGCGCAGTTGCCTGTAGAGATTACTGCTGGCTGATCAGGAAAAAATGTTCAACATTGGCAAAGTATAGGAGCCATTCATAACTACGGGCCATTGTGGAAGAGATGGGGAAATTATCAGGGTTAGAAAGCCATAAAAGATTATGTTGTCCAGAGAGGCAACACTTGCCAAGGGGCACAAGGTCAGTGATAAAAAAAAATGTAAGTGGAAATAAGCCTACAAAGCGCCAAATGTACTCCACATCCCTCGGTCTCTTCCACTTATTTGCAGGAAGGTTGTAGTGTATGAAAACTTCTTCCTAGATGTCATAGATGTCTTTGCACCTGAGAGAATTAATGTGACTTGCAATTTACAATTGCTTCATAGAAGCAATTTAGCAAAGCTCCAGGTACCAAGAAGCACTTAAGATGCATAAGAAACCTAAAGGGGATTTGAAAATCCACAATAAAATACAAATAGAATGTACCTGCATAAATACAAATTGTTATTAATTCTGTGGGCACCACGGAAAATTTTGCACTTGGCACAAAGATGTTCTTCTGCATGTCAGCATCACTGTGACTTATCAAGTACACTGTGAACTCACAAGATCTGCAAGTAACTAGAATATAGAAAAAGGAAACGTTAATGCTTTAAATCCTGAACTATGTGCCAGGGCACAGCGGCAGAACTAGGGCGGAGCACGCGGAGCTGCTCCAGGCGTGCGGCCCGCACCCGCCGTGTCTCCCGCCCGCTGCCTCGTCGTGATCTGCTTCGGCCGTCTTCGTGTTCGGCCCTCCCTGGAGCCTGAACGGCTCCAAAATGCTAACAAAACCGGCGGGGTGGTGGTGTTCAGAGCCGCGCTGCATGCGCAGCTGCCTCCCTCCACCCTCGTATTGGCTAAGCAGGGCGCACAAAGCGCACACAGGGCACACCCTCGTCGCCCCGCCCTTGCTCCAGGCGCCCCATCGGGATCCTGTCACTACTGCGTGTGTGCCATGAGAGAACTGCCAGCATGCCATGAAAAATAATGAATGGCTCCTGTGAGGCCAAAGTACACACCCAGAGAAGTGGCACCCTGCTGCACCTCTGTACAATGGATTGCTCTGGTCCATCAGTTTTGAAATCAGCCTCTGTTGTGTAATCCTATTGTTGCCTTTCTACACTGGGTTTTATTGTGTCGCCTTATTACAGAGATACAGCTGCATTATCCACCTTTAGAGAAGGCTGCTCTTTGTCCCTCTGCATGACTCCACATTCTGTGCTTCCTTCCTTCCAGACAGAAGATACACCCAGATCAACGTCTCTAACACAGTAAGATGGTAGGCTTATTCAAGGTGCATCTCTCTTATTCTATGCACATTCTAAAAGTACACTTTTTGGATAACAGAAAGATTTGTGCCTTTTTTTACAGTTTGAAAAAGAAGCCTCACAGCACAATCCTAGGCATGTCTACTAAGAAGTAATTCCCATTGTGTTCAACGGGGCTTACCTTCAGGAAAGCATGTGTAGGATTTCAGTCTCAGTTATCAGAAAAACACTGCCTTATTAAGTAATGGCCTAATCCTATCAAAGAAGTATGTTGGCGGAACACATGTTCCAGGGTGGTCCTGGACATTTAAACCTCTTCTTGGCAATATATATCCTCTCCTCTAGATATCCACACTAAGCCATGGACTTGGGGCCTGGTTCACACATGCATGTTCATGTAATGACTGCAGCATCCAGAGATAAGCATGAATGGACTATGACAAATTGACAATATGTAACATCAGCAGCTAAACTTTCTCGTCAACTTAATGCTTTCCGATTGTATCAGTTTATGTAGCCAGTGGGTTAAACCACTGAACCATGAGCTGTCGATCGAAAGGTCGGCAGTTCGAATCCGCGACGGGGTGAGCTCTCGTTGCTTGGCCAGCTCCTGCCAACCTAGCAGTTCCAAAGCATGTTAATGCGAGTAGATGAATAGGTACCGCTTGCGGGAAGGTAAACAGCGCTCCGTGTTCCAGCTGCATGCTACGCGCTGCGGCAAGGAGAGTCATGTCGGCCACATGACCACGGAGGCATCTTCGGACAATGCTGGCTCTTCGGCTTTGAAATGGGGATGAGCACCACACCCTAGAGTCGGACACGACTGGACTTAATTGTCAGGGGTCTCCTTTACCTTATGTATCCAGTAGCCAGCTGTCAAGTGTACAGTGATCATGTAGAGAAATCAAAGAATTTAGATGCATGTATGAACCAATCTGAAGATACCACTGATTCTATCTTCTTCGGCCTGTGGTACGGTGGCACTGACGCAGCTGCATCCTGCAGGCCAAGGACCATGGTACGATGGAGAGGTAAGTACACAAAATTCATATTTACCTACTCTGCTGCACCATGGTCCCCAATATTTCATAGATTTAGATCTATGAAAGCTCTTTGGCTGGCACAAGTCTGAGTGGACCAAAGGGGACGTAGTGAGGCTAGGTGGGGGGCATAGGGTTTTGGCGACACTGTTGCCGTAATGACCACCCCTGCCCTCTCTTGACATGCCACCCAGTGGCCCCAATCTTCCTCCTCTCCACCCCAATCTTCCTTCTCCCTGCCCACAGCCCATCCCCCATGCCAACTCACCTCCTGTGGTGGTGGCTGGGTGTTCCAGTGGTGTGTGTGCGAGGCCGGCAGGCAGCCTTTTGCGCTGGTGCCCCCACTGCACGTGTCATCGCTCTGTCTGCAGTGCCAACAGAGAGGGCCTTCTACTGATGCAATGCTCATTCCATCAGCGGAAGGCTTTAAAAAAAAATCTGAAGCATTCATTGTCTAAGGATCAGGAAGTCTTTATCTGAGTGGTTGTTGCCTCTTCTGAAACTCCAGGAATGCAACAAATTAGAAATCCATATCAATATAATAATAAATGCATGTCAGGATCTTGATAAACTGACAAGATGCTGATATAGTTATTGTAATGGATTGGGATGTAAATGCTAAATGTATTAATAAATTATGGATTGACTTATTCCACTACTACGGTTATGACCAAGTTCATAAATAAGATCTCCAGTATTCTTACCAATAAAGGGTTGTGCCATCAATCTGTGTTTTTTTTAAAGGATTGTAATTTTTTTCCCCAGGCATGCATTATGGCTGAAGTCTAGACTTAGATGACCTCTATACTGAAGAGATTCCCGCTTCTGTCCGCATTTGCTCTAGGTTTCAATCCAAATCCTTGACAGTTTGCTTTGCCGGCTCATTTACAGATTTTATTATGGTTCACAACTCATTTGTCTGAATAATTCATAATTAATTGAGTTGCTAATTTTGCCTTTTGCTAAAACACCCTGGGATGTGTGGTATTAAAGGTGCTATTGAAGTATGGTCTGATTAACTGATTGCTAGATTTTGCTCTTTAGAAGAACCTCTTGCAGATGTGAGCAAAACAACCTTCCATCTTTTAAAGGAGAAACAACAACAGGAAAGCTCAGGAAAGTAAACTGCTTTGGTATTTCACTACATGAAAAGGCCAGATTGACAGCCCTATAGAAAAGGTCTCTATAAAACGAAGGCAGCACGAGAGAGAGAGAGAGAGAGAGAGAGAGAGAGAGAGAGAGAGAGAGAGAGAGAGAGAGAGAGTACATCTCTCCTATTAACATGCTTTTCAACATATTGCCCCAAAAGGGGAGATTAGATATTGGCCTATCGTTGTCTAAAACAGTGGGACCTAGAGAGGGCTTTTTTAAAGAGGGGTGAATTGCTGCTGCTGCCTTTAAGGCACTAGGTAGCACCCCTTCTCTCAGCAATGTATTCACAATTCTCTCAGCTCATTCAGCCAGATCTCCCCAGGCTGATCGTATGAGCCATGCTGGGAAGAGATTGAGGGGACAGACAGCCCATCCTAAACTAAAGAGAATCCTGTCCACATCCTCAGGCTGTATGAGCTGGAAACACCCCTCCCCCCAAAAAAAAAATTATTGGACAAGAAGTTGCCGACGTTGCCTCCACAGATTCTGTCAATGTGGAATCCCAAGCTGAGGCAGATGGGAGTGATTTTATCAGCACAGTGTCTAGCAAACTCATCACAGCGGGTCGCAGAGCAGTTCTCTGGGCCACACTGTGAGGCCAGATAGATTACACTGCTGCTTTTTTATTAACACAGTCAATGGCCATCCATAGCTTGCAGCCTGGAACACCTGGAAGCACTTCTCCTAGTGGAAGATGTATGAGGCCTTAGAGCTTATCCAAATTGCAGTTTCCTATGTTTCTAACTCCCCTTCATGGATCATTGCCTTGTCGTGGCGAAGGGTCTTGCGTAACTCAATGAAGCCATGAGCTATGCCGTGCAGGGACACCCAAGACGGACAGGTCGTAGCAGAGACTTCTGACAAATGTGATCCACTGGAGAAGGAAATGGCAACCCACTCCAGTAACCTTGCCAAGAAAATCCCATGAACAGTACCAAAAGGCTAAAAGATATGACGCCAGAAGATGAGACCCTCAGGTCGGAAGGTGTCCAATATGCTACTGAGGAAGAGCGGAGGACTATTCCAAGTAGACCCAGAAAGGATGAAGCAGTTGGGCCAAAGCCAATAGGACGTTCAGCTGTGGATGTGTCTGAGGTTGAAAGGAAAATCCAATGCTGCAAGGAGCAATACTGCTTAGGAACATGGAATGTGAGGTCTATGAATCAAGGCAAGCTGGATGTGGTCAAAAAGGAGATGATAAGATTGAACATTGACATCTTGGGAATCAGCGAACTAAAATGGACGGGCATGGGCGAATTTAAGTCAGGTGACCATCATATCTACTACTGTGGGCATGAATCCCTTAGAAAAAATGGAGTAGCCCTCATAGTCAATAAAAGAGTGGGAAAG
This sequence comes from Plestiodon gilberti rubricaudatus, assembly GCA_026170595.1. Classification (NCBI taxonomy): domain Eukaryota; kingdom Metazoa; phylum Chordata; class Lepidosauria; order Squamata; family Scincidae; genus Plestiodon; species Plestiodon gilberti. The sequence goes on along the minus strand of JANXHW010000001.1, from coordinate 249,064,083 downwards.
GCAGTACTGGGGTGCAACCTCAAAAACGACAGAATAATTTCAGTTTGAATCCAAGGCAAACCATTCAACATTACAGTAATCCAAGTGTATGCCCCAACCACTGATGCCGAAGAAGATGAAGTTGACCGGTTCTATGAAGACCTACAACACCTTCTAGAACTAGCACCCAAAAAAGATGTCCTTTACATCATAGGAGACTGGAATGCTAAAGTAGGAAATCAAGAAATAAACGGAACAACAGGCAAGTTTGGCCTTGGAGCGCAAAACGAAGCAGGGCAAAGGCTAACGGAGTTCTGTCAAGAGAACACGCTGGTCATAGCAAACACTCTTTTCCAACAACACAAGAGGCGACTCTACACATGGACATCACCAGATGGTCAATACCGAAACCAGATAGATTATGTGCTTTACAGCCAAAGATGGAGAAGCTCTATACAGTCAGTAAAAACAAGACCTGGAGATGACTGTGGGTCAGATCATGAGATTCTGATTGCAAAATTCAGGCTGAAATTGAAGAATGTAGGAACACCACTAGACCAGTCAGATATGACCTAAATCATATCCCTTATGAGTATACAGTGGAGGTGAACAATGGACTTAGGGCATTAGCACTGGTAGACAGAGTGCCTGAAGAACTATGGACGGAGGTTCGTAACATTGTACAGGAAGCAGCAACTAAAACCATCCCAAAGAAAAAGAAATGCAAGAAAGCAAAGTGGCTGTCAGATGAGGCTTTACAAATAGCTGCGGAAAGAAGGAATGCGAAAAGCAAGGGTGAAAGGGAAAGATATAACCAACTGAATACAGATTTCCAGAGAATAGCAAGGAGAGATAAGAAGGCCTTCTTAAATGAACAATGCAAAGAAATCGAGGAAAACAACAGAATGGGGAGGACTAGAGATCTCTTCAAGAAAATTGGAGATATCAAGGGAACGTTTTGTGCAAAGATGGGCATGATAAGGGACAAAAAAGACAGGGATCTGACAGAAGCAGAAGAGATTAAGAAGAGATGGGAAGAATACACAGAAGAACTATACAAGAAAGCAGAGACGTATGGAGGGCGAAGCGAATGGAGCAGTGGCTCCGGGCAGCTCCGCCCCTCGGGCGGCACTCCGGGGGAGCGCGCGCGCGCCCACCCGGTGACACAGCGGCTCCGCGGCGCGGGCGGCATTCCCCTGGAGCGCCTGCCCGGCCACGGAACCTGAGAAAGCCCTGGAGCGTCCGCCACGACCGGCGGCCAGGGCTTTCTGAAGGCAGCCGCTGCGTCGTGGCCTTATTTATACTTTTTTCCTGCACATGCGCAGAACGTTACGTTGTGCATCTGTACAGAAAAAAAAGTATAAATAAGGCCACGACGCAGTGGCTGCCTTCAGAAAGCCCTGGCCGCCGGTCGTGGCGGACGCTCCAGAGCTTTTGGGGGAGAAGGCGGGCGCGCACGCAGTCGCCCCCTACCCGGCAGCGGCACCGCCACTTTGGGGCGGTACCGCCCCCAACCCAGCGATGGCACCGCCACTTTGGGGCGGCACCACGGAGGTGCTCCAGGCAGCCTTAGCTGCAGCAACGCCTCTGCAAGAAAGATCTTAATGTTCCTGATGACCACGCTGATGTGCTCACTGACCCAGAGCCAGACATCCTAGAGAGTGAAGTCAAGTGGGCCTTAGGTAGCATTACTAACAACAAAGCTAGTGGAGATGATAATATCCCAGCTGAGCTACTTAAAATCCTAAATGATGATGCTGTGAAAGTGCTGCAGTCAATATGCCAACAAATTTGGAAAACTCAGCAGTGGCCCAAGGATTGGAAAAGGTCAGTTTACGTTCCAATTCCAAAGAAGGGCAGTGCCAAAGAGTGTTCAAACTACCGCAGAATTGCACTCATTTCACATGGAAAAAGCACGAGAGTTCCAAAAAAACACCTACTTCTGCTTCATTGACTACGCAAAAGCCTTTGATTGTGTGGATCACAACAAACTGTGGCAAATTCTTAAAGATATGGGGGTACCAGACCACCTTACCTGTCTCCTGAGAAACCTGTATGCGGGTCAAGAAGCAACAGTTCAAACCGGCCATGGAACAACCAACTGGTTCAAAATTGGGAAGGGAGTACGGCAAGGCTGTATATTGTCACCCTGCCTATTTAACTTATATGCAGAGTACATTATGAGAAATGCAGGGCTGAATGAATCACAAGCCGGAATCAAGATTGCCGGGAGAAATATCAACAACCTCAGATATGCAGACGATACCACCCTAATGGCAGAAAGTGAAGAAGAACTAAAGAGCCTCTTGATGAGAGTGAAATAGGAGAGTGCAAAAGTTGGCTTGAAACTCAACATTAATTAAACTAAGATCATGGCATCTGGTCCCATCAATTCCTGGCAAATAGAAGGGGCAGAAATGGAAGCAGTAACAGATTTTACTTTTCTGGTCTCCAAGATCACTGCAGACGGAGACAGCAGCCACGAAATTAAAAGATGCTTACTCCTTGGAAGGAAAGCTATGGCAAACTTAGATAGCATAATAAAAAGCAGAGATATCACCATGCCAACAAAAGTTTGTATAGTCAGGGCGATGGTGTTCCCAGTAGCAATGTATGGTTGCGAGAGTTGGACCATAAGGAAGGCTGAGCGCCGAAGAATAGATGCTTTCGAACTGAGGTGCTGGAGAAGACTCCTGAGAGTCCCTTGGACTGCTAGGAGATCAAATCAGTCAATCCTAAATGAAATCAACCCTGACTGTTCCCTGGAAGGACAGGTACTGAGGCTGAAACTCAAATATTTTGGCCACCTAATGCGAAGAGAGGACTCTCTGGAGAAGACTCTGATGCTGGGAAAGACTGAAGGCAAAAGTAGAAGGGGAAGGCAAAGGATGAGATGGTTAGATGGTCGCTCATGAAAATGAGCGAACTCAGGAAGATAGTGGAGGACAGGAAGGCTTGGCGGGATATGGTTCATGGGATCACGAAGGGTCGGACACGACTTAACGACTGAACAACAACAATGTTTCTAACTGGAGTCTGTGGTCCACAGCTAGAAACTCAGGAAGAAAGGTAGGTATCTTTTCTCCTGGGGCACCCTAGTGTTATGCTGGGTGGAGTCAGCTGTTCAGACCACAGAGTCTACATTGGTCCTACATACGTTCCATTCTGCCAACTGTGTTGTCCTGCAAAATGACTGAAGTTCCCTGTACATCTGCAGGATGTACAAAAAAAATATTACGTAAGATAGTTTTCAAAAATAGTTCATTCTGCTACCTCTGAATTCTACAATTCCAGTTATACTGCGTTCTAATGAATGTGTAGTGCCATCTCTAATCAGAACGTATGAAATATTCTAGAGTTCTAACATAAGAACATAAGAAGAGCCCTGCTGGATCAGGCCAAAAGCCCATCTAGTCCAGCTTCCTGTATCGCACAGTGGCCCCAGATGCCTCAGGGAGCACAAGACAACAAGATAACCTGTTTCCCGTTGTCACTCCCTTGCACCTGGCACAGAGAAAACCCACTTCTAAAACCAGGAGGTTGCTTATGGCTTGTAACCTGTGATGGTCTTATCCTCCATGAATCTGTCCAAACCTCTTTTAAAGGCATCTAGGCCAGGTGTCATCACCACATCCTGTGGCAAGGAGTTCCACAGATGAATTACACGCTGGGTAAAGAAATATTTTCTTTTGTCTGTTCTAACTCTCCCTCCACTCAATTTTAGTGCATGTCCCCTGGTTCTGGTGTTGTGCGAGAGGGAGAAGAATTTCCCTCTATCCACTCTCTCCATCCCATGCATAATTTTATACGTCTCAATCATGTCCCCCCTCAGGCGCCTTTTTTCTAGACTGAAAAGCCCCAGACTCTGTAGCCTTTCCTCATAAGGGAGGTGCTCCAGCCCACTAATCAATCTGGTCGCTCTTTTCTGCATCTTTTCCAATTCAACTATATCCTTTTTGAGGTGTGGTGACCAGAATTGGACACAATACTCCAGATGTGGCCTTACCATCGATTTGTACAAAGGCATAATGATATTGGCCGTTTTATTCTCAATCCCTTTTTTAATGATCCCGAGCATGGAATTGGCCTTCTTCACAGCCGCCGCACACTGGGTCGACACTTTCATCGACCTGTCCACCAGCACCCCAAGATCTCTCTCTTGATCCGTCACAGACAACTCAGAACCCATTAGCGTATATGTGAAATTTTGGTTTCTTGCCCCAATGTGCATCACTTTGCACTTACTTACATTGAAGCGCATCTGCCATTTTGCTGCCCATTCTCCCAGTTTGGAGAGATCCTTCTGGAGCTCTTCACAATCCCTGCTGGTCTTTACCACCCAGAAAAGTTTAGTGTCATCTGCAAACTTGGCCACCTCACTGCCTATCCCCGACTCTAGGTCATTTATGAATAAGTTGAAAAGCACCGGTCCCAAGACCGATGCTTGGGGCACACCGCTTTTCACCTCTCGCCATTGTGAAAATTGCCCATTGACTCCCACTCGCTGTTTCCTGGTCTTCAACCAGTTCCTAATCCACAAGAGGACCTGCCCTCTTATTCCCTGACTGTGGAGTTTTCTCAGGAGCCTTTCATGAGGGACTGTGTCAAACGCCTTCTGAAAATCCAGATATATAATATCCACGGGTTCGCTCGCATCCACATGCCTGTTGACCTTTTCAAAAAATTCTAACAGGTTTGTGAGGCAAGACTTCCCCTTGCAGAAGCCATGCTGACTCTCCCTCAGCAGAGCTTGTTCTTCTATGTATTTTAAGATTTTATCCTTAATGAGACTTTCCACCATCTTCCCTGGAACAGATGTTAGGCTGACCGGCCTGTAGTTTCCCGGGTCCCCCCTCCTTCCTTTTTTAAAGATTGGTGTGACATTAGCTATCCTCCAATCCTCTGGCACAGTGGCCGTTGCATATTTTGGTTTAGAGGTCGCATATTCATTCTTGAGTTCCTTCAGAACTCTTGGGTGGATGCCATCCGGGCCTGGTGATTTATTGATCTTTATTTTGTCGATTAAGTCTGAGACGTCTTCTCTTTTAACTTCTATTTGACTTAATTCTTTAGTCAGGGGAGACCATTCCAGCAGCGGTATTTGCCCAAGGTCTTCTGCCGTGAAAACAGATGCAAAGAACTGTTTTGAGAGGACTTCTGAAAGGAGAAAAATGCAGTTGCTTTGCAAGAATTCTCGTACCCCTAACAAAGGCAGATGTGAAGGCTCCTGGTCATATTTTAAAGAGCATTTTGGGCAGTGTTTGGGTGACTGAAGAACACCTGCAACGGAGGATTTTAAAAACAAGCATCCCAGTTCACTGGGTCCAGATGCTGCCAAATACATTTGGGCTGAAACATTCACAAGAGAATTCACTGGCCACAAGCTGAGCAGGAAATTACAATGGTTTTACAGCCAAGAAGGTTTCAATACTGATACAACGAGCATGGAAGAACCCAGAGGAGAAAACTCTGAGGGAACACAACTGTTCATTACCATAAGTAATTAACACTGGCTGAGCTTGATAGTGCGAGAGCCAATGACAGTAGAGCAGCCTGCCGCTGGGGTAGTGACCATGCAAGGCCTGCAGGAAAGAGGCAATGAGTTCCTAGACACGATAATTGTTCATTTAAATCTATGCCTTATGCATCAACAGGTCCTGACTTCGTGCAAAGAGTGGACTGCTATAGCTCTGGTGTCTGGGAACCTTTAATTAATACCTTAAGATTCTGTGATGAGGTAAAGATCAGGAAAGTTTAATGAATACACCCAGCTGTGCTGGAAGCTTTTCTAAAACAAGTTAACTATCCTGTCCTACTTACCGTATGGCTCCGATAGGTTTTTTTCTTTCTCTTTTTTGCAGGTCCCAGGATTTTGCGTTATTTTCAATATCATGTTTTAACAAAGCAATATGAACATCCCACAATGCTACACTGATACCATTCTTTGTATCAGTATTCTTTGTTTGATGGTATCAACGAGGACGATTGATACTGGAGGTGTTTTGACCTATAAAACAATTCCCATGACATATTAACAGTAGTTCAGCAGGGTCACCAAAAATGTCTAAGGGTACACTGTTCCACTGTCATAAAACCCCTATTTAGGATTGGGTTGCAGGCTACAATGAGATCAGTTCAATTCAATTTATTTCCAAGATCCTGTATTGGTTTGGCAAGTGATTATATGAGAATTGGTGATGTATTAGAAAAAAAAAATCAAGTGGAGAATTTGGAGATAGGGTCACATATCCGAAAAAGGGTATGTTCTTTATGGGCTGTGTCCATTCATTCATTGTATTTATTAGACTACTTCTGCTCCAGTTTGTAGGGAAGAGCCATAATTCATAGCTCATGCTGTGCATGCAGAAAGGCCCCAGTTGAATTCCTGGTACCTCCAGGTAGGGTTTGGAAAGACCACTGTGTGGAACCCTGGAGAGCTGCTCGCAGTCAGTATAGAAAATATTACCAACGGTGTAATTGTATATATGTCTACTAGAGATGAGTCCCATTTTGTTCCATAGGGCTTACTCCCAGGAAAGTGTGTTTAGGATTGCAGCCTAGGTTAGATGGATCACTGATTTGACGCAGCAGTAAGGGTAGCAACATTGGACCATGTGTCATGTCATCCCACTTCGTTTATTTCCAGTTGGCAAGTTTAGATGTGGCATCACTTCATCATTTGCCATAATGCAAATGACAATTTACACAAACAAAAGCCCTCTTTTCTTGTGCAACTTGGGTACAATTTTGATTGGAAAGACCTTATTAAATACTGATCATTTCCATCATATTGTGTCATTATAGGCAGCCTGATCCTGCGTAACTCCTTGAGCGGCGGAGAGAGCGCTCCACCGCTCTAGGCCATCGTAAACGTGCTGTTAAGCACATTTGCGACAACTCTGGAGTAAAGGTCACTGGTGCAGAGACCATCAGCCCTTACTCTTCCACCCTCTGGACTCGGCACCTAACAGTGGAGGTAAGTCCTGCACTGGTCAGTGCAGGGACAGGGGAAGGGTGGGCCGGGCAGTGAGGGAGGAGGAGATCGGTGGCACGCTCCGCCGATATCCTAGGCCCCTTCCCAGTCCAGTTCGGCCTTACCCCTCCACTTTGGATATATGTCCCCTTCTCCCAAGATGTTCCCTGAGCCCGGAAACAGGAGTCCGGCCCTTTAGGCCAGCCACATAAAGTTGCGCAGGATTGCGCTGTAAGTGGCATCCATGTAGCCAAGAAAAGAATATCTCCTGATAGAAGAATGACACAAATTTGTTTTTACACGTCATCTGACAAGTTTTAAAAGGCAAACGTGCTCTTCCAGAACTAGTCAATAACATCATGGACCTCTGCCCTTGATATAACAGTACTTAAACTATTGAGTAGTCTTGGAATGAAAGTTAACTTAAAAAAAAAAATGAAATCTCCCTTGGTGTGACAATTGCAGTTTGGCATTTGGAAACAATGGGACCTGGTGAGTAACACAGTTTGGGGGGGGGGGAATTCTTCAAATCTACTTACTCCCTCTCCCGAAAGATTAAACTGATTCAGTACTGATTTGGTTATATCTTATTCCTGGCATTACTCTGATTAAACTGGGTATATTTAACTAAGCAACAATAAATTAAAAGCACAGTAGAAATCTGGGTGGGTGTGAACAGATGAGTAATCTTAATTAGAAATATAATATGCCCATTATTCTGTGCTCCAAATGAACTTTTATATTATGAACTGCAGAGATAAAAGCTTGATGTGTGGTGCATTACCATGTTAGCTAGAGATAAAAGTTAAGTGAACAGGGTAAAGTCTCTTCTTAAACCACTCTGGAATAATTGATTTCAAGATACAGCACCCAATATTGTGCTTTAATCAGAGGTGTCGCTCCGGTAGGGGTGGGGCTGTAAGTTTTGCTCGGTCGGAGTCCCGTTTACCGAACGAGCAGGAGGCGGCCCCGCCCCCTCACTGTCAGAGCCATTCCCCTGCGAAGAAAGCAGCAAGCAGGGTTGAAGTGCCGGTGCTAAGTTTGTCCTCTTTTGCACTCCTCAAATTCAGGAGCAACATAAATTGTTTGCCAAGTCAGAATGAGAATGTTCAGACAATAATTTATCCCCTCGCCCCCAGCATTTACTGCACAGGATGCAGCAGGTGCTTTATTTGTGCCACCTCATCCTGCTAGACAGGATTGGGCTATAAGCCTCTAGTTCAAATCTCACCTCTGCCATGAAACCACAAGGAGGCTTAAGCAAAGGGTCTAATCTCAGCCACCCCAAATCTGCAATATGAGGATAATATTGCAGTACCCTCCAGAAATGCTACATTGATATAGCATGTGAGCACTCAGTAAACAGAATAAAAAATGCCATGTGACAAGCTGGGGAAAGGGAATGTATTTATTACATCTGTATTTTGACTTTCTTCCATCATGGAACTGCACAAAGCAGCACACATAGGGCTCCAAGGCTGTCACCTATCCAGGCACAGACCAGGCCTATACCTCCTTTGCTTTGATAATGTGGCTGTATCATGTGCTTTCGGATCATGCCCTGGAACGCTGCTGCTTTTCTGTGACAAATCCCCCTCCTGATGGTGTTTTGCAGAAAGGACGGGCCAATGGACCCTTCTTACATGCTTTTTTATGTAACAAGTAGGGTGAACCAGAGAAATACAAATAAAGGCAATTCTGTACTGAGAGCCCAATCCTATCCTTCCTCCTCCCCCCTTTGCTGGTGCAGCTGCACCAAAAACAGGCATGCTGTATTCATCAGGGAGGGAGGATCGGGAGGCTTCAGAGGCAAAAGGGGATTTAAATCCTCTTACAGATCTGTAAGCCTCCGCTCCAGAATGGGTCTCCTTGGACCTGCACTAGCTATTCCACTAGGACAGTGGTTTTCAATCTTTTTAGCACAGGGACCCACTTTTTAAAATGACACTCTATCGGGACCCACCTAGCTTTATGAGACGCTCAAATATTTATCTCCCTATATTTACAGAAGCTTGTAAACTGCAGGAGCTCAGCTCTTTGAAGAGCAATTAGCAGCTATCTGATTTTTTAATAGCCTCAGGGCTTATGGCAATTGCTTTGCTGATTTTTCCAGCACCTGGGACCCACCAGAAATCAGGTTGCAACCCACCAAGTGAATCCCGACCCACAGTTTGAGAAACACTGCACTTGTGCAAGTCCAAGTAGAGAAAAGGGGCAGGGAGGCTTCAGGAAAGGGGGTTATGATCTGGAGTGTCCATCACCACCGGATTCACCCCTCCTGCAGCCTTGCCACCCTGTTATGCCCCCTCCCTTCTCAGTTTCACTGCTCTCCCATTATGCCCTCCCCCATCCCTCCTACTTCTTCTGCTGACTTACCTGCTCCAGAGGGGCGACAGGAAAGCCAACAATGTGGTCAGGACCACATTGTTGGCTGTTAGCACTGGCGGAACATTTGATCTGCCAGTGCTAAAACCTAATAGGACTGGGCTGTTCACGTAAAGTACAGTAAGCCTCAACTTTCTTGCAAAGGCTACAGTGTCTTTCATAATCTGGCCTTCTGATGCATGAAATGCTTTACTATATTCCTCACTGAATATTACACTTTTATGGTGGCATTCTTTTATGGTGGTCAGAAACCATGACGTCATGCATATGTGAGTCGGTCTACAATTTTAGCTACCGGGGATATAGACAATGAGAGCTCCAGAACCTCTCCTAAAGCAGCAGGGACAATATTATCAGGAAGAGCACTCAAGGACTGCCTTTGAAACTTTTTTCAAAGGAACATAGGATTGGGCTGCTAGTCTTTGTTCCCCTGCTACCAATACGTACTATGAATGTCTATGCCATCATCTCGTTACAGCGGTTATCTAGCTATCCAAAGCTATGATTTTGATTTGACGTAGTCTATTTTTAAATTACTAGAGGGCTCAGCACTGAAGCAAGCTGGTATGGATAAGTGGTTAGAGAAAGCTTCTTCTCCTGCTAATTATGATGTACTTTTCCAGAGTCTTTAGAGCTGTCAATCCAATACTTGTCCTCAGCAATTAAAAATAAATAAATAAGTAGAGGTGGGAGAAAATGGTTTTATTTTTTCGCAGATAGCGGTGTTTACCCAAAGTGAAAATAGCAGTCATTACAAAAAAAAAAAAAAGTCATTACACAGAAGGAACTAACATTACACAGACTAAAAAGAAGTCTGACTTTATGATACCAGCCACAAAACCACCCGTGGTGATAACAAAGGTTTATGGAATTTTAACGTATTAAATTAAGGTATCCCAAAGCAGGTTCTATCCCAAAGCTACTAATTTGGGAGAGGCTGTAGCTCAGTGGTAGGAGGTCCCAGGAGCTGCTTAACCAATCAAAACAAGGCTCACCAATTCTCCCTTACACTACAGCTGAAATATGAATTGAAAGATGAGTACAGGTGGGCCCCCATATCCACTGATTCGCTATCCACGGTTTCAGTTATCCACGGATCGTGGGGACCCCTCCAGGCTTTTACTTTTTTCTCAGTAAGCTTCATTTCTTCCTTAAAGAAACAGGAGAAGCAGGCTGCTTATTGCAGGCAAGTAGAACGAGACTAAGTACTAGAGAGGCTCTGCAAGGTTAACAGAAACCTGCAATGGAGGTTTCCATATCCAAAACAGAAACATTGCCTGCAATGGAGGCTGCCTTTCTGTTTGTTTTAAGGAAGAAACAAAGCTTGCTGAAAGAAAAATAAAAGCTGGGTTGGGGGGGGCAAACATGCCTGCCTGCAGGGGAGGCAGGGTGGGGGGACCCTCAGGAAACCATGGAGGGGGTGCTTGCTCTTATCCACGGTTTCAAGTATCCACGGAGGGGCCTGGAACATATCGCCAGTGGATATGGGGGCCCCCCTGTATATGGTGGCAAAAAAATTGCACTTGAGCTCTGGACACGACAAAAAGAGAAATGCTCTCGTTATTTTTTTTTTTAAAAAAAACAGTCTTCAAAAGGAACTGGACTCTCATCCTGGTCTAAAATGTCCCATCAGAGCACAAAGTCTCAGGATTCATTCACTGTATATCACCTGGGTCTGTAGTTACATTGAAAGATTCCATCAATTATCTGTGGTTCTGCATTCCGTTCTGGCTGTTCCTTGGACATCATAGTTGCACACTTCATTCCAAATTCATTAAATCAAGATAATTTTATTTAAGTCCATTTAAACAGAATAATGCCGATGTGGTTAAATCACCTTAACTTTTCCTTCTTCAGCTTAACAGGGCTGTGGTTTGGGCTATCATTTAGCAAGGTTTTTACATAACACTGCCTGCCCTTTTTGACCTCAGACAATCTGATTTATTTTCCCTAGTGAGTGACTATACTGTAAGAAAAATTGTGCAGAAGTAGCATTTAATGTATTTCCCTTACAGCCCAATCCTACCTAAATCCCCGCATGGCGATGCAGCAGCGCCGGCATGGCTACTGCTGTATCCCACAGGGATTTTTGGCTGCTGGAGGTCTCCTCGGGGTAAGTGGACATTTGTCTTCTTACCCTGGGGTAAGCCCCAATAGCTGCTATGGGGCAACTCGGACCTGCATTTAATGTATTTCCCTTACAGCCCAATCCTACCTAAATCCCCGCATGGCGATGCAGCAGCGCCGGCATGGCTACTGCTGTATCCCTCAGGGGATTTTTGGCTGCTGGAGGTCTCCTCGGGGTAAGTGGACATTTGTCTTCTTACCCCGGGGTAAGCCCCAATAGCTGCTATGGGGCAACTCGGACCTGCTCTAGCTCAATCGCTGGTGCAAGTCTGCATTGCTCCGTGAAGGCAGATCAGGCCCAGGAAAAGGCTTGGGGTTTGGCGTGCGTGGTCGTCGCCAATCCTGCCCCCCTCCCAGGCCTGATCCACCCTCCTCCCTGCCCCGTCACTGCCCGGTTAAAGGCTTGTGTTCTGGCTTCTCATCCACATCTTGTAAAACTCTGGGCTAACCTTTAGGCCTCACGTGACCTTCGACAACAGGGGGCTCATTTTTGCCTGGCAGTCTGCAAGTCTCTTTCTTCTGCCACATCAAACCCCCCTTTCCCACAAGCTTAGCTGCAGCTGATGTGAGTATTGCTAAATGCACACAGAAGTGCACACAACTTCTGTAAAGGATTTATCCCCATACAATTGAGGAATGCTTTGAGCTTTGGCTTCAGGGTTTTTCATAGCCATGAAAACGATGCCAGGCCTTGATGGAAATAAAAGATGCTGAATGGTTTTAGACTTGGATGGGCTTTTAATGAATCTCAGTAGTAGATATCTGATTTAGGATGAATGGAAATAATTAACAGATTGGAGATCTGAAAGCAACAGGCAATTGGATTATCTGGAGATAATTTGTTTCCACAGACATTCTTTTTTACTATCTGCCCATCTGCAATATTTCATTCTTGTCTTTTAATTCTGTGGAAGATTGTCCTCAAAGCTTGGTTTACTCACAGTATGATCTTGGTGATTAGATCAGTGCTCAAGGAAAAGTACACAGGTTTTTTGCTAGGGTTTTTAGAAGTGTAGCTATCATCATCCATTTTCCTGCCCATACTGCTGTTGGAAGCTTTGACTGCCAAAATTAAGGAAGCAGACCACTGTCCCAAGTGATGTGGGGTGATGTGAGGAAAGTTGAAAGGGATGTCACTTGCAGCGCAATCCTACCCAGCTCCTCCACTGGTGCAGAAATGGCAGAGGGAGAACGGGAGGCTTTGAGAGAGATCCAGCAGGGCTCTACTTAGCAGTCAGAGGCATTTCTAGGGTAGGTGCAGTACTGTAAGTTGCACCCCGTCCTAGTCCCCGTTTGCAACCTGGAATGAGGAGACCCCGCCCCCCTCGCCGTCACAGCCATTTCGCGCAGCGAAGGCGATGGGCAGGAGACTCCCTGCCCGTCGCCTTCACTGCACGGAATGGCTCCGATGGCGAGGGGGCAGGGCCTCCTCGTTCTGGGTTGTAAACGGGGACTAGAACAAGGCGCAACTTACAGTACCGCCCCTACCATAGAAATGCCTCTGTATTCCCATGATCCTGCAAAGTACACTTCAATCACAGTGTTTCATGAGCATAGTAGCGAAGAGATTAACAGCACAATCTTATTCTTCTCGCAGAACGAGAAGCTTTGGAAGGGAAAGGGGATTTAAGTCCCCATTTAAATCCTCCTTTAAAGGGGATTTAAATCCCCTTTCCCTTCCAAAGCCTCCCATTCTGCCCTCCACCACTGCTGTACCAGTGGAGGAGCTGGGTAGGATTGCGCTGTCAGTGACATCTTCTGCTCCCCACATTTATTTCTACAAATATTAACATATGGAAATACTAGTAAACCTTGACATCAATTTGAGGTGAAGATAGGTATGGGTACTTCTACCAATTTTAAGGCTTTTTCACTGCTCTCAAAACACATGCACATTTTTTTCTGTTCTGAAGTGAGTTCTGTTAGAGATGGGCAACTTGTTTTGGGGCCTCATTGCAGAGGCTCAGAAAATAAGCAAAGCAACATCCGCGAACACTGGAAAAAGCTTGGTTTATTTTTGGAAACCAATCCAAATTCAGAAATTGGCCTAGACGGCTGCTGGCATAGACATGAAAATAATAATGGTGGATTGGCTGACCACGTACCAGTCCATATCGTGTCTGTATTGTGAAGTGTAAAATATGCCCTATAATTTTTAGAGGGGCTTATGGAGAATTTTAATAAATTCCACTGTCATGCTTAATAGCAAATTTCTAGGGGTTGGAATTTCTGACTGTCGGAATGCATTTGGCAACTTATGCTTTCAGTAAGCAATTAAAGTTTTAAGGGTATCATGATAGCTCTATTATTTATGTATTTTATTGGTATATAAGATTTATATACTGCTTTTCCGGAAGTTCAAATAACAATAAGCTCATAATGTTCATAATAAGCTCAAAGCTTATTATGCTTAATCTGCATATGTTCAAAGCTTATTATGAACAATTAAGCATTGTAAGCATTGGTTTCATGATATATTTGTATTTTGATTCTAAGTTATTGGTGATTATTAAAAAAATAATTTACAGCCCAATTGTATCTTTTTCTTCCCTGCTGCATCCTGTGGCAGGGGGCAGTCACATACGTCTCCTCGGGGTATGGGAACATTACCTGGGGGTAAGCCTCCACAGTGCAGATGGGTCTACTCAGATCTGTGTCAGTGAAATCGCTGATGTAGGTCCACGCGGACCTGTGCCGCAAGATTGGGTCCAGGAAGGGCGTTTAGATTTGGCGGCCACTGTTTCTGCCTTCCCAGACCTGATCTGCCCTCCCTCTGCCCCTGTTGCCCCATTCCACCTTCCCCTATCCCTGTTCCGCCATTCTCTGCTCCGTTCCACAGAGCTGTTTGTGACTGCCATAAGGTAGTCTATGCTGGCGGGTTGCTTGATTGGCCAGTGTACAAGCCCAATAAAATTGGGCTGTAAATTATCTATATATGCAAAACACAAATATGTTTTTGTGGGTTTTTTTTTCCATTTCACCCTGACTTAGATGGTTGTGGACCAGTGGTGTTCCTACACCCCCATGGGGGGCCGCCGACACGACACCCCCATGTGACGCCACAAGTCTCATCCCCTGGTGGCGTGAAGTCTGTTTTGCGTGCTGCCGCCGAATTTCAGCAGCGGCACGGCGCGAAAACACACCCCCCCCGGTGCTTTCCGAGCCATTTTACAGCCAAACGGAGCCTGGGCGGGCCGATCTAGTGGCCTGCAGAGTGGCAAAGAAGATGAAAAAAGTGGTGGAGGGAGTGACCTGGCGATGAATCCAGAGGCAAGTACACCCCCCGCCGCATGGCACCCTGCCGCCCTGGGCCAAACCTCCCTGGCCCCCTAATGACGCCTATGTTATGGACTCTTTGTTAGGGAAAATTTCTTCTTTTTTTTCCTCATTGCAGCCATGAACTCAAATAGACTTAGACAAGCCACTATCTCTCAGCCACAGCCCTTCCCCTCACTGTAAAATGGAGATAATAATATTGACCTCCCTTATTTGATTCTTGTAAACATTACTGAGATAGTGTATTGAAGTGATTTGACCACTCAAACAGTTCTGTATAAAATGTTGTTATCCTCTGTAATGTCTTACAATTCAGTGAGACCATATGTCCATCTTTTCCCCTACAACCATTTTGCTGGCATGCAGTAGTACTGTATTGTTAAAAAGCCAAGAGAAAAGGCCAGGTAATCTTAGTGTCTGGGCAACCTATAACCTTTAACCTGCGAGATACCTTGTTGGATCAGGCCAAAGGCCCATCTAGTCCAACTTCCTGTATCTCACAGTGACCCCACCAGATGCCTCAGGGAGCACATGAGACAACAAGATACCTGTATCCTGTTGCCACTCCCTTGCACCTGGCACAGAGAAAACCCACTTCTAAAACCAGGAGGTTGCTTATGGCTTGTAACCTGTGATGGTCTTTTCCTCCATGAATCTATCCAAACCCCTTTTAAAGGCATCTAGGCCAGGTGCCATCACCACATCCTGTGGCAAGGAGTTCCACAGATGAATTACACGCTGGGTGAAGAAATATTTTCTTTTGTCCACTCCACTCAATTTTAGTGCATGTCCCCTGGTTCTGGTGTTGTGCGAGAGGGAGAAGAACTTCCCTCTCTCCACTCTCTCCATCCCATGCATAATTTTATACGTCTTAATCATGAGCTTATCAGCACCAATAAAGGCCCCCATCCAAAACTGTGGAACCCCACCTCCAGTTGGGGTAGACAATGCAGACTGAGATGGATAAATGGTGGTCTGACTTGGTATAAGGCAGCTTACTATGTTTTTCTCCTTTACTACCTGCAACAGGTCATAGCCAGACATCCATTCAAGTTTGCATGCTTAAGCAGTTCCAGAATTGTTCCTAATGATTTGCACAAATAGGAGAAGACAGTTATTCGGCCAATGGGCAAATTGTTTGGAAAAAATCTTTTAGAAATTAATGTTAATGCATGGAATATTTTCCCTTCTTCTCCTTAGGAACTGTTTTAATGACCTTGTCATTAGGTAATCCATGGCCATTGACTGCAGAGCAATGTACATTTCTTATCTTGCGCTAATTTAACAATCTATTTTAGCTGGAACAGGCAAGAAAGTATGCATTGAGTTTCACTTATTGCACTTAAAGGGTTACAGAAAAGCAAGCTTTTAAAATACCGGTATATTTTTGGGTGTACTTATACAGTTGCATCAGAGATCCTTGACATGACACATTTACATACATTTTTAATGTACTCATGACAATTTATTATTATTTTATTTATAATATTTGGTATATAGATATTTGGTATATATTCAAATTCCCTGATTATATCCAAACTCACAACATGTTCTTCCTGAAAACCCCATAGTGGTAGAGTAGCACTCCAAGCTTCTTATTACACACGCACACGCACACGCACACGCACACGCACACACGAACACGATTTATATACCGCCTTTCTTGTTCATTGGATTTCTCCTCCGACTGGTGTACATGGGCAGGCTGTCCTAACCCCCCTTGGGTTTCTTTTACAATATATAAATGTCCAGTCTTTCATGAACAACTACATCCCGGGTGGTAGCCTTTTGCAGTCTGGCCTTTCTGCTGGCCGGCGCCTCCCACACTCGACCGACGCAGCTGGGAGCTCTTATCTCTCCTAACAGAGGCTTTTCACAGCTTTTTGTCGGCGGTGTGTCTCGAACTTGCCATTTGCCGATCTGCGGGCTTTGCAAATCGGCAGCTCTACCAACTGAGCCAGACCCCTCTGCCCCTCTGATATAACGTTGGAAATTCCTGGAAGCCTTGTTAAAATATCTAGGATTGCTTTCAGTCATCAATATCCTGGAGATTGATGCTGATTCCTGGCAACACCATTCTGAAGGGGTTGAAATCCCATGTTGTTGTTGTTCAGTCGTTAAGTCGTGTCCGACCCTTCGTGATCCCATGAACCATATCCCGCCAGGCCTTCCTGTCCTCCACTATCTTCCTGAGTTCGCTCATTTTCATGTTCGTTGCATCGGTGATGCTGTCTAACCATCTCATCCTTTGCCTTCCCCTTCTCCTTTTGCCTTCAATTTTTCCCAGCATCAGAGTCTTCTCCAGAGAGTCCTCTCTTCGCATTAGGTGGCCAAAATATTTGAGCTTCAGCCTCAGTACCTGTTCTTCCAGGGAACAGTCAGGGTTGATTTCATTTAGGATTGACTGATTTGATCTCCTAGCAGTCCAAGGGACTCTCAGGAGTCTTCTCCAGCACCACGGTTCAAAAGAATCTATTCTTCGGCGCTCAGCCTTCCTTATGGTCCAACTCTCGCAACCATACATTGCTACTGGGAACACCATCGCCCTGACTATACAAACTTTTGTTGGCATGGTGATATCTCTGCTTTTTATTATGCTGTCTAAGTTTGCCATAGCTTTCCTTCCAAGGAGTAAGTGTCTTTTAATTTCATGGCTGCTGTCTCCGTCTGCAGTGATCTTGGAGCCCAAAAAAGTAAAATCTGTTACTGCTTCCATTTCTGCCCCTTCTATTTGCCAGGAATTGATGGGACCAGATGCCATGATCTTAGTTTTATTAATGTTGAGTTTCAAGCCAACTTTTGCACTCTCCTATTTCACCCTCATCAAGAGGCTCTTTAGTTCTTCTTCACTTTCTGCCATTAGGGTGGTATCGTCTGCATATCTGAGGTTGTTGATATTTCTCCAGGCAATCTTGATTCCGGCTTGCGATTCATTTAGCCCTGCATTTCTCATAATGTACTCTGCATATAAGTTAAATAGGCAGGGTGACAATATACAGCCTTGCCGTACTCCCTTCCCAATTTTGAACCAGTCGGTTGTTCCATGGCCGGTCCGAACTGTTGCGTCTTGACCCGCATACAGGTTTCTCAGGAGACAGGTAAGGTGGCCTGGTACCCCCATCTCTTTAAGAATTTGCCACAGTTTGTTGTGATCCACACAATCAAAGGCTTTTGCGTAGTCAATGAAGCAGAAGTAGGTGGTTTTTTGGAACTCTCGGGCTTTCTCCATGATCCAGCGCATGTTGGCAATTTCATCTCTAGTTCCTCTGCCTCTTCGAAACCCAGCTTGTACTTCCGGTAGTTCTCGGTCCACGTACTGCTGAAGCCTAGCTTGTAGGATTTTGAGCATAACCTTGCTAGCATGTGCAATTAGTTCAATTGTACGGTAGTTTGAGCACTCTTTGGCATTGCCCTTCTTTGGAATTGGAACGTAAACTGACCTTTTCCAATCCTTTGGCCACTGCTGAGTTTTCCAAATTTGTTGGCATATTGAGTGCAGCACTTTCACAGCATCATCATTTAGGATTTTAAGTAGCTCAGCTGGGATATTATCATATCCACTAGCTTTGTTGTTAGTGATGCTACCTAAGGCCCACTTGACTTCACTCTCTAGGATGTCCGGCTCTGGGTCAGTGACCACACCAGCATTAAGTGTGGAACATTAAGATCTTTCTTGTATAGTTCTTCTGTGTATTCTTCCTATCTCTTCTTAATCTCTTCTGCTTCTGTTAGGTCTCTGCCTTTTTTGTCCTTTATCATGCCCATCTTTGCACAAAACGTTCCCTTGATATCTCCAATTTTCTTGAAGAGATCTCTAGTCCTCCCCATTCTGTTGTTTTCCTCGATTTCCTTGCATTGTTCATTTAAGAAGGCCTTCTTATCTCTCCTTGCTATTCTCTGGAAATCTGCATTCAGTTGTTTATATCTTTCCCTTTCACCTTTGCTTTTTGCATTCCTTCTTTCCACAGCTATTTGTAAAGCCTCATCTGACAGCCACTTTGCTTTCTTGCATTTCTTTTTCTTTGGGATGGTTTTAGTTGCTGTCTCCTGTACAATGTTACGAACTTCCGTCCATAGTTCTTCAGGCACTCTGTCTACCAGGTCTAATGCCCTAAATCTATTCTTCACCTCCACTGTATACTCATAAGGGATATGGTTTAGGTCATATCTGACTGGTCTAGTGGTGTTCCCTACATTCTTCAGTTTAAACCTGAATTTTGCAATAAGAAGCTCATGATCTGAGCCACAGTCAGCTCCAGGTCTTGTTTTTACTGACTGTATAGAGCTTCTCCATCTTTGGCTGCAAAGCACATAATCTATCTGGTTTCGGTATTGACCATCTGGTGATGTCCATGTGTAGAGTCGCCTCTTGTGTTGTTGGAAAAGAGTGTTTGCTATGACCAGCGTGTTCTCTTGACAGAACTGCGTTAGCCTTTGCCCTGCTTCATTTTGCGCTCCAAGGCCAAACTTGCCTGTTATTCCGTTTATTTCTTGATTTCCTACTTTAGCATTCCAGTCTCCTATGATGTAAAGGACATCTTTTTTGGGTGCTAGTTCTAGAAGGTGTTGTAGGTCTTCATAGAACCGGTCAACTTCATCTTCTTCGGCATCAGTGGTTGGGGCATACACTTGGATTACTGTAATGTTGAATGGTTTACCTTAGATTCGAACTGAAATCATTCTGTCGTTTTTGAGGTTGCACCCCAGTACTGCCTTTCCCACTCTTTTATTGACTATGAGGGCTACTCCATTTCTTCTAAGGGATTCATGCCCACAGTAGTAGATATGGTCACCTGACTTAAATTCGCCCATGCCCGTCCATTTTAGTTCGCTGATTCCCAAGATGTCAATGTTCAATCTTATCATCTCATTTTTGACCACATCCAGCTTGCCTTGATTCATAGACCTCACATTCCATGTCCCTAAGCAGTATTGCTCCTTGCAGCATTGGATTTTCCTTTCAACCTCAGACACATCCACAGTTGGACGTCCTATTGGCTTTGGCCCAACCGCTTCACTCTTTCTGGGTCTACTTGGAATAGTCCTCCGCTCTTCCTCAGTAGCATATTGGACACCTTCCGACCTGAGGGGCTCATCTTCCGGCGTCATATCTTTTAGCCTTTTGGTACTGTTCATGGGATTTTCTTGGCAAGGTTACTGGAGTGGGTTGCCATTTCCTTCTCCAGTGGATCACTTTTAGTCAGAACTCTCTGCTACGACCTGTCTGTCTTGGGTGTCCCTGCACGGCATAGCTCATGGCTTCATTGAGTTACGCAAGCCCCTTCGCCACGACAAGGCAATGATCCATGAAGGAGAAATCCCATACGTGACAGAAAAGTGTGAAAGACACAAAGTGCAATTCAGTTGTGCTCACTGCCCTCCTCTTACCTTCTTGTCACATCTGAAAGAGCTCTTAGATACAGAAGGTTACAGTGCTTTGGAAACCAGATATGCAAAGTCCCATATCTCTATGGAAGAAGGCCCGGCCTAACGCTCTCAAGAGAGAAGAACTATTTGCTTTACGCCAATACTAGAAAATGAATTGCTGGCCATGGTACAACCGGCATGCTTAGGGTGCATGCCGGTTGTTTGCATTAAGATGTTTGCACTCAATCATTTGAGACCAAAAGGAATGAAGCAATCCTTCCAACGTGGGCTGTGTGGACAAAAATAGGAAATCCAAGGCACTGAAGAATAACGGATCTCTTCATCAGGAGATATTCAGTTCAAAAGCCACTCGCATTCAAAATTCAAAACTGTGCGGATCACACAGTCTATGATGCCACACAGGGCAACAACCATTTAGCCATTCTAATGGGGGGTGGGGAAGGAATTTGGAGGAGAAAGGACTTCTACTGGCCTTAGCAACAAGATGCAGGTTACCTGGGAAACTGAGGTGAATGCCCAAGATGCAACTGTGCAAGCCACAACTAATTGCTCTGCTGCCATGTATGACAATTGACAGGACAAGGATGCCAAAAGGTTAAGGCCTTAAGACGTATTAGCAAGCCTCAAAGTAAACTCTGCCTTAGCCCAGATGCCTTGTGTTCTGTGTTGTAGCATTTGCAACCACACATTTTTAAAACCAGCGGGGAACCAAACAAAAAGCAATGCTATTTTTACACAAAAGAACAGTGTTCACACAGCAGGGGAAAAAATTCCTTAAACATGCTGAAGGTGCAAGAAACAATTATTAGACAGGTGGTAAAAGGAAGTTTCCCTTTGTTCGTCAAAGTGTGCTGCTGTTGCTAAACTGCTTCATCATATCTGATACTGAAGAGGGGGGGGATCTCTTTTGAAAAGGCACATGACAAGAATGAGCTCCATAACATCTAAAGGATGGAAAGAGCAATGAATAATGAGGAACTATTTGGTTGTTCCTCAAATCAAAGAGAAATTTGAAAGTATTAATAAAATAGGAGGCACAGTCGGAAGCTAAACCTTTATTAATAATAACAGGATGACAGATTAATTTAGAACACATTTCCTTTTCATTTGAAAATGTTGTGAAGGATAACCTTTTAAGAGGAAGGGTGATCTTGGCTCAACTTTTATATCCTTTTTAATGTGATTTTATGCTTTTAGGCTTATTATACAATGAATGCACACACCTACCCTTCCTTGAATTGTAGGTACAAGAGATTAGGAGCACATCTGACTTCTGCAAAGCAAGAACACATCTTAGAGCTATTGGTTGCCTGCCACTGAGTATTACCTGCAAATTTTGTTCCTTCTGTTGCTCTGAGCCTGATGTTGGTGGAGTATATGGAGTGAATCTGTACAGGGCAGTGGTCTCCGTTCAGTTGAAGATCCTGATCATGATTCATCACACAATATGATGGCACAATCTTATACCTTAGGAGTGCCAGCACTGGGCCTCGGTGCCAGCGCCGAGTATCACAAACGAGCCATAAAGCACGTTTGTGACTACTTAAGTGGAGTTGTCACCAGCAGCAAGGCCTACGCTGCCTCCCTGCCAGCCACTGCTGGACCCTGTAATGTGGAGCAGGTAAGTGCTGCTCCAAAAGATGCAGAGCCTGGGAGAGCATGGGGAGGATAACGGGCAGTGGCGTCCCTAGCCCTAAACCTATAGGGAGCCCATCCTGGAATTGGCACCCCCTCCTAACTCCCTGGTGCTGCCAAAGGCGCCGCCGCAATTTGGGATAGGGGCGCCAATTCTGCTATTTTTTTATTTATTTCCCCCCCGGGCGCCCACCGCTTTTACTTACCTTGACTCCAGCGGACCGGCGCCTCTGCTCTCGCCCGAGTCCGAGTCGGGCGACTCAGAAGAGGAAGTCACTGACTTCCTCTTCCGAGTCGCCCGAACTCGGACTTGGGGCCTGAGTCCTCTTCTGAGTCAGCCGACTCGGACTCGGGGCACCAGGGCCCCCTATGTAATGACACCGCTGATAACGGGGCATAATGGGGAGGGGGTGGATTGGGCCTGGGAGGGGGGAGAGATTGGAGGAGAAGGCTTTCATCTTATCCTATCCTCCCTCCCGGGACTGGAAACCCTACACAGGGTTTTTCGGGCCTTCGCTAGTGACTTAGCTAATACAGATCCAAGTAGCCCCATTGAGCAGGCTGGAGCTCGACATGGGGTAAGAGGACAAATGTAATGATGGGGCAGGGAGGAGGGCAGACCACCCCCAGGAGAGGGCAAGTTCTGCGGCAGCACATGCCAAATCCTGACCACCTTCCCGGGCGTGATCAGCCTTCATGGATCAACTCAGACTTGTGCCAGTGATTGAGCTGGTGCAGGTCTGAGCTAACCCATAGTGACTGCTGTAGTGGTAAGGGGACAAATGTTCCATTACCCCAAGGAGACCTCCAGCATTTGAAGATCCCCTGCAGGATGCAGCGGAAGCTGCGCCAGTGCTGCTGAATCACCACACAGGGATGTAGTTAGGATTGGGCTGTTAGTTTTTAAGTGGAAAACCAAAATAGAAATCTTATATATCTTAAAGATTTCTATTTTGGTTTTCCTCTTAAAAACTATATGTCACAGTAAAAATGCAAAATCTGTCAGAACTAGTTTCAACTAGTAAAAATGTGATGCTCCCGAGCGTCTTGGTAGTTTCCAGTTCCAACGAGCCCAAATGCAAAGCTCCAGAGCGTCTTCAGAGATTCTCATTCTGACTAGTAAGAACTAGAAAGCGCTGTATCAAAACACCCAGTACTTTTCCATTCTGACTACAGGTAGTTAGACCTAGAATCTCTGAAGATGCTCTGGAGCTTTGGTTTCTGACTGGTTAGGTTAGAACGTGAATCTCCAAAGACACTTGGGACTTTTGTGTTTTGTGTTTGTGTGGGACTTTTGGGACTAAACTGGAATGAGTGGTGACAGATTTGGGTTTTTTACAATAACTGGTGTGTGTGTGTGTGTGTGTGTGTGTGTGTGTGTGTGTGTGTGTGTGTGTGTGTATGTATGTGTTTGTGTGCGCGCGCGCACGAGCGTAGTAATAATGAGAATAATAAAGCCAGGTGTGGGGGAGGATACTATGCAACAACTAACAGTAGAAAATTAAAATAAGATGTTCCTGCATTGACAACAGCTAATGGGGGTACTTCCTGAAATAGGATTTGAGAATTTAATATTATGATATTTTGATAATCTCTTGATGAGACTCTCTTGATGAGAGTGAAAGAGGAGAGTGCAAAAGTTGGCTTGAAACTCAACATTAATAAAACTAAGATCACGGCATCTGGTCCCATCAATTCCTGGCAAATAGAAGGGGCAGAAATGGAAGCAGTAACAGATTTTACTTTTTTGGGCTCCAAGATCACTGCAGACGGAGACAGCAGCCATGAAATTAAAAGACGTTTACTCCTTGGAAGGAAAGTTATGGCAAATTTATATAGCATAATAAAAAGCAGAGATATCACCATGCCAACAAAAGTTCGCGTAGTCAGGGCGATGGTGTTCCCAGTAGCAATGTATGGTTGCGAGAGTTGGACCATAAGGAAGGCTGAGCGCCGAAGAATAGATGCTTTCGAGCTGTGGTGCTGGAGAAGACTCCTGAGAGTCCCTTGGACTGCTAGGAGATCAAATCAGTCAATCCTAAATGAAATCAACCCTGACTGTTCCCTGGAAGAACAGGTACTGAGGCTGAAGCTCAAATATTTTGGCCACCTAATGCGAAGAGAGGACTCTCTGGAGAAGACTCTGATGCTGGGAAAGACTGAAGGCAAAAGGAGAAGGGGAACATGAAAATGAGCAAACTCAGGAAGATAGTGGAGGACAGGAAGGCCTGGCGGGATGTGGTTCATGGGATCATGAAGGGTCGGACACGACTTAACGACTGAACAACAACAATCCTCAAATAGCCGAGTGCTTTGTGACAGGTGAGTCCTAAGCTAGAATCTGACACCAGGAAGGGTCAGCCTTAGGAGCTGTGGGGCCCAATTGGAAACATTTTTGCGGGGCCCCAGGTAGCCCCACCTCAGAAGTCAGGGGAACATGGAGCAGGGCCTCTATGTGCTCAGGCAAATTGATATTGGAAGAGGCAGTCTTTCAAGTACCCTGTCTAGGCCAAGCCTGTTGAAGACTTTAAAGGGCAGTACCAGCATTACACATTCAGCTCAGAAAACAATCTGGAAGCCAACAAAGTTGGTAAAGCACTGGAATAACATGTCCCTTGCAACAGATTTTTGTAGCTGCATTTGGGGTCATGTTTCCAGTGGCAACTTTTCAAAGGCAGCTTCACATCCAGAACGTTGCAATAGTCCAACCAGGATGTCCTATGCATGTCTACTCAGAAATAAGCCCCACTGAGTTCAACGGGACTTGCTGTATACTGTATAGCAGGGGTGGGGAACCTATTTGCAGTGGGGGGCCATTTTCCCATAGGGAAAATTTGCTGCGGGCCGGCTGTCACGCCGGCCATTTCCCCCCCCCCGCAAATTTACCATCCACCCACCCACCGCTCTCTCTTTCTCTCTCTCCCCCCTCCCTCCCACCCACCGCTCTCTCTCTCTCCCACCCACCTCTCTCTCTCTCCCCTCCCTCCCACCCACCGCTCTCTCTCTCCCCCCTCCCACCCACCTCTCTCTCTCTCCCCCATCCCTCCCACCCACCGCTCTCTCTCTCTCTCCCCCCTCCCACCCACCGCTCTCTCTCTCCCCCCTCCCTCCCACCCACCGCTCTCTCTCTCCCCTCCCCCCCACCCACCCACCGACCCACCCACCGCTCTCTCTCCCTCCCTCCCACCGACCGCTCGTTCGTTCTCCCTCCCTCCCTCCCTCCCTCCCTCTCCTTACCTCGGCTCCAGGACGGGGCCGCTGCCGCTTTCGCGCGCTTCCTGGGTTTAAAAGCGGCCTTTGCACAGTGCCGCTGAAGCTGAGATTGCCCTGCAATCTCAGCTTCAGCGGCGCTGTGCAAAGGCCGCTTTTAAACCCAGGAAGCGCGCGAAAGCGGCGGCGGCGGCGCCTCCGGAGCCTCCAGTCTGGTCCCGTGCGGGCCGGATTGGTCCGGTCCCGCGCGGGCCGGGCCGGATCGTCCCGCACGGGCCGGATCAGGCCCGTGGGCCGGAGGTTCCCCACGCCTGCTGTATAGGATTGCAGCCCAAGGCAGGTATTCCCCACTTCCCTTGTGTCATCACTACCATAGCACCCACTTCTGGACACCCATCCTGCCTTCTTAAAGCCAGAAGTGAAGGGCAGGATAGCTCTGTAATGCTGCTTCCTACAAAAAAGCACCATAGCTTTATCATCTTATTTCTTATGGTTTGTGAGAATGCTACTGTACCAGAGTAGGATCTTTTCCACTTACTCTGCCACAATGTGGTATAGTAACTGCTGCTTGAAAAGAAGATCTGATGTTTCAGATCTTGACCAGGGCTGTAGCAATCCTCTCTTAGGAGCAAATGTTATTGTGACCTCATCTGAAGATTGCTGGTATTTAAATGGCAATTTAAAACATTTCATTTAGTCTGCCAGCTTTAGAGGCAATTACTAAAAAATAAATTGGGAGATAATACTGCCCTCCTATTCCAGGCTATTGTGAGGATTATTGAAAATATGTAGCAAATTAATAACGAATACTTTCAGAGTGGTGGAGGTCTGTAAAAGGGCCTGCCCATCATAAGTTCATAACTGATGAAAAAAATTAAACGTGAGAATCCAAAGAGGCTTATCCTGTAATAAAATCAAAAGTAATCCCTGAATTAGGGGGACATGAAGCAACACCCCTTTCTCCTTTAACAGAAACACACACTTGTGAGCCAAAGTACCTTCTTTCTTGTTGCCTTCACTATCCCCCCCTCTTAGTTCTGAGAAAAGCCTGAATAGGAGCCAATATGCTAATTTCCCCAAAGCAGTTGTAATTTCCAGAGCACCCCCAGAGTTATCAAGAGACTATGCAACTCAAAAGCAGGCATTTGGTATCAAATTAGAGCATTTACAATTCAGCTGCAAAAAAATAAATAAAAATAAAGAAGCAGCTCCTGTTCCTTTAAAAGCTTTATGGAAACAATCTCTCTCTCTCTCTCTCTCTCTCTCTGTGTAAACTTACTTGCAGAATACTGACCAATACAAAAAGTGAGTCTTTCTTTCTAAAGTGAATTTCTTTCTAAATTCAGTTGCCTTCAGATCTTTACTCCCAGACTGCTTGAGTCAGCATTTTTATAAATGCAGCACCTCTTTCTCAGCACTATTTTCTCCCCTGAGTGACCAACTAGTGTGCCGCCTTCACCCCATTTCTGCTTCCGACTGGGCGGCAGCGACGGGCAGCACAATCCTGTGTAACGTTAAGCGGCCAGCTGCCTAAAGGGCCGGATGCTAAGCCTTTTCCGGGCT
This sequence comes from Plestiodon gilberti rubricaudatus, assembly GCA_026170595.1. Taxonomy (NCBI): domain Eukaryota; kingdom Metazoa; phylum Chordata; class Lepidosauria; order Squamata; family Scincidae; genus Plestiodon; species Plestiodon gilberti. Next base: position 249,037,547 of record JANXHW010000001.1, on the reverse strand, counting down.
GTGCTGGCACTGATGTTGTGCTGCAAGCCTTGAGCCCAGTGTTGTTGGTGCCTGGGCATGCTCTGAAGGAAGCTTGCTGAAGCTAGTAGGCCTGGTCTGGTTGGAGAGGCGAGACAGTGCCTGGGCCACTTACGTATGTTCCATGAAAGAAGTTGCCATATAAACAACATTAAACAGGTAAATGCTTTGATGCCCCTGTGCTCCAGAGGACAATATCATGTTCTTCATAGCTATCTGTGAAGCCCAGATACAGTTTATGTGGGCACAGAGTCATTTTTATGATCTAAATATAACCAGACATCAATAATTTTATCAAGGCAGCCGATGATTAATCAGTCACAGGTTTTGTCAGAGCCATTGACCAAATATCAATAGAAAATGCAAGGCTAGCTTGTATATATAATATTGGGATAAGCCTCTATTTGGGAGGTTATCTAGGAGATTCTTAGCAGAGTTTGTTCCCTCTTACACCCAGGCAGACTGCTATTAGCTAAATAAACACACGAGGCATAGGCTGATTTAAGTTGCAAAAGAAGAAGTTTACTCACGGTTTCAGTTCACATATACAGCATCTGATTTAGATCAGAGGTTATTCTAACTTAAAGGATGAAGCGCCCCTCATTGCTGGCGCCTCCTGCATGGTAGTGTGCTAGAAGATGGCCGCTGGGCATCAGAGCCCACATGGCATACAACCTTCCTGCTTGGAGTCAGGATAGTAAGAGAATGAGAAAGAGCATAAAGAAGGAGGAAATAGGTCAGGGGCCACACCCCTTCCTTTAGACACAGAGAGGTCAAAGTAAAGGAGGTCTCTCAGGTGACCAGCCTATACACTCCCCCCCCCCAGTGTCCAAACAGCCGAAAACTGCCCATTTCCAACATATAATATCAGCAAACTTGGGGAGTTAGTAAGCAAAGTCCAGTGGAGAGATAAGCAAAATGAGAAAGAAAAAAAAGACTTCAGGGAAACTGACAGCTTTGGAAAGAAGTCATTCTGGAAGCAGATGATGAACCTTATAAAGTGAGAATGGAAAGAGTTATGGAAGACTTCAATATTCATGGGAAAATCTTCATGACATGAAAAGGACGAAAGATCTAGAACAGGGGTTCCCAACCTGTGGTACTAGTAGCACCAGTGGTACTTCGGCTGACTCCTGGTGGTACTCGGACTGCTGGACCACTGGAACCCCACTCCGCAATGCTTTTGGTGGTGAGGTTTTGCTCCCAAGAAGCTCCTGCCTTCGGCCAAGTCTGTCAGGAACGCTGAGAAGGGCCCTCCCAGGTGCCCAGAGCCTCCTCCCTGTGTTTTCTGGCCTCTGAAAACCTGGAAGTAACCGGTGATGATGTCATCGCCAGTCACTACCGGTGGTACTCGGAAGGAGAGTGGCGCCGGAGGTGAAACTCGGCCAGGAAGGGGTTGGGGACCCCTGATCTAGAAGAAGCCTGAGGAAACCTGAATGTGTTACTAATTGTTAGCATACAGGAATGGCAAAGGTATTCTTAGGAGTCAGAAATGAAAAGATACAAGAAGAGGGAGATCTCTCAAGGGTTGTATAAACAAGAACTCATGAGATTTGAAACATGCCATCCTAAGAGAAAGAACAAAAATGAGCTCTAGTTCAGGTGCTGACTGGGTAGTGACAGACTCTATACGCTGAAGAAGCAGGGAGCCTCCTTCCTCCACTGCATACTAAAAGCAAAGCATGATGGGAGCATTCCACATGGAGGCCCATATGCAGCTGCCTGATTTGCACGTTTTCCTTCTCAAGAAAGAGAATGAAGATCATTAGCCTGTCATGCATATGAACATCCATGTTGAGGACACTCAGAGTATATTATGTGTACTGATATGATGGGCACAGTGCTTTCAGGTCTTACCACCTACACAAGAGTAGGCTTACCAGATCTCCAACCAGGACAGAGTGCTAGACCTTTAGGAGAAGGAATGTGGGCAGGTGTAGCTTGTTAAACCTTAGAGCACAATCCTAGGCATGTCTGTTCAGAAGCAAGCCCCATTGTGTTTACACCCCATTGCACCTACTCCTTAAGGTCTAGCGCTCTGTCCCAGTTGGAGATCTGGTAAGCCTACCAAGAGAAATAGAGAGAGTAGTGCAAAGAAAGAGAAAGTGAGGATGTCAGAGGAACATATCAACGATAAAAACAAGGTGGAAGGAAGAAATCACCAGAACCCAGGTTCCCTAACCTTGATTGCTATAGACCACAGGGCCTTTTTAGATGTAAGATACAAGGAGTCAAACCAGAAACTGGGGTTCAATAGTAGTGCAAATTCCCCTCTTAACCCCCCTCTCAGAGGCCCTGTTACTCCCGTGTAAGTGTTCACAGGATGGCAGCCAAGTATCCCAAAGAAAATAGTTGGAGAACTCTCAGGAATCCTGGCAGCTGTATTTCAGAAAGAAAAAAAGTTGAAAGGGATATGAGTGATCCCCAAAGACGACAAACAGCAAAAAGGAATAATGAAACAAGGTGGTCATGGAGGTTGTGGCATCTCTTTCTTTGGATGTTTTCAAGAATTGAGCTAGTTTAGCAGGCATCTGCTAGGGGAGGTGACCTGATGTAACCTTTCCCATACAGAATGTATGAGTTTATCTTACCACTTCAGAATGCAAGAAAAATATCAATCACTTCAACTCCAGCTTTTTTTTCCAGTTTCCAATAGCAAAATTTTAACTCGCTCTGCCTTCTCTAAGGCATATATAATAGAATGTTTTATTGCTTTATCTATCAAATATTTTAAAAGCATGTGTACAACATTTGATTGATTTATCTATTAAACTTTAAAAAGTGCCATCAAACATTTATTTCATGTGCACACAGATTTTATATTCCAAATTAGTACTGCAAACTTCCAACCAATTCTTTATTTTTGAATGATTTATTTGTGTTGGGTTACACCAATACAAAGGGGCCAAACAGTATTAACCAAATATAAAGCAAATATCCATACCAATCATAGAAAATTGAGAAATTAAAACACTGACAAAGACCAAATTGAAAGTATACATGTGTCACCTTCAATATCAAATGGTAAGGAATATTCAGTAAACAGGTCCAAGAGAAAAGGTTGTTACTTGGCTTTGAACCTGTCCAGGAGATCCGGTACTTGCCAGTGGCCCCAGAGCTCCCACGATGTCGGCGGATCCTAGGTGAGCATTTTCAGTCTCGACCAATAATTGAAGACCTGCTTTACCAAAGAGATGATTGTAAGAGACTCCCTCTGGGAAACTATATCAGGGTCCCTTTTGTTGTCTTCTTACACTCTTTTCCCTGCTTGTAGGTGTACCACCCACCCCAAAGAGGAGATCCAGCATGAGCCGGTGATGGTGAGTTGGTAGTGGGGGTGTAATGGGGTGGGGGGAGGATGGAACGTGGGAGGCATGTCGGGAAGTAGGAGGTGGTGGCACCCAGTGCGGGCGACTTGCCCTGGATGCTATCCCCTTCCTAGCCTCCCAACACGCCCCCTTCGCTCCTCGGACATGCACCAACTAAAGAGCTGGTGCAGGTTCAAGGAGACCTATTGGAGAAGGAGCTGGTGGTGAGTTGGTGGTGGGGGTGTAATGGGGTGGAGGAGGATGGAACGTGGGAGGCATGTCGGGAAGCAGGAGGTGGTAGCACCCAGTGCGGGCGACTTGCCCTGGATGCTATCCCCTTCCTAGCCTCCTAACACGCCCCCTTCGCTCTTCGGACATACACCAACTAAAGAGCTGGTGCAGGTTCAAGGAGACCCATTGGAGAGGGAGCTTACGGAGAGGTAAGGGACAATGTGTTTCCCTTACTTCTCCCAAGCCACCCAATCTGCCTCCCCGCCCCACCATAGCATGCAGTGCAGTCCATTTTGGCATGGCTGCATGCTATGGTGGGGGAAAGGATTGGGCTGCTAGTTTCTTAAAAACGTGAAGAGAATTATGATCATAATTATTTAAGTGTTGAAAATTCTGCAAAGTCTAGACAATGAATAAAACAGGCAGGCTTTCCAGAAGGACTCACAGTCTTAACAGCCACAACACTGAATTATGAATTCAGCTTCTTCGGTATACGTTTTTGGAGGCAATATTGTTTGCACTGACACTTAAACATATTACCTGGATTTATTCTGAAGAATGCATATCATTCATCAACAAGATCACTATGAATACATCAGCAGCACTCAAGCTCCTTTTTGTACAGTATCATTTTTACATTTCGGCAAACTATTGCCATGAATTGAATGTTAGATTGCATGAAATTACAAAGATTTTGCACCCTTTACCATTTGAAGTTCACTACAACATGGGCAGCCCAATCCTACCCAACTCCCTGCGTGGCGATGCAGCTGCACTGCATCCCGCTGGGGAGTTTGGGGCTCAGAAGGCCTCCTCAAGGTAAGGGAATATTCGTTCCCTTGCCCCTAGGTAAGTGCTCACTGCCCTGCTGGTCTATGTGAACCTGCACCGGCTATATAGCTATAAACAAGTCCAAGTGGACCTCGTAAGGTGGGTCGAGGCTGTGAAGGGAGATAGGATATCGGCAGCACCATTGCTGCTGATACCCCCCTTCCTGGCCTCAGTCTACCCTTCCTCCTGCCCTGGTCTTTCAGTTCCTCTCCCTCCCTGCCTGATTCTGCTACCTCCACTTCCCTCCTGCCCCTCACACTGAGTTAGTGAAAGCATAAGCACTCACGAACTGCATTCTTTCCAGACCCATGCCAGCTATGAAGCTGGAGTAAGTCCAAAGAGAGAAAGGGGGTAAGGCAGCCTAGTAAGGGGGGGGGGTAACACCCCACTCAAGTCATTGCTGCTGGGATCCACCCCCTCCCTCCCCCAAACCACCACTGCCCTCCCCACCCCAAAACTCCCCCAAACCTCCCCTTTCCCATCCATGATATACCCCTGCTGCTAACATTGGAGTTGGCTCAGCCCAGGCTCTATGGCAGTGGGTGCACAGAGCTGTCCACGCTTTGCATCAGTGGCTTGAATGGCCCAGCAGCAGCAGGATGTTCATGCCATCACTGGGCCATTTATGACAGCAAAACTGAAGTTCCATTGTCGTAGAAGGCCCATTGGATTGGGCCCTAAGTTATTTACAGCCCAATCCTAATAGAGCCTTATGCTGCTGGAACTAGCATTCTGGCAGCATAAGGCCACTGATGGCTGTCGCAAAGCAAACGTGCCTTTCTGTTAGGCCTAGCAACCACTGCAAGTGGTGGGTGGCTGGGTCCACACACCAGCAGGTCGTCCATGTCCCCCAGTGCTGGTAAGTCAGCATGTTGGGAGTGAGGGAGGTGGGGAGGGGGAGGAATGGGGCAGAGATCGGGGCAGGGAGGAGGGCAGATCAAGGCCAGGAAGGGGGGCAGTGTCACTAGCAGCAGTGTTGGCGACATCCTCTACCCCTTTCTGGCCTTAATTCACCTTTCTGGCTCTGAGTAGACCCATTCAGGCAGCAAGTGCTTACTGTTGCTCCCTTACCCAGAGGAGACCTTCGTGGCCTGAAACTCCCCCTGCAGGATACAGCACATGTCTCATTGGTGCAGCTGCATCACCATGCAGAGAGTTCCATAGCATTGGGCTGCCCATCATGTATCTAGACAAGAAAACTTTCTCTTTCTCAAAGCCACATTAAACAGAGTCAAATTTCCAATGCAACAAAGATGGGCAATGATAATATACATCTTGTTACATTACAACCCAATGCAACAGGGGGAAATGATGTTCAATGCAGACATCAGAACTGCAGTACTCACATCTGCAACTTCTCCATTCACTTTAACTGAGAAGATAGATCTTTAACTGAGAAGATAGATCTATGGGCATGCTCCCCTTCATTACCATTAATGGATAAGTAAGCCCGGCAAGATATATATGTGTGCATCAGGTGTTATTTCAGCCCTCCCAGGAATTAAAAAGCAATATATATTCCCTTTCTAAAACTAAGAAGCAGACAATTTGTTGTCTTTACTGATATGACACTGGCAGATTAGACAATTCGTGTTTCTGATTGTGTGCATCTGCGTAGTAATCACAGTGTTCAGAATGACTGTTTGAACAAATTCAATCATTCTATTCGGGTAATTTTTTCTGAGAAATATTTCATTTCTTGTCATTTGATTTGCTCAGACAATGTGTCATTGGACTGAAATGACTAAACTGTCCCTTTTGAAAGAAACTGTTGAATGATCGAAGTAGCAGAAAACGCAAGGCCCCGGAAATAATCAATTTAAGCGGTGAAATTATGATTGGCATTTTAAACCTCAGCATGCCTGACAATCAACTTTCTAGCATTCTTTTGCAGCAAATTCTGTCATTTTGTCTACCTTATTGGAACCATGCTTCTTGTGATGTTCTTTTTAGTTTTATTCCCCTTTCTTTTGAAAGGCTGAACTCACAACTTGGTCACTTTTTGTCTTTTTTTCCTATCTTAATAAAATACATCACCACCAGTCATCAGATACAAATTCCTCTGCCCCCAAACTGATTTATTTAAAAATAATTGCTAGTGGTCCTGCTATTTCATATGCCAGCTTATTAATGGCTATTATGTATAGTTACATTACAAGAGCAATGCCAGATCACTCCAAACGGCCATATAATGCAACATCTTGCTTCCCACAGTGGTCAACCATTTCTGGAAGCCCACAAGCAGAGCTTAAATGGCAATAGCTGTCTGTCTCTGTTGCTCCCTGGCAACTGACATCCCGTGGCATACTGTCTCTAAAGCTGGAGGGTGGCGAATAGTCATTGAAAAACTTATCCTCACTTAGTTGTCTATACCAGGGGTTCTCAACCAATGATACTAGTACCACCAGTGGTACTTCGGTCAAAAGCTGGTGGTACTCGGACTGCCGGAACCCCGCTCCAATGCAATGCTTTCAGCAACATGTTTTTGCTCCCGAGAGGCTTCTGCCTTTGGCCAAGCCTCTCAGGAATGCCAAGAAGGGCCCTCCCACCCGCCAAGTGCCTCCTACCTGCATTTTCTGGCCTCTGAACACTTGGAAATAACTGGTGATGATGTCACCATCAGTCACTTCCAGTGGTACGCAGCAGGAGAGTGGCGCCGGAGGTGGTACTCTCCCGGGAAGGGGTTGAGAACCCTTAGTCTATACTGCTACATTATGCACACATTTATTGCCTTTGTTTTTACAAGACAAACTCAAGGCAGTTCACAGCCACAAACCTAGTTAAAAAACGGCAGTTCAAAAACCAACAGTAAGAAAGTGCCTCAGTACATCAGCACAACGTTTGCATGCCCCAGCAACAAAGATATGATGTTGGTTCAAAGGCAGATGTCCAGCATCACTTACCACTCATCGTGGCTGAGCAACAGTTGCTATCTGGGCAGGAGGTCTGGCTCAGTTGGTAGAGCTGCAGCCTCATATGCCTGAAGATCAAGGTCGGCAGTTCGAGACTCCTGGAAGAATCCGTGTGCAGTCGAAGAGCTGTTGCCACTGACAAGCTGCAGAAGCCACTGTGTGTGAGAAAGAAAGCTGCAGCTGGAGCTCGGTGAGAGGGAGTTTCTTGTCAGTTGAAGCATGGGTGGCGAATGCCAGAGAGAGGCCAGATCATGTAAGGAAACCACCTGGAATGAAGCATTCTATAAAAGATTAGAACATTTATTTGTAAATGTTAAAAACACTTAGTTTAGAATTGCCTGCATGTGTAAACCGCCTTGAATTAAAGTCGGAGGAGAAATCCAATGACCAAGAAAAGGCAGTATATACATACTTCTGGTATTATTATTATTATTATTATTATTATTATTATTATTATTATTATTATTATTATGGTGGTGGTGGTGGTGGTGGTGGTGGTGGTGGTGGTGGTTATTGTTATCTGGCAAACTGGAAAGGAAGAAAACTGGACCTTCCCTCCACCACTTCTATTACCCTTCTGTGCTACCCTTCAAAGGATTCCAGATGAGTATGATAGGGCTAGAGCCAGAGGCGTCGCTCCGGTAGGTGCGGGGCTGTAAGTATCGCTGCGGTCATAGTCTCTTTACCGAGCGAGGAGGAGGCAGCCCCGCCCCCTCACTGTCGGAGCCAGTCCCCTGTGGAGAAAGCAGCAGGCAAGAGACCCTGCCTGCTGCTTTCTCCGTAGGGGACTGGCTCCGACAGTGAGGGGGCGGGGCTGCCTCCTCCTCGCTCGGTAAAGAGACTATGACCGCAGCGATACTTACAGCCCTGCCCCTACCGGAGCGACGCCTCTGGCTAGAGCAGCTCTGTCTCTTGGTTCCTCAGAGCAGGCAGCTGGGACACTATTCCTCAGGCCATAAAGGGAACTGAATCTTCCCAACTAAGGCACACATCTCAGAAGGCTACGCTCAAGTAATTGCATTTTAGATTTGATTGTGAATTTATCTTTTGAATTTTATGCTTTTAAAATTATTTTTTGTAGCTTTTATTTTTCGATCAATTTTATTGAGTATTGTAAGCTGCCTTGCACTTTTGGAAAGGTGAGATATAAATGTTAAATAAATAAAATCTGTATCAGCTGCACAATAAAGCTTCCATAGCAATGCCTTGTCTATGTTAATTCCCACTGATTACACAAATCTAAGAGCCCAAACCTAACTCCCACCATGTAACGCTATACAGCCACTATGTTGGAGCAGGGACAACCAGAAGGTCTGAGAGAGGTAAGTCAAAATATATTTTACTTACCTTTCCTTAGGTCACCTGGCCTCAGGGGATGTTGGGCTGGGAAAATGGGGATAGGATCCTGGCGTGCACTGCTGCTGCTGAGATCTACCCCCTCCCACCCCTGAACTTTCCCCTTCCCTCCCAACTCCTCATCCCAAACCTCCCGCAAATCCCCCATGATCTGCACCTGCAGGCACCTTACCTGCTCTGACACAGGTTGGGTTCATCTCTGGCAGTTGTGTGAAGTCTCCGATCATTTGTGCCGGCGGCTTTGATGTGCACGACAATGGCACAACATTTATGGCGCAGCTGTGGCACTTACAGTGACAAAACACAAGATCTGCTGTCTTAAATGCCCAATTAGTTCCAAACTGGGCCACTTCATGAATCCAGATCATCCTTGCTATGGCACAGAGCCCTTCCTGTTCAGTGCAAGTAGCTGAAGGACGGACACTTCCCCTTAACATTTGAGAAAAATCTGGTTGACTTTTGTTCTCTTTGAAAAAAACGGAATGAGTCATGTTCTTCTTCCAATAAGGCTTGTTGAATAAGTATTACAGGTCTGCTGTGAAGCAAGTAGTTTCAGAAAATGGCTAGAAAAATAAACGATTACATTTGCAAGATGTACTGTGATTTGTGCCAAAAGAACAGCTTGCTCTGAGAAGGCACTATTGCTGATGAGATTCAAAACTTTCAACAGTGAAGAACAGGTCTTGGATACATAGTCTCGTTTTACATAACCATTGATAAAGCATTTTCTTGGAGTAATAGTCATCTGTGTGGGTATAAGCCTCATTTTACATACACCCTAACACATTTTAGGATATTACACCATCTAGTTCAATTGCGGTGAAGCAGTGACAGTCTTTCTAACACAATGCTTGACATAGCACATGATTCCTGCCTAACAAAGTCACAGAAGCTATATGAGCTGCCATGGAGGCCATCCAGAAAGGAACACATCTTTCTTGGCCTATAGGTAGTGTTGGCTTCAGTGTTTATGGAATTCTTTAGTAACTACTAACAGAGGCGTTTCTATGGTAGGGGCGGTACCGTAAGTTGCACCCCGTCCTAGTCCCCGTTTACAAACCGGAACAAGGAGGCCCTGCCCCCTTGCCATCAGAGCCATTCTGCGTGGTGAAGGCGACGGGCAGGGAGTCTCCTGCCCATTGCCTTTGTCGCGCGGAATGGCTCCAACGGCGAGGGGGCGGGGCCTCCTCTTTCCTGTTTGTAAATGGGGACTAGGACGGGGCGCAACTTACGGTACTGCCTCTACCGTAGAAATGCCTCTGACTGCTAAGAAGAGCCCTGCTGGATCATTCCAAAGGTCCATCGCATTCAGCATCGCATTTTCCGCAATAGCCAAATCAGGTTCATATGGCAAGTCCAGAAGTGGGGCAGGTAGGCAAGTAGACCTATTCCACTGTTGCAAATGGCATTCGGCTGTATACTTCTTCTGAGATGAAGGTATCACATAGCCATGGCTAGTAGTCATTGATAACATTGTCTTCCACTACATTGTCTCATCCTCCTTTAAAGCTACCTAGCCTGGCCATCACCATATCTTGGGGCAGTGATGCTCATGCAGTGCCTGGTAGCCCAATCCTAAACATGCTTACTTAAAAGTAAATACCACTGAGTTCAATAGGACTTACTCTCTAGTAAGTATGCATAGGATTGTGGTTTTAGGCTGCAATCCTATACATTTTACTGGGGGAGGGGAAGTCCCACTGAACTCAGTGGAGCTTCTCTGTAGACATGCATAGGATCGCGCTGTCAGATATCTCCTTACCTCAAATTATTACATACACAATTATTTGTTTATTTTACTATATTTATATCCTGCTATTCTTTCATCATGGAACTTGGTGGAGAACCTGGGGTTTCCAGACATTCTCCTATCCATGCACAAACCTCGTTGTAAAAAAGAGACATTGAGTTGCTTTTATTTTGATTCCCCTACCTTGCATTTTTAAATTTATCCTACAATAAAAGTTTGTTTCTTATACCTTCACCCTTGCCTCCCTCTTCCTTTCCTGCCAAACCACTGAGCTGTGCCATTGGCCACTGAACACAAAATACATTTCACCCATGTGTCCATGTTAACACCAGTGCCCCCGCTAAGGTTCTGAACACCTCCTAACCGAGCTCCATGCAGTGCGGAGCTTGGCAACCTGGACGTTTGGTGATGACATCATTGCTGAGCACCTGGAGGTGGCATTGCAACTTGTTGCAACACTGTTCAGCTGCTGAAGAAGTCTGCACACCAGCACAGACCCCTACACAGGATGGTGTAGTGGTTTGGGAGTTGGACTTAGACCTGGAAGATCCAGGTTCAAATCCCCGCTCAGCCATGAAGCTTCCTGGGTGACCTTGGGCCAGTCACGATCTCTTAGCCCCACCTACCTCACAGGGTTGTTGTGAGGACAAAAAGGAGGGGAGGAAATATGTACACCACTCTGAGCTCCTTGGATGAAGGATGGTATAAAAATGTGAAAAATAAATAAATAAATAAATAAATAAAAATAAGAAGGAATGGTGGTTAACACATGTTGAAAAGCACACTTGGTAACACGCTGTAGAGCAACTAGGACAGGTTGGAATTCTGCTAGTGTAGCCCATTGCCCAACAGTCTCTCTACCTGTGCTGCTAGGCTGTTGGTCGATTGCCATTCTGGAAGAATGCCAGTCTGTCCCAATTGTCCTACATTAAGTAGAAGCAGTCACAGTTTTGGCTCACCCAGACAAGATGTGTGGAGAGGGTACTATATCCTATAGAGACTATAGCAACCTCCCCTTTCTTCCCCCCCTCTCAAATCTATACTGGTGGTGTTGCACCAAGAAGTCAGGAAGTCAAGCTGAGACTGACCAATCACTGCCCAAGTCTCAGTAGTGGGAGCCAGGTCAGCCCTTCATCTAGGATCAAATCCTGTTTGGTGGCTGTTTTGTTTTTTCAGATTAACCTAAAACACAAATTTGGAAGGTTTTTAGAAGTGGGGATATACCACCCAAAGGTTTGCAGTATTTGTGTGTGTGTCCATGCACGCGCACATGCATCAAAATCCAAATCTGCAATATTTTACGTTTCCCAGCAATTGAAGGATACTGTATTTTACGCTCCATAGGACGCATCGGTCCATAGGACACATGCATCCTATGGAGTATAAAATAGAGAAAAAAGTTTTTTACTTACCTGGGCTTGGGGGCGCTTCGGGGAGGCCTGTGGGGGGTTCGGGGAGGCCTGCGCGAGCCTCTGCAGGCCTCCCCGATCTTCAGTTTGGCCGAAAACAGCGATTTTCAGCCATTTCCGGTTTTCGCGAAAACCGGAAATGTCTGAAAATCACTGTTTTCGGCCGAACTGAAGATCGGGGAGGCCTGCAGAGACTCGCGCAGGCCTCCCCGAAGCCCCCACAGGCCTCCCCGAAGTGCCCCCAAGCCCAGGCTTCGCACCATAGGACGCACGCTTTTCTCCCCTATGTTTTTTTGGGGGGAAAGTGCGTCTTATAGTGCGAAAAATATGGTATTTCCATCTCAGGATTCCGAAACAATGCAGTAAGTTGTAAGTCCCCTGCATTGCTAATTACTTTTATAAGAAGTATCATGCAAGAAAATAATGTATGAGCCAGCAAATACCATGCATCCCAATCGGTGCATCCCACAGTGTCACCAAATAAATCAAGTCTAAATAGGGGTGTATGGCACCCCTATTGGAATTCAACAGTGTGTGAATGATACATGCAAAAATATGTAACAAAAGCATTCTTCCAAAGGATGACTGAAACATTTGAAAAACTTATTTCCAAAAAAGCAGGGACGTTTCTTTCGGAGCGGAAATGAACAATGCCATTGAAATTCATATCTTTTAAATTCAGCTGACTGAAATGTGTGGATATGCGCATTTCCTAAAAAAAAATTCATAGTTTCTGATTCTTCATGTCAAGAAAAATGTGTCTGCGTAGGTTGTTTCTTCTCTGGCCAGACTGTAGCTCTATAAAAGCTATATTAAAATAAATAAATCACAAGGGAGATTCATTTTCCATACTTGGGTTTTTCTTCTTCCTTTGAACTATGGGTGCTGAAAGGCATCTTTGAACTATGGGTGCTGATCATCATCCATTATCTGGAGGTTCTGCATCTGTGCTGCATTTTTCCAAGAGTTTTCTAATCATGTATCATAAATCTATGCTCTGCTACAATGTCCACTCTACTTTTGAGATTTTATTTTATTTTTTTTAAAAAATGCAACACACACATCATCAATCTTACTTGGAGGTCTCCTAGCAATGGATACTAACTGTCCAGTCCTACCCATCGCCATAGCATCCAGCACCACCAAAGGAGGGCACACAGCATGCTGTGGTGGTGATGGTGGTGGGGTAATCAGATGCTGGTGAAAGAATATTTTTAATTACCTCTCAGTAGGCCGCCTAGTTGGCAAAGAGTCTCCTTGGACATACACCAGCTATTTTGGTGGTGTAACTCCGAGGATAGGAAGGGGTGGGTCTGGTCTGGGAAAAGGGTATAGGATCTTGCATGAGCAGCTGCCGCAGAGATCTCCCCTCCCAACCTTGAACCGCATCCAGGTTCTACGCCCTGCCCTGATCGTCCCCCAACCTACCCACAAACTGCCCCTTCTGCCACCTTATCTGAACTGGTGGAGTATCTGGGTGGTTCTGGCATGCGCACAGAGCCTCTGGCAGTTTCTGCTGGTGGGTCCATAGTCATGTGCTGCAGTGTGACATTTGCACCATTGCAAGTTGACTCACAGCAGAACATTGCTAGATCCTCTGACATAAGTGGCCCATGGGATTGGGCCGTAACATTGAGCATACCTTGGGTAAACCCCCAGCTGCTGCAATGGGCTACTCGATTCTCTGCCAGCTCTTTAGCTGACAGAGAATCAAGCAGCCCTGTGTCACACTGCAGTGCCACCAATCCCTCCTTCTCCCAGGCCCAATCTGCCCACTCCCACTTTCCCCTGCCCTCCCCCCCAGGCCCTGGGCCACTTGAAGTGGGACTTCACGCACCATGGCGCTGTCCTCTGGCCTTGTCAGTGGGCAGGCAGCACAGTCCTCGGCACCAGTGCCGTCTACTCACTGGGTGCCACAAACACGCTTTACGTTTGTGACACCCTAGGCTGGCACAGAGACCACATTTCCAGCACCGGTGAAGAGTTGGATTGAGCCATTAATTTGCATCAGTACTATTTAGAATCTATTTGGAACTTCTGACAATATTTTTGCCCCTTGGGTAGGGGAATAAACAACAGCATGTCCTTTATTTCACAGCAACAACACTGCATTCTTTTTTGCATGTTATGCAAGAAAGAGTTTGATCAGTCAGTCACTGAAGACGTTTATTTCTGATTTATGGTTTTCTAATGAACAGTTTGAGCAAACACATTTCAGCCTCTGGGTTGTCTGTGAACTGCTCAGAACAGCTGTTCTTTACATGTTGTTGCAAGACAAGATTGGCCACTTAAATCACATGGTATTGTTTCTGATGCTTCCATGGGTAGCTGGAACTTTCTTTTTGAGAGAAAGATTATGAATTAATAGCAGTGAAAAATGCAATTACCCAGGCACCCCCCTAATAAAACACGACAGACAGTGGCTTGGAGTTAAGGGTCACTTTATTGAATTAACAAACAATCTGCAGCAGGGCACTAACTAAACACCCCCCTGGCGTGTGGTACTAGCATGGGGAAAACGGTCCTAACCATCTGCCTCCCCCTTGATCTACACGGGCATGACATCCTAGCTCAAGCCAGACTCGGTCCATGACCAAGCTGCCTATGCCTGCCAGCCCCAAGGGGCCAAGGCAGCTGGACAGCGCAAACTACCCCCCAGGAAAATCCCTACGGTGGTCTTTGCTACTCCAGCCTGGGGCTGTGCCAGCCTGCCTCACCAATCCGCTCCGGCATTGTCTGAGTGGTTCTGGCTCACCCCCTGACTTTGCTTACCTCAGGATGTATACCGAATAGCCCTCCCTTGCTACCCATCCGCACGCCACCTACCATTGAATAAGTGACCTAAAATTGAAACACATTAAACTAAATTGCCACCCCCACTCAGCCTCAGACTGGAGTAGGCGAAAAACCTCCAGCCAAAGTCCAATCAGGCTAAAGGAAAAAAATCCTACCCGGCTCCCTTAAAGGGCAACCAGCTAATCTCAGCCTGAAGACTGGGAGGGTGGGCGGGCTCAAAACTCCGGACAGGACTGAGGAGAGTGAGCACAGCATGCTCGCTCCACCCAACCTCAATCCCGCCCGGAGACACAGCAGCCAATCGGCTGCTGCCACCTTCCAGCCCCTGCCTGTCGGAGCGAGGAAGGCCTGGGCAACTTGGTGATGGCCCTGTGAAGCGGGCCATCACATTTGTCCTTTCATTGATCCTCTTTCTCTATAAATGAATGTGAACACGTTAGTCAAGGACTGTCCAAATGTTTATTATGTGAAATATAATAGCTACCTGCACACATTTCCACTAGCAGCAGAAAAACAGGAGGAATTAACAGTTGTGCAGATAGGAAAATGAATCTGCACAGCCATGTTTTACAGTCCCCCACTAGTTCCGGTCTAACAAAAACCAGATTTGCCTATCAAAATAATCCTGCTGAATAATGTTACTGTCTCACTGCACAGAACACCAGCAAGATCTAGAGCTGTACTTTTGGTTCTCCCCTATCATAACTAAGCTTGAGTCATTTCACTGCAACCTTTCTAAAACATTTCTAAAAAGCCAGCTGAAGAAATCTTATAGAAATATTGCTTTGTTTGTTTCATTTTATTATGCAGTTCATTCATGTTAATTCTCCTCTCTCTCTCTCTCTCTCTCTCTCTCTCTCTCTCTCTCTCTCTCTCTCTCTCTCTCTCTCTCTCTCTCTCTCTCATATGCAGCACTGGCATAGCTAAGGGAGAGCCGGTGGTGGGTGGGTGCTTGGCCCGAGGTACCATGCCTCCAGGGGGGGTCCTGGAGGCAGCCTTCCCAGGCCTCAGAAGTCCTGCTGGAGCCCCCCGAAAAGCACTTCCGGATTTCGCCAAAAACTAGAAGTACCTTTCGGTGGCCTTCGGAGGCCCAGGGAAGCCTCAGAAAACCTCAGGACACCCCATCTGGCACATGGAACACACAAATTTGTAACACTGTCCTGTTCCGGGGCTGAAGCAGCCAATACACGGCCTCCTCGGACTTAAAACCAGCTCGAGAGCTGGTGGAAATCCGAGGAGGTCCATTGGGGCTACACCGGGGAAGGGGATGAATGTCCCCTTCCCTCGAGGAGACCTCCGGGCCAATCATGATTGGCCCAGAATGGAGATAGGATCCAGCAGGCGGCCCTAAGGCCGCCTGCAGATCTTTACAATAGATTGCGCTGTAATTCTTACTGAATAAGTCTGCAATTATTTGTTACTGAAAATGAAGTTTGTGTAACTTTTTTTTAAAAAAAATAGTGAACCAATGTATTACATTTTAGGAGCTTGTCCATATTGTGCCCAGGATAGGTGCCTCTATGGCCATACTTTTGAGCCCCCCTGATTCCGTTCAGCTGGGGACCCTGCAGTTCATTGATAATCAAAATGAACCTCATGGTTAGAAACCCAGATCAAACATGAAATGTTCAATGTTCATCTCCCTGCCTCCTCTAATGTCCAATTTCCTTGCTGCCGTGTGCATTATTGTGCTGCCTTTATGCATTGCATGAGTTTGCCAGACTTAGATAAAACCTTCTATTCAATTACTTTAATTGCTTGAAGTGCTGAAGTCTGACAGAACATGTTAATTACAGTCTCTTGCTCAATAATCTCCACTATCTGCTTTCAACTAAATATTGCAAAAATGTAAAACACTGTGTGAAAAAAAGCTCCTTGACTCTCCTGCAAACTCAAACAGACAGGAGAACCGTGTGTTTGTGACACTAGTCAATGGCAACTGAACTCAGTCTTATTGCACAATCCTGTGTAACAGATGCCCCAGGGCAACAGCACGCTGCCCCAGGACAGGGTATCATTCAAGTGCCATAAGCTGCGTAAAGCGGTGCTGCGACTGGCGCTGCTTGCCCTGCCGTCTCCCCGGCCCTGCAGCCACCGGACCGGATACGTCCTATACCAGTCAGGGCAGGGGCTGGGGGAGGGCGGACTGGGCGGTGAGGGAGGGAGGCCATTGGCCGACTGGGGCCTGGAGGGGGCAGGGATACCAGGGGGCGAGATCCCTGGTATCCTGAGCTCCCTCCAGGCTCCATGTATGCCAGCATGGGCGGCACAAATGTATGCGTGCTCTGGAGCTCGTGTACGTTCGAATAGGTCCATTGGGCCTACCACCGCTTACATGGGGGGAAGGGGATGATCATCTGACAATGTTTCAGGAATACAGGAATTGAAGCCATGTAGTATAAAGAAGCTTGAACTTTAATCACATTAAAATCCAAGAAACTGAGTCCAACGTTTCTTTCCAGTCCCGTGGAACCTCTTCATAGGGATCTCGAAAGATCATGGATGTTGCTGTCCTCAATTCACCATAGTAAATTTAAACCAAAAAAGCGCAGGAAACCCAGTGGTTCAGAGCGGAAATGACAGGTCTGGAGCGAAGCACTAGCTGTCAGGCGAGCCATGCGGGCTCGTTTAGCACAGCTGGTATTAATTGCTTCCTCCTCTTGTTTTCACTCTCCCTTTCTTTCCATGCTGGATAGTCTGTTCTGCTGCTGCAGTGTCAGTTACAGTTCGTTCTTCTGTTGCAATGTCAGTTACAGTATCTCCACTGTCAGTTACTTCAGATCCCATTCCTGTTCTTACGTTTGATTTCCTATGCAGGATAGGCAACCAAATCCGATTCGCGAATGTTAAATCTTGCTGACGATTCATCAGTGTTCCCACTAGTTTTTTACTTATTTCTAGAGCTTCCAGGTGGCGTAGTATTTTAAAATTGCTCTCTCTTTGCAGGCATACCGTTTTTTCAAATTGGATCGTGTGTTTTTCTTTCAATGCATGTTCGGTAATTGAAGATTGATCCGGATGATTCAGCCTGAGAGATCTCTCGTGTTCCGCCACTCTTGTTTTTATAGCTCTACTCGTCATCCCGATGTAACATTTATGACATTCACAAGTTACACAATAAATCCCTGGGTTGGATGGTGCTGGACATTTGTCTTTTGGGTTGCCTAGAACTTGCTGTAGTTTAGAAGTGGGTTTGAAGATTGTTTTTATGTTTCCCTGTCTTAATATTCGTGCAATTTTATCAGTTGTACCTTTAATAAAAGGAAGGCAAATCCAAATTTGTACAGTTACGAACTGTAACTGACACTGGCACTGCAGCAGCAGAATGGACTATCCAGCATGGAAAGAAAGGGAGAGTGAAAACAAGAGGAGGAAGCAATTAATACCAGCTGTGCTAAACGAGCCCACATGGCTCGCCTGACAGCTAGTGCTTCGCTCCAGACCTGTCATTTCCGCTCTGAACCACTGGGTTTCCCGCGCTTTTTTGGTTTAAATTTACTATGGTGAATTGAGGATAGCAACATCCATGATCTTTCAAGATCCCTATGAAGAGGTTCCACGGGGCTGGAACGAAACGTTGGGCTCAGTTTCTTGGATTTTAATGTGATTAAAGTTCAAGCTTCTTTATACTACATGGCTTTAATTCCCGTATTCCTGAAACATTGTCAATTGATAGCTGGCCATGAAAGCTTCAGAATGGATTATCATCCCCTTCTCCCGAGTTGTTCCCAGGCTGGGAACTCGATAGGATGCGGCAGTCGGCCCTTTAGGCCAGCTGCCGCAGCCTACACAGGATTTGGCTGCCCGTCTACCTGGCCCTGGTGCACCAGAGCACCGTGGGACGCACCCCAGCCTAAGTAAGCCAGCACAGTGGGTATATCAGGGTAGGGAGGGATTAACAGAGCAGGGGGTGGGCTTATCAGGCCTGGGAGGGGCAGAATTGACAGCAGTTGCGCACACTAAATCCTATCCCCCTTCCCAGACCATTTTTTCTTACATGGGCCTCCTGGACCAGTGCCAGCAAAACAGATGGCACAGACCCAAGGAGACCCCCAGGGAGGCTGTGGCTTTTCCTGGGGTAATGTTTCCCTGAAATCACTCGAATTTTCACAATTATTTAATTATTTTCCCTGCCATTTTTGCCCCTTTTTCGCCGTGTTTCCCCGCCATTTTTGCTTGCCTTGTTTACTTGTTTCCTCCTTCCTGCTCCTGCTGCTGCCACCGCTTTTGTTTTCATCAGATGTTTTCATCCGATTCCTGGCTGGCCAGCTGGTTGGGCTCTGGAAACCGGGACTGTCCCAGTATTTCCGGGACGGATGGTAAGCCTACCTCTGATGGTACATTGGACACTGCTGCTGTCACCAGGTTTGAGGGTTCAGGAGTCACATCCGGATGGGCCTTCTGATGGGTGTGGTCCTTCAGTTAGTGCACAAGAGGTCAACCCCTAATGCCACATCTGCTATCCTAAGTTCTACCCTACCTGCAGTGGGAACTACTGTGGTCCTGAGATTCCTCAAATGGTGCCTGCTGTTAACTGTTGCAGGCATCATTCACTCCCCCCCCCCCATTTTATTTAACCTTCTACTTTCTTGGGCTCCTCTCCCCATCCCTGGTCCAGTGATATACGCGCAGTGGCGTCGCGATGACGCGCGTCACCCCAGAGCGGGGGGGCGCGTCGCCCTTAAGGGGAGGCTCCGCCCCCGCGCGTGACGTCACGCGCAGGAGCAGAGCGCCCTCCCCGCTCCGTTTTCGGCTCATTTTGGAGCCAAACTGACACAGGGGAGGGAGGGAGGGCCCACCTCCAGCGCACAACTGTAAGTGGGGGGTGATCGCGCGTCACCCCTATACGCGCGACGCCCCCCGGCGGCCCGCCCCCCCTGCTTCCCCCCATCGACGCCAGTGTATACGCGGAATGATTCTCCAAAGTGGAATGGATATCTGCCTAATTGGTGACCTGCAAAAAGCCCTCCATACTGATGCCAGGATGGATTCATGTGCTGACAGTTTTTAGTACTGCAAATAATGCTTTTTTTTTTTTTTTTTACTGGTGCTTCTAAATGTTTCAAGGAGACAGTAGGCTCTGAATAGTGTCATTTATATGAATAGGTATATGGATTGTTTGTAAAAAAATTGCCTCTGATGGCCCAATCCTATGGGTGGGACGTGATGACGGATCCAGAGGTTCCAGATTGTCTGCTGCGCCAGTAAGCTTGTGGGGGGAGGATCGAGGAAGAATGTGGTGGAGTGCAGGCTGGGCTGGGACTGGGCCAGGTTAGAAGGGGAGGATCTCAGTGTCAGCAGTAGCCACTGAGATCCCATGCCCCCAGAGTGGGCCCAACACCCCCCCTTTAACCTACTGGATTTATACCAGTAAAAGAGCCAGCATATATCCAAGTAGGGCATTGGGGACCAGGGAGTTCTGGCATAGTTCTCCGCTGCTGTCTTGTCCTCAGCCAGTCCACTGGATGCAGTGGAGGCTGAATTGGCACCGCTGCATCATGCAGAGGCGTCGCTCCGGTAGGGGCGGTACCGTAGGTTTCGCAGCATCCTAGTACTGTTTACCAAGCCGGCAAGAGGTGGCCCTGCCCCCTCACTGTCGGAGCCATTCCCGTGCGAAGAAAGCAGCAAGCAAGAGACTCCCTGCCCATTGCTTTCTCCGCATAGAATGGCTCCGATGGCGAGGGGGTGGGGCCGCCTCCTGCCAGCTTGGTAAACGGTACTAGGACGCCATGAAACTTACGGTACCGCCCCTACCGGAGCGACGTCTCTGGCATCATGCAGGCTGGTGGCCAACCATAGGATTGGGCCATGAGCCTACGTTTCCATTAGTCCGAACTTTAACTAGAAGGTTTCAGTGGCCCATGGAAACACTTTGCTTCACTGTCTGTAATTTGTACTGGTCTTTATTACAATTAAATGTAGACTTGTAGATATTTAACCTCTGCTGTAGGATCTTGTTGGCGAAATTTTAGTTTACCACTTTCTAAAACCATTTCAATTTCATTGACTCAGGCTAAAAGCACGAATCAGAACACAAAGTTAAGCCTGAAGATCCAAAGATGGAGCCATGTGGGAATAAAGATTTCAGTACTTTATCCCAACTCCCAGAGAGCTCTGGTCCAGAATCCCAAATAAGGCACACTTATATTCTGTCAGAGATTGAGCTTTATATTGTAGCTCAAAAACTGAATTCCACTGAATATAAAGAGGACAGAATAAACTTCTCTATAGAGCTCCGAGGGCTCTCCCTCTACCTGCTAGAAATCTCTTTTTGCAAGCAATAAAGGTGTTTGGCTGCACATTGTTAGCACACATGCACCAGGACATGTGTACTAACATGCACATGCTTGCCTACACTTGCATGTCGGGGATTTCAGAGCATTGGCTCATGCTGCAACCACGCTGTGTACTGGCACAAAGGGTTAACAGAAGATACAGGAGTCAAGAGTAATTGAGTTGAAGTTTACTGAGAGATTAACTACAATATTAGAGGTTGGAGGAAAGCAGTACAATTAAGTGAAGGCAATGGCACTCAGTATGTTTTCAAGTGAACAGAAAGAGGCTATATAGAAATAGCTATTTTGGCACTGACATGAGAAATTAAGCCAAAGAGTCAGAACTAGCTGTGAGAAGAGAGGGAGAGAGAAAGAAAGAGAGAGCATTGTGTACTGAATGTGACTACAGAGAGGGAAGGGGAAGGAGGGCAGTGGACAGAAAGATGTGGGTCATCCTTTCGAGGTTTTCTCTGTGCCAGGTGCAGGGGAGTGGCAGCAGGAAACAGGTTGTCTTGTTGGCTGTGTGCTCCTGAGGCATCTGGTGGGGCCACTGTGTGATACAGGAAGCTGGACTAGATGGGCCTTTGGCCTGATCCAGCAGGGCTCTTCTTATGTTCTTATGTTCCAGGACCTTGGAAGAGCAGGGAGGCAGATGCTAAAGGCAAGTGCATGTGTATGGAGATGAGTCAGTTTAACCAACAAGGTTCAAAGGTGGAAAGAGGTTCAGCACTCCTTATAGGAGCCTTGGCTCACAGTCCAATTATGAGAGATCCAAAGGGAGGTACAAGTTGTGGTCTGACTCACTTCTGAGGAAAGTGTTATAACATGGCGGCGGGGGGGGGGGAAGGGAACTGGTTGTCTCTCCCAGGAGGTTCAATGGTTATCACCCTTGGCTTTGTCAAAAGTCACTGTCTCTGAAGAGAATGTTTTCTTTGTTTGGCAATCCTGATCTTCACTCAAAAGGCCTCAAGGGATATTATCCCGTGAAACATGGTTGAGGCTCTTCCAGAATTGATCACTTTATTAAACAGTGGAGATTAATCACAGGCCAGGGCTCCCTTGTTACATGGAAGCCGGGTATATGCAGCAGCTCATGGCACAGCTCATTGGACTAGCATGACCTGAGGAGGAAGGAAGGCAAGGGTATGGGTCCAAGGATATCTAGCTTTTATTGTGGGGATAAAACTACAATAGCTAGGCAGGGGAATCAACAGTAAAGGCAATGCAATATTTGCATACACTCATGCCGCTAGGTGGTTTCTAGGCAGAACAAAACAGAAAGAAGGCCCTTGCAAGGAAAAGGGGCACATAATAGCACAAAAAGTGGAAGAGGGGAGAAAGGAGGGACATTAGCATCTTAGTGAAGCCATGGAGATTACTGAGGGGGAACAGGAACTGAATGACTGGGGATCAGGGCCCTGCAGTCAGGGTAGGCACAGCCTCACCTGAGTCAACAAGTAAAAAGAAAGAAAGAAAAGGACCCAACAACTAAAAAAAAAAAAAGCAGCTTACCTTTCCCGAGTCACTCCTTTCTGCTCCAGGACAGTAAGCAGCGCACGCGCACGCACACACGCACACACGCACACACGCACACACACACACACACACACACACACACAGAAGCAGCTAGCACACCTTCCTCCCCATCCTTGGACCGCATGTCACTGCTGGGGATTATTATGCAGGAGCAAGGGAAGAGGGGGAAAGGTGGAACATTGAAGAAGAGAGAGAGGAAGCGGGGAAAAATCAAGAATTCTAGCAGTGATGCAAGACCATGGCTTCATCTTTGTTCTCTGTAACTTGAACCAGGGCTGCAGGCAAGGAGTAAACCCCTCGTTGGGCTGTAAATGCTTCACAGTCTTGTGGTGGGGAAGCCTGTCGTCATGATTAACTCAATTTAGACTACAACCCCATTAGGAAGATTCAGACAACCACGATCTGTAGATTTATACCTGGTATGGTGCTTGCAATGGCAGGGGAAGATGGTCATTTCTGAGCAAAAGCAAAGTGGTGGTAATACTGCTCAAGTGTGTGTTGAACCAGTTCTTAAACTTTTGCACAATCCATTCTAGAACACATTGGCAATTTGTTCCATGCTCCACAATCCTTACCTACTATTACAAAATGAACAATATTGATATGAATATTAATGGCTGTCATCTGGACTGTGATGTTTCTATTAAAGGCTTCTGTGAGACACACACTCCTCAGCCTAAATATTCAAAGTTAATCATAATTTGTAATTTGTTTAGACATTATTTTCATTTTGATTAATGTTGAACTTCTTTTGTAACAGGACACACTTATATCAGTCATGGCCCCACTCTTTGGAGGACCGACAGCTGCCGATCTCATGATCGGCTGCCATAAGTCCTCCTATGGCATCGCAAAAGATGCACAGCTTTTGTATGCAGCAGGACAGCCGGTGCAGAGGCACCTCACATGCACCAGCAGCTCAAGGACAATGGGCTGGAGCAGGGAAGGTGGGAGAGGGAACGGTTTGGGGAAGTATTGGGGTGGAAAGTGTGTTGAACTTAAGGTGAGAGGAGGCAGGAGGGGTGGATCTTGGTGGTAGCTGTGCATGCCAAGATCCTATCCCCACTTCCTGGCAGGGACCTACCCCCTAGGAGTCCTCAGGCTTACTCCAGCAAAAGAGCTGGCATAGATCCAAGGAGACCCATTGGCGACCAGGCAGCCTACAGAGAGGTAATTAAAAAAATATTTTTACTTACCTCTCCTGGGCTGTCTGGTCACACCCAGGGCCTATGAGAGGGGGGTAAAGGGGGTAAATTGTACCCGGGCCCAGGGTCAGAAAGGGGGCCCAGGAGACAAAGTAGGACCCCCAGAAATTTACTGGGATCTCAGCTGGCCTAATGGAGATTGAAAGACGAAGGCTGGACCAACCAGAAGGTCAGGTCTAAGAGGCGGGTAGACCTGGGTGCGGCATCGAGAAGCCTGGTTGACCTGGGCTCCAGAAACCTTTCCAGCCATTGTTGCCATCCCCCTGCCCTGTTTTGCCCCTCCCCTTTGAGAAGGGGACCAAAAGAAACTTTGTACTGATAAAACTCCACTCAGAGGCCCTGGTCACACCCCACCCCATTCCACCCCCCAAAAAATACATAGCATGCAGTACACACTCTGGCAGTGTGACTGCATGGTGTAAACTGATGGAGGATAGGATTGGGCCATCAATATTTTTAATAGAAAAGGATCAAACTTATGGGATATATAATTTGTGCAGCTTTCACCTATATACACGTCCTACTAATGGGCTTTCTCCCAAATATGTGAGCATACTTGCAGCTTCAGTTCCTTTTCATATCACATTGGAGACTTTTGATACATCCTCATAGACCTTTCAGCATGGATGAGCTGGCAACACACTTTCTGACCATCTTAAGCTCCATGGGGTCCTAATCCTTTAATCTGTTCATCAAATTGTTGTTGCCAGAAAGTTGCTTGAAATAGTTGAGTGAATCATTAATTGTAGTTTCCATTTCATTTGCTACTGGATTTCTTCTTTTTTATTCTTAAATGTTCTCTTCAGTAATCATGAAGCTTGGAAAAAGAATGCTGCCCACTGCAGCAGGCATTACTCTGAAATGGATGAAAGTGTGAGAAAACTTAAAGAACCTTATAGTTTGGCTACAGCAATAAAAGATACTGGAAGGATGGAAATGGTGTCTTGCTAAAATTCATTACTTAAATGAGAACCAACTACCAGCACCTCTGAGAGTATCTGCTGGGTTTAGCAAAACTGCCCAAGCTTTCCTATTTGCTCAAGATTGCACAGAGAAAGGTGGTAGAGAGATCCCTACTTTCCATCAGAAAAAATAAAAATACATGAAGGCAAAAAGCTGTTGAACATGTTATATATTTTAAACGTTTGATTTATCAGTGCATTCCCAATCAGTTAACAGGATAGCTGGAGCACATATCCACCTCTATTTTCAGACTGATCCTGTGTAAGGATCCACAGCCAGTCCATTGGGCCGGCTGCAGGTTCCTCAGCCCTTCTTGGACCACTCTGGCATAGCTCAGGAACTCCTCGGGAGATCCCCTGGTGTAGGGCTCCCCGGCCCCAATGGGCCTCCTCGGACATATGTAGGCCAGTGGGGAAAGGGCCACCGAGCCCAGGAACAGGAGCAGGATATCGGCGGCACTCGCCACCGATATCCCCACCGCCTTCCGGGCCAGGTCACCCAACGGCTCCCCTCCCTTGCCACCTGGCCCACTGTACCCCTCGCCCCTGCACTGACAGGTGCAAATTGTACCTGCACCAGCAGCTGCAGGGTCATCCGGAATGCAGAGTACATGCTGCCGGCCTGCGTGCCAGCTGCCCTCACTCCACGGGTGCCGAAAATGCGCTTTAAGGCACATTTACAGCACCCTTCGCCTGCGGAGTGCACGCTCCGCAGACAGACACTTCCGCATGATTGTGTGCGCTGTTTGCCCTGTGAGTTGCATTATAAACAAGTACTCTTTTTGCTGTCTCTGTTATCTGTATGTGAAGGCTTTTAATAAGCATTGATGACTCTTCTTGCAGTTACTTCTAACAGGACATTTTCACTTTCTGTTATTAACAGAAGGACATCTTGGTGAATCTTCTCTATACCTAACAGTGGCCAGAAATATGCCTCTAAGCTCTGAAGCAGGACACTGTGGTGATAGCCTTATCTGGGAGTAGGGTCCACTGAACAAGTTATTGGCCATCACTGCACCTTGTAGTTATCACTTACTTTTTTGAATGTACACTATGAAATTGCTATCATGGGATCATTCTGAATTGTTGCCTCCCAACAAGTTACTACCCCATAAAGCTAGCCAATGCCCTGGTACCAGGAGTGAGTCTTGATCTCGTGGCACAAGCCACCATTTCAGTTTTTCTTTTATAAAATAGGCTCTGCTGATACCGTAACAGTTTCTTGGAGTTGCAGGCCAATTTATGCACCGAAGTCTTTGGGACTGTTTGCCATCCAGCCCTAATCTGTATGGTCAACATGTATTATTATACACATTCCATATTACTGTATTGTCCCGAGTATAAGACGCACCTGATTATAAGACGCTCCCTTAAAGTTTGGCGCTATTAAAAAAATTTAATTAAACCACTGGCATTAAATTGCAACAGCCTGATTATAAGACGCACCCCTAGTTTAAAAACTTAAATTAGGAGAAAAAAGTGAGTCTTATACTCAGACCACCAGTTGACCAGGTAGATTTTCTGGTGTCTTGTGCCACAGAGGGCCTTCTGCTGGTGTTTCTGCCCTCCTTGTTCTGCCCTATAGATTTCTGCAGGTTCTCCACCTGGGTACCTTTCCCCCTTTCCAACAGCAGTCCTTTAATCTGCTCGAGGTGGGAGAAAATTCTCTGAAGTGTCTCTGTTGCCAAAAAGGCCTGTTGTGCTAGAAGATTAAAGTCCTCCGTCTCTACACAGTTACGTGTGGCTCTCTGGCAAGCTACTCCTTCATTCCCCTGTAGAACCTCACTGGGGAGTTGCTGTGGGGAGTCCACAAGTTTATTGAGGGCTGCCTCCAGTTGCTCCAGGCTATTCTGCGGCTTTGAAGGTAACTTCGGTGGGCCAAAGAAGTCATCCAGCCTCGATTGTTTAGAGACCGGGGATAGTCTTTCGCCCCCCTCACCCTCTATGGGGAGAGTCCTTTTCAGGCCCACAAGTTTATCAGGAGCTGCCTCCAGCTGCTCCAAGCTGTTCTGCGGCTTTGAAGGTACCTTCACTGGGGCAAAGAAGTCATCCAGCCTCGATTGTTTGGAGACTGGAGAAAGTCTTTCGCCCCCCTCGCTCTCATTAGGGAGAGTCCTTTTCAGACCCATGATTAAATCTCGTTACCTTATTCTGTCGGACTCATAAAAGCCTTGAGATACTGAAACAGTCCTGACTGTGCCAAAGTCTGTGGCCTTTACCGCTGTAGTTAAAACAAACGCTGTTTCTTCAGCAAAATATCCATTCTTCTGTGTTTGCTGTATCTCCAGCTGTCCTTGAGGTCGACTCCTTATCTGTGCTGGCGAAATGCCCAAGTACTGCTTGCAAAAATACCGGTTGGCAGTCCTCACTCAGAAGGTAAAACTTTAGCAACTAGGCTAGCAAATATTGATAAAAAACTATTAGAAGGAGATTAATAAAATATCTAAAAGTTGTAGGCTCAAGGGAGCTTGCTTTCCTAGCGTCCTCCCTTGATGCCGCCCAACCGCAACCGATATGTAATGAGTGAGGGGAGATACCAAGATTCCACCACGCTTGTTTACGAACCTAGAAGCATAGTTATCAATGTGTCTCCGTACAGGGGGAGGCGTATGGACTGGTCCTCGAAATGGAGGGCCAAACAACACCTTGCCTTCCTCCTTTGTACGCCTGTTTCCGCCATTGATATCCAGGTGCTGGAAACGCTACCCAGTATATATAGCCGGGACCGATTTCTTATTTACTTTGGCTCAAATAGAATCCCGAGCCAGCTCCTGGCTCAAGCCCCTGGGCTTGTGGGCTTTGGAATTCGACCTCAACGTCACTTCAGAGTTTCCACAATCCAGAGGCTAATTCCTGCTCTTTCTAAGAGCAAGAAAGAAGAGGCACGAACGATCCTACCAGCAGACCTGCTGTGGAGCCCAGAAGTTCCTTCTGAGCAGTTGTACAATCTAATGGATCATCCAGTGCCCACAGATTTACCTTCGGCAATGGAGGTGATGAACTCTAATGCCCCTAATCCATCTGTTATCTCAGAACAGCCACGCTTCCACGTCATTAATCCTCAAACAGAGCCATTTGTCTTCAACGCGGGATTAACAGAAGATGAGGCAGATGCCAAGTTACTGACTGGCTTTTCCCACCTGCCTACGAGTGAGCAAGAGTACCTGATTTCCCGTCTGGAACTACTGGTCTTATCCTTAAAAGCAAAGAAACAGACATCTTCGGACAAGGAGCAACAGCGTGAGATGGGCCTCCCAGCCTGCACTACACAGAGAGAGATTCCAACGACTACGGGAGTAGCCCCTTGTGAGGCGAATTGTTACCCACTGCTTCCATCAGTCATTATTAACAAAAAGCCGGTGTTTTCCAACGTAAGTGTACCCTCCGATGTCCCTGGACTTTACCTGATATCGGAAGGTGTTAGCCCTACTCATCATCAGGAAGCTCAAACACCAGTTTGACTGTGCAAGTCAGGTGCAACGAAATTGTTGGAAATTGCCTCTTGGAACATCGCTGGTTGGACTCGATGTAAAAGCCAGGACTATCCTTTCTTCCATCGGAATTATGATATAATCTTATTGCAAGAGACATGGACGGCCAGTGAACTTAGGATAAATGGCTATCATGCCTATAGCGTGGGGGCAGTTTCGGGGACGGGGATGGGGAGGCTGAAGGGGGGTCTGGGCATTTTGGTTTCCACATCTCTTAACGTAAAGTGCAGAGAGTTGCACCCCTTGGCCCACCAGGCCATGGCTGTTTGTCTTGAATTCGGTGCCACAAGACTTTTGGTAGTCAATGTGTATCTCACCCCTCAACAAACTAAGGCCCAAATAAATAAGATCTGGGATGACTTGGAACAGTACATCGAGGATCTAACTCTTGAAAATTCAGCGGATCAGGTCCTTTTGGCGGGAGATTTTAATTCTCGTATTGGCCCATTTGTTCACCCTCTGGAGAGGAGATTAGTAGGGCATATAGAGGAACAGGGTGTTACCCAAGTTTACCTTCATTACCCGCGTCTTTCCAAGGACAGTAAGGTAAACCTTGCTGGCTCCCGTATGGTGGAATCGGCTATGAGACTTAATCTCTACATTCTAAATGGGGCCACGACGGGGGACTATCCAGGGGAATTCACTTTTCTAGCAGGAGCAAGGTGTAGCACCATTGACTATTTTCTGGTTAGCGAAAATTTATCATCCTCTGTTAGGAGGATGCAGGTGCTCCCAGACCTAGACAGTGATCACCTACCCCTCCTCTTATGGCTGGAGCTCCCATTCCAACATGCCCATCTTAAAAATTTGGCTGGAACATCTATTAAGCCCTGGAAACGCGAGGGTTGCCGCATTAAGTGGACCCCTCAGCTCGACCAAAGGGCTAAAGAGCTCCTGGCAGAAGAGACTAATGTGGCCCTCCGAAGAGCCATTATGAGTAATCAGGAGGGAAATGTCTTCCTGTCTGTCTATAAGCAAATTATTCAGGGGTTGAAGCCTTTATTGGTGCAGGAGTCCAGCCCACAGGCCAATCAAGCACGAAGGCATTCAAAAAGGTGGTTTGATGGGGAATGCCGTGAAGCCAAGCGGATGCTTAATTCTGCCTACCAGGCATATCGAACTGCCCCTGGCTTTGACACCCCAGCCTTCTGTCAACATATTCTGGCTCTTAAAAAATCTTACAAAAACATAGTGGCCAGGAAGAAGAAGGCAGACATGATGGCAACCTGGGAGCAACTAATTCAATCGGCCAAAGAGAGAAATACAACCCATTTTTGGAAATTGATAGCTAATCATTCATTCAAGGACACTTCACCTTTAGACTCGCTTATTTCAGCCACCACTTGGGAACTCTATTTTCAAAAGCTTTATGCTGACACATCCGGCAATGGTCCTCTGCAAAATTTAGATGATCTCCCTCAATGGCCCCCAGTTACTGTAAAGGAAGTCACAGTACTAATTCAACAACTTAAAAGAGGCAAAGCTCCTGGCATTGACAGCATTCCTCCTGAGCTGGTAAAAAACCATGTGGATTGGTGGGCCCCGCTGTTAGCTTCCCTTTTCACTAACATTAACACCACAGGACGGATACCGGAGGACTGGCGACAGGCTGTTATAGTCCCATTTTTTAAGAAAGGCAAGAGGGATGACCCAGCCAGTTACAGACCAATAAGCTTACTGAGTATTATCAGTAAGCTTTATGCAAGTCATCTTTTAGGCAAGCTTAAAAGTTGGTCGGAGCAGGAAAACTTGCTGGCAGATGAGCAAGCAGGATTTAGGGAGGGCAGGAGCACACTAGGTCATTCCTTGATTATGCAACATCTGGTGGAAAAATATACAGCCAATAATCTAAGTTCCATACATGCTGCATTTATTGACCTAAAATCAGCCTTCGATTCCATCTCTAGAGTTAAACTGTGGCAGAAACTGGAGGGTATGTCCATTGACAGTAGATTATTGTGCCTGATTCGAGCCCTGTACTCCAATACATCTCTTAAGGTAAGATGTACCCAGTATGGGCATCTTACAGAACAAGTTCCAACCTGTAAAGGGGTAAAACAGGGCTGCGTCCTAGCGCCTCTTCTGTTTAACATCTATGTAAATAGCCTGGTGGAGTACTTGGACTCACCTGATTTTCATCCTCCAACGTTAGCCAACCGTAAGATATCTGTGCTGCTATACGCCGACGATACAGTCATCCTCTCACGAACACCAGTGGGACTTAGAAGGGCCTTAAAGAAGTTTAGTACTTACTGTGACGATAATCAGCTTGTCATTAACTACTCGAAAACCAAAGTTTTATCCTTTGGCAAGAGGCCAAAAATCAGGGCCTGGAGCATCAACAGCCACAAGATTGAGCAGGTTTGCACCTATAAATACTTGGGGGTAATGTTGCAAGCGACTGGAGCCAGAACTGCTCACCACGAGTACGTGGCCGAGGTAGGCCAGAAATCTGCTAGTGGAGTAGTTAAGTTCTTTAACACCAAAGGTGGCCATTATTTGCCTGTGGCAATTAAATTACATCAAGCAAAAACTCTGCCCCAGCTTTTATATGGGACAATTTTGGGGCCCCTTTCCTCCAGTTTCGCCCCCTTGGAACGGGTGCAATCCAAGTTTTTAAGATCTATCTTCCACGTGTCCAGCTATGTTTCTAATGCAAGCTTGCGCTTGGACTCTGGCCTGCTCAAGGTTGAGGCTAGGGTTTCCCTAGCCTCTATCAACACTTGGCTAAATCTAAACTTTAACGCCCAGGGCCTAACATCACTAATCTTACAAGATAACTTTCAATCGTCATGGCTTATGGCAGTTCACAGGAAATTGAGACATCTGGGATTCTCCCCTGAGGTTGTGCTGGCAATGGACTTTTTTCAAGCAAGATCAGCCATAAGGCAAAGGCTGCTAGACACAGAGCGGCAAGAGGACATCAGCAGAACCCCACACTTTTTAGCTGCAGAGGACACTAGATGTAAAGTAGCGCCGGCAGCCTATCTGTCACTGCTGGAGCTCCCTGCGCATAGGAGGGCCTTTTTCTTGGCCAGGTGGAGAGCCCTCCCCTCGGCATTTTTGGAGGGCTGTTTTAGAAGAATTCCAATATCTGAAAGGGTTTGCCCGTGTGACTCGGGAGAAGTGGAGACACTAGAGCATGTCCTGTTTCGCTGTCCATTTTATCAGGGGCTGCGTGTTAGGTTTATCTTCCCCTTCATCAAAAAATATCCCAGTTTGACTGACGTGGAGTTGGCCAAGATGCTTCTCATGGGAAAGAGCCCTTGGTTTACTATACAGTGTGCACGTTTTCTGGCAGCTGCTTGCAGAACTCGAAAGAGTATTGTCAAAATCGAGGGAAAATTTTAATGCTTATCTAAGTTTTGTTTGTTCTCTTTCGTGTAGTGTTTTCTGCTTGTTTTAATTTAGGCCTGTTATCTGATGCATTGATGATGTTGTGTTTTGTTGTTTTATGTTGCTGGTCATTGACCGTTAATAAACTATTGGATTGGATACTCAGACCAATACGGTATATGGAGAGCTCTTCTTTGCATTCAGAAGCAGCCTTTTCAGTCATTATAATACAGGAGTACAAAAATAGACACCCTCTAGGAGTGATGCAGCACTCTTGTCATGCAGAACTTGCATAATAGTTCACACTGCCATTTCCCTTTCCTGCATTAAAAAAAATAACAGGACTGGTTAAGAGTTGCTGATTCCCTGGCACATCCCTGGGAAATGATGTCTAAGCTCCAGGGTCCAAATCAGAATGCTTAATTTTCTCTTCAATGTTCTCTTGTGGGCTGGGATTCAGTCATGGCAAGGTTGGCATCCTAATGCCAACCTTGAAACACAAGTATATATGCATCATCACGCCTCTGCTGTGGCTTCTCCTTCCATTCTGTGAAGAGGAATATTCCATGTGCTCATGAGGCTTTTCTTTGTAGATGTCAAGTATTCCCTATTGAGAGGAGAGAAGGGAAAAGCCTTCACTGAGCTCACATTAGCATCATTTGTGGCTCTTATTTTTCTACTATGTGCAGAGCTGAGAGCTTTTTGTTTTGCTGAAGTCTCATCTGTTTATTTGAGTCCCCACCTCCATCATCAGGTCGACAAAACATACATTTGAACGGTGCTCTTCTGATGACCTTGCTGCAATAGTCAAGGCACAAACATCCAACTTCCTTCCCCACTCCTGCCAAAGTACAAAGTGTCAAGGTTTTGAGTTAGAAAAGCCTGTTGAATGACAAGTAGATAAGCACTGCCTGGAATTACCCATTTATGCAATACAGACTTATGCATGTTGACTCTGAAATCAGTCCCACTGAGTTTGGCGTTTTCTCCCAGGCAACCGCAAAGGGTTGCAGCCTTCGTTGGGAACCAGGAAAAAAAAGAGTTTTAGACTGCAATCTTATACACACTTCCCTGGGAGTAAACCCCATTGAACACAATGGGACTTACTTCTGAGCAGACATGCTTAGGGTTGCACTGTTTATCACTCCACCTGTGCCTGCATTGTTAGGGATGCCCATGACAACAAAATACTTCTCTAAGCTTATGTAAACGCATTAGGTGCACAGTCTGTAAGAGACTAAGCCTACTTGGAAATTGTCAAGAACCACCCACTTTCAATCATTCTTCTTTCTTTAATGCAGAATAAACGATGGGGGAAAAAAGCACACACCTTCCTACACAGTATTAGAGGGCAACATAATTAAGAGGGGGGGGACATGCTCAGTTTGGTCTCTTTATTAACCAATGCAGTCTCCTGAAGGATAGAATAATTATACCCGTAAGACTGAGAGAGAGAGAGAGAGAGAGAGAGGGGGGGGGGAGGTGCTTAGAACATCAAATCAATAGTTCCGAATCCACTTTGAACACATTATAAATCTTACACCCTGATCTCCCTTGGTTTGGGCTATTGATTATCCAAATTGCTTCAGTACCTTCTGTTCTGAATAATTATATCCTATCTTTCTTGCCTTTCTTTTTGATGACAGATGACAGTGGGGAAAAAAAGCCAGAAGCACACTCAGGTTTAATAAATTCTTAACAATGAGGGCAGAACTCAAAGCTCTATCCTTCCTTGTTTAGGAGATTATAGATATCCACTCTATGGATTTGTAGACAAGGATATTGGTTTCAGTAGCAAGTGTTCTGCAATGTAAACAGAGGAAGGGTTCTTTAGGTGTCATTGGCTGAATCTACAAAACAGTGAGACCATCTTCATGACCAGTGGCTGAAAGTTGCATTGCCAGGCTTATACATCTTCCCAGCTCTTTGTCAAACAAGACCACAGGGAATGTGTACAATTGCTCAGATTATCTCATCTGATAATTATCTCATCTGATCTGCATTATAATACAAAAGTAAGCTTCTTTCAAATGCATCTTGTTCCAGGGCTCCCTTTCCTGCCTGTTGAAGAAAATCAATAAGCTTACCTGTGCTACCTAGTGGTTTGTCAAGGAAAGAGAAAATGTTGCCAAAACAGTACTCTGTAACAACTTACTTCCTCCCAATGGGCTTCCCAAAAGTGCAGGCCCCCGGGGGCGGTGGATTGGTTCCTGCCCCCCTGCGGATACTGGGAACCCACGGATGGAGGCGAATGCTATCTTCCGCGTCCCCCCCCCCCCCATGCCCATGACCTTATTTATGTTGCTCTCACTGGCACCAAGCAAGCACAGGTCTTGTTTAAACCAATTGCTATAAGCAGCAACATGCTGCATATAGCATAGCTTGTGACTCAGTAGAACCCGCAGTCTCAGTGATAAAGAGGCTTGGACGTTGCCGAATCAGTGGATATGGGGGGCAGTATAAAATGATGGGCAGTATAAAATAGTCTAATTATTCTTCTGCAGAAAAAAACAGCAGAAAATATGAGGAGACAAACCATCTTCCACTAAAAAGATGTTGTTAAGAATCTCTGGGAAAGTGCACACCAATTACGCCATCTAACGAATTTTGAGCCATATTCAGAGGATTGTCAGGAGCTTCTGCTTGCACAGTGGTACTTTGAAATACTCCATTCCAGTCACAACCTTTCTGTGACCAAATCCATTCTTGAAACTCAGAAGGGCTTTTGAAATGACATGAAGCAAAAGTAACCCTAGGTAACTGCCCCTCCCCCCGCCAATGCAGCTACACCGACTGAGTGTGCGCTGCATCCCGTGGTGCGGGGGGCAGTTGCGGAGGTCTCCCTGTGGTAAGAAAGCTTTTGCTCCCTTGCCCTGGGGCAAGTCTCAATTGCCTGAACAGGTTTCCTCAGATCTGAGCCAGCCATTTTACTGGTGCAGAACCAAGGAGATAAAGGGAGAAGGGAGAGGAATGGGGATAGGATCCCGGCACATGCTGGTGCTGCCGGTATCCACCCCCTCTGTCCCCTGTTCGACATCCCTCCCATCCGCCCCTTCCCAGCCAAGACATTCCCCTGTTCCTCCCCTCCCCACACCTTTTATCTCACCTCATACCACCTGGGCCCACTTACCTGTGCTCCTGCAGGTAGCTGGTAGCATTGGTGGGCTGTCGATACTGCATCGGTTCCAAAATGGCTATTTACAACAGTGGAACCTTTGTTCTGCTGTCGTAAATGTTAGTTTAGATTGGGCCATAATACAGATAATCATGTGGACATGAACTGCACAAACAGTTGCAGATGTCAGGTGGCTGTTTTGTATCATTTGTGATCAAGCATTATCAGAATACCCAGAAGCAGGGGGCAAATGAGGGAATTAAGATAGGGGTGTGGCTTAGAAGAGTATCAGAGAGACAGGCTCACAGCCCAATCAAACCAGTCTCCCCGTGCGCCAATGCAGCCATGACAATAGGGTGTGCCCTGCATCCCACGGGGCAGTTTCAAGTTGTGAAGGCCTCCTTGGGGTAAGGGAACATTTGTTCCTTTGCCCTGGTGTAAGCCCTCACTGCCCCACTGGGTCTGCAAAGACCTGCACCAGCTATATAACTAGACCTGGGAAGGTGGATCAAGGCCAGCAAGGCAGATAGGATATGAGCAGCACTGCTGTTGCTGATACTGCCCCCTTCCTGGCCTCACTCTGTCCTTGTCCCCACCCCAGTCTCCTCCCCATTCCTCCCCCCCTTGATCATCTAACACCTGTTTGGACAAACAAAGCTTTGAATAAATCTTTAGTTTGGGCACTAAACAAAGCAAGAATTCCATACAAATGACCAAAATGCCATGTCCAGAACCTGTCAGGTGCATATATCAACTTTCCAGTATACCAGAAGAAAGTATGTCCAGAGGCAGAACTGCCTTCCATTCCACCCTCTACCTCTCACGTTCCAGTTGATAGCTGCAATGACACTAGATTTTGGGTAGCCCATGTTGCTTTACCAGACATATTTGGGCTCCATATTTTCACGTGTATAGTGCTTAGCTTTTGAATCTGCCTTCAAGGAGTTGGTCCCAATCTCAGTGCACCCCCAGGATTGGTCACTCATTGGCCCTGCACCTACCCCTACCACCTGCTCAGTTCACCCTGGCGGCACTTCTTTGGCTACCAGTGTTGCGGCTGATTGGATGTAGTGATTGACTCCTTGGCCACCACACAGATGATACATTGACTTCACAGTGAAGACACATGGATATTACACAGACATTGTGCTAATGTCATGGTGATGACACGCCGATGTCACAGCAATCATGTGCTGCCATCAGAACACACTGTGTTGGTGTCTGTGACAAGCTTGGCATTTAACAGAACTAGATTGGCATTTGGCCTGTATTGCGCTGGCATGGGCGCATCATAATGTGGCATAGCCAGTACAGGCTTAGGATAAGGCAGATGTGCCCGGATCTGTGTGATGTTGGTGCGGCATCCAAATAGGATTGGACCATTAGGGAAGCGGAGAAAACATCTTAGCTAACGGTACTCTTAATTTTTCTCATCTCTAAACAGGGCATGCAGCTTAAATGCTGCAATGTTTTGTTAAACCTACAGGACGCATCATGATAAGCCATATGGCACTGAGTTGTTGTTTTCTCCTTGGCTTGTGCTCAGCACATGAATTGGTGTAATTTTCTCCTGTGATTAAATGTTACTATTGTATTAATTGGCTCAAGTGCTTTCAGTGGAGATAGGAAATTGTTTGCTTTGCATTTACCCAGAATAATTATAACACTCCAATCTACTGACTGGCAATTCTGCCAAAAATCAAAGAAATACAAATATTACATAACTGTATCCTGTGGTGTTCCAGCTGCATGCTATGCGCTGCGGCAAGGAGAGTCATGCCGGCCACATGACCACGGAGGCGTCTTCGGACAACGCTGGCTCTTCGGCTTTGAAATGGAGATGAGCACCACACCCTAGAGTCGGACACGACTGGACTTAATTGTCAGGGGATACCTTTACCTTTTATCCTGTGGGGAAGTTTTGATGTTGTAAACTTTAATTTGTGCTTACTACTGGGACAAGTAGATGGAGAAGCCATGACCTATGGATAGAAAGAACATGTGATCTGTCTATCTATGTGGCAGGTGCCAGTGGCGATCCTGGGGGGGGCGCTGACGCCATTCCCTCACGTGACCCACCGGCGTGATGTCAGCTTGACACGCGCGCCCAGCGTGGCTCCAATCATGCCCCCCCCTGCCGTTTTACTTTCTATTTTGGAGCCGAACAAGCTCCAGGGCGGGCGAGAGGGCCCAACGCCAAGGCGGAGGAGACGTGTCCCGAAGGCAAGTACGCACCTTCACTGCCACGTCCAGCCCCCACCCCCACCACCCTGGGGGCCCCGCCCCCCCGCCCCAACCCCGACGACGCTTCTGGCAGGTGCTGCACTTAGACATTGTTGTGTTATATGGCTTGTTCTGTAGAATATGTGAGAACCACACCACTTACTAGACTTCTTCTAATATGTTAGACATCTCAATTTATTTAATTTTATGTTTATTTATTTTTATTTAATTTATTTAAAAAATTTATATCCCGCCTTATCCCATGCCGAGGCAAATGCCCAAGGCGGCTTACAACAAAAATTAAAAACAGTTTAAAATACAGAAAGTTTAAATACATAATTTAAAAACAATAAAAACAATAATATTATTTATTTATTTAAAAAAATTATGTTACACACACACACACACACACACACACACACACACACACACACACACGTATATGTACACTGCTCAAAAAAATAAAGGGAACACTGAAATAAGACATCCTAGATCTGAATGAATTAAATATTCTTATTAATTACTTTGTTCATTACATAGTTGAATGTGCTGACAACAAAATCACACAAAAATTAGCAATGGAAATCAAATGTAGCAACCCCTAGAGGTCTGGATTTGGAGTTACACTCAAAATTAAAGTGGAAAAAACACTACAGGTTGATTCCAACGTTGATATAATGTCCTTAAAACAAGTCAAAATGAGGCTCAGTATTGTGTGTGGCCTCCACGTGCCTGTATGACCTCCCTACAACGCCTGGGCATACTCCTGATGAGGTGGCAGATGGTCTCCTGAGGGATCTCCTCCCACACCTGGACTAAAGCATCCCCCAACTCCTGGACAGTCTGTGGTGCAACGTGGCATTGGTGGATGGAGCGAGACATGATGTCCCAGATGTGCTCAATTGGATTCAGGTCTGGGGAACGGGCGGCCCAGTCCATAGCATCAATGCCTTCGTCTTGCAGGAACTGCTGACACAGTCCAGCCACATGAGGTCTAGCATTGTCTTGCATTTGGAGGAACCCAGGGCCAACTGCACCAGCATATGGTCTCACAAGGGGTCTGAGCATCTCAGAGGGGTAGCCAGGCGCCCCTGCTACTGGGGCGGAAAACCCCGACGCCCCAAGCTAATTAGCATAATTAATGCTATTTTTTTGCATTTTTTCCTTCTTTTAAAAGGTTTTAGGTTTTTTTTAGCGGTTTTAGGGGCTTCTAATTGGTTATGTATGCTTTGCGCCAACTTCGGCGACGAAGTTTTTCAATCGACTGTCTGCCCATGCGTGAACTCTGCAAAGCGCCCAGGAGCGCTTTACAGAGTTCGTGCCTGGAGCAGAGGAGCGATCTGTGCCCCGGAAGAGATCGTCGCTGGAGTAGATCGTCGCTGGAGGCTCCTAGAATCCAGATAAGTGGCGCAAAGCATACACTAAAGATTACAAGCCCCGCGCTAGTGCTAAAACCCCCCTAAAAAGCTTTTAAAAACCCGAAAAAGACCAAAAAACCCCACAAAACTTAAGGAGCCTCCCGCCCCCCCCCCCGGAGCCCTTCCACCCCTACGCCCTGGGGCCCACCGCCCCACCGCCCCATATCAGGCAACGCTTCTGGAGCATCTCATCTCGGTACCTAATGGCAGTCAGGCTACCTCTGGCGAGCACATGGAGGCCCCCTAAAGAAATGCCACCCCACACCATTACTGACCCACTGCCAAACCGGTCATGCTGGAGGATGTTGCAGGCAGCAGAACGTTCTCCACGGCATCTCCAGACCCTGTCACGTCTGTCACATGTGCTCAGTGTGAACCTGCTTTCATCTGTGAAGAGCACAGGGTGCCAGTGGCGAAGTTGCCAATTTTGGTGTTCTCTGGCAAATGCCAAACGTCCTGCACGGTGTTGGGCTGTAAGCACAACCCCCACCTGTGGACGTCGGGCCCTTATACCATCCTCATGGAGTCTGTTTCTGACTGTTTGAGCAGACACATGCACATTTGTGACCCGCTGGAGGTCATTTTGCAGGGCTCTGGCAGTGCTCCTCCTGTCCCTCCTTGAACAAAGGCGGAGGTGGCGGTCCTGATGCTGGGTTGTTGCCCTCCTACGGCCTCCTCCACGTCTCCTGATGTACTGACCTGTCTCCTGGTAGCGCCTCCATGCTCTGGACACTACGCTGACAGACACAGCAAACATTCTTGCCACAGCTCGCATTGATGTGCCATCCTGGATGAGCTGCACTACCTGAGCCACTTGTGTGGGTTGTATACTCCATCTCATGCTACCACTAGAGTGGAAGCACCGCCAGCATTCAAAAGTGACCAAACCATCAGCCAGAAAGCATAGGAACTGAGAAGTGGTCTGTGGTCACCACCTGCAGATCCACTCCTTTATTGGGGATGTCTTGCTAACTGCCTATGCTTTCCGCCTGTTGTCTATTCCATGTGCACAACAGCTTGTGAAATTGATTGTCAATCAGTGTTGCTACCTAAGTGGACAGTTTGATTTCACAGAAGTGTGATTGACTTGGATTTCCATTGTGTTGTTTCAGTGTTCCCTTTATTTTTTTGAGCAGTGTATATGTATGTGCCAACTTTCAACTTAAAATCAAATATTAAGTCAACAACAAAAAATCACTTAGGGCTTTCTCTCTGTCTGTCTGTCTGTCTGTCTGTCTGTCTGTCTGTCTGTCTGTCTGTCTGTCTGTGTGTGTGTGTATGATCATATATATATGATTATATTGATGATTATACAGTATTGATGTAATCAATACAACCCTGTAAGGTAAATACAGGGGCAGCTCAATCCTATCTTCCCCCGGCATAGGGTGGCATAGGGTGGCATAGGCCGCATAGCCCATGCTGAATCCTGCACGGGAAAGGAAGTGGTTGGAGGTTTTCTTGGGGTCAGTGGGCATTTGCTTACCCCAGGTAGTCCCAGCTTCTGCAATGGGGCTACTCAGTTTTCAGCCAGTTCTTCAGCTGACGTAGAACTGAGCAG
This sequence comes from Plestiodon gilberti rubricaudatus, assembly GCA_026170595.1. Taxonomy (NCBI): domain Eukaryota; kingdom Metazoa; phylum Chordata; class Lepidosauria; order Squamata; family Scincidae; genus Plestiodon; species Plestiodon gilberti. The sequence continues at coordinate 248,997,814 of JANXHW010000001.1, read as the reverse complement.
CTCTGTGTCAGAGCTTGAGGCCTGGGAGGGAGGATAGGATACGACGTCCGATGAGGTGCCCTCCCAGGCCTCACTGGGAGTTCAATGGGACTTACTCCCAGGTAAGAACTTGGTGTCTGTTAGGAAGACACTGGATTGGGTAGCACAGACCGGATAGAACTTGAGATTTATTTGTTATAACAAGTAATTTTAATTCAGGTTCTTATTGTCTTGAGTAGCACTGCAATGTTTGTTAGTCATCTGTCTTGTTTCTTATTGTTGGCTGCCTCATGAGATTTGGGCACCGACATGTTGGATCTCGTGAGATTTCGCAATCCAAGATGCCGGCACCCAGGTAAGTTTCTACATTTTCAAAATTGCAGCGGCGGCTTGCCAACTGGCCTGGAAAATGTTCTAGGACTGTTCCGGGACCCGAGTCTGGATTTCAGTACGGTCCAGGAAATTCCAGGATGGATGGTGAGCCTACTTAATGGGGAGCAAGTTCCACAGAATTCAATGAGACTTACTTTTGAACAGACATGCATAGGGTTGTGTCGTTATTAAAGGGACATTGATAGCATTACATTTATTATAAAACAGACAGAAATTACCATGATTTTTCTAATCATAGAGCAGCTGCTGTGATCTTGTGTGTCCCCCTTCCAATATTACAGTGTCCCAGACTGAAAAAAACTGTAATAAAATGAGTCTATTAGAGAATATCCATTTGTGTACACAAGCAAAGAATGGTTGGGAAACATTAGATGTAATAATACAGATAACATATCTTTTAGACAGCTGGAAATGTCATTGTGAGACAATAAGACTTAAAATCCATTCTAAAACAAGAAACATATGCTTAAACAGAGACACATGGAACAGATAAGGAACCAAACCATTGTCTCATTTCATACTTGTTTTGTTTTTGGTATTGATGAGATAGCAAATGAAAAATGAAGTGCAGAATCTTAGCCCTTCACCCTGAGGATTAAAAAAGGTGAAACTCCCAGATAGCAAAATCTGTAGAGCCAGTAATGAGACGGGGAGCACCAGGGAAAAGGGGAAAACAAGTTGCTGGTTCACACTGCCTTTGTCCAGCATGGATGACTGGCAACGTTCATCCTGCCTGAGTGTTTAGCTGTGGTGAGGATTGCTCCTTGCTGTACTCAATAAGATAAATCAGGCTGAAAGATTCCAGATATTTTCTGACAATTTAACAGTTTTAAATACCATGGTCCAAGCTTTTTTTTTTCTTTTTTTTTTAACTCAGTACCTCAGAGGACATTGAGCTACATCTATATTAGTTTATCTGGTTTGCTGCGGGGAGGGGGGGAATTATGGTGCAAGTCTAAATCAGAAATACTGTATATCACATTAATCAGAGCTGGACAGTCCAATCCTATGCAGCACCAGGCACACACTGTATCCAGCGCTGGATAGGGACGGACTGGAGAACTCCTTGGGATAAGCAGACATTTGTCTGCTTACCCCGGGTAATGCTCCAGCCCGTCCTATGGGGCTACATGAATCTCCGCCACTTCTTTAGGTGGCGGAGAGCCGGGAAGTCCTGTGTTGGGTTTTCAAGCCTGGGAGGGAGGATAGGATTTGGCATCCGCCAAGGACACTGATCCAACCCCCCTCCAAGGCTCCCTTCTCTGCCCTCCTCCACCCCATTACAACCCCTCCCAGCCCTCCCCTTGTTCTCCCCCACCCCCACACCACATGGAGCAGGACCTACCTGCTCCACAGTGCTGGTCCTTCTGGTCAGCGGGCGGGCGGCACAGTCCTTGGTGCCCAGCCTAGTCCTCGGTGCCCAGCCTATATGGGGAATAGGATTGCACTGTAAATGAGGTTTATGAGTGATTTGCTCAGCGGAAAAGCAAATTTCCTTTACCTTCTCAGCCCCCTTTGCCGTCTGATGAAAAGGCAGTGATGTGATTACATGTTTTCTCCTCCACAGATAATTGCTGATTGGGAGAAAGGGTGGAGGTGGGACTGGGATCATGGTGCAAAGAAACGATTAGACACTCCTCCCTCCCAGGCCCATGGCCATGTTCCTATCAGCAGCCCCATGGCTATGTTTGGCAACAGAAAAAGAGAGATGCACTCACACATCTATGATGTCACCTTTAGTTTGGCTGTGATGTTCACAAGACAATAACCCTCATGAGTTTAGGGTAGATTCTAAAGGTGGAACCACATGTCATATAGCCAAGTGAGATTGGCCATGTCACAGGTATGATTTGTAGGGGATTCATGGCAGGCAGAAGGAGGGATGCTTAATCTTTCACTTGTTCACCAACTTCACCCATTTCCCCCACCTGGGGTTCCAAACTCATGTCTCCATTGCATACACTATTCTGAAATTCTGGCTAGAAGAAAACAGTTTGGGAGAGTTTGGGAGGGGGAATCAGTAGGCTGAAGAAGAGTTTAGTATCCCTCCTCCTAGCTGCCCTTCTCTGCTAATCACCCCTTCTGCTGATGCTTTGCAACAAAGAAGCTTCACGCAGGATTTGGAAATAAAGTAGCTGCATAATGTGCAGTTTCGGCCATCCTGAAAGGTACACTGCTTTGTCTCCTCTAGAACTTGTAATTTTACCCCATGGCACAGTTTAGTTGTGCCTTTTCCAGAAAGTTCACATTGCATTACTGAAGTTTGTGTTCCACTTATTCACCTGGACCAACCTCATTGGAAAAAGCCCGTTCTCCTAAAGCCAAAAGGAAGTGGAAAAGAAAAACAGAATAGGAAAAACTCCCATCTAGTTTTATTGACCACAGCCTAGAGCATGGCTATGGGTTTATTGAACATTCTCAGCTTGTTTTCCACTGCATTCTCTCTGCTGTTGTGTTCTATTGATGTTCCACTGAAACAGTAATGGACCATGACATACCTGCAACAGCAAGCAACGCAGGAGGTGCATTTTGTTCAGCAAACTGAATTGTTTACAGTTTTGTCTTTTGCTTTATGAGTGTTGCCAAGACATTCACAATATGCTCAGTGCAGGGAATTCTCTGAACGCTGCATCAAGAAGGCTTACAAACATTGGAGGCTTTTTGAAAGTGTTCAAATCGTATCATGACTCAAATTCAACTGATTTTCCAAAGGCGTTTTCTGTTGTTGTTGTTTTAAAAAATAATAATTAAAACATATGACTATTCATGCTGATTTGGGCTGTCTGGAACCAGTGGCTGATCAGTTTTAGGTTGTGTAGGGCCCTAAATGTTCAAACCTGACAAGGTTGAGTTGGAGGTATGGGAGACCAAGAGAGAGAGAGGGAAAGTAAAGTATTTTCAAGCATGAAATCATTTTATCTAATGTGCTTTACAATGCTTTAACAAAAGCCCTAAGAATGTACAGTACTTCTTTTTCCCTCTCTTTTATCTGATGGTTGTTGTTGGTTTTTTGTTTGCTTGTTTTACAAATTCCTCCTACTGTAGCTGTGACTATGAAATGAGCATGTAGAAGATGAACTGCACAAACAGAAAGGAGCAGTGAGCTTTTCAAGGGTGCTACTAGCTCTGCAAAGTTGTGACCAGCCTCCATCCCTCCACAGCTGGCACAGCCAAATCTCAGGGCTTTGACAGACATGAATGCAGGCTTCCCTTGGGCTGAGCCGAAATATCCATGCATTGCCTCCTCTTTAGTATCAGTATCTAGGAATAGTGAAGAATTGAAACCAGGAGAAACCAAGCGAAACCATCACAGCGGGGGGGGGGGGGGAGTGGCAAAGAAATAGGCCAAGCTATGGGGGCAGAAATACCTATGTGGGGAGTTTTACCTACTGTTATGTCCTAAGAAGGATGTAGACAAACTGGAAGAGATTCAGAGGAGGAGGATGAAGAACGTATCTGGAAATAATACCTATGGGGAAAGTTTTGGATGAAATGGAAAAGAGACTGAAGGGGGACATGAAAGTACAGTACTGTATTTTTCGCACTATAAGATGCACTTTCCCCAAAAAAAACATAGGGGGGAAAAAGCGTGCATCCTATGGTGCGAAGTAAACATCGGGGGAGGCCTGCGAGATTTCGTGACCCAAGATGCTGCCCGGTAAGTTTAAAATTAAAAAAAAAGATGGCGGCGCCCATTCGTCCCCCGGGACACGACCAGGAATCGGGTCCGATTTCCGGGACTGTCCCGGCGAAACCGGGATGAATGGTAAGCCTATCCATAACCATAATATGCCACCTACTTCCTCAAGATCCCTCCTTAAAACCCAGCTGCATATTTTCTCTCTGCATATCCTTCTTTATAAAATTCTTACCAGAATGAGAGCACAGTTCCCTGCAGCAAGGAGCATACAATCCTTGCTGCAGGGAACTGTGCTCTCATTCTGGTAAGAATTTTATAAAGAAGGATATGCAGAGAGAAAATATGCAGTTGGGTTTTAAGGAGGGATTTTGAGGAAGTAGGTGGCATATTATTGTTATGGAGGGTTTTTGAGCAACAGTCCCAGGCATCCATGTACCCCAGCCTCCATTTGCCTCTTTGTCCTCTCTTGCCCCCTTGTGCCTGTTTGCACAGTTCCCTGCAGCAAGGAGCATACAATCCATAAATAAGGTTATGGATTGTATGTTCCTCGCTGCAGGGAACTGTGCAAACAGGCACAAGGGGGCAAGAGAGGACAAAGAGGCACTTGGTATGTACCTTAACTGGTATAAATGGAAAGTAAAAAAAGTTCAAAGCCTTTACTTTGTTTCAGAGTCATTTATTTCAAATTTTAAGGTTTTTTCCTCAAACTTCAGTTTTGGACGAAGAGAGACCAGGGAGCAGCCAAAGTATCTGTTGTGCGTGCTGCTTCTCACTGCAAAAATAAATAAATAAATAAGCAAAAATAAATAAATAAAAATTGCGGGACGGCCTCTGGCCGGCCCCTGAGCAAATTTGTAAAAGTTCAAATGGCCCTTGGCAGGAAAAAGGTTCCCCACCCCTGATGTACAGTATATCAATTAACCTACAGTAAAATTGGTTTCGTTGTAAGTCGTTTCACTTAAAGTTGCAGTTTATCAGCAACTTTTAAGTGAGGACTTGCTGTACTCTTCAATTAACTAAATGCCTGTCATATAGAAGATAGCAAAGATTTTTTTCCCTCCTACCCCAGAGGGCAGGACTAGTTCTATTAGATGACAGGAGGGTGGATTAGATTCTAAACCTTAGAATAAACTTCTGAACTGTAGGAGCAGTTTAACACAAAAGGCATTGTTGGGGGGGGCAGGGTGGTGGGCCCCCAGGTGGTGAGGTGCCAGGCGGCAGGGGGTGTACATGCCTCCGGTTCCATCAGCCCCTCCGCCACTTTTTTCTTCTTTTCGAAGCTGTTTGCCTCTCCGCCAGCTGCCTGTTCAGCCTGCCCGCCCGCCCTGATTCCGTACGGCCCTGAAAATGTCTGAAAAAGTGTAGAGGGCGGTGTTTTCAAGCCCCCCCCCACCAAATTTGGGCAGCAGCACGCGAAAATGACATCATGCCCCCCAGGGGCGAAGCTTGTGGCAGCACGTGGGTGTGTCGCGTCAGTGGTCCCCCTATGGGGGGGGTGTAGGAATGCCACCGGTTTGACAATGGACCCAATTTCCTAAGGCAGTGCAGGGGAGACTCCTTCCTGCTGGAGGTTCTTGAGCAAAGTCTGGATAGCTATCTGTTGAGGGTGTTCTAGTTCTGGATTTCCTGCATCAAGTAGGGGACTGTACTCAAAGAGCTACAAGGGCCTCTTCATCTTGATTCTATTATTGCAGAGGGCAATAATTGCTATAGGGGGCAATAATTCTATTATTGCTATTATTTTTCATAAAGGGAAATCTGTTCAGTGCAAGAAAGACTGATATCATGTTGGTACTTTTCAGCTTCAAGAAAAAGGATTCCAGAACACTAGGGAGGAATCTCCAAAATAATAGCAAGAACCCTTTAGATGGGCATTCCTGGTGGACTACACAATTTCTTGCTGGTGCTAACAGCAGGGGAAGGGGACAGATAATGAGGCACCTGAGTGTACCTATTTTCATCTATTAGGGATTATAGCACACAAAACATTAAACACTGACATTCTAAAAAGGGCCTTGGATGACATGATGGATAATGTTTTGACCAAGTCAAGACTTATTTTGCATTGTTATTATCATCTTTTTTTAATCCTGAAAGGTCAGCTGTCAGAAGGAGTCAAAGTTTATCATTTCCCCCCCTCCCCTCAGGTTTTGATGTAGCAGAAAACAATGATGAATTTCAAGAGCAAGTGCTCTTTCAAATCGTTCACAGGGATGGAACTCTGCATATAGGGTTTTTTTTTTCCTGTACTTGTCAACAGAAGACTCGGTGAGTATCTAGAAATGCAGAAGTGGGGAAAAAAATCTGTCACAATACACAACCATGAGCTGCACTTGCTAACTCAAAGTTAGGACATATGGTTTTTACTGTATTTTGAAATGCCTACCATCCAAGAAAGGGTATCATTGGTATGATGGGTCAGTCATTGCCATGCAGACATCCGCAGACGACACCCTAGACCAGTGGAGCAGCCGCTCCGTCGGTCTCTACTTAGACACGATTGCGCTGTTAATTTCTTGTTTCCTTTTCCTGAAGCTTCCACTCTTCAAGTTGTTCTTCCTCAGTATTTCTCCTGCTCTGTGCACCAATCCTTCAGGCTCCTTGGCTTTGAGCTCCTTAGATTTCATATACTGTACTTCAGGATATCTTCTCAGTGCTTAGCCTATTCTGATATGAAATTTTAGTTCCATCCAAACTAACAACTTTTCCTTTCCTCATAAAAAGAGGATTGCAGTTCAATGAGGAACAAACCATTCTGTGCCACCATTCCAGCTCAGCTAACCAATACGAAAAGCTCCAGTGTTATAAACTCAGTATAATTTAGATTGGAGAGATGTTTGATTTGGTTTCATGTATGTAGATCAGTAAGAACATATTTATGTTCTTCTGGGCAGCCCAATCCTACATAAGTATCTGGCGGGCAGCCCAGGGACGGAGGTCTACTCGGGGATAGGGGACGTTCATTCCCTTCCCCCAATGTAGAGCTGGGACAGCCCAATGGTCCTCCTCGGATTTCTGCCAGCTAAATAGCTGGCGGAAGTAGGAGGAGGCCGTGTAACGGCTGAGCCAGCCGGAATGGGAACGGGGATATGGCGGATGCCATCCCTGCACCCTCCCGGGCCGGCTCAGCCAATGGCCCCCATCCCTCGCTGCCCGGATCGCCCCCACCGGGGGATCTCTTACCTGCCTCCGGCAGCCGTGGGGATGTCCCAGTGGCGGAGTAAGGGCTGCCAGCCTAGTGCTGGCGGCCCTTACTCTAGAGTCGTCACTCTTCCCCATCCTGCACTCATATACATTGTAAAAATTTCTCCTACATGGTACTTTCTATAAAACTCCAGGGCTAGATCCTTAAGTACTCCTTCCCAGAGTGCATCATTTTGTTTTACTTAATACTTGGCCGCTATGAGTGAGCTACAGCTATAAATGCTGAAGGTAAAGTACCATTATTAGCATTCACTTGCCAAGCTTGAGTGTGAAAAGTGTAGTGCTGTATCATAAGCTTGTGAAAAATACAATAAATTTTACATAGCTTGCTGTGTTATAAGAAGCACACATATCTTTAATACCTCCTGTTTTGATGAAAACATGGGTGTGTAATTAATAGCGTACCTTCTGCCTTCTTCAGAGAGGTTTACTACACAGCAAAGTCTGAGTGCATTTGAATATCTGGTACTTAAATGTACATCGTTTATGTATATCCTGCCCATCTTAATATCCCAAGATGAAGAACTTCTGGGGGAACTGGCACTTAATACATATACTGTATTTGGTGAAGATTTCATAACATAATTATGAATTTCAGGGCCACCACTACATACACGTGATGTAGTTCTTGAAAGGATTTCTCATGCTTCACCATGAATGTGGTAGGATTCATGCTTTCTAGGTGGAGTACAGTGTGCATCCTGAAGTTCCTTTGAAGCTCTGCAGGCTTTTCAATTGATTTTTTTGGATGCTACTCTGTGTTAGAGCTTTACTTGTTCATCCTAGATATATATTATTTTGTGTATGTTTACATTGATTCAAATAAATAATCATTATTTTTAATCCAGCTTAGCAAAACAAGTGTTTCTCAATTATATAGGCAGGCCATTCTTATATTGTGTTCCTAGTGGAGACTTTCAAGTAAATTGACTGCTTATATTTGTGAAGCAAGATTGCCAAGCAGGCTCTGGTTATTGAAATTGTTGCAGTGTATTCAAGCTGCTGAAGTAGGGGGAAAGAGTTGAAAAGCTTTAAGTGGCTTCACATATATGCTTGGTTTCTTCTTCTTCTTCTTCTTCTTCTTCTTCTTCTTCTTCTTCTTCTTCTTCTTCTTCTTCTTCTTCTTCTTCTTCTTCTTCTTCTTCTTCTTCTTCTTCTTCTGTGAACACACTGCACTGTCAAGGAATGTGCTTTACAAAATCTGTAATGATAACTTTGGATATATTGCCAGCCGGTTTTATTATTTTCATGTGCACTAAGGTAAAACATGAAGAGTATATTAGAGTGTGTGTGTTTCTTTCTACGAGAGCTGCTTGCTTCTACCTAAGCCCAATAGAGCTGCCCTCCACGACTACCTCCATGACCTCCCAAGCCATGCACCCCTTACCTTACTCCTTCCTCTGTGCAGTCTCTTTAAACAAAGCAGGAAATGTGGAGAGTACTGGGAATGCTCCGAGCATGTTCCTGCGTTTTTTAAAAGGTCTATGTGAAAGAAAAAAGGCCAGTGGGTGGTGCAGCGGGTTAAACCACTGAACCATAAGCTGTCGATCGAAAGGTCGGCAGTTCGATTCCCACGACGGGGTGAGCGCTCGTTGCTTGGCCAGCTCCTGCCAACCTAGCAGTTCCAAAGCATGTTAATGCGAGTAGATAAATAGGTACCGCTTGCGGGAAGGTAAACAGCGCTCCATGTTCCAGCTGCATGCTACACGCTGCGGCAAGGAGAGTCATGCCAGCCACATGACCACGGAGGCGTCTTTGGACAACGCTGGCTCTTCGGCTTTAAAATGGAGATGAGCACCACACCCTAGAGTCGGACACGACTGGACTTAATTGTCAGGGGATACCTTTACCTTTACCTATGTGAAGGAAGGAGCAAGGTGAGGGGGCAGGATTGCTGAGCTCCAATCCTCAGAGGGTGGCAATCTGGGCCCCTGCCCCCTCACTTCACTCCTTTCTCCTCAGGGGTGCTTTAAACAAAACAGGAAGTGCATAACATAGTGGAAGCACTCTCAGTGTGCTCTGCATTTGCTGCTTTGTTTAAAGCACCCATGTAGAGGAAGGAACGCTGTGAGAGGATCAGTTCCATTACTAGTGGGCTGGAAGGAGGTGGTGGGCATTTGTTTGTTGCTCCCTCAATATGTTTCCTGATGCAAACGTTATCGTTTGTGTCATGGACAGACCAAGTGTGCTTTCCACTGTGAGGATGCAGCGGTATAGTGATGGATGGCCCATGAAACACAATACTAGGGCATCCTCCTGCCCTGCATATGCAGAGGTGTAGTAGCTCCACCCCGATTGGGGCTGAGGGCCAAGATGATGCCCCCAGAAGCTATGCCCCCACCATGTGACATCATCCGGAAGCCACGCCCCTGGGGTGACATAACATGGCCTGTAACTGGCCGAAAACGGCCCTGGGGGCAGGCGGGATGGCAAGGAACACCTCCCCAGCCTCCGGAAGCCTCGGCAGCCAGCAAAAATGGGAAAAAGTGCCGAAAAAAGCGGCGAAAAAGAGCCACCGCCGCTGAGTGCTGCCCCTCCTGCTGCCCCCCTGGACGTGCTGCCTGGGGCTATACCACCCCATCCCCCCATTCCTATGCCACTGTGCATATGTATTGACAAGCAGACACTTTGTTACTGAAAATTTAGAGTTGAAGGTGTGTTCCAGTTCTAGGAGTGCCTAATCCAGTGTATGCACAGCCAGAAGCACAAGCCCCACACTGGTGGGGGCAGTTTAACTATTATTTTCCACCTGGGGTCCTAATGAATCATCACAGATTCAGAGTTATGGACTGGGCTGCATTTTTTGGAAACAAAATATTATAAGAGATAGTTGAAAATAATTAGTTTATTTTATTAAAGATTCAAAGACACAGAGTCACTTTCAGCTCTTGGGAAGAATGAATCTTTTAGCTCTTGGAAAGAAAAGCACCTGGGGAGGAGACTGAGGTACAAATGGCTGGCAAGAAGAGCAGGGCCCCCCCCCTTCTGCTAGTCCTTTTCTCAATCTGTACACACCCACAGCAGCTTCGCACTATAAAAAATACCCTCAGTAAAAATTATCATGGAACTACATGTAATATGAAGTTCTGCCTGTGACAATTGGGAAGAGGGGAAGCACACTCAACAGTGCAATCCTACACATGTATGCTCAGAAGTAAGTCCCTTTGTGTTCAGTGGGGCTTACTCCCAGGAAAGTGTGTATTGGATGTATTGGATTGCAGCCAAACAGCCCAGTCCTATGTCTTGCATGCAGTGCTGCCATTGCAGCCTATGCTTCATGCTATGGGTGTGATGCGTGAATGTTGGGTGAATGTAGAATGGAGCTGAAGAACCAAAAGAAGATGGCAAACCTAAAGCAAGAATTCCAAGACCTTGACGAAGTGAGACGGTGCCTGTAATTGATTGAGGAATACTCCCTTCTGAGGAGAATGTTCCCTTCGGAGAATGGTACGAGACCAAGCTGTTGGACGTGCCAGAAGGACACGGTCTACTAAAGGCAACTGATAAGGAAAGGTCTGAAAATTCATCAAACTAACAATAGAGTAATCCCTCAGCATACACTGACGGAAGATGCTTACTTGAAAGCCACGAAGGCGGGTACTGTACAATGTACAGAAGAAGGAGAAATCTATAAAAGCTGAAGAACGAAGCTTATTAGGTGTGTTCCAGTTGCCGCGGCAGCTTGAGCTCCCCCACCTATATTGGGTGGGTAAGTATGAAAGGTGTGTGTGGGGTGTGAATGAGTGGGTGTGAGAGCTCTCTTGGTACTTGTGTGTTTATGTATGTCTTTGTCTTAAATAAATGTTACATGCATGGTGATTTAAATCCAAATTTGGTGTTCTGAGTGTCTGTGTACGAGCTCTTTGTGCAGGGCACTGCAGGAAGGGGGGGGCGAGTTTCACTGTACGCTTCCAGATATCAAAAGAACTGCCCTAGACATCAAAAGGGGCATAACAAAGTGGCGTAGTCGGCAGGATATCTGGGGCGCGGTGGCTCCCCTTTCTTTTCTGTAGGACTCCTGGGTGAGGTCGACACAGGACACTAGGACTGGAAGCAGGGGGACGCCCTTGCATGGGACCTTGGTGGCACCTGCTGAAGGATATAGGCAGGTTGTGAAGTCCACCCGGGCTAGTTTTGTTTTGAATCCTTGGTGGCACCTGCTGAAGGATATAGGCAGGTTCCATGGTTCTGTGGAGGGAGTCATCTAGCAAATTTCTCCCGCTACTGGAATAATGTTTAAGAGGAAAGACAAGAAAGGTGACAGGTGAAGGTAGGGATCCTGTCAGCAGAAACCTTTTTTGTCCTGTGGAAGGAGAGATCAGGGAGATCTCTCCTGCAGAGGTCCTTACAGAGGAGTGTAAGGATTGGATTGTGTCTGTACGAATGCAGCTGAAATAGAGAATACTGTGGGTAATTTAAAACCATCTATCTACAGTCTCACATGTTTTGCCTTCCTTTCTAGTCTCTCTACTTCCCTTCGTTTAGAAGTGCAAGCAAAGGGGTGGAAGACTAGAAATGCTTTTGAATTGCTAAGTAATCTTGCCCACTCCAACCTTATTAAGGGGGGGGGTGCGAATGATGTCATCCATCTCCACGGTTGAAGTTAATCAATTTTGCTGATGCCAGGACAGCCAAGCATCTCTCCAGAACCACAAACATAGATTTTATGTATGGAAATTTACTTCGTTAGACTTTGAACAGTCTTAACAGTACATATGTTTTGAAACTTAACTATGATTTGTCTCCATGACTAGGTAAAACTGGAAGTCAACAAGCAATGCTTTACAGTGGCATACAACTTTAATCTGCCTATCAAAAGTTTTATTTTCTCTGTAAATGTCAGTTGTGCACATTAATTGTCTTTTATTTTTAAGGAAAGGTAAATGGAGTTACCAACTGCCACTGGAACTCCCTGCCACTGGCAGACAACCTGAGTGTCAATAATAACTTTAAGTTTGCCTCCATAACTTTTGATTTTCACAGGTATACAATGGAATAGACCTGTGCATCTCCTCTAAGCCAATATGAGGAACCCTTCTAACCTTTGTGCCTCTGGAAAACTGGGCATGCACAGAGAACTCAATGGTCTTGGTTTTGTGTTAACCCTTTTTGTTTCAGCTACAATTAGGGATGGGAAAAGCAGTTGCCCTCAGGAGGAGGAAATACTTAACTTTGTTCTTTTTTGCAAGATCTAGACAATGAAACAACATCTTTGTGGGAACATGTTATATGTTGTTTGTCCTGTGTGGTATGATGATAAGCGCTTGTCTGTCTGTCCTGTTTTCACTTACCTGTATCTTGATTTTTTTTTTTGGTTGATTTTTTTTTGTACTATGACATGGCCAAACACAAACACAACTCAGAAGGGCCTGAAGCCCACATGATGAATATGCTATTTTTTCTTCTAATTGTGCTTTCAACAGGCCTGACATATTTATTTTTGAATTCTGAGCTCATTCATTTCATTTTGGTACCATGGTCACTGAAAACTGATCTTAAGAGTACTCTATGGGATATTTTGCTTGTATGAATATTAGTTTTTTTTGAATAGCTATGTTGCTATATTACTTCGCAACTGTACCTCTCTCTGGAAACTGTCAGTATAGTTTGAGAGGAAGAGGAAGAGGAAGATGCATCTGTATTTGCTCCTAGAAAAAGGATGTGCTTGCATAAAGAAAAGAGAGAAACCACTCCCAATAGCTTGGGAGCACAAGAGGCTGAATTGGAAGCAGTTTTGAATGTCCTTTCCTATTTGAAAGGACAAGAGGGGGAGGGATTGAGGGATTCACCTTCCTACATAGTGATGGATAGCGAATATGTATATCACGGATGTACTAAATTTATACAATTTTGGGCACATGATAATTGGAAAAATGCAGACAACAAGGAATTAAAACACAGAGAACAATGGGAAAAGATTTGGGTACTAATGGCTATGAGAAATAGTCCTCTAGGGAAACACGGGTATACTCCCTATGAAATTTTATTTGGTCATGAGATGAATTTGGGACTCATACATGAATACAATGAAGATCTAACTGAATGGAAGTGGTTAGCAGAACAAAAGGAAAGAGAATCTAATAGAGCCTGGATCAAAGACCAAATGTTAACAATGATAGAGGCTCATAAAGAAACTGAAAAACAAATGCTTCCTGTAGAGTCACAGGTGCTGTGTTTACACTTAGGACCCAAAGAACATGCATTAAGACCAAAAGGGAAAGGGCCATTTGTAATACTGGACCGCATTTGGCCAACAAGCTATTTGATTGAACGGGATGAGAAATCCAGATGGGTCCATAGAAATCAAATTAAACTGTTTAAAGGTGATAACTAATCTTGTTGTGTTCTATGTTGTCTAGGAGCAATCATTGAAACAACACTCGGAATTTGGAAAAAAAAACCCTTGCTTCTCCTGATTGACTTTGCTCCATTTGTAAGTATAACCCTGTTCTTTGTTGTCTTTCTCTAAAAAGATGCCCTAACCAGAAGAGACAAAGGAATCAGGACAAGCAACGTGTAAATGGGAAGACTGGCTCGCGGACAATCTGGAATTGGAAAAGTGAGAGTGGAATTTTTGAAATTTTTGAGGTTTCTGTTTCCTATTTTCTCTTGGGTAATTAGATTGGAGAACGGCCAATTCTTTGTTAAACAGTCCCTGGACAACATAGAACTAAGAGTCAAACTAGAACTGGGAAAACGAATAAGAGTCTATTGGAAACACTGACAAACAGGTGGATTGAATATGTGTGCATGTATCCCTGTGTGAAAGATATTACTTTAGCTCTGAAGTCTCTGGTGGTGAAATTGCGTCTAGCCGCCCAGTGAAGTGGTTCTACTGCTTTACTATAGCAAGGGGGCGCAGTGGAGGCAGAGACTTTGGAAACCCATGAGCCTGTTCTGAGAGGTTGCTAAGAGGACAGGTTCCCAAGCAATCCCTTGGACGGGACAGGCGTGTGACTGTACTTTCCCTTTCCCCATATCCATCTCATGAGCCAGTCCAACAACATAAGGGCTGGACTTCCTGAATAAGCTTTACCTCCCTGAACGAGTGGAAAACATAAGCACGCACATACATACAAGAAAATGAAACAAACAAACTTGTTTTGGGTAATAGGTATAATAAACCTCATTAGAGAAATCAAACCCTATGATCAAATGATTCCACTGAAGGATACAAATGTCTGTCACACTCAAAGTTATTCTCATAACTTTAACTTTTTGTTGGATGTATATGATTGGGAAATCATAGGAGAAGAGACTAACTGTACAGGAATGCTGAACTATACAGTTACTATATGGGTTACATCTGACTTGGCCTGCCCCAAGGACACGGCACTCCATGCGGAGCCAAACTTTCTGCCTACCGACGCTGGTCTAGCTGGCAATATCCAAGCTCCAACCTATGGTAACGTGTCCCTCCATATTTTGGTTTCTGGTATAACACGATGGGAATGTCATCCATACAGATTTGGTTTTAATATTAGTAGTGGAAACAATAAGGACCTAGGAAAAATTGTAACCCTCCAATATTTATAGCCCGTAGAAGCGGGCTACTACATGCAAATACGTAGGACTCTAAAGGGGGGGCAAATGGATTTTTGTAAGGGGACTATTCTTTTGGAACATGGGATGCAGATTTGGATATAATCCGAAAAGCGACCGAGGCTAATACAACCACGGTAATGAAACAATGGCATACACCCGTTCCTGTTATACTAGGACCAGACTTGCATCGATGGAGTATCAGATTGAATATAACACTGTTTGGCGTAACTCGTTTAAGGCCTGGGTGTACACAAACACATACTTGAACTTTGTGGGGAAAAAGGAGAAATTGTGAAAAAGAGAGAAAAGAGATTTACTGGACACCATATTGGGTGGGATTGGAACAGGAGTAGGAGTGGCAAACTCCTGGGACATTGAAAGTCAAGCCAATAAGTTATCGACCTTAGGGGGACTTCAGTGGAAAGTCATACATATGGCAGGAAATGATTTTGTGTCTACTTTCCGACTCCATGAGGTATCTGCAGGGCTACAATTAATGACCTTTGACCAATTAAACAGAACTCTGTATGAATTCAGAAAAGTTGATAATCAGAGCCTAAAAGCAGTATCTAAGGCCCTATCGTGCTTAACTATTCAGACTACCTTATGGAATAGGAAAAATCAAATGTTAATTGCTTTATATGGGAATCATGGGAACACATTTGTTAGAATTGGGGGTTTGGAGCCATGGATCCGTACAGATTTTCCTTTATGGTATAAAATATTGGATTTCACCATTGAGGAGAAAGTTTGGCAAGTAAACAGAAGAAAATTGGATCTGTGACATCCAATCCCTCCCTTTTAATATGGGAGAAAATTATTGGAAATCCTATTTGTTATCAAATCATGCAATCTATATGCTATGAAAACTAGAAACACTAATATTATGTTGTCTAATATTTTTCTGTAAACATACAGGTATCCACACTTCAAGTAACTAGGAGGTTAGGGCAAAGAAGATCCGGCCCTCCGGGGTAAGAAGAGATTGTAACGCGAAGATGTAGTAAGGCCTCCTAGTTAGTTTTGAAGGGATAGAAGATTGTGGACTTTTAGATAGTTTTGTATTATATGTATTATATGTTTATATGCTTATTAGGCCTTTTTAGTATCACCAATTAGTGAAAAATCAATTGTAAATTATCAAATTATGTAATACTTGATTTATGAATGTCTTAATCAAGTATCAAGAGGGGGAATATGTGATGCGTGAATGTTGGGTGAATGTAGAATGGAGCTGAAGAACCAAAAGAAGATGGCAAACCTAAAGCAAGAATTCCAAGACCTTGACGAAGTGAGACGGTGCCTGTAATTGATTGAGGAATACTCCCTTCTGAGGAGAATGTTCCCTTCGGAGAATGGTACGAGACCAAGCTGTTGGACATGCCAGAAGGACACGGTCTACTAAAGGCAACTGATAAGGAAAGGTCTGAAAATTCATCAAACTAACAATAGAGTAATCCCTCAGCATACACTGACGGAAGATGCTTACTTGAAAGCCACGAAGGCGGGTACTGTACAATGTACAGAAGAAGGAGAAATCTATAAAAGCTGAAGAACGAAGCTTATTAGGTGTGTTCCAGTTGCCGCGGCAGCTTGAGCTCCCCCACCTATATTGGGTGGGTAAGTATGAAAGGTGTGTGTGTGGTGTGAATGAGTGGGTGTGAGAGCTCTCTTGGTACTTGTGTGTTTATGTATGTCTTTGTCTTAAATAAATGTTACATGCATGGTGATTTAAATCCAAATTTGGTGTTCTGAGTGTCTGTGTACGAGCTCTTTGTGCAGGGCACTGCAGGAAGGGGGGGGGCGAGTTTCACTGTACGCTTCCAGATATCAAAAGAACTGCCCTAGACATCAAAAGGGGCATAACATGGGCTAGCCAAGGACCAGACAGCCCAGGAAAATTAAGTAAAGACATTTTTTACTTACGTTCCCATAGGCCACCCTGACCCTAGTGGGTCTCCTCAGTCCCACGCCAGCTCTTTTGCCCCACTTTCCAAGAGCTGAAATGCTTGCATAGTGAAGGTAATGTGAAAAGGGGTCCTGAATTGCTCTGTTGGTTGGATAGGTCTGTAGGGACTGCAAACCACATCTACAGTATTAGAATTGCTGCTAAGTTTACCATAAATTTTAAATGGTTAACGACAGGCAAAAATTTATTTGCACATATTTTGCAGGGGACAGGATGGGATGGGACAATACACGACACGACAATACAGCTACAGCTAGTGTCTGGTATCTAATTGTTAATTACAGCTGAAAGTAAGACAATTGTTAGGGGACAGCTTCAAAACAACTTCAGTTAAAAGCATTTGCTGAAGTCTCTAAGTGGTAATCAACATTACATGCTTGATGGTGTACTAATAAGAGCCTGGTTTTACTCAAAACTGATTTAATTTCTTCTCATTGCAAGGAATGGCATTATAAATATTTGGATTCTATCAGTATTCTTTTAAGGTTTTCAAGAGTACTTGCCATGCTTCATGCAGATTAGCGTTGTAATATCAGGAGTAAAGCAGAAAGAAGAGACGAGAGAAGCAATGCACAATAAGAAACCCAAAGTTGAAAAAGAAAAGTTTCCTCTGGGATCTGCGTATTTGCTAGAATCAAGGTTGGTTAAACTTCACAGCAACCTGATTAGTTAATCTTTTTTTTTAAAGAAATGTTTCAGCTAAATGCAAGTTATGAAAGCAGATACAGTAATAAGTACAGATGCTGCAAACCTCCTACCGAGTCAGTTGGGATATTGTTCATTGATCGCATTTGTATCCTACCTTACCTCCCAGTAGCTCAGAATGGCACACAGGGCTTAGGCCTCTTTATCCTCACAACAACCTTAAGAAGTTAGTTGGCTTGAGAGAGAGATCACCCTGTGAGCTGCATGGCGGAGTGAGGATTTGAATCCATGTTTCGCCAAGCTATGTTTGATGCTGTATTCACTAACACCACACTGGCTCTCAGGTTAGAATTTCAGGTACTTCTCATGTACTTCTTGTCACCCTTCTACATCCAGGATTTGAGGTTTCTTGGCTCTGAAATGAGAAGGTCCTCCGTCTTGTTGTCTGTCTGAGTCAGCCTGCTTGGAAATGAATGATACACAAAGGATACAGAAAAGGAGGGGGTACAGTAGTAATAATAACAATAAAACCAGTATTTATATACCGCCTTTTCTTTGGTCATCGGATTTCTCCTCTGACTTTAATTCAAAGGTGGTTTACATGGGCAGGCTTTCTAAACCCCAAGGGGTTTTTACAATACAATAACATTCTAATCTTTTGTAGAACCCTTCATTCTAGATGTTGCTTTCACAGTCCAGCTCTCTCTCTCTGTCTCTCTGTCTCTCTGTCTCTCTCTGTCTCTCTCTCTTTCTCTCTGCCGTCCTTCAGATCTTCAGGCATATATGGGACGGACGCTCTACCAACTGAGCCAGACATCCTGTACATCCTGTGTTGTTGTCAAAATGCTGTCCCTGACACATATTCCCCATTCCGAGAGAGAGAGAGAGAGAGAGAGAGAGAGAGAGAGAGAGAGAGAGAGAGAGAGAGAGAGAGAGAGAGAGATCAGTCATTCAACCTATCCCTAAGAAAGAGAGACAACTCTGTTGGCCCAACATTTGTCCTCATTGGAGGATAGATATTTTTCTCAGATTTTTTTTTTTAAGTTGACGCTAGCCAAGATACTCAGTTCTAAATGGGGAAAGGTTAATTTCATGAGAGCTGAAAGGTTTTGGTAGTGGGCGACAGGGCCTCTGAGAGGAATTTCATCAAGGGTACAAAGTTTCTTTTGGGACCCTTCTCAAAGGATGAATGGACAAAACAGGGCAGGGGGAAGGCAGCAATGGCCAGAAAAGTCTCCAGAGCCCAGGTCTACCAGGCTTCCTGACATGGCGCCCAGATTTACCTGCCCAGTAGATCTTATCTCCTGGTTGGCCTGGCATCCATCTTTCAATTCTCCTTGAGGCCAGCTGAGATCCCAAGAAATTTCTGGGCCTCCACCTTTGGCTCCTGGGACCCCTTTTTGACCCTGGGCCCAGGTACAATTTACCCCCTTTACCCCCCCTCTCATGGGCCCTAGGTGTGTGAAGGCTATCTCAGCATTATAAAAAGAACATCACTGAGAGTGCAATTCTGCGCAAAAAAACCGCGGCGGAGCAAGTGCTCCGCCATCAGAAGCTGTCGCAAATGTGTCGCAAAAAAAGGCATGACTCAGCAATAAGCCAGGACGTCCATGCGGCTGCCGGAGGAAGGTAAGAGATCCCCTAGCGGCCGCATGGGTGGTCCGGGCCGGCTTGTCCATTACACGGCCTCCTCTTACTTCTAGCTGGCAGAAATTCAAGGAGGCCCATTAGGCCTTCCTCGGTTTACACCGGGGGAAGGGGACGAAACAGGCTGCTGCAGAGTGGCCCAGAACGGGCATAGGATCTGGTGGGCGGCCTTGGGCTACTTACGTAGCCCAAATGTCCATTTGTTTGAATTACTTTGTTGGAGGATAGCACTGAGCAAAGAAAAGTGGATAAGTCTACAGACAATACTACATGCTCTTTCATTATGTTGTTGGGCTGGGGACAGTCTAGTTACCCTCAGTTTCTCAAATGATTTGAGAGAGTGTGGAATTCTTCTTTTCTGTCCTTTCTCATTGCATTTTCCAAGAGATGATTACAGGACCCTTCAGAGTTATGAAGCTTCTCTCCTGAGCCTAATAGCAGTTGGACGGGGGGGTGGGTGGGGGATTTTGGTCAGGACCATTGCAAAATGTTCAGTGGAGGTCTGATCTCCACAGAAGAGGCAGATCATGTACTGCCAAAAATGAAAGGTTGATTTAAATATGTCATAAACCTGAAGATCTCCTGCTACTTAATAAAACCATACCATACCATAACCATTGCAAAACCAAACATCGATATCGAAGTCCCCTAACAGCATTTCACATTCCCTACCCACCCGCATAGTCCAACATACCAACTCACCCCCATAGTATCTGAGTTTAATCTCAGAGCACAAAAACGGAAGATTCTGTCGGATTTGAATTACTAGATTCATAAATTGGGCAACCAAACAGGTGAACAATCTTTCAGAACCTCCTAACATATACCGGATTTTTTGCTCATCTGACCAACCGGAGCGAGAGGACAAAAAAATCATCTAGATACCGCCTACGCAATTCACTATATCTGTCACAATAAAGAACCATGTGATGTAAAGATTCTGGTTCATTCCTGCCGCACATACAAACTCTCAAATTAGAGGCTATCCCGCCAAAACGGCCAGATAGCAGGACTTAATAAAACAATATCCAGTGGAAAAAAAGCTTAAATGTTGTTGTGTTTTTTCTTGACAGCATGCATATTTATCTGCCGGAATTTTGAAAAGCCCAAGGAGAGGAGGCTGTAAATTTCTCTTGAATGTTGTTTTGCCTGGTTGAGCAAGAACAAGCGTCTGCTTTTGATAATTGTGTAGGAATCAGACTCAGAATATTAAAGAGTGTTGGCAGCTACAGCAAACTGGGGCAGTTGCCATTATTGGACAAACCGTCTTCTTACTAGGCAAAATTGGTTACTAAATGCTCCATTTTTCTTGTTTTGGGGGGAGAAAAATGAAAAATGAACGAAGTGGGATGGGAATTAAGCTAGAGTGTTTTTTCAAGTGACGAGTCTCCAATTTTGCCTTAAATTTGCTATTATTTAGAGAAATGTCAATCCTCAGAGGGAGGCTGAGTTGTCAGTGGCTTACTGTAAGTATCATAAAATGGAAAATAAATCTCAGATAATGGAGAAGAAAGCCTCCGCTCATTGTTGCAAAGCTTCTTAGTTATTTGAGTAAGCTGAGAGGTAAATCAGTCCATAGCTCCTTCCTGTCCCTCTCTATCAACACAATCGGTAGTCTACCTACCACTGATATAGATATTTAAGGCTTTAGAGCTACCCTAGGGTGGTTGAAGCAGCTAAGACATTGTTATTGTGCATTTCCAGAGATCAGCGAGAATAAATCTGTTTGAACATCCTGATGTGTAACAAAACCCCGCTTCACACATTATGGTGTTGATCCAGCTATGCTCACTCATAACCGATGAGGCTACACACAAGTACTCATGTGAAATAAGAGGCAACTGGAAGGGACTGGGGACTGGGGGAGAGCTAAATCTCTACAGCCATTGTGAGACTTCCTTGTGTTTTAAAAGACAACAAAGACAACCGTATGGTTTAAAACAAGATTTAGGTGTTTTACTGCACATCCAGGTCTTAAAAGTAGATGGCAACAAGAGTGGGGTAGATAATTGAGTAGACTGAGATGAAAATCACCAGGGGAATTGGCTTCCTCTAAATCTGATACTGTTGTAACAATATTATTGCAATGCTTTCTTTCTTGATGTTGGACTAAGCTGAGAAGGTGAAAAATATTAACTCTGATTAAATTTCACAGTTTTAGCTTCATATAGTCTGTCTGTACAGGCACGCCTAATGCCCCATTCCTATGGGGGACTTGCAGCAGTGGATGCAACAAACAACCTTTTATTGTTGAGATAAATTAACACTAATAGTGAAAGGGAATCAAAATAAAGCAATTAGACCAAAATAATTAGACCAAAATAACACTCACACACACACTGTAAGCACTCATATAAAGGAGGAAAAGGATAGACACATTAAGCATTTTGGCAATTTGACAGCACATGATGAGGCAAACAAGGAAAGGTAGCGGGGAGTTTGTGGATCGATGGAGAGGCAGCACCAATGACCAAGACTACCAATCCGTTTCTGCTGGATGGAGCGAGATGTGTCGCAGGAGCCACAGGGCAAGGGTGCTAAGACCAGGTGATTCTCCTGATTGAAAGTAGGGGTTAAGAGGCAGATAGAGGGCCCGGAAGCAAGCCCAGGAGCTAGGCAGTATCTGTAATTAGCTTGAAGGCAGGAAGTAGGGCAAGAGAGGTGGACCTGTTTTCCTGGAGGAAAGGGGCACGTTGTGAGGCAGCCCATGAGGATGGTTGTCCAGTCCACACTGGCATATCAGCTTTGGTTGCACTTGCGGAAGGAAGTGGGGAGGAAGGGTGGAAAAGGGAGCAGGCATTACCGATCCTGACTGCTGGCTTGGCATGGTGGTCCTTGGATTACAGCTGGAATGGAGGTAGCATAATGCAACACCAGTGGGCCAACAAACAACAGTCCAACAGCAATGCAGAATGAAGGTGAAGAATGAGGACCCGGTTTTTATCTTTTTTCCCATACGTTTTTATGGGCTCGTTTGTGGGGTGAGCTCATCAACCACCTTCTTTTGTGACTTGACGGCCCTTGGTGACTCAACCTTAAATCGAAATAAGTGCTTTGCTTGTTCTTGCACCTAGCAGAGATGGCGGTAGCTAAATTAGGAAGCCAGTTGCTCCATTAGCACGCCTCCTTGATTGAGATTAGCCTTGTAATTGGTGAGGACAGCTAGGGTTGGGGATACTTGTTTGTGTTGTTCACAACTGGTTTTTCCAGAATCAAGAAGCTCCTAGGAAATGGCTTTTGCTCACAGTGTAAAATTTCCTATGCAAGACAGTCAGTCAGGAATCTTTATTGGCATTAACGACAACAACAATCACACTACATTACACTCACTTTACATATCACATATAACAAAAAAGATATAATAATAATAATAATAATAATAATAATAATAATAATAATAATAATAATAATAAACCCAACCCAACATCGGACTACAGTCTAGGCTAGGGGCTAAGATGTTGTATGTTCCAATCCACGGCAGGCGTGGGTCTTATCTGCGCCGGCTAGCGTAAGTCCGGTTCGATGGTGGAGTGAGCGGTGCCTGCCTCTGCGTCAGCACAGCTTACTCCAAAGGAGCCGCAAACGTGCTTTACGGCATGTTTGTGACTCCTTAGGCTGGCTCGGGGTGTTAATGTAGGAAATATGCAGATTTTACTAGATCAAGATGAATGTTTATCACTGCATGTTCGTCCATGAACAAGTATATCCAATATTCTTAATTTCATTACCCCTACCCATAATCAGGAAGTCCATCAGAAAGATTCTCTGTCATTTTAGCACAATAAGATTATATGGTGAGCAATTAGGTGCTGTCTTGAGGACAAAACAGTTCTTGTTCTGCATTATCTTCCTCATTTGAGAATAATCATGTAGGAATTACCATCCATGCCTTTGCTACACTTCCTCCCTATGTACATGTTTTTACATGCAAGGCTTTCTCATATACCTGTGTTGCAGACATACATTTCTACATATGAGCAGATATCTAATGCTAGTTAAATTGATTTATATAGCTCCATTCATGTACAGTATGTGCCACTTTAGCACAAAGAACAGGTCCCTGCCTTGAAGGGTTCACAATCTAGGATAGACACAAGGGAGACCACAGAGAAAGAGGAGTTGAATGGTGCCAGAGAATATGGAGAAGAACATGCAATTATTTCATGTACATGTACTCAGGGTAAGGTGCAGCAAAGTAGGGGCAATATTTATTTTTATTTTCTGTATTTATATACCGCCTTTCTCATCATCAGATTTCTCATCAGATTTATTCAAGGCGGTTTACACAGGCAGGCTATCCTAGACCCGAAGGGTCTTTACAATATTGTTCTATTCATATATAGAACCTTCCATACTCATGATGTTTTCTCTTCTGAGTGCAGCCCTCCTGCTGACTTGTGCTCTGCACTTCCAAGCTTCACAGTTCACCACAGTTCACCCTCGGACGTTTGTCCAGATGTTCTCTCTCTAGCTGAATCCTCCACATTCCACCCTTTCACGGTGCCTTCTCAGTGTCTTTGTGAGGTTCGTCAGCAACTGCCGTCTCCCATCCAAGTGAGAACCGAGGTCAGCCCTGTTTAGCTTCTTCAGGCAGGGCACCGGCTCAAACCTGCAGGCCACACCTGCAGTCAATACCAAAGACTTCACAAGAAAGGTGGGCTCTGAAGAGGAATATGAAGATGGAAGAGAGGGCGCATCCTGTTGCCTGATACGATGCTTGACATACATGAGTATGCGGGGCTGGGCGCAAGATCCAGTCTAGTTGCCTGGCATTTTGAATTGGGCTGGCGGTATGCAAGGCTCAGGTCCTTAACCCACTTTCCCCATCAGTGGAGGATGAGAAAGGGATGCTCAAGGGGGTGACTATTATGATCACGTTTAGAATTGGCAGGAGAAATATGCATTCTGCTTGAATTAAAGTCAGAGGAGAAGTCCAATGACCAACAAAGGTGGCATATAAATACTGGTATGATGATGATGATGATGATGATGATGATGATGATGATGATGATGATGATGATGATGTGCTTTTGCTTGTAAAGCCAAGGCCAGTCAAGCTGGAGAAGCTTTCCTATCTCTACACAGCACTGACCTAAAAGCCTACCCAACCTTGCCGTTGGACTTTCTGAAGAAATAATGAATGGTGAAATGCTACCAGTTATCGTTAATTATTAGGTTAAAAAAAATTGCCATGGCAAAACCACTTTGCCATTGTTTTGCCACACAACATTTCAAAACAGTATTCATTAGTAGTTCTAGGCTAACTATATGTTCTGAAGCATCACACTGGAGTGGGTGGAGCATTTTCCAGCTTTCTTGGAGCCAAAGAAAGCACTCAGGTCAGTGCTCTTTACTCAAAAGGCAGATATAAGATAGAACAACCATGCTATCTGGGCAGACTCACTTTTTAAAGTGGTGTCTTCCTATATCTTGCAGGGTGAGAGCAACTGTCCCTCTTCACCCCAGCATGACATCTTTTTTCCAGTAGCTGTCGCTGGTGTCTCTTTTGTGAGTCCTTTGGGACAGGGAACCATTTATTGATTTATGTTGCTTTGTACACCTCATTGTGGACTAATTTTTGTTGAAAAGCGGTATATAAACGGATGTGGTGATGGCACCTGGCCTAGATGCCTTTAAAAGGGGTTTGGATAGATTCATGGAGGAAAAGACCATCACAGGTTACAAGCCATAAGCAACCTCCTGGCTTTAGAAGTAGGTTTTCTCTGTGCCAGGTGCAAAGGAGTGACAACAGGAAACAGGTTATATTGTTGGCTGTGTGCTCCCTGAGGCATCTGGTGGGGCCACTGTGTGATACAGGAAGCTGGACTAGATGGGCCTTTGGCCTGATCCAGCAGGGCTCTTCTTACGTTCTTATGTTCTTAAATATTCTTATTATTAGTAATATTAGTAATAATAATAAAATATAATATAACAATATAATACATTGTACTCTAAGTTGTAGATACACATCTGTACCATTTGTTTCTAGAACTGGCATTGATGATGATCAGTAGCGTCACTAGGACGCGCGTCACCCTGGGGCAGGGGGCGCGCGTCACCCTAGTGATGCTACGATATTGCGGCGCGGGGGGGGGGACTGGATCCCCCCCCCGCGTCGCCCTCCGGACGCTCCGAGGCCAGCCCAGGAGCTTTTTGCCCTCAAAACGGGTCTGCGCATGCGCGAAAATCCGGAAAATACCCGAATGGACGCGCTGCCTGGGCCTTCTTTCAGAAGGTCCTGGAGCGCCGACGCGGTCGGACGCTCCGAGGCCGGCTCCTGGGCCGGCCTCGGAGCATCCGAAGGGTGTCGCGCGTCACGGAGGTGACGCGCGCAGGGTGCGCGCATCACCCCATGGCGCGCGTCACCCGGGGGCGCCCCGCCCACCCCGCCACGCTTCACCGACGCCCCTGATGATGATATAGATTCTAAATTAATTAAAATAAAAACCTGTTGTATAAGACTTACACAGAAAAGTAACTATGTGTTTAAAATTGTTTGTGTGGCATCTGTGCCATTAATTACTCCACTGCCATTAATTTTGTTCCATCCAAAGCCATTCACACTGTACCAAAAATATTCTAGCATCTGGTTATTGGTATATCAAGAGGATTATTATACTAATTGCCTTTTGGGGTGTGTTTTTTCATAAAACTTTGTAAGCACTGTGTTTATGAGGTGCTTAAAGATTCTCTAGTGTTCAATGTTTTATATTTACTGTGCTCAAGACTCCGGAGAATGCTCAACCTGCGAGGAGTAGCAAAATGCTCAATTTTACAAGCAGTTCCCCCCCCTCTCTTCGCTATGGTTTCCATGGAATTCCACATGGTAGATTACTAGAACATTTGCAATTTTTTTAAGACAACTTCATTTTCTTCAGCCTATTTTTATACTTTTTTACAAAGTGGTAACTGGAGAATGAAGAATGATAAAGAGAAATGTGCCTTGCAGTAGAAACAGTTACCTGATGTCAAAGGTAGGTCTGTACACTGTTATATCTGTAGCGGTATAAAGGAGATTTGCAATGAGTTTGTGTTTCGGGTGAGAAAAAGCAAGAAACTCTTCAACGATTGCCAGACTTTTGAAAGAAGTATCTGACCTCAAATGTCTATGTGCTATGATGAGTTTCATCCCACCTTCCGTTTAAGAAGAACACCAGTGAAGATATTTGATCCCATGGAAAAAAGACATAAGTTTTAGAGCAGAGAAACATGTTAGGGATCCTAGGTAAATGAGAGACATCTTCCATTGAAAATGTTATATCAAAACTTTCAAGATTAACACGAATGCCCTCAAATTTAGCATCGTTTGTGCACTTAGTGTTGTCCACACTGTCTGTTGAATTAACTTTCCCCAGAAAGGCACCAAAGCCCTTGCTGAAACATATTCACTGAATGTTGTAGGTAAGCTCTGTAAATGGGGTGTGGTACCTGAATATTGGGTTAAACACTACACAGCCCTCCTGGGGAGAAACAAGATTCAGAGGGAACTTTGTAAACAGAACCTCAGGTTAAAGCTGAACGGGTAGGTCTGAGAAAATGGATACAGTGTGTGAGCCTTATTGCTGCCCACAGACTTTGATGAAATGTTTTTAGTATATGGTGGCAGTGGGTGATTAGAAAAGGAGTCCATTGTGGAGAAGAAATAGGGGAGATTTTTGTAGGAGTTCCTCTCCCAAGATCATTAAAAAGGAATTTGTTCTTGCATGTGATTATTATTATTATTATTATTATTATTATTATTATTATTATTATTATTAACAGTATTTATATACCGCTTTTCAACAAAAAGTTCACTAAGTGGTTTACAGACAAAATCAAAATGATTAAATGGATCCCTGTCCCCAAAGGGCCCACAAGCTAAAAAAATTAAACCCCTTCATAGTGTTATTTAAAGAATCATGTTGGGGGTTAACAGATAGGGGAGGTGGTGGGTTCTGGCTGACCTGGCTTGTTAACTCTTCTCCCACAGCCCCATCACTCCCCTGCATGTCACAACTCCAAATTGCTTAGAAACTAGTTTTAATATTCTGGAACATCACACAATGGTTTCAGAGGCAAAACAAGGAGTTCCTGCTAGGAAAAGCATGTGAAGAACATGTACAGGTGGGCTCCCATATCCACTGGGGATATGTTCCAGGCCCCTCCATGGATACTTGAAACCGTGGATAAGAGCAAACACTCCCTCCATGGTTTCCTGAGGGCCCCCCACCCACCCTGCCTCCCCTGCAGGCAGGCATGTTTGCCCCCCCAGCTCTTATTTTTCTTTCAGCAAGCTTTGTTTCTTCCTTAAAACAAACGGAGAAGCAGCCTCCATTGCAGGCAAGTAGAACAAGACTAAGTCCTAGAGAGGCTTTGCAAGGTTTCTGTTAACCTTGCAGAGCCTCTCTAGAACTTAGTCTCATTCTACTTGCCTGTAATAAGCAGCCAGAGGCTGCTTCTCCTGTTTCTTTAAGGAAGAAATGAAGCTTACTGGGAAAAAAGTAAAAGCCTGGGGGGTCCCCAAGATCCGTGGATAACTGAAACCGTGGATAGCGAATCAGTGGATATGGGGGCCCACCTGTATATCAGGAGGCACTGGAACTGCAGTTCCCATGCATCCCAGTGGCAAAGGGCACTTCTGAGTATGCCTAGGAGCATCTATGTCTTACAGATGAGGTCTATAATCTTGAGTGTAGAATCACGTCAGTTGTGATGGAAAGGCGGTATTATTTAGCCTTAAAAGAAACCTTTTGTAGTATGCAGGAAGAGTATCGCAATTGGTCCTTTTTTTTTTAAGTCTACATTTGAAGAAAGAAAGAGCCATAAAAATAAGAGGAGAGAAATGGGGGCATCTAAAGTCCACCATTTATCCATAGGTCAAAAAATTCTGTTTTAGCTCTTGCGGGAGAGAGAGAGAAAAAAAAATCCCCGCTTGATATTTAAGGCAGAATGCTTGCTGATTCATGTGGCACAATGAGTGGAAATGTCCTAAATTTGTGTGGAGAGAAAACCTCAGCAATTTTTTAGCTCGAGTAGGCAGGAGGCTCGACTAAAAATATATAAAAGCAAAACTGGAAGAGTAAAGGGGAAAATAAACACTTGCATAAGCAAAATCTATTTACATTCATAAAGCTGCTGGCAGATTAAGTGGTCCAAGATTGCCATAGTGTTCATTAGGCTTGCCATTAAGACGGCATTTTTGCCTTAGAGGGGCTGACACAAGCTATATATAGCAAGATTATGGGGTTGAGGCATACTTCCGTGTTCCTCCTGCTGCTGCTCTTATGCACTTGTCATGTGAACGAAGCATCTGTTGTGATGTGAGATCAGGGCAATCTCAAGCTCTGGATGAGCAGCTGAGCTAACCCATGGTGGCAGATAATGTGCTGCAAGAACCACATTCTGTAGCCTTGGCTTTTATGGAGTCTTGGAACCAGCATCAAATCTGGGGGGGGGGGGGGAATCCATTTTTCTCAAGCATTAAAAGAATCTGTTGTTGTTTTGTTTTTCATTGTATTATTGTTCCTTATTCAAAACCAGGTTCATGAGAATTCATTGATGCAAAAGTGACACTGAGCTAGAGTCATCTCCCATTTTCCTGCTTCTCTGTCGCTATTGAATATCTTTTTCATAGACAGGGGCACGTGGCTGTGGAGTCATCTTTGACTCCTCCCTTGACTCTTCCCCTTTTTTTGCTTCCCGTTGTCAGCAGATGTAGCCAGTTTGTCTAAAGCCCATCATTCTATACTGATACCTTAAGCCCCGTCCATTTAGTTCCGCTTTTCTGATGTCTTAAACTTGGGGTGTCTTGTTGTCTTCAAAAATTTACTCCTAAACTCATCTTCCTCATCTTGTTCTCTCACCCCTCTCGTTACCCACAGGCATCACTACGGTTTGCATCACCCAGTGCTAGAGCTCATCACATCACCCCAGTGGTGTTACTAGATTTGGTGTCATCCAGTGCAGTAACTCATGGAGTTACCCCCATTTATTTATTTTAAGATATAACAGAACAGGTCACCCACAGATCAGTAACCAACAAAACGCCAGTGGCCAACTTGATCATACACAATTGATGATAAGAGTTCTAGTATTAGCTCTGATACATAGAAATGAGAGCTGACTCATACTAACACCTTATTGGTTTCATGCTGTGTCATAATAACACCTCATTGACTCTCAGAACAATCAGTCTCATTGGGCAGTTTTGAGTTAAGGAAATCCACTTTTTGTTACACAAGGCAGTTGTGTTTTCTGTTTACGGTTATTTGGCCTTAACTTTTGATGGAATGCAGATATTTCAACATATTTCATTGCATTCAGCATTGCATTACCTTTCCAATGGTATAATACCATCATTGTATTATTCCCAAATACAATTTTTCCAAAAGGTTTCCACAATTTTGGCCGCTAGTAGTATCAACCCTCCCCCCCCCAGGGTGTCACCTGGTGCAGTCCACCCTGCACCCCTTAGTGCCACCACTGTCCTATCCATACACTTACTTCTGTCATATTCTTCATGAGCTTCAAACTTCTAGTCCAGGGGTTCTCCACCGCCATCACTAGAATCCCGGTGATGTTATTGCCCATCACTTCTGATTATTGGACACTGAAGAAGCTCAAGAGCAGAGGTTTCTGATGCCACGGAGCTCAGGAAAGCGCCAATAAGAGGTGTAGAGCAGGCGGGAGAGCCTTTTTCAGCGTGTGAAATTCGCACGCTACACCTCTGCTTGCCAGTCAAGTCTCTTGCTGGCACTTTCCTGAGTTCCACAGCATCCAAAATCTCTGCTCCTGAGCTCTGTTGGAGGGGGGGGGGTTCAGGGTTCAGACCATCTGCGTACCACCAGATGTACCCCAAAGTACCAATGGTGGTACGTGTACCACCGGTTGAAAACCCCTGTTCTAGTCCTTCTAAGCTCCCCAAATCGCTGACTATTTCCAGTAGCATAGCAGGGCGTCACATCATTGCTCAGCCCGCCCTGCCACCAGAATGGCCGTGATCTGCAGCCAAATGGATCAGGGCCATTCCAGTGGCAGTGTGGGCAGGGCAATGATGTGCCATCCTGCCCACCGCCCCACTGGGGTGAGTCCAGTTACGCTACTGCCTATTTCTCCTACATCAGCTCTCTCAACAGCCCTTCTTGCTCCCTTCATTGTGTATATCTGTTTTGTTCTTTTATTTTATTGTTCTCCTACCTCTGTGTCTTCTCTCATAATTTTTCTTGATCTGGAACAGCCTCTCATTCTTTTTCCCACTTCTTCAGGAAATTTGTCAAAGCGCTTTTTAGCATAGAATCCACCATATTTTTACCTGTCCTCATACCTGACAAAAGACAAACTGGTGCCTTAAGCAGGTGCCATTTTTTTTGCCCCTCTTTTTCTTCATGCACATCCCAACTCCACTTACCTCTGCGTCTACTGCGTCCTTCTTGCATGGCACATTCCAGTCCCTCTTATCTCCACCCCACTGCCTCCTTCCCACCTGGTGAGCCCACCCTCCCTTACCTCTGCCTCCACCTACTTGTCTGATGTGCCCCAAACCCCAGCAGCCACTATGGATCAACTCGGACCTGTGCCAGAAACATCATCCCCCCCTCCCAGGCCTGATCTGCCCATCCTTCCCCTTCCACCCACCCCTGACCAATTCCACCCCTCTTTGCCCCCCCCGCCCTGTTCCACCACCTGTGCTGGGCTTACCTGCTCCAGCGGGCATCCTGACGTCAGTTGGTGCATGAGGGGAGGCTCCTGCCTTCCTGTTGGCATGCCAACAGCTTGTGCTGCAGCAAAGTGCTTTATGGATGCTGTGTGGCAGCCTGCGCTGGCGGAATGTGCATTCCACCAGCGTACAGTTTAGTTAGAATTGGACTGTAAGGGATAGTTAATTTCCTCTCTCTCTCTCTCTCTCTCTCTCTCTCTCTCTCTCTCTCTCTCTCTCTCTCTCCTTCATACAACCCTCTAACAACTCTTCCTTCCTTCTAAAACTCTATTCCCCAGTGACTTTTTTAAACTTCCCACCAGTCTTATTCTTCTTTCCTCTTGGTTTGTCTTGAGCAGTGGAAACTCAGCCCAACTGGCAGCCCAATTCTCTTTCTCTTCCTTCCACTTAACCCATGCCTTTCTGAATGGAACTATTTTCAATTATCTTTCACTCATAACCAATAAACCTCTAAGCAACAGATTCTACAAGTAAAATTACCTTTTTCTGTCTTTTCCCATTTCTTTTCAATAAAACCTATATTCCTTTTGGAAACGCTGTCTCATGATTACTGTTAGCCTAGATAGAAGCATTTTGAGGTTGTTTCCTCCACTATCCAGTCAGTGCCCCCAAAACAGCCATTCATTTAATCCTGGCCTCTCTAGTTACTGAGTAAAATTTCCACTAATTTGGTTTTAATTCTGGGCCGGGCAAACCCAGGCCTGAATAGCATGTTTCCGTGTGTGTGTGTGCATGCGTGTGCAGCGCTGGCAACAATGGTTACAATAATTAGCTCAAATAATTTCATTTCCCAGAGTTTCCCAGGTGTTACTATAATAAGCCTGAACAACTGTGCCTGTCCATGTAAACAGATAAACATGCAAAAACACAGTAATGGGATTTGGAATAACAATGCTGCCAAGTGCCAACATAGCATAAAGTTGACCCAAGAATACAGTAAGTTGCTACTCAGTAGCACCCCAGCACCACAGGTAGTTTTGATCTCTTTTTTCCATCTTTCAATCATTGAAACCATTTCAATCTTAAATGAAAGTAAATAAAAATGATCGGATGGCTAGGCTGATAAATAGTTAAACTACTGAAGGAAGAGGACAGCTCTAGGTTAGTATCTTGAATTGTAAAATAATTACAAGACTTAAGTTTTTGTGTTTTTTTTAAAGGACATCTCATCTCACTGAACTTTAGAGAGTATTATTGACATAAAATCAATCCACAACATGAAAGAGTCCTACCTAAAGAAAGATCTGAGAAGCATATATTGAGTTCTCCTTAGGCTTGGCTTCTCCTCGTTCTTAAGGGCAATATCACGCACTCTCTTCTGCACCGATTAAAATATCTTTCCTTACAAATCTCCAGTTGGAGAATACTGGGTAGGGGTAAATAAAGCGGCATTCCCGTCTCAACCTGGGCACTTCTCTTTGCCACAACAAATGTTTCTGGTATGTGGAGAGGGTATTTATTTATTTATTTTCCAGAAAGTAGCAAATAATTGAAAAGGGTTTAAGAGTAGGGATTGATGAAATAAGCTCGGCTTACTTATTTCATCTCCCTTCAGGCACTATAAATCCTTCTTCGAAGGGGTATCATAGTTTATTTGCTAAGCCTTTCAGGGAGGAGAAATAAATAAAAATTAGTA
Source organism: Plestiodon gilberti rubricaudatus (assembly GCA_026170595.1). Lineage (NCBI taxonomy): Eukaryota > Metazoa > Chordata > Lepidosauria > Squamata > Scincidae > Plestiodon > Plestiodon gilberti. The sequence goes on along the minus strand of JANXHW010000001.1, from coordinate 248,965,461 downwards.
TTTGAGGAAAAGGATCAATATAAGATCTGCATTAAATGTTCGTTATTCAGGAGGTGATGGATATACTGCCTCTCTCCCTCACCGACTGCCCAAGTTGTTAAAGTGAACTGATAAAAGAATAAATTGCTGTATGTTGCTCCATTCAGTGGTGTGCATCTCTTTGTGGCTGGTAATAACCAAGTGAAGGATGTCTTTCTGTTTTTCTTAAAAAAGAAAAAGACGAGAAGACCCAATTTCAATCTCAAAAGTATAACCCATTAGTAGTGGTACATTCACATAGGCATGTATTGAACAATGTCTGCTACCACAGTAGAGATGGGTCATAAGAGAGATGTATTAATGACCACAGTAGAGATGGGTCATTAATAAATACAATCATAAGGTGACCCACTGGGTTTGTTGGTTTGAATTGCTTTAAATACCTGTTTTAATCTTTTTTTTTATTGTATTGTATTTTATTATGTATTTTATCATGTTTTAATTGTAAGCTGCCTTGATTACCCTTAGAAAGGCAGGGTAAAAATTCTTTAAATAAATAAATAAATAAATAAATAAATAAATAAATAAATAAATAAATAAGAGCTACTATTATGCTGAATCTGGGAGCTGGTCCATAATTTTTCAGTGGCACTCTAATTAAGCAGAAGTCTTGTCTTTGCAGAAAAAAAAAACATATAAGGACCCTATGGGTTTCCCTAACTGATGCTAAACTCTATAAAATACCACATAGAGGCTGCAGATGTGCTTGTCCTGATAGAGGCTTAGAAAACACACTGATCAGAACACTCTATAGTCCTCAATGTAGCACAAACCCTGAAGAGTGTGGTCAAGAATGGGGCAGCACAGGAGGACACAGGGAAAAGGGGCTATTTTCCTATACCCTGTTTAAGCTTTGATGATGATGATGATGATGATGATGATGATGATGATGATGATGATGATGATGATGATGATGATGGATGACGACGACGATGACAACAACAACAACGACAACAACCACCAGTATTTATATACCGCCTTTTCTTTGGTCATCGGATTTCTCCTCTGACTTTAATTGAAAGACAGTTTACATGGGCAGGCTTTCTAAACCCCAAGGGGTTTTTACAATACAATAATGTTCTAATCTTTCGTAGAACCCTTCATTCTAGATGTTTCTTTCACAGTCCAGCTCTCTCTCTCTCTCTCTCTCTCTCTCTCTCTCTCTCTCTCTCTCTCTCTCTCTCTCTCCCCCCCCCTCTCTCTCTCTGGCGTTCGCCTCACCACGCTTCAGCTGACAGGCAACCTTGACATTCACTCAAGTAGTGCAGTTGCAGCAGTTCCATTCCCCCACAGAGGCTCTGCAACTTATCAGCTCGGTGTGCTGCTGCTTGATGAAACGTGCTGCTAAAGACCTTTAATTTGATGGTAGGTCTTGCCCTATTTGTGCTCTGTGCAAGAAGGTAGCAGGCTATGCAGTTGTTTTATCAGTTTTCTTCCAAACTGGATGTGTCCATATTATCCCTATTTGTGAATTAAACAGAGATGCAGAATACAATATACACATGTTGGGAGCACTACATTCTGTACAGGGAGAACTTGTGGACACCATTACCTATGATGTTGGCATAGTTTATAATGATGTCAACTCACAAGTTAAAGAACCCTGTACTGGATTCCTAGCCTGTGCATTTGCGAACACATGAAGCTACTTCTTGCTCAATCAGACCACTGCACTGGCCCATCTAGTTCATACTGGCAGCAGCTCTGCAGGGTCTTTGACAGGGGTCTTTTCCAGCTGTAACTGAATACGTTAGAGATCGAAGCCGGAACCTTCTGCCAAAAAAGCACGCATTGTGCCACTGAGGGATCATCAAGAATATTGAATTTGTGGCACGGTCAAAACTTGTGCCACTTTTGCAAATTGTAGAATACTAGAGATGTCATGAAAAATTGATTGGGAGAGTTCCAAATATTGAGCCACGCAGATCAATTACCTGGGAGCAGAATTGGAGCAAACACAGTCTTAACCTCAGTTTTTTTCTGTAGCTTTCATGGCCCGTTAGTACATACCAGTGTTTCACAAATACGGGATTAGATGCCATGTAGTAAGCTCCAATTTTACACCAAAAAGGAGATTGGGACAGGAGAGGAGAGCGGAGCGCAACTGATTGCAATTTTTGACAGCTGAAGCGGTCATCTCGGGTCATTTCCGGTTTCGAAGAACTGGGGATTCCCGCGCTTTAATGTTTTTATACGGACTAGGAGGAGGTTTTGACAACTTCTATCTACAATCCGTTGTGATTGTGTACCCCTGGAAGATGTTCTGAGATCCAGAACGAAACGTTGGGCTGTTTACCATCCTTTGATTTGTTTGATGTATTTGTGCTGCGAGCGGCTGCCCTTTGGGAAATCCGTTGCGGTTTTTGAATTTCATTAAACCTTTCAAGCTTACTACATGGCATCTAATCCCGTATTTGTTAAACACTGGTATGTACAGTCTTAACCTTGTGCAAACCTTGTGTTCTCCTGGTCTCCTTAACCTTGTGATCTCCTTGGTCCTGCAAGGACCCTTACTTCTGTGGTCACCTTCCCTTCCCCCTGTCCAAGGAACCCAAGAACTTGCCTTATGACAGGGGAAGACGGTGGTGGAGGAGGTGATGCAGGTGAGGCTGGACCTGGTGGAGCAACGTTGCTCCACCAGGGCTACCACCAGTACCTTCCCCTGATCCAAGTTAAATGACTTTGGAGTAGGGGGATGGGGAGATGTCTGTGGAGGCGGCTTGGAGTGCCGATCCATTGTGACCTCGGTGACTTGGGACGGGGGGAGAGGAGGAGGCTCAGGTACTTTTGGGTGCTTTGTGATCAATCAATATGCTTGCAATTGTACAAATCCCTGAATCCTTTTGGGCTGAGCCAGGGGATGCTTATTCATCCCTATAAAATAGAAATATAGAACAGAAATAGAGCCTCAATTTTCTTTCACATGTTTATACCACCCTTCCTCCATGGAGCTCAGAGTGGTGTACATATTTCCTCACCTCCTTTTGTCCTCACAATAACCCTGTCAGTTATGTTAGGCTGAGAGAGAGTGACTGACCCACGGTCACCCAGGAAGCTTCATGGCTGAGCAGGGATTTGAACCTAGATCTTCCATGTCTACGTCCAGCTCCCTAACCACTACACCATCCTGGCTCTCTTTTCCCCACAATTGCCATCCTTGTGTAGGAAACATGCGTGAAGGATGCACACAGCAGATACGGGGGTGGTCTAAGCCTACACCAAACCCAAAGGAGGACCTACCACTAAAATTTAACTAATGGAAAAGAAAACAAATCTTGTTGGATCTCTAACAGTAATCGAAGCAGCATCAGGGTTCGGATGCATCCAAACTGTGCATATGTAGCATCCAAACTGTGCATACACAGCATCTGAGGGAGATTACCATCCTGCATCCATCGGTATACGGCAAGTTACACTGGCATAAGTGCACTTCCACCGGTGGATCTACTGTTACACAGTTACACAGGATTGGGCTGTGTGATTGATATTATTATTTCTGTGAACACTAAATGAATTAATAATGTCAAAGATTTTCATGGCCCGCAATAATCAGAGAAGTTTGTAGATACATGGGGATTAAAAGTCATGACTAAAAAAGTAAAAATGCTTAAAAAATGTATTTTTAAGCATTTTTACTTTTTTAGTCATGGCTTTTAATCCCCGTGTATCTACAAACTTCTCGAATTAATAATGATTTGCCACTTATTTAAAAGCATTGACACTTTTAGAAAAGTTCAGAAAATGACACTTCTTGAATACAAATGACAGTTATTCCTGCTCTATAGCTATTTGATATCCCCTTGCGCTGATTTTTATTTCTTTTAGGCTATTCACTTTTAGAAAAAAAATATTTCCCTCCAGGCTACTGTTTCACATTTGATGGATATGGATGCAACTTTATCTCGCGTACAATGTTTGTGTTTAAGAGATTAATTATCTCCTTGGTAATTATTTTGAAATTATGTATGTTGGATTTGGGAGATGCCCAAGAAAAGATAGTAATTAGTGACTGAGATGTATTATTTTCTTTTCCCTGATTGTTCTGGGCTTTGTCTGGAATGCTTATTGATAAGGTTTCAGGGCCATAGCATGCATATTTATTTGTCAAGAGGACCAAAAGGCTAATTGTGATTATATGTCCTGAATGTCAACCTTGAGAGACCCGATATTCATCTCCTGGCATAAACCCTGACTTGCTCTGTAAGTTTAGGCAAGTCAAACTCCCACTACTTCAGATTCAGAAACAGTTGTGGGTTGATGAACACTGATGATGACATTAGCTCAGATTACTTGGTGTGAAGTTCCATAAAAGTAATGGGATTTAATTTTCAGCACAATCCTACGCATGTCTATATGGCTTGGGGCCAGCATATTTGAGAGTTCACCTTCTTCCATATAATCCAGCTGCCCCCTCTGGTCATCAGAGAAGGTCCTTTTAAATGTGCCACCATCCAGAAGCGTCGTGGGGGTGCCTTGGTGCCCAGAGCACCAAGTGGTGCCCAGGGGCCCCAGGCACGGACCCCTGAAGGGGCAGAATTGCGGCCTCAGGAGGGTGAAAACTTACTGCCCGCCCTTGCGCCTGAATGGCTCCAAATACAGGTGAAAATAGCGGAGGGGGGTGTTTGGAGGCGGGGCATGACGTCGTGCGCCCGCCCACGTGGGGGCCGCGGTGCGTCACGTGGGGGCGGCTTCACATCGGCGCCCTTTTTTGCGCATGCACAGACCGTTTCTGATGGCAAGGGCTGCCCTTTTGCACTCAGAAACGTCTGTGCAGGTGTGAAAAGCTAATAAAAGATGCGACTCCGCATTGGGCCTCGTCAGAAGGTCACGGACCTCCGCCCGGGGTGGACGCTCCAAGGCCTTCTCCTGGAGCGGAGGTGATGCACGCGTCACCCTTTGCACGCGTCACCCCCCGGCGGTCCCCCCTGCTACGCTCCAGTGATGCGCATGTTTGCACTCACTGCTAGGGTCGGTGAGCAAGACAACATTGTGTGATGCACACTGGATCCAGGCCCTTCTGCCTGGATCCTGAGGGTTCCGTCGGCAGGGCCTTGCAGGTAGGATTGGGCCATTAATCTCTAAAAGAAGACACTCTACATGTTATGTATTGGATTTTCTATCACAGGAGGGGAGCAGAGCAAGCAGAGGAACCCTCCCTCTTAGTTATAATCTGGAGATTTTTACCTTTTACACCCAGGCAGACTGCTATAGTTAGCTAAATAAACACACGAGGCATAGGCTGGTTAAAGTTACAGAAGAAAAGGTTTACTTACAGTTCTAGTTCATATATACAGCATCTGGCTAAGGCCAGAGGTTAGTCTAACACTTAGGATGGCGTGCCCCTACAGCTGGCATGCCCTGCATGAGGTATGCTGGAAGATAGCCACTGGGTAGCAGAGCCCAGGCATGGCACATCCTCCTAGGTTGGCAGTCAGTAGTAGTAGTAGAAGAAGAAGAGAGTGAGACTGGGAAGGAGAAAGAGGAAATAGGGTCAGGGGCCACACCCCTTCCAGGGACCACAGAGAGGACTGTCCAGGTAAAGGTCTTTAGGTGACCGGATGGCACACTGCCCCCTAGTGTACTGCAGCTGAACGCTGCCCATTTCCAATATTACGCACACCACAAACTCTACATATTCAATGCATGGGTACTTGTAAGATACAAAATTAAAATATGAATATCTTAGGTCTACAGCTAAACATGTGATGTGTGAAGTTCCCCCCAAAAGCGACTACTAAAATTACTACTGATACAGTTTGCAGTAACACTGAACAAAATATTCTTGGATCTTCTTATATACACAAGATAAATGTGGTAAGAATATGCTCATCCGAAATGTAGCAAATAATATATATGCAGGAAAAGCATTTTCTGTCATTATAACTGGATCAAGTATTCTTAACAGAGTACGCATTTATTGAAAATGTTCAGATTATTCAGGCACAAAATGATACATATGTGTCACTCTTAAATTGGCTATCTAATGAATATGTACCGGTATCATATGTAATGAATGCCTGAATCTATGAGTCACTGCAATTCCATGGCACTTGCACAGCAAATCAGGGGACTGAACTGCAACTGAACTTTTTTTTTTTTTTTTTTTTTTAAAGAAGTGGGTTTTCTCTGTGCCAGGTGCAAGGGAGTGGCGACTGGACACAGGTATCTTGTTGTCTCGTGTGCTCCCTGAGGCATCTGGTGGGGCCACTGTGTGACACAGGAAGCTGGACTAGATGGGCTTTTGGCCTGATCCAGCAGGGCTCTTCTTATGTTCTTATGTTCTTATGCAGCAACAATGGGTTGTAGGATACAATGGTACAGTACACCTCCATTGCTGGAAACTCCTTCCACAAGCAGAAACAAAACTGTACTCAGGGAAGTACCCCCTTCACTCATGAAAGGACACTTTGGGTGAAAGCAAAACTCCCCCTGTTTGAAGGAACTTCTGATAACAGCGGTGCTCCGTAGTTAGGATACAACCCACTGATTCTTAGCACAGAATTACTGTGAGCCCAATCCTATCCATTCCCCACCCCCAGGGATAAGCTTCCGTGGTGTGGGAGATGTTTACTTGGACCCTGCACCAGCGAAATAGCTAGCACAAGTCTGCATTCACTCGGAACAGTGGATCGGGCCCAAGAAGGGAATTAAGAGTTGGCGGATGCTGCTGCTACTGAAACTGCCCCCTTTGCGGAATCGATCTGCCAGTCCCCTGCCCCTGTCGCTGCCCCATCCACCTCCTCCCACCCTGTCTCACATTCTCTGCTGCCTTACCTCCATCTGCGAGTCCTCTCCACTGCTCTAGTGTGTGTGGGAAGGCTCTGACCTTCCTACTGTCTCTCTGGCAGCGTGCGAGTCTGCATGCTGCCAGAAGTGTTTTCATGTCTGCCGTAAGGCAGGTAGCGATGGCTAGTTCTAACCTCCATGCAGGTGTTTGCATCCAGCTCCAATCTGGCAGTTAATGGTCATGTATGATTTGTTGTGTGCCACTGGAAGGGCTGGTGATAACCACACGTGCGGCATTAGAGTGACCTAGAAATATCACTTGGATTTTTTTTCTTGGTTTTTTTTTTTAATAGTAAGAAAGAGCCCTCCTAGCAAGCAGATCAGAGATTCAGGGTTACGTTCCACTTGCCAGGCATTTAGTTTGGCTTTATGGCAGTGAGACATTACTGTTTGCACATTTGGAAAATTAATAGTCAGGATAAGGCAATGTGCCTTTCCCACACATTGTGAATTGAAATTGGCTGCCTTCTTGGATGGAGTGAAAAGTATGAGATGAGGCAAAAATCAGAGGAATTAGAAATGTTTGGTCTTTCTGTATCACAGCTATCTATGGTTTTCCTTTTTTACTCTTACTTTACTCATGTAGCTCTTCACATTTCTTTATGTCAATTTCAGCACAATCCTATACATGTCTACTCAGAAGTAAGCCCCATTGAGTTCAATGGGACTTACTCACATGTACGTATGTATAGAATTGCAGCCTTTGTCTTTTTGTATCAGCTCTGTGATGCCTGGTTTAAATCTTGTAGAATATTTTACATGCAAATGATAATATATTTTACAATAGAATTCTTTCCGGGATGAAAAGGAAAGTTACATGTGATGAGTAATTTATACTGAGAATTGCCATTAGCAAACTTGGTTTCCCCTTGTGATGGATTGATTTTTCGTAGGCTGTGTATCAGTCAGTGTCAGTGATGGACTGTTTTCATATGGAAATACATGGCCTTGTGTATGTCTGTATGCCATACCAATCAGTACTTTAACAGAGTAGGTCTTTCTGTCTTCTGGAAGAAAACTGTAGTATGTTAAAAGATTTGAAAGGAAGTTTGAGATCTGGGAGACTTGAAATCTTGGTGTGGTCACACATCGAACAGAACTGGCTTGCTCCTCTGCAATGAGTAAGTAATCTTAGCAAAAGTTCTAGGGAAGAAAAGCCTACAACACGATGCCTTGGCTATGACAGGGAGATTTCATCTCAGGTCCCTAGCTTCTTCCTTCAGAATAATTCTGAGATATAACCAGCAAAAACAACTACAGCACAATAATAGCTTCTGGCGAGTGGTGCCAAAACATCCTACAATTTCATCCTCCGACAGTCAAGGCACAGCCTCAAATGGTACATGCATAATCCAGGCCTTACCCTTTTACTGTACTGTCCCTGCATGTCAAAAATCTTTACAAGTAAACAATAGTAATTGATAGAGCCCCACTCAGCTACACAGTTTAATTGTCTGTGCATTCAATTCTCCAAGCATTGCCTGTTTCCCGCCACTAGGTGGCTGCAGTTTTAAACCTTACCATGTTTAGATTACATTGTAAACCAATTTCGTTTACAGACTGGTTGAGAGAATAGTTCATAAGGAAAAGGACACACTTTAGTAGTGTTCACAGGAGGAAAAAAACACACTTGTGAATTTTCAATCTGTCATCTACCAACACAACCACATTAACTACAAACATGTTTCCAAATTGTATGGCTTTGCCTGTTGCCCTGAGCATGCTTCCATGGAAGTTAACTATATTGAAGTCAGCCAGTCTTAATTCCAAGTAAATATTTTTAGTATGGAGTGGCAGATACTGCCATATTTACCTTTCTAGAACAGCTGGCAAGCTTCTTCCCAAATTCCTACCATCCACAATTATGCAAACCCTGCCATTGTCTTGTTCCGATAACTTATGAAATTTCTTTCACTCTAAAATTATATGACTATACATAAACCAACAGCTTAACTTGGTCCTTGATTTTGAGTGGAATTAAGCAGGATTCAGCCAAATGAACAGAAATCAAAGAAGTCAACAGAAATAAGAGAAAGAGGTTTAGATTTAAAGAGATCTTCAGCTGTTTGTTGAAGCTGCATTGGAAATATAAATGACAGATTAGACAAACATAAAACTCATTTCAATATTAGCTCTACTTTGCCGCATTATGCGCTCATATGTTCAGCAGGATACAATGGCATTTTTAAAATCAATTTTCCTTTTTTTTTTTTCCTGTTAACCGGTGAGTTGTTATATCTTTTTGTACAAATAGTGCTACTGACTTCTGAGACAATCTGCAAGGTATTAGAGAAATACATGCAATGGTATTTGATGTTTTTTTTATTAATAATAAAAGTACCCTGAGCAGGTCAGCATATTACTATTTGTTTTATCCTGCCCCATATTTCTGTCCCATAAAACAACAAACAGGGCAGCTGACATCGTTTAAATCAGTGGTTACCCAACATTTTAGCACCGGGACCCACTTTTTAAAATGACACTCCATTGGAACCTAGAAATAAATAATATATTTATTTATAAGTAATGATATTTTTAATTATTTCTTTATTTACATCCCCTCGATCCATTTCTCATTATGAGGCAGCCCTAATGAATAGCCTCAAGGCTTGAGGGGCTTAGTTACAGTCAATTCTTACCATACATGAATTCAAGACCCATATCTGCGAATTTGCCACCCACGGGGGGTTCTAGGAACTTAACCCCTGTGGATAGCGAGGACTGTATGTGACCCAGCCTTCACCTGCCACCACTACCAGAGCAATCCTGTGTAACCTTGCACCAGTGTAACAGTAGATGCACCGGTGTAAGTGAACTTATGCGAGTGTAATTGCACTTACATCAGTGCATCTGCTGTTACACCGGTGCAAGGTTACACAGGATTGTGCTGTCAGTGAGGCTGGCTGGCGAGCCCTCTGGCTTGGATTTGCAAAGGCAACTGTAAGGCTTGCCATTCTGTGGGTGTCCGCACAGTCTAACTACATCCACACTTTGGGGTTGACTGTGACAAGCTCGCTCCATCTCCTGATGGACCACAGCTTTGAGTTAGGGTGGTTTTGCCCCGCCCGTGAATATATGGTGTCTACTGTTTCCCCCTATGTAGTTGCCCACATGCTGGGGGGGGGGGGCTGAGTATTTAGGTTTTCCCCCTGCTGCAGATTCATTATTCCATACCTCAATAAAGTGGCCCAGTTTAACCCAAGTCTCTGTCTTGCATGTTTATTGGGGAGTGCATGAGCAATTCCCATTATCACTTGTGGAAAGGCAAACATCCATATGTACACTTGTGCAAATGCAAATCTTTGGTATTCAATGGCCAAGTAAAAGTAAAAGCACATGACACGGTCTACTGGATGGCTCTCAGTCAATTTGTCATAATCTATACTCCAGAAATCAGGCAGACATATTTTATTTTTGGAAACTTTATTCCAATGAATGGTGATGTGGCCTTACTTTTATACATATCTCTAGGTTACCTAAAGGATGCCTGCAATTTTGTACCTAACATCCGGCATAAAAGCAGCACAAATGCAAGTTCCATATCAGAACATACAAGTCTATATCTATTATGTACAAATAAAGGAATGCAGTTATTCCTCAGGACACAAACACATACAGTATTTTCATTTCCTCAGTCAATAGAACTACTATTGATCAAAGGCATTTTTAAAAAAATGGGCAATAGAGAGGTAAAATGATGAATCATACCTTATTTCTCCCATTAGAAATGGTTGGTAAGATGAATTGTTGCACATCAATACACACCTAAGCTAAGCTTGATTTCTCACGGCTCATCAAGACCTTTCCATTCAGTACCCCTCTTCAATTACTGGGGAAGTGAAGATGAAGGAAGAACCAACAAGCAGGACAGCTGCATATGCTAGCCTGAGGCTGAAATAAATGCATTTTAAAATGGTGCTAAACCACTGTGACAGGAGCAGTGTGCTGGGAGAAAACAGGAAGAGAGTCCAGCTGGAGAAATTAAATCTTTTTGTGTGGCAAACACTTAATAACCTCTTTGCTGTGTTGATGGAAATGATTAATGCAGTTCCCAGTGCAAGATGAACATTTCAAGGGAGGTAGCCGTGAGAAGCTGTCTTGTTGCCGTGACTGGTTAGATGTAACTCAGCTGGAAAGAGATTGAATGAAGAGATGCACAAAAAGCAAAGATTTGGGGCAGCCAAAGTCTACCTTTAAACCACACCTATAAGTGATGAATGCTTCCTTCTGATGTTCTTTGCAGTGGTGTGGGCTGCTGAGGTTTCTTAATTTATAGTGTACACTGATGATCATATCTCAATATTATCTCATGTAAACATTTGCAGTGCTGGCACCAACTTGCATTGTCCCACCTCCCAGTTTCTTTCTTTTCTTTTTTTTTAACAAATATTTATAAACTACTGTTCTCCTTCCTGAAACGCAACCAGGGTGACTTATGACTTCAAGAAAACATAAAAACACAAAGCAATAAAACTGCCACAAAAATAACCAAAAGCAACAAACTAACAAGCAGCAAAAATACAGTAATGTTCAAGAATGCAATATGAAACCAAAAAGCCCCTGCTGAAAGGCCAACCTTAATTCAATAGGGAAGAAGTTCCAGAATTGTGGTGCCACTGTGGAGAAGGCTCTTCTTCTCATAGTCACTAGCCCAGTCTCAGAAACTGGTGGCACTCATAAAAGCCCCCCTCCCCTTAAGATGACCTCAGATGGTGAACTGACTCATATTTGTCTCATACAGCCCTAAGCCATAAAGGGCGCAATCCTGAGGAACGTTAGAACGGCTGAGTGCGCGCTCCACCATTCTAAAGTGTCGCGAACGTGACATAAAGCACATTTGCGACTACTTCAGAGTAAGGGAGGCTGGCGCAAGGCCGGCCTCCCTCACTCTGACGCCGGACCAGGACGCGGCTGCCAGCAGAAGGTAAGAGCTCCTGCTGGCGGCTGCGTGGGTGGTCTGGCAGGCAAGGGAGGGAGCCATTGGCCTAGCTGGCCTGGGAGGGGGCAGGGGGTGGCGTTGGCCATATCCCCATCCCCACCGGGTGGCTATGCCGTTACATGGCCTCCTCCAACTTCTACCAGTTATTTAGAGTGTTTTATTTTACCTTTCCTTTTGACTAAAAATAAGCCCCCAAGGCAATTTGCATAAGCACACATGCACGTACATGCACACATTTGTTTATTGCCTCTTCTCCTTCTGCTCCCAACCAGGTGGATTGACTGCAGATGGGCACAGCTCTTGGAGGGAAGGAGCCAGATGGCAGCTAGTCTCAGTCTTGCTGATTCAGGGGATCTGCCTGTCTGCCTGTCTGTCTGTCACCTCTCTCTGCTGCAGATTGACATTGCCCTCTTAACCTTGCATCCAAAGATGCATTGAGTCAGGCCTTATGCAAAGCTGTTGTACACCATACTGCTATTGAGAAGAACTCAAGGCATATCCCCTTTGTTGTGATAAATTGCTGTCTTGAGGTGTAGGAGGTACATCTGCTAATCAGAACTTTTGGTTTAAATTAAATGAATAGCCCTTTGGGCCAGCAGACCCTTTCACTGATGGAGATATAGGGGGTTTGTAGCAGAGAAACAGCGGAATACCCCTGTCCAGCAGTAAAAAGGATTATCACAACCACCCAGGCTAGATTGCTATCAGTAAAAGAGACACGGAGACAGAGGCTGGTAAAAGTTACAAAAAGAAAGTTTACTTACAGATTGCAGTTGCATACTGTATATACATCTTCTGATTAGGGGATCGGAGGTCTAACATTTAGAGAACATGTATGTAGCTGTCCCTTTTGCATGTGAGCATGGGGGATGTGAGGCGCTCTGGTGAGGAGCACATCTCCAAACGTCCTTCTCCTCCATAGGCTGAGGTCCAAGAAAACGTGGCTGGGAAGGGACAGGAAGGAAACAGGGTCAGGGGCCAAACCCCTTCCAGGGACCAAAGAGGGTACAAGCCAGGTGAGAGTCTTAGGTGCCCCGTATTCTGGTGGCACAGTACCCCCCCCCAGTGTCCTGCAGATGAGTGCTGCCCATTTCCAATATTCACCCCATTTCATTTGGTGCTTAGTGATTACAACATGCCCTCAGGTACTGGTAATGCTTCATCCTGATACAATGGACCTTGTGTCAGCTATGTATGGATTCCTAGTTCAATGGAATTAAAGAGATGGGACTGAATGAGAAATAATAACTGAGATAAGGGAAGTCCCCTAACCCAGAGGTTCTCAACCTGTGGTACGATTACCCCCTAGGGGTACTCTAGGGGTACCCCCTAGGGGTACGTGGACCAATGGCAGGGGGTACACCAGAGCCTGCCCCTTATCAGCATCAATCAGTAGTTAATTACTTGTTAATTAGAACTTAAATGTAATTCCCCCTGTCTGTCTGTCTGTCTGTCTGTCACACATACACAGAGAGAGAGAGAGTTAAGTAAGACATTTTTTCACATTTAAAATTGTTTTAGTACTTTTTATTTAACAATTAATTAGCTGGACCATGATAGGGGGTACCCAGGCCTCCAAAGGTTGAGAACCCCTGTCCTAACCCATTGATAGAGGCCATGCTGTGCATGTGACTCCAAGTAGGGCTGGAAAAGATTCTTATCGGAACCCCTTGAGAGTCATTGCCACAATAATGAACTAGATGGGCCAATGGACTGACTGAACCAGATGCCTACCAGGCCATACTGTCTACCCCTTAAGTGCAGTGGCTTCTTGGTGGTTTAGGTTGTTGGAACCCTTGTCTTTTGTAATAGCTCTAGATTTATTTAATGACATGTTCATCAGATCTCACAAATATTCAAGCTTCTTCCAGGAGCCTCATGGTTTTCTGATGCTGCAGGCATATATTTAAAGTTTTAACTATGTACATTTGATTTTTTTTTCCCTATTAGAGCTGTGGGAGCCTGGGAAAGGCCTGGCGAGTAGGTTAGCTTTTATTATATAGATAAATACATTAATGAATTTCATTAAATAAGGCTTACAATCCCTAGGAATAGCTTAATTAGAAGCAATAGATAAATTACAAGTGATTTTAAAATGAGGGCAATGAGAAGCCAAATAGGAAAGAATGCACTCAAAAGTAGGTTTTTTTCTGAAGGAAAGAGATGTGCAATGAGCCAAACTTTCACTTTGCTAGAATGGTATCGGATCGCAGGGATGCTTAACCTTAGACTGGCCATCAGTTCTGAACTTCGCTCACATGCCATGCGTCTGCTGCTCTTCATTACATGGACAAGCTGCAAGTACAAACTTTGATCTGGATAATAAAGGGACTGGGAGTCCACTGACGCTCTCCTTGGTTATACTGGGTGGTCACCAATTAGCTAAAACAGAACATTACAACCATTCCCAGTGAGCCCCATAATGATTATGAGCAATACAGAAAGCAATTCACTTCCTGCTGTTATGTACCAATGGAAGGAGGGGACTTGTGAGCATTGCTTCCTCCCTTATGTCAGTAGCAGTTAGTGGAAACTCCTAACACCCACTTGGTCCCCTGCCGCTATGATGTTTACAGGCTCCCTTTTTCCACTCTAGGAGCTGTTGCGTTTGTACCATTGTCTACTTCCTTTGCACATCTGTCACCCAGCAGCAGGGAGGACGAGGCTGAGACCTACCTGGAGAAGGGACGGCGGCATGGTGAAGGGGTTCTTTGGGGTGGGCCCGTCGCTGACAGGTGACTGCAGCCAATGCTGGGAGCACACTCAGAAGGGTCTGGGAATCTGGACGGAGGCCTCAAATGGGCCTAGGTGGCGGCAGAGGTGTCGCTCTGGTAGGGGCCCTACTGTAAGTTGCGCCCCGTCCTAGTCCCATTTACCAAGCCAGCAGGAGGCGGCCCCGCCCCCTCACTGTCGGAGCGATTCCCGTGCAGAGAAAGCACCGGGCAGGGAGTCTCTTGCCTGCTGCTTTCTCTGCATGGAATGGCTCCGACAGTGAGGGGGCGGGGCCGCCTCCTGCCGGCTTGGTAAATGGGACTAGGACGGGAAGCAACTTACGGTAGGGACCCTACCGGAGCGACGCCTCTGCTTCCTGTATCACACAGTGGCCCCACTAGATGCCTCAGGGAGCACAAGACAACAAGATAACCTGTTTCCTGTTGTCACTCCCTTGCACCTGGCACAGAGAAAACCTACTTCTAAACCTACTTCAGCTCTTTTTTTGAGCCAAACAGCACCCGGGAGGGGGAGAGGACCAAACTTGCAGCCGAGAATGGCTGCGAAGAGGAGCCAGTGGTGGTGGGGCAATGGATCCGGCGACAGGTACACCCCCAGCGACCTGCCGCTTGGGCCCCCCTGCCCCCACCGTCATGACACCTCTGACAGGAAGCTGGACTAGATGGGCTTTTGGCCTGATCCAGCAGGACTCTTCTTATGTTCTTATGAAAAGCGCCGGGGGTGTGTGTTTCTGCACTGCCGCGGCACACAATGATGATGTCACATGTTTATGTCTATGTCAATGTATGTTTATTTATGTAAGATGCCAATAAAGATTTTGGAATTGGAATTGGATGACATCATGCCCCCAGGGGCGGGGCGTGTGGCATCCCATGGGGGGTGTACAGTATCCTGTGGGGGGTGTCGTGGCGGCATCCCCCTCCCATGGGGGTTGTAGGACCGCTACTGCAAGAAACAGCAATGGACACTATCACCATCATAGAGCAACAATGCAGAACAAACAAGTGAGTAGCACAAAAGGAATATTTCTTATTCATAGGTCCTTCCTCTTCTGTGAAGAGTTTGATGTGTGGTTGGTATAGCTTTAATACCGTATTTCTTCCATTCTAAGGCACCATCAATTCTAAGGCGCACCTTTAATTTCATTATTACCAGCAGGGAAAAAAATTTCCCCCCAGGATTTATGTGCAAATTGTACCCCCCAAACCTACAAATGGTACCCCTTCTTGCTTATTACCAGGGCTTGTAGGGGTTTCGGGGAGGCCTGCACGACCCTCTTCAGGCCTCTACAATCTTCAGTTTGGCGAAAAATGGCTATTTTCGGGCACGTCTGGTTTTCGCGAAAACCGAAAATGGCCGAAAACCGCTGTTTTTCGCTGAACTGAAGGTCGGGGAGGCTTGCAGAGGGTCATGCAGGCCTCACCGAAGCCCCCACAAGCCCCAGTAAGTAAGGAGGTGGTGTTTTGGGGTGCAATTTGCACACCTTCGATTCTAAGACGCGCCCCGTTTTTTGAATTGCTAAATTTGGAAAAAATGTGCGTCTTAGAATAGAAGAAATACAGTATGCTGTCAATGAAAAAAACCCAGTTGTGTGCAATCACTCAGGAGAGCCGTAACATCCCTCATTATTGACTGTTTGAGATGATCATTACCTTCTGTTATTACCAACACCTGTATGTAGCGAAATCGGAAGTATGGGTAATTCAGCCATGTATCGTTTTGTTGAAGAGAAATAAAGTTTACTTGTTTAACCAAATGCCTGGCGAAATTCCTGTAGCGTAAAGGTCCTCAGATAAACTGAAGAGAAAGGACGCTCAGGACTAACAAACAGACATAAAAGATAAAATAATAAACCTCCAGTCCTCCTGCAACGTTTCTCCCCGCACCAGGGGCTTTCTCAAGCAAACTGGCTCTACGCCAGTAGATGTTCCGATACCTACAAAAAGAGAAGGCTAGATTTAAGCTATCGGTAAGGTATCAGTATGTTAAGGTATCGGAACAGTATGTTAAGGTATTGGTAGGTTGGTGTGTGGGGTGAGAGGAAAATGGAGGGGTGGGGGAGTGTTGAGGCCAGGAAAGGGGTGGTATTGGCAGCAGCAGCTCTGCTGATTTCCTATCCACCTTCCTGGCCTTGATCCACCTTCCCAGGTCCAGTCAGACTTTATTTATTTTATTTATTTACAGTATTTTTATCCCGCCTTTCTCCCCGAAGGGACCCAAGGCGGCTTACAACAAAAAAGAAAATACAATACAAAAAATACAACACAAAAATAATCACATTTTAAAACAGTAAAAAAAAATTAATGAAAATTAATAAAAACAATATCTAAATTGCTGGTACAGGTCTGAGTAGACCCATCGTGGCAGCTTACCTCTGGGCAAGGGAACAAATGCTTGCTAGACTTTCTCAATCTGCAATTACTGGCACACTATTCTATTGCAATTGGCAGCTCCGTAGAAGAATACAATAAAGTGGACCCTCCAAAAAAAGTGTGCAACTGACACCATCACAACCAAAGACCATACTTAGCTGATAACCATTATCAATCAAAACCAAAATCAAGTGCTTGTGAAAATGTAATCCCTGCTTTCTCCAATACAACTGCAATTGAAAGGAAGGATAACATAGGGGAAAAGACAAGTACTGTACAACAGAACTTGCTAAGGCAATGGGGCTTGCTTTCCAATCAGAGACTCGGTATCTTCAAAAGTGGGAGACAGAGCTCTCAATTAAAGTTGATTATTTGGAGAACAGGTTGAGATGTAATTGCCTGCATTTTCACAGGTTTGAATAGAAGTGTGAAGGGACCAATACTGAGAGCTTTATTGCTCAGTGGCGAGTGGGAATACTTGATTTAGAGCAGGGGTGGCCAACCTTCCACCATTAGGGCCTCTGCGTTCTTAAGAGTTGTGTAGAAGACAGAATCTTGGCAGCTGCAATTGCTGATGGTGCTGCTAAAGCAACTGCACCTGCTGAAATGCCCTCACCTATACAACCGTTAAAGGGCCAAGAGCATTTATGTTGAAAGGTTGGTCACCCCTGAGTTAGTGGATGGGGTGATATAGGGTGAACTTACAGATTTGGTCCCCAGGTGAATGACAGCTTGTTCCCTTGAGATATAATTGCCTACTTTTTAAATTCCCGCTCAAGTAAGTAAGGCTAAGAGGCTCTCTTCAGTTCCGAGATAGGAGTATCCAAGTATTCCAGGGTATCTCCCCTGAGTCTCTCTTCCATTGGTGAGAGATGAAAGGGATTACAGGAGAGTTTTCTGCAGCTACTGTAATATCAGATACCACTGCAGCATCCCCTTTTGTCTAGCTGTGAGGCATACAGAAATGACCTTGACAGTTGTTCCTCCATTGAAAGGTTGTGACCTGCTTTTAACCCTAGGGTTAAAACCCACCTGACGCTCCTGAAGATGAAACAGGAGGCAGACACATGGGACAAATAGCAGGGGGAGAAAGTGCAGCATAATACGGTACATCACAGCTTTTAACTTTGCAGATCTCAATTCAGCAGCAATTGTATTTCTCTAGATTGAAAGAACTCTCATTTCAGTACAAGCTGCAATAGATCCTGGTTGTTAAGATCGTACGCTTTGTTTCTTTACTCAAAAAAGTTTTGAAGTGTTGGCTTTAAGCTACGCTTGCAACTATGCATTCCCAAGGAAGGAGGAAGTTCTATGTATTTTTCCCTCCATGTGTTTTTTCCCCCTTTTCCTTGGTTTTTCTATGCTTGTACTTGGGATCTGTTACCAGACTACCTGGGGACATGTTAATAACATGCACACACAGTGGTGCAAACATATGTGCAGCAACCGTGGCTGTTAGATCATGATGATATAATTCAGTGGAACTTGGCATTTACCTGAGGCATCTGGTGGGGCTACTGTGTGATACAGGAAGCTGGACTAGATGGGCTTTTGGCCTGATCCAGCAGGGCTCTTCTTATGTTCTTATCAAGGATGAGAGAGATGGAGCTGAGACCATTGAATGATAAGGAAAATATGAGACTAGTTCACCAAGATTCAACAGGTACCTCAAACAGAAGAAGCACAGCTGGGATCATTGGAGGGGGGAAGCTAGACAAGGCATCCGGGGGCATTTTCCCAGGGAGAAGATTTTGCAGGCAATGAAAGAGTACTGAGCTGTTTGCTTTCCTGTTTTCACAGGTGGAGGCACGGAGGAAGGAGAAGATAGTAGGCAGAAGACAGGTTGCCTTCCTAGTGTCGGGTGGCACAGCGATTCCTTGCAAGCCAAATGAAATAGGAGAGATTAACACAGCACAAGCAGGTAACTCTCAGATACACCCAGTGGCATAGCAAGCGGAAGGCGGACCGTCCTGGATGCCAGGCCAAAAGGGGGGCACATGAGGCCCACCCAAGATAGTGGTGGGAGATGCAGCACCACCAGCATGGTCACAGGTATGTCCGCCGCCTCCTGCAGTTTTGGCGGCATTGCGATATTGGAGCTGCCAGGTTCCTTACCCTTTGGATGCTGGTTGACCTGTCATTCTGAATCCAAATTTGGTCTTCTGGGGATGTTAGCTATCCCCTTCAGGTTTGTGTAATGTGAAAATTTGATAAGCTTCCTCCCACCCCCATCTCATTTATAAAAATGGTGAGCAGCACAGGCACCAAGACAGTCCTGTGACACCCCACTCGATTCCTCCTTCCAGCTTGATGTGGAGCTATTTAACAGCACTTGTTGGGAATAGTCGTTCAACTAGCTTTCAACCCATCTAGCAGAAGTATCATCTCACCATTTTTTTTCATTTTATCTGCAAAGATATCATGGGAGAGTTTGTCAAATACTTTATAGAAATCTAGGTATGTTCTGTTCACAACATTCCCATGGCCACTACCATACTAGTCATTCAATCAAAGAAGGAGATGAGATTAGTTTGGCACAACTCAGGAGCAATACTGCTCCTAGACATCACCCCATTATTTTCTAAGTGCTCGCAGACATTGCTCCTGCACCCCCCCAATAAACACTTGAGACACAGTATTTCAAAACCTGTCATCCAGTCTTCTACAATTAAAAAAGACGAAGCATAAAACAAAGGGAAATTTGAAACTTACAGTTTAATACCTGAACAGTTTTTTTTTTTCAGCTGCATGATTCTTCGGGTATTTTTTTTTCTCCTGAAACAGATTGGAGCTGACAAAACCAGGAGAATAGACAAAACTGTCAAATGGATAGCTACACAGACAAAAGTCAGCTTTCAAAGCACACTTCCAGAGTCCCAGCATAACACTTTCTTTCTGTGGATATAGCAAACACATAAGAACATAACATAAGAAGAGCCCTGCTGGATCAGGCCAAAAGCCCATCTAGTCCAGCTTCCTGTATCACACAGTGGCCCCACCAGATGCCTCAGGGAGCACACAAGACAGCAAGATACCTGTATCCTGTTGCCACTCCCTTGCATCTGGCATTAAGAGATAACCTATTACTAAGACCAGGAGGTTACTTATCCCCATCATGGCTTGTAACCTGTGATGGATTTTTCCTCCATAAATCTGTCCAATCCCCTTTTAAAGGCATCTAGGCCAGGTGCCATCACCACATCCTGTGGCAAGGAGTTCCACAAACTAATTACACACTGGGTAAAGAAATATTTTCTTTTGTCAACACGGATGAAGTGGAGAGATAGATTTGAGGGAGGAAAGCATTCAAGAGGCAACTTGCTTGTTTGGTATGCACAATAGCTTGTTCGTTCTATTTTATTCAGCATTTCTGGATTTCCTAATACAAAATAGCAATGGACATTTTGAACAACAGTTCTGTGTAAAAGGTCAAGTCATCTTTGCCTATGTTTCTTGTATTTTTCCTCTCTCTTGATACGATACAGGAAGAGATTTCCTGAGGCAATTCTTTTCAGCAATATAAAACAAACATTTTGAAGTCAAAAGATATGTTGATCACAATTGAATTAGATGGAACCACTAATCCTCTCCCTGTTCATGCCATTCGCTGACATAATATAGCAAAGGCATTTCTGCTGTGTTTGTAAATTGCTTAAATGAAAAGCTCCAACATGTCATTTTTCTGTCTTTCATTTTAATTCAAGCTTGAGATTTTTCACCAGAGACATCAGATTTATAGTTTTGCATTTCACATCAGCCTACATTATGCATGTTCAAATGTTAATTTTGTGATCTTAGAAAACTGACATCTTCTGGTAGATCATCTATACTTCCAGACAAGAGTTCAGATATGACGCCCATCTTATGCAAGTACTGTATAAGGCAGAGGCTAGTCTCCTTAACCCATCTGCAACCACCCCTTGTTGATTCCACCGAGTTAAGTGGTCCATCACTTCATAAAAAGTATAGTTCCCACAAATAATTAAACACAGTAACAATGGGAAACATGAACACACTTATACATATGGGCGTTTGTTTGCCTGTTCCTTTGTCAAATGCAATTTGTGGCATTCTAAAAAGCAATGTTTGAAAGCTGAAATCAGCCAGCCAATAAAATACATGGTATGTTGTTTTTAATTAATCAGGAAAGAGTACGGAAATCGGAACAAACTAAAAAGCAATCTGGGAAGTGAATCAGTTACCTTTTTTTACTATTAGGCTATAACAATGTTATATAGTGTATAAACAGACTTCCATGACATTTAGAGCCAGCTCAGAATCCAATAAATGACATCAGCCCTGGATCTGTCAGTGGCATAGATTTAGATCAGCATCATGCTCTTTATTAGTATTATATAGAGGGATTTTATGGCTTTCGGGCCATTTTTTGCCCTTTGTGAAATTCTGCAATGTCCTAAATCCACAATTATTTACCATATTTGAAGCAGCTGGTAAAGGAAGTAAGCTGCTACTGAAAGAGTCCCTATCTCTGTGCTCAGCCAATTGTGTGTGTGTGTGCATGAGTGTGTGTGTGTGGGGGGGGGGGAGCTCATACATTGATTTTGCTGCCCATTCAGGTGATTTTGCCTGAGTGAAGTCAATTGCTGACTCAATTTTTTCTTCTTTCAGATGTCACTAAAGAGCATGTGATCCAGACATGTAGACATGTAGGTAGGAAAGGCACAATGAAAGATACACCAGCTTTGGGGGGAGTGGCTTTTTGGGTAACATTGTACTCCATTACTACATAGCATCCCCTTTCCACAACCTCACTTCTGACCTGAAGTTGGGGATAAGCAGCAAAGTGGCCAAGTTTGTGGATGACACAAAACTTTTCCAGCTGGTGAACATTAGAATAAATTGTGAATAGCTCCAGAAGGATCTCTCTAAACTGGAGGAATGGGCAGCAAACTGGCTTTAGTGTTTCAATGTAAGGGGCAGCCCAATCCTGTGTAAGATATGGCGGCCGGCCGCCGTATCCTATGCAAAACCCAGGCTGCCCCAGGGCAGACTGGGCGCACCTCGAGGGAAGGAGACGATTGTCCCCTTCCCCGGGTGTAAGCGGTGGGAGGCCCAGCCTCCTCGAATGTACGCAAGCTCCGGAACTTGCGTATATTTGTGCCCTCCGTGTAAGGCCACGCCGGGCCTGAAGAGGGCTTTGGATATCGGCGTATCTCTCCACCAATATCCCCACCCTCTCCAGTCCCGGGGCGGCCTATGGCTCAAACTGTACATAGTTAACGTGTAAACGTGCTCAAAACTGGCTCAAAGTGTACATAGTAAACGTCCTTAGATTTTCACAACTGTGCAAATTTTAGAGTTCAATACATGATGACGTTTTTGTAATTTGGGATCATGATGAACAAGAATTAAATATTTTTAGTACATTTAAATCAACAACTGAGTGCCTGAGTTTAATAGACATCCATCTATTAATTTACATTAGAGAGAGAGAATGAGGGAAAACTATCTTTTTTGGCTGTATTGGTAAAAAGGGAAGATGATACATTAGGACACCAGGTATACAGAAAACTGACTCATACCAATAGATATTTACATAAAGAATCCAATCGCCATCCATGTCAGAATAATAGTTTAATTGTTACTGTATTATACAGGGCAGAAAAGATAAGTGAACAAGGGGAGGTAAAGAGAGATAAACTGCAGGTCGAGAGGGCACTACAAGACAATGGGTACAGTAGAAGAGAAATTATAGAGGTAATTAGAAGAGAGAAATTAGTAGAAGAGAAATTAGAGAGGCCTCTGTGCCGGCCTCCCTTGCTCCAGAGTAGTTGCGAACGTGTTTTACGGCACATTCGCGACTGCTGCCGGCGGCGGAGCACTCACTCTGTCGCCGGCTGGATCGTGAGGATTGCACAGTAAGCTGAGTAATTTTAATGATTAAATTTTACATTCTAATAATTTAATTAATTTAATTAATACTTATTAATTAATTGGCACAGGGGGTACTTCAAAAAAAAAATTGACCGTGCCAGGGAGTACACTTGGTGAAAAAGGTTGGGAACCCCTGGTTTGAAAGAAACAGTCCTATGGCAGCTGTATGAATATATACATAGGTGGTAAGTGGAAAGCGAACCTCCATTTCATGCCATCAGAGAACTGCTTAATTAGTACTGGGCAAATGCACAACATTTTTCTGGAGTGACTTGATGAATTAGTCCAAACTAGTGAATTAGCTACCCTGCATTTAGCAAGGGAAAACTGCTTTCATATGACATGGAACCAGCCCAGCAAAGCTCTCTGTTTAGTTGGCAGGTAAATGGCATTTTGTGACATTTGAAGGTACCTAAGGAATAAGGAGTGGGCACTGCCTTCCCACTTCCAAAATGTTGTTGCAAGAAACTGATTAGTGCTAAAAAGGTGTAATAGGTTGTTCGCATTAATCATAGGATGGAAGAAATAAAGGACAAAGGATCACAATTTCATCAGATTACATTTTTTTCCATAACCAAATGGGATTAAAGTGGCAGTTTCCAATATGTGTATTTTCACTCCCCCCCCCCCAGCTTTTACTGTATTACTGATACTAATAAATGATATTTTGAGCTAAAGGAAAGTCAGGACCAACAGGACTTAAACTATTGGAAATAAATAGCTGAACTAGAAAATGTACAGTATGTACTTGAAATGAATATACTTATAATTCACATTAACTACGGGGCAGGGGCAGGAGGAATGCTTTATTTTCTATTTTATTTTCTATTTTATGTTATAACAGAGGCTCTACTATCATAAATATGGACTGTCAGTAATGGATAAGAAAAGCATATTTATCATTTTTGTCTTCCATGCTTTGGACTTTGTTCTTGTGACACTTTTATACTATTTCATACTATTTTATACTATTTCATTGCGTTTTCTTGCTCATCCACTGCTGGGAGAGAGAGGACCCATACTAAAAGTTAATGGGATCTTGTAAAACAGACTAATGAGCTCACAGGTTTAGGGAGCAGGCTATTCAGATACCAGCTGGAGCCCTCCCTGGCAAGCAGCTGTAAAATTTACTAAGGGACTTGGACACCAGTTCACAAAGCATGCCTTTCTTATTGTTTAAATTATGCAAGCTCTCTCTTTCTCTCTTCTTGCTAATTAAATAGGTTCCTCCGACTGAAGAAAGAGGGAGCTAATGTTGAGTCACTTGCAAGGGTATCTGGCAGCTTTTTGGGAAAGTACACACAAAATGTGCTTATGAATGAATTGTCAAATTTCAGAATTACATATGGAAATGCACCTCATTAACTGCCTTCTGCTGTGATAAATTACTTGTGGACTGAATTAGCTATGCACTGTGTGCTTCAAGGAATAGACCTGACATCTACTTCCTTCCTACTTCTCTGTAGGAGCAGGGGATTTTGTTTTTTTTCTTGTTGACTTTCTGTGAGCCTCTCTTGAAGGAACTGACAGCTTTGAACTGCCTTCGGAGATCTAAAGCTGCTGAAAGGAACTCATTGGTGGTGCCATCTCTGTAATAAACGAAGAAATCACTAGCCCCTTTCTCTTTAAAACACTGAAGGAAGCAAGAAATAGAGGGCAGCTAGAATCAAAGCCATTCTGGTAATAAACAAGGTGCTATGGCTCATCCTAAGGAGTTCATGATGGCATTTTAATGGTTCTGCCTGACGAAAGAAGCCTAGATACACATAAGAAGTGAGAAAGCAACTCATTTATCCATTCTTTTTTTGACCTTCAAGCTTCATTCATATACTGTACAACTAAATGTATGGTCAATTCTTGAATCATGTGCTGATTTCTCCTTTGCATTTCATTTTCTAGAATTGGTTTTTATGGTCACGCGGACCATGCTGAATCCTATCCAGGATGGTGTAGTGGTTTGGGAGTCGGACTTAGACCTGGAAGATCCAGGTTCAAATCCCCGCTCAGCCACGAAGCTTCCTGGGTGACCTTGGGCCAGTCACTATCTCTCAGCCCCACCTACCTCACAGGGTTGTTGTGAGGACAAAAAAAGGAGGGGAGGAAATATGTACACCACTCTGAGCTCCTTGGAGGAAGGGCGGTATAAAAATGTGAAAAATAAATAAATAAAAATATCCGGGGAAGGCCATGGCTGGAGGTCTTCTCTGGGTAAGCGGGCATTCCTTTGCATTTGATCTATGTTTCCTTCCCCCCCCCCCTCTTCATTGAGATTAGTCTACTTGAGTAAGTCATCTTGGGCACAGCCGTGGGTAAATCTGTACTGCATACCAAACTTCTTAATTAATATTGTTAGTAGTAGCCCACGAGTAGAAATGTGAAGGCCCAAAATTAACATTTTTCAAAAAAATATACAAAATCAGAGGAAACTCCAGTGTGATAGGTCAGCCTTCTCTAAAACTTAAATAGTTTTCATCTTGTTCCTAGGATAGCAGAAAAGTGTTCCACTCAGTCATCAGAATCAGAGCCAGAACAGTCACATCGGATGCATACGTTATCAGTGTCGATGTGCCATTTCCAACTCTGCCACTTCTCTATATCATTGTAAGATGAGTAGAACAGACCAAGCTGTTGGATGGAGCCTTGTTATTTCCTACTGCTTAACCCTTTTGCCTTCTACCCTACCTTCTTTCCTGCCTTGACACTCATGTTCTTGGGTCCTTTGTGGTATTTAAAAAAGGGGGGGCATAGCTCAGTAGTGGAGCACATAGATGGCTTGCAGGAGGTCCCAGGTTTATTCCCTAGTGCAGAGAAAAAATCCTGTCTGAAACCCTGGAGATGTCACTGCTGCCAGTCAGTGTCAGCAATATTGGGCCCTTCATAGGAACCAGGATGGTCTAGTACAGGGGTGGCCAAACCTGCTTAATGTAAGAGCCACATACAATAAACTTCAGATGTTTGAGAGCTGCAATATTTAAGAAGCATTTAAATTCTTAAATATATTTACTCATCATGAACATTAAACTTATGTTTTAATTCAGTGGACTCTCAGTTTCTACCTGGTAAATAATTATAAAGCTTGAAAATTTCTTATTTACCTTTTGTATTAATTGTGATGCAAAAAGGAGCTCAGCCAACACATTTCCGAAAGCCGCACATTATATGTCAAAGAGACGCATGTGGCTCAGGAGCTGCAGTTTGGCCACCCCTGGTCCAGTACTTCGGGAGTTGGACTCAGACCTGGAAAATCCAGGTTCAAATCCCCACTCAGCCATGAAGCTTCCTCCTGGGTGACCTTGGGCCTCTCACTATCTCTCAGCCTCACCTACCTTGGAGGAAGGGTGTGGTATAACTGGGCAGTTACCCTGCTAACTGGGCAAGAGGCACTTTTTCAATTGGTGCTCCTCTTATATTTAGCAGGGGGAGAGTAACTGCTCCCCTTTCACCCCAGCACAGTCTCTTTTCTGGTGGCTGTTTGCTGGTGGTGTTCTGCATCTTTTAAAGATTGTGAGCCCTTTTGGGACAGAGAGCCATTTAATCATTTGATTTTGTCTGTAAACCGCTTTGTGAACTTTTTGTTGAAAAGCGGTATATAAATAAATAAATAAATATTGAGCTGGATGGACTCAATTGAGTAATACAGATATCCAATCTGTATCAGGCAGCTTCCTGGGTAACGAACAACCAAACTGGAGTAGGTTCAAAGAAGAGCGGCGAGGATGATCAGAGGACTGGAGAACAAACCCTACGAGGAAAGGTATGTTTGGCCTGAGAAGGCTGAGGGGAGGATATGATACCGTTCTTCAAATACTTGAAGGGCTGTCATATAGAAGAAGGAACAAATTTGTTCTCAACTGTCTCTGAGAGTAGAACTTAATCAAATGGGTACAAACTGCAAGAGAGGAGATTCCAGTTGGACATCAGGAAGAGATTATTGACAGTAAGGGCAGTTCGGCAGTGGAACCAATTATCAAAGGGGAGGTGGATTGTCCTTCACTGGAGATCTTCAAGCAGAGGCCCTACGGGCAGCGGCTGGAGATGCTCTAGGAGGATTTCCTCTACAGGTAGGGGTTGGACTAGATGACCTTGTGGGTTCCTTCCAACTCTGATTCTATGACCTGTTCTCTGATGCTATCCACACTCCGTTTCCCAGTTTGTATTTGATAATCCTCCTGGGACGCACCTCGCGTCTCGGGAGCGTTTGCCCTGCTCCGGGGGGGGGGGGGGGGTTTGCGTCCAGCGACGCTTCTCCCTTCCGTGATTCCGGCCAGCTGATTGGCTGGCCGGGTCACCTCACTCCGAGCGCCGGCACGAGGGAGCTGCGCGTTCATTGCAGCTCCCTCAGTCGGCGTTCGGGAAGCGACACCCTCCCGCCCTCCCTAGGCATAGTCCGGGATTAGCCGGTTGCCCTTCGGGGGGCCAGGTAGGAATTTTTGGCCGCCAATTAATTGGCTCACTTTTGGCGGTCTTTTTGCCTACCTCGGACTGTGTTTTGGGGAGGGGTCAGTCGGTCACCTGGCAGGTGGCATGCGGAAATGGGTAGGCAGGGTGATATGGACTCGGCGTGCACTTGGAGTTCGGCAAGGTCAGGTGGTAAACCAGGACCGCTCATCACGACACTGTTACCCTCGGGTCGGTGAGGCTGGCTGGCAAACCACCTGGCTGGGGCAGGGAGGTACCATCAATGGCGTAGCTAGTATGGTCACCTGCACTGCCCAGCTGTCTTCACCTTTCGGGGTTGGCCATGATAGGCCCCATCGGGCGGAGACCGAAGGGGCCTGGAGCCTGGGTGTTTACGCCAGAAGAGTAGGGGGAGGTAAATGGCTAGCGCTGTTTTTCCCCGACTAGTATCCGCATGCCCAAGGGGGTGGATAGTTGCCCCTAGTTATTTGTTGCCTTTGCAGGTCTTTATATTAACAAAGTAAAGTGACCATTTTATCCAAGAAGCGTTGTCTCGCGTATTTATTTCTGGGGTGTAAGGGTAAAGGTCTTTAGGCTGCACTCAGAAAACATATTTATATTATCTGCACTAGCTCACCTATAGCTGTTCCCTTCCATGAATTCTAATAGATGTGGCATGTCATCAGTGGCGTCACTGTGATGCGCGTCACCCCAGAGCGGGTGACGCGCGTCACCCCCACTCACCCCCCCGACACCCCCCCGCATCACCCCCTCCAACCTACAGAAACTTACCTTTTCCGGCGCTCGTCACCGGCCCGGCCGGCGCTCCAGGGCCTTCTGAAAAGAGGAGGCCCTGGAGCGCTTGCGTTAAAACGCGAATTTTGCCGATTTTCGCGCATGCGCAAACCCTTTTCTGAGGGCAAGGGCCTGCCCTCTTGCCCTCAGGAGGGTCTGCGCATGCACGAAAATCGGCAAAATTCGCATTTTAACGCAAGCGCATTGGGCCTTCTGAAAAGAAGAGGCCCAATGCGCTTGCGTTAAAACGCGAATTTTGCCGATTTTTGCGCATGCGCAGACCCTTCTGAGGGCAAGAGGGCAGGCCCTTGCCCTCAGAAAAGGGTTTGCGCATGCGCGAAAATCGGCAAAATTCGCGTTTTAACGCAAGCGCTCCAGGGCCTCTTCTTTTCAGAAGGCCCTGGAGCGCCGGCCGGGCCGGACGCTCCCCGGCCTCGGAGCGTCCGGCCTCCGGAGGGTGACGCGCGTCACCCCTTGGCGCGCGTCACCCCCCGGCGGCCCGCCGCGCCCGCCACGCTACAGTGACGCCAGTGCATGTCATAGTTTCACAAAAGCCATTTCTAACAGATCTTTCTTAATTTCATGTTAAGATCTGTTAAGATGGGAAAGATTGAAATTGTCTTTACTAGGAAGGATATCAGTGATTAAAATGAATGTATTACCAAAAATGATGTTCCTGTTTCAAACGATACCAGTGATTATATCTGATGCACCATTTAAAGAATGGCAGAATGACATTTCCAAATTTATCTGGCAAGGGAAGAAACCAAAAGTGAAATACTGTATAAGATTCAAGACACAAAGGAGAGAGGAGGATTAGGACTACCGGATTTGAAAGTATATTATGCTGCATGCTGTTTTGTATGGTTGAAAGAGTGGATGTATTTACAAAATAGAAGATTATTGGAGTTAGAAGGCTCTGACTTGAGATTTGGTTGGCATGTGTATATGTGGTATAACGAAGTGAAAGCAAATTTAGAATTTAAAAATCATTATGTTAGACATGAATTATGGAGAATATGGAACAGATATAAAATCAGGTTTTATGAGAAAATACCATTATGGGTCGCACCATAGGAAGCACATTTTGGTGGGAGTAACGTGTCGAAAGAGCAAGGACTATTATACAGAAATTTATTAATTTTTTCGCAAGGAGAATATACAATGAAGTCAAGAGAAAAATTAATGGAAGAAGACTTTAATTGGCAATGGTTTGTATATGCTCAAATGTTGGAAAGATTTAAAGTGGATAAGAAGACCTATGGATTTGTAGAAGAAGAATCAATACTGGAGGTACAATTAAAATCTAAAGACCAGGTAATCTCAAAAATGTACAAATTGCTTTTGAAGTTTGAGACAGAAGAAGAACAGGTTAAAGAATGTACGATTCATTGGGCAAAAAATGTAGGTCATGTTATTTTAATGGACCAATGGGAACAACTATGGTTAAAACAGTTGAAATTTACGTTAAATGTTAATATTAAAGCATCATGCCCTCACGGGATTTGGGCGCCGACATCTTGGCTCTCGCGAGATTTCGTGAGCCAACATGCCGGCGCCCGGGTAAGTAACTCTATTTTAACCATGGCGGTGGTGGCGGCGGCGATCCAGGATCGCGCCCATACCTCCCGGAATGCCGGGATCCGGGCCCAAAATTCGGGATCATCCCGGGCATTCCGGGACGTATGGCAAGCGTAATGAGAGCCCTGTGCACCACTCACATGTCCCCATCCAGCCCACCCTCTTACCTCAACAAAAGTGACTTGTGTTCCAGAAGGAGTGGGCTGAATGCAGGTATGTATAGTAGGCAAACATAAACATCCTATTGTCCCCGAGCAAATGGGAGAGGCGAGAAACAAGGCTCTATTAAGCAAATGAGAATGCTTTCTGCATATTGGTGCAGTGGTCTGGATCATGTCCTATGGTGTTTATCTCTGTTAATTAACCTATTTCATATGACTGCTTCCAGTCTGCCAAAAAGCCATAACACAAACACTTTACAGCATAACCTGCAGCACAGAACAATGGAAATAATGTATTTCATTTCTTTGGAGTAATTTCTGAGTGAGTATTTTTCTTCCTTGTAGCCCAATGGTCCTAGCAATCCTCTAGCAGACTTGCTACTTCCTATGTACTTTCTAAGATTGCTGTTTGTTTTGGTCGTGCACTCTCACAGATTTAGGATTTCTCAAGAGAGCTCAGAACCTTGCAAGATCAGTTTCTGTATCTCCTTTATAGCCTGATTAAATTGTCTTTGCATGCCATCTTTTCTAATTCTATTCTCACTCTAAATGCCTTTATTTGAATGCTATCTAATTTGTCCAATACCATTTATATAATGCTAGGTCCATTATTTGGAAGAGAATTACTTACATCGAGCTCATTAAAGGCTCATTCAGTTGCATATATACTATTTCCCCTTAGGTTTCCCTATGTAGTTATTAGCCATAACTGGTCTTTCCTGGTGTAAACAACACAACATTTAAACAATGATATGATTTTGTCCTGGTGTACTCCAATTTGCTTTTCTTATTCCTTCTCATTCTTTTTAATGGGGTTCCTTAACAGCTTGTGCATTCATAAATACTAACTTTGAAAACATTGCTATGGAATCCCATTAATTTTTGAAACCTTTTATTTTGTACTTGGATTTCTATAGACATATAAACAGAATAAGAAAAGATAAAAAGATTATATATACAAATACATCTAATTCAAATAACCAGTCTATAAATATGAATATAAACATAAACAACACACAACTTACAGAGTATTGCACCATATATTCATCAGAAAAGCTTTAGGTAATTGTTATCTCTGTCAGTTATTGGTAAAAAGAGTTCAGTACTGATCTCTATACTTTGTGATAATTTTAATCAGAATGTTTTTTAGATCCATTTAGTAATAATTTTGATCATCTTGATTAGTAATTAATTCTGCCTAAATATTGGCCAGTGGAGCACTTGCTCCGCCGGCCTACGGTGTCACAAAAGTGCCATAAAGCACTTTCGCAGCACTAAGTGAGTAAGTGGCGCCAGCGCAGAGGCCAGTGCCGCTCACTCAGCTGCCCAACGCCATCCCGGATGCCGGAAGCAGGTGCTGTGCTGGGTGGCAGGAGGGCATGGAGAGGGCAATCCGGTGTGGTGGGGAGGGGGCCATTGGCCTTCCAGGCCTGGGAGGGGCAGGGGATATCCTAACCCCCTTCCCGGACTTGACCGACCTTATACGGCCTCCCCGGTTATGCACCAGCTAAATAGCTGGTGTGCATCCGAGGAGGTCCATTAGGGTAACCGGGGTTTACACCAGAGGAAGGGGATGAATATTCCCTCTCCCCAGCTGAGCTCCAGCCCCACCAGCACATGCCGCATCCTGCATAGGATGCAGCAGCCAGCCACTGAGGCCGACTGGTGCATCTTACGCATGATAGAGCTGCCCCTATCATAAACGAATGTCCGACTCTTTTTAACTGACCTGAATTTTTAGGTTTCTCTGAAGGATTCCAGTGTCATGTGTATGCGATCCTAACTGCTTTTAGAAGACATGAGAGAGTATAAAAACATGCTGCTTACAGTAGTTACAATTGCTCAGTATTGGTGATATCAGCCTGCGATGTCTAGGAGAGGATGATCACTTTGACAACCTCACCCTCAGAGATGCAAACCATGTCACTGGTTAATACAGGGGAGGAGCCAAGCAATGACATCATTGGGATGACCTCCAAGACTAGAGTCATAGTCAATATATGAGCTGCTGAGGTGGAAGGCATCAGTGTTGGGGTGCTAGAAGGCTTTTCCACAGACTTGGCTTCTGAATGATAGACTTCTTTTTAGAGGACTCTCTGGTACCTGCCCCTATTTCGCCTTCCTCCGGTCCCCTACCACCTTCCCCGGCATCTTACCTTGATTGGCGGGTGGTTGGGGATCTGTTGGCGTGGGCTCTGACAGCGCTACTTAGCGCACTGCCAGAGCACCTTTTACGTCAGCACTGACTGTTTTATGGTAGTCAGCACCAGCAGAACTTGCATTCCACTGCTGCCCAGCCCCAATAAGATTGGGCTGTTCTTTTTTCTGGTAATTGCATGATTTTTTTTTAAATAACATTTGGCCTTTAAAAAAAATTCATATAAAAGATTGAAAAAAATCTAGGTAGTCATTTAATGTTGTTTTCTGAAACTGAACAAGGTACATTTTGAAAAAGAGTTTGTTTTTGGTAATTCTTTCATTTTGATGTTATCTAGGGTCCAGTCCTATGGGCCAGCCAGCTGCGCCATCAGAACTCACATTCTGCCGGTGCAGCGTGTTTTATAGGCGTCGCAAAAGGCAGCCCAAATAGGACTGAGGTAACAGTGTACATATTTGCCTTTGATATTATTATTTATCATTCACATTATCCATAGTTAAATTTATGTTCCCTTCCTAAATTACTTTGCCTTCTGAAAAATCATTGAATATATTTCTGAACTTATATATAGCACAATCCTATGCATGTGTACTCAGAAGTAAGTTCCATGGTATTCCATGGACGTTGTATAGCATTGCAGTCTATGAAGGATTTGATATTTGAACGAGGAGCATAAACACAGCCAATTGTCATTGCATTAGATTCTTAAATTACTTTAATTATGAACTTTCACTTTCCATCTATCATAAAATCAGTTACTTCTATAGCATCGTCTTACGTATATCATTCCACTACATTTTTTAAAAATATGGTATTGGCCATATCCAAAACATTATTCTCAATGTATTAAAAGTACAGTATATAGCTTGATTGTTTAGATCAGGGGTTCTTAAAACCCCTTCCTGGCTAAGTACCATCTCCGGTGCCACTTTCCTGCTGCGTACTACCAGAAGTGACTGGCAATGACATCATCGCCAGTTACTTCCAGGTTTTCAGAGGCCAGAAAATGCAGGTACGAGGCTCTGGGTGGGTGAGAGGGCCCTTTTCAGCATTCCGGAGAGGTTCAGCCAAAGGCAGGAGCCTCTCAGGAGCAAAAACGCGCCGTCAAAAGCACCACATCAGATCAGGGTTCCAGTGGTCTGACGGTCTGAGTACCACCAGCAGTCAGTCGAACTACCACTGGTGTTACTAGTACCACTGGTTGAGAACCCCAGGTTTAGATAAAGTCAAATTCTTATTCATTTATTTCTATTTAGAAAGCTTCCATTTTGCAAATTACAATTCTGCCACACCATTGAATCGTGCTGTAAGAGTTCAATACTCACCAGAAACAAAAGCTAAAAAGGAAGTAGTTGCTAAATGTTAATAATGTGGCTCTGGCCCCTGCATTTACTAACTTTTTGAAACCTTTTCCCCCAGTATAAATGCCAAAAGACTGTTCTGTGGTTTCTGTTCACTTGCAAAAATAGTAGCTTAGTGCTCTAATCACTTCTCCTTCCTCTCATTCATTTTAATAAGGTTTCGTTAGGCTTGAAATGTATGTAAGAACTTTTAATTGGTTACAATGTAAGGAAAAAATGTTAAACTAGAGGAGTGGTGTATAACCAGGCTGGAATATATTTCACTATCTTCAAATTTCCAGGTGCCACATACACTAGGCGCTTGAATTTTTCCACACTGGTGTTTGATTGCAGTGGTTTAATCTAGGGGGCGGGAAGGCTTGACTGACAATTTATTATAATTTCTATACTGAGAGCTGCAATCAAAGTGGTAAGGACTAAGGGATATCACCATTGCTGTTAGATAATGCCTTTCCAGCCTAGGTTTGAGATAACTGAAAAGTGAGGCAAGAAGGATCAGACTGCAAATCATATTTTACATGCCAGTTCTGAAAGGATTTTTTTTGTGTGTGTGAACTGTCCATCTAGCATCAGTATATGCCCAGGTGTACTCCCTAGAATATTAGAAAGTCTAATATTTACTGGTATACTGTACAAAATATTTACTGTATTTACTGGTATACAAAATACCAAACACTCAATATCCAAAAAAATCCTGTGTACCTCTATAGCGGACATCTTTCCTTAAGTAAATAACCAATGGATATTCTAAATGGCTGGATTCCCCTAGATTCAGATAAGAAGAGGAACTACTCATGAGTGAAGGGGTGAATTAGATTAGCAAAAGGATTTGGATTATCAAGACAATGGAACTTCATTAAGAGCCCAATCCTATTCATCCCCCCCCCCACCAATTCCGCAGTGCCGAAATGGCATCCTGTGCAGGGAGGGCGGACTGGGAGGCTTCCTCAGGGCAAGGGGACGTTCAACCCCCTTACCCCTGCATAAGGCTCATGACCCAGAATGGTTCTCTTTGGAACTACACTAGCAATTTAGCTAGCGTAACTCTGAGGAGAGGAAATGGATGGGGAGGCTGCAGGGGAGGGAGATAGGATTGGGCGCGAGCTGTACGCATCAAATCTTCCCCCTCCCGTGGCCTCCCCACCCTCTGTAATGCCCTCCCCTGCTCCTGTTCCATCCTCCCCTGCCTCCCCACTAGCTCACCGTTTGCGGGGTGCGTCTGGGCGTCCTCTGATACACCCACGCAGGTGGAGGCCTTCCCGCCGTTGTCCCCAGCAGCACGCTGGTTGGCATGCTGTCGGGGAGGCATTTATGTGTGGCACGGACTGCTTTACAGCAGTCCACATCAGTGAGGGAGGCATGCCATCATCGAGCGGCACACATAAGATCAGGCTGCCCGTTTAGTACAGTGTGTTCACAAATCACTTCATCTATACTAAATAAAGGTAGCCCATAAGAGAACACAAGCAAATGTTTAAAAATGTACACTTGAAAATGAAGAGGAAATGTGAGGAGAAAGACTTTTAGCAAAGAGACTTCGAGCAAAGAGACCAATAGAGGTCACTGTACCTTGAGGCTTAGGTTAAAAGTTTGCTTTGGGTGTCAACTCGTAGCCTGATCGTGCAAAAATAGCTGAATAGGAGCTATGTAGTTATATCTGTGTGAAAAGTATGGTCATCTACTGCTTCCAGATTGGTGTTGCTGAATGTGGATATTTCTATATCAATGCCAATATTTATCTCACACTTGTAACATTGCATTACAAAGCTGTTTTAAGGGGAGGAAAAGATTCATTTCTAATCAGCCAAGCTAAGAAGGAGCAAGGGAAAATAAACCTGCAGTTTTAATTGAAATTATTGAAAGGCTCACATGTTTATCTATGTTCTTTTCCCATAAGTATGCAGTAAAAATGTAGTGGAAGAGCAATCAAAAGCTTCATTGCTGCTAATTCTTTATAAATGCTACTATAAATCTTACCAGCACATTATGCACATGCCAAGTTCTATTTTTATTGGGCTGAGTAGATTTAAATATGAAAGATATTAAACTAGGATAGTTTCACTTAGATAGTTATAAACCAATTATAAACCAAAGGAAAGAAATGATATTTTCACGGTGATGTTCATTGCCTTCCAGATCACACAAGATGAAACTATGATTAGATCATATAATAAGCAGCCTATTATTTAATATATTTTGCAGTTCACAGTTTGCATATACAAGCCATCTGCTGTTAAATATCTCAGTTTGCATTCATTCAGGATTGTTAGCGAAGCTACACATAGTAAAGTAACCAAAGAAAACGTAAACATGATATTCTTTTTCTCTGTTACAATGCCATTCAACTGAACACCCTGATCAGACAGTTGATTTGTAGGAAGAATATTTGGCACCTGTGGTTTTTCACATACATTGGCTGGATCTAAAGGTGCCTTTCTGCATGCGGAAGGTGACTATGGGCCCAATCCTATCCAACTTTCCAGTGCTGATGCTGCAATGCAACCACGAGTTCAGGGTACTAAACTGTTGTGCAAAATCCGTGAAGCTACTGTAAGTCCGAAGAAGCTTTTCTGTTTGTGCAGAGGTTGCATGAGAACTAACCAACAGTGCTGCCATCACATACAGATGTGCAACTGGCAGGGATATGGATCAAATCTCTGACTCCAAGTCTCAAGTCAAGTCTCAAGTCTCTGGGTCCAAGTCTAAAGTCAAGTCCCAAGTCTTTGCCCCCAAGTCCCGAGTCTTTGGTTGCGTATTGCGAGTCCCTATCTATTTAATGGGGGAAATGGGTTTAAACCTGAATAAAATACGACTTGTTGTAAAACAGGGGTGGCCAACCTTGCACCATTAGGGCTACTGTGTTCTTAAGAGTTGTGTAGAAGACAGAATCTGGGCAGCTGCAAGTGTTGATGGTGCTGCTAAAGCAGCTACACCTGCTGAAATGCCCTCACCTATGCAACCATTTAAAGGGCCAGCATTCATGTTGAAAGGTTGGCCACCACTTTTGTAAAAGGCTCCAAGTCTCGAGTCAAGTCTTTTGAGTCTTTTACAATCACCGAGTCAAGTCCGAGTTGAGTGATTGACACGACTCGAGTCCAACTCGAGTCTGAGTCAGTAGACTCAAGTCTACATCACTGGCAACTGGGGTTTCTATTATGTTACTAATGGTTCGATTCCATCCTTGGCCAACCTGTACTATGCAGTGCCACCAATGCAGCCTCTGCTGTATCCCGTGGGCCAGATCCTCTGTGGTGCCCAATGGTTCTACTCAGATCTACTCCGGCTATTTTGCTGGTGTAAATCTGTTAGGCCAAATGGAGTATGTCAGACCCAGGATGGGGCCCCTAGATCTCATGGACACCACTGCCACTGAGATTTGCAACTGACCCACCCCAGCCTGATCCCCACCACTCTGATCCCACTACTTGCATTGATGGACAGTCTGAGCAGTGCTGCTGCTGGTGCATGGCCTCTTGGCCTGTGCACCAGGGGCTGCACTCCTCAGACCCTGGGAGACGTGGCTGGCATTGCATGGGATTGTCTGATACAACAAAGTATTTGGGTTTGTGTCTTCAGGACAACCAGTAAATCAAGCCAAACTGACGTTTCAGTTATTATAGCAGCAATCACACTGTTAGTTGCACCTCCCTTTCTTGTGTTATATCTTATGTTACTTATAAGACTTGAGAGGACATTTGGGAAACAGCTATTTGCATTCAAGAAGGCCAGAAGAGGTGCTGACACATACAGGTGTCCGCCGCTTAGTGGCGTTGCTGAATGGGCTGTGGCGCTGTAAGTGGTGCAAGGTGCTGACTGAGCCTTGCAAACTGGTGTAACACAGCCCCTCCCACTCACCCGCCGGAGCTATTCTAGTGGTGAAGGCAACATGTGTTGCCCCCCTTTAACGACGGGGTTTGGGGGATACATCCCCGCCATTAAGTGGGGACACCTGTACACTGTCATACTTGCGAGGATGCTGTCATGTGTTGTGTACAGGTCATGTGAGGATTAGACCAGTATGAGTTCAGGTCATCCTTTAATTAACCAGCATACTCCAAACTGAACCTATAGAGAGTTAAAAATCCATTGTTGGAGAGTTTGCAGCATCAATTTAGTTTTACAAAATTATGACTACACGTTGATAAGTGGTCAGATGAGTTTTATTTTAAAATGTCTTCTTTTCGTAACCAAAAGCAAAATTCTGATGCATCAAACACAGGAGATATATAATTTATAAGATTTTCTTTACATTCCAGCAAGATATGAATCTTCTCTTTCAAATGCAAAATGGTACCTATAATAGATGATAGAGTACTGAGAAAGGTTGGGGACTTTTCAATAGCTTTGTAAAATATATTGACTCAGGAAGGAAGAAAGAGCTATCATTAACACCCATATGCCCCTTTTGACAAATATCTCATCAGTGCTGAATACTGTATTAAATGATCACAGAAGCATTATATTATTATTTTTATTGAACTGGTAATGTGTCACAGCTGGGTAATTTGTGCCCATGGGCAGTGATAAAGAGCTTTGGTAGGGAACCGGTGCCAAAAATGATATGATTATGGTCATCGTGTGCAAACTTGAACAGTTGTCCATTTACTCAGTTTCACAGCCTACTCTATCTCCTTCATTCTGCTTCATTCACTTTTTGCAAAGAGAATTAGAGATCCCCTTTGCAGAGATCCCTTTTTGCAATTGTTCAATCAGAGATCCTCTGCTAACTGGGCTGAGGCACCTGGCCCACTTAGCAGGGGGAGAATGACTATCTCTATTCACCCCAACATCACATCTTCTTCATTAACTGTTTCCTGATGTCGTCTGTGCCTTTAAAAAAAAAAAAGATTTTGAGCCCTTGTGAGACAGGGAATCTTCATTTATTTCTTTTTCTTTTTTACGAGACAAAGGATTCAAGGGTAAAAAAGCCATGTAAAAATCGGTATATTTTTCAAGCCGCGTAGACGTAATAAAAACAGTAAAAAGGTTTTAAAATACTCCACGATGTTTAAAATTCCAGCAAACAAACGGTAAAATTATTACATATGAAGGCTGCACAGACCAACATTTCATCTTAAATCACGTAAACTTGCTACGTAAACTGATTTGTGAGTAGTTTTGTTTTAATAATGACACACACATTTTAATAATAACAATAATCAGGAAAAAAATGCCCAACAATATTACATGTATTGACTCTCAAACCATAGTAAGCAGGTAATGACCGGTTGCTTACCTTTAACTACAGTTCTTTGAGTGCAGATATGCACAGAGCTCATGCACAGAGCTGTCCTCAGAAACCTTCAGAGCTTTATCAAGTTCTGTATTCTGTCCTTGCACTCAAATGGGTGGGCACAGTTGTGTGCCTCAAATGTGGGAAGCATTATATTATATAACACCCAGTACCCCAGTTTCTTTGAGAACTACCCCTTGGTTCATATTTTCTGTTTCAAGAGATCCCTGACGAGTGGATCCAATCTTAGAACTTGGAACCAGACTGCCAAGTGGACAGGGGTCATATGTTTCCACAGAAGACCATTCAGAGAAAATAGTTACATAAGAACATAAGAAGAGCCCTGCTGGATCAGGCCAAAGGCCCATCTAGTCCAGCTTCCTGAATCACACAGTGGCCCTACCAGATGCCTCAGGGAGCACACAGCCAACAAGATAATTTCCTGTTTCCTGCTGCCACTCCCCTGCACCTGGCACAGAGAAAACCTACTTCTAAACCTACTTCTAAAACCAGGAGGTTGCTTATGACTTGTAACCTGTGATGGTCTTTTCCTCCATGAATCTGTCCAAACCACTTTTAAAGGCATCTAGGCCAGGTGCCATCACCACATCCTGTGGCAAGGAGTTCCACAGATGAATTACACACTGGATAAAGAAAAATTTTCTTTTGTCCATTCTAACTCTAACTCTCCCTCCACTCAATTTTAGTGTATGTCCCCTGGTTCTGGTGTTGTGTGAGAGGGAGAAGAATTTCCCTCTATCCACTCTCTCCATCCCATGCATAATTTTATACGTCTCAATCATGTCCCCCCTCAGGCGCCTTTTTTCTACCTGTCCTTCCTTCCTCCTCAGGTAAGTCTTGGGCCTCGTTAGACCTTTTGGAGGTGGGGTTGGACTGCCTGGTCTCGAGGATTGGTGAATGCCGACCCCCCCCCCCAAGCGTGCCCATCCCCAGTCCCACAAGCAATTGCCCTGCTCAGGGCTTCTGTCCTGCCCTGCTTCTAGGAGGGTTGAGGGGACACAGTTGCCCTTCAGGGTGGGGGAGGGATAGCTGGGGCTATTGTCCCTTGGCCAAGCCGGGGCCACTCAGCTGCAGCCTCCTTGGCCTCCCAGGGTGTGTCTGGGGGGGGGTGTCCATCCCCTTCCAGGTGAGGAAAGGCGGGGTAAAGCAAGGGGTTGTTTCTTCGCTGGGTTGCTTCATGGTTCTCTGGAACCTGCCTGTCCAGTCTCCTCCTCTGCCCGCCACGGTGGCAGTAGCGTTTTTGGGGTAGGGATGGGTGGCCGTGGGCCCCAAGCGCATGTGGCGGCGGAGAGGTGTACTTGCCTCCTGGATGCGTCCCCTCCGCTGTATTTGTCGGCTTGCGCTGGCTGTCTTCTCGTTGGGCCTGCCTGCCCACCCTGGAGCCGTTTGGCACTAAAAAGGCAAGCAAAACGGCGTGTGTGTGTGTGTGATTGAAGCTGCGCCGCCGCTGGCACGCGCAAAATGATGTCATGCCCCCAGGAGGCGTGGCATGAGGTGTCCTGTGGGGGGTGTCACGTTGGTGGCCCCCCCCACGGGGGGTGTATGCTCGCCACTGCCTCTGGTTTCTTGACAGAACTTACCAAGAGAATATTTGATCTATCTATGCTGTGTGCCTTTTCAAAGTCTTCTTTTTAAATATCTTTCATGCGCAAATCAAGCAAATTCCTTAACAATATGTAAACAGATCACTAATTAAAATGCAATAAATGAAACAGCTTTCAAATGGTTCCCAGGGCCAAACCTGCTTTTAAGCCTATACCTTCCATCTGTCTTGGAGATGTGTCAAGAAATTGGAAGGGGAGACATTTTTCTCCCTCTTTCACAATCCTAGGGCCAGGGATCATCCAATGAAACTGATTAGTGAAGGCTGCACTTCACACAGTGCATAATTGATCTATGGAATTTGCTACCACAAGAAGGCCACTAGCTTAGATGAGTCTATAATGTGACTAGACAAATTGATGGAGGACAAATCTATCAAAGCCATTCTAGCTACAGTCTACCTCCAGACTCAATGGCCTCTTGGCTCTTCAGATGCTCTCATCTCATCAACATTCTAAACTTCAGTAGCATCTTCATTTACAATAGGCCATATAGACAGATATAGATATAAATGGAACCTTGATTCTAGTAAGTGCATTGGAACAATTGTGCTCTTGTGCATAAATTCCTGACAGCCAAGCAACCAACAGGATTGCACTCAGGAAAGAGAGGGACTCCGCAGCTCATGCAAGGCCATGAACAAAAGTGAGACTTGCAGTGGGAATGTGCTGGGTAGATAATACTCCATAAACATCACAAGGATTAAAATACCCTACAGATACTGCATATGTAAAGGAGAAAGAACTTTGGGATGGAAATGGGGGGGGAAAAAGGTTCACTTACAAGGCAGTCACTTTTGCTGTCAGCACCTTTTACAACTTTTCAACAGATCACAAAAGGGCAGTTCTCTAGAATATGAATCAGATACCGTCAAGCCTTCACAAGAATAATAGTAACCAGCATCAGACCTCCCTGTTTGAGCCTAATAGCTTTTTCCACCTCAGTAACCTCTCATGATAAACAAAGCAAGCGTGTTTAAACTGTATTTCCTTTCTCGTCATTTGATGATTATTCTGGCAAGGAGAAGGGGGTGGTGGTCTTGGGTAACTGTCAAAGATTTAACAGCCATATGACATTCCAGAAAGCACCCACCTACCTTCCCCTCCTCCTCTTTGGATTCATTTCAAACACAGCCGCTTGGTTTCTGTGAGGAAGACATGATTGACACTCCACTGAAACCGAATACAAAGGCAAAGGGAATTTAAAAACTTGGATATCCTCTTCCTTAAGTACATCCCCCCAGGCACACATGGAGCAATGTTATTAGTTGGGGTGGGGAGACACATTTTATCACTGTCTCAGGGGAGAGTATAGAGAAGCCCATTTGATTTATACCACACCACCCTGTTTCAAATCATTGCCCTTCAAGTGCCTGCAGTTGAATGCATTTGCAATCTAGATACAGTATAGGCTTTCTCAGGGCATCAGAATAAATTCCAGTGCCTCATTCCTCCCCTATCACTTTCTCAGACTACTGGGATGATGGATACTTGTCAGTCAAATGTCTTCAAACTGTCTAGAAATGGAGCATTTATGTCTGCCCCCCATGATTCCCAAAGCTACACATCACATGTAGGGTTCTGAACTCTGCGTCGTGGCTCTGTAAAGTTTCATCAAGCCTCTGCTACCTGAGATTGCTTTAGTGATTGGAGCTGGGAGTTTCTGCATGCAAAGTATGTGCTCTTCCTCCACCACTGAGCTAGGAGCCCCTGTCAAATTCTTTTTTTTAATGCTTTATTTTATAATTTTATAGACAAGAAAGAAAAGGGGGAGGGAAGCAAGCCCTTGTCAAATTCTGTCCTCTGCCTCTATAAGGGCCCCATTGAAAAGTCAACATGTCTATTTACAGTAAGGATTGGCCACTTATGGAATTTTCCAAGAAACAAAAGCCAGGCAAGGCTTCTCCCAAGCCAGCGTGCTGTGTGTGTGTGTGTGTGTGTGTGTGTGTGTGTGTGTGTGTGTGTGTGTGTGTGTGTGTGTGTGTGAGAGAGAGAGAATTGCTCTGACAAACTAAACTTGTGGCCTTCCTCTCCAGCTTGTCGGATCT
This sequence comes from Plestiodon gilberti rubricaudatus, assembly GCA_026170595.1. Taxonomy (NCBI): domain Eukaryota; kingdom Metazoa; phylum Chordata; class Lepidosauria; order Squamata; family Scincidae; genus Plestiodon; species Plestiodon gilberti. The sequence goes on along the minus strand of JANXHW010000001.1, from coordinate 248,923,340 downwards.
GAGGCCTCGCCCTCTTGCCATTGGTCCAGCTCCAAAGTCACATTACTGGCCTGTCTCATGCTCTCCTGGCAAGCACCCAGTGCTACGTACACGTTTACCTGTGTCATGCATCATCATGCATCTAAACAAAATAAATAAAAAGGTCATCAGGCAACAATACTCGCCACAATGATAAGCATTTCTGATTCATGTCCAAGAGACTGTTCTAACTTTGATACTGAACGAAAATATTGGAAATGCTAAGTGATTTGCCAGTGACTACAGCTTAGTAAATAAAAACAAATCCATAAAAATGGATGAGTGAATATTTGTGCAACATTTTTTGATGTCTATACTGCTACAATACATGTTAAAAGCTCAAGTAGGAATAGGTCAAGTGGTATGTCATGACCGTATTTCCTTGTGCTGGTCATTTTGGAGGTTTTCTTTGGTGCTTTCCAACAGTACCATATTTATTTTAGCATTTCTTGACTTGACTGGCTGTTTACAATATTGCTATGTGTAAAATTGCCCCTCTGTTTCATGTGTCCCTCCATGTTTTCAGTTAACACATGGAAGGGAGAGAGAGTGAGAGTTAGAACTTTGTTAGGTATCCATTTTTCAGTGTTCTGTATAAGTTTGAAGCAGTAGATCCTTGGTCTTATACACAGTAGATCCTTGGATCTTATACACAGCAAGATCCAGTGTAAATTTCCGGCGCCAGAGCAAGAGCTCCGGTGCCAGAAGCAGTCGCAGACGTTTGCACCTACTTTGGAGTAAGGGAGGCTGGCCTTACGCCTCCCTTACTCCAAGGGAGGCCAGCCTCCCTCACTCCGCCGCCAAAATGAGCATGCGGCCGCCGGAGGCAGGTAAGGCTCCTGCCGGCAGCCGCATGGGTGGTCCGGGTGTCGAGGGAAGGGGGCCATTGGGCGAGCTGGCCCAGGAGGAGGCGGGGATGGTGTCGGCCCCGGTTTACACCCAGGGAAGGGGACGAACATCCCCTTCTCTGAGTAGACCTCTGGCCCGCTGTATGGCGGGGGATGGGATCCGGCAGGCTGCCCTGGACTGCCGGCCGGATACTTACACAGGATTTCGGCCACAGATTCATAAGTATTGTTCAACTATAATAGCTAGAGGTGTTTGTTTTTGTTGAATATGAGAAGATTACAGCCTGAGTCGTACTGAACACAATGGGCTTACTTCTGAGTAAGATAAATAACACTGTTTTCAAACACCTCTAACTATAGCATGTTCACAGCACAGCACTGCACACACTTCTAGTCACCTATCATTTTGTAAAATATTTTGAGTTTGTGAGAACAAGCACTTTAAAAATCTATAATATGGCTTGTCAAGTAATTTTACCAGCCACTGAAAAGAGCAATTTGGCCAGGAAAATGTCATTGTTATATTTTCAGTGTCGTTTATAGAAAACAGTACCTTGAAATGTGTTATATTTTATTGATCCAAGTAGACTGTGAGATGGCAGAAAGTAAATATTTGACATGCATCACGTTTTCTACAGATAGTATACTACTGTATCTGGACAGGATGAATTAAGCTTTTTTTTTACATACATACTGTACATACATACATTCATACATTTACAATGTACATACATACTGTACATATATCTGTATGTGTGCACGCACACACACACACACACAGACAGAGAGAGAGACTATAGATTAAAGAGATTTCTTCAGGGTGAAACTTTAATCAGTTTAATTTATTTCAACCAATTGGGAAGGCAAGAAGAGGGGAAGATATGTTGGATAGGAAGGATGAGAGGAATTATATCAAGCTGACAGATAAATTGGAATGCAAAATATTATGCAAACTCTTATTGATATTCATTTTCTGTAGGGACTCTGGCACAGAAGTGACCTTACCACTAGTCTCAGACAGCACTTTGAATGGGCAGCATACTTAATACCGTCTTAGGTAAGAAGCCACTTGGTAGAACACTGGCTTGCATGAAGAAGTTCCCAGAATGAATCTCTGGCATCTCTAGGTAGAAACCCTGGAGAGATGCTGCCAGTCAGTGTAGACAATATTGAATAAGATGGAAGAATAGTCTGACTCAAGAAGGCAGCTTCCAATATTCCAGTACCACTCCTAAGCAAGCATCACCTCTAGGTTATCTGCTCAAGGACAGCAGGGAGTGAAGGTAGGACAGGACCTGTGTACTACAGACAGGTCACAGACAAGGGATTCCAATAAAAGGTAGGGACTGCAGACAGAACTTCACAAGTGCTCTAATATAGAAATAGACCTTCTGAGTAAGCAAGACGACCCATTCTGTTCAATGGAGAAAGAAGATTCACTTGCAGCCAGCAAGAAAGCAGGCTCATTTTTGAAGTGAACAGGGAAGAGCTTCCAGGCTGGAGTCCCCCCCCCCCCCCCCCCACACACACACCATGAGTTGGAACTCCAATGCCTACAACATATAATTGTATTATTGTATTAGCATAAAAGGAGAGAAGTGGGAAGCATGGGTGGCAAGTAATGGGCAAGATCTGGGCCAGGGTCTTCTATGAAGTACAGAAGTAAAGGGACCAAGTATGAGTTCTTTGGTATCCCTGTATTAGGGTTGCTCCTAAATTTCCTTTCTCCTAGATTTAGTAGTTCGAATTTAATTTGCCCTTGCTGTGGAGGTGTATTGATGCATTTGTTTATTTTAGACATTTTACTTTAAGTGCATTATCACCAATAGGAGCACAAGTACAAACTGAAGGTGCTACAGTTATGTTAAGGTTAATCTAGGCTCAAGAGCACTGTTATCCATGGAAATACCTTTTTAACACTGGCTTATGGCCCAATTCTATCCCTCATCAGCATGCCCAAATGCAGGGCCACTGGTGCAGCCTCTGCTGCATCCTGTGCACCAATTGGAAACCAGGCTGGCTGGGAGAGGTAAGAAAAAACTCCCTGGCAGCTACATGGTCCCCTATGGGGCTCCTCAGATCTACGCCAGCTTTTCAGCTAGCATAGATCTGAAGCACTGCAGGGGGCTTGTCAGGCCTGGGATGGCGGTTCGGTTTTCTGTGGATGCTGGGGACGCTCTAATAAGCCCCATCTTGCCAAGGTCGGTGCTGCTCACTCTGCTGCCCGACTCAGACCGCACCGCTGCACACAGGTAAGACCTGCACCGGGCAGCGGGAGGGCATGGGGAGGGAGGGCCAGGGTGGCAGGGGAGAGGGTGCTTGGCCGGCCAGGCCTGGGAGGGCGACTGGGATATTGGTGGTGTGTTCTGCCGATAACCTAACCCCCTTCCCGGGCCTGGCCGGCCTTACACAGCTTCCTCGGATTTCTGGCAGTGAACATCTGAGGAGGCCCATTGGTGCCGCTGGGGCTCTCCCCGGGGGAAAGGGACAAATGTCTGTTTCCCCTGAAGCTGAAGTGTGCCCCAGCTCCGTTGGCGTGGGCCCGATCCCACGCAGAATCCAGAGCAGCATGCTTAGTGTGCTGTGGCAGATCAGGCTGCCCGTCTGTTAGCTACTTCACTACAGTGATTCCCGAAAACATAGGAATTGGAGATGCCTGCCTCAGATTAACACTTTGTTTTCCACACTTCTTACAACAGAAGTGCCTAAAACCCTACATCCAGCTAATTTCTCATCCTTCTGAAAAGCAGGACAGCAATCCTTTTGCCCTTGTTTGGTTAACCCTAGGATTTGAAGAAATCATTGTAATTCATACACTCCTCCTAACTGATTTGAACTACGGTACATTATAATTTGCCAAACAACCCACTTGAAACTATCTAAATAACATGTTAAATCTTGCAAAACAAAGCTATCTCATGAAAGATGCATAAATCCATAAGTTACAATATTGGGTTGGACCATTGATCTATGAAGATCTGTATTCTGTCTCCAGAAGTGATCGATATCTAGCACTTCAGAAGAAAAAGAAAACAAACCACCCCCATAATAAGCTCAGTCAATTTGCAAGAGTGTATATGGGGAACTGGATAGAAATTTCCGTCTTGTGCTTTGGCTCCCCATGCTACATTCTGCATTTTCCTGTAGTATTGGCAATATCATTCATCCCTCTGAGAAATCCAGCAGCAACATTTAAATCATTTTCTTCAGTCATCCGCAAAAGTACCATGCACTTCCACCTTTTGTCTAATCCTTGATTGAAAAAGCTGTCCAAAAACCATAGACAGCACATTTAGTGTGTGGTGACCATATTGTGGGATCCAAAGCCTTGCATTCTCAGGAGTTTTCACTCTCTTTTAGTGAAAGGTGATGTACCACGTGCATTGTGTATTGGACATATGCACCCTGACCCAGAACACAATCCTATTCCTTCAACCCCGCTGATGCAGTGGTGCCAACATAGCTACCGCTGCATCCTGCAGGGGGCAGTTGGAGAAGTCTCCTCTGGGTAAGGGAACAATTGTTCTCTTATCTGGGGGTAAGTCTCTGTGGGGTGGGGGTGGGGGTTCCACTCAAACCTGCGCTAGTTAAATAGCTGGTGCAGGTCCGTGTGGACCCACAGGTATTGGGTCTGGGAAGGGGGTGAGGATCCTGCACTTGCCACTGAACCCACCCCCTTCCTGGACCCTCCCCGCCACTCCCTGGCCAGTTTCAACTACCTCCCTGCTCCCGTTCTGCCCTCCCCCCTCTCCCACTGACCTACCTGCCCCAGCGAGTGGCAGGAGAGCCGACAACGTGGGTTACGGCCTTCCTGCCAGTGTCCCGAGCAGCATGCTGCTGAGCACACTGCAGGGGTGCCCTTTACGATGGCACTGACTGTTTTATGGCAGCCAGTGCCAGCGGAAGAGGTGTGATGGCAATGGCTGGTAAGCATAGGATTGGGCCAACAGTGACTTTTTGAAGACAAAGGAGTTTCCATGCACATGTGGATCTCGTTTGTGATTTGGATTTTGTATTCACTTCAATGAAGTGACAGTTTCATGTATGCTATTTCTCCCTTAAGAAATTCTACAAGTCTAATTAACAGCCCAATCCTATCCACTGTCAGCCCATAGCACATAGTGCCGCTGCCAAAGGGTGTGCTACATGCTTGGGGGAGGCAACTAGAAGGCCCTGGAGAGGTAAGTAAATTTTGTCCTTATTTACATCCCAATAGGCCTACTGGCCTCCAATGGGACTCCTCATACACCAGCTATTTTTCTAGTGTAGGTATGAAGAGACTCTAGGGGTGTTTTGGAGTGGGGAAAGGAGGATTGGATCTCAGCATGCACCGCTACCAAGGCCCACTCCCAAACCGCCCCTGCTGTGACCTACCTGCTCTGGCAGGGCATCATGAGATCTGTCACCATAAGACCTCCATAGGATTGGGGCAGGTTCTACAGCAGTGGTGGCCTCCAAATCTTAGCCTCCTTCCTGCACCTGATCCCATGATGTGGATCCATGTGGACCTGTGCCAGAGAATTCGCTAGTGTAGGTCTGAGTAGACCCCCTCCGTGTTGGGGTGATTTACCCAGAGGAGACCTCCACAACTGCCTCCCCCCCCAAGCAGGATGCAACGGTAGCTATTTTGGCATTACTGCATCGGCGGAAAGGAGAAAAAATAGGATTGGGCTGTAAGTAAGAGAGCAAAAGCAATCTTGATTTTAAATTGAAGAGATACAACATTGATTTGAATTTCTTGAAGGAGAAAAATTGATATTATAAACATTCATATTAATAAAATATTACCGCTATTGGAGCTGTAAAAATTATATAACAAAAACATTTGGAATACTGAAATGATGTTAATCTTCCTCCTACCTAAAATACAGCCATCCAAAGTGGTTCCATATTTTTTCTGTACTCCTTATGAAGTGTGAATAGAGATTATAGAAAATATACATTACCCCCTTACCCACCGAATAAACACACGAGACAACAGGCTGGAATTTAACCAGGCCAATTTTATTAAACAGGCCAACAGATAACAGTAATAACTTTGCAGCAGGGTTTAACTCCAACTCCCAACCGTGCGGGGTCTAACATGGGGGAAACAGCACTAGCTGTCTACCTCCCCTGGTGATTTGGATGATTGAGCGGGCGTCACACTTGACTCAAGTCCCTCTCTGGGTGTGATCCCAGAGAAGTCTATCCTCTTCAGCCCCCGTCTGGGAACCGAGACAGCTGGACAGATGGTCCCACGGGTTCCCCAGTGCTAGGCCATAGCTGCCCAGCCACCTGGGGTCAGCAGCCAGCCTCAGCGGGCCGGGACAGTACCCGTCTGAGTGGTACTGCCTTTCCCTATGGCCTTGCTGCCTCAAGTGTACGCCGAACAGAAGGCCTTACCTGCCCCAACCTGCACGGCACCTGCCTTCCTCAATGATCTCAGGCTCTAAGCTGACCTCCTCGCATGGCTGTAGTTCAAGGTAGGCGAAAAAATTGCCAGCCAGGGCCAATCAGCCGGCAGCAAAAAATTCCTACCCGGCCCCGTTAACCGGCAACCAGCTAGTCTGGAACTGTCTGCCAGAGAGGGAGGGTGGATGCTCGGCTCCCTGCGGCGGACTGAGGAGGGTGAGACGAGGGAGCGTGTTTCCCTTGCTCTCGTCCCACTCCCCCAGCCACCCAGCCAATCACGAGCGGGGCAGGCTCTTGCCTTGCGCGCACAGCAGGGTGGGGGCAAACCAGGCGGCTGCACTATCACGCGCCACCCCTATTATATGTAATTGCTTATACAACCCTGATAAACCACTTCTTGTATTATGACCCTTGTTGCTAACCTTCTTTCTTATTTTCCAGGCTTCCTGAAATATTTCACAATCTAGGCTCAAAAAGCGTACTTAAAAAAAAATTAGTGCTTCACTTGGTTTTCAAGAAATCATAATGTTAAACAGTTGTAGCCTCTTCAACCCTGGGAATTAATGAATGTTTTATCTGAAACATCCATTTTCATGAGATTTCTCAATACAGAAACGGAATAGTTTCAGTTGTGGAACCTGGAGACCTAACAGAGTCATGGAGCTGCCTCTAATGCAAAGGCTTCCACATTCATAAAATTGAAAGAGCAGCTCCTTGGCATACCTGGAGGAGCTTCAGCCTCACATGGGTGAATGGACAATTCTGCCCACTTGCACGGGAGCGCTTCATTTCAGATCTAAAACCAGATAAGAAATTGTGACTGGTTTTAATGGGTTTTTAATGCTGTCTTAGTTCATATGTTTATGTGTTTGTTGTACACCGCTTTGAATTTTAGAAAAGCGGTAAATAAATAAATAATTAAGAGACAACTGTTGTACAGATCAGACAAAATTCAGTTGGTGCATTACTGTCGAAAAGGGGGGGGGGAGAACAGAAGCCTTTGCCAAAAAGGTGGTTAAATGAAATTGCACGGGAAATTGCATGGTACTGCAGTGGTATGGGAACAGAGGGAGCATCCCTGTGCATACTGGATGCATAAAACTCCTTACCCATATTATTACTTTTACAGCCCAATCCTATTCCGACTGATCAGTTTAGAGCAAACAGCAGGGGAGGAGGTATTGATGGAGGGCAGGACGCATGCATTGCTTACATCCCCCCTCCCCTGAATGGAGGCACAAAATACAAGGATTGATTCAAGAACCGGTTTAACAGCGCAATCCAACTCAAGTTACGGGCAGCGGACCTAGCATTCCACTGCCCATAATAGTCGCAAATGTGCCGTAAAGCACGTTTGCGGACTACTTTAGAGCCGGGAAGGCCGGCCTTCCCAGCTCCGCCACCCGAAGACTCGGCCCGCCGCCGGACCCAAGCCCGGTAGGATCCAGCGGACGGAGGGGTCGACGGAGGGACGGCGGATTGAAGTTTCTTTTGAACCATGTACACAGTACACTCTGTTCTTGATATTTGCTTTGTGATGAAGATTGAGCAGCTGAGGTTGGAGAACGGTAGTGGGGGAAAATGCACAGGAAGAAGGGAGTCCAAGAATATGGACTTCAGAGGAATGTCAGCAGGAGAAATGGGGGAAGAATAGGTGGTGGAGGAAGAGGCAGTTGGCTGTGGGAGAGACATGAAAGGTAGGGAGTTGGTGTGATCGGGGAATCAACAAGCAAGCAGTTGAAGTGAATGATAAAAGGGAGTAACGAACAGGCCAAGGAGAAGCAGGGTGAATTTCACATGTTGATTTGAACTGTCTTGGATTGCAGATACCTACTTCAGCATGAACAGTCAAATGGTTGATGAGATTGATAGGCTCTGGTCCTATTGTCTTCAACATCCATTTGAAATCAGCATGGTCTGTTGATTGACAATGACAGCAGCATAGCAGAGTAGGTGACTGATTTTTATTCGGACTGCTATTCAAATAGAGTAAATCAGTAAAAGAAGCAACCATATTTTTTTTCTACTTAAGAATTAAAAAGTTTCCCAAGAGACTATTCTATTCTTCTAGATATTTTTCTACCTAGATAACTCATGCAGTAATCGTATATTATATTGACATTTCCTTTCCCAAGAGAACTGTTCTGTTGTTTAGGGCTATAAAGCAGCCGAGATAAAGCAGCATATTTTTTGGGAGGCCATTAGGTAGATCTTCCTCACCTCACTGAAACACTTGTCATATATTTTATAGTCAGTGGGCATTGAAGGAGTAGCTGGCACATTATTGGCGGGTATATTCTGATTTCCTTTGGTCATTATTAAATATTCCTTTAAAAATATTTTTTTTTTACTTAAACACTTCTTGTTGCAATGAATTAATGTTGCATTAAGCATAGGACTCTGAAGAATATATATATAAATAAAACTTCATAGTTGGAAGACTATATTATAGATGAGATTCCATCCTAAATCAAGAAGGTATTAAACCATCTTCAGCATGTCAATGGAAGAATACTTTGAAGAAGGATGTTACAACCCAAGGATGTACTGTACACTTGCTGGAAGAGAAACCTTAGGGTATGTCATGATGTGATTGGTTTGATCGTATACTGTATCCAAGTTATAGGAAGTTACAGGAAAGGAATATAATGTTTATTGAAATTTGTAGAATAAGAAAGTTAAGGCATTACTGTAGCATGATAACTTCCTAAGAGCCAGCTACATTTAGCTAATGCCATCTATTTCAACATGACCACAACAAGGCTGTTTATATGTTAAATTGTACATGGTACAATCATTGTTAATTTGTACCAGTGGTGTAGCTAGACCCTGTGGGAGGGGGGCTGCACCCCCTGGTGATAACCCTTGTGATGTTACTTCTGGAAGTGATGTCACTTGCCCCCCTGGTGATGTCATCAACGCCAAAAAAGGTACCTGGGGTGGGCGGGCAGGTGGGTGGGCAGGCCTCCCAGAGCAGCGCAGAAAACCTTGCCACGCCGCCAAATTGCCACAAATTCAGTGGCTTTGACACCCCCCCAACTTGGCACCTGGGGGCGGTGGGACCCCCACCACCTGGCTATGCCATTGTTTTGTACCCAGGTACAGTTATTTACATTTTCCATTAAATGTAGATACGATCTATGTACAATATACATAGATTGTAAATAAGTCAAGTACAGTCATTTACCTGGAAAAGTATACCCACCTTACCTGAGTCCAGCATTATGTATGAACAGCCCTAAAGAGCATTCTGTGCACCAGAGGAATAAATGAATATTCATTACCATTAAAACATCAAAATATGACTATTTTATTAAAAGTGTTGGTGAAACTTGATATTGCATACACATTAATCCAAGAACAAAAATAATGTTTGTTTTATTTGTGTTGCCAATGACCTCACTTCCCAAAACATGCACAGTCTCTCCTAACTCCACCTTGGTTCCTTAGCTGACATGCATAAGAGTCAACCAGAACTTTGCTCCGAAGGGGGTGAAGCAAGGCTCCCAATCAAGATCATGCTAACAAAGGGCCACTGATTAGTATGGAAAGCTGTAGCACTGCAGGACATTTCTGTGTCACCTTCCTCTAAGGTAGCACAAATTCAGGCTATCCACTTTGGCCTAATATCACATCTAAGAACAAGTCTTTCCGAATAATAGATTAATGACCCAATCCTGTGGGCCTGCTGTTATATGCGTTATGGCAGTCACAAAATTACTGGCTGCTGCTGCAAACACTGGCAGTGGCCAGGGGAGCCTGGCCTCTGTGGGAGTCCCAGCACCAGTAAGTTGGTGCAAGGAATAGGCGGTAGGCAGAATAGAGCAGAGGGTGGGCCAAATGGGGTGGGGAACAGGACAGAGTTGGCATGTGTTGAGGGCTGGAAGGGGGTGATATTAGGCTTCTCCCCTTCCCTGCCTCGATCCACCTACCAAGTCTACTCGGACTTGCACCAGCAAAATATTTGGTGTGATGTCTGAGTAGACCCTTCAAAGCAGTGGATGCTTATGCCCAGGACAAGGTAAGAAATGCTCCCTTGCCTAGAGGATAACTCTGGAATTGCCACCCTCCTGCAGGATGCAGGGCATGCTCTGGTGGTGCTGGTGCATTGGCGGCGGGGGGGAGAGTTTGGATAGGATTGGGCTGTTGGTTCAACTGCCCAGTGGCCACCTGGAAAGTCTTATTCTTTCTCCAGGAAGCTTCTCCCACCAAAGACCATAAGCATGGGTGCAGTCCATACATTTTGTCCCTTAGGAACCTGGCCAGTTGGGTGCAATTGAGCCTTTGTGCCATCCCAGAACACACCTTCTTTCAATTCTGGGACCTTTGGTGGACCTTTGGTGTTTTCTTCCCTACTGAAAGTGTCCATGCTGTCCATTTTGATAGTCTCTTCCCTCCATAAAGACTTCTGCTCTGTCTGTTATGGTAAGGTCTTTCCTGCTCTGGAAAGCCTCTTTCCTCAGTAAAAATCTCGGGGGGAGCTATTTTCTCTGCCCACCAAGGGGCATCTTTTGGCTGCATTTTTTCTTTAGGATCCAAAGCTATGCAGCCCATTCTCCCTTCACAGAAGGACGTCATATCCCAGACTACCCAGCAGATTAAAGATGGATAACTTCTCTTCTCCCTCTCTTGTAACAACTCCTTTCCCCTTCTAAAATCCTCCATTCTCCAGTGCTTACTTTAATCCTTATGCTAATTATCTTCTTTTCTTTCATTGGGTCATCTCTGGTGGAAGAAACTCAGCCCAGCTGGCAACCTAAACCTACCTTCCTTCCTTCCTTCCTTCCTTCCTTCCTTCCTTCTTTCCTTCCTTCCTTCCTTTTACTTAACCCATGCTCAGAGGCACTATTTACCAATATTCTTCCACTCACTGCCACTTAAATCTCAGTGCAACTGATCTTACAAGTAAACATTGCCTTTTTCTTGTTTTTCTATATCTCTTATTACAATCTATATTCATTTGGAAAACGTTTGGTTACTGGTAGCCTGATTGAAGACACTTCAAGGTTGTTCATTCTGCTATCCAGTCAACGATCCCAAAACAGCCATACATGTTCTCATGTTATAAAATCCCCTGTGGGCTTTTAAATATTAAATTAAGTTAGAGATTGGGCCTGAGATTTTGTGTGTATGTGCGATCCTGTAGAGGTAGACATGCACATTTGTGTGTGTGTGTGTGTGTATGAGGGATGTGCGGTGCGGGGGCGAGAGGTGAGGCAACCCCACCCTCTCCTACTCTACCGAAAATCGCAGCGGCAGACCTTTGAAGTGTGCTCGCGCACCGTCCGCTGAACTCGAGTAGCGGGCAGCGTGCAAGTGCACTTCAAAGGTCTGCCGTGGTGATTTTCGGTAGAGTAGGAGGGGGTGGGGTTACCTAAGCTCTCGGCCCCGCACCGCATGTCCCTGGTATGCGTGCGTGTGTGTGACAGCAGTGTTGGCAACATCTGATGGACTTTTCGTGAGGAATCAATAGTTTATCACTTTCATATTCCAAAGAGGTAGGCAAGTTTGTCCAATGCGTGGGCTCTAGTCCATGAAAGTTGTCACTACAATATTTATTTTGAACATACGCTATTGTAGTTATAGGAACAAGGAGGTTGTGCATTCCATATGCACATACATAGATTGTATTTTAAGCTGTTCTTTGGCAAATAGCAGAATTTCCATTTGTGCAAGACAGGAATCTAAATCCTCCCATTCCACATGTCATCCTATTATGGAGGATCCCCCAACCCTCAATGGCCAATTTTCAGGGAGTACAGGCAGTAGGGGAGCTACATGGAGCAATTTAAGATTCGTATATACATGGTTGTTTTTGCTTTGTGATGTATTTCTAATATAAGTATTTGTATTGTAATTAATAAATTGCATTTTATGTTTTATGTTATTAACAGTAACTAATAAACAGTTAAAAACAAAAATAAATAAAATGTAGTGCTTTCTGTAACTGGTCATGGGTCTGGGTGACAGTAGGTGCTAGAAAAACAGAAACTTTGGGCACCAGCTGGAAAGACTTGAGACAACAAATACCACATAATATTTAATAACAAACTGTACCCCAACTCCAATAGGCCTTTTTTGTAACAAAAATATTGCCCATTGTAGCTGATCGTGGATTGATTCACAAAGATTTCTCATACTCCAAACTTAAGCACATTTCCATTTTCTTAGGAGCAAATTCCATTAATTTCATTTCCAAGTAATGTGTTTAGGATCAGGGCACAATGGTGACATTTTGTCTATCATAGAAAATTAATTTGTATATCTCTTGTCTTTTTTTTTTTTTTGCCTCTTAAAACATAGGTAGGAATTTACAGGCTCTAAAATTGTACACATATTAAATATTGGAGGTTTTAACTCATTACCATGGCAACTGTTCACATCAGAATACTATTTTTCCCTCGAGCTATTTTAGTATCATTAAATCCTTGGTAATGCTTTATTATTTGCTATCTTTTAAGCCCATATGCATTTCAGTTTCTAATTTACTTAACAAATTATGTCTGACAAAACGAGAAAACTTATAGCACAATAAACAACACTATTAATTACTCCATGGGACAGGAGCCTCTGTTTGTCTGCAACATTATGCTGGCTTCAAAATAATGGCACTGAGTAATTAAGTATGAACAGTTTCTATTATTAGGGTATACCGTATAGATCCTTCCCTTACATTAGTTTATTCCTTGTATTGAAAGGAAAAGGAGGCCCATGTTTATTACATCGATGGCCTTTATCTTTTCTAAAATTAAGCACAGCAAAACTCAAAGAGGGGGCACGTAAGTGAAACTATGTTACCATGGTAATGAAACTGTCATTTGCCACACTTTACTCAGAGTATTAGAGGCAACCTTATGAAGGAGAGTGAGAAAGTCCTCAAAATGTAGGAAGGACATCAGCAACATGCACCTCGAGAAAGTGGGTATTCCTAGTTAACATTTCAGTGACGGATGTAGCAATATTTAACGGTGTGGTGTGTTCTTCAGAAGCCTCACTCGCTTGCCTCGAATTCGGGCATGAGCAAAAAGGCTCCCTACGTAACAGCAAATCCATAGAAGCCAAGAACTGATCTCATTAAGAATCAATGCAAATCTGGCATAACTCCACTGATTTTGGAGATGCCATGGCTATCAATGCACACGCGCGCAACGATTCCGAACATTAATGCAAAAGCATGTCCAATCTTGCTGCAGCTGAAGTGAAAGGCACTGAAAGCTCTCTCATTGAAATCAATAGGAGCAGGTCCCTGATTAGTTTCTTTGTCGAATATCAAATTAGTTAATGGGTAAATGTGCACAATTTGCAAATTAAGTTAAGGATTTCTGGAGTCTTCCTTTCAACAGAGAAAAGCAGACAGAGATATAATAAAATTCATTGTGAACGCCAAGAAAAAAGAAAAAAGCTTCATAACTTTCCATTCACCTTGAAGAGCCTCCAAGGTCTCATAAGTTTAATGTTCTGTTGGACTCATGCCATACAAAACACTTATTCTGCTGCTGACATATATCAATCCAGTGTTGGATGTGAAGCATAATGATATTTGCTTACATATATGATACCAATTTAACATCCAGTAGGGTCTGGATTTCACCTGCCTTGCTCTATTTGCAATGTGTATCCATCCATTTTATCTTTTAAAAGTAGGGCAACTACTATCTAGGTCAGAGGTTCTCAACCAGTGGTACTCGTACCACCAGTGGTACTTCAGTCGACTGCTGGTGGTACTTGGACCAGTGGAACCCCACTCCGATGCAGCACTTTTGGTGCTGCGTTTTCATTCCCAAGAAGCTCCTTCCTTTGGTCGAGCCTCTCAGGAACACTGAGAAGGGCCCTCCCACCCACCCAGAGCCTCCTACCTGCATTTTCTCGCCTCCAAAAACCCAGAAGTAACTGATGATGTAATCACGAGTCACTTCTGGTGGTATACAGCAGGAGAGTGGTGCCGGAGGTGGTACTTGGCCAGGAAGGGGTTGAGCACCCCTAAACTAGTTTAAATGCTTTGTAAATAAAATGCCACCAAGTGAAAATGGAAATACTGAACTACAGAAATGTCACCAACATCCTCTCTCTTCCATGATTGCAGTCTATCCTAACTCCATTTTGGTTTGTGGCTGACAATCTTAGCAGCTAGGCAGAACTTCACCTTGGAGGGGGGCGACGTAAGGCTGAAATCTTAGGAGAAGTCACGCTAATCAAGGACCATTAATTGGGACGGAAGGCTGTAACACTGCAGGGCATCTGTTTGTCTCCTTTCTTCTAAGGTCTTACTTAATAAATTGAGCTTCAACTGCTCAGTGGTCAGGCCATTGAGAGGTCTTTTCACATTCCTATGCCAAGGAGCCTTTCCCACCAATGACCTGAGCATAGGTGTAGCACACACCCTGCCATACCTTCTGATCCTCAGGAGCTTCTCTGATTGGGGTGCAATCAAGCCTCTAGTCTATGCCTTCCTCGACGGACAAACTTCAACTCAATCAAGCCCAGGAAGCTCCTAGCTGCACACCAGGAAAAGCTCCAGATACTATTATCCACCTTGGAATGCTTTTATTTACCATGTGCAAAGTCCTATAACTACCACTGGCGTCACTGCAGGGGGGGCAGAGCTCTAAGTTCCACTGCGATCCGACCCTCCGTTACACGGGTGAACGAAGCGGCCCCACCCCCTCCCCTTCGGAACCATTCAAGGTGGTGAAAACAACGCACAGGAGACTCCCTGTACGTTGCTTTCGCTGCCCTGAAAGGCTCTGAAGGCAAGGTGGCGGGGCTGCTTTGTTGTGTAATGGAGGGTCAGATCGCGGCGGAACGTAGCGCTCCATCCCCCCTGCAGTGACGCCAGTGATAACTACTCCTGCTCTTTAAGCAGAATTTTGTGATCTTTACTATCAAGCAATGGTGTCCATTCTGTTGTACATTTTGATGGTCTCTTTCCCAGTAGATACCCCACCATTTCTTCCCCACTGAAAGCTTTGGTGCTATCTCCTTTTGGCAAGGCATACCACGCTCTGGAAAGCCTCCTGCTCTGGTAGCTGCCCTCATCATCAGAGCAGCTACATTCTTTGTTCAAAGGAGCACCTTTTTGCTGCATTTTCCTCTTTTCATAGAAATACATAGAAGTACATTGTAAACTATTCCACCCAGCAGTTTAAGGATTGGTAATCTCTCTCTCTCTCTCTCTCTCTCTCTCTCTCTCTCTCTCTCTCTCTCTCCTCCCAGTGCAGCTAATAAGACTTGCTCACCATTATGGCTGCAGATTCTAGTTTCCCATGGTTAGGCTTACCATATCCAAAGGGGGACAGGGTGCCTACACCTTTAACCATTGTAAAAAGAGGGAATTTGGGCAGGTGCAGTTCATAATGGAAGGGTGCAACAAGCTGCACCTGCCCAAATTCCCTCTTTTTACAATGGTTAAAGGTGTAGGCACCCTGTCCCCCTTTGGATATGGTAAGCCTACCATGGTCAACTAACCTTTATTCATTCAAAAGCCCTCAAGTTCAAAGAGCCTTCTCCTGGGCAAGATGCAATGTCTTGCCTTCGGAGCTCTTGCATGGGAGATTTAAAGGGATCCCGCTTGAGCAGAGAAACTGTAGTTGTGTTCTGGGTGGTGTGGAGTCCATCCAGCACATGATTTTACACTGTCCCTTTTATAAAGATCTTCGAATGGTATTTTTGGATCCGATCTTGATTAATGGGGCGGGGGTTTGGGAGGATTTAGGAAAACGTTGGTATATTTTTATTGGATGTGAGGGATGGAAAAATGGAGATGGTCACTTTGTTTTTAAAGCTGGTTGTCTCAAGAGACGTTTGGCGAACTATCATAGTGCATAGATTGTATGTTAGGGTAGAATGTTGTTTTATTATCTATAGTGCTTATATATGTTTGTTTTATTTATTTTATGCTTATGCCAATAAAGGATCTATCTATCTATCTATCTATCTATCTATCTATCTATCTATCTATCTATCTATCTATCTATCTATCTATCTATCTATCTATCTCCTCTCTTTGATCCTCATAACAACCCTCTCTTCCTTCTAAAGTCTCCATTCTCAGCCTCCTGCTAATTTTCTTCTTTTTTCTCATTGGGTCATCTCTGGCTGAGGAGGAAACAGCACAGCTGCAGGTCAAGTCAATGTGTTTCCCCCCCTTGCTTTTCTACATTACTCAAACTGTGTCATTTTTTTTTTAAAAGCTCAGTCTCATGGTTACTGGTAGCCTATTAAAGGCACTTTGAGGTTGTTCATACCACTATCCACATCAACAATCCCAGCACTTCAGACACTCAATCCCAGTCAGACACTGCTAAATTTGACCTTTTGCTCTAGAAGTATTGCTAATTTCTCAGATTTGAGTTTAATTCTGGGTCAGTCAGATCCAGACCTAAGATTGCGTGTGTGTGAGTGTGTGTGTGCATGCGTACACATGTAAGAATAGGCACGTGTGCATGTGAACACTGTGAATGAGTAGTGTTGGGAACAGAAGGCACTGGATCTTCACTACACACAGTTGGACACAGAAAAAGATGAAGCTCCTCCATCTGCAAAAGACCTTTTGACCTTTGGAGATGACAGCTACTTTATATTGACATATATCTCAGGGCACAGGTGTAGCTCTGTGGCTTTGGCCCAGAGAGCCATATGGAAGCTGAAGGGTCAAGGAGGAACCCTTCAGAGCAGTGTGCAGTGCAGCAAAAAAGGCTGCAGCGTGGGTGGGCACGACTTGTGATTGCTGAAGTGCTTCTGCTCATACACACAGATCTTGGGAACCAAGTGTATGTATTCAGATAACTGGAAAAACAAAAAACAAAACCAGAAACACAAGTTGACCTTCTGGTTTCAAGAGTCTGTGCTTTACATTTTCCCCCCATTTATAAATAAATGCCACTGAAATCAACAAGAGAGCAAGGCAACTCCACCAAGCCCACTCCTGTTTTCATTTGAAGTGCCATCAAGTCATCAGGTCTATGAGAAGCTGGGAAGCCTTTGGCCCAACCCCTATTTCCTATACTGTACTGAAGCCTAAGTATAGCCATGAAATAATCACATCTTCTTCCCCAGTTTATCCCTGCTTCCACTACTCTCCTTCTTCCTGCAGTGTTTCCCTTGTGTCAGTTTCAGATATGAGCCCCCTTGGATAGGGTTCTACCTTTCTTTCCTCATTGCTTGTAACGTACTATGTGTACAGATGGCACAATATAAATAAAGAAATACAGTAAGAAGCATATGTTATGTTTGATTTATCACCATACAGCATTTTCCCCCCATATTGTAAACCACTCTGAGGACCAAGATCAAACGCTCCATCAAAACCTACAAATATACATAACTGTGATTAGGTTTTTGTTGTTGTTGTTCAGTCGTTAAGTCGTGTCCGACCCTTCGTGATCCCATGAACCATATCCCGCCAGGCCTTCCTGTCCTCCACTATCTTCCTGAGTTAAGCAGTATTGCTCCTTGCAGCATTGGATTTTCCTTTCAACCTCAGACACATCCACAGCTGGACGTCCTTTCGGCTTTGGCCCAGCCGCTTCACTCTTTCTGGGTCTACTTGGAATAGTCCTCCGCTCTTCCTCAGTAGCATATTGGACACCTTCCGACCTGAGGGGCTCATCTTCCAGCGTCATATCTTTTAGCCTTTTGGTACTGTTCATGGGATTTTCTTGGCAAGGTTACTGGAGTGGGTTGCCATTTCCTTCTCCAGTGGATCACTTTTAGTCAGAACTCTCTGCTACGACCTGTCCGTCTTGGGTGTCCCTGCACGGCATAGCTCATGGCTTCATTGAGTTACGCAAGCCCCTTCGCCACGACAAGGCAATGATCCATGAAGGGTGATTAGGTAGCAACTTATATTGTGCTAATGAGATGCCCACCAAACTGTAGGTGAGGATATGAAAACATTTTCTGATGCTCATTCAATTGTTTGTCTTCTCACATATCTTATAGCATCAGAGAACCTTTCAGTTCTGTGCTGCTCACTTTCATTTGGTTGCCTTGCAGCACCTGCAGCAAGACTTTCATTTTGATATTGCTGACTACCATTAGCATGAGGATCACACGTGTTCAGCAAGTTTGTTGCCTAATAATTTTCTGCAGGATTTCTGGGTGATCTTCTGCCTGCAAATATGTTCCAGGCAAGTGGGTTTTAGGCCTCAGAAGATATGAGTAGCTTAGACTGGAGACCAACCACTTGAATTCATTGCGAATTGTCCTGGATCATCTGCAGAGGGTGATGATCCTGCTGGGCCCAGAGCAGTTCTTGAAGCTCTGAAGGGGAGTGCAGGAGGTTGCAAAGCAAGCAAGCTCCCCAAGTGGGAGCAGAGGGGCAGAACGAGGAGGCCAGTGGCACCATTTTGCTGTAGCAGTGCAGATGGTGGCTCCTTTGGTCGCTGATCCCTCACTAGCTCAGCTGCAGTCTCCTTGTGCATGCATAGAATGTAGTAGATCATATAAGCAGAGAGGAGAGGATGCCAAGAAAGAAAGACAGTGAATATCTGATCTCCCAAGCTTGGAGATAGCCAAATAAGTCACCAATTATAGGCTTACCAGATTTTCCCGGTTTTACATATTTTCCCGGTTTTATTACATCAAATAAAATAAAATAATTTTTTTCCTGGGCCCAGATTTTTTATTTATTTATTTATTTTAATTTATTGATTGTTTAATTCAGGGGCAGGGAACCTTTTCCCTGGCGAGGGCCGTTTTAAATATTAGAAATTTGCTTGAGGGCCGGCCGTAAGGCCGTGTGCCATTTTTATTTATTTAATTAATTTTTGCCCCTGCTCCCCATTGGCCTCCGGAGGCTCCGCACTCACCATCCGAAGCCGCCGCCGGGTCCGCGCGTCACCTCCGACGTACCATGCCGATGAGGGCAAGAGCTTGCCCTCATCGGCGTGGTACGCATGTGCGAAATGGCCAACGGCCTTGTGAGAAGGGGTCGTGGCGGTGGCCGGGGAGGACATGCAAAGGCCCTCTCCCGGCCTCTGGAGGTGACATGTGGACCCGGCGGAGCCTCCAGGGGCCTGTTGGGCGGCCTCCCGGCAATCTCTCCGGGGGCCAGACCGGATGGCCTCGGGGGCCTGATCCGGCCCTGGGGCCGGAGGTTCCCCACCGCTGGTTTAATTAATTAACTTGCCTGTCCTGCCGCCGCCGCCATTCTGCCGCCTCCGCCTTCTTTGTTTTCGTCGTCTTCCGCTGCCGCCACCGCCATCTCCGCCTCTGGAGCCTGGCCGGCTGCATCCAAGCCGGCCAGGACTCCTCCTTAATTTTTTTGTTAATTGATGCTGCAACCTATCATGTAGCTGTATACAATGTCAGTATTATTGGGTAATAACAACTAATAATAGCAGCCTTATGCGAACTAATAGAAGCCTTGTTCATTCAAACTTATAATTATCCCATTTGATCCTTTAAGGGCTACCTATAAAGAAGTATGATATGACAGTAAAATTAATTCTGGAACATATAGATCCTTATCCAAATATGTAATTTCACACCAATGAAAGGGAGGAAATAGGGCTCCCAGTGGCTGTTGCTGGTGTCTCTTCTGCATCTATTTTTACACTGTGAGTCCTTTGGGGACAGGTAGCCATTTATTGATTTATTTCAGAAGCATTGCCGGGGTGGGGGGCAGGCAGCAAGCGGGGTGTGTGACAAAGTGGGCGGCAGAGGCAGTAACTACACCATGTTGGCGGCGGGAAGAGCGGGCGGCAACGGCGGAGAAGGCGATGTTTTGGCTCAGCCTCTCACCCTGCACCTCTGAAAGCATGTGAAGTGGTGGCAGCGGTGATGTCACTTCTAGTGGTGACGTCACCAGGGGGCAGCGGCATCACGACGCCACAAATATTTTATGAGATGTGAATGAGACTTATAATAAGGGTTTTCCCTTATACTACTACTACTACTACTACTACTACTACTACTACTACTAATAATAATAATAATAATAATAATAATAATAATAATAATAATGGTTCCAACTAAAAATTGGTCCCCATGCTTGGAGCCCTCCCATGGCTGCTCAGCAGTGTGGCTCCATGTTTTATTTATGTATTTATTTTTAAAAATTATATCTCGCCTTTTCCTATGCTGAAGGCAAATGCCCGTGGCGGCTTACAACAGATTAAAATACATAATTTAAAATACATAAAATAAGTTTAAACAATACATAATGATACATAAACAAATTTAAAAACCAATACAATCGACTGGGGGGGGGGACAGTATGGAGCAGAGAAGCAGCATGGCAGAACACATTGAGATACAGGAGGCAGACCACAAACCATCACCCAAACGCTAGATGAAACAAAAACATTTTGAGCCCTCGCCAAAAAGTCATGAGGGAGGGGGTGGTTCTCAGATCCCCTGGCTGGGAGTTCCACAGTTGTGGTGCCACAGCAGAGAAGGCTCGCCCACGTGTTGCCACTCCCCTAACTTGTGATAGAGGAGGCACTCGCAGGAGAGCCCCCTCAGATGACCTAAGAGAGTGGGCCAGAATGTATGGGAGAAGGTGTTCCCTCAGATATCCTGGGCCCAAACTGTGAAGGGCTTTAAAGGTCATTACCAGCACCTTGAATTGGGCCCAAAAACGAATGGGCAGCCAGTGCAGCCGCTGAAGCAGCGGTTCAACAGAGTCAAACCGCCTAGCTCCAGTGACCACCCGGGCCGCTGCATTCTGCACTAATTGCAGCTTCTGAACCGTCTTCAAGGGCAGCCCCACGTAGAGCGCATTATAGTAATCCAGTCTTGAAGTCACTAAGGCGTGGACCACCATGGTCTGGTTCGATCAACTCAATTACGGCCGCAGCTGGCGCACCAGCCGAAGCTGTGCAAATGCACCCCTGGCCACAGCCGCCGCCTGGCTTTCCAGGGAGAGCTGTGAATCCAGAAGTACTCCCAAGCTGCACACCTGTTCCTGCAGGGGAGTGCAACCCCATTCAGAAAGGGCAGATGACTCAGTACCTGCATCGAAGCTTTCCTGACCAGTAGGACCTCTGTTTTTTCTGGATTCAATCTCAACCTATTAGCCCTCATCCAGACCCCCATCGCCTCCAGACAGCGCTCCAGGACTTCCACAGCCTCCCTGGAGCGAGATGGGAAGGAGAGATAGAGCTGGGTGTCATCAGCATATTGGTGACACCCAACTCCAAATCCCCGGATGATCTCTCCCAATGACTTCATGTAGATGTTGAAAAGCAATGTTCCCAGCATTCAGCGATGACCTGATGACATCATCACTGACTTCTGGTTCAACTGAGCTCTGAGCTGCGTAGAACTCAGTTGAGAGCTACACGGATGTGCAGCCACACAACTTAGATGGAACACTGATATTAAACCCTAGATGAGCTTCAGCATCCCAGCTGGCAGAGGCGTTGCGGCAGCTAAGGCTGCCTGGAGCACCTCCGTGGCGCCGCGCCGCTGCCGGGGAGGGGGCGACTGCGTGCGCGCCCGCCTTCTCCCCCGAAAGCCCTGGAGCGTCCGCCACAACCGGCGGCCAGGGCTTTCTGAAGGCGGCCGCTACGTCGTGGCCTTATTTATACTTTTTTTTCTGTACATACGCAGAACGTTTAACGTTTAACGTTCTGCGCATGTGCAGGAAAAAAAGTATAAATAAGGCCACGATGCAGTGGCTGCCTTCAGAAAGCCCTGGCCGCCGGTCGTGGCGGATGCTCCAGGGCTTTTTCTGGTTCCAAGGCTGGGCAGGCGCTCCAGGGAAATGCCGCTCGAGCCGCGGAGCCGCTGCGTCACCGGGTGGGTGCACGCGCGCGCTCCCCCGGAGTGCCGCCCAAGCCGCGGAGCCGCCCGGAGCCACTGCTCCGGTCGCTCCGCCCTCCATATGCCTCTGCCTGCTGGCATCCCTGGGTGATCCCTGGATCCCTGGATGATCAGTGATCCCTGGATGATCAGTGATCAGTGCTGTCAGTGATCATCAGTGCTATAAGCATAGACAGGGTACATTCGCTGTTCAGTGGTGTTCAGAGAATGTGGGAGCATTGCATTTATAATGTTGGATGATAGGTAAAACAGTTATTTCTCCAATAGAACTCTTCTACATACATGGGGTGACCCCTTTGCAGAAACTTGTTTGTCTACAATACTCTACATTAATTGCCTTTGCTGGCACAGAGGGAAAGGATACCGTATTTTCAAAGTTAGCACCTCCAGACACCAACTGGGCAGAAAAAGGCCCCGTGAAGATGCAGTGGCATCTCTATAAGCCAAATTGCCTGAATCTCAATAATAAAATAGCCCACCCACTTTTTGGTGGCAAACTTGATACAGTTCTCCATTGTCAAAATATGGCTAGCAGGCTGATCAAAGGAAAGATGGTAGATGTACCATTATGTGCACATAACTCTTGGGGTATGTTTAAAGGAATAATCTGGATTGTGCTTTATAGTAATTACTCTATATTATAAAAATAAAATAACCCTTGAACATAGCAATGAAAAAATAGTGTAAAAACAAAGAATTCCATGAGTTCTCTGTTCAGATCTCCAAGTCAGTTCAGGGATTTCCTAGCAGACTCATATTCTATGCAGTTTATGATTCTCAGATTTACAATCTCTTTATAGCAGGGTATAGGATCATATGTAGCAATTGCCATCATAACCCTTCTTTGTCTTTATCATTTTTGCCTTGGAATTTCAGCAGCAGTTAAAAAACTTTAGAAATAATGCTTTTGTTCTCTGAGAAGCTCACATGAAATATTCTGAGATTTTACAGTAGGAATTGTTAAAAATCATGAGTTATCCACACTGATCCGACCCTCCACTGGCTTTGAGGCTCTCAAGGTCCTTTCTGTGGCAAGTTACAGATGCACAGTGTTTGCATATTCAGTGGAGTTACCTCCACTGAGACTGCAGTAGCCTCCATTGATTAACTATATGACAGAATTGCTAAACTCTGTTGCTAAATGAGCAGCGTAATCCACTGTAAGGATCCGGCGGGCAGCCCATGGCCGCCCACCGGATCCTGTGCACTGGCGGCCATGCTGCCGCTGGGCTTGAGGTCTACTTGGGGAACGGGACGCTCGTCCTCTTCCCCGGATGTAAATGCCGGCTGGCCTGACCGGCCTCCTCGGATTTCCGCCAACTATTCCGCCCCTGCCAGATCCCTGCTTACCTGGTCCAGCGGCCGCAGGTGCAATCCGGTGCCGGAGCATGGGAGGCCGGCCTATGTGCCGACCTTTCGTGCTCTTGAGTCATCACAAACGTGCTTTACGGTACGTTCGCAACGTCTCCCTTTGTTGCTGGTGTATACTTGCTTCAGGTTGGAAGCTGTTTGAAAGCAAGGACAGGCCTATTGTCTAAGGCATCTGAAAGGGAAGAATTGTTTTCTGGAATGAGCTGTAGAATCAGGATGATTCATTGGAAAGGTTTTAGCTGAGAACTGTAGCTGACAAGTGATGTTCAATTACTTTATCAGCTGGATCTCTCCTATAGTAGATGGCTCCCAACCTGTTGGACCCTGTCAATGTGCTTCTTCATTTTTCCAGGTGAGTATTATAGTTTTACAAATGCCTGATGTAAATCCTGTAGGTGTTGTAGAAAATAACTACAGGGCCAGGCTGAGTCTGGAGGCTATAGAAATATTAAGCATGGATCCCAAGTCCTTAATCGTAAGCAGGAGTTGTCCTTTGTTAATAGAATTTGGACCCCTGCAATTAACAAAAAACCCTGTCTGAATGACTGGAGTGGAGCAAATATGGTTCTATTTATTTATTTTAAAAAAATTATATCCCTCTCTCTCTCTCTCTCTCTCTCTCTCTCTCTCTCTCTCTGTGTGTGTGTGTGTGTGTGTGTGTGCGTGTGCGTGTGTTTGTGTATCTTGCACTTCTCATCAGACTCAGAGCAGTGTACAATACACAAAAATGAAAACCATAAACCCCCCAAAAACAAATATCAGTAGCAACCCCCCTCCCCAAGAAGAATAGCAAGAGACAATTAAAGTCATAAACCCAGGCAGTGTTATAGCAGCAAAAAATATAGCACAATATTGCATAGCATTATAGCAGATAATAAAGACCTGCCAAAAGAGGTGAGTCTTCCGCCACCACTGAAACATCAGCAATAAGGGAGCCATAGCATCTCAGAGGACATGAAATTCCATAGTGCAGGAGTCACCACTAGCTGCATTTTGGGACTCAGACCTTCAGAGTCTCCCTAAAAGATCTCACAGATTGGGTGTCATGTGTATGGAAAGGTGGTCCTTGTGTTGTCTGACATGTTGTTTTAAACATGCGTTTGTGGTGCTGGGTGCATGCCAGGTAAGAATGACCTAGGCCAGTCTTGTAGCATCTTGAATTGGGTTGGTGGCATGGAAACAATAGGCCCCACAAGCCTTACGGAGAAGGCCAATAGTTTGTGTTCAGAGTATCCACACCCATGCACACTCCAGTCTAGCTGCTTGGCTTAGGAAAAGTCTTGCTTTTCTTTTGCAATTTGGAAAGTTCCATGACTTGCAACCCCTTACTTTGATCAGAAAATCTGGACCTGTAAACAAGCTGCATCCTGAGAGCTTCCTTATTCTGGAATACACAAAGTTGTTATCAGTACAAAAAGATGCCTTCAACCTCAGCTTTCCTCACTAACCCCATCAGAAACTTAACCAAGAGGTTGGTTGTGTGGCTACTGAGGACTAGTCCATTGCTAGGCAGGGTGCAGAACAACAGAGGGACCCTTCTTTGAATCAGGAGATTGCTGTGCATTGGTACCCGCCTAACCCCACAGTCTCTGCAATGCTACATGCTTGCTTCAGCAAATACAAATAGATAACCTTGACCTAGTTGTAGTATCATGGAATCTGCTGCATAGAGTAGTGCAGCCTCTGGACTACTGCATATACCGTAGTAGTCCAGTCCAGAAAAAATGGGGTTGGAATTATCAAAGCCTGACAGAATTACTCAAGGGCCTCCTTCTTGTTGCACCAGATGATGATGTCCATGATATTATTTCAGCAGGTAGAGGAGATGCACATGGGGAAGGGGTCAGCCAAGCCAAGCTGATCCCTGCACACCCATTAAAAGGCTGACCCCTAAACCTTCAGTGGCAGTGGTAGTACCCAAAGTGTGATCAGGGAGTAAATGGGCAGGTGCCATGTGTGGGGCCCAGTGCAGGGATTTGCCCCCATGGCCCGCCATATCCTAGTGCCAGCACTGACTTAGGGAGAAGCAGTGAGAAAGCATTGTTCCAAGTGTACATGTCAACATGCTGTAGAACGATGTGGCCATCCTTAGTAGTGCTGGTGAGGCAAAGATATAAGCTGTATACAGGTGTCCCCCACTTAACTAGGCTTACCAGATTTCCAACCGGGACAGAGTGCTAGACCTTTAGGAGAAGGAATTTGGGCAGGTGTAGCTTGTTGTCCTAGAGCACAATCCTAGGCTTGTCTACTCAGAAGCAAGCCCCATTGCCTCCCTATGGAGGCCTCTCTGGGTCATTCTAAGGCCCTCAGAGGCCTGCAGAGGCCAGGAGAGACCCATGACCAGAACCAGACCTCTGGAGAGGCCTCAAACCTCAAAAGGTAGGGAAAACAACCAACAATGCTCTGCCCAAAGTCAACGACCCCCATCATATATCTGGTGGGTCGTTAAGCAGAACGTCATTAAGCACCTGTATTAGCTTTTATACAGATTATAAACTGTACCTAATTTGAAACGGCTGTAGTTAAGGGCAAATTGGCAAAGCTCATCCGCCACCTGTGCTGTGTGAAACATGTTTGGCAACCCAAGTTTACGCATGTCTACTCAGAAGTAAGTATTCAATGGAACCTACTCCCAGGAAAGTATGCATAGGATTTCTGTCTAACTTGAGCAGTAGACCTGTGTCATATGCCTTCCAGGAACTCTGTGTCTAAAACAACCTATTAAAAGGGGACCATAGTAAAATGGTATATTATTATGTAGGACAGGTCTTGCCTGTGGATCCAAATCCTCTCTCATTCCCATGGTGGCTCCTTGAGATGGCGCATCATTGGCACTGGTTAAATTCAGTGCTACTACAGCGCTAACTTAACTCTCCGTCTTTTCTCCACATCTGGAAATAACTGTCACTACATTTACACCATCCCATAAGCTGACAATACCTCTTAGGAACAGTGAAAATTGGATTTTGCTTGTAACATCCTAAACTATCTGTTGGAGTAAGCTTAATAATATATTAGAATAGGTTGAAAAAAGCCAGGAATTTGTATCTTTGTGGCAGCAGTCTGCAGCTTTAAGTAATATGGAACTATCCATTCATTTGTAAGAAAATCAGCATAGGAAAATAAAAAGTAAAATGGGTTGATCAATTTATCACTCAGCCTCCTCCACATCACTGCCAGGGAATGCAATGTGAGCTGCACAAATGCACAGATTCACACTTGTCATTGCTCCCACGTGTACCTGTTGCTCAATGTGGGCAGTAAATCTGAAGATATCGTCATGCAGCACAAGAAAAGAGCAAATGAATTTCTTTTTTTTATTCCTACTTTAGTAATTCACATCTCATAAAATATGTGTTCCTAATGTAGAACACATTCCTTGCAGCAAAGATCATCTATTGCTGTTTCTTCTTATTCTTTTAAGCAATGAAATGCATAGTTAAACTGCAAGGCACTCAAATGAGAGATTATTTCATGTTCAAGAAGCATACAGGTTCAGTCCACATGGCACCAAAATGCACACAGAGTATTGCTTGCTGGAAAGTAACCCACATGGATATCTCTTTTCTAGCCAGAGGCGTTGTCGGGGGTGCAGGGGGGCCCCTGGGTGTTGGGGGTGATGAGCTCTTGGGGGGTGCAGAAATTCTGCAAATGTCCGTGGTGGTTTTTTAGTCCTTTTTTCATTTAGGACCCAGCTGCACCCCCCGCTGCACCCCCAGGGCGGCAGCTGCTTCTTGTACAACCCCCCAGGCTGTGGGGGACATTTTCAGCTAGGTGTGGGGGTGATATTTCACGTATTGTGCTTGCAGCAGCAGTTCTAATCTCTTTCCATTGCAGCCGGCAGCCATTTTGTGAGGGTAAGACTCTCTAGGATGCACGTTTCCCTAGTCTCACTGGTCAGTCCTCAGAGCCTAGAGAGTCTCATGCTCAGAAAATGGCTGGCGGCTGCAATGGAAGGAGTTAGAACTGCTGCTACAAGCAAGGTAGGTGAAATAACACCCCCGCGCCCAGCCAAAAAAGCCCCCCCAGGGCCTGGGGGGGTTGCACAAGAGCAGCTGCCACCCTGGGGGGTGCAGCAGCTGGGTCCTAAATGGAAAAAAGACCTGATTTTTTTTAAATGCACATTTTTGCAAAAAAAAAACAAACCAAAATTTTGGACTAGGAGGGGGCAAAAATTGGGGGTGCAAAAAAGTTACACCTCAGGGGTGTAACTACACCTCTGTTTCTAGCCTAGTGAGCTCCTTGACTTTTCCATTCATAAGGAATGCTCCCCTTTGTGACCTTTAGCTTTGTCTCCATCTTTATTCTCTACCGTTGCGATAGTACCGTATTGTTCCGAGTATAGACCGCACTTCCCCCTAATTTACATCATTAAACTAGGGGTGCGGCCTACAATCAGGAAGTTGCAAAAGAAAACCCCAATAAAAATACCTTTGAAACTGCAAAGCCGAGCATTAGTGTTAGCGTTTTCAAGCCTCTCTGATTGCAGTCTCAAAGATTGCAGTTTCAAAGGTAAAACGGGGCTCTTTTTCTTTTTCTTAACTGTAAAGCATGTGTTTTCAAGCCTTTTCAGCCTGGCCGAAAACAATGATCTTTCTAACCTCTTATCAGTAGCCTGCTGAAATTGTAATTAAGCCTTGTAGCTAGGCTCAGCAAGCAGTTGCAAGCATTAACCCTTAAGTGCCAGCCCCAGGATGTTGTGGAAGCTCCTGCATAGGCTTACCATATCCAAAGGGGGACAGAGTGCCTACCTTTAACCATTGGAATTCCCCCTTTGGATCTGGGAAGGCTACTTATACATAGGCTTACTAGATCTCCAACCAGGACAGAGTGCTAGACCTCTAGGAGAAGGAATGTGGGCAGGTGTAGCTTGTTAAATCTTAGAGCACAATCCTAGGCATGTCTACTCAGAAGCAAGCCCCACTGAACACAATGGGGCTTGCTTCTGAGTAGACATGCCTAGGATTATGTTCTAAGGTTTAACAAGCTAAACCTGCCCACATTCCTTCTACTAAAGGTCTAGCACTCTGTCTTGGTTGGAGATCTGGTAAGCCTACTTATACATTATTATAATGTTGTTGCTATTTTGTTATAGCAAACATTATTTCAGTGTTTAATATTAGAAGTGTTTTGAGTCTTTATTTAGAAGTTTGGTGATGCTTTTTTGACCAGAAATATGCCATAGGAACCTAACTCTTGTTTACTTATGTTAGCCTATGGTAAAATTGGTTTCTTATAAGTTGTTACACTCAAAGTTGCAGTTTCCAGGAACCTATCTACAACTTTAAGTGAGGACTTCTTGTACTGTTTTACTGTTCTACTAATGTGTATATTTTCTTTAAGTTAAAAAAAGTTAATTTTAATTTTTTTTAAATAGCACCAAACTTTAAGGGTGTGACTTATAATCAGGAGCGGCCTATACTCGGGACAATATGATAATTGTTTATACTCCCCCTTTCTCTATTCATAGTTTGTTATCGGGCCTAGTACCGTAGTTTCTTATTGAGTTATGCTTACCATCTGTACCGGAAATTCCGGGACAGTCCGGGAACCCGAGCTCGGGTCCCAGACTTGTCCCAGAACGTTTCCAGGCCAGTGCAAGCCCCCCGCAACTGTTTGGAGACTTTTAAAATTTTAAAACTTACCTTTTTTCTGGTGGCAGCCATCTTGGATCTCACGAAATCTCGTGAGATCCAAGATGGCAGCGTCCAAATCTCGAGAGGGCATGAGGCAGTACAGTACAGTACAGTCCTGCCTCATGTGCCCTTATGAGATTTGGATGCCGCCATCTTGGATCTCGTGAGATTTTGTGAGATCCAAGATGGCCACCACCAGAAAAAGGTAAGTTTTAAAATTTGCTGCTGTGGCCGCTGGGGGCCGGGGGCTGGGGGTCTGCTGGCTGCTACGGGCAGGGGCTGCTGACGACGACGGAGGCAATGGGGGTAGCGATGATGGTGGCAGCCGCCGCAGCTGTGGCTGGCGGCAGAATGACGGCAGCAGGTCAGGACAGGCAAGTCAATTTAATTAATTAATTTGGCTAACTAAAATAAATAAGTAAAAATTCAAGCCACCCTTTGGGCGGCAAAAGGGCACTTCACACACACCCATTTTTTTAAAAAAAAATTACTTGCATTATTGCTAGACCTTTAGGAGAAGGAATGTGGGCAGGTGTAGCTTGTTATTAAATCGGAGGTTGTCCCGGTTTAGAACCGGGAAAATCTGGTAAGCCTATATTGAGATATGCATAATAACATGCACACAAGGAAAAAATGAAACACATGTGTGTTGACTCATGGTACCTTCAATGGAGCTTGGTAGTTAAAAGGATGAACAAGACAAAGACACACTCAATTTATTGTCAGGATAAATGTACCATCAGGAGGAGGCGGAATAAAGAATGAAATGCAATTGCAAACTTAGTTTCAAGGGAGATTAGAGGAAAGCCTAACTTCCTGAAAAAGGAGGGGAAACCAAATATAGGAGGGAAAAGAAGAGGAGGAAAGTAGGGTGCAGCATACATAGATGGGCACTTGGCAGATTACCCATGGGGGGGAGGGATTAGAAAAGAGTGTACTGTACTTGGTGGAAGGAGGAGAAAGCCCAAGTAGGAAAGAAACTGTTGAGTCCAGCTGAGGCATGAGACCATGGTTGGAGCCAGGATTCCCTGTAGCCCTGGCCAGTGAATTGTCAGTGACGTTGGTGAGGGGAAGCCAGGAGCCAGAGGCACTTTTTTTGTCACCAGAAATGGTCCTGTTTATCTTAATAAAGTTCAAGAAGTTCCCAGGACTGTGGCATTCTTTGCAGGTCTGAATCATTTGTGTGGGGTGCCAGGACAAATGCTCATCCTCAAATAGTGGGCATGTGGAGCCCAACTATATCGAGAACAGGAGCATATGAAAACTGTTGAACTAACACATGAAAGACACTTTCATGACATTCGTTGTTGTTTTAAAGAAAAGAGCAAGGCAAAAAAAAAGATCAAAAACTAAACCAAAACCAACGAAAGGAAGAAACAGAGCAAAAATAGTATAGAGCGATTGAGTGTGTGCCGTTTTCGTGCTGTAATGAGAAGCATGTACTTTCTGTACTGCACTGCAGGTTCATTGAACCCTCTCTTACCTTAAGACAGCAATCTACTTGAGGTAAGGACATGTTGCTTGTTACAGCTCACCCTTTGTACAGAACTCTGAAAATGCTAGAGATAACTTAACAGTAATAGAACAAGCTTTGTGCTGCATAATTCAAAGTCTTATTTAACTCCTTCTCCCACATACACTGAGAGATTTATAATTTCCGTTGGTTGAGTTTAGGACGTTATAATTAATGACCATGATTTATGCCTAGAAATGGACCTGGAGTCAGTGGAGCTATTTGGAAACTGGATCCTGTTTCATAACTGAGAAATTTCATGTTGTACTCTTTTTTTACCATTGGCTGCAGAAACATTTTTCCCGTTTTAAAATTGTGCATGGGGGGAAAGCATGATCACAGCAGAGGCAAAGTTCTAAAGCCCCCAACTCCTACCATGGTTCTGCTCCATTTCAAGCCTCCCTGGCAAATAAGCTCACCAGGTCACATTACACCGTGTAACATTGTGCGTAACGGAATAATGTCCTCACTGTTGACTCACCTGAAGGAACAACGCTCTTTGGAGTTGCCTTTTTAGGATACTGTTTATCCTTTTTAGGATCCACCTGCTGGTTTTGATGTGCCACCAATGGCAGCTATTTAAATCTTCACTTCCATAAGAAATTTCATCGTTTACATAGTGCTCGATTACTGTCAGATCAGTGGCGTTCCTACACCCCCTCCCGTGAGGGAGGGCGCCGATGCAACACCCGCACACCCACGTTACGCCACACACCCTGCCCCCTGGGGGGGCATGATGTAATTTTTGTGCAACACACACACACCGCTTTATGAGGCATTTTGGAGTCAAACAGATCCTGGGCAGGTGGGCGGAGCAAAAAGAAGACAGGAGCGGAGGGGGTGACCCGGCAGCGATTCCAGGAGGTGAGTACACCCCCTGCCGTGTGGCACCAGCCGCCCTGGACCCCCTGCCCCCCCTAATGACGTCTCTGTGTCAGATCACTTGTCTTGGTTTGGTCTAGCCTGCCTCATGGCAGCAGAAATAAGTTATTGGGAATTGTAATTTTCCCTCAGTCCTCCCAGATGGAGCACTGCAGCACATTTTTGTGGTCTCTTTCTATTTAATTTTCAAAATGTAACTGTTTATGAATTTAACATTTCTCTACATTTCTACAGGTGCTCACTTGAACAAATGAATTAATAATTCAGGTGTGATTACATGATAATGATGATAAATAAATCTCTGCACAGATTGCGGTGGGTCATTCAATCACGTCTGATGTAGCACAATTCCTTATTCTCAGAGGAGGCTGCAAGTTGCATCTTTTCATGAGTCACTGCTGTGGGGTTTGCGCACTCAGAATAGTTCTGTGGCAAAAGAAACACTGTTGAGTCATTCTTATTCTTTCCCACAAAGAGCAAACCTTTTCAGGTGAAAGAGTACAGCATGCCTCCAGTTTTAGTTTAATAAGAATCAGTTATTAGATGTTTGGGAAACACTGATTCAGCAGTATGAAAGTGATAAACAGATCACAACTTGTCAACTAATTATCTCGGGTATATTTCCCTGATGTGCTTCCTACTTGGATGAAGCTATGACCACAAATCACTTTCTTGCAGCTGAACTCTGCCACATTACTTGAATTTAAGGCCCTTTGAGCCTTGATCCTACACACATTACACGTAAGTACATTTCAGTGAAATCTAGGATTTACTTCCAGAAAATATGTTATGGCTGAGGAGGCAGTTCCATTGAATTCAATGAGAAAGAATAAGGCTGCAGTCCTGAATGCACTCATTCAAAACACAATCCACTGACATTTTAAGTCTGTAGCGCCCTCTTCAGATGTGAGTTTCGCACAGATAATCAATGCATGAGGGGCCAAATGGTAGCATGAAAATGTAGGTGAAATTTCTCAAAAGTTTCAAATTCATTGATCCAGATGATGCACATCTCAGCATAGCTCAGACGGAGAAGAGGCCTTTCATCATCATAATCATCATCATCATCATCATCATCATCATCATCATCATCATCATCATCATACCAGTATTTATATACTGTCTTTCTCTGGTCATCGGATTTATCCTTCAACTTTGTTGTTGTTCAGTCGTTAAGTTGTGTCCGACCCTTCGTGATCCCATGAACCATATCCCGCCAGGCCTTCCTGTCCTCCACTATCTTCCTGAGTTCGCTCATTTTCATGTTTGTTGCATCGGTGATGCTGTCTAACCATCTCATCCTTTGCCTTCCCCTTCTCCTTTTGCCTTCAATCTTTCCCAGCATCAGAGTCTTCTCCAGAGAGTCCTCTCTTCGCATTAGGTGGCCAAAATATTTGAGTTTCAGCCTTAGTACCTGTCCTTCCAGGGAACAGTCAGGCTTGATTTCATTTAGGATTGACTGATTTGATCTCCTAGCAGTCCAAGGGACTCTCAGGAGTCTTCTCCAGCACCACAGTTCGAAAGCATCTATTCTTCGGCGCTCAGCCTTCCTTATGGTCCAACTCTCGCAACCATACATTTCTACTGGGAACACCATCGCCCTGACTATACGAACTTTTGTTGGCATGGTGATATCTCTGCTTTTTATTATGCTGTCTAAGTTTGCCATAGCTTTCCTTCCAAGGAGTAAGTGTCTTTTAATTTCATGGCTGCTGTCTCCGTCTGCAGTGATCTTGGAACCCAAAAAAGTAAAATCTGTTACTGCTTCCATTTCTGCCTCTTCTATTTGCCAGGAATTGATGGGCCCAGATGCCATGATCTTAGTTTTATTAATGTTGAGTTTCAAGCCAACTTTTGCACTCTCCTCTTTCACCCCCATCACGAGGCTCTTTAGTTCTTCTTCACTTTCTGCCATTAGGGTGGTATCGTCTGCATATCTGAGGTTGTTGATATTTCTCCCGGCAATCTTGATTCCGGCTTGCGATTCATTCAGCCCTGCATTTCTCATAATGTACTCTGCATATAAGTTAAATAAGCAGGGTGACAATATACAGCCTTGCCATACTCCCTTCCCGATTTTGAACCAATTGTTCCATGGCCGGTTCGAACTGTTGCTTCTTGACCCGCATACAGGTTTCTCAGGAGACAGGTAAGGTGGTCTGGTACCCCCATCTCTTTAAGAATTTGCCACAGTTTGTTGTGATCCACACAATCAAAGGCTTTTGCGTAGTCAATGAAGCAGAAGTAGGGGTTTTTTTGGAACTCTCGTGCTTTCTCCATGATCTAGCACATGTTGGCAATTTGATCTCTAGTTCCTCTGCCTCTTCGAAACCCAGCTTGTACTTCCGACAGTTCTCGGTTCACGTACTGCTGAAGCCTAGCTTGTAGGATTTTGAGCATAACCTTGCTAGCATGTGAAATTAGTTCAATTCTGCGGTAGTTTGAACACTCTTTGGCATTGCCCTTCTTTGGAATTGGAACGTAAACTGACCTTTTCCAATCCTTTGGCCACTGCTGAGTTTTCCAAATTTGTTGGCATATTGAGTGCAGCACTTTAACAGCATCATCATTTAGGATTTTAAGTAGCTCAGCTGGGATAATATCATCTCCGCTAGCTTTGTTGTTAGTAATGCTACCTAAGGCCCACTTGACTTCACTCTCTAGGATGTCCGGCTCTGGGTCAGTGAGCACACCAGCGTGGTCATCAGGAATATTAAGATCTTTCTTGTATAGTTCTTCTGTGTATTCTTGCCATCTCTTCTTAATCTCTTCTGCTTCTGTTAGGTCTCTGTCTTTTTTTGTCCTTTATCATGCCCATCTTTGCAAAAAAACGTTCCCTTGATATCTCCAATTTTCTTGAAGAGATCTCTAGTCCTCCTCATTCTGTTGTGGGGAGAAGAGATCTCTAGTCCTCCCCATTCTCCCGATTTCTTTGCATTGTTCATTTAAGAAGGCCTTCTTATCTCTCCTTGCTATTCTCTGGAAATCTGCATTCAGTTGGTTATATCTTTCCCTTTCACCCTTGCTTTTCGCATTCCTTCTTTCCACAGCTATTTGTAAAGCCTCATTTGACAGCTACTTTGCTTTCTTGCATTTCTTTTTCTTTGGGATGGTTTTAGTTGCTGCATCCTATACAATGCTACGAACCTCCGTCCATAGTTCTTCAGGCACTCTGTCTACCAGGTCTAATGCCCTAAATCTATTGTTCACCTCCACTGTATACTCATAAGGGATATGATTTAGGTCATATCTGACTGGTCTAGTGGTGTTCCCTACATTCTTCAAGTTAAGCCTGAATTTTGCAATAAGAAGCTCATGATCTGAGCCACAGTCAGCTCCAGGTCTTGTTTTTACTGACTTTATAGAGCTTCTCCATCTTTGGCTGCATAGCACATAATCTATTTGGTTTCGGTATTGACCATCTGGTGATGTCCATGTGTAGAGTCATCTCTTGTGTTGTTGGAAAAGAGTGTTTGCTATGACCAGCGTGTTCTCTTGACAGAACTCCGTTAGTCTTTGCCCTGCTTCATTTTGCACTCCAAAGCCAAACTTGCCTGTTGTTCCGTTTATTTCTTGATTTCCTACTTTAGCATTCCAGTCTCCTATGATGTAAAGGACATATTTTTGGGGTGCTAGTTCTAGAAGGTGTTGTAGGTCTTCATAGAACTGGTCAATTTCATCTTCTTCGGCATCAGTGGTTGGGGCATACACTTGGATTACTGTGATGTTGAATGGTTTGCCTTGGATTCGAACTGAAATCATTGTGTTGTTTTTGAGGTTGCACCCCAGTACTGCCTTTCCCACTCTTTTATTGACTACAAGGGCTACTCCATTTCTTCTAAGGGATTCATGCCCGCAGTAGTAGATATGATGGTCACCTGACTTAAATTCGCCCATGCCCGTCCATTTTAGTTCGCTGATTCCCAAGATGTCAATGTTCAATCTTATCATCTCATTTTTGACCACATCCAGCTTGCCTTGATTCATAGACCTCACATTCCATGTTCCTAAGCAGTATTGCTCATTGCAGCATTGGATTTTCCTTTCATCCTCAGACACATCCACAGCTGAACATCCTATTGGCCTTGGCCCAACCGCTTCATCCTTTCTGGGTCTATTTGGAATTGTCCTCCGCTCTTCCTCAGTAGCATATTGGACACCTTCCGACCTGATGGTCTCAGCTTCCGGCGTCATATCTTTTAGCCTTTTGGTACTGTTCATGGGATTTTCTTGGCAAGGTTACTGGAGTGGTTTGCCGTTTCCTTCTCCAGTGGATCACTTTTAGTCAGCTCTCTCCGCTATGACCTGTCCTCCTTGGGTGTCCCTGCACGGCATAGCTCATGGCTTCATTGAGTTACGCAAGCCCCTTCTCCACAACAAGGCAATGATCCATGAAGGGGCCTTCAACTTTAATTCAAGGTAAATTCATAGGCAGGCTATCTAAACTGAAGCGGTTTTTATGTATTACAAATGTTCTAATCTTGCATAGACTGCTCATTCCAGGTAGTTTTCCTTCAGGGTCTGGCCTCTCTGGTATTCGCCTCCCACACATTGAATTGATAGCAACTCTGCCTCCCACTCAGTGTGCCAGCTGCAGAATTCTCTCTCCCACCAAGGCTTCTGCAGCTTGTCAGTGATGTGTCGACAGCTCTTGACGAGTCTCGACCTGCCATCCTCAATTCTTCCGGCATATGATGTGGCCACTCTACCAACTGAGCCAGACCCCCAAGACATTATTCTAAGTTAGCCATGAATATATTGGCATACTATGGAAACATGATAAAAGTTTGTGGTCTGGCTGAAAAAGTTCAAATCAGTAAAACCAAGAACACCAGCTTTAATAGCCAAAGACCCACATTAATCAGAGGACCTTCCTGACCAGAATAACATCTGAACTTTTAGTACCAGTGGCAGCAGTAGTGCCCAATGCACCATCAGGGGTGGGTAGTGGACACTATGCAGGGCCCAGTACAGCGCTCTGTCTTAGGTACTGGCACTGGAACCGTGGGTAGCTGGTAAATTTCAGGGTGTGCGTGCACAGCAAACAGAGAAAATATCCCCTGCAGTTCCTTCGCTTCAGGAAAAAAAAAAGTTATATCTATATTATGTCACAGTAGATAGATGATGTGGTCAAAATTAGCAGTAAAACTTAGATGTGTAGGCTTAGTTTCTCTCCCCCCCCCCCCAATGCATATGCGGTTTACATGATTGAATGTTTCTAGATATATAAAAAAGAGAAAATCCTCTCCACATTGGATAGGAGAAGAGTGCAGGATTATAGCTTAATCTTCTCTCTGATATGCTAGGTGTTTTTTTTAAAAAAAATGTGGAAGGATTTTGTTTTATATAGAGGTGCATTCAATCTTGTGAAGCACCACGTTGAATCTGAAGTGGTACAGTCCAAATGCAAATGTAACATCATATCTGCTGTTTGTGAAAACCAGGCCGTAGATGCCTACAATTTAATTATTGTTCTTGATATCAGGCATGTATTAGTTTGGTCTTGGTAGGCTTATGAAGAGGACACAACCTCATTTTAACTCCCCTGGAAGCTTCACCCCCATCACCATGTCCTTGCTCATGTGCAACATATTCCTTCTTGAGTGCATCACTCTGCACCACCAGAGTCCAGATGTCACCAGCAGCAACTGATGATAAAGACAGCTGTGGTGCTGGGAGCTACTGCTGCCTGTGATAATGCCTAAAAGGCAGCAAAGTCTGATGCCAAAGCTGCCAAGCATGCGCTCACATGCGCGCGCGCGCACGTACACGTACACACACACACACACACACACACACACACACACACATTCGAGCACCACAGCTGTCTTTATCATCGGATGCTGCTGCTGGTGAGATCTGGACTCTGGTGGCACAGAGTGATGCCCTCAAGAAGGAACATGTTGCACGTGAGCAAGGACATGGTGATGGGGGTGAAGCTTCTGGGGGTGTTAAAATGAGGTTGTGTCCTCTTCAAAAGACTGCCAAGACCAAACTAATACATGCTTGATATTCCTTCCATTATATCAGAGAGAAACAGCAGCAGATGTTTTTTTTTTAAATATCCCAGACCAGTCCTACTCCTAAGTCCTACCCAAACACTCAATAATAGGGAAAAAAATCAACTGGTAGGAGAAAAAACAGACCCAGGAAAAAAACTGTGGGACCCCCCCCCCCCCCCGCACCTCAGGGAAGCTCAACAAAAGAAGATAGAAAATTACTGTGCGGTTACTAAAGAAACTGCAGGGGATTACTGTACAGGTCTCCCACCTAGAGTAAAAACAAAAGCTAACTCACTTAAACAGACACACTCAACAATATCAGGGATGCCCCCCCCAAAAAAACATTGCTATCCTCACATTACATTGTGAATCTAGCGATCTGCCATTGTTGGAGCCGCTCCACTGTTCTGCAGCTCACTGCCAATGGCATGGTATCTGGTAAGCGCTGTGCCAGCAGCGGCAGGCCTCAGAACCTGCAAGGTTAGATTAGTTTGGCTACGAAAACAATATAGCCGCAGGGTCCAACCCTAAGGGCCCGCTGTCGCAAACAGGACTGAGCTGGATATTGTGGCCTGGTTGATGCCAGAAGCAGCGAGTGGCTGGATCCACATGGCAATGGTCCGCAGACACCCGCTGCCCCAGGTAAGGGAGGGAGTATGGGAGGGAGGTGGGGAGGGTGGAATGGGGTGGGGGACAGTGGAAGGGGGTGGCAATGGTGGTGTAGAGGAGGGTGGATTGGACCCAGGACGGAGTCGGGTTTGGCAGCCTGTTGCACCTTCCTGGGTCAATGTGGACTTGCACCAGCGATATCGTTGGTGCTGGTCCACATTGACCCCCCAAGCCTCGAGGGGCTTACCCCTGGGCAAGGGAACAAATGTTCCTTTACCCTGAGGAGGCTTCTAGAGGCCAATACTCCCTTGTGGGATTCAGTGGACGCAGTGGATCGGGCTGCCCGTCAACATGCCAGTCAAGCACAATGCTGGAGATTTCAGGGGCACAGATTCCACTAGCTCCTGCAACCACTGACAATGAACCGTCAAAAACCATTGTACCCAAGCTATAATAACAGCACTGAAAATTCTATTCCTGATGGCATCTTAGAGCAAAACACATATTTTTATACATTAAGCTATTAATGTAGGAGCTGTTCTTACTGATCATGCTCTAAAATAGACACCATTGTCCAAATTACTATTGCTCCAACAGTTGTCTAGGCAACAGGCCTTCCTCAAATTGGAGGGGTGTGTTGCATAATCCTTAAAATAGCTTAGCAATCCAATTCTTAAAATATTGTTTAACATCCCCCCCCCTCCACTAAATCACATGGCAGTGAAGCGGTTTGAGGTTTGGAACCTTGATCCACTATATGGTTTCTTAAATTCAATCAGCACATGTTACATATCCATTTAATTATAAGTGATTATTTGCTTCTGCAGTCATATTA
This sequence comes from Plestiodon gilberti rubricaudatus, assembly GCA_026170595.1. Classification (NCBI taxonomy): domain Eukaryota; kingdom Metazoa; phylum Chordata; class Lepidosauria; order Squamata; family Scincidae; genus Plestiodon; species Plestiodon gilberti. The sequence goes on along the minus strand of JANXHW010000001.1, from coordinate 248,884,464 downwards.
AACACCACAGCAGGAGGGCTACTATATCTGTATACATTCTGAATAACTAAGCACGTTATGTAAAGGCATAAAAGATGGGGTTGTGTTATCATAACTTCACAGCAGCTGTGGCTATCTAATCTAGCCAGCTGTTGTGTCTCCTCTGTTAAATACAAAAGCAATATGTTTCTTGACATATATCAGAAGCTTCAGCTTCTCAGGCAGCAAAAGCATTGGCAAGCCCTTTATTTACTAATAAATATTTATTGCCTGTGTAGCTTACCCAAAGTGCTTAAAATACTGGAAGGTACCAGTCATGGGGCCCAATCCTATCCAACTTTCTGATGCAGCCATGCCAATGGGGCATGTGCTGCATCCTGTGGTGGGGGTGCAGTCATGGAGGCCTCCTCAAGGTAAGGGAACATTTGTTTCCTTACTTCAGGGCTGCATTGTGGCTGCATTGGTGCCGGGAAGTTGGATAGGATTGGGCCCATGGAAAAGTCTGTCAGGCTAGTCCTAGCAAAGCCTACTTTGTGGGATTCTTTTCTGGGGTGACTTTCCATGGCAATCAGTCATGACTCATGAATGGTCAAGACCGTGGATTGAACAGCAGATATTTCTTCACTGTATTTCAGGAAAACTGTACTTTGGTTTGGTTAGACATTTATACATTAATTCCAACCCAACCAGAAATGATGAGAAGCATTTTTGAAACAGAAATGAGGACTTTTCTATGCCCAGAGGGATGGGTACTCAACTCCCTTGAAAAAAATGATGTGTGTCTGGAGTGGCGAGCAGGTGGCGGTTTCAACATCTACTGGCCGTGCCAGATTTACTGAAGCACATGAGCCTTGTATAGCATCCTGGGAATTTTTTGAGATAACCTAAGGCTGTATCCCAAGCTCCAAGCTTCCAGCAGAGTCATCAGATGGTGAAAACACCATCGAGTTACCATATCAAATGCAGACGGGGCTGTCTCTGAAACTACTCTAATTCTCTAATTCAGGCAAACATTTAATATATTATTTTATTCCTGTTTTCACTCCTGACACTTTGTGACATGAAACATTATTAGATATTTCCATTTTAATAAGAATGCCTGCACATATCCACAGCTCAGGAGGAGAAAACGCCACCTGTGGGTTATAGAATAATTCAGAATCTCCTTGCTTTTGACCCCTATTTTACTGGGTTCTTCCAGGTATATTTGTTTTAACTTATATACTGTACAGCAAGCTAAGTTTCTGATTAATAGACTCACGGCGCAATCCTATCCCCCGACTATGCCGGCACAGTGGTGCTGCGCTGGCCTAGGGTGTCGCAAATGTGCCTGCGCTGCCTGCCTGCTAGGTGACAGAACCTGCGCTGTGGCGTGGGTGCCGCTCTGAGTGGCACAGGGTCTGGGGGAGAGTGGGGTGGGTGCAATGGGTCTGGGAAAGGGAGGGATCAGCGGCACCGCAGCGTGCTGTGTCCCATCCCCCCTTCCAGGCCCTTGCAGCCGACACAGGGCTGCTTGATTCTCCGCCAGCTACAGAGCTGGTGGAGAACTGAGTAGCCCCATTGTGGCGGCTGGGGGATTACTCGGGGTAAGTGGGGAAAATGCCCGCTTATCCCGAGTAGACCTCCAGCCTGTCCCTTCCCCAGATAGGATTCAGTGTGGGCCATGTGACCCACGCTCTAGCGCCTATACTGGAGGAGGATAGGATTGAGCTGTAACATCAGACTGGGTACCTGTTGCCTTAGATACTTTTTACCTGTAGTTTAGTGCATGCCATTTGTTTGCATATGTTTGGGACACTGGATGCCTGCCAGGACAGGATGACCCAGGCCAGTTTTTGTGGCATTTGAATTGGGCCAATGGCAAGAAGTTTCAACTCCAACAGGCCAGAGTTGGCTCACAATATACACAAACATTGTGTTTTTTCCTGATACGATACGCTATGAATTCCAGCAACACTTTCCTTTCAGATAATCAGACATTTTGATAAACAGGTAGCCTCCTTATGTTTCGGTCCATCAGTCACCAGAAGGGTTAAGATAACTCAGAGTTATGTGGGAAATGAAGGGTCTGCATGTTTGCAAACAAAGAGTCCAAGTGTGAAGATACCCATGTTTAGATGTTCATTCTGTTCACATTAGCGCAAAACGTTTGCCCTTTTAGTTGAAAACCAGACATAGCTGAAAGGTTCATTATGAAAGTGTCATGTTGATGTCCTGATCCTCTCTGTCTTAACAAGAAAAGTGTGAAAGCCAGAAAGAGGGGGAGGGAAAACCATTGCTAACATAATGCCATCAGAAAATAATTTAAAAGACTTTTCATCCCTCACCAACTTCTCTAAAAGAATGAATTCTGTCTTCACGAAGCACTTGTGTTCTACTCAGCAATATTATCTGTGTCCCCAGGGGTAGTCTCTGCCTTTTAGAGCATGACAGCTTGATCAAACTTTTCAAATTGCTTTTTTTTTCTAATTCAAAGAAGATTTTAGCTAACATCTAACTGGTTAGGGTGGAGGGGGAGGACATAAATACTTCTCAAGTCTTGAGCCTCATTACTGACAGAGTTCACAAGATGATTTAGCTATAATCAGAGAGCTCTGCTTCTAAAGCCACCTCGCGTTTGACAAGGGGCAAAAAGAACAAGGCAACAGCACAAGTGTCATTGGTAGTGTTTATAAGATAGCATATTCAATTCATTAGCTGTGTACTTTTATTGCGCAATGCGTTTTACCACTATGGTTATGCTTATAGCCACAACAACCCTGGGGCAGCACCAGCTTGCTCTGGGCCCTGGAACACATTGAGGAGAAGGAGCCTTATGCATGTGCTTTGCATGTGCACTGCCCTCCTCCCATGGCCAGGCTCCCCCCAAATGTTTAGCACCCTCCCCATCTTACCTAGCTGGTTGGTTGCTGCCTGGGCAAGCAAGTGGGTGGAAGCTTGATCCCGGGGACCCTCTTCATCTAGGACCAAACCAATTGGTTGAGGGGTAGTGGGAGGAGGAAGAGTGTGCATGGAAGAGGAGGAAGAGTTTTGCAAGGGCTCTTTCTCCTTCCCCCACGCTCCTGGCCAATCATACTTCCTCATGATGGAGAACACTTCCTCTTTCTTCCATCCTCTCATCAATCATGCCTGGAAGGCTGTGATGGACCAACACGTTCTGCTGACTGCATTGCTTTGCCACTGCCCATCATAATGGTGGGCACTGGGTGATTTTCAGGGGATGGAAAGTGGGCCCTCAGACATGCCTGGGCCCTTGCCAGTACCAACCTGATTGACTTCAGATGTCAGATGCCTGAATTCTTACCATCTATTTATGTGCAACTGATCTTTACATCATTGTATGTTCAGAGTCTGGCTCTATGGGGCTTGAAATATGGCTGTAGGAAATATAATTTGCCATTGTCCAGTGATGATCTCTTATTATTTCCATTTGTGCTGCATTCAAGCAGTTTCTATCTGGGCATAAGATGCTGAGAATTTTCTAATAAAAGGGTGTAATTTAGGCTTTTATTAATACGTTTCTTTTAAATTGCTTCGTAGGTGACTGACAAGCTGTTCGTTATTAATTTAGCCCTTCTCAAGCTGCATTTAAATGGAAACTAGATTTGCCACGTTCCAACCTGCCATCTTCAGTCTTCCATAAAATGATGCTCTGGACATGAAAACATGAAGCCCTGTCAGTTTTTTCTGCCCATACAGCTTGAACTGGCCAGTAGAGAAAAGGAAGGGAGTGGTAGGTGCTGAGGGGAGGGGGATGGCCGGTGTGCTTTGACAGTCCATACTGCTTTACGCTGACAGCAGTAAATTATGAAAAAAGCCTCTCTTGAAATTAAAGTCATGCAAAATGGTTACAGGGCTGTAATGTATCATAGAAAGTAAGAGCAGCAAACTGATGGGGGATAAAAAGCTTCTGCTTTATTGGACAGATTATAGGCACATAATTTAACTTTCAACATTGGCATAAAAAACCTTCTGAACTCCCGTGTGGAGAGTCATATTCCATCACCCAATAACTGACCTTCTCTCTGTGTCTTCTGGCCCATCTCTGGACTCTGAAGGCCAATCGTCCTCAGTCAGTTACCGACTACCCTGATAGAGAGACGTTGTGGGGATTTTCATCATTTGGGAGCCTGTGTCCCAAGCCCTAGATAAGACCTTGTCATCTAGAAGCACCCCTTAGGTACCTCACGTCACACCTGATATGTATATCTTACCTACATTTCAGAGAATTTCTTGATTGTGTTCTGTCATAATTCATCATGCAATGCTATAGGTCAGGGGTTCTCAACCCCTTCCCGGCCAAGTACCACCTCTGGCACCACTCTCCTGTTGAGTACTACCAGAAGTGACTGGCGATGACATCATTGCCAGTTACATCCGTGGTTTTAGGTTTTTGGAGGCCAGAAAATGCAGGTAGGGGAGGCTCTGGGAGTGTGGGAGGGCCGTTCTCAGCGTTCCCGAGATGCTTGGCCAAAGGCAGGAGCCTCTCAGGAGCGAAAATGTGCTGCCGAAAGTGCCATGTCAGAGCAGGGTTCTGGTGGTCTGAGCACCACCAGCAGTCAGCCGAAGTACCACTTGTGGTGTTAGTACCACTGGTCGAGAACTCCTGCTATAGGTAGAGCATGAGCAACAACCAACATAGATTGTTCAGGGTTTGGGATGCATAAAGCCTTGCACTCTGTGTCTTTCCCCTTTATCCACAGAATGTTGAATGTGAACTGGGTTTTATGCATGAAAAGCTCTGTCCCTGTAGGCCCTGCTCAAGCAATCCAGCCATTGTGAAGTACATTGTGGAATGGTTACGAACTACATCATAACCATTTACACTGGTTCAGATTCAAGGTTCTGTGCGTGATGGGGGCGGGTACACCTGCCCAAGGCTTGTACTTTGCCCAGTGCTTGAATTATGGGAGAATAAGTAGGGGGCCCTTAGGATTGGGCCATTGCACAGGTGTTCTGGGAGGGGATGGGGCAGAATGGTGGGTGGAATGGAGCAGATAGCAGCAGCAGTGACATGCGCTGATATCCTTGGCCCATCCCCCCCATTCCCTCTCCCTTACTCATCTCAGACCTATGCCAACAAAGTAGGTGGGTGCAGAACTGAGGAGAACCATTGGGTGAATGGAGGCTTATTCACCCAATGGAACCAATGGGTGAATGGAGGCTTATTTCCCAGGTAAGGGGAAAATGTTTCCTTAACTGGAGGAGACCTCTATGGATTGCCCCCCCCCTTGCAGGTTGCAGCGTGCATTCTGATGGAGCGGGTGTATCGGTGGAGGGGTGGGATTTAGTTAAGGTTATTGTTCCTGTTATTCTTTGTAAAGCAACTACAATTTTCTATCTACTGCACAAAATAAAAAAGGAACACCCGTCACAGCCCCTACCAACCAGGAGACACAATTCAAAAGGAAAAAGGGATGGGAAAGGAACTGGGTGGGGGGAGGGAAGAGCAAATCCAGGCTCTCAATCATTTAATTGATGAAAACTCAGTTGATTAATCAATTACGATCCTTTTTAATTAGGTGACAGGTGACAGCCCTTTTATAAACAAATACTGCCTTGAATCAAGGTAAAATGCAATAAACATATTGGATTTCCCCCCTGGACACTGTTCCTTGTTGTTCAGCTGTAGTATGCTCTAAAATCCTTGCATTAGTCTCTGCACAACATTATTGTGGTATTGTTCTACTGCAGAAAGTATCACTGACTGTGTTTAGTTAAGCGTCATTTGATCAACTCGAATTGTTTCATACTAGATACCAGTGAGAACATCGAGCCCCCCCCCCCGGCTATTCATTGGGTCATTACAAAATTGTACTCCAAAACATGAAATACCTGAAGGCTTATACAGTCTGTGGGTTGTAGCCATTGCATCCAGCTCACTTAACAACCCAGGTGTTCTCTCAGATGACAGCGCTTCCCACTCACACGTACTGGGAGAGAATACAAACGCAGCATTGGAACATCGAACATTATTATGGTAATGCCATGCAACGGGTCTGCAGTGAAAAGTGATGCATGGTGTGGTTATAAGACAACGTCCCCTTGGAAAGCCCTGCTTCCAGATTTTGCAGCTGAGATCCTTGTTTTTCCCCTTCCCTGAACACTGACATTTGTAAAGCGGTTTCAAAACTTATTAAATAGCTTTTTCAAACAACAGAGAACACTCGGAACCTCTGGTGGTTACAAAATTGCCACACTCCTATTTATGAGGCTTCATAGGTTTGGATCACTCATGGTCATTAATACAGAAAAGCATGGAACAAGGCTCTAATCTTCCTCAACAAGTACAGTTGTTGCTAACAAGAAAGGGAAAAAAAAAAGAAGATTCTTCACTCAGGGGCATTCTTCCTTTACAGAAAACTAGCAATAACATGGTCCTGCCTGGGGCTCCACATGTAACTAAGGAATTATTTTTCTTCCCCCCCCCCATAAGTGATGCTGGAAAAGCAAGGTTGGATAAATGCTCAACATTAACCTTGTTGGCTACCGGTCTTTACGCCATGCTTGATCTAGAGGTGATTGTCTAGGGGAAACAAGGGTGGAATGAAAGGCATGTGAGCATCGCAGGGTCTTAAACATTGGATTTGTTTTCCTTTTTAAAGCTACACATTTGTCTTCTTTGAAGGGGAAGTGGGGGACTAGTGGTTGGAGAGAGAAGATGTGCATGGAGAATTCTGAGAGGGTCAATGCTCCCTCCTACAAAAGCAGCACCATTGGACATGGGAGGAATGGGAACTTTGCGAATACCTTTGCCTAGATCTATAATCAGCCCTTCCTCCCAGTGCCTTATTTTATTTAATTTATTTAAAGAATTTATATGCCGCCTTTCTCCCAGCGAGGGCACTTGTAACTTGCACTGGACAGAGGGGAGGGGGAGGGACAGACGGAGGGAGGACGGTAGAAATAGGAAAGGTGCTCACAGCCCCCTTCTCATTGTGGTGCCTATGAATTTGTCTTTATGCATCTGTAGGTGGGAGAGGGGGGGTCTCTTATCAGAATCCTCTATGCACAGACACTGTGCCCAGGATATGAATGGGTTGTATTTTATATGGGACTTATCTAAACCAGGGATTCTCAACTACTTTCTGGCTAAGAACCACCTTTGGCATCACTCTCCTGCTGTGTACCACTGGAAGTGACTGGCGATTACATCATTACCAGTTACCCTTGGGTTTGGGAGGCCAGAAAATGCAGGTAGGAGGCTCTGGGTAGGTGGGAGGGCACTTCTCAGCCAAAGGAAGGAGCCTCTCAGGAGTGAGAACGTGGCACCGAAAGTGCTGCGTCGGAGCAGGCAGTCTGAGTACCACCAGCAGTTGGCCAAACTACCACTGGTGGTATGAGTACCACTGGTTGTGAACCCCTGACCTAAACCATTTCATGTGCATTATCTTAAGAATAGGCCTGTAGGGTAGACTAATTACCATCCATAATGCAAGTATGAAGTTGAGAAGGTGTCCACCCACCTTACCTGACTGAGCAATCCTATCCCCCAACCAGTGGCGTCGCCAGGCGCCCCTGCTTCTGGTGCGGAAAACCCCGACGCCCCAAACTAATTAGCATAGTTAATTAGCATAATAAGTTTCGGGTTTTTTTTTGCTTTTTTCTGGTTTTTTAAAGGTTTTTAGGGGGGGTTAGCGGTAGCGGGGCTTCTAATCATTAGTGTATGCTTTGCGCCAACTTATCTTGTGTATAGGACCCTCCCGCGACGATCTGCAGGGGCGACGATCTCCTCCGGGGGCGCAGATCGCTCCTCTGCTCTGCTGCCCCTGGCGCGAACTCTGTAAAGCGCCCAGCAGCACTTTGCAGAGTTCATGCATGCGCAGACCGTCGACTGGAAACATCGTCGCTCTGCGCATGCGTGAAGTCTGTAAAGCACTGCTGGGCGCTTTACAGAGTTCGCGCCCGGAGCAGAGGAACGATCTGCGCCCGGAGCAGAGGAACGATCGTCGCCCTGGATCGTTTAGAGCAGGCGTGGGGAACCTCCGGCCCGTCCAATCCGCGCGGGACCGGACCGGAGGCTCCGGAGGCTCCGCCGCCGCCGCATTCGCGCGCTTCCTGGGTTTAAAAGCGGCCTTTGCACAGCGCCGCTGAAGCTGAGATTGCCCTGAGGGCATTCTCAGCTTCAGCAGCGCTGTGCGCATGTCCAGGAAGGTCGCTTTCAGGAGGAGGAGGAAAGCGGCCTTCCTGGACATGCGCACAGCGCCGCTGAAGCTGAGATTGCCCTCAGGGCAATCTCAGCTTCAGCGGCGCTGTGCAAAGGCCGCTTTTAAACCCAGGAAGCGCGCGAAAGCAGCGTCGGCGTCGGCCCCGTCCCAGAGCCGGGGTAAGGAGAGGGAGGGAGGGAGAATGAACGAACGAACGAGCGAGCGAGCGAGCGGTCGGTCGGTGGGAGGAAGGGAGGGAGGGAGGGAGAGCGGTGAGTGGGTCGATGGGTGGGAGGGAGGGGAGAGAGAGAGCGGTGGGTGGGAGGGAGGTGAGAGAGAGAAAGAGAGAGAGCGGTGGGAGGGAGGGAGGGGGGACAGAGAGAAAGAGACAGAGAGAGAGAGCGGTGGGTGGGTGGTAAATTTGCGGGGGGAATTTGCGAGGGGGGCAAAAAAATCGGCCGGTCTCATGGCCGGCCCGCAGCAAATTTTCCCTATGGGAAAATGGCCCCCCACTGCAAATAGGTTCCCCACCCCTGGTTTAGAGGGTCCTATAAACAAGATAAGTTGGCGCAAAGCATACATAAATGATTAGAAGCCCCGCTACCACTAAAACCCCCCTAAGAACCTTTAAAAAACCGGAAAAAAGCAAAAAAAACCCCGAAAACCTAAGGAGGCTCGTGCCCCCCCGGAGCCTTTCCGCCCGTACGCCCTGGGGCCCACCGCACCACCGCACCATATCAGGCGACGCTTCTGCCCCCAACAAGTTACAGTCATGCCAATGGAGGCTGCATTGAATGCTATGGTTGGGGGAGGGGTTGGGGGATAGGATCCGGGCACAAGTCACTGCCATTGACTCCAACCCTCCCTTCTCCAACATGCCCTGTTACTCCCTCTCCATGCCCATGGCCTGCCCCGACCGCCAAATTACTGACACTTGCAGAGTCTCCTGGAGCCGGTGCCATGTATGCTACACCTTTCGCCATTCGTGGTAGTGCAAGGCCTCAATAGGATTATTTGATAAATAATCCTCGAGGTAAAATTTGATTGAGGGTCTTTTCAGCTCATCACACATATTCTTAACTTCCATGTTAATTTGAGACCACATACTATACATAATGGATATACATCTTCTGTTCAGACTATATCTGCACAACAAAATGGTTCAGAAACATGACAACTGTATCACCATTTCTTTTTAAGGACTAAAACCCTGGAAAGCAGAGTTTCCATGAATGAGGAGAGAGTTGCATATGCATAGGCTTTAAGAAGTCCTTCAAATAAATATATGGAGTTTGGGAGAGGTACTGTTATCTAGACCTCTCACTTTTGAGACCAAGCTGGCTCTATTTTGAAGATTGGGCAGAGGGGTCTGGCTCAGTCAGTAGAGCCGCCACCTTGCAAGTCCGAAAATTGGCGAATGGCAAGTTCGAGACACGCCGCCAACAAAAAGCTGTGATGCCTCCGTGAGGAGAGATAAGAGCTCCCAGCTGCGTCGGTCGAGTGTGGGAGGCCGGCCAGCAGGAAAAGCCAGACTGCAAAAGGATACCACCTGGAATGTAGTTGTTCACAAAAGAGTGGACATTTATATATTGTAAAAAAAAAAAAAAAAAAAAACACCGTTAGGGGGTTAAGAAAGCCTGCCCATTTACACCGCCTTGGATTGGAGTCAGAGGAAAAATCCAATGACCAAGAAAGGTGGTATATAAATACTGTATATTATTATTGTTTATTATTATTATTATGTAAATAGAATGGTCAAAAGGCCACAGTTTGCACCAGAGACCTCTGCCTTATGACCCAATCCTATGGGCACATTATGTCAGTGAAACATGCATAATTGCGCTATACAGCAGTAGCAAATGCGACTATGCCAGTGAGTACATCCTGGCCACCGCCGCAAGTAGTGAGCAGCTGGGACCATGCTCTGATGCAGGTAAGGCTGTGCGGGGTGGAATGGGGTGGGAGCTGGAATGGGGTGAGGGTTAGGCAGAATGGGGAGATGGGGTGAGGAGGAGTGTAGATTAGGCCCGAGGGGGGGGCGGGTCCCAGGCCTGATCCGCCTTCCCGGGTCAATGCTATAGAGCTGGAGCAGGTCCGACTTGACCTATGATGGTTGCTGAAGAGCCTTCCTGGCCAAATGTAATCAGGCAAATTGCTTCCGTAGCTAATTCAATCAATAGAGCCTGGAAGCCTTTGGAAACCTTGTTACTGTGCCTTCCCTGCCCAGTGCCATACGTTAATGTGCCAGCCTCCTCCACCATTCACTCCTGATTGCTTTATCCTGTGCCTTGCTGATCTTTTGTTCTAGCAGGAATAAGCAAGCAGCAAGGCTATCCACTGTTGGTGCCTGAGTAGCTGTGCCTGGCCACCTCATGCGATGTCCCCCAAACCTCCCCTTTGCTCTCCCATCTTTTACCTTCTCCAACCTATCCAGATTTGCCTTCTCAAGTGCCCTATCATGATCTGCCACAGTACCATTACAAAGGCAAAGGCAAGCTGCTGACATTCTTGCCCTTGAATATGATGTAGGGGGATGTGCAAAAAATGTGAAACTCTATTGCCATGTTGAGGGGTCCAAGGCAAATGACAACTGCCTGGCAAAGAAACTCCGGTGCCCATGACCAATGCTACAATCACAAAAATACCAATTTAGCTGATATATGACTAGAATCAACCTTCCTCTAAGATTGTTTTCAATAAATATGAAGGAATTTATGTTCCCTGCAGTGAACAAGGCTGCTGCACAAGCTTCCCCCCCCCTCTCTCCAACAGTTATCATTCCTGCGACAAATAATCTTTCAGTGCTACTAGCTCAATTGCACCAAGTGCACAGAGTCCACTGCAAGGATGGGTGCAGTGATAGGACAGGAGAAGGATAAGCCCAGTGGAGCAGTCTCTCTTGAGATGAATTTTGACATTTCAATGTACAAAATGGCCCTGCTAAGTATGCTTGCTCTATTCTGGGGTCAGAGCAGATGAGAGGATGGATCAAACACTTTATTGATTGATAGTCACCTTAATTAAGCAATACATGACCACTTGAGCATATATTATGGTCTATGTAGGCCATGTCCAAAGTCTTCATTATTCCCTATTTTTTTTTGCCCTGGCAAATTTTCCTAACTGAATTTGCCTTCAGAATTTCCTTCTGAAAGTTTCTGAATATGTAGGCTATGTGTGTCAAATTAAGAAGGCTCAAGAAAAACCTGTTCAAATTGAGTTGCTGTGACTGCAGGACTACCAGATCCTTTAACCCACATTTGTTAGAGCCTGTCTTCAAGGTGCTTTACATTCAAGATTAGGAAATACCAGCAGGTCTCCATGGTACACTCCCTCCTTTGTCTCATTTCCAGAGAAAGAGCATTGGCTGCATAAAGCCTTGCATTGGGCCCCACCATGGCACTCCCTCCTTGCCTCCTAAAGGAACATTGAGTGCTACCATGGCCAACAATAATGGGGGGGTCAACCTGGCCAGGTGGGACATCTGACAGGGTGGGGGCCATTGCCCACCCTAGCCAACTCTTGACAGTATCCCGTTATAGAGCATTCTGATATGCAGAAGGTAACCAAACTTTGGGTGCATGAAGGTGGCCATTTACTGTACAAATGAATCTTTACAAAATGATTGTAGTTGAGATCACTGCTCATGAGTGTCATTTAACAGCCTTAGGAGATACCTCTCTGATGCTTGGTTATTTCCTGAACCATGGCTATGACAGTGGCAAGCTAAAGAGGCTGCAAATTAAGTTATACCAGGCCAACAAGAGCTTTGTTAGAATCCAGGTTTAGCTTAAGCGGGAGGCAATTGAAAATGCGTTTTTCAGTAACTAGGTGCAAAGTGAAGCTGAGCCCAAATCCAAATAATTAAGGGCAAAGTGAAGCTAAGCCCAAATTCATGTGGAGGGCGGGGGCAGAATAGGGTTTCAATATAGTGGAACAAAACCTGAATGTCATCTCTATGTACTGCCTTAAACTCAAACTGGAACTGAATTCCTAACCCCTTTCCTGTACCCCCTCCCACCACAGTAACTAGTTTAATATAAATTATTTAAGACCAAGAAATGTGGAAGGTTCATATGGGCCTGTCTCTCCTTCAACCCTAGAGACGATTCATAGGTTAATTTACTGAAAGCTTTCTCTAACATCAGGATTTCCCTCAACAGTTGTAGATGAAAAAAGCATGGAGATAACTATTCCATGTGAAAATGAGAAGATACATGAAAGTAACATGATGCTAAACTTCTCTCTCTCTCTCTCTCTCTCTCTCTCTCTCTCTCTCTCTCTCTCTCTCTCTCTCTCTCTCTCTCTCTCTCATCCATACTGATTGGAAGCAGCTTTCCAGGGTTAGAGGCAAGAGCCCTACCCAGACCTATCTTGAGATGCCCAGGCTTGAACCTGGGACTTTCTTCACATGCAGCATTCCACCTGGTGTACTGTTAGACCATGATCATCCTAGCTCATCCCAGCTGCAGAGACTGGAAGTGAATATTTCTTAAGGATAATACACAATACTCTTGCTCCTTTTGAATAACTGATACACTCCTTCCTCTGTCTTCCCCCTTCTGCCTGCACTTAACTCAGCATGGAAGACGTTTTGTGTCCTGAGGTTGAAATCCTATATGCAGATGTTGTTCAGTCGTTAAGTCGTGTCCGACCCTTCGTGATCCCATGAACCATATCCCGCCAGGCCTTCCTGTCCTCCACTATTTTCCTGAGTTCGCTCATTTTCATGTTCGTTGCATCGGTGATGCTGTCTAACCATCTCATCCTTGGCCTTCCCCTTCTCCTTTTGCCTTCAATTTTTCCCAGCATCAGAGTCTTCTCCAGAGAGTCCTCTCTTCGCATTAGGTGGCCAAAATATTTGAGATTCAGCCTTAGTATCTGTCCTTCCAGGGAACAGTCAGGGTTGATTTCATTTAGGATTGACTGATTTGATCTCCTAGCAGTCCAAGGGACTCTCAGGAGTCTTCTCCAGCACCACAGTTCAAAAGCATCTATTCTTCGGCGCTCAGTCTTCCTTATGGTCCAACTCTCGCAACCATACACTGCTACTGGGAACACCATCGCCCTGACTATGCGAACTTTTGTTGGCATGGTGATATCTCTGCTTTTTATTATGCTGTCTAAGTTTGCCATAGCTTTCCTTCCAAGGAGTAAGCGTCTTTTAATTTCATGGCTGCTATCTCCGTCTGCAGTGATCTTGGAGCCCAGAAAAGTAAAATCTGTTACTGCTTCCATTTCTGCCCCTTCTATTTGCCAGGAATTGATGGGCCCAGATGCCATGATCTTCGTTTTATTAATGTTGAGTTTCAAGCCAACTTTTGCACTCTCCTCTTTCACCCTCATCAAGAGGCTCTTTAGTTCTTCTTCACTTTCTGCCATTAGGGTGGTATCGTCTGCATATCTGAGGTTGTTGATATTTCTCCCGGCAATCTTGATTCCGGCTTGCGATTCATTCAGCCCTGCATTTCTCATAATGTACTCTGCATATAAGTTAAATAAGCAGGGTGACAATATACAGCCTTGCCATACTCCCTTCCCGATTTTGAACCAATTGTTCCATGGCCGGTTCGAACTGTTGCTTCTTGACCCGCATACAGGTTTCTCAGGAGACAGGTAAGGTGGTCTGGTACCCCCATCTCTTTAAGAATTTGCCACAGTTTGTTGTGATCCACACAATCAAAGGCTTTTGCGTAGTCAATAAAGCAGAAGTAGGTGTTTTTTTGGAACTCTCGTGCTTTCTCCATGATCCAGCGCATGTTGGCAATTTGATCTCTAGTTCCTCTGCCTCTTCGAAACCCAGCTTGTACGTCCGGTAGTTCTCGGTCCACGTACTGCTGAAGCCTAGCTTGTAGGATTTTGAGCATAACCTTGCTAGCATGTGAAATGAGTGCAATTGTGCGATAGTCTGAGCACTCTTTGGCACTGCCCTTCTTTGGAATTGGAACGTAAACTGACCTTTTCCAATCCTTTGGCCACTGCTGAGTTTTCCAAATTTGTTGGCATATTGAGTGCAGCACTTTCACAGCATCATCATTTAGGATTTTAAGTAGCTCAGCTGGGATATTATCATCTCCACTAGCTTTGTTGTTAGTGATGCTACCTAAGGCCCACTTGACTTCACTCTCTAGGATGTCCGGCTCTGGGTCAGTGACCACACCAGCGTGGTCATCAGGAACATTAAGATCTTTCTTGTATAGTTCTTCTGTGTATTTTTGCCATCTCTTCTTAATCTCTTCTGCTTCTGTTAGGTCTCTGCCTTTTTTGTCCTTTATCATGCCCATCTTTGCACAAAACGTTCCCTTGATATCTCCAATGTTCTTGAAGAGATCTCTAGTCCTCCCCATTCTGTTGTTTTCCTCGATTTCCTTGCATTGTTCATTTAAGAAGGCCTTCTTATCTCTCCTTGCTATTCTCTGGAACTCTGCATTCAGTTGTTTATATCTTTCCCTTTCACCTTTGCTTTTTGCATTCCTTCTTTCCACAGCTATTTGTAAAGCCTCATCTGACAGCCACTTTGCTTTCTTGCATTTCTTTTTCTTTGGGATGGTTTTCGTTGCTGCCTCCTGTACAATGTTACAAACTTCCGTCCATAGTTCTTCAGGCACTCTGTCTACCAGATCTAATGCCCGAAATCTATTCTTCACCTCCACTGTATACTCATAAGGGATATGGTTTAGGTCATATCTGACTGGTCTAGTGGTGTTCCCTGCATTCTTCAGTTTAAGCCTGAATTTTGCAATAAGAAGCTCATGATCTGAGCCACAGTCAGCTCCAGGTCTTGTTTTTACTGACTGTATAGAGCTTCTCCATCTTTGGCTGCAAAGCACATAATCTATCTGGTTTCGGTATTGACCATCTGGTGATGTCCATGTGTAGAGTCGCCTCTTGTGTTGTTGGAAAAGAGTGTTTGCTATGACCAGCGTGTTCTCTTGACAGAACTCCGTTAGCCTTTGCCCTGCTTCATTTTGCGCTCCAAGGCCAAACTTGCCTGTTGTTCCGTTTATTTCTTGATTTCCTACTTTAGCATTCCAGTCTCCTATGATGTAAAGGTATGCAGATACTTAATAATTAAACTATGCAATATTTCTACATGTTTTCAACTGTTGTTTTTGTAGTGCTCCCAATCGTATATGGTAAGTCCTATGGCATATAATTGCACATGTAGGAACTCTTTTCAGACCTTATCGAATGTATGGAAGTCGGGCACACATGCTCCCCCTTTCCTCTTCATATACCAATGAAGAGACCTTAATATCATGCAAATGGGCCATTCTTATGGCCATCGTATCCAGGGCCAGTCCGGAGCATGCAGTGCTGCTACAGCATCTTGGGCTGCATGCTATGCGCTGGCTGGTGACCAGGCAGTCCAGGAGAGGTACGTAAAGACATTTTTTTCTTATTTCCCCATGGGCATGTAAGGGCTGGTTTAAGCAGGTCTAACTTTATGCTAATTGAGCACACTTCAGAGGACAGTAGAAGATAGGAGGGCCTGGCGTGACGTGGTCCACGGGGTCGTGAAGAGTCGGACTCGACTGTGCGACTGAACAACAACAACAAACTTTGTGCTAGATAATAAATGGGCTTTAGTTGCAAGTGAATGGAACTTTAGTTCCAAACCTGTGTATATTTCTACAGAGATCTGTGGGCATTCTGAGATTTTCCTGTGGTCTTCATTGCTGGAATTGCGAGCATTCAGCCACTAGATCACTTTATTATATTTTTGAAGGCTTTTTTCTTTTTAAAAATTATTTGAGGAACTACAGAGTTTGGACCTGCAGCAGTGAATATGATACAAGCGTGTGTGTGTGTGTGTGTGTGTGTGTGTGTGTGTGTGTGTGTGTTCGTTCTGTTGCACCATGAAGGACAGTGTACATACAATGATCAGCAAACTGTAAAGCTTTTTCTGGAAGACACACTAGATTTCTCTGTTCAGGATGGCTTTGTTTTGTGTTTTCATAAGGGAATATCCAAAGTGCAGCTACCTAGCCACCCACTGCAAGAATAAAATGGTACAACCCAGGCAAAGCTTTCCCACTTACTTTGGCTGATTATATAAACACATCCTGGATTGCATTGAATTGCAGTAATTATGTGAAAGTAAGTTCAATTTGTAATCAATGGAACCTGCTTCCTTGTAACTGTGCTTAGTGATAATGTATGTATTCTTTCAATCCATTAAAACAAGCTAGATTAGAATGAGACACTTGATTATTCCTGTAGTGCAAAATGGCAGCTTGAAAGAATGGGTGTGTCGAGCCATTATTCATGCAGGCTTTTCCTACAATATGGAGTGAGAACATCTCTTCATCAAATGAAAAGAGAATGCCAGAGGCTCATAAGGTCACTATTTTAAAAGGACAATCTACTGGCATATATAAAGTCTTCCTTGTTGGCACAGGAACAACATGCAGGCTCCTGTGATATAGTGCGGAAATCTGCCTGTTTGTCTCAGTGTTATATTTATACAGTCACTGCTCAGCCCTAAAGCTGTTCTTTGAGCTCGTTTGAGATCTACTGCTGAAATAAATGTCACATGCTGTTGAAATATTATAAAAATAATTCTGTTTATTTACAAATATGACAACAAGCTGGTAACTTATACAGACTCTCCAAAGAATTGTCAGACTTTTTCTAGCGATGTGGTCCAATCAGAATGTTGCTTTTTTTTTCTAGCTTTGTAGCTGGATCTGGCTATTAAATGCTTGTTGGCATATTCATCTTGCATTGCATATTCCCAAGTTAGATGAGAAATAAATATTAGGATAATACTCTTCATTTAAAATCCAAAGGCACATTCTATCCCCTTTCTGTTTCTTCCTAACTGTCTGATCCTAAGGGGCTATTGTACACAATGGTTGGGCCTTTATTGCTAACGCATGGTGTGCACATGCATCAGCCTCATTACTTGCCCTCCCTGCCAAAACAGGCCACCAAATTCTTCCACTGTTGACAGGCCCTGGTGTAGATTGCTGTTGCTCCTAGCCAACTGGGACTTGCCATTTGACATTTTATTGGTTTTCCATATCCATCTTGATCCTATTTCACAGTGTGAGCAAAGTTTTCTTTGTCATATTTTCTTTCACCACTGCTGTCCTGATCTTTCTTCACCCTTAGTCACTGTCAGTGGTTGGCTGCAGGCAGCCAAGCGCACACAGGGAGCTGAAATGCTACTTTTGGCAGCACTGAGACACTTGTAGACAAGGTGTGGAGCAGGCCTGATGAGACGAAGGAGAGCAATAGTGCCAAGAGACAAACGTTTACAGCCCTGGAGATAACATCCAATTTGGTTATTCACGGATCCTGACAATCACTTTCACTACTGTGAGAATTTACTATCAGTATCTGTAACACTAAACAGCACATAGAACTGTTAACACGAATAGTCTCCTGAGGCATGTGAGGATATTTTATTTATTTATTTTATTTTTAAAAATTATATCCCGCCTTTTCCTATGCCGAAGGCAAATGCCCAGGGTGGCTTGCAACAGATTAAAATACATAATTTAAAATACATAAAATAAGTCTAAACAATCCATAACGATACATAAACAAATTTATAAAACAATAAAATCCACTGGGGGGGGGACAGTATGGAGCAGAGAAGTAGCAGGGCAGAGCATCTTGAGATACAGGAGGCAGACCACAACCCATCACCCAAACGCTAGACGAAACAAAAACGTTCTGAGCCCTCGCCAAAAAGTCATGAGGGAGGGGGTGGTTCTCAAATCCCCTGGCTGGGAGTTCCACAGTTGTGGTGCCACAGCAGAGAAGGCTCGCCCACATGTTGCCACTTCCCTAACTTGCGATAGAGGTGGCACCCACAGGAGAGCCCCCTCAGATGACCTAAGAGAGCGGGCTGGAATATATGGGAGAAGGCGGTCCCTCAGATATCCTGGGCCTGAACCGTGAAGGGCTTTAAAGGTCATTACCAGCACCTTGAATTGGGCCCAAAAACGAATGGGCAGCCAGTGCAGCCGCTGAAGCAGCGGTTCAACAGAGTCAAACCGCCTAGCTCCAGCGACCACCCAGGCCGCCACATTCTGCACTAATTGCAGCTTCTGAACCGTATTCAAGGGCTGCCCCACATAGAGCATGTTACAGTAGTCCAGTCTTGAAGTCACTAAGGCGTGGACCACCGTGGTCAGGTCTGATCGACTCAATTACGGCCGCAGCTGGCGCACCAGCCGAAGCTGGGCAAACGCAGCCCTGGCCACAGCCGCCACCTGGCTTTCCAGGGAGAGCTGTGAATCCAGAAGTACTCCCAAGCTGCGCACCTGTTCCTGCAGGGGGAGTGCAACCCCATTCAGAACGGGCAGATGACGCAGTGCCTGCATCGAAGCTTTCCTGACCAGTAGGACCTGGGAAGACCAGTAGGACCTCGGGGGAAGACGTCCCCGAGCCGGCTGCAAAAATTAAGGGGGCTCCCGGGCCAGTGGCCCATCGGGCACCCCCCAAATCACAGGAGCCCCCAAAGATTTGTAAGAGGGGGGTATAGGGGGAGGCGTCACTAGGGTGACGCGCGCGCCCCGCTATGGGGCGACGCGCGCCCTAGTGACGCCACTGTTCCTAGGCCTGGCCACTGTTACAGAGCCCATTCGAATGTGCTCCAGCAAAATAGCTGGTGCACATTCGAGTAGACCCATCAGGGTGTCTGGGGCTCTACTTGAGGGAAGGGGATGAATGTCCCCATCCCTTGAGGAGCGCTCCAGCCTCATCAGTGCTTGGTCCGCTCTAGATGGAATGCAGAACGGGCTCTACGGCTGTGCTGCAGTCTAGCTAGACAGGATTGAGCTGTTAACATACATTATCTTATTGGTATATAGTATTTCTAAAGAACTCCTAGTAGCAGTAGCGTAGATACGTGGGACAAAGCAGGTGCCAGGGGCGACAACTGTGCCGTTTCATTCATGGGAAGATCGGGTGGAGAGGGCGATTGGTTTGGCCCTCCCACCCTGCGTCCAAGGAGGGTTTTGCAGCAGCTGCTACTATGATGTCACTTCCGGTGGTGACGTCACGGGGACCACTTCACTACGCTGCTGCCTAGTAGCATACATGGACTTTATATTTAGAAGAAAAAAAGTGAGATAGGCTAGTATGAAAGGCATTGCCTTGCCCAAGACCTGCAAGCTTTATGGCTCAGCAAGGACACAGAGCCCCAGGTTCAACATATACATTGCATCATGTTGGTTCCCACAGCTAATACTGTAGTTAGGTTGAAGGATAGCAACATTCAGGACCAGCCCACCCATGTGGCCAGGTGAGGTGAGGAAGCAGGTGGGGGAGGCGGTGCATTGATAGGTGTGCACCGCATCCCATTCTTGCCTGCCACTTCCCTCAGTCCATTGCTCAACCAGCTGCTTTAGCATGCAGCTGCTTTAGCGTGCAGTCACCTTGGGCTGACTTGGCAGCATTAGAACACTTTCTCTACTGGTGGAAATCTGAGGAGGCCTATCAGCCCCAGCCACAGTTACACTCAGGGAAGGGGACAAGCATCCCCTTCCCCGAGTAGACTTTCTGCCGTGGGCTGCCTGCTGCAGGCTGCCCGCAGCGGAGATCAGGATCTGGCGGGTGGCTGAGGGCAGAGACACCTATGAAATTATTTATTTATTTATTTATTTATCACATTTTTATACCGCCCTTCCTCCAAGGAGCTCAGAGTGGTGTACATATTTCCTCCCCTCCTTTTTGTCCTCACAACAACCCTGTGAGGTAGGTGGGGCTGAGAGATAGTGACTGGCCCAAAGTCACCCAGGAAGCTTCGTGGCTGAGCGGGGATTTGAACCTGGATCCTCCAGGTCTAACTCTCAAACCACTACACCATCCTGGCTATTAAAACCATACCGTCACCACCGGAAAACCAGTACAAAATTACCAATATCATTTGATTCTACTGTATATGTACAGCCTTTGAAGCTTGACATGCTCGGTGCCAATGTTGCAATATAATCCAAATAGTTCAATCTGCAATCTTGCTGTAGTTTGGGTATAGTTCCAAATGGTTGTTGAATCCCATAACTGACCACTGCATGACTATTTCAGTTAGAAAATTCAATAGCATTGGTCCCATGTTTGATTCTTGTCTTGACTCCCTTGTACACCGATTTTTCAACTACTTTAATATCATGGTTCTTGAAGCAGTAGCTCCAGAATACCTTATTCTATTAATGAAATGCAGTTCCTCGGTATACAGTCTGCTGCTCTCCAGGCTATTAACTTTCAGAAAGTCTCCACAGCTAATCACTATGCAAACATGGCAACTGGAAAAGCCCTGATACTTCAGAGGGAGAGTTCTGAGAATTATTATTCGAGATCCTAGACGTGATGTTCAATAGAGTTATTCAGAAGGTCATCTTCTTTTGTAGAATGTTCAATACTGTGAAGAACCAATCCGCACAACTAAATAAAATGTTCATGTTCAGAAAACGTGTTGAGTGGATCTGTACAAACGTAAAGGCAAAGCTGTCAGGAGATCATATCATGGTCAAGTTTTACCAAGCCTCCACATATATCATATCTCCTCGTCATGTGCGGCTGTGGAAGCTGGTTTTAGTGATAGTGCTATAAACGTGGCTTGAATTGTGAACTGCTCACGTGGTGAAGCAATCACCTAGGCACTTCATTACAACCAATCTTGGGGCAAATTACTCCACCTGTATTCTAATCTAAATGCATCCATTTGCCTGTGTGAATGACTCCTTTGATACATCAGTAAGAACATTCATTGCAATCAAAGACAGAGACCTACAAGGAGAATGTGTCATTACACAGACATGAAAAATACAGAAAGGAGGGGAAATGCAAGCAAAAAAGCATGCTGTCAAAAAAGAAAGCTGACAATACATGTATCTCTTGATGCCCCAAGTGAGTAAGTCAATGGGTAACATGCTGGCATGTTTAGTGCATGGGGGCAAACCGATGGCTAGTGAGAGGTAAGTAAAAATCATTTTTACTTATAAGAACATAAGAAGAGCCTTGCTGGATCAGGCCAAAGGCCCATCTAGTCCAGCTTCCTGTATCTCACAGTGGCCCCACCAGATGCCGCTGAGAGCACACAGCCAACAAGATAACCTGTTTCCTGTTGTCACTCCCTTGCACCTGGCACAGGGAAAACCCACTTCTACTTACCTCCTGGTAGGCTGCCTAATGGATCTCCTTGGATCTACACCAGTTATTTTGCTGGCATACATATGAGGAGACGAAGAGGGCAGGACAGGTTGAAAAATCAGGGACAGGATCCAGCATGTGCCTTTGCTGCTGAGATCCACCACCTTCGGCCTGCTCTCCATCACCTGACTTCCTCCTCCTCCCCACCCTGAACCTCCCCTAAACAGCCCCCTCTGCCACCTGACCTTACCTGGGCCAGTGTCTGGCTGATTCTGGTTCATGTGCAGAGCTACTAGCCATTTCCGCCAGCAGATCTGTCACATGTGACGGCAGCACAACGTTTGCGCCATCACAGGGCCATTGATGACAGTGGATAGATAGATCTGCTGACATCAATGGCCCATAGGATTGGGCCGTGAGAGCAAGAAGTGAAACCATCAACCTGAAGACTAGGATGACTAGCATCACACATTGTTCCAGAAGTAACTAGGATGAAAATAAAGCATAATAGGACTTAAAAAAGAAAACATCGTATGCCAGCATCAAGTACATTCTGTACTAATAAATATATAAAAGATTCAGTAACACAATTACACTCAAATGTGCCCAAACAAAGCCCAAAGCCTCTTTATAGGCAACAAGATTTTCTCTTTTAAGAGGATTTCAGCTCACTAATTGAATATCTCTGGCCTCATTTAGATCAACATTTTAACTCTGTCTTGCTAAGGAGCTTTAAGTGCTTTGTCTGGGTTACTCTCTTCTGGCTAATTTATAACTAAACAGCACAATGTCCACTGATAATTGGTACTGCTTTAAAGGGAGAATGGAGATGGTGTGTCATAAATATCCCCTTTCTAGAAAGGGAAACCACGAGATAGAAGTAAAGTAGGAGGCTGCTAGGCTTCCTTTCTTTTGCAGTTATTCAGAGGCATCCCAAATATTATTTGGTTCCCAAATAATGGTGTTTGAAGTAAAATACCTAATATATGACATTGACTAATATGCTCAGAGTGCCTCTGGTTTTAATTTCTTCCCCTATGGCTCTATAAATGAATCTCTTGGCTCAGGAATTACATGGATTTTCCATTCTCTGTGGAAAGAACAAGGAAAAATATACACTCACATATCAATAGATTATTCTTTTTATTTATCCAAGGATTTATATCCCATCTTTTAGCCTCCAAAGGGGATCCCTTAGTATGTCCTGTATGGACGAGTATCCACTTGTCCAGCGGAGAATGAAATCTGCTCTGGCGGACACAACTCCGCTAATGGCCAGGGAGAGTGGTGCCGGCCTCTGCACTGGTGCTGCCTCCTTGTTGGGTAACGCAAACATGTCATAAGGCATGTTTCCAACACCCTAGCCCAGCGGAGCATTGCTCCGCTGGCTGCTCTATATTCTAGATAAGATTAAGCTGCCTGTTATCAGCTCACACCCATCATTGCATTCAGACACAAGGTCAGAATCTCAAGTGCCTCTGCAGGAGATGATCTCAAAATGGAATTGAAATCAGAATGGTTTTAAGCAATTTGTAAGGCCAGGCCGGGCCTGGAGAAGACTTTGGATATCGGCAGATCTTGCCGCCGATATCCCCGCCCTCTCCTTGCCCAGAGTGGCCAATGGCCGCCCTCCCTCACCGCCCTGTTCACACTCCCCCTGCCCCGGACCGTGCAGGACTTACCTTTCCTGGCAGGTGCGAGGGCGGTCTGCCAGGGGAGAGAGGGCCACTGGGCTCTACGCCAGTGGCCCTTACTCTCTGGTTGCCATAAACAACACTGGATTGTGCCGATGGTCATGAAACTATTAAGTAGCTCTTTCCTGTTAAGTAGGTCTGGGTAGGACTGTGTCTTTCATTTGCTTGGATTTAGAAACAGAATTCAACATTACTCTAGCTGAGTGCTTTTCAACAAGTTGTATCAATAGTGATACTTCACAGTATGGCAGGTGGTACTCCCCCCCCCCCACCATGGTGACCATGGCACTGTCCCACCTGGCCTGACTCTGTTGGAAGTGAAGATGGCTGGGGCAGTGATGTACCAGTGGGCAAGGTATGTCTATATAGCTGCTTGGTCCTTCAAAGAAGAACAGTTTGGAGAAGGAAGGTGCAGAGCAAAGTCCCATCTGTGGGGCAAGATGCTCACTCTTGTGCACAACTGTGGCACCTGCAAGACTGGTACCCCCAAAAGACGGTACTTGCAAAACAAACAAAAGTCCTGCTCTATATAAGATTGCTATTGTGGCTTTCTGTGGAATTTGAACTGGGTATACCGTACTTGTGATCAGACCATTATTTCTCAGTTTGCCTGTCATTAAGCACACTGTAATGATATTTACCTGCCATCTATGCCATGAGGATTTGAAAAGTTATGTCTGTAATCTGATTGAGTTTTAGAGAGGAAATAATGTATATATGAGGAAATAAAGCGATAACTTCTTGTCATGAGAGATGAAATTGTTTTCACTATCCAACAAGAAATATATGTGTTTGGCTCTCTAAAGATGAAATACCTGCAGTACTCCTTTTGTTTTACCATTCGGATTTGCAAGAAGTTATGAAAATTTTAAAGGCCAATACATTCTTTACTTCAGCATTTGGCTGTAGACCAAGAGATCTGTGTCTGCCATTTCTTCGTGTGGCTAACAGTGCAATCCTGTCTGGGACAGGACTGGTGGAACTATAGTTTTGCTAGTGCCGGGTGTTCCAAACATGCTATAAGGCACATTTTTGACACCCGAAGAGTAAGCGATGCTGGCAAGGCCGGCGCCACTCACTCACTCTCTGCGGTACTGAGGCTGCTGATCGCGTACACAGGTAAGGCCTGTGAGGGGAGGGCAGAATGGGAGGGGATGATTGTTCTTCTAGTCTGACATGTGAAATGAACAGTGGCGTACCGAGCCCTCCCGGCGCCTGGGGAGGCGGGGGTTGGAGCACCCCCGTCGCACCTTCAAGCCCGGCTGCTGCGCCCCCCAGAAGCAGCGCGCCCACTCGGCGTGTCACTGGCTTCCGGAGGCTCTGCTCCGAGGCCGGGACAAGCTCTCCTCAGAGCGACTGCCCAGTTCGGCGGTCGAGGGCTTTCTGAGAAGGCCCAATGCGTCGACGCGGCTTTTATTTGTTTTTTCGCACATGCGCAGAACCTTTCTGAGGGCAAACGGCCCTTGCTGGGTTTCTAATAGTGTTTGTAGCTCATGTAGCTCACGAAGATTTGCAAGTCCTGCATTCTGGATTATATCAGAATCTGGAAAATAAAACTTGAAGTCACTACATTATTTCTCTTGCTCTGCAGTAATACCTGAACCTTCTTTATTACAGGGACTGATTCGCTATAAATCAGGAATTTAACTCAGAGCATACCAATCTCACCTCCAACTCATGCTTATTTACCCTTCCTCAGCCAGTATGCACTCAGCAGGGTAAATCTAAAAAAATAACAACAATCGTAAATAGTTATGCTGAGCCTATAAGGTATTCCAAATACGTAGCCTGAACACGTAGAAGGGGAGCCAGAAACGTCATCAAGGGGGGGCAGGGCCCCAGGGCGGGGGCGCAGAGGCTGGGCGGGGGGCGCAGGCCCCTTAACTTTCATTTTTACTAACCTTTTTTCCGGGTTTTTTCTCTTTTTTTTCTTTTTCGCAGGCAGCTGCCGCCTCCCTGCTGCTTCCCAGGGCGGCAGCTGCCTCGCGCGCTCCCCCAGGGTGTGTGTGTGCTTTTGGGGCACTTTTTGGGGCGCAGGCAGCTTCTTCCGGGCGCTCACAGCATGTTCTCATCCCTGGCAGGAAGTTCCGGCAGCGCCATCTTGGATGGGTGGGACTCTCTAGGACTCTCCTCTCTATGGTCCTAGAGAGTCCCTCCCATTCAAGATGGCGCCGCCGGAACTTCCTGCCAGGGACGAGAACATGCCAGGAACATGCTGCAAGTTCCGGAACGAGAACCCGAAGAAGCTGCCTGCACCCCACAGAGACAAGATAAGTGCCCCAAAAGCACACACATGCCCCTGCGCCCCTCCTAGAATGCCCTTAGCCCCCGTAAAAGTTTAAAAAAAAACAGAACACCCGGAAGAACCTTTGATCTTTGATCAAAGATCAAAGATTCTTTGATCACAGATCAAAGGTTTGATGATTGGATTATACATCAAAGGGGGGTGGCGGAAGGACTGAGCCCCCACCTGAAAATGGGCTGGGTTCATCTCTGAGGGGAGCAGGATCACATCACTGACCTTAGCACATGGAATATGATGTTGTCCAATGAGCTTAGGGAGTTTGTGGGCAGACAATGGCATGATCCTCTTCGCCTTTATGAGTTCAGGCTGCATATTGGAAGAACATGTGAAAAGTGCTCTTTCCCTGTGAAGGAAAGATGCCTTCTATGAGTTGAAAAATGGCTATGGAATCTTTTTTGTTTTGTTGTGTCTAGAGAACTTTGACTACTCATTTGGGCTCCACACAGACGTTGCTAACAATGCTCACGAAAGAGGGTTATATGCAGCTTCCTGGCAGGGCTCTGAAATACGGGACTGCAGCAGGATTCTTCTAGTGCACAGGAAGAGAAGGAGTGGGAAGTCTGGAGACTAGGCTGTCATTATGAGCACAATGCACAGTTAATTCGGACTGCCTGAATCAGAGACATGTTTGTTCCTTGTGAGTGAAAAAAGCTTTCATAAAGCAACAAAGAGTCTTGTGGCAGATAACAATTTTATTGTGGCATAAATTGGACATTAGAGAACAAAATCAAGGTGAACAGGATGCGGGAACTAAAGAATAGGGTAACACAGCCTGACTATTAGACCGCCAAACATTTGCAATACAGAAACAAATTGGAGATAACAGACTTCTTTGAACCGCTCATAATCCTCATTTCAAGTCTTAGTTAAACCCATTAGCGGAAACAACTCCTTAGTCTTTTCCTTTGGAGCATTATTCTTGAGTATTTTGCATCGTCCAGCCTTCTGGCTAGTTCATTCACTTGCTCACCTCCACTTTCCTTTTAACAATTTTTCCCACCTACGTCTCTCCTCTTTGATTGGACTTTTCTAACAAGCTCACCAGTTCTCTCTAGAACTATTGCTCTTGCTAATTAGGTTGATTCATCAGGTACTGTTCATTAGGGATTTACAGAAAAACAGAAAACAAGTGGGAAGAAGAAAGAGAAAAAACAACAAACTCTATGATGAATTTCTCCGGGTAATTTGGTCACACAAGCATGTCCCCCTTTCAAATATTCTATACAAGTGGGTGGCAGATAAAATGTGTAAAATACTAATTCAGGGAGACCTAAGATCCAAATGGACAGGTCTATATATTAGATGGGAGGCCAGCGGGTGGCGCAGTGGGTTAAACTGCTGAACCATAAGCTGTCGATCGAAAGGTCGGCAGTTCGAATCCGCGACGGGGTGAGCTCTCGTTGCTTGGCCAGCTCCTGCCAACCTAGCAGTTCCAAAGCATGTTAATGCGAGTAGATAAATAGGTACCGCTTGCGGGAAGGTAAACAGCGCTCCCTGTTCCAGCCGCATGCTACGCGCTGCGGCAAGGAGAGTCATGCCGGCCACATGACCACGGAGGCATCTTCGGACAACGCTGGCTCTTCGGCTGTGAAATGGGGATGAGCACCACACCCTAGAGTCGGACACGACTGGACTTAAATGTCAGGGGACACCTTTACCTTATATATTAGATAGGCATATGGCCCTCTTTGCGTCTAGCCCCTAGAAGCTTAGCATTGTCTGTAAGGCACGGATTGCTTCATGGGTTCTCCATCAGCCGATTTAAACATCAATATTGTACCAAGAATGAACATATTTAAAGAACACCAGTAAGGTGAGATTCACTCATTTAAATGCCATAATAATGTAGCTAGGAAGCAGTTGAAAGTCAGCAAAGGCCTGCACAGTGGGAGGTTTGTACTAGCGAACTGCAATTCACACCTGTTAATTACTGCAAACAGATTTGCAGACTGCATTTGTCATGACATTTATCCATTGTTTATAGGCAATCATCATCACATAAGAATGTTCACTTGTGATCTAAGACCATCACAAGATTTTGAGCAAATGAGTTCCCTTGTACAAGTCAATAAAGTCAGAATGACATTTATCAGAAAGCCCATTAAAAATCCTGGCCTCTACTCCTTCCCCAACACATCTCCTCCTCAGTTAAGTCAGAGTTTGCTCACAGAAGAACTACAAGATCAGACTCTAAATCCATAGTATAATAAGGGAATGGAGAGCAAGTCATTTGAATTTGCCCGATGATGAATATTCTATACCAGCACAAGCAGGGCTGCACTGTTTCATTGCAAACAATTACTTGGGATGAAAACAAGGCAAGAAAATCCAGCATTGCTGCTGCTGTTGGTTGTCCGCCAACTTGAACTTCACCAAATGCCTTTGCATGCAGATAAGAGAAGTGTTGCCTTAAGAAGATCTCTGAGTTGTTCTGACAGAAATAAAAACCAGAAAAGAATCACTCTTCTCTGCTATGAATATTCGCACAGCAAAACACTCCCGTAAAATTTCATGACACATTTTAATTGTGCGGGGTTATCACCAAGTCTCTGAACCACAAACTCAAATTTCCACCTGAAACAGGAAAATACTTACGAAAGAAAACACAATGTATACAGGAGCATTTTAGAAACAAATCCTTGCGTTGCTCACTTCTCGACAACCTCTGGGTTCTTCCAATACCGAACATTTAGAGCACAATAACCTAAGTCAGGGGTTCTCAACCTGTGGTACGAGTACCACTAGGGGTACGCGGACCTTTTGCTTGGGGGTACGCCAAGCATTGCCCCTTATCTTAATTAGCAGGAGGTACTTCAGAAAATTGGACCGTGATAGGGGGTACCTGGGCCTCCAAAGGTTGAGAACCCCTGACCTAAGTGGTTCCATTTGAATGTTTTAAGTATCAGTTGCATATAAACAATGGTGTCCCCCACTTAACGATGGGGATACGTTCTGAAATCCCCGTCGTGAAGTGAAACCTTTGTTAAGCAGATGTTGGTGTGCTTAGAAGATTAGCGCTGTGCTTAAAGCCCCAGTGCTAAACATCCAAGCTCTTATCTTGTCCATTAGCTGTTTGGCGTTAGATAAGGGCTTTGATTACCGGGGGGGGGGCTATCCACTGATCCACTATCCGCAGATTCAGTTATCCATGGATAGCGGAAGTCCCCCCGCAGCCCCCCAGGCACCTACTTTTAGCGTTGGAAGCTTTGTTTCTTCTTCAAAGGTAACGCAGAATGATAATCGCGTTCGTTTTGAAGAAACTAAGCTTCCAACGCTAAAAGTAAATGCCTGGGGGGGGTCGCAGGGGCAGGGGTGTGTGCGACCCCTCATGGGCGCACGTGACCCCACCACCCCCTGACCCCCCCCTGGCACTTACTTTTAGCATTGGAAGCTTCCTTTTTCTTCCAAAGGTATGCGATGACCAGGCCTCATGCAATTCCCTTGCAGGCCCGTCCATGGAGTCTAGGTGCCTAGAGAGGCTGCAGAGACTCTCTAGGCACGTATTCTCCGTGGACGGGCCTGCAAGGAAGCTGCATGAGGCCTGGTCATCACATACCTTTGGAAGAAAAAGGAAGCTTTCAGCGCTAAAAGTAAGTGCCTGGGGGTGTGCGGGGGGCAGGGCCCCCTCAGAAAACCGCAGAAGGGGGCGTTCGCCTCTTTCTGCGGTTTCAAGTATCTACGGGGGGCCCTGGAACATATCCCTGCAGATACAGCAGCCCCCCTATATATATAAAGTCTTTTGCTTGCTGCCAGCTTGAACAGCGTTTCTCAACCCCTTCGACATGGTGTACCATCTCTGGGTTCACTTGCGTGCTGAGTACCACCGGAAGTACATGGTGATGACATCATCATCACTCACTTCCTAGTTTTCTGCCACATTGAAGCTCAGAAAACAATGGTAAGGGGGCAAGGGCGGGCAGTAGAGCCTTTTCCACATGGAAAACGGTGAGCTCCAGCTCTACCAGCTCTGCAGAACTTGTGCCACCATTTTCAGGGCTCTGTTGCAACGCAGCCGCCATGGTGACCATCATATTGATGGCTAGGACCCGGCGTGCCACCAAATGGCACCCTATGTACCCAGAGGCATAACCAGGCCTCCCGGCGCCCGGAGGAAAGGGGCGGAGCCTAGGTGACGTGACGTGCCCAGCGCGTCACCAATCCCGCCCCCCGCCGGTTTCCTACCTATTTTGGAGCTGTACGGGCTCCAGGGAGGGCGGGAGGGCCAGAAAAAGGACGAGCAACGTGCCAGAGACGAGCAACACGCCAGGACGGGACCGGTAGGTCCACCTGCACCTGGAACAGCTACTCCACTCTCCCAACACCGCGCCCCAAGGTCCGCCTGCGCCTGGAGCAGCTGCTCCACGCGCTCCACTCTCATCCCACTTCTGCATGTACCACTAGTGGTACATGTACCACTGGGTGAGGACACCTGAGCTAGATCCTTTCAGCCTCTAAAGGTGGAACTACATGTTCTGCACAATTAGTGTTACAGGATCCTAGCAGGAGATTTGAAGGGCAGAAGTCATGGACAGAAGAGGATCTTAATCCTTCCTATGCCTCTTTATCAACATTAACGTAATGCAATAAACTTGCTTAACTCTCCACTTGTCCCTGCTCAGTGTGGGCTCCTACTTTGGAGGAGAGACGGCTCAATGCTGCTGTTATAAATTCCTCTTTTGAGCATACTCACTCTGGCTCCAAGCTACAGATTGCTACAGATCACAGCTTATCACAGTCATCCCCAGCAAGGAGTCAAGGAAATTCTGAGTTGAATTCCCTCCACCCTCTAAGTCGTTCAGCTTTTGAGGTTGATTGTGCATTCATTGTTCATGGAGGTTCCAACTAGCATTCTACATTAACAATATGTGAAAGAGCAACAGAAGACCCTTAGGGTATCTCTGTGTGCCACTAGATGAAGCTAAACTTGCCTCTGTGATCCTGGTTAAACTATCCTGCCTGTTTCCTACACTTTTTGCATATATATGTGAGAATTTCTTTTTACTGATTCCATGTAATCTAGAGGAGCCCAATCCTATCCTTCCCCTGCCCCCCACTGGTGCAGCTGCACCAAAAGGAGTATGCCGTATCCTGTGTGTGTGTGTGTGTGTGTGTGTGTGTGTGTGTGTGTGTGTGTGTGTGTGTGTGTGTGTGTGTGGACTGGGAGACTTTGGAGGGGAAAAGGGAATTATTATAAAGGGAAGCTGCTGCCGGAGGGGATAGGATCCAGTGCACTCCATCAGTGCTGGATCCACCCCTTCCTGCAACCTCCCCACCCAGCTTTGCCCCTCCCCACCCCTGCTGCTGCCTTACCTTCTTTGGCGGGAGTGGTGTGGTCTGGTGACGTCCAGGGAGCACTCTTGCGGCAGTGCTCTCAAAATGGCTATTTTACAACGGAAGTGTCTTCTGCTGTCATAACGCCCTGCCCCTGACAACCCGACCCAGAATAGGATTGGGCTGTAAAACCCTTCATTTTTTCTAAGGTCCCACTGTTTAGTTGTGAAGGTCATCCAAGGTCAAGTCATGTTCTGACATAGTTCTCCAGACCTCGCAGAAAACGTACATGTTGGTAACCTCTAAATTCACTCTGGTTCCCAAAACACCGCTGAACTCATTTTGTCCTTAGTTATACTTGCAGTTAAACAGTGTTCTACTCTGGTTCAGTCATAGTTCATTCCTTACACCATTTTCAGCAATGGATATTGTTCCTTGGTTAGACAAGCTTTAAGTAGATTTTGCTGTACCAACATCATATTGATAAATTAAGATTGAAATATTTGTGTCTTTTACATGGGGCAACGTATCAGAACAGCCCAGCAGAATATCAAATAATGTGTCCTGCCTCTGGCACAGATGCTTGAGAGGAATGTGAAATCCCCAAACACCACACTGTACAATTCCACAGCAAGGGGCAGGATAGGGAAACATATTCCTGATCTAAATTGATGACCAATTTTCACCACGTATTATGAAGACAGATGACTTGTCATTTTATCCGAGATACTGTCACATCATTGCAGATGCAATTCCTTCTCATTTAAATGTCAAATTCAAATTTCACATCTTCATTTTCTACCTTGCACTAATTTCTATCTGTCTGGGAAAATCTATTTCATTTGACTTATACCTATGAAATCATGATACCAGTCTCTGCTTAGTAACTTTATCTATACACTCTGAACACTGTGGAAGAAAACAAGTTAGCAAGTAAAATCACTATTAACAGAAATCGACTCTTACACTGCCCTTTCCCCAATGTCCTGTGAGTATAAGAAACCTTTGCTACATCACTTTGCAGTGTGCTAATTACTAAGAGCTACTGTGGTGTGATACATCAATCTTCAACTAGTGGGTGTCAGGAGAAGATTGTGTCCTAGCCTAAGGTGGGTCACCCTATTGGCAACACCACCGTGTTCTTTTTTGATCTTGGGATTTTGTTAGGTGTGGAAAACACACACACACACGAGAGGAAGTGAAGTGAAGAAAGAGCGAAGAGTAACACAGTAGAGCAAATAGTAATAGTCACCTTGCAAGATTGTTGTAAGGATTGTTTCAAGCTAATACATGTGAAGCCCTTTGCATTCTCAAGAAGTCTTATTCAAATGATGATTACAACAATATTGAAATGAATGGAGCCTAAATATTGAATTTGGACACAGAAAGCCTGGATTCAAATCCCTCTCAGATTATAGAGGCGCTTGGGCCAGCAATGATTTTTTTTTAAGTTTATCTAGGCTAATGAAAGATAAAATGAAGAAGCCTCTGAACTGAGAAAGGACAATATGCATACCTAAAGGTGAAATTAGGAATCCAGTAGAACTAGTTTAAGGAATAGCTTAGGAATAGAACATACGCCTTTGTATGCAGCAATTTTCAGTAGAAAAGAATTTTCAGAAGAAAGGGATAATTGTGGCCTCTGTTAAAGGTTCAGGTAGATGAGGTTTTCATAGCATCCTAGACAGACTTTCTTGCCTCCCTGATTGCAAACTCCCTAACACCCCCCCCCCATAGAAGTGAATGCACTGCACAGTCAGATGTGTTAATAATTGCTCTGTACAGCTGTGGATATTTGTGCTTATCCTGCAGAGAAGCAGACATGTCCCAAATAAGCAGCTTATACCCTTATTGTTTTAATCTCTGTTCATATGTTAGGTACTCTTTTTTTCTGCCTGATAAGATCTCAAGGTACATTAAAGTCAAGACTTGTATTCTCACAGAAGTCTGAATTGAAAAGTGCAGACTACTACTTAAGCTGCAGAAAAAAAAGAAGGGCAACACCAATCTTCGGACCAAAAAAAGAAAAGAAAAAAAGAGAAGACTATCAAAAGGTACTAAATACAGCTATTTTCTTGTTGACAAAACACTCCAGTATCTTGCCTAATACATTTTCAGTATATAATTCTCTTCATCAGAAGTTCTTTGCCTCATCCAGAATAAGGAGTTTCTTTAAGGAAGTGCAAAAATAAGATTCAGCTCAGCCTAGGCATCAGTGAAATTTCCTAGCAAGTTTTGAAGCAGTCCAAGTATTAACTCTTCAAATACAAAAACCAGTATTTCAAAGCAGCACTTTTTAACCTGAGGCAGCAAATACAAATGGCATTCCCTCCTGATGATCAAAATATAAAAATTAAGTACAGTAAGTCCTCGCTTACCGTCATTTCGCTAACCGTCATTTTGCTTTAATCATGTCATCTCCGTGGCTGTAGCTACTTCCAGCTCGCACAAGACTCGCGACCCACTTCCTGGTTCTATTCGTGCACCAGAATGCCCTGCAGGTAGCTTCTGTAAGACATTCTGGGGTGCAAACAAAACCAAGAATCGGCTTTGCAGCACGCAGCAAGCAGCAGGCCCGCCAGAGTCCCCCCCCCTCCCCGGAGCATCACTGAGTCTACTGATGAAAATCGGTTCATTATACGTTGTTTCAATTAATGCCGCAGTTTCCAGCAACCTATCTATAACAAGTGAGGACTTGCTGTAATTGACAAGTCACCCTTTAACTCAATGGTACTCTAAATTTCCCTAGACCACATCTTGACTAGTAGTAGGACTGGCCCTGCCAATGTCTCTGGTTATTGCTGGCATATCACCAGTACTAATCGTACTACTGGTGCCAGGAAGAGTTATAGTTCCTTGATTTTTTGGTACAGTAATAACTGTGGAAAGTGAAGGGGGGAAAAAGTAAAAAGCCATCATTTTCACTATTCTCTTTACCAACAGTGGAACCCGATATGGGACTTACATGTATTAACAGTAAGTATGTGTCCAAGTGTTTTGCTGAATCAGAGCGGGGGTGTTAAAAGAACTTTACCGACGGGGACTGATAAGAGGTAACTATCTGCAATTCCATGTTCTGTCCTTGTTCGTCTTGACTTTTCATGTCATCAGTGGCTCTTGTTGAGTGATCACTCTCCACTCTCATTCTACACTTTCAATGATAACAAGCGAGATTGAAAAATCCTCACACACTTCTCATTTTACAAGCCAGCTGGTCCTTTGTGCTTTGTGCTCAAGGAGAAAGTTTTATTTTATGTTCTTCTCTCTGATAGAATGAATTTCCTTACAAGGAGACGCACATTTCTAACAAAATCCAGCAGTATAGGAAGGAGGTTGTTCTAGTAAAGACCTGGAGGCAAAACATAATGAAAGTCAGATCCTGGCTGCCAAGATGGAAGAAATGATGCTTGGTACACTTATCAAGAGGCACCCACACCTTTGTGGTCCTTCCCAAGCACATGATAGAACATGCAGTAAGCGCTTGGGTTATGTGTGTACCTACGTTGGAGATAATTGTTTTTCAGAGAGCTCAAAATGCCCTTGGTGTACATACACCTTGTTTTGTCCCACTGTTGCCTCTGGCCACAGAGGGATTGCAGGATGCTTGCCAGATGAGGGAGTGGGATGAGTGTACCCACCACAGGCTACAATGATATTATACAAACTTCATCAATGTGGGAACAGCTATCATCTATCTCCAGCCTGGATACTTTTTAAGACACATCAGAACAGTTTAACGAATTGCTTACCTTCCTATTTTCTACATTACAAGCTTATATTGGTTTTGTACTTATACCACTCGGATGTCTCCCAAATAATTCTGAAAAAAACATAGTTTCCTTAGGGTTCCTCTCTGTTATTCCCCTTCAACCCTTAATGACGGTGATACGTTCTGAAATCCCCGTCATAAAGTGAAGCCGTCATTAAGCAGGTCTTGCTGTGCTTTGAAGTTTAGCACTGTGCTTAAGGCCCCAGCGTTAAACATCCAAGCTCATCCAAGCCCGTTAGCTGTTTGGCTTTAGATAAGGGCTTTGAAGTTCAGCACTGGGACTTTAAGCACAGCGCTGAACTTCAAAGCCCTTATCTAAAGCCAAACAGCTGAAGAGCTGGGGATTTAAAAAGATGCATTTTTTAAATTCCTTTGCTCTTTTTTACTGGGGACCTCCGTCATATATCCGGATCGTCGTTAAGCGATCTGTCATTAAGCAGGGGACACCTGTATAGGCCTATGGGGACCTATATTAAAATGAGTTCTTCAGTGGAGATGACAAAGGGTGCAATCCTGATGACAAAGGGTGCAATCTGTGCCAGAAAGCATGTTTGCAACTACTTGGGAGTAAGGGAGGCTGGCGCAGTGGCCGACCTCCCTTGCTCCATCGCCGTACGCCAGGGCGACCGCTGGAGGAGGTAGGTCAGGATCCGGCGGGCGCAGGGGCGGTTCAGTGGGTGAGGGAGGGGGGCCATTGGCCTAGCCGGTCCTAGAGGGGGTGGGGGATGGCTCCCGCCATATCCTTGTCCCTGCCAGCTACGCCGTTACACTCTCATTTTCCAGCTATTCAGCTGGTGGAAATCCGAGGAAGCCGATAGGGCCAGCCCCGGTTTATACCTGGGGAAGGGGATGAGCGTCCCCTTCCCCGAGTAGACCTCCGGCCCGCCGGTCAACGGGCAGCCTGGGCACAGGATCCGGCGGGTGTCCCTGGGCCACCGGCCGGATCCTTACACAGGATTGCGCTGAAAAGCTCATTACCAGTTGTCTTTTAGGCATGTAGCATCCCAGGTATCTTTAGCATCTCAGATATCCCAGACAACTCTCACTATCTAGTTCACCTCATCACCAGTTCCCGGGTGCTACTTACAAAGTGAACATGCATGGAGATATGTCTATGGAAAGTCCTTTTTCTTTTCCTGCTTTTATTGATGTCTCTGCACATCTGCTTCTGTAAAGCAGATGGAGGCAAGTGGTCATCCTGTCTGTCTGCCACATACAGTGCTTTGCCTTCTTTTTTGTAGCCCTCATGGCACAGTGATGAAAACAATGGCACAGCAGTGATGACAATGGCATGATCCCATAATTCTAGTAATTGCTTAGTATGCACATAAAGGCTGTTTTCATTTTGGTTTGATTTCAGCTGGATTGAAAGGGCAATGGAAGTTTGCTTTTTTCCTGTTTCAAACGTTTTGGCGATTTAAAAATCTTAGTATCCATTCGGCAGGGACAGTTAATTTCACATGAAAAATGACAAGGGTTGTGCAAGGGGAAAATGTTTCATTTCCCTCTTTGTTTCTGTTGATAAAAGTCTCATTTGTCTTTGATTCCATTCATTAAAATTATGGTTGACTCGTAAATTTCATGAATTCATGAATTTCATGTTTTGTTAATTCATTCCCATTAATTTCAAAGGGAGTTCCAGTGGCCCTTCTCCTTCCTTGAAAGCCACTATTTCCAACCAGTTGTAATGAATTTTTCAGGCATGCTATTGGCCCTTCATAGGATCAGACTTGTTTAGTTTCAGACAGATAGGACAAAGGGACTCCAGTTTTGAGGTCATTCTTGGAAATTTTGGCTAGACCAGTGTTTTCTCAAACTGTGGGTCGGCACCCACTTGGAGGATCATGATCCAATTTCTGGTGGGTCCCAGGTGATGGAAAGATCAGATAAATAATTGCCATAAGCCCTGAGGCTATTCAAAAATCAGATAGCTGCTAATTTTCCCAGAGGCGTCGCTCCTGTAGGGGCAGTACCATAAGTTGCGCCCTGTCCTAGTCCCATTTACCAAGTCGGTAGGAGGCAGCCCCGCCCCTCACTGTCGGAGCCATTCCCATGCGGAGAAAGCAACGGGCAGGGAGCCTGCTGCTTTCTCCGCATGGAATGGCTCTGACAGCGAGGGGGTGGGGTGGCCTCCTGCTGGCTTGGTAAACGGGACTAGGACGGGGCGCAACATA
The DNA here is from genome assembly GCA_026170595.1 of Plestiodon gilberti rubricaudatus. Taxonomy (NCBI): domain Eukaryota; kingdom Metazoa; phylum Chordata; class Lepidosauria; order Squamata; family Scincidae; genus Plestiodon; species Plestiodon gilberti. The sequence goes on along the minus strand of JANXHW010000001.1, from coordinate 248,848,018 downwards.
CTGTACCGCCCCTACTGGAGCGATGCCTCTGAATTGCCCTTCAAAGAGCTGAGCTCCTGCAGTTTGCAAGATAGCTGCTAATTACCCTGCAAACAGCTTGAGGCTATTCATTAGGGCTGCCTCATGTGAAATGGGCTGAGTTTTTTTGCAAATAAATAAATAAAATATTACCTGTAAATAAATAAATATATTATCTCTTTCTATATCACCTTTTTTAAGTCTCATAAAGCTAAGTGGGTCCTGATAGAGTGTAATTTTAAAAAGTGGGCCCCGGTGCTAAAAAGTTTGAAAACCATTGGGCTATGCTAGACTATGTCTGAGTTTATACAGTAAATTTCCCTCCTATTTTTATCTCTTTCTGTCTATTGCTAGTTAGTGAAAAAGAAACTGACAAGAACCCAAATAGATGATTGCTTAGTCAGTAGTTGTTTGTTCCTTTTGTGTTCATGAATAACAAATTGAATGAACGGGACCCAATTTGTTGTGCTTTTCTGTTATTTCTAAACTGAATGCACACCTTCCATAAAACTAACCAGATAAGTCCTCATTTTTCCAATATCTAAAGATATATTATCTTGTTACATCATCATTTATCTTGGTAACTAGAGAACCCAGAAGATATGCATACCTGATTGGAATAAACCCAATTAGATTTAAAAGGTGTCTAAGTACCTGTCTAAAGCTAGGAATATTAAAAAGAAGGCAACTTCAATAATGAAATGGAGAAAGACTTCAGTGAAGCATTAGGAGAAGAGGATTGGCAGGTAAGTGAAAAAAAAATGCGAGTATTTTAATTAGTGCATCCTCAAAAGAAATAGTTTATAAAGTTATGTGTATGTGGCATGTCACACCTGTGTCAGTCATAACCTGTAAAGGAAAAATGGGTAGTGACGGAAATCTTATGTAGGATTGGGCTGTCGTGTGGAAGCATTTGTGACACTAGAATGGTCACAAAATGGCTGCTGGCAATGTGCAGAGTACTCCATTGGCAGCCATTGGGGAGTGCTGCCACAAGAGGTGATAGCACTCTGCATCCACTGATGGACTCCACCACACCTGCTGGAGCAGATAAGGCAGCAGCAGGGGTGGGTTGGAGTGGGGAGGTGGTGATACTGGGCAGGGAGGGGGAATGGGGATGCTGTGGGAGGGGTGGATACAGTGGCAACACCCCTTTCTTCTCTTCGGACTTGTGCCACCTATAGAGGTGGTACAGGTCCACGAAGACCCATCATGGAGTGGGAGGCTTATGGAAAGGTAAGGGGAAAAGATTCCCCTTTCCTCTCCAAAGCGTCTCCCCCCCCCCCAATACTCCTTTTTGGAGCGGTTGCACTAGCGGTGGGGGGAAGGATAGGACTTGGCTCTGAATCTGTTACTACTTACAATATTGCATGTTATCCAAATGTGAAAAAAAAATCACTTGCCAATAATTGTTTGGTGGAAATATGAATGCTGGACCTGGGATATTGCAGCCAGACAAAAGCTAACAGACTGTGGCTTTTAGGGGAAAAAATGAACATTTTCATTTTGGAAAAATTGGGCTCCTTTCCTATGTTGTCTGTCATAAAGGCCAAATTGGACAAAAATGTGTTTTCTGTCCAGCTCCCATGTTTCAGTCTGATATTCTAGTTAAATTTATATAATTTGTATGAATTACCATTTGAGTCTTGAGCAAGAAGGTAAGAGGAGATGGATTTCCCACCGTCTGTTAGGTTTATGGAAAGGGCACAGTACGAACAAGTGCAATTGCATGAATTCACAAAACAGTTTTCAGAAGGAGAAACCATGTGCTTTGCCTCAGACATTGATTTTTCTCTGAGATTTCCTCTCATGGGATTTGCTCTCATGCCTTACATGAATGATTTACTCCGAACCACTTCTCAACATTACTTTTTAATGATATGGGTGCTCTTTGATTAGATCTGTATCTGAAGAAGACAAACTCAATGCAGTTTGTGGCACACTTTCCCAATCTGCTGCTGAGTGACAGCTCCTCCCTCTATATTTCGTAATAGAGGAAGGCTGAGAGCATGTTTTCTGGTCACTTGACATGATGGCAGAACCACTAAAATCAATGTGATAATTGGGGAAAGGTTGATTTTGCAGGTTGTTACTTACCTTCAACTGCATTGCATTAATGCCAATGAAACTACAGAAAGGGTAAAGGAACAAGGTGAACTTCTGTCCGCTTATGGTAGAAACAGCAAGGTCCTATGCGGCATTTTTGCGCATGCGTACAAGCTGCTGAGGGCAAAAGGTCAGCCTCGCCCTCAGAAGCGTTGTGCGCATGCGCGAAAATGCAAAAAATGCCACATAGGGCCTCATCAGAAGGGGCTGGACTGCCAGCCGAGTAGGACGCTCCGAGGCCTTCTCCCGGACCCGGTGGGTGACGCGCGGAGCTGGCGGTAGTGGGGGTGACTCTTCGGAGCTGCCAAAAGCGGCGCCACAATTTTTTGGGGGGATGCACGGAAAGGGGGCAATGCGCGCCGGCAGGGGGCGACTCGCGCCCCAACCTAGGGTGACGCGCACCCTAGTGACGCCACTGGAGGGGGGGAAATCTATGTTTTGTGCAGGGATTGAGTGTACTGGCCAATAGCACACACACACAGGAGGGGAAACAATAGATATCTTTTATTTGGTGGATGATAATACAACAAGGGGAGGACAAAAAAAAATGCAATTCAAAATGTTCAACTGTCGTTCACACGCCCTCGGAATGCCCCCTGTGTCGGCAGAGTTGCATTGGCGTCCATTCCATGTCTGAACTACACATGTGCGGTGTCCGAGGGGCATTATGCTGGTGTCTGTCCTGCGTCCGTTGGCGTATACGGCAAGTTACACTTGTATAAGTGCTCTTACACAGGAGGTCTGGCTCAGACAAGGCAGTAGAGTTGCCGCCTCGTAAGCCTGAAGATCGGTGAACGGCCAGTTTGAGACACGCCACTGACAAAAAGCTGTGAAAAAAAGCCTCTGTGAGGAGAGGTAAAGAGCTGCCAGCTGTGTTGGCCGAACGTGGGAGGCGACAGCCAGAGAAAGGCCAGACTGCAAAGAATGCAATCTGGAATGCAGTTATTCATGAAAGACTGAACATTTATATATGATTGTAAAAAACAAACAAACAAAAACATTAGGGAGGTTGAGAAAGCCTGCCCATGTATTAAAGTTGGAGGAGAAATCCAATGACCAAGAAAGGTGGTACAGTATATAAATACTGTATATTGTATTATTGTTATCTACTGTTGCACTGGTGCAAGAGTTATAGGGTGGGGCTGTAAATTACAGTTTCCTGGAGCCTGATTCAAGGCTACAGGCAAGGAGTGAGCCACTTCACTCATTTGCGATGGAAGAGCTAGCTTCCATTGAATGAGAACTCTTAACTGAAAAGTGAATGAGAACTCTTAAAGGGTCTTGGAGAGCTGGGCTTGAGTCGTTGCCATGACAGGTAAGCAAATCTGCCTAAAGTGGAGGCCTGAAGCTGTTCTTGGGCATCCCTCTGAAACAGTTTAAAAACAGACTAAACTCTCTCTCTCTCTCTCTCTCTCTCTCTCTCTCTCTCTCTCTCTCTCTCTCACTCACTCACTCACTCACACATACAGAGAGAGAGAGAGAGAGAGAGAGAGAGAGAGAGAGAGAGAGAGAGAGAGAGAGAGAGAGAGAGGAGGAGGAGGAGGAGGAGGAGGAGGAGGAAAGGACAGAGACATTGGAGGCCCATTGCTTTGTTAACATGGACTCCCAGATTGAATTTAGCCATAGTAGGGTTGGGTACACTTCTTTTGTGTTGCCAACAACTTTATCTACTTGAAACTCCCAGGATGTGGCTTTTGTTCACAGATTCAAATGTGCTGGACAAGAAAAGCTCGACTGCACATGGAAATTTCCCAGAAAGGAAAGCCAGGCAAAGCTCCTCTCAAGCCAGCCAGCTTGGAGCATGGGAAGTGATTGCTCTGCAATTAAAATTAATTAATTTTAATTAATTAAATTAAAAGTGTAGCCTTCCTTGCAGCCTGTGAGATCTGAGGCCTCTTGCCATCACTCCAACTCCAAAGTCACATTACTGGCTTGGGCCGTGCTCTCCTGGCTAGCACCAACTACATGTGTATTCAAGCCTGTCACATGCCATGCATTCAAAGAAAATGAATAAAAATAGTGTTAGGTAACAAGGTACAAATGAAACAGCACATCTACATATAACAGGGGTGAGGAACCTTTTTTCTGTCGAGGGCCATTTTAATTATGACAATATTGTTTGCAGGCTGGCCGTTAAGCCGGGCACAATTTTTATTTATTTATTTTTGGGGTTTGTTTATTTATTTTTCAGTCTTTTTCGCCATTTCCCCCCCGCTCCCGTTCCCAGCTGCGCCCCCAGGGCGGCAGCTGCTTCGTTTTCACCCCTCGGCCATTGAATGCACTTCGCGGCGGCCCGTGAAGAAACTGGGGCTGCCGCCGCATCGGCCTTTGGAGGCTCCACGCTCACCGTCTGAGGCCGCCGCCAGCTCCACGCATCACCCCCGGAGGCTAGGAGAGGGCCTCTGCGCCTCCTCCTCGGCTGGCGGTTCGGCCCCTTCTGACCAGGCCCTCGGCGGCGTTTTCGCATGCAGCCTCTCGCCCTCAGTGGTGTTGTGCGCATGTGCGAAAATGCCGCCGAGAGCCTCGTCAGAAGGGGCTGAGCTGCCGGCTGAGGAGGAGGCGCAGAGGCCCTCTCCCGGCCTCCGGGGATGACGCGTGGAGCCGGCGGCGGCCTCGGACATTGAGTGCGGAGCCTCCGGAGGCCGATGCGGTGGCCTCCCGGCAAGCTCTCGGCGGTCCGGACCAGATGGCTTGTGACATCGGCGTAGCGCGACTCCGCGGCATGAAAACACCCTCCTCCCCAGCGCTTTTTGGCTCCTTTTTGGAGCCAAACGGCACCAGGGAGGGTGGGGGGCCATAACATGCAGCCGTTCTTGCTGTGAAGAAGACGCGAGAACGGCTGCAGATCCTGAAGAAGACGCGCGCCCTGGGGCCTACCGCCCCAACCGCTCCCAGTGCCACGATGTCTCTGTCTGATGTTACGTGCGGAGGTGGTGCCGCAGAGGCTAGCTATGCCTCTGCGCAAAGGGCACTCAAAGCAGCTTACAGGCAAAAAAATCTCACATTAAAAACAGTATAAACATTAAAATCTCCTAAAACATAAGACAAACTTAAAAATAATACACTAAAAGCCAAACAAGCAAGAACCAGCAGCAATCAATCCTTAAGAAAAGAAATGGGCAGCCCATAAGCTCTAACCAGCATAAAAGCCCAGATATCCAATAGTAAAAACCCTGGACTCATTAGCCAATCATATAGCTTCATACTGAAATGGAACACCTACTTTAGAAATGCTTGCTGCTTTCACATCCTATGGCCTCAATTACTACCCCAGCATTTCTGAAAGTTCTCCCCACAAGGCGGGGAGAACTTTGAGTGTGTGCAGGGGCAGAGCCAGCAGCGGCGGCATTCTGGGGGATTGCCGCCGCTGCTGCCGAAACTGCCCCCCAAATACCCCCCGGAAGTGCCCGAAGATGGCTGCAAAACGACGATCCGAAGATCGGGGAGGCCTGCATAGGGTTGAACAGGTCTCCCCGAAGCACCTCCAAGCCCCAGTAAGTGCAGGGGGCCCTGTTTCGGGCACTTTTACGGTGGTGATTCCCTGAATTGCCGCCACCGCCATTCTGTCCCCGCCCCTTAAGGGGGCAGGGGACAGCAAAAGTTCTCAATGGTGGGTCGCGACCCACAGTTTGAGAACCACTGTACTACCCCAAACTGAGCATCCAGATCCCCCCCTTCAGTTTTGTTAGACTACGGTAGCTTAAAGAAATCAATGCTGTCCTTGTGTCCTTTTAGTTCATCCATCATTTATTACCAGTTTAAAATCTGCACTTTTTTCCGCACTCGTTGACTATTCCGCTGGTGATGTAGTGGAGGACAGAGAGAGGAGACAGCTTGATTTTCATATGCCATAAGAGACAAAAGGAAAAATTATTCTGTTATTGTAATAAATTGCGGCAGGTAAACAACCCAAGGCAGAAGATGATAAAGGAGCAATGTATATGTGCAATGCCAATTTATGCGTTCACCAGAGATTTTTGACTTTCTCATAATGGTCCTTCGTTTCATTTCCCAAATCAAATTAGCTTGATTTTTTTAACCATGATGAAAACCATACAGTTGTCAAGGCCCAGTCTAAAACTGTAGAGTTGAAAGTGATTTCTAGGCCATCAAGTCTAACCTTCCCGCATAACAGTGCCATCTGTCCATCAGTTTTCCACCGATCAACTCACATTGTGTGCCACATTCAAAGAGTGAAGGCATCAGAGAAATTTTGCCTGCATAGTACCTAGTTCCAGATTACTGCAATGTAATGCATATTCATGGTCATCACTTTCTTCTTCATTCATTGATGATGCAACCAAGCCGATGCCCCCTTGCACTGGGACTTGCGTCTTGATGGACTACACTTTGAAAGTAATGCAGTGCAGGGCAAACACATCTGCATTTGGATGTGCATTCAGATGCAGATGCTCCTCTGCACTGCATTATTTTCAGCAGGATGTTCATTTGTATGTGTACCCTGATGCAAGGGAGCATCATCCTGGTATCATCCTCAGCATTGGGGGCCATTTCCTCCTCCTCTCTTAAGCAGCAAGAGAACAATGGCTGTGAATATACATTTACAGCCCAATCCTATAGTCGGGCTGCACTGCTGAAACTCACGTTCTGGCAGCACAGCCTGACTTATGGCATTGCAAACTGCTCTATAGTGCGCTGCTGGCCACTGCGAAAATTAGTGAGTGGTGCTGCCTGATTGGCAGTGACCTTTCAGCATCACCTGGCACTGGTACATCAGAGACAGGGACAGATTGTGGGCAGACAGGGGGAGAATTGGGGCATTCCATGGGAGGAACAGGGGGCAGGGAAGGGGAGGGAGGGGGTGAATCCGGCCAGAGGCGTTGCTACACCCCCGTGGGGGGGGGCTGTCGATGCAACACCCCCATATGATGCTTCAAGCCCTGCCCCCTGGGGTTGTGATGTCACTTTTGCCACACCTGCCGGCATTTTTTTGGCCATTTGGGGGGCGTACGGAGCCCAGGAGGGTGGGAGGGTTAATCCTCCCACCTTCCCAGGCTCCATACAGCCTAAAAACGGCCAAAAAAATGGCCTTGGGACTCCCAAGCAAGCAGGCACCTCCCACCCCTATTCACACTCACACTCAGATGATATTTCCATTTCATCCTGCCCACCTCACTCTCGGTCACGCCCCCCAGCACGATACAACTTGGGCTGCCATCTTATACACACCTTCCCAGGAATAAGACCCACTGAACACAATGGGACTTACTTCTGAGTAGGCATGGCAAGGATTATGTCAGGTGCCTTATGGGCCTTAGCATCCAACCCCCCCCCCCCTTTGTGCCCTCTTCATTTTACGTTTGGGGAAGGAGATGGACGTTCCTTTTGGCTAGCCTGGGGAGCGGTTTTGTATGATGAAGCTTTAACTTTTGGGCACATGTAGCAAATGAGCCAAGTCAGGGCCTCTGACAACCAACCTCCCTCCCCACCCCAGCCACAGGATTACACAGGATTAGGCTGTTAGTGTGACCAAGAAACAGCATCTAGGATGGGACTTTGCAATGTGCAAGAAGCAAATGTCTCCCGTGAGACCAAGTAAGCTGGCTCCAACCTGGGAGACAGCTAGGGGACAGAACTGAAAGGACTCACCAGAGGAATGTCATGTGCCTCCTCCTCTTCCTGAATGCAGCTCTGAGGCTGGGGAAGGAGGAACAATAGGTTTGCAATGCCTCCCCTTCTCCCTCCTGGCAGTATCAGGGAGAGGGGAGCATCTCCCTTCTTCTGTGAACTCGGTTGGGGTCTGAGAACAGGCCCTTTTCAGGTGACAGCATGAAGACCCTTGCAACATCTAGCTCAACACAGACTGGCAGTGACGGTCCTGTGGATTCATGTAGGAACTGGGGGCTGTCATGCAGAAAACAGGCCGAAGACACTGAACTGGCCGGGAAGCCATGTTTTGGTTTCTTTGTCCTGGCTCTTTAATATTAGTGACATTTCACAATTTCATTTCTGTTATTCATTTTAAGGCATGGGTTGGTCATTTACAATTTGGGATGGAGACCCTTTGGCCAATGGTATGAATCAAGGGTCACCTGGCTTAGTAGATCTACAGGTATGTGGGGAACAGAGAGAGAGAGAGAGAGAGAGAGAGAGAGAGACTGGACGGAACAAGAGGCTGCTCAAAGCTCCAAAGGAATGTCCAGGCTCCAGAGGACAGTTGGCCACAGTTGAGGCCAAGTTGTGACATCACCTGTTGCCCAGGTAACCTGTTGCCCTGTTGCACAGAGGTTCCCTGAGTGACTGAGAGAGAGAGAGAGAGAGAGAGAGAGAGAGAGAGAGAGAGAGAGAGAGGAGGGAGGAGTGTTAGGAACGAGAGTTAGAGGTTTCGGATAGTGTTTAGGTTGAGAATAGCTGTAGGTGTTTTATTTATAGATTAATTGTAGTATTTATTGGTTTTGATAAGGGATCTATTTAGAGATTAGTCATTTATTCTCATTTATTACTCTGTTATTTGTCATTTATTGTTATTTATATTCAGTCATATCTTGCTATTTGTTATTTATTTACATTTATTGTTATTTGTTCCTTATCGCTATTTATTGTTATTTGCCATTTTCTGTCTATCTATTTTTTATCATTTGGGGGTTTAGCATATTAGATTTATTTAGCATAGGTTTAGTTTACTCTTTAGCTATTTACTTATTTATTTAGGTTATTGATTACTGCTTTCGACTTGTAATGTATATATTATTTTTTTACTTATTTATTGTTATTTGAAATTTCTAGTTGTTTATTGTTATTTGTTATTTCTTGTTATTTACTGTTTATTTCTCATTTCTTGTTATTTATCTTTACTTGTCATCTGTTTTGTTGCTTGATATTGCCTTACTATTTATTGTATTTATTAATTTCATTTATTGCTTTTTACTGTTTTGTTTGTTTTTTAGCTCATGGGTGTTTTTTCCCCAGGTATTTCTTTTTCTTTTTCAGTTAGAGGGTTAGCCCTATGGTTAGGGAGGGATCCTTCCCAAGGCTCCTTCTCCCAGCTGTGCTTGCCGGGGAGAGGCAGCGGCTCCACATGATGCTGCAGTTGTCCTCCCAACATCTCTGGAAGCCAGAGGTGAGGAGTGGTACTTTATTTAATTTTATTTATGTAAATAATTTATACCCCACCTTTCTCCCATCAAGGGCAATCAAGGTGGCAATTGTTGGGGTCAGGGGACAATGTTGGAGACCAAGCATGAGGCTGGGTCCGTGGTTAAGAAGTGTGTGGAAGTGGGTTCCCCATGCAACCTCAGAGTGGGAAGCCCCCACTGGGAGGTCTATCAGGCAGGGGTTCTCAAGCCAGCTCACATCCATGGGCTCAGTCACCAGCCATAGCCCCAGGTCGGTGGTGAGGGTCACATGAAGGCCTCCAGCCATTGGTGGCCTCAGTTCTCCGTCCTCCCTGCAGTTCTCTCCAGCAGCCAAAGTGGGTTTGGCCACCTGACAGCAAGAGGGTGCAGTCCAGGAGGAACAGGGGGGAGCAACGCTCAGGAATTTCTTTGAAGCAGAAGTGGAGATGTCATCAGAAGGGGTGCTGAAGTGCTGCCTTTTCAACTTTTTCCCAAAGCATGCAAAGAGGCTAGCACTCTAGGGCTGCAATCGTATGCACACTTACTTGGGAGTAAGACCCACTGAATTCCGTGAGAATTCTGAGTAGGATTGCATTGTAACATACCTTTTTATATTAATTTTTGGGGGATAATTTTAAACCCCACTTTCAATCTTTATATGTTAGTTGTGAAGCTATTGCAACCCCTTGCAAGAGTTTGGGATGACATGAGCGAAGGTACAAATCATCCACGAGAATCTGAAAAATAGTTTGCATTGGTTTAGGAAAGTAAACAGACCCATGTTCTACTGAATGTCTTCTGGTTTGGATATACAGTCTAAATCCAAACCATAGTTGAGCTACGTTAAAAACAACAATAAAATATTTTTTAAAAGACTTCCACTACCATATTCAATGTGACCAACTGTGTGGATGAGTGACACAAAACTTTCTTAATAATTGCAAGGACAACCCAGTGGAATTGTAGGTACTGAAATTAATGCAAAGCAAGCGAATGACTGTTGTCATACCTTGATCAATCCGTCAGTGTGTTTGTGTTCTATTAAATATTGAATCACTGCAGTATTTGGGTGTCATCAGAATTCAAAACATTGAAAAAGAGCCCTGGCAGATTCTGATGACAGAAACACTCTCTGTTATCAAACAGCCTGGTCAATAAAGGGCATGATTAACTTCTATTCTTCAACATGAACGTTCATTATTTTTGCAGCACACTTGCTTTGCAAAATAATTTATGGGAAAGCCTGTTCTGGTGTGGCAACAGATGGGTTCAGATTAGTCAATAATGGCCCAGTCCTAACTAAGCTTCACGACAGCAGACCAGAAGTTCCGCAGTCAAAAATGGCTATACAGTGGCATGCACAGCCATTTTGGAGCCACTGCCACAAACGGAAGCAGTATTGGCAGCCTGCTGTCGCAGCCAGCTACTCGCAGGAGTGCAGGTAAGCCGGTACGGGACAGGCGGTGGGAGGAATGGGATGGGCAGGGGGAAGAGGGGAGTGTCTGGGTGAGGAGGGGGCAGGTTGGAGGCAGAATGGGGGAGGGATGGGGTGGATGAGGGGTACCCAGCCGATTTGGCGTGTGGGGCCGGGTCCTCGCCGCCCCCCATAAAACTAATTAGCATAATTTATGCTAATTAGTTTTTCCCGCTTTTTTTGCCGATTTTCGGCGATTTTAAGCCTAAAACTGGGGTTTTTAGTAAGTGTGTCTGCTTTTACCGGCACTTTAGTGATATTGGACGCTCCCTCGACGATTAATAGCCTTCTCCCGGGCCCGCAGCTTCTCCGTGCACCCGGCCCGGGTCTCTGTACAATCTTCGTAGTTTGCGCATGCGCAAACCCACGGAGTCTCCAGGGACGTTCTGGGCATGCGCAAACTGCTCCCTGGAGCGTCCCTGGAGACTCCGTGGGTTTGCGCATGCTCAAACTACGAAGATTGTACAGAGACCCGGGCCGGGTGCACGGAGAAGCTGCGGGCCCGGGAGAAGGCTATTAATCGTCGAGGGAGCGTCCAATATCACTAAAGTGCCGGTAAAAGCAGACACACTTACTAAAAACCCCAGTTTTAGGCTTAAAATCGCCGAAAATCGGCAAAAAAAGCGGGGAAAAATTCAAATTTTTCCCGCTCTTCCCCAGAGCCTCCCGCCCCCCCAGGAGCCTCTGCGCCCTTGCGCCCTGGGGCCCACCGCCCCAGGGCCCCCCATCTGGGGACGCCTATGGGTGGATCCCAGCAGCATCAGCAAGTGCCAGGATCCTATCCTCATTTCCTCTCCCTTACTCTCCTCAGTTCTGCACCAGTGATTTTGCTGACACAGATCTAAGGAGGCCCATTTGGGCAGTGGAAGCTTGCTTCAGGGTAAGGGAATAAAATTTCCCTATCCGTGAAGAGACCTCCACGACTGCCCCCCAATTTAAGATGCAGCGCATGCTCTACTAAAGCAGCTGCATCAGTGAGAGGTGGGTTAGTTAGGATTGGGCTGTTAGGGTGCAACTGGAAGTAGAACATTTAGCCAATGATATCCTTTTAAGAGCAAGACATGGTGGGAAGACAGTTGTCTGAGAAAGGGGGGGACTTTCACTAGCTTCTGCTTCCCCACAAGTCCATAGAATTGCCCTTTGAAGACAGACTGCTGGGAAGTCTAGCACAATGTCACTTCCATTTCAGCTTCTCTCCCCCCCCCCCCTCCGCTTTTTCTACCCACATCTTTGTCCCAGACTCAAATGTCCAATGCTGGAACTTTGCATAAATCACTTTAATTTCCGTTTACTTAGTTCCATTTTAAACCAAATTTTATAAAGCCAAACTGTAATTTTGTTAAGCTAATCAAGTAAGTGAATCATAGGAAAGAGGAGGAGATACTCGCTCCACCGCTTGAACACTCTGAAACAAATACCAGCTATTAAAATACCTTGAGACAGTAATACTATAAACTTTGCTTATGAACGCCGCTTCTCTAGAACTCCCTCCCTTATACACTCAGGACATCTTCCACATTGTTGGGATTTCGGCAGGGGTTAAAGACCTTTTTGTTTCAGTTGGCTTTTTAGTTGGGTAGCTGTTGCAGCAAATGGTTAGGTTGTATGTAGGCATGGCATTGTACGAAGTATTTCACGCTGTACTCCACCCCTCCCCTCCATGTTGTTTGATTAATTGTTGTTGGCTTAATAATTGCTTTGTTTGACTTGATTTGATGTAAATATTTTACAATCGTCGTTAGTCGCCTTGATTTTTTTAAAGAACGGTGAAATACAATTTTTTAAAATAAGCATTTTTTAACTAAGTAAAATAAACAGCTGATTGCTATCATCTCCAATTATTTGGGACTAATTTGGTTTTATATTTTAAATGTATCAGTGACATCCATTTTAAAATGTGCTATTTGGGATCCTAACTAACATGCTTTTGGATCAACACAATAATGGTATTTGCAACTAAACTTCACAAAACGCTTGAACAGGCCTGGTCTGATAACGCCCACAGTTCCTTCTCCTTGTGTGTCTTTTAACAAGAGAGGAAGAACACTGTTTTTCACTGCTTTTTTATTAAATGGGAAAAGGTCAAACATAAAGGGGAAAGGAAACATTCTCGGTAGTTCTGATGCCCTCCTCCCTAAGTTGGATTCTCTCGCTCCCTGTCTCAGAATAGAAGTAAACCCTACAGAAGTCAGCAGGAGGGGCATTCTGCAGGGAGAAGATCATGACATGATATTTATTCCTCTCTTATGAAACTGCTGGTTCTCTTTTATACAGTCCTTCCATTCTTTCCAGCATCACCCTCTTGCCTCCAATCTGCTTTGCTGTCACTTGCCCGGTCTCTTTGAGAAGCTTTCCTTAAATTTCCTTGCAGGCGGCTTGCAAGCCTGGATCCACTACAGAGTCAATGATAAGGCTACTCATCTTGTTATCTTTAATAAATGACAAATTTACAGTGTGCAAAGCGTCTGACATATAAGGTTAGTCAAGTGCACGAGATCACTGCTAATCATTTGTATCCCGTTTGTTGTTTACCCAGGCTACAATTTGAGAAAGGGAAATGCACTGTAGTAGGGGATTGAATGTAATATAGAGAAATCCCTTGAGTCCTTTTGCACATTCAGTGAATGCATGGAGCTATGAGAGGGGAGGAATGGTACTTGCTTTCTCCACTCCCGAGATTCATGAACGCACCAACTTCCACTGAGGGTGTGCACAAGCTGTATGTATGTAGGATCTGTCCAGAACTTCAGATGAACACATCGAAGGCAGGAGTCAAAACAGGTGGCATGATCCCAAATCTCCTGCCCCTCTCCCGTTCACTGAATGTATGAAAAGGGCTTTGTTGCTGCATTTTGAGACCCCAACAATCTATGAATTAAAAAAAATAGAGAAACCCAAAACAAAGCACTTGCAGCAAGATTTACCTGACAGCAAGCTGATGGGTCTCTTTCCAGATAACACCTGTGGCCTGAGAGCTGCCTCATACCTACTGTACCTTCAATCACTCACAATACATTTTCTTCCAGATGGTTATTAGGGCCACGTAAGTAGAGATCTTATGGAACACCCAATGACATGGCAGATTTCTTTCCTGCTGTATTTGTCATCATAGCATATTTGAATGGGCCACCATCAAACCTAACTTCCCCATTGGTTCCAGGCTAGCAAGTGACTAAGGGCCCGGTCCAGCCCAACTCCTCCGCAAGTCAGGCATAATTGTAGCCTAAGTTCAGCATAAGTTAGGCGTACGTTATGCCTGAGTTATGACTGAGTTAGGCCAACACCACCCCAGGATCCAGGCAACACTTACCTCCCAGGCAGGCAGGCTCTCCAGGCTAGGTGTCTGGCTTGTGCATGTGCAGGCCTATGTCTGCATGTGCCAGTGTCCATCCATTGCAGCTGCCGCAGTGTCTGTTGCAGCCCGGTCGCAAAGGGGCTGGCCACAGGCATGGGGGTTGCGCCAGTCATGTGGTGGGCGCAGGGCAGGTGACAGGTGAGCGAGGTCCCTTTGCCAGCCGCCACAGGGCACCTTGTGCATCAGCCACCTGCTGCAGGGGAGAGTGACCGTCCCCTCCCTCCTGCAGAAGGGGTAGCCACCCCCAAGCCACGTTGAGGCTGCACGTGGGATTCATGGGGGGGTGCGCGAGGGAGGGAAGGGAAGGAGGGGGGTGGGAATGTCACACACAAGGGGGGTCTCATGAAGTCTGGAACCGCCTCTGACATGACTTGCCCGTGCGCTGCCTGAAGCCCTGGGCCTCCAGGGCCATGGCAATGCCCACAAAGAAGGCATCCCGGCGTGCCTTCTGCTCTGTGCCCTGGCCAAGACCGAGATGCCTTGGGATTGTCTGCTGCGAGCGAGAAGGGCTCACGCAGCTCATCACACCCCCAGATGGGCCGACGTTGGCGCCTCGCGGCAGGCGCTCTGGTGGGGTGGGGGGTTGCCAGCTTCCATCATCAGGGAGTGGGAGGGGAGGCAGACACACAGACAGGCAGACAGTGGGTACTGGGGAGGGGCACGGGTGGGTCAGAAACAGACAGACAACAAGGCTGGTGGGAGAGGGATACAGGGAGAGGGGTCTGCAGAAACCAATAGGGACACAGGGGTCACTTCGCAGATGAAGGCAATGCAGAAACGGGCGCCTCTTATGCAGACGGACTTTGGGCGGAAGCCACACTGATGGACCGTGGGCGGAACGGACGCCATGACGGGCGGACCGTGGGCGGGACGGACTGCATGACGGGTGGACGCCCTGGCGGGTGAGAGCCCTGGTTGCCAAAAGGGCTCTCCACGGACGCGGCGGACGTGAGCGGATCCAGTATGGGCGCCGTGTCGCCTGTCATTGTTTGCCTGCCTGAGAGGCCCCCCAACTCCTCACTCCCCTCTGAGCCCTGAGGGTCTGGCAGCCCCCCTGCTGTGGTCTCCCTGGGAAGGACGTGGCAGTCCCTGGATGGGATTCATGCAGGGGCTTGTGTGCTGGGGGCTGTCTATGTGTGTGGGGGCAATGCTTGAGTAACATTGGGCACAAGGGGGCTCTGCCCGAGGGGCATCTTTATTGTTCTGGAATGGTAGCAGAGATGGCCAGGCGAGGCTGCCAGGGGTAGTCACAGCAGCCAATCTGAAAGCAGCAGCAGCAGCAGCACACGTGCCCCATGGACCTGGAGACGCAGGCTCTTCCCCTGTGGAACCACAGCCTGCTCCATGGAAAGGGGAGGGACAGCAAGTAGGACAGCCAGGGAGGTGGAGCAGCAGCAGCAGCAGCAGCTGAGGAGGGTTGCAGGGCTGGCACCCTGACCTCTGGCAGCATCGAGGCAGATGACAGTGGGGCACCCTGCCTGGAACCCCAGGGGTGCTCACAGGAAGGTAGGTGGTAGTGGATGTTCCTGGGGAGACAAAAAACAAGGGGGAGTTTCATGTCAGCTGGTGTGTGGTAGCATTCGCCATTGAAGACAAGCCAGTATGTAGGTTGCAAAAGCCTGCAGGGAGAGATCAGATTACACAGCTGCTAGGTGTAACTAGCATGTCACAGTGTGAGGAGCTTACCTGGACGTCAGAAGGGCATGATCCTATAAAGGACAACAGTGAAGGAGAGAAAACACAGCACAACTGTAGGGTTACATACATGGCTAGCCTATCATAACTGACCTGTTGTAGACCCTGTGGGGGCAAGGCTGCGGGTTAGTAAATACACCTTTGTTAACAGGCAAGTCACATTTACACAAACACATATTTGTCTGCTCACATGGCAACAGGCAGCTATCAGAGGACACATTGGTAAAGAGGCAGCTATCTTATATATGTGCTGACAGGCAGAAGTACTACATAAAGGAGGACACAGGCAGAAGTCATACATATTGGCATGAACAGGCAGAAGTCCAACATTATGGCATACACAGGCAGAAGTACTACATAATGGCTTACAGAGGCAGAAGTCCTACATATAAGCATGAACAGGCTGATGTCAAGCATATATTGGCATGAACAGGGAGAAGTCATAACACATGTCATCCCAGACCCTGCTCTTACCTGCTGGTGTTGTTGCCTGTGGGAGGGGGGGGGAGAGAGAGGCTGGGAGAAAGACATGGGTTAGCAAACGCTTGCATGGAGACAGCTGCCCAGGCATAGTTGTAAACAGGTTGGCCACAGCCAGAACAGCCCTCTCTGCCCTAGAGGGGGCAGAGAGGAGAAGAGAAGAGAGAAGTGGAGTGTTTGTGAATTTTGCCCTCCACCAACAAAGTCCCACTTTGTGGCTGCTGGGGGACAGGGCCCCACGCCACATGCTCAGAGAGAGAGAGAGAATGGAGGCCTGGGGCTGGGCTTTTGTGGGAAAGAGGCTGGGTGCGGCTGGGTGCTGATAGGGTAACTATCTGTGTCCGGTTCCAGACTTGTGCCGCAGCTATTCCGTCCTAACTCTGGCCTAACTGGGGAGTGGGGTGTTAAAACTTTTCAGGAGAGGGCTGGAGTGTGTAAAGTAAAATGGCATGGCTCCTATGGGTCTCCTCAAATTTGTGACCACCTTTTTGGTCGTCCTAAATTTTGGTCAGTTTCTGAGCTCAAGGGGGCGTGTCAGAGCTTGCCAGTGTCTGGAACCGGACCCAAATGCGTTACCGCCCCCGTTACGCCCCTGGCACGCCCACTCTTAGGCCGACTTTAGGACGGAATTGTGCCGGCGTCCGTGGTGCACATGCGCGTTCCGCCCGTCATAAGTCCGTCGTAAGTCCGTCCTATGTCCGTCACAAATTCAGCCTAAATTCGGCCTAAACGTCACAATTCCATCCTAACTTCGGCCTAAGGCATTTAGGCTGCTTTTAGGACAGAATTGTGCCGCTTAGGCCTTAGGCTGGACCGGGCTGCCCCAGCCCAATCCGATGTGTACCTACTGCTGATGGAATGAGCATTCTGCCAGCAGAAGGCCCACTCCATCGGCGCTGCAGTTGCAGCGACAATGCGCAGAGCGCAGCCACCAATGCAAAAGACTGGCGACTGGATACTCACGCCACCAGAGTGCCCAGCCCCTGCCAGAGGAGGTGACTTCGTGCAGCTGGTGGAATGATTGGGGCAGAGAGGGGGAAGATCAGGGTGATGAGCAGGGCCGCCGGGGGGGGGCGTGTTGGGCAGGGAAGGGGTCAGTTATTGGTGACAATGGCACCGCCAATATCTATGCTCCTGCCTCACCACACACCCCTTGGGTCCACTCAGACATGTGCCAGTCAAAGAGCTGGCGCAGATCCAAGTAGACCTGTTGGGGACCATGGTGCAGCAGAGTAGATAAGTAAGAATGTTGTTTGCGTACCTCTCCATCGCACCATAGTCTCCGGCTGGCCTGCAGGATGCAGCAGAGGCTGCATCAGTGCTGCTGCACCCCACAGGACAGTCGAGGATTAGATTGGGCTGTAAACATCAAGTCCCACAAACGTCATGGGTCAAGCACCCCAAAGCAGAAATCTCCTTCTGAAAGTGAGACTGTTTCTATGCGAGGGATCAGAAATTATCAATTGAGGGAAACTACAGTTTCCAAATACAGATGTGAGTATAAAGTCACATCTTCTCCTAACTAGAAGTAAGGAATGGCTTAAGAACTACCATTATTACAGGGTAGAGAAGCTAGAGTTATGTTTGTTTTTTCTAAATGGCTTGTACCTTGTGATGCTTTTATCTCTCTGCATTTACCAATAAAAACAAACCAACCTATTTTGTGTTTTAACGCTCTAAATTGATTAGTTCTGCACACTCAACAAGAGCCCCGTGTGCCTAAAACTTGAGTAATGTTAGTGGTCTGAGCAGTGTGAGACTGGAAAGGCTATGCAGACATAGGGTGATAATTACAGTCCTATATTAAAGGCATTTTAAAGGCACCTATGCACTATCTCCAGTATGAAGCTTTGCTTTCACATCGAAGTTGTGCACAGGAATCTGGTGGCAGTGAGGAAATCATAGGTTAAATTCAGAACAGGAATTTTATTTAACAGGATTTTATCCAGGACTCAACAATACCCTGTTTTGCAGAGTGGTCAAACCCCTCAGCAAGTTTTTCAAGATGGGAAAACTGCTATTCCCCACCCCTCATTAAAAAAAATGTCAGTGCAAAGCAACAATTATTCAGGACGGGATGCATGACAATGGTGAAAATTGCCTTTCATGCAGGGGTGATCTCAGTGTTTGGATGAAAAACAAATCTTTCATAAAGTTGCAGAACTGTTTTCAATCTTTCTAGTTTCAGGGAATTTTTCCACATCAACTTAACTGCCAAGAATGCCTATCGTGTAAGCCAGAATTCTGGGAAATATGCTGGGTAACGTGCTTTTTATAGAAGATGCTGGTTAGGCCTGATGGACCTCGTTCTTGCATTATGGGGACTGGCAATGTGTCCTAGGGCACATCCTATATTCCCCCATAGTTTTGCATTGTAGGGGATAATTAGTCGAAATCCACTCTTTCTCTGTAGATTCCAGGTGTAGAATATTCACTCAGGCTTTCAAGCCTTGATAGGTCCAGTAGATCTCAAGCTAACACTCAGCAGAGATAGAATCACAGAGTTGGAAGTGACCTTCAAGGGCATCTAGTCAAAGCCCCTGCTTGAATCAGGAAAATCCTCTTTAAAACATCTCAAAAAGGTGCCTGTCAAGAAGACCTCCAGTGAGGGAGAGCCCATCATTTCCCATTGTAATCAGTTTGGTTGCCAAACTGCTCTTACTGCTATTAATAAAAAATCTCACCTCCTGCAGGTTAAATCCATTAAATCCAGTTCTACTCTCTGGGGCAGCAGAGATCAAATTTTTGCTTTCTTCCATGTGACAGCCCTTCAGGTATTTGAAGAGTTCAGGTATCATGTCCTTCCCCCCCCCCCCCAGCACCTCTTCTCCAGGCCAAACATACCAAGTTCCCTCAACCTTTCCTCATAGAACTTGTTTTCCAGAACTTCATTGCCCGTCTCTGAATCTTCTTCAAGAGGCGGCAGAAGAGGAAGGGCTGGAAGGGACAAAAAAGAGGAAGGGCTGGGAGTGAACCAGAGACTGGGGGCAGTAGGGAAGGAGTGGAGCAGAAGGAGTCAGGAGAAAAGAGGAGAGACCAGGGAGGAGATGCGGGAGAGAGAGAGAGAGAGAGAGAGAGAGAGAGAGAGAGAGAGAGAGAGAGAGAGAGAGAGGATTCAAGCAGACTAGGGGGGTGCAGAAGGAAGATAGGAGTGCAAAAAGGGGAAAGCACAGTGATCCGAAGTGTAGATCTGAGGAAACCATAGGAGCAGTGGAGGCTTACCCCAAGGTAAGAGAACAAATATTCCTTTACCTCAAGGATACCTCCAGGACTTCCCCTCCCTGCAGGATGCAACTTGCGCTCCGTTGGTGTGAGTGCATTGGTGTGTGTGTGTGTGTGTGTGTGTGTGTGTGTGTGTGTGTGTGTGTGTGTGTGTGTGTGTGTGTGTGTGTGTGTGTGTGTGTGTAGTTAGGATTGGGCTGTTGAACTCATTTAGGCTAGTGAGATAGTTCTTAACCAGTTCTCTGTCAACTCTAATCTGCAGATCAGTCCCCTTCCAGTTTCTACTACTCTCATGAGACACAACATATTCCCTCCTCCCTTGGTCAATGGGCCTGCAATAATGTTTGCAGGATCCCCCTTTTTGGTGAAGACAGACAAAAAGTATGAGTTGAGCAGTTCCTCCTTCTCTTTGTCATCATTTCATCATCCTTACTAAGCAGCAATCATACCATTTCGTTCCTCCTTCTCTTCAGTGAATTAGCGAATAACGAATCATTGAGCCTATGGGGAAAAGTGGGGTTAGGTTCCAGGGGACCTTCTTCGCCATAGACTGAACCTGAACGTTATGAACTGTATATTGTTATATTGCATATACTGTATAATATTCTGTTTTAAGGTTTTATTTCTGTATGTTATTCACCAATAAAGGTTCTTAAAAAATGATTTTAATATTTTTTTAATCCCACCTTCCCAAGCCACAGAGTGCTGCAGCCTGATGTGGCTTGGGGCAGAGGGGAGATCACAGTAAAGTGTTTTTATCCCACTTTTGCATACCAAAAGGACATCAAATGTGCAGCACAGACAAGCTGATTTTTATTTTTTATCCGTTGCCTGGGGTGCCTTGGGGCAGAGGGGAGAACCAGGTCTGCCCACTCTCACCTGTTAACAGCACAGATTTTTCCTCCAAAATCCTCTCCAAATGTCTCTTCCGAAAGCCTCCAAATGCCTCTGAAATAGACTTGCTAATAGCCTTGTGAAGAGACTTGCAAAGACCCGTGCAAAGATCCTCATGAGCAACCTCGGTAAGAATGAGACCCACGCAAAAACACAAGGAGTACGAAGAGTCAAACGAGGAATGGTGCAGCGCCGAGGAAGCAACATCAGAGCAATGATTGGACCCAACCAGCACTTTCTCACCCTTCAGATCAGCTCCCTGAAGTGATCAGCCACTTTGCCTCCTTTGTCTCCTTGGACTTGAGCCAGCTAAAGAACTGGTGCAGGACTGAAGAAAGCCATTGCCAATTGGGAGGCTTACGGGGAGGTAAGGGGAAATATTTTCTCTTATCTATTCCAAGCCTCCCAATCTCCTCCCCCCCCACACACACACACATTGCAGGATGCAGTGGTAGCCTTTTTGGCACAGCTGCTTGGGGGGGGGGTAGGATTTGGCTCTAATTAAGACTACAATCCTATAAGCACATACCTGGAACTTACTCTCAATGAACTCAATGGGTTCATTTTGAGGATACATGCGTAGAAGGATTCTATTGAATCCTTACCTCAGGGAATGGGACAGTGTTATTCCCACTGTCAGTATCTATAAGCACAGTGAAATATACTGCGCAAACAGGCACTAGATAGCTCCAATGTAAATCACTGCCATAAAAGTCCCTATTATAGAGTATCAATGGATGTGATAACATGCATAATTTACCTCAGGGAGTATGTAATTAGAAAATTAACCTTTTACATGTCTCGCCCTAATAAGCTACAACAAATGACTGGAGTATTGCACATTAGCAGCTGCGTTTACTGTCGGTGGGGTTTGAAATAAGAAATTCAACATTTGTGCAAATTAAGGAGCTTCATTTTAGAACACTGCAATTGTGTAAAGAATTTACAAAGGGTCCTTTTTTTATGTGACCCACAGCCCAATCCTAACTAAATCCCCATGCAATGATGCAGCGGTGCCAGTGCGGCTACCACTGTATCCCGTGGGGAAATTTTGGCTGCAGGAGGTCTCCTCAAGGTAAGCGGACATTTGTACCCTTGCCCTGGGGTAAGCCCCAGCAGCCTTTATGGGTCAACTCTGACCTGCACCAGCGCAAGTCTGCATTGACCCAGGAAATCAGATCAGGCCCGGGAAGGGGTTCGGGATTCGTGCGCCACCGTCGATGTACCCACCCCTCCCAGGCCTGAACTGCCCTCCCTGCCCCCATCGCCGCCCCATTCTGTCAGAGAAGTGCTGAAAGGGTGAACAGAGCAGGAGACTGGGGCAGGTGCAGGACCAAATCGTGTCCAGTGCTGGTGGGACACCCCACTGCCAGCCACTAGGAATGAACAACACAGCAACAGCCACCACCCCAAACCATGGGGTGATGCCTCATGGACAAACACCTAACAAGACACAGCATCTCCACTCCCTACAGGAACTACAGTGGCATCAGTAAAAAAGGGGCAAAAGCAAAGAACTGCTAGGAGCCCCTGTACCCAGGGTTCAAGTCCACTAACCCCACTCACATAAATACACACACATCCAAGGAATGCCTTTTGAGCAGAGCAGAACAAGGGTAGAAAGATGGCTCCCTTGGAAGAGGGCAGTCTTGGAACAAACACACAAGTATCTCCATGGCAAGGCTTTGAGTCCATGCGGGAATATCCACCACCTGAAAGGAGCCTTCATACCAGGGGAGGGTGTGTCACAAGGGGAGCCTCAACAGCACACAGGGTGCTGGTATGTCACTGCACAATGACACAGGCTGGAAGCCAGGCAATAAGGGTTCGAGCCCAGCCAAGGGACTTGCCCTAGCCAGCACAATGCTCACTTTTTGCATGACTGGCTAGAAACACCCACGGCAGAGACAAAAGAAGAGAGGGAAGCAGGTCTAGAATCCATGTCTTCCCCTCATCAAAGCTGCTCATTGTAAAGTGTATTCTCTGCATGTATGTCTATCCTCAAAAGCCGACAAAAATGGCAGATATCCATCTTGGTATACAGTTTTTCTTTTGGAGTCTTCCTCATGCAGTTTGTTGTGTAGTTGTGTCATGCGCATGCTGTAAGTCACCTTGGCTATGGGGTTCTTGGATAAAGGCGATTAATAAAGTTCAGCAAACAGCAGCAGCATGTTAGCTATCAGGATGTGCTTTACTGGATTCCCATTATCTACGGTGCTCACCTTGTTAACTGGGTTTATCTTTTAAAGGACCTCACCCCATGTAAATAATATATCTACCACCTTTTTAAGTCAATTCCAGCCAAGTGATAAAGAAAGATGCCTTCTGTGAGAGCACAGATACGTCACTCAGCAAGGTAGTCTGTAATGCCACAGCATTGTTATAGCCCAATCCTAAACTAAAAAACAAGAAGCTGAACTTACTCCTGTCTCAGCGTAACATGCAAAGCTGCCTTGAGTTCAGTTGGACTTCCTCGCAAGGATTTTTAGGATTGTGGACTTTATAATTATGTTTCTACAGGATTAACACAGCAGCTATTCTGGATTTTTCCTATGCTTTAAATAGCCAAAGACTTCATTGTAGACCTCAACTCACCATTATAAAGGTGCCCATGTCAAGGTCCTCATACCATCAGCTCCTGTAGGGACTGGCAGTGGCTTGGAGGAACTGTTGGGGCAGATAACTCCTGGAAACTTCTTGAAGATCTTTGGTTCCTGAGGGGAAGTCAGAAGAAGAATTGCCCATATCAGGGGAGTTCATGTCATGAGCTCCGGTCTGAGACTTTTGTTGTGTCTGTTGTTGTTGTTTTAGTATTTTCAGTTGTAAACTACTTAGAATGCCAAGACAGAAAGGCTGTGTGTCTGTGTGTGTATGCAATAAGTAAATAAGTAATAAAATTACAGTGGGCCCTTCGCATCCGCAGATTGACCATCCACGGATTTGAGAATCCGCAGATGGCCATCTGCGGAGGGAGGGAACCCACGTGGTGTGGGGGGGCACCATTTTACCTTATTGAAGAGCTGTGTGGGCCCACCACCTGCTCCTTCCCTTTCGCGCCACATTGTACTAGTCTAAAATGCCTGTTAGAAAGGGGGGAGAACCCACAACCCGAAGCAACTTCCGGTTGCAAGCACAACCGGAAGTTACTTTGAGTTGCATTTTTTTCCTTCTAACAGGCATTTTACACTATTACAATGTGGCACCGGAGGGAAGGAGTGGGTGGTGGGCCCACGCAGCTCTTCAATAAGGTAAAATGGCACTGCACCGCCCCCCCTCGACCCACCCCCACCCAACCCCGGACTTGAGCATCTGTAGATTTTGGCATCCGCAGGGGTTCCAGGAACTGGACCCCCATGTATACGAAGGGCCAACTGTATTTAGAATAAAGGCGCAATCCTGTGTAAGGTTTGCACTGGGGCAGCATGTGCTGCCCCGTCATACAAGTGCCTTAAAGCGAACAAGCAGCCCTGGAGCTGCAGCCTGCACTGCTCGCTCCACCGTCTCCCCAGCCCTGCACTGGCCGGAGCAGGCAAGACCTACACCAGTCAGCGTAGGGGAGTGGGGAGGGTGGCCATTGGCCACCTGGGACCTGGAGGGGGCAGGGATACCAGGGGCTGAGATCTCCAGTATCCAAAGCTCCCTCCAGGCTCAAGATATGCCGGCCGTGTTGGCGGTAATGTGTGCGAACTCTAGAGCTCATGCACATTCGAGAAGGCCTGGGCCTCCCACCACTTACACAGGGGGAAGGGGACGATTGTCCACTTCTCCTGAGTTGTTCCCATGCTGCCCTGGAGTAGCCCGGGAACTCGATAGACTACGGCGGCCGGCCCTGTAGGCCGGCCACTGTATCCTACACAGGATTGGGCTGCCCATAATATCGTCCCTATATCAGATAAATCCCTGACTTATCTGATACTGGCTATATACTGAATATCACAAACTGATTGCAGTAATATGTCACCTGTTACAACTGGATGCATTTTTTGGTAAGAGTCTCTCTCTCGAATCGTCTAGCAGCCTGTTTGCAAAAAGGCCATTACAATACTTAGCTCACTGGGATTTGCATGACTTTGGCGATAGCCTTCAACGGAAGTAGTCCTACTGACATCAGTGTAACTAAAGAAGCTCTGAAGACCAATTCCTGTGTGTAGTGTATGCTAATACCTTGAACGCTCATCCACTGCAATACTGAATCTCAAAGATGCCTATAAATAAACCTGCACTTTGGTAGACAACTGGTTGCCAAGGTCTTGGGTAGCTGATGTGCGAAGTGTCGCAGGCTGCATTTATGCCTCATGTTCATGCTATTCAAATTAGAGCCCATCAACTCCTACTACTGTAAGCCCTGCAGATATAAGATGGATACGTTGTCAATCTTCCAAGACCACCCTACCTCCCACCCTCTCTCAGTTACTTGTTAGCATATATCTTCTCTCTAAATCCTCATGCTACTGAAAGCGACTCCTCCTCTATAATGTGTGAAGTGAAAATCATGTAGCCGTAAATTCTGCGCTTTGATTTGTGCGCTGGCATGTTCCCTTATTCAATTATTAAATTAAAATCAATCATGTTTAGAGTACATGGGTGTGGAGAAATTCACACTGAATTGCATAAATATTTGGACGGATGTCTGAGGATAAATCAGTCTATTGATGTGTGGAAAGCAGAGGCTGCTGGGAATTATACAGTAATTCATCCCAACACTTCTTCTGCTGATTTAAGTAAGAGAGACGAAAGGCATCAGATTTAAGTCTCAATAAACTGTTTTTTAATATTGGTCAGTCGTAAGGGTGTGTGTGTGTGTGTGTGTGTGTGTGTGTGTGTGTGTGTGTGTGTGTGTGTGTGTGTGTGTGTGTGTGTGTTCCAGTCAATTCCTGCAATTCTCAATTTGAGATTTGTTCTCTAAGGCTATCTTTAAAAAGGTGTAGCATGTGCGTGTTATGAAATAGGTAGGGTAGGAGGCTGGAAGGATAAGGCCTTGGGAGAATAAGGTAAATGCTGGTATGGAATTTTGAGGATTCGATGCAAAACATACTGTCTCAGCAAACGCCAACTTTCTTGCAAAGCCTGAAAAAGAACAATGCTGGCAGCATTACACTGACACGGCATCAACTTCTATTTCAATGATGTCAACTCTCAATGGTTGACGAACCATAAACTCTCTCTATGCAACCTCCAGATTTTCAAAAATCCTTTCACCTGTGTACAGAGGTGTCATCTGATATGGGGCGGGGGGCAGTGGGCCCCAGGGCTTAAGGCGCTGAGACCTCCTGGGAGGGCGCGAACCTCCTTAGGTTTCGTTTTCGAAACCTTTTTTTACCTTTTTTTAACCTTTTTTTTACATTTTCCCAGGGTTTTTAATGTTAAAGGGGCCTCTGTGAGTGTAGTGTGTGTTTTCTCCCCACTTACTTGTTATCTCTAAGCCGATAACACCCCGAAGTTCAAAGCGCCCCGAAGTTCGGGCCCCAGGGGCGAAATTCCTCCGGCAAGCGTCCAGACCTTCTTTGTTCTGCGCTTGCGCAAGTCCTTGCAGTTCTGCGCCTGCGCTAACCATCTTCCATCTTCCTTTAGCGCAGGCACAGAGCTGCAAGGACTTGCGCAAGCGTAGAACGAAGAAGTTCTGGGCGCTTGCCGGAGGAAGTTCGCCCCGGGCGCTCGAACTTCGGGGCGCTTCCGATTGGCTTAGAGATAACAAGTAAGTGGGGAGAAAGCACTCACTACACTCACAGAGGCCCCTTTAACACTAACCACCACCACCCCGGGAAAACATAAACAATAGTTTAAAAAGCGCAAATTTTAGGTTTTGAAACCGAAACCTAATTTTTTTGACAGTTTTATTGGGGGTGCCGGGGGGCCCGCCCCAACCTGCTCCGGGCGCAGCGACGCCTCTGCCTGTGTAAGTTGGTGCGATGAAGACTTTCACCTTACCTTACAGATATTTCTGTATCTCTTATAAAACAAAATAACTGAACAGTAGAGTTGATTACAACACCTTCATTCCAGAGATAGGTACTGCATGGTCTGATATTTTTATGATGTATTTTTATTTAGAACATTTGTATACATCTTTTCTCACGCTGGCGCCAACAAAAGACGGTATCGGACTGCTGTCCCTGTTTATGGTGCTCTCGTGATGATTTTTTTCAGATTTGCTTCTATGCTTTTCAGTAGGGTTATTTTGATCAGATTGTTTTATTCTGTTGGAGGGGTGGACAGAATAGTCGACAGTCTTTTGCCAGGCCAATCTTCTGCCTTTTCTCCATTGCTGGAGATGGAAACAAGAGTAAGAGGCTGCAGCTGGCATGGTCCTGCATAATGGACCATGTGATAATGGATAATGTGAGCCAGGATGGTGTAGTGGTTTGGGAGTCGGACGTAGACCTGGAAAATCCAGGTTCAAATCCCCACTCAGCCATGACCTTGGGCCAGTCACTATCTCTCAGCCCCACCTACCTCACAGGGTTGTTGTGAGGACAAAAAGGAGGGGAGGAAATATGTACACCACTCTGAGCTCCTTGGAGGAAGGGCGGTATAAAAATGTGAAAAATAAATAAAATAAATAAAAATAATGGGTTGTGGGGCATTTGGCATGCTACCTCAGGTGTTGGGAGTTTTTGGTATTGTCCTGACACTCTGACAAATAAAGCTATGAGGGGACAGAACGCGGGGCATGGTATATAGGGGGTTATTGTAACATAGTTCACCAAATTGACTGATAAAAAAAAAGAAGCAGTAGAATTGCCTCAGAATCGCTTCCTCCATAAATTTTCTGTGCCTTCACACTATAGCAGTAGATAATCGCCTTGGTAAAAGCTTTAGAGACAGACTAAGGATAGAGTAACTCTTGGAAGATAAATTAAGAAAGTAAAATCCCATTATTATGGGTAATACTGTGCAGATTACCATGTCAGGAAGGCTGAATAAATTAAAGTAGTTGGAAGTTGCTAAAACTTCAGCTGCCAATTATTTGAAGCAGAGCCCTAGAAAGCATCATTTGTGATGATAAGCCCAAAGGGCTTTGGAGTTTGTTTTCTTGTATTCAAATAGTTCCATCGATACACCGGATCTTTTCCAGATCATGTGTAAAAATGAAATTACTTACATAAGATCCCCATGCCCATTTCTAGTATGATTAAACCATCAGGATATTATTTTACTGTGTCAGTTTAATATGGAGAACATATTTCTCATGAATGCGCCACGTATGTGGCGTCAACAGGGATTATATGATGCAAATTGTTAGGGCCAGAGGATAATATCTGCTTAATAGCCTTCTTTGAGATTGGAGAATCTTCCTCCCCAGCATAGAAAAACTTATGTCGAATCTTTCTCTGTCATGCTGAATTTTTATTTACAGAAACATTGCATGTTCCTGTTGGTGAGGTTGGTGAGGTGTAGTATATAGTATTTATTTATTTTTTATTTACAGTATTTATATCCCGCCTTTCTCCCCGAAGGGACCCAAGGCGGCTTACAACAGGAAAAAAAAAATACATACAAAAAGCACAGTATAAAAAGTATCACATTTTAAAACAATAAAAACAATTAATGAAAATTAATAAAAACAGTGCCTAAAAACAATTTAAAAGATCATGGCTTCAATCAGAGCAGGAGCATAAAAGCAGCAGCACCCCCACCTGTACCAGCAGATGTTAAAAAAAGGCAGGGGCTCAAAAGGCTTCTTTGAACAAGAAGGTTTTTAGGCCTCGCCGGAAAGTGTCCAAGGAGGGAGCAGTTCATAGGTCAAAGGGGAGGGAATTCCATAAGGTTAGTGCCACTACTGAGAAGGCCCTGTTTCTGGCCGCCGCCCTCGCACCTCCTTGGGCGACGGCACCCACAAAAGGGCCTTCTCTGATGATCTGAGGAGACGAGCCGGACTATATAGAAGTAGGCGGTCTCTCAAATATCCTGGCCCCAAGCCGTATAGGGCTTTAAAGGTCAAAACCAGCACTTTGAATTGGGCCCGGAAATGAATCGGCAGCCAGTGCAGCTGTCGGAGGAGAGGCCTGACGGAGTCAAACCGCCTACCTCCAGTGACCACACGGGCCGCCGCATTCTGCACTAATTGCAGTTTCCGAACTGTCTTCAAAGGCAGCCCCACGTAGAGCGCGTTACAATAATCTAGTTGTGACGTCACCGTGGCATGGATCACCGTGGTCAGGTCTGCACGATCTAAGTACAGTCGCAGCTGGCGCACCAGCCGAAGCTGGGCAAAGGCCCCCCTGGCCACCGCCGCCACCTGGGAATCCAGGAGCAGCTGCGGATCCAGGCGGACCCCCAAGCTGCGGACCTGCTCCTTCAGAGGGAGTGCAACGCCCTTCAGAGCAGGACGATACTCTAGTACCTGCATCGTGGATTTCCGGACCAGGAGAACCTCTGTCTTGTCCGGGTTTAGTTTCAGCTTGTTAGCCCTCATCCAGGTCCCCACCGCCTCCAGGCAGCGCTCCAGAACCTCAACAGCCACCCTGGAATCAGGTGGAAAGGAGAGATGGAGCTGGGTGTCATCAGCATATTGATAGCACCCTACTCCGAATCCCCGGATGACCTCTCCCAGCGGTTTCATGTAGATGTTAAATAGCATGGGGGACAAGATGGATCCCTGCGGCACCCCACACCTCAAGGGCCAGGATGCCGAACAGGCATGCCCCAGCACCACCATCTGGGACCTATCTGCCAAGTAGGAGCGGAACCATCGCAGAACGGTGCCCCCGACCCCCAGCTCGGCCAGTCGGCCCAGAAGGACACCATGGTCGATGGTGTCGAAAGCCGCTGAGAGGTCCAGCAGAACCAACAGGGACGCACTCCCCCTGTCCAGTCCTCGGCGTAGATCATCCACCAAGGCGACCAAGGCTGTTTCCGTCCCAAAGCCCGGCCTGAAGCCAGACTGAAAAGGATCTAGATAATCCGCTTCATCCAGGACCCTCTGGAGTTGAGATGCCACCACCCGCTCAATTACCTTGCCCAAAAACGGGAGGTTTGAGACTGGCCGGTAGTTGTCCATTACTGTGGAATCAAGGGAGGGCTTCTTCAGAAGGGGTCGAACCACCGCCCACCTCAAAGCGAGCGGCAGCACCCCCTCCCTCAAAGAAGAATTGACCACCCTCCCCGTCCACTCGGCCAGCCCCTCCTGGGCGGATCTGATTAGCCAAGCCGGGCAAGGGTCAAGCAGGCAGGCAGCCGGCCTCACACTCCAGATGAGCCTGTCCACATCCTCAGGCTGTACAAGCCGGCAGAAAGTATACTATATAGTATATAGTGTAGTAAATAGTATACAACTCCCCCACTTGAAGAATGAAGTGGTATCGTTCGCATATGGCCCTTTACCTCTTGATTCTGCTGAATGTATATATTGTTTCCAGACCCATTTAATCCATTATGTGGAACACATTGTTGTAGCTGAAAACCCAATGTCACCTCTCCCAAAAACATGTGAAGTCAGTGTCCCCTTTGAGACTAATTTTAACCATTTTAGTAAACTGTCTTTCTTTTTTCTTCGTCGTTTGCCTGCATGTTTAAAATTGATCTGAAGAAGTAGGAGCCACTTCACTTAAGTGACTTGCCATATGGAGTGTTTATATTCTTGGCAACAGCCGCTCTGCCAGCATTACAGATGAAATAGGCCTTAGTTTTTCAAGGCGCTCGTCTGATGTGATAAATACCAGTGTCACCATGCAAGGGTGCATTCATCATAAGCAATAGTCTCCCATAGAACTGAGACTGCAAAACTGTCTTTTGATTGCTTACTGCATGGAGATTGAAATGGGAACCAGGCTCCACTATTCTGTCCAGTGAAATGGGGAAAAATATATATTTGCTTTATTAGGAGTTCAGGTCACAGATGACGAGCTGTCTCCCAGCACACAACATGTTTAAAGGATATGTTGCATTCTTAATGCCATTTTGTGTGAATGGTCAATGTCTAACTTTTACAGTATACACGAATGTAAACAGGCTCTCTTTACTCAAAGGTGTGATATGAAGAAACAAGCTAATGACTCAGAGTAAAGACAAGATTTAGGAATGAAATACCTGGATCAGTATTGTAGGAAGGGGGGGCAGTTGGGGGGTCATGCCCCGGGCGGCAGGCTGGCAGGTGGGGTGTGTGTGTCAAAGCGGCCCACCCTGTGCCTCTGTGTGGTGGAAAACCGGCAGTGGCGGTGACGTCACGTCCGGCGCAGGGGGGGGGGCAGTCGTAGCTCCACTACCAACCTGGATTTCAGTGAGACTACTACTACTTGTTTGAGCCATTACCAGGCTGGCCTACCAGGGTGGACCCAAGAGAACGTCTACCCATCACCATGTGAATGCACTGGGTACAGAAGTGTTCTCAGGGATCAGCAGTGGATTCTTCTGAAGGCCCTGGACTTTCAGCATTGCCCAGCGATGCTGATGCCTGACACTGGAGTATTGCAGCACCAGATTCTACTTGCATTGGGTATAGATGGATGGTGTTTCCTCCTGGCTTTATCACTTGTAAAATGTGAACAATTGTGGTGAGTACAGTACCTGCTTTTTTTCTAAAAGCTCAATCATTGTGAAAACACTTAATTGCTTTATTTAGGGAAGGGTGACAGGTAAGGAATAATTGCAGTGCACTGATGATAAAAAAAGCATAAGAACTGTAATGCTACAGTAATTGCAACAACCTGGCTAACAGCACAATCCTGACTAAGGATCCGGCCGGTGACCCAGGGCTGCACGCCGAATCCCGTGCACAGGCTGCCCAGCGTACGCCAGGATGGAGATCTACTCAGGGAAGGAGATGCTTGTCCCCTTCCCCGAGTGTAAACCCAGGCTGGCCCTATCGGCCTCCTCGGATTTCAGCTAAATAGCTGGCAGAAGTAGAGGATGCCATGTAATGACGTAGCCGGCCCAGCAGGGACGGGGATATGGCCGATGCCATCCCCCTCCCCCTCTCAGGCCGGCTAGGCTAATGGCCCCCTCCCTCGCCTAGCCGGACCACCCACGTGGCTGGCGATAGCGCATTTACTTTCCGCCGCCGTCCGCGTGGAGTTCCGGCGCCAGAGTGAGGGAGGCCGGCCTTGCGTCGGCCTCCCTTACTCCTAAGTCATCATAAATGTGCTTTACGGCACGTTCGCGACAGCTTCCGGCGCTGGAGCGCTCGTTCCGGCACAGAACCTATCATCAGGATTGCGCTCTAAATGTCATTGGAGATTAACTATACTCTGGCCTACTTACAACCTTCCAAGTTTCTAGTGGAGCTTCTAGCGTTTCGTTGAGTGCTGTAGTTCAAGCAGACATCAAGTTCCACACTAGAGTGAGCTGCAACCATATAATTGCGTACTTTCTGCACAGCATACTCTTCAACCGTACCTGTTTTCTCATTATTTGTGTAAGGCAGCTGTGCACTGAGTGCATCTTTCATGGTGTGTGCTTAATGTATAACTACTACTGGAGCTTACTTGCTATCTGTACCTTGCTATCTGGGTTTCTGGTATTTTAGTGTCTGTCCTGATCTGGAATTGCATCTAGTCTGGTGTATATATGTTCCTTGGTCAGATGGTACAATGTTTAGGGCCAATTCTGTCCTTTATTATTTCTCCAAGGAGGTTTCCTCATTCATCAGCAGAGATGAAATCGCAGGTCAAAAAACAAGGTCTGATTTGGTATCCCCAGAGTTAGAGTCAGCACTTCCAGACACCGATTTTGCTTGAGTGCAATGGCTGAAAAATGTACCTCGGCATTCACGCCAATTGCCTCTAGAAACCAGTCACTGTAATCAAAGCAGGGTATGTTGGGAAATATGTAATTTCCGTTGCATTGCTGTCTCCTTGGGAACATTTGGATCACTGTGAGGTACTGATTTGGTTCATTGTGTTAGGAATGGATTAGAATTCCTAAGAATGAGCGTTTTCTCTTCTATTATGTTAAAAATGTTGTAACCTCTCTCCACTGGAGAAGATATGCCTAAATGCCTATGGTAACTAAACGTACTGTGCAAGTGAACATAGATGCGGGCAAGGACGGTTACTTCATGTACTCTACTGTTTGTGTTTGATATAGCATCTTGCACAGATATGCTGACCTAGTTGGTAGCTTAGTCATGGAGGTTTGTATATTGCACCCTTCAGCAATCCGACAAAGCTGAATAGATCCTGAGAATGGTGCTACACTCAGTATTAGAGAACTTGCTGTACTATTCGATTCTCTGCTTGTTTTACTTTTGCGAGTTTTGTGACTCTGACTTTAATCCTTGGGGAGAGCACTGTTCTGCTGACTGCGGCATAAGACTTCAGTTCTTTCATATCAGGAGGAAGTAAAAATGGAAGGACCCACTAAAACCTTCATCTAGACTCACAAAATCAAAACTTGCCTTTCTTGCTAACGTTCACAACAAAAAAGTGTGTGCATATTGGCCATGATTTGAAGTTTCATAGTGCTCTTATGTGCACACCAAACATCATCCCAGCAAGGGCTGCCCCAGCCATGCAAGGCCCAATCCTGTCCTCAACATATGCCAGTCTATGCTTATGCTCTCCCCTATCCTAGGAGATAGGATAGGAGAGCCTTTCCTAGCTCTCAATGGCGTAAGTCCGAGGAGGCTGTGTAATGGCAGAGCTGGCCCAGGAATGGGACGGGGATATGGTGGCCGCCATCCCTGCCCCTACTCTCAAAGAGGGGAGGGGCCTCTCTACTGTCAGAGTCTGTGGCATCCTTACTCCCGGACTTCATGGGCTTCGATCAGGGGATGCTCCTCAGTGGTCATGAGCCCCCTGTTCTTTGCCGCCCTGGTGATGGGGTTATGTCTCAGTGGTAGCACACACAGGTGACTATCAAAAAGGCCCAGATTCAACATCCTCTGTTCCTGAGATCATGGAGAGCTGCTGTCAATCAGGATAAATAGTACTGGGCTGAACAACGGACCACTGGCCTGACTTAATATTTCAGCTTCTATGTAACTCTCCTAAGTACCTCTTGCTTATGAGCTCGGGGACAGCAAGGACTGCTTCCTGATGCCATTGATCTTCAAGCAAAGGACAAGTCTGTCTAATACAGAAAACCCTATATACAAAAGGGATGGCATTGCATGAGTAATTTTCTCATATAATCTCATAACATTATGAAAAAAGAAACCAAGAATTGATTTTTCCAGCGGTAATTTTCCTCACCTCCCTATCTCTTCCCCCCCCTCTGCTTCATTTCCAGTCACGAAACTCACTTTTGTTTGAACGGAAAGATGGAATGCTAAGCATGCAACATTTTTATTCTTGTAAGTATGAAAACATTGGAGAATAAGAACCCATCTGTTACAATCATGTAAACTGGCCCAAAGTACTAAAGCAAGGCTGGCACTCTGGCTGCCTCAGCTGGACTAGATCTCTGCCAACCCTTTGCCCCAGAGCCTCTGCTCACTGTGGAAAACTGGCCGCTGGCAGTTCATGTCATTCATATCCTCTCAAAAATCTGCAGAACAACAATGAACAGATGTAGGGAACAGGGGTGGTAAAGCAGGTTGCACAATGAGTGATAGACTGATGTAAGGGTCATTAGGTCGTCTTGATAAATGGGCAGCAAATTAATTGGCAGTCCCAGTAATTAATTTTTTTAAAAAAATTTGGTTGCTGGAAAGATCATGCCTTCCAGGTTTCATTGGTGGAGCAGACTGATGGTATGATTTAAAAATGAAAAAGAAATAATAAGCAACAGATGAGCCAAGGTTTCTCATTTAATTGCACGCTTCAGGTCTTTCAAAATTCATCAGGATATTTGAAAGTGGGGTGGGTTTTTTTGGTTTTTTTTGCATTATTTTTTTCATGAGAGAGAAGGGTCAGAGGGAGAAGCAAGCCATATCAATCCCCCTGACATTAGACACTGTGCATACATGAGTGTGATGGAGATAAAAGAGGCTCTCCAGCTGAGGTCAACTGCTGATGTAATCCCACCCACTCTTGGCAGAAACCCCACCTTCATTGTGTGATTGTAGCTCATTTCAGCATGGGTGTACCGCTTCCTAATGTCAACCATGTGATATTTCATAAGAATGGCATTTCAAAGCAGTTTGCTTGAAGATTATCATGACATTTTTTTCTCAACATCTTTGAATGTCACACATTTAAAAATCAAGAATTTCCATAGGGCTCAAATAATGACTTTCCTAACAGTTCTCTTTCCTGCCAACCTAGCAGTTCGAAAGCAAGAAATTGAAAGTAGATAAATAGGTACTGCTGTGGCGGGAAGGTAACAGTGTTTTGTTAGTCATGCCAGCCACATGACCACGGAAGCATCTTTGGACAGTGCTGGCTCTACTGCCTTAGAAACTGTGATGAGCGCCGCACCCTAGATTCAGACACGACTGGCTTTCGAGCAGGGGATACCTTTACCTAACAGTCCTCTGTACACTTAAAACACACCCAGCTGTTAGTTATGGCCCAATCTTATCCTGTGCCTGTACTGCTATCATAAATCTGCTGATGAAGCACGGAGCATGCCACGGAGGCAATTTTTGAGCTGCTGCGACCAAGCAACAGCAGCAACAGCAGTAGTAGCCCACTGTTGTAGCCAGCAGGCAGCACCCTGCTCTGATGCAGGTAAGCCAGCATGGGGGTGGGCAATGGGTGGGGAGGGGATGTAACAGGGCAGGGAGGGAGAGAAATGGGGTGGGGATTGGGGCCGCCAGGAGGCATGGCAGGGTGGGGAGGGGGCAGTTATCAGCAGCAATGGCACCGTCAATATGCGCCTCTTTGAGTCCCCTATGGGGGAGAAAGGTGGGATAGAAATTCAATAAATAACAATAATAATATGCTATGCCCCCCACCAGGCCTTGCCATGCACCCTTGTGTCTTCTAGGACTTGCGTCAGCCATAGAGCTGGTGCAGGTCCAAGTAGACCCATAGGGCAATGGGGCTTACCTGGGTGTAAGAGAACAAAAGTTACCTTGCCCCAAGGAGGCCTCCTGACCCCCCCCCCATAGAATGCAGTACGCCTCCATGGCATGGCTGCATCAGCACAGGTGATGGAGGATAGGACTGGGCTATTTGAATGGGATGTCTGTGTGCACCTTCTATAGAACTGTTCAGTCATCTTGCATTGAGCAGATTATCCAAGTCTGAGCACAAATAGTCTGTAGAAACAGAAGAAGAATTTTTTGATCCTTAATCCTTTGCTTACAGCAAAGATAGTTGGGCCAGTTAATGAAAGCAATCCACTTCTACATACTGGGAATGGGTCAGCAAAACTTTGGAACTGGTAATGACATTATTGAAACACATATGTCAAATCCAGTAGAACAAAGACTTCTGTGATGGTGTGATTTCCACTGTTTGCATTCTTCAAATTAGGACATTTTAATTCAAAAGAGTTCAAATGGAATCCATACAAATGCTTTACCTTGTTTTAATTATGGTTTATGTTAATTGTATTTTTTAATCTACCATTTGCTAAAGGAAAACTGGAATAAGCAAAAAGATGACGCTGAAGAAGTCAAAGAAGAGAACCAACCCCACCGAATGACACTATCGGAAGTGCGCATAGGCTTCCCATTCCAGGTAAAGACCAGGTCTACATGCACCTGCCAAAAACCATTGATAGTGGGGGATGTACGCCAATCCTCCCTGTTTGGATCCCTTATCTGCATGAGTAGGAGTAGGACATGACTCATGCCTAGAATTTGTAACATTCAAATGCTACCAATGTTGCCTTTCACTAGAGAAACGGACGGTTTAGAAAAATGTCTAAAGGTTTAACTTTTTGATATCAACATGTGAACGCAGTGATTTGTTTTCTCCATGCCCAACTCTGATTTGTTAACCCCTATCACCAGTTTCCATCTATACTTGGTAATGTGTTTAATTTGCTATCTATGGGAATAAATGGTTACAGCCAGCCTTATTCAATCTGTCCGTGTTTAGTTCCATTTCTCTCTGCAGATGCACTGGTTTGTATTTGCATAGTAAGTTAAAGAATCAAAGCCCATTATCATTCCCTTTTATGCAGGAAAAAAATGGAAATGGGAAATGTCAGGAAGTTTATCAGCCTAAATGATACATTTTGTGCTAGAGAGATTATGGATATAAGTTATAAATAACAGCCATAATCAGAAAGCTAAAACTTTCCAAATAGTATTTTGAAAAACACACGGTAGCTGTCAATTCAGCCCCAGTGTTTTCATTAGGGTACTTCCATTTCTCTAATTATATGTGATTAAGTGCCTCCAAAATCAATGTCATTGCTTAAATACCAACTGTCTTAAAAAAATCCAAAGCTGCTTAACACGGGCGCCTCATTCTCACAAATGAGCAATGCAATGCGTAAACAGATATAGAGTACAATCCAGAGAACGTTAGGTGCACCTATCTTTAAATTTACTTGTCTTGTGCATTTAACCATGTGCTCATATTCTACTTATTTTAATGAGGCAAATGTATGCCTGTGAGTAGCTTTGACTGTGAAAACAGCACATAGCAAGAACGTGTCTCAATGAATATTTTACTTTAAAAAATGTGGAATGTCAGGCTGTGTTGAAAGAAGGCAGGCCCATATTAATTCTCAGTGGGGACAGAGTGAGATAGGTTTGCAGTCTGGCCAATATCTCAGGTTCTCACATTTTTTGTTTTGTTTTGTTTGTTTGCTAGTTGATGGATATGAGCAGCCGCAGCCCAATCCTATGTAACTTTGCGCGGCTGGCCTAAGGGCTGGCCGCTATATCCTACGGCCATTGCAGCCTGCACCAGTACAGCCCGGGCGCACCTCAGGAGAAGGGGATGTTCGTCCCCTTCCCCCAGTGTAAGCGGCGAGGGTTGCAATGGGCCTCCTTAGATGCATGCCAGCTTTGAAGCTGGCGTGCTTCCAGGGAGGCCGTGTATGGCTGGCCCGGGTTGCGACGGGGTGTAGGATATAGGGGCAACGCAGCACCAATATTCCCACCGCTCCCAGCCTGGACTGGCCAATGGTCCCCCTCCCTCACCAACCCTGCCCACACTCCCCGCCCTCCCCACATGCCCTTCACCGACTGGCGCTGCACAACATGTTTTCCTGCACATTTACGACAACCTAGGCCAGCGGAGCACTAGCTCCGCTGGTCTATAGCTAGGCAGGATTGAACTATACATTATTTAACTGTTTTTAATTCATAGGACACTCTTGGTCCCTATGTTGAAGAAAGAAGCACCAAGTTGACTAGTAATACATAAAAATACAAATGAACAAATCCAAACGAATGAATTAAAACTCAGTAAAGCAAACAACAATTAAAACAAAAAGGTGGTGAGCAATGAAAACAGTAGTATCAGAATCTGGAGCAACTGCCGACAGATAATAGTGGATCATTGAAACATCTTTCAAATGAAAGTGGTATTAGAAAACAATATGGTCTTAAGAGCATGTCTGCCAGGACCGTAACAAGGGTGGAGCCTGAGGAGCAGTTGCTCTAGATGCAGCACTGGGGGGGGGGGCGCAACTCTCAGGCTCCACCATTTGCCTCCTGTCTTTGCATGCTCCCCCCCCCTCTGCACGATCATGCAGAGAAGGTGCGGGCGCATGGAGGCAGCAGGCAGTTGGCAGCCACGCTCACCAATAGCACCCAAACCTGGAAGTGACATCATGTGATGTCACTTCTGGGGCGCAGCAAGGTCCCGTGCTCCTTAATAATTACTTTTTACTTTGCCAATTGATCTGTGGAACTCAATGACGCTGGATAGAGCAATGATATATATTTTGATTTTATTCAAGAGGAAACCAAGTTGAGTTGAGATGTCTGACTGAAAGTGCAGGGACAAAAGGGAACACTGAGTACTGTAGGAAGGGCAGTAGACCCCAATTAGGTCTAAGCCAAATTACAGGAATAAGGGTGGAGCATGGTTCACAAACATTTACAGGCCCTCCCCAAAACCAGCCTGACTTGTTGGTATTTGTGGGGGAGGGAATACATCGTCCCAACTGCAGAGGCAAGAGGATGATAATCTGTGTCTTCTTATTCCACATTGCAGTAAGGATGTAAAATAGAGAGCACAAAGTAAGGAAGTGCAAGAAACTGGTGATCTTTCCTTCAGGTTGATCGCCAAGGAGCCCTAGCCTTGCCATTCACCTAAACCAGTGGTTCCCAACCTTTTTAGCACCAGGATCCCCTTTTGTAGAATGACAATCTGTCAGGACCCTCCCCCCCAAGACCTATGGCCTGAAGTGATGTCAGTAAGCAGGGAGTGATGTTATTGTTTTTAATTACACTGTTTAATAAATCAGACTTTTAAAAATAAATCACATTTTTAAAAGTTGTATTTTTAAAAGTTGCCCCATTTGGGGGGGGGGGGAAGAGTGAGCTAATATTAACATAGATGCTGTTAATAACAGAGAAAGTAACATAAGGTGAGCAAACAAGCCCAAAGAGAGCATCAGACACTTCTTTCTCTGCGATGGGGGGGGGAGGGAATGAGTGAGCTGTCATCTTGGGTGTGGCCATCCAGCCAACATTCCGCACCCCCCCCAGAAACAGCTTTGCGACCCCCAGGTTGGGAACCACTGACCTAAATGGAGCAGGTAGACAGGTTTGCTGGTGAAATGATAGCAGCAAAAACTGTCACTCCTATAGAATTTATCTCTGGATGCACTTCATAGTAATAGATTGCATTTGGGAAACACTTGATGAGAGTGAAAGAGGAGAGTGCAAAAGTTGGCTTGAAACTCAACATTAATAAAACTAAGATCATGGCATCTGGTCCCATCAATTCCTGGCAAATAGAAGGGGCAGAAATGGAAGCAGTAACAGATTTTACTTTTTTGGGTTCCAAGATCACTGCAGATGGAGACAGCAGCCATGAAATTAAAAGACGCTTACTCCTTGGAAGGAAAGCTATGGCAAATTTAGACAGCATAATAAAAAGCAGAGATATCACCATGCCAACAAAAGTTCGTATAGTCAGGGTGATGGTGTTCCCAGTAGCAAGGTATGGTTGCGAGAGTTGGACCATAAGGAAGGCTGAGCGCCGAAGAATAGATGCTTTCGAACTGTGGTGCTGGAGAAGACTCCTGAGAGTCCCTTGGACTGCTAGGAGATCAAATCAGTCCATCCTAAATGAAATCAACCCTGACTGTTCCCTGGAAGGACAGGTACTGAGGCTGAAACTCAAATATTTTGGCCACCTAATGCGAAGAGAGGACTCTCTGGAGAAGACTCTGATGCTGGGAAAGACTGAAGGCAAAAGGAGAAGGGGAAGGCAAAGGATGAGATGGTTAGACAGCATCACCGATGCAACGAAAAATGAAAATGAGCGAACTCAGGAAGATAGTGGAGGACAGGAAGGCCTGGCGGGATATGGTTCATGGGATCATGAAGGGTCGGACACGACTTAACGACTGAACAACAACAACAACAATGCTTTGTAGAGACGTATCAGACAGACATCATTAGGTATATCTCTAGCAAGTGATTGGGGAAGCTTCATATGTTAAATGTCTACCTGGACTCACTGTTCCCCCACCCAGTGTTGAGTTGAAAGACACAGGCAAAGTGTGGGTGCATTTGTAAACCTAGAATAATATAATGTACAAAATATTTCCTGCTTATAAGGCATGGAAATTGACGTGACTACCTTAATTTCAAATTTCCTATGTTTTGGGATGCATGAGGGAAAATGGTAATACAGCTGATCATAAGTTGAAGATTTTTAAATAAATATAATTTTAAAAATGTTTTTTCCCTATGCTTATGAATTTCTATTGCATTTCTTTCACTGCTGGGTTTTTTTTCCAGTTTAGGTTAAATTAGATCAATGGTGAGCAATCCAGTGGGCAAACTATCCAGCGAACATACTAGCCAAGTATTTGTTTCATAGTTTTTAGTTTATAGTGTAATAAGTAATGCAGCACGTCTTCAGCAACCAGTGACTTACATTGTAATGGGTTTCTCCTGAATCTAGCACCTTGGACTGTACAACATAGAGGCATTACTTATTTACATTATTTTAAGTGGTTCACCCATTCTTCTTTGCCCTTCTGAAAAGCAACTGTAGGCAAAGCCTTATTTACCTCTGTCGAAATCTGAAAGATTTTATTGGTTTATGCATACCTGACTCATCTTGAAAATCCAAAGAGGCTCGCAACATTATAAATCACAATCACAAAACCAATAAAGGGTAATTTAAAACGGTGTCCAGTTAGTGTAACAGAAATAAAAAGCTAGCATTAATGAACTAGCAAGTAGAGTATCACAAAAGTACAACCTAGCAGCCAGTCTCATAAAAACCTGGTGCAACACCTACAATGTCAGGGGCACTGGCAAACACTACCAAGGAAGCAGGGGTGGCATCAGGGATTGGCCAAGTATGGCACTGAGGACCCTTGCCCATCAGGGAGCCCAGATGCTTAGGCCAACTTCTGAACCATCGATACTGGTAGCAGCACTGATGTCTCATGTGCCATAAGCCCTGTAAGTCTATAACGTATCTCCGAAAGCATAGTCCTGTCTACATATTCTGGAATGCACACAGCACTAAAACAAGGATGGTGTAGTGGTTCTGATGTTGGACTTAGACCTGGAAGATCCAGGTCCAAGTTCCCACTCAGCCATGAAGTTTCCTGGGTGACCTTGTGCCAGTCACTATCTCTCAGACTCACCTACCTCACAGGGTTGTTGTGAGGAGGACAAAAGGAGGAAAGGAATCATGTACAACACCCTGAGCTATTTGGAGGAAGAGCAGTATAACAGTCCAATCCTATTCTGGACTTGGCTGTCAAGGGGAGGGATTTATGATAGCGGAAGGAGAGACTTCTGCTGTCATAAAATGACTGCTGATGGCACGCACAGTGCTCCTTTGTCAGACATTTTAGGAGCACTGCCACAAGAGGTAGCAGCGCTCCCTTGATATTGCTGGACCTTGTCGCACCCACTGGAGCAGGTAAGGCAGTGGCGGCCCCGGGGGTGGGGAGGGAGCGAAACTGGGTGGGGGAAGGGAATGGGAATGTTGTGGGAGGCGGCGATGGCATGTGCCAGATCCTACCCCCTCCATCAGTAGCCTCCCCGCACTCTTTCTGTCCTTGGACTTGCACTGTATACTGAGGTGGTGCAGGTCTAAGGAGAGTCATTGTGAAGCGGGAGGCTTATGGAGAGGTAAGGAGGTTTAAATCTTCTGTCCCCTCTGCTCTGAAGTCTCCCAATCATTCTCGCTTCCCCCCCCCCAGCCCCGCTGGATAATGTGGCTGCACCAGCAGGGGGGAGGGAAGAGAGAGGATATGTTCGGGCTTTTAAAAAACGGAAAATGTAAATAAACAAATGTTCACTGAATATATGGAACCCCTTCACAACATGTGAAGAGGAGCCATCTCTTCTAAATACAGTTCATATCTATCCACTGTGACCTCCCAGAAAAGCCTTGCTGAAGGTCTCACCTATAGAAAGATGTAAATAATGGAGTGACAAGACATGTCATTTTCAGCAGTTGCCCCACTTTGAGGAACTGGTTCCATTCAGTGTAAATGCCAGGTTGCGGGGGGTCCTGGGACAAAGCCCTGTACTGGGTTCCCCATGGAACCACCTGCCCAACCCCTAAAACCACCACTTTGAATTGTGTTTGCAGAAGGATACTGGCTGCCAGTTCAACCAGATGACTGTTCTACCAACTCCCATAAGAAGATCGCATTCAGCAGCAGCTAAAGTTTACAAATATTCTTCCAGGACAGCATCACTTACATCCCGATCCTGCCTAACTTTAAGCCAGTGGAGCTCTCGCTCCGCCAGCCTAAGGAATGGCAAAAACGCCATAAAGCACTTCTGCGGCTCCTCTGGAGTAAGTGGCACTGGCCCAGAGGCTGGAGCTGCTCACTGCCATTGGCCAGGACCTGCGCTGGCCAAGCCAGGTAAGTCCAAGGCCGGTTGGCAGGATGGCGTGGGGAGGGAGGGCTGGGATGTCAGGGGAGGGGGCCATTAGTTGGCCAGGCCTGGGAAGGGGCAAGGATTTCAACGGCATGCTCTACCATATCCCCATTCCCTTCCTGGGCCGGCCTTACACAGCCTCCCTAGATGTTCGCCAGCTCCAGAGCTGGCACGCATCCAAGGAGGCCCATTGGGGCCTCCGGGGCTTACACTGGGGGAAGGGGATGAACGTCCCTTTCCCCCTGAGGTGAGCCCAGGCCGCGCCAGCGCATGCCGCATCCTGCACAGAATGTAGCGGCTGGCCATTTAGGCCGGCCACTGCAACTTGCGCAGGATTGCACTGTTCTGGTTTCAAAGGCATCATGATTGCTAGATTTTTATTTCAGGTAACGGGTGTAGCCTTAAGATTTTGCTCTAGAAAATGCACATGGTCAGTCTAAAGTGTGAGATGAACCTCAAAATATGCTTTAAAAGGTCTGCTATCCGTTAGGCTGCTGCCATAAACATTTTTTTTTTTTTTGCATTCCTTAGCAGATAGGTTTTTAGCACTTTTAAAGTTTATCTCACTTTGTTTACTGGTTTGAAAAATGATGTCATCTCCCCCCCCCCCATTCATTAGTAAGTAAGTAAGTCCAAGATGACTCCAGTTGGGCTATGAATGTTCTTAGAACTATAAAGAAGAGATGGATAGCAAATGTACCAAGACACAGATACAAGAGATTCAGAACAGATGACAGGGTAGTTACACATAATAATAGATGGACTTGCATTGGTTCCCAAGCTAAGAGGTCATCTCATTCCCCAAGCTTCTTTTGTTTAACTAGCAGCCCGGTCCAGCCCAAGGCAACTGCGGTACAATTCAGGCACAATTGCAGCCCAAGTGCTTTAGGCCCGAGTTGTGCCTGAATTGTGCCTGAGTTGGGCTGCAATTGTGACTGAATTGCAGCCCGGTCCAGCCCAAGGCAACTGCGGTACAATTCAGGCACAATTGCACAATTCAGGCACAATTGCAGCCTAAAAGTGGGTGTGTTGGGGGCGTGTCGGGGGTGTGAAGGGGGCGGTTACGAATTTTGGTCCGGTTCCAGACACTGGAGAGCCACTGACACGCCCCCTCGAGCCCAACTCAGGCCCAAAATTTGAGCCAGCAAAAAGGGTGGACCCAAATGTGAGGAGACCCATAGGAGCCATTTTACCTTACCCACACCAGCCCTCTCCTGAAAAGTTCTAACACCCTGGGCCCGAGTTGGGCCTGAGTTAGGACCGAACAGGTGTGGCCTAACTCTGGACATGGACCCAAATAGTTACCCTATCAGCACCCAGCCCCACCCAGCCTCTTTCCCACAAAAGCCCAGCCCCAGCCCTCCACTCTCTCTCTCTCTCTCTCTGAGCACGTGGCGTGGGGTTCTGTCCCCCAGCAGCCACAAAGTGGGACTTTGAAAACTTTTCTAACACCCCACTTCTCTCTTCTCCTCTCTCCTCTCTGCCCCCCTCTAGGGCAGAGAGGGCTGTTCTGCCTGTGGCCAAACTGTTTACTGCTGTGCCTGGGCAGCTGTCTCCATGCAAGTGTTTGCTAACCCATGTCTTTCTCCCAGCCCCTCTCTCCCCCCCCCATACAGGCAACAACACCAGCAGGTAAGTGCAGGGTTTGTGCTGACATGTGGTCTGATGTCTGCCTCTTTGCATAGAGAAATATAGGTAGGATACATGCCTCTATACCAATGTCTTGTCTCATAGCTGCCTGCATAGCCTGCCATGATATGCCTCTATACCAATGTCTTGTCTCATAGCTGCCTGTATTAATGTGAGCACACAATGCCATGAGTGTGGAACTGTAACCCATATGTAGACACCAGCTGTTCCCCCCCCCTCTTTTCTCCACAGGGTCTACCGACAGGTCAGTATTGCTAGGATTGCCATGGTTGTGACCCCCAAGTTGTGTTGTTGTCTCTCTCTTTGACCCCTTTCCCTTACAGGATCATGCTCACCGTACACCCAGGGAAGGAGCGCAGACCAGGCTATGTGTCTCACACCACTCAGCTGTGTTTGATTTCTCTCCCTGCAGACCTTTGCAACTGGCACACTGGCTCCTCTTCAATGGCGATTGCTACCACGCAGCAGCTGCCATGGAA
The DNA here is from genome assembly GCA_026170595.1 of Plestiodon gilberti rubricaudatus. Classification (NCBI taxonomy): domain Eukaryota; kingdom Metazoa; phylum Chordata; class Lepidosauria; order Squamata; family Scincidae; genus Plestiodon; species Plestiodon gilberti. Next base: position 248,803,746 of record JANXHW010000001.1, on the reverse strand, counting down.
CACCCCCATGTTGTTCGTCCCCCCAGGAATGCCCACTACCACAAACCGTCCGGGGAGCACCCCTGGGCCTGCAGTCTGGTTGCCCCACGGTCACCTGCCTTGATGCTGCCAGAGAGGTCTGGGAGCCTGCCCTGCAACCCACCTCAGCTGCTGCTGCTGCCCCACCACCCTGGCTGCCTACTTGCTGTCCCTCCCCTTTCTATGGAGCAGGCCGTGGTTCCACAGGGGAAGAGCCCGCATCTCCAGGTCCATGGGGCTCGGCTGCTGCTGCTGCTGTGGTCCTAGAGGCTGCTGTGCCTACCCCTGGCAGCCACGCCCGGCCATCTCTGCCACTGTTCCAGAACAATAAAGATGCCCCTGGAAACACATGTCCCCAATGTTGCACAAGCACTGCCCCACACACCCACACAGGCAGGCCCCAGCACACAAGCCTCTGCATGAATCCCAGCCAGGGTCCGCCACAGCCATCCCTGGGAGAACACAGCAGGGGGGCTGCCGGACCCTCTGGGACCAGAGGGGAGGGGGGAGTTGGGGGGGCTGTCAGGCAGGCAAACACTGACGGGCACTGTGGCGCACGTCCGCCACGTCCGTGAAGAGCCCTTTCAGCAACCGGGGCTCTCACCCACCCTCGGTCCGCCCATCACCGGCGTCCGTTTCCGCCCTCTGTCCGCCCATCACCGGCGTCCGTTTCCGCCCATCAACGGCGTCCGTGTCCGCCCTCGGTCCGTCTGCATGAGAGGCGCCCGTTCCTGCATTGCCTCCATCTGCGAAGTGCCCCCTGTGCCCCTATCGGTCTCTGCAGACCCCTCTCCCTGTATCCCTCTCCCACCAGCCGTGTTGTCTGTCTGTTTCTGACCCACCCGTGCCCCTCCCCAGCACCCCCTGTCAGTGTGCCTGCCTCCCCTCCCACTCCCTGATGATGGACGCTGGCACCCCCCATGCCGCCAGAGCGCCTGCCGCAAGGTGCCGACGTTGCCCCATCTGGGGGTGTGATGAGCTGCGTGAGCCCTTCCCGCTCGCAGCAGACAAGCCCACGGCATCTCTCGGTCTTGGCCGGGGCACGGAGCAGAAGACATGCTGGGATGCCTTCTTTGTGGGCATTGCCACGGCCCTTGAGGCCCAGGGCTTCAGGCAGCGCACGGGCATGTCCTGGCGGAGGCGGTTCCAGACCTCATGAGACCCCCCCTTGTGCGTGCCGTTCCCACCCCCTCCTTCCCTTCTCTCCCCCGCTCACCCCCCCATGACTCCCACGTGCAGCCTCACCGTGGCTTGGGGGTGGCATCGCAGTCTGCAGGAGGGAGGGCAGTCGCACTCCCCCCTGCGGCAGGTTGCTGATGCCCAGGGTGCCCTGGGGCAGCTGGCACTGGCACAACCTCTGCCCTTCAGCTGACTGTCAAACGCCCAGTGCCTGCAGGCCCGCCTGTGGCTGCCCATCTGCTGCGACCGCTGCAGCAGCTGTGGTAGGTGCACGCAGACGGGCTGAGGAGGGGGCTCTTCGCTTCCACAAGACTGACAGCTCCCCACAGGAGCCTGCCTGCCTCTGCGGTAAGTTTTGCCGCGATCCTGGCCCAATGCTGTTGCCTCCAGCCTAACTCAGGCACAGTTGCAGCCTAACTTGGTCCTAGTTTGGGCCACAATTGGGCCACAATTGGGCCTCAACTGTGCCTGAGTTAGGCTGGACTGAGCCCTAGACTACCCTTCTCAGTCTTTGGGTTACAGTAAAATATTAATGGCATCTGTTTCTGAAAGTTATAAATATCTAAAGCAGCAGAGAAATGAAGAGCTTTCACATGCACAGCGCAAGAGCTGTGTGCCTTTAAAGGTTCCATTACGTATTTGAGATGTGCATTATTTATAGAATTTTTACAGCCTGATGCTGGGGAATTTGCTTTCTGTTACATAGTTTTACTTAGTTACACATTGGTATATTTTTAGCAATCACTTCTACGTACTGTTTCACATTCACTCTCTGATTGACATCTGTACAAACCTAGAATGACGGAGTCAACATTGTTTGCAATTACATGGCATTACTATAAAGCAGGACATAACACCTGGTGTTATTTTTAAAGTTATACAAAATGGAGAAAACCTTTTTTGTTTTTCGGTAATTGCAGCACATAAAAGATGGTGCACAACCAAGAAAGATTTCATGCAGAAGAATATGGTATAGATCCCACGGAGGAATTTTGGCTGCTGGATGTCTCCCTGGAATAAGGGAAAATTTGTCCCCTTGCGCCAGTGTAAGACCCAGCAGCCTCAATGGGTCAGCTCGGACCTGCACCTGCTCTATAGCTGATGCAAGTCTTCATTGATCCGTGTTGGCGGATTAGGCCCAGGAAGGGGGATAGTATGGTGCACGCTGGTGCTGCTGATCCTGCCCCCTCCCAGGTCCTATCCCCGTTGCTGCCCTCCCCTGCCCCAGACTTCTGGGCAGGCAGACAGAGTCTTGGGGCTGGGAAACGGAATATGGAAAAAGACAAGAAGACATCTAAGTCAGTCAATCTACGCAAGTCAAGTCTAAGTAAATCTAACTCACAGCACAATCCTATCCAGCACCGATGTAGTGTAGGTGCCAAGTCCACACAGTATCCAGTGATGTAGAGGAGTGGGCTGGGGGTCACCTTGGAGTAAGGGGACATTTGTACCCTTACCCCAAGTAATGCTCCAGCCTCTGCTATGGGGCTACTCAGTCAGCGCCACCTATTTCGGTGATGCTGGCCCAAGAAGCCCTGTGTCAGGGCTGGAGGCCTGGGAGGGAGGATAGGATATGGCGTCCGATGAGAACGCTGATCCCACCCAAGCCCAATCCTGCCCCCTCTCCACCTTCCCCATTATGCCCGCTCCCCACCCTCCCCCTGCCCTCCCACAGCTCCAGCACCGCTCAGAGTAGGACTTACTCCATGGCCCATCTTCATTGGTGGGCGGGCAGCGCAGGCCTTAGCACCAGTGCCACCTACTCATCGGGTGATGCAAATATGTCTTACAGCATGTTTGCGACACCCTAAGTCAGCGCCAAGGCCGCAGTGCCAGCGCAGCGCAGGATTGTGCTGTCAGTCAGAATGGCTGAAGGAAGGGTGCGGAGTGGGCAGTGTTCTGAAAATCAGGAGGCAAGAGAAAGGTGGCGGTGACAACCGCCTGAGGGAAGTTGGAGCAGAGGAGAAAGAAAGGTGAGGAACATGGAAGTGGACCAACAACCTCAGGCATGGGCTAGCAATAAAAGGGATGTTGCTTTTGGCCAGAAGAGCATGGGCAGGCCAGGGAGCTTGAAACCTGGGGACTAGGAAGGCTAAAGTGGAAAACGGGGAAAAAAATGAATGGCGGAAATACTGCATCTTGTGCATTAATTAGCCCTTCTTCTGCACAGCAGGCATTGTGCAACAAATCCTATGGATTTCAATGGCACTTTTCGTTTTGTATAATTATTTTTTTTTTGAATCGAGGTGTAAGGGATCTTTAATTAAATTTCAGTATGCTAAATGAAGTACCCTTTGAAAACACTCTGAAAAGTTTGGCAGTAGAACAAAGCAGGCCTGAAGAAAAAAAAGAGGGGGGGGGACCAATTAAGGTATTTGTAGAACATAAATATAGATGTCAAACATCAAGCCTAGAATAGGGAAGAAAATACCTTTTTCTTTGAGTTAGGTGACATTCCCTTTACATTGCTCTGCCAAAAACAACTCTAATGAAATTCTTGAAAGAGTTCTTTTTAAAAAAGAAAGAACCTAGACAGGTGCTAAACCCATCTATTATTACAAGACAGTGAACTGTAAACATCCAACAGGGCACTCATAGCTAGTGCTGCAAATCGAATGCTCGGGAATGTTTACTTTATTGTTTTTCAGATTCAAAATTGATTGAAATGCATATACAAATGGGAAACCTATCAAGGCAGCCAATGACATGTTGATGGCTTATCTTTTCATGCTGATCTAAAGCTTTTTGTTGCTATTGTTTGCAAGAAAGTGACAGCAGGGATGCATCTGAGCTCCTGAAGATGGAGGATGAGTGGAATGATTGCATCCTATTGCAAATATTCACTGTACAGGAAATAAAAAACCCTTTAGAATTGCATCTTTCAGGATCACTACTTGTTCATATATCTGAAATGTTCCAATCTCTGAAATTTCCTGTCATACCTACCATTCATTTTGGGAGGATTTTTTTTTATTTATATCATTTTAAATTTTTTTATCAACAAAATGATAATTCTTGAATAACTGTACATATTGGTTTTTTGCCACCATTCACACACAAAAAAATGTTACATCAGAAGTTGAAAAAGATGCATTCCATCTTTTTCCATCTGGACATGCCCCCTGTGACATCAACTGCCCACATCCATGGACACACACCCTGCAATGTCCTACTTCCGACGGACACGCCCACATCTGGCAGAAGTGACATCACGGTTCCTTGACCCGCCCCCGTGATGTCACTTTCGCCCCCCTTGGTGTGCCGGAAAATCTGGTAAGCTTAGTCTCATGGAGCCCCATGGCTCCTAGGAGCACATTTTGAGAAATGCTATTCTGCTGGATTGACCAATATAGCTTGTCAGTGTGCAATGCAGAACAGTTACACATGTTTATGCCCACGTACAGTGTAATATTAGAGTATAGATTTGTGTCCTGCTGCCGGCCTAGGTCAGAGGGGCGATGCGCGGTGGCGGCGGCTCAAGGTGAGCGGGGAGCCTCCAGTCTGGGTCTCGTGCTGGCCGAACTCGTGACTCGTAGTTTTTGGCCTTACTCGCACTCGACTCGTACTCGTGCAAAAATGACTCGCACTCGACTTGTACTCGTGGGCAAAAGGACCTTTACTTGACTCATACTCGCCTAAAATTTTTGGCACTGACTCGTACTTGGACTCGTACTCGTGCAAACATTACTCGTACTCGCACTCGCACTCGTGATCTAGTTACTAAGATACATCCCTGCTATCTACTACAGTATGCTCTGGATAATTCAGTTCACCGAATTCAACAGTTTTTGCCCCTAAAAACCAAACTACAAACTTGCAGAGTCCTTTGCTTTTTGGCTGTCTTTCATTAGGGAGGTTGACTCTAATACACAAACAACTAAACAGCCATTTTAATGTCCTTTGTACTGTATTGATTTCCTATATAGCATTAACTTAAACTCTGTCAAGACTGTTTATTCCTCCTATTTGTACCATTCATCTTTGTGCACATTTCTTACAGGCAATGTTGCCATAACGTTAACTGCATTTCCCTATCTGCACACTGTTATTCTGCAGTGAGTCTTTATAAATGAAAATGGAGCATGCTTAATTTGCAAGGGGCTAGGAGTTTAGGTTCTGTTGTATTATACTCGGCTAGTTTTCTAAAGTTTTTCACACCTGCTATCTGGGCCAAGAGGCACTTTCTCAAGTTTTGATCCTCTTACATTTAGCAGGGGGAGAGTAATTGTCCCTCTTCACCCCAGCACAGTGATGAGTGGCTGTTTTCTAGTGGTTGTTTGCTGGTGTTCTTCTGCATCTTTTTAGATTTAGATGCTCTTTTGGGAAAGGGAACATTTAGTAATTTCATTGTTGGCAAATCCTACTCAAAGCCCCGCGCTGCAATCTAGCAGCGCTGGGTTAGACTCTGCTGTATCTGGCATGGGACTGGAGGCTGCTGGACATCTCCTTGAGGTAAGGGTTCATCCACCTACCCCATGTCAAGCCCCAGCAGCCTCTATGGGGCTACTTGGAGCTGCACCAGCTAAGTGGCTGGCGCAAATCCGAGCAGCTCTGTGTCATGCTCTGAAGTCCGCGAACAGGGATAGGATTCAGTGGACGCCTCCTCTGCTGAGCCCGCCCCCCTCCTGGGCCTGATCCTCCTCTCTGCCATCCCCCTGCCCTGAAACACCCCCTCCCTGTTCTGTCCTCCCCACCACCACCCAGTGTGGAGCTCACCTACCCTGGTGGGTACTGCTCCTGTGCCGGTGGAGGCCTGCCGGCACTGGCCTCTCTGTTGGCGGGACTGGTCTCCATGCTGGTGCAACATGCTTTACGACACGTTTGCAGCAGCGCAGAGCCTAGTTCCGCAGGCGGAGGCCGACTTAAGATTGGGCTGTTTCTCTGTGAACCACTTTGTGAACTTTTTTATTCAAGAGCAGTATATCAATCATCATCATCATAATATAACACTGGTCTACAAAAAAATTCTTTTTTCTGGCCTGGACTTTTGCAGCTGTTTTAGACTAAATTCAGGGTACTGATTCCAAATCTGATCTCAGATTTGCTCTATCACATCTCGTTTTTATGCTGTCGGCATACCCCATTTTCATTGATTTTACCCGAAATTAACTCTTCTTCACTTATGATTGCAAGTTGTTGCGAGTCAGTGACTGCTTTAGTGTAAAAATATGGTGCTGTATTTTTAGGATAGTGTGTTTATAATATCATTTTATGTAGACATCCACATTTATTTAATATTTTCCTTCTGCAGGGCATGATCTAACAATGGCTACAACAGGGGTTCTCAACCTGTGGTACGGGTACCTCTAGGGGTACGCGGACCTCTTGCTGGGGGTACGCCAAGCCCTGGCCCTTATCTGCCCCATCAGCAGCTAATTAAGTGTTAATTAACATGGATTTTAAATTGTAATCATTTTCGGAGCCCTTCTGTCTCTCTGATTTTGGTTTTGGGCTTATTTTTGTACTTTGGAAAATGTACTTGGGTGGGGTGTGGGAGGGAGGAGCTGATTTTGGGAAGTGTGACTTGGAGAAAAAAAGAGATCCTTGCATCTCTCTCTCTCTCTCTCTCTCTCTCTCTCTCTCTCTCTCTCTCTCTCTCTCACACACACACACACACACACACACGAGTTAAATAAGACATTTTTCACATTTAAAATTGTGTTAGTACTTTTTTACTTAACAATTAATTACCTAATTAATTGATTGATCAATCCAATTAATTAGCAGTTAATTAGCAGGGGTACTTCAGAAAATTGGACCGTGATAAGGGGATACCCGGGCCTCCAAAGTTTGAGAACCCCTGGGCTACAACATCCGAAAGAAGGAAATGCAGTAATGACCCAGATATCTTCTGCTACATCTGTGCACTTTGCAGGATTAAAGGCACAACGTCAATACCTTTGTCAAGAAGGTTTATCTTGCCTACTTTCAAGTAGGAAATCAATGATATGATAAGCATAAATTTGCTGTTTTTCATTGATTTTATCAAATGCAATATTTGATATCTCAAAAACCTGATGTGATAGACAAAAACTGATGCCAGATTTAGAATCAGTGCCCCAAAATTACCTTAAAACCGTTGGAATAACTTATGCCAGAAAAAGTGTGTTGACCAGTGAAATATAATATAATTTCCCCTGTGTTTAGTAACAAATGGTAACTGAAGGCACGTTCTGTGGGGCATATCATTTATGCAAATTTCACAGAAAGGGACAAGATTTATGCAACTGATCAGGAAGATGGTCCCAGTGGATTTTGCCTGATGTACAGCTCAAAAATACCATCCACAGCCCTAATTCTGTATTCTCTGATGCTGCTGTTCAATTTTGTAAAACAAAGGCATAATCCACTTTTCTCTCAAAATAACCTTGAAACCATAGGACATCACCTCCCATATGGTTTTCCATTACATTTCCATGAGAGAAGGGAAAGTATTGCCTGCTAAAACCTATAACACCCTTTTTCCTTTTCACTGCTGGATTTCCATCGTAGTGTACAACATCTGTAGTTCAGATTCCCCCCCCCCCAATTTTCTGTATTCAGTGTAAGATTTTTTTATTTTTTGCCAAACCCCAGCCTTTTCTTTCAATTACTTACATGAACCAGGGACTAATTTGCCCCCCTCTTCAGTACAGATATATTGTGCTCATGGCACCATCAAAGAGTTTTAACGATAATTTTCATAGTGAGATTCATTGCTATAGGTTTCTTCTTTTTTTAGCCCATGGTTAAGTTGCAATGTATATTGGAATTGATTCTCTCTTTCTCTGAACTTTGGTAGTCATTGATTTTATAAAGTAAAACTTGGGCACATTAAAAAAAATGCACTGAAAAACAAGAGAGGGTTGCCTCAGGCTGGCTTTCATTATTCTGGCCTTGCCTCACTCCCTTCAGTAAACAGCAGGACTGCCTGAGAGCTGTTGCTGCTGATGGACCAAGAAGGAGCCACTGCTAGAGAAGAATGAGCGAGGTAAGGACATCTTCCCTCTCCCAACCAGGGCAGAGGAAAAGGCTCATCAAAGTGCAATTTGATGGGAAACGGGTGGTGAGGGGGAAGAATGGGGTGGGGACTGGAACAGAGAGGGGTTTTGTTGAGGGCAGGAAGAGGACAGTTTTCAGCAGCAGCTACTCTGTCCATATCCACCTTCCTGGCCTGGATCCATCTCCCTAGATCCGTTTGGAGTTGAGCCATCCAAAGAGCTGGTGCAGGTCTGAGTAGACCTATGGGAGAAGTGGAGGCTTACCTTGAGAGAAGGGAAGAAAGGTTATCTTACTTTGGCCTCCGGAACTGCCCCCCCCCCCCACAGGATACAGCACACATTCTGTTGGAGCGGCTACATTGGGGGGGTAGTTAGAATTGGGCTGCTAGTTTCCAGTTGACTACAAATTGCTTGAATATTTATTTTAATCCCAAATTTCCTTTCCAAAATGGAGACAAAGAGACTACACTATGCTCAAATACTCTGCAGATATAACTCAGGTTACAAAGAATGGATCGAAGGAGCTGCAGTTGGGAGAATAAACTTGACACACATTAAGTAGATTAGCCTGCAAATAACATATTGTATGCACACAAGAATAAGGCATATAAAGATTATCTGAAGGCAGCTTTATACTTAGGACTACAGGAGCTGAAGCCTAGCGCTCGGGGGGGGGGGGGATCATAGGTTTGCCTATTCTTTTTAATAGGTTTATCTAAGAGTTTCAATGAAATGGTCTATTATGAAATCTAAGCTGAATTTTCAATAACCAATTAGCTTTAGCTATTACATGGGAAGAGAAAAGAAAGCCAGAAAGTCTTGCAAAGGAAGGTCCCAATTCTGACCTTCCCCAGTGAGCACCAACACTCTTCTCTAATGTCTCTAATTTCTTGTCTAATGTCTTCTCTCTTCTCTAATGTCTTCTCTAATGTCCAATATTGTGGGAACTCTCTTGTTGCAAGCATAACAGAGGTTTCTTTTGCCGAAAGGGACACAGTGTCTTTTTTTTCTGCTTTGTTAAGCCCCCCCCCTTCCTTTTGAGGCTTCAAGAAAATGAAAAGCATGCTAGGAAACCATAATTGTATTTCCTTTCTTTCTTTGTTTGCATTATTCTGGAAGTGAGATAAATAATTAAGGCATTGTTTTCTTTTATCAGTATTGGGCTATTGTGATAGCCGCCTGCTGGCTGAGACTCTTTAAAAAGTAATTTTTGGTTCTTTTGTTATGGCTAATTTGTGAAAGTACCAAGATAGGTACGTTTGACAACTGAACATAAGAAGAACCCTGCTGGATCAGGCCAAAGGCCCATCTAGTCCAGCTTCCTGTATCACACAGTGGCCCCACCAGATGCCTCAGGGAGCACAAGACAACAAGATAACCTGTTTCCCGTTGACACTCCCCTGCACCTGGCACAGAGAAAACCTACTTCTAAAACCAGGAGGTTGCTTATGGCTTGTAACCTGTGATGGTCTTTTCCTCCATGAATCTGTCCAAACCCTTTTTAAAGGCATCTAGGCCACGTGCCATCACCACATCCTGTGGCAAGGAGTTCCACATATGAATTACACACTGGATAAAGAAAATTTTTCTTTTATCCATTCTAACTCTCCCTCCACTCAATTTTAGTGCATGTCCCCTGGTTTTGGTGTTGTGGGAGAGGGAGAAGAATTTCCCTCTATCCACTCTCTCCCTCCCATGCATAATTTTATACGTCTCAATCATGTCCCCCCTCAGGCGCCTTTTTTCTAGACTGAAAAGCCCCAAATGCTGTAGCCTTTAGGTGCTCCAGCCCACGAATCAATCTGGTCGCTCTTTTTTGCACCTTTTCCAATTCAACTATATCCTTTTTGAGGTGTGGTGACCAGAACTGGACACAATACTCCAGATGTGGCCTTACCATCGATTTGTACAAACTGAAGCTGCTGTATTCAGGAAGGAACGATGTATGTTTTTTTCCACAACCTCAATGTTCATTAAGTGTTTTGGCTACAATTTAAAGGGAATTTTTTTAAAAAAATTGTATCCCATTTTTATCTCTGAAGGGTGCTCTGAACAGGTCTAGGAGCATACATAGGTCTCCTCCCCACCCTTCTTTCATCCTTACAACAAAGGTTAGACTGAGAGTGCTGTTGACTGGTTCAAGGTAATCATGGCTGAGTAAGGATTTGCAGTGGTGTTCCTGGAGGGGGTGCAGCACCGTAAGTGAAATTTAGAATTCTGCAGGGTTTTTTTTTTTTTTTTTGCAATTTTCAAAAAAAAAATCAAAACAAATTTTAAATGAACCAGGGGGGCAATGGATAAATTCGGGACTAACCCCCCGAATCTGTGACAGTCCCGGAAATTCCGGGATGGAAGACAAACCTATCCTTTCAGTGATTACTCTGCTTCTCTGCTCCCCCTTCCAGCAGACAAGACCAGTTGATTGGCACGTATAGGAAAAGAGAGAAGAAACTTCAGTCACGTAAAGCAATTCAAGGAACTATGCTTGTACCTCATTTCAGACTCTGTTCTCCTCAGGGTGAATGCAGGTGTGCCTCCTTTGGCTTCTCCTGTTTGGCCGCTGCTGTTGTCTCCTGCTTCTCCTCTTGCCTTTCTACGTCTTTCCTCATTGTCCTTTTATTTCTATTTGCCCCTGCTTCCTCTGTTGTGCCTCAGTGGCCACATCATCAAACAGTCCTGGTGGCTTTCCATGCTCTTGAGGAATGACAGTCATCTTTAAATGTATCCAACACTCATGGAATGTAGATACCAGCTGGAAAGGAAAATCTGAAGAATATTGCAAAACAACATGTTTCTCAATATTTATGTTGTGGGGGGGGGGGGAGCTGATGGATCGACTGTTTACAACAACCCTTTCTTTTTCCTGTGAAGAACTTTATTTAGGCCCAGACTCTTTGTTGAGTACTAAATAGTGCATTCTCAGCTCATACAGAAAGGTGGACTTTCTGTCTTAGCCATTCTCGGTTGGCATGCCACTTAACAATGAACGGAACTAAGCAAAGAGTAAGAGATGTATCCTTCTGCCTAATGAAGGACTGCCTCCATTTGTTTGCCTGCATAGTCTCTCTTTCTTTTCCATCCCCAAGTGTTGCACAGGGTTGACAGCCGCTCAAAAAGGATTGCTTGTGGATTCTATGCTATGCTATTCAATCCACACAGGTCAATTAGCCAGTGAGTTAAAATGAAAAGCCTTTTGAAGTCACTATTTTTTTTAAGTCTAGAAAGCTGTAATATATTTTAGCTACTTGTTAGCTAGATGGAAATCTTGTTCTGATGAAAGGCCTGTTTACAAAGCACAATGGATGTCAAAGTACTGTAATATCAAAGAAGCATTTTGGAGCATCTGTATGTATTGTTACCAAGAGCCCTTGGGAGTAGCTCCTTGCCCAAAACCTGGCACATTTTTTTTTTTTATTATACCAACTAGTGCCTGATTTGAGTGAACTAGGTGATAGCATTTCAATTGTGTATAAAATCACAACCAGTGGCTATTTGGGAAATGAAGTGTCATTTGGCAAAGATCCTCAGCCAAATAAATGGTGGAATCCTTTTAATTTCCTGTCATTCAGTGGCAGAGGCAAGTTTTATTAACAATGATTCTAGCATTCTTTTAAAGACTTGGCATGTGGCAATACTGTTGTCTGCAGAAAATCAGAGATCAAACGATAAAACAAATGGATCAAATTACCCACATGCTCTGTTTCAAGAAAGTAAACGATTCTCTTGCAAATGCTTTTCGCCCTGGAAGCAACTAAGATTCGAGTGACAGATCGAACAAAGCATCTTTAAAAAAAAAAAAACTACAGCAGATAGCTGTGTGTTTGTTTCAGGCTCTCAGAGGCCAATATGAATGAAAAATAGCTGGAAGGGAATGTGAGTAGTGGTAAAATGGTCACATGAATATATAATTATTTCATGTAAGCATACTTAGGCTTACTGCAAGAGAGTAACAGAACTAGGGAATCATGTCATAAGGTGAGTTTTGAGGAGGAATTTGAAGGAAATAAGAGAGGAGGGATCGTGTAGGTAACCTGGAAGGGGGTTCTGGGCATGAGAAGCAGCAAGGGAGAAGGGGCAGAGCTGTTTGAAAGAGCAGAAGACCTTCTGATGACTGAAGGTGTTGAAACACCTGCATCTTGAAGAAGGCTCTGGCGAGTGTTGTAGGGTGCACAATTTTCATACCGGGTGCTGGCCATCATGTGGATGGTGCCCCACATGAAACAACACACTTCATATTCACTTGCATGATGCAAGGAACAGTAGAGATGGACAAGCTGTCTTTCAGGGAAGGTTGCCCACCATTATGGATCTTCTCATTATGAAAACCTGAGGAACCACAGGGTTTTCTAGAACACAACATCTCTTCCTGAAAATCCTTTAGTGGAGTAGTGTACATGATCGTGTACCTCAAGCAGAGAGCAAAAAAGACCAGGTAAAACGTTGCCATGGGAAGACAAATACATTTAACAAAACAACTGCAGTTGGCTCAGGCAAGCAACCAAGCCATGTATCATGCTGCATGGGGAGACACGATTGTTGCCAAGATGAATAAGGGAAAGTCCTTCCTAACAAAACATGTAGCTATCAGTTAGTTTAGACTCTGGGCATGTAAGCCTTTGAGACGGGCAGCCCAGTCCAGCCTAAGGCCTCAGCGGCACAATTCAGTCACAAAAGCAGCCTAAGTGCCTTAGGCTGAAGTTAGGACTGAATTGTGCCGTTGAGGCCGAATTTGTGCTGCAATTGTGACAGACATAGGACGGGTTAAGGAAAGTTGACCAATTCCGTCCTAAGTTCGGCCTAAGAGCTATTCCGTCCTAAGTTTGGCCTAAAAGTGGGCATGTCGGGGGGAGTGACGGGGGCGGTTACGAATTTGGGTCCAGGTCCAGACACTGGAGAGCTCCGACACACCCCCTCAAGCACAGCTACGGAAAAAAATTTAGGTCGACAAAAAAGGTGGACTCAAATTTGAGGAGACCCATAGGAGCCATTTTACCTTACACACTCCAGCCCTCTCCTGAAAAGTTCTAACACCCTACTCCTGAGTTATGCCTGAGTTAGGACGGAATAGCTGTGGCATAACTCTGGACATGGACACAGATAGTTACCCTATCCGAAGCCAGCAGCACCCAGCCTCTTTCCCACAAAAGCCCAGCCCCAGGCCTCCATTCTCCCTCTCTCTCTGAGCACGTGGCGTGGGGTCCTGTCCCCCAGCAGCCACAAAGTGGGACTTTATTGGTGGAGGGCAAAATTCACAAACACCCCACTTCTCTCTTCTCCTCTCCTCTCTCCTCTCTGCCCCCCTCTAGGGCAGAGAGGGCTGTTCAGGCTGTGGCCAAACTGTTTACAGCTGTGTCTGGGCAGCTGCCTCCTTGCAAGCATTTGCTAACCCATGTCTTTCTCCCAGCCTCTCCCCCCCCCCCCCCACAGGCAACAACACCAGCAGGTAAGAGCAGGGTCTGGGATGGCATGTGTTATGACTTCTGCCTGTTCATGCCAATATATGTTTGACTTTAGCCTGTTCATGCCTATATGTAGGACTTCTGCCTGTGTAAGCCATACCGTAGGACTTCTGCCTCTGTTTGCCATAATGTTGGACTTCTGCCTTTTCATGCCAATATGTATGACTTCTGCCTGTGTTCGCCTTTATGTAGTACTTCTGCCTGTCAGCACACATATATATGATAGCTGCCTCTTTACCAATGTGTCCTCTGATAGCTGCCTGTTGCCATGTGAGCAGACAAATATGTGTTTGTGTAAATGTGACTTGCCTGTTAACAAAGGTGTGTTTACTAACCCGCAGCCTTACCCCCATAGGGTAAGTTTTACCCCATAGGTAAGTTTTTGCCTCGATCCTGGGCTGGTGCTGGCCCACTGCTCTTGCCTCCTGCCTACCTCAGGCATAGTTGCAGCCTAACTCAGCCCTATCTTAGGCCACAGTTACGCCACACTTGGGCCTCAGTTGTGCCTGACTTGTGCTGAGTTGGGCTGGACTGAGCCCAAAGTGTCCTTAGCCTTCAGCATGAAAATAGGCAAAGGCTGCAATCCTATGCACACTCTCTGGAGAGTAAGCCCCATTGAATAAAGTAGAACTTACTTCTAAGTAAACAAAACATGTATAGGATTACACTGTTAAAGACTTAGACACAGGATACTGATGTCACCCAGATGAATGCTTTATGTTCATCCGACCCACATCCTAACTGTTTGTCCTTGTCTGGCCACAATGGAGGAATGAGGGCAAGTGGGTCAAATGAAGTTCAGCCTAGACAAGACTGAGCTAATGATAGTTTAAAAAAAAAAACACCCTTTAAGTTCAAGGGGTTAAGGATATTCATAGAAGTGATGTTCAGCATGCACTGCTCTCTCAGAATCTTGAAGTGCTTCTGGATCCATCATTTGGAATCATCATGGCAATCAAACCCATTCCTGATTTCCACTTGCATCGATAATTTTAAAGCTGAAAGTTTTGAAGGTAGTCTTCTGGTGGTTGGGCCAGACTCCTGGTACAGGCACAATCTGTGCCTAGTGGTTGTTACAAGCACTGATTAAAAAAAAAAAAAAAACACCCACACATAATCTGCACATACAAGGGGGAAAACATTTGTGTACAGGTAGGGGTGCCAAGAGGCCAGCGGGTGGCGCAGCGGGTTAAACCGCTGAACCATAAGCTGTCGATCGAAAGGTCGGCAGTTCGATTCCCGTGATGGGGTGAGCACTCGTTGCTTGGCCAGCTCCTGCCAACCTAGCAGTTCCAAAGCATGTCAATGCGAGTAGATAAATAGGTACCGCTTGCGGGAAGGTAAACAGCGCTCCGTGTTCCAGCTGCATGCTACGTGCTGCGGCAAGGAGAGTCATGCCGGCCACATGACCACGGAGGCATCTTCGGACAACGCTGGCTCTTCGGCTTTGAAATGGGGATGAGCACCACACCCTAGAGTCGGACACGACTGGACTTAATTGTCAGGGGATACCTTTACCTTTAGGGGTGCCAAGAGAGCGACGTGGTCCAAGAAGTTTAGCTAACCATTCAAAAGTAGTTTGGTAGTAGGGAAAGGGAAGGAAAAGCCAGAAAAGAAGGGGGTTGTGGAGTGTTACTATCCTGGGTGCCAGCTAGCATGGTAGTTCTTGAATGAACGCTGGAATGGGGGGAGGGATGACTTTTTGCAGCACCAGCCAGTTAACAATCCACACTCTGCAAGGCAATGTCCAGATATGGGGTGAAGGATGAAGAACAAATTGAACAACAGAGGCTGTAAAGCCAAGGTGTTTTTTTTATGATTCTTGCCCCAAAGATAGGAGGTCCTCTACTGTTAGTCAGGGACCACTAATCTGTTCTGCCTTTGTCCTACCACCCAGTTGAGTGTGTGGTAGCCAGTTGGATGGCAGTTGGATTGTTTCCTAGATTGAGCTTCATCATGAGGTTTGCAAGGATCATTGGAAGTGTGAAACACTTCCCTTGTATTTCAGAATAGTTTTTCCCAATTCAGGAATTCAGGAAAGTGGCTAGGGTCATAAACAATTAAATGGGCAGTTCCAGCAGGATTCAGAGCTGTAAAGCTCCCGCTCCATTTTGGAGGTGTGAAAACAGCATTAACATTTAATCAGTGAACATGTTCTGTCCAGATCCGGAGCACGGCATTCCAAAGATCAATTAAGGGAAAGAGGGTTATTGCATGGTTCTAGTGTAAGATCAGAAATGTCTCCTTCCTGGCATAAGGATCAGTGGGCTCTTGCCAACAGTCATTCTAATAGTCATAGTACTTGTCTGGACCTGGACGCAGGTGCTCAACAGCAAGTACATGTATTTAAATGTTGTGTCTCCTGCATGCCTTGAATCAAAAACACATAGACAGAAGCAAATATTGACCATGGTATAGCTCTCCTGCAAGTTGTACCAGTGGCATTGTCAGCAGAGGGGGCCTTGGGGCGGTGGGCCCCCAGGCGGCAGGATTGGGCCCCAGGCAGCAGGCGGGAGGGGGTTGGCATGGCGGCCGGTGGAGGCGCAAATCGTCCCGTTCCAATGAAGTCTGTTTAGGACTGCACTTTCTGTCTGGTATATACAATACTATCACAATTGGGATCCATGGTTCCCAACATTGCCAATGTACATTGCATTTTGAAATTCTGAATATATTAAGCTTCCACTAAGCAGATATTCAGATCAGTTTCTCCTTGTTATTATAGTAATCAGCGTGCAACTTACCAGCACTGGTAAAAAGCAGAGCCTATTATTATAACTGGAGGTGCTAAATTTGCTCTATAAAAGTGATATTTGATTTTGACAATTAGAGGGTGGTGCTAATTTAAGAAATGCTATAAATAGAGGAGGTGAATATATATCATACATCGCAGCTTTGGAGGCTTGTTCTGAAATGATATTTTGTTTGCTACAAGTCTTAACATTTTTAATGTGCAGTATGTAGTGTCACATATTGTACTGAGCTGAGCTTATTTCATGTCACCACTTTGATGGAAGAGATAAGCCCTTATCTATTTCACTCTGTGCATGTGTGTGCGTGTGTATGGGCAGGTATCACCTATAGTTATAGATCTTCCTACCAATAAGTTGTAATATGAGCAGTTTATAGCTGCTATGAAAAATCCCCAGGGGAAGTTAGGGATGTCAGTTATTTCAGTCAGGCTTTGAAAACTGCCAAGCTCCAGTTCATCTTTCGACGTTATTGAGAATGGGGACCAAGAAAAGGAGAGGTGCGATGAACAGGCTAGATTCCATTTTGTTAGGCCAGAAGCCTTGCTGTCGTAAAGCTGTGCTGTTTGGAGACAGTGTGCGAAACCTTATCAGTCTTCTGAGTAGCAGCCAAACTTAGAAGTCAGCGAAGATGGCCTTCACACTAGGCACTGAGCTACTCAATTAAGAATAACAAGGTGCAGCTGTGATTCTCCAATTGGGAGAGGGAGCATGATTGCATTGTGTTACACCATCACTTTCTAGAAGCTTCGGTTGGTCCAAGCCTCTGGTGAGCCAGAAGTTATCATTAAGGAATATAAGCCTGTTGCTGGGATAGGAGGTGCTTGCTTCCCATGAGCTGTTCATGAGCTCCGTGGTCATGTGGCCAGCATGACTCTCCTTGCCGCAGCGCGTAGCATGCGGCTGGAACACGGAGCGCTGTTTACCTTCCCGCAAGCGGTACCTATTTATCTACTTGCATTAACATGCTTTGGAACTGCTAGGTTGGCAGGAGCTGGCCAAGCAACGAGAGCTCACCCGTCATGGATTCGAACTGCCGACCTTTTGATCGACAGCTCATGGTCCAGCGGTTTAACCCACTGCGCCACCCGCTGGCATACAGCCACAGTAATGGAATGATCATTTGGCCAGCAAGAGCTATGGGGGGTGGGAAGGGTGATCAGTTGGCGAGTAAGGGGAAAGTTTTTTAAAAAACTTTTTTACTTAAACCCCCGCCGAGTAGGTTTTGTGGCTGCCTATAAGTCTCTTTATAAGGCTACCGGAAGTACAAGCTGGGTTTCGAAGAGGCAGAGGAACTAGAGATCAAATTGCCAACATGCGCTGGATCATGGAGAAAGCACGAGAGTTCCAAAAAAACACCTACTTCTGCTTCATTGACTACGCAAAAGCCTTTGATTGTGTGGATCACAACAAACGGTGGCAAATTCTTAAATTGATGGGGATACCAGACCACCTTACCTGTCTCCTGAGAAACCTGTATGCGGGTCAAGAAGCAACAGTTCGGACCGGCCATGGAACAACCGACTAGTTCAAAATAGGGAAGGGAGTACGGCAAGGCTGTATATTGTCACCCTGCTTATTTAACTTATATGCAGAGTACATTATGAGAAATGCAGGGCTGAATGAATCGCAAGCCGGAATCAAGATTGCCGGGAGAAACATCAACAACCTCAGATATGCAGATGATACCACCCTAATGGCAGAAAGTGAAGAAGAACTAAAGAGCCTCTTGATGAGAGTGAAAGAGGAGAGTGCAAAAGTTGGCTTGAAACTCAACATTAATAAAACTAAGATCATGGCATCTGGTCCCATCAATTCCTGGCAAATAGAAGGGGCAGAAATGGAAGCAGTAACAGATTTTACTTTTTTGGGTTCCAAGATCACTGCAGACGGAGACAGCAGCCATGAAATTAAAAGACGCTTACTCCTTGGAAGGAAAGCTATGGCAAATTTAGATAGCATAGTAAAAAGCAGAGATATCACCATACCAACAAAAGTTCGTATAGTCAGGGTGATGGTGTTCCCAGTAGCAATATATGGTTGCGAGAGTTGGACCATAAGGAAGGCTGAGCGCCGAAGAGTAGATGCTTTCGAACTGTGGTGCTGGAGAAGACTCCTGAGAGTCCCTTGGACTGCTAGGAGATCAAATCAGTCAATCCTAAATGAAATCAACCCTGACTGTTCCCTGGAAGGACAGGTACTAAGGCTGAAACTCAAATATTTTGGCCACCTAATGCGAAGAGAGAACTCTCTGGAGAAGACTCTGATGCTGGGAAAGATTGAAGGCAAAAGGAGAAGGGGAAGGCCAAGGATGAGATGGTTAGACAGCATCACCGATGCAACGAACATGAAAATGAGCGAACTCAGGAAGATAGTGGAGGACAGGAAGGCCTGGCGGGATATGGTTCATGGGATCACGAAGGGTCGGACACGACTTAACGACTGAACAACAACAACATAAGTCTCTTTAGATCTAAGCTAGCTAGCTATGTAACTGGTGTAGGTCTGAGGAGAGGAAGGAGGTAGGGTTGGAAAAAAGGGGACAGGATCTAGTATGTGCCTTTGCAACTGAGATCCTTGCTCACTAGCCCTTCTCCTCCCCTCTCTGCTCTGAACCTCCCCCTCCCCACCCACAACCTTGACCTCCACTGCCTTATTTGCTCAGGTGCAGCCTGATTGGGCCTGTGGCATGCGCAGGAAGCTGCTGGACATTTCCACTGACATTTGCAAATCAGAACTTCTCCGGTTCAGATGTCACACAATGAACTTACGAGGTGACGTTAGGCCAGCTTCTCTCTCTCTCTCTCTCTCTCTCTCTCTCTCTCTCTCTCTCTCTCTCTCTCTCTCTCTCTCTCAGCTTTATCTCCCCAATTTTCTTAGGAGAATATAGCAGCAAGCTTTCCCTCCAGAACAGGCAGAGGAAAGAAATGTCAGAAGAGAACCAACTGTACCAATCAGAACATTCTTAGATGTTATTCCTAGTGTATGTGTCTAGAGCTGATTGAAATCTCAAAATCTGAATCGCCATGAATATTAAAATAATGAAGACTGTGCTGATTTTTTTGACTTCTGATGCTGATTTTGTAAATAATTTTTTTTTACTAATTATCACCTACTTCTGATGAGACGCACAACCACAGGAGGACAGCGAGTGCTGCAGAGATGATAGTAGCTGAAGAAAGAACTAGCACAGAGGTTTATTTTATTGATTAGATTTGTTTATCGCCTTTTCTCCAATAAGCTTAGGGTAACATATATAGAATATGGACAAGTTATTCTCATAGTAATGCTGTGGGACAGACTGGACTGAGAGAGGGTAATCAGTCCAAAGTCATGCAGTGATTGAAGCCATGCTCCCCATGTGATGTCAAATGTACTACCTATTACCCTACTCTGATTCATTCAACTTCCCACCCACTCCTTCACTCAGATGTCTCCCTGAACAATGTATCTTTCTGTATCCCCACATAATAAGGCACAATGAGGTGGTCACTTCAGCTGGTGGGTTCTCAGGGGCCTGGGTGACGCTGCCACATGGCACATATGGAAGATGCTGCGAGAAGGTAGTGCAAGGAGGGAGAAGGCAGCGGCCCCATGAGAGAGAGAGAGAGAGAGAGAGAGAGAGAGAGAGAGAGAGAGAGAGAGAGAGAGAGGTGAATGGAGAATTAACCAAGGTACTTGAGATCCAAAAAGGAACACAGCAAGGATGTCTGCTGTCTCCATTTTTGTTTATATTAGCATTAATGAAATGTTTAAATTAAGAGTGTTTGTGGACGAATTGGTACTAACTTTAGAAAAACTATTGAAAGATATCGAGTTGGTGATGGTTAAATTGAATTTGGATCTCTTGCAGGGTTAAAAATAAACAGAAAACAAAAATACTGACTAAAAATATGAATCTTCAAGACCAATCAGAGTTGACGATGAAAACTGGTTTTAAAATGGAAAAAAAAAGTTAAATGTTTAGGTATTACATTGACTAACATGAACTGTACGTTATTTAAAAATAATTATGTTAAAGGTTGCTGTATTTTTTGCTGTATTTCCTGAAATATTTTTATAGTTTAGATACTATATATATATATATATATATATATATATATATATATATATATATATATATATATATATATATATATATATATATATATGAGAGAGAGAGGAGGAGCAGGAGGAAGCAGCCCACCTTTTGTCCTACCCTCCACATAGGGACTTTTCTACATAGGGTCCTCCCAGAATAAGATAGGAGAGTCTGTGAGGAGGAGCAGTTTGCCGAAGGGGAGAAGTAGTACACCAAGAGACTCAGCCATGGATTTGCTCCTCCCTTTTCCCCTTGGTGAATGGGGACAACATGGAAGCTCCCCCTCTGTGAAAATCTGCTGTTGAAACCCTACATCTCCACTTCACCATGGGAGAGGCTGGGAGAAAGCAGCTGCCCACCAGTCAGTTGATTCATCAGCACTGCCCACTGTGCCACATCCCCCTCCCTCTTTTCCCATTCAGGTAAACTGGGGTGAGGGGAGGAGGAAAACATAGGGGTGGAATGGAAGGTGAAACACCTTGGGATGGGTATAGCAGCAAAGCTTCAGGCAGCACCATTTCTAGGTCTGAGCCTGGCATCTGGTCACATAACCTTGCTCCCTGAACCCTTCATGCATATATCTTGGAAGTCTATTATTTGTAGGTTCTTTCCCTAGGCTACTCCTGGTACATACTACCATTAGGTAGCCTGATCCTATAGATTAGGTTAAGCTGTAGTGATGTAAGTAATGACATGTCACCGCAAATGAAATATGAAAGTACATCTTACCATATATCAGGGCTGAGTTAGAACACAGACTGCTTTTTCATATTTTTCCCCCTCTTTCTTGTGGAAAATATCCCACCCTAGGGGTGAATTGTCAGGACGAACTCTGGGGGCATATTTTTCATAGAGTGAAATGCTAGGGTTGGCAGAAGACCCAGCTGGAGATGAGCCATTGCCTTTCAAATCCTTGATGCAATGGCAGAAAAGGTAGTCATGGCTCCTCCAGCTGGGTCCTGGTGTCCACTTTCCCTTCTGACAACAGCAGCCCACCGTGCCCATCGAGGGCCACCTGTCTAATCAGCAGCCACACACTTTCACAGTGCTGTATGTCACTCCCTCTAGTGGCATATCTGTATAATACGGATTATACAGATTATATCAGTGCAGAGATTCCTCTAACTGTGATCATCCTGGAGTAGTTGGTGGTGAATTCACTACTGCAAGGATGAAGATGATGATGATGAGCACCTCTGGGAGGGAGGATCCAGCTCTTGTAAAACAAAAAAAGGCTGCTAGCACTGGTAAACCCACATGACAAAGGTACGTTTTGTGGAAAATTTTCACAGAGAGAGAGAGGGTGTGTGTGTGTTTCTTTGCACCAAAAATGTTTGACTCAGCCTACCATTTTGGTTTGCTCAACATTGCACCAAAAGCTGAGACTAGGCGGCGGAACTAGCGTTCCACCACCCGAAGCCGTCGTAAAAGTGCCATAAGGCACTTTTTCGATGACTCATGAGCAGGGAAGGTTGGCGCAAGGACGGTCTCCCCTGTTCTGCTGATGGAGGACTCACCCGCCTGCCGCCACACCCAGGTAAGGATCCAGCTGATGGGAGGGGGCGGTGCGGCAGCAAACGGTAGGGGCCGATAGACCCACCCGGGAGGGGGTGGAGATTTGCCTCGGCCACATCCTGACCCCTGCTGCTCGGCTGGGCCATTACACGGCCTCCTCTGACTTCCGCCAGCAATTTAGCTGGTGGAATTTCGAGGAGGCCGATCGGCCCCAGCTCCAGTTACACTCGGGGAAGGGGACGAGCGTCCCCTTCCCCAAGTAGACTTTTTGCTGAGCAGTGGAGCAATCCTTAGGCAAGATTGGGCTGTTAGTGTGAAAAGACAAGTCATCCTGCCAAGAATAATAAGACAGCTCGCAATGAGTGAATAATAGAACATTTCCCAAGTAAACTGCTGTTGCAATTGTCATTGGAACAAGAGAGTGCAAAACGTTTTAACCCTGAGGAAGACTAATGTCAACACAAATTGAGTGTGTTATATATAATTATAAACTTGCTTTTTAAAAATAAATTGAGCACCAGTTTGAGGCCTCATCTCGATTTTACTTTTTTTGTTTTGTTCAATCCCTTGCACACATGTAAAGGGACTCACTGAAGCATGGCTACTCTGTGTAGGACTGATTTTTCAGGGCTTTCTCTGACAGAACTTCTAAATGCTTTTCAATTCAGTGAATTTGACCAACAAGGTATTCTTGTCCTTCCCTTGATTCAAAACTCTATCTAAACTTCCCCTCCTCTGGATTTAGGTGGTTCAGCTCCTGCCTTTTTACCAGTGACTCGGAATGAACATGTCATCAACCATTAGTGGCTCAGTTCCAAATAAAATATTTAAAGCCTGAAAAGGTAAGCATGGGGGGGGGAGTGATAAGCTTTACAGACACACACCTTGAAAGAAAGGAATTTTCATAGCTGAGTCCAGCTTCCCAGAAACCTGTGTGTGTGTGTGTGTGTGTGTGTGTGTGTGTGTGTGTGTGTGTGTGTGTGTGTGTGTGTGTGTGTGTGTGTGTGTTGTAAAATAAAATAGTTCATTATCTTTGGTGCTAAATGCTGTTTAGTATATTGTTTATCTACCTTCCACTGATCTAGTTTTCTACAAATTATTTTCTGATTTCTAATGAGACATTCTGAAAATTCACAAGGACTAGACACTTGTATTCTCTGGTCATATACACTCGTAATTATAGACAGAATTTTCTACTCATACGGACATCTCTGCACATTTGTACACAAGAAAGAAGTAGTGATAGAGGGCGTCTGGAATCATGTGCACTTCTCTTTTTGTATTTCTGTCAGAACTTGCATAGTTTCTTAGTGCCTGGATCACAAGCATCCAACCACCACCAACACTGTCGTCGTCGTCGTCATCGTCATCATCATCATCATCAAGTGGAAGAGATGCATACATTCCCACTGATACAGCATAGTGAATGTCTGGACTCTGACCCATCCTAGATCTATTTTGAATCTAGACCGTCCTCAGAAGTTTGCTCCAAAATCAAACTATTTCAGCCCGCTGAGTCCATGGGAGACATGCCTGCTGCCCCTGTTCTCTCCATTTCCAAAACTGACCAAAGTATAGCAGAGAGCTGCAAGGAGGGCACAAAGGATCAATTGCAGCCGAACAGTGTCCAAGGATGTCAAAATGCATGGGAAATGTAGTTCCCAGCAGAGACATAAAGCCTACCAGCACTGGGGCAACGCAGTAAGCGGAACCACCACCACCCAGTTATGATGTCATGACATAATGCAACATCATGATGTCACGACATCATGTGACTTCCGGGTTTGGGCGCTATGGACTGCCATCGTTGGACTCAGAGACCAAAGCGACGGCAGCTGATCACCTGTCTGCCTCCACATGCTGCCCCTCCTCCTCACGATTGTAAGGAGAAGGGGCGGCATGTGGACGATTCAGCTGCCCTCATTTTGGGCTTGGAGTGCTCTGAGCCCAAAGCGAGGACAGCCAAATCCTGAGGAGGATCCTGAGCATTGCGCCTTTTCCCGGCGTTGCGCTTGAGGCAGCTGCCCCTCAGCCTCCACCCTTGTTATGCCCCTGGTTCCCCGCAATGCCAGGACCCATGTGAACTAGAATTATCATGATTTTTTTTTCCACTGGATGGTGCTATGCTTGCTCACAACCTATGCCTGCTGGAACCCCTCCCTGCCTTTTCCTGCCTCAGTAAGCTCAGGGGCAAAGGCTGCAGTGAGACTTCTGTGCCTTTTTACACTCCAAATTATGTATTTCGGAGTATGATGGACCTAGAGGCCTTACACTTTCAGAATGGACATGAACTGAAATCATATGAATTTTGATATTTAGAAGACATCCTCTAATTAGTCCAGTTTAAATGAAATTAATTTGTGGGTGAGAATACCATGGAACAGTCCTAATAATATCTTGCCTTGTCCTTGTAATCTCTGAAGGAGCTCTAAGGTAGAATGAAGTCGGAGTACAACAGCAGCAGCAGCCCAGCATCTTCTGTGGATGAACTTTACCATGATGTCTCAAATTCCAAATTAGATTCCAATATATTGTTGAAGATTTATTTATTACAGTATTTATATACTGCCTTTCTCACAGACTTGAGGCCATTTACATAGGCAGGCTAATCATAAACCCCATTTTCAAATGGGTTTTTACAAGTGTTGTTCTACTCATAGAACCCTCAATTCTCCAGATGTTTCCTTTCAAAGTGCAGCAATCGTCCTAGCTGTGCTCTGCACTTCCAAGCTTTCATAGCAGCTGCAGATCACCCTCAGTCGGTTCTCAAGATGTTATCCGTCTCTTGCCAGCTGACTCCTCCACATTCCACACTCTCTCACAGTGCCTTCACGAGATCTGTCAGCAGCTTCCGGTAGCTCTTCCAAGGTGAGATCCCAGGCTGATTCTGCTTAGCTTCTTCAGGCAGGGCAACAGCTTAACCCTAATCATCACAGTAGGGATCTAGAGTTCAACCATCCTTCACACAAGTTTCATTCCATTGCTGCATCACTATTTTTAAAGGTGTTATTACTGACAATTTTCAAGCTGTCAATAGAACACTTGCTAAACAGAAATAATTGTTGTGTGTAGTTTTTATCTTTGAATCAAGTAGCAATGTTCTAATTAACAAATGGAAATATGCAGAGCTGACACATGTTAATTATCAACCTCTGCTTGCTATAGATAGTTTAACAGGCATTTACTATTTCAATAACAAGCCAGTCTCCAGTAAGACACAAGGGAAGGAGAAGGGTGAATAGATAAACAGTAGAGATGAATGCACTTCCCTAGCTTTGAATCAGAAACACTAGGAAAGCAAGTTCTTTTTCCCCAAATCAGCTTCCTTAACCTCCACCCATCCAAGACTTGAAAAGAAGCTACTCATTGTGGTTTCCCACTGAGAAAGTTGGGGAAGGAGGAAAGACAATGGTGATCTTTTTTATGGTCCTTTCCCAAGTTCCACCCTTTAAAATGAAAATTGGAAGCAGCCAGTGGAGAACATCTCTGCTGGCTGCTGCAAGTGCTGTTTTTAAGGGACGGTGAAACTGGGTAAGAGGGTCTCCCATGGGGTGATTTTTTAAGCCCTCACATTTTGGGGATCCATCAGTTTTTAAAAAATTCTGTGCTGACTTGCCCTGATGCTCTTTTTAAGGGGTTGAATGACAATAACAATAACCAGCATTTATATACCGCCTTTTCTTTGGTCATTGGATTTCTCCTCTGACTTTAATCAAAGGCGGTTTACACAGGCAGGTTTTCCAAAACCCGAGGTTTTTTTTTACAGTACAGTATGTTCTAATCTTTCATAGAACCCTTCATTCCAGGTGGTTTCCTTCAGTCTCTCTCTGGCGTTCACCTCATCATGGTTCGACTGACAAGCAACCTTGACTCCCAGTCAAAGTGCAGCTGCAGCTTCTCTCCCTCACAGAGGCTCTGCAGCTTGTCAGTGGTATGCCAACAGCTCTCTGACAGCACATGGATACTTCCAGGTGTCCCGAACTGCCGTCCTTCAGATCTTCAGGCATATGAAACGGCCGCTCTACCAACTGAGCCAAACCTCCTGCCCTGAAATAGGGTGAGGGGGTGAAATCCCCCTTGAGGACCCTCTGACCAAGAGAGCCCCCTGTAAGGATGGCCTTTCCTCTACCTCTTGGGCAGCCCAAGCCTGTGTAAGTATCTGACGGGCAGCCCAGGCCACCCGCCGGATCCTATCCCCGTTCCCCGAGGTCTACTTGGTCACCTTGGGGGAAGGGGACGTTCGTCCCCTTTCCTCTGATGTAGTGCGGGGAGGCTTTATTTCGCTGGTGGAAGTAAGAGGAGGTCATGTAATGGCAGATCTAGCTGGGGAAGGGGGATGGGGATATGGCGGCTACCATCCTCTCGTCCCCCCTGGGCTGGCTCGGCCAACAGCCAGCCTCCCTTGCCGCCCTGACTGCCCCCGTGCCTGCCGGAGCTGCACTTACCTTCTCCATCGGCCGCATGGACAATCCAGCGGTGGAGTGAGGGCAGCTGGCCTCCACGCCGGCCACCCTTACTCAGTATAAAGTCATCGCAAACATGCTTTACAGCATGTTCACGATGGCTTGGAACGGCAGAGCACTCGCTCTGCCGTTCCATAGTTACAGTGGATTGCATCCTGAATCTCAGGGGGTGCAGCCCCTTAACCTGACATTATTTTTTTAAAGACCTTCTAGAACTAATCAGACCATATTGGAGCCAGTGTTATAAGCAACATGAAAAAGAGACATCGGTAAGCACAGTCTGGTGCTAAATGTGCTCCTGTGAAAACAAATCATTTCCCGGGAGGCAATGAGGTGTTCCAGCTCTTGGCACCGAAATCTGAAATCTCCAGATAATTCTTCAGACTTGCTGAGGGATGCTGACTCCAGAAAGATCATTAATACAGCCAAAAGGCATCCAGCAGTGGCATTGAAAAGGCTTCTTCAAAATTATCTGCCCTGCCCAGAGGAGCTGAACATTACAGATGTCTCCAGGCTGCTTGTGAGAGCCAAATACACAAAGTGGAGCAGCACAATGGTTATATGACTCAGCATAACAGCTGGAACTGAGGCCATGGGAAACAGTGGCTCCTTGGGATCCCCATTAAGATAGCATGACATGGCAATCATTTCAGCTGGGAGGGTGTATGCAGCTCAGCTACATACTTATAAGAAAGGAAATGTTGCTTGTTTTATTCAACAGCTAGGCTGATATGTGCAAAATTCCTTTCAGAAACATCAATAGCCTTCTCAAAAATGTCCGTTTCAATCAGAATTCCCTTGGAGATTTTTCCTGCTTAGGAGTAGGAACATTCAAATTCACCTCACATTTTAGTTTAGTTGCATTTTAATGGGTCATTTTCAGCTATTGCACCAACATCTATCTGCTCAGGATTGTACCAAGAAGCATCTTCTGATTCCAAGCTCAGGTTCCAACTCTGGAGTTTTCAAAATACTGTAAATGCATGGAGAATTTCCTTTCCCTACAAATGCCATCCTTTAGGAAACTGGTTCTGGGTTTACTTACATATGGATGATGATGATGATGATGATGATGATGATGATGATGATGATGATGATTAGATAGATAGATGGATGGATGGATGGATGGATGGATGAATGGATGGAACTATTATTCAGTGACAGAGTACGTGCTCTAAGTTTCTTTTGGCACAATCCTGGGGCGCCCTTGCGCCGGCGGAGCACGTTGTGTAAAGCAAATTGTGACAGCGAGCCAGAAAGCAGCACTGACAGAAAGATCTGAGCCTTCCTGCCGATGCCAGCACAAGTAGAAGTGCAGGTAAAGTCCATGCTGAGTGGCACAGGGGCGAGGAGATGGCAGAGAGGGGGAGGAATGGGGCAGAGTGGGCCTCAACGGGTCGGAGTGGGTGGATCAGCCCAGGAGGGGGCGAGATCAGCGTTGCTGGCATGAACCGCATCATATCCCCCATCGTGGGCCAACATGGGTATATGCGGACTTGTGCCAGCCATATGGCTGGCTTGGGTCCGAGTAGACCCATTGCGCAGGTTGGGGCTTTTTCTGGGGTGCTTTTTCCATCTGCTAAATTCCCCCACAGCATGCAGCGTGGCCAATGCTGGCACCACTGCATCGGGGAACTTTGGTACGATTGGGCTGCCCTCCAGCTAAGATGATGATAGGTAGCTTGCCATGGTCCTATGACACTAACTGAGTATCCTTAAGCTTTTTGTCTCCCCTTCTAAACTGGAGATTGTACTGTGAACACCTTGCATGATGCAAGGCACACTGAGCAGTGACATCTCTAGTTTGAGAAACTAAGCTGTGTTCTTCACCTCTTTTGCCAGCAAAATGTTCAGAGAATCCTGTCTTTTTCCACAACAGAGTCACTCCTCATTCCCCCCCCCCCACCATCCTCTTCCTAATTACTCCAACTGTTGGTTGCAATTTGAAAACAAGACAGCAACATGAAGACATAGTGCAGGCATAATGGAAATGATTCCTCTAGGCTAGAGTTCATAAAACCTGCATGAAACGAATATCATGTTCTGCCTGTGCATGTTTACTGAAGATAGCTATAGAAGAGAGCTTTGTAAATAGAACATACAGATTCCTGATCTACAGACCCTTCTGCAGAAATGATATTGATGTCAGTATGTTTAAAATGTGTTGAATCCAACATGACTTTGGTTCTCTGCCACCACAGTAGAATGGGTTCTAAGAAATGTGCACACAGTTTTGCTCGTGGCATAAAGCTTTCCCACTTCTTCCTTCCTGCATCAGCCTCCTGTGTCCCCAGCAATCTGGGGAGGGGGGGTTGTTAGATCTTAAGGAATAACATGGGGGGTTGTACAAGGGAATCTGCTAAAATTGAGGGCTCCCACTGTGTTCCCCAGCAATCCTGTAGTGTTGTTCTTCATCCAGTTCTATGCCATATGACAGCTTTTCTTTGCATGCTGTAGCCATACCACATGTGGCTGGGCCCGAATGGTGTCCTGGCTTGATGTTTGATATCAGCAGCTCCAGCTATGGCAAGCATTGTGACCCATGAAAAAGACATCTTTGCTAGCAGAACAGCTCACAGGATGGTGGTTATTAAAAGGTGGTTATTAAGGTAGTTATTACCACTTCAGTTTTCAGTATGTTGAGAAGGGGAAGTGTTTGTAACAATATTTGAAGTTCTCTACAAAGACTTGCTCTTATAATTGCAAAATGGCAGGAAAACACACACACCAAAGAAAACCCACCCAGTATATTTTAAGATAATTTATTTTGGTTTCTTTTTACACATCATGATAACCAGGGATGTCAGTAGCTGCCCTCAGCACAGATGGCATCCCTGATAGTGCAAACCTGTGTGTATATATTCAGAAGGAAGTCCTGCGCTCAGTGGGGCTTGCTCCATAGCAATATCACTTCTCCATCACATCACATCAATGCCTCCTGTATTGCAGGCAGGAGCTTCCTTGCCTCACCCCACCCCCACCCTGTGCAAGGCAAGGCAGAGAAATGCTGCTAGCCTATTGGCTGGTGACATCCTGGGGAGGAGCTGTAGCAGCTGTTGCAGCTCCTCCCCTAGTCTGGGTCATTGAGTGTTTCAGCTGCAAGGACAGACCCTGAGGTTTGACAGGTCAATTGGCTGTCTTTGGAAGGCTGAGTAGAAATGTTTTGCTCATACATGGTTGGTCTTTTGCCTACTCCACACTATTTGAAGAGGATGGTTTTGTTTGCTAGGTTGGTCAAAACTGACAGAAGTAGGGTGGGATGAGGTGTTAAGAATACGGACCAGCATGCATCTCATGTTTGGGTTGCTCTTCAGATGTTAGAATTTAACCGTCTAGAGAAAAAAATGACGGTATACCACATGGGGAATCACTGTCCATGCTCTAATTACCAAGGGAAAACGAAGATGATCAAGATAACCTTGGACCATATATACAAAACTCCTTACTTTGGAGAACCTCCATGCAAGTTAGAATATATTTTTCATTAAAGAAACTAGTTAAACATTTATGCATCCACTGCACAAAATTTCACCAAGAACCTAGTTCCAAGCAGGCAATCTCTTTCACTGTCACATTTTTCATTTTTTATTCCTTTACTACAATGATATCTATCTTAATA
Source organism: Plestiodon gilberti rubricaudatus (assembly GCA_026170595.1). NCBI lineage: Eukaryota > Metazoa > Chordata > Lepidosauria > Squamata > Scincidae > Plestiodon > Plestiodon gilberti. Next base: position 248,773,682 of record JANXHW010000001.1, on the reverse strand, counting down.
TTGTGATTTTTTTTAATACAGACAGAATATTCTTCCCTGATAACACAGCAGGCTAATGGATTTTGCAAGAAAAATGTGTATAAAATGTCAACAATAGATAAATACTGGAAATATTCAAAGAGACAGTCTCACCAGGGTCCTGATATACATCTGTTAATATCTTGCACTGGATATGAAAGGCTGTTACTTTTAGGAAATAAGGTTATATGTGTGTTCAGTTGACAACACCACCCTAGCAGTTTGGTTCTTGGTTTGAATAGGTTCTATTTTTTATTTCCCTATTGCAAATACAATATCTGAGTCTCAATCTGAGTGAATAAGATTTTTTTTTTTACTTGGTTGCAGGATTGATCTTTTAGATGGAACATTATCTTTCCTTTGTGTAGCATGTCTGCATGGATTTCTTGAGATTAGAACAGAAAAAGGCCTTGAAATTGTTAGGATGGTCAACAAATGTGTGTATGGGCGCAATCCTCATAAGGATCTGGCCGGCGGCCCAGGACTGCCCGCCTGATCCTGTGCACCGGCTGCCCGGTGCGCGCCGGGCCAGAGGTCTACTCGGGGAAGGGGACGCTCGTCCCTTTTCCTGAGTATAAACCCGGGCCGGCCCTATCGGCCTCCTCAGATTTCCGCCAGCGATGTCCTTGGACAATATTGATGAAATGACTGTTGAGAATGTGAGAAGTGCCATGCTACAGAAATACTGTTGGCCCATTGCAGAAAAGCAACAGCAAGAAAGAGTTTCGTGACACCTAAAAGGTTTCTTGTGGCACAAGTTTACATAGACTACAGTCCACTTTGTGTTACCCTCAATTTTTAGCTTCACATACACACACATATAGGTGCAGAGAAAAATGCTAAACCGTAGGGTTCAAATGTCATGAAATGCAAGAAATGTCATAGACCTGCAGCACTGCTATGCAAAGCTAAAAAAGCATGATCACTAGGCTTACCAGATTTTCTCAGTTTCAAACCGCCCCACCAAATCAATAAATCAATCAATTAATTAATTTACAATAAATAAATAAATTTGGGGGGGCACAGAATGCCTATTGCCACCCGAAGGGCTACCGAAATATTTTATTTATTTATTTATTTATTTATTTATGGCCATGAAGATGGCCGTTTTGCCGCCACTACCTCCTACCTGTAACCGCTACCATTGCCGCCATCCTCTTGCCGCTGCTGTCCACCACCGCTGCCATCGTTCCTCATCGCCACCGCTGTCTCCTGCTCCTGTCTCCTGCTCCCCCTCAGGACTCCTGCTGCCCCAGAGCCTCCTCTGCCACCACCACCGCTTGCAAAGTGCCAAAAATCTCACAAGATCCAAGATGGCTGCACTGGGGGGGGGGGAGTGCCTTTTGGCACTTTGCAAGTGGAGGCAGAAGAGGAGGCTTCCCTGGGCCCGGAAAGCCCAGTACCAGAGTCCAGAAACCGGGACGATCCCAGGCTTTCCGGGATGGATGGTAAGCCTAATGATCACATTTTTTTAGCTTGGAAATGTTTGAGCTTTCCGCAGAACTGTCACAGACCTACTTTACTTCTGCACATCATGACCATTTGGTACCTGCTTACATGTACCTGTGAACTAAGGATGACTAAGGATGACATTTCAGGCATCTGATGAAGTGTGGTGGAGGATACAAAAGTTTATACAACAATAACAGCTCAATAACAACAGCTCAATAAGTTTATACAACAATAACAGCTCAATCCTAAGTGACCGGCAACTGCATCCGAAGCAGGATGTGGCCCATGCCGGGGCTCACCTTGGGGGAAAGGGACATTTGTCCCTTTTCCCCCAGTGTAAATCCCGATGGCCCCAATGGGCTTCCTTGAATGCATGCCAACCAGGAATGCTTTGTAAGGCTGGCCAGGCCCGGGAAGAGCACACCGCCAATATCCCTGCCCCCTTCCCTGCTCTGGCCGGCCAATTGTCCCCTCCATCGCCATCCTGGCCCTCCCTCCCCATGTCTACTCGATACCCGACGCAGCACTGTGTCTGGCGATGTGGACCGGCCCCAGCAGTGGAGTGAGCGGCGCTGGCAATCCTTTACAGCACTTTCGCAACACTGTAGGCAGATGGAGCGCCATAAATTAGATTATCACATGACTCTTGAGCTGCAATTCTATACACCCTTTCCTGGGAGTAAGCCCCATTGAACACCATGGGATTTTGCTTACTTACCTCCCCATAGTGTACAGGGGGGCACCGGTATCCACTGATTCCTCAACCGCGGTTTCAATTCTCCACAGTTGAGGAATCCCCCCCGCACCCTCCACAGCCCCCCCCAGGCACTTACTTTTAACAGAAACCTCCGTTCTTTTCTTCAAAAGTTCCGAGTTTCCAGCTCTTTTAGGCCTGACCAACTAGACTTAGGTAATAGCTAGAGTCTCAGCAAGGTTGCAGAGACTCTAGCTATTAACTAAGTCTAGTTGGTCAGGCCTAAAACAGATGGAAACTTAGAACTTTTGAAGAAAAGAACGGAGGTTTCTGCTCAAAGTAAGTGCCTGGGGGGGGGCTGTGGAGGGTGTGGGGGGTCACGCCCCCCCCCCCCCGCACTTACTTTTAACGGAGAAAGCTCCGTTTTTTTTCTTCAAAAGCCTTTGTTGCAGGCCTTCTTACCAACAAGTCTTCGGTGCTAGAAAATCTCAGCAACCTCTCAGCAAGGTTGCTGAGACACTCTAGCACCGAAGACTTGTTGGTAAGAAGGCCTGCTGCATTCGGCTTTTGAAGAAAAAAAACGGAGCTTTCTCCATTAAAAGTAAGTGCTTGGAGGGGTTGTGGAGGGTGCGGGGGGTCACGCAGGCCAGCGGGGGGTCGCGCAGGCCCGCGGGGGGGTCTGGGGCCCCCTGAAAACCACGGAAATGGGTGTTCGCCCATTTCCATGGTTTCAGGTATCCACGGTGGGGGCTGGAACGTATCCCCCGTGGATACCGGTGTCCCCCTGTATGTGCCTGTCTGCCAATGGATCTCCTTATACCTACGCCGGCTATTTAGTTAGCATAAGTCCAAGGAGACTCAGGGAGTGGGACTGGGCTGGGAAGGTGGGAGTGGAATCTCAGCGGTGTGTGGCTACCACCAAGATCCTCCCCCTCCTGCCTCCTCCTGTCCCTCACATGATCCATTGTCATAAATTCACCATAGGATTGGGCTGTAAGTTCCATTGAACTCAACTGTTCTTACTTTTGAGTAAATTACACTGCATGTGTGATTGGAGTTTATTTTATAGGAAGGAATTTTGGACTGGGAAAAACTTAAATATTGGGGGCGAGGATAAAAGAAAGAAAATGCAAAAAAAGGAACTCTGTTTCCAAAACAACTGAATGATGAACTAACTCAAAAAGGAACAAAGGTCTCAGATTAGATCAGCCAGTCAATGTATATGAACGCTATGAAAAAAAACAGCGTACTATGTCAGTGAATATTAGTATCTGGCACCTTTAAAGTATGACATGGAGCTTTCAAGCAGAAGGACATCATTTTAAAAGCCCTTACAATTGCTGTGAGACAGGAATGCATGTTGGTTGTTCTTTGAATTCCAGTCTTCGGTCTCCCCTCTTCAGTTTGACTCAGGAGGTGTTTTCCACAGATATGCTATTTTTGTAAAGTCAAATAAAGGAGGAAAGAAGTAGGAACAATGAATTAGTGGCAAAGCACTGCCATGTGTGCCTTATACCCAAGCTTGAGAAGTGTTTGCCCTGGTATCTCCCCACAAAGCATACAAGACAATTGTTATGAAATAGGGCCACATTTATTGATATGAAGAATAAACACATCACTACAGAGGGTCCTGTCTAGGACACTCGACTCCCCAAATACCAGTACCTACACTGGAGGAGACGGCTAATCTTCCAAGATCCCTTTGGGTGAAATCACCCTGGTTCCAAGACCAGGATTGCCTCTCATAAACAGCAGAAGCTTTTTCACCCCCAACTTCAGAAAGGAGGGTTGAGGAAGTCAAATTGCTCTGCCTACTCCAAGCTAGAAAGCCTTCAAGGTAGAATCAGATTTAGTTTTCCAGATTCTGGTTTTCTGGTTTTCCAGATTCTCACCTGCCTAAGGGAAGACACCAGAATCCGATCCCTACTCCAATTCCCTGACCCATACTATAGCTGCCAGTCGTGGTCATTCTGGCTATGTTGTTGTTGTTGTTCAGTCGTTAAGTCGTGTCCAACCCTTCGTGATCCCATGAACCATATCCCGCCAGGCTTTCCTGTCCTCCACTATCTTCCTGAGTTCGCTCATTTTCATGTTCGTTGCATCGGTGATGCTGTCTAGCCATCTCATCCTTTGCCTTCCCCTTCTCCTTTTGCCTTCAATCTTTCCCAGCATCAGAGTCTTCTCCAGAGAGTCCTCTCTTCGCATTAGGTGGCCAAAATATTTGAGCTCCAGCCTCAGTACCTGTCCTTCCAGGGAACAGTCAGGGTTGATTTCATTTAGGATTGACTGATTTGATCTCCTAGCAGTCCAAGGGACTCTCAGGAGTCTTCTCCAGCACCACAGTTCGAAAGCATCTATTCTTCGGCGCTCAGCCTTCCTTATGGTCCAACTCTCGCAACCATACATTGCTACATTCTGGCTATACAGCCACCTAAAACAAAACTCCCTTCCAAGCCCAATGAGAAGCAAAAAAATCCTACCTGGCCTAGAAATGGTGACCTCTCGGACTATGTTATAGGGTGGGTGGCTCTCCCACACTCAACTGAGAAAGGGAGGTAGCTGCATTAGAAACAAGCACTCAAAACACCCTAGTTGGCTGAAGGCCCTTCCACCTGCCTTGTGTGGGGGCAGAATCAGGTAAAAAAAAAAACCCTCCCACATGCACAGGGGGAGTGGCATTCTAGTCATGTCTCCTACGGTTATTGTGTCGTTACTGAAGGGGATTCCTCTGAAATGTTTTAGGATCACCTGTAGATATTAGGTAGTGGCACTGGTGATATTAACAGTGTTAACAGTATGATCAACAATGCTGCACCAACAGCATTGAAGAGGCCATAGCTTGGCTGCTTGTGCCATGCTTTCTATGTATAAGGTTACAGGCTTGACCTCTGGCACATCCAATCACAGGATCTTGACTTGAAATGCTGTGAACAATATTTTCCTGAGAAGAAAGTGTACCATTTCTACTCAGAGCATACAGTTTTGGGCTACCTTGACCAATGTCCTAACTTCATATAAGGCAACTTCAATTACTAATTGGAGAAAATGAAGGATGGTGAGTTGCAACCACAGAGAGGAATGCATAGTTGCAAAATGACTGTGCCACAAACTAACACCATGGTTATGTACTGCCAACTTCCAATGCCTTCCTCTCCACATGCAATATATCAAGCTGAAACTTGGAGTTTCACGTTTCCTAAAACAGGATGCCCGAGTTTTTGAGAACATGTAAGAGCGTAGTATTTTCTAGGATAGTTCAAAAGGATATTTCTCATCTGGACTGTTTCAAGAAGAAGAAATAGAAGTGACTTCCTTCTGCCAAGAAGTCATAACTGTTGTCTTCTTTGTCTTCCTCACAATGGCACTTCATCAATAAACTTTTCTTTATTTCTCAGCTGTCAATGGGCTAAGAAAGAAGCATCTTTCAACAATTCCCCTTTGTATTCAGAGAAGGAAATATAAACATAGAAAGAAGTTGATGCTGCACAGTGAAGGAATAGATACCTATCTTGTCATGGTCACATATATAACAGTGATGTCCTGGGTTACAGACAAATGAACCTGGCCATTGGTCCATCTAGTCCAGTGATCGCTCCTCTAACTGGTGGTAGCTAGACACAGGAAGATGCCCTGTTTAATTTATTTGAACTTTTATAGGCCACCTTTCTACTCCAGTAAAGAAGTCACCAGGGCAGCCCAGTCCAGCCTAAGGCATCAGTGGCACAATTCAGTCACAAAAGCAGCCTAAGTGCCTTAGGCTGAAGTTAGGACTGAATTGTGCCATTGAGGCCGAATTTGTGCTGCAATTGTGACAGACATAGGACGGGTTAAGGAAAGTTGACCAATTCCGTCCTAAGTTGGGCCTAAGAGCTATTCCGTCCTAAGTTTGGCCTAAAAGTGGGCGTGTCGGGGGAGTGACGGGGCGGTTACGAATTTGGGTCCCGGTCCAGACACTGGAGAGCTCCGACACGCCCCCTCAAGCACAGCTACAGAATAAAATTTAGGTCGACAAAAAAGGTGGACTCAAATTTGAGAAGACCCATAGGAGCCATTTTACCTTACACACTCCAGCCCTCTCCTGAAAAGTTCTAACACCCTACTCCTGAGTTATGCCTGAGTTAGGACAGAATAGCTGTGGCATAACTCTGGACATGGACACAGATAGTTACCCTATCCGAAGCCAGCCGCACCCAGCCTCTTTCCCACAAAAGCCCAGCCCCAGGCCTCCATTCTCTCTCTTTCTCTGAGCTGGTGGCGTGGGGTCCTGTCCCCCAGCAGCCTCAAAGTGGGACTTTGTTGGTGGAGAGCAAAATTCACAAACACCCCACTTCTTTCTTCTCCTCTCCTCTCTCCTCTCTGCCCCCCTCTAGGGCAGAGAGGGCTGTTCAGGCTGTGGCCAAACTGTTTACAGACAAACCCCTGCATGAATCCCATCCAGGGACTGCCACTTCCTTCCCAGGGAGACCACAGCAGGGCGGCTGCCAGACCCTCAGGGCTCAGAGGGGAGTTGGGAGTTGGGGGGCCTCTCAGGCAGGCAAACACTGACAGGTGACATGGCGCCCATACTGGATGCGCTCACGTCCGCCGCGTCCGTGGAGAGTCCTTTCGGCAACCGGGGCTCTCACCCGCCAGGGCGTCCACCCGTCATGCAGTCCGTCCCGCCCATGGTCCGCCCATCAACGGCGTCCGTTCCGCCCAAGGTCCGTCTGCATAAGAGGTGCACATTCCTGCATTGCCTTCATCTGCGAAGTGACCCCTGTGTCCCTATTGGTCTCTGCAGACCCCTCTCCCTGTATCCCTCTCCCACCAGCCTTGTTGTCTGTCTGTTTCTGACCCACCCATGTCCCTCCCCAGCACCCCCTGTCCACCTGCCTGTGTGTCTGCCTCCCCTCCCACTCCCTGATGATGGAAGCTGGCCACCCCCCACCCCGCTGGAGCGCCTGCCGCGAGGCGCCGACGTCGCCCCATCTGGGGGGGTGTTGAGCTGCGTGAGCTCTTCCCGCTCACAGCAGACAGGCCCAAGGCATCTCTCGGTCTTGGCCGGGGCACAGAGCAGAAGGCACGCTGGGATGCCTTCTTTGTGGGCATAGCCACGGCCCTAGAGGCCCAGGGCTTCAGGCAGCGCACAGGCAAATCATGTCAGAGGCGGTTCCAGCCATCATGAGACCCCCTTGTGTGTGACGTTCCCACCCCCCTCCTTCCCTTCTCTCCCCCGCTCCCCCCCATGACTCCCACGTGCAGCCTCAACGTGGCATGGGGGTGGCAGCACCTGTTGTAGGTAGGAGGGCTGTGGCACTCCCCCCTGCAGCAGGTGGCTAATGCCCAGGGTGCCCTGGGGCAGCTGGCACTGGCACAACCTCTGCCCTTCAGCTGACTGTCGCACGCCCAGTGCCTGCAGGCCCACCTGTGGCTGCCCATCTGCTGCGAACGCTGCAGCAGCTGTGGTAGGTGCACACAGACGAGCTCAGGAGGGGGCTCTTCACTTCCACAAGACTGACACCTCACCACAGGAGCCTGCCTGCCTCTGTGGTAAATTTTGCCTGGATCCTGGGCTGGTGCTGGCCCACTGCTCTTGCCTCCTGCCTAACTCAGGCATAGTTGCAGCCTAACTCAGCCCTATCTTAGGCCACAGTTACGCCACACTTGGGCCTCAGTTGTGCCTGACTTGTGCTGAGTTGGGCTGGACTGAGCCCTAAGTGGCTTACAATTTCAGTAAAAAATAATAATTTAACAGCCAACTAATATACTATAACAAACAGGCAAAAGACAAACATGATGAACAGAAGCCAGTGAACAGCATGATCAAAAATAAATCCAAGCCAGCAGAATAATTAAAGGCTTGGGATGCCAGGCTTGGGATGGGTGGAGCAATGGGCAGCCCAATCCTGTCCCGCACCGCTGCAGCGTGCAAAAGCATGCTGTTCTGTACCCTGTGCTGGACAGGAGGCTGCTGGAGGTCTCCACAGAGTAAGGGGACATTCCTTCCCTTACCCTGTGTCAAGCCCCTGCCGCCCCTTTGGGTCTCCTCAGATGTGCACAGACGATACAGAAAGCCAGCGAGCCAATCTGCCCCGGGACACCCTTGCCCTCTCCCGGCCCCTCCACCATGCCGCGGGGACCGTACCTTTCACTGGCAGCTGCAGCACTGTTCTCAGTGTGAGGAAAGCGGCCTTGGCCTCAGTGCTACTTACTCTCCGGGTGCCACAAATGTGCTTTACGGCACGTTTGCAACACCCTAGCCCAGCGGAGTGGTTGCTCAGCTCGTCAAAGAATAGACAGGATTGCACTGTTGGATGCCTTGAACCCCTGCCCTAGGGTTGGTGTGGAAAAAACGTAGATCATCAGGAAGCAACCTCAGGTTAGAGTCAGGGTGGTAATGCCTTAGGGGGTTACCACCCTGCATGGTGTCTCCTCCAGGGTAAGTGCCTAAAGAGGGGAGGTGTTTTGTAGAAATAGGACCTGCTGCAAGGTGAGATAACTGATTGTTTATCATAAATCAATAGACATGGCCCATTCCAAAGCTCATTTTACCTTATGTCAACCCCATACTTAGCTTTCTAGGTCCACAGACAAGTGTCCTTCCTATCACCTGTTGCCTGTCCTTTACCTGGAGATACCAGGGATTGAGGCTAGGACCGTTTGTTTGCAAAGCATGTGCTCTAGCACCAAGCTATGGCATCTCTCCAGGGTTCTATGCCTTCGTTACACTCAAGCATCACATGATAGTGTGACCATGAAACAGCCCCGATAGGACCAGGCAGGTAAAGGGGCATGGCTACACAGATTGGGGTCACGGAGCTTCCCTCGATGAACACTGGGAGAAAGTCACCATCCTCAGCTTTCTTCCATATTAGTGAATGACTGCAAGTTACTCCAGTGAGGAAAAAGAAAGTGCTACGCTTCACGTTCTCATTTTGCACCCATGATTCTGGGTTCCCAGACTTCACAACACAATTTCCAGTGGGATGGTTGCAACGTATTTCGATGTGCACAGACCTCAATATAAAAATATTTCTTCCACCGTCTTCTCTCCCTCCTACTCCCCCTTTGTTTTTGTGATAGATGAGCTGCTAAGCAAGATCCAAAAGGCAGAAGCAATTTCATGGTAGAGAGCTTATCTTCTTCTTTGTGCCAGATCTGTGATTATTACCCAAGGCAGTTAGCTTATGCTTTAAAAAGACACATACCAACTAGTCTAAGATTAGTTTTAATATAATTTTGCTTGTTGCCTTGCTTAATACATTATATGGTCATTTTGGTTTAGAAGTCGACGGAGCCATGTCCACTTTGATTTTGCTTATCATTCAAGTCAGGGAGTACAATCCCATTGAACTATTACCAATCAATAAACCTTAATTGGCATAACATTGAACTGTTACAAGTGATGTTTTCCTTTTATTATTTTGTATATCAGGGGCATAACTTGGGCGGAGCCTGAGGAGCAGCTGCTCTGGGCACAAGCCCAGGGGGAGGGGAGTGAAACCCTCAGGCCCCACCACGCCCCACCTAATGTCTGCCCTCCGAATGCGAGGACAGCCATTTGCATGCAGCCTCTGTGCGCCGCCCTTCTCCAAGAGAAGGGGGGGCGTGTGGAGGCTGCAGGTGATTGGGAGCCGTGGCGTTCCGTGCGCCCTTTCCCTCTACAATGGTGAAGGGAAGGGTGGTGCTGGATGGCTGGAGGCTGCAGGTGATGCCATCCATAGACAAATGTGGTAGTAATGATATTATGTGGTAATGTGGTAATGATACATTCATAACAACAGGGTCAACTGTACCACCACCACCCCCAGCCAATGGATCCTCATCCTGCCCAGTTGCAAAGACAAGGTCCAAGGTATGTCTGACGTGGGCACTTTGCCTTCATGGGCTCCTCCCATCATAATAATATCAATATTCAAAATTATTTTTGATATCTTTTTAGATACTTAAAACTTTTTTTTTTCTGTTTTAGGCAAACTTTAATAGATTTTTGTGGGCCCGAAAAGGTTCATTTTTTCCTGACGTGAGAAAAAATTAAAACATTTTCTTTGACCCTAAAAGTTCTTTTTTCCCCTTCTGATTTTAAAAAAAATTAAACCTTTTTTTGTGGCACTGTATCATGGGCCCTAGACACTGTGCCTACTATGCCTAATGGATGTCAGCCCTGATGTCTGCCACATGAGTAGACCTAGTATGACTTGAGAAAGGGCCATGACTGCCATGATGGCCCTGAAATCCTGAGCTGTTGCAGATGAGGATGAATGTTGATGTCCACCTAGAACAATCTACCATCACAGTGATGGTAGATTGTTCTAGGTGGACATCAACATTCATCCTCATCCTCATCAAAGTCAGAGCTTTGTAAATATCATGTAAACCAGTGTTTCTCAAACTGTAGGTCGGGACCCACTTGGTGGGTCACGGCCTGATTTCTGGTGGGTCCCAGGTGATGGAAAGATCAGATACGTAATTGCCACAAGCCCTGAGGCTATTCAAAAACCAGATATGCTGCTAATTGCCCTTCAAAGAGCTGAGCTCCTGCAGTTTGCAAGATAGCTCCTAATTACCCTGCAAGCAGCTGAGCTCTTTACTTGTAAATAAATAAATGTATTTATTTATTTATATATCACCTTTTTTAAAAGTCTCGTAAAGCTAGGTGGGTCCCGATAGAGTGTCATTTTAAAAAGTGGGTCCCGGTGCTAAAACGTTTGAGAACCACTGATGTAAACCATCCCAGCTACAGAAAAGAATTTAGGAAATTGATCCCCTTTCATATGAAGGAGTACACAAGTGCTGAAACATGTAATGCACTCAGTGGTATCTAAAAATCTACTTGAGCTTTAATGGAGAGTGAATATAAGATGGAGCTGAGCGTAGATGAATTATATTCATTTTCAAAGCTGAGCAAATATTTGCAGGAAGCTGAGTTTGTTATGAGCTCACCTGTGTCTAGTTCTATATTCAAGAGAGACATGAAGTTCAAACTACATATACTATTCGGATACCCTTATAGATATTGAAGTCATCTACAAAGTTCAATTCCACGTGTTCACTATTTAGTATTTTACGGGGACACCTCCCTCAAGGGGCACTTCCCATCTTAACACGCTATATCACTGAAGAGGTACTTCTGTATTTCAAATGGTAGTGCCAAAAATACTGTATATACATATAGATGCTTTTTTTTTTTTTTTACTTATGGAGACGACACCAATACAGTGCTGTTCCTAGATTTCTTGACTAGTTGTGCCCGTTTCAAAAGTAGAAACATATAGGGATCCTTATACTGTGAGAGCAGAAGTATCATGAAGCGAAACAAGTGCATATTTGGAAAAATGAGGTACCTTCTCCCCATGATAAAACAAAGATAAAAGTTTTTTTAGACTATATATGTTGTGTGACCTGCAGATTCTTCAGTCCTCTATATCTGTGGCGTGGACCAGTGAAGACAGGCAACAAATGAAGACACCCTAGCATGTGGAATGTTAGTTTCACATTGGATATGCACCTAAGCACTTCAGAAAAGCAACACAAAGATGTACCTGTAGAGACAGGAATAAATAATAGAACAATAGCAGATGAAGTGGACAGGCAGGCCAAGATCCCGAAGAAACCAGAACTGGTCTTATAGAGCAGTTGGGGTGTCCAACTGTTGGGGTGTCCTTCCCAGCAGCCTCTCTACCTTCCCAATAGCTTTTTAACAGCTGTATGCCCAGAAGAAATTATAGAAGAAGAGCACCCCTATACTGGGGTGTTGCACCCATACAATGAGCTCCTGGCAAGGACCAGCACTGGCCTGAGATCCCAGCTGTTAACTTTCTCTTGTTGTTTTAGTGCTTTTAAGATGGAAACTGTCTTGAATGCCTTGGGAGGAAGACAGTATATAAAATAAAATGACAATAAGTTGAAATTTGTACAGCAATGCAAAATTTTACCAGGCAATTGACAAGTGTATTCATGTGACTTCTGGTGCGGTCCTATGCAGATTTGCTCAGAAGTCAGTCCTGCGTTCATGTGTTGCTTGTGTTCCTGCTTAATGGAGCAGGGAAGTGTGTATAGGATTGTAGGAAAGTGTGTATAGGAATGCAACCATACGTTCATGTGGGAAACTGGACTTTGGGAAGCATCTGTGGAAGGCGAAAAGTCTGCTTAGCAGTCACTGGTGACCTGTACAGATGTGCCATGAATGTACAGATGTGCCATGACACTTGGCTGAAGAAAGTCAATCCATTCTGGTCTGATTCTCACACATGCATGTATATCATTTGCCACCACAGCACACAGAGACTGCTCACTAGTGACTAACCAGTGACTGTGACAACTGGCTCCAATGAAAAAGTATTAGATTTAAATCTCAGGTCAAGTGATGTGAAAGTTCTGTTTGTTTTTTTAGGATGCAATCCTATGCAATTCATTGAACACAATGGGGCTTGCTTCTAAGTAGACATGCCTAGGATTGTACTCTAAGGCTTAACAAGCTACACCTGCCCACAATCCTTCTCCTAAAGGTCTAGCACTCTTGTCCCGGTTGGAGATTTGGTAAGCCTACTTATGAGGAAAGGCTACAGCATTTGGGGCTCTTCAGTCTAGAAAAAAGGCGCCTGAGGGGGAACATGATTGAGACATATCAAATTATGCACGGGATGGAGGGAGTGGATAGAGAGAAGTTCTTTTCCCTCTCACACAACACTAGAACTAGAGGACATCCACTAAAATTGAGTGGTGGAGGGAGTATTAAAACAGACAAAAGAAAATATTTCTTTACCCAGCATGTAATTAGTTTGTGGAACTCCTTGCCACAGGATGTGGTGATGCCACCTGGCCTGGATGCCTTTAAAAGGGGATTGGACAGATTTATGGAGGAAAAGTCCATCACAGTTTACAAGCCATGATGGGGATAAGTAACCTCCTGGTCTTAGTAATAGGTTATCTCTTAATGCCAGATACAAGGGAGTGGCAACAGGATACAGGTATCTTGTTGTCGTGTGCTCTCTGCGGCATCTGGGGGGGCCACTGTGAGATACAGGAAGCTGGACCAGATGGGCCTTTGGCCTGATCCAGCCCCTGCTGTTCTTTTACCCTGCTCTTTTTATGTTCTTATGATACTGTCTTAAAAGAAAAAGAATATTGATTTGGAAAACATGGTTATTGAGAAAACCCTGCATCTCATATGTTTGCAAAGTGATAAACTAAAGTAGAAAGGCAGCTGTGCTCATCCCAGTTTCACTCAGTTTGGATCAGCTGGGCAAGCTAAGGAATCAGCCTTGAGCAGAATTTGGTAGTCAGAGGTGCAAGGTTAACTGAGACAAACAGAGGTCAGTGCTAAAGGATACTTTATAAATGGAGCAAATTTCACGTTGACACAAAACATTTCTAACAGAGTCTGTCATAAAAGGGGTTTATTGGAGGGCATGTGTGGGGGAAGCAAAGTTGTCAGAAGACATTTGTCTGTTTTATACATGGAGTCCAGAAGACAATCTGGAAAGAGTACAGAGTACATGTGTAGCAGGACAGCTGATGATGTAGTGGATTTTGGAAGGTCATACCATTAACTGAAAGCAAGCATATTACAATATTACCTTTCTAAAAGTGTGCCAAGGATTTGTCCCAATAATATTATTTGAGAAGAGAGAATGCAGAACCTATCAAGGGCAAGAAGGATTAAAATAAATTTCTATTTTATTTATTTACAGGTATTTTAAACTCACTTTTCCAAACCCAATATGCAGCTATAAGTTCAAACTACAACACAGCAATTAAATACAATATGTTGTTGTTGTTCAGTCGTTAAGTCGTGTCTGACCCTTCGTGATCCCATGAACCATATCCCGCCAGGCCTTCCTGTCCTCCACTATCTTCCTGAGTTCGCTCATTTTCATGTTCGTTGCATCGGTGATGCTGTCTAACCATCTCATCCTTTGCCTTCCCCTTCTCCTTTTGCCTTCAATCTTTCCCAGCATCAGAGTCTTCTCCAGAGAGTCCTCTCTTCGCACTAGGTGGCCAAAATATTTGAGTTTCAGCCTTAGTACCTGTCCTTCCAGGGAACAGTCAGGGTTGATTTCATTTAGGATTGACTGATTTGATCTCCTAGCAGTCCAAGGGACGCTCAGGAGTCTTCTCCAGCACCCACAGTTCGAAAGCATTTATTCTTCGGCGCTCAGCCTTCATTATGGTCCTACTCTCGCAACCATACATTGCTACTATACAAAATACCAAAATAATATTACGGTAAGAGAAAATAATTCAAAATCAACAACTTAAAGCAACAGATAAATTTGTGGCCACAAATTGGCCACAAACCAAATAATAAAGTCCTCAGGGGAGGACGAAACGTCGTATCTTTTTTAACCTTAACAAATTTGTATTGGTACTTTTGAGACTTTTAACAGTGTGTATGTGGTCTTAATTGGTCTTTCAAACATCTGTACAATTTTTTAAAGTTTTTAATCTCTTACATGGTTTCTGAATCCTCATATCCCATTTCGCTTAAGATTGGAGACTAGTTACAGTTGTTTATTGTAGTAGGATCCAGGGAACGTTAGTTGCTGTTGTTGTTTTAAGTAGTGGCTATATCACTGCCATTTTAAGGCAAGATGGGATGTTCCTTTTTTTAATCCTCACAACTGCGGTATGAGGTTGGTTGTCTGAGAGATAGTGACTGTCCCAAAGAAATCCAGTATGTCTGTTCAAACCCTTTCTTTTTTTTCTTTTCTTTTTTTGCATCTTTTCACAAACCATAAGCAACTTTCCTCATATTGAGAATCCAGTCTTTTGGGTCTCCAAATTAAGGGCCAGCCCCGTATCAATGACGTTCCCTGACATGGATCACACATTTACCCAGCCACAGGTTCTCCCTGGTGTCACCCCAAAGTGCAATTTATTTATATAGCACCATCTAGGTGTATCGTGCTTTACAAAAGACAGATCTCTGCCTTGAGGGACTCATTATAAATAGACATAACGGAGCAACAAAGGGGAAGAGAGTGATGGCAGGGTAACTGGGAAAGAATATGCAATTATTTAGTATACAGGTATTTAGGCTCAGTTGCAGTGGGTTGTGGGGACTGGGAGTTTGTGCTAAAGGCTTGATGGAAAAATAGAGTTTGAGGAGAGATATGCAGCGGGTTAAACTGCTGAACCATAAGCTGTCGATCGAAAGGTCGGCAGTTCGATTCCTGCGACGGGGTGAGCGCTCGTTGCTTGGCCAGCACCTGCCAACCTAGCAGTTCCAAAGCATGTCAATGCGAGTAGATAAATAGGTACCGCTTGCGGGAAGGTAAACAGTGCTCCGTGTTCCAGCTGCATGCTACGCGCTGCAGCAAGGAGAGTCATGCCGGCCACATGACCACGGAGGCGTCTTCGGACAATGCTGGCTCTTCGGCTTTGAAATGGAGATGAGCACCACACCCTAGAGTTGGACACGACTGGACTTAATTGTCAGGGGATACCTTTACCTTTATGAAAGAAGAGAGAAGGTATCCTGCAGGTGATCTGGGAGGGAGTTCCAGGCATAAGCGGCAGTAAGGGAGAAAGGGAGGATCTGTTTGTGGGACCAGGAGACCTTACAACAGATGAGGATGGTGGAGCTGGAGGAGCAAAGCTCATGGGGCAAAATGTAATGGGATATGAAAACAGAGAGGTAAGGAGGGGTACAGCCATGATTCAAATGGGACCAAGCAACACTCAGAATGGGTTAAGGCTTTTCAGCTGGAGGGATTTGTATTTTGATTATACCTGGGATAGGTGCCGGAAGAAAGATAGTTGATTAAAGGACAGCTGGCGTGTATGTATATATGCAAATAGTTTGGAGGAAGCTCTTTCCCATTCCTATGTTTATACTTAACTGAACTCATCAGTTATGAAAGTAAATGTGTGCTAATGATTCACTTCCAGGACTCCGAATCATGTATCTCTCATGTGGCCTGAGCTAGTAATGCTTCTTATATTAAGCTCATTGACAGTTGTTTTCCCATGTGCAACTTGCTCTGGTTTGCTCAGGGTTAACTCAGGAAATCCATTCCCCATATTCTTAATGTAGTCTCCCGCAACCCTATGCAAGGTTTGATTTATTGATTTATTCATAATGAGAAAACAGGGTGCATAAAACAGATGCTAAACATAACGAACCATAACTTGGTGGCAGAGCTAAAGGAAAATTATTGCGTAGATTTAATATGTTTTTTAAAGGTGCCATGGTATTAAAATTGGATCTTTCATTAATAAACTCCACAGTGCGTGAAGATAACAAAACCACTTTCTCCCCCAAACACCTACCTGTCAGGGACAGGAAGAGTGAGAGAGGATTTTTTCGATGTCGAAATGTCAGCGATGAGACCTATTCAGGATTTCAAAGCAAAGCAGCGAAGCCTTTTAGATGATGTACAATGTGTGGCGGTTGAAATGCACTGCAGCTGGATTAACCCTACTGAGCATTTTCTATTTGAAAACTTTCATTCTGGAAATGAAGTTGCTGATACTCAGGAGCATGGGAAATGGATTTCTTCCGCAGTTAAGAGTGGCCTATTTTGAACCATTAGGATAAATTGTATGACTTCCTGGCAAGCAGCACTTTCATGAGAAATAAAACTCTCCTGTGCTCTGGAGGGTTATACTTTGTCTTCCATCTCAGCACTAGGACTCAAACTTTATGGCCGGCTCATATACAGAAACCAAAACAAAGAGTGTGCGGATATGAAGCAGGAATCAATCATGATGGCAGGCACCGTAGCCTGAAACAGAAGTCCTGCTTCTCCTCTCTCCCCATTAATGTCAAAGGATGCTCCATACTTGACATCAGCATGTGGCAAGCTTTCCTGCTTTACTCCACCATTGGTCACTGTAGTGGCCCCCTGGGTGCCCACCTTATCCCAGGGTAGGAGTCCACTTTAAAAGGGTTTGACAGGTTCATGGGCCCCGGATTTCCCTTGGAGAAGCCATTTATCCTGCAAGAGGATACGTATTGGTGTAGGGGGGCAGCTGGCTCGTGAAGTGGGTGGCCTTATTTTCAGCTGCAGCCCCTGTTTGCCAACTGAACTGGGCCAAGCAATCCAGCTCTAGGTTGGATGGCCCTATTCTCAACCTGGGGGTTCTGGGGTGTTGCACTTCTCGCCTCCTCAAAGTCACTACTTACTCATGCAAGTTTACTGCATACAAAGAAGTATGCACTGGAATGTCATCTCACCCTACATTGAGTACCCTACACTAACTGGACAGATGGACGCATGAGACACGTGGCTGTCGTCTGGGGCATCAGTTCTACATCCTCCATGACTCCAAGTACCATCCTAGATGAACTGTCAAACTCAACTGACGTGTCCTTGCATACAGTGAGAATTAATTTCCTGTATTGCTTCTGAAGCTCTCACTTTGCAGTTTTCATATTTGAAATATGAGGTGGCACGATGAGTCACTGACCACCAGCCCAATTATACCTGCCCATCCCCTCCCACAGGCTCCTCCCTCCCCCACCTTCTGACACTGCTGCTCCTCCTCCTCTAACTTCTGCATTTTTAAAAAAAAGCAGAGGGCAGCAGAATTGTGTGGAGGAGGTGAGAATGGTGGCCTAGATTAGGGGTTCGGCTGAGTATCTCTTCTGGCACCACTCTCCTGCTGTGTACCACCGGAAGTGACTGGCAATGACATCATCGCCAGTTACGTTCGGGTTTTCAGGTTTTTGGAGGTCAGAAAACACAGGTAGGAGGCTCTGGGCAGGTGGGAGGCCTCAGTGTTCCTGAGAGGCTTGGCCAAAGGCAGGAGCTCCTCAGGAGCAAAAATGTGCTGCTGAAAGTGCTACATTGGAGCGGGGTTCCGGTGATCTGGCAGTCCGAGTACATAAGAACATAAGAAGAGCCCTGCTGGGTCAGGCCAAAGGCCCATCTAGTCCAGCTTCCTGTATCACACAGTGGCCCCACCAGATGCCTCAGGAAGCACACAAGACAACAAGATACCTGTATCATGTCGCCACTCCCTTGTACCTGGCCCAGAGAAAACCTACTCCTCCAACCAGGAGGTTGCTTATCCCCATCATGACTTGAGTACTACCAGCAGCCGGGCAAAGTACCACTGGTGGTACTAGTACCACTGGTTGAGAACCCCTGGCCTACAGCATATCCTGGGAAACTCTCAACTCCACAAACTTCCTTTCCACTTATCTCTGCCTTAAAAATTGCAGGAGTGCGAAGAGCAGGCGCAGCAGTGGCATAGGCTGGCATGGGACTGGGGGGCATGAAGAGGTGGACAGAGGTGAGTTGGCAGTAGCCAATGAAGTGAGCTTCATTGCTACTCGGTCAACTCACTGCACCTTATTAGCAAGCCAGCTGTATATATTATACCCCACTTTCACCCAAGGCTTTGTATACCCCACATATGTATATAAATAATATGTGAGACCACACGTGAGGCCGCTGCAGCCTGCCCACCAGTGCTCCAGCAGCATGCAGTTTTGTGTGTTGCTGGAGGCCCTCTTGCAACTCCCGTAAGGCAGTCTCCACTGGTGATTTCAATGGGAAGTAACACAACAAGCCTACGTCTCTCCCATTGAAATCACCATTAAACTCAATGGAGCTTACTTCTGTTCTGGGTAATGATAAGTAGGAATGAGCTGTACAAACTGCATAAATTTAGCCGGATTGTGCCCCATATCACTTTATATTAGCGAAGGAACTAGTTGTTTGACTAACTCATTTCTCAAAATGATTTTTCAGTCTGCTTTATGGTTTATTCATGCTGTTAAATGAGCCGTATGTTAACTTGTACACAGACAAAAATAAGGATTATTATCACCATTATTTATTATTCATTTATAAGCAACATTGAACTTATGTCTGCATGAAACACAGAGTTCCTGCTATTAAACGACATAAACTTATAACATGTTTATCAAGGACAAAGATATTATAAGATAGTTTACAGTAAATCATGCAAATCGCATTAGC
Organism: Plestiodon gilberti rubricaudatus; assembly: GCA_026170595.1. Classification (NCBI taxonomy): domain Eukaryota; kingdom Metazoa; phylum Chordata; class Lepidosauria; order Squamata; family Scincidae; genus Plestiodon; species Plestiodon gilberti. The sequence goes on along the minus strand of JANXHW010000001.1, from coordinate 248,754,605 downwards.
AAATCCAATACACAGTTAAGCACACTTAAGCCCATTGACTTCAATGGGCTTAACATACTTAACCTATGTTGGATTGTGATTGTTAGATCTACTGCCCTGTGTCCTCCAGTAAAGGAAAAACTCCATTTAATTAAAGTATATAATGTAATAATTTCAGACATAAATGAGTCAATAGTAAATTCAGGTTTTTGAAGCTAATGGTTTTTGAAGCTAATGTCAAAATAGTTAAAATAGTTTTTGAAGCTAATGTCTACTTGACAGGTTACTGAATGACATTTCAATGATCTAAACTGTCAAAACCAGACTAGGATAGGACTAAACCGATCTTCATCAATGTTGTCAGTACAGATTTGTCGATTTAGTTGAAAATATTTCAGATCGCTTTCATTTTACATTTCATTTTACAAATGTATAGACTAATTTCCTAGTCAGAACAGTACCATACTTCCTGACAGAGACCCTGAGCCTTCAGGTGCATTGAAAAGCGGGGGAAATGCAGACTAATTTCAACCAGGAAACTGTTAAATGCATAGAACTATTAAGTCCCACTCTTACAGTATATAGATTAACTGTGCAATCCTGCACAACTAAACGGCGACGGAACGAGCATTCCATTGCCGGGAGACATCGCGAACGTGCCGAGGCCGGCCTCCCTTGCTCAGTCGCCGGAGTGGTCGCCGGACGAGGTAAGCCGGGATCCGGCCGGCACGGGGGTGGTTCACCGGGAGAGGGAGGGGGGCCATTGGTGTAGCTGGCCTGGGGGGAGATGGCCTCAGCCATATCCTGGTCCCCGCCAGGCCAGCTAGGCTGTTACACGGCCTCCTCTACTTCTGCCAGCTATTTTGCTAGTGTAAATCTGAGGAGGCCGGTCGGGCTGGCCTGAAGTTACACCCAGGGAAGAGGACGAGTGTCCCCTTCCCCGAGTAGACCTCCAGCCCGGCGGCAAAATGGCCGCCGCTGCACAGGATCTGGCTGGCGGCCCTGGGCCGCCAGCCGCATCCTTACGGTTAATTGTGCTGCCCATGACATACGTCATCCATGTTGCACAAATATTAGGTTGGCCAGATTGCAACTCGCAAGTTTGCAACCCCAAAGGTTCCCCTTAGATCTTCAATACTGTTCCCTGCCTGCTGTGTTGCACCCCTGAAGACCTGTTCCTTATAGCAGGCAAGTGAGCTGTGGTGAGGGACTATGTGTCAGAGAAGTTGCTGCTGTTTCAACATACAATGGAAATCTGCGGGTAGTATTCTGGCAACTCCTAATGAAAAGAACATCACATGCCAGGCTGTTCCCTGATTGCCAGGGTTCGTTTCAAGGACACCGAAAAGTAAACAAAAACGGTATTGATAAAATAGTGAAATTTCTAGCAGAAAGAATGAACTCGACTACTTCTTTTTTGCAACTCTAGGTCTTTTGAACTGTCAATGAGTCCTATCTACCAAACCTTCTGTGACATCACATCCTGGTCTGGGACCTGGCAAGTGGAGCCTGGCATTGTGCAGCACACTAGCAACCCTGAAAATCAACTCCAAATCCTGTTCCAACAGCAGCATCAGAAAGAACCTTTCCGCTTCCAAAATGCGCTCAGAATGCCAAGAGGAGACCCCATTGAAACCCTGTAAAAATTCCAGCCAGGTGCACAAATCACAATGCATGGCCAATGAAACTCTGACGTGATGATGTGGCAACAAAATGCCTGACATAGCATCACATAAGTATCTAAGCAAAGCCCTGCTTGGAGCGACAGCTCTGCATGAGAAGCTGAGATGCCCAACTAACGCTTGGAAGTCCTACAACCTCGTTTCCTGGAAGTCAGGCATTTCCATAACCTAGAAACCAAAGCCTGCACCTTATCAGTAAGCATCTGGCAGTACGAGCCACTGTATCACGCTCAATACCCAGGAAAATGAGGTGCAATGTGGGACCTTCAGTCTTACCTGAAGCTAAGGGAACTCTCAGCTCACCTGTAAGCTCAACAAAACCATTGAACAACCATTGGCACTGGTCATGTCCTGCCAAGCCTGAGGGTGAAGCTCTCCTTGTCATACCTCACTGCAAGCCTGATATGGCTGTGGGATGCGTGTGTAACTGTCCCAAGCAGTCCCACCAAAGGATGGGGGAGGGAGCATTCAGCAAAAAGGAGTGCTGACTGACTAGGCTGTGGTTTGACTAGTAGGTCCCAATTCTTTCCCCCTGATTGTATTTTCCCAGAGGGCACCTTACCTATTTTTGAGCTTCCCTATTCATAATGCTGGGACTGCAGGCACTCAGCTGAGTGATGGAGGTGACCTGGTGCATGCTATACTGTCTCTTCTTGCTGCTTCTCCAAGGCTGTAAGCCTGGCCACCAGCAAGATCCATAGGTTGATCTCTGGACAGAACAATAATTGAAAATAAATGGTCAGATTCAGTCTCCCATCCAGAATGAAAAACACACCTGGCCCTGCTTAGCTTCAGCTCCAGACTATAAATCAGATCACTAGCTGGGTAATCAATGGAGGCTACATGTTCCCATCTGGACCAAACAAAAACCCACCCCACCAACTATACCTGCTACTTCTTCTCTAGTGTTTGTTTTTGTTGTTTAATATACCGCAAATCCTAAATTCCAACTGAACAAATGCATCAAGCAGGGACTCCATACTTGATCTTCCCTCTGCCCTCCTGTATGTGTTGTGTGCTTGTTTTAAACCAAAAGGATATTTGCAACAAAGCTGCAATCAGCAACAAGGCTGCCTGCAATGGACACCCCAGGCTGTCTCCTCTCTGAAAACAACCCTCAGAATATCTGTCCCATGACATTCCAACCACGAGGCAAGGCCCAGATGACAGGCGTCTAGCACATGCTCTGCAGTCGGAGATGGCTCGTGGCACACACTGAGCAGAAGAAAGGCATGCCAAGTGAACAGCTTCCTTAGACCCAACCACTTTCCATGAAGCAACCAATAGGGTGCTTCCATTTGCCTGCTTCTGTCTCATGTGCACAAGGGACCATGCAAAGATGTTCCTGTCTCAAAGGCAGCAGCAAGAGAGTGGTATTCATTTGTCTAATATTTTCACAATATTCTTGTATGGCTCTGCTATGCAATTTTGCTTTGTTAATGAGCGTGTCTGGACTATTAAAGTCAATGGTTTTGTCTGTAATTATAGATTTCCCCCAGCAAAGTATCCATTTCTCATTTTCGAAAGCAGCTTCCGGTACCTATTTAGAATATGGGATTGGATTATGCACAAATTTAATCCAATTTGATGATGTAACTTTTTTGCTTCATTATTATGTCAAGTGAAGCAAAATGAATTTGAAAAGTTTGGGCATCCTGCAATTACATGGCTTAGGCTGAAACTTGATTTCTGTCTACAGTATTTTCCATCAATGCACAATTTCTGTTTCAGGTAAAGTTCACTTTTTGGAAGCCATTTCACAAACACTATCCCATCATTATAACAAATTTGCTTTTCTGATCATGAATAAGAATGGATAATGCTTTAAGGCAAGGATCCCAATCAAGCACATATTTAACATGCTTCCTTCCCCACTTATTTCAAGTGGAATTAAGGGTACTAAGTTAATAGTACATTAGATTAATCTCAGATTTATTTACATTTTTATTTATTTATTGAGGCCTTATCCTGCCTAATCCCAGAGGATCTGATGGCTACATAACATTTAATACACATAAAATAGCCAAATTCAAAATTAAATAAAATAGACAAGAAAGCTTTATGTTATTATGCTTGAGCAGGAGGAACTTTTGCCATCAAATGACAGTAATAGAGTTTCTATACAACTCTGATTCATTTCAATGTAATTTCTGCAGAAAAAAAATGAAATAGACTGTTGTGCACACAGGAGGTGCTCAGTCAGTGGCCATTTTTGGAGCATTGCTGCAAGAGGTGGCAGCAGACCCATACGTCACCAGTTCCTGTTGCACCTTACCTGTTGCAGGTAAGGCAGCGGCAGGGAGGGTGCAGGAAGGGGGTGAAACTGGGTGGGGAGGGGAGAGGAATGGGGGTGGTGGGAGGCTGTGGGTGGGGGTGGATCTGGTGTACCTAATCCTATCCCCTCTTTTAGCAGCCTCCTCACCCCCTTTCTTGTCTTTACAGCCCATTCCAACCCAACTCCTCTGCAAGTCTGGCATAAGAGTGGCCTAAGTTCAGCATAAGTTCGACATAAGTTATGTCTGAGTTATGTCAGAGTTATGCCTGAGTTAGGCAGGCTGCAGTTTCTGTGGCCCAGCACCACCCCAGGATCCAGGCAACACTTACCTCCCAGGCAGGCAGGCTCTCCAGGCTCGGTGTCTGGCTCGGGCATGTGCAGGCCTCTGTCTGCATGTGTCAGCGTCCATCCATGGCAGCTGCCGCAGGGTCTGTCACAGCCCAGTCACAAAGGGGCCGGCCGCAGGCATGGGGGAAGCGCCAGTCATGTGGTGGGCACAGGGCAGGTGACAGGTGAGCGAGGTCCCCTTGCCAGCTGCCACAGGGCACCCTGTGCATCAGCCACCTGATGCAGGGGAGAGTGGCCGTCCCCCCTCCTGCAGAAGGCGATGCCACCCCCATGCCACGTTGAGGCTGCACGTGGGATTCATGGGGGGGAGCGGGGGAGGGAAGGGTAGGAGCGGGGGTGGGAACGTCACACACAAGGGGGGTCGCATGAGGTCTGGAACTGCCTCTGACATGACTTGCAGGTGCGCTGCCTGAAGCCCTGGTCCTCCAGGGCCGGGGCAATGCCCACAAAGAAGGCATCCCGGCGTGCTTTCTGCTCTGTGCCCCGGCCAAGACCGAGAGATGTCTTGGGCTTGTCTGCTGCGAGCGGGAAGGGCTCACGCAGCTCATCAGACTCCCAGATGGGGTGACGACGGCACCTCACGGCAGGCGCTCTGGTGGGGTGGGGGGTGGCCAGCTTCCATCATCAGGGAGTGGAAGGGGAGGCAGACACACAGGCAGGCAGGCAGTGGGTGCTGGGGAGGGGCATGGGTGGGTCAGAGACAGACAGACAGACAGACAGACAACAAGGCTGGTGGGAGAGAGATTCCGAGAGAGGGGTCTGCAGAGACCAATAGGGACACAGGGGTCGCTCTGCAGATGAAGGCGATGCAGAAACAGGCGCCTCTTATGCAGACGGACTTTGGGCAGAGGCGCCTTCATTACGGGCAGACTTTGGGCGGAGGCGCCTTCATTACGGGCGGACCTTCGGTGGAGGCGCCTTCATTACGGGCGGACCTTGGGCGGAAGCGGCTTCGTGAAGGGCGGACGCCCTGGCTGTCACTGTTTGCCTGCCTGAGAGCCCCCCCAAATCCCCCCTCTCCTCTGTGCCATGGGGGTCTGGCAGCCCCCCTGCTGTGTTCTCCCAGGGAAGGACGTGGCAGTCCCTGGATGGGATTCATGCAGGGGCTTGAGTGCTGGGGGCTGTCTGTGTGTGGGGGCCAATGCTTGTGTAACATTGGGCACATATTTGTCAGGGGGGCTCTGCCCGAGGGGCATCTTTATTGTTCTGGAATGTTAGCAGAGATGGCCAGGCGAGGCTGCCAGGGGTAGTCACAGCAGTCAATCTGAAAGCAGCAGCAGCAGTAGCAGCACACGTGCCCCATGGACCTGGAGATGCAGGGTCTTCCCCTGTGGAACCACAGCCTGCTCCATAGAAGGGAGGAGCAGCAAGTAGGACAGCCAGGGAGGTGGAGCAGCAGCAGCGCCGGCAACTGAGGAGGGTTGCAGGGCTGGCTCCCTGACCTCTGGCAGCATCGAGGCAGACGACAGTGGGGCAACCAGACTGCAGCCCCAGGGGTGCTCCCAGGAAGGTAGGTGGTAGTGGACGTTCCTGGGGAGACAAAAAGCAAGGGGGAGTTACATGTCAGCTGGTGTGTGGTAGCAGTCGCCATTGAAGACAAGCCAGTGTGTTGGTTGCAAAAGCCTGCAGGGAGAGAAATAAAACACAGCTGAAAGGTGTGACACACATAGCATGGTCTGAGCTGCTTACCTGGGTGTAAGGAGAGCATGATCCTGTAAGGGGAAAGGGTCAAAGAGAGAGACAACAACACAACTTGGGGGTCACAACCATGGCAAACCTAGCAATACTCACCTGTCAGTAGACCCTGTGGAGAAAAGGGGGGGGCAGCTGGTGTCTACATAAGGCTAACAGTTCCACACTTGTGGCATTGTCTGCTCACATGACTACAGGCAGCAATCAGACACAACAGTGGTAAAGAGGCATTTATCCTATATATGATAGCAGGCAAAGCAGGCAGCTATGAGACAAGACATTGGTAAAGAGGCATATCATAGCAGGCTAAGCAGGCAGTTATCAGACAACACATTGGTAAAGAGGCATATCATAGCAGGCTAAGCAGGCAGTTATCAGACAAGACATTGGTAAAGAGGCATATCATAGCAGGCTAAGCAGGCAGCTATGAGACAAGACATTGGTAAAGAGGCATATCATAGCAGGCTAAGCAGGCAGCTATGAGACAAGGCATTGGTAAAGAGGCATATCATAGCAGGCTAAGCAGGCAGTTATCAGACAACACATTGGTAAAGAGGCATTTCAGAGAAGGCTAAGCAGGCAGACATGAGAGGGCACATTGGTAAAGAGGCATGTCTCATATATTTCTATATGCAAAGAGGCAGAAGTCAGACCACATGTCAGCACGAACCCTGCTCTTACCTGCACTTACCTGCTGGTGTTGTTGCCTGTGGGGGGGGAGAGGGGCTGGGAGAAAGACATGGATTAGCAAACACTTGCATGGAGACAGCTGCCCAGGCACAGCTGTAAACAGTTTGGCCACAGCCAGAACAGCCCTCTCTGCCCTTGAGGGGGGCAGAGAGGAGAGAGGAGAAGAGAAGAGAGAAGTGGGATGTTTGTGAATTTTGCCCTCCACCGACAAAGTCCCACTTTGTGGCTGTGGGGGACAGAACCCCACGCCACGTGCTCAAAGAGAGAGAGAGAGACTGGAGGTCTGGGGCTAGGCTTTTGTGGGAAAGAGGCTGGGTGGGGCTGGGTGCTGATAGGTTCCCTATCTTTGGCATAACTCTGTCGGTTTCCAGACCTTGCTGCCACAACTCCAACATAACTCTGACATAACTCAGGAGTAGGGTGTTAGAAATTTTCAGGAGAGGGCTGGAGTGGGTAAGGTAAAATGGTTCCTATGGGTCTATTCGAATTTATGTCAACCCTTTTGGTCGACATAAAATTTGTGTCAGCATTTGTGTTGGAGGGGGCGTGTCTGTGCTTGCCAGGGTCTGGAATCCAAAGATAATTGGTTGCCGCCCCCGTTATGCCCACGGTCCGCCCCTGGAACGCCCACTTTTATGTTGACTTTATGTCCTTGGCAGCATCCCCACCGAATACAGCGCACACCTTTTTGGAACAGCTACACCGGTGGAGGGAGGGGAAGGATAGAATTGGAATCATTCAGGGCCTTATGTATAATCTCATCGATCAGCTGTAGTACTACTACTAGCAATTTTGAGACATCTTATTTTATTTTATTTATGGAAAAACCCTATCATTTCAGTGTGAAGCCTTTGAAATATTGCTGCATATTTTGAACTTGTTTAATTTATTTTCTAAAGATGTCACTGAAAGAACGGCAGGGCTGTTATGTGGGAAGAAATATGATTAACAGCCAAGAAGTGCATTATATCTGCATGGAGTAATAAGATAAACAATGTGATATTATTATTATTTGCATTATCTTTGTTTACAACAACGATTTGTTTACAAATTATATTGCATCTTGATTGACAGCCATGGTTTGTGGTCCAAATTCAGTTTATTTTCAAATTTTCTCATAAAAATAAGAGTCACAAAAGTCACCCACAATGTTTTTATTATTATTATTCTGAGCAGGAAATCCAAAGTTGGAGTTGACTATTTTTAATCTGCTGCTCCTGCAGCACTTTATTAATTTGAGCAGTAATCCTAGTTGAATGGGGAGAACAGTAAACCCTTTCACATTTACACCATTCCCTTTAACCATCACATTGGAATGAAGCTTTCTGAGCATGAAACGGTTTCCTTGCAAATGCTACATATGGGAGATGCACACATAAACATTCTGCATTTATTTGATCGATACAATACTGCCTTTAGCCAAAAAGAAAACTCTCAAGGGGACTTAACACAAAGAATATATCACACTATAACGTTGCTAAGAAAAATATGAAATACCGGTAGATGACTCAAACAATAAAAAAGGCAGCCATTTAGGATCAAGAGTAAAACGACAACAGGAACAACTGTGACAGAAGTAATCAAAGCCACGGAAAACTTTTCAGCACCCAGTCTTGAGAAAATTAGTGGCATACAAGTCCCGTTAAAATCAATGAAACTCAATATAACTGTTCATTAGCAGTTAATACAGGTGGGCCCCCATATCCACTATTTCACTATCCACGGTTTCAGTTGTCCACGGATCATGGGGACCCCTCCAGGCTTTTACTTTTTTCCCAGTAAGCTTCATTTCTTCCTTAAACAAACAGGAGAAGCAGCCTCTGGCTGCTTATTGTAGGCAAGTAGAATGAGATTAAGTCCTAGAGAGGCTCTGCAAGGTTAATAGAAACCTTGCAGAGCCTCTCTAGGACTTAGTCTCGTTCTCCTTGCCTGCAATGGAGGCTGCTTCTCTGTTTTTTTTAAGGAAGAAACAAAGCTTGCTGAAAGAAAAATAAGAGCTGGGGGGGGAAGCATGCCTGCCTGCAGGGGAGGAAGGGTGGGGGGGCCCTCAGGAAACCATGGAAGGGGTGTTCGCTCTTATCCACGGTTCCAAGTATCCACGGAGGGCCCTGGAACATATCTCCAGCGGATATGGGGGCCCACCTGTATTCTGGTCTTATTGTCAGCAGCAAAAGGAAAGATGTAATTACTACTACTACTACTGCTGCTGCTGCTGCTGCTGCTGCTGCAATTCATTGCAAACCGCCTTAAGGATGATTTGATTAAAGGCTATGAATCTGCTAAGCAACTGACAGCCCAATGCTAACCATCTTTCTAGCGTTGATGCAGCCATGCCAACGGGGTGTACACTACATTCTGCAGGGGGGGGGGGACAGTCATGGAGGCCTCCTCATGGTAAGGAAACATTTGTTCCCTTACCTTAGGGTTGCATTGCGGTTGCATCGGTGCTGGAAAGTTGGTTAGGATTGGGTTGTGATTCACTACATGTCCCTTCCAACCCTCTTTACTGCTTTTACCTCCGCTGCTCACTCTCCTTCCATCCAGTGGCAAGTAGCTATTTCTTGGACTCTGAGCAGCAAGAAGGTTCAAAGAGAACTCTCCACAGGTAGCCATAGCAGCTGTTGGAAATCCAGAGGCTTCTCATCAAGTGGACTTTTGTCCGCAAGCCCCTCTGTGAATGGTAGCTGACTGTGCCAAAGCACTCACTATACAACTGGTGAATAGAATAGATTGGGCCTAAGAGACACGAGCAGTACTATGAACTCAGTGTTGATTTACCATCTTTGCCTGTTCTTCTGTCATCCTCGCCTTCCATTTGCGACTTCAGCTGCAGCCCCGACTGTCTGTGCTAATGGATTCAGCAACATGTCACAGCCCATGACAGTTAATTTATGATGGCAGAATGAAACTTTCTATTTGCGAATTTACTCTCCTGAAGTCCATACGTTCCTTGCTTGATTTACATTTGTGAAGGCTACATGCTAGACAAATGGGGCCTATGAAAATGATTCAGAGGACAGAAAAGAAATACAAAATGAATAAAACAAATGACAGGCATCTCATAAAATTACTTTTCAGAAATAATCACCAGAGTAAAAGAGGGAGGGCAAAGCTGACTTTTTTTTTTATCTCCCAGACAGTATGCACTTCAAAAACATCTCCAACCCCTCTTTCTTAAGTCATCATTAATCTTATCAAAACATCAGGTACTTGAAACTAGACCTGAATGAAAAAAAATGAAACTGTGCTCAGCTAGCAGCAGAAAAGGATTATGTACTTTGTTCTGTTTTCTTGTCTTTAACCATACCAGTATATAACAAGCTTCTGCAACAGTACGAACTGATCCAGTCAGGTGGAGTGCAAAAAGTATACTTTGCTGTCTTTATAATTCTATGAAAAGATTGTCTTACTGTACATCATTTAGCAATTGAATTAAAATTGCAAATTAATAGCATATTTGGGGCACACTCTGGTCTGGATTGCATAGGTTGCATAGGTGGTTGTTGTTTTTCTTTTACCATTGGTTGAAAAGCGATGAATAAAAATAGTAAATACATTTATACCATGTTCTGCCTCTATTGAGTTTGGAGTGGCTCACAACAAGCCTAAGTGATTCACCTGCTACATCTGCTTCTTAATCAACAGGTATTTGGATATGTGTGAACCCATTGATATTATATATTTGGACTTTCAGAAGGCGTTTGACAGAATCCCTCACCAAAGGCTCCTGAGAAAACCCAACAGTCAGGGAATAAGAGGGCAGGTCCTCTTATGGATTAGGAACCGGCTGAAGAACAGGAAACAGTGAACAGGTATAAATGGACAATTTTCACAATGGAGGGAGGTGAAAAGCAGGGTGCCCCAAGGATTGGTCTTAGGACCAGTGCTTTTCAATTTGTTCATAAATGACCTGAAGTTGGGGATCATCAGTGAGGTGGCCAAGTTTGAAGATGACACTAAACATTTCTGGTTGGTGACATCTAAGATGGATGTGAAGAGCTCCAGAAGGATCTCTCCAAACTGGCGAATTGGGTGGCAAAATGGCAGATGCACTTCAATGAAATGTAAAGTGAAGCACATTGGTGCAAGAAATCATCATCACATATACGCTGATGGGTTCTGAGCTGTTTGTGATGGATCAAGAGAGAGATCTTGGGGTGCTTGATGAAAGTGTCAACCTAGTGTGTGGTGGCTATGAAGAAGGCCATTCCATGCTCGGGATCATTAAAAAAGAGATTCAGAATAATGTCCAATATCATTATGTCATTGTACAAGTTGATGTTAAGGTCACATCTAGAGTGTTGTGTCCAGTTCTGGTTGCCACACCTCAAAAAGGATATAGTAGAACTGGAAAAGGTGCAGAAGAGAGCAACCAAAGTGATTAGTGGGCTGAGGCACTTCCCATACAAGGAAAGGTTACAATGTTTGGGGTGCTTCAGTCCAGAAAGAAAGTACCTGAGGGGAGACATGACTAACAACACAATCCTATCCAACTTACACCACCAGTGTAACCAGTGGTGCAGTGAGAATGGGAGGCCCCAGAATGGAAAGGGGATTCAAATCCCCTCTAAAGGGGGATTCAAAGGGGATTTAAATCTCCCCTCCAAAGCCTCCCACCTTGCCCTCCCCCACTGGTTACACCGGTGCTGTAAGTTGGAGAGGATTGCACTGCCAGACATATAAAATTATACATGGGATGGATAGAGGGAAGTTCTTTTCCTTCTCACACATCACCAGAACCAGGGAATATCCACTGAAATTAACTGACAGGAGAATTAGAACAGACAAAAGGAAATATTTATTTATCCAGTACATTAATAATTTGTGGAACTCCTTGCCTCAGGATAGTATGATGGCACCTGATTTATGGAGCAAGTCTAAAACAGGTTACAAGCCATAATGACTATAAGCAACTTCTGGGTATTAGAGGTAGCCTCTGAATGTCAGATACAAGGGAGTGACAACAGGATACAGGCATCATGTTGTCTTGAGTACTGCCAGAGGCATCTCGTGGGGCCACTGTTGAGATACACAAAGCTGGACAAGATAGGCCCTTGGCCTGATCCAGCAGAACTCTTCTTACTTTCTTTGGTTAACAGCTACTGCATTGGCCAGAACTATGTAGAAAAAAAATCTTCCAGGTGGTGTGCAGTGGTGCAATCTTTGGAAGATGGCTTTCCCCACTTTGCCCAGGGTCAAGTGCAGCTGGGGTGCCCAGCCCCACAGACACTGAATACATGTCAGTATGTAAGGTCTTTTGAAGCATTTGCCAGCACTATTGAATTCCAACAGATCTGTAGGGATTGAACCCACTGTTCTGTGGAGCCAACTGAGGAGCCCAGCCCTCCTGAGCAGGCATTTACCTTGATTGGCCTTATTGGGCACTAGAATCTGACCCCACAACTCCATATGCTCTTTACATCAATCAAGGCCAGGGTCTTGGGACACCCTTATGTGGAAATGATCATCATATGCCAGAAAGCTGTCCCTGCATATCTTCTATACGCTCAGTGCATTATATCTAAATAGTTAATAAAGGCAGGAGCTTTCTCAGGCTGGACCTGCAACATCACACCAACATAACTTATGAACCCAGAGAGCCAATTGGACCAGTTGCAACCAATCTTCAATGCTGTAAGCCTGTTAGCAAGTGACTTCATTAGTGTTAGCTTTGCAGGCTTATGCAGACTGCACCGTCTTGCCCCTCCCATACCCCCATCACTTTCCCACCTTTTCCCACTTTACCCCAATCACTTTCCCACCTCTTTTTTTTTTTTTTTTTTTTTGCCCTCTTGGCCTTCTCCAACGCCTCCAATCTGGCCATAAGTGCTCTAATAGACTCTACCTCATCCTCGTTCTCATCTAAGAAGGATATTTGGGGGAAGGAGGGGGCTGGGAAGGTACTCTGAGACCTTACCACCAGATTTCTGGGCTCCCTTGGGCGTTAAGCTGCACGCAGCGACAAATGAGGTTTATCAATTCAGAACATAGCCCCAGCTACGCTAGTGCTCAGGGCATGGGCTACTACAAATGAAGCAGGTTCTCCTTATAAAATGCAAAGATCTGATATCTCCTGCACCCTCCTTCTCTCTCTCTCTCTCTCTTTCTCTCTCTCTCTCTCTCCTCTCTCTCTCTCTCTCTTTTTAAACGAGGCAATTCAAACAGTCAAGGCAATTGAGTCCACTTTCACCCAGGTAAAATAACCTGGGAAGCAGGGGCTCAGAGAGGAATTTTATCAGGTGGTACAGTTTCTTTTGGACCACACCTCAGTGGGGCAGGGGGCAAATGGGGCAGGGGGGAGCAACGGCCAGAAACGTCTCTGGAGCCCAGGTCTACTAGGCCTCCCGATATGGCACCGACCCAGTTCTACCCGCCTGGTAGACCTGGCGTCCCAGTTGGCCCGACCTCTGTCCTTCACTCTCCATGAGGCCAGCTGAGATCTCAAGAAAATTCAGGGCCCCCTCCTCCTTTGACTCCCAGGCCCCCTTTTTCACCCTGGGCCCAGGTACAATTTACCCACCCTTGCTCTCATGGGCCCTGCCTGGGAGGGAATGATTACACCAGCCACCACTATGATCACACTCGTTTGGCATCCAAACTTTGAGTGGCTACCTGTCAAACGGAGCTCCCCCAAACTCCCACCTCACCCCAGATATTTTCTTCTCCTTTGTGGTTTTTCCATTAAAGATATGTGGAGTCAAGCTCCCAGCTTCTTTCAGCAGTAGTCCCTTGACACCTCCTCTGATATCCTGGAGTGATCCTAATACAAAGACAAAGAGCTCCACTCCAATATAAAACATGCCATGGGGAATCACCATGGACAGTTATCATGGATCAAGAATAGCATATTCCATGGAAATTAGTTAGAAAGAGAAAATTATGAATGGGCAGATATGGTTAATATTAATTATGGCAAAACTATGGGATGGAATCTGATCTCAATTCTATGTGATTGACAACAAAGTGTTAATAACTGGAAAAAAAATTGAATGATTAGCTAGGGAAAAAACCTGAGAGAACAGAATACGCTTCTTAGAAAATTCTAGCCTAGTGACTGGCAACACAATTGCAGATGAATAGCAAAATGGCTAAGTGTAAGATAATGACTTTTGGAATAAAGGATGCTTTATTTGTTTAAGCTAATGATGCATGAAAATGTATCTGTGTATCCTATGCATCCCCGTGGAACAATCAATGAAAATCTTTGTTTAATGGATTGGAGAGATCAAACTTTTTTTGAATCAAACAAACTATTATACTGCATTAAGACAAGAATATAGGGAGTGTTTGAGAAACACATGTTCGGGTGCACGCACACACAAACTGCTTGCTTTTAGAATATACAGCTAAATAATAATAGCCACAATAAGAAACTAACGACCGAATCCTGTACATGTGGGCTGCCACCAGAACTAGCGTTCCAATGTCAGAATGCGCTTTCCAGCATTGCACAAGGCACTGTGGAAGGATATAGAGCCGCATGCTTCCGGACTGCTGCTGCAGAGGCCGAAGAGGTCGCAGAGTCCCAGTGCATGCTGGTGGACAAAGGAGCACCCACCAATGATGGTGAGTTGGTGGCAGGAATGGAACGGGGTGAAACGAGGGAAGGGCGAAACAGGACATAAGTCGGAGGCATGTCAGGAGGTGGGAGGGGGTGGCACCCAATGCTGGTAACTTGTGCTGGATGCTATCCCCTTCCTATCCCCCAACATGCCCCCTTTGTCTCCTTGGACATGCCAGCTAAAGAGCTTACCAATCCCAAGCCTCCAGATCTGCGCACACCCCCCCCAATAGCATGCAGTGCAGCCCGTTTTGCTGCGGCTGCCTGCTATGGCAGGGGAAAGGATAGGATTGGGCTGAAAGTTATAGCATCTCTATCATTAAAATTATCCAGGTATCGTGACCATGGTCTGTTGTTATACCATCTAGATCCTAACAATTCACCCATAACTTTAACAGGCTTTTTCAAAGGATTAGAAAAAGAGGACTGAAATGCTTTAAAACATTGTTTCAGTTTAAAACTAAAACGCTTTAAAACAATTTTAAACAAATTGTGAACTGAAGGTACAAAAAAAAGGTGTCTAGTGTCTGTAGGTTTAAAAGGTGTTTGTGCAGAAGTTACATGTATAAATGCCAACAGGTATGTATCCCTGTACCCCAAGAGAAACATACATGTTGAGAGTCATTTGAAGACTGAGTTGTTGGCATTGCCATGGGTCAAACTTACATATAGTACTATGTATGGGGTTTGCTTATGCCTTTGGGCTGTTTGTTGAAAAACAGGTTATGTAGGTTATGTAAAAATGTGTTGTTTTAAACACAGATCGTTATCTGGGAAAGATCAGAAGCTCAAGGTACAGGCAGGAGAGGTTTATGAGGGATTATAATCAGGAAATCAATAGACTATACCTGAGCTCCTCCTTGGATTTTTAATTTAGGGGAACTAGCTACAGCCTTTTGGGGATTACATTGACTTGGACTTTAGGTTCATAGAAAGGCCAGCCATGACAAGAATCCAAGGACAATGCAGCAAGGCATTGGGAAGTTAGATAAAGTAGCAACTAGTGTGTACAGAGAGAGAGAGAGAGAGAGAGAGAGAGAGAGAGAGAGAGAGAGAGAGAGGGCGCTCAGGAAATGCAGACTACAATGGGTGGTTTGGGATATGGTACTCGGTTCAATCTGTGTGCTGCTCCTGCCTATGTGCTTAATAAATACTGAAGTCTCAGTAGAAATACTGTTTGGTGGGAGGGCGAACATACCCTGAAGAGATATGGAAATGAGTATTTTTGGCTTTTTATACTTTTTGTTGGAGATTGGCCTCAGGATTCCTTGGCTCAACAAACACATTTGACCAATCCAACAACTTTTCAGATCAGGGAGATTCTATTGGCTTGGAACATTGGTCAAGAGCTCTTGTTTAGAGGGAGAGACCAGCTCCCCCATTACAAGTGGGTGAAGTGTATTCATGACCTGTTCCTAGAACCACTCCTTGCCTGTAGCCCTCGGTTCATGCTACAGAGAGCCATTCCAAGTCACAGCTTTTTGCTGCGGGCTAAACTACCTAAATCCTTCTCTCTTCATCCACACCAATCTTTCCCTCATTCCTCCTTTCCCTAAACCCATAAAACCTTTTCTTCTTTCTCCAGGTTCCTCCGGGAAATCCTGCTAATCTCCCCACATCCTTTCTCCTCCTGCCACATTTCCGATTCTTTGCTCTGTACCTTCTCCTTCTGGGGAGTTCCTCTCTCCTCCTTCTAACCACTTTCTCTAGGGTTCCATTCTTGTGTGAATGTTAGCGGTCGATTTCCCCAGTCTAGAGTAATTGTGAGTGAGGTAATTCACTAAGACCCCGTATGAACTCCCTTTTTGAGTTTTTGAGCACATCAGTACAGATTAGATGCACCTTCACCCTCGTCTCCATTTTCCTTCCACCAAATTATATAGTTTTTTGGCTAATACACTGGGTTCTCTAATACACTGGGTTCCCACAAACTATTGTGTCCCCCCATGCGCACGTTATTTGTGTCTTAAAAAGCATGGTCAGTAAGAATACACGTATGAAGTGGCTGCAGAATTAGGATCCTTTAAGAACACACTCATCCAAGACTGAAAGAGATCTGACTGTATCCTAGCATGTAGATGCTATATGCATCAGAGATTTTACCACAGGTTTTCAAGATATTGTGTCATCTTCAGATGTGCAAGTTACTGAAGGAAATAACTTGTTCTCTGTTGTCCTTGTTAAATATTTTCAGAATGTCCTTCCCAAAAGCAAAAACTGTGTGTTTGTGTCTGACAGTTAAACATGGCCCTGTGTAGGCTGTGGAAATAGTCACTGTATCCCCTGATAGTCCACTTCAGGCTGGAATCTTGTCCTCTGTGTTCTCGTACTGTATGTTGCAATGCAAAATTGATGGCTTTCTTGATCAACCACATTTTAAAAGCCCCTGTCCCTTGAAGTGTGTGTAAAAATTTCATAGAATGAAATCAAGTTGTTATTTTTTTATGTTCTGGGGACCTAGATATGTTAGGAGCCATCGATGGCATTATTGCATATTTCGAAGTATTACAGGAATACAGTGACTTTAAAAACCTGAGGGAGTTATGAAGCATAAGCCTTTCTTCTTCTTCTTCTTCTTCTTCTTCTTCTTCTTCTTCTTCTTCTTCTTCTTCTTCTTCTTCTTCTTCTGCTGCTGCTGCTGCTGCTGCTGCTGCTGCTGCTGCTACTGCTACTGCTTCTTCGATGTTTATGTGACTTTTTAGTCCAAAACAAAACCAAAAACCAAAATTTAGAACACCGCTCAAACTGTGGGTCACGAACCACTTGGTGGGTTGTGGAGCCCATGAGGGTTGGCAGTGGCGTCACTAGACGCGCGTCACCCTGGTGCGGGGACGCGCGTCACCCCCCCAGGGGCGCGACGTTATAGGCGCGGGGGGAGGGGGCCATCCGGCTCCCCCCCCGCATCGCGTCGCCCCCCTCCGGACGCTCCGAGGCCGGCCTGGGAGCCGGCCTCGGAGCGTCCGACCCCGTCGGCGCTCCAGGGCCTTCTGAACGAAGGCCCAGGCAGCGCGTCAATCCGGGTATTTTCCGGATTTTCGCGCATGCGCAGACCCGTTTTGAGGGCTTTTTGCCCTCAAAACGGGTCTGCGCATGCGCGAAAATCCGGGAAATACCCGGATGGACGCGCTGCCTGGGCCTTCGTTCAGAAGGCCCTGGAGCGCCGACGGGGTCGGACGCTCCGAGGCTGGCTCCCGGGCCGGCCTCGGAGCGTCAGGAGGGTGACGCGCGTCACCCCATGACGCGCGTCACCCCCTGGTGGCCCGCCACGCCCCAGTGACGCCCATGACGGTTGGTCATGAGTGGGGCCACCTGCCCACCCATATCTCTGAAAGGCTCCAAGTCGGAGACATTCTGGAAGCCCCAAAAATCACCGGCAGGCCTTGGAGTCCTCTTTCAGGTCACACCGGGCCGGAGACCCACTCTGTTGGCCTCTGCGGGCCTCAAAATGGCAGAAGCCTCTGGAAGTGCAGCCCTTTCTTAAGAAGGCAACTAATGCCCCACACAGCTGCAGTCTAACAGGGAGAAAGGGTGGATCAGCAGCTGTGAGTGGGTGGATGGGGCATCCAGTGCTATAATCAACCAGTCTTTGCCTTATCAACTGGGGACATGACTCCCAACTCCATGTCAGGCAGAGAGAAAGGCACCACTGTCTGAATCCTCTTGGTCCACAGGGAACAATGCTGAAGCTGCAGTGATGGAAAGTTGTGGTTTTCCTGCTGTTTGATGGCTATTAAGAAGAGCACCTTATTGCTTCTTTGGGTGCTTCCTTTCTCATTAAGAGCTGGGGAGCACCAGCTCTGTACATAACAAAACAAACCCTTCAGTCTACAAACTGACCGAAGTCCCAAAATGTTGTTTGGCCCCAAACCTTTGGCAGGTGCTGCCTTCAAGCTGTCAGCTGACTACATAATCTAATGGCACAATCTTTCCCCCCTCCCCTACCACCAGAACTAGGGTTCTGATGGCAGGGAGCCCTTTACAGCAAGGGTTCTCAATCCCCCCACCCACCCAGCATACCACTTACCGGGCCAGGGGGGTCCCTGCGTACCACCAGAAGTAACTGGTGGTGACATCATTGCCAGTTATTTCCAGGTTGGAGACCATGATGTGACTCTGCAAAGGCCAGTAAGAAGCTCCAGGCAGGCAGGATGGCTTTTTGAAGTGTGCGAATCCCGTTTTCAAGCATACCATCCCGCATACTGGAGCTCTGGGCACCGAGTCAATCCTCCTACCGGCCCTTGCAGAGTCGCGAACTGGTCTCCCTGACAAATGTCAGAGTGGTTGCGTACCACTGGCCAACAGCGAAAGCACCACAGGTGGTACACGTTTGGCTCTGCTTTACAGCCATCGCAAACTACCTACTGGCACTGTGCAGATTCATGAGCTGCCAGCCCACCAGAAGCAAGGCAGGAGTGGCTCTGCATGCAGCAACAAATCGCGAAAGGATCACCGACAAAGGCAAGTCAGGACGGGAAGGGAGTTGGCATGGGCAGGGAGAGCAGAATGTGGTGGTGACGGGGATGGGGGGGGGGGCAGAACGGGGCAATGACAGGGGGAGGGTGGATTGTGTATGGGAAGGGGAGCAGGTTCAGCAGCAATTCAGCCCCCTTCCTGGACCTGATCCCACAGTCCTGGTCCACACAGACTTGTGCCAGCGTTATCACTGGAGCAGGTCTGAGTAGACCACTCCACACTGTGGAGGCTTATCCCTGGAAAAGGGAATGAATGTTCCCTTACACAGAGGAGACCTCCTCGTCTTCCTTACTCAAGATGCAAGTGAGCCATTTTGGCATGCCTGCATCAGCCGGGGGGGGGGGGGATGGATAGGACTGGGCTGTAGAGGACCTCTTGTGCTGAAGACGTTTGTAGTATCCATCACTCTAGCCCAGTGCCAGTGTGATGATCCAATTGGTTCTGTTCTACCACACCCCACTCAGTATACCGCACTCTGGGTGTATAAGTGGGAAGAAGATTGTAGCCATCTTAGCAAGCAGGACAAAGCTAGGGAGAAATCTGTGAGATTTTCTATTTAATTGCATCGCATGGATGCTAGGGTTAGGGTTATGCTCATTTTAGCACTCTGTCCTCTCGAATGTACTTTCAAACATGAAAAATCAAGGTGGCTGTGAGTTTCCAAAAATATACACAGCAACAGATGATACCATGGCTTGTAGTTTACTTACCAAAGGATTAGGAAGAACTTTCTGATGGTACAAAGCAGTGGAACAGTCTGCTTCAGGAGGTGGTCTCAATCATGAGAGGTTTTTAAACAAAAGGTGGAGAGCCATCTATCAGGGATGTTGCAGTTATAGACAACCTACACTGACAGGAGATTGGACTCATAGCCCAATCCTATGGACCTGCTGTGTCACCGGAACTCACATTCCAGAGGTGCAGCGTACATTACGGCAGCCTCAAAATGTGACACGCCATAGAGTGCCACTGCCGCAAAATGTCAGTGGCAGGGGCCAGTGGCAGTGGCCATGGTGGGAGCCCCAGCACCAATAAGTTAGCATGGGTGAGTGGAACGGGGTGGGGACCGGGGAAAAGGGGAGTGTTACGGGTGAGAAGAGAGCTGTTTTTGACAGCAGCAGCTCCGTCAATATCTACCTGGCCCAAATCTATCTACCAGGGTAACTCAGAGGTGCGCCAGAGAAATAGCTGGCACAGATCCAAGTGGACCGATTAGGGCAGTGACATATTGCCTCAGGGAAAAGGAACAACTGTTTCCTTATTTTGAGGAGGTCTCCAAGGCTTGACAGTCTCCCGTGGAATGCAGTGCGCGATACGGTGCGGCTGCATCAGCGGGGGGAGATTTAGGTTGGATTGGGCTGTCAATGATTTTCCAACTCTATAATTCTATGATTCTATGTTGTTTTAGTAATTTGGCAACCTCAAACAGTTCCATGTAGCCTTTTTTTTTTTTACCCTGCTCTCCTGTTTCTAAAACTATTACCTCTCCAGGACTCTCCATTACCTCTCCAGAACACCATGTTCACTTAAAGAAATCTATGGAGTGGTTAGCTTTGTTAGTGACAAATCTAAATTAAATCAAAATTAATATTACTCTGGGGTACATTCAGAACTCATCTTCATCCGTTTCTCTCTTTTTTGTTATTAAGCTTCACTTAGGGAACCAGAGACTACATCTTTGTGATGCTCTCCTTAAAACACCCCCCCCCATTTTATGCTCAGCATCTACTGCATCCATATCTGTAATGCGGAATGACCCGACTACATTTTATAAAGTTTGGAGTTGGGAAATTAATTTTGTTCTTGTGTATAAATCATTTGATAAATCCAGCTTTGCACAGCCTGCCCAATTTCTTTCTTGCCACTGAGTGGCTGAACATCCTGTAATACCACAAAAAATATGTTGTGCTTCTTAGCAGAAAATGATTTATTCAGGAACATTAAACTCAATCCTGGTTTAACAGTAGATGGTGGCAAAGTGACTCATGATAGTATCTCTATTTAGCAAACCTCTTGTCCTCAAGAGAGGTCCCAATGGACAGATCAAGGAGCTGAAAATAATCCACTTTCATCCATAAAAAGCATTTTCTCTTCTCTTCCACTTTGTTGGCGGGCCTTGAAAAGAGTTCTTTTCAATTGGCTGCATCTGGGTATCAGAGCGATAGGATATGCACTCAGCTACCTTCAGAAGAGATGAGCTTACGTTAGTCCTTACTAAGCTATGGAAAGGGAGATGTTTTTTGGAGTTCCTTAAGGGGTGTTTTGGAGCTTGAGTCTGCACGTAGACATGCAACATTTTAAAACACTTTTACATTAGGGGCGTGATGTTCCGTACTGACATGAGCAACTTTTGTGTTGCATTGCTGACTATACCAACACCCAAGTTGCATCTGTAGGTCTGTTTTCTTGGGTTCTGTAATAGACTTCAGCTGGTACAGAAGACCGTGAGAATAGTGACAGGGGCAAAGCTATTTCACCATATCACACCTGGGTTGCTCCAACTGTAGGAATTTAGATGCAATGCCCCCTGCAGGACTCTGGAGGGCAGTGTATTCTCCAGTCACCTGATACCTCTTGCCACTCTATGGTCCTTGCAGGAGGTGTGGTCCTTACTTCCATTTCATTTCTCCCTTTCTCCACACAATCTCCTCTTTCTCCCAGACCATCGAAAGAGAAGAATGGGTGGGATGTGTGCTCTCTGTCTCCACAATGGAAGACCACATCCCCCTCCCCCAGATTTCTTTACAAAGGGAACAGCTCTAGGGTTTTCTGTTCCAAAGTAGTAGGAGCCTCTGACCAATCAGAAGATATATGAAAGCAACCATGAACTGTGGTTAAAGTATTTCTTGTGAAACCTTTAAATTAACCAGCCTCCACTCCTGTGTATGTTTATTGATAGCAACTAGCCGGATGGTATAATTTACCATACAGAAGGGGGTGCTTTTGCTGATTGCTCGGCACCCCCCCCCCTTTCCTAACACTATCTTGGTTGCCAGGTTGTTTCCAGGTGTGATTCAAAGTGCTGGTTTTAATTTCGAAGTCTTAAGCCCCAAATGGCTTAGATCCAAGGCTTCTAAAGCAAGGGTTCTCCACCAGTGGTACGCTTGCCACTAGTTGGTATGCGGATCGCCGTTTGCTGGTACACGGAGCCCTGGCAGCCAAGATGGCAGCTGCCAGGGCACCCATACTACGCCATGTCAGAGCCTTGGAACCGGCTGCTCAAGCTCTTCAGAGTCTGCAGGCCTTGAGTTGCAGGTTCCCAGGGCTCAAAAAAGGCCCTCCTGCCCGCATGGTCCCTTGGCTTTGGGATGCCTCTGGCGTGGCGGGAATCCGGAAGTAAGTGCCAATGTGTCATGTATGTGGTATACCGCACCGCCAACATTGAAAACCCCTGTTCTAAAGTACTGCCTTCCTCCACATGAACCTGCCTATCCAATAAGATATTTCAGGGAGGCCCTCTTGCACGTCCCTACATCCTCTGAGGCTCAGGTGAGAGAGTCTGCGGGAATCTTCTCAGTACTGGCGCCTACTCAATAGAACGTCTTCTTGCACTTTGAAATCTGCCTGGCACCTTTTACGCTGGCATTTTGAAATATATTGAAGGTCTTTTTGTTTAGGCAGAACTTTGTAGACCTGCTATAAATCTCTGTGCCACTGTGAAAAATGGTTTTGCTGCTCTTTTATTCTGACTCTCTTTGCTTTATTACCATCCTAAACGTTTGTTGTTTGCATTGCATTTTCAAGTACGCTGAGATGGGTCCCAGTGTGCTCTGCATTTGCTGCTTCATTTAAAGAACTCTTTGTATGCTTCATGGAGAGGAAGTATTTTCATGCTCCCAATTCAGGCAGCCCAATCCTATCCAGTGCTGGTGCAGTGGAGCCATGAGGCCCACACTGTATCAAACTCTGACTAGGAGCAGGCTGGAGGTCTCACTGGGGTAAGGGAATGATTTTCCCCTTGCCCTGGATAACCCCCCAGCCTGCACAATGGGGCTACTCGGATCTGCGCCAGTTCAAGCACTGGTGCAGATCCGAGAAGCCTTGAGTCAGGCTTTCAATCCCAAAAGGGGGGATAGGATATGGTGTGTGCTGAAGCTGCCGATCCCTCCCCACTCCTGAGTTGTCCTGCACTCATGCCCCAGAATAAGTCCCACTGGATATAGTGGGACTTCTAAATAAAGATGGATGAGGTTACACTTAGTCCCATTCCATGGTTTTGAGTAAGTCATAATTGTAATATCATTTTGCTGGGCAGTTGCTGAAAAAAATGGCAAAATATTAAGTACTAAAAATGTAGCATTTAAATATAAAACCTTCAGATTTGAATGCTGACATTCAACATTCTGTTCCATGCGTTTTGAAAGTTGGAGTTTTTAGTCCATGATTATGGGCATTTGGTGGGTGATTCCAGCTTTTGGTTTGTGTCATTGCTCAAAAATTGGTACCATGACTTGAATCAGCAAGCCTGTACAGATAAAAAGGTTCAGACCTCACACTGTGTGTCTTCTGGGGCTGCTCAATTAGAAATTCCTTATCCCAGTTGGTGCAGAATTCATGTCTCTGGCTTTCTAATTTCTTTGATAAACACAGCTCTTGGCACTCAGTTGATGTTATCAGTTATCAGCACACACAGTAACTGAGGGGTTTCATACAGAAACACTTATTTCAGGAGGATATCAATGTCTCTCTAACTGCAGAGAGACTGTAAATAGAATCTGGCTGCAGCAACTGTTGTGTATAAAATTAGCATAGATTAAAATTCACGTCCAAACATAGGGATGTATGTTTATTTATTACACAGGGCTTTCTGTATCTGCAATATGTGAAATGAAAAGAATTGAATATTTGAAGGACCTGCCTGCCATTCCTTTCAATTTTTTTTACTTTGCAAACAAACTGTTTAAGATGCATTAGCAATCTGAACATTTACCAAGGCACTGAAGCATTTTACAAAAGTAAAATGTCTACAGCTATTAACAACTACATGTCTTGTTTCCAGAAAGAGAAACTTGGACAAAGGACATACAACAAGATCATGGAGGGTAGGGGATGAGTATATTGGTCTAGAAGGAAAATAAAATCAAGATCGTAAGAAACCTTATGCCAGGTCACATCCACTCAATGATGTAACCCAATAATCAGTTTCTGACAGTGGCTAGCCAGATGAGAAATTTGCAACAAGGCAAGACAATGCTTCTTGTTGTTTGTCCCCAGCAGAAATATACTGCCTCTGATGGAGATGACTCTATTTCTAGATATTTTTGTAGCCAATGGGCTGAATCCTAAGAAGGGGCAGTGTCAGAGGGCAAGCCTATCTTTATGCCAAAAACCCATAGACTTTCAAAGGTCCAGATGTGATCCACTCCATCATTGGCTCCTGTGTGACTCACAGCAGCCAAAGAGTTGAGGATGAAAATCTAAAGTCACATTATTTGCATATTCAACAACTTTGCTGCCATGATGGTTCTCCCAAGAGCCCTCTAGAGTCACTGGAAGTAACTCCTCTACTTCCAGCTCCTCTAGAGTCACTGGAAGTAACTCCAGTGCATGGCTTCTGTCTGCCCTCTGCTGCTGCAATTGCTACCACCACCAAGTGCTAGGTAAGCTTAGAGCAAGACAAGCAGGTGATATAGGGAAGCAATGAGCTGGGATGGGTAAAGCCAGGGGATGGGACAAACTGGCAGATGGTGCATGTGCCAGGCTGTTGAACACCCTGATGCTGGCCTTGTTCCTAAGTACCATTTGTGGCAGGATGTTCCATCAAAGCAATCCCCACAGTAGGTCACTGTGCCAGCTGAAAAATCTCTCCTGTGGATTGGGAGGACTTTCAAGAATGGGATATAATGAGGTGGGGGGGGGGAGGCTGTAGGCGATATCACCTTAAACTGGACAGAGGCTATTTACATGAATGGGAGCCCCACTTGTGAATGGTGCTTTCACCTGGGTTTGGATGATCATCCCTGTCCTCTGTAGCCCCTACACTCCACCTCATTCTCAAAAGTACCCCAACCCTCAGGAATGAATTGGGGAGCATAGTGGAAGAGATTTTCCTATAGGGGACCTCCCCCTTCCACACAGAACTTTGGACCCAACTCCATTTTTAAAAATCAATGTCAGTGGTCATCACACAATCTATAGCAGTGGTTCATTCCATACTTCGTTTTCAAGTGATCCTAAGCTTTTTTTCCATGAAACTGTTGAGACAGCACAGAACAATTGCATTCAACCAAGATCTACCATGCATTTTTACAATATGCAGTTTCATCCTTCTGATGGGTTAGATTAATTTGTGTGAGCAGAAAGAAGTTGATGTGAGTACAGTAAGTCCTCACTTAAAACTGTTTCATTTTAAAGTAATTTCGCTTTAAAGATGTTGGGAAAATGCCACAGGAACATTTATGTTTATCAATTAGCCTATGGTAAAATTGGTTTCATTATAAGCAGAGGCGTCACTAGGACGCGCGTCACCCCAAGGCAGGGGGGCGCGCGTCACCCTAGTGATGCTCCGACATTCGGCGCGGCCAAAGGCCGCACCGCGATTTTGAAGGGGGGCGACTCAGCTGCACCCTGCCCCAGGTGCCCCCCCGCCCAGCGTCGCCCTCCGGACGCTCCGAGGCCGGCCCGGGAGCCGGCCTCGGAGCATCCGGCCTGGCCGGTGCTCCAGGGCCTTCTGAAAGAAGGCCCATGCACTGCGTCAATACGGGTATTTTTACAATTTTCGCGCATGCGCAGAGACCGTTTTGAGGGCAAGGGCCTGCCCTCTTGCCCTCAAAATGGTCTGTGCATGCGCAAAAATTGTAAAAATACCCGTATGGACGCATTGGGCCTTCTTTCAGAAGGCCCTGGAGCGCCGGCGGGGCCGGATGCTCCAAGGCCGGCTCCCGGGCCGGCCTCGGAGCGTCGGAGGGTGACGCGCGCGTGCAGGGGGGTGCGCGCGTCACCCCGTTGCGCGTGTCACCCCCTGGCGGCCCACCCCCCCGCCACGCTCCAGTGATGCCACTGATTATAAGTTGTTTCGTTTAAAGTTGTAGTTTCCAAGAAGAACCTATAAACAACATTAAGTGAGGACTGGCTGTAGAAAGTCCCCTCTACCCACGACAGTCCACTGTACCCCTAAAAGGCTAGTCCTGAAGGTCAGAGGACCCTTTGAAAGAGTATCAGACAGGATATATAAGAACCTTTAGGGAAGAGGTAATTGGCCTACTACTACACTGGGCAGAAGTCGTTTGCACAAACCAGTTTTAGTGACTGACTAAAAATAGGCTACGTTATTTCAGAGGCTTGTCTTGAAGTAGTTTTGAACAAGTTGAATTCATTATCTTAGATATAAAGAAACTTTCGGTTTGGAGTAATAAGAAGGTTTGTAACATTTATTTTCTTGGAAAAAAATTTCACTTGAAAGCCATTGAGAATAAAATAGATTGGGATTCTTCCCCAATGCAACTGTTATTCTTTTAAATGTGTTTTGAAAATGTTTTGATTCGTGCTGTTGTTTCTGACGTACTAGTAACCCAACAATCTTTCCAGCACCCAAAGCATTGTGATAATATTGCACTCATGATCTCTCTTCTGACTACAGGAGGCACAGACCTGATTCCCCCAAAAGACATACAGGA
Organism: Plestiodon gilberti rubricaudatus; assembly: GCA_026170595.1. NCBI lineage: Eukaryota > Metazoa > Chordata > Lepidosauria > Squamata > Scincidae > Plestiodon > Plestiodon gilberti. The sequence goes on along the minus strand of JANXHW010000001.1, from coordinate 248,728,289 downwards.
TTTGTAGATTTGGTGAATGTCTGTGAATGACACAGCCATAAGACTCAACAGTAGACTTGTTGGAAAAGATGGTTACAGGTTTATTATCCCTTATCCAGACATCCGAAATCCAGACTATTTTGAAATCCAGACATTTTGGGGGATATGACTTAAAAAAAAAAAAACTTTTTCCAGCACCTGGGTGGTATAGCGCAAGGCATGCTGGGTCACAAAATTATTAAAAATATTATATAAAATTACCTTCAGGATATGTGTATAAAGTGTATATGAGACATAAATGAATGTTGTGTTTAGACATGGATCCTATCCCCCAAAATATCTCATTATATTTATGCAAATATTCCAAAATCCAGACAAATCTGAAATCCAGACAACTTCCCATCCCAAGCAGTCCTGATAAGGGATACTCAACCTGTATTAGAAATGAATTTTTGTAAACCACTGACTGCAGAGTGCTAAGATCTAAATGCAGCAAGCTTTAGACTGCAGTATGTTACAGCATGCATGATGCTACAGCAGTATGTTACAGCATGCATGATTTTCCTCCTCCTGTACCCATTCAGTCGAGTCTGACTCTAGGCGACTTAATAGACAAGAGTTGCTCCTTCCATAAAGCGTTCTGGTGAGAGTTTGCTGTGGGGTAGTTCGCCATTGGTTTCCCCCTCCCCTCCCCATTTATCTAGGCTTGGGACTGCATACAGCCGACAGATTAGCTATATGGCTGAGTGTGTTTCCCTAGCACGAACCAGCAAATAGCCACTGTGAGGAACACTGTGCTGGGATGAACAGGGATGGCTTCTGTCCACCTGCTAGATATACTGTAAGAAGGTCACCACTGTAGCAGCACAATCCTCTATGGCAAGTTAGCAGGGGACTGATGCTAGTCTAAGCACAGGTGATTATGTTACCTCAATGACAAAGGAAGGAGTCAGTCAAGATCTACTCCTTCCTGTGTTACTGTGGTAACATGTAAAGCCCTGCATCATATGGACCACCAGTCTTACCCCACTTGCTGAAGGGTTGGTGTTGTCATGGGAATGGTGTACATCATGTGACCAGGACTTCTCACATTAAATCAATGGTGTGGTAAAGAGCAGCTGTCATGCAAAAAATTAACAGATGCCATGATGGGGCTTCACCAGATATGCCAAGAAGATATAGTATATAACACATTTACGGCGCAATCCTATGATCTCAGCGCCAGCGCTCAGTGCTGCAAACATGCTGTAAGGCACATTTTCACATTCAGAGAAGAAGCAGAGCTGGCAGGAAGGCCTGTGCCATCCTGCTGGCACTGAATCTAGGCCCCACACACGCCGGAGCAGGTAAGGCCGATCTGAGTGGTGCAGGGGCTGGAGGAGGGCGAGGGGAGGGTGGGGAGGGAGTGGAAAGGGGCAGGGGTGGGCGGATTGGGCCTGGGAGAGGGAGGATCGGCATCCTTGTCGAACACCGTATCCTATCCCCCCTTCCAGTCCCTTGTAGTCGACACGGGGCTACTTGATTCTCTACCAGCTACAGAGTAGCCCCATTGCAGCTGGGGGTTTACCTGGGGTAAGCCAGTCCCTTCACTGGATACGATTCAGCTTGGGCCGCACAGCCTACGCTGAAGAGCCTATGCCAAGAGAGGATAGGATTGAGCTGCCCGTGTATTATTGTGCTGGACTTTCCAAAATGTTTGTACATTTATGACAAACTCAGAGCAACAGTGCTGACATTGTTTGTTTCCAAATGCCACAGGCAAAGCATTGTCTCAGAACTGACTGTTATGCTCCATGTATACTGCATCATTTTACATTTCTTTGGCTAACATGAACGTTGCATATTCCATATTGCATAACTGATTATTTGTACCCAGCAGGAGTCCTTGTGCTTTTTCATGGATGCAAAATCATAAACCATGAAACTTGAAACCAGAGTAATTCAAGGATGTTGAGTGTGTTCAGGGAGAGCTATTCTACCCACACACTGCTCCAGCTTTTGCTCAGTTCAGGAGTGCTTTGCAGAGTCACAGTTATTTCCCTTTAGTGTGCAAGTATCAGAGAACAGAGTGGAATTCAGTCTCCAAACCTACATCCTAATCAGGTGTCGGCCAAAGGAAAAACTCACTGCATGCATGAGTCATTTGCAATTTAAACTTAATCTAGCACACATCCCTTTCATCAGACCCAGGTATATCCGTGGCTGTCCTGAACAGGTGGCTTGGAGAACTCATAAGCTGAAGGTCAAGGGTCAAAGGTCTGGTCATGATCAGCAGCAGCTTGCCATCTACAAGGGTTGCTCCACCTCCCTTCATTCTGCTGTGGTGAAGGAGGAGAGCAGCAGGGAAGGAGTGGTGGCAGCAGAGGCAATACTTGGCCCAGTAAGAGGCCTCATCTACCTTATATACCTCATGTACCTGGACTGACCACCCAGGCTTTGGGCCTACTCCTGGGAGATGTATTTCTCTCAAAGAAAGCCATCCCAGGACCCCTATAACAGTGCCAGCCGAGCAACCGTTTTACCTGAGGAGGCATTGACATCTGCCCCTCTGCTGCAGGGGTGAAGAATGAGAGAGAGAGCTGCAGAGAAAGAGTGGCAGAGGTGAGAGACTCTGCCCACCCTGACAGCCTTACCATCCAGCCTTGGGGCCTGCTTCCAGAGAGGAAACATATTTTTCCCCAGGCCTGTACTGCAGGCAGGTCACCTTTAGGATAAATCCCTGGGTGAAGCATGGCATGACCTCTGGAGCAGGAGTGTCTTTGGTTGTCCATGTCTTAGTCACGTCTTGTTTCAATTACTGGAACCCGCTGTATGTGTTCTCCCCCTGAAGACTATCCGACAGCTACAGCTGCTGAAAAATATAGCCATAAGAATATGAACAGGGGAGAGAGTGACTATGATAATGTCATACTCTTGTTTTGGGTGCATTGGCTGCCAGTCTGCTTCTGGATAATGTTCCAGGTGCTGTTTATTACCTTTAAAGCCCCAAATGGCCTTGAGGAGGCCTTCGTGACTGCCCCTCTACTGCATGATGCAGCACCCGCCCTGTTGACACAGCTGCATCGGTGCTCTAAAGTTGGATAGGATTGGGCCCCAAGTTCCATTGAATTCACTGGGACACACTTCTGAGTAGACACACACAGAATTGTACTACAATACCGAACATAGCCAGGGCCAATCAATGTAGAGTCGATAATAGTAAGCTAGATGGACCAATGGTCAGACTTAGTATAAGGGAGCTTCATCATATGACTCAGACAACATGAGCAGAAGCAGAAGCTTCCACCAACATGAGCAGAAGCTTCCACCTTAGCATTGGTGTGTGGAAAGCCTTCTACAGTAAAACTCCAATTGTTTGGCATTCCTAATAATCCAGCATCAAAACTATCTGGAAGCACTCCTGTCTTGGAGTGGGCTCCTGACCTTGCCAGCCCCTGCACAGGCACATTGGCACCTTGCTCGGTGATGGTGTCATCGAGACAGGCAAAGCCTCTTGGGGACAACCTAGGAGACTTGGCATACTTATTTGGTAGTAAGTAGTGACTCTGTTGCTATATAATAGGGGAGCTAGATCCAGGAATCATTGAGATCAGGCTAGCACTTCCTGATAGCCCAGTATATTCAATAATTCAGCACCATCTAAGTCCTGAAGGTGCTGGACTATTAGAGTTTTACAGTACAGTACTGGGTTTTTGTAATATTTACTACTCTCTGTGCACTTACTTAAAATTAGTCAAAAGTTGAATGGTACAAACACAAAGCTTTGGTAATTTAATCATTGTAATAGATAATATTGCTAAATACCAAATATTACTTACATATTTATATGAAATACAATTTGGACTTACAAAAAAGTGTTTTGTGTGCTTTAAATGGAAGCACAGAAAACATGTAAAGGATGCAATGCATTTCATTCAAAAAGATATTCTAGTCCTTTGAACCATGATAAACTCTTTTGTCATTTCACAGTAATCATGGTTTCATGTTTTGTCCTCGCTGACAACATTGATTAATAAACATTTTTATTTGTATTTATTTATATGCACATTTTTACAATCAAAGCCTACGTGTTCCCTTTGTGCATAAGAATAGTACCGCTTTGTTCCTCATCCTGTTTTAGCTTCCTTTATTTTTGTGGGAGGGAAGGAACTCTTTGAAAAATCCTCTTGGTGACTGTTAATAATTGACACCCACATCTTCACACCTGTAGCTTTGAACATGTCTATGAAGGAAAACTGGACCCAGAAAATATAATTATAACAACCACTAAAATAGTTGTTTAATATTATTTTGAAACAAATCTTTTCACTGCTGTGCCTACAGCATCAGATGTTACAGTACATGTTTTATATATCAATAAATGGATATTGGCTGGGGAAAAAGGTGTACTGTTTTTGAAGACTCCAGCTGTGGACCATACTCCTTATTTTTTTTTTCCAGTTCTATCGTGGGATTTGGGGGATGGAAGAAATTAAAATGTTAGGGCAGAGATCCATATTTTTCTGCATATACTGGGCATTCAAAGAAGATGACACTACCACTTGGGCAGCCCAATCCTGCGTAAGGATCCGGTTGGCGGCCTAGACCACCCGCCGGATCCCGTGCTCGGCCACGGGCAGGCTGCCGCTTGGCTGGAGGTCTACACGGGGAAGGGGACATTCGTTCCCTTCCCCGAGTGTAAACGCAGGCTCAGCCAATCGGCCTCCTCAGATTTCCACCAGAGTAAGAGGAGGCCGTGTTACGGCCCAGCTGCCCAGCGGGGACCAGGATAAAGCCGAGGCCATCCCCCGGTCCCTCCCCGGCCAGCTGGGCCTATGGCCGCCCTCCCCCCTGCCGACCCCCCCCCCCGTTGGCTAGATCCTTACCTGGGTCCTCCGGCGGGTGGGCGAGGACTCCGTCGGCAGAGCAGGGGAGGCCGGCCTCGCGCCACCCTTCCCTGCTCGTAAGTCGTCGAAAAAGTGCCTTACAGCACTTTTGTGATGGCTTAGGGTGGCAGAATGCTCGTTCACTGCCCGAGGATACGACAGGATTGCGCCGTAAGTCACATGGGTCCCCTAAGTCAGAAATAGGGGTTTCACACTTTAGAAAATGCTGTCTATCTAAAATTGGAAACCACTCCCGTTGCAGTGTGGGTGAAGCAGTCGTACCTGTATATTTTTTAGTTCTTTATAGCAGCATGAGACTAAGTTCCAAACCTTTATAGACGGCCCCAATTAACTTTGTGTGGGAAACAGCTGTTTTCTAATTAATTGTTTATATAAATAATTGCCAATGGTTATATATTTGTGAATATGGTTTTTTTTAATGCCATTTTATTTGCTTTAAGTAAGAAGTGTCACTGCAGTAATTACCAACTCTATAATTACTTTATGGCATGTCACTAATAAAATGAAATTACTTGAGAAATTTAACATAAATCCCCATTTTATGCAATAATTACTTGGATCAAAATAACTAATTTAAGTGATTCGTTGCTTGACAGTTGGGTAGACTTTGAGTAATGTTTCAAACTGTGGCATTAGTGCAGTAATAAATTTGTCTTTCCTGTGAGTACATTTTTATATTTAGGGAGCACAGAAAAAAATTAATAGTTTATTTAAAAATGTGTCTTATGAACTGTAGAATGAATGAGTCACTACTGTCTAGTATTTAGTGCTGGGCTATGTAAGTGAACAAACTTGTTCTTTCTTTTCCACTTTCTACTTTAGTATGATTTCTACCTTAGGACACATTAGCAGCGTAATCCTGTGTAAGGATACATGGCCGGCCTAAAGGGCCGGCTGCTGTATCCTATGCTGTTCTGTCCCAGGGCAGCCCAGGAGCACCTCAGGAGATCCCCTTCCCTGGGTGTAGGCAAGCCCCGGGGCCTATGGGCCTCCTTGGATGTAAGCAAGCTCTGAAGCTGATGTATATCTGGGGAGGTCGTGTAAGGCCGACCCGGGCTAGGAAGGGGCATAGGATATTGGCGGAGCGCGCCACCAATATCCCCGTCATTGCCCGGGCTGGTCAATGGTCAATCCCTGGCTGCCTCACCCAGCCCTCCCCCGCCCCTGCACAGACTGGTGCAGGACTTACCTCCATTGCTGGTCATGGGGTCTGGAGGGCAGCAGAGTGAGGGCTGCCAGCCTCTGTGCCGGCGGCCTTGACTCCCGAATCATCGCAAATGCATTACAGTGTGTTTGCGATGCTAGATGCCTTACGGCATGTTTGTGACTCCCAGGAGCAGTGGAGCAGCCAGCACAGCCAGACTGCGTTGTGCCATCAGCATGGTGTAGTGGTTAGTGTAGAGATGGGCTACTTTAGCATCTCCTCTGGGCAAAGTCTACTGAGTGACCTGGAGCCTGGTACTCTTTCTTAGTAGACTTCACAGGAAAGTTGTGATGTAAATAATCCAGGAATGTGGATCAAGTCTCTGACTCTACAAGTTTCAAGTCAAGTCCCAAGTCTCTGAATCCAAGTCTTATGTCAAGTCCCAAGTCTATGCCCCCAAGTCCTGAGCCTTTGGTTGCGAGTTGCGAGTCCCTATCAATTTAATGGGGAAAATGGATTTAAACCTGAATAAATTTCAACGTTGTAAAAGGTTCCAAGTCTTGAGTCGAGTCTTTCGGGTCTTTTACAATCGCCAAGTCAAGTCATTGACATGACTTGAGTCTGACTCGAATTTGAGTCAGTAGACTCAAGTCTACATCACTGAAATAATGTTCCATTTATATTCCATTCATTCTTCAGCTTTTCCAGTGACTTTGGATTTGGTGATGACAGACACATGGCTTTTTCCTCCCACACACAAAACCTCTCTGCCCCTTCTTTTGCCTCTGGTTTGTAACTTCCAGGCATCATCTGGTTGGTTCCTTCTGAAAACAGAATGTTGGATGAAGTGGACCTTGATATGACCCACCCAGGCAATTTTTAGCTTTCTGAGTCTTACTTCTTGTCAGCTAGGGAAAAATAAAGCGTTTGTGAACCAACACATTTTTTAATAAATCAGCAGTATTACAAAAAAGTGGCAAGCCATTGTACATACTGCTGGAAGAAGAGAAGAGCAAAGCACAGTCACTGCAAATGCAGAGCCCTTATAAATCAAGGGCGTGTTTTAGCAATCGGGTAGCCAAATCTGATCCTGAACGTAATGGTTTGTAAATCAAAAACTTAATTCTTAGGATTTACTGACAAGATTTATAAAAAGCAGAACTTGGCTGTACAAATCTGGGCCTTTAATGTGCTAACTCAGGAGCAAAATCTTCCATAGGCTGAAAGCACATAGCACCTGGAAGCAGAGGCGTATCAGCAGCGAGTGCTGCCTGGAGCACTCGCTGCTGCGGTGCCGCACCTGGGGGGGCGGCGCCGCTCCAGGGGCAGGGGGGACCCGGCTTACGCGGGCACTCCGAGGCCTTCTCCCCCGGCCTCGGAGCTGGAGAAAGCCCCAGAGCGTCCACCTCGACCAGTGGCCAGGGCTTTCTGAAGGCCGACTGCTGCACTGCACTGTTTATCTTTGTTTTGCACATGTGCAGAACGTTTTAACGTTCTGCGCATGTGCAAAACAAAGATAAACAGCGTGGCGTGGCAGTCGGCCTTCAGAAAGCCCTGGCCACCGGTCGAGGTGGACGCTCCGGGGCTTTCTCCGGCTCCGAGGCCGGGGGAGAAGGTTTCGGAGCGCCCACCCGCGTCACCGGACGGGCGGGCGGGCGGGTGCGTGCTCACTCCATGGAAAGACTGGAGCGAGCGGAGCAGCGCTGCCCAGTGCCAAGGTGCCGCCCGGAGCCACTGCTCCGCTCGCTCCAGTCTTTCCACGCCTCTGCCTGGAAGAAAACCAGAATATACCTCTACTCTGTGCATAATTCTGAAATACATAGGGTATTGCGCCCAGTATACTGGGATCTTAGGAAACAAGGCATGAGACTATCAAAGGCAAAAAGAGACTCGAGAGTTTTGTACTATAAAAAATGTAATATATTGGTATTACATATAATAAATATGTTGGGCAGCCCAATCCTGTATAAGATATGGCAGCGGTAGCGTTCTTTGATTGGAGGCCCCGGGCGCCACCCCCTGGTGCCAGCTCCGGGGGGCGCCAAAAGGACCAGGATTTGTTGCCCCCACTGCTCTCCTACCCCCACCGCTCTCCGCGGGCCGCCGCTGCCCCCGCGCTCACCTCGGTGCGACTCCTTTTCAAACTGGCTGTTCTGTACATGTGCAGAAGACCTAAGAGGCCAAGAGAGGGCAAAATTGCCCTCTCTTGGCCTCTTAGGTCTTCTGTGCATGTACAGAACAGCCAGTTTGAAAAGGAGTTGCGCCAAGGTGAGCGTGGGGCCGGTTGCGGCTGCTGCTGCTCTTGCTGCTGCTGCTGAAGAAGGTAAGGAGAGCAATGGGGTGGGGTGGGCGCGTGGGTACCGGGTGGGAGCGTCCTTCCAGGGGACGCTTGGCCAACCCCTGACCCCCCTGCCCTGCCATGGGCACTGGGTGGGCTAGCGACGCCACTGTATGGCAGCTGGCCTAAAGGGCCAGCCGCCGTATCCTATCCAGCTTCTGGGCTGTCCCGGGACAGCCCGGATGCACTTCAAGGGAAGGGGATGATCGTCCACTTCTCTGGGTGTAAGCAGTGGGAGGCCCAGGACCACCTCGAATGTACGTGGGCTCCATAGCTCGTGTACATTCGCGCCGAGTGTGTAAGGCCTGGCCGGGCCTGGCCTGGAGAGAGCTTTGGATATCGGCGTATCTTTTTGTCAGTATCCCCACCCTCTCCAAACCCCCCTCACCACCCAGTCCACCCTTCCCCTGTCCCTGCCCTGGTTGGTGTAGGATTTACCTGCCCTGGTGGGCGCAGGGCCGGGCAGGACGCAGGGTAAGGGCCGGCGGCTGCTCCTTACTTGCCGGGTGCCGTAAATGTGCTTTATGGTGCATTTATGACACCCTGCACCAGGGGAGCGTGCACTTCCCCGACGCTAGCCTACACATGACCAGTGATTGTTCTGAGGCAGCAATAGAAATTCTCCAAACAGGAAGAAAGAAAGGTGAAGGAGCTTATGGGAGTTGTAATCTTTGTGAGGGCTGCTGCTATGGAAGTACAGTACTGTACTCCTCACAAATCCTTCACCTTTCTTTCCTCCTGTTTGGAGAAGAGCTCAGTTTCTGTGCTGCTTCAGAACAAGGTAAAATAGCTTCCTTTCTTCCTGTTTGGAGAATTTCTATTGCTGCCTCAGAACAATCACTGGTCATTTTCAAAAATTCAAAGAATTTCATACACTCAACTTATTCATGAGTCATAGCAAATTCCATGATTTTTGGCTTAAAAATTGCCCTTGACTTATCCATGAGATCGACTTACACTGTAATTACCGAATATACTTGAGTATATCTGTTTCTTCACTTTATCCTAGCTTAATACTCTAAGCTTAATACTCTAAGCATATCATATCTTTATTTTATGGCAGTCTCCATTCCCTTGATCACCCTGCTCCTTATTTTATTTTATTTTTTGCAATTCTTCCTCTTTTAAGTACAGATTGTGTATCCCTTATCCGGACTGCTTGAAATGGGAAGTTGTCTGGATTTTGGATTTGTCTGGATTTCAGAATATTTTCATAAATACTTGGGGATAGGACCCAAGTCTAAACACAAGGTAAATTTATACAATATTTTTAATAATTTTGTGCTCCAGCATGCCTTGCACTATGCCAGCCAGGTGAAGGAAAAAAGCTTTTTAAAAATAAAGTAATAGTCCCCCAAATGTCTGGATTTTGGAATAGTCTGGATTTTGGATGTCCGGATAAGGCAGGGGTGGGGAACCTTTTCCCTGGCGAGGGCCATTTTAAATATTAGAAATTTGCTTGAGGGCCAGCCGTAAGGCCGGGCACCATTTTTATTTATTTAATTAATTTTTTTCCCTGCCCCCCATCGGCCTCCGGAGGCTCCGCACTCACCGTCCGAAGCCGCCGCCGGGTCTGCGCGTCACCTCCGGCGTACCATGCTGATGAGGGCAAGAGCTTGGCCTCATCGGCGTGGTATGCATGTGTGAAATGGCCAATGGCCTGGTGAGAAGGAGTCGAGGCGGCGGCCGGGGAGGACATGCCTCCGGAGGTGACGCGCGGACCCGGCGGAGCCTCCAGGGGCCGGTTGGGTGGCCTCCCGGCAATCTCTCCAGGGACCGGACTGGATGGCCTCGGGGGCCTGAGGTTCCCCACCGCTGGAATAAGGGGTGATCAACCTGTATTCTTGTTTTGCATTTAATCGCTTATCTGAATCTTTGAGCCTTCTTTCAGAACTGTCAATGGTGGACGGTCATCCTTAATGTTGCTGCACTACTATCCTCAGGAACAAAGTCTCGACCTCATTTTGTTATTAACGTTAGCCATTGTAACCATAGTTTGGCCAAGATGCTGGGCAGCTAAGGGTCCAATCCTATGGGCCTGCTGCACCACTGGACCTGCAAAAGGCAACCCGCCATTCCATGCAGCCAAGCAGCCTGCAAAGAAGCCCCAGTGCCAATAAGTTGTTGTGGGGCCTGGGCAGGGGATGGGGGTGGGTCAAATGGGGCAGGGAAGTGGAGGAACAGGTCGGGCAATGGGGCAGCGAAGGATGTGTGTCAAGGCCAGGAAGGGGGTAGTATCAGTAGCAGCATATTCCCTTATCGAGAGGAGACCTCTGGAACTGCCCCCTGCAGGATATAGTGTGTGCTCCTGTGGCGGGGGTGGTGGTGGTGGTGGTGGTGGTGGTAATTAGATAGGATTGGGCTGTAAGTGAAGCAGGTCAGAGGTGAGCAATGTTGACCAGTCAGTCCCACATTATGGAAGTGGGCAATTGTAACATATGTGGCATAGCAATCACTATGTTAGAAAGTTCTGGCAAAACCTTGATTTTTGACCATAAAACATTCATGTTGGAAGAAAGGTCATGCTCATAAACACAATAAGCTGCTTATTTTTCTGGCACTGCCAAATGGCAGAGGCTGAATAAGATGGGTACTACAGATCACACATGGCAGAGCAGAAGTTCAGGAGGCTGATAGTACAGAGGATATAGCAGTGAGATCTGGTTTGATGGAGAGGACTTTGCACAAGTTGTTTTTGGCCATGTGGTGTTGGATGATGGGCTCATGATTTGGCAAGATCCTCAGCAGGACAGCAGCTGGTCTAAAATCAAGAGTTGAACTGAGATCTCAACAGTATAATATAGGAAATGTGCAATTATGTCCCATTAAAAACATGCTACAAATGATTAGGCCAGTGAAGTTAGTACTGTACAGGTTTGTCATTGCTTTCCGTGTGAGTACAACTGGTTGAGAAGAAATGAATAGGTAAGAATGTGCACATAAGATTTCTATAATAAAAAGAAATGATCCCAAATATAAGCAGTCCAAATTGGAAGGTATGGACACTGAAAAAAAAAAAGGATAGGAATGTAAATGAAATGCGCATGTGCACGTGCACACATACACACACACACACACACACACACACACACCAATGTATTATTCTAATGGGGAGTTTGTTAAAGGGAAGGTAAAGTGCCTGTGTATTTTATACAGATCAGTCAGCACATTTTGCCAGAAGTGATAGAGGATATCAGACAGAAAATAGCTCGTTCCAAAAAAGGGAATATTGAATAATTGAACAGTTTCACTGTTCATAATGAAAGCTATTTCTAAAACTTCTAAGCTATTGTTACATAACAACCGAGAAAGTTAAAACCATGTAGCATGATTCATGTAATTGCTAATATTACAGCTGAGCTGTTTAGAAATAGCAATGCCTTGTGAGAGAGAAAAGAAAAATAACCATACATTATGCATTCTTCATCCCCCCCATACCCAGCCCCCATACTTCTCTATTTGTAAAGGTTATATATGGGAGAGTTTATGTGTGCTGAAGATAAAAGATGGCTTTGTGATTCACTTAGCTGCCCAAGATCTGGGCCAAGCTGTGGTTCCGATGGTTAATGTTAATGAAAGATGAGATTGGGATTTTTTTACTGATTCAGGTCCCACCAGTGCCAAGGTCAGTTCCTCGGGGGAGCTGTACAGGAACATTAATCATTTCTTGTATTCTACAGTGGCCTATTTTGCAGACAAAAGTCTGGAATTCAGGGAACTATAGCCATGGCTTGAGGGCTTGCAGAAAATCAAAGACAGAAAACACTTGGCAATGTCCCAGTGAGCCTTGTATTGAAATGTTTTCTCAAACCCTGGCAAACATAATTTAAAAAGGAAACTCAAGAAAATATATAATAGAAAGAAATTCTGAAAATGCTAGGCCATCCCTGAACATTGGCTACAAATTATAATAAATATGTACGCACTGTCTGTATACACTCTGTATAGATTTGCTGTGGTTTTGGAGGCTAGGGAAGACTCCAATGTCTGCCCACAGAATATCCATCATGTGCGTTTCTTACGGCACGATCCTGCGTAAAGAAGCACCTGCAGAGTGTGCACTCTGCAGGCATGGGTGTTGTAAATGACCCAAAAAGCACGTTTTTGGTACCCAAGGAGTAAGGGCCTTACAGCCCTTACTCCACCTCCCACCCGACCCTGCAGCTACTGATGCAGGTAAGAGATGCATCGGTCGGTGCAGGGGCGGGGGAAGGGCGGGCCGGGTGGCGAAAGATGGCAGCCGTTGGGCGAGCCAAACTGGGAGGGGTTGGGAATATTGGCAGCGAGTTCCACTGATACCCCACACCCATTCCCAGGCTCGGTGGCCCTTACCCTGCCGCCCCAGATGTACATCGGCTCAAGAGCTGATGTATATTCAAGGAGGCCCACTGGGGATGGGCAGCCCTACACCCAGGGAAGGGAACGAATGTTTCATTCTCCCAGGGAGTCCCTGGGCCATGCTGGAGTGGTCCGGGAAGGGCACAGGAGGCTGCGGCTGGCCCTATGGCCAGCCACGGATCCTTACGCAGGATCGGGCTGCCCATTCACTGAAAGGAGTGGAACTTCACATTCATTCCTCTATGTGCATGGAACAGGAGCATATTATTCCATTATTTTCCCAAATAATCACTCACCCATACATTCCCTAAGGATCATTCATATAATGGTCATGCAGTGAAGCTGATAGGGGAAATATATTCAGGTATACTCAGGCCAGCGGGTGGCGCAGTGGGTTAAACCCCTGAACCATGAGCTGTCGATTGAAAGGGTCGGCAGTTTGAATCCGCAACGGGGTGAGCTCTCGTTGCTTGGCCAGCTCCTGCCAAACTAGCAGTTCCAAAGCATGTTAATGTGAATAGATAAATAGGTACCGCTTGCGGGAAGGTAAACAGCGCTCCCTGTTCCAGCTGCATGCTACACGCTGCGGCAAGGAGAGTCATGCCGGCCACATGACCACGGAGGCGTCTTCGGACAACGCTGGCTCTTCAGCTTTGAAATGGGGATGAGCACCACACCCTAGAGTCGGAAACGACTGGACTTAATTGTCAGGGGTCAACTTTACCTTTTTATACTCAGGTTAAGAAAATATGGAGTACTTCGTGTATTGCAAAAGTAACTATTGGGACGATTAGCCATAATGTGTGGTGATAGACATTAACTTGCATGGCTTTTATTAAAAATTCATGGAAGATATGTCTGCCAATGACTATTAGCCATGACAACTAAAAATTGACCTGTTACATCAATGAGTCTACCTTTGTTTACTAGATTCTGGGATCAAGTGAGAGATGGAGGTGGACACCCTGTTATAGTTTTGAACTTCCTAGAGACACCTGCATGGCCACAGATGAAAACTATAATGGCCCTTTCCTCTGACCTGACAAGGCATTTTTATGGCATAAATTTTCTTGATTCCAGACTAGCAAACAAATGATGATAATAATAATAATAATAATAATAATAATAATAATAATATGTAAAAACCACTTGCCACCAAATAAGTTCTCAAACCAACTTACATAGCAAAAGGATTGAAAAGATCTTTCCTTCTTAAAGGGGCTCACTCACAACCTCAAACAAAATGTAAGAAAGGCACCAGCAACCAACCACTGGAAAAGATACTATGTTGGAATGAATAGGGATTGCTCCCCCCCCCGTCAAATGTAATAGTCACCATTTTAAAAGGTGCCTCTTTGCCCAGTCAGCCAAGGTTAGAATTAAATTAAATGTTCAAACCAGTTATTATGGTTGTTCAAAAGCAAGACGTATCGGCCAACCTACTCAAAGTCCATTCTATCTTGGTCTTGTTTTCTAAGCATGGCCATAAGACATAGCAGCAGTAAGGCCTATCGTCTTGCTAAAAAGAGCCACAGAGGCCAAAATGGATAACAACATTTCCCTTGGAGGCACAAGAGTAGGTCACTATGTTGGAACCATGGTGTCTTTTAGAAGCTTCTTGTGGATAGTGACATGAATGACCTGTTGTGTACAGGACCCCTGTTGTGTACCTGGACTTTAAAAAAAAAATAGAGTGTGTATTTTCCCTTTAGGATGACAAGTTGTGACAACTGAGTTGGTAAAGATCCATGAGAGGACTGCACTGCCCCATCTCAATTTGTGCAGGTTTAAATTGGCATTCAGTTTTGCAGTGACAATGAGAAGGAGCATTAGAAAGCCTTATTTTGTGCAAGCCTATGGACAGTCCACTTCTTCCTTCCCTCCTGTGAAGCTTATCCATAGGTTTAGGCTGCTTCTTTCTATGGCTCTGGATGTTACATTAACAACAAATGAAACAGGATGTAGGTCCTGCAGAATAAATGATTTCATTAGGTTTCCTTTTCCAATCTGTTATTTTACTCCTTTATGACCTTTTGAAAAGTAAGGATTAAACCTGAGCAAACTTAATAGGCTGAAATATTTCTATACAAAGTGTTTTCCAAATAATTACCATTAAACTTTCATTTAAAAAAGCACGCTGGGGAAAAAAACCCAGTTAATCAGATAAATTATCCATTAGAGTTAGTTTGTCCAAAGCTTAATAGAACACAGAAGCCTGACTCAATTTCCTGCTGCAATCATTTGACTACAATGTCTTTGCTAATGTGAGTATGTCACCCTTGCACGCTGAAAGGTAATGCAACTGAAATATGCAGATGCCCATCCAGAAAAGTCCATTGCTGTATTTCCCACACAACCTTTAAGTAGCCAAATTGCCCAGGGATGTGCCGTAATGCAATACGGATAATGATATAAAGCAAAACTGTACATGATTATCTCATTTCCAGTGACAGATTGTCTTTTTATTTCCAAGAAGGAGGTACTAAGAGATAAAAGAAAATAAAACTTACGTGAAACATTCTGGAAGTCATCAGCATAACAAGAGAAAACTCTCGGCTCAAAGAAGGGCTAATGAGATTAGACTGCATCCCTGGCGTACAGTGCATGGCCAGAACCTATTTAACGATATTAGACTCTTTCCTGTTACTACGCTTCCTGTCACAACTTAGAGTCATTAAAAACAAAAGTATTTTACAAATTGTGATCTGATTACCCAGAAACAGAAAACAGATATTTTAAATCCATATTACTTACAGTATTTGGAATAGGGAGGGGATTTGGTTATCATTTACACGGAGACCCATCCAGGAGGCCAAATGAGGCAGTTGCCTCAGTTTGGTGGAGTGACAGATCTCTGTCCACCTCCTTGCCTCCACTGCTCCTCCTTCTCCTTCCTCTCTCTGGATGGGAAGAGGAGGAGGTGGAGAGAGAGGAAGAGGAGATGTGAAAGGAAGGAGAGCGCTGAGCTAGAATGGGAGGAGCAGAGGCTGGCACATCACTGGTTACCCTGGCATCCCCTCCCCCCCAAAAAAAATATTAAACACATCACACAGGTGCTTGGAATATAGGGTCACTTTATTAACTCAACATGAATAATACAACTGCAGCAAGGGACTAACTAAAATCACCCCTTTGGCGTGCAGGTGGCTAGGTTGGGGAAAACGGTCCTAGCCGTCTGCCTCCCCAAGATTTAAATGGACATCCTGGCTCAAGCCACACTTGGTCCACGACCGAGCTGCCTATCTCTGCCAACCCCGAAGGGCTGAGGCAGCCGGACTGCGCTGATCAACCCCAGGACACTCCTTAGGGTGGTCATTGCTATTCCAGCCTGGGGGTTTGCCAGCCATCCTCACCAATCCGGTTCAGCATCGTCTGAGCGGTCCTGGCTCACCCCCTAATCTTGCTTACCTCAGGATGTATGCCAACTAAGCCATCCCTAGCTACCCATCCAGCACACCACCTACCTAAAGCGACCAACTAATCACTAGCACATGACAAACTACTTACCACCACTCCACTCCTCAGACTGGGGTAGGCGAAAAACCTCTAGCCTGGAGTCCCGCCCGGAGATAAGGCATCCAATCAGCTGCCATCTATTTCCCGCCCCCGTCCGGCGTGCAAGGGAGGGGGCAGGGCAACCCACGGCAACCCTGTGAAGCAGGCCGCCGCCCTCTATGGGGGGCAGCATTTGGCATGCTGCCTCAGGTGTCACAAGGTCTTGAGCTGGCCCTGACTGAGAGCTCAATTCTAACGAACGTTCCAGCCCCGATGGAGCTGCAATGTAGCCCCAAGGTAAGGGAACAAATGCAGCGGCGACGCCAGAGGGGGTGCGGAGCAGTTAGTCATGGCTGATGCTACAATGCACCGTGTAAGCGCCCTCTCCCACTCACCTTCTGAGCCATTCGGGGCTTTTGTCTGCCCCAAGTGGCTCCAATGGTGAATGGGAAGGGTTGGATTTGGCAGAGCATGCTGCTGCCAATGATCTCTCCCCCATCCCTGGTCTTGCCAGCCAGTCACCCTCTCCCTTTCCACCCTGTTATGCCCTCCCCCACTGCCAGGCGCAGGACTTACCTCTTCAACCTACCTGACGCATTCTTACTTAGGAGTAAACTGAAAAAATAACGGGGCTTACTTCTGAGTAAACATGCATAGGATTGGGCTGCATCAGTGAATATGATTGATGTTGCAATCCTAAGCATATTTGCCTGAGAGTAAGCTTCATTGAATGCAATGGGATTTCCTTCTGAGTAGACATGCATGGGATTGTGTGTAAGGCCTAAAAAACTGTGCATGGTGTGGAAAAAGTGGACATAGAGACGTTTTTTCTCCCTTTCTCACAATACTAGGACCCAGGTCACCCCATTAAAATGACTGCCAGGAGATTCAAGGAAGCATTTTTTTAAAGATATAGAGGATAAGTAATCTGCAGAATTTGCTGCTGCGAGATGTGGTGATGGCCACTAGTTTCAACAGCACTAAAAGGGAGTTAGACAATTGCCCAGATAATGCATCTATCAATGGCTAGTCATCATGATGGCTAAATGCTTTCTCCAGGTTCGGAGGCAGCATGAATACCAGCAGTAGGCAGGGATGGGGACTCAAGTCAAATGACTTGACTCGCAAGTGCGACTGAGTCGCTTTTTTCCCTGACTCGTACTCGTGACCCACTTACTCGCACTCGGACTCGCGACCCACGGGACTCACACGTGACTCGCACTCGTGGGGGTAACGACTTGCCATTTCCAAGTCATTTTCTTTGAATGGCCGGCATCAACACAGGCAAGCAGGCGCAGTGGAGATCTTGGAGGAGGAGGGCGACAGGGAGGGAGGGTTTTCGAGGGAATTGGAAAGCAAGCCTGGCTCAGAGTTTTTTCCCTTTTTTTTCTCGCCATCTGTTCGCCATTGACCACAACTCTGAGCGTGAGGGGAGGGGTGATGGAAGGTGAGGCTGCCGCAGCAGTTCCTCGTTGGCCAAAACTCTGAGCCCAAGGGATGCGAGGCTCAGCAAGGGGAGGGGGTAGGGAGGGAATAATAAATGGTTTGAATGTAGACATGAGTACGCTTGTTTTTCCCGTCAGATGGGTGGTGACAAGACTGAGAGGTGAGGGGAAGGGTATAGGGGAAGCCAAGTGGGTGGTTTAGAAGCCTCAGAGGTCACACACACACACACACACACACACACACACACACACACACACACCACAGACCCCCCACCCACCCCATTTTCAGGGGAAAAGCCATTTTCCCAAAATTGTCTTGAGTCATGACTCAGGGTTTTTGGCCTTATTCGCACTCGTCTCACACTCGTGCAAAAATGACTCGCACTCGCACTCACACTCGCACTCGTGACCCAGTGACTTAGATACATCCCTGGCAGTAGGGGACCAACAGCAGAAGAGGGGCAGATCCTTCTCTCCTGCCTGGGGGCTCCCAGTTGGTCACGGTCAGAAACAGGATGCTGGACTAGGTGGTCCTTTGGCTCCAATAAGTCTTTTCTCATGTTCTTATTTTTAATATAAATGGAAACACTGCAGTTCATCAATCTGAACCTATTCCACACGCTGAAACAATGCCTCTTCTAGGATTGGGCCTACTGTGAACACAGAACATGCACTAACGACAAACAAAAAGATGCTTCCCCCCCTTCAAAACTATTGGGTTTTTTCATATGCAAATGTATGTAGCTCTAATAGCTTAATTGATTTACACACCTATGATTAACTGAGATTTATTCAACTGGATGACAGCTCTCATCAAAATACAGGGACGTTTTGTATCTAATAATCTGGAACACAGAAGCCACTAATTCCAAAGTCTTTTATTATGCTTCTCAGTTATTAGGGCAGAATCCTGACTTTATTATTACTGTATATTCAGTGCAATGTCAGATGCATTCTATTTCAAAAGTGGATTTGATGTCTTCGTACGTATTTTGGGAACACAAAAGAGAATGGAGTGAACTGTGCCTGACCCCTGATTAGCTCACCAAGACCTACTTGGTAACAGGCATACTCATGAACACACAAGAGGGAGGAAGGAAAGAAAACAAGAAAAGAAAACAATTTCATGGCAATTTACCATAAGCAATCACAATGTGGACAGTAGGACTTCAAGGAACCCAGCAATGTGCTTTTTTGATATTGTAAATCACTGAACAAACACAACTATGTTGGGTTTTAAATGAAGCATAAAAGAACCGGGCATCTTTTTCATCATGTGAGGATTCTCAGTGTGTTGCCAGTCCAAGACTAATTCCCATGCAAATGAATTGTGGGATGGCACAGACAGCATAGTTGCATGCCAATGGATCTGGGCATGAAATCACGTTGTATGAACGAGACACAATTTTGTTTGCTTGCCTGCCGATTATGAATATAAGGCTTCACAACACTTCAAGTGTATGTTGCACAACATAAGACCCACTGTGCTGATCACCCTCCGTTGATCAAGGAAGAGCTACTAGTACCAATTCTGCAGAGGATGTGTAGAGGAAACCGGTTATGCTTGAATTGCAAAGAGGAGAAGAAACAGCAATTTTTTTATGTCAAAGAGGCAGGGAGTGATATAAGCTAGACTTAAAAATTAGCCTTTTGATCATGCTTAAGCCTGATTAGCCATACATCTGAATGCCACTGTGAAACAAATGGAAGGTTCTGTGATTATTCTGTCACTCATGTGATCATATCTACAAACTACTTGGGAGTATCTAAGAATGTACAAACACTGATGTTTCTTCGCCTGCCTGGGATCTCAAGGATGTTACTTGCTGCATGGACACACACACACACACACACACACACACACACACACACACACACACACACACACACACACACACACACACACACAGAGTATTTCCTTGGTCTTTCATGAGAGCTGCCAGCCGCTGGCATCCCTTTGATAAATAGAAAGCAGCTGGTGTCCCAAGGATGTCTATTAATCTCCTCCAAAGATGAAAGTTAAGTAGGGGAAGCTGAGCAATGCTTTGTAATTACTGATTCATGCACTCCCTTCCTCGGGATAAAAGGAGTCTGAAACAGCTCCTACTTGGAAGATGGATTAGTTTTAATTGATACATCATCACTCTACAAAATTAGAATAAACCGCATTGTGGCAAAACTGGAATCAAGGCTGCTTATTTAGGACAACTATTAGCTGGAAACAGGAATGTGATTACATTTCCTGCATGTCTGTATCAGGAAGATAGATGGGTTAGAGATCTGGAAGGCAGCCTTGGGATGTAGGTCTTTTTAGACACTGTGCATCCTCCTAACCTCTTATGGTATGAAGAAGGATATCTAAGGCTTTAACACGATTTTTTTGACACTGATAATGCTGTAATTGCTTTTCTTGTTATTAGCGTGAAACTACTGTAAGATGTACATATCAAGTTGAGACTACTGTATATTTGTTCCAATATGATTTCGAGAAGACGTGTTGCAATCCTATTATACACCTTTTCCTGGGAGTAAGCCCCACTGAACACAAAAGGACTTAGTTCTTGAGTAGACATGCCTAGGATTCAGTAGGTTTTGAGATATTCATGGCCAGTGATGATCAATGAAGATTGTATGTCCAGTACAGGTTGAAAAGCCATGACACATTTAATACATAAAATACTAAGTAAAAATGAAGTTTAAAAACCCCACAGAGTTAAAACAATGCTAAAACACGTAAAAATACAGTTTAAAACTAAGTTTTAAAACAAAGTTTAAAAACAACATTAAAACAGCAACGCTTCATTCATCCTACGGCGAACCTCATCAGGCTGTGGACGCAGCGATCTGCAATAAGGTGGTAAGTTCGAGTTGTAAAGCACACACTTATAAACCATAGCCACTGGTCAGCTGGAGACGATAACAAGCGGGTGACCTTGCTGTAGCTGCTGACCACAAATAACTTCAGCAGAGAAGACAACAACTATCCGTGCACTTTGCTTAACATGGGAGCCCAGATTTTGTCAACGAATCTAGTTTCCTCTTTGCTGTTCAATAAAGTTTTTTTTATCCTGTTTAAAGATTTCTATGGCTTCTCTGTGAAGACGTTGTCTATGCGATGTTTCATGAACCCATTTTTCGTTTTTAAACTTTGCAAGTTTTTAACTTCATTTTTAACCATATTTTTACGTGTTTTAGCATTTGTTTTAACTCCTTGGAATTTTTTCACTAATTTTTACTTAGTTTTTTATGTATTAAATGTGTCATGGCTTTTCAACCTGAACTGGACATACAGTCTTCGTTGATGCCTAGGATTATGCTGTTAGGGTCCTTCATGGGGGGGGGGGGGGGAGATGGACTTTTGCCCTCCAACACTCATTTTCTGGGGATCTAATTCCCCAGTTTTCTGGGGAACACATTCACCATTATAACAGAGTGGCTCTATTAGGTATTTTATACAGGAAATAGGAAACAAAAATACTGTACATGGAAGCTATATAAATAAATGAAATAATAAGCAACGAGTTATGAAATAAACTGCCCAATCCTAACTAATACCTGGACACAGAACACAGTGATGCTGGCAAAGGGTCTGATGCATCCTGTGGGCGGGCAGGGACCGTGCCAAGGCAGAGAGGTAAGTGAGATAAAGTTTTATTTAAGTTACTCTTCTGTGCCATGGTACCCTATGGTCTACTTGGATCTGCGCCAACTCTTTGACTGGCATAAGTCCAAGTAGAGCCGGGGGGCGGAGTGCTGAGGATGAGTTGGAGCAGAGGATACCAGTGGAGCCCCATGCCCGCCCTGGCACGCCCCTGAACGCCCCCACCTCCACTCCATTCCGCCCACCCGCACTACTGGCTTACTTTCGGTGGTAATTTTCATTGCAAAAATGAAAATAAAATGAATTAAACAATTTTGATGTTGCTACTCAGTGGGTACTGATTTCATTTGTTAAAGACATAAGAGCAGCTGAGGTTAGTCTCTAAATTACAGGCTTATTGTTGATAATGAACTGAGATTTAAAGCTGTTCTTGTCTCTTTGGTTATCCTCTCTTCATTGACATGTGTAGCAGTTTTCAGTGGGCTGGGTCAGTTTCATGTCAAAACTGGAATGTCACATGCCCCAAAGTTATGGCTTAGCAGAACCCCCTCCCCCGAAAACGGTAGCAGTAAATCGTGCACCTTGACTGTGAAAAGCCACTCTGCATACATTTTTGTTCTAGTCAAACAAACAAACAAACAAACTAAAAAACCCCAAAGAAACCAAAAGGTAAAAATGTAACAAAGTTCTCTATACCGTATGATAAACTTATTACCGGTACTTCATTCATTCAGTGAAGGAAATGACAATGGCATGGCAGTGAGAAACCTCCACTCTAGCATATTTTATTCATTCTTTTATCTTGTATTGTTTAATTCATGCTTGTTCCTCTCATTAAATCTAATTGTTCCAAAATGTCACTGCTTGGCATTTATTAAGAAATGGCAGGACTCAGTTCTCCCTCACCTACACTTGTCCATCAATAGCAACATATGTCTTGATAATACCACATTAAACGAGACCATCGTATTAGGAGGTGTGGCTAAATGTCCTCAAAGTCAGTTTAGCCGCTGACTGAAATCCTCTTCAGATGTTATCTAATGAGTCACCCCATTATATAAGATCCAAGAGAGCACTGGCTGCTGTAGCTCTGTATAGCTACATGCTCTGTAGCTCCAACTCCACTTACCTAGTGGCAGTGTTTGTCTGCAGAGGCACACACTATCACTGGAAGAGTTGCTCCCCAACTATCCCCTAGATAATTCTCAAGTGCCAGTATTTGCAATCCTATGGAGAAACTCTGCCCAAGAACAGCTTTTTCCTATGTAGACAAACACTGCTCCTTGGGAGAGTGGGTAAAGGCACTCAAGAGTGTGTTGACGGAAGAGCTGAAACAGTTGTGTTTCTGAACTTTGCCTATCCAGGGAGACTCCCCACAATTGGATAATGTTGAAAGAAGACTTGAGGAACTTACGTGTCCCCCTATACAGTATAACAAAATGTGCTTGTTTATAAAGTAACGTGGGTTAGTTTATTAATTTATTCCTTGTTCAAATGGCATAAGTGTGATGGCAACTAGCTTAGATGGCTTTCAAAGGGGATAGACAAATTCATGAAGAACAAGTGTATTAAAGACTATATGCTATGCCCAGGTTCAGAGACAATATGCCTTTGAATGCGTTGTGAAATACCAGTCTGAAGGGCAATTGAATACCAATCCAATACCTTGTCTGGAGGGCAACAAACGGAGGGGGTTTGCCTTGCCCTTTACCTCCTGCTTGTGAGCTTCCCAGACCCATCTGGCTGTGAGAAATAGGATGCCGAACTAGATGGATCTTGGGGCTGATCTAATTGGGGTCTTCTTATGTTCTGGCAGCCCAATCTTGTCTAGCAGGACGCAATGGCAAACAAAAGGCGCCTGCCGCATCCTATGCAGGATTGGGCCTGCTCCGTCACAACTGGCAGCTTCCTCAGGGTAAAGGGACATTTGTCCCTTTACCCTGAGCAACACACCAGCCACCCCATGGGCCTCCTCGAATGCACTCCAGCTATTTCACTGGTGTACATTTGAGATTATTTCATTTGGAGTATTTCATCTGGCATTTTTAAGGCCCAACAGGCCCCGGAAGGGGGATAGGACATGGTGGAGGAGGCCTATGCTGATCCCTCCCCCTTCCCAGGCCCAATCCTCCAATCCCACCTCCCGGAACACCCTGTTCCACCTTTCCCCCGCTCCTCCACCACCTGGCGGGGAACTCACCTTCCCCGGTGGGCACTCCACAACGACTGGGCTGAGTAGAGTGGCACTGGCCTCTGTGCCAGTGCTGCCTACTCACTGGGTGCCACACACATGCCTTATGGCACATTTGCGACACCCTAGACCGGTGGAGTGGTTTCTCCGACGGTCTCAAATATAGATAGAATTACACTGTTAGTGTGCCATAGTCACTCTTTCCTTCTTACAACGCTGTGTTATTTCACCTACCAATTTGGCTTTCAAAGCAATGCTTGGGGCTTCAGGTCCCTGATCATACTTCTTTATCAGATTTAACATATTGGTTAAGACTGTCAGCGATCACGCTGGAGGCCCCTATTTGAAATTTCACCTCTATAATGAACTCAATTGGAGACCATGTCTAAATGCCACACTCACTGCTTTTCTATTTCCTTTGTCGCACTTTGCCCCATGCTTCCTTGATCACAACTCTTCTACCACCTCTCCGCACCCTCTTTGATAGCATGACAGACTTTGTGGAAGATCCCTAGAAAATAAAACCTAATTTGCTTTTGTCTTAGAAGATCAACACAATTCTCCCAAGTTTCCTCCTCTTCCACTTTCAAGATTCAAGACGTGTATAGTTCCATTATAATTATCTTAATGCCAACCTTGATCTGGTTATCAGTATATTCGAGTACATTTAAATGCCAGCAAATGTTATTTAGCTTGCTCAAATACAACGTATGGTTCCGTATGCTATTTTTCTCCCTATCCCTGGCAAACACATGCTGAAGGCAACTAGATTGCTAAAAGGTTTTAAGTGCTGGTAAATGAAGACAAACAACATATCCCGTATCAGTTCTGCTACAAGCTGTCAGTGTGTGTAAAACATTAAATGCCCTGCAAGTAGTTTAAGGTGTTTTTTTTTCCTCCTCCTGATTGATCAAACAGCCCATGGGCATGTTAAAAGTATTGAAAGGCTAGTTTCCTGACATTAAACAAATTTCTGGTTTCAAAGTGTCATTTATAAAGTACCAAGGCAATTATCTTCTTTATTTAAGAGACACTTCCCAAGTATGTCTATCTTCCTTTAGAAATGGCAGGCCGTTTGTTGGTGTGTGTGTGTGTGTGTGTGTGTGTGTGTGTGTGTGTGTGTGTGTGTGTGTGTGTGTCTGTCTGTCTGTCTGTCTGTCTGTCTGTCTGTCTTTGGGGTGGGGGGGAATGAGGTATATGCAACCTCCTGGTTTTAGAAGTACAGTAGGCTATCTCTGAATGGCAGGTGGAAGGGAGTGGCAACAGGATACAGGCTTCTTGTTGTCTGTGTGCTCCCTGAGGCATCCGGTGGGCCACTGTGACATACAGGAAGCTGGACTAGATGGGCCTTTGGCCTGATCCAGCAGGGCTCTTCTTACGTTCACAAAATGTCTGTTGCTTGAATGCATGAACAAGATGAGAATGTGATGCATTTCCTTATACGTTTCACATTGTCATTGCACTTCATCTACATTATGCCATATGAAAAATCTGACCTGGCAGATGGCAATCTTGTGACATCATGAGTCCTCACTGAGTGAGATCATCACACCCCAGCTCAAAAATTTCAGGTGTTCTGATGCATCTGACTTGGCAGCTCTAGATGCCAGGGCAGGCGAGGATGTGCTCTGTCATTGAATGCTGGTCCCTATGATGAAATCCTTACATTATTCCTGTAGGCCAGTATTATTATTCCAGTTTTGTAGATGTTTGGAGAGGAGCGGCTTGCCTGTGACTTTCATGCTGGTTTTCAACACTGCCCTGTGCAGGTGGTGGCAGGAGGTACAATGTGCAGCCTCCTTCTGAAATGAATCACATATACCCTGAATGATCGTGAATGAATGAAACTATAAGTAATGGAAACTACTTTTTTATTTATAGCCACCACTCCCAGCCTAGTAGCTGACCTCTTGTGAACTATGCACGCCTTGAGCGCTGAATGGTTCCAGACTTCCCATCAATCATTCAAGTGTAACTCTGGTGCCTGGCCCTTTAAGTTTAAGAAGGTGGAGTAAAGTTGGATGTGCCCAGTGGGGCTTTTCTTGTTTTATGACTTTGTGAGTTTCGGTTTAGCACATGTTGGTGGTGGATTTGCAGGCCTGTTTCTGGGGAGAAAGAGGGATAGACTATGGTAAGAGGGCTATCCCAGTGGTTCTCAAACGTTTTAGCACCGGGACCCACTTTTTAAAATGACACTCTATCGGGACCCACCTAGCTTTACGAGATGCTCAAACATTTATTTCCCTATATTTACACTGCAGGAGCTCAGCTGTTTGAAGGGCAATTAGTAGCTATCTGATTTTTGAATAACCTCAGGGCTTGTGGCAGTATCTAATCTTTCCATCACCTGGGACCCACCGGAAATCAGGTCGTGACCCACCAAATGGGTCCCAACCCACTGTTTAAGAAACACTGGGCTATCCCATTCTAAACCATGAACAGCTTGCTTCAGGGAAGATAAAGTTAAGGAATACTAAGGGGGGGGGGGATGACAATAATTTTGCCTTTTGCAATTGGAACACACTGTCTAATGCAGTGGTTCCCAAACTGGGAAACCAGCCGGGGGGTGGGTGGGTGCCACAGAATCCTCTTTGAAAACAGTGCAATGACAATTGGCAGGCATCAACATAATGTAATGGGGAGCTTCGGCCAATGGTCGCCAATGGTCAAGGAGCTGCAGGTTGAAAATTTTTGGGAAACACTGGTCTAACGTATTGATTGTTGCATTACTTTTTATTATTTATCGACTATCCTGAATCCCTCAGGCACATCTCTGCACACTCTCAAACCAAGAAAGGAAGGAAGGGAAAATGATGGAAATCAGGTAGTGCTCACCAAGATTCTTTTCTCGGCTCACCAACGGCTTCCATATTTCATTCGAAAAAGATGTCATCGCTCTACAAGCCGCCTCTAGCTTACATTTGAAGAAGCATGATTACATCATTTCACTCAACGTACAGCGTAGTCAAGTGAATTATGCGATAAAAAGAAAGGTACTCCTCTCCCTTGAAACCAAAAGCCTTCTATTATTAAGCTGACCTTTAAATGTACCATTTTGTTAGGCAAACATCATTATATGAAATTAGTCACCGCTTTCTTGTTTTGTGCAAGCAAATCTTTGATTACTGGCCTTTCTATAATGCCACTATTCACTTTAATAATTCATGCGTCTCTGCTTATCAGCTTTTGAAATCAAAACGGTGCATTCTGCTATAAGTCATTCCCATTGCTGCATTTCATTTTAGTTCATGGCAGCCAAACAAAAACATAATTGGTGCAATCTGTTATTTACAGATATGTTTCAGATGCAGGTGGCAATGCGGCTTTATACTGTGAAAAAAAGGGATAGCAAGAAAAATCCTTCAGGAAGCAGAGGGCTGAAAAATTCTACCTGCATGGGGATGGGCCAATCCTGATTTTCCCCTTGCAGTAAACTTTGTTTCACTTAGGCTGCTATTGTATGTGAGCGTGGGATCAGGCTGCAGGGGATATTCTTGTAATTCTTTTTCACACACTCTCGGGTATCCTTCAGTTTACTCAGGTGGGAGACCTCATTAAATGTTAGGGCCAAACTAGGAATTATGCAGAATGCCCACCCACAGCCCAATCCACCTAACTCCACTCGTTGTGATGCAGCAGCACCAACACGGATCCTGCTGCATCCCGCGGGGGAGTTTCAACCTCCAAAGGCCTTCTCAGGGCAAGGAAACATTTGTTCTTATGCCCTGGGGTAAGCTCCTGCTGGCCCAGTGGGTCTATTCAGACCTGTGCCAGTAATATTGCTGGTGGAAGTCCACATAGATCGGTGTAGGCGGATTGAGGGGGTTAGGTTTTGGCGGGTGCCACTGTTGCCGAAACTGCCCCCTTCCCAGTTCCAGTCCGCCCTCCTTCCCACCCCCGTCACCTCTCCGTTCCACCAACCTGCTGCATGATCCTACCTGGAGTGACAAGTGTCCATCATCCTCTGCTGTGTGGAGCTGACAGCTTGCTGCTTCTAGTTGTGGCCAGCCCATGCGCTCCCGCCTATTGTCTTTTGCGACAGCCAGGAAGCCCCTAGAGCTGCCGGAATGCTTGTTTCGACAGCACTGGGTGCTGTTAGGATTGGGCCCACAGTGTTTCTTCTTCTTTTTTTTATAGGATAGCATGTGGAGGAGGGCACAAAAGGAGGTTGAACTGGGGCAGGGGGTAGGGGGTGTTAGAACTTTGTCCCCACCATAGTTCTCATCCTAATCACATTCCCATGTGCTATTTTAGTTAGGAAAAATAACTTCAATTGCTTTTTAAGGGAGGGAAGTAACAGTTTCACCCCAAATGGCGGGGGGGGGGGGTGTCGGCATTTACAAATAGTCTACAAATCACTGGGTCCCTCATCCATAGCTTATGGGAATCCAACCCTGACTGAAAACGTTGCTCATGTGAAGCTTGAAGCCTGTGATAGTATGCTACAATTCTATGTACATTGAAGCGGTCTTCAGATATTCCTTCCAATGTTGGTATGCCCAATTGCCTGCCTCAATTGTCTGTGTATTGGTCCAAATGCATGAAGGGGGCCTTTATGAGTACACAGTTATATTTACATATGCTCACACCTGTATATTTAGCTTTCACGGAGACAGTACATTAACACAACATCAGTAAAACATAATGAGTTAAAGTCCTGTCCATTTTCAGTTGTTTTTCATCTTTCTTCCGCCCCCCCTCTCTGAAAATAAAAACAGGGTTAAACTTAGATTCAAAACTGAAAAATAGATTTGTGTCCTGAGCTTGCACATCAAATTTGCACGGAAGCTTTCATGGCCAGGTATAATCTTCTGAGAAAGGATTTATGGGTATAGATGCCATGTATATATAAAAGCCACAAAATACGATTTAAAACACGTTTAAAAAAAACACGTTTAAAAGCAGGATCACGAGTCTAAAAAATACTTTAAAAGGCTGCAATCACACAAATGAACATATTGAAATCACAGAGGCTAAATATATAGGTGTACTTTCTTTCTGATGTGGCATGCTGCACATCAGCTATCTTTCTGATGTCTCAGACGTGAAGTGAAAGACTACATTCGATATGATTGCACATCTTTCCTGGACTTCTGGAGCCTTGGAGTAAGGGTTGGTCTCAAGTGCCAATGTATAACATAGAATGGTGTCCTGTATGTGGATACTAGCTTTTATTCCCATCTCTCAGACTTCAAGAGCTATATCACTTTGTAGTGCACTGTGCTTCCTCACTGGAATCCTAGAAAATGGTTGCTGGAGTCTAGGTGTGTTTTGAAATGGAAAAGTAGACTTGAGCCTTGACTGTGTGTAGCAAATTTAATTCCAACATCACAGTGTTCAATGGAGTTATCATGTTAGACAACAAACCGTCTTCTGAATGGCATGCCAAATGAGTGAGTTAATCCAAAACTCCACTTGGGTCGACCAATTAATCATGCTAGATGCAGCCTCCCAGCATGCCACTTCTACAGCCAGACCTGCTGTACTGTGTGTTGTTGACAGCGCTCAATGCTTGCGTACGGCGAGGCAAAGGGGAACATCCTAGCTTGGCTTGTGCCAAACAATGTGGGGAAAGAGAAAGAAGCCAATGGTGGGACTGCTCTTGCAGAAGATCGGTAAACCCTGCCAATTCCCCACTGGCAGCAGAACCAGAGAAAGGGAATCCAACAGAAGCATAAGGGCATGAATTTGGATCTTGGCATGCAGCAGCTGCAAACTGATTTTACTGCAAGGGCAACAGGGCTTTGAAAGGGATTTCTATCTGAATCAGATGGATGAACGTGGGAATGGAAAAGCAAAAGTTAAACTAGTAAATATCCATTGCAAATAAAAATAGAAAATACAGAAGGGAAATGAAGGCGATTCAACATTATTCAAAGTATGCAAGGCTATGGTGGCGAGGGGGCAAAGACATTTAAGCGCCTTCTCTGTAGATGTCATTTGTTTGTTTTGAAGATGTATATTTCTCCTTTCCAGATCACTATTTTAGAAGGTGGGTTACAACTTGTGCTAAGAAGATTACATGAACGTAAGTATCTTTATTTGGTGTCATAGTCAGCATCATAACAAAAGTCTGTAGACATTCTACAAATGAAGAGCTTGCCTAGGAGTCCAGTGAGGAAGCACAGTGCACTACAAAGAGCTCAGGGGTCTCAATGCGTGGATGAGACACTGGTGTCAGGAGGAGGGGTTTAAGTTTGTTAGGCACTGGGGAACGTTTTGGGACAAGCCAGGCCTGTACAAGAGGGACGGACTTCACTTGAACCAAAACGGAACCAGACTGCTGGCGCTTAACATTAAGAAGGTGGCAGAGCAGCTTTTAAACTGACTCCTGGGGGAAAGCCGACAGGAGCCAAGGGGCATCCGGTTCGGACTCCTCATCCCTAGGGAATGAGGGTGCAGAGGATGGGGAACAGTCAAGTAATAGCAGAGTAAAAATTGGGAGTGGTAGCGTGATGGGACATGACAGCCAATCTAGCAGGACAGAAGGCTGCAGGAATAAAGGTGCAAACATGCAGCCCTTCTTGGGGGACCAGGTATATAAGTGCTTTTATGCAAATGCCCGAAGTCTACGGGCAAAGATGGGAGAACTGGAATGTTTGGTGGCTAGGGAAAACATTGACATAGTAGGTATAACAGAAACCTGGTAGAATGCGGAGAACCAGTGGGATACTGCAATTCCAGGATATAAACTCTATAGGAGGGACAGAGAGGGGCGTGTTGGAGGTGGGGTGGCCATCTATGTCAAAGAGGGGGTAGAATCCACCAGAGTAGAGCTGGAGGGGGGGCTCTGACTCCTCCGTAGAATCACTGTGGGTTAGATTACCAGGCTCAAAAAGTGATGTAATAGTAGGGGCATGCTACCGTCCTCCAGATCAAAAACCTGAAGGGGATCTTGAAATGAGGAAGCAAATCAGGGAGGTGTCAATGAGAGACAGGGTTGTAGTCATGGGGGACTTCAATTATCCTCCCATCGACTGGGTCAATTCATGCTCAGGTCATGAAAGAGAGACTGGATTTCTGGATATGTTAAATGACTGTGCCTTAGAGCAGCTTGTCACGGAGCATCTTGTGTGGCACTCAAGACCTGGTCAGGGAGGTAAATGTTACCGAACCGTTGGGGAATAGTGACCATGCTGCGATCTGTTTCGCCATGCATGTCGGAGGGAGAGTGCCGAGCAAATCTGACACGAAAACCCTTGACTTCCGAAGGGCTGACTTCCCCAAAATGAGGAGACTAGTTAAAAAAAAAAAAAAAGCTGAAAGGGAAGGTAAAAAGAGTCCAATCGCTCCAGAGTGCATGGAGGCTGTTTAAAACAACAGTCATAGAGGCCCAGCGGGAGTGTATCCCACACGGAGGAAGGGCTCGACCAAGTCCAGGAGGGTGCCGGCATAGCTAACAAGCACAGTTAAGGATTCTATAAAAGGCAAGGAAGCTTCCTTCCGTAAATGGAAGTCTTGCCCTAGTGAGGAAAATAAACAGGAGCACAAACTGTGTCAAAAGAAATGTAAAAAGATGATACGGGAGGCCAAGCAAGACTTTGAGGAACGTATGGCAGGCAACATAAAAGGGAATAATAAAAGCTTCTTCAAATATGTTAGAAGCAGGAAACCTGCCAGAGAAACGGTTGGTCCGCTGGAGGGTGAGGGAGAGAAAGGGGTGATAAAAGGGGACTTGGAGACTGCAGAGAAATTAAATGAGTTCTTTGCATCTGTCTTCACGGCAGAAGACCTCGGGCAAATACCGCTGCCGGAACGGTCTCCCCTGAATAAAGAATTAAGTCAAATAGAGGTTAAAAGAGAAGACGTCTCAGACTTAATTGACAAAATAAAGATCAATAAATCACCAGGCCCGGACGGCATCCACCCAAGAGTTCTGAAGGAACTCAAGAATGAAGTTGCTGACCTCTTGACCAAAATATGCAACTTGTCCCTTAAAACGGCCACTGTGCAAGAGGATTAGAGGATAGCTAATGTCACGCCAATCTTTAAAAAAGGGAGGAGGGGGGACCCGGGAAACTACAGGCCGGTCAGCCTAACATCTGTTCCAGGGAAGATGGTGGAAAGTCTCATTAAGGATAAAATCTTAAAATACATAGAAGAACAAGCTCTGCTGAGGGAGAGTCAGCATGGCTTCTGCAAGGGGAAGTCTTGCCTCACAAACCTGTTAGAATTTTTTGAAAAGGTCAACAGGCATGTGGATGCGAGCGAACCCGTGGATATTATATATCTGGATTTTCAGAAGGCGTTTGACACGGTCCCTCATAAAAGGCTCCTGAGAAAACTCCACAGTCAGGGAATAAGAGGTCAGGTCCTCTTGTGGATTAGGAACTGGTTGAAGACCAGGAAACAGCGAGTGGGAGTCAATGGGCAATTTTCACAATGGCGAGAGGTGAAAAGCGGTGTGCCCCAAGGATCGGTCTTGGGACCGGTGCTTTTCAACTTATTCATAAATGACCTGGAGTCGGGGATAGGCAGTGAGGTGGCCAAGTTTGCAGATGACACTAAACTTTTCCGGGTGGTGAAGACCAGCAGGGATTGTGAAGAGCTCCAGAAGGACCTCTCCAAACTGGGACAATGGGCAGCAAAATGGCAGATGCGCTTCAATGTAAGTAAGTGCAAAGTGATGCACATTGGGGCAAGAAACCAAAATTTCACATATACGCTAATGGGTTCTGAGTTGTCTGTGACGGATCAAGAGAGAGATCTTGGGGTGCTGGTGGACAGGTCGATGAAAGTGTCGACCCAGTGTGTGGCGGCTGTGAAGAAGGCCAATTCCATGCTCGGGATCATTAAAAAAGGGATTGAGAATAAAACGGCCAATATCATTCTGCCCTTGTACAAATCGATGGTAAGGCCACATCTGGAGTATTGTGGTCACCACACCTCAAAAAGGATATAGTTGAATTGGAAAAGGTGCAGAAAAGAGTGACCAGAATGATTCGTGGGCTGAAGCACCTCCCTTATGAGGAAAGGCTACAGCGTCTGGGGCTTTTCAGCCTAGAATAAAGGCGCCTGAGGGGGGACATGATTGAGACTTATAAAATTATGCATGGGATGGAGAGAGTGGATAGAGGAAAATTCTTCTCCCTCTCGCACAACACCAGAACCAGGGGACATGCACTAAAATTGAGTGGAGGGAGAGTTAGAACAGACAAAAGAAAATATTTCTTTACCCAGCGTGTAATTCATCTGTGGAACTCCTTGCCACAGGATGTGGTGATGGCATCTGGCCTAGATGCCTTTAAAAGGGGTTTGGACAGATTCGTGGAGGAAAAGACCATCACAGGTTACAAGCCATAAGCAACCTCCTGGTTTTAGAAGTGGGTTTTCTCTGTGCCAGGTGCAAGGGAGTGGCGACTGGACACAGGTATCTTGTTGTCTTGTGTGCTCCCTGAGGCATCTGGTGGGGCCACTGTGTGACACAGGAAGCTGGACTAGATGGGCTTTTGGCCTGATCCAGCAGGGCTCTTCTTATGTTCTTATGTTCTTATGCCTAAAAGGGAGTGTTTTTCAGTGCTGACTTAAAACCTTAAGGCACAGACTCAAATGGATATTTTTTTGGGAAAATCTTCCATAATTCTGTGGTTCTGGTTCAAGGAGTTCATAGTTCAATGAGGCCCTACTTCCACTGTTCATTGCTGACTATGCCTCTCTAGTGAGGATACATTATATGGAGTCAGGGGCGTAGCTTGGGGGGTGCTGCCCCGGGTGACACCCATTGAGGGAGTGACATGAGGGAAAAGCCCACTGCGCCACCCAGACTCAGTGGGCTTACTCCTTCTCCGAGTCCTAAAGGGTGTCACCCTTTCCTGGTCTTAGCCGAAGGTCAGTGGCATCGGAATGGGGAGCACAGGGGGTGTGGTTCGCCCCCGGGCGACAAGTGGGGGGGGACAAATCCACCGCAGTAGTGGCATGGCTGCGGCAAGGGGAAAAAATGTGAGCAAAGGGTGGGAGCATCATTGCGGTTGGCTGGCGCTAAGTAAGAATGCCCCCTCCCACCTTCCCAACCCCCAGTTACCTGTTTACAGCGGTGGCGACGTTACCGGGGGTGGGATGGATGATGTCACTTCCGGTCACAGGGGGACACACATATTTTGGTGCCAAACCCCCCCCCCCCCCGCTCATGCAGGGCGTTGCTACGCCTCTGCCAAAGGTCCCGTGTTCTCACGAGCTATGCTCACAAGAACACAAAGGAGTGAATAAACTGCCTCGCTTCTTCACTCTGAGCCCAGCTGCTGCAGCTGCTGCAGAACTTGGAGTGAAGCAAAGAAGCAAGTCAGCTCTGAGCCTGGCTGACTCTCTTCCTCACTCCTCTTCAATTGGCTTGAAAGCGAGAAGGAATTGGTGGTAACGTGAAAACTGCATCATGTCACCATCAATTACTTCTGTTTCTGCGCACTTGGTGGGGTAATGCCAGGAGACAGTCACCGCTCCGGGTGCAAGATAAGGCAGGGATGCCATGGAGTGTAGAGTGACTCACAGTTTGCAGTTTTTCTGAAAGTTCTTGTATGTTCTTGAAAGAAAAGTACTACATACAGGATGTCTCAAAAAATGAACACAAATGAGCTCTAATTCATACATACCTTATTGTAGAAAATTAATTTGTTAACTGGGTCAAGCAACTGCTTCTGTGTACACCATATGCAGTACATCTGTGAATTACAGAATGTGTGCAAATTAAAGCACAATAAATTTTGACACTATAAAGTGTGTGTACATTTTCTTGAGATGTGCTGTATATTGAAATCAAAACAGTGCAGTAGGAATTTTAGATGGAGGGTGAAAAAAACCCTTTAGCGTGGCGTTTGGCCCATAATAACAGGGCTAACATTTTCCCAGAAGAGAAAATGTCATGATAGATTTTATTGACTGCAAATGGTCAAGAAGACCTCTTTTAAAAATGTGTCATCTAAAAACTGGTTCCTCTGACAACTCCATATCCTCTGGCGCCAACAGTTGGCTTAGTGCAACTGAAAGGGAAATTTGTCAACTGCAGAAAAATTGAGACTTGCATCTGGGTCATTTGTAGTGAATTTGCACAGTCTGGCCATCTATGCATGTAGGTTTTAGAGGGATTTCTGTGCAAGATGGCGACATTTTCTCTATCAATAGACAGTTTTTTTGGGGGGGTGAGGAATCAAAATTCAGAAGATGATATTCTTCAAGACAATTATCACAAGTCAATTTGCTAGTCTTGTCAGTAATAAAAGAACCCAAGACTTTCCAACAAAGGAAGCAAACACATTGACTTGCCCAGCAGACAGTAAAAAGTCATCTGGTGTCTAAATCTGTTGATCTTTGCCAGCTTCATGTTCTTAGCAAATTACTGCTGCCAGCCCTAGGAGGAGATTGGCATATGGATGACAAATGGTAGGAGTGCTGTGGTCTGAAATAGAGTTATTTTCCATCCTAGAACATTTTCTAAGTGGGCCATCCAGAACTGAGCTCACCACTATACAGTGACTAGTTCCTTCCCCTCTCTGAGCATAATATGATTGCCAGAACATTGCAGAGTGAGGATCCCTCCAGGCTTCTCACCAGATGTCTAACCTGCTGTGTAGTGGTACATTGCGTTGATGGAAAACCACTGACACATTTTGGCTCACAAGAGGCCCCAGTTCAGTTGAGTTTGCAGGATTCAGCATTTGGGCCGGCAGATGGACTAGCAAACATATTGCCCTGGGTTGTGATGTGTATACTGGAGCTGTCTCTTCTTTTCCCATTGTAGAAACGAAGCATGAAAAAGATAAAGTTGTGCTTGTTACAGCAGCAGCTGATCTGTGTAGTGCTCCTTGAAATTAAGACAGAAAACGGCATTAGCAACGAAATCAATCCCAGACAGTTGATGGATGTCTTTGCCCTGAAGAAGTCCCACTGTTTCTTGAGGTTGTTGAGTTTCTACTAAGAAGGAGACAGCAATTACTGTCTTAATGCTGCTTTATTTCAATGAGGATTGTGCAGGTCTTGGTTAATTCTGGCCTAACATTATCCAAAGAATAAGATAATCAGGAAGAAAATGCCCAATGATGTCCTCAGCAGCCCTATGACTGTTTAAGAAGGAGGCAGTCTTATAAAAATGCCAAACATAACCATTTTAGTCATGGGAGTACTCTGATGGCCCAACCCTGCCTAACTATAGCACTGCCAGCCTAAGGAGTTGCAAATGTGCCAGAAAGCACATTTGCGTCTCCTTGTGGTTGGCACCACTAACACTGCCAGCATCCTGGACCTGCACCGGCCGCCACAGATAAGTCCTGTGCGTGCTGGTCAGACCAGGGGCGGGGGGAGGGCAGGCAGGGGCAGAGAGAGAGGAGGCCATTGGTCAGCCTGGGCTGGGATGGGGTGGGTTACACTGGAGTCCCCTTCCCCTGTTGTTGTTGTTGTTCAGTCTTTAAGTCGTGTCCGACCCTTCGTGATCCCATGAACCATATCCCGCCAGGCCTTCCTGTCCTCCAGTATCTTCCTGAGTTCGCTCATTTTCATGTTCATTGCATCGGTGACGTTGTCTAACCATCTCATCCTTTGCCTTCCCCTTCTTTTGCCTTCAATCTTTCCCAGCATCAGAGTCTTCTCCAGAGAGTCCTCTCTTCGCATTTAGGTGGCCAAAATATTTGAGCTTCAGCCTCAGTACCTGTCCTTCCAGGGAACAGTCAGGGTTGATTTCATTTAGGATTGACTGATTTGATCTCCTAGCAGTCCAAGGGACTCTCAGGAGTCTTCTCCAGCACCACAGTTCGAAAGCATCTACTCTTCAGCGCTCAGCCTTCCTTATGGTCCAACTCTCGCAACCATACATTGCTAATGGGAACACCATTGCCCAGACTATACGAACTTTTGTTGGCATGGTGATATCTCTGCTTTTTATTATGCTGTCTAAGTTTGCCATAGCTTTCCTTCCAAGGAGTAAGCGTCTTTTAATTTCATGGCTGCTGTCTCCGTCTGCGGTGATCTTGGAACCCAAAAAAGTAAAATCTGTTACTGCTTCCATTTCTGCCCCTTCTATTTGCCAGGAATTGATGGGACCAAATGCCATGATCTTAGTTTTATTAATGTTGAGTTTCAAGCCAACTTTTGCACTCTCCTCTTTCACCCTCATCAAGAGGCTCTTTAGTTCTTCTTCACTTTCTGCCATTAGGGTGGTATCGTCTGCATATCTGAGGTTGTTGATATTTCTCCCGGCAATCTTGATTCCGGCCTGCGATTCATTCAGCCCTGCATTTCTCATAATGTACTCTGCATATAAGTTAAGTAAGCAGGGTGACAATATGCAGCCTTGCCGTACTCCCTTCCCAATTGTGAACCAATTGGTTGTTCCATGGCCGGTCCGAACTGTTGCTTCTTGACCCGCATAAAGGTTTCTCAGGAGACAGGTAAGGTGGTCTGGTACCCCCATCTCTTTAAGAATTTGCCACAGTTTGTTGTGATCCACACAATCAAAGGCTTTTGCGTAGTTAATGAAGCAGAAGTAGGTGTTTTTTTTGGAACTCTCATGCTTTCTCCATGTTGTCCAGCACATGTGTCCAGCACATGTTGGCAATTTGATCTCTAGTTCCTCTGACTCTTCTAAACCCAGCTTGTACTTCCAGTAGTTCTCGGTCCACGTACTGCTGAAGCCTAACTTGTAGGATTTTGAGCATAACCTTGCTAGCATGTGAAATGAGTGCAATTGTACGGTAGTTTGAACACTCTTTGGCACTGCCCTTCTTTGGAATTGGAACGTAAACTGACCTTTTCCAATCCTTTGGCCACTGCTGAGTTTTCCAAATTTGTTGGCATATTGAGTGCAGCACTTTCACAGCATCATCATTTAGGATTTTAAGTAGCTCAGCTGGGATATTATCATCTCCGCTAGCTTTGTTGTTAGTAATGCTACCTAAGGCCCACTTGACTTCACTCTCTAGGATGTCCGGCTCTGGGTCAGTGACCACACCAGCGTGGTCATCAGGAACATTAAGATCTTTCTTGTATAGTTCTTCTGTGTATTCTTGCCATCTCTTCTTAATCTCTTCTGCTTCTGTTAGGTCCCTGCCTTTTTTATCCTTTATCATGCCCATCTTTGCACAAAACGTTCCCTTGATATCTCCAATTTTCTTGAGGAGATCTCTAGTCCTCCCCATTCTGTTGTTTTCCTCGATTTCCTTGCATTTTTTGCGATTTCCTTGCATTGATTTCACTGGATGGTGAGGGAGAGAAAGGGGTGATAAAAGGGGACTTGGAGACTGCAGAGAAATTAAATGATTTCTTTGCATCTGTCTTCACGGCAGAAGACCTTGGGCAAATACCGCTGCCGGAACGGTCTCCCCTGAATAAAGAATTAAGTCAAATAGAGGTTAAAAGAGAAGACGTCTCAGACTTAATTGACAAAATAAAGATCAATAAATCACCAGGCCCGGATGGCATCCACCCAAGAGTTCTGAAGGAACTCAAGAATGAAGTTGCTGACCTATTGACCAAAATATGCAACTTGTCCCTTAAAACGGCCACTGTGCCAGAGGATTGGAGGATAGCTAATGTCACGCCAATCTTTAAAAAAGGAAGGAGGGGGGACCCGGGAAACTACAGGCCGGTCAGCCTAACATCTGTTCCAGGGAAGATGGTGGAAAGTCTCATTAAGGATAAAATCTTAAAATACATAGAAGAACAAGCTCTGCTGAGGGAGAGTCAGCATGGCTTCTGCAAGGGGAAGTCTTGCCTCACAAACCTGTTAGAATTTTTTGAAAAGGTCAACAGGCATGTGGATGTGAGCGAACCCGTGGATATTATATATCTGGATTTTCAGAAGGCATTTGACACGGTCCCTCATGAAAGGCTCCTGAGAAAACTCCACAGTCAGGGAATAAGAGGGCAGGTCCTCTCGTGGATTAGGAACTGGTTGAAGACCAGGAAACAGTGAGTGGGAGTCAATGGGCAATTTTCACAATGGCGAGAGGTGAAAAGCAGTGTGTCCCAAGGATCGGTCTTGGGACCGGTGCTTTTCAACTTATTCATAAATGACCTGGAGTTGGGGATAGGCAGTGAGGTGGCCAAGTTTGCAGATGACACTAAACTTTTCCGGGTGGTGAAGACGAGCAGGGATTGTGAAGAGCTCCAGAAGGACCTCTCCAAACTGGGACAATGGGCAGCAAAATGGCAGATGCGCTTCAATGTAAGTAAGTGCAAAGTGATGCACATTGGGGCAAGAAACCAAAATTTCACATATACGCTAATGGGTTCTGAGTTGTCTGTGACGGATCAAGAGAGAGATCTTGGGGTGCTGGTGGACAGGTCGATGAATGTGTCGACCCAGTGTGCGGCGGCTGTGAAGAAGGCCAATTCCATGCTCGGGATCATTAAAAAAGGGATTGAGAATAAAACGGCCAATATCATTCTGCCTTTGTACAAATCGATGGTAAGGCCACATCTGGAGTATTGTGTCCAGTTCTGGTCACCACACCTCAAAAAGGATATAGTTGAATTGGAAAAGGTGCAGAAAAGAGCGACCAGAATGATTCGTGGGCTGGAGCACCTCCCTTATGAGGAAAGGCTACAGCGTCTGGGGTTTTTCAGCCTAGAAAAAAGGCGCCTGAGGGGGGACATGATTGAAACTTATAAAATTATGCATGGGATGGAGAGAGTGGATAGAGGGAAATTCTTCTCCCTCTCGCACAACACCAGAACCAGGGGACATGCACTAAAATTGAGTGGAGGGAGAGTTAGAACGGACAAAAGAAAATATTTCTTTACCCAGCGTGTAATTCATCTGTGGAACTCCTTGCCACAGGATGTGGTGATGGCATCTGGCCTAGATGCCTTTAAAAGGGGTTTGGACAGATTCGTGGAGGAAAAGACCATCACAGTTTACAAGCCATAAGCAACCTCCTGGTTTTAGAAGTGGGTTTTCTCTGCCAGGTGCAAGGGAGTGGCGACTGGACACAGGTATCTTGTTGTCTTGTGTGCTCCCTGAGGCATCTGGTGGGGTCACTGTGTGACACAGGAAGCTGGACTAGATGGGCTTTTGGCCTGATCCAGCAGGGCTCTTCTTATGTTCTTATGTTCTTATGTTCATTTAAGAAGGCCTTCTTATCTCTCCTTGCTGTTCTCTGGAAATCTGCAATCAGTTGTTTATATCTTTCCCTTTCACCTTTGCTTTTCGCATTCCTTCTTTCCACAGCTATTTGTAAAGCCTCATCTGACAGCCACTTTGCTTTCTTGCATTTCTTTTTCTTTGGGATGGTTTTAGTTGCTGCCTCCTGTACAATGTTACGAACTTCCATCCATAGTTCTTCAGGCACTCTGTCTACCAGGTCTAATGCCCGAAATCTATTCTTCACCTCCACTGTATACTCATAAGGGATATGGTTTAGGTCATATCTGACTGGTCTAGTGGTGTTCCCTACATTCTTCAGTTTAAGCCTGAATTTTGCAATAAGAAGCTCATGATCTGAACCACAGTCAGCTCCAGGTCTTGTTTTTACTGACTGTATAGAGCTTCTCCATCTTTGGCTGCAAAGCATATAATCTATCTGGTTTCGGTATTGACCATCTGGTGATGTCCATGTGTAGAGTCGCCGCTTGTGTTGTTGGAAAAGAGTGTTTGCTATGACCAGCGTGTTCTCTTGACAGAACTCCGTTAGCCTTTGCCCTGCTTCATTTTGCGCTCCAAGGCCAAACTTGCCTGTTCCGTTTATTTCTTGATTTCCTACTTTAGCATTCCAGTCTCTTATGATGTAAAGGACATCTTTTTTGGGTGCTAGTTCTAGAAGGTGTTGTAGGTCTTCATAGAACCGGTCAACTTCATCTTCTTCGGCATCAGTGGTTGGGGCATACACTTGGATTACTGTAATGTTGAATGGTTTGCCTTGGATTCGAACTGAAATTGTGGCGACACTTGTGCTGGAAAGTTGGTTAGGATTGCACTGTAGAAAGGGTAAACACTTTGTCAAAGCAATAACAGTGAAAGGAAGTGATGCTGGGGATCTGATTTGAAATAAAAGGTGAATAGTCTTCCAAGACTTTGTTGTTAGTTTCTACCCAAAAATTAAAACTTGAAAATATTCAGCACAGCTCTATTTTTAGTCCCAGGTCACTGAAATAAAACTCATATTCAAGTCAGAGTTATTTGTTGAAACATGACAGGCATCATCCAGATAAGCACTTTCAAAGTAAATTAAATTCTCCGTTGAAGCCAATGACCCTTCAAAGGCCTTACCTTTCAGTGCATCACACCCACATTAGCTACATTTTGCCTTTTAAAAAATAATACCTTCTGCCTTTTACAAGGACCTTCAAAGTTATCTGACTTCCCTTACATTTTGTGTTGTAGCATTAAATGCCAGTATAGTGCTTGCTTTTCTAGAGTGCCTCTAACCCCCTCATTTTGACAACCTTGGCTTCATTTGCACAAGCTCCTTCTTTTGTTCATATTAATTGTCTCATTAAGGCAATGGGATTTATATGAGCAAGGACTGAGCAAGTGACTGAGAAACCAGGATGCTTAACTAAACAACAATGTAATGAAACTCTAAATACTGATGTGCTTTATTCTGTATCCATGACTAATATACACTGAAAATCAATTTAATTCACCAGTCACTAAGCCCTCTTCATTCAAGGCTCCCAAAGGTTTCTTTCAGAGTGAATTAACTAAACCCAAGAGCACTCTGAAATGGTAGGTAAGTGCTATATTTACCTCATTTTGCAGATGCAAAATCAAAGCTTGGGAATCAAGCAGAATGGCAGTGAGAAGCAAGCACAAAGTTTGAAAGCCCAGAATCCAGCCATATAATCTACTACTGCGTCATTGCCAAACATGGCAGTAGAGTGGTGTATTAGTTCAGGGCTTACCTGCCACTAACACCTTTCATCATCGTTTACTACCTTCTACACCAATTGCCAGGCATCTCTAGGAAACAAGTGTGGAAACAACTTGGTGAGATTTGCTGGGTAGTTTCCAGCAACTGAGACCATAGTTGCCCAAAGGTACAGTTAGACATATCAGACTTGTGAACAAAAAATCAGTCTGGCCTTCCTTTTCACTGTGATCAAAAATGATCAGATTCACTGATCAGAGACTTCGCAAAGATTCCATGTCTACTGCCTTTAACGCTATGCTGATGCCAAGTTGTTGGATGTTCTGGTGCAAGACGGTGCAATGCAATTGCCCCCCCCCCAATTACCAGGTGGCTTATTTATGTGTTTAAATATACTAACTAAACAAGGTGCGACTGGTCATGAAATTTCCCCAAAAGACAAGCCAGGTCTCTCCAAGCCAGCTGGTGGAGGTTGTTGCTCTGAAGAACTAAAGTTAGGCCATTTCCCTAAGATAGCGTTTCCCAAACTTATTCGACCCGCGGCTCCCTTGACCATTGGTGACCCTTGGCCACAGCTCCCCATTACATTATGTTGATGCCTGGCAATTGGCATTACACTGTATTCCGAGAGGGTTCCATGGCACTCCGCGGCTCCCCTGGCTGGTCTCCGTGGCTCCCGTAGGAGTCGCGCCTCCCAGTTTGGGAATCACTGCCCTAAGACCTTTGGGGCCTGAGGCTTCCATGCCATCAATTTTGATCAAAATGCCACATGACTGTCCTGGGTAATGCTTGCCTGGCATGCACCTAGCACCCCATTCACCTATATATAAAAATGTGCCAGTCAATAGTACGTTTATGCTGGCAGAAACCTTCTTGCCTACTTTTTATTTGTGTGTGTCCCTAGACGGGCTGTACAAAATCATGTTCAGAAGGTGTTCTTACCAGTCACAGATATCAAGGGGAATGTTACCTTAATAAACAGTGAATGAATACAGTGCTGACCACAGGATCAAGCACATCAGTAAAAGCTGTGCTAACACAGGGTCAAGAGGAAAAAAGGAGCAGTTTATCAAACTTGACATTCACGAGCATATTTTCTACCAGGCTGGAAAAAAAATATCTTTGGGGCATTTTCACCAAGGCATGATAGAGAAAAAAGATATTGTGCCTTTGATCCTTGGCTATAGTCTTTTATCTGATTAGCTCATGAAAATTCACTATACGCCTAGTAAATGCAGTTTCCCTCTCCTTGGGCTTTCAGCAAGTTTCAGACTCTTGGTGATCAATGTCCTTGGAATGCAGCCAGCTGAAGCACAGTCAAGGATATTATTATACAGGCACACACATACCCCAACCATATTAGAGAGAGTCTGATTATCTGTGTTATCAGACTATGGGACTCAGAGAATGGACCCCACTTCTTCACATTCCATTCAGAACAAGCCAAATAGCAGAGATCTCCTGATAGCCAGAAGCGTGTCACCAAGTGCGACTGTATCATTCAAAAATCCAAGATGGCTTTTCTGTTTGTCTGTCACAGATGATGAGGATGATGGGCTGTGAAATGTAATATCCTGTGTTTTATCTCCCCCCCTTTTTTTTTTTGGTCTGCAATATGATGAAAAGTTTTCTACAAGGCTTGTACAAAGTCACATTGAAGTTGAGGCATGCCTTTAACTGAAAGGAGGCATACAATGAAGGGAGGGGAGGTGTCAGGCCCAGGGGCAGCAGATAGAGATGGAGGAACCGTTAGGCGCATAGTGGGGCCTTACTACTCCAGCGGTCTCCACTGCTGATGCCTGTCCTTGGGCCGCCATGGGAAGATTGTGCCTCACTGCAATTTGGAGGGTGTTTGAAATTTCCCCCCATCATGCCTGAATTCAAGGGCATTGTGGTGGAAATAGCAGCTGCTTGTGGGCCCACCAACCTTTTTTCCCACAGTGCTCCAGAACAATGCTATATTGGGGCATTGTGAGGAAAAATCTTGACAACCTCCAGCTGGTGGCCACCAGGACACAGTCCAGAGAAAACATTTTTAAACAAATACACTGCTACTACCATCACCAAGATAAGTCTGCATGTGTTGACAGCTCCGCACACCTGTTGCCATGGAGCCCAGTCTGTGAGGACTCTGGTAAATTGGTAGTCGGGCATATTGTGGGTAGGGATGTTCAGGGATGTTATGAGGTGGGGAGGGAGGGGGTGGATCCCAGTGACAATGATTTGCTCCAGGATCCTATGCCCTCTTGCCCAAGCTGCCCCACCCCCTTTATATCCTTGAATGTATGCCAGCTTCATAGCTGGCCTGAGTCCAATGAGAACCATAGGGGGCCAGAAGGCCTACCCAGAGGTAAGTAAAACATATTTTGACTTACCTCTGCTTGGCCTTCTGGTCCGTCCCGTCCCCCGCCCCACTATTGGATGCAGCACATGCTTCATGAGTGTGGCGGCATTGCGGAAAATGGTGGGGGATAGGATTGGGCTATTAATCAGGGAAATGCACTGTTTATCGGCTGCAGTATGTAAAGACTTCTGGTGCAATCCTGTCTACAATTTGACTGGCAGAGCAACTACTCTGCTTGTCTAAGGTGTTGCATGTTTGCTGCACCCGGAGAGTAAATGACACCAGCGGAGAGCCTTGTGCCACTCCCCTGGCGCTGCAGAACGGTGCAGTACCATGTCAGGAAGGTAAGTCCCCACCAAGAAGTGCTGCTTTCAGATGCAATACTGCTGTGGAAAAGCTCAACGTCACTAAACTTCTGTTATAGGCAGCATTCTAATTTACCTAATATTCAGACCACACCAGAATTCAGAGTAGTAACTATAGCACTCGGCTTATTTATTTTGAGATCTATAATTGTCTTTCTCAAAACAATGATCAAGGGAGTACATGGAGAACATTAAAAACAAACATAATATGATTTAAAAACTATTAAACATTTATTTTAAGCTAGAAATATCGAGAAGATGAGAGAAGTGTGCAAATGCATGGAGAGTACAGTATCTCTTTGG
This sequence comes from Plestiodon gilberti rubricaudatus, assembly GCA_026170595.1. NCBI lineage: Eukaryota > Metazoa > Chordata > Lepidosauria > Squamata > Scincidae > Plestiodon > Plestiodon gilberti. The sequence goes on along the minus strand of JANXHW010000001.1, from coordinate 248,684,068 downwards.
TAAGTATCATCTGAACTGGCCTATAGTACGAAGTTGCACTTTCCAATGCAACCAGACTGCCAAGCAGTGGCGTCGCTGCACCCAGAGCAGGTTGGTGCGGGGGACCCCCGCCGCCCCCCGGCCCCCCCGCCGCCCCCGTAAGTTTTGTAACTTTTTTTACTGTGTTAGGGGTTTTTTAACTGTTAATGGGGCATCTGTTTATGTATGTATGCTTTTCCCCTACTTATCTTGAAAGGAAGGCTTCCAGCGACGATCTTCTTCCTGCGCCCGGGCACATCTTCTCCCTGCTCCCAGGCGCGAACTCTGTAAAGCGCCCAGCAGCGCTTTCCAGAGTTTGTGCATGCGCAGAACGTCGACTGGAAACTTCGCCGTTCTGCGCATGCACAAGTCTTCCACAGTTTGCGCAAGCGCAGAACGACGAAGTTTCCAGTCAACCTTCTGCGCCTGCGCAGACTCTGGAAAGCGCTGCTGAGGGCTTAACCGAGTTCGCGCCCGGGCGCAGGGAGAAAATGTGCCCAGGCCCAGGAAGAAGATCGTCGCTGGAAGCCTTCCTTTCAAGATAAGTGGGGGAAAAGCATACATACATAAACAGATGCCACATTAACAGTTAAAAAACCCCTAACACAGTAAAAAAACACAGAAAAACACACACAAAAACCCGAAACCTAAAGGGTCCCCACCCCACCCCCTGAGCCCTGCGCCCTACGCCCTGGGGTCCACCGCCCCCCCGCCCCCTATCAGGCGACGCCATTGCTGCCAAGTGTGAACATGTTTCTCAGTTTTTTTCCACCAGTTCATTACGGAAATATTCTGTGCTTCAGCTTCCTCATCTATTTGAGTGTAGAATCAAACCAAGCAAAATTAGATGATCAGAACACTGCTTGGTTTTAGATCTATTTGTATTGAATTCTTTTCTTTATAAAAGGCTTAATTCAATGTGGGCATTTCTTATTGCCTTCGCAGAAGGAAAATGTGTGCTAAGTTATCATTAAAGAGAGAAGATAAAGTGCATAAAAAAACCCAGAATATCCAGTCAAAAGAAGTAGAGCTACTAGTTATCTACTGTAATGCTTACAGTCTGTAATCTCTTTTTTGAACAAAGGATAATAAATTAATTTGTTCTGTTTTGTTGTGAGTTAATCAAAGCAAACGAATGAGTCAAAAATGCATTGGTCATGAAAGCACAGAGATGAACTGAATCCAAACCCAACCAGTTTAGGCTTTTCTTTGATTTTTTTTAAAGTGACCCGGAACTGAAGACAAACCCAACCAGTTTAGGCTTTTCTTTGATTTTTTTAAAAGTGACCCGGAACTGAAGACAAACCCAAAATCGCATCCAGTGGGATAGCTGGGTTACAGCACAATCCTATCCAGTTAACACCACCGGTGTAACCAGTGGTGCAGCAAGAACAGGAGGCCTCAGAACGGAAAGGGGATTCAAATACCCTCCAAAGGGGGATTCAAAGGGAATTTAAATCTCCCCTCCCCTCCAAAGCCTCCTGCCCTGCCCTTCCCCACTGGTTACACCGGTGGTGTAAGTTGGATAGGATTGCGCTGTTAGTCTGTTGCAGAAAACAACAAAAGCCAAGAATCGTGTAGCTCCATGAGCTTTGGGAAACTAGCAGCCCGGTCCAGCCCAAGGCAACTGCGGTACAATTCAGGCACAATTGCAGCCCAAGTGCTTTAGGCCCGAGTTGTGCCTGAATTGTGCCTGAGTTGGGCTGCAATTGTGACTGAATTGCAGCCCGGTCCAGCCCAAGGCAACTGCGGTACAATTCAGGCACAATTGCACAATTCAGGCACAATTGCAGCCTAAAAGTGGGTGTGTTGGGGGCGTGTCGGGGGTGTGACGGGGGCGGTTACGAATTTTGGTCCGGTTCCAGACACTGGAGAGCCACTGACACGCCCCCTCGAGCCCAACTCAGGCCCAAAATTTGGGCCAGCAAAAAGGGTGGACCCAAATGTGAGGAGACCCATAGGAGCCATTTTACCTTACCCACACCAGCCCTCTCCTGAAAAGTTCTAACACCCTGGGCCCGAGTTGGGCCTGAGTTAGGACCGAACAGGTGTGGCCTAACTCTGGACATGGACCCAAATAGTTACCCTATCAGCACCCAGCCCCACCCAGCCTCTTTCCCACAAAAGCCCAGCCCCAGCCCTCCACTCTCTCTCTCTCTCTCTCTCTCTCTCTCTCTCTCTCTGAGCACGTGGCGTGGGGTTCTGTCCCCCAGCAGCCACAAAGTGGGACTTTGAAAACTTTTCTAACACCCCACTTCTCTCTTCTCCTCTCTCCTCTCTGCCCCCCTCTAGGGCAGAGAGGGCTGTTCTGCCTGTGGCCAAACTGTTTACTGCTGTGCCTGGGCAGCTGTCTCCATGCAAGTGTTTGCTAACCCATGTCTTTCTCCCAGCCCCTCTCTCCCCCCCCCCATACAGGCAACAACACCAGCAGGTAAGTGCAGGGTTTGTGCTGACATGTGGTCTGACGTCTGCCTCTTTGCATAGAGAAATATAGGTAGGATACATGCCTCTATACCAATGTCTTGTCTCATAGCTGCCTGCATAGCCTGCCATGATATGCCTCTATACCAATGTCTTGTCTCATAGCTGCCTGCATAGCCTGCCATGATATGCCTCTATACCAATGTCTTGTCTCATAGCTGCCTGCATAGCCTGCCATGATATGCCTCTATACCAATGTCTTGTCTCATAGCTGCCTGTATTAATGTGAGCACACAATGCCATGAGTGTGGAACTGTAACCCATATGTAGACACCAGCTGTCCCCCCCCTCTTTTCTCCACAGGGTCTACCGACAGGTCAGTATTGCTAGGATTGCCATGGTTGTGACCCCCAAGTTGTGTTGTTGTCTCTCTCTTTGACCCCTTTCCCTTACAGGATCATGCTCACCGTACACCCAGGGAAGGAGCGCAGACCAGGCTATGTGTCTCACACCACTCAGCTGTGTTTGATTTCTCTCCCTGCAGACCTTTGCAACTGGCACACTGGCTCCTCTTCAATGGCGATTGCTACCACGCAGCAGCTGCCATGGAACACCCCCATGTTGTTCGTCCCCCCAGGAATGCCCACTACCACAAACTGTCCGGGGAGCACCCCTGGGCCTGCAGTCTGGTTGCCCCACGGTCACCTGCCTTGATGCTGCCAGAGAGGTCTGGGAGCCTGCCCTGCAACCCACCTCAGCTGCTGCTGCTGCCCCACCGCCCTGGCTGCCTACTTGCTGTCCCTCCCCTTTCTATGGAGCAGGCCGTGGTTCCACAGGGGATGAGCCCGCATCTCCAGGTCCATGGGGCTCGCCTGATGCTGCTGCTGTGGTCCTAGAGGCTGCTGTGCCTACCCCTGGCAGCCACGCCCGGCCATCTCTGCCACTGTTCCAGAACAATAAAGATGCCCCTGGAAACACATGTCCCCAATGTTGCACAAGCACTGCCCCACACACCCAAACAGGCAGGCCCCAGCACACAAGCCTCTGCATGAATCCCAGCCAGGGTCCGCCACAGCCATCCCTGGGAGAACACAGCAGGGGGGCTGCCGGACCCTCTGGGACCAGAGGGGAGGGGGGAGTTGGGGGGCCTGTCAGGCAGGCAAACACTGACGGGCACTGTGGCGCACGTCCGCCACGTCCGTGAAGAGCCCTTTCAGCAACCGGGGCTCTCACCCACCCTCGGTCCGCCCATCACCGGCGTCCGTGTCCGCCCGTCACCGGCGTCCGTTTCCGCCCTCTGTCCGCCCGTCACCGGCGTCCGTTTCCGCCCATCAACGGCGTCCGTGTCCGCCCTCGGTCCGTCTGCATGAGAGGCGCCCGTTCCTGCATTGCCTCCATCTGCGAAGTGCCCCCTGTGCCCCTATCGGTCTCTGCAGACCCCTCTCCCTGTATCCCTCTCCCACCAGCCGTGTTGTCTGTCTGTTTCTGACCCACCCGTGCCCCTCCCCAGCACCCCCTGTCAGTGTGCCTGCCTCCCCTCCCACTCCCTGATGATGGACGCTGGCACCCCCCATGCCGCCAGAGTGCCTGCCGCAAGGTGCCGACGTTGCCCCATCTGGGGGTGTGATGAGCTGCGTGAGCCCTTCCCGCTCGCAGCAGACAAGCCCACGGCATCTCTCGGTCTTGGCCGGGGCACGGAGCAGAAGGCATGCTGGGATGCCTTCTTTGTGGGCATTGCCACGGCCCTTGAGGCCCAGGGCTTCAGGCAGCGCACGGGCATGTCCTGGCGGAGGCGGTTCCAGACCTCATGAGACCCCCCCCTTGTGCGTGCCGTTCCCACCCCCTCCTTCCCTTCTCTCCCCCGCTCACCCCCCCATGACTCCCACGTGCAGCCTCACCGTGGCTTGGGGGTGGCATCGCAGTCTGCAGGAGGGAGGGCAGTCGCACTCCCCCCTGCGGCAGGTGGCTGATGCCCAGGGTGCCCTGGGGCAGCTGGCACTGGCACAACCTCTGCCCTTCTGCTGACTGTCAAACGCGCAGTGCCTGCAGGCCCGCCTGTGGCTGCCCATCTGCTGCGACCGCTGCAGCAGCTGTGGTAGGTGCACGCAGACGGGCTGAGGAGGGGGCTCTTCGCTTCCACAAGACTGACAGCTCCCCACAGGAGCCTGCCTGCCTCTGCGGTAAGTTTTGCCGCGATCCTGGCCCAATGCTGTTGCCTCCAGCCTAACTCAGGCACAGTTGCAGCCTAACTCGGTCCTAGTTTGGGCCACAATTGGGCCTCAACTGTGCCTGAGTTAGGCTGGACTGAGCCCTAGAATCTACTTCATCTGATGCGATCTAAATGTGCATGGTTGCCTTGTACAGAATCAAACAACCTGTAACCAGTTTAAAACATGAGGATGATCAAGAGCCTATTTCGAGGTCTATTCCCATCTCTCTCTCTCTCTCCTCCACCCCCCCCCCACTTTAGAGAGGAAGGGAAAAGAGATTACAGCAAGTCCTCACTTAAAGTCATTTCGTTATAAATCATTTTGCTTAAAGTTGTTGAGGAAAAAAAATATATTCCTGGCAGGGTCCACTGTCTTTGTGGAGTTTGAATGGTGTGCCCCCATGTCTGTGTGGGTTCTCTCTGGCATGGAAAGCTCACATTTATTTCAGTGTTTAACATTAGAAATATTTTGGGTTTTTATTTAGAAGTTTGGTGATGTTTTTGTGACCAGAAATATGCCGTAAACTCTTACTTATGTCTATCAATTAGCCTATGGTAAAATTGGTTTCATTATAAGTCATTTCGCTTAAAGTTGCAGTTTCCAGGAACCTATCGACAACTAAATGAAGACTTGCTGTATACGCAGAAGAAGCTCTAGGAGACTTCTAAGAGCAGCATCTCCTTCTCTCACCATTCTTGGTCTGCCCCTTCCCCCATAGCGCTCCTGGCCTTCTGAGGTCTCCTTCCGTCTCTCCTTCACAGAGCCTTGACAGAGGCAGTGCTGCTAAAAGGGTAGCACTGGGAGAGCCCAATTATCATGTGGTCCAGATAAAGAGTTTCCGCGGGCCAGATACTGCCCATGGGCCTTGTGTTTGACACGCTTGCTTCAGGCAGCAGCAACCTCCAACCCTGCCACCATGCTCTGTAGCTCTGCTTCTCTGCTGTCCTGGGGGACAGTGTCCAAAACGACGGTTGCTGTCCCAGGCAAGAGAGTCTCTCCCTGATGTAGAATGCTGGGCATGGGGCATTGCCTAAGCATGGATGTTGGCCATTGCTTAGAGAACATCTGAAGGAGGCTTTGGTCATCATTTCTTCTAAATTATAATGCCTCGCATGCTTTAGACTTCCCTCCAAGCAAGGTGCTCCTAGCTGTTGATCATTTTGGAATGCAATTCTATACACTTGGAAGCAGTGATGTAGACTTGAGTCTATTGACTCGGACTCGAGTCGGCCTCAAGTCGCGTCAATGACTTGACTCGGACTTGACTCGGCGATTGTAAAAGACTCAAAAGACTCAACTCAAAACTTGGAGCCTTTTACAAGTCAAATTTTATTCAGATTTAAACCCATTTTCCCCATTAAATAGATAGGGACTTGCAACTCGCAACCAAAGACTCGGGACTTGGAACTAAATACTTGGAACTTGACTTGAGACTTGAACCTAGAGACTTGGGACTTGACTCGAGACTTGGAGTCAGAGACTTGATCCACATCCCTGTTTGGAAGTAAGTTCCATTGAACAAATGAAACTTGCTTTTGAGTAAACATGTTTAGGATCTGGTTTCCTTTCTGTACCTTTGGGAGTACTAAAGTATTGTTTTTGAGACATTAATCAGAACTGTATACAGTATGCTAAATGTATCTGCATTACAGATTTATATAGGGACATTCATACTAGATGTTTGTCTCTCACTGCGTGAGAGACAAAAAATAGAAATCACTGACATGAGCTAAAATTGTGTTTTCAGTACCTGCTATGCTAGATGATGTAGGAAAAAAATTGGAAACTGATATTCATTCTATTCTCTGGGTTGTCATATACAATTGACAAAGTTCTGGAAGATGCAGCATTAGTGTATGCAAGTGACATTTAAAAATACATATTTTCTCAAGTTAAATATTTTCAATATTTATACTCTAGGAGTTAGACTGACATTGTAAAAATCTTATATTAATAATTCTATATCTGAACTGGTTCAAACCCAGCTCAAAGTTGCTGAACTGTTTACAAAACTTTTCTTAAAAATAAGGTTAAGGCCATCTAGAGCAGAGGTTCTCAACTTGTGGTACGCGTATCCCTTGGGGTACATGGGCCACAGGTTGGGGGTACGCGAGATGCTTTTCCCGTACCCCTGCGTACCCCCTAAAGGTGTGCATACCAGAGAAAAAGCTGTTTTTTCGGCCATGCGGCATGGCTGAGTGGGTCCTCCGGCTCGCGACGCAAGCCGAAGAGAGAGGCTTCAGCCCTGCCAGGCTGTAGCCTCTCCCTCCGGCTTGCGGCCCGAGCCGGAGGACCCGCTCGGCTGTGCTGCATGGTCGAAATAGCCCCCGGTAGGTCAATTTTACCTTGGTTTGCTGCCACCGCCATGCTGGATCTCCCGAAGTCTCACGAGATCCAAGACTGTTGTAGATTCCCTGAGAAGAGGGTGGCGGTACTGAAGGAGCAGGTGGGATGTACAGGTATATTAGAGATACACAGCCTACGGTCGCCCAGTAGGGAATTGAACCTTGTTCTCCCTAATCCCAATCCAGCATTCTTACTACTACATCATATCGGCTCCTGCATAATTAATACAGGATTACAAAACATAATTATACCCCAAATTGCATATTACATAATTAACATTGCATATTACATAAAGCTGAAATGCTGAATCATGAGCTAAGATTAGCTATCAGACTGTCAATCAGCATGAGGGAAAAAGACAGGAAAGGAATCCATTGACAAATTGCTATTTCATAGGAAGTCAGTAATTCAAAGTTATATTCCACAGTGTAACTTTACTTGCCGTTGTTTCCATTCTGATTACATTTTTTCCCCCAATTTAACCCATGGTCCCTCTTTTCATGTATTATTGACCAAGCAAAGTGAGGCCTTCAGTTTAACTAGCCATTTGGCATTCCATTTGTTTCTTTGTTTGTAGCATGATAATAACCCTTTTGAATGCTGAGAGACAGGAATGAACGTTCATGTACCTATTCAGTGTTTCAAGTCCAGGCCCTAGGTTGAACTCTGCATCTGTGTTCAACAATCTTGGCAAGAAATAAAAGAAAATGCAATGTGATAGCTGCTTTGAAGTTTGTGATATTGGACTGAAATGTGCTACTTATATGTATTACGCACTTCTCCAATTAAACTTTGAAGACCTGCTCAATTCCTGCATCTGCTTTCAAGGGGATGGAAAAGATATGAAATAGACTGTAATGAGATATCTGATGTGAGGCATCTCAATCAATCTACTTAGTTAGGCTTACCAGATTTTCCCGGTCTTAAACCGGGACACCCCCAACAATTTTGATTGATTTAATTAATTGTTTGGGGTGCCCCGATTTAGGACCGGAAAACCTAATTAATTAATTAATTAATTAATTAATTAATTAAATCAAAATAAAATTTAAAAATCTTTTTTTTGGGGGGTGCAAAGTGCCCTTTTGCCGCCCATGTTTATTTATTTATTTATTTATTTATAGTTAGCTTAATTAATTAATTAATTACCTATTTTAAGGAACCCTCTCTATTATACGTTAGCTTGGCACAGAATGCATGCTGGCAAAGAGCCAGAGTCTCGCTAAATGTAAATAATAAAATATACCCCCTAAAAACGAAATAAGAAAGCAAAAATTTTAAAAGGGAGGAAAATAAAGGAAATGATGGTCATGGTCACCCCCCTCCTTTACATATGAGGTCGGTGAACAGATGGGAGAGAAGGAAAGAATAACACCATTCCTGTCTCATGGTAGTGCAAAAACACACATGCCAGGATTTTTTCTCCAAGTCACACTTCCAAAAATCAGATCCTCCTTCCCCCACCCCACCAAAAGTGCATTTTTCTTTGAAGCAACACACACAGGTCAAACGGAGCTAGCAGGACAAAAACCGAGATCACAAAATACTTGTTTCTTTGCAGATCAGCCCAGTCCCCCCCCTAGCAGGACAAACGGAGATCAGCCAGCACATTTAACCCAACTTCCTCCCCCACCCCACAGCTAGCAGGACAAACTGCTTTCTTTGAAGCAACACACAAAAACTCAGCGATTTCCGACCCATCAGAAACAGGAGACACAGAAGGGGGGTTGCATTTTCTCAAGTACAAAAAATACACTGCACAGATGAGAGAGAAGGAAAAAATCCAATCAAATAGAGAGTTTGATTTCATGGTAGTGCAAACACACATGCCTGGATCTATTTTTTTTTCTCCAAGTCACACAAATCCTCCCTCCCCCACCCCACCACAGTACATTTTCCAAAGTACAAAAATAATAAGCAGGCAAACCTCATCATGTTGCAGAGAACCCCCGGCTCTCCTTCTGCTGCGAGGGGGGGGGGAATGCTCCATCTGCTGGCTGCTGGCTTGCAAAGAACCTTTGCTGCTGTGAGGTGACGCTGCTGAGGCAGAGCTGAAGGGTAAAGCTCTGCTTCTCCTAATCACATGATCACAGCCAGTGAAGCCTGCTAAGTGGTGGCCATTTTTTCCAGGGGAAAAATTCCGGTGGCCATTTCCCCCCCCCAAAAAAATCATTTAAATTTTAAATGGACCAGGAAGGCAATGGGGGTCCGGGGGGGGTCTGGGACACATCTGGGACGCCCCCCCAAATCCGTGATGGTCCCGGAAGTTCCGGGACAGATGATCCTGGGAATCCACTCAGGTTCCACAAGCAGAGGATTTCCAATCCAGCCCACTCTTTTCTGTCACCTAAGCAGGATGCTTATCATATTTCTGTCCTTGAATTTGCTCAGGATATTCCAGATAGCTACTGTATTCTACTTGTGGGTGAGATTTTTAGCTGGGAAACTAGCTTTATAATGAATCTTGCATGTCAAGTTATCAAAGTACAGAAATAAAAAAGAAGAGGCAGGTTATGCAGTGAAATCAAGTCCATTCTATGGGCTAATATTGTAAATGTAATGTTATTGGACTGATGGCTCAATCCTATGGATCTAGTGATCTGCTGCCGTAGTCACCTTGTGATGGCCGTTGCATGCAAAGGAAACAGCCAGAGGCTGTGTGCACAAACCAGAACCGCCCAGATACACTGCTGGTGCAGGTAAGCAGGGACATGGAGTCTTTGGTTGCGAGTTGCAAGTCTATTTAATGGGGATAACGGGTTTAAACCTGAATAGAATTTCAATTGTCGTAAAAGGCTCCAAGTCTCAAGTCGAGTCTTTCGAGTCTTTTACAATCGCCAAGTCAAGTTCGAGTCCAGTCATTGACGCAACTTAAGTCCGACTCGAGTCTGAGTCAATAATAGACTCAAGTCTGCATCACTGCAGGTAAGGCAGCAGAGGTGTAGTTTGTCGGCAGTTCAGGGAAGGATTGGAGGGGAGTGGGCTGAACCGGGGGTGGTGGTGGTGGTAGCTCAGGTCTGCTGCCAAATGGTCTGCTGTCTGCTCTACTTATACATCTAATAACATAGGTAACATTGTATGTTTGAGGGGTTCATTTTTGCCAGTCATCATTACTGCAGCATGACCACCTTTATAGGGAGAGGAACAGAGTTGGACGCGCATTCCATCTACATCTGACTTGCTGTTGGATACCATTACTTTTGGCTTGCATGGACCCTTCTGCACAGCTGCCAACGCCTTTTCTGGCAGAGCCTCATGTGTCTTTAATAATTTCTAGGACTTCATCTGCTGAATTTCTATCTGACAGAAAGCATTTAAAGGCAGAGGAGCCCTGCAACAAAACAGAACAAAATACAGTTTTATTTATTTATTTATTCATTTATTTAACTGCCCCCCTTTCATGGTGGCTGTTTGCTGGTGGTGTTCTGCATCTTTTTTAGATTGTGAGTCCTTTGGGGACAGGGAGACATTTAATCATTTGTAAACTGCTTTGTGAACTTTTTGTTGAAAAGCGGTATATAAATACTGTTAATAATAATAATAATAATAATAATAATAATAATAATAATAATAATAATAATTTCACATTTTGATTACCACCCTTCTTCCAAGTGCGCCTTTAGGTGCACTGCCTACAGTGGAAGTTTAGGATGGGCTTGGTCCATGTTGGAGATGCTTTGTTCTTGCTTCAAGAAGTACAGATTTCTACATCCTCTAAAATGGAAATCAAAAGAAGATTCTTCACAAATGACCCCTCATTGCACAAGTGTCTTTCCTACCCCATCTTTTTTTCATTGCTATGGGGCTTACAAATCAGAAGCGCATAGTGGATGCACCCTATCTGAATTCTGTTTTATTTCAGGTACGTTGCCAAAGAGTAGTGTCAGAGCTCAGCAAAAGTTGGGCACTGGCCATGTGCTCCTGCTTATCAGAGGGTTCACCCAGAGAAGTCGTTACGGTGGTGGAGGTTGGGACTGTGGGCCCCAAGCGGCGGGTCGTGGGGGGTGCACCTGCCTCTGGATCCGTTGCTCCCCGGCCGCTAGCTCCTCTTCGCAGCTGAGAACGGCTGAAAGTTTGGCCCTGCCACCCTCCCTGGTGCTGTTTGGCTCCAAAAAGGAGTCAAAACCCGGGGGGGGGGGTGTTTTCGCGCCACGGTGGTGTGCAATGATGATGTCATGCCCCCCAAGGGTGGGGTGTGTGGCGTCTGTTGGGGGGTGTTGCGGCGGCAGCCCCCTCCCACGGGGGGGGTGTAGAGCTGCTTCTGGGTTCACCAAGGAGGGCTGAGCCCTGAACTCTCACTAGCAGTGGTAGTGTTCAGTACACCATCAAGGGGCAGGTGTGGGCCCTATATGGAGCTCAGTGCAGGGCTTTGACCCAGGGTCCCCTGCAATCAGGCACTGGTGCTGTGTGTTGCAATGAATTCTCTTTCAAAACAGAGAGTAGAACATATAAATTAGGATTTATGAAGTGAGAATGCAGGACTATAGCTATAAGAAATACGAAATGTGTGTGTGTGTGAGTGCGTGCGTGCATGTGCTTACATGTCTGTAGGGAGGCGCTGCTTATGCATACTCCTCAAGTTCATGAAATTCTGATGTTCTGATAATCACAACTGACAGAAAAGTCCTTCTCCGTGGACATACATAATCATAGAATAAACAACTGCATTGCATTCCCTACTTCATGTCTACATTTGGACTGAATTATGCAAGAAATTGTGCTACTCTGTGTAGCTAATAAGGTTTTGGGGATTTTTTTTTCTCCTAAGTTTAAGATGCATCAGCAAGAAATTAAATTAAAAAAACCTTTGCCAAACAAGACTGAAATATTCCTTCCCATTGTCAGTGTTTGAAAAATAACCACGTCAGGCAATAGGATCCACACATTCATGAGCATATGAACCACAGAGAGAGAGAGAGAGAGAGAGAGAGAGAGAGAGAGAGAGAGAGAGAGAGAGAGAGAGAGAGAGAGAGAGAAGTCTTTTCTAGCAGGGAGAATTGAGGGCTTTTATATGGCACTAATTCTTTTTGCAATCCATTAGCTGTTTGTCAAAAGACTGGCTACAGCCAGAAGGAGCAGCTACTTCCCTGTAAAGTTGCCACTAGGGGTTAGCAATCACTTGCAAATTGCAAGGCAGCAAGGTAGCACAAATTGCACAGTCTAAGTACCTGAAAATGTCACTTGTTTTTGCAGTGGCCAGTTAAATATATGTTGTCTTCCAAGAGCAGGATTTTTGGTCGAAGGCTGAGCTGAAAGGAAAGGAGGAATTTTCATGAACATTTTCAGCCACATCAAAAGACCCCCCCCCCCCTTTGACGTGTATCACAGCAAAAGAGACAAAAGTGTTCCCCTGTTTGGGAAGTACTGTCCTGAATAGCCTTTTTTAAAACAATTATTTCATATTTCAGAGTAGTTAAAATAATCCTTATGACCATTGTCCTCACCCCAAGGATGCACTTCTGTGTGCAATACTGTACTTTGAAAGTAAGTTCCATTGAACAATGACTGATTTCTGAATATCAGGGTGGCACACCTCTCGGCGTGTCGTCCCACTTTCCATGCCTCCCCAGTGTGCACCAGACAAGGGCGTGAATCTCTAAGCAGTCCATTGACTGCTGGGCATATTGGGGGTGGGGCGGTGTCATGTCCATGCCCCCTGGAGTTGGAAAGAGGGGGTGCCGTTGGCAGAATTGGGACATGCAGGTAAGTTGGGGTGGTTTCCCGTGACCCCCAGCAGACAAAAGAGGCGACTTACAGTTAGTTGATTGCAGGCAGTTTAATCTAGATAACACTTTAACATTCATGGGGCCATGTTTACAGCACAGGTCCCCAAGTGATGTTTCACAATATTAACATGATAAATGTCTTCTTCTCTTTTCAGGCGGCGGTATCCTGGAAGCGGCTCCTTTCCCTACCTCATGGACCACAGGTCTTTCGGGTTCGGGGTCTTGCTTGGTGCAGGAAGGTGGGGATATCAGTTCTGGAAGGGGGTGGTCTAGCTGGCCACAGGAGGGAGGTTCCCCACTCCCAGAGGCGTCCTAACCAGGACCCTGGGGCAGTCTCCTTTGGCCCCTCCTCGGGGGTCTGAACCTCCTTCAGTGGTCCCTCGTCCTGTCCTCTTCCCTTCTCTGGGGTTCCCTTCAGGTCATTGCTCCATAGCAGTTTCCCTGGGGGGGTTGCTCTGTGAGGCTGTCCAGCCCTGGAGCCCTCTCCTCCAGCCTCCTCCCTCGGCCCCAGGCAAGTTCCTTATGAGCTTGCCGACATGAAACTCCGGCCCCACCCCTTCTGGGGGTGGGGCCATTGCAAAGTCCCACTCTTGCGAGACTTCGTCCGGTCCAGTGGCTGCGGCGTTATAAAAACTGTGCATCGGGGCCGAGCTGCCGGGTGTTCCCGGCGAGGCCTTCTCCTTCTGTCGACCACCTTGGAGTCTTTGCAGTGCCTGCCCAGTAAGGGGAACCTGCGGCTCCGCCCTCCACGGCCAGGTGACTGGCGGACTGGGGGGTGGCTTTGAGAGCCGTTGCTCTTACTCAGTCTGTTCATGTCACTGAGCCCTGCCCACCTTCATACTGTTTGGGACTAGCTGGTTGCTCTTTACTGGGAGTCAGGTAGGAATTTTTTGCTGTCAGTCTGATTGACTTTTGACTGATGGTTGTTTCGCCTACCCCAGACTGGTGTTGGATAGTTACGTTAGTTTACTTCATTCTTCCCTGTTTCTCCTACCTTCTGGTCACTTTAGGCCAATGTTTCCCAAACTTTTTCGTCCTGCGGCTCCCTTGACCATAGGCGACCCCTAGCTGCGGCTCCCCATGACATGATGTCAATTGGCATTGCATTGTTTTCTGCTAGGATTCCGTGGCACTCCATGGCTCCCCTGGCTGGTATCTGCGGCTCCCCTAGGAGCCACGCCTTCCAGTTTGGGAACCACTGCTTTAGGCAGTTGATGTGCAGGCAGGGCTTGATGCATTGGCGTACATTCTGAGGTAAGCAAGGTCAGGGGGCAAGTCAGGACCGCTCAGACGATACTTACCCGGATCAGTGAGGCTGGCAGGCAACTTCCCTCGCTGGAATAAGTGATGACCTCCTGATAGGCCAGGCCTGGGGTGGGAGGGGACTGAGCTGTCCAGCTGCCTCAACCCATTGGGGTTGACAGTGATAAGCACCATCAGTCTATGCCTGAGGGTGGCTTGGAGTCAGGATGTGACGCCCATTCGATATCTGGGGGAGGCAGACAGTTACTACCATTTCCCCCAACGTAGTGCCTGCACGTTCTGAGTGGTTTAGTTAGTTTATCCCCTGCTGCAGGTATTAACTTTTAACAAGAAAATACCTTCAGCAGGGATAACTGCAGGAGCTCAGCTTTTTGCAGGGCAATTAGCAGCTACCTGATTTCTGAATAGCCTCAGAGTGTAAATGAGATTAAATTTTCTTTCAGTGATATCAGTACATAGCCAAATTTGATTGGCTATGAAGCCAACAACATCATGTTCATTACATGATCCCAGATTGGCTGTGATCACTCTAAGCAGGATACAGATACCAAAATAAGGGGAGGGCCTGCACAGAAGCAGCAGCAGATGTGGGAAGACAATGACGGCAAACAAGCATGACTATGTGATACTACCCTATTTTGGTCCCGTCCCACCCTTTTTCTTGCCATCTGAAACATTTTGACAAATCTGAGAGTAGGGATGGGGGGGGGGCGTGTTTCTTCACTGAAATACTGCTTGCCCTAATTAATTTCTTAAAGTACTTTCAAACTTCAAATATCAGATTATGGGGTGGGGGTGGAGTTTCAATTTACTTTTAAATTGCCAGCTTGGGGTGTCCTGTTTTGTTTTGTATTTGTTGTTGTTTTCTTTTCTTTTTTTGCTTCTACATTAGCTTAATTCCTTTGCAGCCGCTGCTAGGTTCCAATCTGTCTATCACCCTGATTTTAAGCACATTACTTTGAAATAAATGAGAATCGCTTCCAAGTAATATGCTTAGGATAGGAATGTTAATCTTGTTTGTCTCTGGATATACTTTAGAGAGGAAATAATCCTTCCCTCGGGATACTGAGCATTCTGTCACCCCCATTAGAAAAGCCTGTGGCCAACAGCTGTGACAGAAATATGAACAGCAAGAAGCAAGTATTGTTGTGGATTATGATTTCAACAGCGCAATCCAGCCCATGATCCACTTTTGAGAAGTCCCATTAACTGCAGTGGCATTAAGATGTGCCTAATTGTGCTCTAGTTTTCATCTTAATGTTACATATGTTAAATGCGAGTTCAGTTGCTACTGAATTGGATTTATCTTAGAACTGTGCAACAGTGGATACTGCCATAATAAAGTAATATGTATTTTAACAAAGATCTAACAGCGCAATCCTAACCAACTTTCCAGCGCCGGTGCAGCTGCAATGCAGCCTTGAGGTAAGGAAACAATTTTATTTATTTATTTATTTATTTAAAGAATTTATATCCCGCCTTTCTCCCAGCGAGGGCACTCAAGGCGGCTTGCAACATTAAAATACATATACATTAAAAATTAAAACGAAGTAATTAAAAACAATTAAAACAAACAACTAAAAACAACCCCAGTGGGTCAACCTGTATTTACTTTGTTAAGAAGCCATTTGTTAAAATGCCAGCCAACCATGTCAGACATCGAATGCTTCCCTAAATAAAAATGTCTTAAGGCCCCGCCAAAAGGTCTCTAAAGAGGGAGCCGTTCTTAATTCCAGGGGGAGGGAATTCCATAATTGGGGCGCCACTGCCGAGAAGGCCCTATGTTCCCTCACCTTGAAGAGGCCTCCATGACTGCCCTTGCACTGCAAAATGCTGTGTGCGCCCTGTTGGCATGGCTACACCATAAGAACAGAAAGACGATTCAAATCCACTTTGAATTCCCCTTTTGGAGGGGATGTGAATCCCCTTTCCGTTCTGGGGCCTTCCGTTTTCGCTGCACCGCTGGTTACACCGGTGGCGTAAGTAGGATAGGATTGTGCCCTAAAACAAGTACAAGGTTAAACTGTTTTAACATTTTAACCTTTTACTTGTTTTAAAAACATAATTATCTTAAAGATACATGGCTTTTAATCCCGTCTACAAAACTGTGAACAACAATGTGTATTTTACTTTGCAGACCTAACCAAGAAAGAGACCCAGTGATGTCAGCTGATGGCCTTAGGCCCATAATTTACGGAAGAAGAGCCCCAGTAATAGAGGGTAACGCTTTCGAATAGTAGAATAACCAATTCCAGAAGCTGCAGGCACATTTATTATGGATGACAGAAGTCCCAGGTGATTCCCGGCTGTAACCTTTCCTCAAGGGAAAATATAACAAAAATACAATTATTTTAAAATAAAAGCGCCTGATTCATTGATCACCAGTTTGTGGTGGTGATCCTCCCTGTATGTGTGTGTGTGTGTGTGGGGGGTGCGCTAAATGTTGCACGGACACAAATCCTGAGAACACTTCCAGAATGTTCTGCAGGCTATGTCCTTGGCCTATAAAAACACGAACGGAAGACTTGCATCTCTTCGAAAAGCATTGGCCCTCCAATGATTTATGCATTCTTTCGTTTTTGCTCTCAATTGTCCTGCAAGGAATCTGGAAAGGTGCAGGTCACTGGATACTTTACCATAGGCTCAAATGGACGGGAGTAGTCCAGCACATCACCCTAGGAAGGCTCACCAACCATATACGTTTGCAGCACAGCGCCTTCAATCCTAACTAGTCTCAGGGGTGATTCCTTTATACCATTTGCCATAAACAAAATAAGAGTTTGCAAGCCTCACCAGCAATGTGCAGAGAAATAAACGTTGTTCCCCATTTTTTTATTCCTCTCTTCTGTGGAATGAAAGTGTTTACCAGAAAACATGACCTCATTTCCCACTCCCACCTGCATTTACAGTAATAATTCCGTCAATTTAAACGAATGTGAAAATATGGGGCTGTAAAAGTGATGACCGCTTTTGAGAAACTTTTATTTGACGGTGTGATCGCACTGCCCTTGAATCTATTTGTTTATGTAGATCAGTGTGGCAATGCAGTCATTTGAATCTCATTTTCATAAATATATTTTAAAAGAAAGCTCCCTTCCTCCTTTCCTGGGAAGTAAACATATATTCAATACGCATTTTTTTTCTCCTTCCTTCAAGTTGTTTACACTGACAAAGGCGAGATAATTCATTTTCAAGGAACTCTCACGTTCCCCCTTCTTTCCTGATGTGGTACAAAGGACAGATTAACAAAATCAATAAACAAAAACAATATCAAATAAATGTGATTAACGTTGCAATCCTATTCAAAGTCCCACGCTGCGATCCAGCGGTGCTGGGGCAGGTTCCGCTGTAACCAGCACGGGGCTGGAGGCTGCTGGAGGTAGGTTTGTTATGGGTCTCAAGCAGTGACAAATACACATGAAAGATCCCACAGCATCTCTCTTAGCCGCCCTACCACTGTTTTGGCTCTTACTCTTGCATTGTTTTAGTCAGTTGTAAGTTGCCTTGGCAATAATTTGACTGAAAGATGAGTATGCCCCTTTTCAAAAAGTAAAATCCCGGGCTGAAAATTATCCCTTGATTAGAGAAAAAGGGTAAATAAAGCAATTACAGAGGGTCAGGTGCAAAGAAAGACAAAGCATCATTTGCCTCAGGCTAAGTGCAATTATGAATGACTTATGCACCTCTGCAGTTCTGAAAAAAAATCAAAAATGCCCCTTTTATTTCGCTGCTGCATATGAAGAAAATCAATAAATAGGCTACAGGAACAATCAATTATTTAAACAACAATAAAGGGGGCAATGGGCTGTACACTCTTAGCACCTTCGGTGAGATCTTGGTGCCATTTGTTTAATGGCCGAAGTTCACTTTTGTCTATTTTAAACCTCCCTAGCCTTGACTTTACTGCTACCATTTATTTTTTTGATAATTACAGGTATTAAATTATGAAACAGAAGTCCTGGGAAACCTTTTCCGCTTGTAAAATTACTTGTGTGCCACGGTGCCTGACCGATTTTCATAAGACCCTCAGTTATACGAGTTCCAACCTTCAGCATTGTAAATCTGAGAATAAACGGGTTGTGTCTGTTCACAGCATCGCAATCAGGCTTCCAGCCTAGTGGACGGAAGCCTGATCCCCTTTATTGTGGTAGCTCCAGCTTGTCTCCTCCCAGCTACCGAGACAACTAATTTGACTTCTCACTAGGATCCTACACTCTTCTGTCAAAGCATGCTGCCAGATTCAAACTGAAGATAAATTTGTCAGGATAAATTGCAACTTCTTACTTTTTACAGCGCTATATTTACAGGGCACCATCACTTTCACAAATTAAAATATATTCTTCTCCCTTCTAAATGGAGATAGAGGCTTCTTGGTGGTTTATCTGGGGCTGCAGCTCATTAATAACACAGGCTTCTCTTGTATGACAAGTCCGTCTGAGAAACAAGCAGTTTGCATCGATTTTCAAAGTTTGCTGAGGGACTCAAGCTTTGATCCAAATACTATGGACAATGATAGCAACACTGAAACAACTTTGCTCTTAAAATAATTCCCTATGACAATTTCTGGTCTTACAGGCCTTTTTAGCTGTTGTTAATTAAGGTTTTCCAAACACGAAAAGGTCAAAATAGGTAGTTGCCCAGATCTCCTAATTTGACTGAAAACCTTGCACTGGAATTCAGTTGAATGCCTTGAAAGTAATCATTTAGCATTAGGGTTGAGCAGATCTCCCTTGTTCCCTAATGAGTTCAGACATTGTCATGTCTAGCACTCTATTCGGATAGCTTTGGCTGATCCACTATAAATTTATTTTTAATTCAGTTGTAAGTAAATTTGTATACAAGTTATCATACGTAGCCATAGGAACTGACGAAGTTGCCTTCTCCTGAGTAAGTCAACAGTATTGTCAACAATGACTGGCAACCAGTGCTGGTCCATGACATTTTGCTGTCTGAAGCAGAGCACCAAATAGTGCCCCCTCCCTCCTCCCCCCGTTCTCTTTTCGCCAGTGAAATCATCCTCCCACTTCCTATCTTTTCTGTTAGAAGGGAAGAAGCAAAGCAGTGTGGTGCCATTTCATCTACTGTACTTTCCCCTGCAGGTGAACCATGAGGGCTGCTGGGGGAGGCTTCCATGTGACCAGAGGCGTCGCTGGAGGGGGAAGTACTGTAAGTTCCGCACCGTTCCACTCCCCGTTGACTCCCCAGTACGAGGTGGCCCCGCCCCCTTGCCATCGGAGCCATTCCGTGCGGTGAAGGCAATGGGCAGGAGACGGAATGGCTCCGACGGTGAGGGGGCGGGGCCACCTCATACCGGGGAGTCAACGGGGAGTGGAACGGTGCGGAACGTACAGTACCGCTCCCCCTCCAGCGACGCCTCTGCATGTGACTCTTGAGAACTGCCCAAAATCTGCTGCCTGAAGCAATTAGTTTCACCCTGCCTGCTTCATGGTAGGGCCAATGCCGCTGGCAGCCGCTTTCCAAGGTTTCAGACAGGAAACTTTCTTTGCCCTATCTGGAGATGTCTGGAATTGAATCTAGAATGTTCTGCATGCAAAATATGTTTAACGGTACAATCCTGTGTAAAGATACGTGGCCGGCCTAAGGGGCTGGCCGCTGCATCCTTAGTCCATTCCAGGCGGCCCCTGCACTGCTAGAGTGCAACTTGGGAGAAGGGGACATTTGTCCCCTTCCCCAGGTGTAGGCAAGCCTGGGGCCTATGGGCCTCCTCGGATGCATGCCAGCTCCAGAGCTGTTGTACATCTGTCGAGGCCATGTAAGACTAGCATGGCCGGGGAAGGGCTCAGGATATCACCACCGATATTCCTGTTGACTGGCGTGGCCCTTACCTGCATCAGCCAGTGTAGGTCCAGGTGACATAGGTTCAGGTGGTGGAGTAAGCGGTAATCTCCCGTAGTCTCTAAGTTGCATAGGGACGGGCCTGGGGGGTTTTCACAGGAAAGCCTGGGGGATCTTTTTTGTTTAAGCATTGATAATGTGTGTTTTCCATAGGGTATGCTGCTATTTTTGTACACAGAATAATTATGTGCCAATGATTGTGTGTGTAAATGTGTAAAACAAAGAGAGAGAGAGAGGGGGGGGGGGGAGAGAGAGAGAGAGAGAGAGAGAGAGAGAGAGAGAGAGAGAGAGAGAGAGAGAATGTGTGTGTGAGTGAGTGAGTGAGTGAGTGAGTGAGTGTCCTCACTTTACAAAATCACACAAAGCCTGAAGCAAGCCCTGTGGTGCCAGCCTGCCTTATTGTGTTGTATACATGCCCTTCCTCTTACTCCTCCACACTGACAAGAAAGCAGTGGTGTGCTCTGATATCTTATATAATAACCAACCTTCCCTCATCATATATCTAGTTTAAAAGAGGGGGGGGAGAGAGAGAGCTGTCCATCCTGCACTTGCTGCTGTCTTTGTAATACAGGTGCAGTACTACAGCATTGCTCCCCGTTCCCTCCCTCTTCTTGTCAAATGCATCCCTATTGCCATGGAAATGATTTGCCTCTGACCCGCCCTGTCTGCTCAAACTTTCACTGACATCTTTTCCAGTTCTTTGTAGTCTGGTTTCATTTGAAAAGGTTACATTTGTTCCAATCACACTGGCAACACCTGATGAGATTATGACCCTGCAGCTCTGCGGCGAAATACGTGCTGTGTGGAGGTGTGTGCGGGGTGGGCAAAGGACTATAAACGCAGAGCCGAGCAATTCCCTTGTTTCAGTAAGCTATATATGATATTACTTGAAGAACTATTAACACTGTAATATTTGTAGCGAATAGCCCAGTATTGCTACTCAATCATCCCAAGAACTTTTCAGAATTGTCCAAAACTCCTTGCGATTCACATTTTACACAGAAAAAGAAAATGAGCAAAGTATACACAACATCCCTGACTCTACTGCTCTAACAATCCTATAGGCCAAGTCAGTCAGATCAAAGCAAATAGAATATTGGCCCAATCCTCTCCCCTGCCAGTCCATAACATGCAGTGCTGTAGACAGCCGGCAAGAGTTACTGTAAGTCAGGGGTGGGGAACCTAATTGCGATGGAGGGCCATTTTCCCATGGGGAAAATGTCCCGCGGGCCGTGTGCCCCTCCATCGCAAATGGTTCCCCCGGCACGCGCGCCGGGGGGGCGCACACCCACCGCCCCCCCTGCTTTCCTTACCTCCCCCCTGCTTTTACCTCCCCCTTACCCCCTTACCTCTCCTTACCTTTTTCAGGCGGCCGCCGCCGGCCCCGCGCGCGCTGCTCGCGCAACTCCTTTTGAACCCGGCTGTTTCTGCTCATGAGCAGAAACAGCCGGGCTCCAAAGGGGTCGCACGAGGTGAGCGCGCCGCGCGCTCTCCCCTCGCGTGACTCCTTTCGAATCCGGCTACAGCGAAAAGGAGTCGCACTGAGGTGAGCGCGCGGGGGGGTCGGCGGGGCTGGCGGAGCCTCTGGTCTGCTCGTGCGGGTCGGACCTGATTGATTCGGGTCCGGTCTCGCGCGGGCCGGACCGGATCGCTCCTGGGGCCGGATCCGGCCCGCGGGCCGCCGGTTCCCCACCCCTGCTGTAAGTGAAAAACCTTTTTACGTACATCTCCATAAGCTGCCTGGAGTCCAATGGGTCTCCTCGAACCTACACCAGCTCTTTTGAAAGGAAGCAATCCTTTCCAATACTATTTCACAAGGCAGAATCTGAAATCACAGCTTTTGTTCCTGCAACTTTCAAAAATGGGCTATTATTCTGTTTACATGTCAAGGGAAAACAAAGCAGGCCATTGTTGATGATCTTAGTGGACAGAAGTTTTCAGAAAGAGAGGATGCTGCTACTGGTCACACCAGACCATTAGTAACCCCAGAACTCGGACACCAAAGAGAGAAGTTGTGCATGTTCATTAGGTGGGGTGGAATCCATTCATCATATGCTGTTGTATTGTTCCTTTCATAAAGATTTGAGAAGAGAGTTTCTTGAGGAGCCCTTACGCAATAAGGAGGGACGGGATGATGCTGAGAAAATCCGGTATCTAATAGCAGGTGTAAATATGGCTCTTTCAGAGAAAGTGGCAATCTTTTTGAAGCAGATTGTCATTAGTAGAAGGACATGATCTAATGAAACCGCAGCTTCAGGATAGCTCATTTTTATGTTATGTCGTTTATGTTTGTGTGTGTATGTCTGGATTTTAATATGCCAATAAAGGTACTGATTGATTGATTGACCCCAAATTGAAACTGATATTTTTTTCTGCCAAAAATCTGCCAGACTCTGAAAGAGTTTAAATTTGTCATGATAAATTTCATGTGCTGGGTATTGGATAACTGATGTTTTTTGTTTATTTTCTTACAAAGAATCTCTAAACATTCCCCTTCCCAAGGGATATGAGTGGATTCCTTTGACTTGCAGGAAGCCAGAAGGTGGACAGGGCTGGCTCAGCCATGAAGCCAGGTTCCTTCTCAATTCTTCAAGCAGTGCTGCTTCAAGCCACTGGCATCGCTGCAGGGGGCGGAGCTCTAAGTTCCGCCACAGCTCCACCCCTCCGTTACACCGGAGCACGAAAGCAGCAGCGCTTTCACTGCCTTGAATGGTTCCGAAGGCGAGGGGGCGTGGCCACTTTGTTCTCCGGTGTAACGGAGGGGCGGAGCCGTGGCAGAATTTAGAGCTCCACCCCCTGCAGCGATGCCAGTACTTCAAGCCGTGGGGTGGGAGAGGCGGAGAATTAGCAGGCCGCTCTCGGGTTTCATAATACACCAAATTAAGCCAGATTTCATGCATTAAGAAGACCATAAGGGAGTGACTATAACATGGACATCTGAGGTGAGAAAATCCAGAACAAAGCACTTGTTATTAGAAAAAAAATCAATTTGATTAAGCAATAAGCATCTTATAACAATTGTATTATACATAATTTATGCCTGAGCATCTGAGGCACAGACACAAGTAATATTTTTGTTCAGAATAAAACACACCAAGAAAAAGAAAGTGAATAACCACAGTAAAATTTAGAAAATCAGTGGAAGGAATCTCAGGAGATCCAAACTCACGTCTGACAGACACAAATTGTTTCTTCATTAATGAAGATGTATTGCTTTGTTGAGTTAAGCAGAAGATGTCTTAAATTAAAAGAGATATCTATTATGAAAACAATGTCCCAGGTCAGCATTTCTATACCGTCCACGTTCTCAAAAATGTTCAGTTTCAATGAAGGACAAATGAAGGAAAATAACTAGTACTGAGCTGCCTGAAAAGGAGTACATTTAGCTACCAGTAATATTTTGTCCCCTAAAAATGTTCTCCCTTTTGAAGTTTTGTATATTTCTTTCCAAAAGGGGGCAAAGTTTAGGAAAAAGAGGAAATGTATTCCATTGTCAAGGCAATTGGGCCGACATTTCCTTGCCCCATCCAGTTAGCTGAGTGTACTGTAGTTGACTACTTGGGGCAGAATACAGATTGCATGTACTGTCCCAAGTACAGTAAGTCCTCACTTAAAGTCATTTTGTTTTAAAGTTGATGGGGAAATGCCATAGGAATGTTTATGTTTATCAATTAGCCTATGGCAGTGTTTCCCAAACTTTTTCGACCTGTGGCTCCCTTGACCATTGGCGACCATTGACCGCGGTCCCCCCATTACTTTATGTTGATGCCTCCCAATTGTCATTGCACTGTATTCTAAGTGGATTCTGTGGCACTCTGCGGCTCCCCTGGCTGGGAGCCGCGCCTCCCAGTTTGGGAACCACTGGGCTATGGTAAAATTGGTTTCATTATACTGTAAGTCATTTCGCTTAAAGTTGCAGTTTCCAAGAAGAACCTATTGACAACTTTAAGTGAGGACTTGCTGTAGTCATGAATAATTACACTAGAACTGAATTGAGAAGCAAGTCTTGTTGCAAAGTGCAGGTGGAGATACTTTCCCAGTTTCCTTTCCCCAGTCACAGTGAGGGCAATGGGATGGCTTATGTTACCCTCCACAACATTGTCACATCATGAAATCTGATAAGCAACATGGTGCCATGACAGCATCATGTTCACTATGTGATCCCTCATCATCTGGGATCATGCAGCGAATGACCACTTTTAAAGAAAACAAACAAACAAACAGATACAATTGTAGACTCTCACGACGTGACCATATTTTTGAGTTAAAAACCCACATATTTCCGGGTAAGACTACGTCGTTTATAAATTCTTTATTACAAAGACAAGATGTTACCAGTAACTTAACGTTTCACCCCTGACATTCGGGGCATCATCAGAAGATTAACACTGTAGGACAGACACTCAATACATACTCCTACTACTCAATCTAACTGACATCAGGTGTCAGTTAGGAAGGGAGGCGAGAGAGAGGGGGGGGAGTTTATGAGGCTTCTTTATGTGGAAAAAGATGGTTTGTGGTTGCTCAGGTTTTATTTCCTATGCTTAATTTGTGTGTGCCTTTAACTATATCTCCTTTCCTCTCTCCCTTTCCCCCCTCTCTCCCCCCTCCCTTCCTAACTGACACCTGATGTCAGTTAGATTGAGTAGTAGGAGTATGTATTGAGTGTCTGTCCTACAGTGTTAATCTTCTGATGATGCCCCGAATGTCAGGGGTGAAACGTTAAGTTACTGGTAACATCTTGTCTTTGTAATAAAGAATTTATAAACGACGTAGTCTTACCCAGAAATATGTGGGTTTTTAACTCAAAAAACAAACAAATGTGGCACCAAACTAATAGCAGGTCAGAGAAACTGGCTTTTATAAGGCATGAAAATGCATATGAAGGAGGGGAATTTAAGGGTTTATTGTGGAGACTTTCACAAAGCCCTGAAGTGGCTACTTTTGCATCCACATGAAACTTGGGTGCAGACCTTGAAATAACTGCTAAATATTATCTTGCCAGGTGGAGGCAAAATATCAGAACATAAGAACAACCCTGCTGGATAAGAACACAGGCCTCTTGAATCCGTCTTCCAGTTTCCCACAATAGTATACCAGCTGTATCTGGGAAGCCCCTAGGTAGGAGATGAAGGCATACCCCTCCCAAAATTGTTCCCTTGCAACTGGTATTGACTGGCGTGCTGCAGCATCATATATTATCATCATCAATAAGAACATATAGCATTGCTTTTCAGGAAAAAGATGTTCCCTATTTTTATACATGTTTTAGATACATTTGCTGAATGAACATGCATTTCAGTTTTCCTGACTGTCAACCTCTCAAATAATCACTAGAACGACATCTTAAAACAACAACAATAGAATCACAGGAAGACAAATCAGTGACTGGAGTGATAGAAAAATAGGAAGAGTCTTGCAATGTTGATTTGCATCAGAAATACCTTATTTGCAATATTTATTGAAAGCTCCTTTGAGTCTCTATGAGATAATGGAGACCAACAGAGAGACAGAAAGATTGGATTCTCCATGAAACATTGAGACACTGGCGTTGATCTAGGTAGGGTGGAACGGTAAGTTCTGCACTGTACTAACTTCCGTTTACTCCCTGGCACGAGGCGGCCCTGCCCCCTCGCCGTCGGAGCCATTCAGTGCAGCGAAGGCAATGCTTAGTAGACTCCCTGCGTGTTGCCTTTTCCACACTGAATGGCTCCGACGGCGAGGGGCGGGGCCGCCTCGTGCTGGGGAGTAAACGGAGGTTAGCACAGTGCAGAACATACCGTTCTGCCCCATCTCGAGCGATGCCACTGCATTGAGAGCGCAATCTTGACCAAAATTGTTATTCTCAGAAGCAGAAGAACCTTCCCTTTCCTATCCTCTACTAATCTCCTCACTTTTTGTCTCTGTCTCTCCTCTCTATATCCAAATCCTTGCTTTTCCAACTCCAGTCCTCCAGGAAACCCATTTAAACTCCCTACCTCCTTTCTCCCCACTCTCACTCTGCCCCTTTTTCTTCTAAGAACTTCCTTTCTTCTCCTTAGTTCTCTTCTTAACAACAGTTTACACATAAGGCTCAGTCACATGTGAATGGTAGAGATAGCTTCCCCCTGTCTTGATTAAAATGTTAGTGAGCAAGTTCAGCTAGGCCCCAGTTTTGACTTCTGTTTTGGTTTGGGTCACTCAAATAAATCCTTGTGTTGCACCTTCCACCCTTACCTCCATTGTCCTTCCTCTGCCAAATTATACAGCTGTGTGATTGGGCTCCCTGCACTTGATTGTTCTTCCCCTGTGTGCCACATGTTACATGTGTTTTGAAAAGCACTGCTGGTAACAGATTTCAATGGTGCTTAGCTTAATCACAACAACCTTTCTTTGGATACATTGTACTGGGTTTCTGAAGGGTGTTCCTCACAATCCCAGTGTGGGAAGGGCAAATTATAAATTCAAATATGTAGTGTTTTGCCAGTATTGATATTGTTTTCCACTCTGCCCCATCTACAAATTTATTTCTGTCACCTTTTAGAAGTATATGGACATAAAGTAAACGCTGAGAGAGAGAGAGAGAGAGAGAGAGAGAGAGAGAGAGAGAGAGAGAGAGAGAGAGAGAGGAGTTGTTTGTGTGCTATGTTGCTTGTTGCTGTGTACTTGTGGTCTATGTGCTATGTTGTTCTCTGTGTGCTCTTGTTGTGTGTATCTTGTTGTCTGTGTGCTCTCGGAGGTATCTAGTGGGGCCACTGTGAGATACAGGAAGTTGGACTACATGGGCCTTTGGCCTGATCCAGCAAGGCTCTTTTTATGTTCTTATATGTGTGTGTGTGTGTGTGTGTGTGTGTGTGTGTGTGTGTGAGAGAGAGAGAGAGAGAGAGAGAGAGAGAGAGAGAGAGAGAGAGAGAGAGAGAGAGAGAGAGAGAGAATGCTGAACTGATGTAGGAAACCATCATTATCATGCTAAGGACATTCTGATTGAAAAGTAGCTGAAGACACTCATCACTAGCCATGTTAGTTAGGCCTTTCAACACCCATCTGCTGCTCTCATTGTGACAGCATATCTGAAATAACAGAAGGGCAGACTGCCAGAGTGCAGAGCTGCCAATAACAGAACAGCTGCGAAGAAATATGTAGCCTAATACAATATACAAACCTGTAAATATTAGGTACTCAGTGGACTGTCACTTAGGCTGTGGAAAAACATACTGTAAAGCATTTTTTTTACCTCGATTGGTAATAAAGAACATCATTAAAGAAATTAGCCACTCTCCATGTTCAGTGATTTAAAGATAAAACATTAATAATTCCGTCCATCCCCCCCCCCTATAGTTATATCAGCAGATTGTGCAGAGGGAGCCTATGATCAGACTGCTTGCACATCATGGGTTCTGCTCACAAGAACTGACCACTACATGGAGGTCACGTGGAGTCATCAGGCAGGGCAGGAATCAGGAGTGGCATAGTTAGGGCTGCCAAAGGTCCAGGGCCTCCAAAATGCTCACTGCTGGAAAATGTTAGAGTGACTTTCTCCTGTCCTACCCAGCTACAAGGTGCCAAATACACCCTGAAAAACTGGTGTAGATAAGGTCAGTAGCGGTCATACACCCCCTGTGGGGGGCCTTCAACGCAACACCCCCCACAGGACGCAGGACACCTCCCATGGGACACCACACACCCTGCCCCTGGGGGGTGAAACATCATTGTCGTGTGCCACCACAGCGCGGACCCCCCCGCACTTTTGGCCCCCTTTATGGAGCCAAACAGCGGCAGAGGGGGCGACGGATCCGGTGGCAAGTACACCCCACCACCACTTGGGGTCCACCGCCCCCACCGTAACAATGCCTCTGGATAAGGTGGTGGAAGGGGTGGTTCATGTGCAGTTCAGAGGAGAATCGGGGCCGTGAGTGGGCTAAAAAGTGGCAGGAGGGGGCAGGAGGGTGTGGATCTTGGCAGCAGTTGTACATGCTGGATTCTATCTCCCATTTCTGGCCCAGACCCGCCCCGTTCCTCCTTGGACTTATAGTAGCTGCTGGCATATATCCAAGGAGGCCCACTGATGTCCAGGCAGTCTACTGGGAGGTAAGTAAAAAATATTACTTCGTCAGCATGTCTCCATGGCAGATGATGGTGGGGGACAGGATTGGCTGTCAATTGGGTTCTATGCTATGACAATATTAGATGATTAAGCTGCTTTTTCAAGCATATGCTGTGAGAATCACAGAGTGTGGAATCTTTCATCAACAGGAAACAAAGACTATATACTTCTTAATAAGCAAGTTCTAGTAAGTATGTGTTACCATGTTTACCTGACGTTCCTATTAAAATTCCAAATGTGCAAGATTCCTTAATCATCAGTTCAAACTTGCCTAATTAGAATGTTCTCATTAAAATAATTAGTCCCTCTCCTGAAGGGCTAATCCATTGATCTGTAATATTTTCTTGTTAAGTCTTGCACTCATGCCCTTACCAAGATGAAGGTCTGTCAATATTAAAGGATCTTGTGTGAAATGTTGATTAAAGAGATTGCTGCTTTTGTTTGTAATTTTCATTATGAATAGGTTGGAATAACAATTACAATACTTTTCAGTATACCATCTTTCATCCCTGTAAAGGACTTTATCAACGTATATTTGTAACTCATTTTTGTTAACAACATGAACCATCACATTATATCAGATTTGCCTCACATCGTTATTCTGGGTGAATAGCCCTATTAAAAATGCAGTCTCTGGTCTTTTACGTGTTCAGGGGCGTACTGAAGTCTGAAGTTAGTGGAAGGAAAGGAAAGCCTACAGGTAAGATTCATCTTCCCAGCAATGATGCTGGGAAAGATTGAAGGCAAAAGGAGAAGGATAAGGCAAAGGATGAGATGGTTAGACAGCATCACCGATGCAACGAACATGAAAATGAGCGAACTCAGGAAGATAGTGGAGGACAGGAAGGCCTGGCGGGATATGGTTCATGGGATCACGAAGGGTTGGACACGACTTAACGACTGAACAACAACAAAGATTCATCTGTCTTCTAGCCTGAGATCAATGATCATGTACACAATAGAAAGATGGCTATATCTGGTATGGAGAAGCAGAATACAGAATTCCCTGGAGATATAAGTGACGTATGAATAAAACATGCAATCAGAATGGTCACAAGCCTTATTCAAATGACCACAGAATGCATGGATCTGGAATAGGGGTTAAGTCCATTGTCCCTGCTCCGAATCGCCACACGTTCACCTGATTATCTGTACAGAACCTATGCATGTGGAACATGTCTTCATAGACTCAGCTTGATCTCAAACACGAATTGCACAAAGAAAGAAAAGCCAGCACTCTACCTACTTTGTACTGACTGCAAAAGAGATGAAGGCAGGCACTTTTGTTTCCACCACTTCTGTTGAAGTTCTTTTGTTCTGGTAATGCACCCACTCAGTCCTAATTAGGTTCAGCTGTTCCTTCTCTTGTAATCAATGGCTCTCAGCTCCTTCCCAAACTCTCCTGCAGAATACTCTGCTTTGTTGCCCTATCTCCAGTGGAATCAACTTGAGGTTGGCACACAGGAGTAGAAATAATACCAGCACCTGTAGAAGGGCCTGCTTGACCAAATAACACTGGTGGCATTCATTTATATCAGACTCATAGTGTGAAGAACATCTTTGATTCTTAGTTGCTATGCTGCAGTTGAGGAATATTTCATAGGAATGTGTATCTATACTCGGGACAAAAGGAATTCCAGGTGAAATGACTCCCAGCCTGAAAATATGTAGACTGTGGGAAGATGAATGGGATGGATAGAGCCCATTTGGGAGATACTCATTCATCCCCCCCACACCTCCCCCCATGCATGTTTTGACTGCTACTTCAGAGTCACTTGTGTTAGCAGCAGGTGAACTAGTGGCTGCCATTTTCTTTTTTGCCCATTACCACACCAGGTCATGTCATCATCCCAGGGCAATGTGGGTTTTAAAAGAAGTGGCTGCGTAGTGAAAATGGTGCCTGCCAGGAGGTGGCAGTACATTGGTGCTCTTTGTTCTATCGTTGTTGTTCAGTCGTGAAGTCGTGTCCGACCCTATAGGCTGTGATAAATCAGCAGTTAGAGTAAGCAGATACTCAGGCACATTACATAGGGCAAGTTGGAGGAAATGAATCAGGACCCCATGAACAGACTCTGAAACAACTCTGTGCCCAAATGGTTCCAGGAACAAACCAAACAGGAGCCCCCAAAAAAGAACACTATATCATGAACTGTAGGAACTGTTTAGCTTCTGCAAATACGTTTCGCTAAATTTTCTGTGAGTATATTGGCATCTGTATGTTTTCTTCCCCCCCCCCAGATGAGGTGACTTCTAAAAAAGATTATTCAGCAGAGGTTTTATGAAATGTTTGCCATCATAAACATGTCCACACTTCCTTAGTTGCATTATACTAGTTTATGAAGCGAAATCAGTTAAATCAGGTTGACTGCCCATGCAGATCTTGTTTACGAATTGATCTTGTTTACGAATTTGATCTTGTTTACGAATTGGAGCACTGAAATGGCACCTTGAGTAATCTTCTAACTGCTACAACCTGAAGGATCCTATCTTTAAAACAAGCTGAGCAAGATCACCTAATGCTTTGTACAATATTTCTCAGGATGTTTTTAGACTTTAAGCAGGACTGGCCCATCCATAAGGCCACTGAGGTTGTCACCTCAAGCAACAGATTGATAGGGGGGCACCCACATCCATCCATCCAATCACCCACCTCCACTGCTCCATTCCTCCTTCCTCCACTCCGTGGGTTGGTAAAGGAAGACGGAGGCAGAACAGAAGAGGGAGTGTGAAGGAGCGGAGAGCAGTGGGTTAGAACATTGGAAAAATTCCTCCACATTTTCTCTTCTACTCCATCTCCCTCTTCCTTTTTCAATTCAGGGATTGGATGGAACAGAAGCTGGCACATCACCAGGTGGAGAGGCACATGTGGCAAGCTACATCAACCACCAGGAGGTCTTACACTGCCCATGACTGAAAACCCTTTGGGACAGAGAGCCACCTTCTTATTCCATTACTATGTAAGCCACTCTGAGAATTAATTTATGATAAATCATTCCAGTCAACTTTGATTCAATATGAAAGTCCGACCCATCTATAACCCACACATGGCTTTGCTCATGTGTGAGCCATTCAAATGTTTCCTCCTGGTCTTGGCTACAGAAGACCCTAGACAAATAATACATGTACCAATGAAACAAGAGATTGGCACATTATACAGACTCTCGCTGACAGAAAATAGTTGTGTCTCAATACTTCCTATACTAAAAGGTGAGAAGCATCAATGGTAGCTTATACCAACGTAGCAGAGACCTTTTCTTATAATGACATCATGGCATCAATGCTTGTTCATACATTTAGCATCATAGTAATATGGTCATCAAGAATATTAAGCTAGAACAATTGTAAATGTCCCTTAATGACGGGGACATGTTCAATTTTATTTAAAGAATTAATAAAATTGAACAGTTGCTGAACAACCCAAGGTTAAAAGACCACCTCTCTCCAATCCCGGGATTTACAGCATTCCTTGTTCCTGTAGAAGAGAATATATTGGTTTAACGCAAAGAAGTATCAACACCAGAATTAAGGAGCATGAAAGATCTGTCAGATTGGAACATCCTGAGCTTTCCTCCGTAGCAGAGGACCTTTCTACAGGGCATACCATTCAATTTAAGGAGACTAGTAGCCTAAGAACAGAAAACAGAGCTACTGTTCTTAGAAATTTGGAGGCTATAGAAATCAGTAAGAAACCTGTCCATTCGCTAATTAACAGGCAGCAGGATTTAAGTTTTGTCAACAAAATTTGGTTTCCTATAATACGGAGGCAAGACCCAAAACGACAGTGCGCCAGGAACAAGCTAACACGGAGTTCAAAGGAGATCACGGAGTGCAGTTTGACAGCTACGGAGAAATGAGATGATTGAAGCTGGTCCTAGCTTGATTGTTGGAAATAGGACTAATTTCGTTTTAGTGCCTTGCAGGATCAGCCTCTGGTGAAGTTATCATAGTGTAACAGGTCCGTTGCGCTGCACTTGGGTTTCACGCGCTTTTTTGAACTATATAGGAGCGAAGCGCTATGAGTGTCCTTACCATCTATCAATCCTCGGATTGCCCTGGAAAATGTTTCTGCAATAAGAAACGAAACGTCGGGATCAATTTTTTGGCTCAGCTGTGGATTTTAACAATTCAGTCCACAAGTGTTGATTCTAATGCTTTGGATAAACACGAGTGGTTTTGGACTTTGTTTTTATCTTTGCTGGATTTTCTTTTACATAGCTACTCTACCTGTATATCCTACTTCGATAAATATAACTGCTGGCCATGACAGCTTTCGATCAATATTATGGACTGCTTGACAGTTTTGCTTCTTTTTTTAAAGACCCAAACTTTAAAGTCATTTAAGTGAGCGTGGTTTTTAGTTAGTATATGTGCCTGCTATAAATGTGCTATGCCTCATCATTTTTTCCTGACCAATCTTTTTAAAGATACGGTTGTATATTTTACATTTATCTGTCTTCATTTTTCCCCCTTTTCTCCATTTAAATACTAATCTGCCTTGTTACCAGGCAGAGATGTAGCTGCCTGGTTCACATTGCATGTCATCCATTTTTCAGTGTTAACAGCATTTCCTTAAAGGGTGAAATTCAAGTACGGTAGAAATGTAGATTTCAGATTCACATGGACTTTCCTCTGCTTATGGGAACATTTCCTGCTCTCTGTCTTCTTTGTTCTCTTGGAGAACATGCACCTTGGCAAAATGAAGCCTGATGGCTGGTCTTCTGGGTTCTTCTGGCTCAGACTTCGCAAAATAAACTCTTAACTTTTAGAATCCTGTTGCTATGCAAGCATATGCCTTTTCTTTTCATACTATTTTAGAAAAAAAAATAAAGTACAGTTTCATCCAGTTTTAGAAATACCTTTGTGCTGAAGTCATACCTGTGTGACTAGGATTCAGTTTCCTAATAACCATATTTTTAGATTTAAACTGCCTATCCATGCTTAAACACTCTGATGTACCTTTTGCTGATGAACAGACAACTTAAATGCTCAGAGGGATAAAGGAGAGTCTATATCAGTCCAATCCTGTGTAGCAGCACAATCCCAGCCAACTTTCCAGCACCGGTGTAGCCGTGCCAACAGGGAGCACACTGCATTTTGCAGTGCAGGGGCAGTCATGGAGACATCTTCAAAGTGAGGGAACATTTGTTCCCTTACCTTGGGGTTGCATTGTGGCTGCACTGGCACTGGAAAGTTGGTTAGGATTGCGCTGCAACACTTGCACCAGTGTAACAGTAGATCCACCTGTGTAAGAGCACTTATGCCAGTGTAACTTGCTGTATGCCGATGGACACAGGATGGACACCGGCGTAACCCCCCTTGGATCACGCTCATGCAGAGTTCAGACACGGGATGGACGTCGGCACAACTCTGCCACTGCAGGGGGCATTCAAATGCCCCTGGAATGCTGGCGTCCATCCCGCGTCCAAACTGCGTATATGCGGCGTCCAAGGGGGGGGTTACACTGGTGTCCATCCTGCATCCGTCAGCATACGGCAAGTTACACTGGCATAAGTGCTCTTACACTGGTGGATCTACTGTTACACCGGTGCAAGAGTTACACAGGATTGGGCTGTATGAGATGATGGAAAATGTATGTGTGGGAACTATATAAAGGTGCAAGTCATGGAAAGTTGGTCAGACCTCTGAAACCCAAAATCCACTCCCCCCCCCCCCAAGCTGACTTCTTTGCAGCATCACTTATTACTGGAGTCAGTGAAATGTGAACTGAAACACTGTTTTATGTAGTTGGAGGTAAACTGTGTTTGTATCGCTATTAGTTAGGCCACAAATATAAAAGGCGGAGCCACACCGCACGTGTCTTGGTGCGTATGCGGCCAGTGTCCCACCCCCAGATTCAAACAACGGGCTCTGCTTGGCTGAACGTGAACGCTGGCAAAGTGTAGTTGGACTGTGGAGTGGTGTGGATCCGCCTAAAGGCTGCCAATATATGAACTGCAGCTGAGCTGGAAACCTGCACATCACGTCCAGCAAGCCAGCTTCCATCGTCTTTGCCTGTAGTCCTTTGTTTACTCCTTAACTTTTCTCATTCAAATTGCTGATCATTTCAAGGCAATAACAACATTATTGAAAACTGTCCATATTCAACCAGAGGTGCAAGTAAGTTTATAAGTGTGTGTGTGTGTGTGTGTGTGTGTGTGTGTGTGTGTGTGTGTGTGTGTGTGTGTGTGTGTGTGTGTGAGAGAGAGAGAGAGAGAGAGAGAGAGAGAGAGAGAGAGAGAGAGAGAGAGAGAGCTAATCTGTTTATACTATGATCATTATTATACCTTATAAAATAAAAAGGGCATCCACAATGTTGTAGTCTATGCTTTATAAGCAAGAGAGAAATGAGTCCATGAGTTGTACAAATTAGTGCACTTTATATTAATGGAGCAATTATTTATTACTCATTAAAAAGCTATTAGTAAAACACTGTTGTTATTTATGATAAGAAATAAGCAGTTCACTGGAAAAACACTTGGTAATAAGGATTAGTAAGTCATAATATTTATGAGTTAAAAAGTAATAGGAATCCCTCTAAAAGGGAGTGCGTGCTGCAGCACAAAACAGTTGGTGCGTTAGTTCAGAAGTGGCAGCTCAAACATTTTTTAAAATTTGCCTCCCTCCCTCTCACTGCTTCCATTTCAGATAGATTTGTTGTATTGCATTGCCACTTGGATGCAACCTACAAGTCCTAACCCAAACTGATCATCCTGAATATCAAACCTTTTTAAGCTAAACTCAGGTTTGGGGTTCCATTCAATGATAATACATTTTTTCCCCCTCCATATTCTCACATTTTTTTTAATGCACTGGTGTACATTTGAGAAAAGCGAGTACAGTATATGGGCTGCTTTATAAGAAAAGGCTTACCTGCATCCCCTCCCTTTCCGCACCACCTGGAGGACCACCACATACCTCAATGAAGGTAAAAAAGACACTTTTCCAGTGGTGGTGGCACAATTCTGGACGTGCTGTCACTGCTCTCCCCCCCCCCCAAACAGAGCAGCGGAGGCTCTTCTGGGATCCTCAGTTTGGGAACGTGTGCCCTAGGAGACCTCCCAAGACCAAAACTCCTTGCAGGATTCAGTGGTCACTGTGTTGGCGCCGCTGCATAGGGGGGTTAGGTAGAATTGGGCCGTGATGCCCCAATCCAACGGGGGACTTACGGCAGCAGATCTAGTGATCCCCTGCTATAAGTCACCTTGTGACAGCGCAAACATTGCACTGCCAGTGTGTGCTGTGGAGCCACCGGTGGTAACAGATGGAGGCTGCATGAGTGTGCCAGTATCGAGATGCTCTACCAGTGCAGGTAAGGTTCATGGGCAGTTTGTTAGAGATAAAGGGCATGGAATGGGCTGAATTAGGGGGTGGTTTGGGGGTGGGAGGGGTGGATCTCAGAGGCATTCGTGCACGCCAGATCCTATCCCCCTTTCTCGGCCTGGACCCGCCCCCTGAAGCTCTTTGAACTTCAGCCAGCAAAATAGCTGGCTTAGGGCCTAGGTGAGCAATTGGCGACCAGGCGGCCTACCAGGAGGTAAGTAAAAAAAATATTTTCAATTACCTCTCGTGGGCCGTCTGGTCCCCCACCATTGCATGCAGCGCATGCTCCGTTGGCACAATTGCATGGTGTAGGGTGGTGGGGGATAGGATTGGGCTGATAATTGCTTCCCTATTTCACAGATTTACCCTGTAAAGGACCCTGGTAGGAATGAGGTGAGGAAAAGGAACAAGGGGAAAAATAAGCACAATGGAAGGAAGAGACGGACAAAAGAGACAGACACCATTTTCCTTGTTGGGATTCCCTGGTATTGTAATGGATATAACCTTTCTTGAGTTATTGTTTCTGTTATTTATTTAAAAAATTTCTATCCCATTTTTCCCCTTGAGAACCAGACATCCAAATGCTTGTTAGAAATCACAATACTGGGAAAGATGCTCAGGTATGTTAATAAAGACTTTGGGCATAATAACCAAATAGTGGTATTTACATAATTCTTATGATCAATAAAATTGTTAGACTTTCTTTTACTCAGGGCTTTGTATGAATTATGATAATAAAAAAATCATAAAACCATAATCAAAAATTTAGGATTACTTTAATGGAGTTTTAGGAGGGAGGGAGAGTTGTTAGAATGTGTAGGAAGGAGCGAGAGGGGAGAATTACCCTATCCTTAGTCTGCTGGGTAGACTGGGATATACTGTCCTTCTGTAAAGTGACTACCATGGCTAGATGTTTTCCAAGCAGGGAAAAAGTTCCTGAAATGGACAGCATGGAAGTCTCTAATGGAGGGAGAGACTACTAAAATGGTCATCATGGACTCTATGAGTATGGAAGGAAATGAAAATGCCAAAGCTCTTCTTTCAGAACAGGGGTAGTTATAGGGTTCTGAACAAAGAATATAAAGACATTCCTGGGTGAATAATGGTATCTGGAACATCTCCTTGGTGTGCAGCCAGGACTTTCCTGGGTTTGATTGAGTTAAGGTGTGTCCTTTTAGAATGGCGTAAAGGCTTAATGCACACCCCAATCGAAGAAGTTCTTGAGGGACAAAATATATATCAAGGGGGTGGGCTGTACTCATGCTTGAGTCATTGGTGGGAGAGACATTCTGGAGAGGAATATGGTGTAGGTGGCCTGGCAATGAAACTTAATTGATTATTCAAGAAGACATGAGCTTGCAGACAGGATTATGCCAAGGTAGACAACCCAAATTTGTAGTGTTTTGGCAATGCCACAGCCTTTGTTCTGATCAATGACACTTAATTAGCATGATCCTGATTAGAAGGAGCCATGCCTCAGGCCCTCCAGAGAGAAACCCTGGCTTACCTTCCAGAATGTCTGTTAAGGAACCAAGATGGAGTCAGGAGATACTGTGCATATTTGGAAGGGAAGTCACTGGCAACAATTACATGACCAAGCATACCGGGACACATCATTTATGGAAAAAAAAAATCTTCCTTGTATAACATTTCGCAATATGCTTTTTTAAAATTTATTTTTTGCTATTACTAAGGCCAGTCGCATCGCTACGACGTGCGACACCCCAGAGTGGGGGCGCACGTCGCCTTTAAGGGAGAGGCTCCGCCCCCGCGCGTGACGTCACGCGCAGGAGCAGAGCACCCTCCCCGCTCCGTTTTCGGCTCATTTTGGAGCCAAACGGACACAGGGGAGGGCGGGCGGGCCCAGCTCCACCGCCAAACTGTAAGTGGGGGGTCGCACGTCACCCCTATGCACGCGACACCCCCCGGCGGCCCGCCCCCCGCGCTTCCCCCTGTCGACGCCCATGACTAAGGCCACTAGATCTTGTGCCCTTGCAAGGCCAATAAAGACCTTCAAAATGGTCTCAGGTCTATAACTCCCCAATCACTCTGGATTTCTCATTCACACTTCCGTGCTTTCAAGTATATGAAAAGTAACATTGAGAAAATTGAAGTAAATAAAATGAGAAGCTGCTGACCAATATTGTTTTATGATCAACCTCAAAAATAATTTCAATGCTTCACTGTTTCCTGATCCTGGACCAGATCAAAAATGCTAATTTTGCCTGCAAAGTCTTGGCCAAATGTTTAGTTGTTATGCCCTTGGCACACGTCCCACAAAATCAATAAAGACTGTGACATATCTGAATTCACTGACTCATGAGGATGCAGCCCAGGGAGGGAAGAGTATTGGCTTCACTCCCTGTGTGGCAGCCTAAAAGCAATTCACACTGTGCATTGTGATGATTAATAATTCCTGTTAGATCACTCTACAGTTCTGGCCATCACATCTGACAGACTCACCATTTCCATTTTAATTTTATTCCATGCAAATAACTGGGGACTATTGTATCGGATTTGACATGACTGTGGGAATGGACTTTTTTCGTAAGTTGGAGTATTTTTAAAAAACAGCTTTAGAGCACTGGATTAACTACGAAGAGTAGCGAGACGTTAATGAAGTTAAAGATAATGAGACATAATTGTAAGCAGAGAAAAATAGTTGAAGACATTGAAGACATATTTTATGAACAAGACTTCCCTTGTTAAATTAATTAAACCTAAAGAAGAAGCAATTCTGTGTCAACCCTGTGGCTGTGAAACAACAAACAAAAGACATGATAATTTGCAGCTCTGTCAGATAATTTGCTTTAAGCCATTATCTGGCTACTGGTTGTGGACAAATATCTTTTCTCCATTCAAATGTTTGTAATGATAACTTCCTTGATATATATCGTAGTGAATGAAAGACTAAATACTAGGGCTGAGCTAAAATGGGGTGTGGAATTTTGTGACTACTTTTGCCAGCATTGAAAGCTTTCCCTCCCATGCCCACATCCAGTAATTTTTTGAGGGCTCCTGTGAAAAGTATGAAAGTGTTCCCTTATCCAAGAAGCATCGTGCTGCCTGAATATGCTTTATTTGCTCTTGTCTAGGATCACCCATGTGGACAATTCACTCTAAATCTTTTTTTTTTCTATCAGCAAGTTAGCCAAACGTAGCTGACGGGCAGCCCAATCCTACGTAAGGATCCGCCGGGCAGCCGAGGCTGTCCGCCGGATCCTGCTTTCCGTCGCGGGCAGCCTGAAGTAGGCAGCCCACGGCAGAAAGTCTACTCGGAGAAGAAGACGCTTGTCCCCTTTCCCGAGTGTAACAGCGCCTGGGGCCAGTAGGCCCTCCTCAGATTTCCGTCAGCTATTTTTGCTGGCAGAAGTCGGAGGAGGCCATGTAACGGCCCAGCCGCCCTGCGGAGCCTGGGATATGGTGGATGCCATGTCCCCGCCCCCGCCCGGGGCGGCTGGGTCTATGGCCGCCCTCCCCGCTCCACCGTCCCTCCCTCCTGTCCGCCGAGCTTCCGAGCCGTCCGCCGGATCCTACCTTGCTCGGGTCCAGCGGCGGCCCGAGTCCTTGGCCGGCGGAGCTGGGAAGGCTGGCCTTGCGCCAGCATTCCGGGCTCTAAAGTAGTTGGCAAACATGCCTTACAGCACGTTTGCGACTATTTTGGGCAGCGGACTGCTAGGTCCACTGCCCATAGCTTAAGCAGGATTGCACAGTACATAGGGTAGTCATCCTAAGTCTCGCTGGCTGCACAGCACGTGCCTCCCAAGCTTGTTCGACAGCAACCTTCTCTTTCACAGAGAAAGAGATTTATAGATTTCCTTTAGATTCTGGATGAGATTATTACATTAGGGTCACGTTATTCCTATGTACCAACAATCTCAGTAACTAGGATTCACATCAAAGACATGTCCTTGAATATTTCTCACTCAACAACTGCATGTCAAAAAAAATGACTTTTCTTATCTCACAGTGATATCTAAGGTAAGCAATGAAATATACAAATAGCAAAAGCAGCACTGAAAGCTGCGACACCTTTCACAATGGCGTTACAGACACCACTTTATGAAAGGAGGAATTGCTGTACAGCATTTAACAAAAGCACACTATCACCTTGTTGAATGCTTGCGATTTGTATCGTGCCAGAAGGACTTTTCATCAAGCCATTCCTTGTTTTACCTGTGCAGTATAATTTCCTTCAGCAGGTCCCCTGAAATGCTTGGGGAAAATGCTTCCAAGCCCAAAGTTAAGCAGAAGGGTGGAAAGGAATCCCAAGGTGGGCAGTTTTGGCAAGGCTAAATAGTCCTTGCTATGCTTTTAAGATGGTCACTGACCTGGGAAGTTTGCACACCTTCCAGCTGAGAGTCAGGCTTCAGAGGTTGGAATACACCAGGGGTTCTCAACCTTTGGAGGCCCTGGTACCCCCTTATCACGGTCCAATTTTCTGAAGTACCCCTGCTAATTAACTGCTAATTAATTGGATTAATCAATTAATTAATTAGGTAATTGCTAAGTAAAAAAGTACTAAAACAATTTGAAATGTGAAAAAAAAATCTTATTTAACTCTGTGTGTGTGTGTGACAGAGAGAGAGAGAGACAGATAGACAGACAGACAGACAGACAGACAGACACAGAGACAGAGACAGACAGATATATGCAAGGATCTCTTTTTTTCTCCAAGTCACACTTCCCAAAATCAGCTCCTCCCTCCCCCACCCCACCAAAGTACATTTTCCAAAGTACAAAAATAAACCCAAAACCAAAATCAGAGAGACAGAAGGGCTCCAAAAATAATTACAATTTAAAATCCATGATAATTAACACTTAATTAGCTGCTGATGGGGCAGATAAAGGGCAGGGCTTGGTGTACCCCAGCAAGAGGTCCGCGTACCCCTAGGGGTACCTGTGCCACAGGATGAGAACCCCTGGAATACACTGTTTGTGAAATTCTTTCACTCCCTTCCCTGTCTAAAGAAAGCCCAAAGAAAAATAGCCATTGGGAAAGCATGTTGTATACTTCTCTTCAGAAGATAATCTAGTCCTTGGAAGCCAACCCTGATTACAGGCCCCAAGTCATCATTTTCATGTGAAGAATTGGCCCCAACAAAAGAAGTCTCTTCTTCTAGAGATAGTATATTGTGGAGAGAAGTTACATTTAGCAAAACTCTTGCATTGAAAATGATATTGTTGTCTCTTCCTTACCTCCATCTTTTAATGAAATTGCCAGAAAGCAAACAAACGGGCCTTTTAGAAGGGGGGGGGGGTTGCAAATCAAATGCCTCCTACTTTTTGTTCTAAATGTGCAACATGACACAACTTGGAAGGGGATATCAGAACATTGATTCTTGGCTCCCATCGCCTCCATTGCTGGCTGTTGCAAAAAGAAGTGTGTTTTTCAGCAGGCAGAAATTGACAGGAATACATAAGCTGTGCTGGCAAGAGCCTTCATGTTTGGCATTTACCAGTTGGTGCACTGAGCAGATGGCGTGCCAAAAATAAATTAAGACAAAATAAAATATACCAAGCTATTCTTCAGAAATACACATGGCAATAATAATAATAATAAATGAATAAATAATGAAAAAGATATACAACGTTTTAGGTTTATATCCAGGAATAAAAGCCATATAGAAAAAAATTCCAAAAATAATTATACTTTTTTTTAAAAAACGAATTAAAAAACGTATAATTATTTTTGGAATTTTTTTCTACATGGCTTTTATTCCTGGATATAAACCTAAAACTTTGTACATTATTGCCGGCCATGACAGTTTCAGATTTTAAAAAAATAAATAAAAAAAAGAGTTAGGCATATACTAAAGGTAACAGGAAGCTACTGCCAGGTCATGGCTTTGCCCCAACATGATTCATAGAGATGAGTCTAGGCTATGTGCACATATCCTTTTTGAGAAATGTTACAGTCCCAGCAATCAGCTGTTTGCTAGGGAATGAGAAAGAGAATGGGGACCTACATCCTGCTCTCAGCTCTCCCTTGAGAAGAGCCAAATTGTTGGGATTGCAGTTTTAAAAGAAAGCTTTGCAAATGTTGGATCAAGAAGGGGAACAGCATATGAAGGACCCATGTACTTATATACTGTATTGGTCTGAGTATAAGACTCACTTTTTTCTCCTAATTTAAGTTTTTAAACTAGGGGTGCGTCTTATAATCAGGCTGTTGCAATTTAATGCCAGTGATTTAATTAAATTTTTTTAATAGTACCAAACTTTAAGGGTGCATCTTATAATCAGGTGCGTCTTATACTCAGGACAATGTGGTATATGCAGAACATACCGAATCTGCCTACTCTTGAATCAGACCATTGATCATCCATCTAGCTCTTTATTGTCTCATTTGATTGGCGATGATTGTCCAGGGTTTTAGCCAGGAATTCTTTCCCAATCCTACCTGGAGATGCCAGGGATTCTGCATTTGACATGCTCCCCCAGTGCATCTGAACACTTATTAAAATTCCAAAACTGGTTACTAGCTCCATGGAAACGTCCTCAGCTAAAGCTATGAACCAAGCGGACTAGTTTGGAATTAACTGTCAGTGAAATCAAAACTTAGGAGCAGAGTTCCAAACAGATTTACAGGGGAGAAATTAATAGAGCTACCGGTATATTCTGATATTAAAAAAAAGAATTTCATAGCCTCACAATTCTTTTTTAAGATTACAATTCTTTTCAAGGTTTGGTGAACTAGCTAGAACTGATTCTGTGAAGAGTACATAGCCCCCCTTTTGTTTTAAATATCCCTTTTAAGTAGTTAGCACCATAAGGACAGATTTTTCCTATCTACAGGTCTCTGGAAACAATTTCTTGGCTATTTTCCAAATGTCATTTAGCCTTTCAAAATAGCTTATTTAGCATATTGTCCTGCATCATTTGCAGAGCTGCCAACCTCACCGTATTCAATTTCCAAGTAAAACATTTCTTTTTCCCCCTTGTTTTAAAATAGACTTTTCTTCATCTGCCATTAACATACATCAGAGAGTGCTTCACTGAAGACGTGTACAAGACAAGGTGTAAAGAGGATTTGCCTATATTTAACTACATCCTGGTCTCATCCAGACAGGAGTCTTGTGGACTTTGATGCTAATGATGCTGTTATACTCAAAACCATGCTAGGCTTGTGCGAGTGAGAAGTGATGTTGTGTCAGTATTTCTGAAATCAAATTTCACAGAGACATAGGAAGATGACTATTCTTATAGAAGAACACATGAAACGACATGATACTGAGTCACAGTGCAATCCTGTGTAACTCTTGCAACGGTGTAACAGTAGACCCACCGGTGTAAGTGCACTTATGCCAGTGCAACTTGCCGTACACCAATGGGCGCAAAACGGAAACCAGTGTAACCCCTTTCAGATGCGGTGCACGCGTAGTTCGGATGCGGGACGGACACCAGCAGAACTCTGCCGGGGCAGGAGGCATTCCGGGGGGTGTCTGAACACCCCCAGAATGCCTCCTGCACCAGCGGAGTTGTGCTGACATCTGTCCTGTGTCTGAACTGTGTCTGAGAGGGGTTAGGCTGGTGTACATCCTGCGTTCATCGACGTACAGCAAGTTACACTGGCATAAGTTCACTTACACCAGTGGATCGACTGTTACACTGGTGCAAGAGTTACACAGGATTGCGCTGTCAGACTACTAGTTCATCTAGTTCAGCATCGTCCACACTGACTGGAAGAAGCTACCAAGGGTTTCAGGCAGGAGACTTTTTTGAAGCCCTACTTACGGAGCAATCCTATGCCCAAGCGGCATCAGCGTCCAGGACACATCCATCTGTGGACCTGGATGTTGCACTTGTGTCCTACAATGCTCAGCATTGTGTCTCGGGCAGCCCAGCCTAAGGCCTCAGTGGCACAATTCAGTCACAAAAGCAGCCTAAGTGCCTTAGGCTGAAGTTAGGACTGAATTGTGCCGTTGAGGCCGAATTTGTGCTGCAATTGTGACAGACATAGGACGGGTTAAGGAAAGTTGACCAATTCCGTCCTAAGTTCGGCCTAAGAGCTATTCCGTCCTAAGTTTGGCGTAAAAGTGGGCGTGTCGGGGGCGTGTTGGGGGCGGTTACGAATTTGGGTCCAGGTCCAGATACTGGAGAGCTCCGACACGCCCCCTCAAACACAGCTACGGAACAAAATTTAAGTCGACAAAAAAGGTGGACTCAAATTTGAGGAGACCCATAGGAGCCATTTTACCTTACACACTCCAGCCCTCTCCTGAAAAGTTCTAACACCCTACTCCTGAGTTATGCCTGAGTTAGGACGGAATAGCTGTGGCATAACTCTGGACATGGACACAGATAGTTACCCTATCCGAAGCCAGCAGCACCCAGCCTCTTTCCCACAAAAGCCCAACCCCAGGCCTCCATTCTCTCTCTTTCTCTGAGCACGTGGCGTGGGGTCCTGTCCCCCAGCAGCCACAAAGTGGGACTTTGTTGGTGGAGGGCAAAATTCACAAACACCCCACTTCTCTCTTCTCCTCTCCTCTCTGCCCCCCTCTAGGGCAGAGAGGGCTGTTCAGGCTGTGGCCAAACTGTTTACAGCTGTGCCTGGGCAGCTGCCTCCTTGCAAGCATTTGCTAACCCATGTCTTTCTTCCAGCCTCTCTCCCCCCCCCCCGCAGGCAACAACACCAGCAGGTAAGAGCAGGGTCTGGAATGGCATGTGTTATGACTTCTGCCTGTTCATGCCAATATATGTTTGACTTTAGCCTGTTCATGCCTATATGTAGGACTTCTGCCTGTGTAAGCCATACCGTAGGACTTCTGCCTGTGTTTGCCATAATGTTGGACTTCTGCCTTTTCATGCCAATATGTATGACTTCTGCCTGTGTTCACCTTTATGTAGTACTTCTGCCTGTCAGCACACATATACATGATAGCTGCCTCTGTACCAATGTGTCCTCTGATAGCTGCCCGTTGCCATGTGAGCAGACAAATATGTGTTTGTGTGAATGTGACTTGCCTGTTAACAAAGGTGTGTTTACTAACCCGCAGCCTTGCCCCCATAGGGTCTACAACAGGTCAGTTATGACGTGCTAGCCATGTATGTAGTTGTGCTGTGTTTTCTCTCCTTCACTGTTGTCCTTTGCAGGATCATGCCCTTCTGACATCCAGGTAAGCTCCTCACACTGTGACAAGCTAGTTATACCTAGCAGCTGTGTAATCTGATCTCTCCCTGCAGGCTTTTGCAACCTACACACTAGCTTGTCTTCAATGGCGACTGCTACCACACACCAGCTGACATGTAACTCCCCCTTGTTTTTTGTCTCCCCAGGAATGTCCACTACCACCTACCTTCCTGGGAGCACCCCTGGGGCTCCAGGCAGGGTGCCCCACTGTCGTCTGCCTCGATGCAGCCAGAGGTCAGGGTGCCAGCCCTGCAACCCTCCTCAGCTGCTGCTGCTGCTGCTGCTGCTCCACCTCCCTGGCTGTCCTACTTGCTGTCCCTCCCCTTTCTATGGAGCAGGCTGTGGTTCCACAGGGGGAGAGCCTGCGTCTCCAGGTCCATGGAGCATGTGTGCTGCTGCTGCTGCTTTCAGATTGGCTGCTGTGACTACCCCTGGCAGCCTTGCCTGGCCATCTCTGCTAACGTTCCAGAACAATAAAGATGCCCCTCGGGCAGAGCCTCCTTGAAACATATGTGTTCAGTGTTACACAAGCATTGCCCTCCACCCACAGACAATCCCCAGCACTGAAGCCCCTGCATGAATCCCTTCCAGGGACTGCCACTTCCTTCCCAGGGAGAAC
The DNA here is from genome assembly GCA_026170595.1 of Plestiodon gilberti rubricaudatus. Classification (NCBI taxonomy): domain Eukaryota; kingdom Metazoa; phylum Chordata; class Lepidosauria; order Squamata; family Scincidae; genus Plestiodon; species Plestiodon gilberti. The sequence continues at coordinate 248,639,073 of JANXHW010000001.1, read as the reverse complement.
ACAGCAGGGAGGCTGCCAGATCCCCATGGGACAGAGGGGAGGGGGAGTTGGGGGGGCCTCTCAGGCAGGCAAACAGTGACAGGCGCCACGGAGCCCATAGCGGGGCCACTTGTGGCCGATGCATCTGTGTAGTGGCCGCTCAGCAACCGGGAATCTTGCCAGCCGGTGCGTCCGCCCGTAATGCAGCCGCTTCTGTCGAAGGTCTGCCTGTAATGCAGCTGCTTCTGTCGAAGGTCTGCCCGTAATGCAGCCGCTTCCGTCGAAGGTCCGCCCGTAATGCAGCCGCTTCTGTGGAAGGTCCGCCCGTAATGCAGCCGCTTCCGCCCACAGTCCATCTGCATAAGAGGCGCCTGTTTCTGCATTGCCTTCATCTGCGGAGCAACCCCTGTGTCCCTATTGGTCTCTGCAGACCCCTCTCTCGGAATCTCTCTCCCACCAGCCTTGTCGTCTGTCTGTCTGTCTGTCTCTGACCCACCCGTGCCCCTCCCCAGCACCCACTGTCTGCCTGCCTGTGTGTCTGCCTCCCCTCCCACTCCCTGATGATGGCTGCTGGCCATCCCCCACCCCGCCAGAGCGCCTGCCGAGAGGCGCTGTCGTCGCCCCATCTGGGGGCGTGATGAGCTGGGTGAGCCCTTCACGCTCGCAGCAGACAAGCCCAAGGCATCTCTCGGTCTTGGCCGGGGCACAGACCAGAAGGCACGCCGGGATGCCTTCTTTGTGGGCATTGCCCCGGCCCTGGAGGTCCAGGGCTTCAGGCAGCGCATGGGCAAGTCATGTCAGAGGCAGTTCCAGACATCATGAGCCCCCCCTTGTGTGTGACGTTCCCACCCCCCTCCTTCCCTTCCCTCCCCCGCTCCCCCCCATGACTCCCACGTGCAGCCTCAACGTGGCATGGGGGTGGCATCGCCTTCTGCAGGAGGGGGGACGGCCACTCTCCCCTGCAGCAGGTGGCTGATGCACAGGGTGCCCTGTGGCAGCTGGCTCAGGCACCTCGCTCACCTGTCACCTGCCCTGCGTCCACCACATGACTGGCGCAACCCCCCTGCCTGCGGTCAGCCCCTTTGCGACCGGGCTGCGACAGACCCTGCAGCAGCTGCCATGGATGGACGCTGACACCTGCAGACACACAGGCCTGCACATGCCCGAACCAGACACCGAGCCTGGAGAGCCTGCCTGCCTGGGAGGTAAGTGTTGCCTGGATCCTGGGGTGGTGCTGGGCTACAGAAACTGCAGCCTGCCTAACTCAGGCATACCTCTGACCTAACTCAGACATAACTTCTGCCTAACTTAGGCTGCATTTAGGCCACACTTATGCCTGACTTGGAGAGGAGTTGGGTTGGAATGGGCTTTGGGTTATCTGGCTGGTATTGAACCTGAAACTTTCTGCAAAGCATGCACTCTACCGTACAAGATCCAGCCCCTTCCTATTCTTGAGCATGTGCAAACAAAAAGCCAAGGTAGTTACGTGTGCAGAAGCAGAAACGTTTTTAGTCCACATTGCTTAACATTTTTGTGTCTACTGTATGAGAAGCGTTTTTTTTTTTTTTAAAGAGATTATATTGACTATGGTCTTTTCTATCTTTTATTTTATCATTCTATGATGTGCCATGCACATATGTAACGTTTCCCTAATTTTCATCCTTCCATAACTCGAAAACTATATAAGGCACAGGAAATTTTTATTCACACCAGTGACTTGGACATGTGAGATAATCCAGTACAGCAATTATAATCAAAATCTGAGATGTAGTGGTTATTTATTTATTTTTAAATGTAGTGATCTGTCGTGGATCAACCCCATTGAAGAAGATAACAGTAGTTACCCAGACCTTGTTGCGGTTTCAAAGGGGCCCCCATAACAGTTCAAACTTCACTGCTCCCAAAATGTAGGTCCTCCACTGGCAGTGATGATATGTCTTAGTGTGGTCACGTTTTCAAGAGTATTTTAAACAGAAGAATTTCTGTTGCTTTCTAGTTATGAATTACTGCATCCCAAATCACGTAGGAACTCCATTCCATACCCTAGAGATCCTGGAGGGTGCTCTCAATGCTCTGAAATTACTATTTGTACAGCTACACTCATGAAAATGAGCGAACTCAGGAAGATAGTGGAGGACAGGAAGGCCTGGCGGGATATGGTTCATGGGATCACTAAGGGTTGGACACGACTTAATGACTGAACAACAACAGCTACACTAGCACATTGTGACTTTGAATTGAATGAATTTGTGCATTATTCGGCGCATGCTGAAGCAGTTGTGCGATCATTTCATCACGTGCACTACTTGCAACCCGCTGCACCATTACTGCATCACCACTAAACCTACCTTGGGTAATTTTACTGTGGTAAAGTCTCTAAGGGAAGGAGAAAGTAAGGAGGCTGCAGAAGCAGCCCCTGTCCTGTTAGAGCTAGTCCAAATTCTTTACCTGATGCAACAGCCCAATCCGAACTAACTTCCCAGTGCTCATGCATCTGTGCCAATGAGGAGTGTGCAGCATCTTGAGGTTGGGGCAATCACAGGGGCCTCCTCAATGTAACTTCCCTTACCTTGGGGCTGCATTGCGGCTGCATCGACACTGGAAGTTTGGTTAGGATTGGACTGCAAATCAGTCAGGGCTAGCAAATTGTTTGGAGCCGAGATCAGATTCTTTGGAATCATCTGGGTTATGGCGCTCTTCCAATTGGGACACTGTACCTGACATGACTTTGTGATATACAGTTTTCTCCTGAAGCCTGGGGAAGAAAGGGTAAATTGACAACCCCTAAAACACATACAAGGCCAGCGGGTGGCGCAGTGGGTTAAACCGCTGAACCATAAGTTGTCGATCGAAAGGTCGGCAGTTTGATTCCCGCGACGGGGTGAGCTCTCGTTGCTTGGCCAGCTCCTGCCAACCTAGCAGTTCCAAAGCATGTTAATGCGAGTAGATAAATAGGTACCGCTTGCGGGAAGGTAAACAGCGCTCCGTGTTCCAGCTGCATGCTACGCGCTGCGGCAAGGAGAGTCATGCCGGCCACATGACCACAGAGGCGTCTTCGGACAACGCTGTCTCTTCAGCTTTGAAATGGAGATGAGCACCACACCCTAGAGTTGGACACGACTGGACTTAATTGTCAGGGGATACCTTTACCTTTTTAAAACACATACTAGTCAAAATATATACACTAGTCAAGAGGTTGCATATACTGTACAGTGAACCCTTGAATTAATGGACCTTGATTTAACGGGCATTTTCTGTTTCATTAAAAACTAGTTACTGTATATGTACCGTATTTTGCACATGCGCGTCTCCATTGACTTCAATGCATTCCCATGTAATGGACTTTCGGCACGAATGAAATCCCTTCCTCTCATTAGTCCATTAAATCAAGGTTCACTGTATGTGCATATTGAATGAAATATCTGCTTCCGATATGTTACATACTCTTTCATGTGCTATTTTACATACTATTTCCTGATGGTATAACAGCCTGTTTGGATACAATACAATCCTTCTACTGAGAATTCCAAGACGAATGAAACTTAGAAATAGAATGCATCACACCAAGATGACATTTAAAATGCAATGATATTTCTGATATTTTTCAAACTTGCCAAGCCTCTAACTCAGTGAAGGATTCAGAATTGTTTGGAGCATATGTGCGATCACTTCTCAACATAAGGAAAGGCGTTTGTTTTTGCTGTACTTGAAGAGCTCAATCCTATCCTTCACCATCTTCGGTCATGTAGCCCTACTGCCGGACCGAGCACAGCATGCGATGGGGGGGGGGGGAAATTGAGCAGCCAGCAAATGGTGAGTTTTTTTTTTTACTTACCTCCTGGTAAGCTGCCTGGTTGCCTATGGGTCTTCATCTGGGTTGTGCAACTCCCCCCCCCTCCCAAAAATAGCTCCAGAATACATTACAATACATTCTGGGGCAATATTGGGAGAGGAGAGGGGGGAGTTGCATGACCCGGAAGAGGCTTCCGGAGCACAATTTCAGCTTGTTTAACCCATTTGACATGGAACTGTCAAATTTAGGATGAATTTCCCAGACCCATTTCCCAGATTTGAGCTGAAACACCTGCTTCTTATGGGCTCTAAGTGACTCTTGGTACACAATATAAGTAAAATGTACTCTAGATTTTTTAAAAATCCAATATTAATACGATAATAATATTAAGACAAAAATAATATTAATATAATAATATTAAGACGAAAAGGGAACTTCAGCTTTCTCCCACAAAACGTTTTGAAAAGCTTAGGTATTCATAGGACTGCAATTGGGCAGGGACAGAACTCACTTTATTCAGCCTATATTTCTCAAAGAGATGGCAATAGCAATATTAACATATTCTGCATGTGTCCACATAAATAGAAAAGACAGATGCAGTGCTTTTGTGCCAATATTGCAAAAATAGTATCCTAGTCAGCAACGCTCTATAATAAATAGGTTAATCATTATTAATGCCTTTGGTTTCCATCATAAAAACATTCATCACGATGAATTAATTTGCAATTAAGGTAGATGCATTATTCATGATGTGTAAACGAGCATTTCAAGGCACCACCATGTTGTGCCTTTCACAATACTTCCTGCAATATTACACAGTGGTTGCCCATTCAATGCAGTTGCCAACATACCTACAACAAGTTCATTTCTGTGTTTTAATTCAGTGCATTTCTACCATCTGTCTCTCTCTTAACGGAGGTGAGGAAACGTAAGTCCAGTCTGTCTTCTTCCACATTATTTGCCAGTCCCAAATGGTAAATTGCAACACACCAATTATTGAGCTTCTGTATTTGTAGATCAGGTATGTTGCAGTTAATAATTAAATGTAATTAACAAAGCACTAAACAAACCTGTCATTTTATAAGATTCTTATAGCACAATCCTATCCAATTTATGCCACCGGCGGGGCTCTGCTCAATCCTATTCAATTTATGCCACTGGCATAACCAGCAGTGCAGCGAGAACGGGAGGCCCCAGAACGGAAAGGGGATTCAAATCCCCTTTGACTTCCCCTTTTGGAGGGGATTTGAATCCCCTTTCCGTTCTGGGGCCTCCCATTTTCGCTGCACTGCTGGTTACACTGGTGGCATAAATTGGATAGGATTGAGCGGAGCTCAGCCGGTGGCATAAATTGGATAGGATTGCACCCTTAACCTGTTTGGATAGGTGGAAGAATTTCCAGTTTGGATAGGTAGATGTGAACTTCTATCTCATTACAGGAACTAATTATTAGAATATATTTACTGTATCATCATTATTACAAAAAAAGAGCCTTATAGCATCTTAAAGCTATAAACTAATAATTACAAACAATTATTATATAATTATTCATTTGTACAAACAATTATTATATAATTATTCATTTGTGTCATGCCATCAATATACACAACGTTTACAGTATATAGAACAAAAAGCAGGCTCCTGCAATGTTGCTTTTGATGTTGGGTGCAGGATGCACAGTACAACAGTAGAATCCCAATCCTGTCATGTCCCTTCAGCAAAAACCCTCCACTGAACTGCTATCAAGAGATAGACTGTCTCAACCCGGCCTCCTCCTCTGGAGCTGTGGCTGCTGCATCATTCAGAAATATGGTGAACAAAGCTGGGGAGAGACCCACCCCTCCAGACGCATCCAGCCAGATCTCCATCATACATGCCATGTCAGCACACTTCTCTAGGACCAAGTCCTGGATCTGGCTGGTCTTATTATTTGCTGACCTGATATTAAGCAGAACCAACTTCAGGCTAGAGCAGTCACTGCCAGAGACAACAGTGGTTCGAGGGGGGGGGGCAGAAAAGAATACTTTGTCTATGATTAACCCTCTTTTTCAGTGGTGTTGCTAGCATGTCCTGGGGGGCGGGCCGATGACACATTTCGTGTCAACGCCCTGCCCCCTGCACTCTTGGAAGGTTTAATATGAAGCCTCTAGGAGTCCGGGCGGGTGGGTAGGACCGTCCAAAGTGCCAAAAATTGTGCAAAACCCGTCCACAGCTGCAGACACAGCCACTCTGCCTGTACAAAAGCAGTCACAGAGCAGAAAGCTGCAATTGCTGCTCCTCCTCGCAAGGAGATCGCGGCTGTCATCCGGGACACTGAACGCACACACCCCTGGCCCCAGCCTGGCTACGCTACTGCTCCTTCTCCTGTAATGGACAGTCCAACTCCCACCACCATACAGTATCTCCCGTGACCTGCCACCCCTCCCCAGAGGCATCGCTCCGGTAGGGGCAGGGCTGTAAATTTCGCTCCGTCCTAGTCCTGTTTACCAAGCGAGCAGGAGGCAGCCCCGCCCCCTCACTGTCAGAGCCATTCCTGTGCGGAGAATGCAACAGGCAAGAGACCCTGCCTGCTGCTTTCTCCGCACGGGAATGGCTCCGACAGTGAGGGGGCGGGGCCGCCTCCTGCTTGCTTGGTAAACGGGACTAGTACAGAGCGAAACATACGGCCCCGTCCCTACCGGAGCGACGCCTCTGCCCCTCCCCATGCTGGCAATACATCCCCCTACTGGCAACAATCACAGCAGAACACATTCCAGGTAAAGAAGAGAATAGCAGAACAACAAAAAGGCAGCCAAGCAACACCAACAGCTAAGATCCATCCAACACCCGAAAAATAACCAGAACCAGGAGAAAGGAAATGGAACTGATCTGTGCCAGGCCCATGTCTCACTAACATTCCTCCCCCTATTATTTATTTCTGTATTTACATACCGCCTTTCTTATCCTCAGATTGCTCTTCAGATATTATTCATAGGCAGGCTTACCTAGATCCAATAAGGATCTTTACAATATTGTTCTGTATTGTGAGGGTAAAAATTCCTACAATTCCAGATGGTTTCCTCTATGGTGTAGTCATCTGCACTAGCTGCTGAACACAAGCCTTGAGCTCTCCGCAGGGCCCCACAGATCATGCTGAACAGGGAAACTTTTTTTTCCAGTTGTTATCGCTCTGTCACTAACATTCTCAGCATTCTAGTCTGTTCTCACCAACACCTCCCTCATTGGGGGCTAGAAGTGGACAATTGCCATCATAACTCCCTAAAGGGCCAGCCAGGGAAATACCTCCATCCCCAGAAGTTAGAAATCCATGGGGGTGGGGCTTCTTCACCAGGCCAGGGCAGGGGGTGGGGCTTCTTCACCAGTCTCCACTGCCACTGCTCATTCTGTGCTCCTCTTTTTACCCTCACAACAAGCAGAGGGCATTATATTCAAGGAACAACATTACCGACGATGGAGTGAAGCAGAAACCTGTCTTCAAGTCCCACAGTTTTGTCTCTCTGTGACATCAACAGTGTACGGCAAAGGGTGCTATGCACTTTCAGGCCATCATTCAACATTTCAAATTTGAAAAAAAGAGCTCATTTGGATCTACTCTATGTGAAAGAAGGCAGTATAAACATAACACGGAAGATCACGCAAAATTGACCTACTTGCAGTTTCAATGACACACTTGGAATGTTCAGTTTGTTCCTTTCTGTTATTTTATAATGGCGCACCTACTGTGCAAATTAAGTTATAGCAATAAGGCGTAGTATGCACACCCATGTTTTAAATTCCAAGTGCACATATTTGCCTGATCCACTGACTCATTTTAAGTGGGACAGTATATCGAGCCAAGGCAGATCTCCCCCCCCCCCGAGAGATGTGCCACAACAAAAAGTGACCCTGATGTTTTAATTCCCTGCAGTGTTAGTTTTTTATGTCCATTGGGAGATAGCTTTGAAGCTCTAGATGATTTAAAACAAACAATCGCAGTACAGTTTGACAGAGAGCACAGACTTGGCTTTAAAATGCACACCACCTTGAATGCAAACTGCAGCTTCCGATGTACTTTTCCATTCTCCCCACCCTTCCATCCCTCCCCCCCCCATTTTCTGTACTGTTAAAGAGAGGTCTGCCATTCCCACCTGGCAATTTCTTGACATAAGTGAAAAGAAATTTAATTACTCCAAGAAAAGATGATTGATTAGAGTTGCCTGTGCTTAATTGTAGCTAGCTTCATTCATTTAGAATCTGACACAAGTGATTATTTTTTAATTACAAAACCTTTAACTGTTTTCCAAGGAAACCAGGCAGAATGGTCTGTGACCAGTGTTTGTTTGTTATGTCGATGTGGAGTTGACTCTAGGTATTTTTACTGCCATAGGCAAATACAAATTTTGATTGCTCATCTTAAACGTGTATTTTGTCCAATGCTGAGCTGTGCAACAGTTGCTAATTAGGTGAACTTGTCTGCCACTCAGGATACTATTATCATATGAAAAGTGAGTGATGAAGTGAATGGAAGGTTTTAACATGAAAAGCTTTAATCATCACTGAATTCTATCTCAGCTCTATCCATGCATGCACCAGTTAACCTTATGTCCGTGCACTGAAGCTAAGGACCAAACTACATATTAGGTTAAGTCCATAAGAAGAGTCTCACTGATGCAGGCCAGAGGCCCATCTAGCCCAGCATCCTCTTTCCCACAGTGGCCTACCAATGCCTCTGGAAACCCCACAAGCAAGAGGTGAAGAAAGGTTGCCAGGGGGCACTGGGGCTGAAAAACTAGAGGGTTTGCAGTAGCGGGAAGGAGGCAAGAACAGAAACTGGGGGAAGAGAAGATAAAGAAGCAAGGAAATACTAAGGTTCCAGCTGCAGCAAAAGACCGTGGTGGAATTGCAGTTCTCTGAACCAGGACTACAGGCAAAGAGTAAGCCCCTTGGTGGGTTGTGAAATCACTTCAGTTTCTCTCTCCTACCATCAGTCCTGCTGCCTTCTCCGCACGGAATGGCTCTGACGGCGAGGGGGTGGGGCTGCCTCCTGCCGGCTTGTCAATGGGACTAGGACGGGGCACAACTTACAGTACAGCCCCCACCGGAGCGACACCTCTGGGTTGCCATGCTTGATTTTTACACTGAAATAACAGCTGCACAGGGTGAAATCAGATTCCCCCTCCCCCAAGTGCTATTTCCTCTGGGAAGGACACTCCTGTTAATGTCAATGGGAGCTGCCTTCCCCAAGGGAAGTAGAAGGAAATATAGGAGCTTTCATGAGGTAAAATGTTAAAGGAATTCTGAAAGAAGAAGAAAAAGTGTTAAGGCAACATTTGTGTGAGGAAAGAGGCAGACTGAACATCCCTGAGCATTTCTAAAGTATTGAGGAAATGATATTTCAGTGTTTTTCGTGACCTTCATAAGTCTCTTTGGCACCCGCTGGATTCCACATATACATTTCCCAGAATTCCACAGATAGATTGGTTCACGAAGGTTATGCAGAAATTTATTATGTGTTGTGGATTGATTGGTACCATAAAGAATAGGTCAAGGTGTTTGTTCCTTGTCACAAACATATCTATACAATGTTTAATTTTGGCAATTTTAGATACTCCTATGGTCTATTAGTTAATTGACATGGCCTTTAACTTAAGATGCCATAAAAACAAAAAGAATTCCTACCCATCAGTCTTCAAAATATATGCCACTGGTGTTTTTTATTTAATTTGGAAAATAAAAAGTGGATCTTTCAAAGGAGTGCCTATTAATCATACCAATGCTGTATAGTAAATGTGAAAATCACCGATTATTTCTCTGAAGAAGAAAAGGCTAATTTGCTGAAGGCAGTGGAGAAAATCATTACAGAAATGGAAGAATTACTGGAGTCACTTGAAAACACCATTTAAAACTCTGAGCAATTCTACAGACACTTTATAGATTTTTACTTTATCCAGTGGTTGGGGAACTAAGATCGGAAAGGTCACTGCGATAATGCAAACTATGACTGGGTCTGAAAAAAATACCGGTTAATAGGAACCATTTTTCTATATTACTCCCATATCAGCCTTCGGGGGTTTCTTTTTAGTCTTTTTAACAATACTTTACGAAGCAACATAAAATAGAATTGGTGATACTATTGCACTTCAGTTTTACATTCATTTACTTGCAAGGAAGTTCACATGTAGCTGGTCGTTTAGTAACAAAAGAAAAAAAATCAACAATTGATTCAAAGTCAGTCTGAAAGGAGCATTATTTCAGCTCCTCCTGACTGTTGGACATCTCTCCCACATCATTACTGAGCAGCTCCAGGGTGGCCCAAAGTACTTAATGTATCTGCTCCGCAGTCTGGGAATACCTGTGGATTTGGCCTTGCTCCTAAATGCTCAGATGGCAGCTTTAGCCAGGAGTTATTTTGCCCAGTTTTGGCTGCCGTGACAACTCATATCGACAAAGGCAGATCTGGTCACAGTAATCCATACAGTACATTCACATCACATCTGGATACTGTAATGCTCTCTAACAGCCCAATCCTATGCAGGATCGGGCTGCTTCGTGGAGCCTATTTCGACAGCGGAAGTTACTACCACTTCATCGGCAGCCATTTTCCAACTCCATTGGCAGCCATTTTCCGAGTGTTGCTGAAAGAAGCAGCACTACAGCCTCACCGCTGGATGCTGCCATGCCTGCCAAAGCAAGCAAGGCAGCAGTGGGGGCGGGGAATGGGCAAGGAGGAGGGACTGGAGGCAAAACTGGGCAGGGGTGGAGGAACGGGGGTGGGAAGGGGGTGGATGTGGTAGCAATGGTGAATACCGGATCCTATCTTGTCCTTTTTGAAGCTCCCTGCCTTGGTCCCCTTTGAAGGGCAGGCCGAGGCGAATACAACACCACCAAAATTGTCTCAATGAATGAAGGCCACAACAAACTCTGGACAAGGAAGCCCCCCCCCCAATTGACAAGGAGACAGGGGTGCGCGGTCAGGGAAGGCAGGCGAGGCAGAGCCTCACCAAACCCAACAAGTAAAAAAAAACACCTTCCCTTTCCATGCTGCTCCTTTCCTCTCCAGCACAGCCCAGAGGCGTCGCTCCGGTAGGGGCGGGGCCGTACGTTTCGCTCCATCCTAGTCCCTTTACCGAGCAAGCAGGAGGCGGCCCCGCCCCCTCACTGTCGGAGCCATTCCCGTGCGGAGAAAGCAGCAGGCAAGAGACCCTGCCTGCTGCTTTCTCTGCACGGGAATGGCTCCGACAGTGAGGGGGCGGGGCCTCCTCCTGCTCGCTTGGTAAAGGGACTAGGACGGTGCAAAACTTACAGCCCCGCCCCTACCGGAGCGACACCTTTGGCAGAGCCAATGAGTTAAGCAGTACACCAATATGTTCACACACCAATATGTTCATCAAAAAGGGAGGAGGAGGACAGAGAAAGAAGTGATATAGCTTCGGAGCATTAGGTCTAACTATTCTACCTGAGATACAAATAGCAAGGATTGACCTTGCCTAGTACTCAAATGATATTGCAAGCACACCATAGCATGAGATATTCAATTTCAGATTATGTGTTGATTTGTGATTGTTCCTACTCACCAGTTCCAAAGCACCCCACTACTAGTGGATGTTCTTTGCCAAATTCTCCACTCATATCAACACATTATGTAGAAATCAGTCCCATTGACCTGTGGAGCAATTTGGACAAAGGCACCACTGACATGAAAATCACTCATGCTGCTTAATCCTACTTTACAAACTGATATCCTAAGCAAGGATAAGCAGATCTCATACAGTCAAAACGGTAGGCAGACAGATAACATTTGTATGCCCCAATTTTGAATGTTGCTTTCGTACACTTTGGCTATTGCAGGAGCAATGTAGAAGTCTCTTCATAATCAGGCTTACCAGATCGTCGCCGGGATGGGAGCGGTCTACCCTTAAGGGGGCGGGGCGTGGGGGCCAGAATGCGTCGCGTTCTGCCCCCCATGCCCCGCCCCCTTAAGGGTAGACCGCTCCCGTCCTGGCGACGATCTGGTAAGCCTGTTCATAATGGCTTTTTCTGTAGCAGGTAAGCCAGCCATGCAATATTTCCCACACAATATTGCCCAGTTGACACCTGGTGATTATCAAGTAGAGTAGACACACACAATTGGCCTTGTCAAGTACCTGGTCCAGCCCACTGTTTTGCTGAGCACATTTGCTCAAAAGTAATAACATAGGGCTTCTTCCAAAGTATGAAGCGTAAGTACTTGTCTGCTCTGTATGCACTTTATTAGCTTCTGCTGGAGGAATGTTTGTGGTATGGATTGTGTTGGCCCCATCTGCTGCCTTACATTGTTCTGCTAGCCTTCGCTCCTGGACAGCAGGACACGATCCCGGCCCCACCTAGTTAGTCAGACACAGGAGTATTTATTTATATTTATTGTTGTCTCTGAAATGTTGAAGAGTATACTTTTGTTTCCTAAAAAATCAGTAAAAAATAAAAGCCTAATTACAGTATTCTCCATTTCTGTACTGTGTATCTTCAATCCATTGTCTACATGGTGTTTCCTGTCTCAGCACATGTTCTTAGTGGAAATTTCACAAAATATGAAGGTGATAAATCAATGCTCAGAGCTACAGTTTGTGAGTACAAATATCTTAGATTATAGTGTTCATAGTGAGCTAAAAATGCACTGTTACCTTCCTTGTTTTTTTCCTGTTGTTTTCTTTAAAAAGGGCTGCTATACAGCCTGAGTTACAGTGTTTTTTTTAATCACACCACAGTCCTGATTCCCAGATCTCCACTGCAATAAACAGGCTGTTACTGAAAGAAATATTCAAACTGCATTTCCAGCCCATAGGGTTTGCATATTTGAAAGTTTCTGAACAAATAAACAATTGTGTGGATTTCAAACAGTTTTCTTCCCAAAGTCTTATGAGATCAGTTTGCAAGTTTGGATCTACCAAACACAGGTAGGTTGATCGCAGTAATGTAGCGGGGGGGCGGGCAGGAGGTGCAGTAAGTGGTGCACGGCATTACACGGAGGTGCAAAGTGGACCGTCCTACTTGTCAAAAGCAGCGGAAAGCAATGCTGCCTTTGGACTGGTTCCGATGGCCAGTGGGAGGGACCACTTTGCACCTCTGTGTAACGCCATGCAGCACTTTCCGCACCACACCCCCTCTGGCTACACTTCTGGTTGTTCGTGGACTCTGGACTTCAGATTTTACCATCTCAAAAGCCCCTTTATGCACTAAGCTATCCCAGGACAAGACAAGACGAGAGCATCGAGAGAGTTGTGAGGTTCAACAAATGTAACTAGTGATACAGACGTGTCTTTTGATAGTTTGTTCAGATATAACTGGACCTATGTATTATTTGAAGAGAAGTGCCAATCTCCTAAAAAAAATGTATTAAAAACAGTGTGCCCCTCCCCCCCCCGGTTGGAGAACCAGAAAAACATACAAGATGTAAATGTATCAGTCCCTACTCCTTAAAAACATAAATCATATGCAGCCCGTGCAGCTCTTAAAATCTTGTTCTTTTAAATACATCTCAGTACATTAAATTGTTCTTTGCCAAGGGTCATTAGGGAGTTTCATATCTAAATAAGAATCTAACATTACAGCAACAACAAGGGGGGGGGTCATTATTTTGGTCTGCTAATTTTTAGACTGTATATTTGAAGCGAACTAATTAAAGGTACAGCCACATCTGAATGACTGGAAAGGCAAAGTCTTTCTCTTCTCCCCCTCCTTGACCACCTTTCATTCCTGCATTCTTGATGATCCATGAAGAAGGTTTATAATGAGATGTCAATTGGCATTGATTACCTCTAAAAGGCAATGAAATGCACAAACTGTATTGCAAGGTTTTCATTGTTAAACAATACATGCATGGAGGCTATTGGGGAAAGGGCAAGTTAATACAGTCAGTTTGAGAGAAAGGAACCAATCTCAAGATCCAATAGAGTAAGATTACTTTTCATTACCAGCAAAGAATATGTGCATGAACCTAATATATGAGTTGGCAAAAATACCTGCTTATTTAGTATGTCTTTGGGGGGTATTTGTGTTGCATTAAGAACTGTTATTCTAACTGGTGTGTTGGAACTTATTACCAGGTCAAGGGAGACCTGTGGTTGAATCTTCCAGAGGGTAGCAGTGTATGTAATACTACACATGAGGCAATTGGGAGAGTAGAGTAATGGAACAAAGAAGTCAGATCTCACAGGTCGATGTTGTTGAATCTCTGGATTAAAAAAAACAACAACAGGGAACCAGATTGCCTTTGGAGAAAGCTCATTTGTAGAGAAGGTAGGAGACGACAACAATAGAATGCTTCACTCAGCAGAGATGGTTGTTCTGTCATACCCTCCAAGTGTTCTCTCCAGTTGTACATGGAACATTTCCTCCAGAGTTCTCTGCAGGGTCGTAGTGGCTCGGGAGAAACCCCGTTAGCAAATGGGGAGAACAGGAGTCACTTTGTTGTCAACTCCTTCTGACAACATCTCTCTCCCCATTCATGAACAGGCTTCATTCAGTGAGAAGGTAAAAATGGAGCAACTCTCTCATTTGGACATGGCTTCTACAGCACGCCGAGCTGATAAGTTGCAGAGCCCCTGTAGGGGAGTGGAACTGCAGCTGCAGCACTTGATTGGCAGTCAAGGTTGCCCTGTAAGCTGAAGAACACCACAGAGAGAGAGAGAGAGAGAGAGAGAGAGAGAGAGAGAGAGAGAGAGAGAGAGAGAGAGAGAGAGAGATGGACTGTGAAAGCAACATCTAGAACGAAGGATTCTACGAAAGATTAGAACATTATTGTATTGTAAAAACCCCTTGGGGTTTAGAAAGCCTGCCCATGTATACCGCCTGGAATTAAAGTCGGAGGAGAAATCCAATGACCAAGAAAGGTGGTATATAAATACTGTATATTATATTATTATATTGCATGAGGGTGAATACTGGCTTTGGCAGTGGACATTCTGATTGCACTAGGACTCGATGAGTTGACCAACCCTTGGGCTTGGTTTGGAACAACAACATAGTAAAAGTTTGCAGACTTTTAATGGTAGGTGCAAATAACTGAGCACAGCACAACCATTCACTTCAAAAGAGTGGAGTTGCTAGGAAGAGGATGACTGGAATTGTTCAGAGGAAGATGACTTCTGATAAATGGAAGTACACTTTATGCATAGTTCCGTGTGTGTGTGTGTGTGTGTGTGTGTGTGTGTGTGTGTGTGTGTGTGTGTGTGTGTGTGATCCATAAGCAACATACGACACAATCTTATCTTTGATCAGTGGCCTCGGTGCCATCCTATGGTGCCGCAAATGTGACGTAAAGCACATTTGTGGCACCTGACAAGTAGGCAGCGTTGGCACCAAAGCCTGTGCTGCCTGCCGAGGAGCCCAAAGGACAGTGCTGAGGGAGGGCGTAACAGGACGGAGGGAGGGCAAATTGAGCCTGGGAGGAAGGCAGAATCGGCATTGCTGGCAAACACTGAATCCTGTGCTCCCTCCCAGACCTTTCCTCTTTACAAAGGGCTTTTCAGGTCAGCACCAGCAAAATAGCTGGCGCAGACCCGAGTATCCCCATAGTGGAGGCTGGGGCTTTCCTCAGGGTAAGGGGGTGAACGTACCCTTATCCCCGAGGAGACCCTCATCCTGCTCCTCTCCAGCACAGGATACAGCACCGGTGCAGGATAGGATTGGGCTGCCCAAGGGTATGTCTAGCTTTTGGTTAATTCATTTTCAGTCACTTCCTTAGGATCAAACTGGCAAAAGGGATGAGCCAATGATAACAAGGGATGAATGTGAGCAACACTCATATTTTTACAACAGAGATTCAGATAATAGAGGATGAGTGATGGCAAGGAATATGAAAGAAGGCTGGAGTTCATTTTAAATAAAGCAGAATGGAAAGAAACACAATGAAAGGAAAGGCCAGCTACCTAGAATTCTTTGAACTGCCATGCAAAGAGATGCAACAGACTCAGTAATGTGCTGTAGCCTGCAAGTATACACTAAGATGTGAATAAAACATCTCATAAGGAATAATAAATGATAAATATTAAGAGTCCCACCAAACACATACGGATCTATTCTTAATCAAAGTACACACATCATAAGCAAGAGGTTTTTGCAAGCCGGTTCACCACACTTTCTGAAAGGCATGTGTTCTACTCTGGTCAAATATTAAGAGATATAAAGAGCTTTGAACTCACCAGCCTTCTTCCGTTCATTGGCACCCTGTTTGCTCTTGGGCTCATCTTCAACTTCTAGCACGGTTTAATGACATGTACTGCAAAGATGCAAGAAAAAAGAGCACCGAGTCAGTATTTTGTTTCTGTGTTTATCTGTTTGTATTTCTAGTTTCTACAAGCTATAAAAGATGCTGGAGCTCAGCTACTGATAACCCCTTTGCAACTGGTTATAAATAACAGCACAGTAAATAATGTGTAATATTGTGCCCTGAGCCTGCCAACCTGCACTTTAGAGTGGCACGCATTTAAACCATCCTTGATAATGAGAGGGACTTAGCAGAATTCGAGCATGTTTTTGGAGTACCAGTGGCTTGTTTCTATACTCTTGAAGTAGGAATGGGTTCATTGTTGGTGCAACATCATTGAACTGAACAGCACTTGCCTTGCTACCAGACCCATCTTGCATCTGCACATTACATGAAGCAGGTAACTGATTCGTACATGCATAGTGTCCAATGTGCATAGCAGTGCTGGAAATCAGAGGGAAGGTTGTGCCATGAACCCACCATAATACAATTCTGCCCACCATGAAATGGTGCAATGGGCATTCATACTCACATCGATACTGAGGTTTCAGAGGTTGCTAGAATGGGCCTTCTGATGGGCATGGGCTTTGACCAGGGCCTGACCCAATTTGACCCCTGATGCCACCCCAGTGCATATGTAAGAACCTCACTAGCTTTCAGTCCAATCCTAGCTAACTCCTCTCCCCGCTGATGCAAGCACACCAATGGAGTGCACTTTGTATCCCAAGTGTGTGTGCGTGGGGGGGGGGTCGTTTGAGAGATCTCAGGGTAAGTGAAACTTTTGTTCACATGAACTGGGGGAATCCTCCACTCTTCCTATGGGTTGGGGCAGGATAAAATGGTGATAACGAAATAAAAACACATAACACCGCTTTCTGCCCAAAAAATCTGAAAATATTTAGGTTTTGGGCTGAAAATCTCATTTAAAGCAGCAGATAACTTTTGCTTTAGATAATATCTTCTCCTTTCCACTTTAAAATGAATTGGGTTTGATTATTAATTATAAATGTTAGGGCTGTATTTCACCAGTAAGGATGTAAATGAATGCAAATTAAGTGATGAATAAATAAAATAGCCATCATTGGACTCTCCCCCCCCCCAATGATTTCTTTTAACATTTCATTTTAGCCCTAAAATATGTGAATATGTATCCTAAGAGCTTCTTTGGTGTGTGAAAGAAGCTGCATTTGTAGAAGGGAGGAGGGATGATATTTGCCAAATCTCCCCTTCCCTCTCCATCCACTAGCCCCCCCGCCCATATGTTCCCTCAGAAGCAGATGTTTGAGGGCAAAGGGCGTCAACGGGGGTAGTGACACCTCTGCTTCTACAAACAGAAGAAGCACTTGATTTTTCCTCATGCTGCTTCTGCTTTTGAAACGTATTCGAATAATCCCAGTCTGTTTTCATCTATTTTATGTGTATTCTGAATAAAACCATTCAACTTATTCAATTTCTGCTAGTGAAAAGGAAGTCTGCATTTTTGTTCACCATTATTGCAGCTCTTCTACTTTCCTGCAGAAGCGCTCTTCCTAGTACACGGGCACTTAGTACTAAGCGCTAAAAACGACAGCACATCTGCTATCCGTGGACTTAAGAACCGTCTTTTCTACTAATGCAAGCTGAACACTGAAAGCTAAAAAAAACAAACCCATGCATGGACTAAGCACTTCATTGAAAGGAAACAGACTCATTAATAAATTCATCTACAGGTGGGTTTGATACGCGAATTAATTCACTCAGAAATGTTGGTGGGAATGTGAAAGGAAGGCTTTCAGCCTGAACTTTATTTAAAAGGGGACTGCTTTAAAGGGGAAAATTCACTCCACTGTTCACTTACAACACAAATTGTTCCTGTCACTGTTACAGTATGAAATATTTTGTTCATCTCTGCTGCATACTTAATGAGGTGTGCACATTATATCTGTGTATTATCGTTTATGAAGGGAATGCAGTTTAAGAGTCTCTGAAAGAAGGGGAAAGGGGGGAAAAAGTACGCCTTTCTCTCCTGGTTGGCAGAGGCGTACGCACACACACACACACACACACACACACACACACACACACACACACACACACACACACACACACACACACACTGCCACCTGTGGTCTAGGCCCAGGGAGCCAGTTTAAAAATATCTAGTATCTCTGTAAGGCTTTGAAGAACCAGTCAGAGCAATTGCATGTTAAATCCTGTTTCGGTTGGGGGAGGAATTAGCTGTGAGGATTTTTTTTTTTGTCAAGTTCTATTTCCAATTGAAGATTAATTTTTTAAAAAAGAATAAATGTAGAAAGAGAAGATGGTTAGCTAATTGCATAGACCTTTTGGGAAGGCAGGAGCCTGTCATAGCACTGTGATAGCTCTAGCAAAACCTTTCTCCCATCATGTAACATTTTCTGTCTAGTTTTAATTAATTCCTCAATGCAAGGAAACTATGGAGGGACTAGTAATGGGCTTGTACTGGATTTGCTCAGAAGCAGGATGAGCTGACCCCCCCCTCAAGAAATTGCTTGGCTCATTTCTGAGCTGATCTGCATTTGAACCTCCTTGCCTGACTACCCACACACAAATGACAGTTCCATTTGGCTGAGAGAGGGAGATCTCCACTTGTAGCAAAGGATCATAGGGGCTCTATGTTCCCTGACAGAGTCACTGTCAAAGCTGTTAAAAAGCCGGATTCACATGACCAAAACTCCTGGCCATGCAAAGCTGTCTGTGAAGATCATGCAGCAAAGGGCAGTACTCTCTCAAGCTGCAGGAAGCTTCTTTGCAGCCCAAGACGGAGGAAACGTAACTGAGGGAACTTTGCAGCCTAGGAGTGAGCAACCTGATCCCAAGCAAAATGCAGTTCACTTGACTCAGACCAGGGGAATTGAGAGGTTGCAGCCTTGAAAAACCCTGCCAGGTGGGAATAGTCACCCCCCCTACAGATAAACCATTTGTGTAGTTAGGGAGATGGGGGACAGGGCAGTGGGGGTGTCGAGCGTCGGAGGGGGTGC
Organism: Plestiodon gilberti rubricaudatus; assembly: GCA_026170595.1. Taxonomy (NCBI): domain Eukaryota; kingdom Metazoa; phylum Chordata; class Lepidosauria; order Squamata; family Scincidae; genus Plestiodon; species Plestiodon gilberti. The sequence continues at coordinate 248,620,079 of JANXHW010000001.1, read as the reverse complement.
ACTGCCACTGTGTGTGCTTTAAATTCGGCGGCGACGCTGCATCAATGACATCACACCCCCGAGGTGGGGCTAGTGTCATCACGTGAGGGGTGTCGCATCACCGCACCCCATGGGGCGTAGCTACGCCTCTGCGTGGAACACTCATTTCTTTTAAGTGCAAACTACGTGACAAAAACTGTTCATCTGAATGACTAAAAACAGCTGACAATACTAAATACTAATGGTGCAATCCAGTGTAAAAAAGCACTGGGGGAGCATGTGCTCCCTCGGCGCTGAGTGTCACAAAAGTGCCATAAAGCACTTTCGCGGCATCCGGAGAGTAAGGATCGTCAGGTGCCAGCAGCCCTCTCTCCCCCAACAGATTGTCCCCGTACCCACCGGGCAAGGTAAATCCTGCACCAGCCAGTGCAAGAGTGGGGGGAGGGGGAGGGAGGGCAGCCATTGGCAGCACTGAGCGGGGGGAGGGTGGGGATATTGGTGGCGAGTTCTGCCGATATTCAAAGCCCTCTCCCGGCCCGGTGTGGCCTTACACACTGGCCTCAAATGTACACCAACTCCAGAGCTGGCGTGCATTCAAGGAGGCCCTTTGAGTCTCAGGCCGCTTACATCTTACACTGCATCTTACACTGGATTGGGCTGCAAATTTAGCATAAAATACTGTTTTAGTATTATGAAACAAACTATGGCAGCGAGAAATAGGGCCTTCTCGGTGGTGGCGCACCAACTGTGGAATTCCTTCCTCTTGGAGTTAAGAACTGCTGCCTCTTTGGAGATATTTCGACAGGGTCTTAAAGCCTTTTTGTGCAGGAGTGCTTTGATGGCTGAAATGATGGACTGGCTTTTTAATTTTAATTGAATGTAAGTTTAGTTTGCTTAATCTTATGCAATCCACTGGACGTTTGGTCTTGTTTAATTGTTTTTAGTGTTTTATTGTTTTATTATCGTTGTAAGTTTTCAACCGTGTAAGCTGCCTTGAGTGCCCTTACTGGGAGAAAGGCAGGAAATAAACAAACAAACAAACAAACAAGCAAACAAATTGTTAAGGGGGTGACGCACCTTGTAGCGTCGCCCGCTGTTGCCTGGCCCCGTCCAGCAGCAGCAGATGGAGGCTTGCTATCCTGGGCTCTTCCGGGAACGTTGGAGTGGGAGGGGCCGACTGCACGCTCGGGAGCGTCATGCTGCCCGAGCGTGTTCAGTCAGCGCCTTCTTGAGCTCGTCGACGGATGTCCGAGCTCTAGCTGCGAGGTGTCAGGCCCGTTTTTTTCAGCTGTCAGCGGAGCAACGCGGTTTCTTTGATCGCCGTGCATTAGCTGGGAGTCGCGTCAATTTCTTCTTTGAAACTTTCGGCGTGGGACGAATATCGTCGAAAGAACAGAGGGTTGCAGCCTGCTGGAGCTGCAGCTTGCAGCGAGAGGGCGGGGGCAAGCGCCCTGTCGTATATATATCCTTTCCATATTGTATAGCGCAAAGCACACACACCCTGGGGGGATTATTAAATGCCACGGAGGGAGGCTGGTAGCGTCCGTGGGTCCCCTGTTGACAAGGGGCGCCCGGATTTCGTGTGGGCTTTTATGTGTACATCGGGGCCATTCATTGAATTATTGGGGAGGATTATTGGAAGTCCTGGCAGGATTCAAGTGGGATACCTCAGCTGGGTCTTTGCGGCCACAGATCTGGTCTTTTCGAGGGAGTCGGTCACGTTGACCTTAAGGCTATCTAAGACTGACCAGTTGGCAAAAGGGCGTGTCATGGTCGAGCAAGGAAGAAACAAAACTTATTGGTAGTACCGCTGCCACCAGCTCAGGACCAAATGTGATTAAAGAGGTCTCCTGAGCTAGACCCCTTTTTTTACAGTACAAATTTCACAGAATAACCCAGGTACAAATACTATTAAATTTTAATTGGAAATCCAAAAAAAACAAAACAAGAGGATTTCCCCAACATTAAAATACAATTACATAAGCTCTAAAACCTTTACAAACAGCTGATAAAAACTTTTAAAAACTAAATACTTTAATCTCCTTGGCTAGCCAAATACACCTCAATCCTTACACCAGAGGGAACTAACTCACTCTACTCTTCTTGAGAGATTTATATTTCCCATAGCAAGAAACCCTTCTGTTTTCAATTAACTCAATTAACATCTGATAATTTACACAGAAGTAATACTATAAGGTTAATCCTGCAAATAAAAAAACTCCCAAGCTTACATGAACTCACAGTTCATAACAGGGCGGAAGGTGTGTTTGTGTAGGGCAGAAGTGGGTGTCCTTTGCCCGGTTTCTGCCCTAGAGAGTTATGTTCGGATGAGGCCCCCAGTTTCTGGTGGTTTGTTCTGTCATTTGGATGGTTCACCACTGACCCTATTTCAATTTCGGGTCTTTTCGGAGGGGACTAGTTCACCTGGGTCACGTCCCTAGTGATTACGGCTTGCATCCGTTTAGAATCGGTGCGGCCTCTTTGGCAGCCCATTCAGGCCTGCCGTCCGCCTCCATTCAGCGGATCGGCTGATGTCGATCTGCTGCGTTTAAGGGGTACATCCGCAAACTGTGACTCGCTTAAGGAGCGGTCATCACTGCGTTCATGCCATGGGCATTCGCAGGGAGCCATTCGTTGGCTGTTTATATTGTTATTTTGGGGCTGGCATTGCTGCGCCAGATCAGCCGATGGTGATCCGCTACATGACTTGCTTGAGGGATGGTCATCACTGTGTTCATGCCATGGGCATTTGCAGGGGACCCATTGGGTGGCTATATATGGTTATTTTGGCCTGGTGTTGTTGTGCCAACCATTTGTTTGTTTCTTCCTCAGGTCACTGGTCTTTTCCTGTGCGCGTCCTCATTTGTGACCATTCCATCGTCTTTTGGGCGAGGAGGAGGGCAGCGTCTTGTGACTTTGGCTCCCAGCTAGGTTAGGTGCACTTGCGCAGGTGTGGTGGGCGGCCAAGAGGGGCATGCTGTGGGGTCAGCTGTTGCCGCTTATTAAGGAATTTCTTGATTCCAGGCCTTCCCCTCAAATACTGGTTTTACACCTTGGCAAAAATGACCTGGGCCAGAGGACGTATCAGTCCTTGAGGCTACAGGTCCGTAGGGACCTTGCCATTATTAGATCTTGGCTGCCAGGGATTGTTATCCTCTGGTCAGATATGCTCCCACATAGGGTTTGGAGGGGGGCTGTCCGACCTCGTTTGTTAGACTTAGCCGTCGTAAGACCAACCGGTACTTGAAGAAATATATACGGGAAATGGGTGGGGAAGTCATCTTCCACCCAAATATCATTTTTCTGACCCCACCCTCTTTAGAGGACGGAGTGCACCTTTCCGAGGCTGGGGCCAACATTTTCCTTGTTGATTTGCAGCAAGGGATTAGGAGCCTTTTGGGTTCGTGGGGCGGTAGGGTTAAGCTCTAGGCTAACCCCCCGTGTGGCAGGTCACGTGCGGGCCGGGTAGATAAGATAAGCAATTGGTGTACATTCGGAGGTAAGCAAGGTCAAGGGGTGAGCCAAGACCGCTCAGATGGTGCCGGACTGGATCGGTGAGGCTGGCTGGCAAGCCCCTTGATTGGATCAGCAAAGACAACCATACGGCTTGGCCTGGGGGAGTCTGCGCGGTCCAGCTGCCTCGACCCATCGGGTCGACTGTGATAGGCTTTCTCAGTCTATGACTGAGGATAGCTTGGAGTCAGAATGTTACGCCCAAGGGTAACTCAGGGGGAGGCAGACGGCTAGGTGCCATTTCCCCCAATTCTAGGGCCCGCACGTTGTTTGGGGGTTATATATATACCCTGCTGCAGTTTTTTCACATGTTGTTCAGTTAATAAAGTTACCCTTAATCCAAGTCTCTGTCTGTTGTGATTATTGGGGGGTGCTCAGGTAAAATAGAAAACCTGCAAGGACCTGCAAGTACATACCTCCGAATGTACTGAGGTTCTCATTATTTATAGTCCATCCTTGCTCCAAGAAGCTCAAAGAAATGTCCATAGTTCCTCCCCCCTCTGTTGCTACCCCTGTATCCGCATGTAAAACCTGAGGTGTAGGTTAGTCTGAGAAATAGCTCCTGGCTCAAGGTTAACTGGAGCCAGCAGGTGGCGCAGTGGGTTAAACCACTGAACCATGAGCTGTCGATAGAAAGGTCGGCAGTTCAAATCCGAGCTACGGCTCCTGCCAACCTAGCAGTTCGAAAGCAAGAAATTGCAAGTAGATTAATAGGTACCGCGTCAGCGGGATGGTAACAGCGTCCATCGCGCCTCGGTGTTGAGTCATACCAGCCACATGACCATGGAAACGTCTTCGGACAGCGCTGGCTCTTCGGCTTTGAAACGGAGATGAGCACCGCTCCCTAGAGTCGGACACAACTGGACTTAATTGTCAAGGGATACCTTTACCTTTACCAAGGTTAACTGAGGAACTAAGTGGGGATCTGAACTGGATCTCTGTAGTACAGTATGCTGGTCTCCTTCTGGCTCATTGGTTTACTGTCTTCTGAATAGTTACCACCATCACATTTTTAAGAAGATTTCTGCACAAATTTGGGTATATATCTATATTTTTAAAATATGCTTATACTTTTTGCATTTACATTTTCAGTTCTTTTTTAAAAAGAAAACTGGCAGCCAAGCTGAACCATAATGGAAAAGTCTGATTTCTCTCCTTCTGTGTTCATATTGTGAAAAGTAGCAGTATCATTTGGAGATTTTTAAAGCACCGATGATTATAATCATTATGAAGATAACAATGTTTGCAGAATCTCATTAAGACAATAGGACTTCTTGTGGTCACAGGAACTGCCTTCGGGTTTCCTATGAGGTATCATAAAATCATCTATCTTTGTGTAGCAAATGCTACTCAAATGTAGTAGGAAGTAGTAGCAAATGTAGTAGGGAGAAAAACAAAGAATGTAAGAGAAATCAAATGTGCACATAAAGCGTCTTCTATGCTTCATGAGGTACCATGGTTTTAAAATCCCCATATGCATTAATACCAAATAGACTTTAACCATATTTTTAAACTGGGAAATTAATGCTGTTTACTAAATGAATGATAAGGAAGAGACATATAAATAATACTTCCTTATAACAAACATCACAACTTGAACTGCTACTTTGGTACATTAAAGCCGCACTGATTCAAAGGAACACTGCCTTAAAAAAGATTTAATGAGACATGAAAACATAAAAATAATGCATTATTTTATAAGCCACTACGGCATTCTTGGAAGAAAAGCTTCCCATGCTAGAGGACTATTTTATAGGTCTGGGAAGCCCCTCTAAATGTTCATGTTGATTTCTCTACTTTGAAGCATGCTATTTCCTGAGTAATGGGAGTTTGGACCGGTATAGCAGCATGTCTGATAAAGCAAGGTTTCCTTCCTTTCAAAATGTGCATAATGATAATTCGGAGGAAGTCTTTTTTTTTCTTCCCGAAACCACAAAATGCAATATACAGTAATTGCACTCAGATGCTGGTCATATTTGTGGCACTGTTATAAAACAGTGGGTATGTTTTGAGTTAGATAAATATTCTTCCATTTGTATATAGGTAACAGACTAATTCACAGTTCATGACACTAATAATCTGAAGGTCTCTAGAAGATCTCTTGGCTAAGGCAATGCTGGGTAAAATGCTAGATCTCAGTGTACAGTACTGCTTTTAAATTTAAAGCCCTTAACAACATACAACCCGGATATCCTGAAGGACCATCTTCTCCTGTGTCATGGAGGCAGGACACCTTCAGCGCGCCGTCCTCAGCCGGGCCGGAAGCCACCCACAACGAGCAGGATCTGGCTCAGGCAGCTCAGAGTCGCAGCGAGCTCGGCAAGCCTCCCCAAGAGGTGGGGCCATTCAATGGAGCGGCCATGGGGGAAGCCCAGAAGTGGACACGCCGTGAGTGGCTCCCGAGCTGCGGCAACACCCCCAAGGTAGAGCACAGCCAGGAGGCGGTGTCCAGCAGGGAGGAGCCGGGGGAGTGAGGAGGGGAGTGAACCAATGCCTGGCTACGTCCGGCGGGGTGAGGAGCGGGCCACCAAAGTCTGCCTTTATGGGACAAACGTGGAAGCCAGGCAGGGGAAGGGGCATGGTCACTCGGCCCCAGCCAGGCTTCTTAGGCAACTTAGAATTTATTTTTTAAAAGAATAGCACCAAACTTTAAGAGTGTGGCTTATAATCAGGAGCGGCCTATACTCGGAACAATATGATAGATAGATAGATAGATAGATAGATAGATAGATAGATAGATAGATAGATAGATAGATAGATAGATAGATAGATAGATAGATAGATAGATAGATTGGTGGTGACGGGGCGTCTGCCCCGTCGGCCGTTGTTGCCTCCGCCCCAGGCACGGGGCGAGGCTGCAGGCTGGCCTCCTCCTATTGGAGGAGGCGAGCAGTGGGCGGCGCCGGTCAGCGCGTCGCTCCGCTCGCGCTCCCCGCTCCCTCAGTGCAGAGCGGAGAGCCGAAGCAGGAGGACGTGTTGACGCGAGGAGCGGCTGGAGGCCTGACTTGGCAGCGGTTGCTCCTTTCGCCGACAGGCCCCCTGTGGCTTGCTTTGCCTGAGCGCGGGGATCGCCCGGGGACGTCGGAGCGTCTGGTTTTGGCGGCAGTGCCCTCGGCCACCTCGTGGTTTCTTCTTCGTCGTCGGGAGCGGTGGGCAAGGCGTGCGGCCCCCGCCCATTCGTTGAAGACCTCCCAGGCCCTCGGCCACCTCGTTCGTCATCGCTAGGCCGCGAGGCCTGATCGTCGTGGGCTTTCCAGAGGCCTCTTTCCTCCTCTTGGGGAGGTGGCTTGCTGGCTACGCTTATCCTTTTGTTGAATTTGAGCACACACTTAGCCTTGTGGTTGAATTTGAACACACACTTATTCGGTATGCCTAAGAAGCACCAAAAGTCGGGGGGAAAAGCCCCCAAACGACCAGCCCCCCCTTCTAGGGCAGCCCCTGCCTCCTCCGAAGATGAGGATGACCCCAGGGAAGTCCGTGCGCTGATTGCGCGCGTGGAGGCCTTAGAACGGGAGAAGACCTTGAGGGAGGCTGGACTGGGGGACGGTGGTGAGGCGTCGCAGGGTGCCCCCGCGCCTCGCCAATTTACCCGGCCGGGTAGGGGCGCTCGATTGAAGCAGTTATTTTCCAGAGTGGATGCGCTCGAAGGTAAACGTGACAAGGCTGCTCCCAAGGACCCTGTAGGTTCCGGTACGGCAGTGGGGGGGGAACAGGTAGCGGCTAGTGAGGTGCCCCCCCCAACGGGCGTGGGTGTTGAAGGTGAGTTGCCCTGCTCGCAGGATGGTTTCACTAGTGTTTGGGGAGACAAAGGTGCCAGTGGGGACGGGGTTGGCTCCGGACACCAGTATCTGCCCTACTGGCATGGGTGGGGTGTTCCCCCGCTGGGTGGGTACCCTCCCCTGGGTGTTCCGCAGGTGGGTGGTGCTTGGCCTTCAACCACGGCAGCGTACCCTGGTGGCCGGGCCTCGCTGCCTGCAGTAGCTTCCCCCTGGCAGGTTTCTGGGTTTTCACCAGTTGATGGGTCTGCTTATGGGATGGTGCCCCTGGGGCCATGGGGCGGCCCGGCTGCGGGTGCCGCGCAGGCCGCTTGGGGCGGCGCGGCCGAGCGGCCGCGTTCGTCTTATGGGGACCTTGCGCTGCCCCTGGGGGGACACCTGGCTTTGAGCGTGAAGGAAAAAATATGGAGAGGCGAATTTGTCGACATGTTTAGCCTTCTTCAATCTGAGCCCGAGCCGGTTCCGCGTGTAGGCGAGCCAGCTCGGGATCAGGAGTTGGTGCGCAGGCGCAAGGTGGACAAGAACTGGACGAATTGGTTAAACGGGTTCTTGGTGTACTTTGCGGTTGTGCTCCAGGCCCATCCGGCCAGGGCGGCTGCGCTGGTGAAATATATTGATATTATACACAAAGCTTATAGGGATTACGCGGGTCCAGCCTGGTTAGCGTACGACGAACACTTTCGTCTACGTTCGGCCCACGACCCAGCGTTGGACTGGCGGGTCCCGCAATGGGAACTCTGGGTCCAGCTGGTTGTCCCCTCTCGTCCCGTTTTTGGAGATCGGGCCGACAGTGGGCACTTGATTGCACGTAATTCACCTGCTCAGGTGAAAGGGGGTGGGGGCACGCCTGGGGTTCAACCCCCCAGGATGTGTTATGAATTTAACTCCACCGGTAAGTGTGGGAAGTCGGGCTGTGCCTTCGTGCACGCCTGCAGCTTGTGCGGAGGTAAACACTCCGTATCAGCGTGTCAAAAACTCGGGTGGTTCAAGCAGGGTGCCAGGAACCAAGGGGGGTCGGGGAAGCGTGGGGGAGGTCCCCCGTCCGGACCCCCGGCTAACAAAGGGACCCTCCCCGATTAGGTTGGCGCCTCTAGAAGCGTGGTTACGGGATTACCCTCGGCGCGCTGATGCGCGTTATTTACTGTTAGGTTTTCAGTTTGGGTTCCGTATTCCGGCCCCACCCCCTTCTGCCCCGGTTATGTCCGAGAACCTTCGTTCTGTTCGGGGTATGGAGGGCGTGGTGCGGAGGAAGTTGCAAAAAGAAGTTGGTTTGGGTAGAGTGGCTGGACCGTTTCGCCATCCCCCTCTTCCTAATTTGGTGGTTTCCCCCTTAGGGCTTGTACCCAAAAAAGCGGCGGGCGAATTTCGCCTCATTCATCATCTGTCGTTCCCCTCTGGCGCTTCTGTCAATGACGGCATACCGCATCACCTGTGCACAGTGCGGTATACGTCATTTGACGAGGCGGTAGCGGTCGTGCGGGCTCAGGGGCGCGGGGCCCTTATGGCCAAAGCGGACGTTGAATCGGCTTTCCGTTTGCTCCCCGTCCACCCGCTCGACTTTCCGTTATTGGGCATGCACTTTGAGGGGGCCTTTTATTTTGATCGGGCACTCCCGATGGGCTGTGCCGTATCCTGTGCCGCTTTTGAAAAATTCTCCACCTTTCTACATTGGGCGGTACAAGTTAGGTCAGGTTCTGGTTCCATCGTCCACTATCTGGACGATTTTCTTTTCGTGGGGAGGGCAGGATCAGCCCGTTGCCGTCTCCTTCTCGAGACTTTTGCTGGGGTGTGCGCTGAGTTGGGGGTACCCTTGGCTCAGGCTAAGACCGAGGGCCCCACTCCCCGCCTTACATTCCTAGGGATTGAGTTGGATACCTGGTCCGCTTCTAGTAGGTTGCCGGCGGACAAATTGGCCCGCTTGGTTTCCCTCCTCCTGGCAGCGGTGCAGGCTCGGAAGCTCTCATTGCGCCAACTGCAAGTATTAATTGGTCATCTCAACTTTGCTTGCAGGGTGGTGGCACCGGGGCGGGCCTTTGTCCGTCGGCTGTGCGCGGCCACCGTGGGATTGCGGCGGCCTCATCACAGGGTTAGAGTCACGGCAGCGATGCAAAGTGATTTGGAAATGTGGCTTACGTTTCTCCAGCGGTTTAACGGCGTCTCCTTCTGGAGGGCTGAACGGCTGTTGGAGGCTGAGTTGCAGATCCATTCGGACGCTGCTGGGGGCGCAGGGTTTGGCTTGTTTTGTAGGGGTCGCTGGTGTGCTGCTCCGTGGCCGCCCGACTGGGCTGCGCGCGGTCTCACCAGGGACCTTACCTTCCTCGAAATGTTCCCGCTGGTGGTGGCGGTTCATATCTGGGGTGAGTGGTTGGCGAATTCGACGGTCCGTTTTTGGTGTGACAACCAGGCGGTGGTCGGCGTCGTCAATCATCAGACCTCCAAATCACCTAGGGTGATGCGGTTGGTCAGGGCGTTTGTCCTGCAATGTTTGAAGTTGAACGTCCTGTTTGTAGCTAAGCACGTGCCAGGGATTGTGAACAACATAGCCGACGCTCTTTCTCGCTTTCAGGAGGAGCGTTTCCGGCACCTTGCACCTGCTGCCAACCGCAACCCCGATCAAATGCCCCCGTGGCTCTGGAGCCTTGGCTCCACAGAGCTCAGGGGGCCATTTGGTCCTCACTAGCGGCTGCCACTCGTCAAAGCTACCTTGCAAAGGCGAGTGCTTTTGAAATTTTTCGGGGGGCGGTTGGGCTTCCCTTTGCGTGGCCAGTTCCTGCGGAACATGTCATGCGTTTCCTGCTTCACTTACACGATGGGGGGCTGACGCCCAGGTCCATCGCCGTTTATCTGGCCGCAATAGCCTTTGACGCAAAGGCGAGGGGCTTCGAGGATCCCACCCAGGATTTCCGGGTAAGGAGAATGCTGGAGGGATTTCGTAGGGCGCAGCCTGCTCGGGCGGACACTAGGAGGCCGATCACAGCCAACATGTTACACGGCTTCTGCTTGGCCTACCGTGTCCTCTGTTTTTCTTCGCGGGAGGCTGTTTTGTTCAAAGCAGCAAGCCTCACGTTGTTTTTTGGGGCGTTTCGCCCCAGTGAGGTGTTGGCTGGATCGGCTACCGGGCCGGACTCTCGGGTACTACAGTTCCAGGATGTAAGTAAGGACGGGGAGCAGGTGATTTTGATATTGCGCATGTCCAAAACTGATCAACTTGGGAGGGGACATCGGGTGGTGCTCCAGAGAGCTGGGAACCCGGTGATTTGTCCTGTGCGGGCTCTTGAGGACTATCTTCGCGGGAGACCTCCAACGCCTGGGCCGCTGTTTTTGCATAGTGACGGTTCTGCACTGACCATTTTTCAGTTTCGGTCAGTGTTTTATCGTTCTCTGGATTGGATGGGGGTCAGGCGTGAAGCTTATTCACTGCACTCCTTCCGGATTGGGGCTGCATCGGCGGCGGCCAACGCCGGCTTCTCCGTGGAGGCCATTCGGAGGATTGGGCGTTGGCGCTCAGCTGCGTTCAAGTATTATCTGCGTTGAGGTGAGGTAGGGCATGTTATCGCCGCGGCGTGACATGCTGGGGTCTGTTGCGGGGTAACGGTGAACCCTGCGGCTGCACCCCCAGAGTTACAGTTCTTGTTAGTCCCTAAGGGGGGCGGGTGGCTACCTTGCGAGGCCCACCGTGGTTGTGCTTGTTGTGGGGTTCATTCCCTGACGTTGTATTTCTTTTCCCGGCAGGTTTGCTTGGATCTGCCCCTGCCAGAATACTCATCTGCGGCCACTCGATAGTTTTCTGGGCCCGGAAGAGAGCTGCGGCTACCAGCTGGGGCGCACAGCTGGGACTCGGTGGACGGGCGGTTGTCGCCTGGTCCGCGAAGAGAGGCATGCGCTGGGACCAGTTCTTGCCTCTGCTTGGGGAATTTCTGCACTTCCAACCCCCCCCTCATTTGTTGCTTATTCACCTAGGTGAGAATGACCTGGGCCAGAGGACGTCACAGTCCTTGAGGCTTCAGGTCCGTAGGGACTTGGCTCAGGTTCACAGGATATGCCCCGGGACCATAATCCTGTGGTCCTGTTGGCTTCCTCGTAGGGTATGGCGGCACGCCAGGCGTGCCCGCAGGGTGGATAGGACTAGGCAAAAGCTGAATGCGCACCTGGGGGGGGTGGTTCGAGGTATGGGGGGGGTGGTCGTCCGGCACCCTGAGATTGTGTACCGGGCGCCCCACTTATTCCGCAGTGACGGGGTCCACCTGTCCCCCGAGGGCACGGACCTCTTCCTTTATAGTATACAGCAGGGCCTTTTGAGCGTGCTTGCCCGCTTTGGGGCGGTGGAGGGTGAGCGCTAGGCTGCCCTCCCCGTGTGGCAGGCACCGTGCGGATGGTGGGTAGCTAGGTGAAGTTTGGCGTCCTTCCTGAGGCAGCGAAGCCCAAGGTGGAAATCAGAACCGCTCAGATGGGTCCGGACCGGCCTCTGAGGCAGGCTGGTGACTGCGTTGGACTGGAGGGTAAGGACTAGCTGGGTTCGCCTGGGGTTCGAACTCGCCAGCTGCCTCGACCCATTAAAGGTTGGCGATGATAGGTGAAGTCGGTTTACACCGAGGGAAGCCTGGAGCCAGGAGCGACGCCCGTTGATCATCCTGATCACCAGGGGGAGGTAGACAGCCAGGCTGTTTCCCCCAGCTAGATATCCGCACGGGTGGCGGGTTTAGGCCCTGCTGTTTTTGACTATTGTTAATTTACATTAATAAAGTGGCCCAGTTACATTCCAGCCTGTTGTCTCGCCTCGTCTTTTCTGGGTGCGGGGGTAATGGTGGTGACGGGGCGTCTGCCCCGTCGGCCGTTGTTGCCTCCGCCCCAGGCACGGGGCGAGGCTGCAGGCTGGCCTCCTCCTATTGGAGGAGGCGAGCAGTGGGCGGCGCCGGTCAGCGCGTCGCTCCGCTCGCGCTCCCCGCTCCCTCAGTGCAGAGCGGAGAGCCGAAGCACCCACCCGCCCGCCCGGCTTTCAGTTCGAGATTAGCTGGTCGCCGTAGTCGGGGCCGGGTAGGAATTTTTGGTGGTCTCCTGATTGGCTCGTTGGGGACCATTTTTTCGCCTACCCCGAACTGCGGCTTGGGTGGCGTGGCTAGTTAGGCATTGTTGAGTGTTGTCGGTCACTTGGCAGGCACCGTGCGGATGGTGGGTAGCTAGGTGAAGTTTGGCGTCCTTCCTGAGGCAGCGAAGCCCAAGGTGGAAATCAGAACCGCTCAGATGGGTCCGGACCGGCCTCTGAGGCAGGCTGGTGACTGCGTTGGACTGGAGGGTAAGGACTAGCTGGGTTCGCCTGGGGTTCGAACTCGCCAGCTGCCTCGACCCATTAAAGGTTGGCGATGATAGGTGAAGTCGGTTTACACCGAGGGAAGCCTGGAGCCAGGAGCGACGCCCGTTGATCATCCTGATCACCAGGGGGAGGTAGACAGCCAGGCTGTTTCCCCCAGCTAGATATCCGCACGGGTGGCGGGTTTAGGCCCTGCTGTTTTTGACTATTGTTAATTTACATTAATAAAGTGGCCCAGTTACATTCCAGCCTGTTGTCTCGCCTCGTCTTTTCTGGGTGCGGGGGTAAAGATCCTGTGTGAACCTTTTGTTAAGATAAACTGACCTGTGTGTCCCACTCATGTCTGATATTCATGTGTATAAGACACAGGGGAGAGCCTTGCCCGCATACCTCAATATGAGATGAGATATTTGGATTAAAATAGACCAAACTTTACTCTATTGCCCCCCCATTGGCATGTAATCGTGCCATTAATATCTGAGTGTAAAAAAGGTACTTAGTGTAATGTTACTGTGGACAGCAGAGGGGTGGAGCTTGTTCCTTGAATTTTTTCCCCCAGCTTTTTAGGATCACCCCATTTTGAGCACCAGTGCTGCTTTGACCCCTCGGTGTCCCCCAAAAAACATTAGAAATCCATTTTTGGCATGTTTTGAAGGGCCAGGGACTAGGCTTTGTAATTCACTTTGATTGGAATCTCTCAGGAACAGGTGAAACCTGTAATCAGTTGGTGAGCACAATGGTGTGTTTATGCGCCTTTGAGAGTTAGGGTTGTCACAGCTATTCAGGCCTATTTGCCTTGTTTCCTCTTGGTTTGCTTTCTGCTGGTTATTATTGACATATAACTCTGTCAGGTGTTCTTGGGAGATACTCAGTGAACCACAGGTAGGCTTACCAGATTTTAGGGGAGGCAAACCAAGGCGGAAGTAACATCACAGAGGGCGGGACAAGGAACTGTAATGTCACTTCCGCCAGAAGTGATGTCACAGGGGGCGTGTCCGGTCACCACGATAGGAAGTGATGTCACAAAAGGGGGCATGTCCAGCTGGGAAAATCTCCAAATCATTAATTAATTTTTAATTATTCATTTGTTTTTGCCGCAAACAGTTTTTCCTAACTTTTTCTAACTTTTTTTCTAAAAAATGTGGGACTTGCTGTTCTCTGCCACCGATAGCCGCCACCATCATTTGCCATCTTAGTCCCGGTGTGCTGTTTGTAGCTGGCGGGACTTCCCCACCACCTCTGCCACTTGCCGCTGCCGCTTGCCGCCCCCACTACTTACCATCTTCGTCCAGGCCACCTTCTCGCAGCTGGCGAGACTTCCCCACTGCTGCTTGCCACTGCTGCTTCCTGCCACCACTTCCTGCCACCACTTGCTACCTTCATCCTGGCCAGCTGCTCAAAGCCGCCGGGACTTCCCTGCTGCCATTTTCCGCTAGTGCTTCCCGCCTCAGTGGCGGTGGCAAGCAGTGTCTACGAGCAGCCCACTGGGATGAGGATGGCAAGTGGTGGCAGCAAGAGACTGCGTAAAGCGGTTGTGGGGAAGTCCCGGCGGCTGCGAGCAGCTGGCCGGGATGAAAATGGCAAGTGGCGGTGGGGAAGTGCCTGTGGGCTGCCGAAGATGGCAAGCAGTGGCAGCGGCAAGCAGCGGTGGCAAGCAGCAGTGGCGGCGATCTGCCGCCGCTAGCATCTTTGTCCTGGCTGGTGGCTCGCAGCCGCCGGAACTCTTCTGAACCTGGTTGGCTGCCTCATAGGGGCTCTATGTTCCTTGACAGAGTCACTGTTAAAGCTGTTAAAAAGCCAAATTCACATGTCCAAACTCCTGGCCATGCAAATCTGTCTGTGAAGATTATGCAGCTAAGGGCAGTCTCCTCCAGTACTCTCTCAAGCTAAAGGAAGGAACAGCTCCAAACAGTAGTTGAGAAACAGGACAGCTCAACTCCTGCACAAGCACGTCTCTTTTCATCGTGTCTGCCAATCAACTGTCTCCCTTTTCCTGACTTCTCTTGTGCAAGAGGGACAGTGCAAAAATGTAATCCTCCCATTGATTCCCTTGGGAGATGGGCACCATTCTCTGCAGTTGCACCTAGGCTTAGGGACGTCCTCCAAAGAGAGGTCAATCTGAACCCCCTCGTGGCTGGGCCTTTCATTCAGGGGAGCAAAGGTATTTTCATTCCAGAGAGCTTTTACTCTGTAGCTGTTCTATTAGTCTGATTGTGTGTTTATTATTATTTTTAACTGCTCCATTTCACTATTTTATTGATATATAATGTTTTTATATTGTTTATTTTTAACTGCCTTGGACATTTTTTTGAAAATAGAAAAGTGGGATATAAATCTCACAAATGAATGGTTGGATGAACAAACAAGGGAATCCCAAAATGTTTGTGATGTCCTTAGTTTGTGCCTTTTGAGTTTTGTTCCACTATTCCCTGGAATTATTTGCTGCCTGAATTTCTGCCTTTGCATCCCTTTGTGGTAAGGTCAACCTGGGCACCTGTTCTGATAAACGACTTTCCCTATAGCAGGAGAAAGTAGGCAATAAATGCACACGCAGTGTCTTATTGCTCTTTCTCTGTTATCTTCTAAAAGAGGTCCAGACAGTCTTAAAGCTTTCCCTAGAAGCTTTCCCTTGAAAAAGAGTTAAAGCTTTCCCTAGAAGAGCCTGTGACAGCAAAATATATGTATGCCACAGTGACTGACCCTGATACTTTTACATTTTTTTGCAGGCATGCTGGAGTGAGTTATAACTGCGTTGTTCTTTACAGATCTACAGGAAATCCAAACAACAACTGTTAGAACTGCTGCTATGACCACAGTAAAGGTAAAGGTGACCCCTGACAATTAAGTCCAGTCGTGTCCGACTCTAGGGTGTGGTGCTCATCCCCATTTCAAAGCCAAAGAGCCAGCGTTGTCCAAAGACGCTTCTGTGGTCATGTGGCCGGCATGACTCTCCTTGCCGCAGCACGTACCATGCGGCTGGAAGACGGAGCGCTGTTTACCTTCCCGCAATCGGTACCTATTTATCTACTCGCATTAACATGCTTTGGAACTGCTAGGTTGGCAGGAGATGACCACAGTACAATTCATTAATTTACTTGGCATGCTTGCATTCTGCATTTTCTCTAACGATCTCTCAGAATGCAATACATGAAGTTTTTTTTGTTTTATCATGTACCCCACAACATCCCTGGGAGGTAGGTCAGGCTGAGAAAGTGACACACCCAAGGTCACCTAGCTGAGTAGGGATTTGTGCCAGGTCTCCTGGATCTACATGTAGCACTCTGTACACTACTTCTCCCACCAGTCTCACTTAGTAGAGACCTCAACTACCTCAAACCTTCACATTAAAATCAATAAAGACTTCAAAGGCCACAACGCAGGTAGCTCAGCTTTGATAGATGAAGCAAACTGTCCCAAAATGCTTCTTGAAAGCTTTTGATTTTCAAACCCAGTTGAATGGGGGCTGCATGCACTGTCCTTTTGTAGACTGCCTTATCATTCTTTGTCCTCCTTCTGTGGAAAGTTGAAGTAAGGACCCGAAGTAAGGTTTGCATGTTTTTCCTTCTGCTTGTCCTACCTACTCCATCTACAAACAAGTGGCAAGTCTTCTGTGACTGAGGGTGCATTTATATTGCAATCCTCTGGGCAAAACTTGCTTTATTATTTTATTGTATGTTTTCTAGTAGTCTGGGGGCACTTTTAAAATACTAAACAATAAAAATAATTGTGTTTCACATTGAATTTTTAAATCATAGAATTAGGAGGGGGTTTGTAGCCCACCTAGTCCAACTCCATATTTGTTGCAGGAAATGCTACATTTGTTGTAGGAAACTACAGCATTCCCCAAAAATGGTTGGATCTCTCGATCCTTGAATTTCTAAAGATGTCCAGCAACATGATAAAATGGTAGCATGTGGGCTAGATGGTATTACTGTTTGGTGGGTTCAACATTGGTTATAATGCTAATAAATGGCTCCACATCAGCCTGGAAAGAGGTATCAGGTTGGGTACAACAGGGCTGTGTCTTGGGTCTTGGGTCCTGATCTGTTCAACATTTTTCTAAATGACCTAGATCAGTGTTTCTCAAACTGTGGGTCGGGACCCATTTGGTGGATCGCAACCTGATTTCTGATGGGTCCCAGGTCATGGAAAGATCAGATAAGTAATTGCCACAATTGCTACTAATTGCCCTGCAAAGCTTCTAATTGCCCTGCAATGAGCTGGGCTCCTGCAGTTTGCAAGATAGTTGCTAATTACCCTGCAAGCAGCTGAGCTCTTTATTTCTAGGTCACTTTTTTAAAAGTCTCATAAAGCTAGGTGGGTCCCGATAGATTGTCATTTTAAAAAGTGGGTCCC
This sequence comes from Plestiodon gilberti rubricaudatus, assembly GCA_026170595.1. NCBI lineage: Eukaryota > Metazoa > Chordata > Lepidosauria > Squamata > Scincidae > Plestiodon > Plestiodon gilberti. The sequence goes on along the minus strand of JANXHW010000001.1, from coordinate 248,603,147 downwards.
GGTGCTAAAAAGTTTGAGAACCACTGACCTAGATGACAAGATAGAGGGAATGCTTACCAAATCTGCAGGTGACACAAAGCTGGAGGGAGATAGCAAACACCTTGAAAGAAAGAAGTAGGATTCAAAACTACCTTTACAGACTGGATCATTAGGGCCCCTACCAACAAGTTGAAGTTCAACAGAAACAAACAGAAAGTCCTGAATGGAAGTACAAAAAAAAAAAATCAGAGGTACAAGTACAGGATGAGGGAGATCTGGCTTGGCGACATCAGCTGTTAAAGAATCTCGGGGCCCAATCCTAACTAAAATCTGCTACAGGGCACAGAGATGTTGGAACAGGCTTTGCTGCATTCTGCAGGAAGCCAGGGGCCATGAGGTGGCGGAGAGGTAAGTAAACATTTTGTTACCTTACTCTGCTCCACATGGGTCCCTATGGATCTGCTTGGACCTGATGATTTTCGTAGTTCATGTTCTGGTTTGTCTACATCCTTCTTAAAGTGTTGTGCCGAGAACTGATGAGGCCTAGGAAAACTTCAGATGTGCTGTTATGTCCAAGGCCTAGTTCTCCCTTGAGTGTCACAGCTGTATCTCTTCAGACTGCACAAACTCATCTCATTCAGTGCTCCCTTTCAGACTGCTGGCTGGGACTGATATTCAATGCTCTTTTTTAAAAAAAAAAATCCCTGAAAATAGGAAATGAGCATGTCATAGAGAACGTTACTGCACTATTTTGTGCAAAATGCGGCCGCCGGAGAGAATGCTCCTCCGGCCTAGGGTGTCGCAAAAGTGCCATAAAGCACTTTTGCAGCACCCTGGGAGTAAGCAGTGCTGGTGCCAAGGCTGGCGCCTCTCACTCTGCCACTGGTCGACACCCACATCACCAGACACAGGTAAGTGCTGCGCCAGGCGGCAGGAAGGCATTGGGAGGGTGGCTCCGGCTGGCCGGGGAGGGGGCAATTGGCCGGCCAGTCCAGGGAGGGGAGCTGGGATATTGCTGGAACACTCTGCCAATATCCTAACCCCCTTCCTGGGCCTGGCTGGCTTTACACGGCCTACCCGGATGTGCGCCAGCAAAATAGCTGGCGTGCATCCAAGGATGCCCATTGGGGCTGCTGGGGCTGACACCGGGGGAAAGGGACAAATGCTACCACTAGAAGTGGTATGTCTCAGACACAGGTAGATCACTCAGTTGTCTTAGTATTGTAAGTCTGTCCATCGTTTCTGCAAAATATATGTTGTGCTTCTTGTACTCAGGAGTTGGCAGCCAACCCTCACAGTTGTATTCTGGCAGTCCAAAACCTGATGGTTTAGCTTTTCGTGGTGGTGCAAAATCTGTGTGTATTAGATCGCAATTTTCCATTGCAAATGGCGACATTAACATGACTGATTGTCACTGGGGCATTCCACTATGAGGAGAAATGGAGACATGAAGGCCTTTTTTTTTTTTTTTACTAGAGACCAAACTCTAAAGCCAGACGTGAGCATTAGGCAACACTTTCATAATAGCCTCCATGTGCCTCCCTAGTTTCAAACAGATGCTCAGTGCCCTCCACTCACTCATGCATGCACAAAGAGAGACCAAAAGGTTTCTTTATTGACATTCACAGCGTCTGTGACTCTAGCATTTCTGCTTAAATGTTCAGTAGAAAACAATTTCTGGATCACTAAAATAAACGCCTAATGCATGCAAGTGCCTCAGTTACAGAGTGGTCTCTTCAGTATTCAAGTTGTCCAATTGCCTTTAAAAAGTTGGTTCCAAATGTTTGCAAACAATTAGATTTCTGAACTTTCATAATCCTTTGAAAACCATAAGCTCTATGCTTTCATTAAAAGCACCACTGAGAATATGTCTACCCAGAGCGTCAACCAGTATCAACCAGTAGCGTAGCTAGGGGTGGGGCGGGGCGGTAAGTGCTGCACAGTGCTACAGTGCAACACTACCTTCACTGCCAGAATGGCTTCAACAATGAGTGGGAGGGGCCACTTTGCACTGCCGTGTAGCGCCATGCAACACTTACTGCGCTGTCCCCTACACTACTCTAACTACACTACTCTACTACTCTAGCTACACTACTGGTATCGACTTTCTGAATATTTCCAACGTAGGAAAGTAAAAATGTTTTGAGAAGGAATTTAGAAAAAGGGGAACAGTAGTTAGTGAATGAATGACATTCAGAACTAATGTACAACCACAGATTTCACTGTAAAATTTACAACGTTTTTGCTCTTTTCTGATTTAGGTTGTAATCCTCAAACTAGTCAGCTAGACAAGCATGCACGTGATCTTTTAAACGCCAGTGTCTCGCTACGTTCAACGCCATCTGCACAGCCTCGCTGCTATCTACCTGGAAAAAGTCCGCAGAAGAGGACGAAATGTCGGTCTTTATGTTTTTTAAAATTAGTCTTACAGTACGTGATTTTAACTTGTTTTTAAACCTGTGGTTACATGTTTTTAATTTGTTTTTTTAAACCTGTGGTATATATGTTTTTAAGCGTGTTTTTATACATAATTTTCTGGCTTTTATTAAATTTTTTCTACATGGCATCTTTACCCATATACGCTATCTCCTGGAAAATGACACCAAATTGTGATCCTGTGTGTGTGTGTGTGTGTGTGTGTGTGTGAGAGAGAGAGAGAGAGAGAGAGAGAGAGAGAGAGAGAGAGAGAGAGTGAGTGTGAGTGTGTGTGTCTCACAGCCTCAGTAGTGTCATTTGATAGGGGGGCCCTGTAGCACTGGGCCCCGGGCGCCAGCTTCTGGAGGGCGCCCAAGGGGCGCCAAAAGGTCCGGGATTTTTATTTAGCACTTTTTTTAGTGTGTTGAATGGCCCCAGCAGTGCCCCACGGGCGGCAGCTGCTTCCGTGGGGGTGAAAACAAATATTTAAAATCCTTGGGGGGGGGGTTATCGCCCGGGCACAGGGCGAAGAAAGCATTGCATTTAAAACAGCCATGAAAGATGCCCTTTCTTCCCTCCTCCCCCCTCCTCTGATTTACTCCGCCGCCGCATCCTCCTGCTTGTTGTCTATGTCTCTCTCTCCCTCAAAGGACGCGAAGAAATGCGAGGACTTGGCCGGGCGCGGGGCGAAGAAAGCAAGCCATGTGGACGACTCGGGCGACGTGAAGTGTCTTTCTAGGAGGCCCCTCCAGTCTCGCTGGTGACTAGGGAGACGCCTCCTAGAGAGGCACTTGAACTTCCTCGTCGCGTCGCCCGAGTCATCCACATGGCTTGCTTTCTTCGCCCCGCGCCCGGCCGAGTCCTCGCATGCACGCATGGCTTGCTTTCTTCGCGTCCTGGGAGGGAGAGAGAGACAGAGAGAACAAGCAGGAGGAGGTGGTGGTGGCGGCGGAGTAAATTGGAGGAGGGGGGAGGAGGGAAGAAAGGGCATCTTTCATGGCAGTTTAAATTGGAATGCTTTCTTCGCCCTGCGCCCGGGCGATACCCCCCCCCCAAGGATTTTAAATATTTGTTTTCACCCCCACGGAAGCAGCTGCCGCCCGTGGGGCACTGCTGGGGCCATTCAACAACGTAAAAAAGTGTGGGAAAAGCCGGGAGGGGGGGAAAAGAGGGGGTCGAAAAACAGGGGGGGTGCCAGTTCGAGGGTGCCCCCAGTAGATTTTGGCCCAGCAACACCACTGCACAGCCTAATTAAACGCCTGAAAATATAGAAACTCATCAGACTGGTATTTTATGGAGTTTCCAGTATGAGCTCAATTCACTCTCTGTTATTACTCACAGTAAATGGCAGTAAACACCATTTCAGCACTCGATTATTCCAAGATCAACACTGAAATTAATCAAACTCCCTTGATTAATCAAAATTATATATTATCATTCTGATTGCAATCATCTATCAAAGTATCATTTTCCTCTGTAATTTATAAGATACATAATCAGTGGCAAGATTTCTGCCGCCTAAACGTGAGCTGTTAAAAGACATATTAAGCCCAGGGCCAGGACTAGCCAGCCCATGCAGACCCCTATGGTGCTCAGATAGAGTATTTTGAAAGCCTAATTAACATGTGAGCTACATTTTCGCTCCAATGTTACTTGAGAATAGAAGCTTACTTAAGAGTGAAATGTTTGCTAATGAAAGTGCATATTACTTTATGGTATCATCTTCATTTTAAGTTGTTTTAACTTCATCCATTTTTACTGAGCACAAAAAAAAATAAATCTAAAGCATTGTTCGGTGATTCAGTAGTTAATACAATTACAATTTACATTTCCAGAGAAGGATTTTTTCTTACGACAGTGGAATCAGTCACCGGTTCTTTAATTCTTTACCTCAGTCTTCGTTTTAGTAATCTGGAGAGACGGTGCACCAAGACAAGCCAATACAAATGGAACATTGCCTCTACACCTTCCAATAATGTGCAAAACAAGCAAGGTTGGGTTGAAATGGGCCACAATTTATTGATCAAATACAAAGATTTGCAGTGGTCCTAACATCCATTAGTGTGGGTTCCCTTCTTTGGGGGATACTGCCAGCTACTGTGTATTTCCCCTATTGGCGACCCATCCTGGCTCCAGGATAATGATCAATGAAGACAAATGAAGCTTATCAGCACCTTATCTTTAAAGGGGGCTTGAGGAAGATGTGGACTGCACCACCTACCCCAAGCTGACCAGCCTCATGGGGTTACCAACCAGAAACCCAGCTGAGCTGAGCGGAGCCAAGAAACCTCTAGAGACCAGTTCTGCTCCCCCATTGCCCACTCCACTTCCTCAGGATGCACACCAATTCCTAATCCTAATGCCCAACAGGCACTGGCTCCCCCAACCCCACTGGACGCAAAATATCCAATAGTAAGTCTAACAAAAATATTTCCTCTCCTACGTTGGAGAAATGCACTCCATTGCCTCTAAACAAAGAAGGCTGGGAGTGCATAATGGCTGGGGGAGTTATAAGGGGCTATCCAAGGAGGCCCACAGGTGGTGCTTGGGTTCTTCCCAGGAGAAAGGGATGAACACAGTTTTTGCACGCTGTGGCGGCCCTACACAAGATTGGGTTGCCTCAATCCTCGTGTTACTTCTCCACCTCTGTTGTCATGTCTCCAATGAGTTGTTGCTCTTAGCTTGCTTGAGCCATGAGAGGGTGGGACAAAAATAAATAATAATAATAATAATAAAAAACCAGTATTTATATATCGCCTTTTCTTTGGTCATCGGATATCTCATCTGATTTTAATTCAAAGGTGGTTTACATGGACAGGCTTTTCTAAACCCTAAGGGTTTTTTTTACAAAACAATAATATGTTCTAATATTTCATAGAACCCTTCATTCTAGATGGTTTCTTTCACAGTCCAGTTCTCTCTCTCTGGCATTCGCCTCACCACGCTTCAGCTGACAGGCAACCTTGACTCTCACTCAAGTGCAGCTGCAGTTTCTCTCCCTCACAGAGACTCTGCAACTTATCAGCTCGGCGTGCCGGCAGCTCTCCAACAGACATAGACACTTCTGGCTGTCTTGAACTGCCATCCTTCAGATTTTCAGGCTTATATGAGACAGTCACTCTACCAACTGAGCCAGACCTCCTGCTCACACCTGCCTTCACAGAAGTTTCTCTCTCTAAAAAAAAAAACCCCAAAAAAACCCCTACCACATTGAGGCCTCATGGTGGCAACTATGGAGAACTATCCCTGTTAGTTCAACATGCAGACCATCTCTGTCTTAAAGTCTAGAGTGAGGACAGCCAAAATAATTATGTATTCATGTAGCAAGATCTACAGCAAGGAGATTGGGATCCCTCCTACAATGTGGTGTGTTGTGGAACCTGTCTCTTTCAAGATAAAACTCTTTCTTTTCGAAAGGAAAACAATTTATTCAACAATAAGAGTGAAATCAAGGAAGAAAAATAAAGAACATTGTAGCATAAATCACAGTTTTTCTCTCAATTCCCTTCCAGGATCCTCAAGAAGATTACTTACAGTATAGCAAGTCCTCACTTAACTACGTTTCGCTTGAATTTCATCAAGCATTATGAAGCGAGCCCTCATGTAGCATAAGAACATAAGAACATAAGAAGATCCCTGCTGGATCAGGCCAAAGGCCCATCTAGTCCAGCTTCCTGTATCACACAGTGGCCCCACCAGATGCCTCAGGGAGCACCTCAGAGGGAGGTAACATCCTCAGAAGGAGGATGTTACCCAACACTGGTATGTGCTGCATAAGAGAAAGTATCATCCTCCCTCTGCTGCATGATAATGCTTGATGAAATTCAAGAGAAACGTAGCATTGTAGATTTTGATTTTAATGATAAATGCTGGTTATTTTGTGTTTTTAAACGTGTAACTGTGTTGTTGTGTAACATTTTAAACCTTTACTAACACAGTGGGTTGGGTTTTTTTTTTTACGTTTTGGCCATTTTAGCCTATTTTATTATTTTACATCAGTTTTTTTGCATCTGTCATGGACTTTTACCCGTTAACTTCTGGACATTTAAAAATCATTGCTGGCCATGAAAATCTTAACTCGTTTTTGATGCATTTTATTGTTTGTTTTTAATTTTATCATTGTGAGCCCACTGGAAAGAAAGGCAGGGAACAAAGGCTGTAAATAAATATTTTTTCTATCTACGTAATTAATAAATAACATATCAAATTTATTATATCAAGTTGAAATATTGATAGGTAATTGTCACCTTCCGATGTACTCCCTAGGAAAAATTGTAGTACTGACTTCCAGTTGGAATATCATCTTCTAATGGCCCAATCCTATCTAAAGGAAGTGCAGGTGGAATGCGTGTTCTACCTGCACAGGCTACCGCAAAGCAGCCGTAAAGCACTTTGTGGCAGCACAAGCAGCCGACATGCTGGCATGAAGGATCGCCAGAGCAGGAAAGCAGGGGTGGAACAGGGCAAAGGGAGGGTGGGGAGGAGGTGGAACGGGTAGGAGATGGGGCGGAAGATGAATGGATCAGGCCCGGGGGGGGCAGGATTGGCTGCAGTGGTGCACACCAAATTCTAACTCCCTTCCCGGGGCCGGATTCATCTGCACAGAGCAACACAGACTTGCACCAGCAATATCACTGATGCAGGTCTCAGTTGCCCCATAGTGGCTGCTGGGGCTTACACCAGGGCAAGGGGACAAATGATTGGAAGCATGGACAAGAAACTATGATCAAGGAACTGTAATAATGTTCTCTTTATATAATGTTCCAATTTTCTAAAGTTGTCCGTCAAGAAGCTTTGAGGGAGGGAAAAATAATATACTGTATTTATGAAACCTTTGACCTTTTTCTGGAGGAAGGTTGTCAAATGCTCAATGCTCATCCCAGTATGAGTACCAGAAGAATAGAGTACCAGAAGCATAAGAGGACAGGGTTTTGTGGGGGGGGGGGTTGAGTTTTTTTTTTTTAAATTGCTCCTTAGTTTTGCAGCTGTACTGCTGACTTAAAACATTAGCCAAAACGTTATTCTCAAATGGGCATATTTCTTGTCTTGTTTGCAAACTAGGTTTGAACTGATTTGATTCTATTTTTTTCCAGCGCTTCAGAAACTCATTTCATGTGTTATTACTTGGGTTAATTAACAGTAACCATAGCAAAGACTAAATAAAGAGTTTTGCATTGCTAGCAATGGCATGACTTCACTACAGCTAAACCCCATGGCAGACACGCTCTAGTCCAAAACTAACATCTATCTGAGTCTACCTGCAACTTCTGGGTGGAATCTGTTGGCCTTAATGTTTATGAAGCTTGAACCCTGCACTAATGCACCTCTTGACGAAGAGACTTGTCAAGTTGATACAACACTCATCTTAAACCTCCCTCCACCCAACTTTTCATATTGCTGTATAGCCTGTAATGCCACAGGAAGGGAAAGATTAATTTGTCTTTCATTTTCAGCACAATCCTATGCATGTCTACTCAGATGTAAGTCCCCTTGTCTTCCAGTCGCGTCGCTACGACGCGCGACACCCCAGAGCGGGGTCGCGCGTCGCCCTTAAGGGGAGGCTCCGCCCCCGCGCGTGACGTCACGCGCAGGAGCAGAGCGCCCTCCCCGCTCCGTTTTCGGCTCATTTTGGAGCCAAACGGACACAGGGGAGGGCGGGCGGGCCCGCCTCCAACTACAAACTGTAAGTGGGGGGGATCGCGCGTCACCCCTATACGCGCGACGCCCCCCGGCGGCCCGCCCCCCCGCTTCCCCCTGTCGACGCCAGTGTTGTCTTCAATGGGGCATACTGTGCAATCCTGCGCAAGTATCCTTACACAGAACTGCGCTGTGAGTCTCCTAATGAAACTGTGAAATCCTCAATAGAAACTTAAACTCGTCCCCAGTTTAGAAAGTAAACTCTCCTAAATAAGCATTCCGTAAGTAGAAACAAGTTCTTTGTAAATAAATGTACAGATAGGAATTATTATCTGAAAACAGCACCCTATAAACCTAAAGCTTAAAATTTGTGGCTAGAGTCTTATCTTAGGAAAACAAGATCTTCTTGCCTATGTTTATCACAGACAAAAGGGGGGGGGGATTCCATAAATTTATGTTCTGCATTTGTAAGCAGAACTGGGATCAATGAGCCAGTCTTTTTTCTTGTTCACCAGAAATCCTCACCATGTTTCACTGTGAATCTCTCACAATCCTTCATTCTTTTATACAGAGTGTCACATCCACACCATGTTAGTAACATGTTACCATTATTGCATTTATGAAAATAGTCTGGGGCAGCACTGGCCAAGGACTCATAGCTTTACAGCATGAGAGAGGCAGTGGACAGGTGACAGGTCCCCAACTTATTGCTTCCTCCAAATCACCACCTGCTATGAAGCTTTCAACTCACATCATGGACAGGCTGGTCCTGGATCAGAGACAGTTTGGATTAAGCCAGTGGTTCCCAAACTAGGAGACCAGGGGAGCTGCAGAAACCAGCCAGGGGAACCACGGAGTGCCACGGAATCATCTTGGAAAACAGTGCAGTGCCAATTGTCAGGCATCAACATAATGTAATGGGGAGCCGCAGTCAAAAGTTGCCAATGGTCAAGGGAACTGTAGGTCAAAAAAGTTTGGAAAACACTGGATTAAATATGGTCCCGTTGAGTGTTTAGAGCAATGTCCGAAAAGTAAATAGTTAAAAAAAATGGCTTGCCCCAATGTTTCTGGAATTTTTTTGTGGAAAGTAGACAGATGGACCTATGTTGTAAAACAATTGCCAGAGTTCTAGGGTCACTCCACTGACCCCCCCAGAGGAGCAAAGATCACTGTTTTTAGGGAAAATGATGCCCCAGAATTGGGGGCAGGGCCCCCCCTCCTCACTGAAATTAAAAATGAAACTCTGGCTTTGTTTTCATGGCCAGGGCCCTGGCTTTTGAATCCACCTTGTTTGGAGCACCTCAGGTGCAGGGGAGCAGCTGTACACAGCTGTACACACGCGCAACATTAGGCATTGCGCAAAGGACTCAACGGGACTTTATGGGTATGCGTTGCGCAAACAACTCAGTGGTCTTTTCCATATAGAACTCTGGACTAAAGCTGGTATTTCAAGAATGTAAGGTGCCATTAAAAAACCCTTGAAGGTAGGTACTTGAAACTTGAGGTCCACTTAGGTGAGACATCCCCCTAAACACCCCTAAAGCCCTGGAGCTGTGCGTAAAACACAACTATGTTTTTATTTGAAATCTTGTGTTTTCAGGTCCATGTTTTACATAGGAGTAAATGGATGAGTTGAGTTGACCTTAAGTCCCATTGAGTCCCTAAAGCACCACCTGTAGACCAGGTGCAAGGTGCACCGGCGAAATTTACTGCGGGTGATTCTTTCTACATGGGGGTTCGTTAAAAATGTTGATCAAACTAACATTTGGGAAGTCTGGGAAGGTCATACCGCGGGACCAAATGGGGGGTAACCGTGTTCCTTGATCCTTGTTGTTGTTCTTCAGTCGTTAAGTCGTGTCCAACTCTTCGTGATCCCATGAACCATATCCCGTCAAGCCTTCCTATCCTCCACTATCTTCCTGACTTCGCTCATTTTCATGTTCATTGCAACGGTGAGTAGTAGTAGTAGTAGTAGTAGTAATCTCATCCTTTGCCTTCCCCTTCTCCTTTTGCCTTCAATTTTTCCCAGCATCAGAGTCTTCTCCAGAGAGTCCTCTCTTCGCATTAGGTGGCCAAAATATTTGAGTTTCAGCCTTAATACCTGTCCTTCCAGGGAACAGTCAGGGTTGATTTCATTTAGGATTGACTGATTTGATCTCCTAGCAGTCCAAGGGACTCTCAGGAGTCTTCTCCAGCACCACAGTTCAAAAGCATCTATTCTTCGGCGCTCAGCCTTCCTTATGGTCCAACTCTCGCAACCATACATTGCTACTGGGAACACCATCGCCCTGACTATACGAACTTTTGTTGGCATGGTGATATCTCTGCTTTTTTATTATGCTGTTTAAGTTTGCCATAGCTTTCCTTCCAAGGAGTAAGCGTCTTTTAATTTCATGGCTGCTGTCTCCGTCTGCAGTGATCTTGGAACCCAAAAAAGTAAAATCTGTTACTGCTTCCATTTCTGCCCCTTCTATTTGCCAGGAATTGATGGGACCAGATGCCATGATCTTAGTTTTATTAATGTTGAGTTTCAAGCCAACTTTTGCACTCTCCTCTTTCACCCTCATCAAGAGGCTCTTTAGTTCTTCTTCACTTTCTGCCATTAGGGTGGTATCGTCTGCATATCTGAGGTTGTTGATATTTCTCCCGGCAATCTTGATTCCGGCTTGCAATTCATTCAGCCCTGCATTTCTCATAATGTACTCTGCATATAAGTTAAATAAGCAGGGTGACAATATACAGCCTTGCCGTACTCCCTTCCCAATTTTGAACCAGTTGGTTGTTCCATGGCCGGTTCGAACTGTTGCTTCTTGACCCGCATACAGGTTTCTCAGGAGACAGGTAAGGTGATCTGGTATCCCCATCTCTTTAAGAATTTGCCACAGTTTGTTGTGATCCACACAATCAAAGGCTTTTGCGTAGTCAATGAAGCAGAAGTAGGTTTTTTTTTTTTTTAACTCTCGTGCTTTCTCCATGATCCAGCGCATGTTGGCAATTTGATCTCTAGTTCCTCTGCCTCTTCGAAACCCAGCTTGTACGTCCGGTAGTTCTCGGTCCACGAACTGCTGAAGCCTAGCTTGTAGGATTTTGAGAATAACCTTGCTAGCATGTGAAATGAGTACAATTGTGCGATAGTTTGAACACTCTTTGGCACTGCCCTTCTTTGGAATTGGAACGTAAACTGACCTTTTCCAATCATAAGAACATAAGGACATAAGAAGATCCCTGCTGGATCAGGCCAAAAGCCCATCTAGTCCAGCTTCCTGTGTCACACAGTGGCCCCACCAGATGCCTCAGGGAGCACACAAGACAACAAGATACCTGTGTCCAGTCGCCACTCCCTTGCACCTGGCACAGAGAAAACCCACTTCTAAAACCAGGAGGTTGCTTATGGCTTGTAACCTGTGATGATCTTTTCCTCCATGAATCTGTCCAAACCCCTTTTAAAGTCATCTAGGCCAGATGCCATCACCACATCCTGTGGCAAGGCGTTCCACAGATGAATTACACGCTGGGTAAAGAAATATTTTCTTTTGTCTGTTCTAACTTTTGTCTGTTCTAACTCTCCCTCCACTCAATTTTAGTGCATGTCCCCTGGTTCTGGTGTTGTGCGAGAGGGAGAAGAATTTCCCTCTATCCACTCTCTCCATCCCATGCATAATTTTATACGTCTCAATCATGTCCCCCCTCAGGCACCTTTTTTCTAGGCTAAAAAGCCCCAGATGCTGTAGCTTTTCCTCATAAGGGAGATGCTCCAGCTCACGAATCATTCTGGTCGCTCTTTTCTGCACCTTTTCTAATTCAACTATATCCTTTTTGAGGTGTGGTGACCAGAACTGGACACAATACTTCAGATGTGGCCTTACCATTGATTTGTACAAAGGCAGAATGATATTGGCCGTTTTATTCTCAATCCCTTTTTTAATGATCCCGAGCATGGAATTGGCCTTCTTCACAGCCGCCGCACACTTGGTCGACACTTTCATCGACCTGTCCACCAGCACCCCAAGATCTCTCTCTTGATCCGTCACAGACAACTCAGAACCCATTAGCGTATATGTGAAATTTTGGTTTCTTGCCCCAATGTGCATCACTTTGCACTTACTTACATTGAAGCGCATTTGCCATTTTGCTGCCCATTCTCCCAGTTTGGAGAGCTCCTTCTGGAGCTCTTCACAATCCCTGCTGGTCTTCACCACCCGGAAAAGTTTAGTGTCATCTGCAAACTTGGCCACCTCACTGCCTATCCCCAACTCCAGGTCATTTATGAATAAGTTGAAAAGCACCGGTCCCAAGACCGATCCTTGGGGCACACTGCTTTTCACCTCTCGTAATCTAACCCACAGTGATTCTACGGAGGAGTCAGAGCCCCCCTCCAGCTGTACTCTGGTGGATTCTACCCCCTCTTTGACACAGATGGCCACCCCACCTCCAACACGCCCCTCTCTGTCCCTCTTATAGAGTTTATATCCTGGAATTGCAGTATCCCACTGGTTCTCCGCATTCCACCAGGTTTCTGTTATACCTACTATGTCAATGTTTTCCCTAGCCACCAAACATTCCAGTTCTCCCATCTTTGCCCGTAGACTTTGGGCATTTGCATAAAAGCACTTATATACCTGGTCCCCCAAGAAGGGCTGCATGTTTGCACCTTTATTCCTGCAGCCTTCTGTCCTGCTAGACTGGCTGTCATGTCCCATCACGCTACCACTCCCAATTTTTACTCGGCTATTACTTGACTGTTCCCCATCCTCTGCACCCTCATTCCCTAGGGATGAGGAGTCCCAAACCGGATGCCCCTCGGCTCCTGTCGGCTTTCCCCCAGGAGTCAGTTTAAAAGCTGCTCTGCCACCTTCTTAATGTTACGCGCCAGCAGTCTGATTCCGTTTTGGTTCAAGTGAAGCCCGTCCCTCTTATACAGGCTTATAATCCTTTGGGCACTGCTGAGTTTTCCAAATTTGTTGGCATATTGAGTGCAGCACTTTCACAGCATCATCATTTAGGATTTTAAGTAGCTCAGCTGGGATATTATCAGCTCCATTAGCTTTGTTGTTAGTAATGCTACCTAAGGCCCACTTGACTTCACTCTCTAGGATGTCCGGCTCTGGGTCAGTGACCACACCAGTGTGGTCATCAGGAACATTAAGATCTTTCTTGTATAGTTCTTCTGTGTATTCTTGCCATCACTTCTTAATCTCTTCTGCTTCTGTTAGGTCTCTGCCTTTTTTGTCCTTTATCATGCCCATCTTTGCACAAAACGTTCCCTTGATATCTCCAATTTTCTTGAAGAGATCTCTAGTCCTCCCCATTCTGTTGTTTTCCTCGATTTCCTTGCATTGTTCATTTAAGAAGGCCTTCTTATCTCTCCTTGCTATTCTCTGGAAATCTGCATTCAGTTGGTTATATCTTTCCCTTTCACCCTTGCTTTTCACATTCCTTCTTTCCACAGCTATTTGTAAAGCCTCATCTGACAGCCACTTTGCCTTCTTGTATTTCTTTTTCTTTGGGATGGTTTTAGTTGCTGCCTCCTGTACAATGTTACAAACTTCCGTCCATAGTTCTTCCGGCACTCTGTCTACCAGGTCTAATGCCCTAAATCTATTCTTCACCTCCACTGTATATTCATAAGGGATATGGTTTAGGTCATATCTGACTGGTCTAGTGGTGTTCCCTACATTCTTCAGTTTAAGCCTGAATTTTGCAATAAGAAGCTCATGATCTGAACCACAGTCAGCTCCAGGTCTTGTTTTTACTGATTGTATAGAGCTTCTCCATCTTTGGTTGCAAAGCACATAATCTATCTGGTTTCGGTATTGACCATCTGGTGATGTCCATGTGTAGAGTCGCCTCTTGTGTTGTTGGAAAAGAGTTTTTGCTATGACCAGCGTGTTCTCTTGACAAAACTCCGTTAGCCTTTGCCCTGCTTCATTTTGCGCTCCAAGGCCAAACTTGCCTGTTGTTCCATTTATTTCTTGATTTCCTACTTTAGCATTCCAGTCTCCTATGATGTAAAGGACATCTTTTTTGGGTGCTAGTTCTAGAAGGTGTTGTAGGTCTTCATAGAACTGGTCAACTTCATCTTCTTCGGCATCAGTGGTTGGGGCATACACTTGGATTACTGTAATGTTGAATGGTTTGCCTTGGATTCGAACTGAAATCATTCTGTCGTTTTTGAGGTTGCACCCCAGTACTGCCTTTCCCACTCTTTTATTAACTATGAGGGCTACTCCATTTCTTCTAAGGGATTCATGCCCACAGTAGTAGATATGATGGTCACCTGACTTAAATTCGCCCATGCCCATCCATTTTAGTTCGCTGATTCCCAAGATGTCAATGTTCAATCTTATCATCTCATTTTTGACCACATCCAGCTTGCCTTGATTCATAGACCTCACATTCCATGTTCCTAAGCAGTATTGATCCTAGGCATACTCAAGTGTTGGCAATAAGATTACAGTCGAGTAATAGAAGGAAGGGAGAAAAAAAAGATTGTGTTTTTTTTGCCTGGTTTTGGGATGGAGAGACTATACAATGTCTCCATTGCATAGTCTCTTTGAGAATATACCGGTAATTAACCTTGATACATCTCTTCTAGGTAAGCCCAAGAAGTCCCTTCTTGGCAAGGTAATAATTGTGCTATGACTTTGATTCCATTAAATCAAGAAGGTACAATTTGCTAGGATCTTTGTGGGGGGTGGATAGCAGATTTATACATGGGTTGTCAGAGTGGCTTGTGATGTGACGGTGATGATGATTGGGAAACATAAGATGTTTGTACTTCCTGTTCCCCCCCGCTCAACATAACATTTGAACCAACTCTGAAATCTTTCAGTTTGCAGTAGCATATGATTTGGGGACAAACTAGTCAGGATGATGTGAAATGGAACTGCAAGGGAGCCCCAATTCAGATTGGTAACTATATGTTTGATATGACACCTGCACATTTTTCCTCACAAGGCAAACAGGAACTTGAAATAGAGGCAGTTAGATTGGGGGAATGGTGCAGGGGGAAATGGTTAAGCACTCCTTGTCTCACAGCCCAATCCTGTGTAAGTATCCAGGCTGCCCTCCGGATCCTACCCCCGTTCCCCTCGGTCTCCTCGGGGGAAGGGGAAATTTGTCCCCTTCCCCTGGTGTAATGCGGGAAGGTCCCAATGGACCTCCTGGGATTTTGGCCAGCTATTTAGATGGCAGAAGTTGGAGGAGGTTGTGTAATGGCGGAGCCAGCCCGGGAAGGGAACATGGATGGGGATATGGCGTCCTTGCTGCCCAGACTGCCCTCGCCAGGGGATCACTTACCTTCTCCGGCGGCCGCGGGGATGATCCGGTGTCGGAGTGATGGCAGCCGTCCTCTATTCCGGCCACCCTTGCTCTCACATTGTCGCAAATGTTCTTTACGGCACGTTCACGATGCCTTGGAATGGTGGAGCACTCGCTCCGCCATTTTAACTTTGGGCGGGATTGCACCTTCAGTCTCAACCCCCAATGGTTGCTCTTAATCTTTGAAAAAAAAATGACAGTGGATCTCCCACCATCTGAACTAGTTGAAACTTTCTATCAGTGCTATTATAGAAATGTGTCTGCAGCCAATAATAGAGTAGAAACCAATCAACTTCAGCAGGTAGTGAGGGCCAAACTACATGATACGTTAAAAGCACATCATTGGCCCTTCTGTGCTCAGTTTCCTCTTTGCTAAAGGAAGATACAAAAATAGTAAGACAGGCCTCCTAAAAGTTGAGTAATGCAAAGAGTATGGAGCAATATATGATTGAACTCAAAGTTTTATTTTCCCTACTTCTCCAGTTCGATCTGACCTCAGTCTTTGGACATAGGTTAATTACAAAGCTGGGAAAGTTTTGGATCAAGCATTTTTAAACTTTTAGTTTAATATCTTATAAAGTATGGTTTTATAAGTATGGTTAGAATAATAGTATTCTTCAGTCATGCCACTATATTCAAACCGCAACATATTCATACTTCTATCATTCATACTTCTATATTCAAACCGCAACATATTCATACTTCTATCAGCTGTGTCTTCATCCTGGCCGGCCGGATGCATCACAGCGGGCTGGGACTCTTTTACTTGCGCTGGCACGTAATTTTAAATTTATCAGCTGTGCATTTATTTTATATTACAGCTGAATTTGAAGTTTCCAATTTTGGAATTCTTAACTCACATCAGCTTTATTCCAAAATAAAATCTCCCGTTTAAAACACTGACCAATGGACTATGGAAACACAAAAATAGGCAGCTAAGGATTTAAGTAGTTTTAATGGCCTACGTTTAAGTATTTAGTGTGCATTTCTTCCATCATTTAAATACTTTATATTTACTCATTTAACCAAGAAATTTGATTTCATTACATGATGAGCACCAATAGGCTCCTTAACAGCTTAGAAAATGAGGATGCTCATTTAGAAGTCTAAATAGAGACGTAGCTGCCTAAATTTGATTATCTGATTGCATTTGATTGATGATGTACATTGGCTTTGACAGACAGCCTTGACTTTACACAGAGGCTAATTAATTTTGAACCTTTTTTTTCTAAATTGGACCAAATTTAAAATTTTCAGATTCATGTACTTGTGGATAATGTTCAGTAAATAATTGCAAATCCATGCAAAATGATATAACAGACTAACTTGTTGCTTCTTCTTAGTAATTTTGGTAAGATGTACGGATAACCATTAGACAGATAAAAAAGAAGTAAGTAATCATGTTGGTACACAAATGCCATGTGCCTGAATCCTATCCCCCACCAGCCTATGCGATGCAGCATCATCAGCAGAGAGCGCACTGCATCATGGGGGGGGGGCAGGAGGCCCAGGAAAGTAAAAATCTTTTTTACTTACCTGCCCATAAGCAACCTGGCTGCCAATGGGTCTCCTCAGATCTACCCCAGCTATTTAGATGGCGTAAGTCCAAGGTGCCTCAGAAAGTGTGCCAGGCTGGGAAAAGGGAAATGGGACCCTGGCATTTGTGACTGCCACCAGGATCCACCCCCACCCACCCTCAAACCACCCCCTGGTCAGCCCCAGCTCTCTGCCCTGATCCTCCCCTGATCCTCAAACTGCCTATGACTCACGCCTACTGCCACTTGAACTGCTCCAGGACTTCCCACCTTGCAGCCAGTGCCGCTTTGAATGCCACATTTGCGGTGAGCCAAAAATTTTACTTAATTAATTATTTTAGCCACATTTTATCTAAAAAAAAAAAAAAGCAGTGCATGGCCACTTACCATTTACTGCTGCCGACACCACTTACCATATTCATCCCAGCTGACTGTTCGCTGCTGCCAGGATTGCTCCCGCCACATCCCGGCCAGCCGGCTGGCTGCATCACAGGAGGCTGGGATGCTTCTCAGCCTGGCCGGCTGCGTTCCGGCTGGCCAGGGCTCCTTGCGCGCCTGTGTGAGGTTCGCAGAGGCAAACACTTTCTTTTCTTTAAAAAAACCCACTGTTACTCTTACTGTTTGCTACCACCACCACTTGCCATCTTTGCCCTGGCTGGCTTCTTGTGGCCGCCGGGACTGCCCCCGCTGTTGCTGTGTCTTCATCCTGGCCGGCCGGATGCATCACAGCGGGCTGGGACTCTTTTACTTGCGCTGGCACACAATGTTGTTGGTCATTTTTGCTGGGAGAGCTCTCCCAGGTGTAGTGAGCCTCGAGGAGCCCTGGTCAGCAGGAACGCAGCCGGCCAGGCTCAGAAGGCTCCTGGCCTGCTGCAATGCAGCCAACCTGTCAGGAAAGGCCCAGGGGCAAGCGGGAAAATCCCAGCCAGGCTGGCAGCCGGGACAGACCCTGTAGTGTCCGCAGTGGCGTCGCTCCGGTAGGGGCAGGGCCGTAAGTATCGCTCCGTCCTAGACCCTTTACCGAGAGAGCAGGAGGCGGCCCCACCCCCTCACTGTCGAAGCCTTTCCCCTGCGGAGAAAGCAGCAGGCAAGAGACCCTGCCTGCTGCTTTCTCCGCAGGGGAAAGGCTCTGACAGTGAGGGTGCGGGGATACTTACGGCCCCGTCCCTACCGGAGCGATGCCACTGAGTGTCCGTTTTTTCCAGGTCAGATTGTAAGCCTAGGCTTGTTTGTTATATTCCCACTATCTGTTAATTCTCTCTCTCTCTCTCACACACACACACTCACACACACACACAATTTCCCCCCCTTCTAAAACAGGGAATGCTGGTTAGGATGCAAGAATATTCTTGACTTTTGAATCTTCCATGAAGTCTAATGCCTGAGAAGCATTCAGTTGCTCCTGGCAGCTGTTTTGCAATTACACATGAAAGCAAAGGTCATAGCATTTCAAAAGCCATCAGGAGGCCATGATGAGTCTTCCTCAGTGGTTTATTTATTTATTTTGCTCAGTTCTCTAGATAACCTTTGCTTTCATGAACCGATATCTTAAACTGAAGCACCTCACTCCCTCATTACATTAGTATGCATTATTCAGACAAAATGCAATATGTTAACATAATACTGTACAGCAGCAAAGTGATGCAAAAAAATAGACCTCAGCCCTGAGGATGCAGGTTACAACAATGCAGAACCAGGCGGGACAAACTCAAGGGGTCTTTATGTTTGGAAAATACCAGAGGTTAGAGCACATGTTTGAAGCAAGGAAGAAAGACAAGAAAACTTCATGCATACATAGGCTTACAATGAGATGGCAGAGTCTGGGTTTTCTTGTTCGAAGCCTTGGAAAGTTCTAACAGTAGTACAATGCACCCTGTTCTATGAATAATTCTTTTTTTTTTTCATTTCAGATTGTATACTAAAAGTGCAAACCAAGCATACATAAAAAGAAGCAAGTTCCATTGCGATTGGCTTCAAGAACTGCATAAAATTGGGGTGGTATAATGGTCTGATCCAAAATTCCATGATCCCATTTATGTGCAAAGGCTGGTCCATTTGAGCATAGGTTTCTTCAGACAATTACAGTGTTAGAAGAAACTCCATACATACTATGGAGATTGATTGGTGCACATGCTGACTTGACTTGCAGAATCAGAACCAGAATCAAAAATCCTTTATTGGCATACACGACTTGACTTGCACCTGATGGCTCTTGGGCACAATGGAGCTCCATGTGTGTACTGGAGCTGCCAAAATTAGGTAAGTGTACCTAATTTTTTAATATTTAAAAAATATTTAATAATATTTAATATAAATATTTCTAAGAGTTGCAATCTGGTAATTTAGTTTATACATTAATATTTGAGGATTTAAAAAAAAACTGAAAAAATGAAAGTATTGATAACAGTTTTGAACAGAATATCAAAGAGGACAGAATAACAGAAATATAAACCATTTCATGAAACTTTTCAGGATTTCCATATCTAGAATAATAATGATGATGATGATGATGATGATGATGATGACGACGACGACTCATTTGCATTTGTAGAGCTACTTTTAGCTAAGGATCTCAACGTGTTTTAAAACAGCAAATTAATTAAGCCTTAGAATACTCCTTTGGGAGAGCCATGGAATATGGAGAAATTACTTTATTCACCAAAGAAAACCAGCCATCTCTAGGGTGGAATAGAGCAGCTGTTTAACAAGGCACAACAGTAATTGTTTAGGACAAGAAGAACACTTTAACCATGGAAACTGCAACAGGAATTCAAGGAGGGAGAACATAATTGCTTCGGCTGATTTCCTAGCCTGAATACAGAGACTAATGCCACTGTTGCTTCCTCAACCAAAGGGATTTTTAATAGCCACCGGGGTCAAGAGGTTTGAGGATAACACCAAGCAGCACAATGCTTCTTAAGCTTCATATACATCCATCCTTTCTAATTGCCTTCAGTTAATTGGAATAAGGCCAGTGACGGGACTCACCCCGTCGCCGCCCATTACCAGGCCCCCTCCCCCGCGCGCTGGACAGAGGCACGTCGGGGGAGAGCAGCGATTGGCTGCTGGGCCAGTCGGGGGCGTGGCTCGGCTAGGGAGACGGGAGCGCGTTCTCTCCGTCTCCTCAGTCCGAGCCGGTGTTTCGAGCCCCGCCCTCCCTCCCTTATTACAGTCTGAGTCTAGCTGGTCTCTCTTTTGAGGGCCGGGTAGGATTTTTTGACTGCTACCCTGATTGGCTTTGGTTGGCAGTTTTTTCGCCTACACCAGACTGGGTTAGGGTGTATGTGTGGCGTTGTTAATATGTTTTGCTGTTATTATGGCAGGTGGCGTGCGGGCCGGGTAGCCAGGAAACTGGGATCCGGCGTCAGCCTGAGGCTAGCAAGGTCAAGGGGTAACTCAGGACCGCTCTAGTGACATCGCCTGGGTCCATGAGGCTGGCTGGCAAGCCCCTTGGCTGGAACGCGTTGACCTACATCACGGCTTGGCCACTGGGGTTGACGCTTCCAGCTGCCTCGACCCTGCGGGGTTGACCATGATAGCTCACGTGATCTTCGACCACTGGGAGGCTTGAGTCAGGTTGACACGCCCTGGGGGGATTAACGGGGGAGGAAGACGGCTAGGCCCGTTTCCCCCATTTAGGGCCCACACGCTCTAAGGGCTAGTTAAAGTATTTTATTATGCTGCAGGTTCTGTTTATGTTAAATAAAATTTGGCCCTTTAACCCAAGCCTCTGTCTAGCATGCTTATTTGGGGGGGGGGGGTACACGGGTAATGGGAACTCCAACTACAGTACTTTCTTTCCGTTTTGTGAATCCAAACCATTATGTACAACTGTATGAAAACTTCTTCCTTTCCTCCTTTCTGCTTGGAGATGAAAACTTGGCCACAATAATCAAAGTCCACTTAGCTGTCTATGAATAATTAAACCTGAGGCAGAAGAAGCTGTTTGGTTAATAGGCAATGACTTAAAGCTATCTGGAACCTTTTCATAGGTTGGGGAAATAATTTTAAGTTTAGAGAGCTCATCATAAGTAGGTTTAGCAGGCTTCCACAAAGTGCTTAGACTAATATTAGCAGCCTGTACCATCTAATCTTATATTTTATTCATTTATTTGAATTTGCCACACAAATTCAAACAAATTATTTTTTATTTTATTTTTTCATTATTCATGTTTGTGTAATAAAACTTATTAACCTTAACATTCTTTGACTGATAATGGAATGGAAACCCCGTAGCAGGCTCCTGTCTGGTGTGGTGGAAGGTACAGACGACTCTGAATAAAAATCATAATCTGCTCACCAATTTTGGACCATTTAGGTAGGTGATTAAATAAATACAAGATGGTGTGGCAACAATGTGCATCACTGGCTTAATTTGACTTGACACCTTTCAGCCCTGTGGTCAGTAGTGTCACTAGGGGGATGTGGGGAGAGTGGACTGCACCAGATGACACCTTCGGGGGGGGGGGTTGTACACCACCAGTGGCCAAATTTGTGGATACCTTTTGGAAAATTTATATTTATGAATAATATCATAAAGTTATATATCATTGGAAAGGTAATGTAATGCAGAATGTAATGATAGGGGTGTTGTCAAGATTGAGATAGCATTTATAAAGTGTGCTTTTTTCATTAAAATGTGCTCTGTAAGGGATTACAGTCGAACCTTGCTATCAGCAGATCCAGCATTTGACTTAACGCGGATCCTAAACCCATGTGAGTCCACTTACAAAATCCTTTAAAAAGAAAAACAAAGGTTAAAAATAGCATTCCTTACCTTTTAGCTGGCAAACTGCTCTGTTTGCAGGGCTGTAGAGAGTGAAATCGTGCTCCTACAGCCTCTTCTGGGTAGCTGGACATCCCCCCTCCCTTCCCCAAAGTCACCTGAGAATGCATGTGATGGGCAGCCCAATCCTGTGTAGGTTACAGTGGCCGGCTAAAGGACCAGCCGACATATCCTGTCAAGTTCCCAGGCTTCCATGGGCAGCCCGTGAACAACTCAGGGGAAGGGGACAATCATCCCCTTCCCCCTGTGAAAGCCGCAAGAGGTCCTATAGGCCTCCTCACATGTACGCGAGCTCTAGAGCTCACGTACAGTAACGCCGAGCATGTCTGTGACCTGGAGGGACCGTTGGATACTGGGGATCTCAGCCCCCGGTCCACCCTCCCCCGTCCCTGGCCCAACCGGCGTAGGTCTTACCTGTGCTGGCTGGCACTGGGCCGGGAGAATGGTGGTGCAAGCAGCAGCGGCCGCAGCACCGGCGCTGCTTGCTCTCTGAGTGTTGTGGCTTTTGTGACACCCAGCATCGGGGCAGCACATGCTGACCTGTCACATTTCTGCACAGGGTCGGACCATGAGGTTTATACAGCTTAACGAATGCAGGATGAATAGGAGATGCTTGTTCATGCTGCATTGTTCCAAAGCCGCCTTGGGTCCCTTCAGGGAGAAAGGCGGGATATAAATACTGTAAATAAATAAAATAAATTACACAAAAAGTATGTGTAATATTGGATACAAATAAAATACAATATAAAATATTATAAAATATAAAGTAAAATACAAATAAAACAAAGGCCTTTTCACATACAAGATACAATTTGTTGTTGTTTATCCTGCAACATTTGGTGCTACTGACTGTCATTAAGATCAAATGCATTCAGCATTATGTTAGAGAATTGCAAGGACCACAGATGCATTTGTGCTTCATCCTTCAGCAGGCTTTTATTGCCTGAGGCTCACAGAGAATGTGTGAATCATTGCATCTAGTTCTTGTGCCATCTACTTCTTGTACTCCAAAAGCATATGGCAACTCCACACAACTGGACACAAAATACTGAACCAACACAGCTTCACTTCAGCATGGCAACTCGCTGAATTCCATTCTTGTAGCATCTCAAGAGAATAAGCGGTTTGTTCCAAAGGTTGCATAAGATGATTGACCATGATGAATGATTCTGTTTATACTTTAAGGATAGGAAATTCCAAAAACAGCACCAA
Organism: Plestiodon gilberti rubricaudatus; assembly: GCA_026170595.1. NCBI lineage: Eukaryota > Metazoa > Chordata > Lepidosauria > Squamata > Scincidae > Plestiodon > Plestiodon gilberti. The sequence continues at coordinate 248,580,263 of JANXHW010000001.1, read as the reverse complement.
ACGTCAGCTGGTTTTGGTGATCTTCCAGTGATGTTTTGTTATCCTTCCAGCAACAGACGCCAAGGAAAATTTTCATAGTACAGTATTTGGAAATCTAGAAGTGGATTTGGAATGTAAAGGAAGGTACACACAGATTTCTTCTCCTATATATGCCCTTGACCTGGAGTTTACTAGCCTTAGAAATGGTCTGTATGCGCTATCCTTGCTTGTACGAACTGTGCTTTAAAACTGACTTCTGTGATTTTGGCTAACAATGGCCCAAATTGACAACCATTTTATGCGGTTGGATAATACAATCTTATTTTATTTTTTCCCTCATGCACAGAATAGACAAGTGCTTAATTGTTTCAGTGAAAGATGACTGGTTTCCTCTACTACTGTAATATAAACACCATTTCCTCACTGGTAATGATTAAGTGCTTATAAACATAAATACTTCAACCGTCTCCATTGCTTTGTGCACATTAGAAACAATAAATAACTGGTGTAACATTTTTGATCCACTTCTTGCATTCATGTATGTTTATTTGTCAGACAGACATAACAGGTCTTCACATTTAAACAGCATCAGTCACAGCATCCCACAGCAGAGGCATCACTACGGTGGGGGCGGTACCGTAAATTTTGCACCGTGCTAATCCCCGCTAACTCTCCGGTATGAGGTGGCCCCGCCCCCTCGCCATCGCAGCCATTCCATGCGGTGAAGGCAACAAGTAGGAAGCCTAGGCTTGTTTGTTATATTCCCACTATTGGTTTATTCTCTCTCTCTCTCTCTCTCTCTCTCTCTCTCTCTCTCTCTCTCTCTCTCTCTCTCTCACACACACACACACACACACACACACACACACACACACACACACACACACACACACACACACACACACAGCAGTTGTTCCTGTATAGGTAAAACTCTCCCCCCCCCTATACTGCAGGCACCTACGCTAGACAGATGCAACTATCACTTCCCTTTGGGTGCTAGCACCCTGGCTCCAGCCAGAGTTTGCCTTTTGCCAGCTCCTGTTTTCCCCACTAACCTCTGGAAAGGAGGTCAAGGCAGCCAATTTGTTCCGCCCATCTCAAGTCTTACCGCCTTTAAGACAGACTTTGCAGTTCAAGCCTTAGAGCGAGGTCACCAGCCTGCGTCCTCAAGCCAGAAATCCTCTTGAGATTGGTTCTGGTTCCCTTCCTGGCTCCTGTACCTAGAGTATACAGCAGATCACTAATCCTACTCCCTGTCCTGCACTATACCTGCTAGAAGTGACTGAGCAGGCTAAACAAACACCACACTCCAAAGAAACAGTCTGGGGTAGGCGAGAAAAATTCCCATCAATGGCAAAAACACCAACTAAAAACAACAACAACCCAAACATATCACAACTGCAGCAGAATTTTCTAACAATCAGCTAGAGTTCTACATTCTGGGGTCCACCACAGAGAACCTTCTGATTCATAACTCAGTCTCTTAGCAACTGTGCAACACCAGTTCTCAAATTATGAGTAAACAAAGAATGCATTTGCATGTGTGAACCTGTCCTCCCTCTGTAGCAATATGTCTGAGAACGTTCCAGGACTACCAGTTCAGCACATAGTGGAGCAAAGGGAGGTTTGCAAAAGCCAAGTTACAGCAGCTAATTTCACACACACACACACACACACACACACACACACACACACAGAGAGAGAGAGAGAGAGAGAGAGAGAGAGAGAGAGAGAGAGAGAGAGAGAGAGAGAGAGAGAGAGAGAGAGAGAATAAAGCAGCAACTCTTTTGTTGTCAGTGTTCTAAAAGCACATTCCAAAAAACCTTGGGTAATATTAGTATGCGTTCTTCTGCAAATACAAAGATTATAGTCTGTCTCCTTCCTTATAATGGGGTAATTTCTAGTATAAATTGACATTACGAACACTCTTCAGATTTCTTATATTTCAGGGATCTATTCCTGAAATTAGTAAGTATTTTGATTTGAATCTCTCTCTTTGTCTTTCCCAGACACACCACATTAAATTGCATTTTTATATCTTGTTGGCTGTTTCTACCTGTCTCATACTGTTCTGCCAATATTTGAGTAATTGGCTTGAGTATTATTTTAATAATGTGGTTTAACATTTGAATTTCATCGGAGAGAGGTAGGTGGCTTCCTTATAACAATGCCTTTATTTCCATGTATTTTCCATCACATTTCCATAATTCCTTTATTTCCAGTTTCCATATACAGGTGCATCACTTGCATAATGAGGTATCGAAAGACCTGAACTGTGCTGAGTTTCACAACGTGGGCATGGCGGGTGCATGAATCCCTCTCTCCTTTTCAGCCATTATGCAAATAGAAGGCATAATCCCAAAGCTGCTCTAGGTACAAACAGCAGAATGAAATTCTTGTGCTGCTAAGAACAGGTTAGGGGACAGAAAGAAGGCAGCCTGAGTTTCACTCTTCGATATTTGGGTATCAGTAACTGTGCAGAAAATAAACAGGACGCTTCCAAGTAAGTCTGCATAAGCCTGGGCTGTAAATCAATCCAATTCTACCTATATTAGCTAGTTATTTCATGCCATGTGTACAAGTTTTCAGATATCTGCCAAGTTTCTGCCTAAAATTAAATTACAGTATATCTTTTACATATACCAGTTGAGCTTCTACAGTGTTGGTTTTCATGCTTAGTACTAGGTCCAACAACTTTGCTAACACATCTGAACTTTATTTTGGATTAGTGTTGACCTGTTTGATTATACTGACAAGAAAATGTAATTAGACGTCTCTTAAAAGCAGCCATTTTTAATTCATTCTTGCAGGTAGAGAACGAGAAAGCTTTCCAATTGGTGGAAGCAAAGTGAACTTATGGCCCAATCCTACGAGCACTTTCGGCTGATGGAACTAGCCATCAGCAGAAGGCCCTCTCCATCGGCCTGCACGTGCAGAGAAGACACACGCAATGGGGCCACCAGAGCGAATGGTTGGCAACTGCATTTGCCAGCAGAGCACCCAGGCACAACCGAAGGAGATATGTAAGCATGGGGGTAGGGCAGTGGGAGGGAAGGGGGTGTTTCAAGGAGGAACTGGGGGGTGTCAGGGAAGGAAGGGGTGGATCTGGCAGCAGTTGCACATGCTGGATCCTATCCCCCATTTTTCAACCCAGCCAGCCCCCTGGCTCTCCTATATAGCTGGCATAAGAAGAGCCTCCTGATCACACAGACACAAACACCCACCATAGCATGCAGCACCTCCATGACACACTTGCTTACTACAGCATGGCAGAAGATAGGATTGGGCTGTAAATTTGCACAAACAGGCAATGACTGGAAGAAACTCACCTTAAAAAAAAGATAGAAGTAAATATACTCCAAACTACTACCATATAACTTTGAATGACACAGTTGCATGGTCCCTGGTCCTAAGAATGACTTATTTTGTGACACAATATTAATGTTAGAAGGATAAAAAAAATGTCTGTTAAAGAGAAAATATACTGTTCTGGAAGTGATGCTAAAAATTCCTGGCTGCTCATTGCCAGAGCCTTTTATTTGTCCAACCCAACAATAAAGCATATGGCCATTTAAAAAGATACTAGTGTGACGAACTCAACCAACAAGCAATTCATTTGTTGCAGGAAGCTGTCAAACTTGGCATACGGTTGTGAGGGATTTCCCCAGCCACACCCACCACCTGGCAGGCAGGGAGGGGATTGATCAGCTGAGTCTGGAATTCTGCTTTGGCTGCGGTGATGAATTCTTCCGGTGTCCATCGACTGGAAGTCTGGTTAGAGAACCGCCATCTGGTGCTACAATGTGGTACAGAGCAGCGGCATTTAGAAAACAGACGTGGAGCCTTGGAAAGCACCACTGAATGGGTACAATTAGAGGAATGGGGAAGCCAGGCCAGATCAGCCATGTGAAAGAATCTCAGTTTTAAAAAAAAGAAGAAAAGACTGGTCCAGTGGTGTTCCTGGAGGGGGGTGCAGCACCAGAAGTAGTGCAAGGCACTGCACTGCGCCTTACTAAACAGTGTAACACGGCCCTTCCCACTCACCCCTGGAGCTATTCCGGTGGCAAAGGCACTGCGCAGCGTGTTGCCTTTGCCACTGGAATGGCTCTGGAAACAAGTGGGAGGGGCTGTTACACCGCTTTGCAAGGTACGGTTATTCTTACACCCCAAATCACAAAGTAATGTACAAAGCACATTAGAGAGGAAAGTAAAAGGGAATGGGGATCTATCAAGAGCCTCCTTAACAAGGTGTTTGAAGTCAAATCGGAGGTCAAGATCTAGATTTCAGGTGGAAGGGCAGTGATACAGAGTTTTAAGGGGAAAGGGATCAATAAGTTTATAACTACATGATTAGTACCCAAGACAAGTGCAAGGTTCTCTGCTGGGCCCTGGGACAGCACTTGGTCCTTATTCTCTGGGTCCCGTTCTAGATTACAGGGTGAATGGCCAGACATGCTGGCAGGCATGGGCACAAGCATGACCGGAGGAGAAGGAAGTGCTGCATTTTTTCCTTCTCTCACTCTGGTCAATGGACTTTCTCCCAGGCTCCTGTGATAATGCAGGGGCCTCAGAAAATGCCCATTTGGTTCTGTGCAAGTTGCCATCCTGTTTTATTTTCTTTGTATGTGACTTGAGTCATTGCATGCAGAGACAGGAATGAATATAAAGACTCAAGATAGGGTGTTTAAAGATTCATTATAACCACACTTTACAGAAAACACCAGTGAGATAGTAGCATGCAGTACATGCAGCAACTGGGTTTATATATGGCTGAAGGGCTCACAAAGCACTATATAAAATTACTACTACTACTACTACTCCTCCTCACCGATGCAACGAACATGAAAATGAGCGAACTCAGGAAGATAGTGGAGGACAGGAAGGCCTGGCGGGATATGGTTCATGGGATCACGAAGGGTCGGACACGACTTAACGACTGAACAACAACAACAACAACAAAACAACAACAACAACAACTACTACTACTACTACTACTACTAATAATAATAATAATAATAATAATAATGATAATAATAATAATATTAAAATAGACGATGTCCTTTTAAAATAGACTTGCTGTGTGAATAAATGTTAGAGGGTCTGTTATTCATAAACAACGTTTACAAAAACTGTGTCTCACAGTGCAATCCTGCACAAAGATCCCTGGCCGGCACATAGGGCCAGTCGCAGGATCCTAAGCCCTTCCCAGGCCGCTCTGGCATCTCCTTGGTGGCCTCCTTGGGGGAAGGGGACATTCATCCCCTTTCCCCGGTGTAGGGCTGGGAGGCCCCTCCTCGGATGTCCGAGGTGGCCATGTAATGGCTGCCAAGCCCAGGAATGGGGACGGGGATGCTGTGGCCAACATCACCGCACCCTCCCAGGTCGGCTCAACCAACCGCCACCCTCCCTCGCCACCCGCCCTACCCCTGCTCCCACCGGAGTAACTCTCACCATCATCCAATGGGTGCTGGTCCTTTCTGTGGAGGAGAAAGACCTGCCGGCATCCATGACGGCGGGCCTTACTCTCCGGGTGCCGTAAACATTTATGACACCCTCCGCCTGCGGAGTGTGCGCTCCGCAGGAAAATTACTTACACAGGATTGTGCCGTTAGATAACTATATGTATTAAGGATGTGTAAGGCCATTGGGGATATATTTAACCTTGTCCTGCGTACTTAGGTTCTTTGGTATCCTATACAAGCACATCGATAGGGCTAATGACGTATTCATTAGTCTCCATATGGCTCTTGGCATAACAGTGTATTTCATTTGTAATGCTGTTTTTCCTCATTTATGAACCTTAGGAAAACGAACAAAAGACTATGTTGAGGTGCTAAGTAATCTCTTCACACAATCTAAAAGTAAAGAAAGATATAAATTTTAATTTGAAGCCAGAGGTGCCACTGACAGTTATCGATTTTGCAGGTTTGTTGAAATATAAGGGAAAGCCTTTGCTATGATAAAGGAGCAGTTTATAGGAAATGCTAACATATCAGTTGATCAGATTTTTACTTTGAAAGTTTGTTCTAAGGCTAGACAAAGAGACAGCAAGAACAGCGGTATTTTGGGACCTGACAGATGCATTCTTCACCATCGGTAAGACAAGAGATTCAGTAGGTCTGCTGCTTTTATGCTGTTATGGTGACTCTAACTGTTAGGCGTTCTACTCATGATCGCCCAAGTGAGTCAGTAATTCTCAAGGGTGGAGTGCGTGTGTGCAGGTGTGCATAGATCACCCTTCAGGCTCCTTCTCCTTCCTATTACTGTCACTTTTATTGATTTGCTAATAGCTAAATGTAATGAAAACAGCTACTGGCAGGGAGAATCAATGTAATCCCAGGGTAATAAAAGTGATTATTGTTTAAAATATGATCATTGGAGATACATATAAAAACTGTATACTGACTTACAGTCCAATACTGTGACTCATCAATGGATTGACTTGATACTCCAGCCTTGCTATTTAGTTGGAGAGATTTGGTTTTGCTCCATTTGTCTTTCCATTTTTTGCCCTGTCCGATCATGTTGGCAGGGGGAGCAAAAGAGCATCTGCAAGTCTGACTTCTACCTCAATGCACTCACAAAGCCTCACTCCACCCACATTGCACAGAGAAATGCTTAACCCAGAAAGCCATTCCAGCATTCCAGACCATGGGGAGAAAGGCTTACTGGTACAACATTAATCAGTGAAGAGGAATGAGGTACACATGGGTGGTGGGCTCCATGACTATGAGTGGACTGTGGTGCAGGCAGTGTTCATGCAATCCAAACAGGCCTTTTGTGGCTGCTGATATAGGACTGTGTCATTGCTCCCAACTCCAGAGTGGAAGAATAGACTCTTGTAAGTTGATAGGTCACATCTAGTCTTTTTGTCCAGTCCCACCAAAGTTATGTCCATTCACAGCCCAAAGAAATATCCTTAAATTGTTCAACTGTGGTCCAATTCTGTGTAAGAAAAAAGCTGTATACTATGCCAACACATTTGGCATAAAATGGGTATGCCACCCATTTTTCACCAGAGGTACATGAATGGGAATTCATTATCGTTTATGGTTTTCCAATATATGTGCATATGCTGACTGGCATATATGTGTCACAACTACATGATGTTACATATATGTTATGTATATAACATATACTTGTGTTGTATACAACATATATGTGTTACATCTACAACTAATTCCCTACATGACGATACATCCGCGGTAACAGGGCGCACGCTGCATCCCACGGGGGTGTGGCAAATTACAAATACTTCCTTGAGGTAAAGGAACATTGTGCTTTCTTGCTCTGGGGTAAGCCCTTGCTGCCCTGCTGGGTTTACTCAGACCTACGCCAGATATATAGCTGGCACAAGTGGACCCAGGAGGATAGATTGAGTCCGGGAAGGTGGATAGGATATTGGCGGTGGCATTGCTGCCGATAGTGCCCTCTTCCTCGCCTCAATCTGCCCTTTTCCCTGCCCCGTCTCCTCCTCATTCCTCCCCATCCCCCCATTCCACACACCCCTGCCTCCCTCTTCCCCCCCCCCATGCTGAGTTACTGGCGCTGAGGCTCTTTCTCCTGCTGGTGGTGCACAGACCCAGCTTCTCGTCACTTGTGGTGGCAACCAGGCCGTGCTGTATTGTGTGTCACATTTTGCAACGATCTTAAAACGGCCATAAAAGATCTTGCGCTGTTGGAACACTAGTTTCGGCAGCATAAGGCCCTCTTAGGATTGGACCATCACAATGTACATCATTGTGTACATGTTTTTCTTACAGAAAGATGACATAAATGCAGGAGAATCAGCATGTGTGAAACAAGGAAGGGAAGAGGAAGATAGCTGGTTACTGTTGCACAGAACATTGCCTGAGGATGGAGTCCTGCATCAGCATGAAACAAGCATCCCTTTACATTGGCACCAGGCCCCACAAAATGATCAACGACCTCAAAGTGTTTGTTGACTTCAGGGAATCTTCTTAAACCTTTTCAGTGCTACTACATAAATTGTCTTTGAGCTGAAGGTTTCATTCCATTGAAATGTGGCAATATAATACTTTTTCAGTTCTCAATTGGCCTAGCAAATGCATCTGGTACTCTTTCACATCTAAAAGTCTGGTTATATTCTCATTTATGCTAATCAGGAGTAAATTCCATGATTTTAAATGAACTAAGCTGGGGCGGGAGGAAGAACCCAGGCTCTGGATTACAGCTTGCCAACATTTCTTGTATGTGAACTGTAGCTGGAAAGGAGGTTTTACATGCATACATTTGTCAAAAATAATTATGGCAATATGGAATTTTCTGGCAGTGTATCCAATGATCTTGCACTTGCAGCTTTTATATGTTGGATACTCATATCTCCATATATATACAGTACATAGCTTCATATGTTATGGCCCCATGGATGGAAAGCATGTAGGGGGGCTAATGCAGTAGCTAACCACAGCCCCAAGCCTATTCATTTCTTGGCCACATCATCTAGTTCTCCTCCTAGGTGGCCAGCGTTCTAGATGATGGGGAGAAATGCTACCTGTGTTCAGTGGCGGCCTCTGCAGGCAAGCCCTGAATACACGGAGAATGGGTGGCATAGCCTAGGAGTGCATCAGAGGGCTTTAGTGTCTACTTAAGGTGAGCAAGCAAAACATCTCACATTCTTTCCTATTTCTAAGTTTTTTCACAGTGCTTGCCCTACTCATGTAGAAACAAAATGCTTGTCCTGCAATACTAGCCCCATAAAGACTCAGACAGAATCTGTGGATTTCCAGATGCGATGTTGAAGCCCGCTGCCTCGAAACAGTGCTTTGTTTTGTTTTAATTCAGAGCTTGTCACTGACAGAGAATGGCAGTGAATAGTGAATATAAGATCTGATTATCGTTCTGTTTCAAGAATTTACTATACAAATGCCAAATGGCTTAACTGCAGAAATCTCAAGGGAAATGGGGTACTTTGAAACACAGAACTGTGTCAGGAAACTGCCACATTTCACTACTGATCAGGCAACCAATAAACCACATGGACAGGGATTATTCAGGGCAGAAGGGCTTTTCTAGGACAGCAAAGAGAACAAGCTTAACTGTCAGTGTTGCATTGTACTAGGAAAGCTAACCCTGTACATTGATGCTATATTAATATGGTGAAGCATTTTCCAAAGATGGAAATAATGTAGAAAAGAATCGTTCTCAGTGCTGTCTCTTGTATACCAGTCCATTGGATCCTGATTTGTGATTGCTAGAGCTTAGCCAAAGTACCTCTTCCCACCATTTTAGAATAGGATTTTTTTCTGGGGTGGGATCCAATTGTGAAGACATGAAATCTGACGACTGTACTTAAATTCTCATTGCGTTGCCAGGTAAGCTACTTTGAGGATGTTGTGTTGAAAATGATGGCTGCCAACCACTGACTGCCAGGAGCAGTAGTTGCCACTGTGAAACATAGGTGGTGACAAGGAGTTTCAGCCCCTTCATCATCCCTATACCACCCTGAATCTAGATTGCGTATTGACTGGGTAATAAGGGCATGGAGGATACAGCTTTGGGGGTTAAAAAAGGGCCATAACTGGTATCCTTGAGACAAGCATATAAAAAGGGAGCTCACAGCATGTTCCAGCACACTGATATCCCATTGTAATGTTAATAAGAAGATGCTTTTTCCTACCATAAAGTTGGCCATGCATCCAACACAATACCAGGATATCTTTTGATCATCCCTTATTGACCCCAATAAGGGATGAAGAGTTAGTTGATTTTCAGAGTAGGTAGTTCAACATTGTGTGGGGAAGTTCAATGAGATTTAAAGCAACCAACAGCACAAGCCTATGCATGTCTACTCAGAAGTAAGTCACATTGTGTTCAGTGGGGTTTACTCCCAGGAAAGTGTGTATAGGATTGCAGCCCAAGTGTTGTACTAATATTTGTGCATCAGTCCTGGAATGAAAACACATTCACAAGTAGACTCGATTGTTTCCATGCAAATTGAATAACACTGCTTTATTGTTTGAAGCTTTAAACAATGATGGACAAATTTCAAGTTGTTGGACAGTTCACTTTGGACAAATAGCCATGGGTTTAGCTGTTTTTCCAACCTATCAACTGTAACATATTTCCCTGGTGTATGCCTACTGACTTCACTCATGTTAGTACTCTGATTGAATTTTGTCTACTGAGTATTTAAAATCGGTCTGAAGTAGAAATCTGAGTAAAATAGATTCCCCCATGAGTTTGCTGGTGCTTTCCATTTCTATTTCAATTGGAAATTTCACAATAGAAATGCCCTACAAACAGGTTAAGGTGAAAGAAGCAAACAAACAAAAACACAGCCAAAACATAGAATAGTGTATTTGTGTGAAAATGAACCAAATCCTAAGTATGTATATTTGGAGAAGTAAACCCAATGCCATTTACTTCCTGTAAGTATGTTGCTAGCAAGTTTGTTGTTGATTACAATGAAGATACAACCTGGGAGGATTTGGAAGATTCCTGGGACTATGAAGCATGGAGGCCTCAGTGATGTCATTAACCATTTTTGGTGCACAATATGGCACACACCCCTGCGCATATCTGGGGCACTTTTGATCATTCCAGGCTCTGTCTTACTAGAACATAAGAACATAAGAAGGGCCCTGCTGGATCAGGTCCAATGGCCCATCTAGTCCAGCTTCCTGAATCTCACAGTGGCCCCACCAGATGCCTCAGGGAGCACACAAGACAACAAAATACCTGTATCCTGTCGCCACTCCCTTGCACCTGGCACAAAGAAAACCTACTCCTACAACCAGGAGGTTGCTTATCCCCATCATGGCTTGTAACCTGTGATGGACATTTCCTCCATAAAGGAAATCTTCTATCTTCACTTGCTTCCAAATCTGATCTGAATGTTTCAGCAGATTTAAAAATTGAATCTACCAAATGCTATCCAGAGCAGCACCCAGGGCATTTGCCTATCTTTACTTTTAAATCTCTGGGTATTTTATCTTAAAATGCTGGGTAGCATACCTCTGAGATAGCATTACTCATCATCAAGGTTGCTCTGAGTGCTACTGCGCTCTGGATAAATGTACCAGTATCGGTACTGATTTTGTTTGAGCCATCAGTCTACCAGAGTGCAAGGAACCGATTGGAGTCTCTGACTTGCCCACACAAGGAGAAGGAAAGGCAGCTTTAGTGCTGGGCGATACATTGTGAGAACAGAAGGTTGTTCATTTTTTCTCCCACATGAAAGAATTTTCCTGCACTGAGCCCACAATGTCTGAGTTCTAATCGCCGGCAGTGATTTTCCCTGTGTGTCATTTTGGATTGTTATAAGACTGCGATCCTGGCCGTGATAAAACCAAGCATGTCAATCTTATTTTATTAAACTTAGTAGCAGCAATATCTGCCAGCATGATATCAGTCCATCTCTATTTAGGATTATGTATTTATTTATTTATTTTGCCATGGACTCGGAGTGATCACTGCAGCATTAGTGCCATATATATGGCACCTTCAGAAAAACCTCACCGTTTCTGTATTCAAACAAGTAACGCTCAGAAAGGGTCGGATTTATCAACCAGTGAACACCAACCAACTCCCTAATTCAGTCTACAGATAGACATGCTAAGGACAACCCTAAAGGGGCTTGTATGTTTGTTCTTGATTGTGGGTTGACATGAATAATGTCAATGCTTTGATGCAGATGATCAGTTGGGGAAATATTCTTTTTGAAAAATGTGATCAATCTAAATGAAGAAACCAAACAATAAAAATGAATTGACAGAGGGGACGAGCCAATCCTAGCATGGGTCCAGCACACACATGCTCAATAGAGCACGAATTTCTTCTCTCAGCATGTAATATGTGTCTGAACTTTCCATCCAGCTCTCTTTTCCCATGATATCAGTTATTCATGCTCTGGAGCATGAGCAACTTGCATTGTACCGGGAGGGAGGGCTTCACAATGCTGGTGAATTAGTAAAGAGACTCCGTTACAGCCCGATCCTAACTTCATGTGCAGCAATACAGCAGCGCTGGCACGGCTACTGCTGTATCTCACAGGGGAGTTTTGGCCACTGGAGGCCTCCTCGGGTAAGGGAACATTAGTTCTCTTGCACCAGGGTATGCCACATCAGCTGCTATGGGTCAACCCAGACCTGTGCCAGCTCGATTTTCTGGTGCACGTTCGAGTTGATCCTTAAAGGCGGATCAGGCCCTGGAAGGGGTCAAGATTCAGTGTGCCGCCAAACCTGCCTCCCTCCCAGGCCTGATCCGCCCACCTTCCCACCCCCATCACTGCCTTGTTCTGCCCCCCTGCCCCATTCAACTCCCTCCCTCCCCCTCCCCCCGTGCTAGCTTACCTGCACCAGCGGCGGGCATTCGACATCCGTCTTTGCGCAGACCCAGCCACTCACCACTTGTGGAGGAGTCCACCCCCCCCCTACTGGCCTTCTCACATTTGTAATGTCCATAAAACTGTTTAGGCTGACAGAATGCATGTTTGCCAGCATAAACGGTGGACAGAACTGGGCTGTTATATAACAAAGGACGTTGACAGCCCAATCCTAAGCTCCCCCCCCCTGCTGATGCAGCCATACCAAAATGGCTTGTGCTGCATCCTGCAGGAGGGCAGTGCAGGAGTAAGTCTCTGCGGTGCGGAGGGCTCTGCTTGAACTCACTTGTTCCACCAGCGTTAGTGCCCAATATGATTGGGCTGTGTTAGGAATGCTGTGCAGAAGATATGACCAAGGATATTGTCCCCAGTTACATGACTATGATTGTTACCGCAAGCCTGCCCCCATCCCCTCATGCTCCAAAACTCCAAATTCAGGAAAGCCAGGTCAGGTACTGACTGAGAGTCCACACTCATTAGAGGTCCCACCCAGCTGAGCTGTTCCTCTGAACTGGTCAGCTGTCAGAGGTTCCTGACCATTTGCTTTTCAGTAGAAGCTGAGCAGTGGAAGGTGCTTCTGTCACCAATCAGCTGCCACCAGCAACCTGCCCCAGGGCCTCTAGCAACCTGGTACCAACATCGCTCTGTAGATTTTCCCCACCCCCAATGATGCTTTGTCCAGGTATATATACATGTATAACCATGAATGAGCTACAGTGTGTTGGCATTGGTGGTGGGGGTTGCCGTAAACAGTCCTTCATCTCTGTGCAATGCAAATGTCCATGGATACAGAATGCCTGAAAATGACATGTGTTGTTTAAACAAATAAACAGTCTTTTATTGCCATTATCATTTATTGGACTTTAACTACACTTTGTATCATCATGCAATATAGACACATTTTCCTTTTTTTCTGCTTTCCTCTTTCTTGGGGCAATTTACATTTTCTGAGTTGCTCCAGAGGGAGATGAATGAATTACGTACTGCAGGAACGATGCATGAAAAGTAGATATGTAAGTCCTATGCAGTCCTATGATATGTGAGTCCAACGCAGTCCTATGCCTGTCTACTCAGAAATGAGTCTCACTGTGATCAATCAGACTTACTCCAAGAAAAGTAAGCATAGGGTTGCAGCCTCAGGGTGTTAGAGGGCTGCACAAATTTGAAAACTGGAAGCTTGAGCCCCCAGCACATCTGTATTTCACTGTTTCTTAGCATGTGAATATGAGCTCAACGACAATGATAAGATTATCATTGTCCACCACACGTATTTCTTGTACAAATGAGCCCATCTCACTTATATAGTGTGCAATAACCAAGAAGAACCCAAGAACTGCCACACCAGAACTCCACTACATTGGCAGTCAGGCAGCCCGATCCTGTCTAACGCTGGAGTGGCGGAGCGCGTGCTACGCTGCTCCAAATCATTGCAAACGTGCCATAAAGCACATTTGCAACGACTCTAGCGTAAGGGCCGCTGGCGCAGAGACCGATAGCCTTTACTCCACCGCCTTCCAGACCCTGCACCCACCGATGCAGGTAAGTCCTGCACCGACTGGTGCAGGGGTGGGGGGAGGGCGGAACGGGGCAGCCTGGGGGATGGCCATTGGCGGGGATATCGTCGGCAAGCTCCATCGATACCCTAGACCCGTTCCCGGGCCTGGCAGGCCTTAAACCCCCACCTTGTCTGTACATCAGCTTCATAGCTGGCGTACATCTGAGGAGGCCCATAGGGCCCTGGCCAGCTTGCACCCAGGGAAGGGGACAAATGTCCCCTTCTCCCTCAGTGCTCTCGGGCTGCCGCGGGGCAGCCCGGGAACGGGATAGGATGTGGCAGCCGGCCCTTTATACCGGCTGCTGCATCTTACACACAATTGTGCTGTAATCCTATGCATTTTTACTTTGTTCAGTGGGACCTATTCCCAGGTATTGTGCAACAAAATCAAACCATGTTGCGTCTTTGTTCTTCTATGTATCATTAGAACCTTCAAGATAAACTTAACTAAAATAAATGGGAAAAAATCATTTTAATTTTATTTTAGAAAATTGATTTCTGATTAAGTTCTTTCTTGATATATTCCATATGATATGCTCATTTTTGTCCTCTTTGGTCTTTGAGAGTTGAGCTGCAATCCTACAGTATGTACACATTCCTGCTGGGAGGAAATCCCACTCAACATAATGGTATTTACTTCTCAATAAACCTATTAAATAATTAACAGAAGCATTCTTATTTCATGGGTGCATAGAGGTAAAACAGACCTCTCAGTTTGGTTGCACTAGTATTTGATCTCTTTATGCATAGATCACCGAGTCCAATAGTTATCCAAATGTATCTGTATGGAATACATGTATCTTCTAGGAATAAATTGATATTATAATCATTTCAGGAAAGAGTTGTGCTGTTTGCATAAGCTCAAATGTTAACCTTGTTAACTCTCATTTTACACCCATGGCCATTGTACCTCACTCACAGTGCAATCCTATCCAACTTACACCACCAGTGTAACCAGCGGTGCAGCAAGAACAGGGGCCCCCAGAATGGAATGGGGATTCAAATCCCCTCCAAATCGGGATTTGAATCCCCTTTCCATTCTGGGGCCTCCCGTTCTCGCTGCATCGCTGGTTACATCGGTGGTGTAAGTTGGATAGGATTGCGCTGTGAGATTCTACTATGCTTATAAAAACAAACAGCTTGTAACTTTCCTTGGAGTGAACCAGCATTGTAAAGTTGAAAAAGTGGACTCATATGATTGCTTGTAATTTTTCTGTCTTGGGCTTTTTTTTAAAAGCTTTGATCATTCATATACCTAGTTATGGGTGATGCAACTGGAACTTTCAAGAAGATCCATTTTGTTGTTTTCTCTTGGCAAACAGAAGGCTTAAGGACTTTTATCATCTTTGCAACAACAAAAATTTAATCATGGTTCCAGCACTTTCAATGAACATTTTCTTCCCTTCTCCATTTTACAGCCTTTTTATGTCAAAGCAACTGTATTGACAAAGAGGATGCTATTTCTCATCTCAGCAGTAAGGGTTATTTGAACACCCCTATGATGTGAAGGTGTAGGCCTGCCTAGTAAAATGGATGCGAGTGCCTGTAAAGAGGAGTGCAATAGCTTTCTTCTAAATAAAATAAAAATATGCTATAAAATTGAATAGTGGGAGATCATTGTGGCGAAGGTCAGGGTTCTATCTTTCCCCTGCAACAGAGTTTGGAATCCGGGTGGCTGCAAGAACATAGCAAGCTATAGCAGAAGTGAAATTGAATGCTGACATTAAACTGTCCTGGGCTCCTGAAAAGGACGGCATAGGCCTTGGCAGTGCTTCTTCCACTCTTTCCTAGTGTTGTACTCTCTAAGGCCACATCAGCATGGAACTTGACATTACCTGTTCCCAGGAATGTGTGTCACTGGTGAAAAGGTGCACATTTTCCCCAAAGTTGAGATGAATACAGTGTGTAATTATTTGCTGCAGAACTTCTATGAAATTGCTTTGCAATACTTATGGGTCTTGATCCAGAGTTCTTTTCGGACAGGTTAATGAGTTAAGAAAAGTTAGCATGCAGGGCCAGTCCAAGACCTCCTGGCGCCAGAGTGGACAGGCCAAATGCTGCCCCCCTTACCCAAGATGTACCAGTCTCTGCTCCCCCTGCTCTCTAATCTTCTAACTCAGCATTCTCCTATCCTCCACATTTCCTCTTCCTCTCTGTCCCCCTCTTCCTTTTCCAGTCCAAGGAGTGGAAGGAGAAGGAGGAGCGATAGAAGTAGGTAGACAGAGATGGTCACTCCCTACAAATCTGTTGCCTGAGATGACCACTTCCATTGGCCTCATGGATGGGTCAGCCCTGTTAGCATGCCTAGTAGGGACATGCAAGTTCCCCCCCACCTGCAAAATGACTCTGCAGGTCAGGAGCACCCGTGGCGCCCAGCGCCATGGGAGCTTGCTGCGCCCCGGAAATGATGTCACATCACTTCTGGGTTAGCAGCACAGGCTCCGCACCGCTGTTTCCCGGGCTGCGGAGCAGACAGGGGAGGGTCTTCCTGCCCGTGCTGCAGTCCGAGAAACAGCTCTCTGTGCTCGGGCTCTGCCAATCCAGTAGAGCTTGGGTGCATGGAGCTTGCACCGCTGTTTCCCACACTGTGGGGCGGGCGGGGGGATGGTCCTCCCACCCGCGCCGCAGCCTGGAAAACAGCGACGCAGGCTACATTGCTGGGGCGAGGCCTGAGCATTGTGCCCCCCCTACCCAAGTTACACCCCTGCTGCTGGTATAATACTTATCAAACATTCTGTTGAATACTTGAAAAAACTATCATCAGAACGGTAACGATCCAAGCACCATTTATCATGTTTCTAGAGACTTTGCCACCTGTTCCTGTCCCCTTGCCCCCAAATAAGACCTTTTCTTTTTGCTTGTGGAAGACAGGAGAGACTTACAGGGAAAGTGGAATAGTGGAAGGGTTGGAATGTGAATCCATTTTGAATAGGTAAAGGTAAAGGTGACCCCTGACAATTAAGTCCAGTCGTGTCCGACTCTAGGGTGTGGTGCTCATCTCCATTTCAAAGTCGAAGAGCCAGCGTTGTCCGAAGATGCCTCCGTGGTCATGTGGCCGGCATGACTCTCCTTGTCGCAGCACGTACCATGCGGCTGGAAGACGGAGCGCTGTTTACCTTCTCGCAAGCGGTACCTATTTATCTACTCGCATTAACATGCTTTGGAACTGCTAGGTTGGCAGGAGCTGGCCAAGCAAGGAGAGCTCACCCCATCGCGGATTCGAACTGCCGACCTTTTGATCGACAGCTCATGGTTCAGCGGTTTAACCCACTAAGCCCATATCAAAGGATCTGATTTAACATGGGGCAGAATTTTTGAGTGGAGCAGTTTGCAATTTGAGGCTCCCTCCATTCAAAATCTTGCACCATCCCAAGTGCCTACAGGTGAAGGAAATCTAAGCTCTTGACCCTTCACACATCCTGGAGCCTGGTTTTAAATATATTCGTGGCCATGTCAAAATGCCTCCCATGTCCCATCAATCCTGTACTTTCTTAGAGACTTAGGAGTTGCTCTGTGAAAACACAGTTCTCTTGATGGCAGCAGTCACCTCATTCATTCCAATGAAAGGGACAGGTCTCTAAGCACATTTCTTTGTGCAAGTAGATGTGTTCTCTGCACTGAAAAAGATGGACGGCCACTAGAATGAGTGCAGTGATAAACCTGGTTTGAGTGAAGTCACTAAAAAGGCAGAATCCCTTCAGATTTCCACCTGTGCTCACTCCTCGCGCAAGCAGCTAGAGACCCATTAGTTTTGTTAAGCGCTCTGTAACTAAATGCACAACTTTGAAGTAATCTCTACAAAAACCTTGTTTGGAAGAGTTTGGAGGTATAATTGAACTTTGCATTCATTTGCAATTTGTTTACTTTCTCATATCATTAGCGAAGTTATTAAAAAGGAGATACAAATAAACTTTGTGCCAATTACATAAGAGAATAATTGGATTTTATTAATCCAAGAACTCAATCAATTTAAGCATTGGTACTCTGGCCTTATGCAACTCATTATTTTTCATGATAATTAATCAGAACTACGAATGAGCCTATTTGAAATAGGTCTCTTTATTCATTAAACAGAAAAACCCTTAACGGGCCATTGCTACTTTGGGAAAATACTTTTTCCCCCCTAACATTAATTTTGATTTTCCTAAATGAGGAGTCAACTACAATAGCAGCAGTTTCTCTCTGAGTGAAGGATAAAACTTCTAAAACTTTTGCCACTATACATGTTGCATTGTAGCATGTTGCTTTATTTTAAAGTTAGCATTATTGAGCATTCTAGAGTGCCACACCCTCCCACAAACCACAGTGTGCAACAAGTGGCCATGACCATGGGGAGGGTGGGAGGGACAGGCATACTGTGGGGGGGGGCATGCCAGGCCCACCAGGAATAGGGAAAGCAACCAAAGTTAGTATGTGTCCAGTGTGCAGGCCCATGTCGGCATCCACAAGGTATCTTGTACATCAGCTGCAATCTGCGGAGGGGCACTGAAAGCCCTGGTGGTAAAAGACAGCCTTCTAACAGCCCGAATTATGCAGATCTACTCAAAAGAAAGTCTCATTATGTTGAACTGGGCCTAGTCCCAAGAAAGTGTGCCTAGGATTGTAACCTAACTACCCAATCCGACCCCCCAACATTGGTGTCGATGAAGAATGTGCGCTGCATCCAATGGGGGCGGCGGCATCAGGAGGCCTGTCAGAACTATGGGAGGCCTATGTGTCTCCTCCTCGGACCCATAGGAAAGAACGAGGGGGTCAAAAATGATCAGATCTGATGTGTGTATCTGCCACTGAGATCCTCCCCTTCTGTTCTGCTCCCACCCCCTGGCATCCTCCCTCCCCACTCCCGCCATCAACTAACTGGCCCTTGTGGGAGCCTCCTGGAACTGCTGCCGCTTGTGCTGCACATGCCACATGTGCTGCACCTCTTGGCAGCGGCCCGGCAGTGGGTGACAGCAGCCCAGCTTTTGCACCACCATGAGGTGCCTTGCGCTGTTGAAATGCTAGTTCCAGCAGTACAAGGCCACAATTGGATTGGGGGCTTAGTCAACTATTTTTCAGATTTAATCTTTGCCACTGTTAGTACTATATTCAGTCATCTGGTTTGGGGCTACACTTGCAACTTTTTAAAAATTCTGCTCAGTCTTTCTAACCAAAGGAAAACTCATTAATGCTACATTTTACATTCTCAAAGGAAAGGGGCACAATGGAGAGGAAGGTAAGAAGGAAAATACCTGCACGGCAAGTTGAAGAACTTTGAATATGAAGAATTTACTGTTGGGACTTGGCCAGTAAATGAAATGAGTATCCTACTCATTCACATTTCTTGTGGTATTTTATAAGATCATGTGTCTTCACAAGTAGGATTTTTTTTAATGAACTACTGCAGAAGGTAGGCTGGATTGTGTAAACCATTTGAGACGCTATGTAAATGAGGAATCATGGCAAATCTGTCAAATGTGCAAATGCAAACACACCTCTGAAATTTCCTCGAAGAACAAAAGTTGTGGAGAGCAGATTCGGAGGAGAGGAGCAGCAAGCAAGGGTTCAGCACCCCTATATATACACCTCATATATATACACCTCCTTTTCACTGAAAATATATATATATATATATATAAACACCTCCTTTTCACTGAGAAACATGACCGCTGAATCGTGTAAAGGCACTGCTGTTGTCTGGTACATTTTCATATGTATGTGTACATGATGTACTGGTTCATGACCCAGACAAGTCTAGTGGCAATTTGCTTTGGATGATAGCAATGAATCATCAGGTTCCACAGGCCTTAGGGAAAGGACCAAAGTTTGGTTTGCATAGCAAGCCACTACTACCCCTCTAGCTGGCTGGCTTAGAAGTCTTACTTTTCTTTCTGGGAAATTCCAAAATTTGCTTAGTCATCAGATTTAAGCCCATAAACAACCCGCGTCTTGGGACCTTCCTGACTTCAAAGTAAACAAACTTGTGGGTGAACATAAAAATGCCTTCAATGTGGCTTTCCTTGCCAAGTTGATTGTCCGCTCAATCAGGAGTTGTATGCTAATGGAGACACAATCAGTAGCAGAGCCAGGGGGCGGGGCGGTGGCACGGTAAGTGCTGCACGGCGTTAGACAGAGGTGCTGTCAGAGTTAGTCCGGCAGTGAAGATAGTGTTGCCTTCACTGCCAGACTGGCTCCGATGGTGAGTGGGAGGGGCCATTTTGCACCTCCGTGTTAATGCCATGCAGCATTTACCGTATTATGCTGCCACACCCCTCTGGCTACTCTACTGGGCACAATCTTCCTGAGCAATCAAGGAACCTTCTGTTGAATCCTCTGCAGGGTGCAAAACAATAGAGGCACTCATCTCTAACTGGTATACTCCATCAAGAGCCATTAAGAAACAAACAGCCATCGCTTTTTTGGTTATAAATACCTGGCTCACAGAACTCTTGTGTCCACTGATTACTATCCACTGTTCATCTGACAGAAGAAAGTGCCGCCATTTCTGAAAGGCAGCCACCGGACTCCATTTCAAATACTGTACTCCAAATACTGTGGGGTGTAGTTCAAGGTGCTGCAGCAGGAGGGAGCTCTCTAGCTCTCAATCTTTATTTTAACCTATTCTCCCTCAAATGTTCTTTTTTCCATCTTTAAGAGACGACTGACTTTTTGCAAACTCAAGTTCTTCATTACGAATACAAAACTGATGATATCCGCTGACATTAGAATAATTTTGCCACACATCTAAGAGGAAAACTGTGCCGCACTTGTAGATAATCAATATCGCATTAAATAGCTTAAAAAATCACCAGGAGTAATCAGGCTTATAAAACGGGTTGCATTTATTAGATATGAAATCTTTCACTTCTTGGGATACAAATCCAATACTTGATAAGGTAAACATTTCAGCATTTGCATAGCTGACAGCCTAATTTTTGACCAAATATCAAAAGTTTTGATCTCTGTCTGATAAGTGTTTTTGCAGGGTTACTCAATACGTGAATTGTATTTATTTGTTACACTGTTGAAAGTGCGTCTACCCTTGAAGCTATGCCCATTATGTGCCCTGTTCTGACATTCTGCTCATGCCAGAATCAGGATTATAATTAAGCTATGGTCCAATTCTAATTGGGCCTTGCGCCACTGGAATACGTTTTCTAGTGGCATAAGGCCGTTTAAGGGTGTCACAAAAGGCAACAAGGCATTTGGCGTGGCCTGGCCACTGCTGCAAGCAGCGAGCAGCTGGATCCATGTGTCAGTGGACCGGGGAAGTCCACTGGTGCAGGTAAGTTGACAAGTGGGGAGGGGAGAAATGGGATGGGGAGGGAGAACAATGGGGAGGGTGGTGAAATGGGGCTGGGCAGAGGTTCCCAACCTGGGTCTGCGTACCACTCGTAGTACGTGGACCACAGGCTGATGGTAAGCGGGCTGCCGGTGGCCAAGATGATGGCCGCCATCTCAGCCGTACAGCACCACGACCGAGCCCGAAAGGCAGCGCTTCGAGCTCTGCCAAGCAAGCAGAGCTCGAACGTGCAGGCTGTAAGCACAGGGGATGGCTCTTTTGCCCTCCCCTGCATCTTACCTTGCCTTTTCTGCCCTTCTCAGAGCTCTGGCTGGCCACGAACCAGGAAGAAAGTGCCGATGATGTCATTGGCATTTTTGTCTGGTGGTATGTGGACGGCTGGAGGCCCGCGTAGGTGGTACGCAAGCCTCCAAAGGGTGGGAAATGCTGGGACCAGGAATGGGGTGGTATCAACAGCAGCAGCACATGCTGATATCCTATCCCCCTTCCCGGCTTCAATCACCTGACCTGGGTCTACATGGACTTGCGCCAGCAATAGAGCTGGTGCAGGTCCAAGTAGACCCAGCACACTGGCACAGACTTAACCCAGGGCAAGGGAACAAATATATTCTTACCCCGAAGATGCTTCCAGAAGCCAAAACTCTCCTGTTGGATTCAGCAGGTGCCACGTTGCCACAGCTGCATCATGTGCGGGGAGTTAAATAGTATTGGGCTGCCCATCATATAATGTCACATCAAACCCTGTTTCTACCTGCTTCTCTTGTGTAATTACACCATGACACTTCTAGTAGCACTAGCTATTCCAGGCATTCAGTCTCCAATGTATTATGCCAGTGATCCATATTAAATGTTTTTTGTTTTTTTTTCTGGCACAGGAGCCCATAGAATTGGCCCTACAGTATAGTAAACCATATTGCAGCTACTAACTGGATTAGACCCAACTGCTTCTATGGGATCTGGATGTCGCACTGTGACCCTCTATAATTTCAAAGATTTTTTTTTCCACTGCTTTCCTTAGGCTACAACATAAATTTGGGAACTTTGGTTGCTGACTGAAGCATATTCTTTAATCTATAGTTCAAACAAAGGCTGTGTTTATTCACTCTGGATCAGATTCAATTCCCTTTCAAACAGGTTGTGATCATGAGATTTGTCATGTGTTTTATTTAGTCCCTTTGAAGATGAAACTGCCTTATGTTGAATCAGATCATTGGTCTACCCAGGTCAGTGTCGGTGACTCTGATTGGCGACTCATTCAGAGGGCTTTCTCATCATCTACCTGATGGGGATTGAACTAGAGACTTTTGCATGGAAGGTGTGTGCTCCACCTCTGAGCTGTGGCCCTCTCCCCCATGTTTGTATTTAGATGAATTGATAATGTTGTTGAATATAGTCATCTCAGTAATCTCAAAGTAATGTTACACATACTGCTTCCCCAAAAAGGAGAGGTAGGGAAGTAAAAAGCCAATTTCAGTACAATGCTGGAGATGGATGGCCTTCTTGGTGAAAGTGGGATTTGGATAGTAACCTCAGTGTCTCTGAAATGGCATTTTTTTTTAACAGCGCAGACACTGTATTATGAAAATACTAGATTCTGTTCTCCATCTTCTTGACTCTTGACAGCTAAGTTGGATGATCGCTACAGTACTATTTGCAATGTCTTTCTTTGAAGTCGGTGTAATGTTCAACATACCCACTCCTCTTGTTTGTTCTTCACAGCCTCTGGGGTATGAAGTTAGAAGAAAAATCTATATCAATTTCAAATAAGTCCCAGCTGCCCGCTATGAAAATAAACTACCTTTGACGTTATTTCTATAATGTGCATTGATCTACAACAAAAGTAGTTTCGTACAATGTTTCGGTCTGTACAGTCATTTATATTACCTTCCTTTGGCACCTTGCACAGGTGAAAACAAATCTTTAAAGAGGCAAAGAAAAGGTTCATATATACCCAGTTATCCATGTTGTTGTTGTTGTTCAGTCGTTAAGTCGTGTCCGACCCTTCGTGATCCCATGAACCATATCCCGCCAGGCTTTCCTGTCCTCCACTATCTTCCTGAGTTCGCTCATTTTCATGTTTGTTGCATCGGTGATGCTGTCTAACCATCTCATCCTTGGCCTTCCCCTTCTCCTTTTGCCTTCAATCTTTCCCAGCATCAGAGTCTTCTCCAGAGAGTCCTCTCTTCGCATTAGGTGGCCAAAATATTTGAGTTTCAGCCTTAGTACCTGTCCTTCCAGGGAACAGTCAGGCTTGATTTCATTTAGAATTGACTGATTTGATCTCCTAGCAGTCCAAGGGACTCTCAGGAGTCTTCTCCAGCACCACAGTTCAAAAGCATCTATTCTTCGGCGCTCAGCCTTCCTTATGGTCCAACTCTCGCAACCATACATTGCTACTGGGAACACCATTGCCCTGACTATACGAACTTTTGTTGGCATGGTGATATCTCTGCTTTTTATTATGCTGTCTAAGTTTGCCATAGCTTTCCTTCCAAGGAGTAAGCGTCTTTTAATTTCATGGCTGCTGTCTCCGTCTGCAGTGATCTTGGAACCCAGAAAAGTAAAATCTGTTACTGCTTCCATTTCTGCCCCTTCTATTTGCCAGGAATTGATGGGACCCGATGCCATGATCTTAGTTTTATTAATGTTGAGTTTCAAGCCAACTTTTGCACTCTCCTCTTTCACTCTCATCAAGAGGCTCTTTAGTTCTTCTTCACTTTCTGCCATTAGGGTGGTATCGTCTGCATATCTGAGGTTGTTGATATTTCTCCCGGCAATCTTGATTCCGGCTTGTGATTCATTCAGCCCTGCATTTCTCATAATGTACTCTGCATATAAGTTAAATAGGCAGGGTGACAATATACAGCCTTGCCGTACTCCCTTCCCAATTTTGAACCAATCAGTTGTTCCATGGCCGGTTCGAACTCTTGCTTCTTGACCCGCATATCCATATATCTTATCATCTTAAACTAATGCCATGTGTATGCCATGTGGGTTGAGGACAAACGGTATAACCACTTTGCTGAAGCAAAATAGGTCTAGGACTGGTCAGCAGCTGGATGTTGAGCATCTGGAAACCTCATGGATGTAATGATGGAAGAAAGATGAAAAATATAAATAAAATGACATATATCTGTCTTTAGTATGTAGCATCTACATAGATGTTTAACATCTACATGAAACTGCTGGGGCAGATATCAGGGGATTTGGTGATGGCTGACCAGTGGCGTCGCTCGAGGTGGGGCGGAACGGTAAGTTCCGCACTGTGCTAACCTCCGTTAACTCCCCGGTGTGGTGAAAGGGATCCTTGCCCCTCTAGCTTCGATGCTGGCACAAACCAAGGCCACACCACCTCAGCACGAGGAGTTTGGTCCTTTCTGTGGTTGTTTGTCCACTCCTGACCAAGGAGAAAGAAGGCACCCCTGAGCCACAGGGGAATTAAAGCAACTACCCCTGACCAAGGGAATAGTTCAGGTAGAAATCTGCCACCAGCCAGGGGTTCCTCCTATCCCTTCCAGTCCCAGGCTACTGGGAAGGGGTGCAGAGTGAACCGTTGGTCCCACTGGGCTGACTGACCAAGCCAGCCAGGGGAAACAACGTGCAAACACAGGTAGTACGTGACAAAGCACAAAGGCTTCAGGACTTAGACTCCATGGTTCCAAAGAAATACTCTCAGGTAAAATAGATAGGTGTTTATTAAGTTTAGGCTACGCAAACCAGCATAGTAAGACAGTTAAAAGGTACAGGCAACGATTGTTGCAGCAGTAAAGGCATAACATCCAAATACAAGAATACAGCACAAAATAATAAAGAAATAACTCCTCAGCTAAACACATTTCCCTACACACTCACCAAGATGAGGAAAGGATTGTCGGCCATCCTAGGCAGGATGGTGCAGGGCTGACCCGCCCAAGACTAGGGCTGAAGCCAGGCCATAGGAGTAGCAGTAGACAGGGAGGACTATCTCCAACAAAGACCAGTTAGAGAATGAAAAGAAGAACACAAAATGGATTCCACAGAGTAGCTTAAGTAGACTTTTGGGGTAAGATGAGTGACAAGGGGGAGCAGACCAATCAAGGGACAGCACGTAAGAGAAAGTTCCCGAAGATGAGCTCACTCCTCACTCCCCCTCCCAACCAGAGAAGATGGCCAGCGCAGGTGGTTGAAGTTAATTGAGAGAAGTTGCTGTATCACTGTTCCCATGAAGATAAGGGGTAAACAGGCCAGCTCAAAGCAAGGCTCCCAAGGCCTTTGGCCATGCGCCAATCACTGGGGCTCTGCAGCAGGCAGGCAGAAAAACCAAGACAGGAAATCTAAAATGGAGACAGACCAAAGATTTAGACAGGCCTTCACTACACCCGGCATGAGGCGGCCCCGCCCCCTCGCCATCGGAGCCATTCAGCACGTTGCCTTCGCCGCACTGAATGGCTCTGATGGCGAGGGGGTGGGGCCGCCTTGTACCAGGGAGTAAACGGAGGTTAGCACAGTGCGGAACTTACTGTTCTCCCCCACCTTGAGCGACGCCAGTGTAGCTGACATCAATAGGCAGATGACACCCAGCTCTATCTTGCCATGCCTTCTAATACTAGGGTAGCTGTTGAAACCCTGGATCAGTTGGGGACCGGATGAGGGCTAAATCTCATCCTGAAATTAAAGCTGAAATTAAAATGAACAAAACAGAGATTCTCTTGGTCAGGAGTTCTGCGATGCTGATATTGGATCAGCAACTTGTTCTGAAAGAGGTAGCACTCCCTCTGTAGACGTCTATAGCTTGGGGGTACTCCTGGACTCATTCCAACTCCTGGATGTTCCGGTGGCAGCGGTGGCCAGGGGTGCCTTTGCCCAAATGTGGTTGGTGCACCAGTTGTGTCCTTACCTGGATAGTTCAGTCCTGGTATATGCATTGGTGACTTCAGGGCTGGACTGTAACACACTCTACACACTCTACATGGAGCTGCTTTTGAAGACTGTTCCGAAATTGCAATTAATGTAAAAGACAGCGGACTTCGTAGTGACATGAAGGCCGTTTGACTCTGTTGTATCATTTCTCCTCCATCTACACTGGCTGCCAATTCATTTCTGAGCATGATTCAAAGTGCTGTTTTTGACCTTTAAGCCTTTTACAGTTTGGGGCTGAGAAGGTCTCAAAAATGACCTCCTTCCATATATATAAGATAGCCTGCCCCCTGGGTTCATCTGGGGGCCCTTCTGTGGGTGCCACCAGTCTCTGAGGCTTGGTGAAAAGAGGAAACTCCTTCTCTTTAGCAGCACTACAATGATTGAACTCCCTCCCTATTGAACTGAACCCTCTCTATTAGCCACCTGTCAAGGAGCATAAGACCTTTTTGTTTTATATTGTGTTTGCTCCTTGAATGTTGTTCTTGGCTTCTTGGCTTTATCCAAAAGCAGGCGACCGGAGCACAAGCAAAAGAGGCTGAGCATGTAGCGGGGGCTGCTTAAATCCCCCCAGCGCTGCCCCACAGGTGCTGCGCCCAATTGGGGTGCCTGGGGAAAGTCTCGTGGGGCCTAGACAAACCTGCGATCAGGGGGATCGCAGTGCAGGGGGATCGAAATTCTTTTCTGCCTGTGGCTGTTTTATTGCTTGTGTTTTTATCTTGTTATTGATTGAATTTATTGTTTTTAATGTTTTAGGACCTAATCCTAACTAGTGCCTGCTCACAGGGTTTTACTTGCCTTACTCCACCGCACCATGGAACCCCATGTGTCTACTACTCGTATCTTCACCATATGTCTAGCTGGTGCAAGTCCTAGTAGAGCCAAGGGGGCGTGTCAAGGCCAGGTGAGAGCAGAGGATACCGGCAGTGCCGCTGCAGTTAATCCCCACTCTCTGCCTGCACCCGACATGTCCCCTGGGAGTCCCCAATCACCCCCGTCCTGCACCCGCCCCATTATTTATTATTTATTTTTCACATTTTTATACCGCCCTTCCTCCAAGGAGCTCAGAGTGGTGTACATATTTCCTCCCCACCTTTTTTTTTTGTCCTCATAACAACCCTGTGAGGTAGGTGGGGCTGAGAGATATTGACTAGGCCAAGGTCACCCAGGAAGCTTCATGGCTGAGTGGGGATTTGAACCTGGATCTTCCAGGTCTAAGTCTGACTCCCAAACCACTATACCATTCCGCCTACCACCGCTGGCTTATCAGATCCTGTGGTGAGCCTCTGGTTAGGATTGGGCTGTTGTTGTGTTTTATTGAGATTGTAAGCAGCCCTGCTTCCTTTTCAGTTAGGAGAATGGTGGCACAGGAATCTTTTAAAATAAATAAAGATCAGGTGGCAGATCTACACAGTCATTTGAATCTAGCTCCTATTGACATCTTTGGGTAACTGTCAGATTTAGAAACGTTCTGAAACTTTATGCAACATTCACCTCTCTCCTCCCCCTGTCCTCCATACATGCTCATTTTCCTTTTGTAATATTTACTTATTAGTTAGCAACTTCTCCCCCCCCCCACACACACACATACACAAACACACAATGGGGCCTCAAGGTGGCTTACAATGTATGATAAATATAATAAATTATAATTAAACACAATAAAGGCAAAAAAATAAAAACAGAGAACAATGTAATGCTAACCATTGTAATAAACCATAAAAGCAAGACAGCAGCATTGATAAAACAGATAATCAAAGCAGCAACATAAGCTGTGCAGATAAATGCAGTAGTATGAAACAGCAGCAGTCAAGACTAGCAACATACTCACCCCCCAAAAAACAACAACAAAAACAGACACCAGGTCTAGGACCTCATCAGCCTCCCCCATACTGGGTGGAAAGGAGAGAGAGAGAGAGAGAGAGAGAGAGAGAGAGAGAGACCTGGGTGTTATCTGCAAATTGGTGACACCCAATTCCAAATTCCCAGGTGACCTCTCCCAGCAGTTTCATGTAGATGTTAAACATGGAGAACAGAATAGAACCCTGAGGTACCCCACATGTCAGAGGCCACGGCACATGACCAACTGGCCACCCCCCCCCCCAACACCATCATTTGGAATGTCAGCCAAGAAGGAGTGGAATCACTACAATATGTTGCCTGCAGCCCCAACTCTGCCAACTGACACAAAAGAACACCATGGTTGATGGTGTTGAAAGCCGCTGAGAGGTCCAGCAGGACCGTCAAGGGCGCACTCCCTCTGTTCAGTCCGGCACAGGTCATCCACTAAGGTGACCAAGGCTGTCTTTCTTCCAAAGCCTGCGCTGTAGCAGGACTGATAATCCATTTCAGCCAGGACTCCCTGTAGTTGAGATTCCACCACCCACTTTATCACCTTGCCCAGAAATGCAAGTACCACAGTAAATGTATACAGAGGCAGCTTATATGTGTCCCTATCGTGATCCTGCCCATATGTTGTGTAAAGCACAAGAATGACATCTGATTCAGAGTTGCTTCCTTCCAACATTGCATTGCAATATCCCAGTCAGGCAGGGGTAGGAGGAAGCATAGAAAGATCACACATCTAATGTACCTTTTTTTGTGTGACACCTACCTTTTTTTTGGTCTTTTTTGGTTCCATGTTGTGATTTTGTGTGTGTGTGACTGCTTTGTGAAGCATTGCATACTAGTCATTTCTACTGCCAAAGTAAAAACTGGCAATAACAAGCTGCCCTCAATCATCAGGTATCGTGTAAACCATGCATGGAAATGAAAACTGCACAAAACGTTAACTGTTTCCTCTAGCTATCCCTCTGTAGGTTCCACCCCCGATTTGTTGATTGAAAGGCCATCACCATCAGAAGTTGTCAGAATGCTGAACGAGGAGGGTGAAAAAACAGATGGCAGAACAGGAAAGAAAAATAGCATTCGAAATATTTTTTTCTCAAAGACAGTTGACAGATAAGCTTTCATGATGTCTATACATAAATCAAGCTTTTGAAGTGCTTAGATATTCCCTGCCTAATTGGGTGCCAAAGTTCATTATCATTCTCCTAGTCCCCACCTTGTCTCCCATTTTATATCTATATTTTTTTCCCCAGTAACCCTGATTTTTATCTGGAAATTGATGCAATGACTTTCCCACAGGCAAGCTTAGCCTTTTGGAGTGCAAAACATTCTTCTTCTTTTTTCCCCAAAGATTTAGGCTAAAGTGCCTTTTTGTTGTTTGTCATTGTACCCTTTTTTTCCTAGTGAAATATCATTGGAGTTATCTTTTAATTCAGAAATGCCATAGGGAATATGCAGGATATGATTGGATTTGTCATGCATTTCCTAGAACACTCCCCTTGCTAACCCCACACTTCAATCCCCCACACAGGATACAAAGGGAAAAAAGCAAAGACAAGATAAAGAAGTGCATAGCTTAAAACTTGTGC
The DNA here is from genome assembly GCA_026170595.1 of Plestiodon gilberti rubricaudatus. Lineage (NCBI taxonomy): Eukaryota > Metazoa > Chordata > Lepidosauria > Squamata > Scincidae > Plestiodon > Plestiodon gilberti. The sequence continues at coordinate 248,550,768 of JANXHW010000001.1, read as the reverse complement.
ACATAGGGGACTCGCAGCCAATCCTATCCAGAGCTGGCCCAGCGCATGCAGCACACAGTGTGCAATGGATGCTATGGGCTAGCTGGGGAACAGGCAGCCCAGGAGAAGTAAGTTAAGAAAAAAATACTTACCTCTCCATAGGCTGCCTGATCCCCAATGGGTCTCCTCGGAACTATGTCAGCACTTTGTCTGGCATAAGTCTGAAGAGCCTCTGGGGTGGGTCCAGGCCTGGAAGGGGGGGTAAGATCCAGCATGCATGGCTGTCACTGAGATCCACCCCCCTCCTGCCCCTGAACCTACCCTGGCCCAGCCTGATCCACACCCTGATCACCCCTGATCCACCCCTGCCACCAAGTTACCGGTGATGGCAGAGGTTCAGCAGGCCACTGTTGTCTGTCCATGGTCTCTTGGCCTTTGTGCTGGCAACAGCTCTGCAGAGTGGCTGCCATGCCAGCAGCCAGTGAGATATGATGGCAGATATGATATTAGTCCACTCTGTACCATGACTTACCCCTGGGACTGCCCCCCCCCCCAGCAGGATGCAGTGCGAGCCATTTTGGGAAGCATAGGATTGGGCTGTAAGTCTACAAGTTAAGCATGGTGGCAGTTCATAACTGGAAAGATTGAGAAACTGAATGAAAGTTTTGAGACTGAGAAAAACTACTTTAGAAAGCAAAACTGGCCTAATCAAGAGGGTGATAACTACTTTTCTGAACATGAAAAAATGGGTTTTGCAGCAGTCCTAGTTAGCCCATTACACTTAAAAAAAAAAACCAAGTAGCTGAAAACAATCATTTGTGGAACACTTGGCAATATGTAATGACTTGAGAAGATGACCGTGTTAAAAAGTAGTGAGCTAAACATTGTGGCAATTGATTTGAGAGCATTTCATGTAAACCATATTATTTGTATTGATATCTGTTAAAAGAGTTATCTGGCTGGAAATCCATTGACTTAAAAATCTAGCAATGCATAAACTTTATGCGACTGGAATAGCTAACAAGCTTGATAAGGGCAAGCTTGAAGACTTTCTTGAAGACAAATAGCTAACAGCATTTTTCAATGCAGAGCAAAATGGCATTTTCCTGTCATCTACCATGCCATAACAAACATGAGTGAGTAGTCTGATCACACAAGTTATTCCACTGAGATAGCAGTTCAGAAGATCCAGACTCTCTGTGCCAATTCAACAGCTGCCATTGACATGACTATGCTGAATCTGCCTTACCTGCACAATACAGTTGTCTTGTACACATTGTTTACCGAGTTCTGCTAGCAGCAGTATTTTGGTAGATAACAGCATAAGATGCTTCATCCTATGGATGGACTGCTTAATCCTCCTTAGAGAGCCAGGATGGTGTAGTGGTTTGGGAGTTGGACTTAGACTTGGAAGTTCCAGGTTCAAATCTCCGCTCAGCTACGAAGCTTCCTGGGTGACCTTGGGCCAGTCACTATCTCTCAGCCTCACCTACCTCACAGGGTTGTTGTGAGGACAAAAGGAGGGGAAGAACCATGTAGACCACCCTGAGCTCCTTGGAGGAAGGGCAGTATATAAATGTGAAAAATAATAAATTAGTTCCATTTGAGTTCAAAAAAGTAGTAGAAGTTCCTAGAATTAAGGAATATTTGGAGGAAAGTGAACTAGGTGCTTTCCGGCTGTCGCAAAAGACAACATGCTGCAAGCAGTAAGTGGCTGACACACAACACAAAGATGACTCAGCATCCCCACCCCTACAGGAGCTATTGTAGTGAAAACAGCAAAGGGGCAAAAGCAGAGAAGTGCTAGGAGTCCAAGCAACCAGGGTTTATGTCCCCTTATTCCATGGGACATCATGTCTCAGAGCAATACCTTTCACCCCACGTGGGAATTCCACTACACCTCTGTGAGAAATGACTGTTCTGCCCCATGTGGCAATCGTGCAGTCCAGAAAAACATAAAGGCTCTAGATGAGTGTTGGGCCAGCAGAGGCAATGGTTGAAATATCTAGCATTCCCCAGGACAGAGTAAACACACACTGCTATTAGCTGTTGCAAAAGGAAGTGATGGTTAGGCAACACCATTTATATCAAAGACACATTTGTGATTTGACCATACTGAAAGGCCAGTATTGGTGGGAGACAAGACAGATATGCAGCATCAATGTGTTGCAGCATGGAATTCCCTCTTTGCTTATGTGTGGGTTATACTGTCCTTGCTCCCCCATTGGGGTGGTGGAGTGGAGTTTCCACTTGGGTGTTTGTGTGTGGGATCTCCTGGGGTAGAGTCCTTGGCAGCTCTATCATTGGTGTAGCACAATGCTTCCCAATCTTCCCACCTCCACGAACTACTTCATCCTCCACCTAGAATGCATTGCGGGTAGCTTTCCTAAACTGTGTGTCATGCCAGGTCCAACGAAGAGGCCTTGGTGCGACCCAAAAGCAACTTCCGGTAGTGCCCCATAATGCACTGCAGCTGGCACGGTCCATGGTGCTCCGCACATCAGGTCACAACCCACCACGCATCGGGGCATGAATCACTCATGGGTCGCAACCCACAGTTTGGGAAACACTGATGTAGCATTTTTCAGTCATCTGGGCGGATGCTTGGGATATGGTGTCCAATGACTTCTCCTTGCCCAACAAGTCCCACCCATGCTGCATCTATGTCTCTACCCCATTTTGGCCTCCCTGCTAGCAGGAGTTGCACTGAGATACACTGAAATCCAGGGCTTGTCTGCTGGCAGGCCAGCTGTTGTGCCAATAGGGCTATAGTTGCACTGGCATCGGTAGATATATGTTCAGACTGGCATGGTGTTGTTATAAGATTGGGCAGTAGAATGAATGCCATTCACCAGCCAATGCCTAAATAATGTTCTGTCAAATGTACTGGTGCTTTATGCGTAACACACATATAATCTTATGTATTCATGAATTAGGAATGATTTACATTTTCCACACCAGTGTGGGAGACGCTTCCCTATGGGGTGCTCTCTCATCATTTTAGTTATGTGTTTATGAAAGAATTACGTAGGCAATTTAAAAAAAAAAATGAAAACATTACCAAAATCTATGAACTTATTAATATGCAATAGCAACTTTTAGGAAAATGTTTCCTCAGCTCCAATGTATTAAAATGTGTCATTCTTAGAAATGTCAAACACCATATTTTAACAAAATCTATATGGTAGGCAGATCTACAATACTTTTTTCTATACACGTGCATGCTCTCAGTCTTTTGTTTGTGAAATTAAAGGGATTTGAAATACTGTAACAGATCATGGTTTAGATCAGGGGTTTTCAACCAGTGGTACGCGTACCACTAGTGGTGCATGGACTGCCGGGAGGTGGTATGCGGGCCCCTGGCCACCAAGATGGCAGGTGTCAGGGCAGCTGTGCCATGTTGGAGCCAAGGAAATGGAGATTTTAATACCCATATCATGTTGCTACTTCCATGCATCTGGCATTCAGAGGTAGGCTACCTCTAAAACTAAGAGGTTGCATTCAGTCATGATGGCTTGCAACGTGTGATGTACTTTTCCTCCATAAATCTGTTCAATCCTCTTTTATAGGCATCTAGGCCAGGTGCCATCACAACATCCTGTGGCAAGGAGTTCCACAGATTAAGTGCATGGTGGCAGCAGCGTCACTAGGGTGCGCGCCGCCCTAATGACCGCGCTGCCACGACAGCCGGCCGGCTCCAGAGACATCCTGTCCGGGTCCTGGGCCTTTTGATGAGGCCCAATGCGGCGATGTCATATTTATTAGGTTTTTCACGCATGCGCAGTACGTTTCTGAGGGCAAAGGGCTGCCCTTTTGCCCTGAAATGTTCTGCGCAGGCGCGAAAAACCTAATAAATATGACGTCGCCGTATTGGGCCTTGTCAGAAGGCCTCAGAGCTCTGCCGAGGGCGGTCACTCCGAGGCCTTCTCCTGGAGCGGAGGGTGACGCGCTCGGGACCGCGCGTCACCCTTTGCGCGCATCACCCTCAGGCGGTCCGCCCTCCCCGCCTCGCTCCAGTGACGCCATTGCATGGTGGATACATACAGTATTTCCTTTTGTCTGTTCTAACTCTCCTGCCACTCAGTTTTAGTAGATGTCCTCTGGTTCTAATGTTGTGTGAGAGGAAAATAACTTCCCTTAATCCACTCTTCTCATCCCATGCATAATTTTATATGTCTCACAGTCCAGTCCAATCCTACCTAATCGCCTATGCGGCAATGCAGCAGTGCTAATGTGGCATCTGCTGTATTCACGAGGAAGACCTCCTTGGGGTAAAAGAGCATTTGTTCCCTTGCCCCGGGGTAAGCCCCCAATGCCCCAATGCAGAGTGGCTGATAATCTAGGAGAAATAGGATTATCGGTAGTTGCTTCCCTCCGAGAAATGTTGTGCAACTTTTGCAAATGAAACCACTAACTAGCAAAGCAGCCAACACTTCAGAAGAGTTGAGGCTCCATGTGTGTCAGTGGTAAAATGCCGGTGATGTAGGGTCTTGAAAGCATGCATAAAACATTTATTGCTGCTGTGATTTTTACTTCCCATCCACTTTAGCCGCAGAGTCACAAAATAGAGGCTTGAGCCAATGCAGCTAAAGTGCAATCCTATGTTTCACAAATAGTGACAGCCCCTTTGAATGTTACTAGGGGAGAAAACATGAGGTTTTGCCTCTCCCCCCTCCCCCCCCCCCCGCTCTCACAGCCATATGAGAGCAGGATGAAGAAGATTCCCATCTTCTGCTCACAGGGTCACCCAATTCCCAAAGTGTCACTTTGGGAGCAGCCAGCATCTCCCGGAAGAGAAGTGCTAATGAGGGTATGATGTTAGATTTAGGACCAGCCGCCACCATGTAACTGCACTGGGACTACTGAGTCTGATCTGGTGCTTTGGGATTCAGGACCAGACTGCTGAACGATAGGAGTGAAATTGCATGCATTAAAATTGGTTTTGGACTATCAAGCAAGTTATTTCTGAAGCCATTCATAACAATAAATAACATTATGTTCTACGCCTGTCCTTTGGCAGTAGTTGTAGCATCAGCCTAGGGTAATCTGAAGGCATCCAAATATAATGTGCTTACACGGAAAGGTACAGGCTGATGCCATGCATATTTACTTGGAATTAAAGGCCATTTAATTAAGTAATGCAATGTGAGTCGAAGCATGTTTATGCAGAAAAACGTCCCTTTCAATCTAATAGCACTTACTCCCCAGTAAGTGGCCTTCTAATTGAAGTTTTAATTTTTGTTTAAAAATCAGAAATTTCTTTTGCCATAGACACAACACCAATTGAAAAGTATAGGCCTCTTTATAACATCCGCTCAGAATGGAAATCATACTAGGGCTCTGTCTGTGGCAGTTTTATAGACCACGGCATCCATCCATTGGTGCACATCTCAGCCGTTTGATAATATTTTGGTCAAGTAGGAGATCTAAGTTATAGATTGAGTTGTTAGAATGATTATCAAGACAGCATAAAAAGATATAGAAATGGCTTGTTGTATCTCTTAACTATATGGCCAACACATACAGAGGCAACTTTCTGCTAATCCACACATCTCATATCTGAAAAACATGCTTCTCACTTGGCAGAATTCCATTATGTTCAGTTCTTGGGTGACCCTTTCCCTTTGTTCTGCAATCTTAAAGAAGTTCAGCACTTGCAGCAGTATGAGAGTCAAACTAGATGTGATGTTAAATGCATCATTGTCTTTCCATTTTTAAAACGAGTCTTTTTAAGATAGCGGCTGTGTCCAGGGGGGAACCCAATCTAAATTCCAGCTTCAGCATAGGAGGGCAAAAGTCTTAACCTTTTCCCCCATGCCATGGTTCCAATCCGAATTGGCTCCCTGAAGCTTCTATTTGCTCCAGGAGGTAAACTGATATTGGCATACATAAGTGCTTTCCTCCCAGTGAAAAGAGGAGTCTTGGGATCCCAATCAAGGTTGCCCCTTCACAACTACAACATTATAAAAAAACGTTTTTAAACAAGCATAGAATGCTGCTGTGTTTAACATTATACACAAGGTTAGTGTGACCCTGAGTGGTCCTGTACACTGAATATTACACTAGTCCAATGAATATATCACTGAACATTGCATTCTAACAGAACCCCCAGTATGATTTGCATCCATTCAAACTGCCCAGTTATTAATGTATTTTTGAATTACCCTGGATTGCTTTGGTTTTGATGTGCAAAATATACTTTTACATTGCAGCACATTAGCCGTGCAGTGCTTCTTATGCTGTTGTGCAGGCTGAATTTCAACTCATCAATTGCATTGTCACTGGAGCCAAAGGGTCATCTTTGACATTGATCTCTATGCTTTCAACATGGTCCCCATGATGATTACATAACAAAATGGGGGCAGAATCTGAAAGAAAATCTATGGCTTTTGATTTGAAATGGCATAATCTGGCAATTCTGTGCTGCAGGAGTAGGTGAGTGTACATCACTCTGAAACCATGCCCTATGCGTTGACACACTCCCAAATAGCCCTGGAAATGGAATTGCAAATCATAAAGCAAGATGCTGCCTACATCACTGCTGACGCGTCGAGACATTGCGTACAACGGTAAGCAATTTTGCACCATTTTCTGGCCCATTAAACGTGATGCCAAAGCATCCATACATGCAGCACTTATGAAAGTTGTACTTCAAAAGCATACTGTAGATTCAACACCACATCAAGGTGATAGACTGGATTAAATCTGCTCACATCCCCTAAGAGCTTTGCTGCAAATATAACCCACATCTTTCCAGCAAGCCTTTCATTTAATTGATAGCAAGAAAGAAACAATCAATCAGGCATTTCATCTAGCATAGTTACCTGTCTGTCAAAAATTCAAAGACTTTCATTAAATGTATTGAGGAATATCTGCTAGCACAAACTGTACCACAGTTCAAATGACCCCAAAGACAGCCAACACTACAGACCATTCTCATATAAACTATCTACTTAGGATGACTTAATGATGCAAATCACCCACTTCATCAAACTGTTATTAATGACATAGTTTTATGCCTAGGATATAGTGGTCTTCAGCACTAACATCATTTCCATTCTTAACTGCTATTATCAGGAAGTTTATAACTCTGATTGGGGTTTGCTGAATATGAGGGTTCTAAAAAATATGGGGGAAAAGAATGCAGTATAATGAACTTGACCTTGAGAAAGATAAATGGAGTGTAATATTTTATCATTCTTTCTCTCCTACTAGATTTTAGCGACCAGAGAGCTATAGCCAAATAGGTGGTGGTTTATTTCAATTTAATATGTGCATTTACAGCCCAATCCTATTCCCTGCCAGCCCAGAGCTTACGGTGCTGCTGATGGAGCATACGCTGCACACTGGGGGGGGGGGGGGCAGACAGTCCAGGAGAAGTCACATTTTTTTTTTTACTTACCTCTCTATAGGCTGCCTGGTCTCCAATGGGTCTCCTCAACCTACACCAGCTCTTTATCTGGTGAAGTCACAGGAGACTCCTGGGGTGGGTACGAGCTGGGAAGGGGGATAGGATCTTGGCATGCATGGCTGCTGCCCAGATCCTCCTTCTCCTGTCCTGTCCCACTCCCTCACCCGATCTATCCATGATCCTCCCCTGATCCACCCCCACACCAACCTTACCTACGTTCTCCAATAGATGTTCTGTGGCTCACCACTGACAGCATGAGGCCTACTGGCTCCCAGTCCATCACACCTGTATGTCAGAATACCAGTTTGGAGAATGGGACAGGAACATAATTAATGCATACACTTTTTGTGTATACTTAATCTGCTACCACAGGAAATTCAGTTTTAAATGTTACAAGCACTTCAATACAGATCGTACAGAGATAGTTTGGCAAAGATTACCACTATTTTTTTTAAGCATTAGGCACCATAAATAAGTAGTAAGTCATTATTTTCCAAAGGTCACTCAGCACAATTGAGCTCAGCTATCTTGCATCGAAACACACACAGGGCTTTATTTCCAGGAATGTGAAATGACATTCAGGCTCAAAACCTTCGATAAAACTCCAAAGGAGAGCAAATTATGAAAGCAATTGTCAGCGACATTCACTTGCTTTAACCATAATGGACTACTTCCTGCGATAGGGTGAAGTTGGGACTGTTCATCATAAAAGGGAAGTACCAAGTTATAAGGAATATTTACCAATATTATTAAGAACAAAAGAAGAGCCCTGCTAGATCAGGCCAAAGGCCCATGTAGTCCAGCTTCCTGTATCTCACAGTGGCCCCACCAGATCCCTCAGGGGGCACAATATACCTACATTCTGTTGCCACTCCCTTGCATCTGGCATTAAGACATAGCCTATTACTAAGACCAGCAATGTTTATGTTACATAACATCAGTTTCATAAAAATACATTAACCCCAGACCTGCAGAGAGGGCCAACAGGGTTGGGTATCCATCATTGTAACATTAGCTCTGTGTGAAGAGATAGGTATTGCAGCAGCTATAATTCTGATAATGGATAAATCAAGTGACTAGAACCGTCTGACAGTTACCAAGTCCTGACCCCATTCACACATATATTTGCACATCTGCAATGTGCCAAACTTCAGAGAAACTATCCCTGGTCAATTGTACAAACCGATGAAAATAGAGTTTCTATGGGTTTCATTGCAGGTATACAAGTGAATGCATTTCTTTGCTTTTCATACAGTGATCTTGTTCCTGCTCACATTCAAATGTGAAAATAATGCTAAGGTCATTTGGCATCTGTATGTATGTGAGAGACACATACATCTCACATACATACAGATGTATGTGTCTCTCACATACATGTATGTGGATTGATCAATGTCTACCATTGTTTCACAAACCAATCCTATGCTTCCCCCCTCCCGCCGATGCAGCCGCACCAACAGCTTGCATTACATCCTGGGGCAGTCCCAGAGGTCTCCTCTGGGTAAGGGAATGCTGTTTGAGGGTAAGCCTCCGAGATGTGGAGGGATCTACTTGGACCTGCATCAGCAAAATTGCAGGATTGGTCCAGAAAGGGTGCTTGGTCCAAAAATTGGTGGTCACAGCTGCCAATGGAACCCACCCCATTCCTGGACCCAATCCACCTTCCTCCCTGCCCCGTCGCTGCCCCGTGCAACCCTCCCCACCCTGGCCCGCCTCTCCCACCATCTTACTTAGGTCAGCGGGCCTCCATGGAGCTGCTGCCACAGGCAGGGCCGCTCCAGCCTCCATGCTGGAGTTGTGTTTACGACTGCCAAAAGGCAGTCTCCGCTGACAGAATGCTCAGAATTCCCCAATAGGATTGGGCTGTTAGTCACTAAGAGCCAACACCAGATATGATGGAGGCAGAACCATTGGCTGAAGCCTGGGTGAGCCAAAATCATGCATTATCTGGGGGTAGTGGTGGTTCAGTGTTAACAGCAAAAGGAACAAGCAGGTAAGGGGCCTACAGTAAATCTTCTCAGCAGGTTCTACTTGCTTCCCCACAGATTCCCATACCAAACTTTGTTCTCCATGTCTGGGGGCAGATTCAGCAGGACAGGAGGAACAGACCTCCTCTAGCCCTGTCCTGGATCCAGGAATGATGTTGTGCTCAGCGTTGCTGCAATGGGAGCTGCACAGGGGTTCACAACAGTTCACAACAGCTGAGAATGGAGTCCCCATTGCCATGGCAACCAGGATGCTAAATCCAGAGAAGGCATGCACATCAGTCAGCAGAGTGTAAAAACCTAACCACCGGGTGAGGATGAGGCAGGAAGAGCTCAAAAGCCCATAGCTCTTGTTAGCTGGCCTTGTAAAAGAAGGGAGGTGAAAATGGAGCCTTGGGAAGTTGCCAAAGCCAGACTGTAGGAAGACGAACCAGGTGACTGCTTAACCCCCTCCACACCAAGGCTCTGAGAAGCCAAACTGATGGGCAATTGCCATCTCTTCTCCTTCCATCTCTCACTCTCCCTGCCTGCACTCCATCTCCTCCCCCCCCCCCATATGCAGTGGAGTATTATTATTATTTTTATTATTAACAGTATTTATATACCGCTTTTCAACAAAAAGTTCACAAAGCGGTTTACAGACAAAATCAAATGATTAAATGGCTCCATGTCCCAAAAGGGCTCACAATCTAAAAAAGATGCAGAAGTCCACCAGCAAACAGCCACCAGAAAAGAGACTGTGCTGGGGTGAAAGGGGGGCAGTTACTTTCCCCCTGCTAAATAAAAGAGGAGCACCAATTGAAAAAGTGCCTCTTGCCCAGTTAGCAGGGGTATATATAGAAGAAAGGGAGAAAATCTAGTAGGAGATGGGATCCAATCCTCAGGGACCTTGGTGTATCTTACACCAAGAGCAGTAGCAGGCCCCCAACGCTACAGGTACAATGCTACAATGCTCCAAGCCAAGCTAATTTCCAATATTGGAAGTCAGCCTTGGGAGAGAAAAAGTGCAGGTTGCTAAGGGCTTAAGCCAGTGTTTCCCAAACTGGGAGGCATGGCTCCCAGGGGAGCCGCGGATACCAGCCAGGGGAGCCACAGAGTGCCACAGAATCCTCTCGGAAAACAGTTCAATGCCAATTGGCAGGCATCAACATCATGTAATGGGGAGCCACAGCCAATGGTCACCAATGGTCAAGGGAGCCACAGGTCAAAATTTTTTGGGAAACACTGGCTTAAGCCATGTTGAAAGGCTTAGCACCCTGCCCATATGGCTTTCTGTAAAAATTGTTCCTCACCCCATGCTCTAGATATGAATGGGGCAGACTTGGATTTGAATAAATGGGTCTGCCACCATGATATTTTGCTGGCACTAACTGAATGCCGGCTCATATTGAAATACTGCCTGCAAGTGTCTTAAACTTGCAAGATGTCGTTTAGAAGCTATCAGAAGGTTCTAGCAACTGGTAGATCATGATTAGGGACCTTATTACAACAAGCTTTTGTTTCACACAATGAGGACACTCAATCCATTAACTCCTGTCTGCATTTGCTAAAGCAGAGCAACAGCCTCTGGCCAGAGGCACCCGAGTCGAACAGCTTCTAAATGTAAACTAATAGTGTTGGATGAAAAAAAATACATGCATAAGTGGAATTCACTGAATGGAAAGGGGTCACTTTAGGCATTAAGACAGGAAATAAGAGATCTACAATAAATATAGCATTTGTTTTGACAGTTGTTAATGAACTTTGCGAGGGGTAACACAGAATTCTGTTGTAAGTAGTAAGTAGTACTACTGCACTGAATTTTTGTGAGGGCTGATGAGCTTAAAAGATGCCATTTTTGGAAGTGTTAACATGTTTGTGATTAAAAAAACAGGTCTTTAACCTCTTTTGTACATTTTTTTTGTGCCTGTTCACAGCCAGCAATCTTGTGCTGTTTCAGGAAGGCGAAGGGGAGGGAGATACGAGAGGAGATGGAGAGGAGGGAAAGATACGAAAGGGAAACAGGAGAGGAGGGGGATGCTTGGAGATGACAGGAAGATAGTGGAGTTAATGAGAATGGTGTAGAGCAGTCTCTGGAGCCCTTTATGCTCCTAAAAGGAGTGTCCAGCACATGAGCAGAGACTTAGGGGCCCCCAGAGCCAAAGATGTAACCACGGTGGAGCGCGTGGTTCACTCGAACCAGGCGCTCGGGCAGGCAGGCGGGCCAGTCACTGACGTAGTGTCGGCCTGCCTGCCCTCCCTGGAGCCCGTTACACTCCAAAATGAGCGGAAAACGGGCGGGGGGCGCGTCGACGTGACGCGAGGGGCGCGTCGATGTCATGCGATGCAGGCCCCGCCCCACGCACCAGGAGGGCGCCCGACTCTTCTGCCCAGAGCGCCAGCACTTGTATGGAGTGGCGCAATGCCAAGCCCAATGCCAAAGACCAGCAAAGAGCCAGACCAAGAGGGGAATGGGGAAGAAGCGGCACGAACAGGAGAGGCCAGAGGGACTGATGATGAGCAAATTGATCAGGGGCCAGATGGTGTATGATGTGCTTGTGGCACCCTTGAAGGGATCTCAAGGAACCCCAGGGCTCCTAGGAGCACACTTGGAGAAACACTGGTGTAGAGCAGGGTTTCTCAACCTGTGGTACTAGTACCACCAGTGGTATTTCGGCTAACTGCTGAATATACTCGGACTGCTGGACCACCGGAACCCCGCTCTGACACAGCACTTTCAGCACCGCTTTTTCATTCAAGAGAGGCTCCTGCCTTTGGTCGAGCCTCTCAGGAACACTGAGAAGAGCCCTCCCACCAGCCCAGAACCTCCTCCCTGTGTTTTCTGGCCTCCGAAAACCCAAAAACCCGGGAGTAACTGGCGATGATGTCATCACCAGTCACTTCTGGTGGTACTTAGCAGGAAAGTGGTGCCGGAGGTGGTACTCGGCCGGAAAGAGATTGAGAACACCTGGTGTAGAGGATAGGAGATGTGTCGGATAATGAACAATCTGATTCAGGCTTCAATGTGGAGGAAGGAGTACTGGTTGAGTATCCCTTATCTGAACTGCTTGGGACGGGAAGTTGTCTGGATTTCGGATTTGTCTGGATTTTGGAATATTTGCATTAAATATCATGAGATATCTTGGAGATGGGACTCACATCTAAACAAGAAATTCATTTATGTCTCATATACACCTTACACACATAGCCTGAAAAGTCAATGCAGGAGTTAAAAGCCAGAAACTATTTTCACTCTTTTTTTTTCATATCAGTAAATTCACAACCAGCTTAATGGCACAACTACCATGAATTCAATTTAAATGAAGTTGGCTATTGACCAAAGAGATAAAAAAGAGGTTCAAGGAAAGTTATTAATTATTCCTGTTGCCATTAGAATCTCAACAGTTTTTTCCTTCATTTTTAGCTTGCATTGTAGGAATCTGTTTGCTCTGTGATCCAAATACAAAATACAAAAAAAAAAAAAGAAAAAAAAAGCCCCAGGCTTAAAATGGCTTCCAAAGTTTCTGTTCTCATGGCTTAATGAGGAGTAAGATTTGTTATTAAAATCCCATCATCCTTATATCTGAAATGATGAGAGCTTAGCTGTTCTGGCCTGGCACTCATCCCAATGATGTTCCTTATAGCATCGTGGGAAATATTCAGTGTATAAAAGCAACTTGTCATCTGATGGTTATTTTTCAATAATATTCCAACACCAACATTGCTCAAACGGAGTTCTCATTTGCTAGGAGGTGCACTATAGAGAAAATCCCATACTAGGATACAAGCACTTAGTGAAGAGGAACTCAACGATCACTTCGTCATTATTTGCAAGCATTAAAAGAGACTGAATGTTAAAATATAAAAACAACTGTTACCCTTGCTGTGCTTTTACTAATTTGCTTTCTTTTCTTTTTTTCTCATTATTGGTTCAGTGAACCAAATTACAGATTTTGCTAAACATCAACATTTTGCTTCCAGGAGAGAAACAGCTTCAGACTCACCAAGTCTGAAGGAAAAGAAACAGAAGGCCAATTTCTCTCATTGGCATGGCTGGCAGCTGCACCTAGTCGGCTGTTTAATCCCTTGCCTTGTTTCTGGAATATAATTCCCTTCAGTATAATGTGTATGTTCTGAGGTTTTTGCGACTGGTACATATCTTTGAATTAATAAAAGGAAACTTCCAACTGTTAACAACTTGTGCTAAGAAGAACTAGAGCAGACAGCAAGTTGCTGCACCTTTGATAATGTGCCTCATAGTTTAGGAGCGAAACGTTAGGACAACCCCTCGTTCTCTTGTTAACTTAATAAAACGACCAGGAAAATGCTTCCTTTTATCCCTTCAGTATATTGCGAAATCCTTGGTTCTGCTTTCTCCTACCTGGCTGAGCTCCATGATCCAGCCCTTTGAAAATAGTTATCAGAGGACACCAAAGACTAATTTGGAGACTGCCTTTTTTGCAGATCTTACTAGATAAGGGGATCCTCCTACCTCTGCATACCTGGAAAAGTGTAATGTGTAAATGGAAGAGCACTTGTCTCACCTGTGGCCTGTGCTCTAAAATGAACTCTTCAGCACCTTGTCAGTCAGCATATGACAACGCCTTAAAATGGCAATGACACTTTCTGTCTCCATATTGTAGACTGGGAGCTGCTTCAGACAATACTGTCTAAGCCAGCACCACTCAGTCCATGATTAGGTGAGAATAATGCTCACACTGCTCCTCCTGGGATGCTTCTTGCTCTCTCCTAATGGAGGGGGGACTGTTTGAACTGCCCCCTACACATACAATCTAGATCAGTGGTCCTCAAACCTTTTAGCAGCGGGACCCACTTTTTAAAATGACACTCTATCGTGACCCACCTAACTTTATGAGACACTCAAACTTTTATCTCCCTATATTTACACAAGCTTGCAAACTGCAGGAGCTCAGCTCTTTGAAGGGCAATTAGCAGCTATCTGGTCTTTGAATAGCTTCAGGGCTTGTGGCAATTACTTACCTGATTTTTCCATCACCTGGGACCCACCAGAAATCAGGTCGCGACCCCTCAAGTGGGTCCCGACCCACAGTTTGAGAAACACTGATCTAGATACTTTAGATCTCATGCAATTAGGAGAACAGAAACGGCACACCTGGGTGGTAAATAGTACTTGAGTGTTTCTGCCTCGGATTGCGTGGGCTAGTTTTGGCTCAAAGAACATGATCTGAACTGGCTCATGGAATTCATTTAGTACAGGTATGACTTGTGACCAGGCCCAGCCTGAGCCCAAATGCCGCCTGAAACAGGAGCAAATCCCACTGCTGCTGTGCTGCCGCCACCACTGCATGCGTACCCATCTCCAGAAAAAAAGAATGCAAGGGAAACGGCGATAAGGCCACCTACCCTACCCCTACTTCGATCCTTCCTCGCACTGTCCCTTTAACCAAAGTATGTTCTGCATTTCCTGTTTTGTTTAAAGAGGAACAAGTGAGGTGTGTGGACCCCCGAGTGGTAAGCGGATGGTGCACGCGCAGAATATCTGGGTTAGGCTGCGACTTTTTTCCGTGAACTATGACGGGGCGGTTCTGCCTCACCTGCCGCCTCTGCACCGCACATTCCTGGTGGATAGGTTGGCAGATTGCAAACTTCTGTATGATTTTTTTGGCCCATGGTGGTAAAATCACTTCCCTATCCCTTACCTTACCTCACTTCCCCATGCCCTTACCTTGGTCCTTCCTCGTGTGGTCCCTTTAAACAAACCAGGAAGTGTGGAATGGCCTGGCAGTGCTCCCAGCTTTCTTTCTTTTTTCATATATATTTATATTTTATTGATATATTAAAACATAAAAACAATACATATTTCATAAAGTTATAGCAAGCGCAAAGCAATACATCCTACTAGCATACTATTCACTATTTTCTACATATAATTTCCAACTAAGCCAAAATAACACCCACATTCTATTCATTAAATCCGCATATCATCACATCATTCCTCTCTCTCTCTTTCTTAAAAAGTCAATAAATGGTTTCCAATTATTCACGAAAAAGTTAACTGACTTTTCCTTAATTAAAATTGTAAGTTTATCCATTTCAGCATAGTCCAAAACTTTCAGCCACCAATCTTCCAGTGAAGGTATCTCCGAATTCTTCCAATATTGTATATAGTGCTCCCAGCTTTCTATGAAGGGACCATGTGAGGAAATATAGCCATTGAGAAGCATTTTTTTTAGAAGAAAACCAAAATGTTTAGAAATGTTTTCCACAGAGTGGGATTTGCTTCTAAGTAAACATGCATAAGGTAGCATGCTAACGCACCTGTTATATTTTGGGGGATATTTTTAATCCCATTTTTATACATTGCTTTAATAGGAAGTGCAATCCACTTCAAGAGTTTGGAGTGAAATGAGCTACATTATTAAATGTAGGTTATCATGATGCCCTTTGAATACGTTTCAGTATAGAAATTAGCAGCAGGAAAAAAAAAACACCACTTTGATGAAGAACTTTAAAGTTGATTTTTTCTTTGTTTTTTGTTTGTTATAGTCTTACAGCGCAATCCACCTGAAGGATCCGGCCGGTAGCCTAGGGCCGCCCGCCGGATCCTGTGCACCAGTGGCCAGGCTGCCGCCAGTCCGGAAGTCTACTCAGGGAAGGGGACGCTCATCCCCTTCCCCGAGTGTAAATGTCGCCCGGGCTAATCGGCCTCTTTGGATTTCCGCCAGCAGAATTGCTGGCAGAAGTCGGAGGAGGCCGTGTAATTGCTGAGGCCGCCCCCGCCCCCTCCTGGGCTGGCTGGGCCAATGGCTCCCCTTCCTGCCCCGGCGAAATGCCCCTGCACCTGCCGGATTCCTGCTTACCTGGTCCAACCACAGGGGTGCTCTGTTGCCGGAGCAAGGGAGGCCAGCCTCTGTGCCAGCCTTCCTTGCTCCAGAGTAGTCGCAAACATGCTTTACGGCACGTTTGTGACTACTGCCGGTGATGGAACGCTCGTTCCGTCGCCGGCTGAGCGCTCAGGATTGCGCTTTTAATGAGGCATGTGTATGGGGGAGGACTGTCCTGACAAACTCCTACACTATAACATTTTCTACTAAACCACCAATGTCATCAACATTCTGGGTACCTTGGAAATCATTTTGCACATTCATATAAGCTACTGTGAACTACATCAAATCCAGTATACAACGTAAGATGTTGCAGATACATTCCCAACATTTTATGGTGGTTCATGTGCTGCCCCATCTTTTTCTGACAGTTCAATGAGATTTATAGTACAGTTTTTTCACAAAGTGTTGTAAACAGTATTTAACATTGCATGGCTAGAGAGTAAAGAGAGTTCTAGCTTCCAATCCAGCACACCATCACAGTTTGATTCTACTGCGAACCATGCATGAACTTCCCCTTCTTACTGGAGCAAATTAATTGGTGTTATTCGTTGTCTTAATAAGAGTTTGGCTCCACTGTCATGAAAACCTGGGAATATTTGCAACCACCAAGCCAATGCCAGCAAGTGTTTGATCAGACTAATTAATAATATGTCTCACCCTAAGATGGAATGAGTAACAGTTCATTAAAGGGTGAGGAGAAAGGTTTACGCAGTAGGGTTTGTTTCATGAAGCCTGTAGCATTTATGAGCTATTTGGTATACGTTCATATTGTGTACCTAATCTTTTATTTCTACATACAGAGGCTAAATGCAAGAGATGTCTTGTAGGAGTCATCAATCTTAGTAGAAGTACAGCTATAACTGCCTGTAAAATTGAAACTTCTCATCTATGGTACTTAATATTAGTACTACACCGCTGCTGCATTGTAGTCTGCAACTCTCCTTCATGCAAATTCCAGCCACATGAAAGCTGCTGGTTTTAGCTCCATCACACTTTCTGCCCCTCATATTCAGATTATATGAGAAGCTGCTGAAATAATACATTATTCACCCAATCACTCTCAAACTGTGAACCTGGTCTCCAGTTCCGAGATCTGCAAATTCATTTTCTGCAAATTCATATCTGCAGGTCTGTGGGGGCCATAGGCATGTGAGCACTGATGGGCCCCCTCCTCTGTGTGTGTGGGGTAGCTTTTACAGAGAACAGGGCAGCAATGGCTCCTCCCCCTCCGCACTCATGAATGAGGCAGGATGCATTGGCAGCAGCTCCTCTTCCCACCCTCTGACTATGACACCCTCAGTGTCACTGCTGTTGCACCTTCCCATTGTTGAATAGGCAGGGTGGAAACGGAAGGCGCTGCTACTGCTATCATATGCCCCCCACCTTTGCTGACAGGAAGGCTGGGAGGAGGATCCTTTCATAGGAGGAAGTCCATTTGTGGATGAGGAGAGTGGGAGGAGGCAGTGGCATCAGAAGTCCCTTGTGCAGCTACTGCCTTCTCCTATCCACCTCCCCAAATGCAAATGGGAACATGCCCCAGAGGTGGGAACACACCCATTTGAAGCTGGAGAGGAGACTGGGAGAAGACAGTGGCTGCATGACAGATTTGGGGCAGCATATGAGCCTCCCAGCAGCATTGCTTCTTCATTCTTCATCTAGGCCTCTGCAGCTTGGCTGTGGGCCGTCAGGGTGGCTGTTGCTTGGCTGACTTGGCCACCCTGTGACGCCACCCCTGATTGGACGATCAATGCTGCCAGTGCGGGTCCCATGCTGAGGGAAAAGGGAAGGCCTGGATTAGAGAGAGGTGTCTGTGAACATGGACAGCAGATGTATGTATAATAAAGTGGCTCCATCCCCCAAAGGGTCAATGAGTTAGCCTGCTGCAAGAGTGATGTACTTGGTAATGGAGAAGTCACACATATAACTAATAAGCTTTCTCAACTGTTATCATGGTCTTCTGGAAAATAGTGGTGACTTCTTGTGCAAGGAGATGTTGGGAGACAATGCACAGTGGTCCTTTGAGGAACAGCCACTATGTGCAAAAACAAGGCTGGAAGAAAAAGATAAAGCTATAGCAAACCATGGCAATAAATAACAGCACCTTTTCCAGCATTTTGAATGGGAAATAGTGGACACCTATGCCAGGATGTGAACTGACCACTTAGAACATTTCACTCCTGTAAACCCCCCCCCCCAACCCTTACATATCTATGTTATGTACATTCTTTTCCCAAAATGCAATGAGAAACCCTTTCACGTTTACTGTGTAAGATCTTGTGCACTTTAATCAACTCAGTTCATCACAACAAAATCTTATGATACCCAAATACAAAATACATATGTAGCATGCCAGATGTGCATGCATGTATTATCTACCAATTGTCCTTGCTTCACATCTGACATTGTGTTTCTTTATTTATTTAGCACTCTTGCATTGCACCAGAATTGTACAAAAATAACCTGGATGAAGTAATGATGTATGCAGTATTGTGTGTAGTGGAAAATTTTGAAGTGCAGAGGCTGTTATGACATCCTCCATGGTCATGTCCCACTAAGGCAGCAATCTTGTATGCACTTACCTCAGAGAAGGGCTGCAATCCTATGCACAAATACCTGGGAATAAGTCCCAATTGACTTAGTGAAACTTCCTGCTGAACAGACATGCATAGGATTGTGCACTGCTGCTGTTGTTGTTGTTCAGTCGTTAAGTCGTGTCCTACCCTTCGTGATCCCATGAACCATATCCCGCCAGGCCTTCCCGTCCTCCACTATCTTCCTGAGTTCGCTCATTTTCATGTTCGTTGCATCGATGATGCTGTCTAACCATCTCATCCTTTGCCTTCCCCTTCTCCTTTTGCCTTCAATCTTTCCCAGCATCAGAGTCTTCTCCAGAGAGTCCTCTCTTCGCATTAGGTGGCCAAAATATTTGAGCTTCAGCCTCAGTACCTGTCCTTCCAGGGAACAGTCAGGGTTGATTTCATTTTTTAAAACATTTCATTAGAGAGTTTTTTTCTCTAAATCTTTAACCCTAGAATGTACCTGGGAGTAAGTTCTACTGAACATTGAGGGCATCCATTTTTGCCACAACCATCTCTTATCTTCCTCCCACAACAAGCAGAGAAGGGAGGATCAGTCCTATGTCTCCTTGGGGTGCTCATCCAATAAAAGGAAATAAAATAGCCTCCACTTCACTCTCTTGGGAGACATGAGCCAGTCTTACCTTCTACATATTCATCCATTCATCTGCATTCACAGGGCAGAATGGCACTTATGTCTCTAGGCAACGTTCTAATTTTGCCTCCTACTGAGCCTGACACTTCTCAACTCAGGTCATTTAAAATAATAATAATAATAATAATAATAATAATAATAATAATAATAATAATAATTCAAAGGTAGCATCCGTGCACTCCTGCTAATGTCATCACATCTCCTGCTTTCAGAAATGTCCTGGAACTCAGCTGTGCCCCAATACCCCTCAACTACACTCTTGGCTGCCTGAAATGTTTGTGTTGCATGGCAAATGCCACCATTCTAAAGGTTGTACTAATATTTGCAACCCCTTGGCCTTTCACTTTTCTTTGCATGCTGTTGTACTTGCTCATATTCATTGTTCCTCTGATCTTTTGCTGCTGGGCAGGGAGTGCAGGGAAATGAATCCCCATTGCCTAGGTGACCAGGAGAATGCTACTTTCCTTGCAACACTGCGCTGGCAATTTCATTGTTTGCCAGTGACGTGCGGCAAGATTTTCATTCCAATTCCGTTCTAGTTATGCATATGCATGATTAGCTGGGGCAGAACATGGCTAGGGATGATGATTTCGATGCACATTGCATAGAAAGGAACGCAATTTGTAATTTGAATAGATGGCATCTGCATAGGACTGTGCTTCCCTCCCCTCCTACAGTCTGCCCCAATTTGTACGTTGATCAGGACAAAGAAAAAACAGCTAGTTGAATTGAACCACCAACATATTCTCATATCACAAAGATCTGTGTGTGTGCGCGCACGCACACACATGTACCAAAAAGATAATGAAACATGTTCTACGTTCAGCTCTGCAGTACTATGAAGCATCCCTGAATTTGGGGAGCAACAAAATAGGGGGAGAGAGATAAAGTCCAAGCAGAAAGGAGGAGGAGAAAACACATGATTCTTTAAACCTGAAGTGCCCCCCGATGATTAAAAAAGAATTCACCACAAAAGAATGAAAATCCCAGCCACAAGTCATTCTCTCACTTACAACGCAATCCTGTGTAACCTTGCACCAGCGTAACAGTAGATGCACCCGTGCAAGGTTACACAGGATTGCACTGCCAGAAAAGTAGAGAAATATTCATCCACAGAATCTTTGCAGGAATGATGAGGAACATACACAAGTTAGATTCCATTCAAGCCCATACTTACTCCCCTCCCCCCGGTAAAAAAAAAAAAACCAGTCCAAAAGCAGCACACTGAAAGTGGGACAGAAGTTAGGCATTCCGTTCCTTATTGTCCATCATACTACCACTAATAATTTAATAATGCTAATTATTTTGTTTATCATTAAGATTGTGTAGTGTGTGCTGCCTTGGATAATCTTGGATAGAAATGATAGGCAGACATTTTGGAATCAAAAAATAAGCCAAGATGGCGTAGTGGTTCAGGAGTCGGACAGACCTGGAAGATCCAGGTTCAAATCCCTGCTCAGCCATGGAGTTTCCTGTGTGATCTTGGGCTAGTCACTATTCATCTACCTCACAGGGTTGTTGTGAGGACAAAAGGAGGGAAGGAATCATGTACACCACCCTGAGCTCCTTGGAAGAAGGGCAGTACTGGATAAAAATCTGAAAAAAAACATAAATAAATGAATGGTCGGGACTGGGACAGCTATAGCTGCTGGGAGGAATGGAATGACATTTTGAGGCTTGATCAGGGCTAGTGCCTGTGACAAAGCCCTGTGCTGGTCCTTCCAGGATGTGTTGGGTTTCCACAGCCCTCCAGCTTACCAGGTGTGAGTGACAGGTAGCAATGGTTCCTCCTGCACTCCCCACCAGCCAATGGAAACAGTCCTATAGGCCTTGCAATGACACTGTGGCTTCAGAGTCACACGTATATTTGTAGATGGGGGTCCCAGGCCCAGAGGCGGCCCAACGTTTTGGCTGACTCATGTCACTAGTGTTGGGTTCAGGAGCCAGCCCAGCGAGGTGGGACTTCTGTTAACCCTGTGGTAATGGGAAAGAGAATCCAAGATGGTGACCACATCCCATTGGAATTTGAAAAATGATGGGCAACTGTTTCCATGGAGCCTCTATTTCATAAACCTCAATCGTCTCGTGACCACTTGGCAACATGTCTTTGTTCCCCTTTCTTCTGCTTCAATTAAACTCAATTCCAGAGCACTATCTCAAGAAACAACAAGAGCCTGAACATACAGCTCCCTCCTCTTCTTGAGGCTCAGCAGACTGTCATCACAATACAAATCACTCCGGCTGTCGCTGCTGAAATTGTTCTCTTATTGTCCATTTCTTTCATTGCACAGAAGAACTGAGAGGCTTTGGAAAACATTTAAAATATAGTGTTTCTCTGAAACACGCACGGTAAAAGAAATCCCTTTTATCTTTGCAATTCCCTCTCGGCCTCCCATGCTTTCAGAATCACTTACTGCCGCATCCACAACCTCCTCAAGAGGGAAGGGAACAGTGTGACTGTTGTCAGCACTAATTCTTCAAGCAGAGCTATGGCGGATGCTCCCTGGGTCTCTTCAGTACAGAATGAACTGTCAATACCACCAAACGGTGCTTATAAAAGAGGTCTGCCTTCAGCAGACACCTTCTCAGCATCATATTCTCCCACTAATGAAATGGGAATTAGAAATCAAGGGTATAACGGAGTAATAAAGTGATAGCATCTCACCAGTAGGTGTCACTCACTTGTTAGATACTAAACTGTGCAACATCACTGCTTCTCTAACACTTTATATTGGAGAGCTGCACTCCATATGCTGACGAGGACATATGGATAACAAAGGCAGAGCACAAAACCTACGTCATGACGATTGTGATTCCGTGTGTGTGTGTGTGTGTGTGTGTGTGTGTGTGTGTGTGTGTGCTGAGCTCTAGATGATAATGGTCAAAGACTGAGTCACTGATTACATACTGTTCTTTTTGTTTATTACTGTACAACACCTAAACTGACAGCACAATCCTTTGTGCTGGTGTAGGGTGCACTGCGTTGGTGCAAACTGTCACAAATGTGCTGTAAAGCACGTTGTAACAGTGCACCAGAAAACAGCATCTGCAAAAAGACCTGTGCCTCCTCCTGGCACCAGTGCAAGGAGGAATGTCAGCTGGAGCAGGTAAGGTTTGCACTGGGCAGCACGGAGGTGGGGGGATGGGAGGGATGAAACCAGAAATCTGGGGTGGGCGGCAACGAGGGCAGGGGTAGGCATATTTGGCCCGGGGGGCAGGATCGGCACCACTGGTGCACATCCTATCCTATACTATCGTATCCCCCTTCTTTGACCTGATCCACCGGACGTGGCTCAACTAGAACTTATGCCAGCCATATGGCAGGTACAGGTCTGAGTAGACCCACTGCATGGGCTCATGCTTTCCCCAAAGTAAGTGAACAAACATCCCCTTACACTGAGGAGACCTCCCACCTTCTAAATTCCCCTGCAGATATGGCATAGCCTGTGCCCACCTCACTACATCGGTGCGGGGAAAGTTAGATAGGATTGGGCTGTTAGTAAACTTACAGCACAGTTCTAGGCATGTCTACTCAGAAGTAGGTCCTATTGAATTCAATGGGACTTACTCCCTGGTAATTGTGGGGCAGCCCAATCCTGTGTAAGGATACACGGCCGGCCTAAAGGATCGGCCACTGTATCCTAAGCCCATTGCGGGTTGCCCCGGGATTGCTAGGCTGTACCTCGGGAGAAGGGGACATTCATCCATTTCCCTGGGTGTAAGCCGGCCGAGGCCCTATGGGCCTCCTCGAATGTACACCAGGTCCAGACGTACCTGGAGAAGCTGGGATTGCATATGGTGACCCAAGTTTTAAGCTAGGGTGATAACACTCAGGGAGGAAATGATGCACGTCCTTTCTCCTCCAGGGTAGGTGTCTACACATTAAAGCCCCTTCAACAAGATCTGCTAAATATTTTTTGATGATTAATAAAGTGGTCCATTATCTCAGAGCTATCTGGTCTTGTGTCATTTGTGGGGATTACCAGAGCCAAGAACCTTTACAAGTGGTCGATGTGCTTGCAAAAATGCAAACGTTTGTGAGTACGATAGAATTTAAAATTCCCATATTCCAGGTTCTCAGATCAGTTTAATATTAAAACAATTCAAACAGGTAAAATCCATTTACAAGTTTAATCCTTTACGTTTCGTCAGCCTTACTACTGGCTTCTTCAGAAGGTGTTACTTGTACAGAAACCTGTAGCAAGTCGTCTTGCACACACCACTGTAACTGATCTTATATACTCTAAGGCAATCTTCATCCCAAACTCACCACCTGATTACCATGTGATTAACACATTCTGCCAGTTGCGTCGTTGGGGGGGGCGGTGGGCCCCAGGGCGGAGGGTGCACGTGGCAGCAGAGGGTGTACTTGCCTCCTGGATTCGCTGCTGGCTTACCCCCTACGCCGCATTTCCTGTCTTGTTTTCATGCCACTGGGCCGCGAGATCAGCCCTCCCGCCTGCCCTGGATCCATTTAGCTCCGAAATGCCTTGCTAAATGGTGTGTGTGTGTGTGTGTGTGTGTGTGTGTGTGTGAGAGAGAGAGAGAGAGAGAGAGAGAGAGAGAGAGAGAGAGAGAGAATCAAGCCGTGCTGCCACTGAAATTCGGCAGCGGCACGTAATAATGATGTCACGCTCCCAGGGGCGTGGCTAGTGGCGTCATGTGGGGGGGGGGTGCTGTGTCGGCGCCCGAACGCCACTGCATTCTGGCAAGGTCCTAGCCATGGACTAAAACTAAGTAAAACCATCTGTTCTCAATCCCCTCACAATCAAACCAATGCTGCTGAATTCTTAATAACATACATTTAAAACACGTCCCTCGGGGGCTGGGCTGGGGCCCCCGCCCCATCCATTCCTATGCTGCTGCCTTCAGGTTTTGTTAGCCAATGCCTTTTAGCTGATATCTGGGTCATCCTCCACTGAACACCAAGGCCATACCAGAGGACGTTGTTCATGTTGTAGAGAGAGTTTTTCCCCACTTGCATCTTGCAAAATGGCTGAAATATTTTATTTGGGGCTCAAACCAGGCAAGTATCCTTCATGCTTTCATATCAAGGAAGACAACGCTCATAGAATCCATATATGGACATGTTTGGAAGCTGAAGTTATTATGCAGCTGCCTGCCTTCTCTGAGAGGCAAAGCCACCGAGATAGAGCTCCTTGCTGTGAATGAATGGCATTAAACCCCATTGCTTTATGGGAAAAATTGACAGCCTGGGTTCTGGGCTACAAACCAGGAGTATCCTCTTGATTACTATTATTCATGATGAGCCAAGTGAAAAAGGAATGTAGAATTGTCCTATGTGCAGTTGTCCTTTCCAAGGATGCACATCCTTGTTTAGTAGCTGCGATTCTGCTAGATAATACTGAATCACTTTGGGTGTAAACATTTATACTGCTTGCTGATTTAACTTCTGTAGGAAAAACAATATTTTTCAAGTAATTATTTGCTAAAACAGTAACTGTCACAGAGTTTTCTGCCCTATAATTAATGAGTTTTTTTAAAAAACAACAACAACTAACACTTTTACCATCTGGATTTAATGCACCTGGAATGATTTGTGAGCAATTTCAGCTGTTCTTCCTTGTGAAAAGGGGGGGGGGGGGGGAGAGAAAAGAAAAACCTCAGCACATCAGAACAGTGTTGCCTTCCAGCAAGCAGTTGTATTCTTTATTTTAAGTCTCCTTTGAGCAACCTTGGTATTTTAATTTCTAGCTTCTTCCCTTACACAGTTTGCATGAAGATCATGTACCTGATGTTATAGATGGGTTCTGGCAGCTGCTTCCATAATCTGCAGTTTGAACACCTGGATGAATGGCTAGTCTTTCATGTCAAGTTTCTCAATCTTGAGCATGAATGTTTTAACTGAACGTAAATAGTCTAAAAGACGCACTGTTTAATATTAATGATTTTGCCAATCAGAAAGACTTTTTAATTGTGCAATGCTTTGCAATCATTTCTGCCAGAAGATAGCTACAGGCTCATTTATCACTAAGTGATTGGACAGAATACTGCCTGCACATTTCCCCTCATAGACCTGCTCTTAAAAGGGCTAGAAACTCATTCTTAAGTGAAAGCTGGAAATCCAGGTCAGCTAATGGTCCAAACAAGCAGAGTGTGGTATGATCAGAACCTGGGTAAAACCACGAAGTGACTGGTGCAGGCCACTCCGGGCTCCACAGCCTGAAGCCCAAGGCACACCGCCCACGTTTCACGTGCGTCGCGTACGTCGCTCAGGGTGCATCATGCAAGAGCGAAAAATGCACTGAGATCTGGGCATTGTCCAGGGGAGGGCGTTCATGCATCCGTGGCTCCCAGTGGCCCTCAGTGTCTGGAACGAAGACATGTCATACCTCAAAAACGACCTCGCAGCCAGACGCACCTAACCGCAAGGCACACAAAATGTGAGCAGTGTGCCTCGGGCTTAGGGGGCACTCCCGGTTGCTACGCTACTCGCGAGGGAACTTGAAGAGGAAGTGGCAGCTTTGCAATCAGGCTGGCGCCCCCTTCCTTCTCCCTTGGAGGCACCAAGGGAGATCGCCAAGCCCGATCACTTTGTAGCCCGATTGCAAAGTCTCTGCTGTCTCTTCTTTGGGTTTCTTCGTAGCTGTGGTGGCTTTGCGACTTGGAGGCGCCAAGGGAGAAAGAAGGGGGGCAGCAGCCCAATCGCCAAGCCCAATTGCTTTGCAACCTGATTCCAAAGCCTCTGCCATCTCCTCTTCGGGTTTCCTCGTGGCTGTGGTGGCTTTGCAATTGGGCTGGCGCCCCTTCCTTCTCCCTTGGAAGTACCAAGGGAGAAGGAAGGGACAGCAGCCTGATCGCAAAAGCCTCCACAGTCTCCTCTTCAGGATCGCCAGGAAAACTGAAGAGGTGGCGGCAGCAGCAGCAGCAGCAGCAGCGGAAGAGACGTCATGGTGGCATGTGTCATTGGAGCATCACCGCCCCAGGCACTGGGAAGACCAGCTACACTTCTGGGCCAGATAGCAACCCTAGTATGGGTGGGAAAGTAGGGACTCATGCCTTTCCTTCCCATGTAACAACAGTTGTCATCTAGAAATCAGATCCAGCTCTTATTTGCAGGTTTTAGTCCTTTATGACTCTCATAAGTTATGAGGAAAGGCTACTGAAATGTAATCTCATAACCAATGAATGAATGCATAAGGATGATGCATAAGGCTTACTTAACTAGGAGTAAACATCATTGACTATAATGGGACTTACGTCTGAATAGACACGCATACGATTGGGCTCTCCATCTTTTCTAAGAGACAGGGAACTAATATCTCAATACCAATAAGGAATTCGTCTTGGGATAGATGGTCCAAGATGGAAAAAGTCAAAGACAATGAAAGCTAAGCAAATTAGGCATCACTCAGCTACTTGGGAGAATGGCCTTGTTGCATCTGAAATGGAAACTTGTTTGCACTAAGTTTGGAAGTGACCTGCCTGCCTTCATTGTTCATTGCCAATTCTGGGCACAGCTTAGATCACAGACATATCTCTCTCTCTCTCTCTCTCTCTCTCTCTCTCTCTCTCTCTCTCTCTCTCTCTCTCAATGATGGAGTTAGACTATCCCTCAACGCATCTATGTAAACCCAACCCATTTATGTAAACTGCTTTGAATGTTGCGATGTGCTGCATAGTCCTTTGCAAGTTAAGAAAATAGTTCATGGATTTATCCTTTAAATGGATTAGGATGAAGTCAATTTGGTGACTGAGGGCTGAACTACAAAACTGCATTATAGCCACAATCCTACGCACGCTTACTTGGTAGGAAACCCTATTGAATGTACTGGAATTTCTTTCCTTCTGTGTAAACACACATAGGATACAGCTGCATATGACCTCGAAGCTGTGCATCTAAGGACAGAGATGGGACATTACTAGATACAGAGAGATATTGCCTCTTCTTCCACTCTCCAATGATGATGTGCAGTCAAAGAAAATGTGCGACATGTTTTCATCACATTGAGCTTCCCTGCTCCATTGGCTGCTTGGCTGCTGCTTGCAGGAGCAGACAAGCTCTCAGCATCATAGCATCATGTCACATGTCTTGTTTAAGTAGACATTACTAGGGACGAGAGAAGTCACAGCCATGGGGGCTACTCTTTTTGGCAGCAGTCATGCATTATTCCTATTGTCCACATCTGACCTTTAGAGCTATAGTCTGTTAGCAACTGTGGGATAAAATATGGAGAAGAGCATTCATTCCAGATTAAATAATCTATACAAAAGACAATGACGTGGAAAATGTGTCTGCAGCCTTCACTCTTTCCCACTCAACCGCTCTGTACTTACAGATTGGGTCTGTGGCAAACAATAATCAATCTGTATTGTATGTGCCTTATTAGTTCAACTCACATATATTTATTTGATCATGCAAAGAGAGTATGCGACCCAGGCTAGACTCGTGTTTTTGAGCAGGTTTGTGCCAAGGAAGCAACAGATCCACAGTAAAAGGCAAGCTTTGGTTCTTTGGAGCAACTCCCCCCCCCCCCGCTTGAAGAGAACGCTAATAGAATTCCACAAGCAGTCACAAGTCACCCAGTCATCCTATGCAGACCTTTACATAATGCCACTTTCCTGGGAATGTTCTAGCTGTGGTCATGAAAGAGAGGGCCTCTGTCTCCTGGCTTTCCCTCACCAATTTCATTGACAACTCAGAGTCCTTTGCTAATTGAGGCACTGGTCTCAAGAGCAATTGAGAAGTACCTAGTCACACCTCTCTCTAGGTGCAGCATAATAAGAACTAACCATCTCCACCAGGAATGGGTGGTAGAAACCCATCAAGAACCAGCTCTGAACAAAAGGATGGTTCAGGATGAGTCCATCTTACAGGTTAGTCTGTAGCCAAACATACTATAAAAAGTGTGACCCTCAAAAGATAGTCAAAGTGTATATTTCTTCTCCCAGCTACCTTTGGTGTGGCTGAGATTTGACCTGCTGGGACAGAGCCACACACCACCTTCTCAACAAGTACCCCACCATCTCCATGCCAACTCTGGCATCTAGGAAGGTAGTCAAAGTTTCCGCATCCTCTTGATCCCCCTCCTTCTGCTCTTTCTTTCCCACACCTCCCTCTTCAAACCTGGACAATCAGTGACTCAGCACCTTCTGTGCACTTTTTGCAATATTTCCTTGTCTTATCCCTGAAAAGCACATTGGCCTCCTTCTTTGCCTTGCTTCTCATTGCTCACCTCACTTCCACTTGAATCCTTTCTCACCTTCCCCAAGGGGTTTGTGGATCTCAGCTATCCATCCCCATGGTTTCTGCATCACTTCACATCCAAATCAACACAGCTGATATAAGAAAGTTATATTTGAGAGCAAAGCCCCTTCTTCAACATTTTTATCAAGAACTTGCATGAAGGGATAAAACAAAGGAAGCTTTACCAAATTTGTAGATGGCACTACACTTGGAGGAATAGCTAACGCTGCAGAAGACAGTTGCATAAATCTTCCTTTAATAATCTTCCTTATAGCACTGAAGTTGACTGAGTGCTAGAGAGGCACAGCTGAAAAACAGGAAGCAGGAACTGGAACGGCTTCCTGTTCTTTGGCTGAGCCTCTCTAGCACTCTGGCTTCAGTGCTATATGCAGCATGGTGCTGCTTATTAAAGGAAGTAAGGTATATTAATGGCCGGTGGGATGCATGGGGGCTCCCACTATCTACGGATAAGTGAATCTGCGAGTAGCGGATACGCGGGGGCTGTATCTTCTTTTTCGATCAAAGAGCAAGCTCCCTGCCATGGATAATTTTTGGCTGAATTAAATTAGGTCTCTGTTACTTCCTGTGACCTGCCTCAAAATTATACAGAGTTTTGCTGCAGATGCACCGCTGCAGAGGCGTGGAAAGACTGGAGCGAGCAGAGCAGCGGCTCCGGGCAGCACGGCGGCGCCGGGCGGTGCTGCTCCGCTCACTCCAGTCTTTCCATGGAGCGAGCGAGCGAGTGGGCGGGCGCTTCGAGGCCTTCTCCCACGGAGAAGGCCTCGGAGCACCCGGTAAGCCGGGCCACCCCCCCCCCGGAGCGGGGCCGCCCCCCGGAGCGGGGCCGCCCCCCTGGAGCGGGGCCGCCCCTTTGGGGCGGCGTATCAGGAGCGGTGCTCCAGGCAGCATCCGCTCCTGATACGCCTCTGCACCGCTGTATCATGGTTCAGCTTTCCCGTTTCTTGTAACCTAGCAGTCCCATTTCCCTAGTTCTTCCTTTATACATCACTAGCAGCCCAATCCTATCCTGGGCCAGCCCACAGCATACAACTGTGCTGGTGCAGCCTCCACTGCATGCTATGGGCTGGCCAGGAACCAGGCAGTGATGGAGAGGTACGTCAAACGTTTCGACTTACCTACTCTGCTGCTGCCTGGTCCTCAGTGGGCCTACTCAGATATGCACCAGCATTTTTGTCTGGCATAAATCCGAGTGGGTCCTCCAGGGGTGTGAAGGCCAGGCTGGGGGCTTAGGATATTGGTGTCACCACTGCTGCCAATATCCACCCTCAGTCTGACCTCGACATGCCTTGGCTAGTCTGGATCCCTGCCCCAATCCTGCTTCAGAATTGCCCCCTCTGCTGACCTACCTTTTTCTCTGGCAGCTGCCGCCATCACAGCAGCTGGCATGCCAGTGGCCCAGGCCTTGAGCTAATGGAGCATGAGTTCCATCAGCACAAGACCCCCGATAGGATTGGACTATAACCCTCTATTCAGTCCTCCTCCTTAATCTTCTCTGGGAGCACAATCCTATGCATATCTACTCAGATGTAAGCCTTATTATGTAGAATAAGAGTTATTCAGAGGAAAGTGTGTGTATAAGATTGCAGTCTCAATCTGGCAACTGTGTTATTCACTGGTGTTCCGAGGGTGGTGCGGAACTGTAAGTGGAGCAGGATGCCATGCCCACTATGTGTGTGTAAGCATCCCCTTCCCCTCGCCAGTCAGAGCCATTCCCAGAGGGTGACAGCTAATGTGCGGCGGCTCTGTTCCACTGGAGCAGTAGCTGTCATCCGCTGGGAATGACAGCAAGGGGGACGGGCCGCTTACACGCACATAGCGGCATCCTGCTCCACTTCCGGTTCCGCATCATCCTCGGAACGCCAGTGGTGTTATTTTACTGTATTGCACTCTTAATTTCCCCTCCCTCTTCTTTTATATTTATTTCCATAATAAATATGAGTCTGCTTTACCTATCTTTTTGTCCATCTTGCCCTTTTCATTTGCTGATTGCAACTTCAGGTGATACACCACAAATGCCACAGATGGAGGAGTCCCTGTTGAATGCCACTTTCCATTTTTGTGTGTCACAAGCCAATTGCAAAAGGTCCCTACACATGCTTGGTCCCTTGTGTGTGTGTGTGTGTGTGTGTGTGTGTGTGTGTGTGTGTGTGTGTGTGTGTGTGTGTGTGTCATTATACATGCCTGATGGCATGTCTGGTAACGGCCTATTCTGTAATCTGGGCATTGTGTTCACAAAGCCATCAAAGTCCTTGATTTTTCATAGCCACAAACTGTTACTATAGCACAAAATAACGAATCTCTTGCAGGAATGTAAAGGTGCGTGTATTCTCAATCAGCACATAAACGTGTTTTACGTTACTTTCCCTGGAGAAAAAGAGCAAGCAGGAGAATCCAAGGAACAGAAAAGGGCATATGGGAGGGGAAAAAAATTGCCCTTGTAAGAATTTGACAGGTGAGATGAATACTTGCATTCACTCAGGTATGTCACAATATTATGTAAGTGCTGCAATTTGTATTGACAGCATCTGTTACTTGTCATGGCCCAGAGGGTGTCAAGTGAGATATAAATTTTAAAATGCAAATTTTATAGCTTCCTTTCAAAGTTAATTTTTTGCATTATACTGGCTGTACCCATGAATAAATTCTACAGGTTTCCTCTCTCTCTCTCTCTCTCTCTCTCTCTCTCTCTCTCTCTCTCTCTCTCTCTCTCTCTCCTCCACCCACACAATGCATATTTAACTACCAGGATTGTTAAACAGAGGCATGTTTTCATAATGCCTTCTTCTTAAATAAATGCACATGCCAGAGAGGAGGTGGCAAATGTGTCTACAAAACAGTATTTCTTCTTCATCATGCATGGGGCCTGCTGCAATGTGAGATATATATACTCACCACCTCTTATCTTTGCATTTCTTTAAATACTCTGAGGCTACAGCAAACCTGAAAATAGTTTCAGTTCCTGATGCTGTAATGTTCTGTCTTATAGTTGATGGTGTGCTTCTGTGATTGCCTGTCCTTTATTGGGGAAAGAGAGAGGAAGACTAAATACTGTTTTCAGATAGGAGCTGATCTTGCTGGAAACAGAACAGCGACTTCACTCAAGAAGACCATCCAAGATAGTCATACCCCAATCCTATCCCCCGCTACCTGCACCAATGCAGCCGCTATGGAGGCACGTGCTGCAGCCTATCAGGAGGCCTCCTTAAAGTAAGAGAAATTTGATTTCCTTACCTCCAGATAAGTCCCCTGTTGTCCTTTGGGTCTACTTGGATTCTAAGTAGGATTCTAAGAACAATTCTAAGTAGGGATCGAATGGGGGGTGGTAAGGCCAGGCAGGTGGCATAGGATATTGGGAGTGACTTTGCTGCAGATAACCACCCCCTGCCCACCCGACCTCTCAATCCCCATCCCGATCCTCCCCTCTCTGCCCCATGAATCACCACCCTGCCCACTGCCCATCACCCACCCCCCATGTCAACTTACCAGCACTGGGGGAGCAAGATGACCACGTGGCTGACATTGCTCACTGTTTTTAGCAGCAGCCCAGTAGCATGCAACAGCTTGACGCATTTTGCAACACCGCAACCTTTAGGAGATGTCAAAATACGTTACAATCAATAATTATATAGCCATCTGAACATAAGGAAATATTTAAATGTTTCCAATACAAGCCTTACATTTAATTTCACAATGTGACTGCACACGTCAGGAGTATTCTGCCAGTTCTGACTCCATTATAAGAAAGTTTCATTTCTCCCATTCTGCAGGTTTATACAGCAAGGGAAAGGGCTATTGTTGCAATATAAAATTATTACTGGAATAAGGTGCCAGTATTCTTTCCCTACACAAGAGAGCATGAAACAAATTCCTTTAATCTCTCCAACTTCACAAGTTTTGTCACATCTGTTCTATACTGATGATTTTGATCGCTGTGTGCCTGTGTCAGCAACTCATGAATTCCTTGGGCTGCTTTGCCATGTGACGCTTGGATACTTAAATCCTATTTAAGCCTAAATGCATGGAAGTGAATGCAGACCTGCAGAGGCACAGCAGAAGATATCAGTGCCATCTCACTCCTATTCCTGTAGGTTTGTTTTCCTATTTCCAAAGTCAGATACTGTGCAGAGAACTCAGTGGGGTTTACCTTCATGCCTTGACTCATACATTCGAAACACAAAGCTATTGGATATATTTTCAATTCCTTTCAAAATATGACAAATCTGGGACTTTATGATGTTATTTTTCATCAGAGTTCTCTTCATTTTCAGCTCATAGCATTGTTGTTAGCACATGTCTAATCATCCAATTGCAGCATGTATAGAAACTCAACTGTACAAACAGCAAGTATCTTTGGGTAGTTTCATGGGGAAGCATGATTATGAAATGTCATCAGGGACCAGAGAGGCAAACAGGGCCTCACTGGGGTTGGTAGGATATTCAAGTAAGGTAAAATCCTTTAATGCCAAGCAGGGCTGCAGCCTCAGCACAAGACTGAAGGGAGCAACTGGCCCAAGTTCAACACAGAGAGAATATACCAGAAGGAAAAGCAGAGGTGAGAGAGTGAGCAAGCAAGCGAAACAACTCCCTATTGATAAAAAGCTTCATCACTGATTGTGTCCTTCACAGCCCAATCCTACTAGCTGTTGCCAGAATGAGCATTCTGCTGGCACAACATGCTTTCTGGCAGCTGTAAAATGCAACCCAAAATGCAAAATGCAGCAGACACCCGTCGCTACAGGTAAGAGTGTGTAGGGGGTGGGAGGAAGGTGGAGTGGATGGAACGAGATGGCGATGGGCGGGAAGGAGGGCGGATTCGGCCCAGGAAGGGGGTGGGTTTGGCGGCAGCAGCAGCGCCTGCCAAATCCTAACCCCAGGCTCAATTCGCCTTCATGGGTTTACACGGACTTGTGCCAGCAATATTGCTGGCACAGGTCTGAGTAGACCTGCTGGGCCAGCAGGAACTTACCCTAGGTCAAGGGAATAAATATTCCCTTACCCCTAGGAGGCCTCTGGTAACACTGCTTTGCTGCGTGAAGAGTTAGTTAGGACCAGGCTGTCAGTTGACCAACATAAAACTGCATCTCAGCAATGCCAAGTACTGATGCCCTTCAGAATGTCAAAAGAGATGAGGATACCTAAAGAACGATCTCTTTCAGTTCGGCTCAGTTACCATCATTCCCGTTTTGAAGGTGGACAGTTATCCTTTCCTTTGTATTGAAGACATATTTGCAACCCTGTCAGATGATCATTCACCCCCTGGCCTCACCAGCCAATGCATGGTTGGTGATTACATAGAAGAGGAGTTTCTTTATAACAGCACCCAGGTTATGGAGTATCCTGGGAGAATCATCTGCCCCTTTCCATTTTGGTGTTCTCTATGCAAGCTCAAAAACATATTATAGTATTTTGTGAAATGCTTTATTTACCTGAGGCTGAGCTATGATCCCGCCTCTCTCTCCCCTCCCCCCCGCTTGTAAATGTTTTTGAACTGTGTGGGGAGAGGGAGAGCATGTCAGCAACGCATGATGGGTAGTCAGCTACCTGGTCTTTCCTATAAAAGGGCTGGCTGTCATTTAAATTTAATATTTCCTGAGAATTGCATACAACTGTCTTTATGCACTGAGTTCCCTTCCAATGAATCCCATCCTTGTGTTATCCTTATGTTAAAGTAAAGGTATCCCCTGACAATTAAGTCCAATCGTGTCTGACTCTAGGGTGTGGTGCTCATCTCCATTTCAAAGCTGAAGAGCCAGCATTGTCCGAAGACGCCTCCATGGTCATGTGGTCAGCATGACTCTCCTTACCGCAGCGCGTAGCTTGCAGCTGGAACACGGAGCGCTGTTTACCTTCCTGCAAGCGGTACCTATTTATCTACTCGCATTGACATGCTTTGGAACTGCTAGGTTGGCAGGAGCTGGCCAAGCAACGAGCGCTCACCCCATCGCGGGAATCGAACGGCCGACCTTTCGATCGACAGCTTATGGTTCAGTGGTTTAACCCGCTGCGCCACCCGCTGGATGATCCTAAAATCAGTTGTCTTTTTTGCCCTCCCTCATTTTAGCATCAGATTCCCCATTCCCATGCCTCAGCAATTCAATATGTCTTAAACCTAAGCTTCTCTTCCCATCCCTTTTCTATTTTATTGCATTCAAGGCTGGTCTTACCTATGCTGAAAATATATAAGTGACAGACAGGACTTTTGGAGGTAATAAGGATATCTTGATTTTAAACCAAAGTAAACAGGCTGTCACAAAAATGTGGACTAGAAGAGCTGACAAACTAGATTCACTCTCCAAAAGCAATTATTTCTGAACCTCAGATCTAATCATCAGTAATTTTGAGGGCCAAAGGAAGTATGTTTCTCAATTGGCTCAATCAGTTTAACACTGAAATCTATATGATAGTGTGGATAGTGGCAGAGACAAATGCCCCCGCTTTCTGAAAGAAATAATGCATCTGTCTAATCCTTATTGGATCTGAATTTATTACAATAGTACATTTATATAATCAGCATACAATGGCTGTTCTCACTAGTGAGATTTCTATTTCTCTTAAGTGGTGCCAAATTACAGCTGATGAACAATGGGGGAAAAGCCAGCTATTTCTCCATCTAGTATTTATAGGATGCCAATCACAGGAGAATGCAGGCAAAGAACGAAAGAGAGAATGAGGAAAGAGAATCAAAGTGAAAATCAAAAGTAGGCTAGAATTTGTTTTTCTCTTCCCAAGCTGCAATTTCTTTTTTTTATGTATGTTTCATTTGTAAAATATAATCAAAAAGGTTGTCTGCACAAGTCTTCTGCAAAAAACCCAAACTACAAAATATGTTTGTTTGTTTTCCCCATGGGCAACAATTAGCTATAACCTTAGTTAGTAAACCCAGGATTATCGAACAGGGAGCTGGACTTGAAGAACGCATGACGTACACAGTGGATGTAATGAGGAAACTATAAGGAGTAGAACTTAAAATGGCCACCACTATAATAATTTAGAACACATGCTTGGAACTTAAGATTGGTCTGAAGGAGAAAGCATCCTAAAATCTAACTAGCCCAGGGAAACTTGGCTGCCCAAACATAAATATCCCCCAAAGGTAGGCTTACCAGATCTCCAACCGGGACAGAGTGCTAGACGTTTAGGAGAAAGAATGTGGGCAGGTGTCGCTTGTTAAACTTTAGAACACAATCCTAGGCATATCTACTCAGAAGCAAGTCCCATTGTGTTCAGTGGGGCTTGCTTCTGAGTAGACATGCCTATGATTGTGCTCTAAGGGTTTAACAAGCGACACCTGCCCACATTCCTTCTCCTAAAGGTCTAGCACTCTGTCCCGGTTGGAGATCTGGTAAGCCTACCCAAAGGCACCCTGGCCTGACTCAGACTGCTGCTTAATGGGTGGTTTCCATCCATCGACTGCCAGGTGATGGTTGTTAGCAGATCAGTGGGGGTGGGGACTCATCCACAGCACAGCTGCAGAATAAGAGAGTAAAATAAACAACTGGTCATGGCCTCTTGGGCAGGGAGACAAAAAAAAACAGCAATACAGGGAAATAAGCTCATGAGAAGTCACATCAAAGCAGGGGAGAGCAACTCACAACCTTCTAAACTAGGAACTGGATAGGTAACAGCTTCCCCTACGGGTGAGGATGAATACATATAAATCCTCACCCGCTGTTACTGTACAGCTCTAGCTCACATTCTGTCACTCTTCCAACAATTATCAGTCTCCTCCAACCCAGGACTTGCCAACATCACAGGAGCCAACCAGGACTGACCCACCCACAAGGCAAACCGAAGCGCTTGCATTGAGTGGTGGGCTGGGGTGACCACCCAACACTCCACCCTGCTGTTGCCTCATCCTCTTCTTCATTGCTCTCCTTATAGAGTAAGAGGAGAAAAGGAAGCTGACCTCCTCCCCCAGCACCACTGTCAAAGAATACAGTGGCAAAGCTGGAGAAGGAGTTCAGGTACTTAGTTTAAAAACAATGGCATAGGATAGGACCGCCCCCGGGCAGCAGGCGGGGGGATGGACTTACCGGCGGCAGCAACAAAATGACAGCGGCAAGAAGATGGCAGTGGGGTGGCGTGGCAGAGAAGGTGGCGCTGCTACAGGTGACAGCAGTAGCAAAGGCAGCGGAATAGCTCAGTGATGGCAGGAGACATCGCCTGCCGTCTCCACGCGGCTGTTTGTGTTGGCCCCGCCCTCCCGCCCAACCTCCAAGGGATGTTTGGCTCCTGATGACGTCCCTCGGGGGCAGGCCCTGTGACGTCGCATCCGGCTGTGATGGCACAGGGGGGCGGCGTTGCTCCACTACTGTTTAAAAATGATTTATAATGGTCCTTGAATAGCAAGCAAATCAAGTGAATTGTGCAAACTGGATGCCTGTAGATAACCAAATTAGAAGATGAACAGTGACCTTTCATGATATACATTGTTCTGCATGTAGAACCCCTGCATGTATTAGGTCTTGGGCTAATACGGAAAACATGCACAGAGTTGAGAGTTTACAGTGCAATCCTATGCATGCTTACTCAGAAGTAAGTCCAATGTTGTTCAATGGAACTTACTCCCAGGTAAGTGCTTAAGATTGTGCTGTGAGTCACTGTCACAAGTCATAAGAAACAGAGGTTTCTCAGACATGCTGTTGATGCTGTTTGGGAAAACTGGCTCACGAGGGAAGACTTTATGTACATGAAATAATTATAAGAAATGTGTAAAACAGCAAATGCAATTGCAGCCTAGCTAAAATTAAGCTTTGTCAGAGGCTAGCCCGTTTAAAAAGAAATTGAAATCTATTGTGGATAACAACTCCCCTGAGAATCTGTTTAATCAGCGCTGTTATGTGTTACATTAATTGCTGTGGTCTCTTTTGAGTAAAGCTTGTTTAGCTTTATATATTTAGATATTTGCACACCTGCCCTGGCAATGGGTGGCGTAAACGCGCTGCAAAGCAAAGCGCATTTACATCACTCGGAGAGTAAGGGCCACTGGCGCAGAGGCCAAAGGCTCTCTCCCTTGGCATGCCATCCCTGTGCCCGCCGAACCAGGTAAGCCCCACCAGCCGGTGCAGGGGTGGGAGAAGGCGGACCAGGTGGCAAGGGAGGGCAGCCATTGGCTGAACCGGGCAGTGGGAGGGCGTGGATAACTGTGGCTACCCAGTGGCGTCACTCTAGGTGGGGCGGAAAGCTAAGTTCTGCAGCGTTCCGCCCCACCGTTACTCTGCGGCACGAGGTGCCCCGTACCCTCGTCATCTGAGCCTGTCGGTAGATGGAAGGCAATGCACAGGAGAGTCCCTGCACGTTGCCTTCTCTCCACTGACCAGATCCTACGGCGAGGGGGTGGGGCACCTCGTGCCGGAGAGTAACGGTGGGGCGGAACGCTGCAGAACTTATCTTTCTGCCCCACCTAGAGCGACGCCACTGCGGCTTCCTAAGCCCTTTCCTGGCCCAATGCGACCTTACACACCGGGCTCGAATGTGAGTAGGCCCATAGGGCCTCAGGCAATCGTCCCCTTCCCTTGAGGTGCCGGGATAGGATGCGGCGGCCAATCCTTTAGGCCAGCCGCTGCATCTTACACAGGATTGGGCTGTGAATTAGCCTTTCTGGACTGGAGGTTTTGTAGCTCGCCATAACTATATGAAACCTATCAAAAGCTTAATTTTTATTCTGTTCTTTCTCCTATTTATCCACCACCAGATCTCAAGTGACACCACCACTGACAGAGGTGAGGGGGATGGCGGCGCGGAACAGGGCCTTCTCGGCAGTGGCGCACCAACTGTGGAATTCCCTCCCCCTGGAATTGAGAACGGCTCCCTCCTTAGAGACCTTTCGGCGGGGCCTTAAGACATTTTTATTTAGATCAGCTTTTGATGTCTGACATGGCGGGCTGGCTTTTAAACAGCTGGCTTTTTAACAGCTGGCTTTTAACATGTAAATGTGGATGACCCACTGGGGTTGTTTGTTTTAATTGTTTTAACTGTTTTAATTCTTTTTAAATGTATATATGTATTTTAATGTTTTATTGTAAGCCGCCTTGGTTGCCCTTGTGGGAGAAAGGCGGGGTAGAAATTCAATAAATAAATAAATAAATAAATCTCCATTCTGAGCTTAGCACAGGGAGGAGGGGCAGAGATGAAGGCCCAAAGCCCAGCAGACCATCCTGCAATATGTCAGACCGCAGTGCTCTTACAGTTGATGAGGCAGGCTGATATTCCCATAAGTCAGTCCCCCTCCACTCTACAGTGGGTACCAAGAACCTGGATAAAAGAACATGGGGCTGAAAACAGTCATATCTCTCAGCAATAAGATGGCCAAGGCCTTCCAACTGGAGTAACTGTCATCTAATGATTGTGTTCCCATAACCATAAACATTTGTTCAATTATGTTTCTATACCTAAATATTCATTGAATATGAAAGAAACATTCTTGCATCAATTTTAGATATCCTATTCAGGCCCAAAACACACTGATCAAACACCAGAAGCGTCAGGTTGCCTGGGACTGGGGGGCAGTGCGCCCCTGGGCAACCAGCAGGGGGATGACAACCACACCACTGCGGCAGCGGCAGGAGAAGCGGGTGGGCAGCAGTGAAGAAACAGGCGAGCAGTTTGGCCCGCCCACCCAGAGGCTTGGATGTCCTTTTCAGCAGTGTCCCGGCATCCCGGAACAGCATCCTGGGGTGTCACCGTGTGACGCGGCCCCACCTCCCACTGGGGCATGGCTACACCGCTGTCAAACACATTAAGGGACCAATCCTAACTAAACCACCCTGCTGCATCCTACGGTGGGGGGCAGTTGCAGACAGAGGCGTCGCTCCGGTAGGGGCGGGGCTGTAAGTTTTGCTCGGTCGGAGTCCCGTTTACCGAACGAGCAGGAGGCGGCCCCGCCCCCTCACTGTCAGAGCCATTCCCCTGCGGAGAAAGCAGCAGGCAGGGTCTCTTGCCTGCTGCTTTCTCCGCACAGGAATGGCTCCGACAGTGAGGGGGCGGGGCCGCCTCCTGCTCGTTCGGTAAACGGGACTCCGACCGAGCAAAACTTACAGCCCCGCCCCTACCGGAGCGACGCCTCTGGTTGCAGAGGTCTCCTCAATGTAAGGGAACTTTCATTCCCTTACCCCGGTGCAAGCCATTTTGCTGGTGCAGAACTGAGGAGAGATAGGGAGAAGGAAGGAACAGGAGAGGAAACGGAGATAGGATCCTGGTTCATGCCACTGCTTCCGGGATCCACCCCTCCATCCCCTGTTCCATCTCCTGCCTGCTCCCCACCCTGCCCAGACATTCCCTCATTCCTCCCGTCCCCACCTTGTTCCTCCCACCATCACCCCTGTGCCTGCGTTCCCGAGGGTACTCAGTAGTGACAGAAGGCTGCTGACAACACTACCATTTGTGGTGGTGGTTCCAAAACGTTCCACTGTCATAGCTCTTGGTTTGGATTGGGCTGTAAGTGAACATTAATCTGTGCCTGAGCAGCACATACCTCAAATGGCAACAGGGTTGTGCAACAATGGAGAAACAGAGAAAAGGGGGAAGACTTGGGACTCAATTCAACTCTCATAATGTTCTTCTAGGAAACATCTCATCATATTCCTCACACATATGAAGCCACCTAATCCTTCATTGACCATTTGTCCATCAAATGTAATGTTGGCTACATTGATGTTTCCTAAATTGAACAGCCATTGATGTTGGCTAAATTGAACATGGGACGTTTTGCATGTAAGGCAGGCGCTCTGCCACTGAGCTACAGACCTATCACTGATGGCTATTCTCAGCGATCCAGCCCAATCCTTCAGTGGCTCATGGCTACTGTATGTCACTCTCTTTTGATTGATTACATTTGCAACAAATAGGCAATTGCAGAGACACTTGCGTATGTGGTGTGGGGGGAGAAGTTAGACTGTGAACTAAAACAGAAAGTTAGAAACGCATGGGAACATAGTACGCTACAAGGATGGTATTGGATTTTGACCAATTGCATGCTCTCAGTATGCAAATGAGCTGTGAAAGGAAGCAGAGAAAGGTTGAGTTAATGGCAAGCTGTTTCTCTCTAAATGAAAACTATGGGGTTGCTCCTAGCAACCATCATGCGCCTCTACACATTCCCACTGTTGCTCACTGTCACATCTTTGCATTTCAAGAAGGGATAACTAGGAGGGGACAAGTTATCTTTACAGGAGTCCTACTACATTCCTTAACTAAAAATGTAGAAGGTAAATTATTAATTTTGGGGTATAGGAGCAAGCAGACAACAAATGGAATATGGTTAATCATTTTGTATATGAGCGTGTGCAACACATTAGGGCAAATGAATATGTGGAGTAAGGATGGGATCACAGCATACAGGTCCCAGGTACAGAAAGTTGGGTGAACAGGTAGAGGTTGGGAGTGGGTCCAGGAAATACAATCCTTCCCCACCCCCCAAACCTTTGCTCCCTTTTCTTGCCTGCATGTAGCTAAAGTATCTTGGAATGGCTGGAATGTTTCATACACACCCTAGGCTATTACCCATGCAACCCACCCCCCAAATAAACTTGCTAGGCAGAGGCTTGGATGAACAGGCCACTTGATTAATAAACTGTACAAAAACTTACCTTGCAGCAGGGCAACTAAACCACCCCCAGGCGTGCGGGTCCTGATGTTGGGGAATGGTATAACTGTCTGCTTCCCCGGGGAACCATCGGGCATATATCATCTGCCTCCAGGACCCAACTCAGTCAAGGACCAAATGAACCTATCACAGCCAACCCCGAAGGGTTGAGGCAGCAGGACAGCTTGGGCACCCACCGGCTAAGCCTGCCGTTCACATTGCATAATCTAGTTAGGGGGCTTGCCAGCGAGCCTCATCGAGCTGGTCAAGCATCATCAGAAAGGTCCTGGCTCACCCCCTGACCTTGCCAACCTCAGAGTGGACACCACCCTGTCTGCCTAACCGGCCCACATGACACCTGCCCCAGTGGCCAAAGCTTGTCTCAGACTGCAACAAGGGGATGGGCGGGAGGGGGACGCTCCAATGGACGCAACTGAGAGGCTGCCGAATGCCGTGCAGCCTCTCAGCGCGATCATGCCGCCCATTACGAGCCCCTGGTCCAATGGGGCAAGGGCTCAGTCTCAACCTGCACGTGTCAGGCAGGGCAGGGTAAAAGGGGGCAACGTTGATGTGTACCACCACTCGTCCCCCCAAAAAAAATCCTACCCTGCTCCAACTGGTGACCAGCTTGATCCAGGACCTGGATCAAGGATCACTATGTCACATAATAAATAAACCATAATTACTGTAGGCTTGTTTACATTGTCAAGATTCTGGGTTCAATCCTATGCTCCAAATATGTCAGAGAGGTGTGTGTGATAGAGATACAGTCCTGCTAGTGGCCCTACACCAGTATAATACCATAGATGCACCAGTGGATCATTGCTCTGATGTATCCACTATGTTGGCAGAGGGCCCAAAATGGGGTGGCCCCAGAGCATGTATGAGAAGAACAGATGAATAACAGTTCTCTATTAATAACCCTTACAGGTACTTTGCCTCACGAATACCCAACACAAATTCCCACTCTACTATCCCAACCGGGGATACAAGGACAATACACCCCCTGCACTGCCTACAGATAAACAAGGGGGGTATACTATCCCTAAAAGTATGCATGCTGCCTGTCTCCCATATCACTCTCTGTGTAGTAGTTTCAACTGTTTCTTGGCTATACTGTCTTAACAATTTTCCTCAGCAGAGGTGAGTCACGACCTATGGATCTGCTCAGGAGTCACTGATTCTCTCACAACTCCTTCTAAATTACCCTGCACTAAATTGTTAAAGCACTGTAAATGCTTAACCAAATCAGAGGTTGAAATGATTTTGTAGGCGGGTATTAACGGTTCCATAACAACATGATATAAGAAACCTTTCCATAGTTTCACGTGCCAACAAACCACCTCTTGTCTCATGTCTTGGGCCAGCATTCCAAGCAAATGGTGGAATTATTATTTTTTCCACATTTTATACCGCCCTTCCTCCAAGGAGCTCAGGGTGGTGTACATAGTTCCTCCCCTCCTTTTCTCCTAACAACAAACCTGTGAGGTAGTTGAGGCTGACAGTTAGTGACTGGCCCAAGGTCACCCAGGAAGCTTCATGGCTTAGCGGGGATTTGAACCTGGATCTTCCAAGTCTAAGTCCAACCCTCAAATCTTCCATCGGTATGCTGAGCATAATAACACACTTCATTCAAACAGCTAACTTGCACCA